>OY756360.1:0-9574340 GCA_963576895.1 Ceraclea dissimilis
CTAACCTAACCTAACCTAACCTAACCTAACCTAACCTAACCTAACCTAACCTAACCTAACCTAACCTAACCTAACTCTAACCTAACCTAACCTAACCTAACCTAACCTAACCTAACCTAACCTAACCTAACCTAACCTAACCTAACCTAACCTAACCTAACCTAACCTAACCTAACCTAACCTAACCTAACCTAACCTAACCTAACCTAACCTAACCTAACCTAACCTAACCTAACCTAACCTAACCTAACCTAACCTAACCTAACCTAACCTAACCTAACCTAACCTAACCTAACCTAACCTAACCTAACCTAACCTAACCTAACCTAACCTAACCTAACCTAACCTAACCTAACCTAACCTAACCTAACCTAACCTAACCTAACCTAACCTAACCTAACCTAACCTAACCTAACCTAACCTAACCTAACCTAACCTAACCTAACCTAACCTAACCTAACCTAACCTAACCTAACCTAACCTAACCTAACCTAACCTAACCTAACCTAACCTAACCTAACCTAACCTAACCTAACCTAACCTAACCTAACCTAACCTAACCTAACCTAACCTAACCTAACCTAACCTAACCTAACCTAACCTAACCTAACCTAACCTAACCTAACCTAACCTAACCTAACCTAACCTAACCTAACCTAACCTAACCTAACCTAACCTAACCTAACCTAACCTAACCTAACCTAACCTAACCTAACCTAACCTAACCTAACCTAACCTAACCTAACCTAACCTAACCTAACCTAACCTAACCTAACCTAACCTAACCTAACCTAACCTAACCTAACCTAACCTAACCTAACCTAACCTAACCTAACCTAACCTAACCTAACCTAACCTAACCTAACCTAACCTAACCTAACCTAACCTAACCTAACCTAACCTAACCTAACCTAACCTAACCTAACCTAACCTAACCTAACCTAACCTAACCTAACCTAACCTAACCTAACCTAACCTAACCTAACCTAACCTAACCTAACCTAACCTAACCTAACCTAACCTAACCTAACCTAACCTAACCTAACCTAACCTAACCTAACCTAACCTAACCTAACCTAACCTAACCTAACCTAACCTAACCTAACCTAACCTAACCTAACCTAACCTAACCTAACCTAACCTAACCTAACCTAACCTAACCTAACCTAACCTAACCTAACCTAACCTAACCTAACCTAACCTAACCTAACCTAACCTAACCTAACCTAACCTAACCTAACCTAACCTAACCTAACCTAACCTAACCTAACCTAACCTAACCTAACCTAACCTAACCTAACCTAACCTAACCTAACCTAACCTAACCTAACCTAACCTAACCTAACCTAACCTAACCTAACCTAACCTAACCTAACCTAACCTAACCTAACCTAACCTAACCTAACCTAACCTAACCTAACCTAACCTAACCTAACCTAACCTAACCTAACCTAACCTAACCTAACCTAACCTAACCTAACCTAACCTAACCTAACCTAACCTAACCTAACCTAACCTAACCTAACCTAACCTAACCTAACCTAACCTAACCTAACCTAACCTAACCTAACCTAACCTAACCTAACCTAACCTAACCTAACCTAACCTAACCTAACCTAACCTAACCTAACCTAACCTAACCTAACCTAACCTAACCTAACCTAACCTAACCTAACCTAACCTAACCTAACCTAACCTAACCTAACCTAACCTAACCTAACCTAACCTAACCTAACCTAACCTAACCTAACCTAACCTAACCTAACCTAACCTAACCTAACCTAACCTAACCTAACCTAACCTAACCTAACCTAACCTAACCTAACCTAACCTAACCTAACCTAACCTAACCTAACCTAACCTAACCTAACCTAACCTAACCTAACCTAACCTAACCTAACCTAACCTAACCTAACCTAACCTAACCTAACCTAACCTAACCTAACCTAACCTAACCTAACCTAACCTAACCTAACCTAACCTAACCTAACCTAACCTAACCTAACCTAACCTAACCTAACCTAACCTAACCTAACCTAACCTAACCTAACCTAACCTAACCTAACCTAACCTAACCTAACCTAACCTAACCTAACCTAACCTAACCTAACCTAACCTAACCTAACCTAACCTAACCTAACCTAACCTAACCTAACCTAACCTAACCTAACCTAACCTAACCTAACCTAACCTAACCTAACCTAACCTAACCTAACCTAACCTAACCTAACCTAACCTAACCTAACCTAACCTAACCTAACCTAACCTAACCTAACCTAACCTAACCTAACCTAACCTAACCTAACCTAACCTAACCTAACCTAACCTAACCTAACCTAACCTAACCTAACCTAACCTAACCTAACCTAACCTAACCTAACCTAACCTAACCTAACCTAACCTAACCTAACCTAACCTAACCTAACCTAACCTAACCTAACCTAACCTAACCTAACCTAACCTAACCTAACCTAACCTAACCTAACCTAACCTAACCTAACCTAACCTAACCTAACCTAACCTAACCTAACCTAACCTAACCTAACCTAACCTAACCTAACCTAACCTAACCTAACCTAACCTAACCTAACCTAACCTAACCTAACCTAACCTAACCTAACCTAACCTAACCTAACCTAACCTAACCTAACCTAACCTAACCTAACCTAACCTAACCTAACCTAACCTAACCTAACCTAACCTAACCTAACCTAACCTAACCTAACCTAACCTAACCTAACCTAACCTAACCTAACCTAACCTAACCTAACCTAACCTAACCTAACCTAACCTAACCTAACCTAACCTAACCTAACCTAACCTAACCTAACCTAACCTAACCTAACCTAACCTAACCTAACCTAACCTAACCTAACCTAACCTAACCTAACCTAACCTAACCTAACCTAACCTAACCTAACCTAACCTAACCTAACCTAACCTAACCTAACCTAACCTAACCTAACCTAACCTAACCTAACCTAACCTAACCTAACCTAACCTAACCTAACCTAACCTAACCTAACCTAACCTAACCTAACCTAACCTAACCTAACCTAACCTAACCTAACCTAACCTAACCTAACCTAACCTAACCTAACCTAACCTAACCTAACCTAACCTAACCTAACCTAACCTAACCTAACCTAACCTAACCTAACCTAACCTAACCTAACCTAACCTAACCTAACCTAACCTAACCTAACCTAACCTAACCTAACCTAACCTAACCTAACCTAACCTAACCTAACCTAACCTAACCTAACCTAACCTAACCTAACCTAACCTAACCTAACCTAACCTAACCTAACCTAACCTAACCTAACCTAACCTAACCTAACCTAACCTAACCTAACCTAACCTAACCTAACCTAACCTAACCTAACCTAACCTAACCTAACCTAACCTAACCTAACCTAACCTAACCTAACCTAACCTAACCTAACCTAACCTAACCTAACCTAACCTAACCTAACCTAACCTAACCTAACCTAACCTAACCTAACCTAACCTAACCTAACCTAACCTAACCTAACCTAACCTAACCTAACCTAACCTAACCTAACCTAACCTAACCTAACCTAACCTAACCTAACCTAACCTAACCTAACCTAACCTAACCTAACCTAACCTAACCTAACCTAACCTAACCTAACCTAACCTAACCTAACCTAACCTAACCTAACCTAACCTAACCTAACCTAACCTAACCTAACCTAACCTAACCTAACCTAACCTAACCTAACCTAACCTAACCTAACCTAACCTAACCTAACCTAACCTAACCTAACCTAACCTAACCTAACCTAACCTAACCTAACCTAACCTAACCTAACCTAACCTAACCTAACCTAACCTAACCTAACCTAACCTAACCTAACCTAACCTAACCTAACCTAACCTAACCTAACCTAACCTAACCTAACCTAACCTAACCTAACCTAACCTAACCTAACCTAACCTAACCTAACCTAACCTAACCTAACCTAACCTAACCTAACCTAACCTAACCTAACCTAACCTAACCTAACCTAACCTAACCTAACCTAACCTAACCTAACCTAACCTAACCTAACCTAACCTAACCTAACCTAACCTAACCTAACCTAACCTAACCTAACCTAACCTAACCTAACCTAACCTAACCTAACCTAACCTAACCTAACCTAACCTAACCTAACCTAACCTAACCTAACCTTTTTTTTTTTTTTTTTTGTGGAGGGGAAATCCCTTATGGACACCCGGCCATTATGGTCGGGTAGTGCCGGACTCGCACCGGCTAAAACCCCCCCCTCTTCTCCTGCTTGCAGCCAAGTCCCCGCCTATTGGCCTACCTTGGTGCAGCATCTGTCTTGTTTAATTAGGTAGTTTCGTCTTTTTCTTTTGCACTTACCATCACCGGGGGTTATTTCGCCTAAATTTTCTTAAAAATAAAGTTCAAATTTGATTTGCCATTAATATTTCTATGAAAAGATATGTAAAATATGATTTTAATCGATGAGCTAGTGCAAGAGTTAGATACTTTGAAGTATATTTTTTAAGAAATATGTATATTATATACCTTTTTCATGAAACAAAGTAGTTAGGCAAAATAACCCCGTGTTTGGGGTTATTCTGCCTACGCGTATAAAACCACTAAAAGTTTATTTAAAATGAAAAGTCAAAAAGGGAAAAATATGGAAAAACATCGATCCAAATTGAATCCAAAATAAAATTTCAGAAAAAGATAATCTAAAATTAGTTATTGACGATTAGGCCAATTTACCCCTGGGTTCGCGGTCATTTCCATACAAATTTACTTTTATATTTAGGGTTGAACAAGACTACTAAAATGAAAATATTAATTTTATTAAAAAAATGTTTTTATTGTATAACGTTGTGAAAAACAAAGAGTTAAATAACAAAACCTAATGTCGCCGCCACACGCTTGCGAGCGTCCACAAGTTTTTTGTGTCTAGGAGTAAAAAGACGTCAACGGTGGGTTACGTACACGAGCCAAGACAAACGTTCCATCCACACGCCTTTTTACTTATATACCTACACAAAAAAGCCGGGGACGCTCGCAAGCGTGTGGTGGCGACAAAAGACTAAATTATACCGTAAAATAAAAAGTACATAAGAACCGAAATGGTTTAGACTGAAAAAAACTTAGAAGAATTACGTACAATTCCTGTATGCTTATTGAGCCTATTAAAAACACAAACTTTTGACAAGAATAACAGTTTCAAGACTAAAACATCTTTGTTATTAAAAAAAAATCATTAACTGAAATCTTTTTGAGAAACACATTCTGACGTATTGTGCGCGCGTTCGGTAATCCGCAGCCGAGCCGAGTGAAAAAATACCCTTTTAGGTACTTTGAAAAAAAAAAAGTTCTGACAAAATGTGTAATATGTACCTATGTGCGGATACCTAAGTGGCTAAAAATATTAAATATCACCGAAGTAGGCAACCCTATTGTAGGCAAAATAACCCCGAGATTCTAATAATGTTGGGGGTGCCTACTTATTAGTGGTATATATACTAGTAAAATTAAGCAAAATACATTTTTTTTTCGCTAATATTGTTCTCAAAACATCAAAGTATAATATAGGAGAGTATTAGAGAACATGTTCCAAGTATTTTCGGATATATATCAAAAGTTTTCAGCACTTAGTTTTCTAGACGTTTTGACAGCTTCCTGGAAAAATGCTTCTATTGAAAGGTTTGTGAAGTTACCAACAAATCATCATGCTTAGTGCACCCAGAAAAGATGTGTTTACATTACCAGAAACAAAAAAATAACAAATTAATTACCTATGTCTTCTGGTAAGCGGTTAAACAAAAAAAAAGCGTTAGGCCAAAGATACCCATGGATAGGCGAAATAACCCCAAACGGCGGTATTACTTCTTCACAGAATTCTGCTACAGCGTCCCAGTTTGATTTTTTTTGTAACATCGCTGGAACTATGTTCTCTGGTGTCAGAGACGTCGTTCCTATTTTTCTTTCTAGGTTTTTTCTCTCCGTGTTCCATCTATGGCACTGAAAGACTGTGTGTTTGGCGTCATCTATCTCCGCGTCACAGTACGTGCAAGCCCTACTAGGGGCCTTCTGTATTTTATAGAGAAATTCTCCAAACACGCCGTGTCCTGTCATGCACTGCGTCATGCGGTATGTAGTCTCACCATGCTTCCTCTCCGTCCATGTTGTTAAGTCATTTACTAGTGTGTGCGTCCATCTGCCTTTTGGGGCGGTGTTCCATATCTCTTGCCACTTGGCGATAGTGAGTCTCCTCTCTTCCTTTACCTCATCTGGTGTTATTTCATTTTTCTTACGGTATATACGGGCTCTTTCCTCCGCCACTAGTGTAGCCGGCACCAGTCCAGATAACACCAAAGCTGCTTGGGTAGATACTGTCCTGTACGCCCTACATATTCTTAGTGCCATTGTCCTCTGTGTGTTTAGGAGAGCTTCTGCATGTTTTTCTTTTCTCGTTACTTCTGCCCACACCGGTGAGGCATACAGAATCACCGATTGGACTGCCAATGCCAATACTGCGCGTTTTTTGTGTGCCGGTCCCTTTGTATTTGGCAGTATTGAACAAAGCGCTTTTGCCGTCTTTTGTGCTTTTTCACCGACGTTCTTTATATGTTTGCCGAAATTCATTCCGGAATCCAGCGTTACTCCGAGATACTTGGCCTCCTTTGAGGGGGTCACCTTCTCTTCTTCCATCTCAAACAGTATGTTTCGTACGCGCCTCTCTCCGCTGAGAATTATGGCTACGGTCTTTTGGGCTGCTATTTCTAGGTGGTTGGTTTTCATCCACGAAGCAACGGAATGTAGAGCCGTTTCTGTCCTGATTACCAGATCCGTCTGTGTCGCGGCAGTTACTGATATCGCGAGGTCGTCTGCGTAGCACACCAGCTCGACTCCCTCAAGTACGTCTAGCGACATGATGTCATCATACATGACGTTCCAAAGTGTGGGTCCGAGGACCGAGCCCTGTGGGACTCCACCGCCTATCTCCTTGCTATTATTTTTCTCCAGTATTACCTGCCTTTCTGTGAAATATTCTGTAATAATATTCACCATGTAGGGGCTTACTTGTTTAGCTCTTAATTTATTGATTGTAGTGGGCCAAGACGCTGTATTAAAGGCATTTTTAACATCGATCAGAATTAAGGCGTTTAATTTATTTTGCTTTTTTGCCTCTTTTGCTAGGTGTATTATCTTATTAATAGCATCAATTGTGGATCTTCCTTTCCTGAAACCGTACTGATTTTCATTCAAGCCGGATTCACCGAGTTCCGCTATCAGTCTATTATTGATCACACTTTCAAAAAGTTTTCCAAGAACATTCAGCAGGCATATCGGCCTGTATTTTGTTTCCTCTGCGTTTGACTTTTTAGGTTTTTCGATGAGAACCAGTCTGGCGGTTTTCCATGACTTGGGAAATTTTTGATTTCTTATAAGGTCTTCAAACAGTACCTTGAAATATTCCATGTTCTTTAACACTAATAATTTCACGACGTCCGGTGTGATTGTGTCCGGACCTGGGGCTTTGCCTGGCTTGATTTTTCTTATGGCTTCTCTCATTTCTCTTTCGGAGACCGTCCTCCAGACGTCTGACGTTTCTGGGCCATAGACTTTGGGTAGGAGCTTAGCCGGTTTTGTCATGAATAATTGCTTAAAAACCTCTTCTTTTTCTTCTTTTTGGAGTTGAGTCCTAGGACTTGGTCTGCGTAGCTGATTTTTTATTATTTGATACGCGTCCCCGAAGATATCCTCATTCAGTTTTATGCATAGCTGGTCCCAGTTTCTCCTCTTTGATGTTACTATAGCCTTTTTAAGGGCGTCCTTTGAGTCTTTGTATTCCTTTTTTAGGATCATTCTTTCGGAGTTATTTTGGCACTTCTGGAATTTCTTCCTCTTCTTTCGCGTTTCTTTTATTTGGTCCTGTATTTCTGCTGTCCACCAGTAGGGCATCTTCCCTTCATCGTTAGCTCTTATTTTTGCTGTACTTCGTTTGAAAGCTTCTACCATTGCCCTTTCGCACTCTTCTGCGTTTATTTCTTTATTTATCGTAATTCTTTTGAATTCATCGCACAGAGTTGTCGGATTTGTGGCTCCGTATATGTATTTGCGTTTTAGTTTGGTTTTTCCATGTCCCAATTTTGTCAATACAAACCGATGTTCACTCAAAGGCTCGTCCTCCAGGACCTCCCATGTGGTATCTTTCATGGCTTGCGTGTTTACTAATGTGATATCTATGTATGATATGCCGTTATGTCCAACAAAGGTGGGTTTTTTGCCATCATTTAGTATATTAAGGTTAAGACTGTTTGCCCATTCTAACAGGCACACACCCTTTTTATTCGTCTTGTCTCCCCCCCATGCTGGATGCTTTGCGTTAAAATCTCCAAGTATTATCAGCCTTTTGTGTGTTTTGTCGGCCATATCCGTTTGTATTTCGTGGAGCTGTTTTTCAAAGTCCTGTATCGTGCAGGTATTTGGGCTCAAGTATACCTTGTATATGACAATATCTTCGATTTCTACTCTAACTGCCCCGTCAATAGATTTATATTTTGTTATGTTATATTTTTTGCTAATGTTTTGTACAAGAACGTCCTTTTTTTCGTTTGCGTAGCAGTGCGTCCCTCTGCATTTACTCAGGTTTGGTTCGCTTATAACCAGTATGTCCGCCTGTGTGTTTCTGGCCACTATCTGAGCCATGTCATGCGATGCCAGACTTCTGCCCGTGTTTATTTGCAAGATGTTAAATGTGTCCTTCATGTATATTGTTATCTCGAGCTGTCTGTTTTGTTTCTCTTTTATTTCTATTTGAACTATGGTCCGTCTTTTTCCCTGCTCTTTGATTCTCCTCAATCGCCTTTTTTAGAACGGCGCATCGGTTTGACCCCGCCGCGTGTCCTGCTACCTCGCACAGCGAGCAGAATGGTTGGTTTGTGCATTCTTTTGCGCTGTGGCCTTCTTGTGCGCACTTTCTGCATAGATTGGACCGGTCCTTTTCCGCACACGATGACGCCTTATGTCCAAAATTCCAGCATCGATAGCACTGTTGGATGTGTGTTCTCTCTCGCACTGTGCAAGTTGAGAAACCGATTCTAAGTCTTCTGTGTTGCAAAATTTTATCTCCATCACCCTTTTCCATAATTATTGTGCAAGCTTGATTTTCCTCTCCAATTGGTCTTAAAGATCTGACTTCGCATAGATCTGGATGTGCGATACCAATCTTCTGCAGGGACCTCTTGATATCTTCGGTATCGGCCGAAGGGTCTATATTTTTTATGTGCAGGACCTTCTTTTTGACCTTTGGAAGAATTCTAACTTTGCTTTCATTAAGAATACTTTTGATGTTTTCTGACAGGTTCTTTGCTTCCTTAGATGTTTTGAGGATTATCCCTCCTTTTCTAGTTTTTCTTATATTGTTGATATTTTCTGCATCTTCTTTGTTACATAGACCATCCTTCAACTTCCGGGCCACATCCGCGTATGATGCCTCGTTTGTCTCTATTAATATTGTGTCACCTTCCAGCGATTCGAGTCGCTTTTCACGTGTCTCTGCTTTTGGATTGCGATGAGTTATCCTTAAGTCAATTGCGCACTCCATTTTTAGAAAGATAGCCGCTACCAATTTCCTAAGAATATTTATTTTGACTGATTTTGGGGCCACTATTGTGATATTTGTCTCCTTTTCTTTAAAGGTTAATTCTCTTATTTGACATAAAAAGTCATAGAAGTCAGAGAGTCCTTTTTCATCTTCCAGGGGAGTAGCCGCGAAAAACACTGAGACACTCCTTTTAATAGTCACTGGTGAGCTGTCAGAGTCGTAAGTGATTGCCTGCGTGATATGCGCGCAGTTGCCATTTTGGCACGCTGTTTTTCGACTTTCCAAGATTTCTGGATATCTGTCGAATATTTTCGTGCTGTCACTGTTATTGTCTTCCTCGCCATGCACGTATACGAGTCTTCCATTGTATGCTTTGAGCAAAACCTAACCTAACCTAACCTAACCTAACCTAACCTAACCTAACCTAACCTAACCTAACCTAACCTAACCTAACCTAACCTAACCTAACCTAACCTAACCTAACCTAACCTAACCTAACCTAGACGAATAAAATGAAGAAAGATAGGAAGAAACTAAAAACAGAAGAAGTAAATAGAAAAGAAATAACTCATATAAGAAAAATAAAGAAGAAATAAAGAATACGAGAAAATGATTAACCGCCGAAAAATAAATCTGGATAAGATAGAATAGATTATTATGTAAAAAATATTATGTAGAATAGAACTAATAAGTGTAGTAGATAAAATATAAAAATTAAAGATAAAAACTAAATGGAATAGAATATGTACAATCAGATATAATATGTAAAAATTGTAAGTAGGCACACAAATGACATGTAATAAGCCTTGTACTTTGCAAGCAAGGCAAAATATAAAAGACAATAAACAAATTAAAAAAAAAAAAAAAACCTAACCTAACCTAACCTTTTTTTTTTTTTTTTTTTTTGTGGAGGGGAAATCCCTTATGGACACCCGGCCATTATGGTCGGGTAGTGCCGGACTCGCACCGGCTAAAACCCCCCCTCTTCTCCTGCTTACAGCCAAGTCCCCGCCTATTGGCCTACCTTGGTGCAGCATCTGTCTTGTTTAACACGAGTCAGCACGCATAGACAATAGAACGCCAAAATACGCATAGTGAGCGAATCGCTCACCCTTTTATAATTGCTATAATTCTGTTATTAATTTACATATTACTACAAAAATCCACCAATACATACCTTAGAGTATCTACTACTAAACTGCATATACCAAAATTCTGTAAATTTCAACATACAATAAATAATAAATATAATGTGAGACCAATCAACTTTCACAAATATCAAGACACATTTACCTACCAGGAACACACGCTTGGTGAGAGATTCCCCGCGTTTATTACTTTACTCGGAAGGGCTATCTCCAGGCAACATCGTGCATTCTCTATTGTTTCGGGCGCTCAATACATTTGGCGCAGGAGATTTTTTTGTTGAAATGCCGACATAGTAAAATAATAAAACAATCTGTGTTGTGCCGTGGTAGTATACTTTTATGAAGACTTCGAATAATGCCATCGTTTATGACTTACTTTTAGTAGTTGGAACAATGATAGATATTTGTATAAATACTCAATGAAACAAAAAATTTCAATGCAACCGACATTTCAAAAGAACATAAAAACCTAGGAGTAATAAATTATATTATTTCGTCGCTAATAAAAGTAATAAAAAAATAAATAAAGTCGCCTTGTTTCACTTTTGCAACTAGTAATTTTTTGTCGCAATGAGAATATCTATCCTCGTTTTATTATTGCGTTCGCCTTAGAAAAATAAACAAAAGCCGTCCTAGAATCGGACCCTGCTGTATAGTTTTTATACCTAGAGGACAGAATAGTACCGTCGTGACACGCGTAGGCGGTGAATCTCCGCCGAAAAAATAAAAACTCGAAAAATACGTATAAATTATAATTATAATCAGCGAATTTCACGATAAACACATGTTCTATAGTAAAGTAGAGGATATCCTGAAATGACAAAGTGTAGGGTCTCGTTGTTTTAATTTTATATCAAAAAAAATCTCCATAGCGGCAAAATGCCGCTGACGCGTGCGAAGGAGTGTTAATTAGGTAGTTTCGTCTTTTTCTTTTGCACTTATTACTTCTTCACAGAATTCTGCTACAGCGTCCCAGTTTGATTTTTTCTGTAACATCGCTGGAACTATGTTCTCTGGTGTCAGAGACGTCGTTCCTATTTTTCTTTCTAGGTTTTTTCTCTCCGTGTTCCATCTGTGTTTGGTTTGAAAGACTGTGTGTTTGGCGTCATCTATCTCCGCGTCACAGTACGTGCAAGCCCTACTAGGGGCCTTCTGTATTTTATAGAGAAATTCTCCAAACACGCCGTGTCCTGTCATGCACTGCGTCATGCGGTATGTAGTCTCACCATGCTTCCTCTCCGTCCATGTTGTTAAGTCATTTACTAGTGTGTGCGTCCATCTGCCTTTTGGGGCGGTGTTCCATATCTCTTGCCACTTGGCGATAGTGAGTCTCCTCTCTTCCTTTACCTCATCTGGTGTTATTTCATTTTTCTTACGGTATATACGGGCTCTTTCCTCCGCCACTAGTGTAGCCGGCACCAGTCCAGATAACACCAAAGCTGCTTGGGTAGATACTGTCCTGTACGCCCTACATATTCTTAGTGCCATTGTCCTCTGTGTGTTTAGGAGAGCTTCTGCATGTTTTTCTTTTCTCGTTACTTCTGCCCACACCGGTGAGGCATACAGAATCACCGATTGGACTGCCAATGCCAATACTGCGCGTTTTTTGTGTGCCGGTCCCTTTGTATTTGGCAATATTGAACAAAGCGCTTTTGCCGTCTTTTGTGCTTTTTCACCGACGTACTTTATATGTTTGCCGAAATTCATTCCGGAATCCAGCGTTACTCCGAGATACTTGGCCTCCTTTGAAGGGGTCACCTTCTCTTCTTCCATCTCAAACAGTATGTTTCGTACGCGCCTCTCTCCGCTGAGAATTATGGCTACGGTCTTTTGGGCTGCTATTTCTAGGTGGTTGGTTTTCATCCACGAAGTAACGGAATGTAGAGCCGTTTCTGTCCTGATTACCAGATCCGTCTGTGTCGCGGCAGTTACTGATATCGCGAGGTCGTCTGCGTAGCACACCAGCTCGACTCCCTCAAGTAAGTCTAGCGACATGATGTCATCATACATGACGTTCCAAAGTGTGGGTCCGAGGACCGAGCCCTGTGGGACTCCACCGCCTATCTCCATGCTATTATTTTTCTCCAGTATTACCTGCCTTTCTGTGAAATATTCTGTAATAATATTCACCATGTAGGGACTTACTTGTTTAGCTCTTAATTTATTGATTGCAGTGGGCCAAGACGCTGTATTAAAGGCATTTTTAACATCAATCAGAATTAAGGCATTTAATTTATTTTGCTTTTTTGCCTCTTTTGCTAGGTGTATTATCTTATTTATAGCATCAATTGTGGATCTTCCTTTCCTGAAACCGTACTGATTTTCATTCAAGCCGGATTCACCGAGTTCCGCTATCAGTCTGTTATTGATCACACTTTCAAAAAGATTTCCAAGAACATTCAGCAGGCATATCGGCCTGTATTTTGTTTCCTCTGCGTTTGACTTTTTAGGTTTTTTCGATGAGAACCAGTCTGGCGGTTTTCCATGACTTGGGAAATTTTTGATTTCTTATAAGGTCTTCAAACAGTACCTTGAAATATTCCATGTTCTTTAACACTAATAATTTCACGACGTCCGGTGGGATTGTGTCCGGACCTGGGGCTTTGCCTGGCTTGATTTTTCTTATGGCTTCTCTCATTTCTCTTTCGGAAACCGTCCTCCAGACGTCTGACGTTTCTGGGCCATAGACTTTGGGTAGGAGCTTAGCCGGTTTTGTCATGAATAATTGCTTAAAAACCTCTTCTTTTTCTTCTTTTTGGAGTTGAGTCCTAGGACTTGGTCTGCGTAGCTGATTTTTTATTATTTGATACGCGTCCCCGAAGATATCCTCATTCAGTTTTGTGCATAGCTGGTCCCAGTTTCTCCTCTTTGATGTTACTATACCTTTTTAAGGGCGTCCTTTGAGTCTTTGTATTCCTTTTTTAAGATCATTCTTTCGGAGTTATTTTGGCACTTCTGGAATTTCTTCCTCTTCTTTCGCGTTTCTTTTATTTGGTCCTGTATTTCTGCTGTCCACCAGTAGGGCATCTTCCCTTCATCGTTAGCTCTTATTTTTGCTGTACTTCGTTTGAAAGCTTCTACCATTGCCCTTTCGGACTCTTCTGCGTTTATTTCTTTATTTATCGTAATTCTTTTGAATTCATCGCACAGAGTTGTCGGATTTGTGGCTCCGTATATGTATTTGCGTTTTAGTTTGGTTTTTCCATGTCCCAATTTTGTCAATACAAACCGATGTTCACTCAAAGGCTCGTCCTCCAGGACCTCCCATGTGGTATCTTTCATGGCTTGCGTGTTTACTAATGTGATATCTATGTATGATATGCCGTTATGTCCAACAAAGGTGGGTTTTTTGCCATCATTTAGTATATTAAGGTTAAGACTGTTTGCCCATTCTAACAGGCACACACCCTTTTTATTCGTCTTGTCTCCCCCCCATGCTGGATGCTTTGCGTTAAAATCTCCAAGTATTATCAGCCTTTTGTGTGTTTTGTCGGCCATATCCGTTTGTATTTCGTGGAGCTGTTTTTCAAAGTCCTGTATCGTGCAAGTATTTGGGCTCAAGTATACCTTGTATATGACAATATCTTCGATTTCTACTCTAACTGCCCCGTCAATAGATTTATATTTTGTTGTGTTATATTTTTTGCTAATGTTTTGTATAAGAACGTCCTTTTTTTCGTTTGCGTAGCAGTGCGTCCCTCTGCATTTACTCAGGTTTGGTTCGCTTATAGCCAGTATGTCCGCCTGTGTGTTTCTGGCCACTATCTGAGCCATGTCATGCGATGCCAGACTTCTGCCCGTGTTTATTTGCAAGATGTTAAATGTGTCCTTCATGTATATTGTTATCTCGAGCTGTCTGTTTTGTTTCTCTTTTATTTCTATTTGAACTATGGTCCGTCTTTTTTCCTGCTCTTTGATTCTCCTCAATCGCCTTTTTTAGAACGGCGCATCGGTTTGACCCCGCCGCGTGTCCTGCTACCTCGCACAGCGAGCAGAATGGTTGGTTTGTGCATTCTTTTGCGCTGTGGCCTTTTTGTGCGCACTTTCTGCATAGATTGGACCGGTCCTTTTCCGCACACGATGACGCCTTATGTCCAAAATTCCAGCATCGATAGCACTGTTGGATGTGTGTTCTCTCTCGCACTGTGCAAGTTGAGAAACCGATTCTAAGTCTTCTGTGTTGCAAAATTTAATCTCCATCACCCTTTTCCATAATTATTGTGCAAGCTTGATTTTCCTCTCCAATTGGTCTTAAAGATCTGACTTCGCATAGATCTGGATGTGCGATACCAATCTTCTGCAGGGACCTCTTGATATCTTCGGTATCGGCCGAAGGGTCTATATTTTTTATGTGCAGGACCTTCTTTTTGACCTTTGAAAGAATTCTAACTTTGCTTTCAATAAGAATACTTTTGATGTTTTCTGACAGGTTCTTTGCTTCCTTAGATGTTTTGAGGATTATCCCTCCTTTTCTAGTTTTTCTTATATTGTTGATATTTTCTGCATCTTCTTTGTTACGTAGACCATCCTTCAACTTCCGGGCCACATCCGCGTATGATGCCTCGTTTGTCTCGATTAATATTGTGTCACCTTCCAGCGATTCGAGTCGCTTTTAACCTAACCTAACCTAACCTAACCTAACCTAACCGTAACCATTGTGCGTAGTGACGGCACAAACCTTATCATATTATTACTACCGAATTGTACCTACACTATTTTTTCGAAAGACAGTGGTCGTACAAATAGTATGATAATAATATTGATAATAGCCTGTTCCTTCTGTATGATGGTTAATGAGATTATGCAAAATAATTTCGTATACATTTTTAATTCCGCCCCGGTCCCGATTGTGGACACTGTAGATTTATTTATTTACTTATCTATTTTCGGGATTTGTCATTGTTCATTAAGTAGGTACTATACATACTATTTATTATTACCTTCATTGCGATGGTAAAATTAATGTGTACATAGTATCTGCTGTTAATTTTATTGGTCACACTCACTGATTCAGTATCCAGGAGACGCCACTGGTCGGTGAACTTGTAGGATGAGCTCAATCTTCTGTTTTTTTTTAATTCTTATTTTTATTATCATACCTTCCTTACATTATCTTGTTCCCTCTGAGCAGGTGATTTATCCAGTAAGTAAATCTGTTAGAACTCTGTGAGTGGAGTAATGAGTATGTTTGGTACTCCGTTATGTAAGTACATTGAGGTACTTATACTTGGTGATAGTGGAATGATATAAAACACACTGTGTTGGTAAACTGACATATTATTTTCTTTATAAGTTCATTTATTATAATATATTATCTTCTTTTATTTTACAAAAATATTTACAATTAGTCATTGTGTTTCCACACATTATACCTAATTACATTGTAATGGTTGGCTAGATAGATGTTAGTTGGTAGGCAGGGACTCGATATAATATTATCTAAGTACCCACCTACCTGTATAATAATAAGTAGGTAGGCCCTTCACCTGCATGAAGGGAAGTTATGTAGTACCTACTTTATTAATTTATTACTTAGAGGATGTTTTGTTTATTTAGGTATTTATTGTTTTATTTAACTAACTACATTATAAAAAATAATTGGCACTAAACACTCTCACTGTGTGTGTTACACCTCCCCCCCCCACTCATATCACATGTAATGTCACTGTCACTAGGTAGAGTGTTCAGCAGGTAGGTACTGGGCACATAACACACACTCTACACATCACTCTCTTGCGTGGCAGGCAAGGGGGCCCGAGTTGTCACCACTTCTCTCCCCACTCGGTTTATCTGTTAACAAACAAATTGTAACTATTATACTAAGTGTCTACTTACTATAGTGCTGATGTAAGACTATTTGCTGGGTAGGTTCCATGAATTGATATTATTTACTGATAAGTACCTAACATGCGTCTAGGTTGACTTGAGGAGGCTCTGGGCACTGGGCAGGTCCCATATGCTGGATATACTATAGAACTATACATATAGAGAGACACTTACCGGCAGTGGTGGGACTCTAGAATATGGCGGAGGACGAGGCAGGGATGTTTCCACCTCATCCCCTGCAGCTACAAGCAGAGTAGTGCCGCTCCCTCTGTCTCCTCCGGGTGCTGCTGCCTTACTGCGTGGAGTGTCTGCATACAAACAGACATTATATATGCAATACCTCCCTCCATACATTATAATATTATATTATGTCTAATGACAAGCTAGCTACCTTTATTTAGTGGAACTACATCCGGATTCTTGTCATCTTGTATTTGTTGCTGTAATTCTGCTCTTGTGCTCTTCTGATGTTTATTTACTGTAAAGAATAAAAATATCAATGATTAAGATTACCTTACATTAGTATGTAGGTGTAGGCACCGTCTTTATATCGTATCTACTGTATAAGTATAATACCACTTATGTATATATAACAATATAGTAGGTACCTACCTGAATAGTGTGAGTTAGTGTGCATGGAGTGAGATGATCTCATCCTGAGGGCTGCCACTGTGAGGAGAGCTAATAGAATCAGGGCTGCCAATATTCCTCCACACACTCCGGCTACTTTAGCAATATCCATATTGTTCACATCTCCATCTAGAATGTTATCATAACCACATCATACAGTATTATGTGTTATGGAACTACATATTAATACTACATAAGCAGAGGTACATACCAATAATCCTCTCAGCAATCTCTAGAGTATAAGCTTCAAGTGTGAGTGCTGGAGAGCGCCCCCTAGTATTGTGAGCATACAGGGCCAGGCGCAGGGCTCTCCCGGCTTGCAGGCCTCCTACAGAGAATGCGGGTCGGCTGGATGAGATGTTAGTCAGTAATCTATCACCTCTTGTTTCATCTTCCGCTAACTCCCATACTTCTAACTGAAATCTCTGAGCGAGGCCTCCGTCCCAGCCTTCCTCGCATAACACTTCCAGGGCAGTGCTGGTCAGGTTGGCTAAAGTACAGTTGAGAGGTGCGTGTGGTCGAGCGGCCGGCACCAGAGTCAGTGCACACGGCTCCACTTGTCGTCCCACGAGGTTGTTGGCCCAACATAAGGCCGTCCCATAGTCCATGTCAGACAGAGGTGTGAATGTCAGGACTGATGACGGGGGTTGCTTGGTGAAGGTGTACCTCTCCGGAGCCACAGTTTGTAATGGACCGGAGTTATTCAAAGCCCACGTGAAAGAGTCTGGGGGAGGGACTGCTTCCACTTCACAAACTAGTTGCACTCGCTCCTGACGTCCGACACCGTATGACTTCCGCAAGTGCGTGGAACATATAGGTTTATCTGAAAGCAGATGAAATACCATCTAGTATTATATAGTAGGGTGCTTGGTGCCTACCCTACCTAATACAGTAGATAGATAATATTAGCTTACACATGACTTTAAGATAGACTGGTTGTGATCTGGCATCTCCCTCCACATTGGATGCTGTACAAGTGTAGGCCCCTGCAGCTGCCCTCGTCACATTCCTCAGAACTAAGTTGCCATTCGAGATTGTAATTCCAGCTTTCGAATCTCCTTGCATTGGTCTACCCTGCGACATAACACGAGTATAAAGGTAATATAGTGACATATGTAGGTACATAGGTAGTATAATGTACGAGTAATATAGACTAGGCAGGCAGGCAGGCAGGTACTTACATCATGTTCCCAGAGTTGTTTATACGGAGGAGGGTGGGCAGTGACGTTACATTCAAAATAAACATCGTCTCCTTCTTCAATGTCATTTGGATTCAACTTGGCACCGAGGCTCAAATTTACCGACGGTGGAACTGGAAATTCATAAAAATATTAGTTGGGCAGACATGGAAGAGAAGTTTTCAGTTTTAGCACAGAACAGTTTTGACAAAAAATATTATTAATGTAATTTTGACTGAATTTTGTATTAAATAGGGCAATTTGGAGTTTCGGTTCTCTCTGCCGAACTCTTAGAATTTACTATTGAGTGAAGCCACGGGTAGCATCAGCTAGGTGTTACGTAAAAGATAATAATAAACATAATAAGTGAATAACGTTAACACAGTGTTTGCAATGCCAAGTCGACTGTCGGCTAGTGCAACTATACGATGGATGGACATGATGATGGTGGAATTATAACTTACATAAGACATTAAGAGGGAGGGACTTGTCTAATGGAGCAGAGAGTAACTCGTGCTCCGCCCTGCAGATAATCCTCTGGCCATGTTGGCTGCTGTTGGCCACCACCCTCACAATGAGACTACTCGAGTACTTCTCCTCCGCGCTGTCTGGGTCTCCCGATGTTGCTGCCACAGAGTTATCCTCCACTTTGTTACTAGTCTCTTTTACATAGTCCTGAAATAAATATTTATTCATTTATTCTTTTTTCTAACACCCACCACAATTACAGCACAATAATGCCTTCCCTACTTGAGTTATGTGAGGCAAAGATAATATAATGCAATCCATACAACCTACCTGTTGTTTTCCAAATAGTTGCAGGGAGTTGAGCCACAGGGAGAGTCTAGTAGGGGGCCTGGCCCCCGCGGCCCTGCACACCACATCCTGGGGCCTGCCTGCGCTCAGGGCCTCTCCTTCAGACAGCCTCACGTCTATAGACACTGGAGGAACTGAAACATACAGCAAGTAATACCACGTGTAGCTGAGTGGAGCAGGTAGGGACCATGCTGGACGCAGGTATATAACTAATTATTATAATAAATTGTGTGTGTATTTACGTTTCATATCAATCTGTATGGAGGCAGTGGCTGGTGGTAGTAGGGGGGAGTTACTGGCGTGACAGGAGAGAGTGGCCAGCAGGTCAGTGCGCAGGAGGGACGGCAGACGTAACACTGCGCGGCCACTACCTGGGACTCCACTCTCCAGGAGTCTGCTTCCTCTGTACCATCTCACTGTGGCGGGGGGATTACCTGGAAT
Source organism: Ceraclea dissimilis (assembly GCA_963576895.1). NCBI lineage: Eukaryota > Metazoa > Arthropoda > Insecta > Trichoptera > Leptoceridae > Ceraclea > Ceraclea dissimilis. The sequence continues at coordinate 19,651 of OY756360.1, forward strand.
CATACACCATACTGTGTGAAGTATGCCTCCCTATAGAGTAGACATAATATATTACACCACGCACTGCACACTACTAGAGTACCTACCTCCGTGTGAAGCGCAGCTCAGGGTGGGAGTGTCTCCTTCTCTGTAAGGGCCAGCTAGTCCTATGATATCTACACCGCCATCACTGCCACCACTATAACTAGTGATCACTGGACTGCCAACAGCCTCTGGAATAATATTGTAATGTTAGGTTCTTAACTACCTCCTTACCTACCAGCTGAACTCAGCTCAACATAAGAAGAAATATTGTTGTGTTTAACATTACACCTCACTACAATATGTATGTACTCGTATATTAATACTCACCAATTATATCTAAATGTACTCTTGTGTTTCGCGTTGGAGATGCTCTAAAGTCAGCCCTGCATCTGTACTCGCCGCGATCTGAGGCTCCAGCCGGCCTCAGGATTAGTTGGGCCTGCTGGGGCATCCAGCGCGCCCTTTCCCCCCAGGCCCCCGACCAGTGCGCCCCCTCTAGCTCTCCCTCCCCGTCGGGCAGCTCCCCCTCCCCCTCCCCCTCCAGGTCCCCCTCCCCCGCCCTGGCAGAGCGCACGTCCCAGCTGTAGATGGGCGCCTCCTCCCTGTACCACACAACTAGCAGCACGGAGTCGTTGAGCTGCTGAGTGGAGATGTCACACGGGAGCTCCGCACTGCCGCCAGACACGGCCTGCACCTGCACGGCTTCTTCTTCGCCCCCAGATGTCACCACTGAAATGTTCAATATACTATATAGATACGTATTAGGTGCCTACATATGTATAACATCATATTATGTATTAATATCTAGTGGACAGGTAGGTATATATAGGCAGTATCGTTATGCATCTCAGTTCTTGTTGATAGTTAACATATTTGCTAAGTAAGTAGGTAGGTATAACAATCATTATTAATGTTTAGATTCACTTGATTGCCATTAGTGGGACTTTAAAACACTTCATGTCGAAAAGCGTTTAAAATGGTGAAACTTTTGTTAAGGGTATAGGTTTTTTCCCGATCATTTCAAGTAATAACCCAACATATTCTAGTTGATAAGGACGGTATTAATACCGTATATTTAATATATATGTAGTATACTTAAGTATATGAATTACATTTCATCAAATTACGTGTTTTTTGTTATTAAATCATGTAAATAAGTTTCTAATGCCAATATTAGGGGTGGACAATTACTCGTACTGAACCTGTAAAATAACATATTTACAGTAACTGCCCCCCTCCCCCCATGACAATTACTATGTACCTATGCGTGTAATTAGCAAATGTATGGATGAACATAGTCTGTTATTTCCTGTGCCTACTAATAATTCACCGACCAAATTATTAAAAATCCCAAAGAATGTAGTTATTACGTTCGGAAAAAATAAAAAACTACACATCGGTAGTTGTTAACTTCTTCTTTGTCGCTTCTTTGTCCTGCCCTTCTGTCCCGGTTCATCCAGGGTCGGGCCTCCTCGTACGTAGGCTCCAGGATCTCCTGTCCTGGGTTGTCATCGTTGGGATTCCCTGCGCCGCCAGCTCCCTTTCAACATTGGACCACCATGTTGCCGGAGGTCTACCCCTTCCCCTAGGTTTCGTGGGGATGCTGAGTGCCGTCTTCACGGAGTAACTTTCCTCTCTACGCATGACGTGTCCATACCATCTCAGTCTGCCTCCCTCAGCTTTTCTGTTATCTTTAAACGATCCTCTGACGTACTCATTGCGGATTTTATCCAGGCGTGTTACGTTGCCTGCCCATCGTAACATTTTCATTTCATTTGTATGGAGCTGTTGCTCATGCTTCTTTGATGTTGTCCAACACTCCGCTCCATACAACATTGCAGGTCTTACGACTGTCTTGTAGACTTTGCCCTTAGTTCGAATGGGCATCTTTTTATCGCATAGTACGCCAGAGAGAGATCTCCACTTCAGCCATGCTGTATTGACACGGTGGTTTACATCTTTATCTACATGAGCATCGGCCGTTAGCATGGATCCAAGGTATTTGAAGTGCGACACTTTGGGTAACTTTGTGTTGTTTTCTATGAGTATATCACGACCAGTTTCTTCCGCTCCCCCGAAGTCACACTCCATGTATTCGGTCTTTGCCCGACTTACTCTCAGTCCGTGTCTCTCTAGTTCTTTAACCCATGTATTGAAGGTTTTCTGGAGCTCCGATGGTTTTCTGGCTATAAGTACAATATCATCAGCATATAGCATACACCATGGTATTGGATGTTGCAAGTTCCTTGTAATGTAGTTCATAGTGAGATTGAAAATTAGTGGACTCAAAGCTGACCCCTGATGCACACCTACCCTGATATGAAAAGGATCACTCGTACCTGCTGGGCCCTTCACTCTGGTGCTAATGTCATCATACATATCCTTTATCAATTCGATGTAAGCTTCTGGCACATTATGTGCTTGTAGTGCCTTCCATACCAGTTTTCTTGGAACTCTGTCAAATGCTTTTTCAAGGTCAATAAAGACCATATAGAGGTTCTCCTTATTAGTTCTATATTTTTCCATTAACACTCGGATCGTCTGAATAGCTTCTGTTGTTGACCTGCCAGCAGTAATTCCAAATTGGTTCTGTGTAATATCTGTTATGACCGATAACCTTGCCGCAACTATTCTTTCCCAAAGCTTTAAGGTGTGTGATGTCAGTTTAATTCCTCTATAATTATTGCAGTCTGCTACATCTCCCTTATTTTTGTATATAGGACACAGGTAGCTTGCACGCCATGACAGTGGTATTCTATTTTCAAAAGCTATCTTATTGAACAGTTCTGATAGCCAGGGCAGCGCATCCACTCCCATAACCTTCCAGATGTCCGCAGGTGTATTGTCTGGGCCAAGAGCCTTATTATGTTCCATCCTCTGAAGGGCCTGCTTAATCTCTTCGTGCTTAACATAATCAATCGGACCCTGGGTTTGCACTGGCATTGGCAATTCCTCACTTGGGAATTCTTCATTCAGAAGCCGTTCATAGTAGTCCTTCCACCTGTTATTTATTGCCTCATTTGATGTTAACAGCTGCCCTTGCTCGTTCTTTATGTACCTAATGTGTTTCAAATCCAGTGTAGATCTATGACGTTCTTTGGCAATTTTGTATATACTATTTTCATTTGGGGCTATTTCTAGTCTATCATAAAAGTCCTGAGAAGACATTGCCTTGGCTTGTGCAACAGCTGTTTTAACCAATTTCTTCATTTCTTTGTATCTTTCGCGATCTTCTTCCTGTTTCGTCCTTTGCCAGATTTTAAATGAGTCACGCTTGTTCCTAATTATTTCTTGTATTTCCGAATTTCACCAAGAAGTATCTCTCTGGATGTGTAGACCACCCTTGGAGACACCAAGTATGTCCTTTGCATGTTCCAGACAATACACTTCAAAATCCCTCCACATACCGTCTGCTGTTTTGTCATTCTCCAAGTCGCCCTGTATATATGCCCTAATTTCCGCAATAAAATGTTTTCCCTTCTCACTGTGAAACTCCCTCCACTTTATTCTTTCCGTCTTATCTCTGTGTACTTTTATTGGTTTTGGCAATCTCATGACTGCCACAAGCAGCCTATGCTGTGATGTAATAGGTTCTCCTTGTATCACTTTACAGTCCCTGTAGTAACTAAGCATCGGGCTTGCAGAAAGAATGAAGTCTATTTGTGTCATTGTTTGAGAGCTTCTATACGTAACAAGATGTTCTTCTTTTTTCTTAAAGAAAGTATTTATAATTTTGAGATTATGCCTTGCAGCAAACTCAAGAATGTCCTTTCCCTCACTGTTCATCACTCCTATGCCATAACCACCGTGAACCCTCCCATGGATCTCACTCTCTGTACCCACGTGTCCATTCAGGTCCGCTCCAATATGGATTAATTCATCCTGTGGTATACCCTGCAGTACTTCATCCAGATCTTCCCAAAACTCTTCCTTCTCTGTCAGCTGACAACCCACCTGGGGTGCATAGGCTGAGATGATATTGAGGACTGGTATCTGATCCAAGGCCAACTCGACAGAGATAATGCGATCACTCTTTCTCAAAACACTGACTATTCTCTGTTTCAGTTCTCCGTCCATCACCACTGCAACTCCATTACGCTTTGTGTCCGTTCCATGGTATATGAGCTGGTATCCGTTTCCAATGTCTCTTGACTTTGAGCCTTTCCACTTTGTTTCCTGTATACAACAAACATTAATGTTTCTCCTTCTCAGTACATCACTCAGCTCCGCACTACGTCCCGTTAAGTTTCCCAAATTCCAAGTTCCAAGTCTCATAACATTAACAGTTTTAGATGAAGTTATTTGCGAACAAGTGTTCTTGTCTTTTTCGTCGCTTTGGGGGGACGCCCTAGCATTCTTTGTAAGATTCTCCATTAAGCTCTATTATAAGATTCTCATTAAGCTCTATTATAAGCTCTATTACGGTAGTTGCTACCAAAAACAAAAAAAAATCTCAGAGACCATATAAACAATTAATTCTAATTGAAAACCAAAAATAAATCATGATTTTTCGTCCAATTCCGTTTTTATCAGAAAAAAACGTAGAATATAAAAAGGGCGATTTTATAACAATTTTCTATAAAAAATTAACAACTCAATTCATTTTAGCTCCAACATTTTAGATTGATTTAATTATCATATTCTACTAACACATATTTGTATTAATCATAAAAAATCCTATCATCCTGATTGAAAACATATTTAGTAAATAATCAATTATAATTGCCAACTACTTGAATTTTATAATGTAAAATATCATTATGTACCATCAGTGGCCAATTCCTATAACAAAAGGGACAATTAGGTACTACGAGTATGTCATTGCATATTGTTTATCTATTGATATGAAATGCTTTGAAATAAATCCAAGTCATTAAACAAGTATTTAGGTTAATCAATTCCACGTTTCATTCTCTTGCCCTAAATAACATTTTTCCTGAAACTTTCGTCACGTTTCGGACTACAACTAACATCAAATCATTCAGCCATCGCTCTAGTGTCATCCTCTCTATACTGGTGCATGGCTGATACTTCTCCAACTAGTGTGTCCAGATATTTAAGCAAGAGCTTACATATCCAAACACACATAAATAAATCTTTAAAAATCCACACAAATACAATGCGCTAGACTGGCCAGGGAATTCGCCGGAAATAAACACAATGGGTAATCTGTAGGCAATCTTTAATAATGGACTCTCCACACTTGATTGCACTGCGGTGGAATAACTCACTTCATTCATAATTTTAAGGTATAGTTTCGAGACGAAGAAATGCCAAATGCCAAAACCTCGTTGAATTGGTGCCAAGAAGGGTAAAATATTATCTCTAGGCCAATGTAGGCCATATGAAATATAAAGGTTGTTATATTTAGATACAATTAAAAAATATATTTTCCTAAACTTTGTATCATCTTCCAATGAATCTGTTGGATTCTGTAGGTTGGTACCTACCAGGCGCGAAGCTACCTAAGAACACGATTCTCATCGAGTTACCTTTTGGAAAAAAATATAGGTATAATCTATCTAATCTGACGTAATCCCATAAGAAATGTTAGCCCCGGCTTCCCTTCCGTAGAAATCCACCCTTCGCCACTGGTACCTACTTATAAGTAATAAAATATTCAAGCAGTGCAACAAACGAGGAATCAGTTAGGTAGACAATAGTTTATGTTTTTTTGTAATTTACTAGATTAGAATTTGAATTCTTTATTAATGCTTTCGCGAGGTGGAAAAGTTTTCGCAAGATTTCTGTATTTACAATATTATTATGGCATTCCCCTGGCCTGACTACTAATAATCAAATTTTTCTAACCAACACCTGTGAAGCAATGTATCTGCTACAGAAATTCCGATTATGATTTTAGAGAAGTATTGCAGGCTATGTAAAGCTGGACTCACACATCCGCAATTTCCATAATCTGAATTTGACTGTTTGTAAAAAAAATCGACTAAAATTAAGTAAACAAAGTACGTCTCTGATTATGAATTCAGATAGAGTTTTTGGTCGAACTTTTATTACAAACAATCAAATTCAGATTATGAATTCCCGTATGCATGTGAGTCCATCCTACTTACTGTAATATTGTAAAAACTTACCTTTTTGTGTGTAGGACACTCCGCATGTTAGGGAGAGCAGTGCCAGGCTGAGGAGGAGAATGTGATGAGAGCCACACAGGACACTGCCGCTGCTTCTGCTACTTCTACTGCTACTAGACATGTTCACTTCACTTCATGTTCACTCACTCATGTTAGATATGACTGTATGTATGTAGTGGCAGGCAACTACACTAACTACTATAGCACTCATACAATTATTCTCACATTTTATACAATTATTGAAATAACTTGTATTATTGTTATAGTTCTACAACACAGCTTCATGTTTTCACGTGTGTTGTGTATAGTACTGCACTAGTATAGTCACTAGTCACTGGAACATTAATTAGTTTAGTATAATATACTCCTAGATGGTCTGGTATTAGGTACAATGCTACATGCAATATAAGTATAATTTAGTAATAATGGATTTTTTACTATTGAATATGTTGGTCTTCAAAAAGTTCAAGTTAATATTCTCAAAAAGCCCTCTAAAGGCTTGGTTGTCCGACTAGATCGCGCTTTAACCTCCCGAGGGTGCTGTGAAGAGGTCGAGCGAAAGGTGTGTTCAAATGCTGAGCACAACCCCATGTACTTCGAACTTCGGCCCTAGCATGGTAGGATATTGTAGTTTTACTCGCATAGTATGAAAGGAATAGGCGCATTGTATTTTCTATTAATAATTTTAGGCTTCAGTATCTATTTGTTTATATAGGGTGTCTCATGGATGACCCAAGAAGTAATTTTGAGAGAAAACACAAGTTTTCAAGGAATAATTGAAAATTTCTTATTGATTCATAAAGTACACAGTATGGTGTTAAGTTTATTGTTCATTATCGTCCCTAGGCCCGAATTTCGGGCATTCGGATTCGTCAAATTTACATAGTTATAGTATACAATCAAGAGGAGCAACAGTGACAATGTGCCAGAGAAGTAGAATCAATGTAAACAAAGTGTAAAGGGCTCAGTTTGCATTTCGTCATGAATATGATAGCATAGGTGCTTAACGTTATGATAGTGATCCATGCCAAACTGGACTTGATGTCCTGGACAGCATTTCGTCAATTGTATATAATTCTGTAGCTAGAAGATACTTTTTCACCTCTCTTCTAAACGCTCCAAGCTCCAGGTGTTTGAAACTGTCAGGTAATACATTAAATAAGCGAACACTCAAGCAAATAAAACCTTTTGAAACTAAAAGTAAAAAAAACATATGGGTTGAATATTCCTCCAACGTGTTTTAGATGGATGGACAACAAGTAGATGCCTATTTTAGCAGTGATTGGTACGGATTTTGGGCTTGAGACATCCACGAACCATTCAACTTTAAAAATGCGATTGGTCAGGAAACATCTGCAGTTGATGGCGCTAGATAACACGAAAAATAATCCTGTTTATTGTGCCTGAATATTAAGATTTGTATCTGGACGACATGTTGTTTGAATAAGACGGTATCATATGCCATACAGCTTGAAAAACAATCAAATTTCTGCATCAGTCATTTTCTGGTCGTGTAATTTCTCGTTTTGGCGATCATAATTCGCCACCCAGATAGTGTGAATTAAAGCCGCTATTCATTTTTTTGTTTACTTGAAGTCTAAGGTTTATTCCTACAAGCCTACAGCCAGTAATCTCCCAAAAAAGTTAATTGAGGGCTATATATACGAAATTCAACTACATTTAGCAAAGTGGTTATGGAAAACTAAAAAAAAAAAGTACGTGTGCTGCTGCAAAAAGGCATGGAGGTCGTTTACCTGATAATAATATAATATGCTATTCCATACATAACCACATCATACTGTATACAAACTTAGTGAATCAAAAAAAAAATTGAATTATTCCTTAAAAACCTGTGTTTTCTATCAAAATTACTTCTCGTGTCATCAATGAGATACCCTAATAATCTAGTCTTTAAGTGATCATTCCTAAACCAAAACTAATAAAGTAGGTAAGTTTTGCCAAAATCGTGAAATTTTCCTATAATACACCAGGGGAGACTACTCCTCCTAGGGACACATTTTTTTTAATTAATTATTTTTTTTTACAGCAGAATATAAGTGAACTTTTGAAAAAAACTGTGTATGAAAATATGGTATTTTATATAATTATAATGAAAGCTCTGATTTGTAGTGCAATTATTTAGTTCTTTTTTTAGGCCCAATTCGAAGCCAGACTTTTTCCTTAAGTACAATACAAAACTTATTCTAGGTATAGAGATCGCCGATCGGCCTATTTTAATATATTTTAATTTATTTTGTCAAACTTGAGTTAGTGGTTTGTGAGTTATTGCCAAAAAACCCAAATGTGAAATTTTCGTACTGCTTAATTTTTAAAAGACCATAACTCCAAAATTGATGATTTTTCGACATTAAACTTTTTTTTCCATATTTTTTCATCATCTATCACTTGTCCAAATATTGGACATAAATAACTATGACCCTTGACATAAATAACTGACATAAATAACTATGCATTTGTTTTTTTTTTATAATGAGCTCCCTTTGAAATAAAACAGGAATATCTTTGTTTGTAAAGGGAACTACCTATATATCCGAAAACTCTTCTACTTTCTACATTCACTAAAGAGACACCAGAACTTTCTTCCAAAACCAACAAAGATCCTCCTCTCTCAAACCCTTCTCTTAACTCTACTAGATTATGCGGACGTTGCATAATATATGGATATTACATCCGAACAAACCATGAAACTGGAACGTCTGCAAAATGTATGTATTAGATTCATCTTCGGTTTGAGAAAATATGACCATATCACAGACTTTAAAAATGAACTAAAATGGCTAACGATGACTCACCGTCGTCATCTCCATATTCTCTCTCTTCTTTTCAATGTTCTGAATAATCCTGCTTCACCTGATTACCTCAAGTCCAACTTCACACCCTTGGCATCTCATGGCTTATCTCTACGTTCAAGTGGACGCCGTTTGTTAACCATACCTTCACATCACACACCTTTCTTCACTTCTTCTTTCACTGAACACGCGGCTAAATTGTGGAATAACCTTCCACTTCCTATCAGACTAGCTCCTAATATTCTTTCTTTTAAAAGTAAACTGAGGTATCATTACCTTTCCATAAATAATCCATCTAACTGAATATCCCATAATTCCTTCCTTGTCCTTCATCTCATCCACCTATTTATTTATATGTGTATTTTTATGTAGGTATCTATTAGTATTGTATATATGTATTATTATTATTATAGACATTGCCTATGGCAATAAACCCGCCATTTCAAGAAAAAAAAATTTTTTTCAATAAAGATTTTATTTTTATTTTAATTTATTTATATCCAGTTTTGTACCTTTTTAAAAACTAAACTAAATGAGGAAGTTTTTAATATAATTTGCCAGCTTAATATGATACTAAATTTTTACAGTGTAAAGGAGTCGAAATTTGCTAATAAAAAACAAAAAAACTCGAGAGGCGGAAACGATATTCTTTTTTTTCCAATTTTGTGAATTAATAGGTTTTATTTTGGAATATGATCAAATAGCTGAATTATTCAGGATTACGAATCAAAAATTTTAATCCCATAATATTGAATTTTGTGACCGTGTCGATCGAAAAACTGATCGAAGGTGTCGAATTTCACGAAAAACAAAAAAGTGCCGATATCTCGAGAATGAGGGATTTTTTTACTAAGGTTATATTTCAATTTTCTGGTCCGTTATGAGCTGATCTATCACCCCTCCACGGGATGACGTTGATTTACGTGACACCCTGTATATATATGTATATTTATTAGAACGACTAAACATCAATAAATATAACTATTAAATTTGAAGAAATAGATTATGCAGAAACTACTATTTCCTATTATTTTCCGCTACTGTGGGACGTGTCACAGTTATGTATGTAATGTACTACTCATTGACTCATCATTGAGTTATTTATTAAGTACCTACATAAAATTAAAAATATTATTATGTAAGTATTAACGACATGGAAGTACTATACAGTATACACCTAGTATAGTTAGCTATTCAATAAACATTGTGCTTTATATTGGTGTCATGTCCCTAGGAGAACCACTGTCCCCTACCTACGAGTAGATACAACATTCAACTTATGAGAGGAGATGCTCTCTGAATGGAAATAAAGGATAATAATTATTTAATTAAACTGTTTGAATTACCTATTATTTCCCCATATTAATACACAGTACACACACAGTGCGCACTACTTCTACAATCCGTTTCGAGTAACTTACCTCATGTTAAAACTGTTTATCAATAGGGGGAAGTAAAAGAAACATATGTACTGTATCCGCATGTAATACAAATTATAATATCTTTCTAGTGAAGTGTATTCCAGGTCCAGGATTAACATGGCCTCGCGATGATGTAAAATAACTAAGTAGGTACTTACTTGTATATTAATGATCACTACCTACTTATTAGTGTAACATAAAGTTGCCGTGAGTCCATTTGCTTCATTTTACGCAAACTCTTCTTCCGTAAGACAGGAGGGAGATTTCTATCTTCCTAATGTTCTAAAACCTAATGTTCTTTATTCAATAAATACAATATTATCTCTGTTTTTGTATGGAAATTACTTAGGGCTCTCCTTCCTAGGTTAAAGTTGGTGGGATTGGGCATGAGCCTTTCCTTAGCGAATAGCCTAACAGATCTTTCATACCTTGTATAGGTTCCTCAAAAAAAAAGTGAAAGATACTTCTGGTTTGTTTTTTTCAGGCAGCTGTTCGTTTCCCGAAAGTCGCAAAGATTTTTTTTCGTAGATTGTTAATATGCATTAAAATCTTAGTGAATGGCCGTAATTTTTTTTACTAAACCAAACTATCCCCACAAAGTTGCTATTTTAACTTGCAAAAAAACGCTATTTTTAACATTTAATCACGCGATTGTTCCCGCGATTTCGAATTCTGCGGGAAATGAAATATCGTACCCCTCTCCTTGAGAAAAATGTCGACTAGTTTTCATTTTAGGTTTTATGTTAGTAGTGGTAGATACCTATTGGGCCTGTAACGTAAAATTCAAACTAGCGAGTGTCCCAAGCCGCCGGGGCCCACATAAGAAACTAAGACTTTGGGAAGGCTAACTGCTTCCCTCACGCCCAGCGTTCAGTGTTGGTGCAGTGCTTATCTCCTGGATTGTATACAATACAGAGGAGGACATCAGGAGATGGCACATATCTTAATACACTGGTGGTGGAGTGGCTGATGGACAAAGGTAGACGAGAGGGGCACCCGCGGCACACCCCGCAACGCATCTCCTAATGTGGGCAATGTTCTGTCCAAATAGTAAACTACCTGCAGTGTGCAATGAGATCAAGGAACCATAAGATAATAAACTGTATTTTCTAAATTAGTATAAAGTACCTACCCTACATACTTGCAGTGAATATTCAGAAAGGTATCGTGCACCAGGACAAGACAAACTGTCCCTCTTATTATCCCAATAGGTACTCCTTGTAGTGGCGTTGTATGTTACTTCGTTCTACATTCTATATCAAATAATCTGAATTATTATGGGTTTTAGGTAGCTACTACTCAATGTTTATTCTTAGGAAGCAAGATTAGCCAGGACTGCCTTCAGTCTGCCATGAGTCTACTTACTAGTTTTATACTCGTACTGAATGCTAATTCATTGATCCATGCAAATAAACTGACACACAAATTAATAATATACGCATATATAATCCAGGGAAATTAAACTCAATGCAGCTCCTCGATGGAAAGTTGTGGGGTAGTCTGGATTTCTTTCATTCTATATGTATTTTGAGGTGCTGAATCTGAATCCTAGGTTTGCCAACAAAATTTCGTGACGGAACACGGCGAAAAATTGCAAAAATGGCGAAAATACCATTTTCTGGCGAATTCTGGATTTGAACTTAAAAACTCTCCAGCCTAAACAATTCACTATATTTTTAAATAAAATTTCTCCTGCAAACTTTCTGCATGTTTTCTGATTCCAACAAGGTATAATATGTCTCATAAATTTGAAGAATAGTTGTCAAAATTTGGTGTCTGACAAGGTGACCTATTCTCCATACATTTTCCATTCTCACAATTTAAAATAACAAGAAAATTTGGCCAGTTTTTGGAGCTCGACAGCTCCGCTGCTATTTATGTTAGAGAAAAAAATTATATGCCAAATATGTAGGAAATTTTATGTAATTTCATCCTGCTAAAAGGATATCTTACAAAAAGTTGATAGTTTGCAAGTTCTAACCCAAAATTCGCCAAATATTGAATTTTCGTATTTTTTTTTCATATTTAACCATGTTCCGTCAAGATATTTTGTTGGCCAACCTAGAATTCGGATTCAGCACCCCAAAATACATATAGAATGAAAGAATAACAGACTACTCCACAACTTTCCATCGAGAAATCTAAAAGCACCGTATTAATAATATTGATAATTCAAAAAATTCTAATGGGGCCGCTTCACGCTCGGCGTCCTTCCACGAGTTTTGTGAGAATGAGTAAAAGGACGTACGGACGAGGTCTTGAACTGTATACGTAACCGACGGTTAACGCCTTTTTACTCATTCGCGCGGGACTCGTGGAAGGACGGACAGCATGTGGATGAGGCATAAAAACAAGAGACCTTAGATCTCGATAACCGTTACTATAAATATTTGATAGATACATTGTACCGAATAACCACAAAAGATTTTTTATATCTTCTATAGATTTCTCTTTTTTTTTAAATTAAAAACACCTCTGATCATTTTTCCGAAACTCGTTTCTCGAAAGTCGCGGTGAATTTTTTTTTTGTACTGATAATATGTATTAAAATCTAGGGAATAACCGTAAAAGTTTTTTATTTAAGCAAAATTAACCCCGAAAGATGAAAAAACGCTATTTTTACCATTTTATCATGCTTGTTCATGCGATTTTGAACCTTAATGCCGTGGGGAATGACCGTGACGTCATAGTTGGGTATTGTCGTACCTATTTTTATGTTAGGATTTGCTGGCAAATCTATCTTTTTCCTCCCGCCGTCTTTCTTGTGGCATGGAGAAGACGGAACGCCAGACCGCCCTATCCTTACAGCCCTAACACACACTCCTTGCTTCCATCACATTCACACAATTTCTCCATCTCAATCTCTGAAGTATTTTATTCAAAACGCGTCCGTCCTCGAGGATCTGGTCGACATGATCGGACCAGGTCAGTCTGGGGCGGCCGCGTTTCCTCACATCTCTTTGTTCACTCAAATATATATTTCTTGTCATGTCTCTTTTGTTTTGCCACACATTCTTCTTAGCGACCTAATTTCCACTGCATGTAAGGCAGTTGTAAGTGTAACACCACTGACTAAATAATGTAAGGGAATGATCTTCATGTAACTTGTGAGGAGTCCACTCCTCAAATGAATTCCTTCACACAATACTCCTCCCTCACAACACAGCTTATGTTCTTCAGTTCTATAAAGTGGATGTCATTTACTAAACTATATGATATTCAGGTAACTTATTATAATTATTATAAACAAGATAAACTAACTCTGGCTATAAGCGGCTGATGACATGAAGGTAGGTATAAACTGTTGCTGGGTTCCAATCCCGCCTAAGGATTTTTTCTTTAATAATAGTTATTAATAGGTACCAAATTCGAAAATGAATTGTCAGACAACAAGATAGGCATGGGCGTCGCCAGCTTCGGAGCTAGAAGGGGGGGGGGGGGCAACAACATTTTTAAAAATTGATACATCATAAAAAACGTGTGAATAGCGCCGCAGGCGATTTTTTTTTTGTGAGACATGGTGCAGAAGGTCATGATGTAGTTTGTTTATTTTTGAAAATCTATATAATACTGTGCGCAATAATATGCATGATTTTTTTTTATAAAAAAGTGATAAAAAATAGCACCGCAGGGAATTTTTTTTATAAATATTTGAATTTTCATACTAATTTTAGAATATTTATACTATGATGAGAAAATGTGTTGTAGTAATGTGATATTTTGTGAGGTCCTACCATTTACTATGAAAAAATAAATACCTATTCCAATCTCTATGGGGGAGGGAGGGGGGCAGCTGACGACGCCCATGACAATTGGTATATAGTTGTTTGGCAAACGTTTCTTGAAATTAAAGCGAAACACTTATGCCAACCGATGACAGTTCGTAAGTCCGACAGATGCCCAGCCCATCTTACACTGTACATCAGTTGAGATATTTACATAGTGTTAATGTCAGTAATTAGTTGTCCTCGATTACTTTATAAAAGTAAAGAAAAATACGAACGATTTAATCTAGCGATATTAATTACCTAGAATGAAATTAATTTTGATTGGATACTTTAATAATCAAAGGAATTACCTGTAGAAACAGAGAGAGTCTCTACCAAGTCCTAGTCCTAGTCCTAGTCCTACACCATATTATATTATGTATATGTAGTATGGATGGTAGGTATAAATAATTAGGTATTAATATTCAATAGTTTTCACATCGTAACTTCTTGTCACTCTCACTTACATAAATATTAAATTGTAAATCAACATTCCCAGCTGTTGTCACTCAACTAAACTAAACACTTCACTGCACTTATTATCATAGCACTGATATCATGTGGGTATATAGGTAGTAGGTACACACTACACAGCACTGTATAGAGAGTCGCGTAATATTATACAGGCGGACACTAGGAGGAGTGAGGCAGACCTACTGCAGGCAGGTACCTGGGGCAAGCTCCTCACTGCGGGACGGCGGGAATGTTACTGAGTTCACAGTACAGAATGTAGAGAATACTGACAGCCGCCCCCGCCCCCGCCCCCCTACACCCTCACACCACTCACCGCCTCCTTCTCTTTCCTTCTTGCACTCCCATACTCTATTTATTTCTCTTCTTGGCGGGAAAATTTAATCACAAATGTTGATGAACAACCACACAATAAAAATACACAATTATAATATTAGTTGATAAGGTGCCCCCCCCCCCCTCCCCCATACACTCAGGTGACAAGACCCTACCTCAACTTGCTGTAGGGCTTCCGTCCTGCAGGATGACCTTGCACCGCACCGCACTTCTGATTGAATTAAAGGTATGGACTATGGCTACTCAATAGGTTTACAAGGTATGTACGAGTATAGGCAGCTGATATAATATTACTGTAGAGGAAGGTGGGTATATTTGGAGCTGTGCAATGTCATGCATGTGCGTCTTTTAATTTCTCATGCCCAGGCGAATGTCCCTAAGTTGGATATCTATTACCTGTACCCAGTACCTATACTCGGCCTCCTATCCCAATAGTTCTCAAGGGCCCTGCAATAGTAGATGGGTATAGGTAGTTACAGAATGTTGGTGTGGTTGAGATGAGAGAGACCGCGGCGCGCCTTGTAGAATGTAGGAGAAACTTTTTATAATCACTTGACGGTGAGTTTGCACCTAATTATGTAATTTAACCTCTCCCTACCCCTCCCCTCCCCTCCCCTCCCCTGTACACATCAGACTGTAATGTAATATACCTACTGTATAGTGACTCTATAGTATACTTAGTGGATACAGGCGGGTGCAGGTAGTGGTAGACACTATTTACACAATTCACACTGTTTTTATATTTTTTAATAGGTAGGTATCTACCAGTGGCAAAGGGTAGATTTCCGCAGAACGGAAGCTGGGGCTAACATTTCTTATGGGATTATGTCAGAATAGATACTATATTATACCTATCATTTTTCCTAACGTAACTCGATTGAAATCGTGTTCCTGGTACCTACATATTATGGTATACCTACCTACCTATAATATTATTTTTATGTACCATCGACATAACATATTAAGTATTACCTAGACAGAGTACTGAATGCTAGAAGCGTAACAAAACTGGTGCCCACAAACTGTCAAATCGTATGGAAAATTTTGACAGTTTGTGGACAACGGTTTTGAAATTTTGCTCTCATAGTTAAAAACTGTATTCGTATAGTGTGAGTTTTGCGACTCTAAAATACCAAAAAGTGCCGAGCGTGAAATTGCGTCACTACCGTTCTATTGAAAATACATAGAATCAGATCTCTAGTACTTAATATGCAATCTCTTTGATATGTACAAACTACTCTTATGTTAATATGAGCAACAATCCAGTGTGATCTCTGGCCTATAGTATGTACTAAGTGTATGTAGATTGTAGGTGGGTGGGGTATGCGTATGATGAGTATAATAACACATTAATTATAATTAATTATAGTACAATGTACCCATGTATGTATAGTACCGCGTGACACATACACCAATATACTCCCACTTGATCTCAGTGACCCCGGGAGCTATAAGTGACTAACATTGTTGTATTAGGTATATATCTGTCAAATAATTATATTAGGTATATATTGTTAGTTAAGTACCTACCTAGTAATATATAGGCACGCTTTATTATAAAGAAAATAGTCTTCATCTCTGGGAAGATATTGTGTTGGCTATGGGATAAGATATACAAGCTTTATATATAACAATGTAACCCTGTGTAAATCTCTCTTAGTGGATCCTGAGATTAGCTGAGCACATCTCAGTCAGTTGGTGGAGAGGGTAGGGACCTGGAGTGAGCTGTACCAGGTGCCTACCTACTACCACGGTACATACATACATTGAGGTTCTATAGTGAAATACTTGGAAATGGCTTTCAAATAAAATGGGAGATAAACCAGAACAAGTGAAGGGAGCTCCTAATGTTAGATGTATTATGGCTGTGAAGTGTGCGAGGGTACCTACCTACTACTACTAGGCGATAGATACACTTCCAGTGTTGGCTGTGGAGTGTGGATCCGTCAGCCAACATACATTCCTATTTATATATCAACTTGTGTCGTACAATATCATGTCGGCCAAGCAGTGTCTGACATGATGTGGCATGGGGGGGACATGGGGGGGGGGGGGGGGGGCAGGGGGAAGAGGCAAGGGACAGATTTTAATGGAATGTAATCGTTTTCCTGACATCACGTCACACAAAACGCTATGATAGTTATGTTAGGTGTGCAGTGTGCAATACTACTATGCCATGGTATTTCAACTTTACATTATGTGATTGGTAAGCGGGTGTTATAGAGAAATGAATAATGAATAGGTATACCTAAATATTTTAATGTTTATAATATACAAGTAAGTACTTATATCGAATAAAACTATAGTTTCAACACAAGTATGCGTAATTTGAAGAACTGTAAAATAATTGTATAATTTTACCTTATTCTTGTATACTGAAGTTGATAGAATGTAAAATATGTTGGAGGGATAAGGATAATATAATATTCTCCTTGGGGTAGGTACCTACTAGCTACACTACATATGTACATAAGTAGGTGGCTACATAGAATATTGAATTGTGAGGCAAATCGATTTCCTTTCATTGTGAGAACATCATTACAAGAAGTGAATAAATCAAAATATAAAAACCTTCAAAGAAATTTAACAGCAATTCAAATGAATACAAAGGGAGTGTATCGAGTGGAGGGTAGGCACTCTATGTGGGGAGGGGGAGGGGAAGGGGGACCATGATGTGAGTGTGTGAACACGAGTGAGTGTTGAATGCCCAATAGTAGGGAACTGTATAGAATATGACAATAATGTAGGGAGGTACGTACTATTGCTTAGGTCCACATTACATATTATTATATACATATACTTAGTACCAGGCAGACAGGTGAGGAGGCGGAGAGAGTTAATTAAATGATTGGAGCTTATCTCGTGTTTAAGTTGAAATAATATTACAATACAAGTGGAGTATGGAGCTGCAGGATCATATACCCTCATATGTTATTAGGTAGGCACGAGTACCTAGTGCTGTGTGAACATAGCATGCGGGTACCTACATACAATTATTAAACCTAGTGGTGTCCCTGAAGGATATAGAGGTTGCATAAATATAAGGTGTTTGCTAAACTATAATAGGTAGAGGTACCTACGTACGAAGCGCAATATCTGTATAGCCTAGTGCCTAGCCCAGCCTATACACAATTTATTTTATACGCCCGGAGTATTGTAGCTTTTGGTTTCCCTTCCACCGAGTGTAGGTACCTAACTACTAGAGTAATGCTACATTTATTATGTATGATCATCACCTAAGTGATATCACAATTGTTATACAATCCTGAGGTAGGTACCTATAATACTATAGATATATTATAGTAGGTATGGTGGAGAATGCTCCAAACCTACTAATTATTATTATTATTAAAATATAACTCACCAGAATAGTTTACTTAGGTACCTACTCCCACGGGCTGGGTACACACAGTACCTACCTACACCTATCCATTTCAGCTAAAGCGATTGTAACATGCAAGCCGTGCGAGTCCCCGATCAATCTTCCATGTGTCTATAATAAATTTATATTACCAGTTTATTCTGATGAGTAGGTACTATATACTATATACTGCATGTACTACATGTATGGTAGGTACTGTATGTATACACCTCATGCACTAGGCAGTAGGCACTATACAACGGGATATAGGTTAACTGATGCTAGTTTCGTGTGAAGTTTGTCGATTCCCAAACGTCCGTTTCACATTTTAGTGCATCAAAGAGTTATCTCGGTGGGTGGAATACGAATTACTACTATCAGTCAAATAGAATGGGGGCGATGTAGTACGGTGGGAGGGGGGGGGGTGATGTTGGTAAGTCACTGCAACTAGATAATGCTCTCCTCATACTAGAGAGATGTACGGTAGAGGGGTAGGTACCTACCTAGTCCGTACCTGTAACGATTTATTTCAATTCAAAATCTTGTTTTTCTTAAGCACCTACCTGTGTGTGTGCAATGTGCATGCGGTGTAGGTACTACCCTATAGTTACAGTGCTCAGGTTGTATATAGATATGTATATGGCGTGATGTATCCATATTATGTACTCATGTATGTATGTTGCAGGTTGCTATATAATTAGGTGTGCCTAACTAATTAAATAAAATAGGTCTTACTATTAGGGGGCATTTTTCCATGTTTTTGGATCCCAAAAAAGTCTACTTCCTATAAAATAAATAAGAATTTTGATAAGCAATATTAAAGCTAAAGGACCGATCTTGAGAATGTTGTATTGTTGTATCTAAGTCCGTAAAATTCCTACTGATAATGAAAATATGAGACAAACTAAAAGAGTTGCCTCTCCATAACTAAGTAATGTTTATATTCCCAATCGTGTTAGGTTATGGTAGGGTAGGTTGTGGTGGGTACTTAGCCAATGTAATGATATACAAGTAGGTATATACCTAACTACTTATTCAAGGAATAATATAATACAAAGTGGTGTGATGAGATGAAAAAACAATATACAATAATAACAATATGTATCTAGGTAGGTAGGAGTAAAAGGCTGGCCACAAACGTCCCGAAGTTCAGTTCCGGAATCGACCGTTTTGCAAAAAGGTTCCGACCAAAACCTATTTCTGAATTTAAAATCGGGGTGATGCTGAAGTCAGAGAGAGGTTTTGATCGGAACTTTTTTGCAAAACGGTCGATTCCGGAACTGAACTTCGGGACGTGTGTGGCCAGCCTATAACACAGGGAAGTGATAAGTTACTACCCCCACCCCCAGACAGTATGGTATGAGGCCTACTGTATAAGCTATACTATATGCACTGCACACTGCACACATACTATTAGGTACTGTCATATTGTACTTATAATACTATATTGTATAGTACAAGAGACGACGCAATAACTTGAGCAATGGTAATATTGCCTGTTGCTCAGGTCTGGTAACATCAACTTCTCAACATAGCCTCCCAGTGCAGTGGCGGTGCCGGTGTAGTCCACTGCACTGCACCAGACTACACTATACACTATACAGGGTGTTCCTTACTTGTGATAAATCCCTCCATGAAAGAATAATAATGAATGACCACCATTTGATTCTGCCGTTGTGTAAAATATTAAAGATTATGAAAATTTATCATTCAAGTTTTCTCACTAAGCCTAAGACAAAACATATAAATTATGGTATGAAAATGAAAGGCTTTCGATAAATCTGCATTGGAAGGTTCCTTTCTACCATAAGAGGTACCTGTATAGTGTATATACCTATACCTTGCATTTAATTATAGGTACCTATATACAATTATACATGTGTATTATTTATTAAGAGCTTCCAGTAGTGAAACATATTATGTAGAGAGAGGTAGGTAGGTACATCAGTGAATCTCAGTAATATATGTAGATATGTATTGTATAGGATCCTATATGTACTCTGTAATGATTGGTACCTACCTACATATACCTATACATATACCCACAAATGTAATATTATTTATACAACACTTAACTAATCAATAAGGAAAATAATCAAGTTACTATACCTCCTCAGTACTCAGTGGGAGGGTATAGAGGTTATAGAGTGTTGGCAACTTGTACCTTCCTGTAAGGTATAAGGTAGGTAGGTACTGAAGGAACTCACCGAGGAATATTAAAATCTAATACGTCATGTGAAGTCGCGTTTTGTATAGAGGGGCAATCATGTGAAAGTGGAAGTACGAGTAGTTATAGTATTATAAAATATAGGGCACATTATAACACGCAAACATTCTAACATGAATATTATAATTTACACATTAGCATACAAACATACCTACTTATATAGTGCCTACACTACCTACCTATACCTGTATAGTAATGTATAATACCTAGTTGTGTGTGGTGTAAGCCTAATACTAATACTACCTATACCTCCTCAGGACTCATGCATTCATCTGGTGGTGGTCTCCTAGATAACACATCTTACATATCATTTATTATACAGCTTGGGTACATATGTACCTTCTAATCTATCTATCTATCTATACCCTCACGCCACATCCCTTGCAGGGTAGGCAGAGAGGACAGAGCGCCAGACAGCCCTATCCTTACACACACTCCTAGCTTCCGTCACATTCATGCAATTAGTCATACACGCTCTCCGATTCCTTTTACTCAAAACGCGTCCATCCTTGAGGATCTGGTCGACATGATCGGACCAGGTCAGTCTCGGACGGCCGCGCTTTCTCACCCCTCTTCGCTCATTCAGATATATCTTTTTTGTCATCCTGTCATCATTCATTCTCTCAACATGCCCAAACCATCTTAGTTTGTTTACTTTCATTCTTGTCACTACACCAGTCTTGCAGTCACTCATTTCCCTAATAACCTCATTCCTTATCTTATCTCTCAGCGTTTTCCCGCACATTCTTCTTAATGACCTCATTTCTACTGCATTCAACCCTGATTCATCCTTCTTCATCCACGTCCACGTCTCACTAGCATACATCAGGGTCGGCACCAAGACAGCATTGTGCACTAGCACTTTTGCTTTCATAGACACATTGCTACTACTAACAATCGGACCGAGCGCACCATTCGTCCTAGTACCGGCCAGCTTCCTTCTTTCAATGTCTCCATCACAGCGTCCATCTCTAGTAAACAAACTTCCCAGATATACATACTCATCCACTTGCTCCAGACAGTCATTACCAACCTTTATCACACAATTTGTCCTTATTTCCTCTCTTTCGAACACTAATACTTTCGTTTTATTTACATTCATTTTCATACCATTCATATCGCAGCTTTCGTACACACAGGATACTATCCGTTGTAACTCACATTCATCATCAGCCATCAACACTAAATCATCTGCAAACATTAACGCACATACTTTCACTCCATTTAGGTCCACACCAACATTCAGCTCATTCAGAGGACGCATGCAGTAGTCGAAGAACAGGTTGAACAACCAAGGCGACATGACGCAACCCTGTTTAACCCCTTTTGTGAGAGTGAACCACTGCGACAACGCAGCATTCACCCTGACACAAGCAGAGCTCTCCGTATATAGAGACGCGATTGCGCCAATTAGTCGGTCGCTCACCCCATATTCCGACAGTACACGCCACAGTCTTTCTCGGTCCACACGATCGTATGCCTTCTCCAGATCCACGAACGCGCAGAAGAGCCTCTGGTGTTTAGCCAGAAGCTTCTCCACGACCATCCGTAGGGAGAAGATCTGATCGGTGCACCCCCTGCCACTCATGAAAGCACCCTGCACATCCCATACTTTACTTTCAGTCACTTTTCTTACTCTTTCAATCAATACCTTTCCATACAGTTTGCCCACAGAGCTCACCTTCTAATAGTCAATTTATTTTATTGGAATTTAAATTTTAAATCTTGAAAATCAAATATATGCGAGCTATTACTGTAATGTTATGTACGATTTCACAATATGTTGTCAAGTGTACAATATATTGTAAAAATCAGAATATAATATCGACTATAGTATATGTACTGTACACACGCACACACACAGTTATAAAATAATCCTGCTCTGGAGAGACCTCACTGTCTCGAGTTCCCTGGACACAGACATCCTATGTCTTCACTCATCAGATCCGCTGTTCAGAGGACCAAATGGTTGGTACTGTTCAAGGTAAGGCAGGTACAGGTACACCACTGCACCTCCTCGGTGGTAGGCAGAGATACCTCAGTTACACAGTTAACTATGTGTTGGGCTGGTTGGCAGTGGAAACGGTTGGATGACAAGCTCCCCAGTGTAACAAAGCAACAAGCGGCCGGTGTACTGGGGCCGGTGTGGTGGCGAGGGGGGGGGGTTCCCATTATTAAATGAGGCTATAAATTAAAACTAGAATTAAGATAGGAGTAAGAGTGAGTAGGTACCCGCGTTAATAAGAATAAGAAATCCAGATGTTTTTTAATCCAAGATTGTTATCTTTTAAATAAACTTTTAGTTGCATTGCTTATCTCCCCTCATTCTCCTTTAGTTAGTGAGTGTTCCAGGGAAATCTGGAATAAGTTAGTACCTACCTAGTACCTTCCAACAATAAGACTTGAATACCAACCTAATTATTTCACACTAGCTAAGTTACCCGTGCTTCACAACGGAATATTTGGTTGGTGAAGTAGATCGACAGGATGACGGCTTTCTAGAAGGTTCTACTACTATAGAATATTTTCAGTAATTCACAATTTTTCTTCTTCCTTATACCTGTTCTCTCCACTGCTGGACATAGGCCTCTTCCAAACTTTTCCATTCTTCTCTTTCACTCGCACTTCTGATCCTTTCTTTACCCGCTACTGAGGTTATGTCGTCAGCCCATCTCTTTTGCGACTTCCTTCCCATCGAGTTACTCGTACCATTTGGATAAAATTATTGGTGTAATAGTTTTTTATTTTATTTAATTTTTATTTAAATAATTTTATAAAATTGTAAAATCTACAATAGGTATTTTATAATTTAAAAACACAATTAATATACTAGGTGCATATACTATAACTATATCCTATAGGGCCGTTCCACCGTCACTGACGTAACATTTAGACCCAGAATTCAATGTTGATGTTGAATTTTATTGCTTTTCTTCAAAGACAACATGTTGTTATTTATTCTTATAAAGATTCATTAATAGTGTATTCAACTAATTATGAAACATCCACGTGAAAATTTTAAAAATTTGAGGGCTTGTCACTGACGTAACGGCCAAAAAGACATGAGATTTTGCTAGTCGCAGAAAAACCAAAAATTCTCTGAAAATAAATAAATATGGGTTTATTGAGGTATCAAATGTTTAGCACAACAAAATTGCTTGCCGAAATCTCGAAACAATTTTCAAAAAATGTTACAAACAAAATATATAGAAAATAAAAATCGTGTCACTGACGTAACGCCTGCGAATTGTGTGAGAGAAAATATGTCTAAATTGTATCAGAATATCTTAATATACCTATATTATTAACAGGATCGGGTTATTCAATCTTTTTAAGCATTTTTTTACATTAAGCACCAAATTTAATCACTTGGTATTGGCCACATCCAGCCATAAAAATAATGAGAGTAGTGTGAGAAAAAATATAATAATTGTTCCTCTGAATGCCTTTTTCGGTATCAGGATAGCGTCTTATCTGATTTAATCCAATAACAAATGCTAGCCCCGGCTTCCCTTCTGCAGAAATCCACTCGTACCTATACCCACCTAATACTTATATATTGTGTAGTAGTATAGTGTAGTAAATAGGTACTTATACGGAGGTTTTATCCAAGATTATTTTTGTTCTCAGTTCTGAGTATAAGTGGAAAGGAAACTAAATTCTATGTCGAGGAAACGGTAAGAAAAATCAGTAGAAGAATAGAGTATTAGAGAGATAACACCAGACACCAGACACCCTACACAGTACACACCATTTCATTTTATACAAATGTCGGATAAGGGATAGGGGATTGGGGAGGGGAGGGGTCACCAACATTCTAAATTTGAATAGTGTTCACTTATTACGTTAGTAGGTACCTATACGTACTACAAGATTTAAAGTCTTCTAGCTGAAATCATTTCCATACAGTTGTGTAGGTGTGGGTCAGTAAGTATCCCGAGGTACCCGAGTGATATTAGAATGTAATTTTTCGAGTAAAACATCAATATCAGTGTAAAACTAACTATACGTCATCTATTCAGATATTGTAAAACAAGACATACAGTCATACAACCAGAAAGCGTTTAATTCATTGGCTTTAGGTATATATACCTACTTATAGTTATATGTATAATGTATTGTGCATATAATGATTGTGGCTTAGAGGAATCTATACTCACCTCACATACCCACATAATGTGAATAGTTACACTGGATGTAATATCTTGCTAGGTATACGTATAGTACTGTACATGGCCATGTCTACATGCATATGTATTAAGTAGGTTAGGTACCTCTACCTCCTGTGTGAGAGTTCTATACAGAAAAATAATATTGGAAAAGCAGAATGGTGGCAAATGATCTCCACAAACCTTTTGCCTTTGGGACCGCTGCGGGCTGCTCCCCTCCCCCCCTCTACTCCCCTCCCACACCCCAGATCGCCCGACACATCAAGTTTTATTGCAACCCTCCATCGGAATTCATTTAACACATGACTGACGAAATTCCGCTGGAACATGATTTGGATCCCACAGCCACACTTGTGCCGTGGTGAGTTCCCACCTACTAGTATAATTGTAGTGTATGGTGCGGTATGTACTTACTGTATACCTACTCACTACTCAGGCATATTGTACTCATTACATTTTATAAAGGAAATGTTATAGCAGAAGGTAAATAATATACAGTATATAACTATAAGTATATATATCATATTCTATAGTACCTACCTGTATACCTCTACATATATCTACAGTACATTTCACCAGACACTTACATACTATATAGCCTAGTAAGGTGGGCGTGCCATACCTAAGTATTGTAATGCCAATTATATTTGTAAAATTAGTTATTACTATTTAGTTTATTCTTTGCTATGTACGAGTAGGATCCTTAATACCTCTAATAATATCATAACTTATAATTTGCTGCATACCTACTCATTAATTTTAATGTAATCGCCTTGCTTATGTAGGCAACAGGTTCTAGAGTGTTAATATAGTCACAAAATACTCGTAAGATGCGATATACAAACAAGCATAATCTTACAAGGTAGGTAGGTACACCATATATACACATATTATATAACATTGCCGTAATATTGGAACTGATGGAGACAATCAGACCACTACACGTGCACGCACAGAGCACGCAGTGGTGTTTACCTCTAATCATACACCTTATACTTTACCTTATAATTTTATTGTCTCTGCGTGTAAAATATCGCAACCTGAATTTCAAATTACTGCCTAAGTAGGTAACCACCCAGTACACAACTACGTACTTACTTAATTGTATTCACATTGTATTTCTGAAAAAGAAATGTTATTCCTCACGCAGTGAGTGAAGGAATTATGGGAAATAACATGAAATTAAAGTACCTATATTATAATACCTGATACGAGTACCTACCTACTAAACAATATACCAAACACTCACTATGCTTGTCAATAATATGCAATGCTCATAATATCATGACACATCCACCTACTAGCTTATTAAGGAGGCATGTATAAATTGCACTATACCTGAAGCAAGAAGTGTGTCTTAGGATAGAGAAGTCTGGCATTCTGTTCTCTCTGTCTACCTCGCAGGGTGGTATGATGAGAGGATAGTACAGGTGTATGACATTCCCTTAACATGACGCTACAGTGGTTACATATAACCAGGAGTAAACTAATTCATCTAATATTCACATTGCACAGACCTACATATGTACATTATGTGTTATTGTATGTGCCTAACATACCTACCTACATGAAGTGATTATTTAGTAAAGTATTGAGTCTATATGTGTTACTAATCACTGATTAAGTGAGTGACCGCTTCTACCGCATTGGAACTAACATCAACCAGAGAAGTCAAGTGAAGAAAATATACAAACGCATCCAATAATACAATCTCTCCTTGATGGCGGGTCTATCACAATACCAACTCTATGGACGTATCTATCTATCTATCTATCTATAAGGAAAGTAATGTTGATATCCTGATGTTGCAGGAGCTCATGGCGGAGTAGAATGTAGAAAGCTGTATACTGTACTCGTATAGGTCTTATGCCTGTACTTATGCCTTACTGTACTCGTATAGGTCTTATGCCTACCCGCGCCGCGGTTCAAGCAGGTGTACGTTTTAAACATTTCTCTTACGTGACATATAGGGAATGGTTGAGGGAACTGAGTGGAGGGAGCGCCCCTGACGGCAGTACCTGGACTAGGTGCACGAGGACGTGAACTGCGCCACATATGTCGAACTGAAGAGAGCTGCAGAAGACAGAGAAGAATGGAGATCAAAATATAAGAACTTGCTGCAAACCAATCCTGAGGATTGAAACTGGAGAAAACAACTCTATATGAGGGTAAGAGACAGAAATTAACACAGAGACCCAGGCCAAGGCATATCATATTAGTTTATTAGGAAAGTAGGTACCTACCTAGGTAGAGGTTTATATTATCTATAGCGCTACACGTACCTACATTATATTAAGCGGGCAATGCAGCGATATATCACCTCTATGTATATAGTGATATATAATATGTATGTATGTATGTGGTAACAACCTGCTGGGAGAATATTCTTCATTTCGCTGATAAAAAATTACATGAGGAATATGGTCCGGGAACCAAACATTTATTTTGTAAAATAAACTACCAGGACCGTAAGGTTTCTATATACACGTAGTACACAGTACACACCCTTGTTATATGAACCCTCCCCCCCATCCCCCTCCCCCCACACACAACCTTGTCCCCGTCACGTTTTCATCCAAGCACAACGTTAAGGAAATATTTCCCCAACTGAATTTTTAAACTTAGTTTTACCCAACTTATAAAGTGAAAAAAACTTCTGGAGATAAAATCGTGGCCAAGGCGGTGTATGTAGGAGGAGTATATAGAGTAATGTATAGGTAGAGGTAGAGGTGTATAGGGAGGACACACCACTGTTATATGGGCTTTAGCTTTATGTTCTATTAAAATAAAAAGTTTTGCAATGAAACTTACAATGGGAGGGCCTTTTTGTTTGGCAAATAATAAGATCTCCGGAGTAGAAAAATATGTCAACATCTTTATCGTCCATATAATAAAGAAGTCTACAAGTAAATGAAAAGGAAGAACTAAAGTAATAAGTGTACTTTTATTGAATTGAAAAGGTAAGGTTGTTATACTAGTATAGGTATTTAGATGTAGGGTATTTAGTAGGTGGGCATCTCATGACTAACATGTTTATAGAATATAGTAGGTAATTATTATATGTACATTGTCTCATTAGGTGTATGTGTGAGTGTATGATGTGTGTGGTGGGTGATGGCTCTTGCAGTAATATTCCACAGGTATTATTTAACATTAGGTTTGATGTATTGTCTTCTTATAAGTGATCTCCGTGGCACACTACACTCCCTCATATATCTCTTATCATTACACCTGATACATGTTACCTAGTATGATGCAGTATAGTACATGCAACTGTACCTACACTAGGAACTTATATTGCATGATATTACTCACTATGCATTATGATGTGTAGAGGTACACTGTACATATTATTACAAGGGCGCGTATAATGTATGTACTTACATATACCTAATAATAAAACACAACACATATAGTATAGTATAGTACAGTATAGTACCTCCACCGCCGCGGTAGGTTACATATATGTATTTGGCGCTATGAAACCATTAATCAAAGTTAAGATATTTCTCTCCATTCTCCACCATGTGAGTCTAATGAAATTTCTCAGGAATAATGAGATCCACCGAGATTTTAAATTGCATGTTATTTTCCTTCACCACACCTACTTTACACGTTATTATTGCGGCCTCCCCGCCCCCCCCCCCCGCCCCCTGTACCTCGCGCACACCTCCCCCTACGTATGTAGAATGCTAATTCACTACCTACACCTACACCTTGTCTTACCTCTTCCTTCACATCGACTGCCCTGAATAATACACTAACTAACTAACTAACTAACTCCAACTCTAACTTTTCCCCTCATACTCGTATAGTCTTATGGAAGACGCACGCGGGATATCGTGGTTTCTTTATTGTTTCAACTTTATCCACCTAATTGTTGTCCCCCCCTCCTGCCCCCCCCTGCCCCCCCCCTGCCCCACAACTAACACACCACTGCCTCAGGTCTCAGAGTGATGATAAACACAATTCAATCAGTTACATATATATAACAGTATAGAGATCAAAGGTGGGGAGGTACCTACCTATACCTATACCAGAGGGAAAGTCTGTCATTGGATATGAACTCCACTACATTTCATCAGATAGGTATTCTTTATGATGATGATATGAGTACTGACTACTGAGAAGGCACCCACAACGCATTGATGATCAAAATATACTTTAAATGGCTCAGCTGCTGGAACCTGAAACTAAAACGTGTATGTGTGTTATACAAGTATGTATATTATATTGCAGGTAGGTAGGTATATACATGTCTAATATTATTTATTATATATAACCTACCTATGTGTGAATGTATGTGGAGCTAATATTACTGGTGGGATACATTAAACGTCTATTGGGAGACATTACCACTGTATATTATTATACGAGTATATATACTCTTGTGTTATCTCGTTTCATATTTTCAAAGTACAAAGGTCACCATAATACTTTATATATTTAATGCAAGATAGTAAATAATAATAGGAATATATTATATAGTATACCTCTCGTCCCTACATAATAAATCTCACTATATATACACTATATACACATACAATTAGATTACTCTTAACTAAAAAGACAGAAATATGAGTAGATTCTTCCAGTGATTATTTACAGATGATTTTTGAGAACACCGTTAGTTAAATAATTTTAAAGATGAGAGAGTTTTGCTAGTTGTAAAAAGAAAATAAAATACTCCGATAATACCTCTAAGCCGCCATCACAAGTCTGAAGAACAATGTTTCTAGTTCATTGTAACAATCCAAATATAGGCTAATTTTTAAAACGGTAGTTAAAATACCTTATTTAAACCATACCTTATTATAACATTTATTCATCTATATACGGTTATACCATTACAAAATAAAAATACAAAATAAACAAAATAAAATAAACAAGCAAGCACATTTGACAGCAGAAGCATGAATTCATAGATTAGATATAGTTTACATGAATTTCAATACAGACCGAATGCAGATTTTAGTGCTACCTCCACGAGAACGTGAATACAAGCACCCAAAGGCGGCCCCACACGGCCCGCGATCCATGAACCGACACAGAAACTACCCACAACATTGTGCATATAATACCATCTAGGAACATTTATACCAATTTTGCTCCCGTGAGACTTCTGAAAAAAAAAACAGACTATATCTCGTAATATGTAACTAGTTACTTATAGCTGCTACTTAGTTGATGCCGAGGTAGGTACTAAGTAGGTACCCACGACTATAGAACTGCAGATGCACGTATACTTTTTATGTACTTAAACTATGTACTTGTCTATGTATGTATATAGGTATGTAACATGTAAACTACCATAGGCTAGGAGTTATCTAACCTAGTAACCAAGTAATTCTTAGAATGAAGACCCAAAAGGTAACTTGATGGGAATCGTGTTCTTAGGTAGCTTCGCGTCTGCTATACCTACTTATACACTGTACCTTAGTTGATGATGTTTCATATCTTCTCCAAAATTAAGTACTTACTTAACTATTCACCTAATGATTAAGATAGAGAGAAGTATAGCCACCACACCTACTAACTGTAACAGTGTTTCCAGATTACAAAATGTCTCAGGAGCTGACAAGTGACGTCATGATAGAACAGGAGGGGAATTATTATTGATGGATCGGAAATATAATTCTCATTCATACTGAGCGGCAGGTAGTGGGGGGGGGGGGTATATTATACAGGACCTGAGTCTCTCAAGTAGGCGTACTAAATATAAATATACAGACCTGCATAATATTATTGAACTAGGTAAGCACTAGGTGCCTCGGATAATGGGTCTAATAATAAGATTATAACATGTTAGTACAGCACTGCTTGTTACCACCAGGAATATTCATATGAGCTCCGAACAATAGCAGAGTTGTGAATCAATGGTCGTCCTGGGAGCCACTACAGGTCGGTACCTGATGAATAATGAAGGTATGATGTGGACATTACGGATGCATGGAGCCTTATATAGGGACTGTGTAGGTAGGTAGGTACATGTTTAACTCATATTCAATAATTCAGACACGACCAGTTGGTTTGGCATTTAAAATTTCCATGTTTACTAATGCGAAGGAATGTCTCGATTCTCTCATTTAATTTGCCGCCACAAGCAACGGATGAAATCTCTCACGCGGAAAATAGCCTCACTGTGAATCTCACAGGGTCGAAGTAAGGGTCACACAGCGCCAGCACCAGTGCCGGGGTGGGAGTGGGAACCTTTACGAGAGGTGAATAACAATACGAACCTTTGTAAGAAACTAAATAACAAAATCTAAAGATGAATATCTCTCAGTAAACCACTAAAGGCAGGCATTTAAAAACGTTGATTGTTCCACTTAGTGTCATCCAGTATAATCTGATTGTAGTTAGGGAGTTTTATGTTTAGGACGTGATCTGTGTGAGGTACCTACCTAGTGTACCTACTATAGTATTATACTATAGACCTATAAGGCTATGTTGTATTATTTTATTGTAAAGATTCCACGTATGGATATACGAGTACTACTGTGTATTATTTTACTACAGCCTTGAGGGTCTCATGATATACAGGGCCACATCATGATACAATCACCAGTCAGCAACTCCCACTTGGAAGATATTATATCTCATATACGAGTGATCCAATTCCAAGACAATCCCCAATCACAAATCAATTTATCCTTCACAAAATCAATCAAAAACAAGTAAGAAAAATATGTGAAAAACAAATAATATAAAAATAGTCGTAGGACAGTGTTTAGTTGGGCTCCTACATTAGTTCTACATTAGTTCTACATTAGTTCTAGTAAAGTATTGAGATGATGCAGTGTACAGCCATGTGACAGAATGTAAGATGAAGTGAGAGAGACAGTGTGTGTGTGTGAGAGAGATGAAATATGAGGCGAGGTGGAGAAGGTCCCGAGAACATATTCCAAAGGATTGGGGTTTAATTTAACCCGCCCCGAGAATCAACTACTACTGGGTACAGGGTACAGGGTACAGGGTACTGGGTACTGGGTACTGGGTAGGTACCATCAGTCCTGCATTATGTAGACTTATCATCATATTAATAATACAGCTCTCTACAACACATCACTATATACACTATACAGTGTATGTAGTCTAATAAAGCTCTAGTGTACACTGCATAGTGTATAGGTAGGTACTATACTATAGGAGGAATCAAAGTTCCTATATTACCAATGAACTTTACTACTTACCTTATAGGTGATAATATACTAGAGGTGATAATATAAACAGATATAGACGGAGGAACCTCTCTATCCAATAGAAGTACAAAGACGTTGTATCAATTAATTCATTCCCCATTAGGTATTTAGATTGTTCTAAGGAATATATACATTGAGTAATATACTCGTACATTGCTCCAGAATTCCATTTAAGATATACAGTAGGTACCTACCTACAGTTGTGCGGGCCTCAGCTTCTTCTCATCTTGGAGGGGCAGCACATCGTGGCTATACTGGGTGCATACAATAACTATACAGCTGCCTGTGTACTGTGTAGGCTCATCAGTTAGGAGATAACATTATATGTTTAGTATATCTATTGGTAGGTGACTACATCTACACCAGATGTTCAAGTTATAAGTGGGTAGGTACTCGAGTGATAGATTAAGCACAACCAAGTATAAGTAGGTCTAGGTATACACCTAGGCTGCTTTGGCAATAAGTAATAAAATTTGTCGTTTACGAGTAATATCTTGAAGTTGTACGAAATATAAATCAAAGTTTATCTGCCAAAATTCATTTTAGGCTTTTGTACAAAACTTTCGACAGCTTATTAAAATACGACCTCCATATTTCACCTCCCCACTGTGCGTGTCGCTTCACCCCACCCTCCCCTCTCTCCTTGTAGACTTACTACCAAGTCTTGGTCCCGCGCCGTGTATAGCTAGAGCTAATATTACCATACAACATTGTTAAGTCAGGAGGCTCACCACTCACCACTCACCACTCATACCCCCACCCGCTTCAGGCTACTCACTTCCTAATGTTTTAATCTTGTCTCCCAACTTACCAAATTAACTGTAGAATATGTCGAGATAAAGGCGGGGATCCTAAAGGAAACTATTAATATACAGGTCCCTACATAATACCTACTGTGTAGCTAGCCACTCACTATAGGGAGGGGAGGGGAGGTATATTAACATATTAAACACACAGCTTTAAACATCTTGCAGTAGATTCCCTGTAGAGTGTAGAGTGTAAAGTATAGAAGGAACACACTAACTCTAGATGTCGACACATTTATAAGGAGTTGTAAAACCTCTTTAATTTATTACCTACTGTACTTCCCTCCAAGTTCGTTAATAGTAATATGTATAGGTATACACCTACCTACACATACTAAACGACCTCTTTACTTCATATGTAT
This sequence comes from Ceraclea dissimilis, assembly GCA_963576895.1. Classification (NCBI taxonomy): domain Eukaryota; kingdom Metazoa; phylum Arthropoda; class Insecta; order Trichoptera; family Leptoceridae; genus Ceraclea; species Ceraclea dissimilis. The sequence continues at coordinate 52,702 of OY756360.1, forward strand.
GTTTAACTTTCAATTACCTCATAATGTATTGTGTGAATCACTTCATTATTAGGTATATTAACTAATTTAATAGTTTCATGTGGAACCCTGTAGACTGTAGAGCTATGTAGGTACACCCAGTATACCTACAGGTAAACACTAATCAGTTACATTAATACCTGATGTAAGTAAATATGAACCCATTCAATAATAGTGTTCCTACCATTATACAATATCTACCTAACTGATTATACAAGTAGTATAGAAGGCCTACACATTTTTCAATTCATTTCACACCAAATAGTCCATCCTCGAGCATCTGGTCGACATGACCGAGCGAAGCAGTTCTTGGACGAGGGCACTCTTTCTTATATGCACCTACCTTAATAATTACATAGGTATGTTGTCTAACTGCACTCCAAAGTTGTAATATTAACATTGAGTCCCTATGTATTACCTGACCTATTGTAGTTTTATACTTCCCTACATATGATTACATTTTATGTCGGAGTAGGGAGATACTAAACATGATAATTAAATTAATGGTATTAGGTAGGCATATAATTAGTAGGTACGTACTGCTTACTTCATTCGGGGTACCAACCTACATGGTACACAAGATGAGACATGCAGTACCTACTTAACTAATAATAATCAGTATTGTGCGGGTCCAATGTAAACAGAAATAATATGCACGTGTGTGTAATTACAATATCAGTTATAGAGGAAGGTGTATGTATACTATACTGTATAGTGTATAGGTACTCGTATAGGAATGCAGTGCGTGCATTAGATTCATGGAGTATAGGTAATGTTTACTGTAAGTTGTACAAATACAAATACAAACCATTTCACATCGTGGGGGGTGGTGCATGCACACTGCACACTGTACACATATTATAATACACCATACAGTGCGACACACAAGGGACAATTAAGGCTTGCAGAGTCAATTATACAACACAGCCGCGGTACTAACACAATACTTTCAGGATTAAGCTAACGTTTTATATTTTATTTCAGCAGTACATCAATGAATTCTTTAATAATTACAATGAATTCTTTAATAATTACAAATCACCGTGACTCTCCCTTACTTCACATATAAACATTTCATGGCCTCTTTTCATATTACAGCTACCTTCCTAGTACCTATACATATGTACATACATAACATAACATAACCTACTTATAATATACCGACAGACAAAAATATTTAGACTGCCAAATTTATATTTAGGACCTTGTAGGTTTCATGGGAAATTCAATTAATTTGTTTTTCCTTCATTATACACGCAGTAATTTGTCTCTCCGAATCTTGATATAAATTAGGTAGGTATATAGTTATTTTTAATGCCGTAGTTCTGTAAGCTGCATACACATTCACAATAACAAACAATAAATGCAGAACACTAAACAACACTGAACAGAGGAAACATAGTGAGATCACAAAGTACAAGGCTCCGTCTTATCCCGTGTCCATCTAAACCTTGATGTGCAATCTGACATCATTGTAATAGTAGGAAGTGTACCGTGAAATGAAATAGGGTACATACCTACATACTGTCTACCTACATACATAGGTACTTTTTTCAAATTACAAACATATGAAAGGTGCGTGCTTTAGTTCGATCTCTACGTATATTGTATTGGTACGTACCGTATATCCACGAACGAAATATTTCAAAACTATTTTCATTTATTAGTTGGAACTATTAGTCCAAGAGCCCGCTGCTTAATTTATGACGTATCTGTTTTTTGATCGAAATGTGGTATAAACGATAGCTTACCAATAGGGTATTACATCGCACTAGGGTTGCCTATCAAAATCTTGCCGCAACCCCCCCTGCCCCCCCGAAAAGGTCCCTCTTCGCGGTTTTTCGCATTTTATAGGAATATGGTAAGAGATAGGAGAAAGTAGTCAATGACAAAAATAATCCTTGCTAAATTCTCTACAAAAAATATTAAGTCAATTTTTCTTAGGACTAGTAGATTACCCGTAATGGCCGGTCAAAAAACAGGATATTTTTTGAAAAAAAAAAAAAATTGAGGAATTTTTGTCACTGAGTTTTATTGTAATAACTCCGAAATTATTAGATGTATGAACATAAGTTATAGCTCGTTTTGTAGCTAAGACTATGGTAATTAATTCTTTCTTTGACTATTTTCCTGTAGCTCTTATCAATTTTCAACTAATTTAGTTTAAATACATTTTTTTCGTATTTTAAATGAATTTCGGTTTTGGACCGGCCATTGCGGGTAAACTGCTAGTTCTACGAAAAAAATGACAGAACATTTTTTGTAGAGAATTTAGCAAGAAATATTTTTGTCATTGACTACTTTCTTCTATCTCTTACCATATTCCTATAAAATGCGAAAAACCGCGAAGAAGGACCTTTTCGGGGGGGGGGGGGGGCAGGGGGGGTTGCGGCAGGATTTTGATAGGCAAACCTAGTGCGATGTAATACCCTATTGGTAAGCTATCATTTATACCACATTTCGATCAAAAAACAGATATGTCATAAATTAAGCAGCGGGCTCTTGGACTATAAGGTAGGCTGGATGCTTGGAATCACCCGGTATAACTAAATGTATATTCACCATTGTATGTAATATGATTGCAGGTAAGTAGGTATAATGTTGTAATATATATTTTATAATTCATTGATGAATGTTCATAAGAAGGTGGGTGCAGACTGTATAGAGTATAGGAGTCAATAGACGCCTTGACCTCCCGCGATCAATAGGGAGGTGCCGCTGCTGTACCGGGAGTAGAGTAGGGTAGGTGTCTTCACTATACAATATCAGGTACCGGGTACACTGTACCCTGTACCCTATACAGGTATCTGAAGAGTGGCGACTATTATTCACCTTCCCCTATATCATACAGTCACTTCCCATAAGACTCTTTGTACTATGTACCTGTACCTGGGGTAACATCATAATATAATATACAGCTGTTATGTCACCGTAGATTGCCCTTTAGATAGTCCGGCCCACCTGCCCGGCTACTGGGAGCTACCTTCTCCTACATCTCACACCAACCACCTTACCTCCGCTCCCGTGTCTCTTGTATTGAAGGGGTTCCTTCTTTTTAACCAACAGTTTCATTGGGAATTATTGTTATTATTATTATCTAGGTACCTTCCTGCTCTACTTGACTATGTTTTATGAATATGACAGAATATTAGGATATAAAATGAAATAGGTATGTAATAATAATAATATTGATAGGAATTCCATGTTTTAGTGTTTTACTTCTAGCCATATAAAGTTGGTAGGTAGGTAGTGTCTAGTATTATATACCTACTAAATAACAATACATAATATACAGTGTCTTATAGTTTACCTGATACATATAAAGAAATGTAGATATGGGGTAGGTACCAGCTCATGTAAAGAGTATTTACCACAGGTGTATAGAATATGGAAGACCATTATTATAAAAGTCCTACCAAAATCTACCAGTACTACGTAATGGAATTAGCAAAGCAAACACGGGGATGACTAGAGGCCTTTAATTTATTAAATGAACTTCCACCTTGTATCATCACTCATCAGTTACACACAGTTGATTGAATATTAGTGCATGATATGAAAATGATACAAAAAAGGCAATAAAATATTAACTATTCTATATTATTATTTAGAGAATTGTGAGAGGATAGGGATATCTATTCTCTCTGACTACCCCTCAAGGGATGCAGCGTGAGGTACCTACAGTTATAGAATACATTATATAGTTTAGTTATATGATAAGTATAGGTATAGGCAAGTAAATGTTAGTAACCCAGCAATGTGTTCTCCGTATTTATTGTAAAACGTTGAATTATTTATTTCACGTATTCGCATGAAATTTTATATTGGATGTTCAAACTTTTGTATCAAAATATTGAAGAGAAAGACTTTTGAAGTCGGGGGGGCAATAAAAATTTTATGGTCTCTTGTCGCAAATAGATTCACGGAATGTCGTCCGCTCTCTCCATCTCTCTCTCTGTATGTGCGGGGTACCTCCCCCACCCTCCCACCTGATAATATTAGGTAGGTATAGGTACCTACGTGGATAATATTTTATATTGTTCCAAGGGATAACCTAAGCTTTACATTATTTACATTGAAATGTACATAATAATTCCTCCACACGATATAAATACATATTTGTATTTACTACTAGGTGACTAGAAATAAGTTATAAACATAAAACATATTGCTTGTATTTATGTAGGTTCATAAGGAGGTATCTAATTCATAATTATTGTTCTCCTTATTCTACCGGAGCTACTGCAGTAGTAACCTTATGATCACACGATACTTTTATGAAGAAGTCTACTTAATGACTCATACATGGATTACGGAACCTGCCTTTAGATCTAGGTAGGACATAGGTCATTACCTACAATAATTAATATTCCATACAAAACATCCTAATTAGGTCACCTAGTTGACTGTAGGCTGTAGGAGGTAGGGACTATACTCGTATATTTGATTCCCTGACAGGTTTTAATAAAATGATTAGACCTCCTCAGCCTATAATAGTTATAGAAGGGAGCGCCTGCCGCCTAGATAGGAATTACACTAGTGACTTGATACATACACATACATTGTCTACCACTACTCTGTCTTATTACTCAACTCTAACCATGGAGGTCCCTGGTCCCCATACATGGGGGGGCATTACTAATGATACACCCGTGTTGTGAATCCTGTAGACGCAATTAAGATCCAGAGTCGTCCATTTTCTATATTCGATAATACATGGAATATTCCCTTCAGATAACTGCCTTGAAGATAAAGCCCTACACCAAAATATAGTTACTTCCAATAGAAAAAACGGCAAAGAGTCGCAGTCTGGCTGACCCAGCGCAGCATCCACATTCCATCTCTTATACAATATTTCTGTACTGGTTCATATTAACCCCACATGAAAGCTAATTTTAAAAGAGAGTTATGTAGGTATTTCTCGATGTTTTACTTCAAGAGTTCATATTTTGATAATACTAGTAGGTAGGTACCTAATATGATTGTGTGTATGTGTGTGTGTATGGATACTCCCCATCAGTGTACTGATGGACTCTACTTGTATGAAACATTAAACCTTAGTATTGCACTACAACTCTATAGAACTTCCTCTGTAAGAATCACGTCTTCTACTTACACACAAGTTGTATGTTATGTATATACTATCTAGTTACACGTTACATGTTAGATTCAACTTTTAATGGCTCAAGCCGTAAGCGATTTTGAAAAAAAAACGGAAGATGTTCTTGGAAACTTTCTCTGGTGTAAAGGTTTAAACAATATTATTTTATAGTCATACATGGTGATGTATAGAACCTACCTACTATATAAGTACCTAACATAACACCTGGGGCTCCCTGGGTTGACACAGAATTCAATGGTTACCCCACATCTAGTAATAAGAATAATATAATATATGTATGGCACTTTTTGTATTGAAATCTGAATCATTATGACAGTGAACAGCAGGTAGCAATTAAGGTATATTCTACACTATACAATATACATACAAAAGGAAGAGACCTACCTCGTAGATATTAATCGGTTTTCACCGTTTACCGAATGTAAATGTAAATTAATATACTTAAGTACATTTACATTAATTTGTTTTTCCACTTTCTTAAATAATCAAGTAAATAAAATAAATAAATCTTTGGTATTAGCCACAGTAGTATGCCTAAGGGGGGACTTATTGTAAAAGTATTATATACTTGTTCACACGTTCAACGGGCGGACTTATTGCCAAATGGCAGAAATTGCTGTTGTATGATTATTTTCAGTACAATAAAGATTATTTTTTATTTATTTAAAAGTATCTTCATAATAAAATATAAGGAATTAGAATATTTATAATTTACTGACAAATATTCATAGAGGTATTATAAAAACAATCTAGTGTGAGGATACAGAGTCTGTTCTGTCACTAATATTGTATTGTATTGTATTGGGTGAAGTTACATATTCATAACAATATTACATTGGTGTCGACACTTATTATGTAGTAGATAAGTAGGTACTATACATCATGTAACACTAACTGATAGGTAGGAGATGCCAGAGTCACGTGAAGGTTTATCATTCTAATTGGGTACGACAGGTATACCTCCTGCCCCCCCTCTCCCTCATCACATCGCAGCCTTCGTATTATTATTATTATTAAGTTGGTATGTCTGCCTCGTTAAAAAGGAATTATTATGTCGTGTTGAGTTGATATGTCAAGTTAAATTGGAAATCACTCAATACATATTTTCATGTCAAAAAGATGGTACCAGAGGTCCCTACCCACATAGTAGGTTTCATTAAAATATAAAGTTATACGTATGTAGGTACCTACTACACTCTTCTTCTTATTATTATTATTATTATTATTGCTGTCAGATATTTCCACGGAGTTAAGAATTCTCATTTTCAGAGGTTTGTCCTTCTAGGAAGAATAAATTCCAGGTTTTAATATAATTAGTGATTGGTATCATGCTGGTTACAAGCATTATTTACTTGAGGCGATTCTAGATCGAAATTCACAATTTATTGAACGTGAAGTTAAAACGCCATCTCTCCCTTTCAGCGTCTAACAAAAGTTTTATAGAAGTTTAGCTAATATAGTATTTAGTTTCAGTGAAGAAAAAAATGTTCATGACTTCATTAAAATATATGTAAAAATGAGATTAATGCCCGATCCCACCAACTACCACCTAGGAAGCAGACCCCTAAGGAATTTCCATACAAAACCACAGATAATTTGAGTGATTATTATAACTGTCAAAACCTTTAAGATATAAATCCATACAAAATACAGCATGCAGCTCTACTTAGTTAGGTGGCCAAATATCTCGGCCCAGAATCTCCCTCACTTAAGTAGCTGCATGCTGTATTTTGTATGGATTTATATCTTAAAGGTTTTGACAGTTATAATAATCACTCAAATTATCTGTGGTTTTGTATGGAAATTCCTTAGGGGTCTGCTTCCTAGGTGGTAGTTGGTGGGATCGGGCATAATTCTAGTACCTACCTACTTACCTAATATTCTATTTGAAATAATTCATCTCGTACTAAAATAAATTCTCTATAGCGAGGCGTGATACAGAGGTTGCATATGCAAGGAGTAACAGTTGGTGCGGAACAGAATACCTACAAATATTTCTTAAATTACACACCAGCACACATCTTGCAGATTACCCCACATTATGTATAGTATGAATTAATGTCGGGTAGTATTTTTAGTGGAGTGCAGGTAGGTGGGTACCTATTACCTGATAATCTATATATTGTATTATATACTTACGTCTGTATTGTTATAGAACATTGTAACTACGAGATGGTAGGTATAGGTACTGCTGCATTACATATGTATAGGTAAAGGGAGGTACGTACACATACACCTACTATAACATTAGTTCTATATTCTACTCCCGGGTACTATGAGTAACTACGAGTATGAGATAAATAGTGTTCTGTTGGCAGCAGAGTGTAATGTGCTGTGCATAGTGCAGGCAGTGCAGTGCGAGTGGCCGTCAGCAGAAGAGCTCCATAAATTCCCCTTCAATTCCTCTTGCGGATATTTATTGCCTGTACCGCGGCTGCAGTTCCTATATCGACCCCTTAACTTCTGTTAAAAGCCTCACTTAACTTTAACTGCTAACCTATCTGTAGATGTATAACAATATTAATACCTATACACCACACCATACCACACCACACACCTGACACCAAAGTAACTTTTATGTAGATGCAATGAAGATAAAACTTCCTTAACAACTACACGAGTAGGCACCAGGCAGGCAGGCAGGTACTCCCAAGTAGTTGTGAAGTCGAGTTACCAAACAGATAAGAAATTTATCCTTCATTTTATTATTCAAAGCTCCCAACATTCATTCACTTTTTATCGTCAAACAATTCTCAAGTTGGGAAATTGTTTTTTACCTTTTTATAAAAGTAAATTGATATTATCTTTTTTTTTGTGGCAACACTTGTAAGTGAGACTGTCAAAGAATTTTCTCATACAACTTTGCACGAATTTACATGAAATAACAAAGTTTTTAATGTTGGATTGTGCATCATAGTACTTCTGAAGTGAACATATAACAGTGAAATTGTTCGGTGAGCGATATTTGATAATATATCACATACAAGATTACATTAATATCATACGCACAAGGCTGTATATAGCTGATATCGACAAATTGTTGAAGCGTACCAAGCCCACGGTACTTATTAATATCAAATTCAACCAATCGGCGATAGCCGTCAGTGACACTAAATCATATACTGAACAGGGCCGGCACAATATTGCATATTTAATATAAAACTTTTTTAATAGCAATAAGATATGATTGAGGCCCAGGATTTCATGAACAGAGTGAAAGACGCGGCAAATGCATTGCATGACATGATCATGGACGGCGGAAATAAGTTTAATCGCGAGCACATAGCTAAGATTTTGCCGATATCGACGGAATTTTTGGCGATATCTGGCGTGGCATCTGCCAAAATAGCCTGCCTCGACGAAAGAGTAAGACTACAGGACGAAGAGATACGTAAACTAAAAGAGCAGCTGCAACACACTGAGCGTACTGCTACGTCACATAAGGCGGTAGATGTCTGTGAGGCTTTAGCAGAGCTCGCAGACAGAAATGTACGAGCGAATAACATTATTATATTTGGTGTACCAGAGAGCGATCCAGAATTGCAGATAAGCGAACAAAGAATCGAAGATGTTAAACAAGTGTCCAAAATTGTCGACTTTGTGGATGACTTAAATGATATAGAGATTGTAAAAACACAGCGTTTGGGTATCCGTCAGAATGGCAAACAGAGGCCAATGAAAGTGATATTGAAAAGTAATGAAAATGTTCAAGCCTTTCTGCACAATAGATCGCGTATGCCTCAGAATATAAAGATTAAACAGGATATGACGGATATACAAAGATCGCATTTAAAGACGCTGTGGAATGAACTGGATGGTCGTAAAAGCAAGGGTGAAACTGATATATCTATTAAATTTTTCAATGGAACCCCGAAAATTGTTAAAATGGGGAAAAAAAACTACTTTGTAAACTAAATTTGTACTACCAAAACATGCGTGGTCTAAAAACCAAACTGCACGATTTAAGATTAAATGTACCATTACTTAACCACACCATATTTGTTCTTACTGAAACATGGCTGGATAACTCAATAAACGACTCTGAACTTGGTTTTGAAAATTACAATATTTATAGACAGGACCGCAGCAAGCTCAGTAGCAAGAAGAGCAGGGGAGGAGGTGTTTTGATTGCCGTAGATAAAAGTATAAAATCCACGAAACTTACACACAGAAATAAGGGTGTAGATCAAGCGTATGTACTTATACAGACAAACTTCGAAAAGATAATAATAGGAACCGCATATATTCCTCCAAAATCCACGAATGACATATACAGACTTTTTTGCGAGGACTTGGAGTCACTGCAGTCAAAATATCCACAAGCTACTTTCATGATAGCAGGAGACTTTAACCTACCGAAAATGCAATGGTCTGCTGAGTCAGACAAACCAACTATTAATTCAGATAATAATGAAGGAGCACGCGAACTTATAGAGACTGCGAATTATTTGAACATGAACCAGCATAACTTTGTATTAAACTCTCGCAAAAAGATCCTGGATTTAGTCTTCTCAAATAGTCACAGTGTCACAGTGGAGGAGTCAAACGATCAGCTATTGGATGTTGACGAATATCACCCTCCCCTCGACATTGATATGTCCTTGTCTGTCGAAGCAAGGCCAACAACCACGACATACTTTTACAATTACAAAAAGGGTGATTTCGACGGAGCTCTACAATTCATATTTAACTCAGATTGGACTTTTTTACAAAGCAATAACATAGAATGGATTGTCCTAAACTTCTACGGTATTCTAAACGATGCAATAAAAAAATTCATACCATACGAAAGATACAAACCATCTTCATTTCCCAGGTGGTTTACACCAGATCTAATAAGAACGATAAATAGCAAAAAGATAGCTCACAGAAAATACAAAGAAACACGAAACCAAAATGATTACGAAACTTTTTCCAAATTACGAACTAAATGTCAGAAACTCAGTTCGCAGTGTTTTGATGCTTACATAAAAAATATGGAAAATATTACTACTGATCAAAAGAGTCTTTGGAAATTCAAAAACTCTCTCAAGAACAATAGCCATGATTATCCCAAGCAAATGTACCTGGACAGACAGAGGGCAACTACCATGAAAGACATTGTTGATTTGTTTTCTGATTTCTTTAGCACTGTGTACGAAAAAAATGAAATAGAGGATGAGTATCTGTCGCACCAATGTGATAGTGTAATAAACATAAATCAATGTACTATTGGCTATGACTGCGTGGAACGAAAAATATCCCAACTAGATTCAACCAAAGCTGCAGGACCTGATAATGTTCCTCCAGTCTTCTTAGTAAAATGTGCACCGGCGTTGGTAGTGCCACTTACAATTATTTATAACAAATCACTGCAAAAGGGCTACTTTCCATCAATTTGGAAAACAGGAAATATCACCCCAATTTTCAAAAAAGGCGACAAAAGTGATGTCAAGAACTACAGACCAATATGTATTCAATCAACGCTGGCCAAAATGTTCGAGTCCTTGGTGTTAGACGTCATACTCCCAGAAATCGCTCGAGTAATCATACCGCAGCAGCACGGCTTTATGTCGGGAAGATCAACCCTTACAAACCTTGCACTATATGAGAGCTGCATCGCCGATGGATTGGCTGAGGGGCACCAGGTGGATAGTTTATACACAGATTTCGCTAAGGCATTTGACAAGGTGTCACACTCAATTCTCCTTAGCAAAATGTCCAAGATGGGAGTGGGTGGTGTTTTGTTAAAATGGTTTGAGACTTATTTATCGTTTAGAACTTTAAAGGTTAAAATTCAAGACTGTCTTTCCCGAAATTTTGCAGCTACCAGTGGCTTACCGCAAGGCAGCCATTTTGGTCCAATACTGTTTCTAATTTTCATAAACGACATAACCGATAAATTCAGTGATGTAAAATTTTTGTTGTTTGCAGACGATTTAAAAATATTTAGACCAATAACTAGTGTGGATGATTGTCAAACCCTCCAATGTAACATAAATCGTCTTAGCGACTGGTGTGAAAAGAACAAACTTTTTTTGAATATATCCAAGTGTCAGGTCATACAGTTTGGAAGAAAGAAAAATAAAATAGCTTTTGAATATCACATTAATAATGTAAGACTGGAAATTGTTAGCGAAGTGCGGGATTTGGGTGTCATATTTGACGTCGAATTGTCTTTCATACCTCACATATCTGATATCACCGCAAAAGCAATGAAAACTCTAGGTTTTATGTTACGAACGGTGAATAGGTTTAATAATGTAAATGTCATAACTCTTTTGTACACATCTTTGGTTCGCAGTTTGCTGGAATATGACTCTCAAATTTGGTCGCCCAATTATAATGTACACATAGATAACATTGAACGGATCCAGCGCAAGTTTTTACGTTTTATTAATTATAAGCTGGGAATCCCTAGAAGCGAACTTAATTACGAATATCTCCATAGTTATCTAAACCTGGACACTTTGTCAAATAGAAGAATTTTTAATGATTTAATTTTTTTGTACAAAATAATAAACTCAGCCTTTGGCGGCCCTGACCTTCTCGAATTGATTAAGTTTCGAGTACCTCAGCGGATTACTCGCTTAAAGGACACCTTTTATTGTGACAATAACGCTACAAACTATATTTGCAATACTGTTATACACAGACTACATAGTTTGGGGAATACGTATCTGAATAATATAGATATTTTCAACTGTACACTCAATACATACAAATCATTGCTGAAGTCAAAATTGTGAAACATATATCTATATACTGTAAATATTAATAGTTATTATTGTCGGCTGTCTGTGCCTGCAAATTGGTCTATACAAAGAATTTCTCATGTACTTTTGATCTGATATTTTATGTTTTTTTTGTTTTGTCAATGTTTCAGATGTACCTACATTAAATAACTTATTTTTGTTGTTGCTTGTATTGTACTTGTACAAAACTATTGTTAATGTTAAAGGCTTGCGCCGTAAATAAATAAATAAATAAATAAATTATGATTGTTCGTGTACGAGTGTAATATTACCACCCCCCACCCCCCCTCCCCCGCATCCCCTCTCCTACTCTACACCCCACGGTTATCTAAGAAGGTGAAGTACCTACTTACCTTTTCATACGAAATATAATCTTAGCTCTTAACTGTTGTGTAACTTTGGTCCGAAACTTGTATTATTAGGAAATAATATTTAGAGATTGTTTAGATACTCGTACGTACATTATGTAGGTGTCCTCACCATAATATACTATAACTATACAACTTAATATAAGATAGAGAACTCTGCTAATGTATGAGATTACTACTTACCTTGTATTTACACCTTCGAATGTAAATAAATAGATTCCTAATTGTTAGTTCGTTAGTAGGTAAGTAGTTACATAGTAAGTAAATCCATTGTTATATAACCTGAGTAAAATTATAACAAGTAGGCACCTAGAATGATATTTCACCTATAAGTTAATAGATGACATATTAGGTATCTATGGTAGGAGAGTTGAACAATGAACATTCTACTCCAGGGACCAACCAGAGATCAGTAGAACTGAATAGGTATTTGACTGCACAGTGCACAGTGCACAGTGCATAGTGAATGATGATTAGCTGCAATTAAATTAGGTGAGTAGATATACCTATTATGAATGTCTCGTGACTTGAAAATATCAAACATGACTTCACTAGGTAGGGACTTACATTACTGCACAATGTACAGGTGTGTATACATAATGTATTAAGTAAGTACATACTATATTGTACATTCGGTTGTTTCAAGGAATATCATGACAAGTGAGGTGAGTGTGAGTGTGATGTGGGGAGGTACGCTCTACTTCCATGTCAGCCATCACTCATCACCACAATATCTCACGTCGAAACAAATAGTTTACTTGGCAGTCACTTGGAGGAGGAGAATGACTTTAACAATTATTTATATGTACCAGTGGCGAAGAGTGGATTTCTGCAAAAGGGAACTCGGGGCTAATATTTTTTACTCAATTATTTCAGACTAGCTGTATTACCCGTGCTTCGCAACGGCAAAATTTGTGTATGGATGGTGAAGTAGGTCGGCAGTGGAACCCAAAATCAGTGGTACCATCATGTTTAGTTAAAGTACTGCAGGGCCACTAAAACTCACAACAGTTTTGGGGGGTCTGCATAATTTTTTTTTTTTCAATTTGACCACCCCCCCCAGCCCCCTAACTCCTTCCCCTTATTCCTGCGGATGTCTCTAGGGTGACTATTCATCTTATTGAGGCGGAAAACTATGGATTCGACACTAATATCACTTTTTTCATCCCGACCCCCCCTAGCCCCCTCCCCTTATTCCTGCGGATGTCGGGTGGGTGACTATTCATCTTATTGAAGTGGAAAACTATGGATTCGACACCAATATCACTTTTTCATTCCGACCCCCCCCCTAGCCCCCCTAACTCCCTCCCCTTATTCCTGCGGATGTCGGGAGGGTGACTATTCATCTTATTGAGGTGGAAAACTATGGATTCGACACCAATATCACTTTTTTCATTCCGACCCCCCCTAACTCCCTCCCCTTATTCCTGCGGATGTCGGGAGGGTGACTATTCATCTTATTGAGGTGGAAAACTATGGATTCGACACTAATATCACTTTTTTCATTCCGACCCCCCCAGCCCCCCCCCTCCTTATTCCTCCGGATGTCGGGAGGGTTACCAATCATCTTTTCGACACTAAAAGTTATATATATTTGAAAAAAAAAAGTTTTTTACTTGCCCCCCCCCCTTGTGCCCCCCTCCTTGTATCCCCTACCCCCATTAGAACATTCCTTGGGGCAAGCACAACAATTTCCCAAAGTTTCATCTAAATCGGATGAACGGTTTAGAGTCTATAAAGGATATGGTGAAAATGTTAGAAACATTGGGACGAACTAAAATATTTACAGCAGGTACCTACCTACTTACAATATATTTATTTTTTGTAGTATGGCAATTTTTTGTGGTGTAGCAACTTTGCATAAGATTTTAATAATTGTAGAACATCGATTAACAAATACTCGGAAGCAATATAATCTATGTCAGATAGAGAAAAAATACTGCACCCATCTAGAGAATATGACATCTGTGCAACAGAGAAAATATATGAAATATTGGTATGACAAAAAGACAATATGAATATTTTGCTCTTGTCGTAAATTTTAATTTGGCAAATGACAAAATTTCATTTACAAAACGTAAATAAAATCCTATTTTACCTTTTACATTGCAAATAATGATAATACCACCTCTCATTAGTTTAAAAACAACTTATCATTTTAAAAAGTGACATTTGGACTAACACAACTAATGGTGGAGATTTTCTTGAAAAACCTTGAATTTTGATGTTTTGTCTAAAGAAATATCTCATTCAAGACTACAAATTATTAAACTTTTTATATCCTAAGTGTATTTTGAGAATGTTTACTAAATGCACTCAATAAATGAATGCACAAAACCATTTCATATAAAAGATTACCCCGGAATGAATTAACTGGAAATTGTGGAAATTGGACACAAAGTACTCTCTGTTTCAAATATGTTGTACGCTGGATTAGTATTAATTCTATGGAAAAAAATTGTATCCATGGAAACTCATGAGAGAAATGATATTAAATGGGAAGTGGTGATATAAACAAACGAACTAAAATATTTATGTGGGATTAGACCAATTATTTTTTCATTATAAATCAAAAGGTAACCCGATAGGAATGGTATTCCTAGGTATCTTCGCGCTTGATATGTACCTTCTAGTGGGAACCAGAAGATACCTACCCCTGAAAATATACGGAGTCTTATGTAAGTTCACTTTTTTATTCAAATGAAATAATTAGGAAGTGGAGATAGGTACTCGTATTTAGTGCACTCCAGTGAGTCCACTCACTGGATACAGTACTGGAGGCAAATAGGAAGTAATACTAGGTCTACCTAGTACCTAGTGCCTAGTGCCAGGTCTCTCACTATCATCAATCATCCTCAGTGAGCCTCCATCAAGTTTAGTATAAAAAATTACAAACAATCAAGGGGATCCCCCTCTCCATTAATCTGGATCACTGCCCGGAGCTACACCCCTCCCCCTCCTCTGCCCTCAGTCTACCACCACTCCAACCCCCTCACACCCCCTCACACCCCATCAACTTTCTCATCCCTGTTTACTTAATTTTATAACTACTTGCCAAATAATAATAACAATCATTAAAAGAAGACCTCATTTTAGTATTTACTAAATATAAATGGTACTCAATTTACAAAATTATGCGAGTATGGACTGACTTATTTGTAAGTTATAATTACTCAATTGGAAGGCTTGTGTGTGTGTGTGTGTGTGTGTGTGTGTGTGTGTGTGTGTGTGTGTGTGTGTGTGAGGGTGTGTGTGTGTGTGTATGATGGTGTGTGTGTGTGTGTGTGAGGGTGTGTGTGTGTGTGTGTGTGTGTGTGTGTGTGTGTGTGTGTGTGTGTGAGGGTGTGTGTGTGTGTGTGTGTGTGTGTGAGGGTGTGTGTGTGTGTGTGTGAGGGTGTGTGTGTGTGTGTGTGTGTGTGAGGGTGTGTGTGTGTGTGTGTGTGTGTGTGAGGGTGTGTGTGTGTGTGTGTGAGGGTGTGTGTGTGTGTGTGTTTCTGCAGTAAATAATAAAATAATTCGAGTGTATAGTAGAACAACATGAAGCGATAGACCATATGAAAGTTTCCAATTCCTCATCAGCAGACAATACACTATATACAGTATATACAGTGTACACTACACAGGATGCTGTGTGGTGCAGGGAGTTTCATGAAGGCCTCCAGCTTGGTAAGGTACCTACGCTTCTGTGCTGAGTGCCCGAGGGTAGGAGTGGGGGGAGGGGGAGGCATCTTTTAGACTCTTTTTTTAAATTCCTATGAGAAATTTATAATACCTCCGAATAACGCTTCACTAAGATGATGTTATATTGTACCTAGTATAGTTGGGTGGGCACAGGTATTAGTAGAACATTGCTCAGCTCATAGTATGATAATATGAGGACGAGGAGGAGGGAATGTAGCGCTGCAATATGTGACTTGCATAGAAACTTCAATGCTATCAAATTAATTGAAACTTACTTAAAATACATATTACTTACTGCCTGCTTCTCGACATTATCCAAATACCAATTTATTCAATAATGTTGAGTTTTTTGACCGATGGTTCTTGATGAAAGTTCGTTTGTTAAATAATATAATGACAATGAAAACAGTGTTTAGTATCTTCCAACAATTTAGCTAACAATCAAACAATTTCTTTTCTTTTTTCAGATACCAATACACACCTACTAAATAAAGTATAGCAGCAATTGAAATAAAAAAGGGGAAAATTGGCTGTTTTTATTTACTTGTTTTAAAGTAATAAATATATAACTACATATTATCACTAGGGCGAACTTATCGCAGAGCTGCCATTTCTTCTTGTAAATCTGCACAAGATTATGATGTATAGGTAGGTACTGTAACTTATATTGTACTGTAGCTCCAGTGGAGCACTTTGTCTGATGTCTATATAAATAATCTGATGTTATTATACCTGAGTAGTGTGTGGTGAGTAGGTACCTACTAGCTGAGGTGTATAAAGTGAATGAGGAGTTGAGTGTTCAATCAATCAATAAAAGTTTCAGGAAGTGACATGTAGGGGGCGCCACACACCGCCACACACCACCACACACCCGACGACGTATTGACGGCCAAGTATTTTGATTGACAGCGTCCCATTCAACTGAGTGAGTTGTGTGTACTCTGTACTCTAGTCACTAGTGTACTCTGTAGTGTGTACCTGTACCTGTACCTGTACTTACATACTACCGGCCTACCAATATTACAGTACAATGTATCACACTCTCACTGATGTGTGTAGTTAATACAACACCCAGTTTACTTTACATGATTTGTATTGTATGTAGGGCTGCCACCTTTGTAAGAGCGTAGACCCGGAGATTCTGAAAAAACGAATTTGTGACCATAGTTGACTTTTTTTTTTTTTTTTGGTTTTTATGATTTTGTTTATTAGATTTTTTTTGGTTTATTAGATTTACTATGCTGACCCGGAGACCCAGTTTTTCTATGGGGGGGGACCGGGACCCCGAGTATTTTCCTTTTTTTTTTTTTTAGTCCTGACAAAAATTTCAGACCCGGAGATACACTATGCTAACCCGGAGCCCGGAGAACACCACTCAAACCCGTAGACTCCGGGTCAAACCCGGAGAGGTGGCAGCCCTAATTGTATGGTAAACCTTTCTGCTTTCGATTTGCATGATGATTAGGTAGTATTATGTGTAGGTATATGAATGTAGGTAGGTAGAGTATATAATGGAATTCTCATGTAAATTACAACGACATTATAATCACAAAACAAATATTAATCACGACCTAATGTAGAGTAGATACCTAATATACTTCCCTATATGTTGTAGTATGTATAATATGTCGGTACAGTGGAATACCGCGACTTATATTATGTACTCTATTAGATTTTATTAACACTATCATGATGTACTAGGTACATATTGAATTTCTTATATTAAATATTTATTGTATCTTAGTTATTATTATTATTATTATTATCCTTTATCAAGAACATCTACCGACATAACAGCATAAAAATGCCTTTGCGCCGGCAGATGCGATAGAAATAACAACATTAAAATCAATACAATAACATGGTGATACATAAACAATTACAAGTACTGAATATTCAATACAATAATCGCAAATTGATATCAAATCTGCAAAGGTTTTGACATCCAAAATATAATACTAAAACTAGATACAATAACAATAATACAAGTGTTTAAAACAATAGTATACCACAAGTACATATCAGCCGTCGCTTGCAGTAAGTACATACACAAGACACAGCGTCCAATCAAATCACAGTAGTGTACAAAGTGTACGTTCTACCATAGTGAGTGCAATGATCGGGCAACATCGACGCAATAATCGATGCAATTAATATAATTTTACTATTATAGGTACACACATTATTTAATATTGATTAAATAACAACATTAAACAGAACCACAATATTTAAAAATATTCAAAAAATAACAAATAACAAGCAATGTAAACACAATATTACATAGCTACTGTACATATATGTCAATGCGTCTGGTGAACTCGGCATATGACATATTAAATATGTCCACACCGAAATCACCAGACAGTTCATTAAATAAACAAATTGCCCTACTGATGGGAGAGTCTGCAATAATATTGGTATGGCCTCTAGGAGGATAAAACAATAAACGAGTATGTTGACGGGATCTGCAATATGATTGAGGTACAAAGAACTTAAATTCGGATAGTATTTCTGGATTATGTATTACGCCGTTGATCAGTTTGAAGAAATGTCTGCATAAATAATCCTTCCTGCGTTTTTCCAACGTGGACATTCCCAAACAGCCCATAATGAACATTGATGGAAAGAGATAAGGATAATATCCGAACTTTACCTTATATAAATGTCTAGCGAATCTCTTCTGTACTTTTTCCATGTGATGTATATACGTTACCTCAGTAGGCCCCCATATTATTGATCCTGATTCCAATATTGAGCGAACCAAAGCCTCATACAGAACCATAAGAGTGTTCTCTTTATAAAAATACCTGGAATTGCGCAGTAAAAAGCCTAGCATCCTGTACGCCTTATCAACTACTGAGTTGATATGTTCTCGGAATGTGAGATCAGGCTTACATAAGATACCTAAGTCCTTTGACTCAAACACGCGCCCAAGCTTTAAATCCATCATGGTATATTGATGAAAGATCGGATCACGTGATCGGGAGTATGTCATAATATAACATTTAGGTGCGCTAAAAAATAAACCGTTATCGTGAGACCAAGATACAATCGAATCAATATCCCTTTGTAAGAGTGCTACGTCGTCGGGAGAGGATATTTTACGGAACAATTTCAGGTCACCTGCATACAATAGGAATTTTGAATGATGGATATTTTCCCCTATATCGTTAATAAAAATTGCAAACAGAAGGGGTCCCAAATTTGAGCCTTGAGGTACACCTGACATTGTAGCATATTTATTTGATTCGTGGGAACGAAAGGAAACATATTGCTGTCTATTTTTAAAATAACTCGCAAAATACCCAATCACATGGGAAGATAGGCCAAATTCGTTTAACTTTGTGAGAAGAATATCTTGATTGACCTTATCAAACGCCTTCTCAAAGTCGGTATAAATCACGTCAACCTGAACTCTTTCATCAAGGCTCTTCGCAACGTAATTGTTGAAGCACAGAAGATTTATTGTAGTGGACCTAGTCGGACGAAATCCATGCTGTGCATCAATTAACTGATGCCCGCATCTATCCCAAACGCTTTTGTGAATAATCATTTCAAAAATTTTAGCCGGTGCAGACAACACTGCCACGGGCCTATAATTTTTAATGTCCGAGACATCACCCTTTTTATAAATGGGACAAACCTTTGTAATTTTCCATTGTTGAGGAAAAATACCAGATCTCAATGACAAATTAAACAAATAATGCAAAACGATGAAAATATGTGTACCAGCTTCTTTGAGTATAAATGCTGGTATAGAATCTGGTCCGGAAGAGTACTTTGGTTTTAGTTTAGCAAAACTATATTCTAAATCACCATATGAGATTTCCGACAGAGCACATAGATTAGTACAACTTGACGATGTAGAGCAGATGGTATCAGGGTTGAAAAGGGGTTCCGTTGAGCTATATACAGAAGCAAAGTAGCCCGCAAATGCATCAGCAATTTCTTTTGGATTGGAAGATGTAACCCCATCAAATTTCATACTGTTAGGTGTCTTGTCACCACTCCGTTTACACTTAATGAAATTCCAAAAACGAGATGGATCAGTTACTATGGCGTTCTCACTTGTCTCAATATGCTGTCTATAGTACGTAATTACTTCCCTCTTCACCGATTTTCGTAGTTCGCTAAATTTTGAATAAGCTAATTGGGACTTTGTTCTTTTCCATAGCTTATGCATTAGATGTTTCTTGTTTATATCACGGATTAGAGAACCAGGGAACCATACTGGAAAACCAACTCTAAAATCCGAAGATGAGCTCTGGAAACATTTATCAAAAATATCATACAGGATACGATAAAATTCATCGACAGCATTGTCAACATTAGCTTTGGAGTAAACTTCCGACCAGGAGCAACTTGACAATAAATTCACAAATAGCGGCAACTTGTTACGACTAAATCTCCATCTAGCGTGACCAAATTGAGAAACCGAATCACAAATATCGTTATATTTATTTTTGTGTGAAGGAAGTAAAACATCTACCTTAATGGCAGGATGGTGCTGATCCTCACTGACAAGAGGGTCCGAGTGTCTTTCAACGGTAACGCTAGATGAGTACAAATCGGTTAAAATCAAATCAAGTGTACGACCTTTATTATTTTTTACATGGTTATGCTGAGTTAGTTCGAATAACTTCAGAAAATAGGCGTGTTCGCTTTTAGGATTGGTACTTGAAAACAAATTGAAATCACCAAATATAATAATATTTTTGTCACGTAGAGTCTCACTTCCCAATTCTGCCTTTTGGTAGAATTCAGAAAAAGTATCGCAAACAGATTTCGGTGGAAAGTACACAACACATACAAACAACACAAAGCGCTTGAAAACAAGTTTCACCCATATATTCTCTCCGTCAGTTTCTAGATGATAGACTCTCTCAGCAGACCGCAGATGTTTGGATTGTACAGCCAAAGCAACCCCGCCAGCTCGAGACTTCCGGTCCTTCCGAAAAACAGTATACCTTTTATCGAATAGTTCTGTGTCGGTAACACTTGGAGTAAGCCATGTTTCAGTCAGGGCAATTAAATGTAAATTTTGTGCCAATACATTGCAACTAAATTCATGGGTTTTTGAGTTCAGTCCATTTACATTGGAGTATAGACATACTATATTTATATTATTACTGAAGTTGTTCTTCAACTCCAACTGTGGCCGTTGGGCGTGATTGTCGCCGAAACGTCCATTCGTTGACACTGGCATGCAGTGGCCACACTTCAGGCGTCATCCAGTTGTCATATTTCGAGTAGGGTACACTAATTTTAAAGGAAGCATGCTGTCCTTTTGTTATAATTTTTTCAACGGTGATACCATCAGCTTCTTCAGGTTTTTTTCTAATCATGTAGGATTTGATCTGCTCAGCTGTAGTTTCCGGTGCAAAAGAGAAAGCATGGATGTACCTCTTGCGTTCAATAGTTAATAACTCGGGGTCCATGTCACCCTGACCCTTAATTATGGCACGTGGCTTCCTTTTTCGATGCGATTGGGTCGCTTGATTGGGATTCGCAGCATTAGGTTCGACATTGCCACGCTGTACATATGTTGACCCGTCTACACCAACAACCGCTGCAGCCCTAGGGGCTGCGGATGCCCGAGCCCGGTACTGAACTTTTCGCCAGACATTTTGTGGCTCAACATTTGCGGTGATATTCTCCACCGCAACGGCCGATCCACGTGACTTTTCGGGTTCCATCGTCAAAGAGGTGGAGAGTATTGGTGGGGCCCGCAGCAAGTCCGGATTACGTTCATCATTGCTAGTAGATTGTAGATTTCCAATTGGTTTGGTCATCAGTGTGTCCCTGTGACGGTTATTGATCTCTAACATTGTCATTTTCAGCTGCAAATTCTCTGATTGGAGAGCAGACATCACCACTGCCATGTGTCCTATATTAGCCAAAAGACTGGTCGTAGCATCGGACACCTGTTTTCTCAATTGGAGGTTCAATCTGCTGTTCTCCCCCAATAAAACTTCATTTACCATGTCTACGTCTCTTTTTGCATAAGGAATATAGTCATGGGGTGTGTCACCCGAGATATGCGGCAGCCCGCTTAGTTCCGATGAATCCATCGAAGCCATCGAAATATATTGTAGTATTGCACTCCCTATCAGTGCTGAGTACGGCCTGTATACAGTTAGTATGTATATACACAGGGAAGGTACCTATATATTTCAGGTGACAATACCACAAATATGTGTATTATGAAATGTTTGCAAGGTACTTACGACCTCCACGGCTTACGATCACTCTAGCGCGTATGTACTAGGTACTTATTTGTTTATTTAAAGTATTTCTTCAAACAGACCTGAAATATACGCAGCTTTTAAAAAGTTTTACATCAAAATGTGTAAAAAATAATCAATATTGTGGCGGCCCTGTTTTAGTTTTTCACTTGTGGATTGGTACAATTCAATGAATTGTCGATATCAGCAATATACAGCCTTGCGCATATGATATAAATGTTATTTTTTTACAAGTTAGACCAAGCAAATAACTTTAAAAAATGTGGTATAGCGCAAATAATTCTCGGAAAGCTGGAAACTGTTTTAATCTCTACATTAATAGGCAAAGAGGTTTCTTGAAGTTTGCATCAATATTCCGTTTGTGCTAAGTACAGGGTGACCCAAAAACCGAAAAAAAAATACTTTTTTCAGTTTTTCATTAAAACTTCTAAACGATTCATTATAGGAAAAAATGTACACACACACACACACACACACACACACCACACACACACACAACACACACACACATCCACACACGCACATATAATATGTGCGTGTGTGGATGTGTGTGTGTAATGGCAATAAGCCCGCCCGTTGTATGATTATTTATCTATACAATAAAGATTATTTTATTTATTTATCAAAAAAAAAGTTTAATTTTAATTAAAATACATTTTACAATGAAATAGAAGAAATAAAATTTAAAAAACTATCTGTTTGGGATGTTTCCCTAAAGAAATATCTACGTATATATATTGGATTCACTGCAAGTTATCCAAACGCTATGGATTAGACGGATTCATCTGGATTCATCAAGGCGTGTCTGCGGATTCACAGGCAACCTATTTCCCACGGTCCGTGCACGTCTGCGATATCACGTAACGCCATACAAATCGCTATGAAAAAGTCTGTAGATTCACGGACTCATTCCTTCCCACGGCATGCGAATCTACGGACGAAGCAGGATTCACGGACCGTGGGATATAGCCCTAAGATCTGAAGTTCTTTTCCAACGCCCTTTCATACGATACAACACAATTCCCCTGGATCCCCTTATCATCATCACGGCATCTAATAGGAAAAGCTTTTTCTCTAAAAACTGGTGACGTTAGGACACAGCTAGTATTATCGCATAATTGTGTATATCGTGGTGATTTGCAGGGTCTCTACTAATCGATATAATATATATAATATTATACAAACCATTGTGAAATAGGTGTGTAGTCCTATGACTGAATTTATACTTAGAGAATGTGTGTATGCTCCCGCTAGGTTGTTCTTACAGTGAACACGTGCATCGTGTTGTCGTATCGTAGTAGTGTTTTGTGTTTCTTACAAGAATATACAAGTTGGAATCAACATTATTATTTTCGTATTTTAAAAATCATTAAGGGTGATTGGTATCCCCTATTTTTGTTTTTCCATTTTTATTTTAATTTTTCTTTTTTTATATTACCGTTTTATATTTTATATTATTAGTTTTGTACGACGGCTGAGTGGCGGGGGCGATGGAGGGTTCGTTGGAACCCCCCGACCCCAGAAAACGGGGGAGGCCGTGTGATGTGTCGGCGGAGGACCCCTCCGCACTTAAGAATCCAAGACCCAATCCGATTGCTGACTCGCTAAAATATAGTAATAGTTCTCCAGGACCGTACATCGTCTTCGTACAGAGCAATGTAGAGGCAAAGCCGCTACATTCTATGACCTTTTGCAGTATATTGTTTAAAAATAAGGTCGATGGAATTTCCCTGGGTGGAGTGCAAGCAGAGGGCCGCAACAAAATTTCTATAAAATTTAATTCACCTGCTTCAGCAAATAACTTTATTTCTTCTACTTTCATAATTGAAAATAATTTAAAAGCTTATGTGCCTTCATTCAAGGTTACAAAAATGGGTTTAATTAGAAATATCTCCACGGACTTCGAGGTGGAAGAGATATGCGCTAATCTGGCCGTTCCTGGGAATATGAAAGTGTTAAAAGTGCGAAGGTTAAATTATAAGGATTCCACGACTGGATCACCAGTGTGGAAACCTTCACGCTCCGTAGTGGTAATGTTTGAGGGACAAACCCTCCCTCAAAATGTTTACTTCTACCACAATTCACTAAAAATAGAACAGTACATATTTCCTACTATATTGTGTTACAACTGCTGCAGATACGGGCATACGAAGAATATGTGCCGTTCCACACCTCGTTGCTATAAATGTGGAGACTCTCACGCTAGCGAAACATGCTTAACAGTTAGTCGGTCCTGTGTAAATTGTAAGGGCAAACATGCAGCGTCAGACTTAAACTGCCCTGAGTTTACGAGGCAGAAAAACATCAAACACTCAATGGCGATGGATAACATTTCATATAAGCAAGCGTCTATTATTCACCCTCCTGCTATTGCAAGCTATGCCGAAAAAACTGCTTCAACCCCTGTCGTAGTCAGTTACTCTCGTCCAAGGTCACGCTCTCCTCGTAAATCTCCTCCAACGACACCATCCATCGATTTGAAAAACCATAACGCACAACTTTTTTACACAAACGGTGAGATCCCACACTCAAAAAATGGATGTGCTCTCCCAGGTCCGTCTAATTCATTGGATGTACCTACTTCTTATTCCGAACCTTCGAGTGATATTCAATCCACCATAAATTTAATTACTCAACTTCTCCTACAAATTTTGTCCTCATCTAGCCTACCGTCCAACGCTGCATCAATTATTCCTTTGTTACAAAATTTAATTATTCAAAATGGCCCCTATCAATCTAAGTAACAAATTAACCGTACTTCAGTGGAACAGCAGGAGCGCTGTTGCACATAAAATCGAACTTCTTCATATCCTTAATTCTTATAAAGTATCAATTGCGGCTATCTCTGATACATGGTTCGATCCTGGCTCCGAGTTTAGAGTCTCAGGATATTCAGTTTTGCGCGATGATCGCGCAGACGGCTATGCTGGTGCCGCCTTACTAATCTCTTCTAACCTCCCTGTATCTCAAATCCCCCTTCCTCAAAATAATAATTTTCAAATTGTTGCAGCCTTAATATCGAATACGATCTTCGTATCAGTGTATATCCCACCGAGAACAACAATCGATCTGAATTACTGGAATTCAATCTTGCCTCTATTTACCCATCCCTATTATATTCTTGGCGATTTTAACGCTCATTCCACTTCCTGGGGTAATCAGCGCAATGATTCTTACGGCAATCGAGTGCTGGAATTTGTTGACGATAACAATTTGTGTATTCTGAACGACGGTTCCCCCACTCTTGTTCCTCTACCCAATCAACAACCTAGCGCAGTGGATTTATCTATATGTACTCCCGACCTTGCTCCACTCTCTCAATGGTCAGTCCTAGAGGACTCCCACTCTAGTAACCACTATCCAATTATTATGATTGTTGATAGGAATATTGAAAAATTAACCTCTCGCTGGAGTCAAGTTAGGGGCTACAATACCAAACGAGCAGATTGGAGCCTCTTTGGGGCGCAAGTTGAGGAGGAATTGGATAATCTGTCTCTAAACGAATCCCAAAACTCAATCAATGAATTACCTGAAGTCATATGTTCAATTTTTAAACGCTCCGCAGATGTTTCGATTCCAAAGAAAAGACCAGGTTTTAAAGTAGCCAACTCCCCTCCATGGTGGGATGAGGAGTGCTCTGAGGTTATAGTCAAAAGAAAAGAAGCAATGAGAACTTACAGAAGAGATATGAACCAGACGAATTACTTGAATGTCAAGAAGGCGCAAGCTAATGCGAAACGAACTCTAAGAAGAAAGAAAAGACAAGGTTGGAAGAATTTTTGCGAGTCACTGTCCCCTGCTGCTCCTATCGGTAGTGTCTGGGAATCCATAAAAAGATTTCGTAGATCATTGTCTTCAGTCGTGAGTCACTCTCAGCATAAATTATGGCTCGATGGGTTCGTGGACAGATTGGCACCTCCCTACGTGCCACATATCCGGGAATTACCATCTCCAGCATCTCTACCTCTTGGAATATCAGAAATAGAATCACCTTTTAGCTATGACGAACTTCTAGCGGCTATTAAATCCGCTGGAGACTCATCCCCTGGTATAGATGATATTCCTTACTCCTTCTTCCGCAACGCTCCAGAAAGACTTTTGTCATTACTATTGAAATTATATAACTCAGTTTTAAAATCTGGGTCAGTTCCACCAGAGTGGCGAAGACAACTGATCGTTCCTATCCCGAAACCAGGAAAAGATCCTGATCTAAGTTCATCATATCGACCTATAGCTCTCTCTTCGTGTTTCGTTAAAATTCTGGAACGAATGTTGAAGTTAAGACTGGAGTGGCATATGGAGGGTAATTCTTTGGCCCCACCATGGCAGTTCGGCTTTCGCAGGACATATTCATGTATGGATAATATCTCAACACTCGTATCTGACGTACGCTTGGCCCATACCAAGGGGTCAACGGTTGCATCGGCTTTTTTGGATATCGCAAGCGCGTATGATAATGTTTTACTTCCTACTCTTCAAAACAAATTACTAGATCTAAACATTCCGTGCTCGATTACCAGGCTGATCTTTAATATATTATGCGAAAGACAGATCGTGGTTCAGGATTCTTCTGGAACATATACAAGAACTATTTACAAAGGCCTTCCACAGGGATCAGTCCTAAGTCCTATATTGTTTAACATATACACCGTTGATATTCAAATATTTATCCCATCTAACTGCCAGATCCTACAATATGCGGACGACTTCGTTTTGTACTGTAGTCACAAGTCCATCACCACTGCTGTATTTAATTTAAAAAGAGCCATTCTAGCAATGAAATCATGGACCGAACACAATGGTTTGGACCTGTCCCCTTCCAAAAGCCAAATTGTGATCTTCTCCAGAAAACATAAAATCCCTGATATTTCAGTCGTAATTGATAACTCTGAAATTCCGATTCAGGATCATGTAAGGTTCCTCGGCGTCTTCTTACAGAGAAAATTGTCTTGGAACATACATATTGAGCACGTAATTAAAAAATGTGAAAAGGGAATTAATGTTCTTCGATCTATATCGAGAGTATGGTGGGGATCCCACCCTTCAACAATGAAACTTCTGTATAATGCCCTTGTAAGAAGTCACCTAGATTACGCTTCTATCGTCTTGGAGCCCTTACCAAATTATCTTACTCTTAAGTTAGAGAGAATTCAGTCCAAGTGCCTTCGTCTTATTCTGGGTGCGATGCGTTCTTCACCCATCGTTTCTCTACAGATGGAGTGCAACCAAATGCCTCTATCGCTTCGGAGAGAATATCTCTCTTACAATTATCTTATAAAACGAATAAACAACCCAACTCATCCAATTAAAGCTATTCTTAATCGTCTTCTCATTTTATGTAATGAACATCGATTCTGGCGTAACAAAGCCCCGCCTACTTTGGTAAAATGTCTCTCATATTTCAATGCAAACTTTACCATCTCTTCTAACGCTGTCCCTCCTCTCTTCTCAATTTCATTCAGTGCAGCAGTGGCTATTCCAACTATTCTCGAGTCCGTAGGACTAGGATTAGACAGATCTATAAAGTGGACTGACCCCTCCTTCGTGAATCAAAAATTTTGCTCAGAAATGGAGTCCAGATGGCCAAACCACATCCAAATTTTTGCCGATGGTTCAAAGTATCAGGATAGATGTGGCGCCTCGTTCATTATTCCCTCCTTGCGAGTGGAAAAAAAAGTTAAATTGTCATGTGAATTTTCAATCTTCTCGGCCGAATGCGTCGCTCTGAGAGAAGCATTAACGGAAGTAATAAACAGATCTATTCCACAATCTATTATTCTGACAGATTCACTTAGTTTGGTCAAAAGACTTATGAATAACGGCAAGGCTTGTCCTTTGGACGATTTATATTCATCGATAAAGCACCTATTTTATATCGCAAAAAATCGTAATATTGAAATAGTTGTGGCCTGGATACCATCTCATGTTGGAATAAAGGGAAACGAAATTGTGGATTGCCTGGCCAAGGAGGCCTGTGACTCGGGATATACCATACCCACTCTCAGTCCGAGCTTCAACGACAGAAAACTAGTTATAATTAAGGAAATAAACAAAAGCTGGGAAGTCGCTTGGAGAGAATCGATTGCCGGATCCCATTATAGACGTATACAGTCAGAGTTTCCCGGAAAGCCTTGGTATGAAAGAAATGCGTATAAAAAAGTGGAGATATCTCAAGTGTGTAGAATGAGAATCGGCCACTGCTGTGTGGCAGTTCATCTGCACAGAATCAAAGTGTTTACTTCCCCCATGTGCGAGTGTGGAGAGGAAGAGGAATCCCTCAATCATGTATTTTTCAACTGTCCGTTAATTGATAACTCTCTGTTTCTGGAGGAGATTAAGGAACATTGTACGACTTTTCCTTTGAGTATCGAATACTTATTATCCACAAACTCTCCTCGTATATACCACAGCATTGTCAACTGCCTTAAACATAATGACAGGAGAGTGTGAGTATATTATTGATAATGTAATAGGATGTTGCCCCGATTTAAATCTTTTAAACTTGTAGCATAATAGAATATCGTGTATGGCATAAGTCACTCGTTGACGGGTGGATTGCCGTTTAAAAAAAAAAAAAAAAATGTGTGTATGTGTATGTAACTGTGTGTATGTGTATGTAATGATACCTAGTAGGTACCTAACTATATACCTATAATATGTAGGTAGGTACACTCAGCACAGCATGTAAGGAATATATACAAGTAGAGTATTCATGTAACTAGTGACTAGTGGACCACAATATGGAATGTAATGCAATCATATAATGAATAATTCCATTATACCTACATACATTATAGAATTTACCTCGCCTGTATGTGAAGAGTAGGTGGGGTGGGAGGTGGGACTATTAGGAACAATATAGTTATTCACATGGACTATACCAAGTATGATACTAATACGTTCAAGAAATTATATGGAGAGTTAAAGTACCTATAGGTACCTACCTGCTATTTAATAATAATCAATGTTAGGTATACTCACCTGTGTAATAGTTACCCGGGTTGACTGTAAGATATTGCTTTTCAATCAGTTCGCCCTTTGGCATGACTTTGGCTAGTAAAGATTTATTTGTTTATTTATATGTGGGTTTAGGTAGGTATTGTAGGTACTACTTATTATTTCAGCAGGTATTGTACCTATTACATATGTATAGTATTATAATACGGTAATTGTTTCACTATGATGTTACTGCATGTCTCTGAACTCAGCGGCCTATGTAAATATCATATTGGTTTTCTACTCATGCGGAAGATATTTAGCTCCGCAGCCCTGAAAATGAAGCTGATGCAGTTCCCCCCACCACCACCCCCTATCTGGGGTCTAGAGGAGCTAGTATTACTAAATACCCCCCTACCTTAGGGGATGCGGGGAGTACAAGTATAATGTTATGTAGTGTGGTATGTAGGGTGGTTGTTAAATTTAACAATTACCTTTGTTAATTAGGATTGTGAGTCATGCACTATGCAGTGTGTAGCGTATAACATAAGACGTGTAGTGTAGAGACTGTGGTACAGTACACACTGTATACTATACAGCCTGTACAGCCTGCATAATAATATTGTTAACTGTATCTCTAGCAGTATTACTTCCATGTTGATCTCCCTACATTATATACCTGCTATATAGTACACAATATAACACTTAATGTATGTCCTGTTATAAATACGAGTATTTATATAAGTATATGTATTATGTAAAGTAATATCTTTGATTATGGAAGTACTTAATCAAATATTTTTTTGAGTAATATAGACAAAACAAAGAAATCTGCCAACATATTTTATCTTAACCTCAAAACTAGATGTGTGTAAGGATACATATTGATTATGTATTGTTTTAGTACCTAAGTGTTAGTCATGTTATAATATTACGTTAATTAATTGTCTGCACACCTAACATACTTGTAATTGAAATTGAATTTTCCGTTTGATGAAAGCAATTAAGTATGTATAGGGAAGGAGGGTATAGACTATAGAGTGTCTACATAATACGAGTATGTTAGGTAAGTCGCACATACGGTGATTTAAGGTGATACAATACGTATAACTATATTAGGTAAGTGCATAGGAAATGTAGAGCATATTGTGAATTTATTTTCTCGTACCTTCTCTTTTCTTATGTAATTACCTATTAGTTCTCGTATATTTCACAAATATTTTGGTCCTCTTACCAGACTCATATCTCCTCTACTTATAACAATGTATAGTATAGATACCTACCCACACAAGTAGGTAAGGTACCAAATATAAATTTAGATGAATATAAGACGAAGAGTGGATTCCTGACATGATTGATGGCTTATGACAACGGGCAGAATAACATCAACCTCGATACTATTGCATGTGCTCACCTAGATATGTCTAATCCAAAATATTTGGATACTAAATTGCTCTCCCTTTAGTCACATTATCCACCTGTAATATTTAACTGATGCCGACTTCATAAAACTTAGAAGCACGAAAGTTTATAATCTTGTTTGTGTTAATAATATACCTCTGTGTTACTGCCTCGGAACAGACCTAGTCTAGTGAGGCAGTACAATTTTCAGTGATAAGTACGACCCCTGCTTTCCTGTGCACATAAACCTTGATTCTATTTTTTTCCTTTATTTTTTTTCCATATTTATTTATATTTTTATTTCTACTTTTAATTTTATTTTAATTCCATCTCTTTTTATATATGTGTGTGTGTATATGTATATATATGTGTGTGTATGTATGTGTATATGTATGTATGCATGTGTATATGTGTGCATGTGTGTGTATGTGTATGTGTATATAAACATATAAATTTATTTTATTTTATCTATTTTTACCTTTATTTTACTTTATGTTTGTATAATGCCTATGTGCTTATCAAGAAAATAAATATTCATTCATTCATTCATTTCATTCATTCATTCTGTAGTATGGCTGCAGGAACTAACATTATACTAACCAATAAATCGATAAATCCGATGGGCATACTTTAAATTTAATAATAAAATCGGATTAAATTATACCTACGATTTAAATCTATTTAAAATGTTCACAACAGGACATACTGATGGGAGCTGTATTAGATCTAGAGAAAATAGTGGATACTACCAGACTACCTAGTACCTAGGTAAGAATAGTTTTGTAAAACATTCCCCAATGCAATGATAAAGTGGAATAGTACCTACCTGTACCTACCATCTTATAGTAGCAGGTGAGCTGAGCATTGTAGTGCATGAGTCAATAGAATGAAAGCTACACACACATATTGCACCCATACCATCATACCTACATATTGTACACTTCATACAACATCAAAGCATATTGCATTCAAATACACATACATTATACCTTACAATAAACCATACCTACTAATGTATGTGTGTCCTATTGTCTATAGAGATTATGGCTCGGTTTCTCGAGATTAACGATGTATGCTGCACTACACTGATACCTAACACTTTGAACTTTCTTATAAATAGGTATTTATAATTATTACCTATACCCACATATTTTTAGTAAGGAAAAAATGCATATACATATTAATATTTTAATAATAACCTACTTAGAGATATCAATACCTATTTGCCTGGGTCCCTTCACACAAGAATTCGATTACTTAAGGAGGACAGTATCCAATGTTATAAGTATGTCAGTCTAGTTTATGTTTATATTGTAAATAAATAATATTGTATGTGGAAGGATAAAGGAAAAGACGTTCGAAGAAGTCCCTTGAAGAGACTATAGGAGGGGACATGGAACACCTGGAGCTTACTCCAGAAGACTGCCTCGATCGGAGCAAATGCTAAATGGAGAGAGAGGATCCGAGCCGCCGATCCCGAATAAATGAGATATGGTGTAGAGATGAGGAAGTTAATATTGGAAATACATTATTTTGCAATAATGTACAAAAAAGTTATGCAAGAACCAGAAAGCTAGTATAATACTCAGTTCTATATCATAATATAGGTAGTCGCTATAGTCTGGAGCCTGTAACAGACTTATATATATAGTCATA
Source organism: Ceraclea dissimilis (assembly GCA_963576895.1). NCBI lineage: Eukaryota > Metazoa > Arthropoda > Insecta > Trichoptera > Leptoceridae > Ceraclea > Ceraclea dissimilis. Next base: position 84,863 of record OY756360.1, read on the forward strand.
CTACATGTTGCATATATATAGGCTCAAAGGCTTAATTGCATTCTGTGTAATTTGCAGTGTTGCCCGGGTAGGTACCTGCTCTACTAAATATTATGGTCTTTATAATATAGGGAGCTGGGTAGTGGGTATCTAGGCAGTACCAACTCAACAGTGAAATCTGTGATATGAACTTTCACACACACTGCAAGCATCACGTGAAACAAATACATAGGTACCTACAAGCTCTTTGATAATAATATTACGTGTACGTGTACGTGTGTACCTACCTACTATACTATACCTACCCTCAAATACTTTGGCTGTAATAATTATTATTCATTACTCGAAATAATATGTAGCTTGGTATATTTCACTACACAACTATAAGCAATATCATAACATAAAGTAACTGCACCTATAGACTCTACATACATAACACTAACCTATGTAAGCGATAGAGCTTTCTTGATACGAGTATATTATATGTAAGTAGGTATTACCTATACGGTGTTCCTCTCTACTAGAGGCATACTACTAGGTCCTTACCTGTCTACACACATAACACGCCAAATGCTTGAAAGCGTCACAGGTACAGGATTTAATACTTAGGAAGGCTTTACTTTGAAATCTAGTTTCATGAAATATCTAAGGTATGTTAGTACTAAGTACTCTCATTGCCTCGTTAGGATAAAGTCATGTTGTTATTTACTAGACTAGGTGACATACATATACCTTAATAATTTTACCAAGGAGTAAATATATGTGGTAACCAACTCTCGTGGGGAGCCTTGGGGAGTATAAACACATAAAAATATAGTTGTCCACTGTGAAATAATTACCCACATATTATACGTACCTACTTATTATTATGTCCATTTATTCGGACTGCTATAGCCTTCCTGTAATGTGCTCATTATATATACGTACCTCTATATGTACTTGAATCTTTACTAACCTAAAAATTGATTTTCAACTTCTAAGTTTGTACAAAGAAGTGTCTACCTGATTAGGAATTATACATCATAATGTTGCCAGAGGGAATTAATATTCATACAGTGATTTCTATAAGTATTTAGCTTCAGTTATTTAAAAAAAACTTACAATTTCACTACTACGCATGTGAGCTAGGGGCACCTCCATTCTACAATAATAATACCCTAACTTACTCTGCTCCGTAGAAAAATTTTTGACCAAAATATGTTAGAAGAGTTAAGTTAGGTATAATACCAATACCTACCTAATAATAGGTATCTTGGTAAGTACCTATTCTTAGTACTTATACTACATATGAAATGTATGAGTTATGAAATAAAAATCGTATTAATTTATTAAGTAATTATTTGAGGGAAAATACCAAAACCAATAAAGTGCTTAATTATACCTTAAGCTTGGTGGTTGTTTTATTACATTAATATCAAACATATTAATTCTCAAGTACCTATTATATGTACAGTGTACACCTCTACACTACAAATTCAAAAGTCACTGGGGAAAATTAAGCAACCCCTAGTGGAGGGAGGCGAGTAATACTTTATAAGATCTTGATCTACCGATATATTTTTATAGATCAAAATACATTCCTGCAGAGTGCGCAGGCGCAGGAGTCTTTCACACCTACGGCTATTACTTATTCGGTACAACATATTCCTTTATGAATGAATGAATGAATGAATATTTATTTTCTTGATAAGTACATAGGTATTATACAAACATAAAGTAAAATAAAGGTACATTTATACACATACACACACATACATACATATACACATACATACATACATATACACACACATACACACACATATATAAATAGAGCTGGAATAAAAATAAAATGAAAAGCAGAAATATAAATATAAATATGGATAAAAAAATCAAGGTTTATGTACACAGGAAAGCAAGGGTCGTACTGATCGCTGAAAATTGTACTGCCTCACTAGACTAGGTCTGTTCCGAGGCAGTAACACAGAGGTATATTATTAACACAAACAAGATATAAACTTTCGTGCTTCTAAGTTTTATGAAGTCGGCATCAGTTAAATATTACAGGTGGATAATGTGACTAAAGGGAGAGCAATTTAGTATCCAAATATTTTGGATTAGACATATCTAGGTGAGCACATGCAATAGTATCAAGGTTGATGTTATTCTGCCCGTTGTCATAAGCCATTCAACCACAAGTCTGCTAAAGTTTCCTCCACCTCTTGAGATAGATTCCTCAATATCAGGCATCACTCTATTATAGAGTCTAGGGGCCAGGAAGGGATAGTGCCGCTGGGCGAATGTGGTTTTAAAGTGTGGGCGTCTAAGCTGCTGTCTATTTCTAGTGTTATGGATTAGAACATAGTTTGGTTGGAATTGAGTAGTATTCTTATGTAGGTGCACCAAAATATCTTTCATATACAATTGTCTGATGTCCATTACCTTTGCCAGGTCAAAAAGGTCTTCCATCCAAGCAAGTCCATCTACTCCTATCTCCTTCAATCGTTCCAATAGAATTAAATGAGAAACTGTGTCGAATGCTTTCTTTAAATCTATGAATATCCCGATACATTTCATGCCCTTATCGATTTCTCGAACAAGAAAATCCGTTAAGTCATTTATAGCATCCGTCGTGCTTCTTTTAGATCTAAATCCATATTGGTTTTTGGATAAAATGTTGTTCTGTTCAAGGTAAGTGATTAATTGATGCTTCACCGCTTTTTCATATATTTTCGAGATACTATTTAACAGTGCTATGGGTCTATAGTTATTTGTCTCTGTTGGGTCTTCGCCCTTGAAGATGGGAATCACAGTTGCTTCTTTTAAATGTTCTGGGAAGATACCCTTTGTTATGCTTACATAACTTTGTTTTGCACGATGCCGAAAATATTACAGAGAGGCGCTAGAGAAATCATTTTAAAAGCAAGATAGTTTTGCGAGTTGGAAAAATAAAAAAAAACTCCGATAATACCTTCAAACCGCCATCAAAAGTTTGAAAAACAAACTTGCCAGTTTATTTTAACAATCCAAAATTGGGTAGTTTTTTTTAATCAGTTCTGAAATATAATTTAAAAGTAGCGAAAAAATATAACCATATCTTATAATCACATCAAGCAACACCAAACCAAGTTTTCTTCGTGACACTTCTGAAAATAAAATGGACTGTATGTAAATCTGCAAGCGTCATTAAGGAATGCACCTGAAGTAGAATATTAGTGTCTATTATAATTATGTAATATAGTTGAGTACCTGTGCCCTGGACCTACAGCTGCCAATATTATTATAGTAAGTAATGTATGTACATAGGTATATACTCGTAGTATGTATATGTTCCTCAGGTCGCTCAGAGACCCTTAAGTTTTTATCGAACACTAATTAAAAATACTCAATAACTTCACATTCTATAGGGATGTGTTCAATTTCCACTGTAGATTTAATTAAATTATATTTTAATTGAATGTGAAGATGCTTCAGTTCAGTTATTATGTATGAAGATATGATATATCTAGGTAGGCACCAACATGCAACATTATTAATTAATTGATATCACAAGTTGGTTGCAGTACCTACCTATATTGTATAACTTATCTCATAGGGATATACCTACCCATATTATGTTTAGGCCAGGTTGATTTATTCAGAGCAATGTAGGAATTAATTTTCACAGCAATTTTTTATGTTGACCAAATAACATTTTCATGTTTAATATCTGAAAGTAAATATCCCTCATTTTATCTGTTTGACTTCTAGTTCACTAGATTTACCTACAGAAGTACAGACCCACTGCAGTTGCTATACATAACTACATCGCGTTAGCTAAAAGACTGGAACAAAATGGTATAGGCTGTACATTAGTTTAAATAAATAAAACCTTTATTGGATATAAAACATCATACCAAATGGCGGATATCAATTTAAGGTATTTGTTTATGTTTAGGTATATTTCTATTTATTATGTAGTGTAAGAGAGAGGTAGGTACCTACCCACTGTGTAAATGATGATTGATTGTAGTTAATTATTCAGTAATGAATTCATAGTAGAGTTTGTTAATAAAGGTAGGTCTGGCATGGCTATACCTACTCGCATATACCTGCAAATTGTTTGATTGATAGCAATACCTAATATTACAATGTACTTGTAGGTAGGCAATCAATACCTATGTGGAGGTAGAACAATTAATATGACGATATATTCATTACGCTCTAATGATGAGGTATCGATATCTATATAGATATTGCGGCTAGAACATCAGTATGTAGGTATATAGCTCGCTAGTAGTTGTAGGACGTATAGCTAACACACGTGGGTACCTGGGTACTGTAGGTGTAGGTGTAGGTTGCCTTCCTCCAACTAACTCTCGTGATAGTTTAGTAATAAATAACTTCACTATGGTATAGGTAGGTAGGTACTCCAGCTGATATTCAACATATTATACCTACACCTACACCTACCAAGGGAAAACAAACCACTAATTACACAAACACTCCTGTACAACGTATAGCTACTGTATGATACTCCTCTATATCTACCCGATATTACTTAGCCACCTAGGTAGATATTGTAATATTGATGCATGTTCCACGTATTCATATCATCTAATCCATATTTCATAACGCATCATGTATCAGGTAGGGTGGATATAGTTTTCACTTGTAGAGCTTTTGAATACATATATGTATATACCTAGTCGTATAATAATAATATTGCTTTAGTATTGAGGTCTATAGCAACCCAGCTACACCTACATCGTTTTCAAGAAACATTTTCTCGATATTCCTAAGAAATCGCTGTAGGGCAGGCGCAGGCGGTTGCATTTCCCAACCCTCCTGAATATATTTAGGACCTGATATTCTTACCATATTATATGTAGGTATCTACTATTCATAAAGTATTATTGGATGCGTGTAGTGTATGGGATGTATCTTATATTAGAATACAGAAGTAGAGAGTTAGGTACTTGCCTGCCTACAGTTAGTGTTAGAACTCCGTATAGCCCGAGGTTACCTTGTGTTGTTTCACTATCGACTACACTCATACAGTGTTAGTGAATAGTTAATACCTTACATACTATAGTACTCGTACCTGCTAGAACAATTCACCCCGATGTCGAAGCGATGGCGTGATTTTCATACTAATATACCAACTAATATAATAATACCTAGTGGTACCAGTAATGTAATGTAGCTAGCTGATACTCCTCTAGAGATAACAATATGGTATGGTATGGAAGTACCTCATTGTAATTTTATTAGGAAATTATTCTGGTGTTTTATAATATTGAAACTTATCGAAGTTCACCATCGGTTCTCGAATCATATTCAAATGTTATTATACTCACGCACACACTGAGAGGTAGGATGAGGGATGAGGTAAGTAGAGTGTAGAGGGGGCGGTGTAAGACATTACGGTGTAGTGATTAGAATATGAAAGTGCATAAAGTTATTACATTGTATGGACAGTGGACATCTTAGGAGACTTGAGATAAGAAGACTGAAAGTATAGAGAGGTGTATGGGCATGCAGATTGCAGAGGAAGTGTGGCGTCCGAGTGACGAGGAATGGGAGAGCGTGTATGATACAGCACAGCACATTAATTGTATGCGTCTAATGAATTTAGATCTTCATTAAATACCTATTTAGTGAATTAAGGTTAACAAGGGCAAGGACATTGATGTATACGATGGAGCATTGAAGATATTCCCTCGGGCTTAATGCCCTCCACATCTCCGGGTAGCTCAGGCGCATTAATAGCGACCTCTTTACCCGCACTTCTAGGCAGATCTTATTAAGAGGTGGGCCCAGAGTTAGCCTTAAGGGAGCCCCTCGACAAACCCCACCGATGGAGCAGAGAGAGAAGGCGCTTCTGGAGGGATAATGTTGAGAGAAGGGAAGGAACAAGACTTGTGTGGACGAGATTCCAGAGGGGCGCCGACCACGGGACGACCCCCAAAGAGATGGCGAGAGAGCTGGACGTCCTCGTCGCAAGACCAAGATGATTGACACTTGTCAACACAGATCTAAGATCTACCAGAAGGGAAAGAAAAAAAAGGTTTGCAAGCCTTTCATTCTGTATCAGTAGGAATTTATCTACTTGAAGAAGATATTTTATCTAACACAATTACTAAAATATATTCCTATACATACATACGTGATCGCAATCACAATGATAAAATTTAATATTGTGTTGTTGTTTCATAATAATAATAATAAAGAAATACGTAGAAACAAATACCTACGTTTATATTGAGCTTTCACTATAGTGAAGAAATACTTCGTGTAGGGTTAGGTTATAGATTAGGAAGGTACTATTGCAATATTTTCCTTTTCAGTACACAGACATATTTCATACTATACCTCATGTGTCTGCTTGCACACACCTACCTACTATTTATTATATGGAACGCTGCTTCACATGACTTTATGATATTTTAGCCACTTTTAATTTTGGTGTAGCATGATAAATTAATATAAGTGAAGTACCTACCCACTGGTAGTAAGTAAGCAAGGCTGTATAGTCTGTATAGTATTATACGGGAGGTATGGTAGGTAGGTGTAGCGGGGAGGAAGAGGGACACTACATCCAACGTCTAAACACACAACTCTCCTAACAATAATTTATTACGAAGACTATTCCCACGGCGCTCATAAACTCTGCATTTTGAAGCGTGAAAATTAATATGAGTTTTTCCATTTCTCCTACAAAATATTATACAATATATATGCAGGTTTGTAATTACGAATATATCTCCGTACAGCTGAAGTATCCTCGGGTGACAATACTAATTGAATAATTTATTAAACGTCATTCCACATACGCTACAGTAAAGTTTCTCTACAACGTTCCTTCTACAAACTGCTACACAATAGACACCCTACTCCCTCATTGTATGGAGTATAGTGACTACCTACTGAATGAGAGAAATGGCATCTCACATACTCGTACATACATCGAGTGTGATTTTATCTCAGGAATGGCAATGTCTTCCACCTACTAACAATAATAATGTCACTTCAGAACCTATAATCTAAATCTTACTTTCCATTGGTTAATGAACTGAATTAACTAACTGCTGTCGTCACACGTATTCTTACATTCTCATACTCTTTATAATTAGTCAGAAGCTTATTTTGTCGTTAACATGAAATAGGTACATACACTATGCTGAAGGGTTACTATATAATTCAGTTATTACTAGGCAGGTACCTACTCATTACTTATTTCCATAAACGAACTGGATTCCATATTACTATGCACCAGCATACCAGTGGTGGTCTAGGTATAATAGTGTTCACATACCAGTAGACCACGCCTAAGTAATTTACAACATATGATGTATGATAATGAAAATATTATTCCATTCCAACCATGTTAATATGCAATTGATATTATTACCTACTGGAATCACTGAGGTGGCTTGTTATAAGTACCTACCTCTAATAGTACTTTATGAGGCCAATCAATAGTTTCTTTCATAAATACTCGTACGTTATTTTCAAACATAATACCGATGGATAAAAATACTTCAAACAACTTTAATACTTCATTAATATATAATACAGTAAGTATGTACTCGTAAATTATACTCATAACTCGTCTCAGTATGCGAAGTACCTACTTCACAAATAATTATCTACTAACTATATATATAGGTATATGTATTTCGAAGTTTTTTTTGGTGAGTAGCTGGGAGAAATCGCTGAGCTGCAATAAGCTCGCCCTAGTGATCAAATGTTGTGAATTATATGTCTCTTTATCTTGGTCACCAAAAGTGTCAATAAATAAAATAATTGAAAAATAAATAAATGTGAACAAAATGAAAAATATAGGTATATATTATGAATCCCGAAAATATCCTATAAAATATATCTGTAATGACTATAATATGAGCTTCTGAGTTTAGATACAATGATACGAGTACATACTTAGGTGCCTACCTACCTACGTTACTTTTATTGGCATTTATTTAGAAGAAAACTTTTTCTGAATGAAATGTTTTGACAACAACTGCTTGTAACTTTCTCTGATTCCATAATACCTAATAATATTTCCACCTGTACATGTATGTATGTATATTGTGTAGAATATTAGAAATACAGATAGATATAATATGTTATATGTATGGTGGAAGTAAACTACACTACTTGATGTTAAAGTGATAGAGTTTGTATGATCTGATATAATGAAGGACAATTTCATAAACTAATTCAAGGCGAAGGGAGGGCGGCTGCTGGAATATTAAATACCTACTGAGTGACCTCTCATATAAATAATAATATATTGGCAATCGCTTGACCTCTGATCTGCCAGGCCCAGGGACTAGGGAGCCTACTGCCTAATGCCCTTATCGTATGAGGGACTCAGGAAAGCTGAATTATTACAAGATCTAATAATACAAAGCTTTTAAAAATAAAGTTTTATTAGAGACCTTTCCTTAGCTTTTACGTTATTACCTTTTACTCGTAGATCTCCGCTCTCCGCTCGGAGGTCATCGCTAAATTTATTACTATTAAATTCTATTTCATATCATCGTCCAGTCTAGTCAATCGAATAACATTAATCTTATACGTGAGTGAGTTACATACTACATCTATGTGATGGTGTGGCTACTATGGCTACTATAGGGGGTATGGTACCTACTCACCACATACACCACATACCACGTGACACTAGTTACCCACTCCCTGATTCTATCTGATTTATGATGATATATTTGGTATGTAGGTAGGCGAATGGATGAGTAATTATTTCAATTTAAGTAATGGCAAATTCTCATTTTTATGTCATAACATAATTCGCAGCACATCTTGGTTTATGAACTCAAATATTTTTTTGCATATTCACTCGTAGGTATATAGGTACTTTATTTAACAGTAAACTCAAAAAGCTTCTGTCGTGAAGTGGAGAATACAATATCCTGTCTGAGTAACTGTCACTCTCTCCACTTGAAGGATCAACGTTCTTAATAAAATTGGAATAATAGTCGAAGGATAAGATTTTTAAGCAGTACCTACCTAGGTATTATATTGTACGTACATAATATGTACCTGTATCTTATGAATTATATCAGAACCTAACTATTCCCTTGACATAAAAGTTCAATTAATTTGCTCCCTGAAGTAATTATTCAGATGCTGTAGGTACTTTGTATTCTCTACAAATAAACTAGGAAGGTACCTACCTACTACACAGACATTGCACACCTACAACTTACAAGCTATTATAAATATTACGTTGCATCCTCACACACATCATCATTCTATCTTCCGTATCATTAATAGAATTAGTCATCTGCATTCTACAGAGCATCTGATCAACATGGTCAATCCTGGCTGTTCTTGGACTGCGGCTTTCCCTTGCACGCCTTCTTCACCCTTATGCATATATTTATATTATTTGTTATCCTATCCTTTCTACATGTCCTAAACACTGTAATATTTATTAAATAGGTTAGGTCATCTGCAGACTGCTATGGTTTAATGTTAATAGTAGGAATGTCTACTTATCTATGTACTTAACCTAACACACACACATACACACACTATGTAACATAAATAAATAAATAAGTCTAGCAAGGAATATTATTTGTTAACACTATACTATGAAAGTATTTGTATAGTATAAGTGTCTGTAGTTACAAAAAAATGTTATAGTGGTTGCACAAACCTAAAATCCAGGCGCAAGCTCCCCGGAGCATTATAAGGCTAGTAGATATTAGGTATCTACATATTATTATAACAAGAAAATCATTTCTAAAAATAAGCCAAAGTGTCCTGACTGACACTCACTCATCAACCCAGAGCCCAAACGGTTAACCCTAAAGAAGTGAAATTTTGAAGACATTCAATACAAAACGTGCCACTTAACACTAGCGGATCTAGGGGAGGGGCTAAGGGGCTGAAGCCCCCCCCCCAAAACCATGAGTGACAGTACTTTATATACAACAAATCTAGGGGTTTCAGCCCCTTAGCCCCCCCCAAAACGTTGAGTGACAGTACTTTTTACCACGTGACGGCATTCAGCCCCCCCCCCCAATTTGAATCCTGGATCTGCCACTGTTCCACTAAGAAAGGATTTTTGGAAATTCCGGCCTTAAGGGAGGGAAAAAAGGGAGTGAAAAATAGGGTTTTTTTTTTAGAGTGTACGATTATCTCGAAAACCAGACGTGGTACGAACTTAAGGTTCGGCACGTAGATTCTTCTATTAAAATTATTAGTAAACAATAAAACAAACCACATGCACATTCACAACATCTAACATTCGGGGCATTCAGAATATATATAAATAAAAATATCATTCGCCTCCCTACATGTCGTATTAGTGTGAGGAGAAGCGATAATATGTAATGTGGGAAATATTCAATAATAAAATACACACCCAGGGAATAATTCCTGATTCAACTCTGATACCTACATCTAGAATATAATATTATACTTAGAGTACACTCCCACATAGAGTCGGATAGGAAATAGGAATATTATATAATAATTTTCATAAATTGCAAATGCAGATTCGCCAATAATATGCAAAATGAAAATTTGCAATTTAAAAAAATTCTCAGATATTGAAAATCCTCATCGACGGATGAATTCCGCAAGGTCTTTATTCCCATTATATTAATGTCAGATCTATAGTACCTACCTACCTCCCTCCATACTATTGCACTTCCTTCCTCTTATTGTGAAAATGTATTATTACCTAAGTACCTACTTACCTATCTACTTATTACGAAGGCAGGTTGCTCGTGATAACGTTTCTCAAACATTTCAGATTGTAGGTACGTATTTTATATTTTGGGTAGGTGCCTATAAGATTCCCAAGAGATTCTCAATCATATGATAGCGTATTGAACAAGAGAAACTGACCTTAATAAAGGTGATGGGAGCAAAGAATGAAAGCAGAAATAAGGCAGTCTCTGTTTTTTATTTATGCTGCCTTATCTAAAAATAAGAGAGTTGGTTGGTAAACAATTAAATATACATTATACAGTGGCGATGTGGATATTGAGTGGGTCCCATGTTGATAAGATGTCAATAAATTTATATCTGTCTATACCCTCACGCCAAGTTCCTTTGCAGGTTAGGCAGAGAGGGCAGAGCGCCAGACCTCCCTGTCCTTACACACACTCCTAGCTTCCGTCATATTCATGCAATCTGTCATACACGCGCTCCGATTCCTTTTACTCAAAACGCGTCCATCCTTGAGGAACTTATCGACACGATCGGACCAGGCCAGTCTCGGGCGGCCGCGTTTCCTCAAACCACTTCGTTCGCTCAAATATATATTTCTTTTCATCCTGTCATCCTGTTTATTCTCTCAACGTGCCCAAACTATCTTAGTTTATTCACTTTCATTCTAGATACCCTTATTTCCCTAATGCCATAAATTATAATGCTCCATATATAATTAACTGCGTGGGTATATTACTCCTATGTTAGTAAAGTGAATACAACACAATTCCCTTATTCCAGATTAACTTTCTAATTGTATTTCCCTTTAATAATCCACTTGGCTGGAACTTTTCATCTACAAACGTTTGGTCCTCAAGATACTTTGATTTTCCTTTGATCTTTCAAATAAATTATTGATCCTGTTATTATCTTCTGTCCGACTTATATTTTATCTCTTCTTTTCAAATTATTAAATAACTCAGCAGCAAGTACCCACTTAGTACTTATTTAGTAAAAACAATTCCCGAATAATATCTACTAAGTGATCGCTGATCAGTGATCCTTATCTGAAATTATAATTTAATTATTAAAGGAATTATTTGCTGATGAAATTTAATCAAATGAGTAAAAATATTGTTTTTATTGATCTCTCATAATGTTTTCCATAGCGTATGCCGTATAGTCTTCAATATTTGTAAACCGTAAAACAATAACCTTCTTTAGGCTCCCGAGCCAATTATGATGTCACGGTCATTGCCCACGGCATTAAGGTTCAAAATCGCGTGAACCGTGATAAAATTGTCAAAATAGCGTTTTTTCCATGTTTTGGGGTTAATTTTTGCTTCAATCAAAATTTTTTTACGGTTATTCCCTAGATTTTAATGCATATTATCAGTACAAAAAAAAATTCTCCGTGACTTTCGAGAAACGAGTTTTGTGTCTTTCGGAAATAAGATCAGAGTGGTTTTTCAGATTTTTTCAATAAGGTTCAATATATCTATTCTATTTTTTCCAAAGCATATTTAGTAACGGTTGTGTAGATCTAAGGTCTCCCGTTTTTAGAAATTTTTGAGATGTCAATATGCATAATGCATACTCTTAACAAGATATCACATACAGTGTCAGTCTTATCGAAGAATTAAAATTGATAGAGTGGATGATGTATATAACTTACGCAAAGCTGTTTTGGACAGCGATTAATTTATTTAGAATTGTTTAGTCACTTACTTTGTGTTGGTACATGTTACATGGAATACAAAAGGTCTAATCTTATTAATAAAATATCACGTGTCCTTGTTATGTTGCCAGGTTGTTACTTACATAGGTTAGTACCTAAGTGGATATAGGTCCTATGGTACTATGGTACTAAGGTACTATGGTACTAAGCTAGGTATGTATAATAATTTAGAGAATAAACAACTCAGAGTTTATTTGTGCAGAAAGTACGAAGGAAAATAAACTTAACTTTCACTTCGTTAACCGAAAAAGTTGTAATGTATCTATAAAGAAGAAAGTATGTAGTTAATTAAGTGAAGATGATTGTGCGCTAGTGAAGCACCCTTTACATTGTAACTGACAGTTGAGCCTCGGGGATGTGCCCCTCCCCATACCCCCCCCCTCCCCCCACCACCTCCACCACGGTAGTAAGTAATGGAAGAAGTTTGAAGGCTCGCTCTACCCCCGGGGGAGGCAACTCGATCATAATACACATTTTTCATTTGACACTCGATTCTAAGGATTTCAAACTTAATGTTATTATTATTATAAGACTAACTCACAAAGTTACTCTGTGTTCGCCTTAATGAATTTCCGACATAGAGACTGACGTATCATGGTACCTACCACTGGCTTCTGATTCTATCTCTAGCAGATAATACATTATATAGATTATATAGATATACACACAATACCTTATCCCATCTTGGCTTATCTACAAGGACCTGCTTACTTTGGTTGTATATACAATGATAATATTATTTCAGCTATAATGAGTTTCTCCATCGCAATCACAATCGTCATGACGTCTTCAGTGAATTTGATAATAACCTAATCAGTTAAATAGTACCTACCAACCTATAACTAAACAAAACCACAACATAACACAATACTGGCTCATACTTAGCTACATATAATAAATTAAATTATTTATAGCAAAACTGTCCGAGTCGCTGACGCAGAATAATCAATTATTGTAGTCCATATTTGCGAATACAATTCAAGATCAATACAATCACTGTACGTATGAGGGAAAATCCCAACGCCTTCGTTCAAGAAACAATGATCATCAGATCAATTTATATTGAAATAAATATTTTAAATTATGTGTACCTACATCTTTTTTTACTTTAAAATAATAGGAGTTTTGTTCCTATCCAATATAATATACGGTTTTATTTGTAGCAGGTATTGGTAGTTTCTAACACCATCAACCAAATTTGAAATTCGCAAGATATTTATTTAAATATATTTTTCAAATTATTTTTGATAGATATTAATTACCTTAATGAATGAAACTCAAAACTTTTTTATAAGGAGGCACCTAGGTAGATATGATTTTGATATCATTTTCAAATCATGGATAATATTACTTTTATAGAAACCATATTAATGCGTTCTTACCGGGCAGAAGCCGGAAGTGGGAGAGTCTCATTCTCTAGTTAGCTTTGTTAAATATAAATAGGTATTAGGTAGAGCCATAATCTACATACTTATTGTAGTCTCCAGCTTTGAGAAAGATAATTAATTCTATATCGGCTTCGCTTAGTTTACATAAGAAATCATTACATTTTATGTCAATCTCAAACAATTCTTGGGTGATAGGCAGAGAGAACTAGAAACACTATTTATTAAGAAAATTACCGAATCATTTCATCATATAATATTTTTTTACAAAAATAATCTGGGTTTATTGAAATAAATGCAAATAAATCATTATGTATTTCACAGAAAGCTTTAAATGCTTGTGTTATGAAATTGAGTATGTCGGCTTCGGGGATCGAACCCGCGTCCGTCGGATTAACGCAACGGTCGAGCGCGTGACCAGCCAGACTAACAACAACCTCGAACCTATGAGACAGTACCTAGTTTTTTCCTTCTGTTCCTAGAGTTGATTCATAAATTCAGAAGTGACTTGAGCTTACTGTAGTAAGAAGGTGTACCTAGGTACTAATAAAGCAATGTTCGTATCTAATGATAAATAATAAGCCAAGTACCTAGGTAATGTTATAACGGCCGTCCCGTCCTACCTTGACGGATGGGAAGAAAATCAATTTACATTGAATTAGATTATAAGAAGGTTGAATAATGCTGGAGGATTATTTTAATAAGTTTTGTATTGCGGTGAGGGGAGATTAATAAAGAAACGGATTGTATCTTAAACTTTCCCGGACTTAAGGAAATATAGGAAAATCTCATAATTTTGTTGATTTTTGGGAATAACTTTGCCAATTTTAATTCTATATAAGTACCTATTATACAGCTCACTTCAACTATTATTTCAGTGAAGTTGGTGATTCACTATACTATAGTATGTTCCAAAACATATTTTATTAAGAAAATATTGTATTTTTTTCATAGTGAATATGTAGTTACACGTTGTAGTAAAGTCATTAAAATGACTCACCAGATGTCATATAGCGGAGGATGAACTGTGTGTCAGACTTATGACTGATCGTAGGCTGGCTTAATGTGGTCACTTTACACTACACTAATTCCAGTTCATTCATCAGCCGCGACGGGGATTCGAATCCAGGACCTTGGCTATTTTACTGGTGTGCCTTGGCTAGTCCCTGAATCAAGGTAAAACGGATACTACTACAAATAATAGCTAATGAAAAGTACAGTAATATCAAGTAATATGAAATACATTAGTACTTACTTAGCTTATTATGCGGTGAATTAATATTTTCCGGAAAAATATCATATTTCATGGGGTGGTTTAAAACTCCCTCATTGCCTGATGTACGATAATTTTTCTCTAGACTCGGAAAGGTTCTTACGAACTTGTAACTATGTATGATGGGTATCCGGTATATAGATACATGAATGGTAAAACAAACATTATAATGACATACCTGTACCTGTAGCAGTTAGTGGATGATAATAACATGTGGGCAGGTAGTTAGGACAGGGGTGGGGGCAGGAACCCTCCCCACCAACAACAGGTCCTCCGAGAGACGAGCCGAGCGTTTGTTTGTGAATTAATAACAATACACTTTGTCATCTTAATAGGAACCCAAAGTAAGTTATCTCGTTAAACTCACAGCAAGCGTCTACCTCCAGTAATGTAATAATGTGTATGTAGGAGATAGGAAGTCAAGTAGGTGAAATGTGCCTCAGGCGGCTGCTAGTACTGATGATGAGGGGTCGCGTATAATAGGGGTGGGGGGAGGAGGGGGAGGGGGCAGGAGATGTAAAGCTAACAGACTAACAGAGTTGTGAGCTTTATTATCCCCTAACCTTGACATTTTTACAGCTTACAGGCGAAAGGTAAGTTTTTAAATTTCTATGCAAATCAGATGAAGCATCAATTAAGGATTACGAGAGGAGCAGCTCGCCGTAAAAACAGAATGATCTCTTATCTTGACTGGAGTCATCTTATTCTATGGAGCAGAGTCTATCTAATCTAATCTATATAGGTATCTATACTTACTTAAGACTATTAACTTAACAAAATGATTCTATTGGACTGACTGAGGGGATTGTCTTGGAGAATTGAACATAATTACTCTATGTATATAGCTAGCTATACAGGGAGGTGTAAGTACTCGTAGGAAGGTATATAATGTAATCCTCCATCACCTTCTAGACGGATCCACCCAGTGGCTCTGATCTCCTAATCTTATCTTCCACTTAAAGTTAATTGATGGTCGTTGTCTTTTTAATCCAAGTAGATACACTAATTCCTAAGCGAATACCACTTGTTATACGTGACTGTCATCATACTAGTGTAGGTATCATAAGGAATAGGTACAAAGTGACCAATAATGTCTTGCAAGTCAGGGTTTGACAAAAATATATGAAAAAAAAAATGCTCGAAAACTACAAAAAATCGCGCGACATAAATAGGTACCCCCAGAGGTGCTCTATCTCTGGACTTCCTCTTGGTCGTACTTCTTGGGGCACCCTGTATAAACATCTAAGGAGCCCCAAGCACAATACCCGATGTAGGCAGGTGGGTAGGTACCATAGGTCCCCCCCCCCCTCCTCTATTTTATAATCATTCCGTTTCTTCTAAATACCTTTTATGTTTTCAAATAGTCTAATGTCTCATTAAGACAGAAAGAAAGGAAGGTTTTTTCTCTGAATGTAATTATTATTTATTGTTCCTCCGTACAAATTGATTTAGTTACCTTTGTTTCTAGAGAGCTCAGCTGATAGAAGCCGTTATTATAAAACTTATAAAAGGATTTTATTAAGAAAGGGGAAAATAAAATATAAAATTCTTTTGCTTTTGTGAAGAAAAAATGAAACAAAAATTAGTTATTCTCAAGTAAAGCGGAATAGTGAGAAGAGAGGAGAAGAGAAGAATAAATATTTATCAAGTTCTCAGGGAGTCTAGAGTTTAGAGAATGTGAGACAAAGAGGGGCAGCCCCCCCTCCCCCTCCCCCCACTGTACAAACAACAACACTGCCTTCCTCTGCTGTAGGGCGTAAAGTGGAAGTAAGTAAGTACCTCAGTGGCGAGGAGGGATTTCTCCTAATAGGTAACCCGGTAAATAATTACCTACCCTATTTATAGAAATTTGTGGATAAATCAGGCCTTATTCATAGAAATAAACACTTATGACTCTTCATATTAAAAATCATTAAACTACATTATCTTCGAATGCAAATGGAATTATCATATACAGCAATGTGAACAGTGATTTCTATTATGTCCAAAAATATTCTAATCTTTAGTTGAAAATGTTAGTTGAAGTAGGTACATACTTCCCTATCCACACGTCTACGTACCACAGTCCATGAGGCAAGGGCAGGTCTCAAGAAGCCTCTGCGACACTCTCGTATAAATACGTGCATAATTCTATTAATGAGATAGATTTTTGTGATTAATTTCCTAATTTTACACTTATGGAAACAGAAGCTGGTGGCACTCCTCGCGCCTGGTGCCTGCATGATAATTATAGTACCTACTTAACCTTTAACGTAGAAGAGATTTAATAACATTATTAGATTTCTAGATGCAAAGAAAATAAATCAGAGTCCAATCACATCCAAAACATCCAAGGTTCATTCCTCACTATTTTGAAATATTTTTGGAAGAATATCGCTGGATGAAGTTTTTCTCTGTCATAAATATTTGTTTTGACTACAGGACCCTATTTTCTTGGGTCCTCTTGAGTCCGTATGGACACTTGGAATCATCAGATAAAAGGACGATAGCTGTTATTGTGATGTCCATGTCAATATTTTGCATGATTCAAGATCAATGCCGCTGGGAATGTAAATGCCTCCAATCAGCATTTCGTCAATGCCTCAAATAAATTAATCAAAATAACCGATTTTAAAATCTGATCCCTGTCCAAACTGTCTGTCTGAGTTTCAGATAAAGGCTCACGTTAGTGTGTCAGCTGGTAGGTACTTGACTGTCACTAGATGAAACTCAAATTTTCCGAATGTAACGGTGAACTAGCAATATGTTCACCTGTTTAGCAAACATACATATGAACTAACATGGTAGATACCCTAAGTGGTAAATAATGGTAGTGACGAAGCAAACCAAGTGTTAACTTATTATAGGTAGGGACTTATCACATTCTCAAACTATAATAAAGTTAAACCTTCTCTTTCTCTTTTTCTTCTATATTTATATTTTCACTTATATAGTATAGCCGGTAGGTACATTTATTACATTTCATTTTTATTATTAACATCATTCCTCTCAGAATAAAGTAAAGTGTACGTGCCCAGTGTCCCACTCATCCAAAGCCCCGCAGGCATTAAGAATTATTGCGACATACATATGAGTAAACTGACATTATTTAGTTAGAGACGATGCACTCGCAATGCAACTGAGGGTAATTCTATTGCTGGTACGCTCTCTGCTTTGTGCAACAACAGGTCTTAGCTTTTCTTATAAAATTTAATAATAGGTAAACAGTTATAGACATATATAGGAATTTCTTATAAAAATCTGCGATTATGGAGTGAAATATCGCATTGCATTATGTATTTACTTTCCCACTAATCCTCAGGTGATGTGGGTCAAAGTCTGGAGGAGTTCATATATCTTAATGAGACGTTGGCTCTCATGCTGGCAGAAGCCTCCCTATCCTGATGCAAAGCTATCGGAAGTAGTATAAATCTTTCCCCATGTGATATCCATTATGATATTGCATTATTCTGGTCCACTTCCTGATGTTTTAGTATTCAATGCAATGCGTGTTCCGTCCTGGCCCTTAGAGACACTGCATCTTATAGATTAAGTATAAATATTTGGTATAATGTTTTCTAGTCTTCTTCTTCTTCTTCAGCCCGTAGCCATCCACTCCTGGACGTAGGCCTCCTCCATCCCTTTCCATGCCAAACGATCTTGGCCCACTTGCATCCATGTCGCACCGGCATACTTTACGATGTCGTCTCTCCATCGGAGCTGTGGTCGTCCGGGGTTTCTTGTGGTAGTCCTAAGACGCCAGCACATTTCTAGTAATATGTACCAAATTTAAAAACTGTAAAAACTACACAATAACCGGCGTAAAGGCGACAAGCTCTCAAGCTGAGCAGTGTGGTATCATACTTGTTTAAGAAAATAAAATGAATATATATAACTACGAGTATTTGATAAAGTAATACAATAATATGATTATGGGGTAACATAATCTATTAGATAATTGCTCTGTGATGGAGTTACAATATTTTATTAGCAATAAACGATCCAATGATTAATAATAATAATAATAATGTGACCCCAAGTAGTCATTATCCTTGATTAATCTGAGGAGAGCAGCCTCTTTCAAGCAACATTATCACATCGAATAGATAATAGGAGGTGGTGGAGCTACTCGGCTAATCTCCTCAATACCAGAGTGTCGTGGTGGGGGCGGGGGAGGGGGAGGGGGGCTGGGGCTCTACAGATACAAGAATAATATTCTGTTAATCCCAAGCAACACTCGCTGTGAGGTATAAAGGACACGACAGATACAAGAGATGAAGCCTTACAGCACAATACAGTATAACGTATAATGAGGAATGCCTCAAAGGATAATCAATTCAAGGCAAAGCGGAGAGTAACAGAATAATTGAATGGTGATTTACCTAATGTTCCTTGGTCCCTCTTCGAATATATTGGGAAGGAATATTGTCTACTCCTTGTTTCATATAACTTGGCCACTGGCTACATAGTAATTCTATACAAAAAGTGTGACAAGACGGATGAAACGAAATGTAGTTTGTATTGAGTCTATAATAATCAGAGTACCTACTGCATGCACAGTAGAAGACACATGGAAGACACAAGAACTAAATACCTACTAGATTATTGAATGATGAACATTTATGGAAAAACTACGATAGAAGAGATAATAATTATGTGATGAATTATTGCATCACCAGGCTTGGTTACGTTCTGTCATTATTACTTGTAGGTATTGGAATATTTAATATAGCTATTGTCAATTATAAATCTATTAAGCAGGCAAAATTCTCTAATAATTATAAATATACCTAGACAATACATACATGTAGATATATCTAACAATGTGAATAATATACCACAAGCGGCGAATGTGCAAACTGTAAAAACTTCTCTACACTTGCTAATGAAGAGATTAAAACTATTTCCAGCTTTCTAAGAATTAATTATGCTACAAAACCTAATTATTCCCTCTATTAAAATACCTTCAATAATATTTCAACAAGACGTAATAGAGGAGTGGAATGAAAAACAAACTGAAATATAATTCTTATATTGAATGTAAGAAGATTCTATGTAAACTATTCCTAATTAGTTTCTTGTACTATTAACTGAATTATTTGATCCTATACTCTTGGAAATACTTGTTTATTATCAATACCTTCCTTGGTGGTATGGTGGGAGTCTCTCATCTCTCATCCAATACTTCTCTAACAAGGGGGATTGAATTCCAAGCAAGTATATCTCTCAAGAGTGATACTATAACACAAAGTGCAGCTCAGCTAATCAAAGCTACTCAATACGAAAAGTAGTTTCAAGTTTCTATTGAATGAATCCGAGACGAATCAAAAGGAATTTGTAGTAAAGTTATTCTGTGTCACATATTAAGTGAATGGAGTTTACTGTAGTACAGTAGATATTCAGGAAGGCTACAGAGGGAGGTAGGTGAGTAGTGAGACTACCTCACAGGGTACTGGATACTGAGAGAACTTGCCTTACAACAACACGACATTTACACTATTCAATATCCTCAATAGAACACCAACTGTAGTAACTTTATTATTATTGCAACTGTAGCTATTACAACTTGGAGTAACATCGTACTATATTAATACTGTAGATAGATACCTTGTACTGAGATACTATATAGTTGGTACCTTTCTTAGAATTTTGAACAATTTAATGTACACGTTACCGGAAATGTATGAAATCCGTCACTGTATACAATTTATAGGAAATGTATACAATGCCTAACATCGGCAGGAAACGTTATTAATAAATTTTAATGTTTATTTTCAATTTTTTTTGAGTTACCTTGATACGGGGATTTTGGTTCATGGTGCCGAAAAATAATATTTCTATAATTAAGTCAGTTATGATGGGACTATGCATTTGTCTCCATAGGTAATAAAATCTGTAGACAGACTTATTTTATTTTGTTACATTTCGTTAATCTAGGGAGAGTTGTAAAAGTGCGCTGGATAGAATTTTGCTAATATTTGAAAGGAGCCAACAAGCATTGTAATTGGGTTATTCCGTTTAGAAAGTACAGACGCAGTTGAATAATAAAATAATATGCCGGGCCCTGCATTCAAAAATATGTCGCGTCTTGGAGACAAGAGAATTGATGTTTAAATCTCTATTTAGTCGGATGGTCGGGACGTTATATTGGGGCTATTGTTTAATGTTCTGAAAGGGTAGTCGAAGTAAACAAATTGTAACAGACTAATTGTTTTGAAGCAGTCGGCACCTAATTGTCTTCACGGGTAAGCAATAAAGGTGATCCGTGTATAGATACATATGTATTATGTTGTTGCTAATCTTATAATGCTATGTTGTTAAAAATGTGTAACCAACGATTGTCTTGGAAGGTCAGGGGCGTGTCCTCGCTTACCAATCAGCAGTGGAAGGATGGACAGACCCTATTGAAGTGTAAGGGTGGAGACACCGAGTTTTTTTTTTAACTCCACCTCTAGTCGTGGAGTAGGAGACGTTGGCTACAAAAGGAGGCTGCAAGGCAGCGAAGAGATGATTCCCATTTTATACGTCAGGAGATTCACCTCGAGAGAAGACGGTCTTAATAGACGTTGGTGAAGACGCCGTCGCGGCGCCTTCGGGCTGCCGGCGACATCATTGTCCGTGCTCAAGAGATATGGTGTGCGGCCGTCATGGTGACTGATGGAGCGTTATCCTGAAGTGGAGGCAGAGATGGATGCGGCCATTGGATGCAGCGAATACTGGGTGACATGGGATGCAGCGATTACTGGGTGACATAGGATGCAGCGAATTCTGGATGACATGGGTAAGCATCGCCCCCCCCCCCCCCCCCCAAGTGCAGCGAAGACCTCAGGCGCTCTGTGACGAGGCCGAGGTGTCATGCGGGATCCTGGTCGACGTGGAAGAGCCCCGTGGACGTGGAGGACCCTTGAGTCATGCCTGGACTAGAAGGCTGACTTCAACTCACCATGGAACGCGGTTCGTGTTCGAGAAGGGGTATGAAAGATGTTATTGATTATTAAATGTTGAATTTTTAATTGGACAATGAGTAGAAGTGAATTTGTGTGCGACAGATAAGTGGAAAAGGACAATTACTTTTACGATGAGAGACCCGTAAGATTGAAAAATGTATAGTAATAGTTTGTTGTAGTTTTTATTTGCTTGTTTTGTTTTATAATTGATTATTGTATATGTCGGGGTAGGTATGATAGATACCTACGTGTGTAAGGAAGGTTTGTTTTGTTGTAATAATTGTAGTGTGCCCTACTACTTGTATTATTGTTTATTAATGTGAATAAATAGTGTAAATATCTTTTTTTGAATTTGCTTTACACATTCGCCTATTAACATCATTTTCAGGGATAATTTGTCAGACACGAAGTGAAGTATCTCTGCCGTGGAATTGTTAGTTGTTTTTGCATTCTGGATTTTTGTAGTAAATTTTTGTGTTCCCTCTCGATCGCTCTACGGACGGTGGAGTGATTCGAGAGGAGGGGAGACCTCCCTGGATGGAATCATCCGCGTCAACCTATTATCGTCGTTGTCATGAAAATTACATCCATGTGTCAACATTGGCGATTTTCAGGTTTTTGCCCTATTGAATAAAGTAGGCATCGATCTGTACCTATACTTATATTGTTAAAATTCTGCCTTTTTGATCATTAAAAAAATAATTTAAAAATATGACTTTAGCTGCGGCCTTCCGAAATCTAGTCGGTGTGAAATATATTGCTTGTGTTATCTCGTGACAAATAAAATTACACTCATTTTTTATAACGCATTTTTTTGCTAAAATTCCGTAATTTTTTTAGTGTGTTGTGGAAATAAAATATGTATTTAAATATATGCATTAATGATAACATTATACACATACATATTTCATGTATCTGAAATATATAAAATTACTTAAGTATCTAATTTTTAGTGCGACTCCAGTTTACCTGCAAAATAAATAGATAGGTTCTTCGGTTTGATTACGTTTTTATTCTCGATTTATCTATGTGCTAGTTACTTTTTCTAAATTCATCCCTTTGATTTTTAAAAAAATTTCACGACTATAAACTACCCCACTACAAATATATCTTCAACCCCTGCGAGTATGTATAGGTAATTGTAGCAACTAGGTAGGTAGGTACTCGTATCTTCTACTAACGGAGGTAAATAATATGGGGAGATTATAATATTTTCCTCTCGCTTGCTCGGGTGACATTCTACTAAATTATTTCCTACTTGAAATTCAAACAGTTTCTCCATCATACTTCATAGTGTATTTGTTGTATGTAGGTATAGTATGTAGGAACCTAGTTAGGTACAGCACTAAATAATAATATTCTCTATTTCATTCGTCATTGTGGAATGTGACCGAAACATTATTAGAATGTCGTCTAGTCAATCAGTGCGATAGATAACTAATTACCTGTCATTGTTCATTCACAATATTATTGAGTACTGAGTAGGTGCCTCCCTCTAGTAGTGTTATTAGGAATCTGATTTATGATTATTGCCAACATATCTCTGACAGTATAAATCATTCGCAATTAATATTCTAGTATCAGACTTGTGTCAGGCATTATTATACGTAACATTTTCCTGAAGCAGAAAATGGATTTTTCCTAAGGGTTCCTTACACGAACAACTATTGCCGAAATAATTGCGCGATTACTTGCTCTAGCTGGGGCAATACAAGCCGCCGAGAACTTAACGCTCGAAAAATTGCCCATGTAAGAAAACGCTCTGCATGTCATTATGTATAGGTATTTGTTTTATCAAGGGAATCCCCATAAACATTGTGTTCCTAAATAGACCAGGTAACGCAGAGAAAATTAGGGAGTGTAGCGTAAATAATTCTCGGAAAGCTGAAAATGGTTAATCTCTTCATTACCATGTAAGAGAGTTTTTTTCAGTTTGCAGTTTGTGATAAGAAAGTGCGTGATATTCTGCGTCGTTTGAGTATGAAGCACAA
The DNA here is from genome assembly GCA_963576895.1 of Ceraclea dissimilis. Lineage (NCBI taxonomy): Eukaryota > Metazoa > Arthropoda > Insecta > Trichoptera > Leptoceridae > Ceraclea > Ceraclea dissimilis. Next base: position 108,802 of record OY756360.1, read on the forward strand.
AAAATAATCATGATACAGGCACTGAATCGTATTTACGGAAATATTTAACGGAACATATTTAATGGTGGATCAATTTATTAAATTGGTGCAAACTGAAAGAAACTCTTCTTTCATGCTAATGAAGAGATTAAAACCGTTTCTAGCTTTCCGGGAATGATTTCCGCTACAAATCGTATGTTTCATGGCCTAATACGTAGTGCGTGTATAATTAGGTGCATTTATTCGCACGTCACTATAACAAAGCTCAGATATCACCAGCAGAAGTAGAATCAAAGAAAATGATTAGGTAACATAATTTAATTAATATAATATAGGTAAGTACCTATTATATTCATCAGAATCAACTAAATATAAATATATTCCGTGTGAAATAAGGATGAGTGCTTTTTGTTCGCGTGAGAACTTTTTCAACTAGGCTCGCTGTACAATACTCTAGTCATACATTGTGTAGCTTCTTGTGAAGGCATATAAAACTTTGAATAAGCCTGACTGGCGCGGCGGCTGTGGAATATTATGAGTATTTGTATAATGGAATGGCAAGCGTCCAACGTCGAGTCGCCCACACGGTCTCATTTCACAGTTATCATTATTATTACTATTATTACTGACCCCCCCCCCCCCCTCCCCACTACACAGTACAAGGCAAGAGATACATCTGTTTCTAGTAGGTGACTCTGTATGTATATTATGTCGATAAGGTGGCAACTGACCGAGCTCCCCTTCCTGCCGCTCCGTATAGAGTACAGGAAGGCCTACGCCTATGGGATGGAGTATACCACGTGCCACGTGCCGTGTGCAGGAAATGTTTTACACATAATGGTTTGCGGTCACCCACATACATTCGAGATTGTTTTTCGCTGCGTTTAATACGAGTCGAGTGGCTACCACCTAACATCCTCTACAACTGCAACATTTACTCTATTTCAATTATACATACAGCATTACATATTAAATGTAGGACAATATTATAGTCCAGTACGATTCGCTTCATATGGACTCATATGGAGTATAATATAATATGATATGGTAATAATATAATGGTGTGGAATGGAAGATGGAAACACATTTCTCTAATAGGCTCACATTCTATAAGTGTTTCATTTGTTACTTGCTAACATTATATTATGGTGGTTATATATAATATATTATACTCTCAAATATCAAGTAAGAATTATGATAAGTACTTATATCAACAGATATACAGCAAAGGATGGACTTTCCATCAGGCTTATGACTGCTCGTCGGCTGGTTTACTATGTGATCAGAGGTCTGGGTTCGATTCCCGATCGCGGAAGTAAAATGGGCTGGAATTGGTGAATGTTACTTAAGTTTAAAGTGATCCGATAAAAGCAGCCGACGATCAGTCATAAACCTTATGGAAAGTCCATCATTTGCTGTGTATCCGTTGAGATAAATACCTTCTTGTTATATTCAACTACGACATGCAGAAAATCCGATGTTCTCCCAAAATATGTGATTTTCAAAATAAAAATTACGATAGTATTTCATTTATTTTTCAGAACAAAAATCCACCAACTACTTTCGAAAGCTTGTCATGAAAGTCGACTGATTTGATAATGCATTTTAAGAGTTTTTTCTCTAAGTAATAAGTTTACTTGTATCCTCTACAATCTACCTAGGTATCTTATGCATACATTTCATAGGAAATGATAATTTTTATATGGTTTCTAGAGACTTCAGACAGGCTAGTGAGAATATAAACAGACGCGTGTGATGTTACTAGTAACAGTATCGTGACATGATGTAGTGTGGTGTGGTGAGGTCTCAGGTGTGTTCAGTGGGAGTGGGAGTGGGAGAAGAGAGATGATTAGATAAAGTGTCAGGTGAGATGAGGAGATAATCAGTGTAGTGATTGGTATATGACTGTAAGTGTAAGGAAGAGTGGGGGGAGTAATATGAAGTGGATATACCTTATATACTCTACACATGCAATCATCATAATACTATATTAGAAAACAAATTATACCGACCCTTATATTCTTTATATAATAATAAATTATATATATTTTTTTTTTTTTTTTTTTTATTTACCGTAAATATCTATGTACAATATAATTAAAATAAAATCAATATGATATTTTGCACAATATGTTCTAGTCCCCAGACAGCAACTATCGTGCTGGTATAAGGGGACACACAAATATATACGAGTACATATAAGTAGCACTAACACTTTACTTTATTTTCACTATAACATTTTACTTCTCATGTGATGTCTCTCTTTGTAAAAACTTACTGCTTAATACGTTTCTTGAACGCATGTATACTTTGTACACTTTTCACCTCATCCGGAATATCATTGAACAACTTGATGGACGAATAAACAAAGCCATATCTTGCTCTGTTGGTTCTGGGTTTAGCTGCTCTCAAATTGTTCACCGATCTGGTATATCTAGTGTGAATGTCTCTGTTATACACCAGACCTATATTACTTTTTATCAGTTTATGCTTCATCTTGTACATCTTGTGCATATATGAGATATCCAGAAGAAGATTATAGATTTGGAATCGTCTCAAAAAACTGATCCGGAGTCATGTGCGACACTAGGCCTCCAACGATTTTCGCAATTTTTCCAACAAGAAAAATGCAGTTTTCACAGGGAAAAACCGTTACGGGGTATGCACCACCACGGCGTTTTTAAGAAGTGCGACACGGGAAACCCGACAGCGTTCACCGATTTCTTATAAAGTTCCTCCACGGGGCTAAACAAACACATAATATAACAAAATTTATGCGTAAACAGTTTTTCACCGAATTTTCGCACACAACACAAAAGTTAAAAAAAAATCAATATTTGTCAGATGGAGCTTTGAAAACTACACAGTTTGATATATAGCACTTCGTAATTCCATGCGTATTTAGTATTTTCTAAATAATTTAGTTGGAGCGAAAAAATACACAACAGATGCAAATCTACTGTCAAATACTGAGTCAAATATAATATTACCTATTATTTATTAACCATTTCATGGCAGCTGGCTGACAATACGAGACGATTGTATACTGTTGGTAGCCCTGAGTGTCGAACCTTGTTATAAGAGCTGTCAAGGGTCGAGAATATTCTCACACTGCATCTTTTACAAGTAACCTACAATATCGAAAATATTACAGAGTGACGCTAGAAAAATCATTTTAACGGCAAGATTGTTTTGCGAGTTGAAAAAGAAAAAAGTACCTACTCCAATAATCCCTTCAAAACGCCATCACAAGTTTGAAAAACAAATTTGCAAGGCTAGATTTTTTAAACAATAGTTCTGAAATATAATTTGAAAGTAGCAAAAAAATGTAACTATATCTTATTATCACATCAAAAAATAACTTCTGAAAAAAAATAGACTGTACACAGATTAATACAGGGTACAAAAATTGGTTAAAATATAAAATTAGTTAAGGACTATGAAGATTTTCATTGCGGGGTTTATTCCCATGCTAAAATATTCATATTGGAAGGAAATCCTCTGAATAAAGATTGGAGGGGACATATTATGTATTTCCTTTGGGTCATTACAGCTTGGCCCACCTACAAGTATGTAATATTCATATCACATATTGTTTGTATATCTACGAGTAAATTAATATGTAAGTTTTCAATTTTATTTATACTATATCCCTTAGATATTATACTTAGGTAAGAATAGCTTGTTTGGGAGTGTTGAATATAATACCTAGTAGTATGAATATCTATTCAGTGGAGGAGACTGAGGGAATCGGATGTCATATAATATTAGGTTCCTACTATATTCTATCGCTTGATAATATTTTTCCTTCCACTCGAGTATCGGATTAAATTTAATCGAAATATTTGAATGTGATTTATTATTCCCATCATACAGTGACGTGAGGTGAGGTAATATTGGGACGACTTCACGGTGGTTGGTTTCTCTTTTATGTCCTGCGGTGTGTCGCCTGACCTCACTGTAATATTATCATCCCTCCTGTATCAGTAATAGAGTAGTCCCAGCCATCTGGTGAGCCTACATACAATAATACAGACCCTAATACGAGATAATATGCCTTACTACATTGCCTACAAGTGGCGTAGCCTGAGCACTGAGCCTACCTGTACTAATGTCTACCATAAATACTATACAGCCTACAGCCTACAGAGCTTAGGTAATATTAACAAAACATTCTGCGTATTAAAAACTACTTATATTATGAGTACTAAACCTATAGCGCAGTAACATTAGAGAAAAGAAGGGGGTGCAGAATAAATAATTCAAGGAAAGCTGGAAACGGTTTTGTTCTCTTCATTAGCGTGTAAGAAGAGTTTCTTTCAGTTTGCAGCAATTTTTCGTTTGTGCTAAGTACAGGTGACCAAAAAAAAGTGTTTTTTTTTCAGTTTTTCACTAATAACTTCTAAACCATGCATTCTGGGTCAATGTTGTCTTTTTATAAATTAAATTAAGTGATATTCTGCGTCGTTTAAGCATAGATATTCTTTTCTACCTAAAAAATAATAATTATGATACAGACACTGCAAAATGCATATAATTATCTCAACAAATTGTCATATTCCTATTATTCTCGAATCGTTGTTGAATAACTCCTCAACTCAGGTATTTACGGCAATATTTCACTAAACATATTTTAATGGTGAGCCAATAATTTTCTCTAACTTGCGATTAACGCATCGTGCTTCATGGTGATCCAACCGGAAGACCACAGGGAAGACCCCCGAAACGATGGCGCGACAGGTCCATATCACAGGAGGCCTACGCTGTGGCATAAACAGATCCTCGGATCTACATGAAGGAAGAAGAAGAAGATTTTAATTAGAAAACAAACTACTATACATTGTACCTCTTCCTCTAGTCTAGTTATGTGGTAGGTACCTACCTAATACAGAGTTTAGAGAGAGGGGGTGGGGGGTAGAGTGAGTGTTGTGTAGTTGGATTAGTGATTTATATTATGAGATAAGTTTCATACAATAATACTTTGTATTAGTATGCATTACTCGTCTTCAATAACAAACATTCATACAAGTACAATATACAAACTATAATATGCTATACAGCTAGTATACTATCTCCTCACTACAGACAGTTCCACCAACTCTACTTACACTACTGACTACAGAACTTTCGCCAACTCATCATCACTCAGATTTCAGTTTTCACTTGGTGAGTTGTTTTTAGAACTTTCAGAGCTGATGACGACTCCAGCACTAAAGTCGAAAGACAAATGAGACAACATGTCGTAGGTCCCTCAACAACATCAATATTAGGAGTACCTATGTTAAATCTTATTTTAACTTATTAATAGGGGACACGGAAGGAGCCTCCACAAGGATTTAGCTGTTTAATATATAGAGCAATCGGGCGTCCCTGGAAACGATATTATGTCGGCAAATCCTTCCTCCACCGTAGAGTCAGAGAAAGAACCATCCAAAGCGCGAATCTCAAAAAGGCCTTTATCAAGGCCAACTATTGGAGGTTCTTGATTTGAGGCATCCGGACACGGAAAGTAAGTAAGTATTGCTATAAATGTACGTAGGAATTTATTTAACTAATAGTTTGACTAATCTTAATAGTACAGGGATATGTGGTTGAGGCAGTAGTCTCTCGAGCGGGAGGTACCAGGTTCAAACCCCGGCGCTGGCGATGTATTCCACCCTTTGCGATAAAGGCTAAAACCTAAAGCATGGTTTGCGGGAAAGTATTTGGGTTTGTGTATGCTAGCCAAGATCATTTTATTAAAAAAAACAAAACATATAAACAAACAAGGTCAGGTTCATTCTTATGAACCTGAAGAAATGCTAACACAACCTTTTACACCCTAACGAGTCCAAGTGCATTGCTTAGGGCCTAGCGATTTAAAGACCAATGACAATAAACCATCAATAGGTAGATAATTTCTATAACATTTATTTTCTATCAATCATAAACGAAAAAATACAAACTGTATATTTACAGATAAGGTTTGCAGCTTATTTAGATTTCTGTTCTAATTTCTACAGCTTTTCTGTTTCAGAATGTTTGCAACACTTAGTAAAAACAGCACCCAGTTCAATATCAACTTCCACTTCTATACAGCATCCTCTATATTCTATACTTACTATGTACTCTACACACTATGATTGTATGGGATGTATGGGATGGGACACATCTCCATACACTCACACACAACCCTCTCTCACTGAAAATGTTTTCATTTGATTAGGAATCAAAACATATTTCAAGTATAAATTTTCTCTTCCAGGATAATCTACGTAGAAAATAGCAACACAGTATTATTATATACGTGAATACGAGTTAGGAATAATACATATCCACTTATTGTACTGGAATATACCTATAGAGTCACATGGCCGTCGTCAGAGGGGGGGGGGGGGGGGCAGCTGCCCCCTAGAGATTGGAATAGGTATTTACTTTTTCATACTAAATGATAAAACCTCTAAAAAAAATCACATAATTATCTCACTTTTTTTATTTTTAATTAGATATTCCAAAATCAGTAGAAAATCCAATTAAATGCAATTGTTTCTTTAAATATTCGCTGTTTTTTACTTGTATTCTTTACCTTTATTAAAGTAGGTATCCTTCACGAAAAGTAAACTAGATAAGAGTACATGTATACTTCACTACGTTTTTTTGGTAGATGCTTATGTCTTATGACAAAAAAATCGCCTATGGCATAATTGACACGGTCGCTTGCTTCTTACATTAGGTATATCCGTCGAATTTTTGGATTTTGGATTGCCCTCTCCAGCTCCGAGGCTGGTGACGCCTATGTAGAGTCACCTAGGAGTAGAGTATAACACCCCAGATACAGTATTATGTTACCTTACAACATTTTACATACAGCCGTAATGTATAGGTATTGTAGAGAGTAGTTTGTTATATAATATTAGGTATACACTGTATGTATACCTAGTTGGTTGGCGTGTAAGCATAAGTTACTGATGTACTAATTACATGAATATTTAATATCAGGGAAATTAAGCTGGTTGCTTTCGTAGTTCATGTAGTACCTACTCGCTATATGATACAACTATACAAGGAATCCTAATCACCAACACATTACATAACACAATCCTATACAATATGTATGCAAACATAGTCGCAACTTACCTTTACCTGAATAATACTAATTAATATAGGTCAGGTACCTTCCATACCTTAATGAGTAATATTTTATTACCAGTCGGTAGTCACAAAGCCTAAGGGAGAATTCTACAATAAAAAATCCATACTCTCTCATTCCGTCACATTCTTTTCTACAATATTGATAAACTTTTAAGTGTCTTTTATATGAAGAGGAGTATACTTTATAAAGGTGATCTTACACATGCAATATTTGCAACAACTCGTACAAATCGTATTTTGCTATATATCTAGGAATGATTTCGTCAATATTTCAACCGAGACAACGATATTGCACCCAAACGGGAAAGGGAATTGAATAATATGCCCAAACCGATGGGACACTCAGCAATTCGTGTCGCCGACATCATGAAAATTGTCTTTCTGGTTTGTACGCAATATCGCTGTATCGGTTGAAATATTGCCGAAATAATTACGAAATAATGAATAAATAAATAAATAAATAAAAAAAAAATAATTATCAATCCGATTTGTACCAGTTGCCGCAATTATTGCTCGAAAAACTGCTGGTGTAAGACACCTTAAGAATACGATACCAACATGCAGATTAATGGTATGTATTGCAGAAGGTATTGTAACATGGATGCGGAGGGCGCAGGATAGACAAGAGTGGAGAGGCTTGGAGGAGGCCTACGTTCAAAAGTGGACGATTCCGGGCTGAGAAGAAGAAGAAGATTGAAGAAGATCTCGAATCTCAAATCTGAATATATAGGTAACTTCTACAAACGTTCATTTCATTTGCTGGATGTTTTGGAGTTATTTATGAAGTTGCATGGCGGTGACTGAGGAACTAATTAAACTATGGAAGTTCAATACGTATTTCTTTAAGTAATCAAGTATCTGGACTAAGTGTGGATTTAATATTCTGCAGACCAGTAGAGAGTACTGCAGTGTGGAAGCTGATGGTTTATTTCTGTCGATATTCTCCCTTCATGAAATATTATTCAATTTATTATTGAAGGAGGAAAAGTTTAACGAATAAATAAAATATTTCAGTGAAAGAAAGAAAGCAGGTGGGTGCCTGATGGTTGTACAGGTGTATAGGTACAGTAAGTAGGTGTCTACAGGACAGCCTGGATCCTTTGATTAAACAGAACCCTCGCCTGGAGATATCATTGGCTTTGTATTAATATTATTATTATTCTTTTTTCTTATAAATTTTATCAATTATTCAAAGGGAATTGAGGAAGGGAATTAGTGACGAGATAAATTGATAGACAGATACATAGTATAGGTGTGGATGGAGTGATCCACCTTCTTGGATATTCTTTTCAAATTAAATTTTTCATATTTCGAATAGAATCTGTGGCCGTTTATATTAATTCTAAAATGGTAGACAGATAGGTACTTTATAGCTACTCCTAGGTATATAAAAGTAGGCATACAGGAAATACCTATCGATTACTGAGTTGCAGAAATTTAAACATTCTAAAAAAAAACCAAAAATTACGAATTCCGCGTAAGCTACATTCCTTTTAGTATGTTTCGTACTAGGCTACAATTAAATAGGTCGAGGAACTTAGAATAGTACTCGTATCATATTGCATATTTGCATCAAAAGCACTGAGTCAAAGTATACTAAACCGCGAATTCGCGTCATTAGCATGCAACGTGCCTATTAACATTTCACAAATTTTCACAAGATTTTAAAAGATGGGAGATCTTGATCTCGACTACTTTGTAAGTAGGTACCTACCCTACAGTATTATTTATTCTATTTAAGGCCCTCCACTCTGTCCGGTAAGATTTTCTAGACGTTTAAATTAATTTATAAAGTATACTTATGATATAATGTAGGTACCTAGGTATTGTATGACTCACTATGTATATTGTAAAGCTACCTACCTACGCTTAGATAAACAGATTGTATGGAACCGATACAAAAAGAATTGTTATTTATCTTTCTCATTACATTTTCTCATTTAGTATTATTTTATCTGGACGGGACAACTATTACAGCGAGGAGGAGAGATGTCGCCTTGTCTTACCATTGTATCCCCCCCATCCTCCACCCCTCCCCCCACTCCACAATGTCCCGGGACAAGCGAGGCAACGCAAATAACAAGCGGGAATCCCAATGTCTAATTCCTCCGCCCAGCCCTGCTACCAGCTAGTGATTTAATGAGAACTCCGCTGAAATATGAATGAAACGCTCCAACTACTGGTAGATACTGACTGCAGTACGGAGTGCAGATAATATATTCGCCAGATTCACAACATCCTATAGACTATTAATCTAATCACCATGTTCCCTACCTCTATATGGGTATAGGTACCTACTCCTTCTACTCAATACGACATTCACGTCGATCTATTGGAGTGTAATTAATTATAAGACTACATAGAGAACATACTCCACAGAGGTTTTACTTCGGTCGAATTTGCATATACCTACTGCTACTTCATAAAATAACTATATGGATGCATAGTCATCCAAGCTGATTGTCAACGGAAGAAAGTGAAAGAGGGTTAATAAGACTGCTAAGCAAACACTCTTGGAAAGTACTTTTGGTAAATTGCACCATGATAGGAAGTTTAAAAGAATAAAAGTCCGGATAATTATGCAATACGATAGTTAACATGTTCCTGCACCGCTGATGAATTAATGAGAGAAGTATATTGCTGATTGTTACCGCCTGAGATCTGAGGTTCGAAAAGTTGTTGCTTGCAGTTTTGGTGTAAATTGAAAGAGTTTCTGGAGCTATATAATATCCTAAAGGATAATTATGACACTTTTGATTTTATTTACATCGAAAACAAACAAATGTGCAATACGTTCATTAAAAAAAATTTGAACTTTCAACAAACCTGCCTAAGCAAAAATACTTGTAGTGAAGTTAATATGCATAGCTGTTTCAAAGTAGATACTTACCTATCTATAGGTAGTTAGTTAGATAGGGATGGAAGAAGTTCTCAACAAAATCAAAGGAGGAAGACACCTGCTCATTATGCAATAGCAGAAAGACGTGCCAGATGGATCGACCACATAGTGCGTCAAGAGGGTCTCCTATTTGAGTTAATTGAAGGAATGAACGAGGGGACAAACTACAGAGGACGTCCAAGGAAAGAATACCTGGACGACCTGTGCCAGGACTTTGAATCATATTATAAAGAGTTGAAAAGAACCGCATCACAGAACAGGGATGTGTGGAGAAGGAGACATGGGACTTAGCTGCAAACCAATCGTTACTATTGAAAATAAAAAGGAAGAAGGTATCGCATTGTCCAATAGAGTTTCACCGAAGAAGTGGACAATTTATATCAATAGTTAAGCGATGTTCTAAAAGTGGAAACAATATATCTACATTTCTCTCCATATTGCAATGATATTACATAATATCTTCGTACCGCCGCAACAGAAGTTGAAACTCATTAAGTGATCTCTCTATAATGTATGAAGGCGTGGTTTCATAATGAGATTCTGCAGTTAGAGGGTTATTAATTTCACATACTTAGACTATCTAATTAAATATGACATACATAGGGTAACTCAGATGTACCTACTTACCTATCTAATATCACATTACTGTATATTCAGAGTGGGAATATTGACATTAAAAAAATAAGTATTTTGATAACATAGAATACTTTGGAAAAAACAAGATAGATGCATTGACCTTTATTCTAGGGAATGACCGTAAAATGTTTTTGGAATAAAGCAAATTAACCCCAAAAAGTTAAAAAACGGTAGTTTTAACATTTGATCATGTGATTGTTCATGCGATTTGAGACAGGCTCACTTTGTTATGTTAATTTTCCTACGAATATTAGTATTATTATAGATGTCAATAAGTCAACAAGTCTGAAAGCTCTAATTAAAAAAATTGTATTTGTCTTGTAATGTCTAGGGAAATAATTGCTTGTCCATTGCGGGGTTGTAGTGAGGGCTTCTGCCGAGATGATTTCTCCAGACCCTTTAGCGCCGTTTCGCTTCTGTCAATAAAGCCTATAAAATCATATCGCGTGATCGTGGGATTTCTGAAGAAGTTTGTCTTAAAACTTTAACAGATTTGAACTTATGAATTTCATTTTATCGTTTTCTTAGATGTGTACAAGCACAAATCACCGAATTAGGGTGGACTGCCTAGTAAAAAAAAAAATATACATAAGTATATGACTAGGTACACCTAGTATGTTAGAGTAGGTATTATTAACATAAGTTTATCAGATTGCATGGCGATATAAGATTAAATACAGACGTAGGTACTAACTTACAACGTGATTTAGGTAGGTATACCTACACTGTACACTGTGGACTGTAGAGTCACTTGAACTATAACTTACTTATCAACCTATCTACTATGCAATAATATCTGACTTGAACTATACGAGTATACTTACGAGTATATACTCGATAGGGCATGCGATGTCAAGTGGTTGGTGACTTGCATTCTGTGTGGGGTGGGTCCCTCTCTATACACTATACAGTTAGTATACTAAGCACACAGTATTGTAGAGTATAATGCAAGTCGTCACATCACGCCATTGTCACGTTATTGTTCTCTGATAACAAACTTCAACAGTGAGACAAAAAACACTGAGTACCTATATTAATATTAAATAAGAGTATAGGTAACAATAACTGAACTGAACAGTCATCCTGCTGGGGTGGGCGAAGTGACTATAGAGTCGCTAGTCGGTAATATAATGCAGGCGGACTCTAGTAGGTGCAGTCAATACACTCAGATCTGCGTTTTTTTATCGTTAATTTTCACTCAGCGAGTCAACGGACGATTATCGCACGAAGACAGAACGCATTCGGGTGATCATTTTTATTTTTTTTTCAGTATTATGACTACGCTTATCGACATTTCAAAAAAAAATCAAAAAACGGGAGAACTGAAATCTCGACAACCTTACTGAATATGCTTTGGAAAAAATAGAGTAGATACATTGATCCTTTATCTAGTAAATGACTGTAAAACATTTTTTATATCCTGTATAGATTTGAAAAACATCCCTGACATTTTTTTCCGAAAGACAGAAACTTGTTTCCCGAAAATCGCGGGGATTTTTTTAAATGATAAAATGCATTAAAATCTAGGGAATTATGGTATTTTTTTTACATTGAAGCGAAATTGACCCCAAAAAGTTGAACAAACGCTATTCAAACATTTTTTCATGGGATTGTTTATGCGATTTTGAAGCTTAATTTCGCGGAAAATTACCGTGACGTCATAGTTGGGGTCCGAGCCCCATACCTACAATTGAATATTGTCGTGTGGCGCATTGTGGAGGAATGTTAAGAAAAATACATTGTAGGTATTGTGTGAAAGAATTCGAGGTGGTCAGCAGCCTGGTTGGTAGCGCGCTCGACTGTGAATTGGGTGGACGCGGGTTCCATTCTCGACGCCAACTTACTCCACTTCACCACACAAGCTTTTCAACCTTAGTTTGAAGTACAGATATGTATTTGGGTTTATTCTATATGATAATAGTTATCTGATATTCTCAGTTTTTAATACAGGGTTCATACATAACTTTATTTTGCTATAGGGTAGGTCTAGGTAGGTACCAGACGCGAAGCTACCTAAGAACACGATTCCCATCGAGTTACCTTTTGGAAAAAATGATAGGTATAATAGTGTCTAATCTGACGTGTAATCCCATAAGAAATGTTAGCCCCGGCTAATTCCCTTCTGCAGAAATCCACCCTTCGCCACTGGTAGGTATGGTACCTACATATTACTACAACGAGTGTATAAGAGAATCGTCCAGTTACTGTGTGCAAATAATAACAATGTTATCCAGCTCCAAGTTAATTTCATAAAAATATACTAAGGAGGTACCTAGTATAGAATCACCAGATTGTTCACACAACATACTGGCTGTATGGAATCCTTGTACTATACAGTATACAGTGTACCTACATGATACTAGTAACTAGACACAATGGTTGGATATAAAAACTAACGATAGTATTACTGGGTATACCTCCAGGGCTACAGACTGTTAGCTTAGATTTTATTTCAACACATTATTATTGGGTAGGTAGGTACCTCCCTATAGTACTAACATACCTAAGGACCTATTGTTAGATTAAGCAGAGAATTGTGTGGAAACATATTTTCACTTACAGTTCTCAAACTGTGGGGTTACTTAGGGCCGCAGATCCAACTATGACGTCACCATCATGTACCTCGGCATTAAGGTTCAAAATCGCATTAACAATCGCATGATAAAATGGTAAAAATAGCTTTTCTATTTTTTGGGGTTAATTTCGCTTCAATCAAAATTTTTTCACGGTTTTTCCGTAGATTTTAATGCATATTTTACATGATACTAACAATTAAAAAAAAACTCTGTATCTTACGAAACGTGTTTCTGTCTTTCTGAAAATGGATCAGAGGTGTTTTTCACATTGTTTTTTTGAGAAATCTCTGCAATATATAAAAAAAATATTTTACAGTTATTCCCTAGATAAAGGTTCAAAATATCTATTATATTTTTTTCCAATGCATATTTAGTATCGTTTTTCGAGATCTAAGGTCTCCCGTTCTTAGATATTTTTTTAAATGTCAATATGCAAACTCTAAATATTTAATTATAATGTATGATAGTCCCTGTCCTATTAAGGTATTATATCTACCTACTATTATTAAGTACCTACCCATGTAGAAAACATTTACAGGGATACATACCTATTCGTATATTAGGTGAGTATACACTCGTAGCTATTTAGAAAAAATCCTTTTCTACTACTACCTACCTCTACCAAGTAAGTATATTCTTTCATCTGATGAAGTACAGATAATGTTCCTGAAAAGGTTCGAGTTTCATGTGAACATCCACAATGCGTGTACATGTAGGTAGGTACTGTGTGTAGAACAATTAGCAAGATGAGCAATGTGCTTACATCTACAACACATACCCCCGTTTTCACCAACTTTTACCTAAGAAGGAGACCCCTAAGAAATTTCCATACAAAAACAGAGATAATATTCTATATTTTGACACGCAGGCCTACCAACCACACCCTAATTCCATACAAAATGCAACACGCAACTCACCTAGCCCGGGCAGAGATATTTGGGCACCTAACGTAGGTGAGTTGCGTGTTGCATTTTGTATGGAATAAGGTGTGGTTGGTAGGCCTGCGTGTCAAAAAATAGAATATTATCTCTGTTTTTGTATGGAAATTTCTTAGGGGTCTCCTTCTTAGGTAAAAGTTGGTGAAAACGGGGGATATACCTTTAGGTACACATACAGAATGTGGATACATATGGTGTCAGTTCACTATTCTATGATAGAGACACATTTCAACTAATACAAGAACTCGCTAAATTATAATCTAATTAGACGTCTATCTATAGTAAGGTATGTATGAAAGTACCTTCTTTCGCTGTAAATCTTTCCTATGAAAATTACATCCGAATGTATGTAACACATGTGGAAGTGAAAGGCACTGCCCAAAGTGGAGCCTTATGATCTCCCTGTGTTACTTCGAGCAACTTTAGAGGACGAAACAGTAATAGGTATAGGCACGCAGTCCTATATGGGAGGTTCCTATATTATCAGTAAAATGACTAATAGTCCAGTAATATGGTGTTTTCGCGGAGAAAAAAAAACAGAAGTAATTTTTCCCATCGTCCCGTATGCTTTTGGGGGCGCTGAATCCGAATTTCAACTTTGCCGCCTCGTAAATGTAATGCGTTCTGAGATAGGTATTTCAGAAAGAAAGAGAAAAAAATGCATTTTGTTTCAGACTTTGATAATTCAAAAAGTATTTATTTTAGAAAAACGAAGCCCAGGACAAGAGTAAACTTCAGCAAATTTCCTACAAACTTGTATAAATTTTTAAATTATTTCTGTTTATGAAATCAAGAAGAGATGTATCAAATAAAAGCTTCTATAGGTATAAGGATAATACACCTTTGTAGTAGGGACTCTGCATATTATAATATGGAGGCAGGTCTGTATAGTACACACACAATAGGTAGGACAGTGTTTAATAAAAGAAACATTAGTGTTAATTACTAAATATGTCTGGTAATGTTGAGTCGTTTCCTCCTCCTTTGTATTACTACCTAGAGGTACACAGTACAGTACAATACAACCTGCAGAGGAGAGAAATTAGTCTCCCTTTACACGCCTCATCCCTAGAGAGGAACAATACTGTATACCTACACACCTATACAGGGAGGACGACACTGAGAGGCTTTGCATTATTAGAAACCTACTTTTCTTCTGTTATTCTTAGCATCAGACATAAGTGCCGTTTGTTTAAAATATTCCATCTCCATTGTTCTTAGTAACGGTAGCGCAAGTTATCTCTTCATTCCGTCTTTACGCCTACCCCCTCCCCTCACCCTCCCCCACCCCCACCCCCAGGCCATCTTCCATTCTTTCTTCACCATCATTCTACTCTTTATTTGTATTTGCTTTTACGTGCCACTTAAAATATTCCGAGTCCAGGGAGCGCCTACTTCCCCTCGACCATCCCTCATCCCTCCACGGCCCGCCAGGGAACCAGGTCTACTAACTTTACCTTCATACTACACTAGGTAGGTACCTACACCTTGTGAGGTTTTTTCTTTAGTTAAATGTGGGTAAATATATTAAGACCTGAATTTTATGTTGCTTATAAACATACGTAGGATGAATGCGACTATACATTGGCAATAATAAAACTCTCTCATAACGTCTGGCGGCAGGTAGGGTATATAGTACCACTACATATATAGGGTGTTTCTTTTGAATAGGCACACTTTTAAAATGAAATTAAACGTATTAAAATCATGGTAATGTCCATAAAAATAGTTTCACGGGAAAGATGGAAGTTTACCATTTATGTTTTAAGATGATTTCGGGCGTATATGCATGGGTATTCCTTTCTAGGAACCATTTCTGAGACGCCGTCAAATCCACAAAAACTCATTGTTTAGTGTGGAATCATTGTCCCATATTTCAAAGATGCTGGCGCGGCGGTCGGAAAGTTACAGTCAATGGAGAGCGCTTAGGTCCATGATTAAAGACTTTTTTGTTCCCTAATTAAATGGCATTAATGTGCAACACGTTTGGTTTCAATACGATGGTCAACAGCGACACAATCAGGTTATTACGGGAAACATTCGATCGGCGCATAATTTCACGTAATGGTTCAGTTAATTGTTCTCCACGATCGTGTGATCTCACCCCTATGGATTATTTTCTGTGGGGATATGTGAAGTCTACTAGGGGGTCTACACAGATAAACCTGAGACATTGGATCACTTGGAAGCCAACATTCGCAGAGTTATTAGCGATATACGGCCTCAGCTGCTCGAGAAAGTTGTCGAAAATTGGACTTCCAGATTATGCTTCCTTCGAGCCAACCGTGGCGCACATATGCCCGAAATCATATTTAAGCATTAATGGTATAAAATAATCTTTTAAATAAAGCAATTTTTATGAACATTACCATGATTTTAATACGTTTAATTTCATTTTAAAAGTGTGCCTATTCAAAAGAAACATCCTATAGTCCCACTACATAATACTATATATAGTACCTACCTACCTAAACACCCTCTTTATGAAACATTACATTTCTCTAACTGAGTAGGTAGGTACCTACACATCAGCCGCGATGACACCTAACAATCCGATTCCCATCAAGTTATCTTCTGATCCACCTTAATGCGGGCTTTGCCCAGTTAGGTGGATATCAACTGCAACAGAACTATGAATTATTGAGCTATATCTGTATTGAATTATTGAAATATATATTTTTTAAATTTAGTATTTACAGATTAGTACACTGGAAAAAATATTACTATTATTATTTAGGATGATTATCTGATCTATTTCTAGGCAATGTCTGAATATATTAAGTTTAAATTGATACATACTACAAAAATAGTGCCGCTGTGCCGTTTTTGTTGAAATTCATTGCAATGTATAATGTTGATTGTGTATGTTTTATGTTATAGCGCGTTTGATTTAATTTTGAGGAAAGTGGGAGAGAAGGTCTGGGTGTTCTTATTATCAAGGATCTTCAAAGAAAACTAAGTAACATAATATTATTATTTCAAAACAATTTTATTATCACAAAAGTATACAAAAAATTCTCAGCTCTATAAAATACATTCATATAAAAAAAATACAAAAACATTAAAACAAGTTTTAAAATAAAAATAATAAAATAAAATTTTAAACATATTGTACAGAACTAAAACTACCTATATACTATTGGGTGTCCCCCTCTCCCATGAAGTGCACAAAAATGCACTATCATGGGAGAGTTTAAGAGCTATAGAGAGAGAAACCTTCTAACAATCCTGCAAGATGACAGCAGGACAGCCTTCTGCATGGATATTATTATTATTATTGTCATTCTTCAACGCATGGGGGAGGGAAGGTCTGTATCCTTGCTCCAAGTTTACTAGTAAAAAAGTCAAGCTTCGCCACTGGTAGATTCTAACCTTGCGTTATTATACTAAGAAAGTAGCAACAAAGGGAAAGCTTCAGTTCAAAGGAGAATATATTACCTATGTACCTCTACTGTAAATATGTGTTGGGTACCTACCTGACTTGTATGTTATGTAGATAATACTGACTTAGAAGTGAACCTTATAGTCTACTTGGTAACGGGGAAAAGTAGGTAGGTACCTACTATTCATATCATTTATGAAATTAATCATTGCAAAAATCCGTGCAAATAAAATGTTTATAATATTTCATAGAAATTTATTGATTTGTTGTGTTGTAAATGATATTTATGAATATTGAGATTGACACTATGTACTAATAAATAAGTTATTAAAGTATAATAGTAATATGAATAATTAACTAGGTATACATACTATGTCTATGCAATATACCCACCGTATTTATTTTCCGAAGAAATTTTGCCTAATGAAACAATGAGCAATACTTTCTTATCATATTCAATCAATAACGATCTCCATTAGTTATCACCGAGTACTAAATAGTATTAATTACCAATCTTCTTCTTATCGTGTCGGTCAGCACTCATTAGATTCCCCGCCGCTCCCAGAGAGCCACAACCTCTCCTGCGTCATCATCCAAGAGGGAAATATCTGCAAGGCTCTCCCATGTGCACCGCTTAGGAGCCATTGGGCAGGGCAATTTACCAATTTACTTAGTATTTATTATATTTTACAATATCTATTTAGTCACATAATTCTGTTAGTAAAAAGCAATTATAAAACATTAAAAAGTATTCCTTTAGGTATAGGGAAAGATATATATTTATTTTGCACGACTACTGTTTAATCTCACGAGACACGTGAACGAAAAAGCTTCAGTAATGTCAAGAATTTACGATCTCATACTATGACGGATTTTATCAGATTTTTAACAAAGTTATTCCATCTACCTGTGATGCTGTAAGCCGAGAAAATGGGTAAATAAATAAAATAAATCCAAGGTACTTTAATACGAAATGAGACATGTTCATACTCCTGTCATTTCATCTTAAAAAACATCCCCCTTGGTAGTGGAGGGAGGGGGTGGTGAGGGGTTTAGACTTAAGAGGTTTCCATCATCTTTTATGACATTGCGTAGCAGACATTGCCTCACATAACTCGGAATTAAATCATATCTTCAGCATCACGTTCCTAAAGACGACAATAAACAGAATAATAACATTAGCTCTATCATCTTCCACTAGGTACCATACTTCCACATGAGGCGGCTTCGGCCAAGGACAGGAAGCTAAAAGGTTTATAATCCCAACCATAATATATCACCAACCCATGTGGGAACAACAAATCATACATAAATGAGTTTATTACTACTACTCTGTATGAGTGTATATGTTACAGTTAAAGCTTAAACAGCCGTTAATGTATGCATTCACTAGTCGATATATGCATTAACTGATGATTTTAGAGAAAAGTGTTAACTCCGTATGAAAATTAACGCTATAACTAGTGAGTGTACACATTTACAAGCCATTTCACGCATTAACTATTGTGAATTTGTTAAACATGTTTTTTTTTTAGGGTAACATGATTATTCGAAGAGTGTCATCAATCGAACAGATCTCACTTACAGCTGACAAAACTGTATATAATATAACAGCTGTTCGCAATTGGCGGCCATTTTACACTCCACTCAAAACATTGTGCACGCTTTGACCGATTACTCATCGTAAATATATGCACTAACTAGTCAAAGCGTAAATTAGAATGATTGTGCACACATTAACTGAGCGTGTCAGTCAATGTATACATTGGCTAGTTAGTGCATGCATTCACTAAATGAATACTTTAACTGTAACATATACATTACACAGTACACACTACAGTCGACACACTACACGTATAATATTATCACCTACGCTACTTACACATAAAACTTTCCCATTCTCACAATATAGGTAGAGATAAACCTGATATACCTGATATATGTGATGTGACATATAAAGGAACATTTATGTTCCTTACAAAAGAACATTTTGGCCGAGGAATAGCCATTTCAAGTGAATTTCCTTCCTTTGTGAAAGCCTTTCCTTTATCTCCTGTGAATCGATGTCATTTGAAAAGAACATTAAACTGGCGGAAAAGGCAAACGGATTTTTCGATTGAGTTTTCTAAAATGAATGGAGCAAAGATAACATTTTATTATTATTATTATTATTATTCTGTTCTCTCTGTAAACGACTCCCTGAACTCTGTCATATTATTATACGTTATTATTATTATTATTAGAAAATAAAATAAGTTACTTATTATTTAGCATATGAATATATTAGGTACTGGAAATGTTATCAATAGAACATTATTTTGATTTAAGACATGTTGACTAGAAATAATTTTAGGTTAGGTAATATATTCGACAAGCGTGTAAAGTATGTAGGTATACTTAGGTTACATAATATATGAATACCCATTTCAAAAGATTTATTATTTGTTTTTTTGTACAAGTTCATGGCCAATTCCATTTTTATGTAAGAAGCTTTTTACGCGGAGGCAAGACTTGCCAACACACTTCTCAGTATTACCAGGCAGAAGAGCCTACATGTTTGGCTTTATCACTCGCGAACGGGTGGAGGCCAATATAGAAAAAATAAAAGAAGAGCTACATATGATTCACATATTAATTCATCACTGGGAAACATTCACCTATCCAGATATCACGGATAATATCACAGGATTAGGCTCAGATGTGCGGGGCCTAAAATACAAGCATTGTGCCTGAAATAGAAGTACTTAGAAATCGTCTTACATTATAATTATCCATTTTTGCATTTTTATGTTTAAATTTTCCGGTAAATCTATTTTATTATAATTAGGTATTTATCAACGATTTTGGTAATATACCTGTAGCTGATAAATACCTCACATGTATTAAAGTTATTTTATGCTATCCAGCTTATAGGTATATAATTTCTAGTTATATATTTTTACATTGCGGCTAGGTAGGTACATATCGTTTGTTATTATTTTAATTGCCAACATGAAATATAACCTAAAGTAGCTACTCGCACGCGAGTACCTACCTTGCCATTAATTATTTGTTTGCAACTGTATATAGTGTATACTGTATAGGTAGGTACCTACCAACAATGTAATACATATATAATAAGGTATTTACTTATTAATAGTATGTAACATAATACACCTATTAATTCATACGGTGAACTTTATGGTAATTAATACCTACTAGTAAGTAAGTATAGGTAGGTGTCTGCTTCATTATATACCTACATTACCTAACTACTTTCGACATTGTTTGGTTGCTATATGTATGTACCTCACTTCTCAGTAGGTATATAATATCTAACGTATAAACTTATTAATCGTCGGCGTCGACTTAAGGCTCCCGACCCAACTATAACGTCACGGTCATTTCCCACGGCATTAGGGTTTAAATTCGCATGAACAGCGTTTTTTCCATTTTCTGGGGTTAACTTCGCTTCAGTAAAAAAAAAATACGGTTATTCCCTAGATTTTAATACGCATTATAAATACCAAAAAAATTCTACGACTTTCGGGAAACGAGTCTTCGTCTTTCGGAAACAAGATCAGAGGTGTTTTGCACATTTTTTTTGAAAAATCTATACAAGATATAAAATATCTTTTACGGTTATTCCCTAGATAAAGGTTTAATGTATCTACTCTGTTTTTTTCCAAAGTATATCGTTGTCGTGGAGGTGAAGAAAGCTAACCCACAAGTGGTTAGTTTCGAGAAAACGGGCTTTGAAGTTTTGGAGTCGTATTTCTCAACACGATTTTTACGTATATCTACGGTGTTATTGAACAGATCTTGATGAAATTTTCACACAATATTATAAGCATAATTATTTATTAAATACATTAAAAAGTAAATCAGTAACTATTACAACTTCGGAGTAATTACGTATTTTGTGGCTTAGCTGATTTCACTTCTATTCGGATAACTACGCTGCGTGTGGTGGTGAATAAAGCTAAGCCTCATAGATCGTGTTTTTTACCGTTATTTCTTTGAAATGTGAAAGAGCAACTCAGCTGAGCGTGGTGGTGAAGTAAGCTAAGTGAACCATTTAATCAATATTCATTTGTAAACAGAAAATTATTTTATTAAATATGACATTTTATGAACTATGCCTTTATTATAATACCTAATAATTATATTTGCGCCCCAGAGCAGGAGTCTCCGTCGTGATTCATGAATCATATCCATCCTTTTGTAGTGAGAGAAACTCTGCCTTGACATCCGATCCAGCATGCTGGCTTATTTTAAAGCAGTTTCAAACACTAGGTACCATTTTATTTGTTTTATTTTAATAAGCGGGATTTAATGTGTCATGTAATCTATAAGATCTATTGCATTCCCTAAATTTGCCTATCTTGTGACAACCAATCTAGAGCAGCCCCTCCATTTATAGACCTCTTACGAAGTTCAGGACTCCGGGAGGTCAAGGGTGAGAAACGATTCTACCTCCATCTGGTGTCTACTCAAAGTCCTCAACCTCATGTATTATACAGTACCGATAATATAAGACGGGAGAAAAATCCTCATCACCTTCTAACAGAGTGTTATCTTAAAGTCCCAGTTTTGTGGACGCACTCCCTGTGCCTCCTGTGACCAGTTAGGATGCCCGTGAGTAACTTGATACTGTTTTATTTTGACTTTCCTCAGTTTTTCTGAGATCATAACCCCTAAGAAGTTCTTTGGCGTGCCTAAGTCAAGGAGGATCCAGCCAGAGTTCTCGTTTGTTTCGTCTTCTTTTCTTATTGAATTCTTCCTAGACGTCCCAGATAGTATAATTTACTGTATCCTGTGTTGAGGTTAAATTGTGTGCATCTTTCCATAGCAAGATATGTCTGCCTGGAAGACTCTTGGGAACCTACCCAACGGGTCCGAGTATTTGGTCAGTAGTCCATAAACTCATGCTTCAGTAGACTCTTCTCTATTTGAGGGTATCCCTTTTAAGATATTTTATGACATTCTATTTCCACTCTTTCGTTGTATCCAGTCACTCAACTATTTGGTACAACCCTGGTTTTTCATTTTTTACGAGCGTCTTCTTCTTCTTCTTCTGCAGCCCCTCAGGTCCATTGTTGGACATAGGCCTCCCCTTTGGTCCTCCACAGCTTCCTGTCTTGGGCACACTGCATCCATCCACCACCGGCACATCTCCTAATATCATCAGACCACCGATTTATGAGCGTATTTTTAGAAAATTCTGTACCTATTACAAAATTTGATCAATTTTGGCATGAGCATCCAAATACGTTTTCTATAGTTTTATTCACAATTTTTTGCCTAAATATCTTATAAAATACAACAATGGATCATTGAATAATTAAATAGCTAGATAATAATGATAGAAATCCACATCACTGACACGTACCCAATAAAAATATTTATTACTCGTATCGTTCTTGTACATTCAGCATCAAATAAATGGTATGGAGTAAATTGCAATTTGATTATAAGATTATTTTTTCCACTATTTCTTAATTATTTTATAACAAAGTTAGGTGTGTATTTACATACCTAAATGATAAGTGGCAACTGGGGCAAGTTAAAAAATATACCTAAGTGGGATTCAAAAATATTTTTTATTATTATTTGTTAATTTAAAATTACTTACTCAATTAAGAATTATTAATTATAATAATTCTCGATGTGTAAATTATCTACTTACTATTTTTTTTTAGAAGGTTTTTTTGTTTGCAGAAATAATATTAGATAATACTTTTGATTATTGAAATACCTAATCAAATTATTTTCGTCATTATAATACTATATCAATAGATTGACTATTGACTTAAGTAGGTACTATTATTACCTAATAGTTTTTACGGTGGGCTTTCATAAAAGAACCCAACACGTGTTGACCAAAACTTCATTTTAGGTACCCGTACGCCACCCGATAATAAACCATTGTGCACTAGTATAATGCAGACAATAAAGACCTCTAATAAAAAATACAATAACGTCCAGTATCGTGTAGCGGTGTTGTTGTTTTTGAGTATCGTATTGTAGTACCGCTACTTTAGTTTCGGGGAATAAATGACATCTGTATGCCACTTAGCTTACTTCACCACTATTCAAAATCGGACAGATCGGAGAATGTGAAGTGAGCTATGCGTTTTAACTTTCTTCACCACGCTAATAATTTTATATAAATACACTTAGATCATACCACTATTATTAATAAAATCAATATAAATAATCAAGATTTGGATCAGATCTTTTCACCACTGAAAATTTGAACCTTTCTGAACAAAATGGTGTAAAAATCTCATTTTTAGAAATTTGTGGCTTAGCTTTCTTCACCTCCACGGCAACGATATATAGTAACGGCTGTTGAGATTTAAGGTCTAGAAATTGTTGGAATGTCGGTATGCATACTCTTAAGCGTCGGCGTCGGCGTCGACTTAATCTCTTATCTATTATTGTTAGGTACTTGTAAGTAAATTTACACATAGTTTTGATTCGATTAATAACGCACAGCCACTGAACTCTACCAATTGATAAACTTTTTCATTCTTTGGAAAATTGTAACCTAACTCTAGTTACTAATATTGATCATGAATTTCCGAATATTATTTACACCAAAATTATGTACGCATATGAGAAAAGGAAAAAAGAAGATGGAAAGAATTAGAAGTTGTTGAGAAGTGGACTGTAAGATTGGATAAGGATTTCACAAATATAAACTCTCACCATCACAATACGTTTATTTTTCCCCTGCGGTAATTAACACCGAATCTTCAACTTAAATAATTATTAATTTGAAAAAATAAATTTTAGTATTTGGTACAGAAACATCTATCATAAAAGATGTTTTGGTCGAATTAATCGTCAACGTCAAGTCAGGTCTATTATTTGGTATAGTTCTGTCAGTAATTATGTCCCGATTCCAGTATAATTTTGCTATGTCATTTTCTAATACGTTAGAGTTGGTTGGCATTTATAGAAAGGGGTAATTTGATCAGTCAATTTATATTTTAAAGCAAGTCTTGAATGAATTTGTCTTGCTAAGTTGTCGTGTCGTTGAGTATACTCTCTACTAGGCAAAGCGGAGAAACCTCCTGTAATATGATCAATTGTTTATTATTAATGCCTTATATCTTATTATTCTTCCTATCTTATCCTCTCATGTTACTTATTAAGTAGACGTATCTTAGACGACATAATGTCAAGCTGTCCTATCACTTTACAAACTATTTTATTAAATCACATTCTTACCAATTAATTACCGTCAAGATTACATTCATTCGTATTAGCTTCAACGTATGTACCCATAGCCTCGAACTATTTTCGAAGTGTGTATCCTGTTCTTCTTCTTCTTACACAATGAACTCTATATAATAGTGATGTAAATGCTAAACATTAACATCGATATTGAAAACCATCGATACCATTTTCTAAACATGTTGATGAACATGTTGTGTTGTATTGGTAAAGAAATAAAAAGGGTTAATTATAAAAAAAAAAAAATTGTATAATGTTACCAACTAACATAATATGCTGCCGTTAGAATTAATAATTAATTTCATTACGTAAATTAAATTATTTACATAAAACAATTGTCATTTTATAATTTATGATATTCCAGAAATTCAAACTGTCTAAATGTCGATCATATAATTATATATTATCCTGCTTAAAAACAATCATTTCGCCCACCCAAGACAACATTGAAGGTAATAAAAATATACTTTACATGCCCAAATGTCGTGTGGAAATGCAGATTACGCTAGAAAATGTAAATATATCTTTTCTCCTTCGTTAATATAATTATTAATTTATACGTAAAAAATATTGGAAATCGCTTATAATTCGTAAAATCCCGGAATGTACTTAAAATATCGATGGCTCGATGTGTGATTCGATGATGATATCACGTGCCTATGGCAGATGTAATTTAATAAAAATATATTATTTGCGATGTTATTTTAAGCGTAAAAATAAGTCAAATCACTAAATAAGCCTTACTTGTCGCATTTTTAGTCGAAAGGTGCATAAATTAACAATGAAATCAACCAAAAAACGTAAGCGTACCGATAGAAAGATACATTACAATTTGAGGCTTAATATATAACCACAGTCCGAAAAACCACGTTAGGGGATAATAAAATGTTTTTTTAAATTAAAATGCATCCTTAGATGAGCGAAACAACTGGATATTAACGTTAAAATATCTAATTACAATCACATTTTGACACTGTGAAAATCGTAAACGTCAAATATCAACAAAAGAATACTTATTGAATTTTATGAAAACGAAGAAATGACTTCACACACATTTTCATAGAGTTGTATTGAAACAAATGCTTTACAACTGATCTAGTCAGTATGACTAAAAAATATTTGATTAAGTACTTCAATAATCAAAGTATGTACCTTACTCCATGTGAGTGTCTTCGATGGACCCCAAAAAAATCTATAGAAAATCGTATGGCTCGTGAAACATATCAATCGGCTACAATCTCCCTTTTATCTACGACTCTATTCTTATTAAAAATGAGATTTTATAAAATAAAGTACTTACTAACAAATTAACTTTTTCCTCAACAGAGACGAGAGGCATCTTCATTCAAATAATGCAGCGTTTTGTGAACTCCCTTGGGGAGGAAGCAATATGGGTGTTACGACGCTAACGAGTCGGCTTTGGCTGGCTTAACTGATCACTTTATGCCCAGGGCAACGTTCACCCATTCCAACACATCCTGCTGACAAATCGTGTAATTTTTGAAAGTTGTATATATGCTGCAGCTGGAAACGATTTCACAATTAACCAAATTTCTGATGCTAACGCCATCTGTCGAGGAGTGGACGCAAACACTTGGAACCACCCTTTTTTTACTAACAAAATAATATAATCATGATTTTACTATTGTTATCTCGAAATCTCGAATAAATAATATTTGAAGTTTGTGAGAAAATATCAAATGTTTGGTATATAATATTAATATATGATGGGTCTTAATTACTTAATAGGTAAAACTAAATTAAGAGTTTATTATACCTACCTACATAATATTATATGGTGAATAAGTAGGTACTTAGTGTAATCATTATACATAATGATA
The DNA here is from genome assembly GCA_963576895.1 of Ceraclea dissimilis. Lineage (NCBI taxonomy): Eukaryota > Metazoa > Arthropoda > Insecta > Trichoptera > Leptoceridae > Ceraclea > Ceraclea dissimilis. Next base: position 135,408 of record OY756360.1, read on the forward strand.
GGGTGTAGTGATATCATAGTTTAGTAATTAATATTAGGTTAGGTTGTTGAGTGTAATATATTATGTAGGTATGGACTGTATCGGTCCTCTGATACCTACAATATATATCTATAGAGTATAATATCTCGGAGAGTTATAATCTCATATTTTATGTGTATCGCGAGTAGTTTACAACAAGGGCCGACACCAGACCCTTCATAGGCTTTGCGGTGTTATGGTCACAGACTTGTACTAACAATACTCCGGGTATAATAATATTATAATGAAACAACGTTACATTGTGGCGGCACTGGAATCAATAATCCTATTATCTACGTCAAGGGGCCGGAATAAATTAGCCCAAATAGCCCCCGTGGGCATGTGCCCCCTCCCCCAGTCATTATTACAGATTACCAGAACTAACCGCTGCTTGTTACAACATTCCAAAAATAAATAACGCTCAACTTATCTCCTTTACTGTGGAATCTATATTAATTATTACCTAATACATAATATAATACATAATACCTACTTACTCGTCATGCCATGTTATTTAAGGGTCGGAACCCAACTATGACGTCACGGTCATTTCCCACGACATTATCATTAAAAATTGCATGAACAATCCATGATAAAATGGTAAAATATGCCTTTTTATTTTCATTTTTTAGGGTTAATTTCGCTTCAATCAAAAAACTTTTACGGTAATTCCCTAGATTCTAATGCATATTATCAGTACCAAAACAATCTCAGTGACGAGATTCTGTCTTTCGGAAAAAAAAGATCAGAGTTGTTTATCACTTTTTTTTGAGAATTCTGTACAAAATATAAAAAAATATTTTGCGGTTATTGCCTAGATATAGGTTCAATATATCTACTTTATTTTTTCCCAAAGCATATTTAGTAACAGTTGTCGAGATCTAAAGTCTCCCATTTTTAGAAATGCATACTCTTAATATTAGGTTATTTTGTTATTATCACCCCTACTCAATAATATATCCATAAGATTTATTTATTTTTATGTACAACACATTTTTATCTAGCGTAGTAGGTATTTTCTGTTCTACTTAGTAATATTTGTACTACAATATATTTACCGATTCAAGTTGAAAATAAAAATGTACTTATTTAATATTTCCGTCGTTTCTAAATCAACGACTTCTAAAGATGTCAACAACGATAGATACTAACCATTGTAAGCTCGTAATTATGTTTCGCAATACTATGTCAATAAAAAGTGGTATGAGATGAAGATTCCTCGACTCTATGTTGGTAAGATCACGAAATGTTTAAAATTCTGTGTGTACTGTCGAACAACTTAGAAAAGTTTCCACAGACCCTGCATTACATTATTACCAGATTTCCACTAGCATTGTGTATGTTGATTATGAAATCATACTTGTGGATAAAGTAAATAATTTCACCAAAATATCATTTAACCTTTCAATATAAAATAATAATTTTATCCCAACAAAAACATTTCCAATATCAATTTATTTTCAATAGACTACAGCGAGCAATGTATGTAGATGTAGCTGTAGGTATAGTTGTATTGTATGGAGTGATCAGTGAATTGAAATATTATTATTCAATAACCACTGAAAATATTTAATTAAAAAACTCTCCAAGTGGTAAATAATCAATGCATTATCATGTATGAGTAGGTACTTGCTTATCTATCAATCAACATAGTTAGTGAATACTTAAAATAATATATTTTATAGTCCAGTATGTATTTGCACCTATGTATTTGACATTTTAATATGACTACTTATTATAAATAGTTATTTGGGAGCCAGAGTTCCTCGTTGTCAAGTAGGTGAGTTTTATTGCTTGGCAATTATAATAATTATAAAAAGGATTGATGTTTCCATGTCAATTCCATGCCATCTTAATTGTTATACGATTGCACTATTTTTAAATACCTAACTCATGCCGATTCTAAATGAATATGTGCCAATGATATCCACACAATGACAAAATTTCAATATTTTTAGTCCTGTTTTTATGCAACCTCTATAGCACGTTTACACATACTCTATCCTAATGACTAAATTAATAATTTACATTAGGTGAAACCACAGAAACAACTTGCTTTACCAATTTTCTATTCTCCTAATCCATTGTTATATTTTTTACCCAAAATTTTGTGAACACGTTGATGGGTCATCAGTCAGCACATACGATAGCTTAAAATAATAAAATGATTATGTCGGTAGGTGCATACTGTATAGTAATACATTGCAAAATGTAATGTGAGTTGAGTATTGCAAATAATTCACTTTAGCAGACAGATTGTCATATTATATTATATTGTACGAGTATTATACTTTATAGAACACATGTTAATATTGCGGTTCAGTCAAATATTTTTATTAAACACAAAGTTATTATTATATGCATCCATCAAATCCAAATACCTCTCCAATGAAGCGAATGTATGTGACTCCATGAGTGAACATTAACAACTGTATTATGTGTGAAGAGATTCAGTAAGAAGGCGTATGGTGTCTGAAATTTATGAAAATATGAGTTGGGTGAAACAAATTAATAGAGATTATAAATTTCTGTCATGGTTTTCAAAACCCTATTTCCCCAAGAATCTGTCGATTCAAATTCTATGAGATTGGATCATTGTGTTGTGGCTTATCTATCCACAAAACTTTCGGCTCTAAAGTTCTTAAAATAAGTACCAAGAAGAAAATCGAAAGCTCGATATCGAGCTACAAACATATATCGTGAAATTACTGCGGGCTTTCGACTCCTTTGCTGGAGCCATCTTCAGAATTAACAATGTAGCCTGCATTAGTTCTGAAAGGTCGATATCCTCAACGAACACAAGATATACCGGAAAAAAAACGAAGATGTTGGTGAAGGCTGTGAGAACCTGCGAAACTATATAACTGCAATATTATTTCAGAAAAATCAAGTACTTATATTATTATAAACATATTCAATTATCGCTTGGTATGCCTGTAACTTTACAATTTTTGCATAACAATTCAGGTATTTTATCGTACAAGTGTGTGACCTAGTTGTTGCAGCATTTTCAGTGATTTTTCACGGGTCTCTAGTGAAAACACATAAATAACATTGGACGAGATTTATCTGGCGTATTTAAATATTATTTTAAACTCCATTATTAAAAAGCGTAAGTAATATAATACTGGTGATATTATTATTATATTGTGTATATGTATCTGATGGCATAACCAAGTACATGCAAATTAAACTACTCTGGACAATTTTGTTTATTTTGATATAGGTACCTACCTACAATGTTCATTATTATCTGTAATAGGCATCTCCCTGCATTGAACAGTGAACACAAAATGGTTAAAACATTACTAAAAATATTTTGCCCCCCCCCCCCCCACCTAGAAAATTTTATGCGGGCGCCCATGGTAGATACCTACTATTCTGTCCGTCCAGCCTTTCTTTCTGCAATATTAATTGGTATATTTTTAAAAACTCTTTTACGAAATAGTTACAGAAAAGAAAAATGCTTATCTTCTGGACCTTTGGAAATGTTCAATACGATAAACTTAAGATTAGCTAGAGATGAATATAGTATGATGGCTGTAGTGTCTCAGAGCAAAACTTTCGAGGAACTGGAAAATACACTGAATGCTGACCTTAAAACGCTGCAAGAATATTTCCTGAATTGGCACCTCCAACTTAATCCTAAGAAAACGGTCTCAATGGTCCTCCACCTAAACAACCAACAGGCCGGGAGAGAACTTAATCTGTGCCTGGGCTCCGAAAGGATCCCTAACGAAACTGCCCCTAAGTACCTGGGAATCAAGCTAGACAGATCTCTCACCTACAGGCATCACCTTGAGCAAGTGAAGAATAAAATCAAAACCAGGAACAATATAATATCAAAATTGGCAGGCACGAGCTGGGGTAGTAATGCCGAAACATTGCGAACATCAGCAATGGCCCTGGTGTACAGCACAGCTGAATATTGCTCTCCTGTGTGGGCAAGAAGCTCTCATTGCAGCAAGGTTGACGTTGAGCTGAACCAAACGATGAGGACCATTTCAGGAACACTAAAGACAACACCAATACCGTGGCTACACGTTCTGTCCAACATACCCCCCCCTGATATTAGAAGAAGACAGGCTACTGCGAGGGAAATCAAAAAGATTAACAGCAATCCGGCTCTCCCTGTATATACATACATAAGCCATCACCCGGAGAGTAGGCTCAGGTCTCGAAAGCCAATATGGAGTGTGGATGAATCGAGCCTTAACACGGAAGCCGAATGGAGGGATCTCTGGAGGAACACAGATATTCGGAACAAACACCTGATACAGGACCCCACTAAACGTGTCCCCGGTTTCAATCTTCCACGTAAGACCTGGGCGCAGCTCAATAGAATCCGAACCGACCTGGGTTGCTGTAACTACCTCCTGTGGAAATGGAGAAAGAGGGAATCTCCGCAGTGTGATTGTGGCGCTGAACACCAAACAATTCGCCACATAGTCGAGGAGTGTCCATTGCGTAGATTCCCAGGGGACCCAAGGAGCTTCCACGGAGCGGAACAGGATGTCACAAATTGGCTGCAGCAGTTGGACGTACGATTATAAGAGACTATGAAGACGCAACCACGTTGGGTGAAGAAACCTGCCTTATAAGCCGCACGAAAAGTAAAGTAAGTAAGTCCGAGAGCCCGCTGCTTGATTTAAGACGTATCTGTTTTTTGATCGAAATGTGGTGTAAATGATAGCTTACCAATAGGATATTACATCGCACTAGGGTTGCCTATCAAAATCTTGCCGCAACCCCCCCTGCCCCCCCCCGAAAAGGTCCCTCTTCGCGGTTTTTCGCATTTTATAGAAATATGGTAAGAGATAGGAGAAAGTAGTCAATGACAAAAATAATCCTTGCTAAATTCTTCACAAAAAATGTTCAGTCAATTTTTTCATAGGACTAGTAGTTTACCCGTAGTGGCCGGTCAAAAAACAGGATATTTTTTGAAAAAATAAATATTTTGTTTATTTTTTTTCTTTAACATTCTTCCACCCATTATCACTAACATTTTATGGAAAAAAATATTTGACCTGTGGCGCTATATCGCTGGTTATTTTATAAAAAACGAAATTTGAAGAATTTTCGTCACTGAGTTTTATTGCAATAACTCCGAAATTATTAGATGTATGAACATAAGTTATAGCTCGTTTTGTAGCTAAGACTATGGTAATTAATTCGTTCTCTGACTATTTTCCTGTAGCTCTTATCAATTTTCAACCAATTTAGTTTAAATAATTTGTTCTCGTATTCTAAATGAATTTCGATTTTGGACCGGCCATTGCGGGTAAACTGCTAGTTCTACGAAACAATTGACTTAACATTTTTTGTAGAGCATTTAGCAAGGATTATTTTTGTCATTGACTACTTTCTCCTATCTCTTACCATATTCCTATAAAATGCGAAAAACCGCAAAGAGGGACCTTTTCGGGGGGGGCAGGGGGGGTTGCGACAAGATTTTGATAGGCAACCCTAGTACGATGTAATACCCTATTGGTAAGCTATCATTTATACCACATTTCGATCAAAAAACAGATAAATCATTAATTAAGCAGCGGGCTCTTGGACTAATATTACCCATTTCATATACCGCGGAGGTCTGATAATATTTTTAAAATATAGTTAGGAGTTTAGTAAGTGCTTACCTTATAGGAGTCATCATCATCAGTCCAGCGTTGGATACAGGCCTCAATATGCAATCTACTACTGCAATCTATGGCAATCTATGCCAGTTTTTATCCAGTTTTTGGTTCCCACTCCAACGTTCGCTTCGTTCGCCGACGGTCATTCATCGTCTTCTTCTTTTCCAGCCGTTTTAATTCCAATACTGGACATAGGCCTCCCCTTTGACTTTCCACAGATCCCTATCTTGGGCATGGTGCATCCACTTGCTTCCTGCGATTCGCCCCACTTCGTCAGACCATCTTGCCTGAAATCTTCCTATGCTCCTTTTGCTTGTTCTAGGTCACCACTCGAGAATCTTTTTGGTCCATCTGGAGTCTGAGCGTCTGGCATCGTGTCCTGCTCAACCTCATTTTAAGTCAGCTGTTCGTTTAACCACGTCGGTTACCTTGGATTTCTCTCGTATCCATTCATTTGTCCGCCGGTCATTACTTCATTAGATTGTTCAAATTCCCATTGTTATTCATGTTGGCAATTTAGTTTTTTTAAACCTTTAATAAAAAAAATCTCATATTAATGACATTCAGGCACTCGGATTTTGTAATGTGGAATGGAAACGATGCGATGGCACAGTTCAATTTATTTGTAATTTTAAAAATAATTTAACGAAAGGTTATGTAGGTGGGTAATTTTCGTTTTCCAATTATTATTGGGATTATGGGATAAACGGTTTGAAGAATAATAATAATAATTTGGATTTCGGACGGACCTTAATGGTCAACCGTTTATATTATTAGGTACCTACGTAGGTTACATATAGGGCGCACAGGGCCGGATTAGTCATAGTTGCAGGAGTGGCAATTAATGCTAAGAGCATTGTGCTAGCTTGGCAGAAACAAAATCGGAATTTTATGGATCAAGGTGAAAATAACAATCGATTAAGCGTACATAGATTAGCTCGAAGAGTGGACACTATAAAATATTTTCTTTGATACCAATTTTGTTATAAGCTGAATAAAAATAAAATTTTAAACATAAAAAAAACTGGCTTTCTGTTTTCTTTCACAAACTCGACGTTTTGACACTCCTTCTGGTGTCTTCCTCTTAATCAAGTTAATTTATACACAGTTCACATGAAAACCAAGCAAAGATGTCGAGCGCTCATCGTTACTGACAAACCCAAACACTTTCTTGCATACTTCGCAGCAATCTAAAAGCTTGTGTCGTGAAGTGCAGAATACGTCATAAGGGTTGGAATTAGAATTTGAGTTGGGTTCAATCTTAAAAACAGTGGCCAGTTTACATATTGTATGTAAATGTTTAAACGTGTTTTATACCCCTAGTTTAGCAGCTACTTAATACATTAAGAGTATGCATACCGACATTCTAAAAATTTCTAAAAACGGGAGACCTTATATCTCGACAACCTTTACTAATATGCTTTGAAAAAAATAACATTTATCTAGGAAATGACCATAAAGTTTTTTTATATATTTTATATAGATTCTCAAAAAAAAATTGAAAAACACCTCTGATCTTTTTTTCGAAAGACGAAAACTCGTTTCCCGAAAGTCGCGGAGTATTTTTTGTTTTTAATGATAATATGAATTAAAATCTAGGGAATAACCGTAAAAGTTTTTTGATAGACGCAAAATTAAACCCCAAAAAATGGAAAAACACTATTTTTACCATTTTATCAAGCGTTCCCGCGATTTTGAACCTTAATGCCGTGGGAAATGACTGTAACGTCATTTAGGTGCTAAGCCCCAATGACGTCTTTATAAAGACGGGAAGGGGCTCTAGATTATTTTGCTACGGGTCCCGTGCAAGTTGACTACGGCACTGAGTAGGAAAATCACATGCAAGGGTTGTATTACGTTCCATGGGGTAACTACATACAACACCTGTTTCATTACGTTGTTTACTCGCATTATCGTTACACCTACATAATATACTGAATATTAAATATTGTATGCATAGCATATCTACAAATGTTATATTATTTATATTACCTCTCTACATATTGATATAGTAAATGTATTCACACGATGCCTCCCACACAACACCAACACTGATTGGATAATTACATACAACAATATATGAATGTTTGCTGTAGTCTGTAGGTATATAATTATATATAATATTTATTCGATACTCAATAGGTACTCAGTTAGGTAGGTAATTCTTTTATTATTCTTCTTCTTCGTTAGCCGTCCCTCCACTGCTGGATATAGGCCTCTTTTAACGTTTTCCTATTTTTTCTACATCGAGCTTTGATCAACCAGTTTCTTCCTGCGACTGGGACTACATCATCTATCCATCTTTTTTGGGGTCGTCTTACAGGTCTTCTGTTCTCCAAGAGGAAAATTTCACACTGTCGCGTTCTTATTTCGCGCTAACATTCTCATTCAAAACTTGAAAATATTGAAGCAAAATTTTTTTTCTATTTACTATTCACATAAGTCCTTAAAAGCAAACGCTCTTACAATATTATCATTATGTACCTACCTTTTTGTATTTCATTCAGACAATACGTTATTATTGAGAGGCTCTGGACCATGTATTTTTTTATTGTCCAATAAGGACACCTATGACTTATAACTATAGCTCAGTCAAAGACGTTTAGCGACCTTTAAATAATACGTAGGTTCGTCCTCTCTTCTTTATGTATGGGACCAAAGAACATTAATATGGAAATAAATATCAAAACTGTTTATAAAATAATTGGATAGTTTTGTGATTTTTGTAAACATGCAAGCTTGATTTGTTTTGCAGAATGAATGATTCTAAATTATTGTAACTGTGTGTTTTCTTTGGATGCTTGGCAAATCACAAATAATCCCATGTGGATGGATTGCCTAAATGAACTTTAAAAATACGGATACAGGTATATACAGGCTATCCCAGAAAGTACGATCAAGCGAAAGTCCGAAGATAGAGCACCTCTGGGTTTTAGGTTACGCGATTTTTTGTAGTTTTCAAGTTATGATTTTTTTTTGTATTTTTTTGTCAAACCCCGACTTGCAAGACATTATTGGTCACAGAGACACCAATTATTCATAGTTTTCCGTATCGATGAAATGAATGGTGACATTATTTTAAGCAGGGTAGGTGGGATTTCGCGAGAAAATAGGTCGTGTATCGAAGTAAGAAGAGAATCAAATCAGATGGGTTAATTTGTAATTGGCCCTTTCTAACAAACGTCCAAAACTTGCGCATGAGTAAGGCCGGGGCAACAGCTAGTTTATTTATTTATTTATGCACATGGAACAGATCAGACGGGGAAATGAGTGACCGCAAGACTCGTGTTGTGACAAGAATTAAAGTGAATAAACTAAGATGTTCAGGGCATGTTTTTTTTATTTTTTAAACTTAAAGTAAACAACAAACACATATAAATATACAAAATGGACATAGTACAGATTATAAAAGGTTGTTTACTAGGGCGAACTTATCGCATGTTGAGATAATTAAAGATGACAGGATGACAAAAAATATATATTTGAGTGAGCGAAGAGGGGTGAGGAGGCCGCCCGAGACTGACCTGGTCCGATCATGTCGACTAGTTCGTCAAGGATGGACGCGTTTTGAGTAAAAGGAATCGAAGAGCGTGTATAACTGCATGTATGAATGTGACGGAGACAATTGCAGTGTGTGCAAGGATAGGGCTGTCTGGCGCTCTGTCCTCTCTACCTACCCGGCAAGGGACGTGGCGTGAGGGTATAGATAGAAAGAGGTGGAACAGATACAGTCACGGAAGCAAATATTGACAGGTACACTAGTACACAAATATACAATACACAAGACCAATAACATCCGTTCACAATTAACACACATTCAAAACAAATAGATTATATAATTAATATTTCTTTTTTTTTTTTTATTCTCTTTCGGCAAGGCACCCGATCGCGAGTGATATATGCCATACAGAGACAAAGTCAATTCAATTCCGCACACTCGATAATCAAAACATTAAATCACTTAGTCACACTATCACGCAAAACAACAACTTACCCTCCTTCAGTAGGAAGCGGGCAGTACAAGATGTTACAAGTTTCAATGCCTATCGGTATACAATATCTCTAGCGGACATCGGTAAATTCAATGCTCGTTATAAACAGGGATGTGCCGGGCTGCATTTCAATTACAATTAAATTATTAAATTCAAAACTTTTGCATGTACTAAATATTTTTATCGTGTTTCTTCAAGTGATTTATTAGGGCGAAGTTAATTCTAGGATTATTCAATGAAAGGAGATGTTGAACATTAATTGGAAATGACAAGCCGAGGCCAGTCAAGTCACGCAGTAGATCATTATTGGGTAATCGGCTACAATTGAAAAAGACGTGATCCGCCGTCTCATCCTCCTCTCCACACTCACACAGAGCAGATGACAAGATATTAATCCTTTTAAGGTGCGATGCCAGAACAGTATGGCCTATTCTAAGCCTACACAAAAGAGAAACGCTCAATTTGGGGATTTTTAGATGTCGAAACCATGGGAAAGTTGGGACCGATGGTTGTATACTTCTATAATAGGAACCAGTACTAGACTCAGAAAACATAAGATTCCACTCCCCATCAACTCTTTTTTTAAATATATTAATGTAATCGTCAATTGGTAGCGAGAAGTTGCATGGAATGACGCCACACGAGCGGGCTTCTCCCGCTAGTGCGTCTACTCTTTCGTTACCTTCAATTCCCACATGGGAGGGAATCCAAGCAATCGATACATCAATGTTTTTTGTATAGGAGGTATGAAACATGTCCTTTATATCACAAATAAGTCGATTATTAATTAAAGCGGAAGTATTGTTCAGCATCAAACAGTTGACAATGCTGAGAGAGTCAGTAAAGATTATCACAGGCGATATAGATAAATAAACAATCTTCCTCAGAGCCTCGACGAGGGCCACACACTCGGCCGTAAATACAGATGTCTCCCCAGGCAGCTGAAACTGACCTACCAGGTTCTGAGAAGGTATGTAATATGCTGCACCACAAGTTCCATCGTCGCCCTTAGACCCGTCCGTAAAAACCTTGATATGTGAGGGCCAATTTTCTTCAACTGTTTGGGAAAACAGACGATTGACGTACGTGGGGTTCCAAGAAGAAACAGACCTGTTTATTTATTATTTATTTATTTATTGTTTTAACGGCCACAAGGCCTTTGAAAAGTTACAATACAAAAAAAGTTAGAAATATCAATACAATACAATACAATACACAGTAACAAACAGACAAAGGAATCACAATCAATACTTAAGTATGTTAACACACAATATTGACAAAAAACAGTAAATAAAAATCGTACAATACAGACGTTAATACCAATTGAGGGATAGATGTTAGGAACGAGCATGGTTGCGTCTAGGGGAATGCTGAAAATGGGGAGAGATGGATTGAGAGGGCATGAAAGAACATTGAAGATGAAGTACCATGATTCATACAGCAGAGGTGGGGTGGAAGTGAGTCGATTAGGTTTTGAACTCAATAAAGCATGAAGAGATCGAAGTTTATAAAAAATAGGATGATTGCTTTGATTTGATCGGTTTACAAGAAATTTAAGGCAGAGGAGTTTTCTTCTCAAGGACAAAGGCATTTCAGCGCATTCCGCCTGTAGGGAAACCACTGGGGAGGATTTCATTGCCCCAAGTATGAGTCTAAGGGATTTTGATTGTACCCTGTCCAATTTAATCTGTAAGTATTTTGGAAGTGGGTCCATGATAAAGCATGCATAATCTATATGACTTCTAATAAGCGCACAGTATAGCATTCTCATGACAGATGGGTGAGCACCCCACCAGACTCTCGATATTGCCCTCAGGATATTGATGTTCTTTTCGCATTTAGCTATTATACTCTCTATGTGGGCATTCCATGACAGTTTGCGGTTAAGTGATACTCCCAGAAATTTTACATTTTGCTTAAAAGGGACTTCGATACCGTTAAGTTTTATTTTAATATTTGGAGTATTATGCTTCCTGGAAAATATTACTGCTTGACTCTTGCCCGGAGACAGAGTGAGGCCCCTGCCATCAAACCATTCACACACAGATCGCAAAGCATCCTCCAGTAACCTTGAGGCACGTGATACTGATTTATGTGGTAAATAAATTACGAAATCATCCGCATATTGTAGAATAGAGACTTCGGGAGGGATACATGAAATAAGATCTTGAGTATAAATATTGAATAGAATGGGGCTCAATACGGAACCCTGGGGGAGACCCCTATAAACTTTTCTTTCTACTATTCCCATTGGGGTCTCAATCATAATCAATCTGCTGCACATTATGTTAATTATGAGATGAACAAGAGCATCTGGGATTCCCAAAGACATCATAGTGTCAAATAGTTTCGGAATGAGAACATTGTCATAAGCACTGCATGCGTCCAAGAAGCAGGCTATCATATCTGCTTTATTTTCTCTAGCGAGGTGAATATCTGAAACTAGTACACTGAGGTTGTCAGTGCACGATCTGTTTTTTCGAAAGCCAAACTGCCAGGGGGGTAAAAGGTTATTTTTTTCAACGAACCATTCAATCCTGGCTTTGATCATTCGCTCAAGAATCTTTAGAAAACAGCTTGAGAGGGCAATGGGTCTATATGAAGATCCCAGGGATAAATCCTTGCCAGGCTTAGGGATAGGAATCACTAGCTGCTTCCTCCAAGATTCGGGGATCGAACACGAATCCAGAACAAGATTATACATTTTCAGAATTACAGTGAGAAACGATTCGGGAAAGTGTTTGAAAAAAGTGTATGGAATGAGGTCATGTCCTGGAGAAGAGTCACTCGTGGACTGAATGGCGGTCTTTAATTCGTTAAGTGTGAAAGGAGGGATCAAGTTCTGTGAGCGATTCAGTTCTGAAGAGGGCTTGGGAAGCTCAAAAGAATTTGGAACGTAGGACGGGGCCAACCTTCCAACAAAATCAGATACCCACGTCGTACACTTGGAAGAATCAGCCTTCGGAGAATACGCACCTCTAAACCTTCGAATCGAATCCCAGACACTTGTGAAGGAGGTTTCTGGCGACAAAGAGTTACAGTAATCATACCAACCTTGCCTTTTTTTCTTTCTTAGTAATTTTTTGGCCTCGGCCTGAGCCCTACGGACTTCCAAATAGTTGGCAAGTGACATATTTCTCTTGTACCTCCTAATCGCATTAGTCCTATTCTTTACCGCAGCCGTACACTCTTTATCCCACCAAGGGGGAGAATACTTGTAAAAGGAATTACCGTTAGATATTGGAATTGCCTGGTTGGCCGCCTTGATGATGCGGTCGTGAACTACCTCGACAAAGGGATTGATATCCATTTCTGCACTATTGACAGTAGGAACCTCGGAATCCAACTCAAGCAATCTTTCAAAAAGACTCCAGTCCGCCCTGTTTGTAAGAAATTTCGTTTTGGTAGGCTTGTTATATCGAGGTCCTTGAGGATTGATCATGGTTACTATGATAGGGAAATGGTCACTGGAATATAGATCAGATAGTCGGTTCCAAGATGTTATTGTGGCGAGATTACTGGTGCACAATGTGATGTCCAGGGCATTTTGACTGTGATGAGGGGGAGCAACGCGAGTTGGAACTCCGGTATTTAAGATGCATATGTTAGTTTCTTCCACGAAGTCCAGAATCGCTCTGCCTGCAGTGTCCGTCGAAACACACCCCCAGGATGTCGAATGAGCGTTGAAATCTCCCAGAATGTAAAAATTAGGCGATAAATTACCTATGACGTTTCTCCAGTACGAGAGATTAAACCGCCCTTCAGGAGTGTATACAGAAACAATGGAAATATTCATGACGCTAACAGCCAAAATCTGCTGTCCTGGAGTTTTCGGAAGGCTAATCTCTTGAAAGGTTAGATTATTTTTTATAAGAATGGCGGTACCATTACCGCGACGGCCATCAGACCGGTCTTCTCTAACACAAGAGAAGCCGGGAAATGATATAGAGGAACCTGGAGGGAACCAAGTTTCAGAAAGAGCAGCTACGTCTATATTGTGGGTACGTAAAAGGAAAATTACTTCATCTCTATTGGCAACTGCACTGCGGCAGTTCCACTGGAGAATCGAAAGAGAATTAATCGTTGCTATTGACGCCATTTTCGAGAAAAGACTGAAGAACAGGAATAAAACAGGCAACGTTGGACGGTAAGGAGTTTTGAGTGCGCAGAAGACTAAGGAGCATGGACAGAAGAGATTTAGTGAATGATTCATTGCTTGAAGCAAGATTTTCGGACAAGTTTTCGATGTTAGAGGTTTTGTTAGGAAGGTACGAAGTTGAATTTAGTGCACACCCATTGGGAAGCTCGAAAGTTGAATTTCCATTAGGGTAGAAAAGAAGGGAATTATGTTCTGATTGATAGAAGTTAGGCTTTGGCGGTGCTTTAGGAGTTCTATATACGAATTTTCCACGGATTTTTTGGGATACTGTAGTTGTAGGTGTAGGAGTTGGCTTAAGGACGCTGGCATATGAGACTCGGCTAGGTGGATGTTGCTTGGCCGCTTGAATGTAAGAAGTGTTTTGAGAAGCCATTGTGTATTTTATGGCTTTTTGCCGGCTATATTCCGGACAATCCAGGCTAATCGCTTTATGAGGTCCGTTACAATTAAAACACTTTGGCGTTTGGATTGGACATTCTAGTGAAGGGTGATCCCCTCCGCAATTGAAACATTTTTCCGCAGAACGGCAGGAGTTTCTGGTATGCCCAAATTTGCAGCAGCGGAAACACTGCATAGTCGGGTAAAAGTAAGTCTCGACGTTGAATGAATTATAGTACAGGTAAACGTGGAAGGGCAGGTCTTGCCCCTCGAATGTGACCACGATTGACCTGGAGGGTTTCCATTCTATTGTGTCGCCTGATTTGTCCTTAAAATTCAATCTCCGTACCTTTAAGATCTTGCCAATGTCCGGGTTGCTTTCCGAGAGGGCAGACTCGAGTTCGGACTCGGTAAGGTCTACCGAGACCCCCCTTATCAACCCCATGCGGGATATGTTATGGGTCGGGATGAAGGCCTTGTACAAACTGTTTGAAATTAAGAAGATATTTTTGATGAACGTGTTAGCTGAAAGTAAGTTGGAAAATTCAATTGATATGCGGTACCTCCCTTCCGCCTTTACCGATCCGTTAACAACGTTTTGTACTCCTCTCGAAAACAAAAATTTACCAAATTCTACAGGGAAGATAGCCTTCCCTTGTTCGCATCGTTGTACAAGGACAACAAACGGTCCACTTGATCTGGGGGGGTATAGTTGTATAGGTGAGGAAGAAGAAGAGTTAGAAGGAAGAGGGTTGGAAGGAGAAGGTCCAGAAGTGAGATTGTTGTGTGATGGGGTGTCAGAGTCCGTATTCAAGCCGAGGTCAATCTTTCTCTTTTTGATGGGATCTGGAGGGAGAGGGGGGATCTCCACCCCCTCCATCCTGGTATATATTTTTTAAATAATGTACGTAAAGCCGGTAGATTACAAAAATGAAAAATTAATTAACAAAATTTAAATAAGAATAAAACAAAAATTAGTGACAACCCTGTCACCGAAACAGAATAAACAAGTTAGAAAAGAAGAAAAAATAATAATATTAAATATTCTTAGCTGAGCTCCTAGTACACGATACAAACACCACCGCCTCGTAGCACTGTTCACTCGGGAATGATTAATATTTCTTATACCTATATAATATTTTATGGTAAAATATTTATAACATTATGACTAGAAGTATTGTGTATAATACTTGTATTCATAATATTTATTTAATTAGTTGAATGGGGAGGTATGTAGGTAAGGTACCTGCCTATTGTTACATAAATATTTTGTTTTTCCTTTATTACATTAATAGAAACAAATTAGTAATCAACTTACATAATTCTGATGGAAATCGGGTAGCAATGTAACGCAGAGCCGCGGAATCTCAAATATACGGAATTTAAAACCCTTCGCATTGCCCTCAGCTACGGCCCAAATACGCTTGGTTAAGCACGCCCACACACGCACTGATGTTCAGGGATAGTACTTTGTAAGCTTTCTCACTCAAAACACGCAGATAAAATGTTTATGGAAAATGACCCTTACAGCGATATACATAAGGGCGTTTTTAGTTTGCATTTTATCTGCGTGTTTCGGGTGAGAAAGCTTTAGAAAGTTCCACCCCAGTTAACTAAATCGACCATTTGAAAAAAGTTTCAACCAAAAACTCTTTCTCAATTCAAAATCAGGCAAATACTGAATTCAGAGAGAGATAAAAGTCGAGGATTTTTGCAAACGTTCGATTCAGTTAACTGAAAATCAATGCGTGTGTGGCCGCGCTTTCTAATTGAATAATATTCCATAATACATATTATGTAACATATCGTATTCACTATCCTTAGTATTCATTGATATTATACGAGCTTACGAAATGTTTAGAGCAGTGATCGATAAAAATCGAGCTCCTTTATACTAAAATTTCACATTTTTTATTTATAAATTTATTTATAGAGCTAGCTAGTGCGCACTTATTTTGTTTTTAAAGAATCTTGATTTATCGAAATAAACTCAAATACACCTTTGTACACTTCACAGTAAGCTTGAACTGGTAAATATTGTAAGTGGTACAAACTGTTTTAAGTAAAATTAAAAATACTGCGCTATACCTACCTATCTAAATTTAATTTACCATTAGAATATAAACGTACAATAAACATACGTGTAAAGATAGGATCAGAAAATCCGTTCTCTACACCTAGCCCGCAAACAGCGTCCTTTTTGACGGGCAACAGCTAGTCATAATAATAATAACAATAATAATTATGTTCTTTTGTAGAATTACCTAGTATTGATATTACTGGTAGTTAGTACCCATGGCCTAACAATGTAGAACGTATTAAATTTTACAAGTAAAGTGGGTACCTCTGGGTAATTTAGTAAGAAATTAATAATTCTCTTTGTGTTCGATATTAAATTTATGATTCTATAATAAGTGAATGGCTATAGGAATACATACAAAAGGTAAATTACTTTGGTATAGCTTCCTCCCTCTCGTCTCATGGAATAATAAAGGTATTTAAGTACACGACTACCTTATTAGTTATTTATTGTATCAAATTCATTGTTATTTATCACTAGCTGAATAACCGGTGCTTTGCAACTGCACGGTGTCACCCGATGCGATGGTTTGAGGTAGACAAAATATGATTTACGATCTAAACTTCTTTTCCAGCGTCCTTTCATACGATACCATACATGACCCCACGCAAGGCTTGGATCCTCTTATCACCATGGCATCTCCGAGGAAAAACTTTTTCTCCAAAAACCAGCGACGTTTCAACACAGAGTATATTATCGCAAATGTTATTCTAAATTTTTGCAGCAATCCATCGTAAATGCAGGAGTTACGCGAACTCTTACAAAAATCGAACTTTACTTTATATATATTGATTCGCGCCTTGCTACGCCACAGACGTCTGTAAATCTGTCAAAAAGTATGAAATACTAATAATAAATGTTTAACAGGTTCGGCCCCCCCATACTAGCCCCTCCCCCTTTATTCCTGCTGATGCCGGGAGAGTAACTATTCATCTTTTCGACACCTAAAACTATGGATTCGACACTATTATAACTTTTTTCATTCCAAACCCTTCGTAGCCCCTGCAACCCTCACCTTTACGAATTCAACACCAATATCACTTTTTTCGTTCCGTCCATCGCTGAAAAGTTACGGACGGATGTACGCGTAGGATTTTTATAGCATATTAGATGATGTGTTGTATAATCTAAAATGCAATATCTGGGATAAAATATTACAAAGTATACATATTCTTAATTTTCTTATTTCAAGGAAAACTTTCAGTTGAAAGATTCCACTGTATTTAATTATAAATTAATTTACATTGTAAACAAAATATTTTAATTGAGGGAAATAACAAACCAGAGAGCTGATACCAATACAATTTATACCTTAAGTTAGTTTTTTATTTGTTCCCAGGCTCTTCTTGAAAAAGATAAAATTCACATTATCGCTTACGTTATTCTTATTTTGCGCTAACATTCTCAAATAAAATTTAAAAAGTTGAAGCGAAAATAGAACGATTTTTGCTCATTGGATAATAAGCCTTAAGGGCATGGCACCAGGAATGACGTCACAGTCTTTTCCCACGGCATTAAGGTTCAAAATTGCGTGACAATCGCATGATAAAATGGTAAAAATAGCGTTTTTTTCCATTTTTTGGGGTTAATTTTGCGTCTATCAAAAAACTTTTACGGTTATTCCCTAGATTTTAATGCATATTATCAGTACAAGAAAAAAAATTACTCAGCGACTTTCGGGAAACGAGTTTCCGTCTTTCGGAAAAAAGGTCAGAGGTGTTTTTAAATATTTTTTTTGCGAAATCTATACAAGATGTAAAAAATCTATTACGGTTATTCCCTAGATAAAGGTTCAATGCATCTACCCTATTTTGTTCCAAAGCATATTTAGTAACGGTTGTCGAGATAGAAGGTCTCCCGTTTTTAGAAATTTTTGTAATGTCGGTATTCACACTCTTAAACGTAGTTACAAAACAATATTGTAGTTGCATCAATCCTAAAATACAAGCGCTGGCGGTTTACAGGGCGCAACAGCTAGTATGAAATAACACAAGATAACACTCAAGTCTCACATTGTAAGGTCATGTCATGACGAGTGAGGAGTGAGGAGAGAGATAGTGTCTTGTATTGTATTGTATTGTCATGTAGTGTATTTTGAGTTGAGTTCCCAAGTACTCAGTATGACATGTTGTATTGTATTGTGATTTGAGATATTGTATTGTTATTATATTTGAGTAAACATTAGGTAAGTACTTGTAGTTTGTATTGTGTTTGTTTCACTCCAGACTCAAGTAATATTGCTGCGTCTGCTGTGCTCTTATAGCCCAAGGGACGGCCGTCAAAAATATGACGCATCTGTTATTTGATCGAAATGTGGTTTATAATAGGGAATAACAACACGGACAGTTTCTAAAGCGCCGTTTTTTGGAAAAAGTCCACCTCAAGGGCGCCTTTTACAATTAAATGAGCTAATCTAAGTAGATACTAAATGCGGTATCTGAATCCGAATCTTAGGACTAAATTGTAGTTTCATCTTATTGGTCGGTTTCATCGTTTCTCTTAGTATCTTGTTTATTATTTTTTTATTCCGTTTTTATTATTGTTTTTTTCTCACATATGTACCTATGTATGTATATATTTTCTACTTCGTATATTTTTTTTATTCAATTTCTTTTTTCTGTTTTTTCCTGGGGTTAACTGGAAGAAATCGCAGTTCTGCGATAAGTTCGCCCTAGTGTACAACTTTTTATGATCTGTACTATGTCCATTTTATATATTTATATGTGTTTGTTGTTTACTTTAAGTTTAAATAAATAAATAAAAGATACTTATGTGTGCATTTTCTATACTATACTAAACGATTTTTTAAATAGGTGAGTTTTAAGCTGGCTGTTGAATTCAGCAGTTGTTCTCGCTTTTCTGATGTGTACAGGAAGTTCATTCCAGGCAGAAGGCCCCGCTGAGCTGAAAGCTCTTCCCAGATCCCAGGTTTGTTGTTTATACCAGTCTACTGCAAACATCTGTTCGTGACCTGAGCAGTGAGCATGCTTTGTTTTTAATTTTGTGACCGGGAATTGCAGAGTTCGGAGAGTTCATACGATAGCTTATCAATAACTCCCCTACTAGTCCTACAAAAAATTGTAGAACAATTCAGTAAGTATTATTTTTGTCGTTGACCACTTTATCATATCTCTTACCACATTCCTTAAAAATGCGAAATACCACGAAGAGGGACCTTTTCGGATTAGGATTTTGATAGGCAACCCTAGTGCGATGTATTTTATAAGCTAACATTTTATTTTATAATCTTATACCCATGGCTTTTTAGGCCATTTGTACACAGCATATCACAAAGAAATCACAAAAAAACAAACAAAAACAGTCATGCAAGTGCACATTACATAATGTAAATCAATAATTACAAATTTAACAAAATCAGTCACATACGCTTAAAAGATTATATTTATTATTAAAGATTTAAACCATATTTCGATCAAATAATAGATGCGTCATATTTTTAACGGCCGTCCCTTAGGCTATTACACCCGTATGTAAATAGAGAGTTGACGTGATTTACACAACGGGGAGAATTATATTTCCAAACTAAAAGTGGTCATGTAGCAAAGTAATGTTCTTTGTACTCCTATAGTCACGCTATGCGACATACAACACATATTATACGTTATATGTAATATATATCTAATCTATTCTACCCCTCACATCACGTCTCTTGCGGGGTAGTAAGTGATAATAGAGAGCCAGTCCCTAGCTTTACGCAAACTTTTTGCTTCAGTCACATTCATGTAATTCGTCATACATACTCCAGGATTCATTTGACTTAAACTATGTCCACCCTTTAGCGTCTGGTCAACATGGTTGAGTCAAATTTTATTTATTTACTTAATTTTATTTCATTCATTTCAATAAAGTTTTTTGAAGAGGAGTAGCCTTGTCCAAAGTGTGACAGAGTGTGCATGTCCAGAATCGGCCTTCATAATCACCTCCAATGACATCATCGACAGGATCAGTAATAACATGACAGCGATTCTTCGGAGATAAAAACATGCTCGGCAACGGGCAGACGGCTATTATTATTATTATTTTCATACCATAAAATGGGCCAAACTATATAAGGCATTCACAAGTCGATTATTGATAATCTTGTCAATAAATATATTCACGAGAAGGTATAATACAACACAATGTGGCGTATCTTGTAAGTATTTTTTCCGTCAGCTACTAGGGTGTCATGTATTCACGTATGGGCGCTGGGCGCTAGTCACTGTCACGTGGAGGTGACATGTCCCACTTGTTCCTCCAAATATTAGTATAATGTTATAATACACCGTGACCGGACGTAAACCCATAAGAATACTGCTCAACAAATAAATCCCAAAAAAGACAAAAACCCTTTAGAAATACCCTCAAGGAACAAAAGCTCAAATCCAATCAGATTTTAAAGCGTTTTTTCACGATTTCTTTTAGCGTGATAGAAAATGGCATCGATTAGAAAATAAACAAATAAATATACAGATCTAAAATGAGTAATTCATCTTATGGAATCCAACTGGAAAGTGGACTTTTATCCGTTGAGGATTTATTTATTTATTTTGACATATACGGCTTGCGTCCTTAACAATAACAATATAAATTAAACATAAAACAAAAAACTGAAATGAAATTATACAAATTTAATATAGCATGCACCTAGACTCTATGGCCATACGAACATCGTGTGAGGAGGGTGCAGGTATTACGTATCAATAACGTGACGTACGCTAGCAGGCGGACGAGTGCAAGTGCCCCTAGCAACTACCTCGCACGACACTTCTGAAAGGATATTTCTGAAATGTTTTTGTCTTTTTTGGGATTTATTCATGTTCTATCTATCTATCTATACCCTCACGCCACATCCCTTGCAGGGTAGGCAGAGAGGACAGAGCGCCAGACAGCCCTATCCTTACACACACTCCTAGCTTCCGTCACATTCATGCAATTAGTCATACACGCTCTCCGATTCCTTTTACTCAAAACGCGTCCATCCTTGAGGATCTGGTCGACATGATCGGACCAGGTCAGTCTCGGACGGCCGCGCTTTCTCACCCCTCTTCGCTCATTCAGATATATCTTTTTTGTCATCCTGTCATCATTCATTCTCTCAACATGCCCAAACCATCTTAGTTTGTTTACTTTCATTCTTGTCACTACACCAGTCTTGCAGTCACTCATTTCCCTAATAACCTCATTCCTTATCTTATCTCTCAGCGTTTTCCCGCACATTCTTCTTAATGACCTCATTTCTACTGCATTCAACCCTGATTCATCCTTCTTCATCCACGTCCACGTCTCACTAGCATACATCAGGGTCGGCACCAAGACAGCATTGTGCACTAGCACTTTTGCTTTCATAGACACATTGCTACTACTAACAATCGGACCGAGCGCACCATTCGTCCTAGTACCGGCCAGCTTCCTTCTTTCAATGTCTCCATCACAGCGTCCATCTCTAGTAAACAAACTTCCCAGATATACATACTCATCCACTTGCTCCAGACAGTCATTACCAACCTTTATCACACAATTTGTCCTTATTTCCTCACTTTCGAACACTAATACTTTCGTTTTATTTACATTCATTTTCATACCATTCATATCGCAGCTTTCGTACACACAGGATACTATCCGTTGTAACTCACATTCATCATCAGCCATCAACACTAAATCATCTGCAAACATTAACGCACATACTTTCACTCCATTTAGGTCCACACCAACATTCAACTCATTCAGAGGACGCATGCAGTAGTCGAAGAACAGGTTGAACAACCAAGGCGACATGACGCAACCCTGTTTAACCCCTTTTGTGAGAGTGAACCACTGCGACAACGCAGCATTCACCCTGACACAAGCAGAGCTCTCCGTATATAGAGACGCGATTGCGCCAATCAGTCGGTCGCTCACCCCATATTCCGACAGTACACGCCACAGTCTTTCTCGGTCCACACGATCGTATGCCTTCTCCAGATCCACGAACGCGCAGAAGAGCCTCTGGTGTTTAGCCAGAAGCTTCTCCACGACCATCCGTAGGGAGAAGATCTGATCGGTGCACCCCCTGCCACTCATGAAAGCACCCTGCACATCCCATACTTTACTTTCAGTCACTTTTCTTACTCTTTCAATCAATACCTTTCCATACAGTTTGCCCACAGAGCTCAGCAAACTGATAGCCCGATAACTGCCGCATTCCAACCTTGAGCCTTTCCCCTTGTACAAAGGGCAGATGACTGCCCTCCTCCAATCCTCAGGAGTGCAGCCACTCTCCCAGCACAAGTTGAAGAGCCTCAGGCACCACTCGAGAATCTTCGGGCCACCTTGCTTGATGAACTCTATGGCCACACAGTCATGTCCCGCAGCTTTACCATTCTTTGCTTTTTTCAATGCAAGCACAACTTCATTCATACGTATTTCCTCGTCCTCAGCAATATTTACATTCATACTATCTGCTACATTCGTCTGGTTTGTACTAGTACCACTTTCATACAATTCTTCGAAGTATTCTTTCCATCTTTCAACAACTTCTTCTCCATTCATCACTAAATCACCATTCTTATCTTTGATGCAATTCATACTGTTTTTCTCACTTCCAGATCTCTTTCTTTTTACTTCCTTCCAGAATATTTTCAAATTCTCCTCGACGTTCCTCGATAATTTCATACATTCCTCTTCCTCAAGTTTTCTCTTTTTCTGGCAAACCATTTCTTTCACTTCTTTCCTACACGCTTTATATATATTCTTCTTTCTTTCTTTCTCACCTCCATCATCTGGTTTCGCACCAAGCACATCATTCCACGCTTTCTTTTTCCTCACTACAGCATCCTTCACCTCATCATCCCACCACGCATCACCTTTTTTCCTTCCTACCAACGCTTCTCCACATACTTCTCTTGCACTCTTTACTAGCACCTCCTTCATAACATTCCATAGTTCACTCGTCGAGCGTTCCTCATCATCATGTACTTCTAGCCTTTCGTTAGTCAGTCTTTCATATTCATCCCTAACATTCGTCTCTTTCAGTTTTTCGACCCTGATTCTCCGGACAGGCTCCAACTTCCGAGCCCTCGAGCGCCAACCGGAGAAAAGATCAATCCTTGTTATCACAAGGAAGTGATCCGTCCACAGTCCGGCGCCCCGAAATGCCCGGGTGTCCTTTGTCGCCTTCCGGAGCTCAGAGTCCACACATACAAAGTCAATCATCGACCTTTCAATACGATCAACTCTCTCTCTTTGCCAAGTGTACTGGTGGATCTCCTTGTGTGCGAAGAATGTGTTCGCCACAAAGAGATCCAACTCCAAACATACTTCTAACACTCTTTTCCCGTTATCATTCACCCTATCATCGCCATGCAATCCCAACACTCTCTCAAAATTCTTCCTTCTGACACCGACCCAACCATTCAGATCACCTGCCAATATTACTTTTTCATTCGCTCTTCTTTTATCCGCTGTCTCCCGCACTAAGTTCCAAAACTCATCCTTCTCATCATCCAAGGCATCATTCCCTGGACCGTAACCTATAATAAGGAACAGCCTGGTCATGCCTACCTTGAAACGAATCCAGATGAGTCTCGGTCCTACCAGTCCATACCCATTACGCTTCACCATACATTCAGTCATTCTTTTTGATAATATAGCACCCACTCCCTGACGTCCATGTTCATTTTCAGGCACTCCAGACCACATCTCTGCCATTCCATTCACCACATCACAATCTCTATCCTTTCTTTTCGTCTCACATAAACACAATATATCTAAGTTCCTCTCATGCAAAACATCACGCAATTCATTCATCTTACCTTCCATATCTCCTCTTATATTCCACACACCAATCCGGCATTCTGCCCTCCTCTTTGCGCCCTCCCTGGTACTTGACGCGGCGTGATGGGTGGCGAGCCTCATCGACTCCATGCGTCAAGACCACCACCTAATTTCTTACATCTTAGGACCTATAGGTCCCGTGTCTTGGTTTCCCTCCACCATGTTAGTAGAAATATATATATATACAAAATAATATAATAAGAATAGAAATATAAATAGAATAAATAGAACTACCACCACCAGAAGTATCCCACTACCAGCCGTTGAAAGTCCTCAAGGTCAGCGTTTTCGTCGGAAGTGGCCCTGCGGGCCGGCACTGAGTGGGTTTTGAGTAAAAGCACTCGAAGACACACAAACACGATTTTGACTGGAAAATCACTGAGGGAACGACACAGAAGGTGGAATACACGAAATAGTATTAACGACAATATCGAGAAGAAACACGTGCGGTCACGACGGATGGTAGAGGGCTACTGATTTTGCGTTCAGTGGACGCCTGGGGACCACGCGTATGGAATAGTATGATAAAATGGCGTCTGAAAAACAGAGGACAAGATGGCGTACGAAGTCAAAAACCAGTAATACTAGGGGAAAAAGCTTATTAATTCCGGCACTGAGTGGGTTTTGAGTAAAAGCACTCGAAGACACACAAACACGATTTTGACTGGAAAATCACTGAGGGAACGACACAGAAGGTGGAATACACGAAATAGTATTAACGACAATATCGAGAAGAAACACGTGCGGTCACGACGGATGGTAGAGGGCTACTGATTTTGCGTTCAGTGGACGCCTGGGGACCACGCGTATGGAATAGTATGATAAAATGGCGTCTGAAAAACAGAGGACAAGATGGCGTACGAAGTCAAAAACCAGTAATACTAGGGGAAAAAGCTTATTAATTCCGGCACTGAGTGGGTTTTGAGTAAAAGCACTCGAAGACACACAAACACGATTTTGACTGGAAAATCACTGAGGGAACGACACAGAAGGTGGAATACACGAAATAGTATTAACGACAATATCGAGAAGAAACACGTGCGGTCACGACGGATGGTAGAGGGCTACTGATTTTGCGTTCAGTGGACGCCTGGGGACCACGCGTATGGAATAGTATGATAAAATGGCGTCTGAAAAACAGAGGACAAGATGGCGTACGAAGTCAAAAACCAGTAATACTAGGGGAAAAAGCTTATTAATTCCGGCACTGAGTGGGTTTTGAGTAACAACACTCGAAGACACACAAACACGATTTTGACTGGAAAATCACTGAGGGAACGACACAGAAGGTGGAATACACGAAATAGTATTAACGACAATATCGAGAAGAAACACGTGCGGTCACGACGGATGGTAGAGGGCTACTGATTTTGCGTTCAGTGGACGCCTGGGGACCACGCGTATGGAATAGTATGATAAAATGGCGTCTGAAAAACAGAGGACAAGATGGCGTACGAAGTCAAAAACCAGTAATACTAGGGGAAAAAGCTTATTAATTCCGGCACTGAGTGGGTTTTGAGTAACAACACTCGAAGACACACAAACACGATTTTGACTGGAAAATCACTGAGGGAACGACACAGAAGGTGGAATACACGAAATAGTATTAACGACAATATCGAGAAGAAACACGTGCGGTCACGACGGATGGTAGAGGGCTACTCTACTACTCTACTTATTCATGTTCTTATGGGTTTATCTCCAGGAACCTTAATACACAGCTAGTGTTGTATGTAAGTATGTATAATATATTAATATAGTGATGTCGTTTATCTTACTTTACCATACCACTCCCCCACCCTGACACCCTGTCAGCTACTAGAGTACATACATACCTACTGGTAGTTTACTAAATGATTTATACACACTGTTTCTTTCATATATTATTAGGTCAATAGAGTACAAAGCTATTCGGGACCCCCCATAGAATTATGAAAGCCATATTATTACAATTAATAAAACATGCATAACGTTCAAAATTAAGGAAATATCCCGATCCTGTAGTTTCGGTATGAACTATGAAGACAGCGACGTGAAGGGAAAGGCAATTTTTTTTATTTTTTTGAAGCCAACGATAGTATACAAGCCTACACCTACGAATAACATCACCACCCTAATTGGTGACGTCACCTTGTATCGGTGACAAACACCTTGCCTCGGTGATAAACACTTGAACTACGGAATATTTTTTCCCATACATTTTCTCCCAATCTTGGTGATATCATCATCGTCAAATGTCATTTGGGCCGGGCCTGTATGACAATATGGCGTCCGGCCTCGTTCATACTAATTGTAGAAAATGTAAGATATGATGAGAAAACGTGTGGTAATAATGTGATTTTTTGTGAGGTTTTATCATTTAGTATGAAAAAGTATATATCTGTTCCATTCTCTAGGGAGGGGGGCAGCTGCCTCCTCCCCTCTGCCCCCCCTGATGACGGCCATGTACCTACCTAAGCATAGGTACCCATACAAACTATGGCACTCGTAGGTAGGATTAAAACATTTTCGTTATTATATTCCTGTTTAAGGCTCGCGACCCAACTATGACGTCACGGTCATGTCCCACGGCAATTAAAGTTCAAAATTGCGTGAACAATCGCATAATTAAATGGTAAAAATAGATTTTTTTCCATTTTTGGGATTGATTTCGCTACAACCAAAAAACTTTTACGGTTATTCCATAGATTTTAATGCATATTATCAATACAAAAAAAAATCTCCGCGACTTTCGGGAAACGAGTTTGTCTTTCGGAAGAAAGATCAGAGATTCACATTATTTTTTAGAAATTTATACAAGATAGAAAGAAGTATTTTACGGTTATTCCCTAGATAAAGGTTCAATGTATCTATTTCATTTTTTTCAAAGCGAATTTAGTAGCGGTTGTCGAGATCGAAGGTCTCCCGTTTTTAGAATTTTTTTAAATGTCGGTTTGCATATTCTTAATATCACTCCCTGTGTTATATAAAGTATTCAATAGAGAACTTGTCAAAACCATACATGTATGTAGGTGAATACATATTCTATGGATTGGTAAGTGAAGTGATATTATGATAGTGATTTTCAATAGATGCTTTGGTGAATCGCTGTTCTATGTTCCTGTAGGTAGTTCCGTTCCGGGATATTCTCTGTGGAAGTGGAACACACAATACCCCGCGATATTCATTTTGTTTGTTTTGATCGCATCACTTTATTTAACATGTTCCATCAATAGACAGATACATCTGCATAACACTACTAGTATCCACACACACAGACACACACAAGCACTATAAACTATTGAACCCCTGTGAGACTGAAAAATATTATAAGTATTTCAGTACCCCACGCAAAATTGTACTGCATTTCCTTTCTCCCAAAACAATATAGTACCTACCTTAACTATCTATCTATCTCCTCACTCGAGTCCCTTGAGGGGCAGGCAAGTTGCAATTTCTGTACACGTAGGTAAGTACACTATTTGTCATATTAAGAGCCCTCGTATTCCTTTTACTCAAAACTCGTTCATCTTTGAGGACATGATTGCTCTAGGTCAGCCTCAGAAGGTCGCACTTTTCTCGCCTCTTCTTGTGCCAAAAATAATAATTATTAGGGATATATTTTTAATCACCTCGGGCAAACTACGATATCACCCAGTTTGAACCTTTCAGTATTGAAGTACCTATGTACCTAAACCTACTGCCCTCCTACCTGCAAGAGGCGCACCTTGAAAAAAATAACAAGCATGAAATAATTTGTGTCAAGATACGAGTATGTGATGATAAAAAATCAAAACACAGTATTATTGTACGAGAAATTCTATCAATGAGTGTTGGCGAGGGTGTTATTTAACATTACATATGATAACAATTAAGATCGGTTGTTGGCAATTGGTGGATGATATTAAAATCTAAACATTTTGACAAATTTTGTCAATCGATTGGCTACATGTAGACTTAATATATACTTGTATTGAAACAACTCAATTATAACTTACCTATACAGTCAAATGGAAATATACTAATTTTCGTGAAATGGTTTGAACAAAATCATTGGTAAAATAATATTATGGCTTGTATTTTTGGAACCCCTTTGTACTATTAAAGTTAATTGTAACATATTAGGTGTGTATACTCTCTATTGGTATCCAAATACTCTGCGATCCATCAATAAAACTCATGCATATTATGGTATGGTTTGTATGTACGCCACATAGGATTATATAATCTATAGATACACATGGTGAAGTAGGTAGAGGTACAATGTATGTGATTTATCCCATTAGAATGGAGCCGCAGATTAATATGATACGAGTGTGAAGTATGGGATTTGTAACGGATAAGTATTTAGTGTAGTAGAATATCGTATAATACGCTTAACCATGAAATGTAGCACTCTCTATAGGGTAGCCAATATGCATACGTTGGAATGGAAATTAAATAAAATATATCAAAGTCCATCGTACACAAAATGCTGGTACGGAGTATGTGTGAGTGGAGGAGTCAAAGAAGGCTTGTACTCAGAAATGGACCAGAAAACAGAGTGAGCCACTCCATTCAAATCCACACCAACTTCCATCTCTCCCAGCGGACGCATGCAGTTGTCAAAGAACAGATTGAACATTTTGAACAATCAAGGAGATATGATACACCCTTGCTTTACTACTTTTGTGAGGGAAAATACGCAGGTAATTGAGATTTTTTCGATAAGAATTTATTTATTTATTCTTTGGATGAACATTACATCACACGGAATTTAACAAGCTGTAACACATTCACATTATTAGTACCGAATACTCACTAAGGCGAGCTTATCGCTAAGCATCGTTCCGTTCCAACTATCCCTAAGCATTCTTCTTCTCCAGTTTCAATCGTTGCGATTGGTTTGCAGCAAAGCCCCATGTCTCCTTCTCCACTCATCCCTGCCCTGTACGGTTCTTTTTAACTCTTTATATGAGTCAAAGCCTATATCCTGGCACAGGTCGTCCAGGTATTCTTTCCTCGGTTGTCCTCTGTAGTTTGTCACCTCGTTCATTCCAAATAATTCAAATAGGAAACCCTCTTGATTAAAGATTCATAAAAAAGTTATCTCATACGTTATTGTCTTTTTGCTTAGTGTTATAAAAACTTATGTATAATATGACCCCTTTTACAAATGTGTTATATTGTAATATTGCATGTAATATTCCTACTCCTCTGTGACTCGTTATATTGATAATTGTATTATTTTCATCGAAATCTTTTTGTTTGATTCTGAAAATGATGGTCAATGTTACTCTACTGGGGGAAATCCTGGATATTTAAGTCCCGCATCATAACACCATTGAGTATATCGACATACGTATTGTTATTCATTCATTCATGTTCACTATGTGTATTCTACATTTATGTATAGTCTGTGAGTCTATCGTATTATAAACATACCCAACCTTATATAATACACAGATTCATACTGATATTGAAAGATACATGCAGGATTATCTAAGTGTCTAGATTCTAGAATTCCCCATTTGTAGCATAGGTCCCCATAAATCTTCAGAGTGTCTTTATAAGACATCAGGTCTTCAAAATCTTCCATTAGATATTTAAAATCTCTTCAGAAATTTGCACATTTTGATTTATAAATTGAATTTGTAAATATTGTACTTCGTACAAAATTTTATTAAGTAGGATAGAGAACACTAAGCTAAATTAAAATTTAATTTGAGTATTACATGGTTGGCGCAGTTGCTTGAGGCGGCAGTAGTCTATCAAGCGGGAGGCGGCGGCGGTGGCGATGTATTCCATACTTTGCGATACAGGCTTTTAGCCTAGTGCAAGGTGTGCAGAAAAGAATTTGGGTTTGTGTATACAAGCCCAGATCCTTTAATAAAAAAAAAACATAAGAATAAACGAACAATAATTATGCGTGTAAGAATAGGGTTTGGCGATCTGTTCTCTCTGCTTACCCCACAAGCCGTGTCATTTTTGACGCGTTACAGCTAGTGATTGTGAAAATAAGACCCCACTCCATCACCAAGGTGGGTGCGAGCTTCGCCAGGTTACAATAGTATATAATATTATGTAAAGGGTCTCTTTTTTCGAACAAATGGAAACTATTGAATATTTAATGTAGGCACGACACACATTATTCTGCTCTTAAAAAACTCCTTTGAATATTATAGGGAATTTGAATAATAAGTGGGGAACTTGATGCCTGATTTTATAAGCTTTTTTTAAAAAAAAGAAAGGGTGAAATATTCCTTAGTACTGATGTGTAAACCTAAAAGCTCAACTGGGGAAAACTCTCACCTTCTTTTCTGCATTTATTATTTACAACCCTAACAGTTCCTTTTCAAAATGATGGAAGGTTCTTAACATTATACTTATTATAGACCATTAAACACATTCATATTAAAATGCTGTTATAGGTATGAGAAAAATCTATAGGTTCAAAATTTATTTGTGAAATATACCGACCCAAGTTGGCGTAGCTAGATTGTAAGTGAAGCAGGTGGGGCGGATTTAAACCCCAATGCTGACACACGCTTTTAACTTATCAATCTGAAGAAAGAATCCAGAGAAAGAGTACATACATGGTTGGCGCGGTTGGTTTATGTGGCATGTTTCTCAAGCGGGAGGTGCCAGGTTCAAACCGTGGCTGGAGATGTATTCCACACTTTACGATACAGGCTTCTAGTCTAGTGCAAAATGTGCAAGAAAGTATTTGGGTTTGTGTATGTAAGCCCAGATTCTTTTAAAAAACATTAAATAAATATACAGGGTGTTTGATAGATAGATACAGATATCTTCAGGCGTGATAGTAGAGGTAATTTAGGATATTTTAGCCAAACTAAGCTCAGTCCAAAGTTGCATGGTTCTCGAGTTATTCGAGATTTTAACTTTTTATCGAAAAACCCCGAATTACTCAAGTTTAACGCCGATAGCTTCGTAAGCAAAGGTACCTACTTAGTTATATCATTATTTTTTGTTAC
Organism: Ceraclea dissimilis; assembly: GCA_963576895.1. Taxonomy (NCBI): domain Eukaryota; kingdom Metazoa; phylum Arthropoda; class Insecta; order Trichoptera; family Leptoceridae; genus Ceraclea; species Ceraclea dissimilis. The sequence goes on from OY756360.1 coordinate 166,439, forward strand.
TAAAATATGTGTTTATTCTATTTTTGCCATTAGTTTCAATCTGAAGAAACAAGAATGGTACTTATGATATTATTATCGCATTAAAGTTTCGCGAAAGAGATATTTCAAAAACGAGTTGAGACTTTGGAGGGGATTTTCGATAAGAAAAAAAAATGTCTATAGATTCAGAAATCTGGAAAAAACTTCTCTAATTTATGCTCTTTCAAAAGATTACAAAACATTATAAAAACACTAGTTTCATAAAAATACGATGGTCGAAGCTTTTTTTGCAAACGGTCTATTCAGTTAACTGAATGTTAGAACGTGTGTGTTAGACCTTATATAAGCGAATTTCACATATTTATCAAACAATGCGACACTTAATTAGCAAAATACCTACCAGGGACGAAGGGTCCTAAGAACACGATTCCCATCGAGTTACCTTTTTGGTTTAGGAAGATAAAATTATAGGTCTTTTCCTTCTTCAGCACTCTGCCCTCCACTGCTGGATATAGGCCTCTTCCATACACTTCCATTTCTTTCTGTCGGTTGCTGCTTGCACCCGTTTTTTACTCCCCGGAGCGGCTATGTCGACGGGCCATCTTTTTTAGGTCTTTCAAAGCCTCTATCTTTATTTTTTAAGGTCTCTATCTTAAAATTTTAGGGATCCATCTTGTGGAATCACTGCTAACTTTCTACCAAATTATAGAGAAAACATATCTCTGATTTCATATAAGGTACAAGTTGGTAAAGCGGTGTGCCTAGCATTATTATAGGGAATGTGTAGTAACTATTCCACATCTCCCCAGTCCTCGTGTAGTAATATTATTAAGGGGGTAAATCAAACACAGATTGTATTAAGTAGTACCACGTGTACCTCTCTCTCTGTATTGAATGTAACATGGAAGCTAATCAGTTACTCAGTACACCATACAGTTTACAGTAAATGGCGGAGAGACGCCACACCTTCCAGATCTCACGATGTGTCACTCAAAGACAAAACTTTGAATGTAGAATGGAAGATTCTCACGCGCAATCACAAACAAGTCAGTGCCTGCTTGGAAGAAGTGTTGTGTCTAGAAGGATAAAATGATGAAACGTTTTTTTCCACTTAAAAAAATACTCCGAAATATGAGGTATTTGATTGAGTGATACCGATTGAAGGCACTACAGAAATGTAACTAAACAAATTAGTTTTTAATTAAATAGAAATAGAGGCATTTTGTTCAATACTATTCACTTTAATTAGGTATATTACAGCATCTCTTCTTGAAGCTCTGACATCCCTCCTCACATTTCCCACAGATGCCATTTTCAGACATACTTTTTAAATGAAAATAAAATATTTCATTCAATTCACGAACTTAGTTTTATTGGTCCTCGAACAAAAAGTATGGCATCTCTCCGCCACTTACCCTACACCATAGAGTGTACACGTTGTAGAGTGCTTTGTAAAGAGCTTATTAAATGCTTATTACCTATCACACATACACTCATAGCTTCCCCACTCACAATTCATCTAATGCTCTGTAAACTAAATAGTATTATTATGTAATACCCACATTAATACTATTTAGCACCCCCTATATTGATTGAGTTCCTACAATATAACAAGAGACGACCGTTAAAAATATGACGCATCTGTTATTTAATCGAATAGCCTAAGATCCGGCTGCTAAAATTATGACGTATCTGTTAATCTGTTATTTTTATTCTGTAATTTTTGTGTCACAATAGACCTACTCTGGTCGCAGTGATGCAGGGGATACGTATACGGTCCCCTGACCTAACATGAGAAAAAAAAAACTGTTATTTAATCGAAATGTGTTTTAAATGATAGCTTACCAATAGCGTAATACATCGCACTAGGGCTGTCTATCAAAATATTCCACCCTCCCGCAGGAGAAGGATTTTATCAAAAACCGCGAAGGAGAACCTTTTCGATTTTTCGTATTTTTAAGGAATGTGGTAAGAGATCAGAGAATGTGTCCAATGACGAAATTTATTCTTTGCAAAAAATAATCTATACATTTTTTCGTATGACTAGCAGTTTTTGATGTTTCCGATGAGAAAGGAATATTAAATGTAGGTAATTAGGTATATAGATTAGTATATTCGTTACATGTTCTTTCTGCATACCACGCAAACCGGGTCATTGTTGACGGGTCACAGCTAGTTGTTATAATAATGTTGTAGATTGATTAACAAGTTTACTCTGTCTGTTGTTTGTGTGTTGTTTTGTGATAAAGCAGGCATTAAATAAATTACTCCAAGACCCGCCGAGAGAGTTCCAAATTACTTTTAAGGAGATTAAATTAATTGGGAAATATTATAGAGTTATTATTTGACGCCCTCACTCGACCCTGTTGGGGTGCTGGGGCACTACCTACTGCCTACCCTGCAAAGCCTTTACTAGTAATAAGTAATAATCTATTAACTTATAGGTACGTGTGCCTGACTGAGCCTGTATTCTAAATACTCTGCCCAGCCCAGTGCGCAGCCTATACTCAGTACAATCATATCTTAAGTCAGAAAATTTTATTTTTTAAATGATACAATGACATTATAATAATAGATTATACGAGTATTATAAATGTCAGCAAATACAGTGAACCTCCATACTTAACACGCTATGGAAGAATAAAAAACGATATTTCAAACATTTATCTGTGGATATTTGGTTCCAAAGTGGCAGAGATTCTTCAGAAAAAGAATCTAAAAGATGTTATTACAAGATCAATCTAATGTTACTTCGGTCCCATCTTGTTCCTAATTTTTATTAATGATTTGATTTCTGAACTTAGTAATGTTAATTTCTTGCTGTTTGCTGATGATTAAAAAATTTTCAAGAGTGTCGTTAATGAACGTGATTGCAATGATATACAGAGTAACTTGGACAGATTGTGTGCTTGGTGTCAGAGAAACCACCTCTTTTTGAATGTACAGAAGTGTGAATTTATTCGATTTGGAAGGTTTAAGAAAATGCTTAAATTTGATTACTGTCTTGAGGGGGAAAAATTAAAGTCAGTTAACGAAATTCGCGACTTGGGTATAATATTTGATAATCAGTTATCGTTTGTGAACCATATTGTAGAGATTACCGGGCGCGCAATGAGAACCCTGGGGTTTGTCCTTCGTACAGTAAGCGAGTTTAATAATATTCACGCGATAACCCTGCTGTACACATCACTAGTACGAAGTATATTAGAATTTAATTCGTCGATCTGGTCCCCCAACTATAATATTCACATTGAAAACATTGAGCGAGTGCAGCGTAGATTTCTTCGATTTATAAATTACAAAATGGGAATACCAAGGGAAGAACTAAACTACGCTCAATTACAATCATATCTTCACTTAGAAACACTAGTTGATAGAAGAATAATTAATGACTTGATTATGTTATATAAAATTGTAAATATTTTTTTTGACAGCCCTGAATTGGTACAACTTATTAAATTTCGAGTGCCAGGTAGAAGTACAAGGAGTCGAGATCTTTTTTATTGCGACAATTATTCCACTAATTATATTATAAATACAATCGTCCCTCGCTTGCATCAACAAGGCAATAATTATTTGACAGAAATAGATATTTTTAACATTGGCATTTTATATTTCAAAAGACTCATAAAAAATAAATTTTGCCCTAAAATTACAAATGATGATCACAGATAGTTTTTATTGTTATATTATTATTTGTTTTATTTATTATTATATTTTGACAAGTCTTTGTTTTCGATTTATAAATCATGCTCTTGGCTTTTTCATGTTTTGTGAGCGACAATCTAAAAATTTCTAGTTGTTTATTTGTTTTGTCCCGAGCTAAGTTGGTATATAATTTTTAAAGTATTGTTTTTTCTTTTTTTTATTGTTTTTATAAATTGACATATTATTATTTTATTGTTTACTTTTGATTTAATGTGATTGAAAGCGACATTGAATTTTCGATGTACCTAGAATGTAAGCTATGTTGCGATATTACCACGATGAAATTAATATTGATTTTGTACTGAATAGTTTCCTATAATGCGAGTTTGATTGTATCTCGCCACCTGTGCGGTGTAATATTGTTGTAGATTTAATGTTTTGCTGTGAATGTACTGATGACTATATATTGATATTTTTTCACATCTGTTTGTTCAATATTATTATTATTACTCGAAAACGCTTTGTAGATTTGTTTATGTAGATTTATATAGAATTTTAATTTTTAATATTGTATTGTGTAATATTTTGATAATTCAACACTAATTGTAATGAAATGTAAATGGCGTATGCCGTAGATAGATAAATAAATAAATAAATAAATAAATAAATAGTTGAATTGTTTTATATTAGCTGCAGACAATATTAATTGGACAATTGATAATATGACATGTTCGTTTTTTCAACCTCGCAATTTTATATTTTTTGTCATCCTGTCAACATGCTCAAACCATCTTAGTTTGTTCACTTTCATTCTAGTCACAACACTCGTCTTGCTGTCACTCATTTCCCTAAAAACCTATTTCCTTATCTGATCCCTCAGCGTTTTTTGCCACATTCTTCTTAATGACATAATTTTCTCTGCATTCAACCCTGATTTGTCTTTCTTCATCAAGTCTCACTAGCATACATTAGGGTCGGCACCAAGACAGCATTGTGCACTAACACTTTTGCATAAGCATTTTGTGGGCAATGGGTGTGTATTTATTTATTTCGTGTGGCTTCTGCCACCGTTGGGGGGCAGCTTCAGAAGATAAGAGAATTATGGTATCTGCTACATATAGGAGACATGTACCCTACAGAGCAACATCCAGGCTTCCAAGCCAATCAATGGCATTGGGGTATGTCTGTATTAAATTAATTAGATCTTTGTCAGAATTCTTAAATTTTTCCCCAAAACAGACTTCCGGTACTATTTGACAGGGTGTGCGTCTAGTAGGTGATATTGTATTGAATATGGGTATGTTGTATAGACGGACGGTAGGTAGTGTAGTTCGATGTAACCGCAGTTATGTATCTTGAGGGTTTAGGGTTTAAGGGGCCCGGGTTCCTACTCCCGAGTGACTGGACAGATCTGGGAACATGACCTCACCATTTAGGATATTTTAATGATTTCCCCTACACCACCATAATAATATTATTACCTAATACTAGTGATGGGCAATTGATCGATAGCATCGATAGTAAAATATATCGCAACTCTTTGATTGCATTCCAGTGAATTAAAATAGTGATCAACTTTTTAAAAATCGACTATTAGCTCGCCCTAGCGATTAGCTCGCCCTAGTGAACAAATATCATGATTTATGTGTATCTCTGTAGATTGTTTCCCGAAAGTGTAAATAAATAAATGAACTTACGAGTAGTAGGTACAACCATCTACTTCAAAATATTTAACACTTTGTCGACTTTTTTGCGTTATCTGTTCGTTTTTGTACGACTGGCGCTACAATTAGTAGGTAATTGATTTTACTTCGAGTATTGCGGGTTGACTGTAAGATATTGCTCTTGCGATAAGTCCGTCTTTTAGCACACCACTGATGTTTAATTTTTGTAACTCTTCATGATTTTTGGCTTAAAAAGATTTATTGATTATTTCGACTATTGAATATGGCACTATCGCCCATCTCTAATTACTATGTACAAAACAATACCGAATACCAACCTACATACTTGTTGCCATCTCTTTCTCACTATAACACAGATCCCTAAAGGGTAATAGGGAGGAAGAGTGCTTACCAACTACCTCCAGATTACATTGTATAGTAAATTGTAGACCCTATGAGTTCCTTCACCACCAACACCTTGTATTGGGAATTAGATGCTGGGCCGCTTCATATGAATACCCAGTCCCACCTAACTACTTCTCTAGGTACCCAGACTAACCCTTATTGTAAGTAAGTAGTACCCTATCTTACCCTACCCACACACACCTTGTGAGTAAACTCATTTACCAACTGACAGAATATTGACAAAGCTAACTACAGGAATTTTGATAATAGATATTTATACAGGGAAGTGACTAAATTAACTTGACGCCAATTAGAATTTATAATATCAGATAAGTTAAGTACTTTTACTTCTACATTGTGTGGTGTCAATGTAGTCCGTCACCCATTCTGCAAATGAGAGTGTGACGTGTTTTCAGTAAATGGAATAAGTGTGTACTTTGACGGATTGTATGAATGTGACGGAAGCAATGAGTTTGTGTAAGGACACAGGAAAGTCTATGCGGCGTGAGGGGATAGGATAGAATAGAGACTGTATTCTCTATCCTATCTGTCTAGACTCTCATATTTCATTGTCACAGTGAGGATGTATAAAAACCTATATTGGGGATGCTAGCTAATTTCTAAGTCACAAATGTGTCAGAATTCAAGTTTCAATAAACCTTTTTGAATTTATTCGACACAAATGAAATAAGTGGATACAGTACAGACTTTTTGTACGTAAAACGTTAGAATAAATACTTTATTTATTCTTTTGAAAAGTGTTTTAACTTTCTTTATGTTGTTACCTCATACTTGGTTTTTTTTGTAATTACTGTGTTTTACTTAGTACGGCAGAATAGTGTTCCCGGCTGTTAGTTGTGGGATGAAAACCACAATTCTCTTTCAATACACATTTTCATTAAACGCTTTCTTTTTCACCTCCAATATATTATTATTCTCTATTTAGATTTAGATACGAGTAAGTGTGTGACAAATCCAATTCCTACGTGGAAATTGAAAGGAACGGAAGATGTCAATCACTTAAAGAGTTTTCTATTTATTTTCACTTGACATTTAAAACCACTTTTAAACAAAGTGTGGGAGGGAAAATGGATTCACACAATAATACTTTACAATATCTACCACTCAATATAAACTATGGATTTTTTCAGGATTTTCTTTTAAAAAGTCACAGACTTTTTTATTACCATAATCGACTTCCACAAGGTTCTTCCTACTGTTATACCTACCATCAGATAAATTGAAAAAATAGAGTATTTTTTTTTTATTGCAAATACCGATTGTTCACAATATCACACAACATTGTCTATATAAGATAGCGATAAGCTTGCCCTAGTGAGCAATACTGACTATAGTGAATATGTATTGTTTAACTTATATTTTATATTTTGAAATAACGAGTTTATTATTCTATGTAATACGTCACTTGAATTCGATAGACAACGCTACCGCGGTTTCAACGCTTGAGCGTCATTAATAGTCCAAGAGCCCGCTGCTTAATTTATGACGTATCTGTTTTTTGATCGAAATGTGGTATAAATGATAGCTTACCAATAGAGTATTACATCGCACTAGGGTTGCCTATCAAAATCCTGCCGCAACCCCCCCTGCCCCCCCCGAAAAGGTCCCTCTTCGCGGTTTTTCGCATTTTATAGGAATATGGTAAGAGATAGAAGAAAGTAGTCAATGACAAAAATATTCCTTGCTAAATTCTCTACAAAAAATGGTAAGTCAATTTTTTCGTAGAACTAGCAGTTTACCCGCAATGGCCGGTCCAAAAACGAAATTCATTTAAAATACAAAAAAAATGTATTTAAACTAAATTGGTTGAAAATTGATAAGAGCTACAGGAAAATAGTCAAAGAAAGAATTAATTACCATAGTCTTAGCTACAAAACGAGCTATAACTTATGTTCATACATCTAATAATTTCGGAGTTATTACAATAAAACTCAGTGACGAAAATTCTTAAAATTTAGTTTTTCATAAAATAACCAGTGATATAGCGCCGCAGGCCAAAATTTTTTTTCCATAAAATGTTAGTAATAATGGGTGGAAGAATGTGAAAGAAAAAAAATCAAACTTTTTTTTTTATTTTTTCAAAAAATATCCTGTTTTTTGACCGGCCATTACTAACATTTTTTGTAGAGAATTTAGCAAGGATTATTTTTGTCATTGACTACTTTCTCCTATCTCTTACCATATTCCTATAAAATGCGAAAAACCGCGAAGAGGGACCTTTTCGGGGGGGGCAGGGGGGGTTGCGGCAGGATTTTGATAGGCAACCCTAGTGCGATGTAATACCCTATTGGTAAGCTATCGTTTATACCACATTTCGATCAAAAAACAGATACGTCATAAATTAAGCAGCGGGCTCTCGGACTATAACGAGCGTAGATTATCAAACTCAAGTGACGTATTACATCGAATAATAAACTCGTTATTTCAAAATGTCTAGAAACGTTCACATCGTAAATGCCGCAAAAATCAGTGAAATTATATTTTATATTTTTCAAATTTACATAAATCTATATATGTATATTAAAATAAGTCGGTTTTTTTGTAAGCGCATAACTCCCGCATTTTACGATTGATTGCTGTGAAAATTCACAAAAACTTTCGTACCGATCTCCTTTAGGTTTTGACGTCGCCATTTTTGAAAAAAAAAGCTTTTGCTGGGAAGTCCTATGGTGATGAGAGGATCAAAGATTTGTGAAAGTGTGTTGAAAAAGCAATTCAGATCTTAAGTCGGATTTTGTCTTGATCAAACCATCGGGAGACACCGAGCCGTTGCGCAGCACGGTTAACTCAGCTAGTAATAAAATAAAAATGAATAAATAAATAAAATAGAACCATGAAATGTTTAGTGCTTTCGTCTGTTTGCACGAATTTATGTATGTTGAATGTCAACTTATATAATTCTGGTGCAAATCGAGTCACAATGTAACGCAGCGTCGTGGCAACTTTTGCAAGTTGTTCGAATATATACCTATACGGAATTTAAAACTATTACAGTCGAGAATTGTTCGCCTAATACTACACTTTTGACATAATATTGCGCAATATAAGACTTAAAGTTGTTCACAATCCTTGGTATTCATTGACATTAGGTAAGTATATGATTCTACAAAATGTTTTGAGCAGCCCCTTTATATTAAATTTGCACATTTTGATTTATTAATTGAATTATTAAATATTGTTGTACAATTAATATTAGTACCACGTGAAATAAAAAAAAATATATTTACCATAAGAATAAACGTATAGTAATTATTCGTGTAAGGATAGGGTCTGGTGATCTGTAATTCTCTCGGGCTACACCGCAAACGCCGTCATATTTGACGGGTTACAGCTAGTATAAAATAATTACTTACGAACTGTTTGACGTCAGTAGAACAGAACACTGTAACAAACCTGAAAGCAAATTCCTTATTGTTTTTATCAATACACAACATTTAGTCAAGTACAAGTACTCTACAACATTGTGTAAATATCGACTAATTAATGTATTGGATAATAAACCACTCATTAAACACAATTTCTGAAGACGTTAAGTTTCCTTCAATTCCCACGTCACAGAATTACATGACGTACAACAAGTTTTTTCTTCACAAAGTACTAAGAATGATAAAATTATTATGAAAAGACATTTCTCTACGAAATATGTTTTTAGATCATTATATTAAATGTTGGCGGTTTACTGACATCATTATTATGGCTTAATTACATACCTGCCTACTTACTTTTATTTCTGTCTTTCTCGGAACGTGTATTTTACGAAAAGTTAAAAGCAGATACATGTTCGTGCTTTTTGAACTTAAATAAGCTCTATTCAACTTGCTTATTATAATAAAGCTTAAACAATGTTACCTTAATCCAAGTTGTGGGTGAACTTCACACATACTCGTAGAATCAATTTACATCCATTATAACTTCACTAATTTCATTGCAATAGACAAACCTTGCTGCAAATTAGAATCAGTTATTATTGACAAGTACTACTCTGTCATCGACGCTCCTGAGCTTTTGGATAAAGAACCAGACCAGCCGCAAGGACTATTTACATCCAAACCTGCGTTGAATAATATGTCTCCGTTTTATACTGATTTCTTTATAAAATTCTGTTGTCATTGACGTAATGTAGTTCTGGACAATTTACATCCAGATCTGCATTGAATTAAACCACACTTGTTATAATTTTGTATTATCACCAGTCACCATGTATTTATTGATTTCATTATTTTTTGCTGTAACTGTTTATAGATTTGCTGCATTTGATTTTGTAATGTTTGTTCAATATGTAAACCTGACAATTCCAAGTTCCTTTAAGAAGGCCTACTAGTCCAAGAGCCCGCTGCTTAATTTATGACGTATCTGTTTTTTGATCGAAATGTGGTATAAATGATAGTTTACCAATAGGGTATTACATCGCACTAGGGTTGCCTATCAAAATCTTGCCGCAACCCCCCTTGCCCCCCCCGAAAAGGTCCCTCTTCGCGGTTTTTCGCATTTTATAGGAATATGGTCAGAGATAGGAGAAAGTCGTCAATGACTAAAATAATCCTTGCTAAATTCTCTACAAAAATCTTAACTCAATTTTTTCGTAGAACTAGCAGTTTACCCGCAATGGCCGGTCCAAAACCGAAATTCATTTAAAATACAAAAAAAAAGTATTTAAACTAAATTGTTTGAAAATTGATAAGAGCTACAGGAAAATAAGAGTTCGAAGGCTTTCACGGCCGGAGTCACATTGTTGTTTGCTTTCCGGGCTGTATGGCCGTGGTCGATGGGGTTTCATTGTTGTACCCGACGTTTCGCCACACGCTTTGGTGGGCATCTTCAGGGGGAATTGGGTGATGTTATTCCATGTTGTGTGTTTTGTGTGTATTGGTGTTGTTTTGTGTCATCCTGATGCGGTGTGGTAGTGGGCGTAGAGTTCTTGTGTGTTGCTGAGTGGTGTGTGTTGTGGGTATGATGTGTAGTGGCTCCGTTGCGGCTGTAGGCGAGCGCGGTTGTGATGACTGTGACGTGCGTTGTGTAGAAGTGCTGTGGTGAACTAGTGGGAGGTGTTCGCTGCGCGGCGTCTCGGCTGAGACTGAACGCGACCGCTGTTGCGTATGTGTATTTATAGTTGAAGTGTGTACTGTAGCGGGCTGTAGTGGAGCTTTGAAAACACAAAAGTCTTATCAACTAACAAGCACTATCATGCTAGACTACAAATGGAGGCCATAGAAATCTACAAGCATCCGAACAACTTCAATAAGAAAGAAGAAGGTCTAAAACTAAACAAAACATGGACGCAAGTGCTACACAAGAAACGTATACTTACGCCACCTCACCCAGCCGATTCAAGTTCTACAACGATTATAAATACTAACACTCAGGCGCGCGCGCGAGCAGTTGCGAACGGGCCGCCACACAACACACATCCCCCCACCTCCACTACAGCCCGCTACAGTACACACTTCAACTATAAATACACATACGCAACAGCGGTCGCGTTCAGTCTCAGCCGAGACGCCGCGCAGCGAACACCTCCCACTAGTTCACCACAGCACTTCTACTAGAGACCGACCGAAGGTTCGGTTTCGGTTTCGGCCAAAATTGACGGTTTCGGCCCTAGTTTCGGTTTCGGCCGAACCTTCGGCCAAACCGAAACTAGCATCCGTATTATGTCGGGAATCTTCGGAACAGATTCACACTGTGTGTTATGTATTCTGTACACTACAGTCCTTTTTTATTTCACAAAAGTGAACTAGATTTATATCACTACATACTCGCATTTAAAAAAAAAATGTAAATTGCCTGCGGCGCTACTTCTTGATACCTAAATTTTTGGGGAAAATACTGATAATTATTATTGTATTCTATATATTCCGTTACTAAACCTCCTGAAAAAAAAAGCATTTTTTATGCCCCTTCCTAGTTTTACCGATTCCCATGCAGCCCATGAATCCATAACTGAGAAGGCTGATGCATGGGCGTTATCAGACGGAGCAGCTTCCCCTCGTATACATTGGAATATATATTTTTTCATATAAAACCTCACAAAAAAACACATTATAACCACACGTTTTCTCATCATATCATAAATTTTCATGAATATCTATCAAAATACAATTATTTTATAAAAAAAATGGCCTGCGGCGCTATTCTTTGTTACTTTTTTATGAAAGATAATCCTCATACATGAATTGTTGTGCAAAGTATTATATATATTTCCAAATAAACCAAACCACATAACGACCTCTTTCACTATGTATCACAAAAAAATTTCGCCTGCGGCGCTGTTTAGGTACGCTTTTTTCATGCTATGTCAATTTTTGTTGCCCCTCCCCCCCCTAGCTTCGAGGCTGGCGACGCTCATGGGCTGATGTACTCGTACATAAGTTATAGTTGAATGGGTTGGTTCCTTTCTTTTGTGCTTAGATTGAGTTTCAAAAATGAAGTTATTTCCTAATAAATCTCTTAGCGAAACACTAGATATCAGGGTACCTACCTATAATGAAGTTTCGGTTTCGGTTTCGGCCGAAACTAGAAGGGGAGCCGAATATTCGGTTACGGTTTCGGTTTCGGCTAAAAATCCAGTTTCGGTCGGACACTACAAGTACAACGCACGTCACAGTCATCACAACCGCGCTCGCCTACAGCCGCAACGGAGCCACTACACATCATACCCACAACACACACCACTCAGCAACACACAAGAACTCTACGCCCACTACCACACCGCATCAGGATGACACAAAACAACACCAATACACACAAAACACACAACATGGAATAACATCACCCAATTCCCCCTGAAGATGCCCACCAAAGCGTGTGGCGAAACGTCGGGTACAACAATGAAACCCCATCGACCACGGCCATACAGCCCGGAAAGCAAACAACAATACAGGAAAATAGTCAGAAAACGAATTAATTACCATAGTCTTAGCTACAAAACGAGCTATAACATATGTTCATACATCTAATAATTTCGGAGTTATTACAATAAAACTCAGTGACGAAAATTCTTAAAATTTAGTTTTTAATAAAATAACCAGTGACATAGCGCCGCAGGTCAATTTTTTTTCCATAAAATGTTAGTAATAATGGGTGGAAGAATGTGAAAGAAAATAAAATCAAACTTTTTTTTTATTTTTTCAAAAAATATCCTGTTTTTTGACCGGCCATTACGGGTAAACTACTAGTCCTATGAAAAAATTGAGTTAACGTTTTTTGTAGAGAATTTAGCAAGGATTACTTTTGTCATTGACTACTTTCTTCTATCTCTTACCATATTCCTACAAAATGCGAAAAACCGCGAAGAGGGACCTTTTCGGGTGGGGGGGGGCAGGGGGGGTTGCGGCAAGATTTTGATAGGCAACCCTAGTGCGATGTAATACCCTATTGGTAAGCTATCGTTTCTACCACATTTCGATCAAAAAACAGATACGTCATAAATTAAGCATCGGGCTCTCGGACTATACGGATGATTGAAAATCAATAAACCAATCTGGTTACTCATGTTAGATTTATTAATATTTAGTAATTATTTTTTGTTTATTTGATAGCACTCAGTAGGAATTTTAATTAATCAGTTATAATAGATGAATAATTACTAGTGATAGATGATTGGTGTATGTATGTTGTAGAAACTTCTAATTGGAGGGTTGACGTGTTCTTAATTTATTGTTTGTTATTGTGGATGCGTTGTTAACTGTCCAGGGGTGGTACTTTTGAGCTTTCTCACCCAAAACACGCAGATAAAATGTTTGTGAAAAATGACCCTTACAACGATATACATAAGGGCGTTTTTGGTTTGCATCTTATCTGCGTGTTTCGGGTGAGAAAGCTTTAGAAAGTTCCACCCCTGATGTACCTATTGTACACAAATAAAATACAAGTAAGTGTGTGATGACTTTTGTATGGCTTTAGTTTTCGTGGATTCTTTATCTCATCATCAGGCGTTTATCAATAAAATAATAATTGGACTATTTTGGGCGCCGTTTAGCAAGGGCACCTTACATTTTTCTTTATCACTATATAGGATCATCACAAACAAAATAATAAAAATGAATCTAATCGGTTTTGGTCATAATCCCGTCATAAATAATTAGGTTCAATTCGTATAATACAGAAAACATTCTGTATGGATTGCCAGGTTGTCATTTATTAATTTAAAAAATGCCACTGTAAGTTACTGGGTGAAATAAATAGGCATATAGAAATAACGAAATTCTGTGGGCAGTTGGTAAATATATATCACCCTGTTTGTTTCACAAACCGCATCAGTGGTTTTGATTTGATCTTTGGAATATAATATAAATGATTGGCTCTGTGGTCACTCGACGATAGTCTAAGTCCCAACTCAATATAAAACGATGACCTACAAGGTGACCTTGTGGGTCACCCTTTAATACCTACGCACTTTTAAAGTTTCATGTTTACATAACATTACACGTACGAACGCCTTTCTTTTCAACGAAATAGTATCTCTAGCATTTGGGAAAATTGTGGAAAACCATGAAAGATCATACTAGGGCCGATCAATAAATACCCGTGTTAGGTATGAAGATGCAACTTTTTTCCAATTTTTTTTTCTATTTTTCATCGTCATCTTTTTTCAGGTCGATACACTTATCTGGACCCCTCTGCCTTCCTTTTAACCCCTCAAAAAATACGATTTTCCAAACTCCTTAAAATACGCCCTTTTCTCGGGAGTAACCTCACTCTTTGAGCTGATTTTTACCCCCTGAGCCATGTTTTCATATGGGGTACCGAAAAATTATTTGCAGGAAGCAAGGCCGGAAGAGTATGATTAGTGCGGCAGCAAGTCTCGGCGCATTTCATGCAATTTGGCAGCGACAGCCCCGAAGGAATGTGTTGGTACGTTATCTTAGTGATACAACACCTTTTTACTAGCCAACTGGGGCCATATCTCCTTCATTTTTCCATCAATTTCTCATCGAATCAGCCTAATAATTCACTGTAGTACTGTTTCATGATCATTCTTCCTTTCTGCAAAAAGAACGTGATGATTATTCCCTTAGAATCCTCAAAAATCGTGACTATGGCCTTTCCGGCCGATCGGACCGTCTTTTCCTCGTTTGAAGGAGATTCACCCGGAAAAATACACCTTTTTGCCCATTTCTTGGTTCCTGTCGTATAATTATGTATCTAGATTTCATGAACGGTGACGCTTAACGTAAAAACTCCTTCGAATCTCGCTTAAAAAGATCCAGAAACTGCTTGGACTTTTGACACCTGTATCCGCTTGTTGTTCAAAGAGAGCAATTGCGGCAGCCATCGGGCCGACACCTTTTGCACACTTAACTTGTTCTGAAAAATATTAATTGCCGTTTCGTACGGCACGCCTATGGCCTCAGCTACTTCACACACTTTGATTCGGCGATCAACAAGAATCATCTCATGGACTTTTTCAAAGATTTCTTTGGTAACTCCTTCTGCCAGGTGACCTGGCCGCTCCTCATTAAAAACAGTTGCACGACCCGTTTAAATTCGTTGAATCAAAATTTTATGTTTACTATAGATGGTGAAGGGTCTCCATAGACAGCATCAAACTTCACTTTAATTTCATCGCGTGTTTTTCCATCCAAAAATGAAGAGCAAAATACGGATCGATTTTGTACTTTTTCCATTTTTTTCGAGAAACACTCAACAGGAGTCATGAAACTGGCTGCCAAATAATAACCAATGCACGAAACGGCCCGAAATTTAGTATGATGTCGTATAAAGGATGGTGCCACACGATGGTAATATCATTTTCCCTCAGGACAGCCACATTTCTTCAAAAACGGGTATTTATTGATCTTCCCTCGTATAATTCAGTGGAATGTGAACTGTATTATTGTGGAAGATTGACATGAGCTTATAAGGTCTTTCTTTTTACATGTCATAATATTATTATTATTATTTGTTATTGGGTAGGCAGCATTCGCTGTTTTGAGCCAAGTCCCAGTTAAGTTGTGTTTATATTAATATTATCTAGTCTATTCTTCAAGGTGTTGGTGATAGGAGCAAGTACCACAGACTCTGGCAACTGATTCCAAGCACTGACAGCGCTATTGGTCAAGAAGTGTTTCCGTGGGTTGGATGTGAATCTTGTTGTTGTCAGTTTCAGCTGGTGTCCTCACAGGTGTACATTAGAGTTCATTGTAAACATAGCCGGTAGAATCTCACATGTCTGTGATTTTTTTTAGTATTTTAGTTTTTTTTAGTTTTACCTATTTTATTATAGCAATCACATTGTTTAAAAAAAATCAATTGCCGCACAATTGTATCTATTATAGATTCTAGATGGTTGAAGAATCTGGGGTAGGTGGTGAATTATGTTTTTGACAAGAAAGTTTCAAATTTACATAATATTAACCTATTGTGTAGGTTCTACGAAATTATTCTATTCTTTACGTTTTTGAAAATTGAGTTATTTTATTATTATAACAGCGAGCTGTTTAATAAACGTTCACGTTTGCAAGCATGGGCGTCACCAGCTTCGTTGCTATGGGGTGGCAACCAAAATTATAAACTTTGGTATACCATTAAAACGTGTAAATAGCGCCGCAGACGATTTTTTTGTGAGACCTAGTGCAGAAGGTAGTTATGTAGGAAGTTTTTTTTTTTTTAATGTACTAAAAAATAGCGCCACAGGCAATTGTTTTTGAAAAGCAATTGTATTTTAATGGATTTCCTTAGTTGTTTTAGAAAATTTGTGATATGATGGGAAATTGCGTGATAATAATGTGATTTTTTGTGAGGTTTTATCATTTAGTATGAATAAGTATATACCTTCCATTCCAATCTCTGGGGGCAGCTGCCCCCCTACCCCCTCCGACAACGCCCATATTTGCAAGTAACTAACTATTGAGCTATTGCATGTATGTGAAGACACAATATGGTTTGGTGGATGTGGTCTCTACTTTATAGACGAGAATTTTACACGGAATCATTTTAACTCAACATTTGTGTCAGTTACTAGAAGTTACAAGAAATAATGATGACGTGTTCATAGAACATTAACACCAATGGAAACTAAATTTGTAAAGTGAATTTCAGAAAGTGTTGACTCAAATTCATTCTAAAAAGTCAATGACGCTTGATTGATGGAAACAATTTTCTATTGGGAATATCACCCATTGTATCCTGCAGTACTGTCTAGTGATGAAGTTTTACAGGTATAGATACATATATATAGGTAGTATGCCGCATAGTAATATCAGCAAATTGGAATCAATTTCCCTTGTACAAAGTTCCAGTACCTAAACCTGTTTCATATATCGAGATTTCTTGGAAGAATTATATTGGTGAAGGTGTATTGATTCAGCTGTATAGAAACTCGTACATTATTCACCTTCATAGTCTCATTTGACAGCCGATCAAGGTTAGGTAATTGTATTTCTGGGAACAACTTTATCGTTTCGTATTCATGGAGTTGTGTGGAAATCAATGATTAGGTAATATGTTGTATAACTTAGCATATTACTATGAATCTTTTCGTATGGATTGTGTAAATAAATTTCGTATACATTGTTGAGGTGGTGCCGTGGACGTCGCCAGCCTCGAAGCTAGGGGGGGGGGCAACGTTTTTTTTTAAATGATATAGCATAAAGAAAAACGCGTAAATAGTGCCGCAGGCCAATTTTTCTTTTGTGAGACATAGTAAAGAAGGTTGCTTTGTTTATTTGAAAATGTATATAATAAATGCACAATAATATGCATGAAAAATGACTTTTATTAAAAAGTTATAAAAAATAGCGCCGCAGGCAATATTGAAAAAATATTGAAAAACACCTCTGTTATTTTTTCTGAAAGACGGAAGCTCATTTCCTGAAAGACGCGGAGTAATTGCATTAAAATCTAGGGAAAAACCGTAAAAGTTTTTTGATAGACGCATCAAAACTAACCCCAAACAATGAAAAAAAAACGCTATTTTTGCCAATTTATCATGCGATTGTTCACGCGATTTTAAACCTTAATGCCGTGGGAAATGACTGTGACGTCATTCTTGGTACCAAGCCCTTAAAACCTGTAATAACTTTTTTGTCAGCCAATGCAATGATTCAGTACTTAGTCCAGTTCGAACATTAATAGTGTAGTGTCTACAATTATTATTCACATCCACATATCGAAACGGGCTATTCATATACGATGATGTGTGCTAAAATGTTATTTGAATGATCATATTTGAAATATTCTGTTTGAAATAATATTGTTTAAATTGCACACAAAGATACAATTTTCACGCAAATATCTCACAAAATCTAATCTGTTTTTGAATAGCGAAGATAGATATTAACACAAGTAGAAAATAAATATCATATGAATATATTATCTTAGGAATATCATGTTAGGTACAAAGTGAAAATATCAGTAACCCATAACGATATACCTTATAGTACTCGTATATCCGAAGTTATGACTACATAATTAAACCTATTATGTATATCAGTTACATAAAAACAAGTACTTTAGGGTAGTAGGGTGAATAGTAAATATCTTTATTATCTATATTAGGTAGTTAGGTAGGTACTATAAATAGAATCTATGTAGATTCTCTTCAATAGTTTATTTGTGTTTTGGAATACAAATTGGGATTTAGTCCAAAAGCTTAATAACGTTTTATCGATTGTTGTGGACCCGAAGGTTCTTATGTTAGTAGTGGTACTATATAATAGAGAAAAGCTAATACCTACATCATATTCCATACATTTATAGTGCGAGTAGTTCTATACATTTGCTTTGGGAATCTAGGAGTATGTTAGGTAATTCATTGAGAGATTTAATTATTGTTTGCTTTCTTCTTCTTTCTCAGCCGTTTTAATTCCCATGCTGAACATCGGCCTTCCCTCTGACTTTCTTATAGGTCCCTAAACTGGGCATGCTGCATCCACTCGCTTCTCGCCTCACATCGTCAGACCATCTTGCCTAAGGTCTTCCTACGCTCCTTTTGCTTACTCTAGGTTGCCACTCGCGAGAATCGTTTTGGTCCACCTAGAATCTGAGTGTCTGGGAACATGTCCGCTCAATTCCATTTTAAGGCAGCTGCTCGCTTTACCACGTCGTTGACCTTAGATTTCTCTCGTATCCATTCATTTATCCGTCTATCTCTCAATGAAATACCCAGCATTCTCCTCTCTATGGCTCTTTGTGCTACCACCAGTTTTTGCGTGATTCGCCTAGTTAAAACTATTGTTTGCTTTGTTGTGTGTAAATTACATAATAAGTAAATGAGTTTACTACAATATTGTCCTTATCTTCTTCTACACAACAACTCATTCATCCGGTTATCTGGTAGATAAACAAAACAAAGAACATTATTAACTTCAACAATGTCAACATTATATTCTTACGTACAAGTAGATACCTTCCCAGTCTAAAAGCGATATCCCACGGTGCGCGAATCCGGATTCGTACGTGATTTTGGATTCGTACGTGATTTTGTATTTGTACGTACCGCTATAAAAATCGCTACGAAAGCGTCTGTAGATTTACGGACTCACCCCTTCCCACGGGGTGTGAATCTGCGTACGAATCCGGATTCGCGCACCGTGGGATATCGCCTTAAGAGATGTTTGGAAAAGCGCTCATCAATTTCTACACAAATATTTATTTTAGGGACTTTACAAGAAAACAATGAGTGCGTACTTAATGATTTTATTTTTCTTTATCTCAATCAAGTAAGAAGTTACAGCGAACTGGATCTAATGCTATACTATAAATAATAAAATTATACACGATTATATTTCCTACCTGCCCCGTTGTCATATTGGTGAGAATCTGGGACAAGGTACCTACGTAACAACAGAATATAATCAAACATAATCATTAATTATTATGGATATAATTTTTACGCGGAGGCATGACTTTGCCAACACACTTCTCAGTATTATCAGCCAGAAGAGTCTACATATTATCATTCATGATTCACATATAAACTCATCAGCCTAATACTGGGAAAAATTCACCTATCCAGATATCACGGATATCACAGGATTAGGCTCAGATGCGCGGGGCCTAAAATACAAGCATTGTGCCTGAAATATCAGTATTTAGGAATTGTTTGTATTCGTTAATAATTTGTAATAATTATTATAAAATACAAGGGTCCTAATTAAAATTAGGAAGACAATATTGGAAACATATTTCAACTTTCGAAGGCTAGCAACTCGTTTACCGAAAGTAAGGGAATGACCGTAAAAGTTTTTATTTAAAAAAAGAAAAGTAAAAAAAGCTTTTTTTAACATTTTATCACCGGATTGTTCATGCGATTTTCAACGGTACCCCATAGTTATTCAGCAGTGTATATGTTAGTATATTTTTGTATTTAGCATAAGTAAAATCTGTAACCTCAAATTGTGTGGCGCAAAGGTGTTTTACACTGCAATGCCACACAATGTTATTCATATCAAAATAAATAAATAATAAATAGGTAGTAGTCTGGGCCACTTTTGTATGGAAAAATTTTTTTTGTTCGATTTCTTTCGGGCTTTTCGCGGAAAAGGTGCCAAATGATTACTTTATATTACATGTAAAATATGGTCTCGGTAGGACTTCACCTTCAGCCTCCGGATTGGGTTTGAAATTATAGAATTATGAAAAAAATACGTGATATTTCTAAGTCATCGCAACGGGATAAAAAGGCAGAACAATATAGTCTTTAACATTGAAACACATGTTTTAAAGCTTTAAGGATGTATTACAAAAAGAAAACACAGAAATATAGTATAAGAAAATAAAAATAAATATTTTTAATTAGCACGAAAATCTTTCTTACTTTCGAACTTTGGTATAGATTTTCGAGGCTCAATTTGGGTTGAGATATACCCTTCTCTAGCGCTTTTTGTGCTTAGCTTGGCTTGGCTGAAGCTTCAGTGACAGTCTTCATTGCTCTTTCCATTACTTGAGAGTGGCAAGGAAGCCGTAGAAGAGGCAAGTAACCTTCTCCTTTTTGTGCGACAAACAGTAGGATTTCTTCATTGAGTATCGGTTTTAACAGCGGTGGGTCTGTGATTTTATCATTATCATGCCACTGAATGATATCAATGTATGCAGGATGATGCATCAAGGTTTAGTTGGAACAGTCGAATGGTATTTTCTTTGTTACTTCGAGCTTTTAATATGCGACGTCCCCCCATTTTACGGATGTGCTGTTGTGGATCGGTTAACATTGCTAACAATATATTTTCAGGATGGGCGAAGTAGCTATTTCTTATCTATTATTGCCTTCAGTTCTGCTGGCAAGTATCTAGTGGTGGATATGGTTGGTACAGGTGTCGTGCTCCATCTTTACAGAAAGGATGTGTTTTGATTTTGAACCAAGTCGGATCGTAAGCTTTGACGATGTACGTTGCGAGAACAATCAGGTTTTGAGACGGAGATTGCATGGAAACATACAACCGCATAACTCTATTAGCCCGCGTTAGCCATCTGGCATGAGACATTTTCCCAGGCGATTTGTTTGCTAAATCAGAAGGAAAATTTCCTGTTGTTACCGCTAACACGATTCTGTACAAATATTTTTGATCGGCGCTCATATCTTCTGCAGAAACATCGGGTAAAAACGCGGGAATAGGCTGGTATTGGACAACAAATGTCTCTTTTCACAATTTTCAATGGGTTTTGAAAGTGTTTGAGGTCCTGAAGTTTTGCCGTCTAAGTGCAGGAACAAATGACAGAAAGGCAACTCGTTCATGTAAAGAAGACAGATGTTCCATTGTAACGGTCTATTTAATCGTTTTTAGATAAGACGAATAATGCCTCCTTGCTTACCAACGTTCACATTGGTTCCATCACACCCTATCATCGCCAACAAAGTGTCTGTAGAAATATTTTTTTCGATTTTTTATTATTCTATTATATTTGATTATTTGGCGATTTTTTCTTCGCCCTCTT
Source organism: Ceraclea dissimilis (assembly GCA_963576895.1). NCBI lineage: Eukaryota > Metazoa > Arthropoda > Insecta > Trichoptera > Leptoceridae > Ceraclea > Ceraclea dissimilis. Next base: position 188,032 of record OY756360.1, read on the forward strand.
CCCTCACCTTTTTCGTACGCAGGGTAATATAATGTTTTTATTTTATATTTTGACTTACTTACTTTACTTTACGGGTCCGGACTCTAGACCTTGCCACTCCAATGTGCAGCGACAGATATCGCTTTGTGATTTGCCATTTTTAAGTCCTCCATATTGCATGCCATCCGCATCAGCGGGCACGACAGCAAATGCAAATCGTCCTGCAGCGCCCCACAGTCGCAACTCGCGTCATCTCCCTCGAGGAAGCCCCACCTCCGTTGGTTCACTCTGCACCTGGTCACCCCCACCCTCAGTCTGTTCAAGGTTTTCCAGGTTGGAAAGTCGAGGTTTTGCGCGGTGTTACTGCCCTCCGACGGCGCTATCCAAAGTCTGTCACCAAGTTCGAGCTTCCATTGGTCCTCTCTGTATTGTTTTATTGAGGTATCCAGATCAGTGGTTGTTTTCAGGAAGCTCTTTCTCGATGCCAATCTCTGTGTCGCCATCTCGTGGCCGTAGAGGGGGTGTCTGGTATCGTGGATTTGCTTGTGCCTCTCCGCGTCCGCCGCCGCCTTTCTCCTGATGTTAGGTGGAGCTATACCTATTAAAGGGTATAGTTTGTGTACTGCTGTAGGTTTGAGGCAGCCGGACACTAGCCGTGCCATTTCATTTACAGCAACATCTACTTGTTTGGCATGTGCTGACGTCTGCCAAACTGGGCAGGCATACTCGGCTGCGGAGACACACAGACTCAAGGCAGAGGTGCGGAGAACAGTTGGGGATGCTCCCCAGGATGTGCCGGTAAGTTTTCTCAGGATATTGTTTCTGGCTGAGACCTTCTGTTTGGTGTTGGAACAGTGTTGTTTGTACGAGAGTGTTCTGTCCAGAGTGACGCCAAGGTACTTAGGTGTCTGGCAGTTTTCTATCCTCTCGCCCTTCCATGTGACATTTAACTCTCTTCCTGCTTCCTTGTTTCGTAGGTGGAAAGCGCAGAGTTGCGTTTTGCTCGGATTTGGCTTAAGGTTATTCGCATCGTAGTATTGTCCAAGCGCATTGAGAGTTTGAGTGAGTCTTTTTTCCACTAGTTCAAAAGAGACCTCCTGGGCCGCCACTGCGGTGTCATCAGCGTAGATATTTTGACTATAATACAGTCTTAATTTGATTTAGAAATCAACTTTTAACTCGATTGTTAGTACATAATTTCCTTCCAGAAAGCAATAGTAAAGTGCTAAAAAACCGAATACTTAACTACGATCCGGAGGCAGAAGATCTTATCAGAATGGAATAATATTTTGCACCCGTTGGTTTAAAGCCATTTGGCACCTTTTTTGCAAAAAGCCCCACGGAAAAGTCAAAAAAAGTGAAAACGGCCCAGCCTAATAGGTAGTTGGGTCCCTAGCTTTAACATTTTGTGAGTATAATTGATGATATGAAATTAGGTATATTCACGTCTACGTTCACGTCATGTCACATAGGTACCAGGTACTTACCTAGTACATACGTCATCACACAACCACACACTAATATAGAATTCTCATTAGAAACATTTACATACATAATAATATTCTGAGCTGAAATTATTCGGATCCTCTGTATTAATTCGTGAGACTGAATTTATGTAAAATATCCCGGCATACTATACCTAACCCGACCCATATCTACATGAAGTATGTATGTATTTGCCTAGCACGTCATATTAAAAAGAGTAATGTCTGTATGTATGTACATAACTGTTTTAATACTAATTATTAAAAATTTAAATATAAAAAATGTCTCAAGAAAACGAAACTGTTTTTAAGCTCCCGACCCAACTATGACGTCACGTTCATTTTCCACGGCATTAAGGTTCAATATCGTATGAACAATCGCATGATGAAATGGTAAAAATAGCGCTTTTTTTCATTTTTTAGGGTTAATTTCGTTTCAATCAAAAAACTTTTACGGTTATATTCCCTTTTAATCCATATAATCAATACAAAAAAATCTCGGGAGACAAGTTTCTGTATTTCGTAAAAAAGATCAGAGGTGTTTTTCTCATTTTTATTTGAGAAATCTATACAAGGTATAAGATTTTTTTTACGGTTACTGCCTACGGTTCAGCGTACCTACTCTATTTTTTTCCAAAGCATATTTACTCGTATTAACGGTTGTGAGGATCAGTCTAAGGTCTCCCGTTTTTAGAAATTTTTTAAATGTCAATATGCGTACTCTTAAATGGAATATTTTATGTTTAAACTCGGTTTATGCTAATTCCAGAATTCAGTTTTTTTAATGTTTTTTTGTACCATTATGTTAAACAGTTCTATGAATACCTACAATTAATATTTATGGAAAGACATTTAAAAACAACTTTGCACCCTTCACAGTAAACGTAAAACACTTTCATTTTGACGGTGAAGTAGGTAGCACTTAGGTAATCAACCTATATGTATTACCTATTGTAATAAGTATCCACTGAAGGTACGTTCCTTCTCCAATATCCTACCTTCTCCAATAGTAATATCATGCATTGTTAATTATACCTAACGTGGAGTACATGGAGCCACATTGTTCCTACTCCACTTCACAATAAAAATCAGGTCGCTAAAATGTTGCATCCACTCCTCAGCAGATGACGTAAGCATCGAAAATTGGTTCAACATAAAATTATTTCCAGCTGTATCATACTTATACAACTTCCAAAATTTTCACGATTGACAGCAAGATGTGGTGGAATGGGTGAACGTTACCCTGGACATATAGTGATCACTAAAGTCAGCCAAAGCCACCTAGTAAGCGTTGGAACACCCATCTTGCCTCCTCGCCAAGGGAGTTCATATATAACGCTACGCTGTGAATGAAGATGAATCTCGTTTCTGTTGAGTAAAAAAACTGAATAAGTACCTAATTTAACTGCTACGTAGTCCATTTATTTGAGCTGTATAGTTCGGGTACATTAGCTAGTATTTGATACTGATGGTGGAATATAGAGTTATATAGGCACAGGATTCATTATGCAGTCTGCGTTATATTCTGTAGAGGTTTGTATGTGTGTACGTTCATTATCAAACACCGTGTAAGTATTTATTATACCCACTGAGGTATAGGTTGATCTGACTATGGGAGTATGGAATATGGATGGAGGTATCGTGTCGCTGGCGTCGGAGCAATTCTAAACAAATTGTGGATTAGCAAATACCACAGAGCGCTCGCTAATGACGTTAGCGTGCTCTCTCTGTTTGTGTGTTTTTAGGATAACGCGGCTCTACTGATAAGCCAATTCACAAATTACCCGACCTCGTACAGAGAGACAGGGAGGGAGATATATAAATAGAATGAGACACATTCAGTCCCCGTAGTATTGTAACTTATAGAGAATGACCTCTACTTATCTTTGCCTGAAGCTCTTTGATTATATTTCACATGATTTCCTCTAATGTATAGGAGAGTACGGGTTCTCCATTGGCAAACCATTATTACAATTATAAAGTAGGTATTGTATAGAGAGACAATAAACTAGCGAGTGAGTTACACATTGTGTGTAAACATTGGGACTATTGTTCTCACAGTAGAGACAATACAATGCATATAGTAATATCAGGCATTAGAGAGAGGTATACACTATACGTGTTATTATAATATAACATACTAATGAAGGTATGTGCGTGCCTGTTGTAATTATTGAGAGAGCTGAGGCAAGGTATATTTTGAAACATCTGTAAACACTGGAATAACACGCGACCTCTCCCCTCACCCTGTCAGTCAATCTTCACCCCCTCATTCTCCCCACATGTAGTGTACGGTGTATACACAATCCTTCAGCGCTGAGTGACCTAATTAAACAAGAAACAGGAAACCCATTGGATTATATTCGTATTGTGTGTAGCTCCTGCCCCATACACAATACACATACTAGGTAAATAAATACCTACAATACCTACATCCATTATTGTAATGAAATCGGTGTTGTCCATAATGTGTCCTGTTGTAAAAATATTCAACAGATGTCGGTAGTGTAGAGATGAACAAACAGATACTCATGAAAATTGCTATTTTACAATAACAATTGAGGAAGGTACCTGCTTAACTAAATTTCAAAATATGTAAGATTATTTTGCTATTAAATTACTGACTTTGGAATAATTACTTCTTCGTCTTCCTTCAGCCATCTCTCCACTGCTGGATATAGGCCTCTTCCATTATTGTTTCCATTTTTCTCTATCCTGACGAGCTTTTGCCAATCCATCTTCTACCCGCGACTAGGATAATATTGTCGGCACATCTTTTCTGTGGCCGACCCAATAATTGATATGACAATTTCGTATTTTTGAGACTTTTACAAAATTGATGATTACCTTAGTTTCAAAACTTTATAGGTACCTAATACGTCTAACGGTCGAGATTCAATATTATGCCTATGAGTAATGAATAGCATAGTGCTATTAATATGTTTGTGTGTTTTTTCAATCAGTATGTATATCTGGGAAGTTTGTTTACTAGAGATGGACGCTGTGATGGAGACATTGAAAGAAGGAAGCTGGCCGGTACTAGGACGAATGGTGCGCTCGGTCCGATTGTTAGTAGTAGCAATGTGTCTATGAAAGCAAAAGTGCTAGTGCACAATGCTGTCTTGGTGCCGACCCTGATGTATGCTAGTGAGACGTGGACGTGGATGAAGAAGGATGAATCAGGGTTGAATGCAGTAGAAATGAGGTCATTAAGAAGAATGTGCGGGAAAACGCTGAGAGATAAGATAAGGAATGAGGTTATTAGGGAAATGAGTGACTGCAAGACTGGTGTAGTGACAAGAATGAAAGTAAACAAACTAAGATGGTTTGGGCATGTTGAGAGAATGAATGATGACAGGATGACAAAAAAGATATATCTGAATGAGCGAAGAGGGGTGAGAAAGCGCGGCCGTCCGAGACTGACCTGGTCCGATCATGTCGACCAGATCCTCAAGGATGGACGCGTTTTGAGTAAAAGGAATCGGAGAGCGTGTATGACTAATTGCATGAATGTGACGGAAGCTAAGAGTGTGTGTAAGGATAGGGCTGTCTGGCGCTCTGTCCTCTCTGCCTACCCTGCAAGGGATGTGGCGTGAGGGTATAGATAGATAGATAGAGAGTGTGTTTTTTCGTCTATTTTAGCAGGCCTTCATTCACTAGCTCATACATAATATTGTTAAATACATATAAAATACTTGACGTAGGTAGTCCGCATTATTATATGATATGACATGTGTAGTGTAGGTAGCCATATAATACATTGTATCAGTATTAGGTAAGTAAATAACCTTATTACATTATGTAGTAGTGAAGTGAAGTAAGTAATTTACAATCAATTACACGATGGTATATGGAAACTCAATGGGTTTGTAAATATTTAATTGTCACGGCCACCATCCATTCCATACAAATATTCACTTAACGGAGCATGAATGTGTAATGGAGTTTGCTTACTACTTATGGTACTTAGAAAATAAATATTGTTTCACGTGAAAGAATTATTAGTATGTACTTCAGTAGGTAGGTATACCCTTCATTATTTTATACAGGTGTACCGGAACCAGAGCTGTGGAGGAGCTGTTTCGCACTGCCAAGGATAGAGAGGCGTTCTCTGATGTAATATCTTACAACCAACCGAGATACACACTAAATAATTTACAGGTACAGAATTATCGAAAACCATTGGACAAAACACTTAGGGTGGATTTCACTAACATTTTAGGGGAAGAATCGCAGAGATAGGAGACACTTACCATTATTTTTCATACAAAATTTGTGCTAGGTGACTCCTGTCTCCGCAATTCTTCACGTGAAAAGTTGGTTAAATCCAGCGATTCAACACCTTTTTACAATTTCATTTATGCAGACAATTTGAGTATTATAATATAATAGGTACTGGTTCTGCCGGCTTTTTGCGTTTAATCCATCAACTTTAAGAGTATGCATATTGACATTTCAAAAATTCGATCTCGACAACCGTTACTAAACTAATATGCTTTGGAAAAAATAGACTAGACACATTGAACCTTTTCCTAGGGGATGACCGTAAAAGATTTTTTATATCTTGCATAGATTTCTCAAAAAAAAAATGTGAAGATCACCTCTGATCTTTTTTTCGAAAGACAGAAACTCGTTTCCCGAAAGTCGCAGAGATTATTTTTTGTATTGATTATTGGATTAAAATCTAGGAAATTACTGAAAGCTTTTTGATTGAAGCGAAATAAACCCCGAAAAATGAAAAAAAAACTATTTTTACCATTTTGTCATGCGATTTTTTATACGATTTATAACCTTGATGCCGTGGGAAATGGCCGTGACGTCATAGTTGAGTCGGGAGTCTTAAATGCAGACAATTTAAGCAAAATATATTTTACAAAAGGTACTGGTACAGCCGTCTTTTTGTGCTTAAGCTCAATTTTATTTTCACTTCACTTCGCTGGATGAGTGAGTATGTACCATGAGTTGTATGTAGGTGCCTACATGCCTGTGTAGATAATCTAGAGTATTATTCAATGTGCACGATGGGTGATAAACACTCTGGCTTAAAAATGCATTAAGTTTTCTAAAAACTTGAACACGTTAAGCCTTCAACGGAAGCTTTAGCGTGTGTTTAAACAATTCTCGTATACGACTATATGCGATGCGGTGAAACGGTCGATGTGAAATGTGAAATACAATGCAGGAAAAATATTATTATTGTCTGATGTTTAGAACACTACCTATACTACGTATAATATGCTATCTACTTCTTGGAATCGTTTTTCATTAATTATTCACTCACAAATACATGGCGTATCACACAATTTGCGGAAAACCGTGACAGCTATGAATGTAGGTATATGTAAATTTGGAAAATGTGAAAAACACCTCTGATCTTTTTTCCGAAGATAGCAACTCGTTTCCCGAATGTCACGGAGAAAACTTTTTGTGTAGTTGTTGATAGTATGCATTAAAATATAGGGAATGACCGTAAAAGTTTTTTGATGGAAGCGACATTAACCTCAAAAAATTGAAACAACGCTTTTTTACCATTTTATCATGCGATTGTTCATACACGATTTTGAACTTATATGCCGCGGGAAATGACCGTGGCGTCATATCTGGGCCGCATAGTCGCCTTACTCAATATAATAATAGGTTTCTATATAGATATGTATACCTACATAATATAAGAGTATACACAATAACAATTTAGTAGAAAAGTATTTACTTTCAATTCCCTGATGAAAATATTATGTAGGAACCTTTTTACTTATTGATGGCCGGAGATCAATAAATCACGTTATTTTGATTCTGATTTGAAGTTCATTCAACTTCAGTTAATATTTATTGTTCCAAAGAAAAGGAAATAAAGGGAGAAGAAATATTTTGTGAAGAAACTTGTGAATGTAATATCCAAGTCTAAACTTCAGATTGGAATCCTTTCATTCGAGTTGTATTTTTTTTTTGCATTATTATTAGATAACAGGTATATAGAAACGGTTTAAATGAGTGTTCAAAGATCAAGAAATCCAAAATATGCGTCCAAATAATGTAAAGGAGCCCAAACTCTAATGTATTATGCAATATTCTCAATCAAATATGATCAATATATATTTTAGGTCCACACTCCACAGTTTCCGAGTAAACGGTATTTGAATGCGTACTTACAAATATTTTTCATCTTCGTCGTTCAAATTTCTTCCACCACTCGGTATAACTCACGAAGGAAACATGCGACGTTGGCCAAATTGGAGTGAAACACGCCGAGAGCTTTCGAGTTTTCACGGTTGTATTTATATATATTTGTACGTGAATTGTCATACTCAAAAACAAAAAAAATAAAAGTGCCAAGATATGCATTTGTATTTGTATTATTCAGATATAGTCTTCAAATGCCCCACAGATGGCACATGCGGGATTCTCCTGCCTGTGACTGCGGAAAGCTAGTGCAATCCATCAAGCACATTGTCGAAGACTGTCCTCTGAGAGCATTCCCTGGACCATATGCAGATATCCACATTACCACACTCAATGCCCTTGAATGGATTGGAAGCCTGAATGTTGCTCTGTCTCATGTCTCCTTTATGTAACAGATAGTATAATTATTATATATTATCTTCTGACGTTGCCGCCCAACGGTGGCAGAAGTCATACGAAATAATAATAATATATTCAGATTATGCATTTATGATAATAACCAATGTATAAACTGTATGAATAAAAACTATTACTGAAGTATTTGAATTTAATTTATGTATTAACAGTGTAAGCTCGCGTTTCTGCACGCTGAAACTACCTACTTTCTGCTCTGTATGTGTGTATACTAAACGTACATATATAGATATTAGTAATGAGCATTTGCAAGACCAAGACGAGACCGGGGTAGTCATGGTATTGGTTTTGTTCTTGCATATTGAGGCATGGTCTTGGTATTGGCCTTGCGAGGCTCTTGCAATGGGTATTTTCAACATTCAGTAGTCTCGGTTTTGCGAGACTCTTGCAATGGGTATTTTCAACATTCAGTAGTCTTCCAACAGCCATCGCTCGAAAACCATTCAACATCTGTATATTGAATAAGCCCAAATTAATTGTATTCTTTTTTGGATTACAATACCTTCAATTTTATATGCAAAATGGCTATAATATTTCAATTTTGATTATTTTATAGTAATAGCAAGACTTATTTGTTATTAAAATCAGTTTTTTTTTTTATTATCAGGTTCATCATTTATAATATTGTTATTTATTATGCCTCCTATTAGTAGCTAATCTTTAATGTGTCATGATAAAATATTGTAAGACTAGAAAGACTCTTGGTCTTGAAGACTACATAGGTCTTGTTTTCGGTGATGGTCTTGCACACCCAGTCTTGGTCTTGTTCTTTCAAGTTTCGCAAGACCAAGACTGACTTCGCTCATCACTAATATAGATACGTTGTGATAGAAACATAAAAGTTTATAGTCTCGTGTGTAGTGCTAAGTCGATTAAACTCGACTTACATAAGTTCCACGACAGGTTTATTTACATAAAGCTAGATTAAATAAATAAATAAATACATCTATAATAAGCTCCTATATTTAAATACAAGTTTTCAGATTCTATTCCCCGCTGAATTGTATTGAAACTATTTTGTTGTTTGCGTCAGGCCGAGAGTTTGGATTTCAGTTGAGTGAAGATGATCTAAATTTGATTGTTTAGAAATACATTATTTAAAAAAACGTATCTAAGAGTGGGTCTATATATTAGTTGGGGGCTAAGACTATAAAATAATTTAATATGTAGGTAGCTATATCACATATAGACACATCAATAAAATATTTAAAAATGATCTATGAGATCCAACCCATGAACCTCTTTACCTCCCTGCCTCCCTGAGGAATAGGAATACATCTCTCAAATATCAATATGGTGGCTGTGTACTCGACTTTTATTAAATTTACGGATATAAAAAGTTTTATAATCATAAAACCTATTCGCATAAAATCAAGCAATCATAAAAAATATTGTTTTCGTTTCTCTTCACATTTCATTTATGTTTTGTATCGTACTTACTATGTGTGCTGTGTACATAATGTCATTATTATTGTGAATCAAGGGCGTATATAGGGTGGGGCTAAGGGGTCCCCCCCCCCCCCGAAATGTAAGTCAATTATAGTATGTACATAAAAAAAGTTGTTATAAAACATTTAGAAAGACACCTAGGTTTACACTAGCTTAACCCATTTTTCAAACAAAGTGTGCCTGCGGCGCCATTCTTTCTTTTTTTGCGGTTTTTGTACACCACAACTACAATATTTACCTTTAGGTACTTTTAAATTTTAACACCAAAATACCAATTTTTAAACTCAATCTTCACGAAAAAATTTGCTTGCGGCGCTATTATTTAGATTAATGGCCAGGTTAACTTTTTCTTCCCCTCCCCCCCAAAGTTTAATATTATATCGCCTACCCTTGCGTCCCCCGAAATGAAAACCTATATATGCCACTGTTGTGAATATGTTGTATAGTGTTTGTGTGTTGTGTTTATGTGTGTGTGTCGTATGAGGAGGTTGAATCCCGAAATGTATTTTTATGACTAGGTATGGGATTTTATGCGAACGTAAAAATCTAATAAATATTTATCCTCCCGAAACATCTTTGAAAACGTTGAATAGTTGATGACAAACTTTCACTACATCCGCAGTAAATCTGGGAGAATAAATTCTAGGGAATATGTCGCCCCATACAACACACAACCAACCGACATAATAATATCTACTTATACTCTGAGAGGATGGGAGAGAAAGGCACTCGCCCCGGGCGACATTATTTTAGGGATCTCATTTTTTATTTATCTTGTTCCGTTAGTGAAATGCAAAATAATTTCAATGGAGATAGCCAGTGCTGCTTTTCTTTAAACATTTTTATGACAAGCGACATGCATGATAAAAAATGAAATTATTTTATTTCAGTTGCAGTATGCGGATTACATTTTTTATGATTGCACCGTAAAACTTTTACTGCGGTAACTTTAACAATAAAATATTTTTATAATACGATAATCCAGTCGACACAGAATCTATGCAGTGTAATACGAGTACATGTAAAAATAAGTTTTGAAAACGTATCGCGTCTCATATTCTTCTTCTCTCCGTGCCCTATCGGGTCCCCCCGACGTTGGCGATCACTATGGCGAAAGCATCCCTGTCTGCCGCAGTCCGGAACAGCTCGCCGACGTTGCTGATGCCAGTCCACTCACGAACATTCCGGAGCCACGACATCTGGCGTCTTCCTATTCCGAGGCGTCCCTCTATTTTGCCCTTCATAACTTGCACTTCTCATTAGTACTATTGTATGATGGCCAAGGAGTTTGATGTGTTTACCCATTTCTTTTAAAAAAATAACCGCAAACATTATAGAGAGTAAAATAGTAAGTATTATTGAAACAAAAATAATTTAGTTCTAAGTAATTTATTATTCTACTCAACGATACTCTTTTGTTAGTGTTTGGTTCAAGTTCTGACTTGATCAACTCATAGTTTTCCATTTAACAATCCCATAGGTATTATGGGCACAGTTTCACACAAAACTTCTCTGACTGTTGAAACTTTGTTGTCTTCCAATACTATAAATAAATAAAATAATCTTTACTGTACAGAAACATACAAAGGGCGGGCTTATTGCCAACCCATGACAGAAACCAAAATGAGACATAACTAATTATAAATTTAGTACCAAAAGGGTACCTTAACCTAACAATAATTGAAAACATAAATAAATACATACATAGATAAACATATTATACATATACAAATATATACATAAATGGTAAATGGGATGGGATAGGGTAAGGGAGGGATGCTGGGTTCAGGAGGGTCGGGTGTTCTCAATGTTCTCACGTGGAATCATACAGGGCGTGTAGCATGTTTGATAGACTTATTTATTTTTCCACTCCACACAACACAAGCACTTTCCCTCCCCCTCCCCTATCCCCCATCCTCCTCTCATCCTATCATCTCTCCCATTCATGAGGTCTGATTATATTATTAGGTATTCTATATACCCCCTCCCTCCCTCCCCTTACCTACATCTCCTGCCCTGCCCTACTGCTGTATATAATATCACCTGTAGTGAGTATTTACTTACCTTTACCATCGCAATAATCAAATTCTTATACCTATTTTTACCCTATTTACCTTCGTATCTTATTTATACCTACACTCTTATGGTATAATCTTATTTAAGTTCCACGCAAGATAATACACAACGTTAGGGTATATTACTTACCCAAGAAACAATTTAGCTTCTAGATCGGTCAAATTCAGGTTCTAGAACTGCTTTATGGCTAAGTCTAGTAAGCATGAAATGCTGATTGTAGCTAGCTACAGAACCTCATATAGTACAAAAGGGCCCACCTTACACATACTCCATAAAAACCATTAGGTCATGACCATTTTACGAGTAAATATTCTCAGTATGGCACTAGCAATGCCTCTTTAGAACAATTTAGCCACCTCTAGGAGCTGTCTTCTACCATTCTGAGAGTAAATAGTCTCAAAATAGTTGTGCCGTATGCTAATCTAGAACCTTGTTGCATCCTAGAAGATGTTTCATAAGTAACCCACAACTAACACTTTAGCAGATTTTTAGAAAGTACCTACCTACCTTCATGATACACATTTACAGGACATCAGAAATTAGTAGGTATTTAGGTATAGTATAATAAAGAGTGGAGGGTAATTCTGTAATCCGGGATCCGACGGGGAATCACGACAAAAGCTTTTATTTCGAGTATTACAAAGTGTGAAAAAAATATCAGAAATTCACTTGGTGTCTACAGTGGAACCGTAAATAGGTTCAATACAACTACTTACATCATCATTATTATAGGTCGCTACTTCAATAAATTTTTATATGGTCGAAGTTCCCTATTTTCTTAATATCACCGGGAGAATACAGTAAAGGGAATATTAGATTAGGTAGATACATTATAATGAAATTAGATTTTATCTTCGGTTTAGCATCTTCACTCTGTGGTATGGAGGGGATTACTACTATTGACATTATTGAGAAGGCCTAATAGATCTATACACTTAACAGCCACTAAGTTGAACTTTGATAAAAGCTAATTTAACTGACCTTAGCCATAGTTTCAAACTTCTACTAATCCGACCAACCTCTACAATGTGACAGTTGTTCTAAGTCAGTAAAGGACCTACCTACTCTACAATATCCGGGGCTCTCTGGGATAGTATTGGGAATTACTCTGCCTAGTTACTCGTATATAGGAAGGTTAAATGTTAGTTTAACTCATCAACCGCAATCAATGGATACAATTATTTTGGTATCTATCTATGTATATACGTAGTACCTATTGTATGTTGTAGGTTGGTATTGTATTGTGTTGTGAGCATCTTGGGAGTATTCTATATGTAAGTGTAGTCTGGTAGTTGTGGTAAATTGATGGAAATGTTTGACCACCAAATTTATTTTCACGAAAACTAAATGTTTAAGAGTAGCGGCATATTTACCTCGGCAACCTTACAAAATATGCTTTGGAAAAAATAGGGTAGATACATTGAACGTCTATCTAGGGACCGTACCGTAAAATATTTTTTATGTCTTGTATAGATTTCTCAAAAAAATGTAAATAACACCTCTGATCTTTTTTGGGATCAGCAACTCGTTTTCCGAAAGTCGCAGATTTTTTAAATTTTGTATTGATAATATGCATTAAAATCTAGGAATGCAAACACTTTTGTGAACGAAGCGAAATTAACCCAACAAAGTAAAAAAAACATATTTTTAACAATTTGTCATGCGATTGTTCACGCTATTTTGAATCTTATCGCCGCGGGAAATGACCGTGCCGTCGTAGTTAAATGCATGTACGAGTATATAAAAAAAATATACTAGAATTTCGTCTCAGAGTTCACTCAGTTGGAGTGCAAACCATTTTAGCTAAACTCACTGTTGTGTGGGTTCAAATCTCATTATTATCGAATAGTCCGAGAGCCCGCTGCTTAATTTATGACGTATCTGTTTTTTGATCGAAATGTGGTATAAACGATAGCTTACCAATAGGGTATTACATCGCACTAGGGTTGCCTATCAAAATCTTGCCGCAACCGCCCCTGCCCCCCCCGAAAAGGTCCCTCTTCGCGGTTTTTCGCATTTTATAGGAATATGGTAAGAGATAGGAGAAAGTAGTCAATGACAAAAATAATCCTTGCTAAATTCTCTACAAAAAACGTTAAGTCAATTTTTTCATAGGACTAGTAGTTTACCCGTAATGGCTGGTCAAAAAACAGGATATTTTTTGAAAAAATAAAAAAAAAAGTTTGATTTTTTTTCTTTCACATTCTTCCACCCATTATTACTAACATTTTATGGAAAAAAAATTTTGGCCTGCGGCGCTATATCACTGGTTATTTTATGAAAAACTAAATTTTAATAATTTTCGTCAATGAGTTTTATTGTATTAACTCCGAAATTATTAGATGTATGAACATAAGTTATAGCTCGTTTTGTAGCTAAGACTATAGTAATTAATTCGTTCTCTGACTATTTTCCTGTAGCTCTTATCAATTTTCAACCAATTTAGTTTAAATACATTTTTTTTGTATTTTGAATGAATTTCGGTTTTGGACCGGCCATTGCGGGTAAACTGCTAGTTCTACAAAAAAAATGATTTAACATTTTTTGTAGAAAATTTAGCAAGGTTTATTTTTGTCATTGACTACATTCTCCTATCTCTTACCATATTACTATAAAATGCGAAAAACCGCGAAGAGGGACCTTTTCGGGGGGGGCAGGGGGGGTTGCGGCAAGATTTTGATAGGCAACCCTAGTGCGATGTAATACCCTATTGGTAAGCTATCGTTTATACCACATTTCGATCAAAAAACAGATACGTCATAAATTAAGCAGCGGGCTCTTGGACTAGAAGCATTTTGCAAAATATCTTTGTAAAGTTTTAATATGTATTGTAGATTTTAACAAAATCGAACTTTGTGATAATCTTCATGACTCATTTTTATTATTGAGAATTCAATTCTTAAAACGTTTCACTTTGTTTCATTCGAATCCATAAAGTTCTATTGATATCTGTCTGCATAATTAACACTTAACACTTCAATATCTATCCTATTCAGCAATATTCTGGATTTCACCAACTTCTTGGGTGAGTAATAGCGAATATACGAACTACTTATCATTATTTTCCGTATAAAATTTGTGCTTGGCTATCTCCGCTATTCCTCATCTAAGCAGTCAGTAAAATCCAGCATAAGAGGAACTGACGATAGAATGTGGACATTTTTTTACAGTCAAAAACATTAATATTAGACGGAAACTTTTTCTCCAATTTACTTTACGATACATTTCAACACTTTACCAAATCTCTCTCCTTGTATGGAAAAAAGATTTACTTATAGTACCTACCTAAATAAAAGCTATAAAACGTCTCCACCATAAACAAGGAAGTTAGCAGGTACCTGGTACACCCTGTATCTTGACTTGGTCTACAGTGAACAGTGAACAGGGAACAGGGAACACCCACTAAACCATTAACTGATTTGAAGATGTACGCAGTTTCCTTTATGGCCGAAGTAATAATATATTATGCAGGGTGGGATGTTAAATCGTACAGCGGCGGGTCATCTAGACCCAAATGTTTAGTGACTACTAAACCAATCTACCTACAGGTGATAGCCTCGCTATACTATCCACCTATACATTGTAGATACTGGATAGTAGATAGGTACAATAAAACAACTTAAAGAAAACATTGCAAGTACATATAAGTATATTGTAGTGAGAATTTGAGAATATCTATTATTTCATCTTATAGTTCCGTTTGAGTTAAAAAAGTAAGGCACAGTGCCTAATGATTATTAGTATCAAAAGACGGAATATTTTGTACTTGTTGATAATTTAAAAAACCCTTGATGTTTTCATGAATTTACAAGTACCTATAATTTTAATCATCTACCAATAGCGAAATAACCAGTAAGTATATTAATATTTTTTTTTATACCTAGGTAGGTACCTATTAAAAAATTAATAGGTTCATATTTTTTTTTATTTACAACATAGTAATATTAAATTATTTGGCACATGATGAATGAAATTCATTAATGGAAAGCTTTTCAAAAAATATATAAACGTTTTATGTCACCTATGTCTGAAATAAGGACCTTTGAAAAACTATGAATAAAGAGCTTTTAAGCCTATTCCACAAACCTAATAATCCTCTACTGGGAAGGTTCTATATTTAACATATTAATGTGTGTTACACGAGTGTAAGCAAAGTGTAATGCAAAGCTCTGCTCTGCTCTGCTCTGAGCTAATTATACAAGTTTAATGTAATATTTATATTGCGTAGAATAATTATACTCATATGTGTGTATATTATGTTACAGTTAAAGCTTAAACAGTCGTTATTGTATGCATTCACTAGTCACTGATGATTTTAGTCAAAGTATTAACTCCGTATAAAAATTAATGCTACAACTAGAGAGTGTATACATTCACTAGTCAATGCATGCATTAACTACTGTGGATTTGTTGAAGCATAAACAACAGTCGATAGGTTATTTTTCATACGACTATTCTAGATTAAAATGAGAGTTGTGTTTATATTTGTTGAGGTTATCCTGCTAAGAAATATAAAATCGATCAAACATGTCACTGACGGCTGACAATAATGTGTATAATATAACAGCTGTTTGCGATTGGCAGCCATTTTACACACTGCTCAAAAAATTGTGCACGCTTTGACTGAATCCCCTTCGTAAATATACGCACTAACTAGTCAAAGCGTAAATTAGAATGTTTGTGAATACATTAACTGAGCCCGTTAGTCAATGTATACATTGGCTAGTTAGTGCATGCGTTCACTAAATGAACACTTTGACTGTAACATATACATTATACATTGTAGTCCAAGAGCCCGCTGCTTAATTTATGACGTATCTGTTTTTTGATCGAAATATGGTATAAATGATAGCTTACCAATAGGGTATTACATCGCACTAGGGTTGCCTATCAAAATCTTGCCGCAACCCCCTCTGCCCCCTCCAAAAAGGTCCCTCTTCGCGGTTTTTCGCATTTTATAGGAATATGGTAAGAGATAGGAGAAAGTAGTCAATGACAAAAATAATCCTTGCTAAATTCTCTATAAAAAATGTTAAGTCAATTTTTTCGTAGAACTAGCAGTTTACCCGCAATGGCCGGTCCAAAACCGAAATTCATTTAAAATACTAAAAAAATGTATTTTAACTAAACTGGTTGAAAATTGATAAGAGCTACAGGAAAATAGTACAGAAAAAACGAATTAATTACCATAGTCTTAGCTACAAAACGAGCTATAACTTATGTTCATACATCTAATAATTTCGGAGTAATTACAATAAAACTCATTGACGAAAATTATTAAAATTTAGTTTTTCATAAAGTAACCAGTGATATAGCGCCGCTGGCCAAAATTTTTTTTCCATAAAATTTTAGTAATAATGGGTGGAAGAATGTGAATGAAAAAAAATCAAACTATTTTTTTTTTTTCAAAAAATATCCTGTTTTTTGACCGGCCATTATGGGTAAACTACTAGTCCTATGAAAAAATTGACTTAACGTTTTTTGTAGAGAATTTAGCAAGGATTATTTTTGTCATTGACTACTTTCTCCTATCTCTTACCATATTCCTATGAAATGCGAAAAACCGCGAAGAGGGATCTTTTCGGGAGGGCAGGGGGGGGTTGCGGCAAGATTTTGATAGGCAACCCTAGTGCGATGTAATACCCTATTGGTAAGCTATCGCTTATACCACATTTCGATCAAAAAACAGATACGTCATAAATTAAGCAGCGGGCTCTCGGACTATTGTATATACAATGCTCAGTAGGTAGGTTTACATACACTGTTAGATTTTAATGTAAATGTGTTTTAATTTTATATTGTGATGATAATGATTGCGTCGTTATGAAGCTCCTCAGCGTGGGTTATAAAGCTCCATACCATAATACAACATACAATCTTAATGATAATTTGCTTAGAACTCTAGAGAGAAAAGGGAAAACAACATTGTACATTACACAAACACTAATTGTCAATGCAAAGCCCGCCTCTTAATGTCGCTTGTCTCTTTTGTGCTTAATTCATAATACCAACCAACACAATACTCATACAGTTACTCTTAATATTATTATCATTACTGTACAGTACCTACGAGTCTCTTATAAGGGTGCCTTCCCACGACAAGTGAATCCGGATTCGTACGCGAATCTGGATTAATCCCTTTCGGATGGATGATTTCGTGCACGGGGTATGGGGAAATAGTTCCCTATTTTTATAATAATATAATAATTCATTGTATTAATATTTTTAACTTTTTAACTTTAACGTTGTAAATTTTGAAAATATCTTGAGTCCGTTGAAGCAATAAATAAATAAATGTATAATATAATAAATAGATAATAATAATTATCTCTGTCATACTGTTGAATATATACTAATTCTGTTTTTGTGTTTAAAAATTAGATTGATCAGGTACGAGAATAAATTATTGTCTTTACACCAATATTAATTGTAATTTAGTAAAAAAAAAATAAAAGAAAGAATTGCCTGCGGCATTAATTAAACTTGTTTGTGGGTGATATTTTTTAAAGTTTGTCACACGGAGTTTTTGTATCTTGTATCACACGTTATTTTTCAACACCGGTTTTTCTCAAATTAGCTGCTAATCTCTCTCAGTCCCGTTATGGGCCCGCTACACGCTCGCGAGTCACCACGACCTTTTGGTGTTCATGAGTAAAAAGGCGTCAAGGGTCGGTTACGTACATGTCAAGACAAACGATCCATCCGCACCCCTTTTTACTCATGAACACCAAAAGGTCGCGGTGACTCGCGAGCGTGTAGCGGGCGCATTATGTGTCGGGGTGTACATTATATTTATTTTGTACGGGAAAAAATGTCTGCCATAACTGGAAATTAGAGAACCCATTAAATAATTTATTTATTTATTTTTAATATTATTAATGTCGATATTATCAGAATAAAAGAATACCGGCCCAGTAACAGTGCAAAAATTGTGCTGTTTCAGGTCCGTGGTATTAGAAAAATATAATGATTGGTACCTTAAACTTTTTTTCATTTTAAATAAAATTATAATTTCTTTATCATTCGTGTGTTATTTAGACTAATAGATTAGGTACATAATTTTTGAAGGGAGACATTTGAAAGATTGGCATCATACTGATAAAATGCACCACATGGACTTATAATTCGATGTAACAAAATTCCAGAAAAATTAATTCAATAAATAATAAGAAAATATAATGTTCCCCACTCTATGGCAACTGGGGAATCTAAATTTATACATTATTTATTTTGATTTTTATTTTTCGAATCATGCGGGTGTCTGCATCTCTTTCACTCTCGTTGTATATTGTAACAGTACGAAACCCATAAGCATATTGCTCAAAATAAATAAACCCCACAAAAGCCGTACAAAAGCCACACAGGATTTTTTTTAGGGATAAAAGCACAAATCTAATTGAATTTTGTAAATAAAATTAATTGTATCGATTAGTATTCGAGTAAATTATATTAGGAACTAGAATAGATTAAAAAATACGAATAAGCAAGCGGATCTAAAATGGGATAGACAATGATTTCAACATTTTATAAATAATTCATCTACTGAAATCCAACTAAAAAGTTTAAGCTTTTATTATTTGAGGATTTTTTATTGGTTTTTAATCATCTGTAGACCATATTTAAGGCACTTGGAATCGTCAGGTTTACAAACACAAAATCAAATGCAATAAATCAATAAACACAACAAAAAAGAATGAAAGCAATAAACACATAGACAATACAAAACTATAACACATTTGTGGTACAATTTAATGCAGGTCTGGATGTAAATTGTCCAGAACTACATTAAGTACGTCATATTTCTGAAGGGTTTTTGTGTTTTTTGGGGTTCATACTACATCATCGTAAATACTCCTATGGGTTTTTCTTCGGAAACCGTTGTGTATACACGCGCTGAAACATGTAAGTAGGGTTGTCAACATTTTTTCAGCTGATTATTCCATCTGCATCAATAAGTAATTTTAAAAAGTTATCGGAAGCCTGGTTGCTAAAGCGCTCGATCCTGGATGCCGACATACCCCACTTCACGACACAAGCTTTTAAGCTTGTTATGAAGTGTACAAATATGTATCAGGGTGTAATTCGATAATTTTATGAAAATAAAAGAAAACATACACATTATCTTATTGTTCTTGATATCAGTTCTTAACTCTTTTTTTGTTGCTTCCTTCATTATCCCCTCCTTTCTTCCTCTTCTTCTTCCTCTTCCCATGCTTCCTCCTTCCCTACCATAAATGTTTTATAGATATAAGATATATATTTTTAACTATGTAATGTAATCTATTTGTTTTGCGTGTGTGCTAATTGTGAACGGATGTAATTGGTCTTGTGTATTGATATTTTTGTATTAATGTACCTGCCAATGTTTGTTTTTGTGACTGTATCTGTTCCGTGTGCAATAAATAAATAAATATCTACTTATCTATTTAAATAAAAACTGTCATTTTATGAACTGCTTGAATTTTATAATATTTTTATTTGCTAGAAAAGTGTGGTTTTCTCAATTTTCAAATTAATGTAAATTACACACTCATTCGTCAGTCGAAAACTGCAGGCAATTATATAATTCTTAAACTGCGTTTAAATTTTACAAGTGAAGCGGATTTGGTTGATATTTTCTTAGTTTTAATGTTGCCAAAAAAAAATATATAGTATTTTGCGATCCATATATTTCTTGCAACTCACTTTCAATATTATTATTATACTCTAGTACGGTTGACAACCCTCGTTGTTAGTGAATATATATCCGAAAATATATCGAATAATAATTATTTTTATTGTAAAATTGTTACAAAAATATACAAATTACCCGACTAGCAAAAATTACAACACGTTATTTTCAGTTAATGTAGGTAGCTACATGTTATCAATTTAGTATCATATTCTTGTATTATGTATTTTTGTACCTATGAATAACTTTTGAATCAGTATTAATTTACAGTAAGTAATGTTAAGAGTATGCATACCGACATTTCAAAAATTTCTAAAAACGGGAGACCTTCTATCTCGACAACCGTTATTAATTATGCTTTGGAACAAAATAGGGTAGATGCATTGAACCTTTATATAACCGTATATAACCGTAAAAGATTTTTTATATCTTGTATAGATTTCTCAAAAAAAATGGAAAACACCTCTGATCTTTTTTCCGAAAGACGGAAACTCGTTTCCTGAAAGTCGTTGAGTAAAATTTTTTTTTGTACTGATAATATGCATTAAAACCTAGGGAATAACCGTAAAAGTTTTTTGATAGACGCAAAATTAACCTCAAAAAATTAAAAAAACGCTATTTTTACCATTTTATCATGCGATTGTCACGCGATTTTGAACCTTAATGCCGTGGGAAAAGACTGTGACGTCATTCCTGGTGCCAATTATATAGGTAATACCTACCGATTCGGTATAATACTTTAAGTAAAAGTTAATGTCGCCGCCACACGCTTGCGAGCGTCTACGAGTTTTTTGCGTTCATGAGTAAAAAGGCGTCAACGGTCTGTTACGTAAACGAGCCAAGACAAACGTTCCATCCACACGCCTTTTTACTCATATACACAAAAAACTTGTGGGCGGCGACAAATGGAATATATATATGTATTACGTTTAATAGTTATACTATAGAAAATGAAGTAACGTAATAAGCTAATAGGTACCTACATAAATATATACATAATTATATTTTTTAATAAAACGTTTTTTATTTTGTGAGAATCAACACACACACACACACACACACACACACACACACACACACACACACACACACACACACACACACACACACACACACACACACACACACACACACACACACACACACACACACATACACACACACACACACAGTCACACACACACACACACACACACCCTCACACACACACACACACACACACACACACACACACACACACACACACACACACACACACACCCTCACACACACACACACACACACACACCCTCACACACACACACACACACACCCTCACACACACACACCCCCTCACACACACACACACACACACACACACACACACACACACACACCCTCACACACACACACACACACACACACACACACATACACACACACTCACACACACACACCCCCTCACACACACACACACACACACACACACACACACACACACACACACACACACACCCTCACACACACACACACACACACACACACACACATATAATTATATTACACATTTTGTAATTATCAAACTATAAATTAACATTGAAATAATTGAAAAAAAAGTTTAATTTTAATTAAAATACATTTTAAAATAGAAAAGAAGAAATAAAATGAAAAAAACTGTCTGTTTGGGATGTTTCCTAAAGAAATATCAACGTATATGTATATTGGATTCAACACTTGTATTGCAAGTTATCCAAACGCTATGGATTAGACGGATTCATCTGGATTCATCAAGGCGTGTCCACGGATTCACAGGCAACCTATTTCCCACGATCCGTGCACGTCTGCGATATCACGTACCGCCATACAAATCGCTATGAAAAAGTCTGTAGATTCACGGACTCACTCCTTCCCACGGCATGCGAATCTACGGACGAAGCAGGATTCACCTTCCGTGGGATATAGCCATAATACTCTCTACACAGTACTTATATACTTAATAATATGTAATTACCAGAATATTAATCTAAAGAAATATATAAATAGTACCAACACTTGAGAGTATGCATATTGACAATTCAAACATTTCCAAAATAAGGAAGACCTTGGGGTTCTCGACAACCGTTACTAAATATGCATTGGAAAAAATAGAATAGACACATTGAATCTTTATCTAGGGAATAACCGTAAATTATTTTTAATATCTTGTATGGATTTCTCAAAAAAAAATGTGAAACATCTCTGATTGTTTTCCGAAAGACAGAAGTTCGTTTCCCAAAAGTCGTGGATATTTTTTATTGATAATACGCATTCAAATGTAGGAAACAACCGGAAAAGTTTTTTGATTGAATCGAAATTAACCCCAAAAAATGAAAAAAAACGCTGAGAGGAAGATACCTAAATCATTCAGGTATTACTGGCTTTTCATGTCTGCATCTCGCAGATGGCATATGTTGAGAATTTTCTCAACGAAAGGCGGCAGATATCAACATTCACATAATAACTTATGCGAACTCCCTTGGGGAGGGGAGCAGGATGGATGTTCCGACGCTTACGAGTCGGCTTTGGCTGGCTTAAGTGATCACTTTATGCCCAGGGCAACGTTCACCCATTCCACCACATCCTGCTACCAAAATGAAATTTTTGGCCGTTGAGTATATAATACTCAACAACCTTTTTAACCTTTTTAACCAACAACCCCAACCCAAGGTTGTTGAGTATTATATACTCAACGGCCAAAAATTTCATTTTGGTAGCAGGATGTGGTGGAATGGGTGAACGTTGCCCTGGGCATAAAGTGATCACTTAAGCCAGCCAAAGCCGACTCGTAAGCGTCGGAACATCCATCCTGCTCCCCTCCCCAAGGGAGTTCGCATAAGTTATTATGTGAATGTTGATATCTGCCGCCTTTCGTTGAGAAAATTCTCGAAAAAAAAACGCTATTTTCACCATCTTATCATGAGATTTTGAACCTAAAAATGCTGTGGGAAATTATCGTGACGTCATAGTTGGGTGGGGAGTCTTAAATCGATAAATAATAAAACACATTACATAGATAATAACAGTTAATAACATAATCATTGTTAAGCTTTTTTATTAAAGTTTGTAACTATCCTAACATTGTGTCATTAGGTACACGTGTAGGTGAAATTACCTATTTGTAGTGGTGGATGTGGTACGTAAATATTAGAGGTAGGCATGTATCAGTATACGCATTGGGAAATTATTAATCCTGCTAGAAAAGTTATACACAGGTGCTTACAGGTGGCTATGGTCGTGTAGTATTAGGCAGTTTGGGTCGTTTAGTCCGCCGCAACACACAGTGAGGTATAATAATAAGCCTAATACGAAATAACAATAAATTGAAATTCCACGGTGGAAGTGTCACCCTGTAAACAAGGCGAAGTTGAAGTTGAAGGAAGGAGATGTGTCTAATAAAAGGGCTAAGAGGATCACAAGGATACGTAAACAGGACACAGGTGTTCTCAATATCCTTTCCTCTCTACCGCAATGTCGGCCCCGTGGATATAACACGACCCCCATTAAACGTAATGGCTTTGAATACATCGTCTTCAAAATTTTATTTAACATTTTTTGCGGCATAAAGACAGACACACGAGAGCTATTATTACATCGGCCGGGGTAGGGGTTGGTTTAGCTTGAGCTAATTGTGCCTCACGTTGAATAAAGTATCGATGTCGTAAATAGCGAAAAATGGAAAGGAAAACTGGTGGAAATATTTCCAAAAAATGGAAATCACAGCTGTTGTTAGAGAATCGGAGGGAAACCGAATGGAAACGATTCAATTCGAGTGGAATAAAAGGAAACAACATGGAATTAAACGCTCTCAAGTAAAATTCAATCCACCATTAGGATTATACTTACTAACTATACTACGCTATACACATAGACATCTCTCTCCATGCAAGTGTATCGACCTACCTACAATAGAGACTGCATTGCTAGACTTAGGTATAGTCTAGTAGAAGTATTTTGAGAAGTATAGATAGAGATACTTGTTACAAATAAAATAAATTGAATTTGGTGATACTCGAAATACGACTGAATATATTTACGAGTAATTTCGGTTATAAGATTCGGAAGTAAATATGCAGTAGAACTTATTTGATTAATAATGTTTTCAATCAATACAGACTTAGGTATGTAAGTTTAAATGAATCAATATTGTATTTTATTCATGTGCGTCGTCAGAGAGGGGGGGGGCAGCTGCCCCCTTATAGATCGGAATTTGTATATATTTTTTCATACTCAATGATAAAACCTCAGAAATAATCACATTATTATCACTCATCATATCATGAATTTTCATGAAAATCCATCAAAATACAATTGCTTTATACTAAAAAAAGCACTATTTTTTATTACTTTTTTGTAAAATAGTATAGTTTTTATGCATATTGCTGTGCAATGTTTTGTATACACTTTGGTATAAACGAAACCATATCACGACCTTTTTCAATCTGTCTCACAACAAACAAAAAATCGTCTGCGGCACTATTTACTCTTTTTTCGTGCTATATCTAATTTCTATCCCCCCCCCCCCCCCCCCTTAGCTTCGAGGCTCAGGCCCATGATTGTATTTCTAATCTGAATTTACCTAATAATAATAATATGTTTCTTTGTTATTTATGCTTTGGAATAATCACGTAGATGTTTCTTATATTGAAATGAGAAATTGTTTATGTAAATAAATAGTAATAATAATAATAATAAAAATCTTTATTGCAATAATAATACATTACAAATGGCGGGTTTATTGCCAGTGGCAATATCTGCCAACCAACCAATTTTGATATTACAAAATAAGAAAGTATATGTGTACAAAGCGTACAGTAAAAAGAAACAATGAAACATGAAAGAAAAAATAGTAGCAGTACTTATAATATATTATGTATGAATGTAAGATATTTCATTATTCCATTGAATTCTTAAGGCCGCTACAGACGCAATGTTTCGTACAACCTTTTGTCTGCACAGGCCAAGACTGTACAGTTGCAGCGATTACTGAGCAAAAGAGCATATTATATATCTGCGACCTGTTCAGACAAGTCGGTGCATGTGGATGGTAGCACCGTTTTCCGAATCATTTTGTTCCTCAGTTTCAATTCGTCAGGTCAAAATTGACCACAGCAGTACCTGTTCCATGACGGTATCCACAAAATTGAGCGAAATATACAGACGTCGCTGCACCTTGTGGACGCTCTATTAATTGCACCGTTTTCATTCCGTCTTAAGGTTGTACAAAACATAACGTCTGGACCGGCCTTTACAGAAATATTTTCTTTTTGTTATGAAAAATATCACCACATTTAGAGATTATGTAATACCGAAATGTATTTAGGTCTACACAATGATATGAGATTTTATTAAATACTTGAGATTTCTGAATGTTCCAACAAAATGTTTTAAGGTTTATTTAGTACAGTGGAGTCATATGTATGAACACTGCCCAGATATGCGAAGTATTCCACTATCGTGTCTCTACTAACAATAAACACCGTCATTCTAGGGTGGTAGCCTGAAATCGATTCGATAGGTGATAGTAGCAATTTAGTTTCCAGGGTACATCCGGTGACTGGCCCAGATTGGACAGAGGACCAGAGATCCATGCATTCACCATTAGGAATTGAGCATGGCACGGTGGACACTCACCAGAGACCTGAATAGTGAATATGCTTCGGAGAGCGTGTACGACAAATTGCATGAATATGACGGAAGCTAGGAGTGTGTGCAAGGATAGCGCTGTCTGGTGATCTGTCCTCTCTGCCTACCCTGCAAAGGACGTGGCGTGATGGTATAGATCTTCTTCTCTTCTTCCTCGGCCGTCCCTCCACTGCCGGATATAGGCCTCTTCTAACATTAACCATTTTTTTATCTGCTTTGAGCTTTGCTCATCCAGTTCAGAACCCACCAACCCACCATTTCAGAACTCACCAACCCAGAGGGTATAGATAGATAGATATAATTATTATGTATACCTAGCTACATTGAGTAGGTATACTTACTACGTATACTATAGTATAATAAACTACCCCAAAGTATTGGTAATGTATTAGCAGAGGGAGCTACTAACTAAGCAAGCACCTCTGCACTTAAACATGAAATAACTAATTTGTTGTTTCATTTAACCTTTTTGTAAATAATAAAACAATAAAACTCCACAGCCACAAGGTTAGGTTAGGTATAATGTAATATAGGTGGAGAGAATATAATTAAAACAAGGGTATAAAAATAATTAAAATTTTCATAATAAAAATTACCCCTTTCCCTTAAAGGAGTTCAAATAAAATATATTTCAGCTGAAAGGGTGCCGGTCCTCCAGACAGCACAGCGCAGCTAAAGATAAGATGGTATCACTCGAGTGTTTCATTTCACACTTAAAATAACGGGCCGATAATTTGAAAAAATAAGAAAAACCCTCGAGATAAAATTCATGTTTCATCCCCAGTAAGCCCCTCCTTCGCCTTAAGAGAAATGTCGCGGAGGAAAACTCTAAGGATTTATAAAATAATTCCGGCGTAGAGAGAAATAATACTTGAGTATGAGATGAGGATGAGATACTAAGCTCCACTTAGCGAGACTCACATCAAAGTGGGTCACTCAGTGGGGGATACTTCTTCATCAAACAAACTCAAATATATTGCAATAATATAATAAACTATTGAACAATAAAATGTAATAATGGGTATAATCAAACATTTGTGACGCTGTAAATTTGTTAGGAAACATGTTAAGAGCGGAAATGTTAACATTTCAAAAATTTGTAAAAACGGGAGTCATTTAGATCTCGACAATCGTTACTAAATATGCTCAAACCAACTACGCCAACAATCTACATACATTACAATTCAATGAAGTGGGTGGTGAATTGATCGAAGTCTTGTCCTGGCATTATATTAATTCACTGTGAAAACAAATTAGTTTGTTGTGCAAACAAAACCGTAATATAAAAACATCAGGTTTGTTTAATATTAAATAATAATATTTAATGTTTGTAGGGAGCTAAATAAAGTAAGAACGGCGTTGATTTATACCGTGAAACATTATTTTAATGCTAATGAATTTTTCCTAAATCCCTGAAGTTCATTTGCTACAGTCGTGACTTGAAGCGCTGGCAGGAAATTAGAGTTTTCCCTTTACTTAATATAACGAGGCTTCTTCCATACTTTACCTACCAGTCTTCTGTAGTACTGCCTGTACTGTACTTTGTATAAGGCTCTCTCCTCTCTCTCTCTGAGGCTTCGCGAATAATTTAATGTCGAATAAGTCTTTTCTACAACATGACAATTTTATATTATTACTTTCTCCTCAATGTTAGTTATGTTTACCCACCCGTCCTACCCTATTTTACCCTATACTTCCATGCTACAAGACCTAACAACCTATTACGCTCTACACCGAGTTACATTATTTACTTTACCTAATTTACATAATACCAAGGTAGATAATATTGTATCTGTATGATTTTTTTAATTTTGCATTTTAAAGTAATCGTGTTGGCCTGTAGTATTGTAGAGGATTTAATGTAAACTCAATATTCATTATGAAACCCATAATTTCTCATGAATGAATAATTAAATTAAAATATTTTATCAAAATGAATTCATTGAATAATGAATTATTAAAATTAAGATACATAGAGATACCTACCTATTGATATTATATAATATTATTATAGAGATATCTACAAACTTTCAGTCGCCCGGCCCGTTAGAAGAGTGACGTATAGGAATTTAAAGAAATCAGATACTTCTTTTTTTTTTACTTTATCCAGCCATCTTTTACCACTGCTGAACGTAGGTCTCCACAGTACTCCTCCATATGACCAAACTATCCTAGTCTATTTAATTTCATTCTAATTACAACCTTGTCTTGCAATCACTCATTTCTCCAAAGGCTTTCACTGTGAAAATTAAGCAATCAAAAGTAGTATCTTTTTACCAATGGGTCCATTTTTTCAAAACAAATTTCAACAAACCAGTACACAATAGGTTTGGTACGTTATGGAAAAAAATGGGAAATTACATCTAACGTATATTTAGTGGATGATTTGCGTGAATTTTAGCAGATTTTTCGCAAAAAAATCCAAAAGCTCATCCTAAAACATTTGTAAACGGAATTTATCTCACCACATGTAGGCAATAAGCTGTTACGCCAACCCTTCCTATATTTTTATACAACTAAATAAATATATTTTTGAATCTATGAGTTTTGCCAGAATTTTGAAAGAGGCCGGTTGAAAGTTTTAGCCGATGTGAATATCCCAAACTCTCAACTATTCTATATACAGTGAGACAACTCTCTCCATTTATGAAAGTAGGAAGTTATTTTTATTAAAAGTCTCTGCATACTGTGAGCTTATGTAGGCAGGTAGGTACGATGGGAGTTATATATATTTTTTAATTCAATGAGGAGGTATTAATATTAAAACAGGAATAATATTCAATGAAACTATGCTAATGAAATATTATATCCGCTATGATATTTTAATATCCGAATATCTACCGTGTTTTTCCACAAACTGATTACCTAGGTACATATTACTTTTGAATATATTATTAATTTTCTCGTTAAGAGTCGCTACCTAACTGTGACGTCACGGTCATTTCCCACGGCATTAAGGTTCAAAATCGCGTGAACAATCGCATGATAAAATTGTAAAACTAGCGTTTTTTTCATTTTATTCCAGTTAATTTCGCTTCAATCAAAAAACTTTTACGGTTATTCGCAAGATTTTATCGCATATTAAGATTTTATCAGAACAAAATACATTTATTTCCCCGCGACTTTCGAGAAACGAAAATTCTAAAAATAATAAAATATTTTACGTATTGATATTGTGCATTGAAATTTAGCGAAAGATTCATTCAAAATACTTTTACTTTTGCTAGATTTTTATGCGTCATTTTATCAATATGAAAAAAAAAATCTCAGCTAGGTACTTTCGGGAAACGTGTTTTTAAAAAAAGATCATATGTGTTTTTCACATTTTTTTGAAAAATCTATATAAGATATAAAAAATCTTTTACGGTCATTCCCTAGATAAATTTTCGATGTAACTACTTCATTTTTTCCAAAG
Source organism: Ceraclea dissimilis (assembly GCA_963576895.1). NCBI lineage: Eukaryota > Metazoa > Arthropoda > Insecta > Trichoptera > Leptoceridae > Ceraclea > Ceraclea dissimilis. Next base: position 217,361 of record OY756360.1, read on the forward strand.
CATATTTAGTAACTGTGTGGAGAACTAAGGTCTCCCGTTTTTAGAAATCTTTGAAATGTCAGTATGCATACTCTAAAGTCCCATTATTTTTTATTCGAGTATACTGTGAACTAGCCATCTATGAAACTTATTTGCAGATTGAATTATGTGGATGGTAGGTACATATCAGTACATGTACATAGAATTAGTACGCGGCGTAGTGAAGTCGATAAATGTTTGCATTCCTACGGGGAAATAGATGCTCCCACTTTTCATACCGTTGGCTGTCTTCTTACCGAAAGGACGGCGATAGGACTTTTCTTTCGTTTGAATGTTATTCATGTTCTCTCAATTTCCTACAATAATAATATAACAAAGTATTCGTATTTCACGTACACAGGGGTGAATTTAATGTTTCAGGTACCTACCTACTGCAATAGTTAAAAATTGGCTTTTTATTAAAAGCTTTTGAAAATAACGTCACAGGCTGTCCGTTTCCTGGTAAATAAAATCGTCAAAGCTTTGTTAGGTATTTGAAATTTCACGCAATTCGCTGTGTAAACTCAATCAGAAGTACACAGATTTCTGTAACGTCACGTCGTATTTTAAAATGGGAATACCGAATCTAGTTTAAATTATCTGAAAGCTCTTTTGAAACGAATAATAAATATGTAAGTACAATCAAATATATTCTGTGCTAGATTTTACACAGGAGCATAGGTGCTAGGATCAACGTATTTTAGTTCATCTATGATTTATCATAGGTAGGTAAAGTAATTTCATTTTTCAAGCTTACTCCTTAAATAAGGTAAGTATGTATTTTTATTTATTTTACCAACAGAGTTTACTCTTAAAAAACCTTCTAGGAAAGGTAGATTAAAAATACTCGAAAAATAAATAATCTACAAAATATTCTACATTATTGTTTTATTGGGATTTTAGATTGAATAATATCCCATTGTTTTATTTCATACAATAAATCTAAGATTTCTGTTACATTATTCACATTGTACCGCCTACGGGATTCATACTAAATTGCTTTTTGAGTGCCAATACTTGGAAGCATTTTGTATTATTTTATTATGGTAGTTGTAGTATCTTATCACAAAGATATCAATCATAAAATATTGTTTTCTAGTTCCCAATTTATGTGTTTTTATTCTAATACTAGTCGGTAATACAAATACATCTGTGTTACTTCCCGGAGGACTCGTTTTTATTAGATAAAAAGTATAGGTAATGTAATAGTGTGTCGTATTGCAATTTCTAACAGAGAACCATATTCGGTTCTCATTATTTACGAAGTTTATGAATGTTTCCATTTACGGTGTCACAAGGCAATCTTGAGGGTTCATCCACGCTTGATTATTTTGAGTTATCACCCCCCCGGCATACTTGTAGCTAGTTACCACACACTGTGGAAAATGATTTCCTTTGGGGAAGGATGAATAATAGCAAAATATGAATACAAGTGACGTTTGACTGTAAGAGAGTTAAATGTGAAATATGTAAGTAGTGTAGTAGGTCCACTGAACAATGGAAACTGTGCAAGAATTTATTGATTGAAAAATAATACATTTCATTTAGGTAGATAATATTATATCCTAGCCATATGTACCTCCTATGTTATCCGTTGTACATTATTCAGAGTTTAATAGTTTAGAAGATATATTAAGACTGCAAGTATACAATGTTCTGTGCAACAATGCAATGTAATTTATTTAAAATCTTATTTTATTCACATTATTATTATAACTCCCTACATACCAACTGTAGTTTATTCACCTAAGATACACAAGATGTTATCTCTTTAATTCACTTTATCTTGCATATTAATCGGCTTCTTCCACACCTTGCTCAAGATAAATACTGCAATAGTAATTTATTTTATACGTAGCGCTTTATATTCTATAATAATGTAGGTGTAGATTAAGTGTAGGTGTGGGAAGCTAGCAGAGCAGCAAGTCGACACCTTGTTTAATTATTTTATTAACGACTTCTGCGTCGTAAAACTATTCACTTCACTGTGAGGTACATTACATAATAATATTATATTACAGACTATATTATCTACTTACGCTCCTACATATTGCTTCGTAAATTTATACATTTTGTAATTGATTTACATAAAATTCGCGACGTGAATTTATTACTTAGCACTGAAAGTAAATTTAATGTCGACACTATAATGTCCAAACTCTGTGCAACTAAAACATCAATTTGTCGAGAGAATTTACGTCCATATAAAAAAATCATACTAAATAATTATTATAAATTTGATTTCTACATAACATATCACGATACCCTGCACCCATTTCAGGCATAGAGAAAGGACGACAGATGGAGTGATTCGCCGAGTCTTTCGGTGAGTATATTTGTTTAATTTACAGATGGTTGACAAAACATGAATTAAACAAAATAATCCAGTCAACCCTCCAATTAGGAGTTGATGTCGGTTATTCAAATTAGCACTCTTATAGATTGATGTTCCTATTTCTTTTTGGTGTGGTATTTCAAATAAAACATAATTATAAATACCAGATCCAATGAATTCACCCGATTACTGACATGGAAAAATATTTTCAGTGATTTTGTCATATTGTGAATTATTCAGCTGACATTACACACGCTTGGTCTGTACTAGTGGTGGGCGTTTACGCTAACTAAAGTTAACTTTAACAGTTGCTAATGTTAACCTCGATTAATAGTTATCGCAAACTGCTAACGTTAATATGTCGCCTCTTCGCGGATCAATTTCGAAAGATTCCCCGTTAATGTTCCTCGAGTCCTAAGCGCGTCGCGCGCGTCATTGGTCATCAGTCAACTGGCGCTACTGTTAACCCGTGACCAATGACATCGCGAGATGAATTACAGTACCTAGTCGTTCATTTTTCTGTCGATATTATTATTACTGTTAACGGGCTAATATACGCACGGGAAATTTTCTTAGTTTTCTTCTTGTGCGTTTGGTTGGAATATTTACATACTCACTCTGGTATTGTGTGGATTAACGTCAGCAGTCGAGATACGTTTATGTCAACAGTATTGACGTTTTAAATAAGAACAACTGTCAAAGATTAGCGTAGTTGACACATCTTTAATGTATACTGTGTACCTACCTACCTACGAAATACTAACTGGCTAATGTTGTCAGATGTTACATGGACCCTATTCTATCTCAAGTACTTTGTTGAATAGGATTTGTTAGACCGAAAGTATGTATATTTACATAATAATAATTCTCATACAATTCATACAATGTCCCACATATTTAACTGTTAAACTTTTACCCAATACCATGAATACACTAGCTGTAGTGAAACCCGTCAAAAATTACGTTGTTTGCGGGAAAGACAGAGAGAGGGAGTAGATCGCCAGACCCTATCCTTAACGTATAATAATTATTGTACGATTATACTCGTATAGTACCTAGGTAAATTGAATTTTTATTTAGCGTAGTATTTTCTTTTCTACTTAATAATATTTTGCAGGTATTCAATTCATAAATAAAAAAAACATATTTGATATAAAAAAGCCCCACATCTATCGATGATTGCTCAAAACATTTTATGGACTCGCATAATGTCAATGAATACCAAGGGTTTTGAACAACAATATTGCCCAATATTATGTCAAAAATGTAGTACTTTAACAAAAACATTGTCTTGTTCATAATTGAGAGCGCTACGATCGGGAGATGATTTAAATTCCGTAGTAGGTATAATATATTCGAACAACTTGCATCAAGAGTTGCCACGGCCTTGCGTTGCAAACATACCCGATTTCCACTAGAACTATATTATGTTTATCTCGTAGCGCAGCACGGAGATGTCTACTATTCATACCTGGAATAATGTTCCCAAGTTTTATCGAATAATACATAAGTATGTTATATAACAATAGGTAGCAGCCTCCTTTCCCTCCCTCCCCCCCTACACCAGACGTGATCTTCATTTCATATTCCAACTATTCTCCAATCGCTTTGTTTGTTCTGCATCTGGCTGGACCACAGCGAGGCCGAAATCTCAATACGATATTTTGTATTCTGTCCCATGCTCCTTAATTCAAGACACAATTCCAATGTTATTATTCCATATTAGAATACCTACCTATATTCTATATTACAATATGTATCAAATATTATTATAATCATCATCATCCCCCTCCCTGCAACCCTTTCATATATCTATAATATGTCCTATACCTACTAGGTATGTATAATATTAATATTTGGGAAGGGTTTATTTCACTTCTCTCCACATATTATTGTTAGATATATTTCTTGTTGGTTTCTCATTACCAACCCTTTCTTCGGTTCATGTATATCTAGCCCTTGATACCTAGTACTAGTACTACCCTATACAGACAGTAGCCACCCCCCAGTATCTGCGTGTAATCTTAAGTCCATAGGTATTAAATACTCAGATTTGCTTATTATCTTAAGCAAGTAAATACTACCTTCTTATTAATAAATCATGAAATACTTACAATTAGATATTGAACGATACAAATCACTATGCAGCATGAATACAAGCTGCAGTATTTATGTAGAAACTGAAAGGTTTAGGGAGTATGAACAATATCATAACGACTGTGTGAACAATCGTAGTTTTCTAAATCATCTATTAGTGAACATTCAGGGTCGACCTTTGACTTTAAAATTGCAAGGGGTTATGGAGGGCATAGTTGGACAAAAATAAAAAAGGCAGCTGCCTGTGTTTCTTAGAAAATTGTCCATAAAAAATATTTCTCATGATATAGTTTTGGTTGTACATTTTTAAAAAGGTTAAAGATATCAATACAGCCTTTGTTCAGGAGTAGGTATTTACTGAAATTAGCACCTACCTCGTTTTTACAGTCATTTTAGTTAGCCTTGGTACAGATTGTGAAGAAATTGCTTTTGTACTGACATGTATTTGGCTTAGAGGCTTTGCGCCAATTCTGATAACGTAAAATCCTATTACGTATTATTAAGTCTTACGTCGAGTTTCTTTGCGATAATCGTTCAATTCAAGAGAAATTTCAAAGGTATAGGTAATTGTTTATGCGAAATACAAGCATCAATATGTAGTGTAGGTATCTACATCAGCACAATTCTATAGAGTACCTACTCGTATATCATCAACATTGTAATCATAAATGAATTACCTAGTACATGATTTGATCTCGCACGATTGCATTACACTGCACAGTACACACCCCCTCCCTATCAAGTGGTTAATATAATATCATCATGCTGGCAACATCATTATCCACTGTGTAATTTGTAGTAACCAGTAGGTAACCAGTAACCTATCATATAATTTAGTTGCTATACACTATACATACAGCCATATCACATTATAGGAAGGCTGATATAAATAACTAGCTGTATTTCCCGATGTTATCCGGATAGCTGTGTTCTACTCGTGAAGCTCTTTCATGAGACACCAAACACTGTGGTATGCGGTGACTGGATCCTCTCAATCACTCGGTGTCTCCTTGATCTGGTCAAGAAATTAGTTAAGATCTGAATTCCCTATCATACCATGCCGCACATGCCCCCAAACAACACTTGGATCCCCTCATCAGCAAAATTTCTCAGAAGGTTTTGCATTTCCTGGAGTTTTTTTCCCAACAGTATTCGTTTCTAGATAACAAGGCATTCATATACTATTTATTTATCGTATGGCCAACATCACGCCTATATCATATAACATTCGTTATGTCAAAGTGTAAAAATAAAAGTCAAAAGCGCAGAGTGAACTGCTTGTCAGAGATATGCTAATTTTGGTCCAGGCGTTCCGGAGTTATGGTGGAACATACACACACACACACACACACACAACTACATTATATGTACGTAGGATAAGACAAGTGATGTGTGTTACACACATGAGTGAAATGTTTCGCCTGAGATTGCACTCGATTCTCTTGGATGACACAGTAATTAATTAACTAATACACACTATACCATGTGTGTGTGTGTGTGTGTATGTATAGCAGGCTCTCTCTCATGTTACCTACAGTTGATTGGTATTAATTTCCAGTCAGCTGCGTGTATACGGGATATTGGATGTTGGCATGATATGCTATTATTATTGTACCTACCTACCTTACTTTATTCTGTCTGATCCGCTTACTTCTGTTAATATTAGGGATGTGCGAGGTGTGTCTACGCATTATGTAAGACCACCTAACACAGTAAACATACCTACGTACTAATTGCTTTTATGTAATCATCATGTAGATCTATATACAGGTACACAAACAGATTACAAAATATAACGCAAGTCTGAAAAAAAAAACCTTAAAAATTCGCCACTTTTTTATATTATGCATTTTAGTTTGGTTGTTTCGCGTTTTAGTCCAAAAATAGCTATTTGCGGGTTTTTGTAAATTATAAAATTTGCTACTTATTTTTATTACACAGTTTTGCTCGTTCACAAAATAGCAGTGAAGCTGTCGAGCTCCAAAAATTTACCATTTATCGATATTTTTTCAATTCTGCGTTCTTCCATCAGATAATTTAATTTCCTACAAAATGAGCGACGAAGCTCTAAAGCCCCCAATGTTCCCTTGTGGTATGGCTCTTGTAGTAATATTTGATGTAGTGTTGTAGAAGTTCGTAAAAATATTACCCCTTATTTTAAAGTGAGAGAGTATTCTAAAGGCAATAAAGACTTACGAATGTTCTATGTTGAGTTAGTAGGTACCTACGTGATACAAATAGTTTGATAGTTTAAGAAGGTACAGCTTTTGTTTCCCCTCAAACTAAAATGATGTGGGATTTTATTTGTATTTGTGTGTAGGTAGCAACTTATGTTCATATTGCTTTTGTAAATCTCAGTATTTTCTTGGTTCCTGTCTTGAGAAGACGACGTGCATATTATAAACAATGTATGGCGGGGGGTGCAGTGCACGCTGCACGGTGCTGGGTGCAGTGCACGTACAAACAATATTGATTCACAACGTTTTATACAACAATGAGTATATTCTATTCAATACAATCCCTCTATGGTGGGTGGAGTAAAACAAAACAATAATTTATTTAGAAATACATATAATATTACTTCCTACTAGAGAGACAAATCGGAATACTTAATATGGGTCCTTAAATGTATGGAAAGTATTCAGAGTTGCCCCATCATCTGTGAGTGTATGGTGAAAAACTATGCCAACATGCGCTCCTAGAAATGGTCCAATATTCAGTTTGATTCCTACTTCGTGAAATAATCTTCAAGTACATGCTGGTACTTCAAGTTCATCCTCACGACTGAGGGTCGCTACTCTCACTCCCGCAGTTGACTATCCTCCTCCATTAGCCTCTGTCCATGGACAGATGTGCGGCCTCGTGTACAGTGGTATTGGTGGCTGCTCTCACTTGGTCGCTCCAACGCATCGGCGATCTGCCTCTCGGTCTCCTGCCTTGTACACTGCCTGGCATTACCGTACTTTCTAGGATGGTCTCTTCGCGTCTTTATAGATGTCCAAAAAGACAAAGTTTACGTTGTTCGCGTATTTGGAGAGCCGAGCATCTTCGCGGAGATCCCGTAATATGAATTCGTTAGTTCTATCTTCTATCCAGGACACCCGAAGCATTCTTCTCCAGCACCACATCTTCAAGGACATATTATTTGCTAATAATTGGTTTTTATCTTATCTCTTTAGAGCCAGTATTGTCAGAAAACGATGCAAATTGACAAGAGTTATAATATGGCATCATATGTACATGCCACCTAGACGCTTTTGATTTTCTCGACACAAATACAGATTAATGTAGTTTTAATTTACTGTAGCGTATTTGTATGCTCCAGGTTGGCCAACGTTCTGTCTCTCCACACTTTTTGTATGCTAACACAAAGTGATTTGAAATAAAAGTAACATTATTTGACTATTTTCAATCAATTCAGGGGGGCAAGTGCCCCCCTTGCCCTTACCTGCGGGCACCCATGGTATCTACGATGAATATTTGAGAAAACGTTTTTTTAGCAGTCAATAGGTTTCTACACTTTTTGTCTGGAAAAATCTATGCAATCACAATAAAACTACAACATGGTTGTATAATGATACCTAATAGGTATTTTATTTAACAATTTCGATACGAGTAAGATACGTAGAAGAAATATGAAGTAATTTACGAGAATAAATAACTGTTATCATAAATAATTACTGAACCTCCTACGTACGTTACATAAAAATATTATTGGAAAATAACGCGACGTAATAATACTATTTGCTGTTTGTGTAGGTATGTGTGAAGTGAAGATAATTATATAATAATGTATTTAATATTCCCTTGGCATTTCGCTTCAGATGGGGCGGTATTTATTTTACAGGAAACTGTTATTTTCATTTTATCATAAGAACGAAGCTTCCTGAATTATATGTGTAACTCGCTACCAACATGACTGTATAAATAATGATGTTAGATGTAATAATAAGCAATTCGAACAATTATTATCCTATACCCAATTTACAATCGACTACATAGATTTCATAGACGAAAATGTTTTTATGAATGTTTTTGATGTTTTCATGTTCTTTGTAGGGTGGTGACAACATTTTACTTATTGCTTCAAAAAGCAACATCATTCTATTTTGATATAATTGTTTAGTTTTCGGGCGAACATTGTGTATATAAACTTTTAAACCAAGGTCAGATTCGGGTTGTAGAGGTCATAATTAGCGAAAACGGGTAGAAATTTTCAATTCTGCGACATCACGGGAGAAACGAATAAGTAGAATTCCTTTGTGGAAATATACCTACCTAAAAAATCATGTGGCATATTGTATGAAATTACTGGAATTATCAAAATTTACTGTAAACTATATAATACATATGTAAGTATATAGAGAGATAACCACGATATACCTATACGTCATATAATATACAAGTTGCATAATAAAGTGAAGTACCAATGGATCTAGAGAGAGGGTAGCCGCGGACAGAATTAAAGTTTGATGGTTTTGTTTAGAAATATACTGCGGGGACGTGAGGGAAATTCTGATGGAAATCATTTATTTTATTCTAACTTTATCAACTCGGGGATATTTGGCTCATGTCGACTTGTAGACATACCTGCAGTGACGAGGAAATACTGTTTCTCCCAGGTAATCCGATAAATATTACTCCTGTTTATTTGAGCAGGTACAACAAAATACATTCTTACTTTAGGTTTCCAGTGAATTCGAATAACAATTATTCGACGAATAGCCAATTTGATTAATATTAATTCGACTAATATAAAAAAAAATGCCGTAAAGCGATAATGTCGCCATATTGAGGATCGCTTATTAATATAAATTTTAATGTTAAATAATATCTTCTTCTTCTTCGATGGCTCTACGGCCCATATCGAGCCTTGGCCTCTATGAGACTCCAACCTCTCCTGTCCCCTGCTGCGACCTTCCAATCTGTTGCCTGGAGTAGTTCGGCTGCGTTCTTCCTAACCTCGTCTACCCACCTTAGCCTTGGCTTCCTGACCTTACTTCCTCCTATCTCGACTTTGCATTTGGTATTCTCAAATTGATTAACTTTTTTCTAGGGTGTACCTTTTAAATTTTACAATCATTAAACTGAAAAAACGGCCGGAATTTCGTCGGTTTTTAGCTAGCCACAGTAAACGCACAAGGGTGGGGGGATCGTAAACTTGGATCCTGAACCACAAGACCGACCTATATAACATAACAAACCAGAAATACTTCTCCACTTGTAATGCAAAATCCTTAATTACGTGGACTATATTCCATAATCCGCATTTTTTGCAGTAACAATGAATGCGATTTATTACTTGTTCTCTTAATTAATTCTGTAAATAGAAAGGGAAGCCGATAGCAATCGGATTAGGTTGTCTCCTCGCGCCTGGTATCTTCCTACATAATATTTATTTGGGATTGTTTTAAAACTCCTTCACTTTATGGCAATGATTTAAGTTTTATTTTTATTGAGTAATGTTACGTGGACAGAATTCAGTATTTTTTTATCCCAACCAACTTAGTTAGTATTTATTTAATCAAGGGCAGATGGTATCGTAAAGATGGGAATTGTTGTTGTTGGTTGGTACATGAGTAAATAACATAAAACTATTTAAAGCTAGGCATATCGAGATTTAAAAAAAATAACAAACGAAAGACCTTAGATTTCGAAAACCTTACTACATAAATATGCTTTGGAAAAATAGGGTAGATACATTGAACCTCTATTCAGTAAATGACTGTTAAGGATTTTTTATATCTTGTATAGATTTCTCAAAAAATGTGAAAAACACATCTGATCTTTTTTTCCGAAAGACAGAAGCTGGTTTCCTGAAAGTCGCGGAGATTTTTTTTGTGTTGATAATATGACGCCGGGGGCACAGCATCCGACCTAATAATGGTCAACTGAATTCGCTAGGAGGTTAAGATAATATTGTTGGCCTAAGAGGCCACTACTAACCAACAGTTATTCAATTGAAATGCGATGTAAAGGAAAATTTGCACACAGGGTCATACTTCGCCACCGGGTTGCCTAACAATATATTGACGCGTCACCCAGGGGGCCTCCCAAATAGATCATCCAACTTTGTTACCTACGTATTACACAGTCTTCTCAAGGATGTAAGCACAATACTCGAAGCAATTTCTGCTATAAAAAAAATATGTTCTAATTGTATTTTGATGAATTTTTTGCCTTTTAAAAATCTTGCCTTTTAGTTTCCATTTACAAAGCCGCATTAAAAAAACTTGTCTACATTTATATGAGTTCTCTTCGACAAGACACAACTTGACTTTTATAAGATTTTTCATAATATATTTTCTTTGTCTACTTTAGATAAAGGACGGAATAATAATATACTTAAGGGCAGTGGCGGATCCAGGATTCAATTTTAGGGAGTGGGTCTGAAGGTTGTCACATGCAAATATGACCTTGCGGTATTAAACATGTGAATAGCGTCGCAGGCAGCTTTTTTTGAGACAGATTGAAGAGGGTCATGATACCAATACCTATCTTTTGATTTGTTTTATTAAAATAAATTGTATCAAAAAATAGCGCAACATGCGAATTTTTTTTAGAAAAAGTGATGAAGTACATATAGTTGACTTAATTAGCGCCTTTTTTATTTAGCGATTTTTTTACCAACGTAATGGTTATAGAAATTCCATGACATGGAGAAAACGATGTGGAAATAATGTGATTTTTCGGAAACCAGTTTTATATAAAGCACTGTCACTCATGGTTTGGAGGGGGCTTTAGCTCCTAGCCCCCCTCCCTGGATCCGCTAGTGCTTAAGGGTAGAAAGATAGATGTATACAACATATCTAAATAATATTATTATGTAGGTAAGGGTAGGGGTATTCCCAGGGTGATCTATTACACTTAACGTACAAAGGGTCTGCTCCACGTCATGTCGGCCGTACGAGATACTGGAAGCCTTTCTTACTCTTACTCGTGTAATGCTAAACATCATATTATATTCTTACTAAACTCAAATAAAAATATAATAATACTAGCTGTAATCCGTCAAGAATGATGCTGTTTGTGGGGTAGGTAGAGAGAACGGATTGCAAGACCCTATCCTTTCACGCATAATAATTATTATACGTTTATTCTAATGGTAATGAGCCTAATTTTGTGAAATCCGTGATATCTGGATAGGTGATTTTTTTTCCCAGTATTAGGCTGATGAATTTTTATGTCAATCATGAATGATAACATGTAGACTCTTCTGACTGATAATACTGATAAGTGTGTTGGCAAGTCTTAAAATCTATATAAGGGTAGTATTTCCCATTCTGTTTCATAACATGGCTGCAAAAACGTAACTTTATTTATACATAATCATTTCTCATTGTTATCTTATATTATGTATGTTATTCCTATGAGTATTTTTGTGGTGTGCAATGTTGATGTAATGAGTACGCGCCGACAAACCTGGATAAGGTTTGGCGTGACTCTGTATATCAACATGCACACTGTACACTGCTTGATGTAATTAGTAAATTTTTCACAATTGTTACAATGTATGTGTATGTTAATATTATTACAATAAAGTTTACATTTGTTGTTAAAACACTTTTTAACTCTTTACCAATTGTATTATAAATCAAAATGCGCAAATTTAATATAAAGCAGTTTACAAAATGTATAGAGAAGACTGCTCTATACATTTTGTAAGCTCATATAATGTGAATGAATACATAGGGTTGTGAACCAAGATATTTTGTTTCATATTGTGCAATATTATTCAATGAAAAGTAGTATTAACCAAGTGTTTAAAATAAGATTCCGTATAATATATTCGAACACAAAAGCTTGACCCTGCCCTACGTTTCAAACATACCCTACTTCCACTAGAATTATATAAGTTGATCGTATCCCATGTCTTGATATTGTATTACGTAGAGAATCAATCACTGCCTGTCCGTGAAGAACATTCATAAAACAAAATAAATCCGTATTAATATCTGCTGTTATAATATATCGACAAAAAATGCTCAATATTGTTGGTAGGTATTATTGGCTCCTGGCTATATGCAACCACTGGAGCGTTTGTAGAAATCGTAAATTTTACGAAGAATTTTATTGTTACAGTTATTTTTAGGTTGAAACAAAGCCGACTTGAGGCGTCGGAACACCCATACTGCTTCCTTCCCAAGGGAGTTCACATAACGCTACATTATGTGAATGAAGATGCCTCTCGTCTCTGATGAGGAAAAAATCTGTTATGTATTTCCGTCTGTGCAATGCAGATAAATCCGGTTCAACACCTATAATAATTTAGGTATATCTCAAATCGATATCATTGTTGTTTGATGATATAGGAATGTGGGAAAAATAATACGAGATGCTTCTGGAGGGACTATGTCGAGCCAATGGACAACATCAGACTGATGGCAAAACTGGTTAAAAAAGTAAATTCTCTCTCAATAAAGTTTCTGTCTTTAAGAAAAAAGATCAGAGATGTTTACATTTTTTTTGAGAAATCTATAAAAGATGCAAAAAATATTTTACGGTTGTTCCCTAAATAAAGGTTCAATGTAGCTACCATATTTTTTCTAAAGCATATTTTAAGTATCGGTTATTGAGATATAAGGTCCCCAGTTTTTAGAAATTTTTGAAATATCAGTATGCGTACTCTTAATGGAAAATCATAAAAAACACAACTCCTCCAAGGACTTGTAATGGAAAAAGATATAAAATGTCTGAGAGAAATAATACAGCCTTCTTACGATATGATAAAAATCTAAGATGACATAAGTAGTGGTATTATACCTTCGTCTAAGTGCTTACCTCTGTCAAACGACAACAACTATCATACTAACATTGTTTTACAAGAATAATCATTTAAGTACCTACCCCACTTTTCTACAACTCGACCTTCACCCATCAACTTACATAATTCTGGTGAAAATCGGGTAGCCATGTAACGTAGGCCCTGTGGCAACTTTTGCAAGTTGTTCGAATACATACCTATACGGAATTTAAAACACTCGTATTATCAGCTCTCTCACCTATAGTCGATTTTTTTCGCTTGATACTACTTTTCATTGACAAAATGTTACCTAACATAATTACCTGCAAAATGCTTTGAATAGAAGTTGATTTTTTTAGGAAGTCCAGGGTGTGGAAGCGCGGGAATGTTATTTGTGCATTAATATTTTTGTAACGTGAATATTGAAGTACAAATATTATTAGGCATGCTGTGTATACCTACTGCGCTAAAAAAAAATAAACTACCACAAAAACGTACTCACAATTTAGTTAGACGTGGAAGGATAAGTCTTGTGATATGTTTCCTCTACCTTACCTAGCCCTCAAACCGAATCAATTTTTATGGGTTTCAGCTAGTATAAGCATAATGCTCGCATAAGTATGTATTATAATCCTCTCAATACTGTTACTACACATTTGTGTATCTCAAATTTTTATAGAGATTTATAAATAAGTTATAAAAAAATATTTTAAATCCGTAAAAACCTCAGAAAACTACAAAAATATTGTGTAGGCACCAGTGGCGAAGAGTGGATTTCTGTAGGAGGGAAGCCGGGACCAAAATGTTTTATTGCATTATGTAAGGTTGGACCCGTTATTTCATCATCCAAAACTAATAATTATATTTTTAAAAAACTTAAGATACTCTAATTTACATAAAATAACAATTATAATTTTGCCACCTAACTAGGCAAAGCCCGTATTAAGGTGGCTCACTTACACGTTGTGTAACTACAGTATTTCATTTACGAGTATATAATTGCAAGCATTGATATTAATTTAAAAGGTAACTCGATAGGAATCGTATTCTTAGGACCATTCGCCCCTGGTAGGCACTAAATATTTCCCTCGTCACACTCTCTAACATTAATAGACCTAATTTAAATTCCTTTTGAACCCACCTTCCTTTACTAATTTCCTTTTTTTGTCCACTGTAAAAAAAAAACTAAAAAAACCTTCTAATTTGTTATCACGACATGCAGGTACCATTCTCTACAGTCTACGGTATATGAAGTCACTGCAAAATATACGCCAAGCTTAGTTAGTATCTATAGACCACATTATATATCACATTCAAATTTCAATTTATATTTTGCCGATGAAAAAAACATTAATATCATATTGGCATTTCCCGATATACGTCCGCTACCTATTACGTGAAGTGGAACTAGGCAGTGGCGTAACTAACTGGAAACCGTGACGTGGGGGCCTCGATTTGTAAGGCGGCATAAAGAGCTAAGTAAAAAAGAAAATTCTGTACTACACATTTTCACAACCTTCTCCTATTTACGCAATTTTTCTCTAAAGGTATTTTTAAGTATTTTTCTCTAAAGGAACATTTTTTTTCATATTAAGTTCCATAGAATATGTCTCGACTGCGGCGCAAATTAAGATTAGTACTTTTTACACACTTTTTCACGGAGAAAAAAAATGAGAAAATCGGGCAGCATATGTAGGCTTAATGCTGGATTTCAACAACATTTTAGGTGAGGAATAGTGGAGATAGGAGCCACTTGGCACAAATTTTGTATGAAAAAATAATAATAAGTGGCTCCTATCTCCGCTATTCCTCGCCTAAGCAGTTGGTGAAATCCAGCATTTTCTCAGGAATGGGGCACAACTTACAGAAGGCGTCCCGGGAGACTAATAATATAGTTGTTACGTCCTTGGGACTAGGTATCTATGTGAATGTGGGTTATAATACATTTTTCAATACACAATAGGTACAATACGTAAATGTAGATACAGTATGATAGCAAAAGCCGTGTACAGTGAATATCCATAGGAGTCAGTTAGTAGGTAGTACTTGCCTGCTGGTAGGCATGAAGTATCTTCATACAGTTAGACAAAGCGCTTTATAATTGATGGCGATACTTGAAACTTCTACATAAATATAACACGAAACAACGAAGATACACTTTTAATTATTTTTCGGTCCGACAACAGCACAATACAGAACAATATAAAACTACCAACTCGATAGCAATCCCTCTACATTCACTGGGGAAGTTTTTGGAAAAGGCTGTGAATATCAAAATTGTTTTTTTTTTTACCCTTTTAATATAATACTCCTTTTAAAAGTGTTTCAATTCGCATTTGATTAAAATATATAAACAATATTCCTACTAACTAAACAATATATTAAACAAAAAACAATATGAGGTCGAGTTGGTGGTTGGCAAAAGCGAAGATTTCTCCCAAACATTTGGCTGCGAATTAGATTTTTTCCTTGCGTTTTCATTTCTATAGAAAAATTATGGTAATTTTTGTCTGTAAAATAAAAGACTAAATATTTAGATTAAAATGCACAAAAATAACTTTTGATTACGCAACTAGTGTTCGAGGATTTGCACTCTCATCAATCAAGTTTTCTTTCTCTCACAATCGCCTGATGATGAGGGTGCAAATCCTTGAACACTAGTCGCGTAATCAAAAGTCAATTTTGTGGATTTTAAACAAATATTTAGTCTTACATTTTTCTTTAAAAATGGACTTCGGTCAAAAACATCGAGATTATGTAATTTTTGTCACTTTTGAATACGCGAATTCGCGAATATCGAGAGATTACTGTTACAGATAATGCACATATCAAAGTGTAGTGAGTACTATCACCTCCTAGTGTAGTGTTGCATTTGTTAGGGGCCAAATCAGATTTCAGGCAAAACCGGTTTATCCTTCGAGTTTTAGGATATACTGACTAGTTTAGCATAGAACGATCTACTTTGTTAGAATAAAAAAACAACCTAACGAATCTATCTAATTCTAGGACACTGACGACGATCTTTGCTCTACAAACAATAGCAGTCCATGCAGACACACATGCTAAACAAGTATATCCTGAGACGCATCGGATAAACATGTTTCGGGTCCTGATATGATTCCTGCTTATGTCAGTTATAAATTAATAGAAGTCTTAACGTATCTCTTCAATTTTTCAATAAAAGTGGGAGTGTTTCCGAATAGTTGTAAATTAACAAAAGTGACACTTATATATGAGTAAAAGTAATCGTAGAATGTTTATGAGGAATTGCATGGATGTGACGGAAGCTCGAAGTGTGTGTAAGGATAGGAAAATCTGGCGATCCGCTCTCTCTGCCTACCCCGCAAGGGAGGTGGCGTGAGGGTATAGTATAGTACACCTTTAGATAAAAAGGAAGTCAAATTTGACATGAGAAATTACAGACTCGTGGCTGTCTAGGACAAATTAGTTTGGCCTGAAATCGGGTCTGGCCGATAACACACACATTGCATAGTAAAGTATACAACTATTCACTAACACTACACTGAGCACTATACACTGTAAAGTGTACACTATATATAATGTACACAGTGATTGTATTCACAATGAAAATGTTTTGTTACGCGTGAAAAGCTCGTTTGATTTTTGTTTGAATTCACAGCTGAGATTACAATTTCACACTCACTTGAAATAAATGTCAATCTATTTTCACAATGCGTTGTTGTGAATTTATTTCACTTCAGAAAGGAAATACCTATTTGAATACTCGTATCACAAATCCTATTTTAGCGTTCTACGAATCGCATAAGCCAACGTGTCGCACGTCGAGTTTGAAAAACCTCGTTTTCTAAATGAATTTGGACGGACAATTTTAAAACGTATTTTTTTGGCGTAAACGGATTACAATTTCGGGGTCTCATATAACGTTGGGTATATAATAAAGGAAAAATACATATTTTTATCTACTTACAAATAAATTAAACAAAATTATTTTTTATGTAATAGTAATACCTAGAAAATCAGATATACTGCTTGATTTGCAAGGCAAGATACAACATTTTTTTTTCAACTGAACTGACTAAGTACCATGATCGATTATTATAATTGCGCTTGTGAATTGGGTACAGATGTACTCGATTGTGATAGTAGTAGCTCTATTGAAGAATTCCAACAATATACATTACTTGCTACAAAGGTTTTGCCAGTTTCATGTGACCTCTAAGGTTTTAGCCCGCTAAATTTGGTTATGTCCATATCATATTATCACCCCTCTAGACTGTCCTCTCTACTTACGTACGTAAAATATACAAAACAGAAACTGATATTAATTATTTATGGAAATACCAATGGGTCACAACACTACAGAGCGTCAATGAAATAAAATATTCAGTATAATTCAGACCAGCCACTATAGTACGTGGCTTCAGTTTAGTATTAGTAGCCACGTCCTAATGTAGTATGAAGCCATGTACATTAAATATTATCTGAGTTTGGTGAAATCCGAGCATTTCAATTTGGTCCACAGTAGCTTAATTAGTTAGGGAATTGTATTTCAATGTCTATTTTTGGTTTGAAATTCAATCATCCATTCATTCGCTCACACCACTATTTACCATTAATTCATTAGATATCAATTAAACAGTGTGCATGTTCATTGTCCACAAATAACGGAAGGACATTACGGTCTGTGTCCAACACTGGTTATAAATAAATGTAATCATCAATATAAGCTAAGAGACATTGTACGATGGAGCAGGCAGAAGGGAAATTCTGCGGGCTAAAGGCCCTCCACATCCCCGGGTAGCTCAGGCGCATTAATAGCGACCTCTTTACCCGCACTTCTAGGTAAATCTTATTAAGAAGTGGACCCAGGGTTAGGCTTAAGAGAGCCCCTGGCAAACCCCATCGATGGAGCAGGCTGAGAAGGCGCTTCTGGAGGGATGGTGTTGTGGTTTTTCAGAGCCGTGATGCACGAGATCCCAGAGGGGCGCCGACCGCCGGGAAAACCTCCAAAGAGATGGCGAGAGATCTGGACGTCCCCGTCGCAAGACCAGGACTGACTCATGTCACCACAGATCTTAGATTTCCAGAACAAGTAGAAAAAAAAGACATTAGTAACTTACAGCTTTCGTTACTTTATAAATACCTCATCTTTGGAAAGTGTGTGGCGTCCTCTTTATCTACCCTGTTTTCTGAAATAGGTGGCTTCTCCGGTCTGGTAATCTCAATGGCATAATGTATTAAAATAATAAGTTTATTTTGAAACGTATACTAACTAGGTATTTTAATGAAACCGTGACTAGGTATGTGGACAATAATAATTATTGTCTAAACTTTTTTAATATAAATTGTTTCAAAAAACAATGTAGTTTTGATATGTGAATAGGAATAACATTCCTACTGTGGTGTTAGTAGTTAGAAGCATGGGCGTCGCCAGCCTCGGAACTAAGGGGGGGCTAAAAATTTATAAAAAAAATGAAAACGCGTAAATAGTGCCGCATGCGAGATTTTTTTTGAGACACAGTGAAGACGATCGTGATATGGTTTAGTTTATTTCAAAATGTACCTACATAATAATTTACATAATAATACGTACGAAAACTTTGTTTTAAAAAAGTGAAAAAAAAAGCGCCGAAGGCAATTTTTTTACAAAACAATTGTATTTTGATGGATTTTTTTATACAAATTTTACAAAATGTGTCGTAATAATGTGATCCTTTTGAGGTTTTATCATTTAGAATGAAAAGATGTACACCTATTCCAATCTCTGAAATGGCAGCTGCCCCCCTCCTGCCCCCCCTGACGCCGCCAATGGTTAGTAGTCATGTGTATTTTAGTCTGGCTGAAACGGAAACCATACAAAGTTCTTTGGACTAACTGTGGAATATGTGGCCGTATAGGTATTGTTATATTGTAATGATAATATGCAGTAGAATATCGAACCAGCGCAGCTTGGGGGCTTGTCATTTGTATACTCGCTGACAGCGTCAACCGCAGTTGTCTGAAATTTACCCCGGAAGGCTCCGTTCGAACGAGAAGAACTGAAAGGCGATCTATATAGAGAGACTATATAGAAATATTATTTTATACCTTCCCAGAGTCGCCATGAAGAGAATGAACGTGGTGATTCATATATATTGTAATACGTAAGTAGGAAGGTATGTATTTGATGAGATATTTGAAGAAATACTTAATTTTTTGGGCTTATAGGCCATGGTCCGATGTTGGTTGAGATACCCGGAGGCATGTCCTGCGGACCACGGCTTACAAGCTGGTATTTCAACCCACATCGGGTCATGGCCTACAAGCCCGGAAAATGAAGTATTTCATCGTAACACCGGCAGTGAAAGTCTTCAGATGAGAGTTTTTTTTTTTTCAATTACCTGACTTATGCAATACGCTGCTATAGAAACCATTAAGGCAGACGTGGTCAAAATTTTTAGATTAGACGTCACAAATATTTTTTTCGGTAACTCCGATACGCCTTGATTATATTACCAGTTGATATGAAAAAATGACAAAATAGAGTGAATATCACATTCAATACGAGAATGTTATTTTTATTTTCTTTTCTTATATAATAGAAGCAAAGAGCTTAAAGCAAAAGTATAATAAACAATATACTCCTACGTGAACCAGCGAAGGTTTCACAGATTACTAATACAAATAAATAATACCGTATTTATATAAATAAGTGTAATGTAAAAATAAATCAGAAAGTAATACAATAAGACAAATTTAATATTAGAATAGAAAAATACCTTAAAAACTCTCGACCCAACTATGACGTCACGGCCATTTCCTACGGTATTAAGGTAATTAAGATAATTTACTGAAATGTCCAAACCGATTGGATGAGCAGCAGTTCATGTCGCTAACATCATTTGACAATTTTTTTTTTCATTTGCACGCTATATCGTTGTCTCGCTTTAAATATTGCCTAAATACTCGTATATTTCGAAAGAATGACTACATGGTTGGCGAAGTTGGTTGGGGCGGCAGTCTTTCAAGCGGGAGGTGCTAGATTCAAATCCTGGCGCTGGCGATGTATTCCACACCTAGCGATACAGGCTTTTAGCCTAGTGCAAGGTGTATAGAAAAGTATTTGGGTTTATGTATGCAAGCCCAGATCCTTTTTTTTTTAATAAATATATAAATAATGTTAATCAATACGATTTGTACGAGTTGCCGCAATTATTGTTCGAAAAATTGCCTGCGTAAGAGCACCACCAGCGGGGGTTATTCTGCCTAAATTTTCTTAAAAAAAAAGTTTAAAATCGATTTGCCATTAATATTTCTATGAAAAGGTATGTAAAATATGATTTTAATCGATAAGCTAGTGTAATAGTTAGATATTTTGAAGTATATTTTTTAAGAAATATGTATATTATATACCTTTTTCATGAAACAAAGTAGTTAGGCAAAATAACCCCGTGGTTGGGGTTATTCTGCCTACGCGTATAAAACCGCTAAAAGTTTATTTAAAGTGAAAAGTCAAAAAAGGAAAAATATGGAAAAACATTGATCCAAATTGAATCCAAAATAAAATTTGAGAAAAAGATTATCTGAAATTAGTTATTGACGATTAGGCCAATTTACCCCTGGGTTCGCGGTCATTTCCATACAAATTTACTTTTATATTTAGGGTTGAACAAGACTATTAAAATGAAAATATTAATTTTATTAAAAAAATGTTCTTATTGTATAATGTTGTGAAAAACAAAGAGTTAGATAACAAAACCTAATGTCGCCGCCACACGCTTGCGAGCGTCCACAAGTTTTTTGTGTTCACGAGTAAAAAGACGTCAACGGTGGGTTACGTACACGAGCCAAGACAAACGTTCCATCCACACGCCTTTTTACTTATATACCTACACAAAAAACTCGGGGACGCTCGCAAGCGTGTGGTGGTGACAAAAGACTAAATTATACCGTAAAATAAAAAGTACATAAGAACCAAAATTGTTAAGACTAAAAAAAATGTAGAGGAATTACCTTCCTGTATGTTTTTTGCGCCTTTTAAAAACACAAACTTTTGAAAAGAATTACAGTTTCAAGACTAAAACATCTGTGTTATTAAAAAAAAAAACATTAATTAAACTCTTTTTGAGAAACACATTCTGACGTATTATGCGCGCATTCGGTCTATCCGCAGTCGAGCCGAGTGAAAAAATACCCTTTTTAGCACTTTAAAAAAAAGTTCTGACAAAATGTGTAATATGTACCTACGTAATGCGTAACCTAAGTGACTGAAAATATTAAATAATATTAAATATCATCGAAGTAGGTAACCCTATTGTAGGCAAAATAACCCCGAGATTCTAATAAAGTTGGGGGTGCTTACTTATTAGTGGTATATATACTAGTAAAATTAAGTAAAATACTTTTTTTTTTCGCTAATATTGTTCTCAAAACATCGAAGTATAATATAGGAGATTATTAGGAACCTGTTCCAAGTATTTTCGGATATATATCAAAAGTTTTCAGCACTTAGTTTTCTAGACATTTTGACAGCTTCCTGGAAAAATGCTTCCATTAAAAGGTGTGTGTAGTTAGCAACAAATCATCATGCTTAGTGAACCCAGAAAAGATGTGTTTACATTACCAGAAACAAAAAATAACAAATTAATTACCTATGTCTTCTGGTTAGCAGTTAAACAAAAAAAAAGCGTTAGGCCAAAGATACCCATGGATAGGCGAAATAACCCCAAACGACGGCACCCTATGCGGTGTGAGATCACTTGGTACCTACCCCGCTCACTGCTCAGTGCTCGGGGTCTTTATTTACCAGCTCCCCTCAACTATTTACATTATTTCAATATTTGTTTCGTGTGAAATATTTGTGTTATTTGCCTGAATTTGTATTACGACGAGCTCCGAGTGCTCTTAATGCTGTACCGGGTATAATATGAATATACTAGGTATATAATATGTTACAGTTAAAGCTTAAAAAGCAGCTAATGTATGCATTCACCAGTCAATGTATACATAACTGATGATTTTAGTCAAACTATTAACTCCATATAAAAATTAAGGCTATAACAATAATTACTATAATTGAGTCCATGTTTGGCGCAGTTGGTTAAGGCGGCAGTCTCTCAAGCGGGAGGTGACAGGTTCAAACCCCGGCGCTGGCGATATATTCCATACTTTGAGATATAGCCAATAGGTACCATGAAAATTGTACCATGAAAACTGTTTGTCAGAGTTCAAAATCAAGTTTCCTTAGCATAAAAAAGCATACCTAAATTAGATTAATTGTGAACACATTAACTGAGGGTGCCAATCAATGTGTACATTGGCTAGTTAGTGCGTGCATTCACTAAATAGACGCTTTAACTGTAACATAAAATACACTATACAGTTTAAATACGACCCATTTTAGCCGGAATTCCAAACAGTCGCCCGTCTGTCCCACTGCCCCGCTGCGGAGCGCAAAGCGTGGTTCAGTGAGTTTTAAAATGGGTTTTAACCTACGCCATTTACATAGTTTTACATTTTGTTATCGGACTACGTGACAATATTTACAAAGTTTTAACAATTATTTCCCAACGAAAAACACAATAATTAGCTACCCACGTATGTACATACATTCACACACATCTAGAAGTATTTACATAACAATGTGTACCGAAAGTTCGTCCCCCGACAGTTAGTCCCTAGGAAAATTCGTCCTCTGGTCAATTTATCCTTTTCAGCCCGTTTCTCTAAGCAGCATAGATAAAAAAGAAATCTTTATTGGTAAAAAAATGCATACCTAGTTATAAAAACATGACAATGGTAGTGTGCCAAAAGGCGGACTTTTTGCAAAAGCAATGTTTTACAGTTAATCCGAAGTGCAT
The DNA here is from genome assembly GCA_963576895.1 of Ceraclea dissimilis. Lineage (NCBI taxonomy): Eukaryota > Metazoa > Arthropoda > Insecta > Trichoptera > Leptoceridae > Ceraclea > Ceraclea dissimilis. The sequence goes on from OY756360.1 coordinate 240,375, forward strand.
ACTTACAAAGGTTCACATAATTTGTTTTATTTTTTTTTTACAGAATAATAATAGATATTCTCATTTTATATAAAGAGATGCAAGTTGCATATTTTATGATAGTTGTAAATTTTAATTTGATATTATGATTGACGTTTCAGTGGGTATAAAATATGAATATTACAATTAAGGGCTTGGTACCAAGAATGACGTCACGGTCATTTCCCACGGCATTATGTAAGGTTCAAAATCGCGTGAACAATCGCAGGATAAAATGGTAAAAACAGCTTTTTTTCCATTTTTTGGTCTATCAAGAAACTTTTACGGTTATTCCCTAGATATATGTTCAATGCATTAACCCTATTTTGTTACAAAGCATACTTAGTAACAGTTATCGAGATATAAGGTCTCCCGTTTTTATAATTTTTTGAAATATTGGTATTCATACTCTTAATAAGCACTACGTATGAAATGAGCTGAAAAAAATAAAGTGACCAGGGGACCAATAAAATTGTCGGGGGACGAACTGTCGCCTTATTTTTCCATACATAGTGGTTATCATACCTACATCACACCGAATACCTTATATAATTTATACAGAACAATGTACCTGTGTATACAAACACGTGTAGGAGAATGTATTGAAATAACGGGTCGTCGAATATCGAATGCGTATAAAAACATATGTAAGTAATACCTAAATCTATATAATTATAAGAGAACAGAAGATTGCGCATTCAATTATTTTACCCCCCCCCCCTCCCCCCCACCAATACTAGTAATTTTAATTGGTATGGAAGGTGGTTACAGTGGGATAGACCCCATATTTTTCACACTAATTTCTGACTCCCTCTTTCCATACAGCTGCCTTCTAACGACGGCGTCAGACAATTCCTTAATTTTTCATATAATTCGTGTGTGAAAACTTTCGTATATCCTAAAATCTCCGAATACGCCAAGTAGAAGAAAAGAGTTCTCGACATAAGTACTTATTTTACCAGTTCTAACATATGGTATTGAAACCGCTGTTTTAACTAGGCGAATCACGTAAAAACAGGGATTTGTGGAAAGTCAAAGGGGGGCCTATGTCCGGCATTGGAATAAAAATGGAAAGAAGAAGAACGAGACTTTAAAGTCACAGGACATGAATACTCTTCTTTGTGATATACCTTGTGACATCCATACTGTTATAGGTACCTATCCTTCTTCTCTATGTGTCCTGTCGGGTCCCCCCGACGTTGACGATCACTTAGGAGAACACCTCTCTGTCCTGGGCAGTGCGAAACAGATCCTCCACAGTTCTGATCCCGGTCCACTGCCGAATGTTTCGAAGCCAGGATAGCTGCTTCCTTCCGACCCCTCACGGCCCTCTATCTTCCCCTTTATAACGAGCTGGAGAATGGAGTATTTTTCTCCTCTAAGGACATGACCAAAATATGATATTTTACGGAGCTTTATTGTGTTGGACATTTGTCGATTAGTATTTCCTCTACGTAATCTAGGTACCTATTAGTATGTACGTATAATTAGCAGCTAAGCGCAGGTACACAATATAGTAGATGTTATTAATTAGGATAGTGTTTTGTGTTCATTAATGTCATTGTAAAAGTGTAGGTAGACACAGATAAACCTTTTATGTTTTGCGTGACTTGATCTACTTTAGAACAATAATTTTACGTAATTGATAAAAAAATTAATAATAAAAAAACATTTAATGATATGTCCCATATACAAATCCTTTGTTCGTCTTTTCATTTAAAGTAGGTATCTTATCATTTATAACTAGTTATACGATAATTATTAGGTACCTACCTACCTATTAACCAATCATTTAACTATTAAAATATTACAAGGAAAGTTTTTTCATTAATTCCTCAATACCTACCCTGAAATATGTTTAGTATAGACAGGGCGGAAACCTATACGGTTGTGTGTTTGCTATTGAAATTACTGAAATGGTGTCAAGGAAGAAAAAAACTCGACGAGACGTCAAAATGCCACGTGTAGACTTTAAGGTCGTTATTTATTTAGTACAATGACTTTCTGTTTCTATGAATTTCACCATATTTACCTAATAGTTATACAAACCTACTAAAATATTTATCTACTTCTTTAAGTGAACTAACATACAATTTGATTTTGTATTACGGCTACCTTTAACTAGTATAGCTAACCCAAGTGGTAACCAAATTACAAACAAGAAATGAAGGGTATTATATTATGCATCAAAGACATAAATGTAGAAAAAAACAATGAAATAAAATTAAATTCAGTACCTTCGATTCGGTATTAAGATAGCCGCATTGGGGGAAGGGGTCACTTTGTGTGCGTAAAAATGCGACGACGCGCAAGACATATGCATCATGGAGATAAAAACTCACTAATCCCATGTGAAATTTCCATAGATAATGTTATACCATACCTAATATTAGATTTCTATCTTTATGGTTGTAATAGCGTGGCATGTATTTTCAGTCAAGTGTATACCTATAGTATCTATTTATTGTAGGGAGGTATGTAGTCTTGTAGATGTAGAGAATCTGTGGAATACCAAAAGCTACAGTACATTTTCTATATCATGGCAGCCGGCGGAGGTTAGCTGCAAGTGGGGTTGCAAGATTGTATTGTTGGCAGACCTGATTGTCGAACTTGTCATGAGAGCTGTCATAGGTATGCGATTTTCTCACATTGTATATTTTACAAATAACCTACGATGCCGAAAATATTACAAAGCAGCGCTAGAGAAATCATTTTAAAGGCAAGATAGTTTTGCGAGTTGGAAAACGAAAAAAAATCCTATAATCTCTTCAAACCGTCATCGCAAATTTGAAAAACAAAGTTGCCAGTTTATTCTAACAATACAAAAATTGGGTAGTTTTTTTTTAAAAAAAACAGTTCTGTAATATAATTTGAAAGTATCCAAAAAATTTAACCATACCTTATTATCACATCAAGCAACACTAAACCAAGTTTTCTCTGTAAGACTTCTGAAAAAAAAAACGGACTGTACTTAGCAGCTATAGTAGCAGTTAAGTATGAGAGTGGAGAATCCTAGAGGGAAACGGAAGGCAAATAAATACTGTGTAAGTACATATTAGAAAGTAGAAGGAGCCAATTCAGTTCTTCTCATGTGTGACTTCATATATTTCCACTGATCGATGGTGTACGCAACTTCTTACTTTATGTTCTTATACAAATACATACCCGCCAGCTAACATAACCTAACCTACATATTGCTATAGTATTAGTATTGGGTAGAATGCATCAGTGCCGGGTTAGCACTAATATTAGAAGGTGTAACAGAGCTCGCGAAAAATATGCAAACTTACTCAATCATGACGTATGGTATCGAGACAAGGTCTACTCTAACACTTCCAGGACCAAAAACTCCTCGGAACTACAGAGAACATTGCGGGACAAACAATCCGAGACCGATTGAGGAATTCTGAAATACGAAGGACTTGCGACGTCGAGGACATTGTCCGATGGAGAAGATCTAGAAGACGCTACTGGAGAGATTACGTGGAGAGAGCTTATTCTGAGAGAGTGGTGAGCGTATATAAAAAATACAATAAATACCTAGAAGTCTATACTTCTCAAAAAAAGTTGTTAAAAAAGTATGTCTGATATTTTTTCTAAGAGGCAGAAATTCGTTTCCCGAAAGTCGCGGGTAATATTGTTTACTGATAACCGTGAAAGTTTTTTGATTAAAGCAAAATTACCCCAAAAAAATGGAAAAAATGCTTTTTTTACCATTTTATCATGCGATTGTTCACGCTATTTTGAACCTTAATGCCGTGGCGTCATAGTTGGGTCGCGAGTTTTAATCCTTTTTAAGATAATTTCGGGGGAGCTTTTGATTACTTTCCTACGGGCCCCACGCAGGTTCACCCTGCCCTGGTGGACTGGCCAAGGGTTAGGATACTTAGTAAAGTCTTGATGTATCAGAGATATATTGCCTTTTTACGACTTGAGATAAATTGATGGCAAATGTTTTAATGTTGTGAAATTTGCTCTGAAGAAATTACTGAGCTGAAACGTTGGGTTTACTGAGGACTTTTATATTTCTTATTTCTCATTATAATTGTCTCACATGAGTGATTTCTCCCGTGTCAATATTGATATAAAGCCTAGCGAACCAACTATGACGTCACGGTCATTTCCGGCGGCATTAAGTTTCGCATGAACAATCGCACGATGAAATGGTAAAAATAGCGTTTTTTTCCATAAATGGTTAAAATAGCGTTTTATCCATAAAATACTAAAAATAGCGTTTTTTCCATTTTTTGGGTTAATTTCGCTTCTCAGCCGCTAATTCCAATGCTGGAAATAGGCCTCCCCTTTGACTTTCCACAGATCCCTATCCTGAGCATCCACTTGCTTCATGCGATTCGCCTCACATCATCAAACCATCTTGCCTGAGGTCTTCCTACGCTGCTTTTGCTTGTTCTAGGTTGCCACTCGATAATCTTATTGGTCCATATAGAATCTGACCGTCTATCAAAATGTCCTGCCCAACTCCATTTTTGTTTCACACATTTCCTAAATAGGTCGGCATTATTTATTCATTTCCTAAATTTCCATGTAGGTATGTAGGTATATGAATACAATAATACACCTATAAGTATAATTACATAGCTACTGGCCAACAACAACTGAACAGCCAACAACAACAAGAAGGAAAAGTCCTTCTAACAAACAAACTACTAAACTTATAGATTGGGTAAGGATTTCATGTTTGATTCCATATTCTACGAGTATGTACAGCTTAGTACAATATTGTGTATTGGTTATACAACATAATAATTATAATAATATTCTATTATTGGGATGTTATTCCATTGTGGGGAAACTTTGTAGTTGAATAGAGAATCATAACATTTATAGAGTATGGTACCTATTTAGTTATCGATCTCAACTTGAATAATATACTCAGTATTCATATTCAGTGAAATTACAATAATAGGTTTTTATTTAAGTAGAATCTATGATTTGAGATATATCTACCAACCTACATTGTTTCAGATATTGAACTGGATTCATTTGCATTGCACAAATGGAAATACATTACAGTTTTTCCCTCGACAGAGACAAGAGGTATCTTCATTCGCATAATTTTGCGTTATGTTCCGATGTTCCGGACGGGTGTTCCGATTCACTTAGTCGTAACAAAGTCAGTGCCCAGTCTTTTGTACAGAAAATTTAGCAATGTCCGAACTTTGTTTGATTTTGGCAATGTCAACCCACTGACTCTCCAACACTTTATATAGACATAGTGAATATACCCCCTTAGTCAGTACCTACCCTAACTCGTCTAGTAATATTTAATGTGATTATTGTTCGTCTTGTCTGTACTTACTATGTAATTAGGTAGTATCATTTCATATGTACTTTTAATTTGGTATTTCATGTTACGTATTTGTTATATTTTTTTATAACTTAATATTTTAACTTACTTACTTATTTTGTTGTTGCTTGTATTGTACTTCTTTTATTGTTAATGTTAAATGCTCGCGCCATAAGTTAATAAATAAATATAAATTATGGATTCACTCAACCCAGTGCCGGATTTGTTTTGAAACGGCTGATTAGGCTGAAGTTATTGTATCATATCTTTACGAAACTAATGTTTTATGATTATGTTTTGTACATCATTTGAAAGAGCATAAATCAGAGAAGTTTTTTCCAAATTTCTGAATCTTAAGGCAATTTTCTTCTTAAGTTAAATATCACCTAAAGCTATGACTCGTTTTTGAATTAACTATTTATCGAAACTTTAATTCGATATTTTTTATCATTATTGTTTCTTTAGATTGAAACTAATGAGTTTAATAGACCAAACACATATTCAAGAAACAAAAAATAATTAGAGAACTGAGTAGGTACCTATACTTACGAAACTATTGGGGTAAATCTTGAGTAATTCGGGGTTTTTCGATAAAAAGATAAAATCTCGAATAACTCGAGAACCGTGCGACTTTGGACTAAGCTAAGTTTGGCTCAAAAGATCCCAAATGACCTCTTCTACCACCCCTGAAAATATATACATCCATCTATCAAACACCCGTTTAGGCGGCAGGCCTCATAGGGCGGTGTTCGCTCGCTCGAAACATAAAAAAACAAGTTGCTTGTAGATAAGTAGAGTTTCCTATCTATGAAATATTAAACCTCATTTGATAAAAGTCCCGAATTCCCAGTACTCATTCCAAATCGTATGTTAGACAGTAAGGTATGTTTATGGGGTGGCCCGCACGAACGCAAGTATCGTATAAATAATACTTTCCTCTTATACCTAAACAATCTGGTTAATCACTTCAATCGTTTATTTTAAAAAATTTCGCCTCAGGCACTAACTTTTTGGTGTTTTTTTTATAGGACAAATCATTTGGGGAGGGGGTTTGCAGCTCCACTTCCCACAAAAAAACATATGAATTTTATGCAGACAGAATATACAATGGTACACGCTTAAGTATAGTACCTAGTACCTATGAAAATTTCTCCATTCTTTGGGCAGTTAGAGAAACGCTCTAACAATTAGTGGTTATTGTTCTAGAAAAGTTGGCCTGTTTGTTCTATTGTTGGAATATTAATAACAGAAGTAGGTAAGTACCTACACTTATTCTTTTTGTAATGTAAGATACTCGTGTCCTCTTTGAGAAGAATTGAAGAAAGAATTTCATTGAAAGAATACCGCCGCAGTAGGAATTATATTGTTGGTACGAGAAGGTATTATTTGGTATTATTATTCTGAGATTATTCCAGTGAGTCGCATCTACAAACCTTAAGAATTATTATTCCGAGTACATGGACCGATGTAACTTTATTTAGGTATCAGCTGAGTATAATAAAACGACTATGTTTATAAGTCCTGTTGGGAAATATTTATTAAATATTTTTTTAATTATTTTTTAAATATTTATTTAATACTAGTGGAGTTACCCGTGCTTTGCAACGGTACGGTGTCTCCCAATGGCTTAAGCTGGACAAAATATGACTTCTGAAAATATGGATCTGAACTCTTTTTCCAACGCGCTTTTATGCGATAGGTACCACACAACCTTTGGATCCTATCATCATCATGGCACCTCCTAGTAAAAACTTGTTTTTTTCAAAAATGGCGACGTCAAAACCTAAAGCAGATCGGTACAAAACATTTTGTGTATTTTCACAGCAATCCATCTTAAAATGCGCGAGTTTCACTAACACTTACAAAAAACGGACTTTGTTTTATATTTATAAAATATTTATCAAATATGATGGCGAGAGCGATTGCGGAGCCGACAGGCAGAACATTCAACACATGGTTACCGGGTGTGCACTCAGAGCGTACAGTGGCAATGCATCAAACTTCCTCACCCTTAGCGACGAAGCAATACAACACAAGAAATCTAGGCCTAGATTAATTGCCTCAACTAGAACAATTAATCGCGCAATTATTTCGACAAAAGTTACTCGAGCAATCGAACTTTAGTCCACTAGTTACATATTATAAGTAATACAATGCTAAGTCGAGGTAGCCTCAAACAAAATTTCATCTTTAAAAAAGAAGATAATAATAAGTCTAGGAGAATTACACATTTTTTACGAGTATATTTTTGAGGGTTATAATATTATTAAATTACTTTTATCTTTCAAAAAGTTTAATACTTAAATATGTTTAGTAATTTCAGCCTCTTTTATATTGTGGAGCTATAAAATTATTCATAAAATAAAATACAGCAGAAACATTGTAGGTGGCGGGGGACGCGGTGGCGTGGAGATATATCATTCTAAATAATGGAAGGAGATATTTTATTTCCCAATGAAGTTGCTACATTTTTTATATTTATTATTATTTTGAAATTCTTCTTTTCCTTGAAGTACTACAACGCAACAGATGAAGGAACAGATGAAGGAATGGTCTCGTAATTTATTCTTCTTCTTAATATTAAATTTATTAAATACAGTTAAGTTTATTGTTACATCATTTTTTTCCTCGCGAATTCATCATCTTTATACCATTTTCTCTCATTATGAAATCTTAATTAGACTTTCCTTTCTGACTTGTCATTTTCGGCTCACAGCTTATTTATTATTAGGAATTTATTAGGGACTATTTTTGTATATTTCTTGTTCTTTTTTTAAAAATTGAGAAGAAACATGTAGGGGGACCTATTCAGGGGAAAGCGTCAGGTGGGGGGGTACGCTTGACATTCTGAAACACCCCATCCTAAGGTATCATCCTGCATAGGTTCCAAATTGTTTTGCCAACTTAGAACTGCAAAAGGACTGAGCGGGGAGAAAACCCGTAAACTGTGACGTGAAGAAAATTGTACCTGCAGATTTAGCTCTGAGAAGCGGTTACTCCTCATCACCTTGTGACAGACTGTGTCAGAGAAAGGGATTACTATTTAGTGAGTATTAATATATCTATTATAAGGGCCTGTCCAACGACCGTCAAAATAAAGATATCTACCTACGTCAAAAACCTGTCTAACTTTACCTAACCACATTCCATACTAATTCTACGAAGTAACGTATCAAAGAGATGCGTTATATTTTTTAACGTCTGCGTGACAGAAACTCTATAATATAATAAGAGTTAAGAATATATTTTCTACATCAGATATTTTCATTCAATTTTTTTTTCTCTGGGGTTAACTGGAAGAAATCGCAGTTCTGCGACAAGTTTGCCCTAGTGAACAACGATTTATAATCTGTACTATGTCCATTTTCTTATGTTTACATGTATGTCTTGTTCACTTAAAGATTAAATAAATATGCAGGTTCCTGACATGAGGATGTCATGTTATTAGCCCGATGTTCCCCAGGGATCATTGGAGGGCTTCTCCGGGAGGGCTCTTACTGCAATAGACTTGAATTATTTCAGCTGCGGGCCAAAATAAAGGAAATAAAATGAGAGAAGGAAATGCGTAAAAGCCAATGTATTTCTTATCACCCCCCATTCTGTAAAGAATTTTCGCATCTGTGTTTAGAGAGAGAGACATTGTATCCGTGGGATAAAAGAAACAAAATTTATCTATGTTTATATGTAAGCACATCGCACACTCAACAGAACTTGGCACAACTCAATAAAATGTAAAAATATTTTCAGAATACCCGCATTACCTGTTTATGATGTGGATGGTTATCCGAATGAGCAATTTTCCCCTGGTATTGAAAATAATTTGCATATCAAAGGGATTCAATGAAAAACAATTTGTGAAAAATTATATAGTTTAAAATAACGTATTTCGCTCGCCGTTTAATACGTTTTCAGGGGCAGGTTTAAAGCAGTTAAAATTAATAATCAGTGTAATAAAATAAAAACACGTAAATCAGCGTTATTTTCATCATACAATTATAGTATTACAATACCTATTATTATTATTGCAAATGATAGAACACGCAAAACATTCAAAATTATGAAAAGACCTAGTACTGTGACATTATGGCATTATTAAAATTTAAATAGGAAAGCGTAGACTCGGAGAGCAACAACTTGCTTACTGTTAGCCACTTGTATTCCACTGCTGGACATAGGCCTCTTCCACTGTCTTCTGTCTTGGGCTATCTGCTGCCATCTATGACCCGTAAGCTGGATAATGTCATCTATCCGCATAGTTGTGATCTGCGTGCGCCTCTTTTGTACGCCTCTGAAGAAACATCATAACGAAATCTCTCCTCCATTCTTCTCGGGTGTACCGTGTCAAGGTTGTCGATGTTGTCGAGCTTTCGGCCTACTTGCTGAGGCCATCTTCAGGCGTAAACATCGACAACCTACACACGTTACACCCGAGAAGAATGGAGAAGAGATTAACAAGGACCGTGAAAATCTACAAAGCTAACATAACGAAATGAAGTAAAAACGGTGGTAATATTTTTTTGACTTATCGTCCTATTTTGTTGAGAGTGCATCATGTACCTAAGCATCATGATATAGTGTGAATATATGGGTGTGCAGAAGTGTGCGGACATAAATGTTATGTTGATTGTATTCCACTTGAGCGTTGTGCCGCTGGGAAGGGAAGGGGAAGGGAAGGGAAATAGGAAGTGGGGAAATAATAATAAAAATTGGGCGAGAAATAAATGGGGTGAAAATATTTCCTTTGTTAGTAATGAGTTGCCGCTGGCCTGAAATTCGATGCATAGAAGTAGTACCTAATAGATTGTACCAACAACTCACCAGATAAGAGTACAAACTGAAAATATATCGCTTCACAATGGAGGGATATTAAGGCTCCCGACACAACTATGACGTCACTATAATTTCCCACGGCATTAAGGTTCAAAATCGCATAATCAAATGATAAAAACAGCGTTTTTTTTCCATTTTCGGTGGTTAATTTAGCTTCAATCAAAAAACGTTTACGGTTATAAAACAAAAAAAAAATTACTCCGCGACTTTCGGGAAACGAGTTTCTGTCTTTCAGAAATAAGATCAGAGGTGTTCTTCACAATTTTTTTTAGAAGTCTATAGGTACAAGATAAAAAATCTTTTACGGTTATTCCCTAGATAAAGGTTCAATGTACCTACCTACTGTATTTTTTCCAAAGCATATTTAGTAAGGTTGTCTGGATCATAGGGTCTCCCGTTTTTAGAAATCTTTGAAATGTCTGTATGCATACTCTCAATCTATCAGTTAATTTATCAGCTGTAATCTAATCAGTTTCCCAAATTTAATATTACCTAGTCTAGGCACCTATTTCTCTGTACCTAATTGGAGCTGGAGAAACAAATGCATCAGAATTCGAGAAAACCAAACTTTTGCATAAATTTAAATGGGTTTTGAATATTTGATTCAATATAGATTCAATTTTGTTCACAAAGTATATTTACATAACTGCATTTCTGCTAACTACAATGCGCCTAGTTAGAAAAACACTCACGAAATGGATATATGGTTCCATTTAGATGTTTGCGTTCAGTTATGTTATATGGGGCTTAAATTATTATCTGCTTCTGTATCTGGAAGAGAAATGAACATTTTAACGAAGTGGGAACAAAACAAGAAAGAATAATTCCCTGTCAGATAAATATATGCAGGAGCCTACTTTACATCTCTCAGGCCCGGTTGCTCGACTATTAGTATCGGCGGCTGGTATAGTCCAAGAGCCCGCTGCTTAATTTATGACGTATCTGTTTTTTGATCGAAATGTGGTACAAATGATAGCTTACCAATAGGGTTTTACATCGCACTAGGGTTGCCTATCAAAATCTTGCCGCAACCCCTCCTGCCCCCCCCGAAAAGGTCCCTCTTCGCAGTTTTTCGCATTTTATAGGAATATGGTAAGAGATAGGAGAAAGTAGTCCATGACAAAAATAATCCTTGCTAAATTGTATACCAAAAATGTCACGTCAATTTTTTCGTACAACTAGCAGTTTACCCGCAATAGCCGGTCCAAAACCGAAATTCATTTAAAAAACTAAAAAAATGAATTTAAACTAAATTGGTTGAAAATTGATAAGAGCTACAGGAAAATAGTCAAGAAACGAATTAATTACCATAGTCTTAGCTACAAAACGAGCTATAACTTATTGTCATACATCAATTAATTTAGGAGTTATTGCAATAAAACTCAGTGACGAATATTCTTAAAATTTAGTTTTTCATAAAATAACCAGCGATATAGCGCCGCAGGCCAAATATTTTTTTCCATAAAATGTTAGTGATAATGGGTGGAAGAAAGTTAAAGAAAAAAAATAATAAAAATTTTTTTTTTTCAAAAAATATCCTGTTTTTCGACCGGCCATTACGGGTAAACTACTAGTCCGATGAAAAAATTGACGTGGCGTTTTTTGTAGAGAATTTAGCAAGGATTATTTTTGTCATTGACTACTTTCTTCTATCTCTTACCATATTCCTATAAAATGCGAAAAACCGCGAAGAGGGACCTTTTCGGGGGGGGGGGCAGGGGGGGTTGCGGCAAGATTTTGATAGGCAACCCTAGTGCGATGTAAAACCCTATTGGTAAGCTATCATTTGTACCACATTTCGATCAAAAAACAGATACGTCATAAATTAAGCAGCGGGCTCTCGGACTAGTAACGGTAAGGAGACAGAAATCATTGCTCCAACACAAAAGTATGTATGTGATTGTAAGATTTCATACTATCCGTTTGCCGCTGCCGCCAGGTCCAGAAAACGCATAGTAACGAAGCGTACTGGCGCGTTGTACTGCTAGATGCGTTCTTTCTTACCTACATAATATTGCTATCTCGTTTGCTCGGGTGACAAATGTCCGAAACGGCAAACAATACGTCAGTGCGTGTTCATAAAGTTAGTTGTTTTTTTTTACCTGGCGTCATCGGTATTTTGAAGCAACACATTTAATACTAGGGAACCTGTATGTAAATGTAGGAAGACTTAACAGATAAAGCCATAGATAAAAATTTACGGCGCTATTTTCGCTTCTAGCATTTCCGCTAGGTATACGCCATTTTTTCTCAGGTTTCATGCAATTGTGGACAACCAATATGACACGCAATTATATATTTGCATTGAAAATGGCGTCCACCATAGATTTTTCATAGATAATAGAAGGGGCTCAATGTTCAATAGTTCTTCCCACCTTTATGTAGGTTCCTTATTTAATACACTTACAGAACAGAAAAGCCAATGGTAATCAACTGTTCCTATCGGGTTTCGAGCAAACGGCCCTCAGAAAGAACAATGCATTTCAATAATAATACCTATACTAAGGTGAGTGCCTTGGGCAATGGGCATGGACTGATCTAAAAATAACAGTATCTAACCAAATGGCAAATTGAACAGAAAAGTTGTTTATCCAATCCTATAATACCTACTCGTAGATGGGAGAGAGGTGGAGATAAAAATATTCAGTACCTACATTTTTTTTACTACGAAGTGTATGAAAGATTTTGAAAATAGAAACCTAACCTTTAAAATGTTTTAATCAGGTAGGCACCTACATTATATTCATTTCAAACTCGATAAAAAATACATAAATAGGTCTGCGTCCGCATACTAAAGACCTACGTAGTAATAAAAAAAGCACGAAGAAAAAATAAGTAGCGAGAGAAAGAAAAAACACCCGAGAACAAAAAAAAACCACAAAGGATTATAACACGTTATGGTGTTAATTTGTGGTATCATATTGATGTGGGTACGTACCCGTACCTGTACTTAGTTGTTTTTGTCATGACCCGCGGTGAGTATAAGCAGGTACTTTAACACGTTGTAGGAGTGTTTGAAGGAGATAATTACACATGTCCGGGGATTCGCCCCCGGGGACTGAAATAATAATATTGTGTACTGCCAGAGTAGTACGGGGGGGATGTACCGTGTCGTTTAGGTGAACGTACCAAATGGTACAATATATATTTGAATGCTTTATCCATATACCTACATATAGAGATATAGGTATATGGTTACACCCTCCTAGCTACCTAAGAGTTGAACAGTTTGCGAAAGTATAATCATCTGATAATTTGTGTATAGGTACAGTATGTGATATTACAAGATTCACGCACAATAATGATTTGCTGCAATTATCTATCTATCTATACCCTCACCCCACGTCCCTTGCATCAGGGTAGGTAGACAGGACAGAGCGCCAGACACACTCCTAGCCTCCGTCACATTCATGCAATTTGTCATAAACGCTCTCCGATTCCTTTTACTCAAAACGCGTCCATCCTTGAGGATCTGGTCGACATGATCGGACCAGGTCAGTCTCGGGCGGCCGCGCTTCCTCACCCCTCTTCGCTCACTCAAATATATATTTTTTGTCATCCTGTCATCGTTCATTCTCTCAACATGGCCAAACCATCTTAGTTTATCTAAAAATTGCTCGTATTAGGGCACCTTTAAGATTTGCACATCTCTCTATTTTGGGAATCTTGCCTGAGGACCCAAAACTATTTTCTTCGTAACCAAAGTGCTCAGAAGAGAGGAGTGACTTTTAAAATATATTTTGCAAGTAGGGCTGCCACCTTTCAATGAGGATAGGTCCGGTGATTTCCGAAAAAATCTTAGGCCATGATATTTTCGCCTCCCCACCCCCAACCCGCGAAGTCGACGTGGGAGGGGGGAGAGAAGAGAATTCCTTAGAAAACCAAAAAGTGAAATGTATCAGGCAGGCCTCCGCCCTCTAAATCTCTGTCGCCCATAGTCCCCGGCTTACTCAACCTTTTGGCAAATCCCAGTTTGACCCGGATATATACGATGCTAACCCGGAGCCCGGAGAACACCACTCAAACCCGTAGACTACGGGTCAAACCCAGAGAGGTGGCAGCCCTATTTACAAGCTGTTCACTCTGCCTACCTGATTGAAACATGATACAACATAATAAATTATTACATATTTTTATAAATATCAAATTATAAAGTGGAAATTACCTACCGGTGAATTTTGTATTTTAATTGTTGAAAAATCCAGTTAAAGATAACCACTACACGCGATGCGATATTCTAAGGTTGTGGAAATTGCATTTGGATTGCTCACTTATGTACTTACAGCTTATATATAACCACAGGAATGTAATAAGAAGATGGTACCTACTTGATGTTCATACGAGAAGCATGCCACATAGTGTACACTCAAAGCAGTGGCGGGTGTAGGGCAGACACACGGAGTAGCACGCCCCCCACAAACCGAAAAATAAATGTTACCACCAAAAGATATTAACAATGATGAAGTTAGCTTGAGAAGTCGGAGGAACGCCTAAAGGAGCCTCCTCGAAAGGAGCCTCCTAAATAGGAGTAGATGGAACCGCAGTGTTCCTGCTCCACTTCACAATAAAAAGTAGGTTGCAAATGTTGAATCCACTCCTCAGTAGATGGCGTTTGCATCGAAAACATTGGGTCAATATGAAATTATTTCCAGCGGTAGCATATGTACAACTTTCAAAAATTACACGATTAACCAGGATGGGTGAACGTTGCTCTGGTAATAAAGTGATTGCTTAAGCCAGCCAAAGCCGACTCGTAAGCGTCGGGACCCTCATCCTGCTTCCTTCCCAAGGGAGTTCACATAATGCTACATTATGTGATTGAAGATACCTCTCGTCTCTGTTGAGGAAAAAAACTGTAATTTAATAAACTATTAAAGTTGTTTTCTCTCAATGTGCGTTCTGAAATTTTCAATTACGATTGTTACGAATCTCCAGTCTAAAAAAACAAAATTTCGCCTGAAGTATTACTAAAGGAAATTTAAAAAATGTTTGTTTTTAAGATGTTTAATGCAGGGGGTGGGGCAGATTCGAATTGCGCCTACGTCTTTTAAGGCATTGGATGAGTGATATAAAAATAACATATTGTGCCTTTTTTCCTTGTAATTTTGTTTCCCTCCGGTGGAAAGGAACCTTTATCGACCACTGCCTCATAATACACTACACACACATGAGGTAGAGTACCTATAACTCGTAAAGTTTTCATTAAAGTGCTTTCCGTGTATCGTGTCTTCTGATAGAGCTTTTAAAATGTCACGTAGCGCTCGAGCACTGAGCAGCAACCGAGTTAACTTTGGAATATTATAACTTGAACTATTTCACTTCCCCTCAGCAGTCAGCTAGTATGAAAGGAGAAGCTTATTTTAATATTAATAAAGTTACATTTTATAAGTATACAATTTCCATACGTCATGAGTGCATAATATTACAAAATATTATTATAAAGGGTATCCAGTAAATTCGACTAGGTAATAGCTAATTCGACTAAACTAAATCGACTAATACCTCATTTGGCATTGTATGTCGGTATATATAATCCCAATAGTATTATCAGCTACATGTATACTTAACAGCAAAATTGCAAATAAATGATTAAAAAAAAAATAGATTAATTACCGGAAAATTAACAAATAAAAATGCAAAAATCGGTATTCAATTAATCCCTACTTGCAATATTGTAAGACGATTTCTAAATACTGATATTTCGGGCACAATGCTTGCATTTTAGGCCCCGCGTTGATCCCAATCCTGTGTGATATCCGTGATATCTGGATAGGTGAATTTTTCCCAGGCTGATGAGTAAAGACGAGAAAAAATTGCTAGATACTAATTGTATACAAAATAGGTATTTAGTCCTGAAAGATTGGCGAGTTTTGTAAAAAAACAATGTCGTACTTTGTTCTATATAAGTAAGTAAAAACCTAACACTTCATAGTAGGTACATGGAAAATAGTTTGATTAGATTAGATTAGACATAGATAATCAAAAATCACAATTGTTCTGAATTTCAAAATATTGTAAAACGTATGAAATTAGTCGAATTGTTCGTTAGTCGAATTAGCTATTAGTCGAATAAGTCTTAGTCGAATTTGCTGTAAGTAAATCATTACAAAGAGAGTACATTATGAACATCAGCTGCTGTAGGATACTTATGCATAGGAAAATGTTGACATCAAAAAATGTTATGAATTTAAGACGGCGATATGCTCAGAGTAAAAATGGGTGTATAATATAAAATAAAATTAAAAAATATTCATTACCTTGGTGGTGAACATCATTGCTGAGCAACGTGTGAAATGCCTTTAGGAAGGAGACTTTTACCGGACCCTCATAAAAGTATTCATAAAAAAATGGGGAAAATTTCACAAACGGTGAACTAAATCTAATCGCTTTTACATTTTTTATATATAAACGCTGGATAAAAATCTCATTTCTGTGTTATCAGGATTTGGTAGAAATGTTAGTAAATAAATCTTTTGATATAATAAAACACTACATCACCTCAAGGCAAAATGTTTTTTTATTAAAGGTGACTTTAATTAATTCCACCTCGTGGTTTTATGTTTGCCACGTGATTGATGTCTTGTGACGCAAATTTCTTCTTACAAAACAGAGTTTTGTGAATGGAGACTTCCTTAGTACACACAAATATTGTATGCGCCTACTGACTGATGTATGAATATTGTAAGTCCTTACGTAGCAGGCGCGAGGATCCATATTAAACCACTTCCCACCGGCTTCCCTTTCTATTCATACCAACCGAATCTCAATGTATGCCGGTATTACAACGTAAAATACCTACAAGTTTTATTTAGCCCCAGTCGCTTGCTTGAGTATCTCAGTAAGTTAGGGTTTTGGTTTCGATTCCCAGCCGTAGCGAATGAATGGACTCTGTGCTTAGACTTGTTGTGTACTATAAAAGTGTAAAGTGATCACATTAAGCCAGCCGACGATCAGTCATAAACCTGATGAAAATTACATTCCCAGATGTGTATCTACAGAGATATTTACACACACACACACACACACCCTCAAACACACACACACACACACACACACACACCCTCACACGCACGCACGCACGCACGCACGCACACGCACACGCACACGCACACTCACACACACACACACACACACCCTCACACACACACACACACACGCACACGCACACACACACACACACACACACAAAGCATTTCCTTATATGAAATGTTACATGTAGGGATATTATAACATACATAACATGAGTATATGGGTGATTATTTACCGGATTACCAATGAGAAGTGGTCAATCCTCGCCCCTGCTAGGTACCTACAGGGCTGGTACTGTTACAGCATTTATGTTAGCGTGCGCCGCGCGGTCCAGTACAGTTAATCTTCCTTTATGTTCTGTCTCCACATGTATGGAAAACATTATTCTATGTCCACATTCACCACTACAAGCTTCAAATTACATTTGTCCCGTCATTGTGGGTAACCCGCTCTGAAACTGTGACATCAAAATGGCGGGGGAGGACTGGAAGGGGGAGGGGGCAGCTTTACTTAGATAGACACACAGAGAGGGGGGGACACGTTTCTCATCATCATACATAATTCACGTTGAAACTTTGTATGAATGCAACGCAGTCCGTGCCAAATTATCGGATTTTGAAAATATACGGAATTTCAAACAATTTACGATCGCAACCGCCTTCCCTTAAGCTGCCATTGAAAATGATTCGACTAATACCACATTCCTTCAACGACATTAGGTACGGGCCTATAAAATGTTTTGAGTACTTATCGATTGATGCTGACATTTTTTTAAAATTCGCTCATTTCTTTTGGCTTTTAGCCTAGTGCAAGGTGTGCAGCAAAGTATTTGGGTTTGTATATGCAAGTCCAGATCCTTTTTACATATAAAAAAATCGAATGCTCGTGAAAGCACATCTTATAAAAGAATAGTACCCTATTCTGGAGATCTGTTCACTCTGCCTGTATGACGAAACGCTAATTAGAACTCTTCACACTCCAATCGGCGTCGATAGATTTGATAAACTCTTTAATCTGTTCAAGTGTTTTGTATTAATAGTTTGTTTATAATATGTAAAAATTGACGAGTACAGGTGCCCGACTCGGGCCTACGTATGATTGAATAAAATAAATGTGAGGTGGTCGGTAGCCTGGTTGGTGATGCGCTCGACTATTTGTCCCCAACTTACTCCACTTCACAACACAAGCTTTTCAAGCTTTCTGTGAAGTGTATAAAGATGTATGTGCGTTTATTTCGATATACCTATGTAGATTCATTTTAAAAAAAAAATTAACAAAAATAAAAAATATCGCGTAAACTGCGTGATTTTTGACGGGTTACACTAGTTAGTGAAAATAATAATATTTCCTTCTCTACAACTACGTCTTCCTTCTCTGTCTCCACTTGTAAGCCCCGAGGGGAACGTAAGTCTTTTTACGTTAAATAAATTCTTTCAAAGTCTGATGCCCGGGAGTCGTTGTATAGAGAATTTGAGTGGTTGCTTAATTTGAGGTGAAATGAAAAGGTTCCGTACAAGTCTTTCAATAGATTATTTCATAATTCCAACTGCCTGCCTACATTCCTTTCCTTCCTTTCCTTTCCTTTCCCTTCCCTCTACCTTCTTTTCCTTTATTAAACCCTTTTACACACTCGACTTGCTTTTTTCATCAAATGTAACGACAAACAAAATTAATTAAACAACTTGGTTTCACAATACATCCTACTGCTTGTTACGCAGGAGCGTCGCCAGCTTCAATGTTGGGGGAAGCGCAGCCAAAATTTTGATACAGAAATGGTATAAAAAATAAAAAAACAACTGTTTTTAAATGATTTTTAATAGTGTAATGTTTTAATCATCATTATCATGTCAGCCTTCCTGCGTCCATTGTTGAACATATAGGCCTCCCCCATTCCATTGGTCTCCATGCACAGGTCCCTATTCTGGGCACGATACATCCAACCGCCTCCCGCAACTCGTCTTACATCGTCCGACCATCGTGCTTGAGGCCTATCAACAATTCTTCTGCCTGTTCTAGGTGGCCACTTCACAACTTTCTTAGTCTGTGGTTCTATGACCAGCCCAACTCAATTTCTCACTGGAAACTCTGTAAACGAAATCAACGACCTTGATGGTCTTCTCTCTGATCCATACATTAAATTTCCTGTCTCTCAGTGAAATACCCAGCATTTCCATGGCTCTTTGTGTCACTGATAATTTGTGTAAAATTCTTTTTGTGGACACAAATAGTGTACCTAATTTCATTTTTTATAATTCTTATAAAATTAAACGTTTTTCGAACCACATATACATTATACCTATTTATCCATATAAAAATAACATACGATAAATTAAAATTTACAAATAGAAACGTGGTAATTAAAAAAACAGTTAACTCTCCCCCAAAAACAGAGGGGGGGGGGGGGGGGGAATTAGTGTTCTGCCCCTTATGTCGACGCCCATGCTATTACTACTAACAGTATACAGAGTGTTGTACATGTAAGTCATGAACTAAATAATAAAATCTAGATTAAACACTCCGAATGAGAAGTTCCCAGACACAATATAATAATATTATTATTTGGAACAACATGTGTACCAAACTGCTTACTGAATTATCAAATCTTACAATCTCCTTATATAGTCTTGTACTAGATTCATACAAAGTCAAATAATAGTCATGAATATTCTGTATATTAAGAACAATATTAATTATAAAGTTTCAGCAAGATAAGATGACATTAAGTTTAATATCAAGATTGGATAGCGATCTCTCAAATATATTACGTTATTAGTTGCTTAGGCTTAGATTGACTAACTATTTTACAAGCAGTTAACCCCTCCAAGAACGAGAGATTTTTTTCTTCAAAAATGTATATTTCTGTGTATAGTTTTTGTCTAATTAGTGCAAATATGAAGAGCAAAAAAAATCTATCGTTGTGGGTTTTCCGGAAAAGCGCCGAGACCATAATTATGGTCACGCTCGTCCTGAGCGGGGTCAAAATTTCACTGTATGGGATTAGTAATTAAAATATATTAGGCACAAACAATATAGCTTAATGATTGCAATAATAGAATAATGATAATATGTATATTATCAATACAAAAAAAAATCCACCACAACTTTCGGGAAACGAGTTTCTGTCTTTCGGAAAAAAGACCTGAGGTCTTTTTCACATTTTTTTGAGATACCTATACAAGACATAAAAAAATAATTTACAGTTATTCCATAGTTGTAGCTACTTTATTTTTTCCAAGGCGTATTAGATTATGGAGATCTAAGGTCTCCCGTTTATAGAAATTTTTGAAATGTCAATATGCATACTCTTAACTAATTTCTTTTTTTTTTCTGTTTTTTCCTGGGGTTAACTGGAAGAAATCGCAGTTCTGCGATAAGTTCGCCCTAGTGAACAACGTTTTATAATCTGTACTATGTCCATTTTTTTATATGTATATCTGTTTGTTGTTTACTTTAAGTTTTAATAAATAAATAAATAAAACTGGAACACCCAAAAAAGCTTTTTTTCTAATGTTACGTCGAAAATTTTTATTGTAAGTAGAGAATAATCAACGTTGTATGAATTGCAAGTATTTCTACACGAGTCTGTGTTATATTAATATGTACCTACCTACATTATTGTATGTAATATCTACCTACGTTATTATTTTCATTTTAATTATAGAAATAATTAAGTATTTAACGCATCGTTAGGTTGCCATATCAGAATACGTGGCTCCTGGTGGGGTAGGCAAGGAGAATAATATTCCCTCTTAATGCTCACTTAATTACTGCCTGCGACTATATAACATACTAGCTGAGTTTCCCGTGCTTCGCAACGGTAAATTAAAAAAAAACAACGTGGCATACTTTATAGGCTTAATGCTGAAATTTATTTTGCATCGCCCTTTCATACGATACCACCTCGATCCCACACAACTCTTGGATCACCTCATCATCATGGCATCTCTTAGGAAAAACTTTTTCTCCAAAAACCGGCGACGTTAGAACACAGCCTATATTATTGTCGCAAATGTTATTTCAAATTTTCGCGGAAATCCATCGTAAATTGCGGTAGTTATGCGAACACTTACAAAAATCAGACTTTACTTTATATATAGACTGATATCACGGTTTTATGTATTGTACTTGTGTGTGTATGTATTGCATGTATGAATAAGACTATATACTCTTTCCTGGTATTGCTACTTGTCAGTACCCAGAACACTTTATATTTAAGTCGGTTTTTCTAGGAATTGACTTAAATTGATGTAAATTTGCGTAAAATTAACCAACATGTTGAATCGAAAAGAAGTTTTGACTACAAAGAGTAATTAATGAGTAAAAATAAAGTTGCTTTTACTTGTTTGTTAACCGTTAGGTTTTAGAAATTATGAAAAAAGCTTTCTTCTTATTGGTCGAAATATAGTTATCTCAACGTAATTAATGTAATTATTACTATAAAACAAACTATTAACCTGCGACTTAATAGCAATTATTACCAGGCAAAATTTAAGACCTTACCTAGGTAAATTTTTATTCATACGTTATCTATGTTTAAGTTGGATAGGTATATTTGACCAAAATAATGATTACAAAACAATAAAAGAACTAAGAAAAATAGTTCTGAAACATGTCGTTTTCTTCAGCTATTAAAAAATAAAATATGTAGCTGAAAATCGCTATCAGGCACGAGATTTTAACAGCCATTCCATGCTGTGTACTTACCTGTAAGTACTTTGTCAGCTTGTACGAGTATATAAACCGGAAATCTGTTCAAACGGAAAAATGTAATACGAGTATATCGGAACTGAACGATCCCGGTTTGTGCAGGTTTCACTAGAAAATGAATAGACATGTACCACGTATCTACATCGTAGGTACACTTAAATACTTCATTTACAATCCTAACATGTAAGTATGCATTCGTCTGTATACATATTTATTTATTCTTAAGAGAAAATATGCATATCAATTGACATTTAAAAAAAATCTGATAACGGGAGACCTTAAATCACGACAACCGTTTCTAAATATGCTTTGGAAAAAATAGAGTAGATACATTGAACCTTTATCTAGGAAATAATTATAAAAGATATTCCATATCTTGTTGAGATTTCTCAAAAAAAAATGTGAAAAACACCTCTGATATCTTTTTTTGAGACAGAAACTCGTTTTCCGAAAGTAGCTGAGATTTTTTTTATATTGATAAAATAAATGTATAAAAATCTAGCAAAAGACTCTAAAAGTTTTTTGAATGGAGCTTTCGCTAAATTTCAATGCATAGTATCAATACCTACGCAAAACATTTTTTTATTTTCGAATTTTTGGATAAAAATTGTTAAAAAAAATCAGAGGTGTTGGTCACATTTTTTTTTTGAGCAATCTGTACATTTTTTTTTTACGGTGATTCACTAGATAGAGGTTTAATGTATCTGCGTTATTTTTTCCAAAGCATATTTAGTAAGGTTATCGAGATCTGAGGTCTCAAAAATCTCTTTTTTTTTAATGTCAGTATGCCTACTTTTAAAGGAAAATCGACATATCAATCAAATTAAGTACCTGTAAGTTGCCAGGCGAGAAAACGGATATATCCAACTAGTATTACATCTAGTACCAAAATGTCGTAATGTAAGTTGAAAAGAGAAAGAGAGAGATATTATATTGCACCACTATCATCATCTCCCTCCCATATTGTCTGTTGTTTAATGCACGAAGTTGCACAAGAAGGTACCTACTATACCGACAGTCTCTAAGGTCCTTCACACACGCCTGTTAAGTTAGAATCTATCATTCGGGATTCGGATTCCGGAAGTTCGAAAATCCAACTAACCAGACTTCGGACATTTGATACTTAGTCCGTACTCTCTCAGAGCCATTTCAAGGGCATGCCTCCTCACAGCGAAGATAATATCGCAATCCCACATAAGGTGAACTGATATTAGTACGGCTAGCCACACACGTCGGGAAGTTTAGAAGCTAGCTAACATTCAGCTAGCAGACTGCTAGCTGAATGTTAGCTAGTGTGTGGGCGGCCTTACACAGTAGTAGTACTTAGAGCTGCCGTACTAATGTATTGCTTTTTATGCATCTCCACACATTAAGCTGCTCTTGGCGTGACAACATGAGAGCAGGAACAGAGCATTACATGGCTGGGGAGATACTCGTACATACTTACTGTACAACATTATTGCACTTTGCCTGTTTTTTTACGTGTGTCTTATGAAGAAATTAACGTGCAGAAAATTCGTTGTGTATTATATCGTCTTTTTTGTGTAATCTATTTGTTTTGAAATTCTCTTCTTTGCACCATATATGCCATTTATTTGGGGTCGGCGGCTCGGATCATCTCTCTCCATTAATTACCCTGATCGAGTCAGTCTTGTGGAGTAAGCTCCAGGCGTTCCATGTCCCCTCTGATGGTTTCCTCAAGGTCACTTAAAGAGTATGGATTTTGACATTTTGAATTTTTTAAAAAACGGGAGACCTTAGATATTGACGGCCACACTAAATATACCTACTTTAAAAAAATAGAGTAGATTCATTAAACCTCTATCTAGGGAATGACCGTAAAATATTTTTGATTCAAGCGAAATTAATATAAATTTTTAAAAAAATAACGTTTTTTTACCATATTATCATGCGATTGTTCACGCGATTTTGAACCTTAATGCCGCGGGAAATGATCGTGACGTCATTGTTGGGTCGGGAGCTTTAAATAATTAAATGAAATACTAGGATAAACCCAAAATTTGTACTAATTCACTACCTACATACTCGACTAAACTACTGAAAAATGCGAACGAGGAATAAGATATAAACGTGACAGATCTAATAATATTTTTTTTCCTAAAGTTGACCTGTGGTTATCTCAAAATTTGAATAAAAAATTACATCTGATAGACGACTAGTATTATAGGATACAAGGGACCTCCATATAATTCAACCGTAGAGAAACAAAATGTATGTCGGATCCTAATAAATAAAAATGTAGGCGGGGTATCTGAGCTGAGGTACCTCAGAGTATTATGCCTCCAGACGTAATCGATTGTTTTGTATGATGAATGGTGGGTCGTGCTGTGGGAACAATATGGGAATAATGGTACCTGTTGATGGGAAAACATAAAAGTTTGGGAAACACAATGGGATTGTAAATAAGCGGGTAGGTACTTTACATTAAAATGTTAATTCTCCCACACACAATGAAAATGTTTTTACGTTATTATAATAATGTTATTCGCATGAAGTTATTATATAAGTAGGTACGTACATTCCTACGGGTACATAGTTATTTAAATTCCATTGTGTTATTAAAATTCTGAAATTATAATATTTCAGGTATGGCTAAACTGTATTTAGCTCCTGTTATATAGTAATGACATTATTATGTACAGAGGTATTAATCATAGCTAGGTATTTACTGCTGTATTGCTATAGGTATTTTGCCGTGATTCAAAAGAGAGCTGTTTTTTTAATAACAAATACTTTGCTGCACACTTTCCACTAAACTACATCAAAAGCGTAATAATATTATGTTTTTTATTGTACATCTTCTTCTTCCTCAGCCGTCCCTCCATTGCTGGATATAGGCCTCTTCTAACGTTTTCCAATTTCTTCTACTTTTTTTCTTCAACCAGTTTCTTCCTGCAACTGGGACTATATCATCTACCCATCTTTTTTGGGGTCGTCCTACAGGTCTTATGTTCGCCCACGGTCACCATGTTAGGATTTTGGGTGCCCATCTAGTCTCATGTCCCTGTCTAGCAACGTGGCCTGCCCATTGCCATTATTGTACATTTGTTTTTTACATGTTATTGCTACCTGTGGAGTATATTGGTCCCCACATACCATCTTTGAACTCTATGGTGTATGGGGACTTGCTACCTCAATGTGTACTTAATTTAAATAAAATCATTGTTTGCAATATTTAGATATTTTTTCTGAATTATCTTACTATTACTGTTTAAAAGCTCGTGTCGTGAAGTGCAGAATACATGATCATCACCGAAATTGAAACCCAGCACCTCCTGATTAAGAATCGCGTGCTCTAACCAATTGGGAAAACTTTGCTTTAGGAGATCACCAAGTTTTTTCAGCAATGTTTGATAGGATAAGCTGGATAAGATACATACGCTAATAAACGTATTTAAGGGTAAGGTTTCATTTCCTTCGGCGTTAAGGTTCAAAATCGCATGTAAATTGCATGAACAAAT
Organism: Ceraclea dissimilis; assembly: GCA_963576895.1. Classification (NCBI taxonomy): domain Eukaryota; kingdom Metazoa; phylum Arthropoda; class Insecta; order Trichoptera; family Leptoceridae; genus Ceraclea; species Ceraclea dissimilis. The sequence continues at coordinate 265,749 of OY756360.1, forward strand.
GATGAAAAAAAAATGGTTTTATAGTTTCGCTCCATTTTTTTACAGTCATTCACTAGATTTTAATGTATAGGTATTAACAATACGACAAATAATTTCTTCTTTGCAAAATTCGGATCTATTTTTCACATGTTTTTTAGAAATGGATACTTACAGATATAAAAGATCTTTTACAGTAATTCACTAGATAAAGGTTTACTGTAGGTATCTACTCTATTTTTTCTAAAGTATAATTTGTATGGTTGTCGAGATCCAAGGTCTGAAAAGTCTCTTTTTTTTAAAAACGATATACCTACCAACTTTTCAGTGGATTTCACTGAAACAATATCTGTCAAGTCTGAACTACTCACGGATGTATATTGATAAATTCGACAACAAGCGTTGTATGAAAAAGTTGATAGATAAGATAAGATGGGTAATTTTGAACAATAGGCGAATTTCATAAAATGTTACACAAAATAATACTGAGCTAGTTTGGGTTTTTCCTAGAATCGAATCTACGGGTAAATTTAATACGAGGACTTTGATGGATGGATAACAATATTCTATGCGAATTCTAAGTAAATGGAACCCAACTATGAAAAATATGCTTACAAAGGTTTCCCTTTGAAACGTATTATTTACCTAACCTGAGTGAACACCTACACCCACATAAATACCTCCCCATCCTTTGTATTGCTATTTACCTTTGTGACTTATAGTTTATTTTTATTCCTTCCTTCTGTAGACATTCTGCTCACAAATTCAAATTTAATCATACCTAATGGATTTCTAAAATGAAATCAAGCGAATTACCTAATTTGAAACCTCCAAGTATTGAACATAACGTAGATTTATTTTTAGGGTTAATCGTGTAGTGATCAGATGCTCAGAGGTTTCGGCGAACCTACTGTGCCGCCTTGGTCACGGATTGTGATGACCAAGTCGGCAGTAGGTTCGCTGAAACGTCAATCACTACACGATCAACCCTAAAAACAAATCTACATATTACGGATCATCGTGAAAACCTGCAACTACAATTGAACGCATGAAAGCGTGAATCAGAGAGAGACGTGATGGTTGGGGGCATATCTATGGAGATATGCAAGATGCTCCTCGTTTGAGTTACTACCAGCCTATTTTCTCCATGATTTCTGATGTAGGTACACAACTGATGTGGTTGAAGACAAGATTCTCATCCACATGAGAAATACGGCTGTTAATACTCGTACTTGGAATAACTTACCAGAGTCAGTTGTGCTTGCTTCGACCACCTACTCCTTCAAGGGTAGACTGGATCATTGCATATACGAGGGGACAAACTAGAAAAGACGACCAAGGAATGAATACCTGGACGACCTGCGCCAGAATATGGGCTTCGGCTCATATAAAAAGTTGAAAAGAACCGCACAGGACAGAGATCAGTGGAGAAAGAGACATGGGGCTTTGCTGCAAACCAATCGTAACGATTGAAATTGGAGAAGAAACATTATTTGCTGGGATTTGATTTGAGTCAATTCAGTCAAAACCTGTTTGCTCAATACCAAGCATAGGTACTTTAATAATACAGAATAGATATATTGAACTGTAAGTACAATTAATACCTACTCCATAATACAATAAGTACCTACTAATAGTGATTATTGTTTTGAGTGTGTCTTTCAAATGTACCTACCAACTTCATTGATCTGCGTTTCTGTCTCTGTGTCAAACGTATTGTGTAAATAAATATTTTTTCCTGAATATGCCACCACCATCCCCTACCTAGAGTTACAATAAAGACTACATACGAATGTAATAAATAAACTAAAACAAAGCTGGATGGTAATCCTAAGTCATTACAGGATTATGTGGGTGGGTGGGATTGTATGATGAGTATCCCTCTACCATCTCTTGTGATCAGAATAAAGATTCATCGGATTTGCGAGTACTAAAGTCATTAAGGAATAAATTCTTTGATGTATTATTCCAGTGAACTACATTTCCAGAATTAATTAGACAAGCTATGTGTAACCTCTTGCCGGAGGGGAATCTAATTTGTTCACAGGCAATAGTAGACTCAACTGATAATGTACCTACACACAGAATAGAATACATTATTCGTCTACATTAGGGGTGGTCTTCGCATCTACATCCGCAGAACTTCCGCATCTTTTCAGACATACGCATCTGCAATTAATTATGCGGATAAAGTGTAATGCGAATGAATGAATTAATATATAATGATTTCGTAAAAAAAAACAATTCGTTTTATGATCAATTCGTCTAATGACCCATTCTTTTAAAATCATAATATTGAACTTACACTTTTTTTTTTAAATCAGCAGTTTGAATAAATAAAATAATCACACAAAAAATACTAAATTTTGTTAAAGACATGTCCTCAATTTTTTTTCATGTCCGCATCCACATGAAAATAAAACATGTATTCGCGGAAATGAAAAAATCTGCAACATCCCTGATTTTGCTGGAGATTACTACGTTGGTCGATCAATATCTACACACGTACTAACACTACTAACTTACGTAGAACGTTCTCTATTGAATACATGGTGTTCCAGATATTAAAAATGACAGATTTTAGCAAAATACCTCCGAGCATGGGCTTGCCAGCCTCGGAGCTAGGGGGGGCAATAAAAATTACGAAAATTGCTCAAACATAAAAAACGAGTAAATAGCGCCGCAGACGAAATTTTTGTGAGACATAGTGAAGGAGGTCGTGATGAGGTTTGTTTATTTGTAAATTCAAATAATATTTACACAATCATATGTATGAAAGTTGCCCCGACTTGGTGTAGACAGATGGTATAGACAATGGAAATATGCAGAGAAGGGTCAAGGATACCGCTCAGAGGAGGGCAACGGACTGGTCAGTGGAAGGACCAAGGACGAGAGGACGTCCAAAGAAGTCCCTTGAGGAGACCATCGGAGGGGACATGGAACACTTGGAGCTTACTGCAGAAAACTGCCTCGATCGGGAAAAATGGAGAGAGAACATCCGAGCCGCCGACTGACGTTAAAAATCATCATAAAAAAAAACGGCATTTGAAAAATTTGTAAAACCGTTCGTTTCCAAAATGTCATTTTTAACGAAACTGGCATTTAGATAAAACATCATACTGTATAATTATTTGAACCTCCGTAAGGTCTATTATTGAATAATGTTGATTGGAAATTTTCATTCATAATGAATATCAACCATTGAGTGAAATAATTATTAAACTTAGTTACGCCAATGAATATTATGAGGTACCCACCATCTTGGATATTTTTAGAATACACTCACACTTTAAGATACCTCCTCAAATAATTTTATAATGTCATAGTATTATAATTACGCCATGAAATTAATATAATGGTTCTAAAAATTATTGTTGTTCAATTTAGTAGATAAATTTGTGTTTAATTAGGATGATAGGTATTTAGTATAATATTCTCTCTCTCTCTCTCTCTCTCTCCCTGGGCATTTATTATTCCCACTTGATGGTGGGGTCTGCGATTCTTGTCTTCCGCCGCCACTCGGCTCTATCCTGTGCATCTTTCGAGGATGCTCCACAGTGTCTCATATTTTGACTCACAACCTCACGCCACCTCCGCCGCTTGTGTCTTCCTCTAGATCTCCTGCCGTGGATAACTAAGGACTGTGCCCTGTGCAATGTATTTGGGGGGGGGGGTCTACCGGAGGCCTTTATTAAACACTCAATCCGGGGCTAGAAAATTCAGTTTGGTATGACGGTTTTTTTGGCGGGGAAGAGTCCGAGGACCTGAGCTAATCACAAAAAATTAAAACGCTAACGTTTCCACAATTTGTTTAGTGATTTGGCTCAGGTCCCAGGATTTGAGTCAAACCACGAAAACGTTGGCGTTTTACACGTTGTTGCCATCATAGAAACATCCCGTAAATCGCCAACGTCTCCGACACCGACACATTTCGTCTTTTGACTCAGGCCCCTGAACTGCCCAACTTAAACATGAATTTCAAAGAGAAAAAAATTAGGGAACCTGTATAAATGTAGGAAGTCCTAACGGATAAAGCCATAGACAAAAATTGACCGCCGCCAGCATTTCCGCTACGTATACGCAATTTTTTCTCGATGTAAAGTACGGTATTTAGCATTTGATTACATAGGTTATATTCCAAACGTACATAATTTCCACACTGATTATACATAATGAGTCTCAAAAATCACTGAAATATTACCAGGATTCATGCAATTGTGGACAACCAACATGACACGCAATCATATGTTCGCAATGAAAATGGCATCCACTATAGATTTGTCATACATATAGAAGGGGCTCAATGTTCAATAGTTCTTCCCACCTTTATAAATAAATAAATCTTTATTGGCCAAAGCACAGGTTCCTTAAAAAAATATTTGTCCCTAAAATAATAATTTGAGTTAGGTATAGATAATGTTTTTTTTATATTACCAAAGGCAATAGGTACTATCAGAACACTTGCCGAAAAGAGCCTTAAAAACAAAATATGCAGAATGTTGTAAAATGATATGAAAATAGGTAAGTATAAGAATAATTTGGGACAGACGGATTACAAAAGATGTTTAGCTTAATTCTTTGTAGGTAGGTACTCGGTTCAGAGATTTTTTCTCTTTAAATACATTCTAAGAAGTTCTCCTTTGTAGTAACCCACATACTAAGATTGTATCTGTATTAGGTATCTTCCCAGTATATTAGTTAGATGGTGGCATGCATGTATATTACCCACATAAAATATTAGTTCTTATCACTTAAGTTCTTAGTACAAAGGGAATCCTGGGGGAACTGTATGTTCTAGTTTAGAGGATTAGGAGATGTTTATGCGAGGACTATGCCTTCTATGTAGTTGTCCTTGCCTTCTTTGCATTAACTTAGCCTACCTAATACCTACTGACTCCCTTCTATATTATACTCCATTTCTTTTAGAGAAAGTAGAGAAAGTGCCTGCAAAGAGGGAAAGATATTAAAAAAATGAAATCCTTTAAGAGTAGGCATATTGACATTTCTCAAAATTTCAAAAAACGGGATATACTTACGAGTACGATCTTGACAACATTACTAAATATGCCTTGGAAAAAAATAGCGTAGATACATTGAACCTATATCTAAGGATCTATATATATTTCTTCTTAGCAATTATTAATCCCACATGGTGTGAGGTCTGCTTTTCTGGTCTTTCCCCGCCACATTGCTCAATCTTGCGCATCCTCCGGTACAACGTCACACTCTCTCATGTCCCGCCTCACCACTTCCTATAAAATGGGAATGACCTAAAATATTTTTTATGTAGATTTCTCAAAAATAAAATGTGAAAAACACCTTTGATTTTTTTCGAAAGACAGAGCAACTCGTTTCCCGAAAGTCCCATATTTTTTTGTATTGACAAAATGTATTTAAATCTATGTACTGACCGCAAAAGTTTTTTCAATGAACAAAATGAACCCCACAAAGAAAAAAAAAACGTTATTTTTAACATTTAATCGTGCGATTTTGAATCTTATAATGCCGCGGGAAATGATCGTGATGGCATAGTTGGGTCCATAGCTTTAATCCGCGTTCAATATAGTATACCTAGTGCTTATCTAGTTGTAAATACCCATACTTGCCTACTGTTATATCGGTAGGTAATATTCACTGTAATACGAATGTTATGAACAGTGTATAGACTATGGAGAGATATGTGTAGGACGTAGAGGTATATGTATCAGGCGCGAAACTACCTAAGAACACGATTCCCATCGATTTACCTTTTGGAAAAAATGATAGGTATAATAGTGTCTCCATATATACTGACGAAATCCCATAAGAAATGTTAGCCCCGGCTTCCGTTCTGCAGAAATCCACCCGTCGGTCGCCACTAATATGTATAGACTATAGAGAGATATGTATAGGACGTAGAGGTATGGTGATGATGTGGCGTTCACGGGTTCATCTATATTTCAGGAACAACACGTAAGCAACAGCGCGAATTAAGCTTATTAGGACGGGCTCACCGAATTTACACCAAATATTTACCTGCATATCCTCCATACCAACATTCTAAACATCATCAATATGACTAATACGCGTATATGACATTTCCAAAAACCTACCTACAAATAAATGTCGCTTGTGCAAAATATATACACAGATCCAAATAAAAAGTTTTATTGCAGATAGGTACTACTAACTTTGTTTTCAGTTTTAAACGCCTTGTTCAAGAATTCATACATTTATGAACAAGATTCCGATACAAGAGCTCTGAAATTGTTCACACTTTTAAAACTATGCAATCGTGGTAGAAAAATCAGTTTAAGTTCTCAGAATGCTGATTCTGAGAATATGAACTGATTGATTGGTGCGTTCTCAGCCAAGAGCTTATTATTCAGGAAAAAATGAAAAACTGAATATTAAGACCAAAATCCACAAAAAAATTACTTTAGCTTTTAAGGCTAGTATTCGAGGATTCGCACCCTCATCATCAGACGATTGTAAATAAAGTTAGTAATTTCGCTTCATTAAAAGTTATTTACAATCGCCTGATGATGAGGGTGCAAATCCTCGAATATGAGTCGCGAAAGTTAAAGTCATTTTTTTGTGGATTTTAATAAAAATATTTAGTTTTACATTTTTCCTCAAAAATGGACTTCCACCAAGTATCACCGACAGTCAAAAACATCGAGATTAGATTATTTTTCTCTGTGAAGCCTACATTTTTTAAGGTCCTTTCTGCCTACGCCCCTAGGGACGCGGCGTGATTGACAGATTATCTAATACAGTAAAATCATTGATCATAATTCATAATAATTATACCTGCACAGCTGTGAGGAATATGATATTGGAAATAGTGCCTAGGGCTTAGACCATTCGTCATTTCTAATTAATATATTATTAGTACCTACAATCAATTGTATACCCAAATACATTTCTCGTTATAATTCAGCGTGACAGCTGACAGTAGGAGCAATCAAACATCGGAACAACATCAAACGAATGATATCAAACCTAAGCACTAGGAGCCCAACTATGACGTCACGGTTCAAAATCGCATGATAAATTGTTAAAAAATGCGTATTTTATTAACTTTTCAGGTTTAATTGGCCTCGGAGCTAGGGAGGGCAACAAAATTTCATAAAATTGATATATATAGCAACAAAAACACATTTTTTTTGTGTGAGACATAGCGAAGAATGTTGTGATGTGGCTTGTTTATTTGAAAATGTATATAATATTTTGTATGTACTTATAATATATGTATGAATATTTTTTTTCATAAAAAGTAAAAAAAATAGCGCCGCAGTTAATTTTTTTGAAGACACTTGTATTTTCATACAAATATTAAAAAATATGATATGATGAAAAAATGTGTGGTAATATTGTGAATTTTTGTGTGGTTTTATCATTAAGTATGAAAAAATATATATCTACCTATTCCAATCTCTAGGGGCAGCTGCAGCCCCTATGCCCTCCCCTGACGATGCCCATATCGTCATGTGTCTTATCTTGTTTTATGTTATATTCTGATTCTGTGTACATAAAGACATCTTATTTATAAATCAGTATGTTATCCAACTATGTAATGCGATGTCTCAGAAAAAGAAAGTTGTACGTGCATATAGTCAAGTGAAACTCTAATTAAATAACGGAATGTGCCTTACAGAAAGAAGTACGTAGGGAAGATCTCCGCTGATACGTGATTTGCGAAACATTTTCAGAGAGGGAACCGCGAAAGTTTCCTTCCACACAGAGTTTCAGGAATAAGTCAACCACCTTAAGATTCCACGGGAAGATTAATAATTCTTGCAGGTAAATTCTTGTAACTTCTCCGTGTACACTCAGGGTTGCCAGATGTATTGGAGAAAAAACCAAACAAGTTTTAATAAAAAAAATCAGAGACGGAAACACAATTTGCGCCGCAGGCGAAATTTTCGCAGCTGGTGAGCTCTGAAGAGTGTTTCGTTTTTTTTTTTTTTTTTACCCAAGAATCTAAATATTTATTTATTTATTTACACACGTGGAACAGATACAGTCACAAAAACAAATATTAGCAGGTAGGTACATTAGTACAAAAATATACAACACACAAGACCGCAATAACATCCGTTCACACACACACGTAAAAGAATTATTATTCTGAATGAAATATGAAAAATATACCTACCGAAGTAGTTCAAAAAGACGATGGAAATAATCAAGATCGTATTCCCTTGAAGGACTTTATGAAAAATCTGTACTTAGTTAATAAGCTGCCGTTGACCATGTTCAAATTCTTGATGTCCGATCGAAAAACCCGGATTATACGAGTATGAATGAGTTTTCCTATAGAAGGGACATATTATGTAATAAAAACCGGATATCTCATCATCATCATCATGAGCTCGACAGCCCTGGGTGGGCCTTGACTGAATCCAGGAGTCCCTCCATCCTTGTCTGTCTGTTTGTCTTCGTCTTCCAATTCTGTATCTGCAGTTTGGATGTGTCAGTGCTGACAGAGTCAATCCATCGCATTTCCGGCCTTCCTGGTCTTCTGCGTCCGGACATCTGGCAACCCTAAATACATATAGAGACATGGTAATGTAATGTTAGCATGCGAGTACATTGTTAACTTTGTGATAAGTATGTAAGCATGCATGAGGTTACTCGACTAAGCTATGGAGATGTACGGCACGCGTATAACACAGACACCCTCCCCTACATCACATTCTCGCGTAATATAACTTTGATTCAAGATGGTTCGGTTACAAAGTCCCAAAGTTTATTCTGGTAAAACAAGTTTATGTGATGACTCCGAAGTATTTAAAACAAATTCCACTTTGAAAACGTAAAATTAATGTTATTTTTGATAATGCTTTTTCGTATCGTATTATATTTCGCTGGACAAATCAAGATGGTTTGAACACATAATTGAAAGAATGATTATTTGTACTATAGATTCTATATGAGTGTATAATGTATATCTGGCATTGTTACTAATTCACTACCTACTCGACTAAACTACTGGCCTAGTGTGAACAAGGTCTAGGATAAGTAACCTCTTTGCTAAAAAAAAATGTGAAACGTCTCATGTGAATTTTACAGACACCTGACTTGACTTGAAAAAAAAAATACGAGTTGTGGGTTTACAGTATCAAAATCCAATATGAAAAAAGATTTTGGAAAATAAAATATGGTTAAAATATCACGTAGGTTTGACACCCATTCTGAATGTGATAAAATAGTCCAAGAGCCCGCTGCTTAATTTATGACGTATCTGTTTTTTGATTGAAATGTGGTATAAATGATAGCTTACCAATAGGGTATTACATCGCACTAGGGTTGCCTATCAAAATCTTGCCGCAACCCCCCCTGCCCCCCCCGAAAAGGTCCCTCTTCGCGGTTTTTCGCATTTTATAGGAATATGGTAAGAGATAGGAGAAAGTAGTCAATGACAAAAATAATCCTTGTTAAATTCTCTATAAAAAATGTTAAGCCATTTTTTTCGTAGAACTAGCAGTTTACCCGCAATGACCGGTCCAAAACCGAAATTCATTTAAAATACAAAAAAAATGTATTTAAACTAAACTGGTTGAAAATTGATAAGAGCTACAGGAAAATAGTCAAAGAACGAATTAATTACCATAGTCTTAGCTACAAAACGAGCTATAACTTATGTTCATACATCTAATAATTTCGGAGTTATTACAATAAAACTCAGTGACGAAAATTCTTAAAATTTAGATTTTCATAAAATAACCAGTGATATAGCGCCGCAGGCCAATTTTTTTTTCCATAAAATGTTAGTAATAATGGCTGGAAGAATGTGAAAGAAAAATAATCAAACTTTTTTTTTTATTTTTTCAAAAAATATCCTGTTTTTTGACCGGCCATTACGGGTAAACTACTAGTCCTATGAAAAAATTGACTTTACGGTTTTTGTAGAGAATTTAGCAAGGATTATTTTTGTCATTGACTACTTTCTCCTATCTCTTACCATATTCCTATAAAATGCGAAAAACCGCGAAGAGGGACCTTTTCGGGGGGGGCAGGGGGGGTTGCGGCAAGATTTTGATAGGCAACCCTAGTGCGATGTAATACCCTATTGGTAAGCTATCATTTATACCACATTTCGATCAAAAAACAGATACGTCATAAATTAAGCAGCGGGCTCTCGGACTAAAATGTTTATTGGGATAGTGTTATAGTTTCCCATAGCGACCTAATATTATTATGTATTTCGGATTAGGTTATTTTGTAGGTATTCCTCATACGAATGATAGGCTGTGTGATAAGACAAAACGTTAATTAAGGCTGATCTTTCATGATGTAATTATAGCCTCATTAAATCCAGGCAGTGGGCGACAAAATTACCTACGTGATGTCAATATTACTTACTTGATTACCTATCAATGCATAGTTTGTGAAAGTTTATAGCGCGTGTTAGTTACATGCGATAGTTCAAACTGCTGTCATAATTACTATGGTAAAATTATTTATAACTGTTGAACGCAGTCATAAAAATTAGACCGAGATGGGACGACTACCTGTTTTATTCGCACCTTATGGCTCTGTCGTAAGTGCGAATAAAGCAGGTAGTCGTCCCTTGTCCGTCACATTTTTATTACTGCGTTCGACAGTTATAATTAATTCCATTATAGCGTTATAATACTGCTGTCAAGAACTAGAACCGCGCATGAACTGAAAAAGTCGAAACTGTTATGTTATGAAATTGTGCATTATTAAGTAGATATTCGCTCCTTTTCTTGAGTTCCACTGCACTGAATACGGTTGGTGGGCAGACATTGTAGACGGAAATATACCCGCCATTGAACTCTATAAATATTTTATTCACAGACCCGAAAAATATAGATTTGCATTTCGTTAGTCCATTGAATTATTAATAAAAATTGTACCTTGCCTTATAAGCAGAGAAGAACTTCTGATTTTTGAAAATACTATATGTTATGTAGGTCAGCCCTGTGGTTCAGAATCCAAGTTTGCGACCTCCCCACCCCTGTGCGTTAACTAGGGCAAGCCAAAAACCGACGAAATTCTGGCCAATTTTTCAGTTTAATGATTATAACTTTTTACAGGTGCACCCTAGAAAAAGAAGGTCGAAGTAAGAATTATAGATTATTAAATTTTCTGTAACTTTATTCTATTGGGGTTTTTCGTACTGTTATTATTTAAAAAGTTATGCATCATCCAAAATGCCAAATGCCATATTTCAGACACATTTTTCAAGTACGTTTTTTCTTAAAAGCGTATCTATTGAAAACAATTACAATAAAATATGCCATATATTGATATGTGTAAGTATGTACATGAATATATAATATGTTTAAGCAGTTGGTGTTCTAAACGGAATTCTGATACTTTGTGTGTTATTTGATTTACTTTTGGAAAGATTTCGAGCCAACACTCAACAGTTAGTATCTACATACATGCATAGTTGATATAAAATGTACGTAATATATTATTTGTTTTCAACCACTTTGAATACTTTACCGGCTTTAGCATTTACTCGTATACTACATGCTGCCTGCTAGGTAGAGGAGGAAACATTCAACTTGAATATGATTTAAACTTTCCCTGCATGAATTGAATTACTTTGAGTTTTAAAAGACTTCTTATACCGTTTTGTATTTAACTTGACTTTGGTACTTTTAAACTAACTCAATCTCAATTTATATTAAAACTAGATGTAATCCGTCTAAAATGGCGCTGTTTGCAGGATAAGCAAACAGAACAGATTTTTTCAAATTTAATTTTATTTGTTTTTATAATAGAAGGATCTACTTATATACATTTTTTTTTATTTATTTATATGAACGGTGTGAGCGTTAACTGAAGTCAACAATACAACAAAGTTATGAAAGAAAGAAAAAATAATCAATACTACATATTATTAACCCACATGGACACACACACACACACACGCGCACCCACACACGGCGAATGATTTGCAAAGCAGTGTAAAGTATGAGAGGAAGATACCTAAATCATTTAGGTATTACTGGCTTTTCATGTCTGCATCTCGCAGATGGCATATGTTGAGAATTTTCTCAACGAAAGGCGGCAGATATCAACATTCACATAATAACTTATGCGAACTCCCTTGGGGAGGGGAGCAGGATGGATGTTCCGAATCTTACGAGTCGGCGGTGGGTGAACGTTGCCCTGGGCATAAAGTGATCCAAAGCCGACTCGTAAGCGTCGGAACATCCATCCTGCTCCCCTCCCCAAGGGAGTTCGCATAAGTTATTATGTGAATGTTGATATCTGCCGCCTTTCGTTGAGAAAATTCTCAACATATGCCATCTGCGAGATGCAGACATGAAAAGCCAGTAATACCTAAATGATTTAGGTATCTTCCTCTCATAATTCCACTGGTCACAGTAACCAAAAAGGTGGAAGCTGTAATGCTCCCGGCGCCTATAGAAGTGGGTAGATCTCACTATAATATAGGTTGCTAAAGGTTACACCGCTCCTCAACGGATGGCGGTAGTATCTGAAATTGGGTGCATATGAAATAGGTTGTTGAATATTATATACTCAACGGCCAAAAATTTCATTTTGGTAGCAGGATGTGGTGGAATGGGTGAACGTTGCCCTGGGCATAAAGTGATCACTTAAGCCAGCCAAAGCCGACTCGTAAGCGTCGGAACATCCATCCTGCTCCCCTCCCCAAGGGAGTTCGCATAAGTTATTATGTGAATGTTGATATCTGCCGCCTTTCGTTGAGAAAATTCTCAGTGTAAAGTATATTCGAACAGCTTGCAAAAGTTGCCAAGGACTTGCGTTACATTGTTACCCGATCTTCACCAGAATTATGTAATCAGATTATATGATGTTTTAATTGAATACAACTACCTACACGTTCTACATTAGATAACTTGAAATGTGCTTCAGATAAGAGTAGATAGCTCCGACAAATGTCCCTTCATTCACACACTTCCCCTCTCAGCTTCCGGTCCCTTTATCACTATTGTACTACGTATCAATTTATTGGCCGTGCCCGGCCATATAGGTACATTCCCAGATATCTAAAAAGGGAAGGAAAATGTTACCTACTTTTAACTTCTTACTATGAATTTTCCACTAAAGAGTACCTATATGCATATTGACATTTAAAAAAATATATAAAAACGGGAGACCTTAGATCTCGACAAACGTTACTAAAATATGCTTTGGAAAAAACAGGGTAGATACATTGAAACTTTTTCTGGGGAATAACCGTAAAAGATTTTCTATATTTTGTGTAGATTTCTAAAAAAAAAATGTGAAAAACGCCTCTGATCTTTTTCCGAAAGACAGAAACTCGGTTGCCGAAAGTCGCGGAGTATATTTTTTTTTGTACTAATAATGCATAAAAATCTAGGGAATAACCGTCAAAGTTTCTTGATTGAAGCGAAATCAACCCCAAAAAATGGAAACAACGCTATTTTTACCATTTTATCGTGGATTGTTCATACAATTTTTTTTTACCTAAGATATTGGACAGAAGTTTAGTAGAATCAATGCCTACAATAATAAACATGCTTATAAATGTCAACGGGATGCATACATACATATTAATTATTTCAAAATTATGTACATACTAAAAAATTGCTAAATCAGTTTTCAGTCTAATAATTTGAACACGTCGCGTCGGAACTATGACAAAACTGGATAAAACCTAATATTGTAAAGATACTAAATTACTACAATAGCTACCAACATTATAATTCAAAATAAAAATATTTTCGTGTATAAAAATGTATTTTGTATTGAAAAGGCGAGATAAAAGGTACACGTATTATTAACAAAATAAAACTCTAAAAATTCAAAAGCTTTTAAAAGACCCTAAACCGTATAGTATTCACGTTGGATTTAACTAACGGCCATACCGCGATTACATAACAGCATAATGTACGTTGTATTATACTGAATAAAAATACATACAATAAAAAATATATTCGCAAAACAGTTCAAAGGAATTTATTCCTACATACTAATAAATAATCCCTTCTCATAATAATAAAATACTAAAATACATATCTCTTACTTAAGAGTATGCATACCGACATTTCAAAAATTTCTAAAAACGGGAGACCTTGTATCTCGACAACCGTTACTAAATATGCTTTGGAACAAAATAAGGTAGATGCATTGAACCTTTATCTAGGGAATAACCGTAAAAGATTTTTTATATCTTGTGTAGATTTCTCAAAAAAATAATTAAAAACACCTCTGATCTTTTTTCCGAAAGACGGAAACTCGTTTCCCGAAAGTCGCGGTGTATTTTTTTTTGTACTGATAATATGCATTAAAATCTAGGGATAACCGTAAAAGGGCGTGTTTGGTTTTTGCATGGAAGACATCGAAAAGCAGATCTAGGATGTAAAGTCATATTATAATCTTGGTTTTTCAAAATAAAAAAAATATATATTTTATGAAAAAAAAAATTGTCAACCCACCGATAGATATAGAAAGACCCATTATTTTGACATCCTGATTGATTGCTTTTTCAAATGACACCTCTTCTATAAATGAAAAAATTAAAAAAAACTGAAAAATCATTAGAAGGATTTGCCTAGTGCCTGTGGGGAAAAAAAGGGAAAATTTTTGAAATATCTCTGAGGTCATCAGAATATTATTTTGATGAAGAGTTTTTACACTTTTCATTCATCTGGAAAATAATTATCCGGCCACATCAAAAATGTACTTAGTTACCTAATATGTATGTATACGTTCGCGTTAGGAAAAAAAATACGTATTAACATAATATGTAGGTTTATCCTATTTCTTCAAGAAACATCGGATTTTATACGTACCTACCACAGGTTGGTCCAGACTAGGAGCCTATCTATGACGTCACGGTTATTTCCCACGGCGGTAAAGTCTAAATCGCCTGAACAATCGCATGATAAAATGTTGAAAACAGCGTTTTTTTTTTCATTTTTAGAGGTTCATTTTGCCCAATCACAAAACTTTTACGGTCGTACACTAGATTTTAATGGATATTACTTATACTACTACTGCTAGCCACTTGCGTTCCACTGCTGGACATAGGCCTCTTCTGAACTCTTCCACTGTCTTCTAACTTGGGCTATCTGCTGCCATCTACGACCCGTAAGCTGGACAATGTCATCTGTCCACCTTTTCTGTGGTCTTCCTACGCCTCTTTTATTCTCCCAGGGCCTCCACTTCAGGATTTTAGGTGTCCATCTGACACTGTCCTGTCTCGCCACGTGTCCCGCCCACTGCCATTTTTGCTTTGCTGTTCTTTCTGCGATGTCGGCAACTTTTGTTCGACGTCTGATCTCCTCATTTCTAATTTTATCTCGAAGACTGACGCCCAACATTTGTCTTTCCATTGCTCGCTGAACACATTTTAGTTTTTGTACACTTCTGACAGTGAGGGACATAGTCTCTAGGCCGTACGTGGTTATTGGCAAGATACACGAGTCGTAAACTTTAGCTTTCAGGCTTATTGGCACCTCCTTGTTCCCAAGGATGTATTTCAACCTGCCGAAGGCAGCCCAACTCAGTCCTATTCGACGTGGTAGCTCCGCAGTTTGGTTTTCCTTTCCTAATGGATATTATCAATACAAAAAAGATTTTTTCTTTGCGACGTTCGGGACAAAAAGTTGTTACCTTCCGAAAATGAAATCAGTTTTTTTTTTTAGAAATATTTAAGTACACATTAAAAAATAATTTTACTCTCATTCTCTAGGTAAAGGTTATGTACAAAAAATCGTCAAAAAATGTATAATTACATAAATAAATTATTACGTCATGTGGCACAAATCAAAGTATGGCCTGCCACAAATTTACTTCAATTATCCGGGAAAAAAATATACTCCCTCAGTAGACCGAGATCTTTTCCGAGGCAGTAGACATCGAATTAGTTTGTCTACAGAGTATTATTAATTTATTTTGCAGATACGTATGAACCAAAAACATTTTTAAATTTAGCACCGGTGAGAGTCTCAACTCAGTTGCAGATTGTTAAAAAAAAGCGAAAATCAAAAAATACGCGGATGTTATACAGGGTGTTGGTGGGGTGCCGGCAATATGGGATTAAAAATGTCACCCTTGGGTCGAAACAATAACTACTATATTTACATACACCAACAAACTAGGTATACGCTTTCATATACATACAGTAGAGCAGTGATCGGCAACTTTTTGAGAGACTGGGTAAAAATGAAAATTTGGATTTATGTTTCAAAACAACATTTTTTTTTATAATTAAAACAATATTAATTTGTTTACACCACTTTTATTTTGACCAGAGTCAACATGTTTCGGGAACAATGTTCCCTTCTTCAGGACTTATACAAGAATTCTTGTCGTAATATAATGTTGCCACAAAGTAAAACCTTCAAAATCAAAGAAGAAACATTTTTTTTAAATTTGATACAGCGAAAAATGCGTAAATAGCACCGCAAGCTTTTTTTTTGAGATAGTATATTGTAATGTCGGTTGGCTTATTTTCTTGAAATATGTTATCCAAAGAAACAAAAATAGCGCCGCAGGCAAATTTTTAGATTTTATGGTAAAAAAAACTTATTATTTATTAACCTTTCTTTTGTAATTTTTGTTATTTACGATGAAAAAATAATTTTATATAAAAAAAAAATACTTAATAATAATTGTGGTTGGCGCACTTGGTTGAGGCACCTGTCTCTCAAGCAGAAGGTGCCAGGTTTAAACCCTGGTGCTGGCGATGTATTCCACTTTTTGCGATACAGGCTTTTTATCCTAGTGCAAATTGTGCACGAAATATTTGGATTTGTGTGAAAAAAAAAGAATTCTTTGTGGGTAATTCAAAATTTCGTACTAGGTAATTCAATCACTCGTGGGTAGTAGGTTGCCGACCACTGCAGTAGAGGTAATAGCCGAACGAAATACAAAATAACAATGAACGGAATTTTTTATGTCCTAACCAAAACATGTTCGCCGTTTTGATAATATTGTACTTAAACGATTACGATTCAATACGCCGCTCTACGCCTCAATTCGCGACTAAATATTGGGACATTTTCCCGGATGACACGTATATACATAACTACCTCCAGAAAATTAGATGTATTTTTTCACTCATTTTGGGGATCAGGTAAACTTACGATATTTTTCTGTGTTTTAATTTACTTTTTCGCTAAATCAGTATTTTGGGGTGGTTGCAGTAAATGTACGATCTGCCAAGAGAACCGGTACGTAGGTATCGGTACAAAGCTTTTTTTAAATTCAGAGAAGAGCAAATTGACTTAGTATGACTGATGGGTCTATCTTCAACGTCTTCTTTTTCTCACCCCGAAACCGTTCACTCCTGAACGTAGGTCTCCTCCAAGTCTCTCCACTTCTGTCTATCCTGCGCATTCTGCATTCATGTTCCACCTGCAAACTTGACAATGTCATCTCTCCAGCGGAGTAGGGGTTGTCCGGGGTTTCTTTGTGATGTTCTAGGGCGCTAGCACAAGATGCGTTTCGCCCATCTATCGTGGCTGTTTCGAGTATGTCCAACACTCCCGTTCTGACAACGTAGTTATCATTTAACAATTATGTAGTATCTCAACTAATGCACAGTGTAAGATGGGGATACTGGACTTACGACTAGTTAGATATCGGTTGGTTTAGGTGATCACTTTACTCTCGAGAAACATTTGGTACGATTTTTTCAGAGTAAAACTCTGGAAAATGTGTAAGAATACACACACAGTTGTTAAGGGTTGAGTAGTGAATGTTCAATGTACAAAGTGATCACCTAAACCAACCGATGGCTGGTTGTAAGTCCAGCATCCCCGACTTTTTAAAACCCTAGTGTAAAAAATAGCCAAGGAACTGAAACCTACATAAACATCTTAATATTGGTAGGTACTGACTGCCTTACGTCATGAGTGGCAGGTACCTACGTAGCCTATAGACTTAATAGCTTCCAAGTTTATTAATATTTCCCATACCTAATGTGAATATAATGTTTCAAACTTCATGCCTTGAATCTGATTAACCAAATTATTGATTTCGTGCACGTCACTGTAATATGATGAATTATTATTGCTACAGCGTGAACTAAGGTAGGTACCTACCAGTGACGGAGGGTGGATTTCTGCAGAAGAAAGCCGGGGATAACATTTCTTATGGGATTACGTCAGATTAGACACTATTATACCTATCATTTTTTCCCAAAATGAAACTTGATGGGAATCGTGTTCTTAATAGGTAGCTTCGCGCCTGGTACATACCCACTAGAAATATAATATTACGTAAATGTTGGTATGTACATATAATAGTAGGTATATACCAACCAAGGCCGCCGTAAATATATTACAATATACGGTTCTTCTTATAGGCTTGGATGCTGAAAATCTAATATGGCGACCACCGGAGATGCATCTGGAAAATAATAGGTAAATATACCTTTGTAATAAATAAGTAGATAAATAAATCTTTATTGGCCAGAAAAAATATCTAGCTAGTTACAAAAACATGACAATTATAGTTGTAGATTGTTTATTCCAAGTATTTTATATGAATTTATTTATTGTTTTAACAGCCTCAAGCCTTTGGAAAATTTTCAATACAAATAATCAAATACATATATCAATACTATCGTGGTACATAGCCAAGCAATATACAACAAACAAAAGAATTACAATTAAAACAATGTTTGAATGAATGCGACCTTTGAGTTTTGTTATTATCAATAATATTTTTGAATTTCTTATTTTATTTGAATAGGCCTATATGAACTGAATTCACTTGGGTCTCCTACCGCCATTATATTCAATGGAAAACTATTTTTCTTACGCCTGAAATATGAATCTCTTTTATAGAAGGTATTTACTTACTTGATATCGAATTCTATGATATCGATAAAATATCATTTATCATTCCTCACACCGAGTAGTTAGAATTATAATATGATTTTCTATTGAATCCTTTAGAAGACTTTCTGATATTAAGTGCATTTATTTATTTATTCATGCATGTTGAGGATTCCATGGACTGCAAGAAGGACCAATGAGTCAGTCCTCAAAGAACTTAAAATAACGGAGGCACTATCTGTAGTATGCAGTCGGCGAGTACTGGGTTTCTTTGGTCACATCACCAGAAAGGTGTGTTCCAGGTGAAAGAAGTAGCGATAGATCTCCTGCAAGGTGGTGCGACCAGATTAAGGAAATAACTGGGAGAGACTTGTGCTCGGCAGTGCGGATTGCGGAGAACAGAGAGGACTGGAGGCGTCTTGGTTTGTCCGTGTGTAGCTCTACAAATCACGACCATCAGCAATAAGGAAACGATGGAAGAAAAAAATCATTCAGACATGGACACACAGACAGCAACATAATATGTAAATCTATATAGACAAGATGGTAAACATGGTATTTACTCCTGGTTTCAAATAACTTGGCCACTGGCTGCATAGTGATTCTATAGAAAAAGTGTGACAAAAGTAAGGTGAAACGAAATGTAGTTATTATAGCTTTAGCGTTTCCAGGGAAAAAATGGACTTGTTAATAATAGCTAATATCATTTAATATTATGTGGGTAGGTAGACATATAACCTAAGAATATAACAAGTAAGTATATATGTAAGTAGGTTAGAGGAACTCAATATATTCCGCAATCCCAATGAATGACTATTATCATGGTTTAGTTATTTCCCCCAAGATCCCAGGGCGAGTATTTTATTTTGAAAGTGTTCAGCAGTTCACATTCCCCATACAGCAACGACTCGAATATAAAGAGACGATCGTGTTTAAGGTAACTTGTTAAAAAATGTTTCTCTCTCGGGAGAGAGGAAATGAGATTTTTTTCCGATCACTTATTTCTCGCAAATAAGAGATAAGCTTTCACAGACAATGAATCGGGCAATTTCCATATAAAGCCTTCGTTCATTCACAACAATTTCTTTTCCCCTTCGAGGCTTCTTACCCCATCATTATAGCCTGCTACCCTCCACACATATAAGGGTGTACAATCATACCTAATATCTACCCATAGTATAACACTCACACCTACAAATTGTATCCTCGGGCGTTTTCCAGAAGTTGGTGAAAAGAATTAAGTTAACATTTTTATATAGAAAATTCCCGCGTTTACCTGAGGGCATCTTGGTATTTTCACACGTAGACAATGAATGTTTTTTTACCTCAAATAATAATCTCCCTCAGTGAAACAATTTACCATCGCTACCCTGCTGCCTAATCTTACACAACCTACTCGACACTCGTACATAACATGAGAAGGACGGGCTACCAAACTACCCCAGTCAGATTCACATAGAAGCAGCATTACTTAAAATACCATGTGGAAACTATTGTATCTACAATGTACATAGTATATTCTACAGGAATTCCACATAAAATAAAAGTGTAGGTACAATATTTTACTGTGAAAGCTTAAGGGGTATTTACTTGTAGGTATACATTAACTAGTGTGAGAATGCATACACTCCCTAAAATTTAAGTTAATGTATTTGTACTGTTTGAACGCTGTAACTAGTCAGTTTATAAACATTCACTAATGAATGTCTTCGTCTTCTTCCTTCAGCCATCTTTCCACTGCTGGATCTATATCCTAGGCCTATGCCTCTTCCATTTGCCTCCAATTTTCTCTATGCTGAGCTTTGCCAATCCATCTTCTACCCGCGACTTCAAGTTTATTAAAAAGTATTCACTAGATTGTCACCAAGTGATAGTTTATTAGGTACTAAAAGTGGTAAGACAAGTCGAGTTTCACTAGGTTTTGAACGTAAATGTATACATCCACAAGTGAAAGTGTACATTTGATCATTGATGAACACTTTAACTGAAGGCACCAGTGAGTGTACGCTTTCGCTATTGAATGTATGCAATCATTGAGTAAACGCTTTTACTGTAACACATAAATAAAAACTGTCTGCTTGCTTGTTTTTTGTAGACGCCTAATAGTTTTTCCTGGGTAGATACTTTCATTCATTCATTTTAGTTGAAATGAAAAAAAAAAACGCTTAAACCGAGATTTTTTCAGAATTTTCAGTAGTAGACTACATCTCTGGTATTTATTTTAAATTTAAATTGTTCTTTAGTAGAATTGACAATATGCTCAAGCAATGAAATTCGTCATCCATGTCTCTACCTGGCAAGGTTGAGATGGTGTACATTTTGTGGGCCGTACGCACTTGCATTGTGCAATGTATCGATTCTAGTGCACACATTCGCACAACCATTTTATTAGGTACTTCAATAATCAAAGCACACAACCGATTCCCACACTTGGTAGTAGAGTATACCTGATTGTATGAATTATAATAATAAAATAATAAAAAAATAGATACACCGGAAAATTTACACATAAAAATGCATAAATTGGTTATTATTAAAACTTGCAATATTGTAAGACGATTCCTAAATACTGATATTATTCAGGCGCAATGCTTGTATTTTAGGCCCCGCGCATCTGAGCCTAATCCTGTGATATCCGTGATATCTGGATACGTGATTTTTTCCCAGTATTAGGCTGATGAGTTTACAATATGTCAATCATGAATGAATGAATGAATGAATGAAATTTTTCCAGATATGTACATACAACTTACAAAAACAATTAATTTTGATGTACACATATATAAACATAAATAAATAAAAAAATGCCGTGTGGCACCAGTCGCTCAACTATCTGGAAATATTTTACTGCCTCACTAGACCGGAGTCTGTTCTAAGACAGAAGACGCCAAATCTATTTGTGACGGAAGTATAATGTTGCAACAGTAATCGTTAAAATCCATTTCAATGGAACGACACTGGACCAATCAAAACACGCCAAAAATAAACACTAAGAACAATGGCAACAAAGGGACAAGCCCTGAGTACAATAATAATAAATAAGTGTAATTTGTATATTGAATGATAATAATTTTTTTTATAAGTTTCTACGAGAACTGAATACTGTATCGGGATAAATTGGAAGATGGGATAATTATGATGGAACAATGAACTTACCCCAATCCTTCAATGATATGACGTGATGTTGGTCGCTGTTTCTTGATGTTAACTGAATAAAGTTTTCGGTGGGTTTTATGTAAACGAATAATGCTGAATTGATATTAGGAGGGATCGCGGTCGCGTGGTCTAGCCGCCGCGCCGGCAGCGTGCGGCCTTAGTTGGTGCACTGATTTTATGAACACTTTGTGTGAGGGATATTGAAATAATTTGAAAACAAGAAACAAATTTGATATTAACAATAGAGACACACACACAATTAGAAAATTTGTTACATATTTAAGACCGAAACTGATGATAACCGCCGTGATTTGAATTGATTTTGATTGATGAATGAGAAGATATACCGTCCGTAATGTAGGGAAGTGGTGTACTAGTATGAACACAGTGACAAGTGTGGACAGGAAGGAATAAAAATTAGGGAAACGGGTACCGATCCAGTGTTGCCATTATCAACGCATAATTTGAGATGAAGTTGCAATATCTAATTCGATTTGATATCGAATATAGACTCTTCTGGCTGATAATTCTGAGAAGTGTGTTGGCAAGTCATATGCCTCCGCGTAAATAAAAAAAAAAACAGATCAAAACAAAACAAAAAAAACTAAAATAAGATCAAATAATAAAAAACAACTAAAGTAAAGTAATAGATAGAGAATATGAGGATATTACGGTGAGTAAATATTGGAAAAATTGGCGGAAGACCATAAATAACTACAGCGGCCCGCAGAATAGAACCGCCCGCAGACCCATCACAAATGTAGAGCAGCCCTGTCCAAAGTGCGACAAAGTGTGCTTGTCCAGAATCGGCCTCCACAGTCACCTTCGATGGCATCACCGGCAGGAACAACTACGTAGCAACGATTCTTCGGATGCTTCATAAATATGCTCGGCAACGGGCTCTAGGCATTATTATTATTATTATTATTACGGTGAGTAAATATAATAATACTAACTGAGTTACTCGTACCCGTGCTTCGCAACGGCAAATTTAACAGACTAACCAGGCATACTTTATAGGTGTAAGTTGGACAAAATGTGACTTAAGATCTGAATTTCTTTTCCAACGCCCTTTCATACGATACTACACACGACCCCACACAACCCTTGAATTCCCTCATTATCATAGCATCTCCTAGGAAAAGCTTTTTCTCCAAAAACCGGCAACGTTAAGACGTAGCCTATAATATTGCAAATTTTATTCTAAATTTTCACAGAAATCGATGGTAAAATGTGGGAGTTATGCGAACACTTACAAAAATCAGACTTTACTTTATATGTATAGAAAGATAGGTAGATAGATAATGTTGGGAGATATGTTGAAATTGTTATGATTTTATTTCGCAATATGACTGCAAACGTATGAAGGCGGCATTACAATATGTTTACATGCACTTGAATGTTTCTTCATATGTGAAGAGAATGCCTTCCTACTTCCTATACATTTATCATCTCCCCTGCTCAGCTGTAGAGTGCGCTACCTCTCCTATAGAACTATCATCTACATAATGATATCGCATCACGACAATAATATGATCGTTCTCTCTTCGGACGCTGCATTCTTGAAACACCGTATGCGAAACTTGTAAATACAACTGTTGCTTGGTTTTTCGGGTGAATACTACACCTGCTCACGCTACACAATTTAACACTAAATACTACGAAAACACATTTCTCATACATTTATCCGAAGAGGAAGACACCAGAAGGAGTGTCGAAACGTCGGTCGAGTTAATCTAAACACGATTCACCCAAAAAACAAAGCAACAATGTCATTGACGAGTTTAAGTGCCTACATAGGGCCTAAGGACGATACAGTACAATAATCGCACACCGTGAAAACCTTCAATATTTACTGTAAATATGAATAAATTTTGTTTTATTTTATCAGTGTCAACAGGAAAACCCTGCATCGTTTCGTGTTCACTTTTAACATTGATCTGTATTTTGTTCACTAGAAATATAAAAAGAAGCTTGTGTCGTGATGTGCACGAAACAACGTCAGCACCGAGATCCGAACCGCTTGCCTGTGAGACGAGCGTACCAACATTTCTGTACATTTTTTTAAAGTTTTTGGTAAATATGCACTGCCAACTTAATAATTCATAATCTGATTCCTGTATATGTGTGCTCGCTCTATGTAATGTGTGGAACGATAAGCGATCTGATTATGTAATATGTAGTTTTCGATCTGTAGTTCATAAATCTAATCATTGTAATGACAGATCGATCTTTAAAAATTCATAATCTGAAATAAATAAGAATGTGTGTGTTTGAGAATAGTAAAAATGTATGCATTTCCGCATCGCAGGGCTGAAGTGGGACTATGCAGGTCATGAGGCGGAGCAACGGATGGCAAAATGCAGCAACAAGCTTCTGTTCTGGTGTCCGTGGCTTGGTATATGCCCTAGAGGCCGCCCATAGATGCGTTGGACAGATGACCTGAAGTTGACAGCTGGCCTCAAATGGATATCCGAGGCAAAATCCAGAGAGATATGGAGACGAATGAGGGAGGCATATATCCAGAAATTGAAGCTGCAAGGCTCGTGAAGAAGAAGATGGATATCCGTGCTTTCTGAATTAATAATATGAATTTATAGGTTTTTTTTAATTCTGGCTGTTTGATGTTAACCTTAGTATGTAAACATGTAGTCCCCTGTCAGAAATACGAGTATATGTTTATTTAAGTTTTACAAAATGTATGTAGTAGTTTTCCATCTTTTCTTTTATTATAATGTTTGAAAAATGTTGTTTTATCACCTGTTTCCTTTTATTCGATAGTCTTTTTAGGAGTGAGTAAATAAAATGAATAAATTGTCGCTTAAGAGGTTCGCTGAATCTGACGTAAGATAGTAATAACATATGGAGAGGTAGATGAGTGTTGCATCGTCAGCTAACATCCATCAGCCAGCAGGTAAAGCAGGTAGCAGGTATAGCAGGTAGCATAAGGGAATAATATTTCCTTTCAATATAATATCCGAGTCAGTCATACGGAAAGGAAATTTCTACATCATATGTAGGAGAAGGTACTTGTGGGACAATCAATAAAATCATAAACACCACGGTATCTACTGTATTTGTATATCCACTCTACCTTCTACGAGTATAATCTATCATACGTAGGTGTCAGTATTCAATGCCTGATCGACATCATTAGTATTTATACAATAAAGTCATAAACCTACTACGAGGGTTATCCAGAAGGTAAGAGTACTGACTCTATAATTGTTTTTTTGTAAAATGGTATTTGAAAAAAAATATATACCTATATAGGATATTGTAGACACATACATATGTGAGGTATTCTTTCCATGTAGTCGCCATCCCGATATATGCAGGTAGTAAGCCGTGGCAAAGCATTTTGACGCCCAACTCAAAATATTTTTCCGCCATCTCATTTTTCCTATTTCAGGTCCCCTTGTTTCACCTCCTCGTCTTTGTGAGTCTTCAGGGAAGTAATATGTAGGGGCAGACAGATTAGTGCTGCATTAATCGAGGTCCCCTGAAGCAGAAATTAGATTGAGATGATCCCTTTTCCGTTTCAAAACATAGGTGACAATGGTTTTTTGGACGAATTGGGGTTTGAGAATCGAAATCGAGATTAAGGCTCGGTAAACAATCATTCTGCCTTTATTAAACTTTTAACTTTATTAAACGCCACCTTTTAAACACGTTTGTTCAATTCATAGCACCTTGTCAACAAACAGTTTTGATCCGTAAAAAGAAAATTAGCCAATGTTTTTCAAAGAAACCAGATGTCAGGGCACACTACTAACTTAGCGGGATTTTTAATCGACATGTTTTTTATTTATTTATTTATTTATTTAAACTTAAAGTGAACAACAAACACATATAAATATACAAAATGGACATAGTACAGATTATAAAACGTTGTTCACTAGGGCGAACTTATCGCAGAACTGCGATTTCTTCCAATTAACCCCAGGATAAAACAGGAAAAAAAGAAATTGAACAAAAATATTGGAAAAAAAAAACAAAAAAAAAATCAATAAAAGAATATACGAAGTAGAAAATATATACATACAAATATATGTGAGAAAAAAAAAACATGTCTCACAAGAACGGTCACTATAAGTTAAGTTTTCGTGTTAATGAGGTCTACCTATGCTCGTTGTGTTTAGGAAAGTCCCTGCTACCACATGGTATTGCCAAACTTAGGAAAAAATATCCGTACAGCCCAAGAGGGCAACAGTACTCTTACTTTGTGGACGTCCCTAGTATATTCATTATTCATGTATGTGAGTGAACCATGTTTCACGGGAAACGAAGACTGATCTGGACAAATCGTGTCGACCATATCCTCAAAGATGGACACTACATGGTGCATTTCATATGGATTTATTCCTGCAAGTACGCTCCAAAACTAAATAAATAGAATATTGTCTCTGTTTTTGTATGGAAATTACTTAGGGCTCTCCTTCCTAGGTTAAAGTTGGTGGGATTGAGCATATACATAAGTACTACGAAATGTACGGAGGGTCGTTTCTACGGGTTATGGTGACCGTGCATTCTGTGCAGCGGGCCCAAGCCTGTGGAATGCCCTTTCACTCAGGTTGCTGAAAACTCACCTCTTTGTGCGTACCTACGGGGTCGGTCACTGGTCAGCCAATGATTAGCCAAAACTGATTAGATTCATTTTTATTTTTTGTTTGTGACGATCCTATGTGGTGATTAATCTATCTATCATTTTTACTGTTTGTGACGATTCTATATGGTGAAAAGAAAAATGTAAGGTGCCCTTGGGGCGATTTTATCGCTAAACGGCGCCCAAAATTGTCCAAATATTATTATTAAATGTAGTAAGTAAATAGAAAATCCAACGCTTTACAAGAACGATTTGTAAATTAATTACAATAGGTACTTAGCTATTTGTCAGGCTGAATATTGTTTTTATTAAAAGCTATTAGGTACAAGCATTTAGAAATAACCCGTATCTCTGATTTCCTACATTTCACTAATGACTCTAATATCCTGTGCTTCTACGACGACTAGTATTACAATAAGGTACCGGTATTTTAACACTCGAGCAGATAACATATTGGGTAATGGGTAGAATGCCTAATACCCGTGTATGTATTAGCGGTGGGCGTTTAAGTAAACTAAAGTTAACTTTAACAGATGCTAATGTTAACCTCAATTAATAGTTATCATTAACTGCTAACGTTAAAATGGTCGTTTAGTCGCTGATCAATTTCCAAAGATCGTAATGCTAATGAATTTCGGTCAGCGATTGTTGACCGGTGACCAATGACATAGCAGTATCTAGTCGTCAATTTTTCTGTTGATATTAAATAACTGTTAACGGGCTAATAATACACGCGGGAATTTGCTTAGTTTTCTTGTCGTGCGTTTGGTCGGAATATTTACATACGCACTCCAGGCATTGGCGTGGATTAACGTTAGCAGACAATAATACTTTTATGCCAACTGTATTGACGTGTTAAATAAGAACAACTGTTGAAGATTAACTGTTGACCATTATTGATATAGCTCTAGACTATGTATAATAATAATAATTGTTGTTGGGAGGGTGTATGTGTGTTAGTAGTGGGAGTATGTAATGTAGGAAGGTAGGACTCTGGTATCATATGATATTATATCACCTACATGGTTGATAGAAAGGTAAAGCAGCTACTATTATTATTGGGTATAGAAGTAGAGGTACAAGGTACAGGGTACAATGGTTCCCTTCATGGCTATTGTCACATTGTTATCTCCATCAAGATGAATTGCCAACTCCATTGTAACGCCAGGAGAACTACTCCTCTGATAAAACTAACGACCCGCTGTAATGTTCCCTTAACCTGACCATTTTATTCCTTAAATAAAATCTCTTGTGCCTACAAGGTAAGGGGCGGAGAGATGCCATCCTTTTCTTTTGTTGAAGGACCAATAAAACTAGAATTGCGAATTATTTTTTTATTTATTTTTTCACTTTATTACAAAATAATATATTTGTATCATTCATTCATTTATTCATTAATTCATACACGGCGCAACGCCAATAAATTACATTTCAATTCATACATTTCATATAAACAACAACCAAAATAATTCGACAATATCATCTGCCACAATACAACAATATGCTATACATTAACACATAACACAGAGACACCGATACACAGAACACTGGACATGTAGTAGTAAGTAGGTACCTACATCGCCGTTTATAATAATTAATAATCATCAACTTAAACTAGAATTTCACATTCTTTAATCATTTTGGATACTGCCCTCCTTATGCAACCGAACTCTTATTTCTCAGTTCGACTCAACTCTATTCAACTCAAAACACGAGCTTTGCTCAATTTTTATTTAAAATGTACTCGCATATTGTACTATTTTTTATTATTGGACGTAACTTTGATTTGTACACTATATAAAAATATAAGTACAAAATAATATAACAAAAATTCACAATATATATAAATAAGTCGAAACAGAAATGTTAAAAAATGGTATCTGTAAGAGACATGAAGGAGAGATGGCATAGCTTCAAGCGGATATGCTGAATAATATTAAACAAAATGCCTCCTTTTCTATTTATTTAACTATATTTCTCATATACCTTCAATCGAAAGCACTATAACAAATACTTACCTCATATTCCGGAGTAATTTTTGAGCAATGTTTCATCATTTTTATCTTTCTACATACAACACTCCTTGCAACACCCGGACAGGCACTGACTTGTTTATGTTTGCGCGTGAGCATCTACCATTCTACATTCAAAGTTTTGTCGTCACTCTGGCGCACACATCGCGAGATCTGGGAGGTATGGCGTCTCTCCGCCATTTACTTTAAAGCAACAATACCTGATACGCAATACCTAGAAAAAATATGTTGGAGAGAAATTACTGAATGGTCCTTTTACCGGAGAGTACCCCTTTCCGACTTCTTTTTATACAACAAGAAATCTGTGATTTCTCATTACAATTTAATATTTTGTAGTGCCTAATTGGGAACATTTCATCATATTGGAAATGGACAAAAACTTGTTTAAATTGCCATCTGTTTAAGAGTATGCATAACGACATTTCAAAAAACAGGAGACCTTATATCTTGACAACCGTTACTAAATAATATGCTTTGTAACAAAATAGAGTAGATGCAATGAACCTTTATTTAGGGAATAACCGTAAAATATTATTTATATCTTGTATAAATTTCTCAAAAAAAAATAATTATAAAACACCTTTGATCCCGCAAATCAAAATCTACAAAACTACTATAAAATTTACCGCAATATATGTCATAGGGCAATCAAGCTCGCCAAAACGTTGTACTATAGGAGTAAAATAGAGAAAGACAATTATAACGTCAAAACTGTCTGGAAGGTGGCTAGAGAGAACATACACAAACCACAGGAAGGTGCATCCATTAAAAAATTGAGAGTCGATGACAGGCTGGTAGAGGACCAACAGGAAATCACACAGAATATCAATTACTACTTCGCAAATGTTGGAGCAAAACTATCAGAGTCTATCCTATCAAACATCAACAAGACAGAATCAGACCTAATCAACCAACAGTGCACAAGCCAACCCACCAACATTTCGTTTAAAATCGGCCAGGTCACGGAGACAGAAGTATTAATTGCCCTACAAAAACTTCGAACAGAATGTGCAAATCTCTTTGATCGTTTGCTTATAATTCAGTATTCTATCATTGCTTTATTTTTTTGTACATACATGTAACCTTGAACTTTTATGTTGTAAATAGTATTGCCCCGGAACAGGCTATCGCCTAGTAGGGCAATAAAATCCAGTACTTTTTTTATTGTATTTTTACTTTGTAAAGCTTTGGATAATGTTGTATTAGCATGTTGACAATTAATGTATATGGCAACATTAAGTAGTTTTAATAATTGTCTATGGTTGGAAGCGACCACTTCCTGTCTGGTTCTCGTCTTGTAAAGATTAGAATAAATTAAATTGACATGACATGACAAATCTGTTTCATAATCAGGAATGTACTGCTCACTCAATGGAGCTCTGGACAAAGTATCAGATATAAACATTTCTTTACCTGGTACATGAATTACATTTATATCATATGCTTGTAAGGCTAGCATCATTCTTTGTAATCTTGCAGGTACATCATGCAATGACTTTTTAAATAAATACACTAAAGGCTTGTGGTCTGTGTGGACCGTTACTCTATTGCCATAAATAAATTGATGAAACTTATTACAACCAAATTGAATTGCAAACAACTCTTTCTCAATCTGTGCATATCTTTGTTGAGTTACAGTTAAAGTTTTAGAACTATATGCAATAGGTTGTTTATTTTGCATGATTACAGCACCGACTGCAAATTTGGACGAATCCACTGATAAGACTAATGGTACCTGAGGATCATAATGTGCTAATACAGGCGACTTAGTTATAATAAACTTTAAATTCTGAAAACATTTTTCATAATTTTCATCCCATAACCAAATAGAATTTTTCTTTAACAGATTTCTTAATATTAAAGTGCTTTCTGACAAATTTTTAATAAAAGGACCTAGGTAATTTACCATACCTAAAAATCTTTGGAGTTCTTTGACATTTGTAGGTGAAGGCATATTGACAATAGCTTTGACTTTTTCTGGATCGACTTTGACACCTTCTTGACTAAAAATAAATCCCAGATAACATACTTCAGTTACAAGAAATTTACATTTTGACTTGTTCAGCTTTAAATTGACTTGTCTAGCTCTTTCTAAGACTTTTTTCAATCTTTGATTATGAATTTCTTGCGTTTCACCATACACAAGAATATCATCAATAAAAATAATAATACCTTCTATGTCTCCAAATAAATCAATCATAATTCTATTAAAAATTTCTGACGATGCAGTAATACCATATGGTAATCTTAAAAATCTATACCTCCCAAAAGGAGTTTGAAACGTACAGAGATCAGAACTCTGACTATCCATTTTCACCATCCAAAAACCAGAATATGCATCAAGATGAGAAAAATATACAGCACCTTTTAATTTTGAACGAACTTCATCAATACTTGTTAATGGATATTGTTCCTTAATAATAGACTTATTTAAATTCCTAGGATCTAGACATATTCTTAAATCACCTGACTTTTTGACAGTTACAACAACAGAATTTACCCATTCAGTTGGTTTTGTGACCTTTTCAATGACATTCATTTTTGACATACGATCCAATTCTCCTAGTAGTTTATCATATAAGGCGAACGGAACCTTCCTCGGAGGGTCGACACATGAAACAGCATCCGATTTCAATTTTAGGTGACAGACAGGTGGTAGACAACCAAGACCCTGAAAAACATCATTAAATTCTTTTAATATCATGTCACAGCTCTCATTTTCTAGACGAAAAATTCTTTTCAAGACTCCTATACTTTTACAAGTAGGTAGACCAATTACAGTAAGACAGTTTATACTTGTGACACAAAATGTGATATTATGTTGGATGTTATTATTTATAGTGCATACGAGAGAACACTTTCCCAAAATAGGAATAGCATTGCCTCCAAATCCACTGACATTGACATTACAGGTTAGAATATTTGACATAGACAAATTTAGTTTTTTATAAGTTGACACTGACATCATATTTGTATCTGCACCCGTATCTATGATGCATTTAATTTCAAAATTATTAACAAAAACTGACAGATACCACGAATTCTCAGTAGAGCATTCATTCATTGAATCACTTGACATTGTACCAACAAAATACTGCTGTGTTTCCTCAGATTTTTCATCATTATATGAGTCTAACTGTCTGACATTTTTCTTATTTTGAAAACAATACTTATAAAAATGATTAAATTTTTTACATAACCTGCATTTTACTCCATCTGCTGGACATTTATAACGATGACGTTGACCACATCTTCCACAGACATCTCTGGAACTGGAATTATCACTGCGATGTTGACTGACATTACGCTGTGTTGACTTTGACCTCGGTGACCTTGACTTTGACCTTTTGATGTGAAGTACCTCTGCATTACTCCTTTCCATCTTCATGGCGTTTTCCTGAGCTAGGATGACAGTTTTCGCTATGGATATTACTTTCTGTAGTGTAGGATCTGTCTCTTGAAGAAGACGTTGACGAACATGTGTGAATTTTGCATTCATATTTGCAATAAATATGTCCCTTACAAGAGATTCTCTCAACGTGTTGAATTCACATTTATTACTTAAGTTTTCTAAATCCGTTATGAAATTATCCATGCTTTCTTCTTCACTTTGCCTTCTTGTGAAGAAACGATGTCTCGACATTGTTAAATTTTTTTTTGGCTCAAAATAATTGTCAAACTTATCCTTCACTTGCTGTAATGATGCATTTTCAAGACTTATATTGAACGAATTAAATATTTCTAAACCCTTTTCTCCCATTGAATGTAGCATGAGCGCGACTTTCCTTTTTTCAGGCGCATTTTCTAGGTTAGATGCATAAATATATATTTCAAAGTTCTGCCACCACATTTTCCATTCCAAATTATTATCTTTTACTGAATTTATGCTTAGCTTTGACAGATGATTGACTAGATTTATATTTGACTCACCCATTGCCCTTTGTTCTGACGGCATGTTTATTGGTTGACTCACAGGTTGACTTTTTGACTTTCCTTCCATATTTGAATTTATTTTTGAATTTATTTATAGACGCGTGTTTCTTATGACACATTAACACTTGACACCATGTTAAATTACTGTAATATAGATTCAGGTGATTAAAAGAATATGTCTAGATCCTAGGAATTTAAATAAGTCTATTATTAAGGAACAATATCCATTAACAAGTATTGATGAAGTTCGTTCAAAATTAAAAGGTGCTGTATATTTTTCTCATCTTTCTCATTTATTCTAATTTAGCTATAAGTGATGAGTACAAGGAAAAATTTGTAGTAGCAACAAATGATGATCTTGATTTACAGATTTTGAAAAAATATTGTCTTAATGGTTGGCCTAATTGTAAAAGTAAAGTTTGTCAGTCTTTAAAACCATTATGGAATTTTCAGGAAGAAATTCACGTCATGAACGATTTATTGTTTAAAAATGATAGATTAATTGTTCCAAAGTCAATGCAAAAGGATATGTTAATAAAAATTCATGCAGGTCATCAAGGTATTACTAAATGTCTAAGAATTGCGAGAGAAACAGTCTATTGGCCTAATATGTCAAGTGAATTAAAAAATTTGATTGAGCAATGTTCAATTTGTGATAAATTCAGACCGTCAAATCAAAGTGAAACATTGCAAAGTTATGAGATTACTGAATTTCCTTGGCAAAGAGTCAGTATTGATTACTTGTATTTTGATAATTGTAATTACCTTCTGGTAACAGATTACTATTCTAAGTTCATAGAAATTGATTCATTGAATAATAACTCAAATGCAAAGAATGTAATAATTCATTTAAAGTCTATATTTGCACGTCATGGTATTCCAATGTCTCTAGTCTCAGATGGAGGTCCGCCACATCAGTCAGTAGAATTCAAATCATTTCTATATGATTGGGATATTGAACACATTGTAACATCTCCTTATTATTCTCAGTCAAATGGTCAAGTTGAAAGTTCAGTCAAAATTATAAAAAACATGTTGAAAAAATGTAAAGAGTCTAATACAGATCCATATATTGCTTTATTACATTATAGAAATACTCCAAAAAATAATTTTTCCTCACCTGCTCAATTATTAATGTCAAGAAGTTTGAGAATGAATTTGCCAATTACAAATAAGAAATTAAGTCCAAAAGTAGTCAAATTTTCAGATTATAAAAAAGGTTTTTACAAAAACCAGGAAAAAAGTGCTCATTATTATAATAAAAATAAAAAAGATTTATGTTTGTTTTCTCAGGGGGATAAAATATACTTTAAGAAAAAACCTGATTCTCAATGGATGTCAGGTGTCATTATTGAAAGATTAAAATGTCAAAGGTCATATATTATAGAAGATACGTTTGGTAATAGGTATAGAAGAAATAGAATACATTTAAGGTTTAGAAATAATGATAATGTTAATAATGATAGTTTTAACATGTATAACAATTTGCCTGACATACAATCCAATTCTCACACCGTGGACAGACAGGTGGAAGATCCGAAAGAAGATGAAATTGTTAGTTCTAGTAATAATCATTATGTAACAAAATCTGGTAGGGTATCTAAAAAGCCTGATAGACTAATAGATGAAATGTAATTTTGTAAATGTTTAAAACCATGTCAATATATTATGTAACTGCCACATCTAACTTAAGAAGGAGGATGTTGTATTAGCATGTTGACAATTAATGTATATGGCAACATTAAGTAGTTTTAATAATTGTCTATGGTTGGAAGCGACCACTTCCTGTCTGGTTCTCGTCTTGTAAAGATTAGAATAAAAACGTCGTCAAGATTATCAAGTCTTTTAATCACCTGAATCTATATTACAGTAATCTAAATAAATGAAATGAAATCTTTTTTCCGAAAGACGGAAACTCGTTTCCCGAAAGTCGCTGAGTAAAATTGTTTTTTTTTTGTTTAAAATCAAAAGAATAACCGTAAAAGTTTTTTGATAGACGTAAAATTAACCCCATAAAATGGAAAAAAAACTATTTTTACCGTTTTATCATGCGATTGTTCACGCGATTTTGTACCTTAATGCCGTGGGAAATGAATGTATCATTCTTGGTACCAAGCCCTTAATTGGGAACATTCGATAAGATTCTTAAGATAAGATTCGTTCTGCGATAAGTTCGCCCTAGTGAACAACAATTTATAATCTGTACTATGTCCATTTTTTATGTTTATGTGTATTGATTAAATAAATAAATAAAAAAACATTTCATCTCATTGGAAATGGACCAAAACTTTGGTAATTTGCCATCTGTTAAATATAAATCCAATCCAATATTCCACGAGTAATAAAAAACAAAATTTTCTTCCGAAGGTACTTTGGAATATTTAAAATATTTATTTATTTTTTAGAGTGTTGGGTGGGATGGGGAAACGATCCAATGTTCATTCAGTTGTAATTAATCCCTCAAAGACTCAGAACGTTCTCTAATCCTCAATAATCACTTTCTAACACGATTGAGTAGGTACCTGCTACTGCTAGCTTTATTTTCTAATTTCACCTCGGGAAAAATTTAGATTTTTTTTGTATATTCTGAACTTTCTGACGTAGGCGAAGTTTGTAATTTCAATATAGGAAGGTAATCCCTATAAATTGTGGAACAACTCATATTGAATATAACCTGGGATTATCTGAATTGTTCCGCAAATTAATTTCAGAGTTTTCTGAAAATTTTCCGATACTTTTAAGTATGAGATAAGCTAATGCCTCATCCATACCCTTGGCGAGCGGCGGGCCAAGCGGGTGCTCATAAATAAAAAGGCGTGAACGGTCGGTTACCATCGACCAAGACAAACGCCCCATCCACACGAATTTTTACTCATTAACGGCCGCTCGGTTCGGCGCTTACCAAGCGTGTAGAGTGGGCATAAGGTTTCTTACCTAACTTAATTTTTAACTTACCAATTTTTCTTATTGAGAAAATGCATTAAAATGTAGTGAATGACCGTATTTTTTTCTAATAAAAAATAAATCTACACAAAAAAAAAAAATTACGGTTGTCCCCTAGATAAAGGTTCAACGTATCTACTCATTTTTTTTATATCAAAGCATATTTAGTAAGGTTGTCGAGATCTAAGGCCTCAATTTTTTTTTTTTGAAATGTCAATATGACTACTCTTATCGAACGACGGTCAAGGATCTCTGACATTGCGGAGAGAGTAAAAAACAGAAATGGCAGTGGACGGGTCACGTGGTAAGACAGAAGGACGGCAGATGGACCCCCAGAATACTGAGCTGGAGACCCTACGAAAGTAAACGAAGTGTAGGAAGACCACAAAGGATACGGGCCGATGATATCGAGTCGGTGCCGGTGGGGCATGGGTGGAGACAAAGCGCCCAAAATAGACAATTGTGGAACACACAGGAAAAGGCCTAAATACAGCAGTGGGTGAAAGGGGCTGAAAACTCCTTGTAGATACGAATGAGGTCTAATAATAATTTGTTTGTCAATTATTCAGTTTGAAGTCTGTAGGTGTGTTGATTAGGTACTAGGTACCTACCTTCATCCTAACTAATTTTAGAATAACTCTTATGTAGGTAATTAATATTACTCGTGGTACGAAAGATATTCATTTGGAACATTCCGGATTCTGTTAAGTACATACTTGCGCTAATTATTAGAAAGTTTGTATTTAGTCATAATGAAGTGGATAGGTACCTATTTATAATAACGTACTTAGTACTGTAATATATATATATATATTATAATATAATATATTATATATTAATCTTTATTTATTATTTTTCTCCATCTAATTTTTTTTAATGAATCTGGTTTTATCGAAATAAACCCAAATACACCTTTGCACACTTCAGAGAAAGCTCGAAAAGCTTGTGTCGTGAAGTGGAGTAAGTTGTCATTTATGTTTCTTATTTTTTTATTCTATTTTTATTTTTTCTCAGATATGTAAGTATGTATGTATTTTCTTACTTTATTAGTGTTAAATTCCATTCCTTTTTTTTTCCTGGGGTTAACTGGAAGAAATCGCAGTTCTGCGATAAGTTCGTTATAGTGAACAGCGATTTATTAATTGATAAAATGCTGTGAAAACATTCCAAGACGATAAAACTAAAATTACTTGTTTTCGCCATTCTTGTGAGAGTGTGGCAAAATGCGATAATTCTTTTAACTATTTTTCGACTTAAAGCGTTATAGTATGGATTATAGACTTTATTTTTTTAATGAGAGAGTAAAATTGAAGCAATTTCTTGTATTTCCTCATACAAGTATTTCTGTATAATATCATAATTCGTGAATTAGGGCGATTAAAAAAAAACAGATGCACTAAAATTTTTAATGCGTTTTTCTCGAAACTGTGTTTTTCGACTTACAGCGTTTTGCCACTTGACGGCAGCGGTACTAGGTGGGCCAATTAAGGTGTCGAACTGAAAACTTTGTAACGAAATTAAATTTCTCAACACTGGGTTGGGAGTGGAGTACTTCACATAATATTATGGACCACGCGCTCCCCCGCTCGCCTCGCTCGCCCCAAGGATGGACGAGTTTTCTATCATCATTTTAAATAATAAATTGTACTTCAGTTTGAATATTATCATAAATACATACCCAACATAATAGGCACCTACCAGTGGCGATGGACCTCAAGAATTCGATTCCCATCGAGTTACCTGTTTGATTCAGGATGATAAAACAATAGATCATATCTGTCATACTAATCCAAGAGAAAATTGTAGTCCCGGCTTCCCTTCTACAGAAACACACTCTTTGCCACCGTTGGACGCGAGGATTTACTTCTCCTCATCGTGATGATGAAGAACAATGACGTTGAAGAATGTGCGAACGTTGCCCTGAGTGTAAAGCGAACATTTAAGCCAGCCAATGCTTACCTATATGGATAAGCGTCGCCAGCCTCGGAGCTAGGGGGAGGGGGCAACAAAATACAACACAAAAATATCTATAAAAAATGTCTTTTATAAAAAATAATGTAATATGGCGCCATTTTTTATGAAATAACTGTATTTTGATGGATTTTCATGAAAACTTATGATATGATATGAGAAAACGTGTGGTAATAATGTGATTTTTGTGAGGTT
The DNA here is from genome assembly GCA_963576895.1 of Ceraclea dissimilis. NCBI lineage: Eukaryota > Metazoa > Arthropoda > Insecta > Trichoptera > Leptoceridae > Ceraclea > Ceraclea dissimilis. The sequence continues at coordinate 303,329 of OY756360.1, forward strand.
TTATCTTTTAGTATGAAAAAATATATTCCTATTTCAATCTCTAGGAGGGGCAGCTGCCCCCCTGCCCCCCCCCCCTTACGATGCCCATGCCTGTATGCATTGGCACACCAATCCTACGTCCTAGCCAAGAGAACTCACATTATGTTGCATTGTGTGAAATTACCGAAATACCTCTGCGTTTTATTTCTTTTTTTCATGGTAATTTGATTGTGTAATATATCTATTAGAAAGGGTCACACGATTCCCATCGAGGTAACTTTTTTTCAGGATGATAAAGGTTTCCCTGCTGCAGAATTCACTGTAACCTAAATCTATAAAGGGAACCCATCAGGAGTATAGTTAGTATGTCTCCTCGCTTCTGCACTCTAGGAAGTTTCCCTTAATATAGACACTAATATAAACTTTTACATGAAATAATATGAAAAGGTAATAATTTTATGGGAATAATACCAAAGTTTTAATACAAAAGCCCCAACAATAACTAACTAAATACACCTCTACACGGGTAGGCAAGTAGGCAGCTACATACCTCTAGCTTCAACAAACTCCAACGAATTCATATTTCATAATTTCCTCAAATATTTACAATATTCATTAAGTTATTTTAGATAGAAAATTGGTTCGTTTATTAACTTTAAGGAGGGATTTCCGCTGAATGAAAATTCCTACTTAATTTGAAAAAATAATAGAGAAAAAAAGGAACGAGATTTAAATTATAATAAAATAAAGATTGAGACTTTCGGTACCTAACCATACCTAACCAGGAAATGCTCTGTATAATAAAAAACACAGGGAATAATATTACCTACGGGCAAAAAGTAGATGAGTACATAATTATGATTGGCACAGTTGGTTGAGGTGGCAGTCTCTCAAGCGGGAGGTGCCAGGTTCAATCTCCAGCGCTGACGATGTATTCCACACTTTGCGATACAGGCTTTTTTTTAAAGGCGTGCGGTACGTGTGCGAAATTATATGAAAGTATACATATTATTCTTATATAATATACAAGTATATTAGTAGGTTATTAATATATACTTATATTATTTTGTACGAAGATTTGTTTTGCTCTCATGTGAAGATATTTCGTTATCAATTTTATCTGCTTCCTGAATACAAATTCAATTCGATATAAATTATAATACTCCATACATTGTATGAGACGCAGATATTATCTAATTCATATTCTATTCTAATAAATAACATCCCACCATAATTTAATAAACTACCTTATAATTATTATAGTCATAAATTTAACAAAGTTTTTAGTAACAATGTGTTTTGTATAGTAATTATGTTAGGTCCAATTCCCTAACTTATCAAACTATAATAAGCCGTGTACTCAAATTGTTTCACCATGACATAATTGAGAAAAGAATGTCTTTTTTAGTTAGTGCGAGAATTAGACTTTTTATTTTGGACGAATTGAAGTGGGTGTGAAAAAATATTACTTTAATCTTTCTGAATTTCATGACGCCATTTGCTTTGACGCCTAAAATTAAACTGAAAAATTTAATCAATTTCAGTAGACAGCAGGCGTGAAGCTACCTAAGAACACTGTTTCCACCGAATTACCTTTTGGAAAAAATAATAGGTATGATTGTGTCTAATCTGACGTAATCCCATAAGAAATGTTAGCCCCGGCTTCCCTTCTACAGAAATCCACCCTTCGCCACTGGTAGACAGGTACCTCCCTTAGCAATTACTATTATTATGAGTAGGTACCTCTAGCTATATGCGTATAGTAGAATATCTATCACATAAAGCGCTTCTCTCAGTATATCCCGTTGCGAAAATTTTAACGACAGAGAAACAAGAAAGAAAATTGACTTATATGTCCAAAGCGATTGGATATTCAGCAACTCGTGTCACCGACATCATGACAATAATTATCTTTCTCGTTTGCATGCCATATCGTTTTCTCACCTCAAATATTGCCGAAATAATTGCTGTATATTGCGAAATAATGTTAATCAATACGATTTGTACGAATTACCGCAATTATTGCTCGAAATATTGCTCTTCTATGCGCACCTTTACTCCAGTATATTGTCCCCTGTTTTAGGTTATCGCACACACGCTCGGAAATTCAGTCAACTGTATAGATCGTTTGCAAAAAAGCTTCGACCAAGACCTATTTTTTAATTCATAATCAGGGTAACATTGAATAATTCAGAGAGAGGTTTTGGTCGGAGCTTTTTTGCACACGGTCGATTCAGTTAACTGCACTTCCGGACGTACATATGTGATAGTCCTTTGCCAGGCCTCTAGCACTAGCATAGAATGAATGTGTCTATGTAAAGTATTAGTGTTTATAAGTAGCAATGCTGTGTAATATAATCTTGTTTTTGGGATTCACTTGGAGTAATTCCCGTCGGAGTAATGAACATCAAAGAATTCCTCCTACATACATGCCGTAGAGAATTATGATGGAATTACTCAAGGTGGTGGTGGGGCAACTACATCTACCCTACCCTACCCTAGTACTATTCTACCCTACCCTAGTATAGGTACTACCCGAGTATAGAACATAGAATCCAGGACACCTCGCACTCTTCACACGAGATGTCTAACAATATACATAATTTTCATGGAGACAATGTTTTTTATAGTTGTAATTAAGGTTTCTACACTGTTTCGTTAGATGGCAGTGGAAATTTTCTGGTGATCTATTATACTCCTAAGATTTTTTGCGGAATAATAGCGGAATTTGCTTCTGTGATATTCTTGGTAATAGAAATTTGTGTTGTGGCATGTTAATTGACGGCATTTTTATTTCTTCACTTTTTTTAGGAATACTGTTTTTTTTTCAGATGTTCTATTAGGGTCAGGAGTTCATGAAACTGTATAAATTAAATGTCATTAAGCAATGAGTTTTGCCGTCACCACCCATTCTGATGAATGTCATATTTATAGGTCTCCTCAGAAAGAATCTTGCGTGTGTTTTTATACGCACACAGCATTTAGCAGTTATCTCAGTTATTGGGATATACAGTGATGGTACAGTTGTACCTAGTAGAACTACCAACATACTCGTACATATTTAAATAGTTGTGATGTTTTTGTTAATTCGTAATGCGATTCAAACACACGAAATATCTAACTTTTTTCGCATTCAATTCGATTTCAATTAAAAAAATCTTTATTTTTTCCTTCATATTTACAATAAGTACTAAGTACATATAACCTATAGTATAAAACAAAATATACACTACAAATATTGCGAGATACCACCCCAGCAGTCAAGTCCCGTGTAAGATGAGGGATTCAGCAGCGTGTTTGCAGTTTATAGTTTCGTTAAAATATTTACTTGCTATTAATAAATAAGAAAAAAAAAATCCTGTTGATTTGTGAAGATGTCCATAATTTTATCGGGTTATTACTAGTTTTAATAATAATATTAGTGTGTCATCCAGTCGTGGTGCGCAATCAGTGGTGCATGAGCGATAGATGTTTCTAACTTTCTCATAGTCTACGTATGTTGTCGTACATTCTTTGTTGGCATCCAGTATATTCGACTAATGACTAATTCGACTTATACTAATTCGAATAACGTTCAATTCGACTAATAACCAATTAGACTAATTTCATACATTTTACATTATTTTTAAAATCACCGTATGATATCGATTTCTTTCTTTCAATCAGTAATGTATGATATCGATTTCTAATCGCATCATAATACGAGTAATTACAATTATTGTCCTTAATTTTAAAGTAATGTAAAATGTATGAAAATAGTCGAATTAGTCATTAGTCAAAATAACTACAGTCGAATTAGCCATTAGTCGAATATAAGTAGAATTAGCATTAGTCGAATTGAATGTAAATCGTAGGTAGATAGTTTGGTTATCCTAACCTAATGACTAGAGTGAAGTTATGTGAGGGATGGGTGAAACGTGCGGCGTAATTAATATCTAGCGTAAGTCATTTACATAGTTTGTTCCTTATATTACAACTTACTTTCTAATTACATGTCGCTATAGAAGTACCAACTACAAACTGATACCAAATTGTGGGAGGAATTACAATAAAGAGAACCTTTCTATATATATGTTTTCTCTCTATTTCCATCTTTTCCCTCATGTATGTTTTTTGTTTTTTTTTTTAACAAAATAATGTACGTATGTACATTCTCACATCATCTTCTTTTGTTGTGGAACGGTAGCATTCATTTTGGAAAATTAAACTCTGTAGAACCTTCAATGTTTTTGGCTGTCTCACTGAGAGGAGATCCAGAATATTATAGATGGTGTTAGGCCAAAACCTGCTACCTGCAAATTGTTTCTTTTTCAGGAGAGCAAAATAATGATTAAACTTTTCGTGGTGTTTGTTCAGAGTTCATATTTTTAATACTGTTCACCCGAAAATTTTAAACATCGCAGTTAACAGGATTTGACCAAACAAAAGAGGTAAAATTCACACATAACATGAAATCGCCAGAATTTCAGAAAACATATTTTGACCTAATATCATCGAATTAATATCTAAAACAATACCTTGTTTGGGATCCATAGTAAATGGCATTAAGTATATTTTATAAGAATTTTGTTATTTTAAAAGAATTTTAAATAAATTAGTTGTAACACAAAGAACCATGGAGAGAAAAATGCTAGGGCTAGGGATAGGGACAGAAAAGGGAGTCATCGACGTAGTTCTTAAAGTCAAACAAAAGTGGAGTTGGGCTAGCCACAATGCACGAACATCAGATGCCAGATGGACTATAAAAGTTCTTGAATGGCGACCAAGAACAGGTGGTCGGATGACGTAAGAAAGGTTTCCGGGTGCGGATGGATGCGGTCGGCACAAAATAGGGAGGAGTAGAAGTCTAAGGGGGAGGCCTATGTCCAACACTGGGCGCGAGAAGGCTGAGAAGAAGAAGATATTTCGTAAGATATGCCAGTTTACTTTTTCAATCTCCATGGAAAGTCCAGCTCATTTTGACAGATTACAGCTACTTAGTTGTAATAATAATATAAATTTACTACAAATTAGTTTCCACCATAATGGAATAATATCCGCTTCACTATGTATAGGAAAATGCCTTCCACTCATAATATTGTTTCATTTCATAATAAAAATAAGTGGATGGAGTCGAAATAACTCAAGTCTATTACAGACTTTTATAAAGTTGAGTTTAGATTAATTCGAGGACATTTTCCTGAAGTGCTACACAAAGCCTCGAGGTCATTATATTAAAATAAACATAAACGGCGCTGTAATGTTATTAAGTTTCCCATTAAACCGCACACTATGTTTTATGAAAATGTAAATGAGAAAACACAGGCATACGTTGGGAGTTGGAAGTTACAAACGCCGCATTCCACTCTAGTGGCGACAAACTGCTAGCAAGCAGGGACGCAATTCACGATCTTTTTCATATCTAAGTGTAGGTGTCCTTACGTAAGGATACTATCCTTAGCGAAAGATTTCTATAACGACAATACAATTCTTGATCTTTTCTTGTTAAAGATAATCCATGGTGGTAAGGTTAAAATCCTTACTTATGCCTTTTTTTACCTGCGATACTATTGTTGTCCTGCACCATTTCTTTCTTCTCTGTTGTTTTACAAAAGGATTTGTCAAAATTCATCATTTACAAGCTTAAGCTGAAAAAAACTGTATTTTTAAGAATACGATTGCAGAAATAAGTAAACATACTTTTTACTACGTTTATGTGTAAAACTAATTAATTTTATTACAAACTCGTAAAAACAAAATCCATTAGGTATCGCCAGCGTTAATTTTAGGATAGTTTTAAAGACAATAGCCGCCGCTTAGGAATTCATTTGTCATCGAGAATCTCAAAATCCTAATTTAGGGATTGTATCCTTAAACAGTCGCCTTAAGTTTTGGATGAAAGAACGTGAATCGCAACCCGGTACAGTGTAGGTATCAGTCATCGACACGCATACCGTAGCGTTTGTATAAGTAATTCAAAGTAATTCAAAGTATGTGAAAGCTCAATGACATTGAAAATACCGCGTTTCATGTTAATAGGGAAGGCATGTGGCGGTAGGTAATTCCCATGTGAGTTGTTTGTGACTAGCCACAACTTTACGTACCAACATTACGCAACAAACAACTATTACTAATACACATTACACCTTTCATAAAATATGTACAGAGAAAGCTTTATAATTAAACAACATGAAACACCTTGCAGTTAAACCTACTCATTTTATTATGGAGTTGGCGAATGGTGCCACCCTGATATGGCTACACCAAAAGGTAGTTCAATATAGGTACGCTTACCAAAAATCGCCTGTGTACCTAATTCAAGATTACTACTTTTTTAAGAACTTCGGATGTTTCTAGGTGTCGTATGGTTGAATATAACAAATTAGTAGATATCTCAACAGATATACAGCAAAGGTTCATTTCGCTTCAAAACTTTTACGGTTTTTCCCTAGATTTTAATGCATATTTTCATCAGTACAAAAAAAAAATCACTCTGCGACTTTCGGGAAACGAGTTTCCGTCATTCGGACAAAAAGATCAGAGGTGTTTGTCACATTTGTTTTTTGAGAAATCTGTTCAAGATATAAAAAATCTTTTACGGTTATTCCCTAGATAAAGGTTCAATGTATCTACTCTACTTTTTCTCAAAGCATATTTAGTAACGGCTGTCGAGATCTAAAGTCTCCCGTTTTTAGAAATTTTTGAAATGTCAATATGCATTCTCTTAAGGGCCATAACAATGTTATTCGGTACTTTTCGGTACTTTTTCAAAAGTTATATAACCGCATCCTTTAAAGATATAGCTTTGAAAAAAATATATTGTATTCTTTTATCTTTTCTCTAATGGATTACTGTTTAAAATAAAAGATATGTTTTATAGTTTTATTGTAATAGAATATTTAAAAACACCCGTTTTTGACGCTTTAAAAGCTATAATTCAAAAACAAATTGACATAGAAATATGTTTCTTTTTTCAATTGATAGGTATTTTATATATCTAATCGATTACTGTTTAATATTTACGAAATCGTTATTGTTTTTATTGTAATATCTAAAAAACTACATTTTTATATTTTTGTGATGCGCCTTGCCGAGACTCGATAACGCGCGCAAGTTGAATAATAGATCTTAACGACAAACATTCTGGTGTTATAAGCGAGATGTTTGTATATCATTCCTCAGTTCCGCCCACAATCTTGCAGCCTGCAGACGTGAAATCTGTGTTGATTGAACATCAGATTTCTATACAAAAAGGGGAAGGGGTTACCGCGCCGAAGAAATGTAAATACGCCCAATCGCTCAAGGCCATTCGCATGATAATTGCCCTTAATACAGGTACATGAATATATTATGTCAGATTGTGGTATGAAAATTAAGATGTCGGACTGAATTCGGTCTGTTTTTAATCACAGGTCTCCAAGTTTGTCACTTTACATACTTAAATAATAATTATGTAAATAAATTAAAGTATGAAAAACGTTGAAATACTTAGGTCGCCATGCGTAGTATATCAGGAAGAATTAATTGTGGGTACCACTGAGAGTTTTGACTTTATAATTTTATTGTAGATCAAAAATTATTTGAGGAGGGATATACGTTTTGTTTAAATTTGAATGCGCTCTGGCTCTTGAATGGTTCATCTGATTTAAAAAAGTTGTAGACGTAATTCATAGATAATTCAATGAAACCTCATTTTTCTTGCAATAATTTCTTTTTTTTAATATCATATTTTAAGTGAACAACAAATACATAGTAACATGAAAATGGACATAGATTATAAATCGTTGTTCACTAAGGCGAACCTATCGCAGAACTGCGATTTCTTCCAGTTAACCTCAGGGAAAAGAAAGAAATTGAATAAAAATGTGTAGAAAATATGTACAGACATATGTGAGAAAAAATAAAAACAGAATGCATATATACATAAAAACATATGAAGTTGAATCTACAATTTAATTTTATTCTAGATCAAAAATTATGTGAGGAGGAATATACATGCGTACTGCAGCAAACTGATGCTCTGAATGAAAAGGCACCTCTATATTATTCAAGTATAGTGCCTGTTTAATGTCTGTGTGCTTGTATGTATAATATTCACCTTATTCCGAGCTTTCAATACACAACGTGTAACCTGACCTTGTGTTAATTACATTCAATTCAGAAACTCTTTTGTGAGCTTTAATTAATAAGTAGGCTGTACCTGTAATGTACCCATGGGCGTCGCCAGCCTCGGAGCTTGAGAGGGGGGAGGCAACAAGAATTTTAAAAATTGATAAAGCATAAAAAATACGTAAATAGCGCTGCAGGGGAATTTTTTTTGTGAGACATAGTGAAGAGTTCGTGATGTGATTCGTTTATTTGAAAATGTGCAATAATACTGTGCACAAAATGTTTTATGGAAAAACGTAATAAAAAATAGTGCCGCAAGCAATTGTAAATATGAAACTGAAGGATTTACATAGCTTTGTACACTCATAGGTATATTGTTTTATTACTACTACTATGCTTATGCTTTCATATGTATATTTATTTTGCTATTGTGTCTGCATGTTTGAGATGTGTGTGAACGAGTCTGTTGAATGTTTTGCATTATCATGCTTTGTATACTCATAATAATATGTATTTTTTATTTCATTACTACTACTATGCTTATGCTTTCATATATCTATCTTTATTTTTCTATTATCTCTGTATGTGTGTGATATGTATGAACGAGTGCTTTTGAATGTTTGTTTTTTACCATACTTTTTTTTTCATGTATTCATTTACATGCTGTAATGTCCGTTAACACTATGTACTAATGGCCTTGCGCCGTGTATTATTTAAAATAAAATAAAATAGTAAATTTAGATTATTTATGATGGTTAGTTGATTTTTTGTGGTGTTTTATCCTTTAGTATGAAAAAATACATACCTATTTCAATCTCTTGGGGTCGGGGAGCAAGCTGCCCCCCCTTGGCGACGCCCGTGAGTGAATCTACCCACTGTACGCTTCCTGAAAAGCAGAATATAACTTGTATTCACCTGAGCACTTCCTTTCTACATAAAATGTACATATAATGAAGTAGAATTCAGACTCTCACTAATTACTGACACAGCTCTAAATCTAGAGTTCATCAAACAAATGGATTTGTGTGGTGTTTGCTTTTGAATTCCTACTGAATACTTCACGATATTAAAAGCTTTGTACCCAGCGCTCCACAAAAAAGCTCTTTTTATCTTTTGAAGCGATAGGAATGTCATCACGATAAAACATTTCATATATTTCTCTCATTACAAAGCAGCACTTTGGGAAATGTGGCGAGGTATTATTTACGAAGTGGTGAAATAAATTCTACAGGCAGGTTTACACTAATTTGTAATGACAGATGTACACTCATGATGTTCACTGTGATTGAAAAGGTTTGCTAAACTGGGTGATATATATAATATTATGATTTATGTGAGGTTTCTTTATTTTTTTTTTCATAATTAATATATATATAATACCTAAAGCGAGCGAGATTGAGTATGGGTGTGTGAGACGACCGGAATGAACTTATATGTTTTAATTTAACTGTGGCGCATACTTGTGGGTGACAGCTGAATTATGAATGGACTAATTGTCTTTATGTACATGTTATTACTTATATCTAAAGCTGTTGTCTGTTTTGTGCTTTTGTTTGTAATAAAATAAAAAAAATAAATAAAAAAAAGGTATATCTCAAATCATAGAAGTATGTACATTATAGTGGGTAGTAAATAAATATCTTTGTAGGTGGTTAGGTAGGTACTGGAACCTTTTTAGTGTAATATTGTACCTAGTAGGTAGCTTTATTTAGTAATTATGTGTTTTTATGAATTTGCTGAAAAAAATATTTCGCAAACTTTACGCCAGAGGGTAATTTATCAACTGGTATCGACTTTTTGCACTTGAGGGTAATTATTATTATTAGCAAAAAACATTTACAGCATGAAATTGCGTTTTTTTTCGGAAATTAACAAGTACCTAAACCCTATACCTACCAGTGACGAAGGGTGGATATCTATGGAAAGAAAGCCGGGGCTAAAATTTATATTGGATTTCGTCAAATTAGACACTATTGTACATATCATTTCATCCAAAAGGTAACTCGATGGGAATCGTATTCGTAGGTAGCTTTGCACCTGATATCTACTCTTTACTGCAGAGGTAGGAATAGGTATATTTAAATAAGTAGAATTAAATATCAACCCTTTGAAATTTTGAATGTCGAAGATGAAAGAATGTTATCACAGTACGTTTTCTATATCTTGGCCACCGACGGATATTAGCTGCAAGTGGGGCTGCCAGATTGTATTGTTGGTATCCCTGATTGTCAAATCTTGTCGTCAGAGTCGTTTCTAATTTTTCCCCATAGCATTTTTACAGTATAATGCCAAAATCATTACAGAGCACCGCTAGAGAAATAATTTTAAAAATGAGAGAGATTTGCGAGTTGGAAATAGAAAAAAATGCTCCGATAATCCCTTTGATCCGCCATCACAGGATTGAAAAAGAAAATACCAGTTTACTATAGAAAAGAGACAGAAGTTTATTTATACAAAAGTTCTGAAATAGATAGATAGATTTATTGGACAAAATAAAGTGTACATATAAAAAAACATAGGCATTTGAATTCATTTTTATTTACATACATTAATACGCGAACAGCTCGTCTATGTTTAAAAGCATTACCGTGGATGGACTAAACAAATTATGAAAGAAGCGAAAAAATATAACCGTACTTTATAAGGTTTAACATCTACTAGCAATGGTATACTCACTCAAACTCAGTCATAGCAATTTTGCTCCCGTGAGACTTCTGAAAAAACACGGACTATACTGTTAGTTTGTTGTACGAACATGTAGGTAGTCAGGTAGGTACCTTTATTGATTTCATGTTAATTGAATTAATTGGAACTCACTATGATTAATTGATTTCTGTTGTTGCTAGTTGTTCATATATTGTTGAATGGGTACCTACCTGATGAATTACTCATTACACGTAATTAGATAATAAATTAATATTCAAATGTTATTATACTAGTTGTTTCCAAATCCGTAAAAACTGACGGATTTCCTCGTTGAATGACGAATGTGTATGATGTCAATGATGTGTATAAATGTGAATGACGAATTGCATGAATGTGACGGAAGCACGAAGTGTATGAAAGGATACGAAATTCTGGGGATCCTATTTCTCTGCCTACCTTGCAAGGGATGCGGCGTAAGAGGATATAATAGAATCGAGTAGAACAATCATAAAACTGTTACAAATTTATGTGTGTTTATTGTTTCTTCTTATTTATCGTCCTTAGACCCTATATCGGGCACATGGACTCGTCAGTTTGACATATAATTAGACAAATAATAATTAAGTGGAACATACAGCAGGTATCATGCACAATATCAATGCTAAAGAGTGTAAAGGGCTCTGTTAGCATTTCGTCAGAGACAGTAACATAGTATGAAGCAAGATATGAGTATAATGAACAACAAACAATTTGTGTCTAATATCCATCCTTGAATATTATTTATAGATTCATGCCTAATTAAATAATTATCAGATCATGATTGTTAGAAATTGGTAGAATAATTTAAACATTAGAACATTATTTCTTCTAATTACCTCATTTTGTATAGAATTAATCTTCTAACCTGACAGACAAGTACTTTCCTATTTATAATAATTACCAAAGGTTACGTTAGGTACCTACCAATATTAAGTTGTTGTTTGAAGCTCTCAGAAAAAAGCTCATGTATAGGTACTTAAATAATGTAAACAGATAATTTCCTCTAATTGTAGAAATACCTACCTTATAATTGAGAGATTTGCGTGTAAAAGCGGCAAAATTACTGACATTTAACATACAATTATACTGAATTTGTATTTACAGAATTTGAAATTCGAATAATTTCATCATCTATCAAATAATCAAAACACCTCTGATTTTTTTTCAAAAGACAGCATCTTTTTTCCCAAAAGTCGATATATTTTTTTTTAATGTTTTTTGTATTTTTTAACAATACAATCTTGCAACCCCACTTGCAGCTTACGCCCGCCAGCTACCAAGATACAGAAAATGGTCTGAAGAACTGTTCGTGCCAGTCTAGTACGTAAGTACTAGGTAGATATGTCATGGATAATAATCTATTATGCGTATTCTAAAAACAATATCGTCAAATTAATGAATTCTGAGAAAAACAAAGATATCGAATACTTGTGTTGTTTTGTATTTCCATTTGTCTACTTCAATATTTGATGTTGTTTTGATTAATAAAATATTGAAAGTCACAAGGATATTCAATATTATATAAGTAAAGTAGGCACCTTCACGTGTATTCTGAATATACGATGAAACCACAGACTTGGATAAGTACCACCTTAGACTCAGCATGAAGAAAAATATAATCAGGTTTTCTTCGCATTGTTGAAATGATACTATTCTGATGTGGCTTTGGTTTATTTGGCAACCAATAACTAAACTGCTTTGTTATTGTTTAAATTGTAAAAGAAAGTAAATTAAAGAAATATCTTACTGCAAAGGTTGTTCCATAGTTTTACTTGTCGATTTACAAAACGAAACACATAATAATTTGGGCATGTTTGTAAAATGTCTTTACTTAATTTTAAGTGTAACTGAATAAAAGCTTTTGGAAGTTATTATGTTCTTTATTGGTAGCTGGGGAAATGGAGCTGGTCTGGGCATGTTGCCAGGTGCCAAAACTCCCAATGGACCAAAAAGATAATGGAGTGGCGACCAATAACAAGTCAAAGAAGCGTCGGAAGACCCCAGGCAAAGTGGTCAGACGATATCAGGAAATGTGCCGGTGGTGGATGGATGCAGTGTGCATAGGACATGAATCTGTGGAGGAACATAGGGGAGACCTATGCCTAACAATGGACCTAAGTGGCTGCAGAAGAAGAAGGTAACTAGAATATAGCTATGACAACGTTGACATTTTGCATTCCACTTCATGTCAAATAATACAAGGTAAGAGTTAGGAATCACCAATCTGTAAGCCGTTTGGTTTGGTAATGTTGGCTCAAAGTAGAAGAGAGAAGATGTCTAAAGTCTGTGTCTGATGTCTTATTGTTGTAAAGAGTCTATACAAACTTATATTTTGTCTATGGATGAAACACAAACATCTTATAAATTGTACAAAGTAGCTTTTGCCCATACACTATAGTAGGTACACTGTACAGCTTACGGGTGAGATGTTGAGAGGTAAAAAAGGTAAACGAAATTACGTAGAAAAAACACCACAACAAAAAACGATGAAATGGAGCAAGACCTTTGGTATAATATTTCTCATTGATTTATTTGATTATAGTATAGGTGTATAGTATACATATTCCACAAATTACACTTACCTACATAATGTTATGTTGGAGGTATATGTAGTTATCTTTATCTACGCAAGCACTCGCAATATTCAGCGCTGTGGGAGTTTTGTGTTTTTTTAGCAATTTCGCTCGACTGCCTTGGAGCAATATATCATATCCAACAGTTCTGCTAAATCAACCAACCAACCACCCCTCTACAATATATGAAACGTACAATAACATCACACACCACTGGTGGTTGGTGGAACCCAGTGACGTATATAAGTTTTCATTTCGGTGAGGGGGGGGGGGGGGTGAAAAAACTCCTGGAGAAGGCAATTCAAATTTTAACGTAGATGTAGTAAAAAAATGTCTATACAAACCATCTCTCATGTACTTTTGATCTCATATTTTATATTTTTTTGTTAATGTTTCAGATGTACCTTAACTTACTTATTTTTGTTGTTGCTTATATTGTACTTGTTATTATTATTATTCATGTTAAAGGCTTGCGCTGTGAATAAATAAATGTTAGATTTAGGTTGACATTGCATATGGAACAAAAAAGAATCGCTGTAAGCGATTTTTATTGAAAAACGGGTGATGTGATGGACCTGGGATCTTTCTATAGCAGATGGCTCATCATTGTTTGACATTTCGGGGGGGAGCCCCCCCCCCTATATGCGCCACTGGTGGGACCTACCTACGCCACACATCACAATATAATACCTACCCTACTTACTACACCTACACACAGATTCATTAAAAACAATCTTACCATCGTCACAACATACTCGTAACTCTCAGCACGTCTCATAACATATCACATTCATGCCTGCCAAAAGATATTTTAAATAAAAACTGCCACAAATATGTAATAACAGTCACAGATTTTTATCTTATACCTCTGATTTGTGAATAATTCCAATTGAATAGTGTTCTATTACGGACCAAAGTTTTAATAGAAAACTTTTTTTGAAAATATGTGCTTTTAGAGCATTTCAAACCGTTTAAAAGTATGCATATTGACATTTCAAAAATTTCTAAAAACGGAAAACCTTAGATCTCGACAACATAACTAAATATGCTTTGGAAAAAAAACAGTAGATACATTGAACCTTAATCTAGGAAAAAACCGTAAGAGTTTTTTCATTGACGCAAAATTAACCCCAAAAAATGAAAAAAAAACGCTATTCAAAAAAAGATTGCGCACGCGATTTTGAAACTTGATGCCGTGGGAAATGACTGCGACGTCATTGTTAGCACCAAGCCCTTAAAATAATTGCTGTAGGTATATTGCGAAATAATGTTGATCAATACCATTTTGTATGAGTTGTCGCAATCATTGGTCTAAAAATTGCTCGTGCAAGTGAACCTTAAGAACTATATTCTCCCACAAGATTTTTGCAATATCACATTTCATACTTTTGTTATACTAACCCCCGTTTTCACCAACTTTTACCTAAGAAGGAGACCCCTAAGAAATTTCCATACAAAAACAGAGATAATATTCTATTTTTTGACACGCAGGCCTACCAACCACACCCTAATTCCATACAAAATGCAACACGCAACTCACCTAGCCTGGGCAGAGATATTTGGGCACCTAACGTAGGTGAGTTGCGTGTTGCATTTTGTATGGAATTAGGGTGTGGTTGGTAGGCCTGCGTGTCAAAAAATAGAATATTATCTCTGTTTTTGTATGGAAATTTCTTAGGGGTTTCCTTCTTAGGTAAAAGTTGGTGAAAACGGGGGTAAGTATACAATTTTATATACTGTGAAATAATAATTCCAGAATAAGTTGAGCTTTAAAGTAATGCAATCTCTTTCATGTATTGTAAACCGCAGAGTCTCAAAGTATTACTATTGGATTCTTACTTTCTAGAGAACGGACGCAAAGCTCCCCAACAATAAAATATATTGCATTTCTCACAGAAAGTACTCCTCAAAGTATCCGGTACCTACCTGGACTTATTGTTATATCACAGAGAAGCTTATAGTTCTGTACGAATACAGTATAGTCCTCATTTTCCGGTTCTTCTTTTTTTTATTTTCCTGCACAGCGCACTAGGTACATACAACTTTTGAGTATTGAACCTACCTACACCTACTGCCCTCCTACCTACAAGATGTGCACCATGAAAAAAAATAACATGCATGAAATAATTTGTGTCAAGTAGGTATGTGATAGTAAAATAATTATACACAGTAATATTGTATTTAATGGGCGAAGAAGTTGTTATTTAACACTATCCTATAACAATTATTTAGATCGATTGTTGAAATTTGGTGAAGTGAGAGATATTAAAATCTGACCATTTTAACACAATTGTGTCAATAAATTGACTTTATGTTAAATAGAAGTGGCCGGTAGCCTGGTTGGTAACGCACTCGACTGTTAATCCAGTGGGCACGGGTTCGATCCCCGATGCCGACCTACTCCACTTCACGACACAAGCTTACTGTGAAGTGTAGGAAGATGTATTTGGGCTTATTTCGATAAACCCAGATTCATTAAAAAAAAAACATGCATGCTGTGGTCCTTTTGTGATTGGGGGATTAACCTGAATTTTGTGTTTTCTGTTTGTAATTGTGTGTGTTTGTTAATCATCTGTAAATGTCCAAATATATAAATATAGTATTTGCACCATTATATCGTCCGGAAAATACATTCTCCGCTGTAGATAAAAGAAAGGTACATTCATTTTTGTGGTGAAGTAAATGCGCACCAGAATTCCTCAAATAACGTTATCATCAAACATCAGATACCGAGTATTTTATAATAATATTATGAGAGTTTTTGTAATGTTACATTCAAATTGTTGAAACAGCAAAGGTGAATAGATACCTAATATAAATTTATGACAATATGAATAACTTTAGAAACTATAATATAAATTTCCTGACCCCATTGTTTCGGTATGTAAAAAAAAGTGGTATGGATAGACATATAGAGGGGGTTACTATTTAGTACGAAAATATATAGTGTATTTAGTATGAAAATATATAATACTCCGCAAGTTCGGAGGTGTTTTTCACATATATTTTTTTTGAGGAATATATGCAAGATATGAAAAAACTCTTATGCGTTTATTCTCTAGGTAAAGGTTAAATGTATCTACTCTATTTTTTCTAAAGCAATTAATTACTAATGTTGTAGAGATCTGACTATCTGAGGTCTCCCGTTTTTAGAAATTTGTGAACTTTAATGTTACCTACTATGACTTCTTTAATTCAACGCAATGAAAACACAAGGTTATTGTGTGATTCAAGGAAGGTGTATTATTTTGTTAAGTGGCAATGGGCAGGACATATGGCCAGGCAGGGTGACACCAGAACGGGCGCCACAAATATTGAAGTGGAGGCCTTGGACAGATAAAGGTTGTATTGTGAATTGCCTTGGTATTCTCCGGTTCTGAGACTGGAGCTGCGCGTGTTTGTCTGCACGCTTGTTTTCTGTGTTTTATGCTCTGTTGATCATATTCAATTGACTTTGTATTTAACATTGTTTGATTTTTAATATTGACTTTATTTTTTGCAACTTATTCTGTGTTCCAGCTTGTGATTGAACTGTGTGTGTGTGTGTGTGTGTGTGTGTGTGTGTGTGTGTGTGTGTGTGTGTGTGTGTTTTTGTGCGGAATAGAGTTATATCATTAATTTTGATTATTTTGTGAATTCTTTGTACATAATTTTCTCTTTATCTGTTTGATTTCTTAATTAATTTTGTATATGATTTTTAAATGTTGTGTATTGCCCAGGATTTGTAATTAAGTAATATTTGAGTTTCACTGGTTTATTTGCAGGTGATATTGTGATTGTTTATATTGTATGTAATAACTGTATGCACTCTATAAGATTAATAAAATAAAAAAAAATAAAAGATTTATCTACACAATTACAATATTCACATCAGTGATTCTTTTTCCAGAACCATTAGTATTTTTAAATAGCCATTCAATGTAATCTTTGTAAGTAATTAGTTCAGCGCAGCACCGCATTAATTACTTAGTAGGCAATTGCTTGTATTCATTTAAATATTTAGCTAGTTATTTATACCAAGGGGTTGTTGGAATCGCTAAACACTTTAAAGAAATTTACATTGTCATTATTAGGTACCTTGAGTCGGCCCTGAATTTAATTCGAAAGTAAATTACAGTTATTACCTTAAAAAAACACGTCTACTGCTAATAATAGTAGGTATCAGTGACTAAGGGTGGATTTCTGTAGAAGGAAAGCCGGGACTACCATTTTTTTGTTCGATTATGTGAGATTAGACCTATTATTCTATAATTTTAAAAATCAAGATTTTTTTTCTTTTTTATATCCTTAGGACCCCTTTTCCACTGCCAGTCATACATATGGCTTCGTGATATGATTGGGTAACCGGGAAATGGTGTATGTGTGTACAAAACATGTACTTTACTCCAACATTTAACTATAGGCTATTTGATATTCAAAATGAGTGGCGAATCTCATTGGTAAATAAGTAACCGTAATTCTTTTTTTAAACCACAAGATCTTATGACTTCACATCCTCGAACTGTTTTTTGTGGTATTTTGAACGATTCCAAACACCCCCTTTGGAGGCGCTTGAATTCCTTCGTTCCAATGGCACTCCCACCAGGAATGGATAGAATCAAAATCTGTGAAAAGATATGAGTTCCACTAACTCCTGAAGCACTTTCGTTAGGTACCAAACACGGCGGTATGCGGTGACTGGATACTGACTTACGAACTGGATTTTTTCCCAACGCCCTTTCATACGATATCACACTACCCTCGAATCCCCCTGAAACCCATACTTTTTTTTTTGTCACTGGAGTAGGCTGATCCAGAGTGATACAGAATTGCATTGTCATCGACTTTACGTAAGTTTGCAAGGTTTCAGGTCTTTAAATAGCCGGAAAGTTGTTGAAAAATCAATAACAAGATTGGTCACAAACGCCACCCAGATTTTAGAGCAAATAAAATCTTGTAAAAAAGGACAAAATGTCCAAAGGTTGTACTGGAATTGTAATTTACAAGTCTCAATTATTTTATAAGCTCATATTCTTGCCACAAAACACAGATTGACAGGAGTGTCGCTCCTGCTCCAGAGTATTGTCAGGTATATGGGTCGATTTTTTTACCCATTTGTTTATGTTTTAAGTATGTACTGAAATTGTCCAACCGACCCGACAACGAATGATGTGGATCGACGACCAGTATGAAAAAAAAAACCCTCTCCTCCAAAGTTTCAATAACGCTTTTTCCTAAGGAAAAAGAGAAAAGACCAAAAAAATGTAGACGATTCTCGGCTGATATTTTCGGTTTACGGTAAGTTTGTCTAAAATCAATTGGTCTAAAATCGATTGGTCTTAAATTAATTCGTCTAAAATCAATTGGTTTTAAATTAAATCGTCTAAAATCAGTTCGTTTAAAACCAATTCATCCAAAATCTATTAGTCTAAAATCAATTCGTGTAAAATCAATTCGGCCAAAATCAGTTTGCCTAACGATCAATTCGTCGATTTTAGACGAATTGATTTTAGACGAATCGATTTGAGACGAATTGATTTTAGACCAATTGATTTTAGACGAACTTACCGGACACCATATTTTCTGGAGTAGAAACAATGTTTTACATTACTACATAACATTGGAAGATACTTATTTTATTTTGTAGAGCATAAATTTGTAACAATTTGTTTGATACAATCATACATCACAAAATGTTATCTGTTTCTGTTTGACATCAATTTTTAATCAGAGAACAACCCCTGGGAAACAAACATTCAAATAATGTGAATTTACTCTAAATACGAATATTGTTTCTAGGTATAGAGAATCTTCTCTGAATAAATATTAATATTTTATTTCACAGAATAATGTCATGTTCAACCTATTTATAATATCTTTACATCAGCTCAAATGAAAACGATAATTTTATTATCAATATACTTTATTGTTAGTTACTTACAGTTATTTATTTATTTATTTATTCAAGATACTCAATACAGATAATTATGACATACAAGTCTTAAGCAGTAAAGCGTGATATTATATCTATATATCTATAACCTCACGCCACGTCCCTTGCAGGGTAGGCAGAGAGGACAGAGCGCCAGACAGCCCTATCCTTACACACACTTCTAGCTTCTTATTTTCTTGCATAAATTAGTGAAATTTATCTCTGATATTTTTTACGAAAGAAAGCAAGTCGTTTATCGAATGTTTCAGGGAAAAATTGTAATTTTGTATTGATAATATCCATTAAAATCCAGGGTACGTTCGTAAAATGTTTTTGACTGAAGCCAAATTAACCCCAAAAAATGTGAAAAAACGCTATTTTTAGCATTTAATCATAAATAAATAAATAAATCTTTATCAAAAAGAAAACATATCTACCAACCAACCACTTGTGACATTCATTTGATATACACATTACATACAAGTGTATGAAAAATAAGAAAAATATAAATAATCATGCGACTGTTCAGGCTATTTTAAACCTTAATGTCGCGGGAAATAACCGTGATGTCATAGTTGGGTTGCGAGCCCTAAGTTTCATAATGTTACCATCACTGAGTATTATTGTTACAATGAAATGAAAAATTTGTGTTGTGTATGACGTTTGTTTTTATTAAAACCAGAACACTTTTTGAAGTGTCCGTGGGAACACAGTTGAGATGGTTGTTGCGTATAATTTTGTGTTTTCTTTTTTATTTGTGGTGTTCAATTATTAGTTGCGTGCTTTGGAATAGGAAAGTACTTATTTTTGTGGTGAATATATTTTCGTTCATTTACAAGTGTTGAAGTTTTTGGTGTTTGTGTTGGCTATTGAAGTGTTATTTTATAAATATTGTACTATTGGAATCTCCTCATTGGAGTGAAGGCAAAGGAAAACAACGGGTAACCAGCGACAACAAGGTAAGTGATAACATTCCTTTCATCCTTTAAAAACCCATTTTGACAACATTTTTCCAACAGTTCACCATCCAATTCTTTGTGTAGTTTCAAACCCATAACCCCGCACTGGAAGGACATATGCAAGCAAGTGTCAAATACCTTTTTCTTTATGTGGTTTGCAAGTCGTTAGACTTGAGGATATATGTCAGTTTCAGGTGATTTTACTGAAGAAAAAAATTGCCTTAAGATTCAGAATTTTGGAAAAAACTTCTCCGGTTTATGCTCATTTAAATAAAAACATTAGAGCAAGGGTGGCCAACCTTTTAAGCAGACGGGCCAGATTCTAAAAATGAGATTGCCTACCGGGCCGCACAACCTATATAGACTCGTTTCGTGGGCGGGAGGGGAGGGAAGGGGAGCAACAGAAACCAAAATATTGTATTAGCCTAAAAAAAGTGAAATAGCGCCGCAGGCGTTTTTTTTTTTGAAACTGGGGGGAGAAGGCTCAACAATATGCATGGAAAACGTTTTCTAATTGTAAAGATAACTCCAAATAGCGCCGCAGGCGAAATTTTTAAAGTAAAATGGGTGAAGTGATGAATTTGATTGTCTCTCGCGGGCCGCGGGTTGGCCACCCTAGCATTAGAGTCACAAAAATATGTTAGAGCTACAATAACTTTAAGATACCACTACTAATTTAACCGAATTTCCAATGAATTAATAAAAAAAAGTGTCGGAGGTAACACTTCTACCCTACTTACGTCCCAATGTTTTTACGAGTAAAAATAAGAGATAGTAGAAAGGAACTTTTATAATGTGTAGAAATATGTATCTACATATGTAATGATGTATAAGTAGTTAGGTACCATCAGTTAGATTCCAATATCATATTGTGGTCGAGGACCGAGATAACAATCAAATAATAAAAGATTTCCACTATGCGCCACTGTGGGGGGTCCGGGGGGAGTGAGGGGGCCAGAGGGGGGCAGAGGGGGTGGCTGGTAACATTCTGATAATATTGAACACACTCTAAAAATAAAATTGGATTTGTGCTCTAAGACATTCTCTTACAGTATTATTTATTTTTTATCAGTCAGTAATACCCATTGTATTGTGAGATCATCCTATATATAATATAGCACAGGATGATTTCAGATTATGTTCCTACATTTACAGTTTTTTCCTCAACAAAGACGAGAGACATCTTCATTCACATAATGCAGCGTTGGGTGAACTCCCTTGGAGAGGAAGTAGGATGGGTGTTCCGACTCTTAAGAGTCGGCTTTGGCTGGGCAACGTTCACCTATTCCACCACATACTGCTGTCAAAAAACTGTAATGTATTTCCGTCTGTGCAACGCAGATAAATCCGGTTCAATAAGTAAAATAAATTACTATCCAGATATATTTAGGTTCTGATGCACGAGCCCTAAAATACAAATATTATTGTAGGTTCTCCTTCTTATCGTGTCGGTCAGCACTCATTAGATCTCCCTCCGCTCCCATAAAGCCACAACCTCTCCCGCGTCATCGTCCAAGGGAGAGCGATCTGAGAGACTCTCCCATGTGCACCGCCCAGGAGCCATTGGGCAGGCCAGAAGGTGCTCAGTGTCCTGCAGCAGCCCGCAGTCGCACGTCGCGTCCTAAGCCATTCCCCATCTCTGGAGGTTCTTCCTAGTGTGTCCGACTCCGGATGCGATCCTGTTGAGGGTTTTCCACCCTGGTCAGTGTAAATCGTGTCCTGGGGTAGGGCTTCCATATTGGCGTGTTAAACAGGGTCCCTTGTGCATACTCTGCGGTGCCCCTCCACATGCTAATGCTTGCAGTTTCAATTATATCTGCTAAGGGTTTGGTCGCGTTTAGGAAGCTCCTCCTGGATTTGAGGCGGCCAGGTGGTGGCAGGTGCCCATGTAGCATGTGTCTGATCTGTGACTTGGTGTTAGTTATCCCTTATCAGTCTATTAGCCTCATTTAGGGAGGTGTCAACCCTCTGAGCATGTGCCGATTGCCATCAAGTAGGTTAGGACGTCAGTAGTACGAAAATAATTTGACTTAGTACTTCAATAATCAAAGGTTAGATTAGATGAATACCAAGTATTTTAATATAGCGATATGACGTCATCATGCAAGATGTGGTACTGTAGGTATGTATGAAATGTAAATAATAAGTAGTTAAGGCTTGTTGGGAAATGATTTATGATTATCTCACAAGACACGGGTATTAATATGAAATAATGTGAGGTACTTGTGTGAGATTCGGAGAACTTGGTAAACTCTCAACCAAAGTATCTCATCTGCCTCTATATGTAGATTCATAGTTCAGAATACTGCGGTACACGAGGAACTTACACGAAATGCCATCAGATAAGTAAGGAAGGGAATATTATATTCTAACTAGCTGTAACGCGTCAAATTTTCTGACATAACGAACAGATTGCGTGTGACGACATCGTTTTATACCTATCTCCGGTGCTCACAAAGCTCACGAAATTTTGGCAGTGCACTGTGTGTGGAAACCTCATACTGACGTTTGTTGTGTCAAGGTTTTAAATAAATCGGCGGTAATATGTATGTAAATTGTTAATAATGATTTTATTTTCTACTGATGTGCTTTAAGAATAAACAGGTGATGTCATAACATCGTTCAGTTCCCTGTCATCCATTTCTGAATCAAAAATAAAATATTGCACTTGCAAAAAACTGTCCCGAATTGGATAGTGCATACGTATAGCACGCTTTCTACAAATTAGTCGATACGGACGATAGTCAAAACGGGACTCGTGATTGTACCGCGGACGTCGGCGTCGTTTGCACTGGTAGCGCAATTCGGACCGCTAACAAAGATGACCGGTTTGTAGGGTAAGCAGTAGGAAGGCTTAACGGTTAAAGCCATAGACAAAACTTGACCGCCGCCATTGCCGCTACTATCCTTTCCGTTAGGTATACGCCTTTTTTCTAGATGTATAGCACGCTAATTTACCATTTAATTACATAGGTTTTATTCTAAAGGTAATTTCCATACTGTTAAAACATAATGAGTTGCCAAAAGCACGGGTTGGCTGGCAGAAATTGCCATTTGGCAATAAGTCCGCCCATTGTATGATTATTTTCAGTACAATAAAGATTATTTTATTTTATTTATTTATTTTAAAATCACTGAAATATCACCAGGTTTTATGAAATTGTGGATAACCAATATGACACACATCAATCATATGTTTGTATACTTAATAATAAAAAAAAACAACTTGAAAACGTTGCCACAGGTCCTGCGTTACATTGTTACACGAATTCCACCAGAATAATGTCAGTTGATGATATAGAGAAACAAGCAAGTATTTACAAAAGATAATATGTGGAACATTACATAAATTATTACACTAATTTGTGTTCCATATACTACACTCTCCATACATAATGTATGTATCTCCGTTTAATATTAAGGACGGTATAATAATTTGTATCTTATTTAAGGAAATTAACATCTCTTTGTCAAATTCTCGTATCGTAATAAATTATACGCCATTAAGAAATTCATCACAGTTCCTTTAAAGTACTTACAACCATCTAAATTACTCTATACACGTATTATAATAATAATAATAATAATCATCGGACCACATATTGGCGTCGTTAAATAAAATAATATAGTCCGAGAGCCCGCTGCTTAATTTATGACGTATCTGTTTTTTGATCGAAATGTGGTATAAACGATAGCTTACCAATAGGGTATTACATCGCACTAGGGTTGCCTATCAAAATCTTGCCGCAACCCCCTCTGCCCCCCCGAAAAGGTCCCTCTTCGCGGTTTTTCGCATTTTATAGGAATATGTACATATTCTACACACCTACACTAAATATTAGGCATCCTTGCTTTACCATATCATAAACATTAGTGTACAGGAGTAGGAGATATGTAAACATTTTTTGGAATGAGACAGAGCAGGTGTAATAATAATTTACAAGGACGTCTAGCAAATATTCCAGGTAAACCTTGTATTAGAAACCTAACGAGATATTTAATTACATAACATATTAGGTATTTACACATGGGTGAGGCTGTCTGGGTCGCACAGAACAAACAGTATACAGAGAACCAGAGAACGTGCAGCCAAAACAGAACGTGGACATTTCAGAACGCTACCAAGAGGTAAAGTTACTTGTAGTACTAGTTGTAGGAATACTACATTGTACTATACTATATACTACTACTACACTATACCCTCAGGCCACCTCCTTTGCGGGGTAGACAGAGAGAACGGATCGCCAGACTTTCCTATCCTTACACACACTTCGGGTTTCCGTCACATTCATGCAATTCCTCATACACATTCTACGATTAATTTTACTCAAAACACGTCAGTCTTTGAGGATCTGGTCAATATGGTCCAGCCGTGTGGTTCTTGGACGGCCGCGTTTCCTTACTCCTCTTCTTTCACTCAAGTAAACTTTCCTTGTTATCCTTTCATCGTTCATTCTCTTCACATGTCCCAACCATCGCAACTTGCTGTAATACTATAAAATAAAATAAAAATAGAACAAAATGAAAATAGAAAAATCCAACGCTTTACTTTTTCTTCGTTTTAAAAAATTCTTTTGAACAATTTTGAACTTGCCTCCCTCCCCAAGCCCCATCCATAAAATCAATTATTAACATCTTCTATCTGGAAAAGATAGCGATTCGAGTTTAAAACTTCTTAAGCGTAATGCAGCCGGGAACTTTTTGAACCCTCCTTAATGTACCTCGAGATTAGAACTGAAGCCACAGAGCTCTTCAATATTTTAAACCTACTTTCGTGTTATCTTTTTATAATTTATCATAAGAAATCGCTTACTGAAAGAAAAAAACTTTATTCATGTTTATATTGTTTATATTTTAAACTTTTATATTGTTCCGATTACCTAGAAGAAAGCTGATATGGACTCCTGAAGTGGAAGTTGAATATGGGGGGAGGTTTTTTTGTATCATAATTTTATGTTAGATTTTCTACATTTCGTAGTTGAAATAACAAGTAGGTAGTTATCTCAACAGATATGCGGAATTTAGTATGGATGGACTTGAATTGGTGAATGTTACTTAAAAGTGTAAAGTGATCGCTTTAAACCAGTCATAAGCCTGAAGGAAAGTCCATTATTTGCTGTATATCTGTTGAAATATGTATTCCGTACTTGAAATATTCACATAGGTACGTGTCGTGTGAGAAATAATCAAGTTTACAGGGAAGCAAAAAATGTGAATATTTTTTTTTTAATTTGTCATGGTTTTAACACCTCCATTACATGAAAATAAAAAATAAATTTTATGGTGTCCACGTTAAAATCGATGATTTGTTGGTCCCTTTAATAAATTACCTTTCAAAATTGATAAGTCACAAAAATTGTGAGGTTTCCAATGAAATTACATTGCATCACAATGCACGAAAAAGTTTACAAGAAAACCATCCCTAAATGAGAAATTATCTACCTACGTTGAGTATTTTGTACACAATGGTTTAAGTTTACATGATCGTTAACGGTCAGACAGCATTGGGGTATGGCGGGGGAATGGTGTAGGGGTGAAGGGAGGGGAGGGGAAGGTAAATAGGGAAGTGGGTACTTACTTATTATTTTGATTACGATTATGAAGGCCGTAAAATTAATATAATTTGCCGGAAATGAAAATTTCGTAATAATAGGTGTGGGTACTTGGGGTAGTTGTACCTACCTTCAATAGCGTGGAGCGCTCTTGTATGGGAAAAAATAAAGTTTGCAATATCGACCGGTGCGCGATAGAAGTAGTGTCATGTAAGCATTCACCATGTGAAATATTTTTATAAATATTGACGTTATGTACTGTCCTAAGACCGATGATTTTTTTGAAAATATATGAATATATAAATAAATAAAATCTTAATTGAAAAAAATATTTTCTCCAAATGGCGGGTTTATTGCCATAGGCAATGTCTGCCAACCAACAACCAATGAATTTTATTTTTTACCACATTTTTTTTTATTTCTTTGAACTATAAAAGATAAGCAAACAACTGTAAATTAAAAATCTCATCAAATAATGCGGATATTAGCACAAGAAAAGAATACCGTCGCAGAAAATGTGGAAAATTAGAGTTGTTTCAGAGAACGTGGTATTTAATTGATTGGTACAACTTCTTTATTTTACTTCATATTGCTATTTTTTGGCATTTGTTTATTATTTAGACCAGTGATCCCACGATGGGGCGTATCCCCCACCGATGGGGCATCGCGCCTCAGAGGTGGGGAAGATCATATACGCAGTCATGGCCATCGGCGTGAAGGAATCTCACATTAATCACAAATTATTGTGAAAATTCATTATTTTGCGACTGTTTCGTTAGTGAAATATACTGGCATTCCCTTGGAATCCAGTCTGTAGGGAGCTTCTAAGATTCGTTCCAAGTGTGGGCAGTCGTGGAAATAAATCACACAATTTCACACAATAACTTATATTGAACGACAAGAATTATAATGTATGTAGGCCTATGCTATGTCTGCCTTCAGCTGAGTCTAAAACCAGAATAATCTCTACCAAAATTCCCCTCTCCTATTTTCCTAATAAGTATAAATTTCAAAATCCCGCATCGCCATCTGTGTTCAAATCTTCCAACCGCTTATTGCCAACAATTCACTATTCGACCTGTAGCAGTTAGCAAAGTCTCATACCTATTTTGTTTCTCCCAGTTGACCACAGATGGCAGTACCTATCTTGTTTCTCCCAGTTGACCACAGATGGCAGTACATCACACTTCCCAACTTAATTCAAGAAAATCTCAAATTTTCTGATCTACCTACTAAACATTTAAACAATTTCAATACCTAAACTCAGCTGTGTCCTATCTAACATATTACATTACACTTATATATATGATTCATTTGATTCAATTACATTACACTTATATATATGATTCATTTGATTCAATTGATTCCATTGTTCTACTACAAATATGATAACTTAAACATATATCTCTTAAACCTCTCCGTATCTCTGCGGTGACTGCACTGGCCTTGGTCTCAAGCTTCTCTCACGCTGTCCAGTGTCGAGTGCATCGAAGATTCTCCCGTCTTGGCTTTCCTGTAAAGACAGAGAGACAGGATTAGGCACACTGTCACAGAGCGCCTCCATCCCTGCCCCGCCGTCTGTACACTCAGACTGGGGCAAGGCGGGCGGTGTGTCGCACTCATCTCCCACAACATCATCTCTCCCCCACGACACTCTCAGAGGCGAGATCTGGTCCACATGACGTCTCCATATCTTACCTGAGGAAATTCTTACTAACACCACACTCTTGGACAAAATTTTATGTATTCTAGCCTTAATCCAGCACTTCTCTGTGCTCCTATAATCTCTGGTTATCACAAGATCATCCAACTTTAAAAAATGTTTATAATTTATTTTCCCTTATGATAAAGTTTTTGTTTGTCTTTACTTATTTTTATGTTTTGACGGACCGACCTAGGTATTTTCCTATCCTGACCCATCCCTTCGGGGATCAACAAGTCGTATATACATTTCAACCTTCTTCCCAACATGAGCCTCGCAGGCTCTATACCTGTTGATGAGTGCGGTGTATTCCTATTATCTGTGAGAAAGTCGTTAATCAGATCTTCCCAATTTTTGGGTAATCTCTCGCTTTTCATGATTTTCCTTACAAAATTTTTGCAATTTCGAACCGAATTTTCCCCTTGGCCATTCGACGATTGATGTTGTACCGGTGTTACTATGTGTGAAATTCCCTGTGATTCACAAAATTGCCTAAACTCGTGTGACCCAAAAACTGTCGCCCCATCGCTCACAATCACGTCGCAAACCCCCAATGTTCTAAATATTCCTTTCAACGTTCGAATGGATGAGGTTGAAGTGGGTTGATCTACCCTTACACACTCTAGCCATTTTGTCGTAGAGTCTATACAGATCAGAAACTGCGTCCCACCAATTGGCCCAAAATAATCTATGTGAATTCGACTCCATACTTTACCCGAGTCTACCCATGGACTTAACTCTACCTTAGGAGGGTTATCTTGTACCTGTCTGCATGTCATGCAACTACCCACTAAGTTTTCGATGTCTTTATTCAACCCTGGCCAAAACAGATACCCCCTAGCCAAGCCCTTTGTACGTACCATGCCTTGGTGTGACCTGTGTAACAGTTCCAATATTTCCTTTCTCTTTACACTTGGTATTACCACCCTATGATCCCAAAACACACATCCGTCCTGAACATGCAACCCGTTTCTCAATTTATAATAAGCATAAACCTCTGAAGTCTTATCTACCTTCGTCTCCCAGCCTAACCTAATGCTTTCCTTTACCTGCGCCAGAACTGAGTCCTTCTCCGTGAGATTTTTAATGTCCAACCATGTGATGGGTAACTTTGCCTCTGAACATAGTGTGAATATCCATTCGCTTTCCCTTCTCTTTTCATTTACCATAAACAAATTGTTGAAATTCTCTGTTTCGTTAAATTTTGTCACCTCCGCCTCAACTAACGGTATGGGGGCCCTTGACAGATAATCCGAGCAATTATTTGCCGATTTTACATGTTCGATTTGATAATCAAATGCCGCCAAGATTACCCCATATCTGATCAATCTATTCGCTGCTAATTGTGGAATCTCCTTTGTTGGACTTAATATTCTAGTCAACGCCTGATTGTCAACACAAAGTTTGAATTTTCTCCCGTACAGATAATGAAACCATTTCCTTAGTGCATAAATTATTGCCAGGGCCTCCAAATCCAAAATTGAATACCTCTGTTCTGCGCTAGTTAGCGACCTAGAGATAAATGCAATTGGTCTTTCTACCCCATTATCATACACATGCAACAACGTCGCCGCTATTCCCGAGGCAGATGCATCTGTAACGAGTTTAACCGGAATGTCCACATTATAATGTGTCAATACTAAGTTTGGCGATAGCATTTCTTTGACTTTAGTTACCGCGTCATCACACTCTCCAGACCACTCCCATTTTACACCCTTTTTTAGTAAAGCATATAACGGTGCCAACAAACCCGCGATATCTGGAACGAAATTTCTGTAATAGTTTATCAACCCCAAAAAACTACGTAACTGCGTGATGTTTTGAGGTACTGTCACCTCTTTTATGGCCTTTACCTTATCCTCCAAGGGAGAAATTCCTTTTCCGGATAGCTTATAACCCAGATATTCCACCTCTTTTACAAAAAACAAGCACTTTTCAGCATTTACAGTTAACCCGCAGTCCTGCAGCCTTCTAAAAAGCCTTACTAAATTTTCATCTAACTCTTGCATTGTTTTTCCGCATATAATCAAATCGTCAATGTATGCCGCTGTGTTTGGCAATCCCTGTACTACTGAATCGATGACCTGCATAAATAATGCGGGACTAGTTTTCATACCAAAGATCAGTGTTCTATAACGAAAAAGGCCTAAACATGTTGATATTGTGGTGACCTCTCTGCATTGTTTTTTTAAACCGACTTGACAATATGCTGATTTCAAATCTACCTTAGCGTAATATTTACCGTGACTCACCTTGTGAATAACATCCTGAATCCTTGGTAGGGGATATTTGTCGTCACAGATGTATTTATTAATCGTATTTTTATAGTCCGCACACAACCTTATTGAACCATCCGCCTTCGGTACTATCACCAACGGACTGGCGTATTTAGATACTTCTACCTGTTCAATGATATCGTTTTTTAACATTTTATTTATCTCACTTTCAACTTTAGACACTAGTGCCATTGGTATCGGCCTCGGATTACAGAATTTTGGAATGTGATCTTTTGTCATTTCAAAACCGACTTCGTATTTGTTAAACTTCCCGAGTTTTTCACTAAAAACATTTGGAAACGTATCTTTTAACCTCTTCACCAAAATGTCAGACTGAACGGATTCGTTGTTGTTGTTGCTAACTTCACAACTGTTTTTATTACCAACTGTACAGATTCCCGCGATTGAAATGTCAAACAGTTTCATGAAGTCCCTTCCAAACAAGATCTGTGTACCTTCTCGTATAACCAAAAATTCCAATGTTTTTCTCCAAGTTTTGTAGTGTATTTCTAAATTTACCGTTCCCATGACTTGTAACGCTTTTTCCGCGTAACTCTGAACGTTACCCGCATATGGATTCAGCGGTATATCACTGAAAAATTTCGCGTACGTGTTACTTGGTACAACTGATTTGAACGCTCCTGAATCGATCATACCTGACAGCACAGTTTTCCCTAGTTCACATGAAATGTAACATGGATTTTCCCCTGAAACGTCTGTAATTACATTCAAATCCAACTGATTTATTCTTTTTTGTGCGTAGCTCCTACAATTTCGTGCGAAATGCCCCGGCTTGTTACACTTAAAGCATCTACTACTTTTTTCAGTGTTTTTTTCTCTGATGTAGTGAGGGGAGGGTGTCCGCGACCTGTTAAACTTTCTCTCATTGCTGAGACTACGTTTTCTCTCAAAATGCCTCCTCTCAAAACCTGCATTCGTGCTTGCCCCGTGGCGTGAAAAATTTTTTTCCGTATTGACCATTGCGACAATATTTTCGCCAATATTTTCGGCATTTCTTCGATTTAAACTACTTTCATATAACACCGCCATTCTCAAACATTCAGAAAACTCTTTTTCCTCACAATCCAAAATTAACTTCTCCTTGATTTGACTCTTTCTTATACCTATTATAAATATATCCCGTAATACCTCCAACAAAAATTTGCCAAATTTACATTCACTTGATAATTTCTTCAATCGAGCCGCCCATTCTTGTAAAGATTCATATTCTGACTGTTTCGCGTTATAAAAATTTCCTCTGCATTCTAACTTACAGACATTAGTTTTACAATACGCATCTAATAAGGCAATTAACTGCTCTGTATTTAAATCATCGGCATTCTGCGGAGACGCCAGATCCACTAACAGTGAAAATGTCGGAGAGGAAAGATAGGAGCAGAAAAGTGCCACCTTTTTTCCGTCCGAGACCCCCTTCTCATCATAAAGCCTCAATGACTGCCTAAATCTTAAGATGAATA
Source organism: Ceraclea dissimilis (assembly GCA_963576895.1). Taxonomy (NCBI): domain Eukaryota; kingdom Metazoa; phylum Arthropoda; class Insecta; order Trichoptera; family Leptoceridae; genus Ceraclea; species Ceraclea dissimilis. The sequence goes on from OY756360.1 coordinate 334,532, forward strand.
TTTCCCACCTGTCCGTCTTTTGGTCGAAAGACAGTGTAGGATCCCTCGTCACTGAACCAGATACCGAGGAAGCTTGAACCTCCGGCTTCGATGCTCCTGGTTTGGAGTCGGGCATTTCTCAACAACTTTTCTATCTAAGCTACCTATTTACCAAATGAAAGTTTGTTCTACTACAATCTAATAACTCAAAACTACTTATCTTCAGTTGGACGACAATACTCCTGATGACCTCAGTTGACCTCTTGGAATGACCCCAGATGACCCTTGGTTTGACCGTCGGCTTCTGTGTCTCGTTCTCTTTCGCGGATGATGGCGTCCTCCCTCTTGTAGTCCTTGTTGTACTGGGCGTTGCTCCAGTCTTCCGTCCGTCTCTGGATGGGTAACTGCCTCCGATTCTGGTCTCCACAAGGTCTTGCCCAGCTTCTTGGAACACCAACACCGCCCTTGGCTTCTGGTTTGATGTCCTCACCAGGTTTCTCTGGTCCCTGACCCCTTGTAGACCGCTCAGCTGCCAAGACAACACCTCCGCACAACCGAAGAAAAATCTTCTTGTGACAACAAGAAAATTTTCACCTTTGCCCACACAAATTTACTGCGCCATGAAATATACTGGCATTCCCTTGGAATCCAGTCTGTAGGGAGCTTCTAAGATTCGTTCCAAGTGTGGGCAGTCGTGGAAATAAATCACACAATTTCACACAATAACTTATATTGAACGACAAGAATTATAATGTATGTAGGCCTATGCTATGTCTGCCTTCAGCTGAGTCTAAAACCAGAATAATCTCTACCAAAATTCCCCTCTCCTATTTTTCTAATAAGTATAAATTTCAAAATCCCGCATCGCCATCTGTGTTCAAATCTTCCAACCGCTTATTGCCAACAATTCACTATTCGACCTGTAGCAGTTAGCAAAGTCTCACACCTATTTTGTTTCTCCCAGTTGACCACAGATGGCAGTACCTATCTTGTTTCTCCCAGTTGACCACAGATGGCAGTACATCACAGTTAGGAAAATTTGCCTGCGGCGCTCCCATACAACTTTTTATTTGTGTCCCTAATAGGGCATCTTTACCGCACCGCACCCAACCGGATTTCCCAAAAAAAAAGATAAACGCTCCATCCTAACATACAAGTGCGACGAGCTTAACTCTTATAATAATATTAAAATAAGGTATTTTCATAATTCCGCGATATTATTATCCGGTATTCTGTTCCTCCGTTATGCATGAAATTTTTATGTCTCTTCTCTGTAACCCTTTTACGATCTTAACCCTTGCCTTGCTTGCAGATGATAATAATAATATGGATGAGAATATTATGCGCATTGTACATACGAGTAAGTACAGTTATATAGGTAGGACATTTAATCTTGTAGGCTTTCGAGGCGTAATGAATCCATCGGTTGAGCGTTTTGTCGAACTTTTTCGTTGCATGTATTTATTCGATTGACTTATCGAGCTTTTGCTCCCGTTGCTGGTAACATGTGCAGGGTGCAGGGTTACGAAAGCTCGTTCAGTCAATCGAAGAAATACACACAGTGAGAAATCCTGAAAGACGCTCGACCGATGGAAAGCTAGTACATGGTCGGAGCGCGGGTATCCCGAGCGGGAACTACCGGATTCGAATCCCGACTCTAACGATGAAATAATATGAAGGTACATCACCATACAGATTTTTAGATAAGTGGAAACTTTTCGGGGAAGTATTCGGGTTGGTGTATATATTCCCAGTTGATTTCATATTAAAAAAAAATCAGTTGAATTCGGATTCAGTTGAAAATTATTACTGTAAGCAAGATGGTTTTGGTGTTCACTTTTTATAGCACTTCATTTTAACAAATTATAAGAATAGCAAGGTAGCGCGCGGTGTGCGAAGGAAAATGTCCTGACTAAGAAATATCAGAGAATGGACCGGAATTCAGAGAATGGGTGATTGTTTCGGCTAGCATAGGACATATAATAAGCCTACGCCAGGGTGATAGTCGATGTCTAAGGCTAAGGTACCTAACAAGACACTTTTACAAGATTTTTTTATTAAAGGAAATCCACCCGACAGCGATTGATTTATTAAGGTGACTGGAAAGACCAACTACATAATTTAGGTACTTTTCGAAGGTCCATAGCGCCGTACTCTTAAAAGTTAGATCTCTAAAAAAAATATATGTTATTCCTTAATAATCTGGCTCTCAAGTAACCATTTTATTTTTTTTATATTTTACGTACCTTTTCCGCAAAATATTTTTAAAAAATACCTGTTTTTTTAGTTTTATCGCCCACAACTCAAAACCTATGAGGTTTAGAAGCATGGTTCTTTTTTTAAAATAAAGGTAATTAATAATTCTAATAAGTTACCATTTTAGTTTTTGCGTCATGTTTTTACTTTTCGTGTAAAATCAAATAAACCGTATTTTGCGTGATTCTAAAGAAGCTTCATTGAAATACACTGACTCGTACGCATTGGATTGTAATCCTTAGCGACGTACATTCTCATACAATAATTTCAAGGATTCCATTTACATTAGTTCAGTCCCGCCTTCGTCCTCGAGGTGGTCAGACGTGGAATCTGCGCCGAGTGTTTTTAGGTCTTTTATTGTGAAATACAGAGACGATGTACCTACTTACATAGTTATGCTTACTTTTTTTCATACGACTAGTAGCTGACTAGTAGTAGACCCGCTAATTTGTAATATAAAATATAATAATTACCTAACCTACTTTTATTTTAAAAAGTCCACTCTTCGCTGTATATCTGTTTAGATAAATACTTTTCATTCACCCACATCATTTAGAAAATCCGTCGCACCCTAAATAGAGACATTCAGAATAAATTAGTGATGCTTCAATGGAATAGTTTCGAAAAAAAAAAAAAAAAAACAAAATACATAATGCTAAACTTATGATTCTCATGAATTTCTCCAATACCTATTTTGATTAAGGTTATCTCCTATTCTAATCTAATATACCTATACGTATTACGTACCTAATAAAATCATTTATGAAAATGACCTACTAACATTGCAATACGTACTAGGTATATATGTAGGTAGATTAGAGAAAACAATTTTAAAGACCCATAAATATTACAGGATTCACTTTTGCCAAAGAATTCCCTATGCAAAAATCGAATTATCGCACAAAAATGAACCGACCACTCAACGAATTGTCATAGATTTAGGAATGGAGGAAATTTCTTGTTTATAATTATATTAATTATAATATTGGTGAACCATACAAAAGGGAATCGTGTAATACTAAAGATAGTAGAATAGTTTTATTATTAGTATAGATAGGGTTATTACTTATTATTATAATATAATAGATAATAGGTTGTTTAGTAATACCGTTGTTGTAGTTTATGATGGGTACCTATGGAAAAATATTGCAGTCAAGTGGTCTTATTCTATTATTGTCTTTTGTCGTATTGTCCCGCTAATTACCTTTTATCATTTTTTTGTTCTTTTGTAATTTTACTACACCTGAGTAGAAGATAATAATATGTAATAAAATAATTTGAACACTACGAACATTCATTCATGAAATCATGATTCATGAATTCTCTATGTACCTATGTATTTTATTTTCACATTGTACCTAAACTTTTGCAGACTAAAATATAGATACTACGTCTTTTTACATCATTTATGAATTTGTTTTTACATAAGTAGGATTGGTACCTACTAGACATGTGCGCCGGCTGCAAAAAAGCCGGCGGCGGCGCCCATGTCTAAAATTGCCGGCGGCGGCGTCACGCCGGCGGCGTGGATACAAAGTGAGGGGGAGCATTAGATTTTTTTGCATTATTGTTTTAAATGATTAAATACGCATATGTGAAAAGGATAATGATAAACTCGATTTATTTATTTTGAAAAACTATGATTATTTCAATGACAAAGTAAAATAAAAGCCCATACTTGAAAAATAATGGAGAATTTCATTATTGCTTTTTCATGGTACTGGAGGGCAGATTAAAATAAACTAAGCCATAAAGTCAAACGCGTCAGAATGAGCCTCACTATGGGCAGTGGTGCAGTCGAACAGGTTTCTCATTTGGTAATATTTGGGCTGTTAGCTAAACGATGGGTGAAATTGAAACTCTGAAATAAAGTCTAGAATTGCGATGACGAGGTCGACCTTCCACAAAATACAAAACTCCTTGAGCATAAGCTGTAAAAACATATGTGTTGTATGTACTATTGTTTGTAGTTGAAGGGTAATTTAATAAAATTATGTAATTTAATAAAACTATCTTATTTGCGATGTTATTTTAGGCGTAAAAATAAGGATAATAATTATTAAATAAACAGAAATCGTGGTGTTTTTAGTCGAAAGGTGCATAAATTAATAATGATATGAACCAAAATACGTAATGTTTAACGGTGGAAAGATAAATTACAATTTGAGAGTAGTCTGTAATCACAGTCTGAGAAACCACGTTAGGTGATAGTATTTTTTTATTATTGTAATGCAGCTTTGGGTGAGCGAAATAATTGGATTTTAACGTTAAAATATTTAATTATATTCACATTTTGCCACCTTCAAGGCCGTAAACGTCAAAAATTACCAAATGAATATCGTTTTGTCAAGAGAAAAGGAGTCATTATCATTTCCACAGTGTTGTATTAAAACAAATGAAGTATAGCGAATCTAGTTAAGTGGAATAAAAATAATTTTGATTAGGTACTTCGATAATCAAAGGTTAAACTAATTAATGAAAAGAGAGAACGGTTGACCGAAAAGACGAAAGGCTGCATATTTTGGTCAGATATTCTGCCAAAATTCACGTGGTTTAAAAATTTCGGCGTGGTAAAATCGACTGTTGTCCTAAAAATCTACTTACATAAAATAACGTTTGTTTTTCATTTAATTTCCACCACGAAGAACCAAACTATTAATACCTCCATCCCATCCTATTTCTTGTTTTAGAATCGAATAAGTAAGACACAGAAAATTCCCCGATTTTTTTATGAATTCAAACAATAGCATTCTCAAAATAATATCGTATTTTTTATATACTTAATTTGATTAGTCGTCTACCAAAGTTTATGAAAGGTGCAATTGGTAAGAAATAAATGACTGATTTCATTATACATTATAATATAAAATCTAATTCTGGACATTAAAAATAATAAGTATCTTACCTACCTATAAGTATCATAGCATGTAAACACGACATAATAGATATTTTGAAAGGTGAAATATTTTTATTTGTTTGGTCATTAAAATCTTCTTTATGAATAAGGATTATGGATTATGGACTGTCAACGAAATTTTTATTTCTTTATTTTTTTATTATTTTTTTTGTAATACAAAATATACCTATTAATTACCTAACCCACTTTTCTTTTAAAAAGTCCACTCTTCGCTGTATATCTGTTTAGATAAATACTTTTCATTCACCCACATCATTCAGAAAATCCGTTGTTCTCACAAAAAGTACATTATGAGTATTATGACATTCAGAAAAAAAAACTATTATTTGTTTGTTCGAGAAATCGACTAAAAATGTACATACGTACGAGTATGTATTCGTAATTCGTTTATCCTAATATTCCTAATAGTATGTATTATGAAATGTTCGGTGATTTAAATCTTCATTAGGTACGTACGTCGTACAATGTGCTATTTCATTTGTCGTATTTGTTTTTACAATTATGTATTACCTACTTGAATATCGATTATTTTTTATTGCCCTTAGAAATGCAATCACTGTATAGGTAGGTACATAATATGTACTTATTAATTACCTACATTGAAGGTAAGTACCTACTTATCTAGGTATACAGTATGCACTCGATTTTACCTGCTAATTTGGCTCTTTAGGTACATTATTTATCACTAATTAGAGCAGAATTTATAAATACCTCCAATATTTTGATTTGGTTGTCTCTTACTCCAGTATACCAAATACCTATTTATTAGGAATACCTACTTATAAAATTATCTATTAGGTATATGCTATATTTAATTATCTTGGCAATCAACCCGTAAAGAGTGATTTGTGGCAATACAAAAATAAATGAAATTAAATCAATGCAATTATTAGAATAATTTTGATAATTATAGTGTAGATTTGTGAAAACAAACAAATTGAAAGTATTCCTTTTGTTATTGAAATTTTAATTTTTGATGGGTACCGCACCTATAGTAAAAATAATATTGTAGTGGTAACGCTGATAATGGAAGAATATACTATTATTGTTGTATTGTCCGGCCCAGCTGTAAAATTATTATATTTTGTTATTTTATAATCTACCACTTATTGACTATTGTACCTACACACTTGAGTACAAAATAATAATAGTACTATAATAAATAAAAAGTGTGAACATTCATTCATTCATGAGTATTTTATTTACGCATTGTCATTATTCATTATAATCATTCATTATACACTTTTGGAGACTGAAGGTTAGACGCTATTTTTTACAAATATGTATTATTTTTATATTATTTACTAATTTATACATACGTTTTGAACTGGGCATCTTGAAATTTATTGAAGTAGATACTAATTACATATCTAAATACGTACTCTCTCTCTCTCCCTCTTAGGGCAAAGCACCCGAGCTCGAGTGATACATGAAATTGATACCTAATAATTTTAATCCTATACAATATACCTACCTAGTACCTACTATTCTAAAAATTCATAGTATGAACTGTGTAGTAGCTCAGGACGAATATTATGAAATAAAAAAAATATGACATGTTATTTTATGTCCGAATTTGTAAAGATTCTACCATAGAATTATTCTACATTACCTGACCGCTGTAGTATCTACTGATCTTAGATCTATTGTCTACAATATTATCTATTGTCAGAATACCGATAACGGCGATAACACTTACTGAGCACAGGTAGTTGCTATACAAAATAAACTTAGGACCGTAAACAATACAAAAGGGGAGGTCCTTTGGTGCGGTGTGAAGGGGTTCGAGGGGAATTTTTGTCATAGCCCCACCCATTTGCGAATTTTGTTTTGCTTTTCTATCTGCCTTAAATTCAAGAAGAAAGAAGGTTAGAATTGGTTATAAACCTATGTAAATAAACATATACATAATGGAAAGTCATGTCCTTGTGTTGGTACCATGCTATGAATTAGGTACTACTATCTCAATCTATTGACAAATTTCCACAACAAAAGACTTACAGACAGCAAACAATTTATTATAATGATGAACTAGGTAGGTACCCTAAGACGGACGGCTTAAAAATCTTTGTCATTTCCTTTCATTCATTTTTAATTTACTCCTACTCTGTTGTTTGCTCGTCTTTATATAAGAAATGAATATGGCGTTTCATTTTAAGAACTATGCTTCAAGAAACAAAGAGCGTACGCAAACTTCTTGTTGTTAGTTGAAGTTGTACTGGAGTATACTATAATAATAATTATTAAAATATCTTACATGCTCGTATTTCCCTAGACAACTCTCTGTCTTACTGCAGGCACATTGTGTATTTGAAGTAATATTCTTAAATAAGAATGAGAGTCTAAAGAAACGGAGAAAAAAAACGCAAGAAAAACATAAGAGTTGGCATATTGGTGAATCCTGGCATCTCACTAAAACACGTTATAGAAAATTACTCAGCGCTGAGAACAGATATTTGCGGCGAATACTGGGAGTCACATGGTTTGACTATGTCACTAATAGTCCAAGAGCCCGCTGCTTAATTTATGACGTATCTGTTTTTTGATCGAAATGTGGTATAAACGATAGCTTACCAATAGGGTATTACATCGCACTAGGGTTGCCTATCAAAATCTTGCCGCAACCCCCCCTGCCCCCCCCGAAAAGGTCCCTCTTCGCGGTTTTTCGCATTTTATAGGAATATGGTAAGAGATAGGAGAAAGTAGTCAATGACAAAAATAATCCTTGCTAAATTCTCTACAAAAAATATTTAGTCAATTTTTTCGTAGAACTAGCAGTTTACCCGCAATGCAAATATGTCATAAATTAAGCAGCGGGCTCTCGGACTATAACGATGAAGTCAGGAGTCGAACACATCAGCCGCTTATTACCCAAGCGATGCAGACTCGTAGGTTAAACTGGCTCGGGCACATTCTACATACGTATGCCCGCTGATAGCATCAACAACAGCTGTCTCCAATATCGCCCTGTAGGCAACACACGTCTGGGAAGGCCTGCAATAACCATCCTGAGGCTGTACACATCAGAGCTGCGCCAGGCTGGAATGACATGGTAACAAGCAACGGAGTTGGCCAAGGACAGAAAAACCTGGAAAAACTGGGTGACGATGTTCCACATAGGGAGCGGACGTGGATATGTATGATAGGATGTATGAATATTGTCATTGTAAAAAAAAACTAAAAACAGGAGACCTTAGATCTCGAAAACGTTACTAAATTTGCTTTGAAAAAAATATAGGGTAGATACATTGATCATTTAACTAGGGAATGACCTTCGTTAGCTAGGGAATGATCTTGTATAGATTTCTAAAAAAAAAAGTGAAAAATACCTCTGATTTTTTTCCTAAAAACAGCAACATATTTCCCTAAAGTTGCTGAGATTTTGTTTGGATTGATAATATTCATTAAAACCTAGGGAATGACCATCAAGTTTATTTTTAATGAAGCGAAATTAACCCCAAAAAGAAAAAAAAAACGGCTTTTTCTAACATTTTATCGTGCGATTTGAACGCCGCGGAAAATGACCGTGACGTCATAGTTGGGTCCCGAGCTTTAAAGAATTACTGGAAGCTCATCCCGAGTACACTCGCCCATTACATTCGTATGTTACACGCTACAATAATAAGCTCCAGTAATAATAAAAGGAATAAGCTTTTTGCTATTATTTAATATAACTACAAGTAGCAGTAGGTTCCATTTTTATAAAGCTACATTTATAAAGTTAGTATTGTATCAACCGTGACCAAACAAAAACCCATAAGAATCTTGCTCAACATGAATAAATCCCAAAAAAAGACCGAAACCCTTCAGAAATATGCCCGAGGGATAAAAGCTCAAATCTCATTGGATTTTTAGAATAAAATTAATTGTATCTATTAATATAGATTTTTTTCAGTGTGCTGGAAGCTACCATAGATTAGAAAATAAACAAATCAATGAGCGGATCTAAAATGGGAAAGACAATAAAATAGTCAACATTTTATAATAATTCATCCAATAGAATGTTTGGACTTTTATCCGTTGAGCATATTTCTGAAGAGCTTTTATGTTTTTCGAGGTTCATACACCATGGGCAATATTCCTATGGGTCTTTCTCCGGGAACTGTATTCCTTAGTAGCTGTAGTTATTATGTAAGTGTATTATTAAGAATTATGAAGCAAGCAAGTGCACTTAGCGCTGTCAGGAGATCTAAAGAGTTATACGAAGTTGCTTGAAGTTATTTCAGTATATATTTTCAAGAGAAACTTGTAAGCCAAGCTGCGCTCTGCTGTAAGAAATTTCAATAATTAATATCGTGACCTACCTACCTTCCAACTCCTCTGCACTTCACTCTTAACTTCGCGTGTCATATTCAGCGTCGTCTATAAATCATTAAAAATGTATGCAACGGAAATTTGGAATTCAGGACGAATAATTTCAACTCAATACTATGACTGTGAGCCATATCGTGTGAGACTGTGAGCCATATCGGGGGTGAAACATCTGACTTTATCCCCGTTTTCACCAACTTCTAACTAAGAAGGAGACCCCTAAGAAATTTCCATACAAAAACAGAGATAATATTCTATTTTTTGACACGCAGGCCTACCATCCACACCCTAATTCCATACAAAATGCATCACGCAACTCACCTAGCCTGGGCAGAAATATTTGGGCACCTAACGTAGGTGAGTTGCGTGTTGCATTTTGTATGAAATTAGGGTGTGGTTGGTAGACCTGCGTGTCAAAAAAAAGAATATTATCTCTGTTTTTGTATGGAAATTTCTTAGGGGTTTCCTTCTTAGGTAAAAGTTGGTGAAAACGGAGGTTAGTGTCTAAATGAAGCGGCGACGACATACCTAAGGACACTCGACCTCTAACTCTGACAAACAGTTTACATTGTGCAATATACATGTGGTGTCTGTATCTTATTATTATGTACCTATTGTTATGTTGTTGATATTATTGATGTGATGTACTTGTATGACTATACGATAAATAATAAGAAATACTAAGTTGAATTATTTTTGGCTTACTTAATTTTCTTCTAAAGCGTTGGATTTTTTCTACATTCCGAAGTATATGCTGCTGTCATTTGTCCTCATGACTGAGGGTCGCGACTCTCACTCCCGCAGTTGACTATCCTCCTCCATGAGCCTCTGTCCATAGTCAGATGTGCGGCCTCGTGCAGAGTGGTATTGGTGCCTGTTCTCACTAGGTGGCTCCAACGCATATACCATTCAGTATTCCTATAACATCCTTACTATGCGAAACGAAGCCGGGGTGAACTGAAATTGCGAATGTTTTTCGAGTGTAAAGTGATCACTGAAGCCAGCCGAGTTCGGTCGTAAGCCCGACAGTGTATACAATTTTCATTGAGATCAAGTACTATCAAAAACAATAATCATTATCAGATTAATGCCAATCAGAGTGTAAAGGGCTCTGATTAAAATTAAGTCATACATTCATAAAAATCAATTGTTTAGCTGGTTTAGCATATCGTCAAGCGAGCTTCTTCACCCCTTCGCGGAAGGCCGAATCATCCAGCGATTTTTACTCCCTGCACACCGAGACACACGAATGGTATTGTAGTTGTGGTACTCTGAGTTCTTGAGTTGATGTATTGTAATAAGCAGGTACAGCATAATCAAATAAATAAAGTATAATATTTCTTAATGTCACGTCCTTAGAACATTCATGATATCGTAATTACCTACTATTGTTGTAAATTATAAACTTTGTACAAAATTATTATAATTTAATGAACGTGGGTACTATTATAGGTCTGTTTAGTGATAATATCAGCAGACATTTGAATACTCTGAACATTGAACGTGTTTACGTTGTTATTCGAATATTTCAAAGGTCGAGAGGTCGTCGTTATATGAAAAGAGAACTTGATTATTATATTCAAGTAATAATACGGCGCTTTTAGATTTCTCGATGGAAAGTTGTGGGGTAGTCTGTTTTTCTTTCATTGTATACGTATTTTGGGGTGCTGAATCCGAATCCGAGGTTTGCCAACAAAATTTCGTGACGGAACATGGCGAAAAATTGGTAAAATGGCGAAAATATTCCTTTTCTGGCGATTTCTTTATAAGAACTCGAAAATTGACAACTTTCGTAGTTATTTTTCTACGCAAAATTAAAGTACGTAAAATTTACTACAAAATTGCTATATAAAAATTTTCTCTAAAATAACTAGCAGCGGAGCTGTCAAGCTCCAAAAATTAGCCAAATTTTCTCGTTATTTTAAATTGTGAGAATGAAAAATGTACGGAGAATAGGTCACCTTGTTAGAATTATCACCAAATTTTGACAATTATTCTTCAGATTTATGATACATATTTTACCTCGTTGGAATCAGTAAACATGGAGAAAGGTTTCAGGATAAATTTTATTTAAAAATATTGTGAAATGTTTACGCTAAAAAGGTTTAAACATTTTTAGCCTTAACAAATTACTATATTTTTAAATAAAATTATTGAAACATGTCTAGCTCAAATATTTCACGATGTTTTTAAATAAAAATTTCGTTAATAGCTTTCTTTGTGTTTTCGGATTAAAACGAGGTGAAATATGACTCATGAAAGAATAATTGTTGAAATTTGCTTATGAAGGCAACAAGGTGAACTTTTTCAATACATTTTCGATTCCCGTAATGTAAAACAATAAGAAAATTTGCACATTTTTTGGACCTTGACAGCTCCGTTGCTATTTATTTTAGAGAAAAATTTTATATGGCAATTTTGTAGTAAAATTTACGTACTTTAATTTTGCGTAGAAAAATAACTTACGAAAGTTGTCAGTTTTCGAGTTCTTATAAAGAAATCGCCAGAAAAAAAATATTTTCGCCATTTTACCAATTTTTCGCCATGTTCCGTCACGAAATTTTGTTGGCAAACCTCGGATTCGGATTCAGCACCCCAAAATATGTATAGAATGAAAGAAAAACAGACTACCCCACAACTTTCCATCGAGGAACTGTTTTGTGTTTAATTTCACCGGATTATAAGTAAAAGTTTTGTCACTATTCAATGGCACGAAATTTCAAGGTGCTTTTTTTAAAAGAAAGTGATCTCGAAGCTTAAGCTTCAAAGCTTCTGTGGGTTTTATATTTTCTGATTCAAATATGAAAACGATTCATTTTTAATTGTAAAGCTTATGTGATTAGATCCGTCCTTTTTTTGTGTAGACATAGAAATATATATGCATATTGAAAAACTATGTTGAATTAGTGATTGCCTAGAAATTCCAACTTATTTGAGATTAGACTTGAGAATAATAATCCACAGTAACCTTGATATCTTCATAAGATAATGAACTCATGTGTTTTAATTTTACTGTGGCGCATGCTTGTAGGTTGTGTTGAAATAACTACTTGATACTTTTTTATGTAATTTTTGAGAAAATATAGTAAGTATATTAATATTACGTGCAGAGAAGGGACGAGGGTTCCGCTCTGAAGAGGGCAACAAACTGGTCTGTGGAAGGACAAATAAAGAGAGGACGGCCAAAGAAGTCCCTTGAGGAGACAATCAGAGGGGACATGGAACACCTGGAGCTTACTCCAGAAGACTGCCTTGATCCGGGCATATGGAGAGAAGAAAGAGCCGCTGACCCCAAATAAATGGGACATGGTGCAGAGAAGAAGAATATTATTATATGTAAAACATGTAACAAAACAATATATACTAGTATGTAATTTATATTACCGTCACAATATGACAAATTAAAATGTATAAGGTAGGATTAAAAAGATATAAAAGAAAAGCTACTTGTTTGAATTCAAATTGTGAAATTTTACAAATTCCCAAAGCTTATCATGTAATTCCTGCCTAAATACTACCTGTAAACACGCATATTATAAAGATTGGCTGTCACGGGCGTCGACAACTTTGGATCTAGAGGGAGCAACTAAAATAATATCATTATTGTTTTATTTTTGTTCTTCATCCCTAGGGCCTGATTGGGGCACTTGGACACGTCAAGGTTTCAAAATATATTATACAGCTATAATATTAGGACTATGAAACAATGAAACAGAATCCATGCCATTAGAATCCCTCCCCGTAGCTCCCCCTTGGACGATGACGCAGGAGAGGTTGCGGCTTTCTGGGAGCGGAGGGGGATCTAATGAGTGCTGACCGACACGAAGAAGAATGTAAAGTGTTCTATTGGCATTTCGTCATGAGTTGATGATTGATGTAGTATAGTTATTAAATAGCGACGCAGGCTTTTTTTTTTTGAAATACGAATAGAAGAAGGTCATGATGTAGATATGGTTAACCGTCGTTAAAAAATAACATAATAATACATAAAAAAAAAACATGGTTGGCGCAGTTCTCTTTAAGTCAGCAGTGTCTCGAGCGGGAGGTGCCGGGTTCAAACCCCAGCACTGGCTATGTATCCCACATTTTGCGATACAGGCTTTTAGCCTAGTGCAAAGTGTGCAGGAAAGTATTTGGGCTTGTGTTGCAAGCCCAGATCTTTTTTTTAAAAAAAAACTTTTTACAATAACGGGTATAATTCAAAGTCAGGCGATATTTTTCAAGACTGAATGAAGAAGGTTTCGGTTTGTGTCAGGTAAGTACTTAATATTATACCATTTTTTTTATTTATGAACAAATAATTGCGACTAAATAGAATTTCATTTTGGACAATTTGTGATACATTATGACAAAAAAGGATGTGGTGTGATTTTTGATTGAAATTTTGTGATGTTGCCTTGCGGTTGCCACACCCCTGCTCTTTCCTGCCGACGCCCTTGCATCCTCTGTGTATAATAATGGGGTGGAGGGGGGGGGAGGGATGAAAAGCTATTTTATGAAAAGTTGATGGAATAATATGTTTGAAAGCTTTTAATGTGCCTTCTTTGTAAATTATTATTCTGAGAGTTAATTAAGCTTAATTATTTATACCAAACGGAAGCTTCCATTGAACAACACGTACTCAGTACTGGTCAAGTAAGTTGTCGGTCAGTTGTTAGCGAAATATTATTTCTATCACAGATACAGAAATAATGAAATCAATGAATGCTTCGTTAGTCTTTCAAAAAGTTGTTCTTCACAGTGAATGAGCTGAGGACAGAATAATATTTTCCCGACTTTTTCTTCAATAAATGTCCTATTTTCTATTCATCAAACTATATTGAGGTCTCTTCTGATATACAACAAACCACAAAACTGGGAAACTTTTAATGATTTAGTACCCACTGTATACAACACCATAGCGGAATAACTATCAGTATCTATGTACCTACTTACATATTATATAATCCTGTGTGTATAAAAAAACTTAATATGTTCTTTGCGCACACATATTTATGATATTCAGAATGGGAATCGAAACTCATAATTGCTGAAAAATATGAAAAATAATTGTAGCTGCATATTTTATGTTTGTATGATATCCAGTCAATTCGAATAAAACTAATAGTCTAGTCATATGGTGTTTTTCATACTTTACGTATTTGGGGGCGCTGAATTCGAATTTCAACTTTGCCACCTCGTAAATGTGATGCGTTCTGAGATATTCGAGAAAAACTCAGAAGAAAACCTTCTTTTTAGAGACTTTCGCTCATAACTCGAAAAGTATACATTTTAGAGAAAAGAATCTCGAGACAAGAATAAACTAGAGTAAAGGAGAATGCTCATTTTGTATGGGAAAAAAACCCAGGCCCGGCGCAAACGAAATGTAACTCAAATGATAGGTAATAATTAGTAGTTAAATACTGCATAGGGGGCATCATCGAAATCAATGGCTTAATGGGTGAAATACCTATTCGAAGTTTTACATTGGTTACACGAATATATAAGAAAAGTAGCATTAAACAGTTACAATTGCGATTCAAAAGTATATAATATGACGAGTGTAAGGTAGGCTGTCTGATTTTTCTTCTTCTTCATCAGCCTTGATCCCTCCACTGCCGGATGTAGGCCTAAAGGTAAATGAATTATGAAATGCTAAATGCTTATTATAAAATGCTCATGAATTATGTAAAAAATAAACATGTCCGGCGCAAACGCAATGTGACTCAAACGATAGGTAAAAATGAGTAAATAAATACTGCATAGGTGGTATCATCGAAATCAATGGCTAAATATGTGAAATACCTATTCAAAGTTTCCCCTGTAAAACTTCGAATAGGTATTTCACACATTTAGCCATCGATTTCGATGATTCCTCTTATGCAGTATTTAATTACTCATTTTTACCTATCATTTGAGTTAGGTTTCGTTTGCGCCGAACCTGACTTTTTTTTACATATTTCATGAGCATTTTTCTTTCGGCTTATATCCAGCTGAGGAGGGACCAACGTTGATGAAAAAGAAGACGAAGAGGACGGGCTATAAGGATACTCATCATATTATACCCTTTTAGACCGCAATTGTAACTGTCTAATGCTCCTTTTCTTATATATTCGTGTAACCAATGTAGAACTTCGAATAGGTATTTCACCCATTAAGCCATTGATTTCGATGATGCCACCCATGCAGTATTTAATTACTAGTTATTACCTATCATTTGAGTTACATTTCGTTTGCGCCGGGCCTGGGTTTTTTATGAGCATTCTCCTTTCCTACAAATAGCGATGATATTATTTTTTCTGAAATAAACCGCTTACGCGCTACTATGCGCTAAAAAAGGGCATAAATTCCACTCTTTTTAAAAAAATATTTTCTCTTTTAATTTATTGACTATAACTCAAAATATATAGACTTTTTTGGAAAAAATTGTTGTACAAAAATGAAGTACACTATATTTTCTACAATTAATGCTACGAAGGTTTCTGAGACAGACTAACCTCTATTACGTTAGAGCGCATTGAAGTTCACTTTAGTACATTAGAATAAAATTCTTCATTATTTAAAATGGATATATAACATTAAAAAAAATAAAAAAATCTACTAAACTTCCTTGATGCTATAAATGCAAGGCTAAAATTTTAATATTTTAATATTTGCTACCCCTCAATAGCGATGGGTTGGTAGACATTTGAGAATTCCTTAAAAACAAAAGCTCATTCTCCAGTTTTCTGCCCATAATGTAAAAATTAAAAACAATAGGGACAATTATACTTAGACAAAAATAAAGTACATTTTATTATCTATGAACTACCTTAATAACTTATTTTATTCAAATAGACGATTCAGCAGCCAGAGTCCGTTAAAAATTGTCCATATCTCGGAAATATTCTAAAATCTCTACTTATTTTGGTTTACCGCCTGCAAATAAGAAACTAAAGATTGTTAAGAAACAAAATATGAAAATTCATCAAATTTCCTACAAATTGTGTCTCTTGCGTTTTCGCCCTGGCGAACTGGTTCGATGTTAAGAAGCATCGAAATTTGGTATAGCGTGTATAATATAATACGAATATATAATACGAACTACGACCATGGTACGTGTGTTACATACCATAGTCGTAGTTCGTATTATCAACGCTTAATTAATATGACACGCTATACCAAATTTCGATGCTTTTTAACAGCGAACCAGTTCGCCTGTTCGAAAACACAAGAGACATAATTTGTAGGAAATTTAATGAATTTTCATATTTTGTTTCTTAAAAACGTTTAGTTTCTTATTTGCAGGCGGTAAACCAAAATAAGTAGAGATTTTAGAATATTTTCGAGATATGGACAATTTTTAACGGACTCTGGCTGCTGAATCGTCTATTTGAATAAAATAAGTTATTAAGGTAGTTCATAGATAATATAATGTACTTTATTTTTGTCTAAGTATAATTGTCCCTATTGTTTTTAATTTTTACATTATGGGCAGAAAACTGGAGAATGAGCTTTTGTTTTTAAGGAATTCTCAAATGTCTACCAACCCACCGCTATTGAGGGGTAGCAAATATTAAAATATTAAAATTTTAGCCTTGCATTTATAGCATCAAGGAAGTTTAGTAGATTTTTTTATTTTTTTTAATGTTATATATCCATTTTAAATAATGAAGAATTTTATTCTAATGTACTAAAGTGAACTTCAATGCGCTCTAACGTAATAGAGGTTAGTCTGTCTCAGAAACCTTCGTAGCATTAATTGTAGAAAATATAGTGTACTTCATTTTTGTACAACAATTTTTTCCAAAAAAGTCTATATATTTTGAGTTATAGTCAATAAATTAAAAGAGAAAATATTTTTTTAAAAAGAGTGGAATTTATGCCCTTTTTTAGCGCATAGTAGCGCGTAAGCGGTTTATTTCAGAAAAAATAATATCATCGCTATTTGTAGGAAATTTATTCTAGTTTATTCTTGTCTCGAGATTCTTTTCTCTAAAATGTATACTTTTCGAGTTATGAGCGAAAGTCTATAAAAAGAAGGTTTTCTTCTGAGTTTTTCTCGAATATCTCAGAACGCATCACATTTACGAGGTGGCAAAGTTGAAATTCGAATTCAGCGCCCCCAAATACGTAAAGTATGAAAGGGAAGTAGACTACTGTATTTTTTTCCTGAAAATGCCATTAAATTTGCTCTCGTTACTGCACTATAATTCTTTTGAAAATCATAATTTACGAGTACCTGAACTTTTTGAAAACATCTGATTTTCTACATTTCTACATACACGTTCCTTCTCGACTTGGCTACCAGCCATCATATCACAGCGGTAAAATACCGGCTTGTCAGGATAGAGTTCTGGGTTCGATTCCCGGCCACCTCAGATGTATGGACTGGAATTGATTAATGTTACTCGAGTGTAAAGTGATCAGATTAAACCAGCCGATGATCAGTCATAAGCCTGATGGAAAGTCCATCCTTTGCTGTATATCTGTTGAAATAACTGCCTGTTTAAACTTATTCGACTAACGATCAATTCGACACGTGCATCTATTGCCGAAATAATTGTGCAATTAATTGCTCCGGGTCGCTGAGCAACTATTGAACGTACGAAAAAAAGTATGAAATGTTGCCGAAATACTCGTAATTGTTCAATTAGTTGCTCCAGTTGGGGCAATACGTGTTGCCGAGCAATCATTGCTCGAAAAAGATAACCTTTCTAACCAATTCGACTACCTAATATCATGCGTTTTGTGTCTAATCCGGTGAAATTAGACACAAAGCAGTCCCTCGATGGAAAGTTGTGGGGTAGTAGGGATTTCTTTCATTCTATACGTTTTTTGGGATGCTGAATCCGAACAAAATTTCGATACGCAACATGGCGAAAAATATTCGTTTTCTGGCGATTTTTTTATAAGAACTCGAAAACTGACAACTTTCGTGTTATTTTTCTGCGCAAAATGAAAGTACGTAAATTTTACTACAAAATTGCTATATAAAATTTTTCTCTAAAATAAACAGGAACGGAGCTGTCAAGGTCCAAAAAATGGCCAAATTTTCTTACTGTTTTACATTACGAGAATCGAAAATGTATTGAAAAAGTTTACCTTGTTGCCTTCATAAGCAAATTTCAACAATTATTATTTTTATTCATGAGTCATATTTTACCTCGTTGGAATCAGAAAACACAAAGAAAGCTATTAAAGATTTTTTTTATTTAAAAACACCTTGAAATATTTGAGCTAGACATGTTTAAATAATTTTATTTAAAAATATGGTAATTTGTTTAGGCTAAAAATGTTTAAACCTTTTTAACTTATACACTACACTATATTTTTAAATAAAATTTATCCTGAAACCTTTATCCATGTTTGCTGATTCCAACGAGGTAAAATATGTTTCATAAATCTGAAGAATAGTTGTCAAAATTTGGTGATAATTCGAACAAGGTGACCTATTCTCCATACATTTTCCATTCTCACAATTTGAAATAACAAGAAAATTTGACCAATTTTTGGAGTTTGACAGATCCGCTACTAGTTATTTTAGAAAAAAAAATTATAAACCCAATTTGTAGTAAATTTTATGTGCTTTCATTCTGCTAAAAAGATGACCCACAAAAAGTTGATGGTTTTTAAGTTCAAATCCAGAATTCGCCAGGAAATGTAAATATTCTCCATTTTACCAATTTTTCGCCATGTTCCGTCACGAAATTTTGTTGGCAAAACTCGGATTCGGATTCAGCACCCCAAAATACGTATAGAATGAAAGAAAAACAGACTACCCCACAACTTTCCATCGAGA
Source organism: Ceraclea dissimilis (assembly GCA_963576895.1). Lineage (NCBI taxonomy): Eukaryota > Metazoa > Arthropoda > Insecta > Trichoptera > Leptoceridae > Ceraclea > Ceraclea dissimilis. The sequence goes on from OY756360.1 coordinate 353,755, forward strand.
AATCTAAAAGCACCGTATTAGTTATGTTTGAATTCAGAACAATAATTATTGTCGGATTGCTTATTAGTCGAATTAGTATTAATCAAGCTTGCTATTAGTCGAATTTATGTACTGTAAACGAGCATAATTTGCCGAACAACCATACATAAAATAAAGTCGTAGGTATTATGTTGTACAAAATAGTGCCCGGTAAGTTCCTCTAAAATCAATTGGTCTATAATCAATTGTTCTAAAATCAATTCGTCTAAAATCAATTGTTCTAAAATCAATTCGTCTAAAATCAATTCGGCCAAAATCAATTTGCCTAACGATCCTCGATTTTAGACGAATTGATTTTAGACGAATTGATTTTAGACCGATTGATTTTCGACGAACTTACCATAAACTGTACAAAATACCTAGTACCCAAGTGTTACTTGACATGCCTTCATCTGTATTGTATAAATAATGAAAAAAGGCTCCACTTAGTAACATGTTGTTTGAAACTTTAACACGCATCCTTTATTGACATTGTTTGGATTGAAGAGCGATTTATTACTCCGTCGTTTAGGTAAAATAATATATGTAAGTAGGTCCTGTACAATAGGTTGTTTCATATTCCAAAATTTTTGGCTTTAGGATTTATCCTATTACGGTCCAAGTTATGTAAAAATTATTTGCGCAAATTTCAAGAAGATTGGAAATATCTAAAGGTTGCACACTTTTAACTCATGAAGTTCATAGTAATTAGTACTAATGGCTTTCTCATGTATTTCTTTTATCGTTTGCACCGATTTGGACTACAATATCAGCGATATGTGTTTTAATACTACAACATCTAATACAGAACTTATCCAAATGATATGAATTAAAAGAGAATTCGGATGAAAATCAACGTTGTTGGCTTGCCATCTTCACACTAATAAACTAATATTAAAAGGAGTGGCAAGCCAACCACATGTGGTTGAAAATAAAAATCCACGAATCCAGGAATTTTCTTTCAATTGTATCCGAATTCTCTTTTATGCTGTACTGTACCAAACGTTTGGTACTATGCTGTACCAAATCGGTGCAAAAGATGAAAGAAATACATGAGAAAGCCATCAGTACTTTAGAGATAAAAGTGATCAATGTGTGCCACAACTAAATATTATCCAATATTCTTGAAATTCAGCATAAATAGTTTTTACATAACATACACTCGGACCGTAAGAGAATGTATCCAACATTTTATTTTTTTTCCATAGAAGCCTGAAATACCCTACTATGTACAACATCCTAAACGTTCGTCTCAACAATTTAATGTGACACTAACAAGTAGACCATACGATTAGTACTAAACTGACACACATTTATTCAAACAAGTAAAAGAAAAGAGCAGGCAGCGGGTGCTGACAGGCGAAAGCAGAAAACACTCAATGTCAGAAAGAAAATAGCGAGTGAATCCCGAAATAAAAAAGAAAGTATGGGGGTTGGTTCTGTAGGGGGTGGACGTAATACTGTAATACGTAGCACGATTGAATACTGTGTACCATTAGCTTACCGGAAATGTATGAAATCAGGCGTTGTATACAATTCCTGGGAAATGTGTCTTCTTCTTCTTATTCCTTCAGCCATCTCTCAACTGCTGGATAATATAAGCCACTTCCATTTGTTTCCATTTTAATCTATCCTTAGATTTGCCAATCGCGACTGGATTAATATCGTCGCTCCATCTTTTTTGTGTTCGACCTACTCCTCTTTTTTTTATCCCACGGTCTCCATCTAATAAACTCTGGGTGTCCATAGCTCTATCCCCTCCTGGCAACATGACCCGCCCACTGCTCTTTTTTGTTCAGCAACACGGTCCGTGATGTCTATGGCTTTTGTTCTGCGCCTTAGAATCGCCAGGAAGTGTGTGAAATAAAGCTCATTTTATGTATTAACGCTGGTCGCTGGCTGCCCAAATTACACCGTTCGTGAGTTGAGAGACTACACAATTGTTAAAATTCCTAAATTTCATACATTTCCAATAACAAATATTCTATAGTATGTTGAGGGTTGGGGTGGTGGTCCCATCCCTTAGTCTAGGAGGCACAGTGAGTGTAAAAACGACGGAACATTTGTCATCCCGCCAATTTGAATTGTATCCCTCGGCGTTTATTTTTTTCCATTCTCTCTTACAAGCATTAGAGTGAGGTGACATGCACACTCCCTCCCGTTATAATATGGAGATGTATGGAGGAGTTATATTATCAATATTGTCGTATGTAAAACTAGAAACAAACGCAGAGTAATGAAATTGAGATTATGTCAAAATATAAGTCTCGTTAGTAAACATGAAACAATGTCAATATGTACCAGACCCATATTAATATACCTAGTACTGTTCACTAACAAAATACGACTGTTATTTTAGTAATGTACCTACTAGCATGTAAGAAGATTAAATTTAACTTGTAGCAATTTAATCAACGTGTTTTTTTTGTTCTGTTTCAATATAATTGTAAGAAAACTCAGGTATTTATTTATTTATTGCCAAATACAAAAGCAATATTAAGACATACCTATAGACACAAGATACAATGTGGATATTTACGGACTAATTGTCTTTTTGTGACTCAATTTCAGTGAGAGAAAAGCTGGTCTATTTCTGTAATTTGTTTAGCTAAAATAAGTATGTTTTAAATTTATTTTGGTACAGAATAATTGAAAAATTGAAGATGTTCAGGTGGTCCGCAGGTGTAACCAGGATGGACGAAATTAGAAAGGAATATATTCGTGATAGTTTTGGGGTCGTGCCTATCCCGGAGAAACAAAAAGAAAGTAGACTCCGATGATACGGACACATGAACAAACGAAATGAAGATCACGTGGTCAGAATGCACTAGACATCCCCACACAAGCGAGAGGTCGAGGTCGTCCACAAGCCACCCGGTGGAACAATATTGAGAGATACTTAAGGGAGAAGCAGCTGACCAGTGAGATGATACAAGACAGAAAGACTTGGAGACTGCGTACCAGAAAGGCCGACCCCAGGTGAACTGGAAGAGGCAAGCAGGAAGAAAGAAAGACAGGATAAATGAAAAATTGATTTGTATAGAAACAGATCGTTCACAAATGTTCACAAACTTACACGAAAAAACAAACTCTTTTTAAAAGTGAAACTTGTATGAAATCTTGTAATTGTATAGGATACAACTATTACTAGAACGAACATACATTTTCCTTTTGCTATAATGCAGGTATTATAGTTACTAGTATACAGCCCGCATTGTTACACAGTCTACTGAGCAAAGCACACACAACAGCCTGACACTACCTTGTGACAATAATCTCACTGTGTAAGTATGGATACGTATGTGTACACTGTATGCGTCGCATGTAATCAAAATCCATCAAGAATAATTAAATAGATAAAACTTTATTGACGGAAATTAAAAACAACAAAACAATTACAGTCAATAGAGAAAAGAGGCAAGTTCATTACAATGGACCCAAATAATAATTGTAAATCTCGGTACATGGTGGAAGTCCGGTTTTAAAGAAAAAAATTAAACTAAATATTTCGATTAAAATCCACAAAAATGACTGTAGATTTCGCCACTAGTATTAAAGGATTTGCACCCTCATCATCATTCACAATCGCCTGATGATGAGGGTGCAAAACCTTGAATACTAGTCGCGAAATCTAAAGTCATTTTTGTGGTGGAGAAAAACGAAGAAGATATTAGTAAATACCATGAGAACCTACAAAACTATCCAACTGCACATAAGTTGGTTACAATATAAAGTTTACTATAATTTTTATATAATTAAAATACTTAGATAACTATTTATATTGAAATACGTATTTAAAATACTTAAAACGATATATTTAACCATTTTCTTCGTTTCGGAACGACTTTTTAAACTCGGTTGATAGATTTTGTTTCCCTGCGTGCACATCAAACTCGCGTGTAGCGAGGCTTTTTGGTACACATCCAATATTGCATGTAGGGTAGTAGGGTAGGGTAGGTATAGAGTTTACACTATTACAGGGTAGGTATAGAGACATTCAACAATACACGGATATGTCAACTGTCAGCAAAACATGCGGGTGGGTAGGTACTTTGATATATTACATAACGTAGATGAATTTTTATTTGCACTGAGCTTCCAAATATATTTACATTTCTCCCAGGACCTACACTTACGACAATATTGGAATCTTTTGTATGAATGTGAAATTGAGGTTATTTTTAGAGCCTATATTGAACCTTCAGACTTTGTTATAACTTTATAGAGAAGCCAAATCGAACCACTCGAATCGAAAAATTCTTGTACCTTTTAGCAAATACTTACATAAGTACGTAAATATGTAGTTAGTTATAATTTCCAAATAGTACCTAATCGCTTCTCTCCATATACCGCTTCACAAAAATGGGGACAGGAGTTTTCAATATGAAAAAAAAATCATTCTTAAGGTGCTCTTACGCGAGAAATTTTAGTACAAATCATATTGATTAACATTATTTCGTAATATTACATCTTCTGGTGCTGTATGTTATACCGATATGTATATTTCTTTAAAAATTTTCGCCTGTGGCGCTATTTCTTGTTTTTTGAGAATGTGTATATTTTTCAAAAAAATGAGGCAAACGATATTACTGTCTTTAAGAAAATCGCTTGCGGCGCTATTTGCGCGTTTTTCGTGCTGAAACAAATTTAAAAAAAAATGTTTCTTTTATCAACTTATAAATTCAATTTTAAAAATTGATATTTTTTACCCAGTCTTTCAAATGGTTGCCAACCACTGATTACTAGTCTCAAGAAAGAAGCATGAAAATGTCTCCAGGATACACCGCTCTCTCTGTCTGCTTCCCGAGGGATGTTTCATGATGAAAGTATTTTAACAGCATAATAATAAGCTTACATAATTCTGATGAAAATCGGGTAACAATGTAACAGCCTGTGACAACTTTTGCAAGCTGCTCGAATATAGGTATACGGAATTAAAACACTTTGCGATTGCAGCGCTCTCACCTACAGTCGATTTTTTAGGTTGATACCACTTTTAACTTACACGATATTGCGTAACATAAATACCTACGACATAATAAAATGTTTTGAATGGTTATCGATAGATGCCGACATCTTTAGAAGTCGTGGCTTTAGAAGCGTGGGAATGTTAAATTCGTACATTTTGATTAACAACGTGAATTGGTAAATATTGTACTACAAAAATATTACTAAGTAGAATAGAAAATAATGCGCTAAAAAAATACAATTAGAATGTGTAGATACGTACAATATGATAGTGTAAAAATAGGGTTTGTTATAAGCCTGGTGATCTGTTCGATATACGCATTAAGTTAGAGGATAATTATTAGCATTAAATAAATACAAGCGTTAAAGTAGAGGATAATTGCCATGAATCAATTTTTATAGTATGTAAGATTGACCGTTTATGAAAAAAAAAAAAAAAAAAAAAAAAAAGATTGATAGCAAATATTCATTGGTATACTTAATAAGTAACTATTTTTAACATTTTTTGTATTACTGCCTGTTTTACAAATAAAATAAAATACGAACCACGCAAGCTGCGTTATTATTGACGGTTTACGGTGATTTCGTCTAAAATCAATTAGTACAGAACATAAAATAAAATAAAATAAACTTTATTGTACAGAAAAACATACAACGGGCGGGCTTATTGCCAAATGGCAATTTCTGCCAGCCAACCCAAGATAGAAACAAAAATGAGATTTACCTAATTATAGATTCAGTACCAAGAGGGTACCTTAACTGAATACACAAATACATACATAACAATAATTGAATTCATAAATACATACATAGATAAACATATTATTATTATAAATATATAAATATATATGAATGGTAAATGGGATGGGATAGGGTAAGGGAGGGATGATGGGTTCAGGAGGGACGGGTTGTGGGATTTGAAATTCGATTGAAGATGATGATGATGATTTGTTTTGAAGATGATTTGAAGTCTAAAATCAATTCGTCTAATTATCAATTCGTCTAATTATCAGTTCGTCTAAAATCAATTCGGCCAAAATCAATTTGCCTAACGATCAATTCGTCGATTTAAGACGAATTGATTTTAGACGAATTGATAATTAGACTAATTGATAATTAGACGAATTGATAATTAGACGAATTGATTTTAGACCATTTGATTTTAGACGAACTTACCGGACACCATTTTTGACGGATTACAGCTAGTAATAATATATGACCTGCTAAGTAGATACCTGCTATAAAACATTTTTGGTTGGAAGTTAAGTTAACGCAATATCGAATTTCCCGTATGAAACTAGGAGACTAATAATTTTACTGAAATGAATTTCAGATAGTACGGCGCGAAATAGTTTTGTGTAGTTAATAATTAGTTGGAAACGCAATTAGGCGGTGCTGTATTACCTGTATGCTAAGTGTAGTAACCCGGCATTGCCCTAATAATATGCCTATCTAATTTATTATTATTCTATTTAAGGCTCTCCACTCGTTTGCGAGTGATCTTAGGCCTATCTAATTTATACTTAATGGAAATCGTTTGACATAAATACGGATAAATACGAGGACATAAATACGGATAAATACATAAAAACGAGAACCTAACACAAAAGTATGATGCATTAGTATCTTCCAGAGACTTTGTTTATTAAGCGGGCGACTAAAAAAATGTATAACGAATTGCATGAATGTGACGGAAGCAGGAAATGCGTGTCAGGAAAGAAAAATCTGACGATCTGTTCTCTCTGCCTACCACGTAAGGGATGCGGCGTGAAGGGATAGAAAAGAGTGGGTAGAATATATGACGAGTACCTACTTATAGGGTCTCCACACACGTCCGGAAGTTCAGTTAACTGAAGCAACCGTTTGCAAGAAAAGCTCTGACCAAAACTTGTTTCTGAATTCAAAATCAGGGTAACAGTGAATTCAGAGAGAGGTTTTGGTCGCAGCTTTTTTTGTAAACGGTCGATTCAGTTAACTGTACTTCCGGACGTGTGTGGAGAGCCATAGGTATATTTTATAATTTCTAAATATAGAATTAAAAAATGTATGACAAAAATAAAAAAAAATTGACAACATGACATAATTACACTAAAGGTTTTATAAATTAGACAGTACCTACATATTAAGAGTATGCATACCAACATTTCAAAAATTTCTAAAAACGGGAGACCTTCTATCTCGTCAACCGTTACTAAATATGCTTTGGAACAAAATAGGGTAGATGCATTTAACCTTTATATAGGGAATAACCGTAAAAGATTTTTTATATCTTGTATGGATTTCTCAAAAAAATAATTTAAAAACACTTCTGATCTTTTTTCCGAAAGACGAAAACTCGTTTCCCGAAAGTTGCGGAATAATTTTTTTTTTGTACTGATAATATGCTAGGAAATAACCGTAAAAATTTTTTGATAGACGCAAAATTAACCCCTAAAAATGGGAAAAACGCTATTTTTACCATTTTATCATGCGATTGTCACGCGCGATTTTGAACCTCAATGCCGTGGGAAAAGACTGTGACGTCATTCTTGGTGCCAAGCCCTTAATATACACAATGTTAGGTACAAACGTGTAAATAGATGCGTGGCATGTTTTTCACAACAGGTATTATTTTAATCACGTCCCCTGCGCCAGCGATGTAAACTGAGAGGATAATAAATTATTCGGAATATAATAAATTATTATGTTTACATTCACTCATACCTCTACCTATAGGTGTATAATCGTACTATATATAGTATAGGTAGCTGTGTATAGTACAGCAAATAAATTGCTCCACAAATCAGTGTAGCTAATGTTATTAAAACTGCCGCCAGCCAACTCGCAACACTACAACTATATCAATATTAACGATGCCTATAGCACCGAGCAATGGTGTTATTATTTATGGGAGACACGCTAAAATAATTTAAAGCTTAACTAAGCGTCTTACAGCAGAGCCTTTTCTCCTACCGCAGATATTAAGTTGTTAAAATAATAAAATATTTTAACAAGATTATAAAAATAAGAAAATGAACTAAGACTATGTAACTAAGAGCGATATAAGTCATTTTTAAAAATTTATTTTTGAGAAATCCATACAAGATATAAAAAATCTTTTACGGTTATTCCCTAGATAAAGGTTTAATACACCTACTCATTTTTTCCATGGCATATTTTTTGTTTAGTATGTGTTTATATGTGGATGATGTCTGTTTGTGTACCGTGAAGTAAATAAATAAATGAGTAGAGACCCAAATATGACGTCACGGTCATTTCTCGCGGCGTTAAGGTTCAATTTTTCGGGGTCATTTTCGCTTCACCCAAAAAGTTTTTTTGCGGTCATTCACTAGATTTTCACTAGATCAATACGAAAAATATGTATGTCATTGCGACTTTCAGGAAAAAAGTTTGTCTTTCAAAAAAGTTTTGTAGTCTAATTCCAAGCTTGAGACGCTCAATAACTTCATAACAAGATAGTCACCTACCTGAATTTAAATGGTCTATAAACTCAGGGAGCAATAATTACAAAACTTAATAAAATATTTAAGTAACCTCATCTTAATTATAGCAAATTGAATTTAAATACAGCAGAGTCATAATAATTTCATTAAAGTACTAGTGTACCAAGGCCTGACAAACGGGGGAGAGTATTGGATAATTCTTTTTTGCATTTCTGTCCTCCAAAACATGTTTTGTACATTTTTTTCGTAGGACTAACACTAGTAAACACCCGCAATGGCCGGTTAAAGTATGGGATATTTTTGGAAAAAAAAAAATCTTGTTATTTTCATTTGGGCAGGAGGGGGTTGCGGCAGGATTTTGATAGGCAACCCTAGTGCCATGTATTGCCCTATTGGTAAGCTATCATTTAAACCAAATTTTGATCAAGTAACGGATGCATCATATTTTTAACGGTCGTCTCTTAGGCTATTAGCAGCGAAGGTGGGGTGTAGTAACATTTTTGAATGAGTATTTTAGACTATCTAATATAGGTCTTTATTTTGTAGCTAGTTTTTACTTTTAATTTGATTCTAAGTAAAGTAATTCTGGTAAAATTGACAAGCTTTCGTTGCATGGTTTATTTTCTGTTCATCTTGAGTTTAAGGTGGTCGGTAGCCTGGTTGGTAACGCGCTCGATTGATGGGTATCCAGTGGGCGCGGGTTCAATCCCCGACTTACTCCACTTCACAACAGAAGCTTTTGAGCTTTCTGTGAAGTGTACAAAGATGTATTTGGGTTTATTTCGACAAACCCAGATTCATTTTTTATAAAAAAAAATGTTGCTATGTGTTCTAATAATTGTTTGTTCTCATGTGATTTAATAAATATATGTATAGAAATTCTAAACACGTCATTTTAAATCAAAATCAAAGAAAAAAACTAGAAATATTTCAAGAGATTACTTAGTAATAATAACATGGCAAGATCTAACATTATTTCTGAAAGTAAATCTAAACTAGCGACATCTGTTGAAAAAAGAGAGAAGGTACCAACATACAAACAGCAGGCAATTTATTAATCATAATGACGTTTAAAATTGTTGTAAAGTTTTGTATAAAATGAGACCATTAACGAATTTAACTGTTAAAATACCCGATAATAAAAATAATAACTCAATGCAGAAGTGGGCTGGTGGGGGGAGCTGGTACATAATATACCTAATAATAATTAAGCTTTAAGCTTCATAAAATGTTAACAGTAGGCATATTGACATTTTAAATAAAATAAAAAAAACGGGAGACCTTAAGATCTCGACAACTTTACTTATGTATGCTTTAGAAAAAAAATAGGGTAGATATTTTGAACCTTTATCTAGGGAATTACCGTAAAATATTTTTTATATCTTGTATACAGTTCTCTAAAAAAAGTGAAAAACACCTGTGATATTTTTTCTGAAAGCATGCAACTCGTTTCCTGAAATTCATTTTTGTGTACTGATAAAAAAACAAAAAAAAAATATTGATCAAAGCGAAATTTACCCCTAAGAGTTAAAAAAAAAACTCTGTTTTTAACTTTTGATATTGCAATTTTTCATGCGATTTTGAACCGTAAAACGCAGAGGGAAATGATCGTGACTTCATAATATTGAGACCGTAGTCTTAAAGCAGCCCCTTTCCTAAGTACCAAGTTCCAATGTGATGAACTTAATTATGAAATGAATAATTTCATTCAATTTATTGTGCAAAGTATAATTATCTCAATGCGGAGGAAAACTACCTTAGGATGTTATCAAAATACAATTCTCATTAATTTCATTCGTAACCATTCGCCCATTTTACAGTAGCGAAAGGGGATTCCGGTGAAACACTGTGTAATACTTGGCGAGGGTAGGAGGAGGGCGCCTTCCGCAATTTTCCGAGTGGAGAATGTAAACATAAGCGTAGATCCGGTTAGAAAATAACGCAATTCATTCATCTACACCATACGTACATAAAATAATTATATGTTAACGGAAATGTGGGAAAATCCTAGGAAATGTATAAATAAATAAATAAATAAATCTTTATTGACCAAAATGATTTCAATGATTACAAAAAAATAAGACAATCTTGTGTGCCAAAAGGCGGACTTATTGCTAACGCAATATCTTACAGTCAACCCGAGATAAGAAAAAGATACTATGCCAGGTCGCGTATTTACGTTTCCGTGTTCAATAGGAGGCAGTACTGCCTCGAAGCCCATACAGTTTTGTATCGCTCAAACCCTTTCCAAATCCGTATTCAATTCGAGGCAAGCGTCCTCCAGTCGCGCTCGGGTTTGTTACGCAAACTATTCTTCCAAACACGTCTTCAATTCGAGGCATGGAACGCAGCCGTAAATTCGCGGATAAACTTCGCCGCTCGCATCTCACTCCTGCCAAAAAACATTGACTTTGTATAATTAAGATTATTATTTCAGAAATTTCGTAATTTTTTGTCTATATCGATTTTTGCTATGTCTCCAACTTTAACATAAAATTATTATCTTATTCGTTCAATTATTGCTTATAAAATGATTTGATTGTGTAGAATGATTATTTTCGTGTGCATATTCATCCATAATTGGTCGCTTTAAATATAATTAATAGTATAAATAATAACAGTGTAAAGCTGAAAAGACACTCATTTTTGGCATGTCGCCTAGTGCTTTTCCTCATTTGAAGTGATGTTTCAACTATTTTTTCTTCAAAATGGTATATAAAAAATCCACTCATTTAAATGCTACGAGATTCTTCTAGCACATTGACGTTTTTTGTTACTATTTTCTGAATCCTAAAAAAACTTTTTCCTCCGAAATCGGCCATAGTGGAAATTTCACTCACGAAACCGCGATTTTCGATAATTTTTAATGTTAAATATCTCATTATTATGACTTAATATTGTAAACATATCATCACTTAATGATTTTAATATGTATATAAAAAAATACGTTTTTTATATACATAATCTTAAAAAAAACATGCATAAATTTGACCATGCATTGCTACGAGGAGAGGACGCTTGCCTCGAATTGAAGACGTGTTTGGAAGAATAGTTTGCGTAACAAACCCGAGCGCGACTGGAGGACGCTTGCCTCGAATTGAATACGGATTTGGAAAGGGTTTTAGCGTTACAAACCCGTATGGGTTTCGAGGCAGTACTGCCTCCTATTGAACACGGAAACGTAAATACGCTGCCAGGTCAATGGCGAATCGAGGTGCCAGGTTAAAACCCCGGCGGTGGTGACGTATTCCATAGTTTGCGATGCAGGCTTTTAGCCTAGTGCAAGATGTGCAGAAAGTAATAGGGTTTGTTTGATGCAAGCCCAGATCATTTTTTATCTAAAAAAAGTTTAGGAAATGTGTGAAATATTTTGTCACGAATTCATAATTCACACTTTATTTGGGAGATATATGTTTTAAAAACTCTCAAACTTTTTTTTCGGGTATAAATTTCCTACGAGTTGTATACAATGACGGATTTCATACATTTCCGGAAACATATATACTACACACGTCATACCGTAATATTGCATAGGCACATACAATCATCCACATAATCCGAAATTAATAATAGTAGGTACATAACCAAATACTATATACACATTATATGGTATAATTTCCACTAACTAATGGAGCCTTTTCGAAGAGACAGTCTCAAATCTACGAGCTTTTTTTTTTTAAATTCGCAACCGTAAATCAATGCGGAACTATCAATTTAAAATTAACTTATTGTTTCTAAACATGTAAAGATGAGACTAATTAATTGTCGGAAAGCTGGAAACGGAAACTTTCATTATAGCATGTAAAAATATTTTTTTTGATGTTTGCGCCAATTTTTTCGCTCGATAAAATGAACCATAACATTAGTTTAACATAGTTTTTCTTATAAGATCGAATTTATAAAATGTCTTAGTCGGTAGACAAAATATATTATCCGAAAAATAAAATACTTACAAAGTATTAAAGTATAAAAATAATATAAGAAGTATTTAAAGATAAAGCCGTGGAGTCGAATCGTTTAGTTTGATTAAATTTGCGCTGATTTAAATATCAACCAGACCTTAAACAAGTGAATCACTCTAAGAGATTTACTTAAGGAAGTAATATTGACAGAGTTGTTTCACTCCCCATACTGAATTTAGAGTAAATTCGACTAAATCACTAATTCGACTAAAAATATTTTAAAAATGTAGTGGTGGATATTTACGCTAACTAAAGCTAACTTTAACAGATGCTAATCTCGATTAATAGTGTTATTGTTAACTACTAAGGTTGCTGATCAATTTCGGAAAATTCCTCGTTATAATCCTGCCCATCAAAAAGTACCGCTTGCGTAATGTATCTCGCGATGTCAGCAGGCGCTACTGTAGCGACATAGCAGAAGCAGATTGATAGCAGTAACTTAGATGTTCATTTTTCTGTGGACTGTTGTCGGGCTAATATGCGCGGGAATTTTGCTTAATTTTCTTCTCGTGCCTATCTTCACAGTCACTCTGGTATTGGCGTGAATTAACGTTAGGAGACAATATACTTTTATGTCAACAGTATTGACGTGTTAAATAAGAACAACTGCTGGAGATTAACTGTTGACAATTATTGACACAGCTCTAGTTGCATGTGTATTATTTTGAGGCAATCGGCGGCCGGGTTGATAATTCGCTTGACTGCGGTTAATGCGGTGGGCGGGTGTTCGATCACCGATGCCGACTTACTATACTTCACGACACAAGCTATTAAAGCTAACTGTGAAAATAGATAAGAAGACCTAAGGCAAGAATTTAAGGGTCTACGATCAACCATCAGAGTAAAATTCGAATACTTTATTTTAGACGAATCAGTCATTAGTCGCATTTGATTTAGTCAAATTTGCATGATTCCCCCGTTTTTGTTTATTCTTTCCTGTACTGCGTATCTGGTTTATACACAGAGAGAAAAGCAATCAATAATAATAATAATATAATCAATTCTGTATTCGTCTTGCGTTGGAGAAGAGGCTTACGCTAAGCAAGTATTTCCCAGTGATTAAATTTTCAAACAGAAAATACTTATTAAGAGTAGGCATATTGACATTTCAGAAAATCCTAAAATGGGAGATCTTAGATCTCGACAACCTTTATTGTTAATTGTTCTCTAATCATCGTTTATTGTTCCCTAATCATCCGTAGGCACCTTTAATATTAAACAAAGATCATAACATATAACGATGCGACACATCAATAAACAGTTACAGTAAAAAATAATGAAATCAATAAACACATGGTGTGCTTTGGTTCAATGGGTGTGCTTTAGTTCAATGCAGGTCTGAATGTGAATTGTCCAGAACTACATTACGTCAGTGACCTTACTAAAGATGCTTTTGAAAAAAATAAAGTGCATACACCACACCTTTAATTAGGGAATAACCGTAAAAGATTTTTCATCTCTGGTACAGATTTCTCAAAAAAATGTGAAAAAGATCTCTGATCTTTGTGTTGATAATATTCCACACTTTGTGATACAGGCTTTTAGCCTAGTGCAAGGTGTGCAGGAAAGTATTTGGGTTTGTGTGTGCAAGCTCAGGTCCGTTTTTAAGAAAAAAAAAATTCGTTTAAATCTAGGGAATGACCGTAAAAGTTTTTTAATTGAAGCGAAATCAACCCCAAAGAATGGAGAAAACGCCATTTTTACCATTATATCGTGCGACTGTTCGTGCGATTTTGAACCTTAATGCGGCGTGAAACGACCGTGACGTCATAGTTGGGTCGCGAGCCTTAAAGGAAAACACGATTTACTGAAAAAAATAATTCTTGTATATATTTCCCGAGCAGATAAATAATTCAGGGCACGAATTTTCTTCGTAATACACCATTTACTAATGTTAATTTTTAACGAAGCAACAGATACCTATTGGAGTCGAGGAGAAATGAAATATATGAGCGGAGGGATGGGGGGGAGGGAGGAAAAATATAATATTTAGGCGTATAATAAATATTACCAAGAGAAAAAAACAAGAAATATTATTTCAAGGTGATTTAATAAGGAAAATATTTTGTAAATAAAAACACAACCACGAAATAATTTATTTAAGAATTTACTTGCAGAGGTTTTTTTTCGAAACCTTTTCAGCCCCAAGGGGTGTGCAGAAAAAATAATCCACACTGAGATATTTTTGATCTTCACTTTAATAGTAAAATAGGTACTTAATAATATTCCCTTAACATTAAATTCTCAAGGAGGCAACTTCTGTCCCACTACAAATAGGTGTCCGATCATTTTACTAATGTATTGTGAGTAGATTGTTGCGCAGTTGGTTGAGGCGGCAGTCTCTCGAGCGGGAGATGCCTTGTTTAAACCCCGGCGCTGGCGATGTATTCCACATTTTGCGATACAGGCTTTCTAGCCTTGTGCAAGTTGTGCAGGAAAGTATTTTGGGTTTGTGTATTCAAGCCCAGATCGTTTTTAAAAAAATGACTAAAGGGTGGATTTGTTGCAAAATCAATATCTTACAGTCAACCATATGGCAAATTATTTGTTTTAGTTATGAAATACAGTCCTAGTCATTGATGTGAGGACAGCAACATGCTTGCATTTGATTACAAAATTATTTGTACTTTCTAGACGGAGCTTATTAAGACAGTTTTTGTAGCGAATAAACAAACAGTATTTTTAGTAAAAAATATTTAGTGTGTGGGGTTCTGGCAAGACCCCTAACGGTCCTTATAATATTTTTATTACATTAGGACCTGAAAAGTTAAAATAAAGTATCGAATATTTACAAGCACCGCATGAAATTCTAAATAATCTGATGTAAATATCGATAAAATCCTTTAAGGTTTACGACACATTGAAACTAAATGTTTACTATATAACATTTATTATATTCAGAATATTGTGTTACCTACTGGGTATTTAGATTTTGTTGATATTTACACTACTAAATAGATTATACATAAACAATAATACTGAACAAATAACAAATATTGGTACAAAAATTTCACAGTCTGTAATAACAAAGCATGTTTACTGGAGGGTAGCCTTTTCTACACAGAACACACTTTCAATAATAATTCATCATAATATAAAGAAGGTAATAGGTATATTATATAACACATCGCATGTTGAGCTGAGTCAGGGTAGTAGAAATTGGTAGAATATAAGTTAGTATAAAGTAATAGTAAGAAAGCTATGTAATATTATTGGTTGAAAGCTTTCTGTAAAGATCTGAAAGATATTCCTGTAAAGGTTGGATGGATACATTTACCTGCCAATTGAATTGTTCATGCGATGAGAGCTTTAATATATGAACTTAACTGAAAGAGTCAGTGAGTTTCTCAGCTGACTGGACGCAGGTTGGCTCCGATTCAGGAAGTGGAAATGACGGGGGTGGAGGGTCTAATGGTAGGTACATTCATCATTATTATTTCGTAGAGCTTTTTACTATAGCTGGTATTAATAAGCCAACGATTTCAATAGCTGCCTGTACACTAGCCAATGAACATGTAAGTTGTAGGTATATCAAGCATTATACCTATAATCAATTAATAGAAACGATAGTTAACATTTCCATATGGTCTACATTGAGAAAAACTAGCGCTGGATCCTGCTTTTTATACTTTAATTATCTACCAATGCATTCCTCTAAATATACGTTTTTTCCTATTCGTTTCAAATTGGCGAAAATTAAAAATTCTAGATTGGATCTAGAACAATTCTAGAACCAGTCAAGGAGATATTTCAATCCCAAATCCTTTAAAGATATATTAATAAAAAAATAACGAACTCAAAATCTAAAAGGCGGGCTTATAACATTTAATGTATCTAATATCTTATAATCAAGTCAGTTCAAAACTCTTTTTGATTGTTATAACTATGTAAATTTGACGAGTCCAAGGGCCCGAAATTAGGGCCTAGGGACGATAATGAACAATAAACAATAAAGTTATTATAATACCTCAGGATGTTAATAAGAGCAAAAAGGCTCTCTAATAAGCATTTCGTCAGTTAGTCAAATAAAAAATAGAATAATTAAATTTTTCTTCTGTTTAGATGAGATTGAGTAGCTATCTGAGCGTAAAAATTTCAGTTCAGGACACACAGTTCTATAATGTTGGGCCTGAGTACTAAGTAGGTATGGTTGGTACTCAGATATCTAACTGCTTCCACGTCCGTCCGAGTGGTCATTTCCCAGAGGATGTCAAGCGAAGCCTGTTGATAATAATAATATATTGTTATACAGGGTGACTGATTGGATGACGGGGATATTGACAAGCTGCGGGTAGGAGAGGAATCAATATTCCACACCCTGTATAACATACTACCAACTGAATAATAGATTCACACGTGACAGTCATATATCATAATAATATACATAGCAATATTATTTTTGTATCAGATAAAGTTTTTCTCAATATGCACTTACCTAGTAGGTACAGTGTTGTAATTGTTTCTATCAAAATATCCTGCCTTCCGTAAAAACACAAAGCACGACTTTTATAAAAGCTCCATAAAAAAGTTTGTGAGATGATTGAGATTAAAAACCTGCGGCTCCGCAAATTCTTGAAGTGACCCAAAATCCGTTCTACATGGATTTTTTTGGCATGAAACAATTATATATGGAACCTTTTAAAGTTATTTCCTCGGCTCAGATATTTGGGCTATAAGGAGTCTTGACTCTCTCCAATCAGTCAGAACAATATTTTTTTTTATTTATTTACACTTTTGGTGAACATGATATAGAGATATGTTAACATTACACATCGTTCACTAGGGCGAGCTTATCATAGTACTGCGATCTCTGCCAGTTTGCCCCAATATACCTAAACAGATGATCAAAGCAGGTATTCTCTTCTATGTAACAAATAATGCCCTCGTATTTTCCTGAAATTATTTTTCAGATATTAGTTTTTTACGTACGAAAAACTACCTTCGTTCTAGTGTGATTGTGTTGGTTCTGTGAAAAATATATATCGGGAGAAAAACGTATTATCATCCAATATTTATACGGGTCAAAAATATTGGTATTTATGGAACCAATATTCTACTATACCTATATACAATATACGGTAATATCTGTTCAGGGAATATGTATGTAGGTACCATGTACCTGGCTGGACCTTCGTTCATAAAATCAAAATGGTGTGTGGAAGGATTTAATTTTACAGGTAACCGCGTTTTATATGCAGAAGGGTCTGGGATACACCCTCCTACGTTACATAGATTCCTGAGGCTATGAGTAGTAAAACGTTCGAGATGTGACTTTAGTAGGAATGAAAATCTACCAAGTAGTTTATGTATGGGAAATATTATTATTTGGATGTCTGAAGCTTTTAGGAAAATACTCTTATCTAGACGTAGGTAAATCCAATTTTTTGGTCCATCGGGTCCTGAATTTTAGAGTGTTTTTATTGAAAGTTATTACCTTTCAAAACAACGTAGTTCCATTAATATTAGTCCTAGGTTGTACTTTTTGGTATTCAATTTATAGTAAATTTAATGTTCTACAACTCTTACTAATATTACTTTCCTTTACAACTTTCCGTTACGATTATATAATAAGAAAACTTCATAAATCTTTAAAAAAATATTTGAAAAATATAGCATTTTGGAGGATGCATCACGTTTTTATTAATACCTAGCATCACGAAAAACTCACTAAAGTTATGGGAAATTTAATATTCTACAATTCTAACTTCAATATTTTTTTCCTAGGAAGCACCTTTAAAAAGTTACAATTAAATAGTTTTTGGCTCGCCCTAGTGAGCGCACAAGGGCGAGTCACCATTTTCGTCCTTAATTCAATGGACTATGACGTGTGGTTGGAATCATTTTATAAAAATTATGGATGAATAACAGTGATAAAAACTCTAGTGCCTAGGTAACTTTGTGTTCAACCTAGAGTTTTTTTATCGTTATAGAACCACATAGAAAGGAGAATATTTCTAAGAAAAGGGTAAGATAACAATATGTAAATGTTTATCAAAATACATGATGAATTTATAAAGATCAAACTGTATGAGAAAATGGTAAAGTTAGTAGACAGTACTCGTGTCATTTGATGGAATATTCTGAACATGGTAACCTACATTATACAATATATGACTTGGTATACAATAAATTTAATACACGTGTTGTAGGAAGGTATTGTAGGTACGTACCCACATGATAATAACATCATCTTTACTAAAATGTTTGTGAAGAAGGTATCTACTGATACACAAACGTGTAACAACGCTCCTTAGAGACTGGGCTAGAGTAGGGTGGATTATGTTCTACAAATTGTTGCAGATGTTTTAACTCTGGATCCGTTTCCAAAAGTTGATTCAATACGCCAAAATGTGTCATTAGTTGGTGAGTCGATTCATTTTGATTCATCAAGTCTCTGACGTTTTTTTTTTTACTAAGTCAGGGGACCATTTATCCCCTGCGTCACTGCGACCAGAGTAGGTCTATTTGTGACATCTTTCAATGTTACATCTCGTTTTCAAAGCCGACGTGTCTCATCCCAAGACAGATCGTGAGCTACAGTAGCTCACGATCTGTCTTGGTGCGAGTAGTCTTGCGTTCTCGGAGTACAGTAGGGGCCCTCCAAGAGTGCGACTTCTTTTGTGAGCGAGTGCGTCACAGTTACAGAGGATGTGAATTCTCAGATTTACTACTTGATTTAGTATTTAGATGTGTAAATAAATAAATAAATCTTTATTAGCCATAAAATTTGAAACATAATATAAAAACTTCAAAACGGAAAATTATTATTTATTGTAATCATAATATGTACAATTGTACAATGGCCGTGCTTATTTCCTTGTGGCAGTTTCTTAAATCAAAACACAACGTTGTTGAAAAATAACATGAAAACAAAGTATATCGTAAGAGGTACCAGTAGGTACGAAAATGATAGCGATATGATTGAAAGTTCTGACTTGAATTTATCAAAGAGTGTAGCAAAACACACGCCATTTTGTTAAACAAATACATATTTTGACTTTGTGGTACCGAAATGCTCTAAATGTTTTGCGATATTTGAGCTAGTGAATCGACTCATTTTATAGTTATCATATATTTAATTCATTTTAAAGAATCAAGAACGATTCTCCTCTACACCTTAAGATGTAGGAAGATACCTTGTGATATTTCCATCATTTCTATTACGAGGATATTGTGAATAGCAGGTAATAGCTAGTCACAGGTGCCTTATGATATTACTTATCATTATATTACACCTGCAACTCTTACAATAATACAAAATACAATCATATTCTCACATCCCTTCACCTGCCCTTCCTGACTCACACCCTTTGACTAGTTCACATAATATACAAAATTATAAAGAGCTGTATAGAAATACACATTATCAATATAATATACAATTCTGGCGGAAATCGGGTAACAATATCAGTGGCGTATATAGGTTCATTTCGAGGGGGGGCGATATAGTATTGGACTTTAGGGAGGGGGGGGGGGTGGAAAACAAAACTGACCATGCAATGTGAATAATAGCGTCGCAGGCGAAAATATTCGTGAAGGTGAGTTAAAAAGTTCGTGTTTTAGTGTTGAAATTGTGAAGTAAAGGTAAGTATTATAATTGATAGGTATGTATAAAAATTACAAAAAAAGAAAAATTGCCACAACAGGCAAACTTTTTTTTTACTGGGCGATTTTATGAACCTGAGAGTCTTTCTAAATGTTTTAAAATAATGTTTTTTATATAATCGTTTGACAATCGCATGATAGCGTTGTTTTCACATTTTGGGGTAAATTTTGCTCCCTTAAAAAAAACTTACGGTCATTCCCCGAATTTTAATTAATAATCAATAAAAAAAATCGCCAGTACTTTCAGAAAACGAGTTACTGTGAGCAGAGGTGTTCTAAACCTTTTTTTTGAGAAATCTATACAACATATAAAAAATCTTTTACGGTATTCTCTAGATATAGGTTCAATGTATCTACTGTATTTTTTTCCAAAGCATATTTAGTAAGGTTATCGAGATCTAAGGCCTCCCGTTTTTAGAAATCTTTTGAAATGTCAATATGCCTTTTTTTAAATGCCTATCTTCAGGGGTTTTTGAAAATAAATAAAATGTATATTATAATTTTGAGAATTTCGATGGTCTTCTTACGTAACGTGGGCAGAAAGTCAAAAGGGGGAAAGATGGGAACTATAATGTGGAATAATATTGTATAATATTATTTCCCTTATCTGCCTCTTCACATTATAGCTAGATTATTAAAATCGTGTTATTTCAAGACATTGAGAGGTTTGAACTTGTATTTTTAAGACAGATTCTGATCAGAAAATCATAAGACCCGAAATTATTAAATATCAGACTAGTAGGCACCTTCCCGCCATAATTCGCAGAGGGTTGAACAACTCTTTTTTGGATCAGATTTTTTTTTTGAAAAAAGTATCTGGGCTCGCATACATAAACCCAAATAATTTTCTGCACACCTTGCACTAGGCTAAAAGCTTGTATCGCAAAATGTGGAATATATATCGCCAGCGTCGGGGTTTGAACCTGGCACCTCCCGCTTGAGAGACTGCCGCCTCAACCAACTGCACCAACCACATACTCTGCGAGTATTGAAGTACCTGGATGTGTACAATATAATACACGATTCATCTCGACTCAACTACCAGCCTTCATAGCACAGCGGTAGAGTACCGGCTTGTCAGGTTGGAGGCTTGGATTGAATACCGGCCGCGGCAGATAGATGGAGTGGAATTGGTGAATGTGATGACATTTAGCCAGCCGACGATCCTGACAATCCTGATGGAAGGTCCATCCTTTGCTGTATATCTGTTGAGATTATTACTGTTTAATAAATAATATTGTTGACAACCTGTGTGTATGAATGATTGAAAGGTAATGACGTCTGAATGTGTATTTTTATGGTTGTTAAGAAAAATTATTGTAGTTTGTATCTGTTAATTATGAGCTGTAAATTTTGTATTTATAACTTTATGAATACATTAAATTAATTTAATTTTATACCCGGTTTCGACGAAAATTACGTAAGTTGATAAATAATAATTATTCATCATAATGTAATGATTTCCAGAGTAAATGTATCTTTTCGTATACGAGTACCTATTAACTGTTTTATATCAAAATATTATTACTTATAAGACGCAAAAATAACATTGTTATTTACGCAGCAAAAAATAAACACATTAAATATAAAAAAAATAATGTAAGTACAAGGAATGTTTGGAGGGAAAACAAGAGAGACGCAACTATAAAAATAACACTGAGAAAGCTCGTAAAAAACGTAATATATTTCATAAGCTTTAAGGGGCCAGTCGTTCGCAAGGTTTAAGATCAGCACTAAAGTATACTTAATACGAAATGTATCCTCGTTAAGAATTATCTATTGTGTCGTATCTAAGTCCATATTATTATATGGTACCTAGCTGTAACTGTTACTGGTAATATAGAAAATGTTGCCAATGTAGAAAATACCCCACAATTAGTGAATACCAACAAAACATTTTTTGCACTAACTGACTGTTAAGGGCATGGCACCAGGAATGACGTCACAGTCTTTTCCCACGGCATTAAGGTTCAAAATTGCGTGACAATCGCATGATAAAATGGTAAAAATAGCGTTTTTTCCATTTTTTGAGGTTAATTTTGCGTCTTTCATATAATTTTGCGTTATTCCCTAGATTTTAATGCATATTATCAGTACAAAAATAAAATTATACTCCGCAACTGTCGGGAAGCGAGTTTCCGTCTTTCGGAAAAATGATCAGAGGTGTTTTTAATTATTTTTTTTGAGAAATCCATACAGGATATAAAGAATCTTTTACGGTTATTCCCTAGATAAAGGTTCAATGCATCTACCCTATTTTGTTCCAAAACATATAAATTAACGGTTGTAGAGATAGAAGCGGTCTCCCGTTTTTTGAAATTTTTGAAATGTCGGTTTGCACACTCTTAACTTACAATTTATTGAATTACCTGACCTCATTATGAATATTGTTTTATCTGTATTGACTAGTTGTGTACACATGTAATAGGGCATTACTTGAACTTGATTTGTATAGTTTTTTGTTTAGTATGTGTTTATATGTGGCAGATGTCTGTATGCCGTGAAGTAAATAAATAAATAAGAGATAACTAAGTATTTGTTTTTATTCATCGATATCGTTTAGACAATTTGTTCAAAAAAAGTTTTCTTAGAAATAATATTGTTCTGGCCTCATCCCCTCTGATTTTCCACAGATTTATGTCTTGGCCATGCTGCATCCACCTGCGAATCGCTTCACATCGTCAGACCATCTTGCCGGAGGCTTTCCTATGCTCCTTTCAAATAATTATATTACTGCAATAGATAGAACATGTATAGTTGGCGCTGTTGGTTGAAACGTTGACTTCTAAACTGGAGATGCCAGGCACGAATATTAGTGCTGACGATGGATTCTGAACTTCACGACTAAAGCTTTTAGGTTACTGTAATGTGTCCTTTACAGTAAGCTAAAAGTAATCCTTTGTTGTAAAAAAGCATTCAAAACTAAGGAAATGTCCTAACGCCATCGTTTACCTTAGACGACAACTGCAGTTTGAAGAAACGTGGTTACAGCTTAGTGCAAAACTATGAAAACCTGTCTTAACATGCGATCCATACAAATTTCACGTAACCTTCGTATTGTTAATATGAATTTATCGGAATAATCCCATATACAACTTTGTACACTTCACAGTAAGCTTTTAAAGCCTGTGCCGTGAAATGGAGTAAGTCGGCATCTGAGATCGATAGGGGAAACCGCCTCAAGATTAAAAATCATAAGTGGCAGGAAAAATAATTCAGACTATGTTTCTACATTCCCAACTTTATGTGTATTGCATTTTGCACTCTAGAAAATTTGCACATTGTCTTAAAAAACTAAATGTTAATTTGCTGATAACAGACTGGCAGCGAGTTCATTAATCCTATATTACTCGTATATCCCATCCCATCCGCTCTACCTTCATATCCTATAAGAGGCTAGAGAATGGAGAAACGTTCGCGTGTTTGCTTTTTTCTTCTTATCATTGGGCAATAAACAAACACAATATATTGGGTCGCATGGAGGTGTAGGCATTAGTAGGTAGTATGTAGCTTCTTCTATAATATAAGAAGGAAGTATTATTGCGATGGAATAACGAAAGCCTTCGGTAATTAAATGGATTCTAGAAATAGCAAGTAGATGATTCTCCGAGTATTTTTTCTTTTTTTTCAGAAAGCAGTTTTCTTATATAGAGAAGGCATGCAATCAAATCTAAATAATCTATTTTAGTGGGATATATAGAATTCCATTTCGGGAGGGACCGATATAATATTGGGCTTTGGGGAGGGAGGGATAAAATGTAAACCTGACCTTTCAATCTGAATAGTAGAGCCGCAGGCGAAATTTTTCGTGAAGGTTAGTGAAAAAGGTCGTGTTTTGGTGTTAAAATTGTGAAGTAAAGGTAAGTGTTATAATTGTTGTGTTCATAAGCCGCAAAAATAAATTTTGGCTCCGCAGGTAATTTTTTTTTTAAATGGGCGAAGCAATGAACCTGGGTGTCTTTTTAAATGTTTTAAAATAACGTTTTTTTATGTAATTGTTTTACATATCGGGGGTGGAGGGCTCGACCTCACCATCATGTGGGAATAATAAATGCCCAGGGAGAGAGATAAAAAGAGTAGTTATAACTTGTGAACATTTTCTGGCTTTGGTGTTTTGGACCAATAAATATTAAAGATTCACGTATTTGACTCAGATGCCTAGTAGTTATATCGTGATTGTATGAATTAATTGATTGATGGAATGTAATAGTTGAATTACTAGAGTGGTAATGATTTGAGTAGGAGTCGCTCATGTCAGGACATTAATAAAATATCTAATGAATCTTAATTTCTAAAGAGATATCAAATGATTCATGTGATTATTCAATTATTACTGAGCGGGTTCAAAACCCGACTCGAGATCAAATGATTGATCCGATAAATTAAAACTGTTCCCGGCGTGATGTCTGATGATGAGTGAATCATTGCTACATTCATGTTATTATTAATGTTAGTAGGAGTAGGTATTAATTATTATTAGAGTGATGTAAAAATTAATTATCACCGGGCAGCCATGTGTAGATAGCCCAAGTTCCGACTGCAAAAAATATGACGCATCTGTTATTTGATCGAAATGTGGTATAAGAATTAAAAATATGTTGTATCTGACTGATGTATCAATTGATGGATTTTGATTTCTGTTTGAAAGGTACCTACCTGGTTTCAATGTAAGTACATACTTGTGTAAAAAAAAATGATAGCTTACCAATAGAGTAATAGGTATATCGCACTAGGGTTGCTTATCAAAATCTTGCCGCAAACCCCCCTTTTCCTGTAAAGGTCCCTCTTCGCGATTCTTCGTATTTTTTAGGAATTATGTGAAATATTGGAGAAATGGTCAATGAGAAAATAATCCTCGCTAAATTCTCTACAAAAAACGTTCCATACATTTTTTTCGTTTTAATTAGTCAATTGGTTATAAGCTATTATTTAAACCACATTTCGATCAATTAACAGATGCGTCATATTTTTGCAGCCGGATCTTGGGCTTAGAGGAATATTATTGCTAATTGCCACTCGTTATTCCTAATTATTTGTCGAGAGGATGGATGCGACGCGACGACACGAAAATAAGTATTACAACTGATACAACTGATATATCTACTAAATATTTGATTAAACCTCTAATTAATTTCACACATACTGACATTCAAAAATTTCTTAAAACTGGAGACCTTAGATCTCAACAACCATTACTAAATATACTTTGGGAAAAAATGCAGTAGATACATTGAACCTTTATTTAGGGAATAACCGTAAAATATTTTTATGACTTGAATAGATTTCTCAAAAAAAAAATGAAAAACACATCTGATCTTTTTTTCCGTAAGAAACTCGTTTCCCGAAATTCGCCAGCCGACGATCAGTCATAAACCTGACGGAAAGTCCATCCTATACTCAGAGATAACTACGTGTTATATATTCAACTACTATACATATAGAAAATTCCGATGTTCCCACAAAAAAATAAATTGAGATTTTCAAAAATAAGTTTTACTGAAATCATGACGATGGAAACTTTGACAAAATATGAATTTAAAACAAAATTATAATAAAAAAGACAGATTATATTCTCAAAAGTACGAGAGTCATCAGTCAAGCAGTTCGAGATAATTCTTATTCAAGAATCTTAATTACTATTGAGTTACAAAACAAAGTTGATGGGGTGGTAACCCTCGCTTCATTTGACTTTAATTTAGGCAGTTTTTTTTATAATTATCATGTTAATTCTTCCATAAAGTTTATCTTGGGACAAGAAGAAAATAATATTATTCACCCCTTAAAAAGAGACGGCTGGGGCTGAGGTACAATGCACTTTCTATATCTTGGCAGCCGGCGGAGGTTAGCTGCAAGTGTATTTATTTATTTATTTTATTCACGGCAGGCAAACAGACATCACCCAAACACAAACCAAACAAAAAACAATACAGATCAAGTTCAAGTAATGCCCTATTACATGTGTACACAACTAGTCAATACGGATTAAACAATATTAATACCTAATGAGAGGTCAGGTAATTCAAGAAATTATGTAAGTTTACAGTCAGTGCAAAAAAAGAAAAGCAAAATGAAGATATGTAATCAAATTATGGAAGTCAGGCAGAAAATTGAAGCAAATCACTGAATAGTTCAAGACTCTATTGTTGGTAGCCGTGATTGTCGAGACTTGTCGTAAGAGCTGTCAATGGTTCGCAATATTCTCACATTGTGTATTTTACAAGTAACGTACGATGCCGAAAATATTACAGAGCGGCGCTAGAAAAATCAATTTAAAGACAAGATGGTTTTGCGAGTTGGAAAAAGAAAAAACTATGCTCCGATAATCCCTTCAAACTGCCAACACAAGCTTGAAAAACAATGTTGCCAGTTTATTCTAACAATCCAAAAATTGTTCAATTTTTTAAACAACTCTTCTGAAATATAATATGAATGTAACGAAAAAATATAACCATATCTTTTTATCACAGCAAGCAGCACTAAACCAAGTTTGCTCCGTGAGTCTTCTGAAAGAAAACAGACTATACGTAATATAATATGTAGATGTATTAGTACCGACTCAGTACTCACCAATACAACAGTGTATTGTTTAATGTTATGGTACCTATTTAAGTAGAAGTAAGTTAACGACAGTTACAAATTACAAACACTGCAAGAAATTTTATCGGTCCGCTAAAGTTTAACGGCTAAAACCATAAATACTCTTCTAAGCGTCCGTAGGTACTTTAAATCAATCCCCCTCAACCTCACACACACTTAGCTAGCTAGCTAACTAGGTTGCTAGCTACCCACTAACCTCCAGTACTTAAGTAGGTACAAACTTTCTCACATTTTATAGACATTACCCACTCTCTTAAATTGTAGCAAAGGAAATTCACTCCATTTTAGACCGCAGATTTGAAACCAAAGAGGGGTACGGAAAATGTCAGTCAGTCAGTAGACAGAATATCGGATAAGAGTTGTTGTTTTGTTTTCGATGTTATTCCAAAACAGCGAAATCAATAATTTGAAACGAATTTGAACACTGTGGTAAAAAATGTGTTTTCATTCGAAAGAACATCAAAGGTGTCCTCAGTACTTAAAAGTATGAAAGTTGAGATCAAAAAAATTCTAAAAGCGGGAGACCTTGATTTCGACAACCGTTCTAAATATGCTTCGGAAAAATATACAGTAGATACATTGAACTTTTATCTAGGGAATAACCGTAAAATATTTTTAATATCTTGTATAGATTTCTGAAAAAAAAATGTGAAAACACCTCTGATCTTTTTTCCGAAAGACAGAAAATCGTTTCCCGAAAGTCGAAGAGATTTTTTTTTGTATTGATTAATGCATTTAAATCTAGGGAATAACCGTAAAAGTTTTATGATTGAAGCGAAATTAACTCCGAAAAATGGAAGAACCATTTTATCATGCGATTGTTCATGCAATTTTGAACCTTAATGCCGAGGGAAATAACCTTCATAGTTGGATCGGGAGTTTTAAAAACACATTCATTTAGGTAATTACAAGCATGTTTCCAAAATTTGTTAACATAGAATCACACGACACACAAAGCAGTAAACACACTCGGATTGTATTTTCAACCTATCCGGCCTCGTCCACTCCTGAACAAAGGCCTCCTACATTTGCCTCCATGTTGTCCTGTCCTGTGCAGACTGCATCCAGGTTGTACCGACATGTCGGACCAGATCGTCTCTCCATCTCACTTCTGTTTCCATCTCGAGGTCTCCAATTTAGGAGGTTCATAGAACGCCCCTAAAAGAGACTGAAAACGCCTAGCATAATTGAGCAGGGCAGTAAAAGAAAAAAATATTAAACTCAATATAAAAATATAAATAAAGTGTAAAAATTCAAGGTGCTGGGACATTAGAAAGGTATTAAAATTTGAAAAGGGTCTTCTAGATACAGACAACGATAGATGAAGTTAATAAAAGCGTGTTAAAAACGGGTGTAATTTAATTCAACACAGGTCTGGATGTAAATGGTACAAAACTATATTACGTGAATTGTTAGGTACCTAAAGTTAATGTGAGTTTTACTGTTGTACATAATCAAAGTAGATGGTCGCGTAAGTATAATATTTTCCTTAATGTTGTGAATGTTATACCTACGATATTATAATATTGCTTAATGAAGGTATACGAGGATCAAATTACACAATTCTGGTGGAAATCGGGTATGTTTGTAACGCATGACTGTAGCAAGTTACGAGACACGCTGTGTATCTACTGGATTTATAACACTTTTCGATTGCAATGCTTTCAGCTACGGCCGAAATGTGTTTGGTAAATACTGCTTTTCTCTGAATAATATTGCGTAATATCGTTGTTCCCAACCCTTGAAGTTCATTAACATTATACGAGTCTACAAAATGTTTGGAGCAGTCATCGATAGATGTCGAGTTCCTTTAGTTTAAATTTACATAATTTGATTTATAAATTGAATTGGTAAATATTGCAGTACAAAATGTTATTAAGCAGAATGGAGAATACTAATCACTTACTATCCAGCCATCTCTGTCCACTGCTGAACGTAGGTCTCCCCCGTACTCCTCCGTAGGTATATCTCTATCTTGCACCCTCTGAATCCAATCTCAAGCAACTCGTTTAATGTCGTCTGAACATCGCGTGGGGGTCTCCCTCTACTTCTTTTATCTTCGCGAGGTCTCCATTCCACTACCCTCTTTGTCCATCTCTGGTCCTGGAGTCTCGCAACATGTCCCGCATATAAGACCACTTGAGTTAAGCCACTCCTTCGATCACATCTCTTATTCCTGACCTTCTGCGTATCTCAGTACCTATTTCCGATTCGGTCCTACAGTCTTATGAGAATACTACGCTAAAATAAAAATTAAATTTACCATAACAATAAACTGGCGAAGTCTGGTGACCTGTTTTCTCTGCCTACCCTGCAAATTACGTCATTTTTGACGGGTTACAGCAGCTATACTACAATAATCACCTTCACCTTCTAAGTTTGATCAAACGCTATTTGTGTTTCCATTAGTATGGGTATTATGTATTATGTTATTCCTAAGCATAAAGTTGGAAACTTTGCACTATATTATTATGACATTATGGAGATTGCACGTTAAATTAGTTTGCCCGCCACGCACCCGTAAATATTTAAACGTATGTAGGTAGTGGTAGGTAAGAGCCCGAACGTATTTTCTCTGCATTAATTTGTTTTGTCGGCAAAAAGCACTATAATGAAAAGTGAAAACAGCATAAGTAATTAAAAAAAAACGATAAACGCTTAACGTTTCTGGTACGATTCTGTACCACTTTCGAACAGCCTTCTCCAGAGACAAAAAATATGTATTGCGTGTCATGTGTGGTGTCAAGAAATCCAGATCTTCAGTTAGATATTGTCCAGCTCAACCCTCGGAAGACATCGAGCAATCGAGATGATCCAGTCACCGCATACTGCCGTGTTTAATGGTATCTCACGAAAGTGCTTCAGGAGTAGAACTCATATATTTTATGTCTATTCTTGGTGGGAGGCGCCATCGGAATAAAAGAACCCAAGCGCCTCGGAAGGGCGTGTTTGGTATCGTTTGAAAGACCGCAAAAACCACTTCTAGAATGTGAACTTATTTATGAAATTTGAGATTCTTCTTCTTCTTGATGTGCCCTGTTAGGTACCCCGGACGCGACGTTGGCAATCACTCTGGCGAAGGCTTCTCTGTCTTGTGCGACCCGGAACAGCTCTTCCACACGTCTCATTCCGGTCCAGGCCCTTATATTGCGCAGCCAGGACGTTTGTCTTCTACTTGGACCACGCTGACCCTCGATCTTCCCCATGGGTATTACTTGAAGAACACTGTACTTACCCCCACGCATAATGTGAGATTAATTGATTTAATTTGAGGTCAGCGGGTACAACACTAGTATGTACCCGCCTAGGTAATTTTTATTACTAACTATAATGTATTTTGTATGTGCTCACTGCTTACATTGGTTGGTTAAATTACAAACAGCTGATTTCAGTAACATTATTTTGTGAGGCCATTAACATTTTTATGTCGGGCGCTTTTATTCAGAACGAATCTATAAAACCATTACGCTGAAATTATTGCAAATGCTTGTAAATATAATGTTAATATGTTTCGTGTAGGTAGCAATTTGTAATTCATAACTCATAACCATTAGATTTTTTATAGGAATCTCTACATAATTGCGTATTTTTCGGGATATTATTATACCCACCAGTAATTATAGGTAAAACAACTGTATTTTTTATGTATTATTTTTTTCAAAATATCTTCTATAGAAAAACTTTATTACTTACAGAAAAAATGTTCGTGACAAAAATAAAGCACAATAATTAATTTACTACAACTTGAGGTCAAAATGCATTCCATAGCTTTCACAGGAAGTTTTAATTTTAAAAAAAAAGTTATATTAATTGACATGTCTCCTCAGTTTTTCTTAAATAACTCCTAAACCAAGCCTTTAAGAGAAAATCTCATCTTAAATTTGAAGAATATTAAATTACAGGTAGGTACAACAATTGGATTTCATATGAATTACCCAGTTATATTAACAACATAGTTTTCCTCAACATTCGTAGCAAAATGTGAACTATCTTCGAGATAACGCAAGTTGGGCTTCCGACGTTTACAACTCGTTGGTGGGTATATCGGTACCTCCTGGTTCTCTAGGGAAAAAAAACTGTATTCAGTTCCGGCTACTTCATCTTCTTCCGGAGCCTTATCGGATCCCCCTAACGTGAGCGGACACTCGTGCAAAAACCTTTTGTCCTGGGCTCTCCGGAGCAGATCTTCCGCTCGTCTCATTCCGATCCATTCTTTGATGTTGCGCAGACAGGACATTTGGAAAATATCAGAACATTATACTTTTGGAAAGTTTCAGGTGCTACTAACAGACCAAAGGATAATCTCGAAAATTCAAAACAACCATATGGACTCTTAAATGTGCACAAATCACTTGATTCATCAGTAAGTTTAATATTGTTAAATCCACCAGACAGATCCAATCTACACGACTACCTATAAGCTACATAATAAATTGCCTATTTTTTAGACCTACCTACATTCTTTTCTATTTTAGTTACTGCTATACTAGAGAGTGTGAGAAGAGTGAAAAAAAAACGTACTTTAGACTGTTTTTTTATACATAGTCATAGTCCTCCCTAGATAATTGATCGTTTTTCAGTTGCCTGTTGCTGTTCGAAGGTATTATGGAAGAGCAGCTGGGGTCTAAATGAGTTTCATCCAGTGAGGTGTAGGGTGTAGGTCTCATGTATTCTAGTTCAATGTATACTGAAAGATAGTATAAAAACCGTGCGTACTAGATAGATGGGAGGTAATTGAAGCAAACATTTTTTCAACTGACAGCTTGTTTCGTAGCATAAAAATAGAAAAGAAAACAAATTTCAATATTGAAAACTCGATAGAATAAGTGGAAGATGCCAATTTACTTATTTATGTATTGGTAATTTAAGTAAACAGCGGTTGATCGGTAACCGGGATGCTAACGCTCATGACAGAAAATACGGTGAGGTTGGGTTTGATCCCTGATAACAACTTACTCCAAGAAAACACTTTGAAAGGAATGTACAATTTTGAACCTGTTTCATTAACGATTATGTATTGGTACGTATCTACTCATGACTAACAATATTTTTTAATAAGTTTTTACTTAACTTTATCTGTCGTTATCTTGTCTGCTTTTTTACAGTACTGCTATAAATTTTAATTATTTTTCAATATCCCAGCACATTGAAATTTTGCACACAAAATTAATGTTTGGTGACCGTTTAAATTGTAGCAGTTGGTGCTGGGTACCTAATTTTATCATATACCTACACGCTTCTAAATTGGTAAATTTATTCATTAAGTAAATGGAAAATCATAAGTGTGGGTCTCAAATTGTTAATGAAATCCTTGTCATTTTCGTATTGTACGCCTTATCTAATATTATTATTATAATTATTTAAGTGATTATAGTGTAATCCAAGCTGTCACAAATAAATTATATCTTTCGAATATTTTAATTAATTTGTGGGCGGTTTTTTTGTAGATTTGACATTATACAGACTGAAATAATAATATGACAAACATTTAAATTACCACCCACAGGTTCTGAGTTCATAGAGCATATTCTATATCTTGGCAGCTGGCGGATGTTAGCTGCAAGCGGGGCTGCAAGATTATATTGTTGGTAGCCCTGACCTTGTCATGAGAGCTGTCAAAGGTCCGCAACATTTTTACATTGTATATTTTACAAGTAACCTACGATCCCGAAAATATTACAGAACGGCGCTTAAGTTTAAAGGCGTTTTGCGAGTTAGAGAAAGAAAAAAAAATACTTGCCATCACGAGTTTGAAAAACAATGTTGCCAATTTATTCTAACAACCCAAAAAATGTTTATTTTAAAAACAACAGTTGTGAAACATGCTTCGGAAGTACCGAAAAAAAAGTAACTATTTTCTTTTATCACATCAAGCAACACTAAATCAAGTTTTCTCGGGCTTGCTTTCGTGAGACTTCTGAAAGAAAACGGACAGTAGGTGAAATTTTACGAATCGAATGGAAATATTGTGACATTTCGATTGTGCCTATCTTGATTAAACGTAAAATATGCTCAATCGATTTTTATTCAAAGTTCAATAATAGAATTTATAAGAAGCACATGAAAGCGCCTTTGAATTTATATTATAAAAAAAAGTTCGTATTGTGAGAAACGTTTCTACTAAAAATAAATATCATTCGATACATAAATTTTATAAAGAGTCAAACTTTAAAAAAAAAAATGAAAAGAGGATTCTAACTTACAATTTCTATGAGCTTTTGCGTGCTTTAATAATTAAGACTAGATTCAAAAAGAATGCCGTAAATCCTATTATAGCGAAGCCTCATTTACATCCTTTATCTTTACACTGGTGAAACTAATATTGAAAGGAGTGGCAAGCCAACCACACGAATATTTGTGCGAATCCTCTTTAAATTCATATCATTTGGATAAGTTCTGTATTAGATGTTGTAGTATTAAAACACATATCGTTTATATTGTAGTCCAAATCGGTGCAAACGATAAAATAAATACGTGAGAAGGCAATCACTACTAATTACTATGAACTTCATGAGATTAATGTGATCAAAGTGTGCAACCTCTGAATATTATCCAATCTTCTTAGAAATAAAATTCTTATAGTTTTTAATTTCAGCGAATTCATCCTTCTTCTTCTTCTTCTTCTCCTGGGCATTATTAATCCCACATGGTGGTGGGGTCTACCTTTCGGGTCTTTCGCCGCCACTTCGCTCGATCTTGCGCATCTTCCGGTGTCACGTCGCTCTCGCTCATATCCTGCCTCACCACCTCATGCCACCTACGCTTGGGTCTTCCTCGGGACCTCCTACCAGGGACACGTAGTGTTTGTGCCCTGTTGCCAATATACTCTAGCGGTCTTCTGCTGACATGTCCGTACCAACGCAGCTTGTTTTCCTGGATCTTGTCAGAGATGTCGCGTACACCTAGACTCCCACGAATGTAGGAGTTTCGGATTCTGTCAAGCCTTGTGACACCGCACATCCATCTCAACATTTTCATCTCTGCTGTCTGTACGGCACGGACATGCCTTAGCGAGGTATTCCATGTTTCTGAGCCATATGTAAGCACGGGTCTGATGACACTCTTGTATATTAGCCCTTTGAGTTTAACTGGCATCCTGTCATCACATGTCACGCCGGTGACCTCCCGCCATTTTAACCAAGCCGAGGATATTCGGTGCTGAATATTTGTGTCTAGGTCTCCAGAAGAGTGGATCATGGTCCCCAAGTACTTATATTCCTGACACTTTTCTATCTGTTGGCCAGTGATGTTAATTGGCGTTGTGTCTGTGCCAGGGTCGTTTAGGATCATGTACATGGTTTTTGATACACTTAATTTCAGTCCACCGCACCTCAGCTGGTCTCTCCAGGCTTGCAGTGCACTCTCCAGCTGCGATCTATTATCGGCGCATATTGCCACATCGTCTGCGTAAATAAATGTCCATTGTGCCTGTTTCTGTGCCTCCTCCGTCAGTGCATCCATAACAATACCAAAAAGATATGGACTCAATGCTGAGCCCTGATGGACTCCTTCGGTGACGTAAATGGAATTTGTCGTACCCACTGTGGTTCTGATGGTGGATTTTGCATCTTGGTACATATCAATTATGGCACGTATATAAGTTTCTGGGATGTGTTTCCTGCGCAGGCTCCACCAGATGGTATTACGTGGAACCCTGTCGAAGGCTTTTTCCATGTCAAGGAATGCAATGTACAAAGGATGGTTTTTGGCACGATATTCCTCAGCGATAGTATTCAGGGCAAATACAGGATCAGTGGTAGAGTAGCCAGCTACAAAACCATATTGGTTTGTGGAGAGGGGGCATTCTTGCCTCAGTCTGTTTTCTATTAGTCTGTTTTCTATTATTAGCGAATTCATCCTAAAATCAACAATTCATTTTTTCTCATACAAACA
Source organism: Ceraclea dissimilis (assembly GCA_963576895.1). Taxonomy (NCBI): domain Eukaryota; kingdom Metazoa; phylum Arthropoda; class Insecta; order Trichoptera; family Leptoceridae; genus Ceraclea; species Ceraclea dissimilis. Next base: position 388,241 of record OY756360.1, read on the forward strand.
TCAAACACCCTAATGTTTAATACATCTGCACTATTCCACTATATAGATACAGATACTAGGCTGAAGAGTTGTTCTAGTATTAGTAGTAAATATATAGAATTCAATGATGAACATTGTGGAAATTGTTTCCATTGAGATAAAAAAGAAGCAAATGGATATTAATGGATTCCAATATATTATCAGCCAGCTGACTTCCTTTCTAACTGAGAAAGCGTAGGTTGATGGAGGAATTAGAAGTCGGAATCGCTGAATTTGTCTGGAATAGTTACATCATTATCAATAAGGAGGGAGGGCTGTCAGGGAGGTAAGGAGGTTGTCTGGTACAGCCGCCAGGATGAGGTGTAAAATAAGATGGATATAAAGGAATGAGTGAAGGCGAAGGCATAGTACCTACCAGCTATTCTTCACTCCCCGTCACTAATAGAACTAGGTAGGTAGGAATGTACCTATAGAATTTTAGTGAAGAACTGTCATTATATTTGACAGTTTTCTCCTTGAAAATCAGGATTTTTTTGAGAAATAACATTTAATTCTATGGTATTTAATTAAAGATATGTGCCTCAAACACCTCCATATCTTGAGCGAATAAAATATCTACCTATAAGACACATATCATTGACAGAAGTAGTGTCGGAAGGCCACGAAAGAGATGGACCGACGACATTGTTTAAATATCTGGGGGAACCTGGATGCAGAGACGAGTGGAAGATCAGAGCAGAGACGAGTGGAAGAGGCCTAAATCCAGCAGTGGAGTGAAGAAAGCTACTTAAGAAGAAGTAGGGGCCGGTGTAGATTGTAGTTGCACTATAGTTTACTCATCAACACAAAAAGCTTGTAGTGGCTCGTCAGCGCTGGAGGCGACATCATAGTTTAAGCGCTAGATGATAGATATAATTTTCATTAATTTCTAAGTAAATTATAATTAATCTGAATAGTGGAGCTCAAATCTTTTGGGAATCTGTGTTCAACTTTATTACAAAGAGAGCAGATTTTTTGTGGTTTCTTGTGCCTTATCAAAATATGACAATATCATCAGTTTGTGAAGAAGAAGAAGAAGAGGAAGAAGCTCAACTCATCCACTTTGACAAGTTCTGGTGGAGGAAGCCTCTTTAATAATAATGAAAGATGGATTGTGTGGAAAAGTTGAAAAGTGATGTGATATCAACTTATATAATTCGCGTCAAAACCAGTCGAAACGTATGAAAGCAGGATCGTGTTCTCACGATGTGTGAATCTACGTACGAATCCGGATTCGCGTATAATACTTTGATATAGGAATTTTGTTCCAATACTTAGATACAGGAACTTATTTTTTTGCTAGAGCATTATTTGATCGAGCTTTTCATGAAGGGTTCCATCAATATAATGGAACTAAGTAGAAACAAACTACCATACCTGTATACATTTTCGGTTACGTTTTTTTTTCTCGTTGGGTCAGGGGACCGTATATCCCCTGCGTCACTGCAACCAGAGTATGTAAGTCTATTGTGACACCCTTTATTGTTACAACTCGTCTTCATGGCCGACGTGTCTCATGTAGCTCACGATCTGTCTTGGTGCGAGTAGTCTTGCCTTTTCGGAGTCCAGTAGAGGCCCTCGTCGGTTATGATTATCTATGTCTCACATAAAATATTGATTTATATTATGGATCTCACATATAAAAATATTTCAAATACCTACCTATAATAATATGAACAAAAAATATCACGATCGCATCGCTTTCAGCTATTATAGAAAAAAATTCAACTAATGCATGTTTTCAAAATGTTTTGAATAGTATCGGTTAGATGTAGACTTTTTAGAATTAACTGGTCGTCATTTTTGACGGGTTACAGCTAGTTATGAGATAATATTGAGAGTATAAAGTTAGTAGAAAGAATGGCTGACCTTCACCATTAATTAAGCAGTCGAGTGTAATAAATAAAATGAAGTGATAGTGACAAGCAAGAAAAGTCTCAACTACTCGCATACGAGGAGAATATAACGTCAGCCATCAGGAGTAATACCTATTGGACATTTCTAAATCGCTCGTTCAGTATTTTACATTGAATACTGACCATAAGTCCCTTCTAAGGAGTTAGTCTTTCGACAGTGCGCTGTGTGGACGTGTTGATACGAATAGCTCCGTAAGAATTTAAAAATTCTCATTTATTGTTTTCATTTTTGTTTCTTTAAATATTTCAACTACAGGGTGAGTTTTTTTTTTAATTTAATTTTTGTTTTCCTACCTTTTTATTTTATTTTTGTATTTCGTTTTATTTTTCCTTAATTTTTTATAAAGAAAGATTTATGGATCTCCGCCCTCCCCCATTGCCCCCCATCCCCCCTGACCCCCCGGACCTTAAAAGAAGACGGGTGAACGATGGGGTAATGCAAGTGGATCAATTGGAAATTCAAACATCTTTAGTCGTTTCTGATGATAACAAAGTGGAATCTTCTTTTTCTTCTCAGAGCCATTTCTCTACCCCCGCTTCTATCCACACCCCTCCTACTCCTTCCTCCTATAACAACCCTATTAACCCTCCTCTTCGTACAAATTTCTATTCAACAAACTCTTCTGGGCCGTTTATTGTACACGTTCAACATTCCGAAACGAGCAAGCCAATCCATCCTATGGATTTTGGGAAGTTCCTTTTCACAAAAAATAATAAAAATGTAGTTAATGGGTCGCTCAAATCGGAGGGCAGATATAAGTTGTCCTTAGAATTTACAAGCGCTATCAGTGCCAACTCTTTTATAAAGAATATTTTTGTAGAATCAAACGCAGCGTACAAAGCGTTTATCCCGACTTTTAACATCAGTAGGATGGGCCTCATCAGAGGCGTATCCACAAGTATTACTGACGACGAATTATTGTCTTCGCTGCGTCAGTCTAACCCGAACGCTGGGGAACCTGTCAAAGTTCGACGACTTAACTATAAGGACAAATCTAGTACAACACCTACATGGAAACCCTCCCAGACTGTAGTGGTTACTTTTGAGGGACAGGTACTTCCGAAAAATGTATATTTATTTTACAGCTCTTTCCCTGTTGAGACGTATTTTTACCCAACAATTCAATGCTATAATTGTTGTAAATTCGGCCATACCAAAGCAGCCTGCCGATCTCAACCACAATGCTTTAAATGTGGTGATAATCATACGTCTGAAAACTGTACTTCATCTGAAATTAAGTGTTTAAATTGCAACGGTGCCCATAAAGCGATTAGCTTAACATGTCCCGAGTTAGCTCGCCAGAAGGCGATCAAACACACAATGGCTTCGGAAAATATTTCCTTCTTCCAGGCTACCAAGCGCCACCCTGATACCAAATCTTCATATGCAGAAATTGCTTCCAAAACAGTATTCGCAGACCCTTCCTCAACTTCCGTTCGTCACGAGCCGTCCTCTCGAGGCAAATTCAGGTACAGAACCCCAAAAGCGGCTTCGACCCCAGGTTATAACCAATCCGAACATAATTCACTTCTTCTATATCCAAACGGAACTGAATGGTCATCAGCTCCCGATGGATGTGCTCTCTCAAATCAATCGTCAGTCTTCAAACACTATGATTCCCGTCCTCAAAATGAAAATCTAGCTAAAACTCTATCCTCCGATAATACCAATTTCCTTGAAGTAATGATTACAATGTTAATTGAATTGTTATCTTCACAACACTCGATACCGTCCAACGCTGCTTTTCTTATTGATAACCTCAAATCTTTTCTCTCTCGCCATGGCTCTACATCACCTCAGAAGTAATGGTATGTCAATTCTTCAATGGAACAGCCAAAGCGCTGTCGCCAAAAAGTTCGAAATAATTCAGTTGCTTAAATCACATGACATTCAAATTGCCGCTATATCCGAAACGTGGTTTCCTCCACTGTCAGACTTTGAAATCCGAGGATATACATGTCTTCGGGACGATAGATGGGACGGCTGTGCTGGAGCTGCCTTATTTATTCAAAGGGGTATTCCATTTTCCCAAATAACCTTACCTCCAAACCCATCGTGTCAAGTAGTGGCGGCAGTAATCCATGGAGTGACCTTTGTTTCGACATATATCCCCTCGGGAACTCCCGTTGATTTGACATATTGGAATGGAATAATTCCGATGCTTTCCACATCATTTGTCCTTCTGGGAGACTTCAATGCGCATTCTAAGACATGGGGTTGTTCTAAGACGGATTCTTCCGGAAAAAAGGTGTTAGATCTTATTGACAATCATAATCTATGTATTCTCAATAATGGGCAACCGACTAGAATATGCCGTCCTAACCAGAAACCTAGCGCTGTGGATATTACCATGTGTACAACCGACTTGGCTCCCCTTTGTGATTGGAAGGTTTCCGATGACTTATATTCCAGTGACCACTTCCCAATTTTTTTATCTTTGGGTAATAAACAAAATATTAATAATCGCTCACACTCCCGTAGAAGTCGAGGTTACAATATAAAGAAAGCCAAATGGGAAGAGTTCAAATCGTCACTTTCTTCAAATCTTGATTCTCTGAAGGAATTTATTGAAAATCCATCAATTCCACAAGCGGCAGATGAATTACGTCGAATCACTACTGCGGCAGCCGATGTCTCTATTCCTAAAAACAGGCCTAATTACAAAAATATTCCAAACCCTCCCTGGTGGGATAACGATTGCACGATTGTAGTTCAGGAAAGGCGGGAGGCTCTGAGCAAATACAAGAGGGAGATGAATTTCCAAAACTATATTTCCGTAAAGAATGCACAGGCTGCGGCAAAACGCACACTCAAAAGGAAAAAAAGACAAGGCTGGCGAAATTTTTGCTCTAGTTTATCCCCTGATACCCATAATTCAGAAGTCTGGAAGTCTATCAAACGATTCAGTGGAACATTTTCCAATAAAAATAGTTCTCAAAATTCAGGTGGTTGGATCAGCGAATTCGTTGACAAACTGGCCCCCTCATACGTTCCTCATTCCACTGAATTACCTTCTATCATTACTTCTAAAAACTCTTCATCAATACCTGAGTTATCTGCACCATTCTCTCTGGAGGAATTACTGTCTGCTATTGAGGCAACCGGAGATTCTTCTCCAGGCGAGGACCTCATCCCATATGTTTTTATTCGTAAATTCCCCGAACCCCTCCTCCTCCACCTGCTGAACTTTTTTAACCTTGTTCTATCAAAGGGAATCGTCCCAGAAGATTGGAAAAAGCAAGTCATTGTTCCTATTCCAAAACCCGGAAAAGAACCTGGAAAGAGCTCCTCTTATCGTCCAATTGCCTTGTCTTGCTGCTTTCTTAAGATTCTAGAAAGAATGATAAAATTCCGCCTCGAATGGTACACTGAAAATAAAAACCTTCTGCCACAGTGGCAGTTTGGGTTTAGAAAGGGCAGATCCTGTCTGGACAGCCTCAGCGTCATCACAACTGACATTAATATCGCATTCGCAACCAAAGCCAGCGTTGCTGCAGCATTTCTTGACATTAGCAGTGCGTATGATAACGTTATTTTGCCATTACTGAGGACCAGACTTCTTGACATAGGTGTGCCACCAAACGTCTCACAGCTTATCTTCAATATTCTGTCGGAAAGATGTATAGTGTTGGAGGGTCCAGAGGGACAAATCCGAAGAACGTTATATAGGGGCTTACCGCAGGGCTCGGTTCTTAGCCCACTCCTTTTCAATATATATACCTCGAACCTACAGCATGTTATTCCCACTACTTGTAACATTCTCCAATATGCGGATGACTTTGTTGTGTACTCCCGAGATAAAAAGGTGCCCGTTGCAGCTGGAAGGCTACAGGATGGAGTAAGTGCCATGCATGCATGGCTAAGTGTAAGTGGACTGAGTCTGTCGCCAACAAAAAGTAAAATTGTTATTTTTTCCCGAAAACATGAAATCCCGGATGTAGTTGTCAAGCTGGATGGGTCCATAATCCCGCAAGATGAGTCGATAAAATTTTTGGGTGTTATACTGCACAGAAAAATGTCATGGAAGCTGCACGTAGATAGTATAGTCACGAAATGCGAAAAAGGCACTAACATTTTAAGAGCCATTTCTAGAGTTTGGTGGGGTTCCCACCCGGAAACTATGAAACTACTTTACGTTGCCCTTGTACGTAGTCATCTGGACTTTGGCTGTCAACTTATGGACCCGCTACCAAAGTATCTCATATTCAAACTACAGAAAGTCCAGTCCAAATGTCTGCGAATGATTGTGGGAGCCATGAGGTCGTCCCCCATAAACTCGTTACAAGTTGAATGCGCGGAAATGCCTCTCCACCTCCGTCGGGAACTCTTGATTAGTAAATTTATACTTAAAAAGAAAAATGGCGGTTCGCACTTGTTTTTCTCCAAACTTGACAGCCTCTCGAAAATCCAATCTCGGCGAGGCAGCTGGTGGTCTCGGCTCTCCCCCAATTTGTGTTCTTACTATCAGGACATCTCACCGCCTATTGTTTCATCTGCGCATGTTTCTGTCCCAATGTTTGCAATCCCATTCAAAGCAATAATCCACCGATGCAATATACTAGAATCTATGGGTATTGATCGTACGGTGGCCCAGTTGAATCATTCAATGGTAAATCAATATTTTGCATCCGAGGTGTCTAGCAGATGGCCTGATTATACGAGAATATATACGGATGGATCTCGGTCCCCCGATGGTGCATGTGGGGCCGCGTTTTGCATTCCAGAACGGCGCATAGATCGAAAATTTATACTCTCAAAGGGAGCATCAATATTTACGGCGGAATGTGTGGCTCTGAGAGAGGCGCTTTCCAATATAAAAGATCTTTGCATCCCGAAATCGGTCATATTTACAGATTCTCTCAGCCTAGTTCAAAAACTTCGATGTAACTCTAAACATGATCCCCACGACGATTTGTTTTGGAAAATAAAGAGCCTGCTCTACGAGATAACACTTATGCATTGTACTGTGGATATCGTTTGGATCCCATCTCACGTGGGTATTACGGGTAACGAATATGTTGATCAATTGGCCAAAGATGCGTGCGGTGCAGGACTTTCCCCTCAGGATTTTCTTCCTCCCGTTAACGAACCATTTACAAAATTCGAGGACAAAATTAAAATGAAATGGTTTGATGAATGGCACTCCTCTCCCAAGGGTGCATACTACAAGAGCATCCAATGTGACCTTCCGGGTGGAATGTGGTTCCGGGGCAAGAAAATGTCCAAACAGGACGTTTCTATACTTTGTAGACTTCGTATTGGCCACTGCTGTGTGGCTTCCCACCTCCACAGAATTAAAGTAATCGACTCTCCCTCTTGTGCTTGTGGTGCAGAGGAAGAAACAATTAACCATGTCTTCTTCGAATGTCCACTGATGAATCGTGTTGATTTCGAGCGTGAAATAAGAAGAAAGTGTACAACATTCCCGGTGAGTATACAATTCCTTTTGTCAACTAGAGATATCGGTATTTACCTTTGTATTCTGAAATTTCTTAACTCGAATCAAAAACTGGTTTGAGGGGCCGGCCCTTTTTATATATATGCTTCGATTCCCGACAGCTTTTAAATAGTTAAATAGTTCACGGCAGAGATCACTCGTTCTTTATGGGTGAAATGCATAAAAAAAAAAAAAAAAAAAAAAAAAGTCCCTTCTAAACGAATCTGATTTAGGATTTTGCGCTTAATTTTTTTTTGTAAAATACTGATTTTCATTTCCCCTGGTTCTTTCAAATCGACTTCTTAGTGTCAATGTTTTGTGTCCTTATTATGAAGGTGCTCGTGGACTAGCAATTTTTCGAGCAATAATTGCGGCAACTCGTACAAATCTTATCAATTGATGAACCTTATTTCGCATTGTAGAAGAGTTATGGGAATTTCCTGGAGAGATCGCATCATGAATGCATAGGTCTCCTACACAACTAAATAGAGGAAATGGTTGAGGGGACTGAGTTCAGGGGGCGCCGCAGTACCTGGACCAGGTGTACGAGGACACGAGCTGCAGAATTTATAGAATTTGTAGAGTTTGTATGGGATAAAAAGAGGTGAGTATTTTAGTTATTCTGTATGAGTTATACATCACTGTTCCACATCCGGAAAGAAGAAGGTGGGGGGCTTTAAAAATGAATATAAATTTATTTAAATCACAATTTGACTACATTGTTTTGCATAATGATTCCACGAATTTACAAGAATAGTGAAGATTTACTAAATTACAGTAAAGTTGTTGCATTTTTTCAAATTATATGTATAGGTATTTTATCGTTTAGAGATCCCTGGTATTATAGTGAACGTATCCAAGTGGCCAATATTTATTCAGTATTTTTAACATAGAAAAAAAATCCTAAAAAATATACTGACCAACCTCGATATCTATAATTATTTTGATATACCTAGTCATCATTGGAATAATAATAATTTTAGTTGTCTGTATCACCCACTTGCCCCCCCCCCCCCCCAGCACCTCCCCCCACTACCGAGTGTCTTCTGAAGATTATATTTAATCTTCCCTCATCTTCCCATCAATCATAATCTCACTTGACTTCATCTATCATCTACCAGCATCACTTTTAGGATTTCTCTCTCGGGATCTATTCTGCTTTATTTCATGTCTAAATTACGTATTAAAATATTATTATTTATTATTATTCTCACGTATTATTAGGCAATAGCCTGACTCGAATGACTAAAGTGACTAATAGCAACTAATAGGTAATAATAAATTGGACTTGCCGCAAAGGCACTTACACAAATTCGGTACTCATATCTATTAATACCAACAATATTATAAGAAGACTAGTGAATAGTATATTCACGGAATTTGGCATTTTTTATTAACTAACTACTCATACTGCCACTCTACCACGCCCTTCAAAGTTCTTCGAAGGAACATATCAGAGACGGTCTTGGTCTTACCTATTTTCCATACTAATTCTACATACGTACCTACTATACATAATGTACCCACAGTAGCTATGATTACTGAATGAATTCGAATTGCATTCTCTAATAATAATATAAAAGGTAGGTAACTTTGATTATAAAAGTACCTAATCAAATTATTTTCTGGTCGGTATGTATGTATACTATAGTGTATACTTTTACTCGGAAAATTATTTTCATTCATAATTTCATTAGTAGGTACATTCGATATTTCAAATTCTCATTCATAAAAAGTGAGACTTCGACGAATATTTTTAGCCACCCACGAACGCGTCGCTGCTTTAAAGTTAAATTACATATTCATAGAACTTGCAAAATTTGTCAACGGCCCAGCGTTACATACATACGGGACTTGGATAATAGCAGTATTATGTACTAGAATTCCTAAATATATGTAGCTAAAACGACTATAGAATGAGGACAAAGGAACAATAATAAATTATACCAAACTTGTACCCAATGACATTAAAAACCAAAAATTAAAAAAAAAAAAAACAGAAGCGATCGACAACCTTGCTTCTTACTAAATATGATTTGGAAAAAAATAGGGTTGATACCTTGAACTTTTATAGATTAATCTCTCTCTCTCCTGTCGATTTCCTCACTGCTGAGGGTCGCGATCTCCAAACCCAAACACCCGTTGCTTGACTAATCCCCGCCACGCAGCTCTGTCCTCGGCAAGATGTACTGCCCTGTAGATGGAGGGGGCAACAGTCTGCGTAACTTGGTCCGTCCATCGCAAAGGTGATCGCCCTCTGGGTCTCCGTCCATTAATATACCTCCGTAAGATCCCTCAAAAAATAGGATACTTACTCAAAAAATTTGAAACAAAGTGTGGGGGGAAATTCTACATGGGTCTTAAACAAATACACTACTTTACAACTGGGCAAGTATTTCACTCTCGAAAATATAATCCTCTTACAAGTTAGAAACAGTATTTAAATATTGTAGATACGTAGAGAGTTGAAGGTGGGTGTAGAGGTATTTAGGTTAGGTACACTCAGTACACACATACAAATAGTTGGTCGCAAAAACAATACCACTAACATGATTAAACATAATCCTCTTACTCCGGCCCAGGACACATTGTCTTCCAATTACTACATGAAAATAATACTCTTATTACATACGGAGCCTTGTACTGAAGGGGTCAGTATTTTCATACAATCAGTATTCACGTAAAATTTATAAAACTTGTGTTCGACCTATCATGACATGTGGAATTGTGTAATCGAATGTGGTAACGAAAAATGCGCTAAAAGTGTCCGAAATGAAGACTCTCAGGAGCATATCTGGTGGTTGAAAGAGGAGATGTTAGAAAATGTTGACCTTGTACTGAGTAAAAGGAATAAACGTGTTGGTTTGAGGAAAATCATGAACGTGATGGAAATAATGAGCGTGTGTGTGAATTTCTTTCCTCTACCTACCCAGCAAGGGATGCGGAATTTGGGGTAGACTCATGGATTTTGAAAAACGTAACAATCGCCTAAATACTGACGGAAATTACTGACCAAAACAGATGTGGAAGTCTGTTAATAATATTATGAAGTGAAATTGTACTTAACTCGCCCCTAGCAAAATGCTTCTTAACTGATGGCTCGTTGATAACTCCTGGTTCCTAAAGGCATCCGATGTGGTCCGCCTTCACAAAATCGTTTGACTGCCCGTGCTGGCATGCCATTGGCTTTGAGTGGCACTAAACAATTGGTAATCAGTATGAAGGCATAAAGCAATTTTTAAGCGTTTTATTTACGAGTATATTGTAAAAAAAAAACTCTATGACAAGGTTGGTTGGGTGTGATCATGGTATTCAGACAGCATAAATTTTCTGACGTTGCCACCCATCGATGATGATAAAAAAATGTATGGTGCCCTTGGGCCGATTTTATGGCGCCCAAAACGGCACCCAAAATTGTCCAATTAATATTATTATTTCCAAACCAATTTTATTACCACCAAAGTATACAAACATTTTCTTTCATATAAAAAATTACAAAAACATTAAAACTATAGTTACCTAAAATAAACATAATATAAAATTTTGAACATATATGAACTAAAAATTACCTATATACTATTGGGTGTCCCCCTCTCCCATGATGTGCACTAAAATGCATTATCATGGGAGAGTATAAGAGCTATAGAGAGAGAAACCTTCTAATAATCCTGCAAGATGACAGCAGGACAGCCTTTTGCATGGCGTATCGAAGCCCACCATGCAGTCCAAGTTTCTCAAGATTTACTTTGAGACTCTTAGGAATGACACCGTTTGTGGATAACACTATATAAATGATGACAATTATTATTATTAATGATGCTATGGAGATGAATAAAAATGCCGAAAATCTCATATTTCATTACTATTAAAAGTTGCTGGTCCCTGTCAAGACGAAAATTTTTCCAACTGGTCCTGTATCGCTAAAAGTTTAAGGACCAGTATTCTGTTTGTAGAGGGCTTTAGTTTTTGTCTATAGTAGGAACAGTATAATAGTGGAGTATTTCAACTGAACTCAACTCAACAACAGAAGAGCCTTTATATCACTGGAACGGTGGAATATTTTAATATTAAGGGCTTTGTACCAAGAATGACGTCACAGTCATTTCCGCGCCAATAAGGTTAAAAATCGCGTGAACAATCGCATGATAAAATTGAGTTTTTTTTCCATTTTTCGGGGTTAATTTTGCGTCTATCAAAAAACTTTTACGGTCATTCCCTAGATTTTAATGCATATTATCAGTACAAAAAAATACTCCGCGATTTTCGGGAAACGAGTTTCCGTCTTTCGGAAAAAATATCAGAGGTGTTTTTCGAGAAATCTAGACAAGATATAAAAAATCTTTTACGGTTATTCCCTATATAAATGTTCAATGCATCTACCCTATTTTGTTTCAAAGCATATTTGGTAACGGTTGTCGAGATATAAGGTCTCCCGTTTTTAGAAATTTTTGAAATGTCGGTATGCATACTCTTTACCCCCCATGTTAATATAATATTACTCACTGCTGCGGATATTAACACAGAAACTTGTTCAAACTGAATTCTATTTAATGTAACCCAAAAGCGTAGGTACTTACCTATCATACTAGGACCGATACTGTAACTCATTCAGTACAAAATACTCGTATTAGTAGCAATCTCTTTAAGTTATTGTATCGTATTTTTAAAAACTAATATATTTTTTTAACGTTTTGTATATCAATTGAAAGAGCATAAACCAGAGAAGTTTTTTTTAAGATTTCTGAATCTTTAGACAATTTTTTTTTGTTATCGTAAATCTCCTCCAAAGTCGTAACTCATTTTTGAAATATCTCTATCTCGAAGCTTAAATCCGATATTTTGTATGAATATTGTTTTTTTTTTCAGATTGAAACTAATGAGTTAAATAGACTGAACACAATGATAGAACTAAGTAGGTACCTTTACTTCTGATGCCACGGGGTTAAACTTGAGTAATTTGGGGTTTTTCGATAAAAAGTTAAAATCTCGAATAACTCGAAAACTGTGAAAACTTTTTACTAAGCTAAGTTTGGCTCAAAAGATTCTAAATTACCGCTGCTATCAGCCCTGAAGATATCTGTATCTATCTATCCTTTAGGATGTATTTTATTATAAATATAAATACTAAAAAAAAAAAACGTAATAGAGATAGTCAAAAACATGACTTTCGGGAAACGAGTTTCTGTCTTTCAAAAAAAAAATTTAGATGTTTTCCTCATTTTTTTTTTGAAAAATCCATGCAAGATATTTTTCATTTGTGGTTTTATTCACTAGGTACAGTTTCAAGCTTATTTTTTTCCAAAGTATATTTAGTGAAGTTGTCGAGATCTAAAGGCCGGTCCAGACGCTACGAGACAATCTTTTGTCTGCGCAGTTATAAGAGAAAATGAAAACGGTGCAATTAATAGAACGTCCACACTGTGCAGTGATGTCTGTATATTTCGTTCAGTTTTGTGAATACCGTCATGGAGGAGGTACTGCTGTGGTCAATTTTGGTCTGACAAATTGAAACTGAGAAACAAAATGAATCGGAAAACGATGCTACCGTCCACTACGTACCGACTTGTCTGAACAGGTCACAGATATCTATGAATGCTCTTTTGCTCAGTTATCGCTGCAACTGTACAGTCTTGGCGCGGGATTCAAAACTGCGCAGTTTTCCAGTCTGCACGCAACGTTTTATCTGCAACGTTTTGAACTGTGCAGACAAAAGGTTGTACAAAACGTAGCGTGAAATTTTGTAACCTCCTTGGACAAGGATATTGAAGGAACGTAATTCAGGGGTGGGGTTTGCCGGGGGGCTCCCTTAAGGCTAACCCTGGGCCCACCTCTTAATAATATTTTGCTAGAAGTGCGGGTAAAGAGGTCGCTATTAATGCGCTTGAACTACCCGGGGATGTGGAGGGCCATAAGCCCGCGGGATTTTCCTTCAAAAACATAGCGTCTGGACCAGCCTTTATGTCTCAAATCTCTTTTTTTTTAATGTCAATTATTAAATTTAATTTTCGAATGTTATAATTTAAATTTTTTAACAGCATTTATATGATGACTCGTATTACGGATAATTTTTACCGTACCGTTAAATGAAAGTAAAAAGTAAATAGTGTAGCTATTAAGTTGTTAAGAGTGTGCCTATTGACATTTCAAAAAAATTAAAAACGGGAAACCCTAGATCTCAACAACCGTACTACCTAAATGTCCTTTGGAATAAAAAATAGTAAATACATTAAATCTTTATTGAGGGAATGACCGTAAAAGATTATTTTATATCTTGTATTGATTTTTCAAATATAAATGTGAAAACACCTCTGATCTTTTTTTCCGAAAATCGCGGAGAACCTTTTTTTGTTCTGATTCATTTTTTTTTGTTCTAATTGATTTTTCAAATAAAAATGCGAAAACACCTCTGATCTTTTTTTCCGAAAATTTGTTCTGATAACATGCATTAAAATCTAAGGAAAAACCGCAAAAGATTTTTGATTGAAGCGAAATTAACCCCAAAAAATGAAAAAAAAAATGCTATTTTCACAATTTTATTGTTCACGCGATTTTGAACCTTTTAATGCCGTGGAAAATGACCGTGACGTCATAGTTGGGTCTCTAGTCTTAGGTTGTTAAAAGAAGGTAATAACTTTGGATTTATCGCGAGCTTTTAGTCACCATTAACAAAAAAATTAAATGGACGATAAGCACAAATGAGAGCAACTAACAAGATTTTAATGGCTAATAATCTAAGTTACTTAAGAGATGAATCGCAATACCATTAGGATAGATTTAGGACGAAAAAACCCTCAACAACCTGGGGTGCTGCTAATCCCTTACCCGTAGCCGATAAACAAAATCCATCTATTTTTTGTATTTGTATTTTATTAAATCATGCGTAGGCCTTATTCAAGGCACTTGGAATCGACAGGTTTACATATTGAACAAAATTTATACATTATAAACTGGAAACTTATAAACAATAATTACAGCAAGAAAGGAATGGAAACAATAATTACATGGTGATCTACTACTCAATTTAAACTGAGTACATCGCCTAACGAAATTGGCGTTGGGCTGGCCGTATGGCGCGAACGTCAGATGCAAGATGGACTTAAAAAGTTCTCGAATTTGATGATGCGTTGGGAGGCCCCAGGCAAGGTGGTCGGATGACATAAAGATGGTTGTCGGGGGCGGATGGATGCGGTCGGCACAGGATATGGAGCAGTTGAAGTCTAAGGGGAGGGGGGTCTAGCTGTGGAATCAGAAGCGCTGGGAAGACGTAGTAGGAATGCCTGGTTGCAGCGCAGAATTCCAAAGCAGAGGTGCCCGGTTCGAAATGCAGGAAAGTAACTAAGATTGGGTACACAAACACCGATTTTTAATAGTGTCTTTCTGCTTTCTGCGTCGAAGACAGTAGGTCCTAATTATTATTATTATCGACATTTAGGTAGGTATACGGGTGGCATCTCAACTACGAGTACAATGAAGCTAAGAAGAAAAAACATGTTTTTGTGTAAACTAGGCAAAGTGTTGCTTAAAAAATCTGTAGGATTTATTATGTGCCCAGATAAATTATTATTAAATATTATACTAAACTTTTGAAATTAAAAATTTACATAATTTACATATGCATCTTTACAACAATGTGGCAAAAATACATTAAAAATATTCATACGATTCGAACTCGGTAGATAGACTTTGGTTACAAGCTTCGGTACCTTATTCCCATCCTGTCCTCTCACCGTCCAGGGGCGGAGCAGGAATAAATTACGAATGTTAATGTCAAAATTGAACCTCATTAGTGCGCGCTGCTGTTAATTGACACAGTGGTCCTTATGTAGCTAACTTCCCCTTCACGCTCTCTGCTGGATACAAGTAGGTAGTTCCGCCCCCCCCCCCCCACTTCCCCTCCCCTTTACCCCACTCCATATAATTACTTACAATATTGCACTTTTATCTCTTAAAGCTGGTTGCTCGAAACACGATAGGAACAGTAGATTACCGTTACCGTTACTGATAAGTAAACGGTCACGGTAATATCTGGGTTGTTTCAAAATACCGATGACGCCAGGTAAAAAATAGCTAACTATATTAACAGTTAGTATTAGAAGTTTTATTTGCCGTTTCGCTTTTTTTCAGGCGCGCAAACAAGACAGCAATATTAGGTTAGAGAGAACGCATCTACCAGTATAGCACGCCAGTAAACGTCTGCACGTTACGTTTACTGGAGCTGGCGGAAGCAGTAAACGGATAGTAATGCCGACCATACACACTTGCGTGCATTGGTTCAGACCTGTGGAGTTTTTGGTCTTGGTCTACCTGAGCAGGTATACCTGCACAGGTAGACCTCTCCGGTAGACCGTAGTGTGTATGGCCGGCATCAGGAATCTTGCTATAGAATATTACTTTTGTTTCGGAGCAACGACTTCTATTTCCTTACCATTGCCAGCCGACGATACTATTCTTCGAGCAACCGGGCCATGCTCTGTATTTTATGCATTTAACTTTCTCTCCGACATTCATTTCTTTTATTATCTACCGTTGAATTATTAAAATAAAAATTACCGCATGGAAAAGATTTCAAAGGAATCAAAGACTCTCAACATTTCATGTAATTAAGTTTTTCTATTTATATACATAGGGATCTTCTTTTCATTTCAAAATTAATTATTTTTCTTCGTTTGTTTACCTTCGACGGTTTACTTCTTTTTTACCTACCACAATTTTATTTAGTTTCGTCTGTCTTTTTAGTCCGAGAGCCCGCTGCTTAATTTATGACGTATCTGTTTTTTGATCGAAATGTGGTATAAACGATAGCTTACCAATAGGGTATTACATCGCACTAGGGTTGCCTATCAAAATCCTGCCGCAACCCCCCCTGCCCCCCCCGAAAAGGTCCCTCTTCGCGGTTTTTCGCATTTTATAGGAATATGGTAAGAGGTAGGAGAAAGTAGTCAATGACAAAAATAATCCTTGCTAAATTCTCTACAAAAAATGTCAAATCAATTTTTTCATAGGACTAGTAGTTTACCCGTAATGGCCGGTCAAAAAACAGGATATTTTTTGAAAAAATAAAAAAAAAAGTTTGTTTTTTTTCTCTCACATTCTTCCACCCATTATTACTAACATTTTTTGGAAAAAAATTTTTGGCCTGCGGCGCTATATCACTGGTTATTTTATGAAATACTAAATTTTAAGAATTTTCGTCACTGAGTTTTATTGCTATAACTCCGAAATTATTAGATGTATGAAAATAAGTTATAGCTCGTTTTGTAGCTAAGACTATGGTAATTAATTCGTTCTTTGACTATTTTCCTGTAGCTCTTATCAATTTTCAACCAATTTAGTTTAAATACATTTTTTTAGTATTTTAAAAGAATTTCGGTTTTGGACCGGCCATTGCGGGTAAACTGCTAGTTCTACGAAAAAATTGACTTGATATTTTGTGTAGAGAATTTATTAAGGATTATTTTTGGCATTGACTACTTTCTCCTATCTCTTACCATATTCCTATAAAATGTGAAAAACCGCGAAGAGGGACCTTTTCGAGGGGGGCAGGGGGGGTTGCGGCAGGATTTTGATAGGCAACCCTAGTGCGATGTTATTGGTAAGCTATCATTTATACCACATTTCTATCATAAAACAGATACGTCATAAATTAAGCAGCGGGCTCTTGGACTATTTGTTGTCTGCCTCAATATTAACTACTTATTTCTCTCTTCAAATATTAACTTTTCATTGTCCCAGCAAGTTGAAGTATGGCACGCACCTAGGTATTTACCCAACTTATTTTTTAGTTCTATTTTAGGACGACTCTTAATAGACTTACATACATCTCTTTATGACGATATATTGACAGACGTCGACATCTTCAGACTAACTCTACCGGTATACAGGCGACAAGTACGTGCTAGACTAACATCATCCATAATACCTCCCTGACATGCAGAGCATCCCTCCCTGACCCCTCCCCCTTCCCCCTCCTCATCCTCTCATCCCGAACTCTTCCTTATTTTTTTTTAATTCTTGTTTGTTATCTCTTTTTTTGTTTAATAGAATAGTAAAATCAAGATATGGGTGTGCGTTGGGTGAGTGTGTGAGCGAGATTGAGTATTGGTGTGTGAGACGACCGAAATGAATTTATATGTTTTAATTTAACTGTGACGCATGCTTGTGGGTGACAGCTGAATTATGAATGGACTAATTGTCTTATATACATGTAATTACTTTAGGGTTACATGAAAGATGTTCGAAAAACAGTATTTCGAATTCCAAATGTTCGAAGAACAGTTGTTCGAAAAACAATAATCAGAATAACAATAGTTCGAAAGTAATATGTTCGAACTCACATTTGTTAGAAAAGCAAAATCATCGAATCACAATAATTCGATTCCCATTTTACAGGAATATATTTAATTTTCTGCAAAGTTTTGAGGCGGGTTATATAAATAGGATTGTCTTATATCTCAACCGACTACCAAAACCCCATTTTTGTCGCAATGTTTTGACTTTTCCTTACATACGTCATCCAACTGCGATTTATACAGGTTCCCTCCAACTGCGAATGAAATGGATGAGTTCATAAGGAGCTAATGTCACTTTTAGTGTTACTAAGAAAATGAGGCGATTACTTACTAAGTACGGTACGTGATTATGAATATTATCAAAATGATTTATTTCCGTATTTTGACATTTTAGTTAGTACAGTTTTTAAATTTATTGCGAACTGAGTAATATTAGTAAAACAGGTATTTTAGTTAAGCACACGTTTTTTTCTTCTTCGAATCATAATATAAACATCGTCATTTGAGGTGAAATCCCGGGACATACATCCGTTTAGTTTTTACAAAAAATATTAAATTAGCAAATTGTCTTTAAAATAATTTATTTAAAAATGCAAAAATAGTGTAAGTACCTTGAAATCCATAAATTAGTCTAATGATCTTATTAAAAGATTCCGGCGTAAATTAGTGGTAGTTTCTAAACTTTAAATTTGGATATACTTACTATTGAGATTTACGGCTTCTTACATTTTCTAAAAAAAAATCTAATTATTTTTTGTATTATTATTTTCTTTTAACTAAAGTAGCCAAGAAATGACATTGGTACTTATTGAACTGAGTTTCGTGTCGCCATGTTGCCGCCTTTTGTCATTTGTTGAAAAAAAATTAATAGAAAATTATCAGAGATCTTAAGGTAATACCCTTTTGTGGTATTATTATTGAAACTCTTTTTGCATAAACAAAGAATAAATTATGAAAAATTTAGAATTATGCAGTGTCTAAATACACATAACATTATACCTAGTTCACAAATTATATTAAATATGGTACAACACGCAGTTGTGTTGACGGCGACACTATATTGGCTTGCGCCTTTAGCCAGTAAACTTTTTTCGAACAATTGTAATTTCGAACAATTGTTCGTTCGAAAATATGTTTTTCGAAATAAAGTGCGTCGAACTATTGTCATTCGAAAATTTGTATTTCGAATTATTGCCATTCGAAATGTTGTTTTTCGAAGTATTGTGCGTTCGAAAATATGTAAATCGAACAACTTTCCTGTCACCATATCTATAGTTGTTGTTGCCTGTTTTGTGCTTTTGTTTGTTATAAAATCAAATAAACCATAAACTTACACGTAATAATTTCATACTAAATAGCGGCTCCTTCTCTCCACATCGCTGTCTTCTTACCAAAATAATTTCGTCATAAATTTTTATTGGTTTTGAATGTTATTCTTGTACAATGTCCTACTATCAATTATTATGCTTCATTAATAATATTGCATTACATAATACTGGTAGAATCCAAGTCCCGTATGTATGTAACGCTGGCCCTTTGGCAAATTTTGCAAGTTCTATGAATATGTATGTAAATGTAAAGCAGCGACGCGTTCATGGGCGGATAAAAATGTTCGTAGAAGTCTCACTTTTTGAGTCGCATGTTTGCAGAGCTTGGTGAAATCAAATAGGCACGTTGTAAATAATGGAATTAAAATCATTTTTTTGTTTGAATGTACCTATGTAATACTTTTAAATTCACTATATACCATCAGCGCTTTAAATTGGTAAATGGAAAGTAGATAAGACCGAGACCCTCTCTGATATGTTCCTTCGAAGAACTTAGGAAGGGCGTGGTAGAGTGGCAGTACGAGTAATTAGTTACATACTCGTAGTTTTCACGGGATCCACAAGTGAACCTGTATTTCCTATTGAAAGTGGGCGGCCTACGATAATTGCAAAACTAATAGGGATTTTTTTCAACTTTTTTTGTTCTATATGTCAGTAGTAGGCCTTAAGCCTGGATTTCTATAATAATCCTTGGATTCACAACATTCTAACGAGAAAGATTATTTTTTTTTCCGAGATTTCTTTTTGTTGACCTTTTTTTTTTTTTGGTCCTCGCCTAAAATTTTGAGCCGTTCTTATGCGGCGGAACGATCGCAGACGGGGGGGGGAGGGGAATCCTGCGGTAATCAACTGATGACCTTTTTTTTTTTTTGGCGTCGTCTAAAATTTGTTTTGTGACCTTGACGCCTAAAAATTTGTCGAGCGGGGGGGGGGGGGGTAAATTGCATTCAGTATACCAGATTTTCAGTTTAGTATTCAAAGCACTAGAAACGTCACTCAACGTTTTGGGGGGGGCTAAGGGGCTGAAATCCGTACATTTGTTCTATATATACTACTGTAATCCATGGTTTTGGGGGGGGGGGGCTTCAGCCCCCTAGCCCCCCCCCCTAAATCCGCTAGTGATCATTGGCTTCCTTAAGGATCAACTACATATGGAAGTACCTCGCATACGAGATCCCACTGGTCACTTACGTAATAAATAAATACCTAAATATTTGTCGCAAAAAATAAATGTTCAAAAAACAAATAAACTCACGCATGCTACTCGGTTACTAAGTGCTGGAGTAGTATTTTTTTTTATTTCCCCTATAGACTTACCACCAAAAATATGCAATATATCTAACGCCAAAATGCGTCTTTTATAGGTAACTAGCTGGACCCTTTTCCGTACACTTTATTTGTTCAATAGGCTCCCGTGTTACTATTCATCATTTCGACACCGAAAACTATAGAATCGACACTAATATCGCTTTTTGAATATACTGACCCCTTGTATTACTCATTCCTGACCCCTCACGGGTGCCGGACTCTCACCATTCCTTTCGTTCATTCTCACCAATCATCTTTTCGACACCGAAAACTATGGATTCGACACTACTATCGCTTTTTGAATCCCACCCTCCCTACCACCACTCCTACGCTCCTGGAGCTATCGGAAGGGTTACTACTAATCTTTTTGACACCGTAAATTATGGATTCTTCTTCTTTTTCTTCCTCTTTGAGTATGTCTTGGATCTGTTTAGTCAGGGCTCAATTCTCGTTCTTGTGATGAAGAGGTCCAACTTTCTCCCTATCTTTTCGGTGGATGTCCCGGTGGTTGGCGTCCTTCAGGGAGTCGACAGTACCACATATCCCAACACACTGGCCACCGCAGTTTTTTTTGTAATTCGCGTAAAGATATCATTTCTAAAGATGTTGTAGGTTTTCGCTGCATGGTATATATACTCTTCATTCTAGGTTGTTCAGGTGTTGGCTGCGTCACTTCATCCTGAAGATAGCAGCAGTATCGCTGTCGAAAGCTCTAGAAAATCAACAAACAACACCCGAACAACCTATAAGGTAGAGTATACTATACTCTCAAAGTGTATGGTTCGTACGGCATGAGCTAGTTATTAGTATGGAATACATGTCATATGAGTAGCTCAAAGGATGAGGTACTGACATGAAACACTGTCATTAGAGTTACTGGAACGGTGTATTTCGTGCTTAACCCTACTTTTCATTTTATTTTGAAATTAAACATTATATAAGATAACGTAATAAGCGAAACAGAAAAATAATTGGGTCGAGACATTCTTTCTAAAATGAAATTATTTGTCTGTCTAGAACCGTTACATGTAATTACCTACTCACAAAATGAGAAAGCTGAATGTTTGTATAACTAAGAAGGTTGTATTTTTTATTTTATTTTATTTGCAAAGAGAACAGACAGTCTTACAAAAGTATATGTATAGTACAGCATCAACAAAAAGTGGACCAGTAAAGGCTCAAGAATTACCAGATTACAGATACTTAAAAGATATTACAAAAAAAATGTGAGAAAATAGTCACAGGAGTAAACAATCACATACATAAAATGCCAGATGAAGAAATACAATATAAATAATTAATAAATAAATAAATGAATGAAATAAATATCGTTATATTTTTGTTACTCCCGAATGTTTCATTTTGAAAAAATAATGCTTTTCTTTCATGTCAAATGGTGCTGATATTTTTGCACAAATTAATGCTGAGAGTAAAGTAGGATAAGTTCATTTTTTCGAAGAATTATTCTTAGATAAGTACCTACATCTCTCTTCGATTTTTTGCCTCCGCTAATGACTGTAATGAAACAATATTTTAGTACATCTTTGTACGCTTCACAGAAAGCTTGAAAAGCTTTTTTTGTGTAGTAGAGTAGGTAAATCGGTCGGGGATCGAGATTTCAATACATTTTACATCATATTAGAAAATTCAATACTTTCTAAAAATGTTGAGTTGAGAATTTCAAAATTAAAATCCCTGGGTTGTAGATTGCCCCCGTTTATTGTGGGGAACCTAAGGCTGTAGACTGTCCCACTTTTTTGGGGACCCCTGGACTGCAGATTGGTCCCCATTCTTTTATCGTTATTTAATGCCTCATTCACACGCTTACCAAGCGCCGAACCGAGCGGGTGTTCATGACAAAAAAGGCGTGAACGGTCGGTTACTTACCCGAGCCGAGACAAACGCTCCACCGATACACCTTTTCACGATTTTTTCTTGCCCAAGGTCAACAGTTTCAGTCTCGGTAGCTTTTCCTAGGGAGAATTTTTTTTGGATGCATTTTTAATTGGATAAAAAAATTTCAGGGCCTACTTCTATGATAACTGGAAATCCGGTCCTGCTGTAGGGGAAATGTTTAGTTATATCACTTATAATGAATTATTTTGATTATTTTTTCGCTATAACCATAACTTTTTACGACCATGTAAGGACAAGTCAATCATAACATAAGCAATGATTGAATGCAAACATTAACAGAAAATACAATTACCATTTTTATAAGACGTGCGTTTTTCTGCGATATATAATTTTATTCGATAAAAAAAGCGTTCATTTAATTTTCTCAAATAAGAAAATTTGTTTTTCATGATAAGTACAAAAAAAAGCGGTACACCATTGGTCAAAAGTCGAGTGGGATGTGGGGATGGGGTAGCTTTGTTTTGATTGACCACTCGTTGTCAATTCACCGTTAAATACAAATCATTCAAAATAAGTAGGTACCTACTTATTTGTCTAAAATAATGAACTTTCCAGGGTGAAAAGATTGCGAGATGTAAAAATAACTTTGATGTTTTTTTCGTGTTTGTTTTATTTGAATAGGGAATTTCAAAAAAATATGGAACGATATTTTGATAATGGAACGAAGTCCCTTTTCTTCGTAATTAAAACTTTCTTTTTTATTTATTTCTCTCTTAGAATAATTTTATCATGTACCATGAGGAAAACATCTTGTATTTTTTCATCTGTTGTCAGTCTACCGATCAATTCTACAGATTTGTTGAAAAAATATGTTCGTATCTGAAATCTAATAAAACAAAAACATTATAGTGATGGGCGAGAGCACATTCGATTACATCGATAGTAAAAAGACTGTTTTTAAAATAAAAAAAATTAATAATTTAGTGATGTATGACGTAATCGTATGGCACTGGGATCGTGAAAGAAGTACATCAAGAGAATGAAAGGGATATAACTTTTTTTTTTCAGTAGGTATTAACTGGATTTGTCTGCATCTCGCAGATGGCATACGTTGAGATTTTCCTCGACGAAGGCGGGAGGTCATCATCAACATTCAAATAAGGTTTTTATGGGAACTCCCTTGGGTAGGGAGCATGATGGATGTTTCGACGCTTACGAGTCGGTTTTGGCTGGCTTAAGTGATCATTTTGAATGTTGATACCTCCCGCCTTCGTTGACGAAAACATCAAGAGAATGTTTTGCTATGTGCGATTGAACCTTGCGTACCTGGAATTCCTCGAAAATATTGTTAATATACTCCGTCTCTCCACAGGGGTAGCCTAAATTATCGCGTTTACCTCATCTGTGGAGGAGAAGGCCACACCATCCTTGTCCAGATCTGATTTTTATTAGCGTGTTACTACATCTAATGAACGAGGGGACAAACTACAGAGGACGACCAATAAAATAATACCTGGACAGCCTATGCCAGGACATGGGCTTCGACCCTTATAAAGAGTTGAAAGGAACCGCACAGAACAGCGATGAGTGGAGAAGGAGACATGGGGCTTTGCTTCAAACCAATCGTTACGATTGAAACTGGAGAAGAAGGTGCTTCGATCATTCGACGTATGTCAATTATTTCAATCGATTATAAACTATGAACGATTTCGATTCTAAGTGTGGTGCAATTTCTCATCACTAAAAACGCACAAAAATAACTCAACATAAAATTTATTTTTTTGCAGTTAGATAAAAGCTTTCAATATATTTTTTATAGTTTCTACTCATTATTTATTTTTTCTCTAGGCTTTGAAAAATAAAAATGTTTAATAAAACGGAAAAATGAAAAACTATTCTTACTTTCTAGAAACATTTATATGTTTTTACCCTGGTATTATTTTTTATAACTGAATTAATTATAGAAAACTTAGAATGCAGTGGATAATAGTAGAGTCTAAAATAACAGAAATTGTTAAGATAATAAAAATATTTTTTTTCCTTAGCTATTATTTTTTATCAAAGGGAAAATTTTGTTAAATGAATTTTGCTATCTTAACGATTTCTTGAATTTTAGACTTTAGATATTCAATGACGGTATTCAAACTTTCTTCTAAATACCTACTTAATTTTAAATAATCTATTAAAAAAAGTGACAATTTTCTTGTCATTCTTATCAAAAGGTAAATTACAGATCGTTTCTTCTATCTTGGCCGCCGGCGGATGTTAGCTGCAAGTGGAGTTGCAAATTGTACCTTTTGTTCCCCTGAGTGTCGAATCTTAACATTAAAGCTGTCAAAGGTCCGTTATATTCCCACATTATATTTTTTACAAGGAAGCTACAATGTCGGAAATATTACACAGAGGCGCTAGAGAAATTATTTTAAAGGTGAGTGAGAAACGAAGTTGCCAGTTTATTCTAACAATCCAAAAAGTGCAATTTTTTTTTAAAACGACAGTTTTAAATTATTATTTTAGAGTAGCGAAAAAATGTAGCCATATTTTATTAGGTTTACGGTAAGTTCGTCTAAAATCAATTCGTCTAAAATCACTTCGTCTAAAATCAATTCGTCAAAAATCAATTCGTCTAATTATCAATTCGTCCAAAATCATTTCGGCCAAAATCAATTTGCATAACGATGAATTCGTCGATTTTAAACGAATTGAATTTAGACGAATTAATAATTAGACGAATTGATTTTAGACGAACTTACCGGACACCATCTTATTATCACATCAAGCAACACTAAACAAAGTTTGCTTCGTGGGACTGCAGTTATAAGTATCCGTCAGTTTCACCAAAGACGACACCAAATTATATAAACTCAAATCATTTGTAATTGTTGAAATTACATGATTTCTTCCACACTTTACCTAGAAATTATTTGACAAAGACAAAGGAAATGATTAATTTAAGATAAGAATACTGACTTAGAATTATAAATTTTAAGATTGTAGGAAAAGAATGTTCAAAATTGAATAATTATTCTAAGCGGATGTTAAATGCTGTAAATGTCAAACCTATTAAGGAGAAATCTTCATCCGATTAAAAAATCTACCAAAGGGGATTTAAGTGATGCAATCAAATTACAATAATGTTATTTGAATGACGGCTGAGAGGAATTGTTAGGCGAAGGACGAGACCAGAGGGGAGACGAGCGAGAAGATTTGTTTCCTTCGCTCGTGGAAGTTCAATTATTATTTTTATTCAGAACGGGAGTGGGGCAGGAAGGCGACATTGTGCGGCGGCGTAGAGGGAGGGGGACGCCCTTTTTTTATGAAAACTTTTTTTTTATATTCGTTGACCCTCTTCACTCCACGCCCCTGTCCTGTCAAGTTGACAAGGATCACTGAATAAATGACGTTTACTCGTGTCCTCTTGTTCAACTAAATGCAATATTTTAAATATTTTTTTCAATTTCTTTTTTTTTTTTCAGTAGACGTCTTGCAAGTAGGTTCCTATCTATCTATAGAAATATATTTGGGAATATCTACTTATACTAGGATGTCTTATTTCGAATACCAATGTGTACTAAAATCTAGAGTATGAGTTACTGTACATTTATAGGAGTATTCTTCCAAAGGTCTGAGAGTTTCGATTTTTTTTTTTTGATAAGTTGCTCAAGCCTAATATAATATTATGTATATTATGATTATTTTGAAAATTACAAATTATTTTTTGTGAGAACAACAGATTTTATACATGTCGTAATATGACAAGTACTTATGTCAAAAATACACAGCACAGGATAGACCTTCCATCAGACTTTTATGACTGATCGTCGGATAGGTTATGTGATCACTTTACACTTAAGTAACATTCAATAATTCCTTAATTTTACTAGAATAGGTTAGTTCTACTAGCTTACTAGGACAATACAAGATAGAATAGAAAATAACCTATGTACCTGCCTACAGTTACTTAAGTGTAAAATGATCACATTAAGCCAGCCAACGATCAGTCATAAGCCTGATGGAAGGTCCATCCTTTGCTGCGTATCTGCCGAGATATAACTACCTACTACATTATATTAGTTAGCCGATATATAAGTCTGCCTCATCTCGTTTTATCTAATTTTTTAGGTTTCTAAAATTAAAATCATAACGATTTGACCTTTTCCATAGAGACATGTTTTAGGTAGATTTCCATAAGGAACTCTACCTATTCGTTTCTCCCGTGATGTCGCAGAATTGAAAAATTTCTACTCAGTATCACTAATTAGGACCAGGAGAACCCGAATCCGACTTTGGTTCAAAAGTTTATATATATAAGCCATATATATGTCCCTTTTCTTGTGCGCACGTTTGTGGCCAACCTATGCGTCGCAGAAACGTGAAACTTGGGTGGTAGATTTTCGGTAAGGGGTAGATGAACTGATAGGAGATTGGGTGAAATCCATTAAGAGGAAGGTTCACTTTTTAAGGCTTTGAATTAAAAAACAATCATTCTGAGGGGATCCAATGATTGTGAGGGTCTGTGTCTGGTATCGCATGAAAGGGCATTTAATAAGAAATACAGATCAAAAGTTAGATTTTGTCTAGCTCAATTCCTCAGACTACACTGATCGATCGAAAGATCTAGTTAAGTAGTTACCGCATAGGTACTAGCGTGTTTGTTGTCTTAGAAAAGTGCTTCACGATACGAGTAGAACTCACATCTTTTTTCAAATTTCTAGTGCTTAGGTATCGGTACCAATCCATATTATGTGTGGAATGAAAATAATTTGATTATTGGATTAGGTACTTCCTTTGATTATTGAAGTACTTAATCAAATATTTTTTCGTCATACGGTACTTCGATAATCAAAGAATAAACTACATCCATACTACTTCATCACTTCGCTGGTTTATTTGCTGATAATATTGTGATTGTTTTTATTGTACAGATGTACTCTTAAAATTAATAAATCACTTGAAATCTACCTATGCCTGTGGCGTGCCAAAGGAATTTTTTTTATATATTTTTACCTTATTCCATTTCCCAACGTTACACCTTAAGGCCTGTCACAGGATGCCCAATGTGTACCAATTCACTTAATGAAACTCAAAATATCAAAACTGGTATGTAGATAAATCTTCTTCTTCTTTTTCAGCCATCTCTCCACTGCTGAATATAGGCCTCTTTCAATTTTTATCCACCCCT
Organism: Ceraclea dissimilis; assembly: GCA_963576895.1. NCBI lineage: Eukaryota > Metazoa > Arthropoda > Insecta > Trichoptera > Leptoceridae > Ceraclea > Ceraclea dissimilis. The sequence continues at coordinate 415,577 of OY756360.1, forward strand.
CTTTTCTTTGGGCTTTCCGGATCCACCCACTACCAGCGACGGGGACAATTTTATCGGCCCATCTTTTCTGTGGTCGGCCTATTTCTCTTTTCATGTCCCACGGTCTCCATCTCAGGATACTAGGTGCCCATCTGTCCACTCCCTGTCTAGCAACATGACCTGCCCATTGGCATTTTAGTTTGGCAATGCGATCCATCACATCGGCAACTTTTGTCCGGCGTCTGATTTCTTCTCATTTCTGATTCTGCTTCTCAGACTTACGCCTAACATTTGCCTCTCCATAGATCGCTGTGTACATTTTAGTCTATGTATGGTTCTCGCAGTAAGCGTCATAGTTTCCGACCATAGATAAATAATAGTTATTTTCATCGATTAGATGTACCGTGTATACTATTTTGTCTAGGTATACATGATTTATCGTCGTGAAATATAGACATAACAAACATTTGTTTTGTAAATATAAAACAGTCTGCTACAATATTATATTACAAGGATTTCAAAGTTTTTCTAATCGAAGTATCAAGGTATTAAAATAATCCTTACAACGCCAACTCTAGGTAGATTGTAATGCTGTCATCTCGAATAACTGTTGGACTCGGATAACCAGCAAAGTTTAGAGGGAGGGTAAAGAGAGTGACGTCAGATTTACATGACGTCAGCGTTATTGCGCAATGTTTTTTTTTATATGGACTACGAAGGGACGGCGCGACATGCTTTTTACGTGTTGTCTTCCCGACCATCGATCGTAAGGATTCTGATTTTCTTGATTTTGAGTAGCGTGAACTATCACTTAATAATTATTAGAAATATTCATTTCTCTTATTTCCGGCAGATAATTATTATTAAGTTGTTTCTTTATGTTATTAATAGCAAAAAATTATAATAGATAGCCTTATTAAGAGACAATTTTTACAGTTAAGTCTCGAAAATTTTTAGGTAATTTAGTACCGTAGGAAAATAATATTTTTATTGAGGAAAATGGAAATAATTGAAAATCCAAGCAGAGCGTTCCCTACATAAGAAGTGCATCTACACTTTAAAAAAAAAACGTATGCTTCCTTACAGCGTCCGCCTGGGTTTAATGAAAAACAAATCGTGACATTAGACAAATTATATTATTTTTATATGCGATTTAAAGAAAAATGAGTAAAATTAAATTATTTTGTATAACAACAGACCAATACCTATAACTAAATAAAAAAAAACATATATACTGTAAAACATGGAATATTTAGCATCCAAAAAACATTACAATATCAGATTTTCCTAACCTGTGGGAAACGAGTACGAAATACGAATTTTCGTCTATACGGCACTACGGTCCATTTCTGTAACGCACAGCCTGAATAGTACAAAGGAGTATTGTGTTAGCTCACCTTTCAATTAAAGCAGCCGAAACAGCAAAAGCTAGTTGCGTTAAACTACTAAGTTTATACAATGTTGGAATGTTCCTACTTGCTTGTGCTATCATCAACGGTAGTCGCTCTGTAATTATCTCGTTAGCCAGCCACTGCTCTCTCGTAGCAATGAGCGCCGCGAGATCGCTGTGTAAACCTATGAAGATGAATGTAAATAGAACTACAGTAACCTCTGGTAAGAAATAACACTGAGCAATTACGAACATTAGTTAAATACCATTGAAATTATCTAAGTACATATATTAAGATCCAACCTATTAAATCTTCTTCTCTTCATGTCGGTTGGCTCTCATCTATCTACATAACGTTAAATTATATATCCACTCCTATAAAGCAACAATATCTTCTGCATAGAACATTAGATTAGGGCTGCCATAATTGTCAGACCACCGACCGGGACACCTCACCCCAAAAACCCTTAAAAAAAATATCAATATTTTGAATTGTAATACCCATCTATGTTTGTTTGTGCACTGAAATGACTGAATAAAGTATCTATCTATCTTTAGTTTAGATCAATAGGTAAGAAAATTGTTTCCTTGCAAAGTAGGTATGTCCAAAAAACACCGCAGACGATTTTTTTTGGAAACATTGATGAATTGATGAACTTGGTTCCGGTTTTCTTTTGTTTGGAAGTGATCACGTAAGTAGCGCCGCAATCAAAATTTTTGTAACAAGACATGAGCTTGTATTTGTCTACGTAAAAAATGTGTGGTGTAGTTCTATAGAAATAAAAAATAAGTCCCATTATATGCCCCCTTAATGCTAAAAACATCATAGAACAAAAAAAAAAAGTTTTGACTTCCCAGCCCAGCAAGTACTTTTGTAATACAGATAGGATTAATAACAATCGTGTATAATACTGAAGTAATCGAATACATACCACTCGCTGTCGGATGGATTACCTTAAAAAAGTACGCACAAAACGCAGCTAACTTCACGTCATAAAAAAAAAGGATGGGCGCGTTTTGAGTAAAAGGAATCGGAGAGCGTCTATGACAAATTGCATGAATGTGACGGAGGCTAGGAGTGTGTGCAAGGATAGGGCTGTCTGGCGCTCTGGTCCTCTCTGCCTACCCTGCAAGGGGCGTGGCGTGAGGTTATAGATAGGTAGATAGATCTATTGTATAGAGACACTTAATTATTATGAAACATTTCCTTGTGGTGTGCGAATTATTTATAGGAATGTTCCAAGTAATTCAGCCTCTCGGAATTACTTACGACTTAATCTCCTAAGAATGGGTGTACATATTTGGAAACAGATATTTGTTTTTCAAACTAAAACAACCTACTACCAACTTGCCAGAAGCTTTATATCAAATACACACTTTGGTAGGTACTCTTCACTAAGCACACTTTCTAATTCTCTTGTTTAATTCCTATATATTGGTGTGTAAAAGTATTCCATAAGCTTTTGATAGCTTTATTTAAGGCTTTAATTTGGGACTTAAAGCGAATAATTTTATTGCCAGCAAAGACAACTATTTTATAATGTAGTTAAGTAGGTACTATAAAAACGGAAAGTCTATACAACGAACCCTACATATAGTAATGTACCTACATAAAATCATATCGCCTAAGATGATTGGGACATGTCCAGCGAATGGAGGACAACCGAATACCAAAGAAGATTCTCAGCCAGACCAGATGGGAGACGAAATGTTGGTGACCTAAGCTGAGATGGATGGTGTGGAGAGGGACCTCAGGGCAATTGGAGTGACGAACTGGAGGGTGCGGACGATGGACCGAATGGAATGGCGAAGAATTCTGGAGGAGACCAAGGCTCACAGTGGGCTGTAGCGCCAGCGATTATGATGACAAAAACGCAATTTGAGCAGGAAATTTTAAAGGGATTGGGCTTAAAGCTATGGAGCTTTAAGTCAGTACTTCACCATCTCAAGATGGTTGGGACATGTAGAGAGAATTAATGATGATAATGAAATGAAATGATAACAAAATAATATGCATAGGAGAAAGAAGGGGTGAGAGGAAGCGCGCCCGTAGAAGAACCACATGGCTCGATCATGTAGTCCAAATTATTAAGGACGGCGTGTTCTGAGTAAAAGGAATCGTAGAGTGTGTACAAGAAGTGGAAGTGGAAGAAGAAACATTAAGCCAAGTTTGCTCCGTGAGACTTCTGAAAAAAAGGACTGTAAGTATATGAGTACATCTAGAGTAGCTCTTCCAGTCCCAGACGTCTTATAAAGTCCAGGACTTGGATGGTGTCAAGTGTGGAAAATATTTCCCCCTTACTATCTAATGCCTGCACAGAATCCTAGTCTTCATGCAGGTATCTTACTGTTTCCATATTATGTCGATTTTTCCGTCAATCCCCAGTGACGTAACGAAGTTGGTGGGTATAATGTTATCTGGTTCGAATTTTCTCCTTCCCCCTAATAATAAAATACAGTATTATCATTAGATTGTGGAAGAAATAATACTTTCGGACAAACGATGTAAACGGGTTTATCTTGAGGGCGAGTTCAAAGATAAAATAAATCTCCGAGTATTAAGAGTCTTTCAGGAATGGCCATATAAATTAGGGAAGGGATCTATATATATCGTTTCCATATATATGTTTCCGTAAATGTATGAAATCCGTCATTGTTGACAATTTCTAGGAAATGTATACAATGCCTAAAATCGGCAAGAAATATGTGAAACATATTCCATTTATTGTAATTATTTTCTGGTGTAAAGTATATTTTATCTATCTATCTATAATCTATGTATACCCTCACGCCACGTCCCTTGCGGGGTAGGCAGAGAGGACAGAGCGCCAGACATCCCTATCCTTACACACACTCTTAGCTTCCGTCACACTCATACGGTATATTTTATACATGTTTATAATGCATTATACACATTTTACTAGGAATGATGTACAAAAATATATCAAATTATGTAATTTTAAGTGTGAATCCAGTTTACCTGCAAAATTAAATAGATTCTTAGGTTTGATTAGGTTTTTATTTCCGATTTTATCTATCTATATGCCAGTTACCCGAAAAAAGTATGTTTTGAGGCTTGATCAAAGAGCTTGCGACAAATTATTATACACATTTCCTAAGTTGACCCAGATTTGTTTACATTTCCTAAGTTGACCCAGATTTGTTGTTTACATTTCCTAAGTTGACCCAGATTTGTTTACATTTCCTAGGATTTGTGTACAATTCCTAAATTTCATACATTTCCGGGAATATTATGTACCTACTTACAGCAATAACATCTACAGATAGGGATAGGCATGAGGACATCATGAGATAATACAAATGAATGGCAAAAGTACCTAGCTATGTACATATATACCTATGCAAGGTGCATATAGTACCTAGAACATCCCACTATTAATGATTTACTAGCTGAGTTACCCGTGCTTTGCAACGGAAAATTTGACAAGACAACCCGGCATACTTTATAGGCTCTTGAGCTGGACAAAATGTGACCTAAGATCTGAACTTATTTTCCAACGCTCTTTCATATGATACCATACATGACCCCACTCAACGCTTGGATCCCCTCATCATCATAGCATCTCTTAGGAGAAAATTTTGCCTCAAAAAACCGGCGACGTCAGAACGCAGAATAAATTATCGCAAATTTTATTCTAAATTTTCGCAGCAATCCGTAGATATATTTTTATTTATTTATTTAAACTTAAATTGAACAACAAATACATATAAATATAAAAAATGGACATAGTACAGATTATAAAACGTTGTTCACTAGGGCGAACTTATCGCAGAAATGCGATTTCTTCCAGTTAACCCCACGAGAAAACAGAAAACATATATGCAGGAGTTACGCGAACACTTACAAAAAAACGATTTTTATTTATAGTAGGTATACACGGATAATTTATATAATCGGCAAAGGTGTTCATGAAAAGAGAATGTCCATGAAGTATGAAAGAAAAAACAGGCCGGATCCAAATAATACGAGTATATAACTCAAATGATACGTAAAAAAATATATATGCAAAGGACGAATCATTGAAATCAATGGCTAAATGTGTGAAATACCAATTCGAAGTTCAGGAGACACAGAGATTCTATACCGATATGCCAGATTTTAGAATATACTGTGATGGTAGAGAATTTTGTTGAATTTTCACGCACAAATCTATCTATCTATCTATCTATACCCTCACGCCACATCCCTTGCAGGGTAGGCAGAGAGGACAGAGCGCCAGACAGCCCTATCCTTACACACACTCCTAGCTTCCGTCACATTCATGCAATTAGTCATACACGCTCTCCGATTCCTTTTACTCAAAACGCGTCCATCCTTGAGGATCTGGTCGACATGATCGGACCAGGTCAGTCTCGGACGGCCGCGCTTTCTCACCCCTCTTCGCTCATTCAGATATATCTTTTTTGTCATCCTGTCATCATTCATTCTCTCAACATGCCCAAACCATCTTAGTTTGTTTACTTTCATTCTTGTCACTACACCAGTCTTGCAGTCACTCATTTCCCTAATAACCTCATTCCTTATCTTATCTCTCAGCGTTTTCCCGCACATTCTTCTTAATGACCTCATTTCTACTGCATTCAACCCTGATTCATCCTTCTTCATCCACGTCCACGTCTCACTAGCATACATCAGGGTCGGCACCAAGACAGCATTGTGCACTAGCACTTTTGCTTTCATAGACACATTGCTACTACTAACAATCGGACCGAGCGCACCATTCGTCCTAGTACCGGCCAGCTTCCTTCTTTCAATGTCTCCATCACAGCGTCCATCTCTAGTAAACAAACTTCCCAGATATACATACTCATCCACTTGCTCCAGACAGTCATTACCAACCTTTATCACACAATTTGTCCTTATTTCCTCTCTTTCGAACACTAATACTTTCGTTTTATTTATATTCATTTTCATACCATTCATATCGCAGCTTTCGTACACACAGGATACTATCCGTTGTAACTCACATTCATCATCAGCCATCAACACTAAATCATCTGCAAACATTAACGCACATACTTTCACTCCATTTAGGTCCACACCAACATTCAGCTCATTCAGAGGACGCATGCAGTAGTCGAAGAACAGGTTGAACAACCAAGGCGACATGACGCAACCCTGTTTAACCCCTTTTGTGAGAGTGAACCACTGCGACAACGCAGCATTCACCCTGACACAAGCAGAGCTCTCCGTATATAGAGACGCGATTGCGCCAATCAGTCGGTCGCTCACCCCATATTCCGACAGTACACGCCACAGTCTTTCTCGGTCCACACGATCGTATGCCTTCTCCAGATCCACGAACGCGCAGAAGAGCCTCTGGTGTTTAGCCAGAAGCTTCTCCACGACCATCCGTAGGGAGAAGATCTGATCGGTGCACCCCCTGCCACTCATGAAAGCACCCTGCACATCCCATACTTTACTTTCAGTCACTTTTCTTACTCTTTCAATCAATACCTTTCCATACAGTTTGCCCACAGAGCTCAGCAAACTGATAGCCCGATAACTGCCGCATTCCAACCTTGAGCCTTTCCCCTTGTACAAAGGGCAGATGACTGCCCTCCTCCAATCCTCAGGAGTGCAGCCACTCTCCCAGCACAAGTTGAAGAGCCTCAGGCACCACTCGAGAATCTTCGGGCCACCTTGCTTGATGAACTCTATGGCCACACAGTCATGTCCCGCAGCTTTACCATTCTTTGCTTTTTTCAATGCAAGCACAACTTCATTCATACGTATTTCCTCGTCCTCAGCAATATTCACATTCATACTATCTGCTACATTCGTCTGGTTTGTACTAGTACCACTTTCATACAATTCTTCGAAGTATTCTTTCCATCTTTCAACAACTTCTTCTCCATTCATCACTAAATCACCATTCTTATCTTTGATGCAATTCATACTGTTTTTCTCACTTCCAGATCTCTTTCTTTTTACTTCCTTCCAGAATATTTTCAAATTCTCCTCGGCGTTCCAACCGACATAAATGGAAATTGCTAATTTCTTTGTTTGAAAGCAAATGGTATAAAGGAGTGATCTGACCGCAGTTACTTAAGGCTCCCGACCCAACTATGACGTCATGGTAATTTACCACGGCATTAAGGTTCAACATCGTGTGATAAAATGGTATAATAGCGTATTTTTCATTTTTTGGGCTTAATTTCGCTTCAATCAAAAAACTTTTACGGTTATTCCCTAGATTTTAATGCATATTATCAGTACAAAAATATATTCTCCATGACATTCGAAAAACGAGTTTCCCTCATTCGGAAAAAAGATCACAGATGTTTTTCACTTTTTTTTTGAGAAATCTATCTTCTCTCTTCTCTATGTGCCCTGTCGGATCTCCCCAACGTTGACGACCCCTTGGGCGGACGCCTTTCTGTCCTGGGCAGTGCGAAACAGCTCCTCCACAGTCCTGATTCCGGTCCACTGCCGAATGTTTCGAAGCCAGGACAGCTGCTTCCTTCCGACCCCTCTACGGCCGTCTATCTTCCCCTTCATAACGAGCTGGAGAATTGAGAAATTTATACAAGATACAAAAAATCTTTTACGGTTATTCCATAGATAAAAATGTTCAATGTATCTACCCTACTTTTTCCAAAGCATATTTAGTAACGGTTGTCGAGATCTAAGGTTTCCCGTTTTAGAAATTTTTAAAATGTTAATATGCCTACTCTTATTAAGAGTGATCTGAGAGACCGCCGTTACTTGCGGTTGAAATGTTTGGAGTTTCTGAGTAGAATAATAAATAACCAAGAAAGTCTTTCCTATACTCGAATCTAAAAAGTATTCGCAACAAACTTCATATTATTGAAAGGGTTTCTGTGTTCGCTGCGTTGTGTGGCGATGTTTGAAAAGGGGGAAGAAAATCATTACAAAACTTAAGGGAAAGTTAAGGAATAGTTGGGGAAAGATGCTGCAGGCTGGGAAGATATTTAATAATAGCGTATTGGAAAGCAGTTGCCATCCTACAATAGTGTGTCGCGTCAAATGGACGAGGATATTTGGACGCACGACTAAAGGACGCGGGATAAATTGACGCGCGACGTTTGGACACAGAAAATAATAGGTATTGTAATAAATAAGATATTTGGAGCCATGACTAAAGGTCGTGGGGGTAAGGCATAACATTTAGACCCAGAAAATTTAAAGTATTGTAATTTTAATACACCAGTCCTCCCCCGATTGAAAAAATTCGTAAATTTTCATCTTCTTCGTCTCTATGTGTCCTGTCGTGTCCTTCCGACGCGACGTTGACGATCACTCGGGAGATCGCCTCTCTGTCCTGGGCAGTGCGAAACAGCTCCTCCACAGTTATGATTCCGGTCCACTGCCGAATGTTTCGAAGCCAGGATATAATAAAAATGTAAATAATTAAAAAAAAATACAATTTGATAAATTCGATATTCCGCGTCCTATTGTCGCTGCGTCCAATTGTCGTATCTTTTTTCCACTTTCTTTCTTCGCACGTCCAAATGTCCACGTCCTTTGGTCGTACAATATATCCATCCCAAATAACTACATGTGTAACCATAATGCTTTATGGATATTATACCGAATATTATTTATTTATCTTTTGTCCATTGTGGAATAACGCGCCGCCGGACATTACGTATTCAGATTCGAAACACAATTAGGTCACATCGATCTGTCACGTGACATGAATCAACAATATTTTATTATATATTGTTTTATGAAAATAGAAACTTCTATAATAATAAATTTATGCAACCGTGTGGTGGACTTCTCATCAGTGGCGGATTAACTATAAAAGCACATGATGCAGTTGCCACGGGTTTCGAGATTTAAGGGGCTTCGGGCCCGTCAGGCAGAAAAAAAACGTAATTTTATTAATTTAAAGATAAATCTATAAGGTATCGAAGTGGATAACAAAATAGACGATCGAAAGTAAAAAATTAGGCAATAATCCAGCAGGATTAGGCAGAATATAATAAATAAAAAAAAAGGTTTTTTTTTGTACTTAGTATTTATTTTTGGACCTAATTAAATCCGTTATTGGGTAATTTGTATGTTGAAGTTTTTTTACGAAAAATAAACATCTTTAATCTTTTATGCAGACTTTTTATGTTATGTAACATACAGCGAAATTCTCTTATCTTTTGACGTTGCCGCCCAACGGTAGCCATACGAAATAATAATGTCGCAAATTTGGCCTGCGGCGATATTTACGCGCTTTTGTGCCACAAATATTAGTTGTGTCTTAACTTATTGTTTTATTGTTCTCTATCGTCCGTAGGCCCATTCGGGCACCTGGACTCGTCAATTTTTACAATATCATTTCATCACAGCATATCATTAAACAAAGTATCGTAAACAATGGCAAACTTCGTGACAATGTCATGTAGCACAACAATGTACGAGAATTATGACCATAAAAAAATATTTTCCAGGCTAGGAGGGGAGGACGGGGAGGGGGTCGCTAGTACCTCCCAGTGCACGGGCCCCACGAAAGCTTAATCCGGCGCTGCTTCACATCATTATTAAACAAAACATGTTACCAAACAGAAGCTCTAAGTACCTACCTAGGAATTGAACAAAACAGAACGAAAAAAAAAGTAAATGTATCGTTAGGGTAGAGGCACCGTTAGGGTAAAGGTAATAGGTAATTAAGGTTTAATTCCCTCTCAATAAATATTTCATTTAAACATTGAACCCGCATTGTGAACCTCTGTAATAATGTTAACCTTGGAACTCAATGGCTCGTAAGTTTGACGAATGCCGTCATTTTTTTTATTTTTGCTGACCTCGCTATGTAGAGAAGTTGCTTTGCATGTCGAATGTACATTAGACTATTTCAATCAATAGATTAGTTTTCAAGATGCTAACTAAGTGTAAAGTTATTCCCACAATAGTCCGTTGTTGACAGCACATGGCTTCAGAAGGATCAATGGTTACTCATGAATTTCAGCTTATATTCACTTAGATGGTGAATGACTAAATTCTTATAAATATGTAGGTACCTAACAAGGCATTACAGGGTTTCAATTGAAAAAATATATGTGAAATTGACTGATAAAAAATAGATACTCAGCAGGAAGAGCATAGGTGTGATAATTAATTCTTGACTCATAATAAATCATATTATAATTTAAGTAGGTACAAAAAATATAATTTTTCTGTTGGGTATGCCTACTACTAACTTTACAAAAGTTTTTTTTCTATAACTAGTAAGTACCTACTATTCTACCCAAAAAGTGACTGATTTATGCTCTCAGACGTTATTGTCAATCAAATTCAAATTGTTTTTTGCCTCGTAAATCAATAGGCAACACATTTTTTCTAAGCGGATTGAAGTATACTGCAAAAGCAATAATATATTTTTGAATTGGTTCCTACCTATTCGCCATTACATTTTACGTCAGAATATAGTGTCGTAAAATCTACGAGATGATTCTTTTCGCAAAATATTACGTTAAGATCACTCCTGGGTTAACAGTGCGGCGTATATTTTTATATTGTGTTTATATGATACGGAAAATTTAAACAATACAGTCATTTGGTTGTTTTACTACCAATATTTTATATCCGCAAACGTATTTTATTTTGTATTCTAGAAAAACGTTTGCATTGTGTACGAGTATATTTTTTTACTCTTAATCTCTCGATTCCCGGCCATTGTTTCTTCCCTCATTTAGAGAAAAAAATATGGTTGCGAATAACGAAACAAAACATTGTTTATCCTTGAACAATGTGTGGCAGGAAAATACCATATAAGTCATGACTGCATAAATTACGCCAAAATTTTGATAAACGTCATTTTTTTTTTTGTTTTAAGGGTTGCTCCCTTTTATCAACCCTTAGGTGGTAAATAAACTCCGGTTACTGTGTCATATTATAAATGAAAACTAGATGGGAGAGCTCAGAGTTTGATATAAGGGCTCTTACCAACTCAACTAAAAAAACCCTTCCTTATTTTGTACAACCGTAAATGTTTACTATTGTTAAACGAAAAATTACTCGTGTGACTCATCGTGTAGTCAGGATTTGAGGATTTTAATGTGGACTATACTATATAGGTCATTGGGCATATCTGGGTTAATATAATTTTGATACAATATTTTAATTCACCATTTAATGCCCAAGCCACATGCTTGGCAAACGCCGGACCGAGCTGGTGTTCCTCGCCGCTCGCCAAGCGTGCGGATAAGGCTAAAAAGTTAGGTTCTTATAGAATCCAAACGTACTTGTAGAAGATCGCAGGTCATATTGTGCTGAAATTGTGGAATAAACATCATGTTTTTTCAGAACCTTTCATAAATACGTACATCCGTTGACACAAATTAAGTTTATTTTAGGCATCATGGCGGGAACCTATTTATTTAAATTTTGGGTGTACCTATACTTAATTATGACGAGTGACAGAATCGTAAACCATTTCAGATAAACCCATCAGGCCAAGCAGTACGGAGACTATAATGTATACGCTATTAATTAAACAGTTAATAAAGGTAATATTTTGATGGTTTACTGTCATGTATTTAGAGGGTCATAAAAGGCATGTGTATTCGGCTTCTGAGGGTCATGTCCCTGGTAATATGTTAGCTGTTGCTAGGTAGATATATCAATATGACCACACTCTACAATATACAGTAGGTAGGATGTTTGTTTTGTTTTTTTCCTTTTTTCGTATATTTCCTCTATCCTTCATACCTTGTGTATCCTCTCCTCATTCGCATTACCCTAATCGCTACACTATAAGCCTCTGGAATCCGACATATCTAACCGCATTCTGCTTCTTCTAACTCTTATAGGCCTTTGGGGTACACGAAACACCCATTATTTTATTCAATTCCATAGATAGAACGAGAGCGCTTCTTTTTTGTTCCATTTTTTACACAGCATTTGTAATGCCAACCTAAAACACATCCTTTTTCACTCACCCTCACGAAAATTTTCACCTGAGGCGCTATTACTGATATTTTTACTGCATCTATTTTTTTATTTTGTTACACATAGAACAGATAGAGTCACAAAAGCAAACATTGACAGGTACAAAACATTAGTACAAAAATATCAATACACAAGACCAATAACATAATATTAAACTTTAAAATTGCCTTCCCCAAGAGTTTTTTCGCCCCCCCCCCCCCTCCCCCCCGAAATGAAAACCTATATACTCCACTGATATATTGAGATACAATAAATAAATATAACTTGAACTGTTATATTGTGGTTAGTTTTGCCCCAGAACAAGCTGCCTGATGCGGCAATAAAATCCAATACTTATTTTATAATATTATATTTTGTAAATTTTTTGGATAATATGTAATGAAAATGGAATAATTTTATGAGGGTATTTCCACTACCCCTATCTGCTCCCGCAATATAACTTTAGACCCTGTAGGCTTGGAAATGATAACTAGTAACTTAAACTTTATACCCGCCCCCGCCCGGTCCCTACATTATAATATCATATAACTAGATACTCCCTACATACACCATATACTCCTCTTAGAACGTGATTAGATTTTTGAAAAGAGATCGTGAATTTTGTTTTAACGGAACATCTAGAGCTACTTTACTATTTCATAACGTTATGTAAGGATTATATATCAACTTATATTATATTATAATGTTGTAGGTAGAATCTTAAGTAGATTTTATGTTACTACATACAGCCTATACATCTTAGTACTACAAAAAGATGGAAGTTTCAGTAAAATAAAATTCAACCACTATAGTCTAGTCATATGGTGTTTTCGCGGAGAAATAAGTACAGTAGTCTACTTCCCTTTCATACTTTACGTATTTGGGGGCGCTGAATTCGAATTTCAACTTTGCCACCTTGTAAATGTGATGCGTTCTGAGATATTCGAGAAAAACTCAGAAGAAAACGTTCTTTTTAGAGACTTTACGTTACGTTCCAATAATGAGGTAACCAGAGAATCGGTATTTTATTTGTATTTACTCAAACATTTTTTCGACTAACACTAATTCAAGCGGGAGGTGCCAGGTTCAAACCCCGGCGCTGGCGATGTATTCCACACTTTGCGATACAGGCTTTTAGCCTAGTGCAAGGTGTGCAGGAAAGCATTTGGGTTTGTGTATGCAATCCCAGATTCTTTCTTAAAAAAAAAAAATAGCTAATTCGACTAACGATCAATTGGACTAATTTTATTGGACTAATGGAATACTCAAATTAACATAACATACTCGTATTTTCAATTCACAAATTTGATGTAGCATTAATAGTTGAAAAATAAAAATGTTTTTTTCCTCCTGTAAAATTGCAATAAAATGACATACACCCTATTGCAGTATCCACGACGATATATTTAAAAATTCAGAACAATTTTGTGGAATAGAACAAAATAGAACGCTTGTTTTTTGAACTAAATGAAATATGTAGGCATTTCGGTTATAGTCGTAGCCTAAATTAGGTTTAGTCGGTTTTCCTGTAGCTGCTATTAAATACATTAGATGAAAGAAGATTTGTTTAGAGATTTACATAATCCATCATAGGTAGGACCACAAATAAATCACCTACCTACGAATGTAGATACTTAACTGAATAATACATATATTTACTTAGGCACCTACTTACTAATATACTATTTTTTGTTGTAAGACTAATATATTTATTGTTTGAACGGCTCTAAGCCTTTGGAAAATTTGGAGAATAACAAAACAAACATATCAATATATACGCATTTACATACTGTCTTAATTGTGATTCTTTTGTGTGTTGTTGCTGTGTTTTGTTTGGCCATGTACCTTTATTGTATTGATATTCTTAACTTTTTGTATTGTAACTTTCCAAAACTATAAATAAATAAATAAATGGGTTGGCTGGCAAAAATTGCCATTTGGCAATAAGTCCGCCCATTGTACAATTATTTTTTAGTACAATAAAGATTATTTTATTTTATTTATTTATTTTTATTTAAATAAATACAATCGTGGTACATAGCCAAGCAATATTCAGCAACAACAGACAAGAATCACAATTAAAACTATATGCAAACATACACAATGGACAAACAGCATCACAAAAATCGCAAAACAACGCAGATTCAAAACAGAACACAACAGTAAGTACATCAAACTCCGGGATCCAACAGACTGCGAATGTGCAATGTGAGTTTGCACTTAGCAGTCATCTCACTCTCATTAAGCATATCTATGAGATGATTAAATCTATTACCAATAATGTGCAAGCAATTAACTCAATTACTGTGGAGTGACAAGCGTGCTGGATTTCACTAACTTTTTAAGTTAGGAATATCGGAGATAGGAGCCACTTATCATTATTTTTTATACAAAATTTGTGCTCGGTGACTCCTGTTTCCGCTATTCCTCAACTTACAAGTTGGTGAAATCCAGCATAAATGCACGAGCAATTTTTCGAGCAATAATTGCGGCAATTCGTTACCACTCGTATTGGTTGGGACAGCCAATTTATTATGAAACAAAGATGACAGCTTTTAATTTTTTTTTGAAAATTGTGTTATAAATAGAACATGTGACTTTTTGCATGAAAAAAGGTCTATTTAATCATAACAAATTAATTAAAAATCAGTGCAAGTCAGAGGTACAGAATATTTGACAATGTCCGATTAAGTAAAGAGGTTACTGAGTTCTAAAGCATAGGTAGGAAAGCTAATAATATAAAATAATGACACACATTCAGCACAAAATGAAGTTGTCATTATGTAGGAATCCTTTCTATTATAATACCCTCTAGTATAACAGTTGACCCAAAGACCAGACAACTGCGGCAGCTTATTGAAGTTGAACGTTTCAGAATAGTAACTACTTTATCATATGTAGGTATGTTATTAACTTTATGGGTGGCGACGTCTCTAATAAGTACTGACGACAATCTACACATACATCATGCAGACCTAACTATACCATAAAGCTAGCCTACTAGTCAGAAAATGTTCAGCAATACATACAGTATGACTTTCATGTCTTTAACGCCATCAAATTTGTGACCCTCAATATTTAATAACCATGATTACCTGACGTTGGCAGTATGCAATATGTAGTTATTGATTCATGCTTCTGTAAAACGAAAGTCAAAATAATGAAGCCTCAACTTAGCGAGAGATGTATGTAAGGGTGAAATGTTAATGTACCCTGTGAGGCCTACCCTCTAAGGAGTTTAATAATATTAAGATAATTTATATAGCGCCGTTTTTGAATATACGCGATAGACCCACCACAAGGTATACATTATACTCTCTCTTCTCCACACCATATCCCATTTATTTGGGGTCGGCGGCTCGAATCCTCTCTCTCTCCATCTGCCCCGATGGCAGTCTTCTGGAGTAAGCTCCAAGTGTTCCATGTCCCCTCTGATGGTCTCCTCAAGGGACTTCTTTGGCCGTCCTCTCTTCCTTGGTCATTCCATAGACCAGTTTGTTACCCTCCTCATAGCGGAATCCTCGTCCCTTCTCCATACCACCGAGTCCATACCACCGAAGTCGAGTCTCTCACGCTTTACGGTCAAGGGTATATATTATACAATATATGTATATTATTTCTATCTAGAACGATATTATCAAGATAGTGCTAGAATTATTCTTTAAAGAATTTCAAATTTGCATTTTGAGAAAGTAAACTACCGTAATATACCTAATTTGGTTTCAAGTGTTGGGCTGGCTGGTAAATATTGAATTCAGGTATTATTTTGACCCAAGTATTGATTAAATTATGTAAATAATATACCTGTTTGGTTGCGAATCGTATTAGAATAATAAATAGTGTTCGATATAATCCCGCGCGAGAGGTAATTTAATACACGAAATGGGGTGAAAACCAGGTAAAAGCTAATAAAATTATATTCCACACACAGCGGGTGGCCACCCCTTAAACCCCCCTCTCCCCCAAGCAGTACTTCATATACACCAACCAACCAGTCAACCACATACGAGGGACGTTCAGAATATTCACGGTATACGAAAAAAAAACGTAAAAATATTCTTTCAGAACTTCAATACAAAATTCGGAAAATACCTTGTTTAAAAAATAGGCAGACGACATGAGTACCTATCCTCATCACAAATAGTTTTTCACGAAGGTCGTTCTTAGTATTTATTTATCGTATAGTCATGCAAGTACATCACATCAACAATATCAACACAATAACAATAGGTATGTCCATAATAATTAAGACAGATACACTACACTCGTATGTATACTTCACAATGCAAACTGTTTGTCAGAGTTCGAGGTCGAGTGTCCTTAGGTTTGTCGTCGCCCCTTTATTTAGACACACGAAGTTAGATGCTTCACCCCCATATGCCTTCTTATATGTCGTTCTTAGTCCGGGAAATACCTTTTTATTTCCCCGAAAAGTGTTATTTTCGTCTGAAAATAGGAAGATAGCCTGAGCGCGTCAACATTACAGAATTGTTAAAAAAGCCGTTCTTGGTAAATCTGGAAATAACTACTTTATATGTAGGTAGAAGAGTTGTTCTTTTTGTCTGAAAACATCCAATGCAATTAGTTATATCTCAACAGATACACAGCAAAGGATGGACCTTCCATCAGGCTTATGACTGATCGTTGGCTGGCTTAATGTGATCACCAATTCCAGTCTATCCATCTGCCGCGACCGGGAATCGAACCAAAACCTGCAACCTGACAAGCTGGTATTAATTCTAGAGCTATGCTATGACGGCTGGTAGTTCTGTTGAGTCGAGGTGAATAAAATATAAAATTGTGATTTTCAAAATAATCCAATGCAATATCTTTACTTCAATAAAATAAAATATTCTCAAAATATATTGAACTCCCTCGTACCTGATACTTGGATATATGTACTTACTATACACTTTACATGCTCGCTTGTTACTCTCTTATTCATACGCAAACTTTACTTACTCGCTCACATATTATAATATATGCTCGTACTCGTGCGAGTAGGAGCATTTACTAGCGTGTTTTACTTTACGATGATCAATAACACACATTAATAAAATACTCTGATAGAATATTTTATGAGACTTTCTTACCAAATCGTATACTTAACCAAACATACATTTACATACTGAGTGTTTATGTTATGGTATCAACTTTTTAGATTTCCCACATACATATTAAGAGTATGCATACCGATATTTAAAAACAGAAGACCTTATATCTTGACAACCGTTACTAATATGCTTTGGAACAAAATACAGTAGTTATATTGAACATTTATCTAGGGAATAACCGTAAAAGATTTTTTATATCTTGCATGGATTCCTCTGATCTTTTTTCCGAAAGACGGAAACTCGTTTCCCGCAAGTCGCAGACTAAATTTTTTTGTACTGATAATATGCATTAAAATCTAGGGAATAACTATCCGAAAATCGAAAAAAACGCTATTTTTACCATTTTATCATGCGATTGTTCACGCGAACTGTGAACCTTAATGCCGTGGGAAATGACTGTGACGTCATTCTTTGTACCAAGCCCTTAAATTTGTCTTCTACCATGTTCTTTTGAACTCGATGTCAAAAAGTAAGGTAAATAACGAGGTAGTCAGTAGCCTGGTTGCTGCCTGGTAGGTAACGCGTTCAACTGTAAATATTTGATCTACTCCACTTCAAGACACAAGCTTTTCAAGGTTACTGTGAAGTGTACATAGGTGTATTTGGGTTTGAGAATTTTCTTTTGGGTTTATTTCGGTTTATTTCGATAAACCCACATTCATGTTTATATATAAAGTAAAGTCTGATTTTTGTAAGTGTTCGCATAACTCGCGCATTTTCCACTTTCTAACGTCTTAACGTCGCCGGTTTCTGCGAGTAAACCAGAAACAATTTCTGAGCTCAAATCCGAGATCCAACGCGTCATCGGTAAGATACAGCCACATCTCCGTGAAAAAGTCATGGAAAATTTCATGCAAAGAGTAAAGACCTGTTATAAGAACGTGGGGGTCATTTGCCGGATATTTTATTCCATACTAAATCGGAACATGTCTTCTTTAATCCCAATAGAAAAATATCACAACTTTCTTCTCAAAAATACGTCATTTTTACTTGAAAATGAAAAAGTGCACGCTTACTGAGACACTCTTTATATACCTACCACCTTCAGACAACCTTTGACCTTTGAATAATTTTTGAAGATAAAGCAATATTATAAGCCCTGAAAATAAAGTAGGTACTCGTATAGATCCTTAGCAATCTAAAAGCAAAAACAATATCGTAGAAATCCGCTTCAAGTTACATTAGAACCTACCTACCTATTTTATTCTTATTCCAATATATATTTCTCATAAGGACCTTTGAGACACCATGTGCATGTGCGAATTGAGAAAAATCCTACCTTAAAAAAATATATTATGATTTTTTCATTGGAATAATACGGAAGCAGAATGTAGTATACTAGGTAGGTGAATGTGGAAAGGAAATAGTGGTAGGTGTTATGTATTGAAAGGTGCTCTTACACGAGCTATTTTTCGACCAATAATTGCGACTATTACTTACTTACTTCCAATGGCCGAACAGAGTTTTGGTTTCCAGAACAACGTATCTCCAAGCCTTCCTGTCTGAAGCAACGGACTTCCAGTCGTCGCCAACATTTAGTACGCTCAGATCTCGGGTTACATTCTCCATCAATCTCTGTCCTGGTCTGTCCAAAGATCTCCTGCCCACAGGTTTGTTTTGCAGGAGATTTTTTTCTTCTTCTTCTTCATAAGCCCTGCAGATTCCATTTCTGGATATAGGCCTCCCTCATTCGTCTCCATCTCTCTCTGGATTTTGCCTCGGATGTCCATTTGAGGCCAGCTGTTAGCTTCAGGTCATCTGTCCAACGCATCTGTGGCCGGCCTCTAGGGCGTTTACCGAGCCACGGACGCCAGATGCAGGAGATGAATTAACATTATTTCGCAATACAAAGCAATTAAAATAATCTTGTGGGCTTTCGCAGCGTGATGAATCCATAATATCTTTGTTTTTTTGTCCTTCGGATTTCTTTACTGCGTGTAGAATGGTTCAATGACCGAGCTTTCGGCAGCGATACTACTACCATCTTCAGGAGCAAAGAGTTTTTGTAATTAAAAGTAGTCATCAGTAATCAACACACCACTGCTCATGCTGCGACAGTAAATTACTGATACCTCGACGGACTTATATATACAAAAACTATTTCAGAAGTTTGTAGTAGTATCGCTGCTGAAAGCCCGGTCATTCAACCACTCTACACGCACTGAGGAAACCCGAAGAACTAACAACAAGGATAAAACAACTGTTTGGGTGATATTAGAACGGGACAACGATATTGAGTACATACACGAAAAAGGAAGGGAAAGGAAAAGGATTTGGATAGGGAAGAAAATATCCGGTGTGGTATAATATCGTTGTCTCGTTTTAATATTGCAGAAGTAATGCCATGGTAAGAGTACATGGTTGAGGCGACAGTCTCTCGAGCGGGAGGTGCCAGGTTCAAACTTTGGCGCTGGCGATATACCTATTCCACTATTTGCGATATGGTCTTTTAGCCTAGTGCAAGGTGTGCATGAAAGTATTTGTGTGTGCAAACAGATATTTTGAAAAAAAATGCTGTATTTTGCGATATGATGTCGTCGTAATTGTTGCTCGTGTAAGCGCACCTTTATATCGTGTAGAGAGAGAGAGAGAGATAGAGAGAGAGAGGTGGAAATATTCCGAGTTAAGTACACACAGCCCCGCCGTGTCAGCAACAGGAGAACAGAAAGCGTGAGGAGATAATGTATGTAATGTCTAAGTGGGGAGGATCTCGGATTTTCCCGTTGCCGACTCGATTTACATCTCGTTATTTCTGGTCCCCTGGTATGAGCGTGTCGCTATATTATACCTGCTACCTCCTATACATATTGTATTCTACACTACACTACAAGGTATTAGGCGCACCTACATACTTCCTAACATAACTTTTATGTTGTCATTACAGTAAAATGAAAATTAGCTTCATCATTTCAATTATGAAGTTTCAGGATATTAACAACACATTTTCTTTAATGCTATGAAATTTCCCGAGTAATTTGCCCGTGTAGGGTTGTAGTATGTAGAATGATGGGCCCCGCTCTTTTTATATAGTTTTTCGATTGTGGTTACATACTTACTCGTGAAAAATACACGGAGGCCTTGTTAAATATGTTTTTGTGTAACCGCTATTATTACTTCTCCCTTCAAAGTTCCTCGAGTAAACACATCAGGAAGATCACAAGCCTCCGTCATTTTCCCGTCTCTCCACTATCGTCATGAAAGTCGTAAAACCACATTCATATTGTCGACTTTTTCAGTTGGCACCCACTCCTGAAAGCCACAGAACTTCTCTTACATGTCTACCTACATAATATGGGTGGATACTTTAAATAGTTCGATTTGCAATCTTTACGTGTATAGGTACGTACCATAAAGTATGTATGAGAATGCGATTTTCATTTTCTGTCACGTTGTATAAAATGCTACTTAGTTGATTATTTCCACGAAATAAATATTTCAAAACTACTTTCATTTATAATTTCATTAGTAGAGACCTACACTTGTCAATTTAAAATTATCGTTCATACAAAGTGAGATTTCGACGAAAATTTTTAGCCACCCATGAAGGCCTCCTTGCTTTAAATTTACATACATATTCATATAACTTACAAAATTTTCTAATTGGCCAGCGGTACATACATACATGACTTGGATAATACAAGTATTATCTATTTCTTACACCTAAATTTGAAAACATATTCATAATTTATCTTTAAAAAATCACAATTTTTAAAGGTAGGTATTGTCTCTGAGCAAAATCTCTCTGTCTGAGTCAGCGACATAATATATTAAGTACTACTAAATTTTGACAGTTTGTGGGCAACGGTTTCGAAATTTTGCTCTCATAGTTAAAAACTGTATTAGTTTTAACTTTTTTAGGACTAAAACGATAGTTTTAAAGATGTTTTAGTTTTTATTTTTGATATCTTGTTAATAGTGTGAGGTTTGCGACTCTAAA
This sequence comes from Ceraclea dissimilis, assembly GCA_963576895.1. NCBI lineage: Eukaryota > Metazoa > Arthropoda > Insecta > Trichoptera > Leptoceridae > Ceraclea > Ceraclea dissimilis. Next base: position 436,909 of record OY756360.1, read on the forward strand.
ATACCAAAAAGTGCCGAGCGTGAAATTGCTACACTTCCGTTCTATTGAAAGTACATAGAATCAGATCTCTAGTACTTAATATGTAATCTCTTTGGTCTGAGTGATGTGTGAAATAATATCCGTGAATTTTCATGTTAAATATTAAAAAAGACAACGTATTTCTACTGTGGAATAAAATCTCTACACGACACTAAACGCATTATGAAGTAAAATAATGCGTTCCTATTATACGCACAATAAACTCTACGCAGGGTACAACTTTACCATACAGAAACCCCAACAAAATAATGCATTTTATATTATAATGCTCGTATTCTAGCATTCGTATGATATTGCCTGTTCACAAAATGCTAAAAGCTCTTATATCATACAAAGCATTTACATTATTCTCCATCATCTTCTCTAATACATAAAAAGCTAAATGTTCATATGTACTCATATCTACAGTTGTGAAAATCTTCTATAGATAGTTAGTCATCCGGTTTTAGCAGATCGCTATGTTCAATACTATGATTTCTGAAATTGATTGATAAAATCTATTCTTAAACTGCGTTCTTTGCGGGCTAGACATAGAGAACAAATCGCCGGACTTTCATGTCATTACACACACTTCTTACTTCCGTCACATTCCTGCAATTCGTCATACATAGTATACGATTCCTTCTACACAATAGAAATCCGTCCTTTTAAGCAATTGGGAGGGTTCTTGGACGGCCGTGTTTCCCTGCAGCTCTTCCTTCTCTCAAATGTATTTTCTTTGTTATCCTTTCATCATTCATTATCTCTACATGTCCTAACCATCGCTACTTTTTCACTAAGGTTTGGGTTCGATTCCCGGCCGCGGCAGATGGATGGACTGGAATTGGTGAATGTTACTTAAGTGTAAAGTGATCACATTAAGCAAGCCGACGATCAGTCATAAGCCTGATGGAAGGTCCATCCTTTGCTGTATACCTGTTGAGATGTTATATTCAACTACGACATGCAGAAAATTCTAATATTCTCACAAAACATAAAAAATTGTTAAAAAAATTGTCAAAAAAATGTTTTTCTAAAATAAATATGACAACGTTAAAAGTAAGACATTTCAACTTTTGACAAATCACGACAATTTCATATTTGATTGCACACCATAGATATGCGTCATTGATAGATGTGTACCATTACCAAAACATGGCTGTATTATCAATGAGGCATTAGGCTAACATAACTGACAGTTGAGTTCCGCTTTGATGGTTATTTTTGATTGATTGATTAATATACGCGTTTTAGTAGTAGAGAGGTACAAACAAACCCACGACAGTAGACACCCCCTATACCACCACCAGCCAACGGCCTCGCGACTATAATACAGAAACAGTTACATTAAAGCTACCTCCTCCATTGACTCCTTACAACAACAAAGAGTGGAACTGTGGCAAGAAGATTTCCGAGCGAGGCCCTGATGGACCCACATGACGGTGTCCAAGTAGGCGAACATCTACCCTACTCCTTATGAATCACCCTCAATGGACTAAGAGTGGATGTTATACGCGCTGTAAAAAGAATCTCCAACGTCGGGCATACCTGCCTGATGACAACATGCTCTGTGACTGCGTTTTTGTTTAAAGTAATTTAGGTATATTATCTCAAATAAATACCTAAATACTTTTGTCGGTTCAGTGTTCAGCTGGCCTTTAAATTCTAGTGTCGTTATGCGATGTAATACTGCTTGCTTTAAGTCTTGTAGTAGTAGCAAAGTACATTGCTTCACTAGGTAGTAAGGTGGTAGTATAAAAGAGAGTATATGGTGAAGGAGAAAAATACATATTATTAGTCTCTCCACCTGAGTATCAGGTGAATATATCAGTCGGAACAAAGAGAGGTATGAGCTAGAGAGATATACTACAAGACAAATGTTTGCCCTGGCAGGGAGAATATGTTTTCATCTCACCGACTCACGGAGGATTGCCAATTTCTTTCTTTATCCGAGATCAGTCAGGCAGACGCACACGAGAAAGTGAGGATTTGTTCCATCGTTTTAATTCTCCGTTCATTGTTTGCCCACGTTCTGAATCCTTCTGTGAAAATAATGAACGTGAAAAAAGAATAATTCGTGTATCTTATAGGTACCTGTGCAGATATAATTGCAAAATATACCCCTACAAATAATATAGGTAGAAGAGTTAGTAGGTATAATATAACGATCCATTGAAAAACAAATGTTTGGGGTGAAACTCGGGATTTTTATTTTTTTATTTTATTTATTTATTTACTTTACGCAATATGAGATTATTTTTGAAAATCACAATTCATGTTTTTGTGAGAACATTGGAATTTTTCTATATCTCCTAATTGAATATAACAAGTAGTTATCTCAACAAATATAATTACAGCGAAGGATAGACCTTCCATCAGGCTTATGACTGATCTTTTATTTATTATTTATTTATTACCATAATGACATAAACGGCCATACGGCCTTTGAAAAATACAAAATATAATTAAAAACAATAAAAATTTCTCATAATTGGTAGCATAAGCGAATGTAGTACATGGAGTAAATTAAACATTTAAATTTATAAATAGGTATAAGATAACCATTAGGAAGAATTTATAACAATCGCAAAAAAATATTACTTAATATGGACAAAACTATACAATAAAAACAAAATATGACTGTAAAATATTCATATGAAAGTCAAAAAGAAAAAAGTCAAGAAAGAAATAAATATAAACAAAAAAAAAACGTACAAAACATTAAAAAAACAATACCAGAAAAAAAATCTTCGGCTGGCTTAATGTAATCACTTTTCACTTATGTTTCCATCCTTGGACACGGACACTGAAGAAATGTAAGTTAGGGGTGGGGCTCGTCAGGGGGCTCCCTTATGGCTTACCCTGAGCCCGCCTCTTAAAAATATTTTGCCAAGAAGTGCGGGTAAAAAGGACGCTATATGCGCCTGTGCTACCCGGGGATGCAGAGGGCTTTAAGCCCGTGGGAGTCCTTCAATTTACACTTATGTAACATTCACCAATTATCGAATTCACAAGCGATTGTTGGGTGGTTTAAAAACGATAAAAAAACGATATGTACATATTTTTAGAACACGTACTAGGAGCACGAAAACATTCCACTCCATGCATCTACCGTGGCCGGGAATCGAACCCAGACCTCCAACCTAACAAGTCAGTACTCTACCGCTGTGCTACGAAGGCTGGCAGTTGAGTCGAGATGAAAGCTGTGAAAACTGTAGTGCCTAACTAGACGGAGTCACCTACATGTATTTACCTACCTACCTATATTTCTCTTTACAATATAAAACTCTTCACTTCTCTATTAGGCTAGAAAAGGATGAGAGTGGTGTTGTATTTCAATATTCAACTCATCCCTTGAATTATTTCACAGAGCAACACTTCAGTTATTTCAAGATTCTCTTTATAATCCAAATTATTTTCTCTCTTCTATTAAACGAGCACCATCCAATACAGAAGGTAATATATTTTGTAATCTTTGTGAAGATATTATCATTGGGATTATTTTGTAATTTCTTGAGATATTTCTTAATTAATCTGCGGAATAGCTTTCTATATTTTATCTGGATAATTACACATTTTAATCTCGCAATTTTCTGTTTCCATATAATATTATTTTCTACGAAGATTGAATGACTTATGGTGTATAGTTATATGAGCTCGAAACGACCAGAAAAAAACCTGTTCGGGACATCGGAATTGAAATCTTAGAGATCGAATCAGTAAGCCTATAATATTTATACCGATGGAAACCGACGATATAGGTAAATGAATCTGGGTTTATCGAAATAAAACCAAATACATCTTCGAACACTTCACAGAAAGCTTAAAAGCTTGTGTTGTGAAGTGGAGTAGGTCGGGGATTGAACCCGCGCCCACTGGATTAACAGTCGAGCGCGTTACCAACCAGGGGGTTGGTAAGGAAGAAATAAGATGGGCCTGCGGCACGGACGATATCATGGGATGGAGCAGAGCAAGACGAAGATTCTGGAGGATTGTGTTAATGGAATGGCCGACTCCAGAATCTCGTACACTGCAGCCAACGAAATGCCACCTGGTCATCTTCTTCCTGGAAGACCACCCGAAAGATGAAATAACCTCGTTATGATGCGGACTTTGTTGTGTGCTGGTGAAACACGAACTTGGCCGAAGAAGGACGAATCGGTTCTGCTGCTGTTGAGAGAATAATATTTTACGCGGAAAAAGACTTATAGCTAGGATAAGAAATGAAGTAGAATCAAAGTGAATAAGCTGAGATGGTTAGAACATGTAAATAGGATAAATGATATCTTCGTTGTTGGTTCTCCGGGTTTCCTTACTGCGTGTAGAGTAGTTGAATAACCGTGTTTTCGGCAGCCATACTAGTACTGCTTCGTCCTGAAGATGGCAGCAGTATCGCTGCCGCATGCTCGGTTATTTAACCACTCTACACGCAGTAAAGGAACCCGAAGGACCAACAACAAAGATGTGGATTCATCACGCCGAAAAAGCCTACAAGATTATAAGATAAATTATGAAATGATAACAAAAAAAATTAAGAGGGTGTAAGCAAATGTGGTCGTCCAAAAACCGCTTGTGCTTTTAGTAAATTTAATCGCAGCGCGTGGATGACGAATTGCACGAACGTGGCAGAAGTTAGAAGTGGTTGTGGGGATAGAGAAATCTCGCGCCCTATCTATTTATCTAGGGCCGCGTTTTTTTCCATTAATTTTCACTCAGCGAGTCAACGGACGATTATCTCACGAAAACAGAGCGCATTTAGGTAATTGTTTCTAATGGAATTATCAAACAGAGATAGAGATATTAGAATACAAATAAGAGTGAGTTGATAGATAAACATCGAGATATCATAGCACTATTCTTTGGTAGAAAGGGAAAGGCGTATTGCGTGTTAATAAGAGTTAGTGAACAGCACGTGTGGGCTACTCTATTATTTATGGCGAGCGAATGTCAACGAACCAAATGATTGGGTGTTATTCGCAACAACCGAGCGTGTCAACAATGCACATCCTATAGAAAAGGTTGAATCGCACAACCGTTTGACTCGCACCAATGATAGAACGGAGAACAATTATAGAACCATAAACAAACCAGCGAATCACTGTGTAAATTTAATGGATCCAGAACGGACCCTAGGTATCTATCATCTATCAAAACCTCCCCTAAGGCGAAGACAAGACTATTTGAAATTCCTTTAAACTAGGTAGCATGGTTTAATTGAAGGTTTTCACGGAGTGCGATTGACATTGTTTCTTGATTTTCGGGTAAACTGAAGATGTAGAGCTTCGAAACGTCGATCAAGTTTATCTACACACGGTTTACCCGAAAATCAAGAAACAATGGTTTAATTGAGTTTTTCGATATTCAGCATGACTAAAATATTTCCACTTACTATTCTCCTACAACTAAAATATATTCGAAATTATATAGTGGCGAGATAGAGACATTATACTACATAGAGAAACAGAGAGATGGCTATCGCTTTAATTAAAAATAAAATGTAGATAGAAAAAAGCTGTGTAAAAGGAGAAACTGAACAATGAGAGACGAGGAGGAGGGGGCATTGATCTGAAGCCAAATGGGGGGAAACTGGAACCACTCTCACGTATTGGAGATCCAACATTGTGGGGGACAGGGGACGTGACATCGTGCATGTGTGTCTCAGAAACAATCTCATATAAAGTGAGAATAATAATATCTCTAACTTCTACCAAAGAATACATACATGTGTAAACAGCAGGTAACTACTGAAATACATACAATTTTTCAGTTGTGTTTAAATGCCATCTAAACAGGTGAATACTTTGTGCGGAATGACGATTATTTGTTACGGTAGCATGAATCCAATTTATTAATGAATTTGTTGTTATTTTTTTCTTTTATAATTTGTAAAAAATGTGTCATTGTCTTGTTGTTGATGTTGTGTGATGAAATCGATGGAAACCCCGGAACTCCCCTCCAATACACGAGGTCTCCTCACATTGGAGGGTAATATGGAAGATTGTAAATATTGTAATTAGTTTTATATGTATGTATTAAATGTAAGATATTAGTTACTAATAAATTTATTTGAATTTGATTTTCCTGTTGGTCCCTTTTCATTCTAGTTAGTACGTTCTGAATTTTGTCAGTCTGAAGAGTTAAATCTCCTGACCCAACTGCGACGTCACAGTCATTTCTCACGGCACTAAGGTTCAAAATCGTATGATAAAATGGTAAAAATAGCGTTTTTTTTTTTGGGTTAATTTCGCGTCTTTTACGGGTATTCCCTAGTAGCATATTATGTATCAGTACAAAAAAGATTTACTGGAGATTTACCGGAAATTTTTAAATAAAAATGCAAAAACCGTTAAATATTTATACTTACAATATTGTAAGACGAATTCTAAATACTGATATTTCAGGCAAAATGTTTGTATTTTAGACCCCGCGTTGAGCCTAATCCTGTGATATCCGTGATATCTGGATAGGTGATTTCTTCCCAGTATTAGGCTGAAGAGTTTATATGTGAATCATGAATGATAATGTGTAGACTATTCTGGCTGATAATACTGAGAAGTGCGTCGGCAAGTCTTGCCTTAAAAGAAAGCAAGTAGATAAGTAGGTATACGGCAATATTTCATAGTGTAATTTTGTGTTGTAGGGGCTGAAACATTAAATAATTCAATAATAGATATTGAATTAATAATAATATACCTTTGTACTGACTCTAGATCGTTATGGATAGATTATGTCACACATGTCTGTGGAGTGGACAGAATATTAATGCGAAGTGAATAAGCAAAGCGGTCTATTGTATACATAACTTCCCCTTCCGGTTTCATTCATCATAAATAAATATATGTACAACTATTACATACATTAATAATATAATTATTATGTAGGCAAAGACTAATAGTGGGTACCTGTGAACATTATATTCACGAAATTTCTCATTTTTTATTTTATCTTATTTTCTTATCGGAATCATACAGTCACAACAACAAGTAACATAAATTAATATATCACTTATAAACAGACTTACAAACTAGATTCCATATATAAAAAAAAAACGGCCCAGCCTATATATTCATACAATTTGCAAAATTTGCCAATGGCCCAACGTTACATACATACAACACTTGGATTCTACCAGTATTATGTAATGGAATACTAGACAAGTACCTATCGTAACTGTTATGATATAATTGTACACAGTAGCGTATATAGGTTTTTATTTCGGGGTGGTAAGGGGGGGGGGGGGGCAGGGGTTACAATATTTGACTATGGGGAGGGGGGCATGAAAACTAAACCTGACCATCCAATCTGAGTAATAATCCGCAGGCGAAATTTTTCCTGAAGTTGAGTAAAAATGCTCGTGTTTTGATGTTAAAATTGTGAAGTAAAGTTTAGTATGTATTATAATTTTATTGTCGTCTACAAAAATTACAAGAAAAGACTGAATGCGCCGCAGGCAAATATTTAGTTCTTTTAGGGGGTGTCTTTCTGAATTTTATAAAATATCGTTTTTTATATAATTGCTAACAATAGGTATTTTTTTTTAGTAATATAATACAAGTACAGTTATAATTTTTCAGCAGATAGGTACAAGATTTACATAGTTTAATGTTGTCCTTCTCTCTCAATAAGTAAATAAATACTTGAGTAGAGAGAGGAGTGTTTACAATGAGTGCATACTATGTCATGATTATCGACATTAGATATATCATTAGCATTACACAGGGCTTCTATACAGGGCTTCTATATTTATTTGAATAAAAGTTTTCTGGCGTGCGGTGTGTGGTCAATATATATTTTTTTATATCTGGAAAATATATTCAATTCATCTGCTCATTCGGGTACACTACAATAATTGTAAGGGTTGGGGTAGGTATAAATAGATGTAATGGAACTTGAAAGTTTGAGGGATGTGTAACTTATTTGCAATGGGTTTTTCCGATAAAAAAAACTATTGAAACCTACCTGAAATTACGTTTATCCCTTTCACTACCACTGTCCTTGCTGGAGGACACAAAGATAAAATAAATAAAATCCATTTGAAGCAAATTCTCATACTTAATCCATGATAAATAATAGAATGTTTATCGTCTATCACTAAACATGTTTTATCCGTAAATAACTACCAGTGTCCTCCGTGGAGGGCATGGGGCGAAGTCCTAAATGAAAAAAACTTTTTTTTTTAATCTAAATCATATAAAAATATATACATAAATAAATTCCTCTCATACCAGCATTTTTTGCTGTTTGAGGATAATACGATTACTTTGTGTTATATTTGTATTTGTATTTTTTATCTTAAACTATTGTAATATTTCTCATTATGAATAAATAAATACTTAGATAATAGTCATAGTCAAAAAAATTCTATAACCCTTCTATTATATTCTGATATTGAGAGGGTTACAAGTAGTGGTACTTCTAATAAATATTTAAAATGTTTTACGTTAAAGTTATTTTTCCAACATGACCATAATGATCAAATACCTATCTACCCTTTTTTTTCAGGACAAAATAAAGAAACGTGTTTAACCCTCGTTGAATTTCACGAGTGGGTACCATCTTGTAATAGGAAATAATCTCACTATATTATTTCCTACATTACTTTTTCCAACAAACATTTTTTTTGTACCTTGTGTGCCAAATGTAGATACCTACAACTCAGTGGTGTCCAACGGAATTTGCTCCAAGGGTCACATTAAAACCATTCCCATGCTTCTCGGGCACAGCCTAATACTTTTAAGCCTCGTTCTCTTCTTCTTCTTATCAGCCCCTTTCCTCCACTGCTGGATATAGTCTTATTCCTGTGTCTTTCACAAATAAATCCAAAGCCTTTTCTGTGGTTTGTTTGTTGGTGAAGTTTATATGTATATTATTTAACTGTTTATAAATAAATAAATAAAATAAATAAATCTTTATTGAAAAGAAAACATATCTTCCAAATGGCGGGTTTATTGCCGTAGGCAATATCTGCCAACCAACCACTTGTGACATTAATTTGATATACACATTACATACAAGTGTATAAAAAATAAGAAAAATATAAATAAATATGAAAATAATAATAATATATAGAATAAAAACATAAAAATACATACATAAATAGATATGTGGATGGGATGAAGGACAAGGAAGGAACCACGGGATTGTCAGTTAGACGGATTATTTAAGGAAAGGTAATGATGCCTCAGTTTACTTTTGAAAGAGAGAATAGTTGGAGCTAGTCTGATAGGAAGTGGAAGGTTATTCCATAGTCTAGCCGCGTGTGTAGTGAAAGAAGAAGTGAAGAAAGATGTGTGATGTTTGTGCTCTTCAAAAAAAAAAATAAAGATATTAACATCGCCGAGGGCGAATTTTTATTTTATATTAATTTTCATATTTTCATATAAGTCGACAGTAAAGTTACAAAGACACCAAATATTATTTATTCAATAGGAACGTAGAACATATGTAAACTAGTACAAGGTCAGTTGGGGGAAGTGCGTCTTCGGGGTTGCATGCAATTCCTAGAATATGTCTTTTGGTTCTTGATACTTCGCCCGAGGCGCTATCGAAAATCGTTTGACATATTCTAGGTATTACATTCGATTTTGAGTTATAGGCTTTTGACACACTAACCCCGTGAACGCACATTTCCCAACTGACCCAATTAATTATTTTGTCCATATTTTTGTTTGCGGAGCTACCAGGCGCCCGCGAGCCACCGGTTGGACACAACTGCTCTAACTCTTTGTGTTTTTATCTGGCCCACTTCTCTATTGTCATAACCACTTTTATATCGCTGGAAGAAGACAGCAAAACTAATTTAATAACTATTAAACAAACTTCCAGGATAACAATACTTGCTTAACAAGAAAAAACGACCTAAATAGCACAAAGTTTCATATAGAAATCAACCTAATAAGTTACTTGTCTTAGGCCTATTTTCTCCTGAAGAAAATGCTGTCAGATATTTTCTCTTTGTTGTTATGTTGGGAAATGACTTTGATGTAATGTTATAGGAAGAATTATCTTGTTTCCTTCATATTATCTTTATGTTATAAAGAAACTACAATTCCATTACATAATACTCGTATTATCCAAGTCATGTAGGTATGTAGCGCTTGCCCATTGGAAAATTTTGCAAGTTCGATGAATATGTATGTAAATTTAAAGCAGCGACGCCTTCGTTGGTGGCTAGACATTTTCGTCCAAGTCTCACGTTTTGTGTCTAGACATAAACTTTTATGAATGAAAAATTTGAAATATCGAATGATACCGTAGCTACTAATGAAATTATGAATGAAAATAGTTTTGAAATATTTCTTTCGCGGTACTTATAGGTACTTTACACACATATAGATGGTGGGTACTTTAAATAGTTCGATTTGCAATCTTTACGTGTATAGGCACGTACCAATAGTATGTATGAGAATTCTTTTTTCATTTTCTGTCACGTTCTATAAAATGGTACTTACTTAATTAAGTACTTTATCTCTCTATTTAAGTACTTAATTAAGTAAGTACCATTTTATAGAACGTGACAGAAAATGAAAATAGAATTCTCATACATACTATTGGTACGTGCCTATACACGTAAAGATTGCAAATCGAACTATTTAAAGTACCCACCATATATATGTGTGTAAAGTACCTATAAATGTAGATAGACATGTAAGAGAAGTTTTGTGGCTTTCAGGGGTGGGTGCCAACTAAAATAGTCGACAATATGAATCTGGTCTTACAACTTTCATGACAATAATGGAGAGACGGGGAAAAGACGAAGCCTTGTGATCTTCCTGTGTTTACTCGAGGAACTTTGAAGGGTGGAATAGTAATAGGAATAGTAATAAGCAAGCCTCCGTGATTTTCACGGGTAGGTACCCTCTAGTTATTAATAATATTATGTAAGCATTTGGCTAAGGTCAAACTGACAAGTATAATAATTATTATTTCTGACTTGAATTATTTTGACTTACATTCTTGTAAAGCGTTGGTTTTTTTCTACAACAGTATGAATGGCAACAATACGTGGGTACTTAATGTATACGGAATTCTACGACACAACCGTCGCTCCTCATGATGTAGTGGATAAGATCCTTACTATGCGAGACAAAGGTCTGGGTTCGAATCCCAAGCGGGGTTAGCTGAAACAGCGAATGCTTCTCGAGTGTAAAGTGATCACTTTAGCTAGCCGAGGTCGTTTGTAAGCCCTACAATGTTCATCCTTTATTCTTCTACACTGTTGTAGAAATACATGGTGTATTATTTCTGATATTCACACGTCGGTTCTAGCTGGAGTCATGGGCTATTAAATAGTATAATTTTTATTTTTGAAAAACACAATTTATGTTTTTGTGAGAACATCGCAAATTTCTACGTATCGTAGTTGAATACAACAAGTGGTTATCTCAACAGATATACACCAAAGGATGGACTTTCCATTAGGCTTGTGAGTTATGACTGATCGTCGGCGTCGCTGGTTTAATGTGATCACTTTATTAGCAACATTCATCTATTCCAATCCATCCATCTACCGCGGTTAAGAATCGAACCCAGACCTCCAGGCTGACAAGTCGGTACTCTACCCGCTGTGTCATGAAGGCTGATGAACGAAGCGAGAAGGAAACGAAGCCTGATGGAAAGTTCATCTTTTGCTGTATATCCGTTGAGATAACTACTTGTTATTTTCAACGACGACATGTAGAAAATCCGATGCTTGTCACAAAGTGAGAGTAGTTGACATCATATCAAAAATATGGTTTATTTTTGTTTAAAATTCTTTTCTCTAAAGGGCATGGTTTTTTAGCTATCGGCAACGAATTTTATTAAGACCTTTCTTTCTACCTATACATTTTTATCTTATAAAGTATGGCATTTTATGAGGATTGATTTATTAATTTTATTTATTTATTTAAAAAAATTATACCTATCGAAAAATTTTTTCCTTGAATTATTTTTGGTTTACAAATTTTTCTTGTAAAGCATTGGACTTTCATCTACATTCCTTAAGTAAAATACCCAAAAAATAAAATTCTTTAACAATTGGGGTTTTGCCTATGTAGGAACGAGGTAAAAAATGCCTATAGTAAAATTATTTTAAACTGTTGAACGAAGTAATAAAAATGTGACAGAGAAAGGACGACTACGTGCTTTATTCGCATTTATAGGTCTGGCATGAGTGCGAATAAAGCAGGTAGTCGTCCTTTCTCGGTCACATTTTTATTACTGCGTTCGACAGTTATAATTAATCATACTTATAGTAGATATGTATATTAGCTCGGAAAGAGACAAATTTAATAATAGGTGTATCTACAAAATATCTATCTCGGTAAACGCCCTAGAGGCCGGCCACAGATGCGTTGGACAGATGACCTGAAGTTAACAGCTGGCCTCAAGTGGACATCCGAGGCAAAATCCAGAGAGAGATGGAGACGAATGAGGGAGGCCTATATCCAGAGATGGAAGCTACAGGGCTTATGAAGAAGAAGAAGAAGAAGAAGTATCTACACTACTCTCTCCTATAGACACATATATTTGTCTATGATTGTATTGAATGGCGCTTTCCAGTCAGTATGTGGAGTTCACTGATAATAATAATATTAACAACACGTCGTCTGCGTCGCCACATTCCACAAATGAGTCAATTAAGAAGTCCATTTAATTGAACACATTTTATACTAATTAATTATAATTAAATTGTCGACAGAGCGAGGAAACTATATATAATTTGTAGTATTTGACATCGTGGCGGACAATTTAGAGCAGCGGTTATCAAACTTTAAAATAAAATGAGTGGTACTTACTTACTTTCCGTGTCCGGAACACTATCAAATTTTGCATCTCCAATGTTCGGCCACCCGGACACCCCGGGCATTTGCCAGTAGTGCATCCTCGGGCGTGCATGTCACTCCTGTTTGGGGACATGAAAACAGGTGACTGTGATCCTGTACAGCACCACACTGAGTGGTGGTCCCTTTAAAGAAAAAAATGGATCGCGGACCCCTCTAACAAATAAAATGGTAGGTTATAAAAATTGTGAGAAATATCTTTTTTCATTTATTTATTTTGAAAACAAACAGTATGAATGCAAAATTAATATAAAATAACAAAAAATAATTATTAAAATAAATATTAAGTATTCTAATTGTATGTTGTGATTTAATTAGTATTGGTATTATGTAAATAATATTTATTGAGACAAGGTGAAAGAACAAAAAAAAATAAAAAGATCAAATGCTACAATACAACCAACGTGAGATAGTAGGGAAGGAAAGGAGTAGGGATGAGAAAGAGAGAGGTAAATGGGAAGTGATCATCTGTGTGTACCCATATGTATATACTACTGCAGCTTACCTGAGCGCACATATGCCTTCTTTTCATTTGTTCTACCTGTATTTAATTTATAATAATTAACTTGCTGCGAATACTGGGAGTCAGATGGTTTGAATATGTCATTAACGATGAAGTCAGGAGTCGAACATGTCAAAAAAATTCGTAGGCGACCGCAGACCGCAGATTGAGAGCCGCTAGTATAGAGGATGATAATATAATTAACATTTAGTTCAGACCGTTTGACCGTTGGTTGCATTGCTTCTAATAGCGTGACACGTTGAGTGAAATATTGGTCGCCAGTAGGTAGAATCTACCTAACAATATACCTACACCAATATACCTACCAATCGTTTGATACAACACGAGATATATGTATAGGACTGCCTAAAACAGATACATATCTGCCCGCTCTCTATTAACTCTCTGAAGCTACAAGGTGAAAAATAATTCTAGGTTTATCGAAATTAATCCAAATACATTTTTTTTCTATTTATTAACAACAAACAGGTACTTACAATATTACGTAAAATTTAAACACACACACACACACACACACCCTCACACACACACACACACACACACACACCCTCACACACACACACACACACACCCTCACACACACACACACACACACACACACACACACACACACACACACACACACACACACACACACACACACACACACACACACACACACACACACACACACACACACACACACACACACACACACACACACACACACACACACACACACACACACACACAGTTTATGTTCTAATTTATGTTCTTGAATTAAAAGCTGGAAAAATCTAAAAACATTACACCATATTTTGCAAAAAATGTGAAAAATAACACCTCTTTTTTGCAAAAAATAACACCGATTTTTACGAGTCCCTACTAATGATGAGATTATACAATAGGTACATACCGATTAAGAATGCCAAATATATTTTTATATAATATTATACCTTGTTGTAACTTGTTAAGAGTTACGTTTTTCTCTAATGATGCTACGTTTACACTTTTCTAAAGATATGCGTATGATACCAATCATAATATTATAATGATATGAATACATTGTTACGATATTTTCTCAATATTGAGATTTGTGTCAATTACACGTCAGTCACTTACAGAGGGTTAAATAATTAATGTATGGAGTTAGTTGGATAGCTATCGAGTTTCTATCATTATTGTCAAGTGTTGCGAACATTCTGTAGATAACCCCTAGATGAAGTATGTGACTTATGTGATGTAGGTTTTAAGACCCCCGACCCAACTAGAGAACCTGTATAAATGTAGGAAGTCCTAACGGATAAAGCCATAGACAAAAATTGACCGCCGCCAGCATTTCCGCTAGGTATACGCAATTTTTTCTCGATCTAAAGTACGCTAATTAACCATTTGATTACATACGTTACATTCCAAAGGTAATTTCCACACTGATTATACACAATGAGTCGCAAAAATCACTGAAATATCACCAGGATTCATGCAATTGTGGACAACCGACATGATACGCGATCATATGTTCGCAATGAAAATGGCGTCCACCATAGATTTGTCATAGATACATATAGAAGGGGCTCAATGTTCAATAGTTCTTCCCACCTTTATACAGGTTCCTTAGACCCATCTATGACGTCAGACGTCACGGTAATAACGATAAAATGGTAAAAATAGCATTTTTTCTATTTTTTGGGGTTAATTTCACTTCAATCAAAAAACTTTTACAGTTATTCCCTAGATTTTAATTATTTATTTATTGTATGGTTAAAATTAGTAGGTATATCACATCCCTCAAAGGAAAAAGTTTGAAGGTTAGGGCATTGGGTAAAGTCCGCAAGCAAGCGTGGTCATCAGAAATTAAATTCAGTCGCTAGATAATTAAAGATTTTAATGCATATTATCAATACAGAAAAAAATATCCTCGACTTTCGGTAAACGAGCTTCTGTCTTTCGGAAAAAAAGATGAGAGGTGTTTTTCACCCTAGATAAAGGTTCAATGTATCTACCTACTCTATTTTTTCCAAAGCATATTATGTAAGATTGTCGAAGGGTGATAAGGTCTCGGGTGTTTCAGGTCGGTATTAAAATTGGGTGTAAAAGATTAAAGAAAAGAATAGCGTCACAGGCGATTTTTTTTAAAATAGGTATAGTGGGTATCTTTTATGTTTTAAAGGAACGTTTTTTTAAATAATGCGTGCCCCCTCGCCCCCCTATATACGCCATTGATATTAGGTATAATTGAGTTCTAGGTAAATACGAGTTTACAGTACGCGGTATGGTATTTAATAATAATTGACCTCAGCCATACAGATCTTAATTAGACATGGGATTGACCCCAATGATTGACCTGTCTATAATGTGTCTACCCTACCCCAGTCAGCCACTATGTATGGGTAATACCATATTATAGGTAGAACACTATCCATCCATTGTTATCAATTATAAAGCAAGTGTCACTACTCTATGTGGGTATACGGGAGGAACGTTGAAACAATGAATTTTTATTTATTTATTTATTATTTATTTATTTTATTTATTATGACATAAACGGCCATACGGCCTTTGAAAAATACAAAATATAATCAAAAACAATAATAGAAAAAACATATACAAAATACATATAATGTCAAAAACAACAACAACAGAAAGCAGTAAAACATATAGAAAAGAGGATGACAGAAGCAGAAATCACAACATCGAACCCTCAGCATACTGAGACACAAAATACATAAAAATCTTTCTCTTGATGGACATCGCAGAATCAACAAAAAAATCAACAGTCAGCCCAAACTTATTTCCAATAACATGCATTCGATTGATGGGACAGTGATAATGGTAATTTGTCCTAGAGCTTGAGATCGAAAACAAGGATGACTGTCTTGTATTTCTCCCCGGGACATGGAAGTTGATCAGCCCCAGCAGCTCCATGCAGTCAATAGAATGATTAACAATTTTATATAATGTTATACAATCGGTGACAGTCCTACGATCACTAAGTCTGAGCAGGTTTAATTTCAATAGGAGGCTATTGTAGTTAATCTCATCATAGGGAATACCCAATCTGTAATTAATATGTCTGAGGAACTTATTCTGTATAGATTCGATGGAGTTCGAGTGTACTGCGTAATAAGGAGACCATACAACAGATGCATACTCCAGCTGACTTCTGACGTACGCCATAAACAATGTCTTAACTGTTTCCAGATTTTTGAAGTCCCTGGAGACTCTCAATACCAGACCAAGCATTTTACACGCGGAATCCCTTATATTACCTATATGATCGATGAAACTCATCTTCTCATCAAAAAGCACACCAAGGTCCCTGATCACCGACAACGATTCCAAATTGCAGCCACCAATACAATAAGTAAATTTAATACGCGTTTCTGCTCTAGTGAAACTTATAGAATTACATTTCTTTGCGTTCAGTGTCAAGCCATTGTCGGAGCACCAGACACTCAAAGTATTCAGGTTCCGTTGGAGAATCTCACAATCATTCAACTCACGCACAATTCGAAATATCTTTAGGTCATCCGCATATAGCAAAAATTTGACATCCGTAAATACCTCCGTCATGTCATTAACAAACAAATTGAAAAGTACAGGGCCCAGATGAGACCCCTGAGGTACGCCACTCGTTGCCCTAAACTCCCCAGACAGAACCCCACCAACCCTCACAACCAATGTCCTATTAGACAAATAACTAGCCAACCACTTTAATAAAAAGCCATCGATGCCAATATTCTGAAGTTTGCCCAGCAACACATCATGATTGACAGTGTCAAAAGCTTTCGAAAAATCAGTGTATACAGCATCCACTTGATGACCCTTAGCCAGAGCTTCAGACACAAAATCATTATAAACCAAAAGATTCGACAACGTAGATCTACCACTCATGAACCCATGCTGTTCTGGCATGATGTAGGAGCTAATTCCCGATGATATTATTGCCCAAAACAACAGCTTCAAAAATCTTGGCCATCACAGACTGTATGCAAACGGGCCTATAGTTTTCAACGTTGCCTTTGTCACCAGATTTGTAGATTGGAGATAAAAAGCTCCTCTTCCAAAAATCAGGAAACGTGCCAGTGATGAGCGATTCATAAAATATCAAGTAGAGTGGAAAGGACAGCGTGACCGAGCAATTCTTGAGAAACACAGGAGGGATACCATCGGGGCCGGAACCCTTGCTGACGTCGAGTGAGCTCAACCGACGAGCTACATCAGCGTGATCCAAACTTAATGGAGGGAGGCTGACTGAACCCGTCGGAGACCGAGACGCCCCGGGAATGTCTGAAGGTACTGCAGCACGGGAGTAAACGGCACCAAAAAACGATGCGAGCAAATTCGCTTTCGATTCATCTTCACTCGCTGTCTCTTCATCAAAAAACATCTCACCTGGAAGAGAACCATCAGAGGTTGAACCAACCGATGATACATGCCTCCAGAAAGTCTTAGGACTGTGACCAAGGACCAGTGAACCCTCGACCTGAGCAATATGATCATTGTAACACCTTTCAGATAACCTCTTACACTCCCTTCGTAGGTCACTAAAAACCCTGTAATCATCGTCCGACAATGTTGACTTGTAACTTATATGAGCTATCTTTTTGCGCTCAATGAGCCGCTTCAACTCCGGAGTCACCCACCTTGAGTATGTAGAAGTGAAAAAAAGTCTACTAGGTACATGCAAATCAATTGAATTGTTGACGATGCTATAGAACTTTGCCACCATTTCATCAACGCTACAACCACCCAACAAGGACATCCAGTCAATATTTGCAAGCTCGTTATTAATAGTGTAATAATCTGCCCCTTTAAAATCTTTATAAGTAGTTGGTTTAGGTATAGGCTTGGGCATATCATTCAGCACAATGCGGATGTCCAGAGGTGGGTGGTGACGTCCAACACGCAGCAGCTTGTCCAAAGACCTAGTCACAAATACATTATTATATTGCGATAGTACAAGATCCAACATTACATTATTCTCATTTAAAACACCATTATACTGATGAAGATCCACAACACTACACATGTCCAACATATGCATGGCCTTGCCGGTCGATCCAGAGGAAGCAGCATCATCACCAACGCCACACCACTTCAACTCTGGAATATTATAATCACCCACAAGGATTAACTTGGCTTTTGGGTACTTAAGAGCTATTCTCTCGACCTCCTCACAGTGATGTTGATACACCTCACTAGGTGATCTTGGTGGTATATAAACACAACCGAGAATGAAATGTACACTTCTGTTAAGTTTAATCAACAGGAATATATGTTCGACGTCCTTGTGTATTGTCTCTATCAACCGCGCGTTAAGCTCCCTCTTCAATGCAACAAGCACGCCACCACCCGCAGACTTCTCACTAGTAAAGCAGTCTCTGTCCTTTCTATGGATGTCGTAGCAGGTAAATCCGAGCTCTGAAGACCTCACGTTAGGTGTCAGCCACGTTTCTGTCAAGGCAATTATTGAGTGACTCATACACTGGATATTTCTATTAACTGACGATAGTTTAGTATTCATACCTCCGACGTTCTGGTAATACAAATTTAGTTTTTTGACGAGCGGGCCTTAGATATAATGGGCTTACCATCAATATACTTAATGAACAGATCGCATTCACCCTTCTTCCTTCTCTCATCTAGCTCCTCCTTCAGTTTATTCAACTCATTTCTTTCGAGTGGTGTCATGTCACAATATACCCTTACTTTCTTGTCATCAAGTGACCTTTTCCTCCTAACAATGTTCAAGGCTTGTTCCCGGGAATTTAAGTAAACCTTTATGGGGCGGTCCTTTCCCTCGATCCTTTTTCCCAATCGGACATATTTAATGTTATTTTCATTCCTCAGAGTATCATCAACCTTATTAAGGAGAGATGAAATGATAACTTTGTCAAACTGCGTAGACTCTAAGTGATTGGAGCAGTTATTCTCCTCGACATTATACAAAATTATATTTCTCTGTCGCCGCATACGCTCCTCTACCTCACGCACAACACCAGAGCAGTCGGAATTGCATTCTAATTTCTTAACTCTATCACTCAATGCCGAATTTTCCATTCTTAAAGTCTCAATACTCTTATTAACAGTGAGTAGTTGGGCTTCCAATAAATTAATTATTGATTGATTGGCCAGCGCCATCTCTTCCCTCAAAGCAACAAATCTATCATCAATAAATTTTCGCAGTTCATTCATCATTCCAATTAAATCACCCGTTGGTTTATTTTGATTATTTTGAGTCACAACAGATGGCGCTTTATCATTTATTATTGGAGAGTTAGATCTTGAATTAATTTTGTTGGAGGTGTTATTTCCCCTGGTTTGATATCTAATATTAGAACCACTGTTGCTACCTTGTACATTATTCATTATGTGCTCTGTTGAAGATTCTTACAAACAGAAAAAAAAGACAAGTATTCTTCCTCCAGTGTTTGAACCTGGGTCCCATCCACTGCCTATAGCGACAGGTAAGTGCGTTAGCCACTAGGCTAGACAGGCACTTGCAACCGCCGTCAACAATTCAGTACTTAAAGTCGCAATTAGTGGGAAAAAATGCTGAATTACCCACACAGAAGGTATTATTGTCATGAATAGAAATCAAATCAATCAGCTGTCCAGTACAACACTAGTATATTAAAATCAGCAAATTTCTGTACCTCATGAAACATCTGTCTCTGTAAACATGTCAGGGTACACTCCTCAACTTTCTGCATCCATTAGTATCACTCTATCAAGTATTTGATTAGTTTAGCACTGTAAATTAAATTAAATTCAATGAGCTTATCACTACACGTCTGTCAAATTAAATGTCAACACGAGAAAATGAATGACTCCGCATAATACTAGAATTTAATAACCAATAGTATGCACATTGACATTTTTAAAAACAGTATACCTTAGATCTCGACAACCGTTACTAAACATTTAACCTTTGTCTAGGGCATAACTGCAAAAGATTTTCAACATCTTGTACAGATTTCTCCATAAAAAAAATTGAAAAACACTTCTTCTTCTTCTTCCTCAGCCTTCCTCCCTCCACTGCTGAACGTAGACCTCTTCCATTTCCTTCCACTCATCTCCGTTTCTCCCCCTCCGAAAAAAAAACTCGTTTACCGAAAGTTCCAGAGAATTTTGCTTCTTGTTTTGATTATATGCATTAAAATCTAGGGAATAATCATAAAAGTTTTTTGATTGAAGCGAAATTAACCCCAAAAACTGAATAAAAAACGCTATTTTTACACGTTTCCATTATTTTGGAAAAAAACTGAGTTTATTATCAGTCACGTGAGATGTATACTGGCACACTTCACCCATTTAGGGTGGACTGCCTAATTATTAAAAAAAATCAGTCACGTGAACATTAGATAACTGTGTTTTCATTTCAAAATAATTTCAGAACAATTGGTGATATAAATGGGTAAAATTTTGATCTAGTAGGTAGGAAATAAAATCGTACTAATATTTCAAAAGCTTTCCAGGTGTTTGGTTACACTCTGTATAACCTATCACACGGTGCTACGGTCATGAGTAGAGTTCACCGTACATCTGAGTCATAATATCTTCTGAATAAATGATGACGTCATTAGAGTCACTCCAGCGGCCGGGCTGACTTGAGTCAAACCTCTCATTCAATAAACATATTATACAGCGCTTACAGAATAATGAATAATGTTGAATTAGGTTTACCTATAATAACTACACCGCTATGTTAGTAGTGGGTACTGTGGGTACCGTGGGTACCGTGACCGGGCAAAAACCCATGACAAAATTGCTTAAGAGTAAAAATATTGTCATTTTAAAAAAATCTAAAAACGGGAGACCTTTTAGATCTCGACAACCGTTACTAATTAATATATTTTGGAAAAATAGGGTAGATTCATTGAACTTTTATCTAGGGAATAACCGTAAAACATTTTTATATCTTTTGTAGATTTCTCCAATTAAAATGTGAAAAACATCTCTGATTTTTTCCGAAAGACAGAAACTCGTTTCCCGAAAGTCAAGGAGATTTTTTTTTTGTATTGATAATACGCATTTAAATCTAGGGAAAAGCCGTATTTTTTTTAATAAAACTTAATTTAGGTACCCCAAGAGACGGATAAACGCTCTTTTTACCATTTTGGGCTTATATTATCCCTTGAGCAAATTTCTGAAGGGCTTTTGTCTTTTTTGGGATTTATTCTATTGAGCAATATTCATAATATGGTAATCTCGATGTGTTCAACCGTTGGTACTTGTTGGAAGTCCATTTTAAAGGAAAAAAATGAAATACCTCACTAAATATTTAGATTGAAATCCACGAAAAAATCCTTTTGCTTTGGCGACTGGTATTCGAGGATTTGCACTCTGATCATCAAGCGATCGAATACTAGTCGCGAAAGCAAAATATTTTTTTGTGAATTTAAATTTAGATTATATTTATATATTTATATTTTCATTCATTTTTTATTTCTGATCATGTCGTCCAGATCCTCAAGGATGGACGCGTTTTGAGTGAAAGGAATCGGAGAGCGTATATGACTGCATGCGTGAATGTGACGGAGGCTAGGAGTGTGTGCAAGGATAGGGCTGTCTTGCGTGCTGTCCTCTCTGACTACCTTGCAAGGGACGTGGTGTGAGGGTATAGATAGAGAGATAAATAGAATATGGGTTTTTCTCCGGGTACCCTGTGGGTACACCACACACATAAGGGATCCCATCCCATAAATAATAATTAATTAATTCAATATTTAACACACATTCTCCCCACATCGTTATATCACGGCACAGCACATCCCACCATAACTAATATAGCACATCTCATTCCTGCGGTGAGAATAGATTCATGAACCTCGTTATACTCTAGTCCGTGTAATGCCTCTACCACATGCTCGCCGACGTTCGTGTGAATGAGTAAAAAGAGGTGCGGACGGGGTGATTGTCTTGGATTGTATACGTAATCAACGGTTAATGTTTTTTTAATCAGTCACACAAAAAACGTGGAGGGTCGGCGAGCATGTGGATGAAGCATAATAATATACAGCACTTGAAAAAAAATATTAAGGATTTTTTAAGGCCTTGGTACCAAGAATGACGTCACAGTCGTTTCCCACTTAAAGTTCAAAATCGCGTGAACAATCACACCATTCTTAAAAAAAATCGCATCAACTCAAATAAGAAAACATTGTTTTCTTAAACATTTCTTATAAAAAATGTCGTACTATATCATTAAATTTAGTCACACTTTGTGAGAAGCTTTACAGATTTATTCTGAGACAATTTAACTTTCAATAACATTTTTTAAGCTTAATGTAATTTAGTTGAAGTAATAAAAATATAATAAAATGTAATCATCATCATTATTATGTAATTCTCGACTTATACCTAATTCGACTTACATTAAATTCGACTAATAGCTAATTCGACTAATAACTAATTCGACTAATTTCATTTGTTTCACATTATTTAAAAATTCAGAACAATTGTGATAAGGTATTTTTAAACGTGAACTGAGTGGATACAGTACAACAATTATATAGAACAAAGTACCTACTACGTACATTGTTTTTTTTTACAAAACTCGCGAATATTTTAGGACTAATGTGATTTTATATAAAATTAGTATTTAGCAATTTTTTACTATAATATGTCATAATAGGCCGGCAGTAGAAAAGACGGGCCGATGATAATGTCCCTGTCGCTGGTAGTGGGTGGATCCGGAAAGCCCAAAGAAGAGAGGAGTGGAAAAAATTGGAAGAGGCCTACATCCAGCAGTGGTGAGATGGCTGAGAAAGCAGAAAGAAAGAAGAAGAAGATGTCATATTACGATTGTAGATATAGAGGTGTAAGGTCAGATACATTATGCGGGTATATGTATTGTAATTATTGCTTATATTTATTTATTTGTTTTTTTTTTTATCTTTCGTTTTCATACACTTAGATATGTACGTATTTTTTATCTCAAATGAATTGTCGATGGCAATTAATATTTTTCAATAAAGTTTTATTTATTTTTATTGCGCAAGGAGAATGTTGTGTATTTTTAAACGTGCACAACATTCCCTGGTTACTTCATTATTGGTGTGAGGACCTAGTGGTAAATTGAAAAGTGCTTTAGTATTTTATGTAAAATGTATGAAATTAGTCGAATTGGGTGTATGACGATTCGAAATTAATTTTAGTCGAATTTGCTATTAGTCGATTTAGTATTTTGTCGAATTTACTGGATACCCTAATTCTACCACACGCAGAGCGGCAGGGGGAGGGGGGGGGGAGGAAGTTGCCGACTTGTTGAAAAGAAATGGGTAACGAAACAAAATGAGTTTTCTTATAACGAAGCTATAAAGTTTTCCAACAAATGCCACGATTAAAAAGCAGCCGAGAAGTAGTCGGCGAGAAAAAAGTTGTTATTTGAGTAAATCAACGGAGAAGAGGAAGAAGATGAGATGGGGGGAGAGGGAAGATGAAAGGGAGACATAATAAGGGGAGTTGTTATGTGTATATGATCGCACACATAACAAAACAGGGTCACAAGTTTTTTTTTAAGTATCCGAACTTGTACGAGACAAACCTTCATACCTACCTACATACTTTCCTGCACACTTTATTTCATTTTTCATTTTTATTCGATCTTTACATTTACCAAGATATACATTGTTTATGTTTGCCTCCCCCACTAGAAATATCCTGTGTCGGGAGAAGCAAACTCACATTACAATTATAATAAGAACATTACAAACAACACTGTCATACAACAATTGACAGATAAAGACAACACAACATAAAGTACACAGAGTCAAGTGGAGCCCAACACACCATACATACTTCGTACTATATTCTAAGAGCCTGTATTGTCAGCGCCAGGATTCGAACTCGACATAACCCGTATGAGAGACTGTTGTTCCTCTGATCAGATACCTATACATGATCTTTTTGTGTACTATTCATTTCACACGTGAACTTGACGAGACCTATAGAGGTAATAATGTTATTTAATATTTTGAGTTGTTGCATGCATCTGCTAGACGTGCCTAGTAGATATTATTACATGAGATGAGCCGGGAGTGATTTTAATGAACATCTTGACATGTCAACTCAGTAGCGCAGAGTGAGTGTCGGGCGCCTCTAATATCTCCTACCTACTAACCCCCACTAACTGTCTCTCTTCCCTTCCTTTCCTACATTGCGATGCATCATCACGAATATGAATATTATTATTATCTTCGTCAACGTAATAAATTAATGACGTACGTTGCTTAACTACTAACATTTCAGCAAAAGCAGACATACTCCACTCATCATCTATACCTACATACAATGGTACCTACCCACATACATACTCGTGGACTTTTAATACCAACATTGATTATAAAATATCACATGACAGTTCTGCGCCTGGATTTTCGATTCCATGCAACCACTATAGCTTAAAATCTTCTTCTTATCGTGTCGGTCAGCACTCACTAGATCCCCCTCCGCTCCTAGAAAGCCACAACCTCTCCTGCGTCATCGTCCAAGGGGGAGCGATCTGCGAGACTCTCCCATGTGCAAAATGTAACAGATTTTTGATTTTCAAATAGCTATATTCCAGGAATCTGCTCTATCTTTACATAGTCTGAAGGTTATTCCGTGTGTCTACAACTTATTCCTGGACGTAGGCGGTTTAATTCTAACACATCTATACGATGTATCTCTCTCACGCCTAGAAGACAGGAAGCAAGACCTTCCTATGATTACATATACTCCCTGCTTCCATTACATTCATGCAATTTGTCACAGATGCTCTCCAGTCTCCAATTTGTTTTTCTAAAAATGTGTCTGTCCTTGAGGATCTGGTCAAAATACATTATTGGTGTCAGTTGAAGTCAGTCTCTTCTTTCACTTATTATATATTTTTAGTCAAAGTGTCATTATTCATTCTCTCAATGTTCTCAAACAACCTCAGCTAATATTCACATCCATTCCACTGATATCATGTTGTTTACAAATTACACCTAATTTTCTACCAACCACCTGGTAGCCATGTACTTTGGTGCAACCAGTACAGAATCAGAACTGGACACGGAAGGTGTGGCCTCATCCTACACCGATGAGGACCGGGACAACCCCAACTGCCCCTCTGGTGAGGTGGAGTCCATTAACCACATTGTCGAAGAATGTCGGCTCACTAAATTCAGCGGCACAAGCCGAACTTGTCTCAACAACTTGTCTCCTGAGGCACTTCAATACCTGAGCTCTCATGAACTTAATCTCTGACTCTGGTCCCAACAATGCCATACGATATACTCATACATACATAACAGACGAAATTTTCAGTTTTGTAATGCATAAACAAAAACGTTCACATCGAATATACCTACTAAATTACTGAATTTCATGTTCATAAATTCCATTTTCATTTGAAATATTTTTTTCTGTTTACCAATGTGAAAAATGTATTGTGTTTTAAATAATATCATATTTCCATATAATAATATAGTTTTTGAAATATTCATTACAACTACAGGATTTATTATATGTACTGTATCTACCATTAGCGTCGGCAAGGGAGGCAGGGGCAGCTGCCCCCCTAGAAATTGGAATAGGTTTATTTTTTTCATGCTAAATGATAAAACCTCTCAAAAAATCACATCAATACCAAACACTTTTTTTTTTATCTAATCATAAATTTTCTAAAAATAGTATAAAAATTCAACAGTTTCCTAAAAAAAAAATATGCGGCGCTATTTTTTATTGCTTTTTTCTAAATAAACATTTTCATACATATTGTACGTACATTTTCAAATAAAAAAACCACATCAAGACCTTCTTCACCGTGTCTCACAAAAAAATTAGTCTGCGGCGCTATTTGCGCGTTTTTTTGTGGTAAGTACATCTATTTTTTCAACTTATGTTGCGCCTTAGCTCCGAGGCAGCCGACGCCCATTGTATCTACTGTATTTTACCTACATTATATTATTCCATTATTACGAGTATATTGTCCAAAGAATTTTGAAATATGATATTTTGAATTTCATAATTTAGAGGTAAAAAATGTACCTACGAATATGTTCTGGTATTTTATAAATATAGATATTACGGGCTTCGGATGATTCATTTATTAAACTGGGTGTTTGATAGATGGATACAGATATCTTAAGCGGTGATAGTAGAGGTCATTTAGAATCATTTGAGCCAAACTTGGTTCAGTCAAAAGTCTTACGGTTTCCGAGATATTCAATATCTCTTTCTCGAAACTTTAATTCATTTTTTTATTATTGTTTCTTCATATTGAAACTAATGACTGAAATAGACTTAACACATACATGAATAATGATAGAACAGAGAAGGTACCTTTTCTTATGATGATATTGGAGTAAAACTTGAGTTACTAGGGTATTTTCTCTAGAAAGTTAAAATCTCGAATACCTATCTCGAGAACCGTGAGACTTTGGAGACTAAGCTAAGTTTGTCTTGAAAGATCCTAAATAACCTCTACTATCACCCCTTTACATATCTGTCTCCATATATCAAACACCTTGCATACATATGCTTCGGCAACTATTCTATTGGTCAGGTAGGTGACTATTGCCCGATCCCACCAACTACCACCTAGGAAGCAGACCCCTAAGGAATTTCCATACAAAACCACAGATAATTTGAGTGATTATTATAACTGTCAAAACCTTTAAGATATAAATCCATACAAAATACAGCATGCAGCTACTTAAGTGAGGGAGATTCTGGGCCGAGATATTTGGCCACCTAACTAAGTAGAGCTGCATGCTGTATTTTGTATGGATTTATATCTTAAAGGTTATGACAGTTATAATAATCACTCAAATTATCTGTGGTTTTGTATGGAAATTCCTTAGGGGTCTGCTTCCTAGGTGGTAGTTGGTGGGATCGGGCATATATCCCACTATTTTTTTATAAGGACGGAGGCCATTCCATTGTACACTACTAAGTGCCGTTGTAATGTTTTTTCTCTATCTCGACTCATCAAAGGTAATGCTGGTGTTACACGATTTACTTTTTCATGAATAAAATTTAAAATACTGAAAAGAATTCAGATATACAACCATGAGCTATACCAACTTTACAATGATGCAGATGTCATACGGTGCATCAAAATATCAAGGCTCAGGTGGCTGGGGCAGGTAGAAAGAATGAAAGCACTCCTACCACCTAAGAGAGTGCTCAATTTTAGACCAGAGGGGAGACGTAGAAAAGGAAGACCCGAGTTGAGGTGGATGGACTGTGTTGAAAGGGACCTCAACGCACTGGGCACAGTCAACTGAAGGAGCGTGGCTGCCACTAGATCAGAGTAGCGAAAGCTCCTTGTGGAGGCCAAGTCCCACCACGCGGTATAGCGCCAAAGATGAATGATTTAATGAATGAAAAGAATTATGTACCTACTCTGTTACTGACTGGATTTCACTTCCACCTTTGTTACCTATAGTATTCATGAATCCTTACAAAGTTTTTAATTAATTCGAAATTCTGTCAAACATTTTAGTCTTTTGTTCTTCGAATTTTAAAGTCTGAGGTAATCATTTGTTTCTATTTTAATTAATAATTTCAAAACTTTTTACAAAATACTAAGAAAAAAAAACTTTTCACAACTTGAATTACGTCAATATCTCTGGGAAAGTAACCACCTTGATTGATATTTTCTTAAATCTGTCATAATTCGCTTCATTGAATGTAGGTAAAAATAAATATAAAAGATTTAGGTACCAAATTAAATATAAGGAGTTTTATAAATTTAAATTAAAAATCTTTATTTGATTTCTCTTCTTTTAACAACTGAGCTGATATACAAAACCCAAATTCTTTCTTACACACTACTCCTATGTTAAGAACTTTGTTGTTAACTTTATATTACATCTTCAGGGCTGAGATTCGAACACAGCACTTCCAGATTAAATCCAGATGAGTACATGGTTGGCGCAGTTGGTTGAAGCGGCAGTCTCTCAAACTCGAGGTACCAGGTTCAAACCCCGGCGCTGGCGATGTTTTTCACACATTTCGATACAGGCTTTTAGCCCAGTGCAAAGTGTGCTGAAAATTATTTAAATCATTTAAAAAAATATCAGCGTTCGAACTACCTCCGAAACAATGTGGGTACCTTCTTATTTAACCTGCCATTTTAAATAATATATAGATATATACAAATAGAGAAAAAAACCTACAAGTTCTATGTAAATTAATTAGCAGGTAGTACATATAGATTAGAAAGCTCGTTAGGTTGAAGTCGTAAATGCGGTAATACCTACAATCAATTTGCAGAGAAATAGAAAACCACAACTAAATAATGAAATGAATTGAAAGTCAAAGTGTTGTGTGGGCGGAAAAGTAATTAGTAAATCAATAAAACAGTATGTGGGCAATTAATTCCTGAAAGAAACAAGTTTGTTCCAAAGAGTTTCATTTGTAAGAGAAATAAAACACAGTTCAGTCGCACAAAACAAGCAATAAAATATTGCAAAACTATACCCACGTTGAAGTTGAAATATTGCTGGGTAGTTATGAAACTAATTTAGACATTTATTTAACAATTGTGTAGTCTCTCAACTAATTCACAGTGTTAAGATGGACACGGTGGACTTACGACCAGACATGGGTCGGTTTAGATGATCACTTTACTCTCGAGAAACGCTCACCATTCAGCCCTTAACACCTCTGATTCTAAAATAACCTTAAAATAACCCAAAAGCGTACATGGTAAAAAATCAGTTGGCTATCAACCAATCGGATCGCGACATTGGACGTTATAGAGGTTACCTAAATTCAGGAGAAGCTTAAGATTTTCATTCAATTATTCTCAATTTACCAATTGAAACATGCGTATTATCATGAAGAACAGTGTTACAATTTTATTCTTTCACCTAAAGTAAATGTGTGCAAAATTTCAAGGTGCTGGGATAATGAAAAGCTACAAAAGTTTGAACCGAAATAATATCTATTTTCATTTATCTATGTTTTAAATGTTAGTATAGGTACGTATTAGCTGAGTAATCTTACCTTTTCCGAGGCAATTTTTCGCATGTTCAGTTTCACTTTTTCGTTTCCATAGCATTATTTTTAGTAGGTTTTTACCTATTTAAATATTTAACACGACCTAACCATTTTTTTGAAAATGATTGTCAAATATTTAATAAGCCTTAATTTACATTTTCCTCTACAAACAGAAATTCTCTGACCATACCAATCTGCGTGTAGTTATTCAAACAGAAATCTCTAGTATTATTATGGTTATGCGACCCATTCCCGTCCATACATAATGAAGCGGGCATTGGGTCGGAGGTAGGGTCGCCAACTTTCCCGGAATGCCTGGGAGACTCCGGGAATAACGGTCAACCTCACGAACTCCCGGCCCTCAATAATTTCTCCAGGCATTCCAAATAAAAATTTAAAAAATCCCAGTACTGAATTGAAAAAAAACTTGTCACGTTTGTTGGGGTTTGATGAGTGAAGCCCTTCCGGCGAACCTTAAGCCTTCCAGTGGAAAAAATAAATGAAACTTTTTTGCGTAAAAGACAGGATGACATAGGAGCTGAAGGTCCTGAAACATTCAGGGGTGGAGGTGGGTTTACTCTGAATGTTCATTCAATTCCTGTCACTAATGCTTCTTGCGATCGCGTATTCAGTATGTTGGAACAAGTGTGGAGCAAGGAAAGAAATCGAATAAAACTATCTTTAGTACTCGTACAAGCGGAGTCAAAAGCACTACAAAACTTCAATTTTTCCTGTAAAAACTTTTATGATTATATGCTAAAATACCGTCAAATATTAGATGATTATTGAACGCAATGTAAATATAAATTTATGTACACTACCCGTTCCCCCTCGATTTATTTAATTATTTATTTATACATCAACGGCTAAAGCTTTTAACATTTTTTTTATTGGTAGGTACATAGTGTCAATCTCAATATTTTTAAATACATAATCAAAATACAGAAAATATCACAATTTGCAACATAACACATCAATACAATATTTAGTTAATAATAATAATTCATGTCTCATAGAAATATCAAAAAAACATAATTTGTTAAAATCCTCCCGGGTTGGTCCTTTGGAGAGTTGGCAACCCTAGTTGGAGGGCAGGGGCCGGGGTTGGGACATAATACTACCCTCCACGTCCCTTACGTCGTCGGGGGTGGGAGCCAAATTGGTGAATTTATAATGCTATTGGGAGCGGAGGGCTGTAAGGACATCTCTATGATGAAAATATTTTTGGGTACTTCCTTTCCACTGATTTCCAAACAAGTCCCTTTAGGAGAATACACATTTATACAGACGTATAAACATACAATAAAATTATTGTAATAATGTCCAAATGTTGTTATTTTATTGTACCCAAACTTTCATCCCCGGAGTAGCACCGGTATAAGAAGGAATCGTATAAAACTTTTTTTAAGAATCGCGCTTATATTTCTTCATATATCTTTAATCAAAATATACCAATTGAAACTTGTTTATGATAGTAAAACTTTACAGCAACTTCCAATTTTTCCCGTTTTTAGCGACGAGGTCGTATTTAATCGAGTCCTCGAAAGCAAAACTTGGAAGTCATTAAAATCTGAAGAGAAAAATGTAGACGGAGATTACGATAACAACGACACACGGAAGTTAAATAAGAACGTGGAAAACAGTGAATTTTACCTTCTGCTAACTCTTGTCTTTCCATTTCTGGATTCCATTTTTGGATCCACCCCCTTCCAGTCGTATTCTGAACATACCAATCACTATGTATTTATTGATTTCACTGTTTTTTTGCTGTGACTGTTTATATAGGTTTATCGCATTTGATTTTGTAATATCAGTTTAATTTGTAAATCTGACGATTCCGAGTGCCTTAAATGGGGCCTACGGATGATTAGTAAACAATAAACAATATTTGGAACTGTCTCTGAACTGCCAAAAACTTAACCTCGAAAAACCAAATTGCAAAAAAAATCACTCTAGAGCCAATTGTCCATCCCACTTCACAGCTATTTCACTGCAACACAGTGTTGTCAATACACGATTATATAATATCCATACATCCTTTCTCCCTGGGCATTTATTATTTGATTCTCACATGATGGTGGGGTCTGCTATTCTTGTCTTCCGCCGCCACTCGGCTCTATCTTGTGCGTCTTCCGGGGATGCTCCACAGTCTCTCATATCCTGACTCACAACCTCACGCCACCTCCGCTTGGATCTTCCTCTGGATCTCCTACCAGGGATAACTAAGGACTGTGCCCTGTTACCAATGTATTCGAGAGGGGTCTTCTACTCACATGCCCGTACCACTGTAATCTGATTTCATGAATTTTGTCGGATAAGTCACGTACACCTAGACTTCCACGTATGTACGTATTTCGGATATCCATACATCTTACTTACTTACTTACTGCTAGCCACTTGCGTTCCACTGCTGGACATAGGCCTCTTCTAAACTCTTCCACTGTCATCCATTCATTCTCCATAAATATTCTGATAAACACACCTAATGTATTGTGTACGCACGTCACATATTATGGTCCACTAGGAGTAGGTATGATATTATGTTCATACATACGGCGTTTGTAATTGTCTCACACACGTTTGTCATCACATCATATAATATCTTAATGACACAAGGGAATAAATCAAAGCAAAGTTAACTCGTATTATTTCTTCTACTAGATTAATTCAGAGACCCTTGTTAATACTGAATTGCGAGGCAACTGACTACAATCATAAAAATATTAGATTAAGAGTACGCACATTGACATTTCACAAATTTCTAAAAACGGGAAAGCTTATATCTCGACAACCGTTACTAAATACTCTTTGAAAAAAAAAGGATTGATACATTGAACCTTTATCTAGGGAATAACCGTAAAATATTTTCTTATATTTTGTATAGATTCAAAAAAAAAAGTGAAATACACCTCTGATCTTTTTTTCCGAAAGACAGAAACTCGTTTCCCGAAAGTCGCGGAGAACATTTTTTTTTACCTACTAATAGTATTCATTAAAGTCTAGCACCGTTAAAGTTTTTTTTTTTTAAAAGGATCTGGGCTTGCATATACAAACCCAAATACTTTCTTGCACACCTTGCACTAGGCTAAAAGCCTGTATCGCAAAGTGTGGAATGCATCGCCAGCGCCGGAATTGAAGCGAAATTAACCACAAAAAATGGATAAAACGCTATTTTTACCATTTTATCATACGATTTTGAACCTTAATGCCGTGGGAAATGATTCTGATGTCATAGTTGGGAGCCTTAAGAATTATTATTTACCTACTATGGTGTAAAATATGAGGTGAGGACTTAAATGATTTATTGTTTTATTTAATTGGCATTTCGATATAAAATATACTTAATTGTATAACAAAATCGCCAACAACCAATCCTCACAAACGAAAACTTTACAAAATCCTACACCTGCGTCCACGTTTATTAATTTTCCTTCCAATTTCAGCAAAATAACAAAATAATCTAGTCTGTCTATATAGAAACCGTGAAACTTTTCAGTAGTAATCTCAACAGATACACAGCGAAGTAAAACTTTTCATCAGGCTGATTTTCATATAAATGATACAGGACCATAGCCAGGAACTTATTTCGGCTAAGGGGGTCCGAGCTCTGTACCAGAGTAATATGTGACAACCATGGGTTCGCCACCTTCGAAATTTTGATATTGCGAAATGGAATAAAAAATAACAAATATTTTTTTTTATTTTTCAAAAATGGATGAATTGATGACCCTGGTTGACTGCAATAGTAAGGCATCTGGATTTAATTCTGGGTCACAACACGATAAAGGACTAGTGCCGCAGGCGACAATTTGACATAAAATATAAAAAGGTAAATAAATAAATAAATAAATAAATCTTTATTGGCCAGATAAAATATACATAGTTACAAAAACAAGACAATTATAGTGTGCCAAAAGGCGGACTTATTGAAAAACCAATATCTTACAGTCAACCCGATAGGTAAGTAGATAAAATCGTTTAAATGTCCACTTTATTTATTGAGAAAAACCCCAACCTAATTAGATTAGCGCCGCGGGCGAATTTTTTTAATAAATCAACTGTGATTAAAATTTTATGCAAATTAGCAGTACTGAAAATTCGTGACATGATAAAGAAACGATATGGTAATAATGTGATTTCTTTCTTCTAGGAAAAAAACTGTGGGTTACTATATTGCCTTTATATTTGTTAAGATAACTATACTCGTAACTACTTATTATCTAACAGCTGCAATAATGGAATATTCGATGTTTCATAGAAAATAAGCTTCAAAAACCTATTTTACAAAAAAAGTAGATATTATGAATATACTCGTAAAACCGAGAAATAGTTAGTGCCTATTGCCTACATAACTACACCGAGAAAATAATATTATTTCGTGTACGTGGAATGATAGCAGTGAATCTTAATATACGGAATATAAAATAATAGTACGGGAGTGCCAGGTAGGGGGGCGGAGGGAGGGAGATGATAAATCACTGCGGGATACTGTGTTAGGAGGGGAGGTGTTATATTCTGCTCTACTCATATGTTACTAAAATAATATGTCGGGAACCTCGCTGAAAACCTCCGTACGAACGTTAGTAGGATAGAGTATCCTATTTCTATCGGAGAGCTTTTAGTTTTGTTTATCAAAAATTATTAATTTCACATCTGCTTTTCTAGGGGGTATTTCTAGTATACTTTTTTAGGGGGGATTAACGAATACGGGATTATAATCCAAATTATAACAAGGATTGAGATAAACATTTTTTTGGGTTTATAATATTTCGATTGTAGGGAGTATGAACACCCTTAGATATAACTATTTAGGTACACTAGATCCTAAGGCATTTGTATAATATATCCTTCTGATTATCATTTTATTAATTAGTCCTGAATAAACCTTGGTCCCAACAACACGCATTTTAATATTCAACCTTCTAATACCTAAAGTTTTGCCTTACACTAAATATGTCAGCTTTTACAATTATGTAGTCTCTCAACTAATGTACACTATGTACAGTATCATATGGGCAATGGACATGCTGGACTCAAGTTTTGTCTTGTCTCTCCGGCCTAACTCAACACCTCGCTGTTTGAGGTGTGATCTGTTGACAGTGAATCTTGAGCATAGGCATTTGTAGCACCACATCTCAAAGTCTGAAATACGTTGGCGTTCTCTACTGCTTATAAATAAATAAATCAATAATATTTAGAAAAAAAACGTAAAAAAGAAACACGTAAATACCTCAAATTCTTTCAAGCTAGGTACGAAGCCTTTTGAAATTATTATTATAAAGCTGCTAACTGAGAAATAAAATCATTATGCTCGCATTATATTTTAATAACACAGCATTAACCTATTTTTTTCCTGGAACAAAGCAATCTTACATATATTTAGCACACCAAGGTCTTACTACTAATTATTTCGAAGGTTAAATTTTCTCATTAAAATTATTATGTAACAAAGACGTGTTCTCTGGTGGTTTACTTGTCTAGCAAGGGTATTTTTAGAATCCGAATTAGAAAATATTGTACAAAATAATTTAAATTTCATCCAAAAACCACAACTCTGTTGAAAAAGGTCATGAAAGCAAAACAAATGGAAAATAATAATTAACAAAAATCATATAAAAATAGGTAGGTACCTACACAGATTTTTTTTCAGTATTAAGCTGATGATGACTTTATCTATCGCGGTTGCGGATTTTTCAGGCTGAAATAACTGGGAAATATATTGGCAAGTCCTAATAGGTATGATTAAAGTAACAACGAACCTTATGATTCGTTTTTTTGCGTGTTATATAGTTCGATCTCGTGGTTCAAAATTAAAGTTTGAGACCCCCAACTCTCATTCAATCACTAGCTTCCTCGAGGGAGATGACGCGAGTTGCGACTGTGGGGCGCTGCAGGACGATTTGCATTTGCTGTCGTGCCCGCTGATGCGGATGGCATGCAATATGGAGGACTTAAAAACGGCAAATCACAAAGCGATATCTGTCGCTGCACATTGGAGTGGCAAGGTCTAGAGTCCGGACCCGTAAAGTAAGTACTAGGGAGAAAAAAGGTCATTTTAGTGGAAGTTGCAAGGTTAGTCGATATTTCTTGTAGAAGAAGGACATTCTACAAATTCCCCGGACCTGAAATACCTACCCCACAGTGGTGTAGCGTTGTATTCTGGGGCCCGGGGCGAGAATTTACGGGAATTCTAAAGAATTTCGAAGCTGGAGTGGGACAACATCAAAAAATATTGATATGGTATAAAAAGAGAGAAAATAGCGCCGCAGACGCAAGTTATTTTCAATGAAACAAATGTGATTTAGTGGCTTTATGAAATTTTGCCTATTCAATAAAAAAAAATGTATATTAAAGAGTGCCGCCCGGGGCAAACCACTCCCTGCCCCCTCGCTACTCCTTAAGTAATAATCTTCCTTTAATACACCTACAAGGACTATTTAAAGAATAATGTTAAACCTTCTTTGGGTTTCCGAGAAAACAATAAGTAGTACATCAGTATTTCGTATTATTTGTAAAACAATTCAAATGATTAAAATATAATCTCCTTACTAACTCTTCTCTTGAAATATTATTCTATGGCAACGCTTGAATATAAATTGTAAGAGTCGTTGAACAATTAGGTAAATTAGTTCCTATTCTGAAATAATTCTAGTGCTTCTCGAATCGTAACATTTCCTTAAGACATTGTTTTTCAATTGCGAAATTAATGTTGATTGGTAGATTAATAATTATTAATTAATAGTACCTACGCATACTGACATTTCAACAATTTCTAAAAAGGGGAGATCTTTAGATCTCGACAACCGTTACTAAATATGCTTTGAGAAAAAAATGGAGTAGATACATTGAACTTTTACATATCTGGGAAATGACCGTAAAAGATTTTTATTTCTTGTATAGATTTCTTAGAAAAAAATGTGAAAACGCCTCTGATCTTTTTTCCGAAAGACAGAAACTCGTTTCATGAAAGTCGCGTAGAATGTTTTTTTTTTGTAATGATAATTTATGCAAATATCTGGGGAATGACCGTGAAAATTTTTTGACTGAAGCGAAAATAACCCCTAAAAATGGCAAAAACGCTATTTTTATAACATTATCATACGATTGTTCATGCGATTTTGAACCTTAATTCTATGGGAAGTGACCGTGAATTCATAGTTGGGTCGCGAGCCTTAAATAAACAGTTTCATTTATCATTCGCGATTTCGCGAAAAGCTCGCCTCGGAGGGCATTTCTCTGTTCAATTGTTATTGAAGCATTATCTGTTTTGTACTGAGTTATTATATGAGATTGTTAACTATGAAACTTATGGTGAATTAATGATGAAAGTATAACAAAGAAAATATACCTGGGAGAAATAAGATGTGTAAGGAAGCCCGGCCGTCCAAGAACCACATGGCTTGACCATGTAGATCAGATTCTCAAGAACGGACGCGTTCTGTGTGAAAGGAATTATACGGTGTGTATCAGGAATTGAACGAATGTGACGGAAGCCCGAAGTGTGTGAAAGGTTGGGACAGTCGGGCGATCTGTCCTCTCTGCCAATCCCGCAAGGGATGCGGCGGGAGGTGTTGTACGGGTTGACTGTAAGATATTGCGTTTGCAATAAGTCCGCCGACACTACCATTGTCTTGTTTTTGTAAATATGCATATTTATCTTTGGCCAATAAAGATTCCATTATTTATTTATGCAGCTCTTAGATACTAGTACCTACCTACTAACATACACGTATATAATTACTTAGTTATTAATACGCACATATCACTGAACTTTTATATAATTTTATTAATCAATGTTGGTAACATTGTTCTAACATTTTGCTAGAAAATATTTCTCAATCAAGAGTACAGTTTAAAACTTCAAGTAGAACTCATCTACCTAAGTATCTAGTAGGAACATCTTGGAACACTGCTCGTATCAAAAAGTTTTTAAGTTTAAACTTCGCGTAGGTAGGTATTTAGGCAAGAAATGTACCTGATATGGAATTTTCTCCGTGCAATCCAGGGTTACAGATTAGGGCCTCTATTTTATATTCTGAAATTTTTCCAAGTGCCTTATAGAGTCAAGTATTTTCAAAACTTCTATAGGAAGGTACCTACATACCTACATCTTTTTCAGCAATGATATTCTTTCATTCCTTCATTTCGATGGCGCCTACCCATCAAGAATAGACCGAATCAAGATTTGTAAAAAGACATGAGTAAATTCTACTCGTGAAGCACTTTGGTTTGATACCAAATATGCGGTGACTGGATCCTCTCGATCGCTCGGTGTCTTCCAAGGCTCGAGCTAGACAAGATCTGGATATCTTTTCCAGCGATCTTTTATACGATATCACTCATGACGCCTGGATCCCTTTGAAACCCCTTAGTAGTCAGTAAGTGGTTGAAAAATTGATTAGAAAGTTTGCGCACAGACAAGAAACAAGCAAATAAAAAATAATAATAATCTATAAAAACCACAGTGAAGTTCAATTAAATCTTGTAAAAACCAGGGAACCTCACGGGGGGTACGTTTCTTGCAGCACACGTAGGTGACTATAGTTATTACCTAGTCTGTTTGACGAGTATTCTAATAGGTATTAATGATTTTGTGTAAAAACCTACTACAGAGTCATGTTTGTCACGAGAATGTTTATCTCAAATTTATAACACCATCAAGTAAACCCAGCCTAATATTTTAATACGCACAAGATTACATAATTTTATCCACGCCTCCCACGTAAACTGTCGTAAGTGGAAAATGACAACTTAACAGGAAAACGATTTTACGTTTTTAATGAGTAACAAAACATGTCATAACTAATTCATCTTTTGATTAATTGAATTCAAATTAAGAATAAAGTGAGCGTGGGAGGGCGAAATCTACACCCGAATCCCGCCCCAATACTTTCTACATCTTCCCTATCCAATTACATCTTCTGATTTCTTTACAAGATTTGTACATTTACAAAATATTGTTCGAGTAAAGGAGAATGCTCAAAAAAAAAAAACCCAGGCCCGGCGCAAACGAAATGTAACTCAAATGATAGGTAAAAATAAGTAATTAAATACTGCTTGGGTGGCATCATCGAAATCAATGGCTTAATGGGTGAAATACCTATTCGAAGTTCTACATTGGTCACACGAATATATAAGAAAAGGAGCATTAGAGAGTTGAGTGACTGTAAAAAGGATGTTGTGAATAGAATGAAAGTGAACAAGTTGAGATGGTTGGGTCATGTGGAAAGAATGAACGATGAAAGAATTACGAAGAAAATTTACCTGGGTGAAAGAGGAGGTGTAAGGAAACGCGGCCGTCCGAGAACCACCTGGCTGGACCATGTCGACCAGATACTCAAGGACGGACGTGTTTTGAGTAAAAGTAACCGGAGAGTATGTATGAGGAACTGCATGAATGTGACGGAAGCCCGAAGGGTGTGTCAGGATAGGAAAGTCTGGCAATCCGTTCTCTCTGCCTACCCCGCAAGGGAGGTGGCGTGAGGGTATAGAATAGCATTAGCCAGTTACAATTGCGGTCTAAAAGGGTATAATGTGATGAGTATAAGGTAGCCCGTCTTCTTCGTCTTCTTTTTCATCAGCCTTGGTCCATCCACAGCTGGATATAAGCCGAAAGGAAAATGCTCATGAAATATGTAAAAAAAAAGTCAGATCCGGCGCAAACGAAACCTAACTCAAACGATAGGTAAAAATGAGTAATTAAATACTGCATAAGAGGAATCATCGAAATCGATGGCTAAATGTGTGAAATACCTATTCAAAATTTCCCCTATAAAACTTCGAATAGGTATTTCACACATTTAGCCATCGATTTCGATGATTCCTCTTATGCAGTATTTAATTACTCATTTTTACCTATCATTTAAGTCACATCGCGTTTGCGCCGGACATGTTTATTTTTTACATAATTCATGAGCATTTACCTTCAGGCCTACATCCGGCAGTGGAGGGATCAAGGCTGATGAAGAAGAAGAAAAATCAGACAGGCTACCTTACACTCATCATATTATATACTTTTGAATCGCAATTGTTACTGTTTAATGCTCCTTTTCTTATATATTCGTGTGACCAATGTAAAACTTCGAATAGGTATTTCACCCATTAAGCCATCGATTTCGATGATGCCCCCTATGCAGTATTTAATTACTAATTATTACCTATCATTTGAGTTACATTTCGTTTGCGCCGGGCCTGGGTTTTTTCCCATACAAAATGAGCATTCTCCTTTGTATTAAAGTATGTATACCTATCTTATTTTGTATGAATAAATTGTTGTTTAAAAATCGAACCCACGCCCACTGGATTAATAGTCGAGCGCGTTACTAACCAAGCTCCCGACCACTCATCACAATTTCATCATTACCTACGTTCATATTTGTACAACTGTCTCTAAAATACATTTATTAAGTACATCTAACCTACTCCTTTTGGATCACCCTCAACAGACTAAGAGTGGGTGTTACGCGCTGTAAAAATAATCTCCAACGTTAGGGGTACCTACCCGATGACAACATCCTCTGTGACTGCGGAGTGACCCAGGATGACCAGCCACCTACTAATAATATGTCCCCTGATGGGAGAGAGCTGCACCCCTGAGGACCTGATTTTAGGAAATGATAAGGCGATGTATGTCGCCGCATATTGGAGTGGCAGGGTATGACCCATGCACCCGGACACGTAAAGTAAGTAAGAAATAAGTATTTATAGCCACGCAATTTGAACTCAGTAAAAAAAATGGTAACAATGCAGATGTAGCAGTTTACGTGGGAAGCATCCACGTTGTAGTATAGTGATGTACCTCTACCTACAAGTAAACCTACATCTCTACAACTTAATATTAACGTTGGTACTACATAAATAAAATAAATATTTCATTATAGCAAGATTAACGCGTAACCATAACCCCTGTGCCTTGCTTTAAAACAATAATTTAATATTCAAAGTAAATTAAACAATATCCACTTTACAGGAGGCGCTGGGAAGACTGTCGTATACTTAATCCGTAGGCCCCATTTAGGGCACTTGGAATCGTCAGGTCAGGTTTACATATTAAACAAACATCACTAAATGAAATGCGATACATCAATAAACAGTTACAGCAAAAAATGAAATCAATAAACACACGGTGACAAAACAAAACTTAAAGCACATCTGGTTTAGTTCAATGCAGGTCTGGATGTAAATTGTCAACGTCAACTGGACGTCAATAATAACAGAATTTGAGTGAGAAATCAGTATAAAACAGAGACACATTACAAGTATTATTCAATGCAGGTCTGGATGTAAATGGTCCAAAACTTCATTTCGTCAACGATACTAATACAACAATTACGATGAGTCCGACAAAATCTCTTCATACTTAAATTGAGCAACGAATTACATCTATAATGGGGATAGATCAATGATTAAGGATCCGGTTCTTGCCGCTCCAAGAAGGGAGAGGAAGGGATTAGACGGGACCACCGCAGTTACCGGCAAAATGTACATTGTACAATATATAACCCAACTTCATTTTACGATTATAATAAAATTCAAATTAAGACTGAAATCATCATTAAAATGACTTTAAAGAATTAACCCCATCGACTACCTTTGAGGTGGTATAAAAAGAATTAGACCGGAAAATTAAATAGCAAGAACCGGATCCTTAATCCTTGATCTATCCCCAGCAAAAAATTGGACTGAAAAGTGGAGTGGCAAGGACTGCATCCTTAATCACTGATCTATCCCCAACAAAAATCAATTGATGAAATAATTCGGTACTCATATTAAGTATACGAAAGTTTTCCCAGCGCCTGCTCTACATGGCTTTCTCGCAATTTGTATTAAACAAATACAAAACAATAAGGCCTCGTGTAAAATATAAAGGATCTCTCAAGGTTGAATGAATTCCTTTCCATTGTGAATGATGAACCCTTTCTCCTCTGATCCTTTTAATTACAAACACCTACCCATTCATTTTAATCTGTTTCGTAATACTAAATCCCGGTTGCGTAATCTTTGTATTATATTAATACGAAACCACAACCGAATAATATTGTGAAATTATTACTCTTTTATGATGCAACTAATTACGCCATTCATTAGGCGATACAATAAGGTAATTACACAATATTTAAGCCACGCTTTTGTATACTATGGCTTACATAAAATCCTCATTCTATAGCCTTCTTAGGTACGTACATTTCCAGATAAAGATTCGTTCTATTTTTCTATGCTTGTCCAAGTTTTATCCTTACATGACAAAAACATAAAAACGTACACACCAATAACATTTGTTTATTAATATACATTTTGGTGAACAAGATACAGAGATATGATAATATATATGACATATAAATCACAACATTTGTTCACTAGGGCGAGCTTATCACAATACTGCGATTTCTGCCAGCTAACGCCAATTACACTAGATACAAAATATAAAAATAGATACATATACGAGTAGTATACATATACATATACAAATACATTTAGTATATATCATCGAAAAATATTGACCCTATTTTGTGATCACATTAAGCCAGCCGACGATCAGTCATAAGCCCGATGGAAGGTCCATCCTTTGCTGTGTATCTGTTGAGATATAACTACTTGTAGGTACTGTTTTATTTAAAAAAAAATCCCTAGAGGTTATTGTCCGTATACAAAAATCTGTTACTGTACATACAGTAGTGACCAAAATAATGGAAACTTTTTGATTGGACTACATTTTTCGACTTCTTAGGTGATTCATTATTTTAATTTCGGTACATAAAGGTGAAATTTACCTGTAAACAGAATAATATTGTATAGGCTACCCTACCCAAAAATATTACATTGTTTGTAAAGTTTTTGTAGCATTGGGGGACTTACGTAATTTGTTATTGCCAATTACGTCTGAACTAAACATTAAAATTACAATTGAAATAATAAACAATTACTTACTTACGAATTACGTAAAACAGAGGAAATACTTAACAACAGCGAAAGTAAAATTTAATCGGTACTTTTAGAAATAAGTAGCATTGTATTTTGGTTAGGTAAGGTACCTACCTACTCAGAAACCAAAATATTATTCTTATCAAATTAAATCGTATAATGGAAAATGATCAAATTATGTTCGAGTACATGGTTGGCGCAGTTGGTTGAGGCGGAAGTCTCTCAAACGGGATGTTCCAGGTTCAAACCCCGTCACTGGCCATGTATTCCACACTTTGCGATAC
Source organism: Ceraclea dissimilis (assembly GCA_963576895.1). Lineage (NCBI taxonomy): Eukaryota > Metazoa > Arthropoda > Insecta > Trichoptera > Leptoceridae > Ceraclea > Ceraclea dissimilis. The sequence continues at coordinate 479,439 of OY756360.1, forward strand.
GGGCTTTTAACCTAGTGCAAGGTGTGCAGGAAAGTATTTGGGTTTAAGTATAAAAAAAAATCTTCAAGCTGTGCTGATGATACGGTCACAAATATGTAGATTGGTTTGTACCAAGCAATCAAGTTCTTTCTCTCCACACCATCCTGTCACTCGCCAATCTCTTCACTTCCGTGTTAGTGCTACAGCGCACGCTCTCAATAATCTGGTTCATATAATATATCTGCTTCTCGGGCGACCTCTCACATTACTGCTCTCTACCATTCCTTCTGCTATGGTGATGAGCAGGCCGGGTGCCTGATGTTATGGGCTATCCACCGTGCTCGCTGTTGGGCAGTAATTAATTTAAGTTTAAGCTTAATGATATCCCAATGCTACCAGTTGGGTCGTGTGTGATTATTTTTCTTGGGATTCCTATAATATAATACAACAACTTACAAAGTTAATATACGAATATAATATACATATGTATAGAATATACAAGTAGGTAGGTACTATACAGTGAGCTACACAATTACTTTTGCTGAAATATTTCTATAATTTGAATGGGTTTTCATGTTTGAACTTTCATTTTGAATGCCTTGCCTGTTATAAATTTGTATATATAGAATCAAAACACAATGCACACCTTCTAAACCGAACTCATTTGAGCTGGCTAGTCGTTTTCTCCAATCAACTAACAAAATCCTTTAATTTATTTTATTTTTAGTTAATTAATCTTACGAGTACAAACAGTTTATCAACAAGCATAAACAATACAACATCAGCAACAAATACACCAGCGAAGACTCAAGGATTACCAAATTATCTGTGTTACAAAATCAATTCATTATTAAAAGGAAAATTTTGATAAAAATCACATTTTAGTCAAACACACAATAAACCTAACTAGTCGGTTTACAATAATAATTTGGAATAGACAATATTAAAAATTCAATAGACAATCACATACAAATTCGATGATATAATAATAATAAGAGACAATTGAGGTACACATCAAATAAAATTCACGAAACTTTTATGGAATTGTGGTGTAGTGGATTAGATCCCTACTATTATATACGAGACGAAGATCTGGGTTGTAATCCCAGCCGTGGTGAACTGAAATGGTGAATGTTTCTCGAGTGTAAAGCGATCACGTAATCCAGCAGAGGTCCGTCCTAAGCCAGACAATGTTTATCTTTAATTCTTCTACACTTCTTCTTCTTCTTCCGCAGCCACTCAGGTCCATTGTTGGACATAGGCCTCCCCTTTGGTCCTCCACAGCTGCCTTGGGCACACTGCATCCATCCACCACCGCCACATTTCCTAATATCATCAGACCACCTTGCCTGGCCGGGTCTCCTGACGCTTCTTCGGCTTGTTCTTGGCTGCCATTCTATTATCTTCTTGGTCCACCGTGAGTCTTGGCACCTGGCAATATGACCAGCCCAGCTCCATTTAAGACTAGCGACCCTTTCCGCCACATCGGTTACTTAGGTTTTCTCTCTGATCTTCTACATTATTTTAGGAATATTGCATTTTAATATTTTTATCGATTTCGTCGCACCGTTAAAGTGGTTCCCTCTGTAGTAGCGATATTTTGAATGGTTTCTATTATAATATCACAAGGCCTACGGTGCTACGGAAAAGAAACCTTGACATTATAATAAATTGTAAACTGGTAGGTACCTACTTACTTACTACAGAATGGATATATTCATCCATACAAACATACATAGAAACGAACTCATACATACAAACTTATTTTTGATCTAAGCCTTGTGACTTCAGCATAATCCCACATAAATATTTCAGTTCGTACGTATGTTTGTATTTTTCTCATTCCCCGTTCCACATCATTTGTCTCATGGGTTTCCATGGATACAAAAGTTTTCTATACAAATACTACTAACCCAGCGTACAACATGTTTGAAACAGAGAGTACGTTGTGTCCAATTTCCAGTTAATTCATTCCGGGGTAATCTTTTATATGAAATTGTTTTGTGCATTCATTAATTGAGTGGATTTAGTAAACATTCCCAGGATCAACATAGGATATAAATAATTTAATAATTTTTAGTCTTGAATAAGATATTTCATTACACAAAACATGGGAAAATCCTTCTTCACAGAGTATATCAAGTATGTCTGCCAGTCATGTCAATCTCAATTTAGGGACGGGGGAATCCAAGTGCTTAATCCAAGTACTGTCGATTTATTTCAAATTTACCGTTGCGAAGCACGGGTTACTCAGCTAGTAATTAATAATATCGTCATTTAAAATAACTTCTTGGAATCCCCGGGTTGTAGATTAGCTGCCACTCTTTTCTTCACATGCTTTTGCGTGTCCTGTAAAAGCCTGGTCTTCGTGAAACTTCCAAACTCTCCTCTCAATCCTATAACCTCTATCCCCAGGGCATTTCACTTATTCTATACGTATGAATACTCATAACAAGTTTCTGTAATACTAATTGTGACGGCATGGTTGGCGCAGTTGGTTGAGGCGGCAGTCTCTCGAGCGGGAGGTGCCATGTTCAAACCCCGGCGCGAGCGATGTATTCTACACTTTGCGATACAGGCTTTAGCCTAGTGTAAGGTGTGCAGGAAAGTATTTGGGTTTGTGTATGCAAATCCAGATCCTTAAAAGAAAGACATTTTTTTGTGAATTATCGGCTTTTATACGTACATCTTCTTTCATATCGATCCGAGGATCTGTTTTTACCGCTGTGTTGGTCCCCAGTGATATGAACTCCCAGCTACTTGAATTTTGCAATTTAAATCATTAATATACCGGTGGCCAATAACTATAACAAATCGGAGCCAAACACTATCGCAATGGGGCCAATTACTGTGACATTGAATATTTTTTTTCCGGTTAAGAAAAATATATGTTCTAGCTATTTAAATTCAATGAAATTAATCGTACTCATAAAACAACTATTCAGGTGAATAGATTCAAAGTTTCATTAGAATAACTCAAAAGGGAAACGTTTGGTGAAGAAATATGGCCATAATAGCTATAGCTCTTCCCCTTTTACATTACTCATAAGTCAGAGCTTTGTGGTCTTCCTGTGTTCTCTCGAGAAACTTGAAGGGTGAGATAGTAATAGCGGTTACACAAAAACATATTGAACCAACCCTCCGAGAATTTTCACGGGTAGGTACCCACTAGTAGTATAAGAAGATTGTAATGATTTATTTTCCAAAAATAAAATTCCAAGAAAAACAGTGGATATTAATTTTATAGGTTTCTGTTATTGTTCCATAATATTGATATTGATGAAAAAATATATATGGGATATTTATTTCGGGAAACATTAATTTGAAAACAAAACATTTGGGGTTTGCTTCTTACGCACCAATGTTATTGTATGATTTTATATTTAGAGTGTATACTCAATACGTATTAAATGTATACATTCACTAGTCACCTCTATAATATAGTATGAGTATTTGCTAAAGTATTCAGCATAAAGATGAAATACCTACTATAATACACATTTAATTATTAACTAATGTACAAATTTCTTTGTTCAATATCGTGTGTGTGTGGTATTTATATCTACCTATGTATACGTTTACTTAGAATTTTAGTAAAAGTATGGTATACCTACAGTATACATACTCGCATTACTTAATTATTAATGTACAGTGTACACATTTATAATATGGTTATTCTCATACCAATTTTTAAACGGTATTCAAAATCAATACTTTTTTAATTATACAAAATCAAAAGACTATTATTCGAATCGAATTATTGTTCTTGAGGCCAGTTAAGTGTTCACTTGTTTTTAGAATACTCACAAATGCAAAAAAAAACATGACGTCACTTCTTAATAAAGATTTCATTTAGCGTGATCCTCATTGTTCTTATCTACTTGAGTCTTATCTACTAGTGAGGATATTTACTTATTTTGAAAACATTAATAAAAAAATGCATAAGATGATTTGATGGCCAATAAAGTTTTGAGACAGATAAGGGTGGGCCAGACTGCTGCGAGAAGTATGAAGGTCACGATCCTCAGCATCGAGGGACCGATTTAGAAGAAGAAGAAACTTTAATTTATGTTTTGCATTATTGCCTGGTTGTTTACAATTTTACATCATGCTTACTACATTATTTTGTAGGTGTACATTAACTAGTAAAAGTATGTATTCACTGCGTGAACCCTTTTCCTACAATGTGTACACTGTACACACTCGTTCATCCTACGCAATGTATTCAATCAATCGAAACCTTTCTTCCGAAAATCAAAAATTGAATACTATTATTATTAATATTGGACGAAATTGAGCTGAGGAGATTTTTTTTATTAAAACCGTTGTCTCGATTGAAAATGATTAATAATCATATTTCATATTATACTTAACAAAAAAGGGTTCACTTTATGGTAATTTAATGTAAACTCCCACATGGGGACCGGAATAAATTAACGAGTAATAAGAATATTAATATTTTGAGTCGTCAATTAAATTATAAATGAAGTAGTAGTCCAAGAGCCCGCTGCTTAATTTATGACGTATCTGTTTTTTGATCGAAATGTGGTATAAATGATAGCTTACCAATAGGGTATTACATCGCACTAGGGTTGCCTATCAAAATCCTGCCGCAACCCCCCCTGCCCCCCCCGAAAAGGTCCCTATTCGCGGTTTTTCGCATTTTATAGGAATATGGTAAGAGATAGGAGAAAGTAGTCAATGACAAAAATAATCCTTGCTAAATTCCTATTAAAAATGTTAAGTCAATCTTTTCGTAGAACTAGCAGTTTACCCGCAATGGCCGGTCCAAAACCGAAATTCATTTAATATACTAAAAAAATGTATTTAAACTAAATTGGTTGAAAATTGATGAGAGCTACTAGTCCGAGAGCCCGCTGCTTAATTTATGACGTATCTGTTTTTTGATCGAAATGTGGTATAAACGATAGCTTACCAATAGGGTATTACATCGCACTAGGGTTGCCTATCAAAATCTTGCCGCAACCCCCCCTGCCCCCCCCGAAAAGGTCCCTCTTCGCGGTTTTTTGCATTTTATAGGAATATGGTAAGATATAGGAGAAAGTAGTCAATGACAAAAATAATCCTTGCTAAATTCTCTACAAAAAACGTTAGATCAATTTTTTCATATGACTAGTAGTTTACCCGTAATGGCCGGTCAAAAAACAGGATATTTTTTGGAAAAATAAAAAAAAAAGTGTGATTTTTTTTCTTTCACATTCTACCACCCATTATTACTAACATTTTATGGAAAAAAAAATTTGACCTGCGGCGCTATATCTCTGGTTATTTTATGAAAAACTAAATTTTAAGAATTTTCGTCACTGATTTTTATTGTAATAACTCCGAAATTATTAGTAGATGTATGAAAATAAATTATAGCTCGTTTTGTAGCTAAGACTATGGTAATTAATTCGTTCTCTGACTATTTTCCTGTAGCTCTTATCAATTTTCAACCAATTTAGTTTAAATACATTTTTTTAGTATATTAAATGAATTTCGGTTTTGGACCGGCCATTGCGGGTAAACTGCTAGTTCTACGAAAAGATTGACTTAACATTTTTTGTAGAGAATTTAGCAAGAATTATTTTTGTCATTGACTACTTTCTCCTATCTCTCACCATATTCCTATAAAATGCGAAAAACCGCGAAGAGGGACCTTTTCGGGGGGGGGCAGGGGGGGTTGCGGCAGGATTTTGATAGGCAACCCTAGTGCGATATAATACCCTATTGGTAAGCTATCATTTATACCACATTTCGATCAAAAAACAGATACGTCATAAATTAAGCAGCGGGCTCTCGGACTATAGGTACGTACCTTAAATCAATAGAAGCACGACGCTTTATTAAAATTCTCGCTAAATTAATTCGGCATAACTTTATTCCGCCTACTTTCTAACCGGGCGAGCCATGCAAGGGAAATTAACATTGTATTACAGACATGTTCAAATTATTAGACTAAAATATTTTTTCAGTAAATAATGACTTCAACAATTAATAAATATATAATATGGCAAATGGATCAACTGAAATTGGTCAATGTTACTTATGTGTTAAGTGATCACATCCAAGCCAGCTGACGATCAGTTATAAGCCTGATGAAAGGTACATTTTTTTATGTGTATCTGTTGAGATAACTAGGTACTTGTTATATTCAACTACGACATGTAGAAAGTTCCGTTGTTCTCACAAAAACATAAATTGTGATTTTCAAAATAATCGCAGAAGATAATGTTTGCTATTAGGTAGATTTCCATAAGGAACTCTACCTATTCGTTTCTCCCGTGATGTCGCAGAATTGAAAAATTTCTACTCAGTATCACTAATTAGGACCAGGAGAACCCGAATCCGACCTTGGTTTAAAAGTTTATATATATAAGCCATATATATATATGTCCCTTTTCTTGTGCGCACGTTTGCGGCCAACCTATGCGTCGCAGAAACGTGAAACTTGGGTGGTAGATTTTTGGTAAGGGGTAGATGAACTGATAGGAGATTGGGTGAAATCCATTAAGAGGAAGGTTCACTTTTTAAGGCTTTAAATACAAAAACAATCATTCTGAGGGGATCCAATGATTGTGAGGGTCCGTGTCTGGTATCGTATGAAAGGGCATTTAATAAGGAATACAGATCAATTTACAGATTTTGTCTAGATCAATTCCTTGGACGACAATGATCGATCGAAAGATCTAGTTAAGTAGTTACCGCATAGGTACTAGCGTGTTTGTTGTCTTAGAAAAGTGCTTCACGATACGAGTAGAACTCACATCTTTTTTCAAATTTCTAGTGCTTAGGTACCGGTACCAATCCATATTATGTGTGGAATGAAAATAATATGATTATTGGATTAGGTACTTCCTTTGATTATTGAAGTACTTAATCAAATATTTTTTCGTCATACGGTACTTCGATAATCAAAGAATAAACTACATCCATACTACTTCATCACTTCGCTGGTTTATTTGCTGATAATATTGTGATTGTTTTTATTGTACAGATGTACTCTTAAAATTAATAAATCACTTGAAATCTACCTATGCCTGTGGCGTGCCAAAGGAATTTTTTTATATATTTTGTGTCACACAAGTTTAGTATAATAATCTTTCCATTTTATTTCAAGATCCAGGGAGGATATGACGTCACTAGATGCATCTACGGTATCGTGTTGTTTAGAGCTCACTGCATATCCGACCGAAGTAGAAAGTACGACTAAATCCTCCGCCATGTTGAAGACATGATCCCCGGGGATCTTATCTCGGCTTGGAATAATAAGAAAATAATTCCAGTTGTAATAATAATCTGGATTATTCTTACTGTCTTACTGGAACCGTGGTACTCGTACCTAGCAGTGGCGAATAGTGGAACTTTCGTTTAGAAGAAAGAAATTCCTGTAAAAGAAATTTACAGAATAATAAAGAACTTCTAGGCTGGAGTGGGATAATTAACATTTTGATATTGATATGGCCTAAAAAGAGATAAAATAGCGCCGCAGGCGAAGTTTTTCCAAGAGAGACAACTGAAATTTAGAAAAAGAGGAAAATAGCGCGAGAAAATAGGCTAAATTTTTTCCAGTTTTTGGATTTTTGAAATTTTCTCCAAAAAATGCCGCCCCCTAAAAAGTGGCGGCCGGCGGGGGGGGAAAATGAATGATGAGATGATAACAAAAAATATATATTTTAGTGAGAGCGAAGAGGTATGAGGAAGCGAAGCCTCCCGATTTAGCATCCGGATGGACGCGTTTTGAGTAAAAGGAATCAGAGACCTTGTATAAAAAAATGGATGAATGTGACGGAGGCTAGGAGTATGCGTAAGGATAGGACTATCTAGCGCTCTGCCCTCTCTGCCTACTTATCATTCTAAATTAAATTAAGGTAACTCGGTGAGAATCGTATTTTTACGACCCTACTTAGCTGGTACCTACCTAGTCAGGAGTAATACTCCAGCAGATGAATGAATAAATTAGCGAAAGCTTCATAGTTTCCAACGAGAGCCTTTTTTCTTTATTTTTCATATAAAATCTTGACGAAATAATTAAAACGTATGGAACTGATGAGAAGTGCTTTCAAAGTTCCTCAGGGAAATACAGGGAAGAGCTTTTATGTTAAACGTTATGAACTCATTTTTGACCTCTAGCTCTGGCGGTCATTAATCCCGTTATATTTCTTCAAAGAGCATCTCAAGCTTGTCAAACAATAGTTTATTATGAATCGAATTACACTTGCTCGCTCTAGTGGCTGGCGAATTATTTTCCTTTTATCCTACACTTCCTCTCCCTATCTCATACTATCCTCTTCCTCCCTTCTAGTGATTGGTGCATTGGATAATCAAATAAATTGTTTTCATTGTAATGTTGTGTATTTATGTCAGTAATTTTTTAATTTAATTCGATTAATTTTAGGTTAGATTTTTTGTTCTATTCTTTTGACGTCACAATTTATATGTTCGCGTAGATTAGTTTCTTAATTTCTTATGACTCTATATTACAATACTGCCTAAATGTGTACACTTTAACTAGGTCATTGTTTGAGCTCTCCAAATGCCCCATGTCAAAACTGTTTCTATGTGTATTCAGTGTCTGTGTGTGTGCTTGTATGAAATAAATAAATATCAATAAGCCATAGGCCATAGGAAGTGAACATTTTTCCATTATTACATTTACATTATTATTTTATTTGATCTATATCATAACAGCTTGTGCAAGTGGGCATTGCATGATCGAAGGATTGACAATAAAACACATTGTGTGCAGTAATACCCACACAAAACCCTGAATAGAGACATTCGGTAAAACTCACGTATCTTAGCATAAAATCACTTATTTGTCATGATACCGACATCTCAGAAACATAAGAGTAAGTACTCTTATGAAAATAGTACATCGATTTTATTCCCGATTTTGTTAACAAGATTTTCATCATGGTTTTGAACCAAAAATTTCGTATTCAACATCCAGCATGTACTACACCGCCATCTATTGTACGTTCCTATATTTAATTAAATCTTCAGTCTAAAATGGAAACGCTTCACCCGCTACGTTGAGAAATATTCACGCTTAGCTTGTGATCCTAGATTCCAACCATTTTCTTCTCGCTTTTCATTGAAGCTTTCAAATATGTACAGCCGAGTATATTTCCCCGCTTTGGGGAGAAAAAGCTCAAATTGTTTGGACACTTATTTCGAATACCATTTTGTTAGATGGCGGTATTACATGAAAGTTAATATTGAGTCGTTATAGCATATTATGTTTTTAATGCTCAATTTAACATCTGAATGAATATACCTACGTATTATGAAACCAGTTTGCTTTATAGTGAAAATTTAATATAATTTATTTGATTGTAGGTATGTATATTTTATTATACCTAGGTATACCTTTTTAAATTAAGTCTTCTCATTAGTCAAATTTTTGTTTTGCATTTTATACCTATTCTTTCGCTATAAGTAGGTACCTAGCTATATTTATGTTGTCTTTTTTGTTATTTATTGATATCTCTATTGTATCTTCTTGTTATTTTCTCCTTTCCTATCCAATCCTTTCCATTCCTCTTCCTTTCGCTTCCTTTTTATGCATAGCATGGGCAGGTTAGTACTTAATTTGGAGTCAAAGACAACTCGAGTAGGTACCCACTCATGAAAGTCTTTCCATCTCGTTATAAACAACTTTGTAAGAGTACGTGTATTCGTTTTAAAAAAAAGTTATAAAATAAATACATATATTTCTAATATGAATTATATTCCTTATGATGCATAGAAGATAGTTTTGCAATGATGACGCTAACTTCAGGTGACTGCGAATGAAGTTTGGTACCTGTACTTCAAATGGCTTCAGAGACGTAGTAGGTAAGTACTCTATGGGATAGTTAGTAGTTATAAGATATAGAGCGAGCAGGGCCGTCTTTAACCTACTGGAGGCCCTGGGCACTATAGGATAATGGGCCCCTTTAGGATATGACTGACTAGGTATAATCAGTGATGGACTGGCTCTAAAAATTCTAACTGCCATGTAATGAACCCGGGGGGGCCAGTATAGGTACCTACCTTTTGAGATTTCTACAGAGCGTATCCAGTGCAGGGCTAGAAATCACAATTTTGATATTTTATATTGATTTTGCATAAAAAACAGTAAAAATCTTTAAATTAAAAAATAATAATATAGAAAATTATCACATTCTTAATGGATTTTTACAACACAATCATATTCATCAGCCTGCGTTTTCTCACTGCAGGACACAGGCCTCCCCTCTTCTTCTCCACTCCTCTCGCTCCTGTGCGATTCCCATTCACTGGGGTCCGGCGAAACTCTTAATGTCACAATACTTTTTGAAGATTTGTGATACATGATCAATGTTTTTATTTTATTTTGGGACTGGTGTGTATTCTAGTTTAGTTTTTGCGTCTTTTAATTTTGTTGTAATTTAATTGGACAAAATTTTGGTGACATAAATGTGAATACATATAAATGGGGCGTCACTTGAAATCAGACTTTTTTGTGTTTGTATGTCTTGTGTTTACAAACATGTGTGATGTCTGTTTGTATTCCAATGCTGAATAAATAAATAAACGACGATTTTATTACAGGGCCCCTTGGATCGTAGAACCCTGGGCAAGCGCCCACTGTGGCGAATGGACCGGCCTGAGAGCGAGCACCTACTTACTTACAAAGTTCATAAATCGTGTTTCTATGAAGGTGAATGTTTCCTTTATGACTAACTTCATTCAAGTTTGTATAATAAAGTATCGCGCAACGACATTTGGTATCTGAATTTCGTTAATCGCTTCGAAACTTCTGGGTTCCATTCCAGTTTCGCAATTTAAAGTGTAAAAGGAAGTTTAAGTCGCATAAATATGATTTAAAAACTCGATTCGCAGTGAGAAGCACACGTTTTAAAAGCATAAACTCACAAATAATAATCTGAAGTGTGGAGGAGTGAAAAGTCAGAATGTTGTGAAAATTCCAACACTTATTTTCTGTTATATTATACGGCAAATATTATTAAGTACTCACTGTATAACATTGGCAAAGAAAACTTTGCATCTACTGTACATTGCTCGTGAAAAAATAAAACCATGCAAGACTGATTTTTAACAAGCAGTTATCTCGACAGATATGCAACAAAGGATACACTCTCCATCAGGCATACAGCTAATCGTCGGCTGGTTTAATGTGTGATCACCAGTAACATCCACTAATTCTAGTCTATCCATCTGTCGCGGCCGGGAATCGAACGCAGACCTCTAACCTGACAAGCCGTGCAGTGTTCTGTGATGGCAGATGGATAGAATCAAGACTGGAATTGGTTAATGTTACTTAAGTATAAAGTGATGACATTAAACCAGCCGACGATCACTCATAAGATGTGAAGTGATGATGGAAAGTCCATCCTTTGAAAAAAAAAAAACAACATACATTATACCTACCTACATAACAACATAAGTAGTATACCTACATATCTGTTGTTTTTTTTTTCGTGTTTTTTATTGTTCTGAATTGCAACTTGTTCTGTGTACACTCTTCGGCGCAAAGGCTGAACGCTGTAATGCCGAAGAGTGTAATATTTTACTTAAATAAACGAACAAATAACTACTTAATGTTACGGGCGCATCTGGACGCGGATTGGCCACCCATACCCTAAGACAATTTTCTGTGTCTTTTTTATACACATACGGAATTCGCTGCTTTCTCCAATACTTGACACTTGACAAAATTGGCTGTCAAGTTGACAGCCAATTTTACTAAGTATCAATTCTCTAGCAGATTTTTCCTTTCCCCTAAAGATTCTTACTTTAAATTGTTGCAAAATGCCTGATATAAGGTTTTAACTTTTGACTGTAGCGTATCTCTTCAGAATATTCTTATAACACGCTGGTACATAAAACTACACAGAAATACGCTTTGCAGAATTCTTTCAGACACGTTTGTATGAATCACCTCCACCTATAGAACAGTAGGTAATAATATTCCGATACAACGGGCAATAAACGAAGTCATAACATTTGAATACCAATTATTTCTGCTGAGAAAAACCGACATAAAATATTTAGTTTTTATTGAAAAACCCATTATGCAATCTTTAAGAAAAGTAAAATTTATACTTATTACCTTTTTTAGAATAATAATACAGAATGATTTGAGATATACCTAAATTATTTTAGGTATTGAACCGGATTTATCTGCATTGCACAGACGGAAACACATTAAGTACAGTTTTTTCCTTAACAGAGATTCACACTTTATTCGTCTTTCTTCTGCCATTTTCTGCCCTAACTATAGTACATATCAGTGTCGCCACCAGGACGGCTATTGTTATTGCTACTTTTGTGATCATAATGGAAGTATTCTGTACAACATAACGAGTAAACTTGACAACGCTAACTCCATCTATCGATGAAATATATAACCTTCTACCTCTACCTTTCAACTCGGTCGCTAAAGTTAAGAAGTGCCATTAATTTCTCTATTGTGAACTTATTTCCTGTTTCCACCTAAGAAATAACGCACAGAGCAGAAAGCTGAAAGAAACTTCAATACAGTAGGAACATCCAGACAGGCGCTGTTGCACATTTATCAATAGACAGGAAATACAGTATCCACTATTTTTCTTTTCGTTATTTTATAATGATTTACCAGAAATTCTGTACGTAAATTGGCAAAAATCAGTAATCAGCTGTAACCCGTCAAAAATGACCCTGGCAGAGTGAAGCAATCATCAAACCCTATCCTAACACGTACAATTATTGTACGATTATTTGTATGGTTAATTAATTTTTTATTTTGCATAGTATTTTCTATTCTAGTGAATAATATTTGTACTATAATATTTACCAATTCAATTCATAAAACAAAAGGTGCAAGTTTAATTTAAATACGAGCTCGACATCTATCAATGATTGCTCCAAACATTTTGTGGGCTCGTATAATGTCAACTATTAATGTATTATATTACGCAATATTTTGTCAACCTAATGCAGTATGAAGCAAAAAAATGGGACTGTATGTCAGAGAGCCGCTTTCACGAAGTGTTTTAAATTCTGCACATATTCGAAGATCTAACAAATGTTGCCACCGTCTTGCGTTACAAACATACCCGATTTCCACCAGAATTATGTAAGTTGATGTAATTTTGTAAAAAGATTTCTATTAACTGATATTTTAGGCACAATGCGCCTATATTTTAGGCCACGTACACACTATGTATTTTCAGTTGAAGGATATAGGTACAATTAACTTTTTTTACATTAGTATTTCAGAAGCTCATTAGACATTCAAAAGGCATAGAGAATTGAGAGAAACAAATCATATTTCAGAAGAGAAACCACGTTGTCCTTTAAATGTCCCTTGAAGTATTATGAATCTGAATGGAATCTTGATTTAACCACTTATGTGAGTACTAACCTAAACCCTTCCTTTCTGACATACGAAATCCAATGTTTAAATATACCTATACACACACTAGTGTTTAAAGAGACCTGGTAAACAGAAGAAAACGTTAGCGAAATAACTGAAATGTACATGGTTGGCGCAGTTGGTTCAATCGGGAGGTGCCAGGTTCAAACCCCGGCGCTGGCGATGTATATATTCCACACTTTGCGATACAGGCTTTTAGCCTAGTGCAAGGTGTGCAGGGAAATATTTGGGTTTGTGTATACAAGCCTAGATCCTTTTACTTCGTAAAAAAATGTAATTTAGATAACTGTATGCAGTATTTAAGAACAACATGAATGTAACGGAAGCCTTAAGTGCGTGTAAGGATAGGAAAGTCGATAGGCGATCTGTTCTCTCTGCCTACCCCGCAAGAGATACGCCGTGATAGGATAGGGTAGAATATGTAGGTGTAGTGCGAAACATAACAAGTGGACCTCCCAGAGTACTGAGCTGGAGACCCTACGAAAATTAACGAAACGTAGGGAGACCACAAAGGAGATAGGCCGATGATATCATCGAGTCGGTGGGACAGGGGTGGAAGCAGAGCGCCCAAAACAGAGAATTGTGGAAGAGACTGAAAGAGGCCTGTATCCAGCAGTGGAAGGAAAGGCGCTGAAAAGAAGAAGAAGAAAACATAACAACTACATAAAACCAGATCAATTGAATTTTTACACAAGAAGACATATAGAGAGATCAAGCGTTTTAGAATAATGATTTTACATACACACCGTTTGAATATTATTGTGATCCGATTCATAACAAATGTGAAGATATTTTCCTGTACTTTGGTAAACGCTTCATGTATTCCAAAATACTACCGGTCCCGAAAATCAAAGAAACGCGTAAATGTTGAACTTGAGAGATGATTTTCTGTATAAGTAAGTAAATCAGAGTTGTATAATTTTCCATATCTCGCGAACATCTTTTATTACCTCGAAAAAGAAAGGCAAAATGAAAGACTTAACATTTATTATACTACGCGACTAGTGTTGAAGGATTTGCACCCTCATCATCAGGCGATTGTGAATAAAGTAAACAAGAATATTCGAGACAGTGAGTATTGATCAGAATTGACAAGGAGAAGCCCGAAATTGAAAAGTGTAAGAAGGTAGATAGTTTAAAACTAATATATTTAAAACCATCAACGAAAAGAAAATGTGAGAATATTTCGGACCTCTGACAACTCTCGTGAGTCATGAAAAGATTCGACAATCAGGGCTACCAAAACACAAATTGAAACTCCACTTGCAGCTAACATCCGCCGGTGCGGCGGTCAAGTTAGAGGAAACGATCTGTATACTCATTATTTGTTGGAGCACGGACTTCTAATCAGAAAGTGCCGGATTCAAATATCAGTGCTGGCGATGTATTCTGCACATTGGATTTTAGTTTACTGTAAAGTAGGTATTTGGTTTCGTATACACAAGCCCGGATCGTTTTATTAAAAAAAATATGATAGTCAATTACGGTTACGTAACCGGTAATAAAGTGGTATTTGTGTACGGGAACGAGTATATCTGAGAGAAAAGAAAAAACCATAACCCCTATATTATTTCATACACATAATTTAAAATGTATTATAACTTCGCAGTGGGTAGCCAGGGTCGACTCCAGTGGACCACGCAGAACATACATTCATCTTTCAGCCCACCTCTTAAGGGCTTGGCACCAAGAATGACGTCACAGACATTTCCCACGGCATTAAGGTTCAAAATTGCGTATGATGAAATGATAAAAATAGCGTTTACCGTTATTCCCTATATTTTAATGCATATAATTAGGACAAAAAAAAAAATTGCGCGACTTTCGGGAAAGGAGTTTCTGTCTTTCGGAAAAAAGATCAGAAGTGTTTTTAAAATATATTTTTTGAGAAATCTACTTGTACAAGATATAAAAAATCTTTTACGGTTATTCCCTAGATAAAGGTTTAATGCATCTACCCTATTTTGTTCCAAAGCATATTTAGTAACGGTTGTCGAGATACAAGGTCTCCCGTTTTTAGAAATTTTTAAAATGTCGGTATGAATACTCTTAATATTATTAAGTACACAACTGACTATATTAGAGTATTCGTTATTATTATAAGAGGCCCCCTCATTTGTTATTTTAATGTTCTAACTGAGAAGCGATCGCCGTTATTTAGTTTTTCCCCGCGACCGCGTTACGCTCAGCACACATTCATCATGAGCCGGGAGGCCAAACAGACGAGATTTATGTTCCGAATCCTAATAATACTTACATAATATTCAAGCAAACCTTTCTGATGAAGTAGCCTCCAGTGGCGAAGAGGGACTATTCTTATTTCCTCTTAGGCTCTCCACAAACGTAGACACCGTAGAAAGTGTCCCTGTTCTGGGCACCCCACAGATTATTTATTTGAATACAAATATTTTCTTATTCTTCTTTATCAGCCGTTTTAATTCCAACGCTGGACATAGGTTTCCCTTTTGAAATTCCATAGATCCCTATCCTGGGAATGCTGCATCCACATGCTTCCTGCGTTTCGCCTCACATCGTCAGACCATCTTGCCTGAGGTGTTCCTACGCTCCTTTTGCTTGTTATGGGTTGCCACTCGAGAATCTTTTTGGTTCATCTAGAATCTGACCGTCTGGCAACATGTTCTGGCCAACTCCGTTTTAAGGTAGCTGGTCGTTTTACCACGTCGGTGACCTTGGATTTCTTTCATATCCATTCATTTATAAATAAGTTTTCTTCGTTCCAACATCTCTTCCAACCCTCTATTATCTTTTGATGCTTAGGTGGAGTAATTCGTACTTCTTACAAAATTATACTTAACTTCATTCCTCTGATTTCTGTTTTCTTTTCTTCTCTTAGCACATGGCCCAAATACGATATTTTTTTTTATTTTAATTCACTCTTATTTCAAACATATTACTGATCTTAGAATCCACAGAGAAAAGATAGTAAAAATGGCGCCAAATCCACTTAATTACCCGTAATTAATTGTAATCACACAGCATCAGTCCAAAACACTAAAAATTATCTACAATAATTATAATTTCAAGTGTCAGCTTTTCCATTCTATTGTGAAAGTTGACACTTATTTTACAAAATTGTATAAAAACAAGAGGAAGCTGACGGGAATAATATTAGTATGACTCCTCACGCCTGAAAGTTATTTACCCTAGTATTGAAACTACTCGTAGCAACAACTACAGATGGTTATTTATGGGTAAAACTGGAAGTGGTCCTTTTTGGGTAACCTTTTCAATCGTCCTATCAACTTTTCACCGCATTACGTATGTATTTGACACCTTTTCAATTACTACTGACTGGACAATGGACATATACTGGCTGGAGTATGATTGTGGTCATGGCCTTCCAGGAATCCATATTAATATTTGGACAACAATGTAAACATATTATATTGACAGTATTGTCATATTCCAATAGGAGCTCGTGACCGCACCCAAAGAGGCAAAAACGATATTATACCAAATATAATTTTTGAAAATCACAATTTATGTTTTGTGAGAACATCTTGAAGGATGGAAGCATTTTGAGTAAAGGGAATCGGAGAGCGTGTATGACTGCATGGATAAATGTGACGGAAGCTAGAAGTGTGTGTAAAGATGGGACTGTCTGGCACTCAGTCCTCTCTGCCTACCCTGCAAGGGACGTGGCTTGATGGTATAGATACATAGATAGATATAGGAATCCTTTATTAGTATTCTAAAATATTCCTTTTACTAATTAGTAATGACGTACCTTAGTGATTTCATTTCGCTTGTCCAGAAATAGTTTAGAATTTTAAAGGATTCGCTATTTTTAGCGATAAAATCAGTTTCACATTTCCCTCAGTCGTCGTGTTCGCAACCACAAAGCACAGCATGACACTTTACGCTTGTGACAAACCAACATTATTATGAAATCTCTTTGTAAAGTGGCGACAACTTAGCCACAATGGGAAACCTGGGGATGGTAATGGCAAACATGGTGAAATGGCTAATGAGTAGTTGTAGGTTGTATGTATACTTGTGTACTTAAGGGAGAATAGTAAAGGAACAGGGTAGAATTGCAAGGAAGAATATACTCAGTTTATACTGAAGACATCATTCTAAGATTTAAAACATTGATAGTAAATGACAATACTCTGTTTGTGTGACTGTAGTATTAATTTATAAATATGATTTTTGTAAATTTTTCAGACAAAAAATTCAATATTACCTCTGAAAGAAGAATGCTAAAAAAACCCCATCATATTATACGCATATAAACCAAAATTCGTTTTACTAATACATTCATGTGACCACTGTAAACTTAAACTTAAACTTAAAAATAGGTATTTCACTCATTAAGCCATTTATTTCGATGGTGCCCCCTACGTAGTATTTAATAGCCTACTTATTTTTACCAATCATTTATGTTTTATTTCGTTTGTGTTGGGCCTGAATTTTTTTTTCTATGACCATTCTTTTTTACTGAAAATTTTTAGTGTACTCGTAGTTTGTTAGATATAGTGCTGTAATTTGGTTGATTAAATGTTACCTGGCTTCGAAACATTCGGCCGTTGACCGGAATATGAACTGTGGGGGAGCTGTTTCGCACTGCCCAGGACAGAGAGGCGTTCTCCCAAGTGGTCATCAACGTCGGGGGGACCCGACAGGACATATATATTTTTACGGATATTTTGTTTTTATATTCTGTCTCTTTTTCATATAATTAGCTAAAAACACTTTAATCGCTTACGTTATTTTGCAAAATTCGAAAAAAATTAACTGATGATTCAACAATTCTTACTCAGAGAATACCGCCTCTTATTGGTGGAAAATATTAATAGTAACTAAGAGTACTCTTAACTAAAAATAGAAAAGTGTTTTAATAATAGAGTGTTGTAGAAAATTCGTTAAAGTATGAAAGTAATTCATAATATATGAGATATTTCGGTTTAGTTTTACGAGGAAATTAACAAAGAAAATACACACGAGATGAAAAACTGATATGATGTTTTGTGATGTAATATTTTCCTCTATTTATTATATTTTTGTTACATTTTGAATTTCTAGGAAGAAACCGATGTTGTGGATTTCTACAACGGGACGCGAGAGCTAATAACTTATAAGTAGAGACTGGAAATTTTCACGATCGCGATAAAACGAATTTATTCGGGAATTTCGTGCTTTTTACACGAATAACGCGAATTCCTTGTTTTTTGCACAATAATGCGAGTTTCAGCATGCTTTTACAGGAATAACGCAAATTATCGCATGTTTGTTGCGAAATTCAAACTTTATTTTGGAAAACATCGTAATTGAAACATTATCAAAAAGAATGTGGCTTTGAAAGTGAGAAGAGCCATATTGTAAAATTATTCCAATAAGGCGTTTTTTTGTTTTATAAAATAATATCTCTTGTATATGTATAGAAACATACAAAGGGCGGACTTATTGTCAAATGGCAATTTCTGCCAGCCAAGCCATCTCTCAAATATTTTTGTTTTATTTTATTTATTTTGGAATTTCCGTACAAAATATTGGTCACTATCAATTTTTTAAAATTCTCGTATTAAAACCTGCAAAATTGTCCACTTTAATGATATAAATTTATGAAAAATAACACCCCTTTTTGCAAAAAAATACACCATATTACCCGAAAAATAGCACCGATTTTTTCAAGTCTCTAGTTATAAGTTACTACTCTGTCGATATTATCATACCGCGGGGGTGTAAAATAATATATGAGCACATAGGAAATAAATTTTTGGATTTGGTTGGGGCCCACTCAGTTCAAAGGTTGAAAAGGGAAAAAATAATATAATTCCACCAAACAATTTCGAAATAAAAAAATACGAGAGAAAAAAATAATGCAAAATAGTACCTAACTCCCACACATTTACTTAATGAAATGTAAAAGTGGAGGTGAAAAAATATATTCCTTTGTTTAAACACTGAAATCATAGGTACTTCAACAACCTACGTAAATATATCAGATTCAACATTCTGTGGGCACCTACCTGCAAACATAATACGTCAATATAAGAGTAGGCTGGACGGCTAAGCCCGTCCTTTATGACATTTCGTTTTAAAAACTTGTATGAATTTTCCAGAGTAACAGAAAGTAAGAGATATTTTTTTTTTATTTATTTAAACTTAAAGTAAACAACAAACACATATAAATATACAAAATGGACATAGTACAGATTATAAAACGTTGTTCACTAGGGCGAACTTATCGCAGAACTGCGATTTCTTCCAGTTAACCCCAATATTTGCAACAGTATCCTTATGAAAAAAATGTTATAAAAGAATTCGCCTGCGGCGCAGTTTGTAATACAGCATCACACTGAATCTCACATTGTATGTATGTCGTATGGCATTGGAGAGAGCAGAGTCACAGATTAAGATGGTGAGAGCTCAGGTATTGAAGTGCCTCAGGAGACAAGTTGTGAATGTCTGGAATGAATCAATATCGTTTATCTACAATGTTTGTTATAAATTATAATGGTTTATGTATCGATATACCGATAATCCTATTTAAAGTCAACAGAAGCATAGCGTTGACTTTAAACAGAACAATATTTGGAATAAGTCATAATATTGTGAGTAGTTACTAAATCCTTTTCTGATAGCGTATCTTTGCACGATAATAATCTTACTCAGTAGGTATTATACCTACTACGAATATGATTACACAGCTTAATATAATGTTTGCACCATGAATTCATTAGGTCTTTTGATACGGATCACTTTTTAAAAAAAAACTCTTAAAGTATTTTATATCATTTCAAAAATAAGCGATAAAAAAATGGGAATCCATTGTTTGATAAATTGTTCCATATACATTGTTTCAGATATTTTAAAGTTAATTTAAAATAAGTAGGAGATTAATAAGATATTGGGGTTAGCTGGCAGAAATTGTAGCACTTCGATAAGCTCGTCCTAGTGAACAAATTTTATGATTTATATTTGTGATGTTAACATATATCTGAAGTTTGTACACCAAAAGTGTAAATAAATAAATAAGTAAAATATTCTTGGTTAATACTACTAGTAAATTATATTATGATGTTTTTAGAATTTTCATATGCGGAACTTTCATATACTTATTGCAAACGACATCTATTGAAAATTTTCCCAAAATGACATTGAGCACTGATTGGCTTTAGTTAGTTTAGGTATTATTTTAATTTTATTTTTTGACAGTCTTTGTTGTTCGTGTATCCTACGGGCACCCTTTACTGGATAGTCGACGTGAGATGTTTTTCTTTTTTGTATGATAATTTATTCAAAAAGAAGCGTCGAAAGAGCCCAAAAGAGATGGTCCGACGCCATAGCCGATGTGGGGGAAAAATTAGCTACAAGCAGCAAACAACAGAAAGGAATGGAAGAGTTTGGAAGAGACCTATATCCAGCAGTGGAGGACAGACGGCTGAAGAAGAAGAAGAAGAATGTTTCCATGTTTTGTTGATGTCTCTGTGGGTATCACACTCTGAGTATCATATTACATATTAGGTAGAAGTAAGATTATGCCTAAATACAGTATATTGTGTATATTTGTTAGTACAAGTAGTTGGAATTAATACTTAGTAACGTTTATTGTTCTGGAAAGTTGGAGAGTTTGGTTTTGCCACCACAAGAGAACGGCAAAGATTTTGTGAACATTTGTATTCACCAATATGAATTTATGACTTGTGTTTCTACCGAACTTGTACAATGTAAGTAGTTACAGTCGGTTATAGCAAAACTCAATGGTCTACATAATAAATATAACCTAAATTATTTGTTCCTAGGAATGGTTGGAACCAGGAAGTACCTACAACAGCACAAGGTTTATCTTGGTTCAATATGACAAGTAGTTATCTCAACAGATATACAGCAATGGATGGACTTTCCATCAGGCTTATGGCTGATCATCCGCTGGTTTAATGTCATCATTTTACACTTATGAAATATTCGATTCCCGGCCGCGGCAGATGGACTTGAATTGGTTAATTTTACTAAGTTTAAAGTGATCAGATTAAAAACCAGCCGACGATCAGTCATAAGCCTGATGGAATTTCAATCCTTTGCTGTAAAACTGCAGATATAACTACTTGTTATATTCAACTATGACATTATATTATTTTCAAAATCTTTTATCTTGGTATTATGTTAAATATTGATATAAAGGTTGCATAATTTCAGGAGCCATAAAAACGTAGAGATATTTATAATAATTATTGTCTGGCATTGTCCTCTCTACTTACCACGCAAAGCACCAGCTATTTATGAAAAGATGAGTACACTACAATGATCCAGATTGCAAACTTGATCCAGAGAGCCCAAGATAGAGCGATATGGAAGCAGATGGAGAAGCCTTCGTCCAGGAGTGGACGGGAGTAGGTTGAAGAAGAAGATGTACAATGAAAATGTATGTGAATCAGTATCACGAGTGGTCATATTGAAATCGTAAAATAAGAAATCAATTTTATCTAACTACTATAAACTATATAATCTCTAGTTAGGTTAGGTTAGGTGAGGCGGGTATTAAGTCATAACTTTTATATAAAATAATAACTAACTTTTATCAGACCGGTCAAAAAGCTCAATATTATTATATTTTACGACGGGATGATTTTACAGCTTTTAATGGCGGTAATAATCCAGAGAATCAAATTAAACAAGGATCATTTATAAAGTTTTATTAGTTTAGGTAACGAACTTTCATTTTTTATATATAATAAATTTAATACCTATAATATAAAATTATGTTTTATGGACTATGTTACTTAGTATTAAAATATTATATTACCCTGATACCCTTTTTGTGTTCCTACTATACTTACACGGTAGGTATATCGCATAATAAGGTAACAGGAAAATGTTTTGTGTATACATTCACGACTACTTACTTATACGGGTATAGGATATTCCGTTTTCGGAGAAAAACTCACAAGAAAATTACGCATAGTTATAGATAGTTATAGATATGATCTGCTTCACATCATTATGGAGGGGAAAATTGAAGGAAGTCGTGGCGTGGGGAGAAGGCAAATGTCCTGGTTAAGAAATATAAGGCAATGGACCGGAATCCAGAGGGTGGGGGAGCTGTTCCGGCTAGCACAGGACAGGGAGGCCTACGCCAGAGTGATGGCCGACGTCGGAGGGACCTGACATGGCACCCAGAGAAGAAGATAGATAGGGGCCCAACTTGACGTCACGGTCATTTCCAACGGCGTTAAGTTTAAAAATCGCATGATGAAACTTAAAAATTCTGTTTTATTACATTTTTACATATCGCTTTATTAAAAAAATACGCTTGTTTTGCGTGTTTTCAATAAAAAAAGCATTTACTTTGCGACTTTCGGAAAAAAAATAAGATGTTTTTCACATTTATTTTTCTTGAGAAATCGATAAAGATATAAAAAATCTTTTACAGTCATTCACTATATATAGCATCAATGTAATATACCCTCTTTTTTTCCGAAGAACATTTATTAAGGTTGTCGAGATCTAAAATTTCAAAAATCTTTTTTTTTTTAATGTCAATATGCTAACTCTTAATAAATTCTGAGAAATTAACAACTAATGTAAGACCCAAACATTCTACTTTGGGGTTTATTTATCTTGAGTAATATTCTGACGGGGATTTTGCGGATACTATGGGTTTACTAGAGTCATAAGTTTTGAAAAAAGACGACATTGAATTATCTCGCCTTATAAATTATAACAATTTTGAGATGAAAAAATAATAGTTTCCAGTGCCTAATCCATCTTCCAGGTAAAGGATTAATCACTCTACGTATTCCCAGAGGGATCGTCAAATAGAATACAGACTAACCTCGGATCACCAACGCCTCTATGTACGAAAAATTCTCCTCTATAACGATGGATTTCGCTCCACAAAAATTGTTAAGAAATCTTCTTTCTCGTAGAGAAATAATGCATTAAGATCTACTGAATGCATGACTTTAAAAAAATAAAAAAGCAGAACTGACGCCAAAATCATAAAAAAACTATAACCAACATTTGTTAATGCGTTATACGCGAGATGAATAACCTCCTTAATTTATATGGGAAAGGTTGTCTCAGATTGCGAAAATTTCGGATTATGAAAAGAATTAAAAAAATAATAATTCGTTAATTAAGGTACGACTGTACAATATTATTAAGTATGTATTTTTTATTTGAATAATAAAACCTGGAAATAAAAATGGGTTAAATAATGGAATACTTATTTCTAACGATTAATGATGATAAATGATCTAAGGTGATCCAAGTGGCGGGTTTGTAATGAATAAAAAATGTTATGAAATACCTCTATATTAATAATAAATAATAAATTAATAAATAGGTATTTAATTGTGTATGAAAAATTAAAGAAGTGTCTTTAGCGTCAAAAATCGCATGCCCAGTCGCATAATAAAACTCTAGGAGCATGACTTTTTGAGAGGAAATTTACCCTCTCACTACCAGTGTCCTTCCAGGAGGACACGACGCAAAAACAAATAAAATTCATTTGAAGCAAAGTCTCATACTTAATCCATGGTAAACTTATTATAGAAGGTTTATTGTCTATAACTAAATATGTTTTACCAGTAAATAACTACCAGTGTCCTCCGTGGAGGGCATGGGGCGAAGTCCTAAACAGAAAAACGCAAAAAAAAATTTGTTGTTCTAAATTCATATAAAAATATATAGATATTAAATCCATAGACAAAAATTTCTATGACCCCTCTATTATATTATGGTAGTGAGAGGGTTTTAAAAAGAATACACAGTCATTGATTTGACAATTTCGTTTCAACAGACAAAGTTTTATAGTAATCCAAAATTCTCTAGATCGTCCTGTTGTGTCTCAGGTATACAAAAACCTAGTGAGTGAAAAATATTTTAGAATGTCATGTGTCACAGGGTTACGAAAACCTAGTGAGTGAAAAATATTTTAGAATGTCCTGTGTCACAGGGATACGAAAACCTAGTGAGTGAAAAATATTTCATGACGTCCTGGGTAACAAAAAGTTAGTGAGTGAAAAGTATTTTGGAACGTTCTGAATCGCAGAGTTACAAAAAGCTAGTGTGTGTAAAATATTTAAGAGGTTTTGTTGAAATTTTCGTTGATTAAAATAATGGATTAACATTATAATGTAAGTCTATTTAATTTTTCTTCCTTTATGCGATCGTAGCCAAGCATGTAGGATAGTGGTGTCCAACCGGTGGCTCGCGAGCGCCTGGTAGCTCGGGACTCATATTATTTTAGGCGCCCGCAAACAAAACGATGGACAAAAGAATTATATAAAATGTATAATATGTATTACGTTCAAATAATATTTACTGTCTTTGCAACTTTACTGTCTCCTTATATTTTTCATCATATTAGATTGGCATAAAAAAAATCACCTGCGGCGCTGTTCATAGCTTTCAAACGTTAATTAAAAAAATACAGCAAGTGGTCAACGTGAGGAAATTGGAATAAGTTCCTAGTTAAATTAAGTTGCATAATCTCTCATTATCAAATTTTTACCATATCGATGCTGGTCATATATCACAAATATTCAAATATTGACGTAAATTCATTAAATTACAGTTGTCTCATGAAAAATAGCCTGCGGCGCTTATTATAACTGACTATGGATCAGTTAGTGGAATGTGTAGAATACAGAATGTAATAAGAGTATAAGGAGGCTTGTGTATTGTGTAGTTTATTTATTTATTTATTTACAATCGTACACGGCTTTTAGGCCATTTGAACAAAGTATATTACAAAAATCACAAAGAAATCAATAAAAACAGTCAAACAATTGCGCATTACACATAATTAATCAATTACAAATTTACATCAAATTTACATGTTAACAAAACACACACAAACCTTATTCAGATCAAAAAAGGAGACACAGCAAACAGAACAAACTGTCATAAAATGTAAATAATAGGTCCTTCTCAACAAATAAAATTAATCGGGCAAGCAGGCACTGTATCAAATAGGATCAGTGACAACACACTAATAAAATCAGCCAACAAACATATAAAACACAATCAGTTCACAAACACAGTCAGTCAAAACACAAACAAATCACTAGCGGATCCAGGGGAGGGGGTAGGGGGCTGAAGCCCCCCCTCCAAAACCATGAGTGACAATACTTTATATACATTGAAGGACTCCCACGGGCTTAAGGCCCTCCGCATCCCCGGCTAGCACAGGCGCATATAGCGTCCTCTTTACCCGCACTTCTTGGCAAAATCTTTTTAAAAGGTGGGCTCAGGGTTAGCCAGAAGGGAGCCCCCCGTCCAAGGATGGAAACATATATATATATATATATAACTTTACATTACTTATAACATACTTAATATATAACAAATCTAGGGGTTTCAACCCTTTAGCCCCCCCTCCCCCCCAAAACGTTGAGTGACTGTACTTTTTACCATGTGACGACATTCAGCCCCCCCCCCAAAATTGAATCCTGGATCCGCCACTGAAACAAACCACAATTTAGATTGAAGTTAAACTGGGCGATACACGCGAAGTATAGCAATAGTTTCAAGGTGCAATCCCGGTTGGACAATTGGCCCTTGGTGCAATTCCGGTTGGACACCACTGATGTATGTAGGATAATAATGTAATATAAAGTATGAATAACAATAATAACGTGGAATCAACCAAGCAAACACTCCGGAAAGTTAAATGGACCACGTTGTGTAATTCCATTATGAATTTAGTACATGCTAAATACATAATATTAATAAAGCTGATGTGTATATGGGTTTTCCTTTTCATGCTCCCTAAGGCGCAGAAAATTACAATGTTTAAATTTCAGGTCAGCTGGAAGATATCGCGATAAGTTTTCTCGGGATTTTGGAACAAAATACTATAATTTACATTTAAATAAACATTAAACACACATAGCCACCCGCATAGAAATACGAATGTTCCTGAACTCCAACTGAACTATACGATTGGTTTACAGAAATTCTCCATGTCTCCTTCTCCACTCAGGACGTCCAGGTATTCTTTCCTTGGTCGTCCTCTGTAGTTTGTCCCCTCGTTCATTCCTTTAACTCATTCAAATATAAGTCTCTCTTGACGCACTATGTGGCCGATCCACCTGGTACGTCTTTCTGCTATTGAACTGAGCAAGTGTCTTCCTGCTTTGATTTTGTTGAAAACTTCTTCTTTTGTTATGTGATTCCTCCAACAAATTCCTAATATTCTCCTGTTCCTACACCTGAACCACATCTTAAAAGCTTCCAGTCTATTTTTATTTATTTTTCCGATAACCACCACGTCTCACTGCCGTCTCAGAAATGTTACTACTTATTAGAATTGGTAGAACATATATATATATTATATAAAATTGATAAATGGCGTTTGCTTAATCAGTTTCAAAGTTATATTAGTGCCTACCTTAATAGTTTAGAGGTCTGACAAGAAAATTATGGTTTCGATGAGGCTGTAACTTGTAGATTTTTGGTAATCATAGTGGCAACACTTGTGGAATTTCAATGGAAATATCATCAGTTGCCAACAAACAAAATTGTTCTTAATTTATCCAAGACCATGTCGTTCTTAATAGACTACAAATTTGCAATAAATCACAGGTAGTTTTGAAAATTTTATAGCATTTAACGCCAAAATTAATTAACCAGTTCCACATATTATTTTCGGCTTCAGGATCCTGTTAAATATGAAGCTCCAATTTTTAAGTGGAACCGCGAACGATTCCGCAGTTAATTGAAACGCTCTTTATCAGCGGTCCAGTATTGCTGCCTGTTTAGCAGGTTAATGTATCCAATATTAATTAAGTAGAATAATTGATGAATATGTAGAGGAGCGACATGACAGAAACAAACAGTTCCTCAGAGTATGACATCATTACTACATGGAGTGAGCACCAACTCACTTCCTTCCTTCCGTACTTCCGTATGATACTCGTACTACACTACACCACCTAATAATATTGATGGAATTCTTATGATTGATGAACTTGCAGCGAGCTGCTGAAGTGTGAGCTTTGTAGTGGTGGCTGTTCCTACATGTTCAAATCACATAGAAGAAATCGCAGAGAAGAAATCGCGTAGAAAAAATAACATATAAAATGCACTTCGACAAAAGAGTAGGCATATTGTCATTTCAAAAAAAGGGAGACCATAGATCTCGACAATCTTAGTACATGTGCTTTCGAAAAAAATGCAGTAGATACATTAAACTTTTATCTAAGGCAAATCCCTAAAATATTTTTTTATATCTTGTGTAGGTAGATTTCACAAACAAAAACGTGAAAAGCGCATCTGAATTTTTTTCGAAAGAGAATCTTTTTTCCCGAAATTCGCAAAAAAATGTACTTTTTGTATTTATAATAGGTATATCTAGTGAATGGCTGTAAAAGTTTTTTTTTTAATAAAGCCATAGTAATCTCAAAAAATTAAAACACGCTAGGTATATTCATCAACATTTTTGACTCAATATTCTAGCATTTTTTTAGTAAATATTCTAGCATGCATGACCGTTTTACAAATACATATCTCAATTATCTCAAAAACACGTTTTTTTTTGCATTAAGTTTCCTTTACCTCTAAACATACGA
This sequence comes from Ceraclea dissimilis, assembly GCA_963576895.1. Taxonomy (NCBI): domain Eukaryota; kingdom Metazoa; phylum Arthropoda; class Insecta; order Trichoptera; family Leptoceridae; genus Ceraclea; species Ceraclea dissimilis. The sequence goes on from OY756360.1 coordinate 507,366, forward strand.
TTTTAAATTAGTACCTGTAATTTAATCCCTGAATAACCCTTAGCTTTATGTGTGATTCCTTCTTTATGAATTTGTTCTGTGATTTCGTCTTTTGCGATTCGGTCCCGATAAGATTGATGCTACCTCGTGATATAGTAAAGTAGTATACAGCATAGGATATGGCGTGACAGGTTCTGTTATGTAAGACGTTACCAGAACGGAGCTGGAGCACTCATTAAGCAGTGGAGAACTGTCTAATAATTCATTGTCATAATATATTAAGGGAAGGGACCTAATAGTTGACACGCCAAGAAAAAAAACGGTTTTTTATTAATAAAAAAAAAAAGATTTATTACAGACCGTTACAAATTATATCTCAATGTCAGAACAGATCTTTCCTTTTTAATAGATGAAGAAATAAGGAATAAAATATATGCGTTAGATGTTTTGTAAATGGAACATTTTTAAAACTTGACAGTTGACACCTGAAAAAAGAGAAGTTCCTAATAGTTGACGACCCCCATAAAAACGAAACTTATCAAGTTTTATAACAAAATGAAAAAAAAAAACATTATTTAAGATGTACTGTTTTTAAAAACACCATAATAGTGCACGCCGAAGATATTGCAACATAATATTTACTTAAGTACTTGTTTACGTACCTGTCACAAGAAATCACAAGAAATGAGCAATTATCACGATATGGGACACAAAAAAAGTCGCCGTTTTAAAATAAGTTGCCATCAGAAGCTGGTTTCTTCACACCTCGCAAAAGATAGTTTCACAACTATAATAAAGTCAATTCATACAAAATATATTCACAAGACTTTTATTATTTTAGTAGAAAAAAGTCTAGTGTCAACTATTAGTGCCTTGTCAACGTTAAGTGCCTTTACCTTATATCCTCTCAGAGCTAGCAGTACCAGCGACAACATCTTCAGCAATGCGCCTTGTGTACTAAACTTGGACAAGCTGTTTCGGAGGAAATTTGCATTATAACGGCACCCTACTTAGCTACTAACTCATACAACTTCACATTGTAAAATATGTATATTGTATATGAACGATGCTCGGAAATAATTACCTGTAAAATGTATTAGTAGTTCGTGTAATAGCTTCTAAAATTTGCTATGACATTAGTAGTTTAACAGAAAGGAGAATGCTCAATTAGTATGGAAAAGAAAACCAGGCCCGGCGCAAACGAAATGTAACTCAAATAATGAGTAACTTCCTCACCCTTAGCGACGAAGCAATAAAATTTATGAGAAATCTAGATTTAAGTCTCTGACAAGCAGTTCACTCTGCCATTTTAACTTTTCTTTTTCCACTTTGACATAATGAATGTTAAATGATACAGGCGTGATGTTAGCCATACGATAGATAGGTAGATGAGTAATTAAATACTGCATAGGGGGCATCATCGAAATCAATGACTTAGTGTGTGAAATACTTATTCGAAATATTTTACAGGGGTCACATGAATGCATTAGTAAAAGGAGCATTAAACAGTTGCAATTTCGGTTTAAATGCATATAATATGATGAGTATAAGGCAGCCCGTCTTCTTCTTCATCTGCCTTAGCCCCTTAATTAAATAATAATAATTTTTGAAAAGTCGTTGCAACATACTGATCCTGAATTTATACAATCGCTGTGTGTCCTGAATTTCACATTTAGCCATTGATTTCGATGATCCCTCCTATGCAGTATTTAATCACTCATTTATACATATTATTTGAGTTAGATTTCGTTTGCGCCGGGCCAGTTTTTTTTATACTTCATTAAATAAATATTTTTATTACGTAACCAACATTAAAATTAGTAATACTTACCATTTTTTATCACCGATAAAGTTTGCGAGACTATAAATAGTTTATTTTTTATAGGCGTAGAATTTTTATCCAAAATAGTACAAAGTAAGTACTGTGTGGGTATTGACATACGTCAAAATATTACCTGCTTAAATCATTGCCAACAAAAATATTTTATTGGCAGGCAGTTCGTATCACCGGAAAATATTACACACCTCGTTGGATTTTCAGAAAAAGATTGTTGCGAATGTTACTTTTGTAGGGTTTATATTTACCTGAAGCAGATATTTTTCATTGTTGCTCCAAGTATTGTAAGGTTCTCATGGTATCATCGATCAAAGTTGCTATAACCCCCTAGGCAGTGGAGCAATTTATCAACAATAACTGGGGGGTAACTGGGAGGGGGGCGGAGGCTGCGAAATATTATGGACTGGTAGTAGGTACATAGTAACTACTCGAGTAGTGATGGGCGAAGGTGTATATTTACAGTCGAAATTATTCGAGTCGTTTATAATCGATATATGTACCATGTATCATAACGTATCATCATCATAACATTCACTGGTCCAGTGTTAATTGAACGTAGCATACCATCAAATAACCAAATTACAACCAATAGAAACAACCCATCGACGGGGAATGTATACCTAATAAGTTTGAATTGGAATTTGCTAATATCAAAAAGGTATTTTGAACACGTTTTTTTGTGAATCAAATAAATAATGGTTGCCTGTGTTGTCTTTACCATTGTTCGGTAGACGTACCTACAATGTTTTACCTTGACGCGGGCGGACGTCTTCCTGACAAATACAACTATTACAGACACTACACCTAATACCTAATCAAATCCATTTTTGCAGGCTACTTATTAAAATCGATTCTGGATCATACCGAATCGACTTTTTTTAAATATAATCGAATGTTTCGACATTTTTTACTATCGACATCGTCGAATGTGTCCTCGATTAAATTCCCATCACTATTAGGTTCACTAGGGGTCACAATATACCTACCTTGCAATATTCACCTACATAATTTTTGCTTATAACTATTTCATTTTATTATTCGCTGTAGATATGGCCAGAGACCTATGCCTTAGAGTTAGAATTACTACAGGAAAATGGAGAAGTTAAAAGGTTTCGGTATGAGAGAAGTATGGTCTATTTTGATTTCTTACTGCGCTGCAGCCTTTTAAATTATTACTGACAAGTTCTAATGTCGATTTTTATTTGTTTTCCAGTATATTTAAAATGAGTGCATAAAATCGGACGATTGGATTTTCAAAAAATCATATCAATATTCCCTATACTGCGAAGCTAAAAAACTAAAAACTAAAATTTTCGTTTTATGAAAACACCTTACAACATGGGCGTCGCCAGATTCGGAGCTAGAGAGGCCAACCAAATTTAAAAACCTAGATATAGCATAAAAAGGCGTAAATAGCGCCGCAGACGATTTGTTTAGTCAGAGTGCAGAAGGTATTTTCTTATAAAAAACCCACCGCAGAATTTTTCTTTTGTGAATTTTTTCTATTATAATAATCTGGTTTTTCATACTTATTTTAGAAAACATTTGATGTGATGGGAAAACGTGTGGTAGATAATAATGTGATATTTTGTGGTTTTTTATTATTTAGTGTGAAAAAGTAAATATCATACATATTACAATCTCTAGGGTAGGGCAGTTGCCCCCCTGCCCCCACTGACGACGCCTATGTCGTGCAACATAGATATAAATCTAGATTATTGCCCCAAATATTTTTGCATAATATACCACTGACCCAGTCTCAATAATCCTTGTAGGAAACCCTGCCCCTATACCATTATGAAATTACTAATCCCTGTTTTATTGTCTCTAATCCTCAGGCAAATATTTCAATTGAAATAATCTGAGTGTACGACTGCTTGAAAATAATAATATTGTTAATATTGTAATGAAGCAATTAATTTATTCGGGAGATTATGATTTCGGTCCAAGGAAAATAATAAAATTTGGGCTAAGCTTAAATACCATATTTTAATATATGTACTTATTTTCTTCAATACACCTTCACTTTTTCAGCTATTAATTGTTATTTCTAGTTATTTTGTTAAGGACGGGTATATTTTTAGGTTAAAGAAATAGAAAGTGTGTCTTTCGTCTAACGGATGCAAGATGAGTGTGTAAGGATAGTCTGACGATCTCTTCTCTCTGTCTAACACGCAAGGGATGCAGCGCGAGGGGATAAAATATACTTAAAAGAAATTAAAATCATTAAATTCAATTGAAATCCAACGTGAAATCCTTTACACTGATTTGTGTTAGTCTAAAACATTGATATTTCATACGCGTACTTATAAAGTAAACGGCGGAGGGACGCCATAGGAGGTGTTCAGGATTCTTGATTGTAGATTAAAATACTTCAGTTAACCTTTAACTTCCCAGGTGGTTTTTTTTCTCATATACACCCAGGCGTGTCCCCAGGGACTACGCACGGAAAAATGATAATAGAAACTAAACTATACAAATTTTTCAAGAAAATCAGTTTTATTATTGAAGAATGTACATATTTGAAAACAAATGATTTAAAATATATAGTCCCAATACACAAAAAATATCTTTTTTTTTTGGGTTACGAAAAAAAGGCAGAATTTTTTGGTGAAAATTAATACCATTATTAGAATCCTAAAATTTTTTTAAACATAAATAATGTGTTAGTCAAAAGCATAGCTTATGACACAGTCACAAGAAAAACGTCAATTTTTTTATAGTAAAAATAACTGCAATAGGTAAATTTGGTTGAATTTCTCCGACTTTGACTTTGTTTTCAGTCGCATATACTCTGAAGCGTACCTTCTTGTAGATGTTCCTTTTCTTCTTAACTTGAAGACAGGAACATGGTATAATCACAGTTTGTTATCATATTCATTTGATAAAAAGCCTGGATCAACGACTACAGCGTCAAAATATTCGTCGTCAGATGGAGAGGTGAACTGATTAGAATTATATTGGACTAGATTTTTTTATGCAACTGGTCATTGGTTTCTTATTTTATTAACCACTATTCGACAATACTTTGAAAAGTTTCACCTATTGGCATCATTCTGCTAGTACCAGGTGTAAAATATTTCACTTTTACAAAAAAATATGATTTCCAAAAAAGTTACATATACACCCAGGCGTGTCCCCTGGGACCTCACCACTATGAGTTTATTGAGAAATATTTATCTCACGCACAAGTTATGCTCACCCACGATTCAGATGCCGACCGAGTGAGCATATATGGAGGCACAACTCACGGAAACGAAAAATGCAAGAGTTACAGACATTTGAATACTTCACGAGGTCCCAGGGGACACGCCTGGGTATTAGAAGGTTAATTTCCACTTAAAAGTTTCACAAGTTAGAACATCTTAATAGTACGATGGCTTTGCAGAGAGGGGCCGAGCGGTAGAAAAAAATGTATTTGAAGCTAATTTCGTTATATCGCGGCAACTACGCCATCTGTCGTGGAAAATTGCTTGCGGCTAATACAAATTCTTAGAAGGAGGAGAGACGCCATACCTTAGTTTTATTTTTAAATAAAAATAAAATAACATACATACTCGTAATATATCTTCTAACTCGTCTATCCTTGGTTGGGTTGGGGGCTCAAAACATATGTGTATCTTCTTGCACTTGCAGTTTACAGGACCTCTGGGAACTCCAACGACAGTCTCTCCTCGCACACCTTTGTCACCTGCTTCTGCCAGTTATTCCTGGGGCGGCCCACCGGTCTTCTGTCTGCACACTCGGTTTCCATAGCTTTTTACGTAAGCCGCTCCTCTGGCATCCGGATGACGTGTCCGAGCTATCTCAGCTGAGACCCATCCATGAAGATGAATGAATGGAATAAATGAATAAAAGTATTTTATTTAATTCACAAACTTAGTTTTATTGGTCCTCAAAAAAAAGTGTGGCGTCTCTCCGCAATTTACTATAATAACATAGGGTTGGTATCTACTCATATTATAAGAAGGTAGTGACTAATGTATTTCAGTTGGCACAGATTTTCAATGATATTCATTTACATTTACATTACAATACATCGTATTCCTTTAGTGCGGATGATTTATGGAGTGACGTCACACTGAGGAAGTGTACAAACCTATTTCTTAACGGTACAAACATTTACTTTACTGAACTTACTTCAAGCGTTTTACATTTACAATGTACAAAACCATTTTATCCAAATATTTGGTAGACATTGTGAAGGTACACACTAGTTTTAACCTGCCCAAAATGACGGATTTGTTTGTTAGGTATATCTATCCTCGAAAACAACATTAATAGTTTATTTCTTTCTTTATACACAGGGGCACAAACTGTTTTTACAACACATATAAACAATTTAACAACAACAGAAAATAAATCAGCGAAGCCTATAGATTTTACCACAAAGGTATTATTATATCAAAAGAATTAAATTTAATTAAATAAAAACTAGTTACCAGTAAAAATATTTATAGAAAAAAAAAGAATTAAATGCATAAAATAATCGATTTTTTCACGTTGTATAGCATGCCATCGTGATAATACAAAAGGTTTGATGAAATCTTGAGTAATTCGCTACTAGGTAGGTATTAGTCTCAAACACCATTACGAAGTAAGTTACCTACTTATTTATTTGTGATGCCAACGACCCAACGTACGTACGTCAGTCAATAACCTAGAGGAAATTCGTTTTTCGACATGTTTTCTTTATAATTAGACAATTCATTTCTTTAAAATCGGGTGATTTGTGCCAGTAGAAGAATGTCACATAGGCACATAATCAATAGACCATTTAAAATAAAATAGCCAAAAAAAAAACAAAACAGTCAAAGCATTAAGCTATGCTGAACCTTTTCACAAATCCTGCAATTATGTAAGTATTAAGTAAATAGGATTTCTCACCGATTTCTCACAGAAGTGAAACAGAGCTCAAGGGTTCGGCGAAGTCAAGATGGTAGAAGTCCTCCACAGAACTACGAGGAAGTAACGAATGTTCCATCAAACTTATCGTTCACGTCACACTGGGCTTCACAGCAATATTAACGAAATGTTAGTTAAATTTATTGCTTACTCGTTATCCTGCTACGAGATGTAGAGAATTCGACGTTTCAACATAATATTAATTCATTCCAGCGAATTATGTATATTATTGACGAAGCAGACAGTTTAGGAAAATATTCACAAATTTGTACACCCATCATTTATCAATGTAAATATTATTTTTCTCCCCATATTTTATGATCAAATATATTTTATATATCCACTGAGCTAACTTTTTGGGTTTTGTGTCATTCGTGGCAAGGCGTATAAAAAAAGTAACTTCCTACATAAAAAAAAAACTTTGTAAAAATATTAAAATGTAGTTATATCTAGACTAGGATATATGAGTTATTCTAGATATAGGTATTAATTTAATAAATATATATTTTCATTTTCTCTTTGGTCAGAAGGCTCACCACCCATTTGTGACATCCCTGTTTAGGGTGCGGCTGGACAGAGTTGTATAATTCACAATACACAATATATTATATGTAATAGTATATGTGCATCTTTGGTAAAGTTTTGCACCCTCACACACCTGTCGCTTGTTGTCACGCATTGCGAAAGCTCTGATATTATTTTAGTACGAACTATAAAAAAAAAGGAATAGGTACATGTAGAAGGGTACGGTTTCTACATCTCTTTTCCGAGTTATAATCCAAAGATCTACCTCTCTATTCCGGGTTACGATCCAAAGATCCACTTCTATATTCCGAGTTAAAATCCAAAGATCTGCCACTCTATTCCGGGTTAAACCCCAAAGATCTACCCGTGCTTTCCGGGTTACAATCCAAAGATCTGCCACTCTATTCCGGGTTACACTCCAAAGATCTAACAATGTTTTCCGGGTTACAATCCAATGATGCAGCAAGCATTCGATCCCTCCACTCATCTTTATCACCTTCCATTAACATCTTCATTTCTTGATAGCTGCCATGGCGCAAAATCGCACATACTCGATCACCAGCACTAAAATGTTAGTTAAAGAGAAGTTATTAAAACATAGTTCCATAGTTTATTAGGATTAGACGGATAAATCAGCGTCCATGCCCTATCACATCAGTCCTGGCACGCCATCTGTCAAGTCATTATATAATAATAATGTATAGAAGTTCTTTTCTTTAGTGCAGTGAAGGGAACTTTGTCGACGTGACTGGAAAACCAAAAATATCTTGTAACTTATGCTACATTCTAACTCTATACACTAAATAATAAATATCCTACTTCGGAATGTGTGAAAATACATAAGAAGTACAAGGCTTTTAGTTTCGACTTACAAAAATGCTTTTGTTATAATGTTACTATTACCTCCACTATTACATCATCGCGGTTTATCCAAATAATGGGGTAATCAGTGAATGATGTATGCATAAAAACACACATTATTGTAATTTAAACATCCATATATATGACGTTCAGAATATAAGATCATCGAAAAAGATTAACACTATTTAAAAAAAATAGTGAGACAAAGATATTGCGTGCAAATGAATTGACTAAAATGTCCAAGCCGATTGGATATCAAGCAATTCGTGTCGCTGACATCATGACAATTTTATTTCTCGGTAGCACGCAATATCATTGTCTCGCTTTAAATATTGCAATATATACCTATTTAGGACCGGCTACAGAAATCCAGGCAGACCACTGGCAAGATGGTCTGACGACATCAGGAAGGTAGCAGGACAGCAGTGGCACAGAATAGCGATGGATAGGGAAGTGTGGAAGTCGGAAAGGGAGGTCTATGTTCAACACTGGACGAGGGAAGGCTGATGGTGATGATTGCGAAATAATGTTAATCAGTAGAATTTGCACGACTTGCCGCAATTATGTATTCCTCGAAAAAATTCTCGTGTAAGAGCAATTAACTGTAGATTATAATTCCAAGCTCTAGGTATAGATATGTATTGTAAAATTCCTAGAATTCATTACTTTAGTTGAGATAAATTCAAATTACAAGAGGAAGATTGATTACACGATGTTTTGTTAATGGGAATTCCCTTAAGATCCGCAGAGCAAAATATACAAATAGGTACCAAAATTTATCCATTATTCTTAGAAAAATATAAATAAATTGCACGCCCAAGAGTTTTCTTCTATTTCTTTAGAGTGTCCCAGTGGATTACATTATAAAAACTAAAAAGTACGTAATGGTTAAAAAATAGTAATAATATATTTTCTAGGTACTTACTTAAGAAAATAAAAATTATAGAATTCTATTTTTTCCCCAAGTTGAACGAGTCAATGATGAAAGAGCATTACAATATTATTTGTTCAAAAAGGTGCTGGGACATTGCAAAGGTATTAAAATATGGAGAGGAAAATGAAGTAAATAGTTGCAAAAAGTTCAATGTTTTTTTTTCTTTTATTTATTTATTGCAGATTATTTAACAGTGGCCTTTTCCTATCTTTCAGTATTTTCCTACAAATCCTTCTCAACGACCTCATTTACACTGCATTCAACCCTAATTCGTCCTTCTTCAGCTGGGTCCAAATTTTGTAAGGGTCGGAAACAAGACAGCATTGTGCACTAACACAACAATTTTGTTGCACATTTTCGTAGGGTAATAAAGGCTATCGTTTCGTATTTATAAAGAAAATATTACTTTACCACCATAACAATATTAATATTACCGGAAAATATCACACAGCAGTTGTTCACAATGGTTCAATTTTCCGCTAACAATAGCTTGGCAGGGTTAATTATTCCCATGTTTTTATGGTGCAGAGCGAAAACAACGCAAGTCCAAATAACAATATTATTATTTGGTATTTTCTCTGCCACTCTTCGCGTTATTTCATTACTATCTCTGTACCAACACGAAACTACTATTACGTATACAGGATCATCGAAAAAGAATGCCTAGAATTTATTTATTAACAGTGAAAACGGCCGTAGGCCTTTAGATAAAATAAAACAATTAGAAACATATAGCAGAGCTGACAAATACAAGTTAATATAAGCACATATGATCAAATTTAATACAAACAACAACAACAAAAAAGAGAAATAAAAAAAAAACTTTACATGGGTTTAAATCAAAGTAACATATTATATGAATGCAATACAACACGAAATCGATTTTATCAATCAAACAACAATAAGTCAATTTTTTATAATAGATTGTATAGAAAAAAGTCAAAATTAAAAGAAGAAAGAATAAATGTACATAAGAGTCAACTAATACAAAAAGGGATTCAATAATAAATTTAGTTTTAAGTCAGTTTAATATTCAAAGAAAACAACAAATTTTCAAATGAAAGTAAAATAAAACAATCCAACACAGTGATTAATGGTCAATGGATAAAATTAATATCAGCAGATGAGGATTATTATAGGAAAAAAAAACATTGCAATAAGTGATTTTTTACTCTATGGCAGTGGCGAAGCAATAATTTCTGTAGCAGTTAAGTCGTAGCTAACATTTTTTGTCGAAAGAGTATGCTGTTCAATGTGCCTTCGACAAACCTATTCTGTGGTGTATCAAATGACATTCAGATTATCCAGTTACTACACTGCTGAAAAATCATTTAGGGCCGGTTGCTCAACGAATTGGATTGTCGTATATTAAAGGTGAGGGATTGCCGACATCGCAGAAAGAACATCAAAGCAAAAATGGCAGTGGGCGGGTCACGTGGAAAGCAGGACAGTGTCAGATGGGCACCTAAAATCCTGAAATGGAGGCCCTGGGAGAACAAAGGAGGCGTAGGAAGACCCCAGAAAGGTGGACAGATGACATTGTCCAGCTTACGGGTCGTAGATGGCAGCAGATAGCCCAAGATAGAAGACAGTGGAAGAGTTTAGATGAAGCCTATGTCCAGCATTGGAACGCAAGTGACTAGCAGTAAGGTAAAAGGTAAGGGACGAAAATCAATAAGATTTCTTCTTCTTCTACAGCCCTCTGTCCTCCACTGCTGGATATAGACAACTTCCAAACCCTTCCATTTCTTTCTGTTGTTTGCTGCTTGTAGCCAATTTATTGTCGTCGGACCATCTCTTTTGGGGTCTTACGACGCCTCTTTTATTTTCCCAAGGTCCATCTCATTATAAGATTACTTACTATGGATCAATAATCTAATCGTGCTACAGTGTTCATTTTTTTTATTCTGGGCAATTTATTTCATAACCCTGTATTTCATTGAGCAAAGCTTTGTTATTATTTTGTTAGATTGCACAGGTACGGAGAATACAGGGTTAATTACACAGCTTTTGGATTGCATCCAGCACATAAATCTACTTACCGTATTTAATTCAATTTTAAACAACTAGCGACAGGTGTACGAGTGAGCATCACCTGATGCACGTCACGTACAATCAGTACGTCGATACAATTGGCTATTGTCACGGGTGTGAACTTTTTTGTTCAAATAATATTTCAAGATGAAGCTTATTTTTAAAATTACAATTTATGTTTTTTGTGAGAACATCGGAATTTTATAATATAAAGGTTTTTTATATCTTTTCTTTTGATACTTTTTATATTGAGGTTATCAGAAATCGCAGTACTGCGATAAGCTCGCCCCAGTGAACAAATGTTATGAATTTTTATTGGTAATGTTAACACATCTCTGTATCTTGTTCACCAAAGTTTAAATAAATAAATAAATCAATCTCTTTACTATTGCTATTGCAAGAACTCTGCCTTTTGGCACACTACGACAATTGTATTTTTTTGATCTTAGCATTTTTGTATTAGAAAAACGATCAATTATTGTACAAGTTTCTGGTTGACATAATATTACCGCAGGGTAATTTCTACCAGCTAGCAACGTTTGAGAACTGCAATAAAAGCAAAAATAAACCACAAAAAATGTGGGGTGGCGGGGATTTGAACCTGATGCACCCGAAAATTATTAATGTATCCTACTTACTTCGCTCATTGATTTTATACACTCTAAGAAAGAGTTCGAAATGTGTGTTCCTTGTGTAAATAATAATGACTGTCGTCAGTTGTTTAATTATATTCATAACATGTAAATTCTGGCAGAGATCGCAACACTGCAATAAGCTCGCCCTAGTGAGCAAATGTTGTGATTCATATTTGAAATGTTTACATGTCTCTGTATCTTGTTCACCAAAGGTGTAAATAAATAAATAATCAAAATAAATGTCGAAATCAAAATCTGAAAAAAATGTGCGGTGTAATATTATTATGTACTTGGCAATCAGAAATAAAAAAACTGTGTTATAAAATATGGAATTGCTGTTAGTCACATTAATTACCACAGTGCTCAGTAAACTGTGCCACATGGACTACATAGCTACTCGTGTAGTACAGTTGGAATGTTGCAGGCAATGCATTAAGTCAGATTTAAATTTTAAAGGCTAGCTGGCATATTCGTTAAAAAATACTTTCTAGGTTAATATTGAACTCAAGGTTCTCGATTCAAGTTCCAATTTTTGCTTTTTCTAACAGAAATTATGTTATTTATAGGTACGTTGAATCCATATACAAATGTTCAATATTTATAGAGAAAATATCTTACAAATAAAAGCAATGCGGGTGGATACACATAACAAATCTGTAAAAAATACAAGCTTACTTGTCTTCAATGACAGCGCTGTAATAAATTCTTGTTATCAACACTGTGTTGAGGTCTGCTTTTCCAAGGTTTCGCTGCGATTGTGCATCCTCTGGTAAGCGTCGCTCTCCCTGACAACACCTGACCACCTGATCTTGGAGCTTCATTACTTACAAAACTACCATACCTTTGGATATTAAATGTCTGTCAATTGTAGGTACCTAATTATATCTTATCTCAGCATATTTTCACTCAAAAACCAAAAAAAAAAACATATTACGAGTACATACTTACTTTAGGTACCCTGCCAATACAATATGCGGCGACATATATCGCCTTGTCATTTCCTAGAAACGGGTCCCTAGGGGTGCAGCTCTCTCCCATCAGGGGACATATTAGTAGGTGGCTGTCGTCCTGGGCCACTCCGCAGTCACAGAGTATATTGCCATCATGCAGGTACACCCGACGATGGAGATTCTTTTTACAGTGCCCAACACCAACTCTTAGTATGTTAAGGTTGATCCATAAGGAGTTGAATAATTGAAATTATTCTGAATTCATGACATTACTTTAAACATATTTTGTGTGTAGTTTATAAATTTAACTGTTGTTATTCTAGTCTCTGTTGTATAACAACTCCCATCTCTAGTGCATTGGTGTGTGTGTGTGGGTGTGTGCGGGTGTGTGTTGGTGTTGGTGTGTGGTGCAGTGCAGCGTGCACCCCTAGTGGATAATTGATGGTGGAATGCGGGTAAATTGCTACAGGACTAGTCGCACGCTACTAGACCTTTTTTCCAGTGAAATGAAAAATGCGCATATTAGAATATAGCGTCCTATTCTGAATTCACATAAGGTACCTAACTACAACAGATAGGTGGGAAACACCTATTGAAAATTATTTGATAACAAGGCAACGTAAAAATATCTCATTTAAGGCTCGTGACCCAACTGTGACGTCACGGTAATTTAAATAAATAAATAAATGAAATAAATAAAACTTTATTGGCCAGTAAATATATGTAACAACAAAAACAAAACAAGATAATACAGTGTGCCAAAAGGCGGACTTATTGCAAAAGCAATATCTTACAGTCAACCCGAGAAAAGAAAGATAAACTTAAATATGTACTATAATAATAAAGTACGTAAATATAAAGATACAAATACATAATATATACATATAAATATACACACATAATACATACAAATAGATAATATGATAAATAAATAATAAAAAATAAGAACATTCAATAAAAATAATAATTTCCCACGCCATAAAGGTTCAAAATCGCGTGAACAATCCCATGAAAAAGTGATAGCGTTTTTTCCATTTTTTGGGGATAATTTCGCTTCAATCAAAAACATTTTATATCAGTCATTCCATAGATTTTAATATGTGTCCCGTAACACAACGATATCCCATGGAGGGGTGATTGACCAACTCATAACTGACAAGAAAATCGAAATATGAACTTAGTAAAAAATCGCTCGTTCCCGAGATATCCGCACTTTTTGGTTTTTCGTGAAATTGCACACCTTCATTCAGTTTTTCGATCGCCACGGTCACAAAATTTAATATTCTAGGATTCTAATTTTGGTTCTTAATCCTGAATAGATGATGGGCCATACAGTTTAGTGTCCAATTTTTGGTTTTCAGCGCAGTCTAACTGAAATTCACGGGGTCACTGCTGAGGCTCCCAATTGGCTTAGAATTGGCTTTAAATTTGTAGTTGCAGGGTCTTATTTTTTATGATAATATGCATTAAAAAAGAGCTATATTTTGCACTGAACAAAAAAAATATTATTTTATCGCTTCAACATTTTTAAATTTTATATATTTTATATGAGCGACAATATTGATTTTGGATTACAAAGAAAGGGACGCAATATCAAAAAAACAAAATAGCGGAAAAAGTGGAGGGGGGGGTTATATTATTCGGGGATCCTACGGAGTATTTCTGTGTAATCTAAGCTACGTTTTTTCAAAGGAAAATAGGTGGGTACTTAAATACTTTCTGAAAGAACTATAAAGAAAAGATTGCGAATAAAAAGTGTTTGAAATATTAAAATAGAATGAAGTATTAAAAGTAATTGAGAAAATTGAAGCTTTGTACCATAATAAACATGGAGTGTCTTGTTCACTACTTGAAAAATGTAATTAAAATATTATTTAGAAGTAGGCATACTGACATTTCAAAAATTTCTAAAAACGGGAGACTTTAGATCTCGACAACCGTTGTTAAATTTGCTTTGGAAAAAATAGGGTAGATACATTGAACCTTTATCTAGGGAATAACCGCTACAGATTTTTTATATGCTGTATAGATGTCTCAAAAAAAAATGTAAAAAAGATCTTTTTTCCGAAAGACAGAAATTCGTTTCCCGAAATTCGTGGAGTTAATATGCATTAGGAAATAACGGTGAACGTTTTTTGATTGAAGCGAAATTAACCCAAAAAAATGAAAAAAACACTATTTTTACCATTTTATCAATTTTAATAAAAAAGCAAAGATCTTTGAGTCACATAATATAGATATAAAGCTCCGCAAACAACTGGTAAAAACCTATGTGTGGAGTATCCTATTGTACGGCTGTGAGACATGGTGCCTAACCGAAAGAGATCGAAAGAGACTAGAGGCCTTCGAGATGTGGTCATACAGAAGAATCCTAGGAATATCCTGGAGGGACCACATCACGAATGACGAAGTTCTCAACAGAATCGAAGAAGGAAGGCACCTTCTCAAAACAATCTCAGAGAGACGGGCCAAGTGGATAGGCCACACAATACGACACGAAAACCTCCTCCACACCGTAATGGAGGAAATGACCGAGGAGACAACTCACAGAGGGCGACCCCGACAGGAATATATGGAGCAGGTTCTCCAGGATATGAGCTGCTCCACATACTTGGAGCTGAAGCGTTGTGCGGAGGACCGGGGGAGTGGAAAGCGAGGTGTTCTTTGCTGCAAACAAATCCATTGGATTGAAACCTGAGAAGAAGAAGATCATGCGACTGTTCATGCAATTTTGAACCTTTATGCCTTGGGAAATGACCGTGACGTCATAATTGGGTCGGGAGCCTTAATATAAAAATTTAATTATAAATGAGAAGGTTTTTATACAGTCTAGGACCTATTCAAGCCTCTATAAGAGGTACTCTAGTTTATTTTGGGCTCAAACTCCTCGAGAAAGTTTCTAAAAAATCGTAGGTATATAGGAGAACATTGAGAGATGAGTGAATGAAAAGACGAGTGTTGTAAATTTATATAAAAAAAAATGTTATTCCCTTTTTGTAACCTTGATCTAAACAAACACTGTCTTATAATCTTTTTTTTTTCACCCGAAGTTTATTTTCAACCCTTGGATCCCCTCAAATAATGCTTTACATACATTTTTTTTTTCTCGAGAAGGCCGATCCAATGTGATATAGAATCGTAATACCAACACCATTGGTGAAAGTTTCAGAGCTCTAGCTTTTCTGGAAATGAGTTAAGATTCTAAAAAAGTGCGAAGTTAAAGAAAACATAAATACTTGAATCAAACCGCCCTAGTGAACAAATGTTCTAGCGTCAAACATTTTCTGTGGCTGACCTACTTTTCTTTTTTTATTCCACCGTCTCCATCCAAGAACTCTGGATGTCCATCGCTCTGTCCCCTGTCTGGCAACATGACCCTCCCTCTGTCATTTTTGTTTATAGCAACTTGGTCCACGATGTCTACGACTTTTGTTCTGCGCCTTATTTCATCATTTCTTATTTAGGTAATATTATGTGCTTGTGTGCAAATAAATAAAATAAAGAATAAAATAAGAGATGTGATGAAATACGTGTTCGTAGTATTGTATGTAGATAACCTGTAGAATTCCAGATGGGTAAAGAGATCCTGGAAGTTAGTAGATAAAACTAATGTTATTATCATCGCTTATAATAAGCCAAGTTGTCATCAAAAGGCTTTAGCTTCATACGACAAGTTGTAGAAAGTTTCACTCAACTAATTAACAACAGAATAACTTACCTGGGCATATATGACTGCCGTGCGAGGAGAACTATTTTATCTGTACACAGAAAGATTTAAATAATATTATTTATCTATATACACTCACGCCCTGTCCCTTGCAGGGTAGGCAGGGAGGACAGAGCGCCAGACCGCCCTATCCGTACACACACTTTTAGCCACCTCACATTCAAACAATTTCTCATATCGGCTCTCTGATTCCCTTTACTCAAAACGCGTCCATGCATTCTTGAGGACCTGGCTCGGTCTAGGTCCTCACACCTCACCCTATTTTTTTTGTTATCCTGTCATCATTAATTCTCTCAACATGCCCAAACCGTCTCAGTTTATTCACTTTCATTATATTCACGACACCCAATTTGGGGCGTTCTCCAGCTACGAGGCTGTGGTTTATTTTTTTTCTGTTTTTCTTTCCAATTAAATATTCCGTTCCGCGTTTTGTTAGACATAATCTAGGATTTTAATAGATAGTTCATACATGAAGGTATGTAGCTCCATTGATATGTTTTTTATTTGCAAAAATATGATAATGTTTGAAAAGATCCAGTTTTAATATGTTTTTTATCTTCTTTTATCAGTGGGTATTTCCCTTAAAAAAAACGAAAGTATTCTTAATAATCCTCCAATACTTATCCAACTTAAAATGTATTATAATAAAGAAACGATAATATAATTATTTACAAAAGACACCATTTCACATTAAGTAGGCACTTAAGTATCTCTGATCCTAGTACTTACCATGTATCTTGTTAAGTGCTACTTATTTCTTATATAATGTAGTTCTAAATTACCACGCCAGATGGCCTCGTGATAGCTTTGCTTGAATCCTACAATCACCCTTTCCTACTACTTCATACGTTTTGAGAGTATTTAGTCACCTGCAATAAGCAAGTACTGTGCATTTTATATATCTTGGCAACCGGAGGAGGTTAACTGCAAGTGAAAATTGATTGTGAGTCTGCACTGCAATGTCACATCTACCATACCATAATTATCTCTTTGTTAATTTTATTTGTATGTGCTTTTTGAGTATTGTAGAATATGTACCTAGTTTTACGACCATGATGAAGTGCCAATAGAGCCTTTTACATTCTATTTGTCCTTGAATTTCCCTGTATATTTGTTGTTTTATTTCTATTTGTATACCTATATTACTATCAACATGTAACTCTGACGAGTCCAAGTGCCTGCATGGCCTAGGGACGATTCACAACAATTAACAATAAACAAATGAAGTTTAAGATTGTATTGTTGGTAGCTCTGATTGTCTAACCTTGTCACAAGAGCTGTTTAATGTAGGCAATATTCTCACATTGTGTATTTTACAAGTAACTACAATGCCGAAAATATTGCAGAGCGACGCTCAAGAAATTATTTTAAAGGCAAGATAGTTTTGCGAGTGGAAAAAGAAAAAAATACTCCGATAAAACCTTTAAACCGCCATAAAAAGTTTAAATTTTTGACTAGCTAGTTCTGAAATATAATTTGATACTAGTGGAAAAATGTAACCATATCTTATTATCACATCGAGCAACTCTAAACCGAGTTTGTGAAACTAAACCAATACAAGAGACTTCTGAAGAAAGTGGACTGTATGTAGTTATATATTCTGGGTATGGCACAGAACGACATTTGGCCCCCTGCTTGGAAAGTTAACACAGTGCTTGAACAAGAAGGTAAGCAGGGGTAATTTAGTTACCCCCACAAGGTGGGTATTGCAGGTGCCTGCTTTATCATTTCGTGTTATTATTATGTCTTCGCACTCTGCGACATTTTAATCATTTGTCATAACAACTTTCAATATAAAGGACTTTTACTTTTCAAAAGTTTTACAAGTTCTCAACAAAACAATCCGCAAGCTGTCACAGTACCTTGGGAAATTATTCATTTTGTAAACAGTCGCGTCGTCGGTTCATTGACTTTTTTATTTTTTATTTTATTCATTAAACAAAAAGACAGTAATACAAAAAATCTTAAATCTTAAAAATAGTAACTAGTTAAGTATACCAATAGACACATTGAAATGTACTCGGTTAGACTATAGGCACATCGACATTTAAAAAATAAATAAAAAAAACAGGAGATCTTAGGTCTCGACAACCTTATGAAATATGCTTTGGATTTTTTTTTTGAGATATCTATACAAGATTGTTTTTTTACAATCATTCCCTAGATTCAATGTACCTATCTGCCCTATTTTTCCAAAGCATATTAAGTGACGGTTGTCGAGATCAGAGGTCTCCCGTTTTTAGAAATTTTTGAAAATCAGTATGGGTACTACAGTAAGAAATACAGTAGGAAATACAGTAAGAGTATGCATACCGACATTTCAAAAATTTCTAAAAACGGGGGACCTTATATCTCGACAATGGTTACTAAATATGCTTTGGAACAAAATGAGGTAGATGCATTGAACATTTATCTAGGGAATAACCGTAAAAGATTTTTTATATCTTGTATGGATTTCTCGGGCGGGCTCTCGGACTAATACTCCTAGACTTTATTTTTTATCGTCGTTAGATCCTATATCGACCACTTGGACTCGTCAGTTTTATATACTTAATTAAATTTATATCAATTATAGCAATAGGAATTAAATATTTAAAAACTTAAATCGCTTTTAATACTGAAACTTAAGAGCATGCATACCGAGATTTCAAAAATTTCTAAAAACGGGAGACCTTATATCTCGACAACCGTTACTACATATGCTTTGGGACAAATAAGGGTAGATGCATTAAACCTTTATCTAGGGAATAACCGTAAAAGATTTTTTATAAGTACCTTATATAGATTTCTCAAAAATATATATTAAAAACACCTCTGTTCTTTTTTCCGAAAGACGGAAACTCGTTTTCCGAAAGTCGCGGAGTAAAAATTTTATTTTGTACTGATAATATGCATTAAAATCTAGGAAATAACTTTAAAAGTTTTTTGATAGGCGCAAAATTAACCCAAAAAATGGAAAAAAAACACTATTTTTATCATTTTATCATGCGATTGTCACGCGATTTTGAACCTTAATGCCGTGGGAAATGACGGTGACGTCATTCCTGATGCCAAGCCCTTAATCATATTACAATGTTCCCATGAGGAACCAATGATAAAAATCACACTAGCTAAGCCTGCGACCCAGTTTCTTTACAGATTCGCGTGTCGTGGAAGAATTTTTATTGTCTCTTATTCTCCCGAAACATTGTCAACGCCTCCTACAATGTAAAAATGCTATTTTCCGGTGAGATTTTGATGTCTTTAGTATGTTTGTGTCACGGTAGAGTATTATTACCTTATAGAATGTAGATGTGGAACTTACAGCCATCACCATAATACAGAGACATACGGTAAAGCTCTCCTATTAAGCTCGTAGCTGTAACGAGAGGCTACGATGCTATGCTGGGTGATATCGTGCAAGTATGTGAGAGGAACTTTGAATACGACATAGAAGGACAACCTTCGAAAGTTTTACATAAGATTTGTAGGTCGAATTCACTATACCAACGCCATAGGAGAATGCTCATTTAGTATGGAAATAGACATGGCCCGGCGCAAACGAAATGTAACTTGAATGATAGTTAAAAATGGGTAATTAAATACTGCATAGGTGGCATCATAGAAATCAATGGCTAAATGTGTCTCCTTTGTCACAATTTTTCTTAGAGGCTTCATAAAATGTAGACATTCCCAAATTAGATGTGTTTGAAAAACTTCAAAAACTTGAGGTAGGTAATCACAACTCAGTGTATTTGATAATTCCTGTAGAATGTACGAAAAAAAGCACGGAGCCTATTATAAGAAAAACATTATCTTATTTTGGAGCAATAATAATGCAGGCGTACTAAGCACATGGTTTAGTTGGTTGAATAGCAGACTAAAAAGCGGGAGGATTCAGTTCCGAATCCTGACGTTCTAACCATAAAACCATAAAAACCATAAAAAACAACAACTACCTATTCTATACCATTCCAGATACATTCAAAAAGTTTTGGATATAGTAACATATTTTCGGCAAACTCGTCACTGGTTATAGACCAATGAACCACAACGTGTGTTTTTGGGCAATTTCTTTAGAAAATGTAAATGTGAACAGACTTTTATGTCAACATGGTGATGTTTACATTCAGATTTTTAAATTGGAACTTCTTCTTCTTCCTCTAAAATAATAATAAGGAGAAAAACAAGGTGAGTGAATCAACTTGAGAAGGGAAATTTTATATCGAATTATGTATATTATTTCTAAATATTAATGACGGCATGCACAAAAATAGAGGTGGGTTATGTGGAAAAAAAATAAACTTTGCTATAAGTTAGCTCCAGTGATTTTTTTGTGATGACTATTGTATTGAAAGCATCCTTTTATTTATTTATTTACAGTTTTGGAAAACAAAACACAGAGATATATTAAAAATACCTACATTATAAATCATAAAATTTGTTCACTAGGGGGAACTTATCGCTATACGGAGATCTCTTCACTCGGAAAAAAAAGGAATGTCAGTAAAAATCCAAAATTATAGTAATAATGAAATCTAGTGGCATTTGTGTGTACTTATAATCCTGCAACATTGCCAAAACAACAAAAGTCGTTGTCACCGACTATGACGGTTTTATTGGTTATTTGTGCAAGGTTATTATGAGGATCCGCGCGCAAGAAGCAAAAACCGTCGATGTCACTGAAATGTCAATATGCCTAGTTTATTATTAAAAAGCGAATGTCAGTGACATTTAAAAATTAAATGTTGATTTACGCAAATGTGCCTTTGAGTGACGTTCCTTGTTTTCCCATGTAGTCCTCAATTATTGACAAGAAAACATGAACGTGTGACAAACAGTGAAAAAAATAGAAGAATATACACAAAAAATTTAACTTCGATAAAACAGAGGAAAATAAACACTAAGAAAAAAAAATACGGGCATGTTATTATTATATTTAATGAAATAGATCACTCGAATACGAGTCGATTGCTAAATAATAATAGACATAGCGAAATAATTATACACAAAAGTAGTTCTTTTTGAATTTGTTCACTTGAAGAACAAATAAAAAATAAATAAAAAGCATCATAATTCAGATTATTACACCATTTCCAAAAATTTACGAAGCAACTTTATTCGAGTGGGTTGCTGACATTGCCTTTCTTTTAAAAAAACTTTCATTTAAAAGCACCACTCGACTTTTTATTCCAATTCACAAGTCATAAAAATGTTGGTCTACGAATTTATTACCAAAAGCCTCTCGAAAAGCTTATTGATTTCGTGATCACACCCTTCAAACGAGGGTACTTGATTCATTTAAGAGCCGTAAGAAGAGGGTAATTGAGAGACAGAAACTTTTTCGAGCTTATTATCACAGAAGTCTAGATCAATACGAGAAACTTTCAATAACAATCGTATAAAAAAGATCTGAAGAATAGAATGAACTTTTAAGGCTCCTTTTACGGTATATTTATGCTCCTCCCTCTTTTTTAGTTAATTCAAAGATAATACTACCTTCAACCTAGTTACAGGGTTACTAAGTAGTTGATTCTCACTGTATAAAAACATACACAAAGTAATGATTGCACTAACATTGATTATTACATTTAGAAGTAGTGTTGAACCTCATTGCCAAACCAAATATGTGAAATGTCACATGGAAATTAAACGAGCACCTGACCAAGCAGGAGATTCGAAAAATATCAAGAAAACAGAAAGTACCTACCAAATAATTTTGAAGGATTTCGCATCGTGATGAATCCATCGGTTGAACGTTTTGTCAGGTTTTTTGAGCGTGTTTTTTTGGATCCTTCAAATTTTCGGTGGTGGCGCTGGCACCATCTTCAAGATAGAATATGTACTATTCAATTTGTGGAGAGAGAGTACGAATTATACAATCCGGAGATCCAACTGAGAATTTCAAAGACATCTCTGAAAAATAAAAAAAATATCTTTTTTTTTCGATAATTTGTTAAATACAAAACCCTAGCACTGTGAAAATTATGCTCGATCGCATTTCGAGCAGGAATGTGGTAGCGAACCAAACTTCTTTCACTCGATTTACTGAATATCGTTGCCGTGGAGGTGAAGAAAGCTAAGCCACAAATTTCGAAAAATGAGATTTTTACACCATATTGTTCAGAAAGGTTCAAATTTTCAGTGGTGAAAAGATCTGATCGATATCTTGATTAATTATATTGATTTTATTAATAATAGTGGTATGATCTAAGTGTATTTATATAAAGTTATTAGCGTGGTGAAGAAAGTTAAAACGCATAGCTCACTACACATTCTCCGATTTGTCCGATTTTGAATAGTGGTGAAGTAAGCTAAGTGGCATACAGATGTAATTTATTCCCCGAAACTAAAGTAGCGGTACTACAATACAATACTCAAAAACAACAACACCGCTACACGATACTGGACGTTATTGTATTTTTTATTAGAGGTCTTTATTGCCTGCATTATAGTAGTGCACAATGGTTTATTATCGGGTGGCGTACGGGTACCTAAAATGAAGTTTTGGTCAACACGTGTTGGGTTCTTTTATGAAAGACCACCGTAAAAACTATAATTAGGTAATAATACTACCTACTTAAGTCAATAGTCATTCTATTGATATAGTATTATCATGACGAAAATGATTTGATTAAGTATTTCAATAATAAATTCTAATATCATTTCTGCAAATAAAAATTCATTAATAAGTAGGTAATTTACACATCGAGAATTATTATAATTAATAATTCTTAATTGATTAAGTAATTTTAAATTAACAAATAATAAAAAATATTTTTGAATCCCACTTAGGTATATTTTTTAACTTGCCACTTATCATTTAGGTATGTACCTACTCCTCGTCAATTAAGCTTCACATGAGTCTTAAGTGTAGAGAAAATATATCGCCCGTTCATCTGGAAACTTTTTTATGAACCAATTAGAGACTAATGTGTCTGGAGGTGTGAATGAACTACGTGACAAGATAAAGTACCTACCCACTCTATATCCTGAAGATGCCGCATGGGCGAAAGCAATAATTATTGCCATTATTACCGAGTAAAGTTTTCCTCTTATTTTACCAAACGATATTATTGTCAGTAAAAAAAGTCCTAATGGTTTCCAAATAAAGTTTTATTTTACCTATATGGTATAGTAGGTACTCGTAATTATTATTTTTTGTACATATTTATTTTCTTTATTATTTGCTTAATCATGTTGCTTTGTTTAGTTGTTTTTTTTTTTTCTCCTATTTCCTTTTTTTTACATAAGTATATGTACGATTTTTCATGTGATTTTTCATTTTGTTAAGTTTGTTATTGTTAAGTTAATATGTACTATGTTACAATTTGATTTGGGTATGTTGCTTAGTACATATTTTTTGTTTTGTAGGTTATTGTATTTGAATATAATATTGTAATGTAAATGATCTAAGTACATGATCGTATATTAATGAATAAATAAATAAATAAATAAATGTCACTAGTGGTTGGTTGGCAGACATTGCCTACGGTAATAATGCCGCCTTGCCCAATAAGAATTTCATTTATTTATTTATTTATATTGTGATCAAATTGAGATTAACTGTATGGTAAGAAATCGGTTTTACGATAATCAAAATTATGCATGTTCTCCCTCCTATTAAACAATCCTGAATGTTTTTTTTTTTCTAATTAAAAATGTGTTTGTCGAAATAAACCCAAAAACCTTTATCTTTGTACACTTCATTGTAAAGAAGAAAAGCTTGTGTCGTGAAGTGGAGTAAGTCAATCGGGGATCGAACCCACGCTCGCTTATAGATTACTAGTTGAGCGCGTTACCAACCTGGCTACCAAACAACCCAAAAATGTATTATGTGAGTGTGTGAGACGACCGGAATGAACGTATATGTTTTAATTTAACTATGGCGCATGCTTGTGGGTGACAGCTGAATTATGAATGGACTGATCGTTTAACCTGAATGTTCTTACTTATATCTACAGTTGTTGTTGTGTTCTTCTACGGCTGTCCCAGGGTGTCCGGTAATTTCGTCTAAAATCAATTGGCCTATAATCAATTCGTCTAAGATCAATTTGTCAAAAATCATTTCGCCTAAAATCAATTCGTCTTAAATCAATTCGTCTAATTACCGATTCGTCTAAAATCTATTCGTCTTAAATAGACGAATTGATTTTAAACGAATTAGAATCTATTCGTCTTAAATAGACGAACTGATTTTAGACGAATTGATAATTAGACCAATTGATTTTAGACGAATTGATTTTAGACGAATTGATAATTAGACGAATTGATTTTAGACGAACTTACCGTAAACCCTGTCCCAGACAGTCGATTAGACACTTTGATGGAAAGAGATAGGTATGGAAATAAATAAAATATTACTTGTAGGCGTTATTGATGCCTATACCTACTATCTATCTTTATCATTCTGTAACAACATATTATACTACCTTCGATCTTCTATTCTCCAAGGAATATCATCCCCTCTCCTCGCCCCCTCCCTCCCCTCCACCACCAGCCCCCTCCCCTCCAGATCTCATTAGTGTCACAATCGAATACTTCATTATCCACGATTCCTGAGGATGGGGGAAAAAAATCACAAATGATTTTTGAATTATTATACTTGTATTGGTACTTGGTCTGATGTATCTGCTAGGTAGATACTCTAGGCTGTTCTCCTTACAGCGAGACGTTCGTATTATAATATTAGGTATCAAAGACATGTATATTGTATAGAGAAAATGCATTTTTAGACATTGTATATTGGAAGACGACGAGAATTGTCTTGTACCTATCAGTGGCGAAGGGTTGATTTCTGCAAAAGTGAAGCCAGGGCTAACATTTCTTATTGGATTACGCCAGATTAGACGCTAACATACGTATCATTTTATCCAAAAGGTAACTCGATGGAAATCGTGTTCTTAGGTAGCTTCGCGCCTAGTACCTATACCTACTCAAAAATAGGGCGATATGCTCTCTTTGCCTTTCCTGCAAATAATGTCTCGTGAAGAGTCTATTATACATAGTTAATTAGTTTAAGGACCCAACGGCATTGAGGTTTAAAATCGCATAATAATTTGTTACTTTTAACTTTTTGAAGTTAATTTCGCTTCATTAAAAAAAATGATAGTGAATGTTATCAATACGAAATTTTTTTTTCTTTGCGTACGTTCACTGAGTATTTGCTGTATTTTCGCCTTTTCATCGGCCTCTTTAAACCCTAATTAAATCATAACATTCCTAACTCAGAATGTGTTGAGGCATTTCATGTTATATTGACATAGGCAATATTATTTTGCCGATGCTGGAAGTGTCACGTATGTATGGAAATCAGTTTGAGTCTAATAATATTCACATCACCATGGAGTGTTTGTGTAAGATTATAATAAATCCTGAACTACACAACTGTCCTTCCCTACACGATACAAGTGTGGGTGTAGGTCACATGTTGGCAACCTCTGGCCCGCGGAAGGGTGGACTTTCGATCGGACCAATTAGAGTGATACTTATTTCAAATGAGATGAGCTCCAACGAACACTACGTATATTTAAAATTTCGCTTACGCCCTAACTTTGCAATCGAGCTATCACGAAAACTGACTTTACCCTCCAAAACCTTATTAAATATTGTCAATGAATAAAATACGTGCAATTGTGTATAAGTATAGATTTAATAAATAAATACATTGCATATGTGAAGGTTGGTATTGTTCGCATTCGCAAGTTTTTAAAAGTTAGTTAATTTAGTCAGTTTTTATCTATTACCAGCTTTACTACACTCGCCCCGCCGAACAGCTGTGTTATCCGGTAAGGCTTAGATTTATTTAAATTTAGACCCCACAGGGTCCAGATTTTAATTGATATTTGGTGCTTTGGCCCGTGAATCTGAACATGACCATGACGAAGTGCTAAAAGAGCCTTTTACAATCTATTTAGCATTGAATTTTCCTATAAATTTATCGTTTTTATCTCTTTTTTTATAAAATCATATTATTCACTGTGTTAACATGTAACTTTGACGAGTCCAAGTGCCTGCAAATGGCCTTTAGATTAAGATTCAGAACAATAAACAATAAGATTAATAATACGGTCAGACGTGAAAAGGTTGTCAACTCCAGGTGTGGGTGAATAAACACAACACAAGATGAGAATGATTGGAGACAATCAAATTTTCAATCTCTTCACACGAAAGGGTCTCCAACAGATCTCTTGACAATCTCCTAACAATCTCCATTCTACACCCCCCACCTAAACGAGACAAATCGCCATTTGCATTCTCCATACCTACACAATTGGGATGTAAATTTTTGTGTTTTTATAGATACACACATTTAGAATAGTTTTGGGCACATTTGGAAAATTTCGCGATCGCGATAGAAATAATTTATTCGCCAATTCCGTGCTGTTTACCCGAATAACGCATTTAGGGCATTCTGAATCTCAGTATTGAGTGTTAGGACCGAAGGTTCTTAGTGTAAGTTCATGGTTATGTTATTTTAATGAAAACACGGAATCAGTATTTTCCCCGGACATGTAAGTAGGTATGCGTAAACTAGTTGCCTATCTAAAAGTTCAATAATGTGTTTTCGTCTTAATAATAACTCATATAAATCTTTGCTCAAATCTTTTTGTTGGTTATTAAGTATTCATTTGTTGTGTTTGATTGAGTCCTGCCCTTCATACAAGCATTCGGTCGCTTAAGATTGTGTACCTAAATATTGTTATTTTGTAATAAAGTCATTTAAATAAAAAAAAATAATAATAATGTTTTGCGTTTTAATATATGTACATACCTGCCTTATATTCACTGGTTACCCCAGTTTTGGGATATTTATATCTTGTATCGTGCGGTTGTTGAGGATCAATATTCAATATTGCTTCTACGAATGTTTTCATACAGGGTGAAACGTGCCAAGCTGACATCTAATTTATTAAAATTTTGTAAAAAATATTTTCAATCTTAAAATGAATCTGAAATCGTGTCATCAAGAAAATTGACACATAACCTTATACAATATACAGGTGATTCCTCTTCCCACGGTTCATGTATTGCGAATCAAGGCAGAGTTTTCTATACACTGTTTTAAAACATTTTTGAAATGAGACGTTATCTAAGAGTCATCTAGTGTTAGAATTATTTTAACAGTGTCTTTAAGAGGGTAAGTAAGGAAAATGACGTCACAGTATTTCGTTTTACACATCATTTTGTAAATATTGTAAGTACTTGTATATGGACAAAATTTGATTTTTCTAACTTGTGGGAAAGTACTTAAAAAAATATATCTAAAAAAATCCACCAAATGTACACCCTAGAAAAGAAGTAGGAGTATACCTGTTTTTTGAAAAAAAACTGAAAAGTAACTTTTTTAACTACAATAAATGTATGTCTTTAGGTAGTAGGTACGCACCTAGTAGTTACAACATTGGACCTATTGTTTCAAGATGGTACAATAAATACACCCTGCATGATTGTACTGTTTGCCAATCTGAGAGTAAACCTGAAGCTTAACAGTAATTAACATTGTGAACCGCACAGCACAACACTATCGTATATACAATACGTAAGTCTATCTCTTCTTCTAACCAATCTGCCTTTGTCAGTGGCGTGTATAGGTTTACATGTCGGGGGTGGGGGGCGATCTAGTATTTGACTTTGGGGAGGAGGAAACTACGCCTAACCATTATTAAACCGAAAAAACTCCTGCGAATGGTTACGACAGAAACGGGCAAAACCATTGGCGAAGCCTACTTCGAAGCTGGTGGGGAAGCAACCAAAATTTTAATATAGGCGTATAGTAAAAAAAATTGTATTGCGCCGCAGGTGAAATTTTTTAATGAAGGTGAGTGAAAATGATCGTGTTTTAGGTTGGTTTTTAAACTGTGTGAAAAAAAATACTTTTATTTTACTACTTATTTTTTTTTAAAAAGTGATGATCATGGGTTAAAATAGCGTTTCTTAAATAATTGTTTTACATTTCGGAGGGGGCTCGCCCCCCTACATAACATATACGCCCTTGATCTACCTATGTATAATATAGTCCCTAATAATTACATCCTTCTTGCCTTTAATTTACTGCCTACAATTCGCTCACATAATATCAACTGGTCGGGATGTATTAATATAACTAGAAACCCCCAGTTAGATTCGCACCAACGCACAATAGTTACTTTCGAGGATTAGAAATCAGAAAATCATAACAGTCGAACTATCAATAAATTTATATATTTTTTGATGTACGATGATCAAATAGACATTATTTTATAGATATTACGTAATTACACTCAACAAGCATGCTTGCGGTACATGCTATGCACATATAACCGTAGGCTTTTGTAATGGGAAAAATACGGTGAATGGCAGCTTTCATAAAACCTGGTTCCGGAACTGGAAAATGATCCAATTTTCGATTTATTAATCAATATTATCATCCTTTATTTGTTTAACACCTGTACATAAACATAACATCACTTTTAGGTAAGGCCTAGGGTCAAAAATCTCTCGCAATAATCACGGATATTCACCATACAAAAAATGCAATAACATTGTGCAGAAAACTTTGAAACATAACCATTTAACATTGTTATTGCACATTTTTTTTATTCCCGGTTCATTTTCCACATAATACTACCTATTATATAATGCCCATATGATGTAAACACGTACGAGTATGTCTATCTTATAAAATAATACTTAAGTGTGCCAAAATTATTATTATTATAATAAAAAACTACCCAGAATACTCCCTAAAACTATTTATTTTACTAATAAAAAAGTTAATAAGCTATACCCAATACTTTTTATTTATTAATTAACAAAAATATATAATGAATACCCAAATGCATGCAAAGTACAAAATTACTCTACAAATAATTTCGAGGTGCGATTTGATTTATACAATTTCCTCCGTAAATGTGTACAAAATGAAAATATTGTTCACTTATTTAATGTGTTATACAGTCCTCAATCAGATAAACCTAATTTATCATGAATGTATGCTCTTAAAAATTGAGAATGATAGAACAACGATTGAAGATCGCCGCTTTGCCTAAGAAACGTAACCATTTCTAGGCGATTTATAGCGCGACTTCGCTCAGCACAAATTACAAAAACCCTCGTTTAGGCACCTATCGGCAGCCAATTTTTTTACCACTATTAGTAGAGATATTGGGGCTTTGAAATATTAAAAAACTAAAATGTACCTCGGTGTTGCAAAATAGTTACAAGCCTTTAAAAAAATATTTATATATTCTCAATTGACAAATTATATGCGTTTTTTTATAATTAATTAAGTACATAATATGAAAATATTTACAAGATATTTTTTTTCAAATGTACACTATGTTTATTGGAATTCGAAATGACATAAAAAAATAAAACTGTTTAATACAAATTTACTGAGAAAAATGCTCTCTAACGCACAGCAATAAACGCATTGAATTGTTCTCAAATTTGATCTAGCGCGTGAACTTGTATTTCGCGATGTTGTTAAAGTAACCTAAATGATGCACCAGTGTTTTCTTTGGTAGTTTTGGATTCCACATTTATCTAGCTATTTGGAAATACATTTATTTTTCCAAAAATAAAGTGTGAATTTTGTATTTTCCGCGTGCTAATTTGTATGGGAGGGTCTACTGTGCAACGGGACATTTTTAGAAAATAATCAATGATAAAAATAATTAATAGATATTAGGTTGGTAGGTATCAACAAAAGATGTGTCGGAAGGACACAGAAGAGATGTGCGGACGACGTGACTTTGGTAGCCAATAGACAGTGGGTGCGAATGGCGAACGATAGGAAATTTGGAAACTTTTGGACGAGGGCCTATATCCGGCAGAGGAGGGACCAAGGCTGATGAAAGAGATAAACTAAGATTTTTCTTCTTCTTCTTTCGTACGCATACGATCATCGAACAGGTTATTTAGAAGTCATAGCTCCGCATCATTTTTTTTTCAAACAGTCTACTGTCCTTGGCTTCACCTTGTGCATTTCTTACAGACCCCGTACAATTTTTTTAACAAAAATAGTAAGTACATAACAATACAAAAAAAAATAAGTAAGTATACAGAAACCTGCTTTACCTGGCCTATATAGCACTTTTTTTATACTTGACGTTACTTTGGATGACTAGATGGATAATGATGATGACAAAGTGGTTGCCTGCGTGAAACCTGGTTGGTTACGCGGTCGATTGTTAATCCGGTGGGCCCGGGTTTAATCCCCGATACTAACTTACTCCGCTTCACGACACAAGCTTTTCAAGCTTAATGTGAAGTTTGCAAAGGTGTATTTGGGTTTATTTCGATAAACTATTTAAAAAAAAACTTCTGCTCCTGACAAAATCGTAAAATTGCCTCAACGAAGAGAGTCTTGTGTATTATATGACACGATATTCCATTTATATTTCACTAGTGTAGAAATATGGAGTTGTTATTTCGCAACCTCCTCCCATTCCGAATGTCTCACTCCAGCTACAGCTAGTCTTGATTAAATTTCGAGCCATTCGTCTTATTAACTTACGGTCGTTATGCGCCGCGATATTTTCCGAAACATTCTAATAATTTTCTGTAGGTATAACAATATTAACACAACTATGAGCACAGTGGTGTTTCAGCTCTATTTTTATTTATTAGGGGCCTATATGCACTGAGCAAGAATCGTTCTATTTTCGCTTCAACTTTTTCAAATTTTGAATGAGAATTCTAGCGCGAAATAAGAATAGCCTAAGCGACAAGGTGAAATATTATACCTTTTTTGAAAGAAACCTGGAAAGAAATTTAAAAATAAAAAACAGCCGATTTGTTAAGACTGTAATTGCCAGTATTTTGGCTAAATTAAACTTTAATATCTGAAAAATTGAATATAAAATCTTAAGAACCCGTAAAATTAAGGGGACAGCTTTTTGGTGTCTACTTATCCTAGCCTACTAACTTACTATGTTATTATTCTTTTCCAGTTTCAATCGTTACGATTGGTTTGCAGCAACGCCCTACGTCACCTTCTCCACTCATCCCTGTCCTGTGCGGTTTTTTTTAACTCTTTATGAGTCGAAGCCCACATCCTGGCACAGGTCGTCCAGGAATTCTTTCCTTGGTCGTCCTCTATTGTCCCCTCGTTCATTCCTTCAATTAATTCAAATGGGAGACACTCTTGACGCACTATGTGACCGATCCATCTGGCTCGTCTATCTGCCATTGCATTGAGCAAGGGTCTTCCTCCTTTGATTTATCTACTAGTGTACCTGCATCATCTAATTCATTGTTTAAGTGTTTAAGACATAATGACGTGACCTTTTTCTTTGAAAAAAATCTTGTAGCAACTATAATTTCTAGAAAATGCTATAATTTACCGTTGCTCGAATTTTGTAGAATTTTACTGGCATAAGAACTTAAATTATCTCGGAATATTTAGCCACTCCACTGTTGAGAGCATAAAGTATGTTGGTATTTAAATGCTTGCAAAGAAAATAAGTGAAAACTGAAGGACTTATAATTAAGAAAAGTGAAGAAATAACTACCTTCATTACTTTCTCAGAGGAGACTAATGTAATTGAAAAATATTTCACATTTCTTCTCATTTCACTTGGAATTTCATCTTTTCATTTCACAGATTGATTTGTTCATTGTTTATGACATTTCAAAAAAAATGAGACCTTAGAATTTGAAACCCTTATTAAATATGCTTCGGAAAAAAATAGGGTAGATACATTGAACCCTTATACGGTGAATGACCGCAAAAGATTTATTACAAATTGTATTCATTTAACTAAAACAAGTGTGAAAAACACCTCTGATTTTTTTTCGTAAGACACGAAACTATATTTTTCGTATTGATGATATGTAATTAAATCTATGGAATGACTGTATTTTTTTTTAATGAAGCGAAACTAGCTTCAATAACAAAATACTGTTTTTAATCATTCTATAATGCGATCGTTCGTGCGATTTTTAACTTTACGCAGTGGAAAATGACCGTGATGTCACAGTTGGGCTCCTAGTCTAAAATCAAAGCTATGTTACTTGTCGTGATATTGTGACGGCAGAGAAATTCGTGGGCCCAAATCAATTCCAACTTTACAAGAAGCAATGATTGTAATATAATTGGAGGAGGTATTAGTATAGGTAATATAATTGGAGGGATTAGTATAGATACAATGTGCGTACATTATTATTTTTATAATAAAATTAAAGTCCGTTTTTGTAAGTGTTCGTAAAACTCGCGCATTTTACGATGGTTTGCTATGAAAACAGACAAAAACTTTTGTACCGGTATGCTCTACGTTTTAACGTCGCTATTTTGGGAAAAAAAATTTTTTAGAGATATTATGGTGTAAAATCTAAATATGAATACAATTAAAACAAGACTGCCATGTTGGAAATTATTATTAGACTGTAATTATTAGTAACAACCGTAGAAAAAAAAAAACATTTGAAATTGCCGTGTTGCTGGTTATATTGTATAGAGCCGATAAAACTCACTATTTTGGCTAACAGATGGATAAAAGTGTTTCGGTTCGTGCTGTCGATTTACTTTCCCATCCCAACTGCCGTTGAGAAGCACGGGTAATACAGCTAGTATGGTATCATAATTCTAATGTTTAGAATAATCAGTCAAGCTAAATTATCGTATCGCATGTGTCTAGGACTAGGTACTATCCCACATAACTCTTTTAATAATGGGACTTGGATATATAAGCATATTATTATTCAATATCAGATATTTCGTTTGGGAAATGACTTTATTTCCTTCAATAATGTGTTTAAGTAAGTATGTTTAACTTACAACATAATAGTCAAATTGTGATTCTAGAAGAAAAAATGTGGGTTGATTTTATCCGCCACAATTATAGTCATGTCAGACTATACTATTAGCAAGGTATTGTACGCATAATTATCTATATCGTGTTGTTAATTAAATTTGTAAGAGATATCCAATAATTATAATTTAGAAATGTTTTTAATATTCTTGTTGTTGATGAAAAACTTATAATGAATTATAAATTACTAATAATAAATACTAATTATTATGTTAATTGCTTTGTTGAAGAGAAACTAAATACCAAAATAGCAATAGAATTAATTATTGTATGAAACTAGATACATTTTCATAATATTAAACATAATAATGTATATACCTGCTGACGTTTTCCTTATGGTGAATAATTGAAAGGGTGGTATAGGATGATAAAACAGTAAAAGGTAATTCCAAATACTATTCTAAGATTGAGAGATTAAATAATGAATCTGAAATTCAGAGAAATTAAAAAACTTGAACATGTGCCAGGATATGGGCATCGACTCATATAAAGAGTTAAAAAGAACCGCACAGGACAGGGATGAGTGGATAAGGAGACATGGGGCTTCGCTGCAAATCAATCGTAACGATTGAAACTGGAGAAGAAGAAGATTGGTGTTGTGGCGTCAGAACAAATTAAGATAGTTTGGACATATGTAATGAAAGAATGAAAATAGGATGAAAAATGTGTATGTATCGAGGTCGTCCTAATTTGGATTGATTATATCGATCTGCAACAGCGCTGAAAAATAATTGAAGCTGAAATTGAGAGAACTTAAAAACTTAAAACTGTATAAAAAATATAGAGGAAATTAGGTCAAAACTTCATTCTAATGTGTACTGAAGATAAAGCGTCGTTAATTTATAATTACATGCAATATTATTTCAATTACAATTTAATGAAACTCAAGACATCAAAAGTTCAATC
Organism: Ceraclea dissimilis; assembly: GCA_963576895.1. NCBI lineage: Eukaryota > Metazoa > Arthropoda > Insecta > Trichoptera > Leptoceridae > Ceraclea > Ceraclea dissimilis. Next base: position 541,434 of record OY756360.1, read on the forward strand.
TGAATTGATATTAACTATCGTTGATAGCTTTCTCAGAAAGCTCGTTTTAATATTGAAAAATTAATAGCTTTTGCATCAAATATTCAGCTTCAAAGTAATATTGTACCTACTCGTAGTTTAATATTGCATTTTACGGTCCTGCATCTTGAAATTACACTTTGCAAAACTGCTTATTACATTATGTAATATTAAAAGAAAGCCTTGCAAAACTTAGCAAGGAAACAAAAAATATTTTGTGTTACTACGTTATTAAACATCTATTCAGGATGTTGTCTTTCGAGTGAAAAATCTCTGCTCTCTGAAAGACAATGAAAAAAAAATGTGTATGACAAAAATTAAACAGTTTTTGAGATGGTGTTTTGAGAATAAAAAAGTGCGAAAAATTTTCAATTAGGTTTTTTTGTTATTAATTACAATTATGTGTTTCTAACTACCAACTCGCTTTTGACAAAATGAAGCAGAAATAATATTATTAGTTCCTATTTTCCATCACGTTCATAGAATCCGCCATAAAATCCCCGATTTAGAGTTAAAATGAAAGTAGAAGAAAAATAATAAAATCCACAAAAAAGACTGTAAATTACGCGATCTAAGCTTTAAGCTAAGCTAAGATAAAAAATTGACTTCCACTATGGATCGACGTCTAGATTCCTGAGATAAGATTAGGTTTGGTCAGGTAAATACGCGTCCACAAAAAAAATGGTAGGTACATAATTAATAATTGAAAACGTAGGTACATAGTACTAATAATTTTAGACGTAATATTCCTTTAAGTATGTGGTTTTCCATGAATATAATTATAACACACACAAGTCTCGCCAAACATAGAAAAGGCAAAAAAGGAGAGGAAACAACAAAAAGCACTCGAAATCATAAATAACAGAACCTCTGTGATTTAATTAACTCAATTAGCGTGCCAGGTGTAAGTGAAGTAAAGCTCACTAGGGGAGAACGAGCCAGGAGGGTGAGGGGTAGTACCTCTTTCGGCAATCACACACGTACTGACATTTAGTTAACTATATTATGTTAGATTCTTAACGTCCGTACGCGTGTGGCTTGCCGTCTTAAACTTACTTACTTTCCGTGTCCGGAACACGATCAAATCTTGTAAGTCCAATGTTCCCGGACACCCCTGGCATTCGCCAGTAGTGCGTCCTCGTGCATGTCTACTCCTGTTTAGGGACATGTAAACAGGAGACTATGATCCTGTACAGCACCACACTCACAGGTGTCTTCCTCTCTGTAACCCATTTTTTGAGGCTACTGTAACAACGGGAGACACCTGTTCTCAGTCTATTGAGTGACCTCCAGGCTGGGTACGGCAGACCGACCATGTGTGGAAGACTGGGTAAGTGCAATGTGACGTCTGAAACTTTGTTCATTAATTGTAGAATTGTTGTATATTATTTGAGGTTATGAATTATGTATTTTTTTAACTTTGTTAAAAATAAATAAATAAAATAAAATAGACTGATAGACAATACATTATGTCATTAGATTTTTATAGTCAGATATCGGTCTGTTTTACTTCGAAATCTCACGTAAAAGAGTGATAATATTTTTTTTATATAAATGAATCTGAATCTGAAACCCAAATACACCTTTGTACACTTCACAGTAAGCTTGAAAAGCTTGTGGTGAAGTGGAGTAGGTCGGCATCGGGGATAAAACCCTCTCCCACTGGATTTACAGTCGAGCGCGTTACCAACCAGGCTACCGACCACCTCTTTCAAACAATGTCTTTTTCTTAAAGGGAACATAAATTAGTACGAATCTGCAAAAAAAAAATGATTCAAGCGTGTCACTTAAAAAAAAGTCGTCAGTATATGTTCTGACTTCTGACACATCGATCAAACAATCAGAACATGTGTGGAGGATAGTTAGAATTGTTTGCATTTCCGTGCTTTCAGAATCAGAATACTGAATATAACAAGTAGTTATCTCAACAAATACACATCAAAGGATGGACCTTCCATTAGGTTTAAGATTGATCGTCGGCTATCAGTCAAAAGCCGACGATCAGTCATAAATCTGATTGAAACTCCATCTTTTGCTGTGTATCTGCTGTGATAACTACTTATTATATTCAACTACGACATGTAGAAAATTCAGATTTTTTCACAAAACATAAATTGTCTTCTTCTTCTGGTAGATCTAAGATCTGTGTTGAACAGTGTCAGTCCTGAATATCTTGTGACAAGGACGTCCAGCTCTCTCGCCATCTCTTTGGAGGTCTCCCAGTCCTCGGCGCCCCTCTGGGATTTCATGCATCACGGCTCTGGGAAAACTGGTTAATCTTAGAATATACTGAATGTTAGAGTATGACTTTTCGCACGTGTGTGATGGCCCTTTGTCTGGTTTTATTATTATTGTTACATTAACATTCTTCATTATGATACGCGCGTACATCAACACATCGTATATTATCGCAACTTTATAACATATTACCTCTGCCTGCGTACCAGCCTGTTGTGTTAAACAAATTATAAAACTTGGGATGCCTCGTTACTCTTTCATAATATTAAAATAATTCTATCAGGTTCCTGCATAAAGTTACGCGTATAAACTAGGAGCTTTTTTATGTTTAAAAACAACATAGGAAATAATCATAATTTTACGCTTAGTACTAGGGCTGCCACCTCTCCGGGTTTGACCCGGAGTCTACGGGTTTGAGTGGTGTTCTCCGGGCTCCGGGTTAGCATAGTGTATCTCCGGGTCAGAAATTTTTGGCATGACTAAAAAAAAAAGGAAAATACCCGGGGTCGTGGTCTCCCCGATAGAAAAACCGGGGCTCCGGGTCAGCATACTTTATCTCCGGGTTTGTAATTATTATGGTGTGGACAAAAAAAAGGTCGACTATAAGTGCTAATTCCTTTTTTTCCAAAATCTCCGGGCCTACGCTCTTACAAGGGTGGCAGCCCTACTTAGTACACTTTACAGCAAGCTTTTAAACTGTGAACAAAGATGTGTTTATTTAGAAAAACCAAATTCGTTCGAAAAAGAAAAATTGAGCAATGATGTAAATGGGGGAAAAGCCAGAAAAAAAGTTATTGTTCACTTTAAGCTACTTGGCTCCACATATTTTTTCACCACGCGTTTACCTTTTGAGATATTTTAACGAAACTTTGAATTTATATACCTGAATAGATGTTTTATGAGTACAATTGCTTTTCATATTGCATTTAATTAGCTAAATCATTTTTTTTTCATACGAAATTAAAAATATACAATGTCATAGTAATTGGCCCCTGCTTTGTGATAGTGTTTGGCCCAGATTTGTTAAATTAATGACCATCACTATATTAATTTATTTATGGTTTTGGTTTTGGTTTTGACGGCCACAAGGCCTTTGGAAAGTTACAATACATAAAGTTAAAAATATAAATACAATAAAAGTACACATCCAAACAATACACAGCAACAATAGACAAAAGAATCACAATAAAGACAATATGTAAACTCACAATATTGACGAAAAACAGTAAAATAAAAATCGCGAAACAATACAAATAATAATGATTTAAACTTTAAAAGCAAGTAGTTGTTTTCTGAAAAATAAGTTTAGTCTACATAATTTTAACAATCCTGCCATGTTGAAAAGTTCTATAGTTTTCATCACTCTATATTTATAAATTAAAAGAAATTTAAGTACCTCGATCGTTCGTTTTAATCGTTGTATGATAGTCCTCGATTGTCTACACTTCTCTAGGTACTTGACTGGGAAATATCCCTGAATAGAAATTCGTTCGCCCTAGTGAACTGTAATGAAAGCCAAAAACTAAGTTCGTATTTTACCGAATGCATGACCATTTGCCATGCATGGCATTTACATGGACCTCAAGTTAGTTACATTTTTTACCTGTTTCCAAAAATTGTACATTCGTTTAAAAACTGAATTAAATTATTATCCTGGTCATATTATTCTTATAAATGGACGTCCTAGGGACATACTTGCTTTACTGGTACAAGGATACATCCTCCAAATAAATTAGTTCCCAGTTATGTTTATATGTAGAAAGGGATAAAGATATGTACGAAGAAAACTACTTGGATTTTCTTCGCTTGGACATAATTTCATTTGAGTACAACTCGACCATAATCGTAACATTGGAATGGTAAGAAGGAAAAAATATAAATAGAGATAATTTAGTAGAACAAGAAAAGGGTCGCAGAAAAAAGAGGTTCACATGATAATACCCTATATCAGTGGTGTCCAACCGCTGGTTTTCGACCTATATTTTAGGCGCCCGCAAACAAAAAGATGCAAAAAAGAATTGTATTAGTTTATCTTTATTGTATTTACTACTTTCAAATAAAATTTGTTGTATTTGCAAGCTTTCTGCAAGCAATGGAAAAATGCCTACAGAGCTGTTCATGGATTTACAATTATGAATTTTAAAAAAATGTATATACAATAATAGTGGTCTGCAAGAGAGTTAAGAATAGGTCCCTCCTTAAATTAACCTGCAAAATCTCACATAAATCAAATTTTTACCACATAGTTGCTAGTAATTTATCACTATTATATACGAGTATATTATTTATTTATTTAAACTTTAAGTGAACAACAAATACATATGTATACATAAATATAAAAAATGGACATAGTACAGATTATAAATCGTTGTTCACTAGGGCGAACTTATCGCAGAACTGCGATTTCTTCCAGTTAAGCAGTTAACTTCCAGTTATTGTGATGTTAAACCCTTCATATATATATTTAATAGTTTTTAAAATTAAATTACAATCGTGTCATAAAAATATAGCATGCGGCGCATAAATTGCTTCTTAAGGAGCAGTTAGTAAAATACAGAATGTAAGAAGAGTAAAACAAGGTTTGAGTATTTAAGATTGAATTTAAACTAGGTAGTGCCTGCGAAGCACTTCCATGATTTCAAAGTGGTCCTTAGTGCGAATTCGATTGGGTACCACTGCCCTATATGGAAACAACGTGAAAATAAATTGAGGTAAAGTATTACAAGATTCCCATTATTTTGTTTGTTAAGCTTAAGTTTTTGGATGCGAAGATCTAACTAGGAACAAAACGTTTGAGGTTTAAAAGCTACCCACAAAATGACGACAAATTATGTATATCTTGGTCCTCCTAGGTATATTACAAAAAAAATATTTGATCTAAGCGGTACCTACTTGTGGTAATGTAAGTTAACAATAATGGATATTGCATAATACTATTATTTTATGGTAAAAAACTTTTAGAAAATGAATTAGTAATGAGGTAATTAGAGAACTAAGTAGATATATGATGAGTCTTGTGAATAGGATAAAATGTGAACAAGTTGAGATGTACAGGACATGCGGAGAGAATGTTTGAGGAGAGAATGACAAAGAAAATAATATATAGGTATATGTCTGATGGATTCAGTCAAGTGTGCCCATGACAGGGAGCTGTGGAGGACCAAATGGGGGGCCTATGTCCAAGGATGGACCTAAGTTGCTGCAAAAAAAGAAGATGTGTAGGTCGTCGCTGGAGTGAACATAATATTGAAGAGAAGAAGTCATTGGAGAGACTGACGGATATTACGAACGTGATGGAAGCTATTATAGTTGTACCTTAAGATAGAAATGTGTGGCGTCTTGTACTCCCTGCCTATTCTGCGAGGGATCATGGCGTGACTTTTTTTTATTAATTGCTTTATTTGGGATAGAAAAATATTACCGTTTATTTTTTAATCGATCACTTGGAAGAAATGGGTAGGTATCTCTGGGTCCAGGATAATGGAAAACAGCTCTTCCACAATTCTCAGCACGGTTCAAATAGCTGAAGAACCTTGTATTTGTCACCTCTCATTACAAAATAACCTTACTTCACTTAAAAAATACCAAATTCTTTATACTGTGTCATACTGTCAATGATCTTGATACTTAACTACTTAGATAGATCTTTGAGAGTCCTACCAGGTCACATTGACTTTAGATCCATCGAATGACTTACTAAACCGCTCTATAATTTGGTTCCACTTTATATCCTGTGATGTGAAGACGCTTTCCATCATTGAGCACCCAAGAATATTTGCTCTTCTGTTTTTAGTTTCTAAACCACGAGGTTATTAGGAGTTTTTTTTTTGCATGAATCTCTTTGATAATTTTTTTCTCACTGATAATTAATTTTTAAGAAAAATTTGATTAAATACAATTTTAAAAAAGTATTGAACTGTACATAGAAAAATAGATATTATTTTAAAAGGCTATCGTAATAGTGGAGTTGACATTTCTACTAGGTATAGTATTGTGACAAAAGCTCACGTGAAGTGGAAACCATAACGTCTCGCCTGAAGGCAGCTCCAAGCGCCGTGTAGAGACAAGCGATGTCACGCTGTGAACTGTGAAGCTATTATTGTTCAGTTGTTGTAGGAAAATATTGTATGTGACTATAATGTAGGTTTCATCAACGGATTTGCAGTGAGCATCTAAGCATTATTGTGATGCGTATACACATCAGTAAAGTTAGCTGTCTACGTGACATTGCAACCACAAAGAAAATCTAAAGATTAGTTTATTTATTTTCTCTTTCTCTACATAGTTTCAATCGTTACGATTTGTTTGCAGCAAAGTCCCTTATCTCTTTCTCCACTCATCCCTGTCCTGTGCGGTTCTTTTTAACACTTTATATGAGTCTAAGCCCGTATCCTGGCTCATGTCCAGGTATTCTTTCCTTGGTCGTCCTCTGTAGTTTGTCCCCTCGTTCATTGCTTCAATTACTGGGTCAGTCACTGGTTAGCCAATGATAGGTCAAGTTAGCCGAAACTGATTAGATTAATTCATTTTTATTATTTTGTTTTGTGACGATCCTATGTGGTGATTTAATTATCATTTTTACTGTTTGTGACGATCCTATATGGTGAAAAGAAAAATGTACGGTGCCCTTGGGGCGATTTTATCGCTAAACGGCGCCTAAAGTTGTCCGATTATTATTATTATTAATTAATTCAAATAGGAGACCCTATTGACGCACTATGTGACCGATCCATCTGGCACGTCTCATTTTATTGAGCAGAGATGATCCCTCCAAGAAATTCCTAAAATTCTCCTGATGTAGGACCACATCTCAAAAGCTTCCAGTCTGTGATGTACTGACATCTGGATAAATCAATCTTGGGGGGTTTGGAACTTCGCTATTTGGTGATTGATTAATGAGGGCATATTTAGGTTGGTATGTTGGTGAAATGTTTATAACATTGGAACACAGATGGCAGTCTTGTACATATGTAGGAATTTAGGTTTTAATAATTGTTGTAGAGATAGAAGGTTATTCTAGAGAACAGGGCCCTCATTCTGGTTTTAGACTCAGCTGAAGGCAGACATAGCATAGGCCTACATACATTATAATTATTGTCGTTCAATATAAGTTATTGTGTGAAATTGTGTTATTTATTTCCATCACTGCCCACACTTGGAACGAACCGTAGAAGCTCCCTACAGACTGGATTCCAAGGGAATGCCAGTATATTTCCAGTCTCTTTTTATCTCTAACTTACGAGAGCAAAATACGGGAATATGTTAACATAGCGAGTAAAAAATGCTGTGGTATTTGCTCAATAGGGCGAACTTATCACAGTTCTGTTGCGGTCTTTGCTAGCTAACCTCCAAGATCTTTTTTTGTAATAGTTTTTTTTTGCGTGGGCTGTAGAGATCACTGAACAGCGATAAGCACGCCCTAGTAAATCTTTTTTTTATAGTAACTATCAAGGTGTCATGTATTTCCGTTCGGTATTAGAAAAAGGATAAATTAGATCTGTAGATAAAATACCTTAGGACGTTTTACATATGAAACGGAAAAAAATATTCATTGGGCTGTTTTTTACACCTGTATATTATGACATACATATTATTTTACATGTGTATGTATGTAGGTATGTGTAAAAAAACAATTTTGTTAATGCCATTAAATCTCTTTTTTTGCTCTCGAATAATTTCTAAAGCAATTTCTTCTAACTAAGCGGATTGTGGGGAGTGATAAACGGTCGTGCTGCTAAATTATATTCTAAGATTCAAAGTGCAAAAACCAAGGAATGTATTACTTTTTGTATAAAAAGCTCTGAGGTTTTATATATCAACTTCTCTACGTAATATGTTTATGAGCTTTTCCACGGAATGAAAAATGTCCCAGGGGGCCCATGTCCTGTAATGAACAAATATCTTACTTTTTGACTTTTTTATTACTTACCGTACGTAGGTACTTACCTATATAAAATTATTTTCCACATTTCCATAAATTTACAAATTTCATCAATTTTTTCATAAAATATTCACGTAGGAATTTTCGGATGAATGTTTCTTAAGAGTCGGATAAATCAACATTTTTTCTTTTTCAAAATATTACTACCGAGTACCGACGATAAACCTAATTAAATTCATTCTCATAAAGTTTGATGAGATATTTGTGTATGTGGCTATTTTATTATACATATTGTATTCTATCCCTTCAATCCACGTCCTTTGCGGGGTAGGCAGGGAGAACAGATCGCCAGATTTTTCTATCCTTATACACACTTCGTGCTTTAGTCACATTCATACGATTTGTCATACACACTCTACGATTCCTTTTACTCAGAACACGTCCGTCCTGAATAATCTGGTCTTCATGGTCGACCCATGTGGTTCTTGGACGGACGCGCTTTCTTTCTCCCAAGTACATTTTCATCGTTTGTCACTAAAAGTGAACAAGTTGAGGTGGTTGGGACAGATAGGGAGAATGAATGATGAAAAGGTAACAAAAAAATATATCTGGGAGTAAAAAGGGGTGCAAGGAAGCGCGGCCGCCCAAGAACCACACGACTTGACCACGAAGACCAGATTCACAAGAACGGACGTGTTTTAAGTGAGAGGAATCGTAGAGTGTTTACGACAAATTGCATGAATGCGAGGGATGCACGAAGTATGTGTAGTGATAGGAAAGTCTGGTGATCTACTACCCCGCAAGGGATGCGGCCAGAGGAGATAGAATATAATATAATATAATTTCTTCTTCTTCTTTTCAGCCCATTTCACTCCACTGCTTGATATAGGCCTCTTCCCGTCTCTTTCACAATACTCTGTTTTGGGCGCTCTGTCTCCACCCGTGTCCCACCGACCCGATGATTTCTTCGGCCCATCGCCCACCATGTGGTCTCCCTACACTTCGTTTATTTTCGTAGGGTCTCCAGCTCAGTACTCTGGAGGTGCATCTGTTCTTTTGCCTTGCCACATGACCCGCCCACTGCCATTTTAGTGTCCCTACTCTCTCCGCAATGACCCTTGACCGTCGTCTTATATCATCATTTCTTATCCGGTCTTTCAAGGATATCATGTACATATTATAAAATACATTACAGCATTTAGGTCAGAGGCGAATGTAGAGGAGAGATTGTAGGTTAGACTGATATTGTATAATATTATAAAACACATTGAAATTCAATCTGGCGTGAATTACCGCAGAGTATGAGAAGTTACGCCTCCCACTGGAGTTTCCACACGTTTCACACTTAATATTACAATATGAATGGAAATGTTGTATTAAAATATTTCATACTCATTTATTGCGAGAGATCTGCTAACACCACAACATTCCGTGAATTAAATATGTTTTCGAAAATTAACTAACCTACTGTTTTATTTTGTTATCCACGAGGTTAGTGAAGCATGGAAAATCCGCCATCATTTTCAAGGCCATTTTATTTTAATTTTAACAATCTTTCGAGTACCTACAAACAGTTTTTTTTCAATAAACATAAATAATGATATGCTCCACAAGTGACGAATGAGGGATGATTCACAGTGTGACTGTGGACACTGTTTTAAAAAAATGACTAGTTTTTTTATTGTTTGAATAAACTGGCAACATTGTTTTTCAATCTAACGATGGCGGTTTAAAGGAATTATCGGATTGTTTTTTTCTTTTCCCAACTCGAAAAACTATCTTACCTTCAATACGATTTCTCTAGCACTGTTCTGTAATATTTACGGCATTGTAGTTTACTTGTAAAAAAAAACTATGTGGGAATACTACGTAGGTACCTTTGACAGCTCTTATAGCAAGATTCAACAATCAGGGGTACTAAAAATACAATTTGCAACTCCACTTGCAACTAAGATTGACGAAACCAGCTGTACATATCCAATATTATAATAAAAATGTAACTACTAATGTAAACTGAACACACATTTCGTGATTTTGATGTACAGAGCTTTTTCTTAAGAATACATTTCCTTCTTCTGTACTGAGGAAGAGAAAACATTTCATTTTCTTCAGACATGAATAAATTATAAACCATGAGAAAGAAATTTTCATATAAAATGAGTATTTTTTTCCGCATACGAATAATATAATTGTTTTTTTCGTTTTTCTTACATTACATGATACCCACATGTCAGTTTTAGAAAAATATGTTTAAATTGCGTCAAAAATTCATGTAAACATGTTTGTGAAAGCTTTTTTACAACCGAAATTCATGTATTTTTCCTACGTGGTACTCGTAAATTTGATGTGTTTTTCTTTTTTTCGGTTTCCTTTAAAAATAACGTCTATTAGTTTATTGGTTTTTAATCATCCGTAGGCCTTATTTAAGGCACTTGGAATCGTTGTTGCATATAAAGAAATATAGCTACTTATATTTTTTTAAATAAGACGTCCTGTAAACATTAACACTCCTTCGCACGCGTCAGCGGCGTTTTGCCGCTATGGAGATTTTTTTTGATATAAAATTAAAACAACGAGACCCTACACTTTGTCATTTCAGGATATCCTCTACTTTACTATAGAACATGTGTTTATCGTGAAATTCGCTGATTATAATTATAATTTATACGTATTTTTCGAGTTTTAATTTTTTCGGCGGAGATTCACCGCCTACGCGTGTCACGACGGTACTATTCTGTCCTCTAGGTATAAAAACTATACAGCAGGGTCCGATTCTAGGACGGCTTTTGTTTATTTTTCTAAGGCGAACGTAATAATAAAACGAGGATAGATATTCTCATTGCGACAAAAAAATACTAGTTGCAAAAGTGAAACAAGGCGACTTTATTTATTTTTTTATTACTTTTATTAGCGACGAAATAATATAATTTATTACTCCTAGGTTTTTATGTTCTTTTGAAATGTCGGTTGCATTGAAATTTTTTGTTTCATTGAGTATTTATACAAATATCTATCATTGTTCCAACTACTAAAAGTAAGTCATAAACGATGGCATTATTCGAAGTCTTCATAAAAGTATACTACCACGGCACAACACAGATTGTTTTATTATTTTACTATGTCGGCATTTCAACAAAAAAATCTCCTGCGCCAAATGTATTGAGCGCCCGAAACAATAGAGAATACACGATGTTGCCTGGAGATAGCCCTTCCGAGTAAAGTAATAAACGCGGGGAATCTCTCACCACGCGTGTGTTCCTGGTAGGTAAATATGTCTTGATATTTGTGAAAGTTGATTGGTTTCACATTATATTTATTATTTATTGTATGTTGAAATTTACAGAATTTTGGTATATGCAGTTTAGTAGTAGATACTTTAAGGTATGTATTGGTGGATTTTTGTAGTAATATGTAAATTAATAACAGAATTATAGCAATTATAAAAGGGTGAGCGATTCGCTCACTATGCGTATTTTTGCGTTCTATTGTCTATGCGTGCTGACTCGTGTTAAGAGGTTTAAAATCTTCATACCTAGATGTAATACCTAATATGCTAGGTTCAGTTGGTCGCAGAGCGGACGTTTCTGGTATATACTCACTGTCAACTTATCGTTTGACGGACTAAGCGAGAGGTTTTCGTTACAAGAAAACACGCTAATTTCCCACAATTCTCACGAATTCGCGTATGTGTTTTTTTATTAAGTTTATTTAATTAGGTAATATGTATTTCCACCTTGCTTACACATAAAACTTTAGAATTAGTAGGTGAGCGAAAAAGTATACTATTTAGGCATTGTTTAACCTGCAAGTCCATTGCTTAGATCCTTTTTTTATGAAAATATTCATAAAGCCATAAATAAGGCAATAATCATTAAGAATTCAGTTTACGTTAACGATTTTCCAAGCTGGGATGTTATTTCTACATAGTTAAAAGGATTCAAATAAAAACAAACAGTTGATCATAATTATTTATACTTATAAAATATATTTTATTATAAAAATCACCTTTTCTCACAATGAACAATATTATTTTTCTCCTTAGTTACAATACTATTATAATCTGTTATTTTCCAAAACATTTCACACTTACAAATTACATAGTTGGATAATATTTATTAATATATGTTGAGGGAAATTTACAATTAAAAATCTAAATATATAATGATTATACAATATTATTATTAGTACATCTTTAGAATTAATAAGTAGACAAAACCAAAAGAGATTAATATGTATAATAAATATTATTATTAATGCACCTATCTAACCCCTTTAGTCATGCCCCTTGCGGGGTAAGCAGTAAAGACAGACCTCCAGACGGTTTACGTTAAATTTGTCTAAAATCAATTCGTCTAATTATCATTTCGTCATTATCAATGTGTCTAAAAACACGAAATTGATTTTAAGCGAATAGATTTTAGACAAAATGATTTTAGACGAATTTACCGGACACCCCTCCAGACTGCCCTACCCTTACAACACCTCTTGCTTCCATCAGGTCATACAACTGCATACATGCTCTCCGATTCCTTTTACTTAAAACTCGCCATTCTTAGAAGATCTGGTCTACAGATCCAGATCAATCTCGGACAGCCGCGTCTCTTCATTCCTCTTCTTTTCCCTAATAACTAAAACTTTTTAGTCGTCCTGCGTTATTCATTCTTTCAACACATCCAAACCATCTGAACTTATTTACTTTCACTCTAGTTTAGACATTCGTCTTACAATCACTCATTGTTCTAGTTGTTGAAGGTTTTCACGATGGTCGGAATATTGATCGTGTGAAGAAGTTGTCTTGCTTTCGACGTTTCGGCAAACCTACCGTCGCCATGGTCACGAATTTGTCACATGCAAAGACTATATATAACTTCTACAACACATTCAACCCCAAAAAAATTTTCTTCCGTCTCTAAAATCTCATTCCATACCCTTCTCCATTTTTCTTGGGTGTACCATGGTAGGTTGTCGATCTTCCGGCCTAGCTGCTGAGAACATCTTCAGGACTGATATAGAAGCTTCTTTACTGTGATGTGTATGTGTTTATGAAGTTTTCACTTGTGCAGCGTGAGCAGTGTAGTGAAAGGTAGTATAATATGTGTTGCAGTGTATGAGATGTTAACTGTAGCAGCGAGAGCAGGTCGTAAGTGTGTCGGTGGAAGGCCACAACCTACACACGGTACACCCAAAAAGAATGGAGAAGAGATTAACAAGGACTGTAAAAATCTACAAAGCTTTCATTCCGTACCTGATCTGTTAGTAAAATTTCCCACACATTATTTACAACGATTTATATTAAATAATTTATTACTAGTTAATAATCAAATCACAAAGGTAATAAATAATTACTTAACTATAATAAATATTTGATTCATTTCTTATCATATTAAAATTTAATCTAAGCTGTTTTTAAAACCATTATTAACAATTTACAAAAAATATTTACTTACAAGATTATAGAGACTTATCGCTAATTTATTTTTTTGGATCCGAAATATTTAATACGATTTATATTAAATTTTCATTAAATAGGTATTTTAATACAAATCTTCAAAATACATATTATTAATAACAGTAGTAGGTATTGTTAATTATTGGTTTAAACATTTTTTGAAAGGTATTTAAATATTGTATTTTAATGTTAATAATATTCTAGAATATTGGTACATATATTTACAGTTATTATTCTGCGAAGCAAAGAGAAAAAATAGTGTTTTTTATCAAGAGAAGTATCTTTGTTGAAAATGTCTGTGGGACTAGACAATGCCTAAGATTTTCTACGAGTTTTCATACACAGCTTGGCACAGAAACATCAACGCATTACTTTCCAACATCATTAGGCGTATTCTTACGATTTTTCTTGTTAAAAAATAATGAAAGAACACAACGTTCGCTAACAAGCGGCAAGCTTTCTTCTTTTATCAATTGAAAAAAAAAGCACCACGTTTTTCTCTTTGCTTTTCATAATGCCTACAATACTTGGAACTGCAGCGAGTTTCAGTATTACTTTGGAATTCATTCTGCAATGATCATTATTGTTGTCGGTTACCGGCTGTGGAAGTAGAAAGCTATCGACAACCTGAAAAACAAACAGATTTTAATAGTATGAGCCTATTGTTAAAGTTTCCTCTACGAAGACGCTGTTCTCTTTACACAGCCATTTTCATTTAGTTTGTGAACTGCATTGCTAAGTAGCAGAGGAGGAAACAAAGTCTCCTGTGTTCTTCCTTCGTTAATTCTTGAAGACAATACATTCCAAAGGAATTCAGTAGATGTACAGTCCATGCCCACGTTATTATACTCAAAAGATTTTGCAGTAACTTTGTGAAAAGCTCATTTTGTTTATTATTGTGCAATGTGCATCATCCGCAAATTCGAAGTAAAACAATATTAAAATTTAGTAAATAAACAAGAAGGGGGAAACAATTAATATAATGACTCACATGTAAAATACAATGATAGAAACAAAGATGCAATAGCATAATAAAAATCACCAAAAACACAAAAAAATAAAAGGTGTGGTTTGTTCATTCAATGTAAGTCTGGATAAAAATAGTCCAAAACTCTATTTTGTCAAGAAACAATATAATGGATTTAAGAATGGTATATTCCAACTTAAAGTTCAATTTGTAGATCCTGATCTACTTTTGCTAATATTTTTTAGTAATCAAAAAATTGTTTTTGTTTCTATGTAGGTAATCAATTAGCACAATTCTGTATTTATGTATGCCTTCCTTTCTTTTATTTTCGTATTTTTAGCAATTGTAGAGCAAATTATTAGTCAGAAATATATTTTAAAACAATAATTAATTATTATCCAAAGGCATTACTCAAAACGTTAAATACCAGAAATTGTCAAACAAAATTAGTCCACCCGAACTGGGTGATTTGTGTCAGTATAGGTACATCGTAAGAAAACTTAGGATAAAAATTTGGGTTCTCTCTCTAAAATACGAATATAAAAAATGGGGTGAGTTTCGTCTATGTTTTATCGAGTACGATAATGTGAGCAGTGACTGTAGTTAGATCGGGAAATGAACTGAGCTCAATGCTTTTGAAAACTATTGGTGTTATTCTCTTGCATTATTCCATTGTGAAATAGTGGCGAAAGATTCAAACTGACATCAGCTTTATACTCTGAGAAATATTGTTTCGTATTAAAAGTTTACTCCAGAATGGCTGAAACAATTCTGAATTTCATGAAATTCAACACAACAGAAGTTTGTCAATGCAACATTACTCGAAATGCGGAAGTTCTAGTTTCTAAATTTTTCAAATGCAAGCTTTTTGGAATGTTTTCATTTTGGAGAACTAATCTAAATGCTTACGAACGTAGATTGTGATATTTCACCATATGTTGCCATAAAATTGTAAATAGCTACATGGGTTCTATAATGTCGAATGATTGGCTGATTATTTATACAAAAAAATCAAATTGTATCAATCTACGAATTAAGGTGCTATGATAATCAGAAAAGCTTAAAATAAAATATATAAAAATTCATAAATTTACTTACCCTAAAATAATTTTGTGCACGGATATGTAATTTGCCCTCGCCATTCCAACTGATTTCCCAGTATTTGGTAAAACTGCAACACCTGAAACCAATGAAAATAAAGTATATTAAACTAGGGTCAAAAATTATATTAAACAGGCAACAATACTAGCATAAAAGAACCGGCGCGGCGTTTCAATTGAGCTCAGTCTCTTTTACGTTTTTTTTTAGAAATTTGAGCTTCTTATGGTAAAATATATAACTAATAAATTAAGAGGTTGAATAATACAGAATGTAAAAAAACGTCCATGTATATTTGAATGTTATTTTATTTGAGAGGGATGGATGCAATGTGCCTACGATATTTAAGTAGTGGAGGACCAAATGGGCAGCCTATATACAACAATGGATCTCAGAGGCTGAGGTAAAAGGTACACAACAATTTCTCCTCCTTCTGCAGCCACTACCGACGCTCCTTTGGGCTTGTGGTCGCCATTACATTATATTTTTTCTCCATCGGAAGTCTTGGCCGCTGGCAACATGCCCAGCCTAGCTCCATTTAATGCTAGCAATCCTTGCTGCCACATTGTTACCATTCGTTTTATCCCTAAAATTAATGTTTGGTACCTGTTTAAGACATAAAATACATATTTTTCTCTATGAATAAATTAATGAGATAGTTTTAGTTTTGGCGGAAATGCAAATGTCCATGTCCCCTTAAATAATATGAATAGAGTCACTAACTTGAACATACTTTGTAAAAAAAAAAAACTATTTAAAACCAATGTAATTATTAACTATTTTTCAGTATAATAAAAACCTCCCTACTCATAACATGCATTTTAATTAAAGGACCTGAAGGCAACGCAGCCTCTGTCCTCTGTCCTCTGTCCCTTAAAGAAGTGCCCAGCATTTGCTCTCCTCAGCTCCCTACCTGATTTTTTATATATATTTCTTCTTTCTTTTCTGAGCGATATCGGACGAAGTCCTAAGAAAAATTCCGACACACGCACGTACCTACGTCTAGAATTTTATGTACAAGACTTTTGAGTCATATTATTACACAGCCAACTTCTTATTAGAAGGCCTTTGAATAGCGTTATACCACAACATGAAGAAGGTAATACCTTTGATTTCCTAATGGCCATTTAACTGGAAAACTTCCAATATTTACGTGTCTTTATACAGCGTAAGGGCGTTACTTAATCACACACAATGTGTTTGAACTATCTTACCTATTATCTCTCGAAGATAGTTTCATCACAGCAGGAAAACTATGGATTAAGAGGATGCATACCGACATTTCAAAAATTACTAAAAACGGGAGACCTTATATCTCGACAACCGCTACTAAATATGCTTTGAAACAATATAGGGTATATCATTGAACATTTATCTAGTGAGAAACCGTAAAAGATTTTTTTAAATCTTGTATAGATTTCTCAGAAAAAAATGTGAAAAACACCTCTGATCTTTTTTCCGAAAGACGGAAACTCATTTCCCGAAAGTTGCGGAGTATTTTTTTTTGTTACTGATAATATGCATTAAAATCTAGGGAATAAGCGTAAAAGTTTTTTGATAGACACAAAATTAGCTCCAAAAAATGGAAAAAAACGCTAATTTCAACATTTTATCATGCGATTGTTCACGCGATTTTGAACCTTAATTACTGTGACATCATTCTTAGTGCCAAACCCTTATTGAGATATAGGAAGACATCTTGATTAAGATTCGGTTGATTGAACTTTGAAAGGAGGTTAATTTTCTCAAAATGTTATCATCATTAGGTACGCATTTAATGAAGGCAGATGCCATAAAATCTTTTGACACATTGTTGACAAGAAACCTTGATGATATAAGGAGACTTAGATCTTGAGACTTGAACCGTAAAATACTGTCTTCAATATATTGATCGTACATACTATGAACTTACATAATTATGGTGTAAAGAAAATCGGGTAACTGTGGCAAACTTTGCAAGTTGTTCGAATATATACGGAATTTAAAACACTTCTTGATAGAAGCTCTCTCACCTACAGTAGTTTTTTTTTTCGGTCGATACTACTTTTCTTTAAAAACGTTGCGTAACATACTCGTATATACGAGCCTGTAAAATATTTTGAATGGTAATCGATAGATGCCGATGTTTATATGTGTGATCTAACCGACTGTTAATATTTATGTATTTATCGCATGGCCAACATCACGCCAATATCATTTAACATTCGTTATGTGAAAGTGTAAAAAAAAGCTAAAAGCTCAGGGTGGTTTATCCTGCTTGTAACAGACTTATTAAATATTGTCAGCGTAATCGTAACCTGGAAAATGAATTTCGTGGTACTTATTATTTTAACCTTTCAAAATAAAAGCCATAAATAGTTCATTTCCATACTGTGAACACACACAACTAATTTAATTTTCTACCCAATGATACAATAATACGTAATAGCGTTAAGATTTTGCAAATAGACACAAACTATAAAGTATATGAAGAGGATACTTAAAATATTAAACTATCATAAAATATCAGACTGCCGGATGTAGAATGTGAAAGTTTTAATCGCAGATAAACTGAGCTTTTAAGCTCCGCAACTTCTCTCACTCCTTCTAAGACTAATGAGATATCAGAAACAAATTTTCCACAACTTTCTTACAAAATACAATCTACTTTTTAATAGGATTCCGTGTAAAATTCCCAGACTGAAATTATTATATCGATTCAAGTTAGAACTGAAACCCTAGAGCAGGGATCACCAAATAGTTTCATTGGGGGTTCGTTTTCGAAACTTATGAGACTGTCGCGGTCCGATTTCATAGTTGTTGTTAAACATCCAAGGCAGTAGCCAGGATTTTACTCATTCGGAAGAGGAGGGGGAGATTAGCGACGCAAAGGAATTTTGTTTGAAAAATTGATGAATTGATGGACTTTGTTATTTATCAATGATATTATATCATCTAGATATATGTAGGTGTATCTGGGTCATATCAGTCAATACAAACCACTAGGTAGATAAAATACTTACACATACAGAATGCTATGCTTAACAAAACCTCACTTCAATTAATTTTTTTTTTAATTTTCCTACACCATGTTTTTTTTTCTCTTTTTTTCAGAGTACTACCGAGTCTTTAGGGAGCTAAGGAGACTTCCTGTCAAGAATGAGACCTTAAAAATAATAAAAAATAATAAAAGAAAAAGTAATAATGTGAATTATTAATTTTATCTACTGTTTTTCTTAAGGTCCGCACAAAATATGCCGACGGTCCTGAACCGGACCGCGGTCCTCCATTTGGTGACCCGAGTTCTAGAGTGTTGAAATAATCCGACTAAAAACTTTAAAAGAAATAATATTTAAGTGTAATATGATCTAGTAAGGATGACGGGAATATTAATCCCTTATTATGATAATGAACTTAGATAAGCTTTCAGACAGAAATTAAGATATACTTGAAGACGGGGAGGATCATTTTGCCCTCTGAAAAAATGATACTGAATGTTCTTATTTTTCGGAGGATTTTTGCAAGAAATTTAGAAATAGGTATTTCAGTGATGTAGTTAGTGGATTTATACTTGAGCAAGGTCAAGAGTGCGAATCCTTGTACTGAATAAGTTTATCCTTTAGAATATACTCGTATATGGTCTTGTTTATTTTTTTTTATAAAAATTAATCTGGGTTTATCGAAATAAACCTAAATAAATCTTTGTACACTTCACAGAAAGCTTAAAAGCTTGTGTTGTGAAGTGGACTAAGTCGGGAGCACGTTACTAACCAGGCCGACCATATCAAAAATTTATTCTGTGGATACTACATAGCCTTAGGAATCGTAAGTCACACAATTTTGCAATCATAGAAATGTCCAATTCGTCTTCCCAGCCATTGTTGCACCAATGCTAGTTGTAGACCTCTTCTATCTTTAGACCTTTACTTTTTTGCACTAGGTGCAGTAAAACATTGATAAAAATATCAGTTATTTTAGGTGCTTTTTATACCATTTTCAGAATTTTCACAAGCTCATCACGAAAACATTATCAGCAAAATCGTTTTTCCATTATCTTTGCTCCATTTTCTGAAGGTTATTAATTACCAAGATAGTATTATTCGCAATAGATTATGATTCTGGTTTGTTGCTAGGAGATATTTATGGAGAAAGCTTATATTTTGATAGCTAGCTGTATGTATAGTTTATTGATATATTATATCGTATAAGGCAGAGTTAGAGTTTAAGATCGTGAGAGCCCAGGTATTAAAGAGCCTCAGTCGACAGATTGCGTATATTGCAGTGGATGTGGCACCTCCACATTCACACATTTACAACAACGAGAATTTTGATTGGTCAAACTAGCGTCACGCCGGAACACGAACTCAAGTCACCGCCAACTAGCGACTACCCGCTATTCCTTCACGGTGCGCGAACGGACGTGGTCATTACATCTTGCTCAGCTAGTACGATTATTATTTTTATCTTACAACTAGTGCAATCATTTCATCTTGCACGACCTTACTCTCTTCTAAGCTAGTCTTCTAAGCTATTTAATTACTCGTCTCGATGGTACCGCTGAACTTGGTGAGTGGACACTTTCTGGTGATGTGAGTGACAGACTCTACCCTTCCACAGGGACAATATGGGTGCTCTCTTTTGCCCCATCTTTGGAGGAGAAGGCCGTACCTTCCGTGTCCCGTTCTGATTCTGTTCAGGTTTCACTACAAGCGTCGTGGCAAGTGGCTACCAGGTGGCATTGTCCAAGGGTCCCCCACAAGTCCATCGGTGTCTATGCCGCTTTCCCTCCATACAAGATTAATATGTTATTAAGTATAATTAATGAAAGAATGCTCGGTAGTGCTTTTAGATAATAAAGCTCACACATGGCATTGTTACGGAGTTAACTTGTCACACAGCAGACATTAATTTCCTGTAGTTAGAAGATAAACTATGTGAAGGATAAAACTAAATGACGCACACTTCTTATTAAGAGTAGGCGTATCATGAGCCGTGTGTCAAAATTCAAGTGGTAATGGGCAGGACATATGGACATATGGCCAGGCAGGGTGACACCAGATGGACGCCACGAATATTGAAGTGGAGGCCTTGGACAGATAGAAGGAGCGTCATAAGATCACCAAAAAGATGGACTGACGACATTGTCCACATCGCTGGGAGAACCAGAACCTGGATGCGGAAGGGTCAGAGTAGAGACGAATGAAAACAGCTGGAAGAGGCATATTTCCAGCAGTGGTGGGTAGAAGGCTAATGAAGAAAAAGATATTGATATTAAAAAAAATAGAAATTTTTGAGACCTATATATCTTCTTATCCAACCTGACTAAATATGCTTTGGAAAAAAATAGGTCACAACATACATTGAAGCTTTATCTAGGGAATGACCTAAAAGATTTTTTATACTTATCTTGTGTAGATTTCTAAAAAAGTGTGCAAAAAAACTCTCAATTTTTTTCGAAGTTTTTTGTAAATAATATGCATAAAATTGACCGTAAAAGTTTTTATTAGTGAAAAAAAAAACTATTTTTTTTTATTATTTTTCGTGCGATGGCTCATGAGATTTTGAACGTAAATGACTCGTTAAACGACCGTCACGTCATACTTGGGTTCCTACCCTTTATAATAAATAAAATACTTTTATAGTATTTTCTAGTAAGTATTTTCTTCAAGTAATAGTCCAAGAACCCGCTGCTTAATTTATGACGTATCTGTTTTTTGATCGAAATGTGGTATAAATGATAGCTTACCAATAGGGTATTACATCGCACTAGGGTTGCCTATCAAAATCTTGCCGCAACCCCCCCTGCCCCCCCCCCCCCCCGAAAAGGTCCCTCTTCGCGGTTTTTCGCATTTTATAGGAATATGGTAAGAGATAGGAGAAAGTAGTCAATCACAAAAATAATCCTTGCTAAATTCTCTACAAAAAATGTCAAGTCAATTTTTTCATAGGACTAGTAGTTTACCCGTAATGGCCGGTCAAAAAACAGGATATTTTTTGAAAAAATAAAAAAAAAGTTTGATTTTTTTTCTTTCACATTCTTCCACCCATTATTACTAACATTTTATGGAAAAAAAATTTTGGCCTGCGGCGCTATATCTCTAGTTATTTTATGAAAAACTAAATTTTAAGAATATTCGTCACTGAGTTTTATTGTAATAACTCCTAAATTATTAGATGTATGAACATAAGTTATAGCTCGTTTTGTAGCTAAGACTACGGTAATAAATTCGTTCTGTGACTATTTTCCTGTAGCTCTTATCGATTTTCAACCAATTTAGTTTAAATACATTTTTTTAGTATTTTAAATGAATTTCGGTTTTGGACCGGCCATTGCGGGTAAACTGCTAGTTCTACGAAAAAATTGACTTTTTTGTTTTTGAAAATTGATTGAAATTGATTTTTTGTAGAGAATTTAGCAAGGATTATTTTTGTCATTGACTACTTTCTCCTATCTCTTACCATATTCCTATAAAATGCGAAAAACCGCGAAGAGGGACCTTTTCGGGGGGGGGGCAGGGGGGGTTGCGGCAAGATTATGATAGGCAACCCTAGTGCGATGTAATACCCTATTGGTAAGCTATCGTTTATAGCACATTTCGATCAAAAAACAGATACGTCATAAATTAAGCAGCGGGCTCTCGGACTATAAGTAGTAATGTCAGTTCTCAACATCATTCATCTTCCAAAAACGTGTTTTTGATTAATTGTGTATGAGTATTTTGAAAAACACAAGGTTTCTATTTCGCTTTCTATTACAAAGAGAGATCACAAGGCCATCCATTTTGATCTACCTAATGTAAATGTCATAGGTGTGATGTGTAGTGTAAGAAGGTCTTTTGGGACATAAAAACCGTATGAGATAGTCATAGACAACTAGCGAAGCTTTCATTTGGTCCTTAAATATTTTAGTAGATGTTTTTTTACAAGTCTAGTAGGTTCTTGACAAAAACAATCTAGGAACCTATTTTCCTCCGTGACTTGCAAAAATTTTAACATGTGTCTTCTTCCCCCGATTTTTTGTTAATTCAATATTCTAGAACGAGAAATTGTGACCAGTCAGGTTTTAAGATTGGGCAGGGGTCATTCTATTGAATAATTTCTAGTTTCTGTCTATTATAAAGGTAGGTAACCGCCTAATAGATTATTTGGGACAAGAAAATTGAAAACGGCATTTCGTCACGTAGGTATACACAGAAAAAATACAGGTTAGTTGGAATTACTTCGAATAAAAATACGATTACTTTATTTTATTTTATTTTTATTTTATTTTTATAACACAACAGCTTATAACATTTATAATATATACAGAGATTACTCAGCTAATATTCAAGATATCATCCTAAGACTTAAAACATGGATAAATGAGAATATGTTTTAGTGACTCTAGTGGGTAGACATTTTATTTTTGTAAATTTTTTTCCATAAATAAATTATTTCCCGTGAAATTTAATGAAACTTGAGATTAGTCCAGTAGTTTGATAGATTTAATACTGTAATTTGATTGATAAAATGTTTATAGTAAGACTTCGTTTCTATTGTATAATATTCGATATGTACCTTTTTACATTATAATGTCCCAAAATCGATTTTGTCGTTTATAGCGGATATAATACCAGCGTGTTAATTTGGAGGTATGGGCTCGATTCCCAGACCTCCAAATTAACATAAACAGTAATCTATGGCTCTTGGCTTCACCTTATGGATTTTCTCAAGAACCCCTGCAAACTTCTTGTCAATACACATCTCTACTATATGGTCAACAGTCTCGATCTAGCCACATTCACAAAAGGGATGATCTCTCTTGTCCCATTTGTAGAGCAAGTATCCGCATCTACTCAGGGCTTATCAACTCACAATAATTGTTTACTCTCCGTGAATTTTCACGGGTCCCTATAAAGGACTAGTCCCACATATTTATTATGTGAGGTAGCCAAATGAAATTCTTACACAGTATACAATATTATATTGGTAGAACAAAAGGACGAGGGCAAAAAAAAGTAAAAGATTTGAAATTGTATTTGACCCAACATGATTGTGGTTAGGATAATTCATCCCCCTGAATATCGGTTCTAGTATCTGCTATAATCTTTTTATGTCATTCGATATTAGGGTGTATTGTGGTTTAGGACCCTCCCTGCCTACCCCCTCAGGGTTCAAAAGGATTAATCCTTTATGTTTCTGCAGATTTTCTTCATCGTAATGTTATTAGAATGTATCGTTTCGCTAACAAACTGACGAATCGAAGAATTTTGGTGATTACAGATTTTATTTAAAAACTTCAAAGGTTTTCTTTTCAAAAAGAAATTCGAGACGGATCATTGCGGATAATATGGTCTAATATAAAAAAAACGTATTTTGTGGCCAGTTTAGAAAATATTATTTTTTTATCATTGATCACTTTTTTCTCCCATCTCTTGCCATATTCCTAAAGATTACTAAAAACTCCGCAAGCATACCTATTCGGGGGCCAGAAGAAATTATTTCATTTAAGTCGCATTGAGATTAAATAACATATATCATGTGAATGAAGATGCCTCTCGTCTCTGTAAAGTAAAAAATCGCTTTTTGTAGATACGCGGGTATAAAATTTGTATGACACTAATATGTGTAAAAAAGGAATTTTATACTATCAGATATTAAGGTTCCATATGGTGTTCTATCACAGGCTGTTGCGCCTTTTATTATTATGTTGATGATCTAGCATTATTATTTATGGAACACCGTATAGCTGAGCCATGGCCTATAATAATCGTGCTGATAAAAACAGGATTATGGATCGAATATCACACATGGCCAACCCATAACCATTTTGGTTCCAGGAGAAAAACCCATAACAATATTGCTCAACATGAATAAATCCCAAAAAAGATAAAAGCGCCTTTAGAAATATCCTCAACTGATTCATTTTTTTTAAAAAAGCCCAAAATTTCTAGTTGGATTCCAGTAGATGAATTATTCATAAAATTTTGACTATTTTACTGTCTATCCCATTTTAGATCCGCAAATTTTTTTGTCCATTTTCTAATCGACGGTTATTTCTAATACACTGAAAGAAATCGAATGCTAATATATAGATAAAATTATTATATTTTTAAAATCCAGTTAGATTTGAGCTTTTGTCCATTTAGCAAATTTTTAAAGAGGTTTTTTCTTTTTTGGGATTTATTCATGTTGAGCAATATCAATATGGGTGTTTGTCCGGTCACGAACCATTTTATATTATGCTCAGTTCGTTAGGGCATAGTAAAGTTATTGCGATCTACAGTGGTCGAAATAAGGGCTGATTTTCATGCCCCAGGGTCAATTTAAGTTCATCTTTTTACCTAAAAATGAAAAACCTGATTAAAAAACTCTTCATTGATCAAGTAATTGATATGTCAAAAACGGACTGATGGCAATTTCTACCAGTCAGCTGATTAAAACACTATGACAACCTTCAGCTGCATTAAAAAACAAGGTAGTGTTTATTTTCGCACTAATTTCAAGCTGAGCACTCAACTTTGATTATTTCACGATTATTTCTTGCGGCATCAAGGTTCAGAATGATAAAACGCTAAAAATCGCTTTTTCCATTTTTCTGGTTTAATTTTGCTTCATTCAAGAAACTTTTGCGGCCATTAAACGGCGATTACTTGACATACATTTTGTAAAATAGAATAAATATTGGATGAATTATTTATGAAATATTTGAGAATAATATAATTATGACGTAAACGTTTTTAATTGTAATACCTATTTTACCACAAACAAAAACATATTGTATTAAAATGTACAACAAAATATTTTAATCCTCGGTAGCAGCTCTGAACAACAATTATTTAATACCTTACTCATTTTAATGCCATCTGCGTCGACCCTGTGTAAAAACGCCACATTTCTCATGCCGGACAATATTGGAATAATCTCCTCGGAATTCCAAAAATTCACAACAAATTCGTAAAATGATTATACGATGGGAAAAATTTTGAAATTCTAAAACAATGGATTTAAGAGTACGCATATTGACATTTCAAAAATGTCTAAAAACGGGAGACCTCTGATCTCCACAACCGTTACTAAATATGCTTTAGAAAAAATAAAGTAGATACATTGAACCTTTATCTCGGGAAAAACCGTAAAAGATTTTTTATATCTTATATAGTATTCTCAAAAAAAAAAAAGTGAAAAACACTGATCTTTTTTCCGAAAGATGCAGAAACTCGTTTCCAGAAAGTCGCAGAGTCATTTTTTTTTGTGCTGATAATACACATTAAAATCTAGGGAATAACCGTAAAAGTTTTTTGATTCAAGCAAAATTAACCCCTTAAAAATGGAAAAAAAAAATTATCACGCGATTTTGAACCTTAATGCCGTGAGAAATGACCGTGACGTCATAGTTGGGTCGCGAGCTTTAAAATGAAAAAGCTCAAAGGTATTGAATATTTCAGGGCGAGATGTGTTGTCGCTATTAATTATTCAGTCATTTGAAAGCTTCTCGTGTAACTTAAGAGGTTTTGGGTGTTTTTAATGTTCTTCTATTATTAGCAAAATCCTCTCAGGTATTAAAATATACTACACGTGATTTAGACACTAAGCTGTATTTAAACTACCTAGGTTTTAATTTTTTATCAACAGTATCAACAGTAAGAAATATAACAATACATAGCTACTTAATGTACATGAAATTCGACAACACAGCCGTCGCTCTTCGTGGTGTAGTGGATATGATCCCTACTTTGCGAGACGAAGGTCTGGGTTCGAATCCCAGCCGGGGTGAACTGAAATGGCGAATGTTTGTCGAGTGTAAAGTAATCTTAATTAATAAAAGTGAGTGAAAATCTCGGCGAAAACGCTCGAGTATTTAAAAAATTGATGTGAAAATTGGAACGGTGTAATTTAATATGTATATTATTTCTTTCCATAGAACATCATAAAATATGTATGTGGCATGGTTTCTCTACTTTCTCTAATGATCAAATTGTAGGTAAGTTATCCGTAATAGATATATTTTCTACGAAGTTGTTATATCGTATTTTATTAATGTTCCTTTTACTAGCATGATAGTTAACAGTGCAGGAATCTATGAAATAAATATACATTTTGAATAGAAACTCTAGAGTTTCGTATTAGTTGCATGTTGAAAACATTTTACCTAGATGCAAATAATTGCATATTATAACAATATTTACAGCAGAACAAACATTTTACCGGTATCAAAGTTTACCGCTAATGAGCATTTTAAAACTGGTAGTCTATTGTATCGCAAAACTGTTTTGCATTTCAGAAAACACCATATTATTACATCATTATAAATGAAACGTAAAGTAAATTCTATTTACGTTTCTAAATGTTTGAAAAAACCCATAAAAAATCGTTTCGATCATCATAGTATGTTACATTGGTCAATAAATTCCCTATTAGTACCCAGTACTGTAGTAATGAAGGTCTCTCTAAACCGATTGAAGGTCCATCTCATGGGAGTACAAAGATATTATGTTCTCAATTATTCTGTACTTTGTCCTTTGTAGCTTCAGACTAATTGGTCAGAGATATCGATTTAGGTTTGGTATATAACTAGGCCAGTGTAAAAACATCAGAAAAGGGGGTATAGCGTCAATAATTCTCGGAAAGCTGGAAACTATTTTAATCTCTTCTTTAACATGCAAAGAAGGTTTTTTGAAGTTTGCACCAAATTTGCGCTTGTGCTAAGTACAGGGTGACCCAAAAACCGAAACATTTTTGTATTTTTTTCAGTTTTTCACTAATAAATTCTAAACGGTGCTTTCTAGGAAAAGATTGTTTTCTTATAAATTAAAGTACGTGATATTCTGCGTCGTTTGAGCATAAATACTCTTTTGTACATCAAAAAATAATTGTGATACATACACTGCCAATTACATATTAATTTTCTCAACAAATTGAAATATTCCTATTTTTCTCTTTTGATGTCGAATAACTTCTCAAATTACGGTATTTACGGCAATATTTTACTAAAAATATTTAATGGTGGGTTAATTTTTGTTAACTTGAGATTAAAACTTTACACCTACAGCGCATAGTTTAAGATGCACAGGTGTTTAAAAAGAGACGAGTGAAATAAAGAAATTTATTAAATGATAGAATTAGATATGTAAAAGCAAAGATAATTTAAATTTTACTCTTTCATTTTGTAAACCTATAGTTTTTCAAGTAAAATCAAAATTTTCAATACTGTTACGCCACTGAATAACATTTTATATCGAAAAGAGTAATTTTTTTACCTTCATTGGTTTTATTAAAATATCTCCTAAACGACTAGGGTTAGGAAAAAGATCTATATCGCAAAATTTATCTATGATAATTTTTCTATATTATATTTGAAAAATAATTTCTTTAACTTAAATACTAAGTGAGGCAGAATTGATTAAAAATGGTATATAAAAAATAAGTTCATACATGTCGTCACTTTTTGTTAAATTACTCCTAAACCAAGCGGTGTAGCATAAATTCGTTAAATTATATTTAAAGGTAAATAAATTTTCTATAAAATGAGTATAATAAAATTAATTTGAGAGTTATAATAAAAAAGTACTAGATGTTCGAATTTGATTTTGTATAGAGGCACGTTGCTACGCAGGAACATTTTGTATGGGAAGCGTGGATTTATTTTACAAAATATTGATATTGATCATCTAGTACATTTTTATTATAACTCCCAAATAAAATTTATTATACTTGTTTTATAGGAAATTTATTTACCTTTAAATATAATTTTACGGATTGGTGCTACACTGCTTGGTCAGGGAGTTATATAACAAAAAGTGACGACATGTATGAACATATTTTTTATATACTATTTTTAATCAATTCTACCTTACTTAGTATTTGAGTTTAATAAATGATTTTGCAATCATAATATAGATAAATTATTGTAAATAAATTTTGCAATAAACATTTTTTTCCTAACACTACCCGTTTAGGAGATATTTTAATAAAACCAATGAAGGTAAAAAAAAAATTCTTTTCACTATAAAATATTATGCAGTGGCGTAACAGTATTGAAAATTTGGGTTTTACTTGAAAACCTATAGGTTAACAAAATGAGAGAGTAAAATTTAAATTATCTTTTCTTTTACATATCTAAATCTATCATTTAATAAATTTCTTTATTTCACTCGTCTCTCTTGCAACACCTGTAAATCCTTAATTATGCACTGTAGGTGTAAAGTTTTAATCACAAGTTAGAGAAAATTAACCCACCATTAAATATGTTTAGTGAAATATTGCCGTAAATACCTGATTTGAGGAGATATTCAACAACAAAAGAGATAAATATGAATATTTAAATTTGTTGAGAAAATTAATATGTAATTTGCAGTGTCTGTATCATAATTATTTTTTGATGTACAAAAAAGTATTTATGCTCAAACGACGCAGAATATCACGTACTTTAATTTATAAGAAAGCAATTTTTTCCTAGAAAGCATCGTTTAGAAGTTATTAGTGAAAAACTGAAAAAAGTACAAAAATGTTTCGGTTTTTGGGTCACCCTGTACATAGCACAAGCGCAAATTTGGTGCAAACTTCAAGAAATCTTCTTTGGATGTTAATGAAGAGATTAAAATAGTTTCCAGCTTTCCGAGAATTATTTACGCTATAAATCTCGTTTTACTGGGCTAAACGTTCAATGAGAAGAAATATATTTTTTCAAATTGGTTGCACGATTCGGAAAGATAAGCGTTTCTAGGTTTAGTTGTACTGCAAAGTCCCCGTGGGATCCTACAGTTATATTACAGTCCACATTTTCATATGTTTTTGTAAAAGTAAAATCCAGTTCGTAAAGCTCCATTCTGTATGTCATATTATGAGTGTTTGCGCAAGAAAATGTTGTCTGTATTATGCACACAGTATTCACTGGTTTCCCCATAAAATGGAAAACCCCTAACTATTACTTTTCAATCCAAACTTTTTAGTATAGCCCTGCATCTTTTTATTCTCAGCCATTTTGATTCCAATGCTGAACATGGGCCTCTCCTTCGACATTTTACAGACCATTATCTTGGGGACTATGCATCCATCTAAAAATAACAAATTTATAGGTAGATGTAGAAAAGGTAGATGCTTTACTTGTTATAAATCTGAAACTGACTTAAACAGTCACATCGTTCGAAAGACGGACGCGTTTTGAGTAAAAAGAATCCAACGGGGTGTGTGACAAACTGCATGAATGTTACGAAAGCAAGAAATGGATTGGGCGATCGGGAGTTACATCCTCATCGTTGCTTATCTCGTAAGGGGTGCGACGTAAGGGGACAAGCAGACAAAAAATATATGTCAAGTAGTTATATCTCAACAGATATACAGCAAAGGATGAAGATTCCATAAGGCTTATGACTGATCGACGGCTGGCTAAATGTGATCACTTTACACTTATCATTCATTCAGCAATCCCATTCCATCCATCTGCCTCGGCCGAGAATGTCCATCCTTTGCTGTATAGAGATGACTAGGTACTCGTTTTATTAAACTACGACATTTAGAAAATTCCGATGTTCCCACGAAAAACATAAATTGTGATTTTCAGAATAATCAGAAAAATATTATTCAGAAAACACCCACTAGAAAAAAAATAACCGGATGTTTCCCAAAGCACGTTTCCTGTTTTGATGACAGAACTTATTATTGATATTCCACCGACACGTTGTAACAAAACTTTGTTATAATTAATTCGTGTTTCGCTTTTTATTCGAGTGTTTAACTTTGTCCTACTGTTTTGTTGAATGTTGCTGTATAGATACGAAGAAAAAGTGTCGGGCATCACAGCGCTGGGCTGTGTACTAAACGCTATGCAGATTTATTAAAATAACCCTGTATATTAGATGTTTGAAACCTTTGATATTAGTGCCAAAGAAAAACCGTGCTGAGAAACTCCAAAAACAAATAAACACTACCCGGAAAACCACCGAAGAGCTGGAAGGAGAGCTGAACGTGAATACTTGCCGGAAACTTTTACACTCTGACCAGTATTGATCTTGGATCATATTTTGTGTTATATTGATTTATAATTCTGTATATCTATATACGAATGTGGTATTGTTTATACATAATTATTTTTTACATAATATGTTCAAATGACGATGGGCCTACGGATGATAAGCAACAATAATCAATAAACCTCCTCATCCCAGGACAGCCCGCCCTCACAAACCGGTCACACGACCTTACATAAGAGGAAGAAGAAGACCAAGAAATTTCCAACCGCTAGAGTAACTAAAACATATTCTCATTTATCCATGTTTTAAGTCTTAGGATGATATATTTAGTGTTAGCTGAGAAATCTTACTTTTCACGACGTATTTTTTCACATGTTCAGTTACTATCCCCTGCACCATCAGTTGGCTAGGTGTGATCGCCTCTGTAAAGAGTTTGACATGCGCTCGGCACCCTGACGTCCTTTACGTTTTATATTACGAGTATTCTCCAGAAGCTCCACTCTGTGACATGAACAATTTGCATAAAATAATGTCTGTTGACTGTACTGTACACTGTACGTGTTGAATGTATTTCCTGGATGTTATTATGGAACGTATCTATTGAAAAATATATTCCAGAAATGCGGGAGGCGGAGCTCTTCACCTGGAAAATTAGTTTCGTGACAATCGGAATCATATATCTGGTAAAGAGTAGTTTATTCAGAGGCGGCTTTTCGATTCGGATAGTGATGAGCAAAATCAGTCTTGGTCTTACGAGACTTGCAAGAACAAGACCGCTTTTTCGCTGCAAGACCATGACCAAGACAGGCTGTGATAGACCCAGACCGAAAGCAAGACCGAGCCATCAAGACCAAGAGACTTGCATGACTGGGTTGCAAGATTAGGTACTGATAGGAAGCATAATAAATAACAATATTATAAATGATAAAAATAACAAATATGCTTTTAGATTCCAAACGGCCTCAGTATTTAATTCATTAAAAAAAAAACTTGCTACCTGTTATTTTAAAATCAAAATTTAAATATTATAGGCGTGTTGCATATCAAATTGAAGATAATTGAATCCAGAATATATGTAATAAAACTAAAATTAGCCCAAATGGCCTGTGTGAAGACTACTGAATGTTGAAGACCAAGACGAAGACTCAGTATGCAAGACCATGACCTAGACCATGTCTCATATGTAAATGCAAAACCAATACCAAACCTAGCTTGCAAGAACAAGACTACCTCGGTCTCATCTTGGTCTTGCAAATGCTCATCACTAGGTTCGGGCGAGTTGAGCGGTCGCCTGCTGTGCCTTTATTGAATTATTAAAATTTGAATTATTTTGACTTTATGCTGGCACCAGACGCTCACCGACCCTCGACGACCTCGCCGTGAATGAGTAAAAAGGAGTTTGGTTGAAAATGTTTGTCTTGACGTGTACGTAACCGACCGTTGACGCCTTTCTACTCATGAACACCGAGCCTTCACGACCCTATACGAGCATGTGGATGAAGCATTAGAGTTAGAGAATCGACCCCTTTGACTGTCAAACTGCAGTGATTGGTAAACAATATAATTTCGTTGCACATAAATTACAAGTGTGTGTCTGTTGTGATATTATCATAATCCATTCTGATTGAATTATATCCAACAGAGTGATTAATGATTTACTACTGAATTCCTACAACTATCTATTATTATAGGTACTACAAATCTATCATTCCATTCATTGTGCTATTGTCCCAGCTTAATACACCTATAACGTTTAATTGATGAGCAATGGCCACTTGAAACATTTATGCCCAATCCTTCCAACTTTAACCTAGGAAGGAGAGCCCTAAGAAATTTCCATACAAAAACAGAGATAATATTCTATTAATTGAATAAAGAACATCAGTTTCCATTTAGAACACAGCCAAAATCCATACGAAATGCAACACGCAGCCCACCTACTCTGAGCGGAGATATTTGGGCACCTAACGTAGGTGGGCTGCATGTTGCATTTTGTATGGATTTTGGCTGTGTTATAAATGTAAGCTGATGTTCTTTATTCAATAAATAAAATATTATCCCTGTTTTTGTATGGAAATTTCTTAGGGCTCTCCTTCCTAGGTAAAAGTTGGAGGGATTGGGCATCAGCGAATCAAGTGAAAGAATCGTAGAATGTGTATGAGGAATTGCATGAATGTGACGGAAGCCCGAAGTGTGTGTAAGGATAGGAACGTCTGGCGATCCGTTCTTTCTGCCTACCCCGCAAAGGAGGTGACGTGAGGGTATAGTATAGTGAAAGAAAGCTGGTTTGCTAACCCATATTACGGGAAATCTACCGGCAACCTCACCAAATGTTTTTAATAGGTTTTAAGTAAAATGTGGTATGGGCGATTATTAAAAAGCAATTTTGGAATAAGTACTCTTTTATCAAGAAAGTTTCCCAAAATCAGGTTTTTGCCCTTTGATTACTACTACTACCACCACCAATGCTGTATTAGCCCAATAATGGGGTTAATTATTAAAATTTTGTTCAAAATACACACAAATCATTCTTCCTTCTCAAAATTAATGTGACATTCAGAATGCGTGGCGAATCTTTTACTTTATTTATAATTTTCACAGTTAATAATCTTAAGTTAACGCCACCAATATTATTTGGGAAACTAAGAAACAAATCCCCTGATTTCACTGATGTTTTCGGCATTAACTACATATGTGACTGTTTTTTGAAATTTTGAAAAAACTGAGTTTACTCGTATTACACTGTGTAATCAGTCACGTGAGTTTGTAAGACAACGCTACCACACAACATTACATAGTGTCAGTAATAAACTCAGTTTTTTTCAAAAAAACCCTGATTTCTTTATTTAAAAATAAACTGAAGCATCTTTATCCCTCCCAAAACAATTCTCCCACCAATCTTACCCAATAAACCCTTTTCCTAATATCCTTTCCCTTCCTATATCCCTATTATTTAACTATATTTATGTATGTATGGTATATTTTATTTTATTTATGTGTATTTTTTTATGCATGCTATTGTTATTCTTATTTTGTTTCTTATTTTTTTTTCTTTCATGTTTCATTGTTTCTTTTTACTGTACGCTTTGTACACACATACTTTCTTATTTTGTAATATCAAAATTGGTTGGTTGGCAGATATTGCCACTGGCAATAAGCCCGCCATTTGTAATGTATTATTATTGCAATAAAGATTTTTATTATTATTATTATTATTTCTAAAAAGGGAGCGGAGCACACCTATAGAGATCGGCCTCCGTTAAAAGGTTCCTATAATACAATCAGAGCACAATTGATTATAATATTATCGTAGGTTGTTATTAGGTATCATGATTAATGTGCGTGCAACTACGACAGTAGAAGGTTAGCTGGTGGAAATATCAAAGTAAATTAACTTCGTGGTAGGAATTACCTACTTTTACAACAAATCACTCGCCTATCTATATCAGTGACAGTTACACTGAATTGTTTGTCGACGTTTCTCTGATTGGAATATTTGTATAACAATGAAGCAATTCGCATGAACCTTAAGAGCATCTACGCATATTCTGATGTTTCAAAAATGTCTTAAATACGGGAGACCTTAGATCGCGACAACCTTACTAAATATGCTTTGGAAAAAATACAGTAGATACATCAAATCTTTATCTAGGTTATAACCGTAAAAGATTTTATATATATATCTTGTATATATTTCTCAAAAAAAGTGAAAAACACCTCTGATCTTTTTTCCGAAAGACAAACTCGTTTCCCGAAAGTCGCAGAGATATATTTCTTTTTTGTTTTTATAATATGCATCAAAATCTAGGGAATAACAGTAGAAGTTTTTTGATTCGAGCTAAATTAACCCAAAAAAATGAAAAAAGCTTTTTTTACCATTTTTTCATGTGAGTTAGTGAGTTCATGCGATTTCGAACCTTAATGCCGTGGGAAATTACCGTGACGTCGTAGTTGGGTCAAGGGCCTTAAGTTAGATCTATAAAAAGACTGAAGGCAAAATTTTGCGCATTTCCCACTCACCACCCTAAAGATTATTAAAAATCCGTCCCAAATAATTCTATAAGTCAATTTCCTAAAGAAATTTCATCAGCCATTCGATAAACATTTTCTCAAAATATTTCTTGATATTTTTCTTCATTTTGTTTACCACAAAAAATAAAAATACGATTTAGTAGGTTGTTGAAAAATCTTATTAAAATGTTATTAGGATAATAACTGTCAGTGTGAAAGGAGCGATAACATTGTTTATTAGTCGAGTTCTGAACCTTATTGGAGAGATACGGATACCTCAGTAAGGGTGGGATATTACCAGAGTCAGGGTCGATCTTAGGTTATAATATAAACAGTGTTTATTGAAACATAAAGGTAGCGGAAAAATCCATTGAATAAACACATCGCACACGTGATATAAAAGTGACACAACTAGAATATAATTAAATTGAAGTTACCAGTGCACTAGTGCACGGAACGACCCAAATGACACATTGTATAACGTAGAATGGTCTGAGAACGAGAACAGACTAACTACGAAATGATTTGGGACAGTGTGCCAGATAAAAGAAAACAGTTAATAGGTACTGCACGAAGGTATGTTTTAATGAAACCCTTGGGAAATTCGAATTAAATTTTATACATTTATTTACCGTATAGTGATACGAAGTACATCACATAAATATAATAACAATACCTACATAATAAACAGACAGACACTACATGTATATCGCACAATGAATACTGTTTTCCAGAGTTCGAAATCATACTATAATTACACATGTACTAACGAGCTGTAGTTTTAAATAACTACATTTAAATTAAAAGTTATGAATTTAGTGTTTTAAAACATAATAAGGTTATAATACCTATTTCAAATTGTGCCAATTTTGTAGAAAATAATATTTATTATTTACACGAATTTGTTGAATGTTTGTTGAACATAAAATGTGTTGTTTTTATCTCTACTTGGGTCATTTCAAATAAGCAAAGAATTGGCGTGTTTTCCGAAAAATGGTTTAACTATCTCAATAATAGCAATTATATTAGGCACATACGAAATTATGGCGATCAACTTCGCAAGAAAGGAATATTTTGAATTGTGTCACTTTTGATATGAGTCTCTAGCTTTATATTGTGTTGTATAATCTGTATTATCGCTCCAATACATGCGAGTAATAGAAAGCCTGCATTAACCCTTTATTGTACTGACTTGGCTCCTCATTGATCCCTAGTGTTGGCGATATATTTTTATTACCTTGTCTAAGAGACAACCATTTTATATAGGTAGTAAATAATAATATTAGATGACACGTACAATTTTTATACCTAATACTTAGGGTCAAAAGTCTGCTTAACACGGGTCAATGTTGGCGTAATAGTCCGCGTTTTTCAATAGGGTCTTGAAGTAAAAATATCAAACTAAATTAATTGCAAATATTCTACCGAAAAAGTCCTAAAAAGACGTACGTACCTACTTCTAGCAAATTTCAAAACTCAGCAATTATAATATAAATATAATGGTATATTCAGAACGATAGATATAATGAAAATAAGATCTGAAATATCTGTTAGTTTTTCCTGACTTTTACAGGCAGTCGAAATTTATCAATTAACGGTGGAGGCCTCTGAGTATCCCAGAGGATTGGGAGGTGTTATTCTTATTAGTAAAATAAAGTAAATAGTATTTTAGAAAATGTCATTTTTTAATTTGGACAACATTTTTATTACTCGTTATTTAAGGATTACAACAGACACCGACATGATTCGAGCGTGTTTGTTTAAAAAAAAGCTTAAACAATCTAAAAAAGATTACCCAGTTAAGACCGCATTGCAAAATTAAAATGGCAGTGGGCTGGGCATATGGCTAGATAAGAGGATACTACGTGGGCACCCAAAATCCTACAGTGGAGGCCCTGGAACAAAAGGAGAAGCGTCGGAAGACCTCCCAAAAGGTGGTCTAATGACCTGGTCCAGCAAGTCGGAAGGACCTGGATGCGGAGGGGGAGAAACAGAGATGAGTGGAAGGAAATGGAAGAGGCCTACGTCCAGCAGTGGAGGGAGGAAGGCTGAGGAGGAAGAAGAAGAAGTTAGGATGGACTGCCTAATTATATATATAAAAAAATATAGTATGAAATAAATGAATCAGGAAGTGGGTATCCAAAATAACATAAATCATTAATAAATTAAGTAATCAAGATCTGGACATTGATAAAAAAATCATAAAGGGGCGTTTTTTTTGGAATCAAATTATGATTCGACCCAAAAATGATTTTATCTGCATCATTAATTTATTTGTATGATGGAAATTGGATTGGAATCAATGAGATTATACCTAATGTTATTTGATCAACCATTGATAACTAAAATTGGTTAGCCTGCTTCGCACCCAAATCGCTTTCCACTGATTGAAAATCACATTTTAATAATTACTGTTATTGTAGGCAGTTATTGTGATTGGAGCAAATTGATAACCATTATGTGTACACAATAAAATTATTATACGTAACAAGTTTGATACCTGTGCGTGGAATTTCAGTGAGGGTTTTGAATAGATAGCAGATATACGAATAATGAGTAGGTATTTGTTGGTAGGTATGGTAAATTCTGTGTGTACAAAACTGACAATCGATGATTAAAATAATCGTAAGGTATACAAAAATATTTTTTTTTAGTTAATCAAAAATCTATACTCGCATAATTTTATGATTATGAATTCACATTTACGTTGAAATGAATTAAAAAAATATATTGGAGTGGCAGAGTATGACCCACCCGGACACGTAAAGTAAGTAAGTAAAAAAAAATAGCATACGAAGGAAGCTTCGATGGAGCCTGAGTGAGCCAGCGACTGAATATAAAGAACGTTCAATTTAATTTCTGACGACCAAGCGTGCTTGCGAAATTTATCATTGCCCAATGCCCAACCTTCAAACTTTTTTCGTTTGAGGGATGTGATATACTTCTTTTGACCATACGATAAACAAATAAAACAAATACGTCATAATATTACCTACCATCGCGATAATGTATCCCAATATTGGGGTAACCCTTGAATACTAGATAAATTTTGTAAAAACACACAATATACACTTAATTATCTTAACGTAAAATTAATGATGCCATCGGTGGTTGATGCCCTACGAAGTAATAAAATAATTATCAGAAATTGTACTTACCAATTAAATTACCATGAAGTACATGTACTGCCACAGTAGCATTGGCGTAACCCTCAGCCTTTGAAAGTGTGTAAGGAAGATCAGGGCTGGGGGTGGGGACCACGGTGGGCGGCGCCCCACTGGACAATTCGCTCGCATCAGCAGCCCAGGGGAAGGCCCCGCATGTGTAGGTCCCAGCGTGCGACCTGGTCACCTGGTCTACTATAAGAGTGCAGGTGGCACTGTCCGAACCAGTGACGTTACAACTGAAACAAGAGATAACAGAAATCAATAACAATTTAGGTTCTATTTTATTCCCTTACGCTGCGTCCCTTGTAGGGTAGGTAGAGATAAATGAACGCCAGACTGCCTAATCCTTAAACACAGTCGAAACCTTGAGACTGTTGTTTAAAAAAACTAGCCATTTTTTGGATTGACAATATTGAACTTCACTTACAACTAACCTCCACCGACTGCCAAGATATAGAAAATGCACTGTGTATCTATTTCTAAGTGTCATATTTTTGACATACCCAGTACCTACGAGTACGTATCAATGATAGAAAAAAATATGCGTCAACAAATAGCAAAATAAAACAAATAGCAATGTTGCACTGCATGACTATATTTCTACGCATGAATTTTTGCTGCGTTGCTAAAATGGGCTATTGCAAAAAAAGCTTCGAAAGTTTTTTGAAATTGCTTACAATTTGCCACTCAATATTCGTGTTTACAATTCAAATGAAAAAACACTATAAATTAACAGCTTCCGTACAATTAGCACCATTATAATTGGATGCAGTTAGCATTCATTAACTAACGCAACATTGTTTCTGAAATTATCGTAGCCGAAATTCACATTACAAAAATCACCTGGGTTAAGAAGTGAGGCTGTGAGTAAAAATTGTACTAGGTATATTTTTTTTCACATTTTGTGTTAAGAATAACGTAGCCGAAAAAAATGGTTCTAGGTTATTGTATAAAAAGGGGACAATAAAATCAAAAAAATATCTGCTAGAGTCACTTCTTCTTCTTCTTTCGTATGCCTGCGACGATTGGCTTATCTAGGCAATGTTCCGTAAGTATTCTATTATCCTTGGCGTCATGTGGATTTCATATAGTCACTGTATATTACCTTGAAAATTTTATCAACCAAATTAGAGATCTAAAAAACAACGGGAAAATCCCAAGTTTCAGCAAATGTCGGAGGTAATTTTGGAAATACAATTTGTACCTGCCTGATGACAACATCATCTGCGACTGCGGAGCGACCCAGGACGACAGCCACCTATTAATATGTCCCCTGACGGGAGAGAGCTGCCCCCCTGGGGGCCTGATTTTAGAAAATGACAAGAGTGGCAGGGTAAGACCCACCCGGACACGTAAAGTACCTAAGTAAGTTCAGAATATTAAAATAAGAGTTACAAAAACATATTTTTATTCACATGTTCAGTTACAATGTCCTTTTAAAGGAAAACAATAGCAGAAGATACGTTTGGTACGAAATTGATAATATACCTAGCAGATATTTCAGATGAGAAAAATGCAATGGATTTTTGTTCGTATCGCCGTGCAATAGGAGAATCCTTTCCATTGTGAAATTAATACTGCGCTGCGAATTGGAAGGACTCTAACTCCCAACCGTGCATGAGTGAGTGAAAGAATGAATCATAGAAACGTTTGAAGTGTATGGAACCGGAAGGAAATAGTTATTAGGAAAAAACTGAAATTTCCTCGTCGGGTATAAAAAAGACTCTAATCGAAAAATCCTATTATGTCATGTTTATTTTTTATCTAACTAATTGCGATATCAATGGACTTGCGATTTCAGTGCATGCCATAAGACCAAAATACCTGCATCAACTATAGTGAGAGAGGCTGAGAGATAGGAAAGAAGAAAAAAAATGATAATGATGTACAGAGGAAATGTGGAGATAATGACTGTAGAATTGAAAATGACACTGTCGGGCTTTCGACCAACTTCGGTTGGCTTAAGTGATCACTTTACACTCGAGAAACATTTTCCATTTCAGTTTGTTCTGGCTGGGATTCTAACTCAGACCTTTGTCTCACATAGAAGGGATCGTATTCACATAAAAAAAACTGAAAATATACTAGTCAGGAAGAAAGGATGCGAATAAAACGCGGTCGTTCAAGAGTCACTTGGAATAGACATTACAAGTTTCTTTCTGACTACCCCGCAAGGGATATGATGTGATGGAATTAATATACAGAATTAATTGATATTTGTGTAATATTTGTTTGTAAGCTATTTATTTATCTGTCCACTGTGGTTAATAAGTAAATAAGCTCAAATTATTTATAGGTATGTAGGGTTTAGAGATGTGTTAATAATGGTCAACAGTTAATCTTCAACAACTGTTCTTATTTAGCACGTCAATACTGTAGACATAAAAGTATGTTGTCGGCTAACGTTAATCCACGCTAATACCAGAGTGAGCGTGTTAATATGCCAAACAAATTCACGAGAAGAAAACTAAGCAAAATTTCTGCACATATTAGCCCGTCAACAGTAATATTTATATCAAAAGAAAAATTAACGACTAGGTACTGTTATTATTTATTCATCTCGCGATTTCATTGGTCACCGGTCAATAGTAGCGCCTGTTGACCAGTGACCAATGACATCGCGTAAATCAATACTTTCGAAATTGATCAGCGACGAGACGGCAGTTAACGATAACTATTAATCGAGGTTACCATTAGCATCGGTTAAAGTTAGCTTTAGTTAGGGTAAATGCCCACCACTAAAGTAGGGTTGCAGGTAATAACCGCAATATTAAAGTCCGCATTCAAATAAAGCTCCTCTTACATTATTATTTTGCTACGATCAGCTTCACACAACGTAAAACACAATATTAGTAGCACTTCGCTAATATAATATGAATTCTACAATCGTTTAAACGGGCAGCAAATAAAGAAAAATGACGGCAAGAGGACACCAACAACTGTTATAAATTCTGTGCAGTAAAATTTGAGTGACAAAAGAAAATGTAATC
This sequence comes from Ceraclea dissimilis, assembly GCA_963576895.1. Classification (NCBI taxonomy): domain Eukaryota; kingdom Metazoa; phylum Arthropoda; class Insecta; order Trichoptera; family Leptoceridae; genus Ceraclea; species Ceraclea dissimilis. The sequence goes on from OY756360.1 coordinate 582,183, forward strand.
TGGATCTAAAAACTGATAAATGTTATTGATTATGATGTGTTCTGAAAATAAGTAGAATCATTTGAAATTTAGGCAGCATTATGTATTGAAATGTTTACGGTGATTTTTTTTGTAAAATTTAAACGAATTTCTCATTGTCCCATACACTTTGCGACTCACACAAAAATTCTCATTCAGTGGACCACTAACTATGTTTCTTCTTTTTTTTGGCCGCGGACTCGTCAACGAGTGATAGGTTTCAATATACATTATTGTCTATGATATTCACTATTATCTTTTACTAATCTGCCACTCAAAACAATTACAAGTTTGAACAATCTCCAATGACTGAATTATTAAATAATAAAAAAACTGAATACCTACAGTCAAATTGAATTATTGAAGAATTGATTTACTTATGTCTGCATTTAAGCCTACTTTTTCTGCAAAAAGTATCGGGGCTTGCACAAATCTAAACTTTCTCCTGCATACTTTGCACTAGGCTAAAAGCCTGTATTGCAAAGCGTGAAATATATCCCCAGCGCTGGGGTTCGAACCGGGCACCTCCCATTTAGGAGACCGCAGCTCCAACTAACCTCGCTAACCAATTAATCATGGTCTGATGCTGATATTTTTCAAGACAGGCATATAATAATATTGCAAATAAATAATAATATGCTATCCAAATAACATGCTTATTTATTTTTTAACATGCTGATTTTTATCGCTAACCGAATCGTTAAATTGCAAACTGTTTAGTAATATCCGCTACGGTTTTATTGCTGCAAAATAATATCAATATTGGCTTCTATCAACCCTTTAAAATTTTACGATCCGCAACCGGGAAATTGCACAGGAAGTTTTGATAACTAATGACCAAGTTGTCGATATAAGTTGGGTTGTACTGTATCTAATGTTTTCCGATGCAGTTAAAAGCAAATTATGCAAATAGAGGTAAATAAACACGTTTGAAAGAGGAAGTTAAGTTTATTTACCTTACTATTTTTTACATTATCTTACGGTTAGGATTATAGATTTTAGCCTCCCTCTTTTTTGGTGTGTTTTTCAGGTGACCTGTAGTGTAGAAGTCAGCTGGTGTTTTTTTTTCCCTGTAAGTACAGGGGACCGTATATCCCCTGAGTTACTGCGACCAGAGTAGGTTTATCCCTTCAACGTAGTAGGTGACACCCTTCAATGTTACAACTCGTCCTCAGCTTGTGTTAGTAGATCTTTTATAAGACATTTTTCACAATTTTCAGCAATTCGCCCTTTCAAAATGTCATGTAAATGGGTGCACAATGAGAATATTGCGAGTGTTTTTATACACAGCATTCACTGGTTACCTCATTGTTGGGATCATTAGAAGTGCTTTTAAGGACAAGTTGAGATTTCTAATTTGTCACCTTTCCAATGACAATTCCAAATTTCTGCTTCTGAGCAGAATTTGAATTAACGAGATTGACAGATAGAAGGAGTGTCGGAAGACAACTAAAGAGATGGACCGATTGTCCAGATCGCTGGGGGAACCTGGATACGAAAGTGTCAGAGCAGAGACCAGTGGAAGGAGTTGGAAGAGGCATCTATCCAGCGGTGGAGGGAAGAAGGCTAAAGAAGAAGAAGATTGACAGAACATAGAATGTTTGGTGATGTCGTAGAGGCGCATCCCGCTGTTTAAGACCAACAAATGTTTTGAAAATCTTTTTGTGATGAGATATTTTATCTTTTTCGTGTTCTTTAGTGGAAAGTTAAAAAGAATTATGTGTATGAGTTCCTGGTACTATATAGGAGCACTCTATAATATTGTGTGTGCGACAGTGCGAATATAAAACAGAGTAAACAGCATTCCTGTAGAGAGATTCGTTAAACGAAAACAGTGTAGCATTTCCTAAAATCCCTTTCAACCTCTTATCAAACCTTTTCCATACTGGGTTGCCTACTATCTAATCTAATAAGTGGGTACATGAAATCCTAAGCGTACCTACTCGTCCTGGATTTTTCGGAAGACAATATTATTATAACACATCGAACTCAAAAAAAATAAATAATGTTATAAAGGACAACGGGCAAAAATGTATGGAACCTGGTCCAAGAGCCTCCACAAACAAGACATACAGGAAACGAAAGAACATACTTGTCTTACTATTCTGGCAAAATACTATCAAATTCTGTACCGGGGTATTCTCGCTACGGTCGTTTTTGTCCCAGGTATTAATATGAGTTTACCAAAAAATTGGTTTATATATATTCGAAGTAATAGGAACTTGGTCCAAGAGCCTCCACAGATGTTGCTAGCGGAAAATGAAAGCACGTACTTGTGTTACCATTCTGGCAAAATACCATCAAATTCTATCCCGGGACATTCTCGCTATGAATTTTTTTGTCTCGGGTATTAATGATATGATCTAAAAATTAACATGATTCACAGATTTTCGAAGTATTTGGAACATCGTCCAAGAGCCTCCACAAATAATACAAACAGGAAACGAAAGAACATACTCGTCTTACCATTCTGGAAATTCTGGCAGTCTGCGAGGGCACTTGGACGAAGTTCCTAACATTTACTAAAGTATACACCAAGTTTTTCGTAATATCAAAGGAGAATGTTCATTTAGTATGAAAAAAAAATCCAGGCCCGGCGCAAACAAAATGTATCTCAAACGATAGGTAAAATGAGTAATTAAACACTGCATAGGAGGCATCATCGAAATCAATGGCCTAATGTGTGAAATACCTATTCGAAGCTTACAGGGGTCACATGAATTTATTAGTAAAAGGAGCATTAAACAGTTACAATTGTGGTTTAAAAGCATATAATATGATGATTATAAGGCAGCCCGTCTTCTTCACCAGCACTACCGGATGGAACCAAGAAATAATATTTTTTAAAATATCTTTACAACATAATCATTCCTGAATTTACACAATCACTGTGTCTCCTGAATTTTGAATAGGTATTTTACACATTTAGCCATTGATTTCGATGATGCCCCCTATGCAATATTTAACTACTCATTTTTACCTATCATTTGAGTAACATTTCGTTTGCGCCGGGCCTGGGGTTTTATTGAGCATTCTCCTTTATACCTGGGACAAAAACGATCATAGCAAGAATATCCTGGGACAGAATTTGATAGTATTCGGCCAAAATGGTAAGACATGTAGATTGTATGTACTTTCATTTCTCGCAAGTCTCGTTTGTGGAGGGTCTTGGACCACTTTCGCCCATTCTCCTTTTCAATTGATGGCGTCACGCCGTCACCCATGTTTAGTTTCAAAGAAGAATGCTTAAACAACCAGACCCAGCGCTAACGAAACGTAAGTCAAATGACGGGTAAAAATTTGTAGTTAAATACTTCATAGGGGGCATCATCGAAATCAATGGCTTAATGTGTGAAATACCTGTTCGAAGTTTACAGGGGTTACATGAATATTTTAGTAAAAGGAGTATTCAACAGTTACAATTTTGGTTGAGTATAAGGTAGCCCGTCTCCATAATCTTCTTCTTTATAAGCCTTGGTCCCTGATGGTATTAGGACATAAAAATTTAAAAATATCGTTGGAACATACTCATTCCTGAATTTACGCAATCGCTGTATCTGTTTACATTTTACAGTAAATATTCATTTTACTGGGCTAAAATAATTGTTATAGGTATAGTATTATAATTATTGTTAGACAGGGGCGAACTCATTACAAAATCTCAATTTACTTACAGTTAACCCAAAATATCCAGAATATCTCGTTCACGTTTTGTGTGAAATGCAGAGTACCTACTTGTAATAATTTTATCAAAATAGGTATAGGGTATATTAGACTACCTAAGTTTATACAGGGACTGGTAGTTATTTGTAAAAGGGTCAGTAATATTTACCTTTACCCTTTTATTTCTTTCAGCCATTAAACCTCAGGTTGGACGAAGGTACAAAGGGTAGCTGTGCCTAACTGCCAGTGGCGAAGAATTACTTTTCTTCGCAGTTAAACCAAAATTCTTTAAAAACCTTAGAACTCGACAACCGTAACTTAATATACTCTGAAAAAAAATATATAGAGTAGATACATTTAACCTTAACCTAGGGAATGACCGTAAAGGATTTTTTATATCTTGTATAGATTTCTCCAAAAAAATGTGTACTTATTCTCATCTTCTTTTCCGAAAGACAGAAACTTGTTTCCCGAAAGTCGCGGATTTTTTATTTTTATTTTGATAATATGCTTTAAAATCTAGGGAATGACCGTAAAAGTTCATTGATTGAAGCTAAAAACGCTATTTTTACCATTTTATCATGCTATGGTTCATGCCATTTTGAACCTTAAAATGCCGTGGCAAATGACCGTGACGTCATAGTTATGCCGCGAATTTTAATTGATTTCTGATTTATTACCAGTTTTCTTTATTATTTGTGTAAACAGAAAGGGAATCCGGTGGGAATCGGAGTAGAATGCCTCTTTGCACCTGCTAACGAACTATACTATAAGGTAGGTAGATACTAAGCGTTTCTTTTTTTTTTTAATAATATAGGTAGTTACGCTAAGTAGTTTTGATGGTAAATTTTGGAGTCCTTTCCCTCTGCGGCATTTATTCCCATTCCCAAGGTAAAGCCAGTATTTTCGCCTGACATTTTCTCCAACTTACCACAAAGCCGTCCATGGGATTAGCGGAGCTGGCCGGAAACATTATCCAGGACCGTACAAGTCATTCTCAAAGTGGTTCCGCTATTTACACTGCATTCGCCGAATCAGTGAAAATCAGAAAGTTTGATGGAATTATTTCGGAAAATAAGGTCCAATTCTATAACTTTCAAAAAATAAAATGATTAGACATGATTTAAATATATTTAACTATGAATTAATTGAAAAAGAAACCTATTATTTAAGATAGAACGCACTTAATTATTTACAGAATTGATCCCAATATGGTACAATTTTGAACTGATTTGTGAAATTGGTATCATAGCCGTATTTTAGGTACATTTGTATTCAATTATACGCAGGCCCCATTTAAGACTGATTAATTCATCTTGGAAGACGCAGGTCTCTCAAGCGGGACCTGCCGTGTTCAAAACCCAGGTTCGATTATGTATTCTACACTTCAAGTTATAAGCTTTACATTGTTGTGTATACTTTTACAATATAGTATTTAGCTTTAATTTCACAACCCCAAATATTTTTTTCGTAAAAACAGTATTGCAAATCATGGGCACAAACAGTTATAACAGCACATATCAAACAATTAAAAAAACAACGGAAAGCAAACATTGACAATTTTTCCAGAAAAATATTACCAGGAGAACACGGAAAAACAAATTATTTTTTTTGTTGTCACTATGTTCGCTGATTACGCGAAGATATTATAGAATGACTTAGTATAAACATTAGCCACGCTACGTACAACTGTGAGTGAGGAAGCGGTGTGCCATTACATGTTCGAGTGTGGTTAGATAACACGGACTTAGCTCGTGTAGTATTACCGTAGTTCCGTAGCATCGTAGCATCGTAGAACACTTTGTAGTAGTAACTCGTGTTTCATACAACAGTATCAGCTATACTCTAATAATATTGTTTGCTTTAACCTCTGCCTCAAAATTTTGCAAAGGACATTGGCCAAAAACGTGTGGAACTTGGTCCAAGAGCCTCTACTAACGAGAATTTTGGTAAATGAAAATACATGTTTGCCTTATCATTCTGGTAAAATATTTTCAAATCTTATCCCGGGAAAATCTCTCTATTATCAGGTAATACTCAGTAACACATGTAAAGCGGCAAAATATAAAACAAGTTTTATGTAAAATTATATCATTCGTTCCTGGAAACTGGGACAGAAATGATACTAGCGAGACTGTCCCGGGACATAATTTGATAATAATTTCCCAGAATGATGAAACATGAACATTAATATCTTCTCCATTCTTTTCGGGTGTACCATGTGTAGGTTGTCGATGCTGTCGAGCTTTCGGCCTACTTGCTGAGGCCATCTTCAGGAATAATGTAGAAAGCCTCAGCAAGTAGGCCGAAAGCTCGACAATATCGACAACCTACACACGGTACACCCGAAAAAAATGGAGAATATATTAACAAGAACCGTGAAAATCTACAAAGCTATGTACTTTAATTTCCCACTTACATCGCCCTTTCAAGGTCTACACGTAAATACAAGTGGGTATGTATGTTAACATCAATAATAGAGTAGGTACTCATGATCTCTTACCTGATGCCTTCAGTAAGGTGCTGTGAGTCCTTCCACCAGCTAAGAAGCTCCGGGGGCTGCAGCAATTGCCACGCAGAACAGGTTAGCTGTAAGGAGCTTCCGGATTTGTAGTAGCGCTCCACCACTGACCTCCCACTCTCGTCCCAAATGTTCACTTCCGGACCTGCGGAGAGACAAAAAGAACGAATCAGAAAACTGGTAGGCATCAACAGATTGTAAACATAATTATTAACACAAAAAATAATAATGTCCTAATGGTATATAGTCGGGCTGGTAACGATCTTGACTATAAATCGACTTAAGTACACCACTTCACGACACAAGTTTTCTATCTTACTGTAAATCAAGCTCCATAAGGTTGGCAGGCGTTCACAAAAAAGTTACAAACGTGTGAATGGTTCGCAAGCACTTGCCGCAAACTCCTATTGATTTGTATAAAACCGACCGTTCACAAGTATTCACAAAACTATACGAGCCAAGACAAATACCCTGTCCACATGCTTGTATTCCTTGTGAACATTTGTCGAAGGTCGACAAACGTGCATGAGAATATTAGTCCATTTCCACATTTTTGTGAAAATAAAATATTGGATATTTCATGATGATATAATTTTGTAAATTGTTCCCTGGATACCGCAAACAATTTAAGCATTTTTTTTTATTATTACGTAAGCAACGTCAAACTTAGCAATACCAATTTTGTACACACGCGAAAAGTTGTGACGTGAGACTATAAATGGAGTGGGTTTTCTTGAAAAGACAAAGTCCCAATAGACTACGGTCTTATAGCCCGGATAACTCATCCCACTAATGACATTGGCCGTGAAAGATTACAATTTCTAGATACAATTTACCTTTTAAGGGGAGGGGTACGATCTATGACGTCACGCGTCATTTCCCACAGCGCTAAGGATCGAAATCGCATGGACAATCTCATGATCAAATGTTTAAAATAAAGTTTCTTGTCTACTTTTTGGGGTTAAAAATAAAATGTTTTATTTTTGTTTTATTTTACATGTAAGGGATACTGACAGAGAGTTAACATGAGTATAGTTAACATGTTAATAACAAATGTTAAAAATAGCGTTTTTTGTTTACTTTTTGGGGTTAATTTTTCAAGGATAATTTTACAGTCCTTCACTAGATATTGATGCATACTTAAAATCAATACAAAAAAAAAATAGGACTTTCAGGAAAAAGGTTACTGGCTGAAAAAAAATCTAAGGTGTTTTATACATTTTTTTTTTGAGAAATCTATACAAGATATAAAAAATCTTTTACGGTTATTCCCTAGATAAACGTTCAATGTATCTACCCTATTTTGTTCCAAAGCATATTTAGCAACGGTTGTCGAGATATAATGTCTCCCGTTATTAGAAATGTTTGAAATGTCGGTGTGCATACTCTTAATGCCTAAAAACTTTACAAAAGCTCGTTTAAAATAAAATGAAAAACTGTCATTTTTGTTTAGTATTTTAAATTGGAATAATAAATCCCACTTTTGATTACGACTAAAGCCCGATACATAATTTTGTTTGAAAGATGATAGTACGCCGCCGTGAAAGATTATGTAGGTAGATTATACTTGAAATATTATAAGATTGCGTCGGAGGAAAGTTGCACGAGATAAAAATATAAATTACCCGCACTTTGAGAAGTTATAATTGACTTGGGAATTATAGGTATAAGGTAAAACAGTAAATTGTAGTGGGAGTGGAGACAATATCTCAACAAACACAAAATTCGAGAACACTTACGAGTAGTACATATGTAGGTCCCATGCTACATAATAAGGACAATAAAATTTGATCGAGTGGATACAAGTTTTAAGTTTTTTTTTTTAAGTAAATGAATATGGGTTTATCTAAATAAACCCAAATACATCTTCGCACACTTCACAGAAAGCTTATAAAAGCTTGTGTTGTGAAGTGGAGTAGGTCGGGGATTGAACCCGCGCCCACTGGATTAACAGCCGAGCGCGTTACCAACTGCAGTCTACCGACCACCTCAATTAATTTTGAAAATCACACTTTATGTTTTGTGAGAACATCGGAATTTTCTACATGTCGTAGTTGAATATAACAAGTAGGTATCTCAACATATATACAGCAAAGGATGGACTTTCCATCGGGCTTATGATTGATCATTGGCTGGCTTAAAATTATCACTTTACACTTAAGTAACATTCACCAATTCTAAAAATAACCAAAAATAATCTCAATAGAGGACCGTGTACAACATTATACACGTTTCATCTAGACTCAACTTCCAGCCTTCGTAGCACAGCCGTAGAGTACCGGTTTGTCAGGCTGGAGGTCTGGGTTCAATTCTCGGCCGCGGCAAATGGATGAAAGCCAGCCAAAGTCGGTCGTTAGCTCGACAATGTTCATCTTTAATTAGTCTCCTCCAAGGAACATTAAGGGTGTTCAGAGTAGTTTCGGGAAGGGTTTGTTGAGGGGAGCACTTCCGGCGAACCTTGAGCCCTCCTTTGAAAAAATGTTTTTGCTTAAAAGACTGGATGATATAGGAGGTAAAGCTCTTGAAACATCCAGGGGTGGAGGTGGGTTTACCCTTAATCATCCTTAATTCTTCTACACTGTTGTAGGAATACTGCAGAGTAAAAAACAGTTTTTTTACAAAGTGTATGTTTGATGGTAGCCCATTAGGTATAAGTTTGAGAAGTACTGTTTGAATAATAATACGAGCAATGTAGGACTAAACCCTTTTTACTGTTGAGTCATATAAAAATATTATAACGCTTCAGAAATACTTTTGTCTCTCGCAGCGGCAGCTGGCCCGGAATTAATATTTTTGTTTTATTCCGTCCTACAGCTTTACTGTCCTCACACATTCGTGTAACATTTCTCTATATTTTATTACCTCACTAGCTGTAACCCGACAAAAATGATGGATGTAGTCAAAATCTGCTTCATTTTAATATAGTCATACATCGATTATGACTTTGGGCAGGCACCATATATTATGCGTAGAGGTAGAATATGCATAAATTAAACTATTGATAATTGTTATAATTGTGTTTTGCTCCTCCCCGAAGGACGAGCTGTGCTAAATTTTGGGCAGGAGTTTTTACTAAACATTAAGTTTTTTTTTGTTATTTTATATCTAATAAAAAAAATCTTTTTGAAATTATTTGACTCTTTTTGTCCCCCAACTGGATCAATCTTTGACCCCCCTCCAGATTCCGGAACTACATAAGACGTCTAGGTCTTCCGAGGAGGGCTACTTTAAGTGGGTGCCTGCCATACGGTAAAGTGATGGGAGTAGGTTCATGGTAATAGAGGAATAATATATCTTATGTATAAATAAAAATGTCTGACACTTGTTCCCTTCGGAGATGCCCTTTATGCCGTCCCCTCAACCATCCTCTTTATGTCATCCCTGATTTTCTTGAGATGGTTTTAGTTCTATATTTTACTAGGACACAATGGAGACGCAACCAGTCGCTGCGACCAACAAAATTTATGTGAGAGTTTATTTTCTATGAAGAGTGTCTCACCCGATGTCCGCTTGGTCGCACAATCTTGTAGACTGTAGACCAACCAACATGTGCGTACATTAAAGAAATTATGTGTATAATATTTTCTACATAGATTATCGCATTAAAATTATGCGGCCGGAACAAGCTGTCCACCTCACCCCATTAATTCTTATTTGCAACATCAGACATTACACAGCCACACGTCTTCCTTTCCTTTATACTTTATACATACTCGTGTGTATATAATACTGAATACTATTCATTTTAAAACAACGCCGCTAGATTAATATATTTTGTCACGAGCAAAGTGATAACATATCGTCCTACATAATGCTGTGCTGTTGCTTTATTTCGTGTCAGGACTTGCCCGGATAAAATAATCATATACATATGACCAAACTAGTTGTATGCGCTGTCCAATGTCCATGTAGCTATTTTGGACGGAACAAAGGCGTTGGGACTTATTTTTATTTAAAAAAAGGAATGCACATAATCTTACAAAGTTTTATATACTCATATACATAGCTGAACTCTGCACACAAAAGGCCCCAAATCAAAGACAAGCCACTCTCCGATCAGGCGGCGATACTGGTGTCAGGTTGACGGAAGTCAAAGTAAGAGGTAGACCGAAGTACTCCTTCCGAGCCTTCAGCTCTGCCAGACCGTCTATGAGGAATGATCTTCCTGAACAAGTGCGTAAGACACGGTCTCTTGCTGGGTTCAAGAGTTTGTTAAAAACTCACTTGTTTGGTAGGTCATATAGTATGTAACTAGGTTTAGCTATGTATGTATCAATGTTAATATTTAGGAGGCGCCCTTGGAGTGGAGTAAATCCAAAAAACGGCGCTTTATAAGTTGTCTATTATTATACATTTAAAACATACTCGTACATACATATAACATATTGACATGGAAAGACTTTCATGAGTGAGTACCTGTTCTTACTCGTAGGCGGTATTTAGCTGGACGCAGTATTCCACCATACCATACTACATAGTATTAATGTACATTGTACACAGTCGAGTACATAGACGTCGCTCGTTTTGATGGAAAACAAAACACACGCTATTCAGCCCTTATCCTAAATTGATGACATTTTTTTTTATTATTATTTAAAAATAAGGATACGAATGTGTTATTACAGCATTCTTTTTTAATTTTATCTCTGCGATGTGATACTATGAAAACAAATCACTCACATCCCTTTACCTATATTGACGGCCTTTTTTTGGTAACAGAATAACATACACAAAACACATTATTATTAAAAGTGAGCAAACGTACACACACTCTAGAAAAATATTAGGTATGTAAATTTCCCTTCGCACAACACATAACGTAATGTTTAATGTATTACTCGCGTCATGTTAAATAATAGACCTTTTAATTTTAATTCTGTATAGGGGAATCCCCTTTTTTTCCTTTTCCGTGAAACGCTTTAAAATAAGTTGCTACTGGGAACACGTAACTGCTGTATGTATTACAATATAGTATGTATTATGTTACCGGGAATGTATTACATTTTGTATTGTATTCACATTACACATCCTAGGATATGTAATATGTATACAATGCCTAAAATTGACAGGAAATGTTTTTTTTTTTTGTATTATAAATTATATTCACAAAATATCGAAGAGGTGTAAGTTTACATTGTACATAATATTATACTTTTGACCAATCCCACCAACTAACACCTAGGCAGAGGGCCTCTAAATAATTTCCATACAAAAACGGAGATAATATTATATTTTATATATCGGTTGGACACCAGCAGAGGAATAAATCTATATGAAATTCAACATAAGACTCTCCTAGTTGGGGAGATTCTGGGCGGAGATATTTCGGCCCCTAACTTAGTAAAGTTTTACGTTGCATTTCATATGGATTTATTCCGCTGCTGGTGTCCAACCGATATAGAAATATAATATTATCTCCGTTTTTGTATGGAAATTATTTAGGGGCCTTCTGCCTAGGTGTAAGTTGGTGGGATTGGGCATTTTAGCAAACTTGTGGTGAAAACTCTCAAAACCTAATTTCCTCTGTCTAGTTTTATTGCCTATAGTAGGAGAAATATAGGAGAAAGTCGTAAGACTTAATATTCCTGATAAATAATAAATTTCACTTACAGATTCTTCAGTCTGGAAAATAGAGTAAATAAAACGCTCAGAAAGGTTTCACAGCCGACTGCGGACGTCAGTCGTGGTTAAGAGATTGTCTGGACCACTTAATTCGGCTGTCAAGGTCAAATTGACAGGTGAAATGTCTCGTAGACCCGAAATAAACATGGCATTTCAATCTTAGACCTTTTACGTCTAACTGAATTATTTTGACCTTTGATAGGAGAATGCTCATTTAGTATGGGAAAAAAACAGGCCCGGCGCAAACGAAATGTACCTACATAACTCAAGTGATAGCTAAACATGAGTAGTTAGATACTGGATAGGAGGCATCATCGAAATCAATTACTTTATGTGTGAAATATCTATTTACTTTAAACCAAAATCGTAACTGTTTAATGCTCTTTTTACCTATACATTCATGTGACCCCTGTAAACTTCGAATAAGTATTTCAGACATAAAGTCATTAATTTCGATAATGCCTCCTATGCAGTATTTAATTACTCATTTTTACCTATAATTTGAGTTATGTACATTTCGTTTGAGCCGGACCTGGGTTATTTTTTTCACACATTTTTTCACAGTTTTTTTCAGTGATACAAATTTAACTCATTTTATAAAAATGTTAATTAGCGCTTGTAGCTGATAATACTGACTTGGAGTGCTAAATATTTTTTATCTCCCCTGCTAATTCTGTATATTTACGATTTTTTTCTCCGACGATTGTTAAATGCATTTGGTACAGCGATGTCAATTAAAAGAGTGATTTTTGTTTGTAATTAAATACCAATATTGGGCATTGAATAAACAATATTTGCTGTATACCTTTTGATTCACTTTGCAGCTCCGTTGATGGATGAAACAAATCAGCAAATATTTGGACAAATTACTAGCTAACCAAATATTTAGCAACATCGATATGCCAATATCAATGGATATATTTGTTAGCACAATTATTTACCTGGCCTAAATCGGATTTGATAATACTATTTAAGGGCATGGCACCAGGAATGACGTCACAGTCTTTTCCCACGGCATTAAGGTTCAAAATTGCGTGACAATCGCATGATAAAATGGTAAAAATAGCATTTTTTCCATTTTTTGGGGTTGATTTTGCGTCTATCAAAAAACTTTAACGGTTATTCCCTAGATTTTAATGCGTATTATCAGTACAAGAAAAAAAAATTACTCCGCGACTTTCGGGAAACGAGTTTCCGTCTTTCGGAAAAAGGTCAGAGGTGTTTTTAAATATTTTTTTTGCAAAATCTATACAAGATATAAAAAATCTATTACGGTTATTCCCTAGATAAAGGTTCACTGCATCTACCCTATTTTGTTCCAAAGCATATTTAGTAACGGTTGTCGAGATAGAAGGTCTCCCGTTTTTAGAAATTTTTGAAATGTCGGTATGCACACTCTTAATAAAATAATGCAGTCGTTTGGACGCGCGACAAAACGACGCGGAAAACTAGAGGCACGACAATTGGACGCGGTACAACAGTTGTAGCTACGCATGACATTTGAATGAAAACAGATAAGTTTTAATTGTACATATACTACTGGTACAGCTACATTTTGCAGCCTTATCTCAGAAGGGCCACTCTATCGTTACACAAGTCTTATCTTCCGTCACGTTCATTCTGTTCGTCATACACCCTCGTTGATTGGTTTTATTCGAAAAGTTCTTCATATCACACCAGCAGTCCTAGAGTCACTCATTTCTGTGATTAAGTATAATTATTTTTTTGGGATTACGACATAAGGGCGCCGATTATACTATCCGAGGTACAACCGAGTTTCCTTCCTAATAAGAACTATTTTTCAAAAGTAGAAAAACAGACCATATCGTTGTATTGAACATAGAAAATCAAGTAGTCATGTATGCTAAATCACAGAGTTGGTACTTATCTATTTAATAAATAATAATACTAATTGGACTATTTTGGGCGCAGTTTAGCGATAAAATCATAAGACGAATACCTAAATAAGATTACATTATTTCGTGTCTTTTTTTCGATCATCCAAATGTCAAAGTCCCTTTGTCGCCGCGTCCAATTGTCGTGTATACTATTGTCCTCGTCAGCTTTACGTGACACTCATCGGATTACAAGGTTTATAAGAAAATTTATATAAAAAAAATAAAGGTTTGGTGAGGGAGGAGACGGGAACGGGAGAAGGTATTGACCGCGGGAAGGTAAATTGGAATTTGCGATTTCCCGGATGAGTTATTATTCAACCACCGTCCTTCCAGAATAAATTCCTATTTCAACAACCACAATACGTACTTCCAATTTCATTACGAAACCTGGAAATCTAATAACGCAATTGCTTACTACAACGAATCTTTAATTATTTCCCAAATTCTTCAACGACGAGAGAATTTCCGATAAATTATTTCAATCATCTAATTTGAAAATTTCTCAATACAATTACCCATTATTATTATTGTCTACATAAACCAACATTCCGTGAATTTCTTTAATTTAATTTGAGGGTAAGATTTTCACAAAAGCCTTTAAGCAGTAAATACAATATTTTAATCAGTAATTTTACCCATTTTCCTCGAAAACCTTATCCTTTGTTTACCGCAACTTAATTACTGTAAATTTCGCATCAATAAAAATCATACGGTAGAATAATTTGATTCGAAATCCATGAATTCTAATGCACATAATACAGGTTTGAGGTAGTTGGCGTCTTGAAAATCGCCACCAAATAAGCGAAATTTAATTTAGATGGAGTTCCTTCAAATTCGGCTCGTGTATGGTGTCCCGCAAGGATCGATTCTCGGTCCAGTGATCTATTAACGTCTTGCCAAATTGAACCATCAATACCAAATTGTAGCTATCTTAGGGTATTGGGAAATTAATGAAATTTTAAGAAGAAAATGTAGACGCAGATAATAATGTAAACAACGCGGATGAGGTTAAATAAAAGGATTGTAAAAAGGAAATAACTCATTATTTTGTCTTTTGTGTAGGTATTTTAGACCCACAATTTTACAAGTTGTTCAATTCACAAAAGCTATACAAAATATTATTATTCCGTTAAGTAGAAATGATCCATATTGAGAAAAAAATCTCCAGACCCTTAACATATTATTTTGCAAGGAATGTATTGTGGAGTTAAGTACGAAAATCCGCAAAAATGTTTGCGAATGGCAATGAGTAGGGTCACGGATGTAATAATAAGGGCTCCTACAACTAAACTTACATTACTTGGTGTCGACAACATTCTGAATCAGTGTGCCAAAATGATTTATTTTTAAACTAACTGAAATCTAAGTGTGAGTGTCGCCAGCCTCAGAGCTAGTGGGGCAACAACAATTTTAAAAAATTGTATTGCATAAAAAACGTATAAAAGCCCCGCAGAAGATTTTTTTTTAGTGAGACATCGTGAAGAGTGTCGTGATGTGGTTCGTTTCACAATAAAAATGCACTGCATTGCCTCACAAAAATGTAATACTTTGCACAATAAAAAAGTTTTTTTTTAGGAAACTGTTGGATTTTCATACTAATTGTAGAAATGTTACGATTTTTTTTGGTAGTAATGTGATTTCATGTGAGGTTTTTTAATTTAGTATGAAAAAAATAACACTTATTTTAATTTCTTGGGAGCGGGTGGGAGCGCTACTCCACCTTCCCCTCCAGAAAGACTGGATGACACAACGTAAATATTCACTTGCAATTCAGTTCCGAATAATGTCTCGGCTCAAAGTCTGGATGAGAAACGAGCTAATGTTCCCCGAGGCGCGGAAAAGAATAGCTTTGCTCATATTTTTCAGCTCCCTAATCTCAGAAAAAATGGGGTCAATAAGTGGAATGTCTAAAACATGAAGGTATACCTACGTGAATGAGAAAGGTTCAAGTCCACTGGCTGTTCCACACAATAACCAGATTGAAGATAACTGACGTAAAGGGCTTTTGGTTATTGAAAAAAAGGTTCAACAATGTATTGAAAAACGATTCTCTCTCGCATTCTGACACATCTCCATAACGTCCAACCCTTCGGGGATCTCAAAATATTTCTTTAAAAAGAAGTTAAATAAATATTTTCTTGTTGTCGGGGCGATGAAGGAACTTATTCAGAGTAAGAAAAGCGCTGTGTTGTTTACTGTTTCCCATTGATATTTTAAATTCCTTGGTAGAATAATAAAATCTAATTGACTTGTCGGTTATTTCAACGTCTTTTTCGTTACAAATATTCCATCCATTCAAACGATGTAAATTTTCTCGTAAACATTTGGTTTTCCCGAGGTGCCTGGATATGCAAATTGTAATTTCTCATTTCACAGTTATTTTCAGCTCGTCTTTCAGCAGACTGTTTGTCAATATTATTTTAACTGTAGGTAGATACCAGATACCTAGAGACCGCATCTCTCCCAGAGAACCTACATACAATCAGTGCAGTGGAATAACTTCAGAAAAAATAAGAACATTGAGATTTTTCTATTTAAGCCTTTCAATTAATCTGTAATTGATTTTGCCTTCAGTACAATTCATAATTTGCCAATTGTAAATTGAAAGGCAGCCCCTAATTAATTACGCCAGTATTTTCGCATGTTTAGTACCTACAAAGGTCTTTTTATTATCACACATTTATACACTTCATCTATCTGCGTCTCGATTTTTCATCTTTATGCAAAAATTACTTCCCATAGTCCCAGCACCTTGAAATTTAGCACGTGTATTAAAGTTGACTCAGTTTTCAATCAGATTGACTGTATGGTATTGCTTTTGAAATGGTTGAATACATGGTTGGCGCAGCTGGTTGAGGCGGCACTCTCTCAAGCGGGAGGTGTTAAGTTCAAATCCCGGCGGTGGCGATGTATTCCACACTTTGCGAGTCAGGGTTTTAGCCTAGTGCATTCAGGATTTTAGCCTAGTGCAAGGTGGGCAAAAAAGTATATGGGTTTGTTTGATGCAAGCCCAGATCCTTAAATAAAAATTCCGCCTTTTAGCACGCTACTATAATTTTCGTTGTTTTGTAACTCTTCATTATTTTTGTCTAAAAAATATTGATGAATATTGAGATTTGAAAGGCAACGACCTTCCAGAATAATAAAAAATATTAAGTTCTATTTCTAAGTTATTGTTAAAAATCATGTCTTGAAGACAATTCACAAAAGAAGTTTGTTCAAATAAAAAGAATCAGAAAGTAATATCAAAATGAAGATTGCGAAAAGATTTTCTCGATAAGTTGCGGAAAAAATATTTTCAATAAAACTTCGCAATCAGATTGTAAAGATCTTCTAGAGGATTATTACGTAGAAAGAATGTAGGTATGAATGAAATAAGTATAGGGAACTATGTTTCTGCCGATTGACGATATTTTCTTTCAAATGTTTTTAATATTTTCAATACTTTTTATATTCTATTATATGCTGTCCTATCCCCTCACGCTGCATCCTTTGGGTAGTATGTAGAGAAAACAGATCCTTCTTATAAACACTTCTTTTCTCCGTCACATTCATGAAATTCGTCATACACATTTTACGATTTCTTTTGCTAAAAACACATCCAGAGGATCTGGTCTACATGGTTATGCCATGTGTTTCTTTGAGGGGTGCGCTTCCTTACACTTCTTCTTTCTCCCAGGTATTTGTTTTCGATTTCTTTTCATCATTCATCCGCTCTACAAATCCCAACCATCTCAACTTTTTTCTTTGTTGTTTGAAAAAAGTGTCATTGCACATAAGTTACAAATTGCCAAATTATAGTAATGTGAAATATTATACTCGTAATTTGTTCACTTTCATTTACCAATTCTTACAAATTATAATAGGGGTAGATTTATAATCGTCTTTTACGAAAGAAGAGTAATGACAAAAATAGATAGTATTACAACGATTCTTCTTACTAAATTCTACTAGACATATTAATTTATTAGTGCCAATCACTATGAGTTAATTTGTGAATTGTAGCTGTGATAATAGCGACTTTACCTTGCTACTAGGGTGTGTGTGACGTTACCACTTGTCACCGTGGGCGGCGCTAGTTCAATCGTTAGTATCACAGCGTTCATTATAATACTTTGATGACTTTGTTATTGTGTTAGCTGTCAATATGCATTTAAATGTACTATTTTCTTGATTCTGTATTTTGCATAGTAGACGTCTGATTCCATGTATTTGCAATAGAAAGGAAGTGACGCAATTATTTCACGCTCGGCACTTTTTGGTCTTTTAGAGTCGCAATATTCATACAATTAACAAGATATCAAGAACAAAAACTAAAACATATTTAAAACTATCGCTTAGTTCCAAAATAACGTTAAAACTAATACAGTTTTTAACTATGATAACAAAATTTCTAAAACGTTGTCTACAAAGTGTCAAAATTCTCCATACGATTTGACAGTTTGTAGGCACCAGTTTTACTTCACTACTAGCATTGAGTACGTCATCTAAGTACTTAATATAAAAGTCTATGGTATTTTGTATTGTTTTCATTGTTTGTTTTGTAACGAGATATAATGTTAGACTGTACAAATAAATGAATAATGAGAAGATTAATAATGTTTCTACAATGAATCGATAAACATAATATTGCAACATTTCCAATATGTATATGCACGTAGTGAGTCTGAATCATCCTGTATTGTATACGACACCGCAATTTGTTTTGTTTGCGAACTATTGTTGTTCTGTTCTGATGGGAATGTTAATATTGTTATTGTATGTACTTATTGCTGATTGCTGGGAGATGGAGTGAGGGTTGAATGATGTGCTCATACATTGTACAATGTACACATTATAATAATATTCCCCATAAGTGTATAGGAATATCCAGGGCCAATTTAGACTTTATAAGGCCCTAAGCTATTTGAGTTACGGGGCCCTTTATAGGTCCAAATATTCTATATCAGTGCCAAATATCGGGTGATATTAGTGGGGGGCCTAAGCTGGTGTAGCTTATACGTAAACCCTGCACTGGATATATAATGTTCTATTATTGATTATTGGTAAGTATTATTCAAGTGTTTCAATATTGTATCGGATATTAGACTGTTTACTAGTAAATTATATATACTTACAAGTATTTACTAATTAGCATTACATTATTACGTATGTTAATTGTGCGGTATAATCGTTACAGATACGTATTATGAATTCCTCGTGTTCAGTTTGAGAAATCATATCTTATTAGGGCCATAGTAAGTGAAAACGAGAAAAATTGCATCGAGAAAAGGCAGACTAACTTGATTCACACTAAAAATATTATCCCAAGACTCAAAACATGAATTTATAAGAATACGTTTTAGCCACTCTAGCAGGCATAAATGCAGTTTTTTTTTTTGCAATATTCTTCTATATAAAAGATATCTACTTCAATATTTACCTTTGGAATTTACGGAAACTTGAAATATTCACGTAATTTTTTGTAAGATTACTGTAAAATGGTCGATAAAATGTTTGTGGTACGAGGAAGTGATTCTAGTGGATATTTTCTTTGATATTCTGTTCCCTTTTTGCACAAGAACCCAAAATCAATTTACCTAGTCTTCTTATTTTGCGCTCACACTATCATATAAAAAAACGAAAAAGTTGAAACGATAATATAACGATTTTATCTCTTCTATTAATAGTTTAATAGGTACTTGTATCACTTATTGGCCTACTATCAGTACTATCAAGAGATCCTGTCAATACAAATCCCTCGTATCTCTTTCACGATGAAAGGTGATTGCAACTCCCCTCGCGATTCATCCTCCCCCCACGTCGGGCGCCAATTAGTCTTCAGAAGAGTCAATTACGAGGCAACGCGGCTCACTTCATTACACATTCGAGGGTCGTGAAGGGATTTATTCCTACTGTGTTTACATTTTGAGAATTATACTAAGCAGGCGAACCTTTTGATAATCCCTGGCAGGTAAATGGGGAGGAAATAAAATTTCGATTTAAGCCGGTAGTGTTGAAAAGAGAAATGTCTGCGGTAATGTAGAGGATTTTACTGATTACATTCGGGAAAAGATATGTGGATACTCCATTAATTTCATCCTTCCCCTTATTTTAGATTTACCGCATCCATTAAACATACCTAATAATATAACCGAATACTTTTTTTTTCCTGTAAGTAAGCACACACTTGGGTTTTATTATTTTCACGTGGTCGATTTTACGCGGGGTTTTTGACCTGAGTACTTCCGTTATTACGTAACCAAATCGTGCAAACAAAAAATTACTTATTGAATCGAGTTCGCTGTATCAAATACATTCTTATTCACTATATATAAAATTCCATCAGTATTATCAAGAGGTTTTCTATATACTAATATTTCAGTATCAATGCTTATGTATATGGAGGGATCGCGGTCGCGTGGTCTAGCCACCGGCACCATGCGGCCTTAATTGGTGCACTGATTTTCTGAACACTTTGTGTGAGTGATATTAAGTGAAATAATAGTTTAAATTGAGCTTGTGTTTTATATAAAGCAGTATAATACCTGAGCCTAATCCTTTGATATCCATAATATCTGGATAGGCAAATGTTTCCCAGTTTAAGGCTGATGAGTTTACATATATGTCAATCATATAAAATAATACATATGTAGACTCTGCTTTGGGTTTCACAAAAATGTGCTGCTCCAAAATAATAATAAAATAACTGATTTTCTACTCACTTATAACTGTCAGATAAATCTGCCTGATGATTGGTGGGAGGGCCGCTACTTGGCACTCGTACAAGCCTTGGTCCTGTTTCTGAGCACCCAAGATACTGAGCCTCCAGTTGTTAGGGTAGCGAAAGCTCAGGGAGAAACGAGTATCTGCGGAGTAAGCTTGTTTGCCAACTGTGAGGAGATGGAGGTGGTCGTCGCGACGAGCTGCCCAAGTCACCTGAGGAAAAAGAGAAATTGAAATGTAATTTTATAAGCTTTTTTGATATTACAACCTATGTGTAGATTCATACGAAATAATGATATGGAAAAAAATATTCTGTCCCTTCACATCCAGTCCCTTGTGGGGTAGGCATCTAGCACACAGAGAAAATAGCTCTAGTCTTCGTACTTTCACAATCATCTTTTGGAAAAAAAAACAGAGGTGTTTTTCAAAACTTTTTTTGAGGTATCTCTACAAGATATAAAAAATCTTTTGCGGGCATTCCCTAGATAAAGGTTCAATGAATCTACTCTATTTTTTCCAAAGCATATTTTAGTAAGTTTGTCGAGATTTGAGGTCTCCCGTTTTTAGGAATCTTTCAAATGTAAATTATGCCTACTCTCAAAGTACGGTTATAGTGGATTCATAATTTAACTCGGAAAAAAAATAAGTTATTCACCATTTGGGACTACGTTATTATTTCATCAAATTCTGTTCCGTTGAATACATATTACGTTGTGAAGTTTAACCTCCGTCAAAATGTCCGCATACCGTAAAATAAAGGCTATCCACCATTATCTGAATGTCAAACGCAGTCCTGAATTGTGTAATGTGGGAAACTGGGAACACTGAATACAATGGATCGAACAATATTAATGTCTCTAATACATAACCCTGTGCCGGGCCTGTATGTGGGCTTGGGGGACGCCAGTGGGAGTGGGGACAGGGAGGGCAATTGCGCCCCCCCCCTCATTCATCCCTAGACAATTAAATAGGTGAATACAAACCTAGGAAATCACAAACATCATTATTTTCACATAATGAGAAGGAACATCTTTATTTGATTTTAAATATTACCTTATCTATGCAGTAAAGAAGAATTTGTCGGGCTTACGACCGACCTCGGCTGGATTAAGTGATCACTTTACACTCTTGAAACATTCGCCATTTCAGTTCACCCCGGCTGGGATTCGGACTCAGACCTTCATCTCGCATAGTAGGGATCTTATCCTCTACACTACGAGAAGCGACGGTTATGTTGTCGAATTCCGTATACGTTATGTACCTACGTATTGTTGCCATTCAGTTTACCGAAAAAAGACAAATCACTTAGGCGGTCGGTATTCGGGTTGGGAATGCATTTTTAATCCGGTAGCCGCGGGTTCAATCCCCGATGCAGTCTTACTCAGATTATTCTTTCTTATTTAAAGAAGGCACCGTGTAAAATAGTGCATAGACGCGTGAGATACTCAGGTTGTAAAATTGGGCACCTACTTATTATACTTTTTTGAGTCTCCTGTAAAAAATTACCTTAATACGCGTCACTTATTTTTCAGAAATAATGTCGTACAAAAACATAAAAAATACATGGTTTACAAAAAGATGCCTAGTTTTGAGTAAAAGGTATCGGATAGCATGTATGACAAATTACATGATTGTGACTAAAGTAAATATGTGTGGAAAAATAGGACAGTCTGGCAGTCTGTCCATCTCGCATGGGATGTCGCGTGAGGAGATATATAGAATTGTTTTGCAATTAAGGGTTGATTGTACCTACACATAACAATTTCATGATAGGTGTTGTGTGAGTGGATACTGGATATGCGAGTAGTCAATAAAATATTGGTCAATAAAGATTTTTACGAGTATTTTACAGGTCTATTAAATAACAGGTTCTTTTTATAGATTATATTAAGTTAGGAACATTATATATAGTACATTATAGCAACATTATTGAGTTTACAAATTGAATTATTTAATCCACCATTAATGGGCTGGCATCATGTGTTGATGGCACGTACGTAGAATTGGGAACGTAGTTATAATACGGTGCGGATAAACACAAGACAGCCCTCGAAGGAAAGTTGTAGGGTAGTCTGGATTTCTTTTACTCTATAAGTTTTTTGAGGTGCTGAATCTGAATCCGAGGTTTGCTTACAAAATTTTGTGACGGAACATGGCGAAAATTACGAAAAACAGCAAAAATACTTATTTCCTGGCGAACTTTTGATTAGAACTCGAAAAATGACAACTTTTAGGCTGAAAATATTAAGTAATGGACCCTTGGATCCCCCCAAAATGCTTCACCTCTTTTTTGTCGCTCGATAAAGCTGATCCTGAGGAAATCGTATTGTCACCAAGTTTACGTACGTTTGAAAAGTTTCAGTTCTCTATAAGTAGTAAAAAAAAACTAACAAATTAACAACGGAGTAAAGTTAAATAAAATCTTGTAAAAAGCTTTCATTTCAGCGTCAGTTCTATACGTAGGTACCATTTACATAGTTAAAAGTCTATAACGTTACAGTAAAGTAAGTACCTAAGGGATCTTTTAACTTTATGCTTTGCAATCAATAAGTCAGCAGAGTTAAGGAATGTTAGAAACAGTCAACACATCGTTTTAAACTTACTTTATTGCGATTGTTAAAAATTGCCACGTTTTGTTATTTGTGTCAGCAAAGTATTTCGATGAGATAGTTTGTAACTTTTCTAATAGAGAGCAATATATTACTTCAACTTTTGGGCATTTGAATGGAATGAATTTCAATAGTAGGTACTAGATACATTTAATATAGATTTACATCTACGGAACAAAAGAACTTTCTAAAAAGTTGGTAAATGTTAACTGAAGCCTCTGGGTGTATTGTCATTTTTGTTGACACGGTAGAGTTTAACAATAACACATTGTGGAACCCTATCTATTCAGTTCAGAAAATTTTGAATTTCATAAAATTGGTGTAAAATTAAAACTGTTTCCGTGTAGTTCGGAATTTTGACACTAGGATTCGACTAAACAATACATTCAATTTTCAATTTCAATTTATTATTAATATATTGTGTACAAAGTAATTGTATCATTAAAACATTAGTTATTTTATTTCAAATTTAAATTTAAAGCCCCCAGACAATATAAGTTTACTGGTATAACGGGGTCAATCATATAAATAACACATTGCAAAATACTCGTAAGTCCATCAATAATATGAACACATACACAACCACTTTATCAATATTTATTGCCTTTTATTTAGAACTAGCCTCCCTAGGCTCCTGGCGAAAGGCTTTCTTTGTGTTATCCTCTTCAGCTCCTCCGGCAAGGAATTACACACCAAAGAGGCAGAGTAAAGAAAACCATACCTGATCCTATTTGTCCTAGGACTTCCTTTCCTGATGTGATTTCTTTGTCTCGTGTATCTGGAGTGCACGCCACTATTGTGCAGCAAGGATATTTGTGTCTTGATTTGGCTGTTTTTAATCTTATGCAGCATCTTAATTTGTCATCCAAATTTAGTGAGTTTGTCATCTTATATATACATAGTAGGTGCATCACAAATTTTTGAGTTCATTTATGATGGATTTCACCAACTTCTTAGGTGACGAAAATCGGAGATAGGAGCCAGGTGATGTCTGTTTGCGTGCCGTGAAGTAAATAAATAAATGGTGAGATTTGAAAGGGGGTGACATTGATTCTCAGAATATGTTAGTAATTGCCCCTGCTCCAATAATGAATATTTAATATTGTGTGTGAATGTTTTGCTACCCACAGTCAGTGGTACTACGCAGCAAGTGTCTGAATTAATTGATACGTCAGTCACATTCAAAACATTGGTTAATTTACTTGATGGTTGATTAATATATATTAATCTAGTAAATTAGTACTGCTGATTGGATCTAATTACGTCACACCATAACCACCTACCAAGCTGAATCCTTTGCCTAACACAATAATCAATACACACTGAATTCTGTGGGTCAGGGATGGTCAAAATACGGATTTTTTTCTGTTTAACTGGCCAGTAATTTTCAACCATGAAATATTTTTCTTACAATAAAAAAATAAAAACCTTATTGGATGGTTCCATGTCAAAATCTCAAGTGACAAAATCTCAACTGTCAAAAGGGTAACCTACTATTGACAGAATCGCAACTCAACACCGGAAAATTTGATGCCGTTGTTTTTTTTGTTTTGTTTTTGTGTGTTTAACCCTCCAACCGAACTGCGGGGTCCTTTTGACCCCAGACCTTTTTATTTTGCTTGCCATTCTGAGCTCGATCTACCTAGAAGGTCCGCGACCCCTTGTATTTTATGACAAATGTTTGAATTATCGATGGGCGAGCATAAATAGCACATTTGACCACTGGTAGTTGCACAAGGAGGCCCTATTTCTCACTTTGGGTTAATTGGACCCCACAGTTCGGTTTACGTTAGTATTTTATTCAATGATACCAATTAATTAATATCAAATATTCTTACTAAAAAATATTGTGTTTAACAAATTTATATTATTTTAGTATATGGTATGTAAATATATAGCTACTTTAAATAAAAATGATTTTTTAAGGGCTGCCAAAAAATGATGAGATAGAAAATGAAATATAAGATTTTGATGTTGCTTTAGTGGAGACGATTCTGATGATGATGAAGATTTCGTTGAGATACAGGCTCCATCAGATTCTGATGAGAGTTATGATCGTTGGGATATTATTTTGGCTACATTGTGAATATGTTTTCATATTTCATTGTGTATAATATATACATATTTTTTAAATAAAAGTTTGTACCTATTGTAATAAAATATGCACCATGTTCGCGTACGCACTGAATGCTTGAGAAGCACAATATATCCATTTAGTTTTATTTACGTAATAGTATGATTTATTTTGTATTGTTTTCATAAAAAAGATTAATGAATTTGTATTTTTTCATTATTTTATGTTGATTTTCCCAAAATGAAGCGTTTTTTGTTGATTTATTTTTATTTTTAATTTATTAGATATAAAAAATAATTATACAATAAGAAATGTTTATACATTTCTTGTGGAACACCCAAAAGATGCGATCTGTGCATGTAAATTAGTAATATATGTTATTAGAAATTTATTGTAAATTTTCAAAGTCGTGGGGTCCAGAGCACCCCGGTGTTCAGTTCTCGTCACAATTTATAGGGGTTCTGTCGGAGGGTTTGAAAAAAACAACCTCACTAACCTAACCCAACAATATTGAAATTGGCGGCAACAGGTTTTCCGGCAATTTCTGCCAACAGTGCTACCAACCACTTGTGACATTAAATCATGCAATATAATATATAGACACTTCTGGCTGATAACACTAAGAAGTGTGTTGGCAAGTCCTGCCTCCGCGTATATTCCAACGCCTAACACACACTCAATGCTTTTGTCCCATTTATGTAATTTATCGCACATTATCTTCAATTTCTTTTACCCAAAACGTGTCCGTACTTGAGGATATGGTCGACATAATCTACGACAAAAAAGACTACGATTCCCATTGAGTTACCTTTCTGATTTTGGATGATATCTAATAGGTCTCATTTGACTAATGCAATATAAAATGTTAGTTCCGGCTTCTCTTATATAGAAATCCATTCTCAACATTTGATATTCTCAAAAAATATCAGATTTTGATGTAAAATAACTTGGAATATTAATTTAGTCCTATAATATATAAAAATGATTTGTAAAAATAAAACACTGTTTTTTACTTCCACTATTTATTTAAATAATATAAAAATGAGTTTAAAAAAAGAGAGAGAAGTCATAAATCAAAGACAATATTTCAGGATAATAATTTTATTCACGTAGGTATAAAGTTATCCTTCATATATAATTTGGCCCATCCTTGTTCAGTGAAATACCTCAGGGATGGTGTGAGATTATTTCCACCGTACAAGGGTTAGAATATTCAAGGGCGTGAAATGTTGATATCCCACGGGGTGGAGGGGTTGCTTGGTGAAAAAACATTCAGTAAACATTTGTTGAAAGCAAATATATTTAATATCTGGAAAGGTGTGTTCTTGTATTTTGTATTTGTGACAGGTAAATAAAATAAAATATTACTAGCTGTAACCTGTCAAAGATCGGAACGGAACGAAAAAGGGAGTCACCGACGTAGTTTTTAAGGTCGCCAAATAAAAATGGAGATGGGCTGGCCACATAGTACGAACATCAGATGCTAGATGGATTAAAAAACTTCTCGAAAGACGAACAAGAACAGGCCGAAGAATCGTTAATATATGATATAAGGAAGGTTGCCGGGGGCGGATGAATGCGGTCGGCACAAGATAGGGAGCAGTGGAAGTTTAAGGGAAGGCCTATGTCCAACACTAGACACGAGAAGAAGGAGAAAATCTCGTCAAAATGACGCGATTTGCGGGGCAGGCAGAGCGAACAAATCGCCATACTTCCCTATTTTAACACGTATATGATGTTCATTCTTGTTGTATTTTTTTTTTTGAATAAGCATAGTAGTTTCTATTCTAGCTGATAACATTTTGTACTATAATATTATTTACCAATTTCTGGTAAACTTGATTTATTCTAAAAAATTGACATCTATCGATAACTTCTCAAAACATTTGTAGGCTCGTAATAATGTCAATGACTACCAAAGGTTGTAGTATGTAAAAATGTGGCATTAGACGAATATTTTTCTAAAATATCTGATCGTAAAGTGAAATCAGGTATAGTTACTTATATTCGAACAACTTGCATAAGTTGCCACGGCTCTCCGTTACGTACATTCAAACCCGGTTTCCACCAGAATTATGTGAGTTTGTGAGATTGTAGGATTTATTTGCTAAGTGGGAGAAGAACAAATTTATAATAAAGGTACGGGACGTACTGAGAGAAATAAAAAAAAGGAACAGAGATAATAATATATAATATCCCCATGCGGTCTATGGGTACATAGTGCCCTTATGGGCTTGGCATCAGGAATGACGTCACAGTCATTTCCCACGGCATTAAGGTTCAAAATTGCGTGAACAATCGCATGACAAAATGGTAAAAATAGCGTTTTTCCATTTTTCGGGGTTAATTTTGCGTCTATCAAAAAACTTTTACGGTTATGCCCTAGATTTTAGTGCATTTTATCAGTACAAAAAAAAAATACTCCGCGACTTTCGGGAAACAAGTTTCCGTCTTTCGGAAAAAAATATCAAAGGTGTTTTTCAATTTTTTTTTTGAGAAATCTATACAAGATATAAAAAAATCTTTTACGGTTATTCCTTAGATACATGTTTAATGCATCTACCCTATTTTCTCGTATCATTTTCTGCAATGAAATTAACTTCCAACTGTAACACACACTTCGTGCTTCCGTCACATTCATACAATTTATCACATACACTCTACCATTCCTTTTAGACTACACTATACATTTACCGGATATACTCGTACCCTAGTATTTTGTCAATAGCTCAGATTTCTAATATTCGCCCGACTTTTTTCATAAAAATAAATAAAACTAAAAACATTGTCGGCCTACTGTTTTGCAATATGCACCATAAAAAATACCGACAGACATCACTGGTCGAATTTCACGCGGGGCGAGGAAACGATCCAGCCCTCTTTCACCTGGTTTACTAAATTCACCTACCCCCATCAATTAAACGTTATATCCTATCGCGACCCCTGAATTCATCTTACTCCAAAAAAAGGAGGAGCCTACTTAGAATGCAAATTTGCTTCACCACTGTTATCTGCTAACGTCGGCCCTGCTTAAGGTCTATTATAAACATGATAACGTACGCCACTGTGCAGTAGATAATAATCACATGGAGGCTCCCACTTCAGCTCCACTTTATGACCATCTGGTTCCAGTTTATGACCACGTAGTACAAATTAGTAAAAGAAATAATTCACATGGAACGTGCACGACCGTTAATCTCTGATGTCTTATCGTTAACGTATGTAGACACAGCGTTATATTATGAAGTTATGTGGGTAGAATGTTAAGACCTAGTCGTCTTCTGAGAGTAATAAGGTTCTAATATTCTTGTAGGCTTTCGAAGTGCGATGAATCCATATCTTTGTTGTCAGTTCTTCGGGTTTCCTTATTGCGTGTAGAAATCATAACATCACAACACAACACATAGCTGCTCACGCTACGGCAGTAACACTCACACATCACCACAAGGTCAATACACCAACAACGAAGATATGAATTTGGTTCTAGCTGGAAAATTATAAATTTTAATAAGAAATGAAGTGACTAGAAAGATAGGTGAAGGTAAGTTTTGGTTAGCTGGACGAATTAGCTATATAGCATACATAATGCGATAAAGCAAATAAATGGGGTATTGTGATTATCTATGCGTACCTCATCATCATCATCGTCAGCCCCCCTGCGTCCATTGTCGAACATAGGCCTCCCCCACTGATTTCCATAGCTCCCTATCCTGGACAGACCGCATCCAACCGCCTCCCGCAACTCGCCTTACATCGTCCGACCACCGTGATTGAGGCCTACCAACACTTCTTCTACCTGTTCTAGGTCGCCACTCCAGGACTTTCTTTGTCCACCTAGAGTCTGTGGTTCTAGCCACATGACCAGCCCAACTCCATTTCTGACTGGAAACTCTGTGGACGACATCGACGACCTTGGTCCTCTCTCTGATTCAAACATTAGTTTTCCTGTCTCTCAGTGAAATAGCCAGCATTCTCCTTTCCATGGCTCTTTGTGTCACTGATAATTTGTGGAAGATAATTTTTGTGAACACAAAGGTTTCACAGCCTGCGTACCTATCTACCTACAATTAAACAACATTATTCTAGCGTGAGATAGTTTTGTCAATATAACGAAACTAATTAATTAGGGTCCATCTCTGCGTAAAAGTGTTTGAAACTTTGATCTCATTCCAATCATTATTTTGGTATTGTCAGATAGAACCTTGTTATTCTCATATGACGTAATACTAAAGCTGAGTTAAGAGGATGTGTCGTTAAGTGTTCTCTTCCTTTTGCAGGAAATTTAGGTCATAAACTTATTTTTTCTTCCTGTAATCATTTAGGTATGTTTCAGTAGGCAAGTACTATTTCACCTTATCTTAAAATGTAGGAAAATTTTTATAGAACTATAAGTTACATACACCTGTACCTATTTATAAATTTTGTCCCCTATATAGTTCTTTACCGTTCCCCTTAAGAACATAGGGATTCTTCACGAACACAGTATCCCTACTTCTACTTCTTATTTTTATGTCACTTTGATTTCAGGTTGACAATGCTGCGAGTAGTGTTGTCACATATGGACTCCCTGGAGGAGTTCAGGAGGTTGCTGAAGACTCACCTCTCTGTGCATACCTACGAGTCGGTCACTGGTCAGCCAATGACGGGAGTTAGCGAAAACTGATAAAATTCTTTTTTTTGTGACGATCCTATGTGGTGATTTAATATATCTTTCATTTTTAGTGTTTGTGACGATCCTATATGGTGATAAAAAAATGTAAGGTGCCCTTGAGACGATTTTATTGCCAAACGACGCAAAAATCAGTCCAATTTTCATTATTATTAAAAACAATTCTATAACCTGTCCCATCTTTTTATATTTTTTAAGAGTACGCATATTGACATTAAAAAAAAAATAATACGCAGAAATATTGTATTCAATGGGTGTAGAAGGTGTTATTTAACTTTTATTTATTTATTTATTCCAGGTACACATACAGGCATTACTTATGAGTTAATTACAATATTAGTATACCACATGCAGTGTTCAAGTAACCCCCAGTTATTAGTGTACACAATTAGCTAATCGGTCAATAGTAATTACAAACAATAAAAATAAAATTATATAAACAAAAATTCGAAGCAAATTGTAAAAGTCTGATTAATAAATTATTGAAATGGGAAATAAATTGATGTCAGATAATTAAAATAATTAAAAAATACAAGAGTAAATTTGAATATAAATAATTAAAATATTAAAATAATGTTCAGAATATGTCAAACTTTGAAATAAACCAAGTACAATACATCACATATATAAAATAAGTCAGAATTTAAGTCTAATACAATTTAAAATAATAACATAGTCAGATTATTTTTGAGTCACATTTATAATAATTATAGATCAAGAAGTTATATAGGCAAGCAAAAGAATGACGAAAGACAACACACATCAACAAAAGTACATGGCAATTATTAATTGTAAAACTAACCTAAAAGTACTAAACACTATATAAAACTAAACACTACAACATAGAAATAAGGAATGATGAAGAGATATGAAATGGGAGAGGAATATAGGAAAAGGATAAGGAGAAAGATGAAAAAAACATTAATAAGAAAATTAGGGTTGGAGAAAACCAAGAATAGATTTTTTGAATTTATATGGAGTAGAAGCAAATATGTCAATGTCATTGAACTTGTTATTATAATTTTTTGTCATTCTGTGCAGAGGATTTCGTAAACCTGCATTTGTTAAGGGACGATCCAAGTAAAAGCAACTATGATTACGCCTTCGCGATGGTACACTGAAATTAATATTAGATAACAACTGTGGCGCGTCTATATCGGAAATACATATTTTCCGCAATGTACAAGCATCCACAAGCTCTCGCCTCTTTGAGAGTTCAAGCAAGTCGGGCAACACCACATTACGAAACCTACGCTCGCTAATGCGTTCAAATTTACGCTGAAGTTTTTCTATCTCGATGGTATATTTGTCGTAGTAAGGGTTCCATATAACGCAGCAGTACTCAAGTCTGGATCTTATCAATGATATGTATAACTGCAAGAGTGTTTCATACTTTCTAAAATCTGACGAAGCCCTAAGAATGAATCCGAGCGTTTTGTTACAATGGTCCAACATTTTGGTAATATGCACGTCAAAGTGAAGTTTGCTATCAAAGATAACACCGAGATCTTTGATCTCCTGTAATTGTTTTAGCTGATTACCGTGAATTGTGTATGTATGTTCTATCACTTTTTTATTTTTTGTAAATGTAACACTGTTGCATTTATTTAGATTCAACTCGAGTTTGTTCAGAATGCAGTAATCGTAAAGTCTACCAAGGTCATCATTCAGCATTTCCGCGTCGGCTTCACATCTAATATGGCGATATAATTTCAAATCATCTGCAAAAAGCAAGAAATTAGAGTGCAGAAAGCATCTTCCAATGTCGTTAACGAACACTGCAAATAAGAGGGGACCAAGCACTGAACCCTGAGGAACATCAGATGTCACTGTGACTTGTCTGGAGTTAAAACCGTTCAATGCAACGCTCATGAGTCGATGAGACAAATATGATTCAACCCATCTTAATAGGTTACCGTGAATGCCGAAATGGTGTAGTTTTTCAATCAAAAGCTTGTGGTCCACCTTATCAAATGCTTTCTTAAAATCCGTGTAGACCGCGTCTACCTGTATTCGCTTGTCCATTGCCGCAAAGAGGAAGTCAGAATATACGAGCAAATTGGTAACCGTCGATTTGTCCTTTATAAAACCATGTTGTTCGACCAGGAACTGCGGTCCTAGGGTGTGCGAAAGGCGGTCTTTAACAATAGATTCGAAAACCTTTGAAATTGGGGACAAAATCGAAATGGGGCGATAATTGCTTATATCAGCTTTGCTACCTGTTTTGTGGATTGGCGTCACGTGTGCCGTTTTCCAAGCTGAGGGAAAAGAACCTTCATTAATGCTCTTATTAAAGATGATTCGTAACGGCTTCGTTATGTGTGGTGCGCAACGCCTGAGCACCAAGGGCGACAGCATGTCGGGACCCATGCCTTTGTTAACATCTAGGTTGGCGAGTTTGCTATATATTTCTGAGCTTAAAATGTTCAAAGTAGATAAAGAAGAAGAAGCCGAGCTTTGCGGGTGGGCTATCGGCTCCAACGCATCCGAGTTGGGTGCGGAACTCGTCTCAGTATTGAAAACGGACTGAAAAAATGTACAAAATTGGTTCGCAATTATTTCTGGGTCATTAGAGTTGACCTCATTGTAATACATATTTTTGGGATAACCATTGGATGACTTCAGACTGTTTACATAGGAAAAAAAAGGTTTAATATTTTTTTGTATAGACTCTTCTACATTATTGAGGTAGTCTCGTAGATCTTTCCTATGTGCAATCTTCAACCTTGCTCTATAACTAGAAAATACCTCGTAATCACACGTGTTACCGAATCTTTTCGACAAATTCCAATATTTATTTTTCATTTTGGCAAGTTCGATTGTAGAATTTTTATACCAAGTAGGATATTTCGTAGATTTAGGGATTTTTTTTGGTGTGTATTGATCTATTGTTGACATAAAG
The DNA here is from genome assembly GCA_963576895.1 of Ceraclea dissimilis. Classification (NCBI taxonomy): domain Eukaryota; kingdom Metazoa; phylum Arthropoda; class Insecta; order Trichoptera; family Leptoceridae; genus Ceraclea; species Ceraclea dissimilis. The sequence goes on from OY756360.1 coordinate 614,864, forward strand.
ATATCGTAAAATATTTTAACTGCGTCATTTACGTCCTTGCCATCCAACAGTGCGTTCCAATCGACTTCGCTAAGATTTTTATTAATCTCACTATAGTTGGCTTTTAAGTAGTTGTATCTAGGTTTACTATAATTTGTAACGAGTTGGGTTTCAGTCACGAGAGGGATACTTATCAACAATGGGGGATGGTGTCTATCCTCATTTACGAGAGGAAAATCACATCGCTCGACACAGCATGCCATGTCCGACAATACCAAGTCCAAGATTTTATTGTACCTATTGAAAACCAAGTTGTACTGGTTCACGTTCAGAAAGGCTAGAGTCTCAGACAGTAAGCGTGCCACCACACCGCTTTGAGACTCAATGATAGCATGTTGGTCAGTGACACTGTTGCACCATTTAATAGTAGGAATATTGTAATCACCGATAATACAGAGATGATTATTTGGGTCGTTTTGTACATAGTTGTCAGAAACTCTAGTAAAGTGGGGCTCATAGTCCAAAGATGAAGAGGACGGAGGTATGTACGTTACACCCAGGATAATATTCATCCTTTTATGACCCCTCAAAAACAGTGAAAGCTTAATAAATAAATCCTCACCTGCAGTCTCCCACCGGGGCTCATGCAAGCAATCAAAAACACGTGAAACCGCGATGAGCACCCCGCCGCCATCACTCATGTTCGTCAGTTCGAGATTTCTGTCCCTACGAAATACAATATAATTATCGCCGAACAATTCAGCATCATGAACACCATCCTTCAGCCACGTCTCTGTAAGGACAACAATGTCAAAGTTATTGATATTCAGGTTTGAGCGGAAAGTACTCGTCTTACTCTTAAGGCCACAGCAGTTTTGATAAAATATTTTTAAGGCGCCTTTAATGTGTGAATTGCAGAATTATTGCAGACATAAAATGTTGTGGTCAAATAAATCTCCTGCCACATAATAATACCGTTGTTGATTGAACAAAGGGGAAGGGATAGGAAAGGATTTATATAACAATTATACAATATATATAAAAAGGTGCAACTATTACCTACATATACGTTTACACAATCTTTACTAAGTCGTCTTCCGACGATATTGAAACAACTGGCTCGCCGGTGTCCCTTCTCGCGTAAATCCTTGAGTTTTTTATCCATGCGAATTTCCAGTTTTTTGACCCTGTCTTTGTTCGTGTCTCCTTGTAAAGTATTTTGTTTCTCAATGTAAGATGCTCCGAGATATAAATTTTCCTGTTTCTGTCTGCAATGCCGATGTCGTCGCTCGTGATACCTCTCTTCACCCTTGATGCGGCTAAAAAAGCGTCTCTCATATTTTGTTGTGAGAATTTAACTATGATGTTTTTGGGGCGATCCTTCATTCCCATACCATGCGATACTCGATGTACTGATACCACATCTGCTTGAGACAAGCCTATTCCAATTTTGTCAGCAAGTGTTGTTATTAGGTTGGTTAGGTTCTCTCCCTTACGCTCAGTTAAATTCTGGACCTCGACATTACATCGTCTAGTACGTTGCTCAGCATCGTTGTATTGCTGTTCTAGGATGTTGGTACGTTGCTCAATCTTATTCAGGCGAGACAATATATTTTGATTTTCAGCTCTGAGCCTTTTGTTCTCCTCATCAATGTTTTTTGTAGTGCCTTCGAGTTCTTCCACTTTTTGGATGTAAAAATTTAACGATTCTATTATTCCATTATACTTGTCATCAACTTTCCTCAGTACCTCGTCGAGTCTTGAACTTAAACTATTAAAAATGTAGTCAAGTTTGGCATCAATATCTTGTGATTGTTCCTTATTCGGTGATTTCCCGCTAAGTGAAGTCGTTAAAATCGGCCCGCTGGCAATATTGGTTTACTTAACACTATTATTTTTATTTTAATTGGTCTTAACGATATTAACAATTATAACAATTAAGATCGGTTGTTACCGTTCGCGAAGTGAGAGATTTACAAAATTTGACCACTATAAGTATTGAATCAATAAATTGGCTTCATGTTGAATTGAACAGATTTCATCGGACTTGTATTGAAACAATTGGATCATAACTTATCTAGATGTCAACCGGAATTATAATAATAGTCCAAGAGCCGGCCGTTCAAAATATGACTGTTATTTGTTGTTATGTCGCCTGTTATTCGATAGAAATGTGGTTTAAATGATAGCCTGCAATAGGGTATAATACATCGCCCTAGGGTTGCCTTTCAAAATCTTGCCGCAACCCGCCCTGCCTCCCCCCCCCCGCCCCCCTCTGAAAACATTCCCCTTCGCGGTTATTTCGCATTTTTTTGGGAATTTGGTAAGAGATAGTAGAAAGTGGTCAATGACGAAAATAATTCGTACAATTTTTTTTACAAAAAATGTTCAAACTTTCAGAATCTATGGTTAAACTGAGTGGGGAGGTGCGACATTCTGTATGATATTTTTAGAACATGAGAACCTGCATAATTATTTCATCTTATGTCTGAAATTAAAGAGAATTCCTAACTAGCTCCCATTAGCTCGTCCTATCTGAATATTTAGTGTAACTACGTACCTACCAAGTACTACCGAATCCAGAGGGGGGCTAGGGGTCTGAAGCCCCCCCCCCCCCCTCCCCCCGAAACCATGAGTGACAGTACATTATATTTATTTATTCACGGCGCAAGCCTTTAACATGAATAATAATAATAACAAGTACAATATAAGCAACAACAAAAATAAGTAAGTTAAGGTACATCTGAAACATTGACAAAAAACATAAAATATGAGATCAAAAGTACATGAGAGATGGTTTGTAAAGACTAATTTGCAGGTACAGACAGCCGACAATAATCACTATTAATATTTACAGTATATAGATTATATGTTTCACAATTTTGACTTCAGCAATGATTTATATGTATTGAGTGTACAGTTGAATATATCTATATTATTATTATATATACAACTAGTTTCCGAAAAATCATATTATTAACACACGTTTTTCCATCACATCAAAAATTTTCTAAGATTAGTACGAAAATCCATTGAAATACAATTGTTTAAAAAAAATCTGCCTGCGGCGCTATTTTTGAGTACGTTTGAATAAGATAGTAAACCAAACTACCTACATAATGACCTTCTGTATTCTGTCTCATAAAAAAAAATTGCCTGAGGCGCTGTTTACCAATTTTCCTGCCATATTAAAGTTTTGAATTTTGGTTGCCTAAGCTGGGGATGTCCATGTTCACATCACGACAAACACGACATAACCAGACGCGTTACTTTCTACCTATAAAAAGACAGGCGACAGAAACTGACCTCAGCCCCCCCCCCCCTTCCAAAAATGAATCCTGGATCCGCCACTGCTACCAAGTACTTACATTTCCGCAGAGATAAGTTTAAAGTGGGTAGGTACAATTGCAAACTAACTCTCTATCTAGGTACATAATAATATTATGCTTCAGATATTTAGGTCCTATTCTCAGACTTGCTTCCTTACCTACAATTATTTAGTTATTGATTACAGTCTACAGAAGACCTACGAAGTTCAAAGATTTCTGAACTTTAAACTTAGAAATATTGCAATTCTATTTTTATCCAAATTTGTCTGTCTATCTATCTATCTTTGTAAGTAGATATCGCAAACTTTAACAATCTTTTGTGGTCGGCACACGCTTGCGTGCGTCCACAAGTTTTTTTGTGCTCAAGAGAAAAGGCGTCAACGGTCGGTTGCGTACACGAGCCAAGACAAAAGTTTCATCCAGACGCCTTTTTATTCATATAGCTACACAAAAAAAAATGTGGCGGCGACATAAGACTACCAGCGACAGATGGTGTCGTCTTAGTTGTACTAGAATCGAACAGAAAGTAGGAGGGTACTAAAATTAATTAACCAAAAAATCATGAATGTTACAAGGAGACCAAAGGGCGCAGTTATTACAAATCAATATCTTACAATCAACCCGGTAAGAAGTATTTTAAAGTTTTATAATCGAAATCATATTACTCGCCTACATCAATCAGGTTACTCGTAGATGCATTGAAAAAAAAAACATCCAAACAAACTAACAAGCAGAAAATCAACTGACTGTCAAGCCATCGGAGTTCAGCATTAGAGTTTATAGATCAGCATTGGATTTTTAGGGTCTGTCTTGTGAGATCTTGTCTTGCAACGTGTCCCGCCCATTTCCATTTCACTTATAGATTGAAATTGATTTATAATCATTTATAGCCATTCGAAAATATGTATGTGCCAAAAATCAAGGTGCTGATGCTGGGACATTTGGAATTTATTTACAAGTTTGAAGAGGAAAATGGGAATAGTGGGAGATGATACCTATTCGTATTTCTATTATTTCTGAGTATGCTTGAAGCCTAAATAGCGCGGATCTATTGTAGTAGGTATACATTGGTCCTAATCTGGTCGCTCTGTGCTATAAATCATGATGGTTTCTGGATGATAATTCATCTGGGGGCTGAAACTTTTCAACTGCGGTTACAACTACAACTACTGAACTAACTAACAGTTCCACGGGATCCCCAGTTGAATGGATCGACTGAACAATTATATAATTATATAACTACCTATGTATCATCTACGTGGTCCTTACAGAACATTTATAACCTATTATTAACTAGACAATATTTAATACATTACTTAATTTCAATACACGCACGCGCACGTTCAGAATTACAAAAATGCAGTATTTCAAGTTTCAGAAGAACTTATTGACACAAAAACGTTGTTTTCCGTTTGATATGTATCATTGCCCTATTAAAGCTCCCGATCCAACTATGATCAGTAAAGGTTCAATGTATATATTCTATGTTTTCCAAAGCATTGTTGTTTGATTGCTTGTTGTTCATTATATCTTGCTTCATACTATGTTACTGTCTCTCACGAAATGCTAACAGAGCCCTTTACACTCTTTAGAATTAATATCGTACATAATACTTGCTGTATATTACATTTAATTATTAATTGTCTAAGTATATGTAAAACTGACGAGTCCAAGTGCCCGATATAGGATCCAAGGACGATAAATTACAATAAACAATAAGCATATTTACTAACGGTTGTCGAGATCTAAGGTCTCCCGTTTTTAGAAATCCTTGAAATGTCAATATGCTTACTTTTAATATCTCTCACGACATTCAACACATAATTTTTAGTAGTAACATCAATAATAAACTCCTGAAGTAAATAAATTAATGTAACTCGTTTATAAACCAATTTCATAATAAATTATAATATTGCAACATGTTGTAGGAAATATTAAAGTATCACGCAACTACAATGTTTAGCTACTTGCGTAATAATATGTGGGGATTAGCAGATGTAAATCTGTTCGCAGATCTCGCAGATCCCGCAGATCCCCCTGCTAAATAACGTGATTATCTTCCTTTGCTCACGCAGCCTTTGTGTGTACATTGTAATGAGAAATTTCCAAACATATAATCTGCCACGCCGCCGCGAGATTACTTTTGCCTGCGACGAGAATGGATGCCTTCGAATATATTCGAGAGAACCGCCGACGCTTTATCTTCAAACTATCGCATTATTTACAAACCGCCGACACACTTTACACACGTTTCCCTAAGCTAAGCCATATATATCTGAAAGTCTAGTACAAGTGTGTACCTGTTACCGTAAATGTGTGAAACCCGTAATTGTATAAGATTCCTAGGAAATTATAGTGATTGGTGCATTTGATAACAAAATAAATTGTTTTTATTGTATATTTTTGTAGTAAGTAATTTGAACTGAATTTGACATATTAAATAATTTTAGGTTAGAATTTTTTTGTTCTCTTTTGACATACTCGTAATATTTAATATTTACGCGTAGATTAGTTTCTTAACTTCTTATTTCTTGTGACTATGTAATATTGACTAAATACCTATTGTAACGTGATTTCGTGAAGGCCATACGTCAGGGCCTACACTACAAGAAGGTCCTTCAAAGATCGTAGAGAACGCATGCGCAGTACAAAAACAGATGATGCGCCAAGGTTATACGCGCAGAGCCTGAAGGAGGAGAGATTATTCAAGAAGAATGAATTCGATCGGACACGAGTTCACGGGGCGGGGGCGCTCTGCGCCTCCCGCTTGCAAATAATTTAAAAATGGCAAACAGCCATGTTCGATAAAAGTTTAAAATAATATTTTCGGTTCAAGGGGTGAACCGCTGTGTGTTTCTTTTAGCTGTGGAACTATAAGATGCATGCCAAAACTATTCACGTAAATGGAAGTGGACCTGATATATATTATTATGTACCATCATGAACAGGAGATTTACATAAAAGCACTGCACGAGTTGTAAGGACTACTTATATTGAGGTGGGATTTATATTTACTTAATTTTACTGTTCAACATTCAACTGGAGGTACCAGCGAAGCCATTGGATGCCCACAAGGAATCATAACCTACGGGGAGGGAAAAACAATAGGGATTTAAAATTAATCAAACTCTCATTTTAGTTATAGATTACATAATGTATTTATTTGTAAAACCACCTTGCAAAATATGTTACAATAAACTTTATAATTTCATGTTTCAAACTAAATGACGTCTTATGTATTTTCTAGCCTTCAATACCGAGGCAGGAGGGGTCTGGAGGAACGGAGAATGGGTTGAGCCCCGAAAGTTCCAGGATAGACGCTGGTAGGAACACAAGAGAGATTGTGTAAGGGAGTCTCTCAAACCTTCTACCTGCCGCCCCCTCCTCCTCGAAGCCCAAAGCACCAATATTAACCCACGTGAGTGATTTCTGTTTCTTATTCTACAAGGGTCTTGGGAGCCGTGGCTAGGCCCCAGACCAGGGTACTCCTGAGGCTAGGAGAACACCCGTTCCACTATGTACACTTTAATTAGGTAATTGTTTGAGCTCTCTAAATGCCCCATGTCTAATATTTTTTTCTATATGTATTCAATGTCTGTGTGTGTGCTGTATGAAATAAATAAATAAATAAATGTATACAATGCCTAAAATCGACAAAAAATGTGTGAAATAAATTCCATTATTTGTATTATTTTGTATTATAAATTATATTACACACAATATTTTATTAAAAACATTTTACTGATAATTTTATATACTTATGTTTAAACAGGAATCGTAAATACATAAGTATCAAATTATGCAATTATATCTCCGACTTCAGTTTAACTGCAACAATACATAGGTTCTTTAGTTTGAATACGTTTCGATTCTCTTTATTATCTGTGTTCAAGTTTACATAATTTTAATTTTAATAACTGTAAAATATGTATTTTCTAAAAAAAATACGAATTAAAGAACCTGTGAAATAATTTCACACATTTCACACAGTCATTGTATACAGTTCGTTGATTTCATACATTACCGGTAACATTTCTACATAATATATCCATGCATCTGCTTGAGAAAATATTACCTTCTTCCAGATAAGCAAATACCGTATACATCGAATGCCTCCATAGACACCACATTATTTCCATATGATAGTTCTCGAGAAGAGAGTGCAAATATTTGTGAGAGTGGCATCATAAAGAGAATTTATAAATCTAACTGTTTGTTCAGCTATGTTTAATATTTATTTTAATCATCACCAGACATATTACTTGGAGACTACTACTACTTAACTGAGGATCAGTGATATAGTAAAAGACATTCACAATTTGTCTCCTGAAGCAATTCAATACCTGAGCTCTCACGAGTCTGGTCTCTCCAAGGCGATGTCATACATGCTATTACGTCTTCATCTTTTAAAATATCCCTAGCATGCTTTATTTATTGTATTGTATCGTCCTTAGGCCCTACATATGTAGGCACTTGGACTCGTCAATTTCACATTATATAAATGGATACATGTATAATGATGAGTGTCGTAAATAACACATAACAATATCGTAAACAATATTACAAACAATAAGTTCATTACTAACAGAATATAGAGGGTTCTGTTAGTAATATGTCATTTGCAGTGCATATTTATCTCGTTTTTACTCCATAATTCAACATTCAGATCTCATTTCTATAATAATCTTTATGACGAAAGACTGTTTTTCGGTCCCTACAGGAGAAGTGCTGCTTGATTTCAAAATGACAGTCTCTGTGAACAACTTGCATACAGCTTTCTCAAAGTACAGCAAACATTGTACCATGCGGATAAGACGTAAATAAATAGAATTAATCTGACATATTCTTATCTTATACACATCCCAACAATCAAAACTATCTCATAACAGTCATATAAGAGACTATAACTCTTATAACAGGCGTATATCGATCTTCTCGTAGTTAAAGTGTCTTTAATATTAGACGTACTGAAACCATTATAGGAATTCAAATCTTGTAACTCTTATAACAGCCGCATATTGATCTTCTTGTAACTACAGTGTGTTTAATTAGACATCATTAAACCATTATAGGATTCAGTTTAGGATTCAGTTTTACTAAGATTCGCCACATTAGAAACTTACCACTTTATCTTGCAGCATAGCCACTCTGCAGTCCATGTAGACAGTCGATCCAGCAGGAGCCGTTATATTGGATGGTGGCGTGTCATCCTCAAAGTATGGTCCAGACCTTGAGCCAGCTCGTCCTCTTGATCCAGCAAGAACGAGGGGCCTGCGACCAACTTCACCTGAAATCAAATGATCCCGGATTAACATAGGTACTGTAATTTTGCAAACACGTCATGTATTTATTTTCTAATGGTGGCTAGCTATTTTCGCGAAGGCAGGACTTGCCAACACAATTCTCAGTATTATCAGCCATAAAATTCTACTAATTAATTATCATTCATGATTGATATATAAACTCATCAGCCTAATACTGGGGAACATTCACCTATCCAGATATCAGAGGATTAGGCTCAGCGGGACCTAATATAGGTACAAGCACTAACTGAAATATCAGTATTTAGAAGCCTTTTTAAGATATTGCAATCAGTTTTTACAGGTTTTCGCATTTTTTATAAATCTTCCGGCAAAGCCAAATCATTCAAATAAGGTATTATTTAACGATTTTGTTATTATTAAAAAAAGGATATATTTTTTGCATACGCAAACCCAAATAATTTCCTGCGTATCTTGCACTAGGCTGAAAGCCTGTATCGCAAAGTGTGGAATACATCGCCAGCGCCGGGGTTTGAACCTTGCACCTCTCACATGAGAGATTGCCACCTCAACCAACTGCGCCAATCATGTACTCTAAAACCCAGGTATTTTGTATGAACAGTAAAGAGACTTGTTTTTATTTAAATACACAATATTTTTATAAATTCACTGAACGGCTTTCTTATTTCCTTTGTTCATCTTTCTATTTTATTGTATTTGATTGCGAATAATAAATGCAGAAAACGTAAGTAGATAGGTACTCGATAAAACAGAAGAAAACAAATCATCATTCATTTCTTAAGGGCTTGGTACCAAGAATGACGTCACAGTCATTTTCCACGGCATTAAGGTTCAAAGTCGCGTGACCAGTCGTATGATAAAATGGTAAAAATAGCGTTTTTTCCATTTTTTGGGTTAATTTTGCGTATATCAAAAATCTTGTAAGTTTATTCCCTAGATTTTAATGCATATAATACAAAAAAAAATACTCCGCGACTTTTGGGAAACGAGATTCCGTCTTTCGGAAAAAAGATCAGAGGTGTTTTTCACTTTTTTTTTGAGAAATGCATACAAGACATAAAAAATCTTTTACGGTTATTCTCTAGATAAATGTTCAATGCATCTACCCTATTTTGTTTCAAAGCATATTTAGTAACGGTTGTCGAGATATAAGGTCTCCCGTTTTTAGAAATTTTTGAAATGTCGGTATGCATACTCTTAAGATTCAAGATTTTTTACGTTTTATTTTTAATCTATTATTCCATTTACGTTTTACATTTTCCTGAAGCACTATGAAAGCTCACGATTTAAAACTCTCAAGTATTATTTATGTAGTTGTCTTTGGAATATTAAAATATCGACATTTACACATGAATGGTTTGGTTACTGAACCATAGACAGTTCAGTTCCTCCTTTCGACTCGTTCAACTCGAAACGTCACATAAATTAAGTTGTAAGTAGGTACCGAACTGAATCGTGACACGACAAAAACCCAAAGGAATATTGCTCAACATTAATAAATCCCAAAAAGACCTTTAGAAATATGTTCAAGTGACAAAAGCTCAAATTTAATTTATTTATTTATTAAAAATGAAACTGAAGATATCGAAATAAACCCAAACATATCTTTGTATACTTCACAGTAAGCTCGAAAAGATTGTGTTGTGAAGTGGAGTAAGTCGGCATCGGAAATCGAACCCGCGCTCACCGGATTAACAGTCGAGCGCGTTTCCAACCAGGCAACCAACTACCTCAAATTTCTCAAATCAATGGATTTTGAAAATTAAATTAATTGGATCTATTAGTATACGATTTCTTTGAGTGAGTTAAACACTAGCATGGGTTAGGACATTAACAAATAAATATGCAGATTTAAAATGGGATTGAAAATAAAATAATCAGTATTATATAAAAATATCATCTACTGAAATCGAATTAGAAAGTTTTCAATTTTATCCGTTGATTCTGAAGGGATTTTGTCTTTTTTGGGATTTATTCTTGTTGAGCAATATTCTTATGGGTTTTTACTCCGGGAACCGCACTGAATTCTTCAATAGACCTTAATTTCCAACCCTCTTTACATAAATCTTGTTATTCGAGAAATTATTTTGAAAAAATAAAATTGAGTGTTTATTCCAAAGCATTAATTTATTTATCTCCCACTTATACACCTTTTTTTGCTATTCCGATTATTTGGACAACGATTAGAGATAATCTTTTTTTTTGTCCAAAAAAGGGAGTTTTGTAGAATCACAAATATCAAATTCTATTTTTTTTTTATTTATTGCTGTTTAATATAACAAAGTATAATTATAATGTATGGCGCCTAATCCAAGTGGATTTTTGGCTATAATGCACTTAATCGAGTTAGTGATTGAAAGCTCATAAATGTTGCGTATTTTTGGTGGTTTATTTAGTAACATAAGTAGGTATAGAAATCTGAGGCGATAAAATTAATTAAAATGTATATGTAGATTGAAATGTGTAAATGATTAAAACAGTACGACAATAATTTTAAAAGCAGATATATATGTGCAAAATATCACGCCTTGGGACGTTGGGAAGTTATTTAATTTGAATGAAGAGGAAAATATAAACGCAGGCAACTTTGCAAACAAATGAAAACTCGATTTCAATACAATTCTGTGTAAAAATAAATCAGCTTTCTCCAGAGACAAAAAATATATTTAGTGTTTCAGGGGGCTCCAAGGATCGTGTGGGGTCATGTGTGGTATTGTATAAAAGGCGTTGGAAAATAAATCCAAATCCTGAGTCAGATTATGCCCAGCTCAAGCTTTGAAAGACACCAAGCGATTGAGAGGATCCAGTACCGCATACCGCCGTGTTTGGTACCTCACGGAAGTGCTTCACCAGTAGAACTCATATATATTTACAAATTTTGATTCTGTGTATTTTTGGTTAAAGGCGGCATTGGTTTCTCGGAAGAGCGTATTTGGTATCGTTTGGAAGGTCGCGAAGAACAGTTCTATGGTGTGAAGTCATTATTTTTTACTTTTTTAAATAATAGCATTATTTTTCTCTGTTATAATTTTATTTTGTGTTGTATATTTTCGTAGTACATGTCTATGGTATGTAGCAACTGACGATAAATTTGATAGGTTCGGTCCAAGATGGATAATAATAAAACAGAATTTGTCACAAAACGTGTAATCCCGTATTTTGCGGTTGGAAATGTAATAAAAAATCTAGATGTCAAGACAAGAGAAGAAACAACTGAGGAGACAATGCCTAATTGTGGGGGTGGAACGGAGTTCCTGTTGAAACGAATATTTGGTAGATGTTTCGGGAAATTGGATAGCGTTAACTTGTTTATCTGGATCTCATATCGAATTCATTAAATCTGGTTTACTGTCGTCTTACTTAACCAATAAAAAAAAAGAAAATTTCTTCCCAAAGATAAAAATAGTACCTACCTACCAAATCCACAAACAAAAATTAGTTGCGAGAGAATGATTTGTTGGATAAAAAACTGAAGCTATATATTTTTTCTTCTGCAGCCACTTAGGTTAATTGTTGAATATAGGCCTCCCCTTTGGACCTCCTTAACTCCCTTGCCTGGTCAAACTGCATCCATCTCAGTAAAAGATTTTTTATACCTTGTATAGATTTCTCAAAAAAAATGTGAAAAACACTTCTGATCTTTTTTTCCGAAAGATAGCACATCGTTTCCCGAAATTCGCACAGATTTTTTTTTGTATTCATAATATTCATTTTTATCTAGGGGACGACGTTTAATTAAATAATAACCCCGGAAAGTAAAAAAAAAAAACGCTATTTTTACTGTTTTATCGTGCAATTTTTCATTAGATTTTGAACCTAAAAACGCGCGGAAAATGACTGTGAAGACATAGTTTAATATGTACTTAAAAGTGCACGATCAAAAATAATAATCTGTACCTAATGAATGAGTTGAAAAATGACAGTAAATTTTCGCAAAGAAACCTTCTATTAAGTGTCAAATAAAAATAATTTATCGTAACGAAGAAAGCGGATCGCTATTATAAGAAGGAGATTATTTTTTATGAATTATAACAAGCAGTCAGGAAATTAATTGCAACGTCACATTATTCCTTACTTCAACGAAGATTACTTTCGACTTATACTGAAAGAAAATTACAGGGTCTTTTAAAATGAACTACATAAACAGAAAAATACTGATTTCTGAGTTAGCGTTTTTTACAAGAAGGTGTCCAGACTTTTTTTTTACTATATTGTCCTCCATCCGTTCGCGAATGATTTACCAGTGGTCCAGACTTGCCCCCGTGGGATTTGAGCTTCGCCCTCCCTCTCTTTTTGTATTTTATCGAGTATTCTGTAACAATCACACCTTCTCTAAACTCCCTCTTAATTTTTTTTTAACCAATGAGATTCGCATTAAAAATCGCTGTGCAAAGATTTTATCCAGTGTGTGTTTTTATGCACACACAAAAAGCATTCGCTGGTTACCCACTGCTTAGATATACAAAGTATTAACAGATATTTTTTTTTCATTGCAGTTATAACATAAAGCATAAACAATTTTAGCATTATCAACCTTTGATTATTGAAGTACCTAATAAAATTATTTTCGTGTTTTCAAAAATCATACCAGCGAAAAATCAAGGATTACCCAATTACACTTACTGGGTTGTCAAAAGCAATAACTACATGTTTAGAATAAGTAAAAAAAAATAAAATCAAACGATAACCAAGTCAAATTTAAACTAGAACAAAAAATGACAAAAACTGCGGCAAAAAAATACTAGGTATTATGAAATGTGCATATTGTCAAAACAGGGATGCAAACTCACAACATCCCAGTAGTTTATGCTTAGCTGATATTTTAAGCATCCATGTCCAAATCAATGAGAATACTCGGTCTAATGACGCAGCCTAATATTTTTAGCCATGTAAATATTTGTCTGTGACCCATTACGCCTACGATCTTTTTAACTTTTTTGTCTACTTAAAAAAAATTACAGTCTGGAAAATACTCTTAAATAATCTTTCATTTTACAACATTTTTCTGATAAAAAATGTAAGTAATATTGAAGAATTATTTTATCTAAGGTTACATTGAACGAAAAAAGAATTTTACAAAGATATTTTTATGTCTTCCTTTTTTATTTGTTGATTATTCTTTTAGTTTAGTTTCCGGAAATAGAGTGAGAATCGAAACATAATGGATGTTGTTTACCGACAAAAACAAATATTATTTTCTCAGAAGCCGAATATTGTGGTGATGTATTACTTGATTATGAGGATATAACTTTACTAACCTTTCCCATAATCCAAAGTCGCGGCAACGATTCCTCTTCCCACTTCTCCCCACACCAGCACAGGAGCTGGGGAACTTATCCTCCTATCCATCGCTTCTCTCCCATCATCAATCAGACCAATGGATTCAGAATAACTCTCCATCTTTCTAACAATCCCTTGTTTAGCCATTCTTTCGAGTCTGTTTTCGTTATCATCATTATCAACACGTAAAATTTCATCATCATTTCGATCGTCCAACTTATTCACTTGGGAATTATTGATTTCTCCTAAACCTACTTTAGTATTCCTAATATTATCACGTTCACCCAATTTGTCAACACTCCAAGGAGCGTCGGTTGTTCCGCCGTACTTTCTATTGTCATAGTTTCCGTTTGACAGCCTGCTGGCTTTCTCTAAAATTTCGTCGTTGAATGGATTCTGAGGAAATGGAGTGTCAACCAGTAATGTAAACATTTCAGGATAAGTCTGGTAAGTTGGTAGCATTTCTTCATCGCTGTATTGGGGTGGAGGTGGGGCTGTTGTAAAATGGGTATATATCTGTGTTTGGTCCAGTGTACTGTGTTGTTGGTCTCTCGAACTGTGATGGGTCCCATGCTGAGAAGGTGCCACGTTGGTAGCGTAGATGATCTCATCTCTCAGTGGTGACTCTGTAGAGTAATGTATTATGTGTGGGGGTCTGGATGACCCCTCCTCAGAAGTGATGGATGGGAAGGTATCTGGAAAAAATGGAGAAACAAAACATTGTTATTTACTTAATTAGGTACTGAAACTACACATATAAAATAATAAGCGACTATGTTTACCTATCAATCTTTTCACGAAGCAAAAAGTATGTAATCATATTAACGAATGTGATATATAATGATTGATCGAATATTATATTTCTCATTGGGGGTACCTAAGGATTCTCTCGCCTAAGTCATGTTTTGAAAATACCAATTGCCATTTTAACGAAGTTCCAGCATTGTTATTACACTCTCATTTGACGAGAAGTCTACTCACTACCTATTAAGACACGTAAGCATTGCATTATACTGTGCCTCAGAGTTACAAAGTTTTGTGAACACATTATATTCAGCTTAGTGCACTAATCTAATTCAAGAGATTTCTACATTCAAAAACCTCACGTCCTCGTAGACGCTAAAGAACAAAGGAGCTAATTAGTAATTAGGTGCACACATTAAGTAAAGATTAAAAACATAACGCCGCACTAAAACAATGTGAGAAGGAGTTGATCACTTTAGTCTATAGCAGAGATCACCAAATAGTTTCATTGGGGGTCCGTTTTTTAAAATGATGAGACTGTCGCGGTCCGTTTGGCAGTTTTTATTGATCAACCAAGGCCGCAGCCAGTAAATAACGCCTAGGGCGACTTTTTTTTTAAATTGATGAATTTTGTGGTATTTCATCTGGATATACTTCATGGTTTTATTTTATATCCACAAGTCAAACGACTAACGCCGCGGGCGAAATTTTTGTCTTAATATATATAAGAAAGTACATAAAAGAGTCTTTAATTAGTCCAGTTTATTTTCGTGATACAAAAATACTTGTAAAGAATGCATTACAAATCCTGACTTTAATTAGCGTTGCAGGTAATTTTTTTATATGAAACGATTGTGGTTTAATGGATTTTCACAATAATTGTTGAAAAAAGTAATAATGTATGAATTTTATATTACATTTTCTTAAGTTCCGTACAAAATATGCTGGCGGTCCAGATCCGGATCGCGGTCCGCTATTTGGTGTCACCTATTTTATAGTATACGAAACGAAAGAGAAGGATGCTTCATTATAAAAAAGAACGTAGACTAAGTAATGTATTTAATATAAACAAACCGCAAAACCACGAAAGAGTTCATTGTAATAATTCGTATAGGGTAGGAGCACTTAATTAAAAACGAAACAACGGTCTTAATTAACTATTACTAAGTACAGTTTTTTTAACGACTACGTATGTTATTTTATAATAAACCCAAGGAAAATGCTTAAAAATAAATTAATGGTTCATGTTTTTTTCTGATTTTGTATTTTTATAGAGTCCTATGTATCTATCTCTCCCCTCACGTCGTGTGCTTTGCGCGGTAGGCAGAGAGAACAGAACGTCAGACAGCCTATCTTTACACACACAGTTTTGCACCCACTTCAATCTTCGGCTACTTTTTTTGTGTAACGTACCTACGTATATAGTCTTCAGCCAAAATTTGTCAAACCATAATTAAACTCTTTTCTCTCTCTATAGGTCGCACATTATAAAAATAAAATGCGAATATGAAATATCCTAAGTTATGAAAATATTTTTTCCAAGTACATCAGACTTTTAAGATCACTTCTATTTTGTGAATAAAACCCACCCTAAAACTTTTGTCTCAAGTTGGCGGTGAAAATGGAATAAAAAAGCTCTGAATATCTCAGCCACCTGTCACTTAAACTTTTCATCCCAAATTTATCGGAACGAAAGTTTCTCCTGCTCACTTATATTCCTCGCAGCTTTTTTTAAAAAAGATGACTTTTCTGTGTTCAATTCTGCAATAAATTTATTATAAACAGGCATTGTTAACTACGGCGAACTTATCGCAGAGCTGCGATTTCTTCCAGTTCTCCCTAGATGATCAGTCAAATGGCGCATGAAATAGCGATGGGCAGGTCACATGGCTAGATATCAAGACGATAACTGATCGAAGAGGGTCTTAATTTGGAAACCTAAAACGACCTGGAGCTTACTCCAGAAGACTACTCCGATCAGAGCAGATGGAGAGAGAGGATCCGAGCCGCCGACCCCAGATAAATGGGATATGGTGCAGAGAAGAGAGAGAGAGAACGACTACCAGGAGTGAATGAAGACCACCACTACGATGGAGAGACGACCTTATCAAGTACGTTGGTGTCAACTTGATCCAGAGAGCCCAAGATAGAGCGGGGTGGAGGGAGATGGAGGAGGCTTTCCTCCAGGAGTCGACGGGAGTGGGGTGATAAGTGGGCTGATCATTAGAAGCGAATGAACTTTGCCGAAAGGTACATGACGTCTTAGACCCATCGTGAAACATCACCGAGCCACCTCGCTCTACAGTTAATATACAGTTTAGTTTGTATGTAATAGTGCTAAGTATTCCATTATAATAATTATTATCAGAGAACTGTGTAGGTACCTGCCTTGATAAGTAAAGTTTTATTAGTATTAGGAAACTAGACGGTACATTGTTTCGGAACTTTAACAATGATATATTGTGCAACTTAAACTGAGCAACAATTATCTAACTATCTCCCATCAGATGTTATCCAGGTGGTATCTACCTACCAACAGCACTATCTAACAATCGTGGTAATAACTTAAGGCTCTTTACACAGAGAGAAGAGAAAGTATCCGTCGATGAATATAACTCGGAAATAGGATCTCTTGGGATGGGGGAACAAGGAGTGAAGTTGACAGCCGAATACATCAGTCAACAAAAAGTCAAAGATCCTTGAACAAAACGATAAGATAGCGATCTGGGGCCCTATTTTTTAATCAGTAGAGAATTGTCGCATACGATATTTATCTACTACTAAATTATTGACACGTCCACGATGCGTCTACATAGATTCCATGCGACAATATCAAAGCCATCATAAACATATCATAGGTGAATCAACAACGTGTAACTAAGCATTTCTAATCAACTACTCAGAAAAGAATCACATACGAAAAATCTCAAGGGAAATCACATCAAAAAATATTACATGAAAGAAATCGCACATGCTAAAATATTACAAGAAGACATAACACACTTTTACTCAAAATTCATTAGTGATTTTATAGCTAAAATACCCCCTCTATTGAACATTTTCATAATGAGATGCACGGTCAGCCATTTTTATATTGTAATAACAATTCAGTAGGTACTACTCACTATTTTTCTGGATCATACAAAACCTGATGACTTTTTAATTGCTTTTCCTCTCCGGGGAACAAAATTACGAAAAAAATAATAATAGGAAAATGAAAATAGCATTTTTTGTCTTCAGAATTCCCTCCCTCAACGGAGCGTCACCAGAGAATAACAATGATCTAACTAAAAAAATACGATGTATACCTACATTTTTTGAGTGAAAATTTTTCTGGCTGTTATAATCTACGAGTGAAGTAAAGAGTGAATTTCTGAAGCCGGGACTAACATTATTTTACTCAATTATGCCAGATAAGACCTATAGTTAAATGTTAAATATAAGTGAAATTGGCAATGGTCAGGTTACGTTACGAGACAGGGAAATGAGAGATGGGCACCCAGAATCCTAACATGGCGACCATGGGAGAACAGAAGACCTATATGACGACCTCAAAAAAGATGGGTAGATGATGTAGTCCCAGTCTTAGGAAGAAACTGGTTGAGCAAAGCTCAAAGTAGAAGAAATTGGAAAACGTTAGAACTGGGTATATCTGTGGGTAGGCCTGTGTTTTTTTTAAATGAATCTGGGCTTATCGTAATAAACTCAAATACATCTTTGTACACTTCAAAGTAAGCCTTAAAAGCTTGTGTCGTGAAATGGCGTCAGTCGGCTTAGGGGATTGAGCCCGCGCCCACTGGATTAACAGTCGAACGCGTTACCAACTAGGCTACCGACCACCTCAATGATGATATTTTGTACCTACTGTGTCTATTAAATTTTGCTATTATTCTGTGCCCTTTGTTAACAATAAATAAATAATCAAAACAATATTACTTTGTTTGCAACACTTTTATTTTGCCCAGAGTCAACATGTTGTATTAGTCCTGAAGAAGGGAACTTTGTTCCCGAAACATGTTGACTCTGGTCAAAATAAAAGTGGTGTAAACAGAGTAATATTGTTTTAATTATAATATAATGTCGCCACAGAGGATGGCTCACCACAAACGTCCCGAAGTTCAGTTCCGGAATCGACCGTTTTACAAAAAAGTTCCGACCAAAACCTCTTTCTGAATTTAAAATCGGGGTGACGCTGAATTCAGAGAGAGGTTTTGATCGGAACTTTTTTGCAAAACGGTCGATTACGGAACTGAACTTCGGGACTTGTGTGGAGAGGCTAAAACCTTCAAAATCAAAGAAATAAATAAATATTTAAAGTGTATACGTACGAGTATGAGGTACCTTTTGTCAATAAGAACCTTTTTACTCTCGGGTGACGAGATTTAAATATTTTTCTTTTCATTATTCCTTTCCTTAATTTCTTCCCTTCGCCTTTATACAAACACAAAGGTGAGACTAAAAAAATCTCTCAGATTCCTCCTTATGGTCTTTTCATTTTCTTGCGAGTCATTTTTTTACGAAAGCACTTTAATGAATTGTTAATATTATTATTTTTATTATTATTCCTTATTTTTAATTTGGAGTTGGTACTTGTTTAAAAAGACGTACCTCTATCTCTTTGTACATACTTTGAAAATATTATTCCTTTGGGAAAACATTGTTTATAAGATTTTTTCTTTGTAAATTTTAGTAATGAATAGGTAAAAAAAAAAGATTTTATAACAAAACAATAAAATGTACATAGCCGTCGCTCTTCGTGGTGTAATGGATAAGATCCCTACTAATCGAGACGATGAAGGCCTGGGTTCGAATCCCAGCCGGGGTGAACTGAAATGGCGAATGTTTCTCGAGTGTAAAGTGATCACTTAAGCCAACCGAGGTCGGTCATAGGCCCGACAATGTTCATCATTAATTCTTCTAATATACTACGGAATGTAGAAAAATCCAACGCTTTACAAGAATAAAATTTGTAAAACCAAAAATAATTCAAGAAACAAATTTATTCAGAAAATACAGAATATGATAAAGTACTAGACTATTAGAAGGACATTTAGAATGTCAAGTCATTTAGAGGAGAAGGAAGAAGGACCATTAGTCTTAGGAGACTGGAAGGAGACCTTTTATAATTTGAAGTATCAGAATCCTGAACCTGCTCCTTCACGTACTAATGAGAGAAATGACTTGACAAAATAAGAAAATAGCGTGAAGCAGTCTTTCCCTCACGGTTTAATGGGGAAAAAATACCATATTATAAGGCTTTCGTGGAATATTTTCATATGAACTTCAATACTTTTTTGTAATACTTAGAAGATCTTGTACGGTTTGAGTGAAATTAGTAAGTTTATTTATTTATTTCATACAAACACGGAATTACGCCATTAAGGGTAGGGGTAAAAAGTATATAAAAATAGTTTGTAGCGTGGCTATTTGTCTACTTTTGATCACCGATCAAAACGCCATCCATAGTACAAAGAATAAGGTAAAACTGACGTTATTGTCATATCATGGCTTAACACGAATAACCAAGATAATTGCTCAAGGTTCCATGGACTGATACGATCACCAACACAGAGATTCTCAGGCGAGCTAGAGCAGACAGAGAACTGCTCTCATTAATTAAAGGAAAATTTCCTATCTGGGCCACGTGCTAAGAGGGGAGAAGTACCATTTGCTCCAGTTAATACTGAAGGGTATAAGATAGAGGGGCGACGAGGAGCTGGTAGGAGACAGATGCCCTGGCTGCGAAACGTAAAGGAATGGACCGGAATTGTAGGTGTGGAGGAGCTATTCCGGGCTGCCCAGTATAAAGCTACTTCGCCAACGTCGGGGAGACCTGATACGGCACAAACAGAAGAAAATTAAAGGAAAAAATAATTTCAGCGAATTTAAAAATACGCCTTAATAATAAATTAATATTTTGATGCGGACCCAACTCTCAAAACACCGCTCCATTATTCTGAATGCCCGAGATTAAAAACAGGAAAACCTCATTCAATTAATTTTGGGAAATTTTCCTCTTGATAACGTTTTTTTTTCAGAGAGAGAAAAAAGGACGGCGTGAATAAAAAAATACAATGATTAATCAAACAAATTACCCACCTTAATGTAGAAAAATCCACAATATTCATTTTGCGATTAATTAAAAATTCCCACTGCAGGGATAAATCAATTTTAGGATCCGAAGTACCAAACGATAATCGGAGACAGGATTTTCATGACCACAAAAACTCGAAAATAAAAGTCATGCCTTTTATGACACGAAATACAAAAATTAATAAAATTAATAGTTACGGCTCCCTACCCAACCATGACGTCAAGGTAATTTCCCACGGCATTAAGGTTCAAAATCGCATGATAAAATGGTAAAAAAAAGTTTTTTTTTTTTTTTTCTATTTTTGGGGTTAATTTCGCTTCAATCAAAAAACTTTTATTTTAATTTTATTTATTTATTTAAACTCAAAGTAAACAACAAACACATATAAATATAAAAAATTGACATAGTACAGATTATAAAACGTTGTTCACTAGGGCGAACTTATCGTAGAACTGCGATTTCTTCCAGTTAACCCCAGTTACAATTACAGTTATTTCCTAGATTTTATTGCGTGTTATAAATACACCATTACCATTTTTATCGTGCGATTGTTCAAGCCTTAATGAAACCTTAATGCCGTGTGAAATGACCGTGACGTCATAGTTGGGCCGCGAGGCTTAACAGTGGAGCGTTTTACACACTAACCGACCACCACGAATTATCAAAACATTTTTTTTCGTCGGACTTTCATTTTTTACCGATTTATATCTGTTGACGACCTGTAGAACGTGGCTATCTCGACCAAGACAAAATCCTTTACTACTCAGACAGTCGGACTATTAGGTATTCCACAATTTTTGCAAAACATGACTTTTATCCGAAATTTGTCAAAAACATGACCTGTTATATGCCCTTTTCCCGTCTTCAGTAATAATAATACCTAATAATATTTAGGAATCGTTTCGATAAAAAATGAAATTAATAAAAACAGCGTGTAATTTATTTGGACGCAATCTCAGTACAGGCAGTCTCCTTCTTTCGTACGTTCAGTATTCGTTTATCTTAGATATTGCATCAGGTATAGGTATCTACCTAACAATATTGCCTATCTACCTAATCGTTGGTCGGATATATCCTTATCGTTATGTTTTGCGTTTCGAAGACAGTAATGTGGACCTTAAAAACATGGAGAAGTCGACGTTATTTTCAAGGCAATAAGACATCTTACTGCTCACTGAAGTTTACTGGTCGTCCGTCGATTACCGTTTTTGTAACGCAAAAATCATCAACGAGCCATTTTCGAGGCAATATTAATTTATAACATCGTCACCGCTCTTTACGCAAGTATCGCGAGCAGCTTTATTCCCTTGGTTTATTTCAATATAAGGAGTTATCGAAAACGCTTACTTCGGTTTAATTTACATGACGTAACCAATAGAATGGCGCAGAAGCAAATATTGTTGGTAACTTGTAGAGCAAATATATTACTTTCGAATGATGCATATAACTTACACCATTTTGTTTTACTTTTAGCCCTCAATTTTTGAATGTGGATAAAGTTGACACCGCTTAGTGTTTATGTTTATATCTAATTATAAAAATACACGTATTCAAAAGGTTTACTTTAAATACAAATAAGTTTACAGGGAATTTGTGTACGATAATCCAAGTGTGCTTGTGATTACGGGTATAGGTAATGAAACCAATCAGTTTGGGGAGTTTAAATTAATCAAAGTGAACGAGAACACTTCAGATAGCGGGTAGAAGGTATCGTAGGTAGCAGGTATACCTGCGTATGTATATTCCAGTACTATCCAGATGATTTACGTACGAAATTACCATATAAATAGGATTATATTGGACATTAATCTGAAGCCTTTCTCTGCGTATCCTTGGCCTAATCTTATAGTGTATAATATGCTTGAGGTGTGTTTATTCTGCCTGTGGTGATTGTGCCTTTTGTGTGACAGATCCAAGTTCGTGATATTCTATCATTTTTGTTGCTCTCATGGCACGCATGGGTGGATAAAAAACTTATTATCTAAAAAAATATTTTTTAGTCGATTTGGTGTTGTTGATTTGTAAGGTTTGCCGGGCTTACCCTGGGCCCACCTCTTAATAATATTTTGCTAGAAGTGCGGGTAAAGAGGTCGCTATTAATGCGTCTGAGCTACCCGGGGATGTGGAAGGCTTCAAGCCCGCGGATTTTCCTTCAATATTGTTTGATTTGGTGTTATTGTTACTGTTTTTTTTTTCTATTTGATGCGAAAATTTTCAAACCCGTTACTCTTATTGTCGCGTTTAACCTAGTAATAGAAAAAAAAATAGTTCATGTTTTTGGGAGTACGATAATTTTTCTCAAATACTGAAATTTGCTTGTAATAGTAATAATTATTCGTAATATTGATAAAGGGGTTGACGGTAAATAGCTGGGTCGATTATCATTCATGAAATCAAGAAAAAAAAGTCAAAAAAAGTCACTTGAGGAGGAGGACCAGAGAGGACATGGAACACTTAGAGCTTACTTCAAAAGACCGCCTCGATCGGGGGAAATCGGATAGAGAAAACCCAAGCTGGCGACCCTATATAAATGGAGTATGGTATGGAAAAGAACATAATATTTTGAAATGTCGACCGTACAAATACCACCACTATGATATATATATATATATATATATATTTACATCTTACTATCAATGTGGCGTCCGTACTTAGAAACCGCAATAGGGCGTCCGGTGGGTATTTTTTCCACAATCCACCCTTACGGCGTCCTTTTAAAGGATATACTTTGAGGCGTCCATCTATATACGCGAAAATACATTCATTCAATAATAGAGCGTCCGGCGATGTTGCCAATGCATTCCATTGAATTCAGATGGCTACCTAAACAAATGGAATTTACTATTTTTGTCAAGATGGTCACGGGAAGAACAAAAGCGCGCCCTCGCTGGTCAATAATAATAGTTACCTACTCAATAATTCTTCAGCGTGTACGCATTTTTTTTTTATCTATTTGGGGCCAGATGACATTCTGATCTTTTGTTTATACCATAATACGAGACTAATAGTGCATGAAATAATGAATACAAATAGGATTTAAAAATATAGAGAATTTTATTTAGACTAGATGATTGGTACACCATTTTTAGAAAACCATAATCTTCTACTATTCTATTCCCTCACGCCGCATCCCTTGCGTGGTAGGCAGAGAGAACAGATCACCAGACTTCCCTATTATTACACACCTTTCTTGCTTCCGTCACATTTATGTAATTCGTCATACATATTCTACGATTTCTTTTACTCAAAACATGTCTATCCTTGAGGATCTAGTTAACGTGATGGGGCCAGATAATATTGATCTTTTGTTTATACTTACCTATATTTTTACCTACCCATCTCCCAAAACTACAGTAGGTAGGTAGTAGGTACTCAAATTGTATGATGTGACTGCTTCCTTTAATCCTTTCTATATTAAACTATACATGCAAATCAGTATAAATTATTGAATATAGACGGATTATATATTGAATATAATAATATATAATTTGACGAGGTTAATTTTTAAAATAAAAGTGTGCACATTTCTCTAAACGCGAAATACCTATTCTTATAGTATAGTTGATTTTGTATTAAATTTTAAATACTACTTTGATTAAAGGTAGACAGAAAAGCTTTTGCAATACGTTCACTACTATTGTATTGTTTTGTAACTCTTCATTAGGTTTGACTAAAAAATATTTATTTTTTTATTTCTCAATAAGACAAAAATGAGAAAGTAATACACAGGTACTGCACACAAAACAACATTATTATTCAATCGTTTTTCGATAAAACCTTTCCCTTCTATGCGAGTGACTTCTTAAAATCAATAATAACTGACGATCATCATTAATCAATGATTCAATCATCATAATAAGTGATCGCTAAATAATAATTTAAATATGTCCATAAAAGTGCAAACAAGTGCCGAGTTTTAAATACAGATATTTCTGGCGAGATGCTTTTATGTTAGGCTTCATGACAAAATCCGGATTTGACTTACGATCTGGATTTCTTTTCCAACGCTCTTTCATACGATATACCACACATGACACCACACGACCCTTGGATCCCTTTGAAACCCTTTACATCTTTTTTGTCTTTCGATAAGGCTGATCCAACGTGGTACAGAAACGTATGACAGACAACATGACGAAAGTTGTCAGGATAAATAATCTTCTTCTCCACACCATATTCAATTTATTTGGGGTCGGCGGCTCGGATCCTCTCTCTCCATCCGCCCTGATCGAGGCAGTCTTCTGGAGTAAGCTCCAGGTGCCCCATGTCCCCTCTGATGGTCTCCTCGAGGGACTTCTTCGGAATTCCTTGGTCCTTCCCATGTTCGTTGCCCTCCTCAGAGCGGAATCCTCGTCCTTTCTCTGCACGTGGCAACTTTCATAGTTCCTCTAATGTGTTTTTTACGAATTTTATCTAATCTAGTTACCCCGAGTGACCAGCGCAGTATTCTCATCTCGGTGGTATGGAGTAACTGCTCTTCCTTGCGTATCAGGGAGCAGCGTTCCGCCCCGTAGACCATGGCAGGTCTTACTACCGTCTTATATAATTTTGAAGGTGTTGGTGGTAGGAGCAAGTACCACTGACTCTGGCAACTGATTCCAAGCACTGACAGCTCTATTGATCAAGAAGTGATTCCGTGGGTTGGATGTGAATCTTGTTGTCAGTTTCATATGATGTCCTCTCAGGTGCACATTAGAGTTCATGGTAAACATAGCTGGTAGAATCTCACAGGTCACAGGAATAATATGGTTGTGCAACACCTTGTTCATACAGAGCTTATTCAGCCGGTCCTCATATTCCAGGTTTCTCAGTTATCTAGGTATTTTGGTGGCTCGTCTCTGCATTCTTTCCAACAAATCAATATCTTTCAAGAAATAAGGGTTCTAAATCTGGAAGGCATATTTGAGGATTGGTCTGACATATGTTAGGTAAATCTTGAGCAATAGTGTTGAGTTCGTTAAATAAAATGCCTTCTTAATCAGGTACAGTAGTGTATCTGAGCTCTGCTGCTTTGTGCAACCAAATGCCAGACAGTCCACTCTTCGGTCAGCAAGAACGTCCGCTGTTAAAAAGTTAATCGAACCAGATAAAACGCGATTCACTTGCTTGGGAGAACGGACTTTCTCATTTGCCGGCCCTGCAGCTTGGAATAAGTTAGCAATAGATGTAAGAAACATAGATGATTTTCATAAGTTTAAATTAGCCTTATAGACTCACTTGTTTAGATTATGTTATTCCACGCAGACATCTCAATAATTACTATTAGTCAATAATGCTTTAGTCTTAAGGTAGTTCAGCGCACTTGAGGCGATAATTCGCGAAAACTGCGCTTTAGCAAATTATCCAATTATTATTATTATTATATTATTTGCTCTCATGACTACACTGATGATGTGCTCCACCCATTTAAAATCACTACTCATAACCACACCAAGATCCTTTTGCTTCTCAACACTTTTTAAGGTCACGTTTCCCAAGGTATATGTATTGAGCGGGTTGTTCCTTCCCATGTGAAGTACACGACACTTGTGTACAATGTTCAAATTTATGAGCCATTCTTTCGTCCAATCTAAAACTCTGCTCAAGTCATCCTGTAGTGTATGAGAGTGTATCAATGGGTTTGCCAAGAATTTTGTGTCATCGGCGAAGAGGCTACAAGTTGAGTCTCATATTTTGTCTAATCATCTTATAACTACAACAATATAGATCACTGAATAAATATGTAAATGATTAGATACCTAATAATGATAGAGATCCACAATTCGTGACACGTACCCAATAAAGAGATGTATCACTCGTATCATTTTTGCATATTTTTAGCTATGTAACTTCTATATTATAGATAGGTACAAATATGGGCATAGGTTTAACATATTAAACAAAATAGCAATTAATATTATCTGTCCCCACCAAATCGACCAGATCCTCAAGGACAGACTCGTTTTGAGTAAGAGATATCGAAGAGCCTGTATGTAAAATTGGATGAATGTGACGGAAGTAAGCACATGGAGTGGGTGGTCTGGCGTCCCTCAAGGGACGTCGCGTGAGTGGATAGATAGACTAGACAAAGATATTTTTATAATATAAATTTGAATTATCAGATAATCCCTATTTAATATGTACTTTGAAAATCCTAATTTTGTACCTATGTACCTACCTACCACAATATTTTTCAACAATGAGATTCGCCACCCATTTCGAATATCATGCAAAAGTTTGCAGAATTTTGTGTGAATTATACACGGGCAGCATTTACTGGTTACCCCATAACTAGGATAATATACTGAGTAGGTAAAAATAGTTCTGTTTGTTGTTACATAGAAAAAAATATTCAGTTCTTTTCATTGATAATATGTTTATTGTTCTCATTATGTAACAAAGGACATTGTTTACAATTTGAAAGTCATTGTATTGTCCATGCCAATGAGTATAACACAAACCAAGATTTTAAAGCTGTTTTTTATAACGGTATTGCTTCGCAAAATACTTATTCTTACTATACACAATTAAAAAATCATCTGGACCATGCATTACAATGCAATTGAATATTTTAACCCTTGGTATTTTAAAGATAAAAGATAATATGTCATAAATTTTAGAACTTTGTTTCTATGGAATAATAGTTCTAACCTTGAGAAGTGTTTTATGCCCACAGATGAATGTATTATTGTATTAATAATACGAGTATGTATCACAATTATTTCGGCTTTTTTAATACGGAGAAATTCTATCCCCTTGCGGTGTAGGCAGAGAGAATAGACGGCGACGATCTCTCCTATCCTTACAAACACTTCGTGCTTCCGTCACATTCATGCAATTCGTCACACACATTCTACGATTCCTTTTACTCAGAACACATCCGTCCTTGAGAATCTGGTCCACATGGCCAAGCCACGTGGTTCTTGGACGGCCGTATTTCCTTACACCTCTTCATTCACCCAGGTAGATATTTTTTCTTTGTTATTCTGTCATCGTTCATACTTTCTGTATTGTAGAAATGAAGGTTAATAATTTGAAATAAGTACTTACTGATACTTGATGAGATTCATCAACGGTTTTTCTAATAGGAGGTAACCAGCGATAGGTGTGTGGAAGTGCAATGTGTATAGCTTTATATGTAAATAAAAGACTTGTAATACACCTGTAAATGAAGACATCCGGAACGGGTGTTGAACTTTATATTGCTCTGATATGTTTTTTGGGTTTTGTATTTAGATTTCCCCCTTTATACAGGACACTTGAAAACAGATATTGAAAGTTGAAAGAGTGAAATTGAAAAGACTAAGGCAATATGTTGATATTAATTTTTGATTATAGTAGGTATAAATTAACATATCATAACGTAACATATCGATCGCTGAGAAAATTTGTGGAGAGATAAGAAATTAAAATATGTATTATATTATATTATATTAGAGAGTTGAGTGAATGTAAAACTAATGTGACTAGAACGAAAGTGAATAAGTTGAGACGGTTGGGACATGTAGAGAGAATGAATGATGAAAGGATAACAAATGAAATATACCTGGGAGAATGAAGAGGTGCAGGCAGGAAGAACCACATGGCTTAACCATGTAGACCAGATTCTCAAAGGCGGACATATTGTGAGTAAAATGACCTAGATAACTACTCGTTTGTATGATTTGACTGTTTCCCTTCCATAAATAAATAATGAAAACAATTATATCTACTTTAAATTTATTAAATGTAGTCATAAGCCAGAAGCAGACAATTTGACGAAATTAAATGATTATAATGTGTGATCATTTTTCTAATCTCTAAATATTATTAAAACAGTTTTTTTACGCTTTATAAATATTATTTTGATTGAAGATAAAATAGGTAAGTAATGTAAGTATACAGTATTTACAATAACAAAAAAAAAATATATAAAACTTTTAAAAGAACACGCTTATGTTCAATGTGCTCTAAAAAGAATAAAATAATTTGAAAAAAAAGCGTGGGGCTTCTTATGGGGAAGAATGGTATTATACAGGAAGCATATAATTATTTGACGTTATTTTGCAGAAGAATGAGCAATTAAGGGAATACAGGAAGCCCCACGCTTTTTTTTCAAATTATTTTATTCTTTTTAGAGCACATTGAATATAAGCGTGTTCTTTTAAAAGTTTTTTTATGTTATCCTTTTTAGGCCAGTGTAAAAACATCAGAAAAGGGGGTATAGCGTCAATAATTCTCGGAAAGCTGGAAACTGTTTTAATGTCTTCTTTAACATGCAAAGAAGGTTTCTTGAAGTTTGCACCAAATTTGCGCTTGTGCTAAGTACAGGGTGACCCAAAAACCGAAACATTTTTGTATTTTTTTCAGTTTTTCACTAATAAATTCTAAACGGTGCTTTCTAGGAAAAGATTGTTTTCTTATAAATTAAAGTACGTGATATTCTGCGTCGTTTGAGCATAAATACTCTTTTGTACATCAAAAAATAATTGTGATACATACACTGCCAATTACATATTAATTTTCTCAACAAATTGAAATATTCCTATTAGAGACCAATTATTTTAATAAAACCAATGAAGGTAAAAAAAATATTCTTTTCACTATAAAATATTATGCAGTGGCGTAACAGTATTGAAAATTTGGGTTTTACTTGAAAACCTATAGGTTGACAAAATGAGAGAGTAAAATTCAAATTATCTTTTCTTTTACATATCTAAATCTATCATTTAATAAATTTCTTTATTTCACTCGTCTCTCTTGCAACACCTGTAAATCCTTAATTATGCACTGTAGGTGTAAAGTTTTAATCACAAGTTAGAGAAAATTAACCCACCATTAAATATGTTCAGTGAAATATTGCCGTAAATACCTGACTTGAGGAGATATTCAACAACAAAAGAGAAAAATATGAATATTTCAATTTGTTGAGAAAATTAATATGTAATTGGCAGTGTCTGTATCATAATTATTTTTTGATGTACAAAAAAGTATTTATGCTCAAACGACGCAGAATATCACGTACTTTAATTTATAAGAAAACAATCTTTTCCTAGAAAGCATCGTTTAGAAGTTATTAGTGAAAAACTGAAAAAAGTACAAAAATGTTTCGGTTTTTGGGTCACCCTGTACATAGCACAAGCGCAAATTTGGTGCAAACTTCAAGAAATCTTCTTTGGATGTTAATGAAGAAATTAAAACAGTTTCCAGCTTTCCGAGAATTATTTACGCTATAAATCTCGTTTTACTGGGCTATTTTAGTTTTAGGCATTCATTACAGTCACATTAGTCCTGAACATGGCTCATCAAGCAAGAGAGCCGAAAGCTTGACAACATTAATAAATAAATAAATAAATAAATCTTTACTGACCAAAATGATTACAATGATTACAAAAAAATAAGACAATCTTGTGTGCCAAAAGGCGGACTTATTGATAACGCAATATCTTACAGTCAACCCGAGTCAACAACATTGTCAAAATACACACAGAACACTAGGGAAAAACGAAGAAAAGATATAATATATGTATATTTTACAATGTACTCGTAGGTACTTTTAATTCGCCAATTCCGTCGTACAGTATAGTTGGCTATTTAGCTTTAATTGCTTAGATGATACTGTATTTCCCTCGTTGTTTCCCGATGGCTTGTGCTGCATAAAATATGACTAACGATCTGGATTTCTTTCCCAACGCCCTTTCATACGATACCAAACACGGCGCTATGTGGTGACTGGATCCTCTCGACCTCTCGGTGTCTCCCGATTGGTCGAGCTGGACAAAATATGACTCACGATCTGGATTTCTTTTCCAACGCCCTTTCATAGGATACCAAACACGGTACCGTGCGGTGACTGGATCCTCTCGATCCCTCAGTGTCTACCGATTGGTCGAGCTGGACAAAATATGACTTACTTTTCTAACGCCCTTTCATACGATACCACACATGACCTCTCAGGACCCTCGGATGCCCTGAAACGCCTTTCAACTTTTTTGTCTCTGGAGAAGGATGATCCAATTTTTTATGAAATGTAGTGTAAGCCAGTTTACGTACGGTTGCAAAGTTTCGGGTCTCTAAGTAGTCAGGAAGTTATTAAAATTTGCATCGATCCATATAGACGTACCAAAGTCCGTGCCAAACATAATAAAAGCGTGTAATAAAAGCGTGTAAAAAATATATAAAATACGCTTATATTATTTGATTCCCATTCGCACAATATTTCAAAAGATAACACAGATACTTTTCTAAACGATGTAGGTCTGCAATTCAAAAATAGTAAGTAAATTATTTAGCTTAGCATTTAATTTAGGAAAAAATATAATACCTCTAATCAATAATTAAAATCTGTACATAAAAGTGCAAACATAGGTAGGTAATTATGAATACCTACCTACATCCTAAATGCAATATCGTAAGAATTTTTTTAAATACTGATATTTCAAGCACAATGCTTCTATTTATGGCCCCGTGCATCTGACCTAATTAATCCTTTGATATCCATAACAGGCCAGAAAATTACGGTGTAGCGTGATAAGTTTTGGGAAATCTGGAAATGGTTTTAAGCTCTTCATTAAAAGTAAAAGGGGTTTTTGAAGGTGTATGTCAAATTGCACCAGTGTGACGGGAGCAAGAAGTGTGTGTGGAGATAAGACAGTCTGGCGCTCTGTCCTCTCTGCCTACCCTACGTGATGGAAGCAAGAAGTGTGTGGACGAATGAATAGTGGTCTGGCGCCCTGTCCTCTCTGCCTACCCTATGTGATGGAAGCGAGGAGTGTGTGGAGGACAATCGAGTGGTCTGGCGCCCTGTCCTCTCTGCCTACCCTATGTGATGGAAGCAAGGAGTGTGTGGAGGACAATAGAGTGGTCTGGCGCCCTGTCCTCTCTGCTTACCCTATGTGATGGAAGCGAGGAGTGTGTGGAGGACAATAGAGTGGTCTGGCGCACTGTCCTCTCTACCTACCCTATGTGATGGAAGCAAGGAGTGTGTGGAGGACAATCGAGTGGTCTGGCGCCCTGTCCTCTCTGCCTACCCTATGTGATGGAAGCAAGGAGTGTGTGGAAGACAATAGAGTGGTCTGGCGCCCTGTCCTCTCTGCCTACCCTATGTGATGGAAGCGAGGAGTGTGTGGAGGACAATAGAGTGGTCTGGCGCCCTGTCCTCTCTGCCTACCCTATGTGATGGAAGCAAGGAGTTTGTGGAGGACAATAGAGTGGTCTGGCGCCCTGTCCTCTCTGCCTACCCTATGTGATGGAAGCGAGGAGTGTGTGGAGGACAATAGAGTGGTCTGGCGCCCTGTCCTCTCTGCCTACCCTATGTGATGGAAGCGAGGAGTGTGTGGAGGACAATAGAGTGGTCTGGCGCCCTGTCCTCTCTGCCTACCCTATGTGATGGAAGCAAGGAGTTTGTGGAGGACAATAGAGTGGTCTGGCGCCCTGTCCTCTCTGCCTACCCTATGTGATGGAAGCGAGGAGTGTGTGGAGGACAATAGAGTGGTCTGGCGCCCTGTCCTCTCTGCCTACCCTATGTGATGGAAGCGAGGAGTGTGTGGAGGACAATAGAGTGGTCTGGCGCCCTGTCCTCTCTGCCTACCCTATGTGATGGAAGCGAGGAGTGTGTGGAGGACAATAGAGTGGTCTGGCGCCCTGTCCTCTCTGCCTACCCTGCAAGGGACGTGGTGTGAGGAGATAGATCGGCATTTAGCGAATAGCCCATAAAAGCTTAGCACGTAAAGAGTTAATCAATAAATAATTATACTATTTTTTCAATAAATGCGACTATTGTATTACTTAAAATTCTTTCCAATATTACACAAAAATGTTACGTGCCGAGCCGCATATTATCTCCAGATGTTCGTAAGTAGGTAGGTACCTACACCTATTGTGCATTATTATTCTACAGATATGTGTAGTCCATAACGCAAATAACATTTCAAAATCCTAATTGTGATT
The DNA here is from genome assembly GCA_963576895.1 of Ceraclea dissimilis. Classification (NCBI taxonomy): domain Eukaryota; kingdom Metazoa; phylum Arthropoda; class Insecta; order Trichoptera; family Leptoceridae; genus Ceraclea; species Ceraclea dissimilis. Next base: position 647,479 of record OY756360.1, read on the forward strand.
TTACTATTAATTTAGAATTGCGAGGTTGCCAGCTCGAGGACGCCGTAACATCGGCTGCACGTAAAAAAATATTCACAGCGGACGCCCGATCATCGGCGGAATGTAAGTGAAATATACGAACAGTATATAGACAGAGCGCCCCTATCCCACAACGCTCAAAACATAAAATATACAATGATATACGAAAAAGTACGAGCAGGTTACTTTGTGGCGTCAAATTTTTTTTGCTGATATTGATTCCCTGTGATGACGTCAGCTGCCTGGCAAGAAATAACATTGATTACCTTAGAGCGTCCGTATACGGACGCCGTATTGTACTGGACGCTCTAAAGGCGTATATTTCGCAATGTACGGACGCCGTAAAGTAAGTAGGATGTATATATATATATATATATATATATATATTGCCTAACTCCACGTGGTCGCTCCATACTAAGATGTTGGCTTACAAAATTTAATACTGCGCACGTAGTTCACCCCTCTACCTTATCGTTCTCTGAGATTTTGCTTATTAAGATAATTGAAAATTATATATAGTGAACACCTGCCATATAAACAGACGCTAATTTACTGAAAGCATTATTTTGTTTTGTATAGATAGAGGTAATAGTATTAGTATTCTGATTGTTTGTTGTTCTTCCATATGTTAGTTTAATAATCTAATATCCATATTGTTTACGTCTAAGTTCTGTTTTGATTACATAACTTCAATTATTGTAGGTAATAATATTTACCTAGTTTATAAAACATAATCAAATTATTATTATCATCATTTGCCTGAGTCTACCCCTTCATTGTTAAATTTTGCAACACAGGGAGACAATCAACTTCCCATCAAAACCGTGATAACTTTATTGTAACTTATATGTTAAAAAATTATCACAATTTCCCTATTATCCCCAGGTTGTAGATAGGTTCCTAGACTTTTTGATGTTGTTTTTTAGAGTGTTCGAAAGAATTAATTTTTCTTTGACTTAAATGTTTTCTATGACTTAAATTCTGAAACTAATTGAGTGTGTAGGTATATATAACGAAATAATATAATATGCTCTTTTTTAAAATAAATTTAAACCCACTTATTTTACAAGATTAATTTTGAAAATCACAATGTATGCTTTGATGTGAGAACATCGGAATTTTCTACATGTCGTAGTTGATTATATCGCGACAGATACACAACAAAGGATGGACCTTGATTACCGGCAGCGGTAGAAGGATGGACTGGAATCGGAGAATGTTACTTAAGTGTAAAGTGATCACATTAACTAAAGTGACGTATTACATACTATAATAAACTCTTCATTCAAAATGATCACATTAACCCAGCCGACGATCAGTCATAAACCTGATGGAAAGTCCTTCTTTTACCGTATATCTGTTGAGATAACTACTTGTTACACTTATTTTACAGAATGAGACCTACTGAATACACTTTTCAAAAAACGTATGGAATTCGATGATAACGACTGCGTAATCTTCTCTGTAAGGTTCAGAGTAAATCGAATTTACAAAATAACTTGGAAAAAAGGTTCGCATCAGATGTTTTTTCTGCTTACTTAATATATAAAAACGTATATTCTAAAATCAAAGATGATTACATTTACATAAGCGTATGCTTGCATTAAGCAAAATTTGATTTTATGCTGACTGTACTTGAGCAGAATTAGGAAAAATGAGGGATAATATTCGGTACAGTTAGTTTATAAAAAAATGGGTTCGATGGGAGAGATGTATGCAAGTTTATAAGTGTGTGGCGCTTTGTCCTTTTTGCCTGACCCGCCAGGGATACTGCGTGGTAGCAATATTGATAGAAGTCTACTAATGTTAATAATGTTTGCGATACAGGCTTTTAGCCTAGTGCAAGGTGTGCAGGAAAGAATTTGGGTTTGTGTATGCAACACCAGATCCTTCTGTTGAAAAAAAAAAAAATGTAAAATCTGAGGTGTGCGTGTGCTATGGTTGAGTATGTGAGCGAGATTGAGTATGGCTGTGTGAGACGACTGGAATAAACTTATGTGTTTTAATTTAACTGTGGCGCATGCTTGTGGGTGACAGCTGAGTTATAAATGGACTAATTGTTTTATCTTCATATTATTACTTATATCTAAATGCAGTGAGTGGCGGAAAGGGCTATAGCTGTATTGCCACACACCGTTTTGTTTTATGTGAATAAAAAAAATCTATAGTTGTTGTCTGTTTTGTGCATGTATTTGTAATAAAATAAAATAAATTATTTGCCTTAATTATATTATCCAATAAAGTACACAGAAGATTCGTGACTTGTATGCAGTAGGGCTATAACTCCTAAAATAACAAAATATAAGAAAATTAGATTTATGACGTGAAGTGAGTACCCATTCCTAATCCATGTAAAGAAAATATTAATATTCCCATCCTGTTAGTAAGAATTCATATCGTTTATTATGTTCTTATCCAATAACTCTATCTTCAAATAATCAAAAAGCAAAAATAATAAAAATATTATCCTATCACTATGTAATCATATACCTAAATATACAGTGGCGCGTCTTACATAAAAACTGATCGGCTGATATTTAACGATACCTATTTAACCGTGAACTTGCTACTTTCTACATTTATATACTACTAATTACTAGAACCTCTAGAACCTGAAGCATTTTAAGGAGAGGCAGTCTCTCAAGCGGGAAGTGCCAGGTTAAAACCCCGTTGCTGGCGATGTATTACTCACTTTGCCATACAATATTTTGGCCTAGTGAAAAGTGTGCAGGAAAGTATTTAGGTTTGTGTGTGCAGAGGGCATTGGCATTGGAGGATTTTTGATGCTCCGGCTTCCCTTTCACGCTAATCCACCCTTCGCCACTGTCTTCTAATTTATTTTTTGTGTGAAATTTATCATGCATGTGCTATTTTTTCCTAGTTTTTCAAATTACTGTAAATCTCATTAAAGAATAGCATCGTGTTCCACGGAATTTGGCCCCGATATTAAAATCCTAGACGAGCCACTGACGTGTTTTCATTAAACTGCTCCCTTCATTTTCTAGCTAGATGATCAAAGTTTTATTCAATAATAACGAAAACACATTCTTTTTAATAAGAATTGATATTATTATGTTTTCGCTAAGGAATCCAGAACTATACTGATTAAGAAGTTAGTCCGGCTGAGTCTCTTTATTAGTATTTGTTGTGTTCTCTTAGTTGGGTGAGTTGGGGTGAGTTGCCAAAGTAGGAGAGAACTAACTAATAAATCTAGTACAGAAAGTGGTTAACTTTCTCTATTAATGTGTAGGCTACTTGCTATACCAACTCAGCAATATAGGATTAGGTAAATAAATGTAGGCATATTTGTAGGTAAAATGTAATAAGAATTTGTGGTAAAAATTTTCACCTGGTTCAAACTATGTAACTGTTGAACTCGTATCAGCATTTAAGAATTAGTAGGGAGAATCTAGGTAGAACAAGTATCGTAAATAAAATTATTATAAGGATTACTACTGACCTATGTCCACCACTGGAATCAGAACTGCCGATAAGAAGAAGAATATTACTACTGAGTTCAATCTGACTTAACGGGACAGTAAGACATTTAACAGCCAGATGCGGCGGAATCGGTGAGCTTTGCCCTGGTCAGTTATAGAGGTGACTGTTTTCTCGTAGCTCTTATAAATTTTTCAGCCAAATTAGTATAAATAAGTACCTATTACAATTTCTAGTATTCCAAATTAATTGTAGTAGCTAATAATAGAAGTCGCGCAAAAGTTACATTTCTTTTTATTTCCGTAGTATTTTGAGATACTTCCCAATCAATACTATACACAATATACCCATATTGTCGACTTTTTTAGTTGGTACCCACCCCTTCCTCCTCCATCTTCCTCTCCTCATGACTACCTACATACATAGGTACATTACCTCTCCTCCTCCTTACATGTTCTCTTACATGTCTACCTACATACATAGGTACTTTACACACATACATATAGAAGGTGGGTACTTTAAGTAGTTCGACAGTTCATATATATTGAAACAATTAAAAATACTACCCCTACTCTACCATCACGATATGCCTATCGTGAAAACTAAATAATATAACCAGTAATATGCTGTACGTGCAATAAAAGCACGCATACATTATATCTGCACAAAATTAATATAATATGATATTCAAAATGGGTGGCAAACCTTCTTGCTGCCTGAGGTAATAATTGTATTCTTCGATTTGGAAAGACGATAATTAAGTTCAGTAAGCAGATTTTGTTTATAAGCTGAGCCTACGATAATTCTAACACGTTCTCACAATGTTGTCGTGTTAGGTAAGAATAGTGTAGATAAATTCTATATGTATGCGCTACGCTGTTATTCCTGAAATCCTTCTTTCTATTTCCCTATCCACGTGCTACGTGCTACGCGCTACGCCACTCATCCCATCACACTCACTCCGTCTTGTTCCATTTTCCCATATATAATTCTTCATCAAATATCTTGTGTTACATAATCGTATATTATTATATACCAGCCTTAGCAGCCAGGCGTGACCCAAGTGAATACCAGACAATAAACAGAGTAAAATGTAGCCACATTTTTTTACAAGACTTTATTTCATGTCTTTATTTATTTTTTGTCTGCACTCCAATTTTGTAATCGATTTTTGAACCACTTCCTGACTACTTAGAGACCTGAAACTTTGCAAACGTACGTACATAAACTCAGTGACAATACATTTCAGGAGATCCAAGGCTCGTCGTATCGTATGAAAGGGCGTTGGAAAAGAAATCCAGATCGTTAGTCGGATGAGATGTTGTTCACTTCAAACCTCGGAAGACACCCATCGATGAGAGGTTCCAGTCACCGCATACCGCCGTGTTTGATATCTCACGAAAGTGCTTCACGAGCAGAACTCACATCTTTTTACGAATTTTCTGTCGATTCTTTGTGGGAGGCGCAATTAGAATGAAGGAACCATAGCGCCTCGAAAGGGCGTGTTTGTTATCATTTAGAAGACCGCAAAAAACAGTTCTAGGATGTGAAGTCATAAAATCATGTATAAAAAAAACGGATAGGTATTTTTTTAAATTAAACAGGCCGATTAATTTCAACACAATACCTTAAAACAAAATAATTTTTACACGATTCAAATAAGCCACGCACGCGCGTAATTTAACTTTCCTAATAAATTTTAAAAAATGTATTTCAGGGGATTACTGAAAATATAACTGTTGGGTTGTTCTATTGTTTCACTACTATACCATTGTTTTTTAGCTATTAAAAATATTTTACCGACATTCACTAGATAAAGGTTCAATGTTTCCAACCTTATTTTTTCCAAAACATATTTAGTAAGGTTGTCAAGATCTAAGGTCTCCCGTTTTTTGAAATGTCAATATGCTATCGCTAAGTACCAATCATATGTGCATTTTCCAATTTGCTGAAAATTATTTTCCCAACAGGACATAGGCACAGAAAGGTTTTTATGTATTAGATGATTACATAATAACGTACGTTACAATAATACACTATCTATAATAGGTATGTACAAACATTCTGCGAATATTCACATTATGATAAGCTTGGCACGAAAATGTCTATCTAATGTTTTTTCAGATATTTTTCCGCTGAAATAATAAAGGCTTGATCTCTCGCAGCAGTAATCCTGTCTGGATTAGGAGTAATAATTATTGGGAAAATTCTTATGATTGGAATAATGATTAATTATTTTCCGAATGAAAATCCATAAAGCAATAATATTTCTTCCATTTAGATTCGCTTCCTGGTAATTTTTCTTTCGTTTTGTGAGAAAATCGGAAAGGTTTGGGGAAACATCGCTAATAATAGTTGAGATAAATTCACGATTTCTGTAATTTTCATCCGTAAACAACTCGTTTCTAGGCTACCAAATCAAAGTGTTACAGTTGTTAGTATGATCAATAAAAATAATTGGTAATTGGATCTCTCGATCACTCGGAATCGGATTTATTTTCCAACGCCCTTTTGTACGAGACCACACACGACTTTTGGATACCCTTCAAACGCCGTACATATTTTTTGTCTCGGATGATCAAATTTTATACTTACAGAAATATATTGTCATTCATCGAGCTTACGTGCGTTTGCAAAGTTTCAAGTCGCTAAGTAATCAGAAAGTGGTTGAAAAAACGATTGCAAGATTTGAGCAGACAAAAAAATAAAATAACAAAAAATAAACAACGGTGTGAAGTTAAATAAGATCTTGTAAAATATGACAAATTCCAATCATATACAAGCAGAAAGAGGTCCCAATAGGCGAGATCTCTGATAGATAACGGTGGAAATCAAAACCAAAAAGGGTATCATAATGTAACTTGACGTAGTTAAACGCAAAGCCCAAAACAGCTCTGCTAAGCGGGACTCGGTGACCTTCCTTGAGAAATAAAGTATACAGAAATATCAACGACAGCTAAATTGATCAAACTCACCGGAACACATCAATACATCGATGTAGTATTAAACTAAAAATACATTCCCTACATAGGGTAGGCATCGAGTAGTATCAAGGGAAGGGGATGATGATATTACGATTTGCCTTTTTCATTAAGTGGGGTAGGTACCTTACATCATGTTATTCATTCATATCCCTCCCTCTCTGTTTCAATATTTGCCAACTCATTACTGAAATGGTAGACTGATGATATGAACATTGAGTAGATATTATTGAGTACCTATCTACTACAATTACGTGGTTACGTGGGTAAATAGAAAATATCGATATATTAAGTTTACCCACATGTATTGCAGAATAAAAATAAGCAGTCGTAAAAAAATATTCTGAATCAAGATTTTATGACTCCCCACGCATGTCCTGAAGTTCAGTTAACTGAATCGACCGTTTGCAAAAAAGCTCCGACCAAAACCCCTTTCTGAATTCAAAATCAGGGTAGCACTGGATTCAGAGACAGGTTTGGGTCGGAGCTTTTTCGCAAACGGTCGATTCAGTTAACTGAACTTCCGGACGTGTATGGGAAGCCCAAGACTTCACATCCTAGAACTGTTTTTCGGGGTCTTCTCAACTACACCAAACACTCCCTTCCGAGGCGCATGGAATCCTTCATTCATCCAATGGCGCCCCGTCCAACAATATGTAGACAGAATCAAAATTTGTAAAAAGATATGAGTTCTTCTCGTAAAGCACTTTCGTGAGATAATATCGCGAGGGTGTGCGGTGACTGGATCCTCTCGATCGCTCGGTGTCTTCCAAGGATGAGCTGGACAAAATCTAACTTAGGATCTGGATATCTTTTCCAACACCTTATCATAAGATACCACACATGCCCCCACACAACCCTTGGATCCCCTCAAAGGCTTTAAGTACATCTTTTTTGTCTAAGATGTTAACAGTTCTAGGATGTGAAGTCATAAAATCTTGTTTCAATTTTTTTCATTATTATTATAATAAAATTAATTAGATTCTAAGAAATGAAAATTTATCTACGAGTCCCGTCAATCGGAAAGAGACAAATAAAGTTCTAACATATCTGTACCACTCACACCCATGGACACAGATATTTAGGTAACGAGTATTATTCCAGTATCGAGTCCACTGAAGGGTCGCTTCAAAAGGAATTTATATTATTAAGAAACAAAAGAATTTTTAAAAATTTCTTTTTTATTCCATTTTCAAATTGAACATCAATCAAAAGAATAATCCAAAATAATTATAATTGAGTACTTACTGGAGTACCGGAATAACCCTTATTCGTTACAATGGTGCACCATTTACACAATCTTAGTAACAAGCGATGTTACTAAAAGCTAAGCGGGTCGCAACACTCGCAACGTGAGTATGCATACTGACATTTCAAAAATTTCTAAAAACGGGAGACCTTCTATCTCGACAACCGTTACTAAATATGCTTTGGAACAAAATAGGGTAGATGCGTTGAACCTTTATCTAGGGAATAACCGTAAAAGATTTTTTACATCTTGTATAGATTTCTCAAAAAAAAATATATGAAAAACACCTCTGATCTTTTTTCCGAAAGACGGAAACTAGTTTACCGAAAGTCGCGGAATATTTTTTTTGTACCTATAATATGCATTAAAATCTAGGGAATAACCGTAAAAAATTTTTGATAGACGCAAAATTAAGTCCAAAAAAGGGAACAAACGCTATTTTTACCATTTTATCATGCGATTGTTCACGCGATTTTGAACCCTATTGCCGTGGGAAATGACTGTGGCGTCATTATTGGTGCCAAGCCCTTAACAATAGTTGCACTCGCGAACTAATCACAGTTAAATTTGCAGCTTATAATTTGAGGAGTTCGTTTTAACGAAAACTTGATGAAAAATTATAACAAAAATTCGATTCCAATCAAATCAACATTCGTTATTAGCGTTAAGGTGCTCTTTCGCGAGAAATTTTTCGAACAATAATTGCGGCAACTCGTACAAATCGTATTGATTAACATTATTTCGCAATATAATAGCAATTACGAGGATTTCGGCAATATTTAAAGGGAGACAAAGGTGTTGGGTGCAAACTAGAAAGAGAATTGACTAAACTGTCCAAACTCATTGGATATTTAGTTATTTTTGCCGCCGACATCATGATAATTCTCTTTCTCGTTTGCACACAATATAGTTGTCCCGCTTTAAATATTTCCGAAATATTTTGCTATATATTGCGAAATAATGTTAATCAATACGATTTGTACTAGTTGCCGCAATTATTGCTAATAAAATAAATAAATAAATAAAAACGTTATTGAAAAGAAACCATATCTTCCAAATGGCGGGCTTATTGCCGTAGGAAATTTCTGCCAACCAATCACTGCTTGCTCAAAAATTTCTCATGAAATGTCATCGCCAGACACGCGCGAGCCAACTCAAGCTTTTTGCGTTAATGAGTAAAAAGGCGCGTGGTTGGAACGCTTGTCTTCACTTGGAGGTAACTGACCGTTGAAGCTTTTGTACTTATGAACACAAAAAGGTTGTGAGGGCACGCGCGCGTCTGGCGGCGACATTAGGGCACCTTTCTTTGGTGCAAGTGGATAGGAAATAATATGATTATTACTAAGACTGTGTAAACACGCCACAGCACGAAAACCTGCCAAACTACCTACTTGTACTTACTCCATTAAATTATACGTAATATTATTCTCTGTCAGAATCCTATTTGCACAATGGAAATTATCAAGCGTACGTGCCAGAAATAAAAATACAAGAATTTGGAAAAAAAGGAGCAATAATTTAAATCTTCAAGAAAAATACTTAATAATAATAAATGAATTGGTACTTCTTGCGAGGGAGGGAAAGTATAAATTTAAAAATACTTATTACAAGACAAAGAGAATTTGCATATCGCAGAAAAATATTATAAAAATATTATTCGAACATGTCAAAGTCAGGGGTTCCTAACCTTTTCAAATCTATTTTACTTATCTATTATACTATCTATTATCTATTATTACTTTTAATCTATTATACTTTTTTACTCAATCATAATGAATTGTATAAAAAGAGACGTTTCTATAATCACATTAATGTTTTCAGTGTAGAATTAGTTCTTATTATTTCGAATTTATTTTTTTCAAGATTTTTTAAAGAATTGAGACCTTTGATTTCGACTATCTTAATAAACATGATTTGGAAAAAAATAGAGTAAATATCTAGTGAATTACTATAAAACAATTTTGATATCTTATCAAAAAAAAATTTAAAATCATCTCTGAATTTTTTTCGAGAGCAACTCATTTCCCGAAAGTCGCAAAGGAAAAATATTTTTCGTATTGATAAAATTATGTATTATTCGATAATATAACGCATTAAAATCATGAAGTGAAAATATATACTTACTAGAAATTTTTTATTTTTATTTTATTTTTAATATTTTATTATATAGAACAGCTTTTGTAAATATTTCATTAAAATAATAATATACAATGCATTTTTTATATTGCCAATTATAGTATCTATCTATTGGCTGATAACATCATATACATGTTACATAAATAAAATTACAGAAATTACAGTTACAGAAATAACTGTGACATCATAGTTGGGCTCCTAGCCTCAATAAACATTTCTATTTTATTACAAACTCTAGAATGTTGTGGACATTACGACCGAATTATGGGGATCTACTACGTTATATACCTAAATATGATAATAATAGGATTCTACTGTACTCAAGTATTTTAGTATTTTGTATCGAAATCAAGACTTGATTATGGGATGGACGAGAACAGAAAATCGTCATATATTAAAACATAATCAAGAAAATATACAAATTTAAATTCGTTAGCAGGTAAATGATTGTCAGGCGTAAAGACTTTAAGTTATTCACTTTTGACAGAAAGCTGAGATAAACGGGGAATTACGGAGCTTAAAACGCAAAAAGCTTTTTTCCACTTTTACAGAAATCCATTAGAAATAAAAAGGAAATGTCTGCTCGCTTTGGTACTTGTTTCCTGCAAGATCTGATTTTTTTACGCTGTCCCTTTTAAAAATATAATAAAACATTTTTACCCATTTCCTTTTAGATGTCACTTACTTTCAAAGGGTTAATTATCTAATCAAAAGAACGTGTTTAAAACTCCGTGAATTTTACGAGTAAGTATAAACTAGTCACTAAATAAGCATGTTTCTTTATAAAGTTAATCTTTGCACTAGTATTATTTGTTCGGTGATATCCGTACCTTAAAAAAATGTTCTACTAATAATTGTTGGAGGTTTTCGCGAAGGTCAATGACATGTCGTGGAGTTTTTCGGGTTCTATTGCGAGATGTACAAACGTTTCGGCAAACCTACTGCTGCCTTGGTCACGGAATACTAACTTACTTAACGAATCCGTCAACACTAGGCCAACCAACTTCAATACACTGCAGTAGCAATCGCTTTGTCAGTTTCATCACACCCCTCCGCCATATCTCGGCAGACGAGGAGGTGTTCGTCATTTGGATATCAAATTATGCCACACCTATCTAGATTCACGGAATATGATAATCGGTAACGTAGAAACATGGCACTATTGGTTGACAACATTCTTCTTCTTCGGCCTACTCCTGTCCACTCCTGGACGAAGGCCTCCTCCATCTGCTTCCACACCGCTCTATCCCGGGATCTCTAGATCCAGTTGGCACCAAGGTACTTGACTAGGTCATCTCTCCATCGTAGTGGTGGTCTTCCTTCGCTCCTGGTAGTTGTTCTGGGTTTCCATGTTAAGACCCTCTTCTTAACTTTATTGGTCGGAAATTAATGAAGTTATATTGTAAATAATGCATTATGAAAAACTATTTGTATCCATAGCACTGATATTTTTTGATACGATGTCGGTAAATATTGCCATGTCGCGAATAATGTGGCTTCAATGGCGGTACAAATATATACCTAAGCAAACCTCCAACACACATCTGGAACAATGTGTATTCTGTAAGTACGAGTACACATATGAGCTGATAACATTGTCAGGGAGGTCTGTGTTTATGACGCTCGTAGTATAATGTTAAATGAAACATATATTCAACATAACACGATGTTGGACAAGAGCCTTAAACACTTAAACTGTAATATTATAGGATGATTGAAGATATGGAGAGTAGGAACCTATATTATGGAGTAATACATGGTGAAGCTTGCTGTAGAAACAATAGGACACAGAACAATAGCCGCGCTCCAATACATAAAACATTGTTTTGTTTTATTTTATTTTGCTTACTGGGGATAGTCAGCCAAAAGCAATATTGTCTTGTGACCAATAGATATCTTAAATGAATGACAATCTATATATTTTGGTAAAATCATTGGTGCTTGCTCCTACCACCAACACCTTCAAGAATCAATTAGATAATATACCTACGAATAAACACAACTTAACTGGAACTTGGGTCAAAACAGCGAAATCTGCCTACCTAATAGCAAATAATCTTACCTAAATAATAATAAAATAAAAATCTGACCCACAAAGTTAAGAGCCTAGATATATTTATTATAAATTGATATAGAATGCAAGAAAATGTCGTGAAGAGAGTTGGATGCAGTACAGGGAGTTGTGTAGGACCAAAGGGAAGGCCTATATCCAACAATGGATCTAAGAGGCTTAGGAAGAAAAAGAAAATGCAGATTGAACTGTTTTCATGGCCATCCATACGATAGGACTTTAACGTATCTCGATCCTGCGTATGCAAAAAATAGTATGGAGTATAGTTAAGTAAGGTTCTATTTTTTTTACTAAATAGTGACCCCCTCTTGACTACTATTCTCTCACAGTGCGTCTCTTGCAGGGTAAACAGAGGAAGAAAAAAAAATCTGTAGGTACCTTTCAATTTTCAATCACACCCTTGTCGTACCTACGTAAAACAATAATGGACCTGAAACTCTATACATATTATAATTCTCCTATTTTATCCCCCAGTATAACATTTGGCTTCTAACACTTTGCTTTCAAGTCAAAGGTGGCTTTTTAGGTGTAACCCTCATCCCTCCTAATATCTGATGAGGGAGAGACCTTTTAGGGGTCGTCATATCAGCAGAGAGGACACGCGACCCGTAGACTTTTTTACGGAATTCGGGTTAAATGCGGGTCGTGCAACATTTGTCAGACTCTATCAGATAATGCGTCGTATAAAAGGTTTGAATTAAAGTCGCGAGTACACCGGTAGAGTAACCAGTAGAGTCAACTAGCATGACACTACCAGGTCTGTGTAAGTTTTCGTCGAAAAACTTTAGTAGAAAAGAATGTACATCGTGCATAATATGACATGAGTGTGTACCTACGTATGACGAATTGCTTGAGGAAAGTCTGGCAATCTGTTCTCTCTGCCTGCCCCGCAAGGGTCGTGACATGAAGGGGTAGAATATGGCAGAATGTTTTAAAAAGAATTTGATACTAATTCCGTTATATTCCATCCCCTCGCGTCCTTGCGGGGTAGGCAAAGAGAACAGATCGCCAGACTTTTCTATTCTTACACACATTGCTTCCGTCACATTAATACAATTGGTCATACACACTCTACGATGGGCGCCATGAATATTGAAGTGGAGGCCTTGGACAGATAGAAGGAGCGTCGGGAGGCCACCAAAGAGATGGTCCGACGACATTGTCCAAATTTCCGGAGGAACCTGGATGCGGAAGGGTCAGAACAGAGACGAGTGGAAGCAGATAAAAGAGGTCTATATCCAGCAGTAGATGGAAGAAGGCTAATGAAGGAGAGGACTCTACGATTCTTCCGTCAAAACATAATTTGTCAGCTATTTCGAGAAATCGCTTTTTTTTACAAAAAAATAATTTGATGCAATGTTTTCAGTGATCGTCAACTGATTTATTATGATAACAGTGTGAGTATCTGGTTATGCAATAAACTGATACAATTATTATAGTCACCTGTGCAGGTAATGACGCTGATAACCAGCATGAGCCGCTGTGCCTGATGCCGCATGGTGGTGGCGCCGGCGGTCGTGGTGGTCGAGGTGTCAGCTGGGGTGGGGCACTACCCCTTGGGGGAGGGAACGCTCTCCCTCCCCGCTTCACCTAACCGCTGAAACAATAACACAATCCACATTAATATGATTATTAATATTATGTATGCCTAATTGACTTTTGCAGGCCTGTGGGTGGGCTCACCATTAATAAACAAAATTCATGTTTTCCAATTTCAAAAATAAATCCTCCAAATATACCAAACCTATATCAAATCTCTTAAATATACAACATAAAGATTTTATGTTTTTTTATGATAAACATATAACATAATATTATGTTTTAATCTATATAGTGAGTTGGTCGGCTCAACTGTTAATCCAGTGAGCGCGGGTTCGACCCCCGAGAACTATTTCATTTTACGGCGCAAGCTTTTTAAGCTTACTGTAAAGTGTACAAATGAATTTGGGTACATTTGTATTCGGGTTTATATCGATAAACCCCTATTCATTTTGTTTTTAAAAACTTAATTTAATTTAAACGAAGTTTACATAATAGGGTCATACATTACTACCGGGCTGTTTAGCAAAATTTTGCCGCGTCACAAAAAAATCAAAATCATATCACCAAAATCATGGGGTGCTGACAAAACCCCTTTCGTTTCGCGTGATATTTTTTTTGGCTCCAGGTCTGATAAGGTTAATATGAAATTTCATAACACCAGCACACAACAATTTAGGAAGTAATTTAATTATATTAGGTGTTATTCACAACCCATTGAATCCCTATCGATAAAGTTTTACAACGTACGATTGTTATACGAATTATTGTATTTTGTTATTGAAAACCCATTCAATGGGTAATCTAATTCTCAGAAAGTCTCAGAATGGAATACTTTGTTTCAGATTTGTACCTAAGTACCTACCTAATAGTCATAATTTATCGTAATATTTTTTTTGAAAACATGGCGAGTGGGTGGCGAGCCTCATTGTCGAACATGACAGTAAATGCCGTATGGTAGTTTCAGGAAAAACAGACTCTTAGGCCTTATTCACACTAGGCTAATAGTTTCTTCAATTAGTACTCCTTATTTTTAGACATTAGAAAATAACAGGATATATTCTCGACATCTTAGTCAATATTCTAAAGATAATTCTGAAAATTCTAAAAATAGTGTACTATTTATAAGTATATTTTTAATGGGTTACCGGAAATGTATACAATTCCTAAGAAATGTACACAATACTTACCTAAAATCGTCAAGAAATGTGAGATTTTTTTTTGTATTTTTTTTGTAGTACTCTAATGTTATACACATTTTACTCGGAATTATATAATTTTAATGGCGACTCCAGTTTACCTGCAAAATAAATAGTTTCTTCGGTTTGATTACGTTTTTATTCTGGATTTTATATACTAAATATTTGCTAAGAAGGCTTATTTTCCGTTTGTTCCCATTTGACCAACCATTTGTTCAACCAGTTGAACAAATGGGACTCATTTTTTCCCATTTGACCAACCGCTCGGTTTAACAACTGGGAATCAATATTTTTGTAATATTTTCTTCCCGTCTGACCAACCAACCTTCAGTATGGAGAAATTACAACATATTTATGATATATTTATATTGATTTTCGTGACGTTTCTTACCTACCTGCATACATACATACACATATCTTTATACATAGGTATATCTTGTACGAAAATGTTCGTAGGTAAGTACATATATAAGATGCTTCAGTTATTTTTTTATCATATTTAAAGGTATAAGCATGGGAATCGTCAGGGGGGGTAGAAGGGGGGGGGGGGCAGTTGCCCCCCCTAGAGATTGGATTGGGTATATATTTTTTCATAGGAAGAAGGTCGTGATATACTATACTATACCCTCCGCCACCTCCCTTGCGGGGTAGGCAGAGAGAACGGATCGCCAGACTTTCCTATCCTTACACACACTTCGGACTTCCGTCACATTCATGCAATTCTTCATACACATTCTACGATAGGTAATTTTTTCTTGTTATCCTTTCATCGTTCATTCTCTCCACATGTCCCAACCATTTCAACATTTTCACTTTCATTTTAGGTCGTGATATGGTATGGTTTATTTGAAAATGTGTATGATATTTTGCACAATTATATGAATGAAAAATGTTTTTTATGAAAAAAAATAGCAGGCAATTTTATTATGAAATAATTGTACCTTCTTTGGTGGATTTTTAAACTCATTTTTAGAAAAATTATGATATAATGGGAAAACGTGTGGTAATAATGTGACGTTTTATCATTTAGTATGATAAAATATATACACATTCCAATCTCAAGGGGGGGGCAACTGCCCCCCCTCCCTACCCCCCCTAGTAATCTTAGAATTGCATGAATGTGACGGAAGCCGAAGTGTGTGTAAGGATAGGAAAGTCTGGCGATCCGTTCTCTCTGCCTACCCCGCAAGGGAGGTGGCGGAGGGTATAGTATAGTATATCACGACCTTCTTCCTATGAAAAAATATATACCCATTCCAATCTCTAGGGGGGGCAACTGCCCCCCCCCCTCTACCCCCCTGACGATGCCCATGCTTATACCTTTAAATATGATAAAAAAATAACTGAAGCATCTTATATATGTACTTACCTACGAACATTTTCGTACAAGATATACCTATGTATAAAGATAGGTGTATGTATGTATGCAGGTAGGTAAGAAACGTCACGAAAATCAATATAAATATATCATAAATATGTTGTAATTTCTCCATACTGAAGGTTGGTTGGTCAGACGGGAAGAAAATATTACAAAAATATTGATTCCCAGTTGTTAAACCGAGCGGTTGGTCAAATGGGAAAAAATGAGTCCCATTTGTTCAACTGGTTGAACAAACGGTTGGTCAAATGGGAACAAACGTTATTTTCTACTAGCCCGATTGCTGAATTGTTTGATTTACGGACGAGAAATAAAATTACTTGAAAATCAATAAAACGTTGAAGACATACTCGAGTGTCAATAAAACGGACAGCGAGAAGATGAAAAAGCCTTCTTGGAAAAGGCTGAGTAGGTATTTAGTTCTATTTTAAGTGGGCGGCAGTTATTCTGAATGGAATATCTCAGCTAGAAAATGTGTGCGAATTACTGTCTCCATTCACTTCAACGTTTTTATTCACTTTCTGCTTGTCCTAATGGTTCATTTTTTTCAATAAACCTTGGAAATAAGCAAGTCAAGACCTTCTGAAAATATATCCATACACATGCTTTATACTGATTTCATTCTCAAATTGTTTAGTCATAATTGACGTAATGTAGTTCAGGACAATTTACATCCAGACCTACATTGAACTAAACCACACCTGTTATAGCTTTGTATTGTCACCAGTCACCATGTGTTTATTGATTTCACAGTTTTTTGCTGTGAAATTTACCTAGTTGATATAATAAATAAATACAATAAAAACAAGTACCTAGTTATCTCAACAGATATACCGCAAAGGATGGACATTCCATCAGGCTTATAACAGAACTGATCATCGCCTGGATCAATGTGATCACATTACACTTAAGTAACATTCACCAATTCCAGTCCATATGTTCCATCCATTTCTTGCGTCATAATACATATTTTTTTCTCTTTTTATAAAAAAAGGATCTGAGTTTGTATACACAAACCGAAATACTTTCCTACACACCTTGCACTAGGCTAAAAGCCTGTTTGTGAAATAGATCGCCAGCGAGGGGGTTCAAACATGGCACCTCCTGCTTGGGAGACTGCCGCCTCAACTAACTGCATCTTTATACATTTCACTGGTTGCCCAACTTTGTAAAATTCCTTTGACAGCGAGACGGAGATGGTATTTTTACAAATCCATATAATATACGAGTATATAATGTCTTTAGGCGCCTACCAACTATCTGGGTAGGTATTTGATATGTCAGAGCACGCATTGGTCTAAAATTATTATTATTGTGCTCCAAAAAACATCCGAATATGTCGAGGAGGAAATGAAAAGGTCGCCTAATGATATTATTAGGGTGAGGCTCCGACATGAAATAACATTGGGTGAAAACCACGCATGTCTGTAGCCACGCATGTCTGTACAATGATAATAAAATCATCATTTTATTCACAAGGACGACCAAAATGGTGACAACTTTTCTACACGTGTTTGTATGAATCGTATAGTTGCAAAAACACTAATGAAAACTGGGACTGATTAGTTTCGAAAATTATTTTATTTAAATTGCTGTTGTTGACTCTCATATATTGAAGATTGCTG
The DNA here is from genome assembly GCA_963576895.1 of Ceraclea dissimilis. Classification (NCBI taxonomy): domain Eukaryota; kingdom Metazoa; phylum Arthropoda; class Insecta; order Trichoptera; family Leptoceridae; genus Ceraclea; species Ceraclea dissimilis. Next base: position 665,113 of record OY756360.1, read on the forward strand.
TGTTTTTTTCATTTACTTCACACAAACACCACCCACGTATTTAAACAAAAAACAATACAGATCAAGTTCAAGTAATGCCCTATTACATGTGTACACAACAAGACAATACAGATAAAACAATATTAATAATGAGAGTTCAGGTACGTAATTTTCTAAAACCATGAAACCTTGTCACTTTCTATATCAAACATTTATATAGGTTACGCCTGCTTTTTGTCATGTTTTCTGCCATGAAACGCGTACCTATTTCAAGAGTACAAACATTTCCACGTTTTTAACAGAATTTAGGCAATAGGCAAAATCGCCAATTTGCAGTTTTGGATAAAATACGACTCGTATATCTAAAAATAATATGATTACGAATATAGTTTCAGCAACATCCAAATAGAAATGATTTGAATATTTCCAGGCACTCGAAGCAGGCATTTTTAAAGATAAAAGTATGATATTTATAGACGGATCTGGTTAGCTGGTAGAACGTCCGACCCCAAATCTCTAAACATCTACATTCCTACTTACACTCAGGTGGGTGTATACAAAATGGTGTAGGTATCTCGCGAAAATTATTTTCGTCAGGTCTTGTTTATTTATTTATAGTATGGTCAAAGAAGTATATCACATCCCTCAAAGGAAAAAGTTTGAAGGTTGAACATTGGGCAATAATAAATTTCCATGTAGGAAGTCATCGAAGCACCCTTCATATGCTCGGAGGCCGCACTCAGTCACAATGTGGCCCACAGTCTGCCTCTTCCCCCCCCCTCCCCCACAGTCGCACGTAGGGCCCCACAGTATTGTATAATTATATAAACTTTCTACGTCCAAAATTCATACACAAAAGTTTGAGAAAACTCAAATTTTGTTTGTGAAAACAAAAGTTTGTGAATAATCAAAATTTGTACGAAAATAGATTTAGGCAAATTATTTATAGTATCTAGGTATTGATTATATCTTTACAGGGAAGATATAAGGGGTAGATATCGGGAAGCTCACTGTATATACTTGTACACACATGTATTTTCATTCTCAAAAAAGTTTCGCCTGAAAAGTTCAATGGCACACGAAACCTGAATAAATATTGACAAGGTACTCGTACAATTCACACTCCTTGAAATACACACACCAAATTCCCTTTGAGGACTTCCCTCTATAAATCAATTCAAGTGAGAAAATGAAACATTTCTTCTTTCCACATTCTATTACTCTCTATATCTCGTATATTGAAAGCGTCTTTAAAAAAATAATCTTTTTCTTCTGATTCGGCGCTAGTACCAAATATTTGCTAAGAGCATTTTACAAGATTTTATTCATTACTTCTTCTTCCTCGTCAGCTTTGGTCTCCTAATTAAGAAATAATAAATTTCGAAAGATCGTTGCAACATAGTCATTCTTAAATTTTTACAATCGCTGTCTCCTAAATTTAGAATAGGTATTCATTCAGCCACTGATTTCGATGATGCTTCGTAGTCAGTATTTAATTACTCATTTTTACCTATCATTTGAGTTATATTTCGTTTGCGCCGGACCTGGGTTTTTTTATCATTCTCCATTATTTATTTATTGTTGAGTATAATATGACAGTGGTAGTGTATTAGGTTTATGAGAATACTTTGACATGTTTGGGATATTTTATAAATACATTTCAAAAACATCCTCCGAGTTTGTCGGATTTCAGGCATTCCGCTTTACAATAGGAATATTATTAAATGCTCTGCGGAATATTTGCAAAGTTATGTCATAATTTGAAAACTGAAGCCACGAGAATTTCAGTGACACGAGCCATATATTATAGGAAAAATAAAATGTAGATAGAAATCAGCAGTACAAATAGGGCTTCAACATTTTTATTAGGGAATGTTTTAAAGTTGTTAGTGAAGTTGTGCTTTCGACTTTTATGTAAGAGCCATCTTCAGGAATTTCAGTTTACAGCTTCACATTATCGACATGAAGTTCGTCTAAAATCAATTCGTCTAAAATCAATTTGTCTCAAATCAATTCGTCTAAAATCAATTTGTCTAATTATCAATTAGGCTAAAATCAATTTGTTTTAATTCGTCTAAAAAAAATGATTTTAGACGAATTGATAATTAGACTAATTGATAGTTAGACGAATTGATTTTAGATTAACTGATTTTAGACCAATTGATTTTAGACGAATTGATTTTAGACGAACTTACCGTAAACCATCAATGTATGTATTTGTGTAGTTTCAGTTTTTCTAATGGACAGTACTTAATTACTTTCATGGATTAGGGTAATTTCTACCAGCTAACCAAAAAGATTCTCAACAAAATCATAGGAGAAAGACACTTGCTCAATGCAATAGAAGAAAGACGTGCCAGATGGATCGGCCACATAGTGCGTCAAGAGGTTCTCCTATTTGAATTAATGAAGGAATTAACGAGGGGACAAGCTCAGAGGGTGACCAATGAATTAATACCTGGACGACCTGTGCCAGGATATGTGGAAAGGGATGAGTGGAGAAGGAGACGTGGGGATTTGCTGCAAACCAATCATAAAGATTGAAACTGGAGAAGAAAGAACAAGGTTCAACTATGAAGGGGTAAAAAGGTTGAAAGAAAAAGGTTTGTGGGGTGGCGGGATTCGAGCCTAAGACCCTAAATATGGAATTGTGCTGAGCCAGATATTTACTAATTTTGCTACATGATTTTTGATAGTGCATATGATTGTAGACTGTTGTCTACATGTACCTATAACATATTTACATAATATTATGCATTGGCAAACAGGTATACCTACAAGGTCCTACATACATTATTTACCTTTTTAACACTCTATTACATAAAAATAGGAGTTAGAAGGTATAATGTATGTAGGGTCTACAATCTACAACATTGACGTCAAGTATTAAGTTTATTTTTACGGTTCAAAACCCTTTTACAAACACAAAAACCCCAAGAAAACCCTGTTTTATAACAGCATTACCATTTCAATTTATATGGACGTGTGGCTGGATCGACTTTGTATTTACCCGAGCCATTTTGTGTTGGGAAATACATTAAGTATTATGAATACGAATGGTCGCAGTACATTTTACACTCGCTGGGATAATATTGACACAATCTAGATTATTCTAGAAATTTATTTGTTCTATTTTGTTCCAATGTTATCGTAAGGCATGGGCGTCGTTAGGGGGGGCATGAGGGAGGAAAGCTGCCCCTCCCCTAGAGATTTAAATAGGTATTTACTTTTTCATACTAAATGGCAAAACCTCAGAAAAAATCACATTACTGTACAACACATTTTCTGATTATATCATAAATTTTGAAAAATCAGTATAAAAATCCATCAGTTTCATAAAATTATCACTTTTATTATAAAAAATCATTTTTCGTAATACATATTATTGTGCAAAGTATTATATTATACGAGTAAATTTTCACGTAAACAAACCACAACATACCATTTTCACTAAATATCTCACAAAAAAATTAGCCTGCAGCGCTACGAGTATTTACGCGTTTTTTTGTGCTAGGTATATCATTTTTTTACTTTTGTTGCCCTCTCCTAGCTCCGATGCTGGCGACGCCCATTTCGTACGGTAATCCACTCGGAAGCAAGTGATCTATGCCATTAATAACCATGATTTATTGACAAAACAACGCTCAGAATAAACCAGAAAGGTGGATTAAGATTTTCTTTGTTATCCAGTTTTACACTTTACAAAAGCAAAGTATTAATCTTATTGCAAGCAAGAGCTAAAAGCGATTGTTCTATCAGTCGGGAAAGCAATATGCAACTTTCTCAAATCCTCGAGAAGAATCTTACTGTCGAATAAACTACAATTGAATAACACGAGATTTAGATATTCACTTCACTCCCTCTAATTGCAATTGTAAAAAATCTAGTTCTGTTTCTTTTCTATTCTATTATATCCCCGCACGCTTCTTCTCTTGCGGGGTAGGCCGAGGGGACAGATCAACAGACTTTCCTATTCTTACACACACTTCGTGCTTCCGTCACATTCATACAATTGTCATACACACTACGATGTATTTTATTCAGAACACGTGCGTCCTTTAGAATCTGGTCTACATAGTCGAGCCAATTGATTCTTGGGCGATGGCTCTTTCTCAAACCTCTTCGTTCTCCCAGGTATATTTTATTTGTTATCCTTACATCATTCATTCTCTCTACATATCCTAACCACCCAACTTGTTCACTTTAATTTTGGTCCCAACATCCGTTTTACATTTACTCAACTCTCTAATCACAATTTCGTATCCAATCTCTCAACGTTTTCCCACACATTCTTCTCAGCGATCTTATCTCGCCAGGATTTTAACATTTTAATAGGAATATAATATATCTTATTCAATAAGTAACTGCAAGACTGGTGTTGTGACAAGAATGAAAGTGAATAAACTAAGATGGTTTGGGCATGTTGAGAGAATGAAAGATGACAGGATGACAAAAAATATATATTTGAGTGAGCGAAGAGGGGTGAGGAAACGTGGCCGCTCGAGACTGACCTGGTCCGATAATGTCGACTAGATCCTCAAGGATGGACGCGTTTTAAGTAAAAAGAATCGGAGAGCGTGTATGACAAATTGCATGAATGTGACGGAGGATAGGAGTTTGTCCAAGGATGGGGCTGTCTGGCGCTATGTCCTTTCGGCCTAACCTGCAAGGGACGTGGCGTGAGGGTGTAGATAGATAGATAATTCAATATTCCATTCCCATTATTATTATTACTTCAGTAGACCCTCGACAGCGAGTGATCTATGTTCGTCTTAATATAATTTTATTACTAAAGAAATACTTTTGTAAACAGTTTGAAGTTTTCAATGAAAAAACTTTTGAAATAAATTTTAAAGAAACTAAGTGTAGGAGGCGTGTGGTTTGGGTGAAGATTTTTTTTAAATATGTATATTATTTGAATAAAAAAAGTTTAAGGGTTGTTGAAAGAAGTTGTAGAAAATAATTCTATGAATGAAGCCTCTTTATTCACAGTTGGTTTTTTTTAATAAAATGAATCAATGAATTAAGGTATTGATGTATGAATGAAGAATGAATTTAATTAATTCATTCATTCTTCATCCATACATTTATTCATTCACACATTAATACGTTAATTCGTTTATTCATTTTATAGTTATGACTCATTGATTCTGTAAAGAAAATAAAGAAATATAATTAAGTAAATATAATGTAAAATCGATCGATAAAGATTCGATCGAATCCCGTATTTCCAACATCATCACACTCTTTTACTGGGCTGCGTTTTTTTTGTCGTTAGTTTTCACTCAACGAGTCATCGGGCGATTATCGCACGAAGATAGTACGCATTTGGGTGATTGTTCTAATTGGAATTGCCAAACAGAAATAGAGATATGAGAATATTAATAAGAGTTAGTTGATAGATATACAACGAGAAAGCGATATCACAACATTCTTCTTTGGTGGAAAGGGAGAGACATATTGCGTGTTAATAAGAGTGAGTGAACAGCACGTTCGGACCACTACTATCTATGGCGAGCGAATATCACCCTACCAAATAGTTGGGTGTTATTCGCAACAACCGAGCGTGTCAACTATGCACATAGAACAGCTTGAATCGCACAACCGGTTGACTCGAACCGATGATAGAACGGAAAATAATAGAACCATAAACAATCGATCGAATCGGTGAGAGAAATTTAAGGGACCCAGAACGGACCCCTGAGTGCTGAATCTAAAAAATACTGACCTAGATAATAAAATAAACTCCGTTTTATTCAGAGCAGTACTTATGAAAAGAATTTCGCTTAAAAAGTATCCATAATTAATGACTGCTTTTACGATAAGCGATACGCAAAATGCAAAGATGAAAAATATCGTAGAATCTCTCTCTGCTTTTACTTGAAAAATTTTATGATAAATGATTTTTACTTTTTCTCCATTACTACAATATAATTCCGGGTCGAAAAATTCTTTCGTTGAAATTGATGTTGGAATATTGGAAAATAGCTTCAGTAAGTAGTATAGAGTCTACTATGAGTCACTACATCTTAATGTTGGTAAGGAATATAAAATACTTCCAGGGAGTATTTGTCAAAGTGGAATCATAGGTATATTTTGAAATCTGGAATTGGGAATAAAGTTCAATGTACCATGTCCATAACATAACCATATCATAATATGCACATTATTTTGAAATTTTCTATACTCTTACAGTCTAGGTATTGGGTATACAATAAAACTTAAGTACATACCAGTACCTAGTGTGATGGAGGCCCATCTTTATAGCAATATCATAAGTAGTAAGTAGCTATATATTATAGGGCAAAGGTTAGGTATACTTGTTCCCTTTATAGAGAGATGATTCCCACTTAACATATTTCTTTCAGAATCTACTGAAGAAGAGATGAAATCATAGACATTCCTTTTATTCATTATTTCAGGTATTGAGGATAAGATGTGTGTGTGTGTGTGAAATGGGTAATGTATGTTTTTGTTGATATTTTTTTTTATCAGGATTCAGGTATCCAGAATCGAGATGTGATGGCTTGGAGGAGATTTCTCGTGACAGTCAATATCTATCTAACGATTCGGGCGGTTCATTCGTTGATAAGATATGACATTAATTATTTTTGGAAGGGCTTTGCTTTAAGACTATCGTGTGTTTTATTTATTTTAAATTAATTAATTTCTTTCGCCTTTCAAATAGTCTAATTTAGCTTTGGAGTGAAATATTCTTATTTAGAATATGGTGGAAGCAGTAACCGACCTAATTATATTAATATTAGATTTAGCTTCAGTGCAACGAGAACAGGACCGCTTTAAGGATGAGAAATTTTATTTTGTTTTATTATTTTAACTTTGATAACTTGTATTAACACTACTACTAGGTTAAGGCGGATTGAGACAAATTATTTATTATTTACCATTTCTTTGTTGTGAATCTTCAGCCAATGCGAAGATTTACTCATCAATTTACAAAAGTGGATAGTGTCATTCATCTTATAACATTTATTCATATGATTATAGCATTGCATTATAATTTTTATATACTAACATACCTAACTCTATCCTTGCCCTTATAAAGCATGCTTTTATTATTATTTCCTTCCCGATAGAAATTTATATACCCAAATCCAGTCCCGGATTCAAAAAATGTCTGTACTGGATTTTTTGAATGGAACTAACAAAATATATATATTACTAATGATCCAGTCCTTTACCTATGACACCTGATAAGGTGTACTTGCGCAAGCCGGCAAGTCCTTTCCTCTAAAAAGCCTCAAATGTCTTGGGTTAAAAACTCTTGTGGTGAGAGTTCCTATAAGACGAGGTCGCCCCTATATTTTATTATATAGTAGTTGCTTGTCGTTTTTTTGGAATGAAATTTATTTATTCCGCGAACGGATAGAGGGTAGATTACTAACTGGACCTGAAATCGACTCTGGTTGTTCAGGACTTTAGGGCGCGTGCGTGGGTGGGCGCCCTGAACTAACTGCATGACAAACAATTTTGACAATGTCCATTTGTTTAAATTCTATTCTCGAATGTAGAAAGTATCCAATTATTTACGATTATGTACTCAATTCGCCTTCCAAAATGTCTCAATAACCTTGCATGTAGAAAGAGGCAGATAACATGTTAACCATAATTTATCCACAGCCCATAAACTTTCATTCGTGGTACTTTGAATTGTATATTTATTGAATTCTCTTTGTGTTATTGTGTGTGTTTTCTATGTAACATTTCAGAAGGACAAAGGTAGGTGATACTTTCAATATTCCACTAACATCTACGAATGAAAGAATATCTTATCTGTTTGTAAAATTATAATGTAACTTTAATCTACTGAACACGCCCCTGGTGTATTATGCGTTATGTATGAAATGCGTGGAGTATGTGTTTCTTAGTGACGCTACAGGTACTTACTGGGACAACGCTTCGTATTGTATAATAGGTAGATACACCAAATTGAGGTAGGACTTTTATTTCAGCGGAAAGAAAAACACAACGTGAGGTCCGAATTAAATAAAATTTAATCCCTAGACGAATCACGTAAAGGCCAATATTGTAGAAAAGAAAAACTTCGCTACGAATTACGAAAACAGGATAACGGCGGACAAGCGGCGATTCGTTTTACGCAAATTCAGTGTCTGAATGTAAGTTTGGAATGAAAGGTGAGATTAGAATGTGTGATAGAGTGAAAGTAGAAATGAACTTAGGGAAAGTAGTTTTTAGAACTAGAAAATAGGTTTTAGATTTGAATTTAGGTAGCAGTTAGCTAGGAGGTAATGTTGAACACCAAAAGTTTAGTTTAGTATCTTTCATTTTTAGCTAGTAGGGTGTTCCCATCACACTAGGTATCCCAAAAATAAAGTATACTTACATAAAAAAATCGTAATTACGAAAATGGACTTACCCCCGTTTTCACCAATTTTTAACTAAGAAGGAGACCCATAAGAAATTTCCATACAAAAACAGAAATAATATTCTATTTTTTGACACGCAGGCCTACCAACCACACCCTAATTCCATACAAAATGCAGCACGCAACTCACCTACGTTAGGTGCCCAAATATCTCTGCACAGGCTAGGTGAGTTGAGTGTTGCATTTTGTATGGAATTAGGGTGTGGTTGGTAGGCCTGCGTGTCAACAAATAGAATATTATCTCTGTTTTTGTATGGAAATTTCTTAGAGGTCTCCTTCTTAGGTAAAAGTTGGTGAAAACGGGGGGTAGTATAATAATTGTTGTGACTAAGAGGCCACTGGAACGTTTTTTTTTGTCACTAAAATAGTCCACTCTCCGGCACTAAGGCCTTTGCGCCAGACATGTACAAATAATATATAAACAATCAAAGATAATAATACTAAAGATATACTTCCGTCACAAATTGATTTGGTGTCTACTGTCTTAGAACAGCCTCCGGTCTAGTGAGGCAGTAAAATATATCCAGATAGTTGAGCGACTGGTGCCACACGGCATATTTTGATTTATTTATGTTTATAGCAAGATTTTTGTGTGTACCGTGTTTGTTATGAACGAAAAATAAAAACATCGTGGGTCCTCACACATAATCACATGGGCGCACACATAGTATATGTGTATTGTGTATATCAAAATTAATTGTTTTTGTCTGTTGTATGTTGTATAGGTATCTGGAAAAATAAATTTCATTCATTCATTCATTGGTAAGGAGATGCTTAAGTAAGGATAGACGTGTGAGTTGTTCATTCTCTCTCCCTACCCCGCAAAGAATGTAAAAGGGTGTAAAGGGTGTAAAAATAGAGATAGACACAGAATATTAGAAAACTGCCATTTTCTTTATCCGAGTGAAAATGTTTTTAGACGACATAAATTTTGAGTACAAATTAACTAAACACAAGTTGTTTTTTTAAATAACGAAACTAATAAGTTTCAATCTGTGTGTAAAAGAAATGAGCGTTTTTAAAACGTTGATCGCATTTTTCTCAACTTTTGGTGTTGTCACTGTCAGCAAATTTTGTAAATGTCAATAGATTTCTACATACACAATACAATCGCAAACATTTCGAACTTTAACATACACGAAGAAACAGTAGGAATATTTTATATAAAGACAACATATACAATATCATTCTTCACATCAAATATTATATTATTTTAGTATCAAACATGACACAATACCTTATTATATATTACGTATAATATCTACACACATGAGAGACGAGTACAATGGAAGAAATCATAGTGCAGAAAATAATATTTATTCTTATTTCAACATATTTTCCTAATATTATCATTTCGGGAACGTTTTCCATTATTTTCGCTTCAATAGAAAAGTTTCTCTATTTGGTTATTAGGTTTATAATATAATAATATGAAAATTTCAAAGACGACACATGCTTCGGGCCACAGACGAGGTGGTAATACAATGTTCATATTAAACTGTTGTTTGAAGATGATTGTATTTCCATATTTGAATTATGTTTTCAGTTGGAAACTCGTATTGCCCTGAAAGAGTTTTAGAAATAAATCTTTTATTATTTTATTTCTTTTAAACTTTAACAAGCCCCAAGTATTTTCTGACTATAAAGTAAGAAAATGCATTTTTTTTTTTTTTTTATTAGTCTAAAAATATATACATACAAAGTTAAAACAATTAAGTCACGCCAAACCTGACAAGTTTATCGCACTCTTTTCCTGACTATCCATAATATGTAAGTATCCAAAAACTGCATCCTAAAAAGAAAATTACTCAGCCAATACTAAAGACCTCGTATCATCCCAAGACCGTGGATAACCGAGAATATGTTTCGAGACTCTTAACAACTTATTTTTATACAATAAGCTAAAACCAGTTTTGTTGCTTGGGTAAGCATGTAGGTACGGTATTCATCTTTTAAGCTTACGCTGTCAGAGAAAATTTGAAAAAAATTGTATGAAGTGCAGTGAAGTCGGTAGGTATATTTTTCATACTAAATAGTGATCCCCTTTCCATACTCCAGTATTTTATGGAAAATTATGGACATTCTATCGATTCTTTTAATAAAGTACATACATACCTACCCATTCCTAATTTCATGTTTGAAGCACTTTTATGATAAAGCTAAAAGCTTGTGTCGTGAAATACCTAACTATTTATACGTCGCCTGTGCCTATGTATCTCCCTTCCGGTTATAAAATACGATAATAAAATATCCTACATTATGGCTCACACACCTACATAAAGTCGTATGTGTAAAATTACGACCCAGAAGAAAGACGTTTCAAAATTCATGTCTCGATTTCCAGAATTATATTTTTTTTACACGGGGCAAGATTTGCCAACACACCTCTAGTATTACCAGCCAGAAGAGTCTACATATTATCATTCGTGATTGACATATGAACTCATCAGCCTAATATTGGGGAAAATTCTAGGATATCAAAGGATTAGGCTCAACGCGTGGCCTAAAATACAAGCATTGCGCCTGAAATATGAAATACCTTCCAGGCACAATGCTAAACTAATGGACTTTAATGTTAAAAAACGATAGTATTCACGTAACACATATTTGCACACTTCGAAATCAAGTGACAATTGTGAATACTATAGTTTCAGTGGTCACAGGCAATGACAATATGGGATAGATTTTCACTGCCCTTGTTAATAACTAATTCTCCATTCTTCTCGGGTGTACCGTATGCAGTTTGTCGATGTTGTGAGGCTTTCGACCTGCTTGCTGACACAATCTTCAGGACTAATGGACTACTGTAGAACTAGACTACATTAGTCCTGAATATGGCCTCAGCAAGTGGACCGGAAGCTCGACAACATCAACAAACTACATAGGTACACCCGAGAAGAATGGAGAAGATATTGACAATATGAAATTGTCACTATCCTGAGAAACAATCTGCAACTGATTTAGCCCACGCGTTCTTTTAAGAGTTCTTTTTCTTTAAGGAGACAAAAGCTCGTGATATAATAATTGATAAATTTAATAATAATCATTTTGTTATAGAGAAAAGAAAACCAAACCGTCAAAGTTATGACGTCACAAAAAACAAAATAATAATTATACAACATTCAAAATAATTGAGGAGAAATTATTATTAAATTGCTTGAAATAACAATGTACTATAATAATTTCTACTGCTGTCATTGGAGCTAAGACAATTCCATAAATAATTGTTCTGTGGAGGTAAGAGTAGACGCCTCAAACCCCTAGCTGCTCTAGGTAGTTCTATATAGGTACTAGGTGAAGTATGTTAGGTACGCATTATTTAATTTATCTAAATGTCGAAACTACTTATCTTATAGGTATCTTTAGTTCAGTACGCATGTATGTTCTATGTTTCAGTAATAACAATGAAGTTACATATTGTATACGAGTATTATTGTGAAATCTGTTCTTCCATTTGCTATCACAGATCGTGAAACTTTCAACTAAAAGTAAAATTATCATATTATCATTTAGATAGCTCAACTCATGTACAGTGTAAAATGAACATCTATCGGACTTACGAGTGGCCATTAGCTGGCTGGAGAATCGTTCTCCATTCAGCCCTATTAACAACATCTAGTAGAATTAATATTATCGGGGTATATAATATTACATTCTGAAATTATTATTTTTTCTTTGGGTGATTTTTGAACCCAGTACCCTTCGCTGGGCAGCAGTGGTTTAGGAATTTACTTTTTCATTATCATGAACACAAACAGTTTCACAGCCCAATTTATACCAACAACCCAAGAGACAAAACAGCATATGCTCGACAACATCATAGAAATATAATCATGCATACAAACAATACAAAAAAATAACATAAAATACTCAAAATAGACCCACCATCGAAAACACGACCAACCAGTTATGCCCACTGAAGCATAAAACATAACCTCACGAGATAATTCATAACAGGAGTATCAGTATCATATCGTAATACAAAAAATAACATAAAATACTCAAAATCCACCCACCATCGAAAACGGGTTATCGAAGATACATAAAATTATCCGATTATACGCACTGTAAATTATTTTTATTCTTCTCTACCGGCAAGGCACGAGTGATAAATTTATATAATTCATTCATTCAATTCAAAAGAGAAACATGAAATAATTCATTGTATCATCTTCTTCTATTCTTATCAGCCCACCCCGTCCACTCCTGGACGAAGACCTTCTCCGTCTGCTTCCACACTGCTCTATCTTGGACTCTCTAGATCCAGTTGATACCAACGTACTTACTAGGTCTTCTCTCTCTATCGTAGTAGTGGTTTTCTTACGCTCCTGGTAGTCGCTCTAGGTTTCCAGGTTAAGACCCTCTTCGACAACTTATCATCGGGATCTCTATCCATGGGACCTGTCCACCGACATTTGAGATTTGATTTTATTTTTATTTTACATATAAGGGACACTGACAGAGAGTTAACAACACATACACAATAACAAACATAAACAAACATAAAATATGAAACGCGTCAACCCACAAATTAGAAGCGTCCACAACTTACATAAATTATTATCATTCTATATCTATAACTACCAATGGCGCATATAGTGAAATGTCAAACAATGATTTGCTATCTGCTATAGAAAGATCCCAGGTTCATCACTTCACCCATTTAAAAAAAAAATCACTATCTCTTTGTTAAAATTTTAATTGCCTTCCCGGGAGTTTTTTCGCCCCCCCCGGAAATGAAAATCTATACAATACAATAAAATACATACAAAACACCTTGCACGCGTGCCTTTAGTTTCCTACCACGACTTGTAGTTGAAATAACATTATCTTTTGTAAGCTTTGACAAAACAAATTACTACCCACCCTACTAACTCGTATGTCGCGATAATGACGATTGTCTCACACACGATACAAGTCACGCAGTAATAACTCCACTGAATACATTAAGTTACATTATGTCATTATAACTTACTACGACTTCACTAAATATCATCCATTCACTCAATCATTCATTCATTCGTTCAAATAATAACTAGTTCTTGTCTGGGTTCAGCCTTCACACAATACATTAATGTCATAATGTAGTGTTAGTTTCGTAGATTTATTTTAAAAATCACAACTTATGTTTTTGTGAGAACATCGGAAGTTCTACATGTCGTAGTTGAATATAACAAGTAGTTACCTCAACAAATATACAGCAATGCTGGCTGTTTCAATGTCGTCACTTTAAACTTAGGCTCGCGACCAAACTATTACTTCACGGTCGTTTCCCGCGGCATTAAAGTTCAAAATAGCATGAACAATCGCTTGATAATTATAAAATGGTAAAAATTGCGTTTACTTTTTCATTTTTTGGGTTACTTTCGCTTCAACCAAAAAAGTTATATGGTCATTCCCTAGATAAATGTTTTTAATGTATCTACTCTATTTTTTCTCCAAAGCATATTTAGTAAGGTTGTCGAGATCTATGGTCTCCCCTTTTTAGAAATTTTTGAAATGTCCAATGCCGAATTTCAGTCCATCCACCTGCAGCGGAATTGGTGTATGTTACGAATACTTAATTGTTCAGTGATTACACGTTTCATACTAAGATGTTGGGCTACAAAATTAGTTACTGCGAAAGTTGACAAAATCTTTCTCTACCTTATACTATCTCTATGTTACATGCAAAAACTTACACAGTACATTATAATGAAGAAAGCTTAGTTTAAACAAATTAGTAGGCAAACTAGGTAATATATCTTAAAGCTAATTACGTTAATATCAACACATGAAATAAAATAATACGTATCATCATAAGCTCATAAATTATTACGTAACTAAATACCCTTTTGAAAGTTTGCTTTAAGAAAATATTACAATTACGACAAAATATTATGTTTCTTAATACATATCTAAATTAGCTGATATCATTGTAATAAAATGGATGAGTGCGTAAGAAAGCTGGGCCTGCAAATAATTTGACGGCTCTCAATTTTGGCGGATTTTAATAACTATGATGAATATGAGAAATGAATGAATAGCAAAATATAACCTTTCAATGCCATGTCATGTCCATCAACCTGATTTGTATAGTCAGAGTAATTTTTAAAGTACTTCACTTGTAATGAAATGGACCAATGGCCTAATTAGGCATAATATGGCGTCTGTACTTTATATTTGAATACATACCTACTATATTCTATACTATCCTTTCACGGCGCATGCCTTGCGAAGTAGGCAGAGAGAACACATCGCGAGACTTTCATCCGTTTTACATTTACTCAACTCTCTGATCACTTCATTACTTATCCTATCTCTCGACGTTTTCCCACACATTCTTCTCAGCGATTTCATCTCGACAGCATTCACCCCTGACTCTTCCTTCTTCACCCATGTCCATGCCTCACTCGCATACATCAGTGTTGGCATCAGGACGACGGAAACAAAGTAAATGATTTTTTAGATGGAGAAATATGAAACTTTTTACGATTACCTATCTGTTATCTTTCCATTTCATTAATTTTCACCTGTTTTTCAGGCCATAATACACTAGTCACCTTATAAATTATTTCCCAACTCGGCACATTATAATAATACTCGTATGTGCGCACCATTATTGTCTATTGTGTAGAGCTGTGTCAACATTTTACTTTGACGAGATTAGGGCGACATTATGTATTGTACCTAACAGAAAATCCTACCGCACTACTTACAACCTTATACTCTTATACCTACATATTATAATTAAGGCTGCCACCTTTCGAAGAGGGTAGGACCGGATATTTCGGTAAAAATAGTAGTTTTATTCAATAAAACGTACTTATCGTTGTAGTACAAGCGTAGAAGAAAAACTCGCAAATAGCGCTGCAGGCGAAAATTATTTTGTGAGGTTGAGCAAAGAAGCTCGTGGTGTGAAAAGATTTATTTTCTATAAAAATAAATAATAATACTAAACCCACCGGAAAGGTAGCGTCGCAGGCGAATTTTTTGATGAATCAGTTTAATTTTTAATAAAATTTAACGGATTTTCATAATATTATTTATGTCGGGAGGTGACTGCCCGGTGATTGTTTAGCTACTCTCTCACCACCCAGTCTGACCCGGAGATATACGATGCTAACCCTTAGCCCGTGAAATACCACTCAAACCTTTAGACACCGGGTCAAACCTGGAGAGGTGGCAGCCCTAATTATAATACTACATCAAAACCTGTACCAACCAAACCATATGGATTAATCCACGACGTTTAATGCTACTTGAGGCTTCTTTGTGAATTCTGACTTTGCGGTTTATGTTATCAGTATTACCACTAGTATTTAAGTCCTGCTAAAATATACGAATATTCATCATCTTAGGTAGGCATATAATAATACTTGGAAATTTCAATTTGGGCACGTAATGTGCGCCGAAATAATTGCTATATATTGCGAAATAATGTTAATCAATACAATTTGTACGAGTTGCCGCAATTATTGCTCGAAAAACTGGTTGTGTAAGCGCACCTTTATACCTGTGTAATGTTAGGTATACCTAATGAAAAAATAAAAGAAACCCCAATAGAAAAACTGTCAAAGAAAAAATAATAAAAAAGGGAAATTGTTTCTGGGGAATGTGACTAATTTTCACATTCAATGGAATTCGTTAATTAGTTTGGTTGATGTTTGATAAAAAAGACGGATTCCTTTTGAAATCCAAATACACTATAGAAAAAATACAAAAACTCCAAAGGTTTCGTGGCGAAACCTGACATGACAAATGATCTTACGTTTTTCTTTTATCACGGTATAAAAAATAACATTTTTAATTAAAAGTGAACAATATCAAATAAGCATAAAAATCTTTATAAAAAATTTTTTTCAATTTCCACACAAAAAAAAAACTGAAAACCAAATTCGTTTGTACCTTAATTAAATAAATGTTAATTAAGTCAAAGAGGCTTCATATTATAAAATTGAATACACGATGTTTTGTAATTAATGATTAAGTATAATATATTAAGTTAATTAAATCTAAGTCAAAAGCTTCAATACATTGAAAGCTATTATAAGTTCAAAGCTAGTCACTAATTACAAGTGTTGTTTATAGTGTTTATTTATTTTCATGCAAAAGCTCACTAGAACAAACATTATTATTAGGTTATAATTAAACGTTAAACTATAAGCTTATAAGCTCAATGTATTTTAAAGTGTATCTTTTCAAAGACTAAGCAGGAATTTATTTAACTACTCTGAAAGGAGAATGCTCACTTAGTACGGAAAAAAAGCCTAGTCCGACGCAAACGAAATGTAACTCAAATGATAGGTAAAAATGAGTAATTAAATACTGCAAAGGTAGCATTATCAAAATCAATAGCTATAAGTAGGGACTGGAAAAAATCGGTGTTATTTTTCGGAATAAGTGGTGTTATTTTTTGCAAAAAGGGGTGTTATTTTTCACAAATTTGGCAAAATGTGGTGTTATTTTTCATATATTTATATCGTTAAAGTGGACAATTTTGCAAGTTTTAATACAAGAATATAAAAAAAAAATAAAGTGAACAATATTTTATACAAAAATCCCTAAAATAATGAAATAAAACAAAAGTAATTGTGAAAAACAAAAAAACGCCTTTTTGTAAGATTTTTTCAGTGTGGTTCTTCTTACTTTCAAAGCCACATTCCTTTAGATAATGTTTCATTTACAATGTTTTCTAAAATAAAAGTCGAAATTCACCTCAAATTTGCGAAAATTCGCGTTATTCCTGTAAAAGAATGGTGAAATTCGCATTATGTGTGTAACAAACACGAAATTCGCGTTATTTTTCGCTTAAATTCGCGTTATTATTATTCGCGAAATTCGCGTTAAATTCGCGTTATTATTATTCGCGAAATTCGCGAATAAATTCGTTTTATCGCGTTCGCGAAATTTTCCACTCTCTAGCTATAAGTGCTTTTTTTAGCATTCTCCTTTTCTTCTTACTTCTTATGTACTTAGATCTGGCACGCACCTGTCCACGGGTGATTTTTAGTATAACCCAAAAAGTTGTAAGCTAAATTCTTGTTAGATATTATAAGTAATCATATCCATTCATTTGGACCACGCTTATATTTCAGCACATTTTAAATCACTATATTTTTACCGATCAAAAAGTTCTTAAGATTAAACAGTACGGCAATTTTGAACTGTCACCTAAATAAATAGGTGTACTTATAGGTAAAATTTAGCAGTATTATGTAAACGCAGACAACAATAGACGTAGTAAAAAAGTAACTCTGAACTATACAACGCTGCACTTAATTTTAAAAATTAGGTAATAACTCTTAAGTTGCAATATCGGTTGGAAAGTAGAAGATTATTTTTGTGCAAGTTATCAAAAAAAAAAAAAACGAAAAAGCTCTTTGTTGGAGTGTATTGTTCGACTTGTGAAAAATCGTGGAAAAGGTTCTGAAAGAACAATACATAGTACCATGAATTTCCACTAGGTGGCATACATAGTACCATGTATTTCCACTAGGTGGCTCCGAGTAACAAAAGAATTTTATAATCCGTACACAATAACATAATACAAATTTAAGGCTCCCGACCCAACTGTGACGTCACGGTCATTTCCCACAGCATTAAGATTCAAAATCGCGTGAACAACCGCGTGATATTTTCGATAATTTCGCTTCAATCAAAAAACTTTTACGGTTATTCCCTAGATTATAATGCATATAATCAGTACAAAAAAAAATCTCGACTTTCGGGAAACGAGTTTCTGTCTTTCGGAAAACGATCAGATTTGTTTTTCACATTTTTTTTTGTGAAATCTATACAAGATATAAACATTTTGTGTATGTCATTATGTACCTATGTTTGTTAACTTTCTGTGTATGTCCCCAATAAATAATAAAACTCTTTCACAGTTACTCCCTAGGTCAACTAAAAACATTTTTGTTTAAGAAATCCTTCCCAACAACGTAGGGAGGAACACAGAGCGCCCTTGAGGTGGGAATACCCACAAAACGGCGCGACATAAATTATCCAAATTAATAATAGATAAAGGTTCAATGCATCGACTCTATTTTGTTCCAAAGCATGTATAGTAAGATTGTCGAGATATAAGGTCTCCCGTTTTTAGAAATTTTTGAAACGTCAGTATGCATACTCTTGAGTTAAGGCATTATTACTTAATAATAGAAAAGTGTTCAACAACTGTTACTGGATGGGCAAAGTCGTTTTAATATTATTTTGTTTGTCGCTGTATGGAACTTTGTATAAAAGTTTCGTGTAAGCTTGGAGTAGGACACATGGAAAGCGACTTATGGAAGATTATTCTTCCCGCAGCGTAAAAATTTTCAGCAGGAAGTTTTACTGAGAAGCAAACTTAATGCTGCTCGAATTCACTGCATTAATTCAAAGAGGGGAAACTTTTCCAAAATAGTTTCGTCTCTAAAATTGCAACCATCCCATATATTATACAGAGTGTTTGATAAATGGATGATAGTAGATCAAATTTTCATTCAAATTTACCTTAGGTACAGGTTGCATAGTGAACAATACATTTCATTCAATTTCCTGTTTCAAAACATTCAAAACATAAACAAGAATGCTAAAAAGTCTACAAATACGACCGGAATGAACTTATATGTTTTAATTTAACTGTGGCGCATGATTGTATACGATAGCTGAATTATGAATGGACGTTTTATCTTCATGTTATTAAGTACCTACTTACATATTATATCCATAGATGTTGTCTGTTTTGTGCTTGAGTGAGTGACACCAAACATGTCAACATGTAGTGCGAGCTCATTCAGGTAGCGGACTACTCTTACGATAGAAGATTTGTATATTTCATTAAATTTGTCCTGCCCTGTGGAGGGAAGAATATCATCTTTCTAAGTATCATCTTTCTAAGTAATTAATTTCTTATCATTTCTCTCAACGTTTTTCAACGTTCCTAACGATCCTATCAGGAATCAATATAATACGTTCCTGACTCGTGTAATAAGTCGTGACGGTATATTGTTATTCCATCCAGCTACTCGAATCTCCTGGTAGAACTACATAACATGATAGAGTAATATTCTCCTTTCAACAGGGCTATTACACTGTGGAATCGAGTTTCAATCTGACCTGTGATGTGTGTTCAACTGGTTCTACATGATATATAGAGAATCTGTGGTAACTGTGCACAGCATATGATGTGTGTGTAATGTGTGAGTTTAATTTTGTATTGTAATTGGACGCTCGTGCTTTGTTTTGCATCCTTCTGATGTTAAAAATAGTAGTATGCATGTTTTTAGTTGTAAATGTTTATGAGGAGTGACGAAAAAGCTCATGCTCTTGGGTCGCACAATGCCAAGTAGACCAAAAATAGCTGGCAGGTATCAAGAGAGCTACGATAAGCTCGCCTTAGTGAACAAATATTATACTAAATATTACGTTTTATGATAACATATTTACCTAATAAAAAAAACTTTATTGCATATATTATAAAACATACAAAAATACAAAGGTTGGGCTTATTGCCTAAAGGAAATTACTGCCAGTTGTATTTTGTTAGCTTAAAGTTTAAATAAAGTAAATCTCGTCTCGTCTGAAAAAGCAATTTTATTAATAAAAAAGTACAAAGTCTAGATTTAGCATTAAATGGTAAATTTATACCTAATTTAAAAAATGTAATATGCAATGTCAACATTTTTTATTCTAAACAGAATCATGTTGATATTGAACGATAATAATTAAGAAACTTTTTTTATAAAACGTCGGCAAGTATTTTGCAAAATAATCTGAATTCGGGATTTGGTACGTAAACCAATAACAAAAAGGTTTTTGCAAATCATCCCTTTTTGGGGGTGTCGGTGGTATATCCCAAACATCCCCTAAATCTCGGCTAAAGTCGATATCATAAAATTTTGAAATACACTTACCTAGTAGATTGTAGCCTAGTGAATATCACATTATTTTTCCTCCAGGTATGAGAGAGGTCGATTGATGAAAGGAAAATAAAGAAAATATGTATACTTATATAAAAAATTACTTAAAATATAGAATAAATTCCACACAGTTCCCCATCTCATTCAAATTTCAACCAAGAATGCCATTTTTTTTAAAATATTATAGACACTTTCTTCTTTGCGGTGGCGATGGGTTGTTTTCTACAGAAAGGAAACTGAAACTGACATTTTTCTTGCATTTTGACTGATGGGACCCTAAAATCTTAATATGGAGACTTTGGAGGAAAAATGCGTAAGAAGACCCCAAAAGAGATGGTCCGACGACATACCCGATGTAGGGCGTAAAAATTGGCTGCAAGCAGCAACCGACAGAAAGAAATGGAAGGGTTTGGAAGAGGCCTATATCCAGCAGTAAAGGACAGAGGGCTGAAGAAAAAGAAAGAAGAAGACGAATAATTTTATCATTCTAAAAAGGTAACTCGACGGGAATCGTATCTTTAGGACGCTGATACATATGTGTGTTTTGTATAATATGTTACTATGTATATTATGATGGTACAAAAATCTTTGATCGCACATTGGTTGGCTAAAAACGGTAAGCATTTTTGGCAATCAGCACTAGAGAATTACTTCAACAAAGTAGGCATTTAAATAAACAAGAATCAGACATTGTTCACTGTAAAAAATACGTACAAATAAAAAAATTCACTGTCAAAATTAGGTACATCAGCAAATCAAAACTTTCATACGAACTACGGGCAGCTTGTGAAATACTTATGATTACTTGAATAAATTGTTAGTCAAACATCTGTAGTACACAACAATAATAGTATTGAAACATTTCATCAAGCAAATGTCACCGTAAGTTTTGATTTAGGTAACAGTTAGGTAGAATATCTGTAATTTCAGCAGGTGACAGATTGAGAATATTCATTAGCCTGAGAGCTTATTATTCAGCAATCGTATTTTCAGCTCCAAGAGGTACAACTAAATAATAGCGTTGAATTTCAACTGAAATCTAATAGATTGCTTCAAATCAATGATTGAATATATCTGATTCTAAACTCTGGGAGCCAAAAAACACCCTATCTTTTTTCAGTATTCCTTTGAGTGTTCTGTAAAAGTTAAGTGTTCGCAAAACTTTCGTATGTTGAGTGATTTGGCAGAAGATTTCTGGTGGAAGTTAATTGTAGATAATATTTTTAAAATGAAATCAATTTTTTTATTATTCTGCACAGAATTTGGACATATTAAATAAGCGACTAGGTATATAAGAAGTATCTGTAAACTAGTAGCCTTGTTAATAAATTCAGTCTGTGGAAAATACTAAAAACTGTATTTTCGCTTTAAGAAATTTCACATCTTTTATAGCAATGATGTTCGCAATTCTGACTGTCACAGTTATGAATGCTTGCACAAAAAGAATGTGTGTTTTTTTCCGAATGTCACAATCTTTTCGAAACGGGACAACGGATTTTCGACACGTCGCGGTCGACCTAAATAACAAGTTGAATTTAAATTGGTGAGTTTTAAGTTTAAAGTGATCACATTAAACTACCCAATGACCACTCATAAACTTGATTGAATATTCATCCTTCACTATATATCTGCTGGGATACCTACCTACTAATGTTAAAATTATCGTTTAAACGGAAACGAATTAAATATAGCGAATGTTTTCTCGATAACTCCGAAACTGGATTGATGTTTTTTGAAATAAATCAATAGTAGATATATTGAAATTATGGCTTATCTATGACGTCAAACTGAATATAGGCAAATATTAAACAACTGCTGAAGTTAATTTATGGTATGTTTGTTCTGTATAACAATATACACAAAGAAATACAATCAAAAACGCATTATTTTTATTTTATCATTATCGTTCTCCGCGCGTTGTTCAAGTACATAACAATAACAACTGAACAAAAAGTATTATATGGATCGTATATCGCAGAAATTAACCCATAGAAAATAACGAGCCTTTTTACTTTGTTCTCACATAATATTATAATTCTTTCTATTCTATCCCCTGAATCCACATCCCTTGCGGGGTAGGCAGAAGGAACAAATCGCCAGACTTTCCAATCCGTACACACACTTTGGGCATCCGTCACATTCATGCGATTTGTCATACACACTCTACGATGCCTTTAACTCAGAACACGTAGAATATAATATGTATGTATTTTTAAAAGAGTAGGCGACCCTCGGGCAGACCACCAAAGAGATGGATTAACAGCTGGGATTTGGAAGAATTGAACCATTTTGCTGCAAATGTAGGTATGCAAATGTATTATGGTTCTTCTGTAGGTCATCTTCAAAAAAGTAAAAAAAAAAACACCATTTTATGAAGAAAACAATTGACTCTAATATTTCTTAGTTTTAACTTATTTTTGTGAGCACGATTTGGAGCTCTATTGGGGAGGTATCTCGAAATAAAGACAATAAATGTCTCTTGTAAATAGGTATTTGAGCTGATGTAACGACAGCGACAACTGAAAAATAAAATACACTGAAACTGAAATTTTCTTTTCGAATTTCGAGCATAAAATAGAGAAAAATAGTAAACATTTCTGGTTTTATTACCTCGACAACAGCAGGTTACATTCATACATTGATACACAGACAATTATATTATATATAGACGATACATTTTATGTTGAAGTTCACAACAATGTTGAACATCATCGCGAAAACATTAAAAATGATTATTCCGCACTTTTCCTTACTTTTTGTTTGATGATAATAACAAGGGATCTAATGAGAGATAGATTTATGTGCAAACTTCTTATAAATATTTTCCTTTATTATTATTTATTGTAGGGTCTGCTGTATAAATCATGAGATCACAAGATACTTACTTAGGCTCGGTT
Source organism: Ceraclea dissimilis (assembly GCA_963576895.1). Taxonomy (NCBI): domain Eukaryota; kingdom Metazoa; phylum Arthropoda; class Insecta; order Trichoptera; family Leptoceridae; genus Ceraclea; species Ceraclea dissimilis. Next base: position 688,281 of record OY756360.1, read on the forward strand.
ACTCGAAACACGATAGGAACAGTAAAATACCATTACAGTTAGCATGGGCGTCGACAGAAATTGGAATAGGTACATATTTTTCATACTAAATGATGAAAAAAAAATCATATTACTGAGACACATTTTCTTATCATGTCATATATTTTCTAAAATTAGTATAAAAAATCCATCACAATACAATTGCTTTGTAAAAAAATTGCCTGCGTCGCTATTTTTTTTATTACTTTTTATAAAAATCAATATTATACATATTATTGTGCAAATTATTTTGTAATTTTTCAGATAAACCAAATCGTATCACAATTTCTTCACTATGTCTCACAAAAAATTTCGCCTGCATCGCTATTTACACGTTTTTCATGCTTTATAAATTTTTGTTTACCCCCACCTAGCTCCGAGGCTGGCGACGCCCATAACTGTTAGTGATCAGTACACGTATTAAATGCGTTGCTTCAAAACACCGATGATGTCAGGTAAAAAATAGCTAACTATATCAACACGCACTGACGTTTTGTTTGCCGTTTCGCTTTTTGTTACGCGCGCAAACGAGATGGCAATGTTAGGTAAGAGAGAACGCATCTACAAGTATAGCTCGCCGGTACACGTTGGTAATTTGGCTTTGCTGGACCTGGAGGCGGCGGTAAACGAAAAGTTATAAATCCTAGGATAGCATATAACTTTTGTTTTGGAGCAACGATTTCTGTCTCCTTACCGTTACCAGCCGACGATACTATTCGTCGAGCAACCGGGCCTTAGAAAAGGCTGCGAAAGAAAAATTAATTACTCGTAAAGGGAAAAAATATATTACCAGCTTCACATTAATATAGGATAGGCTAGATGGACCCTTTAGGCCGTTGGGGCTTTTCGTTACTGAAAATATCTATAAATTAATGATTGGCCTGAAATCAACACTGAAAATCTTTATTTATTACTTTACTGGTTTTTATAGTATATGCAAGAGGATAAATAAAGCTCCAAATTATTTATTTCTGGGGATGTGTATTTACTCCGTTGTTCGTGAGCAAATCTTGCAATCGACTTTTTAAAATAATCTTATTGTTGGGTTCTCCAGATTCTGCCTGTCCCCTGAATTCCCTAGTGGCTAGAGGCGCTGGATTTTAGACAGACTTTAACGCTGTGACAATACTTTGACGTTGCCAAACGATAAATAAATATTTGTGAAAGAGTTACTTTAAAACAAATATTAATAACTAATTGTTTAGAGCTTTTGAAAGTGGCTTGAAAGTCTTAACTTGAAACATGATGTAATAATTCAAAATATATTAATATTACTCACGGAGCTTTGCAAGCACTCGCAGCTTTTATTAACGAAATTATGTAACGGCTCAAACATTTATCATGAAAATGTCACCAGTCACAAGTTGTGACTCACAACTCATCATACGTGGAGGGGGAAATTACCCTCGTGGGATTTGTTCAAGTCTTAATACCGTAAATTACTTGTAATTATTATGATGTATGCCATGTAATGTTTACATAATAAGCAACATGAAATATGATTATTAGGCGAAATTTACTTTGCCATAATATGAGAAACGATTGCCATAAAATTAAGCTCGATATCAGCTATATTATTATTAATTGAGCTTACAGACAAACACTTCGCAAATTGCTACGCAAGCTACGTTCAAAATACATAGACGTGTTAAAATTTGAATTAAAGTTTTTTTTTCAATGAGGCTGGTGTTTTAACTTTTAGTGGTTTTATCTGTGATTGTAATGAGTATCTGACGGTATTGCTTGAGAAGAAAACTTGTTTAACCTATAATTGAGGGGCTAGTTCGAATCCCGACACTGACAATGGATTCTCTACTTAAAGATACAAGCTTTTAACTTAGTAAGTGAAGTCTGCATGAAGTTCGCGTAGACTTACTGATTTGCTGCTCCGCACTTTTTTTGCACCACAGTTACTAACACAATTTACTGCCAAAACGAATCTACAGTTAAATAGGAATAAAAGCTATGGAATAAAATTAAATTTCCTGCAATCTGCGGAGGAGGATTTCGTGGAGACAGGATTTAAAATATAGGGAATTAGCAACGTACCTGTCCGGTGAAATTATTAAAATAAATTGTATTTTTATTTAAAAGTACATTTAAGGTACTCAACAATCTCAGTGAACAATTTATAATAATCCTCTTAATCCTAATTGCCGCTTCGTAAAGGAATATTTGCAGGAATATAGGAATAATTAAAAATAAAATATAAGGTGGGTAGCTGTGAATATTTAATTGCATTTTTTTTATATTAAAATAATCCGCAATAATTTACAGTTATGCTTACCGCTTTATCTCTAGGCCTAGTAGAAAATTTACAAAATTTGAAACTGAAAACCAAGGTCATTTTTCAGCAAGACTGCTGAAAAGGTCACTGTGCTTAATTGAGATCTCAGATCAGTCCATTCCTCAATTGTCGCTGGTAACCACAAACGTGAAATAAAATAGAACACTCTTTATTCCATATATAAATAGTAATACAAAGGGCGGGCATATTGCCCAATGGCTATTTCTGACAGCCAACCCAAATGAAAATTACGTACCCACTGAGGAAAACCTCTGCGGCATACATAGATGGATACAAAGATAAAACCAATTAGGTAAGTGCAAAATCTCCAACTATGAGTTTAGAAATACTTAGGATCTCCGAATTGTAGAATAGACTCCATTATTTTTTGATAATTTTCCAAGCGTCCCGTTATTCAGCCAGGCGTTGCGTTAGTAAAAGTCAGACATAGGGCTGGCCAGGGCCACCCATTCTGAAAGTCACCGATAAACCTCAATATTAATTGCGGAAAAGAGAATGTTGTGTACGTTTTTATACACACGCATATCATCTTCTGGTTACCCCATTGTTGACATAGGTATAACTCAATAGTGTTCCTAGATGTTTTCTTCGTTCTTTCCCTTGCCTCTTCCCAGTTCACTTAGAGTCGGCACTTCTGGTACGCAGTCTCCAAGTCTTTCTGTCTTGTGTCATCTCTCTGGTCAGTTGCTTCTCCCTTAGGTCTTTCTCAATACTGTTCCACCAGGTGGCTTGTGGACGACCTCGACCTATCGCTTGTGTGGGGATGTCTAGTGCAAGTCTGTCCAGGTGATCATAATTTCGTCAGTTCACATGTCCATACTATCGGAGTATATTTTCTTGTAGTTTTTCTGGAATAGGCGCGACCCCTAAACTACCACAAATATATTCGTATGGTATACCTAGACCTAGATGTTTTCTACCAAAATTGAGGAAGTGATGTACCTACTTTTTCTCATCCAACTATTGTACTCTTTTCATTCATATATATTATATGCGTTGACAAAGAGATAGTGTAACAATAGTACAGAAGGTTCGTCCTAAAATTCGGGCAATGTTGTATTATTTTGTTAAGCAGGGGCAGAGTGGATCTAAAAATTCATGTTGCTATGCTAAAGTAGTCCCCCCCCTCAGAGTATATGTACCTCTTGACATTTTCACAAATTTACAGATGTAACGCCGCAGGTATAAAAAAAACGCTATTCTATGGTTTTTGCCAAAATTTTTGATATATGATTAACAATGTATTTTATTGGCCCCCTCGCTAAGCCCCTTCTAAAATCATGGCTGTGTGTATAATTATAGTATTTTTATCCCATTCCATGTTTTATGTACATTTTCCATGAGATTATAGTTGTAAATTTAAAGGGCGGACGTAGTGAGGGGGACAACATGATCAAAAGGACAATGGACATAGAAGTAGTGCCCAGAAGACCGGGCAGACCCCTGACTACGTGGATGTCCACAACCACAAGAGACCTAAAAGAGGCGAGGCTTCGTGTGGAGGATGCGGAGGACAGAAGGACTTGGAGGATAAGGACTGGGAGAGCCGACCCCAAGTAAATGTGACAATGGCGAGGGCGAAGAAGAATAAGGACTTAGAGGGGGGGCTTACCATAGGGCCACTCCGCCACTGTTGTTGAGTACCAAAGAAACCGCAAAAAGGCAAATAAATAATGTATCAAGTATTATAATGAGAAACTAATCCCGGTTTGGGAGACGGTAAAAGAAAAACATTTTAAAAGCTCAAAGTGAAACAATATTCAGGAGCTTTCAGATTTCAGCGGTAAAGGGGATTATTTCAGATAAGAGAACAGCACGTAACCGCATGTCAACAAAGTCTATCAACTGAGCTTAAATTGCGTATTTTTGAATAGAAGAAAATAATAATTTAATTTACTTATCTATGTGTAGGTATTTATAATTAGTTCAAGATTCACAAAGTGAACTGAAGTAAAGGTATTATGTTACTGAGTGTGTTGTTGAGTTTTATAACTAATTAATTTGGTTGATTACCACGCAAGCGTTTCATAGTGATAGGAAAGGAGAATGCTAAAAAATAAACAATTTTAGCCATTAATTTCGATGATACCTCCTATGCAGAATTTAACTACTCATTTTTACCTATAATTTGAGTTACATTTCGTTAGCCCCGGACCTGGTCTATTTTTCCATACTTTATGAGCATTTTCCTTTAGGCCTATTGCCTATGTGGAGGGGCCAAGGCTGATGAAGAAGAAGACGGGCTACTTTGAACTCATCATACGCTTAAAAACCGCAATTGTAACTGTTCAATGCTAATTTTACTAATACATTAATGGGACCTCTGTAAACTTCGTATAGGTATACATATTTCTTACATTAAGCCATTGATTTCGATGATGCCATTTATGCAGTATTTAATTACTGATTTTTACCTTCACTTGAGTAACATTTCGTTTGCGCTGGGCCTGTTTTTTTTAGCATTTTACTTTGTACCTAAAATACAGTTATACTGAGTAGGTATACCTTATTGTTTAGTCATGCGTTTTAAATTCACTAGATAGAATTTGATTATATGCGACATAACCGCTACCAAGTAGGCCGATACTTGTGCAAAAATAATAATATAATGCCAAAGAAGGTTGGCTGGTAGATAAAACGACGTAACAAATACTTTTAGAGGGATAATGATTCATTTGGAATTGCCTCAATGAATCTTTAAGGGTTGAAAGAAATAAGGGAAAAAATACCTGCCGAAAAAAATGCCAATATTTTTTTGTCGTTTTTCGAACCCTTTTTACAAAATTCTATTTTTATTCTAGGCAATTGTAGTTTTTTTATTGTTATTTGATTTTACGTTTAGGAGATAAGAATGAAAAGCCGGCTTTTGTTTATCGCCGTTCAGCTTGTACCTAATAGTGATGAGCAAAATTAGTCTCGATCTTGGAGTCTTGGTCTTGCGAGACTTGCAAGAACAAGACCAAGACTGCTATTTCCCTGCAAGACCAAGACCATGACCGTGTGTGCACGACTAAGACCGAAAGCAAGACCGAGCGTGCAAGACCAAGAGTCTTGCATGACTGGGTTGCAAGAGTTTTGCTAGTATTGCAATATTTTATCATAACGCATTAAAGATTTGGTACTAATAAGAGGCATAATAAATAAAAGTATCATAAATGAAGAACCTGGTTATAAAATTGATAAATAAGAACATGTAGGCTTTTAGATTTTAAACTGCGTTTTTTTTTCTTTAAAATTGAAACCTCGCTTTTACTATGATTTCAAAATTGAAATAACATGGTCGTGTTGCATATCAAATTGAAGGTAATTGAATCTAGAATAGATTAACGCTAATTTGGGCTCTGGAGATTGAATGGTTTTTGAACGATGACTGTTGGAAGACTACTGAATGTTGAAAATACCTATTGCAAGAGTCTCGCAAGACTCTTGTAGCAAGACCAAGACTTGTATGTAAATGCAAGACCATGATCATGACCTAGCTTGCAAGAATAAGACCAATACCATGACTACCCCGGTTTAGTCATGGTCTTGCAAATGCTCATCACTACTTGTAATAATAATATGGATCGGTTGTCGGTCCTCTGGGAGCCCTAGACATTCAAGATCTCGACCATTCGCAGTAGGGTAGGTACTGCTGCTACGAAATCCCTTATTAAGTGCCTCAATATAGTGAATTGTTATCCGAAAAAATATATACGTACTTAACAATACAAAAAGGGGTACTTACAAAAACTAATGACTTAGGTAGGTTGACATACCTAATACATTTTAACGTAGATCAGGCAGTTGTTTTACAGAAATTACCTACGTAGGTGTTCCACTAATTTTTTCACTTTTTGGGGTTAATTTCGCTTCATGTAAATTTTTTTAAAGTCATTTTCTAGATTGCAATACAAAAGAACTTTCGCATCTTTCGGGGGAAAAGTTTATGTTTATGCCCGAAAAAACTTCAGAGGTGTTATTTCATACTTTTTTTGAGAAATCTATACAAGATATAAAAATATTTTAATTACAGATTTAAGATAGAGTTCGATTCGTATGGCTAAAAAAATATTTGCTAAATGTATTTTTAACACTTGTGTGAAGACACATCCATAGAAGCAAAATTTCGCTTACACGAGGCAATAAATTGCTCTTCTCACGGCAATTTCACGTCACAACGACGCAATACGTTATGGCGAAATTGCCGGTAGTGAAGCAATTTATTGCCCCGTGTAAGCGAACCTTAAGTGATTATAAAATTCAATTTCAATACTCATTTCAAATCAAAGTTTTTCATTTAAACAATAAATTTAACGTAGTTTACAGTTTACACGAAGTTAACAAATTGGTGTTTAAATGAAATGTTTACAATTTCACGGTTATTTTGTATTTTCTCATTTCAGACAAGCACAAAAAAACGGAATAAAGTTTTTTTTTATAAATATTTCAATTACGTGAAACAAATAACGAGGCCAACATGAATATAGTCCATATAGGCCTCTACACTATAACATAACAAAATGACTACTTAAGAACTTTCAGAGTAGGAAAGTTCAATTATTTATTCATAGAACATTACAAAAATTGACTTTTTTTCATAATATTTCCTGTTTGATTTGATAGTTTTGTTAATAATTTATTGAGGAAATGTGACGCATATTTATTACTTTGGAAAATCTTATGTGCATCACGCAAAATGTATTACAGATGCGTCAAAGGTTTTTAATAATATTTGGTATATTTCTATAGCGCCATCTATGTGCCGGAGCACCTCGAGGAAGCTTTACAAAAAAATAACATTATATGATAAAATGATGATGATGATGATATGTGTACCTCGGACATACTGTGACGCTAACAAGAGAAAACCAGGAGACAGAAATAGACCGGAGACGTGGCCTTGCCTGGGCAGCATTCGGAAATCTCTCATACATCCTGAAGTCCCCTAAATATTCGCATTATTTAAAAAAGAAGCTCTTTAATGCATGCATTCTGTGCCGGTGGTGGATGGATGCAGTGTGCCCAAGACAGGAAGCTGTGGAGGACCAAAGGGGAGGCCTATGTCCAACAATGGACCTGAGGGACTGCAGAAGAAGAAGAAGAAGATATGATAAAAATTCATCACCAACAAAATGTTTGTGTCACATTCATCACAGTTTTATAATTTTCTTTATTTTGGTTTGCTTTATTATTAATTATGTGCTTCATCTAATATATTGGTACTACAGAATACTACTGGATTCCTCGCTAGAAACGTCACGGACAGTTGCCAATTAAATTGACATTCGTCAATCAAACATAATACCTAAATTAAATGAAAAAAATCCAAACTATCGCAGAGTAACTGTCAAGCACATCAAAATACCTAATTCGCAAAAACAGAAATACTCGTATATTTCTCAATCCCAACTTCGGTGGTCGCCATATCGGTTTTTTAGTGTGTAGACCTCTATTAATTAATTATTTACTCGTTGGTCTCGCAAATAACAATAAAACAAATGGACAAAAACAACTGAAAACTAAAGTTAGATACGCATTGCGTAATTCTGGAATAAATTTACAATAATAAGACAAGCTCCTCTAATTGCTACGCCACTTGCTACTAATAATTTATTAAAATTTATTCATGAACAATAAACACCTCTACAAGATTAAGAATAATATTACTAAGTTTGTTCAACATTTGCCCTTTGCGAGATGAGTCGCCCTTCTCCTCTGTTTGTGTGCTTGACCGGACAAACAGCCCATAAGAATGTTGTTCAACACGAATAAATCCCAAAAAAGACGAAAGCTCTTGAGAAATTTGCTCAAGGGATAAAAACTCAAATCTACTCGTAATTGGATTTTGAAAATAAAATTTATTGTATCATTAGCATACGATTTCTTTGAGAGCGATAGAAACTACCATAGATACCATAGAATAAAAATAAGCGGATCTAAAATGGGATAGACTGTAAAATAGTCAACATTTTATAAATACTTCATCAAAACTGGAATTCAACTAGAAAGTTTAGGTTTTAATCCGTTGAGAATATTTCTGAAGGGCTTTTGTTTTTTTTTTTGGATTTATTCATGATGAGCAATATTCTTATGGGTTTTTTCTCCGGGAACCGTTTGTTTGTCCTACAGGTCAAATTTAATTTCCATCTCAAAGATCTCCCAATCAAGAAGGGGAGTGTTTCCTCGTCACTCGTGTTATTTGCACAATGTGAGAATTTTAGAGGATAATTGTTTAGGTAAAATTATTACGCATTCGTCCCTTTGGTAAACCTCCTTTACATATTTAACTACCTACATCGTGGTTCCATCTTGGTCTCGACCCTCATGTATGCCAGTGAAACGCGCGGCTGAAGAAGGACGAATCAGGGCTGAATGCCAATGGAACACTTTAAATTCATTTTTATAGTTATTAAAAAAATATGTATATTGTATTCTGTAATTGTTAATTTTAAGTTATAAATTTTGTATTTGTAACTTTATTAATAAATAAAATTAAATTAAAATTAAAATGGATTCTGTTTCATTGCTTCATTATTTCATAGTCCTAATATTATACCTGTATAATATATATTTTTTTAATAAAAAATTATCTGGATTTATCGAAATAAACCCAAATACACCTTTGTACACTTCACAGTAAGCTTGAAAAGCTTGTATCGTGAAGTAGAGTAGGTTGGCATCGGGGATCGAACCCGCGCCCACTGGATTAACAGTCGAGTGCTTTTCCAACCAGGCTACCGACCACCTCAAAAAATATGTATTGTAACCTTGACGTGTCCAAGTGCCCGAATCAGGGCCTAGAAATGAAGAACAACAATAAAACAATAAATACAGTGAAAATGAGGTTGTTAAGAAAAATGTGTGGAAAAACACTGTGAGATAAGATAAGGAATGAGGTTATTAGAAAAATGAGTGACCGCAAGACGATTGTTGTTACCAGAAAGAAAGTGAATAAATTAATATGGTTTGGGCATGTTCAATGACGACAGGATGACAACAAAGATAAAAGTACCTATTTGACTGGGTGAAGAGGTGTGGGAAAGCGCAGCCGCCTGAGGCTGACCTAAACCGATCATGTCGACCAGATCCTCAAGGATGGACGCGTTTTGAAAAAAAGATCGGCGAATTTGTATGAAAAATTGCATGAATGTGACGTTGGATGGGAGTGTCCTGTTTAATTTATTCACAATCGCCTGATAATGAGGGTGCAAATCCTCGAACGATATATAGCCTTTCATTTTACCTCAAAAATTGACTTCCACCATGTACCGACGGTCAAAAACCTCGAGATTCTTTGGTATACGTTTGTCCTCCATTCCCTGTACAATGGTAATGTTCTAACCGTGAAAGGAGAACGTTTTTTGCTGGATTGCTGTAGTGTTATATCCTCTCCTCCAAATTCCATTTTCATAAAGAGGTCCAAATATTTTACTAGGAACATTTCTTTAAAAAATTAGAAGCGTATTTTCATCTCTCCTACTCAAAAAAGAATTGGCGCAGTTCCTTGGAAGGGGAAGGGTGGGTATTCTGCATTTACGACTACTTTTCAGCTTTTTGTAAAGTATGTAGGAAAGTATTTGAGTTTGTTATATAAGTCCAGATCCTTTAACTTTAAAAAATATGAAATTAAAAAAAAAATAACGTGAAAAATATTCCAAAACTTTTCAACTTGAAAGTTTCATATCCACAGAGCATGAAATATTTTAATTATTAAAGTTATTATCTTTTCAATATGCATGAGGATAAAAACGTTACAACTATGTGGATATTATCTTCAATATTCTATAAGGAATGGGTACTAGGGGTGAACCAGCAATATTAAAATGTTCCCGGAAATAACAACAATTCCGGAAATAAAAAACGAACAAAAACTCAGTTGCGTTTTAATTCAACTGAAAATTTTGTATACCATGGCGATTTTTTTAACGTTGTGCCTCATACACACGCTTGCCAAGGGTCGATAAGTTTTATGTTCATGCGTAAAAAAGCGTTAACGGTCGGTTACCTACATGAGCCAAGACAAACGTCACATCCACACGCCTTTCTACTCATTAACAGAAAACTTGTCGACTCTCGGCAAGTGTGTGATGCCGGCATTAGATTAATTACCACGCCTTTACTTAGCTTTATCTATAATTGTCTGCATCTACATTTTTAATTTTCAAAAATTTAATCCCATGAATCAAATGTCTCAGGACCATGAAATTTTGCAAGGATTTTTCTTTTGGTAAAACTTTATTGCACTAGGTACTGTTTTATTAGAGACATATTTGAATTGGAAAATTTGAATTAATGTTAATTTTAAACGGAGGTTATTAAAAAGTTATTGATAAATGTATGAAAAAAAAAATCCAGTAAAAAAGAATCTCTTTCAACCCTGCGAAATATTGAAATTTAATTTTCCTTAAACATGACCGTTATTAAAAAAGTTGAATAAAAATTTGAACATTTTCGAGGCACTTTTTTTAAATTAAAAAAATGTGAGGAAAATACTTATCGCGAGTAAGGAATTTATAAGCGTAAAAAATTTCGAAGTTGGATCTAACAAGCGCATCGCTTTCTGAAACAAAATGTAATAAGCTACAGCATCCGATCCAGTAATGCCTAAAATATATTCGTAAGAAGTTTTTATTGGCTATTGTTATTTCTGCTTTTTTTCTCGATCATCCCCTTTCCTTAGTTCCTCCCCCTCCAGTCCTCTCTTATTATCCCCTTCCTCGTATTATTATGTGTATGTTATATATTTTGTGTATTTAAGTGTGTATGTATGTATATGTAATACGTGGAGACATGACTTTGCCAACACACTTCTCAGTATTATCAGCCAGAAGATTCGACATAATATTATCATTCATGATTCACATAGAAATTCATCAGCCTATACTACTGGAAAAAAATCACTTATCCAGATATCACGGATATCACAGGGTTAGGCTCAGATGCGCGGGGCCTAAAATACAAGCATTATGCCTGAAACATCAGTATTTAGAAATAGTCTTACAATATTGCAAGTATTAATAATTGCCGATTTTGTTTGTATTTGTATTTTGTAATTATGTATGAATGTATTTATTTATTTACTTGTTTTATTTATTTGAATATGCATAAGTTTTTTTTCTTTTCTCGGGTTGACTGTAAGGCATTGCTTTTGCAATAAGTCCGCCCTTTGGCATACTTCTGTGTCTAATAAGATTTGTTTTTTATTTGGTCTGTATCTAATAAAGATTGATTTATTTATTGGCCTGTCACTCAAGATTATTATTTTCACCTATAGGCAGATAAACAAATATACTTGGACATAATTGTATCGGATTCTGTAGCCTCATGTTCGGAAATTCACGGTTTTTCTATAATTTATATATTTTTTTATATTATTCTATAATTTTATTAATTATAGCAATGCTGAAATGGATACATTATGGGGCAATTTTCAAACAAAGGAGAATGTTTTGAAACAGCCCAGCTCAGGCGCAGACGAAATGTTACTCGAATGATGGGTAAAAATGAGTAATCAAATACTGCATAGATGGTATCATCGAAATCAATGGCTTATTAATGTGTGAAATACCTGTTCGGAGTTTACAGAGGTCCCATGAAAGTACGAGATTAATAAAAGGAGCATTAAACAGTTACAATTACGGTTTAACCCTCTCACTACCAGTGTCGGTCAGAACGCAAAAACAAATAAAATTCATTTGAAGCAAAGTCTTATACTTAATCCATGGTAAACTTATTATAGAATGTTTATTGTCTATAACTAAATATGTTTAACCAGTAAAGAACTACCAGTGTCCTCCGTGGAGGGCATGGGGCGAAGTCCTAAACGGAAAAACGCAAAAATTTTTTTTTTGTTCTAAATTCATATAAAAATATTCTCTTCTCCACACCATATCCCATTTATTTGGGGTCGGCGGCTCGGATACTCCCTCTCCATTTTCCCCGATCGAGGCAGTCTTCTGGAGTAAGCTCCAGGTGTTCCATGTCCCCTCTGATGGTCTCCTCAAGGGACTTCATGGGCCGTCCTCTCTTTCTTTGTCCTTCCACTGACCAGTTTGTTGCCCTCCTCAGAGCGGAATCCTCGTCCCTTCTCTGCACGTGTCCATACCACCGAAGTCGGGCCTCTCGCGCTTTTAGGTCAATCGGGGCAACTTTCATAGTTCCTCTGATGTGTTCATTTCGGATTTTATCTAATCTAGTTACCCCGAGTGACCAGCGCAGCATTCTCATCTCGGTGGTGTGGAGCAACTGTTCTTCCTTTCGTTTCAGGGGCCAGGACTCCGCCCCGTAGAGCATGGCAGGTCTTACTACGGTCTTATAAAATTTTCCCTTGAGGTTAACGGGTATTCTTCTGTCGCATAGAACACCTGAAGCCTCTCGCCACTTCTTCCACCCCACCTGCACTCTGTGCCTCACATCTTGCTCAACGCCTCCCTCCGTGCTTATGACTGCTCCCAGGTACTTAAAGTTGTTCACTTGATTTAGTGTCTGGTTTTGGATCTTTACTGTACCACTGGTTTGTTGTGTACCTGGTAAATACTCAGTCTTTTCCCTATTAATTTTAAGGCCGTTGTCCTCTAGAGCACTCCTCCAATTTTCCAATTCTATTTCGAGCTCTCTCTCATCCTCACTGCACAACATGATGTCATCAGCAAACAATAAATTGTTGTGTGTTTCTCTGAGTAGGCCTCCAGTCAGTGTTTCCATAATGGTGTTAAATAGGAATAAAAATATATAGATATTAAATCCATAGACAAAAAAATTCTATGACCCCTCTATTATATTCTGGCAGTGAGAGGGTTAAAAGCGCACAATATGATAAGTATAAGCTTTCGTTATCGTTTGCGCCGGGCATGTTTTTTTTTTCATTCTAAATGAGCTTTCTCCTTTTACATACGAATGAAATCACCCTGTATTTTACAGGAAAATGTATGTGTATTAAAAGCTCTCTCTCCAAACTTTTAAAACAAAAAGTTTTCACTATAGATACCAACCTACTAATTAATATTTACGATATAAAATTAGTTTGTAATTCTGTAATGTATTCTAATGTGTTTACAAACTAATATTATTTCAGATTCATAAGTTTCATATTAACATTTTCTTGAAACATTAAATAACAACAAACTTTTAAGCACCTCCTCAACATCGGGTACTGATGATAATAGTGACGGGCAATACCGCCATATTTAATAGTTCGAATAATCGAACTCCTTCATTGCAATAACTGGCTTACGTTACGATGTTTTAAAATATTATGGAATGATTGGCACAAACAATGCGTACGAGCAACGTAATTAAGTTGATGGTCGAGGTGGTGAAAGGAGAAGTGACATAAGCTACAAGCTGATATAGACGCATTAAAGGTGTGAAGATTTAGACAATTGTAGATTAACAAGTTTAGTAGTGAAATAAGCGTTAGTATCTCCAATTTTGAAATTATGCATATTGTATATATGTTGAGTTGATCGTAAAATATTGCATTTGCAATAAGTCCGCCTTTTGGCATTCTTACATTGTCTTAATTTTGTAAATCTGTGTATTTTTAATTAGGTAATAAATATTTGTTTATTTATTTATTGACTTAGGTGGAATATGCCATTTATATTACACCATAATATTAGAAGCAGCTTTCAAAGTTTAACTTAGACGATTATTACAATCGACTTTTCGAATAGTTTTGATATATTTTTACTATGGATAAAATCGAATGCGTTATCAATTAATTTCCCATCTCTAAAAAGCTCTCAAATTTCCTTATATTATTACGAGTACATATCGTATCTACCAAACAATAATGTTATTAGATGAGGAAACTTTCAAGGTATGTGTGTAGCTAATAGAAGTCGAAAGGCAAAAGTGAAATTGAAACAGATCTTAGTGTTAGCTTCCATTAGAACTGAAATATCCTATTTCCTACGTGATCTGACTAGACTCCCTCATAATGTTTCCCCGGTTACTACATTGAACAGTGTACAACAAACTATCTAATAAGTTCTAGTAGATATTTATGTATCCATGTGTAGGAACAAACATTTTCAATAAACCGCGGCAGATGTCTCAAATTTCTTTATTATGCATTTTTGGGATGGTGCTGGTGGGCACTCGTGGATTTTGATTTTTGTTTGAAAGGTACCTACCTGATTGCAGTGTACTTGTTCATTGTATTATGTTAGCTATAGTTTCTATTGTATTGTTGTATTATAAGCATAATTACAAAAATTATTATTAGAAATATGTTTCATGCTCCCCTCCCTTTACACAAGTGTCACTTTTTAACGGAAGGTACAATGTTATTAAGTTATTTAAGATGATCACTGTAGAACCTACAAAATGTATTGTTATTAATTTTAAAATTTTAATAAAATAAAAAAAAAATAAAAAAAACCTAACAAGTCGCATTGATATTCTGTGTACAGTATTTGGATATTCCATCCAATGTTATTTTGCCAACTGATTTGCCGTTTGTCAATGATGCGTTTTGAGACAACATGGTAAAACGCTCTCTTAGAAAATTATTCGCAATTTTTTTTTTTAATTTCCTTCAAATCTATTTACAAAAAAGAATGGTGGTAAATACAATTATCCCCCGCTCTCTCTCTCTCTCTCTCTCTCTCTCTCTCTCTCTCTGTCTCGCTATTTGAAATGCATAAAATTTTCTATGACTTAGGTAGGAAGGTACTGACTTTTTTCAGTCAGATAAACGCCTTAAGCACTAGAGCGCCTTTAAATTTTGAAGGCGCTCTAGGGCTTAAGGCACAAAAATGTTGAAAGAAAAACAAAAATCGAAAATGTCTAGAATTCTGCTTTCTCTGCCTACCCCGTAAGGGGAGCTGCGTGAGGGAATAAAATATAATACGAGATGTAGGTAGTTAGCCAAAACTGAATAGATTCATTTTTATTATTTTGTTTGTGATGATCCTATGTTGTCATTTAATCATTTTTACTGTTTGTGACGATCCTATATGGTGACAAAGAAAAATGTAAGGTGCCCTTGGGGCGATTTTATCGCTTAACGGCGCCCAAAATAGTCAAATTATTATTATTATGTAATAGAATAGAATACACATATTTTAGTGGCTTTGTGTACGAAGCACCTTCAGTACGTGCAAACATTACGGGTATTGTGTACCTATTTATCATTGTCTCATTACTTATGCTGAAACAATCCTTCAAATAATAACAAACTACCTTCAGAACAAGTCAGAAACAGAAGACGCGCTTACCTAGACCTACATTACCTACAGTAATATATTATATCATTATATGACGTTACTACATCTCATGGAACTAATCTGTCATTCCGCCATCCTTCATTAGTATGAGTGGGTCCTGTCAAGCTGTAGGTTACCTTCGTCCTGTCATATCTACGTACAATATTAACTTTCTCAATCCTAAGGGGTCCCAAAGCACCACATATGCTACAAGAAAATAAAAGCCACAGAGAAATTCATAAACCAATAATATTTTTATATATACACAGCGAAGTATTCACTTTCAATCAGATAACCATTTATTTTTCAACTACGACATGTAGAAAATCGAGTGTCCTCGTAAAAAAAATAATTACGATTTTATAGGTATTATATTATGCTTGGTGTTGGTCTCCGGGAAAGATTTTAAAAAGAAATTCGAAGGAGAACCAAGTGGGCGCCACGAATATTGAAGTGGAGGACTTGAACAGATATAGAAGGAGTATCGGAAGTCCACCAAAGAGATGGACCGACGACATTGTCCAAATCGCTGGGGGAACCTGGATGCGGAAGGGTCAGAGCAGAGATGAGTGGAAACAGTTGGAAGAGGCCTATATCCAGCAGTGAAGGGAAGAAGGCTAGTGAATAAGAAGAAGAATAATAATTGTCATTTATCAGTTTTTAAAAAAAAAAATCAAAAATAAAATTGTAATTTTCTATGTTTTTGGATAATTAAATTTTACATAGTTAATTTGACGTGGGGTAAGTTTACTCCCCTCTACTACGGCTCACCTGATGTGTTTTTACCTTCAGCCCTGTGAATGTTAGATTACACGGGGCACATTTCTCATGGTTGAAAGCAGTTCAAAACTTCATATCATAAACCAAACAGGTACTGTACAGTAGTGAGTACGGAAATTCATGAATTTTATATCCAATCAATATAGGATGTTAAAATATGATGCAGAACATTATTATTTACGTATTCATGGCAACCTACATCAGTTTTCACTTAGTTGCTGGACGGTGATCGCTTTTCAATAAATAATAAAGCGTTTTAGGTTCAGTTCAGTATCATTAAAAATGAATTTTAAAAATATGGCTATCGATTTGGTAGTGTAACAGTTTCAGCGACTAGGCATATTACTCGATAACTCATTTTGGATATCTCCATGTTCACAGAACAAAATAAAAAACTACCAATTATAGTGCAATTTGCCATATTTCTATGAAAGCTTGATTGATGAAAGAAATACTTGTTATAGATACCTACTAGATATATCAGAAATTTATATCCTAATTATGTGGTAACCAGAAAACGCTATGAAAACATTTCTATGTGACATTCAGAATGGTTGTCGAACCTCGTTGGTAACGAAGAAATCAGACGCCGAACAAAGGTTACCGACATAGCAGACCGTATCTCTAAGTTAAAATAGCAATGGGCAGGCCGCGTTGCGAAGCAGGGAATAGAGAGTTGGGCACTGAGAATCCTAACATACCGACCATGGGAAAATAAAAGACTAGTAGGACTACCCCAAAAAAGATGGGTAGATGATGTTGTCCCAGTCGTAGGAAGAAACTGGTTGAGCAAAGCTCACAATAGAAAAAATTGGAAAATGTTAGAAGAGGCTAGCAGTGGAGGGACGACTGAGGAAGAAGAAAGTTTAACGAACATCTGCATTTTACAGGACTTTTACAGGAAAATGTAATAAACGGGAGTGGGGCAATTTCACAACTCAGGGATTCCAATGCGGCAAGTCCATGCGTCGTCGCTTCAGTTCTTATTTTGGTCACGCGCCACTAACCAAACTTTACAGGAGAGCATTTTTTGTGTTTATGCGAATAATTTCACATATATTTAAACGTAAAAGTATGTCAATAACAAGAAGGGCATAACAAAAATAGGATAAAATTTATTTTTCCGAATTTCGAAATCAATTAAAGCTGCTTTTTGAATTCTTATGTGGATATGACCCACATCTACGAAATTTCAGTTCACTTCGGTGGCCCGTGACACAATGCATAGCGGATATGAACAAATGACTAATAATATTATTTTAGTTCTTGTTTGGGTCACAGACCATTTCAACGGTTATTCTATATAGATGGTGTTTTTATTTTTTGAATGGATTATTTTGTCTAGGAGCATACAATTAAATTATTTATTAAATGAGCTGAGCACATTATGAATTATTTGTAAATGTAACAAATATGTATTACTTACCTTTTTTTTCACCTTTTCTATTCACCTAGAGAACATTAGGTGCACTATGAAGAGTGAGATTTCGCAATTTTTATCTTTTCCCACAATGTCCAAATCCATAGCAAGCAAAGTACTTAATTTTTAATTTTTATTGTTATATTGAGGTGGTTGGTAGCTGGTTAGTAACGCGCTCGACCGTAAATCCGGTGGGCGCGGGTTACTCCGTTTTACAACATAAGCTTTCTGCGAAGTTTACAAATACGTGTTTGGCTTTATTTCGATAAACCCATATTCGTTTAAAAAAGTATTATATACCTCGGTATTTGTAAGATTCTTAACTTATTTATGATAAAAAAAATGTATGTATCTATGTACTATAATGTACCTACACGTCCTACACCTACCTACCTATAAAGTTATGTTACGGATACGTTTCACTTATTTTATAATTTCCTGGAATCTTTTGTTGCATAATATAAAATGAACTCTATTTTTGGGAAGACGTTAGTCCATATTGTAATTTATAAAGATGTACATTTTTATGTCCTTTTGTTTCCGTTAACAATGCCACTATGAAAGGATTCGATGAATGCTTGACCGCCCGCAATTACACAACAATAAACTTTTTCTAAAAGATTCATATGAATACGTTTGAAGCTCTCGAAAATACATAATAACAATGTCGATGTTAAATCAATGAATTATTTTTTCAAAGGCAAAATAACAAACTTTGGTGCGTTATTTATTATTGTTATTAAGTTATTTAATACTTTCACAAGTACAATAACTAATCTCTTACATTGTTTTTTTAGAGCAATAAAACATTCTAAAGATATCCATAGGTACCAATCAAATCATAAAAGATCTTAGGTTCATACAAAGAAACAATTTTGGGCACCACAGTAAAACAATAAGTGGGGTTGTAAAATTCTCATAATAACGTAAGCGTGCCACTGTAAAATTATGGTAGTACTAGCTGTATAGCGTCTAAAATGACCCGGTTTATGGGGTAAACAGAGAGAACATATACAATTCTTACACGTATAATTATTCTACCTTCATTCTTATGATAAATTGAATTTTATTTAGTGTAATATTGGGTTGACTGTAAGATATTGCTTTTGCAATAAGTTGGCCTTTTGGCACACTACCATTGTCTTGTTTTTGTATCCTTATTATTTTGTATATTTTTCTTTGGCCAATAAAAGTGTATTTATTTATTACAATATTTTTTCGATGAAAAGTAGAACCTATATTAACCAAACACATTTTGACCGCAGCTGAAGGCACACTATACCTAAGTGTTTTAAATTCAGTACATATTCAAACAACTTGCATAAGTTGTTTGAATATATCAAATGTACTGCGTTTTATTGATACCCGATTTCCACTAGAATTATGTAAGTTGATTAGCATTTTTGACCAAGCTAACTTACTTAATTCTGTATTTTTCTGGCTTAGTCGGGTACTTCTTTTTTTTTTACATATTTTGCCTCTCAATGCATTCGCTGGATTTTTTAACTAAAAAATCTACCGTTACAATTTTATCACTGAATGAGATGTAGGTAATAATTTTGTACCTATTGTGCAATAAACTTCATAAGCACCTCTTTTAATAGGGCACTATGTAAAAAAAATCAAAAGCACGAGCGAACCTATTCTACAACGCGGGTATACTCTATGGGAAACATACCTAGTCTAATATTTAATATTAATATTTTTTATTATAAATTAATGCTCAGCCATGTTAAAAGAATGAATGATATTAGGATGACTAATCTTTTCTACCTACCCCGCAAGGGACGCGGTGTGAAGGGATATATAAATAAAAAAATAAAAATTATTTACAAAAAGTTATCATGCTGTATAAATTATTGGATGTTTTAAGTTCATTTTAATTTCTGTCGAAATATGTATTAAAACTCATGTAATTTGCAAATTATTCTTTCCTAATGTATGTGTTTTACTTCGAGAAGTAATTTAGACATTTTTAAATCTTAAAAAATATTAAATAACAGAAGAAAACACTGAAAAAGTACTAGACAAAAATTCAAATTGAACGTTGATCTCTTAAATTAATAGCCGTGCTGCTCCCTGATTGGATGTCACACAAACAAGAAACCAATGAGATCATTCATTCCCATACAAATTAAGCGCGAAGCGTCCTGATTGGTGGATGTTAGACGTGACCAAAACAAGAACTGAAACTGTATTACGATGTTGGATATGTCAATTTTAAAAATGTAAAAAAGTTCGTGTTAAACACAAAAAACTCGGGTGTTTTTTGGTTGAAAATGTGTGAAATTTGATTTTCTACATGACTGCATTCATAACTCATTTTTGACAAAAATGGTCTGTGACCAAAATAAGAACTGAAGCGACGGCGTATTGTTCCAAAAATGCCAATGTCGCGATTGCCGATTTCATACGTTTTGAATGCAGTATTACTTTAGATTGTCCGCATAATATTAGCATACTTATTGAAAAGCTTTGCGAATAAAACTTTAAACTAATAGAAATATTATTTTAAGCGAGAAAACTTCAGAAAATCTTATTTATTCAAACTTATTCATGTATTTTTCATTTAAGCTGACAGACAATGAGAAAAAAGACTCATGTATCTGTCAACTAACCGACAAACTATGATGGAACTAAGAAACATATTTTACGTAATAATTCTTTGTAATACTATGAAGGTCATAACTGTCTCCCTTTATTTATATTTAATGACTCGATAGTTTGCGTCGAGATAGTTTTGCGAGTTGGAAAAAGAAAAAAAAATCCGATAATCCCTTTAAACCGCCATCACAAGTTTTAAAAAGAATGTTGCTAGTTTATTCTAACAATCCGAAAATTGGCTAGCTTTTTTAAACAACAGTTGTGATATATATACTTTGAAAGTAGCGAAAAAATGTAACCATGTCTTTAAAATGGTTGGAGCGTACACTAAATACCAAAAAAATAATCTCAGTAGAGGGCCGTGTACAATACCTACGAGTATATACATATTTCACCTCGACTCAACTACCAGCCTTCGTAGCATAGCTGTAGAATACCGGCTTGCCAGGTTGGAGGTCTGGGTACAATTCCCGGCCGCGGCAGATGGATGGACTGGAATAGGTGAATGTTACTTAAATGTAAATTGATCACATTAAGCCAGCCGACGATTAGTCATAAGCCTGATGGAAGGTCCTTCCTTTGCTGTGAATCTGCGTTGAGATATAACTACTTATACCTACTGTATTTCTTCTCTATTGAGACAACTGCAAACTTTCTTGTTTCCGTCTTCGATCGGTTTGTATTATGCAGATATTGCCAAGGTTGTATGAAGTTTATGCAACTTACTAGAACTTCAAGATTAGAATATTCAAATACGTTCATCTCTGCTGAACTAAATGTCACTTTGATTAGATACGTACATCAGTGTCGCCTCGGCAAACATGGGACGTGGGAAAGTTTTTTAATATCAAACTCCATTAAATTTGCGGAACGATCACTTGAAGCAATATGTAGTTTCTAAGCCAACGTAGCGGGTGTCGCCAAAAGGTTACTTTTCAGAAAAAATATCTCGACAACCTAATGAGGTGTAAAAAAATATGGCAGACATATAATTGATCTCTTTGAATTTTCATATTAATTTGAATATTTTTCTGAAAAAAAAAAAGAAAAATACCTTGGAATATTGGAAAAAAAATGAAAAATACCTTCGAACATTTTAAATTGAATAAATCTATTCACAAAAAAAGTCTTTCTCCTAGATATAATAGAGTATATGTTTGTCGCAGTTGGTTGAGGCGGCAGTCTCTTGAGCAGGAGGTGCCAGGTTCAAACCCTAGCGCAGGCGATACATTCCACACTTCGCGATACGGGCTTTTAGCCTAGTGCAAGGTGTGTAGGAAAGTATTTGGGTATGTGTGTGCAACCCAGATCCTGTTAAAAAAATATGCATAAAATTTACCTATTTCATTATCAGCATATTGTTTTTTCGAATATATATTTTTTTTACTATAAAAACAATACTTCTACCCTATTCCTAAAAAATGTTATCAGCAAGTTGCCAGTACGGTCCCTTATTCCATGCATGCGATTTTCAATGTAAAAGACATGAAAAATATTAAATAGTAGTAGTTACTGTACAAATTTAATTAGAATAATTAATTATTTTGACACACGCACTTATTTTTTCACATATTTATGTGAGTTCTCTCAAAAATAACAATCTTCCTACATTGACGAAAGTACCTACCTATACTCTGTTTTATCTAAAAAAATATGTGAAACAATATCAGCTATTTTATTTTAATTACTAGGTATTAATTTTCATGAAAAAAATTATGTCGATAACTACCTATTTCTGCATTTTTTTTTAGAATTATCGGCAATTTGTTTCATAATTTTTATTATAAGGTTATAATTTACCTTTGTTATTTACAAAGCATTTTTAGTAAGACATTTATTCTGAAAATACACTTTTAGGACTTCCTTGAGTGTGTCAAAAATACATATTTTAAAAAAAAAGTATAGTTGAAAAATATTACTTTACCATTTTGTCTTCAGCTGCTGAATAAAAACCTTATAGACACTTAGAAAAATGTCCAAAAACACTTAAATAATTAATCACTTAAAAAAATAACTGTCACACGAAATATGTTAATTCCAAAATAATAATAACTATGTCAAAAACTCACAAACTTTTTTCTCAAAGCTACAATAAAATTTCTAAAGAATTGTTACATCACTTTTCGCGACGTCTCACAAAAAAAGTAGAAGAAAGGACAAACTTTTTTTCGTCTCGTGAGTGAGCTTTTCTTAACTTATACGTAAAGTTGTCGTATTGTATTATTTATTATGTTTACATATAGCGGAGGCTGTGTTTAAAGTGCGCAGGCTACGACTTGGTCCAGCGACACTGAATGCCTGAAGGCGACTGCTGAAAACTTGCTGTGGAATGGTTGAGACACCATGCGCATTGACTATGCTAGTATTATATTTCCTATTAACTACCCTATTTTTCTACGAAACATTTTTATATGAAGTTAGATAATGCATTTACTAAATAATCAACTGTTTTTCTGTCTACGTATCCGTCATACCTTGCCATATCCTTTGTGGGGTAGGCAGATAGGACATATAGCGCCACAGCCTTCTACCTTTACATATACTAATAGCTTTGTTTCATTATATGTTGACACCCTTTTTCTTCTAGTTTTGCATTAACAGGAACGGTTACAAAATCTAATGCCTCATCCGCACGCTTGCCATGCGTTGACATGTTTTGTGTTTCTGAGTAAAAAGGCGTTATTGGTCGGTTACCTACACGAGCCAAGACAAACGCCCCATCCACACGACTCATGAACACAAAACTTGTCGACGTTCAGCATGAGTGTACCGTTGCTTTTTGGGCCTTGCAGCGCTGTGAATAAGAGACGTTTTACGGGATTTTCGTTGTCTTTTCTGATCACATCGGGAACTAAAAATACATATGGATACATATAAAAATGATAGGTACGTCGTATACGTAGCATTAATACAAAATAACTAACAGAGGATAGGATAAGGGACGAGGAATTAGACAAGGGATTTGAGAGTTGGAAGGATTATTCATGGAAAGGTAATGATACTTCAGTTTACCCTTGAAATAGAGAATAGTTGGATCTTCTCTGATGTGAAGTATCGCAATCGATACACGTGAGTAGTTTCATAATAGTCACGTTTCCTGAAAAATTTTACATATTTTTTTTTTTTGTTTGTGACCAATTTTCGAGCTGTGAGCGATTTTTCGTGGTTGTTACTAAGTGTTTCAGTTCTGGTGGAATAGTAGGAGTAGCATGGAAGTAGCCAAAGTTTGGCAAGTACTCATTACTCAATAAGTGCCAGACGCTTAGATTCTAGATGGACCAAAAAGATTCTCGAGTGGCAACCTAGAATAAGCAAAAGGAGCGTAGGAAGATCTCAGGCAACATGATCTGACGATGTGAGGCGAATCGCAGGAAGCAAGTGGATGCAACATGCCCAGGATTGGGATCCGTGGAAAGTCCAGCATTGGAATTAAAACTGCTAAGAAAGAAGAAGTACACAAGGGTAGTTAGGTAGATACATAATAAAGAAAAATACTTGATACAAATTTGAGTCTTGTAAAGGAAATTTCAGACAACACACTCTAAAAATCTCAGGTATTAAGTATCAGTACTTTCAATTGATTGATTCCGATCAAAAAGGCTTCTAAGAGTATCGCTATCAATGAATAAAAATGTTTTATACTTTCAAAGGTATTATTATTTCTGCCATGTAATCTGTAAGGGTATATAATAATCTTCACAAGTACTTCCGTCGATATTCGAAATTTCTTTTCAATATAAAACTCGCATCAAAATAAATATAAAAAAGATATCGCTTTAGCTTATTGAGCATACATACATCTTCTTAGAATGCTACTACTTATCTTCTAACAAAAAATATATTTTTTGAGACTTTACCTTCTATGTTATATAAAGTAGGTATAAGCGTCGCCAGCCTCGGAGTCAGAAGGAGGGGCAACAAAAAATGATGTAGCACAAAAAAAATGGCAAATAGCGCCGTACGGGATTTTTTTGTGAGACATAGTGAAGAAGGTCGTGATGTGTTTTTTTTTTATTTGAACATGTATGTAATACTTTTCACAACGATATGTACGATAAATGTTTTTTTAGAAAACAGTGATAAAAAATAGCGCCCAGGTATTTTTTTTTAGGAAACATAGATTTTCATACTAATTTTAGAAAATTTATGATGTGATGAAAAAATGTGTGGTACCTAATAATGTGATTTTTTATGAAGTTTTATCATTTGGTATGAAAGAATATATATCTATTCCAATATCTAGGGCAGCTGCTCCCCCCCCCTTGGCGACGCCCATGTAAAGTAGATACTTTGGAAGTATGTAATAATCCAAAATATGAAAAAGAATATGATGAGAAGCTTCGGTATAAAGCCCACATGTTCTTATTCCTTTTAATAATTCTACGGCCACAGATTTGTGAGAGCTTTTTCCCTCGCTTATTACAACGATTTCAGTTAGCATAAAATATCAATTTTAATACCTACAGAGAAGAGCAAATTTACTTAGTGTGACTGGGTTTATCTACAACGTCATCATCAGCACGTATTTGCCCACTGCAGGACATAGGCCTACCCTCGACTCCTCCTCCACTTCTCCCGCTCCGCATTATCATGTTTCTATATCTATTTATTTATTTAAATAGTTTTCTTAAGATATATTTTTTGAAACACAGGTTAGAAAAATTAAAAATTATTATTACCTATTTATATTTGTTTTGTATAGTTGCTTCCTTATTTTCATACACCCACTTGTATGTATTGTGTATTTCTAATGATTTAATGTCGCGAGTGGTTAGTTGGCAGACATTTCCTACGGCAATAAACCCATACATACATACATCTTCTTCCCCGTCTATCCTTGATTGGGTCGGGGGCCCAAAGCATCTGTATATCTTCGCAATAGGCCCCTGTCAATCGCAACTTCCAGGACCTCTGGCCACTCCAACCACAGTTTCTCCTCGCACAACTTTGTCACCTGCTTCTGCCAGCTATTTCTGGGGCGGCCCACCGGCTATAAACCCGCCATTTGAAATTATTTTTCAATAAAGATTTTGTTTAAAAACGATACATGTTTTATAGTAATTTAGGTGTTTAAGTAAATTTTATCTATTTTTGACTGTTTGTCCTGTCATTAGTATCCAGCTCAGTGGAAAGGTTGACTAAAAATGAGAAAAGAATTTAAAGAAACAAAGTGTCATTATATTGTGTCTACTGTTTTTTATAACTCAAAGAAATGAAAAATGTACTGAATAAAAAAATATTCTTACCTACCAGAAGTAAAGACACTTAAAAGTCCGATTCCCACCGAGTTATCTTTTGAAGATGACAATGATGATGTGGTTGAAATCATGTAGATTGGTTTGTACCAAGCATTTCAGTTCTTACTCTCGCTGGCCAATCTCTCCACTTCCGTGTTGATACTACAGCGCACGCTCTAAAAAATCTGGTGCATATAGCTGTTTCTCGGGCGACCTTTTACATTACTGCCCTCTACCATCCCTTCGCTATCGTGATGATCAGACAAAGCTGATCACTGGGGTGAACTTTTAAAAAAGGTTAGGTGAAAAGTATGCGTACCTACCTAAACCATTTGAATTGTCAATTGAATTATAAGTTTTAGTAACTCTCGCGATTGTAGTGAGTTTGTTTGATGTTAGGTACATGTCAGAATCGGTTCCAAGATGTTTGGTCTTGGAGACAGGTAATGAGAGAGAGTTCTTGTGAAAAAAAAAGACATTATCTTATAGCTGGGCATAGAAAATTTATCACTACATGGCTGATTTTCTTGACAGCCAACCAGCCACTGCTACAGATTTCATAACACACGCTATGGTATAGTCCCAATCAGTGAATTCTGTGTGTTATACAATCAGAATTAACACACTACGGGTTACGTACTAGAAAAAGTGTTCCTTCGCCACTGATGGTTCCTACCTAACTCCTTATAGCCTCCTATTGAATTCCTTTGATGAAATTTTTAATTTAATTACTAAAGAAAAGGTTCTTCATTCAAAAAGTTTTTATTTTTAATTTATCGCATAGCTTTCACGCAGTTTCCTCGGAATATTCTTCAACAACTACTTAATTCTACAAAGTTTTAAACAAATTCCTGAATCGAAAAGCCTTTTATTTTATTCAGGCTATACCTACCTACAAACATTATAGTATTTATTATCGATGATACTATATAATAACGCGCAATATCTTTTTCGTTCACGCAATTTTTTATACGATCGGGTTTTGTCTGGAGCCGAAGTCGTTGTCATGACCCACCTGGTCAATATAACCACTTAATTAACATAAAAAAATATTCATGTATGTATTTTACAATGTTGCTAGACAGGGAGTAGACAGATGGGCATCCAGAGTCCTGAGATGGAAACCGTGGGAGATGAAAAGAGGAATAGGCCCGCCTAAGAAAAGATGGGCCGATGATATTGTCCCCGTCGCTAGTAGTAGGTGGATCCAGAAAGCCCAAAGGAGAGAGGAGTGGAAAAAATTGGAAGAGGCCTACATCCAGCAGTGGAGAGATGGCTAAGAAATAAGAAGATAATGTGAGAAATAAATAAATAAATGAGTACATGGTTGGCGCAGTTGGTTTAGGGGGCAGTCTCTCAAGCGTGAGTAGTCAGGTTCAAACCCCGGCACTGGTGGTGTGTTCCACACTTTGCGATACAGGCTTTAAGCCTAGTGCAAGGTGTGCAGGAAAGTATTTAGGTTTGTGTATGTAAGTCCAGATCATTTTTTTAAAGAAAAACATGCTAAAACTATTGTTGACTACAGCGAGCGTATCACAGTGCTGCATGATTGTATCATTATTGTGAGATACAGGGCAATCAGCTCTAGTTCACTTACGGCTATGCTTTTAAGCATAGATGAGTTGATCACCTTTTGATGAATGACTATTATTGAATGGAATTGATCTCTGCCAGCTAACCCCAAGCAAAGACTTGAGCGGTAGAATAGAATAAAATAGATGTCTTCCCATGCGATTCTTTCCTGGCGTGTTTATTTAGGGAGGCATTTCAATCAGAGAAAAGGAAGAAGAATATCCCGAATACAAAACTCATACATAATCAAGAGGCGTGAAGTGATTTGGGAAAGGACAAAAGGATCAATGATGGGACATTTCGAAGGCAATTTACAAAAGTGTATATTTGCACAACGAATGTGTCAACATTCACCCTAGACAATAATAATAACCCTTCACCCCATTTTCAATTTCCTCATCCACTTGTGCCATCCTACTACACTTCCATTTATTTGATTGGTGCTATCTTATCTCAAGTATTAAGGTGGTTTCTATTCATTTTGGTGTTTTGAATAGAAGTACTCACCTAGGTGGTACTACCAATAAACAGTACCTCACCTTTGTCTTGTAATTATATTCATTATCGTCTTTCAAAACACTCCAATCAATTATTTCGCTGTTTTGTTTTTCTATTCTATTCTATCCCCTCACGCCGCATCCCTTGCGGGGTAGGCAAAGAGAACAGATCGCCAGACATTCCTACCCTTACACACACTTCGGGATTCAGTCACATTCATGCAATTCATCATACACACCCTACGATTCCTTTTTACTCAGAACACGTCCCTCGTTAGGAATATTCTTCAACTTAGCTATGTAAATATATTGAATGTTATTTGTCATTCTTTCGTCATATTCTAACCATCTCAACATTTTTATTATACCTACATACCCGCCTTAGAATGTATTTATTTTTAATTTTTAAAGAAGGATTTTTTTTTATTTATTGCAGATTATTATAACAGAGTATAAATGATAGATGTGGTGCCTAATCCAAATGGATTTTTGGCTATATACTTATTTTAACTTAAAACTAACTTAAAACCAAATATTAAACTTATTCTAAAAAATGTCCCTGCAACACCACCATATTTATTTAGGTATGTTCTTAATTATTATATTTTTTAAGAGGGATTTACGGGCGAAAGCGATGCTCGAAAGAGGGCGTCAACACTCAGTTTCGAACTCGTACTCATACCCTTCACATTTTACGATTAAGAGCCGCTATGCAATCAGGCGTAATTGACGTCTTAATTAGAGTTATTTGATTGTTTTTATTACCCCCGTATATAATTATTACGTCCTGCCAATATTTGAATCTATTAAGGAAATAAGTAATTTGATTAAAGGGATGTAAATGAATATTTCAAGTAATAATAATCGTCTAATGCCCGATCCCACCAACTACCACCTAGGAAGCAGACCCCTAAGGAATTTCCATACAAAACCATAGACAATTTGAGTGATTATTATAACTGTCATAACCTTTAAGATATAAATCCATACAAAATACAACATGCAGCTCTACTTAGTTAGGTGCCCAAATATCTCCGCCCAGAATCTCCCTCACTTAAGTAGCTGCATGTTGTATTTTGTATGGATTTATATCTTAAAGGTTATGACAGTTATAATAATCACTCAAATTATCTATGGTTTTGTATGGAAATTCCTTAGGGGTCTGCTTACTAGGTGGTAGTTGGTGGGATCGGGCATAAGTTTTCCTCATTGGAATAAATTTAATTTGCTTATTTACTGTACCTACCTACCAGGCGCGAAGCTACCTAAGAACACGATTCCCATCGAGTTACCTTTTGGAATAAAAAAATAGGTATAATAGTGTCTAATCTGACGTAATCCCATAAGAAATGTTAACCCCGGCTTCCCTTCTGCAGAAATCCATCCTTCGCCACTGCTACCTACCTACTGTATTTAGTGTATTTAGTATAAGTAAGTCGGTAAATAGTGAAGTAGGTACCTACTAATGGTGGGCGTTTACGCTAACTAAAGTTAATTTTAACAGATGTTAATGTTAATCTCGATTAATAGCCCAACATTAGCACTATTAGCTAACTGCTAATAGTGCTATTGTTGGGCTAATGGTGGGGGTTTATGCTAACTAAAGTTAACTTTAACAGATGTTAATGTTAACCTCAATTAATAGTTATCGGTATATCTGCTAACGTAAACATGTCGTCTCGTCGCTGATCAATATCGGAGGATTCCCCGTTAATGTCCCCCGCGTAATGCTAATGAATCTCGCGATATGATTGGTCACCGGTCAACAGGCGCTAATATTGGCCGGTGACTAATGACATCGCGAGATTAATAACATTAGCTAGTCTCTCAATTTTCTGTTGATATTAGTATTACCCATAGAATAATAATATATAGTACCTAGGATTACCCACTGTTGACGAGCTAATACGCAAGGAAATTAGCTTAATTTTCTTCTCGTGCGTTTGGCTGGAATATTTACACACTCTGGTATTGGCGTGGATTAACGTTAGCAGACAATATACTTCTGTTACCTAATAATTTATACGCGGAGGCATGACTTTGCCAAGTTTGACTTTGACGTGTCAAATAATGTATTTATTTATTTATTTTTATTAATTCATGGAACAGATACAGTCACAAAAACAAACACTGACAGGTACATTAGTACAAAAATATACGATACACAAGACCAATAACATCCGTTCACAATAAACACACACGAAAAACAAATAGATTTCACAGTATGATCTTTATGTTGTGTTGTCTTTGTCTGTCAATTGTTGTGAGACAGTGTTGTTTGTAGTGTTATTTTCTTATTATAATTATATGTGGGTTTTCTTCTCCCGACACAGGATATTCCTAGTGGGGGAGGCAAATATAAATAATGTATATATCAAATGTGAAGATCAAATAAATAAATAAATAAAAATACACAGTTAATAATAACAGCTGTTGAAGATTAACTGTTGACCATTAATGACACAGCTCTAATGAGTAAGTCGGCAGATAGTGATGTACCTACGTAGGTTTATGCCATTATTGTTGTTTGTTTGGGAATGGAATAACTTTCTAATTTACTGCGCGACGCAACTGTCGACTAAACGTAAAATATTTCGACCTCATCCGATCCCGGAATATTTATCAACGAATCTCTAAATTGATCCACCTTCGTGAAAACTAAATTTCCACAGTGTTTTTCGTACGTTTAGTGTTTAGGTTACGACGGTACATGGTATAAATGAATATACATACTAGCTAAAACCCGTAAAAAATTACATGATTTGCATTGTAGGCAGATAAAAGAGATCCCCATCCATACACGCTGTTGTACGTATATTTTTATGGTATTTTTTTTTTATTATTAAGCGTTGTATTTTCTATTTCACTTAATAATTATACCTATATTGGTACTAGGTTCATCATTTACTACCAATAAAATTATGAATCACAATGTACAAATTAAACATTCCTGCGCTTTCATAGTCGTTAATTTTACGAATATCAACATCTATCGACAACCATTCAAAACATTTATTGGCTCGTAATTATCTTACGCAATATACGTCGATATTAACTTTTCCCAGGACTATTTCTTCTCGACTTTTGATCGCTGTTATTGTGAGTGTTGCGTCCGGAGGCCTTCTGGAAAAAGAGCAACCACTATAACTTCTATTGATCTAACTAAAGGACTGGGGTGCCATATTCAAAAACCTCATTCTTTGATATTTATATATTATTGTTAATTCTTAAAATCTATGATTCGTCAAGGAAATTCGAACAAATTCAAATAAGTACTGTAATGAAAACATCCGACAAGGGCTATCTGAATTCTTATCACAGGATAGACTCCCACCACAAGCTCCCTTGAGGGGCCTAAAGATCCTAAATACAGACCTGATTACATATAATATTATAGATAGGACATGGGCGTCTTCAGGGGGGGCTGAAGGGCAGCAAGCAGATCCATTTTTTATCTTACTTAATGATAAAACCTCACATTATTACCGCACTTTTTCTCATCACATCATTAATTTTCGTGAAAATATATCAAAGTACAGTTGTTTCATAAGAAGAATTACCTGCGACGCTATATTTTATCACTTTTTTTGTAAAATACATTTTTAATACATGTTATTGTGCTAAGTATTATGTACATTTTCGAATGAACCAAACCACATCACGACCTTCTTCACTATGTACCATAAAAAAAATTCGCTAGCGGCGCTATTTACATTTTTTAAATAATAAGTACTTATATCATTTGTGACAACAACAAAGGTGGTTGGTAGCCTGGTTGGTAACGCGCTCGACTGTTAATCCAGTGGGCGCGGGCTCGATCCCCGATGCCGATTTACTCCACTTCATGACACAAGCTTTTCAAGCTTACTGTGAAGTGTATAAAGGAGTATTTAGGTTTATTCCAATAAACAATTTAAAATAATTTAAAAAATAATAAAAATATATTGACCCCCCCCCCCCTATCTCCGAGGCTGGCAACGTTCATGACCCTGGATATAATATGTATGATTATTGAGTATAGTCTATGACTGGCCTATTATCGGCTCCACTGTGGGATTATCTATATTGGCAATAAATAATATTACGATAGGACGGCCGCATGGGAGATGTCAGAAGCTGAGAGCTTTTGGTCAAGGGAGATCTTAATAGTCGCGCTGGGACGCTTTATTATTAATATCATTTAATTTCTGATCGCTGGCTAGGGATAATATCGATTGAAAGCATATTAAAGTAATAATATACTCGTGGATGTGGCCTTTCTTATGGAAAAACTCACAAACCAGTTTTCATTTTTTTTTCAGTTTCCTTTCAATTAAGTTGGGTTTATTTATCAAAGTGCTTTTTAAACATTCGAGTAATAAGATATTGCGTTAGCAATAAGTCCGCCTTTTGGCACACGATTGTCCTATTTTTGTAATTATTGTGCATTTTGTTTGGTCAATAAAGATTTATTTATTTAATTTATGAATAGGTACACAATATTATAGTTATGAACTCAAAATCACTAGCATTCGAATTATTTAGTTTCAAACTTGAATAATTCGAAAGCCAAGATATTATACTCCTACCTGTATTTTTGCGTCTGAAAAAATATGAACGGGATTTATTTATTTATAATTTGCACACAAGCACACATACAGACATTGGGTATTCATAAAAAAATGTTTTAATATTGAAATGGAGTGAGTACACATAAAGTCAGATAAAGTCAGATAAAGATAGGATAAATAAGAACTACTGTTGAAATAAAAACTTACCTAAATTTATTTGTCAAAACTGAATAAAATTAAACCTGCATTGTGACGGACATAGCAACACAAACAATTAAGTAAGAATAAATAATAAATAGTCACATATTTTGTATTTGTACAAATCACTAGAAGGAAGGAGGAGGATGGGATAGGATAGGGAGAAGATATGGAATAAAAAAGGAATATTGTTAAATATTGTTTTTGAAGAATGCTTAATATTGTTTTTTTTTTCATCTGATACGGAGTGACATTGAAGATGTCGACGTCGCAAAACTTGTCATTGAAATTCCTTATGGCTCTGTGTGAGGGGTTTCTAGATTTAGCGGACTGTATAAATGTTGTTATCAATTTGCGCTCACACTTTCATACAAAAAAAAAGTAAAATTTAAGTTCTAATTGAACGTTTTTAACATTTTTAACTCAGAGCATATCGCTTATTAAATCACTTTAAATTGAACATGCTTGAAAAATAATATGAACAATCCAATATTGGTTTTTAACTGTAACACATTATCACGTAGAGAAGCGACTACACGTGCTACAGAAAGTACGCTTCACGTTATAAGGTAGCTATACCCTACCCATGTTCTGATGTCCTGATAACGGATTACGAAGTCTGTACTCTGTGTAGGACGTGTCGCGAATATTGAACGTAATATCGATTCGTATGATAAAGTGACTTTATACTTTTAAAAAGTACTGTCAATTGTGTCGCTAACGACCTCATTAGCATTCCAGGAATACTCGATTCTGCTGTATCTGCTACTAACAAGTTATTACTGATATTCTCATAGAGCGATAACTTCCGATTAATTGACTCTCCTTTAGATAGTGTATTGGTTCAATATTTTTCTTCTTTCGTATATGCACACGACCATTGTACAAGTCTTAGTTATCTATAGGAGTCACAGCTCTTGTCCTTGGCGACATGAATTTCCCTATAATCCCTGTAGTGTATTAGAAGCCAAGTGTAGTACATACAGAATATAGGCTCTAGAGAGGGCACCACATCAAGTAAGTAACTACTCTGGGCTACAATATAGTCCACATCCATAGTATTTGAGGCGGTGGCATAGGACTAGCTCCTCCTACTATTGCACCATGTAATGTAGTAGTAAGTCCAGGAGGCTCCAGGCATACCAGAGCAGAGCACTTCACTGCAGACCACCAGACTAGCAACACTTACCAGAGCCCAGGACAGCTTGCTGATACTTTGGAGGTAAGTGAACACTACAATCCCCCTCGAACTTTTTTCGTGACCCTTCTTAGTTTGACAGTCTCAATCTGACCACATTCACAAAGGGAGTGATTCT
The DNA here is from genome assembly GCA_963576895.1 of Ceraclea dissimilis. Classification (NCBI taxonomy): domain Eukaryota; kingdom Metazoa; phylum Arthropoda; class Insecta; order Trichoptera; family Leptoceridae; genus Ceraclea; species Ceraclea dissimilis. The sequence continues at coordinate 721,974 of OY756360.1, forward strand.
TGTTGCCCCACTTGCGGAGCAAGTATCACAAAGTGTCAAAAAAGTGAACAAAGTATATACATTTAAAAATCTAAACATAATAAAAATTACAAAGCATTGTTCACTAAGGTGAACTTATCGCAGAACTGCGATATCTTCCAGTTAATCCCAGGGAAATAAGAGAAATTAAAAAAACCTGTAAAGTATAAGAACATGCATACGTGAAATACAGGGCAGAACAAGAAACAGAATGCATAATACATACACATGTGGAGAAAAAACCCAGATGGGATAAGAGTAAAACAGAAAAAAATAACCTACATGTATTGAATTGATCTTTAATAATTATTATTATAACCTAATAGCTACCTATAAAATATACCAATAACATTTTACATATGTATAGGAATGATATAAAATCTAGTAAATAGGTTCTTACGGAACAAATGTGAATGTAGGTACATGAAATTCGAGTTTCAAAGATAGATACCTACATTAGGGTGTTTCAGAAACCACTTAATCTACACTACGCTAGTCGAGAACTTTACTGCGGCCAAAACACAAACAATAATACTCGTACACATACACAACGAAATTGAGATGAAAGAAAATTTAGTGTGTACCTACATGAAGGTAAAGTTTCATAACGTACGTAATGTTTGTAAGGTAATACCTCAAATATTTGCGCTCACGAATCCACGAAGTCCCTAATTCGCGAAAGTAGGTAGGTACTAGGTATATCGCGTATGTTCCGTTATTCAAATTCATAGATGTCGTTACCTAAAAAAAGTTGTTTAAATTTCAATCTATAGGCGACTAAGATATGTATCGTTTTTTGAAAGAGTTTCAGAAGCATATTGAGTTTTTTTTCTTATATTATTATTGTATATACCTACATGTACATTTTTTTCTTACTTTATATGTTTTTTTTCTATTTTTCCTAGGGTTAGCTGGAAGAAATCGCAGTTCTGCAATAAGTTCGCCCAAATAAACAATGCTTTATAATGTAAATTATACTATGTACTATGTCCATTTTTTATATGTAGGTATAATATGTACTTTGTTTACTTAAATAATAAATAAATAAAAAAAACAAACAATGTAATAAACAACTTATTTAAACCCCAGGTCCCTTAAGGACTCAAATATTCGCGTTTTCTATTAACACATGACATGTGTTTGAGTATCGCGAATATTTGAAGTATTTCTGTGTACCGATTGAAAGTAAAACAAGACAACAACACCTAAACCAAGTGGTCGACAGATGGACGCCGGCCTGTATTTTGATTCAACTTCGGGCTGTTTGTTTTTAGTGGCGCACCATTATTATTATCCACACACAATCTCTAGTTTTCAACCAAAACCAGGGAGGAGACGTTAAAATTAACGGGATTCAACATTCGGTTTGTTTCTCGCCATTATCATATAACACATGCAGTGTTTTCAATGTTCATCCGCATTTCTAAAGTTACTGGCAAAGTGTTTAGTTCAGCTATTAGATAGAATACCTAGGTTTAACATATACCTAATACCTGGTTTGCCTAGGACATGTATAAATTAACAATAAATTATGTGTCTCTTAACTTGATGTACATTATACAGTGTAAGATGGGCATACTGGAGTTACGACCAACTATCGGTTGGTTTGAGTGATCGCCGTATCTGATACATGTATAAATTATTCTATTTTTGCTCAACTAGGAACTACGTAATCTACTACAATACATAGGTTTAACTGCCCCACACGCCGCGCCTATATTATGACGTCTAAAAGCGCCTCCCCATACAAATATTTACGTTTTACAAAACTGTTAAGAAATCGCAGTTCTGCGATAAGTTCGCCCTAGTGAACAGCGATTTATAATCTGAACTATGTATTTTTTTAAATATTTATATGTATTTGTTGTTCGCTTAAAGATTAAATAAATAAATAAATGAAGTTACGAATCTGAAGAAATTCAGACGTTGTATACGTGGTAGTCTTAATAATGAACTAATGCGACTGATTATTGATATGTCATTGTATATAGAAACAGTACGAGTACGAGTACATGGTTAGCGCAGTTAGTTAAGGCGGCAGTCTCTCAAGCGAGAGATGCCAGGTTCAAACCTCAGCTCTGGATATGTATTCCACACTTTGCGATACAGGCTTTTAGCGTAGTGCAAGGTGTACAGTAAAGTAGAATAAAATAATGATATTCTGTACATTTATATAGAATACCGTATTACACACATTGATCATAACTTATTATAGTTTATTATATCAATGTATAGTACAACCTTCAGACCTCACAATGACAATTTGATTATTTCGTCAGTTGAATTTCGCACGACAGAAATAAAATTTGTTAATCATTCCAATAAATAAATCTGGCTCCCGATTAAACATAATACATATTTTTTAGATTAAGAGTATACTCGTATATGTTGAAATTTCAAAAATGCCTAAAAACGGGAGACCTCTCGACGACCGTTACTAAATATGCTTTGGAAAACATAGAGTAGATATATTAAACATTTATCTAGGGAATAACCGTAAAAGATTTTTGATTGAAGCGAAATTTACCCCAAAAAATGAAAAAAAAAACGCTATTTTTTTTGTTAAATTCATGCCATTTTAAACCTTAACGCCGCGGCGTTACAGGCTTTGAGCCTAGTGCAAAGTGTGCAGGAAAATATTTGGGTTTGCGTATGTAAACCCAGATACTTTTTATTAAAAAAAAAAATAAAACGTGACGTCATAGTTGAGTCGGGAACCTTTAAATCTCTCGTTATTTTGTTCTCCGCCTATATTAAAAAAAATGATATTTTATGAGTCAACCTTAACCTCAATCTATAGCCAATTCTGAATGCTATTCTGAATTCAGGAAACTAGATCCATCAACCACGACGATAAAATAACAAATACCTATATCCAGACTTAATTGAAAACTGTATTATACAGGGTGTCCCAGGAAGTGCGACCAAGCGGAAGTCCAGAGATAGAGCACCTCTGGGGGTACCTAAATACCCCAATTTATGTTACGCGATTTTTTGTAGTTTTCGAGTTATGAATTTTTTTCGTATTTTTTCGCCAAACCCCGACTTGCAAGACGTTATAAGTCGCAGAGACACTAATTATTGAGATACATGCTTGATTTTTTTTTCTAGAATAGGTGAATAATATACTTTGTAGATACAAAAATAATTATGGGTCTACCTGCTACTATCACGCTATAAAAAAAAATGATGAATCTTAAAATTAGTCACAATTCAAAATTTTAAAAATGTTTGAGGACGTTTTAAAAAAAATACGAAAAAAATTCATAACTCGAAAACTACAAAAATTCGCGTAACATAAATTGGGGTATTTAGGTACCCCCAGAGGTGCTCTATCTCTGGACTTCCGCTTGGTCGCACTTCCTGGGACACCCTGTATATTGCATTGGTCTGAATACGTAGTAGGAATAAATAAAATATTGAGGTAGGAAATGTTGTATGGTCTGTATTGTGTTAGGTATGTTCCGTTCAATTTGCACGTTTCCTGCTTTGAAACATCCCCCAGGAGAAAAAGATTCCACTAAACTCTAAACGATCCACCGTTCTATATTACCTTACCTCGTAAAACTACATCACTACACCTAGTCATATACATACAGTACTCGTTACTCGTATAATAATATCATTATTACTCAGGTATGTAGAATCTATGTAGGTGCTGGTGTTATATCAACATTTACAGGCATAAGGGGTTCCAAGTGTACCCATATTTTTTTAACTTAAGTGTTGTTCAAAGCATGAACGAAGGGTTATATTTAGGTTTAAAATATATTTGTTGTCTATGATTAGCGGAAATAGTATTAACCATTTCCGCCATTATAATTTATAAAATAGTCATTAATATGACAATTTGCATATATATTTATTTATTTATGTTGTTGTAAAGTTGCATTTACATTTCACTTAATAAAGACAAGTACTTATATTATACATAGGAAATATAACTAATAAGAGAGAAAAAAAAAACAAAATAATTCATTCACGACAGAGCAAATAGCAAATAATATTTGTCCAAGGAGCAATATTGTTTGACTATGTAAAAATATTTAGTATCAAGAAACCATCCCTAGCGATAACATGTCTTTTATTTAATCAGCACCTGGACGCCATTTTCTACACTATGTTACATATTGTATGTAAGTGATAAAGACTTATTCACGTGTGCATTATTTGATGAATACGTCACCTGTTAGACTCATCAGAACCTTCTTCATGTTTTTCTTCTTCTGAGAATCTTAAGAATAAATAATGATAATCTAAGAATCTGGGAGAACAAAAGAGGCGTAGGAAGACCACAGAAAAGGTGAACAGATAACATTGTCCAGCTTACGGGTCGTAGATGGCAGCAGATAGCCCAAGATAGAAGACAGTGGAAGAGTTTAGAAGAGGCCTATGTCCAGCAGTGGAACGCAAGTGGCTAGCAGTAAGTAAGTAAGTAATCTAAGAATAGTGGAAGCAAATTATACAATTCAGGGATATCCAGTTATCACGGTGAAGTACATAAATCAAATCAAAATTAAATAAATTAAAAATATATATATTGGACAAAAAAGTCGGTTAAATACTGGTCTTTCTAATTTCGTCAGGGGTGTTCACAAGACCCCTTTTTGGATTGCTTTGACCTGTCAACCCTGGATAGGTTATAGTAAGGTTGTATTGTATGCAGGACCTACGTACGTAGATCCAGTAGGTAGTTAGTTTTATTAGCCTAGTCCAACTTTACTATCCTCAATGATAATCAAATTATAAACTTTGTTTTTAGCTTAACAACCATTCCATAATTACTTCCTACTAACGCTGATGTGTATCTACTGTACGAATTATAGTATTTACTAGCTCTAACGCGTCAAAATGACCCGTTTGTAGGGTAGGCAGAGAGAACAGATCGCCAGAGCCAATCATTACGCGTATAATAAATGAAAAACTAAATATTTATATTAAAATACACAAAAATGACTTTAGGTTTCGCGACTAGTATTCGAGAATTTGCACCCTCATTGCTATCAGGCGATTGCGAGGAATAAAGTTTATTCACAATCGCCTGATGATGAGGGAGCAAATCCTCGAATGCTATTCGCGAAATCTAAAGTCATTTTTGTGGATTTCAATCTAAATATTTAGTTTTTCATTTTTTCTTAAAAATGGACTTCCGCCATGTATCGACAATCAAAAACATCGTTAATATTGATGGTAAATTAGATTTTTATTTAGCGTAATATTTTCTATTCTACTTAATAACATTTTGTACAACAATATTTACCAATTTATTAATAAATTAAAATGTTCAAATTTAATTAAAGGAGCTCGACATCTATCGATGATTGCTCTAAACCTTTCGTAGACTCGTATAATGGCAAGGGTTGTGTTATGAACAACGATATGTTTCATATTGCTCAATATTATTCAATGAAAAGTAGTATTTACCAAAAACATTTCGACCGCAACTGGAGGCATAAAGTGTATCAAATTCCGTATAATACGATATTCGAACAACTTACGAAAGTTGCCACAGGCCCTGCGTTACATAGTAAATTACCCGATTTCCACCCGAATTATGTAAGTTGATAGTGTTTAATTAGAACCTTTCATTGCAAAATTAATTAAATTATGAATACTAATTATTTCACGTTGTATTAACATTCAAGGAATTACTTACCTAATTGAAGTAAGAATAATTAAAGTATTGAAAAGTTTCGCCGAATGAATGCTAGTGAGAATTGGACATGGCTGAAAAAAGGCCAATGAGGGTTGTTTTTGCAAGATTTAATTTAACTTCACACCGTTGATTTTTGTGACCATTTATTTTTTCTCTTAATATAAAAACTTTTTTGTGTTTTTTTTTATATTAACATGGCAATGTATTATGTGATTAACAATATAAGGTACATGTTGTTTCATCGACGAGTCTCACTGGGCTTGCGCCTGTGCCGAGGCCCCCACGATGATTCTCTGCATAGCTGCTTGTACCTACATTATGTTCTGGCACCGTGTCTTCTTCGTCTCTATACTAGAATCTCCATCAACATGCTCTCCGACTTGGCGAGCATGGCGAGCTTCCTTCCCTTGCTACTACTGTCAATTTTGTAGTCAATGTAATTTTTCGACCACTTCCTGACCACTTAGATATTTGAGACTTTGGAAACATATGTACACTCAGTGACAATTCAATTCTGTACCAAATTGGATCAGCCTATGAACGTAAGATGTAAGACATTTGAGCGGGATCCAAGGGTCGTGTGGGGCCATGTGTGGAATCTTACGAAAGGTCAAGCCTCAGGAAACACCGAACGTTCTAGACTCTAGACTCTAGAACGTTCGGTGCTCTGGCACCACCGCGTACCGCCGTGTTGGGTATCTAACCAAAGTGATTTACGAGTAGAACTCATATCTTTTTTTATACCTGTCTATAAAATAATAACCTTATAATAGCCTGATAATATTATTTCTGTATTGGGTCGACACTTTGAAATGTATTCAGAACACTGATAGGTTAAAATGACATTAGGTATTACATAAGTGAAAATATTGGGAGACGCTTCTAGCCATGTCTATTTTCCATTCGTTTTTATATATTCGAGAAAAAACCACGAATTTATGCGGAGAAAATCTCCAAAAAGGGAAATAATCTTATTTAGATTTCACGTCTTTGAATATAAAAATGTGTATTTTTTCATACGTTTGGATGTTGTCGAATAGAGGTTATTTTTGTAAGTCTTTGATGCGAGCAGCTTGCTGCCTACAAAGTATATGGCGTCGTTATTCTACAATAAACTAAACATGAGCACGCTGAACTCTAGAATAGGTAAATAATATATATTGATAAGTAGGTACTTGTCGGAATCAAAACATACCTCTTTGATTTCGTTTCAGGTTAGCATTGCCAAGGTGTAAAACTTATGAAGTGTAGAAAAATATTATATTTAATAGGAATTACCTAGTGTAAACTATTGTCACATTTCTCACTAAAAGAGCAATTTGACATCCAAATCTCATGTTTACAGTAAAAGTTAGCCCCAGTGAACAATCCTGTATGATTCGTATTAGGTATGCCTAACTTTTATTCCAAGTAACTATACTATACGTAGTGTTCACATGACAATAAATAAATATGAGCGGATGGAAGAGGCCTACGTCCAGGAGTGGATGGCTACGGGCTGGAGAAGAAGAAGAATAATACACATCATACCTACATATTTCGTGACAGATCCGAGTTTTTTATTTATTTATTTTAGTTCAAACCCCGGCGCTGGTGATGTATTCCACACTTTGCGATACATGCTTTATGCAAAGTGTGCAGGTAAGTATTGGGGTTTGTGTATGCAAGACCAGTTCCTTTTATAAAAAAAAAAGTACCACTGATTACACCATAATATATAGATTGTCATTCATTTAAGATATCTATTGGTCACAAAACAATATTGCTTTTGGCTGACTATCCCCAGTAAGCAAAATAAAATAAAACAAAACAATGAATGAAAAAACACTTGCGTTTGTTCGCGGTAATACCCATGTGTCGCAACACTATTTAGGATGATGATTGGACGGATAAGTTATATTATCTTGTACTGAAGTTTTTTTGGTCGGGTCACATAGCTAGAGATCCAGACAATGAGTGGTCGAAGATGGTCTTAACCTGGAAACCCAGAACGACTACCAGGAATGTAGGAAGACCACCACTACGATGGAGACATGACCTAGTAAAATACGTGAGTCCCAACTGGATCCAGAGAGCCTGATAGAGCGGCGTTGAAGTAGATGGAGGAGGCCTTCGTCCAGGAGTAGACGGGAGTAGGCTGACGAAGAGAAAGAAGAGATTTTTTTTATTATGAAATAATTTTTTAGTAGATACCTTCAATCTTGCCTCATACCAATAATTGAGTCCATACCTGTCTCTATGTAAAACACGACTTTTCCCACGAAGGAACATGTTCAGTGAACGTAGGTAATATTAGTTACACAGCAAAAAGAGATTTATTTCAGTAGCATTTTTTCCAATTTTCAATACACGTCTTACCGCTGAAAAAAAAGCACGAAAAATACATTTTCAAAAGAATTTCAATATGTGAAGAGTATTGCCTGTAGCGTGAGAACATTTGCCTGAAGCTTCAATTATTTATCACGTGACTAAATGAATGAATAGCGTTTGGTAAAATACATTTTTACAAAACTATGTAATTTGTTGAATTGTATAGTATACTTTTTTGGGGATTACTTAGGTCTAGGAGTCTAACTATGACGTCACGATCATTTCCCACGGCGTTATGGTTAAAAATCACATGTAAAAATTATATATTTTTTTAACTTCTCAGGGTAAATTACGTTTTATCAAAAAAAAAAAAAAAAAACGTAATTCACTAGATCTAATCAATACGAAAAATATTTTTTTCTTGTAGACTTTGGGGATAAAAGTTGCTGTCTTTCGGAAAAAAGTTCATAGGTGTTGAACTTTTTTTTGAGAAAGTAGTTGGGATATAAGTAGGTATGGTAAAAAAAAATAACCACACATATCTATATTTCTGTATAAAAATGTAATTACTTAATTAAAATTTACCAATTGAAACGTGTTTGTATATAAACGGTGTAAGAATTTTAAACTGTCTATTCTATATTCTATATTCATCATTTATCCCTTCCGGGATAGGCGGAGAGAACAGTGCTTCTGTCACATTCATGTAATTAATCATAATATACACACTCTACGGTTCATTTTATTCAGAACACGAAAACTGTCACATAACACGAGTTTGTTTGAAAACTTGGTTAGAGGTGGTCGGTTGCCTGGTTAGTAACGCGCTCAACTTTTAATCCAGAGGGTGCAGGTTCAATCCCCGACTTACTCCACTTCACAACGCAAGCTTTTCAAGCTTTCTGCGAAGTGTACAAATATGTATTTGAGTTTATTTCGAAAAAAAAAACTTCAAGGCGCTGGGGCATTGGGCATGTACAAAATTTCAAATGAAAAAATGTAGACTCAAACATCAAACAGCTTAGTAAAAATTTAAAGTCAATGTCGTCATTTGAAACAAACAGTTTCCTTTTCAGAGTAAACAAAATTCTGTTTGAATAATTGATATGGTTGGGTAAGTAATACCAATAAGTTGAAGTTGAAACTGTAAGTTAACCAAAGCCAAAGGCTTAGTGAAGATGGATTAGTTTGGCAAAATGTTTCTCTACTATGGGATAAGCTATGGGATCCTGAAACTCCAACTTCTTAGTTCTTATGAAGTATTCCATCATAATCGTTATTTGTATATATTATTGTAGGTAGATTGGGAGCGTTCAGGGTTGCCAGGTGGGACATTGTCAATTTTTCTGTACCTCTGACAAAAAAGGTTGTGCAAATATGCACTGACTTTAAATTAATTGTTTTTTAAAATGAAATTATAGTCACATATTTTTGAAATTCGTTCTATTTCTTTCACATGAAATGTACAATTAATTAAGTACGACAGCTACCTACTAATTTGTCCCCTGATGGGAGAGAGCTGCACCCCTGGGGAACTGATTCTAGGGAATGACAAGGCGATGTATGTCGCCGCATATTGGAGTGGCAGACTATGTGGGTATGACCCACCCGGACACGTAAAGTAAGTACGATTTCATAATTTATCTTCAAAAATCTCAATTTTAAAAGAATTTTTAAAAAGCTGTCAATTTGTATTTCATAATAAAATGAGTGGTGCAAGAGACGCAGACGTATGCTCAAGATTCACTGTACAGATCACACCGCAAACAGCGAGGGTTGAGTCAGGCAGGAGAGACCAATTTTTTAATAAGATTGCCCAACAGCAAACGCGATGGATAGGCCGTAACATCAGGCACCCCGGCCTGCTCATCACTATAGCACAAGGAATGGTAGAGGGCACTAATGTGAGAGCCCAGCAGTTATATGGGCCCGATTATTGAGAGTGTGCGCATGAGAGTGACAAACGGCGTGGAAAAAAAGAACTGAAATGCTTGGTACAAACCAAACTACACTATTGTAACCACGTCATAATCAATGCGAGAAATTGATGAGTTCTCAAAAAATACTCAAAAGGATATTTTCCTCATACAGTACACCGAATACGGTAAAATACTGAACATCTGACAACCCTGGTACGGGTACCCAGTCAAAACTAGGAGTTACAGTAATCTATCACGAGAATATAACTCACAAACTTTCTGACACATCTTAGCGGTTGTAAATTTTAATCAAATCAATCAGAGGGATTGGGAGAGATCGACAGATTAATCGCATTGAAATTATTTGATTTATGTTATTGCTGTATTTACAAACTAATTATCAAGAGACCCATGTCAATGTTATTTGTATTGATTGCTAATCCACGTTATTCTCAGTGATGGTTTTGACATTAAGTTCTTTGCACTTTTTTCAAATTAGTGCAGACCTGTAAGGTCGATGAGGTCGTTCACAGAGTTTCCAGTCAGAAATGGAGTTGGGCTGGTCACGTGGCCAGAACTACAGACTCTAGGAGGACAAAGAAAGTCCTGGAGTGGCGACCTAGAACATGCAGAAGAAGTGTTGGTAGGCCTCAAGCACGGTGGTCGGACGATGTAAGGCTAGTTTCGGGAGGCGGTTGGATGCGGTCTGCCCGCGATAGGGAGCTCTGGAGATCAATGGGGGAGGCCTATGTTCGACAATGGACGCAGGAGGGTTGACATGATGATGATGAGTGCAGTAAAGAAAGTTAGAATTTTAACAGTAAACAGAATTCGTAGCAGTAACAATGTTAGGAATAGAGCAGTTAACAGTGTACGAATTAGATAGATAGAAAACAGAATTCTTTCGGAGAGAAAAATTGCTGTCATTTGAAAATAATTCAGAGGTGTTTTTCACATTTTTACTTTGAGAAATTCATACAAGATGCAAAAAATCTTTTTAGGTCATTCACTAGATAAAGGTTTATTGTATCTACCCTAGATTTATTTTTTTCCAAAGCATATTAATTTAGTAAGGTCTCAAAAATGATGAGATGTCTCAAAAATTTATTTTAATATCAATTTTCGTACTCTTAAAGAAAACTGTGAAAAATTCAATAAAATTTGGAGTATTCGATCGTACTTATCTTGTTGAATTATTTTGAATCATTGCTTCAAATGTTCATTTTTTGAGAGCTGATATAAAAATTGCAATACTCCATCGCACAATATACGAGTACTTTCATGTCTTTGTCAATCATTTCAGCCTTATTTTTTAAACTTTAAAACGAAGAACGAATTCTGATATACTACTCGTAGCATGTAAAGCACTTTCAAAATGACACTAGAGAGATACGAATCATACGCGTAACTTCTGGAACATTATAAGACATATACTCCTACCTACATCATACCTGAATACAGAACGTATGAAACTAATACTATTTTCTTGGAAAAATGATTTGCCATAATTCACGTGACAGGTAATTTTCTTTATACTGAAACCGAGAGCTGTGTAAGAGGGCTCTTCAGTTCTGTGAATTCAGTATGTAATGATATTGTGTCGTGTGACATATCGTTATAATGTACTGAGACTGAAAGACATTGAACATACAACTCTGTCATAATATTCTACAGTAATATTCCAATACTACCCATTACTTCAAGTGAAAATAACTTGATATTATATGAAATAAAAATAACGATGCGTGGTTGAATCATTGGTTCAAAATAGAGTACCCACATTTTTTTTTACTTAACTTGGGTAATTACTCACATCATCGGGGGAAAAAAATCATATCCTTAACAGAAACTTAAGAAAACTGTGATTTATTTCTACGCTTTTCGAAATTCCATAAATGCCAGCATTTGTGGTAATGTGTATTGTCAATCTAAGCATTAATAATTGGGCTACCAGACTGCGTTTTGACAATCTGGATAATACTCACTCCACCTCAGTTTCTTCAAATTTAAATGCTAGTGGCCAATAACTATTTCAGGGTCAATTAATTACTCTATCACTTTCCCTTATGTAGTTTTTAAAATTTATTTTTTGTCTGTGTACAAATCTTGTAATCGATTTTTCAACCACTTCCTGATTATTAAGAGACCTGAAACTTTGCAAACGTACGTAAACTCAGCAACAATACGTTTATGTATCACATTTGACCAGCTTTCTCCAGAGACAAAAAATATTATGTGAAGCGTTCAGTGGGTTCCAAGGGTCAAGGTCATGGGGTCATGTGTGGTATCGTATGAAAGGGTGTAAGAAAATAAATCCAAATCGCAAGTCAGATTTTGTTCAGCTCAAGCCTCAGAAGACACCGAGCGATTAAGAGGATTGATATATTTTACAATTCAGACTTTTAGCAGGAAAGTGATAATCGCAATTTGGGGCCATGTATCTATACAAATCTACATCTTGAAAAACAATCTAGTCTCAAAAAACTTTACGAAATATCCCACACAAATGACGGTAAAAGTTTGATATTCAAGTTTCTATTGATATACTCGTAATAAAGCTCTGATATTATATTGTCATTAGTGGGCGGTCTATAAAATAGTGGTTTTCCATTCTGATTATTGATCCGAAGGTCTTGGAATTTGAAGAAAGAGACACAACCTTAGGGCGGTCACACATCTACTGACATTCAGTTAACTGAATGTCAGATTCTAAATTTCCGTACGTGTGTGACAAGCAGTCTTAAAAAACAACAGATTTCTAGCACCATAGATTAATAATGTAGTACTCATAGACAATATACATACCAGGACATATATCTAAAGAGCAGGAGCAGTCAGAATAGTGCAGATATAAATTTGAAGGACCAGCAGTTTCATTCACTCTCAATGACATATTATTAGTAAGTTGTGACTTATGTCAGATCGATATGAAGATCAGATTAATAGACAGTCAGAATGAGTGTGGAGAACAGTTAAATTTCCGTGCTTTCTGAATCAGAATTCTGAATGTTAAAAGTACCTACTTTACTTTCCTTACGTGTGTGTAGCCGCTCTTAGGCCGGGTTTCCACCTGCAAGAAGTGTCCGACAGTCTGTCATAAGTTTTCTTGCCGGTGGATACCCGGCCCTAGACATAGTATATATTGTAATACTGTGTTTTGTATAGACTTGATGTATATTGTATAGAGGGGTGATGTTATGTGTTATATGAAGTTGATTTCAAAGATAAATGAGGCATTTTAGTATCAGAACGAGTATTTTCCATGCGAATGAACTTTTATGTTTGTCAACCCTTCCTATTAGGTACTTCTACGAAGGTTGTATAGGTATCTCATAAAACTATCAAGGTTCCATACAGACTTGAGTCTATGTTTGCTTTACATAGGTACGACTTGGCATACTAGAGCATAGCTAATATTATTTGTGTATGTAGGTCGATGAGAAAAAATAATAGTTAGGTCATTTGTGTCAACAGTTTCAGAAATTTGAATACTAATTTAATTTATTTATTTATTTATCGTTTGGCAACGTCGAAGTATTGTCACATCGTTAAAATCTGACATCCAGCGCCTCCAGCCACTGGAGGAACTCAGGGGACAGGCTGGCAGCACTGTCAATGGTACCGGGGTAAGCACGTATGGGGCAATCACGCAAGATGTGCTGCATGGTTTGCTTTGGAGCATGTCACTTGTGGAGCATGTCACCGCAGCAGCCATGACCCAATTTAATTATTACAATTTATCAAACATGTATGACATTCAAAACTATAGAAAATTCCTGACGCTGTTTTGGAACGCGATATGGAGAGAGGATCACTATTTAGTATGAACATATTATAATGACTTAAGTACACTCTATTTTAATTCTACATAAGTACGTGTCTTTTACATACCTAGACTGCATAATTGTTGAAATAATTTGATTGATTTATTCGATAATGCTTTTAAAAAATGAAGGCTAAGAGACATATTATGGTGGATTTCACTAACTGCTTAAGCGAGGAAAAACGGAGATAAGAGCCACCTAGCACAAATTTTGCATGAATAATAATGCTAAGTGGCACCTATCTCCGCCATTCCTCACCTAAGAAGTTAGTGAAATCCAGCATCCATTTTTTTAACGCGAAAATTTTATTTTTTGAACAGGATTTGCAGTTTGTTGAAGTAGGTAAGTATTTTAGTAGGTGTAACCTGTATTCACCCCAGAGCTAAATTTTATTATTAATTCACAGTTTTACGGAGACTACATTTGAAGCTAACATTATTGCACAATGTCAGACCAGACTTTATTAAACTAATTATTACATCATCTTTACTCAAAAGATTACCTGGTAGGAATCTGATTCTTAGAAATCTTTGCCCCTGGTATCAATGTAACAGTAATGTTACTGTACTCATGGGCGTCGCCCCGGGGGTGGGGGGCAGCTGGCCCCCCAGAGATTTGGATAGGTATTATACTTTTTCACTTTACACTTACTAAATGGTAAAACCTCACAAAATATCACATTATTACCACACATTTTCTCATCATATAAATTTTTATGAAAATTCATCCACAATTTTTTCATTAAAAAAATTGCCTGCGGCGCTATTTTTTATTACATTTATGTAAAATATTTTTTATACATACCTATTTGATTACTGTGCAAAGTTTTATAAATACATTTTCAAATAAACCAAACCACATCACGACTTTCTTCACTATGTCTCACAAAAAAATTTTGCCTGCGACGTTAATTGCCCGTTTTTTTGGATGTATCATTTTTTTTTCATTTTTTGTAGCTCCTAGGCTGGCGACGCCCATGAGTAATAATACAGTACTGGCAATATTATTAGGTACTACAAAGTGTACAGTGTGTGGGTACATTATGATGCCCTAACCTGTACACTACACGCGTATGAGAGAGCTGTTTGTTTTACACAAGAGAATAATACTCGTATTGTAATTTAGCTTTTTCAAGTGACTGCTTGATGCCTTGTACTAAGTACTCTCTACTTTACAAAATATTGCTCTTTCAAGTGTAATATTTAGAAAACTTACTAATACTCGTACAAGTGAAACAGGCTTAAACATTCATTATTTCGTGTGGTAAACTTATGTAAACGAAGCATTTATATAATTTATTTATTTATTTACATAACAATGTAGAAGTCCTTTCCCAATAAAAAAAAAACATACAATATACACTTTACACACACCTACAAAGTTAATTACATTTGAAATACTAATAAAATAAGTAAGTACAAAAAAGCGGAATGAATACATGAAAATTTTAAGGGCTTTCACTTGAAATTCGATAAATGGTTAAAAGGGGCACAGTAAAAAATTTTCCCCAACAAGTTTCCTTTCGGGTAAAATAGTAGCAGTAAGGATTTCTATTGTCCAATCTGACAAAATAAAAATAAATATTAGCACGGCGGCTTCCTTTTTACAAAAATCGTCTCATCGTCACTGCTACCTATATAAAATATAAAAAACCTATATAAAAGCGATATCCCACGGTGGGCGAATCAGGATTCGTACGTGATTTAGGATTTGTACGTACCGCCATACAAATCGCTACGAAATCGTCTGTAGATTTACGGACTCACCCCTCCCCACGGCGTGTGAATCTACGTACGAATCCGGATTTGCGCACCGTGGGATATCGCTTTAAGAAATTACTCCATGAATCTTGAAATTATTAAGAATACATATTTAAGTTTGGTTTATAGATTTTATTTACCTTCAACTACGATTCTACCTAATCCTTTCTTCTACACGTGTTCTGCCCACAGAACATGCTCAAACAGGTAATTTATTAGGTACTCATCCTTCCTGCTATCTTTATAATAACATCCCCTAAATTCTCAAATACATAATACTCACCCCTTAATAATTATTAATAATTTCATATTGCTAAGAGGAGTAGTATGATCGTTTTATTTCCCGCGGTGTTAAGGTTCAAAAATCGCTTGATCAAAATGTTAAAAATTGCGTTTTTCAATTTTTTGGGGATACCGTTGCTTTGTTCAAAAAAATTACGGTTATTTACAAAATTTTCGCTGTTTTTTTTTTTTTAAATCGGAGGTATTTTTCACAGGTTTTTTTTTGAGGAAGCTATGCAGGGTGTGAAAGATTAACTATAGGAAGGTGCAATTTACTTACCCTATTTTTTTTACAAAGCATACTTATCAAGGTTGTCGATACCCAAAATCTGTAATTTTTTTTTTTTAAAGACGATATGCTTCTTCTTCTTAATCTTAATGTAGACCTGATGGCCTTTTATTAAAGAAGGGTTAGCCTTCTGCGAGGTCGACTCATCCATCTCTTTGGGTGTCTGCCCGGTTGTCTCCTACTTTGGGATTGGCCATGGACAGCCTGAATGGTTCCATTCTCCTCACATGCGCGTACCAATATCTCCTCCGTTGCCTTCCTGAGAGTCTTCCCTGCAATGTTCCTGACGATATGCCGACTTTTAAAAACCTATCTTATTTGCACACATCTGATGCGTACGTTATTACGTGTTTAACCCTTTTCATAATTCCTCTTAGGCATACCTGTAGGTAGGTACCTATAACTATTTTCATGGCGCATGTTTGAAGAACCATTAAATTATTAATAGGTAATCTAATAGGAACATATTAATAATCTTATTAGAAGATATTGAAGGGATTCCTTCAGGGAATGAATGTAATTTTAATAACAGAACAAAGGAAAAGAGATCTACCTACATAGTTAATGATATTTATTAATAAGTTTAGTTCCGGTACCAATGTAAAACTATGAGAGATCAGTGTTTCCGGTAAATCTTGGTACCTGAGAGAGTGATAATTCAGGCACATGCTTCCATATAGTATGGAAGTTGCTTCCATGTATTTTTTCAGGCAAGGTGGTCGGATGACATTAGGAAGGTTGCCGGGGGCGGATGGATGCGGTCGGCACAAGATGGGTAGCAGTGGAAGTCTACGGGGGAGGCCTATGTCCAAAACTGGGCACGAGAAGGCTAAGAAGGATAAGAAAAAAGGTTACTTGTGAAATATATAATGTGAGAATATTGCGGACACCTATACCTTTGACAGCTCTTATGATAAGGTTCGACAATCAGGGCTACCAACAATACAATGGGTCGGGTTGTGATTAACAATTATTTGGCTGCACATACATACACACCTATTTGTCTAGTTTGCCTGATCGCTTAATGTACATTTTGCTCAGTTTTGTTATTTGTAATTTTGATAAGTTAAACTATCGTCACGTATAATATAATATATCTACGTGCATGCTGTGGACGCTCGTGATTGGGGGGTTGACCAGAAATTTGTGTATGATGTTTTTAATTTATGTATATCTGTCAATCCTCTGTGAGTGTCTCAATAAATAAATAAATAAATAAATACAATCTTGAACTCCATAGAGGAAACGATCTGTAGTACAACTTGTACGTTCAAGTTACATAAATATTTAGCGCAATGAAATAATTTAATTTTAATTAAGTATATTGAATTAATAGCCTCTCAATCAAACGATCGTTTCAAGTTTCTAATAATGTTTGTTGAAATTAATACCCCATGAATTATTATTTTATGATTGTAGTTTAATAGTTACCTACTTTACAAAGTACTTACTCACGCCGAATGCTCACTTTAAGAGAAGCCATATTGGCATTTCAAAAAAAAATCTCAAAACGAGAGACCTTAGATCTCGTCAAATGTGCTTTGGAAAATATAGAGTAGATACATTTTCATTTTTTTCAATTTCTATTTATTAATCATTAATATAATTTACAAGTACGTGTTAAAACATTATATGCATATATTAAACAACAAGAATGACAACATCCCCAGTCAGCAAATATTTTGCTGGTATAAGGGGACGCTTGAACTTTTATCTAAGGAATGACCGTATAGATTTTTTGCGTGTTGTAAAGATTTTTCAAAAAAAAAAACGTGAAAAACACCTCTGCCCTTTTTCTCAATCGTTTCCCGAAAGTCGCAGAGCATATTTTTTGTATTGATAAAATGCAATAAAATCTAGGAAATTACCGTAAAAGTTTTTTGATTGAAGCAAAATATTAACCCCAAAAATTGAAAAAATGCAATTGTTGACATTTTATCATACGATTTTGAACCTCGCGGCAAATGACCGTGACGTCATGGTTGGGCCCCCACTTTTAAGGGTTGAGTTATGAATAATTATTTATGACTATAATAATTGAAATAAATTTATTCTAAATGTTATATCCTGCTATTGACGTTTTTATGAGGTACCTCTCTCCGGATAATTATGTCTTAATTTAAATAATTATGAACTAGGTATTGTTAAAGATTGCCCGAATCGTGATGTAGATTGGACGAAAATGGTTCTTAGTGACCAGTCCAAAATCTTTTTAAAAAAAATTGAAAAACATATTTTTTCAGTCATACTGATTAATTGGTGAATTTTTCTGGCAATCAGTTGCTTAAAATGCAATAGTCTTCTTCTTATTTCATGTGCAGTATTCTTTTGCCCTTGGCGTTACCTTGTAGATTTCAATGGCACATTATTGAACATTTTTAAATTCACGTAATTGATTTTATGGCGACCCAACTACACGGAAATGTCCCGCGGCATAAAGATACAAAATCCCATGAACAATCACATGATAAAATGGTAAAAATAATGTTTTTTTCTAATTTTTGGCGTTAATTTTGCTTCAAACAAAAAACTTTTACGGTCGTTCCCTATATATTTTAATGCGTATTATCAATACAAAAAAAAAATCTCTGCGACTTTTCTGTAAACGAGTTTCTGTCTTTCAAAAAAAAGATCAGAGGTATTTTTCACAAATAGTTTTTGAGAAATCTATACATATATAAAAAAATATTTTACGGTCATTGCCTAGATAAAGGTTCAATGTATCTTCTCTATTTTTTCCAAAGCTTATTTAGTGAGGCTGTCGAGATCTTAGGTCTCCCGTTTTTTTTTTTTTTTTTTTGAAAGTCAATATGTCTACTTTTAAACCGAATGTTCCGAATCCAATACAGGTAGGTTGGTTTTAATCGGTCAATAGATTTTAACACAATAATAATTAAGTGTGATATTAGGTTGGCACCATATTGGTCCAAGGTCTCAATTATTGGAAATGGAAGGTAAAATGCCAAAAGAAAATAATCATTAAACTAAAAAATATCATAAATTCCTAACAGCGATTCAAACATTTCCTCTTTGTAGTCACAACCTTTCAAATCTATATAATAAAACAATGTCCGTTTTTTTGTACGCGTCCGTAAAACTCGCGCATTTTAAGACGGATTGCTGTGAAAATAAGCAAAAAGTTTTGTACCGATCTGCTCCAGGTTTTAACGGCGCCATTTTTGAAAAAAAAAGCTGTTTTTGAGAGATACTATGTTGTGAAATCTAAATATGAAGAATACTAAACAAGCCGGCCATCTCTTAATCCATATTGAAGTTCATTTTATAACCATAGATTATTATTTATAGTAGACAGGTGATGTCCGATGTCACAGACCCTGGATTTAATAGGTACCAAGTGCAGATGTTAAAAAAAACTTACTCACTACATTTCTTTCACTTAATAAACCAAAGACTCAACTCATATTTTCAAATTATTTGTATGTTTTTTTAAAATACAAATAATTTGAAAATAAATTAAAATATGGCAATTTGTTTAGCTCAAATCATCGAATGACAACGTACCGTTGCGAAGCACGGGTAACTCCACTAGTTGTTGATATAAATTAAGTAATTTATAATTTCAAAAGACAGGGGAAAGGCGGAGAAGTCGACGTTGTCAAAAAGTGGTATTTAACCGTAAAATACCTTAAAGGCAATCAAAGATTTTCCTGCGAAGAATTTCCCCCTTTTCTTTAAAAAAAATCTGCCAGACTTTGTACTCCTTACAATAATAGGAATTGTTCTCCGTGGAGGAAAGACTTATGTACTCACAGATATTTATATCATATGTCATTACGTGTAGGTATAACATTCTTTCCTGTGGATTATGTCTCTTATCTTTTTTTTATCTTTTTCTCTTTGTTGTGGATTATTCTCTTATATCTCTACCCATGGGCGTAACCAATCTATAAGAAGGGGGCAGCTCCCCCTCCCCTATAGATTTGATAGATTATAGATTTTTTTATACTAAATGATAAAAAATCAAATTATCACCACATACCTACATATTTTTCATCATGTATTTTTTTTTAATTAGTATGAAAGTCCATTAAAATACAATTGTGTCATAAAAAAATTGCCTGGGGCGCTATTTTTTCATTGCTTTTTATAAAATACATTTTTATGCATATTATTGTGTAAAGTAATGAGTACATTTTCAAATAAACCAAACCACATCACGAACTTCTTCGGTGTGTCTCACAAAAAAAATCGACTACGGCGTTATTACGCTGTTTTCATGTTTTATCAATTTTCTTAATTTTTGTTGACCCCCACAGCTCCGAGGCTGGCAACGCTCATGTCTCTATACCTGTAGTAAGACTAATTAGCAGGTGCCTATTTACTTTTTTTTATAAAGAAAGATCTGATGAACCATTTTCATTTTCCTTTCTTTTAAAAAAAAAAACGATTACGTGAGAAGGTGGGTAGATATCTACTTACCTACATGCGTACACAATCTACCTACTAAGGTTTATAAAGAAATTAATCTGAGCTAATCGAAATAAACTCATGTCATGTAATATGAAAACTACAGGGGAAAACTGAGTAAATGTCAATCAAAGGCACATTTACGTAAGCCAAAATTTAATTTGTATATGTATATTCTTAATTTTTGAAGAAAATGTTTAATTTTCATAGTAAAAATGTCAACTACTATATGCTCGTATTTTAACATTGCACTGAGACAGTAACCTAATTAAGCAAACATGTTGAGGAAATACACTCTCTTACAATCTATATAGTTGGTACCTACATACCTACGTCCGACTCTGTGGACCTTAAATTAAATAATTCTGATCTAAAGGATTTACACAATTTTTGAGAATCTAGATTTTTAGTAACTCAACTAAACGGTATATATAACAACTTTTAGCTGAATTAATTATAATTGGCGAACGCAATCATAAAAATGTGACCGAGAAGGAACGACTACCTGCTTTATTCACACTTATAGCTCTGGCATCAGTGCGAATAAACCAGGTAGTCGTCCATTCTCAGTCACATTTTTATAACTGCGTTCGCCAGTTATAATAATTAATTCAACTTTTAGCAGTTTTTATGGTTTATTTTTAAAACGATAGATGCTAATAATATAGACTTCTTGGAATCACTCCGTATTGGTACATATAGGTAGCTAATATGCAATTCATTCTGGCATCACTCCAAAGCATATTTTATATGAAATATTTGAATAAAACATGCAAGTAGTCTTTGCATTTTAATACTTTCAATAGAAATCTCACAGATGGAAGATGAATCCGTTATAAGCACTAAGCATTGTTTTATTTTCTATCCTTTGTCGTTTTTCTTCTACTGGAACAACGAACGCCAGTCTTTGTATCACTGGAATAATTAATGCGAATCTTTTGTTCTCATTAAGACTCCCAAAACGTTTAATTAACAGTTGAGAGTTGCTTTATTGAAGCATTTAGAAAATCGGATGAAAGAACGCTGAATCGCCCCCCATCTCATGTGAAACTAAAACGAAATATTACGAAAGGGTAGAAAAATAGTAGATACTTGGTATGTGTTTTGCTTAGCTCTATATTTCTTTTAATTAAATGGATTGGGGCTTGCATACTGTGATGGGAACACCCTACTACGCTAAAAATAAAAGAATACTAAACTAAACTTTTGGTGTTCAACATTACCTCCTAAATAACTGCTACCTAAATTCAAAAACTAAACCCTATTGCCTAGTTCTAAAAAGCTACTTTCCCTAAGTTCATTTCTACTTTCACTCTATCACACATTCTAATCCCACCTTTCATTCCAAACTTTCATTCAGACACTGAATTTGCGTAAAACGAATCGCTGCTTGTCTGCCGTTATCCTGTTTCCGTAATTTCGTAATAACTATTTTCTCAACTCTTTTCGTTGTCTATTGGCCTTTACGATGTGATCGATCTAGGGGTAAGCTATTCTTTAATTCGGACCACCACGTCATGTTTTTCTTTCGCTGAAATAAAAGTCTCACCTTTAATCGTGAGTAGCGCCCATGCGATTCATAGCATCGAGACAGTAGGTACCTGAGTATCACTAAGGAGCGCAAACTACACACACCCCATACATAACGTATAATATACCAGGGGCGTACCCGAAGTGTGAGAACGTTACATCATATATTTTTAACACAAATAAATTTAGAAATCTCCCTGAAAAGTGACATAAAAGTACAAGAAACAAAATACAACACAATTATAACACAGTCAATAGTTATTCATTTTACGTAAATGAAGAAATATAGAGTTGGTAGTTGTTGGTTAGTTTTTATAAGGATAGACAGAGAGTCACATACGGTTAATTGAAAATTAGATTTGGCATGCAATTCGGCCCCTACGCCGCCGAACTTTTGTCTCAAACAACCAAAGCGATTTTGAGTCCAAGTGCTGTTATCACGTGAAGTTTTATCACATTCACTACTATATAATAAGTTAATAATATAATACGTATAGAATTGACTTTGCTTTTCCAAATTTTGGGTCTAATGTCTCTTAATTCCACTTAAGGCTTAAATCTGATTATTCCCCGCGAAATGGTTTAGCAGTCAGATGATACTTCCACACATATTCGTGCAATCAGTAATTATAACGTAAATATTCATGCAATTAGGGATAATAATGTACTAAGAAGTTTCTACAAGTTAATCGAATTCATGCACATCATTATAAGTCATTTAGGTTATAGCATCTTGCTTATAATATGCTGAAACAAAGAATTATTGCTTAGTTGTTATTATCTCTGAAACAAAATAGTATAAATAAATTCTTAGCTTTGCTCCATCGGGCAGCATCACTGAAGTTAATTTAGTTGATAAAATAAAACTAGGATGGTATAATAGAATAATCCTGGATTAGGATTATTCTCACTACAAAATTCAGTAAACTATAGAAAGTGGTAATTAAATTTCGAATATAATGTAACACAGCTTCTAAGTTCCACCACCTCCGAACTCAACCGAACTCACACTGCCCCGAGAAATATCTCTTCATCTCACACTTTAATCTCTGAAAAAAATATTATTAACAAAAAATCATACACCACCTACTACACACACACACACACACACACACACACACACACACACACATCTTATATCTCTCTCTCTTATTATAGAAAATCATCTTAATCCTATTTCATCTCCTCTTTAGTAGATTCTGAAAGAAATATGTTAAGTGGGAATCATCTCTCTATAAAGGGAACAAGTATACCTAACCTTTGCCCTATAATATATAGCTACTTACTACTTATGATATTGCTATAAAGATGGGCCTCCATCACAATACTCAAACTAGGCGAAGGCCTGTATCGCAAAGTGTGGAATACATTGCCAGCGCCGGGGTTTGAACCTGACACCTTTCACTTGAGAGACTGCCACATCAACCATGTCCACGGTAGCTTTTTTGTAAAAAAACTGATTCAGTCTAAAAAATCGCAAAAGATGGTCATATTTTATGAAACCAGCCGACAATCAGTCATAACTATTTATTAATTCAACTACGACATGTAGAAAATCCGAACTTTTCACTAAACACAAATTGTGATTTTCAGAATAAGCCCATTAAAATCTCACCTATTTATGTGTTTCGCTTCATATTCAGCATTACTATTTTTACCAAGGGAGAGCTTTTGTATCTTACAAGTGTTGTGTAAATGAAACACGCGATTAATGATTTTTCAGAGGTATCTAAATAGGAATATTTTTTTTATAAACAAAAAATATACCTAGTGTAATTGCACCGAATACGGTAGAGTTAATTAAAAAATGGAGCTTTCGACAATCTCGGATACTAAAACATTTATTCTTAATTATTTAATTATGAGCTGATACCTTAATTATTATATATAAAATAAACATTTAGTGTCTAAAAAAGGGAGGAGCATACGTATAGAAACCCTCCCCCGTTAAAAGCTCGTTAATTATAAAAGCTGCAGCTTATGATGTTCCGTGATATTATTATGAAAGGAATAAAATGCATTTTCTGTTTCTAGTTTATTTTATCCTTACACGTGAACATCTCTAAATCTCACAGCTTTCAGGCATTTATTAGCAGTTCTCGTAGAGAGCTATCACCATACCCCTTTGTATTATTGGATAGCCCATGTTTTCTTTTATAGCTCTAATTTCCTCTGTCTAATTTCAGAACCCAGCCAATTCAGATACGAACATAGCTAGCTATCTTATATCCTAGACTTTTGTAAAAAAATAAATTAGTTTTTTTTACCCTACTAGCCGAAACCTACGCGCCTTGCTACGCCACAGACAACTAGTAAGTCATAGTACCCCCCTTCCTACACTCTATCTAGTATCAAAAGTGTTACTATTCATCTTATTTATACGGAAAACTGTGAATTCGAAACAAATATCACTTTTTGCATAATAAGCCCTCCTACCCCTCTCCCCTGAACACCTAAGAGTGCCGGCCATACTTTTCGACACGCAAAACTGTGGATTCGACACAAATATCGTTTTATTAATGCCTTCTCCCTACCATCCCCTACGACCCTTTTCAGGGGCAAGTGCGGCAATTTTCCAAAGTTTCATCTCAATCGGATGAACGGCTTAGGAGTCCATACACGACAAAGAAAAGGCACTCTATTTAATAGTACATAGGTATAAAATAACATTAAAAATATTTGACTGGTTAAAATTACGTAGGAACTATCAATAATGCAAGATATTCTCGAGAAATTCTTGAGAAATTTCACAAGAGCCTTATTCAATTAATCATTCCATTCAATTAATTGGAGTTTCGCACACTTTGAGAATAAATTGATAACTATAAGTCAATTGCATTAGACATCTTATCAAAGAAAGACTAATCTTGTGAATGTAATTAACTAAAGATAGAACATTGAATAACATCAAAGAGTGAGAATAATCTAATTTCATCTAAGCGCAACTGCATACAACCAAAATCTATCTGCAAAATTTGAAATGCATGGCTATAAAAAGGTCCTTCATCATCATCACTGGCGCTACAGCGCGGTATGGGGCCTTGCTTCCTCCAGCATTCGTAGCCTTTCCTTTTTTGTGTTCCTTCAGTCCTTGATGCCAATTACATTTGGGCGAATCCATAAACTACGGGATTACATTTTACGCATTAGAACGTCCTTTTAAGAATAGTTTGATTCAATATCAACTTCAAACGTGTCAAAACACCCACCATTTTATACAAACCTTGCCATCAGATAATAAAAAAACATGTTTTTAGTATGGACTTTTACTGAAAATTTACAATTTAGTCCTGTAACGGGGGTTACATGATTTGGCCATGCTGTTTTAGCTTTTACTACGAATGTATAAAAATCTGCTGATTTACTAAACTTACAAGTTTGATTTCTATTGCGGACTCTATTATTCTCATAAAAGAAATCATGGCATCCATTTTTCATTTCATTTTCATTTATTTGATATCCAAAAAAAATTTACAAGGTACAATATTACAAAATAAGTACTGGATTTCATTGCCCCACTAGGCGATAGCCTGTTCTGGGGCAATACTAATCACAATATAACAGTTCAAGGTTACATGTAAGTAGGTACCTACGAAAACAAAAATACTGAAGAACACTAATGTGTAGAATTGGAGAATGTTGTAGATTGAATGATTAAAAAATACAGTTGATAGACTTTGTTCACATACAACCTAGAATAGGAATACAACATTCAGTCTAGCTATGGGTAGATTGTAGTGTTGTGCATTTAGTTGTAAGGACGATAGATTTAAATTCATATGGATCACTCCAATGAACCGATCACGATTTCACGTGGAATGGAAACACAGAACTTGTGACCGGATAACATAAACAATACGAGATCAGAAATCTAATCCAAAACGAGGAACTGAACAATCCATACGTACATTGTATATCACACGATACTGAATCTGAATATCAAATGGAATCGAATACAACTTACATAAGTATTACTGACGTAATAGATATTCAAGCTACACTAGTTCTGTCAAAAAGTAAACAAAAGATCAGACGTGTTTTAAATCGCTCCACTGAAAAAAACTTTTCTGATATAAAACAAACTGTTTAAGTGATTGTGTGTGCTCGGTGTTGGGTGTCGGAACGTCAGCAACCTGATAGTATAGTTTGTTGGTGCAATCAGTGCTGATATATGCTGTATATGTGAGTTGAATTATTCGTTTTTAACTTGCGATTTCATTTTATTGACATTTGTGATACATGTAACAACAAGAATTATCAGCACCTACTACCCAGCTTCGAGCGGTTGCTACTGAGGTTGCATAAACTCAGGAGTAATCATGCCTGCACCATACTACTGATATATACGAGATAAATATATGAATTTCTGTATACAATCCTACTACACACACCTACTTACATTAAACTATACATATACTCATACTGCCTAAACATAATTTGCTGTGCTGTTATATAAATTTTTAATTGATATTAACATTTATCATGTCCAAGCATATACAAAGACAAATTGTGAGGACCGGATCGAACCCACAGTCGCGGGAAAATTCCCCAATAGTGAAGGGGAAGACCGGTATACCGCAGGTTGGAACACCAGAAGAAATTGAGGAGGAAATAGGTAGGATTGTGAGTGCACCGGGAAATCTAAAAAGAGAAGCAAAAGACCTAATACTAAAAAGGCTTGCAGATGTGGTGTCACTGACAGTATACTATAAGAATCAATGCGAGTTGTTGAGATCTGCTCCGGAGTCAGAATTGATGAGGGCACTCAATATGATCCAGAAAAATACGGTGGACATACAGAAGCAGAATGAACAAATTTTGTCTGAAGTTCGGCATCCGACACAAACTTATGCGGAGGTTACGCATATGAAGAATAAAGTGGTTTCACAACCAACTCATTCACTAATAGTACGTGCTGGAGAGGAGAACGGTAAAGACAAAACATGTGATAGTATTGAAGGGGTTATAAAGAAAAACATCAACGTGAGGTCAATGGGAGTGGGGATAAGGGAGATGCGAAAAAGTACTAATGATTGCATAATAATTAAAACAAACACTAGGGAAGATCTTGAAAAAATAAAAAATAAACTAGAGGAAAATACAAAACTTAAAACATCGGAGGTTTCAATGAAAAACCCGTTGGTTGTCTTCAAGGCCGTTATAAAGGGAATTACGGAGGAGGACCTCAATGCATCACTAAAACAGCAGAACAAAGATCTAAAATTGGAGGAAAACATCAAAATCAAATATAGAAAGCGCCATAGAAACAACTTACTTGCAAATGTCGTATGTCAGGTTACCCCTAAAACCTGGAAATCACTCACTAATGTGGGACGAGTATTTGTTGGTTACCAGAGAATCGCTGTGGTAGACGAAAGCCCACTGGTACAGTGCTACAAGTGCTTATTATTCGGGCATACACAAAAATACTGTACACGTGAAGCAAGATGTGCGCATTGTACTGGCCAGCATGAGAGCAGGGACTGTAATAGAACAGACTTAAGTGCATTGAGGTGTGCACTGTGTGTAGATAAAAAAAAAGATGGGGAAAATCATTCAGCTTTTAGCCGGGAGTGCCCTTGCAGGCAGATATTTGAAAAATTTGCAAGAGAGGCCACAAATTATGCATGCTAAGGGTGACATAAATGTGCTGGAAGACATAGACAATTACGTTCCGATATACACGAAACAACATGAAACGCCCGAAAAATGCAGTGAAACCATTAAGAGTGGACTTAAAACTAAACTCTTAAACATAAACATAAGAAGCATAAATCAGAACTTCGATGCACTCCAGGTCTTCATTCAACAAATGGAGATTGATTTTGATGTGATTGTTCTTACTGAGTGCTGGATTAACAGCGCCTATACATCTAAAGAAATTGAAGGATATCAGACCTTTCATACAACAAAACATTACAACAAAAGTGACGGAGTAGTATTATATATTAAGAATGAGCATTCAGTAGCAGTCATAGAACCTGATGTGGTAGAAGCCAATTGCATGATAGCCAATATCAATGGAAGCACTACGGTGGTGGCAGTCTATCGGCCTCCTGCATTCCGTAACGCAGGTCCCTTTGTTAAGTCAATGGAGAATATTTTAAAACACGGACACAAGGAAAGTACTATTCTTGCTGGTGATATTAACATTGACATATTATGTAAAGAAGAGGCGGCTGTCACTCAGGATTATCTGAACCTGTTGGCCTCTCTGGGCTTCCTGTCTGCAATCAATAAACCAACTAGAAACAAAGCATGCTTGGACCATATTATGATTAGAACAAAATTGAAGACTCATGCCGTGGTATGTCAAACTGCGATCACAGACCACTTTGCTGCAATGACGGGATTAGAGAACAACAGAAACAAAACAAAAACCACAAAAAACAGTACATACAGGAAAACAAACTACGACCAGTTGAAAAAAGATTTAAAAAACGAGACATGGGAAGAAGTGTATGACAGGAGCGAAGTTAATGAAGCTTATGAAAAGTTGATACAAATATTGAGTAGACATGTCAGTAACAATGAAACAATAAAAACAGTTAAAACAAAGAAAAAAATCAAAGAATGGATAACAGAGGATATTATTAAATGTATCAGAGAAAGAGATAAGCTGCATAGGATCTCTAGGAGGAGACCAGATGACATTGACCTTTGTGAAAAGTATAAAAAAATTAGAAATTCGTGCACAAAGCTGATAAAGACAACAAAAATAAAATATTATGAAAACTTAATACTGTCCAAGGGTAACAGTGCAAAGGAATGTTGGAGAATAATCAGAGAATACACAAATACCAATACTAGTAAAAGACGTGATATAAGCAAACTGCTACATAACAATGCAGATATAAAGGAAGAACTAAACAAGATAAATAACTATTTTGCAACTATAGGAGAGACCCTAGCACTTAACAAATTGAAAGACAGGTCTACAGATATAAATAAACTGGCAAGTGAGATTAATATACATAGTCGGCCGGTGCACTCATTTTTTGCAGTTCCTGCAAATATAGATGAGACCATTCAGGTAATCTCAACATTAAAAGCAGAAAGTGCACCCGGAATTGATGGAATCGCACCCAAAATTCTGAAAGAAAACAAGGAAAGTATTGCGAAACCCTTGACATTTATTTTTAATCAAAGTTTGATGTCGGGCACATTTCCAGACTCTGCGAAACAAACACTATTGTGTCCGATACATAAAGCAGGTGACCACAAGGAAATGACTAATTATCGGCCCATATCTTTACTTACTTCTTTTGCAAAAATACTTGAAAGACTTATGAAAAATCGTCTAACAAGGTATATCGATAAAAACAACATTCTGTCAATTAACCAGTATGGATTTCGTAACAAATTGAGTACGGAGGATGCAGCGTTGCGGCTTGTTGAATGTGTTGTTGGAAACATGGAAGAGAAGAACAAATGTATAGGAATATTTATGGACTTAGCAAAAGCCTTCGATACAGTGCCACACAAGCTGCTTCTCATGAAATTACATCACATGGGAGTTCGAGGTATAACACATAAATGGTTCGAAAGCTATCTGACTAATAGAGAACAAATACTGAGACACAACGATATTAAAAGCAACCCTGCCACCATCACGTTCGGAGTGCCGCAGGGGAGTATCCTTGGACCAATACTCTTCCTTTTATACATAAATGACCTGTGTAGTATGAATTTGGACAAAGGAAATGTAATTACCTTCGCTGATGACACGGTGTTACTCTTCAGTGATAAAACATGGAAAGAAGTTATGGAAGTGGGACAACGAGGGTTCAGTAAAGTTGCCAATTGGTTGAACGCAAATCTTCTAACTCTCAATGCCTCTAAAACAAAATTTATTTGTTTCTCAATAACCAAAAGTGGAAGCCCGTCACATGAAACCAAGCTGTACTATTATGACGAAAAGGAAGGCAATAGTCCTAATGGCACTGAAACAAATGAACGCACTGAGGTAATTGAGAGATGTAAAAATATAAAATATCTTGGAATCCAGATCGATGAAAATCTGAACTGGAGGGATCAGATTATCCACTTGTCGAAAAGAATAAGAAAATTGGCATTCTTTTTTCGAGAACTCAGCTTTATCTTAAGCCCACAATATATTAAAAATGTATATTTTGCCTTGTGTCACTCATTACTTGGTTATGGAATTCTGGTATGGGGTGGAGCTGCCAAAACCATTTTAGACCCAGCTAATAAAGCACAGAAGATGATTATTAAAGTTATGAATAAGCTGAAATACACATATCCCTCACTTGAATTGTTCAAAGACACTAAATTGCTGAGCGTGAGACAGATGTACATAATTAAACTGATAAAGAAAATCAATAAAAACATCCACAACACACAAACCGTAAAACACACGCGGGCAACCAGACGCGAGAATAACCTCATCGTGCCGAATACCACTGCAAAATTCAGCCAGAGATTTGGCACATTCCTTGGGCCAAGGCTATATAACACCCTTAAGCAAAAAGTTAACAGTGGTAGCAAGGGAAGGAAGCTCGCCATGACTGAGGTAGTGAAATTAATCATGGAGGAGGGAATCTACAAGTCGGAAAGCATGTTGATGGAGATTCTTGTATAGAGATGAAGAAGACACGGTGCCAGTACATAATGTAGGTACAATCAGCTATGCAGAGGGTCATCGAGGGGGCCTCGGCACAGGCGCAAGCCCAGTGAGACTCGTCGATGAAACAAAATGTACCTTACATTGTAATTCACATACATTGCCATGTTAATATAAAAAAAAGACAATAAAGTATATAATAAATATAGAATCAAAGATGGTTGTATTGTAGCGATTTCTCTCAAGAGTATGCATACCGACATTTCAAAAATTTCTAAAAACGGGAGACCTCCTATCTAGACAACCGTTGCCAAATATGCTTTGTAACAAAATATTTTAGATGCATTGAACCTTTATCTAGGGAATAACCGTAAAAGATTTTTTATATCTTGTATAGATTTCTCAAAAAAAAATTGAAAAACACCTCTGATCTTTTTTCCGAAAGACGAAAACTCGTTTCCAGACAGTCGCGGAGTAAAACTTTTTTTTGTACTGATAATATGCGTTAAAATCTAGGGAATAACCGTAAAAGTTTTTTGATAGACGCAAAATTAACCCCAAAAAAATGGAAATAACGCTATTTTTTACCATATCATCATGCGATTGCCACGCGATTTTGAACCTTAATGCCGTGGAAAAAGACTATGACGCCATTCTTGGTGCCAAGCCCTTAAAAACAACAGTTAATTTGGGAACGTCGTACGGAGACAGAAATATTCGTAGCATTAGACTGTGCGGCAATTAATTTTTGTGTACTTACGTAAAAACTTTATCGTCAATGTAGTCCAAGAGCCCGCTGCTTAATTTATGACGTATCTGTTTTTTGATCGAAATGTGGTATAAATGATAGCTTACCAATAGGGTATTACATCGCACTAGGGTTGCCTATCAAAATCTTGCCGCAACCCCCCCTGCCCCCCCCGAAAAGGTCCCTCTTCGCGGTTTTTCGCATTTTATAGGAATATGGTAAGAGATAGGAGAAAGTAGTCAATGACAAAAATAATCCTTGCTAAATTCTCTACAAAAAATGTTGCATCAATTTTTTCGTAGAACTAGCAGTTTACCCGCAATAGCCGGTCCAAAACCGAAATTCATTTAAAAAACTAAAAAAATGAATTGAAACTAAATTGGTTGAAAATTGATAAGAGCTACAGGAAAATAGTCAAAGAACGAATTAATAACCATAGTCTTAGCTACAAAACGAGCTATAACTTATGTTCATACATCTAATAATTTCGGAGTTATTATAATAAAACTCAGTGACGAAAATTCTTAAAATTTAGTTTTTCATAAAATAACCAGCGATATAGCGCCGCAGGCCAAATATTTTTTTCCATAAAATGTTAGTGATAATGGGTGGAAGAAAGTTAAAGAAAAAAAATCAAAAAAAAAAAATTATTTTTTCAAAAAATATCCTGTTTTTTGACCGGCTATTACGGGTAAACTACTAGTCCTAGGAAAAAAATGACGTAAAATTTTTTGTAGAGAATTTAGCAAGGATTATTTTTGTCATTGACTACTTTCTTCTATCTCTTACCATATTCCTACAAAATGCGAAAAACCGCGAAGAGGGACCTTTTCGGGGGGGGCAGGGGGGGTTGCGGCAAGATCTTGATAGGCAACCCTAGTGCGATGTAATACCCTATTGGTAAGCTATCATTTGTACCACATTTCAATCAAAAAACAGATACGTCATAAATTAAGCAGCGGGCTCTCGGACTAATGAGAGAATGTGGGAAAAGTTTGGTGCATCGTATAAGAAGTGAGGGGAAGTGAGTTATAGAAACGAGAGTTTGAAAGACCGCTCTTTTGGCGAGAATGGAAGTGAACAAATAAGAGGGTATGGATATATTGAAAGAACGAGTGAAAATAGAATGACAGTATGAGGAGAGGGGGTTAGCATCCTAAATAACCGATAAAATCACTCGTAGACGAGTGGAGGTCCATAAATAGAACTGAATAAGTAACCTGGATTGACTTAGCCTGCAGAAATTTTTATACAAAAGACATTAATTTTCACACCTTTTTCTAACCTTAAGAAACCGAACAAAGAACGAGTATATGTCCGGGAGGCTCTCGAGGTGGAACCCACACTCCTCTTCATAGAGAGGTCTCAGCTGAGATGGCTCGGACACGTCATTCGGATGCCAGAGGAGCGGCTTCCGTTAAAAGCTCCGGAAGCCGAGGGTGCAGGCAGTAGACCGGTGGGCCGCCCCAGAAATAGCTGGCAAAAGCAGTAGGTGACAAAAGTGTGCGAGGAAACACTGTGGTTGGAGTGGCCAGAGATCCTTGAAACCTTGATCCTTGAAAGAAGATGTAATTATGTATCTTTTCGGCAATGATATTCACCAGAATATCGTATAAATATTTGTTGTGTATATATATATATATATATATATATATATATATATAGTATTGTGTATAGTAAATACACAGCATTTACTGGTTTCCTCATGGATAGAATATAACATGACTGCATACTTGAAGTGTACAAAAATGAATCTGGGTTTATCGATAATAATAGTAATATTGTTTTGATTAGTTTGTCGATTATTCAGCGACGTATATAAAGTCTGATGAGTTATTTTATTGCAAGGCGATATCATTATTATTCTACGGTAAATCGATTCTCTAACAATCATTAATCAAAGTTTTTCTATCGGATGCTAATGACGGAGTCTGATGGCTGGGGGATCGCTCGGGAGACCGTCCAAGGATGAACGATTCTCGTTAGAGAAGCTTCGATAGTCAAATTAACATGAAGTCAAGTCAATATTTTATGTTCTTTTAAGGTCGTTCAATATTCATTGGCGTGACAAGCAAAAATAGTTTTAATAATTACCCATATCATTTATGACGTCATTACTACTTTCTGAACTTCCAATTTAATTTTTTGTTGTTTTTTTTTCCATTAATACGTCGTATGGATATGTATTCAGGCCTCAAGCACGTTGGTCGGAGGATGTAAGGCGAGATGCGGTCTACCCAGGATAGGGCGCTGTGGAAATCAATGAGGAAGGCCTATGTTTAACAATGGACGCAGAGAGGCTGACATGATGATGATGGATATGTTTATATAGGAGGTGGTCGGTAGCCTGATTGAAACGCGCTCTACCTATAGCATATACGAAAAGGCGCGAGTTCGACCCCCGATACCAACTTACTCCACTTCACGACAAAAGCTTTAAAAACTTACTGTGAAGTGCCTTAATTTTAGAACACATTTTGGTATAGTGAGTTATAACCTTGTTATTCTCAGGAAACGCTTCCTTTTTACGTAGTACTACGATGAACGAATATTCAAATTATCGTTTTTTTCTTTTCATATTATTGGCCCCAAGTGGCCCTAGAAACATCAAGACGCCAGATGAATGCCGTTTGATAAAAATCTAATGATATTATTTTCATACGTTTTTATGTCCGTTGATCCATATCGCTACAGTAGTACACATGTTTCATTATAAGTATGTAAATGGCTCTGAACCCTCTTGAAAAAATATTATAATTCCTTAGAAAGAACTACATTTTTTTGTCTCTGTCAAGATTTGATGGAATGTCTCGTCCAGGAGACGCATTTCTGGATGTGTCACTCTTTTTGACGAGGCCTCCGGATAGTGGAAGTTTTTTTCTGTTGGATGAAAGTATTATTTCTGTAAGAATTAGAAAGTATTCAGAAGTTTTGTTTTCATTGGTATAATATTATTTATCATTCTACGTATTTTATCATATACCTAACGTTATTTTTTGTAAAGCGTTCCCGAGGTGCTCCTGCACATAGATGGTGCTATAAAAATATTATCATTATTTACATGATATCCAGGTACATATAGTAGTACATACATGGTTTGCGCAGTTGGTTGAAGTGTCAGTTTCTCAAGCAGATGGCGCTAGGTGAAACCCCGGCACTGGCAATGATGTTCTCCACACTTTGCGACACAGGCTTTTAGCCTAGTGCAAGGTGTGGGGA
Organism: Ceraclea dissimilis; assembly: GCA_963576895.1. Classification (NCBI taxonomy): domain Eukaryota; kingdom Metazoa; phylum Arthropoda; class Insecta; order Trichoptera; family Leptoceridae; genus Ceraclea; species Ceraclea dissimilis. The sequence continues at coordinate 756,541 of OY756360.1, forward strand.
AAGAATTTGGGTTTGTGCATCCTTTAAAAAAATCTTGACGAATCTTATCGCTGAAAATGATGTGAAATGTCCTATGTTCAGAGCTCTCGATAAGAGTCAATTCTCCAAGCCAGGACCCCAAGGAATTTATAATAAAAATGGTAAAATGTTTGACCGATCACATTACTGAAAATTGAATTTCTCAAATTTGAGTGAGCTAAGAGGGGTGAGGAAGCGCGGCCGCCCGAGACTGACCTTGTCCGATCATGTCGACCAGATCCTCAGGGATGGACGCGTTTTGAGTAAAAGGAATCGGAGAGCGTGTATGACAAATTGCATGAATGTGGCGGAAGCTAGGAGTGTGTGTAAGGATAGAGCTATCTGGCGCTCTGCCCTCTCTGCCTACCCTGCACGGGACGTGGCGTGAGTGAAAATTAAATATCTACAAACACGTGAATTGTACAGGACGCTATAAAAATATGAAAAAGAGTTGGAATTGGGGTTAACACTCAGGAATGCCACGGAGAATTGCTTGCATTTAGAAAATAACGCGAAGTTTATATAAAATTATTAACCCCAGTATTAAGTAAATAAATCAGGATAGAATGAAGTTATTTAGCGCAGATTTCCACGTGAATTTAATTTCGTAAACTGTCACGTCACAATATAATATTATACGTAGATTTCTACGTCCTGGTAACGTAGATATATACGTATGTAGTAGGTGACACATAGCACGTAGCGAGAATAATACATTATCACCTACGTGCATTGTGTTGATTATCACAAATCTTCAGGGATGGGTACGTTGCAGGATTCAGGAATGCAGAAGTCAACAACCTTGAGAATACTACGTTTGTACGTGGAATGCTTTTAATGTCTCTGTGATTGTGGATTTGAAATAGAGTCAAGATGGTTGTAATGTTTGAAGGTAATTTTGAAAATAAAAGCTTTGGTATTATATGCGGTGGTAAAAAAATATTTGATGAACTATAACTATTCGCCGTCATTTTCCCAGTTTTTGTTGTTAAGCTGGACCTAAGACCTGCCATCGGTTGGTTTAGGTGATCACCGATGTGGATCGGTGGGTAGAACCCTTGCTTCACAGCCGTGGGGTGTAGGTTCGAATCCCACCAAAGGTGCGAATTTTTCAGAGTATACATAGTGTACCGTGGGTATTGTACTAATAGTCCGAGAGCCCGCTGCTTAATTTATGACGTATCTGTTTTTTGATCGAAATGTGGTATAAACGATAGCTTACCAATAGGGTATTACATCGCACTAGGGTTGCCTATCAAAATCTTGCCGCAACCCCCCCTGCCCCCCCCGAAAAGGTCCCTCTTCGCGGTTTTTCGCATTTTATAGGAATATGGTAAGAGATAGGAGAAAGTAGTCAATGACAAAAATAATCCTTGCTGAATTCTCTACAAAAAATATTAAGTCATTTTTTCCATAGGACTAGTAGTTTACCCGTAATGGCCGGTCAAAAAACAGAATATTTTTTGAAAAAATAAAAAAAATAGTTTGATTTTTTTTCTTTCACATTCTTCCACCCATTAATACTAACATTTTATGAAAAAAAAAATTTGGCCTGCGGCGCTATATCACTGTTTATTTTATGAAAAACTAAATTTTAAGAATTTTCGTCACTGAGTTTTATTGCAATTACTCCGAAATTATTAGATGTATGAACATAATCTATAGCTCGTTTTGTAGCTAAGACTATGGTAATTAATTCGTTCTCTGAGTATTTTCCTGTAGCTCTTATCAATTTTCAACCAATTTAGTTTAAATACATTTTTTTAGTATTTAAAATTAATTTCGGTTTTGGACCGGACATTGCGGGTAAACTGCTAGTTCTACGAAAAAATTGACTTAACATGTTTTGTAGAGAATTTAGCAAGGATTATTTTTGTCATTGACTACTTTCTCCTGTCTCTTACCATATTCCTATAAAATGCGAAATACCGCGAAGAGGGACCTTTTCGGGGGGGGGGGCAGGGGGGGTTGCGGCAAGATTTTGATAGGCAACCCTAGTGCGTTGTAATACCCAATTGGTAAGCTATCATTTATACCACATTTCGATCAAAAAACAGATACGTCATAAATTAAGCAGCGGGCTCTTGGACTATAAGCAGGTGTCTTTCTCCTTTGATTTTGTTGAGAACTTATTCGTTCATTATGTTATGTTCGTATTATATTTTCCATAGTAAAAGTTTCAGATCCCTGTCCTAATGTCTGAATAATGTTATAATGGGATGTAATAGGCAGCTAATGTTTTGCATATCTCAAGCATTTCCTGCTTCCACCTACTACTACTAGCGCTATGTGTGATAAAGTGACGTACTACTGCTAGACATTATTATTAGTCGAGTCACTCTCAAGTTTTCGACGTGTTTACTTAGCTCTTCCGTTTCATATTAAATAGTACCTTCTAATATAAGGTGTTCATTTATTTAAATTGCAGAACCTATCTACACTTTTACTTGATTACTCGGTTACTTGAAAATTTGTTAACTACGTTAATAAAGATATTTTACGGACGTAAACAGAAATTCTCTCAATAATTAGCTGAGTGGAAATTACATAAGTATGCATGAGACATTGAAAGAAGGAAGCTGCCCGGTACTAGGGCGAATGGTGCGCTTGGACCGATCGTTAGTAGTAACAATGTGTCTATGAAAGCAAAAGTGCTAGTGCACAATGCTGTCTTGGTGCCGACCCTAATGCATGTTAGTGAGACGTGGACGTGGATGAATTTGAGTCTCATTTCACCACTCATACGTTGATGTTTTAAGGTATGTAGAATGTAGATCGTACCTACGACTAGTAACTGGATAAGGATATAGTAACTCATTAGGTTACTTGAAAATTTGTTAACTACGTTAATAAAGATATTTTACGGACGTAAACAGAAATTCTCTCAATAATTAGCTGAGTGGAAATTACATAAGTATGCATGAGACATTGAAAGAAGGAAGCTGCCCGGTACTAGGGCGAATGGTGCGCTTGGACCGATCGTTAGTAGTAACAATGTGTCTATGAAAGCAAAAGTGCTAGTGCACAATGCTGTCTTGGTGCCGACCCTAATGCATGTTAGTGAGACGTGGACGTGGATGAATTTGAGTCTCATTTCACCACTCATACGTTGATGTTTTAAGGTATGTAGAATGTAGATCGTACCTACGACTAGTAACTGGATAAGGATTCGCATGGAACGTGATTATTGTAGGTTTTTTTTTTTTTCATACTCAAAAGAGCCCCTCTGTCATGCCACTGAAAAATAACATCACCAGTGGTGAAGGGTGGATTTCTGTAGAAGGGAAGCCGGGGCTAACATTTCATATGGGATTACGTCAAATTAGACACTATTATACCTATCATTTTTTCCAAAAGGTAACTCGATGGGAATCGTGTTCTTAGGTAGCTTCGCGCCTGAACATCACTCAGCACTTTTTCATAGTTTTGAATATTATACACGTTTTATCCATCGTAAAATATAAACATGGCATCCGTTATTCTATGATTCATTACATGTGACCTGAGCATCACAGCCTACCTATATTTAAAACGTTTTTTTATTTAGATCAAATTCTGCGTACTTAGCAACTAAAATAAGACGCTCTTTTTTAAATTATTTCATAGCAAAATTAATTTCAAACACACTTATTTTAGTTAAAAATTTACAGAACTGGACCTAATATTATGCGTATATTTGTTTAAATAACGATAAATCTATTTACGCGACAACCTCCTGTATTATTTAGTGTGAATTATGTACGCGTGTGGGTGCGTGTGTGTATGCGTGTGCGTGTGGGTGTGTACGTGTCGTGTGAAAGATTCATTTTGATAAAAGCAAACAAATTGCATAATGTAACTCTATTTACAAAACGCATTGCAAATAGAAATTGATTGCATGAAAATATATAGTAGTTTTAAAACACTTTGACAAAAACGCAATTAATTCCAATACCTAGACGTACAACATGAATAAATTTGCCTACTGTATCGATACAGGATCAAAAAAGAATGACCCTTTTTAATATGAAATAACTTTGGAGCAATTTACGTTAAATGAGTGATTCTTTCACCGTATGGGAAATAATTTATGTAAATTTTGTTCGATGCATAATACAATGCGTTAGTGCATGCGCAGAATGGCTTCGCTTTCAGCAAAGTGGAAACATGGACCTCTGGCGAAGATATACAGACTCCATGAGACCCCGACTGAACAAAGAATGAAATAATGTAAGATGTACATACCTACATAATTGAGCTCGGTAGCCTGGTTAAACCAGTGGGCGCGGGTTCAATCCCCGACTTACCCCACTTCACAACACAAGCTTTCAAGCTTTCTGCGAAGTGTACAAAGATGTATTTGGGTTTATTTCGATAAACTCAGATTCATTTTTATAAAAAAAATACATAAGTACATAAAACTTCTTCCCCTTCTATCCTTGGTTGGGTCGGGGGTTCAAAGCATCTGATGTGTATTTCGCTGGAGGCCCCTGTCTCTTGCAGCTTCCAGGACCTCTGGCCACTCCAACCACAGTCTCTCCTCGCACACCTTTGTCACTTGCTTCTGCCAGCTATTTCTGGAGCGGCCCACTGGTATTCTGCCTGCACCTTCGGCTTGCAGAGCTTTTACCGGAAGGCGCTCCTCTGGCATCCGAATGACAAGTCCGAGCCATCTCAGCTGAGACCTTTCTATAAAGAAGAGTGTGGGTTCCACCTCGAGAGCCTCCCGGACATACGTAAGATGTATGTAATATATTAATAGAATTTGAAAAAAAATGGTAGTGGGTGTAAAACAAAGGATGCAGTAAGTTCAAAGCAAAAGAACAAGAGAGTGTTTTTAGGTCAAGTATTCTTCGAAAGCCGTGAACACAAGTCTTCTATGAAATTTCTCTCTTTTATGAAGAGTTTCACACGAAATTTTCCTTCACAAACACTTTGAAATTACACCCTGAAAATTGTAAGTACATTTAATATAACATGACTCCCTCAAAGCCACTACTAGCTATTTCATAGTGCTTTCCATAAACACCTTAGCCGTGAGAAATTAATAGTACTGGGCTATGAAATGTATGCTGTTACACTTTGCAATGTTAATTAATATATTTTGCAAGACAATAGTCTCTTGTCATATTGCATCAAGGTATCTTAATAGCATGTTGAACATGGTATCCAGTGAATTCGACTTATATCTAATTCGACTAATGGCTAATTTGACTAAAAACTAATTCGACTAATAGCTAATTCGACTAATGATCAATTCGCCTCATAACCAATTCGACTAATTTAATACATTTTATATTAACTCAATTCACTTTTTAAAATAAAAAAAAAATAAAAAAACACTGATTTACTTCCACTATCGTATACTGTGTAAAATTTAATGTCCTTCCACAAAGTAACACTCTCCAACTTAGAAAATAATTTTATATTAGGTATTTTAATGTTCACACCAATAATTATAATTATTATGATGTGAAGAAGAAAAATGTACGACATCGATTTTTAATCGCATCATAATAATTACAATTATTGTTCTCTAAATTTTAAAGTACTTAATGTAAAATGTATGAAGTTAGTCTTACTGGCTTAATCTAATTGATGGTTAGTCGAATGAGCTATTAGTAGTCGATACGTATTAGTCGAATTGACTGTAAAAAGTTGGATACAGAAGTACCTTAGTCTCTGTATATATGTACTATTGTATTGTAATCACCTGAATATACTGAACAATGCACATGGGTACAGTAAATGCTTTGTTATATTATCTTTAAGTAAGTATATTGTTAAAATTTTCCCATATGGAAGAAGAGCTGTGCATACAATATCTCATTGCAATTTTTACAAGACTTTACTTAACTTAATTGTAGTGTATTTTTGTATGTGATAGAATCTCGCAATCGATTTTTCAACCACTTCTGAGCTACTTAGAGACCTGAAACTTTGCAAACGTACGTGAACTCGGTGACAATACAATTCTATACCAAATTCTGGATCTGAAAATAGATATTCCTACCTAAGAATTTTAAAAGGGCTATCCCTATAATATAAAGTATCACAATATAACATAACATCGAAGACTGTCCTCTGAGAGCATTTCCTGGACCATATGCAGAAATCCACAATGCCACACCACATGCCCTTGAATGGATTGGAAGCCTGGATGTTGCTCTGTAGGCTACACGTCTCCTGTATGTGGCAGATAGCATAATTCTCTTATCTTCTGACGTTGCCGCCCAACGGTGGCAGAAGCCATACGAAATATTAATAATAGAGTTAAAAAGGAAACACATTGGAATGGGTATTCCTACCTAAGTATTTTAAAAAGGGTTGTCGCTATAATATAAATAAAGTATCACAATATTATATTATCTAGGTAAAAAAAAAAAGAATTATAGAACACATCGATCTTTTTATGAAGTGTTTATTCTCCGTTACGGATATTTACATAAAGTTTAGCTATTCCCAAAGTACGCAGTAGAATCTACCGAGTAGATGGAACGATAGACGATACTTCCTGAGAGCTAACAATATAACACAGAAGAAAACTTGTGGATAGAAAATTCTCAATTGAGAATATTATTCCGTAATACTGTTTGCGAAACTTTAAGTTATTTATATTTTGGGAACTTTTCAAGCAGAAAGAATGCAAAGGAGATTAAAACATGTTTCTGTTTGTTTTCGGAGAATTATTCTTTGTTACAAAATTATGGATACAAATAAGTTGCTGTTATTTTGTTACTACCTCTTTCAATAATATTTCGTTGTTTAAATTATTTAAAGTGAGTATTTACCCGTGAGTAATTGTACAAAGGAAATTACTTTAAATGTTTTTGTGTCTAATTAATGCAAATTTTAAACACCCTCATTTTAGTTTATTTGTAAGGTTGTAAAAAAGGAATATACTGCAAAATTTCAACTAATTTATGTACTCGTATGTACATATATACTATTGTTTAATTGCATTAGAAATAGACAAGCACAAGACCTTTACTCTAATATTGGCTCTCATGTTATTCCTTCCTGGGCTTTGAAATCATTTTATTTGTCACTCGAAAAGTAAGCCGGTAAAAGAAAGAAGAAGATATTTAAGAGTCTCTCGCAAGAGATATAGAAGGATAAATGTTGAAGGTTTTCACGGTGTGCGATTAAAACTCTTTTTTGGTTTTTCGGGTGAACCTTGTGGTTGATTTGGTTGAGATGGTGCGTGCAGTAAAAAGTCTATTGTGTCCTCAATCTTCCTTTATTCACATCATAATATTTTATTTCGCTATATACAGATATCTTATCGGAGCGGTAGCCGTCAAGAAAGACAGAGTCGAACCGTTCTAATCTTACATATTCCTACATATTCTTACATATTTAAAAATGACATATTTCGCAGGTACGAGTACTTACAATAAGGGCAAAAATATAGCATTTCCGGATACCTGTAGGTGATATTTCAGGATGTAAGATAATTTATCTAAGTATGTTTCATTATGATTTCCTTCCGTATACAGCTTAGGTATAAATTAATTAGTTATTATAATATAGTACAACTTCCTACGTAATTAAGGTTCCAGAGAAAGTGAGAGATTTCAAACCCATTTGTAATAACTGATTGCGGGGTTTTAGGTAAAATATTGTGTTGTTTGGATTTGGTAAATAATTAATTAAATAAATAACGTATCATGTTTGTAGTGGCGGGCGGTAGAAGGGTGGTTTATTACAATAATAAATCAGCTAGCGGAGCCAGAAGATTGATCGCGAATTATCTACTCGAGTTTGCCTCAGGGGAGCCGTGCCACGCAGGCGGTGAGGTACGGGCGTGAGCGGGTGATGCAATGTGCCGTGAAATATTCATATCATAATACACTCATCCATAAAGTTATTATAGTCGTACATTGTTGAGTAACTAACTTACATACCACACCACATTATAACTCAATTTGTCATATTCGCTCATGGATTATACAATAATCAACCAATTTTAAAGTGCTAATAGGTATTAGGTATGTTTGTTTTTTGCTCATCGTGGGATTATTATGGCAATACGTTCAATTATCCTAGTTACAATTTAGCTCCTAGATTAGTTCTAAAACAATTTTAGGACTGCTATAGAACCAATCAAGGAGCCCAGAGGACAATCACTTTTGCGATGGACGGACCGAGCTTAGCAGACTGTTGCCCACTCCATCTATAGGGCAGTTCACCTTGCCGAGGACTGAACTGCGTGGCGAGGATCAGTAAGGCAACGGGTGTTTGGAGATCGCGAGTAATACTAATTTAAAGTTCGCTTTGAAAAAAAAATATTAATAATAAACCGCCTACACGCAGCATCACCCGTAAATCGGGTGCAGAGCCGGAATAAGTAAAAAAAACCTCCTACTCATTTATACACAAGTAATACAATAATACAAATTTGTATAAAATTGTCTACAAAGGTTTTGTATCTTTATGTTCCATTCCATAATGTAGGTAGGTACACATTATTACATTACTAACAAAAAGGTTGATGTCAGTTTGTCCTGTTGAGAAAATATTTACGGTAGTTTTGACAATCTCTGACAATTACGAGTATGTGATAGATCGCTTTGTTGATAATATAAAGTAATGCCACGAAATTTGTTATTAGCTTTACTATAAAAAATAATACAGGGTTATCGAAAAAGATCGACCCTACTTTAAAAGATATGCCTTTATAACTAGGTATTCATGGTAAATGAGTGTTTCTTTCACTGTAAGGTAACTGATAAATGTAAGTTTGGTTTGATGCCCAACACAATCCATTAGCGCGTGAGCAGAATAACTACGCGGTCGACAAAGGCAATCGGCACTATTCATCTACCGCACCTTCCAATATCTCCTTTTCCAGTACTTTCAAATAATTTTTTATTCTGTATTAAAGGGGTCAAGGATTTAGCAGGTCTTCAACAGCTAGTATTCCAATATCATACCAATATTTTATAAATATAAAAGGATGAAAAATTTGTAAACCCGGCAACAAAAGGGAAATTTATTTCGCTTCTCCCTTCTACCTCGTCTTATTGTGGAATTCCTCCTTTATCCTCCGCTGTTATCCTCATTCAGGAGTTTTTACATATCTCTTTAATAAATGGTTACAGGTTAGGGAACATTTCTTTATGAATATACAAGAAGGTTTAATGCAATAATTTGTCTCATATTATGTAACGAATATATGTTTCTGTTTTCTTAACCTCTCATTTTTCAAAGCAATTCTTCCAGAAAATATGGATCTCATTCAATCATCTCAAACATACCGACATGTGTATGTTTGAGATGAACGAATGGGGGTGCTCTTATGCCCCCACCACACGCTTGTGATCAACCACGAGCATAAGGTTTTCATGAGTAAAAAGGCGTGTGGGTGGAACGTTTGTCTTGACGTGTACGCAACCGGCCGTTGACGCCTCTTTACTCATGAACACCATTTGCTCGTGGCACGTCACGAGCGTGTGGCGGGCGCATTACATTTTAGAGCAATATGGTTGAGATAACTCGTACAAATAATTTTGATCATCATTATTTCGCAATATATAGCAATTATTTCGTCAATATTCAAAGCGAGACAACGGTATTGCGTACAAATGCGAAAGAAAATCGACTAACATGACCAAACCGATTGGATATACAGCAATTCATGTCGCCGATATCACAACAATTCTCTTTCTCGTTTGCACGCGATATCGTTGTCTCGCTTTAAATATTGCCGAAATAATTACTAGGTATATCTTGCGAAATAATGTTATACGATTTATATGAGTTGCCGCAATTATTGCTTGAAAAATTTCTCGTGTACGCGCACCTTAATGTCCTATTTATTATTTGAGTTTGCCGGGTACCAAATTTACGAGAAAAAACTAATCTGTCTTATACTTTTTAAACACGCAATAATATACGAGGAGTAACTTTATGTACTCATCTCTAATAATAATTCAAAGTGTCCTGACTGAAAGACTGACTGACACACTCACTCATAAACGCAGAGCCCAAACGGCTAATCCTAAAGAAGTGAAATTTTTGAAGACAGGTAGGTTTCAATTAATACTAAACCTTCCACTAAGAAGCGATTTTTGTAAATTCCGCCCTTAAGAGGGTTAAAAATAGAGTTGAATATTGTTTTAGAGTAGGTATACGAATATCATGGAAACCAGACGTGGGTGTTAGCAATAGGGTGTTTGGCCGTTTTTTCAAATTTGTTATTAAAAAAGATGAAAATGGGATCATAGAAAAGGGACGGTTTTTAAACGTCTCGCGTCTCATGAAAGAGCTTCACGAGTAGAGCCCGGGCAACGTCGGGCAATACAGCTAGTAAGTAATATTTACTTTGATCATTGCCAAATAAATAATATTATTTGTTATTGGGTATTAGGACTGGTCTCTATTAATATTACAGTCCCGTACAGGGAGGATTGGCTGGAGGATTAAAGGGACTTGGACTAATAATACTAATTCATCATTTGGGAGTGATTAACCCAGAATATAATAAAAGTATTTCCAAACAAGGCTGTTAATCCAACGGTCGGCAAAATATCTACATTCTGTCCGCAAATAAAGTCGGCAGAAGATCATTAAAAATATTTGTATATTCAGTAATCAATTATTTAAATAGGCAGAATGAAATTAATTTTTTCAACGGAATAGATTTGGCATGAAACAACTGTCAGTTTTAACTATCGAACATCAATTGTAAAAAAAAATAGAGGGCACGAAATGAAGCAATTTTATCAATTACGTAGTCTCTCAACTAACGAACAGTGTAAGATGAGCATGCTAGACTTACGACCAGCTATCGATTGGTTTTGGTGATTACTTTACTTTCGCGATTCAGCCCTCTAATTCACCATTCAGCCCTTAACACCTGTGTGTGTATTTTCACACATTTTTCGGAGTATATTATAGTCTGAAAAATTCGCACCTTGAGTGGGATTCGAAAGTACAACGGCTGTGAAGCAAGAATTCTACACACTAATCCACAAATCGTCTCATTCCGACTCCGAAGAAACTCAATTATAAAGGCCAACCTTTCGTATATCAAAAATACCCTGGCTAACCCTGGGCCCACCTGTTAATAATATTTTGCTAGAAGTGCGGGTAAAGAGGTCGCTATTAATGCGCCTGAGCTACCCGGGGATGTGGAGGGCCTTAAACCCGCGAGATTTTCCTTCAATATCAAAAATATCATACTCAAAATGCTTATTAATACCTACAATGAGCAACGTTGATTTGAAGGAAATATAGCTTTATAATCTAACTGCATATTTTGACGTTTACTAGCATATCTGTTCCTGTCCTCAGCTAATGCTGCTTTGAAACAGCAAGCATATTTCAAAATGTGACTTGCTTTACTTGCTGTTAAATTTTGCTTTGTTTACTAACTTTGTTTACCGCTTGCGGTGCTGAATTTCGCTGCCACCGAAAAGTTAAAATCGCGGACCATTTAATTAGTCACCTCTTTTGATAAAGATCGTCGCTCTGATGACTTAATACGAAAATATAATTAATTTAGAGAGAGAAAAATACAATAAAAAAACAGGTATAACTAGTTATTAGACAATAGGTATTAAACCCGTCACTAAATCAGAAAAATTAATGGATTCCGCCGTAAATTTGTGGTATAATGTTTCCGTTTGTCTAAATGACAAAATGTTTTTAGCCAGAAAGGAGAATGCTAAAAAAAAACCCAGGCCCGGCGCAAACGAAATGTAACTCAAATGATAGGTAAAAATAAGTAATTAAATATTGCATGGGTGGCAAATCAGTGGCTTAATGGGTGAAATACCTATTCGAAATTTTACATTGGTCACAGGAATATATCAGAAAAGGAGCATTAAACAGTTACAATTGCGATTCAAAAGTATATAATATCGTGAGTGTAAGGTAGCCTGTCTGATTTTTCTTCTTCTTCATCAGCCTTGATCCCTCTACTGCCGGATGTACGCCCAAAGGTAAATAAATGCTCATGAATTATGTAAAAAATAAACATGTCCGGCGCAAACGCAATGTGACTCAAATGATAGGTAAAAATGAGTAATTAAATACTGCATAAGAGGCATCATCGAAATCGATGGCTAAATGTGTGAAATACCTATTCGAAGTTGTATAGGGGAAACTTTGAATAGGTATTTCACATATTTAGCCATCGATTTCGATGATGCCACCCATGCAGTATTTAATTACTAATTACTACCTATCATTTGAGTTACATTTCGTTTGCGCCGGGCCTGGGTTTATTCCCTTACAAAATGAGCATTTTCCTTACGTAATTCGAAATATAGTGGACTAATACCAATAATGACATACCAATAATGGGGTTATCGAGCTATTTTTTCCTAACGAGCTTTTGTCCATTCAACACGTGTACTGCCCTCAGTCACTATCACCTTGACGGTGTCCGGTAAGTTCGTCTAAAATCAGTTGGTCTAAAATCAATAAGTCTAAAATCAATTTCTCTAAAATCAATTTTTCTAAAATCAAGTCGTCTGAAATCGACGAATTGATCGTTAGGCAAATTGATTTTGGCCGAATAGATTTTAGACGAATTTATCGAAGACGAATTGATAATTAGACGAATTGATTTTGGCCGAATTGATCTTAGACGAATTGATTTTAGACGAACTTACCGTAAACCAACCTTGACATTTCTCTCTTTCTCTATCTAGCCATGATGTAGAATTAATACATAAAACGTTATAGGAGAGGTTGCCATCACCGTCACTAAGAAAATGTATGGAATAACAGTCCCTTAACAACGAGTATAATGGACCACGCATTATATTCTGTTAGAAGATTTGACAGGAGCAGTGGTTTTATTCGATCATTAAGCTATGTTGCCAACTGGTACAGTACGGCTAGTACCTCAGTCCATACCGTCAAAAAAAAATGTTGATGTTATTATCTCGTGTATATTTTTACCTTCAAGGGAGAATGCTAAAAAAAACCAGGCTCGGAGCAAACGAAATATAGGTAACTCAAATGATAGGTAATATGAGTAATTAAATACTGTATAGGTGGCATCATCGAAATCAATGGCTTAATGTGTGAAAAACCTATTGAAAAGTTATTTAAAATTGAAGAGTTGCAGTAAAAAGTGATTTTATTATGACGTTATGGTAATTTCCTGCGGCGTTAAGGTTCACAACCGCATAATAGAATGTCATTTTTTTTTTTGTTTTTTGGGGTTTTTTTCGCTTCAGCTTAAAAAAAATGCGGTCATTCTAATATTTTGATGCATAATTTTCAATCCAAAAAAAACTCTGCGACTTTCGAGAAACGACTTATTGTCTTTCGAGAAAAATTCAGAAGCGTTTTTATTATTTTTTTAAAGAAATCTACACAATTATAACAAATATTTTGAGCTCATTCTTTAGATAAAGGTTCAATGTATCTACGCTATTTTTTCCAAAGCATATTTAGAAACGGTTGTCAAGATCCAAGGCCTCTAAAATCGTGTTTTTTTTTTATGTACAGGGGAGTGTTTGTGTTCGGGCGGCGCGGAATGTCACGTGCTTTGGTTTGTAGGAGGACAGTGTTTTCCTGCGGGGCATCGTTTGGAGGTTGTTGGTGGGGGGCTGGGGGAAGTGCAGGGGTGTTTCGGTTTTTGGGTCGCCCTGTGGTTGGCGCGGGCGCGGGTTTGGTGCGGGGTTGGTAAATCTCGTTTTACTGGACTAATATATGTTTTTATGTTTGTATGCATTCTGTATCTCGTGTATTATTTTTATTCCGTTTTTATTTGTTTTTTTTTCTCACATATGTTTGTATGTATATATTTTCTACTTCGTATATTCTTTTATTCAATTTCTTTTTTCTATTTTTTCCAATATTTTTGTTCAATTTCTTTTTTTTTGTTTTTTCCTGGGGTTTACTGGAAGAAATCGCAGTTCTGCGATAAGTTCGCCCTAGTGAACAACGTTTTATAATCTGTACTATGTCCATTTTGTATATTTATATGTGTTTGTTGCTTACTTTAAGATAAAATAAATAAAAAAAATCTTTTTTTTTTAATGTTTATATATTTAATTTTCAATTATGATATTGTTTGCATTAGTACTTAATTACTCGTGTGATTGATTAATAATATAATTAATAATATGTCTACTTCAATATAATAATATGATCGCGATTCATTATCCCTTGCTTATAAGACATCTCACGAAATCAATTAACTCTGGTAAACAACTACACAAGTACTTAATTAATTTCACGTAGAGTAGATAATTATTACAATGATAATCTAATTATATGAATCTCATGAAAAACTTAGCACAAAGTTGTTGGACAAAGGTCAATAGTCAAAACATCCCAACCGCTAGTCCTACGAAAAAATCTACAAAACATTTTTTGTAGAGAATTTATCAAGAATTATTTTTGTCATTGACTACTTTCTCCTATCTCTTACCATATTCCTATAAAATGGAAAAAACCGCGAAGAGGGACCTTTTCGGGGGGGGGCAGGGGGGGTTGCGGCAAGATTTTGATAAGCAATCCTAGTGCGATGTAATACCCTATTGGTAAGCTATCATTTGTACCACATTTCGATCAAAAAACAGATACGTCATAATTTAAGCAGTGGGCTCTTGGACTACTATGAGGCATCACAATTACAGAGGATGTGAATATACAAGTGTTTTGCTGTTCTCTGAGCGAAAATCAATAAGAATACACAGTGATTAGAAAGTCAGAACCACGGAGGGAAAAATGACAAAAATCGAACGTGTTAAATTGTTTCATTTGGAACCATCATCAGGCAGTTATTATAACGATAACACGTATTTTTATGTCAACCTACAGGCACCTAATATTGATAGTATCGGTTACACTTTATTTTTATTACCTACCTACCCTACCCTACAGCATTTTAATGACTCTATGCGTCCTACCTATAATAATTTGTTGGCAGGTGCCCCCCTCCCCCCCACTTAATGTCACTAATGATTTGTAAATGTTTGTTTAATATTTTTTCAGGAAACATTACTGATACTAATGTTTTTATATTGCGTACTAAAAATACAGGATGGACTTACTTATACTGCCTGAAAAAAGATTGTGCGTTTCTAGTAAAAAGGGTAAAACTGAATAACTTGAGGTTCACTTACACGAAGTAATCAAATGCTCCACTACCGGCAATTTCACGTCACATTGACGTCATGACAAAATCAAATATATTGCGTTTTGCGTCATTGTTACATAAAATTGCCGTGATGGAGCAGCAATTTATTTTATAATACACTGCGTTGTTTATATATAGCTACTTATAGCATAGATCGCCCGAATTTGAGTGGATTGCCTAAGATACCTACGAGTACAATAACATTTTTGGGTCAGCGAAGAGTTCTTTATTCTCCCAAGGTCTCCATTTTACGACTTCGGGAGACCCCAAAAGAGATGGACGGACGACATCATGGACGACGCCGCTGTGGGGGGAAAAAATGGCTGCAAGCAGCAAACAACAGAAAGGAGTAGATGAATGTGTAGTCCAAGAGCCCGCTGCTTAATTTATGACGTATCTGTTTTTTGATCGAAATGTGGTACAAATGATAGCTTACCAATAGGGTATTACATCGCACTAGGGTTGCCTATCAAAATCCTGCCGCAACCCCCCCTGCCCCCCCCGAAAAGGTCCCTCTTCGCGGTTTTTCGCATTTTATAGGAATATGGTAAGAGATAGCAGAAAGTAGTCAATGACAAAAATAATCCTTGCTAAATTCTCTACAAAAAATGCTAAGTCAATTTTTTCGTAGAACTAGCAGTTTACCCGCAATGGCCGGTCCAAAACCGAAATTCATTTAAAATACTAAAAAAATGTATTTAAACTAAATTGGTTGAAAATTGATAAGAGCTACAGGAAAATAGTCAGAGAACAAATTAATTACCATAGTCTTAGCTACACAATGAGCTTTAACTTATGTTCATACATCTATTAATTTCGGAGTTATTGCAATAAAACTCAGTGACGAAAATTCTTAAAATTTAGTTTTTCATAAAATAACCAGTGATATAGCGCCGCAGGCCAAAAATTTTCTTCCATAAAATGTTAGTAATAATGGGTGGAAGAATTTGAAAGAAAAAAAAACAAACTTTTTTTTGTATTTTTTCAAAAAATATCCTCTTTTTTGACCGGCCATTACGGGTAAACTACTTCTTCTTCTTCTCTATAGCTCTACAACCCTTGGTGGGTCTTGGCTGCCTCCAAAATCCGTCGCCATCCTCTCCTATCCAGAGCAGCGGTCCTCCAGTTCACACCCAGCGCTCTGCAGTCAGCCGTCACCCCGTCGAGCCAGCGAAGCTTTGGCCTTCCTACTCGTCTTCTTCCCACTGGATTGACAATCATTGATCTCTTTGCTGGTTCCCTGTCCTCCATCCGCTGCACGTGACCGAGCCATCGAAGTCGGGCGATTTTAGCAGCTCGAACTGCGCTTATGTCACCGTACAGCTGATAGAGCTCAGCATTGTGTCTCCGTCTCCAGACACCATTCTCGCAGACCGCTCCATATATGCGTCGCAGGATACGCCTCTCAAATATATCTAATGCTTTTTCATCCTGTTTGGTTAGATTCCATGTTTCTGACGCATACAGGAGGACAGGTCTGATCAGGGTCTTGTAGAGAGTGACTTTTGTCTTCCGTGAGAGTAGCCTGGATTTAAGTTGGCTTATCAGTCCAAAGTAGCACCTGTTGGCTGCCACTATTCGTTTACTTATCTCTTCCGATGTGTTATTTTTATTATTAATTTGTGACCCGAGGTATGTGAAGCTTTCCACGACCTCGAACGTATAGGCACCAACTACCATCGGAGGGAAAGAACTCGGTGTGGTTACAACAGGCATGTATTTCGTTTTACTTTCATTGATTACAAGACCCATTTTCTTCGCGGCGGCTTCCAAGGCTATAAAGGTCTCTCTTAGGACATCTTCCGATCTTGCAATGATATCCAAGTCATCGGCATATCCCAATATTTGTACTGACTTATGGAATATTATGCCATTTGTTTCTATTTTAGCATCCCGGATGACTTTCTCTAGGGCAATGTTAAATAGTAAGCATGCCAGGGCGTCCCCCTGTCGTAGTCCATTTAGTGTTTGGAATTGTGAGGATGTGTCGTTCTGTACCTTCACACGACACTGTACACTTGCCATTGTTAGTTTCACCATTTCGACAAGTTTAGGTGGTATATTAAACTCCTGCATTGCTATGTACAATTGCTCCCTATTTATACTATCATATGCTGCTCGAAAATCAATAAAAAGATGGAAAGTGTCTATATTATATTCAATAGTTTTTTGAAGGATCTGTCGCAGAGTGAATATTTGGTCAGAGCATGATCTTCCGCGGCGAAAGCCACCCTGGTACGGTCCGAGTATTTTCTCCACATAGGGTTCCAGCCTCCTAAACAGAATCGTAGAGAGGATTTTATATGCTGTGTTCAACAGCGTGATTCCCCTATAGTTACTACAGAGTAGTTGGTATCCCTTTTTGTGGAGTGGACATATGAGGCCTTCATTCCAGTCAGTTGGTAATGTCTGTGAGTTCCATACTTCTGCTATTAATTTATGTATACATGAGTGTAAGGGGTCTCCTCCACATTTTAGTAATTCGCTCTGTATGTTGTCACTCCCAGGGGACTTGTTGTTCTTTAGGCTCTTGATGGCTAAGCGTACCTCTGCAAGTGTGGGTGGTTCCTGTTCTTCTGGTGGGGCAGTGACCTCGGGCTCGGATAGTGTTACGTCCTGCGAGCTTGGGGTATTATCGTGGTTTAGCAGTTCGTCGAAATGTTCCATCCAGCGGTTGAGAATGCTCGGCTTATCGGTTAGCACTATTCCCGATTTGTTTTTGCACATAGTAAGGCGCGGTTTAAACTCCTTTCTCATGTCATTGGCTTTCCTGTAGAATTGCCGACTCTCATTTTTCTCATAGCTTTCCTGAAGTTGGATGGTTTCGTGCTTCATATATTCCCGCTTCTTACTTCTGTGGAGTTTCTTTTCCTCCCGTCGCAGCTTCTTATATTCCTCCTCCAAACCTCTGGTCCTGCTCCTTTGGATCATTTTTCTGTAAGCGTCGTTCTTCTTGTTGGTTGCTTGTTGGCAATCTTCATCAAACCATTGGGCTCTAGGTGTTGGTATTTTATATCCGATGGTTTCAGCTGCCCTAGTAGTTATTGCAGCTTTACAGGATTCCCAGTAGGTGTTGATGTCTGGTGGGGTTTCCGCCTCCATGTTGGGCAGATGGTTGCTGACTTTTTCCTGATACTGTTCTGTTATGGTGTTCAGCTTTAGTTTTTCTGTGTCAAACTTTTTTATCTTTGTGCCTCGTGTTCTTTTTGCATTTGAAACTCTTGCTCTAACCTGTGCGCATACCAAAAAGTGGTCCGAGTCGATGTTTGCTCCCCTGTATGTCCGTACGTTCATAATACCTGATCTGTGCCGTCCGTCGATAAGGATATGGTCTATTTGGTTCCTTGTGTGGCCATCTGGTGCTTTCCAGGTGTGTTTATGGATATCTTTTCGTTGAAAGTAAGTGCTTCCTATGATCATGTTGAGTGAGGCTGCGAAGTTCACCAGGCGTACCCCGTTATCATTGCTGTTGTCGTGGAGGCTGTATTTACCTATTGTTGGCCTGTAGATGGCCTCCTTCCCGATCTTTGCATTGAGGTCTCCCAGAATAATTTTGATATCGTGCTTTGGACAGCGGTTGTATGTAGTTTCTAGTATATCGTAGAATTCTTCTTTCTCATCATCCGATTTGTCTTCGGTTGGGGCGTGTACGCTTATGAGGCTATAGTTGAAGAGTTTACCCCTAATTCGTAGACTCATGATTCTGGGGCTTACTGCCTCATACCCCATGATGAGATGCTTTGCATGTTTTCCAACTATGAATCCAGTTCCCAGGTGATGTTCTCTTTGGTGGCAGCTATATAGAATTGTGTGGTCCCGTCTCTCCATTACTCCATCTCCTGTCCATCTGATCTCCTGTATGGCTGTGATGTCACATTTGTACTTCTTAAGCTGTTCCAGAAGTAATCTTAGCGCTCCTGGGCGGTAAAGTGAGAGTGTGTTCCAAGTTCCTAATCGTATTTCCTTAAATCGTTTGCTGGGTCTAGTATTGGGTATCAGTCCGGCTTCTTTTCTTGTAGGTTTCGTAACGTTGAAGTTTTCTAGGTGAGGTTGTTGGCCTCACGCCAACCCCCTACCAGGAGGACCAGGGTTTTCTGTCGGGGTTTCCATCCCTTAGCTGGGGGGGTCCGGTTTTGTGGCGCCGGAGACTCGCCATTCATCCTCTCCTATCTGCTATGGCACTGATGTTAATATGCAAGTGACCACATTGCCCAGAACTCGCGGGGCTTAAGAGGCCACTCGTGGACGCTAGGAGTAGGACTATTGGTAGTGTTGCTGGTGAAATACAACTGTGGCGTTACACGGTATTTTAGGGACACATTTTTTCCAGCAAAAAATGTGTCTCCGTGACCCTACCAAACTTTGAGCCCCAAATTTTTTCAAAAAAGGCCAAAAATTTTCTTCCATAAAATGTTAGTAATAATGGGTGGAAGAATTTGAAAGAAAAAAAAACAAACTTTTTTTTGTATTTTTTCAAAAAATATCCTCTTTTTTGACCGGCCATTACGGGTAAACTACTAGTCCTATGAAAAAATTGACTTAGCGTTTTTTGTAGAGAATTTAGCAAGGATTATTTTTGTCATTGACTACTTTCTCCTATCTCTTACCATATTCCTATAAAATGAGAAAAACCGTGAAGAGGGACCTTTTCTGGGGGGGCAGGGGGGTTGCGGCAAGATTTTGATAGGCAACCCTAGTGCGATGTAAAACCCTTTTGGTAAGCTATCGTTTATACCACATTTCGATCAAAAAACAGATACGTCATAAATTAAGCAGCGGGCTCTCGGACTAGTGGAAGAGGCCTATATCCAGCACTGGAGGACAGACGGCTAAAGAAGAAGAAGAAGAGTTCTCAAAGAATCGCCAATGTCGCTCTTGCAATATCCATTAATCATGTAGACATTATGATTTCTGTAGTTTTTTTATGATCTGAGTAAAAACACGAAATAAAAATGTTAAAAGTACCAAATAATTATGCATTTTAAATAAGTCAGTCCATGTTAGATGGCGCATGCTGTATATTAAAGATAAACAAAAAAACAATGCAATACATTAAAAGTAATGGCAATCCTCAGACATTTTAATGTAAAAGAAAATGACAATTTTGAAATATTATTAATTAAAAATCGCACATTATTAAGTTTTTAATGGATGCTTTATAAAATAAACGCTTCCAACAGGAAAACGATTCAAGAAAATATTGTACTTTTGAATATTGTTTTGAATAAGTGAAGAAGAAATACGTCTGAAAACTCTAAAAAAAACATGATGTATTAAGACTATGCATACCGACATTTCAAAAATTTCTAAAAACGGGAGACCTTCTATCTCGACAACCGTTACTAAATACGTATGCTTTGGAACAAAATAGGGTAGATGCATTGAACATTTATCTAGGGAATAACCGTGAAAGATTTTTTATAGATTTCTCAAAAAAATAATTTAAAAAAACCTCTGATCTTTTTTCCGAAAGACGGAAACTCGTTTCCCGAAAATCGCGGAGTATTTTTTTTTTGTACTGATAATATGCATAAAAATCTAGGGAATAACCGTAAATGTTTTTTGATAGACGT
Source organism: Ceraclea dissimilis (assembly GCA_963576895.1). Lineage (NCBI taxonomy): Eukaryota > Metazoa > Arthropoda > Insecta > Trichoptera > Leptoceridae > Ceraclea > Ceraclea dissimilis. Next base: position 777,220 of record OY756360.1, read on the forward strand.
AAAATTAGCCCCAAAAAATGAAAAAAAAAAACGCCATTTTTACAATTTTATCATGCGATCGTTCACGCGATTTTGAACCTTAATGCCGTGGGAAATGACTGTGACGTCATTCTTGGTACCAAGCCCTTAAGTATAGGTACTGTACTACTAAACCAAATCGCTGGGCGAACCTGGATGCGGAAGGCTCAGAGGAGAGACGAGTGGAAACAGTTGGAAGAGGCCTATATCCAGCAGTGGAGGGAATAAGGCTAATGAAGAAGAAGACTACGATATTCTCTCTCTAGGAAAAAAAGTCACTCGATTGTCAGTGATGTGTCTGGGCGTAGAAATATGAATGATAAGATTCTGAATAAAATTAGGTAAATAAAACTGAATAAAAGTCCCGACGCCGTCGTTTCAATGAGACAGCCATATGAAGAAAGGGGTGTGACTATTAAGTATGTCAAAATGTGGGGACCTAACTACGTTCAACGACAGAATCACATATTGGCGTTAAAACACTAACGTATGTATGCTAGATAAAACATTTGGATATGCGAACTCTTATACATAGTATCTTCTCCATCTATCTCGGGTGAACCGTGTGCAGGTTGTCGATGTTATCGAGCTTTCGGCCTACTTGCTGAGGCCATCTTCAGGACCAATGTAGTGACCGAGAAGAATGGAGAAGAGATTAACAAGGACCGTGAAAATCTGCAAAACTATCTCTAATAGTAGATTTCCGATATCCACTGATATTTTATCTAACAACATTTCGATGTTCTTTGTTGAATTACAGATAGTGTGATAAAGAGATTTCTTCCAGTCATCTGCGTCTTTCCTGTCCCTATTAATAACTGACGTTCTGATTTTCGGGGCTTTTGAGAGCAGTTTTTTTTGCTAAATAACACCTACCTACTTAAATTGAATGGCAAAGAGTTATTGAGATATAAAATACTGTTTAATAAGAGACTCCACTCTTATAAAATGCATCATTAAACGGAAATGAACCTTCAAAACGATTTCCTATAGAGTGTCGTCGTTACTCTAACGATCTCTTAACTGTGAAATAACGAAGATTTTAATCGTAAAATAACCCTGAGTAGCTTTTTCGGTTCAGAGTTAAAATATTATAATTTCCATTTAAGGTCCTATATGCTGTCATTCGGCTTCGGCGCCCTGAATTGTTCTCACCCAATACTGAGAGATTCGTCTTGAAACTGAAGACAGTGATAGATAAAAGTATGGACTATAATAGATTGGTTGCTTTAGAATAACAATACTTAGAAATACCTTGAATAAAGAAATATTCCGAAAGTACCCTGAAATTGACGGCATCTGAGGATTTTCCGTTCAGTTTTTCAGATAGCAAAGTATCAATTTAGCCAAAATAATGGTAATTATAATCTTAAGGCTGTTTAAGATTTTTAAAATTTTTGGCAGCTTTCTTTTAAAAAGGTATAAGTAATTCACTTTGTCGGTTACGTTATTCTTATTTCGCGCTAACATTCTCATACAAAATTTGAAAAAATTGAAGCGAAAATATCGTAGAACGATTTTTGCTCAATGCATATTAGCCCTTAAAATGAGTGACTCCTGAAGTTAAGAGCTTTTTGGTATTTAGATTTTAATAACTACATTTTCTCTTGCGGATGATATTGGAATTTAAAAGGATTTGCTCAGTGGCTCACTTACTAAAGTAACCCATTGCCCCTTTACTTGCACGAGAAGGTTATCGTGCAAAATGGAAACTAATTGATTTTAAGACTCCTGTAACGCTGAGTAACTAAAAGTTGCACTGGCTGAAAGTGAGCGAAAGGGTGAAATACAAGCTGTGCCTCAACGCAATTATTTATTTATTTATTCACAAAGCACACAAGGCCCTCAACAACATGATTCCCTTACCCACCTCGGAGCTCTGAACCTTACAGTACAACTCCTTCAGAAGTACATTGCGCCCATCGGCCACAGCCATCAACAAACTCCGACAGCGAAACATGGCAAACAAGTCCCGCTTCTTCGAGAGAGCTTTCTCTGTCGCGGGACCAATTACGATAGAGTACCATTAAACGGCGCATATAAGTTATCCATTATAATCATCATCATCATCAATGAGGGGTTTGTTAATTGAAACATTTAGATTATTTTTAAATTCACAATTTATTGAGAACATCGGATTTTCTATATGCCATAGTTGAATATAGAAAGTATGTTGAATATAGAAAGTGTAAAGTGATCACATTAAACCAGCTGACGATCAGTCATAAGCCTGATGGAAAGTTCATCATTAGCTGTATATCTGTTGAAATAACTACTCATGATAAAACATTATATTCCTAATTATCACAGTTTTTAATTTTAACTTGTCATCTCATCACATTTGATTGCCTTAACACACTTTTTAAAACGTCTTAAAAGAGGAGGAGCACACATATAGAACACTCCTCCGTTAAAGGTTCCACGATGAGGTTAAAAATATTCAATCTCATTTTTAAGTGGCCAGTAAAAACCTTTTAAATTCAAGGACTACTATATTTTAAGGGGGAGGGGGTGAAACAAATATGGGATCCTTTTTACATCCTTGACTTATTGTGGTTAATGGTTATACCATTGTTTTTTTTATTTTTATTTAAAATATGAAGGGCTACTTGAGGATCCACGCGTTGTGCCCACCCACTCTTTTTTGTATTTTTTTTTACTTATTTCGAAGCGTTCGGATTATAGTATGTAGACATTATGAATGGCATTTTTTCCAAATAAAACAAAAATATTTTTCATCATTATGTATTTATTTAAGTATGTTTGTTAGGCTATTAATCACACTTTTTTAAGGAATCCCAATATAGTGTTTTGACGAGTAGTGTTTATCGACATAGAAAATGCTTTGTCCCTTAACGTAACAGCATAAAAATAAAAGCGGTTGCGTGGTCGTTCGGATTAGCTGGCGTCCGAATTATCGAGGCTCTGCTGTATTTATAATAACCGATTTTTGCATTTTTGTGTATAAATTTTCCGGTAAATCTATTTTTTTTACAAATTTAATATTTATTGTAAGTAGGTACCTAACATACTTGTATAATAAACATTTTAATATAAAAATTACATGAAACAAAATGCTTCGGTAAATACTTGAAATAACATTATTTCAGTCCATAAAAAAGCTTTAGTAAAAAATAAATTCTCGTAAGTACTTATTATTTAGTAGTAAAGTATATTATGAGCGTTTCTTTTTATGTTCAAATAAGCATTTAAGTGCCTAAATATTTGGGATATCAAATATAATATTAGGTGAGTATGCCTACTTAGGAGTAGGCATATTGAAATTTGAATAACTTCTAAATACGGGAGACCTTAAATCTCGACAACCGTTACTGAATATGGTTTGGAAAAAAAGTAGAGTAGATACACTGAACCATAAACTAGGGAATGGCCGTAAAAGGTTTTTTATATCTTGTGAAGATTCTAAAAAAAAAAAAATGTTAAAAATACCTCTGATCTTTTTTCCTGAAAGACAGAAACTCGTTTCCCGAAAGTCGGGGAGAATTTTATTTTTGTTTTGATAATATGCATTAAATTCTAGAGAATAACCGTAAAAGTTTTTTGATTGAAGCGAAATAAACCCCAAAAAATGGAAAAAAATATCATGCGATTGTTCATGCGATTTTGGACCTTAATGTCGTGGGAAATGACTGTGACGTCATAGTTGGGTCGCGAGCCTTAACGTAAAAAGAAGCTTTTTGTGAAATTGTAACTGGCGGAAATACAAAGGTAGATAAATATTGAAAAACTGGTATTTTAAAAGGGATCAAAATTGTTTGCTCGTAAAGGCAGTTCCAGGAATTTCGTGAAAAAAAATGAACTAAACGATTCCAAAAATGTTTTAGTAGTTATTTGATACCATCCTAAATATAATAAAAAAAATGTTTATTACTAGCTGTAACCTGAGATCCGGAAAGGGCGTTGGAAAAGAAGTCCAGATCGTACGTCAGATGTTGTTCAGCTAAAGCGGAAGACACCGGACGATCGAAAGGATCCAGTCACCGCATCCCGCCGTGCTTGGTATCTCACGAAAGTGCTTCAAGAGTAGAACTCATATCTTTTTACAAATTTAGATTCTGTCAGTTCGTGGGAGGAGCCATCGAAATGTTGGAATCCGAACGCCACTGAAGGGCATGTTTGTTATCGCGTGGAACAGTTCTTGGATGAGGTGATAAAATTTTGTTTTTGAAAAAAAAAAAATATCGTTTACCTACTTATTTTTGTTGCTCATATATATTATACCTTCAGTGGGTACTCTTAAATGAAGAACCGAACAGCTACTAACAAATTCTCAGAATCAGTCAGAATATAAAATTTATTTAGCAACGTTAAAAACGTTACTCGAATTATTTATTATGTACCAGATGAAAAGCTTTCTCAAAACTTGTTAAATTTTCCATATCATATTTCACAGTTGCTATGAGAAATTTCCAATAATTTGTCAATAAAGATTAGGAATGATTGACTGAGAGAAAAGCATTATAATATAAAATTTTATTACATTATCCACTGTCAAAATTTGTTACTTTGTTTCTGAAAGGTTTTTAAATAATTTGATTAATCTAGAGAAAATAATACATCAATCATACGTTTGTTTCATTAAGCTTAGATTAATTTAAAAAAAACTACAATATGATTGATATGAAAAAGAAACTTCGTTCATTATCATTGAATGACTATCTGTGGTAATGGGGAAATTACCTTTCAAGTCGGGTATGTGTAGTGTTTACACTTTATACCGAGAGTGGCGCTAGTTTCGCCATGCTAGGTTCACACGTTTGACACATTCCGCAAACTGCAAACGATTGCCTCAACCTTCGATTGGTGAGAAAACTGACACTACAGGGGATCGGCCACAAGTGGTAACAAGCCTACATCTGAACACGTTTGAATTTGTGAAGGCTTGTAGACGTTTGGCAAGCTTTTGGACACAGGATAAGAGCGGCAGGATTTGCTTGAATGGAATAAATAAGAACCTTCATACGAAACAAGCAGCATTTCGGTTAACAGCCCAACTATGACTTCACAGTCATTTCCCACGGCATTAATGTTCAAAATCGCATGAACAATCTCAGGATTAAATGTAAAAATAGCGTTTTTTTTTCATTTATCGTTGTTAATTTGCGGTTTTTCCCTTTTAATGCGACGAGTTGCTGTCTTTAGGAAAAAAATTCTGCGGTGTATACACATCCTTTTTTTACGGTATTATACGGTCATTCCCTAGATAAAGGTTCAATATATCCACTCTTTGTTTTTTTAATCTCTATCTAATATCTCAATTTTTTTGTTATGTCAATATGCCTACTACTAATTACGACGCCATGAAAACTGTCAGGTATAATCATGCTGGTCTAATATAAGTTTGATAAGTTGCCTGACGGGATCTGAAGGGTCCTGTCAATAATAATTATTATTACTATCGAACACGCGGTGCTGGGGGCACTGCGGTTCTCCGAATTTCGGTAAAGTTTTTGAAGGATTGTGCAAAATTTAAAGTTTGAAAGGCTGACGGCTCGGTAACCGATATTTTGGTAAAACTTACGTAACTTTTATTGTTCCTTCTCTCTGAATAATCTACTTGATGAGATTTTCACAAGATTTTTTTTAACTTCACTACGTTGTATATTTGTACTTTTTTTTTTTTGGCAAATTTTCCAACCACTCCTTACTTTTTATACCTATTAAAAATAACACACAACATTATCGTGGTGTAAACTTGTCTACGACGTCAGAATGGGTGGCGAACGTCATAGAAATTTCGAGTCGTTTAACAATCAGCACCTAACTGTTACAGGAAACTCGAAAACATTTAAAAAATGATTTAGGCTCTGTTATAGAACCCAGGTATCCCACAGAGATGTACGGCAGTACGGGCTATGCCTGGTTAGGTAGATCTAAGTATAATACAAATTATTATTTTTTCTTTTTTTTAAGTAAATGAATCTGGGTTCATCGAAATAAACCCAAATACATCTTCGCACACTTCACAGAAAGCTTAAAAGCTTGTGTTGTGAAGTGGAGTAGGTCGGGGATTGAACTATTTGTAACTATTATTTCAATAAACTACTTTTTTATTATTATAATAATGAATTTCATTAAAAATTTCCGGGAACAACAGCTAGTATGCAATAATTTTATTCAGTACAGGGTGTTCAGGAATAACTCACACACAATATTCCATTCAATCGTAAATTAACGGACATTGTAATAATATACACTATTAAAGGTACCTGGTAGGTACATGCATGAAATATTTACACAATATTCAGAACATGCGCAAAAATAGATTAAACATTTACACTACTTTGTGTGTACACTGTACTGCATTGGAAATCCTAAATACATATAATAAAAATGGATGTATGTGTGCAGGCATGTATGTATTTGTGTTTGCACCACCTTAACTCTGGAACGCCTGGAGCAGTTTCAACCCAACCTGGTACACAAACCCCTTGCTATCTAAAATGAATACTGTGTGGTAGAAACTTCTGGAAATGCAGAACCTTCTGAGAAATTTTGCTAATGCGGGGATCTAAGGGCTGTGTGGGGTCGTGTGTGGTATCGTATGAAAGGGCGTCGGAAAAGAAATTCAGATCGTTAGTCATCTTTAGTCCAGCTCAAATTTTCTGGAGACACCGAGTGATCGAGAAGATCCAGACACCGCATATTGCCGTATTTGGTGTCTCGTGAAAAAACTTGTCTAGTAGAACACAGTTCTTTATTTAAATTTTGAATCGGCGGTCAAGTCATGGTGGGAGAAGCCATCGAAACGAGGGAATCCGAGCACTCGGAGAATTACGTAAGACCTCCTAGACAGTCGTGGAAAGAAGTCGGATTTTGTAGAGGTTAATAGGTGGTCAGAAGCCTGGTTGGTGCGATTCAATCCCCGATGCCGACTTACTCCATTTCACGACACAAGCTTACTGTGAAAGGTCTATTTGGGTTTATTTCGATAAGCCCAGATTCATTTTTTTAAAGAATGAAATAAAAAAATAATCCAACATTTTAGATCCTTCTAGAAAATTGACAGAATGAATAAACAGTTGAACGCGATTCTGGTCATACTGTCAATCTACTTCAGCATTCAAATTCGCCGTTGCGAAGCACGGGTAACGCAGCTGGTACAAAATATACGTACGGGAATAATAATATGATTTAATAGTAGGTTTATCAAACATTTCTGGCGTTGATTCCTCTGTACCGGACAACCATATTTCATGGCAAAGGACACTCAAACATCCGGATAATAATAATCCCACTGTACCTTTACAATATTAATATTATTTGATAAAGCATTACAGGCCAGGCTTCTGTGATGTTTACCTGAACATACTCGTAGTACAATGCATTCCCTTTTGTTCGTACTGCTGAACTAACAACGCAGATTACGTGCGACTCCTCGTCATTACACTGTCAAATATGAGAATGTAGAATTTTATGTTTTTCTTTTTATAAAATAAAGTTTGCAGTATGAACCCATCTATATCTTACAGGACAATTCCTTAAGAAGGCCATTGCGCTCAGCAGAACATAGCAAACAAGTTCTGTTTTTTCGAGAGAGCTTTCTCTGTCGCGAAACCAATTACCCGGAATAGACTGTCAGACGAACTCCGAAGAGCCCAGCTTATCACAGGAGCAGGCTGAAAACTAAGAGTTGTAAGACCAGCTTCCCGCGCCTTTGAGATGGATTACCATTAAACGTCGCAGATTAATTAATTATCCATCATCATCATCATCATATGACACCAGATGGGCGCCACGAATACGGAAGTGGAGGACTTGCCCAGAGAGAAGGAGTGTCGGAAGGCCACCAAAGAGATGGACCGACGATATTGTCCAAATCGCTGCCAGGGGGAACCTGGATGATGGATCGAAGGTTGTAGACAGCGTTGACAATCGACATGAATTCTGGAAATGAAAACATAAATTGTAGGTACGTGATTGGTGTCTGGTGTGAGATTGTAATTGAAGCGTTGTGGGTTGTTTGTATCTTCGATTCTGACAGGCCACAGTTTCCTAACCTTTACTTCTTCCTACTAAAATTCTTCACTTTAATCTACGTAGACACTAGTAATTATCTTTCATCTTCTTTTTCATCTTCTTCAGGCCTCTGTCCTCCACTGCTGGATATAGGCCTCTTCCATACCCTGCCATTTATTTCTGTTGGTTGCTGCTTTCAGCCAATTTTTAACCCCCACAGCGGCAATGTCGTTGGATCATCTCTTTTGGGGTCTTCCGACGCCTCTCTTACTATCCCAAGGTCTCCATCTTGAAATTTTTGGGATTTATCTTGTAGGACATATCTTGCCAGGTGTCCCGCCCATTGCCATCTCAGTCTTGCTACGCGATCCATGATTCCCTTCCATCTCTCATACAAGATCTCTCTGGTAGCATCTCTCATAAAAAAAAAAAAACATTTACAGATTCGCCAGTTTGCAATTGACATGACGTAATATTGCAGATATAATGCACGTGCATGAATAATCGTGATTCTGAAATTATATTTAGTTAAAAGAATGTTTTTTTTTTCATATTGCATACACACAGCTGTACCTACGAATTGGACAATGAAGGGACAAAACTGAAATATATTTTTATTTTTTTTATTCACATGTGAAAAATTTGTACAAAAAGCCCTGTGCAGTGTACCTACATGTATTTTGTAATTTTTACATAAATACCTATACATGTATCACTCGATTCTGGGTGCCTTTGCAGAAAAGAGAGACGACATATTAATGTTCGTAAAATTGATCGTCTGTTCATTTTGTTCTAATGACTCAACTTCAAAAAGAGAAAGTCTCCTGCTTTGAAGTGAGTCGCATTACACAATAAACTAAACAAACTCATAAATTACACAAATTCAAAATAATTCTGTATTTGCAATTTTAAACTTATAAATCTTACTACAAAACTACTATATTTAAAGGTACTAAACACTTACACGAAAAAAAACCAATTAATCTATAAATCCTAACATAACATAAATCAAAATTTATCATTATCACCATATTACAATATGTCTCCATGAACAGAAGGCTCACTTTAGGGTTATCGTCATTTAAATTAGGAACCAGAATCGCACAACAATTATATATTGTTCCATTGTATTTTGTGTGGGTGGGAACTAGTAGGTATGGGTTATCAAACAGTGCTTAATCAATATTCCTGATAGCACACTGCAGGGCCTGGCTTCAAATTATTACCGAACTGGGAGTTATACATTACATGCGAGTATGTTTAGATGTAACTAGTACCTACGGCTAGGTAGTTACATATCTCGTAGGCGATTCGCATATTATTCAGCAAGTTCTGTAATTACCAGAGCCCCACAAAGTATAAAGAGATACCGGTATAATTTCCGCCCACTATTTTGCATCAATCAATTAAATGCTAGAAACAGACATGATACAAAACCGGTTCGCGAAAATGACAAGCAAAGTGTAGAAGGAAGACCTGGTACCCGTACTTCAAAACAAAGGCGGGTGACAAGGCAAAGGTATGTGGTCCAACACAGCATTCTTCTTCTTCCTCAGCCGTCCCTCCACTGCAGGATATAGGCCTCTTCCTTCCTTAAGCATTGAGCTTTGCTCTACCAGTTTATTCCTGCGACTGGGACTACATCATGTACTTATATCTTTTTTGGGTTCGTCCTACAGGTTTTTTCGAGATCATGACCTAACATAGTAAATTACATGAAAAAAACACAACATAAAATAGATACTCAAAATCAACCTATTATCGAAATATTTAAAATTATAAGTACCACACAGACGGCAAAGAGCCCAACTTGACGTCACGCTTTATTTCTCGCGGTGTTAAGATTCAAAATCACATGATCTGTACCACATGTGTTTAGCTAAAGAGAGCTGCTGCAGAAGACAGAAAAGAATGTAGATTAAGATGTAAGAATTTGCTGCAAACCAATCCGCAGGATTGAGACTGGAGAAGAAGATACAAGATATAAAAATATTTTACAGTCATTCAAAAGGTAAAGGTTCAATCTACCCTATTTTTTAAAGCATATTTAGTGAGGTTGTCGAGATCTAAGGTCTCAAAAATCTCTTTTCCTTAATGTGAGCATGCCTTCCTACTCATAATATTATATGGTACTACCTACATTATTGTAATTATTGATTAAAGCTGCTAAATAGCGTCATGGTAAATTTCCTCTGAATAGCAGTTAATCAAGTTTGGTACAATTCGTTACAGAGATATGGTTTATATAATAGTATACTTCTAGGAACATTACACGTGATGTATTATTACATATCACCCACACCTATGCCATACATCATAACATTACGGTACTAAAGTAACCAAAATACGCTTTGTAAGTAATACAAAGCGTCTATTACAATGATCAATGTAGGTAACTATTGTGGTAAGTTTAGATTTCTAACGTGATACGACACAGGTCTCAAACTTACAATCATTTGACAGAAGGTATAGATACAATATTCTGACTTGTATTGACTATGGTGGGAAAAATTATGTCAAAGTTTCAAACACTCACACAAATGGAACACTTTGTGTTAGCTGGCAAAGATCGCAGCACAGCGATAAAGCCCACATTACACGATTCCAAAATTGCACCTGCATTGTTGAGAACATCGTAAGATGGAGCAAAAAAAAAGGCGATTCTGGAGGAGTCATGCTTTTTTTCATGATTTATTATTCAAAGTTTACAAATCTACATACTTTGTTCACTTTGTGTGTAAATAAATGACATTATTTGTCTCTCTGCTAACCCTAAAAGGAAAAAAGCTTGAACCGGTATTACAGAAGATAAGTAACAAATAATTATTTGTAAAAACTGTGGAAAACCATTACCAGAAAAATTATATTTTTCATTCCAATTAAATTTCGACACGAAAACGAGTGGTAATGTATTATCAGTACAACGCAGATACAATAACAATAAAACAATATGATATTATTATAACCAAAGGCTGAAAAAGAGCATAAAAGTCATGAAAAAATAATCACATAATTTCGGATAAAGGTCATATTTTGAGAAAAAATATCATGTCTTACCATAAAAACATGGAATAAATATCATGTTTTGCCGAAGTTTAGCAAAAATATGCTGGTTCGTAGAGTTGCGTATTAATATGTTGGTTAAATGACAGAATGCTGAATTTTGCAAACATTTCATAAGGGAATACACCATCTCATTAAATTATAATGTCATGTATGTTTCAAAATACCCAAAATCAAAACTGATATATTGACAGAACCTACTGACAGTCCAATCAGAACAAACAGTATTGGAACTGACCCAACTCAATATTATCAAGACTGTTATTATAACTTTAATAAAGATGCGGAACTATGGTCATATTTTGATGTTCATTGTCATATTTTGATGTTTAAAGAGCCATATTTTGATGTTCGGTCATGCATATTATGATATTTGTAGAGTCATATTTTGATATTTGTTAATTCATATTTTGATGTTTGTTGAGTCATATTTTGATGTTCGCTCATGCATATTTTGATGTTTTAAGAGTCATATTTAGATGTTTGTTGAGTCATATTTTGATGTTTGGTCATGACGGTCATGCATATTTTGATGTTTTTAGGGTCATATTTAGGTCATATTTTAGGAGATGGGCTAACGATTTTATCGAACTGGTGGGACAGGGTGGAGGGAGAGCGCCCAAAACAGGGAATTGTGGAAAATACAGGAAGAGGCCAATATCCAGCAGTAGGGGGAAAGGGACTGAAAAGAAAAAGAAGGCTTATATTTTGATGTTCGGTCATAACACGCATATTTTCGAGTTTTCCCTATTTCTGATTCATTATACACATGTGGTATGTATTTCACTTGGCACATACTTGGGTATATGGGATACGAATTGGATGTGGTGATAGGAAATAAGGAAATAGCATTGCCTACTGTTAGTGTATGTACAATGACAATGGACTGAACAGTTGTTGGTAATAATAAAATCATAATCAAATAATAAAGGGGATGCGATCCAACAAGAGATATAAAGCCAATTTCACATGTTGTAAAAACTGTTGTCGGAATGTAAATGTCCTTCGAACATCGATGCAGTTCGATAATTTGATTTCGACGTTTTGCAATCGATATAAATATAATAGTTGCGCAAACACTGACTGACTCTGTAATGCATACATCTAATCTGTTGAAATTTACTCAAAACTGTTGAAATCTTACTCTATAAACCAAAGTGACATACTCACTCATCAATCCTAGAATCTTGTGTAAAGTGAAACTTTGCAGACATAGATTTTTTTCTAATTCCGCCCTTAAGGAGGTTGAAAATAGGGTTGAATTTTTTTAGAATAGGTAAGTATACGAATTTCTAAAAAAAAATGGACGTGGTACGAAGTTGAGATTTGGAACATAAGATCTCTTAGTAATATGTCAAAATTAGTAATATGGCCTTTTGGTGTTTTTTCACATTTTATTTAAAAGGGATGAAAATGGGCCTAAATAAAAATATATTTCTAAGTGCCTCTTCAAAGGGTAAAAAATAATTTTATACGAATTTACAGAAAACCGTTTTCTTTAAAAGGGATTAAAACTTATTATTCCATTCTAAAAAAAAAAGTCAATTATCAAAGCTAAAGGGGTGGGGGTAATTTATTTTTTAAAAACGATTTCTTAGTAACCCATAAAGCTACCTAGGCAACGCCGGGTATTACAGCTAGTCAACAACAAAGGACAATATTTTCTGGGTGATGATACTAAGAAGTGTGCTGGAAAGACCTGCCTCCGCGTTCAAAATAAAACAAAAACTTGGTTCTAGTACTGATGCAACTAGCAAAAACATTAATGTCTTCTAGGATAATTTTCTTCATAATCGATGTTGGAATTTATCGATGAAAAGAATATAATATTTACATCCCTTGTATTGTAGAGATGTCCTCGTAAAGTTGCGCTTCAATTATTATTGTTATTCGATTCACATCATAATACTGACAATATACATAAAATATGACGTACAATCAATTCACTACCTACGGAGCAACTTGCAAAATAATAATAATAAGAAGAGCGTGTGAAATTCAATATGTTCGGTTTTATTACTTAACAATCACAATACTCGTAGGTGGAAAGACGTCATGCTGAACGAGCTGCGAATGATTCTGAAATCGGAATGGGTTCTTTTCCAATATTATTGGAAATATAGGTATCGCTAAGCTATATCCCCACAGCACATAAGGAAGGAGATCCGGAAAATATCCCCCATACCAACCCGTCTGGACAGCGTGGTATGGAGCTACTCAAAGTAGCCGTCCAAAAATAACCCCCCAAGATGACAGACACAGAAAATAAGCAAAACCCTTCTGGTTGCCATCCTGATGTTAACCACAGCAGCGGCTGGCGGAAGGTGGCAGCAATTCGGACACAGAAGACCAACAAAGGCTGCGACGAGACGACTTCGGCAAGGAAACAGGACACGAATAGATCAACACATAACCCACAGACGAAAATATTCATCGCTACTTTCAATGCCAGAACACTAAGAAAAGATAACAGGTTCGTTGAGTTGGAGGAAGAACTAACAAAGATTAAATGGCACGTCTTGGGAATCTCTGAGGTAAAACGAAGGGGAGAAGATTGTTTGATCTTGGAGTCGGGCCACTCATTTTACTACAGAGGCAACAGAGATGAAACAGTTGGCGGAGTAGGATTTTTAATAAATAAGAACATAGAAAATCGAGTCACATGTATCAAGTCAATATCTGACAGAGTCATTTACTTGGTAATAAAGTTAAATGATAGATACAGTCTGAAACTGATTCAAGCGTATGCACCAACATCTTCTAGCACTGATGACGAACTGGAAGAATTCTACGATGATATGAGCCAGAGTTTAAGAAACGACACCACACACTTTACATGCTTGATCGGAGATTTTAACGCCAAAATAGGTAAAAGGCTATCTGACATGGAGACAAATGTAGGTGAGTTTGGACTGGGAACAAGAAACGAAAGAGGAAACATACTAGTGGATTTTCTACAGGAAAACAATTTATATGCTATGAACACATTCTTCAATAAGAAACCCCAGAACAAATGGACATGGAAAAGTCCTAATGGCACCACAAGAAATGAAATTGACTATATTCATTGCACTCACAAATACATTGTCAGCGATATATCAGTACTGAACAGGTTCGCAGTATATAGCGACCATAGATTAGTAAGAGGCACATTAACTATTAATACCAAATTGGAAAGATTGAAACTTATTAAAAAGCCAAAACACAATATATATGAAATGCTAACGTCAAAAACTCTAGAATACCAAGCGACCATTACAACAGAACTAAGTAAGTCTCCTTTCCCTTCTTCAGGTACATACGAAGAAATGAATCGATACATAACAAATACGGTCAACAAGGCTGTTGAATCAATATCCTCTACATCACTTCCAACAAAAAGTGACAAACTAACTGACGCGACAAAATTACTTGTCAAGAAAAGAAACGATATGAGAGGCCAAGGTAAACAAGATTCAATAGAATATAAAACATTCAATAAAATGGTTCGCAAAAGTATTCGAAAAGATGTGGCAAAGTACAAGGAAGAACTAGTCAATGAAATCATAAAAAACAACGGAGGAACTAAGATCTTACAGAAGAAGCTCAGCATTGGCAGAAAACAAATAATGACATTGTGTAGAGAAGATGGTAGCGAAAGCAGTAACAGATCTGAAACAGTGCAAATAGCTAAAGACTTCTATGAAAAACTATATACATCACGAACATCTGATAACAGTGAAACACGAAGTAGAAGTAAAATCACAAACGTAGGATCTGAAGATATACCAGATATAACATTAGATGAGGTCAAGCATGCCATGGAAAAAATGAAGAATAAAAAAGCTCCTGGTCCTGATGGTATAACCATAGAGACAATCAAATACGCAGGAGAACCTCTTCAACAAGCAGTGGTATCTCTACTCAATAAGTGTCTGGAAGAAGAGAACATACCACAAGAATGGAACAATGCAACGATCAATCTCTTACACAAAAAAGGCGACCATAGGAAGTTGGAAAATTATCGACCAATAAGTCTTTTATCACATTTATACAAATTGTTTACCAAAATCTTAAACAATAGACTCACTAACAAACTGGATGCATACCAACCAGTGGAACAGGCTGGATTCAGGAAAGGATTCAGTACGAATGACCACATACAGACACTAAAGAACATTATCCAGAAATGCAATGAGTACAATATGCCCTTGTCACTGGCTTTCATTGACTTTGAAAAGGCCTTTGACTCTGTAGAAACATGGGCGGTAATGAAAGGTCTAGATAATTGCAGAGTAGACCACCGATACTCACAACTCCTGAAAAATATTTACAGTAATGCTACCTCCGTTGTACAACTTCACGAACCTTCCGAAAAGTTCCACGTCAGAAGAGGAGTAAGACAGGGAGACACCATATCTCCTAAATTGTTTACGTTAGCTCTGGAAGATGTCTTCAAAACCCTTGATTGGAGCAATACAGGTATCAACATCAACGGCGAAAACCTAAATAATCTAAGGTTCGCAGATGATATAGTTCTATTTGCTAAAAACGATAGAGAACTAGAGAACATGATAAACGATGTCAACACAGCATCCCAGAGAATAGGCCTAAAAATGAACATATCAAAGACCAAAGTTATGAGCGATGCAAACCAGTCATGTAATATCGTGGTAGATGGACAAGTTATCCAACAAGTTGATAGTTACGTATACCTAGGGCACACTGTAAAACTCGGAAGAGAAAATCAAGAGGTTGAAATAGAGAGAAGACGAGGCTTGGCATGGGCGGCCTTTGGTAAATTATCTCATATCCTGAAATCTCCGAAGTACCCAAATTATCTGAAAAAGAAGCTATTTGACGCCTGTGTTCTCCCAGTGCTCACCTATGGCTGTGAAACCTTTGTGTTCACAAAAAGAATCTTACACAAATTATCAGTGACACAAAGAGCCATGGAAAGGAGAATGCTGGGTATTTCACTGAGAGACAGGAAAACTAATGTTTGGATCAGAGAGAGGACCAAGGTCGTCGATGTCGTTCACAGAGTTTCCAGTCAGAAATGGAGTTGGGCTGGTCATGTGGCCAGAACCACAGACTCTAGGTGGACAAAGAAAGTTCTGGAGTGGCGACCTAGAACAGGCAGAAGAAGTGTTGGTAGGCCTCAAGCACGGTGGTCGGACGATGTGAGGCGAGTTGCGGGAGGCGGTTGGATGCGGTCTGCCCAGAATAGGGAGCTATGGAGATCGATGGGGGAGGCCTATGTTCGACAATGGACGCAGGGAGGCTGACATGATGATGATGAAGCTATATCATTGTTCAAGCGTAGAAAACGCATATATAATGTTTTTCCTCATCATCATCAATATGTCAAACCCCTTTTCCTATTGTTGAACATAGGCCTCCCCCGTTGATCTCCACAGCTCCAAATCCTGGGCAGATCGCATCCAAGCGCCTCCCGCAACTTTTCTTACATCGTCCAACCTACGTGCTAGAGGCCTACCAACACTTCTCCTGCCTGTTCTAGGTCGCCACTCCAGAACTTTCTTTGTCCACCTAGAGTCTGTGGTTCCAGGTACATGGCCATCCTAACTCCATTTCTGACTGGAAACTCTGTGAATGACATCAAAGCTTTGGTCTCCTCTCTGTATTTTTTCCTGACATTTTATATTTCTTTACATTCTGTTTACTTATTAAAAATATTTCCAAGTATATATTATAATGTCTGAAGCTTTATAAAACTTTGTAATAATTTGATGCCTTCAGTATTGGACATAATTCTGGGAAAAAAATATTATCATAATTGAAATAGAGTAAAAATATTGCTTCGAGAAAACGTTCTTATAAAATAAATTTTATAAAAAAGAAAAAATATTTTATAAACTAGTTGGTTTTGTACCTACCCGCAAAATTACCATTCTTTCTTAGTACCTAATTATACAGTTATTATTTTATTTTATAATTTGTTTAATTTATATGAACCTGATGAAAATAAGATACCTTGGACGGATATGCTCAGAAACACAAGAGTTCTCCAAAGAGCTAGAACGAATAGAGAGTTGATGTCAAATATAAAAGTCCGAAAAGTATCATATTTGGGTCATGTGCTCAGGGAAGAAAAATATGAATTACTCCACCTGATCATTATGGGCAAAATAGAGGGTCGTAGAGGGGTTGGAAGAAGGCAAATTTCTTAGCCCCGCAATATGTATATGACTGGACTGTCTCGTGACTGGACTGGAATAAGGAGTGCTGAAGAGCTGTTTCAAGCTGCCCAGGACAGGAACACATTCTCTCGAGTAATAGTCAAAGTTGGAGGGACTTGACACGACACCGGAAGAAGATGAATCATTTATTGAGAACATTTATTTTACGATAAGTTACTGCCATCTGTTTTAGGTCATATGCTCGCGTAAGCGTACCTTTGGGATCATATCTTAACTTACTTTCTTACATCCGATGGCCGTACAACTCCGGTAGAGTTTTGGCCTCCAGTAAAATGGATCTTCAAGCCTTCCTGTCTGCAGCAACGGACTCGCAGTCATCGCCAGCATTTAGTGCGTTCAGATCTCGCCTAACGTTGTCCATCTATCTCTGTCTTAGTCTACCCAGAGGTCTCCTGCTCACAGGTTTATTTTGCAGGAGATCTTAAGTAGGTATTAAATGATTTACCGTTTTTTTCCGACGTACACACGAGACTTGTCTCTATTGGAGTTTTAAGGAATCATATTTGTACGTGTAAAATATTGAAGAAAAAAAAAAAGAATTTCGAAATTGAAATTGTAATTTTTCGCTAGCTCACTGTTCAATTACCAAAAAAAAAACTGAAACATGGTTGGGTAATGTTTGTCATAAAAAATGCAAAAGAGTACGTCCATACATATTAGACTACACAAAAATTTTATGTAGAATAAATTATTTTACCTCTAAAACTTGTTTAGCAAAAGAGGAAGTTTGCAAATCGTTAAACTTTGTAAATTTGTGTAAAATGTCGTGGCGACGATAACAATCTTTTCTAAGTAACTTAAATTTATCGATAAACTTGTGCAGAAATCTGTTTTATATAACGCCATCTAGACGAGACAACATACAATTTTGTTGTCAGAAACTTGAGAATGTGATAAGGGGTCATAATTATTGTTAGGTCATGGACATTTCGGGATATCATGTCTATCCTTTATATGAACATGATAATAATATAATCGATGATTGGGAAAGGTTTGAGCACTTAAGGCAAGTAGCCCAACTATGACGTCACGGTCATTTTCCACGGAGTTAAGGTTCAAAATCACATAAACAATCGCATGATCAATGTTAACGGTAGCGTTTTTTAAACTTTTTGGGATTTATTTCTATGCATCATTTTTTTTACGATCATACCGAATTAGCAGGCGAAAAAAAATATTTAGCAATCTAGGTCGGTATATATAATCCCATTCGTATTATCAGCTACGGGTATAGTACCAAAATCGCTAATAAATAATTTTAAACAATTATACCTAGTTACCGGAAAATTTGAAAAAATTGCTAAAATCTATAATTATTCTCTAAATACTGATATTTCAGGCACAATGCTTGTATTTGAGGCCCCGCGCTGAGCCTAATCCTGTGATATCCGTTATATCTGGATAGGTGAATGTTTCCCACTATATTAGGATAATGAGTTTATATGTCAATAATGGATGATAATATGTAGACTCTTCTGGGTGGTAATACTGAGAAGTGTATTGGCAAGTCTAGCCTTCGCGTAAAAGAAATTCTGTAAATTAAAGATAAACCTACGTACCATCAAAGTACAGTAATTTTTTTCTCTATTTTATGATATCTAATATTCAAATTCCCAACATTATGGAATGTGTAGTGTGAGAAAATAATATTTTATCTCGAGTCTACCAAAATCATAAAATAATTCCAGTGAAAAATATGTAAAGTGGACGAGATAGGTCAAAGCAATTTATTCTCAATGTTATATATTTGTTTAGGGTCAAGTGTTAGAATAAAAATATATATTTTTTTCTCTCTAACTCTCATACCCAACGAAAGGGTATTTCATTTTTCAAAAGGTCGTTCACGCTCTCACGACTATCGTGCATTAAATATAAAGGCATTCAGAATAGGTGGTGAACCTCATCGCTGACTTTGGTGAGACGTAATTTTCGTTCGTTTCGTTTCTGTCTAAAGCGAGTCCTTCAGTTTTTCGGACACATTGCCAGAAGAGACGACAATAGCTTTGAGAAACTGATGGTCGTGGGAGGAGAAGAAGGCAGAAGAGGTAGAGGAAGGTCCCCCATTAGATGGACTGACCAAATCAAGGCTGCCACAGGTACATCAGTGGTTGGAGCAATGCGTACGGCGGTGTGTCGGGAGAGGTGGAGGACAACAATCCAGAACGTAGTACGGACAAGGAGAGAGGATGGTCACGACCCTCAGCAGTGAGGACATCGACGCAGAAGAAGAAGAATTTTCGTAACTTGGATTTTTGATTTCCCGATTTTAACGGTATGTACACTTTTTTATTGCAAAGACATAAGACCCGGCAACTATAAATCCTAAGGTAAATCTCTTAGCTAATTGACCCCGTAAATTTCAGTTAGACCCCGCTGGAAACCAAAAATTGGACACTCAACTATATGGCCCATCGTCTGGCGGCGACCACACTCACATCGATGGGGAAAACCCCCATCAATGCATTTATAGGTCTGCGCATATTGCATGGCCTGTCCTGATTCTATTAAGCGGGGACACTGTTTTCGGGGCAAGTCAAATCCGGTTACACGCTCATGAGGACTATTAAGTGCCTATTTGGGACTTTAGCCTCATTCCAGAGGGCATGCCAATCCTCGTTGAGTGTAGGAAGCTGGGGAGACGATGCCAGTTCCCTTCACAGCACGTTCCTTTTTGGTAATATGAGTGGAGGGGCCTCTAAATTTTAGTATACTAGTAGGTATGTAGTAGCATTCATAATTCTATGAAATATTTCCTTTTGTTTCCTAACTTTATTGTATTTTGAGCATTCATGTTTGTCGGAGTATTGTAGTTACATACGTTGTAGTAGAACGTATACCTTTATGCCTTGTACACATACAGGCTAGTAATTTAGTCGAGTAGCGAGTAATTTAGCAGCTAAACGTTTCTGAACACAAAAAAATTAAATAATCTTGTAGGCTTTCGTTGTTGGTTCTTCGGGTTTCCTTACTGCGTGTAGAGTGGTTGAACAACCGGGTTTTCGGCAGCGATACTGCTGCCATATTGAATAATGCCATGAAGGATACTGCTGAAAGGTCGGTTATTCAACCACTCTATACGCAGCAAGGAATCCGGAAAAACCAACAACGAAGATATGGACAAAAAATAGAATTGTAGTTTAGTTGGTTATTTAGTCATGTCAATCCATTTCGTTCTATTTTTTTAGCGAGTAGCGCCCCCACCACGTATCTGCTTACTGGTTCCTCGACTAAACAAGTCCAAACTGAAGTTTTAAATATATTCAGTCCCTGTATCTGTTAATAAGAAGAAGTCTTTAAAATTCCCCGCATACGCTGTAAGGCCGCATTGGGATACAATATGGTGTATGGTCTGTTTCTTCGCCCCGCAGTCACTTCCAGGGGAGTCCAGCCAGCCACACTTGTGGAAGAAATCGGCACTCGACCGTAGTGAGAACGAAGTTTTTGGGCAATAGCGAGTACGTTAGAACGAAATTTTTACTCACCACACGACTAAATAGTAACGTAGTGTGAACATGGCTTTAAACCCAAATGCAACCATTTGTAAAATTAAACGTGTATTTTTAACTATAAAGTAATGATACAAATACATAATAAAAGTTTGACGTTGGTAGAGAAATGTAAGCTTAAAGCTGGAATTATAACAATTCAACTAAAACTCTCATGAAGCTTTCATATGATTTAAACTTTCCCTTGGAATACTATTTAATATACTGAAAGCACACATTGTTCTTTAGAAAAAAAACGAATTAGGTACTTACCTTTATATTTAGTTTTCAGAACAGAATACATTATGATGTACTTATGTGAACTTTGATTAAGTTTTAAGTAGATTATGTATTTTGGAGATGATCAAAGGAGGAAGACAGCTGCTCATATTGCAATAACAGAAAGACTTGCCAGATGGATCGGCCACATAGTGCGTCAGGAGGGTCTCCTATTTGAATTAATTGAAGGAATGAACGAGGGGACAAACTACAGAGGACGACCAAGGAAAGAATACCTGGACGACCTGTCCCAGGATTTGAGCTTCGACTCATATATAGAGTTAAAAACCGCACAGGACAGGGATGAGTAGAGGAGGAGACATGGGGCTTTGCTGCAAACCAATCGTAAGGACAGAAATTGGAGAAGAATAACATCGTATTTTCTAGATATCGTAGTTGAATAACTAGTAGTTCTCTCAACAGATGTACAGCGAAGGATGGATGGACTGGAATTACCTATTGGTGAATGCTAATACTTAAGTGTAAAGTGATCACATCAAACCAGCAGATAGAAATCCATCCTTTGCTATATATCTGTTAAAATAACTACTTTATTTTTCTTTCTTGATCTACGCGATCAAGTTCATTTTGTTCGATTTTATGATTTTGACTGTTTGTCTTGAATTTGCTTTTATTAATCTTACTAGGTATTTGATATTTTTTAATTAATTTTACATTAATTCACTTTGACATTGTTAAGGGTTTATTTTTGTATTTATTGTCAATTCGCAGAACCTTCGTTGGTCTATGAAATGGTAATGTTTTTTTTGTATGCATTTATTGTGTTAACTGGATGGTTTTTTAAGATGAAATGAAATAAAAAAAAAGTCAAATGGCTGATTGATTTAAGGCATTCCTACTCGTACATAGACATTTATGTATTTTGTAGTTATATAAAATAAATAATTGATTGAAATGAATGAATGACAGAAACACACAATGTCCATTATTTGAAAGTCTGTAATGGAAAAGTATTCATAAGCTGAAAAGACTGAGAAAGTATGGGGAATGAGATAAAAAAATAACAAAATTAAATAAAGAATTCAATACCATTGAATAGAATTTAATCAGACTCGTGTGATTCGAATAGTATAGGAAGGTAGACTGTATTGTTATGTTACTCTGCACAACAAAAATTAAATGTTTCTTCATGAGTAAATTTTTAAAAAAATTGATTCGAAAAACACGAATAAGACGAAGAAAAAAATGATTTAGTTTCTGTGAAAAAAATAAATAAAGATAAACCTACTATCAGCATGAAAACATGAAAAGCAACAGTAATTAGTGTACCTATACCTATCCTAATTGCACACCTAAAGGTGCGTTTAAACGAGCAATTTTTCGAGCAATAATTGCGGCATCTCGTACACATCGTATTGATTAACATACTTTGCTAAATAAAGCAATTATTTCGGCGATATTCATATCAAGAAAACGATATTGCGTGCAAACGAGAAAGAGAACTGTTATGATGTCGGCGATACGAATTTCTGAATATCCAATCTTGATAAATTTTTGATTCATCATCAGAATGCATTTATTGTAACTTGATCGCTGGCTACATAGTAATTCTGTAGAAAAATGGGCAATTGTTTTATTTTTTATTGTTTTATTGTTGCTTATCACCCGTAGGCCCATCCAGACACCTGGAATCGTCATTTGAACATGTTATGTAAATACGAATTACAATTAAATAATAGCACATTAGTAGAAAAATATGTAGGATTATAAATCAATAGACAGAAAATATGATCCAAGATCAATGCTGATCGGAGTGTAAAAGGTTCCGACCAGCATTTCGTCAACACATGGAACAATAATTATGTTGTGATAAACGCGGTAGGTACAGATAATATTAATTAAGTCATTTTCGTGCTGACAACATTTCCATTGTTGGACAGTGTTATATGAAATGGAACGCTATGTCCCCAAGTGGAACTAATGAAATAATATACTTTGAGTGTCGATTTCATTCGTTCTGTAGTTGAAAAGGACATGGATTTTCTAGCTGCACTCTCCAGCACTCCAGAGACAAAATGACCTATATTAATATACTAGGGTTTCAAGACCTGTTAAACAGGGAACAGATATGAGTAAGACAGACGAAAGTACACTTCTGATCTTTGAAAGGAAAGTGCTGAAGAAAATCTTCGAAATGAAAATGAAATTTGGAGGATAAGGTATAACCATGAGCTGGAAAGTCTATACAATGAACCCAACATAGTAAAGTACAGAAAATCATATCACCGAACATGTCAAGCGAATGGAGAAAAGCCGAATTCAAAGGAAGATTCTCAGCAGTCCACCAGATGGGAGACGAAATGTGAGATGGATGGATGGCGTGGAGACCTAAAGGCAATTGGGGTGACGAACTGGAAGGTGCGGGCGATGGACCTAGTAAAAAAGCGAAGAATTCTGGAGAAGGCCAAGGTTCACAGTAGGCTGTAGCGCCACTGATGATGATGAAACAGGGGAAAGTACATATTTTCAGTTCATATTTAACCTGCGATTGTGGAATTAAACCTATTGAGCATGTTGTACTCCAAATATGCTACTCTCCATCTATCGATAGTCTTCTAAAATTCTTTTAAAACAAGTTGGTTTATCACCAATCAGTTTTATTACACAATTTTTATTTTATATTGGCACAACAGAACATACGGACGGTAAGCGTTTTATTATAATGATAAAACACTATCAAACAATTTACTACAGAAAACGAACTAGAGTTAGTAGTGACAGACAATACGTTGGGACAAAATTCCGATAGTTTTACTTCACGGATCAAATCATTTTGTAAATTCTTTTAGTAGCTAATTTGCTGCTCTTTCTATTTAACATTGAAATTCAATTGCATCTTTTTTTTTTAAATTAAATAGGTAACATGGTTGGCGCAGTTGGTTGGAGCGCGAATATTCAATGTGGAGATGTTTAGTTCTAATGTTGTTGCTGACGATTCTTCTGCAAAACAGCTGTCTTCTAATGCAAATAGGTAGGTAGGTAGGTACATAGGTGCGCAAAATTTCAAAGAGGAAAAATTCTGAATAATACGTACAAAAATTATTCGAAAATTATAGTAATAAAGTGTACTACGTAAAAAAGACAGTAGTAGATAATTTTAGCCATCTAAGTAACGTAAGGAAAAGTTGAATGCATCATAACACCTACCCTCTAAGTAGTGAAATGTAGTAGCAGTATGCTTCTAAGGAAGAAATGTAGGTACAGAGTTGTTGAAATAAATTTATGGTATTTTTCCAATCACATTGGCGCCCAACTCACGTTCGGTTGTATCATTCTCACCTACTTTACGTTCCGCACCACTGCACTTTACACTATATCACCACATTCCATAACTGTCTTCAGAGAATAACTATATTCAGTATCGATAAGAGAATTTTAAATTCGAAGTATACGTATGTTTAAGTATCTGAATGAATGAATGAATGAAATTTTATTTTTCCAGATATGTACATACAACTTACAAAAACAATTAATTTTGATATACACATATATAAACATAAATAAATAAAAAAAATGCCGTGTGGCAGCAGTCGCTCAACTATCTGGAAATCTTTTACTGCCTCACTAGACCGGAGTCTGTTCTAAGACAGTAGACGCCAAATCTATTTGTGACGGAAGTATAATGTTGAACAACACTGGACCAATCAAAACACGCCAAAAATAAATCTATTAGGTACATTTGACTCTTATTAATTGTTGCCATTTTGGAATCTGAGATATCCCTACTCATAATAATAACGTACCTTATTTCACAGATTTACCCCAGGGCTCCAACTGTTTATTGTTGTTTATCGTCCTTAGACCCTATATCGGGCACTTGGACTCGTCAGTTTTACATAATTAGACATATAATAATTTATTTAATAACAGTAATTAGAGTTTGCTGTTTCAAGAGGCCCCTGTCCATGAAACAGATCCCCGAATCTAATACAAGAGAAAGAAGAAGAATAATAGTAATAATGCACAATATCAACACTAAAGAGTGTAAAGGGCTTTTTGTGTTTTTCACATTTTATCCATATTTTTCGATATTGATGTTTTATTTGTTACCACGTTTTTCTTCTTCTTCATCTGTGGTTGTTGTTTTTTCTGCGTTTCTCTTCAAATTTTAACGACTTCCTAATGACCACCTCGAAAGTATGCACACTTTAAAGGTAATAAAAAGTATTGTGGAACCTTGGATTTGCATAATATACTAAAGCTACCCCTACTTACTTTACGGGTCCGGACTCTAGACCTTGCCACTCCAATGTGCAGCGACAGATATCGCTTTGTGATTTGCCGTTTTTAAGTCCTCCATATTGCATGCCATCCGCATCAGCGGGCACGACAGCAATAATGCAAATCGTCCTGCAGCGCCCAAGCTACCCCTGGTAACAGGAAACTTTCATGACCTCCAATTCTGCACTTCAATTGGTTGATAGCCAGCCGGTGTGTTCTTCTATTATTTTTTAAAGTGTCTAAATTTGCTGGTTAGAAATAATGTTTTTTTTCTACCAATGGAATGAAGCAAAAAGCACCGTTCATATTTTTTTATAGATATAATACTTATCATTTAATTTACAGCCAAATGAATATTTTACCAATTAATGACACTTCACAAGATATGTTATCCAAATGTTTCAGTTTCAGTGAATTATATAAAATGATGATATAAAAATATGAGATTAAAAATATTCTAAAAATAGCGAAACATCATTGATTTCACACTCTATACACAGCAGGTACGAAGTTATACCATGGAAGAACAAATTGCACGCGTCTGCAAGTAATCCGGAAGAATTTAGGTACATTATTCGGATTTTTATTAAATTAAAAGAAGCTTCTAAATTGGAGACCTCGAGATGGGAATAGAATCGTAGGACGGCCACAGCTGAGTTGGAGAGACGACTCGCAACCTGGATGCAGTCTGCACAGGAGAGGACAACATGGTGGCAGATGGAGGAGGCCGTTGTTCAGGAGTGGACGGGGATAGGCTGATGAAGAAGAAGAAGAGTTAGAGTTGTGTGTATGAAGTCATGTTCAATTTAAAAGAAACTGTGATGCAGATACACTAAAATATGTACATATTATGATTACAGGTAAGATGTTGTTTCTCTTCACAATTATTAGTATTTCATAGTAAAATAAATTTAAAACATACGTATTTTATAACACAGAGTTGGACCCACTATGTTACAGAAATACTGCAAGGAACAAATCCTAAAATTATCGCATTACGATATGATAATGTAAATAAATTGCGAAAATTTATGTTGAAAAAAGTCGTGGAATTCTTTCTTCCGTAAATTTCTATTACAATTTCTTGGATATTGTGATGGATTCCCACAGAGGAAGACACCATTAGGAGTGTCGAAACGTCGATCAAGTTTATCTTCACGCGGTTTACCCGAAAATCAAGAAACAATGTCAATCGCACACCGTGAAAATCTTCAACGTTTACAAATTTCTTGGATATGAAATTTTGACTATACGAATTCAATGTGTGTAATTTTTCCAGTGTAATTTTAGCATGCAACCTATAAAAAAAATCGTTTTTGTTATACATTTTTTTTTTCATAATTTTATCATCGAATCATGCAGGCATATTTTATCAAAATATATTTCGGCCGATTGGACAATGTTCAAAGCAGCGAGCCAAAAGTAATATCCATCTATTGCTTCTAAGTTCCCCGTTTAGGATGCGATTCATAATCCCCGTTTTCAGCTCAACTTCCTTTCTGTTGTATTTCCGTTGTATTAGTAACTACTCTAGTGCCACTTCCTATATAATTTGTATCGAAGTATAGTTCTCCTCGATTCTGATTCCGATAAAATACAGATACAGTATGTCCCTCAAAGTACAGTCAAGCGGAAGTCCAGCAATAGAGCACATCTGGGGGTAACCTAAATATGACAATTTAAGTTATGCAATTTTTTGTAGTTTTCGAATTAGTTTTTTTTCTTACTTTACTGTCGAAACTGACTTACAAGTTAGATTAAGAAAAATACACAATTGACAGCATAATACGGTGGAATAGGTGAATGATGCCCCGGGCACAAAGTGATCACTTAAACCAGTCAAAGCCGACTCGTATGTGTCAGAACATCTATCCTGCTTCCTCCCCAATGGAGTTTACATAAAAGCTGCATTATGTGAATGTAGATACATACCTCTCGCTCAATATATTGTGGAAGTTTGAAAAAAATGCTGTTAGTATCCTGCTACCTATGCAAAAACACGAACAAAGGGTTATTTACTTAAAAAATAAACGTCTGTGTGAGTGTGTACCTATGGCAACAATAAAATTATACTAAATATTATAATCGTTGTACGTAGTTACAAGATCTCTTCCAGCGAACCCTCATTAACTTCGTTACATAAAAAGGTAATTTCACGTATTAAAAAAGGTAATTGAGAAAATTAGTATCACTAAACATAATGTTGGAAAGAATAAACAGGACAGTATTATTTCCCGCACTTTAAGAGTATGCATACTGACATTTCAAAACTTTCTAAAAACGGGAGACCTTAGATCTCGACAGCGGTTACTAAATATGCTTTGGAAAAAATAGAGTAGATACATTGAACCTTTATCTAGGGAACAACCCTGAAAGATTTTTTATATCTTGTACAGATTTCTCAAAAAAAAAAGTGAAAACACCTCTGATTTTTTTCCTAAAGACGGAACACTGATTTTTTTTTTTGTATTGATAATGTGCATTAAAATCTGGGGAATCACAGGAAAAGTTTTTTGAATGGAGCGAAATTAACCACAAAAATGAAAAAAAAACGCTATTTTTACCATTCATGCGATTTTGAACCTTAATGCCGTGGGAAATTCCCGTGACGTCATAGTTGGGTCGCGAGCCTTAATGGAAGCAACAAGACACAAACATTCTGTATAAGTGTCCCTGGTGTAATGTTAGTAGCATTATGAAATGAAGTAGGTATCTAGGTTACCTCAATAATAGAGATGTTATTAGAAGACGTAAATACAGCCGTTTATCGGAATGAATATTCTCTGTGATTCTAAAGATTCAAAATACAAACCTAAAAAGAGAAAAAGCAAATTTTTCTTTCGTATGTGTATAAACTTTATACAGCTGGTTATCGAATAGTCTCAAAGCCTAATTGTGATCGCACGGTTTCGTGTATTTTACCTCATCTGTTGTTGTTGGATGCGTCTACATTTTCCTCTTCAAATTTTGAAGACTTCCTCAGCTCACCTCAGATCACCTAAAAATTTTGGACCAATAATGCAGTTAAGTAAATGGCGTCTTCCAACATTTGATTGGTTACTATGTATTTAAATATCGAACGAGGTTGTATTAGTAAGTTTCAGTCAATTTATTTTTATATGGGTCGTAAAACGATTTTTTTATCGAACGATTAACTGCATTTTATTTTCATCCTCTCATCAACGTTCTCGTAAAAAACGAACGCCAGTTTTCAGTAATTTTTCATAAACCTAGCCAATTCACAGAATATCAATATTTTACACGTTGCTTCTAACAGAGGAAACATGAATGTCGGTAGGTTAAGTAATAGATACTTCAATTAATTAAGAAAGATGCGCGTTCGTGGGTAATTAAACAGTTTAGTACAGAAATATAACCCCATTATACACTCCACCCTAGACATCGTATGATGGTAGACAAGACGGTATGATAAGGTTATTACGGCATTTCATTTTACACTCTTTTTAATGAAGAGGTCCTTCGTACACTTTGAAAGATATTAACAGCTAGCTTACATACTTACTTTCTCATGATGTTGGTAGTATAGATATACATATCTTCCTTCTTTCTGAGTCCCTAAGCGCACATGCACAAATACAGTAATGATACTACAACATTACCTACAAGAAACTTTCTTAGACGCAGCGGATAATTTTGTATTGTTTTGAACTTACGGGAACATCACACCGTTTCATGAAAACTTATATAATAATGTAGAATCCTTACTTATTTCTTACTTCACGTATCCGAGTGGATCAAACCTAATCATTAGGAAGTTCAGTGGAAGCCTCCAGGACATCCATGAGGCGTCACCGGAGGCAGTGGACTGGTTGGCGGCACTGGACCCGAGGCTGTGATGGTCCAGCGAGTGCTTCCTTTTTGACTCAGCCCAGATGTGTGAAGATGCAAGTGTATTCACCAGAAGCCAAACGAAAAGTAAGTAAACCTACCATTATAATATGCGGTGACAGATATCCCCTTGTCTTTCCCCAATCTTAGGTCTTCAGGAGTGCAGCTTTCTAATAGAATCTATTAACATGCCTCAGAAATGTTCAATGTATTAACCTGTGTGGCTAAATCGAGACTATTGAACATAATAATATTATATATAGTGGGAAAGTGAACTGACAAGAAGTTTGCAGGGGTTCTTGAGATGACGCCAAGGACAGCAGAATATCGATACAGAGTTCTCAGTCTTAGATAACAATTGTGCAATAGTCGTACGCATACGAAAAACACAAAACTCAGACATTGCGGAGAGAGCAGAAACACTGAAATGGCAGTGGGCGGGTCATGTGGCAAGGCAAAATGACGGGAGATGGACCCCCAGAGTACTAAGCTGGAGACCATATGAAAATAAACGAAGTGTAGGGCGACCACAAAGGAGATGGGCCGATGATATCATCCAGTCGGTGGGACATGGCGGAGCCAAAGCGACGAAAACAGAGAATTGTGGAAGACACAGGAAGAGGTCTATATATAACAGTGGAGGGAAGGGGGCTGATAAGAAGAAGATACGAAAAACAGGAAGAACATTTTTTATGGGTATACAAAAGTGTCAATAATAAAAATAATTTTAGTGAATCTCGAGCTTTAATTTATATGTGTCGCGATATCATTAGGAATGTTTATGTTAATAAGTTTGATCAAATTATTTAAAGCGCTTATTAATTATGAAAGTTTCGATGATTATCTAATCGAAAGCTCAGTATCGAGAGGATATTATGAAGCGGGATTATCTCGAGTTGCTGGATTCTAATTACTGTGAAGTTTATAATTATTGAGGAACTGGATACATGGAGAATGATTGGCTCCAAGCGCTATTGGCTGACTGAACAGTGAGGACTTAATATCAGCTTTATTATTATAATACTTGCAGTAACGGAGCTTATTACAGAACTTTAGATTTGAGCAGTGTCGCTAACGTTAACGATAGCACGAGTATAAAACAGTGGTGTATGTATGTGACTCAGTGGCAAATATAGAATGGCGAAATGTCAGATAATGATTTCCCATCTACTATAGAAAGATCCCGGGTTCATCACTTCACCCATCTTTCAAAAAAAAATCTACTGCGGCGCTATTTTTGTTTTTTACTGCTTCTGTGTTACAATTTTATTTGCCTTCTCTGGAAATCTTTCGGCTTAAGAACTTTATACCTGTAAAGTCAACCTATTCATTCTCTAGGAAGCGAGATCCATTCTTTTGATGTCTGACATTCTGTCTGAGGAGAACATTATTATTATTGTTCAGTACACAAATTTCGAGCACCGGCTTGTCAGGTTGGAAGTTTGGATTCGAATCCCGGCCGCGGCAGATGGATGGACTGGAATTGGTGAGTGTTACTTAAGTGTAAATTGATCACATTAAGCCAGCCGATGATCAGTCATAAGCCTGATGGAAGGTCCATCCTTTGCTGTGTATCTGTTTAAATAACTATTTGTTATATTCAACTACCTACAACATGTAGAAAATTCCGATGTTCTCACAAAGCATAAATGGTGATTTTCAAAATTTATCTTTTTAATGAAAGTAATAATTGGGTATGAATAACAAAAATACAATTATTTTCAAACATTAAACATCGCAAGGTGAAAAAATATAATTGTTTTATAAAACATTCACGTCTAATGTAATTATCCACATTTTTAAACGAATTCTCGACCTCTTGTCCTGTCTATGCTCAACTAATTGTAATTATTGTTGAATTTAAATAAAAATACTACGTGCTTTTGCCTTCCAAACTTCCCCCAATCTCTCCCCAATTCCACTACGTTTTCGTTACATTTTTTCAAAATAAACTCACGTATCCAACTTTAATTAAAAAATTTGCTTATGTAGTTAATTGATAAGTATGTAGTATGGAATTAAAAAAACGTACACGTTTTTTTGCAACTTTTTCTAAACAAAATTTTAAATAAGCTTGTTTTTCCGTAATAAAAGTTTTCTCTGAAAATTTCAGTTTTTTCAGCCTCGAGGTATTTATTTTATGGTCTAGCATGTGGAATATCATACATTATTTCTCAATTTTTATTCTCCAACGAAATATTTTCAGTGGCTGTGGAAAGATTATTCATGAAAAAATCTTCCACTTAATTTATTCAATTTGATATACAGCCTTCAATGTTATTCAACCAAACCTTTTTTTTATGAAAAACAATTTAGTACACACTTGAAAGTATAAAAGGGCAAGCTAGATAATTAAGTTGGGGGAGTCATAATGAGTATAGGCATCCACCATTTTTGGTCTATCTGAAAATATCAATACACATTACTACATCAAGCAATACACATAAATTAACTACGCATGCATATTGCACTATTGTGCAATGAGAATCTTGCTTTTGACACACCTGCCTTATGTTTTTTATCTTCGGCTTGGAAGCTCACAAGATTACATCGCTCGGAGAAGTTTTATTTTTCAATTAGTACATTTCCTATTCGCATGTCATTCCTAACCCTCTAATTGTTTTAGAAATCTTCCACTTATTGAAACAGGTTTTTTTATGGTGTGCAAAAAAATGGTGTTCATACTTAAAAACAATGGGCGGAATTGGACCAAAAGCCTTCAATTCATATTATTTGTTCCTGGAACCTGGGACAAATATGACCATAGTGAGACTCTCCCGAGACAGAATTTTATAATATTTTGCCAAAATGCTAATACAACTATGTACTCTAATTTTCCCTAGTCTCTTAATCAAAGCTCCATGTAATTTTTCCTATTGATTGTCTTTTGTACGAAATTTCCTGATAGCTTTTCTATTCAAAACACACTAATATTGGCGTGTCATTAAGCTGTCAAGCACGTAATAAATAAACGTATTGTGACGAAAATTAAAGAAATTGATATTGTTATGAAAAGAAATAGAATCCATTTGTCATGTCGACACTTAATAATAAGTCGTTGAATAAAGTCAATTACTTCTGCATACATACTTACAAAAAATAATTATGTTTCATTAATATTTCCCTAACAATGGGCGTACTTGTAGAGGAAACATGCTATTAACACGAAATACGTTTCGAAAAATTGATTAATTTACGCGTCCAAAGTACAAAGGTAGGTCATGTGGTTACATATAATGATGTAATTTGGTAGAAGGAAACCGCATAGAACATTTTTTTTTCAATATACAGGATCATCGAAAAAGAATGCCCCTATTTTAAAGTGGAATAACTTTGAAACAATTTACGTTAAATAAGTGATTCTTTCACTGTGTGGTGAATAATTAATGTGGATTTTGTTTGATGTAAGATACGAGGCGCTAGCGCATGCGCAGAATGTCTACGCAGTCAACAGCATTTACACCTAATTCGTCCTTCCTCAGCCTTGTCCATGTCTCTCTACCATACCTCCTTCTTCGTGTTTTTTCGTATATAATAACGGCAGTCAATAAACCTCTTGAAAACCAAAGAAACAGACTGAAGACAAAAGCAGAATATGTCAATGACGCGTGAGGAGAGTCTGTGGTTTAAGTGGCCAGATACCACGAAGACTGAAAGAGACAGAGGCCTCTGACGAAAATACATAGATTCGTTGGATCTCCGACCTAGCCAAAATGTGGAATAGAAATGTATGTACGGGTGTGTGACAATATGGTCTCTGAAAGATGTTTTTTATAAGATTTTGTTCTAATGTGGAGTCGTGTATATTGGGACCTGGGAGCAAGACGCTGCGGACCGCGCCAAGTGGAGACACGCTATCAACCGAAGGTCCGAGGACACCCTGGCCCATCTGGAGGAGAACATCCATTCCCGAAATGTGGAAAGATATGTATATCGCGGATCGGCCTAGCCATCTGAGATGGCATAGTAGAATGGATGTCACGACGCGATCCACCATGAACCCCCGGCGCTCACAATACTCGCCTTATCGAGTTGTTGGTATATGCGCATGTATATTCTGAGTACCAAATATACTACATACTTTATTTCAGTACGAAACAACAGGTTGGCCTTACAATATTCAGGTAGGTGCCTATAGCTAATTTGTTTCATAAAGAACATGAATATTTTCTTAGGTGGGTGGCAGAAAGCTGTGGAAACTTATGTAGAGGTACAAATACAATGTTGTTATTATTAAAGGTACAATGTACCTTCTGTTATAGGGAGGCAAAATAGAATATTGTTTTGATATAGGGACTTACATAATATTTAGGGATTCAAATTGTTCTCTATTTTCATCATCAAATTTTGTCATCCCAGCATCTTTAAATTAAGCACGCATATAATTATAGAGTATGCATTTGGCATTTCAAAAATTTCTAAAAACGGGAGACCTTAGACTCAAAAACCGTTGCTAAATATGCTTTGGAAAAAAAAATAGATTAGTACATTGAACCTATATCTAGGGTATAACCGTAAAGGATTTTTTATATCTTATGTAGATTTCTGGAAAAAAATTGTGAAAAACACCTCTGATCTTTTTACCAAAAGACAGAAACTCGTCTCCCGAAAGTCGCGTTAAGTTTTTTTTGTACTGATAAAATGCGTAAAAATCTAGGGAATAACCCTAAAAGTTTTTTAATTGAAGCGAAATTAACCCCAAAAATGATAAAAAAGCGCTATTTTTACCATTTTGTCATGAATTGTTCACGCAATTTTGAACTTTAATGCCGTAGGAAATCACCGTGACGTCATACTTGGGTCGCGAGCCTGAACTTGTCAAAATAAGCAGATTATAATAAAATCCAATAGCAACTTTTTTACATTTTTTTTTGCTTTAAAAATGAAAATTTCTTCTTCTGAAAGGATAAGTTCGATTCGTCGAAGACAGATGTTCGATGCAGTGAACTTGCATCCCTAGTGGTATAGACAGTGTGAAAAAACACAAGGAAACAGGTCCTGTATTATTTATTACCTTGTTGTTCTTTTGCGTTTTATTTAGCGATGTATTTTTCAGTTATTCTTGTTGTTGTACAATACAATACACAATACAACAATAGGTTTATTATTTTTCATTATTTCACCGAACAATAACTGAACGTTCCCCTTTTCAGATTCCAAAAACAATTCAATTGCTGAGTGTAGGTGTACGTGAATGAATTTATTTTCTGCATTATCAACTTACATAATTCTGGTGGAAATCGTGTTACGATGTAACGCAGGCCCTGTGGCAGCTTGTGCAAGTTTTTCAAATATATACGGAATTTAAAGCACCTCTCTCACCTACAGTCGTTTGTTTTTCGGTTGATACTACTTTTAATTGATAAAATGTTTCCTAACGTAATTACGAACCCGAAAAATGTAAAAGTTTTTGTGAATGAAGCGAAATTAACCCCAAAAATTAAAAAAAAAACGCTATTTTTTACTTTTTACCATTTGATTGTTTATGAGATTATGAACCTTTACGGCCCGGTAAATGTCCGTGACGTCATAGTTGGGTACCCATCCCTTAAATGAAGAACGAAAAGTGTGTATTATTTGACAATATCATTATCACTCATACACTTTTATGGATGTATTTTGTATATCAAATGTATGTCACAAGTGATTGGTTGACAGACCAACGGTAATAAACCCGACATTTGAAAAATATTTTTTTTTATGAAGATTTTTTTTTAAATTTATTGTCACATTTCTATAGCAATTACAATTTATTCGCGTAGTAACAATCCGTGTCTTCTTGGAAACGTTCTAATTTTAAAAGAAAGATATGAACATAGCAACAGAAGTAGCTGTAACCCATGTAACATTTTAATATCAAAAGTGACGTGGTTTCATACACAGCAAACTGTAAATAAATTGTGTGGGAGTTTCTAAGAGGAACTGAGATTGTGTGACGCACTAAGAACTGCGAGACTGGAGCCAGTCGAAGGTTAAAAACTATTATATAATTATAAGTTAATGGAAATGTATGAAATTGTATACAAATCCTAGGAAACATGCCTTAAGCCCTAATCTTACCATTTTCACTACATTCGATCACTATGCAGTGTACATCACTCAAGTGCCGTATGTGCTCAATATACGAGTATAATTGATGCTGTTGCAGTATTTCTGTATAATAGCAGTTACTCGTAGCAGGCGCGACCTTTTATCATTCAACATATAACACCACACATAGTTTTCTGATTAGTTTTATTAGATTAAGAGTGTGCGGGAGTAAAAACGGAAGACCTTCTATCTCGACAACCGGTAAATATGCTTTGGAAAAAATAGGGTAGATGCATTGAACCTTTATCTAGGGAATAACCGTAAAAGATTTTTAATATCTTATATAGATTTCTCAAAAAAAAATTAAAACACCTCTGATCTTTTTTCCGAAAGACGGAATCTCGTTTCCCAAAAGTCGCGGAGCAAAAATTTTTTTTTGTTCTGATAATATGCATTAAAATCTAGGAAATAACCGTTAAAGTTTTTTGATAGACGCAAAATTAACCCCAAAAAATGGAAATAACGCTATTTTTACCATTTTATCATGAGATTGTCACGCGATTTTGAACCTTAATGCCGTGGGAAAAGACTGTGACGTCATTATTAGTGCCAAGCCCTTAAAATAAATCAAAATACTTAGTAAAACGATGCAAATGCTCTAAAACAAAGATACATTTTACTCACTTCGTATGTCAACCACGGCGATAAAACTTCTACACAGTAATTTGTAGGTATACAAAACATTAGGAAAATCAAAGTTATCCCTGGCCGCGGATGGGTCAAACTCCATACAAATTTTCACATTCTCCTTTATTTCACACATTTCCTGCAGATTTTAGGCATTGTATACATTTCCTAGGATACAAATGCAACGACGGATTTCATTTATTTCCGATAACATATCTACTTGTACTAATACAGCTTCTATAAAGGCTTGGCAACAAGTGGTCTTGAATAAATAATTGCTCCAGTAACCTTCATTCGATGTAAGATTTCAATCATGTCACAATGTACCTAGTAATTATGGTGTAGTGCAGGAAGGGCGCTAGAAGGAAGAAAGGGTGCATAATATAACATGACAACAGTCCTTCTCGCTTTGATCACGACACAGAGGACAAAATATGGTGTAAACAGGTCTGGGTTCGATTCCCGGCCGCAGCAGATGGATGCACTGGATGAAATTAATGAATGTTACATACTTAATTATTAGTCGGCTGCGCGGGGGCAAACTTACATCAGTGGGGGATGGTTGACTCCCCCACCTGCCCATGCGGGGAAACCCAGAGCATGGACCATATAATGGAGCAGTGCCCCCTATATTCCTTCGACGGGGGACTAAATGAGCTGCATGACGCCTCGGAGGCAGCCGTACGATGGTTGGATGAGCTGGATGTGAGGGTTTAAGGCCACAAGAAGAAGAAGAAGAATTATTAAACCAGCCGACGATCAGCCACAAACCTGACGGAAAGTCCATCCTTTGCTGTATATCCGTTGATATAATATGACCCTTTCCCTTGCCTCATCGAAGCAACCATGTAGTTCTTCGTATTAAATATATTACGTGAAACACTTACATCGTCTTTTAATAATATGGTACTTAAATCGAGTATCAGAAGAAACATGAAGGTATATGAACCAGCAAGACTTCAACAGACTGAATGCTGATTGTTCCTCGAGTGTAAAGTGACCACTTAAGCCAACCAATTATATCCATTTTGAGCTGTGCGTTGGTTGAAAACCTACTGAAATGTTACCCTAAACTACAAATGACACCAAGCATTGCACAAAAAAAGACTGTTTTATTTTTTAAGGTACCTATTAGTATTGTATATATTACTATAATTATTTATATTTATTTATTTTTTTATTATTTTTCATACACTTTTATGTATGTATTGTGTATTATCAAATGTTTGTCACGAGTGGTTGTCACAAGGCAGACATAGCCTATGGCCAGGGCCGGATTTAGGGTAAGGCAACCGGGGTTACTGTCTGGGGCCCCCACAATAGAGACTTCTGATAAAAAAAATCAGACTAGTAAACAACTTTTCCTTTGATATTTTTTTCGCGTTTTACTGTGGGTAAAGTAAAACTTGACTGAAAAAAAAAAATATTTGAAATATAATTTGAGTCCAGGGGGCATCCACTCCTTTGCTGCCCCGAGGCCTCCACACCTCTTAATCCGGCCCTGCCTACGGCAATAAACCCGCCATTTGGAGAAAATATTTTCTTCAATAAAGATTTTATTTATTTAAGTATTTATTTGTCAGTTACTTCCCACAAAACAAGTCAAACAAACCAGCTCAATTCCAACCATAAAATAATTATTTAACAGTAGGTAAATATATAAATTAACTTTATTAGAATATAAATTTACTAACTCTCACCACATGAATTACAATTTCCACTGTTGATATTAGGTGGAAATAATAATACAATAATTTACTAATTACTATTGCAATCTAATTATCTATTTCATTATGGTAAAATATTATTGTAACTGAATAAATATTCATCATTGTTTATCATTGTTCAATATAGCCCAATAATTATTAATTTCCTAAAATAATTTATATATACTCGTAAATATCCTGTTATATCCGTGATATCTGGATAGGTGAATATTTCTTTTTTTATGCTGATGAGTTAATATGTGAATCATGAATGATAATATGTAGACTCTTCTTGCTGATAATACTGAGAAGTGTGTTGGCAACGTCATGCCTCCGCGTAAAAACGTAAATAATATATAGTTTACTATCCTGCGCGCCTTGTTACGCCACAGGCATCTAGAAATCCATAAAACAAGTATGAAATACACTTGTTAGATAGGTTCGACACTAATATCGCTTTTTATATTCCACCCCCTACCTCCCAACCTCTCCCCTTCCTTCACTCCTGCGGGTATCGGGAAGGTTACTATTAATCTTTTCGATACCAAAACCTATGAATTCGATACTAATGTCACTGTTTCATTCCACCCCCTATTCAAAACCCCCCTTCCCTTCTTCCTGCGGATGGTACGGGAGGGTTACTATTCGTCTTTTTGACACCAAAAGCTATAGGTATACATCTGAACAGCATCTGAGAAAGTATAGTCTCATTGTTATTTGTAAGTGTATTGTTGTAGTCATATTTGTTTGTGATATATTATGTCATGATGTGTTATAATTGTTTACACCTAGCAACGCAAAGGCTAAAGCTGTAATGTTGCTTGGTGTAATTTTAAGTTCACAAAAATAAA
Source organism: Ceraclea dissimilis (assembly GCA_963576895.1). NCBI lineage: Eukaryota > Metazoa > Arthropoda > Insecta > Trichoptera > Leptoceridae > Ceraclea > Ceraclea dissimilis. The sequence continues at coordinate 815,613 of OY756360.1, forward strand.
ATAAAAATAAATAAATATATTATAATCAAAACAATATTAATTTGTTTACACCACTTTTATTTTGACCAGAGTCAACATGTTTCGGGACAATGTTCCCTTCTTCAGGACTTATTCAGGATTCTTGTATTCTCTCATGTACTTTTAATCTCATATTTTATATTTTTTTGTCAATGTTTCAGATGTACCTTAACTTACTTGTTTTTGTTGTTGCTTATATTGTACTTATGTACTTGTTATTATTATTATTCATGTTAAAAGCTTGCGCCGTGAATAAATAAATAAATAAATAAATAAGTCCTGAAGAAGGGAACATTGTTCCCGAAACATGTTGACTCTGGTCAAAATAAAAGTGGTGTAAACAAAGTAATATTGTTTTAATTATAATATAATGTCGCCACAAAGTAAAACCTTCAAAATCAAAGAAAATAAATATATATTCGACAAAAACCTTTTTTTTTTCCGTTTCTGCATACCTAAAGGTGGTGTCTACGTGGTTCTTGCTTAGGACGGTGGAATATGTACCAAGAAAATGTATTAAATTAAGTGGAGGGCATAAACATTGTGCAATTCTTAACAATTTGATATACTGAAGGAAGTATGTAGGTGTAGTAACAAAGTCCATTCAATTAATTAAGTAATCTAGATTGCGTCCCTAATTACATCCTGCCGTTGCATAAAACATGAACACGTTATAACGGTCATATTACCTGTAGGCATGAGCATTGTCAGGGGGGGCAGGGAGACAGCTGCCCCCCCCCCCTCTAGAGATTGGAGTAGGCATGTATTTTTTCATCATCTTCTTCATCATCACCAGCCTATCCCGTCCACTCCTGAACGAAGGCCTCCTCCATCTGCCTCCATGTTGTCCAAAGTGACTGATATAATACACCGCATAGCATCCCTAAAATGAAAATGGGCAGGGCACGTGGCTAGAAGCGCAGAGGGCAAGTGGACTAAGAACCTCCTAAATTGGAGACCTCGAGATGGGAATAGAAGCTTGGGACGGCCACAGTTGAGACGGAGAGACGACTTGGTCCGACATGTCGGTGCAACCTGGATGCAGTCTGCACAGGACAGGAAAACATATTTTTTCATACTAAATAATAAAACCTCACAAAAATCACATTATTACGAGTATTACCACACATTCTCTCATCATGTCATACATTTTCTAAAATTTGTATAAAAAAATCCATGCCTGCAGTGCAATTTTTTTAATTCCTTTTTATAAAAATCATTTTTCATACATATTATTGTGTAAATGTACATTTTCAGATAAACCAAACCGCATCTTTTTAAATATTTCTCACAAAAAAATTCGACTGCGGCGCTATTTAGACTAAAACGTTGTTGTCCTCCCTTCCCTTGCTCCGAGGCTGGCGACGCCCATGCCTATTGGAAAAAAATATAATTGAAGTAATAATGGTGCAAAAGAAAAATATTGCACAACAATTTACTTTCTTTTCTTCCATTGCATGACGCAGTGAAATTAATTTAAACGTACGGCAATAAATAATTGGAAAAGAAGGAAAAATAATGATTGTGCAACCTCAAGTGCCACGTTATTTTTACATCCAGCAACTGAACCAATCTACCTACGCATATTTTATTCAAAAGGTGTATTCGTGAAATATTTCTCTGCAAGATTTTTTTTTAAGATTTACTTTTACTTTACTTTACTTTTCGTATAGCGATTGGGCAAGATTCTTCACTGATTGTGGCTGCGTCATTTTCCTCTCAATAATCTCAGGTCCAGCCTCTGCAGCCAGTACGCAACATCCTGTCCCGCTCCTTGGAGGCTGGTTGGAATACATGTCGTAATTGTATATAACAAGTAGTTATCTCATCAGATATACAGCAAAGGATGAAGTTTCCATGAGGCTTATGGAGCATTATAGTACAGCGGTAAAATACTACTCAATTGTCAGGTTGGAGGTCTGATGGGTTCGATTCCCGGCCGCAGCATATGGATGGACTGGAATTGGAGAATGTTACTTAGGTGTAAAGTGATCACAAGCCAGCCGACAATCACAAGCCTGATGGAAAGTCCATCCCTTGCTGTATATCTGGTGAGATAATTACTTGAGATACTTTTCTCTCGAACCCTTCAAGATACGTCTCTTGCGGGTTAAGCAGATAAAACAAAAAGCCAGATCTCCCTATCGTTAGACAAACATCTTCCTTCCGCCACATTCGCGCAATTTTTCGTACACGCTCTCCGATTCCTTTTACTCAAAACGCGCCCATCCTTGAGGATCTGGTCGACATGATCGGACCAGGCCAGTCTCGGGCGGCCGCGCTTTCTCACACCTTTTCGTTTCTTTCGAATCTTTTTAGTCCCCTCTGTCATCGCTCAATCTCTCTACATGCACAAACCAATTTATTAACTTTCAATCTAGTCACACCACCTGTAGTCTTACAGTCACTTATATTATCCTTTTGTTCTTCTTTCTTGCATATTTTTCTATTTCCTTAATACTCCTTCCTCACTTCTTGCTTCCGTCACATTTATGCAATTTTTCGAAGTATTTATTTATTCATATATTTATTCTTTAAGTGAACAAAGTATACACATTAAAAATGACAAAAGCATTGTTTACTAGGGCGAACTTATCGCAACACTGCGATTTTTTTCAGTTAATCTCAGGAAAAAAGAAAAATAGAAGGAAAAAAGCTTATAAAGTAAGAAAAAAATACATCATTCATGCCTTAAAAAACAGTTCAGTCAAAGGCTAGGCAGCTAGGGGAAAAGATAGTTTAAAGTAGTAAAGAATACCAAAATCATAAGAAAGTTTCATGAATACATTATATATTTTGCCCTAGATCACTCGCAGCCGACTAAAGAGTCTTGAGGGCAAGAGGAGACTTATTGTATATTAATTTCCCTAAATTTCCTCGAAGGGAAATCGAAAAAACATGATACTTCCCATAGAATGGGTTGGTAATATTGTGAATTACAATTTGAGATGTCGTGAGAAGGAAGAATCACGTTCGTTAAATCGAAGAACAAAGCTTTAGATTCAAATTATGATGAATTGGAAATTAAAATGGAGTGAAATATTTTATTATTACACAGCATGTTCAAATTCAAAACAAAAATATTTTAATAAATGATATGATTAATGAAGATACCTATGATGGAAAAAGTAACATACATATTTATTTCTTCTTCTTCTTCCTCAGCCTTCCTCCCTCCACTGCTGGACGTAGGTCTCTTCCAATTCCTTCCACTCATCTCTGTTTCTCCCCCTCCGCATCTAGGTTCTTCCGGCTTGCTGGACTAAGTCATCAGATCACATTTTGGGAGGTCTTCCGACGCTTCTCCTTTTGTTCCAGGGCCTCCACTGTATTTATTTAACATTATAAAATTAACTATGGGAAAAATCTAAGGAGGAAGACATCTGCTCAATGCAATAGCATCATCATTATGTATTTTGTGGATGATGAAAGGAGGAAGACAGCTGCTCATATTGCAATAGCAGAAAGACGTGCCAGATGGATCGGCCACATAGTGCGTCAAGAGGGTCTCCTATTTGAATTAACTAAAGGAATGAACGAGGGGACAATCTACATACAGAGGACGACCAAAGAAAGAATACCTGGATGACCTGTGCCAGGATATGGAACTTCGACTCATATATAGAGTTTTTAAAAGAAACACACTCGCTAATCTTGGTGGGACGCGTGAAATAAGAAATCCAAGCACCTCGTAATGGCGCGTTTGGTATCGTTCGGAAGACCACGAAACACAGTTCGAGGATGTGAAGTCAGAAAATCTTTGTTTCTTATTTCTATTAGCCGTCGTGTTTGGTGTCTTAGGAAAATATTTCATACGAATGAATATAAAAGTCTCTCGCCATTATTTTCAGAAAACAACCCCTGTATTAGAGTCAGTGGAATATTTTCAATATGGAATAAAACACCACATTGCGCATGATGCCGAGTAGTAGATAGTATTACAGGGAGCTTACGGAAGCTTCAACATTGTGACAAAATGCAAATTACAACAGCTTTTAACATAATAATATCACATTGTCGCTTTTGCATATTACCTATAGTACCATCCCTTATAACCATCTACCAAATACTCAACACTTTTTTCAATACTAAAATCTTTTCCATTTCCAATATCACTTCAAAACTGCGTATTTAGGAGTTTACTAAGGGATTTCTATTTTTTTTTCTATTACATTAAGTGCATATAAAGTAAATCTGAAAATCTTTTAATCGGCTCGCTAACTGCTTGTTTCATACCTACTAGGTATATGTGGAATTTACGAAATCTTATAAGTATAGATTCCAACTACCTACCTAGGTATTTTGAAAATCACATTTTTTCTCACATATGTATATATTTTCTTACTTCAAATGTTTTTTATTCTATTTCTCTGTTTTATTCCTGGGGTTAACTGGAAGAAATCGCAGTTCTGCGATAAGTTCGCCCTAGTGAACAACGATTTATGATCACTATGTCAATTTTTTATGTTTGTATGTTTTTGTTGTTCACTTAAAGAATGTGTGTGCTAATTGTGAACGGATGTTATTGGTCTTGTGTATTGTATATTTTTGTACTAATGTACCTGTCAATGTTTGTTTTTGTGACTGTATCTGTTCCATGTGTAATAAATAAATAAATATTTAAAAATAAAAATATATAATATCTATTCGTCCATTCAACTTTGCATCAATAAAAGATCATTTATTTCCCATTTCATTCCCACATCCGGATATCAGAATAACATGGAGAAATATATGCGATCATTGATTGCTTACCGCTATATACAAAATACATTCTAAGCTGATAGAAATGCATATAGAAATACTCTTAAACAGTCAGATCAGGATTATCATAAGCAATGTTAGAACGGAATGGAAGCTGGAAACTGTACTTCCTATTGAAATATTAATATGAACAGACGACTGTGCAAGAACTAAAAAGACGGATTGCGGAATTATGATTGAAAAAGAAATTGAAGTTATGCTATTGTTATTTAGTTAATTAGTTATATATAAAATAAAAAATAAAATAAAATAATCTTATATTAGGTTTATAAAATTAAATGTAGAGAGTAGTGCCAACAAACTGTATTGCAGTTTGGCAAATGTTGTTGTAAGTTTTTTTTTCTGTCATTTCTATATATTTGTAAAAAAAGAAACTAATTTTATAATTTTTAGGTAAATTAAAAAAAATCTAAACTCATACTAGGTAACGGAAAAAGGTACACATGCAAATAAGATACAAATAATCTGCGGCAACCGTACACACTTCTTTTTACGCACTTAAAATACCTGTAACCTAACACGAATTGCTGAATATCCAATCGGTTTGGACATTTTAGTCAATTATCTATCTCGTACATACACGCAATGTCGTTGTCTCCCTTTAAATATTGCCAAAATAATAATTGGTATATTATTCCGAAAAAATATTAATCCATACGATTTATACGAGTTGCCGCAATTATTGCTCGAAATTGCTCGTGTAAGAGCACTTTTATTGATACATATCTTGAGATTTAATTTATTTACGGAGAAATTATTTTGTAATAAATTGTTTGGGCTTTGAATGTATTACTACAAGAAAAAGTATTCCTCTATTTTTAGAGTTATGAGATTTTTTGTAAATTTAGAGGAAACGTGTACTGAAAAACACTACACTATTAGATATTGTAAAAAAATATTGTTAAAAGAATTCTGCTATCGCGTGGGTTGACTGTGTTGGTTACAGGCAAAATACAAAACCTATAAAATGCTATGGATAGACGTATTATAACGGACTTAATGTACTATACCTAGTGCATACATCCCTACATAATATTATGTATTATTATGGAGGAGAAGAGATAATAATTTATCTCCGATATTAAAATATGCGCTTCTATTTACATTCCTAATATCAATATTCCTGTATTTTCTACAATTCCTGCACTGGGAAACATAATACTCATATATAATACTCATAATACTACCTACAGGGCTGCGTTTTTTGTCATTAATTGTCATCCGACGATACAACAGAACGCATTACTTTGACAGTCTACTCAGTTGTCATCGTGAGTGTTGAGGCGGTATAAGTTTTATTAATTATTGTTTTGTTTTGATTAATTTTAAGAACAACTGTTTTATGTTAAGTTTTAAACTGTGTTCAAGGAGTATGTTTATTGTGTTCTTAGGTTTGTACTGTTCACGTCTGTTACTAAATCCGTGTATTAGCATGTAAGTACCACTGTGTTATCATAACCTGTACCTGGACTGGCGCTAAGGCAACAATAGTCGCTGTTAAGCTGGTCCAGTTAATTTTATACTTTAATAAATAAATATATAAATTAGGGTGATTGTTACAATTGTAGTTATCAAATAGAGAGATGAGATGAGTATGTGAATGCTAATATGAGTGAGTTGATAGATATACATAGAGATTGCGATATCACACTACGTCTGTGTTTGGTGTTATTCGCAATAACTTAGCGTGTCAACTGGCGTACATAGAACACGTTGAATCGTATAACTGGTTGACTCGCATCGATGTTTGAACGGAGAACAATAGAACCATAGACAATCGAACTAAACGTCGGGTGAAATTTAACGAACGGAGAACGCATACAAGTGCAAGATAGAGCTAAGTACGAGTATATTCTAGAAGTAGTAGATATAAATATTTATTAGGTAGATTCCAGGAAAGTTGTAGGTATTATTATGATTTTTTTTTATTTATTGCAGATTATTATAACAGAGTATAAATGATAGATGTGGTGCCTAATCCAAATGGATTTTTTGTTATATACTTATTCTTACCTAAAACTAAATATTCTACTTATTCACTTTTAGATGCCCATTACTAAAGAGTCTTTTACCGGAGTGTGTCGCTCCGCTGTTTTATAATGTTTAAAAAATGTGGGACTTCGTCGGTCGAAGACAAATAGGATGCGGTCACTAGAATCATATTCGTGACAAAATTATAAGTTTGCCCTAGTGACCATTACTCATTATTATTAGGATATCTATAATTTGGTTAGGTTGATTGGCAGAAATCGCCAATAGGCGATGAATCCGCCCTTTACATGTTTTAATTTATTTATTTATTTATATTTGCTCGAGAGGTCTCAGATATCGACTTACTCCAATTTACGATACAATCTTCTCAAACTTACTGTGAAGTGAAGATATTGAATTTGTGTTTATTTCGAAAAAAAGGTGTAAAAAGCATGTGTGGGTAGGTATGCGTAATTATTAATTATTACAAGTCACAATATTCGGTGGGAAACATCAGATGAAAACGTGTCAGCGAATTTAATGCAACACAAATGCAACACATTAATTAATCTTAATTTTGATGACAGAATACAATATCACAATAACAAACGCGATTTTATGCGTAAGCGTGATTCCTGGTAGAGGAACAAAGATGCTTAAACAGCCAGAACTCTCATCGATCACAGCCTCTGTCCGCCGCCATTTTCTGTCTAACTATCCCTACCAACATCGGCAGAACACTTTTAGCATGGATGATTCGTGAGCATTCCAGGGACGCGATTCACATTGTTTCTTCCTTTACTTAAGGCGACTATTTAAGGATATATTCGCTTAGTAAGGATATTGCGATTCTCGATGACAAATGAATTCCTTAGCGAAGGCGAATGTCCTTAATATTGTCCTTAAGTTAACGCCGGGTATTTACTCTGGCGATACCTTAAGGATGTTGCTTTTACGAGTTAAATTTGTAATAATATGAACTAATTTTTCACATAAACCTATATAAAAATTATTATTACTTATTTCTGCAGTCGTAATTTATCCCATTCGCAGCCGAGGTGATCTAAAAATACAATTTTTTCAAGATTAAACTTGTAGTATCCAACAGCGTATCGAATGCCAAGATGGTGGATTTTGACAAATCCTTCTGTGAAACAATAGAGAAGGCAGACAATAGAGTAGTACAACAATGGTATCACAGGTAAAAAAAAGGTGTAAATAAGGACTTTAGCCTTACCATGCGTTGTAAGGATCATCTTTAACAAGAAAAGATCAAGAATCGTATTATCGTTAGAGACATCTTTTGCAAGCGACAGTGTCCTTACGTAAGGACACCTTTACTCATGTAAGAAAAAGATCGAGAATTCCGCTCCAGCGTGCTACAAGTGTAAAAATAATGTATTTTGTAATTTATAATGTTCTGATATACGAGAATCTTTTTGTAGCACAGGAACATTATTTTTGAAGGTGGTGAACACGACTTTTAAAGACATGATTCACTTGGGATCGCCGGAGGTGAGATTTTTTACAGGACAAATCCAATACCTGCGGTTCATTGCAAAAAAAAATATTCAATATTTGAAGGGTCAGTGCCTCAAAGCAAGTGTTGAAGGTTTTCACGGTGAACACTTGACATGATTCTTAATTTTCGGGCGAACCGTGTATAGATTGACTTTTTGATCGACGCTTTGTCACTCCTACTGATTGTGTCTCTTCTCCAGATGGGTTTAGTGGCTGTAGTTGCGAAGTATGTAAAAATAACCCCCCACTGACGAAAATTGCTAGAGCGAAAATGGCGGTTGTCTACAAATATCCTTTAGGACTATTCATATAATATCTAGGTGGATCACTGCTGAGCTCTTCCCATTGTATCATCATTATTCAAAGACAAACCAGGTTATAATAATATTATCATCTAGGTCCGCATACTATTTGATACGATTATTATTGGTCTTATTAGTAAATATGCTGGTGGATGCTGGTTGGAGCTGAGCTGAGCTGAGCACCTCTATATCCATATTGCATTTCAGTTTCCACCAACAACATCAATAACAATACCTACTTCAAGTGTCCGTATACTATTGCAGATTGCAGGCCTGGGCAAGCTGAATTCGTTCAGTTACATTTATTTATTTTGAAAATCACATTTTATGTTTTTTTGTGAGAACATAGATATTTTCTACATGCCGTAGTTGAATATAACGGTCGCGGCAGATGGATGGACTAGAATTGGTTAATGTTACTTAAGACAAAGTGATCACATTAAACCAACTGACGATCAGCCATAAGCCTGATGGAAATTCCATCCTTGCCCTTTCATTGGGATATTATGTCATATGGTGATAGTATTGAAAATTTTGATGATTCTGGAAAGTTCCAGCAGCATATTTACAAAAATTATATATTTGAGAGCAAGATTTGATTGAATTGGTGAAGGTAATTGCCCTGGGTATAAAGCAATAACTTTATTTATAAACTCTTTTGGTGAACAATATACAAAGATATGTTAACATTCTGTCTATTTATTTGTCGCCGTTTATCGTGCAGGGTAGACAGAAAGGACAGAGCGTCAGACAGCCCTATCCTTAAACACGCACTCCCTTAATGTTAACAATATACAAATATTAATCATAACATTGCAATGCTGAGATCTCTGCCAGCTTACCCCAAAGTGGGATAAGCAGACCATTCATAGCCGACTCATAAGCATCGAAGTATCCATCCTGCTTCCTCCCCAAGTGATTTCACATAATTTTACTTTATGTGAATGTAGACCTCTTGCTAATTCTGTTGAGAAAAAACTGTTCTACGAAAACCTTACTTGTTTACAACTGCCATATTTTGCATACAAGCTATATTTCATAACGGTATTATAGGTAGACCTACACATTGTATAGGTTTGTGGTTGAATAATGATATTGAATACTCGTATGAATCTACGCCACTATAGAGTGAGTTGTATTGAACATATCGGTGATACTTCATGCGATATTGTAGGTGACCTCCTTAGATTGATGTATGGCCGCCCTCGATACTACAAAATATAATATCAGTTATAACAGTTCATGTATCTGCTACTTGTGCCAATATAAATACCTACTGCTGTCATTGTGAATAATGTAATGGTTAGAAAAATCTAACAATTTTGACAAAATATAAAGATAAACAAAAACTGTTACTTATAACCTGATTTTTCTTCTTCTTCATCTTGTTCTAGATCATTGATCTCTTTGTGAACGGATGCCTTCCTCTTAGGATGTGGAACACCAATTATCCTTCCACTTCTTTGGCGGTCTGCCTAGTTGACGTTGTCCCACGGGTATATTATGGGCAACGATGTGGGGTATTCTGCCCTCATCTATCCTGTCCACATGGTCTCTCCAGTATCGTCGCCTTTTCCTATTTCCTATATTGATGTTTATCGCTTTTATTTGTAAGAAGTAGATATCTCAACAAATATACAGCAAAGGATGGACTTTCCATCAAGCTTATGACTGATCGTCGAGTCGGCTGGTTTAATGTGATCATTTGACACTTAAGTAACATTCACCAATTCCAGTCCATTCATCCGTCGCGGCCGGGAATCAAACTTAGACCTCCAACCTCACAAGCTGTTCTGTGATGGCCATCTTCACACCATCTTGACGTCTATACATCTTTCAATCGAAATTCAATTCAATGATTTATGAGTTCTACTCGTGAAGCACTTTCGTGACATACTAAACACAGCGGTATGCGGTGACTTATGGATCCTCTCGATCGCTCGGTATCTTCCGAGGCTTGAGCTGGACAACATCTGACTTACGACCTGGATTTCTTTTCTAAACGATACCACACATGACCCGAAATGACCTTTGGATCCACCTCAAACGCTTTGATTTTTTTTTGTCTCTGGAAGAGACTGATACAATCTGGTACAGAATCGTATTGTCACCCAGTTTACGTATATTTGCAAAGTTTAATGTATGTTTATATGCTTCACATCTCTAAGTAGTCGGGAAGTGGTTGAAAAATCGATAGCAAAATTGGTGCATAGGCAAAAAAACAACGGAGTGACGTTATAGTCCGAGAGCCCACTGCTTAATTTATGACGTATCTGTTTTTTGATCGAAATGTGGTACAAATGATAGCTTACCAATAGGGTTTTACATCGCACTAGGGTTGCCTATCAAAATCTTGCCGCAACCCCCCCTGCCCCCCCCGAAAAGGTCCCTCTTCGCGGTTTTTCGCATTTTGTAGGAATATGGTAAGAGATAGAAGAAAGTAGTCAATGACAAAAATAATCGTTGCTAAATTCTCTACAAAAAATTTTAAGTCAATTTTTTCGTAGGACTAGTAGTTTACCCGTAATGGCCGGTCGAAAAACAGGATATTTTTTGAAATAAAAAAAAAAAAAATATATTTTTATTCTTTAACTTTCTTCCACCCATTATTACTAACATTTTATGGAAAAAAATATTTGGCCTGCGGCGCTATGTCGCTGGTTATTTTATGAAAAACTAAATTTTAAGAATTTTCGTCACTGAGTTTTATTGCAATAACTCCTAAATTAATTGATGTATGAAAATAAGTTATAGCTCGTTTTGTAGCTAAGACTATGGTAATTAATTTGTTCTTTGACTATTTTCTTGTAGCTCTTATCGATTTTCAAACAATTTAGTTTAAATTCATTTTTTTAGTTTTTTAAATGAATTTCGGTTTTGGACCGGCTATTGCGGGTAAACAGCTAGTTCTACGAAAAAAATGACTGAACATTTTTTGTAGAGAATTTAGCAAGGATTATTTTTGTCATTGACTACTTTCTTCTATCTCTTACCATATTCCTATAAAATGCGAAAAACCGCGAAGAGGGACCTTTTCGGGGGGGGCAGGGGGGGTTGCGGCAAGATTTTGATAGGCAACCCTAGTGCGATGTAAAACCCTATTGGTAAGCTATCATTTGTACCACATTTCGATCAAAAAACAGATACGTCATAAATTAAGCAGCGGGCTCTTGGACTATTACATAATATCCTGTAAAACGTGCGGGGAAAAATTTACAGACGGAAAACGTACCTATATTCCCTTGCACATAATTTCCTACGGTTTATTTTTAAACCACATACTACATATTGTCAAAATTATTATTGTTTGTTATTATCATCGCTCCACTCCGAGGACCCTTTATAAAAAGTGACTCCCCATTGAGGTCTCCCCATTTACGCTAACGACTCCCTGCTCGACCACTTTTCATTTTATACCTTCACCCTGGGACTTGGGAGCGTTCACTGATTACCTATACTTTGCTGCGTTGTATTTTTCAAACGATTTGTTGCCAATGTGGATAAAACAATACTCGTAGGAATAACTACAGAAACAACATTATCTGAACGAAATATTTATTATAAACTAGTTGTTCCCTGCGCGCCTTGCTACGCCACAGACATCTGTAAATCCGTGATAAAGTAAGAAATTAATACACTTGCTTCTTTTTTTTTTCTCGAGCCCCTATAATTCCCTTCCCTATTTATATTCTAGCTGGTGTCAGAAGTGTTACTATTCATCTTATCGACACGAAAAACTGTGGATTGCTCACTAATATCGCTTTTTGTATACCACTCACTCCTACCCCTTCCTCCTGAAGCCCTACGGGTTCCGGTATTACTATTCATATTTTCGACACCCAAAGTTATGTATTCGACAAAAATCTCTTTTTTTTCATGCCCTTCCTACATTCGTGCCCCCTTGTTCCCCTAAAAAAAATCATCCCAGGGGCGAGCACAATGATTTGCCAAAATTTTATCGCAATCGAATGAACGGTTTAGGTGTCAAAAAATGGCATTCTATTTTATAGTGTGCGAATAGACAGACATAATATCTCTATATTATAGAAATAGACATTCTATAATTATATAAGTAGGTACCTAACAAAAATACTTTTTTCAGAGTCTTCTAAATCTGAAAAATATGGATAATATTTTGCTTTAATGTTAGTAAGACTAAAAAAATGTTAAATGCCTTTTAGGCCTTCTGCGATCGACGTTGTCGGTTTTCTCAGAAGGAGTCAATTTTGATACTGTTTTTTTAATACCCTAGGAAATGTTTTTAATAATTTTCTTAGAAATATTAATTCACCAAGGTACCAGGATTATTTTTTATGAATAAATATAAATAGGAATTTTAAAAACAAATTGTTTTCCTTTCGGTTTTTGAAATAAAGAAAGGTTAATTATGATAAAAGATTTTTCATGATATGTTTTAAATAAATTGGGGATGTTTTTACAAGGTATTATCTAAATTCACTATGGTGTTTGTGACCAGATCTTGTAATATATTATTATCCAATCACTTCCTAACTACTTAGAGACCTGAAATTTTACAAAAATACTTAAACTCGGTGACAATACAATTCTGTATCAAAGTGAACCAGTCTACTCTAGAGACAAAAACATGTAAAGCGTTCAAGGGAGATCTAAAGTATGTATAGGGATGACCGTACCGTATATGAGTACGGTATCATGTGAAAGGGCATTAGAAAATAAATCCAGATGGTAAGTCATATTTTGTCCAGAGGATCCAGTCACCGCATACCACCATGTTTGGTATCTCATGAAAGTGCTTCACGAGCAGAACTCATAGTTTTTTTTACAAATTTAGAAATGCCAATTCTTGCTGGGATGAACCATTCGAATGAAGGAAGGAGGCATTGGCATTTGGAAGACCGTGAAAAACGGATCTAAGGTGTAAAGTCATAAAATCTTTGCTCAAAAAATTTTTTTTCAATGACAAATGTGCCGGGGCTCATGCATTAAAAAATTGCGTTCCAAAAAGCCAGCCGAAGTGTGCAAACTGCTCGAAAAGGGACAATGTGTCGCCTAGCGACTTGGCTCATCGAGCAAACGACAAAGAAAAATGCAAGTTTTATAAGAAAAATCTTGTAATAGCTAAACAGAAGATCGACTATTAGACTGCGTACAAAATCGAACTTTACTGCAACAAAATGGCTTACAGTTACATAGATGAAGATGATCTGATTAACTATTCACGCATTGATGACTTACATGATTGGTTCAATAGTGGTGCAGGCATAACATCGATGGGAAGGTCATTTGCTGTTATACATATCAACATAAGAACCATGTATCAATATTGGGACGAACTACAGATTCGATTAAAAAATTGCATGGATCACATTGATGTCTTGGTGTTGACGGAGACTTCACTTAAGGATGACGTGGTGGATTTGTACGCGATTTCGGGTTACAATGTGTACAGTTTCTGTAGAAAAAATTAAAAGTGCGGAGGTGTCTGTGTCTATGTGCGGGATGGCATAAATTTTGAAGAGAAAGTATTTGATTCTAAATATTGTGAAAGTGTGTGTGGAGTACTTCAAATATCGCATGAGTTGAAAGTAAATCTTGTCGCATTATACAGACCGCCTAGTTTAAGTAAACCGAACTTCATTAAGGAGATAAATAGTTACCTGAATTCTAATTTTGATATAAGTGAAAATATCGTACTCATTGGTGATATCAATATTGACCTTCTCTGTAAAGATAGTGTTGCGATCGAATATGAAAATATGTTATTTGATAATTACTTAATTAAATGCATTAATGACGTAACGAGAGAAGCGATTGTATCGGGTAGAATAACAAGAACTTGCATTGACCATATATTTGTGAGAACTGGCATATGTAAACGCGACTCTGCGTCTATACATAGTGGTGTATGGTATAAACGTTTAGCTGACCACTATGCAGTGGCTATTTGTATGAATTATACTAATGATAAAATGAAAGGTGACAATAAATCTGACTGCTCGCAAAACCATAAGACTGTAATATCTCAAAAAATTTTTGATAAGCAAATTACTTCGAAGGACTGGACTTCTTTATTAAGTATTAATGATTCCAATGTGCTGTACAGAAGAATTAAGGTATATTTTGATCAACTTTATATCGCTGCTTCTGTAAACGTGAATTATGCGCGTAAGAGACCACAGAGTATAGCTGAGTGGATGACTCCTGATTTGCTGCTTCAAGTACAGAATAGAGACCACTTATATAGAAGATGGAAGAGTAATCCTACAAACAATTTCTATGAGAAGGAATACCGCGGGTCCAGAAACCATGTAAACAAAATGATCAAGAAGGCAAAATCTCTTTATTATGGCAACAAATTTAGTCAAAACTTTAATAATGTTAGAAGGACATGGGACTCCATTAATTCAATTTTGGGTAGGAAAAGTAAGAGTAATTGTGACGAAATTGTGTTAAAGTATTTTTCCAAAACTCACAGCATTGATCAGATTGCTAATAACTTTGTTGATTATTTTACCGATAGTGTTTCTCAGTTGTTGCATTGTTGTGGGATTGGTGCGATAAACATCAGTCCACCTTGTGCAACCCAGAGTATGTACTTACCTAAAGCAAAAGTATCTGATATTATTGACATTGTAACAAGGTTAAAAAAATCTGCGCCAGGGTTTGATAACATTGGGATTGGTGATATAAAACGTAACATAAAAGTGTTGGCCCCTGTTATTACTCACTTGATGAACGTCATTTTAAAGCAGGGCATTGTGCCCGACGATTTAAAATGTGGCGTAGTTCGTCCGATATATAAAAGTGAAAAGCATAATTTATTAAAAAACTATAGGCCTATATGCATTCTTCCCGCGATTGAAAAAATATTGGAAAAGTACCTTCTTGGGAAACTCTCGGCTTATTTGGATAAGCATGGCTTGTTGGATCCATCTCAGCATGGATTCCAACAAAATAAAAGCACTGAAACATTGTTGTCAGATTTCTCAAATCACATTAATTCTGAACTGAATAATAAAAATCATGTTCTTGTCTTGTTTATTGATAATTCTAAAGCTTTTGATACTATAAATCATGATAAATTATTATTTATGTTAGAGAGTATAGGGATTCGTGGCCACGTCCTGAAGTTATTTCAAAGTTATCTGTCAAATCGTACAATATGTGTTAAAATAGCTGAATCTTATAGTGTAAGGAAGAATATATCATCTGGCGTGGCCCAGGGGTCAATTCTGGGACCCACCTTGTACATAATCTTTGTCTCATTCATGAGAATACTTTTTAAAAATGTAAAATATTTTGTGTATGCTGATGACACGGCGCTGGTCATGTCTCACCCCGATGTGTTGGAAGCTAATAGATTGCTACAAGCAGATTATAATAGACTGCTGCAATGGTCCCATGATTTTGGTCTCCTGATTAATGAGAAAAAAACTAAATTAATGCATGTTAGAACTCCTCACACGGTGTGTGACACCACGCCGATTATTAGATCTCATGATTTTAATTGTATACACAGAAATGTTGAGCTCCCCACAAATTGCAAGTGTACTGCTTTGAATATTGTTAATAAATTTGTATACCTAGGTGTAATTATAGATGATAGGTTTAAATGGGATCTCCATGTAAATAAAATTTGTACTAGGTTAAGATCTATTGCTGGTAGAATTTATAGAATTAAATATTTCGTGCCTAAATCAGCACTTCTAATTATATACAGGTCCTTGGCGGAGTCGTTAATTAGATATGGAATTGGTTCATGGGGTAATTGCGCGAATACGAATATTAAACGGGTTATGATGGCTCAAAAGAGCATCCTTCGGTTATTCACTGAAAAGGTTAAACGTGATAAGCGTTCTTTGCCAAGTAGAAATGACGTGTCGGTTGCTTTCAGGAAGCTTAAGGTACTCCCCGCCAAGGGCTTGTTCTGGCAGAAGATAATCCTTGATCACTTTCTGAAAAATGTTTATAAGAAAATCCCGCGTCATAGTCATCAAACAAGATTTAAAGTAAATTACGGTTATTGCATTCCAAAATTCAATAATAAATATGGTAAGCGCACTCTAGAATATAATGTCCCCAAGCTATTTAATATGATGCCGTCATCTATTAAAAAATGCACAGGAAAGTTGAAGAGAAAGGGACTTATCAAGGATTGGTTGTTGAAGTGTAGCTTTGTATATAGTTGATACCTTTTTTATTTGTATTATATAGGATTGTATTATACATAAGTGTCTTGTTATTGTGTTGTGTATGATAGTATGTATTATACATGTATATAAGATAATGTATATAGTAGAATTAGGATAGTGTTGTTACATATATATTAAGATTATTGTCTAAGAGCACACGCCGACAAACTTGTTAGGTTTGGCGTGACTTGATTGTTGTAATTTGTAAATATTTTGTGACTAATAAAAGAGATTTAAAAAAAAAAAAAAAAATTATTGGTCTATTTAACAATCATTGTGCGAAGTTTTCTATTTATTTTATTTTATATTTATGTGACGCCCACAGAGACATCAACAAAACATGAATACATCATCATACAAAAAAAGGAAAAAATCTCATGACTCTCAAATTTAGGGCGCCGCAGCATACACCCCAACAAAGGCTGTCAAAAAAAACTAACTAAGCCAATCAGTGCTCGCTAAAATATCAGTATTATATTGGATAACATATCTCGCTAACAATTTCATGACTGTGTGAAAACAAAGCAATTTTAATAAAAGTCACCTGGAAAATTAGTAATTGGAGAATTGAATAAGCCATGAATGAAGTTACCATATGTTGAAAATACTGGAAAATGGAGGAGAGAGGTAAGTATTGACTTCACTATAAATTAAGCTTACAAAAGGACTTACTCCTTTCAGTAAATGGAATAAAGCTCCCATCTGGGGGATGGAACGTACGTACATTAAAGTCACCTGTTATTTAAAATCCTTTATAGAAAATTTACATACAATTCAACTCGGGGATGAAAGTAAATCAAGGAGAACATTGGAATGATTTATCTCAGTAATTCCTAATGTATTTAGAACAAAGTACTCTTGCATGGAATAACTTTTTTATTGCATAAAAATGTAAAAGTTGGGACAAGATTTTCGACAGACATTGCACAATGCACAGTGTAAAAGCATTTTTAAAGGTAAAAAATGAAGAAGTAATATAGATACGATATATTGTGAAACAGTGTGTTCCATGTGTTCACTTCTTCTTCTTCATATCGTGTCGGTCAGCAATCATCAGATTCCCCTCGGCTCCCAGAAAGCCACAACCTCTCCCCTCCCGCGTCATCGTCAAAGGGGAGCGATCCGCGAGGCTCTCCCATGTGCACTAAATGGGTGTATTCACTAAAAAGGGTGTTTGGTATAATACTTTCTCGTCTCTCCAACAATAGCGAAACGAATTCACTATTTAAACGAAATTCTGTTATTGAGTTTATTTTTAGCGTCCAAATATACCCAATCTGATGGGAAATTCTACAGACATATGACTTCAAAAAAATATATCAAATAAGAGATTGGGACCTATTATTACTGCAATGTTTAATATAAAATACTCCTAAGCTTTATGCAACCTTTACAGCATCATAAAGAGCATTCCTTGCAGTAAATAATGTAACAATTTTATTCCATTCAATAAAAATTCTTGTAAGGACGAGAATGAAATATAAATGTTTAGTACAGATGCTTTTGGATTCGACTCAATTGAAATAAAGCTCTGAATAATAAAGCCTTTGGAAATAAAACAATAATAACAATTTTACAGCAGATGAAATGCAGAGAGCTTCACGCGGTATGATAATATTGGGTCCAATAAAACATGCATAAAAATCTGTGACAATTACAAGTATTACGACTCAACATACAACCGAATATATAACAAACTGCATTTAAATTCATACGAGGGACACTGACTCCAACTTCGTTAATAAACTGAATAACGAAATGGGTTTTAAAACAGAGTTACGAGTAAATGCATTATACAAAAAGGTTTACATATTATATTACTATACTAGCTGTATGTAACCCGTCAACAATAGAATTCGAGTTTGAACTATACTGTCACGCTGTTCACATTATTTCGGTATTATAAAGTTGAATTGTGAAATTATTTTAATTAAATTAATTAAATTAATTCTTTTTTAATCTTCTTCGTCGCTAGAACTCTTATTTCCTGTACTTACTTAAAAAAATATTATAGCCGCAATTTCTAAAGTTGTAGTCATGAATCGATAATTGCTCAAAATATGTTTGTTGTCATTCCAAAGAAAAAATGTGGTACTAGCCGAATATTTTTCGACTGTTACCGAAGGTGTTGCATCACTAAATGTCTTAAATTCCATACATATTTCAGCAACTTGCAAAACTATACACGGTCCTGCATTAGATTCATACCCGGTTTCGGCCAGAATTATATATAACTGTATTCCCCAGTGGATCAGCTTTATACATTCAGTTTAGATCCATTATACCTAAATTTTTTATACTCTTTTCAGCGCTGTGTTTCTGTGTGGTTTGCAATTTACTATTTCGTTGTAATGGCATTGGGAAAAACCCTGTTTGGTTTTCAGTTGTCTATTTTTAACAAAGCGCACAGGTTTTCAATAAAGCAATTAGGAATGACGATTTTTATTGAAATATTACAGTCGATCCTTTGTAGTACGATATTGAGTTTTTTAAAGCGTCGAAGACGGTCGGCAACTACTAAGAACCATCTCCGAGAGACGTGCCTGCTGTATTGGCCACATCTTGCGCCACGAGGGCCTCCTACATTACTTAATAGAGGGAATGGTTGAGGGGACTGAGTACAGGGAGGCCCCCGACGGCAGTACCTGGACCAGGTGTATGAGGACATGATCTGCGCCACATATGTCGAGCTGAAGAGAGCTGCTAACAAAAGACAGCAGAGAAGAATGGAGATAAAGATGTAGGAATTTGCCGTAAGCCAATCCTCAGCATTAAGATTGAAAAATAAGACTGAGATGTGTATGGCGAATTGTATAAATGTGACGGAAGCAAGAAGGGTGTGTAAATAGGAAAGTCTGGCGATCTATTCTCTCTGCCTACCCCACAAGCTACGCTGCTTGAGAGAATAAAATAAGATATTATGCGAGGGGTTCAACAGATCCCGTCATCATCATCAGCCTCCTCTCGTTCAGTGTTGAACAAAGGCCTCCCTTTCCGACTTCCACACTTCCCTGTCCATCGCCATTCTATGCCAATGCTGTCCTGGTGCCACCTTCTTGATGTCATCAGACCATCTCGCCTGTAGTCTGCCTGGATTTCTGTAGCCGGTTTTCAGTCGCCATTCTAGGTTTCGCTTGGTCCATCTATCATCCGTTGTTCCTATGATGTGACCAGTCCAATTCCATTTTAATGATGCCGTTCTATGCGCTACATCCGTGACCTTTCAACAGATCTAGCAGGCGTATCGTATGTAGTTCGTAAGTTATTAATATCGATATTCCATGGCATACATCAGCATATTATTATCTACGATTGCCTCTGTGTTGGTAATACGAGTATTATATTTTAATCTTGATGTAAAACTGCAACATTCAGTAGCTTTCTGAATCCATTGGCATCAGGCGCTCATAGAAAAATATCACTCATACGCTCGCAACTTTTGGAATAGGATATCATGAAGAAATATTCATTTAATGTAAAAAGAAATACATTATCTACAAACAGTTGACCGCCGTTAAAAAGATGACGCATCTGTTATTTGATCGAAATGTGGTTTAAATGATAGCTTACCAATAGGGTAATAAATCGCACTACGGTTGCCTATCAAAATATTGCTGCAACCCTCCTGCCCCCCCTTCTTCGACAACGTTCCCCTTCGCGGTTTTTCGCATTTTTTAAGGAATGTGGCAAGGGATAGGAGAATGTGGTCAATTACGAAAATCATTTTTACTAAATTCTTTACAAAAATATTTTATACATTTTTTCGTAGGACTAGCAGTTTACCCGCAATGCCCCCACGCTATTTGTCAATCGTTATCTTGTTTTTATTTGTACAGAGAAATTTCTGCAAATTTTCGAACAGTTCTTTTGCAAAATTATTATGCACTACTGGAAAATTCCAGATATTATTGACTCGACGTAAGCATGTTCAATGTAAATATTATAGAATACCTACAAGTTGTTACCACACAAGACTTGTAATACAAATTGCGAATGTAAGCGAAATATTTCAATTTACTTTTGCCCACAATCGAACTATAAATAATATTTCTCCATTCGCATGTGACTGGCTGTCCTCACACTAAACGACGTGTCTGAATAAATAATAGAAATGCTGACACGGTAATATACAGTGGCATCGAAAAAGAATGCTGTTTGCGCCCTTTTTCAATAATTGTATAAGTGAGTATGATGGCAACATTTCCTATATTCCTTATACCTTATTCCATTTTTAATTCATAAATTCCTTTTTGACTCGTTAATAACACATCAGCATCATCATCATGTCAGCCCCCCTGCGTCCATTGTCGTACAAAGGCCTCCCCCATTGATCTCAATAGCTCCCTATCCTGGGCAGACCGCATCCAACCGCCTCCCGAAACTCGCCTTAAATCGTCCGACCACCGTGTGTTAAAAGTCTTATTTTATTCTCACTTTCATGGCGTCGAGGTCGGTGATTCCAGGTGCAAGATAAATTAAAAACACATGTTATGAGTAGGATGGTTTAATCGATACTGAAATACATATAACAATGCATTTGGTTATTATAGACATATCAAGTTCACTACTTATTAATAATATTCGGGCGGAAATAAGATTACTACTTCCGCCAAGCATAGAGAATAGTACAACCTGAATTAATGTATTTAGTCATAAACAAGAATATTTTCATGTCTTTAACATTCTCCCAACAAGAAAAAGATGATGTCGTCGTTGATCAATCAGCTAGAGGCAGTGGACTGTATTTTTTATTTTTAATAGCTCATTAGATAAATAGTACTGATAGAACTCCTAGCGACAACACCCTCCTCTCCAATGAGACATAATTATTACAATTGTACCTTTTATAATCAATGTCAATGCAAATCAGCATATCAAACTTATAAGACCATTGAACCCAGTTGTATCCTTATTGACAATAAAGTATGTCTGTAATTATAACTGCAATTTTTAATTTACCCCCAAAACTATAACAATGTATTATAACAATGCTGAATATTTTCAACTCAATTTCTTAACAAAAATTAATTTCTTCATTTTTTCCTTTATACTTTACTAAGTACATAACAATAATATTCTAATGCATATTTCCCCACAATAATATGATCAACTGTCAATACAAAGTATATTGACTTAAAATATACCTTGATTAAAACATGAAGTTAATTTAACATATGTAATTACGTGTGAGTTACAAGTAACAAATTGATGAAAGAAGTTATAAAATTCCAACCCTTTTTTCAACTAGAAAATATGCATTTTTCTTATAACCTTAATTAACGTACTATACTCATAGAAGTATACACTTATTATCGACATTCCTTACATATTTTTTATCTTAATTTTACAACTATTTTAAACTTATGCGTACAATACTCATTGAAGTACATATATACTATTATGAATATACGAATCATCACCATTCGACATTCTTATAAACTATACAATACAATATTTCTGTAATATATTATATGTCAATACAGAGCTTATACTTGATATTGATAAAATTGGATTTTCTTTACACAATATTTACTTGAAAATAAAATTGTTCATATTTAATAAATGCGTTTAATGCTATTTTTCCCTCCTGACCAAAAAGAAATTCGTTAATGACATTAACAGAACTTTAATCAATAAACCTTGTTCTGTGAGATTCAAGATGCTCAATCTAGAGTCACTCCATTAAACAACAAACTTAACAATTCCAGACCTGAGCCAAACACCTGTTTACTCCTAGCTAACTCAATGACAAGGGTATATAATTAATGATATTATAGACCATTTTTAAGCACTTATAATAAGAATCTAACAGACCATGATACGAATTCATTAATACATTCTATAACAAGAATTTAACAGATTATAATAAGAATTTACTGTTTGACTTCGTCATTAATACATTCTATAACAAGAATTTAACAGATTTTAATTTATTTCATAAATCTTCATGTGCAATGCAATGTACTTACATGCATACAATATTCAATTTTGTGACGTTACATTGTGAATGTTTTGTAAAATGCAAGTTACCTCCTTGCATACAATATAGAATTTAATAAACTTTAATTTAGTTAATAATTAATACACATAATCTTTTGTGTGTCCTGTATGCCACCTACATGTACCCATATTGAATTTAATAACATTTAAATCAAACAATTTTTTATGTTTTTTGCACAAGCCTCCGAGGCAAGACAAGGCAACCCTTCGATTCATTAAGTGGACTGTATTTAACTATTTTTAGAATTGACCCTGTGATACCTCAGAACCTACGCAATGACATACAAAGACTCATACAAACAATGACAATCAACATGTGAGACCTTTGTAAATTGCAATATACAGCAATGAGTATGTTTATTCATTTACATTTACAATTAAATGTGTCTATATATTTTATAATTACTGTGTTTTATCACTATAATAACCTATTTCACCATACTCACTTATAAATATGCTATACCTAATACCTATTAGGTAATTTTCTTTTACATTATTTTGCATGAATAGAATGCATGTTTTATTTATAAAACATAACACCAAGATATCTAATTTAATTCGTTTTGTAATTTTTACAAAATGCATTTAATAAACTGAAATATACTCAACTTTTTTGAAAACTTCTACTTTAATTTGAATTATTGCTATGTATATATTTAATCTAGATCTAATCTAGTCCATAAAGTATAGTCCTCAGCCATACTTATCTTAACTTACATGATTATACACAATGTGTATACATATACATACTACTATTTTATAATGCTAAATTCAGTCAACATGACTCATACATATGTTACAAACATCTTTTAATTATACTATCATTTGTAATATTATAATAATTACACTATTACATGTTTGGATAAACTCCTGAGGCAAAAATATGAACTTTAGGCCTGGAAATCGCAACAATAATTAACAAGCGATCAATTTGAAAATAATCCAAAAGTCTATTTCACACCTTTCAACAATATTTACTTTAATGAACTGTATAAGTGACCTTTTAATTTAACAGGACTTTACTTCAAATAAATTAAATAATAGTTGTATCCACCACTTGTGTGAAATGCCATTCATGTACATACACTTTTGAATGTTGTAAACAGTGTTCTAATACTATTAGATTACAGTGAATTTATTTTTTCATAGTGATGAAGAACTTTACCATTAAAATTCTGTGATTTCAATTTTACATAGTTAATTTGTTTTATTTATTTCCACAATCAAACTTTTTGAATGCAATAGTCAAAATTTATGGCTGAACCAAATTTTTACTCACTTTTAATTTTAAATTTGTTACAAAACATTTCAATTACCTAACTGGTAATTACTTAGCACACATCATCTGTGTACAAATATATATATATATATAGGCAACCTAGTGATAATATATTCAATGCATACTGCATTGTTTTACATTGACTGTGTCCAGTAAATACTAGTCAATTTCTTGACCAGCTGTAATGGCCCAATTCGTTCCTGATAGGAATCCTGATACGCAAGAAAACTAGGCTTTCTCTTTAAAGAGTAAGGTCTTACATCTATGCAATTATTACAAAAACTTAAGCCATGGGCCATTACCCTGGCCAACTTGTTTACCTTAAACAAATAATAATAATAATATCCAGACAAAAATTCATCGAATGACGCTTGCCGGCACAGTGCCAAATCATGCGTCACTTGGGCAACGTTAATCTCGCCACCTGGCGATTCGTGAGT
The DNA here is from genome assembly GCA_963576895.1 of Ceraclea dissimilis. Taxonomy (NCBI): domain Eukaryota; kingdom Metazoa; phylum Arthropoda; class Insecta; order Trichoptera; family Leptoceridae; genus Ceraclea; species Ceraclea dissimilis. Next base: position 840,082 of record OY756360.1, read on the forward strand.
CGAACAACTAATGTCGACTTCGGTAAAGCCTTCTACATCAACAGGATAATCAATATCCCTATCTTTGTCCTTCCAATGCAAGTTCCCAGCGTGCTGGGAAGGGTCCTCGGGGCTCTGACTTGGCACTGCGCCAGCAATCTGGAACTGGGTGTCCAGCAGCGTCTGCTCCGCCACGTCACCCGATGAATTTAGGACCTGAAAGCACACATCGGATCCCAGTAATATGTTCAACTCTGACGGGACATGGAAGGTCTCATCAGCCTGTTTTACATTTAAAGTTATACTATCAATTATTAAACACTCTTTCGAGAGAGTGAATGGGAAATTTAAAGAATAATTACTATCTACCTCGATAGATTTCTCATTAGATTGTCCCGTCTTCGGTGAAGAATCACTAGGATGATGTCCTTCTGTGCTCTCCACAGCAGTGTCCTTAACCTCAAACTGTCCTAAACCTGCAACAGAAAGACCTATCTCAGAACAAACACAGTCATACCTGGCGATCAAATCCTTCAACCGGTCTTCGCATGTCTGTACATATTCCACCTCGAATAGCCGTTTGGACACAAGACCCCTTAATCTATCTATACTGCCCACTATGCGGTCTCGTTTGACAATCAAAACCCTTAATTTTGCCGCCTCCATGGCTACTATACTATACGTATTGAAATAATCTTATCAATCAAACAAGAACAAGAAACACTACAAAACAATTAAAGAACAATTCAAAACAACAATTATACGTATCTTAATGCCTCCCCTGACGTTTGCTGATGCTTCAGGTGACAGTTATTAAGCGCCAACTTCACACTGGTCGTTCCCTTCTCTGGTTTTCTCCGCCCGACCGCAATGCCTTAGTGATCGAAGCAGGAAGCACTGCCGGAATTCCGAGAATGTTGAAGATGAAGCGACTGTCGAAGATCGCTGCATACATACCAAAACGGATGCGTACCTTTTTGTTTTCGGAACTAGATTATTAACAATATCTTGAAGGAGTTCGAACTTATATGAATTGTAATCACTTATGAGGTATTGTTACCTCAATATTTTTCACATGTTCAAGTTCCGAAGCTTGCACGTAAATTCTTAATGTGTTGAATTTTTATATTAATGTAATGATAATTTACCACGAACTTTTTAGGAGACACTTAAATTTATTACAATTAGAACCCATGTTCTTACCTAATTGGTATTGTTACCTTATTAATTTTTAATCTTCACAGCACGTGAATTTTATATCTTCTAATCTTGTTAATGGTAGTTTAACCGATAACAATTTTTTAATTTTTTATATTAACTTAATGATAAGTTACTTCGAACTTTTTAGGAGAAACTTATATATTATCATAATCATAATGTCCCATGTTCTTACATTTTTGGTATTGTTACCTTATTATATTAATCTTCACGGCGCGTGAATTTCACATCTTATAATCTTGTTAACGGTATTTATAACGGATAACAATTTTTAATTATTTTTAATTATTTAATTTAGTGTTGTAACCATTATTTGTAAACTGTACATATTTTTCTGAATAAACTTATTATTATTATTATTATTAATTTTTATATTAATCTTGATTTAATACTACATGGAGCACCAACTAATCTTGTTAACGGTATTTCTAACCTATAACAATTTCAACCCCACACGTGTTTCACAAATCACATTTTATCTTATGACAATCGGCACAACATTGATTTTGAGCGACCCGCGCTCATAAATTCCAGAAAAAACCACGGCACTGATTACATTTTTATTATATTAATAAAAGGGTCGTAAGGACCAATGTTAAAAGTCTTATTTTATTCTCACTTTCATGGCGTCGAGGTCGGTGATTCCAGGTGCAAGATAAATTAAAAACACATGTTATGAGTAGGATGGTTTAATCGATACTGAAATACATATAACAATGCATTTGGTTATTATAGACATATCAAGTTCACTACTTATTAATAATATTCGGGCGGAAATAAGATTACTACTTCCGCCAAGCATAGAGAATAGTACAACCTGAATTAATGTATTTAGTCATAAACAAGAATATTTTCATGTCTTTAACACCGTGCTTGAGGCCTACCAATACTTCTCCTGCCTGTTCTATGTCGCCACTCCAGGACTTTCTTTGTCCACCTAGAGTCTGTGGTTTTGCCCACATGACCAACCCAACTCCATTTCTGACTTAAAACTCTGTGAACGACATCGACAACTTTGGTTATCTCTCGTATCCAAACATTTTACCTCGTTGTAATTCGTAAATATGAAGAGAGTTTTCAGGATAAACTTTATTTAAAGTGAAATGTTTAAGGTAAAAAGGTTTAAATATTTTCAGCCTAAACAATTCACCATATTTAAAAAAATAATTATCTAAACATTTCTAGCATATTTACATCACGATGTTTTTTAATATATTTTTTGTTAAAAGCTTTCGTTATGCTTACTGATTCCAACAAGGCATAGTATGACTCATAAATTTAAAGAATGATTGTTAAAATTTTGTTATGAATGAAACAAGGTGAACCTTCCAATACATTTCCGATTCTCATAATGTAAAACAATACAAAAAGATGGGCATTTTTTGGACTTTGACAGCTCCGTTGCCGTTTATTTTAGAGAAAATTTTAATGTATCAAATTAATAGGAATTTTTATATACTTTCTTCTGCTAAAAAGATAACCTACAAAAAGTTGATAGTTTTCAAGTTCACATGCAGAATTCGCCAGAATAGGGAAATTTTTGCCATTTCTCCTTTTTTTCGACATGTTCCGTCACGAAATTTTGTTGGTAAACCTCGGATTCGGATTCAGCGCCCTAAAAGATGTATAGTATGAAAGAAATCCAGACTACTTCACAACTTTCCATTGAGAAACTGCATTGAGTCTAGTTTAACTAGTAATAGGTATTTTTTAAACGGGTAATGTTCGATTATTCTGATTCCTTGATAATTTCAAGTCACGTATGAAATGGCTCGTATGAGAAATACGTAGGAGCATTACTAATGCTATGAATAATCTACATCCAGTTTCATTTAGTATTCACATTCCGTGCTAATGATTTGCCTTATTTCTATTCATAATACATACATTCCCTACTAAAGATTAGTAGCTGGGAGTTACATCATCAACTAACATAATTCTGGTGGAAATCGGGTAACAATGTAACGCAGGGCCTGTGGTTAACAAGTTGTTCCAATTATACGGAATTTCGTAGCACTCTCAACTTTACTATGGTCGAGATTTTTTCGGCTAATATTACATTTTTCGACATAATGTTGCCCAATGTAATACAATCTTTCGTGTACTAATTTATTTATTACAAGAGATACTGACAGATGGATGAGAAAATATTCACAAAACTTAAATTAAACATAATTATCCTGTCAACCCTCCAATTAGGAGTTGATAAAAAGTATTTAATATAAAAAAAAAAAACATAAAACTCTCAAAATAACAAAAAGACGAAAGAAAGATATTTTCATTCTTTGACATTGTACGAGTCTACAAAATGTTTTGAGCAGTCATCGATAGTTGATGTCAAAGTCCGTTATATTAAATTTACACGTTTCATATTGAATAATTTGAATTGGTGGATATTGTATTACAAAATGTTGTTAAGTGTAATAAAAAATACTACGCTAAATAAAAATTATTTACCATCGAGGAACAAAAATTCTACGTGTAAGGATAGGGTCTGGTGACCTGTTCTCTCTGCCTACCCCGCAAACAGCGTCATTTTTGACGGGTTACAGCTGCTATAACGTAATATTAATCTAAGATAATAGAGAGAATTCAGAAAAGGTTTTTTCAGTAGATTGAATTATAGATTCGAAACATTATTAACAATCATTAACATGATACTGATTTTATGTTAGCAAGCGTGACTGGACGAAAATCCATATAGAATTTTGCTCAATATGAATTACCCGCAAAAATTACAAAAGCCCACACGCAACTCCGCTCAGGGCACGAAATCCCAAATCTAATAGATTTTTGCCCTAATTTCTTTGTATTAAATATTATTTATTTACGAGTACCTACACAGATAGATAAATAAATAAATACTGTTGAGAATATGAGATCGTTGAAAAAATCTGTGGATAAAATAAAATAACTGAGAACTTTTCGATAAGTTCGCCAAACCATTTATTGTATGTAAGTACTTTGTTCACTGGAATAACAAATTAAATATATTTATGAAGGGTAGGTATATTGACTTTTAAAAAATTCAAAAAACGGGAGACCTTAGATTTCGACAACCTTATTATGTTTGCAAAACACAGAAAAAGACAAAAACTTGTTTTTAGAAAGTCACGTAGAGTTTTTTTTGTATTGATAAAACGATGTATATGTAATGTGATGTATATGAATGTAAAAGTTTTTTGAATGGAGCAAAATTAATTCTAAAAAGAAAAAAAAACGCTATTTATAACATTTTTTCATGCGATTTTGAACCTTAATGCCGTGACGTCATAGGCTCTCCACACACATCCGGAAGTTCTGTTAACTGAATCGACCGTTTGTAAAAAAGTTTCGACCAAAACCTCTCTCTGAATTCAGTGTTATCTTGGTATTGAATTCAGAAAGAGGTTTTTTGCAAACGGTCAATTCAGTTAACTGAACTTTCGGACGCGTTTGGAGAGCCATAGTTGGGATCTGAGCCTCAATATAAGTTACCTTAGTTCGTTTGAATTCAAACTTTTCACCTGTATTGAAGTTTTTCGTTAATAACTCCATTAATTACATCACTTTATAGTATTGTCTTATCACATCCGTCATAAAACTTACACAGAGATTGCGCGGCATGGCGTGCTGCCTCCCCGACTTTGTATTTCAAGTTCAAAACATTCAAGAGGATAATTAATGAAGTCATAATAATAATTATTAACGCCATTAAAACTCCGTGACATTCATAATATTGTAATGACTTCTTACCTTAAATAGTCGTGGTTATATTTTTTAGCTTTAGTGGTCGACGTAGCCCGGGTAGGTAGACCACTTTTTTTTAATAAATCTGAATTTATCTAAATGAAACAAAAACAAATTCACATTCACACCGTGAGCTTGAAAAGCTTGAATCGTGAATTGGAGTAAGTCGGCATCGGGGATCGGACTCGCACTCACCGGATTAACAGTCGAGCGCGTTACCAGCTAGGCTACCAACCACTTCAAAACATATAGGATTTTTTTTTTTGTAAAAAATTACACAAATAAACAATTAACTCATCTATTGTAGCCATTTTAACCTAACCTAGTCTCTTTAAAAATAACCTACAACTGTGTTTTCTAATAATGGGGTATCCATGTGTTGATATAGAAAATACGGGATGGGATGCGAACCTCATTTCAAAAAGAAAAAAGCGTCGGCTGAGAAGGATAAATTGTTGAGGAAAATTATATCAAATTTTGGAACAACCATATGTTTTAAACACAGATGAAATTTTGGTGGACTCACACGTTTAATCTGCAACTCGATTGTTCGCTAAAATTCGAGTCGTAACGTACAGAAAGTATGTCAAGGTCGCATTGTAACCCTGAGTAAAACCCTCAGTATGAATTCAGGTTATGAATTTCATAATGCGTGAGTCTACCCAGTGTTTAATTGTACACATAAATTATCTCTGCTAGAAAGATGTCCATGAAAAAATTAAAATCTCTTAATTTGTTAGTTGGAACCGTGTTATTCTTGTATGACGAAAAGGCACTTCAAACAAATTTCCCATTAAAATACAAAATTATCGTCGTTTTAAAAAATAATGATAACATCTCATCGCGTACTAACATTAATATAATTTCCATGAGTGATTATTATTGCGGAGACGCCAAGAATCTCAAATGTTCCCGTAAAGTTCACACTTTACAGCCATCATACATTTCACGTCCAACTTGTATTTTATTGTTCCCGTATTCATTACATCTCCGTCTCTTCTTTACTGTCTCCTGATAGCGAGAGACGCCGCGCCTCAGCCGTTCTGTTCTCCATTGTTCCATAAAAACAAATAACTTCCACCTTTTAGACGTTACACAACCTTTGTTCCCATATTATCGCCACCGCATCCTGATCAAAAAATGCTACCTCCATTTCTTCTTGATTTATTGGTTTTAAATCATCCGTAGGCCTTATTTAAAAGGCACTTGGAATCGTCAAGTTTACATATTGAACAAACATTCTTCTTCTTCATTAGCCTTCTTCCCTCCACTGCTAGACATATTATGCCTCTTCCAACTATTTCCACTCGTCTTTGCCCTGACCCTTCCGCATCCAAGTTCTCCCAGCGGTTTGGACAATGTCATCGCTCCGTTTCTTTGGTGGCCGACGCTCCTTCTATCTGTCCAAGGCCTTCACTTCAATATTTGTGGCACCATAAATTGTCACCATAAATTGGTCTGGTGTCATCTGGTGTCATCATAAATTGCAAATTTATGAACAGTTACAGCAAAAAACAATGGAAACAATAAACACATGGTGACAAAACAAAATTATTATAATAAAGGTGTGGCAAAAAAGTTAAATAAAATCTGGAAATAAAATTACCTCAGAATTTCAATTTTGGAGATACATTTTTTTACATGTACATAAATACTCTTAACTACCCATATCACCTTACACGGTTTTCTTTTAGAGAGGTACTGAGAATTAATTTCCATTTCCCTCTGTTTTCCTAAATATGTTTCAAGTTCCTTTGGTATTTTAACATCGCGTCCATCATTTTGAACCTTTTTAAGGTTACGTTTTTGACGCCCAACCAACAATAAGGTATGTATCAAACAAATTTTCTTTCAATTGCTTTGTTTTCCTCGGGAACCCTTAACCTTTTCAAGTATTTCATTTGACTTTGTATAAACAAGCCCCGCTTATTACAGTCGAACAAATTTTATTTACTCGCTGTGTCTGTCTTCTGTATCTTAAGACTAGAGGTATCGACATTTCAAAAATTAAAAAAAACGAGGGGCATTTTAGATCACGAGAGGCTCACTAAATATGCTTTAGAATAAAATAGCGTAGTTACAATGAACCTTATCTAAGGAACGACCGTAAGAGATTTTTTATATCTTAAATAGATTTCTCAAAAAAAATGTGAAAACACCTCTGATTTTTTTTTCAGAAAGACAACAACGCGTTTCCCGAAAGCCGCAAAAATATTTGTTTTGATAATTTGCATTAAAATCTAGGGAATGATCGTAAAAGTTTTTTTTTTTAATTGAAGCGAAATTAATCACAAAAAGTAAAAAAAAAAAAGCTATTACGATAAATGGACTTCCACCATGTACCGACGTGCGACGGTCGAAAACCTCGAGATTATCAAATCCGCTATTTTCTTTTTATCATGCGATTGTTATTTTTTTTAACCTTGATGCCGCGGGAAAGAACCGTGACGTCATAGATGGGTCCCTAGTCTTAAGTCTGTCCCAAAGGATGTCATTTTGTAGAGAGACGAGGCTTCCCAAATTGGAATTGTCCAGTTGACGTCTTCCTTCTAGCCTTCGGCTTATCTCGGTAGATTGTGTCTGCCCGAATTCTCAATATAATTCACAGAAAGCCCTACCAATGTACAAACTCACTTATAGACAGGTTAGTCTGTTGTGAAATTTAACGTTTTTTCTAGGCTTTGTACTTCTTATTATGTTGTCGTTATCTGCGTCCACATTTGTCTTATTCGAACTTTCCTATTTTTTCAACATGTTAACGCCTTCAAATTCTATCTATCTATCTATACCCTCACGCCGCCTCCCTTGCAGAGTAGGCAGAGAGGACAGAGCCCCAGACTGCCCTACACACACTCCTAGCTTCCGTCACGTTCATGCAAATTGTCATACACGCTCTCTCTCTCAAAACTCAAAATGCGTCCATCCTTGACGATCTGGTCGACATGATCGAACCAGGTCAGTCTCGGGCGCAGCAAACAGGAGACAGGTAAACAAACAAGTGGATAAGGAATAAGACTAGAGTTGCGAAGGTTGTACAACGCATCGCAGAGCTGAAGTGGGACTATGCAGGTCATGTGGCGAGAGCAACGGATGGCAAATAGAGCAACAAGCTCCTGTTCTGGCCTCCGTGGCTCGGTAAACGCCCTAGAGGCCGCCAACAGATGCGTTGGACAGATGACCTGAAGTTGACAGCTGGCTTCAAATGGACATCCGAGGCAAAATCCAGAGAGAGATGGAAAGAATAATGTAGGCCTATATCCAGAAATGGAAGCTGTAGGGCTCGTGAAGAAGAAGACGAATATTTACTTAAAAATTTACTTGTTTTATTTTTGTTTGTATTGTACTTGTTTCAATGTATGTATATATAAATAAATAAATATCACTGGCGAAGATTTTGGCAAAATGTTATCTTTTTCCAATTATCCAATACAATAGTTTTAGAAAAAATCTTTTCAACACATATTGTTTTTCCATCGGAATATTTTCTATTGAACTTTAACATATTATCAAAGAGTTCCCAGTCCATGAGTATTTGACGTTATCACAAGAAAAAAAAGTTATTTTTGGTTTCCAAATCCTCTGTTTTAATTTAATCGATTCCATCTTTTGTGCGGCTGACATTTTCTTCTCGATTAGCTAATGGTATATTATTATTTCCAAGATGAAAAACAAAAGTTCGCAAATGAAAGAGAGAAAAGAATGGAAATAAAATTAACGAAAAATAAAAGAATTCCAACTTTAGTATTTAATTTAATCGACATTATTGATAAGATTTTTTCCAGCGAATTAAAATTCTTTGAAGTTTCGACATCCCGTTGTCGATCGCCCCCTATGCATAATTTTGTAAGTCACATTTTCTCGTAATCATGAAGTATTCTTTAAATTATGGGTACCAAAAAAGTATAATGTTACTATGACTTGAGTATGACTATTAATAATTAGGTATAAAAATGTTGATAGTTGAATGTTGGAGCTTCGATGACTTCCTATACCTGAATAAACCAGCGACTGAATACCTATATAAAGATCGTTCAATTTAATATCTGACGACGACCAAGCTTGCTTGCGAAATTTATCATTGCCCAATGTACAACCTTCAAACTTTTTCCTTTAAGGGATGTGATATACTTCTTTTGACCATACGATAAATAAATAAATAAATATTAGAGTGTGTTGGCTGAGAGAAATGAGAAATTCATACATCAAAGAGGCTGGAGTAATGCATGCATCAAGGAGCTTCTTTTTTTTTAATCAAATAGGTATTTCCGGGACTTCAAAATTTATGAGAGCCTTACAAATGCTACCCAAGGCCACGTCTTCGGTCTATTTCTGTCTTCTGATTTTCTTTTGTGAGCATCACAGTATCTCCGAGGTATAAAATTATACATAATATGTATTACCTGTCTATTCTTTCAATTTGTACTTCGTTTCCCTAGACAAGATTGAGTGTTTTATGATGAGTTGTGCTGTAATTATTTATGTAGTTCTGAAACTACTGTTTGAACTGTCGAGAGGAAATAATTGATTTAGGTAGAGCACTCTGAGACAGGATACCAAATGAAGAAATCCGCAGAACCTGCAATGTTGAAGACATCGTAAGATGGAGCAGGAAAAGACGGCCGTTCTGGAGGGATCATGTTGAAAGGAATGATCCTACAAGGATTCCTAAGCTCGTCATGCAAGAGATCCCTGAAGATCACCGACCACCGGGACGTCAACCGAAAAGATGGAGAGAGAGTTGGACCTCTTCATCACAGGAACGAGACTTGACTAAACAGATCCAAGATCTATGCAAAGAGGAAAAGAATTTAATTCAAATTTCCATTTTAGGCCTTACGACGCTTTTCGTATGGAGTTTCATATAAAAAAATCAAAAGATTTTGTTGTATACAATCCATCCTAGGTTAATAAAATCTTATGTATATTATTCCGACAATAATAAAGTGTGAAGTTCATTTAGAATTTGGGGAGAGTCAATATTGTACAAAGGAAATAAAAAGGTGAATTGTTTGAATTGTTTATTATGAATGAACTTAAAACTTCAAAAGGAATTTTACTTCACTTTTCCTTTTTTTAATTAATTAATGAATTTGTGTTTTTTTAAATTTATTTTGCATTCACACAGCTTTGAAATTAAATTAGTTTTTCCTTTTTACGATTTTATATACTCGTATTTCATACTTATAAAATATTTGTTTATTTATTTGTTTAACATCTTCTTCTTTCTTCTTCCTTCAGCCATCTCTCTACTGTTGGATACAGGCCACTTCCATTAGTCTCCATTTTTCTCTATCCTGAGCTTTGCCAATCCATATTCTACCCGCGACTGGGATAATATCGTCAGTCCGTCTTTTCTGTGGCCGAACTACTCCTCTTTTTTTATCCCACGGTCTCCGTCTAAACTTATGTAACATACAGGGTAAAAAATGTACATGTCCGTGGAAGTTTTAAAGTCGCTCCCATTGGAAAAACGGTGACCGAAAATAGACTAAGATGGTACGCACACATTATGAGACTGCCACAGGATAGCATGATAAAAAAGGACAATGGACATAGAAGTAGGACCCAGAATACCAGGTAGACCCCTGACTACTTGAATGTCCACTATCGCAAGAGACCGATGTAATTGGTCGTATGTATGTATATGTTTGTACCTACTCTTCCTCTTCTTCCTGGCACAATCGCAACTTACTGGGGTCGGCTATAAGCTTATACACTCTTGCATTCCTCTTCATCTGGGCCATTTCTCCGCAGGATCCTGTCGCATTGTGCCATCCAGGTATCCCTTGCTCTCCTTCTTGATATCCTTGTACCTACTGATGTACCTAATTTTGTTCTTTGACTGTATCGGCTGTTCCCTATGTACCTATGTATAAATAAATAAATAGGCATCTACAATAAATGGACAATGATTTGTTCGTTTAGATATTGATTTACCTGAGCCGAGTCGGGCACAAAAGGTCCCCAACAATAAAATAGGTTAATTTTAGTCCACGCGTTGCCAAAATTCGTAATCTATTTGCGAGCGTCCCGGCACAGTCTGCGGCCTAGGGAATACTATCAAATTGCTTTTATGCTAGTAAATTAATTTATTTTATTTAGTAAAAGACTTTTACAACCCTATTTGAATATTAAATTAAATTTCCTACCAAAACTAATTTTTGGGGCGTGATTTGAGATATTTGAAACCATTTTGCTAATGTTCTTAGTGTAGGGGTATGAACATCCCCTACCTAGGTATAACTATTTAGGTACTCTATAGATCCTAAGACATATGTATTGTATAAATCCTTCTGTTTATCATTTTATAAATTAGTCTATAATAAACCTTGGTCCCAACAACACGCATTTTACTTATAACAACCTTCTGATAACTATATAGTATCGCCTTACACTAAAGTGGAGACATTCCGACGTGATAAACAAAAAAAATATAGTGCAAAAAAAGTGTTGACGAACTTTATACCTGACTCTGACCCTAAAATCAATACAAGTGTGACCGTGTTCAATGTGTTAATATATCTATCAACATAATACAAAAATGTGTCTTGAAACTAATACTGACGACAAGTTTCACGAACAACTCCAACGACCAAGTGTTAAACTGATTCGGGAACGCCGTGCCAACATTAACGACAAGTTAATCTTGGAGGACTCCATGGTATCTGAAGAGTGATGCGACCAACATCCTCTCAACTTCCCGGACTAAACAAGCAGACGAACCAACATCCAACATGACATCAGTTTGTTTCATCAGCACACTCATCAACGTGCTTCAACAACTCAACATTCTCAATTCGTCACATCGACTGATGAACAACAGCATCTACAGCATTTTCATCACCTCTTTGAAGATGGCCAACACCATGACAATGGTCAACGCCACGACGAACATAATCATCGAACGAAGATCATCATCAGTACACTGGAATGATTTGGAACTTGTACGGAAGGCTACGCAGCCACGCTACACTCCAGTCACGACCACGGCAACTAGCCGGTCGGCAACTAGCCGGTCTATCCAGCCACTGATGCATCATCATCACACTCGACAGCATTTGCGAAAGGCATGCTCGTCACCATGCGAACTACGCACAACAACGTCTGCAAATCAGACAACAACAAAACAACAACGTCTGCAAATCAGACAACAACAAAACAACAACGTCTGCAAATCAGACAACAACAAAACAACAACGTCTGCAAATCAGACAACAACAAAACAACAACGTCTGCAAATCAGACAACAACAAAACAACAACGTCTGCAAATCAGACAACAAAATTATGTGCAAATCACATATAACAACGTGTGCAGATCACACGGCTCAATCATCTCAAACCAGCTCACATCACTAAAGCTGTATTTTCGCTTCGAGAAAACAATGTTCAACGTTTAAGAAAGAAGAAAGGCTCGAGAAGAAGACGAAGACTTACTGATGCTGACTAAGCAAGAAAATCTTCACTTTCATCATGCCTCAAATCATATTACGAAGCAACATCTACGACGTCCAACGAGGGCATTTTGTTTTATTTTATTTCATACATGCAAAGTTTTACATAAGTGCATCAACTCACATTCAATTTTTTTGTATAACTAATATGTTTACCAACATTTTTATCTACCTAATATTAATAATGTTAACTAAAATGCTTATTTCCTAGTATCTAACTCGGGATATTATGCAACCATATGTGAATTATTATTATTATTATTGACCCTTATTTTTGTCAACGTGACCAAACCATATGTCCTTTAACATACGATATAACTATACCTACGCATTATGTTAACTATTATACACTGATATATTATACACCATTTTTTTTATGTGCTATTCTTAAAATTTGTGTATCGATTATATTATTTCATCTTAACTATGATTTTAAATGTATTATGTTACACTCAACGATTTTTTGCCATTTTGTTATATAAATCAATTTGTTTTTGGAAGGTCACAAAGACCACACATATGTTTATATTGGACCTACTACATGTTTTGATCTGTTAATAATTATTTACAAAATTTATTATCTTTCTCAAATGTGATGCATCTTTATTACCTACTTTTGGGTACAAATATTTTTATGTCATATGTCTTTACAAAATAATGTTATAATTTGACCATTCTTGCCTCAATGTAAATCTTTTCAAGTTATTTTTTGCCATGTGTTACAAATACCTATCTACATTCATATTTTTAGGACCCTTAACATGTGATTTCTTACACTGAATATTTTTCTAATGGTTTATCTTTGAATTATTTATTACCTACTATGTTTTTCGGATCTCAAATCTATATGTTATGTACCTATACGATATCAACAAGATGTTTTATCATACAAATATGAATACTGAACTAAACAATGTATTATGATAAGTTAGTTAGCTTATTCTTTAGCGACTAATATTTCATACAATTTATTTTATAATCATGCTTTTTCTAAACTTTATGTAACGTTATCACTAGGCAGGGAGGATTGTAGGGGTATGAACATCCCCTACCTAGGTATAACTATTTAGGTACTCTATAGATCCTAAGACATATGTATTGTATAAATCCTTCTGTTTATCATTTTATAAATTAGTCTATAATAAACCTTGGTCCCAACAACACGCATTTTACTTATAACAACCTTCTGATAACTATATAGTATCGCCTTACACTAAATTAGCAACAACTGCGTGGTAATTTCGATACATTATACAAGATTTTATTTAACTTCACTCCGTTGTTTTTTTTTTTATCTGCGCGCAAATGTTGTAATCGATTTTTTAAGCACTTCCTGCATACTTAGAGACGTGAAACTTTTCAAACGTACGTAAACTCCGTGACAATACGATTTTGTGTAAAAGGATCAGCTTTTTCCACAGACAAAAAAAAATGTAATGTGTTTCAGGGGGATCCAAGGGTCGTGTAGGGTCATGTGTGGTATCATATAAAAGGGGATTGGAAAATAAATCCAGATCGTTAGTCAGATTTTGTCAAGCCTCGAAAGACACCGAGCAATTGAGATGGTTCATCAGTGACCGCATACCGCCGTGTTTGGTGTCTCACGAAGGTGCTTCACGAGTAAAACTCATATCTTTTTACAAACTTTGATTCTGTCTTTTCTTGGTGGGATGTTCTGTGATGGTATACTAGCTCGGGCAGTTTTGAAGATTACGTTTAAAGAAAATCATAAAAATATTTAAGATTATTTATAATTTGTATACCTACTTACCTAATAATAATTGGTTTAATAAATTAAATATTTAGGATTCCTTATATTTTGTATGTAAAATATTTAGGATTACTTATATTTTGTATGCCTAATAATTGGTTTAATAAATTAAAATTTTAGTGCCTACAATTTGCTACGCGTTATAATTTTGAAGAAGTGATTAATCCTAATAAAAGCCAAAATATAATAAACTTTATAAAGTTAAGTCGATTAAGATATCGAGTGAAATGTTTTCTATAATGATTATTATTTTTGATGTTACAACAATAATTATGAATGATGGAATTTTGGCGTTTTATCCTCTCCAACTACCCCGCAAGGTACGCGGCGTGAGAAGATAGAAAGATAGATCTATGTAAGATCTACTCAAATATGTAATGTTGTAGAATATATTCGAAAAATTGTTGATTCCGCCTTGAAAAGAAATTCAGATCTTGTCTAGCTCTCAAGTCTTGGAAGTTATTGGTCTTGTGTATTGATATTTTTGTACTAATGTACCTGTCAATGTTTGTTCTTCTGTTCCATCTGTTCCATGTGTAACAAATAAATAAATCCCCTCAGAAAAAAAAAAGACACTAAGCGATCGAGAGGATCCAGTCACCTCATACAATCGTATTTGGTATCAAACGAAAGTGCTTTACGAGTAGAACCTATATCATTGACAATATGTTAAATAATTGATTTTATGTATGACGAAATGTCAATCAGAGCCCTTTGCACTCTGATTGGCATTGATCTGATAATGATTTTTGTTATTGTTCATTGTAAAATTGCTTATTATCTGTAAAAATTGACGAGTTCAGGTGCCCGAACGGGCCTACGGACGAGAGAAAACATTAAAACAATAAAACGATCTTTTTACAAATTTTGATTGATTAAAAAACAGTTCTGGAATGTGAAGTCATAAAATCCTGTTTAAAAAAAATACGATTACTTGTTTGAAATATCGATATCGTCCTTGAGGTCAAGCCACGTGATTCTTGGCGATGGCGTTTACTACTTACACCACTTTTTCTCCCAAGTATAGGTATTTTCTTCGTTATTCTTTCATCACTCATCTCAGTTTGTTCACTTTCATGTACTTACTATGGTTCTTCTTCTTCTTTTTCGTCAGCCTTGGTCCCTCCACTGCTGGATGTAGGCCCTTTTCCATTAGTTTCCAGTCCTTTCGATTCCTCGCCTTTCTGACCCACTGTCTACCCGCTACCGAGGTCACGTCGTCCGCCCATCTTTTTTGGGGCCTTCTGACTACACCTCCTCTATTTTCCCCTCCACTTTACGAGTCTGGGAGTCCATCTATTCTTGTCTTGTCTTGCTATGTGCCCTGCCCATTGCCATTTGAGTCTTGCTGTACGATCCATGACTATGGTTACAACTTAGTAATACAATACGTATTCGCCTCTTTTGATAATTCTCTCAAATTAATTTACGAGCATGTACACCGTGAGAAATTTCACAATTCAATGTTTGCAGCGTACAAGATTGCCTAAATGCTTACTGTTTATATTATCATTAAGGATATTATAATTACGGTGCTAGTATCAAGATTCAGAGACCGCGAGGCACATCAAATGATATGGGATCCAATTATTTAGTATAATTATGAAACAATGAATTATTAATATTTTAAGGCAGTGACGCGCGTGGCGTCACATTCATTATAACAATGTGTTGTTTGTATAAATTAGTCGGGAGCAAACACTGCTAAATGAAATCACAGTGTTATTAATCACTGTGATTCGCCTGGCGCCAATAACTGGTTTTCCAAATAAATCAACAGTGAAAATACAGTGTCTTCCGATCACAATGATTCGCCTGATGCCAATAACAAGTTGTTCAATAGAATCATTATGACAATGAATAAAACACTGCTAAATGAAATAACGGTGTCGTCAATCTCTGATACCAATAGCAGTTAGCTCTTTTTCAAAAGAGTTTTTATAACAATAAATTAATCACTGTTAAATAAATAAAGAACGACATCCAATCACTGTTATTTGCCTCAATAACAGCTAGGTTGTTCAAAAGAATAATTATAACAATGAATTAAATACTGTTAGATGAAATAACATATGATATCATCAAAAAAATCTTCAAAAGTGTCATTGTTTTTGTAAACCTGTGTTATGATTCTTCTTCTCCACACCATATCCCTTTTACGTAGGGTCGGCGGCTCGGATCCTTTCTCTCAATTTGCCCCGATTTAGGCAGTCTTCAGGGGTCTTCAGTTGTTCCATATCCCATTATGATTAGATGTAAAATGATGTACCTACTGTTATTTTTTTTACAGTGCAGACGGTAATGGCGAAAGTTCTTTATTTTTAACAGCTACTAGCGTTTAACTCCTGCCCTACGATGAAGGAATCTACGCGGTAATCGCGTACGTAGAAATTTAATATTAATCATTATATTATAGTAATATTATTTTAATAATATAGGTACACATATGGTGGAAACCATAGTCTTGTGGAAAACATCGTCTCAGCAATTACTATTTCCAAGCCTTCTCATAATTATATTACAACACACACTCGTACGTACATACATTTACAACATTTAGAAGGAATAGTACCCGAATATGGAAAAAAAGTGACGGAAAAAGTAAGATAACTCAGCTGATACTGAAAATATAATCTTAAGACTTAAAATGCGAACAAATCAGAATATGTTTTAGTGACGAGAGTGGTTAGAAATTTGGTCTATGTAATTTTTATAAAAAAATGTAATAATACCAAAGTTACTCCTAAAATTAACTGAAACTCGAGATTATTTCCGTTGTTTTTTTTTTTAGAAAAAATGCTCTAATTTCACTTGATAGAATGTTCATAGTAAGACCCCATTTGACTCAGTGAATATTTTTTGACATTTGGTCACCTTATAATACGCAATAAGCTAAAATTCTTTGTTTGTATTTAACAAGATAACGTATTTTTTTAATTATTTATTAACTTCACGGCACACAAACAGACACCACCCACATAAACTAAACAAAAAGCAATACAGATCAATTTCAAGTAATGCCCTATTACATGTGTACACGACTAATCAATACAGATAAAACAATATTCATTATGAGGTTCAAGAAATTGTAAGTTAGCAGTCAGTTAGTCCAAAAAACAAAATGAAGGCAAAGTAATCAGTAGCAATATGTATTAATTCAAAACAATGTTTAGTCAAACTATATCAACTAATGTTCATTAGGGCCAGCTTATTATTTCTCCTACAGGTATTTACTTATTTATTTATTTCATAAGTACAACACAGACACTGAATACACATAGAAATATAATGGACATGGAGTATTTAAGTATATAGTTCAAACAGCGACCTAATTAGTTTGTACAAGTTTAGTCAATATTATATAGTCAATAAGTAAGAAATTAAAAGCTAATCTACGATTAAATATAAAATTAAATAAGAAAATCAAAAGGAGAGAACAAAATAAAAAAACAACAATCTAACCTAAAATTAACCCTAATTAAACCTAAAATTAAAATTAAAGGTAAACCAACTTATCCTAATATTGCGCTTTCTCTTTTATAGTCGATTTGGAAATTTTGAAAAGGTATTATTTGTTTATTTATTAATATTTATATTGTGTTTCTTTGTCTGATGTTTTGTTTTTTCTAATTGCATGCTGATCTTTCCATATATTATATTGTTCACTATTGTTCTTGCATGCATGTCAAATATGTATAAATTGGTAATTTTTGAGCCTTTACTGGTCCACTTGCTGTTAATGTTCTACTGTATATGATATTTGTAAGACTGTCTGTGCTTTATAAAATAAAATAAAATAAAATAAAAATAAAAGTAATAAAACTATTTTACTCGGCACATATCGCCTCTTAAATCAGGTCTCAAAAGGCTGTAAACATACATACATCTTTGGCGCTACATCCCGGGGTGGGACTTGGCCTCCACAAGGAGCTTTCGCCACTCTGCCCTATTGGCAGCCACGCTCCTCCAGTTGACTGTGCCCAGTGCGTTGAGGTCCCTTTCAACACAGTCCATCCACCTCAACTTGGGTCTTCCTCTTCTACGTCTCCCCTCTGGTCTAAAATTGAGCACCCTCTTAGGTGGTAGGAGTGCTTCCATTCTTTCTACGTGCCCCAACCACCTGAGCCTTGAGATTTTGATGCACCGTATGACATCTGCATCATTGTAAAGTTGGTATAGCTCGTGGTTGTATCTCGTTCTCCAGGTACCATTGTCACAGATGGGTCCATAGATTCGTCGCAGGATCTTTCTCTCAAAGATGCCAATCCGGGTCTCTTCTCCCTTTGTTAGAGCCCAGGTTTCAGCCGCATACGTAAGCACAGGTCTGATTATAGTTTTGTACAGGTTAACTTTAGTTTTCCTGGATATTAACCTAGATTTTAATTGCGGCTGGAGACCGAAGTAGCACCTGTTGGCCGCCGTGATCCTTCTGCTCACCTCTTCAGAGACGTCATTACTATTTGTAATCAGTGAGCCAAGGTAGACGAATTGTTCCACGGCCTCGAAAGTATAGTTATTAACAGTGATGGGCGTTGGGATTGTACTGGAGTGTGAATGTAGATATTTAGTTTTTTGTTCATTTATCGTTAAGCCCATATTCTTTGCTGCTTTTTCCAATGCCACGAATGCCTCCACCAGAGCTTGTTTACTTCTAGAGACAATGTCGATGTCGTCTGCATACGCGAGGAGCTGAACGGACTTATGGAAGATGGTGCCACTAGTGTTTACCTTGGAGTCTCGTACCACTTTCTCCAGTGCTATGTTAAACAGCAAACATGCTAGGGCGTCTCCCTGTCTTAGGCCATTGACCGTCTGGAATGTATCCGACAAGTCAGCCTGCACTTTCACTCTGCACTGGACATGGGACATTGTAAGCTCAATTAGTCTGATTAATTTTTCAGGGATCAGGAACTCCCTCATTGCATTGAACAGTCTTTTCCTGCAAATACTATCGTACGCAGCCCTGAAATCTATGAAAAGGTGATGAGTCTCAATGTTGAATTCCTGCGTCTTCTCCAGTATCTGACGCAGTGTAAAGATCTGGTCTGTACAAGATTTACCAGGTTGGAATCCACACTGATATGACCCAATTAACGTCTTAGCGTATGGTGAAAGTCTTTCGAACAGTATGTTGGAGAGGATCTTGTAGGCGGTGTTAAGCAGTGTTATCCCTCTGTAGTTGGAGCATACGAGTTGATCACCTTTTTTGTGCAGCGGACAAATAATACCTTCATTCCACTCCTCAGGAAGATGTTCGTCTGAGCAAATCTGTTGTATTACACTGTGCATCGCCTTTGTGAGCGACTCGCCAGCATATTTATAGAGTTCCGAAGGGATACCGTCCGATCCTGGTGCTTTGTTATTCTTTAACTTAGCTACTCCGCGGGCTACTTCTTCGTATGTCACGGGTGGTATGTCACTTTCAGTTGCTATTTGGGGGGCTTCGTCATTGGTGGTAATTGAATTTGAGTTGAGGAGGTTGTCAAAGTGTTCGACCCATCTATTCAGTATCAGTTGTTTGTCGCTTATTATCGTGCCATTCATGTCTCTACACAAGTTTATTCTCGGTTTAAATTCCTTCCTCATGTCATTGACCTTCTTATAATAAAGTCTACTTTCATTAGCATTTCTCAAGCGTTCTATATCTTGCAGCTGATTCTTAAGGTATTCCCTCTTTTTCTGTTTGTGTATGTGCTTTTCTTCTCTTCTTTTGGCCTTATAGAGTTCATGAGATGCCCTTGTACGGTTGCTCTGTATCATTCTTTTGTATGCTTCATTCTTTATGGTAGTTGCATTCATGCATTCATCATCAAACCAGCCTTGGTTTCGTGTGGGTCTGGATTCTCCGATGACTTCCCTAGCAGCAGTTGTGAGAGTATTTTTGCAGGCAGCCCACTTGTCCTCCAGAGACAGTGATTCGAGTGTAGGGAGGATTTCACTGACTTTTTGTTGGTATTGATGCTTTTTGTCAGTATTCTTTAGGTCTTCGGTCTGAAACTTTTTCGAGCGTATACCTGGGGTCTTTTTACTGTTAGAGATTCGTGCTCTGTGTATACTCATTAGAAGGAAGTGATCAGAGTCCACATTAGCGCCTCTATACACTCTAGTGTCCATTAGATTCGATCTGTGTCTTGCGTCTATGAGGACATGGTCAATTTGATTCACAGTTCTTCTATCTTGAGATTTCCAAGTACCCTTATGGATATTTTTATGTGGGAATAGGGTGGTACCTATCACCAGGTTTTGAGACGTTGCAAAATCTATTAGGCGTGTACCGTTATCATTACTTACATCATGAAGGCTATGTAGGCCAATGGTTGGTTGGTACGATTCTTCTTCTTCTACTTTATAAAATAAAATAAAATAAAATAAAAATAAAAGTAATAAAACTATTTTACTCGGCACATATCGCCTCTTAAATCAGGTCTCAAAAGGCTGTAAAATAGTATTATAATACATGTAGTTCTCCCACCTAGGTACTAATTCTGTATTATAATATATTTTATCACGGGTCACGAGTTGGGGTAATTAAATGAAATTACTCATTTTACCCTTCAAAGATCCCCTTAAGAAAACGGGGAAACTCATACCATCAATTACACCATATTATGGTAGACGGTAAACTCTGTGAACTAATTTAGACAATTGTCTCAAGAGACAACAATACTATACTCGTAATAGGCAATACGTTGACATCCGTAACGAAAATTCGCAACAAGTCTACTCAAAACAATGGAAGTTTGACTAAACTGTCAAATGGGTTGATTATTTTTAAGTTAACGTGTCTCTAAACAATGTGGTGTGTCTTCAGAGTATGCATATTAACATTTAAAAAAATTCTTAAAACGTGAGACCATATAGATCTCGACAACCGTTACTATATGTGCTTTAAAAAATAGGGTAGATACATTGAATCTTTTCTTAGGGAAAAACCATAAAAGTTTTCTTATTGAAGCTAAATTATTTCCAAAAAATGGTAAAAACGCTATTTTTACCATTTTATCATGCGATTTTGAATACCGTGGAAAATAACGGGGACGTCATAGTTGAGTCGGAAGCTTTAATACTCACGCTGCATTACTAGTTTCCCCATTATTGGAATATATCAGAAGTATGGAGTATTCGAAAAGTCTTTTCACAATATTATGCTCACAAACTTAGAAGATTTATTAATCTTTATTAAAAAGTGCAAGAATCAATGAACGCTGTTTTTTTTAACTGTGTTTCGTATTATTTTGGTGCAAGCTTTTGTGCTTTCCTAAGTATAGAGAAGATAAAGCTCTATGTAGGAACTAAAGATAGTTTCACTAGATTAGGTGGAGCACTTGTTTCAGTATTTCGCTGTCTGAGAATAACAAAGTTCTAACTGGCAAATTTTGAGCTTTTGAACATTTTGAGTGAAAATTTATCTAACCGACATTATCTATACCTACGCAAACCACACACCGCCATACAAATCACTATTAAAGCGCCTGTGGATTCACGGACGCACCCCTTCCCACGGTCGTGAATCCATGTACAAATCCAAATCCACAGACCGTTGGAACTAGCCTTAGCGAAGTTTGACTTTCTGCACGTGTACATTTTTTGCTGTACACCTTAATTAGTCATACGCATTAGGCTAGTAGTTTAGTCGAGTAGGTAGTAAATTCACTCCTTCTCGACTCAATATTTCATTTAATAGTTACTAGGCAATTCGGAGCAATTAATTGCGCAATTATTTCGGCAATAGTTCATGTAAGCTCGTGTAAGTGAACCTTTAGGAGATCCCTAGTAAGTGAACCTTTAGGAGACGAAGGTCTGAGCTCGAATCCCAACCGGGGCGAATGTTTCTCGAGTGTAAATTGATCACTTAAGCCAGCCGAGGTCGGTCGTTAGCCCGAAAACGTTCATCGTTGATTATTCTACACTGGTGTAGTAATACTGTATTGTATATAGTGCGGAAAGCAGAAAAAAAATCCAAAGCTTTGAGAAAATAATTGTTAAACCAAAAAATAATTCCAAGAAAAGTAAGAACCTTGTTTTTCTCGGGCTTGATTTTTAGAGATGAAATTCCCCTCTAGCTCTCTTCTACCGTCTACTGTATAAGTGGGGGTACTTACGTCTACTATTCTATACTGTTCCTTTCATTCTTTTGTCTCGGTTCTTCACGCGATCCAACAATAAGCTCGCTGTTGGCAGTCGTTTGCTCGTCTTTTTCCGTCCCGTTTTAGATTTATTGTCGACTTATTTCAGCCTTTTTAACTTTGCCATTCCCTTTTGGCTCTACAAATATACTTTTTATCTACTTATTCAATTTTTTCAACTGTAGGTCTACCTAAAATATTTCCCTCGTTATGCTTTTTTTGTGCAAGATGAAGAAAAAAGAAGGCCTTCCCGTTCTAGTTCATACTCAGGCTCTCAGCTTTTGTCACCTTCAATTACTTCGCAATATTAACAAATAATATTAAGTAGGTATATATCACTTGGCAAGAACGTAAAACCAACGAATACGTTCGACGGCGTTCCCAGCAACGATCAATCCTGTCAGTAATACAGGAAAGACGTTGGTCGTGGCTGGGCCATGTTTTGCGAATGCCCAACGACAGCTGGCCAAAGAGAGCGCTGTTTTTCCACCCACAGGGGTCCCGACGCCCCGGAAGACCCTCTTTCACAGTGCACCGTTCCTATGACAACGAGATCAGAGCGTTAGGAATGACGTGGAGAGAGGTAATATCACTCGCACAAAATCGCTCTGAATGGAGACGCCTGGTAGCCTCCCTGTGCTCCCGAATGGAGACATAAAGGGCGTAGTTAGTTAGTAAGTTAGTTATATGTAGTTTTCTTTTAACTCAAAATGCGCGTGTTTCTAAAACTCATCAATTTTCGACAATCACGTCTCAAAACCACACAAAATCAATCAATTAAAACACGTAGCAGTACCAAATTAGATCATTCTACTCCAGAGACAAAAAATATGTTAGGCGTTTTAGGAGGATCCAAGGCTCGTATGGGGTCATGTGTGGTGTCGCATGAAAGGGCGTTGGAAAAGAAATCCAGATCGCAAGTCAAATTTTGTCTGACTCAAGCCTTGGAAGACACGGAGCGATCTAGAGGATCAGTCACCGCATACCGCTCTGTTTGGTATCTCACGAAAGTGTTTTACGAGTAGAACTCACATCTTTTTACAAATTTTGATTATGTCATTTCTTGGTGGGAGGATTGAAGGAATCCAAGCTCCTCGAAAGGGCGTGTTTGGTATCGTTCGGAAGACCGCGAAAAACTGTTCTAAGACGTGAAGTTAATAAAATCTTATCACGATTACTTGTTATCTATTGCATGTGACTGAAAATATGTTTTCTCATTACCCTTTTGTTCATAGTTCTATGAGATGTCTATAACATTTATATTACGTTGATAGATATTACATCCGACTCTACCTAGATATAGAACTCTTTCTTGAAAAGAACAATTATTATTAAATGGCCTGAGAATATGATAGCGGTAGGTTCTGTACTAACTGCCATTATTCCTCCAAGAAGAGGGTCAGCATATTATTTTTGAGTGAATTGTAATTTCATCCCCAGACTTGAGAAATAATTATTAACTATATAAGAATAAAGACCGCATTACAATAAATCTTATTTAATCGCTTGGCAAATAAAATGACATCTTGTTTTTATTCATTCTTATTGTCTCTTGTAATTTAGTTGTCTTTTACAATTACGAATAGGCAGAAATAACTACCTACCTTCATTTAAATAAGATAGAGATTTTTCCATAGACAATTATATTAACTTTTTTAAAATAACTTTTATATTACTTGGCACTAGTTGGCATTTTAGTCTCGCAAAACTCACACTATTAACAAGATATCAATAATAAAAACTAAAACATCTTTAAAATTATCGCTTAGTTACTAAATAACGATATAATTGATACAGTTTTTAACTATGAGAACAAAATTTCGAAAACGTTGCCTACGAAATGTCAAAAGTCTCCATACGATTTGACAGTTTGTTGGCACCAGTTTATTTCCCTACTAGCATTGAGTACGCCATCTAGGGTACTAAATTTAAAATCCTATGGATTTTTCAGACCTTGAATATCAACAACCTTACTTAGTATGCTTTGTAAAAAAAAAATGCATTGAACCTTCCTCTATAGAATAACCGTAACAGATCTTATGCAAGTTATCCAAACGCTATGGATTAGACGGATTCATCAAGGCGTGTCCGCGGATTCACAGGCAACCTATTTCCCACGACCCGTGCACGTCTGCGATATTACGTACCGCCATACAAATCGCTATGAAAAAGTCTGTAGATTTACGGACTCACCCTTTCCCACGGCACGCGAATCTACGTACGAAGCCGGATTCACGGGCCGTGGGATATAGCCCTTGTATAGGTTCCTCGAAAAAATATATAATTTATTTTTTCATTTAAGACAGCAACTCTTTTCCTCCTAACTAATAAGTTGGTGGAATTCAGCATTCGCGTTCTCTTTAACTAAAATAAAATAGAACAAACGCCTTAAGTGTGAAAACACAACAAGAACTTTTGCTTGGACAAAAGTTTATGTGTTCGACAATATCATTGGCACCCAACAAAAATAAAGTTTCGCAACGTAGTTTAAGATGCTCTGACATGAGAAATTTTTCAAGCAACACAATTGCGGCAACTCGTACAAATCGTATTATTTAACATTTTTCGAAATATATAGAAATTATTTCGGCAATGCGTGCAAACGCGAAAGAAAACTGACTAAAAGGACCGAACCGATTGGATATTCAGAAATACGTGTCGCCGACCTCATGACAATAATTCTCATTTTCGTTTGCACTCAATGTCGTCATCTCGCTTCAGATATTACCGAAAAAAAAATATATATTGCGAAATAATGTTAATCAATACGATTTGTACGAGTTGCCGCAAATATAGGTATTGCTCGAAAAATTGCTCGTGTAAGCGCAGCTTTAGCAATTAGGTAATAGGTATAAAAAACAAAAAGGCGAATAATAAAGGTTGTATTATAATCAACACCTAATTAAAAACCTTGCATCGTGTTTGGGGAAAAAATTAGGTAAGTACCTACTACATTTTTATTCGTTTAATTAAAAAAGTTCGTTTCCCAATAATTTGTACTTGGGAAAATAATGACTGGCTACCTACCTACTGAAACTCCACTGCCTTCACGTGACTTTGACATTCAGAGCTTTTTACAAGTTGTACCTTATTCTGGACTTTATTAACATTTTGAATTTATTTATTTTATGCATAACATGTTTCCTTTTTTAAAGGATTTGGGTTTCGTATATGTTACCGGACTTGGACCCTGAAAGAGCATACTATGAATAGGTTTCATTGAAGGACTCCCACGGGCTTAAAGCCTCCTCATCCCCGGGTAGCTCAGGCGCATATAGCGTTCTCTTTACCTGCACTTCTTGGCAAATTATTTTTAAGAGGTGGGTTCAGGGTTTGCCAGAAGGGAGCCCCCCGACAAATCCCACCCCTAACTCAAAAAATACCTACTAAAAATTCTCACGGAATTTCTCAAGTATGCATCCCCATGTTTAACAGATAATGTTTTGCTCAAAATAAAAGAAAACTACATATGCTACAGTATCTTCAATATGATATAACAGTATTAAATCTATCCATGGAGAACAATTTACCCAGTAGGTGTAATTACGCCACTGCAGGAGTGATATATAAAATAATGTAATGTGTTTTATGTAACGCTTCCAGTTTCCAGTATCTTTCATACATAAAGTATCCACCAGCAGAGAATAAAACCCTCGAGCCATTCTACAACGGAGACAAACTTCACAAAATCTCGCAAGCAATTGTACCTAGTATGTACCAGTACTCGTAATGTATACTAGCACCATCTATGTGTATTTGTAGTATAGCACCATCTATGTTAGGGGTATCATAAGTAACATTGCAGTATAGCACCATCTATTGTACGTAATGTGCTAGTATTAAACACTCACATGTTTTATAACATTGTTGTCCAACCTTGAACTATTAATTAAGGGCCGCATCCAAAAATAATATTGAGGAGGCCTCAACAGTTATTAAGCACCTAATTTTCTTTGACTTTAGATTTGAATTCCTGATCACTGACCCTAAATTATTCCAAATTTTACGTACAATCAATTATTGGTAATTGTTTATATTACATGTAGCTCTATTGTAAAATTTCGTATTCATAGTATGGGACATATTTATTTTAATTATAATATAACACAGCTCAACGTGACGGCGATCAACATTTGTGCTGAGCTGTGTACAAAAAAGTGATGACACTCAAAAAAAAAACAAAAAAAAAACAGCAAACTTAAAGTTTACAAAAAACAAAAAAATCTACAAAAACACGTCAACATGCATACTTACAGTATGATTATAGAAAGTGTGTTGCTTGTACAGCAAAACAGACGAGGTAACAAAATGAAGTGTTGTGAGCTAGGAATGCGAGAAGATTGGGTTATTTTGGTAGCGCAAAGAGAGACCATGGGATGAGAGTGGAATGAAGCGCTCAGAGAGATACAAATGTGAGATATGCATTCTTATTCTTCTTTTGTATGCACACGATCATTGCACATTGTACAAGTTATCTTGGAGTCATAGCTCCGCGTCAATATTCTGTCCTTGGCGTCACCTTATGGATTTCCTCAAGAACCCCTACAAACTTCTTGTCAGGACACCTCTCTACTACATAGTATATGGTCAACAGACTCGATATGGCCATACATTCACAAAGGGGGAAGATCCCTCTTGCCCCATTTATGGACCAAGTATCCGCATCTACCGTGGCCAGTTCGGATTCTGTTTAAGGTCGACCATTGTTTGCACTAAATATTGAAAAAATAACCGTAAACGTATGCATTAAAATATTGAAAAAGAGATGTAGAAAAATATCCTTCGCCGGGTCGCCCCAAAAATCTCTCGGGCCGTAGATTGAACAGCCCTGTATTATAATACAGCACAATTGTTTGTAGGTATGTATGCATGATGTAAGATTGTGCAGGGATATCCTAGAATTAAAATGCAACTGTGTGTTCATGACGTAGAGTTATTATTATAACAAAAAGCTTCCCAGCAAACACTTTGAGATTTTAGGAGCTACTCGTATATAGTATGTGATACCTTCCAATACAGTTGGTATAATATCGTCTACCGTTCTTTATAGATGCATTAGCTGAGTTACCCGTGCTTCGCAATGGCAAATTTGACAGAACAACCCGGCATACTTTACAGGCTTGAGCTGGACAAAATGTGACTAAAGATCTGAACTTCTTTTCCAACGCCCTTTCATATACCATACATGACCCCACACAACACTTGGATCCCCTCATCATCATGGCATCTCTTTGAGAAAACTCTTTCTCCAAAAACGGACGACGTTAAAACACAGAGTATATTATCACAAATGTCATTCTAGATTTTCACAGCAATCCGTCGGTAAATGCAGGAGTTATGCGAACACTTAAAAAAACCGACTGTGTTGAGTACTGTAGAAGCATTATCTGGGTAACAATTTATGAATGTCACACTTCTATTGTAAAGGACACAATATATAAATAAAATAAATAAATAAATCTTTATTGACCAAAATGATTACAATGATTACAAAAAAAAAGACAATCTTGTGTGCCAAAAGGCGGACTTATTGCTAACGCAATATCTTACAGTCAACCCGAATAACCCATATATCCGTTTAGAAAAAAAAATCTACATTCCGATTTCTGCGTAAGTGGCTTTGAGCGATTATTTTCGTATCAACTTTCGACTTCCTTTCGACAAAACACCGTGCCGTCAACTAAAACATGGTTTAATATTGCTTGATGTGATAATAAGATATGGTTTCACTGTTTCGCTACTTTGAAATTATATTTTAGAAGTGTTGTTAGAAGAACTTGACATTTTTTGGATTTTTAGAATAGACTGGCCACATTGTTTTTCAAACTTGCGGTGGTGGTTTAAAGGAATTATCAGAGTATTTTTTTTCTTTTTCCAACTCCGAAAACTGTCTTGCCTATCAGATGATTTTTCTAGCACTGCTCTATAATAGGTATATTCAGCATTGTAGCTGGTGGTGCCTCACTAGACTTGAGTCTGTATGACTCTGTATACAGGCTACCTTGATCATCGTTATGATTTAATTTTATTATCTTTTTACATACAAATATTATACACAAACACACACACACACCTACACTAATATCTTCAGCAACAGAGTCTCAGATTCTTCCATTCGCACTTCGACACTTAGTTCAATGCAGATCAGTCAATTGTCCAGAACTACATTACGTAAATCACAACAGAATTTGATGAAAAAATCAGTATAATCAGATAAATATTATCCAACGCATGTTGTTATTTTAGCGGGTCATAGCTAGTATTTAATTAATTTGTGGTTCGTTTACCTGATATACTCATAAACCTCTTTGATAATATCAAACGACTATAATGATTTTAGTTTTCAACAAGATCTCTCATTGTTAGGGAGGTATCTGATATGTTTGTCTACGTGATTGTACTACGATGTAGAAGGTATCTGAAATTATTATTATTTTAGCTCCATTTTACAACAAGCTCATACTGGTAGATTATTGAAGATTTTACAAATGACAGGTGTACAAATTGTATTAAAATACACATGTGCACCCTAACTATGACGTCACGGTCAATTCCCACGGCATTAAGGATAATAGCGTTTTTTTTTCTTTATTTGTGGTTAATTTCGCTTCAATTGATAAACTTTTACGATTATTCCCTCGATTTTAATGCATATTAACTGTACAAAAAAAATCTCCGCGACTTTAGGGAAACGATTTTCTGTCTTTCGGGAAGTGTTTTTTCCCTTTTTTTTTGAGAAGACTATACAACATATATAAAATATTTTACGGTTATACGATAGAAAAAGGTTCAATGTATCTACTCTATTTTTTCCAAAGCATATTTAGCAACGGTTGTCGAGATCTAAGCTCTCCCGTTTTTAGAAATTTTTGAAATATCGAATGGAGGTGGTCGGTAGCCTGGTTGGTAACGCGCTCGACTGTTGGCGCCAGGGGGGCGCGGGTTCAATCCCCGACTTACTCCACTTCACAACACAAGCTTTTAAGCTTTCTGTGAAGTGTACAAATATGTATTTGGGTTTATTTCAATAATTTCAATTCATTTAAAAAAAATAATAATAAAATAAATAAAAAAACTCAAATTTATATAAAGCTGTCCTAATTCAATGGTTCTACATAAATATATTAGGAAGGTAAATAAATAAATAAATAAATAAAACTTTATTGGCCAGTAAATATATGTAACAACAAAAACAAAACAAGATAATACAGTGTGCCAAAACGCGGACTTATTGCAAAAGCAATATCTTACAGTCAACCCGAAGGTAATAGTATAGCATTCCTAACTCAATTAATGCTATTATTACCTACTCAAGCTAAAAATATGAAATTATGAGTGGAAATGCAAGCTTTCAGCAAGTTAAACAAGCTAATAAAAACTGTAACGCAATTACATCAAACGTTATTTTACTTCGTAAACATTTTACAGTTCACTTAGTAAAAACCAAGAGTCCGGGATATCGTAATTTAATACCGTTAAGATTTTATAAAGTTTCTATGCAGCTTAATACTACACCTTATACCACGGCCACTAAATGACGGACCGCGATCCACTTCCGGGCTGCCGGCATATTTCGTGCGGACCATAAGAAAACAGTAAGTAGATAAATATTAAAATTAATTTAAATATGGTGGAAGTAATTTACGAAATATCAAATTAAAACGAAATAGCTGTCGCTTATTCACCAAGTTAGAATTGTGAATCATTATTATGGAAATCCATTAAATCACAATTGTTTTATTAAAAACTTTTGCCTGCGGCGCTAGTCATTTATCTCATGGGAAATAACCCAGAAATATATCCAGATGTGATACTATTGATAGACAACTAGATTCATCAATTCTCCCATTTTTCAAAAAAAAAACATATCATAATCTTACTTACAATCCATCCAGCTTTGAAGCTGGCGACGCCAATTGTTGTTACTCATTGTCTCTGGTCCAGAAGCCGCCCCTTCCTCCCCCTGAAGTGTATTCAACATAAGTTTGCAAGCTCTATAGGAAAAAGTAAGTAATAAGAAATTCAGTTTCTCAGAACACAGAGAAAGTGGATGCAATTAGTTGAATTATTTATATCTAAAACAGATTAAAAAGAAACTTTAGCTCTTATGAATAATGTTATATTACTACCCTTATACACGGTGTTTCATAATTGAAAATGTTCAAGAAGTGTGTTGTTGAAAAGGTGAATAGCTATTTCAGGCTTCCCAGGACAGGGCACTTTCTCTAGGTTGATCGTTGCAACGATCGCGTTGGGGGGATCTATTATCACGACACCAAAATAAATATAAGAAGAAAGTCGGTACTTTGATAAATCTGAAAAGACTTTCCATCAGACTTATTAATGTCTGATCATCGGCTGGTTCAATGTGATCACTTTAGTCTCGAGTATTATCTACCAATTCTAGTCCTTGCCTACCTCTATCCGTTCAATAAGACGTGTAAAGTTATCACAGTAAGCCACAGCTGACAATCAATCATTATATGCCTCATGAAAAGGCCATATGGGACGGATGTTATTGGTCTTGTGTATTTATTTTTTTTCTACTTATGTACCTGTCAATATTTGTTTTTGTGACTGTATCTGTTCAATGTGCATAAATAAATAAATAAATAAAATAAATAAACATCCTGTACCTTACATGAATTAAACATCTACCATGGGATGATGTATTAAAATATCATATTAAGTATTAGTTATAGTATAAAGATTATAGTTGGGTATACGAATTAGTTATATCTGGATAGCTTCGCTTTTCTCAAGGGACTTATAACTCTTCATGAAACTTTTAATTATCGTTGTTTTCATTTGCTGCAAGAATAATTCGAGTGAGTTACTTCTCCTAATATCAACACCGTAAGGGTAGGTAGAGAGAGCGTCTGCACACTTACGTAATAACTTCTGAAAGTACTCTTACACGAGCAATATTTCGATCAACTTACCCAAATCGTATTGATCAACATTATTTCAAACGAGAAAGTGAATTGACTAAAATTTCCAAACCGATTCAGCAATTGGTGTCGCTGACGTCGTTATAATTCTCTTTCTCGTTTGCACGCAATATTGTTGTCTCGCTTTAAATATTTATTTATTTATTTATTTATTTATCTATGGTACAA
The DNA here is from genome assembly GCA_963576895.1 of Ceraclea dissimilis. NCBI lineage: Eukaryota > Metazoa > Arthropoda > Insecta > Trichoptera > Leptoceridae > Ceraclea > Ceraclea dissimilis. The sequence continues at coordinate 871,477 of OY756360.1, forward strand.
ATACAGTCACAACAGTACAATTAAATAGGAATATGTATTGACAAACCTGACCAATTACATTTGTACACAAATAACAACACACAAACACAATAACACAAACTTAGACCTATACATACATAGCGAAAACAACTTAACTAATAGATATTTTGATTATACAATATATGAAAGGATAGGATGGAAATGGAACGAGGAGGAGGAGAGGGATTGGATTGGGGAGGAAATATCCAGTGAGGTACAATTCCACTCAAGTTTATAGTAGATCAAATTATCGTTATGAAATGGAATACAATGCAAAAATATATGCAAATATATTTATATACACATACATAAATACGCACACACACATACACACTAGGTGTAATATCTCCTCAATGAACTCCTGTATGTTGAAGGAGACTTATTAAATAAATAAAATAAATAATAGCCGAAATAATCCTATATTGCGAAATAATGTTAATCAATACGATTTGAACGAGTTGCGGCATGATTGTTACTCGAAGAAATGCTCGTGTAAGAGCACCTTAACATTGTGAAGATTCTTTATGAGCACCCTGCATAATAATCCCATTACAACGTTACTATTTGATGTGCTGAGAAAAGTGTGTATTAGTGGCACTTTATCAAAAGCGTGCAACGTATAGTTCTCGTCCTACCGAGTGGCTCGTAAAAATGATTTATTCGTTCTTCACGCACACCTACTACGCTGCTACTTACTGAAAGGAAAATTACTTTTGTTCTGGATAGGATTTAAGTACTAACACGTACACCATAAATTATCTTACCCTTCATCTTATCAGGGAGAAATGATTTTAATCAACTAGTTTTTTTTTCATCTTTTTTATTTTTTCATTTATTTATTGCTCTTCTATCGTGTATGCTAGTAAAACATGGACTCATATATATTCATTTATTTTTCACAAAAAGGATTACGTATTTATTTATTTATTTATCGTATGGTCAAAAGAAGTATATCACATCCCTCAAAAGAAAAAGTTTGGGCATTGGGCAATTATTAATTTCGCAAGCAAGCTTGGACGTCAGAAACTAAACTGAACTTTATTTATATAATCAGTCGCTGGCTCATTCAGGTATAGGAAGTCTTCGAAGCTCCCTTCGTATGCTCGGAGGTCGCACTCAGTCACAATGTGACCCACAGTCTGCCTCTCCGTCCCACAGTCGCAGGCAGGGGAGTCCAGCCACCCACACTTTTCATCCAAATATTTTCCTGCACACTTTGATGCACTAGGCCAAAAAAGCCTGAATCGCAAAGTCTGGAATACATCGCCAGCACCAAGGTTTGAACCTGGCACCTCCCGCTTGAGAGACTGCCAACCATGTACTTATGTATGAAAGGGGTGAGTCTGGTCTTTATACCGGCTCCAAACGTTTACCGAGCCTGGACAGTTAAGGTGTATTTTCTTTCCTCTCTGTCTTGTAAATATGAAGTTAGCAGTGGCGTCACGTGGCATCACGTATTTTTTACGCGTAAAAATTTCAAAGGAAACATGTAAGTAAATAAATTCCAACTAACGAATATGAAATCTCAAAATAATTCTGTTCGCAACAGATGTTGTACAAATATAACTTAAAAGCTATTTTCATTACTTTTCACGAGCTTAATTTTATAACTTACGTATTTTTGCAATTGTGACAATTGAAAGGAGGTATTTGGACAAACTTTAAAACAGCTTTTGAATAGGAAGATATTTTGGTAATAATAGAACAGAGCTTTTAACTTAAAGTAAGACTCGTTTTGTTATAATACCAATAATTTTAAGAAATTCCTTCCGAAAATATTATCATTGTTCACTATTTCTGTATATTTTATTGTTCTTTACTTACTGTTTCTATTTTCTGAAATTGAGGAGGTGGATGGAACAATTACAAATAGTATTATGTCAATTATTTCTGACTAAACAGGTTTGAAACATTGATTCACAACCTAACGAACTAACAGACAAACAAACCTATCAACCATCGGAGCGCGGAATTGGAAGTTATAGAGATTATATCTATCTAGCTAATTAAAACATAGAAATTGAAACGTGTTTCTGAGAATATTATGTTATTTATGATTGTATTATTTTATTTATGATTGTATTATTTTATTTATGATTGTATTATTTTATTTATGATTGTATTATTTTATTTATGTTTATGATATTTCAGGTACAATGCTTGTATTTTAGGCCCCGCGTTGAGCCTAATCCTGTGATATCCGTGATATCTAGATAGGAGAATTTTTCCCATACACTTGTATGTATGTATTTTGTATATCAAATGAATGTCACAAGTGGTTGGTTGGCAGACATGGCCTACGGCAATAAACCCGCCATTTGGGAAATTTTGTTTTTCAATAAAGATTTTATTTATATTTTTACCATTTTATCATGCGATTATTCATGCGATTTTGAACCATAGTGCGCCGTGGGAAATCACCGTAACGTCATAGTTGAGTCGGGATCTTTATATATATTATTATTTCTATTATTTTATGTAATTCAAAAATTCCCTTATTAGAAAAAAAATTTCACATGTGCCCATTGTACCTGATTGAGTACACCCCTATAAAACACTGGTTTTCAAACTTTTTTTCCGATTTTTCACCATTTATTATTTAAACTCAAGACAACTCAGGACTATACGAAAAAAATATAAGAATTATTCTCGTTTCTCGATGGGCGTAAATGGGTTAGTAGAAGCAGAAAAATATACTTACTTAGTAATTTTTCTAACAGCAAAATTATTTTAATATTGTTGTTATCATTGTGAAACGTTAGGCCACATGTATCCAATTATTATTTATATCTTTTTTCTCAGCGTGATTACCACACGTTGTTTTTATATTATTATATCGTAATAAATTACTTATAACAAACATTATTAAGAGGCTGGTAAGCATGTAAAAATTCCCAGAAATGATTTATCTCTAAGTGAGGATACTTAATAATTCTACTAAATTGTTTTGCCGAAGTCGGTTTCACATGATAATATTATCACTACATTTTGCGGTCGGCGCGGCACTGATAAATTTAATAAGTTTTCTTAAAAAAAGAATTAAGAAAATTTATATATGAATTCACATCCTAAAACTGTTTTTTGCGGTCTTCCAAACACGCCCGTCAATTAATACACGACACGCCATTTCGACGTGCTTGGATTCCTTCATTCCAATGGCGCCTCTCACCAAGAAGTCTGCGAAACAACTATCTAGGAGTCAGAGCTCCGCGTCAGTGTTTCTTGGGTATGATTGGTCACATCGGGGCGCATCGTGCCATCAAGAAATTCTAGAAGGATGTTTGTTCGATGCAATATATAGTTTCTCCGAGAAACGGACCAAAAACCAAAATACTGTATTGGGATAATTTGGAAGATGGGATAATTTATTATGAGGATAGAACAATGGACTTACCCAATCCTCCAGTGAATGGTCGCTGATTCTTAAAGGACTGATTTTATGCTGAACAAATTCTCGATTTAACTATAGTTTTTTTTTGGTAAACTGATAATGATGAATAATAATAACACTAATAATGACACACACAGTGAGAAAATAGTAATATAAATAACAGAAATTGATGTTTAACCGCCGTAGGTAATAAGTGAACGATTTTGTTTGATGAGATGTACCACCGCCATCTAGACACTCTTTCTCTAGCCATGCTCTAGAAATTTGAGACCACTTCGTTTTAAGCAGCGTTGCCTCACCGTCGCTAAGTAAATGTATGGAATAACAGTCCCTAACAACGAATATGATAGACCACGTATTATATTCTGTTACGAAATTTGACAGGAGTAGTGGTCCTGTTTGATTATTTTGCTATGTTGCCAACTATTACAGCATGGCTAGAATATCTACTCTAGGAGGCGGTAGATGTACCGTCCGTATGGTAACGTATGACGGTAAGAAGTGTATTGGAACTTGGAACACAATGACAAGAGGACAGTTAGGAATAAAAATTAGGGAACTAGGTACCCATCCGATGTTGCCATTACCAACGCATAATTTATGATGAAGTTAATTCGATATGATATCGAACAATGTTAATCCAAAAATCAGGAACATTTGGATTGAACAATTAGTATCAAGGTAACATTCAAATACTCTAAAATATTACAATGCTGATTGCAAAGGCCACAATGTAGTTCATAACATTAAACGTAGGTACTTAGTATGTGTAGGAGGTATAGTCACTGGGCGGCTTGTGATTTATTCACTGCCTTGGGAAATGGTTTGGAACACCGCTAATGTGTTCGCGACCCACCGTTGGTTTCTGCGGCGTATTATTACAATAGGGTAACTCCTGTTTGTTAAATGTTTCACAAACCTACGGACCTACCTACATACTTTTACTTTATTACACGGACCACAAAAACAACGCATGAAATTAATAATACATATTACGCTTAATTTTATTCTATCCCCTCACATCCGTTCCCTTGCGGGCCAGGCAGAGAAAAAAAAAAAGAAAATAAAAGTAAATCAGGGTTTATCGAAATAGACCAAAATGTCTTTGTACACTTCACAGTAAGCTTAAGATGTGCCGACTTTTTCTCCAAGTGTGGGTGGCTGGACTCCCCTGCCTGCGACTGTGGGGCGGAGAGGCAGATTGTGGGCTACATTGTGACTAAGTGCGGCCTCCGAGCATACGAAGGGATCTTCGATGACTTCCTATACCTGAATGAGCCAGCGACTGATTATATAAATAACGTTCATTTTATTTTCTTACGACCAAGTTTGCTTGCGAAATTTATCATTGCCCAATGCCCAACCTTCAAACTTTTTCCTTTGAGGGATGTGATATACTTCTTTTAACCATACGATAAATAAATAAATACGTAAGCTTGAAAATCTTGTGACAAATAACGAAAAGGGGATACCTTGACAGGGAGGGGCAGGGGGGTTGCGACAAGATTTTGAAAGGTAACCCTAGTGAAATGTATATAAAAAAAAGTGAAAAACACTTCTTGATTTTTTTTCGAAGGACAGTTCCCGAGAAGTTTTCTGAAAGTCGCAAAGAAAAAAAATATTTCCATATTGATAATATGCATTAAAATCTAGGGAATGACCGTAAAAGTTTTTTAGAATGAGCCGAAATTAACCCCAAAAAAAACAGGCTATTTTCAACATTTTATCATGCGTTTTTGTACCTTAATGCCTCCGGAAATAACCGTGACGTCATAGTTGGGTCCCTATAGTTTTAAATTATAGTTATCATTTTATTTTGATAAAATCTACTCTTTGTAGATAAACTATACGAGAGATTAATAAATTCTGGTAAAGTCAAATTGCTGAAATATAATTTCCTTATAATAAGACCAGAGTAATACAATATTATACTAACCCAATGTTTTATGTTTTGGCATAGTTTCAAAAGAGGGGTCGACAAAACTAATGGTCAATTATTAAAATAATTATTTTATTTACCGCATCAGAGAAAATAAATAGCAGAAATAAATTTTTAGGAATATTCTACTAAGTCGACATTAAAGATTTGATTTTTGTTACCTTCTTCTTCTTATTATCGTGTCGACCGGCACTTACTATATATTTCCATCTGCTCCCAGAAAGCCACAATCTCTCCTGGGTCATCGTCCAAGGGAGAGCGATCTGCAAGACTCCCATTAGCACCGCTTAGGAGCCATTGGGCAGGCCAGGAGGTGCTCAGAGTCCTGCAGCTGCCCGCAGTCGCACGTCGCGTCCTCAGCTATTCCCCACATCTGGGGGATAGAGCGGTAGACAGATCTGATCCTGTTGAGGGTTTTCCACGCTTACCCTGTATATTGAGCAGGCTATTCTAAAACACCAGTTATAACTATAGCTCAAACGAATACGTGAACTTCAATAAATATTTTGTATAATGCTAAACATTGACATAAAATCATAATAAGTACAACAAAAAGCTGAAATATACTATAAAATAAAATTCCTAAAGAAGGTTTAGGTATCTATATACTGGTATAATAAGAACAAAAACGAAATAGGCTGAGCCGCTTACACCTGAAATCTTCGTTCCTGAAAAGCTTTTCATAATGACATCCCGTGTCTTAAAGTTTAGAGATTATTATAACAACTAACAACTTCATCTTTCATCGTTATGCTTTCATAAAAAAACTTTTTATTTGACTTATATCTGTTCTTTTTAAAAGTAGGGATAGAATTTAAATAGGACAAATTTTTAAATTTTCATTTTTATTTAGTATAGTATTTTCAATTCAACTTAAGGGCATGGCACCAGGAATGACGTCACAGTCTTTTCCCACGGCATTAAGGTTCAAAATCGCGTGACAATCACACGATAAAATGGTAAAAATAGCGTTTTTTTCATTTTTTGGGGTTAATTTTGCGTCTATCAAAAAACTTTTACGGTTATTCCCTAGATTTTTATGTTTTTATCAGTACAAAAAAAAATTTTACTCCGCGACTTTCGGGAAACGAGTATCCGTCTTTCGGAAAAAAGATCTGAAGTGTTTTTAATATGTTTTTTTGAGAAATCTGTACAGGATAAAAAGAATCTTTTACGGTTATTCCCTAGATAAAGGTTCAATGCATCTACTCTACTTTGTTCCGAAGAATATTTAGTAACGGTTGTCGAGATAGAAGGTCTCCCGTTTTTAGAAATTTTTGAAATGTTGGTATGCACACTCTGAATAGCATTTTGTACTGCAATATTTACCAATTCGATACATAAGTCAAAATGTGCATCGATAATACGAGTATATTGTTCGATACAATATTTAGTTTCTCCATGAACGTATCTAAAACCAAATACTGTATCGGGATCAATTGGAAGATGGGATAATTATGATGGAACAAAGAACTTTCCTCAATCCTCCAATGATATGATGTGATGTTGGTCGCTGGTTCTTGATGTTACTGAATTTAATGTTGAACGAGTTCTCGAGGTTTTATTTATTTAAACGAAATGATAGAATTATATTTAACACACACAGTGAGAAAGGTTGTAATATATTTAAAAACTTAAACTGATTATAACCGCCGTAATGATTTGATTTAAGATGAAGATATACCGTCCGTAATGTAGCTAAGTGGTGTACTGGTATGAACACAATGACAAGTGTGGACAGTTAGCAAATAAAAATAAAGGAAATAGGTACCCGTCCGGTGTTGCCATTACCGGTATCCGGTAAGTTCGTCTAAATCAATTCGTCTAAAATCAATTCGTCTAATTATCACTTCGTCTAATTATCAATTCGTCTAATTATCAATTCGTCTAAAATCAGTTCGTCTGAAATCAACGAATTGATCGTTAGGCAAATTGATTTTGGCCGAATTGATTTTAGACGAATTGATAATTAGACGAATTGATAATTAGACGAATTGATAATTAGACGAATTGATAATTAGACGAATCGATATTAGACGAATTGATTTTAGACGAACTTACCGTTAACCGCCATTACCAACGCATAATTTAAGACGAAGTTGCAATACTTCGATTTGATATCGAACAAGTACATATGTTTCATATATTGCGCCATATTATTTAATGAAAAGTAGTATTCACCAAACACATTTCGACTGTAGCTGAAGGCAAAGGTGCTTTTTAAAATCCCATATATATTCAAAAAACTTGCAAAGATTGCCACGGGGCCTGCGTCACATTGTTACCCGATTTCCACCAGAATTGTGTTATGAATTGTTTCCAAAAAAACGTAGAAAGATAATACAAGAACCTTTACAAGATACAACAATCTTCTGAGACATTTTATTAACAAAACAACATTCTGGAGACTACATAGGAGTATGCAGCAGATGTTTATGAAATATCACGTAAATGTTTACGGACAAAATTACTATTAGAAATAATTGAAATATAACACGTAGTTGGTTCTTGCAGAAACTAAAACAATGCCATATTGAAGAAAAAATCTGTATGAAAAGCTCCTAGACTATTTTATCTCTAAAAAAGTATGTACTACTTGGCAAAAGCACGTCTTCCATAATACTTAAAGATTTACTTTCAAATAACATACCCCCTTCCTGCCGAAATATCAAAAATGATTTGCCGTCTACTATTAGTCCGAGAGCCCGCTGCTTAATTTATGACGTATCTGTTTTTTGATCGAAATGTGGTATAAACGATAGCTTACCAATAGGGTATTACATCGCACTAGGGTTGCCTATCAAAATCTTGCCGCAACCCCCCCTGCCCCCCCCGAAAAGGTCCCTCTTCGCGGTTTTTCGCATTTTATAGGAATATGGTAAGAGATAGGAGAAAGTAGTCAATGACAAAAATAATCCTAGCTAAATTCTCTACAAAAAAACGTTAAGTAATTTTTTAAATAGGACAAGTAGTTTAATGCCAACCTAAAACATGACATTTTCTTCTTATTCTTCTTCTTCCTCTTGTATTAGGTCACGTGACCTGTTTGTGACGGCGGGCTGTCCTGGGATGAGGAGGTTCAGCTGTCCTTCCATCTCTTGGGTGGCCTTCCGAGTAATCTTCTACCAGTGGGGTTTTCCGTTTTGACTACCTTTGTCAATCTGGTGTCATCCATTCGGTCGACATGGTCGACATTTTCTAAAGGCGCTATTACTGATTTCTTTACAGAACCTTTCTTGAAATTTTAATTGTCTCCCTCAGGAGTTTTTTCGGATTAAAAACCTTAAAGTCATCAAACTTGATAGTCAGGCTTGCGCCTCCCCCTCAAAGTCAAATACTAGACCTCCCCCCCCCGAAATGAAAACCTATATACGCCACTTGGAGTTCTGGTAATCTTTACTCTCTGCCTACCCCGCAAACCACATCACTTTTTCAAGGTAACAGCACATAATTTTAAATTATGTTTAAGGAAAGTGTATTACTTTTTTGTTTCAAGGGTACGATACTCGTATCTTACTTCCTTAATAATATTATTGTTTCACGAATCACTTCAACAAAAAAAGTTTTCAAATTTCAGCTGAAATCCTTGAAAGTTTACACCATTACGCTCATCCTTTTGTTGAACTTTGATGTATAAGTAAAGTGTATTATTAACTTATACTTGCTAAAAGGTTATGTGAAGTGAGGAAGTATGAAAAGAAAGATAAAAAATGTGTAAGTATATAAGGTTACGGATCAAGTTAATAATAAAATTAAAAGCTTTGCCATGTCTTGTAAGAAGTGGATAAAGGAAAAATCTTGTAAATATCGACTTACTTTTGAAATACTCACTTTTAATAAACTAGCTTCACTAGCAACTATTCTTTTAAGAATTCAAACAACTTAAATTTCAACAATGTACCTATAATGTGATACGTGTGTCAAAGCTACTACAAAAAGCTCATAATATGTCCTTTACTATACATATAAAAAATAACAGAGGTGTTTTTCACTTTTTTTTTTTAGAAATCTGTACAAGAAATAAAAAATCTTCTACAGGTATTCCCTAGATTATTATTATTTCGTATGGCTTCTGCCACCGATGGGCGGCAACGTCAGAAGATAAAGAGAATTATGCTATCTGTTACATACAGGAGACATGCACCCTACAGAGCAACATCCAGGCTTCCAAGCCATTCAAGGGCATTGGGTGTGGCATTGTGGATATCTGCATACGTATATCCGCACGGAGCATGGACGATGTACTCAAATGCTCCACAGATGGCACATGCGAGATTCTCCTGCCTGTGACTGCGGACAGCCAGTGCAATCCATCAAGCACATTGTCGAAGACTGTCCTCTAAGAGCATTCCCTGGAACGTATGCAGATATCCACAATTCCTTAGATAAAGTATCTACTCTATTTTTTCCAAAGCATATTTATGTTGTAACGGCTATCTAGATCTTAGGTCTCTCGTTTTTAGAAAATTATGAAATGTCAATATGCGTACTAATATGAAAAGTCAATATACGTACGTACGAGAGATGATTAGTAAAGTAAATACTTCATGTAAAACTTTAGATTATGTCAATAAAGTGTATGACTTAAGTGAAGCGATATAAGGAATTAATTTAAAGGGAGGAGTGTCCTGAAAACATTTCCCGCAACGCTAAGGTTCAAAATCGCAGGTATAATCAGATGATCAAACGTTAATTTTGCTTAAATCAATTTATTTTATTCGCTAGATTTTAATGCCTAATATTACAACAAAAAACATTTGTTTCTATGCGACTTTCGGAAAACGATTTCCTGTCAATTTTTAAAAGTTTTATGTACTTTTTTTAGAAACATATACAAGATATTATGAAAGATCTGTTACGGTTATACACTAGAGGAAGGTTCAATATTATATTTACCCATTTTTTTACAAAGCACATTTAGTAAGGGTGTCGAGATCCAGGGTCTAAAAAATCTTATTTTTTTATGGATATATGCCTTCTTTTAATACAGATATGCAATTGGATCATGAAATAATGTGGAAACCCTTCGTGAATTGAGGGTCGCATTAAAATATTCAAGAGTTATATTGAGGTTTCAGTAATCAAAACTACTTATGAATAAATTCTGTATCTAATATTAGATTATGTCCGAAATGAACAAGGGGTAGATCTACTTATACTTAAAATCCCAAAAGTGCTCGGTATTTTAATACTTATTATAAATCTGCTGGGGATTAGACAGAATAAGGAACGAAATAATCAGAACCAGAACAGTAGTGTTGGCCATCATTGAAAAAGTCGCTACAATAAAATGGCGGTGGGCTGGTGATGTCGCCCGCAGCTCATACAATATATGGACAAAATGCCTATTGTGCTGGTGTCCTATGACTACCACAAGAAACCCCGGATGAATACAGCTCCGATGGAAAGATGATATCGTGAAGCATGCTGGTGCAACATGGATGCAAGTTGCCCGAGATCGTTTGGCATGGAAAGGGATGGAGGAGGCCTGCATCGAAGAGTGGATGTCTACAGGCTGAAGAAGAAGAAGATCTGGAATAAATTCTAATGTATTTTAGCCTTGACCGACCGCATAGGTATTATTTTTGTATATATATTTTTTTAGTGTGTTTTGAGGAGTGTCGGAAGGCCACCAAAGAAATGCACCGACAATATTGTCCAAATCGACGGGGAACCTGGATGCGGAAGGGACAGAGCAGAGACGAGTGGAATATTTGGAAGAGGCCTATATCCAGCAGTGGAGGGAAGAAGGCTAATGGAGAAGAAGAAGAAGAAATAACTTCCTACCTTCATTTAAATTAACAAGATATCAATAATAAAGTCTAAAACATATTTAAAACTATCGCTTAATTCTTAAATAATGTTATAACTAATAACAATCCAAAAATTGGCCAATTTTTAAACAACAGTTCAGAAATATTATTATTTTTGAAAGTAACGAAATAATATAACCATATCGTATTACTAAATCAAGCAACACTTAACCAAGTTTGCTCCGTTAGACTTTTGAAAGAAAACGGACAATATATATATGATATGAATTATCTAGTGCAAAAACTATTGCGAGAAAATCATTCAAAGTTACAGCCGATTCAATAAGGAAAAAGAAAATAGGTGGAGTTTATTGTTTCAGTCGTAACTCAAAAAGCGTGAATAATGGACTCAATGTTTCTTTCGATAATAAAATTTATCAAGAGAATCTATCCATTGAAATATAATCCGAATCAGGAGTGACTTTTGGTATCTTAACCCTCTGAAATTGTGAAATTGAAATATTAACTAATTTGGTTTCTGAAACTGAAATATGATTCTTTTCATGAATTGACGAAATGCTAGTCAAACCCTTTTACATTTTTTTACTCGTTTGAAACATTTTAGTAATTATAAATAATTTAGTTTTCCATTTGGGAAATTTGTAATCGTAATAATTAAAATAAAATTTTGTCCAAGAAGCATAGGGTTCTTAGTGAAATTAATTCACAGAAAGCTGGAAACGGTTTTAATCTCTTCATTAGCACGTAAAAAGATTTTTTTGAAGTTGGCATCATTAACCGCTATAAATAAAATTTTATCATGCTATTCGAGTAAAACTTATGTCAGTATTTTTTTTTATTAATTTAACCAGCCTATCAGATCAGAATCGTGTCCCAGATCAGGATCCGCTCCCTGATCAGAATCGAGTCCTAAAATAGAATGGAGTATCAGATCAGAATCATGTCCCAGATCAGGATCCACTCCCTGATCAGAATCGTGTCCCAGATCAGGATGGAGTATCAGATCAGATTTGTGTTCCAGATCAGGATCGAGTCCCTGATTAGAATCGTGTCCCAGATCAGGGTAGAGTATCAGATCAGATTCTTGTCCCAGATTAGGACCCTCTTCTTGATCACGATCGAGTCCCTGATCAGAATCGTGTTTTAAATCGGGATCCGCTCCCTGATCAGAATCGAGTCCCAGAACAGTATGGAGAATCAGATCAGAATCGTGTCCCTGATCAGAATGGAGAATCAGAACAGATTCGTGACCCAGATCAGAATCGTGTCCCTGATCAGAATCGTGTCCCAGATCAAAGTCAACAACGCTGTTGGGCGGCGAATTAATATTATTAGCAGCCCGGAGACTAATTGTATCAATATTTTTAATTTTCTTGTCAACCCGCTCTTTAAACCATTCAGCCAACTGCTTGACAGGTTCAAACTTGGGATCCCATTTCATACCTTCAGTAGAATATTCAACAGCTTCACGGTAATTGTCTGAGGCTGTCATGTATTTGCCTTTGCCTTCATCCGAGTTTTCATTTCCTGTACGTTGTATGTCTCCTTCTCGTTCATTTCTCTTCCCCATATGCATGGCTTTGGTTACTTTGTCTTTTATATTAATGAGCGAAAAACTTATATCCTTCTTATCGAGATTTCCACGTTTGAGGTGATTCATAGCTCTATCCAACATAGAAGTGATCAAATGAAAATCACTTTCATTCCAAGAATCACGGTAATTTTTTTTACCCACTTCTGTGTGAAGAGATTTTAGTTCGTCATTTAATTTGTTCTTGATGTCTTCTGGTATTTTCAGTTTAAGGGAATCATTTATGTGATCAACTGCTTCACCATAAGAGCCATTATTTCGTAATCGCTTGGCACGAACAATCAATTGATTGAATTTATCAAAATTATCGGTAAATTTAACGTATTTTGTTGGACGATTCGGATATCTTCCCGCCACGACGATACATTAAGGTAAAGATTTTCATTGAGCCCGAGCATGTTACTTGAATCGCGGGCAAGAGATTTTCGTAGAATATTCGTAACAGTATCTGTGAAAGTTAGTGATCTTGACGTGAACGTAACTTCAAGTAGGAATATAAGTTCCTTACTATCACCAACACGTACATATAACACAATATTTTTGTTGGGGGCACACTTGAGATCAGTATCAAATTCGAATTCATTACTCACATGGATTAATTTGTTTATTCTTAAATTAAACTTGGTACGATTTAGAAAACAGTATCTGATAAAATTTTGAACCATTTTGTACGATAATGACTGATATTGTTATTGCTTATAACTTATGTTTTCACTGTGATTGCACCAATGACTATAGTTTTAAAATAATCATTTTCTATTTATATAGCACGATATTTTCTTTTTGCAATAAGTAAAACTCGGACCCAACTATGACGTCACAGTCATTTCCCACGGCATTAAAAAAGGTTTAAAATCGCATGAACAATGACATAAAAAAATGTTAGAAATAGGTTTTTTTTTTAACTTCTTAGGGTAATTTCGCTCCATTCAATAAAATATTTTATTGCACAAAAAAAATCTCCGGGACTTTCGTTAAGCGAGTTTCTGTCTTTCGGAAAAAAATATCAAGAGGTATTTCACATATATTTATTTTGTGAAATCTACACGAGATATAACTTTTTTTACAGTCATTTACTAGATAAAGTTTCAATGTATCTACCCTATTTTTTCCTCCAAAGAACATTTACTAAGGTTGTCGAGACCTAAAGACTCCCGTTTTTGGATTTTTTTGAAATGTCGATATGCCTAGTTTTAATTGTTTTGCTCTGTGGTTATTCGCAGCTGATAACCTATTTTTACGAACGACCGTAACTTGCTTCATTATTTTTATTTTATTTTACAAAGATACGAGTAACTTGCGGTGTGGTTTTTAATAAATAAAAAAAAAATGGACTGAAACAAATAAATTACTGCAGCAACAGGTCCGCCGCTAGGTTAGCTAGAACCAGAAACTCTCTCATCTTCCCTTCTCTTATATTTTTATTTAAACCAAAATTTTATGAGACCACATCCTAAATCCGTTTTTGCGTCCTTTTAAACGATACCGGGCACGTCCTTCCGAGGTGCTTGGGTACCTTTATTGCGATGGCGCCTCCCACAAAGAATTGACAGATTCAAAACTTGTAAAAAGAAATGAGTTTTACTCGTGAAGCACTTTCGTGAGATACCAAACACGTCGGTATGACTGATCCTCTCGATCGCTTGGTATATTCCGAGGCTTGGGCTGGACAAAATCTGACTTATGATCTGGATTTCTTTTCCAACACCCTTTCATGCGATACCACATTAATGTCATGGTGTAATCCCCACACGACTCTTAAATCCCGCTGAAGTGCTTAACATATTTTTTTGTCTCTGGAGAAGGATGATCCAATTTTACACAGAAACGTATTTTAACCGAGCTTACGTACGTTTGCATAGTTCCAGGTCTCTAATAATCAAGAAATGGTTGAAAATCGCTTGAAAGATGTTTCACAGAAAAAAAACACCACGGTTACGTTTAGTAAAATCTTGCAAAAAAAAATGTCTTGCGAAAAAAATTGCCAAAATCTACAAGAAGAAGGAGAAGAACCTTCGTGGGAGAAGGTTAATTTTTATTCTTTATTTGAATTCCGATTGGGTCGTGGGATCCGCGAAATATTTCAAACGAATAACCGTTTTATACAAGTGGTAGCAGGAACATTTCTTTTACGATTTAGAGATTCCCATCGGCAGTAAGGGTAAGGGGATGATTTACAGAGGGATGTGATTGCTACAGACGTTTTATTAGTTAACCTATTCATCTTGAGTTTTCTGGCAACTTTTTAAGACGCTCTCTACCAGTGGCGTAGCGTGGGTTTCTGTCGCCCGGGGCGGAAGTAAAATCTGCCGCCTCCCTTATTTAGCAACTTCTAGGCTGGAGTGGGATTATTAAAATTTTGATATTGATATGGTTTAAAAAGAGAGAAAATAGCGACACAGTTCAATTTTTTTCTAGCTTTTTTCGAGTAATTAAACTAAAATTTGGATAGCGATATGGTACAAAAAGATAAAAATAGCGCCTCTGGCGATTTTTTTTCAGTTTTTTTAAACAAATTGTGTTTTAATGGATTTTTGAAATTTTCCCCAAAAAATGCCGCCCCCTAAAAAGTGCCGCCCGGGGTAGATCCCCCCCCCCCCCCACGCTATTCTACTGCTCTCAACTAAAACTTGCTAAACCAAAATAATATATTTTCCGTAGCGAGCATCTTGAGACTTGAACATAAAACTGTTGGGGGTAGAACGAGGTCAAATACATTTTTACATACTTATGGCTTATTTGATACAACACTCTTATGTGTCAGTCTTACTTGTTTGGTAACACTTTGTTTATTCTATCTATCTACTATTATATACCCTCTCACCACGTCCCTTGCAGGGTAGGTAGAGAAGACATCCTTATCGACATACATGCATTTTATCATACACGCTCTCCGATTCCTTTTACTCGAAACGTGTCCATCCTTGAGGATCTGGTCGACATGATCGGACCAGGCCGGTCCCGGGCGGCCACGTTTCCTCACACCTCTTCGTTCGCTAAAATATATATTTTGTGTCATCCTTCATTCTCTCGACATGCCAAACCATTTTAGTTTATTCACTTTCATTCTTGTTACAACACTGCAGTCTAACTTGTAGTCACTCATTTCCCTAATAACCTCTTATCTTTCAAAACACACTTCATATTGTTTTAGTTCGAAAAATACATAATTAGGCTCTCTCCACTGCTGGACATAGGCCTCTTCCAAACTTTTCCATTCCTCTCTTTCACTCGCTCGTTTGATTCATCGTTGAGGTTTTGTCATCAGCCCATCTTTTATGCGGCCACCCGACACCTCTCTTAGTTGCCCGTGGTCTTCATTTTAATTCTCTGGGTGTCCATCTATCGCTGTCCTGTCTAGCAATGTGTCCCGCCCACTGCCACTTTAATCTGGCTATGCGATCCATGATGAGTCCAGTTCGCAGTCTAATTTCTTCATTTCGTATTCTATCTATCAGGTTTACACTAAGCATCTCTATTTCCATGAAATAGACCTGATATGTGTTTATAAATATTCATTATTACCGATTAACGGTTCATTTTTTTTTTCAAATTAGGCAGTCCACCCTGCCAGTAAACATCTAAAAAAACTTAGGATAAGATGAAATTCATAAGTTCAAATCTGTTAAAGATGATCCCGCAATCACGCGATATGATTCCTTAGGCTTTATTGATAGAAGCGAAACAGAGCTAAAGGGTCTGGAGAAATCATGTTGGTGATGTTGGTAGAAGTCCTCATCACAACCTCGCAATGGACAAGCAAATAGGACATGATCTATTGACTCATTGTCCTCTCCACACTGACATGTAGGGATTCAAAAAGTAAATATGTCAAGACAAAACAAATCGACATAATATTCTCATAATTATTCGCCTTTTTTTACTCCGCGCCGACTAACAAATGACAGTTATAAAATAAAACTGAAAAAGATCCAATAATAACGTAACATGAGCGACTTGAGTGCTAGGCAATGTAATACAATATTATAGGCTTAACATTATGGTATGGTGAAGGTAGGTAAATGACGTGTGGGAAGGAAAATAGGATTTATCTGGGACTATATTATTTCCTTATTATTTGAGGAAACAGAAATTTTCTTATGTTGAATTTCAATCTGTTGTAAACGTGACATCATTTTTTTTTTCACTGCCGTGTAGGATCATGTGTGGTAAATCACGGGCGTCGTCAGGGGGCAAGGGTGGGGGTAGCTGCCTCCCCTAGAAATTGGTATAGGTATTTACTTTTTCATACTTAATGATAAAACCTCTCAAAAATCACATTATTCTCGTAACAGCACGTTTTCTCATCATATCATATTTTCAAAAATCAGTGTGAAAATCCATTAAAATGCAATTGTTTTATAAAAAAAATTGCCTGCGGTGCTATTTTTTTTATTGATTTTCAAAAAAATAATTTTTCATGCATATTAAAGTATTATATACATTTTCAAATAAACCAAACCACATCACGACCTCCATCACAATTTTTCACAAAAAAACTAAAATCTCAAATTTTTGGAAACTTTAATTTATAGTGAACCTAAATACAAAATAAAAAAAACATGCAAGGATCCCATTACCTACTTATTTTAACTCACTTTTTTTATTACATACTTCATTCAAAACTATCGTACATAATACCCACTAGATATTTAGAGAGAATTACCTTTGCTACCTTCCCCTTTATATAATATTCCTTGTTTGTAACTAACTACCCCCCCCTCCCCCTTCCCCCTTTAACAAATGAGGGTGTGTTGTGTGTGTTTGACAATTTGTGGTTTCAACATAACTTACATATACCTAATATGTATTGTGAGCTTTGTCGGTACAAAACACTTTCCGTAGTAAACATCACAACTAGAATATCGAGTCGGAAATCTCATGCCACAAAATCACACATAGGCGAAATCAGAAAGAGAACAAATCGCGTAAGAAAATCAGACAGAGAAGAAATCCCATGGGTGAGTATAAATCTCAAAAAAGAAGCAGATAAAAAAAAATCATACAAGAAATCAGATCAAAGGTGATATGGACAAATTAAAATAGAGAAGATATCACATAAGAAAGTCCAATAGAGAATAAATGACATTAAAAAACAGATTAGAGGTGGTCAGTAGCCTGATGGTTAGTAACGCGCTCGACTGTTATCCAGTGGGCGCGGGTTCGATCCCCGATGCCGACACACTCCACTTTCACGATTTCAAGCTTACTGTGAAGTATACAAAGGTTTATTTGGGTTCATTTCAATAAACAAAAATTCATTTTTAAAAAAATTAGATGGAGAAGAAATCGCACAGAGAAGAAATCCCATAAGTAGGTCAAACATAGATAAAAAATACAAAAAACATTAAAAAAAACACATAAAACAGAAATCACAAAGGAAATCTTATACAGAGGAGAAATCACATGAGAAAATTAGATAAGGAAGAAAAAACATAGAAAATACATTAATCTAGATTTATTGACCAGAAAAAATATACATAGTTACAAAAACAAGACAACGGTAGTGAGCCAAAAGGCGGACTTTTACAAAAGCAATATCTTGCAGTCAACACAGAATAAAAAAATAAAAAAGTTTCTTTCCGACAGTCATCAATATTTACCTGTTGTTCCCCGTCTACGCCCGAATGAAACTATTTGTGATTTTGTTGTGTATGTGATTTCTAAATGTAACCGATACTAAAGTATAAACTTACGAAATACAAGCAAAATAACCCAGTGTGTGGAAAGAACTTCTATAAATTTGTAACAAAATGTCCAAGACGATCAATCACCCCAGTTGGTAGTTGAGTTGAGCTCTGTAGTTTTCCAGAATGGTACCGTGTAATTGACATAGAAAAATAACATGAAATAAATTAGATTTTCCACGACTGACCGCTCTTTTCAACAAATACCTGAACTGGACGTAATAATATTTTAAAGTACACGTGTAATGTTGTGGAGGAATTCAGATTTATTGACTTATTTTTCATATAAATAACAATAGTAATAATAATTATTATAAACTAAATAAACTTGGACTGCATGGTGGGCTTAGATACGCCATGCAGAAGGCTGTCCTGCTGTCATCTTGCAGGATTGTTAGAAGGTTTCTCTCTCTATAGCTCTTAAACTCTCCCATGATAATGCATTTTTGTGCACTTCATGGGAGAGGGGGACACCCAATAGTATATAGGTAGTTTTTAGTTCTGTATAATATGTTTATATATGTTTAAAATTTTATATTATTATTTTTATTTTAAAGCTAGTTTTAATGTTATTGTATTTTTTTGATATGAATGTATTATATAGAGCTGAGAATTTTTTGTATACTTTTGTGATAATAAAATTGATTTGAAATAATAATAATAATAATAATAGCTGTGTGCCCGTTGTCGAGTATGTTTTTAGCTTCGAAGAATCGCTGTCATGTTATTACTGATACTTTCGATGATGCCATTAGAGGTGACTATGAAGGCCAATTCTGGACATGCACACTCTGTCACACTTTGGACAAGGCTCGTCATTTGTGACGGGTCTGCGGGTGGTGCTGTTTTGAGAACCAGTGTAATTGATTGTGATCCTCTGCCAGTTTTCCAAGTTTTCCCAGTCACTAAATAACAATAGTACAGTAAACAGGGAATATCGTTGTATGGGCGCTATAGAAAAGGTCCGGTAGTCCTGAATTTTTGGTATCTTGTTAGTGCCGGTTTATAATTTTATGTTAAAAAATGAGACCTTCTAGGTCTGCCGCGCTCCGATTAGTAGCGAAAAAAACTATTTATTTTCTGCCAGCCATGTCCCAGCAAATGAATTCATTTACTGGGTTACAACAGTATTAGAAAAACATATATATAGTACATGAGGCCGTACAAGTGATGACGTTTATGTTGACGAGCCATTTAGTGGATAAATCAGTTTTTAACTCTCCATTTGCATACATCGCAATGATGGTTTTTAAGAAAATTTCAATTTGATCATGCGATTTTGAACCATAACGCCTCGGGAAATGACCGTGGCGTCATAGTTGGGTCCCTGGATTTAAGCATTTGCATTTTCAACAAGATATGTTCACCTTTTTACCAATATAATGAACCAATAAAAATTCTCTTTGAATCTACTTACTGGAGTTTAGTATTCAAGAAAATTGCAATAATATGCAAATTATAGTTCAACATTCTCCCACACTATATGCAGCGTCGCGTTACCTGAGCTTTGTCTTGCGTGCTTAATATTCTTTGTATGCACATTACGAAGCTTTTGATTATGTTTACAGAAGATTTTAATAATATGTGCTTTATTATTATGATGAGCTTTGAAGTTGATGTATAGTCTCATGGTGCAACACGTATGCAATCTTGCGATAGTATGAAAGCCGACATACTAGCACTATTCTTGTCTCTAGGTATTACTTGATTGTTTTACTTCATGAAATTTCAATTTTTCGAGTCCCCGAACATGTTAGGATCATTAAAAATCTCATAACGCGGGTTTGGAGCATTTATATTGTACGGATGCGAAACATGGACAATAAGCAGCAGAGAATTCGAAAGTTTTTCAAAATATTGATATTGATAAATGGAGATTTATAAATTATATTTTGCCTTCTGGGTCCTTTTCAATGGGGATTTAACATAAATTTTCGAAGATTTCAATCATACAACTCTTGATATATGTATTTTATCTTATAAAATTACATTTACATCGAAAATATTTACAAACTTTCAACGGAATACGAAAACCACACACCTAGAAAGACGTAGAAATTAATCGGAAAATGAAACAACATATGCCTCTACAAACTACGAGTATCACTGAATATCGTAGGTGTATTATGCATGATGTGAACCACACTTGGTGGGTACTTTAAAATTTTTACGTTTTCCATTACTCCAAGTCAAGGGATGAAAAATGTAGAGTGGACAATAATGGCTGGGATGAAATAGAGAAGGCAATTTGAATAAAAGGAATTCCTAGAAGCTCATAAAGCCGAAGCTGGAAATTCCACAAACTTCAGAAAGCTCATGTTCTATAATAACGTACTATGGAGTATTCCTCCTATGGCTCTTAAAAGAAGATGCACTGAAACTGATTGTACCAGTGAACTCGTTATTCATACTACTTCCTAGAATAACTCTTGAGCTGAATATCTGTGTCTATAAGAGTGAAAAGTGAACATATATTAGATATTAGACCTTTATTCGTCTCTTTTTAACTCGGGTAAATCATAGGCAATTTATATATCCTTGGAGAATTTTTAATTATTAGGCATTTAGCCAATCTAACCATTTTGGGTTATTTGTACCAGTGAAAAGGACAAAAGAGGCGTAGGAAGACCACAGAAAAGGTGGACAGATGACATTGTCCAGCTTACGGGTCGTAGATGGCAGCAGATAGCCCAAGATAGAAGACAGTGGAAGAGTTTAGAAGAGGCCTATGTCCAGCAGTAGAACGCAAGTGGCTAGCAGCAGGGCAGCAGCAGCAGCAGCAGAAAAGGACAAATACTTATAAGGTCAAATGCTACAGTGTCAACTTTTTAAAATTCACAACTAGATTGGTTCTAGAACATTCCTAGAGTAGTTCTAGAGCTTTTGTACCCCCTCTTGTTCCTCTCGTTACTTTATGGTACTTTTTTGATTTTTTTCTATGAATAAAGTGAAAAACACATATTCTACCGGTAATTCATTGAATTGTAGTTTGAGTGAATAAATATGAGACTATATTTCAGTAGCTGAGTTCACTGAGTTGATGAGATTATATTTTGAAACATGCATTAAATTTAGTCTATTTTTAGTCAAGAATAACTTTACATGATTAACAACACTTGTGCTGTGCAAATATTCCCTCTCGAGAGACTCTTGAGGGGGATCTTGAATGATGTCAAAGGGAAAGGACGTAACTCGAAAAAAATACTTTCTTTGGAAAAATAACATTATTTTATGCAGTATAGTATATATCGTATGGCGCTAAGAAGGCAGAGTCCGAGTTTAAGATCGTGGCAGCTCAGGTATTGAAGAGCCTCAGGAGACAGATTGTGTATATTGTCCTCCATTGTGCCGCTGATCTTGGTGAGTGGACACTCTCTGGTGATGTGGGCGACAGACTCTACCCCTCCAGTGTGGACAGTATTCAGTATTCAATGTATGCCCAGTGTATTCCAGTATGCCCCAATGTATGCCCCATATTCTATGTATTAGTATTCGATGTATGCCCAGGTACTTGCCAGACAGTCAAGTAGCGCAGTCACTTGACAGTAATAAATGTGTCAGTGGGGAGGTCATATGGCCAGACAGAGTGACACCAGATGGACGCCACAAATATTGAAGTGGAGGCCTTGGACAGACAGAAGGAACGTCGGAAGGCCACCAAAGAGATGGACCAACGACATTGTCCAAATCGCTGGTGGAACCTGGCTGCGGGAGGGTCAGAACGAAGATGAGTGGAAACAGATGGAAGAAGCCTATATCCAGCAGTGGAGGGGAGAAGGCTGTCGATGAAGAATAAATATGTACACCTAATTAGGGGATTGTGTGAATTATCCCATGTTCAATTAAAAAAACTGTTTATAAACAAAAACAAATATTGACAATTGCATACATTAGTACAAAATATACAATTCACGAGACCAATATCACAACCAATATTTTTTTGGGTTACGTAATGTCATTCTGAACAGGGTCGGTGTTAGGTATGTATTATTTATAAAGAAACACGGTGAGCTTGTATTACACACAAAGGTGAACCTTTTTGAGATTCAAGGCGAGCTCAACCTTTTTGAACTCGAAATATTTACTCATCCTGATAATGTACCGGTATTTTTATAAAAAATACAATCCCTAGGAAATAATATACTCGTATATCTACCGTGTGACAATATAAGGGATGTGGAAAAACCATTAATCATGATAAAGATCGGGGAATCGTGTCGACTCAGTGAACTTTTGAAAATTTCAATGAACTGTTAACAATTATTTCTTAATTCAATTAAGTACATATCAAATTTATACCTAAGTACTTTAATAATGTAATTCAGTACTCACGATAGAAGCAATGGAGCAGGCACTACGTGCAGTTTCGTATGCATAATATGAAGACCGAATTCCATCAATATTTATACTTTAATGATGAAATTTGGTGTGATTCAGTACTCACTGTAGAAGCAATGGAGAAGGCACTACATGCAGTTTCGTATGCATAATATGAGGACCGAATTCCATCAATTGATTATTGTTGGGGACAGATCAAGGATTAAGGATCTGGTTCTTTCCTCTCCATTTTCTGGTCCAATTTTATTACAGTTATTGTGGAACCTTATTTAACTTTAAATATTCTATTTTAAGGGGAGTTCAAAAAAGCAAAAACCTGAGCGAAAATCGTTCTGTTATCGCTTATTTTGTTTTTCACATATTTTCTTTTTGTAACTTTTTGTTAAACGTAAATGCGCGAATTAAACGATTTTGTCTTATTGTTTAAAAAGGGAACCGAATATCAAAAAATATCAAGTAGTACCACTTTCTTTAACATATTAAATTTGCACCCCGCTCACGCATTTAGTTGTTTATGGGGTGCAGTAGTATTGTAAATAATTGTGTACTAGAATAGTTTTAAGTGTTTGTTTTTTAAATTAATAATAAAAAAAAACAAAAGTATTAGCTTACCTTCATTTTCCCGACTCAATTTTTCTTGCGTGTTCCAATACTCTCCCTTTCTCAATTAAATTTATATAGGGTTAACCCTAGCGTCCTCAAGTAGTTGGAGGATGACAAATTAAATGAAAAGTAGAAAAAGTATTATAATTTGACGAGTAATTTGCCATCAAAACTTTATTGCTATTAAGGTCATAGCGATACTTAAAAAGTTAACTAAATCATTCTTAAAAAAACTATTTTCGTGCGATAGCATAGTGTCTTGGTAACGTTTGAAATAATGAATTATGTCAATCACGCAGACATGGCATCAAATTGCAAAACTTAAATTGGACCTGTCTACAAAAAACTAAATTAATTTTTCATAAAACCTAATAATGAGATTTTTTGACAACCCTGCAATAATGTCGGGGAAAGTTTTCAGTACGTACTTGTTAACCCTCTAATACTCACGTTACTAAAAGTGAATAATTTTCAATTGCAATTTATTTATTTTGTTAAAAATAATATTATAGCACTAGAATGTTTCTTATAACTACTACATGTATTCCCATTTTACCAAAAATTACGAATTTCGTTATTTGAATTAAGAAGAAAAGAATAAACAAAAGAGAGATTTTCAAAATGGTTGAATAAATTTACAGTACTATACAGCAATGCATTGACTTCCCATGCCTCATCTACACACTTCCCGAGCATCCCCAATGAATGTGCTCATGAGTAAAAAGGCGTTAACGGTCGGATACGTACATAATCCAAGACAACCACCCCATCTGCACGCCTTTTTACTCATTCACATAAAATGTGTAGACACTCAGCAAGCGTGTGGCATTAGATATTGTCAACATACTCAAATTAAACATTTTCGTATTCTTCAACTTTCAAAAGGCCATAACTCCAAAACGGCGTGCATTCATTAAACTTTTTTTTCAAATGTTTTTAATACTTTTTCGTCATTCCTCAAAAGACTGTACATGCGGGAGGAGACATCCTGTATTACAACATAAATAAAGTATCTATAAGCGTAATAATAAATACCGCCTGAGCTGCTCAGAGGGTAAAGGTTTATGATCTCTCATCTTGTATGAAGAGAGTATGAAATATTTTGTACACAAGTATTTTGATATATCCTCGCTAAGGTTCTGCACTGTTCACCTGAGATAAGAGAATGATTCTTTGCTGTTGTTGTATTAAATATACGAGTATCGATATAGGTGTTGTTTCTCGTACATAATATTACAACATCATGATATATTATTGGAAAGGTCTGCACGGGGAAAAATCGTGTTTATCGCAGTGTATGAAATATGAGTCCTGTTTTGTAAACATCAGACTTCATACCATACGTCAAAATTAGGTGCGTTTTCTTACAATAATGCAGGTAGGTAGGTAAGTACTCTGGTAAAAAAAAAAACCTCTTCTTCTTCTTCAGCCCGTAGCCATCCACTCATTTCCATGCCAAACGATCTTGGGAAACTTGCATCCATGTTGCACCGGCATACTTCACGATGTCGTCTCTCCATCGGAGCTGTAGTCGTCCGGGATTTCTTGTGGTAGTCCTAGGACGCCAGCACAGGAGGCGTTTTGTCCATCTATTATCTGAGCTGCGGGCGACATGACCAGCCCACCGCAAAAACCTACTCTGGTAAAAAAAAAAAGTATTACGTGCATCCTTGGGCGTCGCCAAGGGGGGACAAGAGGGACGGCTGCCCCCCTTCCCTCCCCTAGGGATTGGAATAGTATATGTTTTTTCATACTAAATTATAAAACCTCACAAAAAATCACATTACTACCTCACATTTTTCATCATATTATATTTTTTTCTAAAATTAAATAAAAAATATTGCTATGCAAAATATTATATGGTATACGAGTACATTGTCTTCTTCACTATGTCTCACAAAATATTTCGCCTGCGGCGCTATTTACGCGGTTTTTTTCTATGTACGCGTTGAGAAATCATTTTAAAGGCAAGATAGTTTTTCGAGTTGGAGAAAGGAAAATATATTCCAATAATCCCTTCAAACCGCCATCACAAGTTTTAAAAACTGCCAAATCCAAAAATAGCAGAATCCAAAAATAGTTTGATAGTAACGAATAAATGTAACCATATCTTATTATCACATCAAGCAACACTAAACCAAGTTTGCTCCGTGAGACTTCTGAAAAAAAAACAGACTATAGTTAGTTCGTTGTTGCGGTGAGAGTCTCCTACAAGGTACCTCAATTCCATATATGACTGCAAAGAAAATCACTTATCCAAGATTCTACTGAGATAAATAGAATGCTTGAAGCATATGACGTCATTTGTCCCTTGTGCAGGTAATAACCTACACCTTCATATTATTTATTAAGTAGTCTCTTTGAAGCTGCTGCTGTCTGTGAACTAAATTAACATTTCCTTCCTTCCTTCCGCAAGAACGTCGTACCTACTAGAGCTGTGTCAATAATGGTCAATAGTACTGTTAATCTTAAATAAATAAATAAATAAAATAAATAAAAAAATCTTTATTGAAAAGAAAACATATCTTCCAAATGGCGGGTTTATTGCCGTAGGCAATATCTGCCAACCAACCACTTGTGACATTAATTTGATGTACACATTACATACAGGTGTATGAAAAATAAGAAAAATATAAATAAATATAAATAAATATGAAAATAATAATAATATATAGAATACTTATACATACATAAAAATACATATATAAATGTGGATGGGATGAAGGACAAGGAAGGAACCACGGGATTGTCAGTTAGATGGATTATTTAAGGAAAGGTAATGATGCCTCAGTTTACTTTTGAAATCTTCAACAGTTGTTCTTATTAAATACGTCAATACTGTTGACATAAAATTATATTGTCTGCTAACGTTAATCCACGCCAATACCTGAAATGAGTATGTAAATATTCCAACCAAACGCATGTAAAGAAAACTAATTAAAATTCCCGCGCGTATTAGCCCGACAACAATAATATTAATTTCAACAGAAAAATGAACGACATGTTAATCTCGCGATGTCCTTGATCACCGGTCAATAGTAGCACCTGTTGAGCGGTGACCAATGACATCGCGAGATTCATTAGCATTACGCGAGGGACATTAGCGGGGAATCTTCCGAAATTGATCAGCAACGAGACTACCATATTAGCGTTAGCAGTTAACGGTTACTTTTAATCGAGGTTAGCATTAGCATCTGTCAAAGTTAACATTAGTCAGCGTAAAGGCCCACCACTAGTACCTACCGCTAAATCACTTCCCTTTTGTGATGTCGTCTCTTTAGTCTACTCTCTCTGTGATGTTGACTTGCTTTGTAGGTAAATTGAAACACTCACATAAGACGCAATGATAATGTAGTCAAGGCGTACCATAAGCGAATTAACTTTGAAAAGGTTATGCAAAATGTTAACGCTGCAAAATTCTTTTATTTCGATTGCATACATACAATTGAATTTATTATTTTTGACATGCTTTTACGAAGATTCGTACTCCTTAGTTAATGCATAAACATTATGAGTTCTCAACAGAATCAAAGGAGGAAGACACCTACTCAATGCAATAGCAGAAATACTTGCTAAATAGATCGGCCACATAGTGCCTCAAGAGGGTCTCCTATTTATGTTAAATGAAGGAATCAACGAGGAGACAAACTACAGAAGACGACCAAGAAAAGAATACCTGGACCACCTGTGAATGTTTCTCGAGTGTAAAGTAATCACTTAAGCCAGCCGAGGTCGTTCGTAAGCCCGACAATGTTCACCCTTAATTCTTCTACACTGTTGTAAGAATATTGAAGGAGTGAATTGCAAAAAATTGAAGTTAATATCTACGTACTTACTGTAATTTTAATTGCCTAGCCTAAATTTCCAGAAGGATATAATTTAATTAAGCAACAGTAATACATTTCTGAAAGAGATTAGTTAATTTAAGGATTCAGTAATAATTTTAAATTAGATTTAAAAGGATTTGCAATATTTCAATGTAAGTAATCATAATTACATATAATACACAAGCCCTCCCGATTAAACGAAATCGTAGATTCGGATACAACCAAAATCCTGATGAACATCTGCTGTGATCTACGCCATTCATCATAACAATCCAAAACAATACCTAATAAGGTATTAAAAAAAAAAGAGAATAAGATCTCAGTGGTTATAACCACCACACCTATATACATACAACGTCGTATTACAGCATGTAAGTACCTACATGGTTGGCATGATTGATATAGGACTTCCGGAGATACCGGGTTCGATTCCGGTACTGATTTTGTATTCTGGACTTAACTTTGTGTCATGAAGTGTTGTTTACTGTTTTACACAGATTCCAAAAATTTAACAACGAATGTTACTATTCTTTTTTACACGGCGTATTTCAACTACATAAGTGATCATTATAGGGGCATATTACGAGATTTTTGTATATGTACGAGTACAAGAAATTATCGTGTTGGTCTAAAAAAATCTAAATGAAACAACACTTATACAAGAATTAAAACTCTCATTTTTATTTCATTATTTCTCGAACAAATGCGAATCACATTTAGGGTTTCTAGTAGTAATATAATACAAAATGAGTAACAACTTGGAAAAGCAAGACCTTAGCAATAAATAAAATTGAAAAGTGCCTCGGGCTACCGGGGCGACAGAACTTTGCAGGGATCTAAACTTTGATGATTGAGAGGGAGGTACGAGTATAGTATAACCTATAACGTAACCTACTAACCCCTGCATACTTTTATTAAGAATATTATTAGGTACTTGCGGTTTGAAAAACTTTAATATTAGACCACATATGTACTACCACAATATTACCTCCTTTTCAATTGGACTGGAATCCATTCGCAAATTTCAGTTTGATCTAACGACGAAATTATTCAGCAGGGTCCTTAAGACAAAACAATAATATATTTTTAATGGATCTGGACTTACGAGTACATCAAACAAATCCAAATACTTTTCTGCGCACTTTTCACTAGGTACCTGTATCGCAAAGTGTGGAATACATCGCCACCACCGCCGGGGTTTGAACGTGGCACCTCCTGCTTGAGAGACTGCCGCCTCAACCAACTGCGCCAACCATAATACACTGATTAACCATAATATACGCACGACGCACGTGTACTAGGCAATTTATGTAATGCCTCATCCACACGCTTGCCTATAGTGAACAAGTTTTGTATGTCTATGAGTAATAAGGCTTTGACGGTCGGTTACCTACACAAGCCAAGACAAATGCCCTATTCACACGCCTTTTTACTCGCACAAAAGAACACAAAACTTGTCGACGCTTGGCAAGCGTGTGATGCCGGCATAACTTTGAATAAATTAGAGGCATGCTAAATTTATTAAGTGTTAGACATTTTCTACTTACAAGTTATTTACCAATCATTAAACTAATAAAGAGGATTTTCTTTGTTATTTATACTCTCTTTCAATAAAATTACAAAGTCCAAAATAATTTTTAGAAAACTAAAAGAAGACTTTAAGTTTAAAACCGTTTATATTTTTCAGGTGAATTTCTTAGTCAGTGTTCAAATTTTCCTAGAATTTTATTTTGATCTTTACGAACGGCCGTCTGAAACCTTGTAAGTTTAAAGACAACCTTTTTTTACGACACTAATACCTTCTGGCATTTTCTAAAAATATCTGGAAGAGAGAACTATGGCCGCCCCAGAGTTATTAAGGTTTCTATCAGCCATATCAAAGAATTAAGAAATATTTTTTTATAGTACTTATTTGCTTTGAGCGTGGGCACATCGTCATTTAAAAAACAAGAGATTTTTCAGTCCTTTGATTACGACAACATTGCTAAACATGCTTTGTAAAAAAAATCCTTAAATACATAAATACTCACTGTCTCTGTATTCCTGTTTACTTTATTCACAACAGCCTGATGATGAGGGTGCAAATCCTTGAACATTAGTCGCGTAATCTAAAGTCATTTTTGTGGATTTTAATCTAAATATTTAGCCTTTCATTTTACCTTTTATTTTTTCAAAAACAACATAAAGAAATCATGTTTTAAAAAACAAAATAGGCTACGACACATCCCGCGATAATACTAAAATTCTTCAATCTTAACTTTTTCCTTTAAAAATACACAGAGCTTCTGCAGTAGGTAACAAAACCTACTTTTAAAACATCTAATGCTAATGCGATGTGTGTATGGGACTGATATGAAACTTGGAGAGACATGACTGATGTACGGGCATTTGGGAAATGGCTGTACTTGTAGACTTCTTTGTTGGCGTGAAACGTAGATACGTTAACGTTGTTGTATTTTCACGTTACGTTGTAGCGAAAATATAAACGTTAAAAGTAGGCATATTGACATTTTTAAAAAATCTAAAAACGGGAGACCTTAGATCTCGCCAACCATTACTAAATGTACTTTGGAAAAAAAATAGAGTACATACATTGAACATTTTTTTTTATATATATATGGTTATTTTCAGAATAAAATACATGTTTAATAACAAATACATATAAAACAAAATTATTATTGTATCGCGCCCGGCGAAGCTGCGTAGTGCA
This sequence comes from Ceraclea dissimilis, assembly GCA_963576895.1. NCBI lineage: Eukaryota > Metazoa > Arthropoda > Insecta > Trichoptera > Leptoceridae > Ceraclea > Ceraclea dissimilis. Next base: position 901,355 of record OY756360.1, read on the forward strand.
TGCTTGTGTCCGGGTTTTATCTAGGGAATGATCGTAAAAGATATTTTTATATTATGTTGTATAGATTTCTCAAAAGAAAATGTGACAAACACCTCTGATCTTTTTTTCTGAAGGACTGAAACTCGTTTTCCGAAAGTGACGTAGAATGTTTTTTTTTTTCTTATTAATACCTAGGAAATAACCGTAATAGTGTTTTGAGTGAAGCGAAATCAACCACAAAAAATGAAAGAAAACGCTATTTTTTACATTTTATCGTGAGATTTTGAATCTCAATGTCGTGGGAAACGACCGTGACGTCATAGTTGGGTCGCGAGCTTTATTGCTTTGACGCTATCAGCTAACGAGCTAAATGTTACGGTAGGTTTCTCCTTGTCCTGAATTATACTCACCTACATAACTGAGTATGATTTTATTCTCATATGCAATTCCACTTATTGGAAAACAATTTCAATTCTAATATTATTGTAGTTAAAGTTTGCTTTTACTGTTATTGTTGTCGCCGATAGTTCTGTTGTTATCGATAATATTACCGACATAATTTCCTCTACGGCGGCAGTTCATTTGGAATATTTTGTTCAGGAGGAAATTTATTATTGGAATCAATATTGTTATTGCTATAAATAAACCTGTTTAAAGTACTATTGTTTTATGTTTTTGGATTTATTATTTTGAGAAAGATTCCTACAAATGATCGACCTACGTAACGTGGCTGTGTAATACAACAAAAGAAACAATTGACCATAATAGAGGAGATTGCTCTAGTTTGGCTAATAGGGAGTATACTCAACGACACGAAAATATTTTTTAGCAATTCTGCAGAACAGGCGATAATGTTTTACCGATATTTTATTATTTGTTACTTTTCTATTACTTTTTCTTATTTTATTTTACTTTTCAATACGTTTCCTTAATATTTCAATACTCAGGATTTCCAATTAACCAGATATCTGCCGGATTTGCCGGAGAGGTAGGATTCAGCATTCTCTCATCCTTTCTAGGCATAACTTTTATGCAACACCAGATTCAAATAAAATATGAAAATACGGCGAAAACGGAAACGGAAGGTGAGACGCCGTGAAATTCATTCCGGTTTTTATTCACGGTAACAAAAATTCGTCGTCACCCGAGAAAAAGCTGGTCTTTTTGAAAAAACTATAGTGAGAAAAATGAGACCAAAGTTTCAAAAACTTATTATTTGTTTCCCCATGATGGGATCTTACTATTCTCGTTTTTTTACAAAACTATCCCCCCTTTTTTCTTTGTTTTTGTTTATTAGGTACTCGTATATCATCAAAAAACTATTTGACGTAAAAAGTCAAAATCCATTTTTTTAGTTAGAATCTTAATTATTATTTTTTTATTTTATTTTGACAACAAACATAATAAATACATGGTTAATATAGAATAACAAAAAAATGAATAAAATAAGTATCATTCTAATTATGCGTTGTGATGTAATTAGTATGTATTATGTAAATATTATGTATTGAAAAAATGTGAAAGAAGATAAAAATCAAAAAGACCAAACACTATAATACAACCAACGTGAGATTAGTAGGGAAGGAAAGGAGTAGGGATGAGAAAGAAAGAGGGAAATGCGATTAAGGAGTGATGAATGACGTAATAAGTCGGTAATAAAGGAAAAACATACATTTCTTTAAATCCATCCCTATGTCTTTGAGGTGCTGAATTTGAATTTCAACTTTGGAACCTCTTCCATGTGAAGCGTTGTGAGTAAACTAAGAAGAAATGCTCGTTCATAGATTTCTGGTATCCAAGTTTTTTTGACAGACTAACGGCTTAGGCGCTAAAACGCATTGAATTTTGGTTATTATTGTCCATTACAATAATTTTACTATTGTCTTTAAAATGATTTCGAATGCAAAATTTATCATTACTTCGAGAGGAACTGCTTTTAAATCAAATTGGTTATAAGATTTGATGATGACTGCAATAATTGAAATGAAAATGACTGCGATAATTGAAATTTGATGATTGAAATCACCTATTGTAGTCTAAATTACTTTGCCTTTATGCAACATTATCCCCCGTTTTCACCAACTTTTACCTAAGAAGGAGACCCCTAAGAAATTTCCATACAAAAACAGAGATAATATTCTATTTTTTGACACGCAGGCCTACCAACCACACCATAATTCCATACAAAATGCAACACGCAACTCACCTACGTTAGGTGCCCAAATATCTCTGCCCAGGCTAGGTGAGTTGCGTGTTGCATTTTGTATGGAATAAGGGTGTGGTTGGTAGGCCTGCGTGTCAAAAAATAGAATATTATCTCTGTTTTTGTATGGAAATTTCTTAGGGGTCTCCTTCTTAGGTAAAAGTTGGTGAAAACGGGGGTATGGATCGGTTTCCCTCTTATAATAATAATCTAACGATGGTTTTGTACTGCTGGCGCCACATGTTTGACGAGTCTCAGCGTCTGTTCACGAGCACCAATCGTTCACGGATGCTCGGTAAATTTGGAAAACCATCCACACGCTCCCGACCGCGCTTGTATATTATGGATAAGCGAGCATGACGGACGTCTGGATTGTGTCGGCTATAACTTTCAGCATAGCGTATCTTTATTGTAAAAATAAAAATAAAATGAAAAGAAAACGAAAAATACGGCGAAAGAGATGGTGGATGTTAAAACTTCATAGAAACCGTACCAGTTTAATATTTAATTATTATAACTTCATTCATGTAATATGATTTTTATGTAGTTTCATGTGTGTATTTAATATTTTTATTATTTTTTCGTTTTATAATTAAAATTCGATAATAATCATAAAATACCTTCTTACCTTTATATACCTATATATTTTTACTTTTGTTCTGTTATTTTCTCTCTGCGTGTTTGATATGCATTGTGAAAATGCATTATGTAGGTACTTATACTTACATATATACTTCTTTTAGTTTCCTTGTTCTTTTACTATGAGGCTAATTGTATACTTTTAATCCAGTCAAATTATACTCAATGCAGTTTCTCGATGGAGAGTTGTGGGGTAGTCTGGATTTCTTTCATGCTATACGTTTTTTGGGGTGATGAATGCAACAAAATTTCTTGACGGAACGTGGCATTAATAATGGAAAAAATGGCGAAAATTTCCATATTCTGGCGAATTCTGCATAATATGAACTTGACAACTATCAACTTTTTGTAGGTTATCTTTTTAGCAGAATGAAAGTACATAAAATTTCCTACAAAGGCATATTAAATTTTTCTCTAAAATAAATGGGAACGGAGCTGTCAAAGTCCAAAAAACATATTTTTGTGTTGTTTTACTCGTACATTACGAGAATCGAAAATGCATTGAGAAAGTTCACCTTGTTTCATTCACAACCAAATTTAAACAATTATTCTTTAAATTTATGAGTCACACTCTACCTTGCTGGAATCAGTAAACATAACGAATGTTTTCAACAAAAAAAAAACATTTAAAAACACCGTGAAGTATTTAAGCTAGAAATGTTGAAATAACTTTATTTAAAATGTAGTGAATTGTTTAGGCTGAAAATGGTTACAAATTTTTTGTTTAAATATTTCACTACCTATATTTTTAAATAAAATTTACCCTGAAAACTCTCTTCATATTTACTGATAACAGTGAGGTAAAATGCAGCTATTTCTATTACAACAATAATACGAGACGTCCGTCTTTCCCCTGCTAATGCACAAACGCTACTAAGTTCGCACGAACGTGTGGACGCTTCGCGAGTTTTTTGCCGCAAGCTTCCTTTGATCTTTGAAGTACCGTGAACACTCAGTCGAAGTGTTCACGTTCCTTCACGAGACAAGGCAAACGCCCATCCACACGCTCGGAGGTTGTGAACAGTCGTGGAAACTTGGCAAGCATGTAGCGCCAGCATACCGTGAACAACACGTCTGCATTGTTTAGCTTACGGAATTGAATTATAAACCAATATTATACAGGATGATGTCTTCCAGATGTAAAATATTTTAGTGGTGATAGAAGATACAAATTAGTGGCCCAAAATCTACCTTTTTAGAAATATGACTTCTTCAAAATAAAGCAACATGAAAATTTATTTCTTAGTTTTATTGACGAAGCAATACAATACATAAGAAATCTAGATTTAAGTATCTGACAAGCAGTTCACACTCTGCGCTTTTAACAAGGTTTTTACACATTGACATAACGAATGTTATATGATATAGGCGTGATGTTGGCCATACGATAAATAAATAAATTGAGAATCATACTAAAACTCACTCCATTATAACAAAACAAAACAAAAATCATAGTTATTCAATAGAATTTTCAATGTATCACAAAAGTCACAAATTCTATGATATTTGCTTTTTCAAAATCTAGCTTAAAATAGCTGGTGCGATATCGCCAAAAAAAGCATTAAAAAAAACTTAATACTTACAGCTCTTTTAAAAAAAATAACGCCTAATTTCTTCGTCACGAATTCATTAAACTTTTTTAAAATATTTTTATGACCTAAAATACCTATTTTACACCCAAAAGACAACACGCTATAGGTACAGTAGTATAAGGTTAGTTCGATATTATTATTGAACATTTTCCCATTAACGTTGGCGTAAAGATTTTAATGAAATCACGTATAGAGGTTTGTATTACATTTTAATAAAAATGTAGTTTTACAGTTTTTTTTTGTACAAAGGATTCGGGCTTGCATACACAAACCCAAATACTTTCCTGCACACTTTGCACTAAAGTGCGGAATACATCGCCAGTGCTGGGGTTTGAACCTGGCATCTCCCGCTTGAGAGACTGCCGCCTAAACCAACTGCGCCGACCATGTTTTTAAACCGTTTTTACCGATTAATTTTGTCAGCGTAAATAATGGGAGGCCTAGATTCAGAATGGGACGTTCGGAGGCTGGGGAAGAAGAAGCAATTAACAACAAAGCGACAATTAAGTTTCAATATTAAGAGCATAAATTCGTGATAACTTTATTAGTAAGATGTCTTAAACCAATTATTCATTGAATAATTCAATAAAACGGCTCTATACTTCTTGTACTGTGCAGGGATCTATGTAAAATTATTATTATTTATTTATTTATTTATTTATTTATTTAATCACATGGGCACAAACAGTTATAACGGCACATATCAACAATTAAATAAAAACAGAAAGCAAACCAGTGAAGGCCCGTCAATTTTACCAGAAAAACATTTATAAGTTAAAACAAATCAAATTTAAGAAACTAGTTATAAGTAAAGAAATATTTTATGTATGCATAGAATTATATATAATCTAAGTATGTATGTATAGACAAAAAGAACAAATCAGGTAAAATGATATTCAATGATGTATGTACGATAAATTAATAAGGGATGCACACAGATACTCACTCCCTCACACACACAATCCACACACAGACACACACACACAGAAACACACACACACAAACATACACACAGAACATGGACACAACATTAAAAGACAATTTGACCCTGCAAGAATGCAAATGGGGAAGGGGCGAACGAAACAGATCCGAGAAAAGGAAAAAGGGGAAAAGGTGAAAAGGGGAACGGACATCATAGTCGTTCAGGGAATGGTGGAGGAGCAAAGTGCTCGCATGACCTTGGTCCTGAAATCGGCCCTAGTCAAAACGAACATATCGAGACTCCGAAAAAATACGTTGTATAGAGAACATGTGCGCTGCAGAAACGAGTTCTGCACATAGTTAGTACTACACCGTGGCAAGCGGAACAAGTGCTTTACCCTAGAATTACGGGTGGGGCAGTGAAATGGTATTTTCTCCAAAAGCCTAGTCGAGTTAACTTCATTGTTTATAATCTTAAAGAGGTAGACCATATCGCATTGGGTTCTCCTATTCTCAAGAGAAGGAATTCCGTGATGACGAATCGCTCGCTTATAGTCATCGATGTCCAGGCCCATAAGGCGATTGAGGCAGTCCACAAACCTCCTCTGAAGTCCTTCAATCCTGTCAATGTAAGTAATATATTGAGGACTCCATACCACAGACGAAAATTCCAGCTGGCTCCGCACAAATGAGTAATACAATATACGGAACGTAAAAGGAGACTTAAAAGGCCTAGCGGTTCTCAAGATAAACCCCAGCATTTTATAGGCCTTGCCTATAATAGTGTCCACATGAGACTGAAACAAAAGTTTTCTGTCTAGGATCACACCCAGGTCCCTAATCTCGTCACATCTGGACAGAGCCTGTCCATCAATAGTATATGTGAAAGAGGTGAGTATGTTCGCCCTTGAAAAGGTGATCGAGTGACACTTTGTCGGATTTAGAAACAACTGGTTCCTCTTGCAGTATTCAGACAGTCGCTCCAGGTCATCCTGAAGCTCCAGGCAATCCTGTGGACCCTTAATCCTCTTAAATATTTTGGTGTCATCGGCGAACATTAGAAAGTCCGAATTTAGGAAGCAGGAGCCTATGTCATTCACATAAAGGATGAACAGCAGGGGTCCCAGGTGCGATCCCTGCGGAATCCCGGAGCCACACGTCAAGAATCTCGACACCACGCCACCAACCACCACGGCCTGCAAGCGATCCTTCACGTATGATGAAAGCCATCCAAGCAAGTTACCACGAATGCCGTAGCTCTCCAGTTTATGCAGCAGAATTCGATGGCTGATCTTATCGAAAGCTTTCGCGTAGTCCGTGTAAATTGCATCCACTTGGCCACCCCGACTCATAGAATTCAATACAAAATCCGTGAACTCTAGAAGATTGGACTCGACCGACCTCCCGCTCACAAATCCATGCTGGCCAGAGACGATAAACGGAGTGACCAAGGGAGTTATCTGTTTGACAATAATCTTTTCCATAAGCTTCCCGAAGGCAGATATTTTGGAAATTGGCCTATAGTTTGAGACGTCACTCTTATCAACAGCCTTGTGTATCGGTGTAATGTGTGATTTTTTCCACACAGTGGGAAAAATGCCCTCCGTGAAAGAGCGGCTGTAAAGAATGCACAGGGGTACGGACAACTCCTCACCGCATTCGCGAACGAATCTAGGTGGGATACCATCGGGGCCAGATCCACCGCAAGCGTCAAGCTCCTTAATGCAACTCAAAACTATACTTGGGGTGAACTCTATGTCATGAAGATCCAGATCATCCCCGCTGTGTACCCGTGGCAAATCCAGAACATCCTCCACAAATACCGAGGAAAAATACTCACCAAACAAAGACGCCACAGCCTGTGCGCCATCACCCCGTTCACCATTAAAGAACATAAAATCTGGTATTGAAGATGTAGGCTTCTTGGACTTTACAAATGTCCAGAATCTCTTTGGGTCTCTCTTAATCATCTCCTCCGACCTTGAGACAAAGTCGTTATAGCACTCCCTCGCGACCGCCTTCTGCCTTGATCTCAACAGGCTGAACGCTGAATAGTCGGAAAATTCACCTGTCCGTTTCCATCGCTTATGAAACTTAAGCTTTTCCTTAATTATCTTTATTAATGCCTTGCTATACCATAGAGGGTAACCACCAGACGACCGCACATGTTTCTGCGGGACACATTCTAATATGATCCGATCCAAGATACCATAGAAATGTGCAGCCGCACCCTCAGCAGTCATCCCCTCCAGTTCCAGATGCCAATCAAGTGAGTTCAAGCGCTGCCTTATCTCAATGTAGTTAGCCTTGTCAAAGAGAAATACAGTTCTCGGGGATGTCACAGCCGACGGCCGCTCATTTATCTCCAGCGCAACAGTCACCGACCTATGATGGATATCATCAGGCGTCAGCGGCTCCCAACACGCAGCAACAGAGCAATCGATATTAGAAATTACCAAATCCAAAATTCTACCCTTGGAGTTGGGATGCGAGTTATATTGTTTGAGGTCTCCAAAGGACATGAAATCAAGCAGCTTCTTAGAGGGAACATCACAGCAGTTTGCCGGTTGGCAAAAGTTACCATCCTCCGCTCCTCTCCATTCTATATTTGGCATATTGTAATCACCCACCAACAGAAATAAGTCCTGAGGCCGCTCCGTCACAAGGCGGGAACACGTATCGAAACTGGAAGATAGTTTTGCCCCATAATCAGGGGCCTGCGGGAAATAGGAGCAGCAAATATTGAGATTAACGTCAGCGGATCTGAGTCGAATGGAGATCCAGGTGTCCTCAGCACTCGAGCACCACCCGATCCTTTGCACCGCAGAGAGTTCCTTGCGCGCCGCTATCAGCACCCCCCCACCAAACAGTTGTCCTGTTTCATCATAGTCACGATCTCTCCTGAAGACATCATATCTCCCATCAAACAGCTCGGCGCTACCTATAGAATCCAATAGCCAAGTCTCCGCAATGCAAATCACGTCGTACTCGTTTTGTAATACACTGTAATGAAATAAGTTGGTCTTCGTTCGCAAGCCTCTCGCATTTTGATAATAAATTGACAGTTGCCTCATATTGAGTTCCGCACAATCGAGTGGTATAGGTTCAGAATACATAAGAGAATCTCGACGTTCGAATCAGGATATAAGAACAGGGGTGCAGAAATATACATAACAAATTCAGGCAGCTCCAAGATCAAACGGTATAAAAGAATTACATAGCAGTGTGAATTAAAAGGTTCGACGGCAGTAGTCTCTCGATCAAATGAGAGCCAAGAAAACCCAAGATTAATAGAGACATTAGAAACATTGCAACAACGAAAACACAGAACATGCACACGCACACAGCGCAAGAACACACACACCTGAGAGAACAATGAGCATACAATCATTCCAATATGGCAGTAAGCGAAAGGACAGCACATATAGAAGGCTAAAGAGACCAACAAAACCACGAGTCATATCAATTTTTTCAAGTCCAGGGTGGTTTGGATCAGAAGAGGAGGGGCCTTTTCAATTTTTCTGGCATAGATTCGACAGTCCTTAACCCATACATACTTGTAATTCTTTGATTTTGCCAGGTCCTTCGTCTCTCGAAGCAAAATTTTATTCTCCCTAGTCAGGTTATTATTACTCCAATTAATTCATTCCCTATAAATTAATATTATTTTGGTACATAGAGTCCTTTAACCTTTACAAGTACAAAAAATATTCAATCGAATGAGGGGTCTGATATTACCCCACGAAATATTCCACTACTTTTTTTTCAAATATTGATTTACTCGAGGTAGCAGCACAGGTGGATAGAAGCAAACAAGTGACAGATCAAAGACACATGCTACATGGGCACCTGCCACCATCTGGGCGCCCCAAATCCAGGAGGAGCTTCCTAAACGCGACCAAACCCCTAGCAGATATACCTGAAAATGCAAGAATTATTATGTGGAGGGGCACAGCAGAGGATACACAATACACATTATACACAAGGGACCGTATTTAACACACCAATGGAAGCCCTACCCCCAGAAAACAGTTGCTGTGTTTCGATAAAAATCAGAGATTATTTCATATTTTTTTTGAGAAAGCTATACAATATGTAAAAAATCTTTTATGACCATTCACTAGACAAAAGTTCAATGTATCTGCCCTATTTTTTTCCAAAGCATACTTTAGTAAGGTTGTCGAGATCTAAAGTATCGAAAATCTTGTTTTTTTTCAATATGCCTGTTATCAAGACAAGGTATACAGATGATCGAGAAATAATAAAATAAAGAAGTCCTGCCTACGCCTAAAAAATGAGGGGTTCTAAGCACCCCACATAAGCCCGCGAGGATTAAATAAACTCCCCAATAATACTGAAAAGGCTAAGCCGTGAAGAAGGCCTTCTCAAATAATACTTGTGTACTCCGTAGTAGTGGGAGTAGTATGGTTAATTAAACATTTGCCAGAGCCTTGATTAGGAGACTTAAGTAAAGGATGTTACTAATAAGAAGGCTTAGGAAGAAGGGGGATCTTAAACTTGTTTACCGCAACACACATATCTAATAATACTTATCATAACATACCTAGGGTATGTTATGCACAATACTGTATGCATATAAAATTTCACATGAAAAACTAACAAGGGAAATAAAACACAGAAATAATTCAACGGGGCAGAGATTAAACACGAAAAAGTAACGTAAGAATTTATTTTTTATATGTGAGATCCACAGAGACATCAACAACGCTTGAAGACTCTCCAATGAAGGGTGCCCGCAGCATACACCAACAACAAAAGCTGTCAAAAAGTAACAGTAACAATTAAAAACAAATCAGTGCTCGCAAAAATACCACCAAACAACGAAGTCGTCATACAAAAAAAAATAACACTGTACGTACAAAAGTGGACTGTATTGCGAAAACAGTAGGAAACTGATCAGTTTTCTTTTTCCGTCCGAGACAGAGAACTTTTGATTTCATATTTTATATTTTTTGTCAATGTTTCAAATGTACCTTAACTTACTTGTTTTTGTTGTTGCTTGTATTGTACTTGTTATTATTATTATTCATGTTAAAGGCTTGCGCCGTGAATAAATAAATAAATAAAGAACTACAAAAAACAAATGGTGTCTGGAGGTACTTACCTTTCCTTGTGGTGTGCTCCAATTTCTCCCAAATCTTGGGAGAAGGAATTAGGGAATGCATGTGGAGAAGAAGAAAAAGGCACACTATACAGCAAAGAATACACGAATTTTGATTTAACAAACGCAATTCTTAGTGACGAATATCCAACTGATCTTGATGTTTAATTTTCAACTAACAATTCCCATTGTAACATTATTTTACAAAAATTACAAACACAAATTACAACAACACTAAACTTGTAGGTATTGTACCAAACAAACTCATTATTTTGTGCCTTGTGTAAATGATTGTCATCTGTTAAAGAAGAAAATAGGTACCTAAATGCCGGTACGTATTGTATAGGTAACACTACATATATGTACCTACCGAACCTAAATACCTACTTTGCGAAACAAATCTTTGGGTAGTTTTAGGTCAGATAACATCCTTATTGTTAGTTTAGTAAGGTTTATATTATACTTTGTCAACGGATTATTTAGGGTCACATTTGCTTAAGCATTGATACAGTAATCACTTGAGTCTATATTGTACTTTTATTGACTTGGTATAGGCTATTTTAGTACCTAGGTACTTGTCGCTTTATTTGTACTTGTACACAATTTCAGGATATACATATTATATTCTTCTCCAGTTTCAATCGATACGATGGGTTTATTTTATTTTATTTTACGTATATATGCGACACTGACAGAGAGTTAACAACACATACACAATAACAAACATAAAATCAAGAACACGTCGACCGTCTAATTAGAAGTGTCCGCAACTTTGCAGAAAAGCCCCATGTCTCCTTCTCTACTCATCCCTGTCCTGTGCAATTCTTTTTAACTCTTTGTATGAGTCGAAGCCCATATCCTGGCACAGGTCGTCCAGGTATTCTTTCCTTGATCGTCCTCTCTAGTTTGTCCCCTTGTTCATTCGTCTGTGGTTCGAGTCCCAGGATGAACTGGCATGGCGAATGAATTTATTTATTGCATTTATTCGCGGTTATACCATTACAAAACACATTAACACAAAATAAACAAGCAAGCACATTTGACAGCATAAGCATGAATTTCAATGCAAACAGAATGCAGTTGCAGTTCTACCACCGCGAGAATGCGAGTATATGGAGTGCGAATGGAGTGTAAAGTGATCACTTAAGCCAGCCGAGGTCGGTCGTTATCCCGACAATGTTCATTGTAATTAAAAGATCATTTTGATGAAAAAATGCTTAAATTAGGTAACTTAATAATCAGTCTTCTTTCCGTAATTAATTGGTTTTGTTTATACTAATAAACAGTTTGTGGAAAAGAGAAAGAAAAATGCCGGAGAACGAAGGAGAAAAAAAGTTAATAAGATAAGTTACTCGTAGTAGTCGAGGTTCCTAAAGAAATTAGGATAATTGGCGAATGGAGTAAAGTTTAATCCCCTTCTTACTTTATTTTCCAGGGTTGCATGATAAAATAACACTGGGAATAATAACACCCGAAAAAATAACACGCCAAAAAATAACACGGAAAAAATATCACGAAAAAATTACACATGGAATGAATTTCGCGGGGAAGACATAAAACACGTTTTTATTTTAATTCAGAACTTATTATAAAATTTGGCTATCATACGAGTATTTATTTATAATATTAAGGTGGTCGGTAACCTGGTTGTTAACGCGCTCGACTGTTAAACCGGCGGGCGCGGGTTTAATCCCCGTTGCCGACTTACTCCACTTCACGACACAAGTTTACAAACTTGCTGTGAAGTGTAAAAAGATGTATTTGGGTTTATTTCGGATAATCCTTATCTTATCTCTCAGCGTTTCCCGCACATTCTTCTCAACGACCTCATTCCCACTGCATTCAACCCTGGTTTGTCCTTCTGTGTGTGCAAGGATAGGGCTGTCTTTCGCTTTGTCCTCTCTGCCTAGCCTGCAATGGACGTGGCGTGAGGGTATAGATAGATAGATATTTTTGCTTTTGTTTTGTCTTCTCAGTGAAATACGTACTTTACTTATGATATTTTTTCGTGATATTTTTCTCGTGTCATTTTTTCCCGCGCAATTCTTCCATGACACCATTTTCAATAAGCTTTTTTGGCGGTGGACGCCATCTGGCGAGAGGAATTTATTTCAATTTGACTGACAACCGTGATAATGAAGACGCAGACAGCAAACAGTTTGGCGGTTTGAAATATTAGCTTTATAATAATGTAATAATTCCCTTCAGGCCCTTTTCCCCCCCAGCCACTCGATTTCAAATGAAATTATCCTGCTACTGATAATCCCATATAATTTGGCGATTCATAAATTATCTGCAAAGTAATTTTATTTTTATTTTATTAATCTTTCGAGTACAAACAGTTTTTCAATAAGTATAAACAATACAACATCATCAACAAATACAGCAGCGAAGACTCAAGAATTACCAAATTATCTGAGTTACAAAAGCAATTCATTATTAAATAGGAAAATTAAGATAAAAATCACATTATAGACAAACACACAATAAACATAACTAGTCAGTCATAATAATAATAAGGAAAAGTCAATATTAAAAATTCAATAGACAATCACATACAAATTCAAATTCGATTTACTTTCTGAGCTGTGAGCTGTGAGCTTGGGCTTTGTTTTACCCCAGGCAGGTAGCTAACATAACCCAGGAACCCTCCTCCTTTTGCATACGGGCTTAGGACCGGCACCAGCGGACTTCAGCCTCCCAAGAATGAGGGCTTTCTTGAATAAACAGATCACAAGATCTAAGAAAAGATGAAGAAAAAGAAAAGAAAATTTTGTATACAAATTTCGTTACAAAACGTATAGGAATGAATTCGGACAGCCATTTTACTATGAAATAAAGATAACAGCTTTTTAAAAATTGTTTTCAAATTGTGATTTCAACACTGGATATTTCATGTTAAATTTTATTTTAGAGCCATCAGGCATACGCCAAAATTGTCGAATCAATTTTGTATCGGTAAATCACTCGCGAACGGGTGGAGGCCAATATAAAAAGAAGAAGAAGAATTTTGTATCAATGTGACAAGTTATAGGGGACTATCAGTACAATCGAGGTTTTTCCACATTTGAAATATAAAATTTGAATAGATATATTAGTAGGTAAGTATCTATGTTTAAAAAAAAACTTTATTGAATTCCTTCATTCAAAAGTTGAAAGACTTTTTATAGCATTATGATAATTTCTACTAAAAATCAGTTTTATTTTCGTCTTCTGATATTTAATATTTTAGATGGATAGAAACCTCGCCAATTTAAATTAACTTATTTTTGAAACGCTTATTTTAATGATACCGTAAATCTACTACAGCAAGTGACAATAGAAAATTTTCTAAATTTCCATATCATTATACCTTTCAATTTTAATATCATTTAGATATTTTATTGAAGAGGGAATGTAGGGAAAAAACTAATTTTCCTAATTACTTATGAATTAAATATTGTTATTGTATTTTTTTATATTCATATCAAATACAGAATTTCGCTATTTTAGTAAAGTCCGTGTATAAAAATAACTATTCGTAAAAAGTAAGAACAAGAAAAAGACATTTTTTTCAGAAAAACAACGCCATATTTACATTTCAAAACTTTCTAAAAACGGGAGATCTTATATCTCGACTCGACAACCGTTACTAAATATTCTTTGGAAAAAATAGAAAAGATACATATTGAACCTTTATCTAGGGAATAACCGTAAAAGATTTTTTATATCTTGTATAGATTTCTCAAAAAAATGTGAAAAAGACATCTGATCTTTTTTCCGAAAGACTGAAACTCGTTTCCCGAAAGTCGCGGAGAATTTCCTATTTTGTATTGATAATATTATGCATTAAAATCTAAGGAATAATCGTAAAAGTTTTTGATTACCTACAGCAAAATTTACCTCAAAAAAATAGAAAAAAAAAAACGCTATTTTTACAATTTCATCATGCGATTGTTCATGCGATTTTGAACCTTAATGCCGTGGTAAATTCGGGAAATCCGTGACGTCATACTTAGTTGGGATATGATTCGCAATATGATTCGCGATTTCGCAAAAGAGATTTTTGCTCTTTGACTTTCCTCCTTCAAAAAAAAAGTCTTGCAAACAAAAAAAAACTTTCCCCTGCTCCACAAGTATGTAGGTAATTTATTTTTATTAAATCTGTATATTAAACCTCTTGGAAAAAACAAACCATTTGTTAAGAAATAAACACGCCTTCTGAATAAAAAACACAAACAAGTATTATTGGATTTAGCCCCCTGTTGAGTTATGAATGGAGGTGTCTGCTTCTGAGTGACGAAGATATCAGAAGTTCGATAGAATGAGTATTAATATAATAATGCCTGAACCATGAATAATAATAAATCCTATTGAATTTTAGTCCATTCTCTAGGTTCTCTGGATTTTATTATTATTGGTGATGCTCGAATGAAAACAAATTGTGTAGGTATTTGCTTCTTACCACTTTCTACATTTTATTGAAATAAAAATCTTAGATAGATAATAGAGTTACACTGACGGGGGGCATGAAAGGAGCCTCCACGAAAGATTGCAAACAGATGAGATAAAGAAACCAAACATTACAGAGAAAAGCGAAAGAATATGAGTAAAAACGATAACGTGAATAAACGATGCCATCTGGCGCCCCCTGGAAACGACAATAACTGTCGGCAGATCCTTTCACGACCGGACATCCACTCCAATTCCAATAGCCCGGACACGTAAAGTAAAGTAAGTACTGATCCACTCACTCAATCACTCACCGACGAGTGGAACTGTGGCAAGAGGATCTCCGAGCGAGGCCGTGGATGGACCCTCATGAGGGTATCCAAGTAGGCGAACATCTACCCTACTCCTTATGTATCACCTTCAAAAAAATAATTGCGGGTGTTATTCGCGCTGTAAAAAGAATCTCCAACGTTGGGGGTATCTGCCTGATGACAACATCCTCTGTGACTGCGGAGCGACCAAGGACGACAGCCACCTACTAATGTGTCCCCTGATAGGAGGGAGCTGCACTCCTGGGGACCTGATTCTAGGGAATGACAAGGCGATGTATGTCGCCGCATATTGGAGTGGCAGGGTATGACCCGCCCGGGCATGTAAAGTAAGTAAGTGTAACGCTCTAAGTAGGAGGGTACCTAAATAAATTTAAAGGTGAGGGAACCGACAACGAAAGCTCGAAGAAAAATACACGCAGTGAAAAACTCCTAAAAGCATACAACATGCGTGTTTTAAAGCAAGTGTTTTTGTAACGTCTATAAAATCTATAAATTAATTGCGTGCTTTTGATTAAACATTTCATAGCAAAGCGTAAATCATTGAAAACTAGCGAGCTTTCAAAAACAACTTGAACATTATTCATTAAGCTATGTCGCAATGAAAGTTGGAAATGTTTCAACCAATTAAAAATATTGCAACGATTGCATTCCATGACAATTAAGCTGTTAATGGGTTAACAATTGGAATGTATGAGTGTGCTTACTTGGGTACTTGAAACTAGTGGCGAGGCAGTACTGTCAATCTGATTAGGTATTTACCTACCTGTTATTATGCTAAAATATCGTTTACAATAATGCATTCCGTTATCTATTTCATTAATTCATTCGTTCATTCTTTCATATTTCATTCATTCACTCATTTTTTATTCATTCATTTATTCGTTCATTCTTTCAATCTTTCATCGGTTAATTCGTACTTCATTCGTTCGTTCGCCTATTCATTCACTCATTTTTCATTCATACAGTCATTCATTCATTAATTTTTCATATTTTTTTCATTAATTAATTCATTTTTAATTAATTAATTTATTTATTTAATAATTATTCATTCGTTCGTTCGATCGGTCATTCGTCCATTCATTCATTCATTATATTTCATTCGTCCTTTTCTAATACATGTAAGTTGCTGACTAATAATCAAATCCGAAACACAAAATATGCAAATAAAATAAATAAATAGGTATGTGTATCAACTTCGATTCTTGATTTCATACACTTTTTATCCCAATATGTTCCATTTTATCCCCTCTACCCGCGTTTCTTGCGAGCTATAGGCAGAGAAAACAGATCTCTATAGTGTATATCCCTACGTACCCTTAGACACATTTCTTGCTTCCGTTACTTTCATTCAATTCGTCATACACATACGCCAGATGAATCGGCCACATAGTGGGTCAACAGGCTCTCCTTTTTAAATTAATTGAAGGAATGAACGAAGGGAAAAACTACAGAGGACGACCAAGGAAAAAATACCTGGACCACCTGTTCCAGGATATAGGCTTCGTCTCATATAAAGAGTTAAAAAGAATCGCACAGGACAGGAATGAGTGGAGAATGAGACATGGGGCTTTGCTGCAAACTAGTCATAACGATTAAAACTGGAGAAGAAGATACGTAAATAATTATTGTCTGTTCATTTGACTTTTCAGAAGGTATACTTGTCAATAATATATTTATCATTTTCTAAGTGGATTGTAGAGAGATCAATCGACTGTGACCATCCATACTCCTCCATTTGACTAGTACGGAATATTTTCTATATTCCATACATTCTACGATAGGTAATATCTATCCTATCCCAATAATATTATTATCATGTAAGTTGTGGTAAAGGTTTCCTACTGTATGCTGTATTATTGTACTATAAGCTATAAGATTGTTGTTGTCAAACATACCGTATCTCCGCCCTGAGTTAAATTATTGCTTCCTGAATTATACCACAGTACAATAAAGCGGTCCGCCTTCCATTTCCTATTAGAATACTCGTATAATACGTCCTATAATATTATCTGCCGATAAACCAGTATAAATTGTTGTACCTATGTCCTATAGTATACCTTCATATTTCGTATGTATGTAATATCTTAAACCATTATAGGTACAGTACATGTCCTCTTCCTGCACTTTTAAAGGAGTGGATGTCGTCAAAGTCACAGGAAGTCCATTCCAGGCAGAAGGCCCTGCTCTGCTGAAAGCTCTTTCTATATACTTAGGTTTGTTGTTGATATATTTCTATTTTAATTTTTTTTTTAATAAAACGCAAAAAATAATAATATGCGAATAACTTGCTTGGGAGAACGGGCTTTCTCATTCGCCGGCCCTGCAGCCTGGAATAAGTTACCAATAAATGTAAGAAACATAGATGATCTTCATAAGTTTAAAGTAGCCTTAAAGACTTACTTGTTTAGATTATGTTATTCCACGCTGACATCTCAATAATTGCTGTTAGTTAATAATGTTTTAGTATATTAAGGTTAAAGTTCAGCGCACTTGAGGCGATAATTCGCGAGAACTGCTATGAATACGAATACTGGTAATGGTTTTGGGAGCTATATTGTGTAGTGCTTTGAAGACTGTGAGACAGAGTAGATAGCAGGCGCAAAACTACCTAAAAACACGATTCCCATCGAGTTAACTTTTGGAAAAAAAAAATGATACGTATAATAGTGTCTAATTTGAAGTAATCCCATGAGAAATGTTAGACCGGCTTCCCTTCTGCAGAAATCCACCCTTCGGCACTGGTAGGTACTACGGAAAAGTTTAAAAGAGGTCTATGTCTTTGTGAAAATCACATTCTGTGATTGGAGATGCGAGATTGTGGATATTATTGTTCAGATGGCGCTTTCTCTACCTCGTGTATTTTTATTTACATCTATATGAGACAGCTAAAGCTTTAGCATGATAATGGCAACACTAAACCCCGTGTATAATGAAGTGTTAGGGGATAAACTCGCATGACATCTAGCGAATAAGTTATGAACCATAAAGGTATCTACCTACTTACTTGATATGTTTCAATAAACCAGTCGAGACAGAACATTATTACTGTACTACCGCTCTTATGGTACGGTTATACAAAATGAAATGTCAAAAAGCATAAGATCTTCTCAAATTCACTCAGACGACGGTCTCGCGAGCGGGAGGTGCCAAGTACAAACCCTGGCGCTGACGATGTATTTCACACTTTGCGATACAGGCTTTTAGCCTATAGTCCAAGATGTGCATGAGAGTGTTTGGGTTTATGTATGCAAGCCCAGATCCTTTAAAAATAACTAAAAAATATAATTTTGGAGAGTAGTTTTATTAAATGAATGCAAAGAACTTTTATAGTATGTACTTTTTTGTATAAATTACACACTTAAGTTTTAAAATTAAGTAAAAAAAAATTAAGTAAGTAAGTAAATGAAACAAAATGAAACAAAGACATAAAAAAAATTGTCCAGCACACACAGACACAAACATACATTGTTTATTGTTGTTTATCATCCGTAGGCACATCCGGACACCTGTAATCGTCATTTAAACATATTATGAGAAAAATAATTATATATAAACAATTGTACATTAGTATATAAATAAATACATAGGAAACAAAGCCATGATCCAACAAAAAGTTCAATTCACCTGTTAGCTCTCATCCATACCTGTGTAAACAGCTGCCTTTCCTTCCTCGAGAGACTTCTTCGGACGTCCTCGCGCTAACACTATCATACAACATTTTAAAAAGTAGAAGCGATTAAAGAACGTTTTTCCTCCAGCTCTTAATAATTATAGTCATCCTAACATTTGTGTTTAAGGCATGAAGTTAAAACTAGCAAAGGAATAATGTAATATTTTTATTTTCCATGAAAGTATAAAACACCATACCACCATTACGTTAAATCTAAGCTCGTCTGGGTGTAAGAATAAACACGGAAAAACTGTTAAGAGTATGCATACTGACATTTCAAAAACTTATAAAAACGGGAGACCTTAGATCTCGACAACCGTTAATATATTATGTGCTTTGGAAAAAATAGAGTAGATACATTAAACCTTTATCTAGGGATTGATCGTAAAAGATTTTTTATATCTTGTAGAGATTTCTCAAAAAAAAAGTGAAAAAAACACCACTGATCTTTTTTTGCGAAAGACAAACACGTCGCGGATTTTTTTTTTGTACTGATAATGTACCTTAAAATCTACGGAATAACCGTAAAAGTTTTATGATTGAAACGAAATTACCCCAAAAATGAAAAAAAACGCTAATTTTACCATTTTATCGTGCGATTTTTTACGCGATTTTGAACCTTAATGTCATAGGAAATGACCGTGACGTCATAGTTGGATCGCGCGCTTTAAATCTGAGCTTGACTGGGTGTAAGAATAAACACAGAAAAACAGTTAAGCGTTAACTGAAACAACTGCATTATACTGTATGTATGAAGAACACAACATGTAGGTATGTTTCTTCCAATACTAAATTGTATTTTGGATTGCAATATTATGCAACAAGATTTCTATATGTAACGGTAACGACTATTCAGAAGACCATCTTCTACTATATTGGATACTAGCTTAGTTACCCGTGCTTCGCAACGGCAATTGGGATGGGGAAGTAAATCGACAGTATCTTCTTCTTCCTCAGCCTTCCTCCCTCCACTGCTGGACGTAGGCCTCTTCCATTTCCTTCCACTCATCTCTGTTTCTCCCCCTCCGCATCCAGGTTCTTCCGGCTTGTTGGACTAGGTCATCAGACCACCTTTTGGGAGGTCTTCCGACGCTTCTCCTTTTGTTCCAGGGCCTCCACTGTAGGATTCTGGGTGCCCACCTAGTATCCTCTTGTCGAGCCATATGCCCAATCGACAGTATGAACCAAAACAATTTAATCCACATATTAGTCAAAGTAGTAAATTTTAGCAGCTCTATACAATATAACCATCAACCCGGCAATTTTATATTTCTGAATTTTTACTTTTAATAACCTTGCTATTTAATCTGATCATTTCCATTCTCCCCTTCTGGTGGTGTCTCTCCATGACTTGACTAATTCAAAATTTTGAAATTCTACTCAAGAAGCTCTTTCATGAGACGCCAAACACGGTGGTATGCAGTGATTGGATCCTATCGATCACTCGATGTCTCTCGATGGCTTGAACTGGATAAAATATAACTTTCTTATGAATTTAATTTCCAACGCCTTTTCATAAGATACCACACTCGACCCCAACAACCCTTGGATCCTCTCATCATCATGGCATCTCCTAGGAAAACATTTTTCTCCATAAACCGGTGATGTAAGGACATAGTCTATATTATAGCAAATGTTATTCTAAATTTTCGCAGCAATCAATCGTAAAATGCGGGAGTTATGCGAACGCTTTCAAAAATCAGACTTTACTTTATATAGTGCAGATTCAGCAATTTAGCACGCAATATCGCTGTCTTGCTTTAAATATTGCCGAAATAATTGCTATGTATTGCGAAATAATGTTAATCAATACGATTTGTACGAGTTGCCGCAATTATTGATTAAAAATTGCTCATGTAAGAGCAACTTTAAGGTTCGCTTACACGAGGCAATAAATAGCTCCACTACGGGCAATTTCGCGTCACAATGACGTCAAGTAGGTATATTGCGTATATATTGAAAAGAAGGGTGGGTTTTCTTAGGAAAATATTCAGCAAATTAATAAATAAGTTCGTTCCTGAAAGTATCGTGAAACTTTTTTGAAACAAATCCTCTCTGATGAAAAATTCATAGGAATTATAAATACAACGTAAAATAGTTTACAGTTTAATATGTAAAGAGGAATAACCTTATTCTTACGTCATCAATATCTGCTAATCTTCCCTCCCCGTACCTCTAAGTATTCAAAATTTTCTGAAAATCCACGCATTTTTTTAAATAAAACTGTCTAAAGGATCAACAAGAAAAAAGTACAAGCTAACTTAATTATTGTCTTAACATCTTACTAGCCTATTATGTACCGGTGAGCAGATATATCTTCTTCCTCTTTTTGTAGATCAGTTTATCTGTTCTGGCAGAAAGCTCCTCTACTCCTCGGACGTCGAAAACCAACTATCCCTCCATCTTTTTCGTGCTTGGGTCAAATTCCTGTTCTGTCCATAAGCCGAGGATTCACTTTCTGAGCTGTGAACCTGGGCTTTGTTTAACCCCAGGAAGGTAGCTAACCTAACCCAGGAACCCTCCTCCTTTTGCAACCGGGCTTGGAACTGGCATCGGCGGAGTTAGCAGATATTTATCTTGAAAAAACCCCTATTTCGTTCGTATGATCGTAGGGCATGGGTGCATGCCACATTAAAATTGTATAATTTTATTGTATATTTTTGTTCTAATGTTGAATCCAAATTTTTGTTGTAATGCATTTTAAGGGCGCAAGCCGCGTATATGTTAAAATGAATAAATAAATATTTCGAGATGAAGACTCCTAAGAGTATTTAATTACTTAATGAAATCTATCCAAAAGTTTATCAAGGGTGAACTTGTAAATTAATAGCTAATCGTATAAAAGCTTCCTATAAGAACCACTCTTATATATTTCTCCGTATTAACATTAATTTTCTTTAAATTTATCAAAACAACCCTATAGTCAAATAAGTAACAAATCAAAAGTGAGGAAGTTTATAGAAGTTTACTCTGAGCTGGGAACTATTGAAAAAAAAAATTAAAAAAATCTGAAACAATTTAATTAAGGGCTTGGTACCAAGAATGACGTCACAGTCATTTCCCACGACATTAAGGTTCAAAATCGCGTAAACAATCGCATGATAAAATTGTAAAAATAGCGCTTTTTTTTCATTTTTTGGGGTTAATTTTGCATCTATAAAAAAACTTTTACGGTTATTTCCTAAATTTTAATGCATATTATCAGTAAAAAAAGAAAAACTTCGCGACTTTCGGGAATCGAGTTTCCGTTTTTCGGCAAAAATATCAGAGGTGTTTTTAAATATATTTTTTTTGAGAAATCTATACAAGATATATGAAAAAACTTTTACGGTTATTCCCTAGATAAAGGTTCAATGTATCTACTCTATTTTCCCCAAAGCATATTTAGTAACGGTTGTCGAGATGTAAGGTCTCCCGTATTTATTCGAAATGTCAATATCCATAGATACTCTTAAATAAAATCTCGTAAAAAAAAAATTCTCTGGCACGTAATGCCTTATCCACACGAGTAAAAAGGCGTTAACGGTCGGTTACGCACACGACCTAAGACAAACGCTCCATCCACATGCCTTTTTACTCATTAACACTAAACTTGTGGACGCTCGACAAGCGTCTGGCGCCAGCATAATATAATGAAGTATTTGTCTCAAAATTGTACCAGAAAATGTCTTATTTACTGTGCCGTTGTACGTAAAACAAGTTAGTAGAATTATATGAAGACATAAGTAATACAAAACACACACAACATTAAACAATAATACGCTAATATTATTCGAGGAAAATACTAACATTACCTAAAATATACGTACTATAAGAGTACGCATACTGACATTTCTAAAATTTCTAAAAACGGGAGACCTTACTTAGATCTCGAAGACCGTTACTAAATATGCTGTGGAAAAAATAGAGTATATTACATTGAACCTTTATCTAGGGAATAACCGTAATAGGTTTTCTATGTCTAGTATAGATTTCTCAAAAAAGAGGAATTGATTTGGCGGGTCCATGCTAACATCAGGATGGATGGAACAAGACTTGCCCACGTTGCGGCAAATGAAATCCTCATAGGATGCCAGGAAGACCACCTCAAATATGGAGAGATGGCTGGTCTTCCACATCCCAAGAAGGAGCACCAAACGCCGAAACAAACAGATCCCAGATCTAGCATAAGCGGAAGAAGAAGAAGAAAAACACCTCTGATCTTTTTTTCCAAAAGACATAAACTCGTTTTCCGAAAACGCGGAGTTTTTTTTTTGTATTGTTAATATGCATTAAAATGTAGGGAATGACTGTAAAAATTATTTGATTGATGTAAAATTATTTTGTCATGCAATTTCAAACCTTAATAATACCGTGGGAAATTACCGTGACGTCATTGTCGGGTCGGGAGCCTTAAGTAGAAAGTTTCACTATTCAAACTACTATATTATGTTGGGATTGTTTATGGAAATGGGGAGCTGTTTTGGGAATAAACTGGGAATAATGATATAACTACAGACAGAAATAATAACTTGTAATATTGTCTAGCCGCGAGGCCAATAGAATCTAATAGTCCAAGAGCCCGCTGCTTAATTTATGACGTATCTGTTTTTTGATCGAAATGTGGTACAAATGATAGCTTACCAATAGGGTTTTACATCGCACTAGGGTTGCCTATCAAAATCTTGCCGCAACCCCTCCTGCCCCCCCCGAAAAGGTCCCTCTTCGCGGTTTTTCGCATTTTATAGGAATATGGTAAGAGATAGGAGAAAGTAGTCAATGACAAAAATAATCCTTGCTAAATTCTCTACAAAAAATTTTACGTCAATTTTTTCGTACAACTAGCAGTTTACCCGCAATAGCCGGTCCAAAACCGAAATTCATTTAAAAAACTAAAAAAATGAATTTAAACTAAATTGGTTGAAAATTGATAAGAGCTACAGGAAAATAGTCAAAGAACGAATTAATTACCATAGTCTTAGCTACAAAATGAGCTATGACTTATTTTCATACATCAATTAATTTAGGAGTTATTGCAATAAAACTCAGTGACGAAAATTCTTAAAATTTAGTTTTTCATAAAATAACCAGCGATATATCGCCGCAGGCTAAATATTTTTTTCCATAAAATGTTAGTGATAATGGGTGGAAGAAAGTTAAAGAAAAAAAATCAAAAAAATTTTTTTTTTTTTTCAAAAAATATCCTGTTTTTCGTCCGGCCATTACGGGTAAACTACTAGTCCTATGAAAAAATTGACTGAACATTTTTTGTAGAGAATTTAGCAAGGATTATTTTTGTCATTGACTACTTTCTTCTATCTCTTACCATATTCCTACAAAATGCGAAAAACCGCGAAGAGGGACCTTTTCGGGGGGGGCAGGGGGGGTTGCGGCAAGATTTTGATAGGCAACCCTAGTGCGATGTAAAACCCTATTGGTAAGCTATCATTTGTACCACATTTCGATCAAAAAACAGATACGTCATAAATTAAGCAGCGGGCTCTCGGACTATAAAATAATAATGCCTAAGGCGCTCGAGCGCCACACGAGCGAACTAAAATGTGCACAATAAAGGTCCATGGAAATACAAATGTTAGGCGTGAGACTAAAATAATATAAGGAATGATGAAATAAGGCGCAGAACAAAAGTCGTAGACATCATGGACCGGGTTGTTTAACATAAATGGCAGTGGGTGGGTCATGTTGCCAGACAGGGAAATGAGAGATGGGCACCCAGAATTCTAACATGGCGATCATAGGAGAACAGAAAACCTGCAGGACGACCCCAAAAAAGATGGGTAGATGATATTTCCCAGTCGCGGGTAGAAGATGGATTCGCAAAGCTCAAGACAGAAAAAAATGGAAGCAAATGGAAGAGGCCTATATCCAGCAGTGGAGAGATGGCTGAAGAAAGAATAGAAGAAGAAGGTGCTCGAGCAGAGCCTTCCGTTAAAATCGGGAAATTAATCAATATTATCGAGCCGCAAGAAGAGAATTGAGAGCCTCTCGAACGAAATATTTCCTCGTCTCAGGGGAACTCTGTCACCCTCTGATAGATTTCCACCCCAGTAGCTTTCACTGAAGACATTGTCCAAATCTGAATGCGGAAGAGTCAGAGCAGAGACGAGTGGAAATAGTTGGAAGAGGCCTATATCCAGCAGTGGAGGGAAGAAGGCTAATGAAGAAGGAGAAGACGTTTTGGCCAGTAAGTTCTCATAACTAATTGTACTAAGAAAATAATTTGATTAGGTGCCTGATCTTTTGTATTAGAAAATATCCTGTTTTTTGTAGAAAATTTGAAAGGGATCGCCCATCATCAGTGGTAAGGTTGTCTGGTAGGTATTACCTACTGACCTAGTAAGTGGTTTCGATACTTACCGTTACTCAAATAGGTATACATACCTACCGTAATATTATAGTCTGCAAAATGGAACTATGACACTAAATAACATTTTATAAGGGTCCCTTCATATTATTATTATATGTTCATCATATACAGCGTTATTACATGATAAGGACTCACCTCTATATTGTTTTATATAGTATAAAGTCGTATGGAAGAGAAAACTCTATGGACCACTTTCATGGTACTACCAGTTAACAAAACCCGTAGAAATTCACGGAATGTATTTTTAAAGTAAACTTTTACAGTGAAAGACAAACTTATACAGACTTTTTATTAATAATTACTGGGTTGATATCCCCTCATGCCAGTTCCCTTGTGGGGTAGGCAGATAGAACAAAGAGCCTTCTTCCGTCACACGTATTCGACAATTTTCCGTCACTCAAAAAATGTTCTCCCTAGATCATCTGACGACCCCGTTTCTCTTATTTTTTTTTCGACGACATTTAAGGAGGTTTAACAGGCTTGCCCCTGTGAATATCGTGGTCTCTCATTTCTTAACATTTACAATAAATACCCAAATTATTAACCCAGGTCTGGTTTTATTCCAGTTTTAATTTTTTCAAAAACAGCATTACTCACAGACTCACACAAATTAAAACTTAATTAATATTTGACGTGTATTACATTTAAGTGTATTGTATAGAGAAGCGCTGCGTGCAAAGTTTATATTGACCAATAAATAAATAGGGTAACAAATCATCCCTTATCTCACCCTCTCACCCCCACCCCCGCCTATCAGCAGTGTGACATCAAAACTCCAAAGGTCTCGGGAACTAACAACAACAATGCCGAGATAACAAAAGTCACTGCTTGTTTTGTCATGTGTTCCCATACTTATAATATTAAAGACAATCAGGTAACGGAGTGGAACTTCCTGCAAAGTGTTCTACTCCGTTACCATAAAATATAGTACTTTACCATAAAAATCCGTTACCATAAAAATCGATTATTCCGAAGATTATTCTTTTAGACTACACTAGAAGTCCTTTTTTAAAGGTAGAAATGAAAGATTAGTAAGTACATTTGGTGATTTTAGATTATACACTCATAATAATAAAGACAGTTAGGTATCGAGTGGGACTTTTTTGCAAAATGTTCCACTCCGTCACCATAAAATATAATACTTAATCAATAGGTACTATAATAATGGAAAAAAATGAAAATAATGTGTCGATAAAACCGATTATTCCAAAATATCTATTAAGATTCTCCTTTTAGACTGTACTAGAAGTCCTTTTTTTAAAGGTACTCGTAGTAATGAAAGATGAGTAGGTAAACTTGGTGATTTTAGATTACACACTCATAATAATAAAGAAAGTTAGGTATCGAGTGGGACTTTTTTGCAAAGTGTTCCATTCCGTTACCATAAAATATAATAAGTACTTAATAAGTTGGCACTATGAAAGTGTCGATTGAAATCAACTACTTCGGAATACTACTAAGACTTTTAATCGACGGTACATGGTGGAAATCCATTTAAAAAGGTGAAAATGAAAGACATTACGTGATTTGGGATTATTCTCATAAACTCAAAGACAAATAGGTAACGAGTGGGACTTCCTGCAAAGAGTTCCACTCCGTTACCATAAAATATAATAATATTAAATAAATTTTGAGGTGGTCGGTAACCTGGTTGGTAATGCGCTCGACTATTAATCCAGTGGGCGTGGGTTCGAACCCCGATGCCGACATACTCCACTTTACGACACAAACTTTCAAGCTTACTGTGAAGTGTACAAAGATGTATTTGAGCTTATTTCGATAAACCCGGATTCAGTATTATTCAAAAAAAAGTAGGCATTATGAATATGTTGCGTGGATAAAAAACAACAGGTGTAGTCGTGTAGTCATCAAGTGGTTGAATAATCGATTGCCAGATTTGCGCACGGACAAATAAACAACGAAGTTATATAAAGTCTTGCAAAAAAAGTCAAAATGATATAAACGCTTATTAACAAAGGTTGGATATTGATAGGTCCCTATAATAAAGCAGGTAATCCGATTGTCAATGTTAAAAAAAGTACAAATATTTGTTCGTATATTTTAAGTGTATTATTTTAAAAGAGGGTTGAAACAAAGGGGTTGCGAATTGTCCTGTTGACTAATAAATTCAGTCCAATTTGTGGATGTGACGCAAAAGAGATTTTTACCAGAATTAATAGGATCGTTTAAGCGAAAGCGTGGCGTTTCGTTGGGGAGAGTAATTGGGCAATTATGAGCTTATGCGAGAGGTACTCTTAATAATATAATTCGATTGTGAATTCGTATGTGAAATTGTGAAACGGACATAAGTCAGTTAAATGGCTGACATGCGTAAATACCCAAACAGAGTGTTTATAGATAAAACCATTATTGACTGGCAAACGATTTCGTTTACAAACTTGTTAATTCCTCTCGTGCATTCCCCTAGAATGCACGTATTGCACCTGTTTGTTTTGGTTTTAATCATACATAAACTCTTTCCGTATTTTCACAAGATTTTTCCAAACATCTACACTACGTGGTTTATTGGTAACATTTTTTTAAATCTTAAATCACATTCATAAAACCTTCGTATCTTGAATATTATTTCCATAGCACTATTCTATGATAGTTATATGTTTGGCATTAGTATTCTTAACTTGTGAATAGCGCAATCTCAGAAAAATTGTGAAATTTTGACGGCCTTTTTGACAATAAAGGAAAGTTTAAGGTCGATGATAGCGTGGAGTCCTAATTACGTAAGCGAAGCTTTAATATTTCCTCCAACTAAACCTTATGTCGCCGCTGCACTCTGCAAGCGTCCACATTTTTTTTTTGTTTATGAGTAAAAAGGCGTCAATGGTCGGTTACGTACACGAGCCAAGACAAATATTCGACCCACACGCCTTTTTACTCATATATATACACAAAAAACTTGTTGGCGCTCGTCAGCTGTGGCGGCGTCATTACCTTTTGTCAGTAAAAATCAGTACTTAAATAGGTACCTCTAAATATAAAAATATTCATAACAAATTGTAGCTACATTTGCAAGGCCCGGATTGGGGTAAACAAATAGTATTTTAGGAATAATATTGTTCGGAGGTGAAATTTACCTTCATTCATAATAATAATATTACCTAAATCCCTCTAAATGTACCTACATTTTCGTAGGTACTTACTTTTATAACGTGTCGGGACAAAATCGCATCGGAACATTGTGACGATATCGCATATATGACAAAAAAATATTGAAGGATCGGAACTTGTGTACGCAAACTCAAATAATTTTCTGCACACTTCACAATAAGCTAAAAGCTTGTCTTATGAAGTGCACAAAACATTTTTATGTCATTTATAATATAATTCAGATTTTTAATTACCGAAGTACTAATTACTTATTAGAATTTCAGGAGAGTTGGACCAGCGGATGAAATGTTCCTGGGCTCTTGTGCGCAATTTCTGTTACTAGAATTCATTACTAAAAAAAGATATGAAATGTCTTTTGGATGGTTTAAAAACACCTGATTTTTAAAAAGACAAACGATAAAATGACAAAAAAGAGGGCTAATTCTACAACCATGTAAATTCTTCCATCAAATTTCAATCGTCCTATATAATTGTAATTTTAAACTTATGAGTGACTACGACCATAATAATATGATTTTATCTTGTGTCATTTCGTATCTCACTTTTCTTTAGATAATTCCGTGACCTAATGTGTTTTCGTCTATTTCTTTTAGTCTGATCTCATTTGTGATTTGGCCTTTGCGATTTCATCACACAACCCTTATTCAGTCATACACTTACAGAACGCTGTGCTTTTCATACCTATACCCTATGTAGAGATGTTATTAAATTTCCTACATATCTACTTGTCGTGTGTATTGCAAATATTTACATAAAAATTTACATACAACGATGATATTATTATAAAAATATCTGTGATATAATATAATATCAACAAATCCCTTTATATTATGAGTACATTTTATTCCTCCCGGTCTATTTTCACACAGTGTAAACAAACAAAATCTTATGGAGTTTTTATATGGGAAATATTCATAACATACTCGTATATCTTCCTCATCATCAGGCGATTGTGAATGAAATTTTTTTTATTTATTTGTTTTTTTTAATTTTTTTTTGTTTTTTTTTTTTATTATTTATTTCTCAAGCTCACACACAGACATTGAATACATATTATATAAACAGTATGAATTGAAAAAGGATAATCTAAACAATGCCCTATTTAAGGCGCACACATCTGTCCTTTGTATATGGACATACAATAATCAAAAGAAAAAAAACAACGAACAAACTACCTATAGTTAAATTAAAATACAAAATGTCATAGTAAAAAGAAAATCAAACAAAATTAATATATATTGTCATATTGATTAATGTACCAAACACTTAACTAGTAGGGATTAATAGGATAGGATGTAATAAGGAGAGGAAATATAGGATGAAAGGAAAAATCGTTACATGTTTACACACTGTTACGAAGAATATTGAATATTCTTCGTAACAGTGTGTAAACATGTAACGATTAAACGAATATTTAATATTCTTCGTAACAGTGTGTATACATGTCATGATTTTTCCTAAATTTTAGTATAGTTTTTTCATTTGGTACGGAGTGACATTTTTAATGAATCTGGGTTTATCGAAATAAACCCAAATACTTATTTGTACACTTCACAGAAAGCTTAAAAGCTTGTGTTGTGAAGTGGAGTAAGTCGGGGATTGAACCCGCGCCCACTAGATTAACAGTCGAGCACGTTACCAACCAGGCTACCGACCACCTCGATAGAAGATTGAAGATATCGACGTCGCAAAATTTGTCATTGAAATTTCTCGTTACTCTATTTGATTTTGTAATACTTGTTTAATTATATGTAAACCTGACGATTCCAAGTGCCTTAAATAAGGCCTACGGATGATTAGAAAACAATGAACAACCGCATTGAAAATATCGTTAAGTACGTCTCTACCAAGATTTATTTTGGGCATTGGAAATTTTGTCGCTGTACACTTTGTCGTGCTGACATTTTTGACGATTCATTATTCGGCCCAAAAAATAGTTACGTGGATTTTTACAATCATCCTCTCTTTCGTAAGTGTAAAATAAGGATTTGCTTATTTACCTAGTACTTAAATATTTACCATTACTTGGTAAAAGTAACGTTTGAATTTGCCATCAAATGTATTCTCTGTTGGAAATCCCGTACAAGTGCATCCGCCTGTTTTTGGGCCGATAATGAATCGTCATTTTACTCGTACACTTTGTCGTGTGGACGTTTTGTCGAGTAGACGTTTTGTCGTGACACTCAAACATTTTGATGGATACTTGCATTATCTTTGTATCAAAACCTAAAATTTCATATTATTCCAAGCATTGTTATCGCTTTCTATATTCTACGTCGGTAAAATATCTGCTAGAACTTTAGTGTGTTTGTTTCAGTTAAAGCCTAAACAGCCGTTAGTGTATGCATTCACTAGTCACTGTATACATTAACAACTGATGATTGTAATCAAAGTATGGACACTGTATAAAAATTAATGCAAAAACTAGTGAGTGTACACATTCACTAGTCAATGTACGCATTAACTACTGTGGATTTGTTAAAGCATAAACAACAACCAACAGGTTATTTTTTATAGGCTAACATGAATTTTCGAAGGGTACTCTAGATTAATATGAGAGCTGTGTTCGAAAATTGTATATTTGTTGAAGTAATCTTGCTAAGAAATATAAAATCAATGAAATATAATTCTCACTAACAGCTGACAACAGTGTGTATAATATAACAGCTGTTTACCATTGGCGACCATTTTACACTCCGCTCAAAACATTATGTGCGATTTGACTGAATGACTTCGTAAATGTACGCTCTAACTAGTCAAATGGTAAATTAGAATGATTGTGAACATATTAACCGAGCGTGTCAGTCAATGTATTCATTGGCTAGTTAGTGCACGCCTTTACTTAATAAACGCTTTAACTGTAACGTATATAAGAATTATTGGCAGAGAACCAAAATACTGAATGAAACATCACTAACGTTTTAGTGACACAATGCAAAGGGAAGCGGTTTAACATCAAGATGTTTGACAAATAGAAATGATATTTTAATATGTGCAAACAGCATAACTGCATTATACATTTTATTTGAAATACGAAATAGTTATTCGACTATCCTAGATCGGAAAAATTGCGTTGGGAAAAGGAAAATTACTCAGCTAATGCATAAATGCTGGATTTCACCAAATTTCTAGGTAAAGAATAGCGGAGATAGGAGCCACCTAGACTCCTATCTCTACTATTACTCACCTAGAAAGTTGGTGAAATCCAGAATTAATATATCATCCTAAAATTTGAACACATAGATAAATGAGAATACGCCTTAGTGATTCTAATTTCAGTTTTTGTAAAGTTTCTCGATATAAATATTTCCAAAATTACCTCTGACTGAAATTACTTCTGGCTTGATCGCAGCAGATGTAGAGAAGGAGTATCCGAGCCGCCGACCCCAAATAAATGGGATATGGTGCAGAGACGAGAGAACCTCTGAATTAAAACTGAGATGTTGTCCGTGATTAGCGCCGCAGACAGAAAACTATTGAAATTTAATGGATTTTCATAGTAATTTTAGAAAATTCTTCATACGACTAAAAAGCAATGTGGAGGTTTTTTTTTTTAATTTTTGTGATGTATTAGCTAAGTATGTACTTACCTATTCATTTCTCTAGGGGTGGCCACCCCTACCCTGCAAAGGCCCTTGGTGGAGGATGTAATAAGTTTGATAAAGCGTCAACAAAATGTCAAGGGTAGGATACAACCACAAAACACAAGTCACAAAAAAGGAAGAATTTTTGTAAAGAAATGACGGGATACATAAAAAAACTAACCCATGGGATGTAATATACAAATGTTGCGAGGGAGCATATAACCAAAATCTATCTGCTGAGTCGCAAGACTAAAAAAACTTACTGTATTTTTGCCACATATGTGCAAAGATTCAAAGATGGAAGTATTACATTAAGTAAAGTGTTAAATATCAATTAAATTTATCATTTTAATTTTAAAAGTCTTGTATTACAATAAAATTTACATCTTTTGCACAAAAAAGTCATTTTTATGTTTTCTTTTCACTGCATTCATTTATAACACTTTTATGACTTTGTTATTGTGTCAACTGTCAAGATGCCTATCTATCGATACCCTCACGCCACGTCCCTTGCAGGCTAGGCAGAGATGACAGAGCGCCAGACAGCCCTATCCTTACACCCACTCCTAGCTTCCGTCACATTCATGCAATTTGACGTACACGCTATCCGATTCCTTTTACTCAAAACGCGTCCATCCTTGAGGATCTGGTCGACATGATCGGACCAGGCCAGTCTCGGGCAGCCGCGCTTCCTCACACCTCTTCGCTCGCTCAAATATATGTTTTTTTGTCGTCCTGTCATCCTTCATTCTCTCAACATGCCTCAACCATCTAAGCTTATTCACTTTCATTGTCGTCACAACACCAGTCTTGCAGTCACTCATTTTCCTAATAACATCATTCCTTATCTTATCTCTCAGCGTTTTCCCACACATTATTTTTAACGACCTCATTTCCACTGCATTCAACCTGGATTCGTCCTTCTTCAGCCACGTCTTCATTTTATTTTTTTTATTTTCAGAAAACCGTCATTTAAATTCAATTGATTGATTTTGTTTACATGCTACGGAGGCATGATAATATTGTTTTATAGGTTTATCTGTTTGGTGGCGTGTGTTGTTGGCCCGATAAAGATATATGACTCGAATTTGTTTCTCTTATGTTCCTACTTTACTTTTGTATGGGTGTTTTACTTTTTTTCTTTTGACAAGAAGACGCGGACGAAATGAGGAAACATGTACCTACTTACTGTAATATTACTATATACAGGGTATAATATTACTATATACAGTGTGTAACATGTCGTGTGAGATGAACAGCGCGATGCAGAGGCGGCGAGTGATTTTACAAATTTGCCTTATCTTTCATAATATATTGCATGCATAGTTTTTGAGAAAAAAATAATAAAAGTAAGTACCTACTCCTGAAAGTTTTTTTTAGCAGTGAGTGGGACATCGTGGGAAGACAGAACAGTGTTATATGGTCGTATGTCGAGACATGGTGAGGTGCGATGCGAGGGACCTGATGATGGTCACTGACGATGCCGTTATGGCTACTTATTTCTGAAGTGGGGTGGCCTAGTGGGGAGAAGCTCGGACCCGAAAATTTATTAATGTCAGATGGGCACCTAAAATCCTGAAGTGGAGGACCTGGGAGAACAAAAGAGGCGTAGGAAGATCACAGAAAAGGTGGATAGATGACATTGTCCAGCTTACAGGTCGTAGATGGCAGCAGATAGCTTAAGATAGAAGACAGTGGAAGAGGCCTATGTCCAGCAAGTGGCTAGCAGTATCTCCTCTACTCCGAGTGCTATGTCAGCTCCCCCAGACGTCAGCTATCACTCTGGCGTAGGCTTCCCTGTCCTGTGCTAGTCGGGACAACTCCCCCACCCTCTGGATTCCGATCAATTGTCTGATGTTTCTCAGCCAGGACATTTGCCTTCTCCCCACGCCGCGACCGTTTTCAATTTTCCCCTCCATAATTTTGTGCAGCAGATCATGATTTTGGTTGCGGAGACTGTGTCAAGTATGCCATTGCCAGGCTAGCTGTATGTAACAATTATTGTCCTCCGCCGTCCCTGTGCTTTGCGTCTTACCTGGCCTTGTATACAAATTCGAACGCGTGTTGTTTGTGATGAGCTTCGTATTGTGATGAGGCGGTGTGTGCAAGAAGGGAAGCTTAAGTAGATTGATCGCGTATATCAACTCGCAGGCTAAACCTACCACCGTAGATAGTACGAGTAGATACATCTGCCTTACATACCTCCAATCTAATGCTTCGCTACAAAGTATCATATTTGTATAATATTATGTGTTACCGGAAATGTAAAAAATCTGAAAACGGTTAAGAAATGTGTGAAATAAATTATTTTTTTGAATTTTTTTGGTCGTCTCTGTTCTGATAGAGACAGTGGTTAGAACAGAGACGAGTGGAATCAGATGGAAGACGCCTATATCCAGCAGTGGAGGGAAGAAGGCTGATGATGAAGAAGAAGACCCCGCCACTTTCGGAGAACGATTTGCCATATTTCGGAAAAAAGATCAGAGGTGTTTTTCACTTTTTTTTTGAGAAATCTATACAAGATAAAAAAATATTTTACGGTCGTTCCCTAGATAAAGGTTCAATGTATCTACTCTATTTTTTCAAAAGCATATTCAGTAACGTTGTCGAGATCTAAAGGTCTCCCATTTTTAGAAATTTATGAAATGTCTAATATATATTGTATTGGGGTTGACTGTAAGATATTGATTTTGAAGTAAGTCCGCCATTTACCATACTACTATTGTCTTGTTTTGTAACCACTGATAACATTTCCTAAGGATTGTATATATTTCCTAGACTTCACACATTTCCACTAACATACGCGTATATAAAATTATACACAATACAAACACGTTCAACTCCTGTGTCTCGTATTAAATTACCTATGCCTAATTTTGTAAGTATGTACAAGTGTTATACATAATATATGTATAATGTATATGTTGCACGCCTTATTTACCAATTTGTGTAAATTTAATATTACATGTATACATATGTGCTAGATACATATTACGCTCACGCTCGGTTAGGCGATCACATAAAATAATAAAAAATAATTTACCATTAAATGTATAATAATTTTTATTGCAAGTTGTGAAGCATGTCCTATGGGCTCAATTCGCCATTAATTAGGATACAGAGACTTGCTAACGAACATGCCAACAGATTTGACGTGTCTGATGTGCAGGTTCCTGCACTGAAGCGAGGAATGAATGCTTTTTTTATGGGGCTGAGAGAACATTATACCTAGCATTTTGTTTTTGTTCTTGTTATCTTTTTTGGCTTTTTTCTGCATGTGTGTGTGCATATTTAATGTACAAATATGTAATGTTTGTTTTCTTTTTTTTTTTATTCTTTCATAACTTGGTTATATTGTTAATTTTAATTAATTTAAAATATTGTTAACTTGTGTATTGTATCATAAATTGTGTAAAAGGCTCACGCCGTTGATGTGAATAAATAAATAAATAAATTAATTAATAATTATACGTGTAAGGATAGGATCTGGTGATCTGTTCTCTCTACTTCCTACACGAACTGGGTTAATTATTGTGTAGGTATCTATATCGTACGCGTATGTTTTTGCGCATTTTTCAATCAACTACTTCCGAGGTGAACTCCATAGATTTCATTGAAGATTTTATCGCAAGCCGTACTTTTGACAACCTTATTACTAGTGATGGGCGATGAATTGATAACACATTCGATTATATCGACTGCTAACAATATCGCAAGTATACGATTGCCTTCGATATAATGTCGATTACGAACATTATGAACGACTTCGATTATTTAGATAATAAAATATCTATCGTTACTGATAAGCTATTTTTAAGCCAATATTATGTAGTTATGTGGGCCAGATTATTGATAGCATGCGCTGTAGCACCTGAATCTAAGCGAAGAGATTGGCGAATGACAGGACGGAGTGGAGTTGGGCTGGTCACATAGCACGAACAGCAGATGCTAGATGGACCAAAAAAGTTCTCTGGTACAAACCAATCGTCAAGATTCGATGACTTCCTATACCTGAATGAACCAGCGACTGAATACTATATAAAGAACGTTCAATTTAATTTCTGACGACCAAGCTTTCTTGCGAAATTTATCATTGCCCAATGTCCAACCTTCAAACTTTTTCTTTTGAGAATGTGATATACTTCTTTTGACCATACGATAAATAAATAATTATGAACGAAATATTTTTTCCCTCGGTGTAAAATTACCATGATACAGTTTTACATACACACACGTGAAAAACTTTTGAAAAAAAGTCTAACAGAGCTTTCAGAGTATCGTGTTCGGCTGGGCAAATGTTTGCTCAACATTGTTTGCAGTAATAATTACCACAAGATATTCTAAACTGCAGCTGATCAAATATCGAAGTGTTGAAACAAGATATTTCCTACTAAGTAATGAGTAATACAATATCTACTATTCAGTACTTAGTTAATAATTATCTCAATAGTTTACAAACATGTGGGACATTGGATATAACAATAATTATAATCCATGACTCTTACGTAATAATACAGTCTTCTCAAACTTAAACTGATTTATATTCATAATAGTTGTACTAATTGATAGTGACATATAATCATCATATTATGCCACTCTTTAAATTGATATTGGTATTATAAACTACAGCTTATAACGTTTTCGGGTTGTACAGTTTCCACTGGGGGCATTTCCATGAAAATACTCATGGATCATCCGAAAACACTCAATCAAAAAACCGATTGAAAAATCGTAAAATATCTGACAAATGATGACGAAGAATAAGAAAACAACTGAACGGTAAAAATCTACCCACGTACATAATCGTCTAAATGGGGATTCACTTGTTTGCCAATTGGATGGCAATAGTATTTGGCACTCTTGGAGGGCCCCTACTGGACTCCGAGAAGGCAAGAGTACTCGCACCAAGACAGATCGTGAGCTACATGAGACACGTCGGCCTTGAGGACGAAATGTAACATTGAAAGAAGTCACAGTAGACCTACTCTGATCGCAGTGGGTCAGGGGATAAACGGTCCCATGACTAACAAGAAAACAAAAAATAGAAATATTATAAAAGTACCTACTTGCGATGCTATTGGGGTAAAACTTGAGTATAATTTGGGTTTTTTTGTGTATTCGTCTACCAAACACCCCGTATAAGTTAAAACAAATTAAATCATTGCATCTTAATATGTTCCATATTATGTTAATATGAACAGTTCACTTGAACACATAAATCCCACATACTGCATAATACAATATACCAAACACTGCATTTGATTTCGGTTTTGTTCCAGTGCTTCGCTCGTAACCATGAAATGTTCAAACTGAGCAACTTGCATCTATACTCGTAATATAATGATAGTATAGATATGTACTAGGAGTCATGGCCGTAGACATGGGGGGTTTCGGGGTTCTAACCCCTCCCCTCGAAGGTTGGAGAAATGAATCACATTAGTAACACATCGTTTTTTCATCATGTCATGAATTTTCAATAATAATTGTTGTCAAAATCCGTTAAATCACATTTGTTTCATTAAAAAATAATTGCCTGCGGTGCTAATCTTATTAAAGTAGGGGGTGTTATTATGTTCTAAAATTTTCGCCTGAGGCGCTAGTCCTTCATCATGTTGTAACCAAGAAATATATACAGAAGCGTTACTATTGAAATCGAACAGGTTCATCACCCATTTTCAAAAATAATTCGCCTGCGGCACTATTTACTAGTTGAAAATACCTTAATTAGGTCATTGTTTGAGCTCTCCAAATGCCCCATGTCTAATCTGTTTCTTTATGTATTCAATGTCTATGTGTGCGCTTGTATGAAATAAATAAATAAAATTAAGGTGGACTGTAGCCTGGTTGGTAACGCGCTCGACTGTTAATCAGGTGGGCGCGGGTTTGATCCCCGATGCCGACTTACTCCACTTCACGAAACAAGCTTAAGTACTGTGAAGTCATCATCATCATCACCAGCTCGCGGTTGCCCACTGCAGGACATAGGCCTCCTCTCTCCTCCTCCACTTCTCCCGCTTCTGTGCGATTCCCATCCCCTGGGGTCCGGCAAACCTCTTAATATCGTCCATCTGGTAGGTGGTCGCCCTTGTGGTCTTTTGTCGCCCCTTGGTCTCCACTCCAGCAGTCTCGTCGTCCATCTGTTGTCCTGCATTCTTGCATTGTGCCCCGCCTATCTCCACTTCTGCACCGCTATCCTCTCAACCACATCAGTCACTTTTGTCAGTCATTCCTCTTCCTGTCTTGCAGTTTAATACCCAACATTATTACTGTGAAGTTCACAAAGATTTTTTTTCTTGTGCCCTCTAACGTCGAAGCTGCGGCGACGCCCATGATTGTTACTTATTGTCTCTGGTCCAGAGCTCGAACCTCCCCCCCGAAATGTATTCCTAGCTACGCCTCTGCAAGTAGTTGGTAATGTAACTAACTTAAGTTGTTATACAAATACTTGAGATTATTACTTTACTTATAGCTTTATTAAATAAATTAAACAACGCAAGTGCACAAACTTCTCCTGAATAATTGTTATACTACTCGTCTCTCTACAGATTGCAGCTCAGATTATTAAGTTTAGTTCAGTCAGTAAGAAATTAAATTCGGATTATGTCCACCTACATACAACTATATCTTTTCAACTCAGATTGAGTCTGACCTCCAATATAAAAGTGACCCCAACCATTAAGACTCAAGGAACCCAAAATTCTATGTCATCTAGTATTTATTTAAAAAATAATAATACAATATATCCAATAAGAAGGTCTCCCCCCACCTAACCCTCCCTGATTTTATAAAAAGATTTACGTTTGTAATGTTACAAAAATTGGCCTCAGTGTTACGTATCTTGAGATGCATCCATGACTCGAGAATCGTGAGATGTTTCCATGACTCGAGAATCTTGAGATGTTTCCATGACTCGATAATCTTGATTATAATTTTGTATTATCACCATGTATTTATTGATTTCACTATATTTTGCTGTGACTTTTTTTATTTATCGCATTTGATTTTGAAATATTTGTTTAATATGAAAACCTGACGATTCCAAGTACCTTGAATGGTGCCTACGGATGATGAGAGAACAATAAACAATAAACGTAATTTCTAGCTTGGAAAATTCGTGCTCCAACTAACTGCGCAATCCATAATTATAGAACTATTGAATGACCTTCAAAGTTCAGTACGACAGTTGAGTGAACTATTCAAGATCAAAGTCATATTCAAGGATAAAATTAATTGGTAGAACAACCATAATATTTGCTTGATCATTGCCACCATAATTCACAATAACAACACAAGGATATCCATTGATCACAGCAACTATAAAGAGTTGTGGGGTTGGGTTGTTTTGTTGTGGGTTCAACGAACATTTCCTGGCCTATGGGGTACCAGGACCACCCCATAACATTGTAGGTATTTTTTTATAATAAGTTTGTTCTTTATAGAGAGTTCCCAGCTTAAAGGGCTCGGACATGTCATCCGGAAGAAAAGCTCTGGAATTCCAGGAAGCAGGCAAAAGACCAGTGGGCCTTTCCTCGTGATGTAGTGGATAAGATTCCTACTATGCGAGACGAAAGTCTGGGTTCAATTCCCAGCAGGGGTGAACTGAAATGGCGAATGTTTCTCGAGTGTAAAGTGATCACTAAAGCCAGCCGAGGTCAGTCGTAAGCCCGACAATACACTGTTGTAGGAATACTGCATCAATTCACTTACTTTGCGTGGGGTGCCGCAAGGACCCTTCTTAAGACCACATGATGTATTTTGAACATGAAGCCCGAAAATGTTAAGAAAACGATCGTCATGTATACTAATGATGGCTATAAGATGATTATAGGATAAATTAGCCTTGTTAGCCGACTAAATATTCGAGGGATTTCTAAGAAATAGACTGATTAAGGATTAATGTCATTATGTCGTATAGATATCTACATTGATTTTCAGTTTCATTGATGTGTTTTTCCCACAAACGTCTTAAATGTTTTCTGAAGGGAATCAGACACGAATAAATACCATTTGTGCGGTAAATAAAGTTACGCCCGAATCAATTATTAATGAACCCATATAGGTACTTAAAAAGAAAAATTTAGGAAGCTTTCGTGTCATATTATACTCTGATACGATTCTTTGTAATGTTATATTATTGTCAAAGTGTGTTGCGGGACAACATAATGAAAGTTGGGAGCTTTTATTTCATCCGACCTGATTGATGAATCATTCATTAATTTGTTGAGAAACAATTTCCAGGATACAAAAATTAAACAAAAGGCGAGAATTAGACAAAAGAAAACGTTTCCGAGAATTCCGTGTGGGTACCTACCTCCAATGTTAATATTATTGTGTCTTTGCTTTATATGTTTGCTTACAAAATTAAAAGGAAAAAAATATTTATGCTTTATTATCAAATTTTGAATATTTGTTTGCGAAGATTATTGTTTAAGAGCACACGCCGACAAACTTGTCAGGTTTAGCGTGACTTAATAATTTTTACTTTGTCTATATTTATGACTAATAAAAAAAAATATATATATATAAGTAAGTAAGCGGTTGATTTTGATCTTGTTAAAAGGGGACCGAATAAAAAATAATATTTGGGTTATTAGATAATCGTGGGGGGAGGTTCGATTATGCTGGATTTTACTAACTTTTTAGGTGAGGAATAGCGGAGATAGGAGTTACCTAGCAAAACTTTTGTTTGAAAAATAATGATAAGTGGCTCCTATCTCCGCTATTCCTCACTTAAAAAGTTGGTGAAATCCAGCACTAGTGTTATTTGAAAATACACTAAAAACACGTTTGTGTTCAAAACTAAAACCACGATAAGGTCAAATATGGCTAACGCTATTACGTTGAGCTGTGTTACATTGTAATAAAATAAAATAAATAAATAAATAGGTATCCAATAACGTCCAGACCCAGTAAGGCCCAAGTCCAGAAGTTTAAATATTAAGAAAGAAAATTTCGCAGCAGTTAGTTTTCTCACTGCACTCCGCGAGGGATGCTTGCTGTGGAAGTGAAACATAAAAATCCGGAAGTAAAAAGTAGTAAAATATATTAGAAACGTTATAAATTGTACCATTGAATGAGTGGAGTAGAGAGCTTCCTTATATTTCTTACAGATGTACGTTCAAAATAATAATATATCATCAAGTTTTACAAAAATCATAAGTTATTCTTTTCTCTACCCGAAGGACTAATAAAAAAAGCTGACCCTTAACTTAAGCAGAGAGAAAAAACTTCAAGTATTCAACATCCCGTGGGGACTGTATAGTGTAAGAGCAGTGGCGGGTTAAGCCTGCGAGGGGCCCGCAACGAGGATTAAAAAGCGCCTTCCTTGAAGACGAAATTATCTAACTTACTATACGTTGAAGGACTCCCACGGGTACCACAAGCGCATATAGCGTCCTCTTTACCCGCACTTCTTGGCAAAATATTTTTAAGAGGTGGGCTCAGGGTTAGCAAGAAGGGAGTCCCCCGACAAACCCCACCCCTAACTTTTTAAGGTTCAAATCCCGGCGCTGGCGATGTATTCCACACTTTGCGATACAGGCTTTTAGCCTAGTGCAAAGTGTGCAGGGAAGTATTTGGGTTTCTGTATGCAAGCCCAGATCCTTTTTATATATAAAAAAAAACTTACATTCCTTCAGTGTCCTTGTCCAAAGATGGAAATATTTCTTACTTATACTTACTATAATCGTAAACTCTCTAAAATACTTTATTTATTTATTTATTTATCTATGGTACAAATACAGTCACAACAGTACAATTAAACAGGAATATGTATTAACAAACCTGACCAATTACATTTGTACACAAATAACAACACACAAACACAGTAACACAAACTTAGACCCACACATACATAGCAAAAACAACTTAACTAATAGATATTTTGATTATACAATATATGAATATATGAAAGGATAGGATGGGAATGGAATGAGGAGGAGGAGAGGGATTGGATTGGGGAGGAAATATTATACTAGATCAAATTATCGTTATGAAATGGAATACAATGCAAAAATATATTTATATATATTTATATACACATACATAAATACGCACACACACACTAGGTGCAATATCTTCTCAATGAACTCCTGTATGTTGAAGGAGACGTATACTTTTTTTAATGATCTGGGTTTGCATACACAGTCCCAGAAACTTTCCTGCACACCTTGCTAAAATCATGTATCGCAAAGTGTGGAATACATCGCCTAGGCCCGTAAAGACGCGGGACTCTTTGCGTTCGATACTCCCACACTGGCTGTATGAGAAATATCTCTGAGATATAAAATAAGATCACTTAGTAATCCTGGGAAGGCGTGTCCTCGTGGAGACGAGAGAAAGGAGGTTAGGTTAGGTTCTCTAATAAATACTTTATGGAGTGTGCCGAAATTGTGAAGTGAATTGAAATTGTGCTAATATTATGAGAGAGTGAGAGAATATAAGAGTGGAGAGATCACATAAATTCTAGAAATACTTTACTTTTCTAAGAATTTGTCGGAAGAAAGTGAGTTTTTTTTGTGCTGAAAAAAGTTGTGTGAAAAAAAATTTTTTTTTTTAAAGGACCTGGGTTTGCATACACACACCCAAATACTTTCCTGCACACCTTACACTAGGCTACAAGCCTGTATCGCAAAGTGTGAATACATCGCCACCGCCGGGATTCGAACCTGGCCTCAACCAACTGCGCCAACCATGTACTCATAGCTACATAAAGATTTTTTTTATCAAATCGTATTGTTGTCGCACGTTTAATTTTGTGCATCCTGTTGAGAGCCTCGTGCATCCGAGTGAGAGCCTCATGCGTCCTGCCGAGAGCCTGGTGCGTACTTTTGAAAGCTTTTTGCGTTCCAGTGAGAACCTCGTGCGTCGTAGTGAGAGCCTTGTGCGTCCTCTTGAGAGCTTTGTGCGTCCTAGAGAGAGCCTCGGCGACTGGTCCTAAAGCTCTCAAGGAGAAATGAGGCTCTCAACGAGCTTATTACAACTTGGACAAGCTTAAATAAATATGTTTTGGAAAAAATAGGCTAGGTACATTGAACCTTTATCTAGGGAATGACCCTAAAAGAAAGATATATTTTGCGTAGGTTCCAAAAAAAATCGAAAAACACCTGTGATCTTTTTTCCTTAAGATAAAAACTCGTTTCCCGAAAGTCGCGGAGATTTTATGGTATTGATAATAAACCTACATTAAAAATCTAGAGAATGACCGTAAAAGTTTTTCGATTCAAGAGTCGCGAGTCTTATAAATCAGTAAATATTATTTTGTCAGTGATCAAGAGAACAGAAGCGAAATTGTGTGACCTCTCTGTGTTCCTTTGAGGAATATGAAAGGGAGAAAGTACTGTAGTTATATTTTGTGGTCATTGTTTCTAGGAAATATTCCAAAATATGACCAAAGCTAATTATTTGCCATAGGCGGTGAATTATTGACAAATCAGTCTATTGTTTTACCATAATAAATCACCATGGAGAACCTACGTGACGTATTCCATTAGCCATATTATGGATTATATTCACCATTGTATACCTGATGGCATAAATTAACGTGAAGCCGTTATAATATGAGTATTAGTATTATTAACACTATAATTTGCAAGGGCGACGCCAACATCGGA
Organism: Ceraclea dissimilis; assembly: GCA_963576895.1. Lineage (NCBI taxonomy): Eukaryota > Metazoa > Arthropoda > Insecta > Trichoptera > Leptoceridae > Ceraclea > Ceraclea dissimilis. The sequence continues at coordinate 944,933 of OY756360.1, forward strand.
GCTAGGGGGGGCAACAGAAATTGAAAAATTAAATGTAGTAAGTATAAAAAACGCTTAAATAGCGCCGCAGGCGAATTTATTTGTGGGACATGTACTACTAGAAGGTTTTATGTACTACTTATGTATAAGGAATACTAACAGAAAAGCAGGGAAAAGTGTTTAGCGCCGCAGGCAAATTTGTTTATGAAACAATTGCAATTTAATGTAATCCGGTGAAATTAAACACAAAACAGTTCCTCGATGGAAAAATGTGGGGTAGTCTGTTTTTATTTTATTCTACACGTATTTTGGGGTGCTGAATCCGAATCCGAGGTTTGCCAACAAAATTTCGTGACGGAACATGGCGAAAAATTGGTAAAATGGCGAAAATATTCCTTTTCTGGCGATTTCTTTGTAAGAACTCGAAAACTGACAACTTTTTGTAAGTTATTTTTCTACGCAAAATTGAAGTAAGTAAAATTTACTACAAAATTGCAATATATAATTTTTCTCTAAAATAAATAGCAACGGAGCTGTCAAGGTCCAAAAAATGGCTAAATTTTCTTATTGTTTTACATTACGAGAATCGAAAATGTATTGAAAAAGTTCACCTTGTTGCCTTCATAAGCAAATTTCAACAATTATTCTTTAAATTCATGAGTCATATTTTACCTCGTTGGAATCAGAAAACACAAAGAAAGCTATTAACGAAATTTTTATTTAATAACACCGTAAAATATTTGAGCTAGACATGTTTAAATAATTTTATTTAAAAATATAGTAATTTGTTTAGGCTAAAAATGTTTAAACCTTTTTAGCGTAAACATTTCACTATATTTTTAAATAAAATTTATCCTGAAACCTTTCTCCATGTTTACTGATTCCAACGAGGTAAAATATGTATCATAAATCTGAAGAATAATTGTCAAAATTTGGTGATAATTCGAACAAGGTGACCTATTCTCCATACATTTTCCATTCTCACAATTTAAAATAACAAGAAAATTTGGCCAATTTTTGGAGCTTGACAGCTCCGCTGTTAGTTATTTTAGAGAAAAATTTTATAATATGCTAATTTTGTAGTAAATTTTACGTACTTTAATTTTGCGTAGAAAAATAACTAACGAAAGTTGTCAATTTTCGAGTTCTAAGAAAGACATCGCCAGAAAAGGAATATTTTCGGCATTTTACCAATTTTTCGCCATGTTCCGTCACGAAATTTTGTTGGCAAACCTCGGATTCGGATTCAGCACCCCAAAATACGTATAGAATGAAAGAAAAACAGACTACCCCACAACTTTCTATCGAGAAATCTAAAGGCACCGTATTAATGGATTTTTATACTAATTTAAGAAAATTTATGGTATGATGAGAAAGTACATATGTGGTTATAATGAGATTTTTTGTGAGTTTTATCATTTAGTATGAAAAAATATGTACCTTTTTCAATCTCTAGGTGGGGGCAGCTACCCCCCTTCCCCTGCCGACACCAATGATTGTACGTAGCACCGTAGACCCTAATGGAAGCTTATTAAGCACAACGCATTCATCAGTCAACGTACAATGACAATCATTGTTATAATATGATGTGATTCATTTCATTGTTTTATTTTACTAAAAGCTTATATTAAAAAAGCTAATGAGTTATTTCATTTTATTAAATACAGACAGTCTTTCTATAAACAGCTAGTTGACCGTCAGTTATTAATATTTCGTATGGCTTCTGCCGCCATTGGGCAGCAATAATAATATAATAATAATATAAGAGAATTATATCTGTTACGTCCAGGAGACATGTATCCTACAGAGCAACATCCAGTCTTCCAAGCCATTCAAGGGCGGCATTTAGGATACCTCTGTTTATATTCCAGGGAATGCTCTCTCAGAGGACAGTCTTCGACAATGTGCTTGATGGATTGGACTTGCTCTCTACAGTCACAGGCAGGAGTATCCCGCATGTTGACCAGTTAGTAGGGCTCATAAATCACCACTACATACTTTCTCCAAATTTCTATGAGAGTGCATGTGGAACCTCTACAAATTTGATCTCCAGTAACGAGTTAGTACATTATAGAACAAACATATTATGTACCTATTATGGTACTGCAAGGAAATTCTTTTCAATTTTCATTTGTGCATTTAGTTCTGCTGTAGTTATGTAGGAATATTATTAGCTGAAAGAATGTAGATTCTTAAGTCTCATCACCCAACTATGATGTCACGGTCATTTCCCGCGGCATTAATTTTCAAAATCGCATGAACAATCGCATGATAAAATAATTAAAAAAAAGTTTTTATATTTTTTTGAGGTTAATTTTGCTTCAATAAAAAAACTTTTACGGTTATTCCTTAGATTTTAATGCATATTACCAATACAAAAAAATCTTCGCGACATTCGGGAAACGAGTTGCTATCTTTCGGAAAAAAGATCAGAGATGTTTTTCACATTATTTTTTTGAGAAAGCTATACAAGATATAAAAAATCTTTAACGGGCATTCCCTAAATAAAGGTTCAATGTATCAACTCTATTTTTTACAAAGCATATTTAATAAGGTTGTCGAGATCTAAGGTGTCCCGTTTTTAGATTTTTTTTAATGTTAATATGCATACTCTTAATAATCTAGTATATTATCATTCGAAGCACTGAAAACCAAGCAATGCAGTAAATATACTAGTATTTTAAGGCCTCTGTTATATTAGGAGACAATAGCCGAAGAGAAATGATCTAATCTTAAAAAAAGTACTTTTAAGAGTTTTCGTTCGGAACTGGGGGGTTTTTCAAGATCAAGATCTGCTCACCAGTACATAATAAGCTAATAAGATTAGTGATTTAAAAAAATGTATGGATCCTCTAGAAAATTAATCTAAAATTAACCTATGATGATTTTTTCTACTCGTGTCTATTAAAATTCCTCCAAAAAAGAAAATCCTGTACATAAGAGATTCTCAGATGAAAGACTATAATATTGTATTGAAAGTTTTTACAACAAGACATACTGAAAGCATGCGTTTTATGTATCGGATGTTTAAATAAGATTGTAAATTGTCTGTATAATGGATTCTCTGAAGAATCTTCAATGCAATGAATTCAAGGAATTCAGATAATAATACTAATAGGTATAAAGTTTCTTTGTCTTCTATGAAAAATAAAACTATCATGCAATATACATTATCTATACCTAATAATTGTTATTTCTATTTGATTATAACAAAAACACTTGTTTCATAGCTGCACTTGTGTAAAACATAAATAAATAAATAAATAAACATAGCTGAAGTTTTTTTATTTATTCATGTCACACACATATGGTTCCAAAAAAGATGGTCGGGCAGCATTTGGAGTCTTTGTTGGAGCCCTATGTTGATTAAAATCGAGATGATAAAAAATCTATTCTACCCCCTCACGCCACGTCTCTTTGCGGGGTAGGCAGATAGAACAGATCGCTAGACTTTCCTATCCTTACACACACTTCGTTCTTCCGTTACATTCATGAAATTTATCAGAACACGTCCGTCCTTGAGAATCTGGCCTACATGATCGAGCCAAGTGATTCTAAGACTACGGCGCTTACTTACACCTCTTCTTCCTCCCAGGCATATTTTCTTTGTTATCCTTTCACCATTCGTTCTCTCTACATGTCCCAACCATCTCAACTTTTCACTTTCATTTTAGTCACAACATCCGTTTTACATTTAGTTAACTCTCTAATCACTTCATATATTATCTTATCCTATCTCTCCACACATTCTTCTTATCAGCGATCTCATCTCGGCAACATTTATACCTGATTCTTCCTTCTTCAGCCACGTCCATGCCTCACTCGCGTACATCAGTGTTGGCTTAAAAAATGCCATTCAGGTAGGTAAATCTCCTAATTTGGAAAAAGTACAATTTTTAACTGGTGTTGAAACTAGAATGAATGTGAATAAAATAAGATGGTTTAGACATGTTGAGAGAATAAATGATGACAAAAAGGTATAAAGGTATTTTTGAGCGAGTGATGAGGTGTGAGGAAACGCGGCCGCCCGAGACTAGCCTTGTCTGATCATGTCGACCAGATCCTCAAAGATGAACGCGCTTTGAGTAAAAGTAATCAGGAGTGTGTATGACAGATTGCATGAGTGTGACAGAAGCTAGAAGTGTGTGTAAGGGTAGGGCTATCTGACGCTCTGTCCTCTCTGCCCACTCTGCAAGAGACGTGGCGTGAGGGTATAGATAAACAATTTTTCTTCTTGCCAAAACATCTTGTCTCTAGACAGCAATTAATGATTCCCAAAACCAAAAAAAAAATCAAACAATTAGAACAATATTAAAGAAAACTTATAGGAAATTATTATTGGCATATTTTTATACCTAGTATCTATTTTCTAGACGATGTTTTCATTACCATTATGTCTTTCTTCGGCCATTTCGTCTAGTCAAAATATATATTTCTAAAGAAAAACAAACATTAACTACGATATCATAGCATATAATACGGGTCAGCAAATGGCGGACCGCGGTCCGGTTCCGGACCGCCGGCATATTTTGTGCGATCCTTTTAAGAAAACAGTCAGTAAATTAAATTCATAATTCATTTAAATACAGTTAAAGGAATTCTAGAATATCAAATAAAAATAATAGTTAAAACTGTAAATAATTTTAATGAAAATCCATTAAATCACATTTTTTTATTTAAAAATTTCAAAAAAGAATAATCAAAAACCGTCAATGTCACTGAAATGTCAATATGCCTAGTTTAGTAACAGTACCTATGGTACGAAAAAGCATTAACAGTCAATGTCAGTGACATTTAAAAATAAAATATTGATTCATAAAAATGTGCCTTGGATTGACATTCCTTGTTTTTCCCATGTATTCTTCAATTGGTGATTCCTGGATTGGAGAAAATCTACCGGCAGGCGAATAAATAGGAAAGCAATATCAAGATTTCTATTAAAAACTTCCAACAGGCGGAATGCTTTGAAAAGAACTCTTCTAGATTTCTGATATCGAATTACTGTAGTAAAACGATCGATTAGAAACGTAATAAAAGTTTAAACACCTCTTCTAGAATCTTCTAGACGTTGTATTAGATTGCCAATCGATTCAATTATGGAGATAAAACTTGAGCATTGCGGATGTGTATGGAAATATATTATGTAAATCGGTTTCTTTATATTGTTTCAGTAATATGAGAATCTTCTTCTCACATAGAAATGGTGTCAGGAAAAAACCGCACAGGGAAAAATCTCACAGGGAATAAATCTCACGTGCAAAAATCTCACAAGAAGAAAAGAAACACTTTTTTTTATTCAAACTTTATTTAACAATAAAATATGGTTTATTATACAACTTGCTTGAATTATAAATAATAATGGCTGAATTACCCGTGCTTCGCAAAGGCACGGTGTTCTCCGATGGTTTCAGCTGAACAAAATTTGACTAAAGATCTGAACTCCTTTTCCTACGCCCTTTCATACGACACCACACATGACCCCACACAACCCTTGGATCCTCTTGTCATCAAGGCACCTCCTAGTAAAAGCATTTTTTTTTTCAAAAATGGCGACAACGAAACCTGAAGCAGATCGGTACAAAAGTTTTTGTGAATTTTCACAGCAATCCATAGTTGGATGCGGGAGTTATACGAACACTTACAAAAATCAGACTTATTTTTATATAGTATATAGATAGATGTGTTGTAATGATAAAGTTGTACCAAATTGTATAAAAAAATATGACAACAAAATTGTATAATACCGTTTAAATAGGAAATGTGTTATTCTTTCCTGTGAGATTTATTTATTTATTTATTTAAACTTTAAGTAAACAACAAACACATATAAATATACAAAATGGACATAGTACAGATTATAAAACGTTGTTTACTAGGGCGAACTTATCGCAGAACTGCGATTTCTTCCAGTTATTCCCCGCGAGATTTTTTCTCGAAAGATTTTTTCACGTGTGATTTTCTCATGTAACCCATAGAAACACAGCGTACTTCGCAATGCGGTGCAATGATTTCCAAGTGAACCCTTGGGAAAACAAAAGTGTGGCCTGACTCAAAGTGACTTACATGACTTATCTGTACGTGATTTCGATATATTACGTGCTTTACCCAACCCAGTCTAACTGTTTAAAAAAAACAGTTGTCATTGACAGGGAACATTAGGGGAATTCATATAATCATTTATTCTTTAAGTGAACAAAGTATATCATATAAGTGAAAATCTGAAGGGTGCGTGTGCGATGGGTGAGTGAGCGAGATTGGGTATGGGTGTGTGAGACAACCGGAATAAACTTATATGTTTTAATTTAACTGTGGCGCATGCTTGTGGCTTACAGCTGAATTAAGAATGGACTAATTGTCTTATCACATGTAATTACTTATATTTTTGTCTGTTTTGTGCTTATGTTTGTAATAAAGTAAAATAAAATTAAAAATTACATAATACAGATTATAAAGCATTGTTCACAAGGGCGAACTTATCGCAGAACTGCGATTTCTTCCAGTTAACCTCGGGAAAAAAGATACGAACATATATATTAAGAAAATATACACATACAATACATACATACATAATAAATAAATAAATAAATCTTTATTGCCCAGTAAATATGTATAGTAACAAAAAGAAGACAATGCAATGTGCCAAAAGGCGGACTTATTGCAAAAGCAATATCTGACAAACAACCCGAGATGTGAAATATAAAAATAGAATTTATTCTAATAAGAAATAAAAAACTGTTCTTGTGCTTATATTTCTCAATTTAAAAATTAAATTTAATAATTGATACGTGATATTATAAAACAATAACTAATAGCCTACACCTGGATAGGCCATAACATCAGGCACTCCGGCCTGCTCATCACCATAACAGAAGGAATGGTAGAGGGTAGTAATGTGAGAGGTCGCCCGAGAAGCAGTTATGTGGAGCAGATTATTGTACCACCTACACGGAAGTGAAGAGAGTAGTAATGTGAGAGGTCGCCCGAGAAGCAGTTATGTGGAGCAGATTATTGTACCACCTACACGGAAGTGAAGAGATTGGCGAGTGACAGGACGGCGTGGAGAGAAATAATGTGGTCATGGTCATGCTTTATGTAAGTGACCACCTAAGACCACCATGTTACCACCTAAGAACTTACAAGGAATTTTCCTACAAAGATACCACACAACATCTAAATGGAAACATCCAGAATTACATCGTAGTTCGTTATTATAAAGAGATCCCAGGCTTGCATGTAGAACTATTTGCATTTAAAGCTAGGGATCCAACTATGACGCCGCGGCGTTAATGTTCAAAATCGCTTGATAAAATGTTAAAAATAGCGTGTTTTAAGTTTTTGAGATTAATTTCGATTCATTCAAAAAAAAACTTTAACGGTCATTCCCTAGATTATAATTGATAATAGAAAAAAAATAAAAAAATCTCCGCGACTTTCGAGAAACGAGTAACTGTCTTCGGAAAAAAGATAAGAGTTGTATTTCACATATTTTTTGAGAAATCTATACTAAATATAATAAATATTTGACGGTCGTTCTCTAGATAAAGTTTCAATTATCTACCCTGATTTTACAAAGCATATTTTAGTATGCTTGTCGAGATCTAAGGTCTCCTCTTTTAAGATTTTTTTTTTAAATGTCAATATATCATCAGCCTGCGTTTTCCCACTGCAGGACATAAACCTTCCCTCTCCTCCTCCACTTCTCCTGCTCCCGTACGATTCCTATCCACTGGGGTCCGGCAAACCTCTTAATGTCGTCCATCTATCTGGTAGGTGGTCGCCCCTTGGTCACCACTCCAGCAGTCTTCTCGTCCATCTATCGTCCTGCATTCTTGCAATGTGCCCAGCCCATCTCCACTTCTACATCGCTATCCTCTCAACCACATCAGTCACTTTAGTCTGGCTGCGTATCCAGTCATTCATCTTCCTGTCTTGCAGTTTAATGCCCAACATTATTCACTCCATTTGTCCAAATGTCAATATGCTTACTCTTAAACATCTTCTTCAAGCGTTTCGTACTGAGAAATATTTCCTTCATTGCAACACAAGTATTTCATCTGTGACGGGTGTATGTTGCAAGTTCTCGTTTGCATTTCAGATTCCACTGCTGGTTTAGTGTTCCATTTGATTGAGCATAAAGTAGCATGGGCGTCGTCAGGGAGGGCAGGGGGGCATCTGCCCCCCTAGCGATTAGAATAGGTACATACTTTTCATACTAAATCATAAAACCTCACAAAAAAACACATTATTACCACACACTTTTCTCATCACATCATAAATGTTCATGAAAATCCATCAAAATACAACTGTTGCATAACAAAAATTGCCCACGGCGCTGTTTTTTTACTGCTATCTAGTAAAACATTTTTCATACATACCTATTATTGTGCAAAGTATTATACCTATGCATTTTCAAATAAACCAAACCGCATGTCTCACTATGTCTCACAAAAACATTTCGCCTTTAGCGCTATTTTCGCTATTTTCATCTTCTTTCTTAGCCATCTCTTCACTGCCGAATGTAGGCCTCTTCCAATTTTTTTCATTCCTCTCTTCTTTGGGTTTTCTGGATCCACCCACTACTAGCGACAGGGACAATGTCATCGGTCCATCTTTTCTGAGGCCGGCCTATTCCTCTTTTCACGGTCTCCATCTGAGGATTCTTTCCATGCTATATTTATTTTTTAAAAATTTTGTTGCCTCTCCCCTCAGCTCCGAGGCTGGCAACGCCCATGTAAAGTGCCGATACAGCTTAGTAGCTTAGATGCTGTACCATACCATGCGTCACATAGTCTTCTTTACAAGTTGTGACTTTGGTATCTCTCTTGGAGCAACATTCAATGCTGTCTGTACCAATGCCATTGTTATACAGAGTGCTGTCTTCCATAACATGTTAAACTGGGTTTTAAAAGGCAGCTAAACAGGCGACAACACCGACGTAAAGGTGCTCTCACACGAGCAATTTTTCGAGCAGTAATTGCGGCAACTCATACAAATCGTATTGACTAACATTTTTTCGCAATATTTAGCAATTATTTCGACGACTGAAATTTAGCACATGTTTTCTTTACATTTTTTCTGAAGAATCCATACATTTTTTTAAAGATCCGTCTAAGGGATGCAGTAGATTTTTATTTTAATTTTTTTTTTATTAGTCATAAAATATATACAAATTACAACAATTAAGTCACGCCAAACCTGACAAGTTTGTCGGCGTGTGCTCTTAAACAATAATCTTATAATAGATATTTAACAATACTATCCTAGAAATCCATAGAAAAAGGTACAAACTAACTATTCTCTAAACCAATCACATTTTTTTTAGATATGTACATCCTGTATTAACAATTACGTAGTCTCTCAAATAACTAATAGTATAAGATGAGCATGCTGGACTTACGACCAGCCATCGGTTGGTTTAGGTGATCACTTTACTTTCGAGAAACGTTCACAATTCAGCCCTGAACACCTGGGTGTGTATTCGAATACAGAGAATGACCATCTTCTTCTTCTTCTTCATCAGCCTACTCCCGTCCACTTCTGGAAAAAGGCCTCCTCCATCTGCTTCCACGCCGTTCTATCCTGGGCTCTCCGGATCCAGTTGGAACCCACGTATTTTACCAGGTCGTCTCTCCATCGTAGTGGTGGATAAGACATAAGACGATAAGTGGTCGAAGAGGGTCTTAACCTGGAAACCCAGAATGACTACCAGGGGTGTAGGAGAATGACCATACTTAGTAAAATTTCTCATTTCTCTGTACATCCTGTATTAGTAAGACATTGCTGTCGATGCATGTTTCACATTTCAGCTGACACATGGACTGAACATCCAATAACAGTTGTTGTATCACTAGGTATACCTACATACCCCACAAGTATCACAAATTCTGCAATACAATGTATTTCTTTATTATTATACAATACATACATTGACTCCTCTCAATGGAATTGTAAAATGTGACTTGGCTGAAGACGTAATAACGTTTACCATATTATTTTTATATCTTGTCGCTATGTATTCAAGATGTTCCTTATTTTATTCCCAGATTATTTTCGTTCTATTTTGATAGCAACACAGACAAAGAATTGACACTTTCGTGTTGAAATAATAATGAGTGAGTTAAGCATATTGTCATTTCTGAAAAATTGGAAAAACAGGAGACCTTAGACCTCGACAAATATGCCTTGGAAAAAATAGGGTAGATACATTGATCCTTTATCTAGGGAAGAACTGTAAAAGATTTTTGTATGCTATATAGATTTCTCAAAAAAAAAATGTTACACCTCTGATCTTTTTTCCGAAAGACAGCAACTCGTTTCGCGAAAGTCGCGGAGAAATTTTTTTGTATTGATAATAATGCATTAAAATTTAATGAATGACCGTAAAAGTTTTTTGATTGAAGCAAAATCAACCCCAAAAACGGAAAAAAAACGTTATTTTTTACTTTTTATAGTTTTTATCATCCGATCGTTCGTGCGATTTTGAACCTTAAAGCCACGGGAAATGGCCGTGACGTCATAGTTGGGTTGCGAGTCTTAAGTAAATATACGTTTTACAATATAACCTAGTTACATTAAATCTGACCAAGGGATAGTTAAAGTACATACTTAACTCTGAAACTTTATTCTGCTTAAAGTTAAATAATAATTAGATATCTCTATACAGGGTGTTAATTACCACAGGCACAGGTTGCATAGTGAACAACACGTTCTTTTCGATTTCCTCTTTTTGAACTTTTATGGAAAGAAGAATGCTCAAAAATAAACTCAGGCCCGGCGCAAACGAAATGTAACTCAGATGATTGAGTAATTGAGTAATTAAATACTACATAGGGGCCATCATCGAAATCAATGACTTAATGTGTGAAAATAATATCTATTCGAAGTTTACAAGGGTCACATGAATGTATTAGTAAAAGGATCATAAAACAGTTATAATTGCGGTTTAAAAGCGTATAATATGATGAGTATAAAGTTTCCCGTCTTCTGCATCAGCGGTCCCTGCATTGCTAGATATAGCTGGCCTAAAGGAAAATGCTGCATAAAGTGGTTATGGAAAAAGAAAAGAGGTCCGGCGCAAACAAAATGTCTCAAATGATAGGTAAAAATTAGTAATTAAATACTAGGCAAGAGGTATCATTGAAATCAATGGCTAAATGTGTGAAATACCCTTTTCTATTGAATGTGTAAAATTCAAATATCTCGAAAACTGTGACAATTTGGACTTAACTAAGTTTGACTCAAAAGATCCCAAATCACCTCTACTATCACCCCTCAAGTTACGAGTATCTACACCTTTCTTCGTAACACTCTGTATAGTAGTGTGTAATTTTCATGATTCGGCCTGCGGTTTTGGGATCCTAAAGAAAAGGTAAAACACGAAATAATTTCAAAAGGTACCTGGGCAGAAGGAAGACCGCAACAAAATGCTGACTTCATAATGATTAGATAATACAGCCCTCAACAGCCAACTTTGCCATATAGACGGACGTTACAACATCCTCCGCAATGTGGTCAGGACGTAATTCTACTAAAGTTAGTTATTTGGGGGAAATTTCTTTTTTTTTTGTTTGCTTCATAATGCCGTAGAGGTAAAATTAAATACCTATCTTAGTGATGTTACATTATTTATTTAGGCTTTTGGTGAACGAAATATAAAAAAATGACAAATATATATTAAATAATATTTGATCAATAGGTAATATACATTAAAATCTAGTAAATGACCATATTTTTATTGTGGAGTTTTATCATTTATTTTATTTGTTTGTGCGCAAATCTTACAATGGATTTTTCGACCACTTTTTGACTACTTTGAGACTTGAAACTTTTCAAACATACGTAAAGTCAATGACAATACAATCCTGAACCATTTTGGATTAGCCCCCTCCAGAGGCAAAAAATATGGAAGGGGTTTCAAAGGGACCCAAAGGTCATGTGGGGTCATGTGTGGTATCGTATAAAAGGGCGTTGAAAAATATATCCAGATCTTTTAAGTCAGATCATGTCTAGCTCGAGCCTTGGATGACACCGAGCGATCGAGAGGATCCAGTAACCGCATACTGTCGTGTTTGATGTCTAACGAAAGTGCTTCACGAGTAGAATTCTTATATTTTTACAAATTTTGATTCTGGCCATTATTGGTGGTAGGCGCCATTGGAATGAAGGAATCCAAGCGCCTTGAAAGGGGGTTGTTTTGTATCGTTTGGAAGACAGCGAAAAACAGTTCTAGGATAAGGTAGGATATGAAGTCATATAAACTTATCATTAAAAAGAAATGAAATACGATTACTTATACCTATTACATTTTGATCATGCAATTGTGCATGCTGTTTTGAGCCTTAACGTCTCAGGAAATGTTTACGGAATACTCCTCCTCTTAAGTATTTCATTAAATAATGGACAAACAACTAAATAATTAAGGATTATTACTAATTATAATATACCTTTTAGTTTATCTCGTTTTCATTAGGAGCTAAACTTTGAGACACAGAGAGCTTTTCTCGTTTGATACTTTCTCAATGTTTGAATTTAATTAATCTCAAACAAAGTACAAAAGGCGTTTTCAATTAAGCTTTAATAAAACTTGTAATTAAAATATTTCGTTACAAACACATACAGTGAATTGTGTAGTTAAAGTTTCTCACTAATAATTATTTAAGAATTATTAAAATTACTGTTGGCGAAATTAACGATTTGTTGAATATCAACGATCTCTCTCTGCTAACCCACAGATATAAACATATTCATATTTTACTGACTGAACTATTTTTTACTATTTGACGAGGAGCCCTGTGGAGGCCTTGGACGGATAGAAGGAGGGTCGGAAGACCACCAAAGAGATGGACCAATGACATTGTCCAAATCGTTGGGGGAACCTGGATGCGGAAGGTTCAGAACAGAGACGAGTAGAAACAGTTGGAAGAGGCCTATATCCAGCAGTGCAGGGAAGAAGGCTAGTGAGGAAAAAGAAAGAAAACATGTTCCGATTAAGTTTGGAATAAAATATCCGTTATATGACCCCCACGGCTCTGATAAAAGGCCATCAAATTTTCCATGATTTTTCTCGGTGAGATACAGCTACATCTCCGATCTGAAAAAAAAAAATACTTGCTCACTTGTTTTCATAATTTATAGATAGAATTGTTTTCATAATAGTTTTCATAATTTATAGAAGATCTAAAGAGAATTTTATAACAATCAGATAAGCATGACTCCTCGGCTTCGGTACATACTTACAAGATCTACATAATAATATGATTAATTTTACACTAAGATATCCGGCCTACTTTCAGCAGGGGAGGCTGTATGGAGTAGTAATGTGTTATCCATTAGCGAAAGGTTGGATGATCTATAGTAATAAGAGTGTGTTGAATACATTACCAGCCATACGCTACTATCAATAGATTACAGATTCAATTTGTATTCATGACAATAGGATCAATATCACTCCGCCCTACAACAATACCTATTATAATAATGCTATGTCCATGACCGTAAGCAGGGGAGGGCTTTGGGGGCTCAAACCCCACCCCCGAAATTCTTCATCCAAACAACCGATTTATACACGGGAGAAATGAATCACATATTACCACATTGTTTTTCCATAATGTGATGAATTTTCAATAATTATTGTGAAAATCCATTAAATAGGAGTTGTTTCATTAAAAGTAATTGCCTGCGGCGCTAATCTGAATGTACCGAGGGTTTGTTCACAAAAAATAAACCTTCTTATGAAGAACTTTTATAAATAAATAAATGTTGTGACCCAGAATTATATCCAGATGCGTTATTATTGAAATCAACCGACTTCATCAATCACCGACCGACTGCGGCGCTATTTACGCCCATGGTTCATCTTGGATCATCATCATTAAGTCCTTTAACTCCTGGGGGAGCGTGGGGCGGTAACAAAACCTCTCCATGGTCTTGACATCCGGCCATTGTAGATCGGCTACCCTCAACTCTGCAAGCATGGAGCGTCGCCAAGTAGTATTTGGGCGATCCCGTCGGCACCTTCCTGAGGGCTCCCAGTCCAATGCTTGTTTCGGGATGTTTCCCTCGTGTCATCTCAGGGTGTGACCCCCATGGTTGATATACTTATTAATTGTTTCTATTCCAGAGCTCGAACCTCCCCCCCCCCCCCCCTCCCCGAAATGAATTCATGACTACAGCTCTGACTGTATCTGTACAGTATTTTTTCCATATCAGGTCGTACAATAATAATCCCAGCCCTAAACATACAACTGCGAGTTTGTAAGCTCTCATTGTATTTATAAAAAGGTTTTTTCCTCAGAAAATTTCCATCCGCATGTATTATACTGTGAGTGTTATGTAAATTGGAAAATGCGGAACAATGTGATGAATGAAATGAGAAGGTAATCAGATAAAAATAAACATTGTTGTTTTTTTCTTTAGATCCTATATAGTATTATGACAGAAACCTTGTGAGTTAAGGTAGTACTTACCATGGATGTCGCCACCCTCGGAGCTAGGGGGGGGGGCAAAAAATTAAAAAAATTATATAGCATGGAAAACGCGAAAATAGCGCCCAGGCGATTTTTTTTGTTAGACATAGTGAAGAAGGTCGTAATGTGATTTGGTAATAATTTGCAAAATTATATGCATGGAAAATGTATTTTATTAAAAGTAATTAAAAAATAGCGCCGCAGGCAATTTTTTTAAGAAAACATTGTATTTTGATGGATTTTCATACTGATTATAGAAAATTTATAACTTAAAGAGAAAATGTGTGGATATAATGTGATTTTTGTGAGGTTTTATCATTTAGTATGAAAAAATATATACCTACCTGTTCCAAACTCTACCCCCCCCCCCCTGACGACGCCCATGGTACTTACCCATATGTGTCGCCAAAGAACAAATATCCTTAGCGAATAGGTATGCTTTGTACAAATACAAAATAAGGTTGATCCATTGAACCTTCCTCTGGTACATTACCGTGGAATGATCTTTCATGTAACAGATTTTTCATATCTTGTATAGATTCCTGAAAAAAAAATGTAAGTATGTACGGACTTCTGAATTTTTTTCATGAAAATAACTTTCGTCGAAAGACAAACATTTTTTTCTTTTGCAAATATCTGGCATTCTCTAAATTTACCTAACATACGAGTACCTTACATTTTGGATTTATTTTTATTCTTGTCAACGAAATCAAACCATCAGATTTTTTTTTTTTTTTTAATAATAAAATTTTATTTACCGTAAATATCTATGTACAATATAATTAAAATATAATCAATATGACATTTTGCACAAGATGTTCTAATCCCCAGACAGCAACTGTCGTGCTGGTATAAGGGGACACACAAATATAATTATATAACATTAACACTTTACACTACATATTTTCACTATAACATTTTACTTCTCATGTGATGTCTCTTTTTGTAAAAACATACTGCTTAATACATTTCTACTATTAGAGACAGTAAGTAACAACCATGGGCGTCGCCAGCTTCGAGGGAGAGAAGGCGATAGGGTGGACGACAAAAATGTGGTGGCGCCAACGCCGCATGCGATTTTTTTTTCAAAAAAGGGTGAATTGATAAACCTGGTTGTTTCAATAGTAAAAATAACATGTAAACTTGTACCTAATGTTTTTTTTAACGATTTGCTTTAAAATTAAAACTATTTTGTGATTTTTGGGAAACACCCTAATTATTTTAAATATTACAACTGGATTTCAGATTGTATTTTGATATCTGCATTTTGATTATTATTTATAGTTATTTCAAGTAATATCCGTATTGTAATTTATGCAGTTGAATCATGAATGCGCTTCGGAAATAGTGGAACAGTATCGTAATACCAAGAAAATCCTCAATATGGGTTAGTACCAACTACTTTGTATAGAGCTACACCTGTATATTATTATTAGGTACCTGCATGGGCGTCACCAAAAGGGGGGGGAAGCTGCCCCCCCCCCCTAGTGATTTGAATAGGTATAAATTTTATCATACCAAATGATAAAATCTCACAAAAAATCACATTACTACCACACATTTTTTCATCAAAATATAATAAATTTTCTAAAATTATTTTTTTATGCGCTTTTTTAAGCGCTTTTTTTATGCTACATATATTTTTTTTAATTTTTGTTGCTCCCTTCTAGCTCCTGGGCTGCGGGGGGTTTCAGCCTCTAGGTCTAACCTAAAAGTGATGTTATGTTCATTTATAGGTGTCAAACAAGTAAATGATGATAACATTGATAAAAAAAATGTAATTTTCCAGTGCCGCAACAAGGTTTTATTAAAGCTGCCATTCCCTATATTTTTCTTATTACATAGGCCTACGATTATATGTACATAGCATGTACCGCAAGCGTGCTTGTTGAGTGTTATTACATAATATCTATAATATAATGTCTATTTGATTGTTTATTGTTTATTGTTTTGAATCATCCCTAGGTCATTTGCAGGCACTTGGACTCGTCAAAATTACATGTTGACAATAAATATACAGGGAAATTCAATGCCAATAGAGTGTAAAAGGCTCTATTGGCACTTCGTCATGGTCGTAAAACTAGGTACATATTCTACAAAAGCACATACAAATAAAATTAACAAAGAGATAATAAAAATGGTAAGGTACAGATGTGACATTGCAGTACAGACCCACAATCAATCACTGTACATCAAAAAATATATACATTTATTGATGTTCGGCTGCTATGATTTTTTGATTTCTAAATTCCCGAAAACGTGTATTGTGCGACGCCCATGGGTACCTGTCTGATACACGCTTTATTGGAATGCTGCATGATATCTATTTAAATAGGTAGATTAGAGGTATTTGTTTCTAATGGGAGAATCTGAATATATACGAGTTACAATGCAAATTATTATCTCTCCTCGTCTTCAATGCAAAATACATTATCTGCATATTTTATTTTGTTAGAGACAAAACACGACACATTTGTGTAGTTCATTCAGATTCGTTGTATTTAAAAAAAAAGAATATTTTGAGACCTTACATCTCGATAACATGCTTTGGAAAAAATAAGGTATAAGGTAAGTAGATAAATTGAACCTTTATCTAGGGAATAACGGTGAAAGATTTTTTTATATCTTATATGTATAGATTTCTCCAAGAAAATAGTGAAAAACAACTTTAATTTTTTTTCCGAGAGACAACAACTTGTATCCCGAAAGTAGCGTTGAATTTCTTTTGTATTGATTATGTGTATTCAAATCTAGTTAATGATCGTATTTATCAATGAAGCCAAATGATAATATTAACAAAAAGTAAAAATACATTTTTTTTTCAATTTTATCATGCGATTTTCAACCTTAATGCCGTGGAAAATGATCGTGACGTAATAGTTGGGCCAAATACCGAAATTTGGACAAAATGACCTCATTAGACGTTCTTAACGTGCAACGGCGACATATTACACCTAATATTTATAGCAATTTTTTGCCCCATAAAATTTTGTTAAGGACTATTTGGGAGAATTAATTTAAGGACTAAAATTTGATATAAGATTTGATTCAATATAAGATAATTAAGATAAGTAAGTTAGACGAAGGTACCAACCTTCAGCGTCCTCGTAAATTCAACTATAAAATTAATAACAAGCTGTTACCCGTCATAAATAACGTCTGACACGAAACAATACACTTTTCAAAGTTTATAGAATGACAAATCATATTATTATAAAAGAATTTTAATAGTCTTAGTTGGAAATAAAAAAAAATGTACAATAATGTACAACGAAATAAAAATTGAATTATTCTCAGTCTGAAATCATCATGTATAGGCCATTTACCTAATCATTTTAAGTATTATCAATGTACATACATAATTAAGTACAATATAAACATTTTTTGTCTAATAGCCTTCACCAATGCATAATAAAAAACTGATTGAAAACGCATAATTATTATAGAGTAAGAATGAATCTGTCAATTTTGACATTCGGCCGCATGAAACATTCGAATCTCTACTTCTTGGTTTTCTGTAGGAAAATAATTATCGTATGCGATATTCAAAAATACACTTGTATACATAAAGTAGTAGAAAATGACGTAATTATCGCATACGACAAATCTCTACTGATTCAAAAATAGGGCCCCAGATGCCCAAAATTTCCCATCCTTACACGTTATTGTGCGTACATTCTTATGGTTATTTTTTTTTTATTTGACATAGTATTTTCTATTATACATAATAATATTTGTTATACAATATTTACCAATTCACTGTATAAATCACGATGTATAAATTATCATTCCCGTGCTTCTTTTGCCGCAACTTCTAATGTCTCATCCACATGCTTGCCATGCGCCGGACCGAGCGTTACAAACATACCCGATTTCCACCAGAATTATGTACGTGGATATTAAATTGGAATAAATTTAATTATTACTGCGAATATTATTATTATTTTATGGAAACTAATATAATAAAGGATTAAATAATAATTAATAGGTATAAACTGGAAAATTTCGCAATCGCTATAAAACTAATTTATCCGCGGATTTCGCAATTTTTACGCGAATAACGAAAATCTTAGCATTTTGACATGTATAACGCAAAAATCTCATTTTTTTACCTGAATATCGATCCTTATTGAAAAAAAAAGAAAAAACCTAGTTAAACCTGCACAAATAAAAGGTAGAAGACTTTTCGAATCGTTAATACAAGAGAGTCTCAAGGATTTAGTTCACAGATCTTATTACGAGTAGGTATATGATAATGTTTTCTGAATATATATTTAAAATTATTGTGTTTTTTTCCAAAAAATTGTTAAGAATAACACCACTTTTGCCAAAGAAAAAGTAAATAACACCAATCTTTACAAAAAAATACCACTTTGTCAAAAAAAAAAATGAAAATATAACACGGCTTTCTCAAAATAAAATACACCACTTTTCCCGAAAATAAACACCGCAATTTTTCAACCCCTATTCACAGGTTTTCGGAAGCCGTAATAAATTTGGTATATAATAGTTATAACTTAAGGCTTTATAGGTATTACTAATTAGTGTGAACACCTAAATATTTTATTATCTACCTTCTTCTTCTCCAGTTTCAATCGTTACGGTTGGTTTGCAGCAAAGCCCCATGTCTCCTTTTCCACTCATCCCTGTCCTGTGCGGTTCTTTTTAACTCTTTATATGAGTCGAAGCCCATATCCTGGCACAGGTCGTCCAGGTGTTCCTTCCTTGGTCGTCCTTTTTTGAATTTTTTTTTTTGAAATGTTCCAACAATAGGTAGTAAAGGATTCTTCAGTTATTTTGATGATCCTTTAATTAATTACGTAGAAATGTGAATGAATTTTCGCCATTAATTTTTCCTAGCTTTCCGCTGAAATCACTTCGCAAATGTAATGTTTTTATAATAAAGCCTTTAGGCTGGTAGATTTCATCACTTACGAACGAAGGAAGGGTGGGAGTGAAAAAGGATTTTCTAAATTTCACAAGTATTATTCATTTTCCTGACATCAAATATCAATTAGTCAGTCTTCCATTGCCAATTAATTCAGACACCATCAGACACTTATTAACATACTACCCCCACATTAAGCCTTCTAAGCCTATAAAGGAAAAAACATTCCAGGAAATGGGGTGTTTACCGTACCCCACATAAAATCACACATTTTTTAAAATGAAAAATACGTAGTTTAGAAAGCAATACAAAAACGATCGATAATAATCTAGGTGAATTGGCTTTTAAGGCTTGCGACTCAACTATGACGTCACGCTCTTTTCCCACGGCACTAAGATTTAAAATCTCATGAACAATCGCATGTTAAAATGGTAAAAATAGCGTTTTTTTCCATTTTTTGGGGTTAATTTCACTTCAATAAAAAAGCTTTTACGGTCATTCCCTAGACAAAGGTTTTCCAAATCATATTTAGTAACGGTTGTCGAGATATAAGGTCTCCCGTTTTTAGAAATTTTAGAAATGTCAGTATGCGTATTCTTTTTATTCACTCAGTTTTTTAGGGGGTTTTCCTTACACCCCTTGGTCCTGCAGCAGTTAATACGTACCTTCCAAGTAATCAGCAGAGTTCTTAGTTCATTCAGCAAGTGATCTTAAACACGTTTCAATATAAACATGAGCGATTCTAATTAGGTATTGGATCCGATTAAAATAATTTACTTATCGAAAATGTTAGACGAAATTTTAATACCGATTGAACCTAATCATTACATGTTTCATTCATTGAAATAGTAGGGGAATCAATTTCATTTATTGATATAATGCTACAACAGTATTGGAACAACATGACAAGAGACCGGATTATATGCATTTGCATATTTTGGCAGTTTATTCAGAATTTTGCATATTTCGACCAAGATCTACGGTTCTTGCATATTTCGGTACTTAGGTACCAGTGGCGAAGGGTGGATTTCTGCAGAAGGGAAGCCGGGGCTAACATTTCTTATTGGATTACGTCAAATTAGACACAATTATACCTATCATTTCATCCAAAAGGTAACTCGATGGGAATCGTGTTCTTAGGTAGCTTCGCCCCTGTTAGGTACATTTCCAAAAATTTTAACTGTATTTGAAAAAAATTACCGTTTAAAAAAACAAAAATGTTGGTTTAGGGTTGAAAATGTAGTTCATGTAGTTAAATGTAGGTCAGTAAAATAATTTTATAGAAAATATAAGTAAGTACTACCTAATCACATTTTTTTAGAAAACAATATTTTATGACTTCATATCCTAGAACTGATTTTCGCAGTCTTCCAAATGATACCAAACATAAATTAAGTAAAAATAAAATCTTGTAATAGCGGTAATTTGTTGTATTTATTTAAACTTAGGCTATTTCTCCGATTACTGACCTCTAGCATTCCTTCTGCTGAGCAGGCTGGGGTGCTTGATGTTATGGCCTATCCATCGCGCTCGCTGTTGGGCAATCTTTTTCAAGATTTGTCTTGTCTCTCCGGCTTTACTCAACATCTCGCTGTTTGTGGTGTGGCAAATAGCATCACAGACCATAGTGAGGTGGTTTTATAATCCCAAAAGCATGTTTATCAGCTCAATAAGCTTTTGTTTCGAAATGTCATAGTGAATAGATCCAACAAAAAGACGTGAAATTTGCCCAACTACTTTGTATCAACGTATTATGTGTGTGTTTCAAACTCTATTATCAAAGACGACAATACCTCTTTGATGGAGGTATCTAAAACAGATTTCCTTTATCAGAGGTATCCTAAATGAACGCTTCCATAGTTATGTAGAAAGCAGGTATACATAATAATCTAGTTCTGTTTTACGAGATGCAACTGGCGTAAGATGCCAAGATAATGTAGGTACGTACCTACTACCTGCATAGTGTCAGAATGGGAAATTGGATCACATACTATGGTCAAGTTGTGCATAATGAGTGGGATGTTAGGGAAGATTGGATCGTCAAGGGAATCATAGAGAGAGAAGATCTAAGCAAGTACCACCAACCAACATTGTAAAGTATATATTTTATATGCATTTATCTGTGTTTTAGACGGCCATGTATCCCAAAACAATCTTATTCAATTTTATATATATTAAAAGCAAGATTTTAGGACTTCACATCCTAGAACTGTTTTTAGCAGTCTGACAAACAACACCAAATAAGCTCTTCCGAGCCACTTGGGTTGCTTCATTCCAATGGCACTTCCCACCAGGAATAGTTTGTAAAAAGATGAGTTCTACTCGTGAAGCACTTTTGTGAGCTTGGATCCTTTCCATCGCTCGGTGTCGTCCAAAGGCTTGAGCTGGACCAAATCTTACTTACGATCTGGATTTCTTTTTCAACGTCCTTTCATACGATACCACACAGACCTTTGGATCCCCCTGTAACGCTTCACATCTTTTTTTGTCTCTGGACAAGATCGTATTGTCACTGAATTTACGTGTGATTGCAAAATTTTAACTCTCTAATTAGTCAAGACGTGGTTGAAAAACGGATTGCAAGATTTGCGCATAAAAAATAAAAATTTTCGGAGTGAAGTTAAGTAAAATCTTGTAAAAATGACAGCGTCTTTAGTCTGATTTAGAATTTTGCTTTTTCCATATATTACATCTTATAGTATGAAAATTGAGCATGGTTCTTACCAATTCCATACTTTCTTCCAATCTTAAGATAGTACTACTTACTATGGTAAAATACTTACCTCTACTACTTTACATAACAGAAACGAACATCAAGAGAGCGATTTCGTTGTGCAATCGGAAAGATGAACATTGAACATACTCAGATAATGCGAGATGAGAACCAATCTTGTTTTCCCTTGGAAAATTATACTGGAAATTTATAAGGAAATCGACATAGAGAATTGGTTTTGCAATAAGTCCGCCTTTTGTTACACTACCACTACTGTCTTGTTTTTGTTACTCTGTACATTTTTCATCAGCGAATGAAGAGCTATTTTTTTTTATTTATTATATAGGAATTCTCGGACATACTGAATTGGCACACACTATTTTTTATATATATTCTATAATATATTTCTATAATTTCTGATGAATAAGAGTTAGGTGGTCTCAAAACTTTCATTTTTTTCAGCAATGGAGTTCACGCATTCTGAAATGCGTGAACTAGATAGTGATACACATTTCAATAAAAAACAGATTGGTCAAATTTTAGCGACCGGATCTCGGGCTATCTTTTTTGTTGACAATAAATTCGCCGCCACACGCTTACGAGCATCCACAAGTTTTTTTTTGTGTTTTTTCTTTTTTCAATGATCGGTTTCGTACACGAGTTAAGACAAACGTTCCATCCACAAGCCTTTTTATACTCATATACACAAAAAAACTTGTCGATGCTCACAAGCGTTCGACATTTGCGTCAATACAGCAAACGTAGTCGTTCATACAATGTGTACTATATGTATTGTTACACCCAAAACGAGGATCAGATTGGGAAGTGAGGATATACGAGAGGAAAAGAAAGGAAAGGAAGGAAAAGGATGTACCGTGACGATACAGTATAAGTACGCCTTAAAGTAATTATTTTGACGTAATATTTTTAGGTAGGTTAAAATTTTCCTTTAAAGTACAATTAGGGAGAAGAATATTCGTGTCAAATTTCACCAAAAATAAATATGATTAATGCTTTATCAATTTTGATTTTGTATCTCTCCCAATTTCTACTTTAGATTTATAATTTGATTAGATTCATTATTTCGTATATAATATTATAATGGATTTCTCCAGATTTTGATTGCGATTAATAATAATTTTCCTCAACAATAATTATATTAGAGACTTTGTTCATCTCAAATCCAAATCTTGTCAGATATTAAAATCTCCACAAGTTAATTTTATAAGGAATTAAAAATAAGTGTTACATCAAGAATATCTGAAAAATGCTCGTCAGTGAAAAATTGAAATATCTTATTTATTTTTATTATTTTGTTTTGTGACGATCCTATGTGGTGATTTAATTATCATTTTTACTGTTTGTGACGATCCTATATGGTGAAAAGAAAAATGTACGGTGCCCTTGGGGCGATTTTATCGCTAAACGGCGCCTAAAGTTGTCCGATTATTATTATTATTTATTTATTATGAGAAATATTACAATAGTTTAAAATATAAAATACAAATATAACGCAAAGAAATCATATTATCCTCAAACAGCAAAAAATGCTGGTATGAGAGGAATTTAAACCTATATTGTAATTATTACTATATAGCACTTATTTTGTCTCACAGTTTAAACTTGTACTCTTAATATTAATTATATCATTAACACTCATTCATATTATTACTATTTACACTCCATTTTATATACAAGTTTTAATATTTTTAATTGGTTTTTCCAAAAAAAACATCTCAAAAACAGTTTTACTGGGTCATTAAGATTTATTTACGTGAAAGAGAGTATATATATCCACCTTTTTTTTCGCCTTCCATTATATACCTGATCACATAAGTCTTCAGTAGTTACGAATTCTATTCACACTTCATAATTCTTGTGGGAAATCGAGGTTTGAGATCCTAATTCGATGTTCGATGTGAGTTACCTATGCGAATGACCGTCGCTAATCCGCTAAGCTGACCAATTCGTTAAGAGTATGCATACCGACATTTCAAAAATTTCTTAAAACGGGAGACCTTATATCTCGACAACCGTTGCCAAATATGCTTTGGAACAAAATAAGGTAGATGCATTGAACCTTTATCTAGGTAATAACCGTTAGAGATTTTTTGTGTCTTGTATAGATTTCTCAAAAAAAAATTTTAAAACACCTCTGATCTTTTTTCCGAATGACGGAAACTCATTTCCCGTATGTAGCAAGTATTTTTTTTTATTTGTACTGATAATATGCATTTAAATCTAGGGAATAACCGTAAAAGTTTTTTGATAGACGCAAAACACAAAAAATGAAAAAACGCTATTTTTACCATTTTATCATGGGATTGTTCACGCGATTTTGAACCTTTATGCCGTGGGAAATGACTGTGACGTCATTCTTGGTACCAAGGCCTTAAATCACCCGTTTGCTACGCCGCGCTGGGGCCGGTGGCGCCCCCGAATGCCAGCACCCTAGGTAGTTCCCTACCTTGCCTATATGGACGGGCCGGCCCTGGTTACAGCAAAAGTATATATAATTTACATGAGTGAATTATTTGAATAAAGAAACTACTTTCAATTCGAGAATTCTGAAAACGTAATCCATTGTGTTCAATTCAAACTTACTCCCTGTACATACCGCAAGGGATGGGGTATAAATGAAAAACGTTTTATCTACGAGTATGTTTCGTTACTCATTCAACATTTATATAATACCTACACAATATACATATCGTTGTCATCTGAGGATAACGAGGTTGCAACTTTTCTTTTCGCTTTTTACTTTTCGCCAGATTTTTTTCCAGCCAGAGAAAAATTTAACAAACAGAAATACCTACACTCTAAATTGTAAAAAAATATCCAATCAACTATCAAATTAAACAAATTTATCGATATAATGTATTCTTCTTCTTTCAGCCCTCTGTCCTCCACCGCTGGATATAGGCCTCTTCCATATTCCTCCATTCTCCTTCTGTTGTTTGCTGCTTGCAGCCAGTTTTTTCCCCCCACAGCGGCTATGTCGTCGGCCCATCTCTTTTGGGGTCTTCCGACACCTCTTTTATTCTCCCAAGTTCTCCATTTTAAGATTTTTGGGGTCCATCTTGCGGGGTTTTGTCAATATGTGAACAGCTTAATATCATTTTTATCAACATTCTGATTTTGTCAGAACTTTTTTATTCTCGGGCAACGATATTCAGGTACCTATTTGTGAAATTGTTCTGTAGTTTTTTACAATTTTTTTTTTCATTCAAAATAGGAATACATATTATTTTCCGCGAGTCATGTTTTTTTTCAATATGTCTGAAACCGCATTAGTACGTTGCCGGTGTATCCTTTGAAAGCTCTGAAAAATAATCTGCCGTTTTTTATATCGTACCAATCTTTCTCTTTGCATGGAGGCTGTGTGCTCATGCATAGATAACTACTGAATGATATGTTGCAGACTGTTTGTTCCGTTATGAAATGGAAGATGTTTTTATAAATATTAATGAACATGCAGTTGAATCTGCATTATTGTTTGATTTTTATACAACTACATACTAAAACCCGTATACCATTCAATATGCAGTATGCGCCATACTGTTGTAATAGACTAGCTGAAACCCGTCAAAAATGACGTTGTTTGCGGGACAGGGTAGGCAGATGGAACACACTGCTACACCCCATCCATAAACATATAATTATTGTACGTTTATTTTAATGAAAGAATTTTAAAATTAAATTTAAAAAAATATAATTAGCGTAGTATTTTCCATTCTGCCTAATGACACTTTGTACTACAATATTTACCTATTCAACATCTATCGATAACTGCTCGAAACATTTTGTAAGTTCACTAATGTTAATGGACACCAAGAGTTGTGAACAACGAAATGTTTCAAATTACGCAATATTATTGTTAATTCGAAAAATAAGGATAAGGTGAAAAATATTAGGTGCACAGGTCCGAACTTAAATATTTATGTGGGATTGTTTGTATTTAATGCCGATAGTGAGAAAAGAAAGAATATTCTCTTGCCGATAGTGAGGAAAGAAAAAAGAAGTTAACTAAGTCCAAAATCTTCGTGTATCTAGTGAACATGGGAATATATGAATCGGAGAAGATGTTGAACAATATAATAGTGTAGATTGATAATATTGAAGAGACAGAAGTGATTTACTGAACATATTAATTTGTGTACATACATATGTTAAATCTAGTAATTAATAATTAAGAGAAGCCTCAATACAGGCGCAAGCCTAGTGAGGCCATAGACTAATTAATGTGCTTACTTATAAAACTAAATCTGCATATTCTCATATCTCTGTATATATATTTATTTGAATAAATTTATTATTATTATTATATAATGAAAAGTATTAACCATCAAACACATTTCGACCGTATCTTTGAAATTAGGTATAAACGTTAATAGTTTTCCTATAAGTATTTATAAGATTAACTTTCATTTCATTTAAAAAGCTAAAATATATTATATTTTTCATAACTGAAATAAAAAAATATAATCTTATAGTACCTTACTGGCAGGTAACCAATAAAGGAATTATAATTTATTATTCTTTTCTCAGTTTCAAAAAAGGGGGCTTTTAGGCTTTAGGCTTTTGGGGTTAAGTAACATCAGTCAATAATTAGTAATTTTAGACGTAAAAATCGAAAATCAATTTATTATTTCTCTTGATACTGAATAATTATAATCTGAGAATTACTACGGGACCCACGACCCTCAACTCTCCCGTCAAATGGCAAAACGCGGTATGTCGACTTAGCGCGTTTTGACTTGTTGTCGTTTATTAGATTTCTCGTGACATGTTTTTTTTTAAATAAATGAATCTGGGTTTATCGAAATAAATCCAAATACATCTTTGTACACTTCACAGTAAGCTTATAATGCTTGTTTCGTGAAGTGGAGTAGGTTGGCATCGGGGATTGAATCCGCCTCTACTGGATTAACAGTGGGGCGCGTTACCAATCAGGCTACCGACCAAATCATAATAAAAATAAAAAGTTCAGATTTTGATACCAGGATGAACACTCCAAAACGATGCAACTAAATTTGCTTTATTTCTCCATTCTTGTGAGATTTCAGCAAAATTCTGTAACTCGCCCTACTGTTTTTCAACTTACAGCATTCTAGCATGGTTCGTAGATCGTGGCAAAATGCGATCTGATAGATGCGGTTAAATAAATGGACCTTCAGGAGTAGAAGTCATTTAGGATCTTTTGAGCCAAACTTAGCTTGGTCCAAAGTCGCACAGTTTTCGAGATATTCGAGAATTTAACTTTTTGTCGAAAAACATCGAATCACTCAAGTTTAACCCCAATTCTATCGTAAGTAAAGGTACCTAGTTAGTCATATCATTATTTTGTGTTACTTGAATGTGTGTTTAGTGTATTTAATTCATTAGTTTCAATCTGAAGAAAAAATTAAGAATTATAAAATCATAAAAACTTAAAACGCGTTTTTCTCGAAACTGTGTTTTTCGACTTACCGCATTTTGCCATTTGACCGCACGGTTAATCCTTAAAAGGGAGCAATCATTCATCTTATGGAAACTTGGGGTGGAAAAGTTCAAGTTATGTTCTACTTAGTGACTTCTCATTCCAGGGATTACGTTTAATATTCCAGGGTTTCTTTTACAATTACCATCTTTGAGGAAGATTTTTGAAGTTAATCTTCTTAACATTAATGAAGGCTAAGTATTTACTCACTCCTGGATCTTAAAAGGGGTCTATACATACAGACCTGCATTGGATAATATATCTCTGTTTATAGTGATTTCTTTATCAAATTCTGTTGTCATTGACGTAATGTTGTTCTGGACAATTTACATCCAGACCTGCATTGGATACACCAGTTTTAAGTTTGGTTTTGTCACCATATCGTGTTTACCGTTTTCATTATTTTTGCTGTAACTGTTTATTGATGTATCGCATTTTATTTTGGGATGTTTCTTTAATATGTAAACCTGACGGTTCCAAGTGCCTTAAATGGGGCCTACGGATGATAAGGGAACAATAAACAATACATACAAAAGTAAGCATTTTTTCATCACACTGATGCACTATGGAAAAAAATAGGAAAGATGCTTCAAGCCTTAATGTGTCTAGGCATGGCCTGTGTATACTCATACTTAAAAGCAGTTAAAAAAATAAAATCTAAAATACATAGTATTATATTTGAAAACAGCCTAAACAATTCGCTGTAAATACTTTTAAATAGAAATGTTTATACACTCCTACTATTTATCCAAATTTTACGCTAAAAACTTTTGCCATGTTTGCTGATTCCAACGGGGTAAAAAAATTGAAGACTAATTGTTAAAATTTAGTTATAAATGTAACAAGGTGAACTTTCTCCATACATTTTGGTTTTTAAAATTTGAAAAAATAAGAAATTTAGGCAGTTTTTTGGGGAGTTGACAGCTCCGTTACTGATTTAATTTAGTGTAAAATTTTAAATGACAAATTTGTATATAGTAAATTTTATGTACTTTTTATTTTGCATAGAAAGATATGTAACTTGAGTTCTAATAAAACATTCACCAGAAAATGTAGAATTCGCAATTTATAGCAATATTCACCATGTTTCGTCACAAAATTTTGTTGGTAAACCTCGGATTCGAATGCAACAACCCAAAAAAACATATAGATTGTGAAAGTTGTGCGGTATTCTGAATGAAATTCAGACTACCCCACAACTTTCCATCGAGGGGCTGCTTTGTGTTAATCTGAACGGAAATACAAAACAAAAGCAGATTCGTAATAAAATTGTAATTTCTGAAGTGTGTGTGCGATAGGTGAGAGTGTGATGAGATTGAGTGTGGGTGTGTGATGCGACCGGAATGAACTTTTATGTTTTAATTTAACTGAGGCGCATGCTTGTAGGTGACAGCTGAAATATGAATGGACTAATCGTCTTATCCTCATGTTATTACTTATGTCTATAGTAGTTGTCTGTTTCGTGCTTGTATTTGTAATTCAATAAAATATCCTTGTCCAAGGAGGTTACAAAATTTCACTTATTACTACAAGGAAGGAACGTAATTCGGGGGTGGGGTTTGCCGGGGGCTCCCTTAAGGCTAACCCTGGGCCCACCTCTTAATAATATTTTGCTAGAAGTGCGGGTAAAGAGGTCGCTATTAATGCGCCTGAGCTACCCGGGGATGTGGAGGGCCTTAAGCCCGCGGGATTTTCCTTCAATTCAATAAAATAAAACACAAACTCAACAATCGCTTTTGTAAGGTTTTGTTTCTGATGTTATAATAATGTTCATTACACAAAACAAGGCCCTTTGTATTATAATAATTATAAATAATAATGATGTCTCAATAAAATGATAATGCTTCCCACGAAACATTTAGATTAGGAAGCGGGTAATTACTAAAACAATATTATTATTCAGGATTATTGCGTATCTTTGAATACTTGATTCCTATACAATATACATACCTCTATTGAATATATTATGTAACTACAATCAGTATCTCATAGGAAGAGACTGGAAAAGTTCGCGACAGCGATAAATCGAATTTATTCGCGAATTTCGTGCTTTTTACGCGAATAACGCGAATTTCGTGATTTTTACACATATACCTAACGCGAATTTTATCATTTTTTTATAGTGACGCGAACTTTCGCATATTTGCCGCGAATTTCGACCTTTATTTTGGAAAACATCGTAAGTAAAACATTATTATCAAAAGGAATGTGGCTTTGAAAGTAAGAAGAACCACACTTGCAGAAATGGGTTTTTGTTTTTCTCCAAAATGTCTGTTTTATTTTTTTGTTTTAGAGTTTTTTGTATGTATAAAATATTGTTCACGATTAAAAAATATATTCTTGTATAAAAGATGCAAAATTCGCCACTTTGGTAAAATGTAGTGTTATTTTTCATACATATAAATGTATGAAAAATAACACTACATTTTACCAAAATTGAGAAAAATTACACCACATTTCCCGAAAAATAACACCGATTTTTTCCAGTCTCTACTCATTGTTCGTTTACGCGAAAAACTATATTGCTCCACTCCGTTCGAGAATTGCTTACTAACTTACCGGTAGCCACTTGCGTTCCACTGCCGGACATAGGCCTCTTCTAATCTCTTCCACTCTCTTATGTCTTAGGTTATCTGCTGCCATCTACGACTCGTAATCTGGACAATGTCATCTATCCATCTTTTCTGTGGTCTCCCTACGCCTCTTTTGTTCTCCCAGGGCCTCCACTTCAGTATTTTAGGTGTCCATCTGACATTGTCCTGTCTTGCTATTATGTCCTGCCCACAGCCATTTTAGCTTTGCTGTTCTTTCTACGATATCGGCAACTTTTGTTCGGCGTCTGATCTCCTCATTTCTAACTTTATCTCCAAGACTGACGCCCAACATTTGTTTTTCCATTGCTCGCTAAACACATTTTAATTTCTGGTTGAGAATACGTCACGAAAATATCAAGAAATTGCCGGCAATATGCAGCAACTTTTAGCAGTATGAAGCAACTAAGTGGAGCAACTTATTCGCAATATTTATTTAATATTTCTTTATGTCGACGATACGAATTGCTGGATAATATTCAATCAGTTTGGATTGGATTTAAGAGCCTATAATTTTGATCCTTCAAAGGTACCTGTATCAAATATTATTCTCAAGACCTTTGATACTCAGGTTTCCGGAGAAAAACCCATAAGAGCATTGCTCAACATTAATAAATCCCAAAAAAGACAAAAGCCTTTCAGAAATATCATCACAGATTAAGTTCAAAAATTCTAGTTGGATCGCCAGTAAATGAATTATTTATAAAATGTTGACTATTTTGTTTTCCGTCCTATTTTAGACCCGCTTATTTATTTGATATTTTTTTAATCTATGCTAGTTTCTAATACACTGAATGAAATCGTATGCTAATAGATACAATTAATTTTGTTTTCAAAATCTTATTAGATTTGAGCTTTTGTCCCGTGAGCATATTTCTAAAGGGCTTTTGTCTTCTTTGGGATTTATTCATGTTGAGCAATATTTTTATGAGTTTTTGTCCGATCACAGGAATCTCAATATACTATGCAGGCTCCTACTTTAAAAAATCATTCCATTTATTTTGTCTGAAAGATATTTCATACTTTCGAGAATTTCCTCAATACAATTTTTTCTAAAATATCAGAATCGTTCGCACAGAAGAAATATTCAATCATTTCAGAAGGAGCCTAAACACTCGCAGTATTAAGTATGAATAAAATTCCACTTCATTTAACCTCCAAAGAGTGAAATAAAATGCGTAGGTGCTCTTAAAATATATTTCTGTAATAGAAATATAAAGAATCTAAATTTTATGTAGACCTTTTACAGATACTTACTTTTTACTTTACTTTTCGTATGGCGATTGGGTAAGATTCTTTTGATTTGATTGTGGCAGCATCATTTTCCTCTCAACAATCTCAGATCCAGCCGCTGCAGCCAGTCCGCAACATTCCAGCTCCATGGAGGCTGGTTGGGTCTCCCGAGAGTCTTAGCAGTGGACACTCCTCGACGATGTGGCGGATCGTTTGATGTTCCGCGCCACAATCACACTGCGGAGACTCCCTCTTTCCCCATTTTCAAAGGAGACAGTTGCAGCAGCCCAGGTCAGTTCGTATCCTATTGAGTTAGACCCAGGGCTTGCGTGGAAGATGGAAGCCGGGGACACGTCTGGAGGGGTCCTGTATCAGTTGTTTGTTGCGAGCTTTTACAGATTACAGTTAAGTATACCTTTCTATATTTTACAAGATTTTATTTATCTTCACTGTGGTGTTTTTTTTGCTGTGATGAAATCCTGCAATCGATTTTTCTACCACTTCCTGTTTACCTAGAGACCTGAAACTTTGTGAACGCAGACTCGGTGACAATATAGTAATGTACCAAATTCGATCAGCCTACTTCAGAGACAAAAAATATGTAGATACTTCAAGCGTTTGAGCAAGATCCAATGATCGGTGGGGTCATGTTTGGTATCGTATTAAAGAGCGTAGGGAAATAAATCCATATCGCAAGTCAGATTTTGTCCAGCTCCAGCCTCGAGAGACAGCCAGCGATTGAAAGAATCCAGTCACCGCATACCGCCGGCGTGTTTGGAATCTCACAAAAGTGCTTCACGAGTACGACTATATACTATAAGTAAAAAATGATTATTAATTATTTCTGCAATAGTATTCTATCCCATTCGCAACCGAGGTGATCTAAAAATTCGTTTTTTTTTTCCAGCTTAAACTTGTAATAACCGCAACCACATGTGGAATTACAAAATGGCGGATTTTGACAAATCCTTCTGTGAAACAATAGAGAAGGTAGACAATAGGGTAGAAAAATAATAGAAAAACAATCGCATATAAAAAAATGTCCTTAGTTGTACGGATCATCTTTAACAAGAAAAGATCAAGAATCGTTCTGTCGTTAGAGAAATCTTTCGCAAGCAATAGCATACTTACTTAAGGACACCTTCATTCGGGTATGAAAAAGAAACAGACTTTCACCCCAGGCTAGGATGATATTTTTATTTCAATTACAAATTTAATATTCTACGAAGAAAGGTAAACTGTTGAATATTTACTCGAAATGTTGATTAAGAGTATGCATACCGACATATCAAAAATTTCTAAAAACGGGAGACCTTATATCTCCACAACCGTTACTAAATATGTATGCTTTGGAACAAAATAGGGTAGATGCATTGAATCTACGGAATAACCGTAAAAGATTTTTTATATCTTGTATAGATTTCTCAAAAAAAATTTTGAAAAACACCTCTGATCTTTTTTTCCGAAAGACGGAAACTCGTTTCCCAAAAGTCGTGGAGCAATTTTTTTCTTATGTACTGATAATATGCATTATGGGAATAAACGTAAAAGTTTTTTGATAGACGCAAAATTAACCCCAAAAAAATGGAAAAAAACGCTATTTCTACCATTTTACATGCGATTGTTCACGCGATTATGAACCTTAATGCCGTGGGAAATGACTGTGACGTCATTATTGGTGCCAAGCTCTTAAGTTCGTATTAGTTCATGTAGACATATCTACGTATATAAACGAAATTGTCATTGTGTTACCAAAATTGTATTGTCTCAATTGTAACTTAGCCACTGAAAGTTACTAAAATAATTGAGTTTAGGATAACTTTTATTGAATTTACTCCTGTTTTCTGTTTACGCAATTAGCGTCGACCATTTCTTACTAAATCAATTTACGACTGAAAGAATTCTTCCAGTGTACCTACTCGAGAGGAATTCTTTTTTTTTATTTTATTTTTTTTGTTATATCAAATCATGGGCGTCACCAGCTTCGAACTTAGAGGGGGGAGCAATCAAATTTTAAGTTCAAAATTTACGAAAAACGTGTAAATAGCGCCTCAGACGAAATTTTTTTGGGTGACTAAAAATGAAGAAGGTCTAAATGTAGTTTAGTTTCAAATACAGAAATCATTGTAAATAGCGCCGCAGATGAATTTTTTTCAAAAAAATGGCTGAAGTGAGATTTTTTTATGAAACAATTGTATTTTTTAATAGATTTTCGTACTGAAAATTAATGATATGATGTGAAAATGTGATATAATAGTGTGATTTTATCATTTAGTATGAAGAAGTATATACCTATTCCAAACTCTAGGGGGGCAGCTGTCCTTCTCCTTCCCCCTCTTGGCGACGCCCATGCATCAGACTGAATTGCCGTAGCAAGGATCAAGTTTTAGTATAAAGAGGAATGTAGTAATATATTGAACCACTTATACGGATAGTTTTAAATTTATTTTTACATCCACTCACCCTAGACGAATTTTGTGATAAATATTCGGAAAACACTTTAGTCTAGTGTGTAGGCATGTGTACGTGTACTTACATACTTACACGTGTAAAGAAATTCGAGGCTAAAGTAATTTGGAATCAATATACTATACAGGCTCATCGAAAAAAATGGACCACATTTTAAAAAGGTATAACTTTGGAACCATTCATGTTAAATTAGTGATTCTTTCACTGCGTAGTAACTGATTGCCATTGCACGATCACCATTAATAATATTGTTGCCGTTCATACTGCTGAAGAAAGAATAAAGGTGTTTTTTATTTATTTATTTTATTTATTTATTAATGTATAAAAATGAACTGGACCAGCTTAATAGCGACTATTGTCGCCTTAGCGCCAGTCCAGTTACAGGTTATGTTTACAAAGTTGCAGGTACTTACATGCTAATACACGGATAACTGACGTACATAAACACCAAAATATACAACCACCATCTATTATTGCTAAGCCGAAGAACATTGTTCACAATCAACTTCGTTAGATGGCAGGAGAGGTCACTAAGTACCATATTTTTTTGCATTATACCTATCAATAACCGGCGTGAATTCTTCTTCTTTTTCTTTTTGTTCTAGATCATTGAACTGTTTGTGAACGGATGCCTTCCTCTTGGGATGTGGAACACCAACAGCTATCCTTCCACCTTTTTGGCGGTCTGCCTGGCTGACGTTGTCCCACGGGTATATTATGGGCAACGATGTGGGGTATTCTGTCTTCATCCATCCTGTCCACGTGGTCTCTCCAGTATCGCCGCCTTTTCCTACCCCATCTCACGATATCTTCCGTCTGACAGGTCTCTCTAATCTCAGTGTTCCTCTCTCTGTCTCTGAGAGTTCTCCCTGTTGTTGCTCTGGCGTGAATTGTTACGTGAATTATTCTTGGTTTAAGTTATTCTTGTTTGGATATTTTGGACATTGGATTTTTTCTGCATTCCGTAGTACCTATATACAAAACAGTATTCCTACAACAGTGCAGAAGAAGTAAGGAGTGTAGAAGAATTGATAATGTTGTAGGAAAACTGCATTGTATAGGTATCCTACGGAATGTAGAAAACATCCAACGATTTACAAGAATAATTTGTAAACCAAAAGTAATTCAAGTAACCCTGTATAGTATTTGATCACAGCGAGAAGAATAGCCCATCATTATGATGGCGTAGTTTGATTAGAACTAAGAACTATTATTGTATAGAAATATGATTATTGCAGACAGACAGTGAAATGCTGGGAGTGCTTAGAAAGTAAAGCAAATATAATAAGAAACTTTAGTGTTTTTGACAGTTGGGTTTGATTTGTTATGTGAATAGAATTCTATTAATACTCGAGGGAGGAAATCACTCCTTAAGAAAGATGAAATCATAGAAAAAGTTTGTTTTATCTTTATGTAAGCTATGTAGATATCTTTACAATATTTTGTAGCAGCTACCAAAAAAAACATGAAACTCATCAGGCGCGAAGATACCTAAAACACGATTACGATCGAGTTACATTATTATTTCGTATGGGTTCTGCCACGGATGGGCGGCAACGTCAGAAGATAAAAGAATTATGCTATCTGCTACATGCAGGAGACATGTGTACCCTACAGAGCAACACCCAGGCTTCCAAGCCATTCAAGGGCATTGGGATATATGCATATGATTCAGGAAGTGCTCTAAGTGGACAGTCTTCCTTAAGTTTAGGATGATAAAATAATGTCTGATCTGACACAATGCAATAAAAAATAAATAAATGAAAGTAGTAAAAAAAGCATGATTTTAGAACTTCACATCCAAGAACGTCTTCCAAACGATACCAAACACGCACTTCCCAGGATGCTTGGATTCCTTCATTCCGATAGCTCCTACTCCTACCTAGAATAGACAGATTCAAAATTTGTAAAAAGTTATGAGTTCTACTCGTGAAGCACATTCGTGAGATACTAAACACGGAGAAATGCAGTGACTGGATCCTCTCGATCGCTCGGTATCTTTCGAGGCTTGCATTACCTCACACGAGCCTTGGATCCCCCTGAAACTCTTTACATTTTTTTGTCTCTGGAGAAAGCTGATCAGGTGTTTTACAAAAACGTATTGTCATTGAGTTTACGTACGTTTGCAAAGTTTCAGGTCTCTAAGTAAACAGAAAGTGGTTGAAAATTCGATTGCAAGATTTTCGCACAGAAAACAAATTAAAAAACAACAGAGTGAAGTTAAGTAAAATCTTGCAAAAAGTCAATGCAAAATAATTCACTGCCCACATTCTCTAAGGTCATAGGTACCTAACAATATATTCTAGAATCCTAAGTTCGTGGATTCCCTGAGGAGCTGAAGTACGTAGAATAGTAGATAAACGAGATGCCTGTAATATAATGTATTAAAGAAAGACTCTGGAAGTCTTGAGCCTTGAGAAGTCACTCATCAATCAATCTGGAAGAAGATTCCTTAAATAAATTATTTGAACCGAATTATTCTCCCTCGTTAAAAGTGGATAAAGATGTTTCTGTTTGAAACTGTTTTCTGAAATGCAAATTGGATAGACTTGTTTTAATAAATTGCTTAATCCCTAATTGGTCCAATTTTCCTGTGATGATTTATCTGAGGCACTTCGCTTATTTCTTATTTATTTATTTAAATAATAATAATTATTGGAACACTTATTGGCTCCGTTTAGTGCCCAAAGGGTACCTTACATTTTTCTGAGTATAAATCACCATATAGGATCGTCATAAGCAGTAAAAATGATAGATGAAATCACCACATAGGATCGCCACAAACAAACTGACTGACCGGTGTCCTAACCGTAGGCGTAGGTACGCACAAAGAGGTGAGTCTTCAGCAACCTCCTGAACTCCTCCAGGGTTTTGGCACACCGAACATCGAGTGGAAAAGCATTCCACAGGCTTGGACCCGCTGCACAGAATGCACGGTTTAGAAACAGCCCTCCGCGGCTCTTCTGTAGTGTTTATTTACGCTTAAAACAAAATACAGATTGATCAAAACGAGTTGACGTAATTATTTATAGAAAAATTGCTCGAGCAGCTTTACAGATGGTTTTATTTTACTTTAATAAGAAGTAGAAGGTAAGTAAAAATAAAAAGAAAATCTTTGGTTGGTTTAAAAGATTTCTCTTCTCGTCTATTGGTTTTAATCATTGAAGATTCCCATTGTTGTATTTCAACAATAAATAAATAAATATTTTTATTTTTATTAAACCGACAACAACCGTCTTCTATTCTGTCGTATTACTATTATCAATTTTAGTCACCTGGCATTGCCCAGGTAAATGCTAAGCTCCACGTAGAAACTAGACTCTCCACAATCCTACGCCAACAGAATACATACCATGACGCGAAGAGACCAACCTAGAAAGAAGAGTAATGCTAGGGAGTGTACAAGGCTGAGATTCAAATAGAGACTCTTTAGGCACTATGTGGCCGAACCATCTGGCACTTTTTCCTCCATTGCTTTTGTTGAGAACTTCTTCGTTAGTTATGTATTGTGATCTACAGAGGACGAGCGAGGAAAGAATACCTGGACGACTTGTTCCAGGATATGGGATTCGACTCATATAAAGAATTAAAAAGAACCGCACAGGGCAGGGATGCGTGGAGATGGAGACACGGGGCTTTGCTGCAAACCAATCTGGAGCAGAAGAAGTAGGACTCGCATCCGATTCCGAGTGGTGTCTAAGGGTGACATGTCTGTGAGTTACGAGTTGTCGAAGGTAAATCTTTGAAATATACTTTGGAGCCATGTCGTGAAGTGCCTTTAAAACCATGAAGCTATGATATGATTCAATCCTTTCTGGACATTTAGCCAGTAAATAAATCAGACTGCAGATGGCACACTTACTTACTTTACGTGTCTGGGTGGGTCATGCGATGCCATATCATGTAGATGCAGATATCTCCTTGTCGTTCCAGAAAGTCAGGTCCCCAGAGGTGCAGCCTCCTCCGATCAGTGGACATATTAATAAATGGCATATCGTGCGGCATCTATGGTTTTAACTTCACAAATATACGAACATTGTAGGATTTTTCCAGTAATGTATTACATTGTTCACCCGTCTATCTTATTGTTAAGGAGAGGTCGCCTCCTCGCCTTCCTCCTTCTGATTGTCCTCCTGTTCTTCAAATATTCAGTAATAATAATATCAGGACACTCAATCTTCCTTTTATTTATTGCCGTGTCTCTTTGCTTCTCCTCCTACCCCCTTATCTACCCCTTTCCTGAAGATTCTCAAGGCTTTTACAATTCTAAACCCTTTCAATGATTGTTGACCTTTTACCCCAGTACCTCCAAGGTTTTTCTACGCTAAATCATAAGTATACCCATTTTTTTTTGACAATTAGGCAATCCATCCCTATTCATTGATTTACGTTACTAGAAAACATGCCCATTGAAAATACCCCCATTTACAAAATGAGCCTACATTTTTTAATATGGATCTCAGACTGGACTAAACCCCGAACGACCGCATCTCCGTTAGAGAGATGACGTCGTGAAGCAAGCCGCTGCAACATTGATACAAGTGGCCCAAGATCATTTACCATGGAAAGGGGTGGAGGAGGCCTACGTCCAGGAGTGGATGGCTATGGGCTGAAAAAGAAGAAGATTTTTTTATTAAAATCTCAACTTCCGAGAAAAGTCTTTGAGAATCCCTACATGAGAGACGAGATGAATCTATATTTTTGAGCTTGGTTAAAATTT
Organism: Ceraclea dissimilis; assembly: GCA_963576895.1. Classification (NCBI taxonomy): domain Eukaryota; kingdom Metazoa; phylum Arthropoda; class Insecta; order Trichoptera; family Leptoceridae; genus Ceraclea; species Ceraclea dissimilis. The sequence continues at coordinate 983,470 of OY756360.1, forward strand.
AAAAAAGAAATGATCTCTTAAGCCAGTTCAATTCATACTTTTTTTTATAAAAATCCTAACTATATATGTATTTATGTATACCCTCACGCAACGTCCCTTGCAGGGTAGGCAGAAAGGACAGAGCGTCAGACGGCCCTATCCTTACACACCCTCCTAACCTCCGTCACATTTATGCAATTTTTCATACGCGCTCTCCGATTCCTTTTACTCAAAACGCGTCCATCCTTGAAAATCCTTTCGTACGAAAAAAATCTTTAAAAATCCCTACATAAGAATTTTTCTAAAAAGTGATCGCTTAAACCAGGTCATTTCGTACGAAAATGCATTTTTATTAAAATTGCATCTGCCGAGGAAAGTATTTGAGAATCTCTTCAAAAAGACGAGATGAATCTACATTTTTGCACATGGATAATGTGATCGCTTAAACCAGGTCCCTTCATACGACAATGCATTTTAATTAAAGTTGCATCTGCTGAGAAAAGTCTTTGAGAATCCTTACATCAAGGAGGGGAGGTGTTACCTTCCACCTTGCTCTGGTACTAATACAGGAGACGATGAATCAATCTGACTCTGTCCCTCGGGGCGTCTATCTCTCTCGCTTTATCTGTATTTCCTGTTTCACTCTTTACTTTCTTCCATTTAAGAATCGTGAAGTTATTATTTACAAAATAATTTCTGTACCAAAGAGTGAGATAGGTAAATAGTTATACAATTCACTTAAATATGAACAATAAGTACTTATTATACAGAAAAGAAAATGTGCAATTTTCCTTCATATAAAAATAACGTTGTTCATTAATGTTGTTAAAATGGGAGAACTTATTAGATCTCGACAACTGTTACTAAATATGCTTTGGAACAAAATAGGGTAGATGCATTGAACCTTTATCTAGGGAATAACCGTAATTGTTTTTTTATATCTTGTATGGATTTCGCAAAAAAAAATATTTAAAAACACCTCTGACCTTTTTTCCGAAAGACGGAAACTCGTTTCCCGAAAGTCGCGGAGTATTTTTTTTCTTGTACTGATAATATGCATTAAAATCTAGGGAATAACCATAAAAGTTTTTTGATAGACGCAAAATTAACCCCAAAAAATGGAAAAAACGCTATTTTTATCATTTTATCATGCGATTGTCACGCAATTTTGAACCTTAATGCCGTGGGAAAAGACTGTGACGTACTCATTCCTGGTGCCATGCCCTTAAGACTCCCGACCCAACTATGGCGTCACGGTAATTTCCCAAGTCATTAAAAGGTTCAAATTCGCGTGAACAATCGCATTATAAAATGATAAATACAGCGTTTTTATTTTTTTCAATTTTTGGGGTTAATTTCGCTCCAATCCAAAAACTTTTACGGTTATTTCCTAGATAAAGGTTCAGTGTATCTACGCTATTTTTTTCCAAAGCATATTTAGTAACGATTGTCGAGATCTAAGGTCTCCCGTTTATAGAATTTTTTGAAATATCAGCATCCATTTTCTTAAATGTGAACAATAAGTGTACAGAAAAGAAAATTGGCATTAAGTGCGCATAAACTATAAATGCTACAATTATTTTGCTTCAAATAAAAATCGTGTTACGTTAATATTAACATTCAATAGTTTTTTTTGTAGAGCTACTCAAGATAGCAAACGTGGAACGCGAGCTGGTAAACATAATAAAACGAAGTAAAATTGCACACTTGGGTCAAGTTCTCCAGGGCGACATATACAGGCTACTCCAACTAATTATGAAGAGAAAAATAGAGGGACGCCGAGGAATAGGAAGACGCCAGAAGATATCGTGGCTCCGAAATGTTCGTGAGTGGACTGGCATCAGGAACGTCGGCGAGCTGATCCGGACTGCGGCAGACAGGGAAGCTTTCGCCATAGTGATCGCCAACGTCGGGGGGACCCGATAGGGCACGAAGTGAAGATTTTTTTTTTTATAATTATGTAATTTTGAAATTTTAAAACCACAACATTATACTTCTATTTTGCAGAATCATATTCAAGTCACTGGTCTTTAGTCAAGTCCGGAGTCTTTGAAGCCATGACTAGAGTCAAGTCTCTGTTTCATTGTCCTCTTCTTCGCCTTGACAGTGATTTTTTTATGAATAACAACATCATCATTATTATCCCAAAAAAAAAACAGTTTGTAACATTTTATGACAAACGATAACATAATTCTAGTTATTATTATTATTTCGTATGGCTGCTGCCATCGTTGGGTAGCAACGTCAGAAGATAATAAACCATTGAGCTCATTGTCGAAGACTGTCCTCTGAGAGTATTCCCTGGACCATATACAGATATCCACAATGCCACACCCAATGCCCTTGAATGAATTGGAAGCCTGGATGTTGCTCTGTAGGGTTCATGTCTCCTGAATGTAACAATTCGAGTAAAATACTACCTAACAAGTGTCAAGTTGAATCGAGTCATTTTTGAATAGACGAGTCTCAATTCGAGTCACGACTTGGACTCTAGTCCGAGTCATTTGACTCAGCACCACTACTTTCGAGTAAGAATTAATTCTGTAAAATTAATTTCAACAGAGTTCTCTGAAGTCTGAAGCATTTAAAGGCTTATCATAATTAGATTTAGAGGTAAAGAGAGAACAGACGTTTCTAATTACTCTGTGTTAGAATGGAGGTACCTGCCTACATTATGTAATTATAATTCTGGTGGGTACAATGTAACGCAGGGCCCGTGGCTATTTTTGAAAGTTGTTAGAATATATATACGGAATTTAAAACACGTCACGATTGCAATGCCTCCAGCTACTGTCCAGAAGCGTTTCGTTCATACTATATTTCTTTGAAAAATATTTTGCAATATAATACATATCGTTGTTCACAAACATTGGTATTCATTGACATTATACGTATACGAGCCTACAAAATGTTTGAACAGTCATCGATAGATGTCGGGCCCATTTATGTCAAATTTATACATTTTGATTAATAAATCGATTCGGTAAATATTTTAGTGCAAAATGTTATTAATCAGAATAGAAAATACTACTCTAAATAAATATTGATCTTGCTATAAGAATAAGCGTACAAAAATTATACGTGTAATAACAGGGTGAGATTCTGAGTAAAAGGAATCGTAGAGTGTGTATGAGGAATTGCATGAATGTGACGGAAGCCCGAAGTGTGTGTAAGGATAGAAAATTCTGGTGATCTGTTCTCTCTGCCTACCCCGCAAACCGCGTCATTTTTGTCAGGTTAAAGCTAGTATAATTATAAAACGAGTAGAAATAATATTATTTAATAATCCATTGTTGAAGAACAAAAGTGAATCCTTTGAAATCTTTCACAAAAATCAACCTAATTTAATTATGCAGCTACCTATATTATTTCACATTGGCTCCTTTACGAGAGCAGTGACACAACTCAAAAATCGTAATTAAAAATGCGTCAAAGATGCGTAGTGCACTATCATGACATATTATGTATTTATGCAATAGACTGCGCAATAATGACATAATAATAAAAGTAAATCACATTAGCAGAGCAAAAAAAGAACCAATGGTCACAAAATAACGTGACAATAGTCCCCATAATACTATCAAGCATAGGAGTCATACCCACCAAAATCAACAACAGCTTACAAATAGGTACTAGACATACAGTTACAGACATACAGAAAACAGTAATCATCGACATATGCACAATAGTGAGACAATTCCTTTAGACGCCACAATAGTGTAACATCACAATACAACAGGGTAACTTGAGTACGCTCCGTTACCCTGTTCTCGCAGTACTAGGCTCTAGCACCTGAGGGCAAACACCAGGACGGAAAATAAAAATAATAATATGATATCTCATATCTAACTCTAGTAGATATTGTGGTGAATATTTGACTAGTTCTAATAGCAACATAACTAAAATATCTCAGTTATACATTTTTATTGATTTATATTACTATTCCAACAATAAATCAAATTTGTTGTGCAAGATTCCTCGAAATTAAGGTAAAATCTGACACTTTGAGGTGTTTGTGGCTGCCCTCACTTGGTCGCTCCAACGCATCGGCGATCTGCCTCTCGGTCTCCTGCCTTGTACACTGCCTAGCATTACCGTTCTTTCTAGGTTGGTCTCTTCGCGTCTTGATAGATGTCCGAAAAGACGAAGCATACGTTGTTGGCATATTGTGGAGAGCCGAGTATCTACGTGGAGCTCCCGTAATATGGACTCGTTGGTTCTATGTTCAGTCCAGGACACACGAAGCATTCTTCTCCAGCACCACATCTCGAATGCGTCGATTTTTCTCCTATCTACCGCTTTTATAGTCCATGTCTCGACAGCGTAGAGAAATATGGAGAAAATTAGTGTCCTGACAAGCCTCATCTTTACCTTAGAGGATATACCTTAGAGGATCTTATATCTAGCAGGTAAGAAAACGAGATCGAAAAAGAAGGCGTCTCCTCTATTTCTATATATTTTCAAATTGACTGTACGTATAAATAAATAAAAAATAAAGTTCTGATTTGAAAAGCATTTCCAAGAGATACAATACATTAAACATAGTTTGACTTGTGAGGCACAGATGGCCAATGCACACAGAGCTTTCTCGAGTAGAGTAGATTCTATGTTTTGTGCTTTCTCTCAAAGGTTCACTTTATATACAGGGTGACTGGTTCCATATGTCAAATATTTGGAGAGGTGATAGAGGATGAAAAAATATGAAAAAAAGTTTGGGAGATGCATATCCTAAAATCAACCGTTTTGGAGGTATGGCCTTTTGAAAATTCCTCATTTAGGTTTTTTGTCAATATCTCTCAAACTGCTAACTCGATTTTGACAAAATAAACAACAATTCATAGTAAACAATTTTGGCTTTCGATAAAAATAGTTTGTGGTCCCAATTTGTAAATTAGTCCTAATTTGTGGGTTTTGCCTTAGAATGCATTGAAAATTTAGTTGATAAACATGATTATTGAGAAAAAAAATGAAAATTTTTCTGATAAATAGCAAATTTCTTTAAAAAATTGCCATAATGTGTCCATTTTCACATTACAGAATGAATGTCATACGGAACAAATCACCCTGTATATGGTACACTGGATATTGATTGTTTGTTTCAGCGTCTGTTGTTGAACTGAAATGTTCCAGAGCTGAAAATGGCTATAAGTAATTGTACGTATTACAGATATTGTAGTTAGTTTTGTTATAACAATTTCTTATTTCTTTTTCTGCTAGGTTTAGTATATAATATGATTTAAAATAACTTCAATACCATCTTTTCTCGATTGTAAACATTTGGCAAACAGAAGATTTCAACATTCAGAACAATTATATGCAGTAACTACAAAAAATCGCTGATATACATGGGGGTTAAATCGATAGGTATTGAGGTCCCCTATCACCCTGCATCGGTTGGTCCGTGATGACTGTTACACCGTGTATAATGCATCATGTCGTTTTCTCAACCAATACTGAAAGCATCGTCTTGGAACTGGGTCCTGTCTATCGCTCGGTATCATTCGAGGCTTGTGCTGGAGAAAATCTGACTTACAATCTGGATTTCTTTTCCAACGTCCTTTCATACATGACTCCACACGACTCTTGGATCCCCTGAAACGCCTTACATATTTTTTGTCTCTGGAGAAATATGATAACATATGGAAGTGGCTGAAAAATCGTTTACAAGATTTGCGCACAGACAAAAAACAACGGTGCGTAGTTAATAAAATCTTGTAATGGAATGTGAGTACATGGTTGGTGCAGTTGGTTGAGGCGACAGTCTCTCGAGCGGGAGGTGCCAGGTTCAAACCACGGCGCTGGCGATGTATTCCACACTTTGCGATGCAGGCTTTTAGCCTAGTGCAAGGTGTGCAGGAAAGTATTTGGGTTTGTGTATGCAAGCCCAGATCCTTTTAAATAAAATAAAAAAAAATAATAAAAAATAATGCGAGACTTAAAATAATGGTCTTGTAATCAACCAGTATCATATTCAATTCATTTTTAACGAAACCTTTTTGAAAACTTTCGACAAACAACCAATTTACCAAATCCATCCATGTTTTTATTCCAACTTAACCCAATTAAGTAATTGGTATGTACCCTCGTTTAAACCGTCGCAGTTTTTTTTTTCTTTTTATGAGAATCACAACCAGAACATTCCATTGCAGTAATAAACGATTAAACCGACCATCAGCTGAATAATGGCTTGTTTATTTTTGTTCTTACAACGGCACTAAGTAGGGACCTACATTAGGATTATACATTAGAACTTTATGTTCGTTCGCTAGGATCGTTTCATAAAACGAGGAAAATTTACAATCAGTTTGAGTACTTTTGTCACCAGGTGGCACTAATGGTCGATCAAAATTGAACTGGAAGAAATTGGGGTTAACTGGAAGAAATCGCAGTTCTGCGATAAGTTCGCCCTAGTGAACAACGTTTTATAATCTGTACTATGTCAATTTTGTATATTTACATGTGTTTGTTGTTTACTTTAAGTTTAAATAAATAAATAAAAAAAAAATGGAGTAAGCATACTCGAAAATGGAAGAAATCGTAGAGCGTGATATGAATGCGATGGAAACAAATGTACGCAAGGGTAGAAGCATAAAAAAAAGTGTGTGACGCTTTGTCCTATCCTACCCGGAAAGGGATGCATCGTGATGGAATGGATGGACAAATGAATGCCTAGTGTGAGTAAAATAATTGGCAATATTATATGTGCCAACTTAGCTTGAAATATATACTCTATTTGGACAAACAGTACACTGTCGGCCATGTTAGTCGTATACATAATTTATCTTATGAAACAATGATTTAAAAAATGGCGAAATTTAATATTAAAATATTACTATAGATATTTGAGTAATTGAGTATATTAAGAAGCCCCGATTCTTGAAAATTAAATTTCTGATACAATTCGCTAGTTGCATAAATATAGCTTTTTATCATTGTGAAAATTTTCGGTTTTTAAATTTACCTTCCCATATTAGGTATATTATTAGGAACGTAGCCAATACTAACTGTTGACAATTTGTTTGGTCGTTCCGTTCGTTATACATACATCCCCTTCTCTCGTAGTGTATTTATTTTATGTCCACACAATTAATTTAGAATCAAAGTGGACAAATATCCTCTTTAGTTTATTTCAGCTTCGGTCCATTTAACGTTAAGAAACTACCATAGCAAGAGAGAAGTACATAAATTATTTAACTGCTTAGTTATATCAACTACTATAATGTACTGCCCTCCTAAGTAAAAACCGCGGATAAGACAAAAAGCTGAATCTGAGAAAAATGCGAAAAACTTATATGCATCGCCCCAAGGTTTTTATACTTTCTCCTTTAAGGAACATTAAGGGTGTTCAGAGTAGTTTCGGGAGGAGTTTGTTGAGGGGAGCCCTTCCGGCGAGCCTTGAGCCCTCCTTTGAAAAAAATGTTTTTGCTTAAAAGACTGGATGATATAGAAGCTAAAGCTCTTGAAACATCCAGGGGTGGAGGTGGGTTTACCCTTAATACCTTCTTCTTCCTCAGACACCCCTCCACTGCTGGATATAGACCTCTTTTAACGTTTTCCATTTCCTTCTTTTTTAAGCTTTGCTCAACCAGTTTCTTCCTGCGACTGGTACAATATCATCCACCCATCTTTTTTGGGGTCGTCCTAGTGGTATTTTGTTCTCGCATGGTCGCCACGTTTGGGGCAATAGATAGCAATTATTTCGGCAATATTCAAAGCGAGACAACGGCACTGCGTGCAAAGAAGAAAGAGATTTTTAAAGACTTCTAGAATCCACGGCAACAAATTTATTTTAGCAATCAAAAGAGATACCTTTGTTCATTTTTGGGAAACCCGCCATTATAAAAAAAAAATATCTAAGTATTTTTTTAAAGTATGTATAGTTACCCATGCTCATCAAACCCCTGTTAATTCAAAAACCTTGGTAGTAAAGCCATTATAATTACCTACATTTGCGTTAAAAAAAATTGGGCGAAAATTAGAGTTGCCCATTCTAAGTTTTTACGATTGAAATATATGTATATACCTCTTTCGAGAGAAAAAACTCAAAATACCTAAAATTGCCTTATGCACGGTTATTTCTTAGGACAGTTGCCTGAGTAGGTAAACATTATAGGATAAGAATTAATTGAGCGCTGTACGTTTTTTTTCTAAATCTTTCTAGGCACGGGTAATTAACTAAAAATAAATTATGTAAGTACAAAATTGTAATTATTCTGAAACAATTAATTCGTAAAAATTATTATAGTTACCTACAGTTATTGAATATTATAGTTAAATTTAGTTATGGGCAATGACTTTTTTAAGTTACAATACTTTTTTACGTTGTACTGCATCAAACTAAACATGCGTTAACCAGTTACCACACAATGAAAGATCATTCATTTAACATAAAAAGTTAGACTTTTATATGTTGGAGCATTCTACTATTTATACTCTAGCGAATATTTTTTGACATTCGTCCCTCTTTTTTTCCAATATAAACAAATTTTGGCGCTTGCGTTATTAGGTACTTTGCGCTTACTCTTTCATGCAAAACATGAAAAAACTTGGAAGGATAATTTTTAGATGGATTTCCTCAGTGCAACCTCCTTAAAAGTATTAACATTAAAAAAAATGTATTTTTGAGACCTTAGATCTCGATAACCTTACTAAATAGAAAAAAATAGGGTATATAGGTACATTAAACTTTTATCTATTAAAAATGACAGTGAAAAAAATTAAGTGAAGCGAAATTATCCCCAAAGAGTTAAAAAAAACGCTATTTTTAACATTTCATCGTGCGATTTTGAACCATAACGCCATGGGAAATGACCGTGACGTCATAGTTGGGGATCCACTATTTAGTTACCTACATAGTTTCAGCAATACTGATGTTACATTATGTCAAAAAAAATTGGGTGGATCGAAATGAACAACAAAGAGTTTAAAAAAACGCTGTTTTTTTTTTACTTTTTATCATGCGATTTTGAACCATGACCCCGTGGGAAATGATCGTGAAGTCATAGTTGGGGGCACACAATTTAGTTACCTAGATAGTTTCAGCAGTGCTACGAATATTGTATGTCACAGTATTACTATGTACGTCATACGAGTCTACACTCAGAAGTGAATATAATTAATGACTATTATTAATTAGAGGTAAACAATTATTTCACTTTGGCATTTCTAATGAATTTCACGTATGAATAATAATTCATACCGCTTTGACTTTCAAATGGTTGGATAAGCTTTGTTTTTATTACAAAGTATGACGTGCACTCAAAATATTACTTTTAAAGCTAGGACCATAACAATAACATCAATTTAGTGAAATATATTTTAATTATTGTTGTTGCAACAATATACTTCTGTACACAAATTGATTCGGCGGCTATTGTCTTAAAGCGGCCTCCCACGGCGAGCGAATCCGGATTCGTACGTGATTTTGGATTTGTACGGACCGCCATACAAATCGCTACGAAAGCGTCTGTAGATTTACGAACTCACCCCTTCCCACGGTGTGTGAATCTACGTACCAATCCGGATTCGCGCACCGTGGGATGTAGCTTTTAGAACAGACTTCGGTCTAGTGAGACAGTAAAATTTTACCAGATAGATTACCGATTTATTTATATACAAAATTCATTGTTTTTGCATGTTGTATATCAGGAAAATAAATTTCATTCATTCATTCATTCAGGTGCAATGTCTCTCGGCGTGGTTCAAAATTCATGAACAATCGCATGATCAAATGTTAAAAATACAGTCTTTAAATTTTTGAGGTTATTTTCGCTTAGTTAAAAAAAATTACGGTCGTTCACTAGATTTTAATGCATGTTATCAATACAAAAAGTATTTTTTTCTATGCAAAAAAGTTGCTATCTTTCAAAAAAAACATAGAGGTGTTTTTCACATTTTTTTTTGAGAAATCTATACAAATTAGGTAGGTATAAGAACTAAGAAACGATCGAACGAAAATTACACAATTGGAAAAATTTATACTTACCTACTCAATATCTTTCTTCCAATTCTGAAAATCATGAACATATTGTTTTTGGTAGTAAATACATATAAGTAACTTTTTTTACAAAAAAAAACGCCCTTGGGAGTCATGTAGCTATCAACTTACATAATTCTGTTGGAAATTGGGTATGTTTGTAACGCTGCGCCGTGGCAAATTTTCCAAGTTTCAATTCCAGTCAAAATTGATTATATTTTTGAATATCGCATGCGAAAATCATATCCCTACTTCTTCTGAGAGTCAAAGTTCCACGTCAATATTTCTCAAATATTCTATTGCCATTGACGTCATCTCATGGATTTTCTAAAAAAAATCTGAGTAGGTAGTAGAGATTCGAATGTTTGTCAAATTTCACAATGTCAAATCACGTCATTTTTGACGGGTCACAGCAAGTACTTAGATATAATGTGTATTCTCGAAAGATGGGGTGAATTTTGAAGAAAATATATACGAGTATGTAGGCGTATTAATTTCTTGAACGCGATTTTCAGCACGATGTAATTGTTAAAAAATATATGAGAAACGTGATAACAATATGATTTTTGGAAATATTTTAATATTTATTGTTAAGCTTCTGAGAATGATACACGTGTTTGCTCTCAAAGAACTTTTTCAAATACTTGGAAAAGAAAAGGTTTGCGAGAATTTCAGTGAATCAAAAGTATTTTAAAATCACAATTCAAAATTAATAATGAAAACTGTTTGTTTTTTTCTTTTAAAAACCAAAATTTTATGACTTCACATCCTAGATACATTTTTCACGGTCTTCCAAACAATACCAAGAACGCCCTTCCGAGGTGCTTGGATTCTTTCATTCTAGTGGCGCCTCCCATCAAGAATTGACAGATTCACAATTTGTTAAAAGATGTAAGTTCTGCTCGTGAAGCACTTTCGTGAGATACTAAACACGGTGAAATGCGACGACTGGATCCTCTCGATCACTTGGTGTCTTCCAAGGGTTGAGCTGGAAAAAGTCTGACGATCTGGATTTATTTTCCAACGCCCTTACATACGATACCACACATAACACACAGTTTATTCCAACAATTCAAAAATTGTCTTTTTTGTTTTAAACAACAGATGTGAAATACTCGTATACGTTGAAAGTAGCAAAAAAAGGAACCTAAGGATAAGACTATTATCACATCAAGCAACGCTAAACTAAGTTTCCTGGAGCTTGCTTTCGTGAGACTTCTCAAAGAAAACGGACAGTCTACTTCTTTTTCAGCAGTCTACTCCCATCCACTCCTGGACGAAGGCCTCGTCCATCTGCTTCCACGCCGCTCTATCCTGAACTCTCTGGATCCAGTTGGCACCCACGTATTTTACTAGGCCGTCTCTCCATCGTAGTGGTGGTCTTCCTACACTCCTGGTACTCGTTGTGGGTTTCCAGGTACCCTCTTCGACAACGTGTCCTCTGGATCTCTAGCTATGTGACCTGCCCACCGCCATTTGAGAGATGCGATACGCTGGGCAATATCTGTTACTCCTGTTCTTTGCCGTATCATTTCGTTTCTTACTTTATCTCTCAGGGTGATACCCAGCACGCTGGCATAACAAACGGACAGTACCTAGCTAATATTTTTGCTTCATGTTTGAATTAGTGTGGGTTCTTATTTAACTTCTAAGTTATTTTGGTTTCATTGAATATAATCAAGAAGAAGAAACTTTGTAACAACTTTATGGGGGTACTTAAAGTACTTACATTAAATCAAAGACTGATCAAAACTAAAGAAAAGGCGTATTGATATATGTAAAAAAAATCGAGCCCTTGTTTCTCGACAACCTTACTAAATATGCTTTGGAAAAAATAGGGTAGAAATATTTAACCTTTATCTAGGAAATAACTGTAAAAGATTTTTCTATGTTATATACAGAGCAGAGGGAGACCTTAGATCTCGACAGACATATTACATAATATGCTTTTAAAAAAAAATAAGTAGATATATTGAACCTTTATCTAGGGAACGACCGTAAAAATATTTTATATCTTGTATGGATTACTAAGGAAAAAGTGAAAAACACCTCTGAATTTTTTTTTTTTCGAAAGACAGCTACGTTTCACCAAAGTCGCGGAGATTTGTTCTGTTATTCTATTGATAAGATGCATTAAAATCTAGGGAATGGCCGTAAAATAATTTTTGAATGAAGCGAAATTAAACCCAAAATTTAAAATAAAAACAATTGGTTTTTGAACCTCATTAACGCCGCGGGAAATGACCGTGACGTCATAGTTAGGCTTCTACACTTAAAGCTCGATCAGACCACAACACAAACTTATGAATGTAATTGGAAAGGAACAAATCAATGTTATTTTATTCAATCAAAGTTTCTTCAGCTTAATTCCGGTTTATCCGATACTTTAAATTATTGAAACATTGATTTATCTCATTTGTTCAGTTGAGATAACTGTATGTACTTCTTCTGAACCTTTGCAGTTTATCCTAAGGAGATGGTGTAATCTGTGTATACATAGGTACCTATTCGTTTTTTTCTTAAGGGCTTGGCACCAAGAATGACGTCACAGTCATTTCCCACGGCATTAAGGTTTATTTATTTATTTATTTATTTTACATATAAGGGACACTGACAGAGTTAACAACACATACACAATAACAAACAAAATATGAAACGCGTCAACCCTCCAATGTAAAGTGTCCACAACTTACATAAATTATTATCATTCTATATCTATAACTACATATATATGGTTCAAAATCGCGTAAGCAATCGCATAATAAAATGGTAAAAATAGGGTTTTTTTTCCATTTTTTAGGGTTAATTTTGCGTCTATCAAAAAACTTATACGGTTATTCCCTAGATTTTAATGCATATTATCAGTACAAAAAAAATCTTACTGCGCGACTTTCGGGAGACGAGTCTCCGTCTTTCGGAAAAAATAACAGAGGTGTTTTTAATATATTTTTTTTGAGAAATCTATACAAGATATAAAAAAATCTTTTACGGTTATTTCCTAGATAAAGGTTCAATGCATCTACCCTATTTTGTTCCAAAGCATATTTAATAACGGTTACTGAGATAGAAGGTCTCCCGTTTTTAGAAATTTTTGAAATGTCGGTATGCATACGCTTAAACAAAATATTATGACTTCACATCCTAGAACTGTTTTTCGCGGTTTTCCAAAATATACCAAACACGCCATTCCAAGGTGCTTGGATTCCTTCATTCCAATGGCGACTCCCACCAAGTAGACACAATCAAAATTTATTTTATAAAAAATAATACCTATGAGTTCTACTCATGAAGCACTTTCATGAGATTCCAAACACGACGGCATGCGGTGACTGGATCCTCTCGATCGCTGGGTGTCTTCCGAGGTTCGAGCTAGACAAAATTTGACTTAATATTTTTATGACTTACGGATTTCTTTTCCAACGTCAGTTCATTCGATCCCCTAAAACGCTTTACATCTTTTTTTATCTGGCGAAAGCTGATCCATTTTTGCACAGAATCGTATTGTCACTGAGTTCACGAACGTTTCCAAAGTTTCAGCTCTCTAAGTAGTCAGCAAGTGGTTGAAAAACTGATAACAAGAATTGGGTTTATTTTGGGCATAGTAGAGTGGGGGTTTTAGGTACAATCTAGGGATTTCATGGGAAATTAATAATAAGCAATAAATTCACTTGTAATTTAAGTTTATTTACTAAAGTTAATAACAAAATCCAACCAAATAAATCTTGTACTTCTAAGCTAACAAAATTTCGGGAATTGGTCAACTTATTGAAGTCCTTGCTTTGATTATCTTTGTCATGGTTAAGGAAAGTTTCAGTTCCGAGAACTTTCAGCTCTGTCATCAGCTTAATAAAATTACTTCATATACTTCAACAAATCGCTCTGCAAGAGAATTCCATAAAAAAGTTTTCTTGGGCGAAGTCGAATTCATCATAACGTTAAAACGTATTTTGGCGAAATGGAATATTATAGAAAGATGTGAAAACAAGAATATGCTTTTAATTCACACCGTACAGTAGAATAAAATAGGTTAAAACGAAATGAAAAAAACATAAAATATTTTTATCTCGCGAAATCAAAATGATTTTACGGTGTCTTACATATTGAGCTTATTTCACGAAAGAGCTTCTGGGTTTAACAAAGTTTACATGTTTCCAGTAACGTAGCGTGAAGGGGAGCGGGGGGGGGGGGGGGTACCACCCCGAAAGCACATTTCAGAGGGCGGCATTTTTGGGTAAAATTACAAAAATCCATTTTATTTTTATTTCAATGAAAAGTCGAAAAAATGTGGCTTGTAGCGCTATTTTCTCTCTTTTTATACCATATTAATTTGAAAACATTAGTTGTCCCACTCTGGCTTCAAAGTTCTTTAGAATTATCGTAAATTTTCGAGCATGCATTTCGCATTTCTAGATGGTCGGGAGCCTGGTTGGTAACGCGCTTGACTGTTAATCCAGCGGGTGCAGGTTCAATCCCCGATGCCGACTTACTCCACTTCACGACACAAACTTTTCAAGCTTATCAAGCAAACTTGGGTTTATTTCGAAAAATCCAGATTCATATTTTATAAAAAAAAAGATTTCTTCTTCTTCCTTTCATATGTTAGGCCTAGTGTCTTCCTGTTTGGGAATGGTTAAGTCTTTGGTTAGATTTTGGATTTGAACGTATTAATAAGTGGGGCAGCGGATTTAACTTCATCCCCGGGCGGCAGAAACCCACGCTACGCCACTGCATGTACCTCTACGTTTTAACTCAATTTTTTGTTGTACAATACACAACTTTCTCAATCTCTTCTTTTTTGCCTTAATTTTTGTCCTGAAAAACTTTTATATTGGTACGTGTAACGGAGTAGCCCACGAGAAAATACACAAACTTATTACTGAGATGTACGTTCCATTTAAAATAAAAATAAGCTTTTTGTTTTTGTTTAAGGACCTATATCCACTGAGCAAAAATCGTTATATTTTCACTTCAAATTTTGTTTGAGAATGTTATCGCGAAACGTAAGCGACAAAGTGAATTATACCTTTTTAAAAGAAACCTGGGAAGAAATTTAAAAATCTAAAACAGTCAATATGTTAAGATTATAATTACCACCATTTTGGGAAAATTATACTTTTATATCTATTTTTATTCAGTATTTTTGTTATTTTTTCCATACATGTAGCCCCAGAACAGGCTTTCGCCTAGTGGGGCAATAAAATCCAATACTTGTTTCTTACTTATATTTTTTACTTTGTTATATATTTTTTGGATATTAAATAAATGAAATGAAATGAAAAAAAATATCTGAAAAACTAAATGAAAAGTCTTCAAAAAACATAGTCTTCAGATCCCGTAAATTTCAGGGGTAGGTACTTTTGGAAAAAAAAAATATTCAAGGAATTCCCAAATATTGTAATTTCAAAACAGTCAATCTGTAGTCCATTGTTTCATCTATCACTGTCTTCAGTTTCAAGACGATTCTCTCAGTATTGCCTGAGAACTATTCAGGGCGCCGAAGCCGGATGACGGCATATAGGACCTTAATGAAAGCAGACAAAAAGTTTACAAAATATTATCGTCTAAGTATTTCAGTTTTTCTAAGTCAATTATGATATTTTTCATTGTTTTGTTTTATGTTTCTTTTATTTCATTCTCGCAATAAGAAATTTCGGCATTACAGAAATGTTTACCTTAATTTTATTTCTTTGCAAATAGTTTCGCAGAAACAAAAACTTGTTTTATAAATTGCACGAATTATTCTGAAAATTAGAGATTTATCATATCTTCATCTTTTTATTTCAGTCTGCCCGTCTTGAAAAAAAAATACTCTTTGAAACGAGGCTATAGTTTAGCATAAAAATATGAATTAGCGTTGTAACATAGAATATTCGGCCAAACCATACGGCCTGATTAACGCACGTACGAATTTTGAAACGCATATACCACATTATTCCAAATATCGCATCCTACTCTCTGACTGGCCCGATTAAACAGCCTAAAATTTTCCAATATAGGTACGGAATTTAAAACACTTCGCAATCGCAAAGCCTTCAGCAACCGTCTTAAAATGTTTGGCTAATACTACTTTTCATTGACATAATATTGCGTAACATAATTATGAGCAAAAAATGCTTATAGGCTGGCCACAAACGTCCCGAAGTTCAGTTCTGGAATCGACCGTTTTGCAAAAAAGTTCCGACCAAAACCTCTTTCTGAATTTAAAATCGGGGTGACGCTGAATTCAGATAGAGGTTTTGATAGGAACTTTTTTGCAAAACGGTCGATTCCGGAACTGAACTTCGGGACGTGTGTGGCCAGCCTAAGGGGTTATCAATAGATGTCGACATCAATTAAGGGCTTGGAAAGAATGACAACAAGGTCATTTCCCACGGCATTAAGGTTCAAAATCGCGTCAACAATTGCATGATGAAATGGTAAAAATAACGTTTTTTCCATTTTTTGGGGTTAATTTTGCGTCTTTCAAAAATCTTTTACGGTTATTACCTCGATAAATGTTCAATGTGATGTTCAAAACCCTGTTTTGTTCCAAAGCATATTTAGTAACGGCTGTCGAGATATAAAGTGTCCCAAATTTTTGAAATGTCGGTATGCATATTCTTAACGACATAATTTTTCTTCAATCCAATTCAGTTGCTTCCAAATACCTATTACGTACATTTAGATATATTTTCAAAAATAATATTTTGGTCGTACATAATAATATACTTATTTATATTTATTTTCACAATAATAATAATATGGAGCCCAAAGAGTTAAAAGGGGATGGCAAGGTGTCAGATTCCAACACTGTTATTATATTAGGGACGCTTTGGGACGAATCGCCTAGGGGAAAATACCCAAGTAGCTGAAGGTTTTCGTCGTAGGTTCAAAAAAGCCATTTACTTTAGTATTTTCTACAGTAGTCTTTCCGTCACGTAAATTGTCTTTCTTGGAAATTAACCTACAAGAGGCGGTCTTTTCAAGAGAGAAAGCTATTCTACCAAGGGAACGTAATTGGGGACCATTTGTCTACAGAATAATGCCCTTTTTATTTTATTACAATAATATGGAATTTTATTAATAAAGTAAAAAAAATATTTGGTATAACGTCCTTGTAAGAAGTAGTAATAAAGAAATAATCTTAGCCATATAAGTACAAAATAATAAATAAACCAAAAAGAATAGAAAGTATGAAATCATTGTATTTTTTCAGTTTTTTTATGAGTGTAAAGTGACAAAATAGATGTAAAGCGTTTGAGGGGGATCCAAGGGTTTTGTGGGGTCATATGCGATATCGTAAGGAAGGGCATTAGAAAAAAAAATCAGGTCGTAGGTCAAATTTTGTCCAGCTCAAGCCTTGGAAGACACGGAGCGATCGAGAGGATCCAGTCACTGCATACCGTCGTGTTTGGTATCTCACAAAAGAGCTTCACGAGTAGAACTCGTATGTTTTTACAACTTTTGTTTCTGTCAATTCTTGGCGGGAGGCGCCATTGGAATAATGGAATCCAAGCGCCTCGGAAGAGCGTGTTTGGTATCGTTTGGAAGACCGTGATAAACAGTTCTAGGATGTGAAATCATAAAATCTACTTTTTTTAAAAAAATACGATTGCTTGTTTTGTACATACACAGCATTTACTGGCATTCGGATACTTACCTAGTAGGTACCTAATATTTTTTTTCTCTATATTTACAGGTATTACCCAAACTAATACAAATTTCAAAGGTCCCCTTTAAATACCGAAGTTATTAAGCACCTTCCCCATCGTAAACGTGTCACTTCCAGGTCTAAATTTTTATTTCAGTCCCATATAATTTTATGGAAGGGTTTGTGGAGAATGATATTAAAATTCTGTATTTCCGTTGTAATGGTCGTCCGCGAATAAAACTCTCGGTCACATGATAAAATTATTTCCAACAGTCCTAACCATAACTTTGCAATTTTATATTTTAACAGACATATCTGTGTATGGTGTCGAAATCTGCGGTATATTGGTATGTCCCATATGAACGAATCCGAATTATTAATAGTAGGCATACCGACATTTCAACAATTTCTAAAAACGGGAGACTTTAGATCTCGACAACCTTACTAAATATGCTTTGGAGAAAAATGTGGTAGACACATTGAACATTTATCTAGGGAATAACCGTAAAAAATATATATATATCTTGTACAGATTTCTCAGAAAAAAGTGAAAAACAACTCTATTTTTTTTTCGAAAAACAGAAACTCGTTTCCCGAAAGTCACAAAGATTTTTTTTTATATGATAATGTGCATTAAAATCTAGGGAGTAATCGTAAAAAATTTTTGATTGAAGCGAAATTAACCGCAAAAAATGGAAAAATCGCTATTTTTACCATTTCATCATGCGATTGTTCACGCAATTTTGGAACGCACGCCGTGGGAAATGACCGTGACGTCATTAGTTGGGTCGCGAGTCTTAACAATCAAGTACCTACTTACATAATGTTTGATATAATCTGTTATCTTTATGATGATATTGTTTTTCTCGTAAAAAAAACAAAGGTATTTGATTATAATATATCTACTATAAGTACCCCATATTTCTCTTGCAGGTTGTTTTCGATAGGAAATTAGGTATCGTTAGAGAAACTATTGTTTTCCCTTGTGATTTCGGCGCCAGACATTCAGATTAGAATAACATTATTATGAAATAATAATAAATTATAGAAAAAAGATCAGAAAGATAAAGATAACATAATTACAATTTATTCGTCTAAATAAATTATTAGTTCACACACTGAAAGAAATCATATTTTTGATTATTGTTAATGTATGTAATGTAGACGAACAGAATCAATAGTGGGTGCTCCTTTTCCAGAAGGCTTCTGGATGGGGCACCCACAACAACGCCGACCATAGATCCAGGTCGAGAGGAGGAACTCCAGAGAAATTTAGTTTCTAACAAAAACACTCCTATATTTATATTGTCAAATTCTTAATTTTTCATTCATACAATACTTTTTCGTCTTCATTTTTTCAACTACGTAGGTATACATTTTTATCATCAAATTTTCATAACTTTTCAATGTCACACTTTTCTGAAATTTTTCGCGCCCTTTCATACAATACCACACATGACCCACACGACCCCCTGGATCCCCCTGAAACGCTTTTTATATTTTTTGTGAGTTTTCGCATGCTTGCCATGTTTCATCTCTCTAAGCACTCAGCAGCGACGAAGGGTCCTAGGAACACGATTCCCTTTGAGTTTCCTTTGTCAGTTTAGGATGATAAAAGTATAGGTCTAATCTAACAAAATTCATTAAAAAATGTTAGTCCCGGCTTCCCTTCCACAGAAATTCACTCTTCGCCAATGCTAAGTAGTCAGGAAGTGGTTGAAAAACCGGTTATGAAAATTGCGCACAGACAAAAAACATAGTAAAAAATAAAAATCAACGGGTGGAAGTTAAATAAAATCTTATAAAAATGAGACATTCAGAACTCTTCATAATAGGTACGATATTTAGTTCAAATATATTACACATCAAACTAGGTCATACAACTACATACAAGTGACACACAGGGAAATTGGGATATTTATAATAGGTAGGTACTGGGATAACTTCGACGATTTTGTGGAGTAAATTGCGCGAGCTTAGAAAAATATTTACGTTGTACCTTTGTGTATAGGTATATTTCTAGTCATTATGTATTACAGAAATGGATGGGTGGCATAAATCTGGAGCGCGATACGCCAAACAATAAAAATGTTAGCCCGAATCGAGTTTAACGGTTCCCAGATCGATGTTCCTGATAGCTAGACTAAAATAGTACCAAGAATTTATTCTATTATGTTTCTTACTTCTATTTTTCAACAACCGTATCGACAGTTGTTTTACAAAATAATGCTTATTTTGGGCTGACATTCTCATACAACATTTGAAAAAGTTGCAGCGATAATAGAACGTTTTTGCAGTATTCCTACAACAGTGTAGAAAAATTAAGGATGAACATTGTCGGGCTTACGACCGACCTCAGCTGGGTGAAGTGATCACTTTACGCTCGAGAAAAATTCGCCATTTCAGTTCACCCTGGTGACAATTCGAACCCAGACCTTCGTCTCGCATAGTCGGTATCTTATCCACTACACCACGTTCATCCTTAATTCTTCTACTCTGTTGTAGGAATACTGCATTGTATGTGCTACGGAATGTAGAAAAATCCAACGCTTTACAAGGATAATTTTGTAAACCAAAAATAATTCAAGTGTCTCTTGATGTTGCGAAAACTTTCAATAGATGTCGTTTTTTGTATTCAGTATAAAAAATATATGATTATTGTATCTCTAGGTATCCACAAATCTCTTACTAATTTTCGACCCATTTTTCGATAAGTTTAATAGAAAACATGTAAATGGTGATTTTATATTTTATTTTATTAAACCTTCCATTTCATTGCCCTTAACTTAAGGCCCTGTTGAAAAGTTGTGACAAAAGATGACGGTCTAATTTTTTTATCGAACATTGAAAAAAATCACAAGTGATATGTAAAGCAATAATTGAAACTCAACCTCTTTTACATCACAAGTGTATATGAGTGAAAAGTGGTGTGGATGGAACGTTTGTCTTGGCTCGTATACGTAACCGACCGTTGACCCCTTAATACTCATGAACACAAAGAACTGGTGGACGCTCGCAAGCGTGTGGCGGCGACATTAGAACAATAGTTTTGCAGTAAAATTTTCCTTTGAATTACATTTTAATGGCGGCAAAATTCGCAATTTTTACGATCGCACGTGACGCATGTTTTCTCATGCGCAAAATAATATCAACATACACAATTCTGGTGGAAATCGGGTAACAATGTAACGCAGGCCCTGTGGCAACTTCTGGAAGCTGTTTGAATATACATACGGAATTCAAAACATCTCTTCTTGATCACAACGCCTTCAGTTACGGTCGAAATGTGTTTGGATAATACTACTTTTCAATGACAAAATATTTCGTAACAGGATACACATCGTTTGTCCAAACCTTAGGTAGGTATTCAATGACATTCTACGAGCCCACAAAATGTTTTAAGCAGTCGTCGATAGATGTCGAGCACCTTAATATCAAATTTGCCTTATTTGATTTATGAATTAAATTGGTAAATACTGCAGTACCTATAAAAATAATTTCCATAAAAATAAACATATGTACAATAATTATTATACTTGTAAGAACAGGATCGGGCGATCTGTTGACTCTTCTTGACTCAAACAGCGTCATTTTTGACGGGTTACAGCTATTTAAGTACTAATTATTAACCATTTGCCTCATAAAATGTTTATTGTATAAAACTTTTATTTTATTACTTTATAAGGAAGGTACCATAACAGGAAACCCCTTAAGGCTCCCGACCCAACTATGACGTCACGGTAATTTCCCACGGCATTAAGGCTCAAAATCGCATGAACAATCACATGATAAAATGGTAAAAATATCGTTTTTTTTTTCATTTTTTGGGGTTAATTTCGCTTCAATCAAAAAACATTTACGGTTATTCCCTAGATTTTAATGCATATTATCAATACAAAAATAACTCTTCTCCGCGACTTTCGGAAAACGATTTTCTGTCTTTCGGAAAAAAGATCAGAGGTGTTTTTCCCATTTTTTTGAGAAATCCATACAAGACATAAAAAATCTTTTACGGTCGTTTCCTAGATAAAAGTTCAATGTATCTACTCTGTTTTTTTCCAAAGCATATTTAGTAACGGTAGTCGATATCTGAGTCCTCTCGTTATTAGAAATTCTTGAAATGTCAATATGCCTACTCTTAATACATATTCCTGTATAATAAATATAAAATAATCTCAACGTGCCTTTATAAATATTTCTAGCAATAAGTTCGTTTCCTGAAAACAAACCGAGCTTTTCAAGCTTTCAAAACGGAATAAATTCTTAACGAGATTTTAAATAACTATTTGTACAACTTTCAAGGCTTACAAAGGCCTTTCCTAAAATTATGTGGTTTATTGATAGTCCCACATAACTTTACGCATGGCTAAAAAAATGATATTGCTGGGTTTAGTTTCGTGTTACTTACGTTACAATTGCTTGCTGTGTCATGGATGGAACGGATCTTTTGGGTAGGGAAGCGCGCCCGATTCCGATTTAATGAAAAATATATTATAAAAAAATAATAATTAGTTAATTAGTTGTGGGCAATAAACCCTGGCGACGCCTCTGTTGCATGACTATGAAAGAAGCGAACGTTCTTGCAACAATTCAATTCTCAACCAATAAGACGGGAGATATGAAACAAGCGAAGAAACTCAGAAGACACGAGAGCGGCATTCTTTTCCGTGGGTCAACGGAAGCGGTCAGTTTTTAAACGCTCTGGATTGAGCAGAGGGCTAAGCCCAGAATATATTTAATTAAAGATTAAATCTCGAGGAAACGAGAAACTGAAGTTAATAGTCGGTTAATTGCCGATAACAGTATATTTTGTAATAAATAGAGTCAGTGAACATTTAAACCATTTCAGCAAACAGTAAGGTGACATTTACATGAAGGTCGTGTCTAAAACCAATAAACTAAGAAGGAAGGAAGTATCCCAAGCAAACAGTAAGGTGACATTTACATGAAGGTCATGTCCAAAACCAACCAACAAAGAGAGAAGGAAGTATAAAACAATAGATGGGCAACCCAATAATAACCTTGACGAAGGACATCTAAAGAAGGAACCACAACATATCAGGTCGGATTCACTTTATTATTATTATAACGCCTTGCCAAGAAGAATGAGGGTGAATGTTGTCTACAATCAAGATACATCATAAAAGTCATAAAGCGTCGATACCAGGAAATGGGTTTCATAGATACACGCGTGTATAGAATAGTATTTAATTTATAAAGCCAGACCTATTATATGTACATAATTCATTGTAAAGCATGTTCCGATATTAATTATTAAAGTATCAAACTGTACCAATCGTGTTGTAATTTCTAGCCGCACCGCTGAGGGGTTTGGGCAAGGGAAGCACGCCTCCGACCGTCACGACCTGGATTCCGAGTTGGGGAAACGCGTGGGGTCTTGGCCAGGCCTCTCAACGAGATAAACCTGTTCCAATTTGGCGCCCAACGTTGGGCGCCAAATTGGAACAGGTTTCCTTTGGCCGGGTTAGACCACCACGGCCACCCAATCCTACAGCTGGACTTGGGAGTGAGAAATACAGGAAAAGATAAGACTCACAGTTTCCTCAGGGGGTAGGTTTCCACCTTCCAGGGGTTTATCTCGTTGAGAGGCCTGGCCAAGACCCCACGCGTTTCCCCAACTCGGAATCCAGGTCGTGACGGTCGGAGGCGTGCTTCCCTTGCCCAAACCCCTCAGCGGTGCGGCTAGAAATTACAACACGATTGGTACAGTTTGATACTTTAATAATTAATATCGGAACATGCTTTACAATGAATTATGTACATATAATAGGTCTGGCTTTATAAATTAAATACTATTCTATACACGCGTGTATCTATGAAACCCATTTCCTGGTATCGACGCTTTATGACTTTTATGATGTATCTTGATTGTAGACAACATTCACCCTCATTCTTCTTGGCAAGGCGTTATAATAATAATAAAGTGAATCCGACCTGATATGTTGTGGTTCCTTCTTTAGATGTCCTTCGTCAAGGTTATTATTGGGTTGCCCATCTATTGTTTTATACTTCCTTCTCTCTTTGTTGGTTGGTTTTGGACATGACCTTCATGTAAATGTCACCTTACTGTTTGCTTGGGATACTTCCTTCCTTCTTAGTTTATTGGTTTTAGACACGACCTTCATGTAAATGTCACCTTACTGTTTGCTGAAATGGTTTAAATGTTCACTGACTCTATTTATTACAAAATATACTGTTATCGGCAATTAACCGACTATTAACTTCAGTTTCTCGTTTCCTCGAGATTTAATCTTTAATTAAATATATTCTGGGCTTAGCCCTCTGCTCAATCCAGAGCGTTTAAAAACTGACCGCTTCCGTTGACCCACGGAAAAGAATGCCGCTCTCGTGTCTTCTGAGTTTCTTCGCTTGTTTCATATCTCCCGTCTTATTGGTTGAGAATTGAATTGTTGCAAGAACGTTCGCTTCTTTCATAGTCATGCAACAGAGGCGTCGCCAGGGTTTATTGCCCACAACTAATTAACTAATTATTATTTTTTTATAATATATTTTTCATTAAATCGGAATCGGGCGCGCTTCCTTACCCAAAAGATCCGTTCCATGGAATTTCAATATTTGAATTATTTACATAAAAATATTCCAACGTTTTGTATCCACAAAAAATGACGAATACTACCCACTCTCGAATTCATGTTTTCTCCCCTATCAAATTCCTTCTCATTTCCCTTCCTCTCACCCTACCTGTTCCATTTCCTTACAATCCTTCCATGCACATATTATATTTTCTTAAATGTTAATATGTAAATATAATTTTACAAATAGAGTTAACAAGACATACACAATGACAAATATAAAATGAAGAACATGTCAATCCTCCAATTAGAAGTGTGTACAACATACACCTATTATCTTTCACCATTAATTATTCATCTATTAGCTAATTAGTTTAAATTCATACTGAGTACTATCAAATAAAGAAAAAACACTTACAAAATATTAATAAATCCAACATGAGTGACAAGATTGCGCGTATATTGTTATAATAAATAAAAATTTATATAAATCCTGATAAATGTATCCCCTGATGGGAGAGAGCTACACCCCTGGGGACCTGATTCTAGGGAATGACAAGGCGATGTATTGGAGGGGCAGGGTATGACCCGGACACGTAAACTAAATAATTTTAATACACTTAATTATAATTTTATCAGACTGGCTCATAATCGAGGAGTCGTTGCTAATCTCTGATAGAAGCGGCGCAAGAAGAAAGAGAAAATGCCACTTGTGGCTAACTTCCGAAGTGTAAAATTATCTGGGACATGGTCTCTACTATCTTATTTTACATATTAGCCTGTAAAATTTTAGTAATTAATAAATGTAAAATGTAATTACGCTTTTTCTATAATACTTCTACTCCACGTGCAGGTTTTATGAATGTTTATGCTGGTTAGCTTATTTAGGATAATAATGTTAATAAAATTAGAGATACGTTTTCAGGTACCGCGGATAATTCAATTTGAAGCTCCCGACCCAACTATGACGTCACGATAATTTTCCACGGCATTAAGGTTCAAAATCGCGTGAACAATCGCATGATGAAATGTGAAAATTAGCGTTTTGCTTTTTCAGTTTTTGGTGTTAATTTCGCTTCAATCGAAAAAACTTTTAAAGTTATTCCCAGATTTTAATACATATTATTATCAAATCAAAAAAAAAATTGAGACTTTCGGATAAGTTGCTGTCGTTCGAAAAAAAGATAAGAGGTGTTTTTCACATTTTTTTTGGGAAATGTATACAAGATAAAAATAATCTTTTACGGTTATTCCCTAGATAAAGGTCCAATGTATCTACTTCATTTTTCCAAAGCATATTTAGTAACGGCTCTTGGGATCTAAGGACTCTCGTTTTTAGAAGTTTTTGAAATGTCGGTATGCATCAATTAGCTAAAATATGAGAATCTTCCACGTTTTATAGTTTAATTAATATCTATTGGGTTTAAAAAACCGGTTTCAAGTTATTTACACAATTATTTGTTTGTAACTTCAGATATTTTATATGGATTTCTACTCGGCTAACACAAAAACTTCAGAATGACTTATTGTTGCTTTTGTCAAACAAATCTATACATTCACAACTCCGTTACAAAGAAATAATGAATACTGCTTTTTATTCCAAACATCTGTAGTAGATGTTATAAGTAGGTACCTACCTTTGCAGCATGTAAACAAAATCTATCCTTGATAAGTTCAATAATATTATATTTAAAAAAAAAGGATTTACGCCGACGCCAGCCAAAGCCGACTCGTAAGCGTCGGACCACCCATCCTGCTTCCTCCCCAAGAGAGTTTACATAACGCCACATTATGAAAACGTGCATATCTCTCGTTTCTTCTTCTCTTTCTTCAGCTATCTCTCCACTGCTGGATATAGGCCTCTTCCATTTGTTTCTGAACTTTGCTGATCCATCATCTACCCGCGACTGATATTATGTCGTCGGCCCATCTTTTCTGTGGCCGACCTATTCCTCTTTTTTGGATGGAGACCCACGCTCTCCATCTAAGAACTCTCGCTTCTGTTGAGTAAAATCTGTAATCACCAATTTTATTTTATTGGAAGCACAAATCCTTTAAAAAATCTAGCAATACGAATCAAATTCAGTAGATAGATTTTGGTTATATGCACCGTCGCGTTGTATGTAGCAGAATTTTTATTATTATTTTGCATATTAAAATAATGTCTCTCCATAATGAAGACAGATGGCGGTAATTTCTTGTATAAATAATGCCATTAATAATAATAGAATTATTCTTTTAACTTAAAAATACTCGTACTTCATCCTTCAGAGATGTTACGGAGATTCGACTCCGACTCCTAAAGATCCGATTTATAATACACCTCCGACTCTGGCTCCGATAATTTGGAATCGAATTTTAAAACAAAGATCGAAACGCGTACCTGCAAAATTCATTTGTGAATTTTAGCATCATAATAAGTAACTACGGTATATTTGAGTACCACCTTCATTTCTAATTCAATAAATGCTTCCATGGCACTGCAGAATACGAATATATAAACATACATGCCAACTAAATTGTAGTTTGCTTATTCTTGTGATGGTTGTATAATTGTAATGATCTTATACCGTGTGTTGAGATACAGGGCAACCATCTCTAGTTCACCCACGTTGATGCTCTTAAACGTAGATGAGCTGTTCACATGTTGGTAAATGTATATAATTTGAATTGAAATGCCTGTCTATGTTTTTATGTACACTATATTAACTAAATAAAGAATCGCAAATCTGTCTATCTATCTAAAATATTACGGCGATTATTTCATTAGGTCTGCCCTGCATGCAATGCATCTTACTTTCACTTTTTTCTCCGGCCACCATTCCAGCACCAACTCCGGATCGGATCATGACTCGGTTAATCGGATTAAAACATCCGACTCTGGCTTCGGTTCCAAAATACTCACCTTTATAACATCACTACTTTAGAGAAACTTTTATATCTTTTCTAATAAATGAAGATCCAACAGTCATGTTATGTTTAGTTTTTACATTTCGTACATTAAACATGAATTAAGTATACATATTTTATGAATAGTTGGTACTAATACGTAATTATACGAGGGACAAAGGAAACTGTAAAAAAAACCAAGCCCGGCGCAAACGAAGTGTAACTCTAATAATATGTAAAAATAAGTAAATAGGGTAGATAAAAAATAGGGTAGATACATTGAACTTTTATCTAGGGAATAACCGTAAAAGATTTTATATATCTTGTAGGTATATATTTCTCAAAATAAATTTTGAAATTTTCTATGTTATCTTGTAGATATTTACAATTATTTACTAAAAAAATGTTTGAATTGGCCATCAAAAGAATTCTCTGAAAGGAAATCACGTGCTAATAGATGCGCCTGTTTTAGGCCGAATACTGAAGCGTGGTCTATAATCAAATGAACTTCGTACATATATTCACGTCGTATACGAGTATATATAGCATAAATATAGCATAAATATATAGCATGGGCGTCGCCAGCCTCGGAACTAGTGGGGGAGGGCAAACAAAAATTTTAAAAAATTATACAGCATAAAAATGCGTAAATAGCGCCGCAGTCGATTTTTTTGTGAGACATTGTGAAGGAGGTCGTGATGTGGTTTGTTTATTTGAAAATGTGTATAATGCTTGCACAATAATATGTTCGAAAAATGCTATATACAAAAAAGTAATAAAAAATAGAGCCGCAGGCAATTTTTTTTATGTAACTTAAGGAAATTCATACTAATTTTAAAAAATTTATACGATTTTTTGTGAGGTTTTATCATTTAGTATGATAAAATGTATACCTTTTCCAATCTCTAGGGGGCGGCAGCTGCCCCCGTGTCCCCCCTTGGCAACGCCCATGTACGAGTTTGTTGTATTATATAGGTCTCTATGTTGTATGACATTTGATTTATGTCCTAAATGGGGACGCATATAGATTGAAGTGGGCGCAACGGACGTTTGTTCAAATGCCCCAACCCCGCCCAGTCTGTGTTGACGGATTGCTAAATCGTTCTAGTCGTTTGGTACAATTTACAAATTGCTGACATTGATACACGCGCTGCAGTATCGCGCCAAATATAAATTAAAATTTATCCAATCTGAAAAAAAAACTTTTAGGAATGGCGCTTGAATCAAATGTACTAAAACTAAACTAAAATTGAAGAATTGGCGTCTTCTTATTTCTCAGCCGTTTCAATTCCAATGTTGGACATAGGCCTCCCCTTTGATTTTCCACAGATCCCTACCCGGAAGTAGACTAATTGACATTAAAATTTAAAAAAAACGGGAGACCTTAGGTCTCAACACTAGCTATCCTTTTGAAAAAAAAAATGGCTAGATACATTGAACCCTTATCTAGGGAAAGACCGATTTTTTATAACTTGTTCGTTTTTCTCAAAAAAACTGTGAATAGACCTCTGATCTTTTTTTCCATTATATGTTTCCATCCTTGGACAAGGACACTGAAAGAATGTAAGTTAGGGGTGGGGTTTGTCGGGGGGCTCCCTTCTGGCTAACCCTGAGCCCACCTCTTTAAAATATTTTGCCAAGAAGTGCGGGTAACTGGAAGAAATCGCAGTTCTGCGATAAGTTCGCCCTAGTGAACAACGTTTTATAATCTGTACTATGTCCATTTTGTATATTTATATGTGTTTGTTGTTTACTTTAAGTTTAAATAAAAAAAAAAAATAAAGAGGACGCTATATGCACTTGTGCTACCCGGGGTTGCGGAGGGCCTTAAGCCCGTGGGAGCCCTTCATTGATATTTTTTTTCCGAAAGACGACGACTCGTTCCCCGAAACTTGCGGAGATTTTTTTTATTATTGATAATAATATGCATCTAAATCTAGGGAATAATCGTAAAAAAAATAAATGACGAGAAATTAACCCAAATGATAGTAGCAGTAATTTAAAAATTGGATTACCTAACTGCACTTTTGTAGTTAAATTTCAAGCAGGTGTATTGACTTTAGAGTAGGTAAGTACCGTCATTGTAAAATTAAGGGCATGGCACCAGGAATGACGTCACAGTCTTTTCCCACGGCATTAAGGTTTAAAATCGCGTGACAATCGCATGATAAAATGGTAAAAATAGCGTTTCTTTCAATTTTTTGGGGTTAATTTTGCATCTATCAAAAAACTTTTACGGTTATTCCCTAGATTTTAACGCATATACAAAAAAAAATTCTCCGCGACTTTCGGGAAACGAGTTTCCGTCTTTCGGAATAAAGGTCAGAGGTGTTTTTAAATTATTTTTTTTTGAGAAATCTATACAAGATATAAAAAATCTTGTACGGTTATTCCCTAGATAAAGGTTCAATGCATCTACCCTATTTTGTTCCAAAGCATATTTAGTAAGGGTTGTCGAGATAGAAGGTCTCCCGTTTTTAGAAATTTCTGAAATGTCGGTATGCACACTCTTAACTAACAAATAATTGACTTTCTATGTACTTGGTACACTACACAGTACACACAAGCCATGCAAAATGATATAACGGAACCACTATCGATTTTTTTTATCAAAAAGCTAGTTAGTGGAACCACCCGTATTGAAAATCACGATATAAAGCATTATCATAACTTTATTCTGCTTTTTTTCAAATTCACAATATCACGAGAATTTTTAATAACCATATCGCTAGCGAGCTTTTAAGTTGGAAAAAGCTGGAAAATAATAGTATCATCAACGTATTATTATTACACTGAAACGAAAAAAAAATCAGCTGCATAACAGTGGTTTGTTAAGGCTAGAGACCCGACTATGACGTCACGTTCATTTCTCGCGGCATTAATGTTCAAAATCGCATAATCAATCGCATGATTTTTTTTTTAAATATTAGCCTTTTTGTTTTCTCTTTTGGTTTTATTTCGCTTTATTCTAAAAAAGATTTATATGCTTATTATCATGGAGAAAAATATTTTTCTTTGCGACTTTCGGGAAAAAAGATGCTGTATTAAAAAAATAGAAAGTTTTTTCATTTTATGTTTGAGAAATCTATAGAAGATACAAAAAATCTTTTAGAGTCATTCCCTACATAAAGGTGTATAATGTATCTACTCTATTTTTTTCCAAAGCATATTATTTAGTAAAGTTGTCGAGATCTTCTTCTTATAATAGGCCTAGTGGACTGTTGTTTACGGATTATAAGTCTCTTATGAGAGACTCCCAGCTATGGAGATCTTTCTCTCAAAAAAATATTTATTTTTAGTATCAATATCCCTATCCTTAAAACGAGCTTTTTCCTGTAATATATCAACCGAGCTTTTGTGGTGATTCAATTAAAAAATTGGAAACCGACGAGTCCTGATTCTACTAATTGTTTCTGCAGGTTTTAAAAGGACTTAATCTGATAAAGTTTTTTCCTATTATTTATACTACGATCTCGTTATATCATTTGATGCTTTTAAAGAGCTTTAATTCTAATACTATTATTTTTAACGTACATTCACAAGCTTTTCAAATACGATGTGCTTTTGTCTGTTTATTTTGCTTTACTAATTTTGTGCAATCTGCATTTAGCAATGCTTAACGTACATACTTTGGTTGGTACAGAAACAAATCATAAAAAAATAGTTTTTTTTTTCAGTTACCTAATTGTTTATCCAAGCGAGAAATTTCGAACTGACAACGTAGTCTATAATCCACGATACGGGCTTTTAGTTCAGTATAAAGGCTGGGATTGACGCAAACACATTAAGTGATATTATGCCTTCACATCCTAGAACTGTTTTTCACAATTTTCTAAACGATACTAAGCACGCCCTTTCGAGGCGCTTGGATTCCTTCATTCCAATGACGCCTCCTACTTTAAATAGTGAGAATCAAAATTTGTGAAAAGATATGAGTTCTACTAAACTCGTGAAGCACTTTGGTTAGATACCAAACACGGCAGTATGCGGTGATCGGATCCTTTCGATCGCTGGGTGTCTTTCGAGGCTAGAGCTGTAAAAAAACGCCCTTTCATACGATACCACACATGACCTCACACGAACCTTGATCCCCCCGAAACCCCACAGATCTTTTTTGTCTCTGGAGAAGGCGGATCCAATGTGGTACAGAATCGTATTGTCACCGTGTTTACGTACATTTGCGAAGTTATATAACTCGATATAGTCAGAAAGTGGTTGAAAAATCGATTGCAAGATTTGCGCACAGGCAAATCTTGTAAAAAAATATTGGCGGCCTCAAGCAAGAACGATATACTAAAGACACGTTGCTCATGAGAAAATATACGAGCCCATAGATATCTGTGGAGATGTATTTTTTTTTAAAAAGGATCTGGGCTTGCATACACAAACCCAAATACTTTCCAGCACACCTTGCACTGGGCTAAAAGCCTGTACCGCAAAGTGTGGAATACATCGCCAGGGCCGGGGTTTGAACCTGGCACCTCCCGCACGAGAGACTGCCGCCTCAACCAACTGCGCCAACCGCCAATCATAGTCCGAGAGCCCGCTGCTTAATTTATGACGTATCTGTTTTTTGATCGAAATGTGGTATAAACGATAGCTTACCAATAGGGTTTTACATCGCACTAGGGTTGCCTATCAAAATCTTGCCGCAACCCCCCCTGCCCCCCCCGAAAAGGTCCCTCTTCGCGGTTTTTCGCATTTTATAGGAATATGGTAAGAGATAGGAGAAAGTAGTCAATGACAAAAATAATCCTTGCTAAATTCTCTACAAAAAATATAAGGTCAATTTTTTCATAGGACTAGTAGTTTACCCGTAATGGCCGGTCAAAAAACAGGATATTTTTTGAAAAAATAAAAAAAAAAGATTGATTTTTTTCCTTTCACATTCTTCCACCCATTATTACTAACATTTTATGGAAAAAAAATTTTGGCCTGCGGCGCTATATCACTGGGTATTTTATGAAAAACTAAATTTTAAGAATTTTCGTCACTGAGTTTTATTGTAATAACTCCGAAATTATTAGATGTGTGAACATAAGTTATAGCTTGTTTTGTAGCTAAGACTATGGTAATTAATTCGTTCTTTGACTATTTTCCTGTAGCTCTTATCAATTTTCAACCAATTTAGTTTAAAAACATTTTTTTTGTATTTTAAATGAATTTCGGTTTTGTACCGGCCATTGCGGGTAAACTGCTAGTTCTACGAAAAAATTGACTTAACATTTTTTGTAGAGAATTTAGCAAGGATTATTTTTGTCATTGACTCCTTTTCCTATCTCTTACCATATTCCTATAAAATGCGAAAAACCGCGAAGAGGGACCTTTTCGGGGGGGGCAGGGGGGGTTGCGGCAAGATTTTGATAGGCAACCCTAGTGCGATGTAAAACCCTATTGGTAAGCTATCATTTGTACCACATTTCGATCAAAAAACAGATACGTCATAAATTAAGCAGCGGGCTCTTGGACTATCATTGAGAGAGGTCTGCGTCCGACAGTAAAAGCAGAATGGTTAAAATGATGATGAGGGTGTATAATGAAAATAAAAAAAACTGTTCTTTTAGACCAAATATCTGCTAATTATATTTTAATAAAAGAAAATAAATAATAGGTACTTCTGACAAAATTATTAAATTACAATTTTATTAATAATTTTCCAATTAATCCAACAAATAGTTCCCGTAATTAAAATCCGTTATTAACAATAATAAAATTGATATCAGTTTATTAACAAAATAATGTGAAATCGCTTGTTTGCGGGGACAGTAGCATAGCTCAAAAATCTTCATTTTATAAATTGAACGATTTAATGATAGATTTCAAATTAAATTAGGTATAATATTTATTTACACTTCAAGTGAACAGATCAAAATGTTGCAAATTGTTGCAACTCTGATTGTGTGTATATAATATTGATGTACACACATTCAGAGAAGTGTTCACTAGGGCGAACTTACCTCAATTCTACGATGACTTTCAGTAAATTTAATATTATGGAATGCTTTCGACATGATTTTGAATACATTGAAAAATATGTTATTCTGTTTCTTTTAATTGCTATTTTACGAGAAAGAGAAAACAAAAGATTCATTGTATTCAGTTTATACATTTTTTTTAGTTATGTCACTGTCCTCGCGAACAAGCGATTTTAAAACAAATTATGCTACTAATTATGTAAGCAAAATGCGTTTGTTTGTTTTCAGTAATAAAATAAATAAATAAATGTTGTGTTTTGTTAGCGAAGCTTTTGTATGAAAAATAATATTTTATGTTATTTTAAATATAGATAATCTTTTTGAACAATGTTATTATTTTTTTATTAATAAACCACAAACAGATGCACTACATTAACGTTAGGTAAACAGGAAATATACAGACGAACCTTTGGATTATATTTATTTATTTATTTATACTTCGAGTGAATGCAGGATCTGAGGATTCACCGTTCAGTTTTTCAGATATAAAAGTATAATTTTGCCAAAATACTGGTAATTATAATCTTAACGAATTGACTGTTTTAGATTTTTTAAATTGGTCCCAGGCTCTTCATAAAAAGGTAAATTCACATTGTCGCTTACGTTTTTCTTATTTCGCGCTAATATTCTTATACAAAGAAAAATTTGAAGCGAGAATAGAATGCTAGAGCATATTATAGGCCCTTGAAGACATTTTGTATATTGTAATGAGAAAAAAACATTTCAAACGAAAATCTTTTATTTAGTGAATGTCTTGTCTTCGACCTCCAATCGATCCCTTGTCACATTTTACCAGATTCAGTCGAACAAAAGGTCTTCTTCTGACTTCTAGCGTGGGCTGCCCCGGTTCCCAAAGAAAAACCAAAAAGAATATTGCTCAACATGAATGTATCCCAAAAAAAGACAAAATCCCTTCAGAAATATCCTCAACAGATGAAAGCCCAAACTTTCTAGTTGGATTCCAGTATTAAATGAATTATTATTTATAAAATGTTGACCATTTTATTGTCTATCACATTTTATATCCGCTTATTTATATGTTTATTTCCTAATCTATGCTAGTTTATAACATACTGAAAGAAATCTATACTAATAGATGCAATTAATTGTATTTTCAAAATCCAATTAAATTTGAACATTTTTTTTTTGGATTTATTCATTTTGAGCAATATTTGTATGGGTTTTTGTCCGGTCACGGGGCCGCCCCGCCCTCTCTTTCTTTCTGAACTGCGTGCCAGACTGAACTCTTGAAAAGGGTCGATGAAAAGGTGAACTCATAATGAAAATGAAATGCTATTTTTGTATCAAAATAAAAACGATAATTATTGTCCCTCTTTTCAGATTTTCTTCTCCAGCGCTGCTTAATCTACATACATTATTTTTTACCATCTTGAGTTTTTTTCCGATATAAAAATATGAGCAATGCCAGTCCGGGCCTGCTGATAAAATCGATAGACCGATCTGGTCAATGGGCCGATGGACCGGTCTGACCAAAGGGTCGTCTAGCCAACAGTGTCGACTGATTAACTGATTACATCGCGAAAAAGAATTTAAGCTGTTTTAAACAAAATTAAAAAAATCTTTTTTTACACAATCTCACAAACAATTTTCGCCTGCCGTATTTTTCTACTCAATGGGAGGGACCCCCCAAATCTGTTGTTAACTTAGAGCCCTCGGATGCCATAATTCGCCACTGTGTTTGTAGGTTTGGGGGTTCAAGCACCCCCGAAGTAAATTTCTGGCTTGTATCTTCTTCCTTTTCTTATTGTGTCGGTCAGTACTCATTAGATCCCCTTCCGCTCCCAGAAAGCCACAACCTCTCCTGCGTCATCGTCCAACGGGGGACGATCTGCGAGACTCTCCCATGTGCACCGCCCAGCAGCCATTGGGCAGGCCAGGAGGTGCTCAGAGCTTATATGTACTCAGTACTGTTTTCGTGGTAAGTAGGGGGCCGGCTTTAGGTCCCAGTCCGGGCCTCACTATAAGTAACCAGCGACAAATATTATGACGAACATGATTGATTTTATTTACCAACATTATGCGTCCGCATCCATGATCAGTATCAGTTTTTCCAGTTACTAGCAATCAATTTAATTATCAGAGTCGATGTCGCGTTTTAGCACAAGATTGATAGAACGATTTATGACGGATTTTCCCGAACAGTGGATTTTAATTTTTTAAGAGTACGCATGCTTACAAATTCAAAATTTTCTAAAAACGGGAGACCTTAGATCTCTACAACCCATACTAAATATGCTTTGGAAAAAATAGAGTAGGTACATTGAACCTTTATCTAGGGAATAACCGTAAAACGTTTTCTGACCTTTCTGAACTTTCTCTGACCTTTTTCCGAAAGACAGAAATTCGTTTCCAGAAGTCGCGGGGATTTTTTTTTGTATTGATAATATGCATTAAAATCTAGAGAATAACTGTAAAATTTTATGATTGAAGCGAAATTAACCCCAAAAAAAGGAAAAAACGCTATTTATAGTATTTTATCATGCGATTATTCATGCGATTTTAAACCTCAATGCCGTGGGGAATCACCTAAAGAATAGGAACATTTCCACATTCTAAGCCAATTTTAATGTTTAATTCGACTCATTTAAAAAAATGTGTATGTCTTGTACGTTTCTGTTGGCCTACAGCAAACACGACGTATGTTATTTTGATGAGCATTTTGAATAATAAAAGAAAAAACTTGAGCTATAAATTTCATCAGCAACAAAATTTAAGTGGGTATAAAAAATTCAGCGAACGAAAGAAAAATTTTCCGTCGTAAAAGATTCTCCCTTTATTAGAATAATGTCATTTTAGTAAGGAATCTAAAGAAAAGTGTGAAAGGACGTCTCCTTTAGATGTAGATTTTTTCTTCATTGTTCTGTCTGTTCCCTTGTGATTTTGTTCGAACAAAGATTATCATCAAATTACATAATTCTGGTGGAAATTAGGTGGCAATGTAACGCAGGGCCGTGGCAAACTTTACAAGTTGTTCGAACACATACCGAATTTAATAGAACCTTGCGACCGTAGCGCATGCAATTGTGGTAGAGATTTTTTTACCAATATCACATTTTTGACATAATATTGTGAGATGCTGAGCACAGCTGAGATGGAGAGACGACCTGGTCCGACATGTCGTTGCAACCTGGATGCAGTCTGCACAGGATAGGACAACATGGAGGCAGATGGAGGAGGCCTTTGTCCAGGAGTGGACGGGGATGGGCTGATGAAGAAGAAGAAGAAGAAGATTGCGCAATATGATACATGCCATTGTTCACAACCCTTGGTATTCATTGGCATTATACGAGTCTACAAATGAGTTTGAGAAGTTATCGATAGATGTCGAGCTCTTTTATATTAAATTTGCACGTTTTGATTTAGAAATTGAATTGGTTGGATTGGATGAATAGGAACCTATTGTTGTATAAAATAAAAAAACACTACACGCTAAATAAAAATTTAATTTACCATAAGAACAAACGTAAAAAATCTCTACGTCTAACATTTCTCTCTCGACTGCCCGCTGATTGCACTGCAACTTTCGTAAGCTGCTGACATTCAAAGACGTAATCTCTAGTCGTGGTAACATGTGGCCATTGACAAGATACATGAATCGTAGACTTGCCTTGCCTTCAGCTGTTAATTAGCTTTCTTTTAGGTGCATCATAGGTATCTCAAAAC
This sequence comes from Ceraclea dissimilis, assembly GCA_963576895.1. Classification (NCBI taxonomy): domain Eukaryota; kingdom Metazoa; phylum Arthropoda; class Insecta; order Trichoptera; family Leptoceridae; genus Ceraclea; species Ceraclea dissimilis. The sequence continues at coordinate 1,020,157 of OY756360.1, forward strand.
CCCGTAAAACTATAACACTGAAAATGCCGGGCATCAGACCTAAGCGGTGTCACTACAAATATGAAAAATTTTATGTGCTGTTTTACTTTTATCTTTTTGAAATTCTCTATACAAGACATCTGCCAGGGAATTTTTTTCAGGTGTGTGTATCTAGAATCTAGATCATAAAAAAATGCGTTTTTTCTTTCAGTAAACGTCAACTGTCTTATGAAATTCTAAAGGCAGATGACGTTTAGAAAATATAAAATTTAATGGCGCTGTAAAATGATAAGGAGAACTCCCTTTACAGAAGTATAACACACGAGATCAGAGGCTGACATATTGACGTCAAATAAATTGTTATTGAAATTGTTGGGTCAAGCGTTTTATGGTTTTATCTGTGGTGTTTGTGTCAGACATGCAGGAGTGTTTTTTTATTGTAAAGAATTAAATATTTAACAGTGTAGGGAGGTGTTGGAAAAGGGTTTTAACATGAAATGGTTTGGACACCAACGAAAATTAAAGTAATTTTAGAATGAGCTGATTTCGCCACGTCGACGAAATGGCGGCATTGTTTGTGTAGTTTCCTCTTTTATCGTAGTCTCCGCCCAATCTTCTTGCATTTTCTACCCTCTCCAATCTCGATGTCCTGTGCCAACTTGTCCCTCAAAGGTCGTCCAAGGTCTCTGCCCCCTGCTTCTGATTTAGAAACCTATATTTTTGTCTAACATATTTTTACAGCTGCATATAGGGCTCTTCCTGTCTCTTCCACAATTTTCTGTTTTGGGCGCTCTGCCTCCACCCATGTTCCGCTGATTCGATTATGTCATCGGCCCACGTCCTCTGTGGTCTCCTATACTCCATTTGTTTTCGTAGGGTCTCCGGCTCAGCACTCTGGGAGTCCATCTGTCGTACTGTTGACTTGCTACGTGACCCGCCCATAGCCATTTCAGTGTCCCTACTCTCTCCGCAATGTCTGAGATCCTTGACTTTCGTCTTATATCTTCATTTCATATCCGGTCTCTCAAGGATACACCTATCATTGGTCGTACACTTCAGGCAGTGAGCGACATGGTTTCAGGACCGTATGTTGTCACGGGCAAAACACAGGAGTTGGATACTCTGGCTTTTCGATTGTTCGGGACTACATTTACCTTTCTTTCATTATTTTTATAAGAACTTTGTGGCGTGATTAAAAATGACAAATTCCAGAAAGTCTTAATTTCGTGTTGTCATTTTCATGGGAATTTAGGCGTCATGTAATAAAATTGATCATAAACAAATAACACATAATGACGCAAATAAAATTTTATGGTCTGAGATGATTCCAGAGTAATTATCTGCTGTAATTGCTTTCTGAGTTGCCCAACTTTTTAATGTAGGCAGTAAAACATTACTTTCTAACATACTTAAATCCAAGAAAATGAATAATACATAATAACATTAATGGCTTGTAAATTGTGTGGACTGTAAGAGTCAGGTGTTCCTAAAACATCCATTAGATTATTTTCACGAATTTCTCCGCCTATCCTGAATATTCTATTCTTTCCCTTCACGCCGCATCCCTTGCGGGGTAATCAGAGAGAACAGGTCGCAACCCTTTCCTATCCTTACACTTTGTTCTTCCGTCACATTCATGCAATTTGTCACACATACTCTACGATTCCTTTTACTCGGAACACGACCATCCTTGAGAATCTGGTCTACATATTCAAACTATGCGGTTCTGGGACGGCCGCGATTCCTCACACCTTTTCTTTCTCCCCGGTATATTTTCTTTTTTATCCTTTCGTCGTTCATCCTTCTCTACATGTCCCAACCACCTCAGCTTGTTCATTTTCATCTTCACTAGATTTTAATACGTATCTTCAGTACGAAAAATATTTTATCTTTGCGACTTTCGGCAATAAACTTGCTATCTTTCTAAAAAAAATCAGAGGAGTTTTTCACATTTTGTTTTTGAGAAAAATATGCAAGTTATTATAATCTTTTCGTGTCGTTCACTAGATAAAGGTTCAATATATCTTCCCTATTTTTTCCAGAGCATATTTAGCAACGTTTGTCGAGATCTAAGGTCTCCCGTTTTCAGAAATTTTTGAAATGTCAATGTGCCTACTCTTAAAATATTAAAGTATTCACTAGTACACCGCCTAATATTGTGCACTGAGCATTACAGTGCGGCGCACAGTGGATCGGTAACATACATTATCTTTGAATAATTGAATAACGAGCTGCACATTGGTCCTCACTGCACGTTCTCAGGAGTATATGGCACTAAACCAACCTAACATGCTTTCTGCAGATTTATTTTCCTACTCTCTAATATAATATTCATCACACCATGCACTGAGGTGTCAGGAAATAACGACACAAAATAACTCAGGAAAAAATAACACGGGAAAAAATAACACGCGAAAAATATCACATGGAAAGGATTTCACGGGGAAAATTAGCCCGAGCAAAAATATCCCAAGAAGAAATACTTTACACAATTCATATTTCTACAATTATTTTTTAGTTTTATTTAAATTTAGGTGTTTTTAGTTAATTTTAATTCAGTGGGCGCGGGTTCGATCCCCGATGCCGACCTACTCCACCTCACGACACAAGCTTTTCAAGCTTACTGTGAAGTGTACAAGGGTGTATTTGGGTTTATTTCAATAAACCCAGAATATTTTTTTTAATCTATATAATCTATGTAACCGTTATAAAAAATACAGGGTATTTCCTTCCGTATGCAAAATCTCTTGAGGGGTGATAGAGGATGAAAAAATAAGCAAAAAAAGTTTAATGAATGCATGACCGAAAATCAACCGTTTTGGAGTTATGGCTTTTTGAAAATTTTAGAGTATGAAAATTTCTCATTTTGGTTTTTTGACAAAATCTCAAAAACTACTGACTGAATTTTAATAAAATAAAACAAAAATAATATAAAACATTATAGTCTTTCGATGTAGGTCTCAATTTATGGATTTTGCCTCATAAAATAGTGAAATATTTGTACACAAACTTTTTTTTCCGGAAAAAATGACCTTTTTTCCAGTAAACATCAAATTTCTTAAAAAATAGCCTCATTAAGTATCCTTTTTTACATTTTACAATAAAGCCTTAATGAGTTCTCAATAACATGAGTTAAAAAAATTACAATATTTCCCGACGCGACGGTGGGACCACAGCATCCGATCCAATGATGTCCAAACGTATACAAACGCCGCTAAGACGCATACAATCTTAACTGATCGCTCAGTAGTATTATCTTAACCTTCTTTTGAACCTTCTTCTTAACATCATTGGATCGGATACTGTGGTCCCACCGTCGGGAAATATTGTAATTTTTTTAACTCATGTTATTGAAAACTCATTAAGACTTTATTGTAAAATGTAAAAAAGGATACTTAATGGGGCTATTTTTTAGAAATTTGATGTTTATTGGAATAAATAGTCAATTTTTTCCGTAAAAAAAAGTTTGGGTACAAAAATTTCACTATTTTATGAGGCAAAATCCATAAATTGAAACCTACATCGAAATACTATAATGTTTTCTATGATTTTTGTTTTATTTTATTGAAATTCAGTCAGTAGTTTTTGAGATTTTGTCAAAAAACCGAAATGAGAAATTTTCATACTCTTAAATTTTCAAAAGGCCATAACTCCAAAACGGTTGATTTTCGGTCATGCATTCATTAAACTTTTTTTGCTTATTTTTTCATCCTCTATCACCCTTTAAGAAATTTTGCATACGGAAGGAAACATCCTGTATAGATTTTATCAATATCATTGTAAAATATAAAGTGTTATTTCCTCTTTTGAGTTTTTCCCGTGTTATTTTTTCTTGTGTTATTTTAACATGAAACCCATGCACAAATGTTCCTTCTATCCTTACTGCTTAATAATATATATTTTACCTATGCATTCCTAGACCAAACCTATGCATCGATGGTAATGGCATTTTAATGTCATTTTTACCACCTGCCAGGACCGTCGCCAATTTTCCAGCTAGGGAAGGGAGAGCGAATAAAATTTTATTTTTTATTTATTCACATGAAACATATTATTGACAGGTACATTAGTAAAAAAAATAGTACCAATAGCATCCGTTCACAATTATTACACACGCAAAACAAATAGAATATAAGATAGGTGTAATTAGAATTTCGTGCCTTTTTTTTCATTCGCGAAAGCAGGACTGGCTAACACACTTCTCAGTATTATTAGTCAGAAAAGTCTACATTATTAATGAACAATATTCATGATTGTAGGCATTCATGATTGATATATAAATTCATTAGCCTAATAGGTTCTGGAAAACATTCACCTATCCAGATATCACGGATATTAAAGGATTAGGCTCAGATATGCGTAGCCTAAAATGCTTTTTTTTTAACTTTTTTTTGTAATTTTAACTTCAATTTTTTTTCCTTTATTTCAGTACCAGACACAGATTTTTATCTACCCGGTAATTCGGATGATTATTGTTATCATGTTGTTTTTAATATTATTATCAAAGCCGTTAATCCCATCCGAGTGATGTAAAAATGCGATTACGATTTCATAATCGACAAATTTTTAAACGCAGTTGAATATAATCTAATGTAGTGATTACATGGGAAGATTATCGCGGGAAATACCAGGTGATTGTTCCAAGGTTTTTTTGATAAAACATTGTAACAACGGATTAGGATGAATTATAGGGTAAAAATTGCATGTAACACAAAGAGCCATGGAGAGGAGAATATTGGCTATTTTGTTGAGAGATAGACAGACAAATGAATGGATACGAGAGAAATCCAAGGTCACCGACGTGATAAAACGAAGGCTGCCTTAAAATGGCGTTGGGCAGAACAAGTTGCCAGACGCTCAGATTCTAGATGGACCAAAAAGATTCTCAAGTTGCAGCTTAAAACGAGCAGTAGGAGAGTAGGAAGACCTCAGGCAAGATGGTCTGACGATCTGAGGCGAATCGCAAGAAGCAAGTGGATACAGCACGCCCAGGATAGGGATCTGTGGAAAGTCAAAGGGGAGGCTTATATCCAGCATTGGAATTAAAACGGCTGAGAAAGAAGAAGAAGAAGATAGGGATGGTTCGTGAAAATTGCCAGTAATACGCCCTTTACATATTGTTTATTTTTTTATAAGTGGTTAAGAATTTATTTATTTATTTTATTTGTAGGACAGGAGAGATACACCAGGGAAATCATGCACTTTCATGAATAAAAAAAAAGAAAAAGAAAGTGTCAATGTGGCGCTAAATCACTAAAATAAAATACGTTATTTTAATATGTCTTATATTCTAACTAAGAAAAAAAGTGCTAGCCTATTATTTTTATATTATGCCTCATCCACATGCTGTCCGACCTTCCACGAGTCCCGCGCGAATAAGTAAAAAGGCGTTAACCGTCGGTTACGTATACAGTTCAAGACAGTCACCTCGTCCGTACGTCCTTTTACTCATTCACACAAAACTCGTGGAGGGTCCCCGAGCGTGAAGCGGCCCCATTCAGTCTAGGAGCCCAACTATGATGTCACGATAATTTCCCACGACATTAAGCTTCAAAATCGCACGAGCAACCGCATGATAAAATGTAAAAAAAAAAACGTTTTTTAAACCTACACTTTTTGGGGTTAACTTAGTTACATTAAAAAAAAGCCCTGCTAGATTTTAATGCATATTATCAATAGGAAAAAGTTTTTTCGGTAAAAAATTGAAGTCTTTTGATGCCTCATCCACATGCTGTCCGACCTTCCACGAGTCCCGCGCGAATGAGTAAAAAGGCATTAACCGTCGGTTACGTATACAGTTCAAGACAATCACCTCGTCCGTACGTCCTTTTACTCATTCACACAAAACTCGTGGAGGGATGCCGAGAGTGAAGCGGCCGCATGAAAAAAAAACAGAGTTTTTTTCACATTTTTTAAAATCTATACAAGACATAAAAAATCAAAGACAAAGGTTCAATATGATATACCCTATTTTTTCGAAACATATTTAGTAAGGTTGTCGAGATCTAAGGTCTCAAAAAAAAGTCAGAGGCCTATTCTTAATGATTGATAAGAAATCTCAAATTTATTTATTTTAAATAAGTAAAATAGATTAGCTACTGAATCATGTCGCTAAATTAATTCCTATAATCCTCATTGATAAGCTAAGTAATAAAACTACCTAAGATTTATATCTATAAAGATTATGAAAAAATATCGAGTGGTATAAAAGAATGGAATTTTTGTAGATTTCCATTGCAGTCCAAGATGTTGTTCCTCACTGTGTTCTGTGCGTACCTCGTGGGGGCCTCAGGTAATTATTTTTAAATATTTATTTCAATTTAATTAATAATTTATCGTCATTAATATTTGTGATAAATTATCTATTTCAAATATTATATAAAGTAGCCGAACCCTGCGCGCTTTGCTACGCCACAGATATCTGTAAATCTGTGAAAAAGTATGAAATACCTTCACCTATTTGTTACGAAAAACTATGGATTCGACACTGATATCGCGTTTTGCATACCACCCCCTCCTACCACCCTCTCTTATCACCATCTCTTACCACCGTCCCTCACCCCTTAAACCTCTACGCTTGCAGGGAGTATTACTATTCATTTTTTCGACACCAAAAACTATGGATTCGACACTAATATCGCTTTTTTCTTTTTGATTGTGTGAAAACTAGGTAATAATTTTGGAATATATCTGTGACCATCAGGCTTCTAAAACATATAAGGAGTATCTTTTGAGTTCTGGCTCTCTGAGTGTCACGATAGTATAATTATAATAATCTGTATATTTTATTGTCATTATTCCAGCCTACGTGCTCCCCTTCGTTCCATTGAACGATGGCCGTATCGTCGGAGGTGTTGAGTCATCCATTGAAGAACGTCCATTCTCTGCATCACTCCAGTATGTCTTCTCCTCATCTGTGGCAGCCATTTGCGGAGGATCCATACTCAGTGAAAACTACGTCTTGTCAGCTGCACATTGCTTAGTGTAAGAAACAATATTATTTTTAATATATGGCATGATCACTTTAGTTGAGATGTTGGTACACATAAGAATGCTTCGGTCAGTTACGCTGAGTCACTGGGGAGCAGGGAATCTTCAACCAATCCACCCTTTTTTATCATAGGAGAAATGAATCAGATGATTATTATATCGTTTTTTCATCATGACATAAATTTTCAATAATTATTGTGAACAATCCATTAAATCACAGTTTTTCGTAAAAAAAAAAATGCCTGCGGCGCTAATCTACTGAAGGTTGTTTCAGAAAAATAACTTTTGAACGATTCGGATTTATCTACCTTCTTATGTTTTATGACAAAAGTGTCGTGTTGTAACTCAGAAATATATCCAGCTGCGTTACTATTGAAAGACAACCAAGTTTATTTTTGAAAAAAATCACCTGCGGCGCTAGTTCCTGGCTACGACCCTGTTCAGAAGAGCCGGAGCCAAAGAGAGCTGATGTCGAACATAAAAGTGAAGAAACTCTCGTATCTGGCTCACTGAGAAAGATATCGTCTCCTCCAACCGATACGAGAAGGCGGGATAGAGGTAGGCCTATTTTGTAGGCGAAGTTGGTAGGAGACGGATATCCCAGTTGTGAGAGAGTGGACCGTGATGGAGACCGTGGATGACTTGTTCCGGGCAGCGCTAAACCGTAAACCGCTAAGTCTTTTCCGGAATGATCGCCAGAATTGGACACGAGTAGAAGAAAAACATACACATTAAAAATTGGTCAACAGATATAGAAGTTTTTGTACAGCAAAAAACTATAAAAACAACAAGCAGGTATATCTTATCAGATACACAGCAAAGGATGGACCTTCCATCAGGCTTATTACTGATCGTCGGCTGGCTTAATGTAATCACGCGGCAGATGGATGGACTGGAATTGGTGAATGTTACTTAAGTGTAAAGTGATCACATTAAGCCAGCCGACGATCAGTCATAAGCCTGATGGAAGGTACATAATTTGCTTTGTATCTGTTGAGATATAACTACTCGTTATATTCAACTACGATATTTAAAAAATTCCGATGGTCTCACAAAAAAATCTTGTATTCAAAATAATCTTAATAAACAACCTTTTAGGATTGCCCACCAGTCAACTAATTTGTTACTTATATTATTATTTACAGGAGCGGAACAATGCATGTTCGCGTTGGATCTTCAGACTACAGCAAAGGTGGTCAATCTATTGAAGTGAGCAAATTCTCTCAACACCCTCAGTATTATAGACCAACTTTAGACTATGACTTCGCAGTGCTGACTCTTAGAGCTCCCATTGTCATGGGACCTGTCGTCGTTCCTGTAGTCTTACCAAAATCCACAGCTGATGATCCACAAGAAAATGATATCACAACTGTCTCTGGATGGGGAGTTACAAGCGTAAGTATTATTTTGTGGCTGATTTGTAGTTCTTTGCCTCTTTTTTTTGATATTATCTTGACTCATAGCGGAGGATAAGATGGAAGAGAGATTTTTTTTTTATTATTTATTTATTGCAGATTATTTAACAGAGTATAAATGATAGATGTGGCGCCTAATCCAAATGGATTTTTGGCTATATACTTATTCTAACTTAAGAGTGTGCATACCGACATTTCAAAAATTTCTAAAAACGGGAGACCTTCTATCTCGACAACCGTTACTAAATATGCTTTGGAACAAAATAGGGTAGATGCATTGAACATTTATCTAGGGAATAACCGTAAAAGATTTTTTTTATCTTGTATAGATTTCTCAAAAGAATAATTTTAAAACACCTCTGACCTTTTTTCCGAAAGACGGAAACTCGTTTCCCGAAAGTCGCGGAGTAAATTTTTTTTCTTGTACTGATGATATGCATTAAAATCTAGGAAATAACCGTAAAAGTTTTTTGATAAACGCAAATTTAACCCCAAAAAATTGAAAAAAACGCTATTTTTACCATTTTGTCATGCAATTATTGTCACGCGATTTTGAACTTTAATGCCGTGGGAAATTACTGTGACGTCATTCCTGGTGCCAAGCCCTTCTACTTATTCTACAAATGTCCCCGCAACACCACCGTTCGTCCAGTCAATCGTTAAGTAGTCGTCTTAGACCAGCCATTGTGGATCGGAAGATGACAGATGGTGTGACAAAAGGTTTTGGTGACATAATAAATAGACGATCAGAAGATTTGCGTGTCCATTATAATATATTTGTTATTAACGGAATTTGTCCGAGTTACATAGTGACCGTTGAATTACTAGTGGATGACTATTGATAGACTGACTTGTAAGGGTACTTGCAAATGCTTATATACTCGTAGCTACTACAAATTATTGGTGCCGTCTTCTTCGGCTCTGCTAGAAATTGTCTCACGTGAACTGATATATTTTGTGTCATCAGAAAATAGTTCCCGATGAGAAAAGAATATTAATTGTTGGCACAATGGGACTTGGTTTCGGCGTTGACGAAGTGTTCTGCACTTTGTATGCATGATGGCCAATTCCTTTTAAAAAAATATTTGGGATTGAGAGGAGTCGTTGAGGATGATAGAAGCGGCAATAGAAGAGATTGTCATTCAACTTACAATTCAATTCAGATAACGTCGATGGACATACCATGCATAATTGTAGGGATTCATTCATTCGTTTAGTTGAAGTGAATTTGCATGTTTTTGCATTTTGTGTTTCAGGAATCATCCGGAAACGCACCCTTAATCATCCGCCAAGTAGATCTGCCAGCATGGAGCAATGCTAAATGTAGCGCCGTATATAGTTTCATTACTGCAAGACAAATCTGCTTGGGAGGAACTCCTCAGGGAGGCACCAGTGCCTGCTTTGTAAGTATCCTATAAAAATCAATAAATACTCCCGTTTTCTGACTCCTTCTACGCGTAATCTTTAAATGGCTAATTTATTATGTAGTCTCTCAATTTGATGTACAGTGTAAGATGGGAATACTGGACACGCCAGCCATCATCGGTTGGATTAGATGAGCATTTTTCTTTCGAGAAATATTTCCCATTCAGTCCTAATTACCTGTGTGTGTTACTTACACACTTTTTCAGAGTATGTCAAAATGATGTTCCTTGGGTGAGAATCGAACTCATGCCCTTGCGATTTTTGAATCAACGACTCTACCACTATTAAGGGTAAACCCACCTCCATCCCTGGACGATTCAGGAGCTTCAGCTCCTATGCCATCCAGTCTTTTACGCAAAAACATTTCATGCCAGAGGAGGGCTCAAGGTTCGCCGGGAGGGCTCCCCTCAACGAACCCCTCCTGAAACTACTCTGAACACCCTAAATATTCCCTGGAGGAGACTGTCACTGCAAAGATCCAGCAGAAGACCAGTCTACTTAGGCATCGTCTGAAGAAATCTGTATATTAAGCATTTTATTTCACTGTCATTGGAGGGATAAGTAAGTCCAACTACTGCAAAATATAATGTACCTTGGTTTATTTGATTTAAGGCCTTATTTAAGACACTTGGAATCGTCAGGTTTACATATTAAACAAACATTACAAAGTCAAATGCAGCAAATCGATAAACAGTTGCAGCAAAAAAGAATGAAATCAATAAACACACGGCGACGAAACAAAACTATTAAATAGGTGTTGATTAGTTCATTGCAATTCTGAATGCAAATTGTCCAGAACTACACTACGTCAATGACAACAGAATTTGATAAAGAAATCAGTATAAAACAGAGACATATTATTCAATGCAGGTCTCGATATAAATGGCCCAAAACTGCATTTAGTCAACAATCACCTTCTCTGATGACTAATAAATTGTCTAATTCTAGGGAGATTCCGGTGGTCCAGTGACCTTCAACGGTGTCCAGGTCGCCCTGGTGTCTGGAGGAAACAGCTGTTCAGCTCCCAATATTCCTGGAATCTATGGAAAACTTACATCAGTATTGGACTGGATCAAGGAGCAAGCAGACTTGTAAATTATCCACAATGAATTCAACAGTAATTTGACAATAATCACAAATACTGGACAACAGTTTTGAAACCAACAAATGTAATTTTTCCTCAATAAAATCAAACATATTAACAATTTTTTGCAGTATTCGTGTGTTTTCTTACAATACATTCCTATATAATCTCGACGTGTTCTACCGTCAATACATGGTGGAAGTCCGTTTTAAAGGAAATATGAAAAAACTAAATATTTAATTATTAAAATCCGCAAGATTCACTTTTGATTTGATGAATACTAGTCGCGAAATCAAAAGTGAATTTTGTAGATTTTAATCTCTAAATAATTAGTTTTTACATTTTTCCTTTTTATATTCCTATATCCTTATTATGTTTAATGAAGTAGCCTGGTCCCTAGAAGGACTTTGGAAATGTGGTCTCCTGAAGAAGCCATCTGCAAAAGTAAAGGGGCTTAGAGTTGAGTTGTTGGAGTAGAGTTGAAGGAGAAAAATTTTTGTCGCACTTCACAATTGCTGAAAAAATAGTAATAAAAATATTATAGTAAGATTTTGGACCAATCTAATTTTATTAACACCTCTCAAAATATCTGTATCCATCTGTCAAACACCTTGTATAGGCACATAGTTCTAATTTCTTCTTGTACTGTTTTTTGTATCCATCCACATTTAAATAAATATTTACAATATTGGTGCATTCCTTGAGATTGATAAGAAATCGATGATAAATATTTATTAAAAATAGGCATATTGACATCTAGAAAAAAGAGATTTTTGAGACATTAGATCTCTACAACCTTACTAAATATACCTACGTTGAAAGAAATAGGGTAGATACTTTGAAAAATAATTTGAAAAACGTTTCTCAATTATTATTAGCCCAGGAAATTTAGCTTTGTAGCGTAGATAATTGTCGGAAAGCTGGAAACTGTTTTAATCTCTTCATTAACAAGCAAAGAAGGTTTCCTGAAGTTTGCACCAATTTTACGCTTGTGCTAAGTACAGGGTGTCCCAAAAACAAAAAAAAAACTGAACTTTTTTCAGTTTTTCATTAATAACTCCTAAAGGAAGCATCCTAGACAAATTGTGTTCTCCTGTGAATTAAAGTAGATAAAATTCTTCGTCTACTGAGTATAAATACTACTCTCTACTTTGAAAAATAACTGAGAAACAGCGATTTAAAATTGTGATGTTTTTGTTAACAAATGACAAATCTCTTAATTTTCTTGAATCGTTGTTGAATATCTTTTAATCTATGCTACTTACAGCAAATTTTAGTACGTATGATTCAATTTCCGGTTAATTTTCTATAAACTGGCATTAAAATTTTACCTCTATATTAAATGGTTTAGGATGTAGAGGTATTTAAAGACAGACGAGTGAAATAGAGAAATTTTTTAAACGATAGATTTCGGTATGTGAAAGGTAAGATAGACTTAATTTTGCGGCTCTTTCTTAATAACGTACAATTTTTTTAGTTAAAAACCGAAATTTCGCTATTGATACGCCACTGTGTAACAACTTATATCGAAAAGACTATTTTTTTACCTTCATCAGTTTTACTAATATAACTCCTGAACGGTTGATGTTAGGGAAAAGATATTTTACTTAAAATTTAACTAAAACTTATTTACTATAACTTGATATTAAAATTAACTCTGTAACTTAAATAATAACTGAGTTACAGTGTTTGAAAAAAAGCATCACTAAAAAAATTAAATTGCCTCGGCTATTTTTGTTGAATAACTCCTGAACCGTGATATAGAGAAAAAGTTCAAGAGATTTAAATATAAGGTTAATAAATTTTCTATAACACAAGCGTAATAAAATAACTTTAAAAGTTATAGTAAAAAAGTTATGGATGATCAAAGTCAATATTTTGTGTAACCATTCGACGTTTGCTTATGAATTATATTTGCCTAGTAAGCACCTCCGAGCCGGTGTAGTATGAAATATGTCTGCCTAATAAAGTACCTGCTTGCCATATAGTATGAAATATATCTAAACAAGCGTCGAATGGCTACACAAAATATTGACTTTGATCATCCATAACTTTCTTACTATAACTTTTAAAGTTATTTTATTACGCTTGTGTTATAGAAAATTTATTTACCTTATATTTAAATCTCTTGAACTTTTTCTGTATATCACGGTTCAGGAGTTATTCAACAAAAATAGCCGAGGCAATTTAATTTTTTTAGTAATGCTTTTTTTCAAACACTTTAACTCAGTTATTATTTAAGTTACAGAGTTAATTTTAATATCATGTTATAGTAAATTAATTTTAGTTATATTTTAAGTAATATACTTTTTCCCTAACATCAACCGTTCAGGAGTTATATTAGTAAAACTGATGAAGGTAAAAAAAATAGTCTTTTCGATATAAGTTGTTACACAGTGGCGTATCAATAGCGAAATTTGGGTTTTTAACTAAAAAAAATGTACGTCAATAAAAGAGAGCCGCAAAATTAAGTCTTCCTTACCTTTCACATATTGTAATCTATCATTTAATAAATTTCTCTATTTCACTCGTCTCTCTTTAAATACCTCTACATCCAAAACAATTTAATATAGAGGTAAAATTTTAGTGCCAGTTTATAGAGAATTAACCGGCCATTGAATCATATGTACTAAAATTTGCTGTAAGTAGCTTGGATTAGAAGATATTCAACAACGCCAACGATTCAAGAAAAATAAGAAAATTGTCATATGTTGAGAAAAACATTACAATTTTAAATCGCTGTTTCTCAGTTATTTTTCAAAGTAGAGAGTAGTATTTATGCTCAGTAGACGAAGAATTTCATTTTCTTTAATTCACAGAAGAACACAATTTGTCTAGAATGCTTCCTTTAGGAGTTATTAATGAAAAACTGAAAAAAGTTCAACTTTTTTTTTGTTTTTGGGACACCCTGTACTTAGCACAAGCGTAAAATTGGTGCAAACTTCAGGAAACCTTCTTTGCTTGTTAATGAAGAGATTAAAACAGTTTCCAGCTTTCCGACAATTATCTACGCTATACCCCCTTTTTTAACGTTAAAACACCGGTCTATATTCGAAGGACACCATTTTTTCAACACGATAATATGGATTAAAATCTAGTGAATAACCTTATATTTTTTAATGAAGTGGAATCACCCCAAAAAGTAAAAAAAAAACGCTGTTTTTTTTACATTTGATCATGCGATTGTTCGCGCGATTTTGAACCTAATTAACACCGCGGGAAATGACGCATGTAGTCATAGTTAGACTCCTAGGCTTTAAGTGGTTTAAAAAAATTGCTGAATCACGTTATCAAAATCATTCCTGCTAATTTTGAAGCCAAGTGCGCAATATCTAATTAATATCTATAGAGATTATAACTGTATATAATAATAGTATTTTTTGTAGATTTCCATTGCAGTATAAGATGTTGTTCCTCACCGTGTTCTGTGTGTACCTTGTGGGGGCCTCAGGTAATTAGTATTCAGTTTTCTATTGGTTTATTATATTTTTTATCAGTTAAATTTATAATCAATATTTGAAATAACTAATGTAATTTTATGTACTTAGTTGGTTGAGACATGTAGAGAGAATGAGCGACGAAAGGATAACAAAGAAAATGTAACCTGGAGAAAGAACATCAGGTGTAAAGAAGTGCGGGCGCTCAATAACCACAAGGCTTGACCATGTAGACCAGATTCTAAAGTCTCTCAACTAATGCACAGTCTAGGGTGTGAAGCGCTGAATGGTGAACGTTTCTCGAGAGTAAAGTGATCACATAAACCAACCGATGACTGGTCGTAAGTCCAGCATGCCCATCTTACACTGTGCATTAGTTAAGAGACTACATGTGTGTTTTATCGTCATTATTTCAGCCTTCGTACTTCCTTCCGTTCCATTGAACAATGGCCGTATCGTCGGAGGCGTTGAGTCTTCCATTGCAGAGCGTCCTTTCTCTGCATCTCTTCAGCATCGCATAGCTTTAGTATTGGCGCATCACGTCTGCGGAGCATCTATCCTCAGTGAAAACTATCTACTGTCAGCTGCTCATTGTGCAGCTGCTCACTGTCAGCTGCATACAGTTGCGCAGCTCCTAATGTTCCTGCACTCTATAGCAGACTTTCGTCTGTATTGGACTGGATTAAGGATGAAGCAGTCCTATAAATTTTGAACAGTTAATTTAATAATAATTGGCCCATAATTGCAAAATACTAGACACTAGTCATTAGGCTGGGCCGTTTTCCTTTTTTGCCGATATCGGTAACGTAATAGCGGGGGTTTAGTGCTAAATGGTGACTAGATTACGTATGAAAAATATTTTTCAATTTGATGGTCATCTTCTGTCTCCGCATTGACCTTGAAGTTTTCCCATACAAAATAAATATCCCATATAATTGATATTTTCTCACAGGCAAGTTACTTAATTTAGATTTTTAAATATTAAAATAACAGGTTGTTTTATGTACTAATGTGCCTAAAAACATAAATAATAGTGAAAACAAAAGTAAATATATACATTGTTTTGTGATTATAAAATCTTTTTTTCCTCTAAAATTGTGCCCTTATACTACGAAATGCTATCTTAGCTTACATAAAGTTTTCTCTTGATAAATTTGTTGATAAAGCTACTAAGAGTTCTGTGGCAACCTTCGCAGATCTTTCAAGTGCTTAAGTGTGATTATAAAAACTGTAAAAGTTGTGGGAATTTCAATGCAGCAATAAACTCTTGTTCAATCGTGTAAATGTAAATAAATTAAAGAATTCTGTTGTACTATAGAAATAGCAAAGTTCCCGTGTAAGAGACACACCTGTTAGTAGATCAGCAAACATAACGAAAGGTGATGAACACAGATGTGACCCTAACCAAACTATAAAATCGTGGAAATATTAGAGGAACAAAATTGCCACATATTTATTTTGATACGAATATTTCCTAATAATTTAGCCAACACAGACCCATGAAAATAATGTCTAATGCTAAATGACTGACAAGAGCTACAGGATCCTGCGATTCTATAGAGTATCCTTCAGAAAAATTGGACATCTTAGCAATATATATTGTTAAAGTTTACTCTGCAACTATAGGTTTGCAGTAAACTGTTATTAAACTTGCAACGGTGGATTCCGTCACCAATGAAGGTTAGTTTTCTTGTCCAAATATTTATCAGATGAACTCAAATCTACAGTAGAACCTATAATTCAAAGAAATAAGTATGCTAACCCAGAAAACTTATTACTAGCAACGTTAATCGATCCTCAAATTAAGCATATAAGAAAATTAGCTGTGCGCCGTATTATCAAAGCTCATACCGCTAGATAAATAAAAATCAGACTCTTTTCAAGTGCCAAATATGAATTTCAACGCTGGCGCATGCTATTACCTTATAAACTGTCACCAAAATGTAACTGAGCCACCGATAATACAAAAAAATGTCTGACGAAGGTCTTCAGGCATTTATTGTACATAATGGCAAGGTATAATTTATTTTTCAGTTTCTTGTCACAATTAAGCACTTGAAAGATCTGTGAAGGTTGCCAGAGAAACCTCAGTAGCTTTATCAACAAAATTATCAAGAGAAAACTTTATGTAAGCTAAGATAGCATCTCGTAGTATAATTCCACAATTTTAGGGGTTAAAAAGGTTTCATAATCACAAAACTATGTACATAATTACTTATGTTTTCACAATTATTTATGTTTTAGGTATATAAGTACATAAAACAAGCTGTTATTTTAGTATTTAAAATATCTACATGACGTAACATGCATGTGAAAAATATCAATTATATGGGAAATTTATTTTGTATGGGAAAACTTCAAGGTCAATGCGGAGACAGAAGACGATGGATTTTTTTCATGAAATTTTGTACATAAATATTAGAGGTCATTTGGCAACAAATTTTCACTATTACGTTCTGATTAAAAGAACTTTTTTTTCTTCCATACAAAGGTGACCCAGCCTACTAGTCATATCTCTGTGTCCTGTTGACCAAAAGTGTAAATAAATAAATAGAAATAAATAAAAGTTGTTCTGTTTCATCAATAAACCATACATGACAAAATGTTAAAAATAGCGTTTTTTTTCTTATGGGTATCGCTTCATTCAAAAAAATACAGTCAGTCACCAGATTTTAATACACATTATCAAAAAAAAGAAACAAACACCTCTGCAACTTTCGAGTTTGAAACGAGTTGCTGTCTTTCACAATAAAAATCAGAGGTGCCATTCTATTTTTTATTTTTAAGAAATCTGTTAATTTTTTTACTTATTTATTTATTTATTTGTTTGTTACACATGGAACAGATACAGTCACAAAAACAAACATTGACAGGTACATTAGTACAAAAATATCAATACACAAGACCAATAACATCCCTTCACAATTAGCCCACACGCAAAACAAATAAATTACATTACATAGTTAAAAATATATATCTTATATCTATAAAACATTTATGATAGGTAAGCAGGAAGCATGGGAAGAGGAAGAAGAAGAGGAAGAGGAATGGAGGGGAAAATTAACGAAGCAACGAAAGAAAAGTTAAGAACCGAGATCAAGAACAATAAGATAATTTGAACATCAAGATAATTTGTTAAGAGTATTTACCAATCATTAATTTTTAATCATTAACAATATCTATACGGGATATAAAAAATATTTTACGGTTATTCCCTAGAAAATCTATTTCTTACTTTATTTAGTGTCTACTCTATTTTTTCCAAAGCATATTTAGTAACGATTGTCGAGATCTAAGGTTTCCCGTTCTTAGATTTTTTTGAAATGTCAGTATGCGTACTCTTAATAGACATAAATCGCTTAATTAGTACCGTTCTTCAGATTGTTAAGTTTGAATTAGAAACTCTAAACAAATATTAGCTGAAGGCTGTCTGAGTCTGAGTGTGTAAGCAACGTGTCGGATGCTCATAATAAGTTGAGAATTACTTCACACTTCAAAGTAAATATACCCAAGTACTCACTTAATACGATGTGAAAATTCAAAGTTTTGTAAGGTACTAATTATTACTAGTACCAAACAAACTAATTCTGAGTAAATCTGTACGAAAGGAATCCTATATTAAGAGTTTGTAGGCATATTGACATTTCAAAAATTTCTAGAAACGGGAGACCTTTAGATCTCGACGACCTTACTAAATACAATCTTTCGCAGCGTAATAAATCTTCGGGTTTCCTTACTGCGTGTAGAGTGGTTGAATAACCTAGCTTTCGGCAGCAATACTATTGCAATCTTCAGGGTGAAGTAGTTTTTATATGTAAAAGTCTTCTCAAAGTAAAAGTAGGCATATTGACAAAAGTGTGACTCATACATCAATATTACATCAGAATTCAACACACAGCTGCTCACGCTGCGGCAGTAAATTACTGATACCTCGACTCACTTTTACACACAAAATCTACTTCACCCTGAAGATGGCTGCAGTATCGCTGCCAAAAGCTCGGTTATTCAACCACTCTAAACGCAGTAAGGAGACCCGAAGAACGAACAACATAGAAATTGACTTACTAAATATTTTTACTAATAAATAGAAATAAACTGGCACCATTTTGAATTCAAAGTGTTTGATTGGCGTAATATCGAATTTTTCGCCGGCCGGCATCGGCAGGTCAATTAGAAACAAAAAAAATGTTATTATTTCAATAATAATCTAAAATTAACCGTGATCAAAACAATATAGATACGAATTAAAACAAATAACCAAAATATTATCAAATTTTATTTCAGAGTACAATATCAAACAACGAAATTATTATCAGTATTTTCATTTTTCCGTATCTGAAATATCTATTGTGTATCTCATTTCATATTCATGAATTCGACTTTTCACACAATTGTTAATGTTTTGTGTCGAAATTTCGTAATTATTTTGTTAAAATAAATTAGGCGGCGAGAGAACGCGAAATGTTGGAGCAAATGAAGGGTGCACAGAAAAAATAAGCTCTTCGACAAGTTTTTTATTTTATTTATTTAAATCACTTTATTACAAAATAACAACATTTACAATATCACTTGAATTACAATCACACACTCTGAATAATTTTGGATACTGCCCTCCTTAAGCAACCGAATGCTTGTGTGGAGGGCAGGAATCAATCAAACACAACAAATGAATACTTAATAACCAACAAAATAATACAAACACATACACGTAGGCATTCCACAGTTGTTTGAAAATTCAATTCCTTCACATAATGACAACAAAACTGAAAAGAAAAACGATAACACGACTATCAAGGGTCTCAGACATTGCGGAGAGAGTAGAGACACTGAAATGGCAGTGGGCGGGTCATGTGGCAAGGCAAAAAGACGGCAGATGGACCCCCAGAGTACCTACTGAGCTGAAGACGCAACGAAAGTAAACGAAGACCTCAAAGGCGATGAACCGATGATATCATCGAGTCGGTGGGGCATGGCTGGAGACAAAGCGCCCAAAATAGAGAATTGTGGAAGACACAGGAAGAGGCTCATATCCAGCAGTGAAGGGAAAGAGGCTGATAAGAAGAAGAAATAATAAAAAAATCTTTATTAAAAAATAATCTTTCAAATAACGGGTTTTATTGGCGTAGGTAATGTCTGCTAACCAACCACTTGTGACATTCATTTGATATAAACAATACAAACTAACAAGTGTATGAAAAGAAGAAAAATATTGCAATACTTATACCTACATAAAAATACA
The DNA here is from genome assembly GCA_963576895.1 of Ceraclea dissimilis. Lineage (NCBI taxonomy): Eukaryota > Metazoa > Arthropoda > Insecta > Trichoptera > Leptoceridae > Ceraclea > Ceraclea dissimilis. The sequence goes on from OY756360.1 coordinate 1,039,726, forward strand.
TTTATAAATAAACTAATTTATTTTTAATAGAAGATGTGACACACAATTTGTGCGTTTCAAAAATAAAATTATAAAGCATTTGAGTATGAGAGAAAAAAATAAAAGAAACAGGACACTGAGTACCTCCTGGCCTGCCCAATGGCTCCTGGGCCGCGCACATGGGAGAGTCTCGTATATCGCTCCCCCTTGGACGATGACGCAAGAGAGGTTATGACTTTCTGGGAGCGGATGGGGATTTATTTAGTGCCGACCGACACGATAAGAAGAAATAAGAACTTAAATTTAAAAACTAAAAAAAGTAAGTATCTTGTTTTTTCCGTGTGTCCTTAAAATGGAAAATACTCATACTTACCAAATTATTCAAATTGAGCTAACTAGGCCATTCGGATCAACGCAAACAAATGGGAGTAGTATTAATTTTCAGGAAAATTATTATGAAAATATAAATTTCTTGCGTAGATATACAGTAATACACACCTACTATAAAAATACAGAGTGTTTCCTTCCGCATAATACCGGCCTACACGCTTGCCGAGCGTCGACAAGTTTTGTGTTCATGAGTGAAAAGGTGTGTGGATGGGGCGTTTGTCTTGGCTCGTGTAGGTAACCGATTGTTGACGCCTTTTTACTCATAAACACAAAACTTGCCGACGCTCGGCAAGCGTGTGGATGAAGCATTACGTATGCATGACCAAAAATCTACTATTTTGGAGATACAGCCTTTTAAAAATTGGAGAGTAAGAAAATTTCTCATTTAGATTTTTCGACGATAGCTTACAAACTATTAACTCGATTTTTAACTAAATAAAAATCATAGTAAATAGTTTAGGCTTTTGATAAAGATCTTAATATCGTGTTAAGCTGTTTATCTGTCTAATTCTAACATTAATTTAGTAAAGAGGCTAATTAGTATTAAAATATGTTAATTAATATTCTTAATTTTTCATAGATTATTCCTATGTAGGATTATTGAGATACTATAAAAGCCAAATATTGTTTCATCATTTTAAAAAAACATCCAAGATATTGTCTTTTATTGTGTTAAGTTTATTCCTGGTGGGGACTTCAGGTAATTATATATTTTATTAATTATTTTTCGTTTAACTCGTTTAGAATTCTAAATAGTGATATTTTGGGCGCAATGCTTGTTTTTTTTTTTTTTTTATTTAAACATAAAGTAAACAACAAACAGATATAAATATACAAAATGGACATAGTACAGATTATAAAACGTTGTTCACTAGGGCGAACTTATTTAGGCCCCGCGAATCTGACCCTAATCCTTTGGATAGGTGAATGTTTCCCAGTATTAGGCCGATGAGTTTATATATTTATCATGAATGATAATATGTAGACCTAGGGTAGCCAACCCGCGGCCCGCATTTTGCCCGCCGGGTGTCTAAATGCGGCGCGCAGAGCAATAAGAAAATTAAAAAAATCTTTTCAAATTCAACAAAATCATCACTTCACCCATTTTTCCCCTAAAAATTTCGCCAGCGGCGCTATTTGGAGTATTATTTTCAATTAGAAAACATTTTCCATACAAATTGTTTCCTTCTCCACCCAGTTTTACAAAGAAAAACGCCTGCGGCGCTAACTCACTTTTTTAACCTATAACAATATTTTAATTTCTGTTACAATAAATAGATTACTAAATGTTTCAGCCACTACTCAGTAGATGGCGTTAGTATTAGAAGTTTGGTTCATTGTGAAATAATTTCGATGTGTAGTATACACCTATACGACTTCAAAATTACACAATTGACAGCAGGATGTGGTGGAACTTTGCCTAAGGCATAAAAAGGAACTCGACTCGTAAGCGTCCGAACTTTCATCCTGCTTCCTTCCCAAGGGAGTTCACATTAAGCTACTTATGTGAATGTAGATACCTACCGCTTGCTTATGTTGAGGAAAATCTGTAATGTCGTTCAAAAAACCCAATCCACTTGACAGTCAGCTAAAAATGTAGATTACATGGTCAATAATTGTGAACTCATGAGGTTTTAATTTTCGTCTTTTCTGCAGGGTGATTCTGGCACTCCTGCAATATTCGACGGCGTCCAGGTCGCCACGGTATCTGGAGGAACCAGTTGTATAGAACCAAACACTCCAGCGATATATGTCAGACTTTCTTCAGTATTGGACTGGATCAAGGTTCAGGCAGATTTGTAAATGATTAAATAATTATTCTCACACAAATACACCAAATTTTTAATTAGATAAATTAGAGGTATTTAATGTACACATTTATTATACAGATAGTTATATTTATTTAGTTATTAAACATGCATACATGTACAAATAGTGACACAAAACAAGCCATTTCAAACATGTATAGTAATAAATAAGGTAAGAGTATTAAAATATATATATATATATATATATATATATATATATATATATATATATATATATATATATATATATAAAGCACAGAATAAAGCAAACAGATAAAATATTAACATATATTAAATAGAATGGACTTAATCTTCATGTCATTACTTATATCTATAGTTGTCTGTTTTGTACTTCTATTTGTAATAAAAATAAAATAAAATGAAATAAAATGAAATAAAATGAAATAAAATAAAATAAAATAAAATAAAATAAAATAAAATAAAATAAAATGAAATAAAATAAAATAAAATAAAATAAAATAAAATAAAATAAAATAAAATAAAATAAAATAAAATAAAATAAAATAAAATAAAATAAAATAAAATAAAATAAAATAAAATAAAATAAAATAAAATAAAATAAAATAAAATAAAATAAAATAAAATAAAAAAAAATAAAATAAAAAAAAAAAAATAAAATAAAATAAAATAAAAATGATAAAATAATAATAATAATATAATATAAAATAAAATAAAATGAAATAATATATTCAATTTATATGACGGTCGTCGTGAAGACAGCGATGTAGTAAACAGCGACAGAGACAATCTCGTATAGACATGAGAGTTGTAATGGAAATAATGTAAAGTTGGGTATCTGAAGTTCATTATTTCTCATCCACTTGTAGAATATTCGTAGTTCCTTCTTATCTGAAATTATGTAAAACAAAATTAGTAAGAAATACAATTATAAAGATTATCCGTACATAGTCAATTTTTATATTTAAGATATTTTTAATAATTCAATGATGCAAAATCTGTTGTATCCTTTCCGACAAAGCGTCCGACTTTTTAGCCAATGACAGAACGTCCACGACAAAAGATGTGCGCGACATGACGTCCACATCAGGGCCGGATTTACAGTTTTCATTAAGAGTCAGAGAAGATATTTTCGCCGCCTCCCCCTAGAAACTACAAGAGACCACTAGTGGCCTCAGGGGAAGAGGTTTAGAGCCTCAGAACTAGTTAAGGAGAGAAGAAGATGTATGTGTTCTTACCTCTTGAATCAGGCATGACGAGTAATGCTTTACAAATGATAACCTTGATCCTCTTATATTCATACAGAATTCCTTCACACGAAGACATCGCCAGAAGGACTGATAACGAGAATCGAGTTAATCCATAGAGTGTCATCACTGCCATTGATATATTCTGTTTAAACAAAAGTAGGAGAATACTCATTTAGTAAGAAAAGAAACCAGGTCCGACGCAAACGAAATGTAACTCAAATGATAAGTAATTATGTAAATACTGCATAGGTGGCATCATCGGCTTGATGCGTCGGCATCGCCCTATTCGAAGTTTAAAGGGGTCACATGAATGTATGTATTAGTAAAAGGTGTATTAAACGGTTACAGTGCGATTTAAAAGCGTATATGATGAGTATAAGGTAGCCCGTCTTCTGCAGCCTTAATTAAGAAATAATAACTTTTAAAAGATCGTTGCAACATACCCATTCCTGAATTTATGCAATCGCTGTGTCTGCTGAATTACGGATAGGTATTTCACGTATTGTGTACCTAAAAATTTGCTAAATACTTACTAAGGTATAAACTTTGACTTACATTTGAAGCAATGGTAGCTATCGCCTTGATCAAATACGCCATTACAATGACAGAATTGCATACCAGCTGAAAAATATTAAAAAAATCTTAAGTTCATAATATGTCCAGTGGGAAAATTTAAGGTCGCTCGCAACAATCTGTACTGACTGCCTGACTGTTGTATTAGGAGTACAAAAAGCTAAATGATTATTATTCATAATACCATGCCTTTTTGTTTTAAAATAAACGGTAAAAGCATGCTTTGACGATCTATTAGAAGGTTTGCGAACCGATAGAACGAAGAATTTCTTAATACTAACCTAGTCATGTGTAATGCGTATTAACATTTTACTTACATATATACCAAATTTTCTGTATAAGTATTTTACATTTCTTGATTGAGCGACACAAACATCGCGTAGTTCCGAAATTGTGACATTATCACAAGATTCATTGAGAACATATTTAAATCGATGTATTTTATACTTATAACAATACAATAACACATCAGACTCAACTGAGGGGCGATGAAACAGTTTATTCTCTAATAGAACATGCACCATGCACATGTTGGATTGGATTGTACTTGAAAACATACAAAATGCATGCAGCGAAAAAAATTGATTTACACCTGTTAGTGAATCCATGATAGACAATATAAAAATGAAAGGATTTGATAGAAAACTTGAACGCATTACATAAATCCAAGTACTCCTACACAAATAAATACACACATCTGCGATCGCTATGTATTTAAACATAACATTTCTCAAGAATTTATTAACATTTTGGAAATTTATTCTCTATATTGTCCAATGTTTTTAAAATTTTGACTATATTCAATGAATTAATATTGGAGAACAAATTTATGAATGAAATAATAAGAAATATTGTCCATATAGAAATATCGAGTAAACTGAATATAATATTTTGTTGCTTAAATCTAGCGAAATTATTAAAAGTCCACGATATAGAGATTATATATGTAGCAAAACTTGTAAATATTAACAATATTATGTATGAATATTGTAGTAGAGAGAATTAACAGAAAATTTATTCCCAATCCTTTTGTAATTTTGAACACCACATATGATAGACAAGTATTTTAAAAATTCAAATTTATTTATTAAGAGTTTGTAGTTTCTTATAATGACTCCATTTCTTCTGTGTATATCCATGTTTTACAAAATAAATATTATTTCTAGATTGAATCTTATTATAAATAATTAAGTTTGTAACACTGCTCATCAATTTCTAGTTGTATGATTATTGATTTAGTTTGAAATTCTATCACATTTTTGAAAAGCAAGTATTCAATACTAATTTGATTATATTTTCATCTGGCAAGTACCAGTCTGCACCAGAGCCTCACTTCTAATACAAGCAATTGATTATTTACGAAGAAACCACCACATTTACTTTTTGGGGAGGTAATACATTATCATAATTTTGCCTTTAATGAATAATAACGATAATAATTAATATGAACGCAATCACTTAAGAGCTGTTTATTGTTTTCTAATCATCCGTATCCCCCATTTCCATTTAAGGCATTTAATCATCCCATTTAAGGCACTTGGAATCGACAGGTTTACAAACATTACAAGATTAAATACGATAAATTAATAAACTGTTACAGCCAAAATCAATAAATACATGGTGACTGGTGATAATACAAAATTATAACAATTGTGGTTTAGTTCAATGCAGGTCTGGATTTAAATTGTCCAGAACTACATTACATCAATGATAACAGAATTTAAGAGAGAAATTATTATAAAACAGATACATATTACTATTCAATGCAGGTCTGGATGTAAATGGTCAAAAACTGCATATAGTCAACAATAAATAATATCTACCTACTGATATAATTAAGTTAGCTTTAAGTATTTAGTATAAGCTAGTATAATAGTACTTTAGTATAGTAGTAATTTAGTATAATTTATCCAAAAAACCTCAGGATTAGGCAAATTGTCATGAAATATATTTTTGTAAACTTTGAATCATAAATTAAAAACATACGGTGAGTCCGAGCATTAATTTATAATAATACATTATATTCTATAAAATAGAGAGCCTTTTCTTTGTCACATATGGACACCTAAACCGTTGATCCGATTGAGATGAAACTTTGGCAAATACTTTTGCTTGCAGGGGTGGTTAGTCATGCGTCATCGAACTCAATATTTAATTAGCATTCTCCTTTGGAATGAAAAATAATGATAAGTGGCTCCTATCTCCGCTATTTCTCACCTAAGAAGTTAGTGAAATCCAACATTAGTGTAAATAGCTGGTACTTACGAATATTACTAGTATAATTGTACTTACATATACACCAAATTTTCTGTATAAGTATTTAACATTCCTTGATAGAGCGACACAAACATCGCGTAGTTCCGAAATTGTAACATTTTTACAAGATTCATTGAGAACATATTTAAATCGAAGTATTTTATACTTATAACAATACAATAACACATCAGACTCAACTGAGGGGCGATGAAACAGTTTATTCTCTAATAGAACATGCACCATGCACATGTTGGATTGGATTGTACTTGAAAACATACAAAATGCATGTAGCGAAAAAAATTGTTTTATACTCATTAGTAAATCCATGATAGACAATAGAAAAATGAAAGGATTTGATAGAAAACTTGAACTAATTACATAAATCCAAATATTCCTACACAAAAAACTACACACATCTGCGATCGCTATGTATTTAAACACAACATTTCTCAAGAATTTATTAACATTTGGAAATTTATTCTCTATATTGTCCAATGTTTTTAAAATTTTGACTATATTCAATGAATTAATATTGGAGAACAAAATTTGGAATGAACTAATAAGAAATATTGTCCATAATGAAATATCGAGAAGACGGAATATAATATTTTGTTGTTTAAATCTAGGGTAATTATTGAAAGTCCACGATAGAAATATAACATATATAGCAACACTTGTAAATATTAGAAATATTAGATATAAATTGTAACATCGAGAATTAGCAGAAAATTTATTCCCAATTGTTTTATAATTTTGAACACCACATATGATAGACAAGTATTTTAAAAATTCAAATTTATTTATTAAGAGTTTGTAGTTTCTTATAATGACTCCATTTCTTCTGTGTAGAGTCACGTGGGGTAACCGTACGCAGAGGGTAAGTGTACGCAGTGAAGTTTGTGTGAAAGCAGTGACTGTTGTTGGAGTGTTTTCACATGAAAATTGTCCCGCTTCGCGGTTGCTCGAAGTTGGACGTGTATTCTGTGTTCTGCGCATTGAAAGCAAAAATTGACAGGAAAAATATTTTTTTCTCGTGTTTTCTTATTTTTTATTCAAATAATTCATTCATGTAGTCTCTCATAGTCTCTTATCTAAGAACCTAGTATTATATGCTAATATTTCTCGGCATAATGTTGTTATTGTTGGGCAATTACGCAGTATTGCATACTGACAACTGTTTGCCGTTATTTTTAAATTTCTTGTATTGAGACGTCATGGGGTAAGTGTACGGGGGCAAGTGTACGCAGCGTACACTTGAGGAGAAACAAAGCAAAATTGACAAAACCGTCAAAAAACCTAAAATGAAAGCCTTGAAGAGTGGATTTAAGAACGGTAAAGCGGTAAAGACCAGTAAAGAGATAACTGCAATTGACACTCCAGGAAATTTTCGCCTACAAAAAAGAAAGAAGAAAAGCACTTACCCGTCAAGGTGCGTACACTTGCCCCTCGAGTGGGGTAAGTGTACGTATTTGACATGTTGGAGAACTTCTGCATTATCTTTTTTTATATGTAAAGAGGTTAGTTTTATTATTTGTTTTGTGACTTATAAATGCTTATTCTATAATAATAAATTATAGCTGAATATTAATATCATCTAGTTTTGTTCTAATTGCATCGTAATTCAAAACTGCGTACAGTTGCCCCACGTGACTCTATATCCATGTTTTACAGAAATTTATATTATTTCTAGATTGAATATTATTATAAATAATTAAGTTGGTAACACTGCTCATCAATTACTAGTTGTATGATTATTGATTTAGTTTGAAATTCTATTACATTTTTGAAAAGCAAGTATTCAATACTAATTTGATTATATTTTCTTCTGGCAAGTGCCAGTCTACACCAGAGCCTCACTTATAATACAAGCTATTGATTATTTACGAAGAAACGACCACATTTTCTTTTTGGGGAGTTAATACATTATCATAATTATGCCTTTAATGAATAATAACAATAATTTAATTTCAACAATAGACAAAAAATTACGATAATAATCAATTTGAATATAATTACTTAAGCCATGTACCTATTTATAATAATACATCATGCCATGCCAAACATGCAGCCCGCGGGCAGCTTGCCGTCTACTGAGCATTTTCCTGCGGCTCGAATAAATTACGAAAACGTCCAGATAATGCGGCCCGCGCGTGTTATTAACCGAAAAACTTTTTTAAAAAAGCCTCATTTTTTGTTCACGTGTATTACCCATTTGCCGGTAAATTCACGCCACAAATAGACAACTTAATTAAAGACAAAAGATGTCAAATATCTGGCAAAATAACTAAATGCTTATACTTTTTTGTAATGACATTTTTATTGGAAGTATAAAAAATATACTTGTCCTATAATAGTGTTTTTTTTTTCGTTATGATTTTCAGTACTTTGTCTTCTTTAAGATTAGGTTTTGCGGCCCACCTAGCCTATGGTCTTCATGCCTTTGGCCTACTAGTGACATAGAGTTTGATATGGCCGTAATACATCTATACTATATAAAATAGAGGGCCTTTTCTTTGTCATATATAGACTCCGATAAGCCGTTCATCCGATTGAGACGAAACTTTGGCAAATTGTTGTTCCAGGGATGGTTCGTAGGGGGATGTCGGATATGAGTGGGGGGGTGGGCACTGGGGGAGGACGCATGAAAAAAGCTGTTTTTGTCAAAATTTATCAAAGAAAAATAGTATGAAAATATTGATAAGTGGCTCCTATCTCCGCTATTTATCATATATTAGTTGGTGAAATCCAGAAGAAATGCATATAACTATTACGTACAAATATAACTAGTATAATTGTACTTACATATACACCAAATTTTCTGTATATGTATTTAACATTCCTTGATAGAGCGACACAAACATCGCGTAGTTCCGAAATTGTGACATTTTCACAAGTTTCATTAAGAACATATTTAAATCGATGTATTTTATACTTATAACAATACAATAACACATCAGACTCAACTGAGGGGCGATGAAATAGTTTATTCTCTAATAGAACATGCACCATGCACATGTTGGATTGAATTGTACTTGACATCATACAAAATGTATACAGCGAAAAAATTTGTTTTAAACTCATTAGTGCATGCATGACTGACAATAGAAAAATGAAAGGATTTAATAGAAAACTTGAACGAATTTCAAAAATCCAAATATTCCAACACAAATAACTACACAACTCTGCGATCGCTATGTATTTAAACATAACATTTCTCAAGAATTTATTAACATTTGGAAATTTATTTTCCGTATCGTCCAATGTTTTTAAAATATTGACTATATTCAATGAATTAATATTGGAGAACAAAATTTGGAATGAACTAATAAGAAATATTGTCCACAATGAAATATCGAGTAAACTGAATATAATATTTTGTTCTTTAAATCTAGGGTAATTATTAAAAGTCCACGATATAAATATAAAATATATACCAACGCTTGTAAATATTAACAATATTATATATAAATTGTAGTAGAGAGAATTAACAGAAAATTTATTCCCGATCCTTTTATAATTTTGAACACCACATATGATAGACAAGTATTTTAAAAATTCAAACTTATTTATTAAGAGTTTGTAGTTTCTTATAATGACTTCATTTCTTCTGTGTAAATCCATGTTTTACAAAAATTAATATTATTTCTAGATTGAATCTTATTATAAATAATTAAGTTGGTAACACTGCTCATCAATTATTAGTTGTATGATTATTGATTTAGTTTGAAATTCTTTTACATTTTTGAAAAGCAAGTATTCAATACTAATTTGGTTATATTTTCATCTGGCAAGTACTAGTCTGCACCAGAGCCTCACTTCTAATACAAGCAATTGATTATTTACGAAGAAACCACCACATTTACTTTTTGGGGAGGTAATACATTATCATAATTTTGCCTTTAATGAATAATAACGATAATAATTAATATGAACGCAATCACTTAAGAGCTGTTTATTGTTTTCTAATCATCCGTAGGTCCCATTTAAGGCACTTGGAATCAACAGGGTAACAAACATTACAAGATTAAATGCGATATATTAATAAACTGTTACAGCCAAAATCAATAAATACATGGTGACTGGTGATAATACCAAATTATAACAATTGTGGTTTAGTTCAATGCAGGTCTGGATTTAAATTGTCCAGAACTACATTACATCAATGATAACAGAATTTAAGAGAGAAATCATTATAAAACAGATACATACATATTACTATTCAATGCAGGTCTGGATGCAAATGGTCAAAAACTGCATATAGTCAACAATAAATAATATCTACTGATATAATTAAGTTAGCTTTAAGTATTTAGTATAAGCTAGTATAATAGTACTTTAGTATAGTAGTAATTTAGTATAATTTATCCAAAAAACCTCAGGATTAGGCAAATTGTCATGAAATATATTTTTGTAAACTTTGAATCATAAATTAAAAACATACGGTGAGTCCGAGCATTAATTTATAATAATACATTATATTCTATAAAATAGAGAGCCTTTTCTTTGTCACATATGGACACCTAAACCGTTGATCCGATTGAGATGAAACTTTGTCAAACACTTGTGCTTGCAGGGGTGGTTAGTCATGCGTCATCGAACTCAATATTTAATTAGCATTCTCCTTTGGAATGAAAAATAATGATAAGTGGCTCCTATCTCCGCTATTTCTCACCTAAGAAGTTAGTGAAATCCAACATTAGTGTAAATAGCTGGTACTTACGAATATTACTAGTATAATTGTACTTACATATACACCAAATTTTCTGTATAAGTATTTAACATTCCTTGATAGAGCGACACAAACATCGCGTAGTTCCGAAATTGTAACATTTTCACAAGATTCATTGAGAACATATTTAAATCGATGTATTTTATACTTATAACAATACAATAACACATCAGACTCAACTGAGGGGCGATGAAACAGTTTATTCTCTAATAGAACATGCACCATGCACATGTTGGATTGAATTGCACTTGAAAACATACAAAATTCAAACAGCGAAAAAGTTTGATTTAAGATTATTAGAGTATTAATTGTAAAAATCAGATATATTACAGGATTTTCTTCTAAATATAAATGAATGATTGCATAAATCCAAACTGTGAAACACATTGAAATACACACATCTGTGATCGCTATATATTTGAACATAAAGTTTCTTAAGAATTTATTAACATTTGGGTATTTAATTTCTACATCGTCTAATGTCTTTAGTATTTTCACTATATTCAATGAATTAATGTTGGACAGCCATATGTGACAGGTGCTGATAATATACAACGTCCATATAGAAATATCTATTAAACGGAATATAATATTTTCTTGTAGAAAAGCGTCATCCGGGAACACCAATATAAAAGTGATACATAAAGGAACACTTGTGAATATTAACAATATTATATATAAATTGTAGTAGAGAGAATTAACAGAAAATTTATTCCCGATTCTTTTATAATTTTGAACACCACATATGATAGACACGTATTTTAAAAACTCAAATTTATTTATTAACAGTTTGTAGTTTCTTATAATGACGCCATTTCTTCTGAACATGAAATCCATATTTCATAATTTTAGTTTATTATTTCGGTTTAATTTATTTTTTTATAATTTTACTTTAATTTTACAGTTTATTTTTAATTAAATACATTTGATTTACTTAGAGGCAGGACATGCCAAATTATTATCAGCCAGTATAGTCTACAATCTACATATTCATGATTGATATTATATAAGCTCATCAGCCTAATACTGGGAAACATTCATCTATCCAGATATCACGGACATCAAAGGATTAGGCTCAGATGAGCCGGGCCTAAAATACAAGCCTTTTGTCTGAAATGTCAGTATTTTTTTATTTATTTTTGTGTATATAGATTAACCCTTTTTAAACAAAAAATTAACACCGCTTCTTACTAAATTATTATAACTGATAATTAAGTTTGTAAGTTTTGTGACATTACACTTCAATCATTGGTATTTATTATTGTTTTTACATACTTTTTATGATAAAAAAAAAAATAGTTCGTATGCAATTTCATTATCTTTTTCAATGGGTCTTTTTTCCCCAGGGAGGGGCCAATCTAAATTCTACTTCACCAGTCAATGCAAGCTTTTAATGCTTAATGAAGAAATTACTAGGTTTTATGTTTGTAAAGTATATGCAGGTAATATTATTATATCATAACTAGCTGTGACCCGTCAAAAAAGAAGCAGTTTTCGGGGTAGACAAAGAGAACAGATCGCCAGACTTCCCTCTTCTTGTACATATTCAAAAAAAATAAAAAAAGTTTTAAAAAATCACGCTTATATTCATAGTGCTCAAAAAAGAACAAAATATATTTTTTAAAAAGCGTAGGGAATTACATATGTACTTTGGTAAATAAAATGTACAAATTAAACAAACGGAGTTCAATGCTTACCCGGTAAAATTAATATTTTTAAAACATGTCGACATCAACCGATTACTAATGAAAGCGTTTCGTAAATCATGTATAGCAACATTATGTCAATGAATACCAAAGGCTGTAGACAAACTTTATGTATTATGTTGCGAAATATTATGAAAGAATATGGTACTAGTCTGAAATTATTTTAAACTGGCGAATGTAGTCATGAGAAGGAACGACTACCTTCTTTATTCGCACTTACGCCAGAGGCATGAGTGCGAATAAATATTATTTGCTAAAATAGGAGATAGAAGTTTGATCGTCAAATGTTTTAAATTCCGTATGTATATTCGAACAACTTGCAAAAGTTGGGCCACAGTCCAGCGTTGTATTCATACACGGTTTCCACGAGAATTATGTAAGTTGATGATAATGTTTCTAATAAATAATAGTTAAATGTCTGACAGTAGAAAAATATTAATTATCGTTTGGAACACAATTACTTAATGGTTATATTAATTATAATACATATCTACATTATCACATCAATCATCACTAGATGATTAAGGAGAATTTACTTACAGTAGGTAAATTAGACTAGGGACCCAACTATTCCAAAATCGCCTGACAAAATGTTAAAAATAGCACGTCTTAATTTTAAGTGTTTAGTGATCACATTAAACCAGCCGACGATCGGTCATTAAAGCCTGGAGTGGAGGAAAGTTCAGATAATAACGCTTTATTAAAAAAACAATTACTGTCGTTCACTAAATTTTAATGCATATTATCACTACGAAAAAGATTTTTATGCTGCGCTATATGATGGTTGGTAGTTGAGTCCATGAAAAACGTCTTAGTATATATATATATATATATATATATATATATATATATATATATATATATTGTACGCCGGCCCTGTATTGAGATTTTTTGCTGAATAAAACATGTTGAAATAGCTACGTGCCACTAGCGGATCCAGGGGAGGGGCTAGGGGGCTGAAGCCCCCCCCCCCCCAAAACCATGCGTGACAGTACTTTATGTACAACAAATCTAGGGGTTTCAGCCCCTTAGCTACCCCCAAAACGTTGAGTGACAGTACTTTTTACCATGTGACGACATTCAGCCCCCCCCCCAAAAATTTAATCCTGGATCCGCCATTGCTAGTTGCTATATTCGGACGACATGTAGAAAATTCCGATGATCTCTCACTAACATAAAATTGTGATTTTCAAAATAATCCTATAAATTTAAATGAATAATGTAAATTACTCAGTTTCCTTTTGAACTTTCTTTTTTTAATCACGATTTACAGTCAGTAAAATGGGATATAATTCTCCGGGAAACATTAGAAGGTTATGTAACGTACATCTCCTGGTTATGTTAGTGTATACTTAACCGATATACTGATTTTTTTTTTCAAATTACACTGGCCCGCAAAACAGAACCACCCGTAGACCCGTCACAAATGAGGAGCAGCCTTGTCCAAAGTGTTACCGAGTGTGCATGTCCAGAATCGGCCTTCACAGTCACCTCCAATGGCATCATCGACAGGATCAGTAATAACGTGACAGCGATTCTTCGGAGCTAATCATTATTTTTTGCTGTAACTGTTTAGTGATTTTGTAATGTGTGTTCACTATGTAAACCTGACGATTCCAAGTGACTTAAATAAGGCCTACGGATTAATAAAAAGCAATAAACTAATAATTCAATAGAAAACTTTTGATTAAAGACCGCCACGACCACAAAACATGGATCAAAATTAGACTATTGGTAGTGGTAAAAAACGCTCACTTATCGCTGGTCGGCAAGGGTGGAGAAAAATTCGGTTTTGGCTTATTGTATAAAAAGGTTAGTGTGTATAAAATAAAAATATCCGTTAAAGTTACTGCGTCCACGTATAGGAATGAGTTTTCCTATAGATGGGTGACATAAATAATAAAGTATAGGTTACGTGTCTGTTGGTTTTATTAATGAATAATATTAAGTTTTACAATGCTTATATATTATAATATTAATTGTTGGTACCGTGAGCAAACGGTGGTGGATATTCTTGTTAGATTTGCTGACATTGCGTTTCCCACTGGACAGTGTGGGAAAACCTTATTGATGGATAATACATGGAAACTGCAAACGTTTCATTTTCTAAACGTGAGAATTGAATCACTACACACGCATCTAAAAGTTCACATACAAAAAAATTCTCTTAGTATTTTTGAGTAAAATAATTTGACTGGTAGTGTACGGAACATTCTAGAATTCTCTCTTGCGCTATTTTATTGCAATGACATGCTGAATGCATCAAGACATTAAGTCGTTATTCTAACTACCTCGTGTACCTTCTCCTTATCTCGTTACCTTCCCTGTAAGTGATGCGCGATAGCGCCATATTTACGGTCGAAATAATCCAAGTCGTTCAGAATTCGCTAGAGTTGATTGCAATAATAATCGACTCACGACTAATCGCAGTAAAATCGATTTATAGGAAAAAATTGTACATAAAAAAATGCCCTTGTTTTTGAGGTTCAAAATCTCATGAGAAAAATAGCGTTTTTTTTTGCTTTTTGGGGTTTTCATTTTTTACAGTCATTCCCTAGATTTTAATGAATATAATCAATGAAAAAAAATTACTGCGAATTTCAGAAAAAGAGTTGTTATCTTTGGGAAAAAAGATCAGAGATTGATCAGATATTTTTTTTGTCAAATCTATACAAGACATAAAAAATCTTTTACGGTCATTCACTAGATAAAGATTCAATGTATATAATAATAATAATAAAAATTGCTTTATTTCAGTTTAAGAAACATTACAATTCAATATAAACAATACAGGTCAAATCACAATTTAATACGATATACCTTCCTTCTAAAGCTATTACTTGTGCGAAGAAAAGTATCTACTCTATTTTTTTCCAAATAATATTTAGTAAAGTTGCCGAGGTCTAAGGTCTCCCTTTAAAAAAGTCGATATGTCTAGCGTGCATCATAAAATAAATGAGAAAATTACATTTTTGTAAATCGAATGATTACATTGCGAAAGTGTCACATAACGTCATCTTCAATAAAGACACCCCTTTGGTACTTATCTCCCTCACACTCTCTCAGTACCTATAAGTAGAGACTGGAAAAATTCGCAATCGCGATAAAACGAATTTATTCGCCAATTTCAGGCTTATTACGCGAATTACGCGAAGTCATGTTTTTTACACAACATACCTATTGCGAATTTTAGCATACATATACCCGAACTTTATGTCGAAAAACATCGTAATTGAAACATTATCAAAAGGAATGTGGCTTTCAAAGTAAGAAGAACCACACTGAAAAAAAACTTGCAATGAGGCGTTTTTTTTGTTTTTATCAAATATTTTTCTGTTATTTTAGGGAGTTTTGTATAAAATATTCTTCACAATATAATTATTTTTTATAATCTTAACCTGCGAAATTGTCCACATTAATGATACAAATGTATGAAAAAGAACACCACATTTTGCCAAAATTGTGAAAAATATCACTCCTTTTTGCAAAAAATTACACCACATTTCTCGAAAAATAACACCGTTTTTTCCCGTCCCTATTTATAAGAATACTAGTCACTGGGACTACTGGGAGACTGAGGGATAATACTCGTAATTTAGAAACTACTGGATGCAGTAAAAGTGACGTAATTATATAGAATATGACTTCATAATGTTGGGTTGAATAGAGTGTGAACAAGCCCTAACGTCATATGGTTTCATTCTAAAACGACAAATGTCCGTATTTTCTTATAAATCTAAATAAAATAAATAAAAAAATCTTAAAATAAAAAGATATAAAACATTATGCGGGTTTAATGTCTGCCAACCAACCAATTGTGACAATAAAATGATATAAAATGTACGCATACTTTATATATTTGGCATATTTGAACATACTTTTGCTTAATTACATTTGTAAATTTGAATTCACACAATTCAAAGAATATTGTTGGCTAAAGGGCGGGCTAATCGCAGGATTGCAATGTCTTACAGCCAACCCTCGACGGCGTTCTCTGATTGAGAAAATCATGTATCACCAAAGCTTTATTATGGCGCCTTAATACGCAATTTCTATGGCCCAACTTCGACCTATTCCTTTTTGGGAAACCTAAAATCAAATTTTTATTTTGTTAGGTGTCTATTTGATTCTGAGATAATTTTTAACATTTGTATATTTACTTCCAAGGCATTGAATGTCATAATAAACGGAAAGTAATGGTGCATTCACACGGTGCAAAAGTCTAGCTTAATTGACAAAATAATGTTTCATTAGAAAATGTCACATGAAGCGAAGACAAAGCAAATACTTTATAACAATAGTAATACGTGCAGCTTCGTTCGATTTTTATAATTGCGATACTAGCGCCAAGCGCGGCACAAATGCGGCGCGAGATGAAAGCTTTTGAAAGAGATCAGTCGTTCAATACAAACTTCATACAAATCATTACTTTAAAAATATTAAAAAATTGAATGAATTATGTTCATATTTTAAAGAATTGGAAGTATAAATCACGAGAAATATAAATCCTCTATTCATCTTCAGAAGGATATAACACTCATAAATGCAGATTAAATGCTGTGGGAGGATTTAAAAACTGTTTAATTTTCCCGAGCAGTCCATACAATATCTATGGGGGGGATATTTACTTTCATTGCGGTTCGCTAGATGGCTCTAGTAACAGTTTGATCGCTACTTTGTATGGAAAATGTCAGAAGCTGCACGTATTACTATTGTTATAAAGTATTTTGACAATGTCAATTCTTTACCTATGTCAGTAACGTATATTCAGCTGGCATTAATTATTGTCATACGACATTATTTTTTTAATAAATTTCAGACAAGCACACCCACAGACATTGAATACATATAGAAACAGATTAGACATGGGGCATTTGGAGAGCTCAAACAATGACCTAATTAAGGTGTGTAATATTGACTAAATAATAGTCAATATATATTAATGTATTTATTGTTGTAAGTTTGCTGGGCACAGATGGATTGGAGTTGATGTTTTGTTTATGCATGCCGATTGATTTATTATTATTATTTTTTGATATTTCTACGAAATATGAATTATTATTATTAACTAAATATATGGTAATGGTAATGTTTTTTTGTATTTGATTATGTATTTAATATTAAGATTTGACACTGTGTACAAACAAGAAATTGTTAAAAAGGCTTTAGCCGTTTATGTGTAAATAAATAAATAAAATAGAGTCACAACAAATAATAAATTAAGAAACTAATCTACGATTAAATATAAAATGTTAAGTCAAAAGAAGAGAACAAAAAAATCTAGCCTAAAATTAATATGTCCAATTCAATTATAAAATTACTTGTACAAATACCTATACAACATTAAAATGAAAACAATTTATTTGATTATCTAATGCACCAATCACTAGAAGGGAGGGAGATGATAGTATGAGATAGGGAGAGGAAGTGTAGTATAAAAGGATAATCATTTCATATTTACATAACACCTTGAAGTACATACATCTTCTTCCCCTTTTATCCTTGGGTTGGGTCGAGGCTCAAAGCATCTGTGTATCCTCACCAGTGGCTCCTGTCACTTGCAGTTTCCAGGACCTCTGGCCACTCCAACCACAATCTCTCCTCGCACATCTTTGTCACCTGCTTCTGCCAGTTATTTCTGGGGCGGCCCACTGGTATTCTGCTTGCACCTCGGCTTCCAGAGCTTTTAACGAAAGCCGCTCCTCCAGCAAGTGTAATTTGAAGTATAAATAGAAAATGCTGTGTAGAATGTTAACGAAAAAAATGGAAAACGATTAACTCAAGTTTTACGAACACCTGTACAGGAAACTCGGGAAACGAATAGAAAAAATAGAGTTCGAAAAGAGAAATATATTTCACAATAGTTATCAAAAGTAGTGTGATCATTATTTCTAACACAACATGACGACACGAAATAAATAATGAAGACATAATAATAAAAAAACACTGTCAATCACGAAGACAATACACTCGTAACAAAAACACTTGAATGGTATTGGGGGTCGGGGGTGGGGTCCCTGTTTACTTTATTTTGAAATATCGTGTTTTGACATTCTCCTAAGTATGATTTAGAATTATTGTTGTTGTTTGGCTTGTAAGACTCAAGTGGTCAGTATTTTATAGCAAATAATGAAATGGTCAGTATATTGATAGAAGTTAAAGGTCACTATCGCACTATACAGTTGACAACATTTTGTATGTACATACTTGTATGATTCGAGATCAATGCTGAGTAGAATAAAAAAAAATGAGTACAATCAACATTTCGTTCCTTTATTTAAATAAAAAATTAATAAATAAAAGTTCTAACCTGATTAAATAAAATCGAATGTCGAACCTATCTGGATATATAAGTTCCGATTCAGGATTCACGATAGTTTCACGGATAGAATAAAAGTAATACTCAAATTTCGACATTATCGTTTTGACGTTTTATTAAAATACTGAACGAACTACATGTTTGGCTTCGCCTATAAAATCAATTCAATAATCCATTTCTTTTTGGAACAAAATGACCAAGAAAAACTGACCTTTTTAAACTTACAGAAATTTTGCAGAATACTGAACACAATATTCGTCATTATTTTATTGTGTATACATATTTATTAATACATCTACCAGCGAGTTCCCTTGGAGTGAAGTTGTAATATTATTTTGCTATAAGTATTTCATGACAGAACAACATGACATTGACAAGGGTAGACTGGTCCACATAGAATAATCATAATTACGTAGAAATACAAGTCTTCCTGACTTCACACGATGACATCAGAAAGTAAAACATTTTGCTGAGTGGTCTTCCTATTTCCACGACTAGTAGACCGGGCAAATCAGAGAAAATAAGGGGTGCAGCGTAAATAAATTTTGGAAGCTGGAAACGGTTTCAATCTCTTCATTAGCATGAAAGAAAAGATACTTTCAGTTTGCACCAATTTTCCGTTTGTGTACAGGGTGACCCAAAAACCGAAAAAAAAGTGTTTTTATTTTTCAGTTTTTCACTAATACATATTATACATACATACAAAAAAAACATAAAGTAAAATAGGTGGTGGAGGATGGAATGAAGTTCATCAACTCTGAACGCGTTCTCTGTCGTGCATCAAACGAAATATGCGTTAACCAGTTACCACACAAAAAAGAGTCACTCGTTTAACATAAAATATTTCAATGTCGTGTTTTTTTCAATCCCGGCATATATTTTGAACGCCACAGTGCCAGACTCTTTTCAAAGGTTTATTTCAAGTAGACATGAAGAATAGTATCTATTTTTACTGTGAGTTCAAAAGTGCGTTCATTGTATTGTTGAACTTCTCAGACAGACTAATCGTCATTAGTGATAACACCGTCTGAGTATGGATTGGAATATTTAGTACTTACTTGTATTTTAATTCTAATTCTGATAACGATAGGTACTTAGCATTTATCTAGCATTTACTTAAAGGCATGGCACCAGGAATGACGTCACAGTCTTTTCCCACGGCATTAAGGTTCAAAATTGCGTGACAATAGCACGATAAAATGGTAAAAATAGCGTTTTTTTCCATTTTTTGGGGTTAATTTTGCTTCTATCAAAAAGCTTTTACGGTTATTCCTTAGATTTTAATGCATATTATCAGTACAAGAAAAAAAAATTACTCCACGACTTTCGGGAAACGAGTTTCCGTCTTTCAGAAAAAAGGTCAGAGGTGTTTTTAAAAATTATTTTTGAGGAATCTATACAAGATATAAAAAATCTTTTACGGTTATTCCCTAGATAAAGGTTCAATGCATCTACCCTATTTTGTTCCAAAGCAAATTTAGTAACGGTTGTCGAGATAGAAGGTCTCCCGTTTTTAGAAATTTTTGAAATGTCGGTATGCATACTCTTAATCACTGCTTACTAAAATACGCAGCTAATCCCTATACTAAAGGTGCTCTTACACGAGCAATTTTTACCAGCAATAATTGCGGCGACTCGTACAAATCGTATTGATTAACAATATTTCCCAATTTATAGCAATTATTTAGGCAATATTCAAAGCGAGACACCGATATTGAGCGCAATGAGAAGAAAATTTAACTCAAATTATACGTAGAGATGAGTAGCTAAGTACTGCATAGGAGGCATCATCGAAATCAATGGCTAAACGTGTGAAATACCTATTCAGGAGACACAAAGATTCTATGAATTCAGGAGTACATAATTTGCAACGATCTTTTAAAAAATATTATTTCTTTGTTGAAGGGACCAAGACTGATGAAGAAGATGACGGGCTATCTTATACTTATCATATTATACTCTTTTAAATCGCAATTGTAACTGTTTAATGCTCCTTTTACTAATACATTCATGTGACCCCTGTAAACTTCCAATAGGTATTTCACACATTAAGCCATAGATTTCGATTATGCCACCTATGCAGTGTTTAATTACTCATTTTTACCTATCATTTTAGTTACATTTCGTTTGCGCCGGTCTGGGTTTTTTTATTATTCTCCTTTGTCGCAGAAAAATGCGACCAACTCTGCAGTACTTGTATTAAATAAAGTGTGTAGGTACATCGTTAATAATGATATCTGCCATTACCTCGCGATACAAACGTGTCTCCATGCGTTACGATCTTACGTTATCTTCCCATATTATTCCCAGACACAACATATTGTGTGGGAAACTTCAGATAACCCATAATCCTATCAAAAAGCGATACCAAAGGAGAACTTCCGATCAAAAACCTTTCTCTGAAAACACATAATTTTTTATATGAATGCATACAAGTACCTTTTCAAATTGGAACAAAATCTTTTTATGTTTTTGCGTAAAAATATAACAATAATAAAAATGATTTCGAAAAATAATATACTCATTCCGAAATATCCGCCTTATTTTAATTTTCTTTGAATATAAAAAGATATCTGAACATCTATACATTGATTTTTCAGGTATTTTTTTCTTTTAAAGAGGACAGATGACGATAAATAGATATATCCGCTTGAGTCACTGAATCAACCGAATTACAGCATTTCATCTAACAAACTACGGGAATAATCTCAAGTTCCGGTAAATTTCAGTGGGTACATTGGAATTTGACATTTCAAAAATTTCTAAAAACTGGAGACCTTATATCTCGACAACCGTTACTAAATATGCTTTGAAACAAAATAGAAATGCGCATAGATTTATCTAGGGAATAACTGTTAAATATTTTTATATCTTGCATAGTTTTCTCAAAAAAAATGTGAAAAACACCTCTGATCTTTTATCCGAAAGACGGAAACTCGTTTCCCGAAAGTCACGGAGTAATTTTTTTTGTACTGATAATTTGCATTAAAATCTAGGGAATAACCGTAAAAGTTTTTTGATGGACGCAAAATTAACCCCAAAAAACGGAAAAAAAACACTATTCTTACCATTTTATCATGCGATTGTTCACGCGATTATGAACCTTAATGCCGTGGGAAATGACTGTGACGTCATTCTTGGTACCAAGGCCAAAGCCTTAAAATACATGATCTTGTTTGCCTGAGGCAATAATTGATACACGTGTACACTGTACAGGCTCTACGCCCTCAAAGAGATTTCTTAAGCAACAGTTCCTAGAATGCTGAAGTTTTCAAAGAGCAAGTTGATTAATTAGTTGCTTTATTGATTAGCAATTTTACTCCTAAAAACATAGGTCGGCTTCAGTTCAGATCTTAATACGCCTACCTCTGTTTCATTATTGAATACCTACGTCACTTACAGTGCTTGGAAACTATTTTGATGTGATAAAAAACCATTACTATATATCAGTGGCGAAGGGTCCTAAGAATACGATTCCCATCGGGTTACCTTTTTAAAGGATGATATAAATAATAGTTATTTTTTTTATTTATTCATACCTTTGCTGAACAAAATACAGAATCATATTAAAAAACCAGATAGGATAGCATTTTTTTCACTGAGGAGAGCTTATCCTAATGCTGCAAATGCCAATAGCGTTCTCTGCCAGCCAACCTCAATAATCTGACATGATGCAATACGAAATGTTATAGCCCCAGCTTCCCTTCTACAGAAATCCACTCTTCGCCACTGCTATATACTCGTACAAAACTATAGAGTGGCCTAAAGTTTCACTCATGTAATGCCTCATCCACATGCTGGCCAAGCTACCACGTTTTTTTTTTCTGTGAACGAGTAAAAAGACGTGCGGACGGGATGATTGTCTTGGATTGTATACGTAACCGACGGTTAACGCCTTTTTACTCATGATCACAAAAAATGTGGTAGCTCGGCCAGCATGTGGATGAGGCATAACGAACGAGTAGATGGTTTCAAAGTTATTCCATTTTGAAATGAGGCTTTATTTTTCGATGACCCTTTACTTTGTCAATAACATGTGATAGTGAATTTACACAGAACAAGAAACAAAAACAGAACAAGAAAAAAATGCCACAAAAGAGAACTCAGTACAGAGTTTCAGGGTTCTATTTGTATAAACATGATTAGGATTACATATGTTCTGCATATTGCGGTCTTGTCCCGAAACGTAAAGAATGCACATATCTAATAAAATTGTACAGTAAAAAATAAATCTGAGAATTTCAAAAGGGCATTATATTTTTAAATAAATAAACAAATTCAGAATTCTGTATTCATGATACGTATTTCGTGAAGGCACTCTTTGGAGAAAACTAATTATTCTTCGCTTTCAAACGAAAGCAAAAAAATTCCTTTGGCACGCCACAGGCATAGGTAGATTCCAAGTGATTTATTAATTTTATTAATTTTAAGAGTACATCTGTACAATAAAAACAATCACAATATTATCAGCAAATAAACCAGCGAAGTGATGAAGTAGTATGGATGTAGTTTATTCTTTGATTATCGAAGTACCGTATGACGAAAAAATATTTGATTAAGTACTTCAATAATTAAAGGAAGTACCTAATCCAATAATCAAATTATTTTCATTCCACACATAATATGGATTAGTACCGGTACCTAAGCACTAGAAATTTGAAAAAAGATGTGAGTTCTACTCGTATCGTGAAGCACTTTTCTAAGACAACAAACACGCTAGTACCTATGCGGTAACTACTTAACTAGATCTTTCGATCGATCATTGTCGTCCAAGGAATTGATCTAGACAAAATCTGTAAATTGATCTGTATTCCTTATTAAATGCCCTTTCATACGATACCAGACACGGACCCTCACAATCATTGGATCCCCTCAGAATGATTGTTTTTGTATTTAAAGCCTTAAAAAGTGAACCTTCCTCTTAATGGATTTCACCCAATCTCCTATCAGTTCATCTACCCCTTACCAAAAATCTACCACCCAAGTTTCACGTTTCTGCGACGCATAGGTTGGCCGCAAACGTGCGCACAAGAAAAGGGACATATATATATGGCTTATATATATAAACTTTTAAACCAAGGTCGGATTCGGGTTCTCCTGGTCCTAATTAGTGATACTGAGTAGAAATTTTTCAATTCTGCGACATCACGGGAGAAACGAATAGGTAGAGTTCCTTATGGAAATCTACCTAAAAATGGGTTAGGTTAGCGTATCAAAGAGCTGACCATATTTTTCAAGATTTTATTTAACTTCACTCCGTTGATTTTTTATCTGTGCCCAAACCTTGTAATCGATTTTTCAACCGCTTCCTGACTACATAAAGACCTGAAACTTTGCATACGGACGTAAACTTGTTAACAACATGATTCTGTACTAAATTGGATCAGCCTACTCCAGAAACAAAAAAGATGTAAAGAATTTGAGGGAAATACAAGAGTCGTGTGGGGTCATGTGTGGTATCGTATGAAAGGGCGTTAGAAAATAAATTCAGATCGTAAATAAGATGTTGTCTACCTCAATCCTCGGAAGACACCGAGCGATCGAGAGGATCCAGTCACTGCATACCGCCGTGGTTCGTATCTCACAAAAGTGCTTCACGAGTAGAACTCATATCTTATTTCAAATTTTGATTCTGTCAATCCTTGGTGGGAGGCGCCATCGGAATGAAGGAACCCAAGCACATCGGAAGGGCATGTTTGGTATCGTTTGGATGACCGTGAAAAACAGATCTTGGAAGTGGAGTCATAAAGTCTTCGTCTTAAAGCTCCCGAACCAACTATGACGTCACGGTCATTTCCACGGCATTAAGGTTCAAAATCGCGAGAACAATCTCATGACTAAATGGTAAAAAAAACGTTTTTTTCCATTTTTTGGGGTTAATTTTGCTTCAGTCAAAAAATTTTTACGCTTATTCCCTAGATTTTAATACATGAGGTGTATTTCGGACTTTTTTTGAGGAATCTCTACAAGATATAAAGAATCTTTTATGTTCATTTCCTAGATAAAGGTTGAATGTATGGTAACCAGACAGAAACTCAAATGACAAAATCTCAACTGTCAAAAGGGTAACCTACTATTGACAGAATCGCAACTCATCGCCGGAAAACCTGTTGCCGCCAGTTTCAATATTGTTGGGTTAGGTTTGTTAGGTTGTTTTTTTTTTACACACAAAAACAAAACAAAAAAAAAAACAACGGCATCAGATTTCCCGGTGTTAAGTTGCGATTCTGTCAATAATAGGTTACCCTTTTGACAGTTGAGATTTTGTCACTTGAGATTTTGACATGGAACCAAATGTATCTATTCTATTTTTCCAAAGCATATTTAGTAACGGTTGTCGAGATTTAACGTATCCCGTTTTAAGAAATTTGTGAAATGTCAGTATGCGTACTCTTAAAAAATATATTTTTATGTTCATCGCAATTCTTTTCGAAATTCGTTCAACTTTGTGTTCTCCATTTCAAATGTTGAAATCATTTCGACCATGTCCAATTTCAACGGAGGCACTTTGGCGTTGGTGGCGTTGGATCATCCATCTTCCACAAAATGGGATTTATGGGATGTGGCGCAATACAAGAGGGGTTGTAAACCATTTATTGCCGAATGAAATATCGCCGGGGAACTCCATCCTTTATCTCCAGCAATGAAAGCATAACGACCCATGCCACTGAATCAAAATGGGGACATAAAACAAAACCACAAACTTATGTATGAACATGGGCGTCGCCAGCCTCGGGGCTAGGGGGGGGGGGGGGCAACAAAAATTTATAAAATATATGTAGCACGAAAAACGCACAAATAGCGCCGCAACCGAATTTTTTTTGGGAGACAAAGTGAAGGAGGTCGTGATGTGGTTTGGTTTATTTGAAAATGTACCTAATAATTTGCACAATAATATGAATTATAAATGTTTTTTATAAAAAGCAAAAAAAGCGGAACAGACAATCTTTTTTATGAAAGAATTATATTTTGATGGATTTTCATACATTTTTTTAAAAATTTATGATAAGATGAGAAAATAATGTGTTTTTTTGTGAGATTTTATCATTTAGTGTGAAAATATATATACTTACATATTCTAATCTCTAGGGGCCAGTTGCCCCCTCTGGCCCCCCTGGCGACGCCCATGTGTTAAAATATACTTTATATATAATTTTATTATTATGTAGACAGATAAAAAACAGAAAATAATTTATTATCTCTTCAAACCTAGATAGAATAATTAATTGCATTTTTTTTATTTTGATTTCTACACGGTCTTCCAACGCGTACCATTAGCCTCTCCACACACGTCCCGAAGTTCAGTTAACGCAATCAACCGTTTGCAACAAAAAAAGTTCCGACCAAAACCTCTCTCTGAATTCAGCGTCACCCCGATTTTAAATTCAGAAAGAGGTTTTGGTCGGAACTTTTTTGCAAACGGTCGATTCCGTTACTTAACTGAACTTCGGGGCGTGTGTGGAGCCTTAATATTTCTATGAAAAGGTATGTAAAATATATTTATTTTTATTTATTACACATGGAACAGATACAGTCACAAAAACAAACATTGGCAGGTACATTATTACGAGAATATCCATACACAAGACCAATAACATCCGTTCACAATTAGCACACACGCAAAACAAATAAATCACATTACATAGTTGAAAATATATATCTTATATCTATAAAACATTTATGGTAGGGAAGGAGGAAGCATGGGAAGAGGAAGAAAGGAGAGGAAAGTGAAGGAAGCAAGGAAAGAGGAGTTAAGAACTGATATCAAGAACAATAAGATAAAATTTTAAGAGTAATTACCAATCACTAATTATTAATTATTAATGACTAATCATCAACAAAGCAACAGGACTACATTACCAACATCATAAGCTCAACACACAATCTGTATAGGGATGCCCTATACGCCGACAATGTACTTGCAAATAAATCAGCATGCCCT
Source organism: Ceraclea dissimilis (assembly GCA_963576895.1). NCBI lineage: Eukaryota > Metazoa > Arthropoda > Insecta > Trichoptera > Leptoceridae > Ceraclea > Ceraclea dissimilis. The sequence continues at coordinate 1,066,657 of OY756360.1, forward strand.
GCTCTACCTGACAATTTTCTGTTGTAGTAAATACATGCCCTGTTGATATATTCGTTTTGATAGGCATTAGTATTTGTTGCACCTATGTAAAACAGGGTGTGGTGTCTTCCAATACGCGATGGAGCGTGAAATCTCAAACTTTCTATCAAGTAAGGGCAGTCATCAGCAGCGTTATCCAGAGATAAAAATATGATTTTAATCGATAAGCTAGTGCAATAGTTAGATACTTTGAAGTATTTTTTTAAGAAATATGTAAGCCGCAGCCAATGATGACTCGTAAGCGTCGGGACACCCATTCTGCTTCCTCCCCAAGGAAGTTCACATAACGCTACATTATGTGAATGAAGATGCCTCTCGTCTCTGTTGAGGAATAAACTGTAATAGTCCGACAGCCCGCTGCTTAATTTATGACGTATCTGTTTTTTGATCGAAATGTGGTTTAAACGATAGCTTACCAATAGGGTATTACATCGCACTAGGGTTGCCTATCAAAATCTTGCCGCAACCCCCCCTGCCCCCCCCCCGAAAAGGTCCCTCTTCGCGGTTTTTCGCATTTTATAGGAATATGGTAAGAGATAGGAGAAAGTAGTCAATGATAAAAATAATTCTCGCTAAATTCTCTACAAAAAATGTTAAGTCATTTTTTTCATAGGACTAGTAGTTTACCCGTAATGGCCGGTCAAAAAACAGGATATTTTATGAAAAAATAAAAAAAAAAGTGTGATTTTTTTCTTTCACATTCTTCCACCCATTATTACTAACATTTTATGGAAAAAAAATTTGGCCTGCGGCGCTATATCACTGGTTATTTTATTAAAAACAAAATTTTAAGAATTTTCGTCACTGAGTTTTATTGTAATAACTCCGAAATTATTAGATGTATGAACATAAGTTATAGCTCGTTTTGTAGCTAAGACTATGGTTATTAATTCGTTCTCTGACTATTTTCCTGTAGCTCTTATCAATTTTCAACCAATTTAGTTTAAATACATTTTTTTTGTATTTTAAATGAATTTCGGTTTTGGACCGGCCATTGCGGGTAAACTGCTAGTTCTACGAAAAAATTGACTTAACATTTTTTGTAGAGAATTTATCAAGGATTATTTTTGTCATTGATTACTTTCTCCTATCTCTTACCATACTCCTATAAAATGCGAAAAACCGCGAAGAGGGACCTTTTCGGGGGGGGCAGGGGGGGTTGCGGCAAGATTTTGATAGGCAACCCTAGTGCGATGTAATACCCTATTGGTAAGCTATCGTTTATACCACATTTCGATCAAAAAACAGATACGTCATAAATTAAGCAGCGGGCTCTTGGACTATAATGTTACCCCTACTCTTAATATTTTTTTTTATAATTGTTGAAAAATCCACACTAGCTGAGGAAAAGGCGATGAGCTGTGAAGCCTGCCGGTGCTACGAGTATATTAAATTCCAATAAACTGAAATAAGATAATAAATAATTGCGTTAGGTGAGGTTAGGTTACCTAATAATAAAGTTCGATTGAGTAAAGCCAATGTTGGGTATTATGATAGACCCTTATCATAAGGTTATTGTAGGTATATTTTTGTTGTGGAAGTTAAGCAGATTAAGCGGGTATAATACGCAACGATAATATTTACACCTCTCGGCATCAAGGGGGTGGCAGGGGGTGTAAGCATCAGCATCTCGGGCTTCTTCAATCATTTTGTATTTATAAGAATATTGATCGCCTACCTGGAATCCTTAATATCCCCAGCCCTATCGACACCCGAGAATAATAACATTCTAACTACTGACAATGCTAAAATATTAAGATGAATGAGAACAAATTTCAAACTCATAATATCTTTGATGATCATTGCTCGCTAGTCTTTCCGGCTTCTTTTTCTATGTGTTGTAGACCTCAGGTCCAACTGTTCACAGCGAGCAGTCCCTTGTTCCCCTTTTTTATTTCTCTTATTACTATTAGTATGTATTTTTATATATTTATTTACTTTATTATGATTTATAGTACATAAGTTATATCTTTTCTTTTTCGTGGCTGAAAGATATTGCTTTTGCAATAAGTCCGGATTTTGGCACACGACCACTGTCTTATTTTTGCAACTATGCAAATTTTTCTTTCGCGAATAAAGATTTATTTATTTATTATTTATTTATCTTTCGCACACAGACTTGCCTTATTAGTCTCGTTATTAACAAAACTATCCTACTTTAGGTTGTTTTTTTTTAAACTAATTGATTACAAGTAGTAGTTATCTCAACAGATATACTCAAAGGATGAACATTCTATCAGACTTTCCATCACTTGGAATATTTTACACGCGACATGTTATATTAATATCTAAATTCTCTAGTTAGAACCTTGTTTTTCTCAGGTTGCTGTGCCCTTACAATATTTTCAATAGATCGCGTGATCCTTTCAATTTACTGAAATATTTTTCATTTTACTGACACCTTTTTTGGAATACATTTTCAAATTAAAATAAAAAAAAACCAATAGATATTATGAAGACGGTATATTTTATTGTAAAATTATGAAGATTGTATTTTTTTTTCTCTTCCGTTTTCTTAAAATAAAGGCTTTTGTGCATAAACCCAAATACATTCATACACCCTTCACACAAGCTAAGACAATCGAGATTTGAATCGGACACCTCCTGATTAGTATTTTTGAGCCCCATCTAACTAAGCCAGCCATGTATTTTGAAAAAAAAAACTGTTATATCCTAATTAGGATGGATTGAAGGAAATACCATTATTATATTTAGACAAATAGAATGTAATTAATAATATAGAATACAGTACTGAACAACCATTGTAATAAGATGGCTAAAATAGAATGACAATAGAAAATCTAACATTGTTGATCCGTTGTCATAGTTACATATGTGTTGTCATTGTTATAATGGATACAACAATCTCCCACACTTAATTTTTACTAATGACGAGATATCGATTTGTTGTCAACCTCTTAATCAATATTTTCGTCTTGATGTTTTGTTACTTCAGAAAGACGCAGTTGGTCTTTATGTCGCTTCAAGCAATATCCTTCATCCAACTCTACCACATAATGAAGTCTTCCTAGAACCGTTTTAATGGTGCCCATTTTCCATTTTTGTTTTTGAGCATACACTCTAGCTTGAACCCTATCTCCCACACTTAATTGTCTTTTTGGTGGATGAAGATTGACATTTGTATCTGGGTTATATGGACGTATAAAATCCAATTCTATTCTGAGCTTTCTCCCCAAGTATAGTTCTGCCGGCGATTTTCCACAACTTAATGGAGTGGCTCTGAACCTCATGAGTATTTCTTGGAGCTTTATTGGAATTGGTCGGGTATCATCCTCCAATGTTTCTAATTTTTTTTTGAAGGTTTGTACATGACGTTCTGCCAATCCATTTGTTACTGGGTGTCCTGGTGCTGTAAATTTTTGTAGAATATTGCATCCATTGCAAAATTGTTGGAACTCCTGACTTTTGAAGATAGTGGCATTGTCTGAAACTAAGACTTCCGGAAAACCATGTCGGCTAAATATATTTTTCAATATGTTGATGGTAGACATAGAAGTTGGTGCACTCTTTTGGGAGAATACTTCTGACCATTTTGACTTAGCATCTACTAATATGAAGAAATGGTGTTTCTGGAATAATCCTGCGTAATCCATATGTACTCTCTGGAAGTTTTCGGTTGGCTCCATCCAATGATGTAACTTTTCTTTAATTGGATTTGTCTTAATTTCCATACATTGTTTACAGGATTTTGATAGAGATTCGATGTCTCTGTCTATACCTGCCCAATAGCAGTATTGCCGTGCTAACTGTTTCATTTTAGTAATACCCAAATGTGTTCTATGCAATTCCATTAGGATGTGTTGTTGTAATGTTTTTGGTATTAATACTCTATGTCCTTTAAATATGACTCCTTGTTGAACAGTAAACTCAGGATCGTTTTTCCTTCCTTCTTGTAAATCTCTCTGAAGGATTGACAATATTTCATCGTTCTTTGTTTCTTCTGCTATTCTTTCGCTGGTGACGACTTCATCTGAAATATTGTTAATAGTCTGAATGTAGTAAGAATCTATCGAATCATTTTCTGTGTTAGATTGTAAAGGAGCTCGCGACAAAAAATCTACATTATTGTGCATTTCTGCTTTCCGGTGTTCGATTTTGTAATCGAACCCTCTCAAAAAAATTGCATATCGTAGTAGACGAGCTGATGTCATAGCTGGAAGACATGAATTGTGCTGGAATATTCTTGATAGTGGTTTGTTATCTGTTAGAAGTTTGAATTGTCTTCCATAGAGATAAATGAAGAATTTTTTTATAGTCCAATAAATTGATAAAGCTTCTCTATCTAATTGAGCATAATTTTGTTCAGCTGATGATAATGATCTAGAAATAAAAGCGACTGGCTTCTCTTGACCGTCAACTATGTGTGACAGAACTCCTCCAATTCCATATGGACTAGCATCACATGCAATGGTTATTGGAAGCTTATGATTAAATGGTGTTAGAACTCTATCACTAACAATTTCTTTCTTTATAGAATGGAATGCTTTCTTGCATTCGTCTGACCAGTAGAATTTTGCGTTTTTCTTCAGGAGTTGTCGAATTGGTTGTGTAATTGTTGAAACATTCGGTATGAATTTGGAGTAATATGCTACAATCCCTAAAAATCGTTTGACATCTTCCACATTTTGAGGTTCAGCAGCGTTTAAAATTGCTTCAATTTTCTCTGGCGATTTCTGGATTCCATTTTCTGTTAAAACAAATCCAAGATATTCGACACTGCTTTGAAAAAAAATTACATTTCTTTAAATTTAAGTGTAAATCATTTTGTTGAAGTCTTTCTAGACACATCATAAGATTGTTTTTACATTCTTCATGTGTAGTTCCGTGTATTAATATGTCATCAAAATAAATTATGATTCCTTCCAAATCTTTTAATATTTTGTATATTATTTTATGAAAATCTCTTGGAGCTGTTTTGATTCCGAAGGCCAATCTATTAACTAAATATGTGCCCCAATGTGTAGAAATTGTTTGCAAGGTCTTACTGTTATCATCCATTTTAATATGTAAATACGCTTTATGTAAATCCAATTTACAGAAATGTTTTGCTCCATAAATGTTGTTAAGGATTTCTTCAATATTTGGTATTGGTTCACGTGCATCTTCCAATTGATAATTTAAAGTAGCTTTATAGTCTGCACATATTCTTATTTCTCCATCTGGCTTTGGAACAATTACCAGAGGTGATCCCCAATCTGAAGAGTCTGTTTTAGAAATGATGCCTTGGCGTTCCCAACTGTCTAACTCTTTTTTAACTTTTTCTCTCAGTGCAAAAGGCATTTCTCTTGGTTTGAGGTATACTGGACGCGCTCCTTCTTTTAGTTTTAAGCTGCAAGTAATGTTTGGGACACATCCCACTTCATCTTTCAATATGTTAGCATACTTAGAAAAAATTTCTTGCAAGTCCTTTTGTTTTGTATCGACACCATATACAGGATGTATTGTTTCCTTGTTTACCTCTTGGTCCAATTCTTCTAGATTTATTTTGAGGCGTCTGATCCATGTACGTCCCATTAGTGGAGACAGATTTTCCTCTATAATATACAATTCTTCTGTTATTTCAATATCTTTATATTTAATCGGAACTTTTGCCTTACCAATTGGTTTGAATATTTCTTGTGTATATGACCGTAGTTTAATATCGGTTGGTTCCACTTGGTTTTGCATGTGTAATTTGTCAAAACACGATTTAGGGAGGATTGTAATTCCTGCTCCTGAGTCAACTTCAAAGGTTTGAGGTATGTTACCAATCTTCACTGTTGCGTAGAATTTGTCTGTGCCTTTTGACAACTTGTTTAAATTATAAATATCAATTATTTTGTTGATATTTTCTGTCTCTGTTGAATCTATTTCTGTATTATAAATATTTTTATTTTTCTGTTTTAGAGTAAATATGCATACCTTGCTTACATGCCCAGTTTTTTTACATTCTTTACATTTAAGATTGTCCGGGTCAATGAAACAGTCTGCAGTTTTATGATGATTTTTACCGCAGCGGATACACAGGTGTTCAATGCCTAGTTGTACAAAATCCACTCTCTTACGTTGTGTTTTTCCCCGTACTGTGCTTGAAAAGTTTGAATATTGACGTGATTTTTCCTTCTTGTTGATTGAATTGACACTTTCGATTGACGAACTGTGGAAACTGCCTGCCAGCTCTCTGTTATCTATTTTTGATGTCTCCAGGATGACCGCCTTTTCTAACACTTGACGGAAAGTGAGTTCTTTGAATGAAATCTGTAATAATTTTTCTCTTATAGAACTATCTCTCATACCTCTAATGAATTGTGCTCTTAGAAATACATCTGCGTTTGATGAACCGCACTTGCTGTTTGTACATTTAAACTCGTACGTGTTTGTAAACGTACGTAATTTTGCCGCGTACTGAGACACATTTTCATTCTCTTGTTGAAAAGTCGATAAAAATCTATGTTGTTCTACTAAGATGTTAGGTCTAGGACACAGGTGATCTTCCAGTAATTCGATTATCTCTTTGTAATTTTTCGAGTTAGGTGAATCAGGAGCCGTCAAAGAAGCCAAAAGCTGAAAATTCTTACTTCCTATCGAGTTCAATAATACTCTTCCACATGTTTCTTGATTGTTCGCTATTCCTCGTAATTGAAAAAAATTTTCAATCCGTAGTTTATAAGTTGAAAATGACTCCTGCTGTTCGTTAAAAGATTCAAAGTCCAAATTTTGCAAATTTTGTGTATTGACAACCGAAATTAGCGAATTAATATTTTGCGTTAATTTAGCGATAACCTCGTCTTTTGACATTTTCACCATTATTTGTTCACTTTTGTTTTTCTCGTCTTTTGACATTTTCACTATTATTTGTACACTTTTTTTCTATCACTTCTTTTTTAATCCTCGTCGCCAATTGTTATATCCTAATTAGGATGGATTGAAGGAAATACCATTATTATATTTAGACAAATAGAATGTAATTAATAATATAGAATACAGTACTGAACAACCATTGTAATAAGATGGCTAAAATAGAATGACAATAGAAAATCTAACATTGTTGATCCGTTGTCATAGTTACATATGTGTTGTCATTGTTATAATGGATACAACAGAAACTATAAGTGGAATTTATATTTTTGTGAATTTTGTTATTTTCTCCTTTATGGGGCTCCAATAATAAAGGCTCTCGACCCAACTATGACTTCACGGTTAATTCCACGGCATTACGGTTCAAATTGGCATGAATAATCGCATGAAAATCGCATGTTAAAATGGTAAAAATAGCCTTTTTGTTTTATCTTTTAGGGCTAATTTCGCATCAATCGAAAAACTTTTACAGTCATTCCTTAGATTTTAATGCATATTATTGATATAGAAAAAATCTCAGCTATTTTCAGGAAACGAGATTCTGTCTTTCGGAAAAAAAATCTGAGGTGTTTTTCACATTTTTTGTTTTTTGAGAAATGTACGAGTATACAAGATATAAAAAATCTTTTACGGTTATTCCCTAGATAGAGGTTCAACGTTTATGCTCTATTTTTATCCAAAGCATATTTAGTAACGGTTGCCTAGATCTAAAAGTTCTCACGTTTTTAGAAATTTTTGAAATGTCAGTATATGCGTACTCGTAACTTTTGTAAATTTTCTTCTTTTTAGAAGTACTTCTTATATCTAGCAACTTTGTCAGATGTTATCGTGTCATGTTTGACATGACAAGGAGAAGACAGTGCTATCTGTCTTGTGCCTACCTGTAACCATCGAATTGAAGGGAGAATGAACAAAAAGCCATGAAATATCTTCAAAATGACACTTCAATAGGTGGGTACATATCTGCCACCAATCGTGATAAATTTATGAACGACAGATTGAATGGTACTCGTATGTTGTATAGAATGTCAACACATACGAAATTCGTAGAATCGGCAATGTAGATTGACATAATATAAGATGTAAAACGTAGGTTAGATAGGTTACGAAACTAACCACGAAATATCGCTTCTTTGCGAGAGTGAGGTACCCCCACACCTTAGTAGGTTAGCATACTTTAGTTATAAATAGTTACCATTGTCCACACATTTTTATCACAGAAATTCTTCTGACGATATGCTCTGAGTAAAAATCCTTCTGATATCGCTTCAAGTTTTTCACATTTCGTGTGAGAGTGCATGCGCAAAACATGAATAAAAATAATAATTTGGCAGCTTTTTGGTGGCTTTTAGTGATATATATATATATATATATATATATATATATATATATATATATATATATATATATCCCTAAAGGCACCTTTCATTGACTAAGCACGAATAACTTAAGCAATATAATCCATTTCAGCTTATTTTATTAAACGGGAACCAACTGTCAAAAAAATATCCGCTCGATTCACTGCATCTTACCTCAACAAAATTTCAGCATTATATCTAAAAAAACTACGGGAATAATCTTAAGTTTCAGAAATTTCAGAGGAAACTTTGAAATTATTTTTTATCGAAAAAAATTGCAATTTTTGATGTTCGGTTACTACGATCTACGTAGAGGAAAAAGCATTAAGAGATAATCGTTTAAAACCACTTCGCAATAATTATAACTCCTCCCTTATTAGGGAGAAAATCTGTCTCATAAACTTGGAGAGTAGAAAAAAAAGTAAAAGGAAAGGATGGGGAAGGGATGAGATGACAGGATTCACTCATTAACTTATGAATTTTACAAGACAACTCCATTACTGAAGCGATTACTCTCCACCAGTGAATTATTCTCCGTTTGACATTTTCAAAGTGTGTAGGTTGGCCGAGAGTGGAAATCTTAATACCAGTGGCGGATTATGCGGTAAAGTACGCAATCGCCTAGGGCCCCCGGGATTTGGAGGGCCCAAATTTTACAATTAACAAATCTTCTTTATTCTTTAATGTACATTTAAGGTGTTCGTTCTGTGAACGTGCGTAGCATCTTTTTCGGTATATACGAGTATCTATAGAAAATAAAATAACAATAAAAATATGCGCGCGTTCATAATGATAACCAAATTTATCACTTCAGGCATTTTAAATTTTTTAATTTTTCAGTTTAAAACTATTAAAAACTATTTATTTGGTGTAATTTTTTTATAAAAATATCTGAATTACCAAATCTCACCAATTACGCTATTCTGCCACATACCAGGAGGGGGGGGCTGAAATCTATTGTTGTGCAGGGCCCCTGGAAGTCTTAATTCACCACTGCTTAATACGTAATATAATACGGTTTTATCCTTATTGCGACCATGTCATGTCGAAACTAGGATAATTTATTATGAACTAAGGACTTATTCAGAACAGATAAATCATATAACTAATATTCTACCTCCTTCTGCTCGTATTCTATTCAGTACCGTCTTCACCATAGGGCATACGGGGACATTCGGGGACATTCCCCGACCTGACGGGGACATTTCCAGGAAATGACAATATATTTTCTTTGATAAAAATATGAGCTCTGTTTTCAAGCGGATTTCAAGTATTTACTAAAATTACCGTCAAATACCTGGAGATATTTTTTTAATAACACCTATATTTGGTTAAAAGTTAAATAATTTTACATTTATATTACAAAAACTATCACATCTCAAATATAAATTTACGTACCTTATTTACTCCGTGTTTTCATTATTCTTTGCTCCTGTTTTTAAAAACTACAAAAAGGGGCCGAATACCGAATAGCAGTTAACCTGATATTCGTTTTTATAAATAAATAAATTAAATTATTAGTAAAATCATAGCAGAAAGATATTTTTTCTTACCATTCAATTTTACTTTCGAATTGCTGAACGTCCAATCAGTTTGGTCATTTAGCCAATTCTCATTCGCGTTTGCACGTTATATCGTTGTATCGCTTTATGTAAATATTGCCGAAATAATTGCTATACATTGCGAAACGATTTGTACGAGTTGTCGCAATTATTTATCGAAAAATTGCTCGTTTGACAGCAGCTATACGATTATATTGTCATTATGAGTTAAAATATTGGTAAACTTGTATTGTCCAACTTCAAATAACAAAAGCAGTAAACATATTGTGAGTGTTGGACAAAGTTTTCTAATGAATACAATCATTATTTTGTTAAACAATAAGAGCAAGACAAGTGGAGCAAACACCAGAAGTAGAATGCATTCAAGTTACAAGTTACAACACTAGCCAGCATGCTAGACATACTAAATACTTAAACTTGGAACCAACTTTCCAAGAACTTGGACAGTCTTTTCAGTATCAAGTGCTATTCGCCATGGACATGGGCGCCGTCAGGGGGGGGGGAACCTAGAGATTGGAATAGGTATATAACCATATGCGTCGCCAGCCTCCGGGCTAGGCGGGGTGCAACAAAAATTTAAAAAAAATGACAAAGCATTAAAAACACGTAAATAGCACCGCAGGCGATTTCTTTGTGAGATATAGTGAAGAAGATCTTGATGTATTTTGTTTATTTGGAAATGTATATGATACTTAGCACAATAACATGACGTATAAAAAAAGTTTTTTTTATAAACAAGTCGTCCAAAAAGCGCTGCAGGTAATTTTTCTTATGAAATTGGTTCATACTAATTTTAGAAAATTTATGATATGATAAGAAAATGTGTTTTTGAACACTTCACCCATTTTTCTTTAAAATTTTCGCGCTATTTCTTGGTGCGTTTTTTCTTCAATGTCTCAAAATAAAGAAGTCTTGGCACTATTTACGCGTTTCTATGCTGTATCATTTTTTTTATATTTTTGTTGCCCCCCCCGCCCTAGCTTCGAGGCTGGCGACGCCCATGCGCTGAGATACTTCTATAATCTATGCCTTATTGTATTGTGTGTTTTGTATAGTAGTTAGCAGCAGAAGTGGTTGTGCCCAGTTGTACCTAGTTGTACTAAAAGCCTGCAAATTGATTTGGGACTATGACTTATACGACCGACTATGTTAGGCAAGCTAGATATTCTCGTAATGTTGAAGATTTTAAGGGTGATCCATAATGGTTCATTCGGACTTCATCGTAATTTTAATTTTCTTTATTTTAACTGCGACCAAAATTTAATTAGATCTATCAAATCCGTTATCGATACTTTACAGCAAAAATAAAAACTCGGTATTTTTTATACACCTAATATTTTTAACTTTATCCTGTTTTTAGGGTATTTGTCATAATATTGGGCTAGCCAAATTTAAAATTGACATACATGGTATGTTTTGGAATGCAGAAAACAAAATGCCGTCATTGACTCATTTTGACAAAAAATTGAGTTCTTCTTCTTCTCTCGTATGTGTGCGACCATTGTACAGTGTATCTGAGAGTCAAAGCTCCGCGTCAATATTTCTCAAATATTATATCACCCTTGACGTCACCTCATGGATTTCCCCAAAATCCCCTTTTTCACTCGACCAAAAATGGCGGATATCGAAGGCAGTGCAGTTGCAAACATCAGTATTTCCTGTTTTCTTAGTCCCGCTCAGCATGTGTTATCTATGTTATGTTCCCTGGTCTATGCTGTACAATAGTACAGCAAATATCAAGGGAAAGCCGTAATATTAGTCCATTTAACAGACGTATTCAAGTGTTATATTGTTTGCGTCAAATGCATTTGATTAAACGTTGTAACTATGGCTTGAAAATTGAAATATAGGTATTATGACGTAGGTAGCTGAACACAATATAAGGCGATGTAACCACAAGCAGTTCGTATGCATCTACCTACTTAATAGTACGCATACTGACATTTCAAAAATTTCTAAAAACGGGAGACCTTCGATCTCGACAACCGTTACTAAATATGCTTTGGAACAAAATAGGGTAGATACATTGAACATTTATCTAAGGAATAACCGTACAAGGTTTTTTATATCTTGTATAGATTTCTCCAAAAAAATAGACTTTTTAACTTTCACATAAGTAGTAGTTGTAATCGAATGCAGGAAAAATAGTAAAAAATGCCTTCCTAACTTTATGTTACAGAAATGTATTGATTCCCGAACCCCAATCTCCAACCATTAATCTTCCTCTCAAGCAGTACTTACTTCCTTGCTTGGTTACTTACTGACTTCCTCTTTTTGCAGTGGAGTTGTCTAGTACCTACTCAGTTGTTTCATTCTTTATTTACTTTTGTTATCTATAGCTCCGCGTCAATGTTCCGTAAGTAATCTATTGCCCTTGGCGTCACCTTGTGGATTTCCTCAAGAACCCCTGCAAACTTCTTACCAGGATACCTCTCTACTATATGGTCAACAGTCTCGATCTGGCCACATTCTATCCTATCTACTAGTGGAACAGGTCATGACATTTTAATATCTGGCGGTGGAAATCTCGAGCCATAGCGACCTGTATGTCGAAGTCAGAGAGCAGACGAACAAAGATCATAGCATCATAGAGCAGCGAGTCAGAGACCAGACGAACATAGATCAAAGAAGTGCTTCACGAGTAGAACTCTTTTTTTGATTCTCTTTATTTTTGGTAGGAGGTGCCATTGAAAAGAAGAAACCCAAGCACCCTCGGAAGGGCGTGTTTGGTATCATTTGGAAGACCGCGAAAAACAATTCTAGGATGCGAAGTTATAAAATCTTTTTTAAACGTTTACTTATTTCCGAATTTACTTCTTTAAAAAGATTCTCTTAGGTTTAAACCTGAGTTTTTTTCGGGAAATAAGAAAATAAGTTCTACGTACTGCTAATACAACAAAGTATAATAAAGGATTTTAAAATTCCATTCGCGTCCGAACAAATCTTAGAATATCATCTCGACGTATGTGCCAGATGCTTTGTAAACCGAGAACGTCCACAAAAACATGTTGTTTAGTAAAGAGTAAATATAATATTATTAGGTATTTTTATTGTGTCACATACAACCTTATACAAAACAACAATAATCTAGGCAAAGTATATTGTGTCATATAATAACATTATGTTCTTCATGTTTTTCCAATACAAGGGATTTAGGAAATACTAGGGATGAGAAAATTTCAGTTCGTTAGTTTGGTCTTAAAAATTGAAGACAGAACGACCACCTACATACGAGTATACACTTTGTGTGAAATGAACAGTTCAAGACCAATTGAGTATTTATACGTGATATGTACTCTAGTTTTTCAAGCAGCTTATTTATTTATCGTTTGGCCAACATCACGCCTACATCATTAAACTTTCGTTATGTCAAAGTACAAAAAAGTTAAAAGTGCAGGGTGAAGTTCCTGCTAATCAGATACTTAAATCTAGATTTCTTATGTATTGTATTGCTTCGTCGCTAAGGGCGAGGAAGTCTGATGCATTGCCACTGCACGCTCTGAGTGAGTAACTATGTGTTAAATGATCTTGTCGGCTCCGCAATCGCATTCAGGAGACTCTCGCCATCCACATTTGTGGGAAAAATCTGCACACCTGCCATGACAGTTCGGATTCCAATATTGAGATGACCAAACCGATTGGATATTCAGAAATTCGTGTCACCGACATCATGACAATTCTCTTTCTCGTTTGCACGCAATGTCGTTGTCTATGGCTAGGGCAATGAAAAAAAAGCAAATTTGGTCCTCGTTTTGCATGACTTTCTCCTCACTAACACAATTCGCTACGGAATATTTCGATAGGCTTTTTGCTTAATAATAATAATATTTGGTCCCCATGTAAATTGTACGCATGAAAAACAAAATACGTGACGTAAAGTTTAAATAGCGGCTGCCGAGGGTCGGCTTATGGTGTTAATTTCCTGAATGACACAAACAAATGGAATGTAGTAAAAAATACACCTGCCAACTTTGTTCAAACTTTTCTATCTATCCTCTCACGTCGCGTCCCTTGCGGGATGTGTATAGAGGACACGACGCAAAAGTTTCCTATCCCTACAGACATTAAATATTTTAGATTCTCTTGAATTTTCTTGCACATTCTCCGACTCCTTTTCATTCCAAAACTGTCACTCTTTGAGAATCTGGTCAACATGATCGATCCAGTTTAGTTTCGGACGGCCAGGCTTCGTCATCCTTCTTCTTTTACCAATAATTAGCATATAATATTTTCTTTCAGTCATTCCGTCCTCCTCGACAAGTTTTGTGTGAATGAGTAAAATGACGTGCGGACGGGGTGATTGTCTTGGATGGTATACGTAAACGACGGTTAACGCCTTTTTACTCATGAGCACAAAAAATGTGGTAGCTCGGCCAGCATGTGGATGAAGCATTATCTGGATAGGTGAATGTTTCTCGGTATTAGGCGATGAATCAAATGCGACAAATTAATAAAAAGTCACAGCAAAAAACACTGAAATTATGACAGGTGTGGTTTGTAGATAATGATAATATGTAGACTTTTCTGCTTAATAATACTGAAAAGTGTGTTGGCAAATCCTACCTCCACGAATTATCTATGTATCCTTCACATGGGAGTCGCCAGCCTCGGAGCTAGGGAAGGCAACCAAAATTAAAAAAAAAATGATATGGAATGAAAAACGCGTAAATAGCGCCGCATGCAATTTTTTTTATGAAACATTTGTATTTTGATGAAATTTTATACTAATATTTGGAAATTTATGAGATGATGAGAAAATGTGTGGTTATAATGTGATTTTTTTATGAAAAGATATATACCTATTCCAATCTCTAGGGGGGGGCAGCTGCCCCCTTCCCGCCGCCTGACGAGGCCCATGTAATCCTCATAATGAAATGAATGCTAATGACCTGAATATATTATTACGAGTATATTCATATAGTTATTTGCAAAACGATGCATAATACGTGCTTAGTAATCCTGATCTCGTGAAGGGAATTTTTGAACAGTAAGTTCAAAATACCAGTAATGTTTTAGTGTTTTAGATGTGAAACACACGTATAGAGTTTGTGTTTTTGATGTGGAACACACGTATAGAGTATGGAAAGAATTTTAATGGTTTGGGGACATTAAAGTGCAGGTTCATATATACGGTGTAACACAACCGATGGTCCAACTGAAGCAGGGTGATAGGGGACCTCAATACCTATCGATTTAACCCCCATGTATGTTCAGCGATATTTTATGATTTCCCGTCAAACCCTGACTTTCAAGACATCATTGGCCACAGAGACACTAATAATTGACATAAATGCTTGATTTTTTTTCTATAAAATGTTACATTGCAGATACAAAAACAATTGTGGACCTTCAGTCGCGAAGCTACCTTAGAACACGATTCCCATCGAGTTACCTTTTGGAAAAAATTATAGGTATAATAGTGTCTAATCTGACGTAATCCCATAATAAATGTTAGCCCCGGCTTCCCTTCTGCAGATATCCACCCTTCGCCACTGGGACTCATCGAACAGAATCTCAAAAAATAGTCACAATTCATTTTTTTTCATTAATTAATGAAAACGATTCAAGTATTTATCTTAATAATTGGTGTCTCTGTAACCAATGGTGTCTTCTAAATCAGGGATTGGCGGAAAATACGAAAAAAAATCATAACTCGAAAACTACAAAAAATCGCCTAACATACATGGGGGATAAATCGATAGGTGTTGAGGTCCTCTATCACTCTGCTTCGGTTGATCCACCGGTTGTGTTACACCGTGTTTTATATCTACGAATATGGTGGTTAGTGGTAGTTTCATTGGGTTCCCGGAGAAAAACCCATAAGAATATTGCTCAACATCCCAAAAAAGACAAAATCCCTTCAGAAATATCCTCAACGCATAAAAGCCCAAACTTTCTAGTTGGATTCCAGTAGATGAATTATTTATTTATTTATTTAATCACATGGGCACAAACAGTTATAACAGCACATATCAACAATTAAACAAAAACAGAAAGCAAACCAGTGAAGGCCCGTCAATTTTACCAGAAAAACATTTCTAAGTTAAAACAAATTAAATTAAGAAACTAGTTATAAGTAAAGAAATATTATATGTATGTATAGACAAAAAGAACAAATCAGGTAAAACGATATTCAATGATATGTATGTACGATAAATTAATAAGGGATGCACACAGATACTCTCACACACAATCCACACACAAACACACACACACACACACACACAGAAACACACCCACACAAACATACACACAGAAATAAAATGTTGACTATTTTACTATCCCATTGTAGATCCGCTTATTTATTTTTTTTATTTTTCTAATCTATGCTAGTTTCTAATACACTGAAAGATATCGTATACTAATAAATACAATCACACCGAATAGATACAAAACACACCGAGGTGGTCGGTAGCCTGGTTGTAAAAGCGCTCGACTGTTAATCCAGTGGGCGCGGGTTCGATCCCCGATGCTGACCTACTCCACTTCACGATACAAGCTTTTCAAGCCTACTGTGAAGTGTACAAAGGTGTATTTGGGTTTATTTCGATAAAACCCAGATTCGTTTTTAAAAAAATCTTAATTAGAATTTAGATTTTTTCCCTTGACCATATATCTAAAGGACTTTTTCTGGTATTTATTCATGTTGAGCAATATTCTTGTGGGTCTTTGTCCGGCCGCGGTTCCATTGGTACTATAAGGTTGTGTTAAAGTCGTCTAATAAATCAGTTCACCATTGAAGCACTAACAATGGTCACGGAATTCTCTTGTGGCGTGGCGGGGCGCGGTGTGGTGGGTTTGCTCCTATTGTGCCCAATGGACAAAACGGGACAACTCAAAAAACACAGTTTCGAGAAAACCCCTTCTATAATTTCCTGTTTTTTTCTATCTATCTATCTATACCCGCCGCGTCCCTTGCAGGGTAGACAGAGAGGACAGAGCGCCAGACAGCCCTATCCTTACACACTCCTAGCCTCCGTCACATTCATGCAATTTGTCATACACGCTCTCCGATTTTCTTTATTTAAAACGCGTCCATCCTTGAGGTCGACATGACATGTTCGGACCAGGTCCTCCTTCTTCGCTCACTCTAATATAGGTATCTTTTGTCATCCTGTCACCTTTCATTTTATCAAAATGCCCAAACCTTCTTAGTTCTTCTTCTTATCGTGTCGGTCAGCACTCATTAGATTCCCCTCCGCTCCCAGAAAGTCACAACCTCTCCAGCGTCATCGTCCAAGGGAGAGCGATCTGCGAGGCTCTCCCATGTGCACCGCCCAGGAGCCATTGGGGAGGCCAGGAGGTGCTCAATGTCCTGCAGCTGCTCGCCGTCGCACGTCGCGCCCTCAGCTATTCCTCATCTCTGAAGGTTCTTCCTAATGCGGCCGACCTTATCAGTTTATTCACTTTCATTCTTTTCACACCAGTTTTGCAGTCAGTCATTTCCCGAACGACAATAAACGACAAACCAAAACGCTACAACTTGACTTGTCGCGTTTTGATCTTTGACGGTAGTTTGGGAGGTGAACCAAATGGTTTACGTCCGGATTGTTCAAGTCTAATGGAGTGAACGCGAAAGAAAAAACCTGGTTCACGGTATTAGTACAAAAGCAGAGATTTATATTCTCAAGAAGGAATTCTGCAATAATTCCAGAATACGATGGCGCGAATAAGTTTCCACGGAATTCGAAAACTTATTCGTTTTTTTATACATTACTCTTTAAATGATTGCCTTCAAGAGTACGCATACTGACATTTCAAAAATTTCTAAAAACGGGAGACCTTAGATCTCGACAACCGTAACTAAATATGCTTTGAAAAAAATAGGGTAGATACATTGAACCTTTATCTAGTGAACGACCGTTAAAGATTTTTTTTATATCTTGTATAGATTTGAAAAAAGTATGTTAAAACGCATCTGATTTTTTTCGAAAGACAGCAACTGAACAGTCGAAAAAAAAATTTTTTTATTGATAATGTGCATTAATTAATTGCGAACGACCGTAAAAATTTTTGGTTGATGCGAAATTAACTTTAGCCTTTTTTAACATTTTATCATACGTTTGTTTTAATTCAATGTTTAATCTTAAAACGCCCTGAAAAATGACCGTGACGTCATAGTTGGGCTCCTAGCTTTAAACGTGATTTTTTTTCTTTTCTTAATTCATTCAGACTTTAAAGAATACGTTTTTTCATTGACAAGTTTATAGGCGAATCTGAACGCATCATAACTTTTTTTGCTCCAATTGTAGGCCCGCCACAATCACTCGCTAACGAATTTATGATGTTTGAAAAATTATATTCTCTTTTTAGATATTTTTTGAGTGTGCTGTTAAGATTCAGGTCTTCCTTAACCCTTTTAACCACTAACGTGTTTTTTGCTAACATAAACACTGACATCCGTCCAATTGAAAGTCGCTCGTTTTTAAATTCCCTTAATCTGGTATTGAAATAAGATACAGTTATTTTTTGGTCATAAATTATTAGTTCAATATCTGGGGAGTCACATAAATTAAAGAAAAGTTATATAAGTACTTAAGTGTTTATGTTTATTATTTGTAAAAATAAAACACTGTTTTTTATAAAAAAAATAAAAAATGTTTATGTTTATATCAAAATAAAAAACATTAAAAATCAAATGCAATAAAAACAGTTTTTATAACAATGTATACACTCAACTTATCATCTGTTTATTTTATGTTGAGTATTAAGATGTTAATTGAAATGTATTGTCTTTTTAAAGCCTTAAACAATAACAAAATCAAAACTCAAAAATTTTCAATTTACCATTTGCTTAATCTCACTCACATTGAAGATTGATATTTACGTGTTAAAGGGCACTGCAAGTCCCTTCAGGCCCGCTGCGCTTTCGTCATAGGAACCTAGAAATCTATAGGGAGCAAGCATTGGTTTATCATAACATCAGGCACCCCGACCTGCTCATCACCATAGCAGAAGGAATGGTAGAGGGCAGTAATGTGAGAGGTCGCCCAAGAAGCAGTTGTATGGACCAGATTATTGTAACACCTACATGGAAGTGAAGAGATTGGCGAGTGACAGGACGGCGTGGAGAGAAAGAACCAAAATGCTTGGTACAAACCAATCACACATGATAGTAACCACATCATCATCAACGCATTGTTCACTAGAGAGATCATATGAAAATGCTGTTTCTTTCAGTTTTCACCCCTTAACTTTGATGAACAACCCTTTGCTTAATTCAACTTATTTATTATAGTACTATTTTTAAAATAAACCTACCCCCTCCTTCCTTAATGCTTTTTTATTAATTATTTTAGTACCACCCTTAAGGGTGGGGGTAATTAATTCACTGAAGTAATCAAGGATTTTGACATTACATGGAAATGCTTTTTACGGTCATATTATTTTAGGTACATCGTAACGGATGATAGATCTAATAATGAAAACAGGGTAGGCAGAGAGGAAAGAGCGCCAGACTGTTCTATCCTTACACACACTCCTATCCTCCGTCACATTCATGCAATTTGTCATAGACGCTCTCCGATTTCTTTAACTCAAAACGCGTCTATCCTTGAGGATCTGGTCGACATGTGTCTTGACACCAGTAGCGTAGCTTGGCGGGGGCGGTACGTCCCGTGCGGCACTTTTTAGGGGGCGGCATTTTTTGGGAAAAAAATCACTTCAATTTTATTAAAAACTCGAAAAAAATCTCTTCTGCTATATTTCTCTTTTTGTACCGTATGAATTTCTAAATCTTCTTTTATGCCATGTCAAAATTGTATGTAGTTGTCCCACTCCCTGCATAGAAGTTCTTTACAATTCCTGTAAATTTTTGAGAATTATGATAATAATAGTATAATATAATATTTTCATGTTGCAGGATTGTTAGAAGGTTTCTCTCTCTATAGCTCTTAAACTCTCCCATGATAGGGCATTTTTGTGCACATCATGGGAGAGAGGGACACCCAATAGTATATAGGTAGTTTTTAGTTCTATGTAATATGTTTAAAAATTTATATTATTATTTTTATTTTAAAGCTAGTTTTAATGTTTTTGTATTTTTTTATATGAATGTATTATATAGAGCTGAGAATTTTTGTATACTTTTGTGATAATAAAATTGATTTGAAATATTATGGTGTGCGACAAGGTATTGTACTAAGACCAACTTTGTAATGCTCATAGAATCCCATATAAACCCAGCATTTTCTATGTATGAATGTAGCAGTAGTGCAATAACCACGTAGAACTCTTTAATGTGTCATACTTAGTCGTATGAAAACACTCGTGAGCCATAAATCTTGCAACATTATTGTGTACAGTTCAACTGGCGTTTATGGGGCATTAATATTATCATTTAATAGCTTAGTTTTAATCATATTATGATATTATTCTACTACTACCAAGTCTACTTACAGTAATATTTCCTAAATTTATGGCGGCACACAGCATAAAATTGTAGGTAGTTCAAGAATACTTCAGTGGCGAAGTTCGAACTTTTGTAGCTAAGTAAGTAATATCTATGTTTTCGACCGTTGGTACTTGGTGGAAGTCCATTTTAAATGAAAAATGAAAGCACTAAGTATTTAGTTTAAAAAAGAGAATTTTTGTGGATTTTAAACTAAATGTATTTAGGAGAGGTGGACACCGTTAATCAAAAAGTTAACTTCGTTAATCGATAATCCGTTAACTAAAAAGTTAACTTTGTTAATCGTTAAAGCGTTACTTTTTGAATAATGTAACGGAAGTTAACGTTAATCCGTTAAAGCGTTAATGTAAAAAATCGGGGTTAAATGGCATGAAATAGAACTACATAAGTACAACTACTATCACATTTACACTATCGCGATGTATCTCAACAAAGTGAAATTTCTTTTCCAACTCCCAACCCACATACGATACCACACATAACCCCATACAACCCTTGGATTATCTAATGCCAGCGCCGCCAATAATGATTTCTATGCAAACAATCAAATATTAACGGACTTAATTAACGGAAGTACAATGTAACGGAAGTTAAATAATCCGTTAACAATTTTTGGAGGTGAGAAAAGCGTTAAATCGTTAACCAAAATATTAACTTCGTTAATTAACGATTAACGGATTAACGCTTTTCTGCCCAGCTCTGGTATTTAGTGTTTTCGTTTTTCCTCTAAGTAAATAGCTGAGTATCGTTAAGTTAAAATGGCAATGGACACTGGACAGGTCATGTTGCGAGACAGGGAAATGAGAGATGGGCACCCAGAATCCTAACGTGACGACCATGGGAAAACAAAAGACCAGTAGGATGACCCCAAAAATGATGGGTGGATGATGTAGCCCCAGTCGCAGGCTCTCTGGTTGAGCAAAGCTCAAAGTAGAAAAAATTGGAAAACGTTAGAAGAGGCCTACATCCAGCAGTGGAGGGATGGCTGAGGAAGAAGTTGGCAGGCAAAAATCGCAGCGCTGTGATTTGGGCTTGGAAGGTGATGGGAGAGATGTTGAATAAAAACACTGTAAAATGAAATAATTAAAAAAAAAACTGTGCATACTGATATTTCATAGGTATATTTATAAAAACGGGAGACCTTAGATCTCGACAACCGTTACTAAATTTGCTTTGGAAGAAATAGAGTAGATATATTAAACCTTTATCTAGGGAATAACCGTAAAAGATTTTTTATATCTTGTATAGATGCCTCAAAAAAAAGTGAAAAACACCTCTGATCTTTTTTCCGAAAGACAGAAACTCGTTTTCCCGAAAGTCGGGGAGTTTTTTATTTGCACTGATAACATGCATTGAAATCTAAGGAATAATCCTGAAAGTTTTTTGTTTGAAGCGAAATTAACCCAAAAAAATAGAAAAAAACGCTATTTTTACCGTTTTATCATGCGATTTTGACATCATAGTTGAATTTTTGACGTCATAGTTGGGTCGCGAGCTTTTTAAAATGAAAAAATAAATCTAGCATCTACCGATCATTGTGTCCGCAAACTAACGGTTGGTACCAGGAAGAGTTTATGATTGTAAGGAAATCCTTTGGTTGTTGATAGAGAAAATATTGTTTTCAGGAACCAATACAATAACTTTCACTTTAGACCCACTTATATTTACCGAGAGAAGTTATTCTTGTTGTAACTTAACCAATATATACGCTTGGTTTACTAAGGATGTTTCCAATAACAAAATTAATATTCCTACTAAAATTTAATTTAAAGCTACAGATCCAAACTATGAAGTCACAGTAATTTCCCACGGCGTTACGGTTCAAAATTGCATGTACAATCGCATAATAAAATCAAAAAAATAGCGTTTTATTTTAACTTTAATTTAGCTCCACTTAAAAAACTTTTATGGTCATTCCCTAGATTTTAATACATATTATGAATACTGATAAAAAAATCTCAGCGACTTTCGAGAAATGAGTTGCTCTTTCTCGGAAAAAAGATCAGAGGTGTTTTTCCCATCTTTTTTGGAAATCCGTACAAGATATAAAATCCTTTATAGTCATTCACTAGATAAAGATTCAATGTATCTACCCTATTTTTTCCAAAGCATACTTAGTAAGGTTGCCGATATCTAAGCTATACACCTATTGAGAAATATTGTTAATAAATAAAGTCTTTATTAGATATAAAACATTATACCAAATGGCGGGTTTATTGCCGTTGGCAATGTCTGCTGACCAACCGCTTGTGACAATCAATAACGATATGATTTGTACGAGTTGCCGCAATTATTGCTCGTAAATTGCTCCTGTAAGCGCACCTACTTTTTCATATTTTAGTAGGTACAAAAATAAATTACATTTGATTTTTGAGAACTCGATTCGTTATTATTTGATTTGTTGTTCAGTTTTGGAATAGATTCAAAAGCAAACATCAAGTCAGAGCTGTTTGTCGATAGAATAGTTTTCCAGGTCAAGGATGACATCGGTAATGCATCTGCGGCACTTTGAACCTATCTGGAAATTCAACGAAAAGTCAACTTCTCCCATCTATGACTTGTTTGCATTCACTTTGTAGAAAAATAAATATTGTCTGAGGCAAACTTCTTAACTTATTTTCCGAGAAATTGTTTTAAAAATATTGGATGTATTTATATTTATTCAACCGGTGGGGCGCGCCCATCTTAGGGGCGTGGAGTGGTCCAAAGGGAGGCGGGGAGTGACCTTTTAATATTATTATATTTGTCCCCGAGATTTGAGGGCCCTGAAATGAGGTCAGACTTAAACGTACTCAAAAATAACCTTAAAATTTACATAATAATTCACAGATTTGAGATTTGCATTAATAACATAAATCTAAAAAAAACACTTGTATATTCTACTAGGTATTTTTTAAACGTTGGGGTGAGGGGCCTGGGTGTCTTTTAAACCTCCGCTTACAACAGGCAGGGGGCAAGGGCGCAGTGATTTCAGGAGATACTTAGGGGGGGGTGAGTGGTAAAAGGTTGAGAACCCCTGCCCTATATTGACTTTTTCAACCGTGGTTAGCACAGCTGGTTAGATCGCGGATTTCTCAAGCGGTAGGTGACAGGTTCAAATCCCAGCGCTGATGAAGCAGTCAGCACATCGATTCTACAATCTACTGATTCTCGTCCTCATTATCAGGCATTTACAAAATATCTCAAAAAAAAATAGGAAGAGCTTTATGTTTCGAAAAATTTCCAGTGCAAAAAAGGCTCCGCACATATTTGTCCAGCTTTATAACAAAATTTAATCCAATTAATTAGCGAAATCCTGAAAAACACTAATTGATAATTGGTTGGTTCATATTATGTGTAATTTTAATCAATTAATTAATATTTTTCATCCAAACTCGTTATAAAATTAATTTTAAATCATTTAAACGAGTATTTCCGTAAAATACCGGTTTCATAAAATTTTTCGTTTAAGGCTCCCGGCCCAACTATGACGTCACGGTAATTTCCGGATTTCGAGGAACAAAATCGCATGATAAAATGGTAATAATAGCGTTTATTTTTCCATTTTTTGGGGTTAATTTCGCTTGCTTCAATGAAGAGACTTTTACGGCAATTCCCTAGATTTGAATGCATATTATCACTACAAAATAAAATTTGCGCGACTTTCGGGAAACGAGTTTTTGTCTTTCGGAAAAAAGATCAGAGGTGTTTTTCACATTTTTTTTTAGCAATCTATACAAGATATAAAAAATAATTTACAGTTATTCCCTAGGTTCAATGTATCTACTCTATTATCCAAAGCATAATATTTAGCAATGGTTGTATAGAGATCTAAGGTCTCCCGTTTTTTAAAAAAATTGAAATGTCAGTATGCGTACTTTTAATTAATATTTTTCATCCAAACTCGTTATAAAATGAATTTTCAATCATTTAAATGCGTAATTCCGTAAAATACCAATTTTATAAATTTTCCGCTTAACCCGGAAATGTTCATCATCATTATTTTCACCTGCGATCACACCACAGAGATAAGATGAAGTAGAGGGGTTAAAACATGCATAAAGCCAAATTTTTGTAAGCCAACATCTTAGTATGAAGCGGCCACGTGATGTTGGGCAAATAATCTGTCGCATAGAAGTATTTGTATGGAATTTGATTAATCTTCGTTGATATTTCAGAACGGAATAAAAAAAAACTATTATTATTAATTTCGGGCAAATTTGTGGTTATAAGTGTAATTTTCTTAATCGTGAAAATAGCCATATATTATTTTCATAATAATTATACGGTTATATGGGACAAGTTTTCGCACGAAACAGAAAAAAACCTATCCGTTTACTTAGGAGAAATTACCGAAGTGAGTTTTTTTTATAAATTCACTGTTGTTTTATTTGTTCACAAAATTGATGAGTTTGATATTTTTTCATTCATAATTGCTATAAAAGCTATGAAATAATATTACTTGTGGATTTTAGTATAAAAAAATCACTAAAATTAAGGCACATTAAAAAATATATATAATTTCTTCTCAAATTAACGTATGCCCTATATGTTCAATTGATGATTCCATCAAGTACCCAGATGGATCCAGGCATAATAAACCACAATTGTAACAGTAAACTCAGAAAACGAGTTTTTGCCTAAGTGTGACGTCATGCAGAACGCCAAAATTAGAATTCGTGTCCCTCTCGTATGTTCCATCTCTATGATTCACAGACACTTGTATTTGGGTTTAATTTATCGTAAAAAAAATATGTAGGTATGTATTGAAAAATGAGACATGCAGTCAAATAAATAGCGCGTTTTAATTAATTAATAATAATATAATTAAAAAATTAAAATCACATCTGAAGTGAACTGAAAACCCGTTTTTCCACCCCGATTATAAATAAATTATTTTATTTGTAAATTGAATTAATAATTACAAAACGCATGAATGGTACAAACGAACCCCTATTTTGTACTACACTGATTGGCACGAGGAATCCTATTGTATTTTAATTTTAAATAATTAGCCCAGGAAATTTAGCTTTGTAGCGTAGATAATTGTCGGAAAGCTGGAAACTGTTTTAATCCCTTCATTAATATGCAAAGAAGGTTAAATGGAAAAGGAAAAATAATGTACTTTTTTCAGTTTTTCAGTAATAACTTCTAAACTATGCTTTCTACGAAAATGGTGTCTTTTTATAAATTAAAGTACATAATATTCTGCGTCGTTTGAGCATAAATACTTCTTTGTACCTCAAAAATTATTGTGATACAGACACTGTCAAGTACATATGAATTTTCGGAACAAATTGAAATAGTCGTATTTTTCACTTTTGTTGTTGAATAACTTCCCAACTCAGGTATTTACGGTAATATTTTACTAAAAGTATTTAATTGTGGGTCAATTTTCTCTAACTTGTGATTAAAAGTTTAGACCTACGGCACACAGTTAAGGATGCACAGGTATTTAGAGAGAGACGAGTGAAATAAAGAAATTTATTAAATGATAGATTTAGATATGTTAAATTTAAGCTAATTTAAATTTTACGATTTCATTTTATTAATGTATAGTTTTGTCAATTAAAATCTGATTTTTAATACTGTTACGCCACTGCCTAATATTTTATATCGAAAAGAGTATTTTTTTTATATTCATTGATTTTATTAAAATATCTCCTAAACGGTAAGTGTTATGAAAAAATATTTATCTCACAATTTATCTAGAATAATTTCTCTATATTACATTTGAAAAATAACTTATCTAATTTAAATACTAAGTGAGGTAGAATTGATTAAAAATGGTATATAAAAAATAAGTTCATACATGCCGTCACTTTTTGTTAAATTACTTCTAAACCAAGCGGTATAGCGTAAATCCATTAAATTGCATTTAAAGCTAAATAAATTTCCTATAAATTAAGTGTAATAAAATTAATTTGGGAGTTGTAATAAAAAAGTACTAGATGATCAATATCAATATTTAGTAAAATAATTCAACGCTTCCCATACAAAATGTTCTTACTTAGCAATGTGCCTCTACACAAAATCAACTTTGATCATCTAGTACTTTTTTATTATAAATCACAAATTAATTTTATTATACTCATTTAATAGAAAATTTATTTCGCTTTAAATGCAATTTAATATATTTACGCTACATTGCTTGGTTTAGAAGTAATTTAACAAAAAGTGACGGCATGTATGAACTTATTTTTTATATACCATTTTTAATCAATTCTACCTCACTTAGTATTTAAATTAGATAAATTATTTTTCAAATGTAATATAGA
Organism: Ceraclea dissimilis; assembly: GCA_963576895.1. Lineage (NCBI taxonomy): Eukaryota > Metazoa > Arthropoda > Insecta > Trichoptera > Leptoceridae > Ceraclea > Ceraclea dissimilis. The sequence goes on from OY756360.1 coordinate 1,093,142, forward strand.
GAAATTATTTTAGATAAATTGTGAGATAAATATTTTTTCATAACACTTACCGTTTAGGAGATATTTTAATAAAATCAATGAATGTAAAAAAAATACTCTTTTCGATATAAAATATTAGGCAGTGGCGTAACAGTATTAAAAATCAGATTTTAATTGACAAAACTATACATTAATAAAATGAAATCGTAAAATTTAAATTAGCATAACTTTAACATATCTAAATCTATCATTTAATAAATTTCTTTATTTCACTCGTCTCTCTCTAAATACCTGTGCATCCTTAACTGTGTGCCGTAGGTCTAAACTTTTAATCACAAGTTAGAGAAAATTGACCCACAATTAAATACTTTTAGTAAAATATTACCGTAAATACCTGAGTTGGGGAGTTATTCAACAACAAAAGTGAAAAATACGAATATTTCAATTTGTTCCGAAAATTCATATGTACTTGACAGTGTCTGTATCACAATAATTTTTGAGGTACAAAGAAGTATTTATGCTCAAACGACGCAGAATATTATGTACTTTAATTTATAAAAAGACACCATTTTCGTAGAAAGCATAGTTTAGAAGTTATTACTGAAAAACTGAAAAAAGTACATTATTTTTTCGGTTTATGGGTCACCCTGTACTTAGCACAAGCGGAAAATTGGTGCAAACTTCAAGAAACCTTATTTGCATGTTAATGAAGGGAATCAAATAGTTTCCAGCTTTCCGACAATTATCTACGCTATACCCCCTTTTTTAATGTTAAAACACTGGTCTAAATGTATTCACAAAATCAATGATGAATTATTTTCGCCTACCTATACCCGCACTGAAAATAATATGGTTAATTGTTAAATGGTCAGCAAGTTAACTTTATTGGTAGCAACCAAATTCAGCTTTTAAATTATTATGTCCGTAATCAGGGGTTAGCAGGCAGAGATCGCAGCATCACGACAAGCTCGCCCTAGTGAACAAATTTTATCATTTTATTTCTAATGTTAATATATCTCTGTATTTTATTCACCAAAAGTGTAGATAAATATATTAACCATAAAAACTTTTAAGAACCAACTTTGTGTTTCTATATATATATATATATATATATAAACCAAACGTACAATGATAAATTAAGTATACACTCCGAAAAAATAATAAAAAATCTGACAACCTGTCTAAATAATTATTTGGGCAGCCGAATTGTACAATACGCCTAATTAATTCAAGCGGCAGCAGATGGCGGAGCGTATACGTAAGAATTGTCTTTCAGATCTTCAAAATAAGTTCCTTGCAGGTCTGCATTTTTAATAACTAGGATAAAAATAACTTTCAAGGTAATTTACATTAAAAATAATACGCCGCATTATTGTGAGCCTATAAAATGCTATTAAGTCTTGCTTACATTTCATCACCAAACAATATTATTATTCTACCAATACAACATATTCATTGTTTGCTGACCATTCCAGCATTAAATCTGACTCACATTTTGTCACATTTTCTTAGACATGTTTTACCATTTAATTTGATTGCTGATCATTTTAGTATTTATTATTTCCTGATCTCAGTCGTCTTTATTTGCGGACAGAATGCGGTTTATAGCCGGCCAAAGTATTAATATTTTGCTGACAGTTCAAATCAGTCAAAAAATGTATTCAGCCGTCTGATTCAAAATGTAATAAAATAAAATAATTTATTTCTCTATTGTATCCACGAAACATACTGGACGAATACAAATTTTAATTCATTCATTCACACCATCGCCACAACTCTCGCGTGGCAACACTGTATCCAAATAATGTAATATTACTCATCCGATCGCATTCTTGTATTCTCCGATTTGTCAAAACCTATATAATTATACATATATGCGCTAGAACCCATGTTAAAAACAAGTCTTCAAAAAATCGGCCCCTTTGTATATTGTGCTATTTTTTTTTAATGTATCTTGGTTTATCGAAATAAACCTTTGTACACTACAGTAGGTAAGTTTGGAAAGCTTGTGTCGTGAAGTGGAGTAAGTCCGCATCGGGGATCGAACCCGCGCCCACAGGATTAACAGTCGAGCGCGTTGCCAACCAGGCTACTGACCACCATATTGCTTATTTACGCAAAAACTCCTGGTCACACAAAGATCCATGGAGAGGAGAATGCTGGGTACTTCGTTGAGAAATAGACGGACAAATGAATGGATACGAGAGAAATCCAAGGTCACCGACGTGGTAAAACGAGCAGCTGCCTTAAAATGGAGTTGGGCAGGACACGTTGCCAGACGCTCCGATTCTAGATGGACCAAAAAGATTCTCGAGTGGCAATCTAGAACAAGCAAAAGAGCGTAGGAAGACCTCAGGCAAGATATTCTGACGATGTGAGGCGAATCGCAGGAAGCAAGTGGATGCAGCATGCCCAGGATAGGGATCTGTGGAAAGTCAAAGGAGAGGCCTATGTCCATCATTGGAATTGAAACGGCTGAGAAAGAAAAAGAAAAAAAGCTTCTTTGTTCCTCATTTTGGATCAAAATAGTTATTTGAGAATTCAATTTGCTATTTAAATACTGCTCAGAAATAAATAGCAGCGTAGCTTTTAAGCTTCAAAAACTTGCCATAATTCTCTTTTTTTCAGATTTGTTTTCCAATTACCATTTAACATCAGGATAACTTCGTTGCGCTTCATTTTAGCTCAAAAATTCTTATAATTAGGTATCTAATCTTGTAGAGAATTTAATTTGCTACAAAACGCGTATATTACTTTCGATTTTGCTCCAAATAACGGACTATGGATAAAATCTTTTCGCGAGTAGAATTGGAACGGAACTAATAAGTCTGTACAATGTATATGTTACCGGAAATGTATGAAATACGTAACTGTATGCAATTTCTAGGAAATGTATACAATGCCTAAGTCAACAAGAAAGTGTATTATAAATTATATTTAATACATTAATCTACTATATCAGGTATTGATGTAACACATTATACACATTTTACTAGGAATTTTGAACATTTTATGTAGATTTCCACAAAGGAAATTACATAATACGAATATTATTCGTTTCTCCCTTGTAATCTCAGAATTCAAAAATTTCTATCCATTTTTGCTTATAACTCTAGAACACGAATCTGACCTTGGACATTCCTCGCTAACCGGATTTTTCTCCTTGTGTTCTCAGTTGGGAGACTGCGCTGATGATACACATGGGCACAATGTTGAAACGCAAGCACTTTCTTAGAAAATCCACCCGCATATTTGCTAACTGGCCATGTCCAGTTGCATATGCAATGGCACGAGTCGAATCGAGATTGCATACACAAACCCAAATACTTTCATGCACACCTTGCACTAGGCATTGTATGCATTTCCTATAGGTTTCATATATTTTCGTTTACATACATATGCTTCCATCATCGAGTCAATATAATATGGTCGATATTATAATGTAATAGGTAATTGAATATTATTATGCATGTGTGCCACTGCATGCCATCCAAAGATACAAATACTTTGATTTTATGTCACTAACAGTTAGTAGTCCAGGTAATGGGTATTTTTACCTTACATTTTGTATAGTAGTTCTGGTTTTTGGATATGTTATAAAGGTCGGTCCTGTGATTAAGAATCTAAGTTTTCGACCTCCCAACCCTTGTGCGTTCACTAGGGCGAGCCAAAAAGTGTCGAAATTTCGGTCATTTTTCAGTTTATTGATCATATTTTTTTTAGAATGCATTTTAGAGAGAAACATTGTACCTAAAAGTTGTAGAATATTAAATTCTCTGCAACTTAAGTTCACAAAGTTTTTTTGTAAATTCAATATACAAAGAGTTCTGCGTTACTAAAATTTCAAAATTTTTCAAAAATTGCACTTTTTTTACAATTATTTTCTTTAATTCAATATATTTCCTAAACGGTACATTTTAGAGAAAAGTGTTGTAAGTAAATGTTGTAGATCGTTCAATTTCCAATAAGTTTGATGTCAAACATTTTTATCTCGGACCAACTAAACTAGAGTTGTGATCTTCTGAAAAAATATAAGACGAACATTTTCGAAACTTTCAGTATAGTACGTATGACAATAGTAATCAGAAAAATGCAATTTAGGAAAAAAAATGTTTGGACATTATTAAGATTGGTGTCGTGGTTTAGAATCCAAGTTTTCGACCTCCTCAACCTTGTGTGTTCACTAGGGCGAGCCCAACACTGCCGATATTTCAGTCATTTTTCAGTTTATTGATCATTATTATTTAATTATCCATCTTAGAGTGAAAGATTGTATGTAATAATTGTACAGTATTAAATTTACTGTAAATTAGGTTAGAAATATTTTCTTTGAAAAGCTATTATTTAAAGAATTATATAATAACAAACATATATTTATTAAAAAAAAAAATTTTTTTTCACGATTTTTGAGTTTTTTTTCAGCACGGTACGTTTTAGCGAAAAATGTACTTAGCAAATATTGTAGAATATTAAATTTGCAACAAAAAATGATACCACACTTTTTTGACTTGGACTAATAATAAAGGAGATTTGCTGTCCTGAAAATTAAATATTGAGCTTAAATAAATATTCAGGAGAGCATATCTCCTTTATTATTAGTCCAAGTCAAAAAAGTGTGGTATCATTTTTTGTTGCAAATTTAATATTCTACAATATTTGTTAAGTACATTTTTCGCTAAAACGTACCGTGCTGAAAAAAAACTCAAAAATCGTGAAAAAAAATTTTTTTTCTTAATAAATATATGTTTGTTATTATATAATTCTTTAAATAATAGCTTTTCAAAGAAAATATTTCTAATCTAATTTACAGTAAATTTAATACTGTACAATTATTACATACAATCTTTCACTCTAAGATGGATAATTAAATAATAATGATCAATAAACTGAAAAATGACTGAAATATCGGCAGTGTTCGGCTCGCCCTAGTGAACACACAAGGTTGAGGAGGTCGAAAACTTGGATTCTAAACCACGACACCAATCTCAATAATGTCCAAAAATTTTTTTTCCTAAATTGCATTATTCTGATTACTATTGTCATACGTACTATACTGAAAGTTTCGAAAATGTTCGTCTTATATTTTTTCAGAAGATCACAACTCTAGTTAAGTTGGTCCGAGATAAAAATGTTTGACATCAAACTTATTGGAAATTGAACGATCTACAACATTTACTTACAACACTTTTCTCTAAAATGTACCGTTTAGGAAATATATTGAATTAAAGAAAATAATTGTAAAAAAAGTGCAATTTTTGAAAAATTTTGAAATTTTAGTAACGCAGAACTCTTTGTATATTGAATTTACAAAAAAACTTTGTGAACTTAAGTTGCAGAGAATTTAATATTCTACAACTTTTAGGTACAATGTTTCTCTCTAAAATGCAATATAAAAAAGTTATGATCAATAAACTGAAAAATGACCGAAATTTCGACACTTTTTGGCTCGCCCTAGTGAACGCACAAGGGTTGGGAGGTCGAAAACTTGGATTCTTAATCACAGGACCGACCTTTATAACATATCCAAAAACCAGAACTACTATGCAAAATGTAAGCTAAGGTATGATTTTTTGTACTCGTTTCTCGGAGTATAGCGGCTCATCCCAATATTAATTAATAATTAAAATGCAAATAGAGTTAATTAGTTCTGCTGCTACAATTATTTTAATTTAATTACATACTATCTGGAAATATCAGATATTAATTCAGTTACAATTAAACATTGCTGTCCCGTTATGACAATTTTCAATGCATTCTTACTTCCGATGACCGTACAACTCCGGTAGAGCTTTGGCCTCCAGAACAATGGATCTCCAAGCCTTCCTGTCTGCAGCAACGCACTCCCAGTCATCACCATATCATCAATAATATAATAATAATAATTTGGATAATTTATATCCCGCCGTTTTGTGGGTATTCCCACCTCAAGGGCGCTCTGTGTTCCTCCCTACGTTGTTGGGAAGGATTTCTTAAACAAAAATGTTTTAAGTTGACCTTTGAACCCGGTTAACGTTTTTGCCTCTCTGATGTCTGCAGGAAGTCCATTCCAGGCTGAAGGACCTGCCGCAATGAATGCGCGGCTCAAATAATTAGGTTTCGCGTTTAGGTTTACGACTTCTAGCTTCGAGGTTTTATCCGAGTGGGATCTAAGGGTGGCGTGCCTGCGGTTTATGGGTTGTCGGAGACAGAGCTCTGAAATATACTCTGGGGCCATATTTTGAAGTGCTTTAAAGATCAAAAGGCAAAGCTTGAATTCAATCCTTTGTGGACATTTAAGCCAGTGAAGGGTTCGGAGTGTGGAGGATATATGAGAGGAACGATCCATTTGGTAGATGAAACGTGCAGCAGCATTGAAGATGGATTGAATTCTTAAGAGTTGGACTTGCGGTAGGTTTGCTAGTATGCTGTTGCAATAGTCTAGCCGGGACACTACAAAGGAATTGATCAGGGTCTTGGCTCCCTCGAGTGATAGGCAACTTCTTATATTCTTGAGTTGTCTGAGAATGTAAAAACCTTGAATACACGTACGTGCGTTAATCAGGCCGAATAGTTTGGCCGAATAGTCGAATATTCGGCCATGATCCTGGCCGGGTATTCAGCTTGATGCCAAATATACTATTCGTTGCAACACTAGTAAAAATGCAACCTGATATTACAGACGTGCAAAATACCTGGTATACTCGTTAGTGGTGGGCGTTTACGCTAACTAAAGTTAACATTGACAGACGCTAATGTTAACCTCGATTAATGGTAATAGTTAACTGCTAACGTTAAAATGGTCGTGTCGTTGCTGATCAATTTAGGAAGATTCCCCGTTAATGTCTCGCGAGTACTGCTAATGAATCTCGCGATGTCATTGGTCACCAGGCGCTACTGTTAACCGGTGACCAATGACATTGCGAGATTAATAACAGTACCTAGTCATTCGTTTTTCTGTTGATATTAATATTATTCTTGAAGGACTAATACGTTCGGGAGTAACTATGTAAAAACTTAGTTTTCTTCTCGTGCATTTGGTTGATATATTTACATACTCACTCAAAGCATTGGCGTGGATTATCGTTGGCAGACAATATACTTTTATGTCAAAAGTATTGACGTGTTGACGATTAACTGTTGACCATTATTGACACAGCTATAATACTCGTACACCGTATGGACTTTACGGTTCGTATATTGCATGCAGTTCGATAAGGCGGAAATGGATAACCCACCTCACCTCACAAACAATGACTTAATACAACAAGTTTGCACAATATACGGGAACTTCCACGGAATTGTTTGATAAAGTGGAACTTCGTGGAACAATATGAGAATCTCGTGTACTTCCTGTTAAACTAGTGGTAGGGAACCTGCGGTAAATGTTGTGAAAATTCAAGTAGAATGTTTGTTTAAGTTATTAATTAATTAAGTGAAGGTACAATTTTTCCCAGTATTAGGCTGAGGAGTTTATCTGTGAATCATGAATAATAATAATGTAGACGCAGGAAGGAACTGGGTGAGCAAAGCCCAAAGTAGAAAAACTTGGAAAATTTTAGAAGAGGCCTATCTCCAGCAGTGGAGGGATGGCTGAATAAGAAGAAGAAGAAGAATAATGTAGACTCAAGGACGGACGTGTTTTGAGTAAAAGTAATCGTAGAATGTGTATGAAGAATTGCATGAATGTGACGGAAGCCCGAAGTGTGTGTAAGTATAGGAAAGTCTGGCGATCCGTTCTCTCTGCCTACCCCGTAAGGGAGGTGGAGTGAGGATATAATATAGTATATACTCTTATGGTTGATAATACTGAGAAGTGTGTTGGCAAGACTTGCCTCCGCGTAAAAAAATATTTTCATAAACACACGAGTAAAAACACTCTAATTATCAATTTTGATTATCAAAATGAAAAATGCAAATTTTATTTTATGTTTTTCAAAAAAAAAAGTTTAATTATGCAATAGAAATTGAACAACTTCCAATTGAACAAAAGTTTGCTCAAATTTGAATTAATATTTTTTTGTAGTATATCAGATTTTCTACATGTCATATTTGAGTTGTTATCTCTTATTATATAGTACGTTATCTTAAACAAGTAGTTATCTCAACAGGTATACAGCGAAGGATGAACATTTCCATCAACATAACTTTATATGATGGCCCATGAGGGTCTCCAACATAACTTAAAATAGTGGGAATGGTTGAGGGGACTGAGTACAGAGGGCACCCCCGATGGCAGTATCTGGACCAGGTGTACGAGGACATGAACTGAGCCACATATGTCGAGCTGAAGAGAGCTGCGGGAGACTAGAAGAATGGAGATCAAGATGCAGGAAATTGCTGAAAACGTATCCCCAGGATTGAACCTAGAGAAGAGAACTTTAAATTATTTAGCAAATATTAAATGTATTATTATCTAATTGGTTTTAAAGAAAATTGTTACCCACCTCTAACAATATTAAAGTTTTCAGGTACAAAATTCCCTGTTGATATCAATATAAACACTTTATTAAGGTGCTCTTACACTGGGAATTTTTCGACCAATAATTGCGACAACTCGTACAAATCGTATTGATTAACATTATTTCGCATAGCAATTATTTTCATAATATTTAAATAGAGACATTACGTGTAAACGAGAAAGAGGGTGGTAAAGCGCTCGACTGTTAATCCAGTGGGCGAGGGTTCGATCCCCGATGCCGGCCTACTCCACTTCACAACACAAGCTTTTCAAGCATACTGCGAAGTGTGCAAAGGTGTATTTGGGATTATTTCGATAATCCCAGATTCATTTGAAAATTTAAAAAAAAAAGAGATTTGTCTTGAAATCGGCGATATGGATTGCTGAATCGGTGTGGACATTCCAGTAAATTTTCTTTCTCATTTGCACGCAATATCGTTGTCTCGCTTTAAATATTGCCGAAATAGTTACTATATATTGCGAAATAATGTTAATCAATACGATTTGTACTAGTTGCCGCAATTATTGCTCGTGTAAGAGCACCTTTAGATACTTGTTTATATTTTCAATCTGTAACTTATATTTTCAGTATAAACTGAGTGCAGAAGACATGAAAGTATTAAGGAAGAAAAAACATTGATGTACAACTTTTTTGACAAGTTTGATGTTTGTTTTCGTTCCCAAGACTGTGACCAGATATTCCCTCGGGGGACCACTGTCTCCAGACTTCTGGAAAGTTTCAACAAACAGTAATTTAAGATTAAAGCTCCCGACCCAACTATGATGTCAGTCATTTCCTACGGCAATTCAATGTTGAAAATCGCGTGAACAATCGCATGATGAAATGGTAAAAATAGCATTTTTTTTTCATTTTTTGGGGCTAATTTAGCTTCAATCATTTTTTTTTAATTATTCCCTAGATTTTAATGCATATAATCAGCACAAAAAAAATCTCCGCGACTTTCTGGAAACGAGTTACTGTCTTTCTGAAAAAAAGATCAGAGGTGTTTTTCAGATTTTTTGAGAAATCAATAAGTAGGTACAAGATAAAAAAAAATATTTTACAGTAATTCTCTAGATAAAGGTTTAATGTATCTACTCTATTTTTTCCAAAGCATATTTAGTAACGGTTGTTGAGATCTAAGGTCTCCCATTTTTAGAAATTTTTGAAATGTCAATATGCCTACTCTTAACAACAAGGCGAAGTACAATAAGCGTCAGTGTTACAAAAATAAATATGATGGCAAAATCAATAAATATCTGTAATATTTCTTATGCAGGCACCACACGCCTGCCGAGCGTCGACAGATGTTCACAAGTGTTCACGAGTAAACAGGCATGTGGATGGGGCGTTTGTCTTGGCTCGTTGGTTCATGAACACTCGTCATCGATCGGTTTCGATGCAAGTCAATAATTATTATTGAAACATCCACACGTCTGTCACTTGAACGGAGTTTGTGAACACTCGTCGAGGCATGTGGCGCCGGCATTACATATTTCTAAACCAACAAAATCTAAAGGGGACAAAAGCTCGAATCTATTTGGATTGTAAAAATAAAATTAATAATATCTAATTGTATAAGATTTCATTCAGTGTGTTAAAAACTTCAATAAGAGAATCTAAAATGGGATAGACAATATAATAGTCAACATTGTATAAATAATTAATTCATCTACTGGAATCCGACTAGAAAGTTTCTTTTAATTTCTGAAGGTCTTTTTTGGGATTTATTCATGTTGAGCAAAATTCTAATGGGTTTTTCTCCAAGAACCGTCCTAATCATCTCCACGTGTTGTCGTCTACTTTCTACGCATTTGCTTCAAAAATCAAAATCGAAAAATATATAAAAATTAAATTGAAATAGAAATGGTAATTTATGTACGGATTTATGTAATTGTACATAAAACGCAAAAAATATTCCCGCAAATTAAAGGAATTGTTTGATATAAAAGAATGCCGTACAGTGACGTACATCATAACCGTAGGCAGGGGGTGTTTTGGGGGTTCAAAACTCCCCCGAAATTTCGCAGCCAACCCACCGTTGTATGTATGAACATTCTGGATAAACTTAGTGGATGATCGCAAAAACTGGCGGAGGATCATAAATAACTACACTGGCCCGCAAAACAGAACCACCCGCAGACCCGTTACAAATGAGGAGTAGCCTTGTCCAAAGTGTGGCAGAGTGTGCATGTCCAAAATCGGCCTCCATCATCATCATCAATGGCATCGTCGGCAGGACCAATAACAACGTGGCAGCGATTCTCCTGAGTTAAGGACATGCTCGGCAACGGGCTCTAGGCATTATTATTTTAAGTATGAACATAGGAGACATGAATCACATTATTTATTTACTTAATCTTTATGTGAACAACAAATACATTTAAATATAAAAAATGGACATAGTACAGATTATAAATCGTTGTTCACTACCACATCATTTTTTCATTATGTCATGAATTTTTGATAAAATTATTGTGAAAATTTCATAAAAAATTACCTGCGGCGCTATTTGCAAGTTTTTATTCCATTTGGCAATATCAGCATTTTTGTTGTGCCCCCTAGCTTCGAAGCTGACGACGCCAATGGTTGTTACTTATTGTCTCTGGTCCACAGCTCGAATCCCTCCCCCGAAATGAATTCCTGGCTACGGCCCTGTCGTACATATTTCACTGTCCAGCAAAAATACGATTCGTTAAACATTATTCACAAAAAATGTTGTGTTTGGTGTTTTTTAATAAAAAATATATTTTTCGTATGATGCTATTTACATACATACTTAATGAATGTTTTTATTGTTCATATAATACACAAATGTTATTTCTTACTAGCTGTAACCCGTCAAAAACGCGGTTTGCGGGGTAACCAGACAGACAACCCTATGCTCTTTCACAGCCAATTTTTCAACCAATAACAATTCGCAAACCGATCCAGCAATTCGTGTCGATATCATGACAATTCTCTTTATCGTTTGCACTCAATGTCGTTGTCCCGCTTTAAATATTGTTCACCTAAAGTGGCACAGATGACACAATAATGCGGGATTCTCCTGCCTGTGACTGCGGAGAGCCAGTGCAATCCATTAAACATATTGTCGAAGACTGTCCTCTGAGAGCATTCCCTGGACCATATGCAGATATCCACAATGCCACACCCAATGACCTTGAATGGCTTGGAAGCCTAGATGTTGCTCTGTAGGGTACATGTCTCCTGTATGTAACAGACAGCATAATTCTCTTATCTTCTGACGTTGCCGCCCAACGGTGGCAGAAGCCATACGAAATAATAACAAAAAGTATAACTAAATAAAAATATGTAAATGCCTATGTTTACTCCACTGTTGTATAATTCGTAAGTCATCGTCGGTTAATTTGAATGTTCCCGTTTAATTTTTTTGATTTATTCCCCATAAATTAATGTAACACATCTGTTCCTGAGTTCCGCATAATGAATTCTTCTCCAGAATTACTAATATTTCTCCCACCTTGTTCTACTTACTGCCTGGTGCCTGGTGCCTACTTCATACTTCATGGTGGCGGACTTTTATTTATTACATTTTCGTGTAATCTAATTTTTCATCACTTTGCTACTTTTGCTACAATTTTTTAATAACAGGGTAATACCGTGCATTTTTTATAAAAGTTTTTTTTTTCAGGGGCTATATGCCGACATTCGGCTTCGGCGCCCTGAATTGTTCTCAGCCAATACTGAGAGAATCGTCTTGAAACTGAAGACAGTGATAGATGAAAGTATAGACTACAGATTGGCTGTTTTAGAATTACAATGTTTGGAAATTCCTTCAATAAAAAATATTCCGAAAGTAACCCTGAAATTTACGGGATCTGGGGGTTTTTCGATCTGGGTAGTTTTTCAGATATAGAAGTATAATGTAGCCAAAATATTGGTGATTATAATCTTAACAAATTGGCTGTTTTAGATTTTTTAATTTGTTCCCAAGATCTTCTTAAAAAGGTAAAATTCACATTGTCGCTTACATTATTCTTACTTCGCGCTAACATTCTTATACAAAATTTGAAAAAGTTGAAGCGAAAATCGAACGATATTTGCTCAGTGCATATATTTTTTTCATACCAAATGATAAAACTTGTCTTTTATTGGTATCTTGTGTTGTTTTTTTCGTGTTTATTATTGTTTTGTTTTGTCGAAACTTGTTCTGTGTGCACTCTTCGGCGCAAAGGCTGAGCGCTGTAATGCCGAAGAGTGTAATATTTTTACTTAAATAAATAAATAAAAACCTCAACTCAATTTTGTACTTCTAATAAAATAAAATCTATCTATCTATCTATCTATACCCTCACGCCACATCCCTTGCAGGGTAGGCAGAGAGGACAGAGCGCCAGACAGCCCTATCCTTACACACACTCTTAGCTTCCGTCACATTCATGCAATTAGTCATACACGCTCTCCGATTCCTTTTACTCAAAACGCGTCCATCCTTGAGGATCTGGTCGACATGATCGGACCAGGTCAGTCTCGGACGGCCGCGCTTTCTCACCCCTCTTCGCTCATTCAGATATATCTTTTTTGTCATCCTGTCATCATTCATTCTCTCAACATGCCCAAACCATCTTAGTTTGTTTACTTTCATTCTTGTCACTACACCAGTCTTGCAGTCACTCATTTCCCTAATAACCTCATTCCTTATCTTATCTCTCAGCGTTTTCCCGCACATTCTTCTTAATGACCTCATTTCTACTGCATTCAACCCTGATTCATCCTTCTTCATCCACGTCCACGTCTCACTAGCATACATCAGGGTCGGCACCAAGACAGCATTGTGCACTAGCACTTTTGCTTTCATAGACACATTGCTACTACTAACAATCGGACCGAGCGCACCATTCGTCCTAGTACCGGCCAGCTTCCTTCTTTCAATGTCTCCATCACAGCGTCCATCTCTAGTAAACAAACTTCCCAGATATACATACTGATTCACTTGCTCCAGACAGTCATTACCAACCTTTATCACACAATTTGTCCTTATTTCCTCTCTTTCGAACACTAATACTTTCGTTTTATTTACATTCATTTTCATACCATTCATATCGCAGCTTTCGTACACACAGGATACTATCCGTTGTAACTCACATTCATCATCAGCCATCAACACTAAATCATCTGCAAACATTAACGCACATACTTTCACTCCATTTAGGTCCACACCAACATTCAGCTCATTCAGAGGACGCATGCAGTAGTCGAAGAACAGGTTGAACAACCAAGGCGACATGACGCAACCCTGTTTAACCCCTTTTGTGAGAGTGAACCACTGCGACAACGCAGCATTCACCCTGACACAAGCAGAGCTCTCCGTATATAGAGACGCGATTGCGCCAATCAGTCGGTCGCTCACCCCATATTCCGACAGTACACGCCACAGTCTTTCTCGGTCCACACGATCGTATGCCTTCTCCAGATCCACGAACGCGCAGAAGAGCCTCTGGTGTTTAGCCAGAAGCTTCTCCACGACCATCCGTAGGGAGAAGATCTGATCGGTGCACCCCCTGCCACTCATGAAAGCACCCTGCACATCCCATACTTTACTTTCAGTCACTTTTCTTACTCTTTCAATCAATACCTTTCCATACAGTTTGCCCACAGAGCTCAGCAAACTGATAGCCCGATAACTGCCGCATTCCAACCTTGAGCCTTTCCCCTTGTACAAAGGGCAGATGACTGCCCTCCTCCAATCCTCAGGAGTGCAGCCACTCTCCCAGCACAAGTTGAAGAGCCTCAGGCACCACTCGAGAATCTTCGGGCCACCTTGCTTGATGAACTCTATGGCCACACAGTCATGTCCTGCAGCTTTACCATTCTTTGCTTTTTTCAATGCAAGCACAACTTCATTCATACGTATTTCCTCGTCCTCAGCAATATTTACATTCATACTATCTGCTACATTCGTCTGGTTTGTACTAGTACCACTTTCATACAATTCTTCGAAGTATTCTTTCCATCTTTCAACAACTTCTTCTCCATTCATCACTAAATCACCATTCTTATCTTTGATGCAATTCATACTGTTTTTCTCACTTCCAGATCTCTTTCTTTTTACTTCCTTCCAGAATATTTTCAAATTCTCCTCGGCGTTCCTCGATAATTTCATACATTCCTCTTCCTCAAGTTTTCTCTTTTTCTGGCAAACCATTTCTTTCACTTCTTTCCTACATGCTTTATATATATTCTTCTTTCTTTCTTTCTCACCTCCATCATCTGGTTTCGCACCAAGCACATCATTCCACGCTTTCTTTTTCCTCACTACAGCATCCTTCACCTCATCATCCCACCACGCATCACCTTTTTTCCTTCCTACCAACGCTTCTCCACATACTTCTCTTGCACTCTTTACTAGCACCTCCTTCATAACATTCCATAGTTCACTCGTCGAGCGTTCCTCATCATCATGTACTTCTAGCCTTTCGTTAGTTAGTCTTTCATATTCATCCCTAACATTCGTCTCTTTCAGTTTTTCGACCCTGATTCTCCGGACAGGCTCCAACTTCCGAGCCCTCGAGCGCCAACCGGAGAAAAGATCAATCCTTGTTATCACAAGGAAGTGATCCGTCCACAGTCCGGCGCCCCGAAATGCCCGGGTGTCCTTTGTCGCCTTCCGGAGCTCAGAGTCCACACATACAAAGTCAATCATCGACCTTTCAATACGATCAACTCTCTCTCTTTGCCAAGTGTACTGGTGGATCTCCTTGTGTGCGAAGAATGTGTTCGCCACAAAGAGATCCAACTCCAAACATACTTCTAGCACTCTTTTCCCGTTATCATTCACCCTATCATCGCCATGCAATCCCAACACTCTCTCAAAATTCTTCCTTCTGACACCGACCCAACCATTCAGATCACCTGCCAATATTACTTTTTCATTCGCTCTTCTTTTATCCGCTGTCTCCCGCACTAAGTTCCAAAACTCATCCTTCTCATCATCCAAGGCATCATTCCCTGGACCGTAACCTATAATAAGGAACAGCCTGGTCATGCCTACCTTGAAACGAATCCAGATGAGTCTCGGTCCTACCAGTCCATACCCATTACGCTTCACCATACATTCAGTCATTCTTTTTGATAATATAGCACCCACTCCCTGACGTCCATGTTCATTTTCTGGCACTCCAGACCACATCTCTGCCATTCCATTCACCACATCACAATCTCTATCCTTTCTTTTCGTCTCACATAAACACAATATATCTAAGTTCCTCTCATGCAAAACATCACGCAATTCATTCATCTTACCTTCCATATCTCCTCTTATATTCCACACACCAATCCGGCATTCTGCCCTCCTCTTTGCGCCCTCCCTGGTCCTTGACGCGGCGTGATGGGTGGCGAGCCTCATCGACTCCATGCGTCAAAAAATAAAATAAAATAAAAAATAAAACTTCTCGTATTGAGTACCTCTCACTTCTGTCAATTATCAAAAGAAATACAATGTGACAACTTCCAATGCAATTAGGTAGGTACATTTTGTATATTTTTTTTACAGAATTAATATTTTTCAATAATTAGCATAAAAATAATTCCGGTAAGTTGCCGACGTTTACTTCCAGATGAAATATTACATTCTCTGTCTCTGATCTTTCTACAAAATAATTTATTATGTTACGCTGATTCACTCACTCACTAACTCAGTAACTGACTCAGTCACTGACTGATTCAGCCTGTAACTCTCTAAGTACCTAAATAAATTTTAAATATATTTCCACAAGTCAATTTTATTATTAAAGGTTCGCTTACAAGAGGCAATAAATTGCTCCACTACCGGCAATTTCGCATCACAATGACGTCACGACAACATCAAGTATATTGCGTCATTGTGACGTGAAATTGCCGTGAGTGGAGCAATTAACTGCCTCGTGTAAGCGAACCTTCACACAAAATTGTGGATAAAATCTTACCTCTATAAAATAAAATACAGAAGCAATTATTTATCTTTTCTTTTCGTTTTGAGTCTATGAATAAAATAAATAAATAAAATATCTATAGAGATAAATGGCGTGCTTATTGCCGTCTACAATGTCTACCAACTAACCATAATTCCACGAGGCAATTAAATTGTAATGTTTGTTTTATTCTTCATTTTCGACAGGCGCCTTAGGCGTCTTACAACTAACTAGTAATTTATTATTACTTAATGGTGGCCTTTTTTTGAAAAACGCTGGCACGATCTTCTGCACGACGACAGTGTTTTATTTGTCTTCCAAAATACACTCATTAACACTGGAAACGTTTTAGTAAGTAAAAATAATCTAAAGTACTTTACCAAAATGAAATATCACCGTGTTAAAAGTACACCTTTTTAAAATCTTTTTTTTTTCACTTTACTTGATAAAATCAGTTTATTATACTTAAAATGCTATTATTTTAATAGTTAACTATGACGTCACGGTCATTGCCCACGGCATTAAGGTTCAAAATCGCGTGAACAATCGCATGATAAAATGGTAAAAAAAACGTTTTTTTCCATTTTTTGGGGTTAATTTTGCGTCTATCAAAAAAATTTACGGTTATTCCCTAGATTTTAATGCATATTATCAGTACGAAAAAATTTGCTCCGCGACGTTCGGGAAACGAGTTTCCGTCTTTCGGAAAAAAGATCAGAGGTGTTTTTAAATTATTTTTTTGAGAAATCTGTACAAGATATAAAAAATCTTTTACGGTTATTCCCTAGATAAATGTTCAATGCATCTACCCTATTTTGTTCTAAAGCATATTTAGTAACGGTTGTCGAGATATAAGGTCTCCCGTTTTTGGAAATTTTTGAAATGTCGATATGCATACTCTTAAGATACAAAATCGCATGAAGGTTCCAAAGTTACCTATACCTTTTTAAAAATGGGTCAATCATTTTCCATGAATTCTTCTTCTTCATCATCATGTGCTCTGTCGGGTCCCCCCAACGTTGGCGATCACTTGGGCGAACTTGTCTCTTTTCTGCGCCGCTCGGAACAGCTCCCCTACACTCCGGATGCCGGTCAATTCCCTTATATTCCGCAGCCAGGACATCTGTCTTCTACCGGGTCCTCGGCGTCCCTCAATTTTCCTCTTCAATATCATTTGGAGAAGGTAATACTTCTGTCCAGGCAGCACGTGACCCAGATATGAAATCTTCCGGACCTTGATAGATAACAACAGTTCCCTGTCAACTCTAGCTCGCCTCAGGAATTCGGAATTAGAGAAACCATGTCTGTCCAGGGAATTCTGAGCAATCGGAGATGGAGCTGCATTTTAAATTATTTATTGTTTATTGTTGTTTATCATCCGTAGGCCCATCCGGACACCTGGAATCGTCATTTGAACATGTTATGTAAATAATAATTACAATTAAACAATAGCACATTAGTATATAAATATATAGGATTGTAAATCAATAGACAGAAAATATGATCCAAGATCAATGCTGATCGGAGTGTAAAAGGTTCCCACCAGCATTTCGTCAATTTGTCAATACAAGTCAGTACATAGAACTTCGGCATTAGAAACCATGTCTGTCCAGGGAATTCTGAGCATTCGGCGATGGAGCCACATTTCAAATGCTTCTGAGTTGACTTTCAAGGTCCACGTTTCACATCCATACAATAAAACAAACCACACACAGCACTTGATCATTTTTAATTAAGGATTTTTTTAAATTATAATATTCGTACTAATATTCGGTGGTATGGACAGTGGACACGTGCAGAGAAGGGACGAGGATTCCGCTCTGAGGAGGGCAACAAACCGGTATGTGGAAGGACAAAGAAAGAGAGGACGGCCGAAGAAGTCCCTTGAGGAGACCATCAGAGGGGACATGGAACACCTGGAGCTTACTCCAGAAGACTGCCTCGATCGGGGAAAATGGAGAGAGAGGATCCGAGCCGCCGACCCCAGATAAATGGGATTTGGTGAAGAGAAGAGAGAGTACTAATATTAGATACATAATATAATATACATATTTTCTTTTGTCGTACAATTAAAATACTTTTAAAAAAACGACGTAATATCATTGTTGAAGCGAATATACATCTTTAACATTGTGTTACAAAACTTTCTGCTCCTCAGATTGTGTTCTGTATTTTCTCCAAAGGCGTTGAAACAAAACGAAATGAGCACTTTATTTTAAAATAAGACATCTCAAAAACATGGAACAAAGTTCTTCAGTTCGCCCGAGGCTCATTTCATCTACAACACAGAAGAACAGAATTATTAGTATCAGGGCCGGCACTAACATACATGCGAGTGCCTTGGGCGTCAAGATCAGGGGGCGACATTTTGATCGATAGATAATTTTTATTTATTTATTTATTCTTTATGTGAAAACAGTATAAACATATAGAAAAATGGACATAGTGTAGATTATAAAGCATTGCACCATCGCCCTAGCGAACTTATCGCAGAACTGCGATTTCTTCCAGTTAACCCCAGGAAAAAACAGAAAAAAAAACATAAAAAGTAAGAAAATATAATTATGTATGTATGTATATACACAATGCACATAGATACATACATACCTACATAATAAAATTCTTATTAAAGCTATCCAATTAAGATTATCTTGTAAGGAAATACGCCTGCTGCGCTATTTTTCGCTACAATTCTTATGTTTTTTTAACCTTATCTGTTCTATCTCCTCGCACCGCATCCCTTGCAGGGTAGGCAGAAAGAACAGATCGCCAAGCCTTCATATCCTTGTCGCATACATGCAATGAATATTGCAACCTAAATACTGAAGAATTTAGGTTGCAATTTATCAGTCCACTCAATTTATCAATCAGGTAATTATCTTTGATGGTAAATATAATTTTCATAGGTAGTATAGTGCTACGCTCGGAAATCAGACAGAATATGGGTTCCAAAGTCATAAATTAAAAGCACTTTTTGAATGTGAAAATTTCTAATTTTTTAATGTAGGGCGGCGGAAAACCTTGCGTCGGTCCTGTTCTCTTATTTTTACATAGCGTACATAATATTGTTCTCTTTCTTGTGTTTTATAATTAAAATGTTTTGTAATGCTGTAAAATACTACACAAAGAAACATAATTTTTTAATTAGTTATCATGAGACGCTGGAACGCAATAGGTTAACAGTCTGATTTCTTGAACTGCTGCGAGTTAAAAATGTGAATAAGTGAAATAAAAATATGAAAATTTTTAGCAAAAGGTTAATTTAATGCCACATCCACATGCTGGCCGAGCTGTCACGTTTTTTTGTGTGAATGAGTAAAAAGGCGTTAACCGTCGGTTACGTATACAATTCAAGACAATCACCCCGTCGCACGTCTTTTTACTCATTCACACAAAAAACGTGACAGCTCGGCCGGCATGTGGATGAGGCATAAGGCTCTCGACCCAAGTACGACCTCACGGTCATTTCCCATGGCATTAAGGTTCAAAATCGCATGAACAATCGCATGGTAAAATGGTAAAGATAGCGTTTTTTTCCATTTTTTGGGGCTAATTTTGCTTCAATAAAAAACTGTATATTCCGACATCAACAAAACTTTAATATATTATCATACAAAAAAGAGATTCGAGGTGGTCGGTAGCCTGGTTGGTAACGCGCTCGACTGTTGATCCAGTGGGCGCGGGTTCAATCCCCAATGCCGACTTCCTCCACTTCAAAACACAAGCTTTTCATGCTTTCTGTGAAGTATACAAAGATGTATTTGAGTTTATTTCAATAAACTCAGATTAATTTTATAAAAAAAAAATGTCGACTCTCTAATCAAGGGCGCCCGCTGCATATACCAACAACAAACACTATAAAAACAAAAAAAAGCCAATTAGTGCTCGCAAAAATACCACCAATAAGTATATTACCAACCAAAACACAGCCTTGGTGGAACTGGTGTGAGGAAGATAAAATAGGTTTCCAGAACGGACTTTCTAGGTTAAACCATTACGTGACAATTAATATCGCCCTATAAATCCTTTTCTATCAACTGATAATGTAACTGATATTTTATTTTCGCCACTAAACGCTGAAAATATTATTCTTTCGGTTGTAAGAAATCCTATTGAATCCAGGCCCGTAGCTAGGCTGGGACAACAGGGGCACCGCCCCGGGGCCCCGGTTGGCAGAGAATGTTGAAAGAGAATACAAAAAAAAATCTTTATAAGACAAGAACTTTAACACGTATTGAGGAACGTTATCGACACAATTAAGTATATTGAAAGAAAATAAACCAGAATACACATTTCTTTTTAATTAATTGTTTAAGCTTCTTCTACTTCTTCACAAGCCCTGCAGCTTCCATTTCTGGATATAGGCCTCTGTCATTCGTCTCCATCTCTGGATTTTGCCTCCGATGTCCATTTGAGGCCATCTGTCAACTTCAGGTCGTCTGCCCAACGTATCTGTGGGCGGCCTCTAGAGCGTTTACCGAACAGGAGCTTGTTGCTCCATTTCCCATCCGTTGCTCTCGCCACATGACCTGCATAGTCCTACTTCAGCCCTATTTAAGCTTCACAAAAGTATAATTCACGTGACAATTCGCTTAGTCCTTTAATTTTAAAATCCTTTTTGATTTTCATGAAATTATATACCACTCAACTTTCTTCATTTAGTCTCACAAAAAATTTTGGACTGCGGCGCTATTGATTCCCTTTTTTCACGTCCCTAGGACATCCTACATCCCCATAGGAGAGCCTAGCTTCGAAACTGCAGAAGACGCCAATGTAAACATACAATTATGTTCATACATTGAAAAATATAGGGGCCCCGAATGTAATGTTTGCCCCAGGGCACTTAAAGGCCTAGCTACGGGCCTCATTGAAACCCGCAATTCCCCTCTCTGAAGGTGTGAGGACCACATTGGTCTCGTAAGAGAAGCTATTGCTGAAATTACAAGGAAAGGAAAAGGTTTTGGTGGCGAAAAAAAACATAAGATTTAAGGAATTAATGCGAGAGAAGATAAGAGTCGCCTTCATACAAGGAACCCTTATAATTAGAGACTGGAAAATTTCGCGATCGCGATAAAACGATTTTATTCTCAAATTTCGTGTTCTTTACGCGAATAAAGTGTTTCTTCACATATAATGCGATTTTTAGCATTTCTTACAAGAATAACACGATTTTTTTCATAATTGATGCGAATTTTGACCTTTCTTTTGGAAAACAACGTATACATAGTTAAAATATTATTAGAAGCCTTTAAGAGTAAGAAGAACCACACTAAAAAATCTTGCAAAGAGGCGTTTAGTTTTCTTAAAATATTATGGTTAAATTTTATTGTGGATTTTTGTACAGAATACTGTTTACGTCCAAAAATTTTTAATATCCCTGTATTGAAAGCTGTAAAATTGTCTACTTTGATAATATAAATGTATGAAAAAAAACACCACAAAAGTGTCAAAAATAACACGCTTTTTTGCAAAAACTAGCACTACTTTTTCCGAAAAATAACTCTGATTTTTTTGAGTCCCTACTTATAATGTTTTGTTCACATACATGATATCATCTCCATATATTTTTCTGATCCAATGTGGTCCTTTCTAGGATATTTTGTTTCAAATCAATTGAACTGTGCTGTACCTGAACTTTGAAGACAGATAGGTTTTAATACACAACCTTTTACCCATCCACATGTGCATACGTGTGTAGTATTTTCATTGATAGTGAAATATTGTGTACTGCGTCCAATGAAACACCGCCTACAAACCGTAGCTGCATGTGCAAAAATTAAACATTTCAGAAGAGAGTAAAAAAAAATAGGCTTAAAATATGGTTGCATACACTTTTTATTCCATATATTCCCAAGAGGAAAGATTGGGTTTTAATGAAAAAATCAAGGTAATGGAAAACGTATTTTATATTTTATTTCGTTGTATTTTGGTAAAGCCAACGTGAAATCATTGGAAGTGAAACACGGGAAAGAGCTTCCAGGGGATTAAAATACATTTAACTTCTGAAATCTTTACAAGGTCTAAAATGTAAAGATTAGTTGATGTATTTTGAGAGTGGAACAGTCGAAAGCAAAAATGGAATTTGTTTGTTTTCACTTAAGTTGTTTTTGTTTTCAACATTAGTATTTTGTTTTTTTTTCCTTTTTTTCTCTTCAACGTTGTAGACACTTTTGTTTACAGAGGATTAGTAAAAAAACCTATTGTGAACTTACATAAATACCATAAAGATAAAAAATTACATAAATTTTCCTCTTTTTACCTTAAGTCGTTAAGAAGAATGTGTGGGAAAACGCTTAGAGATAAGATAAGGAATTAGGTTATATTAGGGAAATGAGTGACTGCAAGACTGGTGTTGTGACAAGAATGAAAATAAAACAAACTAAGATGGATTTGGCATGTTGAGAGAATGAGTTTGTCAAAAAAGATATCTTTGAGTGAGCGAAGACGGGTGGTCCTGGTCCGATCATGTCGACCAGATCCTCAAGGATGGACGCGATTTGAGTAAAAGGAATCAGAGAGCGTGTATGACAAATAGCATGAATGTGACGAAAGCTAGGAGTGTGTCTAAGGATAGAACTGCCTGGCGCTCTGTCCTCTTTGCCTACCCTGCAACGGACGCGGCGTGAGGGTATAGATAGATAGCCTACCTATTTCTTTTTTCCCTTCAATCTGTCTCTCATCTTTCTAGGAAAGTTTCGACACAACCCTTCTTACTTAACTTCAAATATATACTTACTACTTTTGTTTGTTTGCTGAAGAATTTTATGTAACTTTTGTAAGATACGATTCCAAAACTGTTTCTATTCTATCCTATGATTGGGAAAAGCCTGACTATTTCAAGCCGTAGAAAGCAAAAAACGTAATTTGTAGAACATCGACCAAAAACCAATTAAGGGCCTATATGCAATGAGCAAAAATCGTTCTATTTTCGTTTCAACTTTTTCAAATTTTGTATGAGAATATTTACTGCCGTCCTAACGAAAAACACAGTAAGTCGGGTAACCCATGTTTTGAGATAAACGCGATTAAAGTTTTGCGTATATTTTCATCTCCTGTGCAAAAAGTACTGGCCCGATTCGAATGTTTATTTCTTTGAATGATAGGAAATGATGATCCGTAAACATTCTTATTTTAAAAAAATAATATTTTTTACATGTACTATAAAAAATAACGAGAACTGTGTTCTATCTTAGTATAGCAGCGGGGCGAAATGAAGAGATACTACAATACAACACAGTATCGCTATCCCTTACTGTACTCTATTGTAGTATGAATGATACTGCACTGTTCACTAGGACAGACGTGGGTTTAAATGGTTTGAAACAACAAAGAAGTGCAGTAAGTAGTTAAATATTGTGAATATTGTACATTTTCATAGACTCAGCATTTGCTGGTTACACCTTTACTGGGATAAACTGTGGTGATGTACAATATTGGTTTATAGTTTTATAAAAAAAGAGCGGTGATAAAAAAGAATAAGGAATTTATTTTATTTTTAAATTTAAAAACAGTCATATAATACTACAATTCACAATTATTTATTACGTCAATGAATTCTGAAAAAGGTACTACTGGGTAAGCTTGAACGGTTCGACTTAAGGGCTTGGCACCAGGAATGACGTCACAGTCATTTCCCACGGCATTAGGGTTCAAAATCGCGTGAACAGTCGTATGATAAAATGGTAAAAATAGCGTTTTTTCCATTTTTTGGGGTTAATTTTGCGTCTATCAAAAAACTTTTAAGATTATTCCCTATATTTTTATGCATATTATCAGTACAAAAAAAAAATTTACTCCGCGACTTTCGGGAAACGAGTTTCCGTCTTTCGGAAAAAAGGTCCAAGTTGTTTTTAAAAAAAAAATTGAGAAATCTATACAAGATATAAAAAATCTTTTAAGGTTATTCTCTAGATGAAGGTTCAATGAATCAACCCTATTTTGTTCCAAATCATATTTAGTAACGGTTGTCGAGATAGAAGTTGTCATTTGTTGTTACATCAAGTTGAAATTTTTGAAATGTCGGTATGCATACTCTTAAATTATCAATTGCAAGGTAAACTTTTCATATAATAACCAAAAGAATACACCTATTTCTGTTAAGATCTTTTTAGCAACAATGGAAAAAAATTGTATTGTTTGTAGAAACATTGACACTTTCTCAGGACCATAAAAAGGAACAATGAAAATTGCCTAATTCGATTCGAGTACATAAAAGTTAGTGTGTATTTAACAACAAAAGATATGAAACAAGTAAACCAATATCGTAATAAAAATAATCTTTACAATTTTATGGCCTATTTTATTATAGGTTCTTTACTATTATTTATGGTAACTCATTGTAAAAGTGTTTAAATTAAGAATCTTTTAAAATAACATTTTTTGTTTATTTATTTCATTATTTACAGCCGACGGCCTGACAAAATTAAAAACCATTCTAATAAACAATAGTACCTATATAATTTATGACATCTTCATAATGCAGACTAAAAATATTAATAATACGGCTACCTACTGAATTTGGTTTGTTCCAATGGATTGCACAACATTTAAAACATTTGGATGTATTATTACCAAAATGGTTTTGACAGATTGTAAGGAAGACAAGGTCGTTAAAGACAGGATGTAAACAAAGAGACCATTTGAGCAATATAACTGGACCACATTGACTTGCTGAGTAAAAAATTCGTTCATTTTTAATTACGAATTGTATGATCGTAACGAAGGTATTTAAAATAAAATAAAATAATCTTTATTGTACAGAAACATACAAAGGGCGAGCTTATTGCCAAATGGCAATTTCTGCCAGCCAACCCATGACATAAACCAAAGTGAGACATAACTAATTATAAATTTAGTACTAAAAGGGTACCTTTACATAACAATAATTTAATAAAAACATACTCGTACATACATACATAGATAAACATATTATACATATGTAAATATATACATAAATGGTATATGGGATGGGAGATGCTGGGTTCAGGAGGGACGGGCTGTGGGATTTGAAATAGAAAGGTAATGCTGCTTCAGTCTACTCTTGAAAGTGGAAATAGTTGGTGCGAGTCTGATGGATAATGGAAGGTCATTCCACAATCGCGCAGCCCGTACAGTGAAAGAATTAGTGAAAAAAGATATATGATGGATAGGGATTTATTTCATCCTTAATTCAAAAAGAGCTTTAAATATAATTTTAGAAAATCTTAATTTATGCTTCGAGAGAACGTCGGAATTTTCTACATGTCGTAGTTGAATATAACAGGTAGTCATTGGAATTATTTAGGAATATTATTATAAGAATTGGTAAATGTTACATAAGTGTAAAGTGATCACTTTAAGTCAGCCGACGATCAGTCATAAGCCTGATGGAAGGTCCATCCTTTGCTGTATATCTGTTGAGATAGCTAATTGCTATAAATATATTTAACTGGTTGCATATTTCCAAAATTTATTGTTATGAATTTATTAAATATATTTAATATTTCTAATAACAATACCAACACGATTGCACAAATCCTTCAGCTACATTCAGTAAGTAATATAAGTTATAATTTACTAGACCAAAATACAATACAAAATCCGATACTGTCTTCTCTTGTAGTAATATGTATTCCATTCGCTATACATTCCTACTAAAAAGTACAGTAAAGGCGACATACTGTGCCCACATACGGCGTTGTATAATAGGAGTGCTCCAATCCTATGGCACACCACAGTATCTCTCTATCTTACTGTGTTTTACAGTAGTATGGGCCCCCCCTTTGACGGACTTACTGCAATTGACTTTTTTTAAATGCCAAAAAAGAGTGGATAGAGTTCGAATATCGAAATGAGACTTAGACAGAACGATGCGTCTTGTACTAAGGATCATTTCTGCATACATAACTCAATTTTGCAAAAATCACGACTTACTGTGTTCTCTCTTAGGACGGCAGATTAGCGCGAAATAAGAACAACGAACAAAGTGAATTATACATTTCAAAAAGAAACCTGGAAAGGAATTTAAAAAACTAAAACAGTCAATTTATTAAGATTATAATTACCAGTATGAAAAACTGAATAGAAAATCTTCAGACCCGTAAATTTTAGGGGTACTTTAGAAATATTTTTTTATTCGAGGAATTTCTAAATATTGTAATTCTAAAACAGTCAATCTGTAGTCCATACTTTCATCTATCACTGTCTTCAGTTTCAGTATTGGCTGAGAACAATTCAGGGCGCCGAAGCCGGATGACAGCATAGAGGACCTTAACCAGCAATGATAGTATTAAAAAAAACACACAACATTCTCTTCAAGTTAACATTTACATATATACACTATGACTTCTTATGGGAGTTTTACTAACACCAAAATTATCTTATGGGAGTTTTACTAACACCTGACCTTTACAGGACGCTCGAAAAAATACTATAGAAGTGTTGGAGCCAACTTTTAACTCCCATTGGTATATTAATTACTACTTAATTATCCATATTTTTTAGCAATTCACAAAGATCATGCAGATAATTTGGAGAAATTGATAAAAAGTTTTGAAACGCTGACGAAATAAAGTTAGTTTTAACAGAGAGATATTCATTCACAATCAGTTAGCTTTTGTAGGTTTAGTAAAATAGGGCTGCCATATGTCCCGGAACACCGGACCGTGTTCCGGTATTAAGATTTATGTTTCAGTGTCCTATTCTGAGAGTCATTTGTCCCGGTCGACTTAAAATATAAGCATATTTAAAAAATATGTTCGATAATCTTATAAACACACATAATATCCAATATTGACATGCGCACGCTGGCAAAAATTAACATTTCAATCCGGATGCCCTCCGTCTCATCCGTTATATTCCGTTGGTTTTGTAATGCCAGCGGCCCCATGTTTTCTTCGTTTTGGATCCAGTATCAAAGCCTTAAAATTCCAAGCAATATTGGTTATATTACCATCGACCTTATATTCCCCGTTGAGAATTATTTGTCCCATGTATCACGATGAATGC
Source organism: Ceraclea dissimilis (assembly GCA_963576895.1). Taxonomy (NCBI): domain Eukaryota; kingdom Metazoa; phylum Arthropoda; class Insecta; order Trichoptera; family Leptoceridae; genus Ceraclea; species Ceraclea dissimilis. The sequence continues at coordinate 1,120,458 of OY756360.1, forward strand.
GAGATTCGACAATAGAGTTACTAGGATATGATCAACAACCCAGCTGCCAAGTTTTTTTTAAAAGCTGTCAGGGGACATTTGTCCCTTGTGACATCTTTTGATCCTTTCATCCATCTCGTTCTCTAAATAGTACCTACAATATTTTTAATACCACAACTCTCACTTTGTGACAAACATCGGATTTTCTACATGTCGTTGTTGAAATAACAAGTAGTTCTCTCAACGGATGTACAGCAAAGGATGGACTTTTCATCAGGCTTATGACTTATCGTCGGTTCGTTTAATGTGATCACTTTACACTTAAGTAACATCCGCCAATTCCAGTCCATCTATCTGCCGCGGCCGGGATTCGCTGGAATTGGGGAATGTTACTTAAGTGTAAAGTGATGACATTAAACCAGCCGATGATCAGTCATAAGCCTGATGGAAACTCTTTCCTATGCTGTACATCCGTTGAGATAACTACTTGATATAATTAACAGTCACTTACTAGTATATTGATACCTCTTTTTTTTCTCTAAGAAGGGAGGAGTTATCACCTACAATTATGACAACCCTACATGTAACTAGAAGGGAATTCGCGGTGACACTTTCGCAACAACTATTGTAACAAAGTTAAGTAAATACTCGGAAAGTAAGAATATTCTTTTCAGGAGTTATCTGAGTCTGAATCAACCACAATTGCTTAGTTTGAAACAACAAAGGGAACTTTATAGCTACTAGATAAACCTATCTATACCTGATATCTTCTATAACTTAACCAAGTATCTTCTAGCGCCTGGAAAAGTTTATTCTTTACATTTCACAGGTGCCCCAATTTATCGAGAAAAAAATGCAAATCGTATTGATTAACATTATTTCGCAATATATAGCAATTATTTCGACAATATTTAAAGCGAGACTCCGTGCAAACGAGAAACAATAAAATTTATCTATATTTTTAAAACAGGAATCTGAAATTAATTAAATTATGTAATTTTAAGTGCGACTCCAGTTTACCTGCAAAAATAAATACGTTTTTCGGTTTGATTACGTTTTTATTCTTGATTTTTATCTATGTGCCAGCTTACCCGAAGAAAATAATAAGTTTTTGAGATATTAAAACATATATTTCCTAAGAAAAGTACGAATAAGAGAACCTGTGACTAATTGTTTCACACATTTTCTAAATTGACAAGGCATTGTATACATTATTTTCCGGTAGCATACATACAAAATACAAGACTTTAATTACGATAAATCACCAATTTCCTGAATCCGTAAATAATCGTTAGATATGTTTTATCATATTATTTCGTCTTCCGTTAAATCCGTTATCATTATTCCATATATTCTTTCGTTTGGTTTGCAAAAGACATTTTTCCGTTTCTTTACTTAAGAGGATTTCGAATTAAAGTAAAGTTATATCTTTATGGTTTTTTTTCTAGACATTTCAATTAGCGTTGACGTGGGTAGAAAGTTAAAGCTCGGCCTCCAAAGTACAACATACCGTGACCATACGTTACGTTACGAACGGAACCATCATGGCGTGTAAACTACACGGATGGTACACAGTCATTGGCCAAAATTGACGAAAAAAAATGACGTCAAATAATTGTAATCATTGCATTTGGGAGTATTTATTATATTTAGTATATTTATCAGCATAATATTTTTTATAGCTTTTGTTTAAATACGCGGTCCCGTTTTCCTCATGCCTCGAAGCTTCGAATTACTCCGGTTTCGACCTCGAATACTAATTACATATGGTTTTTGCAATAATTCCGCCTCTTGGTGGACTATTATTGTCTTGTTTTGTAACTCTGCATGATTTTTGGTTAATAAAGATTTATTTATTTATTACTATTATTTCGTATGGCTTCTGCCACCGTCGGGTGACAATGTCAGAAGATAAAAGAATTATGCTATGAGCTACATACAGGAGACATGTACCCTACAGAGCAACATCCAGGCTTCCAAGCCATTCAAGGGCATTGGGTGTGGCATTGTGGATATCTGCATATGGTCCAGGGAATACTCTCAGAGGACAGCCTTCGACAATGTGCTTGGTGGATTGCACTACTGCCTCTTACTTCCCCCTTTACCAAAAAACCTGTTCGTATATATGCGTCCCGGTTTGAGGACGAAAATAAATGGTCACGCTGAACGTACTCGTACCTAATGTATCTAGATGTATATTCTATATTATTATCATGTGTATCTTGGTCTTAGGATCTTGGGAAGCCTATATATATGTACCTATATTGTAATAACAATAATAATTGTATCGGCTAAATACTCTCGGAAAGCAAAACTTTGAGGAGTAGGCATATTGAAATTACAAATTGGACAAAAAACTGGAGACTTTCGATCTCGACAACCAACCTCTACCCACTGTGTCATGAAGCCTGATGAACGAAGCGAGAAGGAAACGCTATACATTAAGTACTACCGGCAAACGTTGAGACATGGTTTGGTATTAACGTATACCTACTCTCCAACCATCCTTTACTGTATATTTGTTGAGATAACTGCTTGTTATTTCAACTACGACATGTAGGAAATCCGATGTTTCGCACAACTTGAGAGTTGTGACATTAAAAAAAAAAGATTCAGTATTCCTACAACAGTGTAGAAGAATTAAGGGTGAACATTGCCGGGCTTACGACCGACCTCAGCTGGCTTAAGTGATCACTCTACACTCGAGAAAAATTCGCGATTTTAGTTCACCCCGGTTGGTATTCGAACCCAGACCTTCGTCTCGCATAATAGGGATCTTCTACACTGTTGTAGGAAACTACATACATAGATATCCACGTCCGCTCCCTATGTGGAGCATGTGGTCGTCACCCAATTTTTCCAGGCTTTTCTGTCCTGGGCCAACTCCGTTGCCTTTCCCATGTCATTCCAACTTGGCGCAGCTCTGATGTGTAAAGCCTCTGGATGGTCATTGCAGGCCTGCCCAGAGGTCTGTTGCCTACAGGGCGATATTAGAGACAGCTGTTGTTATTGCTATCGGCGGGCATGAGTAGGGTTGTATATTTAGATACTACGAAATGTAGAAAAATTTAACGCATTACAAGAATAATTTTTAAAACAAAAATAAGAAGTAAAGGAGATTTATTTTCCAGGTAAAGAGATCCATTGTACTCTTATTATGAAACACAAAAGAAATTGTACCATTGAATGACATAAAACTCCCTTACTTCGGGCACTTTGGAGACATTAACAGAATATTGCTTAACATTTTTGACGTCTTAACAGCCAATTTTCTACTTACTTCGCTGCTTTTAATTAAATTATTTCGCATCCATAGAATAATAATACAAAGGTTCAGAATATTGCCCAGCTTTTGTAGAAATATCTATTCCTAAATTGGATTCTACAATGAGGATACCTGTTTCTCCAGTTCCAATTCCATAAATACTGTCTGTCCCCATACAGAATTGGTATTGCTAAGTTTAGTTTTGCTTACGTAATGGTATAAAAATGCTTATAATTGTTTGCTATATTCAGAAATCTAGCTTGATATCTTCTTTTTTAAATCTCAAGCTCGGTATAAATTACAAATCTTATTTATTTGAGATAATTTCTGATTGTAATAAGTTGCGACCGTTTGTATTTTTTAATCTTAATAAACATTTTATTATTCTACTTCTTCTTCTGCCCTCTGTCTGGATATAGGCCTCTTCCATACCCTTCCATTTCTTTCTGTCGATTGCTGCTTGTAACCAATTTTTACCCCCTACAGCGGCTACGCCCTCCCCCCCTGCATGTTATTTATTTATTTAAACTTAAAGTAAACAACAAACACATATAAATATACAAAATGGACATAGTACAGATTATAAAACGTTGTTCACTAGGGCGAACTTATCGCAGAACTGCGATTTCTTCCAGTTAACCCCAGGATAAAACAGAAAAAAAAGGAGTTGAACAAAAATATAGGAAAAAACAGAAAAAAGAAATTGAATAAAAAAATATATACCAGTGGCGGATTAAGACATCCAGGGATCCAAGGGTCCCCATGCACCCTAAAGTTTTGGAAAAAAAACTCCTATCAGAAAATTCCTATCTAGCAATTTTTTTTGGAGTTTTATCCCCCTTCACACGTTGTCATGCGCCCCCTTGGTAGGCGCGCCCCCAACTTTGAAAACCAATGATTTAGGTTCCAAAGCTTCACTGTTTTCATGAGTATAATAGCATTATTATAACTATGGAGACCATATGGACATATGTGCTCTTTAGCACCGCACGGTACATAATATAAATTAATTAACAAATGACCAGGTAACCATTTGGTTACACAATAGGTAGAGCAAGCTATTATGCTGCCTTGATGCTTGCTTCGATAGGCGAGGTTATTTTCGAAGGCTTAATAACCACAGAGCATGCAAACAAAGTCCATCATCTGAATTTAAATTATTTATTTATTTAAGAGGTAGAAATAGAAAGAAGACGAGGCTAGGCATGGACGGCCTTTGGTAAATTATCTAATATTCTTAAATCTCCAAATATTGAAAGTCCCCCCGCACACCCGAATAACACTTTTTATTCGCTCTTTCAGCCCAAATTTACTCAAACGGCCCCAGGGTTAGCTGGAAGGGCACCCCCCAGCAACACCGTCCGGAATGACAACTTCAATATCCCTGCTACAAGGAGGATAACAAATAATGAGCTACATATATTACATAATGACGTAAAGACTAATTACAAAACTGTTCGAGAGCAGCAAAAATAAAAGACCCTGAGGACTTAAGGGCATGGCACCAGGAATGACGTCACAGTCCTTTCCCACGACATTAAGGTTCAAAATAGCGTGACAATCGCATGATAAAATGGTAAAAATAGCGTTTTTTCCATTTTTTGGGGTTAATTTTGCGTCTATCAAAAAACTTTGACGGTTATTCCCTAGATTTTGATGCATATTATCAGTACAAAAAAAAATTACTGCGCGACTTTCGGGAAACGAGTTTCCGTCTTTCGGAAAAAAGTGCAGAGGTGTTCTTAAATATTTTTTTTGAGAAATCTATACAAGATAAAAAAAATCTATTACGGTTATTACCTAGATAAAGGTTCATTGCATCTACCCTATTTTGTTCCAAAGCATATTTATTAACGGTTGTCGAGATAGAAGGTCTCCCGTTTTTAGAAATTTTTGAAATGTCGGTATGCACGCTCTTAAGACTGGTTTGAATGCCGTGGTGCCACGCTTCACAAACCGGCGATTGTGTGGATCAAAACAAACCAACCTCCACGCATGGGACAAATCTCCGAAGTACCCAAATTATCTGAAAAAGAAGCCATTTGACGCCTGTGTTCTCCCAGTTCATGAATAGACATTAGCAAGTACTTATAGCCATGCAATTCAAACTCAATAGATTTTGGTTATATGCAACCGCGTATGTTGCTTTGCTGGTACAAGATAATACAATTATTAACCCTCCGTAACGGGATGTCGCTTAACACACTATGAGCTAGCTGGATGGTTTATTTTATTAATTTTTTTAACGGTATTTTTAACAACAATTAACGGTAATTTCATTTACTTCCATCGTGTGCCGTTTCCTGTGTTATAAAATTGCTTCTGAATTCTGTTTAAAGAACTATTTACACCGCTTGGTCCTATGATTATGTCAATATGATGTCTATAATTCATTATCAGTTAAAATATAAACAGTAAAAACCAAAAATCCATGTGAAAACCGCACCGCCCTTTTGGTATGGAAAATCCTCAATTTTGCTTCTTTTGCCTAACTGCTTATTAGCGCGGGAGATTGCACAGAATGTATAGACAAACAGCGATGTTTTCCGTCCAGTATTATACAGGTCTTTGCCATAGACTGATAATGTAGTAGTCATAGTAGTCATTAGATATAGTCAAATATCGGTGTGTTTTACCTCGTAATCTCACATTAAAGAGTTATGAAACTTCGCACAATATTTTTGTTTTTTTTAAAGGGAACATAAATTAGTATGAATCTACAAAAAAAAATGATACAAATTGAACAAAAAATTGTACGAATCTGCCAGAGCTTTTTGGAGCGCACCGCTAGGTTCATTCACTTTACACCCATATTGGCTAAAGGCGAACTAAAAGCGTGTCACTTAAAAAAAAGTTCAGTGTATTCTGACTTCTGACAGATTGACCTAACATTCAGGTTAAACTAACATTCGGGACGTGTGTGGAAAGTAGTCTAATTATATGCATTTTCGAGCTTCTGGAATCTTAATCTTGAATGTAAGCTTTAATTAAAGTTAAATGTAAGAAAAATAGCACAATACTTTGCCAAAAAAAGATAAGTAGCACCACCGTATTTTCCAAGCTCTGCCCATACGTTAGTTGCAGAGGGTTAAGCAAATAGATCGTACATTATAATGGGGACCATAATGAATATTATTGTGTGTTCGGTCCGCCAAACATCCATTTCATAATAAAATAATCATAACTTCATTACTTGAATTACTTAGTCAGCGCACAAACTTTCCATCACGGCGATATCGAATTATAATTAATTTGCAGACAAGAGTAATGGACGCAAAGAGACCAATGCGTCGAGTGGTTTATGATGGAAAATTAATTTTCTTGTGAACATAACATGATTAATAAATAACATGACATTATAGAATTTTCAATTTCAATTATTTTATTCACCATCCATACATTGTACGTAGAATCGTAGAACGTAGCTACGTTAAGTCCCCACTTACTAAATAAAAATTTTATATATAATTTTTTTTTAAATAAGGCAGTCCACCTTAACTGGGTGATTTGTAAAATTTTCACTATTATTACAAGATTTTACGTAACTTCACGGAATGCCGTTGCTTATTTATATTTTGACTGTGCGCAAATTTTGTAAATAATCGATTTTTCAACCATTTCCTCACTATTTATTTATTTAAACTTAAAGCTAACAACAAACACATATAAATATACAAAATGGACATAGTACAGATTATAAAACGTTGTTCACTAGGGCGAACTTATTGCAGAACTGCGATTTCTTCCAGTTAACCCCAGGAAAAAACAGAAAAAAAGAAATTGAACAAAAATATTGGAAAAAACAGAAAAAAGAAATTGAATAAAAGAATATACGAAGTAGAAAATATATACATACATATACATATGTGAGAAAAAAAAAACAAATAAAAACGGAATAAAAAATAATACACAAGATACAGAATGCATACATACATAAAAACATATATAGTTGAAACTACAATCAAATTTAGTCGTAAGATTCGGATTCAGATGCCGCATTCGACGCCAACATGCGATTTCTCACCGCTCTCTTAAATTTAGAGACCTGAAACTTTGCTAACATACGAGGTTGTCTGGTTGTCTGTAGCCTGGTTGGTAACGCGCTCGACTGTTAATCCAGTGGGCGCGGGTTCAATCCCCAATGCCGAATTACTCCACTTCACGTCACAAGCTTTTCAAGCTTACTGTGAATGTACAAAGATGTATTTGGGTTTATTTCAATAGGCCCAAATTAAATTTTTAAAAAAAATATACAATCCTTGCAATCAGATACCAAAAAACATGTTAAATCTGGACAATTACTGAAAATTTACAATTTAGCCCTGAAACGGGGATACTTGATTTGGCCGATGGCCATGCTATTTCAGCTTTTACTACAAATGTCTTAAAATCTGCTGATTTACTAAACATAAAAATTTTATTTCTATTAGAGAAATGAAGTTTAAGAAGAAAGAACAAAAACGTAAATGTTCTAAAAAAAAAGCAATTTAATATGATTTTTTAAAAAAATGTGACGGGGATTACATCCAGTACATTTTAAAAACATCAATTTGAAAAACTGAGGTCGAGGGTCATTAGTTTATGGATTCTCCCAGGTCACAATTCTATTTAGGCCATGGAATTAACTATGAAATAAAGAATTCATCTAGAGAAGAGAATAGTTATAGTTTTAGTTTAAAGATAAATAAAAGTATTTCACTTTCAATTCAACTCCAAGACTTTTCTATTTTGCTTCTAATGTTTTTTTTCTTAATTTCTTTTACTATTCAGATTGAAACTTAGAGATTGGTGGTGGCGTTTGAGAAATGCATATTAAGTCCAAAAAACTGCTTTCACTTGTTTTGCAGGATCGTTTTGATATCAGTAAAATATTTCATTATGTACTTCGTCTTCTGTGAAACAAAAAATTCCAGCTATAGAGCCAACTTAGAAATTTTGACTTTTTGTGTGAAAATTCTGCTAACCGAGATAATCTTAACCTTAAAAACCTATTCTGAATTTATGTCACATCAATTTTATATAAATGCATGCTGTAAGTAATATTTTTTTCCCACCGTCCCTTCTTTCGCTCTTTTAGTGGGACACAGTGTAATATAACTATTAGGGAAACTTTTATGTATCTCTTTCCCGTAAAGTATTTTTAATAGCAATTAAAATCAGATAGCATGAGTATTGAGTAAATGAGTCCCATCCAATCTTCCGTCCTATATCGATGGAAATAACATTTTTAAATAGGTATGACATCATATTAATATTACATTGTCAAATTAATAATAAATCTTTATTGGCAAAAGAAACATACAGAGAGTTATAAAACAAGACAATGGTAGTGTGCCAAAAGGCGGTCTTATTTCAAAAGCAATAGTATCTTACACTCAACCCGTAAATTACAGTGAATAATAAAATTCTCAAAGACTATAACTTTGCTATTTATGAATTTGTGGTTCACAACACTTCGGTTTAAAATGTATGGTGAGTTCGTCAGCACGAAGATTCCAAACCGAAATCCATGCTCTAAGCAACAATACTCAATTTTAGACATACAAAGTTTCTCCCAAACACTGCAGCAAACATTGTGTGGAGAGAGCTAAAATGTATGATTGTTCAGATGTATGTTGGTTAGTGCAAGAGTATGAATGTATCTTACTTACTCGTAAGAACGAGAATCTTGATATATTTTTACGCTTTCCATTACGGAACTAATTTAAAATTTCCCTGTTGTGAAGATTGTACAGAAGTGAACAATAAAGAGAGACACTCTCAATCTGAAACAACAGGATCGCCCCGAGTAATGAATGCGCACTTCTTATAATCATAATTTATTTATTTATTTATCGTAGGTCATAAGAAGTATATCACATCCCTCAAAAGAAAAAGTTTGAAGGTTGGACATTGGGTAATGTTAAATTTCGCAAGTGCGTCAAGAGGGTCTTCTATTTGAATTAATTGAAGGAATTAACGAGGGGACAAACTACAGAAGACGGCCAATAAAAGAATATATAGACGACCTGTGCCAGGATATGGGCTTCGACTAATATAAAGAGTTAAAAAGAACGGCACAGGACAGGGATGAGTGAAGAAGGATACATGGGGTTTTGCTGCAAATCAATCGTAACGATTGAAGCAGGAGAGAGAAAAACAACGAAAAGCAATAGAAAAGTAACTGATCAATATGCGACGAATTCCGTCAGGAAAAGAAAGATTACTCATCTAATACTAAAGATATCATCAAATGAGAATATGTTTTAATAACTCTTATGGGCAGAATTTAATTTTTGTAAATTTTCTCTAAAACAAATCATTCTAAATTTATCTCAGAAATTTACTGAAACTCAAGACTATTCCTGTAGTTTGTTAGATAAAACGCTGTGTTTTGGTTGAATGTTTAAGGTAAGACGCAGTACTTTAGCGGATATTTTTTATAACTAAGATTTTGACGTTCGTTATTCCTTTACTGCACTCTCAAAAGTTGAAGCCCTTGATAGAAATATTTACTTAATAACAAATCAGAACATCAACATTGAATAACTGAATTTGTTGAAATGAAGAGGGCTCCACAAGATGGAGCACACACAGTGGAGAACTATATGCAGGACTTTGCTGCAAACCATTCCCCAGTACTGAAACTGCAATATGAATTGATTTTTTGACTCTCGTTCTGTAGCATCATCTTTTTTTATTCCTGGACAAGCCCTCAATGTGACTGTGACTTGAAACGACCCTGTTTATGAATTTCTAAACAATGTGGTTTCATCAACGTTATATGATCACATTTGTGACTTGGGAACTATGATGCAAGTGGAATACTGAGTGCACAATTGGTAACAATAGGTATGTATGGAACTCACTTGGTAACAATAGGTACCCACCTAATTGTAACATGGAAAGAACAATAACTACTATGCATTTCATCTGAACTAAATGCATGGATACAAAAGTGTCATTCCAAAGTGTGATGTTTCTTGATATGATGATAAAAATAGTTTTAACCATCTCACTACCACTGTCCCTGCTGGAGGACACGAAGATTAAATAAATAAAATCCATTTGAAGCAAATTCTCATACTTAATCCATGGTAAACATATTATAGAATGTTTTTTTGTCTATGACTAAATATGTTTTACCAGTAAATAACTACCAGTGTCCTCCGTGGAGGGCATGGGGCGAAGTGGACTAAACGGAAAAACGGATAAAATAATATTTTTTCTAAATTCATATATAAATATATAGATATTTAAAAATCAAAAAAATTTAAAACCCTTCTATTATATTCTGGTAGTGAGAGGATTTTAATGGTTTGCTGTTTTCTTTTACTTTAATCTGTATTTATAAAAATCGCATGAATCACGAAAAAAATATAAAATTTGCATTTTTTTAACTTTATGTGGTTAATTTCGTTCCATTCAAAAAACTACATGACTACAAAAGAAAAATCTCCGTGACTTTCAGGAAACGAGTTGCTGTCTTTCGGAAAAAATATCAGAGGTTTATTTCACATTTTATTTCGAGAAATCTATACAAGATAAAAAAATATATTTTACGGTTATTCCCTAGATAAAAGTTCGATGTATCTTAGATGTAAAGCATATTGACTAACGGTTGTCGAGATCTAAGGTCTCCCGTTTTTAGAAATTTTTGAAATGTCAATATGCATACTCTTAATGGTAAGAACTGATGGATGGAAATTTGGGGCTGGTTCAAGGTCCCCTTAAGTACCAACATAGATACCTACGTGTCAAACCAAAATATAGTCTTATTATTATGATCCAGATTTCAAAGTTGAGTCAATGCATGCATTTAAATGATCCATAATATTATTATTTGCTTTTTTTCCATGCAAAATATTCTCTGTTTTATTATTCTTTAAGATTGGAGCATTATACTTTCCTAAAGTAAAACTTTTTGTCTCGAACGAAACGATTGTTGAATATTAAATTGATTGCTTTGCATACTATTGTTATTTTCTGTCTTTGAAAGTAAAATGGAAGTTAAGTGGGACATATAGTTGAAATAAATATTAATAATTGGAGAATACTCGAAAGCTATTTCTCCTTTGATTTTAGTTTATTTAAGCATTATTTATTATTTTACGTTGCGAGACAGGAAAATGAAAGATGGGCACCCAGAATCCTAACATGGCGACCATGGACGACCTGTAGGACGAGCCCAAAAAAGATGGGTAGATGATGTAGTCCCAGTCGCAGGAAGAAACTGGTTGAGCAAAGCTCAAAGTAGAAAAATTTGGAAAACGTTAGAAGAGGCCTATATTCAGCAGCGAGGGATAGCTGAACAAGAAGAAGAAGAAGAAAGTATGTTTTAACAGATAACAAACTAAAATTATGTTACGGAATTCTATTTTATCCCCTTACACCACGTTCCTTGCTGGGTAGGCATAAAGCACCGATCGCCAGGCTTTCCTATCCTTACACACTTCGTGCTTCCGATACATTCATACAATTTGTCATACATATTTGAAGTAAACTAATTGGTCTCTTATTTCAAATGTAGGTCGAAAAAAAAATGAAATTAAAGTTGCCGAATAGCAAATGGACAAACCAAAATTATTCCGCTCTTATTTTAGTTCATTTACATTTTATAATTATAGAATTAGACCTAATTGGCCCAATTCTCTAGATTTTAGAACTATAAAATACATTTATGATACTATAATTCAGGGAAATTGTAATGATTGTGTACTAGTGCTATGCAAAAGTTCCGGTAGCCTTGAATTTTTGGTATGTTGTTAGTGCTTGGACTATAATGTTTCAAAAATGCGTTCTTCTGAGGCTTCTGTTCTCCGGTTGGTAACGATAAAACCTTTTTTTCCTATCCATTTCTATTTCCAAAATACCTCCCGAACGGTTGGTTTTACAGAAAAAACAAATGTCTTATTAAATTTAATCTACAGTAAGTTTGCCATAGAATGAGCTCTTTGAGGTGGTCGGTAGCCTGGTTGGTTACGCGCGGGTTCAATCCCCGACTTACTCCACTTCGCAACACAAGCTTTTAAGCTTTCTGTGAAGTGTACAAAGATCTATTTGGATTTATTTGGCTATGTACATCAGGGAATACGATATTTTAATAAGTTGCCCAAAGATTTAAAAGATATAGAAAATTATATTCTTTTCAAAAAAAAATTAAAGGAGTTCAAAACTATGAATGTTTTGTTTTCATTTTTTATTTCGTTATTCATTTAACTTTGTTATTCATTTAAGTTTATTCTGTACCTAGAAATGTACCTAGAATTATATTAGATTAGACCGCCACCCGGACACAAGCATGCACTACGTAGCTTCGCCGGGCGCGATACAACAATAATTTTGTTTTATATGTATTTTTTGTTATATTGTATTGTAAAATATGTATTTTATTCGGAAAAAAAAATAAAAAAAATAAAAAAAATCAGATTCAATTAAAAAAACTGATTATTAAACTAGAATAGCTCTCAAAAATCAGTTTTCAATCTAATAGTTTTTTTTTCTATTTTATGCGTAAAGATTGTGAAGTTTCTCCTTCGCTCTGGGTTATAATACCACAAAAGTTCTGACTTTATCAAAACAATTAGATTTTGGAACATCAAGTCTAAATTAAACCAAAATCCATCACCCACCTAGGCGCCTGAGTGGTTTTTCTGATAAATTTGAAAGGTCTATTTGAATTTGATTTATGACATTGGAGAAGCTAAAAGCCCAACAATTATTATCAAAGAAACTAATAAAACCAGACAACTCCAGAGGGAGTCTAGCCGAAAATTTAGAATTGTATATTAAATAATACAGTTACGCAGATGATTCACTCACTCACTCTTTCACTCACTCTGTAGACGCTCTAAAATTCGTAAGTTTTTCTGATCTCTTTTCCGAAAGACGGAAACTCGTTTCCCGAAAGTCGCGGGGTAAATTTTTTTTTGTATTGATCATATGCATTAAAATCTAGGGAATGACTGTAAAAGTTTTTTGATTGAAGCGAAATTAACCCAAAAAATTGAAAAAAACGCTATTTTTTACCATTTTATCATGCGATTTTTTAGATATCTATACAAGATATAAAACCAGCTTCCTTCTAGCTTATTTTATTCTAAATATGATTCAGCGAGACACAACAATATTGTTTCGAGTTTATTATGTTTAAAGATGAAATCACCTTATTTGAATATTACGTTGTCAGTTCCAGTACCACTAAGCAAGTTACATAGTAACCGCTTTAAAGGGAACAAGTAATTGCATTCTCTATATTGTGCTGCATAATAAACATTCTATGACAATGTAAAGGTTTACTGAGAAGAACATTGTATCAGGGACTTGCATAAGACTAACCACACTAACCAATTACTAAAGGTGCTCTTACACGAACAATTTTTCGAGCAACAATTGCGGCAACTCGTACAATTGATTAACATTATTTCGCAATATAAAGCAATTATTCCGGCAATATTTCGTCTTCTTCCCATTTTTCTTAATCTTACTTTAGGCCTGATGGCCCGTTATTTAAGAGAGTTTAGCCTCCTGCGAGGTCAACTCCCAGCTGTTAATCCATCTCTTTGGTTGGCTGCCTGGGGGTCGCCTACTTTGGGGTTGGCAATATTTAAAGCGATACAACCATATAGGTTGCAGGTTTTCACGATGATCCATATGTAGATTTGTTTTTTTTTTATTTCGGGTTTAATCGTGTGAAGATCTAATGATCCGACGTTTCGGCCGTCTTGGTCACGGATTGTGCACACAATATCGTTGTCTCGCTTTAAATATTGCCGAAATATTGCTATGTATTGCGAAATAATGTTAGTCAATGCGATTTGTACGAGTTGCCGCAATTATTGCTTGAAAATATGCTCGTGCAAAGCGCCTTTACAATTATTAGAAACTGGAAAAGTTCGTGATCCGAACCTAACCCCATTATTATGTGAGCGATATTTTTGATTTGAATGCCGAAAAATAAAATACTCGTAACATGATTCATAATAATTTATCTTGAAGTGACGATATAAAACCACAACTTATAAGTAAGCTCCAAGCACTGAAGCATTAGGTAATAATATTACAGTCACTGTTATTATTTCTGTACAATATCACCTTTATAACTCATAAATAGGGACTGGAAAAAATCGATGTCATTTTTTCGAGAAATGTGGTGTAATTTTTTGCAAAAAGGGGTGTTATTTTTCACATTTTTTCAAAAAGTGGGGTTAGTTTCCATACATTTATTGATATAGTGGATAATTTTGCATGTTTTAATCCAAGAATTAAAAAAAACTGATAAGAGCGCAATATTTTATACAAAAATCCCTAAAATAATACATAAATATTTGAGAAAAACAAAAAACGCCACTTTGCTAGATTTTTATTACTTTCAAAGCCACATTGCTAATGTTTCAATTACGACGTTTTCCGACATAAAGGTCGAAATTCGCGTCAAATATGCGAAAATTCGCGTTATTCCTATAAAAGAAAGCTAATATTCTCGAATATGTGTAAAAAACACTAAATTCGCGTTATTCGCGTAAGAAGCACAAAATTCGAGAATAAATTCGATTTATCGCTATCGCGAAATTTTCCCGTCTCCACTCATAAAGCGTTATATTTACGACGTCGTCAGAGACTTACGACGTAAGTTATGGTCTCCATTCATAATAATACTGGTTAATGTTACCAGAACCATTTTCTGTTTACTATTTACCTGACAGTCCATCATACGTTTAACGATATCCAATATGCATTTAACATGTCAATACTTTCTTGAAAGCGCTTTTGTACTCCTGAAATAACTATGCCATTTCAGGATGCTATTGTCATAATGTATTAAAATTATATCATAACGACATTTTTCATAGTACGGAAGATAAAATGTTGCTTCGTATTGTCATTAAATCTCGTCTTCCCCATGTTTGTGAATAACTTTATGAATCAAAGTTTTTTTAAGCCTCAACGTGATGGTGTGGTAACAATCTTGTAGATTGGTTTGTACCAAGCATTTACTTCTTTCTCTCCACGCCAATTTTTACACCACATCTCGGAATCGGTTACCATGAGCTCAATAAATCGTGGGTACTTTGAATTTTCAAAATATACGAGGTGTCGTTGAAACCAGTGTCAGTGAGCTTAAATGTTATTAGTCTCATCAAAAGCACACGTCCGTGCATTTGACACGAAAGCTTTTCTATTAACAAAATGGTACAAAATAATATATTTCTCTACTACACTGTTGTGATACATTTATATTAGTACACCTATTACGTATTAGCTACAGGCCAAAGCCAAAACGTTATAAATTAGAGTTATGCACTTCTACAGAATTGTCGTAGTCCACTTCTGAGCTTCTTTTGATGGTTTGTACTGCAGTGTACACACTCGGATCCTGAATCCTCTGAACTTATACCTTTCCGCTCTACATTTACCGTATCCCATATATTGTCACGCTCTGCACTTTCCGCATCGCAGTTATTGTCACGCTCTACACTTACCGCATACCAGCTTATATTTTCACGCTCTGCACTACCCGCATCCCAGATATTTTCATTTGGGTGTCGAGAGTCACGAACGAACGTACGAATCGTTAGTTGTCAAGCTCGAATCCCGGCACTGACGTTCTGCACCTCGCGATTCAGGATTTGAGGCTACTGTAAAGTGTACACAAAAGTTTTTCTTTGCAAGCCTAGATCCTTTCTTTAGAATATCTCATAATCCTATCCAAAGCAGAAGGAGGAACTAGAATTTACGAATGTTTCTCAAATATTACACAAAATACTGAGATTTTGGGTAAATATCCATCGTCCCGCTGCATGTAAACAGGCTGTTTAAAACTACTCCGGTCTACCTTAGTATGAGCTCATGCTCAGACAACCAATACACTATAATATCAAATATTTTTTTTTAATATTCTAATTCTTGACTATATAATGTGTTTAGAAAACTACGAGGTATTTTTGAGTTTGCTGCGATTTGGCGTTTGACACTAAAATTTATTTATATTTTGACAAAAAAAAGTTAGGTAGGTAGACGGTACATTTTTATTTGTTCGTCAGCTTGTCAAATTTTATCGCGGGCTGTAGCCTATGTTCCGACCGCTAAAAGTACGACCTACCTGTTTTTGATCGAAATGTGAATTATATACAAGTTTACACATAGTGTCGTACCCTGGCCTCCAAATAGGTCCCCCTACGCGATTTTTTCCATTTTTTTAAATATGGTAAGATGCATGAGAATATTGCATACAACAAAAATAATCCTCATTATAATTCATTCAAGCGTTTTTTTTTTTCAAAGGACAAGCAGTTTAACAGAAAAACCAAAATGTCGAAAATTATTTTGCAGTACTATAAAAAAGGCAGTCCTGTCGGCGTATTTACGTTTCCGTGTTCAATAGGAGGCAGTACTGCCTCGAAACCCATACGGGTTTGTAGCGCTAAAACCCTTTCCAAATCCGTATTCAATTCGAGGCAAGCGTCCTCCACCAAAAACACGCATAAAAATGACCATTGCTACGGCAATGGTCATTTTTATGCATGTTTTTTTTAAGATTATGTATAAAAATAACGTAATTTTTTTATATACATATGATGATATGTTTACAATGTTATGTTATAATAATGAGATATTTAAAATTTTAAATTATTGAAAATCGCGGTTTCGTGAGTGGAATTTCCACTCACGAAAACCGTATGGGTTTCGAGGCAATACTGCCTCCGGAACATGGAAACGTAAATACGCGTCCTGTCGCGATGTATGACCCTCTGTATAAGCTTTCATTCATATTAAATCACATTTCGATTAAAAACAGAAATGTCATATTTTTATCAGTCGGATCTTAGGCTGTGTGTGTTCATAATAAAAAGAGAATGTGTGATAAAATAATAAATGAATAGATTGAGTTGACATGTCAACGATTTATTATTATTTTACAATTGCACGGTCCACTGTGTTGACAGCTGACAATGAGGCATTGACTGTGTAGTGTGTGTACTCGCGTAGGTAATTTCTCTCACCTGGACTGCGGATGACACCAGACGTCATATTCCTGTGATAAATTGTGAGAATTATACATCATTTTGCCATATACTAGCGTTTCTACCCGGTGAAAAACAGATAATGAAGGAAAATCCCGCAGGCTTAAGGCCCTCCACATCCCCGGGTAGCTCAGGTGCATTAATAGCGACCGCTTTACCCGCACTTCTAGGCAAATCTTTTTAAGAGGTGGCCCCAGAGTTAGCCTTAAGGGAGCCCCCTCGGCAAACCCCACCCCTCAATTACATTCCTTCAGTGTCCTTATCCAATGAGGTTACAATTCATTACTTACAAATAAAACTTAAAAACTAGTTACATCTACATGAAAAAACAGATAAATAAAATTTTCTAGTATACAACTAAGTATCACAGTATACCTTTAAAAATGGACTTCTGCCATATACCGGACTAATGCTAGTTACGCCACTGTCATCAGGGCCCATTTCACAACGTGCTGTAATCAGTGACAGGCATGCACATTGTGCACTAGAGTGGTCGCAAGTTGTATGGACGAAAAAAAATGTCGTCGGATCTTTGACGACACCCCCTAGAAAGTTGCCATTTGGTAAATATTAAGATTTGCAAACATTCAGCTCGATCGGATAACGCTAACCCGTGCCGCATCGGCCAAATAATTTCAAAATTTCACGATTTTCAGCAATTTTTTGCTGTTTTTTTCGCTATAAAATTAAAACCAGTTTGCAGTTTTTCATACATGCTCTCCGATTTTCTTGCTCAAAACAACTTGCGTATTTTCGATAAACCCAAAATCATAAAAAAAAAACGTAAGTCCTATTCAAAACCAATCTTTTTTCTGAAATAATTACTGTCATTGGGTATCCACTTTGCAAACGGAAAACAGTAGATGTCCTGAAATCTAAAATGATCAAAGTAAAAACTTGATTATTGAATTTCTTTTGCTGAATATTTCTAATGATGTTAATTATTAATTCGGCCTCAACGGCGATAATAATAATAATCACGACGATATAATCGTGTTTACGAAATTCTCCGTCACGGCTCGTTTAAGGCTCCATACCCAACTATGACGTCATGGTCATTTCCCACGGCATTAAGGTTCAAAATCGCATGAACAATCGCATGATAAAATGGTAAAAATACCGTTTTTTCATTTTTTTAGGTTAATTTCGCTTCAGAGAAAAAACTTTTATTCCCTTGATTTTAATGCATATTATAAATACAAAAAAAAATCTTCCCGACTTTCGGGAAACGAGTTTCTGTCTTCGAAAAAAGATTAGAAGTATTTTCACATTTTTTTTAAAGAAATCTGTACAAGATATTGAAAGTCTTTTACGGTCATTCCCTAGATAAAGATTCAATGTATGTATCTGCTCAATTTTTTTCCAAAGCATATTTAGTAACGGTTGTCGATATCTAAAGTCTCCCGTTTTCAGAAATTTTTGAAATGTCAATATGCGTACTCTTAAGAGGCCGAACGAATTTAGCGAATCGATCCAAGAGAAGGAGCCTTTGTAGATATTCTTTTAATTAATGGTAATTATATTGTAAGTAATAATTAGTATTAGCAATACAAAGAACTTCCCTACTACAAGCTCCCCGCAAACATTCTTATTATACCTAACGGTGATGCCAAAAAACTAGAGGTTGCAATATTTGAGACCTTACAGATCAAGAACATCGAGATATCTACATAGGTGTTGAGAACACGAAATGTAGTATTTTTGGTTATTTATTGGTTATTTGGTTATTTCTGTATTTTCTTTTTTGGTTATTTCAGATTCATTAAAAAAAAACAAATGAACTCGAATCCGGCTCGAAGGACCAATATTTAAAATGTACCGTGACCCGATCATTTCGGGTGCTCAGTTCGGTATTGTTATTAATTTTTTTTTTACTACTTGTGCATTCCCTTTCTTATTCCTTTTTTCCTCCTACCTCCTACTCCTGTGCCTTACTTCCTATTTTTATTATTTATTTATTTATTTATATACAATTGCTTTAAATGTTTTTATATTTTAGATTAGTTTTCTTGAGGGTTGGTTGTAAGACATTGCAGTCCTGCGATAAGCCCGCCCTTTAGCAAACAAGATTGTTTTGTTCTTTACATTTTTCTCTTATCTATGTATATTTTGGCTAATAAAGTTTTATTATTATTTCACCAGCATACTTCTCTGAATGTTTTTTTTTTTTTTTAATAATAATAACTTTATTGTAATAATAATATTAACATACACATACATTGTAACAACTGTGAAATATTTACTAATTACATCAAGCAGTGTACAGTGTGCATGTTGATATACAGAGTCACGCCAAACCTTATCCAGGTTTGTCGGCGCGTACTCATTACATCAACATTGCACACCACAAAAATACTCATAGGTATAACATATATAGGAAAACAATGAGAAATGATTATGTTTAAATAAAGTTACATTTTTGCAACCATTCTAAATAATAAATGAATATTTATTGTCTTGATAAGTACCAATATATTATAAAATAAAACATAAAATAAAATAATTTCCTAACTTCCTGCATTCCTCTTTTCTAACTTTATGCA
This sequence comes from Ceraclea dissimilis, assembly GCA_963576895.1. Taxonomy (NCBI): domain Eukaryota; kingdom Metazoa; phylum Arthropoda; class Insecta; order Trichoptera; family Leptoceridae; genus Ceraclea; species Ceraclea dissimilis. Next base: position 1,140,248 of record OY756360.1, read on the forward strand.
TTAAGCGAAAAAATGTGCATTTCCACACGTCTGTCATAACATCATGATAATTTATGTTGTCATAAAATTACTTTAGATTTATAGTACGGGCTGCATTCTGAAGTAGATGGAACCACCGACTCTTCAGCGATACTCTGGGTACTCATTCAGTAATGTGATGATTTACAACTGTTTCAACATTTGTCATCATTTACAGCTGGCATTAAAGGCTTTTTTACGACTGTGTGTTCAACTCGTATAAATTAACCCTCATTCACTTCACAAAAAAGCTACAAAAGGCAGCGTTTTTTTATATCGTCCCTCTCGTAATTTATATTTAGCATCCGTAAAAACGTATTTTATCATTGGGAAATTATTATGTTTCGATGTGTACCTACAACCAGCGCCACCTAGATAGAAACGTACTTATTTTGTACTACTCATTTCATTTCAATTCGCCTTTGATTAGATAAGTACGTACCCGATAAAAAATTATTTTCATTTGCAATTCGCACTTCATTTTTAGTCTAGTAAACCAGGCACTACGTGCAGTTTCGTATACTTAATATGAGCACCGAATTCCATCAATTGATTATTGTTGAAGGATTTAGGAGAAAACGAAAGATTGATTTCATATATTTTCTAATTTCATCAACAAATTCATCAAAAAAAATGTACCGGCAATTGGAGCGGCAAGAACCGGATCCTTGATCCTTGATCTGTCCCCAACAATAATCAATTGATGGAATTCGGTACTCATATTAAGTATACGAAAGTCATCATAGCGCCTGCACTATAGCCAGGGTAAAATTTAATGGGATACATATTCTTCCTTTAAGGTTATTCGGGTGTTGGCCGCGTGTCTTTTGATCTTCTCTAGCTTTCGGCAGCGATACTTCTGCCATCTTCAGGATGAAGTAGTACCTACTTCATCCTGAAGATGGCAGAAGTATCGCTGCCGAAAGCTAGAGAAGATCAAAAGACACGCGGCCAACACCCGAATAACCTTAAAGGAAGAATATATATACCATGCTGCGAAAACCTACAACATCATTTAATGGGATACATAGGAAAAAAATATAGAAGCGTTTATTTCTATCGTCCCGTATGCTTTTGGGAGGCGTATTTAATTTAATTTAAACTTTGCCACCTCGTAAAAGTGATACGTTTTGAGTAATCTCAGAAAGAACGAGCTAAAAAATGTATTTTTTCAGACTTTTACTTATAACTCGAAAAGCATTCATTTTAGAGATAAGAATCTCAAGACAAGAAAAAACTACAGCAAATTCACTACAAATGGTGATATAAATCTTTTTTATGTCATAAACGCTTTGAATGTAGGAACCTAATTAATTCTCTCTTCATGATTCGATCTCTCTTTCGTATTCGAATCAACCATTGCAGGTACAAATAATCGAGAGTCAACATTTCTCGGGTATTCGATTGAATCGTAAACCTTCATGATTCGATTATGAAGATCATCGATTGATCGCTTCGCATCCCTGTTGTTGTGGGAACGCCATCAGCGTCTTGCTGTTTCAATTTCAATATTATTACAACATGTTGTTAAGGCGCTATAATCCTGTTCAACAATTTAACTTATAATAATATTATTATGAATCTTCCATGAAGGTTACATAGCAATCCCAGAAAATTATAATTTCGACCCAATTTCATAACGGTTCAGAATAATAATTAAGTAAATTTATAGATATAAGAATTAATTATTTTCCGACGCATAATTTTCTAAGCAATTATTCTCACTCAAGGACCCTTGAGAGCTATGGAGAGGAAGATGCTGGGTATTTCTTTAAGGGGCAGGGTACCAAATGTTAGTGTAGAGAAAAAACCAAGGTAACCGATGTAGCGGAAGGGGTCGCTAGCCTTAAATAGAGCTGAGCTAGGCATGTTGCCAGGTGCCAAGACTCCCGATGGACCAAAAAGATAATGCCGAAATAATTGCTGTATTTGCGAAATAATGTTAATCAATACGATTTGTACGAGTTGCCGCAATTATTGCTCGAAAACTTGCTCGTATTAGGAGCACCTTAAGAATCAACACGAGCGAAAATTTAGTTTACCATTGAAATTTTCGAAGCGTGCCTAAGGTTTTAAATTTATTCATTGTGAATACGAAGTATCGTAATAGGATTAATGTGAGAATACAAACAGCCTATCTGTGGAGCTTAAAGTATTAAAGTCTATAAGTTATATAGTCTGTAGTCTGTAGCATGGGCGTAAGCAGAGGGGAGGATTTGGGGGTTAAAACCCTTCCGAAATTCCTCAACCATCCCACCGTTTTATACTTAGGAGAAATGAATCACATCATTACCGCGTTTTTTTTCAAAATGTCATGAATTTTCAATAATTATTGTGAAAATCCAATGGCGATACAATTGAAATCAAGCAAGTCCACCCATTCACCCACTTTTGAAAAAATGTCGCCTGTGGTGCTATTATTCCATTTTGCAATATCATTATTTTAGTTCTGTCTCCTCGCTTCGCAGCTGGCCCATTTTGTAAGTATGGACCCACCACATGGGCGCTTTGTTAATCTAATACTTATATTTATTTTATTTTTATTTTATTAATCTTATAGAGTGCATACAGTTATTACATACAATATAAACAATCACAATATCACCTGCAAATAAACCAGTGAAGACTCAAATATTAGTTATTACAAATCCTGGGCAGTCAAAAGCAACACACAACATTTAAAAATCATATACAAAATTAATATCAAAAAATCAAACAGATAAAGAGAAAATTATGTACATAGAATTCATAAAATAATATAACTAATTACTATTAAAAGATTTCTTAAATAAGTGTGTTTTTAGCTGGTTCTTGAACTGAGTCACAGTATTCCTGGCTACGCCCCTGGTGTGTAGGCCATGGGAATATAATGTTATATTACTCAGCAGGAAGTAAACAGGTTGCGCAGGAAGGGATGAGGAAATGGCAACATCCTGGATAGGAAATTCTATCAACAACAGACTAATAGACTTTCCAAAACTTTTTGCTCACCTTGTTGTTATTGGGGTAATTGTTTTTTCTCGGAAAATCAAATTACTTGTGTAGTACGAATAGATCTACTTATATTTGAGCTGTTCTAAATTTCTTTGCAGGCAACTTATATTTTTAGGCATGCAGCAAGTTTTTATACTTACAAACATTTATATAATGACTTTGTATAGTAGTATTGTAGAAACTAAGATGGTTTGGGCATGTTGAGAGAATGAAAGATGACAGGATGACAGAAAAAAATTTTTGAGTGAGCGAAGAGGGGTGAGGAAACGCGGCTACCCGAGACTAACCTGGTCCGATTTTGTCGACCAGATCCTCAAGGATGGACGCGTTTTGAGTAAAAGTAATCGGAGAGCGTGTATGACAAATTGCATGAATGTGAGGGAGGCTAGGAGTGTGTGTAAGGATAGGGCTGTCTGGCACCTCTGTCCTCTCTGCCTACCCTGCAAGGGACGCGCCGTGAAGCTAATATATAGATAGATAGATAAAATATGGATTTGTATACACGAACCAAAGCACTTTCTCTCACAATTCAGAGTACGCTAAAATTTGTGTTGTGAAGTGTAGTAGAATATATCGTCAGCACCGAGATTCGAACTCGACACCTCCAATTTGAAAGTCCGCGATCCAACCAACCGAGCCAACTATGTAGTCATTAAGGTTAAATCCACCTCCAACCCCTGAATTTTTCAGGAGCTTTAGCTCCTATGTCATCCAGTCTTTTGCGTAAAAAAGTTTTATTTATTTTTTCCATGGGAAGGCTTAAGGTTCGCCATAGTCATGTAGTCATGTTATATAAATAGACAATAACAATCATTTACCTAAGGCACACCACTGTATTCGCCTCAAGAATTAAAATGGCAGGTTCAAATGCCAGCCATTCCACACACTTTTCTTAACTGATTTTTTTTCCGCTGAATATTATTAGCAGACGAACCCTTTCAGATAATAAAAATTAACCTATGGTAAGAAACACTTACAACTTATTTTTATACGTCACTGATGGGTGTTCCGATGCTTAACTCCGGTTGACAAAGTTCATCACACTTGAAATCCAAGGTTCGTGCAAAGGAATTTCGACGAAATCCAATATTTGAGTGTGATTTCTATATCTCAAACTCTTAAAGGATGAAATGTATACAGTCCACTAAATTTGTGAAATTTCGAGAGGATTTTCGATCGCGCCTCACTGTTGTGAAACCTTTTTGGACTAGACCTTTCTCCGATAAACGTTTTGTTTTTGTTCATTCCCTCATTCCAATATAATAATAGGTATTCCTATTGTTATTAAATTTCGGGGTAGGAAGAGAGGGTGTTGTTTTTACTGTAGAACAAAACTATCAACGTGTTTTGAGATTGCTTTGAATATATACCTATTCTATTATTATTTTGTAATAATATCCTATTTTATTTCATAAAGGCACACGTGAAGTAGCTGTTTTGAATAATCTTCACTATTTTATACCATTTTATACCAAAATTTATTTATTTATTTATTTAAACTTAAAGTAAACAACAAACACATATAAATATAAAAAATGGACATAGTACTAGGGCGAACTTATCGCAGAACTGCGATTTCTTCCATTTAACCCCAGGAAAAAACAGAAAAAAAAAATTGAACAAAAATATTGAAAAAACAGAAAATGGAAATTGAATAAAAAAATATATACGAAGTAGTAAATATATATGTACATACATACATATTTACTTACATTTATAAGCACTTGTACAGATAACATACACAAAATATTAAATCAATTAAATTATCTCATTTCATTCATACATCATCGTAGTCCATTCATATAAAAGTAATCAGATATATTTTTTTAATTTATCGGCATTCCACCCATAAAGAACGAGTGATCTCTGCCGTGAACTATTCAAAAGCTATGAGGAAACGAAACATATACATTATACAATCACACAACCAAATCCCGAACACAAATGGTGTGAAAAGCTGCAAAGCTAAAGCACACAGGTTCAATTAGCATCATCTCGGAAGCACGCAAGAGTCCTGAACAACGTCACAATGATATAGTTGTAAGTCGCGATAAAAAGAAAAGTGTCCGACAGTCTGACAGGCAGACTGTCGGACACTTCTGTACCTTACCATAAGTATTATCTCTTTGTTAATTTTATTTGTATGTGCTTATTGATTATTGTAGAATATGTACCTAGTTTTACGACCATGACGAAGTGCCAACAGAGCCTTTTACACTCTATTTGGCACTGAATTTCCCCGTATATATTTTATTGTTTTATCTCTATCTGTATACCTATATTACTGTCAAGATGTAACTTTGACGAGTCCAAGTGCCTGCAAATGGCTTAGGGACGATTCACAACAATAAACAATAAGCAATAAACTTCTTGCAGAAGTTTTCTTGCAGGTGGAAACCCGGCCTAAGTAAGTAGTACCTAATAATTATTTAGGTAGCTGCTTTGTCTAATGTCTGAAGAAACTGTATATCGTAATTACTCGTATTTCGCTACCTCAATTTCATTTTAACTTTCTCCAGAATTTGAAACAAAATAACGCTTGACATAATATATTCGTTACACTTAAGAGTAGACATATTACCCTTTCAAAAAACAAGAGACCTTAGATGTCGACAACCTTACTAAATATAAATGATGTTGTAGGTTTTCGCAGCATGGTATATATATTCTTCCTTTAAGGTTATTCGGGTGTTGGCCGCGTGTCTTTTGATCTTCTCTAGCTTTCGGCAGCGATACTTCAGGATGAAGATGGCAGAAGTATCGCTGCCGAAAGCTAGAAAAGATCAAAAGACACGCGGCCAACACCCGAATAACCTTAAAGGAAGAATATACTTACTAAATATACTTTGCAAAAAAATGGTATATACGAGTACATTCAACTTGTATCTAGGGAATGACTTGGGAATGAAAAACTCCTCTGATCTTTTTTCTGAAAGACGGCATCTCGTTCCCCGAAAGTCGCAGGGATTTTTCGGTATTGATAATATGCATAAAAGGAATGACCGTAAAAGCTTTTTTGAATGAAGCAAAATTAACGCCAAAAAGTAAAATAAACTCTATTTTTTACATTTGATCGTGCGGTTTTGAACCTTAACCCCGCGGAAATGACTCGTGACGTCATGGTTGGGCTCCTAGTTTTAACTTTCTCCAAAATACCGCTTGACATAAATTCGTTATGCTTAATTAGGAATTGCGTATAATTTCACTAATATCACCAGTTACAGTACATTTTCTATATCTTGGCAACCGGCGGAGATTAGCTGCAAGTGGAGGTTCAGATTGTATTGTTGGTAGCCCTGATTATCGAACGTTGTCATAAGAGCTGTCAGAGGTTCGCAATATTCTCACATCTTATATTTTACAAGTAACCTACAATGCCGAAAATATTGCGGCGCTAGAGAAATCATTTTAAAGGCAAGATACGAGTAGTTTTGCGAGTTGGAAAAAGAAAAAAATACTCCGATAATCCCTTTAAACTGCCATCACAAGTTTGAAAAACAGACTTGCTAGTTTATTTTAACAATAAAAAAATTGACTAGTTTTTTTTAAACAACATTTCTGAAATAATTTGAAAGTAGCGAAAAAATCTTATTATCACATCAAGCAACACTAAACCAAGTTTTCTGCGTGAGACTTGTTAAAGAAAACGCACAGTAGTTGCGTCTTTCTATTTACATTCTGAGGTGAACGTAAATTCTCCTGAAATTTACAAGAATTTCGTGAATTTCAGGGCGAGATATTTTCAGTAATAACAATTATATATGTCATTACTGTAAAGAATAGAAGATAGCGGTATTATTTTTCGGGGAAGATAGTGATATTTTTCGCGGATAAAGAAACTGCTTTATGGCAAAAAAAAAACAAACTCTTTTTTCGTGCTCTTGTGGTGGGCATATTACAGCTACAAAAAAATAAATAATAAAAAATATATAAAAATTGAAAACAATTAAATATTTTTTATTTGCATAAAGTTAAAACCGTCTTTTTTGCATAATGGTTTACTGTGGAGTTTTTTTCAAAGTAAAGGACTAAATTCACGCAAAATATGCGAAATTCGCGTTATTTTAAAATGTGAAATATTAAAATTTAGAGCGTGCTGCGGGAAAAAAAAACAAGAAATTCGCGTTGTTCTTGTGAAAAATGCCTAAATATGCGATACTCCTGTAAAAAAAAACACGAAATCACGGCACGAATAAAACACGAATGGAATAAAAGGCACGAAATATGCGAATAAAATCGTTCTATCGTGATCGCGAAATTTTCCCGTCTTCCGTCATTAGGCATCAGAATCACACATGGGAAATACTTTAGAGTAAGAAATGAGAGACGAGACGAAGACAAGAGTAGGAATGAAATGTGAAATGAAAATTCTGTGGAAATACTCGTGCTTTCATACGAGTGCTGAAAGTTGTCATGATGTGACGATACAGGGTGTCTTGCCTACAGTGAATAATATTTTATTTATTTCAAAAAAGAGTACGCATACTGACATTTCAAAAATTTCTAAAAACAGGAGACCTTATACATCTTGACAATCGTCACTAAATATGCTTTGGAAAAAATAAAGTAGATACATTGAATTTTATCTAGGGAATAACCGTAAAAGATTTTTTATATCTTGTATAGATTTCTCAAAAAAAATATATATAAAAAACAACTCTGATCTTTTCTCGTGGGCACGTTTCGCAGGTAAAACTCTCTTGAGGTCATACATCTTATTGTACAAGTATTCTACATATAGACATGAGACTATTATTGCTTTAGATATCAACTAGTTTATGTTATAGGAAACTGTTTCGTATCCAATATAAACAGGCAGCATTGATTCAATATTGGAACTATTCCAATTTCTGATTCTCAATACTCAATAGATATTGGAAATACAATAGCTGATACTGAATATACGATGGTACCTACCTAGATATTATTATTATGCACATTCTTCTATCATTGTTATAGGAACAGCGTACAGTAAATGAGGGTCTATGGGCGTCGCCAGCTTCAAAGCTAAAGCTTCAGTTTCGAAAGGGGAACAACAAAAATTTGATATTGCCAAATGGAACAAAAACTAGTATGAAGCGCTGCAGGCGAAATTTTGACATAAAACATGAGAATGTAGATAAAACAGAATCGTTTAAAAGTCTAGTTTATTTTTCGTGAACAAACCCTCACTTGAAGATGATTAGCGCCGCAGGAATTTTTTAGTAATCAAACAACTGTGATCTAATGGGTTTTCACAATAATTACCTATTGAAAATTCATGACAAAACAATATGAAGATGGCTGAAGAATTTCGGGAAGGGGTTGAACCCCCAATACTCCCCCTGCTTACGTCCATGACATATATCTACAATTTTCTATTGTCTTTTTGTGATCTTACTGGATATAAACAAAACCACATAGCTTGTTGTGTGACAGATGAGAATATTGTTATTAATGTCACCAGCTTTACTACAAGTTGTAAGGAGATTGCTGAGGAATGATTTACTACAAATGAAACGGGTTCTGGGGTGTTCTACATTACATTATACAATGCAGAGAAAGATGATTATTTTTATTGTCTTGGCTTAGATATAAACATTATCTAGATTCTTATTTATTTATCTCAACAGATACACAGCAAAGGATGGACTTTCCATCAGGCTTATGACTGATCGTAACCGAATCGAACTGTAACCTTCTTGGATAAGGACACTGGAGGAACGTAATTTAGGGGTGGGGTTTGCCGGGGAGCTCCCTTAAAGCTAGACCTAGGCCCACCTCTTAATAAGATTTGCCTAGAAGTGTGGGTACATCTGAAACATTGACAAATGTCAAATCAAAAGTACATGAGAAATGGTTTGTAAAGACTAATTTGCTGGTACAGACTAATTTCCAGGTACAGACTAATTTGCAGATACAGACATTTTCCTTCGATGATCGTCGGCTGGCTCAATGCGATCACTTTACACTTAAGTAACATTCACCAATTCCAGTCCGGTCCAGTAGTTGGTTGGCAGACATTGCCTACGGCAAAAAATCTATCGTAATTAACCATTTGAGTTAATTTCTAAAGTCTGTGATATGATCAGATTTTCTCAAACCGACTCTGGAAGATAGAGTTGTGAGAAAATAACAAGGAAAACAATAACACCCGTCACCTGATAAAAGTTTTTCTTACTGCATGACCTGTAGATAATGTTATAAAAGTTTATCTTATTACCACATGCCACACTAGCACCCACACACACCCTTACCTCACAGACAACAAACTCAAGGTGACATAATAAACTAACACAAACACTTCACACTAGGGCATGCATTCCCGAATCTTGGAAAGACACTTACCGGAATTCCGATACCGTATTAAGAGCAGAAACTGAAATGGCAGTGGGCGGGTCATGTGGCAAGGCAAAAGGACAGCAGATGGACCCCGAGAGCTGGAGAGCCTAAGAATATAAACGAAGTGTAAGGAGACCACAAAGGAGATGGGCCGATGATATCATCGAGTCGGTGGGACATGGGTGGAGGCAGAGGGCCCAAAACAGAGAATTGTGGAAGAGACAGGTAAAGGTCTATATCCAGCAGTGCACTGCAGTGGAGGGAAAATAGGCTGAAAAGAAGATTCAGAGTAGGCATATTGACATTTCAAAAATTTCTTAAAACGGGAGACCTTAGATCTCGAGAACCTTACTAAATATGCTTTGGAAAAAATAAGTAGATACATTGAACATCTAGGGGGATGACCGTAAAAGTTTTTTAATTGAAGGGAAACTACCCCAATAAATGGAAAAAACGCTTTTTTTTACATTTTATCGTGCGATTTAAAACCTTAATACCGCGGGAAATGACCGTGACGTCATAGTTGGGTCATGGGTTAGAATGTAAATGTTACATAATGTTACTGAGCTATAAGCTCAAACGATTACAAGTCTGATTCAGATGAAGTTTGAGTACATGGTTGACGCAGTTATTGTATCTCAAGCGAAGTGTTTGTCAAACACTTGCATTATGGTTGAGGTGACAGTCTCTCGAGCGGGAGGTGCCAGGTTCGAACCCCGGCGCTGGCGATGTATTCCACACTTTGCGACAAAGTTATTTTAGCCTAGTACAAGGTGTACAGGAAACTATTTGGGTTTGTTTATGCAAGCCCAGATCCTTTATCAAAAAAAAAAATAATATTCAGTGTTATAAACAGCCAATGGCGACTGGAGAAATTCCGGAGCCAGTTCCGAAATTGAGTCTAGTTTCGGAAATGAAGACCTCGCGATATTGCATGCCCTACACTGTGTACTTCCTAGGTCTACTGGTTAATGTCCTCACCTGTTTTATGGTTAGTTTGTACTGCGGACTATGGAGTTATTAAGTTTATTTCTCAGTTAATGTTATCATCCACCTCCATCTTAATCCAATTACCAGATACTTCAAAATACAGGAAGTTTTGTGACTTCAGCTGCTGTGTTTCGTCGAATGTTTATTGTGTCTATAAAATAAATAACACTTAGTAGATGATCGAGGAAATTGTTGAAACTCTCTTTCACCTGGTGTGTAATATAAAGCTTGCTTATATTGATTGTACATTTTTTTTTTATTATTATTTATTGTAACAAAAAACGGGATGTCGATATTTTCGACCGTTGGTACTTGGTGGAAGTCCATTTTTAAGTAAAAAAACTGAATATTTAGATTAAAATCCACAAAAAATTACTTTAGCTTTCGCGACTGGTATTCGAGGATTTGCACCCTCATCATCAGAAGATTGTGAATAAAGTTTCATTGGGGTTAGCTGGCAGAGATCGCAGTACTGCGATAAGCTCGCCCTAGTGAACAATGTTATAATTTTATTGTATTTTAATATTTATGTACATATGTCTGTATCTTATTCACTAAAAGTGTAAATTAATAAATAAATGGTGTCACCAGGTGCAGTGAAAACATGCACAGGTGGGGTATAAGGGTGGAAGAGGATGTCTCCTGCGATTGCGGAGAGACCCAGACTGACGAACACCTCCTCGTATGTCGAGACATGCCAGTGAGGTGCGATGCGAGGGACCTGATGATGGTCACTGACAATGCCGTTATGGCTGCTAATTTCTGGAGTGGGGTGGCCTAGTGGGGGGTAGCTCGGACCCGAAAATGAATGAATGAATAAATAAATAAAATAAAGTTTCATTTCCACACATTCTTCTAATACTAACGGGATCATAATACAATACAATATACCTAGAATGTCAAATGCCCATTTTGTTACTAGCATTATTTGCGCCCGGTAGACCTACGCTACGCCTGGATTGTAGGTTTAATGCAACCACTATTTCACGTCATGTCGTGTATGTGATTAAAGAAGTTTTTTTTTACATTTTAAAAATTTCTAAAAACGGAAGACCTTAGATCTCGACAACCATTACTAAATATGCTTTGGGGGAAAATAGAGTAGATACATTGTACCTTTATCTGAGGAATGACTGTAAAACTGCTGACTGTTTGTATCTTGTATAGATTTCTCAGAAAAAAAGTGAAAAACACCTCTAATCTTTTTTTCCGAAAGACGGGAACTCGCTTCCCGAAAGTCGCGGAGTAAAAATTTTTTTGTACTGATAATATGCATTAAAATCTAGGGATAACCGTGAAAAATTTTTGATTGAAGCGAAATTAACCCAAAAAAATGGAAAAACGCTATTTTCGCCATTTTATCGTGCGATTTTGAACCTTAATGCCGTGGGAAATGACCGTGACGTCATAGTTGGGTCCGGAGTCTTAAGGTAGAAATGTCTAATAAACATTTACAACCTGAACAATTCACTATATTTCTAAATGTTCTCGATTGATATGTCTAGTGGTATCTTTATATTTACAAGAGGACCTGAGGTGATAATGGTTGTGAAATGATATTATTACATAAGTTTGTTTACTGGTACATAATAATGTTATGTAAATAATACAACATTGGAAAGCCATTGAACAAAATATGCATCTGTGAAGTTGCGACTGCAGGAATCCCACGGGAAATTCCCATATATGGGGAGTTAGTGTGTCCAGGCCCGTAGCTAGACCTTTAGGGGCCCTGGGGAAAAAATTACATTTGGGGGCCCCCATATTTTTAAACATTAGAATTCGAATATACATACCTACTTGTGTGATGACCACACGGGCGTCACCAGCTACGTAGCTATGGAGAAAACAATAATTTCAATGTGCCACAAAAATTTCGTCAATAGCGCTACAGCCAATTTTTTATGAGACTGAATAAAAATTATTGTAATTTAGTTTGTTCTCTTTTATACGTTTCACAACAATTACAAATGTGTTAAAATTATTGTTTTATAAAAAAAATCTACTAAAAAATAGCGCCGCAGGCGAAATCTTTAAGAGAAATCGGTGACTTGATGAACCTGGATGTGTGTCTACAATAGTTTACGCCTTCAGTTTATTTATTTTTTTGTGGAAAAGGTCAAAACCTTTGACAAATCAAAATGTTTATTATGCGACAAAAACGATAAGTCATTTTTCTCATTTTCTTGTATTCACTTTGGCGGACCTCAATGATGACAAGACAAAAAAAATGATGATTTTTTTATCTTAGCGCTCTAATACCCAATTAAAAATTAATCCAAGAATACCTTGAGCAAGAAAAAATCGTCAACGGGAAATTACGAAGAGAATTCCGTGAAAACCAAAAAGTGAAAAGTAGGCGGGCGTCCCCTCTGAAATCTCTACCGCCCATAGTCCCCGGCCTACTCAACCTTTTGGCTCCAATGGATGAGAGCCAAAAGGCTGAGTATCTGAGTATCTTTTTGATTCAAGGAATTTTCAAATATTGTAATTTCTACAGAGCCCCGGGCCTGTGTCCCGGTTGCCCCAGCCCAGCTACGGGCCTGAGTATGTCCTTCTTGAAGAAATAGTTACTACCTTGCAGGTGCGAAGCTACCTAAGAACACGATTCCCATCGGGTTACCTTTTGGATAAAATGATAGATATAATAGTTTCTAATTTGACGTAATCCAATAAGAAATGTTAGGCCCGGCTTCCCTTCTGCAGAAATCCACCCTTCGCCACTGCTACCTTGCCTTCCTTCTGCTAACTCCTTGTAACTTATATTGGAATATTCGAGTAACATCTCATACAGAAAACTTTACAATATTATGTTGTACCTCTTCAAACATTCCCACTGCAAAATGGAAATAAATTCGCTAACTGTATGGAGTATGAAACTCTCTATGCAAATAACTCAGAAGGTGATTCAACTTATAATACAGTCCTGCTAGCATACAAGAACTTTCAAAAATACTCAGACGCCAGCTATTTTCGTTATTTTTTTTAAGAAGAACTCGAAACTTCTTACAATTTTGTTGCTATTTTGCATTAAGGAACTAAAAAATTTCAACTCCCTTGACTCCTTCCTTGTCCTTCATCCCATCCTCCACCACCTATTTTATGTTTTTATTTTTGTACCTATATGTACTTCTATTATTTTTCTGCGTCTTGTTTTTGGTTTCCATATTCTCATAATATAAGTATGTGTACAATTTATCTCATTTTATTGTCACAAGTGGTTGGTTGGCAGACATTGCCTACGGCAATAAACCCGCCATTTGGTATGATGTTTTATATCCAATAAAGGTTTTTTTTTTATTTAAAAATTTCAATATCGCATAAACACGAATTTATTCACGAATAACGTTTTTCTGGAAAAAGCAATGCCAAATTTACTGTTTTTGAAAAGAATAGTGCAAACTTTCGCATTATTTATGTATTTCGCCCAATTTTTTTTTTAACTTGCCAGCAGTAGTTTAACTGAAAAATCTAATTTCCGTGGTGATCCATGCGTCCTTTTTATGCACAATAAATTTTGTAGCAAATAAAATAAAACAAGATGTAGATTGTAGTTATTCAATAAAATTTATTTAAAATATCAAAATTCATAATAATCATGCTATATATTATAAAAACAATTACAAAATACTAAAAAATCAACAAAAATATAACAAAACTACAATAATAATTCATTCATTTCTTCATAGTCAAATATTACTTACTTACATATAAACAAAATAACATTTTAGGCTTTCAATGAAAGTGTCTTAAAGAGGAATAAACAATCACAAAATTTGTCTTTATCTTCAATCAAATTTATTATTCTTAACAATATCACAACTACAGTAATTGAGGGCTTATATGCACTGAGCGAAAAACGTTCTATTTTTGCTTCAACTTTTTCTAATTTTGTATGAGAATGGCAACGCTCAATAAGAATAACGTAAGCGACAAAGTGAATTATACCTGTTTAAAAGAAACCTGGGAACAAATTTAAAAATCTGAAACAGCCGATTTGTTAAGATTATAATTACCAGTATTTTGGCTAAATTATACTTTTACATCTGGAAAATTGAACGAAAAATCTTCAGATCCCGTAAATTTTAGGCGTGCTTTCGGCACACTTTTTTATTCAAGGAATTTCTAAATCCTGTAATTCTAAAACAGCCGATCTGTAGTCCGCAGTTTCATCTATCACTGTCTTCAGTTTCAAGACAATTTCCTTAGTATTGGCTGAGTAAAATTCAGGGCGCCGAAGCCTATTGGCGGCATATAGGGCATAATTAAAAAACTTTACTATTTCAGCCCACAGTGCGTTCAGTATCCATTGTTTTCCACTGGGCGATTCACTCGACTGTTTACGGTTCTCTCGATTGCTCTCCACAGTTAATAGAGTGGTCTGCACATGTTGTTCACTCACTCTTAATAACACGCAATATGTCTATCCCTTTCTACCAAAGAAGAGTGCAGGTGGTATCGTCTCGGTTTTTTTTTTTTTATAAAATATATCTGGGTTTGTAGAAATAAACCCAAACACATCTTTGTACACTTCACAGAAAGCTTAAAAGTTTGTGTTGTGAAGTGGAGTAAGTCGGGGATTGAACCCTCTACCACTGTATTAACAGTCGAGCGCATTACCAACCAGGCTACCGACCACCAATCTATCTCTGTTTGACAATTCCACTTGGAACAATCACCCAATTGCGTTCTGTCTTCGTGCAATAATTGCCCGGTGAAACGCCCAGCAACATTTGAGCATACCGAACCCGATTAAAAAAAAATTATAAACCAGAGAAAAGAAATGTGAATAAGATGATGTATGTAACATAATAATAATACATAATGAAAATATAATATTCATGGCACATGGAACTAATCCAATTTTAAGTAATACATGCATACTTAATTACTCACTAGGAATACAGAGTCTGTCAAGAAAGAAATGGTCTTACACTACAATTTTATGTGCAAGCAACAATTACATCTCTACTGTAATTCATGGTTTATGGTTGCCAAAAAGCTCATACAGTTCTTTCATCGAAAACCATCTCTTATTTGACAGACTGTATGATGTATGAAAGCTTAACTACATAACTAGGAATGATGGAATTACCCTGCGTACTACATATATCTAAAGGGAACATAGGTTATTTTATGTATGTACTAAGTACTTACTACTACTTACAATGAATTACATATATTATCCCCTGTTGGAAATCACCTCATTTAAGTTATAACTACCTACTTAGAAATAAAATATCCAAGTACATTATGAACTACAGTCCAGAGTTACTATAATGTTTCGAACAACCGGCCCTTAGTGACAATTAGTCCAGTCAAAATAAACATAAAGCAGTTCCTCAATGGAAAGTTGTGTGGTAGTCTGGATTTCTTTCATTCTACTAAGATGATCTTTCTCCATACATTTTCTATTCTCACTATTTTAAATAATACGAAAATTTGGCTAGCTTTTGCAGCTTGACAGCTCCGTTTCTATTTATTTTAAGGAAAGATTTATAATTCCAAATTTGTAGAAAATTTTATGTACTTACTTTCATTTTGCATAGAAAGAGAACTGACAAAAGTTGCCAGCTTTTACGTTCTAATAAAAAATTCACCAGAAACTGAAAAATTTCACCTTTTTTCTCATTTTTCGCCATGTTCCATCACGAAATTTTGTTGGCAAACCTCGGATTCAGATTCAGCACCCCAAAAAACGTGTAGGATAAAAAAACTCAGACTACCCCACAACTTTCCATCGAGAAATGTAACTAGACTGGACTAAATCGTATATTTCAATATAAACAAATAAAAAAAAAACCTGAGGGATTTCTTTTATATAATTTTTCACACTGATGCTAGATTAACGTCTTTAGTAGACTGAATTCTATGTCAAACTATTCACAACACAATACTAACTAATATTTTTTGCTTTTGGAAGACACAATATGTTCATATTTTTGATAAATTATGGATAATAATAATTAAGCATAATATAAAAAAATCATACAGGTCTGTACAAAAAGTACAGAAAATTTTGTGTAAAAACAAGAATTAAAGCCAAAAAATACCGAAATAATTAAGTAAATTATGGAAATATAATAATTATGAATAATCTAAGTCGAATTGTATACAAATTCATATAATATTTTAAGTACCCACAATGCATTTGTTGTAATATACTTGAGTCGTTATAAATTTACTAAACTAACTTGCAAATTTTTGTCGATAAGCTCATTTAATATTTTGTCTAAAAGTGGGTATTTACTGCATTTAAACTGTCAACTTTCAATAAAAAGTGGACAGTTTTAAGCATAAAAATCATAAATGTGAGATAAAAGTGGGAATTTTGCATGTTAAAACTGTCAACCAAAAAGTGGGTATTTCTTAGACAAAAACCGTCAACAAAAGGAAAACAATTTAAATATTAAAATCGTCAACTATTAGTACAAAAGGTGGATAATTTAAACATTAAAATCGTCAACTGTTAGCACAAAAGGCAGACAATTTTAAAATGAAAATCGTCAACTATTGGTTCAAAAGCCAGACAATTTAAACATTACAATTTTCAACTATTAGTACAAAAGGCAGACAGTTCTTATTAAAATCGTCAACTATTAGTACAAAAGGCAGACAGTTTGAACATTAAAATTGTCAACTGTTAGTAACATTCCAGCCCAGTGATCTCTCCAAAGCCTTCTTCCACTGTTTATATTTGATATCTCGCTTAAGAGACGACAATGCCGGCTTATAGGTTCTCCCTTCTTTGATGATGAAGGACTGATTTGGGTTTCCGTGTCCGACACCCCACTGGGCAACCATTGCTGCCCCGAGGGCCGTACTCTGAGACAAACCAGCCTTTACGACATCAAATCCTCCCAAATCGGCTTGGGTCTGAAGGAAGAAGTCATTAGCCGTCATACCACCGTCGGCCTGGAAAGCAGATGAAAAAAAGACTCATTTATAAAAATGTATGTTGTGACCGGAATGAAAGGGAACAAACTTAGATGGTTTGGACATGCTGAGAGAATACATATGGTGACTAAATGGATGGGATAATATGGATGAACAAAGAGGTATAAGCAAGTGGGACGGACACCCTAGACTGACCTGGACCGATCATGTCGACCAGATTCTCAAAGATGGGTGTGTTTTGAGTAAAAGAAATCAGAGAGCATGTATGATAAATTACATAAATGTGACAGAAGCAAGGAGTGTGTTAGGTTGGTCTTACGTTCTGTCTTCTCTCCCTACTCTGCAAGAGATGCAGCGTGAGGAGAAAGACAATATTTTGATTAAAAGGATCTGGGCTTGCATACATAAACCCAAATACTTTTCTGCAGGCTTTACACTAGCCTAAAAGCCTGTATCGTAAAGTGTGGAATACATTGCCAGCACCGGGGTTTGAACCTGGCACCTCCTGCTTGAAAGACTGCCGCCTAAACCAACCTACTTGCACTCCAACCTACATAGGATATGAGAAAACATAAATATGAACTTTTTGACGAGAGAATAAGAATCTAAAATACCTTAAGACTGTATACACTGAGTCCACACTCTTTGCTCATGACATCCATTATGTCCTTGACTTGGAAGCAGATGGCCTCGAGGGCAGCCTTCACTATGTGGTGGGCCTCTGTATCTTCTGATATGCCACTGATCACACTGTCGACAAACAAAACATAAGTTGCAACACCACTGTCGTATAGTAATGTGTGAATGAATGTATGGAGATATGTAGTTTGAAAATATTGTGTGAATTGGCAATGTTTTATTCTATTCCATCCCCTCACTCCGCATCCCTTGCGTCTTAGGCAGAGAGAACAGATCTCCAGACTTTCCTATCCTTACACACACTCGTGCTTCCGTCACATTCATGCAACTTGTCATACACACTCTCTAGAATAAAATATCTTTATTATGATTATCATATCTTTAATATGACTTAATTATTTATCGTTTGGCAACGTCGAAGTATTGTCACATCATTAAAGTCTGACATCCAGCGCCTCCAGCCACTGGAGGAATTCAGGGGACAGGCTGGCAGCACTGTCAATGGTACTGGGGTAAGCACGTATGGGGCAATCACGCAATATGTTATGATTTATTATGATAACCACTATGAAAAGATTTAGAAATTCTAAGTAGTATAATAACCTTATCTACAAACGTCGTTAATGAAACATATTATTACGTAATAAAGTTAATAAACCTGCTTGTTACATTTGGATTATTTTAAAAATGATACTGATAAAAATGTATGATGAAAAAATATTGGATACAATTATTATCTTTAATCATATGGAGAAATAATAAACACTTGTCGAATATTACTTAATTGCTCTGTAGATTTGATTTTTTTTTTTATTTTTGTATTATTTTATATTATTTGAATTTAAAAAAGATAATTACAAGTGTACAGCGTAAGATAGACATCTTCCAGTCATTCAAGGGCTCAAGTGATCACTTTACACTCGAGAAACGTTCACAATTAAGCACATCATCAACTGTGTGTGTCTTACACATTGTGGATTAATTTTTTCTAAATCTCTTGGATTCGAACACTGTACCCTTGACTGAAAAGCTGCGGTTTTAACCACTACTCATCTCCATCGTTCTTAGGCATGTCTTTGTAAACCGAACATCTAAAATCACATATCTCCATCTTACGCTGTATACCAGTTAAGACATCTAAAGTTTGTTGAGCTGAGAAGCCATGATGCTAAATTAACTACTTACACCTAGTGTATGAATGTTTGATGTGATTCTAATTCTTACCCTCGAGCGTCGCTCTGCCAATACGGAGCAAACAGTCCACTGAAAGCCGGAACGAAGACTACAGAACCAACATCAGACGCCTCCTCAATCATTGCTTGCGTATTGGACACGTCGTCCAAGACTTCTAAATTCAATCGCAGCCAGTCCAACGCCAGCCCTGCGACGGCAACCGAACCTTCCAAAGCGTAACAAGGAGCCTCTTTGGGTCCCAACTGATACGCAACGGTCGTAATGAGACCCTCGGCATCAAATAGCCGATTATTTCCGATGTTGTACAAGATGAAACACCCAGTGCCGTATGTTGCCTTAGCCTCACCAGGCCTGAGACACTGTTGGCCCAAGAGCGCGGCTTGCTGATCTCCTAAACATCCTGATACGGGTACGCCTTTGAGGGATCCTCGCTGAATGTGACCGTAGACCTGAAATGTGGACAACAAATTTAAGACTGAGAAAACAAATAGTTATCTCAAGAGATTTACAGCAAAGGATAGATTTTCCATCAGGCTTATGACTGATCGTCGCCAGGCTTAAAGTGATCATTATACACTTAAGTAAGATTCGCCAATTTCAGTCCATTGTCAGTCGACGGGAATCGAACCTCCAACCTGAAAAACCGGTATTCTACCGCTGTGCTATACAGGTTAACAACTGAAGCGAGATGAAACCGGTACATTACTGTAATACCAGCACCGATATTGAAATTCAGTTGGAATTAAGTGCATCCATCCTTCACTGTATATCAATTGAAATAACCGCTTGTTATGCAACCACGAAAAGTATAAAATAAAACATACCTCTGAACTAGATCTGATTTCCGGAAGCACGGAAGCAGGAATTTCAAAGAAGTTTAGCAGTCGTGGGTCCCAATTAAGTGTCTCGATATTCATCAACATTGTTCTAGATGCATTTGTTACATCAGTAATATGCTTATCTGTAAAAGTCATAGGAAAATTAGGTACATCAAAAAATCAACGTAGCATGTAACATTGTAGCGGAATCTTTGAAAAATAACCTAACAAACTAACAAGCAAACAAAGCAACCAGCTATCAACCAATCAGGGCACTTCAGTTGATTATGCAAAGGAGAATGCTCATTAGTTTGGAAAAAAAAACAGACCCGGCTCAAATGAAATGTATTTATTTTATTTTTATTTATTTATCGTTATTGTTACAATTTACAACATTACACAATACAGCACAGAAATAATACAAATAACACAATGTGAGAATAAAATATCCCCAGTCAGCAAAAGAGATTGCTGGTATGAGGGGATATCATTTTGTAACTCAAATGATAAGTAAAAAAATTTAATTCAATACTGTATAGGTGGCATCATCTAAATCAGCCATGTCAAAGATACGGCCCGCGGGCCGTATCCGGCCCCCGAGACGTATCAATACGGCCCGCGATCGCAATATGTCACAGAAAGAAGAATAATGTTTTTTAGACCTTTTAGACTTCACTCGATTCCTCTACGGAAGTTTTAAAATGCGTACACTACATTTAAAAGTAATTTCAAGAGCAGCGCGTGCCTAGACAAGCGAGCGACATAGACAGTAATGCCATCTTTTAGCAAGAAGCGGAAACACCCAATTATTTTTGTTGAGAACAATAGCGCTTCGGTCTATCGATATAAGAGGAGCGCGTCGGCGCTCCGCGAGTCAGTTGAGTTGCGAAGTAGTGATTGCGGAGGTATTGTGCATTTGTTTATGTCGTGCGCGTGCGATATCCATAATTGTTGTATCGAGTTCCATAATTTTTACGATTTCGATATAATGTCACAAAAACGTAAAGTTGATAGTGAGTGCAGAGTTTTTCAATCTAAATGGGAAATTGCATATTTTTTCATAGAATGGCAAGGTAAACCACTGTGTTTGATTTGCAATCAAACAGTTGCTGTTTGTAAGGAGTTTAACTTGAAGAGACACTATGATACGAATCATAAATCAAAATTCGATTGTTACACTGAAAAAATAAGAATGGATAAATTGTCATCTTTAAAATCTAAACTCCAAGGTCAACAATCGATGTTTACTAAAGCTAATAATGAGAGCGAAGATGCCCTGAAATCAAGTTTTATTATTGCATTAGAAATCGCGAAGAGATCAAAACCTTTCACTGATGGTGATTTTATTAAAGACTGTATGTTGAAAGTTGCCGATGTTTCATTTCAAAAGTCAATAATTCAAAATATTTCGCTGTCAAGAAACACTGTTGCTTCAAGAATAAATGATTTATCCCAAAATTTAGTTCTTCAACTGAAGGAGAAAATTAAGGAATTCACAAACTTTTCACTAGCTGTTGACGAGAGCACTGATACTGTTGATACAGCTCAACTTGCTGTTTTTATACGAGGTATTAACAGTAACTTTGAAATAACTGAAGAACTATTAAAGAGCGTTCCATTGACAGGTACTACAACAGCAAATGATATTTATTCTGCAATAGAGCATTTGATAGCAGAATATGAACTCGACTGGAATATACTTAGCAGCGCAACTACGGATGGCGCTCCTGCCATGGCTGGCAAACATTCGGGAGTTGTAACTAAATTAAAAGAGAAAACATCAGGGAATTTTGTGGGATTTCACTGTATAATTCATCAGGAATCATTGGCATCCAAACATTTAAAAATGGACCATGTCATGCAACCTATAATTAAAATAGTAAATTTTATAAGGAGCAGAGGACTAAATCACCGACAGTTCAGGCAGTTTTTACAAGATTTGGACGAAAAGTTTTCTGATGTCCCTTATTTCACCGAAGTTCGTTGGCTCAGTCGAGGAGTAGTTTTAGAAAGATTTTTTGCATTACGTGACCCTATTCAAGCTTTCATGTTAGAAAAAGGCAAACCAATTGATTATGACAATGACTGGTGGCTTGATTGTGCCTTTTTGGTAGATATGAATAAACACTTGACTGATCTGAATGTAAAGTTACAAGGTAAAAATATGATTGTCACTCAAATGTATTCATGTATTCAAGCCTTTGAAACTAAGTTGAGGCTGTGGGAAAATCAGGTAAAAAATCAAACTTTGGATCATTTCCCTCATTTAAAATCATTTGGCACAGTGAACCAAAAAAAAATAGACCAATATTCTCAAATTCTGCAAGATCTCATCACGGAATTCAACCATCGTTTTGAAGACTTCCACAAAATGAATGAAATGGCATTCCCAATTTTCAATAATCCTTTCAATTTTGATGCTTCACAGGCACCATATCATTTGCAAATGGAGTTGATAGATCTTCAATCGGACAGTATTTTAAAAGACAAATTTAAAGAGGTTAACGCTCTTACATTTTATACACAATATTTCAAGAGTTTGGATAACTACCCGGAACTAAAAAAGCATGCAGCACGCATTCTGTGCATGTTTGGTAGCACCTATTTATGTGAGCAGATGTTTTCCGTCATGAAAATAAATAAGAACAAATATCGCACAAGACTTACAAATGAACATCTCCAATCAATTCTTAAAATAACTACAACGAATATGACACCTGACATAAATGAGCTTCTCAAAAATAAGAGAAGTCAGATATCTGGATCCTCGAGCTCAAAATAATTACTTACCCTCTTTTATAACTTTGATATGATTTTTAACAACCGTATATTATATACTACTATTATTAAATAAATAAAATGTTATAATATTTCAGTACATTTTTTTATTTGAGTCTGGCCCGCCTACACATTCTGAATTCAATATATGGCCCTCTGGAAAATTGAGTTTGACACCCCTGATCTAAATCAATGGCTACATGTGTGAAATACCTATTTATATAAGTGTCATAAAAAACACACAATGCCTGCTTAAATAGAAACATTCAGAATGGATTGTGTACGGACTTACTCGTAAGTTTCCATAAAAGCCATGTGTCGACAGTCCCAAATAAACATCTCTCCTCCTCCACAGCCTTCCTGACGTCCGTCACATTATCAATCAACCAATTCAACTTCACAGCACTGAAGTACGTCGCTATTCTCAAGCCGCATATTGACTAGAAGAAAACATATAAATATAATATGCTTAGTCACTAGAAATAACTATGAAGGAACGAAACATTGTTAGATGATTGAAGGATTTTCTTCGTACAAATATCACACCCAGAATGTTTCATTGAAATACAAATTTCACTTTTAAAATAAAAGGGTCGGCAGGAAGATATAGCTTTTGGACACTACTATCATCTTATTTAGGAACTTTCCACATTTTTTTTCTAATAAAGATTTATTAATAAAAAAAACTGGCAGTAAACTTTCAAATGCAGTATATCTAGACGATTACCAACAAATGACGGTAACTTATCATAAAATTTTAAGTAAAATATTTCTGCACATTTTTATTTTCTGTCAAGGAGATGGTCTTTGATTAAAGCGCTACTCATAGCTTTTTGGCAACCAATTCAATAGAAATGTTATTATTGCCAGCAAACCAAACTGCAGTTCTCAAATAATCCGAGACAGACTGTTAGCATATAGAAAGATGTGTTTAATAACCCTTCATAATTCTTCCCAGATGCCAACCCTGTACAACTATAAGGCCGACCTTCTCCCCATACAAATATGTATGGGGAGAAGTTCGGCCTTACAGTGGTAATACTATAGTGTCAACTAACGTACCTTGAAAAAGTTTTCATTACAATTGCTGGGCAGTTTCTTCATTAGCTTATCAATGGTTGATGTGGTCCTGGTGTCCAGCCACAGGATTGCATTATACAATGGTCGCCCAGTCACCTTATCCCACACTATTGTAGTCTCTCTTTGATTTGTTATTCCGATTGCTACAATATCCTGAAAACAAAATAAAAACAATCACAATTAGGGCTGCCAACTCTCCAGGTTTAACCTGGAGTTTGCGGGTTTTAATGGCGTTCTCCGGATTAGCATCGTATATCTCCGGGAGAGACTGGGTGGTGAGACAGTGGCTTAACCGAGGCCGTCGCCATATTGTTCATGGAGGCCATGCCCAACTGACATTTGACGATGGTTACACCATGAAAAATGTATGGGAAAAAATATTCCGTAGTTCAAGTGTTTGTCACTGAGACAAGGTGTTTGACACCGATACAAGGTGATGTCACCAATCATGGTGGTGATGAGATTCGAGGATGTAGGCTTTTACTATACTATCGCTGGGTTCGGCTTAACTATCACCGGATAACTATTTCCCGACCTATATACTACGAAAATCCTTTAAATCTCAGTAAAAATTAAACCGATTCATCAATCTTTTTGATTTATTTAGTATTATTATTTATTTTTATAGATCTGTTTACACCACGACTTTCTTTGCTCTGTATACCTACTGTTGCATTTCCCCCCAAATCAATCAACTTCTTCACAGCTTCCTCCATACAATCCTCCACAACTGAGAGGATCTTCATGGCATCCTGCTCGACCCAACCTTCCTGTGGAGTCTGCTGGTCCAACTCTATCTGATGTGACGTCACTATCTCAGAAGTGCCAACTTTGAAAATGATGAATCTAGCGCTGGATGTTCCTTCGTCAATGGCGCCAACCAGTGGCCCAAACTCGGAATAAGCCATGCTGTAAAAATAGTGATATTGACTCTTAAGGGAGGTAACTGAACTTGCGACAAATTGCATCGGGAAAAGTAAGATAACTCAGCTAATACTAAAGGTATCTTCCTAAGACTTAAAACGTGGATAAATAAGAACATATTTTCGTTGTTAAAAATTTGACTGAATTTTCTCCATAAAAAAGAATTCCAAAGTTACCTCTGAAATTAAGTGAAACTTGAGATTATTCCCGTAGTTTGTTAGATATAATACTGTAAATTGGTTGATAAAATGTTTAAGATAAGACACAGTGACTCTAATGGATATATTTTTTTAATATTCAGTCCCCTTTTTACACAATAAACCAAAACCAATTTTGTTACTTACATTATTCTTACTTTGTGCTTACAATGTCAAAGGAAATTTTAAAAAGTTGAAGACATGATAAAACAATTTTTCCTCAGTGCATATCTTATGTCAGTATAATATTATGTATAAGTATATTGACAAAAAACTTAAAGAAAATATGATAAGTCTGTACTAATATTGTGTTATGTAATCGTAGATTTATTGGTACTAGATTAGTAATAAGTAAGATAAACATAATAATTACTTAATATACCTATTTAATTATTACACACTTACTTACACACAAGGTTACAAAATAAAACATTTAGTACACAAAGTAAATTGATGTAAAAACATTGTAAAACAGTTGCATAATATGTGGGGAATTAGTCATACCCGGAAAAAGGGAATAAGCCACGAATTGAAAGACTTATAAACCTTTGAACCTTTTTTTATCAGCTCATAAGATCAATAGTTATAACAAAAAAATAGAGTCAAAACAAAGTATTTTCATCTTACAACATACATTGGATTTCACTGAAAAAATGAACGATTTAAGCGTTAGTATACCTGCAAGCAAATGTGAAGTCTTGAGAACAATTAGAATTTGTTTGTAATCACAAAGCAATTGTCAACATAATCTAAATATTACACTGTGCCAAGATGATTGGCACACAGCTGAACTTATTTTTGTATAAAAAGACGCTGACAGTTAACACATATTGTTCAATAATGATAACTGCACGACGTGATTTTTATAAAACACCGATTAAATCAAAAATAAAACGTAATAAAGCACTTTGAACTCTTATCACAGGTCAAAATCGAGTTAACGAGACGATATTGTGCGATTGACATTATAAACGTCAAATTTTGATAACCATAGATAATGGAAAAAGTTGCCACTATAGAAAAATGTGTTGTAAGGAAATATCGTCTCCGTTTGGAATTAATGGAGAATACAATATTAAAATAGGTAGGTACCTATATAAAAAAAATTGAAATTAAAATGTAAGCTTGATGGGATGATGCAAAAATATTCGAAGTTCACTTTAAGAGAGGGTCTAAAATTATTTTGAACTTGCAAATAATTAGTCTACTGGCAACAAAATTTTCCATAGAAAAATTGACACTTGACAGAACGAAATTCAAAATATTGAAAAGTGAGGTTAGCTCCGTAGTAGTGTAGTTTTACGCTATCAAATTGCTTTTATAAATACTATTAGAATTATTATGTATCTTTCGGATTCTTGATATTTTATACGCAGGCATGGATCTTGTTGCTGAACTTATGAAACTCGATTGGTAAGCATTGAGATCAGTCATTATAAGAGAAGCTGTCTGAATGTTACTTGAGGTGAAAGTAGATATTGTTTTAATGCTTTTGCTCCTACTTGTACCTGTGTTTATTCATTTAATGAATACAATTTATTATATTATATCCCATACCCCGCATCCCTTGCGGGGTAGGCAGAGAGGACGGATCACCAACGTTTCCTATCCTTACACACACTTACTGAATCCGTCACATTCATACAATTTGTCGTACACACTATGTTTCTGTTCCTGGAAATCTAGTCTACATGGTCAAGACATGCGTTTCCTTACACCTCTTCTTTCTCCCAGGTATATTTTCTTTGTTATCCTTTCATCATTCATTCTGTCTGCATGCCCCAACCATCTCAACCTGTTCACTATCATTTCAGACACAACATCCGTTTTACGTTCGCTCAACTCTCTAATCACTACATTTCTAATAAATAAAATGTATCTGTATGTATAATTGCAGGAGTTACACGCACAAAGATGGCAAAAACTTTATAAACAATGAAAAAGCGTTTGACGAGTCTTCCACATTTAAGATTATTAATGGCAAATTCAATAGCCCCTTCTGTAAAGTGATTGAAGTTCCGTATAAAACAAGATGTAAGGTCCCGATTCCAAGTAATGTTGAAGCGGAGCCAAAGAATCCTGAAGATTTCCACCACAAAGGGGTAAGATGCTATTCCTACTTGTACTGGGCGTTTGTGCTGATCCAAGTCTTCCACACTTCCCTATCCACCGTCATCCTGTGCCACTGCTGTCCTGCCACCTTCCTGATGTCATCAGACCATCTCACCTGTGGTCTGCCCGGATTTCTGTAGCCGATTCTCGGTCGCCATTCTAGGGTTCGCTTGGTCCATCTGTCATCCGTAGTTCTTATGATGATAGATGGACTATGATAATACAATACTCCAAGAGAGTGTATGACAAATATTAAAAATAATCTTGTGCTATGTAAATTCTTTTTTCAGGAATATACACAGATCCCGTTGTATCCAGAAAAATCATTACTGAAGCCACAGGAACATGAATTGGGACTAAGAGTCTTAATACAATATTTAAAAAATGGACCAGTCATCAGTAGTCACGCAATGCCCGTTCATGATGTAACGAATGCCGGAGTAAATAAACTTGCTGTAAGTCAAAATCATGGCACTGCGATAAGCTCGCCCATGTGAATAAATTTTATGATTTATTTTCGTAATGTTAACATATTACCTCTGCATTTTGTTCACAAAAAAAGTGTAAATAAATAGATAAATGTAGTTTAATGTATAAAGAATGTTGTGAATACGATGGAAGCAAGTAGTGTCCGACCGAAACTGATTTTTATGACCGAAACCGAAACCGAATTTCGGCAACGGTCTCAGTTTCGGCCGAAACCGAAACCGAAACTTTCTTACAAGAACATGTTTTGAGGGAAAAATAAAGAAAACGTTATTATAATCAGTCAGACTTTACTTTTTTACTTTTAAATCACATAACTATGCAGTCTTCGATATTTTCACTTATTGATAATCAACATAACAACCCCTTTTTTAAGAAAATATTATTGATTGCGCCTTAAAAATACTTAAAATAGGTGAGAATCATCACAAGTCAACTTCGGAATTTTTTTCTGAAGGATTGATACATTTTTTTAAAAATCTGTAAAAGGGATCCACTAGACAAAGGTACAAACTAAATATTCTGCTAACATCTTACTAGCCTATTGTGTACCGGTGAGCAGATATTTATCTTGTAAAAACCCCCTATTTCGTGAAAACCCCTCTTAAACTTGATTCTACTATAATCTATGTATTAGTTTGTTGTTATATTGAATTATTTTTTATGTTTGCTACCTATTCTTATGAATGTATATGGTATCTATATCACGTAATAAAACTTACCAAATTCAAAATAAATCACACGACACAAACAAAACGTCACAAACACAAACAAAACAAAACGACCTGCAAACGCTTGCCAGTCGCGACATGAATACACTTCATCGCGTCACAACGCGCCGAACATGACCGATCACAGCGCGAAAACTCCCGAATGCAGTTTCGGTTTCGGTCGTAGTTTCGGCAGGTTTGCCACCGAAACCGAAACTAAACCGAAACCCGTTTTTTTGCCGAAACTCGACCGAAACCGAACATTCGGTCGGACACTAGAAGCAAGAGATGTTTATAAAGATAGCTAAGTACTTTGACCGGTTTCTATGAATTTGAATTATATTACCCAACATGTTCAATGGACTTATCTTCTAGTACTCAACATGTTCAATGGACTTATCTTCTAGTACCCAACATGTTCAATGAATTTATCTTCTAGTACCCAACATGTTGTATGAATTTAGCTTCTAGTACTCAACATGTTCAATGAATTTTCTTCTAGTACTCAACATGTTCTAGGAAATTATCTTCTAGTACTCAACATGTTCTAGGAATTTATCATTAAGTACTCGGTGACATTTTGCCTGAAAGAATATGACCTTTATTAATATTATTGATGGCTGTTTTCAGAAAAAATTGACACCGAAAATAAACAGGGAGAGACAATTGTTTGCAACACATGTTCAGAGAGTTTGGATGGCCAAACATTGTTCCAGGCAACTCAATATAAACCAGGGACATCAGCAGTACATTGAAGAAATATGGAAAGAAAAAATTGATGCAATTATTCCCAAATATCCTCAGTATTATCAGTATACCGGTATGGTACCACTTGTGAGCCAAGCAGGGGAACCAGTAAATTTAGAAGAAATCAGAACTTTGAAGTCAAAGGTAAGGAGAAATACTATTCACCAACAGATGGAGTGAAATGTTGACGTTATAATTGAGTTTCTTCACAGTTAGCCTTAGACGGCCTGTGGATCAGTGGGTAGAATCCTTGCTTCGCAGCCGTGGGGTATAGGTTCGAATCCCACTGAAAGAACGATTTTTTCAGAATGTAATATACTTTGAAAAGGTGTAAGAATACACACACAGATGTTAAGGGCTGAATGCATGGTGAACATTTAACGAGAGAAAGTGATCACCTAAACCAACCGATGGCTGGTCGTATGTCCAGCATGCCCGTCTTACACCGTGCATTAGTTGAGAGACTACATAATTGTTTAAAAAAATCTCTCAAGAAAAAGGTGGTTTTCGATAATGTTGCATTTTGGTAACCATTGTGGCAACACTTATAGAATTTTAATAGAAATTTCATTCTTGCAGGCACGTAAAATTGTAGCTTCAAATTGGTTTGAGACCATTTCTTTTTTGACAGATTGCAAGTATTTCATATTGGGTAGGCAGCTTTGGCTGAATTGACCCAAATAAAGTAGAATTGTGATTACTATATGAAATTATCCAGTTTATTATTGGAGGAGTTAGCGGTGGCGGCAAGTACAACTGACTCTGGCAGCTGACAGCTCTATTGGTCAAAAAGCGTGTTTACTTGTTGTTATCAGGTGCACATTAGAGCTCATAATCAGTAGACAAATCATTATTTCATACAACATTAATGTTATGCTTTATTTCAGATGTATTATGGCCCTAAATTATATGTGCCCAACTTGGAAACGATACATTTCGGTTTATCGAAGAATTACCATGTAATCAAAAGGAAGCACATAAATCTTCCTGATGAAACCAAATTTACAGGTATGTCTGATTATTAGAATTAGCTTTAAGCACATGGTTGGCACAGTCGGAGGTACCAGGTTCAAATCTCAGTGCTGGCGATAGATTCTGGCCTTTACCTTGCTGTATAGCATTTGGGTGTAAATCTGTAATTATTATTTTATATTTTCAGTTAATGATGATGAAACCTGTGAACGACTTGCCGTGGAGAACATTGCCAACATAGTCCTGTCACCTGATTGCCTTCGATGCATCGTAAACAATATAGCTCCGTACTGCAAAACATGGAACATTCCTTTTACGGTCAAAGAATACCAACTTAAAGGTATCATCTATAGATAGTTGACTGACCTAGATTTATCAATTTGTTTCCAGGTT
This sequence comes from Ceraclea dissimilis, assembly GCA_963576895.1. Lineage (NCBI taxonomy): Eukaryota > Metazoa > Arthropoda > Insecta > Trichoptera > Leptoceridae > Ceraclea > Ceraclea dissimilis. Next base: position 1,170,518 of record OY756360.1, read on the forward strand.
TTTTTTATGTATAATTCACATTGTCGTTTATGTTATTCATATTTCGCGCTAACATTCTCATACAAACTTTGAAAAAGTTTAAGCGATAATAGAGTGTTTTTTCCTCAATGCATATCGGCTCTCAATTTGCCATCATTATAACATACTAGCTGAGTTACCCGTGCTTTAAATTTAACAAACCAATCCGGCATTCTTTATAGGAGTGAGCTGGACGAAATGTGACTTAAGATGTGAATTTATTTTCCAACGCCCTTTCATACGATACCACACTCGACCCCACACAACCCTTGGATCCCCTCATCATTGTGGCATCTCCTAGGAAAAGCTTTTTCTCCAATAACCGGTGACGTTAGAACACAGCCTATATCATAGCAAGTGTTATTCTAAATTTTCGCAGCAATCCATCGTAAAATGCGGGAGTTATGCGAACACTTACAAAAATCAGACTTTATATGATTACATATATAGATCGTCCACCTAATCAAACATACAAGCATCCCTGACACTTTTAACACGCTTGTAAGCATGGGCGTCGCCAGCCTCGGAGCTAGGATACCTATTTCAATCAGCTGCCCCCCCCCCCCCCCTGCCGACGCCCATGCTTACAAGCGTGTTCAAAGTGTCAGGGACTGAACGATATATTTGAATTAGGGTGACAATATATCTTATTATTTTATTTTTTTAGATCCTAAGGGCAAACTGATTCACCACACAGTAGTCTACATGGATCCTCCGCTACCTCCACAGAATTTAACAACCAAAGAGAAGAATGAATGGGCCCACAGCACTCTTCTTAAGAACGCAATGCTCAGAGATGTAACACATAAGTCTAATAATATGTATGTCTCTTTTCTATTCTAACTAGAACAGATCGCCAGACTTTCCTATCTTTACACACACTTCGTGCTTCCATCACATTCATGCAATTGTCATACACACTCTACGATTCCTTTTACTCAGAACACGTCCGTCCTTAATAGTCTGGTCTACACATGGTCAAGTCACAAGTCCTATCTTTACACACACTTCGTGCTTCCGTCACATTCGTGCAATTTGTCACACTGCACACTGTACGATTCCTTTTACTCAGAACACTTCCGTCCTTAATAATCTGGTTTACATAGTCAAGTCACGTGGTTCATTGACGGCCGCGCTTCCTTGCACCTCTTCTTTCTCCCAGGTATATTTTTTTTGCTATTCTTTCATCATCCATTCTCTCTACATATCCCAACCATCTCAACTTGTTCGCTTTCATTTTAGTCACGTCATCCGTTTTACATTCACTCGACTCTCTAATCACTTCATACCTTATCATATCTCTCCACACATTCTTCTCAGCGATCTCATCTCGACAGCATTTATATCCGATTCTTACTTCTTCAGCCATGTCCATGCCTCACTCGCATACGTCAGTGTTGGCACCAGGACGTCGTTGTGCACCAGTATCTTCTTGTTTTAATTCTGCGTTTTTCCAGATCTTACGTGGAAACCAAATGCGATTACTGCAAGGCGAAAAATAGTGTTAGTCCTGGTCCTAGCAAAAGTCCGACTAGTCCCGTAGGAAATAAGAATGATTTGGATGATACGGCCGACTCCCTCCATGGAGAATTAGAGAGCAGTGATGATGAAGACAAACTGATTATGGATATAGATGAGTCAGTGTTGTCGCAATCGTCAGAACCAGAAATAACAGGTAAGTTCTGTTAAAATATTCAACCTTTTAACCAGTCATCTCAGCCTTGCTCCATACAGTGTCGGACATAGCCCTTCCCCTTAGATCTCCACAACTCTTAATCTTTGATTCAGCTCCACCCGCATCTCTGAATTGCTGGATCGGATGCGTCCTGGTGAGCAAAGGTTATAATAATTTTGATTTGAGTTTTTGAAAAATCCTCACCCTCAGCGATTTTGAGGTTGCCGCTCTATCATTTAACAAATCTGTGTAGTGAATTCATTTTATTATTTATTCAAAATACTTTTTTACATCTTTTAGGTGTTGTTACCAGATCTAGAGCATCGGCAAGCCTAGCCGCTCTTCAGCTCCAGCCCGAGGTTGTACAGAGCGCAAAGAAGAGAAAGTTGGAAGTGGACAAGTGTTCCTGTGTAAAGAAGAAAATGAGCCTAAATACGCACACAAGTAATGTTTTATGGGCTCAATACAATTCTTAATGCTTTTGCAATATTTATTTTTATTTTAAATCATTTTTAAGTATGATGCTGTAGAGATGGCTCAACGAAATTTACAAAATAGATAGTAGTTTATGAAATGGGTAAGTTTTTGAAAATAGTTTGAGTCAAATTTTTTGTCATTATTTTTTTTTTAAGACATCCCCAATTTTTTTATCAAAATTTGAATTTTAATTAATTCAAGATTCAACATTTTTTTATGGCACAATGGTATCAGATAGGTCCATAATTGTTTTTGTATCTGCAAGATACCTATTCCAAAAAAAAATATTTATCTCGAAAATTGGTGTCTCTGTGACCAATAATGTCTTGCAAGTCAGGGTTTGACAAAAAAATACGAAAAAAATTCATAACTCGAAAACTACAAAAAATCGCTGAACATATATGGGGGTTAAATCGATAGGTATTGAGGTCCTCTTTCACCCTGCTTCAATTGATCCACCAGTTTTGTTACACCCTGTCTGTATAGTATACATATTAATAATTACTTATATTTAAAACAGTTAAAAAATTATAAAACATAAACAAAAACTAATTATAAATTAGTATGTATTACTCCTCGCACATGTAACCATTCTGGTCGCAATCCAGTCGCCACTCCCACACCGCACACCAAGTGTGGTAATGGTTACGTGGGAGTATACGAGTAATGCTCGTATTCCGGGGGGGGGGTCACAACAACAATGAAAGAATAGAAATATCTTACGACTATTTCTTCCTGTGGACTGGCCAATGACTTGTTAAAAATTGTTTAAAATTTAGTCTCTTTTTGTTATTTAGATCATCCTTTGACTGAGGATAACTTCTCCTACAACCTCTGGAAGCTCCACCAGTCATCTGAAGTGAATGTGCTATCCAAATTATCCAAAAAGGAAATCTTAATCCTAGTGCGGAGTAAAGGAGATGGCTATATGGTGAGTGACTACCACTTTATAACTAAGAATGCTGGATTATGTCCCTTGCAGGGTAGGCAAGAGAACAGAGTGCCGCACACGCCTATCCTAACATACATCTTTCATTTCCATTACATTTGTAGGGTAATGTAACAAAAAATATACCTAGATTAACCATGTTGACCAGTTATGTTGAATTTAAAGTTATAAGTATACATCGGGAATTCTGATGCCACTAATCTCCTGAGGTGCAATAAAACTTTACTTATCTCTTAATTCTATCGACGGCTCGTGACCAAAAGTATTATTTTACTTCGAATTTAAATTACGGGGGTTTCCATCTTCACCTGAATTCTGTGCTTCCATCATTATCTATAAGGGAATAAAACAATAAGTGAAGTGTAAACAACAAATTCCACGTAACTTGTATCTGCGTGCATTATGCAGGTAGTATTAACAAAATTTGCCAAGTAAATAAACTGTATAATATTTTTGTTCACTCTACGTCCCTGCACATCTCATAGTCCCAGGTACCTAGAACATCGGATCCTCCGATGTCGGATGATGATGATGGCACTCTGTTCTCTCTGTCTGTCCCTGCAATGGAGGCATTGTGATGGGATAGAGAGATACATAAATAAAAATGATGTATTTTCCAGGAATATCAAGGTGATAAGAGGACTTGTATATTGGAGCCTAAGCTGGAATATCAGTTTGAATATGGCTATGAAGTAACGACACCAGAAGAAGCTGCTACGCAATGGACTTCACTGCATTTCGTTCCCGATTCTCAACTCATAAGAGGTATGGATGACAATGTTTTTACAAAAACACCATTTGTGACAGTATTAATTTGGGAATAGAACATTTTTTGACATTATTCATTTGGGAATAGAACAACTTTTTACATTATTAATTTGAAAATACATAGAACAATTTTGACCTTATTCATTTGAAAATAGAAAATTTTTGACTCTTAATTTGGAAATAGAACATTTTTTGACATTTTTCATTTGGGAATAGAACATTTTTGTCACTATTAATTTGGGAATAGAACATTTTTTGACACTATTAATTTAGGAATAGAAAACTTTTTCTTATACTGTACCTTAAAATAATAACACATGCATGAAAACATACTCGAGAAATATACTATACTCGTTTTGCAGGAAGAGTCCACGCCCATCATTCAGAATTACTGATGCTCGAAAAATATGACTCCAAAACCTTTTCCGCTGAATTGGCAAAACAAACAATGTGGACTCCGAGCAAAGCAAAGTGTGCCTTGTTTGATGTATTCACTCAGCTCTCGCAATGTCGAGCCGGACAGTACTTACTTAGCCATCAAGAGAAACATGGGGCATTCGCAGTTGTGTATGTGAACACACCACAAAGGTAACCATTTTTTTTCCTGTTACGTCAGGGGACCGTTTATCCACTGTGTCACTGCGACCAGAGTAGGTCTATTGTGACACCCTTCAATGTTACATCTCGTCTTCAAGGCCGACGTGTCTCATGTAGCTCACGATCTGTCTTGGTGCGAGTAGTCTTGCCTTCTCGGAGTTCAGTAAGGGCCCTCCAAGAATGCGACATCTTTTGTGAGCAAGTGTATCACAGTTACAGAGGATGTGAATAGGTGTTTCGTTGCCCTCTGAACAAAATCTACAGATTGGGGTGTCTGAAAGTTCAATTTTGAATATATGCATCCGCAGTCTGCAGTGTCCAGTCAGGGTCCATTCAGGTCCAAGGTAACCATACACCACGGTATATCTCAATAATAAGGTAACCAGCTAATGCTTTGTGTGTGTAAAAAGATGAAGAGAGATAGAATAAGGAATGAGGTTATTAGAGAGATGAGCAAGAGGAGTGTTTTGACTACAGGGATCCGTACCACAGGGATCCGTGCTGGGACCACTGCTGTTTGCAATATTTATAAATGACATGGGTAACTGTTTTCAGCACTCGAATTATTTGTTTTTTGCTGATGATCTAAAAGTGTACAGGCACATAACCTGTGAGGCAGACGCAGTGAAGTTGAATGAGGACCTGACTAGAGTTTATAATTACTGTGTTGAGAATAAACTGGAGCTCAATCTGAAAAAATGTAACTCCATAACGTTCACCAAAAATAGAAATGTCATCAAACATACATATGTAATTAATGATAATGAACTAACGAATTTAACCAAAGTCAATGACTTGGGGATAATATTTGATGACAAGCTTCATTTTGACGCTCACATCGAAGAAATGTTAAAGCAGTGCAACCGAATATTGGGATTCGTTCTAAGAACATCCACTGATTTCAAGAATTACGAAACACTATTACAATTATTTATCTCACTTATTCGGTCCAAGCTTGTATATTGTTCTCCCATTTGGAGTCCTCTCTATGACAAATACACTAATGCTATTGAAAAACTACAAAAAAAATTTATTCGTATCTGTGGGCGTAGATTTCCAAATTTTGACTCATCGCGGTTGGTTAATCTCTCCGAGAGACGGCAACTTATTGACGCTTGTATGTTGCAGAAGATATGTACATCAGCTGTTGATGTACCCACACTCTTGGCGGGCGTTAGTTTTCGTGTGCCGTCGCATAGACGTTCTTTCAGACCCTTTTACTTAAACCGCCCCTTAACTAATGCAGGTTTGAGGAACCCGCTTCGCAGAATGCTAAGTAACTATAATGACAAGTTCGCTGAGATTGACATATTCGCCGGTACACCTAGTAGATTCAAAACTTTAATTAGAAAGAAATTGACGAATAATGAATAATATAATGATCTGTAAGTAAATTAACTAAATTAAAATCTTCTCTTCCTTTAGTGATTGGTACGTTGCTATTTTTATATTATTTTTTCTGTTTGATAATGTTTTAAAATTATTATTTTTTTTGTTTTGTTTATTATTTTATGTTTTTTGACTTATTATTTGACTTATTCTTAGTATTGATAGGTAGGTAAGTGTAGGTTAGTATGTGTTTTTTCCTTTTTTTTTTTTTTTTGTTTGGTAGTCGTTACTTAGGTAGTTTTTTGAAATGTTAATAATAATCTTTTTTTTCTGACACTTAATGTGAACGCATGTAATAGGGCATCATTTGAAGTCAACTCATTTTGTGTGTAATTGTTTTGTGTTTATGTATATGTGATGTCTGTATGTGTCCCAAAGGCAATAAATAAATAAATAGAATAAAAGTGAATAAACTTAGATGGTTTCGACACGTTGAAAGAATGAATGATGTCAGGATGAAGAAGCACTTGGCTTGACCGTATCGAACAATCTTCATGGACGAATTGCACGAATGTGACGGAAGCAAGAAGTGTGCTTAAAAATAGGGAAGTTCGGATTTTTATTCTCTTTGCCTGCAATGCAAAAGATGCGGCGTCAGGGGATAGAATAGAATAGAATACTCAACATATTAATGTTTCTTATTTGCTTTTTTTCTTTCAGATGTGAGAACGGTATAGACTTGAAGGAGATCTTCACAATAGATATGTCGGACATTGGATTGAAACAATCAGCCCCGTGGACTCCTATAGACTGTAATCTCCCGACAAAAGTTCACATCAAACATAATATCATGCCGTGCATGTTTAATCCTAAGGCTAATAGGTTCATCGCTACCAAGGAAACGCCCAAAAGTGAGTATATTTTAATAAGGATAGTTAAATTTTAACTAAAATATCTATTTAGATTATTTTGAAAATCACAATTTTATATTTTTGTAAGACCATCGGAATTTTTTACATGTCATAGTTGAATATAACAAGTAGTTATGTCTCAACAGATACACATCAAAGGATGGACCTTTCATCAGGCTTATGACGTCAGCTGGCTTAACGTGATCACTTTACACTTAAGTAACATTCACCAATTCCAGCTGACGATCAGTCATAAGCAAGTCATAAGCTACAGGAGATGTCCTCTTATGCCCCACCTATGTAGATTCTTTTTCAGTGTGTTATACCGACTCGGAGTCTATTTAGCATTTTCCACATGCAAAAGGGTAGCTGGTGTCCCGGTCCCAATTATCTCATCAATCAATTTAGTAAGGATTACTGTTGTCGTTGACCACTTTCTCCTGTCTCCTACCATATTGCTAAAAAATGCGAAAAACCGGGAAGGAGAACCTTTTCGGGAGGCAGGGGGGGCTAGTGCGATGTGTAAGCTAACATTTATACCACATTTCGATCAGAAAACAGATAGATCATATTTTGAGCGGACGGCTCTAGAGTATTTATGAAGTATTTTCTGACTGAGTGGTTGATGAGTCTACCGCAAAAAATCTAATTTGACAAACACATTTGCCACGCTCAATAGGCATTATCAGTATTTTTATACTGCCTGCCTACTATCCAATAATTGTAATATTAAATAGTGTTTATATGCAATTGTCCGGCTATTCTAGAAGGAGTTGATGATGGGAGCAATTGTGATATGAATTTTATCCATTTCCTATAAAACTACAAAGAAGAGTGGCCAATTTTCTATGTCAGATTGTCATAACTTAGCGTTCAATGGAAAGGGTTTCTCAAACATGCATTAGTTAAGGAACGGCAGGTATCCTACCATAATTTTAATGTTGCATAACCAGTAGTTACCTCGACAGATGTTCAGCAAAGGATGGACTTTCCGTCAGGCTCTTGACTGATTGTCGGCTGGCTTAATGTGTAACTGTATCTCCAATTAAGTAACGTTTACCGTTTCTAACCATCCACCCGCCACGGTCAGGAATCGAACCCAGACCTCCAGCCTAACACACAGATATTCTATCCACTATGCTAATGGCTGAAGTGAGAAGGAACGCATATATTGCACTACAGGCATCCATTGAAATTGGTTTCACTACCTAGTGTACACTCGTAAACCGACTACTTTCTTTTTCTCTAAACATAGAATCTGGGTTAACAAAATAAACCCAAATACTACATCTTTGTACACTTCATAGTAAGCTAATAAAGCTTGTGTCGTGAAGTGGACTAGGTCGGCATCTGGAATCGAACCCTCACCCACTAGATTAACAGTCGAGCGCGTTACCAACGATATGAACGAACTGCCGCAATTACTACTCGTATAAGAGCACCTTAAGAATGATGGAGAAATTCTACAGCTCAAAAAAACATATTTATATTAATTTTTTTTACTTATTTATTTATTTTGTTTTACAGAAAAGAAGTTGAAAACAAAAAAGGAAAAGTTGAAGGCCCTGTGAGTACCTTTAGTTTATTTATGTATTTATTTATTTGTACATTAGAATTGGTGTTTAACTAGATTATTATGTGTGCCGTTTCTCATCCGGAACATATATGTGAGAGAGAGACAGCCATCTCCAATCTTGTCCTAGTGGTTACATACATAGCATACATATTGAAATACTCTTGGTAAAGTCCCTTTTACAGATTGCATCTTGGGTGGTCCATGTGTAGGTACTGTCACCAGAGCAGGTCACACTGAGTGTGTATACAGTGTTGCCAACGTAGGCGATTTATCGCCATTTAGGCTACTCAGAACGAGAATCGGCGACGAAAAAATCTAAAAGGCGACTGGTCGCCTTTTAGGCTACTTCAAAGATTCCAGTTATTCATAGAATTCGTACCCATATTAATGTAAAAGATATGTGTTGCAACCAAATTTTGTTTTTAAAATGCTACCTATTTACTTACTTTTCTTTCTTTTAAGATACATTACACTGTTTTGTATTAGGCTTAGGCCTATTTATCAATACATTTTGTCATAAATTGATAAAAAATCACATTTTATTCATATTGATATTTTGGTGTTTGGGCTACTTTGGGCTACTTAGTACTACAAATGAAATTCGGCGACTTTAGGCTACTTTATGTATGAGAAACGGCGATATTAGGCCAAGAGTTGTTGGCAACACTGTGTGTATATGTTATGACAATTGACATCTTACCTTTCCATCTCACACTTGCCTTGTTTAACATTTACTAAACATAATATTATTTTTTATATAAAGTGTTAGAGACTTATTACATTTTATTTAGCATACAAAAACTGTTTCTTCAAAGATTTAATAACTGTGCAATCACAGTTGTGTTAATTTCTTTATGTGAATCATCTCAATAATTTTAAATTTTGTTTAATTATTAGGAGTGGTCCCTTTGTTTATAAATTATAAACAATGTTACTAGAGAATAAGGCGTGGCCTTCTTTGTTCTCTCTCATATTAGGGTGTGACTTCCTTTGTTCCTTTGTGTGTTGTGATTCTTCCTTTGTGTTTTGTGATTTTACTGCCAGTGTTTCAATAATAAGAAAGCATCTCAAATAATGAACATCATGTGTTTAAGAGGAAGCGCAGGGGGCATAGTCCTTCGGATTCCTCCAGTTCCTCAGATGGTCGCCGCAGTCACGCAAAATGACAAAAAGGAAGAAAGTGTGCCGCGATTCTTCCAAAAGTCAGAGGAAGATAATAAAAAGTCTGGCACAACAAATGAGCAATCTGCAAAAGTTTATTTACAGCAGGGTTGTAGATCCTGAACAAGAACAACAAAACTAACTCAGTGTGTGAGGCTCCAATGGGTGAATCGAGCACAAGCGCTGCAACACCTATAGCGTTTAAAATGCCAGAGCCCACAATCACATTAAAGGATCCTACAATGCCTGCTCCATCTGCAGAAAAGTTTTGCACTGTTGAGAAACTACAACGTTTCAATTACAATAAATGGAACAAGGTGCACTACTCCAAAGCCCTTAAGGACTATGTTTAGGCCTTAAAGAGTTGGAGATTAACACAGATTTGCAACAATTTAGCTCAGCAAGCCCTATGTTAACAGGGATGGAACGAGCCTTTCCTGCCATCACCCATGCGGCATTACGACAAAGGGAATCAATGTGGAATTCTCTCCAAAATCTTATAAACCGGAGTGCATCAGGCACAATACTCACTCCATAAAGTCTCTAGACAAAAATTAGTGAGGATTTCTGAGTTGGAATTCTGCAAACAGAACGATGACATTCTGCAGATAGCATGTGGGAAATGTATGGAGATCATTGAGACTCGCAGGAACCGCATTATAGATGGCCTGCAATTTACTGGATGACAAACTGAGTCTTAGAAAAATTCTACCAACTGTGCAGCATATTTTTAATGAAGAACAGCTTTCCTCACAACTTCAAAAGTTAGGGAGAGCTGCAAGAGTTTTGGCACCGGAACATCGAGGCAACTTTCCGCCACCTAAGTCAAAACAATTTCAAGCAAGCCTCAAGCCCCTTCGGGCTCACTTCCAGCGGGCAGACCCTGGAAAGACTCCTGGTACTCCAGCCTCTGGAACCAGGAGAGGAGGCTCCAGAAAGTTGACAATGCGAGGGCAGACCTCACAGCGTCGCTTTCATAGAGAACACCATAAGAGACATTTTGGCAACGGAACAGCGAGGCACTCTTCCTCCATCTAAGCCAAAGCAATTTCAAGCAAGCCTCAAGCCCTTTCGGGCTTATTCCAGTGGGCAGACCCTGGAAAGACTCCTGGTACTCCAGCCTCTGGAACCAGGAGAGGAGGCTACAGAAAGTTGACAATGCGAGGGCAGACCTCACAGCGTCGCTTTCATAGAGAACACCGTAAGTGACATACTTCTAGGACGATTTCGAGGAGGGCAATTGCAAAATTTTTGAAAGAATGGCAGTGAGTCAATGCCCCCGAAGTCGTCCAGAGGATCATCTGAAGATACTGCATACCTTTTATATTGAAACTGCTGCTGGTAAGCCTAAGATCAGAAATTGTGCAGAGCAATTTCTCTATAAAGCAATTTCCCGACATGGACAAAGAAAGTTTGGAGATGGTGAAGTCCGGTATTCTCGGACCAGTAAAGTTAGTAAAGAAAAACGACGGCTTACTCAGACCCATCTTCAATCTGAGATACCTTAACACCTTTGTGGTGCAGAAGAAATTTTCTCTGATATCACATTTTAAGGTTACAGACTTTCTGCAACCCGGTGACTACATGACAAAGGTGGACTTGAGCAATGCATACTCCCACATACCTGTGGCAGAGACACACCGTCGCTTCATACAGCTGACATACAAAGGTGTTCGATTGCAAATGACATGCCTTCCTCGGGGACTCAGCAGTTCCCCTCAAGCATTAGCTTCTCTAACGAATTGAATCGCAGAGATCTTGCGAGAAAAAGGTATCAGACTGATTGTTTATCTGGACGTTTTTCTGCTAGCTCCTCAAGACTACAGAAGTTCTCCAGAGTCACACCGAGGATACAATGAAACTACTTCATTACCTCGGGTGGACTGTGAACAAGGAAAAATGTATTCTCCTTCCCAGGACAACCTGTTCTTCTCGACATGAAGTGATGGATAGAGAATGTACATGTTGCATCCAAAATTCATATAACCTTACAGCATTTCCATCTTCTGGAAAGTTACAATAGTCTCGCGGACAATCTATCCCGAGGCAAATCAGTCCATGAATCTACTTCAGTTGACATATCAGATAATAAGTTACATTACCCTCCATAATTTTACAGCATTTCCATCTTCTGGAAAGTTACAATAGTCTCGCGGACAATCTATCCCGAGGCAAATCAGTCCATGAATCTACTTCAGTTGACATATCAGATAATAAGTTACATTACCTTCCATAATTTTACAGCATTTCCATCTTCTGGAAAGTTACAATAGTCTCGCGGACAATCTATCCCGAGGCAAATCAGTCCATGAATCTACTTCATCCCTAATCTTACAGCATTTTCCATCTTCTGGAAAGATACTATGATCTCACGGACAAGCTTATCCCGAGGCAAATCCCAGTCCATGAATCTACTTCAGTTGACATATCAGATAATAAGTTACATTACCCTCCATAACCTTACAGCATTTCCATCTTCTGGAAAGTTAAAATGGTCTCGTGTACAATCTATCCCGAGGCAAGTCCCACCAGAATGGCACTTGTTACCCTCGGCAATGGAGCCCATATTTCACAAATGGGGCAGGCCTGTAGTAGATCTATTTGCATCTGCGGATGCTCAAGTAGTGGATCTTTATGTGTCTATAAACAGTCACGACCAGAATGCAATGTTCCACAACGCCTTCAGCAGAAAATGGGAGTTCGCACTGGCGTGGGTCTTTCCCCCACTATGCTGAATATCTCATGTTTTTGCTCATTTATTTTTCTATCTGCCCTTGCATTTACATAAGCAAATGCAAGGGCAGATTTCTGATAGTTGGTCCCCGGTGGCCCAAAGTTTATTGGTTACCAGATCTGATGGCACGAGTCCTGGCCCCTCCACAGGAAATCAACAACCTAGTAGACAATCTGGTGGACATCACGACAGGTCTTCATCCCCCACAAGTACAGAAACTCTGCCTACAAGTCTGGAATGTTGGGGATGGAGTGAGGCGACAAAAAGTTAGACACACATAAAATGTCTTCTAAAGGCAGGGTGGAGGCCTGCTACAATTACTGCATACAGGCTGGCTTGGAAGAGGTGGTGTAAATTATGTGTGACCAATAAGGTAGACTACATCAAACCATCAGGTTCACAATTAGCACAATTTTTGGTAAACTAAAAATTGGATAAGAATTTAAGCACTAAGTAGGTACTGTAGCATTACATAAGTCTGCAGTGTCCATGTTTACCAATCCAGAGGGTGACCTCAGATTAAGTAAATTTAAATTTGGGACCCCTGGGAAGTAAGTGTCTGGTTACAAAACAATATGCCAGAATCGCTGACATTATTTGAGAATTCACAAAGATGTGCAATGATTTTGTTATCGTGAACACTGTTACAGTATACCCCTGACCGTTTTGTTGAGAACGGGGATCATATCATCATGTGGCCTATATATGGTTCTAAAACAGATTCTGTGACACGTTAACAGTCAGGTTGGAGACTTAACCTTGCACCCAATAAGGGTACCGATCCAGTTTTTGGTTGAGATGGTTAATCAAGCTGTCTGGCCCACGAAGAGAAGAAACAAACGTGATTCGGAGTCTGTTCATAACTACAGTTGGTGAAATAAAACCAACATCCAGAACAGTTATCGGAGGATGGGTTAGAATTGTCCTGAAGGAAGCTGGTATTGATAGTTCAGCTGGAAGTACAAGATCGGCTGTGGCTTCACTGAGTTGGTTGGAAAACATTCTTATCGAAAGGAAACTGGAAAAGTGAAAACACCTTTGCCAAATATTATAGAAAACAACTGAAGCATAGAAAGTTAGCAACACCTGAAGGCTCTCACCAGTTTATTTCAACCTCTCCGATATACTGAATCACAATTGACATCGAGTACTGTCACCAAGGCGATACCAAACACTTCTCTCACATATATGTTCCGGATGAGAAACGGCACACATAATATTGGAGTTTTACCTACCATTAAAACTCTTATTATGTTGCCTGACTCATCCGGAACATACTAAATGCCTGCTTGGTGAGATATTCAATTGTCATAACATATACACACTCAGTGTGACCTGCTCTGGTGACAGTACCTACACATGGACCACCCAAGATGCAATCTGTAAAAGGGACTTTACCAAGAGTATTTCAATATGTATGCTATGTATGTAACCACTAGGACAAGATTGGAGATGGCTGTCTCTCTCTCACATATATGTTCCGGATGAGTCAGGCAACATAATAAGAGTTTTAATGGTAGGTAAAACTCCAATATTAGTGTACAAAACTGAGTATTACGGTGTCCCGTCAATGTATGGAAAAAAAAATTGAATATCGGAACAAAAGAGGTGTTAAAATTTGGGTATTAACGACTAGTGTCAGACGGCATATTTCGTTTTTAATTTTGAGATTACTTTTAGACCTCTACCAGGCCCTTAAGGCTTATATGCACTGAGCAAAAATCGTTTTATTTCCGCTTCAACTTTTTCAAATTTTGTATGAGAATGTTGGCGCGAAGTAAGAATAACGTAAGCGACGAAGTGAATTTTATCTTTTTGAGAAGAGCCTGGGAAACAATTAAAAAATCTAAAACAGCCAATTTCGTATTTACCAGTATTTTGGCAAAATTACAAATTTTATATTTGAAAAACTGAACGGAAAATCCTCAGATCCCGTAAATTTCAGGGGTACTTTTGGATTATTTTTTATTCAAGGAATTTCCAAATATTGTAATTCTAAAACAGCCAATCTGTAGTCAATACTTTCATCTATCACTGTCTTCAGTTTCAACACGATTCTCTCAGTATTGGCTGAGAACAATTCGGGGCGCCGAAGCCGAATGACAGCACATGGGACCTTAACGAGTTTAGTAATTATTTTGTTATTTTTTCAGACGATCAGCCAAGAAAAAACCTAAAGCATCATAGAAACATTTGAGGTAATAAAAAAAAACAATTTTTAATTTTTATTACAAAATTTGTATTGTTTTCATTATTTAATATACATCTCAATACCTAATCATAATAAATATACAATATACATAGGATATTAACAATGAAATTGGAATAAATAAAGTGGTGTTGAGGTTATTGAGAAGAGTGCGTGGGAAAACGCTAAAGGTGACTAGGATGAAAGTGAACAAGTTGAGATGGTTTGAACATGCGTAGAGAGTGTCTAAGGATAGAACAATGGCAAACAAAAAGATAGAGAGAGAGTGTGCTAGCGTGGCAGTCCAAGAGTTGCCTGAACCAGTCATGTCGATCAGGTCCTCGAGGACAGACGCGTTTTGAGTAAATGACCGAGTACGACAAAATGTGACAGAAGTAAAGAGTGTGACATTCTGCCATATCTGCCTACCCTGTAAGAAGAGCAGCGTGAGGGGATAAATAAATATAAATCAATTGTTACGTGATTCACGCAGCGACATCAAAGAATCTATCGAGTAAAGCAGCTATTTGTGTAGAATTATATTTGATATATTTCTCTGGATTCTTCGAGAAAGGCACAGAAGCGTAAGTGTCGTAGAATAAGTTATATTTGGGTAATAATATTTCTTTGTTGTCTCGTTTCAGTGACTCCCGCAGTTCCAAATCTGGAATGGAATAACTCCTCTGGACTTTGACGCACTCGTCCATTTCCTTGTTGAAACTCTGCAAAAAAGAAACACGATTCTTACTTACTACATAATTACACGACTTCTTCGTCAGCCTATTCCCGTCCACTCCTGGACGAAGGCCTCCTCCATTTGCTTCCACGTCGCTCTGTCCTGGGCTCTTTGGATCCAGTTGGTACCAACGTATTTTACCAGGTCGTCTCTCCATCGTAGTGGTGGTCTTCCTACACCCCTGGTAGTAATTCTGGGTTTCCAGGTTAAGACCCTCTTCGACCACTTATCGTCTGGATCTCTAGCCATGTGGCCTGCCCACCGCCATTTGAGAGATGCGATACGCTGGGCAATATCTGTTACCCCTGTTCTTTGCCGTATCGTTTCGTTACATGACTACACGACTTAATTACACGACTACATAATAATTATTGTCAACGATTTCAGAAAACAAGTTATGTATGTGTTTTTATTTAAACCAATACTTACAGAGAATTTCTCCTTAATGGATGCCCTATCCTTATCCTTGAGTTTAGATGAAGACAGTTCCTCATCACCAATAGATATATGAGATAACAACTTGTTCCAACTGAAATATAAGACCAACTTAGTGACATTGTTCCATACAGTTGTACTTTGATCGCAGTGTAACTTGGATCAATCTTTAGTTTCTAGATGGGAGAATGTGACAGAACTGCGCAAAGAAATGTTTATCTTGAGGTTTTTGACCGTCGGTACATGGAAGTCCATTTTTAATGTTGTGGATTTTAAACTAAATTCTTTCATTTTTTTTTTCGTTTGGATCCAAAAAGGAAGACACCAGCAGGAGTGTCGAAACGCCGATCAAGTTTATCTACACACGGTTCACCCGAAAAACCAAGAAACAATGTCAATCGCACACTGTGAAAACCTTCAACATTTACTAGTTTAAGAAATGTTTAGTCAAGTAAAATAGAGATACATCATTTTTGTTAATGATCTTGGTGGTACTGTTTAATTGTTACAAGTTGACTAAAGATTCTTCCTGAGAGAGTTATTGCAATTGAGGCCAGATAGTTATTTGAATAAATTCAGTGAGTAATGATATTGTACCTATTGAGATAGCTCTGTTTGTGATCTTGAATCATGTCTCTGTAATTCTTCTCACACTGTGGTTCAGACATTGTCAACACTTCCAACAACTGGGATCTTTGTAAACCCTGCAAATAATCATCTCACATTAACTTAACATCACACAATCTTTTAAGAAGTAGTTATCTCAACAGATATACAGCAAAGGATGGACTTCCCATCAGACTTATGACTGAGCGTCTCTTTACAATTAAGTAACATTCTTCAATTCCAGCCCATCCATCTGCCGAGACCGGGAATCGAACCCAGATCTCCAGACAAACACACCGATATTCTATCCGCTGTGCAGCTGACGTTCAGTCACGAGCTTGATGTAGAGTCCATCATTTGCTGTATATCTGTTGAGATAACTACTTGTTATTGAACTGCGACATGTAGAAAATCTGATGTTCTCACAAAAACATAAATTGACATTAGAAAAATAATGGTTCAAAGTAATCGTAAAATTGAAAAATCTTCAATGACAAATTTTCCCTTGATTTATGTGAGAGTGAATGAGAAACAAAAAGAGATTTGATATATCTGCACCCCTAACTCCTATAGAAAATTGGCTTCATGTGGATATTGACAACAATAAATAATTACCATAAGTAAATAATGATTGTTATTGAGCTTAAATAATGCTCGTAGAGCCGGGTCACTGTACTGATCACTCTTTGTTCGTAATGTGAAGTTTAGCTGCAACAAAACTTTACCTGAAAACAAGAAAAAATCACTTAAACAATAAAGAGCGGTGTCCATTAAATTAGATTATTATAGGACCATTAAGGGCTTATATGCACTGAGCAAAAATAGTTCTATTTTCGCTTCAACTTTTTCAAATTTTGTATGAGAATGTTAGCGCTAAATAAGAATAACGTAAGCGACAATGTGAATTATACCTTTTTAAGAAGAGCCTGGGAACAAATTAAAAAATCTAAAACAGCCAATTTTTTAAGATTATAATTACCAGTATTTTGGCTAAATTATACTTTTATATCTGAAAAAGTGAACAGAAAATCCTCAGATCCCGTAAATTTCAGGGGTACTTTATGAATTTTTTTGTATTCAAGGAATTTCCAAATATCGTAATTTTAAAACAGCCAATCTGTAGTCCATACTTTCATCTATCACTGTCTTGAGTTTCAAGACGATTCTCTCAGTATTGGCTGAGAATAATTCAGGGCGCCGAAGCCAGATGACAGCATATAGGACCATTAAAATGGATTATCATACACGACTGAATAAAAATGTTACTTACGGATGTATATAGCCAGCAAAGCCCTTGCCTTAGCTTCTTTGTTAGTTGCAATTTGGGTGTAGCAGGGTAGAAGTGCTAGTGAATTCACATATCCGGCTTCTTGCAAAAGAACACCCCCTAAAAATATAAAACAAACATGGTATACAGAGTATTTGATAGACGGATACAGATATCTTGAGAGATGATAGTAAAGGGATCTTTTGAACCAAACTTAGCTTAGTCCAAAGTCTCACAGTTTCCCACATATTCGAGATTTTCACATTCTATAAAAAATACCCGAATTACTCAAGTTTTACCCCAGTAGCATCGTAAGTAAAGGTACCTGCTTGGTTCTATCATTATTTTTTCTTACTTGAGTATGTGTTTAGTCTATCTAGTTCATAAGCTTCAATCTGAAGAAACAATAATGATAAAAAATATCAGATTGCAGTTTCGAAAATAAACGTTTAAAAAACGAGTCACGACTTTGGAGAGGTTTTTCGTTGAAAAAAAAATTATCTTAAGATTCAGAAATCTGGAAAAAACTTCTCTGATTTATGCTCTTTCAAATAATATACAAAACAACTTTCGAAATTTACACGATTGAAAGCAGGATGTGATGGAATGGGTGAATGTTGCCCTGGGCATAAAGTGATCACATAAGCCAGCCAAAGCCGACTCGTAAGCGTCGTAACACCCATCCTGCTTCCTCCCCAAGGGAGTTTAGATAACGCTACATTATGTGAATGAAGATACCTCTCGTCTCGTGTTGAGGAAAAAACTGTAAAATACATAATATACAAAACTTTCTATGTCCTTGTATAAAAAATTGCATGAATGTGACGGAAGCAAGAAGTTTAGGTATGTAGAAACCAGGTGGTCTAGAGTTTTGGACCCAGGAGGTCTCTCTGTCTATACTGGAAGGGAACAGCGTGGGGGAATACATGGATAGATACACATACATAAGTTGTAGTAAATACGCACCAATAGTATCTGCAAAGTCTAGTAACTGATCCAGGAACACTAACGTATTGGTGGTGAGTTCATGTACCGTTCCATCAACAGGAAGGGCTCCGTTGTCTGACTTTACGCCTTCTATGAAGTCCTCCAAAGCTTTCACACCCTTCAAGTAAACCAAACACAGTTAAACAGACATTCACATCATGTTGGAGGATCACACCAACAATGAAACAATAAAAATATCCTACAATAAATTGTACCAATGCCTTGTAGGTCACAATAACATAAAATACAATGATGACAGATTTTGTATAACATCTAAAGTGAAGAAAACTATTGTATGGAATACTTACGGTGGTGTGTAGTGTGGTCAATATGGATGTAAACTTAGATTTAACATTAATATCACAATGCTCAACAGTTCTCTCAAACTCTGGCTTCAGGGCGAGTAGTTGTTTCAATATGGGGAATACTATCAACACTGAGCCAAACTCATGTCTGCTCATACATTTCTTAGCTCGGGATGCTATATTCTGTAATGAAGAAAATAAACTGAATCAATACATTACGGCTAAGGACCCAACAATGGCGTTAATGTTATTTCCCGCGCCGCCGGCATTAAAGTTCAAGATCTCATAATAAAATGTTGAAAATAGTTTTTTTTTTATTTTTTGGACTTAATTTCGCACAATTAAAAAAACTTTTACGGTCTTTTTCTAGATTTTTATATTATCAACACAAAAAAACTTCTCCGCGACTTTCGGAAAATAAGTTTCTGTCATTTGGAAAAAATTTGAGGTGTTTTTCACATTTTATACTATAGTACACTATTTTTTTTAAGTCATTAGTTTCAATCTGAAGAAACGGTTTCGGAGCCGAATATTTTCGTGAAGAGAAAATCTCCTTAAGAATCATACACCTGAAAAAAACATCTCTATTTATGCTCATTCAAATGATATACAAAACATTAGTTTACTATTTACCTCTCCATCTTGGACCACCAGATCCAAGGCGTCCCTGACGATGCTCTCAAAGACCGTGTGCTGCTGACCTAAGGGCACCAAGCCAACTAACAGCATCTGTTCCGCCTTCATAAGTCTGTGTAGTCCCATCACTAATTCCAAGTATTGTTCCATATCTTGCTCAGCTCCTCCGGTCCATTCTTCACCATCTGAAGGAAAAAAAATATATTATCAGGTGTTATCAGCCAGGCAGCTATGGTGATGTGTCTGATCTCACAACAGTATTCACTCATTCAGTCTGTCAAGTCCATCATTGTTTAAATACACTTTGTGCAACACAAGCTCCATACCATCCTCCATACATACGCAACTCTATTGGATAAGAAATATGAGTACTTTCAGGGATTCTGCTTAAAACTGTGATTGTTTAACTTCAAACCGTGACCTCTTAAATTTGTATTTTGGTTGAGGCAAAATATCAGCAATCACAGTCTTCGCCTAATATTTGTTATTATCTTTTATCTATCCATCCATCCCCTCATACTGCATCCCTTATGGAGCAGAGACAGCGGACAGAATGCCAGACCACCCTATCTTTACACACAATCCTTACTTCTGTCACATTCATGCAATTAGTCGTACAAACATTCTTGCCCTAGTGAACAAATGTTATGATTGATATTCGTGATGTTAACATATCTCTGTATTTTGTCCACCAAAAGTGTAAATAAATAAATTTACCTGCATGAGAAGCACTCCTTCTTGGTCCCAACGTAAGCCCAGTGGAATGTTCTAATGTCTGTGACGCCTTTAAAAACATTTTGTTTGCTTTCTTCTCTAAACTGAAACACAGAAATAAAACACCCATAAGACATTTCACATATTATTCAGCAACGAGGTTCGCCACCCATTCTGATTTTGACTTACGCTTTATGTATTCTACTCGATGTCTTCCTTGCCGTACTCTCACTTCTATGAATCAGTTTGGATTTCTGGAAAAAAGAAATTAGTAAGGTGTTAAGGTTCAAAATCACATGCACAACCGTATGATCAAACATTAAAAATAGTGTTTTTTTTTACTTATCAGGGATACTTTGGCTATATTAAAAAAAAATACAGTCATCCCTTAGGTTTTAAGACATATTATTAGTACGAAAAACATTTTTTTCTTTGCGGCTTTCGGGAAACGAGTTGCTGTCTTTGAAAAAAAAATCTGAGGTATTTTTCACAATTTTTTTTTGAGGAACCTATACAAGATATGAAAGATCTGTTACGGTCATTCACTAGAAGAAGGTTCAATGTATCTTCCCCATTTTTTTACAAAGCATATTTAGTAAGGTTCTTGAGATCCAAGGTCTGAAAAAACTCTTTTTTTTTTTAAATAACAATATCAGGGGCAATAACTTACAGGCATAGGTGAATGTGCCACAAAAGATCTCTGCATACTTCCACCACTGCTACTTCTCTGATGTTCCTTCAACGCAACCAGAGACTTGTACACCACGGAGCCTCGTACTGAACCAATCAGGGACGTATGGGAATTCATTCCGGCATTGCTGAGCCACTGACACATGGCTCGAAGGTCTTCCAAAGCAGCCACAGGCATTCCTAAACTTGGAGGTGCACTCTCTACACTCGAGTCTTCTTCCATTGCGATCAGATCCAACAGAACGATGGGTAATAACGGTTTACTGTGTTTCATGAGTAAGTCTTTCAGTTCGTTCTCAAGTTTGGAAGCACCTTCGAAATACAGCTTATTCTGCAATGAAAAAAAATAGGATAAAAAAAGATCACAGAGTCGAGCGAATGTAAAACAGATGTGACAAAAATGAAAGTGAACAAGTCGAGATGGTTGGGACATGGAGAGAGAATGAACGATGAAAGGATAAGAAAGAAAATATACCTGGGAGAAAGAAGAGATGTAATAAGGAAGCGCAACCGTCCAAGAACCACATGGCTCGACCATGTAGATCAGATTCTCGTGGACGGATGTGTTCTGAGTAAAAGGAATTGTAGTGTGTCTGGCGATCTGTTGTCTCTGCCTACCCTGCAAGGGATGCTGCCTGAGGGGTAGAATAGAATACAACTTACCACATTCTCAAGTTCAACGCTCTGTGGATTATTCTTATTGAAGTACGCCTGAGCCTCAGACAACTTATTCATTGCCTGAAGGAAATTGTTCAGGTTGTCTCCAGTTGGTGCGCCACTAATAACATCTGATACCTCGGGAGCAACAAAGTAGTAACTGATTACATGGTCCAGAGATTGTAGGGTTCTCTCCAAATCTAGAATGGCAAAATCCATAAAATTTTAGAGAAAGACAATTAAGTTAACTAACTACTTGTTATAATTAAGGTCGTATATGGAGTCATTGGGCTTCGGCGCCCTGAATTGTTCTCAGCCAACACTGAGAGAATCCTCTTGAAACTGAAGACAGTGATAGAATGAATGAATGAATGAAATTTTATTTTCCAGATATGTACATACATCTTACAAAAACAGTCAATTTTGTTATACACATATATAAACATAAATAAATAAAAAATGCCGCGTGGCACCAGTCGCTCAACTATCTGGAAATATTTTACTGCCTCACTAGACCGGAGTCTGTTCTGAGACAGTAGACGCCAAATCTATTTGTGACGGAAGTATAATGTTGCAACAGTAATCGTTAAAATCCATTTCACTGGACCAATCAAAAAACGCCAAAAACAAACACTAAGAACAGTACAAAGGGACAAGCCCTGAGTACAATAATAATAAATAAGTGTAATTTGTATAAAATAGTGGAGAAATGTGGATTGTATAAAAATAAACATAAAAATAAAAAAGAAAGAAAAAATTAAATAAAAAAATATTAAAAATTATTAAAATTAAAGTCTTTAAAATTATTAAAATGTCAAAAATGATAAAACAAATGTCAAAAATGAATATGAATAAAATGTCAATTTATGAGTCAATAAATGTCAAAAATATGAACAATTATGAAAATTTCATTTCGTTAGGTGAGAACATTTAGTAATGCAGTTGTGGACGCCTCTCTGCCCATCTTCACCAGCCATTCAACAACCAAACTCCTAAAGTTTTTCTCAGGCCTCATGGTCAGTCGATTCATGCTATCTAATACCTTATTATATAGTCTGGGGGCTAAGAAACAATAGTGGCGCTGTGCAAATGCAGTTTTGAGCCTAGGGGGTCTGAGGTGTTGCCGATTTCTTGTGTTGTGCAACAATATGTAGTTCGGTTGGAATCTGTCAGTATCACTGTGAACGTATGTGAGGATCACTCTCATGTACAGTTGCCTTACATCCAAAACCCTGGCGAGTGCAAACAAGCGTTCAGTAGGAAACCTAAACGGTCTCCAGAACATAACCTTGAGAATGGATCTCTGGGTTCTCTCCAGAGGGGCGAGGAGAGTGCCAGCCATACCGCCCCAACCAATGATACCATATTCCAGAGTGCTTTGTGCAAGAGCGTAATACACAGACATCAATACATCACCACTAAGAATATTCCTAAGGGTTCAAAAAACAAAAATTAATTTTCTACATCTCTTCACCAGCTGTTCAATATGGTATTGCCATCGTAAATGTTGGTCGATGTAAATTCCTAAATATTTATACACTAGTACTCTTTCCAGTACTTGGCATTCACAAGCTCCCCGCTGCGCGGAACAAGCATGAATTGTGACATGTAGGTCTTCGTTTGAGGGCTGTAGTCTGTCGTCTAAACTAAATGTAGTATACTTTGTCTTTGATATGTTCAAGGTTAACAAATTTTCATCCATCCAGTCCTTGACTCTAGCCATCTCCCTGTTTGCAATGTCAAACACTTCCTTCCACGAGTCTGCACTAAACAGAAGAGCAGTATCGTCCGCAAAAGCAACGATTTTTCCCGGTATAGACATTCTGCACAGTTCATCAATATACAGTAGGAAAAGGGTAGGACCCAATACGCTGCCTTGCGGGACGCCAAACTTAACTTCCTCATATGAACTAGTTGTCGTACCTATCTTGACAGCTTGTCGCCTATCCGATATATAACTCTGAAACCAATTGTATGTTAGTCCCTCCACACCCATCGATTTCAGCTTCTGCAGTAGTATTATATGAGAGACCGTATCAAAGGCTTTTTTCAGGTCAATATACAGAGCCATGCATTTCCTACCCGCGTCCATCTCTCTGACCAGATAATCTGTTATACTGTTTATGGCATGCGTCGTGCCCTTCCCTGACCTGAAACCAAATTGTTGGTTTAACAGAATGCTGTTTTTCTCCAGGTATTCCGTCAGTTGACGTTTTACTGCCTTTTCGTATATTTTGGAAATGCTATTCAAGAGCGCAATTGGTCTGTAATTTTTAGTTTCCAGAGGGTCATCGCTCTTAAATATTGGAACTACAAGTGTCTCCTTAAGATGACTCGGAAAGGTGCCCTTCGATATACTCAGGTTCACCGCATGCGTCAGAGGCGCAGCAAGAACGTTACATGAGAGCTTCAGGATCCTCGTGCCAATGCCATCAGCACCACTCGCACAATCGCCACGAAGAGACTTAATTATTGTTTTTGTTTCATCAATTGATAACGGTACCAGTCTGAAGTCCGGCGGAGGAGCACCGTCGCGGTTTTGGCGAACCGAGACAAGACGCGCAAGCTCCTCCTCGGTCCTCCCCAGTCCACGAGTCAAATCATCAGCCAGACGTCGTCCAACTCCCGAAAAGTATGTGTTAAAGACAGTTGCAATTTGACTTTCAGTCCCAATTAAGGCGTCACCTTCCTTGATTTCTGTTATTTGCCTGGCCCCGGTACTCCTTCCAACACTCTCTCTGATGATATTCCAGACTGTCTTTGTCTTGTTTCCACTATCATCAATCTTTTTCTTGTAGTATTCATGCTTTGTATTCTTTATAACGTTATGGCACACATTTCTATAACTTCTATAATAATCTTTTAGCGGAATGTTATTTGGGAAGCGCTTTGCCTGCCTATGGAGTTTGTTTCGCTTATGGACCGCTCTCACCACCCCATCAGTTATCCACGGTTTGATTTTGCGCGTTCTGTGACTCGTCATCGTCACCTCCTCATGAGCCTTCAAGTGTGTTTGAATCTTTATGATAATTTGTTGCAGTGCGGCATTGGGATCATCGGTCTCATATACAGATTGCCACGTTTCACTCTTTAGAGATTCTGCACAGGCTGTGTAGTCGATTTTACTGCGAGTTTGGGTGCCATCTCCACGATTTACTCTCCTCATAAAGACCTCCAAGGCCGTGCAGTAGTGATCAGTGATGCTAGTTTGTATTATCGTCGATTGAGCCTCCAATCTTGTACGAACGAATATGTGGTCAATACATGTGGAACTGTCATCCTTACCCTGGTCGGGTCATTAATTGCGGACATAAATCCCGTCTCACTCATCAATTCCAGGTATTCAGGGGCGAGCTCCAGTGACTGCTCCAAGATATCAATATTTATATCTCCAGCGACAATTGCACAGGTCAGTGACCTTTCCGTCATTCCCCGCATACACTGGCGAAGAGACTCAAGGAAGAGTGTTCCGGTGGTAAATTGTGGGGATCTATAAACGGATAAAATCTGAAGTCCAATCGCATCGCATGAAACCAAAACTCCAGTTGCTTCCTGTAGGTTAGAGGGTGCGCATACGGGTCTAAGTCCTTCATTAACGTACACTACAACTCCATCTGCCCTGTTTATATAATTATCCGAGGAGAAGCATACGTAGCCATCCAGTGCAGGCACTTCAATGGTATCGCTCAGCCAACATTCTGTCAGCGTTATGATATCGGGTTTCACAGGGAGACCATGGAGGAATACCAGAAAATCATCAAGATTTTTTCCGATGCTGCGTATATTTGTGTTCATTATTGTTAATGATCCTCCTGTTCCCGAGTAAACATCCCCAAAATCATCCGGATTCTGCAAAGTCCTCGACTGAATAAATGTTAGTTCCTCTAGGTCGTGTTGTAGTGAAACTGTGGCATTTTTTAACAAGAACTCGGATAATTAATTGTGGCTCTTATCCTTCTTTCCACCTGCGCTCTTGTTGGACACGATCTGTCAACTGTGGAGTGATCGTGGGCGATACCCCTGCCCCTACAGTTTACACATGAGGGAGGTCCATCCTTTTGTGAGCACTCAGAAAATCGATGTCCACCTCCACAGTGAGTACACTTGGTGTCTTCCTTACAGTGAATCTGAGTGTGACCATATTGCTGGCATTTGAAACAGCGAATCAGAGGGCTTTCATCCATCACCTCCAGTCTCTGATAACCAATGTTTACCTTCCCCAAGTTTAACAGAGTCTTGTACAGTGGGGCCGGGCAAGCACAAACTACATTGCACAACAAAGAGTTTCTATGCTTCTGTCTATATTTTATTTTCAAGCGAAAGTCTGATTCCCTTATCGTTTTGTTTTGGGCAAACAAGGATTCATTTAGTTCTTCTTCGTTTATTCCTCTAATAACACCCTTGATACTTACCAATGGGTCCTTTTTTGTGGCTTCCGTGACCGTTACCGATTTGCCCGCTGTCTTTTCTATTTCTTTCATTAGAGCATCTCTGTCGTCTGGATTTGGACAACTTATTATCAACTTACTCTGTCCTGCCACGTGTCTCAGGCTTGACACACCAATACCCATGGTTTTCAAATTTACGCTTCGTTTAAAGATGCCTTCCAGGTCATTGCTCTTCTTGGTAGGATCCTTAGGTGCAAGCATCAATGAGTGGGACATTTCCCGGGGAAACTTACCTTGTCCAGACGAAAGTATAGACTACAGATTGGCTGTTTTAGAATTACAATATTTCGAAATTCCTTGACTGGGCCTACTCCTACGAAAACTGTAAATCCGGTCCTGGTTTCGACTTAAATTAAATTTTTGATAACGGAAAATGTAATCCCCATACTTAGCTGTTTTTTCTGTAAGTGAGCAGTATCATTGTAAACTGGAAGAATCGTCTGCTCCAACTTAGCCAGTCTGTGCTCAAAGGAATCCAAGATCCCCACAATGGATCCTGTCAACTGAGAGCTCTTATCCACCCTCTCCTTCAGCAAATTCAGATTATTCATTTCCTACAAGTTTGACAACAAAAATAAAGTCACAAATTTTGACAACATTGTTGCGCAAGTTTAATCATAACATAATTCGCAAACACTACCTTCTCCAACTTAAACTCTATTTCAGATTTTTTCTCCATATCTATTTTATTATTAATGTAATAAATATCAATCAAATTCACGAATTTTAAACTATTTTATCAAGCTTTTACGATTCCACCCACAACACTCATCTCCGCGTTCGCAATCTGACAGCTAAAGTTGACATTAATGACAGATACTTTAAGTGTTGCAAGATATACAAAATCTATGTCAAAAAAATCGGAATGACATTTGAACTTTGAATAACTGTAGTGATAATGAGAATGTTTTGCCTGCTAGGTATTATTATAAAAAGTAGAGCCCTTTTTTATGTTTTAATTTGTCGCATTAAAGGATTTATTTGAGAACCGCAAGATTATTTGAATAACCTGCAGCTAAAGGTCAAGATGCGAAGCAACGGTACCACTTGTGACAACATTGTGTAATGTGTACGTGTGCAGTAGTAAAGTAAATCCGAATGTAAACATAAAACGAGTCACCTGTTTCAAATCCACGTCGTCAATAAAATTAAACATTTGATTAATGTGCAGTGCATTTAATTATCGCGATGTGGCCCTTAATTAATTTATATTTCATTTACATAGCCCTAAATGTTGTAATTTTGGGTTCTTTAGTGAACTTTTTCGAATCTCGTCTCCCGAAATTCATCGTACAAACATTCTTGTATGGGAAGTTTAGTTCGGAGGGGCCCCGTGTTCCTGGGATCATTGAATTCCCCAAGTCATCCTTTCGGCACTTCTATCTTGTGGCTGTGTTGCTGTTTTCAGTGACTTTTGTCTTCATAATAAGAGCGTATTTCTTTACATTCCAAGTGCCCAGTCAGCTGATCTCGTTCTTGGATTTCTGGTGTAATTCTGACAGAACTGCTTCATGTAAGTAATCTACAATAATTTCATTTAGAATTTGACACCAAACTCACATTTTAATTGGGGTTGCCAGACATCCCGGATTACTGGGACTGTCACTGGTTTTAGGCCTCCTGTCCCAGTGTCCCGAACAAACCTTTCGGCACGCCAAAATGTCCCGGTTTTCGGAAATGTTAGTATATTCTTACAATTTCCGCCAGATGTGCTGGACAATTTTTTGATGAATTTTTTATTTTAGCGCTGAAATTTTTTAATGCATTCACGAGCCCAAACTATCTGAGCTTATTCACTTTCATTCTAGTCACTACACCCATCTTACAGTCACTCATCTTTCTAATAACATAATTTCTTATCCCATCCCAACGTTTTCCCACACATTCTTCTTTACAGTCTCATCTCAAGAGCATTCACATCTGATTTATCCTTCTTCTGCCATATATCGGAATGTATCATTGTGTATAGTCAGTTTACGATAAATGTTTAATTATTGTTTCTTGAACAATTTTCAGGCAGTCCAGTTGCAGTTATTATAAGCATCTTCCTGCTGACCCTTCAGAGCTACAAGAGATTTTACGAGACCTTCTTTGTACAAGTATTCTCTAAGGAAAGTAAAATAAATCTAGCCCAATATGTTCTGGGACACTTACACTACATTGGTTGTGTTATTGCCATACTGGGACATGCCCCGGGATTCATCAAAGAAGATGGTAATTATTATTGTTTCTTTCTATGGAATAATAATAATAATAATCTGTCAATTTTGGGCGCCGTTTAGCGATAAAATCGCCCCAAGGAGACCTTATATTTTTCTCAGTATAAATCACCACATAGGATCATCATAAGCAGTAAAAATTATAGATTAAATCACCAGATAGGATCGTCACAAACAAAATAATAAAAATGAATCAGTTTTGGCTAACTCCCATCATTGGCTGACCGACAATAAGCTTAGAAGTATACCTGCACAATCAACAACTTAAGATATAGAACTGACTAAAGATAGAGGCTCTCAAAAATTGAAAGTTTTTTTCTTTGTAATTATTTTTAATATTGTTCAGCACCCTTGAAACGGACCGGGATTTGGATGGTGCCAAAAATGTCTTCGTGGCAAACACTTGGAATTCAGTGTCGACTGGTTGACAAGATTATTTTTAAAAATCAGTCATAGTTGAATGTAACAAGTAGTTATCTCAACGGATATACAGCAAAGGATGGACCATCCATCAGGCATAAGGCTGGTTTAATGTGATCACCAATTCCAGTTCATTCATAGCACTGACATTATTTATTTTTACAGAAAAAATTGAAGAACTGAAGTTATTTGACATCACAACTACACTCATGATGTTAATCTCCATTCCATTATTCTACATTGCTTGGATCAATCAGTTCCGTAGCAACAAAATCTTGGCAGATTTGAGAAAGGACAAGAAATCTCAATACGTCATCACTGAGAAACATTTCATTCCTAAGGGGGGTTGGTTTGAAATGATTTCGTGTCCACATCAGCTGTGTGAGATCCTAATGTATGTGGCGCTGAATAATCTGCTTGGAACCAACACGGCTTGGTGGTGCATTCTTCTATGGGTCGTCTCCAATCAGGTAATTATATTTTATATCACAGATTTCAGAGCCTTATGTATTCCAGTGAGACTTGGCTAAAGAAGGACTTGATGATGACGTGGTCACAATCTTGTAGATTGGTTTGTACCAAGCATTTAAGTTATTTCTTCCACGCCTTCCTGTCATTCGCCAATCTCTTCAGTTCCGTGTAGGTGCTACAGAACACGCTCTCAATAATCTGGTCCATATAACTGCTTCTTGGGCAACCTCTCACATAACTGCCCTCTACCATTCCTTCTGCTGTGGTGATGAGCAGGCCGGGGTGCCTGATGTTATGGCCTATCCATCGCGCTCTGTTGGGCAATCTTATTCAAGATTTGTCTTGTCTCTCCGGTCTTACTCGTTACCTTAAGAGGGAGTTTCCAGGGTAAAAATGAAGTCATTTAGAATTCTATGTGGGAAAACATTCAGAGATAAGGAATGAGGTTGTTAATAGAGATATGAGTGACTATAAGAAGAGTGTAGTGGTTGACTAGAATGAAAGCCAACGAGCTTAGATGATTTGGGCATGTTACAGTAAATATATTTTGTGAGTGTAAGAATAAGTGTGAGATCTATTTCTTTATAATTTCAGCTTATGTGCACCATAAGATAAAGGTTTACCGGCCTTAAAATGCATTTTTCCTCTTTAAAAACAAAAACCAGAGTCATAACTGATTCCTACATTTGTTTGCTATTAATACTGCTTGTATGTAGTGTCAATGTTCCCTGAATAGAACGATGAGTTACATTGTGCCTAATTACTTAGTATGGCTGACATAAATTCATTGAAATTACTACATCGATATGTATTTAGACATTTTGTGATATAATAGTTTTCTATTTATTCAGCTGGCTGTTTAAAATTCTACTCTGAATACCTTCAATATAGATAGTGGATATATTTGTTACACCTCTAATATTTTTATTTTTTTTTATTTCAGGTGGAAACATCTTTACTGTCACACTGGTGGTACCAGAAGACTTTCTCCAACTATCCTAAAAGAAGGAAGGCACTTATTCCATTCATTCTGTAAGATTTTAGCCGACCGGAAACACATTGCAAGACTTAAAAAGACATACAGAAAATTTCAAGCTAAATTCATACATTGAAGTTGGTATTTCGTCTGCCATCTAACAAAGAATTAGTTTTTTATTCCATTGTCGTTATTAGGTGTTGTTGAATTTTTTAAAGAGCATTTAAAATTTTTATTCTACCATAAGTTTAACTGACTTTAACATTGTTGTAAGCTAATTTATTAACTTTTTTTGTGTACTTAATGTCTAAAAAATAAGTAAACGGGAAAATTTTGATGGCCAAAAGGTCGAGTAAAGGCCGGCCAAACACATTCTTCCATTCGTAGTCTGAAATTGACTGTTTGTAAAAAGGTCGCGACCAAAACCTCTCTCTGAATTCAGAATCAGGGTAAATTATGAGGGTAACTATATTGATAATTATCCCTTCCAACCCTCCTTGAATGTTGTGTCATCTCCTCATTCAACCTAAAGTCTACAAACATTTTTTAAAATTTATTTTGTGGGCTCTGTTTTCATCAAATAATGGCATTATTTTATTTGTTGTTAAATTTCTATTAATGAAGTACTTGTAAAATTATTATAATTAAAATGAATAAACAACAGGTGCTATTTTTGTAAACAATATCGCTACTATTTCTTTGTACAAAAATGTTCATTTCTACATAGTACATATATTTTTGTAGGAAACAACTGTGTATCGTTCAAATAATTGAATGAATAATCTTGTAGGCTTTCGCAACGCGCTGAATCCATATGTTCGTTGGTTCTTCGGGTGCGTGTAGAGTGGTTGAATAACCAAGCTTTATCCTGAAGATGGCAGTAATATCGCTGCCGAAAGCTCAGTTATTCAACCACTCTACACGTAGTAAGGAAACTCGAAGAACCAACAACGAAGATATTAATTGAATAAATATCCGCCCGTGTATATTTTTAATTATTCATTAATAAGTGTACATTTTATTATTTGTTAATACAATTTATTAAACAAAATAAATTGTAAATTATACAATCTGTTTCATTTTCTTTCCCAACATTAGTTGTCTTTCCATAAAGTTAGAAACCAATTCTTCGCAATGTAGAGTTTAAAAATAAAATTCTTCTATCCACAATATGTAAAAAAAGTCAATTTAAATAAAAAAAATTTTTTAGATGTAGACCAGAGGTTCCCAATCTTTTTCGGTTTGCGGCTCCCTTAATACATCGGATTTTTTATTATATATTTTTTCATAAATGTTTAATTTAAAATTGCACCATAGATTTATTAGAAGTAAGAATAGGAACCCCATAAAGGTAGCGACTCGGTTATTAATTTTGGGTCACAGTTTTTGGGTGAAATCACATGAAACTTAAGGATAAAGTCATAATTGACGTGAGCCGGTTGATATAATTTTAGCAGCAAATTTTTTGCTAGGTGGCTCCTATCTCCGTTATTTCTCACCTAAGAAGTTGGTGAACTCCAGTCCAGCATTAGCTTTCCACACGTAAATTATTATGTATTATTAATTTTGGGCAAGCAGCCTAGGCTGATGGGCCCAAATCAATGTCTGTGCTATCCCTCGTTTTGAGAAAGTCATCTAATCTGTTCTTAAAAACCTTCACTGATAGTGCTTGTATCACATTTTTTGGATAAACGGTTACACATATTCACTACTCTATTGAAAATGAAATTCTTTCTCGGATTACTGTGAGACTGTACTTTGGTGAGCTTCATAGAATGTCTTCTCAAATGGGTATTGGTATTTAGGGTGTAGATGGAGCTGATATCGGGAACATCATAGTAGCCATTCATAATCTTATATGTCTGAATAAGGTCACCTCTAGATCGCCTGGCTTTAAGTGTCTGTCCAGTCTGGTGAACCTCTCCTCATAACTTATGATTTTGCCATGCAATAAATTAGAATATGGTTTAAAATTGAAACGCCAGAATTCGTTAAATTTTTATTAATAACATAAAAGTCACATGACCAACCAACCAATCACATTAGTGCAATAATTCCATAACGTTGCGATTGCGAGAAGAATGGACATTACCGACAAAAAGATGACGTAGAAAAATATATCTTATGCATATAAAACATAAGACATAAAATTCTGAGACCATCCTTATGTCGTTAAGTCCTTTCTCCTCGTGATCGCAAGGTGTTTCAATCAACCGATACTAAGTGCATTCAAATAATAAAGAATTTTAGTTTGCCGTTGAATGAAAAAAGGACGTAAACAACACAATGACGATATGAAAAAATACACCCAATTCGTTGTACGAATTAGGATTATTTCTCTACGTCATTTTGAGTGTCGGTTACGCCCTTTCTTAATTGAACCGCGGCAATCGTAACTTATTAAATAATTTGTAACTTGAATTTTATATTAATTATTAAGTATCACAAGTCTTCATTTAAACAGGAAACTGAAAAATAAAGAAAAAACATACATTTATGAAATTAACAACAATATTAGATGATTTAGGCTCGTAGAGAGAATGAACTATGAAAGGATAACAAAGAAAATATACTTGGGAGAAAGAAGAGGTGAAAGGAAGCACGGCCGTCCAAGAACCACATGGCTGGATCATGTAGACCAGATTCTCGAGGACGGACGTGTTCTGAGTAAAAGGAATCGTAGAGTGTGTATGACAAATTGCATGAATGTGACGGAAGCACAAAGTGTGTGTAAGGATAGGATTGTCCGGCAATCTGTTCTCTCTGCGTACCCCGCAACGGATGCGGCGTGAGAGAATAGAAGAGTTATCATAATAGGTATAATTGATTGGTTTACCTGTACGGGTATCCTTGTGCTTTGGCTCTGAAGACAGACAACAGCAGGGAGAAGAAGACACACATGAGGATGAGGCCAGCGATGGCCATGACACGCTTCCTGCTCTCTTTGTTGCCCCCGGCAGAGGAGCTGCCCTTGTGGTCCTTGCTGCTCTTCTCTCCATCACTCGGAGACGGATTCTCCGCCTTGAAGCCGCCACCAGCCTCGGCTAAGAGAATCATTCCTCCCACAATAGCCGCATCTGATTTCATGAGGAGTTAAGGACATATTCAATAAAACATAATACAGGGTCATCGAAAATGATGCCCCCCTTTTAAAATGGAATAACCTTGAAACTATTTCCATTAAGTGAGTGATTCTTTCCCTGTACGGTAACTAATTAATGTAAATTTTATTTGATGCATGATTCAACACTTTAGTGCATGTGTGGTTTGGTTTGTCGACTGCACAGCCGTTCTGTATATGTGCTAACGCATTGTATCATGCATCAAACAAAATTTACAATAATTAGTTACCGTACCGTACAGTGAAAGAATGCGTCCATCTTGGAGGACTTCCTCTCCTATAATTTATCTTTGTGGTCATCATGTCCTCATTCATTTTCTCAACATGTCCAAACCATTCAAGCTCATTGACTTTCTTGAGTCACCTCCACAGCAATGACATATTCACTGCCAGTTCACAAAGTTCAACGTTCAGTCTCCTGAGACACTTCAATGTCTAAATTCTAATTTATCTCGTCTTTCGCGGGGTAAGCAGAGAAACAGAACGCCAGACTACCCAAACCCTACACACTCCTTGCTTCCATCACACTCATGCAATTTGTCGAACACCCTCTCCCAATTTGGTAGACATGATTTATCCAGGTGGTCTTGGACTAAATTATCTTAATCTCCAACTCTGGCTTAACGATCTACAATTCAATTTGAAAGGATACTTAAAATCATAATGATGTATGTCTCCAACACGAACTGTCCTTGAGAAGATCCGTGTATGAATACGATTCCTCCGTTCTGTCCCTTGTGTACGAACGGAGGTCCTCTGATCTGATTCCACATCTGTCCCGAGACCATCGTGAAGCAGAAGAATATGGAGCCTGATGCCCACATCTGCTTGTTGTAGAGAAAGTCTAAATTGTTGCGTCGCAAATACAAGAAACCTCCAAACAGAATAACCAAGAGGACTATTGCTACGGTTCCGGAATAATTGGGAGATCTGAACACACGGATCTGGAAATGGAAAATCAATCATTAATTGCAGTAGATTACTTAAATCTATCTATTCCTTGTGGGGTAGTAGGAGAGGAGTGAGCACCACACACTTTAACCCTTCCATCATTTTTGCTATGATTTCTCCTACTCAATTAGGGTTGCCAGAATTCTTGGAAGTCAGTGGCACTCTAATTTATTTTTCGGATTAAAAATGCATCCAAAATGATATGATGATAAATGACAAAGATAAGATACATAAATATAGTCAGTAAATCAATAAAATTCATTTCATTCATACATCATCTAATAAACACAAGCGCACATCTAGTCCATACATATAAAAACAATCAGATATACGTAACTGAAAGTCACAACAAAAAGAAAACAATAAAACACATGCATACACGGACACAACAACTAGGCACACAAAGTAAGAGAATAGTAGAAAAATAAGGGAGTTACAGGACAGGAAAGAGGAATTAATTAGTTACCTGAATATCAGTCCTCTCCTGAATCCATTTGGCGATGGCTTCAGCAGAAATGCCCACCCTCTGGAAGTCCATGGTGTCTCCGGGTTTGGACTTACCCTTGGCTGGGAAGTGCATAATCACTGGAGCAGTGTTCAGTCTCAACTGTGAAACAGTTACGTATTTACTTATGTATGTGTTAGATTACAACAAAAGTATAATTCATCATTAAAAATAGTCGACTATCAATTACAGTCTATATTTTTCAAAAGTCTCACGGAGCAAACTTGGTTTAGTGTTGCTTGATGTGATAATTCAAATTATATTTCAAAACTGTTGTTTAAAAAAACTAGCCAGTTTTTTAATTGTTGGGAAATTTGAAAATGGGACACTCATTTTACTACGAGATTAAAATTACAGCCTGTTAAAAATTATTGTAAAAATGTGATATTTTAAAGACAAATTACGAAATTGTATTTTTTTGTATGTAAGAAACTGAACATATTTCAGAAATGTGTAACTATTTCCATGAAAAAAGGTTTATTTAATCATAAACAATTAATTAAAAAAAATGGCAATGTCCAATCTATAACTGTATCTCTATGTTTTCGAGTGTTGGTACTTGGTGGAAGTCCATTTATATGGAAGAAAAAATTAAAAAACTAAATATTTTGATTAGAATCTACAAAAAATGTGTTCTAAAGACTAGTATTCGAGGATTTGCACCCTCATCATCAGCCGATTGTGAATAAAATCTTTATCTAAATATTTAGTTTTTTCATTTTTTCCCTATACCTGTATGGATAGAGGAATACAGTCATATAAGATTGAAATGCAATGAACACGAACCATTTGAAAAACATCTGATCCCTCGTCAAAGTCAACCATGGCGAAGAACAGCTGATTGGAGAAACCTTGTGAATATCTAAAGGAATTAGCCACGACTGTGAATTCATCATGAACACTTCTACAGATTGCACACTGCCTACTGGGAGCCATGGCCGTGAAGATTACCACCACGGAGTAATTCCTCGGAGGGGACTTGACATATTCACGGAACTTGTTTCCATTCATCCTGAGGATTGACTTTTTGTTGGCCATCTCAGTCAATTGTTGGATTTTTGTTTCTAAATTCGACGCAGCCTGTAATCGTGAAAAAATATGCAAATTAAAAAGACAGAAATAAAAATATCTGGCAAGGAGATGTGAATTTGAAATCAATAAAATCTAATTCTTTTATAAGTTGGGTTATGATAACCACCCATCCTTTCTAAAAACAATAAATATTCAATCCCAAACAGGTTAAGGTGCACAAAATCGTAATTTTTACATTTTTGACACTATTTTGGTAATTAATTATCAATAGTGACAATGTGGATGGTAAATTGTACCCAAAATTGCGATTTTATGATCAGTTCTCACAAGTACAAAATTTTTGTATTACCGCTTTGGCTTTAACTTGAGCGAATGCGCCATGTAAACAATATACTAGGATCGCTAAAAATAACGCCGTTTTTAATTTATTAATCATCTTGTAATAATTTCTTTAAAAATACAGAAATATCAAAAAGAAATCAATTCTACGATATTATCAATACGATTCCACATCCACGCAGACACAAATTTGACAGATGACGTTTGTCACCGGCAGAATCCATAAACAAAAATTGAGCAAAAAAAAAATGTTGCCATAATCAATTTTGCCCAACCGTGGGCCGGTTGGGCAATTGCGCAATTTTCCTAAATTGCGCAAAAGGAGAATCTTAAAAATGCATTATTAAATTATTTCCAAAGGAAGACTGTAAGATGTTAACGGATGGAGATTGGAAAGAATACAAATATTCTATAGAGCAAGCTTATTACGGCAATTCCAAATTATCTACCGAAATATTCTTTCATTTTATGGCATTCTTTTATGCCTTCGATTTATCGAAACAAATAAAATTCGCGAGAATAAAGTCATTTCCACATCCGTCATGTGGATCAAAAATCCAAAACGGATTTTCTTTGGCAATTGTTTTGTCATAATTTTAAAAATTCGATCAGCATTTTACACTGTTTTACACAGTCAATAAAATTTACCTTGCCAGCAAAAATATCTGTAACTAATTATTTTATAATTTTTATCTAGATATTTAATTAAATCTCTAGATATTATGTCTACATAAAAATATACAAAATATACCTATCTGATAATAACCAAGTTCAAGTCAAACAAATTTTGAACAGCTCAAAGTGGGGTCATTTTGTAAATTAATAACGAAAATAGCAAGGTTCCAAAAGATAAGAGTGCTTGAAATTGTGTTTTCGTTTTAAACATTTTGCTCTTGGAACTAGAACTCGGATCAGTTGGTTGATCATCTTGTTACCTATTCTCCGGTGACGATTCGATTTATTGGATGAATGGAACAAGACTCGCCCACGTTGCTGCAAATGAAATCCCCACAGGACAAAGTAGGCTGCCAGGAAGACCACCAAAAAGATGGAAAGATAGCTGGTCTTCCATATCCCAAGAAGGAACACCAAACGCCAAAACAAACAGATCCCAGATATATCATAAGCGGAAGAAGAAAAAGATTTGATTTATTGTACGAAAAAATCTCATTAAAACCCTTAAACCAAACACTGGAACCTTTTTACAAAGTGCTTGAAATTGCGCAAGCCTCAAAAAAATTGTCCATAGAAACAGCTGATAAGAGAGAATCAACGGTTTTCTTTTGAACTAAGAATCTGTTAAAAAAATAGTGCGCGAAATTTTTTAGGTAACGAAGGTAGTGCCGCGACGTGTTTAAATTAAAGTTTTAGTTATTGTTGTTTCTAATTATTTCGTTAATTATAGTTTATTGTTTTTATTTGGTTAAGTGTAGTGAAACTATTGTGTTAATATGTTTGCCAAGTCAAAACGGTTCGAAGACAAACCCGGTAAGTATCGGTTTTTTCTTTGTTTCAAATTTTTCAATACATAAACCTAATTATTTACATTTTGTCCACGAGATTTCTTAGTTCTTGTTTTAATTCCCATTAGAAATAAGAAATTGGTTTGAGTACTGTGTGTTGTTGCGCAAAATTTGTATTGTGCCTATTGTAGGTATTATTTATCTAATAGCTAAACCCTAAGCCTGTCTGGGTACTTTGAGCCTCCAAAAACGCAAGTAAACCAATAGATATATGACATGAATTCGTAGGCTGAGAGTCCCCTATTACACACTTCTTGCTTCCACCACATCTATCTATCTGTACTCCTATGCCACTTCCCTTGCAGGATAGGCAGAGAGGACAGAGCGCCAGACAGTCCTATCCTCGCTTTAAATATTGCCGAATTAATTGCGGTTTATCATTGTGATTTGTACGAGTTGCCGCAATTATTGCTCGTGTAAGAGCACCTTTAATGGGCACAAATTCTCATATCCCTCTTCCAGAAAAACATTCCTGAAAAAAAAGAATTGGGTTTATCAAAATAAATAAAAATACACCTTTGTTTACCAGTAAGCTTGAAAAGCTTGTGTCGTGAAGTGAAGTAAGTTGGCATCGAGATCGAACCCGCACCCACTGGATTAACAGTCGTGCTTGTTACCAACCGCCTCATTATCATCCTATCATCACTCATTCTTTCAACATGTCCACACCATCTTACCATGTTTTATTGTATTTCAGTGGGGTGCGGAGCCGACGCAACGTATGTGATAGCAAGTGAAGCCAAGGCAATTGGAGGAGTCATTCCGAAGGTGGAAAGATTCAAGGGGATCAAATTGGATAAGTCAGACACAGAGTCGGTCACTAGCGATAAATCATCACAAGTCTTCAGAACTGTAAGTCAATACATCCATCAGCGATATGCTCTTAGTAAAAATTGTTGTGTTATCTATGATTTGAGATATACATACCTAAATTATTTTAGGTATTGAACCGGATTTCACTATAAAAAGTAGGTTGCAAATGTTGCGTCCACTCCTCAGCAGATGGCGTTAGCATAGCTGAAACATTGGGTCAATGTGAAATAATTTCCAGCTGTAGCATATATACAACTTTAAAAATTACACGATTAGCAGCTGCAGGATGTGGTGGAATGAGTGAACGTTGCCCTGGGCAAAAAATTATCACTTAACCCGGCGTGTGATCACTTTTATTTTTAAGTAATATTCACCAATTCCAGTCCATCCATCTGCCGCGGCCGGGAATTGAACCCAGATCTTTAACCTGACAAGCTGGTATTCTACCGCTGTGCTATGAAGGCTGGTAGTTAAGTCGAGATGAAACGTGTACATATTGTACACGGCCCTCTATTGAGATTATTTTTTTGGTATTTAGTGTTAATTTTCACAACGTAAGACTGGTGTTGTGACAAGAATAAAAGTGAATAAACTAAGATGGTTTGGGCATATTGAGAGAATGAAAGATGACAGGATGACAAAAAAGATATATTTGAGTGAGCGAAGAGGGGTGAGAAAGCGCCACTGCCCAAGAGTGACCTGGTCCGATCATGTCGACCAGATTTATTTATTTATTTGACATATACGGCTTGCGCCCTTAAATGCATTACAACAAAAATTTGGATTCAACATAATAGAACAATAAAAAATACAATAAAATAAAATAAAATTATGCAATTTTAATGTAGCATGCACCCATGCCCCACGGCCATACAATGCTCAAGGATGGACGGGTTTTGAGTAAAAGAGGACGGAGGCTAGGAGTGTGTGCAAGGATAGGACTGTCTGGCGCTCTGTCCTCTCTGCCTACTCTGCAAGGGACGTGGCGTGAGGGTATAGATAGATAGATTTAATACACACCTGGTCTGCATGTTATCTTTCTTGTAAGCAGATGGTTTAATTCTTGTAGAACTCCTTACATGATAATAAGATAGGGGTTCTTGGTTCAAGGTGTACCTACATACATACGTACACCAGTCTTGGTTGCTTATATTGTTCACTGGTTGCGACACCCGCTCATGTGTGACGTACTGGTATCTGCTAGAAGGGGAAGAAAATAATCATATTTTTTTAGCACATGTCTTAATGAATCAAAGATTCCCAACATATAAGGTATTCTTTAGAGAAACAATTTTGATTTCGAGTAAATCGTTTATTAAAATTTATTTTTTGTGAAAACATCGGATTTTCTACATGTAGTGGATTGATTGTAAAATAAGTTAGACTAAAATGACGTAAGCAAAGTGCGGTGTGTCAAGGTCCCATTGTTACCCTGATTCTGAATTCAGAGAGAAGTTTTGGTCAGAACTTTTTTACAAACAATCAATTTCAGACTTTGAAATTCATAATGTGTGAGTCCACCCAATCTGAATACATGCTGGTAGTACTATTCGATATATGTTTCATCTCGCCTCAGTTGTTTCATCTTGCCTCAGCCTACATAGCACAGTGGGTAGAATACCGATGTATCAAGTTAGATGTTCTGGGTTTGATTCCTAGCTGTGGCGGACGAATGGACTGGAATTGGTGAATGTTATTTAGGTGTAAAGTGATCACACTAAACCAGCCGACGATCAGTCATATGCCTGATGGAAAGTCCATCCTTTGCTGTATATCTGTTGAGATAACTACTTTTTATATTCAACTACGACATGTAGAAAATCCGACATTTCTCACAAAATAAAAGATGCAATATTCAAAATATTCTCAAAATGTTTTCAGCCTAAGGCGATCAGAAGAAATATTTTAAACTCTGCTAGTAAGAAGTTAACTGCGACCAAGTCATGTAGCAGCCTTAAGTGTGAGAGGAACCAACCACTGATTGATGATATCGTCAAGACCAAGGAGGTGGAGATAAGGTACGGTATTCTATGTCCCAAAAAGCAGCGTCGTCCACAGACGGTTGATAAGCCAACTTAGAACTCATGGGTGCCTTTGTAAAAGTCATTAGTTTGCGATTCAAATTTAAGAATCAGTATTTCATAACAACGTATCCGATTACGCTGTACCTCTTGCTGGGTCGGCGGAGAGGACAAATCTCCTTGCATCCATCATGCACATTTTTTTTTATAATAAAGGATCTGGGCTTGCATACACAAACCCAAATACTTTCCTGCACACTTTGCACTAGGCTAAAAGCCTGTATCGCAAAGTGTGGAATACATCACCAGCGCCGGGGTTTCAACCTAGCACCTACCGATCGAGAGACTGCAGCTTCAACCAACTGCGCCAAGCATGATGCAAGTGTTTTTGACAGATGTGCTGGAAGCATGGAGATGTATTTAGAGATAAAAGTATGTAGCGCTCTGTCCTCTCTGCCTACTCTGCAAGGGTTACAGTGTGCTGGAATAGATAGATAGTCGAATTTTTCTGATTTTAAATGTTTATTTTATAGGAATAAAGATGCAACGATCATGGAATACGAACAACAAATCGCTGAGATGAAAAATAAAATCAGTCAACTTACGAACGACGTCACATTACTTCAAGAAAATACCAAAAATCTACAAGATGAACTTTCTACTAAATCCTCGATCAAATCACCTGACAGAAAACTTAACGAACTCAAAGAGAATTTGGCGCTCGTTAAAAGTCACCACGCGTTGGCGCTGGAAGCCAACGAAAGCATCAGACATGAATACAAAATGGAAATAGATTCTCTTAAAGTGAAACACGATGAAGAAATGCAAGCCATTGTTAGTCGTTACAAGTCAGAGATGGAAGGCCTTAACAAAAATCATCAATCCGATGTCGAGGGAATGACGGTAGATTTCGCCGAGAAAATTAAGAACATAGAAGAAGATTATATTAGTCAAATCAAAATGCTGCAAGAGAATTCGGTCGAGAAAATTCGAATTTGTGAGATTCAATATGAGGAACGGATGCAGGAACTCAAGACCTACACGGATTCAGTATTGTGTCAGGAGAAACAGAAGTGGCAACGGGAATTCGATAAATGTCAGCAGATGACGGAAGACGAAATCGTGAAGTATGAAATACAAATTCAAGACTTGAAAGCCCAGCTCGATAATAGCAGTAAGAACGTTAAAGATTTGTCAAATCACGCGTCGAATTTACAGAAAACGATCGATTCTAAGGAGAAACAGTTGGACGAAGCGTATTGTAAAATTCAGTTGGCCGAGAATCTCTCAAATAACCAGCGATCAGGATATTTGAAAGAAATTGAAATTTTAAATAATGAATTGCGTAATGTTAATCACGAAAAGAACAAGTTCTCATTGACCTTGGAGACAACCAGGCAGACCATGGAAGCTCTCAGTATGAGGCTGAGGAGCTCTGACGAGGATGTCGAAACCCTGAAAGACCAATTGGAGAAATCGCGAGCAGAATTACAAGGCTTTAAAGTAGAATACAACCAGTTGCTGATGTCGATCGTCGGCTCAAAGTCAGCCCTCGACGAATCTCACCGTAACATCATGGAAAAGAATAAAGAATTGAGTGAATGTCTCGTCAAAATGGAAGCAGACGTTGTAGACAAAGTCGAAATTATGAAACACGAATTCTCTAACGAAATCGATCGTCTCAAATCAAATACTTTGATCTTGGTGAACGATTTGGAAGAAAAGAATATGAACGAACATATTAGATATTTAGAAATCAAAGAGAAATGTGACGAAGCTTATTCTATAATCGACGAATGTAAGAATATCATGTTCAATACCGAATGCCAATTGGAAACTAAAGATCAAGAAATTAATGAACTCGAAACGGAGAACAATCGCCTCACGGGAACGCTGGCAGCCGTCGAACAAGAGAAGAATGAATCGCAATCGCTACTGAAAGAGTTTAATATTTTGTTGAGTTGTAAGGACCAGAAGATTCACGATTACGTCCAAACCATCGCGGACACGAAACAGAGAGTCGGCGAATTGGAGGACCAAGTCAAAAAGGTGTCGGAACTTTTGGAAATCACCGAATTCATTATGAAAGAGAAGGAAAATGAAAATTATAAGTTGAACGATGAAACTGTCAAACTGAATATCATAAAAGATAAGTTAGATTCTCAGGTTTCCGAGTTGAATTCGCAGTTGGATGAATACGAGACCTTGAGTAATGATTTGATGATGAAACACGCTTACGAGAAAGATGTGTTGCACGAGGATATTAAGAAACTTAACTATCAGTTGACGTCCAAAGAAGATTACATCGGAGACTTGCAACATCAAATATCTGAATACGAATTACAGGTATTTTTTTTTATTTTATTTACGTAAACTATGAATATTTTTTGCAGAGAATTTAGTAAGGATTATTTTTGTCATTGATGAAATTCTCCTATCTATTACGATATTCTTAAAAAATGCGAAAAACCGCGAAAGGGGACCTTTTCGGGGGGGGGTTGTGGCAAGATTTTGATAGGCAACCCTAGTGCGATGTATGACCTTATGTGAAAGCTATCATTTGAACCACATTTTGATCAAAAAACATATTTTTAGCCGCTGGCTCTCGGGCTATTACAATCTATAATCTCTTAAAGGAGAATGCTAAAAAAAAACCAGGCCCGGCGCAAACAAAAGGGAACTCAAATAATTGGAAGAAATGAGTAATTAAATACTGCATAGGTGGCATCATCAAAATCAATGGCTGAATGTGTGAAATACCTATTCGAAGTATGGGTCACATGAATGTATTAGTAGAAGGAGCATTAAACAGTTACAATTGTGGTTTAAAAGCATATGATAAGTATGAGGTAGCCCGTCTTCTTCATCATCGATCTTGGTTGGGCCTGGGTTTTTTTCCATACTAAATAAGCATTCTCCTGTGTATTTTGATTTTATTTATGTACCTAGAACCTAATTTTCCCTGTACCTAACTTTACCTGTTTTTTTTTTTATTTACAGTCCCAGGAATACGAAATGCACTTAAAGTCTTGCAATACGAAAGCATTGGAAAGTACAAATGCCAAATTGGAGAAGGATCTAGAAGAGATGACTGTCAAATACACAGACCTATTGGGACATCAAAACAACAAACAGAAAATTAAGCACGTTATCGACCTGAAGACTCAGAACAACACACTCAAGGATGTAAGTATAACTTGTTACTATATTCTATTCCATCCCCTCATGCCGCATCACTTGCGAGGTAGGCAGAGAGAACAGATCGCCAGACTTTCCTATCCTTACACACACTTCGGGCTTCCGTCACATTCATGCAATTCCTCATACTCAGAACACGTCCGTCCTTGAGAATCTGGTCTTCGAGGTTCTTGGACGGCCGCGTTTCCTCACACCTTTTCTTTCTCCCAGGTAGGTATATTTTTTCATCATGGTCATGTGGAGAGAATGAACGATTACAAAGAAAGAAAATCCATCCTTTGCTGTATATCAGCTGACATAACAACTTGTTAATGGAATATTTTCTTACAGGAAAATGAAAAATTGCAGCACTTGATTCAAAAGCAAGCGATTCAAATTGAAAAACTGAAGAAAGATATTGAAAATAATAGAATAAAGTCACCAGTGAGGAAGTTGAAGATGTCAATGTCTACCCCTAAAGGGAAGGAAAATAGTCCGATGGGGAAATCACCCAAAGTGCTCGACAGTTCTTTAGCGGAGAGACAGTTGACACCATTAAAGGACCTTAATCGTTAGAATTTATAGCCTATTTCTATAATTTAGTCCAAATCACATAACAGGTTTTGACATTAATCAAATGGACATACATAGCTCATTTTTGTTAATTTTGTTACACTAAACCCAGATTATCTTTTTGGACAGATTTATACATTTTTAGACAACGAGAATAAATAGCATATTTCTGTAATTTAGACAATTAGTACATAGCACATTTTGACACTAATCAAATGGACATAGCTCATTTTTTGTTATTTTATTACACTTAATTTTAGACATATTTATACATTCTTAGACAACTTAGTCCAATTTACATAGAATGTTTTGACATTAATCACATGGATATAGTTAATTTTGTTACACTGAACCCAGATATTTTTAGACCGATTTATACATTTTTAGACGACTAGAATTAATAGCATATTTCTGTAATTTAGTGCAAATCACATACAAGGTTTTGACATTAATCAAATGGACATAGCTCATTTATTTTATTTTGTTATTTTATTACACAAAATTATTTTAGACATATTTATACATTCTTAGGCAGCTTAGTCCAAATTACTTGGCACATTTTGACATTAATCAAAAGGATATACTAGCTCATTTTGTTCTGTTTTATAAAATGTACTATTACTTACTGTGTTATTTAATTGATTGATTTTTCACTTTATTTCCCAATAAGCTGTGTGTTATTTGTATAATATATAAGTTAAATATTTATAATAAGTTAAATTATTACCAGGTATTGGTTTATTTTAGAATTATTGAATGTATGTTTGTGTGTCTTGTTGTGGATTTTATCAACGGTAAGGAACAGCGAAAGTAGGGGCCATTTTTCATACAAATTTTGCTCCTATTTTTGGT
The DNA here is from genome assembly GCA_963576895.1 of Ceraclea dissimilis. NCBI lineage: Eukaryota > Metazoa > Arthropoda > Insecta > Trichoptera > Leptoceridae > Ceraclea > Ceraclea dissimilis. The sequence continues at coordinate 1,215,375 of OY756360.1, forward strand.
TTTCCTCATTTAAAAAAGTGGCAAAATCCTCCCATGACGAATGTTTTGTATGTCTCAGGTTTTTTTTCATACATTGGAGTCTTCTTCTTTTTCTGCAGCCACTCAGGTCCATTGTTGGACATAGGTCTCCCCTTTGGTCCTCCACAGCTCCCTGTCTTGGGCACACTGCATCCATCCACCACTGGCACATTTCCTGATATCGTCAGACCAGCTTGCCTGGGGTCTTGGCACCTGGCAACATGCCCAGGCCAGCTCCATTTAAGACTCGCGACCCTTTCCGCCACATCGGTTTTCTCTGATACGAACATTTGGTACCCTGTCCCTTAAAGAAATGCCCAGCATCTTCCTCTCCATAGCTCTCTGTGTCACTAACAGCTTATGTGTTATTTGCTTTGTTAGGACCGATGTCTCTAAACCGTAGGTGAGTACTGGGAGAAGTTTCTGACTTTCACATAGCTATCTCAGCAGATATACAGCAAAGGGTGGACTTTTATCGGGCATATGACTGTTCGTTGATTGCCTTAATGGGTTCACTTTTCAATTAATCCAGTTTCCAGATAAACTGGAATTGGTGAATGTTACTCATGTGTAAAGCGATCACATTAAGCCAGCTGACGATCAGATGTTGAAAAGTTCATCCTTGGATCACTACTTATTTTCCAACTACTAAATGTACCTAAGAAAAAACCAATTGTGACATTCAGAAAAAAACATCAAGGATTATACATCTTTGGTATTTTTTCGTGGTTTACAAGAATTTTTATGTACTGTTTGTTTACAATTTGTAAGAAGAAGTTTGTGTTTAGTTATTTTTATGAATGTTGCATTAAAATTTTAGTACTTTTTTTTAGACATATAATTTATTTATTTGATTTATATAATTATGGCTGTTTTTATATATTAATAAATTATACATAGTACAAATTATAAAAATACATACTTAATTCAATTCTAATGAGTTTTATTTTACACAACTATAATTACCGGTTACACCTATGGTATCCTTCCAAAACTCTCACACCTCAATGTCTTCCATACAACAATTTCCCCACTATCCTCGGTTGTCTGGTGACGATGTCATATCAGCTGTATTGTCCATGACGAACTACTATCAATATTTCATGCAAATGTGATATTGGCCATGACGAACTATCAATAACTTATGCAGATGTGATATTGGCCATGACGAACTATCAATAACATACGGAAATGAGATACTGTCCATGACAAACTATAAATGTCTTGTGCAAATGTGATATTGTCCATGACGAAATTTCAATACTTTAAGCAAATGTGATATCATCCATGACGAACTATCATTAGCTCATGCAAATATGATATTGTCCATGACGAACTATCAATATTACACGCAAATATGATACTGTCCATGACGAACCAGGTATCAATATGCAAATGTGATATGTATTATCCATGACGAACTATTAATATCTTATGAAAATGTGATATTATCCATGACGAACTATCAATAACTTACATATGTAAATGTGATATCATCCATGACGAAATATTAATTTGAATGTTATTTCTTCTCCACTTAAACAAGTGATTCAGATATTGAACAAGAGGAATGAATACAAAAAACACTTAACTCACATTTTTATATTAGAGGACATGACGAAATTGAGTGACACAAAGAAAAAGACATTTTTTTTATTATTCACAGTCAATATTATTTATTAAGAGATAAGTTATTACACATTTAACATATTGTTTGTATTATTACAACACAATAATAGTATTACTATTTGAGATGTCAAGTTACAATTACAATATATGTTTAGAGTAGCAGTAGGTGGGGACAGAATGTCTCACAGAATATAAACAATATGCAATTGTACATTTTCCCAACTTTGAGTATTTAAAATTTGTAACTAGAATTTGAATGTCAAATACAGTACCGCCAGCATTAGCGGCGTAGTGTTAAAATGCTTGCCACACATTCACCAGGTTTCAGATTCTATTCCCGAATGGTTACGAACCAATTTTTATTCGCTTCTTGCTTATGTTACATAAAAATTCAGAAATCGGTTTTAAAAAATTAATACATTTAATATTGCAGGGCAATTTCTAAATACGGATAATTCGCTGTATTTTGGGCCCCAAAGTGAGCCTAATTCTTTGATATCTAGATGGGTGAATGTTTCCCAGTATTAGGCTGATGAGTTCATATATCAATCGTGAATGATAATACACACACTTTTCTGGCTGATACTACTGAGAGATGTGCTGGCAAGTCTAAAACTTTTATATTACGAAAATGAGATTCGTTTATATATAGGGAAACGATTTTATTTTCTTCTCTACTTTTAATTAGATGTATATAAAAGTAGAAAATGGAAAAAGTAGACAAATACAAAAATGTATAAATTAACATAGAGCGTAAAGACGTAGAAATAATTATATAATAGTGACTTATAGATTTACTTACACGATATATTTTCAAACAAATAAGGGTTCATTTCAGTTATGTTGAGATTTTTTTATATAAAGAAAAAACTAAATTAAGGATTACGTTTGTAAGAGATAAAAAACCGAAATTTAACTTAATCATTTGGAGTCAAATAAAAGCTAATTATATTTTATACATTGAGCCGTTATTAAGAACACAACATTGCAAAATATGTACAAGAAATACTAATATTATTACCGTCAGTTTCTTGTATAAAATTAAATACATATAAAAAAAAATTGTACTTATTGAATAAATCATTTCTATAAAATATGAGACGACACAGAAAGCATTTTTTACGATGTAGATAGTATTGCATAATGTAATTAAAATTAATACATACAAGTGATATTTAAAATATTCATCGAGATCTTAAGATTAAACAAATATCATTATCTTAAAGAGAGAACTTAAGGCCATGACGAAATATCAATATTTTGTATAGAAGTCCATGACAAAATATCAAAATTTTGAGTGAATGTTATATCATCCATGACGACATATCAATATATATTGTAAATGTTACTAGTATATCCATGACGAAATATCAATTTTTAGAGTAAATATTGTCATCCATGACGAAATATCAATATTTTGTGTAAATGTTACAATATCCATGACGAGATATCAAACTCATTTGCCGTGTTTCATAGGTCATGACGAAATGTCAATACAAAAATTTGTACGTACGTGAACTTGTATGTCGTCATCTAACTTTAAGTTCTCAAATAATCTTATTTGTAAAACACATTAACGTTAACTTTGGATATGAATTCATGTTTGGTACAAATGTGTATAAAGGAAAATGTTGGTGAAATGGTGGTTCAATCACTTCAGTCTTACATAAGTTAGGTTCAACTTAACATAAGTTTGTATATAAAGAGATCACAGTATAATTAATATATTTAGTTTAGATATTCTTGTAATAAAGTATAAAACGTAAGCTAAAAGCTTAAATACAATTAATATATTAAAACATATTCATACAATTATTGGCAAGAGAGCTGGCGTAGCTTTTAGTGGCAAGATTATTTAAATTAACGATAATGCAACGATTTAAAATGAATTCGAGTTTACATGAACAGAGAGAGGTGGCTCATTCAAAGTAGTTAATAATTATGGAATGGCTCATTCAAAGTAGTTAATAATTATTGAATGGCTTATTCAAAGTAGTTATTAATTATGGAATTATTGAACGACACATTCAAAGTAATTAATAATTATGGATTTATTGAGTAGCTCATTCAAACTAGTTAATAGTAATGGAATCATTAGGTGACTCATTCAAACTAGTTAATAGTAATGGAATCATTAGGTGGCTCATTCAAAGTAGTTAATAATTATGGAATTATTAAGTGGCTCATTCAAGCGGAGATGAAAATCCAGCTCTAGAATCCGAGAGGTCGATAAATAATGAGATATCAAATGAAGTGTCTGTATATTTCAATGAAATTGTAATGTGTTAATCGTATAATTCAGTCAATAAGGAAGTGATAGTAATTTGACAGAAAATAATTATATCTAACGATAATGTAAAATACAGTAGCGGTAAACGAATTACAATATTATATTAAATACGCTTAAGTTATACAATGACTTAATGTAAATAAATAAATTAATAATAATTCTTTAAATTCAAACAAACACAATAAAACAATTGATATTTTTTACATCTTCGTCAGAGAAACAAACTGACGTCCCCTCAAATCGTCAACTGAGAATAACACACAATAAGGTTCTATCTGCGTGTAAAATATACGAGAGTCTGATACTTTGATATAGTTTTTTCAACATTTTGGTTTTATCGGTTAGAGCCTTGTTATTCTCAGGTCGCTTTACAATCAATTCTTCTTTGCTGGTTACATCAATTTGTCGTTCTGTCTTCGATATTACTATACATAATATTAGGTACTAAAAATAATTAGAAAATTGCATTCATAACCATCAGCTTATTATTATCTATCTATCTAATCCCTCCCTTGCGGGATAGGCAGAGGGTACACAACGCCACGCTGCCTAATCCTCACGCACACTCCTCACTTACGTCACATTCATACATTTTAGAAAATTGTAAAAATACAAATGATCAATAATAGTAAAAGGTACATTTTTCCTTTTTTTGAAACTGCAGATTTTATAGAATAATTTCCCACAATTTTTTGGCATTTTTTCTAATGTTCTGTAAAACTTAGGTGTTGTTTTAAAAAAAATTAAGAGCCTATACGCTACCATTTGGCTTTGGCGTTTACTCAGCCAATACTGAGAGCATTGTCTTGAAACTGAAGACAGTCATAGATGGAAGTAAAAAAGGCTAAATTATACTTTTATATCTGAAAAACTGAACGGAAAATCTTCAGATCTCGTAAATTTCAGGGGTACTTTCGGAATAATTTTTAATTTAAGGAATTTCCGAATATTTTAATTCTAGGACAGTCAATTTGTAGTCCATACTTTCATCTATCACTGTCTGCAATTTCAAGACGATTCTCTCAGTATTGGCTGAGAACAATTCAGGGCGCCGAAGTCAGATGAGAGCATATAGGACCTTAAGAATGGCAAACTATATATTTTATTCCACAAACTGAATTACACACATACACCCACAAATTGTTACGCATACATACATACTAAAATTATAAAAATACTAAAAATAATGTTATTTACATTTACCTATTCTTAAATTATAATATTTAAAAAATGCACAAATTTTTATACTACGTAATAAAAAAATCTATAGGTTATAAAAAAAAAACATTTTGCAAACAGACTGTATTATTTAAAGAATTGACTATTTGCCGGTGAACTGTCGTCAACTGAGGATAACAAGGTTATAACTTACAAATTTTAATATTTCGATGTTTGTCATTTTTTAGCAATTTTGAGTTTGAAAATAACGAGAGAAATAAGGTTCGATTGATTTCATTTGTTTCAACATTTTCGTCTTATCAGCTAGAACCTTGTTATCCTCGGGTGACGAAGTATCAAACTTGTACGAATTTTACAGAAGAAATTAAAAACGAATTAATAATTGGGTTTACTAAAAAAGGGTAGAAGTATTTAAGTGTTAATCTTATTTAAATTAACACAAATAATAAGACTTTTTTACAAGTACACACCTTTTAAGTATTTTTTTTATTTCGGTCTCAATACCAATTCAATGACAACAACTCTCCGTTTTTTTAATATTACAAAAGAACATTCTTTTGCAATTCGTCAGAATAACGTTGACGATATTGAGACACAAGTTACATTACAATCAAGGTCGTCACTCAAGTTTGTCACCTTAAAAAATTTTTTTGTATACTAAAATAATAAAATATAATACATTAATCATCAATAATTTATTGGAATTGTGGTTGTGGTAAATCAGAATCATAAAAATGGTTAAAAAAATAATGACGAAATCAAGTCCATGTTAAAACATGACGCGTGTCTGACTTTCGTCACAGCTGTCAAATCACAACAACAGTAACATTACAAAAATTGAATATGGAAATTTTTTTTTATTGTAAACTCTACGAAATATTGATGTACTTATGTATAAATTGTAAATTGGTTATCGTCATACAAAAAAGATAGCAAATAATTGTATATATTTCAAAAATATTCATGTGTATAAAGTGGGACGGACGCTACAAGTCCAATTTATTCATTTTCGGACGCTACAGGTCCAAGTTACGGATGCTACAGGTCCATTTTATTCATTTTAGGGATGTTGCAAGCTCAATTTTATTCATGTTACAGATGCTACAAGTTCATCTTTGTAATTTTACGGATGCTGCAGGTCCATCTTTGTAATTTTACGGATGCTTCAGGTCGATCTTCGTAATTTTACAGACACTACAGATCCATTTTAGTAATTTTACGGATGCTACAGGTCAATCTTCGTAATTTTACAGATACAACAGATCCATTTTTGTAATTTTACGGATGCTACAGGTTCATCTTCGTAATTTTACGGACAGTACAGATCCATTTTCGTAATTATTTTTGGATATACAGCAATAAAAGATAAAATTGACTTAAAACTGCGGATTATACGTCTAATCCTGTCTCGCATACAACGGTACTACGTTATTCTGTATCCAATAGTCACAATTGGGATATTCCGTCTGCGGTAGAACATCTTGACCAACTTGTAGAACGACGAGATTACGTTTTCCGTCGGACTGAGGCACAGCTCCATGCCACACATAGTGATAGAACAATTGCTGCATGGCCGATACGTATCGCCGTTGTTCGGGGGTTTTGGGTTCGTATCTTCCGAGTATAGCGGAAATATCGGCGTCGACATCTGATATGTTGTATTCGCCTCCCGGTTGTGTCACAACGTAGAACGGTGTCGAAGGGCGCAAGCGAGCAATAGTCAACAACGGGCAAATGGTTCTGATGTCGGATATCAAACTGGCCAATCCTTGATATGTTGCATTGTATCTCCTCAGCGCTTCGTCAGCCAAGTTCAATTTGCCAAGTTGACTCTGTCGTACGTGATCCGTGACTAGATCCGTCGTCCATGTTGTGTGGCGAAGCAACAGTTTCTCAGACGCTCCAACATGTGCTGTGGTACCAAATACGACGGGTATCTTTGAAGTGGGGAATTCATTTGCAAAGTGATTAGTAAGAATGGTTCCGTCCAGGACCAACCACTCGTGTCTCTCGTTAGGATCTTCGGAACTTTGTGGAAGATCGGGAGATTCGCCCCTCCATACATCAGGAACCATATTCAACAGTTCGTCGACATTCTTTTCTCTAAGACATTTAGCTTGCGTGCAGTTAGTAAGATCCAAGTATCTCGCATTTGCCAATTCGTATTTTTGGAGCTCTTTTCCTGGGAATAACGATGCGCCTGAAGAAACCCACGCCCTGGCGAACAATTTTTCAGCCTTTCTGTAATTTAGCAATGCAGTGACTAGCGTGCCGCCGGCGCGATGTCCAAACAAAGTCACAGCTTTCGGATCTCCGCCGAAATTCTTAATATTCAGTTGTACCCACTTCAAAGCGGCGATGATATCGGAGAGAGCGTAGTTTCCGGATGAAGGTGGATGAGCAGTCTTGGATAAGGGATCCAGAGCCAGGAAACCGAGGACGCCCAATCGGAAGTTGGGTCTCACGAAGAGGACATCCTTGGATCGAGCGTATCTTGTAGAGGGTCTTAGTTTTCCGGGTGAACCTCCGAGTAGAGTGTTGCTGCCGATAAGAACGATGACTGGGAGGGGATTATCGTAGCGTACATGAGGAGTAATGACATCCAAAGTAAGGCAATCTTCCTCACCGTCGTACGATCCATTGAGATAGCTCTGGCTGCATACATCAGTGGCGTTGTGTGCCTTGAGAGTTCCGTTCCAACATACGTTTATATTGTCCAGTGGTTGAGCTGCGCGCCAACGATTATTACCAACGGGAGGCACGGCATAAGGAATTCCTCTGAATGCAAAAGCACCGTCCTCCAATACACTGCAATAAAATACACACTATTAGTTTACAAAAATGGGAATTTGTCTAAATTTCCTCGATTTTCAAGAACGTATCAAGCTGATATTAGTAGACAACGGGCAATCATTTGCACAAGGCTCACATTGTGTAAAACTCTCTTAGAGTTCCTGAAATCATGCAGAGAAGGTAGTATATCTGGTTCACTTTAAGAAATTTTGGGGTCGCATGCATACATAAAAGTGGGCACTCAAACCAGCTTAGATAAATATACACATAGACACAAAGTAATTTCTACCAGCTAACAATAGTTTAGTTGAGCTGAGTAGGTAGCGAATTAGTACTACTTACTCAACTAAACTACTGGCCTAATGCACACGAGGAGTAAGACAATTTACACTAAATGATTGTCATCTGTTGTCTGCTCAGTATCAGCTTATTTGTCCCACAAAGAAGTCTTGGATTGATGGGAGACTTACCCTTCAACGAGACCGCAAGACGTGACTGCATCCACGTACTTCCCGTCCTTGATGGGGGCGACCTTGATGCCACCACCCGAGCAGGTCACAGCGATGATGATGATCAGCAGAATGATGAACAGGAGAATGCCTCCAGCCACAGCCCAGTCATCTGTTGGAAATTATTTCAATTAACATCCAGCCCAATGTGATTACTATAGGACCAACAAGATTTCGCTTCATGTGATTACTATGGGACCAACGAGTTTTCACTCAATATGATCACTATGTGACCAACAAGTTTTCACTCAATATGATCACTATGTGACCAACAAGTTTTCACTCAACATGATCACTATGTGACCAACAAGTTTTCACTCAATATGATCACTATGTGACCAACAAGTTTTCACTCAATGTGATCACTATGTGACCAACAAGTTTTCACCCAAGGTGATCTCTATGTGACCAACAAGTTTTCACCCAAGGTGATCTCTATGGGACCAGCAACTTTTGATTAAAATAAGCGTATTTGACTGTAATAAAACAAATTTATATTACCAATGATACATTTCTGTTGCCTAATCCTCTCCTGCCAAGTCAATTTCTCTTTTGGTGTGTCCTTGCTGTCGTCTGGTTTCTCCTGAAATAAAGAATGGAGGTTTGAGAACTCAGAAAGACATTACTATACATCAGAAAACAAATGCCGTTTTATGGCTGAGGTGCAATAAAACTTTACTAATCCTATAATTCTATAGGCGGCTCATGAACAAAAGCATTATTTTTCTTCGTATTTAAATTACAGGGGTTTCCATCTTTACTTGAATTCTGTACAAACATCAATATATATAGGGCAATAAAACGATAAGTGAAGTGTAAACATTAAATTCCACGTAACTTGTATCTGCGTGCATTATGCAGGTGGTACTAGCAAAATTTGCGAAGTAAACAAACTGTATAATATTGTTGTTCACTCTACGTCCCTGCACATCTCCTAGTCCCAGGTACCTAGAGCATCGAATCTCACTATGTATAAACATTACCATCATGACTGTTATTGTTGTTTATTGGGTCATGAAAAGCATGCATATTCGAGTTTTTAGGGTCACAAAAGGTGCATATTTTCGAGTTTTAAGGGCCATAAAAATCATGCAAATTTTTGAGTTTTCACAATCATGAAAAGCATGCATATTTTCTGACTAACTGACATTCTTCTATCTATCTATCTATTATATTTATTTACTTTATTATTATTTATATTATGTAAGTTATCTCTTTCTTGTCTCGGGTTGACTGTAAGATATTGCGCTTGTAATAAGTCCGCCTTTTGGCACACTATCTTCTATCTATCTATCTATACCCTCACGCCACATCCCTTGCAGGGTAGGCAGAGAGGACAGAGCGCCAGACAGCCCTATCCTTACACACACTCCTAGCTTCCGTCACATTCATGCAATTAGTCATACACGCTCTCCGATTCCTTTTACTCAAAACGCGTCCATCCTTGAGGATCTGGTCGACATGATCGGACCAGGTCAGTCTCGGACGGCCGCGCTTTCTCACCCCTCTTCGCTCATTCAGATATATCTTTTTTGTCATCCTGTCATCATTCATTCTCTCAACATGCCCAAACCATCTTAGTTTGTTTACTTTCATTCTTGTCACTACACCAGTCTTGCAGTCACTCATTTCCCTAATAACCTCATTCCTTATCTTATCTCTCAGCGTTTTCCCGCACATTCTTCTTAATGACCTCATTTCTACTGCATTCAACCCTGATTCATCCTTCTTCATCCACGTCCACGTCTCACTAGCATACATCAGGGTCGGCACCAAGACAGCATTGTGCACTAGCACTTTTGCTTTCATAGACACATTGCTACTACTAACAATCGGACCGAGCGCACCATTCGTCCTAGTACCGGCCAGCTTCCTTCTTTCAATGTCTCCATCACAGCGTCCATCTCTAGTAAACAAACTTCCCAGATATACATACTCATCCACTTGCTCCAGACAGTCATTACCAACCTTTATCACACAATTTGTCCTTATTTCCTCTCTTTCGAACACTAATACTTTCGTTTTATTTACATTCATTTTCATACCATTCATATCGCAGCTTTCGTACACACAGGATACTATCCGTTGTAACTCACATTCATCATCAGCCATCAACACTAAATCATCTGCAAACATTAACGCACATACTTTCACTCCATTTAGGTCCACACCAACATTCAGCTCATTCAGAGGACGCATGCAGTAGTCGAAGAACAGGTTGAACAACCAAGGAGACATGACGCAACCCTGTTTAACCCCTTTTGTGAGAGTGAACCACTGCGACAACGCAGCATTCACCCTGACACAAGCAGAGCTCTCCGTATATAGAGACGCGATTGCGCCAATCAGTCGGTCGCTCACCCCATATTCCGACAGTACACGCCACAGTCTTTCTCGGTCCACACGATCGTATGCCTTCTCCAGATCCACGAACGCGCAGAAGAGCCTCTGGTGTTTAGCCAGAAGCTTCTCCACGACCATCCGTAGGGAGAAGATCTGATCGGTGCACCCCCTGCCACTCATGAAAGCACCCTGCACATCCCATACTTTCTATTTTTGTAATTAGGTATACATACATATTTTGTTTTGGCCAATAAAGATTTATTTATTTATTCTTGTCTCTCATTAGCAACAATGTTAAATGGCTAATGATGACTCATAATAATAAGTATGGGATCATTGCTCCAGTTAGTTTGTTATTGAATGAAAAGGAAATGATAAAGTAAAATGTGAGTTACCTAGTTGATACAATAATACAGTGTCTGTACCTAGACCTACACAGTACACAATGCACCAGTCATCAGCTGATATGAGAATGTGAATGAATTAAGTGACTGTATTTATACAAACATTTCAATACGAATATCCTGAATTCCTTCACGATGACACACAGATAAAACAGTAGGTCTAGACATACTAAGTATGATGCAAACAAATCTTTTCCCATTTTCAATACCAAACCGATTATTGTATTTTTTTTTTTAAAGTATCTAGGCTTGCATACACAAACCCAAATACTTTCCTGCACACCTTGCACTAGGCTAAAAGCCTGTATTGCAATGTGTGGAATACATCTGGAATACAGCTTTTAGCCTAGTGCACGCCGTGCAGGAAAGTATTTGGGTTTGTGTACGCAAGCCCAGATCCTTTTTATATATAAAAAGAAACTACTACAGGAAGGTTCAATGTAATTACAAAAACAATATAAATAAATATTACAAATTGTTCATTACCTCAATGTCTAGCTTGACATTCTCCATCCCATCCTCGTTGCTCTGAAGTTCTACTTTCTCCGCATCCTTGTTATCGTCCAGTGTCTCCATGGAGGCCAGACCAGCCTGCTTGCCCCCCTCCAGGCCGCTCTCCACGTCCCCTCCCCCGCGCAACCTGCGAGGCAGCATGTTCACCAGCGGGAGCCTGATGGCATTGATCAGACCTTTCTTGGGAGCGGCTTGCTGCGGCTCTCCACCCTCGGTGGCTGGCTGTTCTTCGGCTTCTAAATTGTAAATTCAACTATGTCAACCTTACGTTCACCCCATAAAGTAGATCCCGTCAAGCCATATCCTTTGCGGAGTAGGCAGGGAGGACAGAGAGCCAAACAATTCTGTCCTTATACACTGGTCGGCAAAAGATGATGAGCTGTAACGCCGGCTGGTGAAATATTGTATTAAAAAAAATCTCTCTTTTCCATCACTTTCCTAATATTCGTCGCATACGTTCAACGGTTTCTCCCACTCAACACGCTTCCGTCTAGTCAATATACTCACTCCTACTGACTCTAGGATGACCACGTTTACTCACATACTCTCACTCAGAACCTACTGTCAAAACCCTCAACATTCCTAAAAGTATATATTTCTCTTACCGCCTTCTTTGGGCTGTTGTTCCTCTCCTTCGACAGCCGCCGCGGTTGCTGGGGGCGCCGCCTCAGCCGCCGGCTTCGGCTTCTTGTTGAAGGGGTTCTTTGGCATTTTAATGTTGGCTAACCTTGTCCTGATGTTAGCCGCAGCGGCCCCCACTCTACCACCGCTGGGAGCGCCACTCTTGTCTTCTCCTTCCTTGAGTCCAGCTTCCACATCTTCATTACCAGTTTTCTCCAGAAGTTCTCCTTCAGCTCCATCATCCTGCATGACATTTGACTTTTATTATCTACTACTATTCTATTATTCTACTAATTATTTGTTTCATAAATCTTCCAAAAAATTCGACTGCGGAGCTAATTTGACTTGATAATAAGAAAAAAAATCACATCAGAGGGCCGAAATTTTGAAAATTGCGGTAAAAATTGCGATAACATCAGGTTTGGCAAGTCCAAGTGCCCGAAATTAAGGCCTAAGGACGATAATAAACAATAAACATTGCTAAAGAAGATCACGAAAGTTGGACAAACATCTGGAGGACACTCGAAAAAATATAAAAAAAAAGTGGGGGAACAATTCTACATCCCAGGGATCTAATACTTAAAACTACGAATTACGATAGATCTTTCCTCACCTTGCATCTTTCCTTAGATTTACTTCTGGTAAAGAACCCTGGCATCTTAATCCCTCCAATGGGAATAAACTTTGGCTTCACCTCCCTCCCCTCCTGTGTAATGGCATCCTTATCTTTCTCTTCAACTTCCTTGTCTTTATCCTTCTTCTCAACTTCTTGTTCTTTGTCTTTGTCCTTTTCTACCACATCTTCTTTGGTATCTGTCTTCTCCGGTTTAGTCTCTTCGTCTTTAAGCATCTTCTCTCTTTCTTCATCCTCAATCTCCTTTTTGTCTAAGCTCTTCTTGTCCTCTTGGGCCGCAGCAATGTCACTTATTATTTCACTCATCTTGTCAGCTTACAAACTTGTATCTGTGGACAATACAAAGAAATATTTATTTTCCGACCTGTGTTTAAAAAAGTACCAAAACTAAAGTGGCAATGGGCAGAACATCAAGAACAGGGCGCCACGAATACTGAAGCAAAGATCTTGGACCAACAAAAGGAACATTGAAAGACCATGAAATTGATGGACCGACGACATTGTTGAGATCCCTAGTGGAGCCTGAATGCGGAAGGGTCCAGACACACAGACAAATGGAAACAGCTGGAAGAGGCCTAAATTCAGCAGTGAAGAGATTAAGCCTTCCCTAGAGGCAGAAGTTTTAAAAGTCCTGCCAATCAGACGAAAAAGAAAGCCTACGTTTCAATTGCTTGATGACTGCAATTTAGTTCACGGTTGGTTTTTTACACTTGGTCTTCATCTAGTGACGTAATTATTGATCAGAGTCTCAAAGGTAAAATAATAGCCTAATTGATTGAAAGGTTAAATAAAATAATGTGGAAAAATCTCATCTATGGATATTAAGATGCGCTTACACGAGTTATTTTTCTAGCAATAATTGCGGCAACTCGCACAAATCGTATTGATTAACATTATTTCGCAATATACAGAAATTATTTCGGCAATATTTAAAGCGAGACAACAAGAGAGCAGGAGCACCTTTAGGTGGTGAAATCCCGTTTATTCAACCCTATTCACACTAGGGTTACTTCAGTTAGTAACGATTAGTCATTTGAATGCACATTGTACAGTAATACACACACACACTGCAAAGTATGTAAAGTATCTATCTACTGAATGAATGACTCATTCAACAACCGAGATGAATCATGAATCTGAAACTAGAGAGTAAAAGTTATCTTTCAGATAACCCACAGAGTTCACATTCACATATGCACTGAGCAAAAATCTTTCTATTTTTGCTTCAACTTTTACAAATTTTGTATGAGAATGTTAGCGCGAGATAAGAATAACGTAACCGACAATGTGAATTATACCTTTTGAAAAAGAACCTGGGAACAGTTAAGATTATAATTAAGTACCAGTATTTTGGCAAAACTATACTTTTATATCTGAAAAACTGAATGGAAAATCCTCAGATCCCGTAAATTACAGGGGTACTTTCGGAATATTTTTTTATTCAAGGAATTTCCAAATATTGCAATTCTAAAACAGTCAATATGTAGTCCATACTTTCATCTATCACTGTCTTCCGTTTCAAGACGATTCTCTCAGTATTGGCTGAGATCAATTGAGGGCGCCGAAGCCGAATGACAGCATATATTGAGTACTTACATTTACTAGTACGTGTTTAAAATTTGTGGTAGATTAATCGAATTACTGAGCTATGAATTTATAATGGAGAGAGACGATCCTTAATATTGTCGATAAATCATCAATATGTTGAAAGGAGGTGGTACCATACAAGTGTTAATGTGATAAATTGCCTATAATAATATCATGTATTTAGAGTCTAATTACATAGGGGTCAATACATATTTATAGGTAGGTACTACACAACCAACTAATACTTTACCATTTATAACCATTTATGAGGGATCCTGGATGCGGAAGGGTCAGAGCAGGGACGAGTGGAAACAGTTGGAAGAGGCCTATATCCAGCAGTGGAGGGAAGAAGGCTAATGAAGAAGATAGCCAGTAAATGCTGTGTGTACAAAAACATACAACATCCATCTATCTATCTGTACCCTCACGCCGCGTCCCTTGCAGGGTGGGCAGAGGACAGAGCGCCAGACTGCCCTATGCCTATCCTTACACACGCTCCTAGCCTCCGTCACATTCATGCAATTTGAGGTGGTCGCGCTCGACTATTAATCCGGCGGGCGCGGGTTTTTTCCCGATGCCGAATTACTCCACTCCACAACACAAGCTTTTCAAGCTTTATGTGAAGTGTACAACGATGTATTTGGCCTTAAGTATTTCGATAAACCCAGATTCATAAAAAAAATGTCATACACGCTCTCCGATTCCTTTCACTCAAAACTTAATTTCGGGAGTAACTTGAACCGAAGCAGTTGAACGCGTTCAAACGAACTCGCGAAATGTTAATTGATGAAATGAGAATATTTTAATTGGTGTGAAGTCATATAAGATGTAGTCATACGAGCATGATGACTGATGACTGACTGACCAAACATTTCATGAGTTGGGCATCTTCTAGGTATCCACTATCCAGTACATGTACTGGCAATGCTATGTTTTAATGTGACCGAATTTTCTACACGTAAAGCACAAAGACATACATACATAGGGTTGCCAGACATCCAGGTTTTACGCTTTGTGTCCCGGTGCACCGAACAAACCTTGCAAAAAAATTGTAATTTTTCAAGGATTTTTATCCTTTTGTAGAATTTTGAACAGGTTTTTGAGTTATTCAAATATATATTTCCTAAGTATGAAAATCTGTGACAAATTATTTGGCACCACTAGTGGATTTAGGGGGGGGGGGGGGCTAGGGGGCTGAAGCCCCCCCCCCCCCCAAACCATGGATTACAGTCAGTGGCGGGGCTAGGGTTTTCACGTCAGGTAAGCCCACGTATATATAAAAAAAAGAAAATTTAAAAAATACATGTGTAATGAAAAAAAATTGTATGACTAAAATTTTTCGGAATTTCCTCCGGTAACTGCGGGTAAACGGCTAGTCTTATGAAAAAATGTAGCGAACCTTTTTTGTAGAGAATTTATAAACGATTATTTTTGTCATTGACAGTTTTCTTCTATCTCTTACCGTTTTTCTAAAAATTGAGAAAAAACGCACAGAGGGGGGGTGGGGACGTTTGGGGGGACGCGTCTGATGGGGGTTCTGGCACTCGATATTCTGAAACACCCTACCCCAAGGTATCATTCTGCGCAGGTTTCAAAAAATTATAAATACTTCTGACTTAGAACTGCATAATGACTGAACTATTCGAAATGACCGAACTATTAGTAACTTAAAAGGTATTGGTAAGTTTGATATTGGTTTTGGCGAAGTAATAATATTTATTTATTTATTCTTTAAGAAAACAATGAAATGAACATAGTACAGATTACAAAGAATTGTTCACTGGGGCGAACTTATCGCAGAACTGCGATCTCTTCCAGTTAACCCCAATATCATTATTTTTAGTAAATGTTAGTATTTTCCTCTTACCTCTAATCGCTAAAACACCAATACACTTTATTTCTTCGCACCTGATAATAAAACACTCACCCATTTTATTAAAACAACATCTAATAATATTTTTAACCTCAAAAAGTTAAACAATCGAAAATCGAAGAACCATTTGAACATTTACCGCATAAAGTTTGTTTTGACATTCAAATGCAAAGATAAAGCATATTAGAATAGCATGATTAATACTTGATTAATATGTGAAAATATTTTTATGTTGGTACGTCTACAATTTGCATCTATACTCACAGAAAAAGCCCGGCTTATGAATTCATACAAAATTTTGACAGGAGCCTATACATACTTATGTTAATGGTATGTATGTTACTATTATCATAATAATGAGAGTGAAAAGGTAAGGGAGACAAGCCCAAATGATAATAGTGGGATAGAGTAAGATGGCTGTATTATTGTGTGACTGTACTTTACGTGTTTTTCGCGGGTTCTCGGCAATAGGATGAGTGAACTAGCGCCATCTAACGATAATTAATACATCTTCGGTATTGAACCGCGCGATATTTAAATGAACGAGTACCATCGGAAAACGCTTTTTATAATATTTCGGAGATTTATTTCTTATTTCCACTGGGTAAGCCCGGCTTTTGAGCATGTATGGTAGCTCCGCCACTGATTACAGTAGTATATATAGAACAAATCTAGGGATTTCAGCCCCTTAGCCCCCCCCAAAACGTTGAGTGACGTAGGATTCCCCCCTCGTCTGCGATCTTTCCGCCGCATAAGGACGGCTCAAAATTTTTAGCGAGGACCAAAAAAAAAAAGGTCAACAAAAAGAAATCTCGGAAAAAAATGTTTAATCTTCAGCCCCCCCCCCCCCAAAATGAAATCCTGGATCCGCCACTGTTTGGCACATTCCTTAAATTGTAAATTTCATCATTTCTGATAATACATATACCTACAGCTAGATTTGTAGGTATTATTGGTTAGTTTGCTCATCCAACATAAACCATCGTGGAAACATTACATGAACGACTCATTATAAGAAGTAATTGGTGCGAGTATGATGTCTTCGATTACTGAGAAATTCACCAGTGAACTGTCATTTAGTAAAAACATCAGGTTGAACCGAAAGAAATATTTTCCTACATCTACATCTATCAAAGTTGCATCACATATTTTTAACGGTCTGCTCTTAGGCTATTCCTAGCCACTTGCGGTTAGCTGGCAGAGATCGCAGCACTGTGCTATGCTCGCCCTAGTGAACAAATGTTGCGGTTTATATTTGAAATGTTTACATGTCTCTATATCTTGTTCACCAAAAGTGTAAATAAATAAATTCGTCTTAAAGTCGAACACACCAGCCACTTATCACCCAAGTGACACAGACTCGTAGGCTAAACTGGCTCGGGCACATTCTAGGTATGCCCGCCGATAGCATCAACAACATCTGTCTCCAATATCGCCCTGAAGGCAACAGACGTCTGTGCAGGCCTGCAATGACCATCCAGAGGCTGTACACATCGGAGCTGCGCCAGGCTGGAATGACATGGGAACAGAAAACGGAGTTGGCCCAGGACAGAAAAGCCTGGAAAAACTGGGTGACGACCACATCCTCCACATAGGGAGCACACGTGGATATGTATGTAGATGTACATATATCTGCTTCATTCGGATTAAAAACGCATTTAAAATACCTAGGAATTATCATTTGGATATAATATAATTGGTAAGAACAAAAAAAAATAAGATAATTTTAACCGCACTATTAAGATGCGATTACTGATTACCTTTGAAAAAAATCTCATAATATCTAGTTTAGAATTTGTGATTGAAGACACTTCAAGTGGCGCTGTGGTGTGGTTTTATTAGCATTAGGTTTCAAGTCTTTGAGATAATCTGTTCAATTAAGCCCGGAACCACAACCACAAGAAGGTACATTGATCTGTGTAGTGTGTACTAAGTATTAAACCACCTAGTAAATAATATAGAGCATAAATACGGGGAATAGACATCAGGCGTTACCATGAACGGATCGGAACAGTAACATTTAACAAAAAATACCAGTGATTTTTTTATTTAGTAGCAGTGGAAAATATTAAATCACGATTTTTGCCTTCACAAAAATTTCACTAAATTGTTAAAATTGTTAGGAGAGTAAGCCGAAATTATTGTAAAACTAAAATTCTAGGTGCGAGTCTTAGAAAAAATGCGGTGAAATTCCACGGAGAACAAAAGTTGCTGCAGTCATGAACCGTGTAAGGAAATTGAAGTGGCAATGAGAAAGATATTTGGAGCACGAACTTCTAGTTTGGAGGTACGGGGTTCGAATCAACGTGCTGACGACTTACTCTACTGTGTGTGAAGTCTGCGAGAAAGTACCTATTTGGGTTTTTAAAAAATACAACTAGGCATTAGATGGGCGCCTCGAATATTGAAATGGAGCCCCTGGATAAATGAGAGGAGTTTCGGAAAGCCACCAAAGAGAGATGGACAGACGACATTGTCCAGATGTGTGTAGCTCATTATTTGTTATCCTCCTTGTAGCAGCGATATTGAAGGTGTCATTCCGGAGGTGTTGCTGGGTGCCCTTCCGGCCAACCCTAGGGCCGTCTGAGTAACTTTGGACTGAAAGAGCGAATAAAAAAGCGCCTAACTGTTGCCTGTGTTATTCGGGTGTGCGGAGGAACCTTCAATATAGATCGCTGGAGGAACCTGGGGAAAATTAACTGTGAAAAATAACAGTATAGTTGTTATTTTAGATTTAGACTCTCACCTATTATCGATAACATAATAGTTAACTAGTGTTACCTATAGGTATTATTGCGATGGCCCTAAGGAGGAAGGATAGTGGTGTAACCAGTTACTTCACCTCACGCTAGGTAATTACAGGTGCCTATAGGTACCTACGTGTAAATATCTTCAACTGCTGGAGCGATACAGGAGAAAAAAATCTACTCGCTTCAACGAGATAATTACAAACTAATAAAAAATACATTTATAAAACATTTCGGAGTACCTACCAATATAATACAAGGATCATATTATTACAAGCATCTAAACACATTACGACTTACGACTAAATATGAATGTGAAAAAAAAAAACTAAATATGAAGGAATGGTAGAGGGCAGTAATGTGAGTGATCGCCCAAGAAGCAGTTATACGGACCAGATTATTGAGATCGTGCGCTGTAGCACCTACACGGAAGTGAAGAGATTGGCGAGTGACAGGACGGGGTGGAAAGAAACAATGAATATGCTTGGTACAAACCAATCTACAAGACTGTAACCACATCATCATCATGAAGAATAAGTATGCAATCGTAAAAAAACTTTTTATGAACCACGCTTATGTTCGGGTTGATTGTAAGACATTGCTTTTTGCAATAAGTCCTAGGCTATTTCTGTACTTAGGTACTTAACTTATGTACTACGTTATATTATTCAATTTAGAATATCTTCCACTATACTACAATGTCTAGAGTTATGTTTTTACTGTAATACAAAGTGTTCTGCAATGTGTCACCGGGATTTTTCTTTCGATATATACTTCGTTAAAACACGCAAGCGCATATTAATTTCCATTATTCCTCCCCATACAATTATTACGTAGGCATTCAGAGTCCTTCAACCACCCAACTCTAGGAACACGATTGTCGTCATGATTATTTATAGTCCGAGAGCCCGCTGCTTAATTTATGACGTATCTGTTTTTTGATCGAAATGTGGTATAAACGATAGCTTACCAATAAGGTATTACATCGCACTAGGGTTGCCTATCAAAATCTTGCCCCAACCCCCCCTGCCCCCCCCCCCCCCCGAAAAGGTCCCTCTTCGCGGTTTTTCGCATTTTATAGGAATATGGTAAGAGATAGGAGAAAGTAGTCCATGACAAAAATAATCCTTGCTAAATTCTCTAAAAAAAATGTTAAGTCAATTTTTTCATAGGACTAGTAGTTTACCCGTAATGGCCGGTCAAAAAACAGGATATTTTTTGAAAAAATAAAAAAAAAAGTTTGAATTTTTTTCTTTCACATTCTTCCACCCATTATTACTAACATTTTATGGAAAAAAAATTTTGGCCTGCGGCGCTATATCATTAGTTATTTTATGAAAAACTAAATTTTAAGAATTTTCGTCACTGAGTTTTATTGTAATAACTCCGAAATTATTAGATGTATGAACATAAGTTATAGCTCGTTTTGTAGCTAAGACTATGGTTATTAATTCGTTCTTTGACTATTTTCCTGTAGCTCTTATCAATTTTCAACCAATTTAGTTTAAATACATTTTTTTTGTATTTTAAATGAATTTCGGTTTTGTACCGGTCATTGCGGGTAAACTGCTAGTTCTACGAAAAAATTGACTGAACATTTTTTGTAGAGAATTTAGCAAGGATTATTTTTGTCATTGACTACTTTCTTCTATCTCTTACCATATTCCTATGAAATGCGAAAAACCGCGAAGAGGGACCTTTTCGGGGGGGGCAGGGGGGGTTGCGGCAGGATTTTGATAGGCAACCCTAGTGCGATGTAATACCCTATTGGTAAGCTATCATTTCTACCACATTTCGATCAAAAAACAGATACGTCATAAATTAAGCAGCGGGCTCTTTGACTATTATAGAACACAACCGCCCGACAACAACAACCACAGTACGTCAACATAAATCTATAGAAAATACGCTTTATTGAAAGGAAAATATGCAGAGAGAACAGATCGTCAACTTCCCTATCCCACACACTTCTTGATGCTTCCGTCACATTCATGCAATTCGTTATATAACTACAGACTCTCCAGACAGATTCGTAGATTCTTTACTAATATCTTCTTTGTTTTTTTTATTTTATTTTATATGTGACACCCAGAGAGACATCAACAAAACATGAATACATTATCATACAAAAAAGGAAAAAACATCTCATTTCGACTCTCCAATTGAGAGCGCCCGCAGCATACACCAACAACAAAGGCTGTCAATAATAATAATCTAACTAAAGCCAATCAGAACTCGCAAGTGTGCCGTGTTTGTTGATGGTGTCGAGCTTTCAGCTCCCTCGCTGGAGCCATCTTCAGAACTAATGTATTCACACGCGAGAAAAACTAAGAAGCTACAGGCTCTCCGTTTTTTTTTTCAATTATGGTCGACATGATCGGACCAACTGAGTCTCGGACGGCTACGTTTTCACTCATACCCATCTTTTTGGTCATACTGTCATCATTCATGCCCTAACTATCAAAGCTTAATCACGTTCATTCTAGTCACCCGTCTTACAGTCAATTATCTCTACATATATTCTCATTTCTTATCCTATCTCTCTCAATGTTTACCAACACATTTTTCTCAACGATTACATTTCCACTAAACTCAACCCTAATTCGTCCTTCTTCAGCCAAGTTCACATCTCACTAGCATACTTGACTTATATTCATTTGTAAAGACTCTCCTGAAACTATTTCCATGAAACCAGACGTCCTTGTCATAAGCTATTATATAATTCAAACGTACGCACATTATATTATGATGAGGCGACATTGCAACAATACAAGTATTGTGTCACCATGTCATTGTATTGTGTAGTCAGTTGTATTGTACTCGTATGGTATAACTACAATACAGTATTATGAAGCGAATCTAAGTCATATATGTGGGTGCATTATCCACTAATATAAGGATACTACACATTGTTGAGTTAAGAGTCCCACATATTCCTACTATATTACCGGAAATGTATGAAATCTAGGAACTGTATACAAATCCTAGAAAATGAATACAATGCCTTATTGGCAGTCTCTCAAGCGGGAGGTGCCAGGTTTAAACCCCGGCGCTGGCGATGTATTCCACACTTAACGATACAGGCTTTTATAGCCTAGTGCAAGGTGTGCAAAAAGTATTTGGGTTTGTATACACAAGCCCAAATCCATTTTAAAAAAATAGGAAATGTGTGAAACAATTTGTCACAGGTACTTTAATTCATACTTTTCTTGGGAAATATAGTTTTAATACCTAACTCAAAAACTTACTACTTTTTTCGGGTAAGCTGCACACAGATAAAACTGAGAATAAAAACGCAATCAAATCTAAGAACCTATTTATTTTTGCAGGTAAACCGGAGTTGCACTTAGAAATACATAATTTATAAAACAAAAAATGAAATTTATTTCACACATTTCCTGACGATTTTAGGCATTGTAAACAATGACGGATTTCATACATTTCCGGTAACATATACCTACAACAAATCCTGCTTATTAGACTTCACTACAGAGTACAGACACAGATTAATAAAGCCAATAATAACTGATATGAAATATAATTAGGTTGAATTAAACCATATTAATATTATCATCGCATTCCTAATTTTGTATCAGCTCAGATTGAGTAGGGGAATCATCGGTAAACGGCCGAATCCACAAAATCTATTATACCTAATCTATTGTGAGGTAGTGAATATTGTGGACAAAATCTGACATACGATCTGAATTTCTTTTTCAACGCTCTTTCATGCGATACCACACATGACCCCTTGGATCCCTCTCAAACGCTTTACATCTTATTTGTCTCTGGAGAAGAAACGTATTGTCACCGAGTTTACGTATGTTTGCAAAGTTTCAGGTCTCTAAGTAGTCAGGAAGTGGTTGAAAAATCCATTGCAAAATTAAAAACATTACAGCGAAGTTAAACAAAATCTTATAAAAATACATAGATAGGTAATAATAATTCCCTTCAAGTCGAAAAGACGCTATTTAAACTATGTTAAGTAGTAATAGATTTTTTGGAATATGTAATTAAGCAAAAAAAATAAATAAAAAAATAAAACGCAAAGAGAGATGGTAGGTACTATTAATAAATTATTCAAAAGAAACCAAATAGTGAAATCAATAAGAGAAAACGTTAAAGAAAAGCTGTGACTATAATTTGATCTCTACTAATAAATGAGTGACTGCCATACTCACTCATCAACGCAGAGCCCAAACGAATAATCCCAGAAAAGTGAAATTTTGAATACAGATAGGTTTAAATACGTAACCTTCCACTAAGAAAAGATTTTTGAAAACTCCGCCCCTAAGGGGATGAAAATATGGTTGAGAGTTTTTTTTAGAGTACACGAATATCTTGGAAACCAGACGTAGTACGAACTTGAGATTTAGGACATAGACTCTCCTATCAAAATTAGTAATAGGGTTTTTGGCTGTTTTTCCAAATTTTTATTAAAAGGGGTGAAAATGGGCTTTAAGGAAGGGGATGTTTTTTAAGTGTCTCTTCTTAATAAGGTATAAATAAATTTTAAAGGGATTTCCAGAAAAGAGTCTCTTTAAAAAAAATCAAATGTATTATTCCATTCTCAGAAAAAGTGAATTATTAAGGTAGTTTGTTTTTTAAGAACCATTTCTTAGTAATCAATAAAGCTACCCGAGCAAGGCTGGGTTTAATACAGCTAGTACCAAAGTCAGGCCTATGCATGCATACCTAATAAAAATAAATGGAGATGAACGAATTGTCACAAATTGGAAGTATAAAATATATCTTAAGTAAGTAATATTGTTATTATAGTCAACAATTGGATGACCAAAGTAGCGACGACCTAAATATGTACTGAAGCGTCTCGTCCAGTTCTCAATGTCTAAGGTTAGTCTATATAAGGTCATTCACATCAGAAGAGAATCGGTTTAGATGGAGAGAAAATGAAATTAAGTGCGTATTTTGAGAAATAAATTAAGGGCTTGGCACCAAGAATGACGTCACAGTCATTTCCCACGGCATTATGGTTCAAAATCGCGTGAACAATCGCACGATAAAATGGTAAAAATAGCGTTTTTTCCATTTTTCGGGGTTAATTTTGCGTCTATCAAAAAACTTTTACAGTTATTCCCTAGATTTTAATGCATATTATCAATGCAAAAAAATATTTTTTTCCGAGACTTTTGGGAAAAGAGTTTCCGTCTTTCGAAAAAAAGATCAGAGGTGTTTTTCACATTTTTTTTTTGAGAAATCTATATAGGATATAAAAAATCTTTTACGGTTATTCCCTAGATAAAGGTTAAATGTATCTACTCTATTTTTTCCAAAGCATATTTAGCAACGGTTGTTGAGATCTAAGGTCTCCCGTTTTTAGATTTTTTTGAAATGTCAGTATGCATACTCTTAATTGAAGCAATTAGAAGTCATACAATTAAGGTTCGCTTGAACGAGCAACTATTGCCGAAATAATTGCGCAATTAATTGCTCCAGTTGGGGCAATTATTTACACTACAACAATATTCCAGTAAACGATGGCCGAAATCAGTTTTCAATATCCAAAGACCTTTTTCGATCTTATTACTTCACGCAATATTTCGGGAAGCTTTTGTGAAATGAAATATTAAGTTTCGACAATGACAAAGTGAGAGATTGCGAAAGTCCTGAGGGGATTTATGACCAGAAATAAACTTTGATTAATGATTGTCTTTTCAAAATATGGGGATGCCTTATTGCGAGGGGGCAAATGGATCCACATCACAAAAGATTAGATGTCTGTCTTTCGAATGTCGTTATGTGCGATTTTGATATTGATGAGGTCCATGTATTTTTCAAAGACCAACATTTTACAAGGTAAACTTTTTTTATCTAAAGGCTTACAAGAGCAAGTGATATATAGCAATTTTTCGGCAATATTTAAAGCGAGACAACGATATTGAGTGCGATGAGAAATATAATTATTGTCATGATGTTGGCGACACGAATTGCTGAATATCCAATCGTTTTGGTAATTTTAGTTAATTCTCTTTCTCGTTTGCGCTCGAAATCGTTGTCTTGCTTTAAATATTGCAGAAATAGTTGGTATATATTGCGAAAAAATGTTAATCAATACGATTTGTACGAGTTGCCGCAATTATTTCTCAAAAAACGGCTCGTGTCCGATCTTACAAGACACTCCAAACCTAAATCTTACAGGACACTCCAAATAATACAAAAAAAATCTAAGTAATTCTCATGAGACGATCTCCTATTCGTTCGGCCAAATATGTAATTAGGCAGTCAGATAAAAATATTACAATGTACATATTAAGTATGGGAGTATTGTTTCATATTAGTTTATACAGGGTGATTGGTTCCGCTATTCAGATATTTTGAGAGGTGATAGAGGGTGTTCTAAAACGTAGATCTGCCAAAGGGATGTCATCCCAATTGTTGAGGGTTGCGGAGTTACACCCTTTTAAAAAAAATCCACCCCCGACACCGACCACCATCACATTCCACTGAATAACTCTGATGCTATGAGTCCAAAATTAATAAAAAAAAATAATTTTGTATTGTAATAAAACAAGCTTTTAGTTGGTGTCAAAAATATTTAATAATAATAATAATAACTTTGCTAAAATTAAATACAAAAACAAAATTTCATTCATTTTTGTTGAAAGTTTTGACATCTTGTAATTTTTTTTCAATAAAAACTATAATTAACTACTACTTTTTTTTCTTTTAATAAATACACTAGACCCTTGTGAATAAAAATGCCGAACATTATTTATCCATATTTTGAACCAGTTTTTCAAAATCTTCGATTTTGTAAGTACATATTCAATAAAAGTTTCATCAGAAATTTATACTTCTCTACTGATTACCTCTTTAGTACTACATAATCAGTAGCGAAGTATAAAATTCTGATGAAATTTATTGAATATGTACTTACAAAATCGAAGATTTTGAAAAACTGGTTCAAAATATGGATAGATAATGTTCGGCATTTTTATTCACAAGGGTCTAGTGTATTTACTAAAAGAAAAAAAAGTACTACTTAATTATAGTTTTTATTGAAAAAAAATTAAAAGATGTCAAAACTTTCAACAAAAATGAATGAAATTTTGTTTTTGTATTTAATTTTAGCAAAGTTATTATTATTATTATTAAATATTTTTGACATCGATTAAAAGATTGTTTTATTACCAGACAGAAAAATATTTTTTTATTAATTTTGGACTCATAGCATCAGAGTTATTCAGTGAAATGTGATGGTGGTCGATGCCGGGGGTGGAATTTTTTAAAAAGGGTTTAACTCCGCAACCCTTAACAATTGGGATGACATCCCTTTGGCAGATCTACGTTTTAGAACACCCTCTATCACCTCTCAAAATATCTGAATAGTGGAACCAATCACCCTGTATACATGGTGTTGATGTCATCGCATGCCTATACTTCAAGTGTACGAGTGATACAACTATGGGAACATGTTCTAATTCTTAATTACTGGTATTAATTGTACTTGTTTACTTCTCAATTCATTAAACCTAAAGAGATAATTGCGATTAGGAACACAGCAGTACCTATAACAGTAGATCCTTGTTAAATAATTTAATTTAAGAAGTAACTATTGCACTATGTAACAACGAACAAAAAAAGTTTGGCATCAAACTTGTTGTAAACTGAACGATCTACAACATTTACATACAACATTATTCTCTACAACGTACCGCTAAGGAAATATGCATATGCAAAAAATGGGTAAATTTGTAAAAAAAAATACTGATTTCTGAAAAGTTTGGTATCACATAACTCTTTAAATAATCGTTTTACAAAAATACTTTGTAGATTCAAGTTGCAGGGAATTTAATATTCTACAACTTTTAGGTACAATGTTTCTCTCTAAAATGCATTGTGAAAAAGTTATGATGAATAAACTGAAAATAGACCGCAATTTCGACACTTTTTGGCTCGCTCTAGTAAACGCACAAGGGTTGGGAGGTCGAAAACTTGGATTCTGAACCAAATGACCGACCTATATATTATATTATATATTATCCAAAACTCAGAATTACTATACATCTTGCACGGCAAAACTACCCATTTCCTGGAGTATAATGAACGCACAAGGGTGACGATGTGATCAACTTGGATTCTGAACCAGAGGACAGACCTATGTATACAACATATTCAAAAAAACAGAACTACTTTTCATTTTGCAAGGTAAGGTACCATTTTAAGTCTCTACTGGACGGAGTCTAGAGAACTAGCACGACTTTTGAATCATCCAATCTCGACAAATGAGAATCTGTGCAAGTGAATTAGTTCCGAGTCTATTATATCCTCCTTATACTTACTATACCTATATATCCTTGACTTCCTGGTACTTATAATGGTAGGTAATAATATAATGCTTCAATCCAATCCAATCTACGGTACATAATTGATCAGAAGACATCAGACGCACGGAGGGAGATGTGTAGAACATTGTAGGTCTTAACAGGAACAAGACGGTATAGATAGAACAGATTACACATAGGCTTGCACACTGAAAACCGGAGATGCGTTTTAAAATAATTTTTATTTTAATTACACTCTAAGTGAAAAAAGTAAACGTACAAACATATAAAAGAATGGACATAGTACAAATTATAAATCATTGTTCACTAGAGCGAACTTATTGGAGAACTGCGATTTCTTCCAGTTAACCCTAATACTACGTATTAAGTAAAAAATAATTGTTTCTATCATGTTGGACAATATTTGTTTATGTATTTTTTGCGATACACTTAAAGTTAGCCAAATAATAAATGTGCATCACATGTCTATTGCCCTGCTAAGTAAAAACACGGTAACTACCAAACTACGAATACGTCAAAATCCACCTTTCAATATAAGCACCTTTATGTGTGTATTCGTCACAAATTAAATAAACAACTATAGGCAATTAGTATAGGCCATTTTGTACGCTAAACAGAAATAATGTCAGAAATACCTACTGTATTTTTCCTTGTGAAAAATGTTTTAAATTTCTTACTTCATGTTACCTCATACTTCGTTTCTTTTGTAATTAATGTGTTTTTACTTAGCAGTTAGCACATCAGTATGTCTATCAGTAAATATATTTATCAAAATCCTATACAATGGACGTAATTTCTACTGAATGAATGATAAAATTTCAACTCCGTATGTTGTGACATCATCACTGTCTCGTGTCACAAAGTAGAGGCCTATATGAACTAAATCCTAAACTACATCTAGTATAATATATAATAGAAGTAGGATGATGATGCAGTTTTACACAGAAATTGGTTTCTACTGGAGAACAATTATATTAGGTAGCTACTTCATTGGAAACGTATGAAAGGCGGACATTCATGCACGTGCATTCGACTACCAGTTATACGCTTAGTATTATTAGATGGGTAGCTACCAGGCACGAAGCTACCTAAGAACACGATCCTCATCGAGTTACCTTTTGGAAAAATGATAGGTTTAATAGTGTCTAATCTGACGTGATCCCATAAGAAATACATGCTAACTAAACCTACCTATTGTGACACTAGCATTGATCCATTATTGATATATTGTATACTTCATGCAACTGTGTTATTTAGATATTTATTTGATATTGTTATACATATGCCTACCTATTTCTATGTATTCTTTTTTTTACTTAATGTTGAAAATTATATTTTTTGTAATATGTTAAAGGCCATACGGCCGTTTATGAATTAATAAAATAAATAAATAAAAATTTTAGCCCCGGCTTCCCTTCTGTAGAAATCCACCCTTCGCCACTGATAGGTACGAGGGTAGTTCAAAGTATTCTCGGTATGGCAACTTTTTTGTTAGCAATGGGGGTATTTTTTTCTATGGTTCTGTTATGGCACTTTCTAAGGTGAAATTTTGAAAATTACATCGGTTTACCATCATTAGTTTTGTCACAATCGTGTTTTGAGTGCAACAAAATGTCTTGACGCGAAAATGTTTACCAAAATCGAACACCGCGCCGTTATTAAATTCTTGACAAAACAAGGACAAACTCTAAAAAAAACTTCCACGAAGAGATGGTAGCCGTTTATAAGGATTCTGCTCCTTCGTTGTCTACCATTCAATAGTGGTCAAGTGAATTTGAAAGGGGCAGAGAAAGCATTGAAGATGACCCTGTTCCTGTTTCTGCCACTACGGAAGAAAACGTGAAAAAGTCGAGAAACTTGTACTCGAAGATGCTAAAAAGAAATCAATTCATTAGCAGAGATGACCAAGCTATATGTTGGTAATATACACTCAATACTTTGTGACTTTTTAAACCTCTCAAAACTCAGTGCAAGATGGGTGCCACGAATGCTCGAACCACCGCAGAATCAAGTGCGAATTGAATGATGTAAAAATTCAGGAGTGTGGTTACCGAGAGATCAATAATCCACCTTACAGCCCAGACCTGACACCTAGTGACTATTTTTTGTTTCGGAAGCTGAAAAAAAATATTCGTGGAAACCGATTTTCCGACGATGAAGAACTCAAGGCGGCCATTAACGCTCATTTTTCAGAGAAGGAAGAAAGTTATTTTTTGGGGGGTATTGAGAAGATAATTTAGTGTTGTAAGAAGTGTATCGAGATTGCAAGGGACTATATTAAAAAATAGAATTATTTCAGATTTTTCTGCCTTTTCTTTCATATCCATACCGAGAATACTTTGAACTCCCCTCGTAAGTACTTACATAGAAGTATTATTTTCTCCAAGAGAACATGCCTATCTACATATAACAGGCAAAAAATTACACTTATCTATATATTTCCACAACGCTTTTGCTTGGGTTTTAACTTTTTTCTTCTTTTAGAATATGTACATATTTTTATTTTTTTACATGATTACAGTATACACTACCCGGCATAACAACTATTCGCCGGGCAGCTTGAACAACAATTGCGAAAACGTGAAATATACATACACAATACAATATAGAAGTTTTCCATGAAATTCAGATTGAGCAGTTATTTTCATTACTGAAAAGCGCCTTACGTACGTGCTAGGAACACCTTACTTTTATATTACAGGACATTCGAAAAAAAATAACCGAGATTCCGGCGTAAAAATTAATTGAGGTAAATATCCAGCCTTATTAAAGTCAGAAAAAAAATATGTTCACTGTAAAAGCTCGAACGATATTTCGACGCAATCAGCGTGGGGCGTTTCTTAAGAATAATTATATGCAAATGAACTCAATTCAAACATATTCAAAAGAAAATTATTTTCCTCTGAATTCTTTGAATTACTTATGCCCAATCCCACCAACTACCACCTAGGAAGGAGAGCCCTAAGAAATTTACATACAATGCAGAGATAATATTCTATTTATTTAGTAAAATAGCGTGTCTCTGCCCAGAGTAGGTGGGTTGCATGTTGCATTTCATATGGAATTATTGCTGGACACACGCTATTTTACTAAATAAATATAATATTATCTCTGTGCATTGTATGGAAATTTCTTAAGGCTCTCCTTCCTAGGTGGTAGTTGGTGGGATTGGGCATTTATGTCCCTAGATACAAATATTACAGTGACATGAAACAGCGCTCCTAAAAAATGATTGAAAACCCTAATAAATGACTACAGCATGTAACGCTAAAGAAACAATAACAATTTATTATGACTATAATCAGAATTGTATCAAATACTCGTGAACACGACGAAACACATGCGCAGGAAACACAAGACAGAAGGTACAGACACAACAATAAACAATATCACTATCGTAGATCATAGTCTTACATGTAATAAAAATGGACGTATGTATGTATGTTTGTTCCACCATAACTCTAGAACTTGCTACCTGGAATCGAATACTGTGTGGTAGTGGTAATATGTAACCTTCTGAGAAATTTTGCTAATGAGGGGATCCAAGGGTTGTATGGGGTCGTGTGTTGTATCGTACGAAAGGGCATTGGAAAATAAATTCAGATCATATGTTGTATTTTGTCCAGCTCAAGCTATCGGGAGACATCAAGTGATATAGAGGATCCGGTAACCGCATACCGCCTTGTTTGGTGTCTCATGAAAGGTCTTCACAAGTGGAACATATATCTCTTGTCAAATTTTGAATCGGTCAAGTCACAGTGGGAGAGAATTACGTAGAATCTTCTGGAAGGCTGTGGAAACAAGGCGAACTTTGCAGAACCTTATAGAAAGTTGTCAAAATTAATGAATAGATGAACGTGGCTCGGGTCATGCTGTCGATCTACTTCACAAATTTGCCGTTGCGAAGCAAGGGTAACTTAGCTAGTATGCTATAAAGTGTAGACGTTATATGGACATGAAACACACCTCCTCTGTGAGATATAATAACGTTATGTATTCAGTATGAAACACGTAAGGAAGATTTAGTATTGTAAAAATATTTAAGTATATTAACACCGCGAGGCGAGACAAGGCGACTTGCTTGGATGGAGAGAGTAATGGCGTGGAAAATAGACAATACTACAGAGGTTAGCAAACGGAGCAATAGCACAAGTAACATATTTTTGGCACATCGGATTTACCAAGTCAAGAAGATTGCTTACTGCTTAGGTATAAAGATATGCATTGCAATCTATTCATCCACTTCCTGACTACTTAGAGACCTGAAATTTTGCAAACATATGTAAACTCGGTGGCAATACAATTCTGTATCAGCTTTTTCCAGAGACAAAAAAGAAGTTAAGTGTTTCAGGGGGATCCAAGGGTCGTGTGGGGTCGTGTGTGGTATCGTATGAAACGGTGTTGGAAAAGAAATCCAGATCGTAAGTCAGATTTCGTCCAGCTCAAGCCTCGGAAGACACCGAGTGATCGAGTGGAACCAGTCACCGCATACCGTCGTGTTTGGTATCTCACAAAACTGCTTCATAAGTAGAACTTATATCTCTTTACAAATTTTGATTCTGCCTATTCTTGGCGCAAGGCGCCATTGGAATGGCGTATTTGGTTACGTTTTTAAGACGCGAAAAACGGATCTAGGATGTGAGGTCATAAAATTTTGTTTATATTTTTTTACGATTACTTTTTAATTCGCAATCCGCAGTTTTTCGACTCCTGTTAAACAGAATGGATGATATCTGTTAAATCAATAATTGAAATTGAAATTATACTCGAGTAATACACGATAACAATATGGGATGGGCTGCTGTCACGAGGCAACACGCGAAATAGATTAATTCATTTGAATAGAACAAATCTAATCAGCCTTAAGTTCCCATTGTGAACTTTGATCAAGATAAATTATAAGTTACGACTGTTTTATCATGCGCTATCAAAGAAAATGAAATAAACTTGAAGTTAAGGTGTGACTGGACTAGACGAATAGAGTTCAGTCAATGAATTAGTAGAATAATGAAATATATTGTAATATTATAGAGATGTGCTTGTTTCGAATATCGTTAAGAGGCGTGGAGAAATATAGAGAGATTGGATAAGAAACAAAACGATTAGAGAGATGAGCGGCTGTAAGACGGATTTTGTAACTAGAATAAATGTGAACAAGTTGAGATAGTTGTGACACGGAGAGAGGATGAATTATGAAAGAGTACACGGGTGAAAGAAAAGGTGTGAGGATACACGACCGTCCAAGAACTACTTGGCTCGACCATGTCGATCAGTTACTCGAGGACGGATGTGTTTTGAGTAAAATGAATCGTAAAGTGTGTGTGAAAATTTGCATGAATGTGACGGAAACATGACTGTAAAGATAGGGAAGTCTGGCGACTTGCCTCTCTGCCTACGTCGCATGGGATGCTGCGTGAGGTCGTAAAATAGAATAAAATAATAAAATGTATATCATATAGTGGCCATATTGAACGAGGGGACAAACTACAGAGGAGGACCAAGGAAAGAATACCTAGAAGACCTGTGCCAGGATCGGGCTTCGACTCATATAAAGAGTTAAAAAGAACCGTACAGGACAGGGATGAGTGGAGGAGGAGACATGGGGCTTTGCTGCAAACCAATCGCAACGATTGAAACTGGAGAAAACGAGGTACGTTTAATTTACATTTGAACAATAATACAACAACAATGCCTCGTGAGATTTTCTTACATAATCAACAATGAAACATTCAAATTGTCTTCTGGTAACGGGACTTTGATATAGAAAAATAGATTAACACCAGTCGGACAACAATGTACAGGTGATTAATTACAAATCGGACAGAACCGAAACCTAATGTTATTTATTTTTGTTGAATATCCACATACCTAGTGGCAACTATCAATCTATCGTATGGCCAACATCACGCCTATATCATTTAACATTCGTTATGTCAAAGTGTAAAAAAAAAGTTAAAATCACAGGATGAATTATCCTACTTGTCAAGAGACTTAAATCTAGATTTCTTATGTATTGTATTGCTTCGTTGCTAAGTGTGAAGAAGTCTGATGCATTGTCACTGTACGCTCTGAGTGCACACCCGGTAACTATGTGTTGAATCGTCTGCCTGTCGGCTCCGCAATCGCATTCAGGGGACTCTCGCCATCCACACTTGTGGGAAAAATCTGCACACCTGCCAAGACCAACATCTAAGATTATATAGACACATAAAGCGGAGACCACCGGAACACACCGTAAACAAAGCAATGTCAATGAATCTCCATCGACATCCATCATGAGGGAGACCAAAGAATACCTGGATGACACAATGCGACAAGATCCTGAGGAGAAATGGCCTAGATGAACACGATATAAGGAATAGAAGAGCATACAACCTTAGGACGAAAAGAGCCGACCCTTGCCTTCATCAGCGGCAATAAGTTGGGAGAGTGCCAGGAAGAAGAAAATCCAAATAGGTATACCTAGTGTATCGGGGCCTGTATTAATTTTGACACCAGTGTATACTGCCGTGTTTAGACTCTGTTTGACAGAATGTCGACAATAATGCCGAATCAATGCTGAAAAATAAGAAAGAAGAAGAAGAATGGTTTAAAGGGGGAAGAAGAATGGTTTAAAGGGGGAAGAAAAATAACTCCCATGACATTCCGCCAACGAAATCGAAACGTTAACCCCTGTAATTTATTACAGAAACGGTGTATATTGAAAATTCCTGAAAAAATCACATTTTCTAAATAGATTTCGAAATTGACAAATATCTTGTGCACATGTTACACACCCTTTATCTTTAAAATGTTACCGTAAATGCATGAAATTTAGGAATCGTATACAATGCCGGGTCAATTAAGGAAATGTCTGAAATAATTTGTCACAGGTTTTTTAATTCTTACTTTTCTTAGAAAATATATATTATTTCAATAACTCAAAAAATATTATTTTTTCGAGATACAATATCACCAATACGAGATCGTATCGATTCCGTGATCTTAAATTCCTTTGTATAGATTTTTTTTTTTTTTTTAGATAACTGATTTTGTATCATCATCAGTTGTAATTATTTTCAACGTTCGTATCTCTGAACTCGATGTGTACCAAACAATGTATCTCTCGTGCGTAACTGTAATTATCTTGAATTAGATTTATTTACATTACATTTGGTAGTACCAAACTTATAGTTACACATTTGTAGGTATAGGCAATCACACATGGGCGTCGACAGCTTCGGAGCTAGGAGGGGGCAACAACAAAATAATAAAAAAATATGTAATTAGGACACAGGCGATTTTTTTGTGAGACAAAGTGAAGAAGGCTGTGAAGTAGATTGGTTATTCTCTTTTAGTAAAAATTTAAGTATAAATAGTGTGTTGTAAGAATTGTTTTCCATAGATAATGAACCAGATTTTTTTTCAGAAGACCTAATGCATGTACCAGGTACCTAAAAAAAGGTCGCGATATAAATTTAGTTCATTTTTGGTGAAATAAAAAACATAGGCACCTATTTGAATATGTACCTAACACGAGAACAAGCATACAGGTAATTAGCGCTGCAGGCAAATTTTTCTATGAAACAATTGTACGAGTATTTTAATGGATTTTAATGCTAATTTACGAATAATTTAGATACGATCACAAAACGTGTGACAATAATGTGATTTTTAATGAAGTTTTATCATTTGGTATGCAAAATTATATACCTATTCCAATTTCTAGGATGGGGGGGTAGCTGCCCCCCGGACGACGCCCATGCAATCAAATACACCTTTAATAGACCAATATTATTATTATCTTGTCCAAGTCAAATTATTATTATCCTATTTACAGCACGTAATGATAATAGAAGGTGAAACCTGCCCGAAACCAGACGAATGTCTCGGGGTTCTATAAACAAAACTATTTTAGGAACTGCTCCATACATATTACATACACTGTGTGATTGAAACTCCAACTCACATAATTCTGGTGGAAATAGGCGAACAATGTAACGCAGGCCCTGTGGCAACTTTTGCAAGTTGTTCGAATGAATCTTCTCCTTCCTCAGCCGTCCCTCCGCTGCTGGATATAGACCTCTTCCAACGTTTTCCAATTTTTTATATTTTAAATAAAATAAATAAAATAAAATAATATTTATTGTACTAAAAAAATAATTGTACAATGGGCGGACTTATTGCCAAATGGCAATTTCTGCCAGCCAACCCATAACAGAGATTAAATTGAGATATACCTAATTATAATAAGTACCAAAAGGGTACCTTAACTTAATTTTGAGCTTTGCTCGACCAGTTTCTTCCTGCGACTGGTACTACATCATCTTTACCCATATTTTTTGGGGTCGTCCTACAGGTCTTTTGTTCTCCTATGGTCGCCATGTTAGGATTCTGGGGTCACCATGTTAGGAATGAATACGGAATTTTAAATATGCTGGATTTCACCAACTTTTTAGGTGAGGAATAGCGGAGATAGGAGCCACTTAACAAAAATTTTGTAGGAGAAATAATGATTCGTGGCATCTATCTCTTCTTTTCCTCACCTAAGAAGTTGGTGAAATCGAGCATTAACTGTGGTTGAAATATGTTTGGTGAATGCTACTTTTCATTGAATAATATGGCGCAATATGAAACATAATATTATCGTTGTTCACAACTCTTGGTATTCATTGACATTATACGAGCTTACTAAATGTTTTGAGCAGTCATCGATAAATGTCGAGCTCCTTTATATTAAATTTGCACGTTTTGATTTATACATTGGATTGGTAAATATTGCAGTACAACTGTTATTAACCAAGTAGAATAGAAAACACTATCTTAAATGAAAAGTAATTCACCATTAGAATATACGTACAATAATTATACGTGTAAGGATAGGGTCTGGCGATCTGTTTTCTATGCCTATCCTGCAAACAGCGTCATTTTTGACGGGTTACAGCTAGTACGTAATAATAACAGAAATTACATTCCTTCAAATGGATATTTAGGGTTCATTGGACGTGTTCTAAACAGGACCGCCTGAAGGGTGAGAAATACAAGACACACTGGTTATTATACTATGTGCTGTTTTTGTATATTGTGTTGCACTTGTAATCAATCTCAGAGGCGATTTGTAAGCTGTTATGACAACCAGTGCAATATTTCTACTTTAATAAATAAACAAATCATTTATTCATTTTTAGGCCCCGCATATCCGAGCCTAATCCTTTGATATCCATGATATCTGGATAGGTAAATGTTTCCCAGTATTAGACTAAATAATTTGTAAGAGTATGTATGTAAAAAAAATGATATACAACCAGTATCTTTTACCATCACCTGTCGTTTTCTGAAATCTTTTCTGCGTACACATCTTCCTCTTCAAATTTAATATCGTTCCTATGTCCCACCACATTAAAAATTTTGGACATGCATATTTGCTTTAGTTTTTTTTATAAAGGGTCTGGGTTTGCATACACAAACCCAAATACTTTCCCGCACACCTTGCACTAGGCTAAAAGCCTGTATCGCAGTGTGGTATTCCATCGCCAGCGCCGGGGTTCGAATCTGGCACCTCTCGCTTGAGAGACTGCCGCCTTAACCAACTGCGCCAACCATGTACTCTAAAATTGTTCTGTTTATGAAAGCTTTGCCTAAGGATTGAATTATCTAATTTCGGTCCTGTATTTTCAAATAATTCTCGAATAATTGAACATCTTGTTAATTCACCTAAATATAGATTTCTGATTGATGAAATGTAACCAAATATTTTCATTGGATAGAATTTCGATAATTGTTTCACGACAATGATGAATCTACCAAAATACCTTATTTATCAAAGTCTAGTGTTACTGTCTAATTATCTATCTGTCAGGATGTTGGAAATACAAGAAATAAAATAACAGCCATCCCAAGATTCATAATCCATTCTGAATGTTACTATTTAGGATGCGAAGGGGGAATTGCGTGGAGAAATATACAAGGTTATCGAAAAAGATGGACCCTATTTTAAAAAGGTATAGCTTTGGAACCATTCATGTTGAACGAGTGATTCTTTCACTCCCGTTAAGAATTGCTCCCTCCTACTTACCCTGGATGATGAAGGAACGCCAGCTCCTATGTCATCCAATAATTATGCAAAAACAGTTCTAGAGAGGGCTCAGCGTTCGCCAGAAGGGCTCCCCCCGACAAAATCCTCCCTGATTTAATACAACCTTGAACGTTTAACAAATTTATGTAGATATCTTCTCACTTGTGTAGTAGGCAGAGAGATCAGAACCCCAGACTTCCCAATCCTTACACACTCTTCTTCGATAGTAACCGACGATAAATAATAGCTTTTACAAGTAGCTCCCTACCGTTATTAAATGCACGTCAGATTGGACACGCTAGGTAGGTACTAGGTACCTATACAAAATGAAAATTACTATCTATCTGACTAAAATGACCAAAAAGTAACCACGAAAATAACACACAGATTGCCGCTGTACAGAACAACAACAATAGAATAGCCGAATCGGTTGTACGCTCGTTAGTTGAGGTTTGTCAGGCGTAAAGAATTGTAGGTCTACTACAATGTATAGGTCTACATGACCGGCGAAGTCCGCGTGTACATTGTAAAGATAATGACATACGTATTTTAGATTTTTGGTTATTTTACCCGACAGGTACATAGAGACTGCACGCATATTTTATTTATACACCAACCGCCACTGCCTAAATTAAATTGAACACAACGACAAGATCGCAAACGAAAAATTTGGTGAAGGTTTCGGTACGTTGAGAGAATGAACGATGACAGGAAGATATATTTTAAAGACAGACAAAGACAAAGATAGATTTATTGGTCATAATATATAGTGTACATATAAAAACATAGGTATTTCAATTCATTTTGTATTAATTAATACGCGAACGGCTCATCTATGTTTAATAGCATTACCGTGGGTGAACTAGAGCTGATTGCTCTGTATCTCACCACACGGTTTAAGATCATTTTACTAATTTCACCATAAGTATAAGCAGTCCTCCAGTCAACAATGCTATTCGAAGAAATAAAACAATAAAATCAAAAATACTAATAATAAGGCACTAGAATTTGACCTCATATAAATACTCAGAATAAACAATCTACAACAAAATAATGTCATTCAAATAAAATAATAAGTTCAATAATTCAAAATACATGCAATTAGGTTGTAAGAATAGGTGTGAGGAAGCGTGACAGTCCGAGACAGGCCTGGACCGATCATGTCGACTAGATTCTCAAGGACGAACGTGGGATGGAATGCTCACATCATTTTTTTTATATTTTTCTATTAAAAGCTGTAAAATTGTCTACTTTAATGATATAAATATGTGAAAAAAAAAATAACAAAAAATAACCCCACTTTTCCCTAAAAATAACACCAATAATTTCCAGTTCTTATTAATTATTAATTAATATAATGAATTATGATGAATAAGCATGTGAACAAAACAATGTGTAATTATTTAATATGTAAAACAATAGGACGCGTGTCTTTCAATGCACAAATCATTTCGGAAACTACATGTGAGTATACGTTATATATTATGTGTAACCAAACCATACAATGGAAAGATTTGGAGATTACGAGCACGCGACTGAGTATAAGAGAGACAACACTTTACATTCTGTACAAAAATGAAATTAACATGTAAGGAAAATTATAATTAAAATGTTAAGAGGCTTTATGCTGCCATTCAGCTCTGGCGTGTACTCAGCCAATACTGGGAGTATAGTCTTGAAACTGAAGACAGTGATAAATTAAAGTATGGACTACATATTGGCTGTCCTAGAATTACAATATTCGGAAATACCTAGAACAAAAAATAATTCCTGAAGTACCCCTGAAATTTACGGGAAAAATCCATTATCTGTTCAGTTTTTCAGATGTAGAAGTATAATTTAGCCAAAATATTGGTAATTATAAGAGGTTAATAAGTTGACTGTCGTAGATTTACCGATTTGTTTCCAGTTTTTTTTAAGGTATAATTCACATTGTCGCTTAAGTTATAATAATAATAAAAAAACTTTATTGATACAATGACATGCATAAAAAGGCGGGTTTATTGCGATAGTCAATATCTGCCAACCAACCACTTGAGAAATCAAACAAATTTCTTCAACTTCATCTACAACAAAATACATATTTCCCTCATACAAAATTTCAAAAAAAGCTGACGCCATAATAGAACCTTTTTTCCTCAGTGCATACACAACAAGCAACAAAATTTCATTTTCAAACACCCAGTTAGTAGAAATTGCATTGGGAGCTTCTACAGTACATTTACAAGCACGTCATTACGAGATTGCTAGCTTTCCAAAAGCTCTCGAGACTGTCTGATGCATGTGCGCTTCATAAAAGCTTGATAGAGTAGATTGTATCACAACGTTACTGTTGCATAATCACTCTTGCAGACTAAAGCACTTGTCTCACTGTCTGTCCGTGTATTTATTTACTTCATTTATAGTACTAGCTTTTTAATTTAGCTGAAAGCATTTTGAAGTTTTGCGAAACAAGTACCATCTATATTCTATACTATACTTTTTTTTAATAAAAGGATCTGGGCTTGCATACACAAACCCAAATACTTTCCTGCACACCTTGCACTAGGCTACAAGCCTATATCGCAAAGTGTGGAATACATCGCCGGCGCCGGGGTTTGAACCTGGCACCTCCCGCTTGAGAGACTGCCGCCTCAACCAACTGCGCCAACCATGTACTCAACTCATACTATACAGTTATCTCAACAGACATACAGCAAAGGATGGACTTTCCATCAGTCTTCCGACTGATCGTCGACTGGTTTAATGTCATCACTTTACAATTAAGTAACCTTCACCAATTCCAGTCCATCCATATGCCGCGGCCGGGAATCTAACCCTGACCTCCAAGCCTAGGACGCCGGTACTCTCTCTACCCGCTGTGTCATGAAGGCTGATGAACGAAGCTAGAAGGAAACGCTATAAATTAAGTACTACCGGCAAACGTTAAGACATGGTTTGGTATTAACGTATACCTACCTCCAACCATCCTTTGCTGTATATCTGTTTTGATAACTACTTGTTATTTCAACTAGGACATGTAGAAAATCAGAAGTTTGTCATAAAGTGAGAGTTGCGACATTAATAAAGTATTGTATACTTTCGCGCTTTGACGTTCCTCTTGTAAGCATAGGGAAGTCATGAAACCTCACCACTCTGAGAGGCTTTGTGTAATGAACAATAAAAAGTATTAAAACTTGCTCATTTAAACACAAGTTGACTTTAGTTAGATCCCTTTTACATATTATATTTTATCCACACCCTTCCCTCTACCTACAGTTCTCACCCTTTCCCACAGTACGACACATCACTGGTTTCCAAACATCTAAAATTGCGGCAGAATAATAACCTCAGAAAAATAATATTATTAAGGGTTGATATTGCGTATGCGATAATCCTGACTATGACGTGTTGGAACCATATTACCTTGTCCACTAATAGATATTCACTGATTTCATCATGATAATTGATAACTATGACTATGGGGACACTTACTGAATAAGCTAGAAATATATCTGTCAACAGTCAACACCTTATGAAAAACTAAACAACATGAGCTTAAGTTCAGTCGGTACGAAAAAGTACTATATTTAACCTCTTCTCCTTCGAAACCTTTAGAATCATAGTTTGAGAACCACGAGAAGTATTATTATACCATCCATTACAATGTATTAAAAATCGCCCATAATGTCCGTACGATAGGCCTGTATCACACGAGTATTGGTATAGTCCTACAAACCGAATGAATAAATTATTACGTACATACTACAAACTACATTGTATGTACAATTGTACACCGTGCGGTACTACAAATTCGATTGCTCCCACCCTACATAGATAATAATGAATAATCCCCCTCGTAATATTATAATGTGTCCCCAGGCCCTGTAACAACCCCCCCATCACTATCATAGATAAAATAGGAACCCCTCAAATACTAATAGCAGAGAAAAGAACAGGTTATTTGTCAATGCGATTTTTGAAGTTTAACTTATAAAAGGAATTATCAATTGAAATAAAATATATAAAATGGATCACTGGGGTTGATTGCAAAAATAGCAGCATTCCGATACGTTCGTCCTAGAGAAATTTATGTAAGATTTACTAGTATATGCCTATTTTACTTTCTATGTATTTTGTTCACTCCAAAATAAATAAATAATTTAATAACGATATACAATTACCAAAACTACTGTAAAAAATACACTCGTATTTCCCTGTAACTAACTATTTAGATGACGAATAGCGACAATAAGAACCACCTGTCAAAAAATCGTAAAAGAGCCGTCATTTTCGCTCCACTATTTCACCTAAAATTTGCAAAATCCATAAGAGCTGAATTATTCCTAAGTATAGGTTTCGATTCTACTTTATATTAGGCGTGGATAATCGTGGGAAAGTCGCTTAAATTCTCGGTATTCCTGTGAATGCGATTTGATTACAACATTCTTAACTGTGAAATATAATAGCAACTGCGACTGCTAATTCCAGGAATGCCTACTAGATCGCTTGCATACGATAGCTTCACATTACAACATACTATTGGATACTGCACAACCTATATGCAATACGCAAAAGACTCCTTCATGAGGTTTTCACATACTTTGCAAGGAAATACTTGACGTGGATACGAAATACCCTGAAGGCGACAAATGACAAGTAGTAAATTGTAACGAACGACATAATTTTTAAAGCTCGGGACCCATATATGACGTCACGGTCTATTCTCGCATGATTCTCGCAGCGTTGAGGTTAAAATCGCACGATAAAACATAAAAAGCGTTTTTAATTTTTTGAGGTTAAATATTCATAAAAACTTTTACGGTCATTCCCTAGATTTTAATGCATATTATCCAAAAAATATACAAATTTCGAGAACGTTACTGCCCTTCGAAAAAAAGATCAGAGGTGTTTGTCACATTTTTTTTTTTGAGAAATTTATACAAGATATAAAAAAACATTTTACTGTCATTCCCTAGATAAAGGTTCAACCCTATGATAGGTTATTTTTTCTCCAAAGCATATTTAGTTAGGTTGTCGAGATCTAAGGCCCACCTCTTTTGAAATGTCAATATGCCTACTCTTAATAGAGTATAAATAACGTACATAAATGAATGCAAAACAGCAAAGTACTTCTAAGTAATGAAGTGATTACAGAGATGAGCGACAATAAAACGGATGTTGTAACTAGAATGAACTTGAACAGTTAAAATGGTTACAGGGCATGTAGAGAGGATGAATGATGAAAGGATAGCATAGAAAATATACATACATGAAACCCGGCTTTGAACCACTTGGCTCGTCCCGATGCTTAAGGACAGATTAGTTTTGAGAAAGACTCGCAGAGCGTGTATGAAGAAATGCATGAATGTGACGGATATAAAAAGTGTGTGTAAGGATATGGAAGCTCTGCATATGAAAGAAAAAGCTATGTTAGTGTTTCCAGGTCGATTAGTTTCTAAATTAATTAAATTTTATAATAATTACAGGTTGGCC
The DNA here is from genome assembly GCA_963576895.1 of Ceraclea dissimilis. Taxonomy (NCBI): domain Eukaryota; kingdom Metazoa; phylum Arthropoda; class Insecta; order Trichoptera; family Leptoceridae; genus Ceraclea; species Ceraclea dissimilis. Next base: position 1,258,350 of record OY756360.1, read on the forward strand.
AACACGAAAAACTCTGGGGTACTACAAACTTTAAATAAAATGAATGAAACTCCCAATTATTACTGCGTTGTGGTGCATCGCATGTCATTACCATATATTTTAGTCTATGGTTAAATACTTTACTATATTAGAGCCCTAGTTTTTTAGTATTCTCCACCATCAATAGGTAAATTAACCACAAGCGGTATATATAGTAATTTATTTATAATTTGATGGAAGGAAAAAATACTTAATTTGACCAGTTACATATAATAATGATATTATAACATTAGGTTTAGTATAGGAAACAGAAAGTTCCTCATTGAATATGCCTCCAATATAACCCACTATAAATTTATTAGGTACATCAGTACCGGAAACTCAACAGACCAAAACAAAGTGAGAGACCATATTCTATCTATTCTACTTGTAAAGATTTCTATCTATCCCATCAACCTATCCTTACACACAATCCTTACTTCCATCACATTCATGTAGTCTGTTATACAAGCTCTCTGATTTCTCTTACTCGAAACGCGTCCATCCTTGAGGATCTAGTCGACATGGTCGGTCCAGGTCAATCCTCACATCTTTTCGTTTGCCCAAATATATCCTTTTAGTTATCTTATCATCATTCATTCTCTCAACATGGCCAAACCATCGTAGCTTATTCACTTTCATTCTAGTTGTAACACCCGTCTTCACTGACGCACTCGTCTCTCTAATAGCTAGATTTTATTGTCGATATTAAAATTTATTATATTCTGAAGTACCTACTTCAAGCAAACTAGATTAATATACGTAGGTACATTGTAATAGGTTGCGTTAGGTCCCGTTGTTGTAGGTTGGACCTACACCTTTATATTCTTAATGGATCTGGAAATCAAAACACATGATATGTGCGGGCACACTTACACACACGCGTGTGTTCCTGAATAAGGTAATCTATAAACCAAAATGTACAACTGACCGATTGATGGCGATATTCACTCATCAACACACAGAAAGGTGAAATTTCGACCTAGTTTGCAATACAAAACCATTTTTAAATAATCCGACCCTATGGGAGTGAAAATAGGATTGAAAGTTTTTTAGACTATACAAATACCCCGGAAATTAGACGTGGTACGAACTTGAGATTTGACATATAATATATTCTGCTATCAAAATTAGAAATAGGGTGTTTGGCCGTTTTTCCAAAATTTAATAAATGGAAAGAAAAAAGTCATAAAGATATCCACAATACCAGAAAAAGTTAATGCAAACTCGTATATAAATGTATATTGTCCTTACTCCGCACACAAAAGCATAATTAATCAATAAAAAACAGCAATAAAATTCTAGGTCGTGTTCAGAATAATCTAAATACGGAAATTCGATACCTACAGGAAACGGAAGTTGTAAAAAGTTATCATCCTTTAATGAAATTAGCAGAGGGCTGCGAAACACAATTATGTACTTCCTATCTTTTAAAGCGCACACCCATAATATTGTAAAACGCCAGTCTGCAATATGCAAGCACTTTCAGTATCGATTTCCATACGTTTAACAATCCAATGAATAGCATTGCACACATACGTGACCACACTCTAAACATCAGAAGCAATACAAAATAATAGAAGGGGTTGATTCTACCCTCTTATTTGTTGAGAATTGAACGAAACAACTGCACCATAGCTAGATCAAAGAGAATGAAATATGTAGAGAAGCACTAGGTAAAAAAACAATATTGAAAATAAGAAAGAATTTCGAATAGAATATAACAGAGGGTCTCTGGTACTCAATAAAAGATGTTCTGGATTTTTCAATCGCGACACTTAAATGCAGAATCCATCGCAACGCCTAGATTCAAATTAACAACCCTTCAGATTGAAATTGACATCTTTCTCTTTTCTTTGAAACTGAAGTTTTTCTTTGCGACTTTTGCGAAGGAAACTAGTCTTTAAAAAAATCAGAGGTATTTATACACACTTTTTACATCAATCTATACAACACATGAAACATCTTTAAAAGTAATGCACTAGAGAAAGATTGTTTTCCCTTTTTTTACATAATGAATCTGGGTTTATCGGTTTAAGGCAGTAGCGTAGCGTGGGTCCCTGCCGCCAGGGGCGAAAGTCAAATAGCCGCCCCCCTTATTTAGGCGTATAAATCCAAAATTCTCGGAAATTTACAGGATTTATTAAGAACTTCAAGGCTGAAGTTGGACAACTTTTTTCAATTTTTAACTAAAAAACTTCCCAGGGCAGTCCGCCCCTCCCCCTCCCATGCTACGCTACTGGTTCAAGGTTAAATGTATTTAACTTATCTCTTACGAAGCATACTTAGTAAGATTGTCGAGATACTCTTTTGGTGGCACCCACATTCCACAATCTTAAACATACCCAACTTGATTATCCCAAGTTTCACTCCAACCTTACACGAGAGTTCGATTGCAGAACGCAATAGTTACTATAACTGTTACTGGAATAATGTTTTTCCTGGTGGATAGTACCAGCGATAATAATAATATCGAGATAAATGATTTATTATTATTGCTATATTAATGTTGGTACTTCCGATTTAGAAGCAGCCGCTAATGAGACTGCCATTGTGAATGTATCACTGTATGTGTATTAGTGTAAGTAACGCACTATTGTCAAATCACCCCCCTTATAAAAGTAAAATAAATATATTTTAATCCATTCATTCATACTAACATTACATTTATTTGTAGAGGTACCTATGTATATTGTATAGAATTTACTTTGCAGTAATGTTCATTTTGTACTGTAAATAGGGTTGCCAACCGTACTATAATACAGGGTGTTTGATATACGGTTGTATATATCCTCAGGAGTGATAGTAGAGGTCATTTGGGATCTTTTGAACCAAACTTAGCTTAGTCCAAAATCGCACGGTTCTCGAGTTATTCCAGATTTTCACTTTTTATCGAAAAACCCCGAATCACTCAAGTTTTACCTCAACAGCTTCGTAAGAACTCATTAGTTTCAATCCGAAGAAACAATAATGATAAAAAATATCCGATTAAAGTTTCGATAAATAATTATTCCAAAAACAAGTCACGAAGTTAGTTGTGATTTTTCTTAAGAAAAAAATTGCCTAAACATTCAGTAATTTGGAAAATACTTCTCTGATTTATGCTCTTTCAAATGATGTACAAAACACAAGTTTCATATCAATATGATACAATAACTTCAAGAGAACACTACCAATTTAAGCAAATTTAAGGGAGTTGAGAGGTAGAAGAATTGCTCATACATACTTTTAATAGTTTATTTTGAAAAATACTACTTATATTTTTACGAAAAAACGTTGGCAACCCTAGATGTACCTACATACATATTACAATGTATACCTAATGTGTAATGTAATGTGGTGTTGCATTGTATTCGGGTGTCACACCGTACCCCACTACCAACACTGGCTGTTATTCATGGGTAAATGAACACATTGCTTTAAAAACACTGTTGGCTTTGTCGGTTGGAGCATCGCCTCTGCCCCAGGGTACTGAGGTTCAAATCTAGATGTAGACCATGATATATATTGAATGTCTATTAAGAGCTATACGTACCTGTCTTACGTACTTCCTTTATTTTTTTATGCCTTCTTCAATCCACAATGCGAGCAGTTTATAATTTAAAAAAGTACGCACTTAAGGTCCTATATGCTGTTACATATTTGGCTTTGGCGACGCCCTGAATTGTTCTCAGCCAATACTGAGAGAATCGTCTTGAAACTGAAGACAGTGATAGATGAAAGTATATACTACAGATTGGCTGTTTTAGAATTACAATATTTGGAAATTCCTTGAATAAAAGATATTCCGAAAGTACCCCTGAAATTTTCAGGATCTGAGGATTTTCCGTTCAGTTTTTCAGTTATAAAAGTATAATTTAACCAAAATACCGGTAATTATAATTTTAACAAATTAGCTGATTTAGATTATTTAATTTGTTTCCGGGCTCTTCTTAAAAAGGAAAAAGTCAATCAGGCGCTGTCGTTTATTAGTGGAGATTTAATTTTACACATATCTAGTTGGTGACATGTTATTTTACCGTGCGTTCATTGTATAATATTACAATACAGTAGTGCGTTATCAGTTATCATCATTGATGTAATAACGATTATTACTATTATTATATGTGTAGCAGATTGGCTGGACGACAGCCCATTGTACAATAATACCGTTGTTATTTTGTATTGTCGTGGGTCGTGTTGACTGTTTAGTGTAAGGCGATACTATATAGTTATCAGAAGGTTGTCATAAGTAAAATGCGTGTTGTTGGGACCAAGGTTTATTGTAGACTAATTTATACAATGATAATCAGAAGGATATAAGTATACAAATGTCTTAGGATCTATAGAGTACCTAAATAGTTATACCTAGGTAGGGGGTGTTCATACCCCTACAATCCTCCCTGCCTAGTGATAACGTTACATAAAGTTTAGAAAAAGCATGATTATAAAATAGATTGTATGAAATATTAGTCGCTAAAGAATAAGCTAACTAACTTATCATAATACATTGTTTAGTTCAGTATTCATATTTGTATAATAAAACATCTTGTTGATATCGTATAGGTACATAACATATAGATTTGAGATCCGAAAAACATAGTAGGTAATAAATAATTCAAAGATAAACCATTAGAAAAATATTCAGTGTAAGAAATCACATGTTAACAGTCCTAAAAATATAATGTAGGTAGGTATTTGTAACACATGGCAAAAAAAATAACTTGAAAAGATTAACATTGAGGTTAGAATGGTCAAATTATAACATTATTTTGTAAAGACATATGACATAAAAATATTTGTACCCAAAAGTAGGTAATAAAGTTGCATCACATTTGAGAAAGATAATAAATTTTGTAGATAATTATTAACAGATCAAAATATGTAGTTCCAATATAAACATATGTGTGGTCTTTCTGACCTTACAAAAACAAATTGATTTATAAAACAAAATAGCAAAAAATCGTTGAGTGTAACATAATACATTTAAAATCATAGTTAAGATGAAATAATATAATCAATACACAAATTTTAAGAATAGCACATAAAAAAAATGGTGTATAATATATCAGTGTATAATAGTTAACATAATGCGTAGGTATAGTAATATTGTATGTTAAAGGACATGTGGTTTGGTCAAGTTGATAAAACTACGGGTCTGTAATAATAATAATAATTCACATATGGTTGCACAATATCCTGAGTTAGATACTAGGAAATAAGCATTTTAGTTAACATTATTAATATTAGGTAGATAAGAATGTTGGTTAACATATTAGGTATACAAAAAAAGATGTGAGTTGATACAGATAAAACTTTGCACGTATGAAATAAAATAAAACAAAATGCCCTCGTTGGACGTCGTAGATGTTGCTTCGTAATATGATTTGAGGCATGATGAAAGTGAAGATTTTCTTGCTTAGTCAGCATCAGTAAGTCTTCGTCTTCTTCTCGAGCCTTTCTTCTTTCTTAAACGTTGAACATTGTTTTCTCGAAGCGAAAATACAGCTTTAGTGATGTGAGCTGGTTTGAGATGATCGATAGGTGTTGTGTGATCTGCACACGTTGTTGTATGTGATTTGCACATAATTTTGTTGTTGTCTGATTTGCAGACGTTGTTGTTTTGTTGTTGTCTGATTTGCAGACGTTGTTGTTTTGTTGTTGTCTGATTTGCAGACGTTGTTGTTTTGTTGTTGTCTGATTTGCAGACGTTGTTGTTTTGTTGTTGTCTGATTTGCAAGACGTTGTTGTTTTGTTGTTGTCTGATTTGCAGACGTTGTTGCCATGCGATCTGCGCATGGTGACAAGCATGCATTTCGCAAATGCTGTCAAGTGTATGTTGATTATGCATCAGTGGCTGGATAGACCGGCTAGTTGCCGTGGTCGTGACTGGAGTGTAGCGTGGCTGCGTAGCCTTCCGTACAAGTTCCAAATCATTCCAGCGTGCTAATGATGATCTTCGTTCGATGATGATGATGTTCGTCGTGGCGTTGACCATTGTCATGGTGTTGACCATCTTCAAAGAGGTGATGAAAATGCTGTAGATGCTGTTGTTCATCAGTCGATGTGACGAATTGAGAATGTTGAGTTGGTGAAGCACGTTGATGAGTGTGCTGATGAAGCAGGCTGATGTCATGTTGGATGTTGGTTCGTCTGCTTGTTGTGGTCCGGGAAGTTGAGGGGATGTTGGTCGCATCACTCTTCAGATACCGTGGAGTCCTCCAAGATTAATTTGTCGTTAATGTTGGCACGGCGTTCCCGAATCAGTTAAACACTTGGTCGTTGGCATTGTTCGTGAATTTTGTCGTCAGTATTAGTTTCAAAACACATTCTTGTATTATGTTGATAGATATATTAACACATTGAACACGGTCACACTTGTATTGAGTTCTATCGAGCAGGTACACATTTTTTTTGTATATCACGTCGGGATGTCTCCACTTTAGTGTAAGGCGATACTATATAGTTATCAGAAGGTTGTCATAAGTAAAATGCGTGTTGTTGGGACCAAGGTTTATTGTAGACTAATTTATACAATGATAATCAGAAGGATATAAGTATACAAATGTCTTAGGATCTATAGAGTACCTAAATAGTTATACCTAGGTAGGGGGTGTTCATACCCCTACGATTGCAAATCAAAACTGCTCATTTTAATGTATCTACAGTACGTTTACGCATATCGGGTCTTCGGTTAACGCTTGTTTTTCGAATTACATTGCTAATATCACCCTACATAATTCTGGTGGAAATCGGGTAATAATGTAACGCGAGCCCTGTGGCAACTTTCGCGCATGTTGTTCGAATATTTTATTCTTGTTCACTTATGCCTAGGGCTGCCACCTTTGTAAGAGCGTAGACCCGGAGATTCGGAAAAAACGAATTTGTGACCATAGTTGACATAGTTTATTTTTTTTTTTTTTGGTCCACACCATAATTCCAAACCCGGAGATTTACTATGCTGACCCGAACACCCAGTTTTTCTATGGGGGGGGGGGGACCGGGACCCCGAGTATTTTCCTTTTTTTTTTTAGTCTTGACAAAAATTTCAGACCCGGAGATACACTATGCTAACCCGGAGCCCGGAGAACACCACTCAAACCCGTAGACTCCGGGTCAAACCCGGAGAGGTGGCAGCCCTACTTATGCCTTCAGCTCCGGTCGAAATGTGTTTGAATACTACTTTTCATTGAATAATATGGCGTAATATGAATCAGGAGTATAAGGAGCGTAAGAAGACCTCAGGGAAGATGGTCTGCCGACGCCGACGTGAGGTGAATCGCTGGGAGCGAGTGGATGCAGCTTGCCCAAAACGGAAGTCTATGGAAAGTCAAAGGGGAAGCATAGGCTGAACATATGCCCAACATTGGAATCAAAACGGCTGAGAAAAAGATGTGAAAGTCGTATTGAGTTAATGATAAAATCCGGGAAGTATTGTAGCTATATATTTTATACTAATGATGTGATAGCGTGATCCGGTCACAAATAATGCTTTGGTTTTGAATAAAAAATGTAATCTGCCTGCCCAACGAAATTACATATTTGTTTCATGTACAGGTACATAGTGTACACATGTTTGTTAAATCCCATAGGTAAATTATGAACTATGTATGTATATTAATTTGATAAAGGACATTAATTATTCAAGTTACAACGGTTACGGCATAACAGTTACGTCATAATAAATCAGTCAGTGACATTTACCCTTGAGATTACATAAGATAACTTACAATTTTATTTTATTTTTTTATTATTATGAGTAAGATAGAAAGCAGGCTCAATTGAAGTAAAGAAACGTCCACTATTATCTGTTTCTCTACAGAAGTCTCAAGGGAGCGAAATTGGTATTGCACTGAGTTCAGTGTTGCTTGACGTGACAATAAGATATGGTTACATTTTTTCGCTACTTTCAAATGATACTTAAGGAATGTTGTACGATTTTAACTGGCAACATTATTTTTCGAACTTGTGATTGCGGTTTAAAGGGATTATCGGAGATTTCTTTTTCCGACTCGCAAAACTCTCTTGCCTTTAAAACTATTTCTCTAGCACTGCTCTGTAATATTTTCGGCATTTTAGGTTACTTTGAAAATATACAATGTGAGAATATCACGGACCTTTGACAACTCTTATGACAAGGTTCGACAATCAGGGCTACCACCAATATAATCTTGAACTCCACTTGCAGCTAACCTCCGCCGGCTGCCACGATAGAGGAAACGATCTGTAGGATACATTATACATACAAGTATGTGCTACAGTGAGGATATATGACTTCTACCAGAGAGTACTTTAAGTTAGGTACTGAAGGTATAAATGTATAATACAATAATAGATATGTACTTATATACAAATATAATAATCCCTTTAATTAGATACTGGACACACCTTTACATTATAATAACATACATATGTATTAGTACAACATATGACTACGAAAATAATTTGATACATATGTCTAGTAATTACAAATTATGTAATTAAACATTAGGTATATTATACAATAAGTGACCTTGTTTCAAATTTTTGTGATCTAATTTTATTATGTGTGTGTAGCCTTCTAATAGGATATTGCCATGATTTTATATAATTTCCCCTGTCGCTGACACGTTGTTTGGTTTTCAGAAGAAGAAGACACCAGTAGGAGTGTCGAAACGTCGATCAATCACGTTAATCTACACACGGTTCGCCCGAAAACCAAACAAGGATGGATGTGTTCACCATGAAAACCTTCAATAATTCATCTGTCGTTGTTGTGTGCGTCTTCTTCTGCAAATTTTAATAACTTCCCTATGCCCCAAGCGCCTTGAAGTTTTGCATACATATAGGCGACAGTTTAAAATTGTTGTACTGTTTTTTTTGGTTTTATATGCAGTTTTGTAGCAACGTTTTCGAAATTACATAATATGTTCTCATATTTAAAAACTGTATTAGTTTTAACGATATTTAGGAATTTAGCGATAGTTTTAAAGATGTTTTAGTTTTTATTATTGATATCTTATTAATAGTGTGAGTTTTAAATAAAATAAAATAATCTTTATTGTACTAAAAAAATAATCGTACAATGGGCGGACTTATTGCCAAATGGCAAGACTCCTAACCTAAAATACCAAAAAGTACCGAGCGTGAAATTGCGTCACTTCTTTTCTATTGAAAAGGGAGTCACACATCTAGGGAATCTACTTAATATAAAAGTCTACGGTTTTATCATTTCACTTTTTTGATAATATATGACTCAAGTATTTGCAAAAATGTTTTTCTGATGTCTCCGCAGGCTATACTAATAAAAATTTAGACTCGCTCGTAGATCAAAAGAAAACTGCTTTGGTGAATGCAGCCACGAGAAAAATGAAAATTGTGCGAGGGTCGGAAAATACTGTATCTGCCGGATTATTAAAAGGGGGCGGTGGGCTAAATGTGTATTTTTTAAAAAGGGGAAAAATGACGACAGTATATGTACTTGAATGATGCTGACAAGATATTTCATAAAATTGTTAAAAGGGTAACATGCTCCGAATAAAAATCGTTCTATTATCGCCACAACTTTTGAATTTTCAGCAACAAAATCGATTTCGCCTTGTTGGATTAAGATAGGACCGAATTTCAAAAAAATACGCCCTGTGGTTTCTAAAGAAAAATCAGAAAATTGCAGTACTTAACATTGAAATGATTTTTTATCAAGAAAATTTATCTAAATCTAATTTCAATCTGCTAGACCTACTAAACATATTCTTAGTTATCCAAGTTTTAAGTCCAATGCTCGGTTTCACCAACTTTTTAGGTGAGGAATAGCGGAGATAGGAGCCACTTGTCATTATTTTTCATACAAAATTTGTTCCATGTCTTTTTTGGGATTTATTCACGTTGACAATATTCTTATGGGTTTTTCTCCGGGAACCTAATAGTAACATTCATCCTACTATCGCCCTTACTCTAATTACATAATTTCTAAGAATACCACACTCTTGTCGTTAAAATACCTGATATTCGATATAACGGTACATTCTATCACGATAAAGCGGAGACGGGTTGGTTGGTAGATGGCTACACACTTTTTAGATAAAAGAATTTTACTATTGTGTGCTGCAGGAATGCATTTCTCTACTCAACAAAGGATCATTTTTTCTATTGTGTGACACGTTTTGGTAAACAACTAGGTATCAAAATTCTTTGGGTATCAAATCAACAAGATCATGGCTTTCATACTAATCGCAAACATGATTCATGGAAATACATACTAACATTACTGGACTAGAAAATCACTCGTATGGGAAGACAACAGGCGACAATCATTTACACAAGGCAAATATCGTGTAAACTCTCTAAAAGCAATCATTTCAGCAATAAGCGAGACAACGCTATTGAGTGCAAACGATAAAGAGAATCGACTAAAATTTACATTTTTTCTCTGCCTACCCTGGAAGGGACGCGGCGTGAGAGTAAAGACAGATAGATAGACTGTCAGGTGAGTTTCCCATAAAAACACGGGTTTTACTAAGGAACCTACCTAGGTTCTATGTACATTCTATACACCTATTCTGATCTATGTGCGTAATATATATAAATATAACCACATAGCGTTTAACTAAATGTGTCTGGTGTATTTTTACATTGGGGTGAACAAACTAATTAGGCCACAGAGGGTGTGTCTTAATAGTCCGAGAGCCCACTGCTTAATTTATGACGTATCTGTTTTTTGATCGAAATGTGGTATAAATGATAGCTTACCAATAGGGTATTACATCGCACTAGGGTTGCCTATCAAAATCCTGCCGCAACCCCCCCTGCCCCCCCCCCCCCGAAAAGGTCCCTCTTCGCGGTTTTTCGCATTTTATAGGAATATGGTAAGAGATAGAAGAAAATAGTCAAAGACAAAAATAATCCTTGCTAAATTCTCTATAAAAATAGTAAGTCAATTTTTTCATAGGACTAGTAGTTTACCCGTAATGGCCGGTCAAAAAACAGGATATTTTTTGATAAAAAAAAAAATTTTTTTGATTTTTTTTTCTTTCACATTCTTCCACCCATTATCACTAACATTTTATGGAAAAAAAAGTTTGGCCTGCGGCACTATATCGCTGGTTATTTTATGAAAAACTAAATTTTAAGAATTTTTGTCACTGAGTTTTATTGCAATAACTCCGAAAATATTAGATGTATGAAAATAAGTTATAACTCATTTTGTAGCCAAGACTATGGTTATTAATTCGTTCTCTGACTATTTTCCTGTAGCTCTTATCAATTTTCAACCAATTTAGTTTAAATATATTTTTTTAGCATTCTAAATGAATTTCGGTTTTGGACCGGCCATTGCGGGTAAACTACTAGTTGTACGAAAAAAATGACTTACTATTTTTGTAGAGAATTTAGCAAGGATTATTTTTGTCTTTGACTATTTTCTTCTATCTGTTACCATATTCCTATAAAATGCGAAAAACCGCGAAGAGGGACCTTTTCGGGGGGAGCAGGGGGGGTTGCGGCAGGATTTTGATAGGCAACCCTAGTGCGATGTAATACCCTATTGGTAAGCTATCATTTATACCACATTTCGATCAAAAAACAGATACGTCATAAATTAAGCAGCGGGCTCTTGGACTATAACATTAACGTGAATTAATGAAGTGTATACCGCGTGTGTGTCCGCCGGAACCAGGTAGGAGGGTTTAAGAACTGAAACACTTTTAATGCATATCAACTTCATAACAATAATTAAAATTAACATTACAGGTGCGTCGATAAACAAACAAACTAGATATGAATTATGGAACGCTCTGAGCTGCTTTCGGCACGTTAAAATATCAAGTGGTTATCTCAACGGATGTACAGCAAAGGTTGGACTTTCCATCGGGCTCTGGCTTACTTATTATGACTGGTCGTCGGAACACAGACCTCCAGCCTAACACGCCGATACTCTACCCGCTGTGTCATGAAGGGTGGTGAACGAAGCGAGAAGGAAACGCTTGGAAACGGAAGCTCTCCTTCGTCAGTCTAAGACTAAGATCGTTGAAAGAATAGAACAGCTAACATGGCAGTGAGCGTGACAGGACAGTGTTAGATGGCCACCTAGAATCTTGAAGTAAAGGTCTTGGGACATAAAATGAGGCGTAGGAAGACCACAAAAAGGTGGACTGATGACATTGTTCGGCTTGCAGGTCGTAGATGCCAGCAGATAGTTCAAAATAAGACATTGGAAGAGTTCAGAAGGGGCCTGTGTTCGCTATGGAACGAAAGTGGTAATCTAGAGAAAAACGACAATGTAATTTATATCTTTAAAATAAAATCTGGAAACGGATTGATAAATCTACGACAGTCAACTTGTTAACCTTATAATTTCCAATATTTCGGTTAAATTATACATCCATAAGTCCCGTAAATTTCAGGGGTACTTTCGGAATTATCTTTTGTTTAAGGAATCTCCAAATATTGTAATTCTGGGACAGGCAACTTGTAGTCAACACTTTCATCTATCACTGTCTTCAGTTTCAAGACGATGCTCTCAGTATTGGCTGAGTAAATAAATAAAGGACAAAGCCGAATGGTAGCCTCTTAAGATAGACAATTTAATCCTCTGGAGACAAAATGACGTAATCTGTAAAAGCGGGCGAGCATTTTGATGTTAATAACACGTGACAGGGAAAGGGTGAAGTGATGGAAGCGAAGGGGACATTATAATAATAATAAAGCAATATTCTGAAGCAAACTGAACAAATAAATCAGAATCTATTCACCACGTGTGAATGACTTTTGACAAGAGCTGTCAATTGATATTATTTCAACGTTCTCGTCGGTATAAATCTAAATAATGGAGGCAACAATAAGAATATCGAATTACGTTAATATGATATGAAAAAATAAAAGCCCTGCATTTCTGCAGCTCAGAGAAAAATTGAGAGAATAATGTTGGGCTGCAAGGTACTACTGCAAGACAGGGAGAGGAATGACTGGATACGCAGCCAGGATAGTGGTGCAGAAGTGGAGATGGGCGGGGCACATTGCAAGAATATTAATCCATCTGTAGGTAAAAGACCACAAGGGTGACCACCTACCAGATGGGTGGACGACATAAAGAGGTTTGCCGGATCCCAGTGGATGGGAATCGCACAGGAGCGGGAGGAGTGAAGAAGGAGAGGAAAGGACTATGTCCTGCAGTATGCTGTAGACAGGACGAATGATGAGAGGATGACAAAATAATAATGAGGGGGTATTAGGTAGATCTTCTTCTTCACGAGCCCTGCAGCTTCCATTTCTGGATATAGGCCTCCCTCATTAGGTGGGTAAAACAGAGAAAATGACAAACTTCCTTATCTGACAAATTACTAAACATCGCTTTTTAACGTTCGTATGGGGAACACAGGGCGATCGCAATCTATTTTAAGTTCTATAGCTGATAATGATTTCAAATTTCAATGTTTCTATTGAAATATCAGTAACTAGCTACCTATGAGAGTTAAATTAAATTCCAAACAATTTACTGGGATTTATATACACAGAAGTATATAGATTTCTGTATTATTTATAAGTAACTAAGTTAATCAGCTTATCATAGCTTAAATTTAGTGAAATGTAATACGTACAACCCTACAACTAACAGAGAGAAACTTCTAGTCATTTGTACAATATGTACATGTTTTTTAATAAACCAAAATCCAATCAAATGTGGGATGAAAAACAATATTTATCTATACCATAAATAGAATAAAAAAATAGATAGGTATAAATATACACAGGTGTTTCAGGGTGTTGGTCTAAATCGGAAAACTTCAGTTAGGTAGATTGATATACCTACATAGGTATTTATAAGATGTTAGTATAGTTAGTTATCTCAATAAATATACAGCAAAGAATGGACCTTGCATCAGGCTTATGACTGATCGTCTGGCTGGCTGGCTTGATGTGATCACTTTACACTTAAGTAACATTCACCAATTCCAGTCCATCCATCTGTTGAGATAACTACTTGTTGTATTCAAGTACGACATGTAGAAAATTCCGATGTTCTCACAAATCATAAATTGTGATTTTCAAAATTAAATATGTTGGCATATTTTCCATTTTTCAAAAATAACTTAAATTTCAAGTTTTTATGCAGAGACAAGGTACAAAAGGAGTAATGGACGTTTCATATAAAAGTCTTTGATGAATGTAGGTGTACCTAGGTCTATTTATAAATAAAATATAGGTACATATTACCAATTATTTGCACGCAAATACGTACATAAGAAATTCACAATGGGTCTGCCCACAAAACACAAACAAAACCTATACATTTTATGGACTTTCCTATATAATACAATTGAATACGCACCTAAAAGAAGTTGTAATTTCAAAAAAATATGTGTGTGACTCGGGCGGATTTTTCTACGAAATGCGCAAAAATCTGAAATGTGGGTACATTTTTAACAAAAAAATGCTTTAAAATCGTGTTTTACAACGAAGCTTATGGCGAAGCAAAATTATTGATTATCTCGTATTGCCGTATATTTTGCCATGTAAACGCAAAATATGTACACAAAATTTTAAAAAATAATCACGAAACAAATAATCCCGATACTTATCGATAATTTAGCAAAAAAAATATGAACAGGGTAGTCTAGATATTTCGTCAAAACAATAAAAAAAACACATAATGCGACGGATTCGTAAAGGCGGTAAAACGAAAGAAACTGCTTAAAAAATATATTACAAGGATATTTGAGCACTTACCTCAGTAAATTAAATCCCAAATATTAATTTCATCAATATTTTAATTCACCAAAACCAATACTATCATTTTTTCACAACAAAATACAAAAATGCGCGAAAAATAACCGATTCACCGACAACAACAAAAGAGACGTTTTCAAGGGACGCCGCTAGAGCGAGATTTGAAATGGCAAAATACCCTTAGTTCAAAAATTTACCACGCGCGGCGCTAGTAATTCTTTCATGTCTCTTACCTACTCCTATATCATGACATTGTCAGTAAATTGTTCTATCTATCTATATTCTATACCCTCACGCCACGTCCCTTGCAGGGTAGGCAGAGAGTAAATTGTTCTATTCTATATCCTCACGCCACCTCCCTTGCGGGGTAGGCAGAGAGAACGGATCGCCAGACTTTCCTATCCTGACACACACTTCGGACTTCCATCACATTCATGCAATTCCTCATACATATTCTCCGATTACTTTTACTCAAAACAGGTCCGTCCTTGAGTATCTGGTCAACATGGTCCAGCCATGTGGTTCCTGGTACCAACACTGATGTATGCAAGTGAGACATGGCTGAAGAAGGATGAATCAAGTATAAATGCTGTCGAGATGAGATCATTGAGAAGAATGTGTGGAAAAACATTGAGAGATAGAATAAGGAAGGAAATGATTAGAGAGTTGAGTGAATGTAAAAAGGATGGACCATGTTGACCAGATACTCAAGGACGGACCTGTTTTGAGTAAAAGTAATCGGAGAATATGTATGAGGAATTGCATGAATGTGATGGAAGTCCGAAGTGTGTGTCAGGATAGGAAAGTCTGGCGATCCGTTCTCTCTGCCTACCCCGCAAGGGAGGTGGCGTGAGGATATAGAATAGAACAATTTACTCTCTGCCTACCCTGCAAGGGACGTGGCGTGAGGGTATAGAATATAGATAGATAGAACAATTTACTGACAATGTCATGATATAGGAGTAGGTAAGAGACATGAAAGAATTACTAGCGCCGCGCGTGGTAAATTTTTGAACTAAGGGTATTTTGCCATTTCAAATCTCGCGCCGCTAGACGCTAACAATGTTGCCATAGTATAAAAAATGTACAGACTTTGGACGCCGGTGTTGCCATATTATATTTTTTTACATAATGCTGAGACATACATAGTAAATTTTAACGGTTAATACTTCAACCAATCTTCGAAATGGTTGAAATCTTCTATATAAATTTACAGATTTTTTTTATAATGTTACTTACTTTTTTAACGAACCCATGACCTGTTGTTTTTTATTGTTTGATAAATTTATTTTTAAAGAAACCTTTTTTTTAATTGATTAAATAATTATTATTCTTCTGCAGTCGATTTTCTTACGCAGAGGTACCATTTCAGATGTTTTCAGTTTTAGGGGTTTGGATTTTTATAACTATGAACCAAGTGAAAACAATATTAATAAAAATGTATCTCATTCCAAAAAGCACATTATTTTATGGAAATGGCGTTCAAACGAAAATAACCAAAATGTTGAATCCGATTTTGGTTAGACGTAAATTTTACAGTGTGTGTTTCATAACATTTTGTACCATAAACAATTTACATTGTAATGCTTCCAGAAGTATCTAGAGGGCGCACTAAGTGTATTTTTGTAAAAAGGGTAAAAAACAGTTCACTTATTTGCTACGCGAATAGTTATGCTACTTTTAACATTTTTATAAAAATGCAATTGCGCAACATAAACAATATCGTCAATTTTGAAATTCGCCAAATGTCATCGGGACGCCCGATTATTGTTAAATGGGAATAAAATCCGCGTTTTTAGTTAAGCTGTGTAGTTGATTAACTGTAATTTTATTTAAATATGACGGATAATACTCTAGGTGTAATCGTTTCGGGCCGTTTGGTAAGTTTAATATATTTTTTAGTTGGCATAACCTCTTAACCATTTTATTACCTTTCATTCTATTTGCAACCGTTTGTAGGTAAGTTTTGTATATTTTCATATTTTAAGGAGATTATAAGTTTTCCCGGGCTCCTTCTCCATCTATATTTAACGATTTATGTTGACTTCAAACCGGTAATACGCCGCAAATAATGTAGGTACACATGTAAAAATCATCTTGCATGATTTTGTCTTCTCCGCCCAAAAAGTCTTAATTTTGAAGGATTATATTTGTACGAATTGCTTCGCTCGGCAGAAATTCGTCATCATTAACTGATATTTAATATGATGTAAAACGGATGTTGTGACTGAAATGAAAGTGAACAAGTTGAGATGACTGAGACGTGTGTAGAGAATGAATAATGAAAGGATAACGAAGAAAATATACCTGGGAGAAAGAAGAGGAGTGAGGTAATGCGGCCGTCCATGTAGACCAGATTCTCAATGACCGACATGTTCTGAGTAAAAGGAATCGTACAGTGTGTATGACAGCTTGCTTGAATGTGACGGAAGCACGAAGTGTGTTTATACATCCTTATGGATAGGAAAGTCTGGCAATCTGTTCTCTCTGCTACCCCGCAAGGGATGTGGCGTGAGGCGATAGAGTAGAATATTTATTATAAATTTGCAATACTCTTCCACAGGTCCAAACGGACTTCAGTCAAGTGGGAGAAACGCAATTCCTGACTACCATAATGGATGCAGACAATATTAATCATGTTGTAGTCTTCCTCACCGGAAGAATGCCCCTCCCCGAGGGAGTGGTCGGAATGGGTAAAGCTTTTTGTATTTTTATCTGACGGCAAATCACTAGTTCCATTGCTGTTCTTTCTGTACCTCTGACAAAAAAGGCTGTCCGGTGACTTTGAATAATTGTTTACGATTCAATTAACCTTTTTTCGTGGAAATAGTCATCCGTCATTGAAATATGTTCATTTCTAAGACATGAAAATCACAATTTTGCAATATTTTTTAAAAAAGCTGTCGTCTTTCACTCACAGTATAATGAGAATTACATTTTTTCATATTTCAAATACCTTCTTTCTTTCTTTGTCCTGCCCTTCTGTCCCAGTTCATCCAGGGTCTCATTATCGGGCCTCCTCGTACGTAGGCGCCAGTGCTGGGATTCTCTGCGCTGCTAGCTCCTCTTCAACATTGCACCACCATGTTGCCGGAGGTCTATCCCTTCCCCTAGGTTTCGTGGGGAAGATATTTATGGATATTTCAAATACCTTAATGCTTTATAATCTGTTTTATGCCCAATTTTTTTTATATGTATATGCTTTGTTCTCTTAAATAAAATTAATTGATTAATTAATTAAACAATAACGATCACTTATTGTAATGTATTATGTTTTTATTTTGCAGTTTACTTCAGTTGGCCGGATCCAACAGCTCCCCCCAACTGGCAATACTTGGGTCACATATCCAACGCTAAGCCATCAGCCATATTCAAGATATCGACCCTTAAGAAGCTGAGTGACTTGTCCACTGGAGACAATGGCTTCATGGGGACTTTTGGGCAGCAGCAGATCTGCCACAACGCACAACTAGGAATCTCTATTGAACCTGAAATCAATGCACAAATGCAGGTTCCAGCTACGGTACGTATGAAATAATGTTACAGACTGGTCATTGTGCCTGCGGTAATATGTAACAGTGTTGTCGACTAGAGTCCAATGACTCTTGAGTATCAGATGTGACTCTCCTATTAAAAATACTCTATGACTACTCTATTGACTGCTCATTCATTCATTCATATTGTCTAGTTTTGTAACTCTTCACATTTTTTTGGCTAACAAAGATTTATATTATAATTCGTCACAAGAGGTCCCATATGGCTAAGTGGCATAGTGGTGAGAATCATGGCTCCATAGCTGGATGGTTTGGGTTCGATTTCCAAACAAGGAACAATGTTTTCAGAATATGATGTTCTCTGAAATAGTGTAAGACAACACACACTGTTGTTAAGGGCTGAATGGTGAACGTTTCTCAAGAGTAAGGTGATCACTTAAACCAATCAATAGCTGGCCATAAGTCCAGCAGATCCCATCTTACACTGTACATCAATTGAGTGACCTACATAATCGTTTAAATCTCAACTATGAATGTTGAAAACCAGCCCCAGCAAAATAGATTTGTATTCTTCGCTGATATTTATTTATTTATTCTTCGAACTATGAGACCGATACTTACCAATAGACCGTGGCATCATAGCCCGGGAGAATGCTCCCTCTATTAAGAATGAAACTTGTTATTATTTTACTAGAATTAATATGTCAATGTGTTTAATTTTTTTTAGACTTCCGTCAACTCGTATCTGGCGTTCGGACAGAAGATGCTGGAGAACTTTGTGAACTTCGCTGCCAGTTTTGCTGTGACGCAGAGCAACATGCAACCCTCCCCTGGTGTGATGTTCGTACCGCTTAACACGCTACAGACCTGGTATCAGAACTTTGAGAGAAGATTACAACAGAATCCAAACTTCTGGAAATCGTAATGATGCGTCCATGTGTTTTTATTTTGTTTTTACAGACTGCTTTTATTTATACGGATCTATTGTGATTTTAATGTTAATGGAATATTTTTGTAACCTCTTAATTTTTTACCATTGTGTTTTACCATTCAACTTAGGGAACCTGGGATGCGATTCATGTTCTACTATTTAAGGATACAATCCCTAAATTAACATTTTGCTATTCTCGATGACGAATGAAATCCTTAGCCACGGCTGTCGTCCTTAAAACTATCCTTAAATTAATGCCGGATATTTAACCTGGCGATACCTTAAGAATATTATTAAGGTATAAATAGGGATTTTATCCTTACCATGACTAGTAAGGATTATTCTTAACACGAAAAGATCGAGAATCATACAGAATCGTCGTAATAAAATCTTTCGCAAGCGATAGTGTCCTTTCTTAAGGACAGATAGTGTATCGCACCCGTAGATTAGCTAATCTAGGAATACCTAAAGGATGTGTGACCTCCCTAAGTTTCTTGTTCTACCTGTTAGCGTACTGTCTTAGTCGTACTTTATAAAATGAAGTAGACTCATCTTCGAATAAGAGTGACACGACAGTGTAAACCAACGTCATTATCATTGGTAGACTGTGTAAGTTACCAGTTTGTCCGATGGCGCTTAATTTCACAAACATTGTTGTTAAAACATTAAATCAATTGTCTCCTTTTTTTGCCTGCGGTGGCAATTGTGCCGATTGTTTTGTAACATATTCTTTATTAAAAAAAAGTCAGATCTATATCACAAACTTCTTTACTGAATTTCACAAAAAAAATTGTATGCTTCTTTCCAGCATTTCAATTTCCAAATGCGAAAATATCTAAAAGTATGGGACACCGGCTTTATGACATTACAACCTGAATTTTTGACCACTGCTCATATTGTATTTATTTTCTGTTACTCCCTTTCGAACATAGTTAAATGAGGTGGTTGGTAGCCTGGTTGGTAACGCGTTGGATTGTCAATCCAGTGGGCGCGGGTCGATCCCCGATGCCGACCTATTCCACTTCACGACACAAGTTTTACAAGCTTACTGTGAAGTGTACAAAGGTGTATTTGGGTTTATTTCATAAATCCCAGATTCATTTTTATAAAAAATAAAAATCAACAAATGAAAATATCCTTTTGACAAATTCCCTACAAAGTTGTGGCACTCTTATTTGGCAAGGTGCCTACATATTTGGATAATCCAGTGATTTCGATGTTTTTTAAATTTTTTTGGAATTGTAGAGAATATTTTTAAAATTATCATTGTTGTCCTCATAGGAATATAAATTGATAATGTCTGACCGTGTAAAGGTCATTTTTGTATCACAATTAGATTAATTTTTTTATCAAACTATTGTTAGTTATCTATGTTGCAATTTAAATAGAATTATGTAGTACGCATACTCCAATGTTACCGGGGCATTGTCAAATTTTCTGTACTGAATTTGAATTAATTGTTTATGAAACCTTTATTCATGGAAATACTCACGCATTTTTTAAGTACTTCAGTTTCTTACACATAAAAAATACAATTTAATAATAATTGGTCTTTAAAATCACAATTTAAGGGCATGGCACCAGGAATGACGTCACAGTCTTTTCCCATGGCATTAAGGTTCAAAATCGCATGATAAAATGGTAAAAATAGCGTTTTTTTTCCATTTTTTGGGGTTGATTTTGCGTCTATCAAAAAACTTTTACGGTTATTCCCTAGATTTTTATGCATATTATCAGTACAAGAAAAAAAATTTACTCTGCGACTTTCAGGAAACGAGTTTCCGTCTTTCGGAAAAAAGGTCAGAGGTGTTTTTAAATATTTTTTTTGCGAAACCTATACAAGATATAAAAAATCTATTACGGTTATTCCCTAGATAAAGGTTCAATGCATCTGCCCTATTTTGTTCCACAGCATATTTAGTAACGGTTGTCGAGATAGAAGGCCTCCCTTTTTTAAAAAAAGGGCAAATAAAAATTATTATACCTTATATATTAATAAGGTATAATAATTTTTAAAAACTGTCATTTTTTAGTCTTAGTAAAATGAGTGATCCCAAATAAGTTTGATTTTATTTATCTTAATTATCTTTCTTATGTGTGACTTATCGAAAATTTGTGACTATTTCCATGGAAAAAGTTTTATTTAATCATAATCAGTTAATTCAGTGTCACGTCAGAGGTTCAGAAAATTTGACAATGTCCGTACCACAATTTTGCACTGAATCATTTTTGCAAACACTTTTCAGTAGGAATTTGTTTGTGAACCGTGTATGTATTTAGTTAAGAAAAAGGATTGTGAAGTGGGCGGGATCTCAACTTTTGACCCCAATCTCTTAACGGTGACCAATATGTGTTAACCAAATTGCTTTTAAGGTACATTTTTAAATGGATTATGTTTTGATTGTAACAATCTTGTAAATGTTGATACGCTACTTAGATAATTAATCGAATAAGGCATGTTTGTTTCCCATTTGTACATTTATTTCTATTTTGCATAATAAATGTTGATTGTTTTGTACATTAAGATGTATTTTTATTTAACTGCAAGTATTCTAAAATAAAGAATTAGAAGGACACCCCCCACGCGATGGTCAGATGACATAAAACGAGTTGCTTGTGATTGGATGCAGAGGGTGCAGGATAGAGATATGTGACGGAGTACGGGAGAGGCCTACGTTCAGCAGTGGACAGAGATGGCTGGATAAGTAAGTATTCTGAAATAGGTGAAATAGCCTGAACGTAATTAAGATAGCCTAAAGATAGGTGAAGTCTCTGAGGGAAAGATGTGAGAAACTTCTGGTGGATCGTAGGACATGTATAAAAGTGAACAAATTATGATTATTTAAAAAATCATAATTTATGTTTCGTGAGAACATCAGATTTTCTTCATGTTGTAGTTGAATATAACAAGTAGTTATCTCAACAGATATACAGCAAAGGACGGACTTTCCATCAGATTTATGACTGAGCGTCTGCTAAACTCAGATACCAGCCATCATAGCACAGCGGTAGAATACCGGCTTGTCAGGTTGGAGGTCTGGATTCAATTCCCAGCTGCGGTAGATGAGTGTATTGGAACTGGTGAATGTTACTTAAGTGTAAAGTGATGACATTAAACCAGCCGACGATCAGTCATAAGCCTGATGGAAAGTGCTGCCTTTGCTGCATATCTGTCGAGATAAACTTTTGTTTAGAACAAACTTAGATTGTTTGGGCGGATGGCGTGATAAAAAGAGTGTATGTTGCGTTCTGTTTTCTTAGCTCACCCCGTGAGGGATGCATGAAGGCATAGAATACAAGTTAAAAACAGATTTACATGACCCTAAAAACATAGAAATATGATATGCGCAATTCCTAGTACTGCTATAGAACACATTACTACTGTGTAAGTATGATTGCATATCAAAAGGAGTACGAGTATAAAGGAAATACACAACATTTTTAGTCTAATGGTAAATGCATACCTTGGCATTAACAGGATGAGTAGAATAAATGTAACGGTGCTCTAACACGAGCAATAATTGCGGCAACTCGTACAAATCGTATTGATTAACATTATTTCGCAACATATGGCATTTATTTTGGCTAAAATGACCGAACCGATTGGATATACGGCAATTCGTGTCGCCGACATCATGATCAATCATGATAATTCTCTTTCTCGTTCGCACGCAATATCGTTGTCTCGCTTTAAATATTGCCGTAATAATATTGAGTACATTGTTGGCGCAGTTGGTTAAGGAGGCAGTCTCTCAAGCGAGAGGTGCTGGGTTCAAACCCCAGCGCTGGCGATGTATTCCACACATGAGTTGCTGCGATTATTGCTCGTGTAAGAGCACCACCACTTAGTGTACATTCTGATGATAGGTATTATTTGTAAACATTTTGAGGTTGTGCTAAGTGCTATATTGTATTACACCACTCAGTAAGAATTCCCCCATCTAATACAGTAAGTAAAGACATACTACTTGGTACAGTAAAACAGCTACCCTTCCCACATATCAGATTACACCTGTCTTACACCACGGAATAGCTAACTTGCATTTTTTTTACCAAAAGAGCTTATATTATTAAGATATTATTTCATAACAGTATTATGTCATAAGATTAATTTCGTATCTGGACAAAAACCCAAAGGTAGCAATAATTATCAATATGAATAAAACCCAAGAAAGACAAAAGTCACACGGAATTTTGCTCAACGGACGAAAGCTCAAATCTAATAAGTTAAAAAAAATTGGAATCATTAAAAGTTGTGTCAGATTTATTACATCGTTATCAAATTATATTTATTTATTAAAATTTAAATATTGATAAATGAATAAGAGGACGTATGATGTATCCATGGGCATTGCCAGCTTTGGGCAACCAAAATTCATTTTGATATGTCATGAAAACGTGAGACAGAGTGCAGAAGGTCGTTTGTTTATTTTCTTATAAAATATCTACAAGAAAATTGCACCGCGAATTATTTTTTCATAAGACAAAGTACGTATCTAAAAAAGCTCGTGCAAAGAGATTACATGGTAGTACTTATTATATTATGTCGCTGAGCTCGTGGTATAAATCATGTAACACAAGAAAAGGTACAGGTAGTTAACGCCGCAGTCGATTTTTTAAAAACAAAATTGTATTTTATGATAAGGAAACGTGATAGAATGTGACATTTTGTTGTGAGGTTTTATTATTTAGTATGAAAAAGTATGTACTTACCTATTCAGATCTATAGGGGGAGGCAGCTGCCCCCCTCCTGACGACGCCTATGGATGTATCATTTTTTGAAAATTATTTTCATTGACATGTATATGATTGACCATTCATGATTCAGTGCATTCTTTACCTACATAATATAGCATTTCATTATTCTTTATCGGATTCTATTTACACCACATTTTTATAAAAATCTATAAATTATCGATTACCCTAAGAAGTGACCATTGTTTAGTATCTTACATTCCTATTACTTAATATAAATTCCTTTATGTTCCCGCACCGCCCACCTCTAAATTAACCTCACATTACAAAAGGGTTTTGATAAATCAAATCTTCTTTCATTGTTTTTTTTTATTTCTGTCCGTATCATGCATGACCCACCATCGTCATCCATTCTCAACAACAATATTGAAACCGCGCTTTTTGTGAACCCGTACAATGTTATTGTCTTGTACCTGAGTATTGCAGGGTTAAGTAATGCGGCAAAGTGCAAAAAGGGGTGAACCTTAAAATTTTTTTTTTATGTTTTTTGTTAGCTTTAAATAGTTGATAATGGATTCTTTTAAGTAACATTATTCGTATCGCTGTGCCTAATACATAAAGTTAAAAACCTATGGGTTGGGTTATGGGTATATATTACTTTGAAAATAAAGTATGCAAATAGAATTAATTTGTCCACCATCTAAACGTTGGTATTATAACACACAAGTTTCTTTCATCTCCCTTTTTTTACGAAATCATTGGGTTAGCTGAAAGAAATTTTGAAGAAACAGAGTTAATTTTAACAATGTATAAGAAAAATATATAAAACTAAATACGCAAATTTTGAGTTACAACATTTCTTCATGGCGCGTCGATATCAGATCGGCCCATAATATTTTTTTCTTATCTGAAAGGTACGCTATATTCACCTGTTTTGAAAAAATACTTAATCAAGCAGTTATGTATCTTAATTATTAGGGTCTCTGCCACCAATAATGTCTGGCAAGTAGTGGATTCACAAAGAAATAATTATAACTCGAAAACTATAACAAATCACATAATATATTTTGGGGTATTTGTATACCCCCAAAGGTGCTCTATCTCTGGACTATACATTTTGGGACACCTGTATAGTGTAGTCAACGGGCTAGGTAATCGTGTTTAACCCTGCGTGAATTTTAACGAGTTGTATAGATACATACTCGTAACATTGCAGTCAATTTTATCTCTTTCATACTTCTATGATCTTTTATTAACAGTTAACTTGAAACAACAATAAATAATACCGCATATTTATTTTCTAACACCTGCTTGACGTCATGGTATTGTGGGCAGCCCAATTAAAATTTGTAAGTAGATACTATGTAGATACTAATACATCAATAAAATATAACCCACGACGTCATAATATTTTTAAACTAGATTCCATGAAAATTCAATTTTCAAAAAAAAGCGCGGTATTTTGCCGCCGAATTATTGAAAAACTTGTATTCATTCCTAGAATCTTGGGTGGTTCTTGGTTAATAATACAGTTGGAATTTATAAAAAACAGTACCTAGGTATTTAGTGTATTTCACAGACATTGACGTATTGAATAAGACGACTAGTTTACGGAGACTTGCGTGTCTCGTCAGGCCTGCAGGTACATGGCAGGTACATACAAAATACAAAACTTGTATTCCTTACTAGATTTGAATATACAATTCTAAATTCAAATTATTGAAACAAAATACCAGCGACATAATATATTAAGTACTAGATCACGCCGTATATAGATCACCTTATGGTTGCCTCAACAATTTTTTTTATATTCTTGAAAATGCCCTAAACAAAATTTCAAACAAAAGTAACAAATATGTGATTGTCTGTGGTGACTTTAACATTCATTTGAATAAACACTCAGCTGAAAAATACAAGTTTATAGATTTAATGAATAGTTTTTTGTTAAGGAGGTGCATTTATCAGGCTACCAGAGTAACTAGGACCTCGGCCTCATGCATAGACAATGTTTTTACAGACTTAAAGGTACCACACTGTCAACTTTATAACTTTGTAAGATCTGATCACGACGGACAGTTGGTCAGGGTGGTATTGGAGTCACCTGTGTCTGCAGATAAACAGGACACTCAATATATTAACAAGAGATGTTTCAAATCTGAACAGATAGAAAACTTTTTAAACTCTGTAAATTTTGAAGATGTTTTCAGCATAGATAATAATAATGACCCCAATGTACTTTTTGATAAATTGTTCAGAGACACTTTACTTCAATTAGACCTCCATGTACCAATAAAAAAAATTAAAATTAAAAAGAAACAAACATTTGACAGTTGGGCAACACCAGGTATTAGAATATCAAGGAATAGATTGTTTAAACTTTACGAAATCAAGAAATATAACAATTCTGATGAAATGAAAACATTTGTAAGTCGATATGCCGCAATGTTCAAAAAGGTCTGTGCCGAAGCTAAAAGAAAATTTCTGTATGATAAAATTAGGACGTCACGTAACCCCATTAGAACAACATGGGATATAATTAAGGAAGAAACAGGGAGATCCCATGCTGAGTATGACAATATTGATTTGACTGTGAATAACATTAAATTGACAAATTTAGAATTAGCAAACCATTTTAATAATTACTTCATTAATGTTGCTTCTTATGTAACGCAAAATCTTTCATCTTCTGTAGAGAATTCCATGAAACACCTAAAATTTTCAGTAGAGTCAATATTTAAATTTAAAGATGTGACTGTAAATGATATAAAAAGAATTTGCAAACAATTAAAAAATAAAAACTCCAATGACTTATGGTATATATCCACTAAATTGCTCAAATTAATCATAGACAAACTTGCTCCTTCTCTGACAATCATAATTAACAAATGTCTTAAACAGGGAATCTTCCCTAATAAATTAAAATTAGCCAAAGTCATACCAATTTATAAAAAAGGGGATAAAAATGACTTGAATAACTATAGGCCTATTTCAATATTGCCGGCTGTTAGTAAAATATTAGAAAAGATTGTCGCTGAGCAGCTCACCCACTACCTCACAAGCAATGGTATACTGCATCCCCAGCAGTTCGGATTCCAAAAAGGAAAAAGTACTTCATCCGGTATAGCTTCTCTAACCAAAACGATTCTAGAATGTTTAGACACAAAGTGGGACTCTTATGGAATATTCTGTGACTTATCAAAAGCATTCGATTGTGTAGAACATAAAATATTAATAAAAAAGCTAGAACACTACGGAATATGTAACGCCGAAGGAAATTTTTTTAAGTCATATCTGGATGGCAGGCAACAAATTGTAGAGGTTAATAATGAAAGATCGCATTTGGAAACAGTGGACTATGGAGTCCCACAAGGATCCATTTTGGGTCCACTATTGTTCCTGATCTACATAAATGATCTTGCTCAATGTATACCAGAATGTAGCCATATTGTAATGTTTGCTGATGATACTTCCCTTATAATTAAAGATAGTGTTAATAAGAATGAAACAATCAGAAATACAATTAAAACCTTAAATAGTGTGGAGGGGTGGTTCAGTGACAACAATCTAGTTTTAAATGTGACTAAAACAAATGCTATTCACTTCTCTCTGAGGCGCTCCCGGGAGCCTGATCAGGTTGTTGCCGCTCTCTCTGAAAGAGGTCTTGAGGTGGTGGACCAGTGTAAGTTCTTAGGGGTGAAAATTGATAGACAACTCCAGTGGTCACCGCAAATAGATGACTTGTGTAAGAGACTCAATGCAGCAATATACGCGATTCGAAAAATAAAAGAAACGTGCGGTTTCGATGCTGCGAAATCTATTTACTTTGCTTATTTTCACAGCATTATGACGTACGCAGTATTGTTCTGGGGCACGGGTGCTGATTCCAATAGAATATTTGTATTACAGAAAAGAGCCATCAGATCTTTGCTTGGCATGAGGCCAAGAGATACATGTCGTAATGTATTCAGGGAGCTGGGCATTCTTACATTGCCCAGTACCATAGTCTATGAATGCATCTGCTATGCGAGATCAAACCTAGCAAACACCCCGCTTAACGGAGAGTGTCATGATTACAGCACTCGGTCTAGGAATAATATTCGCCCTGTGGCTCATAGACTGAGTAAAGTCTCTAAAAGTTTTATTTGCCTGAGTGTACGCCTATTTAACGTTTTACCTGACAGCTTGAAACACCTGGAGCTTGGAGCTTTTAGAAGAGAGGTGAAAAAGTATCTTGTGGCTAAAGAATTGTATACAATTGACGAAATGCTATCCAGGACAATAAGTCCAGTTTAGCATGGATCACTATGTAAGGATATTATTATCTGTATGACGAAATGTAAACCGAGCCCTTTACACTCTGTTTGCATTGATTCTACTTTTCTGGCACATTGCCACTGTTAATTGTTCAAAACTCTTTTTATTGTTACTTATAATTATAACTATGTAAATTTGACGAGTCCAAGTGCCCGAAATTAGGGCCTAGGGACGATAATGAACAATAAACAATAAACTACTTAATATGTAATCTCTTTGCAAAATACGAACCTCGAACAAACCATAAAGTATCTAGCTAAAGGCAAAAGACTATTTATTTACTTTTCTAAGTAGATAGGTACTTACACGACCACAAATACGTGGTAATATTTGCGGTTTGAATAAATTAATTGTTGTAACATTATTGGGTGTTGAATAATGAAATGTTTTACGATTAGGTGCCTCCATTTTCCCAGTTAGTCGATGGATTCGTTCTCCACGTAATAAGTTCAGTGTAGCGAGTCCTATTATTGGCCACACCAATACTGAATACACCAGTTGCTCAGTGTTTCACGGTGTGCGAGCGTTGCTTATGTGTGTGACTCCTCCGCATACTTTTCACCGGTAAACTTTCCTCCGACGCCGCTGTTATTTTCACTGTTGGCTACATTGTTGCGCTGGTGCCCGCGTTTTTGGTTATTTTGCGTTCCTTTTTCAAAAAATATTGTAGCAGTGTTGTGAAATGATTCATCTATCGATAAATTTTGAATTAAATTCGAAACGCGTGTTGTTCTTATAATAAAACTAATTCGTTTTTTTTCAATGTTTTTTGTTTGTTTAATTCATATTTAATATGCGCACTATTTACAAGTTTTTCTTTACATGTTTAAATTAAATGTTTTATTTGTATGAGAATACAGATTTAAGTTCGTTTTTTTTTAATGTTTGTTATTTTTACAGGTGTGTGTGTATTTAACCGAATGTGAAATTATTTGCATAAAGTGATTTGGTGAATTTTTGCGAATTGTTTTTGGATACTTACACCAAGTTTACTAATTTGGATTTGGAATAATAAGTGACAAATTGTTTGAATTTAGTACATAAATTCAATTTCAATTAAAACGGTAAGAATGATTCACATTTTTTTTCATTTTTTATTACAGACTGTTGAGCAATAGTTTTATTGTCATCCACAATTGTTTTATTTTATGGTAAAAATGTATAAATAATAATATGTATTATTACTTATAAGTACAAATATATTTTATATTTTTTAACATAGTTACACTTGTTTTAAACGTATGGTAGATTTTTGTACGTGCATCTCACTGTTTAGGTAGGTACCTAACATACTTTAGTACTTACCTACCAAATACAGTGATTAATCATCTCGTCAGACAGCATCACTTATCGATATGGCAATACCACGTGTTTGTTTCATTGGTTAGCGTTAGGTATTTGAAAACATTCGAAATACAAAATCGATTCGAATTTTTGTAAACAATTAGTAGTTGATCGCCATAATGTGAAACGAATAAGTGGGTGCAATTGTTTTTAAAAAAACAATCGAACCAGTAGGTATTTTACCTACATAGCGTTTTTTAGAAAAGGTGTATACATACATACACTAATTATTATTTACTTGGCTTAGGATTTTTGTAATCCAGCAAGTTTTCATTAAAGGGAAGGGTAGGATGTTTCATTTTCCGCGGCGTTAAGGATCAAAATCGCATGATCAAATGTTAAAAATATCGTTTTAAACTTTTTTGGGTTAATTTCGCTTCATTCTAAATAAAAATTAGGGTCATTCACTAGCATTTTTTCAAAACGAAAAAAAAAATTTTCTTTGTAACTTTCGGGAAAAAAGCTGCTGTCTTTCGAAAAAAAATCCAGAGGTATTTTTCACATTTTTTTTTGAAGAACCTATACAAGATATGAAAGATCTGTTACGATCATTCCCTAGATAAAGGTTCAATGTATCTACCCTATTTTTTTCCAAAGCATGTTTAGTAAGGTTGTCGAGATCTTAAATCGCAAAAAAAATCTCTTTCTTTCAAATGCCTATACTCTTCAGGTAAGTATGTCTAGGAGATGGTTTGGTTGCTCGGTGGCTGTGAGCGGTGCCCAGTCATTGAAGGTGATTGCGTCATAATACGTAGTGTAATTCAGAACATGATGTCAGCATTTAGTCCAAGAGCCCGCTGCTTAATTTATGACGTATCTGTTTTTTGATCGAAATGTGGTACAAATGATAGCTTACCAATAGGGTATTACATCGCACTAGGGTTGCCTATCAAAATCTTGCCGCAACCCGCCCTGCCCCCCCCGAAAAGGTCCCTCTTCGTGGTTTTTCGCATTTTATAGGAATATGGTAAGAGATAGGAGAAAGTTGTCAATGACAAAAATAATCCTTGCTAAATTCTCTACAAAAAATATTAAGTCAATTTTTTCGTAGAACTAGCAGTTTACCCGCAATGGCCGGTCCAAAACCGAAATTCATTTAAAATACAAAAAAAATGTATTTATACTAAATTGGTTGAAAATTGATAAGAGCTACAGGAAAATAGTCAGAGAACGAATTAATTACCATAGTCTTAGCTACAAAACGAGCTATAACTTATGTTCATACATCTAATAATTTCGGAGTTATTACAATAAAACTCAGTGACGAAAATTCTTAAAATTTAGTTTTTCATAAAATAACCATTGATATAGCGCCGCAGGCCAAAATTTTTTTTCCATAAAATGTTAGTAATAATGGGTGGAAGAATATGAAGGAAAAAAAATCAAACTTTTTTTTTTATTTTTTCAAAAAATTTCCTGTTTTTTGACCGGCCATTACGGGTAAACTACTAGTCCTATGAAAAAATTGACTTAACCTTTTTTGTAGAGAATTTAGCATTATATTTGTCATTGACTACTTTCTCCTATCTCTTACCATATTCCTATAAAATGCGAAAAACCGCGAAGAGGGACCTTTTCGGGGGGGGCAGGGGGGGTTGCGGCAAGATTTTGATAGGCAACCCTAGTGCGATGTAATACCCTATTGGTAAGCTATCGTTTATACCACATTTCGATCAAAAAACAGATACGTCATAAATTAAGCAGCGGGCTCTCGGACTAATTGGAGCCGGTGTTGTATAACTACACACACACATTTAAGTAGGTATATACTTACTTAGGTATATACTTACTTTCAAAATTACGTCATCGGGCTCATGGAGAGCCGGGCCGGTTCAAAATATCACGTGTAATATATATATGCATGGGCGTCGTCAGAGATTGGAATAGGTATATATTTTTTCACACTAAATGATAAAACCTCACAAAAATCATAATATTACCACACATTTTCTCATATCATAAAATATCTGAAATTAGAAAAAAATTGCCTGCGGCGCTAGTTTTTATTGCCTTTATATAAAAAACATTACTATTGTGCAAATTATTGTGTACATTTTCAAATAAAACAAACCACATCACGATCTTCTTCCCTATCCCTATGTCTCACAAAAAAAATTTGCCTGCGGCGCTATTTACGACTTTTCGTGCTATATTTTTTTTTGTATCTTTGTTCCCCCCTAGTTCCTAGGTTGGCGACACCTATGTATAGCACACCTTAATCATCTGAGATTCGCCGATGACATTGTCCTCATCAGCAGTGATGCTGACCAGCTCTCTCAGATGTTAGAAGAGCTTGACAAGGCGTCTAAAAAGATAGGGCTGTGCATGAACCTCAAAAAAAACTAAAATCATGACATCTACCCCTGTACATATCTGCATAGACAACACACCCATTGAGACAGTGAAGGAATATGTCTATCTTGGCCACAAAATTATGTTAGGCAAAGAAAACCAGACCGCAGAGATCACCCGTAGAATTGGTTTGGGGTGGGCAGCTTTTGGAAAGCTAGGACACATACTAAAAAATACCCGAATCCCTATCAACCTAAAACGGAAAGTCTTTAACACATGCATACTGCCAGTGCTCACTTATGGGTCTGAGACTATCACATTGTCTGTTAAAAGCGCAGAGAAATTAAAGGTCACGCAAAGGGCAATGGAACGCGCTATGCTGGGGATAAGTCTTAGAGATAGAATAAGAAATGAGACTATCAGAGCCAGAACGGGCGTGTTGGACATAATCGAAAGAGCAGCTACTCTAAAATGGCGCTGGGCTGGTCATGTTGCCCGTAGCTCAAACGAAAGATGGACGAAACGCCTCTTGTGCTGGCGCCCTAGAGCATCGCGAAGAAACCCCGGACGACCCCAACTCCGCTGGAGGGATGACATCGTCAGATTTGCAGGTGGAACATGGATGCGGAGGACGCAGGATAGACAAGAGTGGAGAGGCTTGGAGGAGGCCTACGTTCAGGAGTGGACGGTTCCAGGCTGAGAAGAAGAAGAAGATGTATATGATCGTATTTACTAAGGCAAAGATACTGATGCACATCAACGCCGTCCTGCACTGATGTATGTGAGTGAGACTGGTGCCAACACTGATTCTTAAGGGCTTTAGTCTTTTTTTTTTGGGATTTATTCATGTTGAGCAATATATTCTTATGGGTTTTTATCCGGTACCGAGAATGAATACGTGTAAAGAGTTAGTTGCAATGACAATATTTCTTATACTTATATGCAAATCCATTTGCTTAAACTAAGATGCTGTGTATTATGAGAGTAAATAATTCCATTTGCCTAAGAGTCTCAGAGAAAACTTGTTTATTTTGGCCTTTGATCTTGTCGTTCTATTTAAAGACGAAATTATTTTCGTCAATTAACATTATAGAGTGTTTTGTAGCCAGGGTTAGGGTTGGAAAGGAAAAATATCGGGATATTTATCAAGATAATTAAAGCGAAATTATTTCAAACTGTCGAACGCAGTCATAAAAGTGTGACGATAAGTGCGAATAAAGCAGGTAGTCGTCTCTTCTCGGTCACACCTTTATGAGTGCGTTTGAGAGTTTTAAAAATAATTAATAAAACAGGTATTATTCCAATTATGTGTTGTGATGTAATTAGTGTATGTAAATGATCGCATATTTATTGAGACAATGTGAAAGAAGATAAAAATTAAAAGGATTAAACACTACAATACAACCAACGTGAGATAGTAGGGAAGGAAAGGAGTAGGGATAAGAAAGAAAGAGGGAAATGGGATTAAGGAGTGATCATCTGTGTGTAGTGTACACATAATAAATCTGATAATTATCAATGAAAATAATTATCCTTATACCAATTGACAACCCTACTTGAAGCACTGTGCCTGATATAGAAATTACCTAGTCAGTTCGTATTATAATTTTATTAAACCAGTGTCGAAGTAATGAGGAAGAAATATATATTCAAAAACCGCAAAGATATCCCTCATGTAATTAATTATTAATTAACCTAAAGTGGAAGATGAAACTATTCCTGTACTCTGTACAGTAAACAGTAATCCTTCAATTCCCGAATAAATTGATAAATTTTGATTTGAGAACTCTGACGATGAAATCTTTTTTTTTTAATGAATCTGGGTTTATTGAAATAAACCCAAATACACCCTTCTATTTTTTCACAGTACGCTTGAAAAGCTTGTGTCGTGAAGTGGAGTAGGTCGGCATCGGGGATCGAACCCCCGCCCACTGGATTAACAGTCGAGGGCGAACCAGGCTACCGACCACCTCGATCTCTAGTGTACATTTGATTTTTTTAAATAAATAAATACTTAAATAAAACTTTATTGAAAAAATATATTTTCAAATGGCGGTTTTATTGCCGTCGTTAATTATTTTCAAAAGTTGCTCGGCAACTCGGAGGAATTAATTGCTCGTGTAAGCGAAACTTAAAGCTCGCGACCCCAAGCATGCACGGCATTAAGATTCAAAATCACATAAAAAGTCGCATGACAAAATAGCGTTTTTTTCCATTTTTTGGAGTTAATGTCGCTTCAGTCAAAAAACTTTTACGGTTATTCCCTAGATTTTAATGCATATTATCATATATATAAATTCTCCGCAACGTTCGTGAAACAAGTTTCTGTTTTTCGGAAAAAAATCAGAGGTGTTTGTCACATTTTTTTTGAGAAATCTATAAATGATATAAAAATCTTTTACGGTTATTGCCTAGATAAAAGTTCAATAAATCTACTCTATTTTTTCCAAAGCATATTTAGTAACGGTTGTGGAGATCTAAGGTCTCCCGTTTGTAGAAATTTTTGAAATGTCAATATGCCTACTTTTAACGTCGTATGTCGAACACAAAATGTATTTTGAATCTGTAAATTTACCCAAAGACAGCTGGCATCAGATAAAGTTTGTGTGCAATTTAATTTAATAATTGTATGATGGAATGTTTGACGAAGGATTAGGGATTAGTATAATATAGGGGGAGGGGGGCCTATACACAGACATAGGTAGAGAGATAATCTTATTTGTAAGAGAGAATATGTGACAGATTATTATATGTAGAGCGTTTTGATCAGTGTTTTCTAAACTTTGTAAGAAACTTGGGTTTACTGGAAAGCGCATATTACACGATTCACCTTTGCCAAAGAATTGCGCATCCAAAAGTGAAATCATCCAATGGCAAACCGTCTAAACACAGAAATGAACATTCACTGCAGAGGAATTCGTCGAGTGATCGGTTCATTTTTGTGTTCATTTCACGTTTGCATGCGCAATTCTTTGGCAAAAGTGAATCACGGGCTTTAGAGATTACTATGTACATGGTGATAAGTTCACCCTATCCTCAGGGTTCGCCGATATATATCATTGATATATATCCGATTTTTGTATCTTAATATATATAGCAAATATTTTAATTTGTCCAAGTTTTTTGGCTCAAAACCTGGATTTTCATGCATTGTTATATGAGTAGATAATCATTTACTCAAGGCATACATTGTGTAAGCTCTAGAGGAGTGCATGAAATCAAGGAGCGAAGTTAGTATTCCGAAGAATTTAGGGGTCGCACTATCACATTTTTTTCAGATGTGTGCCTTGTTTAAATTATTGTCGTCTGTTGTATACTCATGTAGCACCATCCTGTGCATTAAAATTTGTATAATTAGCAACCATATTTCAAAAAGTCGGTTTTCTATCCGATCTTTATAAAAAAATCGGATTTAGCGAACCCTGCTTCATTCTAATATTACGTGGTATTGTAGTATTGGCAAAAATCTGTGCATGAAGATTTTTTCAAAATCCTTGATTTTGAGGCCATTCGCAACATCCCTGATATACATACAGAGGATCAAAGGGTTCCTAGGGTAAATATATAACATAACATAACCGACCTTTATTATTATTCCACACCCTAATTTGTCACAATGTGTTGTGTCAATAAGGATTTAAGGGTAGGATAGGGTAGCACTGTATAGTGTATGGGTAGCACGTCATTCTATTGTTGTGAGAACTCACACCAAATCAACTCTGACACGTGAGTTTCACGCAAACATAGATTGCAATTTTTGCAGCAGGAGATTATCATACTGGTTTTTTCAATTTGTTGCTATGATTATTATTATTTCGTATGGCTTCTGCCACCGTTGGCGTTGGGCAGCAACGTCAGAAGAAAAGAGAATTATGCTGTCTGTTACATACAGGTGACATGTATTCTACAGAGCAACACCCAGGCTTCCAAGCCATTCAAGGGTATTATTGTGGATATCTGCATGTGGTCCAGGGAATGCTCTCAGAGGACAGTCTTCAACAATGTGGTTGATGGATTGCACTGGCTCTCTGCAGTCACAGGCAGTAGAATCCCACATGTGCCATCTGTGAAGCATTTGAGCACATCGTCCATGCTCCGTGCGGATTCGATTTATTTATTTTAATAAACCCCTGTGATAAGCCCCTGTGTTAATTGTGTATTCTGTAAACAGCGTCATGTTTTTTTTTTAAATATATTTGCAACGGATTGCACATTGCACGAATGAAAGGATATTATTTTGGTATCCACAAGTTTAAATTTAATTGAATTTCTTTTCATCACTCAACTGGAATATTTTAATTTACTTTTTACCTGATGGAAGGATTTAATTTAAAGTCTCTATGTTCAGGGATCGTTAATTTGTTCTCGTTAACAGTAGAAACTACTTCGTTGTGATATACCTACTTGTATTTATATTTATATTCTTGCAAATCAATTTAGCCTAAAATAAGACGTATCTGTTATTTTATCGAAATGTTTAAATGAAAGCTTACCAATAGGGTAATACATCGCATTTTAGGGTTGCCTATCAAAATCTTGCCGCAAAATAATATCCTGTATTTTAACCAGCCATTACGGGTAAACTATTAGTCCTACAAAAATCTAGAACCTAGAACATTTTTTGTAGACAATTCACTAAGGATTATTTTTGTCATTGGCTACTTTCTGATGTATTTTTTCTTTATTATTAATTCCAAAAAAGGCAAGGGGGATTCCGTTATTTCTTT
Source organism: Ceraclea dissimilis (assembly GCA_963576895.1). Lineage (NCBI taxonomy): Eukaryota > Metazoa > Arthropoda > Insecta > Trichoptera > Leptoceridae > Ceraclea > Ceraclea dissimilis. The sequence continues at coordinate 1,294,847 of OY756360.1, forward strand.
TTTTAGGCTATAGCAATCTATTGCCCCCCCTTGAAACAAACCTATATATTTATTTACAGTAGGCAATCTCATTTCTAGAATCTGCCCCGGCTGCTGAAAAGGTTGGCCTCCCTTGTGCTAGGACATTAGGAAGTTATTAAAATTTAGGAAAAATGTAGACATAGACAGCAACAGATGATATTAAAATAAAGCATAGTAGATTGTAGATCGTGACTATAAGGAAAAAATCGATAAATTTTCGTTGATCGCTTGTCCATTGTTTCGTTTATCTAATTCCATTGTTTCTATACATATTTGTAGCTTAACCCACGCTAATGTGATCGATTTGTGTCCAGTATTTACCGTAATGTTATTAAATTGGTTACAGTCGTAATAATTCATACTTGAAGTGAAATAAATCAGTATTAAATCACACATGTGTCACAGTGTCCATTGTGACTGTTATTTATCACCCAACTGCGGCCACATTTATTAATAACTTTTAATAAAATGGACCGTAAAATGTAGAGGCAGATTAAAGTGTACAGTGTACTGTACATCCATGTAGATTATTGGTCCAATAGGGGGTCAATAAATTGTCTAATAGAGGGTCAATAGATGGTCCACTGATTTAGTTTTGTGAATAAATTGGAACTCTAGTAGGTTTTCGCCAACATCAAATCGGGTAGTCGTGAATTTTTGGTACGTTGTTGGGATCATGAAGAATCCAAATTTTCTCAATTTTCGTCCCTGTGCCATATTGAAAAATCCTTAAACTATCGAATTTGTTAATTTTATCCTTTGTAACTTTGTTTTTTTCGCGTTTTAGGTAAAAAAAAATTTCGTCGATTTGTCAATTATAAAATTTCCCACAAATTTTGCTCTAAAATAAATAGCAACGGAGCTGTCGATCTCCTAGATATTTGGCATTATTTCGTACTTTTTTAAATTTTAAATTCGTGCCATTACACAGCACGATAACATAGATCTAGTTCATTTTAGCCAGAAAGTTGTCATAATCAATCTTATATAGAATTTAATTTGCTACAAAACGCGTACATTAATATCCACATCACACTGGAAACAAAGATAAATGTAGGAAAAAAATTAAACACGGTCTTTTATGATCTTCTATACATTTTCGAATTTTGAAAATCGTTCGAAAATTTATGGGGAATTGTTGTCTTAGTTAGGTTAGGTTTATGTTTAATCAATGAAGCATTATGATTGTAGGTAATTTACTGTATAAAGGTGGACATAAGTATGTTTGAAGTAGGCATCATTTACTATAAATGGATATGGCATAATGGTTGCTTATGTCATGAGTATGAGATGATGGCATATATCTTGCATGGGCAATATACGAGTATAGGTAATGATGTGGATATTTTTAACATAATAGTCGTAACATTGTATTGTATACTGATTGTATATTTAATAAACCATGTTGATTCTATGGTGTGTTTGTATATTAATAATTCAATGACCATGTAAAACGATCATCAGTATATTATACTCGTATCACTATGTCATGAAATCAATTGACGTGTTCTGTGAAAAGGTGTATTTATTTAGTTTATTACTTATTCAATTTTGAGTTTTTGCCATTACACATCACGATACCTTTGTTATTTATTCATTTTAGCTAGAATTTTTTCATATAACTCATCTTATAAATAGAGAATTTAATTTGCTACAAAACGCGTATACAGGTTGTTTGATAGATGGATACAGATATCTTCAGGGGTGATAGTAGAGGTCACTTGGGATCGATTGATGGATTAACATAGTACCTAATTTCAGATTTATGACATGATGAGAAAATTTGTGGTAGTAATGTGATTTTTGTGAGGTTTTATCATTTACTATGAAAAAATATATACCTATTCCAATCACTAGGATCAGTTCACTGACGACCCCTATGTACTATTGTCTGGTTTTGTAACTAATATGTGGCTAATAAAGATTTATTTATTTATTTAAATCGGCTTCCGTGTTAATGGCCTTAAGACAATGAATACGATGGTACTTTACGAGTAAGTCGTACATCTCTGAGCCTATTTCATGTTTGCTATCCATCCTTTTCATCCCTCAATATGCACCCAGAAGACATAAACATTTTTTAGAGGTATACCTACTGCTCCTCTGTAAATAAACAAAGTCATATATTTTCATATGACAACACAACATACCTTAACTCATCCATTCGAGAAAAAACTACCCTAGAATATAAATAAAATACACATGTAAAAAAGGGCTATAAAAGTTTATATTTCCTGAATATGTTTTCAATATAAAATTTATATTGTCGAATTGTTGTATTATTTGACGTAGGATTCTAATAAAACTGTCTTAGGATTACATGAATACAAAATAGTCCTTTTGATTTTGTGTTTTTTTATGAATAATGCATTTCTTAATAAGTTTGGTGTCATACCGTCACTCGATATTGCAGGAGGGAAATCTATTATCGTCCCATTTTCAACCCTCTGAATTATTATTATCGTGTCTTTTACAAACCCCCAATTGAATGAAAATCCTCCCTCCCATCTATTATTATAAATGTATTTTATCCACCCCCGGATATTTGATACGATTTAAATACAATTTCTCACAAAATGTCTTACGTAGCATTTTATTTACAAAGGAAGGGTATATTTCAGCTATAATTGTTTTTTTTATTAAGATTTGAATAAGGTGTGATCCAATTTTAGTTAAAAAAAGAAAACAGATTCTTCTTCTTCCCTGGTCCTCCCCTGCTGGATATAGTCCTCTCTTCTCGCCGTTCTCATCCACTGCCCTGCAACAGCACTTCTGAAATCTAATTTGAAAGTAGCGAAAAAATGCAACCATATCTTATTACCACATCAATCAACACTAAACCAAGTTTGCTCCCGTGAAACTTCTGAAAAAAAAAACAGACTATATTTCTATAGCGCATCTCGAATAGTCCCCTTATTAGTTTTTCAGTGTTCTGAAGGCCTATTTTCAGGACCATCTTTAAGCCAGTCTTGAAGCAATAAATGAAACAAAATATGTTACAATGTCTCAGATGAATATGCTTTTGATATTTTCAATATTATTTATTGTACGTGTTGCCTGTGTAATAAATCTAATAAAACGAGATATTATTCATCAATAAGATTTAGTCTGAAAATAAAATTGAAATGTCGAATTCATATCTCCATACGAGTATGTTATGGAAATAATAAATTCACATTCTTTGTCGTATTTAAATGTCAATAAAACCCAACACACATAATGCCAAGGTTAGAATTGCCATATTACATTACTCCAGTATTATCATTCTTTCATATCCACGATTAAATTATAATAATATTATTTGAGATATATACCTCAATTATTTTAGGTATGGAACCGGAATATATCTGCATTGTACAGACGGAAATACATTACAGTTTTTTTTCCTCAACAGAGACGAGAGGCATCTTCATTCACATAATGTAGCCTTATGTGAACTCCCTTGGGGACGAAGCAGGATGGGTGTTCCGACGCTTACAAGTCGGCTTTGGCTGGCTTACCTCTAGAGATTTGAAAATGTATATATTTTCCATACTAAATGATAAAACCTCACAAAAAATCATATTATCACCACACGTTTTTCCATCGTATCAAAAATTTTCAAAAAATTGGTGTGAAAATCCATTAAAATGCAATGGTTTCACAAAAAAATTTGCCTCCCGCGCTATTTTCTATAAAAAAATAAACCGAACTACCTATACATATTCAAACGACCTTCTTCACTCTGTCTCACAAAAAATCTACTTTTTACCACCCAATAAAATCGATGAGTAATATTTGTATTTCGGGTCCATTTTCTTTAAATATTTATTAATGTTTTCACAGTGTGTTACTCATCACTATAGATATATTATTAGTAAATATTATTTTGTAATAATTCTCTGAATCTTCCTATTGGATGATTTCCAAAACTATTATTATTGTATTTTCTTGTATTTGTAGTGTATTTGTATTTGTAGTAAACTATTATTATTGTATTTTATTGTATTTGTAGTGTATTTTCCATTGTATGTGTGTGTATATGTATATATATATGTAAATGTATGTATGTATATATATTGTATTACTTTTGAGATCCTCCTCGGAACACGAGTAATATACTCATATCCGGGGAGTAACAAGATCATTGCTAATCATATTCTTACCATGTATTTAATAATTGTAAATTGTAAAATGTATTTTATGTTAAATAAATAAATAAATAAATAAATATTTACAACTAAGTATATCACACACTATTACTACCATTGAGATTTATTATTGTTTTCATATTTCGTAACCACCTTGCACTTACATATATTATGTCTCTCTACACTAGGGCAAGCATACCGGAATTTCTGAACTCACAAAAGTTATTATTATTATTGTAATACCGGAATTAAGAGGTCCAGTACCGGAATTTAATATCGTATTAACTTTCCCTGGCGTGACCTAAGATGGCACTGGTTGCTGGGACGTAGTCAAGAATCCAACTGGCAAGTCCAATCTTCTTGTTCTCAGCCTTCTCACGCCCAGTGTTGGACATAGGCCTCCCCTTATTCATCCACTGCTCCCTATCTTGTGCCGACTGCATCCATCCGCCCCCGGCAACCTTCCTTATGTCATCCGACGTCATCAAATGGGAGTCACCGACGTAGTTCTTAAGGTCTCCAAACATTAGTGAAGTTGGGCTGGCCACATAGCACGAACATCACATGCTAGATGGACTAAAAAAGTTCTCGAATGGCGACCATGAACAGGGCGAAGAAGCGTTGGTAGGCCGCAGGCAAGGTGGTCGGAAGTTATCATAAATCGTCTAAAATTCCAGTTGGTAGTTTATAAATGCTATTAATATTCAGTGGTAATGGTTGGTAACCCCTGCCACACAAGTTTGTTGATTAACTCCATGTGTTTATTGTTTAGGAAGTTCATCATGATTGTGTTTTCTTCTTTTTATATTTTGTTTATTATTTATTTATTCTCTAGTTAACACAACATCACACACTCTGATCCCGTATTGGTAGCATGTGGCGAAAGATTTACTTAGTATTTTTTACAAGATTTTATTTAACTTCTCTCTTGTTTATTTATTTGTTTGCTTGTCTGTTCGCAAATCTTGCAACCGATTTTTCGACCACTTCCTGATTACTTAGAGACCTGAAAAATGGCAAAGGGCCCAACACCCTATTACTAATTTTAAAAGGAGAATCTATGTGCCGAATGTTAAGTTCGTGTACACGTCTGGTTTCAGAGATATTCGTGTACTCTAAAAAACTTTCAACGCTATTGTTCACCCCCTTAAGGGCAGAATTTCTAAAAATCCCTTCTTAGTGAAAGGTTTTGTATTGAAATATATCTGTCTTTTTATTACAATGAATTAAAAACACACTCTTATTTTACTCAAGTATTATTTATTATCCTTTCATCGTTCATCCTCTCTACATATCCCAACCATCTCAACTTGTTCACTATCATTTTAGTTACAATAACATCCGTTGTACATTCACTCAAATCTTGATCACTTCATTTCTTATCCTATCTCTCCGAACATTCTTCTCAGCGATCTCATCTCGACAGAATTTATACCTGATTTTGTTTCATTATTTTTCTTTTATCTGTCATTGGTCACATCCCACCTACTCATGTGGCATGTGCCAGCAATAAACAATGTTGTTTATAGCATATATTGCATCTAATTAGCCATTTAATGCATTTTTTCAACAAGCCAATTAAAGTTTACGACTTGAACTGAATTATTCGACTGATGAAAGCTGTATAGAGTATAAAAGTTAACGAATATAAGAGGTTATACTGCATTATAATATGAGACATCAGATCAAAGGGAATTATAAGGTGAAAAAAGTGATTTTATGAGTGGACAAGCATGGTGAAAATAGTTTTCATTAAGAGTATGCATATATATTGACATTTCAAAAATTTCTAAAAACAGGAGACCTTAGATCTAAATAACCTTTACTAAATATGATTTGGAAGAAAATAGAGTAGATTGTTCGATTGTTCATGCGATTTTGTACCTTAATGCCGTGGAAAATGACTGTGAAGTCATATTTGGGTCGCGAGCCTTAAACTACCTGCTAAAGCATACTTCACTGTTGTAGTATTTTATGTGTAAGCATGTGGGTATATGATTTACAAAATTAAAAGCATTTTGCCTTCATAAGTATAATTTTATTTGAAATATGAAAAATGGGTCACTCATTTTACTACAAGTTAAGAATGACAGTTGGTGAAATTGTGATTTTTTTAAATGATAGAAATAATGATATTTATTTGTTTTTGTGAGAAATTGTCCGATATGTAGGTGTTATGAAATTGACCTATTTTTATTAACAAAGTCCACCATTTATTAGTCATTCCGCTTTCACCGCAGGGAGTGGCAGCAGTTGGTCAAGTGGAAATAGTACCCCGGGTGGAGGGCGAGCCTCGACCTAGACTACTCACTAGAGGGATGGTCGATTATGTCAGAGAAAGTACATAATAAATATAATAATAATATATAACAATGTACGTATGTGGATTGTGGAGTTCTATTAATATGCATTACATCATTACTAAATGTTATACCTACTTTCCCTCCCAGTTTGACATAGACAAACATAATAAGTATGTTGCAGGGTTCGCCGATATAGTATATCATTTATATACTCATTACTCATATATCGTGTTTTTTTTTTAATCTTTTACATCGAATAATCCACGTATCGCAAAAATTTCAAGGGTACTTTCAAAGTTATTTTTTGTTCAAGGAATTTCCAAATATTGTGATTCTCGAACAGTCAACTTGTAGTCAATACTTTCATCTATCACCGTCTTCAGTTTCAAGACGATGCTCTCAGTATTGGCTGAAAAAAAACATGTATCTACAAACACATTTCACGGAAGTTGGCGCCGTAATAATATTACCGTAATAATACCTCAGGTACAGTGTTAGTTATATACCTACACTGCAAATTTTATATTTTCTCTATTTTCCAACCCTTTGTGCTCTAATTTTATTAACTCGATATCTGATGAAGGGTTGGTTATCCTGATGAACTCTCTAATGCAAACAGACCTTTCAAAACACATTTTATATTATATCTAGTTCCGATCTTCAATATTCATAAATAATTGATAACAAAGAACCCTTGTAGTTATCCCAACGGATATACAGCAAAGGATGGACATTCCATCAGGCTTATGACTTTATGACCATTCACTAGAGAAAGATTGAATGTATTCACCCATTTTTTACAAAGGATATTTAGCAAGGTTGTCGAGATCAAAGGTCTGAAAATCCTGATTTTTTTTTTCAAATGTCGATATACTTACTTTTAATATAAAAAATGTGGTTTCAAATACAGCAATATGGGAATAAAAACCAGCAATTTTTAAACGTTTTTCAATCAAGTAAAAAATGAAAAACTAAATATTTAGATTAAAATCCACAAAAAATTACTTTAGCTTTCGCGACTAGTATTCGAAGATTTGCACCCTCATCATTATATTAGGCGATTGTGAATAAAGTAAACAGGAATACTCATTGTCTCTGTATTCCTGTTTACTTTATTCACACAGCTTTGTAGGAGAGCTTTGTAGATTTTCACGGTCCTTGTTAATCTCTTCTCCATTCTTCTCAGGTGTACCGTGTGTAGGTTGTCGATGTTGTCGAGCTTTCGGCCTACTTGCTGAGGCCATCTTCAGGACTAATGTAGATTAATGTAAGACTAACTTTATTCATGATCGCCTGATGATGAACGTGCAAATCCTCGAATACTAGTCGCGAAAGCTAAACCAATTTTTTGTGGAATTTAATCTACATATTTAGTTTTCTATTTTTACTTAAAAAAATAGACTTCCACCAAGTATCGACTGTCAAGAACATCGAGTTTTTCAATCAGCTGGACAAAATATCGAATAGCGATTATGTCGTTGCGAGTAGCTATAGGACAATATACAATGTATAGTAAGATTCATGTAAATCAGGGAAGTGTGACGGTCCTCGTCCAGCTGGTTGCGTCTTCAGTCTTCACTCCATCATGCTTCAGCTGCTGTGATCAGAAGCGTAAAGAAGTTGTTGACATTCTCTCTACTATTATATGCTGGCTGCACCTTCTCCGAACATCTACCATGACAATCGTGAGAGTATATTGTACTTACAACTAGCTGCTAGATACATTATTGTATGGGAACTTCATTATTATACTGCTGCAACACGCAATGCGTATTATATCATGTAGGCATAGCGAATGTACGTACATACAATTCATATCTTCGTTGTTGGTTTTTCGGGTTTCCTTACTTCTTCACCATGAAGATTGGAGTAGTATCGCTGCCAAAAGCTAAGTTATTCAACCACTCTACACGCAGTAAGGAAACCCGAAGAACCAACAACGAAGATATAGGTTCATCACGCTGCGAAAGCCAACAAGATTATCTACATACAGTAAAGTTATTTTATTTATTAAGGCCGTGAAAATAGAGTGCCTCTTTTGTCCTTTATAGACATCTAAATTATTCATCCGATTGAGATGAAGCTTTGGCAAATTTTTGTGCTTGCCTCAGCGAAGGTTTGTAGGGGGGTGGGGGTACGACGGGGCTAGAAGAGGGGGGATGGAATTAAAAAAGCGATATAAGTGTCGAATCCGTAGTTTTCGGTGCCGAAAAGATAAATAGTAACCCTCCCAACATCCGCAGGAATAAAGGGGGTGGGAGGCTAAGGAGGTGTGGAATGAAAAAAGCGATATTAGTGTCGAATCTATAGCTTTCTAGTAACCCTCTAGAATTTGCAATGTCTTTGGCGTAGCAAGGCGCGCAGGGTTCAGCTAGTATATTATATTTTATTTGTGAGAATAGGATCTAGTGTAGGTACATATGTTCATTGACACCTATGTACATACTTTGATATTACAAGAACACAATACAGTACCCAAGCTTATCACCGAAAGTTTTCTACTGTTGTATTATGTAAGAAAATAGCCACCTTGATTGTTATTGTTCGGTTCAAGGACGCAAGTTTCGGTCAAACTATATGCTGTAGTAAGTGAATGTAAAAAATCGATACATTTCTATACTGACTGTATTATAGTAGCTTGAAACGAACAAAGGCCCTTGATTACTTGAGTTGCGTTGGTAGCAATTAGTCATGTTTGTATTTCGTGAAAATAAATCCATATATTTTATTAGTTACCTAGTTATGTAAAATATATAACACCCGCCTACGTCAAATCAAACATTTGCTCTATATACTTTGTGAATTCTAGTTATGTGTCTAGGTATGTAGTAATGAGAGATTTTTTCACAGATCATTAGCACAAAAATAAAAAAATTAATTGTAGTGTGTAGATCCTTGCAGTGAAAGTCTCCTCCAAAGAATATTAAGGGTGTTCAGAGTAGTTTCGGGAGGGGTTTGTTGAGGGGAGCCGTTCCGGTGAACCTTGACCCCTCCTTTGAAAAAAAAAATGTTTTTGCGTAAAAGACTGGATGACATAGGAGCTGAAGCTCCTGAAACATGGAGGTGGGTTTACCCTTAATGTTAGATCATTAACACATCAGATATTTTTCCCTCTATCCAATTCCTTCTCCTTTCCCTTCTTCTCCTCCTCCCAATCCCTTTTCCTCCCAATCCTTACATGTACATTGTCTACATATATTGGGTATACATACATGTTATTATATTTTCGCTATTTATGTATTAGTTTAAGTTGGTGTTTATTGTATTTTTTGTGCCGTTGTTGTTGTTTGTGTACAGGTGTAATTGGTCTGCTTCGATAATAATTTTACTTTTATCTTTAAATAAATAAAATAAATAAATAAATAAATAAAAACTTTATTGCACATAAATTTCCACACAAAGGGCGGATTTCTGCCAATCAGCCCAAAAATCTTTGTATTGTTTTATATGACTGTATCTGCACCTTAAAATAAATAAAATAAAACATATATTTATGACGTCACCCGTAATTTCCAGCAAGAGAGATCGAGATCTAAGATCTCCAGTTTTTAGAAATGTTTACTCTTGAAAAACTCTTATCCTTTGCAATTGTATTATGTAGCTTAAAATTATATAACTCCAACTATACTAGGTATTCAGCAAATTTAGTTCGCTTAATGGAACAAGACCGACAATGTAATTAATTGCAACGCATACCAATTCAAATTAGTTCGCAACTCAAGCTAGAATATTCTACACACAAGTACTAGATATAATAATAGTTATATCGGTACGGTACAGTTTTTAGATCACAAATAGCTTAGAGAAATATTTGTATGATGTCACACACCTCCGTCTTAATTGGTAGGAATTCCTTCGCTTATTAAGAGGAGCTATTAGATTAATTGCCCAAATAGATACATAGCTATACTACCTATCAATTATTTAATATTTTTATGGTTATAATACTTTTATAATAAGCATGAAATATAACGCCAGTATCTCACGAAAGTGCTTCACGAGTAGAACTCATATCTTTTTACATATTTTGATTCTGTCTATTCTTGGTGGGAGGCACCATTGGAATGAAGGAATCCAAGGACCGCGAAATACAGTTGTATACCAATAGGTTTAAAAAAAAATACGATTTTTATTCTGACAGAACGAAAGAAGAGTATAAGCATAAAATTACTTTTAATACTTATACGAAAATTGCCTGTGTAGTGTGTACGTACACTGTACATGCACCAAAACCTAATAGGTACCGTGGCCCTACTAAACATTAAATGGGCCCTGGACTTAAAATAGAATCGTCGGAAGACCTCCCAAAATGTGATCCGCAAGCCAGAAGAACCTGAATGCGAAGGGGGGAAACAAGATGAACGGATCGATGAATGCTCAAAACATTTTGTAGGTTCTTATTAGCAAGGCTGTGAACATATGATATATATTATTACGCAATATTACATCAATGAAAATCAGTATAAGCCAAACACATTTCGACTGTTGATGAAGGCATTGCGATCGACGATTGTTTTAAATTCCGTATATATTTGAACAACTTGCAAAAGTTGCCACGGCTCTGCGTTACGAACATAGCCGATTTTCTCCAGACTTATGCGAGTTGATTTTCTTTTATAAAAAAATATTATCGTTTGCCTTTAAACAACATTTCGTAGCACAATGACAAAGAATTGTGAGCTCCATGTATTATTATATCATTGTTGATAGCAAAGCTGTAACATATTATATTAAAATGTTTGGTTCATAGACTTGAATCTTCATTGTTCAGACAACGATTCTAAGGCCGTGTTTCCACCTGCGAGAGCACTAGCGGAAGTCTTGCAGAAGTTTCTCGCAATACCGTTTACACATGATGCAATTTCTAGCTGCAATAAATAGCGTGCGAGAAGCTCGCGGAAGTTACTGTCGCAACTTATTGCAGAGGTGTTTACACACGCGTGCTAGAAGTTGCGACAGCTATTGCAAGTAGAGCCTCGAAATATAACTCAAGCTGGATTCATATATGTCATCTAGGCCATGGGCGTCGTCAGGGGGTAGGGGGGGAGAGCTGCCCCCCTAGAGATTGGAATAGGTATATATTTTTTCATACTAAATGATAAAATATCACAAAAAAATCACATTATTACCACAAGTTTTCTCATCATAACATAAATTTTCGTGGAAATCCATCAAAATACAATTATGCCATTAAAAAAAAATTACCAGCGGCGCTATTTTTACTCACTTTTAATAAAAGACATTTTCATGCATATTATGGTGCAAAGTATTATGTAAATTTTCAAGTAAACCAATTATTACAACACGACCTTCTTCACTATGCCTCACAAAAAAAATCGCTATTGCGGTATTTACGATTTTTTCATGCTATGTCGAATTTTCAAATTTCTCCTCCCCCTCCCCCCCTAGGTCCGGGGCTGTGCGACGCCCATGATCTAGGCCACTTCCACTCTTCTTGTTTTTTATTTTTAACATTTTGACAATCTGTGGTGAGATCACTGGTAACGGTGAAAGCCAAGCTAAGGAAAAAAAGGAAGTGAAGTGAATTTTTAAAATTCATTCTGCCATTGGCTTTTTAAATTATGAAGCTTTCTAGACACTTCATTCTCAGACCGTGTTTCCACATTCAAGAACACTCGCGGAAGTCTTGCAGAAGTTTCTCGCAATACCGTTTACACATGATATGAATTCTTGCTATTTCTAGCTGCAATAAATAGCGTGCGAGAAGCTCGCGGAAGTTACTGTCGCAACTTATAGCAGAGGTGTTTACACATGCGTGCTAGAAGTTGCGACAGCTATTGCAAGTAGAGCCTCGAAATAACTCCAGCAGGATTTATATATATCATCTAGGCCATGGGCGTCGTCAGGGGGGGACAGCTGCCCCCCTAGAGATTGGAATAGGTATATATTTTTTCAAACTAAATGATAAAATATCACAAAAAATCACATTATTACCACAAGTTTTCTCATCATAACATAAATTTTCATGAAAGTCCATCAAAATACAATTATTTCATTAAAAGAAATTGCCTGCGGCGCTATTTTTAATCACTTTTTTATAAAAGCCATTTTTCATGCATATTGTTGGGCAAAGTATTATGTAAGCGTCGGAACACCTATCCTGCTTCCTCCCCAAGAAGGATCACATAATGCTACAATATATTTTTTTTAAAATATTACGTCTACGACGTATTATTCCATTTCTGGCAAATAATTTGTATCTATGTTCAGTAGCATAGACTTCCACTCTTCTTGATCATTGATTTTTTAAATTCGTTCTGCCATTGGCTTCTTAAATTATGATGTTACCACATCGTTTTCTCATCATGTCATGAATTTTCTAAAACTACTATAGGTGTTGTTTGGTAAAAAAAATCACTTCATCGATTTTTCTAAAAAAAAAATCGCCTGCGGCGCATTATTCCAACCCTGATAAATAATCTATTTTTTATTATTTTTACTGATAAATAATCTAATTTTGCACGACCCTTAATTCCAAAAGTTTGCCCAGGCCTGCTATAGAAAAACAAGCAGGTTCATTATTTCACGCATTTTCTTTAAAAAAATTCGCCTGCGGCGCTCTTCAAATTTTTCATGCAAGGAGGTCCTATTTGCACGTGACGACATTCAACCCCCTCCAAATTTGAATCTTTGATCCGCCACTGTCTTCTCGAGACTATTCACGTGTCTGTCTATTCATTTTCATTTATCAAAAACAAAACTGACCAGCCGCGAGTGCGAGATATACGAAACTTTTCGATAAGCTGCGAGAACTGTCGCGAGTAGATGTGTAGGTATTTAGGCTAGCAATTTATTGCACTCGCAACTTATCGGCTAAATCTAGCGGCTAACTGTCGCGAGTGAACTTGCAAAGGTGTTTACACTATGCAACATACTGTCTGACACTTCCTCATATTCATGTATCAAAAACTAAACTGGCTAGCCGCGAGTGCGAGATATATACGAAAATAATCGGCTAGCTGCTAGAAGTGTCGCGAGTAAGCTGTCAACGTGTTTACACTTGCAATTTATTGCACTCACAACTACTCGCAGGAATCTAGCGGCTTACTTTCGCGAGTGAACTTGCAAAGGTGTTTACACATGCAAGTTACTGTCTGACAGACTGTCGGACAGTTCTAGCAGAAGTTTTCTCGCAGGTGGAAACACGGCCTAACATTGAGCGCTGTTGCAAGTTCCGTACTTTTATTCTGATACAATAGCATTATTTTATTATAGAATAAAAAACTATGGATTATTTATACATGTATATTATTATATCTGAATGTATTCTGTCTCCTGCCTGCTCAGAACACAATAGATACGTAACATATTAAATGACTTTATCAATGGTGGTAAAACGTGTGTTACATTTAGACCTATATAAGTATTATAAGTATTATTATGTTTGTAATATTAGTAAATGAAACAAGCCAGTTACACAGATATAAATATTCCTACTTTGATCTCACTAAACAGGGGGTTTCACTCGAGTGATTTGTGTTGATTTTCATGGGTAGATATTTCCTTAGATACAACTATCTTCTAATGCTATTAAGGTCTAATCAATTACACAAAGTATATATGAAACTAGGAAGATACCTTACTCCACCCACATACATACACACAGGAGTCCTCACTCTCGTCTCTGCCTGACATTGATTGAAGCGACCTCACCCATGTCCCATCACGCGTGACATTTATTCATTTTATAAAACTGAGTTGTTTGTGCACTACGCCTTATACAATCATTCATATGTGTTACTCTATTCATATCGGTAACAGTAGCAATACTCCGCAATCGCAGGAGACATCCACCTTATACCCTTATACCCCACATGTGCATGTTCTCCCTACACCTGGTTACACCTACACGTAATCTATTGAGTGTCTTCCATGTTAGGTAGGGTAGTTGGTGACCCAGACTGACGAACACCACCTCGTATGTAGAGACATGCCAGTGAGGTGCGATGCGAGGGACCTGATGATGGTCACTGACAATGCCGTTATGGCTGCTAATTTCTGGAGTGGGGTGGCCTAGTGGGGAGAAGCTCGGACCCGAAAATGAATGAATGAATTAATGAGTAGCAATACTATAGCAGATGAATTGTGTATTCTCTAGAACCCGTATAAGAATGGCAACAATAAGTCTATCTCTCTATCTATCTATCTATCTATACTCTCACGCCACGTCCCTTGCAGGGTAGGCGTAAGGGACAGAGCGTGTAAACTTTATACATTACTATACATAGGGTTGCGTAGCAAAATCATGCCCCCCCCCCCCTACGCGATTTTTCGATATTTTTAGAAATATGGTAAGAGATAGGGGAAAGTGGTCCATGACAAAAATAATCCTTATTAAATTCTCTACAAAAAAAGTTGTAAGCATTTCTTTCGTAGGACAAGTAGTTTACCCGCATAGGCTGGTCAAAATACAGGATATTTTTCACAAAAAAATCCAGAAAGTCCTGGCGTATCCGTTCTAAATTTAAATTTCTACTGATAGATCACTGAGTTTTTATTTATAGAAACTGTTACAAATATCTGTGAAAAATAACAGTATTCCTCTATTCCTGTTATTTCTTGGCTACCTCTAACAATCTAATAGCTCCTACATTCTATGTGACATCACTTTTGACATAGGATACCCAAGCGACGTGATTGAATAGGACTTATAATGGATACTATACAATATACTTAGTGGATGCATTGTAGATATTTGTCAGACATACGGCTGTTGTGGCAAAAGAGACTGGAATTTTTTTTTTTTTTTTTTTATATTTATTTATTTCAGGAAAATTTAACAATAATACATTCAATACACTACTACTACTAAATATAATGAAATTACCTCTATATAATGTTAAATATTGAAAAATAAAGAAATTGGAGAACATTGTGTGTGTGCTGGAAATTCCTAAAGTCCTTTGAATATTTATTTCTGGAAATTCTTCACTGTGACGTATTACCTAACATCAATCTGAAATGTTTTATAGATGTAAAAAGAAAGTAGTAGAAAGTAGAAATAGTTTTTCACAAAAACCCTACTTATATTCCTCCCCAATAGTATTCTCAAAAGTATCTTCTTCTCCAGTTTTAATCGTTACGATTGGTTTGCAGCAAAGCCCCATGTCTTCTTCTCCACTCATCCCTGTCCTGTGCGGCTCATATTAACTCTTTATGTGAGTGGAAGCCCATATCCTGGCACACTTCTTTCCTTGGTCGTCCTCTGTAGTTTGTCCCCTCGTTCATTCCCTCAGTTAATTCGAATAGGAGACCTCCTTGAAAAGTATATAAAAGTCAAAATATTTTGTAAGTTATGTCATTGTTTCTTGATTTTCGGGTAAACCGTGTGAAGATAAACTTGATCGACGTTTCGACACTCCTACTGGTGTCTTCCTCTGTGGAAGGTGTCTTCCTCTGAGGAAGACACCAGTAGGAGTGTCGAAACGTTGATCAAGTTTATCTTCACACGGTTTACCCGAAAACCAAGAAACAATGTCAATCGCACACCGTGAAAACCTTCAACATTTACTTGTAAGTTATGTGTTCAATGAGATTTTTTGTATTTTTCCAGGATTTTTGGATCCAGTTTGGAGCAAGAATTTTACAGTCATAACATTTGGTACGTATTGCATTTTGTAATATCAGATTATGTTATTAATCCCCACACGATCCCATACGGCACACTTCAAAATACCTACATCATTGAAAGGTTGGGATCAATTTAACAATGATTGACACTAGTTTGATTTCGACAGTCATGCGCCACACAAAACGTCATCAATCGATCGTCACACGATCGAGATAGGTGACAGCTGATAATGAACTATTGTGATTCGTTGTGTTGTGCCACTCGCACACGAGTCTTGTTTACTCACAATGTTTCATATTTATTTATTTATTATGACATAAACGGCCATACGACCTTTGAAAAATACAAAATATAATTAAAAACAATAAAAATTTCTCACAATTGGTAGCATAAGCGAATGTAGTACATGGAGTAAATGGAACAATTAAATTTATAAATAGGTAAGCCTGTGGAATGCCCTTCCACTCGATGTTAGGTGTGCCAAAAGCTTGGAGGAGTTCAGGAGGTTGCTAAAGACTCACCTTTTTGTGCGTACCTACGGGTCAGTCACTGGTTAGCCAATGATAGGTCAAGTTAGCCGAAACTGATTAGATTAATTCATTTTTATTATTTTGTTTTGTGACGATCCTATGTGGTGATTTAATTATCATTTTTACTGTTTGTGACGATCCTATATGGTGAAAAGAAAAATGTAAGGTGCCCTTGGGGCGATTTTATCGCTAAACGGCGCCTAAAGTTGTCCGATTATTATTATTATAAGATAACCATTAGGAAGAATTTAATTACTTTAGAGAATTTAATACAATAAATTAAGGCATGGCACCAGAAATGACGTCACAGTCATTTCCCATGGCATTAAGGTTCAAAATTGCGTGAACAATCGCATGATAAAATGGTAAAAATAGCATTTTTTTCCATTTTTTAGGGGTTAATTTTGCGTCTATCATATTTTTTTTACGGTTATTCCCTAGATTTTAATGCATATTATCAGTATAAAAAAAAATTACATCCGCGACTTTCGGGAAACGAGTTTCCGTCTTTCGGAAAAAGATCAGAGGTGATTTACAATTTTTCTTTTTTGAGAAATCCATACAAGATATAAAAAATCTTTTACGGTATTCCCTAGACAAATGTTTAATGTATCTATCCTATTTTGTTCCAAAGCATATTTAGTAACGGTTGTCGAGATATAAGGTCTCCCATTTTTAAAAATTTTTGCAATCTCGGTATGCATACTCTTAAATCAGACGTTTATAAATATTTAACTAGTACCTCCCAGCGCGATTAGCATCAGCTCAGTATTTGAATTACGAATTGCTAAATATACATCCAATCGATTTGGACATTTTAGTCGATTCTCTTTTTCGTTTGCACGCACTATCGTTATCTTACTTTTAATATGATGCCGAAATAATTTCTATATTTTGCGAAATAATCTAATCAATACGATCCGTACGAGTTGTCGCAATCGTTGCTCGAAAAATTGTTCGTGTAAGTGCACCTTTATGTAGGTACATCTAGTGTGTAGATAGATACACAAAAAAAGTGTCACTCCTACTCAATTTTTTTCTCACTTGCTTCCATAATAATGTTAATTACACTATCTTGTCGAAACGTTTTAAGTCACCTCGGCATAGGGGTGATATCGCACCTTTGCAAGTAAATATTTAAATTTCTTATATGAAAAAACTGATTACATATTTTCAATATACCTGTCTTTAACTAAAATTAACTGTACGTTTTTTTGCACCTATGCCATAATACTATGTAACGTACAATGCATTGTAAGATAATTTAATCTATGGCAGACTTAATTAATGGCAGAATATAATTCAAAAGCATCCAAGTTAGGTACTGTTGCATTATTGATTGAAAATCCCAGCCCTTTTGCTGTCTAAAAGTTGATTAAATGTTCAGGACTAGGACCTACCAATCAGAGAGATTGATTACATACAGAATGACTGGTAGTTTTATGACCTATTATATGCAGGATCATTATGTCGACCATAATTATTTAACGGCTATTTTATTTGTGGTTTATTCCCATATTATTCATATGTAATCTATTAACTAAATCGCACACAATATTTGGTTGTATTCGTGTTTTTGACAGCAAAATAAACATCTGTCTTCTTCTGTATTTTTTTTTTGCAAAACTATTATTTAGTACGATCGATAGACCAATGTCGCCAACATTAAATCAGGTAGTCGTGAATTTTTGGTAAGTTGTGTAGGACAATGAGGTAGTTAAGAATCCAAATTTGCACAATTTTTCTCCCGCCTTAAAATATCGCCACTTTTTTATATTATGCAATATAACTTCGTTGTTTCGAGTTTAAGGTCAAAAATAGTTAAATTCACTGCACTTCCAAAAATTCACGGCTACCTGGTCCAATGTTGGGTCTCCATTCCATACTTTACCGGACTAATTGGGACGAGTGGCTATTTTTACATGATTTTACTACACTTCACTGGTGTTTTCTGTCTGTGAGAGAATCTTGCAATCAAATTTCAACAACTTCCTGACTACTTATAGTACTAAAGAGTCTTAAAACTTTGCAAACATACCTAAACTCAGTGAAAATACGTTTCTGATTCGAAGTTTGAAATATCTCTCTCTTTTATAGAAAAAAGAAGATTCCCTACTCTTAATATATATAAAAAAAACAGTTTTCGTCCAAAGCAAGTTAATTTACTTGTATTAGGGGGGCGTATCTCGTATCCCACGATGCATGTGCACACCTAATTTTAAATCCATAAAAACAATACACCTAGTGCGGTCAATAAACTCCATAGTAACTAATATAGAGATTGGACACGTCTATGTATATCTATGGCATAGGTAACTGGATCTATTCTAATAGTGAGGGGGTAAAAAACGGGGACTTAAATTATATAATGATGATGGAAATAATGGAGAAATAATCGTTAATTTTAACACCAGCGTTGTTTTGTTGAAACAGTAGTGATGTGAACACACACTCCTGTGTTTTAGTATTGTAATTTGTAGCTCTTATGAATTTTCTCTGTGCTCACGTATGGTCTGGAAACTATATGACGCTAACTGCGAGGACCATACGGAAACTAAAACGAACACAGCGATCTATGGAGAGGCAAATGCTAGGCTAGATAGAATCAGAAATGAGGAAATCAGACGCTGGACAAAAGTTGCCGATGTGATGGATTGCATTGCCAAACTAAAGTGGCAATGGGCAGGTCATGTCGCTAGACAGGGATTGGACAGATGGACTGAATCTTAGACTTTTTTGTAGAGAATTTAGTAAGGATTATTTTTTTCAATTACAACTTTCTCCTATCTCTTACAATATTCCTAAAAAATACAAAAAGTAGGTAATGCTACATGATATTGCTTAGCAATAGCAGATAGCATGCTACGCAGCAGTGCAGTAGCACGTGCTATTCATATTATTTCCAAATAGCAATAATAACCATCACTAGGTAGTGCGGTACTTGTCTATTTTTACGAGGAAATAAAACGCATCTGTCATCGCGTATCTTACATTTAATTATATTAAATACTTTACAATGTGCAGCGTCCATTAGGATGTGACATTAATTAATGGGATCATTAGTAGGTAATCTATTCCTGGGAACACGTCATATAATCATTACTAGCTTTCGTACACTAGCAGGTGAACTGTTACTGACACGCATAAATCGATATAGGTACGGATGTTGTGACTATAATGAAAGTGATCATGTTGAGTTGGTTGGGACATGAAGAGAGAATGAATGATGAAAGAATAACAAATAAAATATACCTGGGATAAAAGAAGCGTAGCTGTCTATCAAGGACCACATGGATTGACCCTGTAGACCAGATACTAAAGGATGGACGTGTTCTGAGTAAAAAGAATCGTAAAGTGTGTATGAATGTGAAGGAAGCACGAAGTGTGCGTAAGGATAGGAAATACCGCTCTGTTTGGTATCTCTTGAAAGTTCTTCACGAATACAAGTCATAGCTTTTTACAAATTTTGATTCTTGGTGGGAGACTCCTTGGGAATGAAAGAATGCAAGCGCGTCGTAAGGGAGTGTTTGGTATCATTTGGAAGACTGCGAAAAACAGTTCTAGGATGTGAAGTCATATAAACTGTTTTTAGCAAAAAAATACGATGACTTATTTACTTCCATGACGTCTGTGCTATCTTCTTACTAAGCCAAACAGACCTACAGTTAGCTAAGTAATACTCGTAGGTTAACTAGAAGGTTAAGTACATATTATTATATTGGGTATTGGTATTATTAAGTTGGAGTCATATGGCTTCGATCTTTGTAGAAATTAGATTATTACATGCAAACATATATCAACAATATGAATGAGAGTTTAGTTAGGATAAAAATAGGGTCTTTCACATATCAAAAAAAGTAGAAATGATATGCATAGTTTAAAATACACGTTATGAGTTTAATTACACGCGACTAGTGTTCGAGGATTCTGGCGTTTGACAATAAAGTTTAATTTTTAACAAATATGTTTTAACTAACGAACGGTATAAGATAGGCATGCTGGCTTACGACCAGCTATCGGTTGGTTTAGGTGATCACATCAGATCTATCGCAACAATTTCAATTCATAATGTAAGTAGAGCAATCAATTAAATATCCATTAAACTGCATTGAAAAAACTGGTCAAGTAATTCATAGATACTATTTAGAATATTTAGATAAAGTATTACTAATTTAAATTACTCCACTATGTGAATACACAGACACCTCTAGACTATCATTAATCTAGGGAGTATTTTTTCATATTAAATTATATAAGATGGATGAAATGCCATTAATAGGAGTTCTCAAGTCATAGAAACCAATTAGTAAAACATGTTCAGATTCACGCCACATACTCAATTATCTACCATCCAGTAGCGTAACTAGGGGGGGGCGGTCCGCCCCGGGCGGCGCATTTCAGGGGGCGGCAAAATGGAACAACATTTAAAAAAACATCTTAATAAAACACAGAAATTAAAGAATATCTCTGAATTTTCTTAAATTATTACGAAAAACTGTTAAATTACAACCATTTTCTTAAAAAAGGCGCTAATGAAACCTGTTTGTGTGTTAGGTATGAATTCTTTAGATGTGCTTATAAGTATTTTTTTATTTCACGATAAATAAGCTAGATTTTCGATATCTTATTATGACTAAAATTTCGTTAGTTCTTGCATGGTCGCTTCCCCTATATAATACCTGTAACCATTGTGTTACCTACTATAGAATGATAACCAGGTTCATCATTTTACCCATTTGTCTAAAAAAATTCGCCTGCGGCGCTCTTCTCTTAATATCCTTTTTAAACGTTACCTTGTAAAACGCAAAGAAAGTAAACAAAACTACAACACGACCTTCATTTTCATTTGGTTTTGTAAATTATATATGATTTTGCTATTTATATGATTTATTGTACCACGTCTATATTGAAATTTTAATTGCTCTCGCTTAGCTTCAAAGCTGCAGACACCCCTGGGTGGGTACACATGTACTTGTATAGGTATTTTACAATTACTTGGTCGGGGGGGGGGGCATTTTCAGATTCCGCCCCGGGCGGCACAAATGCTAGTTACGCCACTGCTACCATCACATTATTTCATATGATTCTGTCCCTTCGTATAGAGAAATCTGATCATTTATTACTATCACTCCACATACTTACCTACGCTTGCCAGCGAGTTCCTTCGGTAATCAACTTTTTCATTCGATACGTACTGATCTTTGAGAATTTGATCTAAGATGTATGTACGTAGATAATACAAATAAAATGGACTCATTCGCATGGGCGTCGCCAGCCTCGGAGTTAGGGTGGGTAACAAAATTTAAAAAAAAATGATGTAGCACAAAGAACACGTAAATAGCGCCGCAGGCGAAATTTTTTGTGAGACATGGTGAAGACGGTCATGATGCAATTTGTTTATTTGAAAATGTATATGAGACCTTGTACAATACATAATGTGTTTCAAAAAATATTTTTTAAAAAAAAGTAAGTGATAAGAAATAGCGTCGCTGGCATTTTTTTCTATGACACTGATGTATTTTCATACTAATTTTAGAAAATTAATGATATGATGACAAAAATGTGTGGTAGTAATGTGATTATTTGTGAAGTTTTATAATTTAGTGTGATGCAATCCAATCCAATCTCTAGGGGCCCCGCCCGATGACGGCCATGGGTACCGATCTTTGAGAATAAGATTGAGAGGCGATTCAACTGCTCAACGAGAATATTAGCATTATAGCGTAAATCGACGAATAATTACATATTTTATAGATTGATTTTGGACTGTTAAAATCAAAACCATAATATGCTAATTAAATTATGAATCATTAGCACAAACATCGATTATAATCTTTTTTGTAAAGTGTAAAGACGTTTTAGTACAACAAGCGCCAATTATCTTTGTGTTAAATAAGGTATGTTTCGTTAACGTATGATTCGTCTAAACATCTTATAAACTGGTTTCCCAAACAAGAAAGTTAAACGCAAACAGAAATATCGACATAAAATAATATAAACATCTGTCGATGGCGAGACATACAATACATGACCTTGTTAGGTCAAGTCTCAGTACTACCTAACAAAATACATACTTACTTAATACTTCGTATGAAAATAAACTCAAATTAATGGTTATTTGATTGGTCTATTATTATAATCCTTTCTATCTTTTTCTTCTTCTCTCTAGCCTTCTTCCCTCACTGCTGGATATAGACCTCTTCCAATTGTTTCCACTCGTCTGTCCCTTCCGCATTCAGGTTCCCCCAGCGATTTGGACAATGTCGTCGATCCATCTCTTCGGTGCCCTTCCGACACTCCTTCTATTTGTCCAAAGCACCCATCTGGTGTCACCCTGCCTGGCCATATGTCCTGCCCATTTCCACTTAGTTTTCGACACGGTTCATAATATCGGCAACTTAGGTAATAAGACTGTCCTCTGAGAGCATTTCCTGGACCATAAGTAGATATCCACAATGCCACACCCAATGCCCTCGAATGGCTTGGAAGCCTTGTTGTTGCTCTGTTGGGGACATGTCTCCTGTATGTAACAGATAGCATAATTCTCTTATCTTCTGACGTTGCCGCCCAACGATGGCAGAAGCCATACGAAATAATAATAAAGTGATGCATATTCCCAGACGTATTTTTTATTTCTGTCATCTTCGAATACTAAGCAAATCATCGACTCCTTTAATATCCAACAACAAGCCTCTAAGCATCTTCTTGCAATGCCTATGCACAGTTCTACATTTCTTTTACATTCGTTTATAGTAAATACGGTGCTTGTTGCTTGAATAGTTTTCATTCTTCATTTTTGCGAATACCTACGATATACTGGTATTCATACTTTTCTGTCGATATTTTTTGTCTTTATGTGTCAGTTATCAATTTGGTATACAGAGGGCAAAGATTCGCCAATGATTCATACTGTATTGCATCGATAACACAAGTAATTTATTGTCTTCTCAATTTCATCTCATAAAATTATATTTTAGAGAAATGACTGACAAATCGGCAATCATCAATCTGAGGTCATAGGTCAATATATAATTCTATAATAAAATATGTTCATTTGATTATAATTATTTATTGGCAATTATGAGCAATAAATGGTACATACAAATACATACATCCGGTGATTAGAATACCTAATAAATAAATGTCTACGTAATTCGATGTATTTTTAGAATATTGCTCATTGCTAGATATGTAATAATAATTACATATTACCTAAAGAATAATTTGCTTAAATATTGATACACCTACATGAATTATGAGTACCTAACTAACTATACAATACAATATACATATTCACAGATATTTGCTCACCTGTCTTCAGACAGTAGCTATACAATTTACTAAAACTGTTAAGTATTTTTGAATATCACAATTTATATCTATCGACGACCGGAATGAACTTATATGTTTTAATTTAACTGTGGCGCATGCGTGTGGATGACAGCTGAATTATGAATGAACTAATTGTCTTATCACATGTTAATACTTTTTTCGTATATAAAAAAAGGATCTGGGCTTGCATACACAAACCCAAATACTTTCCTGCACACCTTGCACTAGGCTAAAAGCCTGTATCGCAAAGTGTGGAATACATCGCCAACGCCGGGGTTTGAACCTGACACCTCCCGCTTGAGAGACTGTCACCTCAACCAACTGCGCCAACCATGTACTCAAAACTTATATCTATAGTTGTTGTCTGTTTTGTGCTTTTGTTTGTAATAAAATAAAATCTATATTTTTGTCCGCGTATCTTTTTAGGAACCCCATAATTATCATCAATTTTCTCAACATACCCCAACTATCTAAGCTGATTCACATTCTCTTACAGTAAAAAAAAGGCACTGCCAAAGGGCATCAGGCTTATTGCTTTTGTAATACTGCTATATTGAAGTCAACTTAATATTCTCGTGGTGTGTATCTAAGTAGTGTACTTAAGTCTATTTGATCAGGAGCAGGAGCTTGTTCATATATTGCATTTTATTATTGCTAAGACTATGCATTTTGTCTTTAAGCAAGTCATATAAGAAAACAGTTATTTTTATATTACTTCCTAAGTAAATATTTGTGAGAAAGAATCAATAAATCAGAA
The DNA here is from genome assembly GCA_963576895.1 of Ceraclea dissimilis. Classification (NCBI taxonomy): domain Eukaryota; kingdom Metazoa; phylum Arthropoda; class Insecta; order Trichoptera; family Leptoceridae; genus Ceraclea; species Ceraclea dissimilis. The sequence goes on from OY756360.1 coordinate 1,319,512, forward strand.
CGTATGATACAGATCGTTTCCTCTAACATGGCCGCCAACGGATGTTAGCTGCAAGTGAAGTTTCAAATTGTGTTGTTGGTAGCCCTGATTGTCGAATCTTGTCATAAGAGCTGTCAGAGGTCCATAATATTCCCACATTGTATCTTTTACAAGTAAGCTACGAGTACAATGCCAAAAATATTACAGAGCAATGCTAGAAAAATCATTTTAAAGGCAAGATAGTTTTGCGAGTTGGAAAAAGAAAAAAATACTATGATAATTCCTTTAAACCACCACCGCAAGTTTGAAAAACAATGTTGCCAGTTTATTCTAACAATCCTAAAATTGTAATTTTTTTTAAACAACACATCTAAAATATAATTTTGAAAGTAGCGAAAAAATGAAATCATATCTTATTATCACATCAAGCAACACTAAACCAAGTGTGCTCCGAGAGACTTCTGAAAAAAAAAGTGGACTGTATACATTTCACTCATTTCAGTATGGCACTCACTTCACTCGAGTGAACTAGAATTCACCTAGAATCTCAACTCAGTTCACTGAACTCCTCTAGTATTTCTTTACTATTAATAGACGCTATTATACTGAATCACATGTCGTTCCAATGCAATGTTTAGTTTTTGGGACACATTTCAGATTAAACTACTAATCGTTGGTATTTTCTATACTTAAAAGTAGGCATATTGACATTTCAGTATATTTAAAAAAATTGGAGACCTTAGATCTGGACAACCTTACTAAATATGCTCCGGAAAAAAAAAAGGTTGGATACATTGAACTTTTATCTAGTGAATGACCGTAAGAGATCTTTCATACGTCTTGTCTAAGTTTCTCAAAAAAATTGTGAAAAATACCTCATATCTTTTCATGGAAGGACCAACTCGTTTCCCGAAAGTCGCAAAGAAAAACATATTTTTCGTATTTGTAATATGCCTTAAAATCTAAGGAATGACCGTAAAAGTTTTTTTTTTGAATGAAGGGAAATTAACCCCAAGATGTGTGTAAAACCGCTATTTTTAACATTTTGTCATGCGATTTTGAACGTTAAAACGCCGCGGGAAATGGTAGTGACGTCATAGTTGGGTCTTCAGCCTCAAAATGTTCACTCATTTCTATTATCTTCACTTCAAGTTCATGACGTCACTCGGTGAAGTTGTAAATGGCGTTAGTTGTACTCAAGAAACATTATTTTTTTTATTTCATGTCATATTTTTACGGCCGTATTTAATGTAGAAATAGCGTGATGCCATTACATTAATCAATTCCTAGGTTGTATTCCAGTACTGCGTAACTAACAATAATAAGTACCCAGTAATTTTTATATATTTAGTCAACCACAAGCTAGTATGCAGAAGGTTAGCGATTTGATACACCTGTGAGTAGGGAATCCAATCCCGCAAACGCGGGATCCCGCAAATGCTGGATCCGCGCCTTTTTTTGCGGGATTCAAAACGAGGGATTAGTCATGCGGGATCCCGCATGTTTGCGGGATTCAAAAAGTTTATTGCTTTCCATCGTTCGTAGGCCCATCTGGGCAGTTGTCGTTAGTTTTTACAATCATCAGCATATACATTACTACAATCCATATCGTAAACAAAAAATTAACATAATCGCATCATCACTATCAGACATAAAGTTAGAAAGCTCGGAGGTACCATTCCTAATCCTATGCCATCAGATCAATGCCAATCAGAATGTAAAAATCAATCGTTTTAACATTTCGTCAATTGAGTTAAATACTTTACCAACGAGGTAGGTACTTCTTCACCCCTCCTCGGAAAGCCGTATCATCCAGCGATTTGAACTCTCCGGGAAGCACGTTTAGCATACGCACACTGAGACACACGAAGCTTTTAGACATCTTCGCTAGTCTGTGCCTTAAAGTTCTTATGTCTTCTTTTGACCTGGTACCTTTTGACCCTTGAGTTGTGGTACTCTGAGTTCAGGGGAGTATTATGTATAAACACTCTAATATGAAGATGCTAGGCATGGTGAGCACTGGTGAGGAGTTCCTTAAAGGAATCTCGACAGGAATCTGCGATTCATGCCCAGCATGGTTCTCACTGCTCGTTTCTGCAATAAAAAAACACGCGTCTGCCCCCCTCCCTCAGACATAGGACATAATGCTGTGGAAGTATAAGTAAAATGTACAGACTTTTCAAGTCCACAGGTGAGCCTATTTTTTAATAGCAAATATAGCCGGATTTATCTTCCTTCAAAGAACCTCAATGTGCGGAGGCCACTGAAGCGTTCGGTCTATTGTTAATCCAAGAAACCTATTTTAGTCAACTGGTTCAAAAGATGGACTAGAAAGTGAGTCCATCACTGGATCCACCCCCAACGGTCGCTTAACAGAGAAGTGAATATCACCGGTGTTTGTCATATTTAATTCGAGACCGTTGTCACTAGACCACCCTCTCGCCCCGTTTATTTTTTTTTTCACCCCGTTCAATTTCAAGGTCTTCATCGAGGCATCCTTTTTTTGGAATATTGTCTTCAAGTAACAGGGATGTATCATCCGCAAACATTACATTAAAATCATCCTCATCAACACTGTTAGGCAGACCATTGATATTAATGGGCCCAGTATTGACCCCTGTGGGGAGTGCTGGAGGATGCTGTTCAACGGCCTGCAAACATTGACCTTGTCAATGACTTTGGGCTCCCTTATCAATGTCGGAAGCACGAGCGACCAAGAGGTGAACCGCCGCATCCTACTGGCAAAGAGCGCAATAAGTCATCTCGACAAGATCTGGAAAAGCCACGACATTTCTAGGATTACCGAAATGAGGCTGGTGTTCAGCGTCTTCCTCTACGCCTCAGAGACATGGACTCTGAGAGCTCGAAAACGTGACAGGATTGACGCATTCGAGATGTGGTGCTGGAGACATTTGCTCCGTGTGTATTGATCTGGAGCACAGAACCAACGAATCAATCCTGAGAGAGCTCGGTGTCTCCACTCGCCTGTCCACAGTGTGTGAGCAGCGTGCGCTCCGTTTCTTTGGCCATATTGTGAGAGCTTGTCCAGACAGCCTGGAGTGCCAAATCATGCTTGGGACGGTTGACGGTAGGAGGGGAAGGGGACGACTACAGATGAGGTGGACAGATGTGGTCAAAAGGATCACGGGGGCCAATTTGTACAAATCCACAAGGATGGCGCAGGACCGGGAAGGATGGGCGAGACTCATCCGTGAGCATGGTGGTCACGATACTCGTAACCGAGGGACCGACTGAGAAGAAGGTTGTCTCCTGTAGTACTGCAAATCCAAATGCACTGGGAGCTGTTATAGATCTGACATTGTTAATTTCTGGCATCGATGGCAATCTGTTATCAGATGGCATCTATTATCAAGGCATGACTAAAATAAGGGTTTTTTCCTTATCTCGTACCCCGTAAATATCTATTTTTCTATTAGAATCGAGTGATCCCGCAATCCCGCAAATCCCGCGGATCCGCGGGATTGATCGCCTCAATCCCGCAGGCTTGCGGGATCGCGATTTTGATGCGGGATTGGATTCCCTACCTGTGAGTAATTAAATTGAAGGTATTCAGACAGAGATGTGATTTTCAAAGACATTTGACTTATTCTACAGTAGTTTTGGTTACCAAGATCAGCTGTGTAAGTTCTATTTTATCACTCCTAAAGTAAATGGTGAAAAAAAATTAATATGTACCTACTTCATGTACATTTTACATGTTTTTTTTTGTAAAAGCTCATACCTACCACATGACCGACCCTACATAAATAAGGTTTGTAGTTTGTAAATTTGAATAACCCAATTGAAAACAAATGTGTAGTAATGCATTTACAAATTACAACCTACACATGACACAAATACAAAAAATAATAACACACGATTGTTAAAGTTCGCTTACACGAGCAACTATTGCCGAAATAATTGCTCGATATTGCTCCATTAATTTCTTCATGTTGATCAATACGAGTTGCTGCAATTATTGCCCGAAAAATTGCCCGTGTAAGAGCACCTTTACATCGACAATTATGTTTTATTAGGTATAATTATTATGATCGGATATTCGGAAACGTGATTTTACTATAAAGTAGTTACTGGCTAGTAAGTGTGGGCTTACTGTATTTGGACTACGTTCGAATGAATTATGTAAATGAAATTTTTTTTTTTTTTTTTTTTTTTATTGAAATTTTGACATTAATAACAATACATTTTTTTAGGTTCTACAGTGATTATCTTAAATAAGTATAATTACATTATACCCTCCCTTAAAAAGTGACACTTGTGTAAAGGGAGGGGAGCATGAAACATATTCCTAATAATAATTACAATAATTACAACTTATAAATACAACACTTCCAATCATATCAATATTTAACAACATACATAAGCAATAGAAACTATAGCTAACATAATACAGTGCACAAGTACATTGCAACTAGGTAGGTACTTTTCAAACAAAAATCAAAAATCCATCCATTGAGACAGCATTTAGATACAACATATTTTTCAGTTCTACCGACAATACAATAAATTAATAATGTTACAAAGTTTTATCAAAGTTATTATTCAAAGTAGATACCATTGTACCGTGTAGGTACCTAGGTATATATATATATCACAATACCAAATGTATTTCGTTCACTTAAATTAATATTAAATAATAATAATTAAATGCAATATAAACTATTCTAAATCTAAACAGAACCTCGCAACTGAAACTGTTGGGTTTGGTTCTCTGTTAACTTTTCTTCCCGCTTTTTTTTAAAAAGGTTTTTTATTTGTAATTTAAATTTATTTTTACACTTAATGTCTCTTATTTCATAAGGTAACTGATTATAAACTATTCGTCCTCTGTATGTGTAGTGGTGTTGCGCTGTAGTAGTTCTACATTTAAGTATTTTTAAACTATTCGCCGACCGTGGTCTGCCTGACACGTTAGCCGCATATATTTCCGGCTTTTGGACAATGTCTCTGTGCACCTGAATTAAGGCATTCCTGTCAAATAACTCCTCAATCTGAGGGACAGGGAAAATTGCAAAGAGGTCGCTTGTGGGATATGTTCTCGGTTTTTTTTAATAGTATTTTAATTACCAGCCTTTGCAATATTCTGACAGGTGCCAAACTTGTAGTATACGCCGCTCCCCATCCAATGATGCCATACTGCAAAATGGACTGGCACAGTGCATAATACACTGATTTTAAACTATTTATATGTAAAATGTTTCTCAGCCTCAGAAATATATATATCAATTTTCTGATTCTTTTAATAGTTATTTCAATCTGATATTTCCATTTTATATTTTCATCGATGTTTATTCCCAAATACTTTAATTGTTTTGAAGGGTTCAATGGCCGACATTGACACTGGGTATTTTTGGGGCAACAATTATGTACTATTATTTTCAGGCTGGTAGGTATGGGTTTGCTTGTTAGTGAAAAATTGATAAATGTGGTTTTTTCAGTGTTCATGGATAGCAGATTTTGATCAAACCACACCTTCAATTTGTTGATATCTTCATTTGCAGAGTTTATAAGGCCGTCCAAACTTGGATCCCGGATTATAATAACCGTGTCGTCCGCGTACGAAATTATTTTTCCCCTTGTGGTTATTCTGAACATGTCATTGACGTAAATAATGAACAGAATGGGGCCAATCACGGTTCCTTGTGGGATTCCAAATTTGGACGTCCGAGGACTGCTAAAGTGATTACTTATATTTACACATTGAATGCGATCACTCAAATAACTTTTGAACCAGCTTAGGGCTTTGTCCATGACACCATAGTTTTTAAGTTTTGTTATTAATTTTTCATGAGAAATGCTATCAAAAGCTTTGCGCAAGTCAATAAATATACCGCAGCATTTATCTCCCTCATCTAGAGCCTCCATTACTAAACGTGTCACCTCAGCCATTGCGTCACCCGTACTGCACCCGGGTCTAAAACCGAACTGATTTTCATTTAAGATACTATTCTGGGTTAGGTATTCAACGAGTTGTTTTTTCACAATCTTTTCAAATACTTTTGAAACATTTGAAACCAAGGATATAGGGCGATAATTGACGACATTTTCTTTTTTTCCCGATTTGTATATCGGTGTAACTAGAGTTTTTTTATAAATATTTGGGAAGAAGCCCGTTGCAAAGCTTATATTAATGATGTGTGCTAGAGGTGATGATATGAGATCTTTCGTAGCTTTCAGTATTTCGACCGTAATTTTATCATATCCTGGGGCTGTTCCACCACCCATGCCCACTATTATATTTTTTACATCCGTATCCGTAATGTTCCTAAAAAGCGAAATGCCATTTGCAACTACATTATTGTTTTCACCGTTCAAAAATTCCGGTTCAGTTTGGGAACCAGACTCTATCATCCGCGCCAGCGATTGTCCAACATCGACAAAATATTCATTAAAAACATTTGCGCACTCAACCGGTTGAACTTTTGGATCGATTAGATGGTCATTGTAGTTGATGAGCGGCAAATTAGTCGACTGTTTATTTTTTTTATCTATTATTTGCTTTATAGTACGCCACGTTTCTTTTGGATTACCCTCACTAGAATCTATTTTTACTTTATAATATTGTTCCTTTGTGTATCTTATTAGTTTTGTTAAATTATTTCTGTACAATATGTAATATTTTTTCAGTTTGTCATCTGTAGGATTTACTTTAGTTTGGTGAAATATTATTTGTTTCTGTCTTATTGATGCCAATAGGCCATTTGTAACCCAGGGCTTTAGTTTACGTTTTTTACACTTTATAATCTTAGTTGATGAGCTAGTACAAGAAAGTATGTGGGCCGATAAGATATTTTCAAAAGCTTCTGAACATTCATCGCTATTCGTTGAGTTAAATACACTAGTCCATGTTTCTCGTGATAAATTATCGACAAGCATTTCAATATTTATTCGATTACATATTTTAGGAGTAGATTCGTGGCAGTTTCGAATATTTTCCATATGATAGCCAAATATGCAGGTATGGTGATCAGTAAGATTGGTTTTCCATATGACAGATGTGATATCGGCTGTGTTATCGGTGTTACACCATATATGGTCTATGCACGTCGGGGTTTGGTTAGGTACCTCACGCGTAAAATTATTGATACAAGATTTATAATTGTACTGGATCATCATATTTATGTACTCGTCTCTCACATTTGTCATTCTACAGTTTTCTGAAGTATCTAAATTTATATCCCCAGCCACGACTGTAAACAAATTTCGACTATCTTTAATTATATTTTCCAGCGCAGTTATAAAGTTAAGTGGATTAGACTCGTGCGTTCGATAAAGCGCGATAATTTGAGAAATATTTTTGTTATTAGAATCTGGACATATCCTCACTTTCAAACAATTTACTCGATCTATAGAAATGATTTCATTAACATCAATAATATTATAATCCTGTCTAACAAACACCGCAACTCCAGAACATTTATTAATAAAATGTTTTGTAGCAATACATTGGTGGTACGTAGGTATACTGAAATTAACATCACCATTTGTTTGCGTTTCTGTCAACACTATAACAACCGGCCTCACAATCAAATCATTTAAATGAACTATGAAGTCATCAAAGTTTTTATTTATACTACGTATATTAAAGTTGAGAACACTGAAACCGGACACACAATTAGACAATACACCATTACATTCTGCAAATGTAATACAATTATTTTCATTTATTTGACAACTTTGATCTATGTTATTTATTATTGTTGAAAAATCTTCCATGTTTTTATTTTTTTTATTTACAGTGTTATTATTTTTAATCCTCGTAGTTGATTGCTTGTTTTGCTCTTCTCATCATCTGACTTCTAACTGCACATTCCTCGCTGTCTGCTCTGTGGTCCGTGCTGTGTTGGAGCGCTTTGAAACGTTGGTTTCTTGAGGTGCAATTGATACATTTTGGTGGTTCCATCCTATGGGGGCACTCCGCAACTTTGTGCTCCTCTGCACAGTGTGCGCATCGAGCGCCGTTCATAATATTGGCACACCTTCTTGATGTGTGCCCGTAATTAAGACAATGGAAGCACTGCATCAGCGGGTTACAATCCTCCACTTTGATCTTATAAAATCCCAGGTTGACTCGTTGTTTGTTTAGTAGTACTTTTCTCATATCTGGTCCAGTCTCGACAATCACATTCTTCAGGTTTCTTCTAGTTTTGATTTCACTTTTTATGATTAGTGCGTTTTGTTTGTTTTGTTCTGTAAAATATTTTATCTCTTCATTCTGAAGCAGTATGTCGTTCATAAATTCTTCTTTAGTATAATTGGGTTCTAGGCCTTTGAAAATCATGCATGGGTTCTTTCTTGGTATTTCCTTAGCTTCTAATTCTTTTGCGGATTTGTTTATTTCGGTTAAGAGCTTATTTGCGTCTTCTCTCTTTGAGCATGACATTATTAGTCTGTTTTTAGATATAGTTTTCATATATTCGACTCCAATCCCCAGCTTAGATATTTTGATGTTCCTTTGTATATTTAGTTTTATGTCCTCTCCTTCTTTATTACTATTTACAAGAATCTTGTATGACGGTTTGGGATCGCGGGGTCCCAGTTTTGTTTCGTTCTTGGTAACCATAGCATACGTCTGCTGTGCATTGGGTTTATTCATTTCCTTTAGTTTTCCATTTTCAGCCAGTAGTTTTTCACGTTCTTCCTTCAGTTCTTTAATCAGTTCTGTGTTTTGTTTGTCTTTTTCTAATATTTTTGTGACATCTATTGCCACGTGAGATATTTGTTCTAAGAATTTGTTTGTTTTTGTCACTAATTTTATTTGTATTTCTTTTGTTATTTTTATTTGATTTTCTTCTAGAGTTCTCAAGAGGCCCTGGACATCGGTCCTGGCCCGCTCAATGTATGCGTGAGGGTCAATCCCCATCACGTCTTTTTTTTTTAAACTATTCTTCTTTTTAAAATGGTTGTTTGGTCGCACAAGTGTTAAAGTTATTATCAATTTTGTTTGTTGAATACGTCTATTATTGTTGTAAGACAACAAGACACTGAAATAAAAATGTTACGGAAATTAAAAATCTTTATCTCGATTTAATGGAAGTAATCTGGTAAAATGTGTACGGGGAAAGTGCCTTATTATGTATCGTAACCGTTCCCAAAATCCATGTTCACTAAGATTGCTTCAAATGAACATGACGTTGGTTGGAGATTCTTGAATAAAATAAAATAAATAAAATAAAATAAATAAAATAGGGAAATCGCATAGGAAATCATCAAGGGAAAAAATCTCACATGGAAGAAATCTCACACGCAAAAATATCACAAGAAAATACACTTTTTTATTTTTATTCAAAATTGATTACAATTTGATTGTCATTATTTTATAACATTGATAAAATTTGTAATTTTTCATATACGTTGATTAGATAAATCATTAAATTTAACTTTAAAACATCAATAATTATTATAGTCTCTTACAGATCAGTAAATTAATTGAATTGAATAAAAATGTGTTATTTCTTCTTGTGATATTTTTCCTGTGTGATTCTTTCCTGACACCCGAAATGGGCAACTTATTGCAAAAGCAATATCTTACAGTCAATCCGGTATATACATAGAAATTATAACGATTTAGTTACAGTAGGTATATATGTATAATATATCCATAGACTTATATGAATATATCCAATACGAGATTCATAGATACGCATGAACTCATCCGATTCGCCCCCAACTTCCCTAACTACATCTACTTAACTGTCAATTGCCGGAGAATAATCATTTGCCACCATTTCCTTCAAGATTGATGAAGACATCATCCTATTTGACATTTAGTCTGTAGACTAGTCTGTACTGTCTTCCAACACCAATCTCGTTAAGTAAAAGTTACCGCTAAGTAGATACTTAGATCCAGATGGACGCAGATTATTAAGAGTACGCTTATTGACATTTCCACAAAATAAATTTAAAAACGGGAGACCTTATATCTCGACTACCGTTACTAAATATTATGCTTTGGAATAAAATAGAGTAGATACATTGAACCTTTATTTAGGGAAAAACCGTAAAATATTTTTTATATCTTGTATAGATTTCTCAAAATAAGTTTTGAATAATACCTCCGATCTTTTTTCCGAAAGACAGACACTCGTTTCGTGAAAGTCGCGAAGAATTGTTTTTTGTATTAAAATCAAGGGAATGACCGTAAAAGATTCTTGATTGAAGCGAAATTAACAATTCCATTTTAATAGATTTTCGTACTAAAAAATTATGATGTGATGGAAACATGTGTGGTAATAATCTGATTTTTATCATTTAGTAGGAAGAAATATATACCTATTACAATCTCTAGAGGGGGAGGGGCAGCTGCCCCTTTGGTGTCGCCCATGGCTTACAGTGTTATAAAAAAAATCGAAACGATGAAGCTCAAACATATGGCCCTTTTCTTAAAAGTTCCCACATACTAGTTGGACACACATTATTAATGGATATGATTTGAGAGATACTTATGTGAGATGATGAATGTCACATAGGATAATTATAATTCATAGACAAGACAAGGCATATTAATGAATGGAACTAATGCGTGTGTATTTAGTAATATTTCATCCGAGAAGCTCTCACTGTCACGGACTTAATAAGTTGTAATGATGACATCAAGGGCTACAAGGGCGTAACAAGCCCTTCCGAGGTCCGTTGGATCCCTCTCAAACTCCTTATAACTTTTTTGTCTCTGGAAAACGATGATCGAATTTTATACACAAATGTATTGTCACCGAGTTTACGTTCGTTCGAAAAGTTTCAGGCCTCTAAGTAGTCAGGAAGTTTTAGAAAAGTCGTTTACAAAATTTTCTCACAGACGAAATAATAAATAACGGAATGAAGTTAAATAAAATGTTTTACCTACAACATATTGAGAAATACATTTGCAAAAGGTGCATAATTGATCCAATTACATTACACATCTGTTGGACTGCCGGCTGAGGATTCAGAGTGTTTCCTAAAGGCCAACGTGTAGGTCAACTCAACACTCACAACAGATAATATCATGCATAATGTATGTAGGTACATATATTGTATAGCCATATGCATTATACAGAAACTCTGCTTGAGTTGAATATCCGATTATTGTTTGTGCGATAATACTCATACCTACAATATGCAAAACAACATCTGTCTTGCGATTAGCCAATAGCCATTTAATGTTACTGTTACTTATATTTAATAGTGATGTCACGTACCTGATACTTTTGAGTATCTGGTTACTAAGTATGGTCATTAATTCTGGTTATTATTATCTGGTCGTAAGCCTGACAATGTTCACCCTTAATTCTTCTGCACTGTTCTAGGAATACTGCACTGTACATACTACGGAATGTAGAAAAAACGCTTTACAAGGATAATTATTAATTTGTAAAACAAAACAATTCAAGTAGAGATTTTAGTTGTGTAGTGGTCGGTGACTGTCTCTGTAGAGATTTTAGTCGTCTATAGACTGGTATGGAGGAGGCCTTCGTCCAGGAATGGACGGGAGTAGGCTGACGAAGAAGAAGAAAGAAAAATGAATCGAATACAAAGTAACGAATCTACTACGAGTTTACTTGACTCGTAAACAATATGAATAAAAAGATAAGCCCAAGTAACAAACAACAGTAAAATATGTATTATAATTATTGAGGTTAATGTATCTACCTACATAATCAATTATTTTATATTTAGGTATCCGTGAACTGCACATAGTAAGTTAAATATAGTACTTTAAAGATCGCGACCCAACTATGACGTCACGGTAACTTCCCACGGCATTAAGGTTCAAATCGCGTGAGCAACGCATGATAAAATTGTAAAAATTGCGTTTTTTTTCCATTTTTTGGGGTTAATCTCGCTTTAATCAAAAAACTTTTACGGTTATTCCCTAGATTTTAATGCATATTATCAGTACAATAAAAAAAAAATCTCTACGACTTTCGGGAAACGAGTTTCTGTCTTTCGGAAAAAAGATCAGAAGTGTTTTTCACATTTTTTTTTTTTGAGAAATTGATACGATATATATGAAATTCTTTTACAGTTATTCCCTAGATAAAGGTTCAATGTATCTACTCTACTTTTTTCCAAAGCATATTTAGTAACGGTTGTCGAGATCTAAGGTTTCTCGTTTAAAGAAATTTATGAAATGTCAGTATGCGTACTCTTAATATATTGCATCTTACTGCTTACATTATCATAACAATGGCAAATTGCATTCAGAACAATAGTCTGTGGCTTTTAAGAATGCATTGTATGCTGAAAAACAATCCTTGCAAATAACATTCCAACAATTGTGCGCTGAAACCAGTAAGTATCTTTGGTAGATATTACGTAATAACTACTGTACCCAGGTAGAATCTACCTATAAGTAATGTGATTGTGAAGCTTTTGTAGGGAACAGTGACGAAGGGTCCTAAGAATACGATTCCCATCGAGTTACTTGTTTAATTTGTGTGATATGTATGTGAAATGATAAAATAATTAATAAGTCTAATCTGACACAATGCAAAAAAATGTTAGTCCAGGCTTCCTTCGTTCAGGTTGGGATAGATTCGCCATTATTAAATCTTAGCGAGATCATCCTTCGTGATGATGTTGGCGACACGAATAGATGAATATCCAATCGGTTTGGACATTTTAGCCAATTCTCTTTCGCGTTTACAAGCAATATCGTTGTCTAGCTTCAAATATTGTGTGAATAATTGGTATGTATTGCGAAATAGTGTTAATCAATACGATTTGTACGAGTTGCCGCAATTATTGCTTGAAAAATTGCTCGTGTAAGAGCACCTTAAGAGAGGGTATATTTTTCCCTTTTCAGTGTTTTTGAATGCATTTCAAATATTTATAAGTTGGTATTTGTTAAGCCTTTACTGGTCCACTTTTTGTTGATGTTGTAGGTACTGTTTATAATTTTTGTAAGACTGTCTGTGCTCTAAGAATAAAAAATCTCTTGCCGACGCCATGGACGTCACAGCAGAAAAAGAGAAGTAAATGTTGATAAAGTAATCGAGTATTTACAAGTATAGTCTGTCTGACACAACAAGCTACAGAGTAAAGTATAGTCTGAGAGTTTATCCTTCATGAATATTGGATCAGATGACTACGGGAGGTAATTGACAGTGGAAGAAGTGATAAAATGTTAATAACTTTACGTCACGCAAACAATTGCTTCAGTACTAAATCTACTTTACCTATGCCTACATTGTACATAGGTCCTACACTTATAATGTATAATGTATAGATTATAGTATATTATAGGTACCTACTATTAGTCAGACTCAGTGGCGGATCCAGGATTCAATTTTGGGGGAGCTGAATGTCGTCACATGGTAAAAAGTACTGTCACGTTTTCGGGGGGGCTAAGGGGCTGAAACCCCTAGATTTGTTGTATATAAAGTACTGTCACTCATGGTTTTGGAGGGGGCTTCAGCCCCCTAGCCCCCCCCTGGATCCGCTAGTGGTCAGAATTGTATTTAGATACCTACATAGGCAAGATCGACCACTCACTAGATGGCGCTTCGGTAAATGGAGGTCTTCACAACTGTCAATACTGTCATAACAAAACAAATTGTTTATTATCCATAGAAACGCCATAGAATAATAGTATATAGTACCCGCCGTATCCATGCGGACCTCCATTTCCTGCAGTGCACTCTGGTGGCGAAAAAATCGAAGACGCCTCCATTCCTGAACGTCTAAAGCGCCCCACCGCTAATGGCAGTCTAGGTCTAGAAATTTAGGTTACCATAAAATATTATCAAGCCAGAGCCTCCCAATAAGGTGAGATTTTCATTGCCACCCTCCTCTTCTAGAGTAAATTTGCGCAGTTTTAAACTGGCTGCGTACAGGGGCGTCGCTAGATTCGAACCTAGAGGGGAAGGGAGACTACCATATTGATAATTTATATGATATGGCACAAAAAGAGGAGTAAACAGCGCCGCAAGCGATTTTTTTTCCAGATTGAGAGAAAGTCGTGATAGAGCTGGTTATATGGGGTAGCGAGGAGATCGCTAGGTAGAGTCACTGAAACATATTCTAATTTTTCCATATTTCATGTCTTACGATGATTTACGAGTATATCTTTAGCATTAGCTGAGGAATCTTCTTATTCACTTATAGGTCTGGAATACTCTCTCATTCACAGGAATGTTCCTAAACATCTTCCAATTAACATATAGTGTTGTGTAATGTAGATATATTATAATAGTAAATAGTGATGTAGGAACAAGGACAAGAAGAATGTGATGTTGCATACTAATCGACTGATTAACTTTTATCGAAGCGTAATGACTTAAAATGCTTCGGCGTACTACACTGTACTACAAAAATATCGTATAAACTACTTACACGTTCTTATACAACACAGGGTCATAGAAAAGAATGCCCTAATTTCAAAAAGGTAATTAAGAGTATGCATATAGACATTTCAAAAAATTATATAAACGGGAGACTTTTCTAGCTGATAAAACTGAGAAGTGAAGACTGGTGTTGTGACGAGAATGAATGTGAATAAACTAAGATGGTTTGGGCATGTTGAGAGAATGATGGATAACAGGGCGACAAAAAATGTATATTTGAGTGAACGAAGGGTGTGAGTAGACGCGGCCGCCCGAAACTGACCATGCAGACCAGATCATCAAGGATGGACGCGTTTTGAGTAAAAAGAATCGAAGAGCGTGTATGACACATTGCATGAATGTGACGGAGGTTAGGAGTGTGTGTAAGGATAGGGCTGTCTGGCGCTCTGTCCTCTCTGCCTACCCTGCAAGGATCTCGACGCGAGGGTATAGATAGATAGATAGATGAAGAATACAATGATGAACCAATGACCCTTGCACTAATATATTATACCTAGACACTATGCAACTGTCAACAGTCTGAACTGAACTGAACATCACGTATGAAACGGGATATCCCGTAGTTTGTACGTTGATTTAATCAAGGCGCATTGTCTCATTGTGTCACGCGGGATTCGAACTTTAATATTTTATCACATAAAATCTTCCTACAATTAAAATCAACTTTAATAATTCTGGTGGAAATCGGGTAACAATGTAACGCAGGGCCTGTGTCAACTTTTGAAAGTTGTTCAAATATATACAAGTAAGTAATTTAAAACACCTCGTGATAGCAGCTCTCACTTACGCTCGGTTGCTCGACGAATAGTATTGTCTGCTAGTAATATTGCTATTTCGTTTGCGCGCGTAACAAAAAGGGAAAGGGCAAACGAGATTGCAATATTACTAGCAGACAATACTATTCGTCGAGCAACCGGGCCCTAGAGTCGATTTTATTTCGGTTGATACTTCCTTTCATTGACATATTGCGAAACATAATTACGAGCCTAAAAAATGTTTTGAATGGTTGTCGATAGATGTCAACATTTATAGAAGTCGCGAATTTATATGCGCGGGAATGTTTAATTTGTACAATTTGATTTATAAAGTGAACTGGTGAATATTTTAGTACAAATATTATTAAGTAGAATAGAAAATACTATGCTAAATAAAAATTTAATTTGCCATTAGATGTACGTACAGTTACTACGTACGTGTAAGGATAGCAGGGTTTGTTATAAGTCTGGTGATCTATTCTCACGAGTCACGACCTACCACGCAAACCGCGTCAGTTTTGACAGGTTACAGCTAGTATACTAATATTTTTATTGTTTCCTTTTTTTGTAGGTGTTAATTCATTTCCGTATAATCGCTTAGTCATTGTAAAATAAAAATTTAATATAATTAAATAGTAGGTGAATATGCGTAGCAGTCGACACGCTTCAATACCATTTCAAACACCTGTTGCTTTTAAAACAATTAGCAATGAGGCTGGCAACCTATTCTGAATGTTACAGACTTTTGTAAAAGAATATATAAAATTGGATTAAAATTAAATTTTGTCATTACTTTAAGGTGTTTACGTACATTTGCAAAGTTGCAGGTATCTGAGTAGTCAGGAAGTGGTTGAAAAATCGATTGCAAGATTTGCGCACAAACTAAAAATAAACAATGGAGTGAAGTTAAGGTAGATCTTGTAATAAGGTTCCAATAAAACATAATGTGCTTCCGACAAATGTAACGTCACGGTAATTTCCCACGGCATTAAAGTTCAAAATTAAATAGCGATTTTTTCATTTTTAAGGGTTAATTTTGCTTCAATCAAAAAACTTTTACGGTCATTGCCTAGATTTGAATGCATATTATCAATACAAAAAAAATCTTTGCGACTTTCGGGAAACGAGTTTTTAAAAGATCGGAGGTGTTTTTGTACCTATGTAGTATATTAGTATATTTTTTTCGAAACATATTTAGTAACGGTTGTCGAGATTTATAAGATCTCCCGTTCTTAGAAATTTTTGAAATGTCGGTATGCACACTCTTAAGACATTGATCTCAATATTTTGGTCCTGTCAGTTAAAACCTTGTTATTCTTCGGTAACGATCATATTATAGGTAATAATTTTGTTATGTTACCGTTATATGTGTAATGTGTGATGTAATAATTCGCTATATCCATACAGAGTGTTAGGAGATTGTTGCTTGAATATTAAACACTTCATACATTCATACAGTACTTAGAATATTTCAGCACACCTGTGTCTCGCCTTATATGACCTTGCATTCATATACTCATAATATTATGATCAATGGATAGCAATATTTGCACAACTTAATATATCACAAGTTAGTTATAGGAACTGCCTAGTTATAATTCTAAGCGTCTCTCTAATTATCACTACTCTATGATCAATGATGCCTATAAAATATTTTAACAATATAATTTAGGGGTAGTGACGTCATTTTAATGTTATAAGATCAGTCATCATATTATATCTCTTCAATTTGATTGATTTATTAGAAACTTATTAGACGTGACACACATTAACATATATCTAATGTGTGTATTTTCTTTTAAGAAGGTTTCCAAAAAGGTTTTTTTTTAATTGAAACAATTGTGATTAAATGGATTATCTCAATAATTATACCATACGGTAATAATATGACTCGACTCGTTTATCCTATGTATAAAACGTTGGGTTGGCTGGGAAATTTCGGGGGGATTTGAACCCCCAACTCTCCTGCCTACGACCATGCCCTCCCTCCACTCGTGCTAAGGCCCATGGTAAGGTACCTTTAGAAATATTATAATTTTTCACAACAGGACTTACCAAACATTTTATTTACATTGTACACCTTTTAGATATTTCTTGGATATGAAATTTAGGCAATTTACATTCAATTCGTAAGACATTCCCCTCCTACATTCAGGTATTCCTGCAATCACATTGATTTGAATAGCATTCGCTCTAGTCACGTGTGTTCATAACATCCAGGTAGGTATACTCTACAACATGAATTTTTGATTTAATTGGAGAACCTTGTGTATACTTTTCTCTATTAGGACTCAAGGGTCCTCTTAGATCTCGATAAAACTCCCCAATTTTATATGAAGGAAGTGGGTATTATCATATAGGAAATGTTGTTGTAAGTCATGGATGCACTTTTCATTAGGAAAAGTACGTAAAGCATATATTTATTGTAACAAAAGGGAAATGTCTGCTCGTTTCTTCTTCTCGAGTTTCACTCGTTACGATCGATTTGCGGCAAAGCCCCATATCTCCTTTTCCACTCATTCCTGTCCTGTGCGGTTCTTGTTCTCATTATATGAGTCGAAGCCCATATCCTGGCACAGGTCGTCCAGGTATTCTTTACTTGCTCGTCCTCTGTACTTTGTCCCCTCGTTCATTCCTTCAATTGATTCAAATAGAAGACGATCTTGACGCACTATGTGGCCAATCCATCTGGCACGTCTTTCTGCTATTGCACTGAGCAGGTGTCTTCTTCTTAGGTAGGTACCTGGTAAGCTACAAAAAAATCAAACCTTATATAATTTACATTATTTTTTTAATAAAATGAATGAATCAAAATAATCCCGAATACACCTTTGTACACTTCACAGTAAGTTAGAAATGCTTGTGTCGTGAAGCGGAGTTTGTCGGGGTCGGAGATCGAACCCGCGCCCACCGGATTAACAGTTGAGTGCGTTATCAACTCGGCTACCGACCGCCTCATATTTAAACGCCTCCATGATTACTACCATTTTAAACTGCAACCTAAAGCTAATAGTAAATAGGTATCTGAGCAAAATTTCAAGCTGCTGCTGACATTGGGAAGATATTAAAATATGAAGAGGAAAATATAGACGCAGACAACAACGACAGATGAAGTTTAACGAAAGGCTGGCAATAAAAAAATACACCATGGTTATCCCCAACCCCATGCATGTAATAAAAATGTCAAAAATCTTACCTTTTTTTAGTATAATTTCTATAACATAATAGTGGAACCTACCTAATGCGACTATAAATGGATACCTACCCTACCTGCATGATACAATTTATTAATATTTAATACCTTAAGCCAGCCCGGACCCCAACTCACGAGAGGGTCCTACCAACATCCCTTATGACAAATTGAAATAACTCTGTATCATTGTCTAGGAATTTATTGCTCGCATATTATTTTATTAGTCGGTAATATTAAAGTGATATCATAAATTAGACGCACACAATACATTTTATTCTTGCCATAGATATTTAAAAAAAATGTACAATGAGTTAAATTTTAATAAACCATGTAATAAATTATTTAGGTATCATAGTATCTAGACAAAATGATTTGTTTTTTATAGAAAAAAAATGTAGTTTTAATGTTGGTGGTTGGTAGGGCAACTTTATTAATTATTATACATATTTATTTAAGTTCATCTGTCGTTGTCGTGTTGTCTGCGCTAACATTTTCTTCTTCTTATTTTAATAACTTCCCAATGTTTCAGTACCTACCTTAAAATTAAGCACAGATATTTGTTTTAGGTAGCAGTTTAACATTGTACTACTTAGGTACTTCTTGAAAGAGTAAGAAGAAATTAGCCCCAAAAAGATAAAAGAAACGCTATTCTTAACATTTTATCATGAGATTGTTCATGCGATTTTGGACCTTAACGCCGAGGGAAATGACCGTGATGTCCTAGTTTGGTTCCTATAGTCTTAAAGTACAAATGTTTTCAAGAAAGCTTGTCAAGCCAAAAGTATATATGAATTCAATATGAAACTTTGTACCTATATACTTACATTAAGGGACCCATCATTTAATCTAGACATAATAATATAGGTTTAAATTTATTATAATTGTCCCCTACATTTGTATCTAATGAATGCATGGCTTATGAATATAAATGACATGGCATCAGTTTGTCCTATTGTAACGGTTCCCATTGTTATCATTAGTGACGGGAATTATACAAATGATACAACACTTTAATTATTACATTGAGAAAAGGGGTAAATTGCGAGTGAAATATGTCCAGATGACGTTATCAAATGCAGGTCGACCACCTTTAGCTATGTTATGATAACATACTCGTAGATAGGTATGAACCAACATACACAAGGAAATACGAGAGTATGGAAAAAAATAATTTAAAATCAGAGGTGTTTTTCACTTTTTTTTTGGAGAAATAGGTTCAAGATTTAAAAAATCTTTTAAGATCATTCCCTAGATAAAGGTTCAATGTACCCCGTTTTTAGAAATTTTAGGAATCTCAATATGTCTCTTATTAATTAAAATTTACTAATTAAAACCTGTTTTTAAGAGAGGAACTACAATTTTAAACTGTCACCTAAAGAAAAATGTACGCTGAATTTCAAGCTGTTGGAACATTGGGAAGTTATTAAAATTTGAAGAGGAAATTAATATAGACTAAGGAACCAACAACATCAATAGATGAAGCTAAATAAAAGCGTGTGGTAATAAACAAAGCATTGTAACTCATAGAGAAACGCCCATGTGAATACAATCAGTTGAAAGCAAATAATGATTTGATAGTTAGTACTTCATAGTTCATAATATAACGAAAGCTTAATAGTATTTTTGGGTTCATTCTCTCCATACATCAGTTCAACACATCTTTCATCATGTAATATTATATGAACTTCTGAGTAGTGATGGGCGTTTACGCTAGCTGAAGTTAACTTTAACAGTTGCTAATGTTAACCTCGATTAATACTTATCGTTAACTGCCAACGTTAATGTGGTCGTCTCGTTACTGATCAATTTCGGAAGATTCCCCGTTAATGTCCCGCGCGTAATGTTAAGGAATCTCTCTATGTCATTGGTCACCGGTCAACAGGCGCTACTGTTGACCGGTGACCAATGACATCGCAAGATTAATAACAGTAGCGATTG
This sequence comes from Ceraclea dissimilis, assembly GCA_963576895.1. NCBI lineage: Eukaryota > Metazoa > Arthropoda > Insecta > Trichoptera > Leptoceridae > Ceraclea > Ceraclea dissimilis. The sequence goes on from OY756360.1 coordinate 1,339,722, forward strand.
GTGACCAATGACATCGAGAGATTAATAACAGTACCTAGTTGTTCATTTTTCTGTATTACTGTTGACGGGCTAATTTTGCTTATTTTTATTTTCGTGCGTTTGGTTGGAATACTTACATTCTCACTCTGTTATTGGCGTGGATTAACGTCAGCAGACTATATACTTTTATGTCAACAGTGTTGACGTGTTAAATAAAAACAACTGTTGAAGATTAACTGTTGACCATTATTGACACAGCTCTACTTCTGAGCCTACACAAGAACATTATCAGAGCAATCAATATTGTTTATTACATAAAGTGACTGCCCACTCCAGGTTTTATCGTAGATTAGTTACATAGGTACCCATAATCCATAATCATTATACTCAGTCAGCACTCACCCATCGATGAATTACTTGCAGTATGCATTATTACCTGTGTTTTTACGTAATATATTATCAGAGGTAGAAAATACCTTAAGAGTAGGCATAAAAATATTTTTTTGAGACCCTAGATCTCGACAACCTTGCTAAATATGCTTTGGAAAAAAATAGAGTACATACATTGAACCTTTATCAAATAAATGACCATTAAGTATTTTTTATATCATGCGATTTTGAACCTCAACGCCTTGGGAAATGACCGTGACGTCTTACTTGAGTCCCTATAGGGATATATCATTAACAGGAATATTCAATCTACGATTGTCCCTCTCTTCCCTCGCGGGGTAGGCAGAGAGGAAAAACACCGGTAGATTGACCTATATTCCCACCAATCCGTGCTTTAGTCACATAGCTCTTTGATTTCTTTACGCAAAACGCATCTATCCTTGAGGATGTCGACACGATTGGTTCTTATTGGTCTCAAACGGTCGCACTTATGCACATCTATTCTTTCATCCATAGCATATCTTTTAGATTTCGTCATTAATTCTCTTAACATGCCTAAACCATCTAAGTATATTCACATTCTAGTCACAACACCCATCTTTCGATCACTCATCTCTCTAACGATCTCATTCCTTCTCCTATCTCTTACACCAAAAACTACTTTTTTATTGTGTGTTTGTCTATAATGTGATTTTTATCTTAATTTTCCTTTAAAAATGAATTGCTTTTGTGACACGGATAATTTGGTAATCCTTGAGTTTTCGCTGGTGTATTTGTTGCTGATGTTAATTGTTAATGCTTGTTGAAAAACTGTTTGTACTCGTAAGATTAATAAAATAAAATAAATAAATTTTTGAAATGTTTCTTACATCTGCATATTACATATTAGGTATTATAGATCTATCAGCACGATCTCAAGTTTATTGATCCATTATATTTTATGTGCTTATTAAATTTATCTTTTCATGATCCATAAGTTTCGTTTTAGATCAAATTAAATTTATGGACTCTCCTAATCATTAACAACCACCCAGTGATAAGTGGTCATTGCAATTACTTATGTAGGTTCTATTTTACTTAATTAATTAATTCATAGATCAATGGAGTTTTATTATATGAAATAAGTTAGTAAACTGACTAGCTTTGTTTTTCAACGATTTTAGTTAGATAGTTACGATCATGTTTTTTTATGATTTTAATGCGCCCTCCTCAATTTCATTCTTCAGGAAAACATTTGTAATGAAACAATATCATATCATCATTCTTCTTTCTCAGCCGTATTGATTCCAATGCTGGACATAGGCCTCCCCTTTAACTTTCCACAGATCCCTATCCTGGGCATACTGCATCCACTCGCTTCCTGCGATTCACCTCACATCGTCAGACCATCTTGCCTGAGGTCTTCCTGGGCTCATTTTGCTCGTTCTAGGTTGTTCGAGAATCTTTTCTTGGTCCATCTAGAATCTGAGCGTCTGGCAACGTGTCCTCCCCAACTCCATTTTAAGGCAGCTGCTCGTTTTACCACGTCGGTGACTTGGATTTCTCTCGTATTCATAATATGTGTTTTTTTTACCTTTTCATTATTATATAGTAGGTACAATTAACGTCGACAGGAGGGGACAGAGGGCGCAGTTGCCTCTATATAAAAGAATAGGTATTTACACACAAAATCACAAAACCTCACAAGAAATAACATAATTACCACATCGTTGTCGATCATAATATTTCATAGTTCATACCTTTACCACAAATTTTAAAAAAATGTTGTTAATATCCATCAAAATGATTGTTTCATAAAAATGCATTTTTTTACAATCTTCTAAAAATAAGCACTCCGATAGCGAACTTCACGCAGAGGGGGAATTATTCCAAAATACAAAAACGAAATAATTAATTGAAAGTCGTCTGGTGTGAAGAAGAAGAAGAAGAGGATAGGCCAAAATGATAACAAAAGTGTGTCGTTTGATGCTTATTAAAATATTTTCCTCATTTATTAAATTTTGGAATATTTTAAAGTCCTCATTAACACTTCCATCTCTTATTGTATTATTCCAGTTCTCCTCTCCCCTTCCAGGGTTTTATTTACAAAAGACTCCCCCCCCCCGTCCCGAATGATGTTTACAAAGTCTGTTGTTATTCTCATTACGGTGTCTCGTCTGCCTGCTCGTTAGAACAAATTGCACGTACCTTCCTACTGAGCTTTAATGTTTTATTATCGTGAATGAATGGGCCAAAGACCGAAGAAGAAAAACAAAAAGTGTTTATGTATAACAACTTCAATGTTATCATTCATCTGCGAACTTTAGACATTTAAACAAACTTTACTGGCACGAATATGACATGACCACAAATTTGACATGAAAGATGAAATGATCGTAAACATGACATGTCCTATTTAATTTTTTTAGTGTACAAAACCTAGCTAGATTAAATATAAACAGTAATATATTTTGAGGTGATCGGTAGCCTGGTTGGTAACGCACTGGACTGTTAATCCAATTAATTATTATTGTTCCATGTGTTGACTTGTATTGAATAATTGACGAAATGCTGGTCGGAACCTTTTACACTCCGATCAGCATTGATCTTGGATCATATTTTCTGTTCTATTGATTTACAATCCTATATATTTATATACTAGTGTGCTATTGTTTAATTGTAATTCTTATTTACATAACATGTTCAAATGACGATTCCAGGTGTCCGGATGGGCCTACGGATGATAAGCATCAATGAACAATTAACAATAAACTTACTCCACTTCACAACATAAGCTTTTAAGCTTTCTGTGAAGTGTACAAATATGTGTTTGGGTTTATTTCGATAAACCCAGATTATTAAAAAAAAGAAAGAAACATATCGGCTTTTAGCTTTTAATCATAAAATAATTGTGTATAATCTCACAACATCAAATCCTTTGGATCCACACGTTAGATGAAAAGACTTAGTCACGATAAGACTCTAGTAATAAACAATAATGTCTCTATTATACTTCCCTGAGGTACACCTACCTACCTACACTATCATCAGGTAAGTGGACTTGTATAGAATTACTATCTCCATATACCTAATACCCATACTCGTCATGTAACATTGTTCCTAGATACTCGAGTAAGCAATTTGTCTACATGAGTACAGAATAAACTTGTTGATTTAAAGTAATTGAGCTTCATATAAAAGCTTCTATGTCTGTCTACTATTACTATATTACCTGCCTGCGCTTTCATCGCAACCAACGCTAACATTGTAGCCTGTAATCGTGTCCTATGTGCATGTAGCTAAGTAATTACATATTTCCAGTATATGCAAGTTAAACATGTATATTGTATAACCAAAGGTATGTTAGGAAGAACAAGCATATCAACATACGACCTTCTTCTTCTTCTTCTCCACACCATACACCATATCCTGGCCTTCCCAATGGCTCCTGGACGGTGCACATGGGAGAGCCTCGCAGATCGCTCCCCCATGGAAGATGACGAAGGTCTGTGGCTTTCTGGGAGCGGATGGGGATATAGTGTCTGCAGACCGACACGATAAGAAGAAGATCCTATTTATATATGGTCCGCGGCTTGGATCCTCTCTCCATCTGCCCCGATCGAGGCAGTCTTCTGGAGAAAGCTCCAGGTGTTCCATATTCCCTCTGATGGTCTCCTCAAGGGACTTCTTCGGACGTCCTCTCTTCCTTGTCCTTCTGCTGACGTCCAAGAGTGCTATCGACAACATCCTTCATACCTTCTTCTAATAATTGACGAGAATATTTTGTGTATTACAAACTGTTAATTTTCTATCATTTGTATGAACGTGGACATATAAATTAATCAGTTAAATGTGCAAATTGTTAAACTGTTCGACCAAGAAGTTTTAGGAAAATGAAATCCATGAGATGATGCTTGCTTCGGTCAGTAGAATTGGAGTATTTTATATATAGTCCACTGACTTTTGCGATTTGGAATACGAAAATTTTAGCCTAGTAAAAAAATGTGAAATAAGAATTGATTAAATCCCACGTTCTGTGAATGATCGGTGTAAGAAATTATAGAACAACATGAGAGTTCCTATACCTTTATTTAATTAATTGCCTAAATTATGTAGGTGATTTTAATGAATTTATGACTTCTTTAATTAGTTAATAACCATTTACAATCCAAAAAATATTCAATGAAATCTCTAGGTCATAATTAACTTAAGTACTTATTAAAGACGGCCGTGGTCCCGAAGGTCACAGAATTTTTGTCTATTTTGATGTTGTGTTTTCTATTCTTCCTCACGCCTCATCACTATGGGATGAAGGATAAGGAAGGAATCAAGGGATTCGAGAGTTGGATGGATTGTTCATGGAAAGGTAATGATGCTTCAGTTTATTCTTGAAAGAGAGAATAGTTGGGGTTTGAATAGTCGAAGATTATTCCATAATCTAGCTGTATTTGTAGTGAAAGAAGAGGTGAAGAAAGATGTGTTACCACACTGCCTCCTAGAGTAGATACTGTAGCCGTGCTGTAACAGTTGGAAACATAGCATAATGATCGAATAGGACCACCACTCCTGTCAAATCTTCTAACAGAATATCATACGTGGTCTGTCATACTCGTTGTTAAGAGACTGTTATTCCATACATTTCACTAGCGACGGTGACGGCAACCTCGCCTATAACTTTTTATGTATTAATCCTACATCATGGCTAGTGAAAGAGAAAAATGTCAAGGTGGCGGTGGTTACCATTATGAAATACGAGTGCATACTAAAGCTTGATAGTATCAGAATCACTTTAGCTAAGTTTGTTCCTTTCATATTACCAATGGACCGTCTCATGCATTCAAATATAATCAATTTCGCGCCAATTCTCAGATTTTTATACTTTTGTCTTAAAGGAATCCAGAACATATAATGGTAATTTCAGTCTATTGTTCTCTGTGTATGTAATTATGTATATACTAGTGATGTTACCTCTATTATTACCTGTACCTGTACCCTGATTCTGTAGGTTGGTACTCTACGCATATTATAGGGATGGACGTGATGCGACTGTGGTATGAGGTAATCCATTATGATAATGAGAAACTACATTGATATACCTTCCCACTACTTGTTTTACACATCCCAGGTATTCATTCTTATTCTTATGTTCTCTTAGTTTTTGACATCTACGATTCGTCTCCATTCTTTTACATTTTCAGGGACTACGAATCCATTATATAAATCGTGGATTTGGATTTTAAATTATGGAAAGATGAATTTTAAACTGAGTAGGTAGTACCTAACCTAATTTACGTTTTTGAAAATAAATTAAAACTTATTTAAATTTTAAGATACATAACTTTGTGAAACAAACAACAGTTCATTTCTGCACCACTTTATTTTAAACAATATGTCAACTAGTTTAAAAAAAACTGTCAGAAGTCCTAATGAAGAAAGCGCAGCTTTCGAATCTAGTTGACATATTGTCTATAATAAAGTAGTGTAGAAATGAAATTTGTTTTAATTTCTATAAATTAAAAGTTACGAGTTAGGATTAATAATTTGTTTTTCTTTTTCGTTTCAGATATTACTCGACAAAACCAATCAGCTGATCATTTTTAGTAAAGTGAGTATCAACACTGTTTCTTTATTCACTAGCGCTTCCAGGGCCGGTACAGGGTACGTTGCTCGTTGAAAATTTCACAATTTCACATTAAATTACCTCTTCATTCATAATCGTCATGACACAGGGCCGTAGCCAGGAATTTATTTCTGGGGGGTTCGAGCTCTGGACCAGAGACAATAAGCAACAACCATGGGTGCACCTAGCCTCGAAGCTAGGGGGGACAACTAAAATTTTAATACTGCGAAATGGAATAAGAACCAGTAAATATGGATGAGCCTGGTTGTCTTTCAACAGTAAATGCATCTGGGTATATATTTCGAGAGAGTTACAAAGAGTAGATAAAAAAATCGTGTAAAAGTCCAGTTTATTTTTCCCTCGCCCTAACTAGATTAGCGCCGCAGATATTTTTTAATGAAACATCTGTAATGTAATGGATTTTCACAATAATTATTAAAAAAATCCACGACATGATGAAAAAACGATGTGATAATAATGTGATTCATTTCTCCTATGTATAAAAAACTCTGGGTTGGCTGAGGAAATTTCGGTGGGAGGGGGGTTGAACCAAACGCCTCCCTGCCTACAGCCATCTCATAACATACCACACCTTGGTATGCACGACAACCTACAAACAGGTTAATTGCATCAGACACACATGTAATAAATTATAAAGCTCATGTCATCAGTTTGCAAGTTGTATGTATTCATTATTTATTCACAACAAGTTATAGCAATAATAATTATATTCTCATTTGTGTAAATATTATTACACACTTTTCACACCTAAGTAACGGCTTCCACGTTTATTTTTATTAGAGTTAGTAATTATCGTTACCATAAATACTCGCTTACAATTTCTCTCGGATGTTAATTGAAATACTTGTGCGTGTGAAGTGGATGATTATTAAAAATCTTCTTGCTTAGAGTTGGAGACAGTTAGATTAGGGCGTGTATTCCGGGATTCCGGAATCTCGGAAGATTTTTTACAGTATTTCAGTTCTGGAATTCAGATGTCCAATACCGGAATTATTAACTTCCCAAAATGTCGTATAATTATGAATTGTATACTCACTGACTTCGCCATCGCAAACTTACATACATAGTTGTATCATTCGAGTCGGATGATCTCAATGTTCTATTTTATGGCATAAAATGTCTAAAAAACTGTTTCCATTTAAATGTTACTTAGCTATAAGCTCAAACGATCAAAAGTCTGATTCAGATCAAGTTATATTCAGTATAATAAATAGCCAATGGCGACTGGAACTGGTTCCGGAATTCTGAGATTGAGTCTCACGTATCTAATTCAGTTCCGGAATTGAAAACGTCGCGATATTGCATTCCCTACATTAGATGTCGCAATAGACAGTATGTAGTTCAAATACTCGTAGAAGCAGGAGTATATGTAATTTAAAAAGTAACAGTACCTATAAATTTTAATACTGCGTAGTCGACAAAGGGGTGAATTTCTTCTCGAAGAAATTACTTCATAAACAGTTTTTAATTCGTCTTGCGTTAGTCAACAATCTACATACGTGAATATTAATTAGTGCTTGAGTGTGTGCTTGAGTATTACTTGGCCCCTTAAGGTTGCTCTCTCTCACTAACCCTTGGATCGTACAGGACAGGGTTGCACAAGATAATTATCCCGATAATTATCAATACATTAAAAATTATCTTCGTCAAAAAATAATGCCCTCAATTTAAAAAAAGTACAACTTTGAAGCCTTTGTTTTAAATGAGTAATTCTTACAGTATGGGGTAACTGATGAATGCAAGTTTTTTTTTTATGTACGACAGAATGCGTGAAAGCATTCGCAGACTAGCTACCCAGTCAACAAAGCTAGCTGGCTCTATTATCTATGTACGTCGACGTCGTCCAATACGATATTGATATTGATGATCGTGAAAGTAACTTTTGGATACACCGTTGGATAAATATCGGATAATTATCCGATAAGCACCAGTTCTAACCACCAATCGCTTACACAAGAACAACTCAAGCACTAAATATGAATCATCTAATCTCTAAATAAACTGATGCATCTCTATCTCTCCCAAAATAATTCTCCCACTAACGTTACCCAATAAACCATTTTCCTTATATCCCTTCCCTTCCTATATTCCTTATATTTTATTTTATGTATTGTTTACTTTATCTTATATTTTTATCTATGTGTCTAAGCATTTTATTTTATTTTTATATGTTTTTTTATTATTGTTTTTTTATACTGTACGTTTCTACACACTTATATGTAATGTCACATTTGGTTGGTTGGAAGATATTGCCAATGGCAATAAACCCGCCGATTGTATAATGTTCTTATTATACCAATATAGTTTTTTTTACTATTATTATTATTATAAAGACTGCGAAATACAATGAGAAACTATGTACCCTCAGTAGTAGCTAACTAGCAGAGCTGGGCAGAAAAGCGTTAATCCGTTAATCGTTAATTAACGAAGTTAACATTTTGGTTAACGATTTAACGCTTTTCGCACCTCCAAAAAATGTTAACGGATCATTTAACTTCCGTTACATTTTACTTCCGTTAATTAAGTCCGTTAATATTTGATTGTTTGCATAGACATCATCCACTGGCGGCGTTGGCATTAGATAATCCACGGGTCGTATGGGGTTATGTGTGGTATCGTAAGTGGTTCGAGCGTTGGAAAAGAAATTCAGATCAAAAGTCAAATTTCGTCCTTCTCAAGCCTGCATTTTTATTTTAACAAAATAAACTAAATTATGACCTTCTATACTCCCACAAAAAAACGCTGCGGTGCCTTTAAAACTCTGAAGCTAGCGACGTCCATAGGCAAGTGTAATAGAAAATGTACCTATGTGTTTGTAAAATTCCTATAAGACATCTTACTTCTTATTCAATAATGAAACTCGCCACCCATTATGTATGTTTTATTTGTTGTAGGCACATTGTATGTATTTGTGTACCCACTTTTTTGGGATACATCGCGATAGTGTGACAGTAGTAGTACTTATGTAGTTCTATTTCATGCCATTTAACCGCGATTTTTTCCATTAACGCTTTAACGGATTAACGTTAACTTCCGTTACATTTTTCAAAATGTAACGCTTTAACGATTAACGAAGTTAACTTTTTGGTTAACGGATTATCGATTAACGAAGTTAACTTTTTGATTAACGGTGCCCACCTCTGCTAACTAGTAACTTGACTCCCATTATATTAATACAATTGTATGTTTATTTTTTCTACAGTTATAATATTTGTAATTATATAATTTCCGGGATAGTTCATCTACTCTACATGATTAACTTAACTGATGTGTGTGTAGTGCACTTCAATGTAACTCATTTTAGTAACATACATTTAATGTAACTCATTCATAATAGTAGTCCACATATTAATAAATATCCTTGTCTACAAAATAGTAGCCAGCTATTAAAATGTTGAATACATTATTCAACTAATTGATTGTTTTAATACATTTCCTGGTTATTAGCCTCATTATAATATGTTTCCTCGAAATATACATTTCATGTAATTTTATTACTAGACACTTTTATTCAACTTCATCTGTCGATGTTTGCGTCTAGACTTTCCTTTTCAAATTTTCTAACAATGTCCCATCACCTTGACGTTTTGCGCACATATTCGCTTTATGCCCCCGCCCCACGCTCGTGAGCCACCACGAGCCAATTATGTTGATGAGTGAAAAGGCGTCAACGGTCGGTTACGTACACGTCAAGACAAACGTTCCATCCGCACGCCTTTTTACTCATGAACGCCAAAAGCTCGTGGTGGCTCACGGGCGTGTGGCGGGGGCATTAGAGTTTTTAAAATTGTAATAAGTAGTTAATAAAATTGGCAAATTTTAGTTTAGTTTCATTTTTATGATTGAGTAGGTAAGTAATTAAATTATTTTAGTATTATGGAAATGTATGGTAATTATGGTCATTTGCAGATAAAGACCTGCAAAAACAGGCAATAATTAATTAATTATGTACGCAGTTATTGCCATATGACAAAATTTAATTCGATAAAAATGAATAAATTTCCGTTACTAAACTAATAATATTCAGCTGAGACCATTTCTATTTTCATTTTCAGCTGAAATATTCAGATACATATTTATATGTGTCATGCCCTATAAAAATATAATTAATTATAGATATACACAAAAATAATCATTCGAAGATTTACTACGACGGAGTATCAAATTCTTATGAAAATATGTTTCAAAATAACGCATCATAGCGAAGAAAAACATCAACTATCCAGCCTGAAGAATTCACTATATTTTTAAATAAAATTTATTTATTTAAGTGAACAACAAATACATAAAAAATGAATATAGTACAGATTATAAATCGTTGTTCACTAGGGCGAACTTATCGCAGAACTGCGATTTCTTCCAGTCAACTCCAACCTTTAGCTGAAAACTTTCGTCATGTTTGCTCATTCCAACGAGAACGAGATAAAATATGTCTCGTAAATATGAAGAATAATTGTTTAAACAAAACGTGGTTATAAATGCAAAAAGTGAACATTCTCCATACATTTTCGATTCGCACTATTAAAAAAATACGAATATTTGGCAACTTTTTGGAGCTTGACAGCTCCGTTTCTATTCATTTTAGAGAAAAAAGGAGCAATAAAAAAAGCAAAAAAAAATGAGCACATCAATGCTAACAGAGTGTAGAACGTCTGCTAGCATTTCGTCGGGAGCACATAATTCAATTTGAACAATAAGCAGTTTTTAATAACGAATTCGACGATGCTCAGATGTACCAATAGTCTCATGCCAGCATCTCGTCCTTAAAGCATTTAATAAAAAAGAACATTGACAAGAAACCATACAACATTTAATCGGGAAAGAGTGGCAGGCACAAGAGTGCGGACAGATGGGACATTGCGACGCAGAATACAGTAAAAAGACGCAAGAACATACTGTTACCTATAGGTAATAGGTATTTGCGAAAACAAGTACAAATAATAAATTCAGACATCAAACGATAAAATTGTCAGAATGAATAATTAGTATGAGAATCTAATGGACATGTTTTTCACATGAAGGATTGAAAACCTGTTTCATGATTATCCTTATCACAACTAAAACATAAATTACGTACATGTAAATAGGTACGTATAATCTTCGTACCTACTAAAAGTAGGCATATTGACATTTCAAAAATTTCTAAAACCAAGAGACCTTAGATTTCGACAACCGTTACTAAATATGCTTTGGAAAAAATAGAGTAGATACACTTTATCTAGGGAATGACCGTAAAAGATTTTTTATATCTTGTATAGCTTTCTAAAAAAATGTGGAAAACACCTCTTATCTTTTTTCCGAAAGATAGCAACTCGAATAAATGTTCTTTTCGTATTGATAATATGCATTAAAATCTAGGGAATGACCGTAAAAGTTTTTTGATTGAAGCGAAATTAACCCCAAGAATTTTAAAAAAAACGCTATTTTTACCATTTTATCATGGGATTGTTGATGCGATTTTGAGCCTTAATGCCGTGGGAAATGACTGTGACATCATTCTTGGTGCCGAGCCCTGAATTGCATTATTTACAACGCGCCTATTCTATTTCATCAAGCTCTGCAAACATGCGACACAAAAAATGAGACTTTGACGTAAATTTTTAGACACCCATGAACGCGTCGCTGCTTTAAATTTACATACATATTCATAGAACTTGCAAAATTTACATACAGAACTTGGATTCTACCAGTATTATGTAATGGAATCTTCGTATTAAGTGCGTCGACATAATGGCTATGGATGATGTACAATACACGCTACACAGATCGTACGAATAAATTGGATTGTTCAAGGTCATGAAAAGTCAAGCAAAACATTGAACATGTGTTCCAATGTGTCCATATGGTCACCACTATTCTTAATTCATGTTAAGTAATATGATTAGTGCTACTTGTGTACATTTGTTACAACGGATTTTAATACGACACAGACGCTTGTTACACACGGCAGCATATAACCAAAACCCGTCTACTGAGTTTGAATTACATTGCTATAAATACTTACTAACTGTATTTTTGGTACACTCGTGTACCATATAGTCCAAGAGCCCGCTGCTTAATTTATGACGTATCTGTTTTTTGATCGAAATGTGGTATAAACGATAGCTTACCAATAGGGTATTACATCGCACTAGGGTTGCCTATCAAAATCTTGCCGCAACCCCCCCTGCCCCCCCCGAAAAGGTCCCTCTTCGCGGTTTTTCGCATTTTATAGGAATATGGTAAGAGATAGGAGAAAGTAGTCAATGACAAAAATAATCCTTGCTAAATTCTCTACAAAAAACTTTAACTCAATTTTTTCATAGGACTAGTAGTTTACCCGTAATGGCCGGTCAAAAAACAGGATATTTTTTGAAAAAATAAAAAAAAAAGTTTGATTTTTTTTCTTTCACATTCTTCCACCCATTATTACTAACATTTTATGGAAAAAAAAATTTGGCCTGCGGCGCTATATCTCTGGTTATTTTATGAAAAACTAAATTTTAAGAATTTTCGTCACTGAGTTTTATTGTAATAACTCCGAAATTATTAGATGTATGAACATAGGTTATAGCTCGTTTTGTAGCTAAGACTATGGTAATTAATTCGTTCTCTGACTATTTTCCTGTAGCTCTTATCGATTTTCAACCAATTTAGTTTAAATACAGTTTTTTAGTATTTTAAATGAATTTCGGTTTTGGACCGGCCATTGCGGGTAAACTGCTAGTTCTACGAAAAAATTGAATGAACATTTTTTGTAGAGAATTTAGCAAGGATTATTTTTGTCATTGACTACTTTCTCCTATCTCTTACCATATTCCTATAAAATGCAAAAAACCGCGAAGAGGGACCTTTTCGGGGGGGGCAGGGGGGGTTGCGGCAAGATTTTGATAGGCAACCCTAGTGCGATGTAATACCCTATTGGTAAGCTATCGTTTATACCACATTTCGATCAAAAAACAGATACGTCATAAATTAAGCAGCGGGCTCTCGGACTAATATATTATAAGAGTCAATTTTCATTTCTACTATAAAGATTTTTATTTCAAAAATATATTTTGGTTTACGCAAAAAAGACATTTTCTTCTTAAAAGTACACGATTTTATCCTATTTTTTTTACAAGATATCCTAGATTTTCAAGGACGCATCAAGGGATCGGGTTGCGTGGTCAAGCCGCCGGCACCGTGCGGTCTTAATTAGTGCACTGATCTTCTGAACACTTTGTGTACGGGATATTAAGTGAAAACAAGTTGGTAGATAATATATCATATTATGAATACCTATACAATAATAAACAATAGACGACAATCATTTACACAGGGCACAGGGCAAACGCATTTTGAAAATTATTTCTTCTTTTAACTTTATAATAGGTATTTCGAGCTACGAGTGCCTCAGTACAATATGTATCTACTAATGTACCAATTTCGTTTCATGAATAGATAGATAGATAGATATTTACTTTATTCAGTCATTTCAGTGCACATACAAACATAGATAGATAGATACTTTATTCAGTCATTTCAGTGCACATACAAACATAGATGGGTATTAAAATTCAAAATATAGCGACATTTATTAATATGTAAATTATAGTTTGTCTACGTTTAAGGCTGGCCACAAACGTCCCGAAGTTCAGTTCCGGAATCGACCGTTTTGCAAAAAGGTTCCGACCAAAACCTCTTTCTGAATTTAAAATCGGGGTGACGCTGAAGTCAGAGAGAGGTTTTGATCGGAACTTTTTTGCAAAACGGTCGATTCCGGAACTGAACTTCGGGACGTGTGTGGCCAGCCTAAGAGCATAATCGAATCTTGACATAATAAAAAAACACACAGTAAACACACATAATAATAATATTTTTCGTTTCGGAAAGACTATATTTTGTTTATATGCCACGCGGTAGTATGGTAGACTTAAGACTATACAAAATACTTAGTATAATCACGATAAGAATGTTAATTATTCAGAGCACAGGAGCGACAGCTTCCGATGGACCACTTGTTGCTAGGTTCCTATATAACATTAAGTTTATTTCCAGTTTAGTACCACTACAGTCTATACTATAGTCATTCATTCACATACTACGTATTTGATACGTATGTAGGATTGTTTGTTATACCTACTATTAGTATTGTCTTGTGTGTGACTGTGTTCGTGTCTGAGAATGGAGTCGTTTGCTGGCAATAAATTAAACTAAAATGATTCAAACGATGATCTCATCCATACAAAATATAGTGTACAATATAGTTAGGTAGGATTAGGTATAATGTAGGTATAATATAGTATGTTATTCTTATTTAACATGCACTGCTATTGTAGTTTCTGTATTCGGCGTAGCACAAGTATACTAATGGTCTAACGAACATGTCACTTTTTTTATTTGTGACTAGCTGTAGGTATTTCCTGTGCCTCGCATTGGCAAAATTTGGCAAAAAGGCTATGGATTCGACACTAATATCACTTTTTTCATTCCGCTCCCCCCCCCCTCCCCTAGTCTATGATAAATATTGGATTCTGTATAGCATATGTCAAAGTCAGGATTCTGCTCCAACTATCCCCAAAGATAATAAGACTGCACTGTTCGCGCATATTGAAATGATGCACAGATATAATAAATTCTTCCACATTTAAATAAATATACGTACACCCTGATAATCCTGATATATTATAATGTATGTACTGACTATGTAGTATGTTGATTTTATTTTGTTACTTACAGAACTACAGAAATATAATTTTACTTTATGCTACACTAATACAACACAGACAAGACAATTCTTACCTATATTAATGTTATCTGCAGAAGTTGTCTTTTTATATCCAGACAATATTTTTTATATTTTTCTGAAACCGGTTATTCTTGAATATTGTATGAACATGTGTAAAAAAATTATGGTGTATCTGCGTATCAAAAGTCCAGTCTTTTTATAGTCCCAAAACTTATTTTTTTTAATTACCTGCTAAAAATAAATAGTCGCTAAAACGTGTTAAAAGTCAAAACTGAAATAACTTCAAACAGTTTAAACTCTCGTGTGCGTGTACTTATACTTATCAAGATGCTGGGACACGGGGAAGTTGTTATAAATTGGAGAGGAAAATGTAGACGCAGACGACGACAACAACAGATGAAGTTAAGTAAAAACATGGCAATAATACTGGATTGCGGTAACAAAGATTCTTGATACTTTTTTGTGTTTTTTTTTTTATTTACGGAAATCCACATATATGTATAGAATAGAGAAGATAGAAATCCATCAATTCGTCTACGAGTGAACCAGGCCAATATCAATTCAATGTTCACAATAAATTCTCAATATCAAAATTTGTTACTTAGACCGTTGTTATCCTCATACGACTGTTTGACAAAGTTCATTATTGTACCTACCACTGTGAGATTGCCCAGAATGACAACATCATTCATTGAATGATTACGCGATTGACTAAATTAAAATCGCGGGCGTTGTTTGCGTTGGTGTGCGTTACTGCAATTATTATCACATTATACATTGTAGGTACAATCAATTTAGTCATTCTATAATACAACAGTTGCGTAATTGTTACAACTGTACTCTGCATGGCCTCATGACACACAGCCGATGTTATTCTGGGAGGCAAAACTAACATACGAGATGTAAGAGTACGCAATTACGCATACCGACATTTCAAATATTTCTAAAAACGGGAGACCTTAGATCTCGACAACCGTCACTAAATATGCTTTGGAACAAAATAGAGTAGATACATTGAACCTTTATCTAGGAAATAACCGTAAAAGATTTTTTTTATCTTGTACAAATTTCACAAAAAAAATGTGAAAAACACCTCCGAGTTTTTTTTTTTCGTAAGACAGAACCTCGTTTCCCGAAAGTCGCGGAGAATTTTCTTCGTGTACTGTTTATATGAATGGAAATGTAGGGAATAACCGTGAAACTTTTTTGATTGAAGCGAAGTTAACCCCAAAAATTTTAAAAAAATAAAACGCTATTTTTACCATTTTATCATGTGATTGTTCACGCGATTTTGAACCTTAATGCCGTGGGAAATGACCGTGACGTCATTGTTGGGTCGGGAACTTTAATCTCGGCTGGGACCCCGGAACCAGTCTGCCAAATCGGGACCTGTGGTAATCCTATTTACGATAACACTGTTCTTGTTACCACTTCATCTTCTAGCCTGTGAAGTCTTGAAAAGCCAAACAAGAATCGTCGATGTACCAATTTCTAAACGGCGGCTTAGCCGACAAAAAGAACTTAAGTTATTATTTTTTTAGTAGAGATTAGGATAAGGAATTCTTTGCCGTTAATGACTGTTTATTTCTTCCGCCCTTTGTTTTATTAAAGTTCATAATGTATTTTAGGAAGCTACTCGTATATCTTCTGATGTTGTAATACTAATCTACCAATTCGTTTTGTTTTAATTCTTCATCTAAATTTTGTCGGTTTACATCTAAACAAACTATAATTCTGTCCGCGGAGAAAGTCGATAAAAAGTAGATACTGGATACTTGGTAATTTAGAATCCATTTGGTTATGGTTTACAAGAAGGCGACTCAAAGAATTGAAGGACAAGGAAAAATAAGTGATCGCAAAAGAAAATTATCAACTAAGATTTTATTACTGTACATCCTAGATTCGTTTTTCACGGGCTTCCAAACAATACTAAGCACGCCTTTCTGAGGCGCGTTGATTCCTTCATTGCGATGGCGCCTCCCACCAAGAATAGACAGATTCAAAATTTCTAAAAAGATATGAGTTCTGCTCGTGAAGCACTTTCTTGAGATACGAAACACGGCGGTTTGCGGTGACTGGATCCTCTCGATCGCTAGGTGTCCTCCGAGGCTTGAGCTGAACAAAATCTGACATACGATCTGGATTTATTTTCCAACACCGCCCTTTCATACGATACCACACATAACCCCACACAACCCTTGGATCCCTCGCAAACGTTTTACATCTTTTTGTATCTGGAGTAGGCTGGTCCGATTTAGTACAGAATTGTATTGTCACCGAGTTTACATATGTTTGGAAAGTTTCAGGTCTCTGAGTTGCCAAGAAAGGGTTGAAAAACGAATAGTTTGACACGAATTATTTCTTGTACATTTTGGTTTACTACCCACATAATTCCTAGTGAAATGTAAATTTAGGAAATTAGATTACATATTATGGGACACTGCTTCAACTATAAATACACCCTTGTACTGTAGCAGGTGTGACTTGTTAGTATGAAATACCAGAGTCTGTCTTAGTATATGAAAACACGCGATTGCACAATAGGGCCTTGCCCCAACCCTTGGGGTACACCCAGGGTTGCCGGATGAGATCGGCAAAATTACCGAACGTGACTGATTTTTTTTTTGTAGACGGAGACGGGCTAGGATGAAGCGAAAGAGTAAAACGGTGATCTTTACCAAGAATAATGAATTTAAGCGTGACTTCATTTAATTTTTTTAGCATACCTTCTTATTTTTTATCTAAATTTAAAAAAAAATGCTAGAAAATACTAACCATATACTAAAAATTTCAAAAATACAAAAAAAAATTGATGACCGGTAGAAAAATGAATTCAATTGTCATTTCACTAATTTCATTGTCTCAAGTGGTTGTTTGGCAGACATTGCCTACGTCAATAAACCCGCCATTTGGTATAATGTTTTTCTCGTATATCTAATTAAGATTTTATTTATTCAGAAAAATGTAAGTATGGTATATTATTTTCATACAGTTCGGTAAAATACCGAACGCCTGGCAATCCTGGGTACACCCCCTATTAGTGCATTCAACTATAAAAGTTTACGTTTTGTACTTACATTTTATTGTACTTGAGTGAGGCACGTGTCTTGTTCTGGAGGGTGGTAGTCTTATCATATAGTAAGTAACTGTCATGCATCAGATATCTTTGAATTTCACCTACTTTTTTTGTACAACTTTTTCGTCTATTCACTGTATGTGTATTGCTTGAGAAAATACAGATGACAAAATAAGTCAACCGTTCTTTCTTACGTATTTTTCAAATTACGAATATATTCTAAGCTTTGAATTTTTTCATTGAATTCTAAATGTATTACTCTTGACTTGGATCTTGCGAGTGTCGAGTGATCTAAAATTCTAAAATCTTTGAGCACTGAACCTACCTACACCTACTGCGCTCCCACCTACAAAAGGTGCACCATGAAATAAATATTCGAATTTTAATCATACGTAGGTAGTAAATATTAATTAAGTATATTTATTTGTGAATCAATCTATCAAATTTTTACATTTAAATCATCATCCATTATAATTTAATTTACATTTTCAGTTTTCTCATCTTTCAACAAACTCATTTCTTCATTTTTCTACTTCTTTCTTACAATAAGCTTTTTTATTACGTTTTTGATAATCTGTCTATGCCTACGATATTATATATCATCAATCATCCTATGAGCTTGCCACCCTTGTTGATATAAAGCTCAGATTACCGAAGCCACTCTCTGGTTGTCGAGCTTTGATAAGTACGTCGAACAAACTTACAAGTAGAAAAAAATAAGAAGTTAAAATTCGTCTAAAACTTATGCATTGTGACAGAGGTGTAAAAAGAGATTGACAGAAATAATACTTGAAAAATTTGGTTGTAGAAAATTTGCGATCGCCGCATGAATAAATCGCATGTTGGCGTCAAATGCAGCATCTGAACCCTAGGACTAAATTGTAGATTCAACTATATATGTTTTTATGTATGTATGCATTCTGTTTCTTGTTTTTTTTTTCTGTTTTTGTCTTTTCTCACATATGTATGTATGTATATATTTTCTACTTCATATATTTTTATTCAATTTCTTTTTTACTGTTTTTTTCCTGGGGTTAACTGGAAGAAATCGCAGTTCTGCAATAAGTTCGCCCTAATGAACAGCGATTTATAATCTGTACTATGTCCATTTTTTATATTTATATATGTATTTGTTGTTCACTTAAAGATTAAATAAATAAATATGATGACTATAAGGTAGTCCGTCTTCATCTTCTTCTTCATCAGCTTCGGTTCATCAGCTTTCAGACATTTCATTTGTCTACCTGCCTACCCCGTCTGTTCTCTCTGCCTACCCCACAATGGATGCGGCATGAGCGAATAGAATAGAATAGAACATTCGAGTATTTCGAATCAGATTCAGGTGTTGTTGATCCATTTCCATGGTATTTATTAACTCATTATTTTATTTATCCGGTAATAATTGTATCAAAACCGCATTTTATATCATTAACTGTTCACATTTTATTATGATAGCTAATTATGTTTTTACGATCGTATAGGAAGTCGTAAAATGTCCGGACAGAAGTTCTGATAAAAATATCCACACGGCAGCTGCCCTCAATCATACAGTCTTATTATATTCCCGTTCACTAGAGGAACTGAAGTCTGAAATAGATTCGGGATAGTATTATATCGACTCAACCCATATAGCTGCCGAAATAGAAATCGAAATAGTAAATATATTTTTTGTCGTGTATATTGAACACGAAGAACTATCACAAAATTAAACATTAGTTGTTGGATTTTTTTCTATGAATGCTACCTGGTAGCCATTTCGAACATTGCCATTTTCTTCTGTAGCTCTATATTATTTTTATATTGTTTTAAAACGGAACCCGAATCCCCTAGAAAAGTTGGAACTTTCTGCAGAAAACATTTTTTTATTAGACTACCTACTAAAACATACTTCACTGTTATAGTATTTGGTGTGTATGTATATGCTTTACAAAATTAAAAGTATTTTGATTTCATAAGTATAATTTTATGTGAAATATTAATAAAAAGGGACACTCATTTTACTATGATTTAAAAATTGCTGTAATAATGAGATATTTCAAAGATAAAATATGAAATTGTATTTTTTATGTGCAAAAAATTGAACATACTCATATAAAAAATGTGTGACTATTTCCATGAAAAAAGGTTTATTTAATCGTCAATGATTAATTCAATGTCAGACGTACAGAAAAAATGGCAATGTCTGACGGCACAATGGAAGATATTCACAACTTGTCTCCTGACTCCTGAGGCACTTCATACCTGAGCTCTCACGATCTTAATCTCTGACTCTAGTCTCTCCAATGCCATATGTACAGGGAATTTTGTAGAGCTTCATTATAGTCAAAGTCTATTATCTAGAATTTAGAATATACATAGCTAGAGCTAGCTCTAACTAACTAGTGCTTAAGCGATAATTTTCATCGTTTCGATCCAGCAACGTTTCATATCAGGCGGTATAAACTATTATTGGAACCAACAGCCTAAACATATTTTAGCCCTAGGGAAGGATCACCGTAATATTATACCAACCACAAAATGTTGTAATCTTTATTAAATCACCTACCAATCAATCAACGATCATCAAATAATAATATTTTAATACTATATCATTAGACAATAGACATGTAGATGTATTGAATTATTTTACATACTTTTAATATTATTTACTTTTTTATAACCGCAGTAAGTAATAAAGCAATAAATATCCGTACGTGCTTCGTTATATTACCAATTTATTAAGTACATTTTTTTTATATTGCAGGTACCTTGCCTTAGGAAGTTAGTATGTATAATGAAAAAACCTTTTTATGAACAGATATCAACCAATAGTAGCGCGGCATTTCAAGCTATAGAAAATACCTATGGAGGAGTAGCTATGGCTAGTAATTTAAGTTAAAGAAAATCAACGACACAGACAACGACAGACAAGGCAAATAAAAACATGTAAAAATGGTTGTGACTTGTGACTACAATGAAGGTGAACAAGATGAGTTGGGACATGAAGAGAGAATGAATGATAAAAGGTTAACAAAGGAAATATACCTGGGAGAAAGAAGAGATGTAAGGAAGCGCGGCCGTACAATAACCACATAGCTTGACCATGTAGACCAGATTCTCAAAAATGGACGTGTTCTGAGCAAAAGGAATCGTACAGTGTGTATGACAAATTAATTGTAACATGAATGTGACGGAAGCTCGAAGTGTGTGTAAAGATAGGAAAGTCTAACGATCTGTTCTCTCTGCCTAGAATGGAAAAAATATTGTTTTTTTCTGGAAACTCGTGATGATGTTTTCAATTATTTGAATTACCGATTGTAACTTCTTTTAGAACTTTCCAAAGTCGTTTTCAAAGAAAATAAAATTGAATTAGAGTTGCCTCCCCCTAGTTATAAACGACTTGTCGACGCAGAGCTTCAAACCACAATCCGTCACCAAGGTTTCCACCACAACAACAATAAATCTGAATGTCTTTGTAAAGTTTTCCAATTTATTTCTGTAACAGAAAATGTCATTCATTCAAATCATTTAATTTAACTTTCCTTCGTGCGTCTGTCAATTATTTCCGTGAGACAATAAAAACTCAATTCGTGTTATTTTTTTTAAAGTTAACGTTTATTTTTACAAGATTTTATTTAGCTTCACTCCGTTGTTTACTTGTCCGTGACAGAATCTTAGAGTAGATTTTTCAACCACTTCCTGACTACTTAGAGACCTGAAACTTTTCAAATATAAACTCGGTGACAATACGATTCTGTACCACATTTGAATCATTTGATCAGCTTTCGCCAAAGACAAAAAAGATGTAAAGCGTTTAAGGGGGATCCAAGGGTTGTGTGGGGTCATGTGTGGTATCATAAGAAAGGGCGTTGGAAAAGAAATCAAGATCGTAAGTCAGATTTTGTCCAGCTCAAGCCTCGGAAGACATCGAGAGGACCCAGTCACCGCATACCGCCGTGTTTAGTATCTCACGAAAGTGCTTCACGAGTAGAACTCACATCTTTTTACAAATTTTGATTCTGTCTATTCTTGGTGGGAGACGCCATCGGAATGAAGGAACCCAAGCGCACCTTAAGGATCTGTTTGGTATCGTTCGGAAGACCCGAAAAACGGATCTAGGATGTAAAGTCATAAAATCTTACAAGCAGTTATCTCAACAGATACACAGCAAAGGATGGACTTTCCATCAGGCTTATGGCAGATGGATGAACTGGTATTGGTGAAGTGTTGTCACATTAAGCCAGCCGACGATTAGTCATAAGCCCGATGGAAGGTCCATGCTTTGTTGTGTATCTGTTGAGATAACTGCTTGTTATATTCAACTGCGACATGTAGAAAATTCCGGTGGTTTTACAAAACATAAATTGTGATTTTCAAAATTAATCTCATAAAATTTTGTTTTAAAAAAAAATACTATTAGGTACATATTTTTGGTCCTATCATGAAAGTCTCAGTCAACAATATGTTTACAATACATACATTATTCTGTGAGTTCTCTCATCTAATGGTGAAGCAATAAATCTCTGAAAGGTGGAATAAATTACTTAAAGTCAATTTGAGGAGTTCATCGGATGAATAAATCTTCTACAAGAACTATTAGCTCTGTTCTGTGATGTGTTGGAAGTTAGAATCTTAGAATATTTTCTACTTCTCAGCTCAGCGGCGTCCTCAGCTCTAAATCTTGGAGTGGGGGCAACTAAAGTTTAAATGTTGATAGTGCATTAGAAAACGAGGAAATAGTGCCATAGTGGATTTTTTTGTGAAATTGTGCTAAAAAGTAATACTTACACTTATGCCGGCTCCACATGATGACCGTCTCGACAAGTGTTCACAAATTGACAAGCGTGTGGATGGGGCGATTGTGTTGGCTCGTGTAGATTTGCGAAGCATCCACACGTTTGTCACTTGTTTGTGAACGGAGTTTGTGAACGCCTGCCAAGCGTGTGGAGCCGGTATTAGATCTGTTTTATTGTTTCGAACGGAAATAAGAAAAAAATGATATTTCCAAAAGAATCTTTACGATTTTTTTTAAATTACAATTTTCACAACAAAATATTTGAAAATTAATGATATACTCGTACTACGACGAAAAACGATGTTATAATAATGTGATTTTGGGAACGTTTTATGTTTTTGTATATAAATACTTACTCATTTCTTTATCGGAGGGAAGGAGGGGGGGGGGGGGGGGCACTGTCCCCTACCAACGCCCATGGTACTTCTGTATGCAAGAGTGAGAACATTGGTATAGCATTTTATACCTATTTATAGTTAAGTATATGTATAATATACTGAATATCTATTCTTCTATTTCCTACTGTGAACAAAGTGTTTTCATCACATGTTATTTTCACAGCAGTCGATACAAATTACAAATGTGGGGACAAGATACTACAGTGTTATGTATTTTTATCACCCGTGAACGTCAGTATTATATTTTATTCAGTATAATATCAAATATAAAAATTGTTCAGTATATTTTTGGTCAGCAAAAATTATACAAACAAAGTATTGGCAATATAGGTAAAATGGAAGACTATTTTTGGATTTCACCAATTTTTTAGGTGAGGAATAGCAGAGATAGGAACCACCTAGCACGAATGTTGTATGAAAAATAATGATAAGTGGCCCTATATCCGCTATTCCTCAGCTAAAAAGTTGGTGAAATTCAGCATTAGTAATCCACATAATGAATTTTATTAGACGCGACTAGTGTTCGAGGATTGTCATCCTCATCATCAGGCGTTTGACAATAAAGTCAATACGTGAATTTTAAATTATATACATAGTCTTTCATTTTTACCTTAAAGTGGATTTCCACCATGTGCCTAAGCAAATAGTATCAGTAGTTCTCATAAATGTTGCTTAAAAGTACCGTCGTTAGTTAATCGATATTTTTGTCTCTTATACCATGTCCATAAGAATACTGAAAATTTCTAAGACGCACACTCAAACCGAAACTGGTCAGGTTGTGTTGAAAATACTGACACCAATGAATACAAGCCATACAAAATATGTAGTATATTACCAAATACTGAAGGAATATTCTTTTGTAGTATTTTGTTACTTCACAAATATATTACTTCGTAAGACGGAAGAACTCACTATGTGCCATGGGGTGATGGAATAAGAAAGTGTGGTATTGAAGTGCAATATTGTATTACATACAAATCAATGCGTCTACAAGGGTTACGTGGTCATACATATAACGTAGGTTGTTTCCTTCCGAGTGTAAAATCTCTTGAGGACTAATGAAAAAGAAGAAAAAAAAGTTTAACGAATGCACGACCAAAAATGAACCGTTTTGGAGTTAAGGCCTTTTGAAAATTGAAGAGTATGAAAATTTCTCATTTAGGTTTTTTTTAAATACTCGTATCTCACAAATTGCTGAATCGATTTAGATAAAATAAAACAAAAATCATAGTGAACGTTTTAGGTTTTCGATAGTGTACCTTCTTCTTCTTTTCACAAGCCCTGTAGCTTCCATTTCTGGATATAGGCCTTTGGATTTTGCCACGGATGTACCTACCTTCGGAAAATTTATTGTAAGGATTATTTTTGTCCTTGACTACTTTCTCCTATCTCTTACCTAAAAATGTCACAATTTGAGATATCTACCGAAAGCCTAAAATGTTTACTGTGATTGTTCTTTTTTTATCAAAATCGAGGAGAAATTTACATACTCTTAAATTTTCAAAAGGCCATAACTCCAAAACGGTTGATTTTTGGTCATGCATTTAGTGAACCTTTTTTCCTTCTTTTTTCACCACCCCTCAATAGATTTTACATACGGAAGGAAACAACCTGTATTTCTATCCATTCTTTCATTCCTCTCACTAATCACTTCTTATACCCTTCTTCACAGCCAAGATAAGTAGAAAGAACAAAATACTATATAATTATAGTTAAAATAGAGTTTTTCGGGACACGAACCTGTGAATTATTTTAACGAGAGTAATAAAACTAAATGATTCAGTTGCTACTGAGTTAACTGTTGTTTATGTGATGCAATAAAACAGAATTTCCCTTATTATACTCTGACAGTATTTATGATTATGGCTGACATTAGAACATGATTAGGGAAAATTGTTGTATTTAAAAATGTAGAATTGACATGGAGTATTATAAGCGAGCTTTTATTTAACTTCATCTGTATGTATCTGTTAATAATTAATTGTAAATATGTTTCCATCCTTGGACAAGGACACTGAAGGAATTAAGTTATGGGTGGGGTTTGTCGGGGGGCTCCCTTCTGGCTAACCCTGAGCCCACCTCTTAAAAATATTTTGCCAAGAAGTGCGGGTAAAGAGGACGCTATATGCGCCTGTGCTACCCGGGGATGCGGAGGGCCCTAAGCCCGTGGGAGTCCTTCAATTCATCTGTGGTTGTTGTTGTTGTCTAGGTCTACATTTTTCTTCTCAAATTTCAAATAACTTCCCAATGTCCCAGCACCTTGAAATTCTCTGGTTAATAATTTGTAGTATAGATACTATTTTATTATAAACCCACATCAATTGCTTAAATTTAACTATGTACTAATTATATTTTTATGTGTCAGTTTTTTACGATTACTTAGGTATTCCATTATCTACTACAACTTCTGTGGTCATCATCAATACAATAAAATATTTATGAGTAAAAGTGAAGACTAAGAAAACGTGGACGTCCTAGCTAGACTGACCTGGACCGATCATGTCGACCATTAGAATAAGAGGGATAGGAGAGTTTGTATAATAAATTAGATGAATATGACGGAAGTAAGAAGTGTGTGTGTAAGGATTGGGCAGCATGGCGTTTTGTTCTTTCTGCCTACCTCGCAAGGGATACGAAGGTAGGTGATAGATAGATGATAAAGAATGAATACCATCATCTATCTATAGTATATAGGCAATATACGTACTTGTTTATAGTAAAGGGTGGACCAAAAGTCTTCGCACTTTTGAAATGGCCATAAAAATAAAAATACAGTTTGTATTTAAAAAATAATTTATTGATAAGAACAACAATAGCTGGGAAATTCATTTACTAAACACCGTATCATCAAGATGTCCTCCATCTTGCTGCTGGCCCTCCTCATATCAGACCCCTAATTTTTATTAAACTTTTCTATACAAAGCATAGGTTTGTTTCGATAATTTCAAAACCAGATTTCCTCTTGAATATTTGATTTCAGTTGGATTATTATAGCTAGTTTATTTACGTAGACCCTATTTTTTAAATAAGCCCATAAAAAAAATTGCTGGGGTTGGGTCCAACTGTGGGAAGGCCATGGAATATCTCCTATCCGCGAGATTATTTTGTTCTGGAATTTCTCTCACACTACTCTATAGAGATATTCCATGACTTCTCAGCAGCCCGGATCTAATCCCACCTGTTTTTTTATGATGTTATTTCAAAAGTCAGGTCTACGTGAATCAATCAGTGACAATACATCAACCAAAATTGAATATTCGAGAGGAAATTGTCAATACTTCACGCTTAGGGCCGATTTTTTTAGAAAAAAAACATACCCAGATTTGAGGAACGTCAGCGGCAAGATGGCGGACATCTTGGTGATATTGTGTTTAGAAAAAGAATTTCCGGTTTATTGTTGTTCTTCTTAGCAAAAAAAAAAATTAAATACCAACTGTAATTTTATTTTTAGGGCCATTTCAAAAGTGCAAGGACTAATGGTCCACCCTGTAGTTTACTTCGTACTGAACTTTGTCCAAGTGAAAACTTTATTCAACACTGTTGAGTATCAGATGTTTTATTTCTCACAATAAATAAGTAAAATAAGGTTGTTATAAATTGATATTGTCTCATAAGTTTTCCCTTCAAGGGATGTCCTTTTATATTCTCACCTTCCTATTGATGTTTCCCTCCTAAATTCCCCGACATAATGGAGTGATTGTGTTACTAAACGGAACTGACACAAGTAATGTGAAATGTTTTCAAATTAATCAATGAAAAACACGAAGGGTGACATGAAATCTAATGCTTACGCGTATACAGGGTGTTTGATAGATTGATACAGATATCTTCAGGAGTGATAGTAGAGATCTTTAGAATCTTTTGAGTCAAACTTAGCTTAGTCCAAAGTCGCACGGTTTTCGAGATATTCGAGATTTTAACTTTTTATCGAAAAACCCCAAATTACTCAAGTTTAACCCCGATAGCTTCGTAAGTAAAGGTATCTACTTAGTTCTATTTTTTTTTTTGTTACTTGAGTATGTGTTTAGTCTATTTGTTTCAATCTGAAGAAACAATAATGATACAAAATATTGGATTAAAGTTTCGAGAAAGAGATATTTAAAAAAAGAGTTAAGATTTTGGAGGGGATTTTCGATGAGAAAAAAATTGTCTATAGATTCAGAAATTTAGAAATATCTTCTCCGTCCTCCGTCCTTGAGGATCTAGTCGACATGATCGATCTAGCACCTCTTCTTTCACTAATATGTACCTGTTTAGACATCCTCTATTCATTAATTCTCTCAACATGTCTAAACCATCTCACCTTGTTCACCTTCATTCTAGTCACTACACCCGACCAAGTCTAAAATAAGATTTATTCAAATGTACATACTTACTGGAGCAATTTATAAATTGGTTGTGTAATAAAACATCATTTGGCAAACCACCCCGAAACTTGGAAGTGAATATAAATTATGCCTGAGGGACTCGACAAGGCAGACGACCCCATAACCACATTACAAATTTATGAAACTTTAGGAACAGAAACCAAACAGAAGTAAGTAGAGTAGGATGAGATGAGAGACATTGGAAATGTAAATATAGGAAGGAAGGCGGTAACTTTGCATTAAGTTTGTATTAGTTTAGCATATGAAACTATATTTTGTGTTCCAAAGTATCTGGAAATATGATGAATTATTCTAAATAGTGCAGGGTCTGCTATGGAAATATTGCAGGAACGTACATACCTGACCGAGTGTCTATGAGAATATCTTACAAGTTAGTGTCTTTGAAAGTGTCTACGACGGTACATTTTTAAATGGGCTTCCACCATGTACCGTCGATCGAAAATCTCTATATTTTATTACGAGGTATTTTGCGGGAGCAACAGATAGTCCGAGAGCCCGCTGCTTAATTTATGACGTATCTGTTTTTTGATCGAAATGTGGTATAAACGATAGCTTACCAATAGGGTATTACATCGCGCTAGGGTTGCCTATCAAAATCTTGCCGCAACCCCCCCTGCCCCCCCCGAAAAGGTCCCTCTTCGCAGTTTTTCGCATTTTATAGGAATATGGTAAGAGATAGGAGAAAGTAGTGAATGACAAAAATAATCCTTGCTAAATTCTCTACAAAAAACATCGAGTCAATTTTTTCATAGGACTAGTAGTTTACCCGTAATGGCCGGTCAAAAAACAGGATATTTTTTGAAAAAATAAAAAAAAAAAGTTTAATTTTTCGTTATTATTATATATTTTTCGTTAATTGTTTCATTATTACTAACATTTTATGGAAAAAAAATTTTGGCCTGCGGCGCTATATCTCTGGTTATTTTATGAAAAACTAAATTTTAAGAATTTTCGTCACTGAGTTTTATTGCAATAACTCCGAAATTATTAGATGTATGAACATAAGTTATAGCTCGTTTTGTAGCTAAGACTATGGTAATTAATTCGTTCTCTGACTATTTTTCTGTAGCTCTTATCAATTTTCAACCAATTTAGTTTAAATACACTTTTTTAGTATTTTAAATGAATTTCGGTTTTGGACCGGCCATTGCGGGTAAACTGCTAGTTCTACGAAAAAATTGACTTAACATTTTTTGTAGAGAATTTAACAAGGAATATTTTTGTCATTTACTACTTTCTCCTATCTCTTACCATATTCCTATAAAATGCGAAAAACCGCGAAGAGGACCTTTTCGGGGGGGGCAGGGGGGGTTGCGGCAAGATTTTGATAGGCAACCCTAGTGCGATGTAATACCCTATTGGTAAGCTATAGTTTATACCACATTTCGATCAAAAAACAGATACGCCATAAATTAAGCAGCGGGCTCTTGGACTAAGAAGGGCGGGCGGTAAGAATTCAGAAATAATTGAATAGGTAAACAGTATCTGTTTGAAGTACAATAAATCAAAATTTTAGAATAGCCTCACCCAGGCCTTTTGCAAGTCAAATAACCTTTTATGATGAGAATCTGACAGGCTCTCTTTATGTAAGAGTAATAGGCCTTTTATATTACCATTTATTCATAACTCTTACAATACATCCATTAACCATCACCGTATATAATGTTTGTTTAATGTTACATCACTCATACTACCTAGTCCATTTTATCTTCATCATAAACACTTAAATATTTTATATCCATCCTTTCGCCAGGTGTAGTGGCGGTGCCAAACATCATACCTATACTGCATGAGTATTTTAATGTACTTATACCAGTAGCGTAACTAGGGGGGGGGGGGGGGCGAAGGGCGTCAAATCGGGCGTAAATTCCCGACATTTTTTGATCCCTCCATAGATTTTTGGGTAAAAGTCCTAAAAATTGTAGGTACGTTAATCATTTTTTGAGGCAAAGTCCTAAAAATTGTCGCTGCTCGGTTATATAAAGGTTATCGAATTTAAAGAAATGAATCATTATTCGCGTTTGCATGCAATATCGTTGTCTTCTTTAAATATTGCCGAAACAATTGCGAAATAATGTTATCAATACGATTTGTACGCAATTGTTGCTCGCAAAATTACCCGTGTAAGGGCACCTTAACAACTACTTAACTATAATCGTCGAAACGTTACAAAGTTTTTCATGGCTAAACCATGAGAATATAGATGGGTTATAATAAAAAGTCTGTATTAAATACTCAGTACCACTTCCCAACTAACTCTAAATTAATATAAGTTACCTGGTACTGGTAGAGAGAGGTGTGTATGAATTCAAGGACATTTACTAAAACACGCAACTAAATAATAAGTTGCTACCAAAACTACATACAACTCTATAATAAAACAAAGTATATAGTTTAGTAGATATTAGTGTCGGTATATTGTATAGAGATAGAATATTGTCAGAGATTCAGGGGTCTCATTTTTTGCAAAAAAAAATAAGGAATATACATATACCTAAGTATATGTATTATGTATTTCTAAAATAATAATTAAAATAAATGGATTGATTCGTTGACTATGTAATAATGATTATTATTTTAAGACTCCCGGTCACGGTCATTTCCCAGGGCATTAAGGTTCAAAATCGCATGAACAATCGCATGAACAATCGCATGATAAAATGGTAAAAAAAACGTTTTTCCCATTTTTGGGGTTAATTTCGCTTCAAACAAAAATCTTTTACTGTTATTCCCTAGATAAAAGTTCAATGTATCTACTCTATTTTTCCCAAAGCATTTTTAGTAACGGTTGTCGAGATCTAAAGTCTCCCGTTTTTAGAAATTTCTGATTTGTCAGTATGCGTACTCTTAAGCTAATAAAACATCACATAAGTGAGAAAACGAAATTTTTGTGTGACACAATCTCACCTCGTTTTGCGGGTAGCTTTTAAAGCCCCTTAGTTCATAGTTCAATCTGCACTACACCTACTGTATGCATGTAACTACACGTATATTTTTTTTATTTATTCACGCGAAACACCCCTGACGTAATAACTAGGTTAAACAAAAATAAGTTTTTAATTAAAAAGTGCTAATGCCCTCAACAAAACAGATGATATTATTTCGTGCGAATCACCCGTAATTTATTTTTACTTTTTACCTTCGAATGTTGCCGTAATATTTTCTCCGAATAGGGGATGGTACTTGATAGGTGTGGGTGGGAATTACACTAGAATAATCACAAGTCAAATATAGGAATGAGTCGAAATAAGTTAAAAATTGGGCTATCGTCTAAAAAAAGAGATTTATGAGACCTCAGATCTCGAAACCTTATTAAATATGCCTTAGAAAAAAAATGGGTTGATCCATTTAACCTTTATCTAGTGAATGACCGTAAAAAATCAAGTCGATTCTTCGTGCTCCTATATTATCTTCTTCTCCAGTTTCAGTCGTTACGATTGGTTTGCAGCAAAGCCTCCTCCTCCTCTCATCCCTGTCCTGTGCGATTCTTTTTAACTCTTTATATTATGAGTAGAAGCCCATATCCTGACACAGGTCGTCCAGGTATTTTTAAGTTTCCTTGGTCGTCCTCTGTATTTTGTCCCCTCGTTCATTCCTTCAATTATATCAAATAGGAGACCCTCTTGACGCACTATGTGGCCTATATACTAGTCCAAGTAGAGTCAAACAAAAGTATAAGTTATTGATTTGGACAACAATCCGGATGTAGGTGGAGGCCTTCTACCAGAATTAAAACGACATGTAGATAAGTTATTTATACTAACCTGTGGTAGGTCCTACCTTTACCAATACTTACTACTGAGTTATAGTTCAAGTAAGTAAGCAGTAATCGGATTTGTAGGATATGCGTGAGTAGACAACATTAGGATGTGGAATACCTGATATGCTCGTACTATGTGTGAAGGGCGGGGGTGACTAACATTGGAACATCTAATTTATTATACAATCGTTTAATTCAGTAGAACTTTAAGTAATTTAGGTATATCCATAGGAAACGATACTATAATGAATGATATCAGCGTGAATAATATCGATTGTGGGACACCGAAAAAGATAAAAATTTATCTTGAACGAAAGTGACCAAGACGGGTGTTATTCACTTCTCTCTGAACTAAAGCGATCATCAGAAATAGATCCAGTGATGGACGCGCTGTCTCGTCGACATTTGAAAGTAGCAGTAGTACTGATTGTTGACGAAATGTAGTTTTGGATTTACATTTACATCCAGACCTGCATTGAGCCACACCTCTTTTATAGCTTTGTTTTATCACCATGATGTATTTATTAATTTCATTGTTTTTTTGCTGTAACTGTTTATTGATTTGCTGCATTTGATTTTTTAATATTTGTTCAATATGTAAACCTGACGAATCCAAGTGCCTTAAATTACGCCTACGAATTATTAAAAACCAATAAAAGAGCGAAATTATAACGAAAAATTCCCAACCAAAAATCTGACATCCACGATGCCACCCCAATGATGCCATCGTGACCTGGATGTTATAAGTACATGATCCAGATAGAGATAGCATAAATTCTCTTATCTTATAATATGTTGTAGGCATATACAAAATGACGATAACGCTGGACATCGCGATATAGCGATGAACTCGACCATTATACGTTTAGTTGCCTTATTATTGTTACATTACATTTTTGTTAAATGCCTCTGTGATTTATATTCCATTCATTCTTCTCAAAATAAAAAGAGTAAATTGGATGAAATTGATTTGTATACTTAAGAGAAGTTGCGACAATTCGCAAAAAGTATTTTATATAAATAATACAGGAGTGAACTGCTCTCAAAAACACGAATTACATATTTTATCTTCTTAAGTGTTGGGAAGTGAGTGTTTCGGTCAAGTTGTTCTGGTCGAAAATGCGTTGAAGTTCGCTTAAACGAACAACTAAATTGTTTCACTCACGGTAATTTCACGTCACAATGACGCAATATACTTGATGTTGTCGTGACGTCATTTTGACTCGAATTTGCCGGTAGTGGAGCAATTTATTGCCTCGTGTAAGCGAACCTTTACGAAAACATCAAGCAATTTTCCGCAACATGCAGCAACTATTGCAATATTTATTCAATGTTTCATCATGTCGACAACGCGAATTGCTGAATATTCAGTCGGTTTGGAAAATCTAGTCAATTTTCTTTCTCTTTTGCGCTCAATATCGTTATTTCGCTTTCAATATTGCCGAAACAATCACTCAACAACGCTCCATCAGTTGTTACAATATGTTGATAAATACGAGTAGCCGAGCAATTATTGCTCAAAAAATTGCCCTTGTAAGAGCACATTTAGGAAATGAGTAAAACTGGTTTCGTGGCAAGAATAAAAGTGATCAAATTCAGATGTTTGGACATTAAAACTTTAAAAAAATGACACTTACATTAAAATTTCAATTGAAGTTTATCATTAAGTACCTACTTACTTCTATGTATCTTTACACAATTGTGCCAAAATTACAGTAAATAATGAATATTATAGTCGTACGCTGTACCATTTAAATTCCGCATATAGATTTAGTTTACATGAACCGCTGTTGACCCTGCGTGACTAATACAGAAGAATGTAGGATGCAAGGTTGTTTAATCTGTTCATAATAACAGACTTCTCAAATTACTAAATCCCTTACTGTCTGATGCTCATCACACGTAAGCACGAAACCAGTTTAACTGCATTATGTTGAGCTGGTACTCGTATGTAGGTAATATACATGAACATGGACTGGCTCTTTCTTATCTCATGTCCTCAGAAACATATAAATGTATGAAATAACAGAACAATGTAAAAGGTAGGTTTATGGATGTATAAATGTTCCCGGAATTATATGAAATTTAGGAATTGTATATGTTTGGCCTGCTGGCCTGAAATCGGTTTTGGCCGGTAACATACTCGTATACAAATCCTATGGGGCCGCTTCACGCTCGGCGACCTTCCACGAGTTTTGTGAGAATGAGTAAAAGGACGTACGGACGACGTGATTGTCTTGAACTGTATACGTAACCGACGGTTAACGCCTTTTTACTCATTCGCGCGGGACTCGTGGAAGGACGGACAGCACGTGGATGAGGCATAGGAAATGTATACAATGCCGGTCAATTTAGGAGATGTGTGAAATAATTTGTCAGAGGTTCTTTTTTTGTAATATACGAGTATATTAAATTTGTATATCAATCTAATATATTATGTACTAATATAACATATTATACACACATTACTGGGAACTTTATACATTTTTTGAATAGGAATCGAAAATATATCAAATTATAAAATTCTAAGTGCTACTCCAAAAATTAATAGGTTCTTCGGTTTGATTACGTTTTTATTCTCGGTTTTTTCTGTGTGCTAGCTTGGCCGAAATAAATAATAAGTTTTTAGTCGTATGTTTGCTAAGAAATGTGTGTGTTAAAGAACCTGTCACAAATTATTTCACTTATTTCCTAACTAAATTGACCCGGCATTGTATACATTTCCTAGATACATATCCGGTTGGTACCATACATACTGCTGTTAAGGACCTATATGCACTGAGCAAAACCCGTTCTATTTTCGCTAACATTTCAAAATTTTGTATGAGAATGTTAGCGCGAAATAAGAATAACGTAAGCGACAAATTGAATTATACCTTTTTAAAAGAAACCTGGGAAGAAATTCAAAAATATAAAACAGTCAATTTGTTAAGATTATATTTACCAGTATTTTGGCTAAATTATATTTTTATATCTGAAAAACTGAAAGGAAAATCCTCAGATCCCGTAAATTTCAAGTGTACTTTCGAAATATTTTTCTATTCAAGCAAATTCCAAATATTGTAATTTCAAAACAGTCAATGTGTAGTCCATACTTTCATCTATCACTGTCTTCAATTACAAGACGATTCTCTCAGTATTGGCTGAGAACAATTCAGGGCGCCGAAGCCGGATGACATCATATAGAACCTTAAATGAAAGACTAAACATTTCTATCGAAATGGATCAAGCCACGTGTTGTTATGTGACTTGAATGAAGTTTATTATGGAGAAGCGTTAATTCAATCATTGCTGAGTACCTAGAACGTAATTACTGCTTGGAATATATGGACTGGACTGAAGATCTTTGTGAATAGCTGTTTGCTACAGATGCCGCCATACTCCATACAAGGAGCAAGCAACTATTGTTTTTGTGTTCTGCTAGTTAACATTCCACTCAGCGTATGATATTCTTTTTATAAAATCATTTATGATGTGGAAGGAATGCTTTTCATATAAATAATAAGGCATGTCATAAATTATATTATTGATTAAGAGTAGGCATACTGACATTTCAAAAATTTCTAAAAACGAGAGACCGTATAGATCTCGACAAGCGTTACTAAATTTTCTTTGGAAAAAATAGGGTAGATACATTGAACCTTTATCTACGGAATAACTGTAAAAGTTTTTTGATTGAAGCGAAATTAACCCCAAGAAAATTGAAAAAATGCAAAAAAATTAATCAAAACTAAGTTACAGAATACGGAATGACCTTAGGTATGAACTAATTGCCCTATTATTTCAAGGAAGAACACATGTGAGACTTAACAAACTTAAATCAGAGTTCTTCTTCTTCCAAATCGGTCCCTCAATGCTGAGGATCGTGACCCTTATGCGGTACTTCCCGCAGCAGTCTGGCCCACCCTGGTCTGTCTTCAGCTCACCGCAATGATTCTGCAAACGTCGTTCCAATGGCATCCGTCACCTGGTCGGACCATCTCACTGGTATACGTCCGCGACTTCTCCTGCCTTCAACTCGGCCAGTCATTAAAGTAACAGAATAGCAAATAAACTTATTCAAATAAGCGCGTTCCTATCTTAATTTAATCTGTTCTAAAAAGATAGAGAATTGGACCTAGTAATAATATGTAGAAGTATATACCAAGTATCAAGTATGTTGAGAGTATTTTATGAGTCGACCAATTATTATGATGAATTACATGATATGGAGTGACAGATGAATGGCTTCATATGATATTATGTATGAAGTATTACATTCGTATGTTCCCTCATTGATATTCTATGTGTGTCTCTCTACTAGGTTCTCTTTGCATTCACTTTGCCTAACTTACTTCATCTCCTTGACATGATGCGAGTGACTTGACTTGACATATACCAGTTTCATACAAAATACATACGTGTAACTTTATATTGCATACCTTGGATTATTGAAGTACTTAATCAAATATTTTTTTATCTGTTGCAAACAACAGCATATCTAATACTAAAAAAAAGCTTGGTTTTGAAGCTCACTCTCAGACCACATCAGAGCTATGACGTCACGGTCATTTTTCGCGTCATTATGGTTCAAAATCGCATGAAAAATGATAATAATAGCTTTTTTTTTAAACATTTTGGGGTTAATTACAGTTCGTTTAAAATAATTTATGGTCGTTTACTAGATTTAAAAGATAGATACAAAAAAATTATCTTCGCGACTTTCGGGAAACGCGTTTCTGTCTTTCGGAAAAAAGATCAGACGTGTTTTTCGCATTTTTTTTTGTTTTGCGAAATCTATGCAAGATATAAAAAATCTTTTACGGTCATTTACTGGATAAAGGTTCAATGTATCTACCCTATTTTTTTTTTTTTAAAAGCATATTTAGTAAGGTTGTCGAGATCTAAGTCTCCCGTTTCTTATAAATGTCGTTGTGCGGTGTGCCTAGCTTTAAAAATTAACTCGAACTGTTTTTCGTGGTCCTCCAAACGATACTACGTGCTTCCGTCACATTCTACTTATCCCACATTTCGTAAAACACACAATTGAAGTCGAATGAGAACAATACGGTACAAAGCTTTGTATAAAGATTCTCAGACAATTATGTTAATCATTCATATATAACTGTGAAATATTCCAACACTTTGTGTAATGCATTACGTATTTCCTGAGGCACTTTCCTAAGAAAATGATAAACGGGAACTTTATCTGTGAAAAAAACATTCCTTTGGGGAATAAGCTCTCCAATATAATGTAGTGTTAATGTTCCTTGAGAAATATTCTCAGATTCTTTCTCAGTTCTTCTTTGTTATGTAAGAAGATATGTCTTATTTACGAGTATATCTACATATTCGTAGATTCTTTAGCATTTTTATAGCAGACATACCCGTGCATCAAGTACTCTCAGGAGATACACGTAATACTTACTATAATAAGCAAACAGCCAGCGCCGGTTTGAGCAACCTTGGCGCCCTAGGCAACGGCTAGAACGACGCCCCCCTAAAACTAAAAAAAATGGGGTGAAATAAAACATAAAACACTGAAATCAGATAAAACAGATAAGATTTATTTACGTGAAGGATAGTGAAATACTCGTATGAAAACTTTTAAAAAGAACACTAAATAGAGCATAAAGTTGTGGACAATCCGGTAACCACAAAAGTTATATTTTAGTTTGGTATAAAGCGCTCCCCGAATGGCAGCACCCTAGGCAATTGCCTACCTAGCCTATATCGACGGATCAGTCCTGCAAACAGTTTCTCACAAAGAGATAATAGAGAATAGAGATGCACTAGGATGTATAATAATATGTACAGTAATGTATTGCCATTGTTAAGATAAACAGTTTTTCTGTAATTCTCCATTAAGAAGTTCTTACACGAGCAATAATGTTAATCAACTCGTACGAATCGTACTGATTAACATTATTTCGCAATATATAGCAATTATTTCTAGTATAGTACTCACATATAGGTACAACTTGCAAATATCAGTTATGGCGAAATGTAAACGTTGCTTTGAGCTTACAGCCTGCGTCGACTGTTAGGCGTCGAGACGTCGGTTAGGTGACAGTTCGTCCCCCGACAATTCGTCCCTCCGACAGTTCGTCCCACGGCAGTTCGTCTCTCCGACAATTCTTCTCCCGACGGTTCGTCTCTCCGACAGTTCATCGCTACGACAGTCTGTCTCTCCGACAGTAATGAATGTTATGATTGATAATCGAATTAGAAAAGAAAGTTATTGCAAATTTAATATATGACCTGATGGACGAACTGTCGGGGGACTAACTGTTGGGGGACGAACTGTCGGAGGGACGAATTGTCAGTGCACCGAGACGTCATCCAGCTAATCTTGAAAGGACGCTAAAATAAGACGCTGTTTTTTCAATGATTTCATAGAAAAATAAAACTAATACACACTTATTTCAGTTCAAAAAGTCACAGGAAAATCTCGACCTTTGAATCCTAGTACATATTTGGAGTTCCAAGGCGATAATTCAACAATTACATATTTAACCCATTTAAAATATAATAATTGTTGTTAATCTCATATTGTGTAGTTATATTTACAAAAGAGTTTTTGAAATTAATAAGTATATACGATACACACATTATATGTAATTATAATTCGATCATTAAAAACACATTAACTTTATTGTATATATTTCTATACATTTGGCACAATACAATATGTGGAGGTTATATCTAGTTACAGATCAAGAACAAAGTACAGAAAATGTATATTGGTGGGCAGAGGCGTGACTAGGGTTTTCACGCCCGGGGACAAAGTCCGTTTCTGCCCCCCCCCCCCCCATTTGTTTCTTTACACCTTATTCTCAACATCCAACAATCTCATTAAAGCCTCAAATATTTAAAAAAACGCTGTAAAAAGCCGCGCAGTAAAAATTTTTAGGACTCTCGCCCAAAAATTTAAAATTTAAAATTTCTAAAGGGATCGAAAAATGACGGGAACTTACCGACCAATTTGGGGCCCCTCTAACGATGGCGTCCATGGCGTGATGATGATGATGATGATCAAGATGCCTCCTTCCCCCCCCCCCCCCTCTAGTTACGCTACTGTTAGCAAGTACTATAATCACAATGTTGGTAAAACAATAATTGCAGGTAAGTAGGTATATCATATTGTATAGTAGTATCGCGAGGATAAAGGCCTTTTTTGTAGTGTGAGACAGTGTAACTACACGCAAGTCCGTACACGGAGTTATATAGTAGTATTAGTGAGCGCACAATGAACAAGAATGCACACAGATGCGTTAGGCAGGTATGCCCGTCCTTTCACGAACACTACAAAAAAGGCCTTTATCCTCGCGATACTACTATACTAAGTTACATCAAACTATAAACCGTGTGAAAAATTATCATCAACACATCAGGAAAGCTTAGATGTCTATACCTAAATAAACCTTGTAAATATATGTAACTTAAAAAGACTACACCAACAATAATTCGTCATAGATACTAATACTTTTTTCTTAAATTCTATTATCAGCTCACCCTAGTGAACATTTAACTAAAATATTTTAATTTACCCATTTGATTTCGATCATCAGCTCGTTCTAGTGAATGTTAACCAGTGGCGTATATAGGGGGGGGGGGGGGGGCCGAGGGGGCCCGGGCCCCCCCCGAAATGTTGAACAATTCTTTAAATACCGTTATTTTAAAACATGAAAGTTACTCAAGTTCATCACTTCACCCATTGTTAAAAAAAATTTCGCCTGCGGCGCTATTTTTCTTTTATACCAACCTAAAAGACGACCTTTTTCACTTACAATCACGAAAAAATTTTGCCTGCGGCGCCATTACAGTTTTGATACTGTACGTCTATCTTCAAATTTTTGTTGCCATCACCCCCCCAAAAGTCAAATATTAGATCGGGCCCCCCCCGAAATGAAATCCTATATACGCCACTGATGTTAACTAAACATATTTAAATTTACTAGACGAGGGGACGAGTTGTCGGGGGACGAACTGTCGGAGGGACGAACTGTACGTGTGGGAAGCGATGAGTGTGTGTAAGGATAGAATAGTTTTCTGTTCACTCTGCCTACCCCGCAAGGCTCGTATAGTAATATAATATGAAACATACACGAAGAGTTAACACAGAATGATTTTTAATAGGTACGTACTTGTTAATATCAGCTCATTAAAAATAAAACTGTACCCCGTTTATTACACTAACTAAAACATATAAAGCTATAAAAATGCAAACTCATAAAAGTTAAATTATATCATAAACTAAGTATTATTAATATACACCCGCCCCTTAATAATAAACTCATAATTATACATATTATGGTAAAGGGCGGAGAGATGCCATACTTTTTGTTTGAGAACCAATAAAAACTAAGTTTGTGAATTAAATGAAATACTATTATTTTTATTTAAAATACTAATAATAAGCTATGTGTATGGAAATATAAATACAAGCGTAAAAAATAGTCAAAACAAAAATTTCTGAAAATGGCATTTGTGGGAAATGTGACGAAGAGATGCTTCAATATAAAAAAACTGAATAATTAAACAAAAATGCCTCTACTTCTATTTATTTAAAAACTAACTTGTTTAGTTATATTTATTTTTATGTTATGCCTTCAATCGGTACAAATATGTCAAATACCTCAAATTTCGGACAAATTTTTTGAGCAAAAAAAACGTTTTAGCTTAGCGTTTTAACCCTTGGAGGTCAAAACTTGGCGGTCGAACCCCGAACAGACATAGGTAGACCATACAATAGACATATGATTGTAGGTACATTGGATATACATACTATGGGTATAGAAGTGAGGTGACGTAATGAATGTAATAAATGAAATTGGGCAAAACACAAAATAATGAGGACTCGTACTATCAGATCTAATCATCAGAGCGTGCCGTAATATATAATGAATGTATCAAGTGTTATGTTGTGTTATATTTCCTACCCTACTTTATGGGATTATCATAGTTTAGGATAGAGCTATATTATATTCCAGGAATGAATTGTTTTATGATACGTAAAATATGAGCTTGCATATGATTTTTATTAACTAGGCTGCCAATTTTCTTGAAGGAAAAAAACTGCCTGTTTTGTTGAGAGATCGGACAATGGGCAAATTTATATTGAGCATGGACCAAGAACCTCCGCTGATGAGACTAGGGGGAAATGAACGTACATACCTCTTTATCATTCTAATAAAATATTATCAAATTCAGTCCCGGGAGAGTCTAGCAATGGTGTAGTACATGTAAAGCGGCAATAAACCACGTAAAATAAAATCATATTCGTTTCTGGGACCTGGAATAGCGACCCCCCATATTACCGAACTGTTTTTCAGTCCCTACTTATAGACATCCAGCCTTAAAAAATCGCGAAAGTTCTGACCTTCAGAAGGACCTAATCTAAACTGGAGAATTTTAGGAATTTCTTGGAGGGATCACATAGCGAACGAAGAAGTTCTCAACCAAATCCAAGGAGGAAGACACCTGCTCAGTGCAATAGCTGATTCAGCCGCGTCAAGAGGGTCTCCTATTTGAATTAATTGAAAGAATGAACGAGGGGACAAACTACAGAGGACGACCAAGGAAAGAATACTTGGACGATCTGTGCCAGGATATGAGCTTCGACTAATATAAAGAGTTAAAAAGAACAGCACAGGATAGGGATGAGTGGAGACGGAGACATGGGGCTTTGCTGCAAACCAATCGTAACGGTTGAAACTGGTCTTAAAACTAATATACAAAAAAACGATAACTTATGTTAGTGTGTACTCAATCGCCTATGGCTATGCTTTTTCGAATCGGCTAGATTTTAGTAACGATGTATTTTAGCTGATGTAGGTATTGTATTTTATAATGAATAACATATGGTATCCAAATGTAATTAAGTACTCGTAAAACTATAAGATATATACCTAGAGATTACAACTATGTATCTATAATATTGTTAAATATGGTAAATACACTAATGGTCGAAATATTTAAATTTATGCAAATGATGTTTCACAACTCGTAGCCCCTCTACTCTTATTAATCCTTTGGGTGTGGTTATTACTTCGCTTTGTTTATGTCACTGCTTGACTCGGCTAGCTTTTTACAAGTTTTTATTTTACATACTTACACCTACAATAACTATACCAACACTACTGATAAAACTTACTGTTCTTAACCGAAAGAAAATAGACCAATTATAGATGGCGGGTGTGTAATACCACCCTCTCCCTTCAGCAGTAAGAATGGCAACAATACATACTCGTATCTACTTAATGTATAAGGAATTCGACAATACAGCCGTCGCTCCTCGTGGTGTAGTGGATCCCTACTATGCGAGACAAAGGTCTGGGTTCAAATCCCAGCCGGGGTGAACTGAAATGGCGAATGTTTCTCGAGTGTATAGTGATCACTTAAGCCAGCCGAGGTCGGTCGTAAGCCCGACTAATACTAAATTTTTTTAAAGATCTGGGCTTGCATACACAAACCCAAATACTTTACTGCACAGTGCACAACTTGCAATAGAAGCCTGTATCGCAAAGTGTGGAATACATCGCCAGCGCCGGGGTTTGAACCTGGCACCTCCCGCTTGAGAGACTGCCGCCTCAACCAACTGCGCCAACCATGTACTCATTATCCTATTATTATCGAAATGGAAATTAAAATAAAGTGAAAAACATAACTAGAAAATTATGTGCCTAGTTGTTACACAATACTTACAAATTATTGTGTAACTGAAATAATAACATAATATTGTGTAATGTGTTATGGGAGTGTACCTACTAAATATAATAATCACATTAAATTCCCATAAGAGGTATGACTTCATTACAATAATGGGTGAAGGTCGCATGTTATCATGCCTCTAGTGTAATGTGGGAAGGTATACAGTAATTGATGGGTAGGAAATACATTTGTTTACCTTGAAAATAATCATTACTGTTATTATTACATGGGAATATTAAAATTTTGGTAGTATACGAGTACATATACGGGTAAGGTACGTATTTTTTCCACATGTAACATATAAGTAACGTAAGTGCTTTTATGTTACAGTAACATAAAAGTAACATAATGGTAACGTAAACGCATTGTAAATCTGGATGCATGATGATAGTTTTTTATAGACATATGAGCAGCCCCATCATACCGTTCCCCGTTAGAACATAATGAGCGCCGACGCCACTATAAACTTTTCCTCTAAATTACATTCGCAAAGTCCGCATACCTATATGAAATCAACTTTTTTTCTCTATTGTTTCAGGTGACATTAGCAAAGTGTTCACAATGGACAGGTAGCACACTGTTGAGGAATAATCAGGCAGCAAGCAGCCCCGCCTTCTTCTAGTCAATCAGATCTAATATTCAATGAAGGAAGGAAGAACAAATTAAGGAATCAAGATGAGGCAATATATTAATAAGAATCTTGTGACACTCAAATGTGTGCTGTTTGCATTCTTCGCTGGTAATTAAATAATAAATAGTTAAAATGTACACATTATGTGACTATTTCTTAACAAATTTGATGATTAATGGAAAAATTGACGATTTTTTTTCGATAAAAATAGTTTTTGAAAACAATAATTTCACTAAATTCCAAGTCAAAAGCGACAAATTAAAGTCTTTATCGAAAGCCTAAAATGTTGACTATGATTTTTGCTATTCTAATTAGTTTGTGAGATATTGTCAAAAAACCCAAATGAGAAATTATCATACGTTCTTAAATTCTCAAAATGCCGTATTTCCAAAACGGTTGGTTTTTAGTCATGCATTCGCTAAACTTTTTTTCATCCTCTGTAGCAGTAGGTACTCTGTATGTATCTTTTCCAAAGCATGTTATTTAGTAAGATTGTCGAGATTTAAGATCTCAAAAATCTCTCTTTTTTTAAATGTCAATATGCTTACTCTTAAGAGGTAAGTTAATCTCTACAAATGAGTGTTCAATGTATCAAAATGTTTCCAGGTATTGGATGTCTGATACCGTTCCTGACAGCCCACATCAAATCTGTAGGACTAACCTTCAATGATGCTTGCGTCATATCTGTGGTGGCGTCCTTCTTCGCGCTCCTTGGACCTCTCATATTTGGACCCCTGGCCGACAAGTAAGTTAACTAAACAGTATTTGTACAGTTGATTCCTAATTCGGACATTGCCATTTATTCTGTACCTCTGACAAAAATGTGCATTGACATTGAATTAATTGTTTATGTATAAAAAAAAAAATTTTTTTCATGAAATAGTCACACACATTTGAAATGCGTTCAGGTTCTTACACATAAAAAATAGAATTTCATAATCTCGATGGTTTTGACCGTCGATACTTGGTGGAAATCCATTTTTAAGGTAATACTAGTCGCGAAAGCTAAAGTCATTTCTTGTGGATTTTAATCTAAGCATTTAGTTTTCCATATTTTCCTTAAAAATAGAATTTCATAATTTATATTTAACTAAATTTTGCGACAACTTTTAAAAAGCTGGCATTTTTAACCTTTAGTAAAATTAATATCACATTTTTTTCATATTTCAAATAAAATTACACTTATTAAATCAAAATGCTGTAATACATATACATACGCATAAAATACTATAACAGTCAAGTATGTTTTAGTAGGTAGTTCAAGAAAAAAATGTTTTCTGTAAAGAGTCTAACTTTTTGTTCCGTTTTGTAACGCAAATTGTATGGTATTCTGCTTACGTTTTGTAAGAATGTAATAATTTAGAGGTGGGTACAGAAAAAATAGCAATTTCCGAAATGAGTTCGGTCTAATTGGTGTGCGTCCTTTTGATGTGATATTTATTGTTTTTTTTTTCAGATTATCAGTGGGACGTGGCTGTGAAACATCGTCTGCGAATTCAAAGACAGACAACCCAACAGCCAGCATGATTGACAATAAAGGGAACAGTGTCCTCAGATTCCTCATCGCCTTCTGTCTGGTCATGGCTGCATTGTTCTATGGCCTCTTACTAGCTGTACCCAGCGTGCAGTCATTAGAGGTAACTTACTCCATTTTCTATTCTATTCTATCCCTTCAAGTCGCATTCCTTGCAGGGTAGCCAGAGAGAATATGAATAAAAAATGGGAAATAGCGCGGCAGGCGAATTTTAATTTGTGAGACTAAATTATGTATGTAGTCTTTCGGTTTATTTTTTTATAAAAGTGCGTTAAAAAATAGCGCCGCAGGCATTTTTTAATGAAACCATTGTTTTTTAATGGATTTCCATACATTTTTTTTGTTACGATGAGAAAGCGTGTAGTATAATAATGTTATTTTTCATGAGGTTTTGACATTTAGTATGAAAAAATATATTCCTATTCTTATTCCAATCTCTAGGGTGGGGCAGATGCCTCCCCCCCTGACGACGCCCATGAATATAATTATCTTAATAATTTTCCATTGTCTTTATCTTACGGCAATAAACCCGCCATTTGGAAGATATGTTTTCTTTTCAATAAAGATTTTTTATTTATTTATTTATTTATTTATCTTAATAATTTTCCACCACACACTTGACTCAATGATTTTGTCTGAATGTTTCAGCCAAGGAGGCCGTCTGTAAGCTTCATGTGTGATGAGAGCGGAGGAAGAGTTTATCAGGAGATGTGTACAGAGGAGAAAGTCTGTAACCA
The DNA here is from genome assembly GCA_963576895.1 of Ceraclea dissimilis. Lineage (NCBI taxonomy): Eukaryota > Metazoa > Arthropoda > Insecta > Trichoptera > Leptoceridae > Ceraclea > Ceraclea dissimilis. Next base: position 1,384,411 of record OY756360.1, read on the forward strand.
CTGGAGCAATGAGAAGGTAAGGGATAGGAACTCCTCTTTATATATTACGGACATTGCCAATTTTTCTGTACCTCTAATTTTTTATATTGTTACAAAACGAAACCAGAATCTCAAACAAATTTCGTTACAAAACGGAACAAAAAGTTGGAACTTTTTACAGAAAAGAAAACGAATATTTTTTTTAACCTACCTGCTAAAACATACTTCACCGTCATAGTATTTTATGCGCTTTATAAAGTTAAAAGCATTTTGAGTTCATAAGTATAATCTGATTTGGAATATGAAAACATTTTACTATGAGATAAAAATGATAGCTTTTTTAAAATTGTTGTAAAATTGATATTTCTAAAGATAAATTATGGAATTCTATTTTTCGTGTAATATAAGAAATTAAACATACTTATTTTAAAAATGTGTGACGTTTTTCATTAAAAAGATTTATTTAATCATAAACAATAAATTCAAAGTCAATGCACGGCCTTTTTTGTCAAAGGTACAGAAAAAATGGTAATGTCCGAAATATTATAAAGGTATTGGAATTATGTTTATTTTATGATTAACTTTTGGATAATTTCAGCTCGGATCCCTAATTCTCTCCAACTGTCGTTACACATGTGAGAGACCGCCTGTAGCGAGACCTCTGTATCTAGAAACATCATCGACATCCGAGAAACCGACAGAAGCAGAGTATGATACATACGAAGACGACAACAACAATGAAGATGATGACTTAGGATCCATCGATGTGGAGCCTGAAGTCGTTATACCTGAGGAAGGGTTCGATCCATCACGAACGAGGAGATCTGACGAACCTCCTGACGATATTAAAATGCCTCATTTGTGTTATCGTAAGTCGACCGATGAAGAAACACTCTGCGAAGCCTTCACTCCTGAAACGGAGAGACTGAAGATAGATGCGAGTCTCTTGTCTGCTCTGGAGGAAGAAGAATATGCCGAGGAGAATGAGACAGTGTGGTGCAAATATCCCTTTGGTATGTACGAGTAATATTATTTCAAATGAATTTGACTTAAGGGAGCCCTTAACAATGATGTCATGTGTCATTTCTTGCGGCGTTAAGATTCAAAATTTTTCGGGTGAGATGTTACGATTACTTATTTGAAAAAAGATCAATGGCTTTGGTCGCGTGACAACCTGTGTGAATGAATGAATGAAAGGTAACGACGTCTGAAAGTGTATTTTTATAGTTATTAAAAAAATATGTATATTGTATTGTATTCTGTAATTGTTAATTTTAAGTTATAAATTTTGTATTTGTAACTTTATTAATAAATAAAAATTAAAAATTAAAATAAAATCGCATTATCAAATGTTGAAAATAGGGTTTTTTCATTTTTTAGGGTTAATTTCTCTTCATTCCAAAAAACTTTACAGTCATTCACTAGATTTTAATACATATAACCAATACGAAAAATATTTTTTCTTTACGAAACTCGGATAAATATTTTTCTTTTATTTAAATTAAATGAATCAGGATTTATCGAAATAAACCCAAATACACCTTTGTACACTTCGCAGTAAGCTTGAAAAGCTTGTGTCGTGAAGTGGAGTTGTTCTTGTTGTCATAAGTTGCTGTCTTTCGAAAAAAAATTCAGAGGTGTGTGTATCACAATTTTTTTGAGAAATCTATACAAGATACAAAAAATCCTATACGGTTATTCACTAGATAGTGGTTCAATGCATCTACCCTATTTTGTCTCAAATCAAATTGAGTAAGGTTATCGAGATCTAAGGTCTCCCATTTTAAGAATATTTTGTTTAGACGTCATGTTTTTGAAGTCATTATAACTGTTTCAGGTGGAACATTCCAATGTCTGGTTCCTGAAAGACAAGTGGAATGGATGGCTTCCAAGGAGGAAGACAACGCAACTTGTAAACCAGTGGTTGAATGCAATGTTGAGGATCCATATGACTCTCCTGACAGCGTGCTGGCAGAGTCACAGTGTAAACTCTACATCGGTGACCCATATCTTTCTTTCTGGTTGTATTTAGTCTTAAGGTAAGTGAATAAAATTATCTACTAAGTAAAAGAATAATGCCCGATCCCACCAACTACCACCTAGGAAGCAGACCCCTAAGGAATTTCCATACAAAACCACAGACAATTTGAGTGATTATTATAACTGTCATAACCTTTAAGATATAAATCCATACAAAATACAACATGCAGCTCTACTTAGTTAGGTGCCCAAATATCTCCGCCCAGAATCTCCCTCACTTAAGTAGCTGCATGCTGTATTTTGTATGGATTTATATCTTAAAGGTTATGACAGTTATAATAATCACTCAAATTATCTATGGTTTTGTATGGAAATTCCTTAGGGGTCTGCTTACTAGGTGGTAGTTGGTGGGATCGGGCATAAGAGTTTCTACTAAGGCAAAGATACTGGTGCACAACGCAGTCCTGGTGCCAACACTGATGTATGCGAGTGAGGCATGGACACGGCTGAAGAAGTAAGAATCGTGTTTAAATGATGTCGAGATGAGATCGCTGAGAAGAATGTGTGGAGAGATAGGATTAGAAATGAAGTGATCATAGAGATGAGTGAATATAAAACAGACGTAGTGACTACAATTTAATTGAACAAGTTGAGATGGTTGGGACTCGTAAAGAGAATGAATGATTAAAGGATAACAAAGAAACCATACCTGGGAGAAAGAAGAGGTGTAAAGAATGACTGAACTCGATCACGTAGACCAGATTTTCAAGGACGGAGGAATCCTAGACAAATTGCATGAATTTGACGGAGGCACAAAGTGTGTGTAAGGATAGGAACGTCTGTCGATGTGTTCTCCCTCCCTACCTCGCAAGGGAAATAGAACATGAAGTAAAGCACTGTTTAATTATGTTTACGATTTGTGTATTTTCATTTCAGAACCATAGCAGACATATTTGCCACAGCGACCGTATGTCTACTGAGTACAGCGTGTGTGATTGCCACCAGGGAGACGAGCATCGGGCGGGGTGATGTAGGAAGGCAGCTGCTGTTTGGAGTGCTCGGCTTGACCATCGTGCCACCAATCATGGGCGCCATACAATCTGCAGTAGCCGAGGACACCATCCCATATCTCGTGCCGATCATTGTAGCCATGTGTTTCTTCTTAATTGCAGCACTAATCATGATATTCGCAACGTAAGTTAACAATTTTTATTTTGTGAGAAACATCGGATTTTCTACATGTACAAGTAGAAATCTCAACGGATATATAGCAAAAAATGGACTTCGATTGTCGGCTGGTTTAATGTGATCACTTTTACACTTAAGTAACATTCACCGATTCCAGTCCATCCATCAGCCTTCATGACACAGCGGATGGAATACCAGCGTGTTTGGCTGGATGTCTGGGTTTGATTTGATTTGCAGATGTATGGAGTGGAATTGGTGAATGTTACTTAAATTAAACCAGCCGACGATCAGTCATAACCCTGATGGAAAGTCCATCCTTATTGAGATAACTACTTGTTAACAATTGTTCTATTATGAAGGTTGTGTAGAATTGACCCCCTTTTTTTACAATATTTTTATGGGTGTCCTGTAATTTTATTAATGAATATTGAATTTGCTTTCCAGGGAGATGCCCCTCTCGCCCCCAGAGTGGTGGTGGCACATCAAGTCGGGGATGTTGGCCCTTCCTATGAACACAGTGAGGCGATATGGCCTGGAGATCTGTGGGGTACTGTTGGTCCTCACTGTGCTCGGGATATTTTGGAGTGCTCTCAACACATACATCGCTTGGTAAGATATAACTAGTATTCCCAAGCGTTTGTCGTACAGAACACATCAACAATTATGTAATACGAATTGGAAGAAGCCTTGATCCAATATTGTCTTTAGCATAAGAGTACACGGGGTCCATGCCCAAGGCCTCCAATCTCATGGGGGCCCCGAAAAACCCCATATATTTGCTTATATGTAGACAAAAAAAGGAGCTCATTTTTTCCAATTTATAAGTATGTTGACATCAATTGATAACCACTCAAAACATTTTCTATAGGCTCGTAATTATGTTATGCAATATTATGAGAATGAAATGTTGTATTTGCCAAACACATTTCGACCGTAGCTAAGGGCATTGCGATCGAGAAATGTTTTAAATTCAATATGTATTCGAACGGTCCAGCCTTACGCTGTTACCCGATTTCCACCAGAATTATGCAATGTTTGAATGTTTTTACAGGACCGTACTTGAACTGAAAGGAATCGACATATTGCTGAGTATCACCATGACGGTTGGAGCTCTTCCAGCCATCCCTGTCCTGTGGAAGGCTGAGAGATTGGTAGATTATTGTGGACACTCCAATGTGTTCATTGGTGCATTCACTTTCTATATCCTCAGATATACAGGTGCTTACATTTCAATAACATTTTGTGTCATTTTAATTTGATCAAATAGTCCAATGCAGATTAACCCAAAACAGCCCCTCGATGGAAAGTTGTGGGATAGTATTGATTTCTTTCATTCTATGCGTTTTTTGAGGTGCTGAATCTGAGGTTTGTCAACAAAATTTCGTGTCGGAACATAGCGAAAATTAAGAAAAATGGCTAACATTTTCATTTTATGGCAAATTTTTGTTTAGAACTCGAAAACTTTCTAAGAAATTAAATTTTCTACAAATTTCGAATTTCTTACAAATAAAACGGAGCTGTTAAGCTCCAAAAACTAGCCAAATTTTGTATTAGTATTTTAAATGAAGAAATGAGAATAGAAAATGTATGGAGAAAGTTCACCTTGTTACATTTACACCCAAATTTTTACAATTGTTCTTCAAATTTATGAGACATATTTTACATGGATGGAATCAGCAAACACGAAGAACTATATGTACACTGGTCTTTGATGATAATATCTATATTATATAGAGCTTATCAGTTGCCAGAGTCAGTGGTACTTACTCCTACCACCAACACCTTCATGAATATACTAGATAATATAAACACAACTTAACTGGGACTTGGGTCAAAACAGCGAAAGCTGCCTACCCAATAACAAATAATATTAATATGTGTTGTTTTCCAGGTATGGCAATCTTAGAAGACCCCTGGTGGGTGCTGCTGTGTGAGGCCCTGGAGGTGTTCACTCTGAGCCTCATGTGGGTGACAGCTGTCCTGTACTTCAGACACCTAGTCCCCAGGAAGTACACCTCCACCGGACAAGCACTTCCCGTCATCGCACACTTCTGTATAGGTGAGCTATATTATAAAATTATACTCAGGATTCGGAAATCTGATTCCAGGAGCTTGGAAATGCATATAATTTGAATACTCTCTACAAACGTCCTGAATGTTAGATTGATCTGTCAGAAGTCAGAACACACTGTCAATTTTTTTTAAGTGACACGCCAATACGGGTGTAAAGTGAATGCAGCGCCCTTAGCGGTGCAGTTTGCGGTTGCGTCTCTTTTTTCCAGGTTCCGACTTTTAGTTTTGTAACGAATATTGTATGGGATTCTGGTCAGTTTTGTAACAACACAAATTTATGGAAAAAAGAAAACTGTTTTCTAATCCAATTTTTTTTCAAATTAGGTCGTTGTCTTGGAGCCCTGATTGGTCTGGTCGTTAAGAAGACTCCAGCGTTGGACCACCTCCAGCCGTCGTATGAAGCCATGGCCATCTCCGCCTGTGTGCTCGCCCTCTTATACCTGCTGTTGTACCATCTTCTCCTGGCCCCCTGGTGCAGAGCATCCACTACTGGTCCACCTAATCCAATTGCAATGCAAGGTAAATGATGTTTATCATAATTCCCTCTATAAATCAAAGGAACAATACAGAGTCATCGAAAATTATCGAATGCCCTCAATTTAAAACTGAATAACTTTGGAACCATTAATGTTAAAAGAGTCATTCTTTCACTGTTTCTATTCTTTGTTAATTTATATATTTTTGTAATATTTTATAATTTTTCTCAATTTTTTTTAATAAACTAAATATGAATCGCCTTTATGGAGATAATAATGTTAATATGTGCTTAATTTGGATTAAAGCGAGCACCGTGGAAACTGAAATGAGAGGTAAAGAGATGTGACGATGCATATTTTATATTTTAATTTCTTCTCTTGCACTCGTATGCACGTGTCACACTGCGTAAAGAGGAAAGGTAAAACAGAACAACCCTTTAACCCGGGGTCGGCGCGCTGTGGTCTTTTCTCCGTAAAGCGTACTAATGAGAAAAAAGTGGTAAATAAACAAATAATCGCTGAATTCTAATATCTCAGAGGCATGCATTTGTAAGGATTGATCTAAATCGAATCCATGGTTGGCGCAGTTGGTTGAAGGGGCAGTCTCCCAAGCGGGAGGTGCCGGGTTCAAGCCCCGGTACTGGCGATGTATTCCACACTTTGCAATACCGGCTTTTAGCTTAGTGCAGGGTGGGCAGGAAAGCATTTGGGCTTGCATTCACAAGCCCAAATGCTTTCCGAGTAAAAGTACGAGGAAAAGACCATAGCACGACCAACGCAGGGTTAAGTTTCACAAAACGTAGTACGAACAATATTCATAAAGTTCTTCATGTTGGCAATCCTGCGAAAGGTGAAACATCATAAAGAAGTAGTCGCTAGGGAAAAGTTTTCTCAGATCTCAATGCATGAATTTAGTATCTAGCCATATTGCATGGAAATCAGTTCTAATATATCAATGCACCGATGATAGTACAAAAATGTATATGTTTATTCAAAAGGCACATGAAATATTATGTTTGTACGGAGAGTAAGGACTCGCCAACACCTTTCTCAGTATTATCAGCCAGAAAAGTCTACATATTATCATGATTGATATATAAACTCATCAGCCTAATACTGGGAAACATTCACCTAGGCTCAGATATACTGCTCTATATAAAATACAAGCATTGTGCCTGAAATATCACTGTTTAGAAATCTTCTTACAATATTGCATGTAGTCATTGCAGAGTTTTGAATTTTTATGCACAGATTTACCGGCAAATCTTATTTTTTTTTGATAATTGATTAGCAATTTTGGTATAATACCTGTAGCTGATAATATTAATAGGATTCTACATACTTACATATCAACCGACCTAGAATGCCAAATATATTTTTATACAAGTCGTATAGTATCAAAAACAGCAATCAATTTGGCGTAAATTGAACTAAGAAGTGGAAATGTTCCTATTCTAAAACTACACATTGTAAGATATTTACATGGCAACAAAGACAGGCACAACCATTGTAAATTTTTAGTATAAAAATGATTCATTATAATTTCAAACATGCTGGTGTCGTTTATCCTCATGACTGAAGGTCGCGACTCTCACTTCCGCAGTTGACAATCCTCCTCCATGAGCCAATGGATTTCAAACACAGCAATCTGCAATATATGAAGTTACGAACAGCAATTTAGAAAAAAAAATCTATCACTATGGCCTATGGAAATAAACCCGCCATTTGGAAATATTTTTTTCATTAAAGATTTTATTTATTTATCACTTCCGAAACAGTCTTGAGATGAAATTGCTGTTTTCAATACTGTAAGACTCAAATATTCTTTTCACTTTAATTATTATCGTAGGATAGAGGATGCACCAAGGCACAATAGGTGCCGGCATGGACATAGTCACACAATAATACGAAACTGTTTGAAATTATTAATTTAATAAGTGCATGTCTTATTTCTTCCAGGTTTGAACGGCAATGGCACATCCAACGGCGCCTATACGCCACTGAGAGTTTACCACAATGAGCGAGGAAGGAAAGGACAGTTTAGATATTAGAATAGTATTTTATAAACTATTAATATAGACGAGCTTTATAATATATTGTGAACTGTGCATTATCTAATATAAATCATGTGAATTATTGTACATGTAGTTGTTAGGGTGATTTTGTTGCTTTGAATCTAAATTTAATTAAGCCTTCTTTAAATCAGGGTTCTAAATTCTTTTAAAAACACTTTCTGTCTGCTCGTCCGGTCCCACCCGCAGTCAAACCGAGGGAAATAAGACCATTTTAGCGCTTAAAGAACTTTATTAACGCAACACTGAAATAGTACCGAACCTTGTTATCCTCAAACTACGTAATGTCAAAGATATGTGAAAGAGATCTTGTATCAAATTTTGCATAAGCGAGTTTATTTTCTTAAATCACAATTTACTGTCATCGACTTATTTAATTTTGGAAAAAATGTCTTTGACAAAACTAATTTTAAGTTTAATAGTCATCATCACTCTAAGGATTTATTTATTTAAGTTATTTTTATAGAGAAATAATCAACGTACCCATACACTGCCAGTAAAAAATCACAAATATTAACTCAGTAATTTCGTATAATTATTGTTTCTTTTCAATATGTCATTAACGAATGAAAATATTTCTTAATCTGAAATGCTTTTACACGCTTTACGTAAGAATATTGGTGCAAGTCTAAATGAGCAACACACTACTAGCGCCAACTAGTGGTAAGAAGAGGTACTAGAATAGCTCCACCAATATATTCTGCCATTCAAACATGAGCGGTCCTAGATTTTTCTATTGAAAGATTCTAGTATTCTATGTTTGAATGGAAGGATATATTGGTGGTGCTATATTCTAGTATCTTTACTTACCACTAGTTGGAGCTAGTAGTGCATTGGTCATCGAGACTTGTACCAAATATTTAATGTTAGTCGTAAGATTATTGTTTGTAAAAACATTATATGATTTTGATGCATTCAATGCAATTTAGTTTATTATTTCTTAGTATATTTTCAACTATAGATATAAAAAATTAACTTCAAGCCTAATAATTATGAATTGCAGGGTTGACAAAATGTTTGTGTGAGTTAAAAAGGAAGTGAGTTTGTTTTCTTAGTTTAAGTTGGAATATGTCTTTGCGACTAATACTAAATTATTATTTGGGTTTTTAATATATAACATGAATGAAGTAGGTAATCAAAGTATTGTAAAAGTAAGTAAGTAAAAAACAATGATTCAGATGTTTGAACCGTAAGAGTTCTGTTGAATTTGTAGCAATCAAATATCGTAGCACAATACTTTCGGTACTTTTTTTTAATATCACAACTCTCAATTTGTGACAAACATCGGATTTTCCATATCTTCGTTGTTGGTTCATCGGGTTTCCTTACTGCGTGTAGAGAGGTTGGACAACCGAACTTTCGGTAGTGATACTACTGCCATCTTCAGGGTGAAGTAGTTTTTGTATAAGCTCGCTTATTCAACCACTCTACACACAAGGAAACCTGAAGAACCAACAACGAAGATATGGATAATATATGTTTACACAACTAATTTCAGACCCCTTTATTTGTGACATTTGTATATATTTTTTTATATTTTATTACGTTTTGTACAAAATCCTCAAGATGTTATATATAAGTGTAAATAATATGAGTAAATGGAATAAAAATCTCTCTATTTATATACCTGCGTACATATTATTTGAATTATTTAGATCGTAATCGATAGATTAAGGCGCTTATTGCAATGATCTGCTAATAGATATTAAAAATTGATATTGTTTGATTAAGGGAATACTGTGTTCAAAGATTTTATAAAATTACTATGTTCAACAGAAATAGTATAACTCAAAAATATATCGTATAAGTTGCTCAGCTATTTAATTTTACGGAATGAAAGGATTGGATGGACGAATCGAACAAAACGGGACGCGAAAGGGGTTAACGGTCGGTTACCTTCACGAGCCAAGACAAACGCTCCATCTAACAGGGCTGGATTTGTCAAAAGGCTGAGAAGGCAGGGAATTATGGGCGGCGTTTGCTCGCTCGAAACAACAAACAAGACTCTTATAGATAAAATAGAGTTTCCTACTGGTTTCCTATCTGTGAAATATTAAATCTCATTTGATAAATGTCCCAAATTCCCAGTACTCATTCCAAATGATGCGTTCTTTATTGGATAAAAAAATTTGAGTACCGGGAGGAGGGGGGTCAGCGAAAAAGTCAGGACCTATTCCTGTGAAATGTATAAATCTGGCCCCGATCCACAAGCCTTTTTACTCATGAATACAAAACTTGTCGACGCTTGGCAAATGTGTGGATGAGGTTTAAGGGTTCTCGAGATTGTGTGAATGTTTTACGATATTACGTCCTAATTAGCAGCTCATAATGCCTGTTATTAAATGTGCATTTTTTGTTATTACGTACGTAAATGTAAACATTGGTGTAGATTAGATTTCTAATTACTATTAATCCTGAAGCATTTAATCCAAGACTGGTCCTGCGTTACGACTTACGAGATACCTAACTGTATGGCCTATATTGTATTCTCCTTAACAATTTTCTAAAATATTTGTACATTTTTATGTCAATATGCTAATAAATTTGATATCAAAATAAACAGACCAATGTAATGTATGTGCCCTTAAGTAGAAATTAAAATGTAGCTATTGTTGTTAGGAATACAATTGGAATATTGCTAATGATAGTCTTACACGACCAATTTTTCGAACAATAATTGCGGCCGCTCGTATAAATCGTATTAATTAACATTATTTCACAATATATACAAATTATTTTTGCAATGTTGAAGTGAGATGACGATATTGCGTGCAAGCGCGAAAAAAAACCTCTGGTCTAGCGCTCTGTCCTCTCTGCCTACCCTGCAAGGGATGTGGCACGAGAGTATAGATAGATAGATAAAATGACCGAACCGATTGGATATTCAGCGATTCGTGACCCCGACATCATGATAATCTCCTTTCTCGTAATATTGTCGAAATAATGTTTATCAATACGATTTTTACGAGTTGCCGCAATTATTGCTCGAAAAAATTACTGTGTAAGAACACCTTTACAAACGATGGCAACTTTTGATTACCAAACTATGTGCAACAATTAGTTCAGGATTATAATATTTAGTGCGTACTCTTGATTATAGAATAGATGATCACCACTAGATATTGTGAAATGCAACATTATTTTGTTAAACTGTTTTTTCTTTTTATATTCAAATATTATAATTATTAGATATAAATTAATGTTTTTGTAAATATTGTTTCATTTTCTCCTTGTCCTTATATTTGTATCATCTAAAGCAGTGACAGATCCAGGACTGGTTCATGCAATATCGGAACGTTTTCAATCCCGGAACTAAGTTTGATGGCTGAATACTGGAATTTGGGAAATTGAATGAATATTGGAATTTGGGAAATTGGATGAAAGAACCTCTTAAGATATTGTCAGTTTCATAGGATTACAGTGGCAGATCCAGGATTCAATTTTGGGGGGGGGGCTGAATGTCGTCACATGGTAAAAAGTACTGTCACTCAACGTTTTGAGGGGGGCTAAGGCGCTGAAACCCCTAGATTTGTTGTATATAAAGTACTGTCACTCATGGTTTTGGGGAGGGCTTCAGTCCCTCCCCTGGATCTGCTAGTGGTAGGATATCCTATAAACTGTTGTGGTTTTCCTAGAAGGTGTCTCTCCGTTCCTTTAGCTCGTACCAACAGTAAAGCAGAGTAGTATTTCAAGAGAATCGTTTGGAAAATAATAAATCATTGATTGGATAATTTGAAAAGATAATATAATTCATCATAATCATTGACATTATATGATACAGTGTGTATACATCGGAAGATTCAATGCCCTAGGTACCTGGGACTAGGAGATGTGCAGGGACATAGAGTAAACAAAAATATTATACAATCAGTTTAGTATTTACTTGGCAAATGTTGTTAATACTACCTGCATAATGCACACAGATACAAGTCATGTGGAATTTATTGTTTACACTTCATTTATTGTTTTATTGCCCTATAGATATTGTACAGTATCATTATAACAGTACTTACTTTTAATAAACATGCAAAACATTTAAATTTTTATTACATGCTTACAGGGTCCTGAAATTTATCTCGGTTACCATATCCTGTTGTTGGTTCTTCGGGTTTCCTTACTGCGTGTACAGTGGTTGAATAACTGAGTCATCGGCAGCAATACTACTGCCATCTTCAGTGTGAAGTAATTAAGTACACTCACGCATCACAATAACGTCATGCTTCAACACACCACTGCTTACGCTGCGGCAGTAAATTACTGATACCTCGATGGAATTTTACATACAAAAACTACTTCACCCTGAAGATGGCAGTAGTATTGCTGCCGATGACTCAGTTATTCAACCACTGTACACGCAGTAAGGAAACCCGAAGAACCAACAACTTATCTTGTTACTTCGGGATTTAGGCCCCTAACAATATTCATTGTTGAAGCATGGACTTACTTGAAGTTATGAATATTTTGTCATGTCGTTCTTACATTTCATTTATTGGAATAATCAATTTATATAACAAACATTACAACACAACACTAAATCACTATCCATTCCATGATATGCGTTCATTTTAGTCGTCGAAAAATCATATTACTTTATTGAGGATGTCACAGTTCTATATGCTGTAATTTGGCTACGGTGCCCTGAATTGTTCTCAGCCAATACTAAGAGAATCGTCTTGAAACTGAAGACAGTGATAGATGAAAGTATGGACTGTAGATTGACCGTTTTAGAATTCTATATTTGGAAATTCCTTGAATCAAAAAACATTCCGAAAGTACCCCTGAAATTTACGGGATCTGAGGATTTTCCGTTCAGTTTTTCAGATATAAAAGTATAATTTAGCCAAAATATGTACTGGTAATTATAATCTTAACAAAACGACTGTTTTCGATTTTTTAATTTGCTCCCATCTGTACAATGTTTTCGACACATTTAGAATCTAGGCATCATGGCTCGAGCGCCACACACACCACAATCTACACAAACACTACTTGTTTCCATCACAATCACGCACATATAAAAAGCAGTCATATTCGTATAATACATAGTTATATCATCTACAGATAAATCCATAAAATTAGGAACCTATATTTCTATTTCATTTGAGATATACCTTAATTATTTTAGGTATAGAACTGGAATTTGTCTGCATTGCACAGGCGGAAATACATTACAGTTTTTTCTCCTCAACAGAGACGAGAGGCATCTTCATTCACATAATGTAGAGTTATGTGAACTCCTTTGAGGAGGAAGCAGGATGAGCGTTCCGACGCTTACGAGTCGGCTTTGGTTGGCTTAAGTGGTCACTGTATTTTTAAACAGAAACTTAGATTACTGAAGATATTTATTGAATTCATTCCTACAAAGTATTGAATAACATACTAATACAAAATTTGTACAATGTTGAATATAAATGAAGATAACATATGTCTATCTAACATACATAGTCATTTATGAAAAATTATTACTACTTATCTACTAATTATATACATTGTATCATAGTCCCAATATGTGGGAAATTTAATTTTAAGTACATACATACTGATTGAAGTTAAATCATTGGGAAAAGGACCAGACCAGGAGAATAGACTGGGAGACGAGACCATAGGCATTGTAAGTTATGAGGACGACACAGCTATACTCGCTGAGAATGAAAAGTTTCATTTTCCAAAAATTTTGATTGAAGCGTGAATTCGCTTACGGTCCGAGTCTTATGTAAAATCTATTTATGCCAAATTTCAAGAAGATTGGATAATATTTAGAGGTGGCACACTTTGATCACTTTTATCTCATGAAGTTCACAGTAATTAGTACTGACGGCCTTCTCATGTATTTCTTTCATCTCTTGCACCATTTTGGGCTACAATACCAGCAATATGCGTTCTAGTATGACATGTCAAATGACATGAATTAAAAGAGAATTCGGACCAACGTTCATGTGGTTGGCTTGCCACTCCTTTTAATATTATAGGCTTGATGGTGTTGAAATTCTTGAGGTCCGATTGAAAACACCGACAGTCCATCACCCAGTTTTCCAAGATTTTTTCGACCGGACAGATGTGAGGAAAACCGGACACACGGCAATCCTATGCGTAAATGTGGTGACTTGATCGGGACATTTAAAATTGTGTTTATTGTTTATTGTGTTTATTGTCCAGTCTGTTTAACTTTAACCCGCTTGTGGACACACAATAAAGTCGTCAACATCCATCGTCCCTTCTCAAAAAACTTTAAAAAGTATTTAAGCCCTTCAGCATTCTTCGAGGAAACTCAAGGAGGTCACCGGGTTCGGGCAACTCGGGAAAACACTCAACAATGTGTACAATTGCTCTCAAAATAATGAAATGCAAATCGTATACCGGACATTTTTTCTGTACCTCTGACAAAAAAGTCTGTGCATTGACTTTGAATTACTAATTGTTTATGGTTAAGTAAACTTTTTTCACGGAAATAGTCACACATTTTTGAAATATGTTCAATTTCTTACACATATAAAATATAAATGTAGTTTTATAACAAAATTTGTATACAAATGAGTGGGACACTAATTTTACTATAAGATAAAAATGACAGCTTTTTAAAAATTCTTTTAAAATTGTGATATTTTAAAGATAATTATGAAGTTCTATTTTATATGTGCAAGATATTGAACATATGTATTTCAAAAATGTGTGACTATTTCCATAAAAAAAAGGTTTATTTAATCATAAACAATTAAAATCAAAGTCAATGGACAGTCTTTATTGTCAGAAGTTCAGAAAAAATGGTAATATCTGACACGTTCGGTCCATAAACATAAAAGTTGTACGTAGTTGGACAATGAAACAAAAAAAAAAAAAACAGAAAATAAATTATTGGACATAGATTAATTTAATATACAAAACGATTATCTAATCACAAATCACTAAAACGTTACCATACATACTGTTATACTTAACCTAACATAGTATAGTCTATAGTAATATAATATGTGTGTACGATATCATCTAACATCGTACAATCTACTCAGTAATGTCTCTACTCTCACTGTCACCCAAATTAGACAAGGAATTGTTGAGATCCTCCGTCTCCATGTCGACGTCCTTGTCCGTAGTATTGGACTCATTTAATAACATGTCTATCATCTCGTCGCCTAAGGAATCGTCACCCGCCTTGGAGTTGGCGACTTCGTCTGTCTTTGAATTATCGTCGCACTTCCCGTTGGCTATCACCTTACTACTATCACTGGGCGGCTCCGCTTCCTCCATGGAATGCTCCTTGCTCTCGTCCTCACCTTGAAGCATCTCCTCATCAGTGTGAGACGAGTCGTTATTGCTTTGCTTAGTTTCTTCAGCCTGTTTATCTTTATCGTCTTTAGATTCTTCTGTCTTATCCGCTTGACTTTCACCGTTCAATTCTGCGCTGTCATTGTGTTCTTCATTTTGTTTGTCATTATCGTCTTTACTGTTATCTTCTGTTTCTTTCGCTTCCTTAGTTTCGTCTTCTTTCTTGACTTCCGCCGCCTCCGGTTTCTCTTCACCTTTCTTCTTACTCTCCACGGTTTGACTTGCGTCGCTGTTCTCACCTTCTTTGTCAGTATTCTTAGTGGAATCGTTGGAGTTTTC
This sequence comes from Ceraclea dissimilis, assembly GCA_963576895.1. Classification (NCBI taxonomy): domain Eukaryota; kingdom Metazoa; phylum Arthropoda; class Insecta; order Trichoptera; family Leptoceridae; genus Ceraclea; species Ceraclea dissimilis. Next base: position 1,399,781 of record OY756360.1, read on the forward strand.
ATCTATAAATATAGGCTCGTTATTACTAATCTTCCCTCTCCTAATATTTCTCCTACTGCCCTTCCCACTGGAACTATCATCGTCAGGTAATATTTGAATATCATCTTCATCATCACTGTACAACTCTGAGCAGTTTTTCTCTTTCAGCCAATTTTTGAATCCTTGATTTAAATTATCTTTCACTTCGCTGAAGCGCTTACACGAAGTCTTCAAGAGTTGATCGAAATTTTGGTGCAGATCTTTTATCTCAGATACATTCTTAGATCTTAAATCCGGAGACGAATTCTTTAACCGATGAAGTTTTTGAACAACATAGTTCATAACATCAATGGCGTCTACGATATTAAACTTGAACCATTCGACAGAGCCCGCTATGAGGGTGGTGGGGTCAATACCAGAGGATGTCCTTGTCGTGATTACTTTACTCCTTGTGGTCATTTTGGATGTTGAAGTGTTGTTCCAGGTTGCTTGTGGTTTGGGTGGTGTGGGAGTTGGTTGTGCTTTGTTCATCGCCTGCTGTCTCGGTGTCAACCTTGGAGGGACACGTCCTCGAGGTGGTGGGGCGCCGCTACGTAAGCTTGCCTCGTCCACAGCCACAATAGTAGCAGAGTAACCTCCGGGCATGTTGGGGTTGTGATTGACTGCAAATATCCTCCCATCGGGCAGTTTGTACATCTTGCTGGATGACAGGGTAGAAGGATCCACTTTGAATTTGAGTCCACCGGTGACTTCATTGATGGTGACGTCATTCTCAGTCATCTGTATGATGTTATTGAATGCACTGGAAGGCAATGAAGCGGGGAAGGAGCGTGCTGGTGCAGCACTGGCTGGTTTGGGCACCAGCTTGGGTGTTGGTGTGAGGCACTGGACATCATCATCTTTACTGGGTGAGCTTGTCACTTCCTCATCTTCTTCATTCTCCTCAGCCTCCTGGGCTAAAGCTGCTGCCTCCAATTGAGCGATATTAGTGAGGTCAATACCCTGCAATAAACAAACAGGATTAAACTCGATACTCTGTCGTCTGTCGTGTTTCTCCATAATAACTGGAATGCATCATTCACAAAAAATAATGTGTGTGATTATGGCGGTAAGGAGTCACATAATGGAAATCTATCAAAATAAGAAAGCGGAATTCGGGTCAAATTATCCAGCAAAATCTACCTGTGCAATACCAAATACATAATAAAAGTACTCACTTGTGTTAAGCTGTCGAGTGAGAGATTCAAGTTGTCGTTGGATATGACACTGGCATACGCCTCCCTCATTCCAGGAGTGAGACCTTGAGCGAGACTGTAACCATTAAACATGGTAGGCGGAGGAGGAGGTTGCTTCCTAATCGGCTGAGGCATGGGCTTCTTGTTTTCTTGCGCCGCTCTTATCAACGACGGGAGAGGGAAGCGCGGGGGCAACTGCGGCTGAGGGGGGTTCATCCTCGCACGTTTAGTAACTGCAGTATTGTATTGTAAGGGCGACGGTATAGAGGGAATATTCATCTTTAACTGTACGGGTCCTGATTGTGAAGCGGCTATTGGATTGACAGTCACTTTCTTAATGCTCACTGGAGAGCCTAATCTCTTAATGGCCTGTCTAGCTTCGTTAATGGAGAGACTTTTCTTTTGTTCGGGTGAGGGAACAATGGGTCTATTATCTATAATAGCCTTCTTAGGTTCGCTCTGTTTCCTCTTATCACCCACAGCAGGAATGCTTCTCCGCATTGTGTTCTTCTTGCAGCACTCTGTCTCATCAACTTGACTCCTTCGCAATAAGGTTGTCTTCAGCAGCGAATCGGAACAGTTCTGCGCTTGGCTATTCTTGAATGTGCAGTAGATGATCAATACCCAAAACTTTGCTCTCAAATACCACAGTGGCTTAGGATCACAGGAGAAGCATAGCCAATCATCGTTGGATTCTATTTCATTGATTTTGGGCATGCCAAAGTTCCTCTTGATGCATTTCTGTAAAATAAATCATTTTATTTATAATTGTTATTGCTTTATATTACGTCAATAAACTGTTTACTTAAATACTGTAAACCTGACAAGTCCAAGGCGTATTTCACAACTTTTTAGATGAGGAATAGCAGAGATAAAAGCCACCTAGGACAAATTTTGTATGAAAAATAATGATAAGTGGCCCCTATCTCCACCATTCCTCACCTAAAAAGTTGGCGAAATTCAGCACAAATATCTCACTTGGGGCCTAGAAATGTTGGAGATAATAAACAAACATCTTACCTCACAGAAGACGATGGGACAGCTGGAACAACAGTACACCTGACCTCCCTGTCCGCACCATCTGCAGAATAGCTCGCTGCCATCCTCTCCCTTTGAGAACTCCCCACTGTTGTAGAAGTCCTGGCACGAGATGCACACCAGAGTCTTCAACATGGGGTGCATCCTATATCTGTTCATGTGGCGCGTCAGTAGACCGAGGTGCTTGTCACATGCAGTGCAGTGGAGACGAGTGCGACGCACATTTTTCAGTTCTGGAATGATACCTATAATTAAAGTGTAAGTCATTTCCCTAATAACAATTTAGCTCCTAGATTGGTTCTAGGACTGCTCTAGAACCAATCTCGGAGCTAAATTGTTACTAGGGTTGTTCCACAATCACACAACAGTTATAACCAACATTTTTTTTTATGTTTTATCCTAAATGTGATTTTTTACGAAATAAACATTCTTGTAATTTTGATATATCATAATGCAGTATTCATATAATAACGTAAAAAATAATGAATATTGTCGGGCTTATGAACGACCTCAGCTGGCTCAAGCGATCACTTTGCACTCGAGAAACATTCACCGTTTCAGTTCAACCTTGGCTGGGTCGTAAGCCTGATAATCTCTTCTTCAATTCTTCGCTGCTGTAGGAATACTGCATTATAGTATACACTACGAAATGTAGAAAAACTAACGCTTTGCAAGAATAATTTGCAAATTGAAAATAATTCAGCATGTCATTTTGTCAAAAATGTGAATATTTTTACTATGGCTTCGAATGAAAAACATTGAGATTGTACGAAATAGTAGTGGATCATCTGCACATTATTCGGCGCAAAGGCCTTAAAGCTATCATGCCGGAGAGTGGACTATTTTAGTTAATAATAATGAAACTAACTGACCGGGGAACTTTTCCAGATAATACCTTCTCTCCTCTTCGCCGACTCCATCATCAAAGTCCAGCATGGTTGGAGCTGAAATAAAAAATCGTTTGTTTTTAAAATCCCATAATATGCATCCATTTTTTGTTTGATAATAGCAGTGTTTACTGTCATGCCAATTTTGAATTATTATATCAATATTGCACACATTATGGTTTACACATCAAGCACGAGAAATACAAAATTCGTAAACTGTGTCAAAGTGCAATAGGTCAAAACAATGTGGTGAAAGTGTAAGATGAAAAAATGAAAATAATGCATATTTGCAGTAAGAGGTTATCTCTGACATTTTCCCAGAAATGTCAAAACACGAAACATGGGACGCCCGTGCGACAGCGGGTGACCTTGATTTCGATTTTGCGGACGCATCCCTTTTGGGGTCGGCGGCGTCTCGTCGGGCCAAATGGCCAGCATGTCGTCCAAATAAATTGTTAAAACTTCCATCACATCGAGTTGTGGGGAAAATCAGCTCACGTTTATAACATCACTTTAAATATCACACAAAACTAATAATAAACCAATGTACAATATCTTACTTGGAATATCATCCAGAGGATCCAACTCAAGTGGATTTGAGATGGATTTAGAGTCGGCATTTTTACCGCCCTCGTCTCCCATTTTTTTTTTTCGGACAAACTGACCAGGCGGTTTTTGCGTGCACAGCACAATTACGCGTGCCAGAACTTAATCGACGTTATGCTTATAAATAACAACACAATAATTTTAATAATTACGGACTACAAATTTTTATAATAAAAACATAAAAATTAGGAACCCGAACCAAGCTTCAATCAAATGCACCACCATAGAAGTGAATAAAAAAAAGAAGTAGACAAAATAAAATAGCGGGACTTGCTTCTAATGTTGCCAGGTTATTTTTTACCATAGAAATAAATAGTCATACAACTTTGTGACTCAACCGTAGATCTACTCTTCTAAAGCAGGAGGTCGTTCGTATTCACAAACGGAAAAAGTCGAAATCGAGACCAAGGCTACTAAGCAACCTACTAAAGGCTGCTATGAATTAACATACACAATACACATACATAACATGACGTATGAACTATTAGAAAAAAAAAACAGGTTGAGACAATGTCTAGGTACCTACCTATGTCATTTGACATTTTCACATCGCGACATGAAAACCGTTTAGGTATGATAGACGAGTCTACTACAAATGGCCGAGTGCCAAATGGAAATGGCCGACATGGACAAACGGCCGACAGATACAAACGGCCGACATGACAAACTGGTCGACTGCTACAAATGGCCGAAAGACGAAAGGCCGAAATCCAAACAGCCGACATGGACATATGGCTGACAAGTACAATAGGCCGACATCCAATAGGCCGACACGGACAACTGGCCGACAAGGACGAATGGCCGACAAGGACAACTGGCCGACAAGAACGAATGGCCGACAAGGACAACTGGCCGACAAGGACGAATGGCCGACAATGACGTTTTCAAGATGCAGCAGACATGGGACATTAATAAACACCGTAAAAATTAATGTTGACCGGTTAGGTTGTTTTTTATTTGTGCTTGTAAGGTTTTTATTATTAAATTTATTAAAAATATATTACTAAATTGAGCGCTAAAAGGCGCCTGCAGCCGAAACAAATGAAAAACCATTTTTAGCGCCTAAAAATTGGGAACCTGCATGTTCGTTGGAAAGTTCAAAAGTAATGTCCCATGTCTGCTTGGTGGTGGTGATCTAATTCGTGGCAGCGGCTAATCTATGGTAAAAACAGTGTTACCACTGTTACAGTCTATTTCTTTTTCAGAAGTCTCACCGCGCAAACTTGATTTAGTGTTGCTTGATATGATGATAAGATATGGTTACATTTTTTCGCTACTTTCAAATTATATTTCAGAACTGTTGTTTAAAAAACTAGCCAAATTTTGGATTGTTGGAATAAACTGGCAACTTTGTTCTTCAAACTTGTGATGCGATCATTGTTTTAATCTTTTTTTGTGTCGGCCATTTGTCCTGTCGGCCATATGTATTTTCGGCGATTTGTCCTGTCGGCCATTCGTCCTTGTCGGCCTATTGGATTTCGGCCTATTGTACTTGCCGGCCATATGTCCATGTCGGCCATTTGGATTTCGGCCTTTCGTCTTTCGGCCATTATTGTACCAGTCGGCCATATGTCTTGTCGGCCGTTTGTCCGGATCCCATGATAGACAATGATAGATTCTCAACAAGCGCTAATTTTCGGTAGCAACAGCTGCTGATGCATTTGAAACATCCAGTTTAGAGGTGTTTTTATCTGTACTAACTTCATAATCATAAATTAATGAAATAATTCATCTGGTATTGTAGGTACAAAAAATAAACTAAGATTAAATCTTTTTGAAAAATCATACAAGTAATGTTCACGACAGTTTTGTATGTGAGTAGGTAGCGTAAGTGTAGAAAAATATAATAATTAATTGTAGGTATTAGGTAGGTATATGATATCATCAGCAATGTCGCTATTCAACAACTAAATAATGACCAACATCGCTGTAAATTACGTTCTATATTCGATCGGCGGCTTACGATTTTTGAACGAGTAACGAACGATGCCCCTAGCCAAATTCATTTTGCTCAATTTCTATTGGCTGCAGGCTGAGGGGGCATTTTGCAAAAAATAATCTGTTTTTGACAGCGGCGGCGAGAGGTCGGTTCGTCGCGTGTTTATATAACTTTTTAATTGTAATTATTAGCGTAATGTGGAATTGTATAATTATAATACACAATATATTAAATTCCGTGCCTTCTATTATAATTTTAAAATACGTACATTTAATATTACACAACATTTCATTGATGAAACAGCTAGTGAATTTGAATTGTCAACGATAATAAATAATTTGATCACGTTAAAATGTAAATAATAACAAAAAGTTTCAGTTAAATTTTGTAATTACATGCATTATTGTGTCATTTTCGTGAGTTTAACTAATTTTTACAATTGATATAATGATATCAGATATATTTAGGGCGACAAATGAACATTTTAGGGAATATTTTTATAATTTGGTTGAAGTTTGCGTTCAGTGAGTGATTTTGAATTGAAATAGTGGATTGCAGTGTCGAATTTTTTTTGTATTATAAAATTACAATACGTCTGTAATATTATTATGATCGTAAATAATATTAAATGTGTAGTGTTTGTGATTTATAACACCGATGAATTTTGTTGACACTGAGGATTAATAGAGGAAGATTTTAAAATGACAGTCTCCTACACATCGGAAGTAGCGACTTGTCGGGGATTTGGATGCTTTCTTAAATTATTATTCAGGTAAATAATGTAAAATACTCATGTAATTGATTTGTGTGATGGCATCTGCCAACTGTTTAGTTAATACTCTCCACATATCAATTATTATGCAGATAGTTTTATCGCAAGGATGTGCTTGCTAACTGCATCGTAGGGGGTGAGATTGGTTGTTGCAATAAATTGTTTGAATGTAGAGAAATATTTCGATATTAGTTAAGGAAAATAAAAAACAGGATTTATTGTGAATACTTTACCATAAGAATAATTCCTTTAAAGAATATAAGGAGGCCACAACACTCCAAATCATAGACCCGTTTTGTACTCGAATGCCATTTCCAAATTACAACCTTTTATTGTTATAGGAATGGGATACAGCGAAAGAGGATCTTTCCTGTGTCACATTCCATGACTAGGTAAATATGTATAAATGCCAAAAAAGCCTTTGGAAGATTGTTTCGAAAGTAGTCGTGATAATGAAATCCACTTTACATAAAAAAAGAACTTCTGCCCAAATAACAATAAGTAATCGTAAATTTGTTTTTTACAATCAAGATTTTATGACTTCACATCCTAGAACTGTTTTTCGCGGTCTTCCGAACGATACCAAGCACGCCCTTCCAATGGCGCCTCCAACCAAGAATAGAAAGAATCAGAATTTGTCAAAAGATATGAGTTCTAATCGTGAAGCACTTTCATGAGATACCAAACATGCCGGAATGCGGTGACTGGATCCTCTCCATCTCTCGGTGTCTTGAGGCTTGAGCTAGAAACTACTAACAATTACTTACGATCTGGATTTATTTTCCAACGCCTTTTCATACGATACCACACATGACCGCACACGACCCTTGGACCCCCCTCAAATCCTTTGTATCTTTTTTCTCACTGGAGAAAGCTGGTCCAATCTGGTACAGAATTCAGAATTGTATTGTCATCGAATTTACGTATGTTTGCAAAGTTTCAGTTCTCTAAGTAGTCAGGAAGTGGTTGAAAAATCACCACCTACAGTGAACTTAAATAAAATCTTCTAAAAATGGGTTGTACCTAGTCAACATTTTATGAATAATTCATCTACTGGAATCCAACTAGAAAGTTTAGGCTTTTATCCGTTGAGGATATTTCTGAAGGGCTTATGTCTTTTTTGGGATTTATGTTGAGCAATACTTAAATAATACAGTGTCCAGGTGGGTCATACCCTGCCACTCCAATATGCGGCGACATACATCGCCTTGTCATTTACTAGTATCAGGTCCCCAGGGGTGCAGCTCTCTCCCATCAAGGGACATATTAGTAATATTCTTATGGGTTTTTCTCCGGGAACCAAGTGTTTGATAGGTTCGCCAAAAATGTCAAGTTACTCATCAACTCATCACCTCTTTAAACAGAACGAAGAATGCGTTGTATTTAAGGCGCCCTTATGTCTGCAATACTTACAGTATAATATTTTAGACTAGACAACCCTATATAATACCCATATACTACTTTAGTTAAAAGTGTGTTATTATTCCATTATTCGAGAACAACACAATGGCAGATTGTGAATAAAAATATTATGTCGTGCGTTTTATAGGGCAATTAAAATTTATAGAGCAGTCTTCATTTCATACATACTTTTAGTATGTATGCTATATATAGGGCTGCCACCTTTGTAAGACCGTAGGCCCGGAGATTTGGGAAAAAACGAATTTGTAATTATAGTCTGTAAAAAAGTTGATAACCTTTTTTTTGTCATCACCATAATCACTAACCCGGAGATATAGTATGCTGACCCGGAGCCCCGGTCTTACTATTGAGAAGTTTTTTTTTTAGTCATGACAACAATTTCTGACCCGGAGATACACTATGCTAAACCGGAGCCCGGAGAACACCACTCAAACCCGTAGACTCCGGGTCAAACCCGGAGAGGTGGCAGCCCTAATGCTATAATAAATTACGCAGGCGGCCAATCATCAAAGCTTTAATTAACATTGTGATGTCAATTAAATATTGCATTTAGGTACTACGATTGTGTCTAACCAAATACATCGCGCGAATTAAATAGTGCCCTCGGATCCGTAAATGAATCAATTTTCATAGAAGTTGTAGAATTTCCCTAGAGAATTTTGTGTTTAAAGCTAGGAGGCCTAATATGACGTCTGGGTAATTTCCCGCGGCATTGAAAGGTTCAAAATCGCATGATGAAATGTTAAAAATAGCATTTTTTACTTTTAGGGATTGATTTCGCTTCATTAATAAAAAATTACGGTCGTTCACTCGATTTCAATGCATATCATCAATACGAAAAATATTTTTTCTTTGCGACTTTCGGGGAAAAAAGTTTGCTGTCTTTCGAAAAAAATTCATAGGCGTTTTTCACATTTTTTTTTGGGAAATCTATTCGCCTGTCCACAGTGTGTGAGCAGCGTACGCTCCGTTTCTTTGGCCATATTGTGAGAGCGGGTCCAGACAGCCTGGAGCGCCAAATCATGCTTGGGACGGTTGACGGTAGGAGGGGAAGGGGACGACTACAGATGAGGTGGACAGATGTGGTCAAAAGGATCACGGGGGCCAATTTGTACGAATCCACAAGGATGGCGCAGGACCGAGAAGGATGGGCGAGACTCATCCGAGAGCATGGGGGTCACGATCCTCGTAACCGAGGGACCGACTGAGAAGAAGAGATTCGAGATATATATAGTAGTATCGCGAGGATAAAGGCCTTTTTTGTAGTGTGAGACAGTGTAACTACACGCAAGTCCGTACACGGAGTTATAGTAGTATTAGTGAGCGCACAATGAACAAGAATGCACACAGATGCGTTAGGCAGGTATGCCCGTCCTTTCACGAACACTACAAAAAAGGCCTTTATCCTCGCGATACTACTATACCTACTTAAAATCTTTTACGGCCATTCCCTAGATATAGGTTCAATGTATCTACCCTATTATTTTCCAAAGCATATTTAAAAAGGTTGCCGTGATCTAAGATCTCAAAAATCATTTTTTTAATGTCAGTGTGCCTACTTTTAGTTGTGGTTTAAACTTTAAAAACACAATTTTCCTGCGGTAGCGTGACACTATATAAAGTTCAAGGATTTTCCACAATGCACCAATTTTTCTATTCTGTCGCCATCTGTTGAGAAGTGGACGTAAATTGCTTAGCAACTGATGAATAAAAATGTTTGATTCTATGTGCATTGCAAATTGTAATTTAATGGATACGTTTGGTTCCATTGTATGAAAGTATATTGATGTTACGATGAATGGAGATTTGAGAATATGACGGATAATAGAGATGTCATAACGCGATAATGTATCTACTCTTCGATTAGGGTTGTCATCTGACACGAATTTTCCCGACATGTCTGGAATTTCAGGTTTCAGCCAGAGAAACGGTGAAAATTGGGGTTAGCTGGCAGAGATCGCAGCACTGCGATAATCTCTCCCTAGTGAACAAATGTTTTGATTTATATTTGAAATGTTGTATTTACATGAAGTGTTTACATATCTCTGTATCTTGTTCACCAAAAGTGTAATATATAAATAAATAAAATTTGAAAAACTTGGGATTTTTTAAACAGAAGAGGAAAATAAATTAATTAGAGATATGGGGTTCGTTGGAGGAGATCGTAGCATTGCGATAAGCTCGCCCAACTGATTGAATGTCGTGGTTTCTTAAATTGTTGCATGAATTTTTCTTAAGATATGCTCACCTGTATTTTGTTGACTTGAACTATGAATAAATTAAATAAATTTTAACACTATAACGACATTTATATCATTGATCCAAAATGTCACAAGATTTGTTGAAAAACCAAGGGTTTTTCTGAGAAAACTCATTTTTGATCTGGTAACCCTATCTTCGTCCCACAGTGGAACGGTTGACTGAAGGTCGTAGCATCAATTTTATTTCTAATCGAGTTCTTGACAATGGATGACATAATTATTGCTAGGCATGAGTTTATAAAGTTTTTATATATAAAACATGTCCTAGACTAGGTGACCATATGACAGTTGTATTTACCTAAATTATTTTAGGTATGGCCCAGAATTTATCTGCATTGCACAGACGGAAATACATTACAGTTTTTTCCTCAACAGAGACGAGAGGCATCTTCATTCACATAATGCAGTGTTATGTGAACTCCCTTGGGGAGGAAGCAGGATGGGTGTTCCGACGCTTACGAGTCGGCTTTGGCTGGCTTAAGCGATCACTTTATGCCCAGGGCAACGTTCACCCATACCACCACCTCCTGCTGTCAATTGTGTAATTTTTGGAAGTTGTATGTATGCTACAGCTGGAAACTATTTCACAATGCACCAATTTTCCGATGCTAACGCCATCTGCTGATGAGTGGACGATGTCTCTCGTCTCTGTTGAGGAAAAAACTGTAACATGTGACAATTGTCTACTAGTATACCAACTGTTAGGTATTTAAAGTATTTGAGGCAGTAGCATAATAATTAGATACAAATAATGATGTAGGATTCACATAGGTATAGTTTTCCAATTGTAATTAGTAATTCTAGGTATTAAATACATATGCATATCATTGTTAAACGATCTGAAATATTGAATAGTTAGGTAGTACATGTGTTACACAAATTGTAATTTACAATACAATACCATTAACACTTTATGGATACTTAATGACACGGTGTATAAATACATAATACCTATTATTACAGAGACAGACATTATCATTTTTTAACAATACATATTCATAAAACTAAACACAGCAATTGAAGAGGCTGTGCCATTTTAAGATGTTCAATGTTCATTCATGAAAAACGTTATATTATTAAGTGCCCATATGCTGCCATTTGGATGTGGCGTTTACTCAGGCAATACTGAGAGCATCGTCTGGAAACTGAAGACAGTGGTAGATGGAAGTATTGACTACAAGTTGACTGTCCTACAATTACAATATTTGGAAATTTCATGAACAAAAAATAATTCCGAAAGAGCCCCTGAAATTTACGGGAATAATCCATTATCCTTTCAGTTTTTCAGATGTAAAAGTATAATTTAGCCAAACTATTGGTATTTATAAGGTTAACAAGTTGACTGGTGGATTTATCATTTTTTTCCAGGTTTTTTTAAAGGTATAATTCCCATTGTCGCTTACTTTATTCTTATTTTGGGCTGACACTCATACAAAATTTGAAATAGTTGAAGCGATAAATAATCAGAGATGAAAATCAGAGGTGTTTTACACATTTGTTAGAGAAATCTATAATACAAGATATAAAAAATATTTTTCTGACATTTACTAGAATTAGGGTTCAATGTATCTACCCTATTTTTTCCAAAGCATATTTAGTAAGGTAGTCGAGATACAGGGTCTCAAAAATCTCTCTTTTTTTAATGTCTTTATGCCTACTCACACCTACGTATACCAGTAAGATGGTCCGACCGGGTGATGCCATTGGAACCACGTTTGCAGAATCATTGCGGCGGGCTGTAGACAGACCTGCTGCGAGAAGTAGTTACCGCTTGAAGGTTACGATCCTCAGAATTAAGGGACCGATTTAAAAGAAGAAGAAGAAGATGCCTACCCAAAGATAAGGAAAATGTTATTTGGGATGATCCTTCCTTTAATCATTATTGAACGAGCACCATTCAATTGACTAGTCGACTATAATACCTAATAGTGAAAATCTATCTAAATCTAAACTCACGGCTATCCAAATCGTTATTATGGAAGTTAATTCTGCGGAACGAAACACAAACAGATTAACTGTTGATGGTTTTAAAGCTTAGTCCAGGTGCGATTTCAGATTTGATTTGTATGATGGTTAATGTTTATGGGTGTGTGTGAGTCAATGCTACATTAGGTATATTATATTATGAATATATACACACTTCATTACAATCGGCATAATATTTTACAGTGTTGAGTGTATAAGTAATTTATGTTACAAGTTACAGTATTATTCTCGGCCTGCTCATCACCATAGTAGAAGTAACGGTAGAGGGCAGTAATGTGAGAGGTCGCCCAACAAGCAGTTATATGGACCAGATTATTGTAGCACCCTACACGGAAGTGAAGAAATTGGCGAGTGACAGGACGGCGTGGAGACAAAGAACTAAAATGCTTGGTACAAACCAATCTACAAGATTGCAACCACTTCATCATTGGTTGTGAAATGAGCTTAAAAAACGTCATCGATCAAATTGTGATGGTCGATTAAAATACAGGAATCCAACTAGAAAGTGGGGGTTTTTATCCATTCAGAATATTTCTGAAAGGCTTTCGTCTTTTTTGTGGTGTATTCACTATGATCAACATTCTTATGGATTTTTCTCCGGGAACCCATCCAACTACGTTATTTTTTTAACATATGCGTGGAAAGATAAATAAATAAATCTGCAATATCTATGTTTACTGTTATTATTTTGAGAGCATTACTATACAGTCTATCAAGAAAGCAAGGTCTCGATTTGGAATGACATTTCTGTTGAGATTCTACCTTCTGCCATTATATGGTTAACTAAAAGCTACATGTGGCGCCCTCATCGGAAACAATCTCGTTTTGAGAAACTGAATATTATATACGTATTCCCAATTAGGTGGTCGGGTACAGCAGCTAGTTGGTACTTTATAGAACTAATGGTGCCTCTATATAATATAGCGTGTCGAGTAACCTTGACCATCTCTGTATTGTAATATCCTTCGTGTATATTCACATAATTATAATTAGTATATAACTTACAACTTACAGAACAGCAGTCAGTGGTTACTAAGATGACGACCGCAAATTGTTCATTCTCCGAGATAAAATCTCGTAAATTTTAATGTGTTGTATCGTGTATTCAACTGACATACGAAATCCATCTATTATATGCACATCCTTTTGTAAAAAAAACGATGATTGTGTAGAATTTCGAATATAAAATAAAATAAAAATAAAATTATCCTTATTGTACATAGAAACAAACGAAGGGCGGGCTTATTGCCAAATGGGAATTTCTGCCAGCCAACCCATAACAGAAACCACAATGAGACAAAAGTAATTTTAAACTTGGTACCGAAAGGGTACCTTAACATAACTATAATTGAACACATTTTTATAGATTTTATTTTTAAATTTTCTTTTTTTATTTCTACCTATTTCTATTTATTTATTATTAAATTACGAGTATTCATCCTCTGATCTGAATGCTGTATTTTTTGAGCAATAATTGCGGTAACTCGTACAAATCGTACTGATTGGGAATATTATTTCGCAATATATAGTAATTATTTCGGCAATATTTAAAGCGAGACAGCGATTTTGTGGGCAAACGAGAAAGATAATTAATTGACCATGTAGAACGTAGATTGGATATTCAGCAATTCGTATCGCCGACATCCTCGTTTCCATGAAATATCGTTGTCTCGCTTTAAATATTGCCATAAATAAATAATAATCAATGCTAATCAATATGATATTCATCTTAACATTAAAAGTTTCATAATAATTCTATATACCCCCGTTTTCACCAACTTTTACCTAAGAAGGAGACCCCTAAGAAATTTCCATACAAAAACAGAGATAATATTCTATTTTTTGACACGCAGGCCTACCAACCACACCCTAATTCCATACAAAATGCAACACGCAACTCACCTACGTTAGGTGCCCAAATATCTCTGCCCAGGCTAGGTGAGTTGCGTGTTGCATTTTGTATGGAATTAGGGTGTGGTTGGTAGGCCTGCGTGTCAAAAAATAGAATATTATCTCTGTTTTTGTATGGAAATTTCTTAGGGGTCTCCTTCTTAGGTAAAAGTTGGTGAAAACGGGGGATAGATTCGTAACTCTAATGCTGGCGCCACATGTTCGACGAGTCTCAGCGTCTGTTCACGAGCACCAATCATTCACGGATGCTCGGTAAATTTGGAAAACCATCCACACGCTCCCGACCGCGCTTGTATATTATGGATAAGCGAGCATGACGGACGTCTGGATTGTGTCGGCTATAACTTTCAGCATAGCGTATCTTTATTACAAAAATAAAATGAAAAGAAAACGAAAAATACGGCGAAAGAGATGGTGGATGTTAAAAATTCATAGAAACCGTACCAGTTTAATATTTAATTAAGTATTATATTATTATAACTTCATTCATGTAATATGATTTTTATGTAGTTTCATGTGTGTATTTAATATTTTTATTATTTTTTCGTTTTATAATTAAAATTCGATAATAATCATAAAATACCTTCTTACCTTTATATACCTATATATTTTTACTTTTGTTCTGTTATTTTCTCTCTGCGTTTGTGATATGCATTGTGAAAATGCATTATGTAGGTACTTATACTTACATATATACTTCTTTTAGTTTCCTTGTTCTTTTACTATGAGGCTAATTGTATACTTTTAATCCAGTCAAATTATACTCAATGCAGTTTCTCGATGGAGAGTTGTGGGGTAGTCTGGATTTCTTTCATGCTATACGTTTTTTGGGGTGCTGAATGCCAACAAAATTTCTTGACGGGACGTGGCATTAATAATGGGAAAAATGGCGAAAATTTCCATATTCTGGCGAATTCTGCATATGAACTTGACAACTATCAACTTTTTGTAGGTTATCTTTTCAGCAGAATGAAAGTACATAAAATTTCCTACAAAGGCATATTAAATTTTTCTCTAAAATAAATGGGAACGGAGCTGTCAAAGTCCAAAAAACATATTTTTGTGTTGTTTACTCGTACATTACGAGAATCGAAAATGCATTGAGAAAGTTCACCTTGTTTCATTCACAACCAAATTTAAACAATTATTCTTTAAATTTATGAGTCACACTCTACCTTGCTGGAATCAGTAAACATAACGAATGTTTTCAACAAAAAAAAAACATTTAAAAACACCGTGAAGTATTTAAGCTAGAAATGTTTAAATAACTTTATTTAAAATGTAGTGAATTGTTTAGGCTGAAAATGGTTACACCTTTTTTGTTTAAACATTTCACTACCTATATTTTTAAATAAAATTTACCCTGAAAACTCTTCATATTTACTGATAACAGTGAGGTAAAATGCAGCTATTTCTATTACAACAATAATACGCGAGACGTCCGTCTTTCCCAGGCTGAGTCAACTCTGGTTTTGGTACTTGCCAACAAGCATATTGTGTAGTTGGTAATACATCGCTGGACTTTTCGATGATAATCATGGTATTGCCTGGGCAGCTCAGCGGGGAATGCGTAAGGGATATATATCGCATCTCTTCACTCTTTCACGATCTTATGGGATTTGTATGACAGACGCAAAAAATAGAATTACTGATTATGAAAATAATTCCGAAATCTTAACATTACAGTGAATATTAAGAACATAAATGTATTATTATGTTATCATGCAATATTTTTATTGGTGAATTAATATTTATTTCTTTTTAAGAAACCAGATTTCGAGAAATATTATACAAGTCTTTTACATTTTGCAAGCTGGCAATACAACGCCAATGCCGTTTGTAAAGTTTGTAAACAACACGCGGCCATATTTTTTAGTGTTTCTGTCGCGTCGCCTTTCCAAAATTTGTTTCGTGATCGGTATTATTACATTGTTTTGAACTAGGTTTGTGTAAAATATTAACTCCTTTTTTGTGTTTTTGCGAGACATATATGATTCGTCATTTCGGGATTCTGTGTTTGGGAGAAATATACGTACTCGTTTGTGTGTGAGAAATGGAGACTAATTCTATGATGGAGACTTGTTCTATATTCAATTATTGTCGAGACCAGAGACTCGTGTAACTTGTTTTGTGTTATAGTTTTAAAGAAATATTCTGGGTTTCACAAACTTTAGGTTCGGAAAAGCCATCTGTGACAAATTTTGTACGAGAAATGTTGACACGCGACTGCAATCTTTACTTACTGAAATTCCTCAATCGAAAAGTTGGTGAAACGCTCTGATAGACTCATTATTTCGTATTATTTTTGTTAATGGTTCTTTTGAACATCTTTTTTAATTGTCTCTACGTAATGTTTATACAAAATGTGTGTATTATTTACTTACAATAAATGCCAATGTCATACTACCTACTGCTGCATTTTAATTCTTTGGTTATTATACTTATTTCCAAAGGGTTAGTGCGCATTAATGATTAAATAGTTGTATTGTAGTGTAAAAATGGGATATATGGATATGTCCCGCTTTTGTATTAGAGTACAACTATTTTTAATCGCTAATGCGTATTGATCCATATAAAACCTCAATAATCGATTTATCAAGGCGCCATTGTTTATGTGGGCATGAAATGAATGAGAGAGAAAGCTAGATGAGATCTGTCATTTTCGTGTTTGCATATATTTTCTATGAAGTTGGCATTCTTCTCTCGTTAGAGAGTATATGTGTTCTGTGGTCTTTCCCCTGCTAATGCACAAACGCTACTAAGTTCGCACGAACGTGTGGACGCTTCGCAAGTTTTTTGCCGCAAGCTTCCTTTGATCTTTGAAGTACCGTGAACACTCAGCCGAAGTGTTCACGTTCCTTCACGAGACAAGGCAAACGCCCATCCACACGCTTGGAGGTTGTGAACAGTCGTGGAAACTTGGCAAGCATGTAGCGCCAGCATAAGGAATCTTAATAAAAAAACCGTCATTGAATGCGGGTAAAACTTAGTTTAAAATATATTTATCTCTTGATCGATAAGGATAATGATCTAGATAAATGCACTTCACAAGTATCTATGCGATTAATGGTTTATTTATCTAGGCCCATAAGTACTGTTTTATGCATTTTTATTGTAACTCTTTGCACGTATTATTTATAGATACTATATATTATTATTGCATTACATAATTATAATTAATGCTAGTGTCGTAGGTTAGTTATACATAGGGTTTCCAATATTTGTTCGAATAAATATAGTATTTTTCAAATTAATTATAAAAAAAACATAGCACACTCCAATAAAATATAGTATTTTCAGTGACAGATTGAGACCCTACGCAAAAATAGATTGGGACGAGGGGGCTCCCATGTTGCAAAAAAGGTGATTAATAGCATTGCAAGCGAAGATTATTTGTGAGATTGTGTATAGAACGTCGGAATGTAAATCTGGTTAATAAAAAAATAAAATTATGAACAATGCGTCACACAATATGAAAATAGATTCCTTATCAAAAAATGCACCAAACGAATAGCGCCGCAGTCGAAATTATTTTCACAAATATTGCTGAAGTGATGAATCTGGTTGCTTTCATTAATAACACATCTGAAATATCTACTGAAAAATATACTTAGTATTTTTGCGTACTATATATTTCCTCAACAGTAGGTATATAGTACGCAGACCTGAAATACAGTACAATACAATCCTATATATTGTAGTACGGTTGGCAACCCTAGTTTTACAGTCAGAAGGCCTCTGTTAACAATTATGATAATGAATAAGATCAATGTGTACTGAGATTATGCAATTCTATACTGGTGCATCGAGTACCTAGATACTGCAATCTGTTTAGTAATACAAAACATGCCTAGATAAGTAAATAAACCAGTACACATATTTCAATATACAGCGAATAGATTGCAGTACGGTGTGCCTAGATAGTAATAATGTACTGTATACGTAACTAAATAAGGAAGAATTCTTCTATAAATTTTACATTACCAAGAGCGTTACGTAGAATGGATTATATGTGGTGGCTAGAGACATTAGGTACTAGCCAGAAATCGAGAAACAATGAGAAATACCCAATAGGGCTTATGCTAAGATAGGATCTTCGCCAACCATTGAACAGGGATGTTATTTTGCATATTATATTGTATCATCCCATTCGTTCCAATTTTAGTGTATGTACCGCCGAAGCGAGTACTACATTTATATCATCAAAGTAGACAATTTTGCAGCTTTCAATACGATAATATATATTTTTATTAACGTGATTAATATTTTATGTAAGCACACAAATCCCAAAAAAAATAAAAGGTAAATATTTGCAAAAAAACGCGTCTTTTGAAGTTTATTTTCAGTACGCCTTTCAATAATATTTTAATTGCAGTGTTTTTTAACATAAAGGGCGAAATTCACGTCAAATATGCGAAAATTCGCGTTATTCTCGTAAACAGTTCGACATTCGCGTATAACATCGCTTAATCGCGATCGCATAGTTCTCAACTCTAGTATAATCTTCTAGTAAAATCTATGATGCTTAGGTTTTATGTGTATTGTACATGATTTGCTAGATAGATAGATAGAAATATATGGCCGCATCAATGTAACATTCCTACATAATCTATCATACTGGTTCTCCATCATTCACTGCTTATAGGTTTTTTGCTCTTTTTTCGACCATCATCCTGTCAATTTTCATTCTACCGTGAAGTGAGTGGTTAAAACTTGTTTTTTAGTGTGTGTTTCGTTTTCTAATTTATAGTTACTTATATGTAGCTATGTATCCTTTGTGATTTAATATGCTCTGTAATTTTGTTTTTATCATGGAACGTATTTTTTTGCTCATATTCATAGACATTTTATTTATTATACCTACAGGTTGTAGATTTTTATAACGAAAGGGATAATTTATGACAAACAATTGACTTAATTTCAAACCTAGGGCTACAATTTAATAATTTAGTATAAAAATTTACACATAGAATGTCAATGTGCACTGTTTTTAACATGTTTTTATTTAACTTCATCTGTTGTTGTTTGAGTTACATTTTCATCTTCAAATTTTTATAACTTCCCAATGTCCCAGCACCTTGAAATTTTGCACACGTATTTGCTTTGGGTGATTTACCAATGAAAACACGTTTCAATTGGCAAATTTTAGTCAATGTTTCAGATGTGTATAGTCGACTGAAGCTACTCCTGAATATAGGTGACCTCCTATAACCTCCGATTCCGCGCTTCGGTTGGTTGATAACCAGCTGGTTTGTTTACCTGTTATTCAAAGTGGCTATAACTTGATTGGTCGGAAATAATGAAGTCATTTTCTTCCATTGAATGCAGCAATGAGCGTGGGTTTTAAAAAGTTTTATACGAGAATTTGTTTAGTTAAGGCTCTCCACACAGTTCGGTAGTTAACTGAATCAACCGTTTGCAAAAAACTTATACCAAAACCTCTCTCTAAATTCAGTGTTACCCTGATTTTGAATTCGGAAAGAGGTTTTGGCCGGAGCTTTTTTTCCAAACGGTCGATTCAGTTAACTGAACCTCCGGACGTCTGTGGACTGTAGAGTGTAGAGAGCCTAACTTTGCCAGAACCTGTCACAATGTTGTGCAACTTTCTGATAAGCACAATGTTTCCACACATGTTAGTTCAATGTTCCGAGCTAACAATGTAACATCAGTATATCACCATACCGCACCATATATCCTTATTGTTTATTGACCGGCGTATGATTCATTAGCTGTGTGATTACACTAGGTAATAGGTATAGTACATGTCATGACGTGATAATGAGTTATTGACAGAGGTCTGTCAACGTAATATGAATTTCCTCTTCCCTCTCCTATACTGAGAACTGCTCGCTTACCCAACCAACAATGTATATTTCATGTCATTTAGGTACGTAAGTTAACATTGCTTTGACTATTGCATTTGTCGTTATCAATAAACCAGAGATTAATTAATTACATTGTCATTTATTCATTACTAGCTGAGTTACCCATGCTTCGCAACGGCAAACTCGGTTGGTGAAGTAGAACAATTGCAATGTTCAATTAACTTTCAACATCTACGGAGGTGCATTTAAGAACTTTTAGCCGAGACTTTAAATTTCAGATTCTTGCATAATTTATTCATAAAGAAGGAGTAAGTTTAATACTGAACCATAATAAACTATATGATATGTCTGTTTGTTTGACCACATTATTTTTACAAATAGGAGCAGTAAACACTCCCAACTACTTTTATGATCGACACTATGGCAGATATTTTTGCTTCAATAAATGTCAAGTTTGCAATTAGAACATTACTCTGTTTCAAATCATTATTAATCTCTGTTACAAATAACTTGTCCACTGGATACTTGATTCTTAGTAGTAGTTCTATGGACATAAGATACATTAGAGAAATTAACCCCATAAACGAAAAAAACGCTACGTATTTTTAAAACTTTATCGTGCGATTTTGTACCATTTAGGACGGAGACCTTAGATCTCGACAACCTTACTAAATATTGTTATCCACGGAGACCCATGAGACAAATTGTGTGAACAGAGAGTCCGTGATACGAATAAATAAATTTACGGACTAAAATATTTATATGTGATTTATAATTGTTTCCATCATGTCGATAGATGATACTTTATGACATGTTTTCACAATACATTTTGCTACCCGTGTTCCTCTATGTTGATCTTGCACATCAAATCAATGTCGTTCAATTAGCACCACCTAATAGATTGTTCACGATTTTATTGTTATTGTGGGGATTTCTGGTCATCTTTGCAATATTTTCAGAATAGGTGAATAGCAAAGGCAATAAAGTAAGTCTATCTATCTATACCCTCACGCCACGTCCCTTGCAACAGAGAGGACATAGCGCCAGACTGCCCTGTCCTTACACACCTCCTAGCCTCCGTCACATTCATGCAATTTGTCATAAACGCTCTCCGATTTCTTTCACTCAAAATGCGTCCATCCTTGGAGTCCTGTACCTGGAAGAAATTTGATCAGCGTATTTACTGTTCATCCCCCTGGTCGGAGAACATTAGTTTAATTATGAAACTTCTTCTTCTTGTTCTTAATATAGGCCTTGTGGCCTGTTATGAAGATGGATTAGCCTCCTGCGATGTCGACTCCCAACTGTCAATCCATGAAACTACCTAAAATAAATTACTAAATTTTTATTAGCCACAGATGAGTTACAAAACCAGACAACAGTAGTATGCTAAAGGGCGGACTTATTGCAAAAGCAATATCTTACAATCAACCCGAAACTATGTAAGTGATGCAGTATTCCGTTTTGGGCCAAAATTATTTATCTACTTGAAAGATACGACATTTTTATCAGAAGCATAATTTTTCTAGGTGACTATGTTGAAATTCGGATTCAGCACTCCCTAAAAACCTAAGAAATACTTAAATATATGCACTTATATTTTTTCTTGAATTAGCCACAAAATTTCCCTAGTAACTGACCTAATGTTGGATTTCACCAACTTATTAGGTGAGGAATAGCGAAGATAGGAGTAACCTAGCACAAATTTTGTATGAAAAATAATAAGTGGCTCCTATCTCCGCTATTCCTCGCCTAAGAAGGTGGTGAAATCCAGCATAAGTCTACCTGTTTCTGCTTTGTTCAATTCGCGTTTATTTTCCTCCAATTTGTTTTCCTAATACAAAATGCTACATTAAACTTAAACAATGCAAGACTGACCTTGACGGAGTGATTTGCAAAATCGCAGTGTAACTCCACCACGCTAGAATTGAAAGTAAAACACACTATTGTCTATTATTGTAAGCATGACTTTGTGGGTATCTGTAATATCATTACTAATGCATGACATTTTCCACATTTTTTTCTATTTATTATATTCGTGTTTCCTTAAAATCAAGTTGCTTACGTAACGAGTCGTTAATTTGAATCCAAGGACTTTTTGAATAGCCTTTCTAAATCCTGTCTTGCATTTTACACCATCGTAAGAGATGGCGCTTTTAGTAAAACGGGATCAGTATTTGTAATAACAAAACATGTTCGCTGACAGTCAATCGTCAGCATAAAAGAAATACGCCCACCAGTGTCCGTCCTCAGTTTCAATGCAGCAAAACCACACATCACGATAAATTTTATTTACATCTACATGCACTTGCCAGAGTTGCTCGGTTAACTAGAGTAGTTCCGTATATTACCACCAATGCTGTCGAGATGGGTTGGCGTGTTTTTAAAAAATATATACGTTCTTAGGTACTTACCATTTTCTGCAATAAGTTTTTCTTTTTTACTCATGTTATGTGTTAAAGATTTCATTTTAACTTTACTTAGATAGGTACCTATGTCAGAATTATCAATAGTCATGTCAAGTAAAATGTCATGAGCTGTCAGATTGCACTATAAATATTTATTGTGCCTTCATTTTACTGTTTTATTAGATAACGTTATATATTTTTTAGAGACGTAACGAGTATTCGGTTACTATTCGATACTCGGCCCCTTTTTGGAGTATTCGGCCGAATACCTAAAAACAGGTGAAAGAAATAATAAAAGCACACAAAATTAAGGCTGTGAACCATGTCTAGGTAAATTGATATCCGTGACGTACCTAATAGATTTTGTAAATGTGTGGGAATGTATGTATCTTTGTGTAAGTATTATCAAAGGGCAATTATTTATTACGAATATACCAATTTCAGTTTTTAACGATTAAAGATTGGCGATTTATTTCATTTTGACGATTTGTTTCAAGCTTTAGGCGATTCGTATTTCAGCCAGAGCAGGATGGGCGATACTTGTATAAATGCGGTTTGTGCGTCAAAATTCATACTTGCCATAATCGGGCCGAATAGTTTGGCCGAATATACTGTTCGTTGCATTGCAACACTAGTATTTTTATCTCATCAGTATATTCAAGTACTCGCTATCTAGTTCCTATCTACATTATGTATTATTAAATTGTTAAGTTGAGTTGTACTTATGATAAAGTACATATTTCATAAGTAAGGTTATAAATTATCTCACAAGACGAGATTTCAATGTTTCTCCTTCAAGGTTATAATTATATTATTAAGTAAATAATTAATCTTTAGTTGTATTGTACATAGGTAATTGTGAACCAGAAATTCTTTTATTGCTTTGAAAAGTACCTGCAACGTTGCCGTGAAAATCTAATTAAAAAAAAACAAGTGTGTACCTACCTGAATTGATTAATTGTGATATAAGGAAATATGAATTGTGGTATGGTGTTTATTACGATTGTATAAAGGGTTGCCAAATGTCCGGTTTTGGACAGGACAGCCCGGTTTTTATTACCTCAGTCCGATCGAAAGAATCCGGGAAAACCGGATAAAAGGCTGTCTGGTTTTTTCGATCGGAGCTCAATAAGTTCAACATGATCAATTGTATAGGCTTATCAATTGCTTATTTTTCGTAAAGTCCGTCAATGGAAAACAATCTTGATTATTTTCATCGTGTTTTCATTTTTCATACATAGTAGGCACCTCAGGTATCCTTGTGAAAACCTGATATGTGTAATATTTTTTGTAGAATAAAATTAGTATGCTTAGTAAACACTGTTTTGAACTACTTAGGTACATAAGTACATTTCCTGCGAAAATATCAGAGTCAGAGATCATTATCAGCAAAAATTTCGTACGCCGGATACCTACAGCTTTCTTTAAAACCATACCATTTCTGGTCGCTTGTCGTAGAATATTTATTCTGACTGATGTACAGTGAAGGATGATCTTGAGTTTATTAGTAATCCAACTACATTATAATATGGAACATTTGATGTTATACAGAATTCAGGGCTAAGTGTAAAATATTTCTACCATAAATATCTGAATGACTCACGCGAGAGTCGAACCAAATTACTCGTAATGTCGACTCATTATAACACGTTCTAATTAATTATCTCAAAAGAGGGACAGTTTCGCCGAATCGTAAAAGGATTACGTATTTCGAAGATAAAGAATACAGTTTTAACCAAGTAAGTTTTTTAGTGATATCTATGGTGAAGTGACGTAATGGTCATGATGTCACTTATTCTGTATCAGCCTACAATGTGGAAACATGTCTACGAGTATATTTTCACTCCTACTCTTTTAAAAGTCAGATACATTCATCGTTAACCTGGTTTTTACAACTTTTTATTTGCTGAGATATGTCAAAATAATTTATAGTTTTTTACTCACCGTTAATTGCGACTTGCTGATTGATAGACGAAAACTCGTTTGTGGGAAATACCCTTTCGAAATGTTGGCCTTACAATTATATTGTGTACAATTGTACCTTGACCACTCACCTTTCAATTACAGCAGTAAAATACCTCTCTTAAGAAATTGAAGACGATACATATTTGCTAAAGTAATTTCTCCAATTTTAATGTAAATATAGGTACACGAGTAGGATTTCTTCAGTGTGACCGATGATTCATGATTGTGGTTTTTCCTTGTGCATTCACAGATCAAACATAACATTCAATTTTCGCAGAAACGATGTCGTAGCAATAGTGTCACAATAAAGAGTAGGCATATTGACGTTTCTAACAAATTCAACAAACGGTAGATCTCGACAACCTTACTAAATATGCCTTTGGAAAAAAAGGTAGATATGTACATTGAACCTTTATTTAGGGAATGACTTTTGAAAAGATTTTTATATCTTGTATAGATTTCTCAAAAAAGAGTGAAAAACACATCTGATCTTTTTTTCCGAAAGACAGAAACTCGTTTCCCGAAAGTCGCAAAATTTTTTTGGTTATTGATAATACGCAGTATGGAATGACCGTAAAAATTTTTTTTGATGAATCGTAATTAGCCCTAAAAAGTTAAAAATAACGCTATTTTTAACATTTTATCATGCGTAACGTCATAGTTGGGTCCCTAGCTTTAAATGTTCGTTTTTTGCTGTATAAATAAATTAAGATTTTTACCGCTCGGCGCATACCTAAGTTTTTATTTACATACTTATTAGTAGACGGTATAAAATTAGGTATGATGTGGTCAAATTTTATGATACTTTGATTTCTTTTCTATGATTTCTACATCCAATGGTACATTCGTACCATCTAATATATTTACATACGAAATGATTCGTTGTCGATGTTGGTAATTAATTAAATACCTACCTGATGCTGATGCTCTTAGTGACTAGAAGTCATTTGAATCTTTATAGTTATGTAGCAACTAGGTGTCTACAATATAGGGGGATCCAAGGGTCGTGTGGGTCATGTATGGAAATCCAGATCGTAAGCCAGATTTTGTCCAGCTCAAGCCTTGGAAGACAATAAGCGATCGAGAGGATCCAGTCACTGCATACCGTCGTGTTTAGTATCTCACGAAAGTGCTTCACGAGTAGAACTCCTATCTTTTTACAAATTTTGATTCTGTCAATTCTTGGTGGGAGGCGCCATTGGAATGAATGAATCCAAGTACCTTGGAAGGGTGTGTTTGGTATCGTTTAGAAGACCGCGAAAAACAGTTCTAGGATGTGAAGTCATGAAATCCTGTTTTTAATTATTGTTTTTTAAGATTGTTTACTTATTTGTTGTGAGCTCGAGTCTTTTCATCATTCATCCATTCCATTCTACTTTGTGATATTCTCGTTTGCCTCAGTTATTATCCAACTATCCTCCTTGTCATTACAACTAGACATATGCTGATTTCTTTATAATTTACTTCACATAGATCTACTCATATTGTCAGCCATATTATTTATTATGTTATGACATACACGTGAAGCCTTGTAATTTAGTACAAAATTGCCAGCGCTAGGTTAAAAAAAAACTTATGGATAGCAGTTGATTCCGGCGTCTGTGAGACGGACTTCCAGTGAATTTTCTTCTCCACCCCATTACGTGATGAATGAAGTTTATTACTGCTTTGCCTTTGTATTATGCTTTCTTTAATTTCAACAATATTGTAGATATTTGAGGAGGATATGCACCGAGTGGAAATCGTAATGCTGGCGCCACATGTTCGGCGAGTCTCAGCGTCTGTTCACGAGCACCAATCATTCAAGGATGCTCGGTAAATTTTGAAAACCATCCACACGCTCCCGACCGCGCTTGTATATTATGGATAAGCGAGCATGACGGACGTCTGGATTGTGTCGGCTATAACTTTCAGCATAGCGTATCTTTATTGTAAAAATAAAAAGAAAAGAAAACGAAAAATACGGCGAAAGAAATGGTGGATGTTAAAAATTCATAGAAACCGTACCAGTTTAATATTTAATTATTATATTATTATAACTTCATTCATGTAATATGATTTTTATGTAGTTTCATGTGTGTACTTAATATTTTTATTATTTTTTCGTTTTATAATTAAAATTCGATAATAATCATAAAATACCTTCTTACCTTTATATACCTATATATTTTTACTTTTGTTCTGTTATTTTCTCTCTGCGTGTGTGATATGCATTGTGAAAATGCATTATGTAGGTACTTATACTTACATATATACTTCTTTTAGTTTCCTTGTTCTTTTACTATGAGGCTAATTGTATACTTTTAATCCAGTCAAATTATACTCAATGCAGTTTCTCGATGGAGAGTTGTGGGGTAGTCTGGATTTCTTTCATGCTATACGTTTTTTGGGGTGCTGAATGCCAACAAAATTTCTTGACGGAACGTGGCATTAATAATGGGAAAAATGGCGAAAATTTCCATATTCTGGCGAATTCTGCATATGAACTTGACAACTATCAACTTTTTGTAGGTTATCTTTTTAGCAGAATGAAAGTACATAAAATTTCCTACAAAGGCATATTAAACAAAGTCCAAAAAACATATTTTTGTGTTGTTTTACTCGTACATTACGAGAATCGAAAATGCATTGAGAAAGTTCACCTTGTTTCATTCACAACCAAATTTAAACAATTATTCTTTAAATTTATGAGTCACACTCTACCTTGCTGGAATCAGTAAACATAACGAATGTTTTCAACAACAAAAAAAAACATTTAAAAACACCGTGAAGTATTTAAGCTAGAAATGTTTAAATAACTTTATTTAAAATGTAGTGAATTGTTTAGGCTGAAAATAGTTACACCTTTTTTGTTTAAACATTTCACTACCTATATTTTTAAATAAAATTTACCCTGAAAACTCTCTTCATATTTACTGATAACAGCGAGGTAAAATGCAGCTATTTCTATTACAACAATAATACGAGACGTCCGTCTTTCCCCTGCTAATGCACAAACGCTACTAAGTTCGCACGAACGTGTGGACGCTTCGCAAGTTTTTTGCCGCAAGCTTCCTTTGATCTTTGAAGTACCGTGAACACTCAGTCGAAGTGTTCACGTTCCTTCACGAGACAAGGCAAACGCCCATCCACACGCTCGGAGGTTGTGAACAGTCGTGGAAACTTGGCAAGCATGTAGCGCCAGCATTATATTATCGCCTCATCTTCTTTCTGGTTAAAATCATTTATAAATAAAAAAATATCTTACAAAGTGCCGGAATAGGTAATCTCAAGTTTCAGTAAATTTCAGTGGGAATTTTGGAACTATTATTATTTATCTTATTAATATTAAACATATTCTCATTTATCCATGTTTTAAGTCTTAGGATGATATCTTTAGCATTAGCTGAGTAATCTTCTTTTACCGACGCAATTTTTCACGCATTCATGGTACATCTTAAAACAGAATGACCTCTCATGAGATGGTACAGGCTGTTTGCATGCGAAAAATCCAGCTTACTTGCCTTTAGTGGATGATGTATTCTCAATAAACTATAAGCGGATACATAGTAGTTTGGCAAAGTGTAGTTTCCCTTGGTATCAGTTCACTTTTGGAATTAACATGCTAGCATATAATGGTTAAATATGTATAACATCCACTTATAACTTTTCTATCTACAGAATATTGAAGTGCCTCCTGTCTTTCTGTCAGTATTGTCTAACTGATTGATGTATGGTGAAATATTCAAGATGGTATGTAGCTGGTAGTTGGTTCCATCAAGACAGTAATCATTCGTAATGTTGGTGCATCATTTATTCGCAAGAAACCTCATTTTGTGAACTCTATCGATTGCCCCAGTGAACTGTCAATGCTCCACATTATCTGGTATATTTCATTGCATACAACATCAATCTGATATTTACATAGTTTTACAATTTAATGTTACTTACATATATCTAAGTGACATGTTCCTGCAAGACGATGTTTTTACTACGTTGTACAATAGAAGAAGAATATGACAGACTGACCCACTTACAGCTGTCTGTCTTGAGTGTCTGATTGTCTGAGAATACGATGTGTCTGTGTTGACTTAAATCTTACATCGCATCGTGGTTACAATTATATATGGCACCGCATCATATAAACATTCCGAGAAATCCCTCATACGCAATTATTTGCGATGTTAATCTCAAATTGACACTCACCTCAATGCATTTTGTATATATATAGGTAAATATAAGTTGTATAGCGTATAACTGCATTAATTTCTGTCGGTGAATATGAATGTTAAATGTTAGGTTTCGGAACTCAGTTTGAATACATGATTTATTATGTTATCGTTTTCTATCGTCCGTAGGCCCATTCGGGCACCTAGACTCGTCAATTTTTCAACGTCAATCATTATCAGATCAATGCCAATCAGAGTGTAAAGGGCTCTGATTGGCATTTCGTCATACGTAAAAATCGATTATTCAACATATCGTCAATGGAGTAAAACACTTTATATCAACAAGGTACTTCTTCATCCCTCCGCGGAAGGACGTATCATCCAGCGATTTTAACTCTCTGGGAAGCACGTTTAGCATCCGCACACTGAGACACACGAAGCTCTTAGACGTCTTCGCTAGTCTGTACCTTATTGGTCTTATGTTGTCTTTTGACCTGGTATTGTATTTGTGGTACTCTGAGGTCAGGGGAGTGCTATGTATATTTTTGCGGGCAAAAAGTAAACACTCTAATATAAACGTGCTGGGCATGGTAAGGACTCCGAGTTCCTTAAAGGAATCTCGACAGGAATCTCTGGGATTCATACCTAGCATGGTTCTCACTGCTCAATTTGTCGAGTAAATTTTAAAAAATCATAATCGGGTGATAGTAGAACGATTGTATTATTGTCACAGATTGTGTCAATGAAATCCACGGAATCGATCCAGACAGGGATTATTATTTTTATATTAAATTGTACTATAATCACTGCACTATCAAGGTCTATATCATTATTTTGCCACTATACTACTCGTACCTATAATAGTTTTGCCCATTATATGTCATGACATGACAATGGACAATTATCAGAAATATGTTGTTCAGCTATTGAATCATGAATTACCGCCAGCATGCACGAATGCCATGAGGCATGAATACAAACTTCTGTGGAAAAAATATTAATACAAAAATGTTCCTATAAGCATGAGCTAAAACGATTTACAAAATGAGAGTGGTTTTGTAATGGATACGTCGAGTTCAAATACTCAATTTGTTGAAGATGTTTTATTGTATGACTGATGGCTTCTCTCTTTGTCGATTTTATTATTTCTATTTGTTTGTGTTCTGTCATAGATAGGATGAATACCTAACTTGTGTCTTTCAAGTATCGTCTCAAGAAGCATCTTCCCTCACCTAACCTAACACTGTCCCTTCTCATCCTTCCCATTCTGTTCCCCTTCCCTGTTCCCACATGTGCACTATGTATTTTTATGTGTATGGATTTTTTAATACTACAAGTATTTCTTTTGTAGTGTAATTGGGGTTAGCTGGCAGAGATCGCAGCACTGCGATAAGCTCGCCCTAGTGAACAAATGTTATGATTTATATTTGTAATGTTACTATATCTCTGTATCTTGTTTACACTACAATACATAAATAAATATGTAAATACCTACTTCTCACAAGCGGGAGGTGCTGGGTTCGTCTCCCGGCGCTGACGATGTATTCAGCACTCCACGACACAAGCTTTTAGCTTACCTACTATGAAGTCTGCATGAAAGTATTTGGGTTTCTGTACACAATCCCAGATGTATTAAAAATCTAAATCCTTACATAATTGTAATGTATATTATATGGTAGGACAAGTGATTGCAATTATCTTCGGATAATAAATAGGTATGCGAATAATTCGGCGCCAGGATAACGTCGCGGCGACTTGCGTCGTTTTAGCTCTGTAGACCACGTGACGCCGTCCCATAGGGGCGATATTAAATAGGTATTACAGTTTAGTCTAGATATACCTAAACCTTTGGTATCCGTGATATCTGGATAAGTAAAAGTTTCCCAGTGTCGGGCTGATGAGTTTATATATCAATCATGAATGAGAATGGTAGACTCTTCTGGCTGGTAATACTTTGAAGTATTTTAGCAAGCCCTGCCTCCGTACAAAAGCAGCATTCGCAGTTCTTGGGCTAACTCATCACTGGAAACTGGCAAGTACCTTCCTGCAATCTTGTACAAATGGATGAAAATTTGGAAAAACTTCGGTTTATACATAAAAAAGCCATAGCTCAATAACTATAACATGTAGTTATCTGAACGGATGCACAGCAAATGATGGAATTCCCATCAGACTTATGACTGATCGTCGCGTCGGTTGGTTTAATCAGTTTAATGTAATCATTTTTCACTTAAGTGACATTCACCAATTCCATCAGTCCATCCATCTGTCACGGCTGAGATTCGAACTCAGACCTTCAGCCTAAAACGCCATTACTCTACCCGCTGTGTCACGAAGGCTGATATACTAATGCGTAGCTTACATATTAACACTACTATAGGTACTTACATATTTTCACATTAAGGGCGAGGGCGTTGATTTATAATAGGTAGGTACACTATTTTCTATATACTTCTTACTTACCCTTTAGTTGAGTCATGACTCATGAGTGTATTGATGTACTTTAGTGTGTGTAATGTGTATACCTCCCCTATACAATATTCAGTAATATTTCTATGTATAGGTATGTAAGGTAATGAACTTATTCGCATGTTATAAATAGTGTCCGACCGAAACTGGTTTTTATGACCGAAACCGAAACCGAAACCGAATTTCGGCAACGGTCTCAGTTTCGGCCGAAACCGAAACCGAAACTTTCTTACAAGAACATGTTTTGAGGGAAAAATAAAGAAAACGTTATTATAATCAGTCAGACTTTACTTTTTTACTTTTAAATCACATAACTATGCAGTCTTCGATATTTTCACTTATTGATAATCAACATAACAACCTCTTTTTTAAGAAAATATTATTGATTGCGCCTTAAAAATACTTAAAATAGGTGAGGTGTTTATTTGAGTATTAGCGAGAGAGTTATATTAACCATTTTTTTTTTAGATAGTTAGGTTAAGGTCCAACTTCACGAAAAATAGAACAGTTTTCAAATTTCACGCAAATATAGTGTCTATCTATATACTAATCACTGTAGTTATAAAGATCATTTTGCTTGCCCAAGTTTTCGGCGCTTACAAAAAAGACAGAAAACAAACTCTCGGAAATTTGTACTGAATTTTTTTTTCTTTTGATGTTTTGAATGAAAAATTTGCTATAATCAAAAATGTGCAAAACGGATCCACTAGGTATTATCAAATTCTACCATGATGTATATATTTTTTTAATACATGTTTTATAGTTTTTGCTAAAACTTAGTTGAAAAAATCATCACAAGTCAACTTCGGAATTTTTTTCTGAAGGATTGATACATTTTTTTACAAATCTGTAAAAGGGATCCACTAGACAAAGGTACAAACTAAATATTCTGCTAACATCTTACTAGCCTATTGTGTACCGGTGAGCAGATATTTATCTTGTAAAAACCCCCTATTTCGTGAAAACCCCTCTTAAACTTGATTCTACTATAATCTATGTATTAGTTTGTTGTCATATTGAATTATTTTTTATGTTTGCTACCTATTCTTATGAATGTATATGGTATAGCCTATATCACGTAATAAAACTTACCAAATTCAAAATAAATCACACGACACAAACAAAACGTCACAAACACAAACAAAACAAAACGACCTGCAAACGCTTGCCAGTCGCGACATGAATACACTTCATCGCGTCACAACGCGCCGAACATGACCGATCACAGCGCGAAAACTCCCGAATGCAGTTTCGGTTTCGGTCGTAGTTTCGGCAGGTTTGCCACCGAAACCGAAACTAAACCGAAACCCGTTTTTTTGCCGAAACTCGACCGAAACCGAAACCGAAACCGAACATTCGGTCGGACACTAGTTATAAAGTCATCTCAGTCTCCCCTTTACAGACGAAGATAATCTCTATTGTGCCTAGTTTAGCGCATAATGTGATTTTGTGTTTGACCTTGATCATGTACTATGAAGTATTTGTATTTTGTATGCAAAAAAAATAGGTAGGTACATTGATTTAGCTAGGCTATAGAATATACTAGAAGCCTCCACTGAGATTTGCATTGATATACATATTTATATGTTGAATTTGTATGGACTTGTATTGAAACGGTTCGATTACAACTTATCTCTGTCAAATGGAATTAAGGAGTTTAACATGTCTCTTGTCAAATGGAAGCGTAGAGACCCAGACTGACGAACACCTCCTCGTATGTCGAGACATGCCAGTGAGGTGCGATGCGAGGGACCCGGTGATGGTCACTGACAATGCCGTTATGGCTGCTAATTTCTGGAGTGGGGTGGCCTAGTGGGGAGAAGCTCGGACCCGAAAATGAATGAATGAAGGTTGGTTTTTTCAGTTTTTTAGGGTTTTTCTATCAATACAAAAGTAAATTAAAGGTATTCGTTGTTCCTGTGATTTATTTTATGTAGACAGAGGTAACAACGTTCCTACTCAAATCACTTTTTGATGAGAATTTTTGGACTATCGTGAAACATGTCTCGGCAAATTACACTAAGTACTTTTAAAACGACATTTTCGTAGGAGTGTACTACATTATTAATTTACCGTTTTCGTGGAAATCTAATATGTATTATTTTACTTTGTTAGCCTGCTTTAAAAATAGATTAAATTTGTATGAAATTGTCGTTAGTTTGTATTCTCGGTATTTTGAAATTTATTTTACAAGTTGGCTCATAAAACATTCATTGTGTACTGAATATCGATAACTTGTAAGGATGAGGAATACCTAACCTATTGAATTACTAATATCTATTCAGTTGCTAATCTACTCTATTCATATACGAGAGCGCCTGACTGAGTGACTGACTGACATACTCACTCATCAACGCAGAGCCCAAACGGCTTATCCTAGAAAACTGAAATTTTAAAGGCAGATAGGTTTTGATACAAAACCTTCAGAAGGGCCTTTTGAAAATTCCGCCCGTAAACCAGAATCTCGGAAACCAGACGTGGTACGAACTTGAGATCTGGCACATAGATTCTCCTATCAAAATTAGTAAAAGAGGTTTGGTCGTTTTTTCCAATTTTTTATTAAAAAGGATGATTTTCAAATGTCTCTTAATAAGGTTAAAAATAATTTCATAGGAATTTACAAAAAAAATTTTTTTTACTAAGGGTCACAACATGTTATTCCGTTCGCAAAAAAGTCAATTATTAGGAGTAAAGGAAAGGGGGTGGTTTGTTTTGAAAGTATCATATCTCAGTAAGAAATTAAGACGGAGTGCTGTAATTATACATTTGCGTCCTTATTTTAAAATAAAAAAATCGTCTTTCATTATTTTGTCAAAAATACCTTATTCTGTCTATTTTTTCACACCTTTAATTTAGTATGGAGGTACCCGTTTATTTTTACGATGAAATTAACAATTTTATAGGTAGGGAGGCAGGTAATTACGTACTTCAGTTCTAATCTACTTTGTTCGCGTTATTTGTAATTAAAATAATTGTTATGTTTTCGTCCAGGTATATTATTACTTATTAGATACCTGTTTAATTAATTATTGTATATAATACCTACCCATACTGCCGTCCAAAGTAAGAACCGTGTATCTTATCAGTTATCACTCGACAACGGGCGCATTGCCGTAATATAAAAAGCCAACTTTACATATCTACTTTTCTCGTCTTTTTTCGTTTTTTTTTTATCGAAGTATTATATATATATGGGTATTTCAACGTAAAGGTGCTCTTACACAAGCAATTTTTCGAGCAATAATTGCGGCGACTCGTACAATTTGTATCGATTAATATTATTTCGGCAATATTTAAAGCGAGAGTGATATTGAGTGCAAACGAGAAAGAGAATTGTCACGCATGTTGTCGGAGACACGAATTGCTGAATCCAATCGGCGTGGACATTTGAGTCAATTTTTTTGAAACTTTGATTTGATTGGATTTTCATAGAGACTTTCGAGACATACTAATTTTAGAAAATTTCTGATATGATGGGAAAACGTGTGGTAATAATGTGATTTTTTGTGAGGTTTTTACTATGAAAAAGTATATACCTATTCCATTCTCGGGGGGGCAGCTGCCCCCCTGACGGCGCCCATGGCTAGGTGGCTCCTATCTCCGCTATTCCTCACCTAAAAAGTTGGTGAAATCCAACATAAATGTTTTTGGCGATTATTACAGTAATCTCGATGTTTTCGACCGTCGGTACTTAGTGGAAGTCCATTTTAAAGGAAAAATGAAATAAACTAGGTAAATATTTAGATTAATATCCACAATTGACGTAAATCTAAATACTGTTGTAACCTAAATATTTTGACTTATACACGGTTTTTACTCAGGACGGCAGTATATGCCCGATACATAATATCATTTATGTATATATGTATTGTGTAAATGTATATAATTATGTATTGAGTATCCGCCCATTGTACTTATGTACATCCCACGCGAATACATTACTCGATAATTTGAAGTTTTCTATGAATAAATAATGACTTGCCATTATAGTACCGCCGTCATACATAATAATTAGATGTATTATATAATGGATACGTTATCAGTAAAAAACAGGACAATAGCATATATAATAAAAGTCATGATAGTATAAAAATGTCATGTTTTGACTAAATTTCGGATAAATGGCATATTTTTTCATAGAACAAGCAGAATTTTGTAAAAAATACGCTTATATTTCGTGGTATTGAAGTTTTCTTTTTTACTGTTTCTTTTTTCATAAAAATAAAGTATTCTACTTAACTTTCGTTATTTCTTGAACAACTCCCCAGTTTGTACGAATCTAAATGCTGTCGAGATAAGATCGCTGAGAAGAAAAACGTTGAGAGATAGGATAAGAAATGAAGTGATTAGACTAGAGCTGCTGTCACGAAGTGTTAAATTCCCCCATGTATTCGAAAAACTTGTAAAAGTTGCCACAGGGTCTGCGTTAAATTGTTACCTGTTTCCACCAGAATAATGCAAGTTGATAATGATTATTGTAGATAACTAGGTTCATTATTCAATCTGTATATCGTGTCCAATTATACCCACAATCAGCCATGTCCAAGAGTTAGCAACAGCTGATCCAACTACTAATCGTTCGTAACTGAATACATGTCTGTATACTTCATTCAAAAGAAACAAAAAATTACCTACTTAATATGTAAATTGTCATAGTTTGTTCTGTGTTCATAATATGGCAGACATTGTTAATGAGGTGTGACGTTATACGGAAATTGAAACCATTGTAAAACGCTTCAAAGAAAGTGTGGAATTTTCAACAAAAAGAAACCGCCGAGTTACAAATATTATTGAAATAACAAGTAGTTATCTCAATGGATGTACAGCAAAGGATGGACTTTCCATCAGGCTTATGACTGATCGTCGGCTGGTTTAATGTGATTGAAGGAAAATCCCGCGGGAATAAGGCCCTCCACATCCCCGGGTAGCTCAGGCGCATTAGCAGCGACCTCTTTACTCGCACTTCTAGGAAAATCTTATTAAAGGGTGGGCCCAGGGTATTACAGTATTACGGGAGCCCCCCGGCAAACCCCACCCCTGAATAACGTTCCTTCAGTGTCCTTTTCCAAGGAGGTTTAATGTGACCACGTTACACATTATTAACATTCACCAATTCCGGTCCATCCATCTGCCGCGGCCGGGACTCGAAACCAGACCTCCAGCCTAACACGCCGGTACTCTACATATGTATACCCGCTGTGTCATGAAGGCTGATGAACGAAGCGATATTCTGTGCATTAATCCTTTATTATCACTTGACACAAATTATTTCATGCATCTTATATTTTTCATGGTGCTCCTCTTGTAGGTAGGTTCAACACTGAGTGTGAACGTCATGGATCGTACCACTAGATGCTATACTGCAATGGCTATGGGTGGTAAAAACGAAAGTTGTAGGTAACTAAAAATAGCTTCAAATTTCCACACAACACAATCAGTGAAAGTCTAATCGTGTCTGTGTAAAAACAATACGGTTTAAAGGGGTGTGTTTTGTGAAAATTCAATGTGTTCGTGTCGTAGTACTAAACTACAAACACAAAGGCAGCTTTCGCTAGGAACTGTGCGAACTATACGAAGGCCTATTATTGATCAGTCGGCACGGTGCCAGTAACACTGGTCTACCGGCAAAGGAAATACTATACCTAACTATAATAGTATAATTAGCCTACGGAAATTCCTAGTATAAATATAGTGTATTACATATATGAGTTATAATGTTATGTAATACTTACACCATTGGCCACTGACCCTATACAATAGAATGTAAGATTACCTACACGTTATTCTGAGCGCCTAATACCTCGCTTCATCAATATGCAAAATAGTTGTCCGATTGAATAAATTTTAATTATCTTCCTTTTGGCTTTATTGTAAGGTGCTCTTACGCGGGCAATTTCTCGAGCAATAATTGCGGCAACTCGTACAAAACGTAGGTATTGATTAACACTATTTCGCAATATATAGCAATTATTTCGGCAATATTTAAAGCGAGACAACGATATTGAACGCAATGATAAAGAGAATTGACTAAAATGAACAAGCCTATTGGATATTCAGCAATTTGTGTCGCCGACAACATGATAATTATCTTTCTAGTTTCCACGCAATATCGTTGTCTTGCTTTAAATATTGCCGAAATAATTGCTATATATTGCGAAATTATGTTAATCAATACGATTTGTACGAGTTGCCGCAATTATTGCTCGAAAAATTGCCCAAGTAAGAACACCTTGCTAAGATTTTCTTTTAATTTTGCCGTCATTAGACCTTGCGACCAATTTTGTTTCAAACTTAATATGTATTTCCGTTGATAAAATTAAGAATATCTTTATAAAGACAAGTCACGGGACATTTAATGATTTCGTAAATAGCTTTTATTATTATCAAAACACAATAAAATGTGGTTGTAGGTATTATTTACGACATAAAGATAATACATAAAACTACCTATTATTAGGTACTATGGGATTGTATGAGATAATTTGACATATCACCGTAATATTTCAGAGTTTCTATGAGGAGAATGCTCATTTAGTATGGAAAAAAAAACAGGCTCGGCGCAAACGAAATGTAACTCGTAAATGTAAATTAAAATGATTAAATAAATACTGCATAGGGGCATCATCGAAATCAATGGCATAATGTGTGAAAAACCTATTCGAAATTCAGGAGAAACAGCGATTGTATCAATTCAGGAGTTCGTTTGTTCGTTTGGTCTTTTAAAAATTATTGTTTCTTAGTTAGAGGAACCAAGGCTGATGAAGAAGAAGATGGGCTACCTTATACTCATCATATTATATGGTTTTAAACCGCAATTGTAACTGTTCAATACTCCTTTTACTAATACATTCATGTGACCCTTGTAAAATTCAGATTCATTTAAAAAAAGATTACTCCTTCGAAGTTCAATACATAAGTCTATTTGAATGTTAAAGTTGTTTATCATGTTTCTAGATTTTTCATAATATTATGACGTGGTCATATTAATTAGGCAATGTGTTATCAATGAATCATATCAAATTTATATTTTTTCTCATGAAAAATGACAAATTATTTCACGTATGAGTTTTCACAACAGAGGTGTAACTAGGGTCAATCCCTTTCAAGTACAATACGGGCATAATAATACAAGGTGCGCTGAATTATAATATCTTCGTTTAAGAATAACATAGCCCTAATTTTTGTTTTTTGACATGATCTATTAGTAGGTACAATTAACAAAAACACTCTTAAGTGGGGTAGTTTTGTAAATAACGAGACAAATAAGGTTCTCCCGTTAAGGGTTGCTCCCAGAAGGGCTCGCCCCGACAAATCCCTCCGAGAATTAAAGCAACCGTCAACGTTTACAAGTAACGTTCTATTTGTGTATAAAAGACATTTATTTATTCAAGTGAGTAGTGAAACTTTCACTGTGGCTTTCACGGCCGGCGTCAATAGAATAGTCTCGATCATCCGGGCTGTATGGCCGTGGTCCAGTGGGATGCGTTGAATTTCCCGACGTTTCGCCCATCTTCTATGGAGGACTTCTTCAGGGGTGTTGAGTACGATGTGGTAATGGACGGAGTGTTTACTTCAGCGGTTGTACGTTTTTTGTGCTCGCTTGCGTCGATGTATGGGCATTTGTTGTGTCGTGGCGGGCGGCGGTCGTGCACGGCTGTGTCGTTAACATCGACGGAGAGGCGGGGCATTATTCATTTATATTTATTCATTTTATTGAAATACGTCTATCGTCAACAGGCATGGGAACAATCACCTTTCCGCCAGCCGGTGTACGGTCATAAATAAACAGAGAAAAATAAATGCGAATCGTAGCATACTAGGGGATGATATGACTGTTTTGAACAGTTTTTTTTACAGAAAAGGAATAATGATCGTAAAGATATATTTTAAAAACATCTGTCGCGGGCGCGTTACGTACCTCAGATCGAGTCTGTCTCCATGATCCATAGATCATAGATCACAAGTTCCAGTGATGTAATCAGCTGTCATTGTTTTGTATTGAAATGTGCCTCAGAACATTAGTTGGTCACGTCAGGTTGAATCTCTCATTATCTCTTGGCAGACACCGCGGGATTCTAGGATTGGATTATTTCCAAATTTACAGGGAAAGCCGACCAATGAATAGACCCACTGTTTCTGTTTGATGTCAACAAGATATCTTATAAAGTTATAAATAATACAGGTCCACCTGATAGGCCAGATATTTGCCCACCGAAGCTTATTTTGTAATTACGATGTGTTGGCTTTCGTCAGTACTGTCCTCATTTGAATGTCAAGGTTACAAAGTATTTTAATTTTTATATTATGCCTAAGGGTTTTTTTTTATATTTATCAGATATATCTGATTGCCCCGGGTTCAAGAATTTGGGATCACAGGTTCGAATGCCAGTTACCCCACAAACCTTTTTCGTTTTGATGGTTTATTGTAATCCCAATAATGGGGTAGCTCGTAAATGCCGTGTATGTGTAATGTGAATATAAAAACACATCACATTCTCTTTGCGTGAACATTTATCTGACATTCAGAATGGGTGGTAAACATCATCGCTGGAAAGATGAAAAGCGCCTTATTGCATTTTTACGAACACCTAACAGAACACTTTAAAAATGTATAAACAAAGTGGGGGGACAATTCTTTAACGCGGGGGTCCTACAAGGATGTTTGCTGTCACCTTGAATCATATTGAGAAAAATGTATGATAGATAAGTGTGTGTTTGGTTGAGTTGAGTTGAGATACGGGATATGTACATACATAATATCGACTGCATAGTGCAGAACCTATGATGTCATTGTTAATTCTGGGTGTTTCGCGTTTTTGTAGCAAGTTTTAACCACACGAAGCAACACTGCGAATTATTATTTTATCAGACGTAGCTTCCTGGCCACCCGCATTTTATTAAAATCATTGGTTACTGCATTCTTGATGAATATTCATATCATGCCCCATTATTTTATTACGCTCTATCTTCTGTATTCAGTACTCATTGGTATATATGGAAGTGTGATAATAGAAATTCTAGGAAATCAGTAAATGCAAATTAAATTCTAAATGCAAATTATTATAAAACGTCATTTCCTGGTGATATTAATATTGTAGTGTAGTTATCCTATAGCCAGTTCTTATCCATGTCCTGCTAAATCGTGATTGGACAAAAACCCATAAGAATATTGCTCAAGATGAGCAAACTCCAAGAAGGACAAAAGCCACACGGGGTAAATGCTCAAAAGACAAAAGCTCAAATCTAATTTGATTTTGAGAATTATGGATAAATCGTGTTATTTTTTCATTTGGGTAATAAATAGGCATATGCCGGATTTCGCCAACTTTTTAGGTGAGGAACAGTGGAGATAGGAGCCGCTTATCATTATTTTTCATAAAAAATTGTGCTAGGTGGCTCCCATCTCCGCTATTCCTCATTTAAAAAGTTGGTGAAATCCAGCAATAGTCTAACTTCGCTGGATTGTTAGGTAAACCCAAAACATACGTAAAAACGGTCGAATTCCTTTTTTAATGGTGTCTGTGGCTAGCCAACAGATGCAGGTATATTCAGCTTGCATGCGCAGAAATTCAAAACTGTTCTTATTTCAAAAACACGCTAGTTCATACGAATAATTTGTGTTGTATGATTTGTTCCAGATGGAGAGCGAGTATCTACAAGTTGGTCTGGTTAGATCTCTTATGTTTCCTCCTTCTCTACTACATACTCAACTTCACATACAGGTGGGGGTTGGATGAAGATGGCAAGAAGTAAGACAGACTTTTTTTATTTTGTTTTTCCGCTTGACACAAGCCTTTTCCAAACTCTTTCAATATCTTCTACCTTGGGCTATCTGCTACCATCTGCGACCCGCAAGCTGGCCAATGTCGTCTGTCTGTTTTCCTACGCCTCTTTTGTTCTTCTTGATTCTATGTGACCATCTAACACTGCCCAATCTCGCCATCTAACACTGTCCGCTCCTTCTGCAATGCTACCGTGAAGACTGACTCCTGACATTTTCGTCTTTCACTCACTCGCTGAACGCACTAACACCATTAAGCATTTAAAGCAAAATTATTCCCAGTTAACAGACTGCCCTCAAAAACGTTTTATTTTTTTTGTTTTTCAGAGTGTTTGAAGGAGTGGTAGCGTATTGTTTGAAATATAGTGATTTGATCCCCCTCTCGTTTGTCTTGGGTTTCTATGTATCCATTGTGATGACCCGATGGTGGAATCAGTACATAACAATCCCCAGGCCGGATTCCATCGCCGTGTTTATCAGCTGCAATGTGCATGGACTAGTAAGATCATTAATTCTTTATACTTCTTTTTTTTGTTTTTCAGAGTGTTTGAAGGAGTCGTAGCGTATTGTTTGAAATACAGTGATTTGATTCCTCTGTCCTTTGTGTTGGGTTTCTATGTGTCCATTGTGATGACGAGGTGGTGGAATCAATACACGACGATCCCCTGGCCGGATTCCATCGCCGTGTTTGTCAGCTCTAATGTACATGGACTAGTAAGATTAAACACTTCATACTTTTATGCTTTTTGTCATGTCTTTGGTTGCAGCTTTCATGTCAGACAACCCTGCCGTTATGAAT
This sequence comes from Ceraclea dissimilis, assembly GCA_963576895.1. Taxonomy (NCBI): domain Eukaryota; kingdom Metazoa; phylum Arthropoda; class Insecta; order Trichoptera; family Leptoceridae; genus Ceraclea; species Ceraclea dissimilis. The sequence continues at coordinate 1,441,212 of OY756360.1, forward strand.
CATCGATCCCCTCACGCTCTATTTCTCGCGGGGTTGACAGAGAGGGCAGAGTGCCAGATTACGCAAACTCCCTACTTTTGTCACATTCACGCAAGAACTGGCTGTTTTTTTAGTTTCGCGTTTTTGCTAAAAAGGAGTTGGAGCGCATGAATGACGAATTGCTTGAGTGTGACGGAAGTAAGGAGTAGGAAGACCCCGCAAGAGACGTGGCGTGAGGGGATTAGATAATAACAGACTTTGTGTCGTGATGTGGAGTAAGTCGGCATCGGGGATCGAACCCGCGCCTACCTGCATGCTGCCTAGAAAGAGACAATTCATTCATAATAATTATTTTGTTCTAATTTAATTTTAAAAATGTCCAGGACGAGAGAGGCAGACTGATGCGACGCACCATGATGAGATATGTCTGTCTCTGTATCACGATGGTGCTCACAATGATATCTCCCAAGGTGAAGAAGAGATTCCCAACCTTGGACCATCTCATAGAAGCTGGTCTTCTTCAGGAGAACGAGAAACAAATTATGGAAGAACTCAACCAAAAGTTCCCCAAACATTCGAAACATTGGTAATTATAAAAATCATCATATATTGATTTTGCTTTCCAGTTTAAATTAACTTCTACAGTCCAATGTTAGCGCGGCCGCATACGTCTGGAAGTTCAGTTAACTGAATCGACCATTTGGAATAAACCTCCGACCAAAACCTCTCTCTGAATTCAGTGTTACCCTGATTTTGAATTCAGAAAGAGGTTTTAGTCGGAGTTTTTTTCCAAATGGTCGATTCAGTCAATTTTGACTTGGGTTGCCTAAAAATAAAAAAAAAGTCCCCTTGAATATTGTCCAATTTGCTTATTTTTCAGGATGCCGATTGTGTGGTCAGCCAGTATAGTAACTCGAGCTCGCAAGGAGGGAAGGATTCGAGATGATTTTGCAGTGAAAACTATTATAGACGAACTTAACAAATTCAGAGCACAGTGTGGACTGCTCTTAAGTTATGACAATATTAGTGTGCCTTTAGTTTATACGCAGGTAAATATTTACAGCTTATTAATTAGTTGTTAATTATGAGGTCGCTGAGAAGAATGTGTGGAAAAACGCTGAGAGATAGGGTAAGAAATTAAGTGATCAGAGAGTTAAGTCAATGTAAAACAGATGTTGTGACTAAAACGAAAGTGAACAAGGTTGAGATGGTTGGGACATGTAGAGAGAATGAATGATGAAAGGATAACAAGGAAAATATACCTGAAAATTTGGACTCTTATCCGTTGAGCATATTTAATATTTATGAAAGGCTTTTGTCTTTTGGGTATTTTTCTCTATGAGTCACATTACTATGTGCTATACTTTTTTTAATCCAAGAACCTTCTTCTTATGCTTATGTTATATCTGGGATCTGTTTGTTTCGGAGTTTGGTGCTCCTTCTTGGGATGTGAACCAATGCAAAATGTGAATTCATGAACCATTTTATAAAATCCAAATACATAATTGTAGGCAAATAAATGTTTCATTGACAATGCAATCTTATTATACATATAACATTTCAGGTGGTGACTTTGGCCGTCTATTCTTACTTTGCCACGGCCATTATGGCCAGGCAGTGGACCAGGAGTACTCCGCTGGTAGAGGAACCTGGCGTGGGAATGTCCCACACCCTCAACAACATAGACCTGTACTTTCCCATCTTCACCTGCCTCCAGTTCTTCTTCTACATGGGCTGGCTCAAGGTGGCGGAGTCGCTTATCAATCCCTTCGGAGATGACGATGATGACTTCGAAGTGAGTTGGATGGTTGATAGGAACATACAGGTAAATGATTTTTGATCTACTGTCATTGGATGTGCCCCCCACCCCGCTCCCCTCGAAATGTAAAACAATTACACAAGATGTCACAGGAAGCACGACCAAGAAGGAAGTCAAGTCCAGAGATAGAGGACCTCGATACGTATCGATTTAACCCCCATGTACGTTCAGCGATTTTTTGTAGTTTTCGAGTTATGATTTTTTTTAGTATTTTTTCGCCAAACCCCGACATGCAAGACATTATTACTCAGAGAGACACCAATTATTGAGACACATACTTGATTTTTTTTTCTAGAATAGGTGGACGTATACCTTATAGATACGAAACCTATTATGGGCCTATCTGATACTATCGTGCCATAAAAAAATGTTGAATCTCAAAAAATTAAGGACGATTTAAAAAAAATTATCACCTCAAAAGTTTGTCCGGAATATTTGAAAAAAACTTACAAATTTTATGGACTATTTACCTTACAAAGTTTATTAAACTATCTCTATGGCATCATACATAAAATGTAATGCAAAGTACAAAAGGGTGCTAATTCACGTAGAGAAATTTTGATGAGACTCCATACAAAATGTATGGGTAGAAAATTTGTGATAATTTTTCACGAATATACCATAAAATTATTTCCTACAGTTGATAGAACATGCTTATCATTCGAAACTAATGAAAAGTTCTGACATCACCATTTTGAGAGAGGGTTATTGTTAATATGTTTTATTACGTTCCAGGTTTCGTACATGATTGTAGACGAGATGCACCACAACCATCCGGAGCTGATCCGAGATCAATATTGGGATGAAGTCTTCCCCATGGAGTTGCCTTACACCGTGGCTGCGGAGAAACAACGAGAGACTGTGCCCCTTCCTTCTACGGCCAACATAGACGTGCCACCCAACCAACAGTTGCTCACCAACCCATCTTCTGTTAAGATAGACGAGTTGGTGCGTGATATGAGTGTTAAATACAATTTCCCCGCTCCCGAGGTTAGACTTTCTTTATTAGGCCTTCGTCCACGAGGGCCACATTGCTACACGGCATGCTGTCACTTGACTCAGCTGATTTTGATCTTGGATTCTTCTGACTGGGGCCTCTTTTGTAGACCTGGTGTCTGGCGGTATTTTTGCTCTCACTAACATACTCGTCCCTTAGTAATTAAAGTAATGTTAACACAATTTCTCGGCCTATCTGTAGATTAATCAACCACTGTATATTTTTTGAAGTTAAACATTTGTGACTCACATTGTAATGTAGATTACTTGTTTTTTGTTTTGATTAATTTTTATTTATTATTATTATTAATTACAGATCACTCCTTTAAATATCCATCTATTCCCTCACGCCTGCCCCTTGCGGGGTAGGCAGAGAAGTCAAAATTCCAGACCTTCCTATACTGACACACAATCCTTGCTCCCGTCACACTCCATTCAATTTATCATAGTCCTCTGATTTTTGTCCATCATTGAGGATCTGTACAATTTTTTTTGTTGTGTTTTTGTGTTTTGTTAATTGAAACTAACTTTAATACTTATGTGTTTTGTTTTTGTTTTGTTTAATTAACATAAAACTTCCTCAAAGGTGCTCTTACACGAGCAATAATTGAGTCAACTCGTACAAATCGTAATGATTAACATTATTTTGCAATATATCGTAACAATAATTTTGGAAATATTTAAAGCGAGACAACAATATTGTTGCAAACGAGAAGTAGAATTTACGAAAATGTTCAAGCCGATTGGATATTCAGCAATTCGTGTTACCGACATCATGACTATATCATATACTACAATATCGTTTTCTCGCTTTAAATATTGCTGACATAATTGCTATACTTATATTGCGAAATAATGTTAATCTATACGATTCATTCCAGTTGCCGCAATGATTGCTCGAAAAGTTGCTTGTGTAAGAGCACCTTTATATTTTCAAATGTATTTTTTAACTTATTTGATATATTAACATTTATGTAGTTTTCAAACTAAGAGTGATTTACTAATACCAAGTTTTTTAATGTGGTTTTCATTATAATTGTATCGAAATAGATTCAACAATACTGTTGTTAAGTATGCCCATGTAACCATTCTGGTCACAATCTGGTCGCCGTTATCACATCACAAGTGTGATAAAGGCGACTGGATTGCGACCAAAATCAGAGCGTGTCTGATGAATGTTGTATACACCTCTGAAACAAGAAATGTATGTAAGAATAGAAGAATGTAACAGTCCGTCCTCTGTGCTTACCTCGCAAGTGATAGATAGATATTGTGTTGTATACAGTATGTAAAGTATTTTACTTATATATTTTCACCTGTCAGATGGAAAAGACACGGTAGTTAGAATAATTAGTAATACTATAAGTAAAATCACATTTTAGACCACTATAATTAGCTTGTTCCGAACATTTTCTCCGCCAAAGCGACCTCAAGTAAATCAAAGCTAATACACTGAGCGACACTGCTTCAACTTAAGCTACATTCGTACAATAGAAAAATATTCAAATTACAAAACAATATAGTTACTAAGTGAGTTTATACTTTCGGTTTCAGACTATGAATGAAGATGGTACTTCAGGCATTCACTTCTCGGCGGGCGGACCTCGCAGCATGCGCCGCAAGCCTTCGCAGATGTCAATGACGTCCAATTCCGTGGGGAACGCCACGCAGCCATCATCCATGCAGAGGGTGGCTTCCGTCACTTCAGTGTTGAGGAGGATATTGAACAGAGACGACAGTACGAGGAATACAACTAGTGTGCCCGCTCATGAAGTGGATGGAAGTAAGTCAAACAATATTAACGTTTGTCTGGGTCATGTAGAGAGAATGAACGATGAAAGGATAACGAAGAAAATATACTTGGGAGAAAAAAGAGGTGTAAGGAAGCGCAGCCCTCCAAGAATCACATGACTTGACCATGTAGACCAGATTCTCAAGGACGGATGTGTTCTGAGTGAAAGGAATCGTAGAGTGTGTGTAACTAATTGTATGAATGTGACAGAGGCAAGAAGTGTGTGTAAGAATAGGAAAGTCCGGCAATCTGTTCTCTATGTCTACCCAGCAAGGGATGCGGCGTTAGGGAATAGAAAAATATTACGAACCGGCTCATCTAGGGTTGCCGAAAACATAAAAGAAATCTTTTACTCTATCGTTTTACCATAAAATGTAAAAGTTGTGTTGTTTATTGTGTTTTTAGGTCAGAAACCAGAGACTCCTCTGTCTGCGAGTGTAATCAGCAGAGGACCGGGAGGAAGTGTGAGAATCACAGATCAGGTGATTGAAGAGTTGGATGAGCAGAACACTATCACCAGTGCTGCAACCAAGAAAGAGGAGAGGTAATAATTATTCCTGATGGGCAGGATTGAAAAATATCAAGATATTTATCCATTTGTGGCCTGGTTGGTAACGGACTCGACTGTTAATCCGGTGGGTGCGGGTTCAATCCCTGACTTACTCCACTTTACGACACAAGCTTTTCAAGCTTACTGTGAAGTGTACAAAGATGTATTTAGGTTAATTTCGACAAACCCAGATTCATTTTATATATAAAAAAATTATAATAAATATCGAATAAATATCACAATGCCTCGGATGTCCGAGGCAAAATCCAGAGAGAGATGGAGACGAATGAGGGAGCCCTATATCCAGAAATGGATGCTCCATTTGGGCTTTAGGGCTCGTGAAGAAGAAGAAATATCACAATATATTTATCGCCGGTATAGGTAACATGATAGATATCAGCAAACCTTGGTTGTTTTTGATAAATAATGAAAGATTGTGTTATATTCTCTCTCCAGGGGTACAGTAGCCGGACTATTTGGACCTCCGCCTCCCAGTGAACCTGTGATGGTTCCAGTCAACAAGAACTCCAGAACCTTCTCCCATGAGCCAAGTGAGAATGATAATTTTACTAAACTAACGTCCTAAGAGTGTGGTCCTGAAGTTATTAGGAGTTACTATTAGGTTACTAACATACAGTCAAATTGTAATGATATGTCGTTATACATTTATTTCATTTAAAGCAGTATTTCTCTAACAACTAAAACGGTAGCTGCCTGTGACGGGTACCCAGCTAGCCCGCAAGCGTTATAGAGGCAGTGATATTACAAAATGAAGTGATCAGAGAGTTGAGTGAATGTAAAACGGATGTTGTGACTAAAATGAAGGTGAACAAGTTGAGATGTAGAGAGAATGAACGATAGAAGGATAAAAAAGAATATATACCTGGGAGAAAGAAGAGGCGTAAGGAAGCGCGGCCACCCAAGAACCACATGGCTTGATCATGTATACTAGATTTTCATGGACGGATTTGTTCTGAATAAAAGGAATCGTAGAGTGCGAATGACATATTGGATGAATGTGATGGAAGCACGAAGTGTGTGTAAGGATAGAAAGTCTGGTGACCTGTCATCTGTGCTTACCCCGCAAGGGATGTGGGTGTTCGGGTGTTCCATGACACCTCTGATGATCTCCTCAAGGGACTTCTTCAGACATTCTCTCTTCCTTAGTCCTTCCACTGACCGCTTCGTTGCCCTCCTCAGAGCGGAATCCTTATCCCTTCTCTGGACGTGTCCATACCACCGAAGTCGGGCCTCTCGCGCTTTTAGGTCAACCGGGGCAACTTTCACAGTTCCTCTAATATATTCTAGTATCTTATCTAATCTATTTACTCAAATCTAGTGGTAGCTGGGACTGTATAATTAATTCTGTATTAAACACTTGTAAAACAAAAATATTTGGTGCTTGTACTAGAGAAATACTGCTTTATGCTGTAGATTTGGTACCAGTTAGTTCTCTTGCATTGATTTTTGATTTATGTGGCACTGTCTTGAAGTATGGATGTTGTTTCCTGACTAACACATTTTGGCAAGTGCGGATGTAGTGTGGTTTATGTGTAAATATGTGATTTAGAACCAATATTGTACAGTGTGTCTAGAAAGAGATGGTTTTAATGAGGGCGCTACTTGTAGCTTTTCAGCAACGTACTGGCAACACTTAGCAACTCGAATATCAACTTCTACGTATCAATAGAAATGTCATTGTTGCCAGCAAAACAAAATTCTAATTCCAATTTAATCCGAGACCATCTCATTCTTGACACACTGTGTGTAACCATTTGAGAAGATGTATATTGTAGTACAGGAGTCTCTCAACATTTTCGGGGGTCACGAATGACCATAAAGTTTTTTTTGATGAAGCAAAAATAAAAAAAAACGCAATCATTTTTTAACATTTGATCATGTGATTGTACATGCAATTTTGAACTTTAACACCGCGTGAAATGTCACGTGGCATCATAGTTGGGCTCCTAGCTTTAAAGCGATAATTTCTACCCAGGATTAGTGGTATTACCAGGATTGGAGCATTTGGTATCTTGTATTTACATATTTTCAAAATTGAACGCTTTTATCTATCTGGCAATCTTTTCAAAATTTAATATTTCACTCTTCACTCTGGCAATAACGGCAACTATTTCTCTCACTCGTAGAATATTTTTTTTTTAGTTTACTTATTGGCTTTTGGTATTCAAAATTTTTGTATAACAAACTGGCTTGGATAGAATAATTCTTATAAAATTATGGCAAAATTATGCATGCTGTTGTATTAGATTGGTGGCGGAAAATTTCAGAAGAGTGTGTGTAAATTGGCAGCTTCTCAAGGCCCAAGTTATGCTTTCGAAATTTTCATAGTTTTCAGTCTCGATGGAATGGAAACTGACAGTAAAAACTATTACGGAAATGCCAAAGCAACCAAACCCATGATTTTTATTTATATTTTATTAACTCATTGACTGCCAACAACCACGACCAGGGTTATTTTATTTGGCTTCAGATTTATGTATGTAAGTTGAAGAAATGGGCTAAAAAGGTTATATTGACCAGGGGACGAACTGTCGTGGGATGAACTGTAGGGGGACGAACTCTCACCCTATCGAAATTACGATTAAAAAAACATTCTTATCTTATCGGTCATACAGGATCAAATATCAAACGTGTATAGGCAGTCAACGAGTTAATTTACATAGTCGTTTTATTCATTTTTGAGATTTGCAATATATACCGTTGTACCAACGTAATGAGCTTGGATTTTAGACGTTAATGATCCTAGCGGGTATAAGTCCATGGGCATGTTATCCTCGTCAGCCCCAGTGGCATGGGGGGAGGTGAAGTTCTCCGTGTTCCCCGCTGCCAACAGTGAAGGTCCCGAGTCCCCCAATACGAGGATGAGGAATCGACTGGACAGTGATATAGGACCCACGCTCAGCGCGGCAGTCAGTCGACTCATTGGTAAGATCTAACACAGAAAGACGCAACAATACTTGTATCTAATTTAATAATTATTGTTGTGAATACAAAGCTTCGTACATGATTTGGGTCGTATAGTATCAAAAACAACATCTGTCAATTTGGGCGAAAATTGGGTTAAGAACAGGGTTGCCAAATGCAATCGACAAAATTAACGAACATAACCAATATTAACATGGCAACAATTAAAGCAGCCATAACCCATACAAATATTTCATATAGTAAATAGTGATTTGGTTTCAAATACATCGATCTGCAATATATAGAGTCAAGAACAGCAATTTATATAAAACGTTTTCTCGATTTGCTCCAAATCAGTTCGAGATCTGATTGCCGGTTTTGATACTATACGACTCAATTCGACTTATTCGTCTATTGTGAAAATTAAACTCATTTCAGCAATGTACCTTTTAACGTACAGTTATTTTGTCTGGTGAAGGATACTTTGTATATAATATTACTAGTCAACCTTTTCGTTTACGTGCATGTATGTGTGAATATTGTTGTATATATTTTTGTTCCAATTGTGGTGATGGATATTGTATATTTCAATTGGCTTGATTTATATAGTCGTTTGTAAATTGTAACAACCAACGTGCACCAACACCTTCTCGACAAATTGAATGTTTGTTTTAGTTGCTTGAATTTTTTTTTCAGGGCTATGTAAAAAAAACCTTAAAAACAGGATGAAATACAAACTCTGTTAGGGTTGTGCAAATATATTTATACTTTATATACCAATTTTTTTATGAATTCTTATCCCATAACACATAAAAATGGTTGGTGCGTACGCTCAATACCAAAAATAATCTCAATAGAGGGCCAGCGTACAATATGTACACGTTTCTTCTCGACTCAACTACCAACCATCACAGCACAGTGGTAGAATACCGGCTTGTCAGGTTGGAGGTCTGGGTTCGATTCCCGGCTGCGGCAAATGGATGGACTGAAATTGGTGAATATTACTTAAGTGTAAAGTGATCACATTAAGCCAGCCGACGATCAGTCATAAGCCTGATGGAAAGCCTATCCATTGCTGTACATCTGTTGAGATAACTACTTGTGATAATGTAATTTAGTCCAAACAGTAAAATGACAAATTAATACTTACTGATTTTTTTCACCCTGCTCTCTCTGCCTACTCCGCATGGATGCAGATAATAAATTATTACAGTTATATGTTACTTTAAGGCGTAAGTAGTTTTGATTAAGATCTAAGGCATATTGCGTTCTAATTTTGTTGTTTTATTGTCTAGTTCCTGAAGACGATACGGCGAGTCTCGCATCGTCAGACGAAAACAACGAAAGCGACGAATTCCAAAGTCTCAAAGAGGCTCGAGAGAAAGAGAGGCAAGCTCGCTACGTACAGAAACTCATGGCACGTTCCGTGAGCGCTCAACAGAACGTCGGCATGGAGGGAATGACCGACAATGATATCCTCTTAGCGGAGCTCACCAAGGAGTCGCAGAGGCAAAGCGAAATGGGATCAGGTCCAGGCTCCGACTACAGCACAAGTCCTAAGGACTCTTGATATTGGTAAATGAAATGTAATTTACCAAGACATTCTATATTTGTGATATTTGCTTATGAGTTGTATTATGTATTTTATTTTTGTATTTCATCACAAAAAGTTAAAAAGCGTAAAATTAAAAGCGATGTCTAGGTTTTAGAGAAATGCATAAGTATTCTGATTATGAGACCGGCTACTGACAATAATAAGGTTGTAACTGACAATGGCAAGTTCTTACTGACAGTAAGAAGGTTCTAACCGTAACGACAGTAACTATGTACAATCGTACATTAGTACCTACTCCTTTTAATTCACTCGACGAGGGATATCACCTGATTTTTACAATTTCGTATGAATAGGAATTATTTTTTTATTAAAAATCTATTTGTTTCTGCGAATACAGGTTCGGTATCTACTTAATATCTATGGCTGTGAGCCGATAATGATTGAAAAAAACTTATTTTGATTGTCTATGTAATAGAGATAATTATGTATGGATTTTCAATAATAATTGGTAATAATTATAGATGAAACTTCTTACAGGTCAAATCAGGTAAATAAAAATATGTTTAAGTGACTTTAGAAAACAATTCTGAAGTTACCTCCGAAATTTACTGAAACTTGAGATTATTCCCTAAGTTTGTTAAATATAATAATGTAACTTGGTTGATAAAATATTTAAGGTAAGACCTAGTGAACGTAGCGGATACTTTTTTCTTATCCGGTCCACTTTTCGTACAACAAGCCAAAAACGATTTTGTCACTTACTACATTATTCTTATACTTAGCGCTTACACTCTCAGAGATCGCAGCAGTGCGATAAGCTCACCCTAGTGAATAAATGCTATGATTTATATTTGTAATGTTAACGTATCTCTGTATCTTGTTCACCAAAAGTGTAGAAAAATAAATCAAGGTTTAAAGCGAAAATAGCACAATTTTTGACATAGTAAACATGTGAGTTTCAGTTTTCGGTGTAAGAAATCATATCTTTTGGTCTCATGAACTTCGTTTTATCGAGATTTGATCTGTAGTAAGATAAAACATCGTAATAAAACGCTGTTTGTTTTTCTGTTCATCACATCGTAAGGTAAATAACGTCGTCGCATTAACTGTATTCGTAATATGTGTTAAGTATAATTTGTATTCTCAATGTCGTGTAAATATTTATTGAGTGTATCTTATGATTAAGTGTATCACAATAACGTCACTCGAGAATAACAAGGTTATGACTGACCAATAAGCAGGACCGGATTTGTCAAAAGGCTGAGTAGGCCGGGGACTATGGGCGGCGTTCGCTTGCTCGAAACTACAAACAAGTCACTTATAGATAAAATAAAGTTTCCTACTGGTTTCCTATCGATAAAATGTTAAATCTCATTTGATAAATGTCCCAAATTTCCAGTACTATTCCAAATGATGTATTCTTTATTGGATAAAAAATTTAGAGTCCGGGGGGAGGGAGGGGGGGTGAAATAGTCAGGGTCTATTCCGGTGAAAAGTGTAAATCCGGCCCTGCAAATAAGTAGTAATCGTAAAAACTCCGCATAAAAATTAAAATTTACAAATTGAAACATGTTTATGATTACTCACTGTAATTTTAAATCGTCACCTAAAGAAATTATTTGTGCCAAAATTTAAGGTGCTGTGCCATTGGGAATTCATAAAAATTTAAAGGGGAAAATTTAGACGCAGACAACGACAGATGAAGTTAATAAAAGTTTTGAATCTTTTATGCACAAATGGAACTTTTTTAGTCTCGTATTTTCAAAACTACGCCACTTTAAAGCATTTTTGTTAATTATTGTACTTATCTTAAAACTTGTAGGTTAGAACCATGTTATTCTCAGATGACGATTTGTTATAAGTGTAGGTTATTTCGATGTTTGTTTATTCGTTAAGGAATTTCCTCAATGTCATTCCTACAAAGCATAATATTATGTTTTGCATACTTAGAGGAATTGCAATATTAACAAACTATGTAATTTCCAATCTTATGATTAGGAATGAACAGCTTTATAATATATCTGCCTACCCTGTAAAGGATGTAGGCTAATTATATGAATGAATAATGTGTCGGGTGCTACTGTATTCCATTATGATTGTATGAAATTATTACGAATATGTTACAGCGAAAGTATTCATTCAGTAATTGTATACATTCACTTGTGAACGTGTACACTCGTTGATACTTTTAGTTAAAGTGTTTGTAAGTGATCAAAATGTACACTTTGACTAGATGTATGGTTGTATGCATTAACATGCAATTTCTAGTAATAATCTGCATAACAATAATAAGCTGATCGAAATTAAATTATAAATTCATGTAGGTATATTCGAGTGAATGTATTTAGTGAAATTCATCAATGTACTGAGGTATCTATGAATCTATATATGAGTGAATGTATGCATTCACATAGTATGTATACATTCACTTTTCTTTTAAACATTCACTGTTACATATAATAATACTATATGGATAAGATTGATGAAGATACGAAAATGTGTCATGTAGCCTTATGTGATAATAATTCGATATAAATTTGTGTGAAACACAATTAGAATATCTTTGCATAGAAGATAAGAGACTCCATTGTATTTGGTTACTTAATAATAGCCGAGTGAACATGTTAGTTAATGCACACCTGAGATTTTGGGTATATTTGCAGTGGAGCCATTGCATAATACAAATTTCTGTGATTTCTATTGATATTACATGTTTTATATTGTAAGTATTGTTTAATTTTTCGAAATTATTGTAATTGTAAAAGTATTTTTTTTAATTTGACCCAGTGATGTTGTGGTTTTCATTAGTTAATGAACGCTTTCAACCAGTGGCGTACAAATAATATACATTGTATTTTAATAAAGTCTAAAGCCCGGGTTTGACCTGTAGTATTTACAAAAAAGTAAACATTACAGAACCCAAGAAACCAAATCCAGTCGCGAAATTTGCGAAACGGTCATAAGTGGTTGCAGTGATGTCGACACAAAATCCCTGTCACAAAGCACACACATTTTGTACGCTTTGTGACCAGATTACACACTGTGTGGTAAATGTGCCAAAACAAAAGCCGGTCGTAAAGCGCATAAATTGTGTGCAGGAACAGCGACCGAGTTTGTGACTAGTGTGCACACATAATCTGGTCACAGTGTCAGACTGCGCTTGAAATGGTTACATAGGTGTCACTACAAGATACGTCAAGTTCACTCCGAATCACATTATGGCCAGATTTTTCGTAAATCTTCAGTTTTAAGGTTTTTTCATAACTAAACTTCATATTATAGGTATATTTTTGTATGTAGAACCAGTGCTTTATTCTCGATAGTTCAGACAATTAGTGTACGTAATACAATCGAGTAAAATAAGTAATTTATTGTTAGTTGCAAGTGCCTCAAATTATTTTGTTGTATTAGAAATGCTACATGGATGTTACGTTATGAATTTTTTTGGACTCTTTGACCGTGGCGCCCTTGAATGGTAAGCTGTCGTCACATAGAAAAAAAATAAGAGACTTAGTGAAATAATTTCTATCTCTTTGTTATTGAGCAATGTTGACTCAAAATAGAAGAGAGAAGATATAGAGTGTCTGATGTCTTATTGTTTGTAAAGACTCTAGTTCTTATCAATTGTCTAAGGTAATTAAATTACCCGTGGGTGAAAGTTAGCAACCACTGATAATAATCAACGTGCATTAATGTCGCTTGTGATAATATTGTTATTTAACACGTTAAACGCCGATGAAACAAATATGAAAATTTGCATAATTTTTTTTTTCCCAAAATAAGTTATACATGAATCGGGCGTTTGATTCCATAATTATAACAAAAAAAATGTTTTGAAACAGAACTCCCTGAAATTTGGAAACTATTTTCCAAAATTTACTGAGCAGTTGTGTCCCACTGAAAAGGATCACCCTCAAGCGCCACACCGGTCACTCACATACGCGAAATAAATGAGAAGCGTGACCGTAATAAGTATATTTTTTGCGTGAGGTCACCGGTGCCCCCCACGAAGCAATAATGCAGAAAATATGAGGTCACCGGTGACCTTCATGGCGTTTAACGTGTTAAGGACATTACTTTGGCCTTAAAACATATGTGTAAATATGTACTACTTGTATATAAGATAAAATACATTATGTTAAGATGTTTAGTATGTATAACATTGTATACGCCAGCTGTTAGGTTTATGTTAATGTCAGTATTATTATTAATTGAATCACAATGTTTTTATAAGTTAGTTTTATTGTTTCCGAGCCACTATTTATTTTAGTATATTTTGAATACTTACTGCTTACAATTATGTTAAGATTCAAACTAGAGAACCTTTATAAATGTAGTAAGACTTAACGGATAAAGCCATAGACAAAACTTGACCGTCTCCATTGCCGCTACTAGACGTCATTTTTTTTTTCCATGTAAAGTGCACTAATTTACCATTTAATTACATAGGTTATATTCCAAAGGTAATTTCCACACTGATTATACATAATGAGTCGCAAAAATCACTGAAATATCACCAGGTTTCATGCAATTGTGGACAACCAATATGACACGCAATCATATGTTTGTAGCGCCAATGGCGTCCACCATAGATTTGTCATAGATAATAGAAGGGGCTCAATGTTCAATAGTTCTTCCCACCTTTATAGAGGTTCCCTATTTCAAACAGGTGAATAAATGTTGTAGTCATCACAACAGTGATTCATAATAATTTTAGAATATCTGCCTAATGGCAACACATCACAATGAAATCTACACAAAGGACTGGCTAAAGGCATTCGCCAAGCCAATATAGTGTCACTGTAAAAGTGATTTAAAAAAAGAATTACGCTGAACTATTATCGTGTGAATTTTTTCTTCTTAAAAATCTCTAGGTAGACTTGTATAAAATAGAAAGAATGCATTAAAACCATTGTATTTTATACGATTTCTTCTGTGTATAATGTATTAAACTATTCCATTTAACTATCAAGTCAATACAACTTTAATCATAGACTATTATGAAATTTTTGTATCATTTTCTATAAGCTTTATAGACATCTAGATACATATGTCACTCATCACATTTTCAATAGTGGGTTTGTTATACGTATCACATCAAACAATAATTTTGAGATTTAGATGAAAATGATTTAAATAAACTGAACTCTTTATCTCCATTAATTGTCTATGCATTCTGAATTCTATTTTTTTCTGTGTGTCACAATAATGTAACACTATACATATTTTTTTATATTAAATAAATGTTTTTACAAATTACGTTGTGTTCTTTAATTTCTATCCTTTTGATAAAACTGCGATTTCTTAGTCTCTCTTGGTGTTGGAGAATAAGCTGTCGTTTGATAGATGAATCTGGAAAAAAATAGTTCAACGAATAGTATGTTCGGCCTCGAGTAGAATACTGAATATTTGGCCAAACTATTCGGCCTAATTAACGCATGTACAAATTTTGTCATACATACCACACTATTTGCAGGAAACAAGTGGATGCAGCATGCCCAGGATAGGGATCTATGGAAAGTCAAAGGGGAGGCCTATGTCCAGATTTGGAATTGAAAGGCCTGAGAAAGAAGAAGACCACATTAGAAAAAATACTATTCTATGAAAAAACCCGATATTCGCTTTGTGTATTTGACTGTTTGTCATGCCTAAGAAGGTATTTCTAGACAGTCCTATGATCAGTATCAAACAACATGAAAGGTTGTGAATACATGAACGGAGTAAGTAGGTATTTGTATTTGCGAGTTTTTGGCGGGAAACCCTTTGCTTATTTATTTATTTATCGTTTGGCAACGTCGAAGTATTGTCACATCGTTAAAGTCTGACATCCAGCGCCTCCAGCCACTGGAGGAATTCAGGGGACAGGCTGGCAGCACTGTCAATGGTACCGGGGTAAGCACGTATGGGGCAATCACGCAAGATGTGCTGCATGGTTTGCTTTGGGTGTCCACAGTCGCACTGTGGACACCCTTTGCTGCTCAACATAAATGATTAGGAGGACACCTTTTATTATAGAAGTTCTTTAGAGCACTATAGGGGAGCATAGAATAATAATATATAGTACCTATAGGGGAGTAACTAAAAAATTATTACTAGGTATACGGTTTTTAAACATGAGAATGACTACTTAATTAATTTTAAAAAATGAATCATTCCAAAAAATGTACATTTTTAAAGATGACAATATTATTTTGTTGTCATGGCAACACTCAACTCAACTGTCAAAAAGTGAAATGTTTTTCGTTCGCTGCAGGCTGAGTCAACTCTGGTTTTGGTACTTGCCAACAAGCATATCGTGTAGTTGGTAATACATCGCTGGACTTTTCGATGATAATCATGGTATTGCCTGGGCAGCTCAGCGGGGAATGCGTAAGCGATATATATCGCATCTCTTCACTCTTTCACGATCTTATGGGATTTGTATGACAGACGCAAAAAATAGAATTACTGATTATGAAAATAATTCCGAAATCTTAACATTACAGTGAATATTAAGAACATAAATGAATTATTATATTATCATGCAATATTTTTATTGGTGAATTAATATTTATTTATTTTTAAGAAACCAGATTTCGAGAAATATTATACAAGTCTTTTACATTTTGCAAGCTGGCAATACAACGCCAATGCCGTTTGTAATGGTTTGTAAACAACACGCGGCCATTTTTTTTACTGTTTCTGTCGCGTCGCCTTTCCAAAATTTGTTTCGTGATCGGTATTATTACATTGTTTTGAACTAGGTTCGTGTAAAATATAAACTCCTTTTTTGTGTTTTTGCGAGACATATATGATTCATCATTTCGGGATCCTGTGTTTGGGAGAAATATACGTATTACGTACTCGTTTGTGTGTGAGAAATGGAGACTAATTCTATGATGGAGACTTGTTCTATATTCAATTATTGTCGAGACCAGAGACTCGTGTAACTTGTTTTGTGTTATAGTTTTGTGAGAAATATTCTGGATTTCACAAACTTTAGGTTCGGAAAAGCCATCTGTGACAAATTTTGTACTAGAAATGTTGACACGCGACTGCATTCTTTACTTACTGAAATTCCTCAATCAAAAAGTTGGTGAAACGCTCTGATAGACTCATTATTTCGTATTATTTTTGTTAATGGTTCTTTTGAACATCTTTTTTAATTGTCTCTACGTAATGTTTATACAATATGTGTGTATTATTTACTTACAATAAATGCCAATGTCATACTACCTACTGCTGCATTTTAATTCTTTGGTTATTATACTTATTTCCAAAGGGTTAGTGCGCATTAATGATTAAATAGTTGTATTGTAGTGTAAAAATGGGATATATGGATATGTCCCGCTTTTGTATTAGAGTACAACTATTTTTAATCGCTAATGCGTATTGATTCATATAAAACATCAATAATCGATTTATCAAGGCGCCATTGTTTATGTGGGCATGAAATGAATGAGAGAGAAAGCTAGATGAGATCTGTCATTTTCGTGTTTGCATATATTTTCTATGAAGTTGGCATTCTTCTCTCGTTAGAGAGTATATGTGTTCTGTGGTTCGCTGTATGTTATGTTGTGAATCATTAATGTTTTATTAATCTTTTGTTGGGATGTTTATCAATAATCTAAAGTAGCTGTGATATAGAGTGTGTTGACCTGAATTCGTAATATATTAAACAAACATTAGAGCAATCGCTGATAACAGTGCAACTCATACTTGTAACGTTTGAACGAACAGAAAATGCCTTCGGTAAGTTTTTATTGCAAACTTGTTTTAGAAATCTAACCATATGTTTTCTAATCTTTTCGATTTAATTCACGTTAATTGGCTTTTTATTATCACTCAGTTTCCAATACATAAAACGACCCATAAAGCTGTCAGTGCTTGGAATCAGTTTTACTTGCTCTGATGACCAACTTCTTCATGGTTTAGAGTGGATAATTGGGTCTAATCACAATTTAATTGGTATTTCGGTCAAATCAGCGAATGCCGCCTACCCAATAATAATAATGTAGCCTAATAACTAATTGTCTTGAACCTAATCCTTTGATATCTGGATAGGTGAATGTTTCACAGAATTAGGCTGATGAGTTTATATCTCAATTGTGAATGATAGTATGTAGCAGTGGCAAAGGGTGGATTTCTACAGAAGGGAAGCCGGGGCTAACATTTCTTATTGGATTATGTTAAATTAGATACTATTATACCTATAATTTTATCCAAAGGGTAACTCGATGGGAATCGTGTTCTTAGGTAGCTTCGCGCCTGGTATGTAGATAGTAGTTATCTCAACATATACAGCAAAGGATGGACCTTCCATCAGTCGTATGACTGATCGTCGGTTTGGCTTAATGTGATCACTTTACACTTAAGTAACATTCACCATTTCCAGTCCATCCGTCTACCGTGGCCAGTAATGGAACCCAGATCTCCAACCTGACAAGCCGGTGTTCTACCGCTGTGCTATGATGGCTGATAGCTGAATGAAAGTGATCTTGTTGAACCAGCCGGCGATCAGTCATAAGCCTGATAGAAAGTCCAGCCTTTGGTGTATATCTGTTGAGATAACTACTTGTTATATTCAACTACTACATGTAGAAAACCTGATGTTTCAACAAAAACGTAAATTGTGATTTTAAAAATAATAAGAAGTAGACTTTTCTGGCTGATAAAACTGAGAAGTGTGTTGGCAAGTCCTGCCTCAGGCTCGGTTGCTCGACGAACAGTATCGTCAGCTCGTGAAATTGCTATTTCGTTTGCGCACGTAACAAAAAGGGAAAGGGCAAACGAGATTGCAATGTTACTAGCCGACGATCTATTCATCGAGCAACCGAGCCTCAGTGTATATAAATTTTCCTTGGATAAACAATAAGTGTTACCTATTTCAATATTTCAGACCCACGAATTTAAAGTAGCCATGACGTGCGAGGGTTGTTCAGGAGCTGTGGAGAGAGTATTGAACAGGCACAAGGGATCTGGCATTGATGATTTCACGATCAACCTCCAAGAGCAGAAGGTATTGGTGACTGCAACCCTCAGTGCTGATGAAATATTAGAAATCATCAAGAAGACTGGCAAGGAGACACACTTTGTCAAAACTACTTAAAAATTGTTTTTATGAATATCTTACTATTGAAATTATTTGTTTTCATTGATACATTTTAATCATTATTTTCATTTATATTGTTTTCATCATAAAAAATCATTCATCGTGTATCTTAGAGGTTCCCAGAGGGGAGCCGCAGTATATGTATTATTAAATTAGCATGGGCACAGTCAAGGGTACAGGGAGGCAATCCCCCTCTCCTGAAAGATATTATTAAATCGTAAAACCTCACAAAAATCATAGTTTTCTCATCATATCATGAACATTTAAAAATTATAAAGAAAAACCATCAAATTCCTAATCATTTCATAAGAAAAATTGCCTGTGTTATTTTTTTGCAAGAAAACAATTTTCATAGTTATTATTCTGTAACATATTCTTGGTTCAAAGATAATAAATCAAATTTACATCACAACTCTCATTA
This sequence comes from Ceraclea dissimilis, assembly GCA_963576895.1. Classification (NCBI taxonomy): domain Eukaryota; kingdom Metazoa; phylum Arthropoda; class Insecta; order Trichoptera; family Leptoceridae; genus Ceraclea; species Ceraclea dissimilis. The sequence goes on from OY756360.1 coordinate 1,460,340, forward strand.
AATAAATTTGTTTGCGACACTATTTGCTTATTTTTTTTGGCGCATCTATTTTAGAACTAAGTTTACCCCTCCTTGCCCCCCCCTAACTTTGAAGCTGGTGGCGTCTCCGCTATTATTACTATTAATGGTTCCTGATTTTCCATCATACTCAATGTATTATTATAAATTTCTTATTATTTTACTAGTGAGGATGTGAAAGAAATTGTAAATAATGATTGTTTATTCGATAGAGAAATTTCACCTGGTGTTATTTAGCAGCTCTTTATTTTTGTAATAAATTATTTGTACTACATAAAATGTAATATATTATATACAAAATAAAACGTGATATTAAAAATCATTGTCTTTTAATATAAATATAATATAAATCTTATTAATATAAAATTCTGTGCTATCAAAAAATAAATACATTACAATGTTTTAAAAAATATCACAATAGAAAATATGTAGATGTATAAATTTTGTTGGGAGTTAATAAAAAATACTTCGATTTCAAAGACCATCTCTGTATACACACGCTCTGTGATTAATTTTACTCACAACAGGCTCATCCTTGAGCACCTGGTTGACGTGGTCAAACCAATTAGCAGCACTCGAGATTCATCTCAGGCTGGGGAGAATTGTCGAAGTATGTATATTTAAAAGATGAATCCTGTTTGTAATGTTTGTTAAACATTTATTATTATTATTAATTAGTTCTGGACGTATGTGCTCCCTCATTCTCTCGCCTATCTTTGTTATTTTTTCATCATTCATCTTCTCTACATGTCACAACCATCTCAACTAAGTCACTTTAATAATAAATAATCTCCCCGTTCACTTTATTTCTTAACGTCATATTTTTTTTTCACTAAATGCTAACCCCTATCATCTCTCTCCATACCGAAACCTCTACATATCTATGGCCACAGGACTTTTCCACAACTACAAATGTCCTATTAATTGAAATATTATCGCATTCACGTTTCTATGCCATACTTTACTTTGTATTCTTCATTTCAAACGTGATTGTGTGCACAAGGTTATGAAATAAGATGGATATCTTCAAGTATAGACACTCGTTTATCCATGAGATTCATGATATTATTCAGTGTTGTCATATTGCACAAGAGTGCTTTAACAGTCGGCAACACTGACAGATCCCTTTCGTCTCCGACATTACACAAACAACTTTTATCGTAAGGGTCGTCGGCGATTCGATCATTCTCTGTAAAATAACTCTGTTTCTCGGTTGAATTTACCGCTGGTATAAACACGAAATCGCTCTGTTGGTTTTGGTAATACTGATTGAACAAGTAACTTTGAAATTTGGTGTAACCAGTCACTTCATTATTGGGTGTTAGCGAGGAGTTTGTGGAAGAGGCTTCTAGGTCGGTTATCAAATAGGAAGGGACTCTTAAGGGTTCTTCGTTGGCATACATCTAGGGAAAGGAAACAAATCAACGATAAGATATTTAACAATGTTTAATTCAGTCACTATAACATAAGTGTTTTTACAATTTATTGTAAACGAATACAAAAATAACAATAATACTAAGTAGGCATATAACTCCTTAAGGTTCCTACATCTCGAAACCAAACGACTTTGTTGTGTTACAATGTTATTAAGGATTAATATTGCTTGCTCAAAAATAAGCAGAAGCAACATTTCGATAATTTTTTTTGAAAAGTTGGTGAAAAATTCGTACATATCAAAAATGTATACTTGTGAGACTTAGATAAGGTTGGAGAAAGGCAAATCAGGGTTGAATGCTGCGGAAATGAGATCATTGAGAAGAATGTGTGAGGAAACATTGAGAGATAGGATAAGGAATGAGGCTATTAGAGAGATCAGTGACTAAGCTGGGTGTTGTGACTAGAATGAAAGTAAATAAACTGAGATGGTTGGGACATGTAGAGAAAATGAATGACGAAAGGATAACAAAGAAAAAACCCTGGAGGAAGAAGAGGTGTGAAAAAGCACGGCCGTCCCAGAATCACATGTCTTGACCATGTAGACCAGATTCTCAAGGACGGATGTGTTCTGAGTAAAAGGAATCGTAGACTGTGTATGACAAATTACACTAATGTGAGGGAAGTGTGTGTAAGGATAGGAAGGTCTGGCGATCTGTTCTCTGTGCCTATCCTATGTAGGACCTCAATTTTGTATTCTTTGTGATTGCAAATGGTATTTTATTGGGCAATGTTTGATGTTATTCACTTATACCACAACATTGTGTATACATAATACTAGTGTAACGATTATTCACACACCTCCTCGGGATAGAGGTCATCGTGCTGGAAGTACGTAGACTTTCTAGCGTCCACCAACTTGGTGAGGTCTCCGCGTTTATCCTCCGTGTGTTCGGATTCCAACGAAGTCGTCTCCAGAGTGGAAACATTCTCTTTGGAATCTTGCAGCGAGTCATCGCAGTTGCTAATGAAGTTGGTCTTCCATATCATAATCTGAAAATATAATTATTTATGAATCAACAATATTACAGATAACAACAGTATCCTGTTGACATTACAGATTATGAATCGATGAGGTGCATATCTTATTTGTTTAGTGCACATAGCAACAAGTGTGATTATAATTGAATCGGTTATTTTGAAAAAGGCGGAAGTCACACTTTTTGGACAAACTGAGTTAAGTATGAGGGGACATTCTCCTGTATGTAACACATTATTTTACCAAAAATGGGGCATGTCACTCTACTCTCTGAGAAGTTGTGATGTGTCAAATATCTCATGTACTATGAAAAGCGCAGGACATATGCGTCCTTCCCATAATAAATATCAATTATATTCGGCTGCGTCCATCTAGTGTTGCCATATATACAGATTTATTTGTATTTATACAGATTTTAGGCTACGAACGGACAAATACACATGATTTTTTTATTTTTTTATATTTATGAAGAAATAATATCCTGGCCTACTAAAACTAACGAAAATGATGAAAAATATGGCATTTAATTCTTTCTTATAATACATTATTACTTCTAATTGTATATTTTTTTCTCATCTCAATATAGATTCTGAAAAAACATAAAACCGTCAGATTTATTTGCATATTCGTCATGTATTATGAAAAGGGCGCAAGTCCACGATTTTGAAAACTGCTTTTCTCAATTTCCAATGAGGTAATTTAAAAAATTAAATCACGTATAGAACAGTATATTATAGCTCTAAATAATGTAACAAAATACTAATCTCCGCACATACATTTTTTTTTCACCAGATAGTTTTTAGCTTCTCCTGTAAAATTAGGGTTGGTGGACTAACGCCCTTTTCAAAATAACCGATTCAATTATAATGGTTCCCGGAGAAAAACCCATAAGAATATTGCTCAACATGAATAAATCAAATAAGCAATTTTCCATTTTTTCCAAAAAATGGCGCCCCATTTAAAAGTGCCGCCCGGGAGACACCCCTATCCCCCCACTCATCGCTACTGATTGGAGATACAACTATGTCAGCTGAGAACTAGCGTCACTAACTAATAAAGTGAGAAGATAGGTAAACTAGCATTTGCAACCTTTGATCCAGGTTGGATAATTAAAGACTGATAAAATTAGTTTTGACTAATTAAGTCTGCAATCAGTGCGATGTGTTTACCTGTTTGTCTGCCCCACCAGAAGCAAAGTATTCTCCATCGGAGGTGAATGTGACGGCAGTGATGGCGCCACTGTGTCCCATGAGAGTGTAGACTGGATGTCCCTCCACCAGGTCTAATATCTTCATCTTCTTGTCGTGACTTCCGACTAGGAGATAGTTCCCGTGAGGATGGAAGGAGACTTGAGATATGGCTGCATCGTGAGCTCTGTGAAGCGAGAAAATTATATGTATTATAGTTCACCCGTTCTTAAAATTAAAGATTGTCTACTGAAATACAGCAGAGGGTGAATGTGTGGAAAAACACTGAGAGATATAAGAGAAGGAATGAAGCTATTAGAGAAACGAGTGATTGCAAGACGGGGGTTATAACTAGAATGAAAATAAATAAACTAAGATGGTTTGGGCATGTTGAGAGAATGAATGACAACAGTATGACAAAAAATATATATTTGGGTGAACGAAGAGGCATGAGGAAACGCGGTCTGCAGGCTGACCTTGAGTGATCATGTTGACTAGATCCTCGAGGATGGACACGTTTTGAGTAAAAGGAATCGGAGAACGTGTATGACAAATTGCGTGAATGTGACGGAGGCTAGAAGTGTGTGTAAGGATAAGGCTTGCGGAGTAGGCAGAGAGAACCGATTACCAGACTTTCCTATCCTTACATACGGTCCGTGCGTCACATTCGTGCAATTCGTCACACACGCTTTGCGATTCCTTTACTCTGAACAAGTCTGCTTACTTATAATGTTGCAACACTTAAAATGATGACTTCTGCTTACCTATAGTGTTGCAGTAATGCATTCTTTCTTATATCGTAAAGTTTTACAGTCCCATTAGATAATCCTACGGCTACATACAACCCCGTTGGGTGCCACGCTACATTAGTCCCGTATCCCTTGGTCTCCTCGAAGGTGTGGAGACACGCACCGCCCTCCGTGTCCCAAATCTTCACAGTCTTATCATCAGAACACGAGGCCAACATGGAACCAGTCGGGGAGAAGCGAACACACCTCACCCAATTTCTATGTTGAACGTATGATTGTAAAAATTTCCTTCGGTGTACTGTCCATAGTTTGAGAGTTTTGTCGTCTGAGGCAGTTATAACCTTTAAAAAAATTGCATAAAATTAGGAATGCTTTTTTAAAAGAAAAGGAGTCGGGCTTGCATACACAATCCCAAATACTTTCCTGCACACCTTGCACTACTCTAAAAGCCTGTATTGCAAAGTGTGGAATACATCGCTAGCGCCAGGGTTCAAACCTGGCACCTCCCGTTTGAGACTGCCGCCTCAACCAACTGTGCCAACCATGTACTCGAATTGCTTTATTATTACAATTTATACAATGTGAATAACATTCGAAATAAAGGAAAAATCCCATGGCTATACATATGTTGAGGTTTCCGCGAGAAGACAGTGGTGTGGAAAGAGGGGGTCACTCTTTAGTATGATAAATAAGGGGACTTACCTACATTCCATACTAATTTTACAGATGTTCAAATATTGAGGTATGGATAATAATTAAAGGAGTTTGTTTTGCATTCTTACATTAGTTCCTTAATTTATGAAAAAATATAATTTGTACGAATGTGAAACAATTTGCAAATATCCAATCTATCTCTTGGGCTAGGAGTTTTAATGACTGAATATTTTCCTGTCTTAGGATGTCTTACAAATTATGATATATTTTTACAATACCTGTGTCCCTGATGGGGAAAAGTGTACAGATCTCACAGCTTTAGAGTGCGCTCTGAATTCCCCGCATTCTCCTTTCACACTCGGTACCCACAGCCTGACACAACAGTCTCTGGAAGCCGAAGCTATCAGTTTACCCGATGGAGAGAAGGCACAGTCTAGGACACAATCTCTGTGGCCCTGAAACCTATAGCACCTCACTGATGATTGGAAATTCCATAACTGGAAAGTAGAAACATAGATAAATTTGTAGAATTCTTTAATATATATTAATGGATGCCATTATGTTGTAAACAAGGAATGACATTAAGTAAATTAGCGTATATAAATTGCGCAAACCATAACAGAATGATCTAAAGAACTCGAAGCAAACTGATGGCCGCTCGGGTGAAAAGATATCGCAGTCACTCCATCTTTATGTCCTTTAAACTGCCTCTCTAGAGAAGGATCGGATTCTATTTCCATCTTACAATATATTAGATGTTTAATTTATTAATGGCACATAAAATATTAATCTCAAAATTGAATAATAAAATGATATTCAAAAAACAAAACTCCACCAACAGTTCCCAAGTTTTTAAACTTCAAAAAATTGGCATGGCAACACTCGACGTGATTATGTTGCTAGCTTTTGGAAACCATTTGGAGACGATGTCGGATAATTTGATATAAAATTCTACCAGTTTTTACTTACTTTTAATAAAAAAATGGTATTGAATTCGAAAGATTAGACGTATATCTTGAAGAATTTGAATTGAAAGTTATCAGGCATTGAACATTTTCATTACCTAATTACATTTTAAAGCTTTTTTAAAGGCTGAAAGAAAATTCGCTATTTTCCCATAGATAAATTTCATAAATTCCATTTCGATATTCTTGGCAAGAATTTCTCGTTTCGTACGTTAAGTTGGCAATATTTATTTTTGATTGAACGTGAAAAGTGTACTTGCACGAGGCGTTCGTATGTTTTTATTGTAAATTAATGATTTATCAGGTAAATATCACAATTTATATTTTTAGCACCTGCCTAAAATGTTTTACAAGAGATTTGCTAAATATTAACCTTAGTTTGCTCCCCAATTACTTCTCAATGCTTCGTTTAAGAGTGTACACATGGCGATGTTTGGCAGGATTTTGATTTTTTTTTGAACCGGCATGATTTCAGTATTTTAATTTTCCGAAGTCATTCCGAATATCATTAACGCTCATAATTGTGCATAATATATCTCCTGTTGATAGTTTACCCGTACGTTTACTTATAATTTCGTTTGCGATGTCTTTTACGTTGACATGTCAGTCACATTTTGCCAGCCTGCCAAAAATTTTGAGCAAAAAAAAAACTAGAAAAAAGCTTGTTTCAGTTAGCTTAAAAAACGCCTATTAATTTTGTTTTCGGTATACATCTACACATTCATTATTTGTTAAATATTTTACAAAACAAAACATTCAAATTGAATTAAAATCTGTTGTGAAAAGGTGTCATTTTTGCATCAGAATAACCTGTAGACAAGTAACAGTTTTGCTTTGAAAATTACAATATTTCTATAAAATTCAATTGGCTAACTTTACATTTAAAAGTGTTGAAGTATAATTTATATTTACAGTAAATAAATTGTTAAATTTTTAAGGTTAAAAGTTATCAGGATCTGTTTGTGTATTTCAGGAATATATCTTGTGTACCTAGCGCCAAAGCGGTAGTGATGAACGGTGGTGAAGCCATCTCCGGTGGAGGGGGGGAGGGCGCCGCCTTAGCCGAGGAGCTGGCTAGGGCTGTGGAGCTCACAATGAGCCCCACAGCATCGCACGATGTCAGGATGCAAGCGTACAACGCTTGTGAAAGGTACGAGTGTTGACATTTTGAACTTAAAATTTATGTGCTCTTATGCAGGAAAATTGAGTAAAATTTCCAAACCGATTGAATATTCAGCAATTCGTGCCACCGACATGAAGAAATATGGAATAAATGTTGCGCAATAATTGCTCCATGTTGCCGGGATGTTTTGGTGACGTATTCTCGACCGGAATGGCCGGTAGTGGACCAATTTAGTTGCTTGTGAGAGCGTACGTTTTGAAAGATGCTTGAAAAAATCATTCTATTTGGCCTTATAATGACATAATTTGAGCCTAATCCTGTGATATCCGTGATATCTGGATAGGTGAATGTTTCCCAGTATTAGGCTGATGAGTTTATATGTCAATCATGATGATAATATGTAGACTCTTCTGGCTGATGTGTGTTGGCAGGTCATGCCTCCGCGTAAAACATTTTAATAATTTGCTCAGTAGGCATAAATGTATTTTGTTTGATGAAACATATGATTAGTCACACCTTTGTTTTTGTTTGTGTGTTGTTTTTTTGATGATGAGGTGTTTTTTTTTTTTTGTTATTGTTTTGATAATTTTTTATTGTCTTATCTTGTAAACTTTAGACAGCTATGTTAACCTCAAAATCAATATATTGCAATAACAATATTGTTTTGTGCAATAGTATGGACAGTTTTATATAGATATTATGTAGGTATAGTACATGTAAGAAGTTATAATTCACAAGTCTTTGTTGTTACTATGCTGATTTGAATTAATTGTGGCGAGTCATAGACTAAAGTCTGTTCGTTTTGGTACGATAGCCTAGTTGGTAACGCGCTCGACTGTTAATCCGGTGGGTGCGGGTTCAATCACCGATGCCAATCTACTCCACTTTACGACACAAGCTTTTCAAGCTTCCTGTGACGTGTACAAAGGTGTATTTGGGTTTATTTCAATACATTTTATTTCAATTTTTATAAAAATAAAAATACTCATTTCTTGTAGAATTTTAAAGATTCATACAAGTTTCACACTTACAAATAGAAAAATTACATTTTTCGTAGTTGAGCATTCAAAAGTATTGTGTCTAGACCTAGACGATTTATAACACTCGGTTCAACTATTTTTATTTAGCAGGGTTGACTGTAAGATATTGCTGTTGCAATAAGTCTGCCCTTTAGCACACTACTATTGTCTGGTTTTGTAACACATGATTTTTTACCATTAATTCTTTTAAAATTTATTTGTCATTCAAATGATTTTTTTTGTACCCAGTTTCAAAGAGGGCTCCCCATGGTGTGCCCAAGTGGGCCTGGTGTTGGCCAGTGGGGTGCAGTACTCGGCTGTTGTGAGGCACTTTGGGCTCCAGCTCATGGAGCACACCGTCAAGTATAGGTGGAACCAGATATCACAACCAGAGAAGTTATTTATCAAGGTAATTAGTAAATGATGTATGGGAAATTTATTCCTCGTACATTTTTTATGGAGATTCTATATAATTTCTTTTCGTGAATTATCATTCTTTTGTTCTATTCTATCCCCTCACGTCACGTCCCTTTCGGGGTAGACAGAGATAATCCTATCCTTAACACACACTTCGTGCTTCCGTCACATTCACGCAATTAGTCACACACACTCTACAATTCCTTTTACTCGGAACACGTCCCTCCTCAAGAATCTGGTCTACATGTCGAGCCATGTGATATTTGGACGGCTTCCTTTCATCATTCATTTTCTCTATGTGTCGTTTTTTGTGCTTTGAACTCATAACTCAAAAACTACAAAAAATCACTGAAATGGGTTAAATCAAGGTATTGAGATTCTCTATCATTCTGTTTTGGTTTATCCACTGTATTTTTTTTCAACTGATGTCTTTAATGATTACAGGAGAATGCAATGAAGCTAGTTTGCAGCGGTGGCTGGTCCGCCAGTCACATGAATGATGCTCTGTCTCGCGTCGTAGTGGAGATGGCCAAGAGGGAGTGGCCCCAGCAGTGGCCCTCTTTGCTGGGAGAACTCAGTGACGCCTGCGCCAGGGGACCCAGGCACACAGAAGTCGTCCTGCTCATATTGCTGAGATTAGTTGAGGATGTCGCTACGTTGCAGGTAAATTATTCATATATACAGCAAAGGATAAACCTTCCATATTCTGATTACCATACACTGATTCACCGATTCCCGCTCCATTGTCTGCCACGGCCAGGATTTCAATTCAGGACCTTAAAAGACATAATCCTGATGAAAAGTTCATCCTTTGCTGCACACCTATCGAGATTATTACTTGTTTGAATTGTTATTTTAATATGACATGTGGGAAATCCAATGTTTATAAAAAAAAGTAAAACGCACGCTTTTCAAACTTAATGTGAAGTGTACAAGACATATTTTGATTTAGTTCGATAAACCCAGATCATATGTATTACTTTGCAGACTTTGGAATCCAATCAAAGGCGTAAGGATATCTATTCGGCACTGACTAGTAGCATGGCTGAGATATTTGCATTCTTCCTGCGACTCATAGAACTTCACGTACAACAGTTTAGAGAGAATACACAACAGAGGAATCCCGTCGCTGCCGAACATGAGAGAGTCGTCCAGGTTAGTGTATACATATTTATTATTTAAACACAAAGACACATGAACACATAATACAAAAATTTGGTTATTTTGGAACAGCTTACAGCTGGTATGACTATATCTAGCTTGCACAATTAATTGTCTCCCAAATACTTGTCCAACTTATTTTTAAACACATTAGCACTTGGAGCACTGATAATATCACTATAGTATGGTCAACTATAACTGTCGAACGCAGTAATAAAAATGTGAGCGAGAAGGGATGACTAGCTGCTTTATTCGCACTTATGGCTCTGGCATAAGTTCACTGTGGCGAGCTAACTACAAGTATTGAATCTAAAACAGTTGTTTCGTTGTGTTATGCAGGTGGTACTTCTGACACTAACGGGCTTTGTAGAGTGGGTGTCCATGAGTCATATCATCAGCCAGAACGGGCGTCTCCTGCAGATACTCTGTATATTACTCAGTGACGAGGCCTTCCAACTGCCAGCTGCCGAGTGTCTGCTTCAGATCGTCAACAGGAAAGGACAGGTAAACACACTGCATTGCTTGCAAAGAAATTAGAAGTGTATGAAATTATATGATACTAGCCGTAACACTTCAAAAATGACATTGTTTGCGGGGTAGGCAGAGAACTAATCGCTAGACCCTATTCTTACACATATAATTATTGTAACGCGGGCCAGATCCTCAAGGATGGACGCATTTTGAGTAAAAGAAATCAAAGAGCGTGTATGACAGATTGCATAAATGTGACGCAAGCTAGGAGTGTGTGTAAGGATAGGGCTGTCTGGCGCTTTGTCCTCTCTGCCTACCCTGCAAAGGACGTGGTGTGAGGGTATAGATAGATACTAGATAATTATTGTATGCATGTTTATTCTTATGGTAAATTAAATTTTTATTCAGTGTAGTATTTTCTATTCTACTTAATTTCACTTTGTACTACAATATTTACCAATTCAATTTACAATTCAAAAGTGCAAATTTAATATAAATGAGCTCGAGATCCTATCGATGACTTCTTGAATACTGTTGAATACCGAGAGTACTGAATTGAATACCGAGAGTTCTGAACGACTATATGTCTTATATTGCGCAATATTATGTCGAAAATATGGTGTTAGCCAAAGAATTCGTGAACATAATTGAGAGCGCTACGATCGCGAGGTGTTTTAAATTCTGTATATATTCGAACAACTTATTATTATTATTGCTAATGGGCGAGCAGCTTATAGCTGATATGCCCATATCTAGCTTGCACAATCAATTGTCTCTCAAATATTTGTCCAACTTATTTTACTATATAAACACATTAACACTTGGAGCACTGATAATATCACTAGGCAGTCTGTTCCATGCTTCAATAACACAGTTCGGACCATAGTTTCCATGGCCTTTCGTTACATTGTTACCCGATTTCTACCAGAATTATGTGAGTTGATATTATATTTGTTATTGTTTGTAGGTGAAAGAGCGCAAGCCGTTGATGATCTTACTGAGTGAAGAGGCTATCAACTGCATCCACAGGGCGGCCGTGTGTAAAACAAACACCACAGATGAGAAACATTATCTCTTTCTCAAGAAACTAACTCAGGTAACAATTACGTTCAACTTAGAAAACTGTAATTCCTTATCAGTTAGTTATCTCAACAGATATACAGCAAAAGATGGACTTTCCATCAGGCTTATGACTGATCATTGACTGGTTTAATGTGATCTCTTTACACTTAAGTAACATTCACCAATTCCAATCCATCCATCTGCCGCAGCCGGGAATCTAAACCCAATATGTACTTTTTTAAAACACAAATTCTCTAGTGCTTTTTGTCTTCGACCTTTCCACATTTTTTGCTCAATTTTATAAGCTTGATAGAAACTGTGCTACCAATTATAAAGGAATGGGCTTCTTGAAGGGAGGAAGCTCAAAACTGTTGTGTCCTCTCAGCCTACTTCGCAAGGGATGCAGCATGGGAGGATAGATACAAAATGACAACTAATTGGTGATTTCAATTTCTTCCGTAGGTATTATCCGGTATAGGACAGCAGCTGTGCTCGTTGTGGGGTCGCGAGGATGGCGTGACAGAGCGCCCACCCCACTTGGCTGTGTATCTGGAGACTCTCTCCATATTCAGTGCTCATCCATCGCTCATACTAGCTCACACTGCCTCCACCGTATGGTCTAGCCTGTTCAAGCACGAGCATGCTCACAAAGACCCCTTGCTGCTATCGTTTGTGCCCAGATGGGTCAACGCCACTGCCCCTAAGTTGCTCAAGGTATGAATTAATGCTTTGTTTTTAATATGGTTATCATTCTAGGAAGTTTAATCAAATTGTCGCTAATACACCGTTGCAGTATAGTATTATTAGTATTAATTTCGGACAAGCAGCCTAGGCTGATGCATTTTCGGGTGGACCGTGTGTAGATAAACTTGGTCGACGTTTCGACACTCCTACTGGTGTGGAGGAAGAGGAAGACACCAGTATGAGTGTCGAAACGTAAGTTTATCTACACACAGTTCACCTGAAAAACCAAGAAACAATATGCGTATTGTTATTATCGTGAATGGGCTCACAGCTGATGTGCCTAGGTATATCTAGCTTGCACAATCAATTGTCTCTCAAATACTTCTCCAACTTAGTCTTAAACTAATAGATAATATCACTAGGCAGGCTCTTCCATGATTCAACAACACAGTTTGGAGAAAAATGTTTGGCCGAATTCGAGTTAAATGTTGTTGGACTCAATTGTGTTTGTTCACTTGTGAACTTGCATCACTGGTTACTGTATTCTAATTGTCATTTTATTATGTACAGGTCAGCTACCCAGTGTCCCGCCCAGTTGGGACTCCACTGGACACAGCCAGTTATGCAGCAATCGACTTTGAATCCGAAAATGAGTTTGCCACATACATCTGTAGGTGTAGGACTGATTTCTTAGACAATTTTAGGTTTGTATGAGTTCATTTTACATTGGTTATATAATAAGGACATTCAGAATAGGTAACTGAGAATGATGTGAAATTGTAATGTATGTCAACAGGTATACAGCAAAGAATGGACTTTCCATCAGGCTTATGACTTATCGTCAGCTGGTTTAATGTGATGAGAAACATTAACTATTTCCAGTCCATCCATCTACCGCAGCCGAGAACCGAGCCCAGAGCTCTAACCTAACATGCCGGTACTCTACCTGCCGTATCATGAAGGCTGATGAACAAAGTGAGAAGAAACGCTATATTTTGTACTACTGGCACCCGCTGAGATGTGGTTTGTAGACATTAAACCAGCCGATGATCAGTCATAATAAGCCTGATGGAAAGTCCATCCTTTGTTGTATATCTGTTGAGATAACTATGTACTTGTTACTTCAACCACAACATCTGGAAAATCCGATATTTCTCACAAAATATAAATTGTTGTATATTATTGTTTCCAGACAAGCGACTATAATAGCTCCCCTGGTGACGTTTGGTTACGTAGACCAGTGGCTGAGATTAGTTCTAAACAAAGCGGCAGTACATCAACATAACACCAATGGGAATGTACATGATCCTACATACCTGGAGTGGGAGGCTCTCTCTATAGTAAGTATTGCACTCATATCTAATGAGGTCGCTGAGAAGAATGTGTGGGAGAACACTGAGAGACAGGATAAGGAATGAGGTTATTTAAGAGATGAGTGACTGTAAGACATGTATGATAACTAGGATGAAAGTGAATAAGCTTTCGTGGTTTGGGCATTTGAGAGAATGAATTATGGGAATCGAACCCAGACAGCCTAAGCTGAGGAGGTACTTTATCCACTGTGTCATGAAGGCTGATGAACGAAGAAGAGCGTTTGGACTGGAATTGGAGAATGTTACTTATTAAGTGTAAAGTGATCATATTAAACCAGCCGAACAGTCATAAGTCTGATGGAAGGTCCATACTTGTTAATTCAAAATCGGATGTTTCTCACAAAATAAAAATTGTGATGTTCAAAATACAATAATAATGTTTTGATTCCAGTTGTTGGAGAGTGTACTGTCCCGCATCCTGCAAGCTGTGGAGCGTCCCAGTGTCCCGTCTGGTCTGTCTCTGCTGGAGATGTGCCTGGCCCTGGAGCCACAGGATCCTCTGCTCCTCAGTCTGCTGCTCTCCTTCATCTCCGCTCTCTTTGTCTTTCTCACAATGTCCTCCTGTCAGATTACTCAAGGTAGGTTGATAGCATAAAAATGTTTTAGCGTTTATTTAAGTTAAAATAATGCATTATTGGGAAGTAAATTAGCATATTGTGATTAGTATGTTTTTAAGTTCTCATCTGAGAATTACAAGGTTCCAACTAAAGAATTTTCAGATTTTGACTTTTTGCACAAAAACGTTTCCAACTGACATAATCTACGAGTACCTACAATTAAGAGCCCGCTATTAGCAAACTGAAAATGAAATTTCGATACGCGGCGCTAGTATCGTATTGTAATATTTTGCAAAATTGAAATCAGTTTGAATGAATGTATTTTCACAAGTTAGAGAGTTAAGGTGCAATCCCACTGAGGCAAGTTTTAAACATTAACACATGATACACATAATTTATAGTCTTTCCATTAAACGAAAATACAATGCGCATATAAGTTAATTATTGGATCTGTGCGGTTTTAGCACGACAGGGACCGGAAGAATGAAAAATTAAATACATAAAGTAAATACATACAATTGTATGGTATGGCTGAGGTAAAAAAAGTAAATAAGGAATCTGCGTTATGTATTACATTGAGGGCGAAAAAACACAGTAAATAAGGTATGTGCGGAAGCTTTCACGGCCGGAGTCATCATATCTAAGTTATGTGTACTTTCCGGGCATGGAGGCCGTGGTCTAATGGTCGGGTCCCCAAGCGACCATTAGAACACGGCCTCCAAGCCCGGAAAGTAGGCAAAACTTAAGACAGTAAATAAGATTAGCACATCTACCAGGACATAAGGAAAATGGTTTGCATTTGACTTATAAGTTTTATTAACTTTTAAGTTTGTAAAAACATGACGCGCCAAACTAAAATTTCCTGAATTGCACCGTTTTAGACGCATGGTTTACGCACGCAGCTTAGTGTTGAATCAGTGGAATTGCGCCTTTATAATTATTTAACTTATAGACATTGACTGAAAAAAGTGACAAGAGTAACTGAGCACACGCAAAAACATTCTAGATTCACTTTTAGGTTATCGAATAAGAGTTAAAAAATACAATGCACCTTGTTGTGAAGTTGTCTTATATTGCTATAGATTTTCGAATAAAACAAAATTCAAACGATTTCGTAGTTTAGAAAGAATACAATTGTTCCCACATTAACAATGATTTGGAATACATTGTTTAAACTACATACGAATTTGTGATTAGAATTATCGATCCATTCCCCGAAAATTACAATAAGAAATATTGCTATACTGCGTTTACATGATAAGGATTTACTTTCTGGGTTCCCAACCTGTGGAAAATTATGCTAGTCCGTGTACACTCCTCTACCGCAACTCATTATCCTTCCACTCAGTATGCGAACTTGAGAATCTCATTCATCATCTTCTATCATATCAGTGTTACTCATATTATTTGCGTATTTATTTTGCAATTTACATACTTATCGTTATCATAACGAAGACTCGAAAATCGTCAAGAATTGATAACATTAATTCTAAGATTTTTTCATGTTTTACTACTTTATACTTTTTTACCATTGAAATCTTTTACACACATACAGTTGATGAGAGCTTACATAAATAAATATGAATATTGCGAATATATTGCTTCATGTAATTAATAGTGCCTACTGCGTCGAACTACTGGAACAGATATATTTTTCTCTAGCATGTGACGAAGTATGACTGTGGCATGATAATGACATTAGACATTATTATTGTAACATGATTATGACAGATCCTGAAAACTAAATTTACACGTTATATTTTGTTAATAATCATTTGCCTTATGTACATTTGATAGATTTTACGATTAGGAAGAGATATACATCGGTTAAATTGGTGTTTATCTCTTAAATTCACAAAATATTCATGAAATGTCATCCGAAAAAAATGACAGCAAATTCCACGTCCGCACGCGACGGCTATTAGTCGCCAACTAATCTGATTTTTATCATTATCATTTTGTGTTTATATTATCTTATGATAATTTCAATATTTTGAAAATTTTAAATATCCAGCAAGATAAAAAACATTATGAACTACTCAGAAGTACATTAATTTGTTGGATAAAAATACAACATGAGAATGTTTTACGTCTTTAAAAAAAGCAAAATTTTCTGAAATTTTGATTAACTTATTTTCCAGAAAATCTTTAAAAAAAAATTACCAATCGCACTTTTCTTCTGTACGTTCTCGATAAAACAACCTAAGGTTTCGATATCTCGAAACAAAATGTAAAAAAAACGTGAGGATACATCTTCCTTAGAGCTCTAAACTCACCCCTTTTTTCAATATTGAAAAATACGCTCTTTTTAAAAACAACCCTGTTGCATTATCCGTAATGTTTTTTATTATTTTTTAATTGCATTTACATTCTAGAAGATTGAGCATTCATTTTCTTGGATCACAATGTTTCTAAAGTTCTTCAGTTTTGAATAGAAGGTTCCCAAAAACAACAGCAAAATCAGCGAAATCACCAAAATGCTAATAAAGGGCCCTTAACTAAACTGCGAACGCCCAGAACTCAGGTAGTTTGGCATATTAAAGTTTTTTATGAAAAAATAAAAAAGTTGTTACCTGTGTGTAAAACAGTATTTGTCATTTTTCTCGACATTTTGGTCTTGTCAGTTGAAACCTCATCTGAATGTGTTGGTGTTGTGTTAAAATGTAATCGCACATTGGTTGACTCTAAGGCAGTAAGCTGCTTTGCCAACCAGTGTAATATTTTTACTCCAATAAAATTAACATCAGTTTACCCATTGCCGTATAATTTTCAGGAAACTGCGTAGCCATGTCGGGAGTGAACCTATTACCCCTAGTGTTGGATAAGATATTTGGTGCCCTGGTATACACTGGAGGGCAGGATGAGAGTAAGGGTTGTCGGCCCCGTGCGGTGCGCAACGTGCGCCGTCACGCCGCCAGTCTGCTGGTGAAGATAGGGCACAAGTACCCACTGCTTCTGCTGCCTGTGTTCCCTCGCATTCACACCACTGTGAGGAAGCTGTGCCAGGAGCCTAGCCAACTCAGTACTATGGAAAGGATCACATTACAGGTATGTTGGAAGATTTTGAGAGGTTTTATAAACATACACAACATAGGAACAAGTTGAGATGGTTGGGACATGTAGAGAGAATGAACGATGAAAGGATAACAAAGAAAATATACCTGTGAGAAAGAAGAGGTGTAAGGAAGTGCGGCCGTCTAAGAACCACATGGCTTAACCATGTAGACCAGATTCTCAAGAGCGGATGTGTTCTTAGTAAAGGGAATCGTAGAAAGTGTATGACAACTTGCATGAATGTGACTGAAGCACGAAGTGTGTGTAAGTATTGGAAAGTCTGGCGATCTGTTCTCTCTGCCTACCCCGCAAAGGATGTGGTGGGAGGGGATAGAATAGAAAAAAAAAACATTTTCTACGTGCAAATATTTATGTGACATTTAGGATGTGTGTGATTTGAACCCAGCACCTCCTGATTAGAAGTCCGTACTCCGACCAACTGTGCCAAACTCAAATAATAAATTTGTGTTTTTCCAGGAAGCATTGTTATTGATTTCAAATCACTTCTGCGATTACAACAGACAGAAAGTACTCATTGGTGAGATCTTAGGTTCCTGTGGAGCGCACTGGGCTACAATGGCTCCCAACTTTGAATCGGCGGCTTCCTTTATGAGGTTCGTGGGATTAGACAGTGCCCCTGTGCCTCCGTCCGCCATGGATCATAACGGGCAGAACCGCAGCCACCTTCTGCACTGTGTCAACCTCGTGTTGGGTGTTATAAAGAGGTGCGCCTGGCCGGATGATCCAGATAAGTAAGTTGACATTCATCGTAATTTAGCGTTATGTGAAGTCCCTTGGGGAGGAAGCGGGATAGGTGTTCTGACGATTACGAATTGGCTTTGGCTAGCTTGAGTGATCACTTTATGCCTACTGCAACAGTGACGTTTCATTGTGAAATCAGGAGATTACACTCACAGGCTAGTATATATATAGCTTTGGTATGTGCAAAAGCCTTCACGGCTGGAGTCATCATATCGTAAGTTATGTGTACTTTCCGGGCTTGGAGGCCGTGGTCTAATAGTCGCTTGGGGTCTAGGGTCCCTACGTGAAAGTACACATAACTTGAAATATAGCTTTCTTTGACATTAATATTTCCAATGATACCATGGTTAGGGTTAAAGGAATTATTGAATATTGGTTTTGTTCATGGACTTTGACTTGTTTGTCACTGCAGTTTGATTATGAATGAGCTCACCGAGTAGTGTGATCGTTTGGGTACACTTGTCATTGTGTATGATATGGGAATGTTGCAGTCTAGTGAGGCTGCAACTTGGAAACTATTTGTGGTGTTGTGTCTGATTACTTGTTTATTTTTATTTTGTAAAGGCCTTTGTGGCGTGAATAAATAAATGTGACATTTTGTATGAATTCAGGGCATCCCGAGGTGGTTTCAGCGGCGGCATGACGGCCAGTGGTAACCCAATATGGAGGAATCCTTGTGCAGAGCTGGTGCTGCCCATATTACCTCACGTATTAGCCCTCTTTAGGGTATTGAACCAGTTGTACGACTCACAGGCCATGCAGTTGCTGTCTGAGGTAATTTATTACATCTTTCTATTCATCATAGATTTATGAAACTAATGTTTTTTATAATGTTTTGTAGTATATCATTTGAAAGAGCATAAATCAGAGAAGTTTTTCCCAGATTTTATCTTAACAAAAATCCCCTTGAAAGTTGTACCTTGTTTTTGAAATATCCATTTCTCGAAACATTACTGGAGTAACAAAAAATAGAACTAAGTAGATGCCTTTCCTTAGGAAGGTACTGGAGTAAACCTTGAGTGATTCAGATATTCATAAAAGTAATATTTTATAAAAACTGAACGGAAAATCCTCAGATCCTGTTAATTTCAGGGGCACTTTCTGAATATTCTTTTATTCAAGGAATTTCCAAATATTGTAATTATAAAACAGCCAATCTGTAGTCCATACTTTCATCTATCACTGTCGTCAGTTTCAAGAGTATTCTCTCAGTGTTGGCTGAGAACAATGCAGGGCGCCGAAGCCGGATGACAGCATATAGGCCCTTAAGATATCTGTATCCATCTATCAAACACCTGTATAATATATTTTGTATATGATTCAGGGTTACAAGGGAGCGTATAACATGTTGGAGGTTGAGCGCCAGAATCTGCTGGGGCAGAATTGGGGAGTGCAGGATCCACTGGATCCCAACATCAAGAAACCACAGACGCCCTTGGAGAGGATGCAGAACTTTTTATCTACGCTGCATGACAATTGTTGCCATATGCTAGGGTAAGCAATCATTTTGTCAATTTTAAATTTTTTCAAGATTTGCTCGAAGTCTACGTAAGCCTGTACGTACGTTTTCACACAAAAAGTCAAAATCTCAAAATTTATTGCAATGCAAAGGCAACGGTACTTACATAGAATTAGATTGGAGTGTAGTTAAGTCCTAATATTCTAAATAGTGGCGTAAATAGTACCTCTTTCTTTTTACTTTCCTTTACTTTTGAATGTTATTCATGTTTCCATTTGATTTCAGATCGGCGGGTCCATCGATTGGTCGTGAGCTGTACCAGATGCCGGGCATCGGGCCGGCTATAGTGACGCACATGCTGTGTGGCTTGGAGCATGTTCCCGACTACAGACTGAGGTCCATAGTCCGAGTCTTCCTGCGTCCCTTCATATCCTCCTGCCCTCCGTCTCATCATGCAGATGTTGTGATGCCCATCATGTTGCATGTTGCACCACTCAGTAAGTTGGAAACAATCATATTTCATAATCTCAATGTCTTTGACCGTGGATACATGGTGGAAGTCCATTTTTAAGGTAAAATGAAAGACTAAATATTTAGATTAAAATCCACAAAAATGACTTTATGTACAATCGCCTGATGATGAGGGTGCTAATCCTCGAACACTAATCGCATAATCTAAAGTCTATTAGCGAACCTCACAAATTCGCTTTCTGTTCTGGGTTATACTACATTCATATTTATATTAACGATTATCTAAGTATATCAACTGATGTACAGCGGAATACGTACATCCCATCATTGGTTGGCTTAAGTGATCACTTTACACTTGAGAAAAGTTTTACAGAAACGGGGCACAAGCGACTTGAGGCATAATAGAAAAAACCAGTGTAAGAAATAAATTTGATAACTTGTATTTTTTATTTAAAAAAAAAAAGGATCACGGCTTGTGTACATTTTTCACACTTCACAGTAAGCTTAAAGCTTGTTGCGCTGTGAAGTGCAGAATACAAATACTATCGTCAACACTGAGATTCAAACCCGACACCTCCTGATTAGAAGTCCCCACTTTAACCAACTAAGCTAACTGTGTATGTATATTTGATTGATGTTCGACTGTTATTTGTGTTTCCAGTGTTGAACAGACTGTGTAACAGATGGCAGTACATCATGTCGCTGTATGAGTCAGGGAAGTTCGAGGAGGAGGGCTCCAATGAGTCACAGGAGGTCATAGAGGACATGCTCAACAGGAACCTCACCAGGGAATACCTCGATGTACTCAAGGTATGTACATATCATATCCAGGTTTTTAAAAATTATTGTAAAATTGTGATTTTTTAAAGACAAATTATAAAATTGTATGTTTGTGTGTAAGAAATTGAACATACGTATTTCAAAAATGTGTGACTATTTCCATTAAAAAAAGGTTAATTTAATCATTAACAATTAATTCAAAGTCAGTGCACAGCCTTAATTGTCACAGGTGCACAAAAAAAGGCAATGTCTGATCCGTTTAATATCTCAGATTGAAGTTTTAATCCATATTGTTACGTCTGTCTGCAGGTTGCTCTGATAGGTGGCAGCCTACCGATGAGGGACGGGGAGGAGGGCGGTCTGATGGAGGCTGAGGACAGTATGGGGGGCGAGGGGACACACAGGAGTACCCCCACACTGGGACACGGTGGGGCTCCACAGGAACACGTGGGGGAGCTGGGGAGTATGCTACTCAACTGTGATCTCACCTGCACTCCCATCATGTATACTATACTCAGGTAAACTATTATCAGCCTAGGATAGTAAGCCTGGCGATCTGTTCTCTCTGCCTACCTTGCAGACTACATCATTTTTTGATGAGTTACAGCTAGTATTATTCCACTCTATCCCCTCACGCCGCATCCCTTGCGGGGTAGGCAGATAGAACCGATGGCCTTCCTATTCATACACACACTTTGTGCTTTCGTCACATTTATGAATTTCCTCAAACACACACTATGATTCTTTTTACTCAGAACACGTCCATCCTTGAGAATCTGGTCTACTTGGTTTAATCATGTGGTTCTTGGATTGTCGTGTTTCCTTACACCTCTTCTTTCCCCCAGATATATTTTCGTTTTATTATTAAGTATATTGATTGAATATTTTATGTTGCATAGTGCCCTCTGGTGGAGTGACAGCTACAGTTCCTTGCGAGCGTGCTCTCTGGTGAGCAGCAGCTGCCGATCTCTGGTGTATGTGCCTCCTTCCCTGCCCCCACTGGCCCTGGCGGCAGTCCTGCGAGCCTTACAACACCACGGCCAACACGATGCCAACCAAGCTGCACTCCTCACGCTCGGAGTGCAGCTCCTCGAGGTCCTCAGACCCAAGTGTCCGGCGATGATTGAAGTCATGCAGCAGATACCCAATGTGAATGCTGCAGACCTTCACAAGTTGGACGAGAAGCTGGCGGCTCCGCCCACCAAGGGGAACAAGATTGAGAAGGGGAAGAAAGATCTTTTCAAAAAGATTACTAGTCAGGTAGAGTGTATAATTATTATTTTAATATATTTTCAAGATGCTCTTTACACGAGCAATAATTGTGGCAACTCATACAAATCATGTTGATTAACATTGTTTCGGCAATATTTAAAGCGATACAACGATATTGAGTGCAAATGAGAAAGAAAATTGACACAATGTCGGCGACACGAATTCCTGAATACACAATCATTTTGAACATTTTAGTCAATTCTCTTTTTCATTTGCACACAATATCATTGTCTCGCTTCAAATATTGCCGAAATAATATTAATCAATATAATATGTACGAATTGTTGTAATTATTGCTTGAAAAATTGCCTGTGCCAAGAGCACCTTAACTCAATTTACGCAAAATTGAGAGATTGCTATTTTTTTATTTATCTTATCACTTATCATTAAAATTGTGCTAGGTGGCTCCTATCTCCGCTATTCTTCACCTAAAAAGTTGGTGAAATCCATCATATGCCGAACTATAAGCAGATAGTAATACATATGTACTAATTATGTTGTTTTAAAATTCCAGTTGATTGGTCGCAACGTTGGCCAATTGTTCCGTAAGGAGGTGCGCATCGTGGACCTCCCCCACATGTCTCGTCCCCAGAAGCAGCGCTCCCCCGGTCTCCTGGATAGGCCCTCTCCAGGCCCTGCCTTATCATCTCTTTTCACTCAGAACACCATCTCGTAGCACTCACCGCAAACTCCTTCCTAATATTTTTATTATTGTATGTTTTGTATTTTATCATCCGCTTGAGTTTGTATTTGTGTCTTAGACTGCTTGAACTTGTAATCGAACATTTTTTCTGTACCGAAAAATTTTTGTATCGTTACAAAACGGACACAGAATCCCATACAAATTTCGTTGTACAAAACGGAACAAAAAGTTGGAACTCTTTGCAGAAGATTTCATCAGAATGTCATTGTTGCCAGCAAACAGTACTCCGAGACCATCTCTTTCTTGATACACTGTTATTCTACTTGCGTACCATTCAGATACGATAAAATACTAACGTACAGATCGTTGTGAAAAGAGTTTTGCATTCTTTATCGATTTATGTATAGTAATATAGGTTCCTAAAGATGCTCTTACACAGTTAATTTTGCGGTTAATTAATAATAATTGCGGCAACTCGTACAACTCATATTGATCAACATTATTTCACAATGTATAGCAATTATTTTGGCTATATTTAAAGCGAATTTAAAGACCCAGAGGACGATCACCTTTGCGATGGACGGACCAAGTTACGCTTATGACTGTTGCCCCCTCCATCTATAGGGCAGTGCATCTTGCCGAGGACAGAGCTGCGTGGCGGGGATTGGTTAGGCAACGGGTGTTTGGAGATCGCCACCCTTAGCAGTGAGGAAATCGACAGGAGAGAGATTTAAAGCGAGACAACGATATTGAGTGCATACGAGAAACAGAATTGTCATGACGTCGGTGACACGAATTGCTGAATATCCAATCGGATTGTACATTTTAGTTAATTCTCGAAATATCACCTAAATAATTGCTGCATACTATGAAACAATGTTAATCAATACGAGTTGCAGCAATAATTGCTCGTGTAAGAGCACCTTAATTGTATGAGAATTTATAATTTTTATATAATAAATAATTGTGTATATTTGTATGAATGTATGTGGCCTATAAAGACTGGAGTCAACCGAGGATTGTTGAATGTTTATATTGTATGTAGTATTTGTATATTTCTCATTTATTTATTTTTGTACTACAAAATTCTTTTGAATTGACGTAAGGTAGTGGAGATTTTTAGGTAAAAATAAATGTTTTATATCAAATTGTAATCAAAATACATCACATGTACTGTGTTATTCAACGATATTAAACTAAATTGATAAATATGAATTGCTGCTATTCGAGTCGTATAATATCGAAAATAACAATCTGATTCCGAGTAAATTGCAAAAAACATTTTGTTTAAGTTTCTGTTCATTTCAGCTTTTTCAAATTTTGTATGAGAGTATTTCAGCGCGAAATATGAATAACGTAAGCGACAATGTGAATTATACCTCTAAAAAAAAGAGGAAACAAATTGATAAATCTAAGACAGTCAACTTGTTAACCTTATAATTACAAATGTATTGGCTAAATTATACTTCTACATCTGAAAAACTGAACTGATTATAGATTCTTCCAGTCAATTTCGGGGTACTTTCCGAATATTTATTAATTGGAGGAATTTCCAAATAATGTAATTCTAGGACTTGTAGTCAATACTTCCATCTATCACTGTCTTCAGTTTCAGGACGATGCTCTCAGATTGGCTGAGAAAATGAACGACAGCTTAATATGTATTGTAAATTATGTCGTTTTAGAATAAGAACATTTCCACGTTCTCAACTCGAATTACACCAAATTGTCAGGCTGTTTTTCGATATTGTACGACCTTGTTTATACTATTATGTAGTTTTGTAATAAATACTACATTGAAATGTGATTTTTTTATAATATTGTAATTAAAATAATGAAATTTATCATGTATGTAGTAGTAATAATATTTTTAATATACTAAATGTGTAGCCGTGTAATGCTTTTTGTGATGCAATACACAATACATACCTTGACTGACTTGCTAATATTGAAACGGTTTAAAAACATTCAAATGCATGAATGTGGTGAAAGCTAGGGATGTCTGTAAGGATAGGTTTGTCTGGCATTACGCCCAATCTGCCTACCGTGTAAGGGATGCGGTGTGAAGGGATAGACATAGCAGGAACATCATGGTTATATGCGATGGATAATGTGGTCGGTAGCCTGGTTGGTAACGCTCTCGACTGTTAATCCAGTGGGTGCGGGTTCAATCCCTGATGCCGACCTAATCCTTTCATGAGACAAGCTTTTCAAGCTTACTGTGAAGTGTACAAAGGTGTATTTGGGTTTATTTCGATAAACCCAGATTCATTTTTAAAAAAAAAATAATATAATATCTAATTTTGTATAGATTTTCTGAATTGGTTTCCACTCTTTTATATATTTTCAAGCGTCCTGCAGCAGTCGAGTTTCCGTATTACGTACGCAACTTCCGTATGACGTCATTCATATTTTTCAGCAATGCGGTTTGCAATTCGGTTAATTTTGCACGGGGAGAATGTTGCGTGGAACGAAAGAAAAATTACGCAAGTCAGTCGATGAGAAAAGTTATAAATTTAGTTTTTTTGATGAATACAATGTTTATACTATTTAATGCTATACTATGTTTATAACTTTAAAAAAACTACTATATTAGATAGAGAAGTAATTAGTATCTAATGTAATTCTATAAATAGTTAATAAATTTATAATGTTAATCATTCGTAGTTAGAAATATATTAAACAATAATCATACGGCCGAAACAATAATCCTTGTTATGAGAGACCTGAAGTCTGCAGCAGATGGTGAACACCAGAATGGACTGTAATGATATTTTTTTGTTATATGTTATTCACCGAACTAAGTTACTTTTGTATGTATAGTTTCAGTAATCCGGCACTATTAAAAACCAGGATGTATTGGATTGTTGGAAAATTCGGATTACTGGATTGTGCAGGGAAATTCAAGGTAAATAAAATAAAGCATCACATGTGTATGTAGGAATAAGCAGATATTATTTACTGCATAATTCAATGTGACAATCTTAATATATGAAGTCGTTAATTGAGGTAGAAGAGAGTGGTGGCCAAGGGTGCCGGATTATTGGACTTGTCGATGTACTGAAGTGTTGGATTAGCGAGACTCTACTGTGTTTATTATTGTGCATTATTATCTGTAAACACGGCGGTCATACAGTATCGAAAATCGTAAACTGATCTCAGACTTTTCGAAGCAAATTGGAAAAAAACGTTTCATATAAATTGCTGTTTGTGACTCTCATGTATTGCAGATTGTTATATTTGAAACCAAGTGACTTTTTATATTAAAAATTCATATGGGTTATGGCTGCTTTTTTTGCCGTGTTAATATCTTACAATGTTCTCTTACAAATCGACAGATTGCTGTTTTTGATACTATATATGACTCACATGTTTACGTTAATTTCGCTGTCATCGTATTGTTTACACAGCATCACAATGATATAACAATTACTACGTATTGTAAATGTTGACATTAATCACAAAATGTTGGGGTAACAAAGAGTTATGTACTTTAAAAGTTGACGATTTACTCCGAGTATCAACACTTACTTAGTAAACATGTGAATATTTTAATGAATGTGTCATAAAATGAAGTTTTTACTGTCAAAATTGTTTATTTATTATACTTACTTATATTATTTGTACATTGCATTTTCTTTGATTTTATTTTATCACAATAGTGTTTCATTCTTGTAAATATTGATTTGTTTTTAATGCTTTTTTGTTGAACTGTTACGTAATAATTAATGTTTTTTTTACATTACATTTGTAAAATTTATCACAATAACCCAAGTGACAAAAAAAAATAATTGTAACTCGAGTCTTGAGTTTGAATATGGATTTTCACTCAGACTTTAATAGAATTATTGCATTGTTTTATCACAATTAATATTTTTGTAAAGATTCCATTGAACAATAAATTTATAATTGCAAAGCAGAGTGCCTGTGTTGTACGTTGAATAAATTGTATCGAGAGTATAATTCACCAAGAGACTTGGGAACTATTACACTATTGCAGTCCCACTCAAGATCAAGCTTATTTTGTTTTAAAAAAGTGCGAATGGGTCTGGGCACGCGTTATCGAGAAATACAATTTTTAGCGCTTTTTTTTTAAACATAAAACTTTTGACAAGAGTAATGTTTCAAGTGGAAAGCATACTAAATTTACTCAATCTTTTTTGAAAAAACACATTCTGTGTGCTCGTCTGGCCCCACCCGCACTGGAGCCAAGTGAAATAATTTAGTTTTTAGCGCTATTTTTGATAAAATAAAAAAAAAACATTTTACAAAAAGTGGGGCCGCACGGTGTAATAGTTCCGAGACTTGTGTATAAATAATACAGATATGTACATATAATATATGGCGTCCACTCTGGCCGCATCACAAACATTGTTTAGGGGTTAAGGTGCAGCGGAGGCGAGAAAGGTTCCTAGAAAATGAGTGAATGAAGTATTTTTAATAAACCCAATGTTTTTTAATGAAATGTACACAAGTTACATATTAAAATATTTACTCATTTCTTTTATTATTTTCTACTGTTGTGTTTATCTTTTATTAATTCTTGTTCTGTTATTTCTTTATAATTATTTAAATATGTACTATTATACAATTCCTGTGTATGTATTTATTATAATAATAATATGTACATACTATTTCCTAAATGTGCTCTTACACGAGCAATTTTTTGAGCAATGATTGCAGCGACTCATACAAACCATATTGATTAACATTATTTCGCAGTATTAAAGAGACGATATTGAGTGCAAACGAGAAAGAGCATTGTTTGAATATCCAATCGGTTCAATAACTTCTCTTTTACGTTTGCATGCAATATTGTTGTCTCGCTTTAGATATTGCCAAAATAATTGATTAAATACGATTTGCCACAATTACAGCTCGTGTAAGAGCAGCTTAATGCGAGTTACAGACATGAATTATTATAACTGAATAATTTTATGAGGACTGATTTTCTATTTTTATCTAAATTATGATTTGTAAACTTGAGACTTGAGAACGTAAACAATAATTTTTGGCCTATTTTTACTCTTGTATTGTTTTGGCAGATAATTTAAATTTTGTCCACCATTCCAATGCTTTCTACACAGCATTCCATACAGTTTTTGAAACTGTAGATTGTAAATCATGGCTATTCTATCCAAAACTATCCGAGGACTGCACAGAATTATTTATTTGTGATATACTTACATCCTTGTTTCTCATATATTAGAAGAGATCTGGCATTTCTCATTTTATAAGCAGTTCTGCAGAAAACAATTATTTATTGTTCCATTTAAAGAGGCACAAAAACATAGAACTATCCTCGCATATTCTGTTTTTGAAATTACGTATAGAAGAAACCATTCCATGGTGTGCAAAAAGCGAGATTTAGTTCATATGTTATGTGCCCAGTAATTTTTTTGGGAAATGCCATTTACCGACTTACTTAATAACAATCATCACAATACTTTACGCTTAGCAGCCTCTCAATTGACCTTTCTATTGTTTATCTTTGATTTGAAGTCTGAAATAAATATTGATAATAAACAACTTACAAAGTGTTTTGTATCGAAACCATTCCTACAAAGATTTCCAGAATGATTCTGAAATATTGAATGAGTGGAAGTGTACCTTGGTGAAAGAAGAGATGTCTTGAGTAAAATTAATGAATTGTAGAGTGTGGTATGACAAATTGCATGGATGTGACATAAGCAAGGATGGGAAGGAGTGGCATTCCGTTGCTTCTGCCCACCCCGCGAGGCGTGCAACATTTGAGGGCAGTTATAAGTCCATTCGACTGCAGATACTAGATGCAGTTTCAATCCCAATGCTGAAGTACTCCATTACGGCATCACAAGCTTTCTTAAGTTCACCGTCAATAGAAAGATTTATCGTTGGCAACGTCGAAATATTGTCACTTCGTTAAAGTCTGACATCCAGCACTTCTAGCCATTGGAGGAATTCAGGGGACAGGCTGGCAGCACCGTCAATGGTACCGGGGCAATCACGCAAGATGTGCTGCATGGTTTGCTTCGGGTGTTGACATCAGTCACAGGGAGCTCATACCACATATTAAAACATTTAAGGCTAAACGTAAAAGCAATTTTGCAGGTAAGAAATGTTAAATGAAACACAAAGTTTACCGGAAACCTTTAAAATAATTTATTGAATCATAGAACGGAATTAAGCGACACAATATTAGTTGTTTACAACTTCAACTTTGTACGCCTCCAGTGACGCCTCTTAGCATTGTATCTGAAACAAACAAATTAATCATTTTAAATCAATTGTCATACTGCAGGCACTTTTGGAATACAATCTGTCATTAAACTCAATTATTAGAAGGATGTACTGTGAACTTTTTAGGCGAATCAAATGAGAATTGGAGAATACAAATTGTGGTTTTGGTTTAGGTACTTATACTGGTATATCACTTGTCAATGTCTCCTATGCTAACTACAATCACCAATGCAATAAAGAACACAGTTGCACTGCACATAAATTCAATTTAACCGGCATTTTAGTCAAATGGGGGAAACTTGTTTTAATATTTTGCACTTTATGTGTTACTTTATTGGCAAGACTGATTTATAACTGTCCATTTGGGTACTATTGTACAATTGGGGCCCCAACCATAAATATACTAAAAAGTGACATATGAAGTATGGAAAAAGCAAATAATTCGCCAGCAATGTTGTTGAGTTAGGTTGTTTTTTGGCGAGAAAAAAAAAAACAAATTTAACAATACCTATTGATATTTTTTTCTATAGTTGTGGCCCCAATTGTACGTCCATTTGTGTGCTTTAAATTAATGTTATTTTTAAAAACGTCACTATATTCCACAGTAATTCGTCACTTCACAATAAACAACTTCGTAATCATGGTTGTAAATAAATGCTGGGTTGCACAAACTTGTGACACTACACTATTGAACTCGCACACAATTCAATGCACAAGCACCACGGAAATAATAGATACTTTATTGCACAATTAAAAAATATCGTGGAAACACGTATTCACTTTATCAAATTTTATAAAACATAGATTTTTACCTGATAGTGTTACCGGTTCTCATCCGGATCCATTGAGGAATTGGTCTGTTTTGTTTAAGCTTTTTAGCAAGCTTGCGCTTGATGATAAATGTCTTGTGGGCTGACTGAAATACAAAAGAAAAACATTAATCACACTGTTAACATTTTGCACAAGGATTGCGACGATAATTTACGATTAAAAATAAACAAACGAACGAAACCCACCATGACTGTTCAGCTGTCAAACATTGAAGGCGGAAACAGGAAATGGGAAAAATACTGGCAATATTGTTTTGTGCAGAAATTGCCAGGATAAAAATTCATTATTACCAACATAACAAATTAACTTGCGGATGTAGACGTCTTGATAATGTCGATATTTTTAAACATTGTTGTCTTCAAATTACCTACTATTAAAATTTAAAGAGGCAAATTAAAGGAAATAATATAAGAAACAGATTACTGTAGGTATAACCTACCTTTGTCGATCTGCATATTTTCTATCAAAAATTTCTTCAAGGGTGCGTGACAAACCAAAATAATTTATAAAAAAAAAATTGTTATTAAAATGCTTCTTCTACTTTCTATCAAAACTACAAACTTTTTTTATATTATAATATAAGGATCTGGGCATGATATATAGACAAACCCAAACTCTTTTTTTTCTGCACTCGACTCCATTGTAAAGGCATGTTATATGACAGAGTATAAGTGCTCTGTGATACATGATGGAAGCGAAAGGTGTTCGTGAAGAAGGAAGCATGTGGTGTTCTCTTCTCTCTGTCTACCTCGTAAGGAAAATGCTGTGATAGGATAAATAGATGTTTTATAGTAGAGTTTAACACTGCTGAAAAACAAACTCGATAGAAGAAAATAATTGGTGAATAAAAAAACCAGAGACTTATTAGTTTGCATATTATGTTTATTAATTTGATATGGCTACATCTTACATTTATACAGATTGCTGCCTCTTTCTAAATAAAATATTACATATTATAAATATTAATAATTCATACAATGTAATTTACATAATGAGACGAGACTCCTTCACATTCAGAGTTAATACAAAAGTTATCTGGAGAAAATATTCATGATGGAGAAGTAGGTGTGACATAAGTAGAGACTGGAAAATTTCACGATCATAATGAAATAAATATATTCGTGAATATCATGTTTTTAAGATCACTCGCAAACGAGTGGAGGGCCTTAAATAGAATAAATAATAATATCATGTTTTTTATGCGAATTCCGAGTTTTTTACAAGAATAATGCATAATTTTAATGCTTTTGAAAGGATAAATGTGTAATTTCACGTTTTTAACGTAAATTCTGACCCCTTTTTTAATAAATCACAGTTATAAAATACTATTAAAAGGAAGAGCTTTTAGAATCATTGATAGAAGAAGAATCTAATGGATTTTAATAAACCACATTATCCAGAAATTAAAAAAAAAACAGCAGGCCTCAGATCTCGACAACCATTACTAAATATGCTTTGGAAAAAAACAAGGTAGATGCATTGAACCTTTATCTAAGGAATGACTGTAAAAGATTTTTGAATGGAGCGAAATTAACCCAAAAAAGTTACTTTATTATTTAGAAAACCCTATTAGTAAAAAAATTTCGTGCTATTGTTCATGCGATTCTGAACCTTAATGCTGCGGGAAATGACCGTGATGTCATATTTGATGATGTTAAAAAATACATGAATGTTTTCCAATCCCTAGCAATACATAATATTATGTAATGAGAATGGAAATGATAATGACATGAATTGTTAGGAACAAAGTGATATTAAACAGTAAACCTAAAGTAATATATCTGAGTATTCTTCAATGAACTCGTGTACCAATTTATTGTAGGTACGTACTATACCCATGCCATGATAAATCTTGAAGATTTGTTCTTCGGGTTAATCGTGTAGTGCAGCGGTTCCTAAATTGTGTGTGAAGGGTCACAGGTGTTCTAAGAGAGCGTATTGTCGTAGTAAATGCTGAAATTTCATTCTACATGTTAAATACCTACGTTCAGTAAAGTTTTTTTTAACTAAAAAGATAGTTTTCCTTTTCAACTCGAAGATAACATACAAACGTGTCATGGGTGTTAAAATACAATTTTTGTCAAATTGCTTTTTTGTTATCGAGATAGGGTTCCCCCACAAAAAGGTAGATCAATTAGAGTTCCGTAGCCAAAAAGCATTGGGAACCGCTGGTATAGTGAACAAACGCTCCGACGTTTCAGCGGATTTACTGCCGCCTTGTTCACGGACTGTGATCACAATCCATGAACAAAACATCTGTGTTCTGTTCACTACACAATTAACCCGAAGAACAAAACACATATGGATCATCGTGAAAACATTCAAAAGCTATTCACAATAAGTCTAATTCACAAAGGTGACTTTGGGAACTAAAAAAAGACTACAATACAAAATATGGGTGAAACTAGCGTTTCTCAAACATAAACCTATCCTGATTTCAATATAATATTTTTAATATATTGTTGTCCCTTACACCTGTCACTGGCGACCCCGTATT
This sequence comes from Ceraclea dissimilis, assembly GCA_963576895.1. Taxonomy (NCBI): domain Eukaryota; kingdom Metazoa; phylum Arthropoda; class Insecta; order Trichoptera; family Leptoceridae; genus Ceraclea; species Ceraclea dissimilis. The sequence continues at coordinate 1,492,181 of OY756360.1, forward strand.
ATATTTCAATAAAACGATAATTATCCGATAAGTACTAAAAACATATTGAAGTAAAAAATTATAATAAATTTGGGTTGGCTGGAAGTGATCGCTGTATAGCGATAAGCTAACCCTAGTGAACAAGTTTTACCATAAACATGTTTCATTTTAATAAACTTTATTTTTATATGGAGAAATATAAGCGTGGTTCTTAAAAAGTTTGTTTCGCTTAAATGTTCACTTAGAGAATAAATAAAAAAACTATAAAATAAATAAACAGATTACGTAGTATATTTATCATAACACAGTAAACTATAAAATGTATTTTATTTCTGTATCACGATAATATACCTACAGACAGAACATACACAATGATATAGTTGAAGAAATTATACAGGCTTAATACTGGTGTATTGGTTGAGTCTTATAATATCGAAAACAGTAATCTGTCGATTTTACGGAAATCAAGTTAAAGAACGTGGAAATGTTCCTATTCTAAACCAATTACACATTGTAAGATATTAACACGGCAACAAAAGCAGCCATAACCCATGTACATTTTTAATATACAAAGTGGGACTGTATGCATGCACTCAACAAACTGGGGCGCAGTAACAGGATCAGGCTTGTGTGGGTTCCTGGGCATATAGGGGTAGAGGGCAACGAAAAAGCTGATGAACTTGCAAGAAAGGGATCAGAATCGATATTCATAGGACCTGAACCAGTCCTAAGAATACCATATGTGTCTGTCAAAAATGCAATAAAGAAAAAAGCAAACGACAGATTTTCAAGGGAGTGGAACTCCACAAGAGGACTAAAACACTCAAAAAAGTTTATCACAAACATAAACGTAAACCAGACCCAAAATATCTGGAAGTACGGAAGAGAATATATCCGAAAAACAATCGGTATACTCACAGGACACTATGGAGTCAACAAGATACTGTTCAATATGGGACTTGTGGACGACCCTACTTGTAGATTCTGCGGCACCAGTGTAGAGTCAATGGAACATCTCCTATGTGACTGTAACGCTCTTGCAAGAAGAAGACAAACAATACTGGGCATGGGTTACCCCAAACCAGAAGAGTTCGACTTCATTTCAAGGGGTAGCACCATAAACTATCTAAAGTCCACAGTAGGATAAGGAGGGGAAGGCATAAAAGATCCCAAGGGTCGAGATGCCAAAGTAGCCCTAAAACTACGCCCCATCAGCAAGATAAAAAAAAAAAAAAAATATAAAAAGTGACTTGGAAAAATAAGAGAGCCACGAACAGCAATTTAGATAAAACATTTTTTTAAATTTGCTCCGAATCAATCTACGAACAGATTGCTGTTTTCGATATTATAAGACTCAATTAGTGAATTCACAAAAGTTGAAAATAAATTTCACAAAACATTATATTCTGTCCCTTGTTTATTGTATTTCGGTTAAATGTAGACTTTCGCAATAGAAAAGCAATTCTGGGAAAAGGACTTCTCCAGTACGGGTGGCAACGGATGTTGTAATCTCATGGCTTCTACAAAAAGTCACGAGGACTGCCCTCTTTAGAGAGAAATATGAACCAACTCTGATTTAGCCCCGGGTGCTCGACGAATAGTATCGTCGGCTGGTAAAGGTAAGCAATATCGTTATCTCGTTTGCGTGCGTAACAATAAGCGAAACGGCAAATGAGATATTGCTTACTTATACCAGCCAACGATACTATGTTATATTCGTCGAGAAACTGGGCCCTAGTGAGGCCTACTACATAAAGATTATACAACGTACATTATATTCATGATAAATATATTAATACATTCATTATTATTTTTACACATAATATATGCTATTCCATTTGATTATTTCCCTACAGAATTTTTACCCAAACTATATACCGTGGAAACCTGTCAACACCAATCCTGCATCCCGAACATTTTTTCATGTGAACTTATTCATTGGCGTCAACCCCGATTGGGGTTATTCAGCATCTCAAACAGAACGTCACGAATCCCGTTCGGAGTTTCTATTCGAATAATGTTATTTTCACAGTTATCCTGGGGGCTACATACTGCAAACCATTTACATGAAACGTGACGTTATCACTAAGGAAACAATTCGTATAACGTCAATGTTTCGTGTTTTGACTCCGGCCCCAGTAGGGTTTGAGTTGATATTTTAAATACTGTGCCGTGAAAATTGAATTTTACATTTGTCTTTTTAAAAATGTAACTTTTGATTATGATAATTTAATCCATTTTTCTAATCAAATTACTACCCGAATAAACGTCCACAGAAATTGGTTAAACAAGTTCAAATGTACGAAACAGGTTCGCAGATGATAGGTTAACAAATTTCCACCTACGCACCCTTTTTTTCGGATTAAAGACATAGAGTAAGTATTCTCATCATTGTTGAGAAAAGTCTCAACTTGATGCACTGTTCTTAATAATTAAAAACTACATACAATATTTTAATTTAGGGTTCCCTGGATATTCTATTTGAATTATGGGACAGTTTGAGAAGTATTGCTCAACAATAATTATTACATATTAGTCATCAAGCATTAACATATATTTCTATATATTTATTTACACGAGGGATAGTTTTACAAAATAAATTAACATTCTTATTGTTACACGTCTAACCGAGACCCACACGAATATGTATTTCGTAACGGCCCGAACACTGACAAACCAATATAGTTTACTAATTAAACTATAATAATAATTTTGTCCACTTTGCCTACCTAGAAAGAGATACGGCATAAGGGAATAATAGTAGTTAGATAAGATATATTCTCATTGTATAGTGAAATACAGAGAAAAGTACTTTTCATAAATCGCTAGCGACGTTATATTCAATATTTCTAATATTCTGACTACCTTGTCTACATATTAATATTATTACTTTCTCTAAATGCCTAACATTAATATCAGATATCTTAATATTAAATGAAGTAATTAAATAAAAAACAAAGCGAAAATAAGAGTTATTTTTAAAATAACCGTCGACAATGATCGACATTTCGCAAAACGTCTGCGAAACGATGAATGACGACAATGCATAAATAATAACATACACAATATAATAATGTATTGATATAGTAACTAGTATATGAAGTATTAGGTCCACACGCACACATTCACCATTGGTATAACTTACAGTGTACGAGGCGAGATTGGTACGCATCGGGTGGCGAGATGATACCAACGTGTGTAGCGTGGAGGAAACGTAATATATAATTGTAATAACCGTATTATAACAACATGGAGAGTGTGTACGGAGGTTCAGCACTCATTCAAGCTGATGCTAAGGTTTCCTCTGTGCTGGTGGTACGTACATTGGTTGGTGGAATCTACTGTGGCGCGCCTGCTCACGCATCATCGGATTGGGGTTTGGATTGTAATTGTGTATCGCTGAAAAAAACATGATGGTTAATTAAGTATTGCCAATATACTCTATGAATATTGAAGTGGAGGCCATGGACTGATAGAAGGAGCGTCCGAAGGCCCCCATAGAGATGGACCGACGACATTGTCCAAATCGCTGGAGGAACCTGGATGCAGAAGGGTCAGAACAGAGACGAGTGGAAACAGTTGGCCTATATCCAGCAGTGGAGGGAAGAAGACTAATCAAGAAGAAGAATAATATACTCTAATTATTATTGACAAATGCCTGAGACACATTCTCAAGATATGCTAGCCAAAGGTCGTAAGCAATGTTGATTTATCGACCATGATCCAGAGGCAGGTCGCTGAAGACATCCGGGAAAAAAAGTGGAAGTGAATCAATAACACCCTAAGACGACACGAGGGAAACATTCCGAAGCAAGTATTGGACTGGGAGCCCCTGAGTGTGGCAGAAGCAAGGAATGTGTGTAAGAATAGGGGAGTCTGGCATTTTACCCTCTATGCCTACCCCAAAGGGACACAGTGTGAATGAATAAATAATATACCTGGAGTGTTTGGCGGCACACAATCAGTTTTGAGTACTTCCTCGTGGTTTCCATATGCGAGGAATCTCACTACAACAGTCCTGGCAGACACGCCCGTTATCTCAGCATCGTAGAACTATAAATACAATAACACAAATTAATAAAAATACACACAGTTTAGATATAATATAAAGTGAATGAGTCATAATATTCTTACCCCGTTGTCCTCCCAATACTTGGCTAAACATCTATCACCGATATTCCAATTAATCTCCCCAACTTCGTTCATCATTTTCCTTGTCTGATCGTTTAGATTCGGATTCTGATATCCGAGGACTTTATTGGTTTGATAGAATCCATTCCCTCTGTTATTATAATTATTCCTCTGATCCTGCAGTTGATTCTGTCTAAAAGCATCCATGATCTCCGGTTGTCTCATGGTCTCCTGCTGCATCTTCATTTGATTATCCGGATAAGGATTATAGAAGGTCTGATGATGGATCTGCTGTTGTCCGTTAGGCACCATAGGTGGTTGCATCTGCTTGTTGCTATTTACATATTGACTGTTTCTCTTGTAATTCTCACTATAGACGTTTTGATTATTGTACATTGGTTTGCCGGGATACGTGTAGTTGGAATTAGGGTACTGTTGGTTTATATTATTGTTAGGCCTGGTGTTGTTATACCTGGGCTGAGCGTTTGAGGGCTGAATGTTCATAGCGGCCGTGGCGTCTGCCAGATTATCCATGGGTGGCTGTCCATAGAAATTTCTAGTTCCTCCACGATTGTCGTTCATATTTCTCCTGTCTCCGTAGTATGTTTGTTGTACTGGTTGCGAGTATACAGGTTGGTAGGGAGGTACATTATCATGTGGCATATTGATATTTGGTTGTTGTTGTTGCTGCTGATGTCTCCGCGTATCATTGTCATACTTCTTCTGGAACCTGGGAGCCTTCTCTGGTTGAACGGGATGTGAGTGTGTTGGTCTCTCATCTCTCTTGTGTATTTCATTATTGTGTGGTATTTGGTTGTCATGTTTATTATTATGGTAATTATTCTGTCTGCCCGCTCCCGCCCCTCCCCCTCTGTGTCCTCCCCTTCCGCCCCCTCGGCCACCCCTCCTGTCGTCTCTGTGGTGTGACTGTGTCTCGGTGTGTTTAACAGGTTTCTCGGGTTCAGGCATGGCTGGCAGTTTGTCTTCGAGGAAATCAAAGAGAGAGACTTTTCCCGATGGTTTGACGACGACTCCTCCTTCATCATCCTCCTTCCCTCGTCCCTTGCGACCTCCTTTGGTCTCTGCAGGAGCCTTGCTCTTCTCTTTCTTGTTTTCCATCGCTCCTTCTTTCTTCTGAAGTATTTTCAAGGCTCTGTCTGCATTATTCCTCGTCACTTTGAGTGTGTTCTCCGCTTGCTCTTCAGTGAAGCCAGCGTCTACAATCTTTTGGACATTGGCGTCTAACATTGGCTTAGTGCCTCCCCCAAATACCTAAAAACACAAAATATTATGCATGCATTTAAATTATCTATAAAGCAATCCAAATAATATTGAATAATTTCATCACGATTCTGATTACCTTTTTAACTCCAGAGAGTTTCTGTGCTTCGGCAATGGCTCCCTTCCTCTGAGTTTCAAACTCCACATTATCAAGTTTGGGTCCTTCTTGCAGACTTTTGAAGGCTTTATCTTGTGGGCCCGGGCCCTCCAGGGGCTGCCCGAATGGAATCCATGGCGGGGGGGCACCTTCGCCTCCTACTCCTAAACACGTTTCAAACAAATAAAACGTATTTAATGAACGTAACGAGTGATGATTACTTCACACTTCAGTAACATTCACCGATTCCAGTTTATCTATCTCCCGCAGCCGGGATTTGAACCCAGACCTCTAGCCTAACATACCGGTATTCTATCCGCTGTGTCATGAAGGCGGATGGATGGACTGGAATTGGTGAACGCTACTTAAATGTAAAGTGATGACATTAAACCAGCCGACGATCAGTCATAAGCCTGATGGAAAGTCCATCCTTAAGATAACTACTTGTTATTTCAACTACAACATGTACAAAATTCGATGTTTCTCACAAAATGAGAGTTTTGATATTAAGAAAAAAGTGAATTATAACAAGTTACACCACATACCTCTAGTGTGTTTAGCAAGACTTCTGTTGAGTTCCCACTTTTCCACCATGTGCCCCACGTGACCTCCCAGAACTTTAATATTGGCGGGTTCCAGGAAGAGAATGTTGTGGGCGCAGTTTATAGTGTCGGGCTTCAGTAAAATCTTAGTTCCTGGCGGAGTGTTGATACTCAGTCCTGATATATAATCCACCTCCACAGCTTGGTAACTCGACACACTGTCTGTGAATATTAACTTCAACATACGAGGCGCCGCTCTGGATTCTTCATTCACTTTAGGCGCAGAGATATTTCTAACCTTTTGTAACTGTACACAAACTGGTTTCTCCAATGTTTCGCTCCTGTTGCCGGCTTTACAGAACTCTTCTGGAAACGCCGACGCTCCAATTTCTCTAAGATCAAACTGAAACGAAAACACGGGATCGTGAATATATTGAAATACAAGACAGCTATTGACGTGTGACTAGTTTGATGCGTGAACGTTTTATTACTTACGTCTAATATTTTCTTCGTCGTACCCTTGACGTCTGTCGAGTCCTCCGAGACTCCCAACGTCTCCAGACCCTCCAGTGACAGATACCTGAGAAATAACAACGAAAGTAAGTTAAATATTATTACATTTTGTTTGGGGTCCACCCACAATAAAAAAATGCTCAGGGGGATTAAACATAAATGTAAAGCTAGAAGCTGATAAGTACGTTCACAAATATATAATTTAAAGTATTTGTAATATAAATTAGAGCTTACCATCCTTCTTCCTGTAATAATTCTATTAAAGTCATGATTACAAAATATACGCACTGACATTACACCATGGTCGGAAAATTCAACACGAAGTTGACAGGACAGATTAAATAAACAAGTTTGCAACCTAACCACACTAAACAACACAAATATTGTGTTGCCAGCACTAAAAAAACACTAAAAGCCTAACTTACAGGTATCCGTTTAACGTCGAGGAACTGGGGTAAATTTTTGGTAAATTACCTCACCATGGGTAAAAATGTGGTAAAGATGAAACTTTTGTAATAACACATTAAAAATACGGTTTAAGATATTACAAACCTCTCGCTTATATATTTTTCTTAAATGAATCAAATACAGCTTTGTACACTTCACAGTAAGCTTGAAAAGCCTGTGTCGTGAAGTGGAGTAGGTCGGCATCTGGGATCGAACCCGCGCCCACTGGATTAACAGTCGAGCGTGTTACCAACCAGGCTACCGACCATCTCAAATTGTGAGTTTATCGTATTTTTCGAATCATTAATAATCTTGTACCGCTATTTTTTTTTTACTTCCAGAGATACAGTAATTACAATATAATTTAATGAAAATCGTTCTCTCAATCCTCCTATTTTTTTTGTTTATCATAAAAATGGTGTCAAGTATTACATTTAGTACATTGGTAGGTACGTGTCGCCGGCCGCCGCAGAGCAAATTCATGAGCATACCCTATGGCCTATGGCCTATATACACTAAAATCTACATACTCGTATATGGCAAAAGTGTCAAAAATTTGTCAAAAAAATAATAACTAGGTAATTAAACGATTATTTTTCGAGTCGAGTTCGATTCCCGGCCGCGGCAGATGGATGGACTGGAATTGGTGAATATTACTTAAGTGTAAAGTGATCACATTAAGCCAGCCGACGATCAGTCATAAGCCTGATGGAAGGTCCATCCTTTGAGATATACCAAACTACTTGTAATAACTTAATGATTTCTAGGTATTGACTCTTTTAGGCGTAGTCAGTTGTTCACTTTTATTGAATTCACTACACAGTCTACAAGTATATAGGTGGGTATATACTATATATTGTATTCTCATTCGCATACAAAATACCAAATACCTGCACAGCCAAACACAAAACAAAAATACGCCGACGATCAGTTTCAGTTTGTGTTTTAATTTCGCGGAGCTAGGTGGCGCTTGCGAGGCATGCCTATTTAATTTCGTTTCATATGTTGTGTGTGGATTTATAAGTATTTTTTTGTGATTGGTGTAATTTGTTGTTGTGTGACGTTAATTAGTACATAATTATTTGGATTTCTTTCAGGCAAGTAGGTAAGTAATTGATTTAGTTGTAGTTTCGAGAGTTACCTCTGTGTAATTGCGAAATATTATTTGAGGCTTGTACACAATTTATGTAAATTGAATTTTTACAGCGTCCTTAAAATTAAATACCTAATAGGTATTGTGTTGTGATTTAATTAGATATGTAAGTCACGTAGGTATATTTATTATTTAAGATCGACGTGTAGGTAGTTTTCCACAAAATCTTTTTCCATATTTACGTATTATTCCCGCACTTATTTTAACGTCATCTGTTGTTGTTGTTATCTGCGTCTCCATTTTCCTCTTCAAATATTACATTTATACAAGAACCAAATGGCTCGACCATGTAGACCAGATTCTTATAAGGACGGACGTGTTCTGAGTAAAAGGAATCGCAGGAGCGTGTATAACAAATTGTATTATGAATGTGACGGAAGCACGAAGTGTGTGTAAGGATAGGAAAGTATGGCGATCTGTTCTCTCTGCCTACCCCGCAAGGGACGTAGCGTGAGGGAATAAAATAGAATAGAAAAATGCCTATATATAGTACGAGTTTTTGGCTTGAAATCACCTGCTTAAGGTACATACTGCCATGGGCGTTGCCAGCCTCGGAGCTAGGGGGGGGGGGGGGCAGCAAAGATAGAAAAGATATATAGCACAAAAAACGCGCAAATAGCGTTAATTTTTTTTTGTGAGACATAGTGAAGAAGATCGTGATGTGGTTTGTTTATTTGAAAATGTAAGTACATAATACTCGTAGTTTGCACAATAATATGTACGAAAAATGATTTTTATATAAAAGGAATAATAAAAAGCGCCACAGGCAATTTTTTTTATGAAACTGATGGATTTTCATACTAATTTTGGAAAATTTATGATATGATGAGAATATGTGTGGTAGTTATGTGATTTTTTATCATTTACTATGAAAAAATATACACCTAATTTAAACTCTAGGGGGGAGCTGTCCCCCTGCCTACCTGACGACGCCCATGCACATACTGTATGACACTTTGAGGTGCTTTCTACTTCCTTACATGTTACCATGGTTTTCTTACGGGTGTTACCTAGGTACCATATCATTAGCTGTGGATATTTATAGAAAAGTATTGATTTTATCCTTTTTTCCTTGGCTTTCATTATTAGGGTAGGAATTAGATGGATATCGTAATCATATAAGTACCTAGTTACCATTTTATAATAGGGTTCAGGTTTCGTGCGCTCCATTGACAATAATAACCGTATAACCGGAAATGTATTAAATCCGTCATTACAATTCCTGGGAAATCTATTTGAAAATGTATATAATTACATTCCATTTTGAACCCAGAACTACAGAATACTCTGTACAATAATATGTTATTGATAAAAAGAAAAATCAGCCAAAAATAGCGCCGTAGGCAATTTTATTTTGATGAATTTTTATACCAATTTTAGAACATTTATGATGTGATGAGAAAACGTGTGACATTAATGTGATTTTTTGTGAGGTTTTATCATTTAGTACGAAAAAATATATACCTACTTATTCCAATCTCTATGCCCGCCCCCCCCCCTGACGACACCTACATATTATGTATCACCCTGCCTTATAAAGAAAATAATTATAGTCCTCAACTCTCAAGAGTCTCAAGTCATATAGCTTCCAGTGTTATGTTATTTATTATTTATTTATTTATTCATATTTAATATAATAATTATAATTAAACCTAATGTAGGTCGATATTGTTTCTAGTTTGAATACATAATTACATAATAATGTGTGTAACATATCATTATTTTATTTATATAATAATAATAGACAATAGTAGGTAAGTACATTATAATAAACATTGCATATTTAATTGATTTATCAATGCAGGTGCAATATTGCACTTGCATAAAATTTTGCAATATGTAATCTCAATTTATAAGCAAGTTTAGGTACTTATATGTACTATAATTAGATTACTGACCAGCATAGTGGAAATACTCGTATTTCGTCAATCTGTTTTCTTAGAAAAGAGGGTAATTTGGTGAATATGGTAAATCTCGAAAAGCGTTTCGTGACGATTTTTTTTATCATTCGTTTATTTCAACTCGGCCGATTTTGCCGCCCCTCTGGGGGTGCCAAAATAAATAAATTACGTATACCGTGATTCAGTGGCGTGAAAGTACTCCTTTCAAATTTTGCTATTTTTTTATGCATCCTGATTTCAAAGGGATGGGAATAGCCCAGATTAAAGGTAATTGCGTGTTATACAAAAATACAAATAATTGGTAGATATGTGTTTATAAGAAAAGTAGTAGGTCTGTAAGTTTATACGTAGTATGTGTATCAGATCCATACTTGACCTTTAGGCTTTAGTTTTACACGTTAACCTTCTGTAGGTCGCTTGTAGGTAAATTATTTAGCCTCTCATAATTATATTTAAATCTGCAACCTTATATAAAACATGAATCCATCCACACGACATAATTGTATGAGGCTTATTATAATATGTACAATACACGTACAACTACACGTTGAAAAACAATTATTTTAATTCGTGATTTTTATTTCTTTGACTTAAACAGGACACGCAATACTTATAATCTGTAAGTAGGTAATAATTCAAGACGTAAGTACAATAAAATAAAAGCTTTTTTGAACCATTCCATTACATGAAAAGAACATCATCTGATGACAGTGATGACTAATCAAGTTGGACAGTTTGAACACAACTTAACAAACTAACAGACCGATTGGTTGATAACCAGTTGGTTATCAACCAATCGGACGCGGCATTTGAGATAGAGATTTCCTTTTCCTATATAGATAGGCATTTAGGAGCAACTTAATAAGTTAACAAATCTAATACACAATTTAATGAATCGTAATTTACCGATTGAAACGTTTTTATGATAAAAAAAAGTACCTGCTGAAATTTTAAATTGTTATAGATACCTAAAGCAAATATTTGTGCAAAATTTCAAGCTGCTTGGACATTGAGAATGTTATAAAAAATCGTGGTAAAAATCATTGCTGCAGGATGCTGGACCCTGAAAAAGCCAATCTCACTTACCTAATAGACAATTGAGAACTGACCATTTGTAACAATGACATTCTTAACAAGTAATGTCACAAGTTAAATAATGTTAATGCATTATGAAATGTCATGTTGTCCTTTTAATTCATGTGACATTGAAGTAGTTCTCTATTATTAGGTCAGGTGTATTTATCAGTAGTATTTAGTTATATTAGGACAAGGAGCGTCACAGTGGCGTACCTAATAAATTACGAGGATCAGGTGGGTGGGTCGCTACCTGCAGTCAGTTAACTAATTAGGTTAAATGTATTTTCACAGGTAGGGCGCCGGACATTTAACACTATATTAACTGTTCCACATAACTTGTCGCGTGTATTTAAAATTAGTAATGCTTACTAAATGATAAAAAGTGGACAAAGTGGTTATAATTGTTTGCTGCATGCAAAAATACAGGGCATAAGTTACAAAACTAGTGTGAACCTTGTCATAAGAGCTGTCAAAGGTCCGCGATATTCTCACATTGTATATTTTATACAAATAACTTACGATACCGAAAATATTACTCAGCAGCTTTAAACCGCCATCACAAGTTTGAAAAAACAAAGTTGCCAGTTTATTTTAACAATCCAAAATTGGCTAGTCTTTTAAACAACAGTTCTGAAATATAATTTGAAAGTAACGAAAAAATGTAACCATATCTTATTATCACATCGAGCAACACTAAACCAAGTTTGCTCCGTGAGGGTTCTGAAAAAAAAATGGACTGTAGTAGGTATGTTCTTTGCAAATAACTTCCGAAGTGCCAAATTACATGGAACCTCAAGTATTTCCTATTTATAGACAGAAACATATAACGCGAATGTCAACTCTGTAGCTTAAATATGATAAATAGGTAGACCTTATATGTAATATGATAAATAGTAGATTCACACACCTTTTAATATCATAACATGTAACATTTATGGAACACGCCTTATTAATTTTTGCACGAAGGGTGAGGAATAAAAATGGTTTCGAAAAAAAAAATTACTGAAAAAGTAATCTTGATATGTGGTAGAAAAAAATGTTTTACGGTTATTCCCTACATTTTAATGCATATTATCAATACATAAAAAAATCTGCGATATTCGGGAAACGAGTCTTTCGGAAAAAAGATCAGAGGTGTTTTTCCACATTTTTTTTAGAAATCTATACAAGATATCTAAAATCTTTTAGGGTCATTCCTTAGATAAAGGTTCAACGCATATCTATCGAAGAATAGGAATTTTCGGAAGGTTATGTGTTTGACACGGGAGAATTAATTTGAGTATTTTTTTAATTAAAATCGTTTTGAAGTGGCTGTAAAGTGTTTCAGACGGACAAATTATGCTTTTTTTTGTGATTTGTGAAGAAAAAATATCACTGTGAAGGTTGCTCTGTGAATAAACTACGCCATATACATCGTGCATTCTATTGCGTTAAATACAACAACTACAATATTTATAAATATTGATTTGATTCATTATATTGTGAGAAATGCACTGAAATTACAATACAAATGCTAAATATCGTTAATATTCAAGATCATATTCTTTTAAATGCTTTCTGCTTGACAATTACAATTATAAAAATTACAATACTACCCCACTACCTACTTTAACTACAGTGAAGTGCAGTGAATCCATTATTTAAGTGCAAAAAATTGGTATATATTCACTGCTGCCAAGATATAATTGCTTGGATGATGTTCAACCATTACAACTTCAACTGCTGACTGATTTAACCTAGAAACTGCAGCATCTCTACTTTAACTACAGTGAATCCATTATTTAAGTGCAAAAATTTGGTATATATTCACTGCTGTCAAGATATAATTGCTTGGATGATGTTCAACCGTTACAACTTCAACTGCTGACTGATTTAACCTAGAAACTGCAGCATCTCTACTTTGTACGCTCTGTGCGACGCCACGCGCCACTATTTTGATGCGACTGGAATGTGAGGTACCTGCTGCCATGTACTTGTGGAAACATATGCTGCAAACTATAGCTAGTTTCATGACATCAACGCTGCGATTGGTAAGCCTGCTTGGATCAAGTATTTGACAGCCAGGGAGGGAGTGCAATATATATATTTTTTGATGAACTTTATACATGATTGAATGACTGCATGATATGATAATCATATATTCTATCTCAGATCAGCTGTCTAATTATAGATGCCTACAGGTTTCGTTTGTGTATGTTTGTTGTATTGATTTGTTGAGTTATTTTGTTGGTTTCTTGGTTGTCAAATCTTTTTATCTACCACTGACTTCCATTATTTGGTGTTGACTAACTTAGTAACGTACATCATTTGATCATCATATATTCAAGCTGCATATTGACTTCTATTATTGCTGCTATACTGTTGTTGCTTTCAAGTACATGATATTATCATACTCCATATGTTGTTATATTGACTAATTTAATATTTTGCTATCTTTTTTTTTCTTCTTACTTATTTATTGAATCCTCATACTTTTTAACCATTACCTTCAATTATCTTTCTAACTACACTGTCGGGTACATGATTATCTCATGTTTTGATCTGTGGTTGTATTGACTAATTTACTTTTATTTATTTGGATCACCATCACATTTGGATTATATATTTTGACTGTTATCTACTACTGTCTTTCCTTCTGCACCTTCAAGTACATAATAATCTCATCTTATGTATTGTCATATTGATTGATTTATTGATTTGATATTTTATATATCTGATCATCATATATTCTAACTATTATCTTGTGAGTACTATCTTTCTTTCTACACCTTCAAGTAGGTACATAATAATCTAATTTTATTTATATTGTTGTATTGACTGATTTATTGATTGGATATTTTATTTTTATTTATTTGGATCATCATATATTCTAACTATTATCTTGTGAGTACTATCTTTCTTTCTACACCTTCAAGTAGGTACATAATAATCTAATTTTATTTATATTGTTGTATTGACTGATTTATTGATTGGATATTTTATTTTTATTTATTTGGATCATCATATATTCTTAACTATTATCTTGTGAGTACTATCTTTCTTTCTACACCTTCAAGTAGGTACATAATAATCTAATTTTATTTATATTGTTGTATTGACTGATTTATTGATTGGATATTTTATTTTTATTTATTTGGATCATCATATATTCTAACTTTTATCTTGTGAGTACTATCTTTCTTTCTACACCTTCAAGTAGGTACATAATAATCTAATTTTAATTATATTGTTGTATTGACTGATTTATTGATTGGATATTTTATGTTTATTTATTTGGATCATCATATATTCTAACTATTATCTTGTGAGTACTATCTTTCTTTCTACACCTTCAAGTAGGTACATAATAATCTAATTTTATTTATATTGTTGTATTGACTGATTTATTGATTGGATATTTTATTTTTATTTATTTGGAACATCACATATTCTAACTATTATTATCTTTTGAGTACTATCTTTCTTTCTACACCCTCAAGTAGGTACATAATAATCTCATCCTTCATATTTTCTATCTTGTTTTTATTTATTTATTTATTCATCTGGATCATATCACATTTTATACATTTTAATTATTGACCTCTATTATCGCTTTCAAGTGCATAATAATCTTATCCTTCATCAATTCTGTTCTATTCTGATTGCTTTCTATTCATCATTATTTTGTTTATCTATCAAAACTGTGAAAATGCCTCCCATTGCAACAAGGAGCAAAAGCAAAAATTTGTATATAACTTTATTTGATAGCTCGCAAGAAAGGATTGCCCAAGATGACGTCCCTGATGCGAAAACCCAGATTATGACTAAGCTAGAGGAAGTGGAAGCGGAGAGGGAGAGAGTGAGGGAGGAATTGGAGGATAGGAATAGGGAACTTAGGTTAAAGAATAAAGAGATAGGGCTCCTCAAAAGGAGAATAACGTTACTTACTAAACATGAAATTGAATTAAACCAATATAAAAAGGCAAACTCAGTCCTGAAACTTAACGTGGAAGCCAACACTCAGCAGCTTATAAATATTAAAAGGGACTTCGAAAGAAGTCAAGAGGAAAGGGAAAGGGATATGCGGACATTTACAGAGAACAATGGAAAGTTGATTAATAAACTAAAGGAGGCTCAGGAGACAAATAAAGTCCTGAGAATTGCATATGACAATATCTATGAGAAACTGGAATGTCAGATTAGCAACCCTGACATGCCCGTAAGGACAGGAAAAGGCTCGGTTTCCCACAGGTCAAAGGTTCGGAAGCCAGAGGATAACAAGATATCTACATGCGGGGTAGGAATCAATAGTGCGCAGGGCAAACCTAGGCTTTTCATAGTAGGAGACGAGGGTGCTAGGGGCATGGGAGCAAGACTGTGTGGGGATATTAATTATAGCGTCCAGTGTGTGTCTAAACCAAATTCAAGAATAAGAGAACTACAGGTGAACATATGTAATGTGTTGGAAACGGCGAATGATTCAGATATAGTTGTTTTAGTCTATGGGGGAAACGTAGGAAGCAAATATAATGACAACTATATAAAAAGTGTGCATAAAGTTATCCAGAAGGCACACGAGAGGGGAATAGCTTTGTGGATGCCTACTATGATGTACCATAGATGCAGAAACAAAAGGAATGAGGTTAGTAATGGTATTAGGTATAGGATTAATTTAAGGTTATATGAATTATCAAATGTGTATGAAAACGTAAAAATTATTGAAATTAACAATGGCAGGGGAGTGTCTCTGGCGGAAAATATTAAAAATATGATAAAATATCCTCTGCAAAGCAGAAGTACCCTAATAACAGTTCCTATAACCGTGTCAGGGACGTCATCAGGGATAAATGTAAACATAGATTCATCCAGTGGTAGTAATTTTTTAGACAGAAATCAAAACGCAGAGTCCAGTTGCACAACGAAAATAATATATCGGATAGCTCCTTAAAGTTGACTATCGCTCATCAGAATGCGCAAAGCCTACGTGGAAAGTGTCATGAACTCCACACTTCTATCATAGATACCGAACATATTGACGTGCTATGCATTAGCGAAACTTGGCTTAATGAACTCGAGGTACCCACTTATGTTTTATCTAATTATAATATTGTCAGTAGCTTTTGTAGAAAAACATGTACCGGTGGAGGTACTCTTATTATGGTAGAAAAGAGTCACAAATCCAAGAATAGACCTGATATTGTAAATTTGTCTATAGAGAAACAATGTGAGCTCAGCTGTGTAGAATTTGATAGCTTCATTGTTCTTGTGGTTTACAGGTCAACAGCGGGTACCCTTGAAAATTTCTTTCCTGTTCTAGAGGAAGCTCTAAATAGATTAACTTATAAAAATAATAAACGAGTTGTGGTGTGTGGTGATTTTAACATTGATTTGTTGAATAGCACGCTTTCGAGGGACGGCTGTTGTCTTGTGGACTTAATGAATAGCTTTATGTTGACACGTAGCATATTTTTTGCTACACGAGTAACTCCAACTTCATCGACATGTGTAGACAATATGTTCACAGATCTTGTATTCCAGGATGCTAGGCCTGCCAACTTTTTTAGATCCGATCACGGTGGTCAGGCTATTACAGTGCACGTAAAGTCTAACAAGGCTACAAATAAATCAAAACCTACTATTGTTACTAGAAGATTGTGTACTGAAAACAGGATAGATAATTTTAAGCAATCTGTTCAATTATCTTTGAATCATTTGACAACTCTAGATAAAGACGCAAACGCACTATTTGACGATTTCTTCCGAACTATCATTTTAGAACTAGATCAACATCTACCATTAAAAAATAGCAAATGTAAAACAAAGAAAACATTTGAAAACTGGACTACGCCGGGAATCAAAATATCTAGGCAAAGGCTTTTTAGTTTATACGAAATAAGAAGGAATGATGGTTCGGAGGAATTGAAAAATTTTGTAACTTTATACAGTTCGATATTCAAGAAGGTTTGTATTGTGGCTAAAAAAATATTTTTGACAAATATGATTAAAAACTCAAGTAACCCTGTAAGAACTACGTGGAATGTCATAAAAGAGGAGACTGGTAGGTCTAACAAAAATAAGGATAGCGATGATGATCTTGATTTACTGTGTAGGGATTCAAATGGATTAGATGTAGCCAACCAATTCAATAATTATTTTGTAAATGTCACAGCAATGCTAACCGGTTCCTCAAACTCCTCTGTTAGCACAGCCCTAAAACACATGGACTTAAATAGAAAAGTAACTGAAGCTTTCAGGTTTAAAAAAATTACCGAAAAAGATATAGTTGATGCTTGTAAGAAGATCAAGAGTAAACACTCCGCTGATCTGTGGTATGTTACAACTCATTTGCTTAAGCGTATTATATTGGAGTTGGCACCTTCAGTGGCCAGTATTTTAAATGCCTGCTTGGAAGAAGGAATTTTCCCTAATCAACTAAAAAAAGCAAGAGTCATCCCCATATACAAAAATGGTTTAAAATCTGATCCCAGTAATTACAGACCTATTTCAATACTGCCTGTGTTCAGCAAAATTTTCGAGACTATTGTCGCTGGACAGCTCACTCATCACCTGGTCCATAATAATATCTTACACCCTCAGCAATACGGTTTCCAAAGGGGGAAAAATACCACTGATGCCATTGCATCGCTCTTGGAACAGGTATTGGAGGCATTTGACCGGGGTTGGGATGCTTACGGGATCCAATGTGACCTCTCTAAGGCCTTCGACTGTGTAGATCACTCAATTATTATAGAAAAACTTGATTACTACGGGGTAAGAGACAACGAAAAACTCTTCTTTCAGTCATACCTTAATAGTAGATCCCAACTAACGGAAATTAACAATGTAAGATCTGCATCAGCTCCTAATGCATTTGGAGTACCGCAGGGGTCAATATTGGGTCCATTATTGTTCCTTATTTATGTCAATGATCTGCCTAACAGTGTTGATGAGAATAATATTATTGTAATGTTTGCTGATGATACCTCCCTGCTACTAAAGAACAAAAACAAAACGGATGCGTCGATGAGGGCCTTAACATTGCTGAACGGGGTGAGAGGGTGGTTTGGCGACAATGGCCTCGCACTAAATATGACGAAAACGAGTGCTATTCACTTCTCTCTTAAGCGACCGTTGGGGGGGGATCCGGTGATGGAAACACTTTCTGGTCAATCTTTAGAAACAGTTGACAAAAATAAATTCCTCGGGATAACAATTGATCGGACGCTTCAGTGGTCTCCGCACATTGAGATGCTTTGTAAAAGATTAAATTCGGCTATATTTGCCATAAAAAAAATACGCGAAACCTGTGGACTTGATGCTGCAAAGTCTGTATATCACGCATACTTCCACAGCGTTATGTCATACGGTATACTATTCTGGGGGAAGGGGTCTGACGCGAATAGAGTTTTTATATTGCAGAAACGAGCAGTGAGAACCATGCTGGGTATGAATCCGAGAGATTCCTGTCGAGATTCCTTTAAGGAACTCGGAGTGCTCACCATGCCCAGCATGTTCATATTAGAGTGTTTACTTTTTGCCCGCAAAAATATCCATAATACTCCCCTGAACTCAGAGTACCATAACTACAATACCAGGTCAAAAGACAATATAAGACCAATAAGGCATAGGTTAGCGAAGACATCGAAGAGCTTCGTGTGTCTCAGTGTGCGGATGCTAAACGCGCTTCCCGGGGAGTTGAAATCACTGGATGATACGGCCTTCCGCGGAGGGGTGAAGAAGTACCTCGTTGACAAAGAATTTTATTCCGTTGACGATATGTTGACAAATTGATTTGATGTATGACGAAATGTCAATCAGAGCCCTTTACACTCTGATTGGCATTGATCTGATAATGATATTGTTTATGATACTTACTTTGTTTAATGATATGCTATGAATAATGATACATATTGTAAAAATTGACGAATCCAAGTGCCCGAATGGGCCTACGGACGATAGAGAACAATAAAACAATAAAACAATATACTCCATTTTTTTTCAAAGCATATTTAGTAAGGTTGTCGAGATATAACTCTAATTTTTTAAAATATCTCTATGCCTAATGAGTACTCTTAAATCGCAATATTTAAGCGGGGTGTATTTTCCCATAACCATCACACTTTATAAGGTTGGTGTTCGCGTGTTTGCTATTTTCAGCTAAAACAATAAATTTATTCGTACTACCACACCCTAATGACCGAACCACCTTATAGTCCGAGAGCCCGCTGCTTAATTTATGACGTATCTGTTTTTTGATCGAAATGTGGTACAAATGATAGCTTAACAATAGGGTATTACATCGCACTAGGGTTGCCTGTCAAAATCTTGCCGCAACCCCCCCTGCTCCCCCCGAAAAGGTCCCTCTTCGCGGTTTCTCGCATTTTGTAGGAATATGGTAAGAGATAGAAGAAAGTAGTCAATGACAAAAATAATCCTTGCTAAATTCTCTACAAAAAAAGTTAAGTCAATTTTTTCATAGGACTAGTAGTTTACCCGTAATGGCCCGTCAAAAACAGGATATTTTTTGAAAAAAATTTTTTTTTTTTTTTTTTTTTTTCTTTTACTTTCTTCCACCCATTATCACTAACATTTTATGGAAAAAAATATTTGGCCTGCGGCGCTATATCGCTGGTTATTTTATGAAAAACTAAATTTTAAGAATTTTCGTCACTGAGTTTTATTGCAATAACTCCTAAATTAATTGATGTATGAAAATAAGTTATAGCTCGTTTTGTAGCTAAGACTATGGTAATTAATTCGTTATTTGACTATTTTCCTGTAGCTCTTATCAATTTTCAACCAATTAAGTTAAAATTATTTTTTTTAGTTTTTTAAATGAATTTCGGTTTTGGACCGGCTATTGCGGGTAAACTGCTAGTTCTACGAAAAAAATGACTTTACATTTTTTGTAGAGAATTTAGTAAGGATTATTTTTGTCATTGACTACTTTCTTCTATCTCTTACCATATTCCTATAAAATACGAAAAACCGCGAAGAGGGACCTTTTCGGGGGGGGCAGGGGGGGTTGCGGCAAGATTTTGATAGGCAACCCTAGTGCGATGTAATGTACCCTATTGGTAAGCTATCATTTATACCACATTTCGATCAAAAAACAGATACGTCATAAATTAAGCAGCGGGCTCTTGGACAAAAACCCATAACAATATTGCTGCAATATAACGTAGGCGACAAAATTGATTTTCAGTTTTTATATAATAGGGGACCAAATGTAAAAAAAAAATCGCCACATTCACTGCGTCTTACCTTAAACATTTTATCAACCAAATTACAGCATTCTATCTAACAAACTACGGAAATTATCTATAGCCTCTAAGTCAGAAATCAGGATGATATCTTTAATATTAGCTGAGTAATCTCGATTTTTTCTTATGCAATTTTTCGCTATGCTTCCTGAATGGATGGTTAATTGTACCTACATATCTATATATAAAAAGTAAAGTCTAATTTTTGTAAGTGTTCGCATAACTCCCGCATCTTAGCATGGATTGTTGTGAAAATTCACAAAAAACTTTCGTACCGATCTGCAGTAAGTTTTAACGTCGGTAATTAAAAAAAAAGCTTTTACTAGGAGGTGCCACGATGATGAAGGGACCCAAGGGTTGCGTGGGGTCATATGCGCTATCGTATGAAAGGGCGTTGGTAAAGGGCCATCGGGAGACACCAAAAGATGCCATGATGGTTATGGGATCCAAGGGTTGTGTATAGTATAGAGCCGCTAAAACTTACTGTTTTGGCTAACCAGTGGATGAACGCGTTTCGGATTGTATTGTCGATGTACTTCACCGTCCAAATTTGCCTTTGCGAAGCACGTGTAACTCAGCTAGTATATACCTATATAAGTACGTAGATATTTATATTGCTTGCATCCTGAGTTTGTAAATATCTGTGGACTGTTGTATGGCAGGCAGTGTGGCATACATCCGAGGCGTACTACGGCCTTGTCGACACTTTCACTCCAAGCGTTTTCGTTTTCAATCATTTCGTATGTCTAGTCACTAGTGTTAGCGACTATAGTCTACCTACAATCTACGTACAATAACAGCGTCAGCCAAGGTAGGTTAATTCTTGCATTGATACAACTCTCAATGTATTGTACCTACATTTAATACTATATCATCATCTTTCTATGTAATACACAAACCCTACTTCATGGTGTAACATTTTGATGAAGACTGTGTGCTGTATACTCGTAGGAGCAGCATTATCACCTGTTCGTCATTCAATATGACAATAAGCAATATGCCATCCAAGAAAAAAGATCACAGTACCTACTAGGTATTTCGTTATGATTTTTTTCACGTACTCACAAGATAGGTATACTTACTGATCTACTTCTAAATAAGCGTTCCGTAGAGCCACAGTACCAGTTTTTCTCATATATACCAGCCAATTTTTGTGTAGGTTGGTGTTAATTATCAAAATAAAACATTAATTTTACACCCTAATTAGGTACTTTCATTTTTCTTTATTTTTTTCGCCACCCGAGAATACAAGGTACAATACAAGTATACAATACAAGAAAAATGAGATCAATAGTTTTTTTTATGAAAAGGATTTGGGGTTGTATTAACAAAGCCAAATACTTTTTTGCACACTTTGAACAGCTAGGCTAAATCCTGTATCCCAAAGTATGGAATACATCGCCAGCGCCGGGGTTCGAACTTGGCACCTCCCGCTTCAGAAACTGCCGCCTCAACCGACTGCACCAACCATGTACTTGTTATTTTATTAGTCTCGTTATTTACAAAACTTCCCAACTTTAGGGTATTTTTATAAATAATTATTGTACTCATAAATCATGTCGGTTAGAAACAGTATTTTCACGCAAAAAGTCCAGATTTTCTCCTCAGAACCTTGTTAGGTATTCTTATATTATTCGCGATTGTAGATTTCTCTCTCTATCAAATTAGTGCGAATCTCACCGAGGGCTTCTAGTAACCGGTAGATTACCTATTATAACATAATACCTACATAGTTACTTAGTGTTACGTAGACTTACCGACTTAATGGTCGCATGATCGTCATTGTTTCGCGTAATGTTGTATATGTTTTATAATAAAGTTGTAGAGTTACTTAGAGATTCATACATGTAGTGTGAGTTTACACGTTCTATTTCACAGCCGTCACTCTCATACGTTATTTGAATTTGAATTTAGTGTTCTATGTTCTACAGTTTGACAGCATTTGAACTCTTTAAGGCGTGAGTGTTGTTTTCTGTTTTTATTCTTGTGAATCATCGTTGTTTTGCAACTCATGTAAATATTTATTAAGCACATATCGCATTTTTACCATTGTGTGATGATTTTCGTTATTTTTTTTCTATAGTGCAACTATTACGTGGTGACTAATTTGAAATTATAATAATTAGATACCTCTGGTAAGATATTTAAGTAAAAATATTTATGAAATGTTGTTTCCATAAATATTGGCGTTAAAGGTGTTGAGTTAAAATTACTAAACTTTTACATGTTTGATTTCATCTGTTGTTGTCTGTGTCTACATATCCCTATACAATTTTTAATATCTAATTTCCCAATGTCCAGACACCTATAAGTATTTTTGCACACATATTTGCTTTAGGTGACAGTTTAATATTGTAGTACCGTTTTATCATAAACACGTTTCAGATGGTAAGTTTTAATTATTTTTTTTAGGATAAAAATATAAGTATGGTTCTTAAAAACCGTTTTACGATTGCTTGTGACTGATATACTCACTCTTCATGCTTTTGGCTTAGTCAAAAGTAGTTACCCGGTAACGCCGGGTAATACAGCTAGTTTTTACATAAAACAGCGGATTATAATGGCATATTTGGTTGAATGGAAGATGTTTTAGGTTGTTTTGATGTTTATTACACTTTTAACGTCCATAAGTCTACAAAAATACATAAAACGATACATATTAAGCGTTAAGTATTACGCATGGCTTGACCATGTAGACCACATTCTCATGGACGGGCGTATTCCGAGTAAAAGGTATCGTAGAGCGTGTATGACGAATTGGATGAATGTGACTGAAATACAAAGTGTGTGTAATAATAGGAAAGTCTGGCGATCTGTTCTCTCTGCCTGCCCCGTAAGCTAATATGAATCAGATGTGATTCCAATATGAATAGAAAATTTCAAGAGTTTTTCCCGAGTATTTATTTTCACTTTTAGTAAACGAATACCATTGAAGGTCCCTCCTCACACCCGAACAACACAGGCGCCAGTTAGGCGCCTTTTTATTCTCACTTTCAGCCCAAAACGAATACCAGAAACAAGTTTCAAGCAGGAAATAGATACTATGACATTTGTTCACTAGGGCGAGCTTATAGCAGTGCTGCGATCTCTGCCAGCCAACCCCAATCATTGAGATCTATTCGCATATGAGAATGATCGAGTTAGCTGAATTATTTTTTAGTTTAGTTAGGTATGTAGATCCGCAAACCGCATATAGTATCTGATTGTTTGTTTTCTAAATGGACTTTTCACAGTCTCTTTTGTTGAATTTTCTATTCTTATAAATTACTCGCGTATCTTTGTGTTTTTTACCGTTGTTTCTGTTATTGTTTAAAAAAACAATTATTTTAAGTGTTACATATGTGTTGTATTGTTATAAGGAATATATGACATAGATAGGTACCTAATTTCATTACACATATTTACACCAAGTAAAAGAATATATAATAGTGATGTGGCACATTGTTACAATTTTGTGTTTATATTAGTGTGTTACGGAGCGTTTCCACATTGTGCGTAGTGAATACCTACTTCAATCCTACAAATATTTTTTTATACAATAGCACCAACACTATTGTAATTGTACCTTGTACCTATTAAATTGCTATGTGAGGTACCTACCTAGTACCTACCGACCTAAAAGAGTGCCTCCTCTCTCCATTGCTAGCAATATTTTCGATTATCCTGTGTTAGGCATAGCCGTAGGTTGAACCCCCCCCCCCTTCCCGAAATTCCTCAGCTAACCCACCGTTTTATCTTCTTCTTCTTTCTTTGTCAGCCTACTCCCGTCCACTCCTGGATGAAGGCCTCCACCATCTGCTTCCACGCCGCTCTATACGGCTCTCTGGATTCAGTTGGCACCAACGTGCTTGACTAGGTCGTCTCTCCATCGTAGTGGTGGTCTTCCTACGCTCCTGGTAGTCGTTCTGGGTTTCCAGGCTAAGACTCTCTTCGACCACTTATCATCTGGATCTCTAGCCATGTGAACTGCCCACCGCCATTTGAGAGACATTATATAGCTAGTTCATCATGTCGTGAATTTTAAAGAATTATTGTGAAAATCCATTGAATCACATTTACATATCATGAAAAATAAACTGGAGTATTTAACACCCTTGCTTTTTTATCTACCTTCTTATATTTTATGACCAAATTTTTCTGTGAATGCAAGCCCTTTCTTTCAACAAAAAAAAACGCCCTGTTACTGATGATTTTAGTCCCATTAGACTAAATCTAACGAGTTTGCCGAATACTGGCCTATAGGTAGGTACCATTATTTACAACTTCTTGACAATGTCGTCCGAACACGTAATTACTAAAGTACACAAGACTTGTGAGAAATGTAACTAACAGTTTTAAAACACCTCTATTGTTTTATTTCAATTTTATTTGTTTTTATTTTTAATGTGAAAAAGAAAGTTACTTGAGTAAGTGAGTACCTATATTTTATAAAGAAATTATCTAGAGATCACATCCGTTCTGTCAAGCTAGGAATCTATATTTATAACATCGTAGAGTTTGCAAATCATATTATTTCAACCACCAACCATACGACAGTATTTTAAATATGTAGGATAGTTCGTAGGTACCTACCAACATGTAGAATTAAAGATCCTTAAGTCCCCATATTTTTTGATATTAAATAGTGATACCCTGTCTCCATACCGCTGTCTTCTTACTTTTCTTTAGTTTTGAGTGTTAGTCATGTTCCGTCAGGTACCTACCTAATATTTTTTTTTAAATAAAGCATATGGATTGGCTGTAGCATACTACTATTGCCTTGTTTTATAACACCAAAAGACTTTATTTATTTATTTATGAGTATGTAATGCTACCGAGTATGTATGTATACACAAAGCCAAATACTTTCCTGCACACTTCACAGTAAGCTAAAAGCTTGTGTCGCAGAGGGCTGAATACATCATCATCACTGAGATTCGAACCCGATCCTATCTGAGTTTGCCCTCCAACCAACTGTGCACCAAGTACTCTTTATATAGCGCATTCATATTTCTATACATGCATGCCCGGAAATAATAAGGTAATTTTGTCACACACATATTTGTACACATAAAAATAGCTTATATGTCGATTTAACGTACCCACCTACCAAATTACGCCAGGTGTATTTGGAATACGGATGTAGTTTGCCTAGTACCTATACCTGCCTCTGTCTGTTGGTATATCATGCATGATGGTCGGTATCTATTTTATATGAACACATGTTATGATAAAATTTTTGAAAAAAAGAACTGTTGTCACTTCCTTTCTCCATTTTCCTTCCTATTCCTGGATCCATTCCTATCCTATTTGTTGATTATATATAGTGTAACTACTTATACTTTTGCTAATAAAACGTAGAATACTATAATTGGCGCTATAAAATGTAAATATGTATAAAATATTATATTATGTACTTAGCTGTTGTATTCTCCAAATAAATAAATAAATAAATAAAAATAAATAAAATTTTGGTTACTGGAGAAAAACCTACTAGAATATTGCCCAACACGAACAAATGGCAAAAAAGACAAAAGCCCTTTAGAAATATCCACGACGGATAAAAGCCCAAACTTTCTAGTTGAATTCCAGTAGATGAATTATTTATAAAACGTTGACTATTTTATTGTCCGTCCCATTTTAGATCCGCGCATTTATTTGTTTATTTTCTAATCTATGGTAGTTTCTAACACACCGAAAGAAACCGTATGCTAATAGATACGATTAATTTTATTTTCAAAATACAATTAGACTTGAGCTTTTGTCATTTGAACATATTTCTAAAGGGCTTTTGTCTTTTTTGGGATTTATTCATGTTGAGCAATGTTCTTATGGGTTTTTGTCCGGTGACGATATAATGGTACCTCTTCATGTTTATCATTCAGTAGTTAGCAGAGGCATTGCTTGCCCAAGTTATAAGAGGTGTGCAGGTGTAGGTATAGTATAGGTACTACTCGTAAAGCAATGTAGGTTAATAGCAGGATTTCCACGACCATCTCGGTATGACAAAATATTTTTGGAACGCAACCAATGTTGGCCGCTAATAGAAAAGGTTTTTTCGCTCTGCTCGGCTCTGTTGGGCTCTTCTGGGGCCCGAAAAAACCTCTTTACCTAATAGCACTTTAAAAACAATAATCGTTAAAGACTTAAAAAAATTAAATAAATAATTAAAATTTACCAATTAAGGGCTTGGCACCAAGATATGCATTTTTATCCACACTCTTAAATCGTGCTTATGGTAAAAGAGTAGGTAAAACCACTTAAACTTACCAAACTTAAAGTTAATACGCGCGTGGAAAATTTCAAGGTGCTGGGACATCACGAAGTTATTAAAATTTGAGAGGCAGATAACGACAGACGAAGTTAAATAAATGTGTGTGGTATTCCTAACAAACCTAACCGGTTAACATCCAATGCGTTCCATAAGTGTTTGTCACCGAGATTATTATAGTCTTGGATTTCCACTAACTAATTCGTATTGCATAATAATATTATTAAATGACCGCATTTTTCTTTCGAGATCATTCCATACATCCATATTCATGGTATGGTATGCTTATGAGTACCGTACCTATGTATTGATACTCACATACTAAACTTGTCTAATAGGTATCGATATAAACACACACGGTCCCACATAGTACCTACTTTTAACATAGGTAACGGGTAAATACCAGAATGTGTTTTTTTACTTTGTGAGGTTTTATCATTTAGCATGAAAAAAAAAACCTATTATGTTTGGGGGGCAGGTATCCCCCCCTGACCACGCCCATGAGTCCTTATGCGTGCATTCATACCTATTGCCCACAGTTGATTATACCCATGGGCGCCGTCTGGGGGGGCAGCTGTTAAAACCTCACAAAAAATCACATTACTACAACAATTTTTGTCATCATAGCATAAATTTTCTAATATTAGTATGAAAATCCATCAGTTTAAAAAAAAATTGCCCGTGGCACTATTTTTTGTCACTTTTTTATCAAAAATATTTTTCACACATATTATTGTACAAAGTATTATATACATTTCCAAATAAACCAACTACATCACGACCTTCTTCACTATGTCTCACAAAAAACTTCGCCTGCGGCGCTATTTACGCGTTTTTTAAGCTAAAACATTTTTTTTAAATTTTTAAACCCCCATGATTATACCTACTACTGACCAACGTATAATATATGGGAACAGTCATTTCACTCTATTATTTTATCTATCTTACTATAATCACTAGGTATTGCTGTATACATTGTAATATTATAATTATTTAACCATTAGATGTCTTGCGAAACATTTTTTATTTGGTTTAAGGTCGTCATTCGCTCTACAATGAATTATTATTATAAGAATTTGGACGATGAAGGTTTCTGGGTGTTGTTTCACTTACGCAACATATGATATTATGATGTAATTAATACTTAGCGTAATTATTACGACATTCTAAGATAGGTACATAGATTCATCATTGATAATCTTCCTATTTCGGCGTATCGGTTGTCTGTTATCTGCATTGATTATACTTATTATATGTACTTGGTATATGTATACCTAAAATATCTCAACCACAATACATTGACAGGGACATTTTCAATATTTTTATAGTAATATTCTCATAATACCCACCTAACTTGTTCTGCTTTATCAAAGCTTTCAACATTCACTATATCTTTTCAGGTTTCGCGTCTAACCTTTTACAATTTTATAACTCAAAGTTTATCTGCAATGAAAAAAATAATAGCTCTATCCGCAAAAAATGACTGGCATTCGCTTTATTCACAATCGCCTGATGATGAGGGTGCAAATCCTCGAATACTAGTCTCCAAAGCTCAAGTCATTTTTTTTGTGGATTTTAATCTTAATATTTAGTTTTTCATTTATTTCCTTAAAAATGGACTTCCACCAAGTACCAACGGTCGAATTATCCGTTGAGGATATTTCTGAAGGGCTTTTGCCTTTTTTGGGATTTATTCACGTTGAGCAATATTCTTATGGGAACCATATCCATATGAAATATAAGTATGTGCTTAATACCTTACCTATATAGGTCCCCTAATTGTTGTACCAGGTCTGCAATATACACAAATATGTGGGTAGCTGATGCTGTGTTTTGTTAACAACACGTTAGTGAATACACGATTGATTCTCTCCTTAGGTATATGGTATAGGTTCGCAATATTTGTGTGTAAACTTCGTTGTTGGGTACCTATACCTATTCAGCAAAACAGGTTCTTCTATGTACTATGTATATATACTTACTTACTTACATACCAGATAATGCTGTGTTATATTTATTTAGGTAGGTACTTTTGCTAATGCCGAAATTTATCGGGATCGTCCCAAGTGGACGAAATGAGTGAGCATCTTGTTGGATATTTACTGGGTCCGAGAATGGGGGTTCCCTCGTTCCCTGCTCCCCCTTAAATAAATAGTAGATATTCATATTTGCCTGAACAATCATAAAACTTCACAAAAATCACATTACCATATTGTTTTTAATCGCATCACATATCACAAATTGTTGTGAATGCATTATAGACCGGTGTTTTAACGTTAAAAAAGGGGGTATAGCGTAGATAATTGTCGGAAAGCTGGAAACTATTTTAATCTCTTCATTAACAAGCAAAGAAGGTTTCTTGAAGTTTGCACCAATTTTCCGCTTGTGCTAAGTACAGGGTGTCCCAAAAACAAAAAAAAATTGAACTTTTTTCAGTTTTTCATTAATAACTCCTAAAGGAAGCATTCTAGACAAATTGTGTTCTCCTGTGAATTAAAGTAAATGAAATTCTTCGTCTACTGAGCATAAATACTACTCTCTACTTTGAAAATTAACTGAGAAACAGCGATTTAAAATTGTAATGTTTTTCTCAACATATGACAATTTTCTTATTTTTCTTGAATCGTTGTTGAATATCTTCTAATCCAAGCTACTTACAGCAAATTTTAGTACATATGATTCAATGGCCGGTTAATTCTCTATAAACTGGCATTAAAATTTTACCTCTATATTAAATTGTTTAGGATGTAGAGGTATTTAAAGAGAGACGAGTGAAATAGAGAAATTTATTAAATTAATGATAGATTACAATATGTGAAAGGTAAGGAAGACTTAATTTTGCGGCTCTCTCTTATTAACGTACATTTTTTTTAGTTAAAAACCTAAATTTCGCTATTGATACGCCACTGTGTAACAACTTATATCGAAAAGACTATTTTTTTTACCTTCATCAGTTTTATTAATATAACTCCTGAACGATTGATGTTAGCGAAAAAATATTTTCTCATAATTTATCTAAAACTAATTCACTATAACTTGATTCCAAAATTAACTCTGTGACTTAAATAATAACTGAGTTACAGTGTTTGAAAAAAAGCATTACTAAAAAAATTAAATTGCCTCGGATATTTTTGTTGAATAACTCCTGAACCGTGATATAGAGAAAAAGTTCAAGAGACTTAAATATAAGGTAAATAAATTTTCTATAACACAAGCGTTATAAAATAACTTTAAAAGTTATAGTAAGAAAGTTATGGATGATCAAAGTCAATATTTTGTGTAGCCATTCGACGCTTGTTTAGATATATTTCATACTATATGGCGAGCAGGTCCTTTATTTTCATACTACACCGGCTCGGAGGTGCTTACTAGGCAAATATAATTCATAAGCAAACGTCGAATGGTTACACAAAATATTGACTTTGATCATCCATAACTTTCTTACTATAACTTTTAAAGTTATTTTATTACGCTTGTGTTATAGAAAATATATTTACCTTAAATTTAAATCTCTTGAACGTTTTCACTATATCACGGTTCAGGAGTTATTCAACAAAAATAGCGGAGGCAATTTAATTTTTTTTGTAATGCTTTTTTTCAAACACTGTAACTCAGTTATTATTTAAGTTACAGAGTTAATTTTGAAATCAAGTTATAGTGAATTAGTTTTAGATAAATTATGAGAAAATATTTTTTCGCTAACATCAATCGTTCAGGAGTTATATTAATAAAACTGATGAAGGTAAAAAAAATAGTCTTCTCGATATAAGTTGTTACGCAGTGGCGTATCAATAGCGAAATTTCGGTTTTTAACTAAAAAAATTGTACGTTATTAAGAAAGAGCCGCAAAATTAAGTCTATCTTATCTTCCACATACCGAAATCTATCATTTATAAAAATTCTCTATTTCACTCGTCTGTCTTTAAATATCTCTACATCCTAAACCATTTAATATACAGGAAAAATTTTAATGCCATTTTATAGAAAAATAACCGGCCATTGAATCATATGTACTAAAATTTGTTGTAAGTAGCTTAGATTAGAAGATATTCAACAGCGATTCAAGAAAATTAAGAAATTTGTCATTTGTTGAGAAAAACATTACAATTGTAAATCGCTGTTTCTCAGTTATTTTTCAAAGTAGAGAGTAGTATTTATGCTCAGTAGACGAAGAATTTTATCTACTTTAATTTACAGGAGAACACAATTTGTCTAGAATGTTTCCTTTAAAAGTTATTAATGAAAAACTGAAAAAAGTTCAATTTTTTTTTGTTTTTGGGACACCCTGTACTTAGCACAAGCGGAAAATTGGTGCAAACTTCAAGAAACCTTCTTTGCTTGTTAATGAAGAGATTAAAATAGTTTCCAGCTTTCCGACAATTATCTACGCTACAAAGCTAAATTTCCTGGGCTATTACCCGAATGAAAATTAATAAATTTAATGTTAAGACTTTGGACATTCATTCAGTATTTCGAAAACATTTGAAATATTATATTAAATATTATTAACAGTCTTTTGGAAATTAAACAGTATTCATAATAATTGAAAATTGTTCCTATAAAATAGTTGGAGTGTATTTAAGTCCCCATAATATATTATTTTATTTTATTTTATTTTATAACACAACAGCTTGTGACATTTATAATAAACAAAGATAATAAAATACTTAAAGCCTATTATAGTGTTACCTTATTAATATATATGTATATAATTAGTTACAGTGATTCTTATAATTGTAAATATCGATTAATAATCAATAGTGAGCATTGGGAAGGGGATGAGGATAGGAGAGAGGAAGGGTTTCATTCTTATAACAAATTAAAATAATATGTATTCTTATAATATACTAAACATTTACCATTATACCAACTGAATTGTGACATCCTCTCTATACCTCATCTTCTTACACTTTTTCATTGTTCTGAATGTTACTTATGTTCTATCAGCGCAGAATTCATATTTCTATTGTATTTATTATAATGTTATTTTGTTACAGAAGTAGTTCGCTTCTGAAGGATGGGATTTGGTCAGGAGATGGACGGCTGCGGCCGCTTCATGAAGTATGGACTCTTCATTTGCAACTTCTTGACTTGTGTAAGTAACTTCTGCTTCAAATTATCTATAAATAAATAATTAGGTAAATTAAATAACCAATAGAGCTGTCAGTGCTTGGAATAAGTTACCAGAGTCAGCTGTGTGCTTGCTCCCACCACCAACTTCTTTAAGAATAACAAGTAGTTGTCTTAACAGATATACAGCAAAGGGTGGACATTCCATCAGGCTTATGACTGATCGTCGACTCGTTTAATGTCATGGTCATCACTTTACAAGTCGAGTCAGGGAATAAAAAAGATGGTGGAGCGCAGTGTGTTAGGCTGGAGGTCTGGGTTCGATTTTCGGCCGCGGCATCGACGGATTGGAAATGGTGAATGTTACTTAAGTGTAAAGTGATCACATTAACCAGCCGATGATCAGTCATGATGAGCCTGATGAGAAGTCCATCCTTTGCTGTATATCTGTTGAGATAACTACTTGTTATAGTTTATACTGTTCTGTGTTTCTATGTTTCACAGCGTTCACGGGTTATGTTTTTTAAAATATGATATCATCTCTGTTTCCAGATTGGTGGCTTGGTGGTACTATCTCTAGGGATCTGGATGTGTGTGGATCGCATGTTCATTAATGAGTTACTGGGCACCAACTTATATCAAGGAGCTGTGTATATTCTCATTGCTACAGGAATCCTCATTACTATTGTTTCCTTCTTTGGTTGTATGGGAGCTGCTAAGGAAGTCAAATGCTTACTTCTTACTGTAAGTAATATTATACATTCTGATTTAATAATAATAGTGTTTTGACCAAAGGTTCTTGATGGAGGTTCATTATAATCATACAACCAAGCCTGTAGAATGCCCTTCCATTCGATGTTAGTTGTGCCAAAAGCCTGGAGGAGTTCAGGAGGTTGCTGAAGACTCACCTCTTTGTGCGTACCCACGGGTCGGTCACTGGTCAGCCAATGACGAGAGTTAGCCAAAACTGATTAGATTTATTTTTATTATTTTGTTTGTGACGATCCTATGTGGTGATTTAATCTATCTATCATTTTTAGTGTTTGTGACGATTCTATATTTTTATATTTTGGTCGTCCTCTCGTCATTCATTCTCTCAACATACCTAAATCTTATAAGCTTTTTCGCTTTCATTCTAGTCCATACAAGTGGTCAAGGGTCCTAAGAATGCGATTCCCGTCGAGTAACCTTTTTAATCTAATTAATCTCACACAATACAATAAAAAAATATAGTCCCGGCTTCCCTTCTATAGAAATCCACTCTTCGTCTGTGGTCCGTACATCCGTCTTACAGTCACTCATCTCGCTAATAACCTCATTCTTTATCTCAATACTATCCCACACGTTCTTCTCAACGAATATCTCTTAATAAATATAAAAAAAATGAAAATTATTGTTTAAATAATTTTCTCTGTATTATATTTCCAGTACAACATTCTGCTGCTGATTCTATTCGTGACGATGCTTGTTGGAGGGATCTTGGGTTACGTCTTCAGAGAGAAGGTGAAGACATCCATGGAGCAGGAGATGCACGCGTCTTTGGGAAGATACGGCAACAGAGAGGAGTACACCAAGGCATGGGACGCCACACAATATTACTTGGAGTGCTGTGGAGTCAACAATTATGATGATTGGGATAATCGCATCCCAGAGTCGTGCTGTAAAGAAGTTGTCAGGGGAGGAGCTGTAAGTTTCATATTTTCCCTGTTATCGATCTACGGTTTACAAGAATATGATTCGTATACGCCTTTACTACCCCTGCTCTTTTATCAAAGTTGAGCTTCTGTGTGCCATCTTTTACTTGTAACCATAAGCCGTTTTACATGAATGTACCATTTACTAACGCTGGTGTCAAAAGTCCTTTATACAGAATCAGCTACAATAACATTTTTTCTGCTGACTTGCGTAAATGTGAAACACATTTATTATTTCTTTAACTTTTAACTGATATATAATTCACAACAACATTTACAATTAGCTATCTCAACAGATGTGTAGCAAAGGATGTACTTCTCAATCAGGCCTATGACTGATTGTCGCCTGGTTTATCATTTTAAACTTTATGAAATATGGTATCAAGTTCTATATTGTATTTGTTATTTTTCTTTACCAGAAATTACCATGCACAGTTGTGGGGCAGAGGAATGCTGCTGTGATTCATATAGACGGATGTTTACACAAAGGAGTGGAATATATGAGGGAGAATGGAGCCATACTGGGAACAGCAGGAATTATTGTTGCCTTATTGATGGTATGTAATATTCCTATTGTTTATAGTATACAATTATCGAAGGAGAGATAGATCTTATTGAGATGTACAAGGTACTATGAAATAGCTTCTAGGAAGCAACAAGATTCTAGATTAGCTTAGTCACAACCATTCTGAGACTATTTGCTCTCAGAATCTCCATACATGGAGGGGACACCCTAATGTCCATTCGTTTGTCATCCTATCATCAGTCATTTTTCAATATGTCCGAACCATCTTAATTTGTTCACTTTCATTATCGCAACAACACCAGTTTTTTCATCGCTCTGTTCTCTAATTATAACTCGATTATAATTGGTATTGTATTATTTTCCAGGTATTTGGTATCATCTTCTCCTGTGTGCTGTTCATGAAGATTGAGTGACAAATGGAACTCGTTGTGTGAGAGATCTCAAATAATTGGTACAATTGGGGCTTGAGTAATGTTATACAAGTCTTCTGAGAAACTTTATAGTGCTGTGTGTAGATGTGTGCTTAATAAACATTAATCTCTGAGTCGTATAGCATCAAAAACAGTAATCTGTCAATTTGTCGCAAATTAAGTTCTCATTCTAAAAATACACAATGTAAGATATTAACATGGCAACAAAAGCAGCCATAAGCTGAAAGAGAATTAACTTAGAGAACTAAAATGAGCAAACCGATTGGATATTCAGCAATTCGTGTCGCCGATGTCGTGATAATTCTCTATCTCGTTTGCACATAGTATCATTATATTGCCCAAATAATGTTAGTCAATACGATTTGTACAAGTTGCCGCAATTATTGCTCGTGTAAGAGCATTTTAATATACAAATCTACATGGTTTCAAATGCAGATATCAAGAACAGGAATTTGGATAAAACGTTTTTTCAGTTCACTCCGATCAGTTTGAGATCTGATTGCTGTTTATGATATTTATACACAAGTCATGTAATTATGATATTGGTAGGAATGTTTATCGTCACAATTGTTTTGTGTTTTTAAGTGTTTCTTGTAAATTAAATTCTTTGGACATTTGGAGATTGTCTGAAAGAGATTGTGTGGTTGTAATATGTTTGCCTATAAACTTTTCATAACAAAAAATATGTATTTGTTTTTTTTAGTGTCACAATTTACAGCGTAAATATGAGTTTTTACATATCGTATAGTTGGATAACAAGTAGTTAAACAGATATACAGCAAAGTATGGACTTTCCATCAGACTTATGACTAATCGTCAGCTGGCTGTGCACTTAAGTAACATTCACTACACCAGCTGACGATCAGTCATAAGCCTGATGGAATGTCCATCCTTTGCACTATATCTGTTGGGATAATTATACTTATTTTTATTTGATTTGTAACAAATCAGAAAAAAGATACCAATTAGTGTAATTTATGGGAGATGACACAAAAAGATTGTGTTTAGAAGATTATTTAGCAAGTATTTTATATGCTAACTGTAAATATTTTATACTGGCACATTCCAATCTTAGACATTATGCAATTTTCATTAAGTGTTTAGCTTTGTAAAGTCAAATTTTCCAGTACGTAGATAAATAAGATAGAATATTTCCTTACTAAAGTATCTCTATGTATTTTAATCTCTTTTGTAGATGTATTTTAATATAGGCGGTCTGTCAATAACGAGTTGATTTCATATTAATTTGGAATTTCAATTTTGTTTACTGGCAACATTGACTTTCCTATTTAAATACTGCCAGTGTTACCATTGTGGTTGTCAAAAGGCTACTTTGCGTTTCACCACATTTGTTCCATGAGTCACCATCATGGATAAGCAATTTTTCAATAAAACTAATACTAATGTAATCACCCAAGAAACCAAATTCGGTCGCGAAATTTGCAAATCGGTCACAAGTGGTCACATGTGGTTGCCATGTCGACACTGTGTGCACACAAAAACCCGGTCACAAAACACACACATTGTGTACGCTTTGCGACCAAATTTAGTCGCAGAGTGTACACACTGTGTGGTGAATGTGTCCGAACAGACTCGGTCGCAAAGCGCACACATTGTGTACGCTTTGCGACCAAATTTGGTCGCAGAGTGTACACACTGTGTGGTGAATGTGTCCGAACTGAACTTGGTCACAGAGCGCACACATTGTGTACGCTTTGCGACCAGGTTTGGTCGCAGAGTGTACACACTGTGTGGTGAATGTGTCCGAACTGAACTTGGTCACAGAGCGCACACATTGTGTACGCTTTGCGACCAGATTTGGTCACAGAGTGTACACACTGTGTGGTGAATGTGTCCGAACAGAACTCGGTCACAAAGCGCACACATTGTGTACGCTTTGCGACCAGATTTGGTCACAGAGTGTACACACTGTGTGGTGAATGTGTCCGAACTGAACTTGGTCACAGAGCGCACACATTGTGTACGCTTTGCGACCAGATTTGGTCACAGAGTGTACACACTGTGTGGTGAATGTGTCCGAACAAATTTGGTTCAAATTGTTCGAAATATATTAGTCCACGCTATAAGTAGTTCTCAATCTGTTTCTTGTTCAGTCGTGTTTGTAGTGTTGAAGCGAATAGAATCCATGGCTTTTTCATGTGTTGGAATATCTATAACTTTTATTCGGCATTTTATGCGCTTCCAACCACTTTCAGGCACACTGTCCTCGTTTCTCCTGGCATCTTCCAATATAGTTTTCCGTATAAATTTTGGCCAATACAAAAGACCCTCCTTCACCCAACCACTAGGAACAGCAGAAATCACAACTGCCGAATTTTCCTTTGTTGCGACGAGTGTATACGGCATTTTATACAAAGACTGAAGACGTTCTGACATGAGGAGCGGAAACTGTTTGAGAATAGTAGATCAAGAACTATGGCGACTAGCTAATGAAAAGCATTGTGACCGCTTTTGGTTACATTCGGTCACAAAGCGGTCACAACTGGTTACAAGTGGTCACATTTGCGACTACTCCATATTCTACGAAATTTTGATAATTATGTTCATTAAAATGCATGTTTAATCGTTTTACAGGATGAAATTTGTTTGGATTATAGCGTAATAGGTCAAAATTAAGGTTTCTGCGAAACAATGGACTTATTGGACGTTGTATAGAATTTAATATAAATAAATATGACTATCACATTAATTTATTATTTGTTGTTAAAATTAATAATTAAAAAGGCGCGTTAAAAATAAGCCACCTACTTCACTAAATTACACGATAAATTTTGTTTCCCAATGAAATTCGGATATTATTTAGCTATACCCGTCCGTTTTTATTTTCATTAATATTATATCATGGCTGTAAAGTATTTTGGTGTTAAGAATTTTGTTGCGCATCCATGTTAAAATTATAAATGTATATATATTTATTTTTGCGGGAAACCACAAATACGTACGCGCCAGCACCGGCGGGCCATTCAAGTGGTCACATTTTGGTTACAAATGCATCCGAATGCGACCAGATTTGGTCGCATTTGTAACCAAAATGTGACCGAATGCGACCAGATTTAGTCACAAATGTTCCCCACTTTTGGTTGCGGTTTCGGAACTGTGTGCGAACAGCGACCGAATTTCCGATTAGTGTGCACACAGTAGTGTGCGAACGTGTGCGAACGGCGACCAAATTGCGACCGAAATGGTTTCTTGGGCAAGTACCCAGCGGACAAGTTATATGAAATGCAAAGTACATGCAGTGTCCTCTTCAAAAACGAACTCTCTTTTGGAAAACTGTAGTAACAAACAAAATCAAATCCATTAGTTGACCTAACCTAACCTCAAATTCTTCCACCAGATAGCAGAAATTTTAAGCACGGTTGTGTCTATATATTTAATTAAATTCAAATAAGATCAATTTGTGAGTTAGCTGCCATAATATTTATTATTTTATATTGTAATATTTATGTATTAAATTGTGTTATACAATAAATCAAACACAGAATCTCATATTTTTATACTTCATTATTCTCTACTCTTATTGAAATAACTTATTATTCGTAGTGTATACCTTCATAAAAGCATTTTAGTTATTAAGAAGAATAAGATTATTGTATCTATTACCAGAAATGTATGTTATTTCGGAATTGTATGCAATTCCTGGGAATGTATACAGTGCCTAAGATCAGCAGTGAATGTGTGAAATAAATTTCATTTATTATAATTTTTCTGTATTATACGTTATATTTTAATATGTATAATATATTTTGTATTAATGTAATATATTATACACATTTTACTAGGAATTTAATACAACAGGCATCTGAAATATTTACATTAAATCATGTAATTTCAAATACGACTCCATTTTACCTGCAAAATAAATAGGTTATTCTGTTTGATTACACTTTTATTCTCGATTTTATCCGAGTGCTACCTTACCTGAAAAAACTAATCAGTTATTAAAACATACATTTCCTAAGAAAAGTATGAATTAAAGAACCTGTGACAAATTATTTCACACATTTCCTAAATTGACCCGCCACTGTATACATTTCCTGGGAATTGTCTTGATTTCATACATTTCGGGTAACATACTTACTTAACTTTTCATAATATTGCAGCATTTACTGTTCTGCGTTTATAATGTGTACCTGTATTACGTTGTGTTATATGTAATAATCAACATTTGATGTACGTAATTTTGGAAATATATTGTTTCAAATGAAACACCAATTTAATGTCTTTTAGTAACCATTTTAAACGAATCCCTTTCGGAGTGCAGGATTGTATTGTTGGTAGCCCTGATTGTCGAACCTTGTCGAGAGTTGTCAAAGGCCCGCAATATTCTCACATTGTATATTTTACAAGTAACCTACAATGCCGCAAATATTACAGACCAGTGCTAAAAAAGTCATTTTAAAGGCAAGATAGTTTTGAGAGTTGGAAAAAGAAAAAAATACTCTGATAATCCCTTTAAGCCGCCATCACAAGTTTGAAAAACAATGTTGCCAGTTTATTCTAACAATCCAAAAATTGGCTAGTTTTTTTTTAACGACAGTTGTGAAATATAATTTGAAAGTAGGGAAAAAATGTAACCAAGTCTTATTATCACATCATGCGGCACTAAACCAAGTTTGGTCCGTGAGACTTCTGAAAGAAAACGGATAGTTACAATATAATTTTATTCTTTGCTTGAAACTTGAGGTTTTATTATGAGGAGGGTTGTGGGTCATGGGGGGGGGGGGGGGGTAGAAAAGAAAGAAAACAATATAGTAAATAATGTTGTTTGTTGATAGTAGAGTTTATATTTCTGAACACAATACAACATGCAAGCATTCACAAATGCCTTTAAGAAAAGTAATAAACAATTTAAACTCTCTCTAGGTAGATTTGATTTCTATTTTATTTATTTATTTATTCAGACATTTTGGTTATTTCTTGTCTGTTATAATGATCATCAATAAATAAATAATTAATAATATAAATAGTAACAATATAAATTATAGGAAAAATAAAATCACTTAATTCTATTAATACATGAGTTCATTAAAACGTCGGTAAATGTTGAAAATTTTCACGGTGTGCGATCGACATTGTTACTTGGTTTTTCGGGTGAACTGTGTCTAGATTAACTTGATCGACGTTTCGACACTCCGATGTCTAAGGTGTCGAAACGTCGATCAAGTTTATCTACACAGGGTTCACCCAAAAAACCAAGAAACAAGTGTCATTGAAACGTAATTTGACATTGAATAACAAAGGTTCTAAATGATGGACTATTTGCGTGAAAATACAGGGTCATCGAAACAGATGAACCCTATTTTAAAAATATACAACTTAGGAACCATTCGACTAATAAGGTTCCAACTGTGTGTGAAAGTTTTATTTTGGTCTAGTCAGTTAGAACTGTGTCCTTCTCGGTGACAAAATGTACAAAAAATAATAGTTTTAATGAATAAATGATAAAATAAAAGAAGTGATGAAGATTTTTTTCTATTTACAAATTAAAATTTCTATACAATTCCTAATCATATAATAGGGTTTCTCCAGCAAACTTCGATCTCGACACAGAACTTTCTCCATAAGTCATTATTGGTAAATATACATATTATTCATTATAAGTCTAATTAATGAAATAAGTGGATTAATACATGTGTAGTGTAGGCAGAGAGTACAGTTTTGTTAAGCGTTAAATAAATAAATGGGTCTCTTATAAAAATGACTAGAATAAAACCTACGAATATATTGATGAGGTTATGTCACTGTCACGTCAATTTGTTCAAGTAGGGTTGCCAGATATGTTGGACATAAAAACAGGACAATTTTTAATTTCCCCCCAAAAATCAGTTTATTTCATTACTGTTCAGTTAAAAAACCAAGTTGTTTTAATTTGTTCAGTGTAAATTTAATTTTAGAAGTTGTCTATTTTCAACCAATCAGAGGACCGCATTCCACGGTGTATCTTGAATACGGTAGGAACGGCGACGGGCGAATATTCCGGTAACAATAATGTCGATAACAATGAAATCTGCAGTCGTTCACCATGTTTGTCATTGACTTTCAACAGATGGCATTGACTGTCTGAATTCTAAAAACTAACAATGCTCAGATCAAAATAACAGACAAGATTGGTTTAAATTTATTTTTTCAACATAATTACAACACTTTTATACAATAAAACTATTATATCTAAAGAGGATAGTTCCATTTTTATTTATTTATTTATATAGAAAGCAGTTCATAATGAAACGGCGCTCGGATACAATTAGTAGTAAAACGTTACTGGTCGAGTAAAATAATGAAGAATGTTGAATGTATTCAATTGTAATTTAGGGAACCGATATAAATGTAGGAAAACTTGACGTATAAAGCCATAGACAAAACTTGACCGCCGCCATTGTCGCTATACTAGCCTTTCCGCCAGGTATACGTCGTTTTTTCTCAATGTAAAATATGCTAATTTACCATTTAATTACATAGGTTATAAAGGTAATTTCCACACCGATTATAGATAATGAGTTACAAAAATCACTGAAATATCACCAGGTTTTATGCAATCGTGGACAACCAATATGACACGCAATCATACGTTTGTAGCAGCGACAAAATATATTAAGTACTACTTAGATGGAGTACTCAATGCTAGAAGTGTAACAAAACTGGTGCCCACAAAGTCACAAATCGTATGGAAAAATTTGACAGTTTGTGGGCAACGGTTTGGCGTCCACCATAGATTTGTCATAGATAATAGAAGGGCCTGAATGTTCAATAGCTCTTCCCACCTTTATATAGGTTCCTTAATTGTAATTATTTAAAACTAAGTATTAAGTACAAATTTCTTTCTTCCACGCGGAAAAGTTTTTTTTTAAGACAAAAGACTATATTTTATTCAATGACATTATTTTATATATTCGTATAACAATTATAATAATAATAATTAATTATAATTTCTAGAAAATAAAATTGGATAAATATACAAAATACATTGGCCTAATAAACGGCCATTACAACAAGATGTTAAAATTCAGTTTATTAATAAAAATGAACAATCAAAGAATTTCATATTAATAGTAGAAATCTCCTTATCACCTAATTGAAATAAATATATAAAAATTAAAATATACATATTTTGTCCAAATGTTAAAATACAAAAATTCTGAATAAAATTTGAGTCGTACATTACCAAAAAATAACAATCTGATCTTGAGCTGATTTGGAGTAAATTGAACAAACCTTTTATTTAAATTGCTGTTGAAGGTTTTCATATATCATATCTCTGGTTTTCACGCAACATATCTCTGATTTTCACGGTGTGCGACTAACATTGTTCCGAAGAGGAAGACACCAGATGAAACGTCGATCAAGGTAATCTACACACGGTTCACCCGAAAACCAAGCAATAATATCTATATTGCTGTTTTTAACTCCCATACATTACAAATTATTGTATTTGAAATTTATATGGCTGCTTTTTCTGCCATGTTAATAGCTTACAATTTTAGAATAGAAACATTTCACCGTTCTTATCTCAACTGAAAGGTTGTTTTTGATACTGTACGACCCATTGTGGACTAAGTGATTGGACATGATTCAAGATGACAAGAATTAAAATTCAAGTACTAATACAGTATTGTCAATAATTATATTGTAAACTAGTAGTAGGTATTTAAACATTGGCAGTTAATGCAGAGTTTTATAGTACCTAATCAACGGAGCCCAGAAGGCGGAACAAATTGTTAATTGAAGGGTTAATAATAAAAAATATTCATAACAATATTCTTCTAATTCACAATTGGTGCAAATCTTGAGAAAGTCACTAATCAAATTCAAACAAAAAATTATCTGTTTGAAATGACACTAGCTCCATCTGTTGTAAAACTTCAAAAGATGAATACAGACTATAGACTGTTTATTAGGATGCCCCGTCAATATTTGGAAAAAAATGTGAATATTGGAACACAAGTGAATATGATACTACTTGTAGACCTCTACCAGGCCTTAAACATGAAAATTTGTTTCCGAAATATTATTTTACAAATCTTTAGGGCCTGGTAGAGGTCTAAAAGTAGTATCATAATTAAAAACTAAATATGCAGTCTAAAACTACTCGTTGAAACCCAAATTTTGACACCTCTGCTATTCCAATATTTGTAAAAAAAAAATTTCCATACATTGACGGGACATCCTACTTACTGTTTGTGAATTAGAAATGGATTTCCAGTTAAATTAACACAGAAACAATTGTTATATTAATAAAGCCTGTAACAGATATTTGGTATGCTGCATAATATGATTTGTAATTTTATCAGATTGTGGATTTTTCTACTTTTAATACAATTTGCTTCAATTATTATTATTAGAATGTAAAGGAAAATATTGCTTTGTATGTCGGGATAGAGTTGAATGACAATATGACAGGATGTCTGACGTCTCGTAATGTAAGAATGGGGCTCCCAGAGATAATAATAATACATAGATACCTATTAATTAATATAATACAACTTTTTGGTTTGGAATGTTAAATAATCACCTAGGTTTTTATTAATATTTTACGATACTAAGCTCAATGGATAATTTGTAAAAACAGTTTTACTAGTAACACATAAGGTAGTTGTGACCTGTCAGATAACATTGTAAGTAGTAGTGACCTGTCAGATAGCATGGTAGGTAGTAGTGACCTGTCAGATAACATGGTAGGTAGTACTGACCTGTCAGATAACATGGTAGGTAGTAGTGACCTGTCAGATATAGTAATTGGCAAATAGGCAATCATTATTATATTAATTTAGTAATCTCTTTTCAATAATTTATTATATTACTAATACTTCCTATAATAATATGAATAAGGCCTTTCAAAGTAGACAAAAAGAACTCTGCGCCGCACCCCCTCACCTGCACCCACACTCTCTCCCATTATCTAGCCACCGCATCTCTCCTCATCCCACTCACCTGCCTCTATCTACCTAATGTTATTATAATATTCACACACGCACATGCACGCTGCTCACTTATACACGCACACACACACACACGCACCAATCATCACTGTACACACAACATACTTCATCATTAGTCTATCTAAAATAAATATGTTTTTATTTATCATATTAACAACATACATAGTATAATATATATATGTATATATATCTATATAATGGTAAGTTCATTGTGCTCGGTTGAATTTAGGCAATTTACAATATTGTTACATTATATAATTATTGCACCATTTAGATTATCATCTAGTTGTATGTATAATAATAGGTTTAGTGTCTTCAGGGAGGTTCTATGTGTTTGTGTGTGGCTCCCTTACTCCGCGGTGCTTGCGATGCGTCGCCTGTCTGCGGGCTCGCTGTGTTGCCGACGTCGCCGCTCTCTGCATCCCCAACTGC
Organism: Ceraclea dissimilis; assembly: GCA_963576895.1. NCBI lineage: Eukaryota > Metazoa > Arthropoda > Insecta > Trichoptera > Leptoceridae > Ceraclea > Ceraclea dissimilis. The sequence goes on from OY756360.1 coordinate 1,535,907, forward strand.
TGCCCCAGGCTCTGGGCTCCAAGGACAGCCCACCAGACTGCCACTAATGATAGCGCCACACTCCTGAATACCATCAACATTAAACTCTATTATTTCAATTCAAATTACAAGAAAGTCATTACTATCATACAAAGTAGGCATGATTCAGTACCCTTTTTCTGTCTAATACCACATACCCAAATAGTTACCTACTAATTATTCACATACTATGTGATATATTTAAAATAAAAAATAAAAAAAGTGACAAGTTATATAAACAATCTGGACAAACTGTACAAAAAGTTTTTTTTTTCTTTTCTAATATAGGCAGTCCACCCTAACTGGGTGATTTGTGACAATAAACATCTAAGAAAACAGATTTTTTTATTGGCAGGATTTTTTTCATACCGTCTAATTTCTCTTTTAGGTGAGGAATAATAAAAACACGAGATATCTGTCAAAAAATTTGTGTCAGAAATTGTGACATTTGGTTCCTATCTTCACTATTCCTCGTCTAAAAAGTTGGTAAAATTCAAATTTGGAACACGTACTTACTTAATTTTTAAAAATCAACGAGCAAACTGTACACATGTAAAGAACCATGCTTGAAAACGGATTCAATGACTAATAGTAATAAATATCTAATCTAATCAAATCATGCAATAGTAAATGTCAAACATTCCATTTCCCCACAAATTTACTGAAAATCTTTCATATCGTAAATAAATATTATCAAGTAGACAGGTGACAATGCTCAAAGGTGCTCTTACATGAGCAAATCTTTGAGCAACAATTGCGGCAACTCATACAAATCGTATTGATTAACACTACATCGCAATATATAGCAATTACTTTGGCAATATTTAAAGCAAGAGAACAATATTACGTGCAAACGAGAAAGAAATTATTATGATGTCGGCGACACGAATTGCTGAATATCCAATGGGTTTGGTCATTTAGTCAATTCTCTTTCTCAATATCGTTGTATCGCTTTAAATATTGCCGAAATGATTGCTATATACTATTGCGAAATAATGTTAATCAATATGATTTGTACGAGTTGCCACAATTATTGCTTGTGTAAAAGCACCTTAACACTAAACAAAAATGTACAGATTTTAACGTGTGTCATATATAATACAGAAAGTCAAACTATAACATTACTTGTTTACGTTAAACATTGTTTTCTAATAATTATTAACATTACTGCATGCGCAGGGATCTGACAAATTAAAAATTATAGTAGGAAGATCGTATGAGCTAAAATGGAGCTTGCTGAAGTACAGTTAGTAAAGCAAGCAAAGATATTTATAGTCAGTAAGCTTATGATCATAAAATATATCACTATTTATCAGGAAACTTTTATAGTGTTTTAAATAATTAATACAGATAATTTATAAGCGTGACTGTCGGAGATAAAAACCTATTACAATATAATATGGTATAATATATGCCAAATTCTGAATTATATTTATGTGATGTGTGTGGGTAATTCTAGTTGTTACTTTGTTTATTATGACATATCAATAGAACCACCGCCTCCTAGAGTAGGTATTCTAGCCATGCTGTAATATTTGGCAACATAGCGTAATGATCGCATAGGACAACCACTCCTCTCAAATCTCGTAATAGAATATAATATGTAGTCTGTCATACTCGTTGTTATGGAACTGTTTTCTGGCGCCGAAGCCGAATGACAGCATGTAGGACCTTAAGTACTCATTATTTAAATATTTGGGAAACAAAAAGTGCATTAGAGTAGAAAAAAAAATACATAAATATTATTATAGATAAAAGAAACTAATGTGAAGAAGAAAGCATAAATATCAGTAAATATTGAAAAAAAGGGTTAATAAAAAGCATGCTAAACGTCTCGTAGTTAATTTATATAGGACACTATGTTAGAGAATGGGAAAAGCATATGCGAGCATTCATAGAATGAAGATTATCGAAAAAAATGCTAAAATCCAATTAAATAGTTAGTAGTTAGATAGAAGCCAAATAATTTTTGAGATAATTTAGAATTTGTATATTATCAGTTAAGTACCTTCTGACTTATGGCGACTACGAGAAATTAACAGATTGCCGGGTATCCACATTCGTTAACTGAATAAATGAGAAACAAAAAAAGAAATAAAGTTACGACTCAAATAATATTATGAACCAATGGTTGTGTTGTTATAATTATAGAGCGGATATTATGAATTATTGCATATCGCCTGCATACGGTGAACATTACAGTATAATACAAGTGCATAGAGACATTTGCATAGCTGATTGTAGGTAAATGATCAGGTGAATAGTCAAGCGTATCTTACGTTACACAACATAGAAGGCACCTCAAATTACTCTTTTACATTCTTTTTATAGATATGAAATATGGGGTCATCGAAAAAGATGGACCCAATTTTAAAAAGGTATAACTTTGGAACCAAGTGTATAATTCGTGTTACGAATGGTTCCAAAGTTATACCTATTTAAAACAGGGTCCATCTTTTTCAATGACTCTGTACAAAAGTCATGTAAGGTTAGTGCATGTTTATGTTGCGTGTGTTTAATGGTTTGGCTTCAAATTTTAAATGATCACCATTTTGATATTTGTTGAAATGAGAGGATTATCTGTCAGAATTGTATTATCGGTTAGTAATATAATAAATTAGTTTTAGTGTCATGCTGCAAATAAATAAATAAGGTGAGGTTAGTGTATATTGTGCGACAAATAAGAGTGAGGTGGTTACCGATGCACACAACACGCGATATTGCTCACCAGTGATGCACAGTACGCCATCTGTGGACAAATCATTGTATTTTAATAAATTATATGAATAATTGTACTGTAAATCTTACAGTAAAAGCGTCCATTTAGTGAATTTATGCACTAACTAGCCAATGTATACATTGACTGACACGCTCAGTTAATGTTTCTCGGTTAAATTTTATGATGCGTTCGACAGTTTGAAATACTTTTACTATAGTGCATACATTTACGATGAAGATTGCATTGATTAATGCATACATTGACGGGTGAATGCATACATTAACAACTGTTTAAGCTTTAACTGTAACATAAATATGACAATACAAGATAATTTGAAATTACCTGACAGTCGGGCGCCGAATGGTGCAAAGCACTTGGGCAGGGATGTGAGGAGTTGGGGGAGCAGGGGGGCTCGTCTGGGGGGTAGGGGGGTGCTGGAGAAGGGAGCGGTGAGGGAGGACAGCATGCTATGCCCTCGCCACTGGGGCACTCCAGTTCCCAGCAATCTACCTCTCCTAGCTGAAACAAAGATAATAAAAACACACGTTGATTGCCGTAAGATAAATAACGCTGATACAATATTTACAAATACTGCAAAATAGTGGGAGAGAAAATATGTGTATACCTCTGTGTATTACCTATTTTTGTTTCAATATAAAATACCTATCTGACCATTGCCGGATTTTACCAACTTTTTAGTTGAGGAATAGCGGAGATAGGAGCCACCTAGCATAAATTTTGTATGAAAAATAATGATAAGTGGCTCCTATCTCCGCTATTACTTGCCTAAGAAGTTGGTGAAATCCAGCACTATTGTTTAAGTTATCTCAACAGATGGTCGTCGACTGACTTTATGTGGTGATTTTACACTTAGGCTGGCCACAAACGTCCCGAAGTTCAGTTCCGGAATCGACCGTTTTGCAAAAAGGTTCCGACCAAAACCTCTTTCTGAATTTAAAATCGGGGTGACGCTGAATTCAAAGAGAGGTTTTGATCGGAACTTTTTTGCAAAACGGTCGATTCCGGAACTGAACTTCGGGACGTGTGTGGCCAGCCTGACACAGTATTTAGTGCATGAACCAAACATCTTTTTGATTCCATAATATTGACTTTTTACTAAGTCATTCGTAGGGTAGATGGCGGTAGGCGATACAACCAAATGTGTTCAACTATCGCATGTAGAAAATCTGATATATTTGTGACATTAAAGAATATGAAAAAAATATATTATAAAACTCACCAGACATTCACAAGTCTGACACTGATAGAGCCACCTCTCTCCACTATGAAATACAACGTGATGTAATTCTTGGTGCGTGCAGTCATATTTAGGATCACATTGCGGACAGCAAGAAGCCGGAGGTCCCTTGGGAGACCCTCTCACTCCGTTACTTCCACAGACACATTCTACAGCCGAACAGGACGACACTCCTTTCGTACAAGAACATTCATGACATCCACCCGCTTCCAACCAGTGGTCGCCGTCGGGCATTTCTGTGCCGCCGTGCATGCAGCCTAAAAGACAATAACAAAAATTATTTGAATAAAGTCCGACATACAGTTGCGAAAAACCTTATTGATAAGAAATTTGATATTCGTCTAACGATTGTGTAGATCAGCAGTTCCCAATTCTTTTTGGTTACGGAACCCTAATTGATCTACCTTACAGATTGCATGAATGTGACGGAAGCTATGAGTGTGAGTAAGGATAAGGCTGTCTGACTCTCTGTCCTCTCCGCCTACCCTGCAAGGGACATGGTGTGAGGGTATAGATAGATAGATAGAATAAAAGGTGAAAGAATGACTTACTTAATTTACAGTCAGGTGTTGAGCAATGGCATTCGAATGAACCATTTATATTAACACATTGAGAAGAATTGTGACACGTGTGTAATCCTTCTGAACATTCATCTATATCTGGAAAATAAATCAGAACAAGACTATTCGATTATAATGTGAGATTATTGGAAACTTATTGGAATTGTACAGCCTGCCATGAAAGAGTGAAACTTTGTAAACTTTTACCTGTTGGCAGCGATGCCATTTCTATTGAAATACTAAAAGCCGGATTTACTGGAGTAGGCCCTGACATCTTAGCGCCCCCCCCCCCACACATTTTTTAAAATTCTTTTTTTATTTATTTTAGTGTGCAAAATTTTTTTTTTCATTAATAAATTTTATCGTCGTCCTAACCTTGGGCAAGAAAAAATCGTCGAGGGAGGGGGGGGGGGTAAAAAAAAATCTAAGAGAATTCCGTGGAAACCAAAAAAGATAAGAAACTCACAAACTTTTTTTTGTTGTTTTGAATGAGCAAATGCCGCCGATAGACCCTGGCCCACTCGGCCTTTTGGCAAATCTGGCCCTGCACAGCATCCTCAATTCGTTTTCTCCTCTTTTCTGACAAACTGTAGTTTAGTAATCAGGGTTTGAATGATTTTTCGCTTGAATGAAATACTTTACCTTGACAAATAGTGGCCTGCGAATCTCCAATGAGGACAGACCTGTAGCCAGGCTTACATTTGCAGTAATACCACCCTGGCATGTTAATGCAGACAGCTGTTGATGGACACTGGTGTGTATTGGTGGTACACTCGTCTAAGTCTCTTTCACAGTGTTGTCCTGTGAAACCCGTCCGACATACGCAGTTTTCTGGAGATTGGCACGTACCACCATTGAGGCAACCGCCAGAACAGATGGCTAAAAATAAATGTTAACTATGAGTATTTATTTTGTTTAGATACTGGCAACATCTTAAAATTAAATAGTTGTGTTGGCTACAGCGACATAATATATTAAGTACTACGTTGGCTAAAGGCGATCATCAAGCCTGTCACTGAAAAGTGACTTAAAAAAAAAACATAGTTGTGTCTATAGGACTGAGGAGTGCAGATATTTTGGACCATTTTTGTCTCATTAGCACTAATGTAAATAAATCATGGGAAAAAATCATGTCTTAGTATATTTTTTAATTTTCTATTAGTTTTACAGCATTCATTATTAATTTTTATGATTCAGCAGAAATACTAATTAAATTGAAAAATATAAAAAAAATAGTTTTTCCATATGATTTACATAAGTAAAATAGACAAAAAACCTTCAAAGTATCCATACTCCTCGCCCCTATAGACACAGATGTATAGCTGATGAATTATTCCAGTAGTAGTGGTATATGGAGTTCACTTACTCAATAATGGAATATAAAATGTATGAAATCATTTAAATTTAGAATGAAAAATAGCTACAATCAAAACAAAATTTTCTGATGTCAATTGTTGGTTGAAATTTTTCACAAAGCGAATATGGGATTGTGCTGTAGTTTGTAGTAAATTCTTTGTAAAAGAAAATAGTATCAGTAATTAGCAATATTTGCTTTAAAAAGACAAAAAAGTGATGTGCCTTTTTGACTGCTGCTGAGAATAAGGTATGTAGGTACCTAATTATACTTAATGTAAAATTGAGCAAGTTATACAAGATTCTTAGAGGGCGAGGGATTCTGGCGTGCGCCCAGACCCACCCGCAGCCGAACAGAGCGAAAAAATACTGTTTTAGCGCTTAATGGGGCCGCAGCACATCAATCCGTCATTCCACCAGTCAGAGGTACAGAAAAAATTTCAATGTTCGATTAGTAAAATACTTACGTTTACAAACTCTTCCATCTCCCTGATATCCTTTGATACAGTGACACGAGTATGATCCCGCAGTATTCACACAATGAGCGTGTTCTGAACATTTGTGTTCTCCGAGAGCGCACTCGTCTTTTTCTATACAATTAAATTTATCCGAGCGCATGTATCCCTCCTCGCACTCGCATATATAGGAACCTACTATATTTTTACATTTAGTATGCATGTGACAATGGTGACCCCATAAATCACCTTTCGATAAACATTCGTCCACGTCTGAAAAAAAAAACACATAAAATTATTTGGATAACTATTGCTAGTATTCGGGTGATTTGTCTTAAAAGAGAGAAAACTTGTACCAAGACCGAGGTAATATACAGTAAGGGTCTATAGATTGGAATAGGTATATAATTTTTCATACTCAATGATAAAAACCCAAAAAAAATCACATTATTACCACAAGTTTTCCCATCTTATCATAAATTTTCAGCATGAAAATCCATTACTGCAACCAAAAAAATTGCCTGTGGCGCTACATACACGACAGTTTACGTCTTACATTATTATTGCCTTCTATAGAAAGACAACCAGATACATATCACTTCATCCAATTTTCTTTAAAAAACTTGCCTGCAGCGTTATTTACCATATTTGCACAACAACAAACAAATATTAGTGTAATGAGATTACCTGTGCATATCTTGCCGTCTCCCTGGAAGCCCTGATTACATTTGCACATGTATTCAGTGTTTAGGTTTGTACACGTTGCATTCTCATGACACGAGTGGCCCAGGGCACAATAGTCAACACCTGGAATTATAAAAATAATGTTACACAAGTATTGACAACCCTTAAGATTCCAATATTATCCAGAGAGTATAGATTATGAATTAAACATTTGAGTTCTTAGAAAAAAGTGTGATGCCACAATCCCTGGGCACTTATACCTACAAGAAGCTAGTCGTAACAACCTCTAATAAGCCTGTGCAATCCTGCACTAAGTGAAATGCCTGCTTCTAGCACACTTGGCATGCAAGTTTATAGACTTGAAAAAGCAGCCCTCGCAAGTTTTCTGCGAGTTTATTGTACATGCTATTTGGGAAATCGTCAAGTGCAAAATATATTGTCAGAGTCTGGAATCCAATCCGAAATCTGCAGTTTCTGGAACCCGCACTCCAACTAACTGAGCACTCCATCATAAATTAAAATTTTAAATAACTGTGACTTGTCTTCGAATGTAGGGCAAGGATGTTGGGTAGGATGCTATGGGTATATGATAGTATATTTAATTACCTGGACAAAATTTACAGCACTCTCCCGGCACTGAGAATTGTTCTTGTGTGCCACAAGTCAGTATGGGACATTTCTTATCTGGATCTATTCTGTTACAGTTCATCACTCCATTGACACACTCACACTCCACACATTGCTTGGGAGACACCTGGACTCCATGTTCATACAGCACACCCTTCAAGGAACATTGCTCTGGAAAATAAATGCAAATCAATGTTTACTTGAATTGTTTTGTTTTACAAATTATCTTTGTAAAGCGTTGGACATTCCGTAGTATATAAAATGCAGTATTCCTACAACAGTGTAGAAGAATTAAGGGTGAACATTATTGGGCTTACGACCAATCTCGGCTGGCTTAAGTGATCACTTTATACTCGAGAAACATTCGCCATTTCATCATGATATTTCTCTTTCTCGTTAGCACGTAATATCGTTGTCTCGCTTTAAATAAATTGCCAAAATAATTGGTATATATTGCAAAATAATTTTAATCAATATGATTTTACGAGTTGCCGCAATTATTGCTCGAAAAATTGCTTGTGTAAGAGCACCTTTAGTGATGGATGTATAAGATGTCAAAAGCCTCTAATTAGCGTCACTATAATTTCATATCCAGAGTGTATCAGCCTTGCTAATAGCATTGACAAACCAAACATTACTTTACACTTCAATTAGCCGTCACACCCATTTTATTGTACGATGCCGCCGTGTTGCTAAAATATATATTTATCTCTGCCATTCTATTATCAACTGGAATAAATTTACCATGTTCTGGTTTAGCAAAGGCTTGGCTCATTCAAAACAGTTTGTAGGTAATGATAGTATAGATTTGATACATACTTGTTTGGTTAAAAAGGAATGTTTAATAAAAATGTACAGTCTGTCAGGAAAGAGTTGGTCCTGTTTTAAATTGGAATTAAAATTTTGTTTTCTGGCAATAGTGACATTTGTGTTGCTACTATGGTCTCCAAAAAGTGAAATACATCGTCATCAATTTTTTTTTTTGTTTTTTTTTTTTTAAAGGATCTGGGTTTGCATACACAAACTCAAATGCTTTCCTGCACTCCTTGCACTAGACTAAAAGCCTGTATCGCAAAGTGTGGATTACATCGCCAGCATTGGGGTTTGAACCTGCCACCTCCCGCTTAAGAGACTGCAGCCTCAGCCAACTGCGCCAACCATGTACTCATTCATTTTCAACTCTTTTAGGTAGATTTCCACAAAGGAATTCTACCTATTCGTTTCTCCCGTGATGTCGCAGAATTGAAAAATTTCTACTTAGTATCACTAATTAGGACCAGGAGAACCCGAATCCGAACTTGGTTTAAAAGTTTATATATATAAGCCATATATATATATGTCCCTTTTCTTGTGCGCACGTTTGAGGCCAAACTATGCGTCGCAGAAACGTGAAACTTGGGTGGTAGATTTTTAGTAAGGGGTAGATGAACTGATAGGAGATTGGGTGAAATCCATTAAGAGGAAGGTTCACTTTTTAAGGCTTTAAATACAAAAACAATCATTCTGAGGGGATCCAATGATTGTGAGGGTCTGTGTCTGGTATCGCATGAAAGGGGATTAAATAAGGAATACATATCAAAAGTCAGATTTTGTCTAGCTCAATTCTTCGGACGACACTGATCGATCGAAAGATCTAGTTAAGTAGTTACCGCATAGGTACTAGCGTGTTTGTTGTCTTAGAAAAGTGCTTCACGATACGAGTAGAACTCACATCTTTTTTTCAAATTTCTAGTACTTAAGTACCGATACCAATCCATATTATGAGTTGAATGAAAATTGATTGATTGAAAATAATTTGATTTTTGGATTAGGTACTTCGATAATCAAAGAATAAACTACATCCATACTACTTCATCACTTCGCTGGTTTATTTGCTGATGATATTGTGATTGTTTTTATTATATGTACAGATGTACTCTTAAAATTAATAAAATAAATAAATCAATTGAAATCTACCTATGCCTGTGGCTTGCCAAAGGATTTTTTTTTGACACACTTTACTTCGAGACATATAAATATACGGGTCTCCCCACCCCTAATTCCGTGTAGAAGGATTAAGTATTTACTAGTAGACTTACTTAGACAAGTGGGACAACATTTCCCTGGATGAAGCACTGGATTCTTGCACTCGGGAGGAGCACAGTCCACTGGTCTGCATGATATACTACCATGCTGAAATACATACAACAAATTGTTATGGTTTATGTTAGATTATGATTTGGTGATTTACAGTACTAAGTTAAAAGGATTGCAACGTACCACACAGGAGCATAAATTACAGTCTTTTTGCCATGTGGCGCCGTCCGCATGTATAGTTCCATTGATTACACAAGACTTCTGGCAGTCACATGTTTCTATTACGTCTATTCTACTGTCTGTCACGTCTTGCTGTAAAAATAATAACATCACATTATTTCAGATCTCAGACTAAGTGTAGGATAGACTAGTCGACAGGTGTTCAAAATGTCCCACACCTTCCCACACATTTTTTGTTAGAAATGTGGCAGAGGCATTTGGCTATGAAAAAGGCAGAGACTAAAGTTGCCGCGAATGTCGCAGCAATTGCTAAGAATTCCAAAAATTAACCAGGACAGAGGACAATCTTAATAAACTAGTGAAATTTATGTTCGTCTCTCATGGAGTATTTTTAGTATCAGTTAAAGGGATATAGCACGAGTCTATTCATGGCTTAACCGTGTCATCTCTATATGTACTTATTAATATAATTTCTCCGAGGTTCAGATCATACTGAGTTGACACAATTTCCTATAATTTCTTCAAAGTATGATTGCTTGTACTAACTTTGTTATTTATCCTCTTGATTTCTTTTTCCAGTAAGGCTATCCTCGCCTGCAACTCCATGTGCTGTCCACAAGTGGGACACGACATGTCTTGCTCGGGACACTGCCCCGTGTATCCGTGAGGTCCTCCTACTATCTTCACATCTTGGAATATACCCTGGAATCATATCATCATCAATTTGTCATTTAATATACAGGTACAAGATTTTTTCAATATTTTTAATATTCTTGTATTAAAACCTGAAAAAACTTCCCACTTTAATGATATAAATGTATGAAAAATAACACCACATTTTGCAAAAAATACCACTTTTCTCGAAATATAACACCGATTTTTTCCAGTCCCTAGTAATATGTGATTTTGTAGCAACCAATTTTAATACTAATTATTAACTGCCATCTATGAATGCAGACTGTAAACATTTATAAAATATTTTCAACAGTTTTGAGTATATTTCAAAAGATGGAATGAATCATCGTAATGATTATATTATACTTATATAATGTTCCAGTATTGCAGCATCACCCGTAAATCGGGTGCAAAGCCGTAATAAGTAAAGAATGTTCCAGTATTTATATTATATTTATATAATGTTCCAGTATAAAAGTGAAGCACAAACCTTAAAAAAAGCGTGTCTAGAATTTCTTTGCCCTACCCACAAAACTAGTTGTGGTACGGAAAAGTTCCTGTCCGGCGGCGGAGAGATCACTCTCTTGTATACGGGGTGGCAATCTATGAGCAATTGCACTTGTGTCCCCGAGACACTAAGTGCTATACGATGCCACTCGCCGTCCGCCAGTCGGTAGGGGAAGGACTCCACCCTCGGGGTGACGCTCCCCTCCGCCATGTAATGCAGCCTTATCTCGTCTCTCCTTCCACTGGATTGTAACTCCAGATATCTGGAAACACAATATTATCACACCATCACATCTCCGCTTTGCATCAATTGTCCCGTTCCGAGGTACATGCCGTAAACATACAGGCAACCACGACACAAACAATATGTCATCATTGTATCATATCATTACAGGATGAGACTGATGCATGGCCAGTGTTGTCAACTATGTGAAATATTATTATTAAATCACCACAAAATTCTTTCTTGTAATTCATACAGGTGTAAGATTATGTTATCGTTACAAAATATTTCATAAATTGGCAACACTGCTCTTTAAGGTATAAATATGTGAGTAGTTGTTGAATTATGTTTAATTAACAAACAACATGCAAATATTGCAAATTAATATTAGGTTATGTATTATTATTGCCGTTGTTTGATATGAGAGCAACGCAAGTATTATTTGGTTACCGTGAATTCTAGATCTCAAAATCGCAACTCGAATCTCTATATCATAGGGGGTGTAATTGTTGATGTACCTCGGAACGTTATTCATATTATTATCTCAAGAATGTATTGTAATACTAATTAGATCTCTTTGCAAGCTGAATGATGGAAGATCGATTGAATCCTACATTAATATTGTGTGATTGAAACTTAAAATAAATATAATATGGTGTCAGTTAATTAGTTATCAATGTCTCTCTGTGATGACAAAGCGTGAGCTGAATGAGTAAGTAATGGAGAAAGTGGATTCTCATGTCGCTTGGAATGACAAGTGTTAGTATAGAAGTCATCAACTCAATACACATTACTGAAGGTACGGTGTCCTCCTTTGTTCTGACATCAAATACTTTGAAATGCCTAGTGTACGTGTCTGGGATTTTTCGGAGACTTCGATAGTCTCCGAAAGCTTCAACGCGTCGATGGGGGACTATCTAATGTATATGAAATTTTCATAGATGACGTTTGTCATGCGTAATGCCAAATTTATATTAGCGTCTCTCAAGATTAACCTACCTTTTTTAAAAATAATTTTGATATTGAATCCGTAAGTATATGGATTTTTTGTTGACTGATTAATCAGTTTTTGTCTCTATAGGTTGTTGAATAATTTTGTCATAGGAACTGCGAACAAAACCGTAGTCCGATTGAAACGCAGACCATATTTTTGGCTTTTTAATTAACTCTCAATTGAAAATGAAATGAATAAAAGTACCATGATGAAGAGATTGATATAATAAATTATTGAATAGTAAAGTCACATACATCAAGTGGATTCACAGAACACTTAGGAGAACAGAACAGCAAGATGTTATATAAAACTAGAGACACAGAGGTAGAGGTATTGTACTATAATAGATAATAGACAAAAACACCAATAAATAGTAGAATAGTGGAATGGACATAATTACGCATGCGACTGATAATGAAACACGTAATGAATTCTTCATGTGAATGAACAAATTATAAATGATAGTATGACCTGAGGAACCTATATAAAGGTGGGAAGAACTATTGAACATTGAGTCCCTTCTATTATCTATGACAAATCTATGGTGGACGCCATTTTCGCTAAAAACATATGATTGTGTGTCATATTGGTTGTCCACAATTGCATGAAACCTGGTGATATTTCAGGGATTTTTCACGATTCATTATGTATAATCAGTGTGGAAATTACCTTTGTAATATAACCTATGTAATTAAATGGTAAATTAGCGTACTTTACATCGGGAAAAAAATGGCATATACCTAGCGGAAAGGCTAGTAGCGAAAATGGCGGCGGGCAAGTTTTCTCTATGGCTTTATCCGTTAAGTCTTCCTACATTTATATAGGTTTCCTAGTATGACCTATCTGTGTGTGGGAGAGAGAAGGGAACATCTATATGATTCCACTACAAAATGTCCAAGACTAAACATCCGCGCGACATAATGTCCAGACGACAATATGTGCAACGACATAAGGTTCAAACGACAGAATGTCGGCCTTATGTCATTGGACATTTTGTTGTGTCACGATTCGAGACTTAGTTGTTATAAATATTAAAAAGACTCGAGATTCGACTTGAGTCACGGACTCAAGATTCGACTTGAGTTACGGACTCAAGTCAAGGCCTAGAGACATCACTTGAGACTAGTGACTTAGAGACAACACTGGTAGGTATACTTATTATTGTATTATTGGTGGGTGCGGGTAAAGTAAAGTAAAGTATGATGTCATTACAAAGAGAGGTACTAGACACAATGAGCAGAGCATGCAGAATGCACAATGCACATATAATAATATACGGAGAGTACTGTCTGTTGTACAACAAGAGTAAGTGAGGGTAAGGAGGACCATTCCGAGGTACATAACAGGTACATTCCAAGATCCATGATTATCCCCTATCATATAGTTATATGTAGATACATACATGTCGGTTGGGTCTGCCCCACTAGTAACTATATTGTATTGTATCATGTTGCTAGTGGACCAGACGCAGACAGCTCACCATTTTGTGCGATGTTGAGATTTAGAACTCAACCGTGACCATCGTCCTTGCGACTCCATCTGAAATCAGTCATCAAATCATCACCAGAGAAAGATTTTTTCTTCATGTCGATTGAAGGAGAAAGTCATTTAAAATTTAAGTATCTCTACTAGGCAGGGTTTCCACCTGCAAGAAAACTTTTGCAAGGAGTGTCCGACAGTATCTTGCAGATGTAAGCTCCGCCGGTGGAAACCATGTGGAAACCCGGCCATATATTACAAGGCTTTTAAGGTGCGCGCCTTACATGAGCAATTTTTCGAGCAATAATTGCGGCGACTCGCACAAATTGTATTGATTAACACTATTTCGCAATATTTTTTATATTTTATAGAGGTTCCCTAAAGAGAACCTTTACCTTAAAGTTTTATGAGTATGATAAAATTATAAAAATATAAATAACGTTCAGTTTAGTTTCTGACGACCAAGCCTGCTTGCGAAATTTATCATTGCCCAATGCCCAACCTTCGAACTTTTTCCTTTGAGGGATGTGATATACTTATTTTGACCATACGATAAATAAAATAAATAAAAAATATACAAGATACAATGGTCAAATCAGGGGCCTGAGTCAAGCCACGAAACGTGGCGGAAACGTTGTAGTTTCGTGGTCTGACTCGGGGCCCCGAATGCTGTAGAGTTCACCTGATAAAATAGATTAAGAAGGTAAGAAGTAAGGTTAGGTATTTACCTATTAACATCATGTGCAAAGGACATGATTGAACCAGAATTTGCTTTATCTTGTCTTACTGTAGCTAATAACGTAAACTCCGCAGACTTCCTCAATATATTTACAGCTGTAGAATATGACGCCGCTGGTATTCTTAATTGACGATTCTCTCCTGGAAACAAACAAAAGTAAAAAATATTAGTTGGGTATGTAACATGACTAAAATCAAAAGTCCTAAAGTCTGCCAACCAACCACTTTTGCGACGTTACATTTGAAATACACAATACATACATATAGGTGGATAAAAAAGCGAAGAAACAATTAAACAAAACAAATGTAGGAAAAAGGATCACAAGGCATGATATGGTCATAGTACGTAGTTGGATCTGAAGGTTCTATTACAGGGAAAAATTTTCGAGCAACAATTTCTCGGAACTCGTATTGCCCCAGCTGGAGTAGGTAATTAATCGCGAATTCGGCGATATTTCATACTTTCAACAGTTGCTCGGAAACTCGGAGCAATTGCGCAATTATTTCGGCAATAGTTGCTCGGGTAGGTGAACCTTTACATTACACGCCTAATACTGACAACATACCAACAATATCTCCTCTTTTGCTCAGTAAAATATCTAACTGTCCCGGGTAATTTGCTATAATAGGGTCGTCATGAATAAGATACTTTGACTAAACTTCTAACTCCTGAATGGTATGCAAACACAATAACAGAGAAATAATTTATATAAGCTGGATAGGTATTTCAATTATGTATATTGAATCTAAGTTACGAATAGGAATAATGAGGGTATATATAGGGAAAAGAGAATCTTAGGCAGAGAGATAGCAGTGTTGTCGACTAGAGTCAAGTGACTCGGACTCCGAGTACCTTTACGTGCGCAGCTACCGGGGTAAAACTTGAGTATTTCGGGGTTTTTCTATAAAATGTGAAAATCTCGAATAACTTGAAAACAGTGCGACTTTGGACTAGGCTAAGTTTGGCTCAAAAGATCCCAAATAACCACTACTATCACCGCTGAAGATATCTGTATCCATCTATCGAACACCCTGAATATTTAAAATATTTGAGACCCGTCTCGAGTCTTGTCTCGAAACTTGAGACTAGTGATTTAAAGACTACTCCTATAGATATAGTAGTACCTCCGCTCGCAGTAACCCCTAGATGTGAAAAGTAATAGAACTGTTACAATGGATCGAGGACGAAGGAATGACATCATTATTTGTATAAAGCACAGCTAATAATGCGATGGTGGAATTTATTAGTGTGTAATTGTAATTTGTATTGCGTCTTATTACCCCTGACTCCCCTAGAGATATTAAATATTATTGCTAACGGAAAGCACAGAGGGGGTTGATGTAGATAGGAGAATTGATATTTTAGCACATGTGTTCAATAAAAAGGTTTCATGTTATTGTGGTTTGCGTTGTGGTTTGTTTCTTTGCACAATATAATAATGAATGGTATACATTTCATATTACCGTACCACAATTTAGGCAGGACTAGCACCAAAATATAGAATTTCGTGTATGTACTGCGGTCTTAGAAAATTTGGCAGCTCTAAATTTATCTGAAAGTGGCGTATAGCATGGTTATGAGTAGGTATGTATGTATGTATTGTTGGAAGCCCTTGGCGTCAAAAGAGCTCTTAAATTTCCGTAGTTTTATATCCTTAAAGTGATTTATTATTTTAATTTTATTGGCTATAATTATATTAGTCCGGGATAGGTTACGAAACGAAGAAATTAGACGGAGAACCAAAGTTGCCGATATCATGAGCCGTGTGTCAAAACTCAAGTGGCAATGGCCAGGCAGGCTGACACCAGATGGGCGTCACGAATATTGAAGTGGAGACCTTGGACAAATAGAAGGAGCGTCGGAAGGCCACCAAAGAGGTGGACCGACGACATTGTCCAAATCGCTGGAGGAACCTGGATGCGGAAGGGTCAGAACAGAGACGAGTGGAAACAATTGGAAGAGGCCTATACCCAGCAGTGGAGGGAAAAGGCCAATGAAGAAGAAGAAGATAATTGCGAACTCTTTGCTCTAAATAATTAGATTCTGCTTCCATCCCCAGTAGCGATTTAAAAATTAAATTAACATTTAACACTACTTTAAAATAATTCACCGCGTAAATACAGATTTGCATAATAACATCAGCATATAATATTATGGATAGGGTAGCGACGAATTAAAAAAACAACATTACTATGTACGTAGTACGTACTATAAAATATAATATGTGCTTTCAATGAGCCCTCGTACCTAATTATATGTGAGAGCTTTAGCACGTGCAACCACATTAAATACAGATAGACAGGTTGCTAGTTACCTACTTGATAATAGGTATTGAATAATACCTTATTGCTAGTTTATTCATATCATATCTGTATTATATTTTAATACGGTTTAAATTAAGCTACGAATGTACTAATTCAAATCATAGAAATGTGAATATCATTCAAAACTCTATGGAAAAGTCCTGAGCCCTCGTTTCCATTAGAAGACAGCGTACGTAGAGAGAGAGGGTCGTTATTTAGTTCCATACTGAATATGCTTGCGTACTTCGATTGTTAATTCGTTGGACGCGGGTTCAATCCCCGATGCCGCTTACTCCAAATCACGACACAAGTTTTTCAAGATTATAATCTAATACTGTGAAGTGTACAAAGATGTATTTGGGTTTATGGGAAAACGAATTCATTTTCTTAAACAAACAAAAAAATACTAACGTATGCGTGCTGGGTAAAATAATTCGGTGTGAAAACTCTACGTATAAATACAAAATACTCTAAATACAAAAAATATTGGATTGTGTGCGACTTACAGAAATCTAAAATAAGAAGTTTGTCTTACAGACGATAAAATATTTCAAATCGAATTAGAAAAGTTCAGAAAATGAACATCCGACGACCATTTCGAAAACTTTTCAATCAAATCATCTAAAGTTGTAAATTGATCATTTATCAGTTGGAATGTCTTTAGTTTAGCTTTAGAGTCTGGAGTCCGCCTGCTTTGTGTGAATGTGGGGGTCGGGGGTTTCTCTTACACGACGGGGTGAGGGGTTAAGTATTAATTGATATTTATTCAGGCGGGGGATTAAATTGCCCGTAGAATAATCACCGCAAAGGGATTCACACCACCACGCCGTGTATACAGGAACATATAATAGGTACTATATCTATTTAACACCACAGATTTAACACAACTTAGGTGTTTCAGGGTGGGAAAATTTGAATGGATGCACCTAATTAATTAATTAAATTAAATACAGTATATACGGCATTCCATTTTATTCTATGCTACCTCAGGCCATCCATTTGTCTGCGATTGATCTAGTACATAAACAGCATTATCTGTGTAAGGCTCACCACACATGGGCGGTAATTCGGCAGTTAACATTCGGCACGCGGATTCCGGAAGCTCGAAATTGTATGGAATTTGACTACTCTCCACACACGGGCGGAAATTTCGCCGTTGAATTTCCGCCCGTGTGTGAAGCCTATGGTAAACTGTATTCGGTCGGCTAGCCACACACAGGTGAAAATTCAGCAGCTAAAATTCCGCGGCCGAATTTCCGTCCGTATGTGGTGAGCCTAACAGTAGTTATAACACTGAACACTAACTATACTACAAAAAACAATACGAAACCCGCCTCGAAAGTCAACTAGAATCTTACAGTTTAAAAATCGCAACATCGTATGCAAAAAAATATTATATTTCCATATGGCGAAGTTGTTAAAAGTACCCGTCATTGTGTTTATATGAATATTCTACCCCCCACGACTATAATATAGACTTCACATAGTATTTAGTTAACCCCAACGTTAATTCAATACAATATAATAAAATGTATAGTCGGGTGTGAATTAATTACATCTTTGTGACAAATATGTTCACTTTGTATAAGTATATTTAATCTAATTAATTACGGTTATTTCATAATATGACATAACAACTCATGTACTATATCTTTATCTAAATTATTCTTAACTAGTTGCACCCTGCGCGCCTTGCTACTCTACAGAAATCTAAATCCGTGAAAAAGTATGAAATACACTTATATGTTTAATAAGTTCGGGCCCCCATGCTATCTTCCTCCCCCTAAACTCTTGCTGGTGTCAAAAGTGTTACTATATTCATCTTATTGACACGGAAAACTATGGATTGGACATAATTATCGTTTTTCCTTACCACCCCTGCTGCCTCTTCCCCCGCTGATCCCCAACGGGTACTGGGAGTATTACTATTCATCTTTCCGAGACCCAAAACTATGGATTCGACAATAATATAGATTTTACATTCCCCTACCCCCAATTTCCCTTTCCTCCTTCGCTCCTGCGGGTGTTGGGAGGGTTACCATTCATCTTTTCGATACCAAAAACTATGGATTCGACACTAATATCACTTTTTTCGTTCCACCCCTTCTTGTTCCTGCGGATGTCGGAGGGTTACTATATATCTTATTGACACGGAAAACTATGGATTCGACACTAATATATATTTTTTTATTCAAAGAAAATGCACTTTATTTTACGAGTATATTTAGATCCGTTTATTTTCACCCGAAAATATCTTCCTAGTGATTCGACCAATTTATTTGCTTCAACGATCATTGCAACTGTCAATGGATATTGGATATGGTCATTGCATAGTAGGTATCTGGTACCTACCTATTATTGTATTGAATATTCTCTTACACTTATTCTATCATATTCACCCCATAAACTCGCCACCAAGGGGTGATATTAAGTACAAGACGAGAGTGTGCAGTGTAGGTATCTATCTAATGTTCAAGTCATTTCCCAATACAATATCTCCGTAGTTTTTCATTACATCGGGCCAGCCCTTTGTGGTTTTCACGAAAAATAAGAATTTTGGACGAAAGTGTGATTCAAGAGAAGGCCAATAAAACGTAGGGGGTGGTCGATTCAAAGTGTCCTGACTGGCTGACTGACTGACATAGCTTCTCATCAACGCACAACCCAAACGTCTGATAGTAGAGAAGTTAAAAATTGCAAAACAGACAGGTTCTAATACCGAAACTTTCCACCAAGGAAGGATTTTTGGTAATTCTGCCCCTAAGATGGTGAAAAATGGGGTTGATTTTTTTAGATTATACTTTTGAATTGAACGTAGTTTCTCCTATTGAAATTAGTAATAGGGTGTTGGACCGTTTTTAACCTACTACACTAAAAAACAAATACCTACTACAAAATGCAATTTTTTCTATTTGGCGAACAAAGACCGGGGTAGGATGGGAAAGAAAATAAAGTATATTCCAAATACCAATACCTTAAAAATGTCATTGGCAATGGAATTACATCGTATAGTATAAAAGTTTGAGTTTTTTGTCAACGTTGTTAAAAAGTTATTTGACTGTAGTAGTTTGTGAGAGCCTGAGAAATCTATAACAAAGGAAAAAACTTCAATGAATTATTACCGAAATAAATGGGATAAGAAAAACTAAGAATGGCGTAATCTTAAGATGTGAAGTCATTTCTATTACTTCGTTCATTGTTCATTTCTATTGTCGCGGAGGCTTAGGAGTGGGTAGGTTGTTCTAACTACTGGGTGACCCTCGGAAGAGAAATTATGTGAGCGGGGTTGTCTTCACTTGCAAGGGGATGATAATATTAAGTGGTGTGATGGAGAGATAAGGGAGGATTCTGCTAGTGAGATATCTTACGAGGATCTGGGGGAGAGAACAATGTCACCGTTAGATTTTGTCCAAAGAAATTGAAGTCTATCTTAATACAAATCTTAAGTACTAAAACTTATACTAATTGTCCTCTATTCGAGATTTTATTAAACATAATTTGTCGTTACAACTTTTAATTTCCCAGCACCTTGAAATTTTGCACACATATTTTGCTTTAGGTACTGTTTTGTCATAAACACGTTTCAAATGGCAACTTTTTTAGAGTAGGCATATTGATATTTAAAAAAAAGGAAATTTTTGAGACCTTAGATCTCGACAACCTTACTAAATATGCATTGGAAAAAAATAGGGTAGGTACATTGATCCTTTATCTAAGGAACGAACGTAAAATATTTTTTATATCTTGTATAGAAATAATATTTTTTTTATGTTTTAAAATAACATGCATACGAATAACAGTAACATTCCACAATTTGTGTTGAAATACAATAAGAGATATTCCATTTTGTAAATGATTCCCTGTATATCCGAATATTACGAGTATACAACGTGTAAGCAATAGTGGTTACATAAAAAGCCTATAATCCAGGCGCGAGCCAGCGGAGCTTAAAAGCTAGTCAATAATAAATGAGATGATTATGTTGCGTAATTACTAATTATTTATTAATTCTGTTGCGTGTAGCTTCCCAGTATTTTTAAACCTATTAAAATAAATTGAATCAAAAGGGTTTAATCCCCGAGCTTCCGAAAGCTCAGCTGGTGCCCATAGTAATGTACTCGTATAATATTGTTACAGCAAATTACTTTAATACTTGCATCTTGTGAAATTTTAATTTTCAACCTCTCGTTGGCAAGCTTTAAAACAAAACACAAAGTTCGCTATATTTTACTACGGGTGTGAAATGTCGAGGAGTCTGTGAATATTGCGAATCGTTTTGAAGCATTTGAAATGTGAATTACATCAGGCACTCCGGGATGCTCATCACCATAGCAAAAGGGCTTAGTAACGTAGAGGGAATTAATGTGAGAGGTCGCTCAAGATGCAGTTATATGGACCAGATTATTGTAGCACCCTACACGAAATTGAAGACATTGGCGAATGACAGGATGGCGCAGAGAGAAAGAACTAAAATGCTTGGTACAAACCAATCTATGTACATGATTGTGACCACATCATCATCACACAGAAGTATGCTTCATATATACCGCCCTGAACGGATATGGTCACTTAATCAGTGGCACTTTAGAGCCAACAGAGAGCTGCTGTCGCATATCAAGGTGAGGAAAGTTTCGTATCTCGTGCTGACTGACACTATAGAAGGCAAGATAGGGAGGAGATGGGAAGTTGGTAGAAAGCAGATAACCTGGCTGCGCAACATTAGAGATTGGTATGGGACGGGGAGCGTGGTTGACAGCGCAGGATAAGCAAGTTATCACCGGACTGATCGCCAACGTCGGGGGGACCTGACAGGGCACGAGAAGAATAAGATACAAAAGATACAAGTATAAAAGTGATACAAAATGAGGAAACTAGCGTCATACAAAAACATGAATATATCGCGTCGACCAGATTCTTAAAGACTGCTAAATAAATAGTAAAACATGTGCGATTTGCACGAATAATGCGTAACGGAAAGGATAAGTGTAGTAGTTGTATCAAAAGAGAGCACTGGCATCTAATTTTCTCTGCCTATCCTGTAAGAGATGTGGCGTGAGGGTACATGGATAATATTATGTGAAATATTAATGAATATTGCATAAAGATTTCTCGCATAATAAAAATACAAAAACATCTGATACACCCTATAAAATATATAAAAATAATAAAATATATAGAGGGATGAAGAGATTATAATATACTCGTAATATTATAGTAGGAGGGTGCAGTCTGTAAATTCATAAATAAATTCATAAAAAAGATATTCATAAAACTAATGGATACTTTAATATTCCTTTGAACTCAATACAACAAGTCCATTACACAGAAACTCCGACAATCTGTGAACTCGTTTGAATAAATACGTAGGCTTCCTCTTTTAGAGTGAAATACCGAATTCAACAAATAAATAAATCTTTACTGGCAACAAATTGAGGTAGTGTTACAAAACCAGACAATTAATAGTAGTGTGCAAATTTTTTTGGTAAAGGTTAGTAAAAAAGAACGTGTTTTAGGTTGACATTAAGTGAACAAAAATGCAATAAAAATAAGCGCCGCAGGCTAAATTTTCCGAAAGATGGGTGAAGTGATGAACCTGGAATCTTTCTATAGTAGATGGTAAACCATTGTTTTACATTTCGGGGTATAAACGCCCTTGGATGCATTAATTAAAATACAAATAAGGATTCAAGTATTATCTGAAACACTTGTATTATTGTTTGTTCATGTAAAAAGTAAGTAATTTATTGTAATTTTATTCACAAATACACGCCCTTTTAATATTTGATTATTATTTCTAATGCAATAGCATGAAAGAATTTCTGGGGTCGTGTAGGATTTATTTAATATGGAGATTATATAGATAGGACAATGAAAAATTAAATAGAAAACGATTACACGATTTGCGCAGTTGGTGGTTGAAGAGCGGCCTCCGAAGCGGAAGGTGCCTGGTTCGAATACCGCCGATAATAAGAATATATTGGGAAAAGTACGGTACGAAATAAATTGATTAGGAGATCAGTGATTGTAAGAGGGATGTTGTAACCAGAATGAAATTGAACACGTTGAGATGGTTAGGACATAGAGAGGAGATGAATGATGAAAGGATAACAACGTACATATGAATGAAAGGAGAGTAGTAAGTAAACGCGGCCGTCTAAGAACAAGAACTTGGTTCGATCATTTCGAACGACCAGTCAAGGACGGACGTCTAAAATGACTCGTAGGGTTTGTACGACGAATCGCATGAATTTGATGGAAGCAAGAAGTGTTTGAAAGGATAGGAAAGTCTAGTGCTCTGTTTGCTTTGCTTACCCCACAAGGGATGTGACATGAGAGGATATGATAGAGTAAAAGGTTGAAGAATAGCATTTACCTTGTAATAGATAGGCCGGCCGCTGTTGTAGAAGTCCTGAGGCTGGCACCACCCCCTGCCTTGTGGTATTGTGGAGGGACAGGGCCGCCAGAAGGTCCACTTCTGCGGCTGAAACAAAAACAGAAAAAACACATAATTAATATGCGCTACGATATGCTGTGAGTAAAAATCGCTCCGTAGATTACTTAGGTGGTAGGTACTATATACAGTGTGTGTGATAGATGAATGCAGATATATCTTATGTAATGTAAGGGCTGATAGTGGAGGTCATTTCGGATCTTTTGAGCCAAACATAGCTTAGTCCTCCAAAGTCTCACCAGCAAGTTGACTGTTGCAGATTTTTAAATTTCTTCCCAGGTTATTTGAAAAAAGGTATAAATAATTCACATTGTCGCATACGTTATTCATATTTCGCGCTAACATTCTTATACAAAAGTTGAAGCGATAATAGAACAAATTTTACTCAGTGTAATAAGCCTTCAAACATCATCATATACACATTAGGATAGGCAATAGGTGTATTGCTTGATGTAGCAAATTCAAAATAACGTTCAAGTAGCCATATTGCCTTACATTACCGTCTTGTGTTGTGACCATATGACTAATATTAGAATAGGTACGTACCCTATCATATACACCCTCACCCCAGGACTATACTCTATACAGGTACCGGTAGGTACTCCCTGATACCTTAATGCCCTTTGCAATACAAATTAACAATCATAGCATCAAGTCAAAATATACCTTAAGACTACTATAACGCTTATTAATGATGAGGCTAGCTGGTCAATTGAAGTATTAGCAAACCAGTCGAAAGAGCGCCGGATCACTACAGTGTGCCACGTGACCAATAATGTTTCACTAAATATTTTTAAATATTGCGAAATCGTGGGCGAAAAATATGCTTTTGTTTACACCTTTTTTTAATAAAGGGGATCGAGTATGAAAACTCTGATCCACTGATGCTCTTATGCCCGATCCCACCAACTACCACCTAGGAAGCAGACCCCTAAGGAATTTCCATACAAAACCACAGATAATTTGAGTGATTATTATAACTGTCAAAACCTTTAAGATATAAATCCATACAAAATACAGCATGCAGCTACTTAAGTGAGGGAGATTCTGGGCCGAGATATTTGGCCACCTAACTAAGTAGAGCTGCATGCTGTATTTTGTATGGATTTATATCTTAAAGGTTTTGACAGTTATAATAATCACTCAAATTATCTGTGGTTTTGTACAGTTTTGTATGGAAATTCCTTAGGGGTCTGCTTCCTAGGTGGTAGTTGGTGGGATCGGGCATATAACTTCTTATTAAATATTGTTTTTACTAAATTGGAGCTTTGCATCTAACAAATCAGCGAAAAAATACAATTTATTGGGGCTATCTGGGATTATATCTGAAAAAAATTGCAGCTTCGCTGATATGTTCGCCCTAGTGAAAAATGCTTTATGATTTATTACACGCTCATTTGCAATGTGTATACTTATACACATACTTAAGTACTTTATTCACTTGAAAAATAAATAAAACAATTAAAATAAGAATACCTTTTATCAGAAAAAAATACAAAAATACGTTTTTAGCGATGCTACGTACCACAACGTATTATTCCGAATTATTAGCTACCTACGGTTTTTTTTATTGTAGGATGATTCTACAAATTAATATATGAGTTGAGAAGATACCTACATGTCTTCTGATGTCTAAAAAAAGGAGGGAGGTGCATACATATAGAAATAATCCCCCGTTAAAGGAGCGTTGATTAAAAAACGGTAAACCACTTTACAGACTTTGTGCAATAATTTCCCATCTACAAGTCAGTCCTATCAATATCACCTGTCCTTGTCTTATTTTCTTGGAGGAGAGTATTGTTGGAAAGGGATGTGGATATGCGCGGTTCGTTGTATGTTCTCACCCTTGGCTATTTTGGATAATACCTGATGCGTGACCGCAGCCGGCTCAGCTCACCACCTGTCTAAATGACAAGCCATACTCCATACAGTCCATATACCACTACCGTATATAATAATATGTACTATGAATACAATATAATCATTATTTTATTAGAATTAGCCACCGACTGAATACACGTTTTATAGATAGTGACTGGGTGCTCTACTGGTCTTATAAACACACTGGTTCTCAAACATTATTTAAGGAACTTCTCAAGTTTCAATTAAAATATATCTAATAATGTTTTGGTATTATCTATCTATCCCACACTCTGTGCATGTACCTTGCGGTGTAGGCAGAGGGGACAGAACGGTTAGCTGCCAGAGATCGCAGCACTGCGATAAGCTAGCCCTAGTGAACAAATGCTATGAATTATAAAGAGTAATTGTACCTAGTAGGTTTATGTATTGTTATGTATTGTATTTCATATTTTTTTATGCATAGTCTACTCGATTTGACCAAATTCACATATATCACACACGTATTATACGTATACCACATCATATATTTTTTCCCTGTACCCAATTCCTTCTCCTTTCTTTTCCCTACTCCTCCAAGTATCATTTTCTTCCAATCCTTACATATATATTGTATAATGTATATATTGAGTAGTGCGATAAGTCCGCCCTAGTGAACAATGCTACGTATATAATTTGTTGTACTTACTTATGTAATTTATTGTATGTATTAAACATTGTTCACTTAAAGAATAAAATAAATTAAATAATTAATTGAAAAAGAAATTGAACATGATGGGGTATTAATAGTCCTGCACATGTTGGTCATACATATTATCATTATAGTGTGGAGTATTGAATAACATCCTAAGGAATTATACTCGTATCTCATAGAAGCAATATCAATATTGAACCAAGAAAGGGGAATGTGTTGTAAAACGATACCCAATGCCGCCAGCACCAGAGCACCTGGTAATCTGATATCAGAGGAAGTGGCACACTTAAGGACAGGAGGCACGCGCCAAACTTATACCTGATATACCTACCTCATGTCTATATAGGTAATTATAGGTACTTTATAAGAAAACTTGTATGTAGAGACATGTATGGTTCCGGTCAACAATGTCTATTATTCATTCACTGAGACATAAAAGTTTGCAACCGCTACCCAGGTTTATTACTTCACCCATTTTTCTTAAAAATTTCGCCTGCAGCGCTATTCTTATGTTGTACTTTTTGCACACAATTATAGCACCGACCAAAAACATAACCCTTTTCACTCACCTTCACGGAAAAATGTCGCCTGCGGCGCTATTACTGATTTTTTTTACTATACATCTGTTTAATTTTTTGCATCCTCCCCCCCCCCAAGTCAAAATCAGAACGCCCACCACACCCCCGAAATGAAAACCTATATAGGCCACTGTCCAGCAGCCTCAAAATGGATGAAACATGGATAGGTACATTAATTTTTCCTTCCATCTCCCTTATGTTTCATAAGTTTAGTGTAAGATAATATTGTTAATAATACAGTAAATGATAAGTAGGTAGAATAACATTATTATAATGTTGGTACACCTGGGTGCCTACTGCTTACAATGAAGATGAAAAGATTTCATTGTAAGCCCGCCATGTACTGTCTGTTATAGCCAGCACGTGCTGCCTACATACATATATGTATAGTAGACTAAACAATAACATAACTAATAAAAATATAATTAAGATAACGTATATATATTACATAAAGAAGACACATTTTCTTCCCTTTGTTTTAACCTTTTCCTTAAAGCTCGCGACCTAACTATGACTTCACTGTCATTTCCCACGGCATTAAGGTTCAAAATCGCGTGAACAATCGCATGATAAAATGGGTTTTTTTCCATTTTTTTGGGGTTAATTTCGCTTCAATAAAAAAAGTTTTACGGTTATTCCCTAGATTTTAATACATATAATCGGAACAAAAAATAAAAATTGTCCGTGACTTTCGGGAAACGAGTTTCTGTCTTTCGGTGAAAGACAGGAAAAAGGTGTTTTACACATTTTTTTTGAGAAATCTATACAAGATACAAAAAATCTTTTACGGCTGTTCCTTAGATAAATGAAGGTTCAATGTATCTACTCTATTTTTTTCCAAAGCATATTTAGCAACGAGATCTAAGGTCTCCTGTTTTTAGTTTTTTTTTGAAATATCAATATACTCTTAATAATATTCTGAAAAACAATCTCTTTTAATTTGCAAAATGCGTATTTATTATACGGCTTGACTGTATAATCCGGTGAAATTAAACACAAAGTAGTTTCTCGATAAAAAGTTGTGGGGTAGTAGGGATTTATTTCATTCTATACGTTTTTTGGGATGCTGAATCCGAATCCGAGGTTTGTCAACAAAATTTCGATACGAAACATGGCGAAAAATACAAAAAATGGCGAAAATATTCGTTTTATGGCGATTTCTTTATAAGAACTCGAAAATTGACAACTTTCGTAAGTTATTTTTCTACACAAAATGAAAGTACGTAAAATTTACTACTAAATTGCCATATAAAATTTTTCTCTAAAATAAATAGGAACGGAGCTGTCAAGGTCCAAAAAATGGCCAAATCTTCTTATTGTTACGAGAATCAAAAATGTATTGAAAAAGTTTACCTTGTTGCCTTCATAAGCAAATTTCAACAATTATTCTTTAAATTCATGAGTCATATTTTACCTCGTTGGAATCAGAAAACACAAAGAAAGCTATTAAAGAAATTTTTATTTAAAAGCACCGTGAAATATTTGAGCTAGACATGTTAAAATAATTTTATTTAAAAATATAGTAATTTGTTTGGGCTAAAAATGTTTAAACCTTCTTAGCTTAAACACTTTACTATATTTTTAAATAAAATTTATCCTGAAACCTTTCTCCATATTTACTGATTCCAACGAGGTAAAATATGTATCATAAATCTGAAGAATAATTGTCAAAATTTGGTGATAATTCGAACAAGGTATCGAACGAGTATCAACAGAGTATCGCATTATCAACATCGTATTGATTCGCTCTATCTATCTATCTATACCCTCACGCCACATCCCTTGCAGGGTAGGCAGAGAGGACAGAGCGCCAGACAGCCCTATCCTTACACACACTCCTAGCTTCCGTCACATTCATGCAATTAGTCATACACGCTCTCCGATTCCTTTTACTCAAAACGCGTCCATCCTTGAGGATCTGGTCGACATGATCGGACCAGGTCAGTCTCGGACGGCCGCGCTTTCTCACCCCTCTTCGCTCATTCAGATATATCTTTTTTGTCATCCTGTCATCATTCATTCTCTCAACATGCCCAAACCATCTTAGTTTGTTTACTTTCATTCTTGTCACTACACCAGTCTTGCAGTCACTCATTTCCCTAATAACCTCATTCCTTATCTTATCTCTCAGCGTTTTCCCGCACATTCTTCTTAATGACCTCATTTCTACTGCATTCAACCCTGATTCATCCTTCTTCATCCACGTCCACGTCTCACTAGCATACATCAGGGTCGGCACCAAGACAGCATTGTGCACTAGCACTTTTGCTTTCATAGACACATTGCTACTACTAACAATCGGACCGAGCGCACCATTCGTCCTAGTACCGGCCAGCTTCCTTCTTTCAATGTCTCCATCACAGCGTCCATCTCTAGTAAACAAACTTCCCAAATATACATACTCATTCACTTGCTCCAGACAGTCATTACCAACCTTTATCACACAATTTGTCCTTATTTCCTCTCTTTCGAACACTAATACTTTCGTTTTATTTACATTCATTTTCATACCATTCATATCGCAGCTTTCGTACACACAGGATACTATCCGTTGTAACTCACATTCATCATCAGCCATCAACACTAAATCATCTGCAAACATTAACGCACATACTTTCACTCCATTTAGGTCCACACCAACATTCAGCTCATTCAGAGGACGCATGCAGTAGTCGAAGAACAGGTTGAACAACCAAGGCGACATGACGCAACCCTGTTTAACCCCTTTTGTGAGAGTGAACCACTGCGACAACGCAGCATTCACCCTGACACAAGCAGAGCTCTCCGTATATAGAGACGCGATTGCGCCAATCAGTCGGTCGCTCACCCCATATTCCGACAGTACACGCCACAGTCTTTCTCGGTCCACACGATCGTATGCCTTCTCCAGATCCACGAACGCGCAGAAGAGCCTCTGGTGTTTAGCCAGAAGCTTCTCCACGACCATCCGTAGGGAGAAGATCTGATCGGTGCACCCCCTGCCACTCATGAAAGCACCCTGCACATCCCATACTTTACTTTCAGTCACTTTTCTTACTCTTTCAATCAATACCTTTCCATACAGTTTGCCCACAGAGCTCAGCAAACTGATAGCCCGATAACTGCCGCATTCCAACCTTGAGCCTTTCCCCTTGTACAAAGGGCAGATGACTGCCCTCCTCCAATCCTCAGGAGTGCAGCCACTCTCCCAGCACAAGTTGAAGAGCCTCAGGCACCACTCGAGAATCTTCGGGCCACCTTGCTTGATGAACTCTATGGCCACACAGTCATGTCCCGCAGCTTTACCATTCTTTGCTTTTTTCAATGCAAGCACAACTTCATTCATACGTATTTCCTCGTCCTCAGCAATATTTACATTCATACTATCTGCTACATTCGTCTGGTTTGTACTAGTACCACTTTCATACAATTCTTCGAAGTATTCTTTCCATCTTTCAACAACTTCTTCTCCATTCATCACTAAATCACCATTCTGATCTTTGATGCAATTCATACTGTTTTTCTCACTTCCAGATCTCTTTCTTTTTACTTCCTTCCAGAATATTTTCAAATTCTCCTCGGCGTTCCTCGATAATTTCATACATTCCTCTTCCTCAAGTTTTCTCTTTTTCTGGCAAACCATTTCTTTCACTTCTTTCCTACACGCTTTATATATATTCTTCTTTCTTTCTTTCTCACCTCCATCATCTGGTTTCGCACCAAGCACATCATTCCACGCTTTCTTTTTCCTCACTACAGCATCCTTCACCTCATCATCCCACCACGCATCACCTTTTTTCCTTCCTACCAACGCTTCTCCACATACTTCTCTTGCACTCTTTACTAGCACCTCCTTCATAACATTCCATAGTTCACTCGTCGAGCGTTCCTCATCATCATGTACTTCTAGCCTTTCGTTAGTTAGTCTTTCATATTCATCCCTAACATTCGTCTCTTTCAGTTTTTCGACCCTGATTCTCCGTACAGGCTCCAACTTCCGAGCCCTCGAGCGCCAACCGGAGAAAAGATCAATCCTTGTTATTACAAGGAAGTGATCCGTCCACAGTCCGGCGCCCCGAAATAATATAGGAAATACATAACTATTCTTGGCTTGCAGTATATCATGTGATAGAGTTTTTCGAGCTCTATACGTTGGTTCTGTCGTCGTCGCGAAAAGTCTGTGGAAAAAAGAAAATCGACGATTTTCCTGTGATTGTTGTGTTTTTGTGACTTTATTGTGAAACGTAGCATCCTGTATAGTGTTTCTGTGATTCTCACTGACACCATCGTGTTCCCCATGTTTGACTCTATAAAAAACCTCGCCTGTGCATATGTCCACATATAACCTATGGTGGTGGAAAACCGATTTTCCGACCGAGTGAAAGTGTGAAAATCGTGGAAAAACTTGTGCTTTATATGATCCCGGATCGATTTTTTGCGGTGATCACGAATCTGTGCCGCTTTTGTTTGTATCTGGCGTCTAACTGAAAATATACTGTGTTTAATGTAGTTTTTTGACATTTTTATCATAAGGGATGATACGTGGCCTCCGGGTGCACCCTTTTAATTGTGAAAAGTGTTTAGTCGGAACCGGGACATAAAATTACACAAAAAAGTCAGTTATTCAATTGCCGTAAATTGTGAGTTTAAAAAGTTATAGGCTTCTACACTATTTTTTTCCATACAAACTACCGCAACTTGGGGTTTTGTTTACCGTTCGTTGAAGTCTCCATAATAATATTCAATATGGAACCAAATACGAAACCGTCTAAGAATCAACTTGTATTAAGAAGTTCTTCGAGATCAAACCCGTCATCTAGAGATGGGTCCCCCAGTACTATTGCTCCATGTTCTAGAGATTCCTCCACCAACAAAAGAACTGACCCAGTGGTGTTACAGGATGAGATTATCTCAATGATCAACGGCGCGAGTGGAATGAAGCAGGGTAGTAAGGACAGCATGTTGAACAAGGTAAAAGAATTAACTGCACTTACTCTATATTATAAACAGGGTTATGATTTGTCGAAAGATAAAATTAAAGAAACTAAGATGGAAAAAACTATAAATAGCCTACAAACAAAATTAACTAGAATTGAGGAGCAGGGGTTGAAGATAGAGGAACAGAATAATAAAATCATCCAAGTTATTTCTGAACAGGGTCGATCATATGCCAGTGTGACGGCTAAAAATAATAACATAAGGGAATCACACTCATTTGTTGTGAGTGAGAGTCAGAAGACGGGTGACGAGATAGAAGGCATATTAAAGAGAAAAGTAAATGTTAGAAGCAAAGGAATTGGGGTGGTTAATATAAAAAAATTGGGAAACGATAAAGTTCAGATAAACTGTGTTACCGAAGGGGACAGGGAATTGATGAAGGAGGAGATAAAAAATCTCACTGGCTTCTCTATGGAGGAAAATAAGAAAAGAAATCCTTTTGTAGTGTTTAAAGGTTTACTCAAGGGAGTGACAGAGGAAGATCTTAACGAATCACTTGAAAAGCAAAACAAAGGGATACAGTTAGGTGAAAAATTGAAAATTAAATACAGAAAGAGAAACAGAAACAGCCGATTGTCAAATATTGTCTGTCAGGTGTCGGCGAAGTCGTGGAATATATTGACTGCTATTGGAAAGGCAAATGTTGGTTACCAGAGAGTAGTGGTGGAGGATAGTTCACCTCTTGTTCAGTGTTTCAAGTGTTCGGGCTACGGACACATGCAGAAGTACTGCACCAATCCTAGAAGATGTCTGTACTGCGCCGGAGACCACATGTTCGCAGAATGCGATGTCAAAAAAGCTGGCAAACAACCAACCTGCCCCAATTGCTTGGGGAAGAAAGATGATCTAAACCACCCAGCAACTAGTCACGCATGCCCGATGTGGCAGGCTATGGACAGAAGAGTCAGAGATTTCACCGACTATAAGGCATGTTGTTAAAACTGGTCCTTGTTATAGCCACTGATGGGGTTGAATCTGGTGTGGGGGAGCATTTGCGGGATGATGTGACCAGACCAAGTGGTCACGATAAAAGCAATGACTCGGTACTTAATATTTTGTATGCAAATCTTGTAAGTATAAGAAATAAAGTGCACGAAGTAGAAGCAATGATAAAGATGTTCTCAGGTGTGGATGTCTTGATGTTGTGTGAAACATGGCTCCACTCAAATGAGGTGAATTATTTTAATTTGAACGGCTTTACTGCAGTCTTTAATTGCAGAAAGTCAAGGGGTGGAGGTACTGCTATATACATAAGGGAAGGAATGCAATATAAATTATGCTACGAATCAGAAAAATACAACACACTTGTAATAGACATATATACGAAAAATGGTTACAAAAAGAAAAAAATGTGTGTATTGTATAGACCACCTGATCATGACAGTGCCAGTATGACGGATTTTCTTGGGTTCTTTGATGAATTGCTTTCTAGATATAAGAACATGATCGTGGTAGGAGACATTAATATTGACTTGCTCACAAAGAATGCTACTGCATATAACTATAAATTTATTGTTGAATCTAATAATTACAAAATAATGAATAAAATACATATATCATGTGCAACGCGAGTGACGAATGATTCTGCCACATTGCTTGATCACGTTCTGAATGACAGAAATAACAAGTTTACAATAGAGCTGAATGATTGGCCGAAACTTGATCACAAGATACTGTATGTACGTGTAAATAATGTAGTTAAAGAAAAAATGAAAATGCAGAAAACGGAAAGGAAGATGTTGAATAATGCACTGTTTTCACAATATGTAAGAGACAGGATTTCAAGACTACGGGGCAAAAACATTACCTTTGAACATCTTATTACAATTATTTCCGAATCTAGAGTTTCCGCTACAACAGTCAAACCTTATCGTGCCAGAAGAAATAATGAATGGCTGACGGGAAATATTATGCAAATGATCAAGCGCCGCAACAGTCTGTACTCGTTACTAAAAACTGATAGTACAAATGAGAGGATTAAAAATCTTTATCGGCAATGTAAAAATAACGTGACAAACGAAATAAAGAAAGCAAAAAGACAACACATACAAACGAGGATAGAGAATGCAAACGGAGACAAAAAAATATTTTGGAAAATTATTAACGAATGTCTTGGAAAAAATACAAACAATAGTAAAAATTGCGAAATAAAAGAGTTGAAAACAGATCATGGTACTACGTGCGATGGTCAGATAATTGCCGATGAGATGAACCGGTATTTCTGCACTATTGGAAAAAATCTTGCAAATAAATTAAAACAGAGTATTGATCAACCCGAGAAAAGAAATTTCATGCCACCCTCACCAATGAACAGTGTGTTCTTGACACCAACTGATGAAAATGAAGTTGCCACCATTATAAAAAATCTAAAAAATACTACATCATGTGGTTGTGATGAAATATCATCCAAGGAATTAAAAACATTATGTGAAATTGTAGCTGAACCCATCTCCACAATCATTAACCATCATATAGAAATTGGTGAATTTCCGTCCGAGTTTAAAACCTCAAAAATCATTCCAATTCATAAAGGAGGAGGTAAAGAAGAGCCAGGCAACTATAGACCAATAAGTTTATTAAGCACATTGAGCAAGATTTTTGAAAAGATTTTGCATAAGAGATTTGTGGATTTCATAAATAAAAATGGAGCCTTCGATCCACAGCAATATGGATTCCAGAGTGGAAGTAATACATCCATTGCACTGATAGATGTCATGGAGCATATAAACAGAGAACTAGACGAGGGAAAATATGTTGTTCCAGTGTTTATCGACTTGTCAAAGGCCTTCGATACGGTGAACCATTCCACAATGTTACTAGCGCTAAGCAATCTGGGATTCAGGGGCAATGTACTGGATCTGATTAAGAGCTATCTGAATGGTAGAGAAGGTAAAACGAGGAATGTAGGTTATGTCAGCGGGAAAAATCTTATTGATATTGGTGTGCCGCAGGGATCAATCCTGGGCCCTCTTTTGTACTTATTATACATCGATAACATGAGGTATTGTGACCTAAAGGGCAAATATTTTGTGTATGCAGACGATACCGTAATAATATTTAGTGATAAATCTGGTGACTCTCTGCAGAGAATGATCAACGATGATATGAAGATTTTTGTTTCTTGGCTATACAAAAACTCGTTGACTATTAACGCAGAAAAAACAAAATATATGATGATGAAACAAAAAAATAAACCGGATATTAATCTTGAAATTGAAGTTAACAATTATCAGATCAAACGGACAGAGTGTGTCAAATATTTGGGATTGATGATGGACGAAAGATTGACATGGTCTGAACATGTAAACTCAATATTGGACAGATTGGGACCTATGATAGGAGTACTGAGGAGAATTGATGTGTTTGATATGAAAACAAAGATTATGATTTACAATGCCTTCATTCTACCTCACATAACATATGGATTAACGGTGTGGTCCCAATGTAGTGTTGAATTGAAGGATTTAATAAGGAGAGTAATGAACAAGGCACTAAAGATAGTTTATAGTCTAAATAGATTCACCAGGACCACAGAACTCTATAAGATGACAAACTCATTAAATTTGGATGACATAATAGGTATAGAGAAAATTAAGATGTTGCATAAGATTAAAAACAGCCAAATCAAGACACAAATATCCTTGCTACACAATAGTGGCGTGCACTCCAGATACACGAGACAAAGAAATCACATCAGGAAAGGAAGTCCTAGGACAAATAGGATCAGGTATGGATTTCTTTACACTGCCTCTTTGGTGTATAATTCCTTGCCGGATGAGCTGAAGAGGATAACACAACCAAAGCCTTTCGCCAGGAGTCTAAGGAAGCTAATCCTGAATAAAAGACAATAAATAGTGATCAAGTTGTTGTATATGTGTTTATGTTATTGATGGACTTATTTTACAATTGATATTTAATGTGTTTTATGATTGACCCCCTTATACCAGTAAACTTATACTGTCTGGGGGCTTTAAATTTAATTTGAAGTAATATAATATAAATAATGTTCTAATGATACACATACTTTGTAAGCCATATTCTTTGAAATAAATTGAAATTGAAATTGAAGGTGACCTATTCTCCATACATTTTCCATTTTCACAATTTAAAATAACAAGAAAATTTGGCCAATTTTTGGAGCTTGATATCTCCGCTGCTAGTTATTTTAGTAAAAAATATTATACACCAAATTTGTAGGAAATTTTATGTGCTTTCATTCTGCTAAAAAGATGACCCACAAAAAGTTGATGGTTTTTAAGTTCAAATCCAGAATTCGCCAGGAAATGTAGATATTCGCCATTTTACCAATTTTTCGCCATGTTCCGTCACGAAATTTTGTTGGCAAACCTCGGATTCGGATTCAGCACCCCAAAATACGTATAGAATGAAAGCAAAACAGACTACCCCACAACTTTCCATCGAGAAATCTAAAAGCACCGTATTAGTAAGATATTTTATACTTTTGCATAAGTCCGCCTTTTGGCACACTACCATTGTCTTGTTTTAGTAACTCTGCATATTTTCTCTGGCCAATAAAGATTTATTTATTTACATATCCATAATATTATCCTCTCACTAAATGATAATGTTGTTTGATTGTTTGTTAAAGGCGTGGGTAGGTAAAAGTGTAATTAAATTATCTATGAGGTATTATTTACATATTATCTATGGTAAAGACTTATGCACGTGCAATAACAATCATGTTGTAAAGAGAAATTATATCAAAACAAACATGTTTATTTTGTACTTCTAATTCTAATGTACCTAAAATCAACATAATACAATACAGCTCTTTTTCAAAAAATATTTCTAATATCCTTAGGCCACAAAATTAACTCTTTTATGCCTCATCCACAGGCTTGGATAGCGGCGGTCCAAGCGGGTGCTCATGAGTGAAAAGGCGTGAACGGTCGGTTACCCTTGCGTATATGTGACGGAAGCACGAACTGTGTGTAAGGGTAGGAAAGTCTGGCGATCTGTTCTCTCTGCCTACCCCGCAAGGAATGCGGCTTGAGGGGATAGAATATAATAAATACATATATAGTATTATGTGTACTAATAAAAAAAAAACTATATACTTATGTAAAAATAGGAGCTATTCTTGTGTTTATATAATGACCTATACCAATCATGATGCTGATACATAAAATATTTTATCTACAAGATTGGAGTAAAATAATGTAGCAATGAATATAAATCAATGAAAAGAAGTTACCTAAAGGAAAACTACGCAAGGAAAACAAAGAAAAAGAATCGAGTTAGGAAAGTAGAGGATACTTACCTACACTACCTTAAGGTGCGCTTACACAAGCAATTTTTTTAGCAATAATTGTGGCAACTCGTACGAATCATATTGATTAACATTATTTCGCCATATATTGCAATTATTTCGGCAATATTTAAAGTGAGACTATTGAGTGCTAACGTGAAAGAGAATTGTCATGATGTCGGGGACACGAATTGCTGAATATCCAATCGGTTTGGATGGTTTGGACATTTAGTCAATTCTCTTTCTCGTTTGCACGCAATATCGTTGTCTCGATTTAAATATTGGCGAAATAACTGCTATATTATATTGCGAAATAATGTTAATCAATACGATTTGTACGATTTGTTGTTATTATTGCACGAAAAATTGGTCGTGTAAGCGCACCTTTATGTTAACAAACTTTGTTCCGAAAAATGTGACCTACATTTTGTTTGATAAAGTTTGCTATATATACATACTTAATGTGTATCTATGTTTGCGATTGCGAATGATAAGCGATGTGTGTAAAAATAAACAAAAATGCAGATGTGTATCGAGTGCCTATTGTGTGCATTGCGGTTCTTTGATAAGATTATTCGGAAACTAATAGGAATTTCCCAGAATTCAATATAAAATTCTGGTAAAGAATGAATTGTCTTGTTGCGAAAGGATATCCAGATATATTTTTAGATAGATATGGATATCTATCTAAAAATCTACGCAATTTAGAGTCCTACATTTTGCGTAATGCGATTTCACGCAAATTGAAAGAACCTGCAAGAGACCGTCGTAGTCATAATTTTTATTAAAATGCATAAATAAGCATGTGAAAAAGATCGAGATGTAAATCTACTATATTTTTCAGAAAAAAAAATAATACTGTGGCAAAAAGAATAGACAATACAGACATATTAGCGCGGCAGGCAATGCTTTATGTAAAACAACTCCAATTTAATGGATTTTCAGAACAATTTTAGAAAATTCATGAAATGATATTTAAAACATGTAGTAAAATTTTTGATTTTTCGTGTAGTCTTATCATTATTTCTTCCGTATTTTAGAAAAAATAGTTTTTAGAACATGCTCGCGCGAGCCGGTGAGAACCCATAGCAGCAGATAGTCAGTACTGAATAACCCATATAAATTTAATAAGTGAGATGGTTTCAAAGCCAGCAATCTGTAAATCTGTGACAAGAACATCAATAATACACATAAAACGTTTTATTCAATTTACTCAGCATCAATCCGAGATCGGATTGCTGTTTTTGATAATATAAACTAATAATAATATTATATGTACTATAGCTATCTTATATCTATCTATAATTTTGTATTGTCAATAGAAAAGTTTACGAGAAAGCTCTGTGTGTATGAAAATGCTCATGAAAGTTAATATTATAGTATATGCTTTGTTAGTTTTCGGATGCAGGAGAGGGGAACCCGGAACAATATACAAACAATATAAAATTACAGACAACGTTGACATAAGAGCAACGAAAATATTTATTTCCTTGCAATATACTGTATTGTGTAAACATTACTCTTAATACACTGAGACTGTCAAACATTGTGGAACTAGAAGTCATAGTGGAACGTTCATCTTAATATTACTCCCTTTTCCTTTTGGGAACATACGGAGGTTGCAAAACGTCACCATGACATGATATTCTGCTCAATGCTGCCATTTGGCTTTGACGTTTACTAAGCCAATACTGAGAGAATCGTCTTGAAACTGAAGACAGTGATAGTGCGACTACAAGTTGACTGTCCTAGAATTACAATATTCCTTGAACAAAAAATAATTCCGAAAGTATCCCTGAAATTTACGGGAATAATCCATTACTCGTTCAGCTTTTTATATAAGGTTAATATGTTATTTATCTATCCCTCAAACTGCGTTCTTTTGTAGGCAAAGAGTACCGAACGCTAGACTGCCTTATCCCTATTTCCTACACACACTCTATGCTTTTCGTCACATTTATGCAATTCGTCATGCTCGCTTTACGATTCCTTACGTGGACATGTGGAATCTGGTCTACATGGTCAAGTTAAGAGTTCTTGGACGGACAATAAACTACATATTTGTCCGGACATTCATCTCAAGGATCTCATTTCCACTGCATTCAACCCTATAATTCGTCCTTCTTCAGTCATGTCCAATAATTAGTCTCACTCGCATACATAAGAGTAGCATAGGTACAAATAAATACAATACTTTAGATACTTTGGGATTTGCAATAAGGCATCAGACAGCCTTCAAGTTACATGATGAGTGTTTGTTCTGCCTCCATCCCTCTCTCACTTTTCCTCCCTCCGCCCCCCTCTCCATCGTTTAATCATCAATCATCCCTTCCGTCCATCAATGCCAGAATATTTTAGTAAACCAATTATGTGTGTGGTTTATCAACTCACATAATTCTGGTGGAAATCCGGTAACAAATGTAACGCAGGCCCTGTGGACCCTTTGGAAGTTGTTCGAATATATGTACGGAATTTAAAACACTTGTCGATATATGGTCGAAATGTATTCGGCTACTACTACTTTTCATTGACATAATATTGCGTTGTTTGTTCACAGCCTTTGGTATTCATTGACATTATACGAGCCTATAAAGTGTTTTAAATAGTCATCGATAGAAATCGAGTTCCTTTCTATTAAATTTGCACATTTTGATTTATAAAGTGAATTGGTAAATATTGTATTAGGTACTCACCACGATTAATATTAGGTATTAAGTAGAGCAGAAAATACTTTACTAAATGAAAATTTAATTTACCATAAGAATGTACGTACAATAATTATACGTGTGAGGATAAGGTCTGGCGATCTATCCTCTCTGCCTACCCCGCAGCGTCATTTTTGCCGGGTTACAGCTAGTACAGAATATTATTTATACCCGTATATTGTAATGTAAACCATAAGTAATAATTTATGTGTAGGTACAGGTGCTTCCGAATTATTCTATAATGAAACTATAATTCAAAGCAATAATATCTGTAATTATATTCTCACTAACATAGGGATTTATTTGTTTATTTATATATTCATCAACCTTCTACAATATTACCTATTCATTACAATAAAATGCTAATGTCAGTTCTCTTCTGTAGTTGTTTCCAACAGAATCGCAAAATTTCATACAAGTCACAGTTTTAAAATAAGTACACATTTTTTGTTATACCATCACGGTGTATGTTCTGAAGTGGGGTTGCCAGTAAATTCTCTTTGAGTAAATATTTGAACGACATTAAGAATGGGTGCCAAACCTAATTGCTGAAAAAGATGTATGAAAGTTTTACGAATAACTGACTCTTAAATCTGAACTAAGTGAAAAACGAAAAAAAGTCCCAGGTAATGCTTTTTGGTATTAAATTTATAGTAAATTGAATGTTCTACAATTTTCCGAATATCATTTTCCTTTACAACCTACCGTTACGGAAATATAATATGAAAACTTCATTCATCGTCAAAAATTATACATATTTTTTTAAATATTGCATTGGGAACGAAGCATAACTTTTTTAATAATAACATTAAAAAAACTTAATAATAAAAAGTTATAGGAAATTTAATATTCTACAATTCTTACTTTACAATTTTTACGTTTCCTATACCAGCAAAATATTTGCTGACTGGGGATGTTGTCATTCTTGTTGTTTAATACATGAATATAATGTTTTAATGTTACACATAATTGTAAACTATATTAATGAATAATAAATTGAAATTGAAATTGAAAATACGTTTTTTTATCTAGGGTTCTCCTATAAAAAGTTATACTTAATTATTAATCTGAAAAACGGCCGGATTTCGTCGGTTTTTAGCTCGTCCTAGTGAAGGCACAAGAGTGCGGAGGTCGCAAACTTGGATTCTGAACCAGAATACCGACCTATATAACATATCCAAAAATCAGAAATACTTTTCCACTTGTAACGCATAATTCTCAATTGCGTTAAAAATTGAAACTTTTCTGGGATGTGCGTACTGTAATCTAATTAGTATGGAATATGTGACCCCCCTATCTCCATACCGCTGTCTCATTAGTTTTCTTCAGTTTTGAATGTTATTCATATGTTCGTTCTATCATTTGTAATAATATTACATTCATATATTTCTAAGGTAATATTAGAGTTGACGTTTAGACTTCTAATTATATAAGATGTTGATTTTGGTAGTAAGATTTATTGCACAGCAATGGATATGACATATTCAATTTATTGTATTTGAAAAATGAACTCTTAATCGTTATGAAAAGAAAAACACAGCGGAAGTAATGTGCAATAAATTATATTACGAGTTGTCAGATGCACAATAATATTATGTACCTATACCAGGGGCAGGACCAGTTTTTTTATTTTTAAGGAACTGGGCTTGCATACACAAACCCAAACACTTTTTTGCACACCTTGCACTAGGCTAAAAGTCTGTATCGCAAAGTGTGCCTTGGGTATGATAGTAAGTACAGTAATCGGGAAAACTGATAACCTGGTGTAAAGCAAGGAGATACGATATCCCCGAAATTATTCACACTAGCATTAGAAGATGTCTTCAAGACCGTGAACTGTAATAATAAAGGCATTAAAATGGACGGTAGATACTACTACTTCTTCTTCTTCTTCCTCAGCCTTCCTCCCTCCACTGCTGGATGTAGGCCTCTTCCATTTCCTTCCACTCATCTCTGTTTCTCCCCCTCTGCATCCAGGTTCTTCCGGCTTGTTGGACTAGGTCATCAGACCACCTTTTGGGAGGTCTTCCGACGCTTCTCCTTTTGTTCCAGGGCCTCCACTGTAGGATTCTGGGTGCCCACCTAGTATCCTCTTGTCGAGCCATATGCCCAGCCCACTGCCCTTTTAATTTTGCAATGCGGTCCATAATATCGGTAACTTTAGTTCGGCGTCTTATTTCCTCGTTTCTAATTTTATCTCGAAGGCTCACGCCGAGCATCTGCCTTTCCATGAATACTACTTGAATCACATTTTTTTCTAATAAATAAATGAAAAAACTATCATCAGTCCAAAAGCTAGACATAGTAATAATATGCAAAGTAATATCTAGATTCAAATTCAGGTTTTATTTTTCTGTATATAAAATTCGTAATAATCATACCTATACACAATAAAAAAATATATAAACTCTACTGTTTTCTAGTGTAATCAACACAGATTTTAAAGTTCATAATGCAAAGATGATTTAATTTTCACCACCGTAACATTATACTTCACATTATCCATTATCATAAATCTTTAATACAATACTAGTTTACTGAGGATCGTTACCCGTTGGCACTCTG
This sequence comes from Ceraclea dissimilis, assembly GCA_963576895.1. NCBI lineage: Eukaryota > Metazoa > Arthropoda > Insecta > Trichoptera > Leptoceridae > Ceraclea > Ceraclea dissimilis. The sequence continues at coordinate 1,577,856 of OY756360.1, forward strand.
CCAGAATAATAATAAAGAATTGTAGTGCTGTTGTTATTTAATAGTCAGTGGCTGGTTGTGTTCTACTGCTCCTATATTGTTCTATGGCAGAAATTCACAACATTTTGGCGGGCCCATATCAATCCAGATTTTAGAAATCATCATTTTTCTTTATCAATACTTGTTGCATCGGCGTCGCCAGCTTCGGAGCTAGGCGGGGCAACCAAAATTCAAAACTTTAATATACCATAAAAACGCGTAAAAAGCGCCGCAGGCGATATTTTTTATTCATAAGACAAGCATGTACTTATCTGAAAAAGTTTATGGTATAAATCTAGTTTATTTTTTGTGGAATTGAAAACATATGCATTTTTTGTGAAACAATTGTATTTTAATGGATTTTCATACTACATAATTGCAGAAATTTTCTGATATAATGAGAAAACGTGTGCTAGTAATGTAAAATTATATATTGTAACTAGAATGAAAGTAAACAAGTTGAAATGGTTAAGAGATGTAGAGAGGTTGAATGACTAAAATATAACAAAAAAACATGCATGTGGGAAAACAGAGGTGTACGGAAAAACAGCCGTCCAAGAACCACTTGGCTCTGATTGACCAGATGCTTAATGATGGGACGGACGTATTTTGAGTAAGAGGAATCGTAGAGTGTGTATGACGAGTAAGAATGTGACGGAAGCAAGAAGTGTGCGTGTAAGATAGGGAAGTCTGATGTTTTGTTCTCTGTGCCTACCCCGCAATGGTTGCGGTGTGAGATGGTAGAATAATTTGTTAAACTGTCGTATCAAAACTATCAATACCTGTTCTTGTCATTAATTCGTTAGCATAAGCTTTCTCTACGGGAGTTTTCAGAAAATGTCTTTAACCCCTGTGTGCTCTAGAGTCTAGAGTGGTTATAATTCCCTACAATGTAATAAAATACTATGAAGCATTATGCACCATGGATTGTCTACGTAAGATGTGGAATAAAAATATAATTATTGACAGACATATAAATCGTCTTTATTGCATTATGCATGTCATACGAATACAACACATTTTATAGGACGAGGATTTAACTATAAATGTGTGGAAATTTAATATAAATCAAATACAATGTTGAAAGATAAAATATCTTTACAATTGGAGCACTTTGAAGAGAAGACTCGAAGTAGAAAATAGTTTATAACGTAACAAAAATGCATGCTTTGTTTTTTAAGACGATTTCTAAATACTTACAGGTATTTCAGGCTTGATGTCTGTAGTAGTACTTTAATATTACATTACAAAATACTCGTAATATCCAAGTCATGTAAGTATGTAACGCTTGCCCATTGGAAAATTTTGCAAGTTCGATTAATATGTATGTAAATTCAAAGCAGCGACGCCTTTGTTGGTGGCTAGAAATTTCCGTCGAAGTCTCACTTTTTTAAACTTTTATGAATGAAAAATTTGAAATATCAAATAGTACCGTACCTACTAATGAAATTATGAATGAAAATAGTTTTCAAATATTTCTTTCGTGGAAATAATCAAGTAAGTACTATGTTATACAATGTAACAGAAAATGAAAATAAAATTCTCATACGTACTATATGGTACGTATCTACCTATACAATACACGTAAAGATTGCAAATCTAACTATTTAAAGTACCCTCCATCTATATGTGTGCAAAGTACCTATGTATGTAGAATGTAGATAGACATGTAAGAGGAGTTTTGTGGCTTTCAGGTGGTTACACAAAAACATATTTAAGCAAGCCTCCGTGATTTTCGCGGGTAGGTACCCTCTAGTTATGTAATAAATTGAAATTGAAATGACAAAGTATAATAGTTGTGTGTAATATTAAGGTAAATTAAATACATTAACGTTGTGTATTTATTAGGGAAGTTTAATTAATTTTCCCACAGGACAGTATAATGTAGCACCTGCTCCAAATCGATAAATTAATATAAAGTATTATAAAGCGAAGATAAATATTTATTTATCGTATCCTCTACCCACTCTGGGGAGTTATTAAATAATAGACCTGACACGATTATTACAGAAACTAATAATTACATAATTTGTCAGTAAACACTAGAGTCGTTAATATTAACACGACGCTACGTTCATTACTTCAGTAAATTGTACTTACAATACATCTAACGTTAACGGTGAAATTAACCTAAGAGGCCGTATGCTGCCATTAGGCTTTGGAGTTTACTCAGTCAATTGAGCCAATACTGAGAGCATCGTCTTGAAACTGAAGCCATTGATAGATGAAAGTATTGACTACAAGTTGACTATCCTAGAATTACAATATTTGAAAATTCCTCCAATAAAAAAAAATCCGAAAGTACCCCTGAATTTTACGGGAATTATCCATTATTTGTTCAATTTTTCACATGTAAAAGTATAATTTAGCCAAAATATGAAAGGAAAGGAGTAGGGATGAGAAAGAGAGAGGGAAATGGGGTTAAGGAGTGATCATCTGTGTGTACCCATATGGATATACTACTGTACCTCATCTGAGCGCACATAATAATATGCCTTCTTTCCATTTCACTACCTACATATAATTAATTCCGATGATGTTTTGACTCTGTGTTTTTCTTATCTGATACACATTCGGTAAAATCGACGGGGCGTTGCTGGCATATTCCATGTTCTTATTAAATTGTTAAATTCAATTGTAAGTAATTCCTACATTTTGTGGAAACAAATATTATTTACAAAATATTTACTATACGATATACAGTTTCCCCTACTCCACAATCATATGCAATAAAAAATAAATGTAGTAATGAATATATAGGTACAATGTATAATAGTGGATTTTATACTAGGGCCAGAGTATATAATAATATGGTTATTTCTTATTTTACTCAAATCAATACTAGAAGTTTTTCCAATCCGTATAATAAAACTTTGATAACCCTATAAAATATAACTGCTTGCATTATAATGTTATTGGAAAAGCTTAGTATATAAAAGTGGGCTTACACGAGCAATAATTGCGGTAACTCGTACAAATTGTATTGATTAACATTATTTCGCAATATATAGCAATTATTTCGGCAATATTTAAAGCGAGACAACGATATTGAGTGCAATGAGAAAGAGAATTATCATGACGTCGGCGACACGAATTGCTGAATATTCAATTGATTTGGAAACTTTAGTCAATTTCCTTTCTCGTTTTCACGCAATATCGTTGTCTCGCTTGAAATATTGCCGAAATAGTTGCATATTGCGAAATAATGTTGATCAATAAATACAACTTGTACGAGTTTCCGAGCTATTATTGCTGGAAAAATTGCTCGTGTAAGAGCACCTTTAGAGACGGTAGGCGGGTTTAGTATAGTAGACGCATATGAATTTATTTAGAATAAAGATAGATTTGATATACATATCATGAATTATTAACGATTTTTCTACTTTTTATTGCAAGATTTTATTTAACTTCACTCTGTTGTTTTTTATCTGTTGATCTTGCGATCGATTTTCAACCACTTTCTGATACTTAAAGACTACTTAAAGATCTGATACTTTTCAAACATACGTAAACTCGGTGGAAATATGTTTCTGTATCGCTTTGGATCATCCTTCTCAAGAAAATATCTAAGGCGTTTCAGGGGGTCCAAGGATCGTGTGGGGTCATGTGTGCTATCGTATGAAAGGGCGTTCGAAAAGAAATCCAGATCATAAGTCAGATTTTGTTCAGCGCAAGCCTCAGAAGACACCGAGCGATCGAGAGGATCCAGTCACCGCATACCGCCGTGTTCGGTATGTCACAAAAGTGCTTCACGAGCTATCTTTTTACAAGTTTTGAAACTGTCAATTCTTAGTGGGAGACGCCATCGGAACAAAGGAACCCAAGCACTCTGGAAGGGCGTGCTTGGTATCGTTTGGAAGATCGGAAAAACGGATCTAGGATGTGTTTACGATTACTTACTTATTCTATGTTTATTGAAAAACATATTTTGTGAAAATATACGGCAGCATTTTGCATAATTTTAGGGTCAAACTTTACCTTATAAAGATATAATCTATTTAAGTTTAAGCACATCCTATTATGAAGACTATCAGACTAATCCGCTTACGGCTATATGTTCCTAATGAGTGTAGCTTCCTGTAAGTTATTAGGGAACTTTTACCATTCCAACTTCTGAATCACCATTAACACTTTGATATCCTTTTTTATCTGTTTTCCGTTTTGACAATAAAGCAATAATTTATTACTTTTGGTGACAATTACAATATCTCTGCAATTAAACAGAGTAACGACAGAATATAATAGCAATATGATACCTATTATAATTATAATTTATAATCCATAATTTATTTTTTTGAAGAAACGTCGGATTTCTACATGTCGTAGTTGAAACAAAAGGTTTGATGAGATCACTTTACACTTTAATAACATTCACCAATTAGTTCCAGTCCATCCATTTGCCGCGGCCGGAAATTGAACCCAGACCTCCAGGCTAACACACCGGTATTTTATCTGCTGTGTTATAAAAGAGACGGTTTATTAGTTCGTACCTACTGGAATAATACGTATAAAGATCTGTTTTCCATTTCCTTACTAGATTACTAACTATTTTCCCTATCGGTTTCCTGATTTCCTGATACGTTTTCATTTCCTGTTTAGCTACCACACCGCGCCGCCCAGATACAAAACACGAATAGCGACTCACGTGTTCACATTCATATGTGGTGTATGTACCTACTAGGGATGTTACGGAGGTTCGACTCCGACTTCGAAAGTTCGGAACTTCCAATTGATTTTACGCCTCCAATTTCGACTTCGATAGTTTTAAATCGGAGGTTATAACAAAGATCGAAACACAACGAGCGATCGCGGCCAGAACGCATACGTTCTAGATTGGCATGCTAATAGACGACTATGATATATATTTGAGTGCCTACCTACCATCTTAATTTTTAATTTGACAAGTGGTTCCACTGGATTGCAAAATGCGAATAAATAAATAAATAAACATACGAACTATAATATTATCGTGCTTATTTCATTAATTTCTTTCTCTCCGCCTTTACTCTGACTTCGACTCCGACTTCGGTTCCGGTATACTCACCTCCGTAACATTCCTATAGTTATATAGTAGGTACACGTGAAAGCTGTTCAATTATTCACTCTTGTTAAGTTTCAGCAAATTTCAGATATAACTTGTAATTATTTTTTGTGGGACATAGCGTTGATAATTTTTAAGGCGTATTTGCATGGTTAGTTTTTTTTTATAAAAAAGGATCTAGGCTTATGTACACAAACCCAAATCTTTCACAGTGAGCTAGAAGCTATGTAGAGCTTCTGTTTACTGTGAAGTTGAATGTGAGATGATTGTTATGAAGAGATGCAAAATGTGATTACTGATTAGGATGGGGTGTGTGTGTGTTTCATATTATTCTATTGTTGGTTAATAATATTGGTCTATGGAACACCCAGTGGGGGTGTGGTGTGAGGGGGGAGGTAATAGAGGCCGCAGGGGGGCAGCAGCTCTTGCGGATTTCGTATTGATCTTGTTTTTATAAACACTTTTGCCAAGCCTCCGTACTCTTGGTGGTAAATGGAGTGGCCTTACCCACTATAATTCTCCCACTAATAATAATATAGGTAGGTAACTACTTAATCTCTAGTCAATTATTCATACTACAATATAAATTAGCCAATGAAAGCTAACATACTTAAAAGTTTATGAGTATAAGTTCAGCATTAAATATTGAAACTCCCATATAACTTTTTGCATGGATGCAAAACTGATATTGCTAACTTTAGGGTTGCTTATGATTTAACAAAAAAGTAATCGCAATTTAAAAAAAGATTTTATGACTTCTCATCCTAGAACTGTTTTTCGCGGTCTTCCAAACGATACCAAACACGCCCTTCAGAGGCCCTTGCATTCCTTCATTCCAATGGCGCCCTTCCCACCAAAAATAGTTCAGTACCTAAGGATTATTTTCGTCATCGACCACTTTCTCTTAACTCTTACCAGGCTCTCTTAAGGCTAACCCTGGGCCCACCTCTTAATAATATTTTGCTAGAAGAGCGGATAAAGAGGTTGCTATTAATGCTCCTGAGCTACCCAGGGATGTGGAGGGCCTTAAGCCCGCGGGATTTTCCTTCAATAACTCTTAGCATATTCCTTAAAAATGCGAAAAACCGCGAAGGGGGATACGGCGGAGAGGGGGGTTGGATTTTGACAGGCAATCCTAGTGCGATGTATTACTCTATTGGCAAGCTATCATTTAAACTTTTAACCACATTTCGATCAAATAACAGATGCGTCATACTTTTAACGGCCAGCCCTTATATAGGCTAGAATGTTTTCCTACACATCCTTTTCAAAGATCTCATTTCCACTGCATTCAAGCTTGATTCGTCTTTCTTCAGCCATATATCCAAGGTACCTATAATTAATTGATTGATTGGTTGTTATCAATAATGATTTCACTCTACGAAAGGTTGGCTCCGAGTTTCACTATGAGATCCTACTAATGATGTTCTCCATTCTCCATACAAGACATGCTTGACATTAAAGTCCTTTTATAATTTAATAACAATGCAGAATACAGACGGGGCATGTCGTTCACTTTTTATCATAAAACTAGCTGTAACTCGTCAAAAATGACGCTGTTTGCGGAGTAGGCAGAGAGAACAGATTGCCAAACCCATATCATTACACGTATCATTATTGTTTCTTGTTTTTCTTTCGGGTGAACCGTGTGTAGATAAACTTGATCGACGTTTCGACACTCCTACGGTGTCTTCCTCTTTGGATAAATGTATGAGAAACAAGCACATTTCTTTTATTTATTTATTTACACTTTTGGTGAACAATATACCTTACAAGATCATCAGTATTTCCTATTCTGCTTAATAACACTACAATATTTACCAATTCAATTTAAAAATGAAATAGTGCTAAGTAATTTAATATAAACTAAAGCGTGACATCTTTTGATGGCTTCTCAAAACATTTCGTAGGTTCGTATATAATGTCAATGATACCAAAGGTTGTGGAGAAAGGTGAGGAATAGCGGAGATAGGAGCCACCTAGCACAAATTTTGTATGAAAAATAATGATAAGTGGCTCCTGTTTTCGCTTTTTCTCACCTAAGAAATTTGTGAAATTCAGCATTAGTGTTTTAAATTCAGTACATATTAAAAAAACTTGCAAAAGTTGCTAAAGGTCCTGCGTTACATTGTTACACAATTTCCATCAGAATTATGTAAGTTGATATCGTTCGCTGTTCATGATATTTCTTCAGACATTCACTCAAGATCGATAGGGTAGTAAACACGAGTCAATAGTTTGCATCACGAAAGGACTCTCGGGGGTTTAAAAATATAACGTTTACACCCTAAACATAAAAATACGCGAATATTATTGAAGTTCATAATGGATTTTATGCATTATAATATAGGTGCTATTTCCTTTGAAACTGCCCCGTAAAATAGGGCCATAAAATGCCTTTTATACTTTAGCATGTTGAATAGGTTGCATATATCTAAGGAGAATCATTGAAAAATAAGTTGGTATACAGGGTGTTTGATAGATAGATACAGATATCTTAATAGGTGATAGAAGAGATTATTTGCCATCTTTTGAGCCAAATTTACGTTAGTCCAAAGTCTCACGGTTTTCGAGTTATTCGATATTTTCCCTTTTTATCGAAAATACCCGAATTACTCAGCTTTAATCCCAATATCATCACGATCACAACAATACCTACTTAGTTTATTGATTCTTTTTTGTTAGTCCAGAGTTTGTTTAGTCTATTTAGTCATTAGTTTTAATCTAAAGAAATAATAATGATAAAAAATATCGGATTAAAATTTTGAGAAACAGATACTTCAAAAGCAAGTTACAACTTTGTAAGGGAATGAAAGAAATTTAGACTACTCCACAACTTTCCATCGAGAAATGCGTCTCGACTGGATTATTTGAGATTTGTTTCAATGTACGAAGACGTACCTACTACCTAACTTTATTCGAAATATTTCTATGTAGTTTACAACTTTGTCATATTTGTGATTTGTCATGAAGTCAAAAAGTTGACAATGAAATATGAGGTTTTAAAAGTTCCTTAGAAATACATCAGTTAAACAAACATTGGATGATTGGAGTTTGTTGTGAAGTTCTCAAACACGCGACCGTCCGCCGGGTTGAGGTTGTTAATAATAGTTCAAGACTTTATGTGACACGTTAATACATAATCAATTTACTTAAGAGTACGCATATCGGCATTTCAAAAAACGGGAGACCTTAGATCTCCACAACCTTACTAAATATATTTTGAAAAAAATAAATAGAGTAGATACGTTGAACCTTTATCTACTAAATGACCGTAAAGATTTTTTATATCTCAAAAAAAAAATGGGAAAAACACCTCCGATCTTTTTTTCAGATCGACAGAAAGCAACTCGTTTCCCGGAAGTCGCAGAAATTGTTTTTTGTATTTATAAAATGCTTTAAAATCTAGTCAATGACAGTAAACGATGTTGATGAATGTGACGCAAGGAAGAATTGCGTGTAATGACAGAGAAATCTTGTGTTCTGTTTTCACTGCCTAACCCGCATGGGATGCGATAGAATATAATAGAATTATCAGGAAATCTATGATTATCATGAAATTTTGAAAGGGAAACTATACTAAGAAATATTTCCAAGAATTTACCTCGAAACCCCGGTGATTAGAAATGTAATAGTGGATCATATCAGAATCAGACCTTCAATATAAGAGGCGAAGTTTGTGGCCTTGACAGGTCAAGCGAACATCGGTAGGTATGAATAAATGTTTATTGTGAAACACGAGAAATAATATCGCCTAATAAGAGTATGTATTGTATGTAAGTAATCACCGATCATAAAACAGCGACGTATCTGGATGGATGTTGGCTCATTGCGAATAAGTAATTTACTTACACTCGATATGATGCTATCATTACAAGTCCAGGGCCGTAGCTAGGGGGAGGCATCGTGGGGCAATGCCCTACCTCAAAAATACCATCAACTAAGATAATATTATTTGAAATATTGGAGAAATAATATAAATCTGAATAAGTACATAAATTTTATAAAAACAATTAATTCACAATTGTCCTACAAAAATATTACCTGCGGCGCTAATTAAACTTTGATTTTTTTTTTGTAACCATGGCTTTTTCAATTTCACTGACAACAAATTAGATTTGCATCACGAACTTTTTTATATAGGTAGGTACCTACAATCTACATTCTTATGCCTTATGGAAAAAGAATTCGCCTGCGGCGCTACTCTTTGTTGCATTTCTCAACAATTTTCATACCAAACCACAAAACATTGTGCCACATAGGCATATTAGGCTGGCGACGCCCATGCAAGACGTGCTGTGGTAGGCATAGGACACTGATGCTAATTTTAATAAGTAATATATGGTATATTGGGCGCCACCATATGATACCTTTGCATCTCTTTACAAACTCTCCCCGTCTACAGGTATTACCCCATAGAATTATGATGGTATTACCCAGAAGTTCTAATTACGATTCGCACTGAGTATTTATTCAAGAAGTAATGAAAAAAAAAAGAATATTTATATACATGAAATTATTGTTGAGTTGATTGAGACATGGAGAGATAGTTAATGATGAATGGGTAGCAAATAAAATATAGCTAGGAGAATAAGGTGTAAAGTAACGCGGTCGTCCAAGAACAACATGATGGTTGATATTGTAGACCAAATTCTCATAGACGGACGTGTTCTGAATAAATTGAATCGTATGTATGACGAATTGTATGAATGTGACGGAAGCACAAAGTGTGTGTAAGGAATTAAGGATAGGAAGGTCTGGCGAACTGTTTTCTCTGCCTACCCCGCAATGGACGCGGCGTGAGGGGGTAGAATAGCATTATTGTTTTATTTAGTTACTAAATATTTGTGTTTTTTGAGTATCCAAGCACGTTGAACCTAATCCTGTGATTTCCGTGATATCTGGATAGGTAAACTTTTCCCAGTATTAGGCTGATGAGTTTATATGTGAATCATGAATGATAATATGAAGACTCTTCTGGCTGATAATACTGAGAAGTGTGTTGGCAAGCCTTGCCTCCGCGTAAGTAGAAAATCCAATATTTCATACAATAATTATTTCGACCTTCAAAAAATATTACAAAGTTTTCGTTGGTGATACAGATAATGTGTCGTGTCATGTCTATTACATTTTACTGCTTTGACGATTAGCTTAATAAAAATAATAAAAAGAAACATTTTTACAAAACAAAAGCATTACACAATAATAATGACTTATGTGTAGGGTTACCAGATGTGTTGGTTAAAAAAACGGACAAAATTTCATTTTATGACTCCATGCTGATCCAGAAATAAGTTTATCCTTTATTGATTGTGTGTACTATGCGCCGCAGATAAAAAATGTGAAGTTCGAAAAGTAATATTTTCTCTTATGGAATTATAAAAAATAATATGTAAGTAGGTATGTTAGTAGTTCAAAATAGTGATACGTAACGCTTTGGGGATTTTGATTCTATGAACGAATGGTGGTCCAATACTCCAGTTTTTACAAGGAATGTAGGTAATTACTAATGTATAGAATATGTGCATATAATTGAAATAATCTTGTTTGAACTTCTTTAGTTCGGGACGGTCTCTTTGACGGTTTACCAAAATTTAAAAAAAACGTAACTGTCCGGCCCAAAACCGGATATCTTATGACAACCCTACTCGTGTGGAATGAAAAAATTCGGGACTTGCAGAATTCCATGAAGTTTTCGTGCGTTCCCGAGTCTAGACATAAACCACTACTAATAACTTCCCCCTTGTTTCTCCGATCCCACCCCTGGGTTTCCTGTGGGCTGGCCACCCCCTACCCCCTAGCCACCCTCTGGTATTCCTTAATCACAACCGACAAACTTTGTCCAGCAATAAGTAGTATAGGACTACCTATACTAAGGTTTATGTTGTGTTATCACTTGCTTTCACGTCTAGACAAGATTGATTCTGTAATTATTTTAAGTAAATTGAGGATATTATTGTAATCGGATTGTCAGAGGGTTGTTGTAATAAATTTTGCATTAATATTATTATTAGATAAATTCAGTTTAATGGTTTCGTGCGCAAAATGACTCCTGTTTCTGATACTAATTCTGTTTTACTCCATAAATAAAGAACACAGTAATTTTTCCAATCTGTTAAGTGAGTTTGAAATGGACAGCTGTAAATGCTGAACTGTATTTTTCAAACATTTTCATTTCAACAAATTCAATTTTAATGTTTATTTATTGTAATAATAAATTTAGCATAGTTTACACAAAAAAAGATATTTCTTCTGATCATTATAATACCTATTTCGAGTTACCTCCCCAATAGGCTGTTATGACTGATCGTCGGCTCGTTAAATTTGATCACTATACAATGAAGTAACGTTCACCAATTCCAGTCCAGTTCAGTCGATTCCTGCCCCCCGGCAGCTATTGGTGAGTGTTAATTAGGCCCAAAGTGATGACAATAAACCAGCCGACGATCATGAGTCATAAGCCTGATGGAAAGTCTATCCTTTGCTGCACATCCGTTGAGATAACTACTTGTTATTTCAACTACGACATGTAGAAAATACAATGTTTCTCACAAAATAAAAATTATGAAATTCAAAATGCTGTATTTAGTGTACAAGCTATCTACTTGTTGCAAAGAATGCGAATTGTGTAATATTAATAACACACAAACAAAGTGGCATTACATGGCGGGGGCCGGGGGTTGTTATGATTTATACAAGGCAGAGGCACGTCTTACTTTTACTGAGGGGTGGGGGGTGAGGGATTTAATGCTTGGGGGCATGAGGCTAAATGATCCGTGTCTTTAGGCAGAAAGGGAAACTTAAGAAATAAAAAAAATAGGACAATAATATCACTAAGGGTAGGTTTGGTGATGTCTTTGTTGTTTGATGAGCGCTCGTAATACTAAACTATGATGTAATGTAGGCTTTGGTTTTTTATATAAAATCACCTAGTGATCTATCTAGAGATATTTAATTAGGTATATATCGCATGTATGATATTTAAAAATGAATTAAAACATTTTGACACGCTTTGATAAATTTCGTGGGTAACCTTGAGATGGACGAAATTTGAATTTATTTTCCAAAGCCCTTTCAAACGATACCGCATACGACCTCACCCAACCCTGGATCCCCTCGAACGTTTTACATCATTCTTTCTTGTATCTTGATGAGGCTTCTTCTTCTAATCGTGTCGATCAGCACTCATTAGATCCCCCTCCGCTCCCAGAAAGCCACAATGAGGATGATGAGGCTGATTCAGTGTGATACAAAATTAACAAAATCACAATCTCAACTAGGTAGTTTAAATAATTGTTGGAAGTTTCTCTAGCTTGTCTGGAAATGAGTTAAAATTCAATTTCGAGGTTTTGAGAGAACAGAGCCAAGAGAAGTGAAAGCGTGTAATAAAAAATCTTTCCGAGATACCGGATACTGAAATTCCGTAATATTTATTTTTTGAATTCTGTAAGCAGTCTATCTATTGTGCGTTAGAAGATAATAACACCGTGGAGGTATAATAATGTAGATTGTAGGTAAGTATATAAACAGAGAGGTATGCACAATGTAAAGTCGTGGATAAGTTTGGATAAAGATAAACTGTTAGATATAGATAAAGTTAAGTAAACATTCGCTATGTGTTGTGTAGGTAGACTGTAGGTAGGTTGGCCATATGACAGTCTTTATAATATAAGCTACATACTACATGGTAGGTCAGGCTACATTCGTGGGATGTCTGATAACAAATAACTGTACATTGTGTTATAATCTTATAGGATAGGAATATAGTTCAAAAGTATTTATAATATCCTGATGTGTCTAGGTTTATGATGTGATGTTAGTGAGAAATAAACACGATTGCATTTATTGCTAGAGACAGGGTGAGGAATACAGAAATAAAGGCGTGGACAGGGTGGATGAGGGCAGAATACCCTACATCGTTGCCCATAAGACACCCGTGGGACAACGTCAGCCAAGCAGACCGCCAAAGAGGTGAAAGGATAGTGTTGGTGTTCCACATCCCAAGAGGAAGGCATTCGTTCTTAACAGAGCAATGATCTAGAACAAGATGATGATGAAGAAGAAGATATTTACATGGGGTTGTGTGGAGTCATGTGTGGTATCGTATGAAAGGGCTTTAGAAAAGAAATTCAGATCGTGAGTCAGATGTTGTCCAGCTCAAGCCTCGGAAGACACCGAGCGATCGAAGGATCCAGTTACTGCATACTGTCGTGCTTGGTATCTCACGAAAGTGCTTCACGAGTACAACTCATGGCTTTTTAGAAGAATCGATTCTGTCTATTCTTGGTGGAAGACGCTTTAGAAATGGAGGAACCTAGGCACCCTGGGAGGGCGTGCTTGGTATCGTTTGGAGGAAAAATACGATTAGGTACTTGTTTTTTTCATTATTTATTGAGCAAATACACAGTAAATACTTCTAGTATAATTGGAATAGAATACTGAAGAAGAACCCTCACTGCTGTAATTGAATTATCTGCTAAGAGACCCGCATACGAATTAGAAAGTTAAACGAATGAATTGAAGAAAGTTTAAAGAACAGAGAAAGTAAACGAGAAGAAACTTCAGAAGAACTTCTTAATTTATCTTTACTCTTAGACTTAGACACACATGAATAAGTTTATTTAATGAGTAGACAGGCTGACTGTAAGATATTGCTGTTGCAATAAGTCCGCCTTTTGGCACACTACGATTTTTTCTTGTTTTTGTAACTATGCACATTTTCTTTGGTCAATAAAGATTTTAGACATTTATGTAGACAGTAGGCAATCATTTACATACATCGGGCACATTGTGTGAACGTATGAAATAAAGTTCTTAATGACGTTATTTTTTTTATTATTATTAAACCTTTGTACACTTCACAGTAAGCTTGAAAATCTTATGTAGTGAAGTGGAGTAGGTCGGCATCGGGGATCGAACCCACGCCCACTGGATAACCAGTCGAGCGCGTCACCAACCAGGCTACAAGTATAACATACCGAAGGGCAAATTTATCGCCTATTAGCGATTTCTGTCAATCAACCCAATTTTGTGAAATGCAAATATAGAAATTCAGAAAAAAAGTACTTAATGTACCCTATTAAAATTTGAAGATGAAAGTGTAGACGCAGATAGCAACAAAGGAAGTCAAATAAATACATAATGATTATACGTACAATAGGTACCGAAATTTCACAATACATTACACAACACATCTGGAAGTTGAAAAGAATGGAAAACTTTAGTTACCTAAAGACATTTTAACAAAACATTTTTTCTGCAGGTAATAAAAATAAGCAAAGTTGATATTTTCCGAAGAATAATACGAGTTATATTTTCCTTTCCAAGTTTTGTTAGGTTAGAGTTAGAATACATATTTACCACCCCATTAGGTTCGTTTAACACGTAGCTACCTGTCACCCTAACCCTTATAAACCTTTCTTCCACGACACTACAACCCCCAGAGATATCGCTAATCTAATAAGGATATATTGCTCCAAGAAACCCTGATACACTCACCCTTGTAAGTGATAAACAGATTTGCAAAAATCTCTCTTTTACAAATCACGTTCATTATTTTTAAATAAAATTATTCAAAAATAATATTAAACAGAAGGCACATTGACATTACAGATCTCGACAACCTTGCCAAATATGCTGGGAAAACAAAATGAGGTAGATATATTGAACATTTATCTAGTAGGTATAAATTTCTCGAAAAACATTGTGAAAACACCTCCGATCTTTTTCTGAAAGACAGCAACTCGTTTCCCAAAAGTCGAAGGGAATTATTTTTCGTATTGATAATATGCACGAAACTCTAGGAAATGACTGTAAAAGTTTTTCGAATGAGGCGAAATTAACCGCAGATAATAAAAAGAAATGCTATTTTTAACATGTTATCGTGCGTTTTTGAACCTAAACGCCGCAGGAAATGACGGTGACATCATAGTTGGGTACCAAGCTTCAAAGAAGTGAAACAAAAACGGTCAATTTTTATACACACAGCATTCACTGGTTACCCCATAATTTCATACATTAACTTTTTGTGTTTTTCTGTTACTTTCGTTATAAGGTACTATTGCGGTATACAATGCATAGCTATAGTTGTACTTACTAAGTATTGAATATTATTTTTCTCTAGTAGCGAGGGATGTGTTGTGGTAGGTACCTGATGATACAGGCTTGCTATTCTGTACAAACCCTCACGAACATTGTAACAGAATTATAACAAGCGGTACCAACCACTTTAATAGATATAAAAAAACTAATAGGTTTATGTAGAGGTATAACTTAGGGGTGGTAAATTAACCCGGAACCCTATGCAATATTCCGTAATTTTTCTCAATCATTCCGTATACCGGTTATCAGTAACGAACCAAAGATTGGTCTGCACCAAGCACTTTATTTGTCCACTTATCTCTGACACCCGCAAGCCTTTTCATTTCTTGGTAACTTCCGAAGCGTACATGCCGATCACCTGGATAAGGTCTTAGCCTCTCCACACACGTCCCGAAGTTCAGTTCCGGAATCGACCGTTTTGCAAAAAAGTTCCGATCAAAACCTCTCTCTGAATTCAGCGTCACCCCGATTTTAAATTCAGAAAGAGGTTTTGGTCGGAACTTTTTAGCAAAACGGTCGATTCCGTTAACTGAACTTCGGGACGTTTGTGGTGAGCCTATAGGTACTGCGTGATTTCACCTACAGCACGATATTAAACAGTTTTTAAAGCTAGGAGCCCACCTATGGCATCACAGTCATTTCCCACGGCGTTAAGGTTTAAAATCGCACGATAAAATGTAAAAAATTTTTGGAGTTATATTTTGCTACATTATTAAAATACGGTCATTCACTAGATTTCAAAAAGAAAAAGAACTTTTTGATGAAAAAAGTTTCCATCTTTCGAAAAAATAATTCAGAGGTGTTTTTCACATTTGTTTTAGGAATCTATACAAGTAATAAAAAATCTTTTACAGTTATTCTCTAGATATAAGTTCAATGTATCTACAAAGCATATTTAGTAAGGTTGTAGAGATCTAAAGTCTCAATTTTTTTTAAACAAACACTAATTTTCAGTATTTTCGAGGTGTTTCAAATCTTTGGTACGATAATCCTTGGATGGACAAACTGGCTACTTCATTATTGTAATATGCCTACACAGTACACATTTCTAGGAATAATAGAATTAATTTACAACATATACCGAAAAAATATTTTTTTAGCGCTCATGCAATAATTGCGTTCCATCACGACATTGGGTAAATTTGTCTCTACTCCCACCCCTGTGTTTCCCGCCATTTATAAGCTATATCGTTAGTGTAATAAAAATGTTATTCAAAAATAGAATTACCTCCATTATTTACATACTGAATGACTAATTCGAATACTTAACGATAATAATTTACATAATTATGCCAAGAGTTTCCTCCATGTGCCTGGATGAAAGTGAAGATAAAACATGAGAAATACAAGACTTACTTATATAAAAACATCGTAAGGTGCCTTTTTAGTTACTCTTTTCTTTTACAAAACATTATTTTTAAACGCGCCGAAAAAATCGGGAACCGAATAGCAAAAACAAGGGACAAAAAACATCTTATAAAAGTTTGCGATGAAGTTTATTACGGATGGACTCTATGTAAGAGACAGTGAAAAAAGCGTTGGGTCTTTAGGCGAGATGGAACATTGAAGGATGCCACAATAGATCTATTCTGATCGGGGGTGCCAACGCCCTTGAGCTTCCTTTCTAAATGTGGTTAAAAGATATTAATTTTAATTTATTATTTCATCATTTCTCCCAACGTGCCCAATTTTTGTAATTCCGCGTCAAGATTCCAGCCACTTTAAATCTACGACTGTTTATTTTAATTGAAATAACTCAGAAGTACCATTAAACGTATTCTGAGCTCATTAACATTATCGTTTCTTCGTACGTTTCCTTTCATTTAGATATTAATCACATTTTCATAAATTTGCTTCGTGTTAACTCTGTCACGTACATTCTAATAACTTTTCAACTTTTGAGCATTAATAAATTTCCCTAAAAACGGATATTTTACGGACGTGTTGTGAAATTGAAATTCGTTGAAATCGCAATAATACTTACTCACAAATAAAAGGGTCGCGTAATTATTGTTTCTAACAACCATGTCTGTGGAGCAGAAGTTGGTCGGGCAGGGATTCCAAAAGGGATTTATATTAAATATCAAATACCAGCCGTTTTGATTCCAATGCTAAGCATAGGCCTCCCCTCTGATTACTCACATACTTCTGTCTTGGGCATGCTGCATCCATCTGCTTACAGCGATTCGCCTCACATCGTGAGACCATCTTGCCTGAGGCCTTCCTACGCTTATCATTAGATTAGTCATCTATCCCCTCACGCCACGTTATTTTTACAAAATTATATTTCACAAAATTTGTTGAAATGTACTTTCATAAAGTTAATCTTTCTACAATCACTAAGTTGACATATAAGAATTTGGAAGAGGCAGTGGAAAACGGGCTGATAGAGAAGAATGAATGTTTTGAAGGGATTTTCTTAATAACCTTGTATTAGTTGTATTACAAAACATAAAAGACACCTTAATCATATAAACAGAGCACGTTACATGGAAACAATGAAAATGACATAAATAATATCGGAAGACAATGTTAACTTAATAAAGAGCAGAAGTTTAGTTGAGACATGGGAGGAATTGTTATACTCTGTTAGTTACACAACATACGTGATTCAATTTGTAACAGTTAGGTCGTTTCATCTCCCTGGGGTTGGGATGTTATCTGAAGCGGTGGTAGGTTCTGGGTTTCTGAACATTTATTTATTGGAAATACAAATATTTAGAGACCTTGATGTTTTAATTCTAACTGTCACAGTTTTGTTAGAAAAGAATATAAGAGAAGCATCAATTGAAGAATTGACAGGTGACTTATTGTTTCTTAGAACACTTTAAAGGTTTTTATTTATCTGAAAGCTTTAAATTTTATTGTTAAATGAGGAAATCGATAGGTATATCTGTCTTGTTTTGTTGATTATGGAATCATCATTTTAAATAGGTACTTAAGTGCTTTAGAATAAGTCCGCCTTTTGGCACACTACCATTGTCTTGTTTTTGTAACTCTGAATATTTTTCTACCAGATAATTTAGAAAAAAGAGAGTAGTACAAGGCACAGAAGAAATGTTATTAGTGTGATGAGCCAATAATTTGAAGGTACGAAAATACATAATGCAGTATTTGATACAAGTTTTGAAATATTTATTGCTAGCGTGCTAGTAGTGAAAGCACAAACTAAGTATTATTTGGAATAGGCTTGCTTACTTACCCACTATTATTATAACCTTGAACTTTCTAACACAGATAGGCCGCTTTTTCTATAAAACGAAAACATTTATTTAAAATATTACTGCAATTGTAAAAATGCAGACAAAATTAGTATCCTGAGTACGTACAGCCAACTTGTATTTAAAAAAAGGATCTTGGCTTGCATAGAAAAACCCAAATACTTTCCTGCACACCTTGCACTAGGCTAAGTGTCGCGAAGTGTGGAATACATCGTCAGGGCCGAGGTTTGAACCTAGCACCTCCCGCTTGAGAGACTGTCGCCTCAACCAACTGCGCCAACCATGTACTCAAATTAACTGGATCGCAAAATCTGTCATGTCGGAGATTTGCTGCAGAAGGCTTATGAGAAAAGGTGAAGTTCTATTCTACCAAAGGGTCTGATTCGAGATGACACCCAGTTACCAGGAAAATCGATTTTCGGAAATTTGAAATCATTTTTTTATAACAATTTGTTATGGTGTAGTTTGTTGACGAAAAATCAAATCATAATAATCCATGGCGCGAAATCTTTCAGTTATATCTACATTATTGTGTGATGTATCGATATAAGTACATTGCGTATTATGTATGGATCATTTATTATAGGTAGGTATAAAATAATCTTGTTCAAAATTTTGGTTTGAAAACATTCAGATGCAAGGGTCGGTTTTTTTTGCCTGGTTTAGGTAGGGCACATGTGGCCCTTAGGTAGATAAATACTTAGAATTAATTTTTTTTAGTTAGTTTCGTATTTGGTTTGAAGGAAGTCGTTATTATTACCACATGGGTCAGCTGAGTTGTTATTTTCGTTTGGACAAATTTAATAATATACATACAGGGTAGGTATACGTACCTACATGCATAAATACGTACCAATCTGCATACCGTCTTTAGGTTATACAGAGAGAATATTAAGTTACAATGTATTAGGGAAGTGTATTATTTTTTTGCAATAGTAGGTAGAATAGACTGCAGCTACCCTTACCTATGAATTGTATATATGCCTAGCTATACTTAGATGTATTAGATTAGTAAGAATATTATATTGTATAAGATGTAGTTGTAGGTAGTTATATGCAGTAATATGTTTTTTTTGTATACCACCAACCCCTACCACACATATGGGGGATATTTGCAAGGAAATGAGATGATGCAACAAAGAGTCATGAGCTGTGTTATAAGGGACGTCGTCGAGACAAGACCGCTCCGGTGAGAGGGTGTGTCTCTGACGCGACAGCCCCCTTTGAAGGCTGTAGAGTCGAGACCGCGGGCGAGAGATGTCTCCTGACGCCGGGAGGCGTGCTTCGACGCCGCGGCGTTGGTTTGAGACCGGGAAGAGAGGTCCAGGAGTGTGGAGGTTGTTCTCCCTCCTGGAAAACCACTAGAGAAGTCCAGAGTGGCGGCGAGAGGTTTCTCCGCCTCTGGCCACCCCACAAGGAGGATGTCCAAGAAGGTTGAGAGGGCCGTCAACGTTGGAAGGAGGAGTAACTGCGCCTATCTGTGGTCAGCAGGTAGGAGGACCATGCTGATGTTTGGGGAGAGGCGATCCAGGGATGGGCGAAAGACCAGAGTGGCGTCGAGTGCATCTCCGCTCCTCTGGCCAAAGAAGAAAAGATTTTTTTGTGAATTGTGTTTGCCGTAGATTTTTTTTTTATTCACGTGTGCGATTTCGGAAAGACAATAAATAATGTGGAGGTAAATAAAGTGAAAATAGACACGGGGTTGTTTTAACTATGTTGGGGTAATTTTAAGTAGTTAGTTAATAGTTACGCGTAGCTATTTTTATTTTTATTTTTCTCTATCATTTTAATTTTTTTTGTGTGTGTTTTAAATAAAGTAATTTTAAATTGGCTATCCTGAGTTCTTACTTGAAAGTTCCTACCATAATTACAGATAATATGCCAATAAGAGTCCAAGGAAAGTTAAGTGGAATTCTAATGGAGTTTAATGGGTATTAATTGGACTTGTATGAGAGGAGGAATTTTGGTCCCTCTCGTACAGATAATTTTTTAAAAGGAGGTAAACTCAATCTCTACACCCCCCCCCCCCCTCTATTTACCCCCCGTATCAAAGTTATTATCACAACAGATATACAGCAAAATATGGACTTTCCATCAGGCTTATGACTGATCTGTTGAGATAACTACTAGTTTTATTCAACTAAGACATGCGGAAAATTCCGATGTTCTAAAAAAAACATAAATCGTGATTTTCAAATTTTTTATCTAGGAAAATTTCGACAGTTCACAAACTGATTAAACTAAATACCTACATACTGCTATGTATTATCGGTTGCTATTTGTCATCCTTATCAATACTATTTAAAAAATACACTGATTAATCACTTCACACAAATTCACCTACTTATGATAACTTTACTAACAATACTGATAAAATAACAATTATACTTAATTATTAGTCAATAATACACTCGTATTTGACAAAAGGAAGGTAAGTGATTAGTCAATATACAATATTGATAACTAAATACTCAAAATAGTTCATTATTCATAAGTGATTTCATAAAAAAAAAACTTATCAAACTCATTCGCAGAAATTCAATTCAAAGTTCATTTCTATGATGACTAGAATGAAGAAGTTCTCAACAGAATCAAAGGAGGAACACCTGCTCAGTGCAATAGCAGAAAGACGTGCCAGATGAATCGGCCACATAGTGCGTCAAGAGGGTCCCCTATTTGAAATAATTGAAGGAATGAACGAGGGGACAAACTACAGAGGACGACCAAGGAAAGAATACCTGGAATACCTGACCTGTGCCAGGATATGGGCTTCGACTCATAACATAAAGAGTTAAAAAGAACTGCACAGGACAGGGAAGAGTGGAGAAGGAGACATGGGGCTCTGCTGCAAACCAATCGTGAAGATTGAAACTGGAGAAGAAGAAGAATGATTAGATTTAAGGAAATACCTACATTTTTACCATGTTTTAATCATTGGTCCCATGGTCCCAGCACCTTGAAATTTTGCACACATTATTGCTTTGGGAAACAGTTGATTAATTCACTATTGTTTTATCATAAACACACGTATCAGTGGGTAAATTTTAATCATGGGGAAATATAAGTACGGTTCTTTAAAAAATTCTTTAGGATTGCTTACTCGTATTTTAGTAGGTAATGCAAATTTAGTAGATAATCCTTATCAGGTCACACAGTATTAGGTCATAACACAGCGTGAATGTTTGTTTGTGTACTTCTTCATTACCTTGTGTGTATGGAAACGTAAGAAATAATACTATTAAGAGTAGGTAGTTAGGTAATATAATTGTTATCGTCAGTATGACAAATAGAAGTGAGTTGCGCTCGCATCAGGAGAATTATATTTAGAACAGGTGTGGCAATGAATAATTACTTCCAGTGTGCGGCACAATTTACTTAACGTCTAGCTATCAACTTATATAATTCTGGAGAAAATCGGGTAAAAATCTAACGCAGGTCCAGCGGCAACTTTACAAGTTGTTCGAATATACACGGTGTCCTATAAAGTAGTATAAGACATCAGTCAAATCTGCTAATAAAAAACAAAAAACTCGAGAGCCGGAAACGAAGTTCTTTTTTTCAAAATTGTGGCACAATAGGCACAATTTTGGACTATAATCAAGTAGCTGAATTATTCAGGATTATACGAATCAAAAATGCGAATGTTGAATTTTTTGACCATGGCAATCGAAAAACTGAACGAAGGTGTAGAATTTCACGCAAAACAAAAAAAGTGCCGATATTTTGAAAACGAGCGATTTTTTACTAAGCTCATATATTTCGATTTTCTGGTCCGTTATATGAGTTGGTCTATACCCCTCCACGGGGTATAGTTGACTTATGGGCAAGGTTGCCAGATTTGTGCATTTTTTTATATTTATAACGTGAATTGGTAAATATTGTACTACAAATATTATTAAGTAGAATGCTACGCTGAATTTTTTTTTTATTTAGTACCATAAAAATATACGCACAAAAAGTTATACGTGTAAGGATAGCCTAAACGACTGGTGATCTGTTCTCTCTATACCTACTCTGCAATTGCGTCATTTTTGACGGGTTACAGCTAGTTAGATAGATAATAAATAGCAGAACTGTAGAATAAACAATACATATAGTGGAATAGACTACATAGAATAATATTGATTGTCCACAAACAGTAAACAGTTCACAGAATGACACACTAACATCGTTATTAGAGCATTAGGGGTGGATTACGTCTCAAACTAATCTCTCCTCTGGCTTAGTCAGATTTGCCATCCATCTACATAAAACACATCGCGTATGTAGGTACAAGAGTCAAACACTGGATAAATACTACTATCTGAAATCCTGAAGTAACGGACATTTTGACGTAACAAAATACGAGGAGAAAATAAAACAACTTAGCTTGACATTATAAGAACCGAGGTAAGGAATAAATAAATAAAATCTTTATTGGATATAAAACCTTATGGTGGGTTTATTTCCGTAGGCAATGTCTGCCAACCAACCATTTGTGACAATAAAATGAGATAAATTGTACACATACTTATGAATGTATGGAAACCAAAACAAGATACAGAAAAATAGGTGACACCCTCAGAGACGTCAACAAAACATGAATACATTATCATACAAAAAAGGAAAACATCTCATATAGACTCTCCAATTAAGGGCGCCCGCAGCATTCACCAACAACAAAGACTGTAAAAAAGACTAACTAAAGGCAATCGGTGTTCGCAAAAAACCACCAAACAACGAAGTCGTTATACAACAAAGTAAAAGAAACAATACCAAGTTCATGTTAATACAAGTATCTAAGTAATATATGGACGTCTATATGAATTAAAAACTCCTAAGTTGGGGGCGACACTCCTCCTAAAGTTACCCAGGGAAGTGCGGTGATGTTGTATTTACATTATCTCACATGTATCACATTTTCCGCATTGCCACATTATCGGTCGTCGGTCAGAACCGCCTGGATTAAAGTGACCAAAGATTCCCAGGGATTATCGAGTGAATTTATAGCTAGTAGGTATACTAAACAATAATGTGGGTCACTATGATATTTGGGTTAAAAACCAATTGGGCAAATTTTACCAAATAGAAATATGAATTACTATGTTTCAATTTGTTGTAAATTCATTTCACGCGCTACTGAACTACAAAGCTTTCAAATCAATTTACAATTTGTTGGTATAAAGTTTGATACAATTACATATTAATCTATAAATTGTGTTTGGCGTAGCTTAGGGAATCAAAAAGTTCAAAATATATTTGGGATCTACATACTCAATTGTTTTGACTGCAAAATTTTCAAGATACAGATTATAAAGCATTGTTTACTAAGGCGAACTTATCGCAGAAATGCAATTTCCTCCAGTTAACCCCAGGAAAAAATAAGAAAAAACTATAAGAAAAACATTAAAAAAATACACAAAGAAAATACATACATATGTGAAGAAGTAGAAAAAATAGAATGCGTAAGTACAAACAATTGGTGCCGACCTACTCCGCTTCACGACACAAGCTTTTCAAGCTTAATGTGAAGTGTACAACGGTGTATTTGGATTTATTTTGATAAACCCAGATTCATTTAAAAAAAGTTACGAAGACCGGTGCTTTAAAAACTATATGTTTCTGTATAAATGGTGCATATTTTAGTCGTTTTTACTGCATATCCAATGTCTAATAATGATCTTTCTTTCTTTGAAAAAGAGAACGTTTTTGAAAAAAAGAAAAAATAATATTACAAGTGTATGATTTGAAATTGTAATCCATACACTTTCTGAATACAGAAGTTCCCTTCTATCCGAAATGCAAATGTAACACTATTTTAAAATTTAAATTTTCACCGAAGTAGTTCACTTGAGAAATATTGTAAGGTATTCATTTCTTTTAACACCTTTTCAACAACGGGTGCTAAGTGGAGAACGATGTATCCAGGATAATAATACTATGGGTGCAGGGTGGAAGGTGCAGCGGGGGATGAGGCCAGGGGATGGTGACATAAGAGGAGCCGTCATGTCTGTGCCCGGGACAAAATCTGTTATGTTCAGAATACAGACCAAATCTCGTCTGGTACAAATATCTATAGGGTAACCATCATATAATAAAACATGATACAAGAGAATATAATGGAAAAGTTTGTTCTACGCGTCAGCTTTTTGACTGGAAAATAAAATTAATTTTGATGGTGTTTTGGGCGACGCGACATCTGGGCGACAGGATATATAATTGTAACATGTATAGAATTGCAGTGCGTAATTGTAGAAAATCTTTAGGGAAAAAGTTTCGGGCGAATCAATCAAAATGAAACTACACACGGTTCGCCCGATTAAAGTCCATATCCTTATTTACCACACTTGTATTAACTTCATCTGTCGTTCTCTGAGTCAACATTACCCTCTTTTTAAATTTCAATTACTACCTATTGTCCCAGCTTCATATTTTGCACACAAATGTAACACTTTTTTAGGTGACAGTTTAATATTAGATTGGTAAATTTGAATTATATGGAGGAATGAAAGCATGGTTTACATACATATTTTACATTTCATTTGGTGCTTAGAATCAGGAAATACATTAAATACATTACGACGAAAAGCTTATTCTTGTTTACAAATCTGTGCTAATTGATACAAGGCCAAAACGTAATAAAAATTACAGTAAATTTTGTGTTTTTCTGTATTGGTTACCTTATGATATAAACCACCCCGTCCTCCTAACACGCTACTATCTCCTATACAGTATACACACTACAGTATGTGGGAAGGCATATTATATGAGACCAGTCTACTGTGTTTAGTACAATACCTATTACCAACTTATCTGTTCTCTTCTATTGTACTACATATGTGTGGCAGTCTATCTGTGTGTATTGTATGTTGTATGGGAACTGGGAACTATTATGTAAGAGACATGGTCACATTATTATTGCAGGAGATACAACATGGAAAACATCTCAATGAGATTCTTACTTTTTATAACATTGGGGTGTACGTATATATGTATCTATATACGTTTTTATTTATAGTATTTCAGTTTGTCTATCTTTTTTCGGATTGACTAAGATATAGTCCTGATAATTACAGGATACTCCCCCCTTTAACACAAGTTTTATTTTATAAGGGAAAGGGGGGGGGGGGATGTAAAACTATATAGTTTAAGATCTATATTTTCAATTGTAAATTATCTATGATCTGTCAACTTATTGTAATTAAACATGTGTAAGTACCTACTTCTAAATAAAAAAAATATTGCTTTTGCAATAAATCCGTCTTTTGACACACTACCATTGTCTTGTTTTTGTAACTATGATAATTACTGGCAAATAAAGATTTATTTATTTATATAGGTAAGTATTGTGGAAATGTTACATATGAACAACCGTAAAGTTAGAAACCTACATACTATTAGATATACTATTTTAGAGTTTCCCACGGTATTAAGGTTCAAAATCGCGTGAACAATCGCATGATAAAATGGTAAAAATAGCGTTTTTTTCGTTTTTTTTGGGTTTTTTTTGCGTTTATCAAAAAACTTTTACGGTTATTCCCTAGATTTTTATGGATATCATCAGTACAATAAAAAAAAATCTCCGCGTCTTTCGGAAAAAAGACCAGAGGTGTTTTTCACATTTTTTTTTGAGAAATCTATACAAGATATAAAAAATCTTTTACGGTTATTCCCTAGATAAATGTTTAATGTATCTACCCTATTTTTTTCCAAAGCATATCTAGTAAGGTTGTCGAGATATTAGGTCTCCCGTTTTTACAATTTTTTGAAATGTCGGTATGCATACTCTTTTAAAGTATAAAGATCCCAAAACATCGCCCATTGCAAATAAATTGAAAAACAATCGATTTCCTAGTTTTAAAGTTCTGTTTTCTCGCAAAGTTTTGTATTAGGAATAGATACAAAATGATAAACACGTCGGGTTGGTTGGTTAGGTCATTGACATAAATATCCTTGGGTATGTGTTTGTATACAAGTTGTACTGTACCTACATAATGTAATAACACCAATCATTCAATCGATTACTGTACATTCAGTATTATCTTCTTTTTCCCTTGTTTCCTATCAGACAATCATCAACCCTTGTCTGTCATCGAATCTAATAAATAAAATGCTAGGCGAAGGTACGTTTATCCGGATTTTTCTTTTAAATTTGTCGTGCGCTCTCAGGTGCTTTGAATAATGGAGATACAAGACATCAAACGCGTAAAAAATATATAAATTTCAACAGACGGCGTTTGCCATATCTACCTACCTATTTTAAAGGGCAAAATATGAATAACATAAGCGACAATGTGAATTATATATCCTTTAAAAAACTGTAAACAAATTGAAAAATCTACGACAGTCAACTTGTTAACCTTAAAATTACCAATATTTTGGCTAAATTATACTTCTACATCTAAAAAAAACGAACGGTCAATGGATTCTTCCCGTAAATTTCAGGGAAACTTTCGGAATGTTTTTAATTCAAGGATTTTTCAAATACTGTAATTATAGGACAGTCAACTTGTAGTCAATACTTTTATCTATCACTGTCTTCAGTTTCAAGACGATGCTCTCAGTATTGGCTGAGCAAACGGTAATAGTAAAAACAAGTAAAAATAGCAGCATATGGCCCCTTAAGAAGTTATTTCGTTATGTTTAATTGTGCTTTAATGAGTTTCTGGCCAATGGATTTGAACCTGAATTCCTATAGAATCTATCAAATTTAACTACTTATATTTATTCAAGTTTCGCCTGTTTTATCAGGCCTTGATACACTAGTTATCAATAAATAAGTCGATGTATGTACGGATGTAGGTACAGTACAATATTATGTAATTGAAAAGCAAGCAAGCACAAAATGTCAAGATATTTATCGGTTTCTAATAAAACGTCTTAAATTATTTCCAAACTATGGATTCAACTGGCATGATAAAATAAATTTATCGTCTTTAGAAATCTAAGCAAAATATTGGAACAAAGAAATGATAAGAGAGTAAAAAAAACTATTGGAAAAACAATTCATATTCAGGAGATATTATAAATTGTTTTGAAGGCTACCTAGGGTTGCCATATAACAGGAATTTTCCCGATATTCCGGATTTCAGACTTCTGCCAGAGAAACTGGAAATCATGTTCAGGATTTTTTAAAACAGAAAAATATTGTACAGTTTAACAATTATCAACAGTTTAAAACTAAATAAAAAAATAATTTACCAAAGGAACAAACCTAAGTACGATTTGAGATATACTTACAGAAATTATTTGAGCTATGGAATTTACCTGCATTGCACAGACGGAAATACATTACAGTTTTTTCCTCAACATAGACGAGAGGCATCTTCATTCACATAATGTAGTGTTATGTGAACTCCCTTGGGGAAAAAAATTGTAAGCCTAAGTAGACTCAGTCTGGCAATCTGTTCTCTCTGCCTACCCCGCAAACAGCGTCATTTTTGACGGGTTATAACTAGCGGAAAAATAAAACTGAAGGGAATTGTGTTTGAGACGAGCAGATGTTTCAGCCTAATGATATGTTTGCAAACAATTTATCTCTCAGTTAGGCGTGACGTGTGCCGTAGATTGTAGAGGGAAAATAAAGAAAAACATCAGTCATGTTGATCTTACTTAGTTCTGTAACATACTTGTTACCAAATAATACCCGACGTGCATTAATTTAGACATAACTTGTTAAGAGTAGTCAAATTACTAAAAACGGGAGACCTCAGATCCCGACACCCTTACTGAATATGCTCTGGAAAAAATAGGGTACACACATTAAACCTTTATTTAGGGAATGACTGTTAAAAAATATATCTTAAAAAAATGTGAAAAACACCTTTGTTTTTTTTTTTATTTACAGCAATTTTTTCCCGAAAGTCGCAAAGATAAAATTCTTTTCGTAAAATATGTATTAAAATATAGGATGACCATAAACGTTTTTTTTAATGAAGCGAAATTGACCCTAAAAAGTAAAAAAAAAAGCTACTATGCTACGTGATGGATGGACTGGAATTGGTGAATGTTTCTAAAGTGATCACATTAAGCCAGCCGACGATCAGTCATAAGCCTTTGCTATATATCCGTTGAGATAACTACTTGTTAAATCTCAAAATTTGCTACGACGCAAACGTATTATTGTCAAATGATGATTTCTCAAAGAAAACTCAATAATTCATTGAGGCTTGTTCATATTATAAGAAATGCACTGAGACTCCCCATGGAGGATTTATATTCATTATACGGTAATGTTACACTTTTTATTGTTGTGTTTAATTAGCAATAAGTGTACGTATGTCAACCTACGTATCAGATGGTGATCAGATCACTCACGTAACACGCGCCTAGTGCAGGCGTTGATCGGTGACTTGAAAGAGACAACACGGCCTTTAATACGTACTATACATGGGCGTCGTCAGGGGCAGCTGCCCCCCCCCCCCCCCCTTGAGATTGGAATGGGTATATAATTGTTCACACTAAATTATAAAACTCAAACTCCATCACATTACTACCAGACGTTTTCTCATCATACCAATCAAAAATATTCTAAAATTAGTATGAAAATCCATGATTATTTTATTTTATCGAAAAGATTTCCCATTAAAATATAATTATTTCGTGGAAAAATTGCGGCGCTAATTACCTTTTTTCTTGTTTTGACCTAAACAGTTCCTACATTTAACTTACTCTGTGTACACAGTAATGGGGCACTGAATTGACTCTTTGTATTGTATCGATTTGTTTTTGTCTAAATTCATGTTCAGTGTCTGTCCGTGTGCGTTGTGAAATAAACAAATAAAAAAAACATAATCTCTATATGTTAGGTGCCTATGATTTTTATTTCACGAAAAATAAACTAGATTTAGTACGAGGATATCGCGCCCTTAAAAAATTCGACTACGCCGCTATTTTTTTGTACTTTTTCAATAGAAAACATATCTTACAGTTACAGCATACTACATCACGACCTTCTTTACTTTGTCTCTACGTGCTTTCCACGCATGTTTTTTTTATTTCTTTTCTGTTGCCCCCCTAGCTTCGAAGCTGGCGACGTCCATGGACGTATAGTATAACAGAATCCATGTTACGTTTGATCTTTGGAATAAGAAGAGTTCACAGGAGCCGCCGTTGCGCAATAGTCTTCTAATTGTATCATTAAGATAACCAGGACTTGATGAATCGCTTCTGGTTTCAGTCTGGTTAACGTAACATCAATGAAGCCTTGAATATCTTACTCATATTATACATCTACGTCGTTAAAATCGCATTCATCTTGAACTGAAAATTGTCAGAGCACTGGAGACAGCTGGACACTCAGACCATTCAGTGAATAAATACTTTAAGAGGTCACAGAGTTCAGCTGATTTTGTTTGTACTGTCATAAGGTTGTCCTTGGTTTCTATATTTACGGGTCTGAACTCTGAATGTAGTCCATGCAGCTGATCACAATTTATAGATGTCGCGACCTTGTATTTTTCAGAGCTTCGAGTGTGTACCTTTTAATAACAAGATTTTACTGAATAACTTCACTCCGTTTTTTTTTTATATCTTTATATGTTTGCAAATCTTTTCAACCACTCCTGAGTACTTAGAGGTCTTAAACTTTTCAAACGTATATATAAAGTCGGTGACAATACATTTATTGTACAAAATTGGATCATCCTTCTCCAGAGATTAAAAAGTTGTAAGGCGTTTCAAGATATCCAAGGGTCGTGTGCGATCATGTGAAGTATCTATGAAAGGGCGTAGGAAAAGAAATCTAGATCGTCAGATTTTTTCCAGCTCAAACCTCGGAAGACACCGAGCGATCGAGTGGATTCAGTCACTGCATACCGCCGACACCGCCATGTATATAAGCCGTGTTTGGTATCTCGGGAAAATGCTTCACGACTACAACTCACATATCTTTTGACATTTTTCATGCACTGCACGTGTTCTAAAAATAACTAGGTATTGTATTGACCAGGGGCCAGGTAGGATGACTCTACTATAGCGATTATCGGTAAGTGATAACGTGTACAATTGTACATAGTAAAGATAAGGATTGTTCAGTTGTAAAGATTAGGTCGGTAGATATATTATTTACAGTCAAATGTCAAATAAATGACAATTTAGATAATGCACATGTGTATTACTTCGATAGGATAATCTAAATACCAAATCACAAGTTCGTACCGGATCTAAATTGTGAGATATTCGATATTCGTATACTCCTGAAGATTTTTAATCCTATTTTTCACCCCCTTAGGGGCGGAATTTCCAAAATTCTTTCCTTCTTTCCGAATATCACTTCTCCACGAATAGCCATTTGGGTTGTGTCAGTCATTTATTTATTTACACTTTTGGTGAACAAGATACGGAGGCATGTAAACATTTCAAATACAAATCACATTTGTTCACTTGGGCTTATCACAGTGCTGAGATCTCTGCCAGCTAACCCTTTTTTGTAATACGAACACCTCTTACAGGCAGGACACAGTAAAAATATATAAAAAGGAGTGAGAATCACTAAGAAGAATGTGTGGGAAAGAAATCCTAGGATCGCACTGGGAAATATTAGAGAGTTTTACTGCTAGTAAAAATGGCGTAAGCTACCACCGAATTCTTCTACAAAAGAATCATACACGTGGAAATGCTTTCTGTATTAATTAATTGACAAAAAAAGAGATTTGCCGAAACACCAACGGGATTGTTTCTTTGATCTCAGGTACAAGATCACATTACGATACAAAATACCGCTTCAGTGCAGACTGCAGAGTGTATGATGTAGGTACTCAAATGTAGTCAAACGTACCTTTATACATTCTAAGAAAAATCAGCTCCATACTGTGTAATGAGGAAATTAAACACTACATACCTACTCAGGAATCAGGTGATTCCTTCCTGGTTTATAGATGCATAGATAAGGCTCCCGACCCGACTATGACGTCACGGTAATTTCCCACGGCATTAAGGTTCAAAATCGCGTGAACAATCGCATTCCATTTTTTTGGGTTAATTTCGCTTCAATCAAAAAACTTTTACGGTCTTTCCCTAGATTTTAATGCATATTATCAAAACAAAAAAAAATCTGCGCCTTTCGGGAAACGAGTTTCTGTCTTTCGGAAAAAAATATCAAAGGTGTTTTTCGCTTTATTTTGAGAATTCTATTATGGATCTATATCTAAAAATATTTTAAAGCCATTTCCTAGATAAAGGTTCAATGTAGGTATCTACCGTACTATTTTGCCAAGTATATTTAGTAACGGTTGTCGAGTGATCTATGGTGTCTCGTTTTTAGAAATTTTTGAAATGTCAGTATGCGTACTCATAATGTGTGATAAATGTACCTATGTGGTATCTTATACTCGAGGTATTACCTATAATTATCAAATTTCTGTCAGCTTAGCGTTTATACGTTATTACAGACATAATAAATGTATCTATTTAGACATAATCATACATACATTATGTAGGTATACTCGTGTAAGAGTCTGGGAAGCGATACAATTGCAAAATATACCTACACTTACCTATCTAAAGAGTTATATTACATCAAATAAATAAATATGATCAGATCAACTAAAAAAAGTAATCGTAAATAAAGCCTAAGCGTATTATTTCATATACATTTTTTTCGCGGTTTTCCAAACGATACCAAACACGCGATCCGAGGCACTTGGATTTCTTTATTCAATGGCGCCTCCTATCAAGAAGAGACAGAATCAAAAGTCATAAAAAGATATGAGTTCTATACTTGTGAAGCACTTTCGTGAGATACCAAACACTCGATCGCTCGGTGTCTTCCGAGGTTAGAGCTGGACATTCTGGACAAAATCTGACTTGCGATCTGGATTTCCTTTCCAACGCCCTTTCATACGATACCACACATGACCTCACACAACCCTTGGATCCCCCTGAAACGCTTTACATTTTTTTGTTGCTGATGTGATCCATTTTTACACCAATTCGTATGTATTGTCATCGAATTTACGTACTTCTTCGAAATAGCACTGGATTGTCATTAAGGGTGTATATAACTATCAATAATTTTACTTATTTATTCAGTAAGTAATTTGCATTTCTATTGCTACTTACTACCTAATAAAACTTCCCGTAATCTTTCTACTTTCTATGTTACCTCTACCTGCTTCTATATTATATTCTACCCGTTTATATGTTTCTGTTTCTATTCTACTCCAGACTGGCTAACTTAATATTTATTATGGTTTTGTTTTTGGCGTTGTCATGACGACGTTCCTTCACCCCTCTCCCTGCCACCCCCACACTTCACCACATCAACCCTTATAGTAAAAAGTGATATACTATCAACTTATTATACGTACTACTTTTATAAGTTTTGCATTTAATCGGAAAACCATTACTTTACCGACTATAGATGCTTATACTACCTCAATCTTAGTTTTTTCCCCTCTTCAATGTTTTTTTTGTCCCTGTCTTTTCTCTCCCGACATTCTACAATCAATATAACGTAATAGACTCTCTCTTTCTCCTACATTTTTTTATGAAGACAACCACATGAAAATTAGTTATGCAACAAACATTATGCGAGTTTAATATTAAGATAATATAAGTAATCGTAAAAAAATTAGCAAACAACATTTCATGACTTCACGGTCTAGAACTGTTTTTCGCGGTCTTCCAAATGATACCAAGCACGCCCTTCCGAGGCGCTTGGATTCCTTCATTCCAATGGTGTCAGGCGCCTCCCACCAAGAATTGACAGAATCAAAATTTGTAAAAAGATACGAGTTCTACTCGTAAAGCACTTTCATGAGAGACCAAACATGGTGGTAATATCTGTGAGTGTGAATGAATCACCTCCATCGCTCGGTATCTACCGATGACTTGAGCTAGACAAAATCTGACTTTCGACCTGAATTTCTTTTCCTGCGCCCTTTCACACGATACCGCACATGGCATTAAATCCCTTCAACCGCTTTATTTTTTTCTTTGTAGAAGGGTGATCTAATATGGTAGAGAATCGTAATATTATCTAATTTACACAATTGGTGAAAGTTTCAGTAACTAGCTAGTCTGAAAACGAGTTAAAATTCGACTGGAAGAGATGAAAACAAGCGAGGAAAATTATTACCATTCCTTTGAATCCACGTTGAATCAGAGAAACAGACCATACACCATATTGTATCCGAATGCGGCTATGCTGGGTAAAGTGCTAGTATTATTAATAATGCAGCTTAACTCACATTTATGAATAAATTCCATTAGGTAATATGTTCATTGCTCACTGAACAGATTGCCAATACATTTCACAAATCCACCACTAAACAGAGAATGCAATTAAATGATCAATATAATGGCAACATTAATAATTCAATGCGGTAAATGGCAACCCAAATAATTCAATATTATGGCAACAATAACTAATTAATTCAATTCGCAGCAAAGAGAATCGTCAAATTTGACGGTTACTAAATATTAAATTTATTCTATTCCATCCCCTCACATGCCCCTCACGCCACGTCCACTGGTGGGTAGGCAGAGAGAACAGATCGCCAGACCTTCCTATCCACATTGAGAAAACAGAAAAATCCACATCCATCCAAAATTTCCATTTTTTTTATTTCAATTCTTATTCCAATCTTTGGCTCTCCTAAAAAATGTGTGAGAAATGAAGTAGGTAATCACAAATGTTTTGTCGACTTAGACATTTTCAGACCCCATTACTGTCAGTTGCTAGTTTTTTCCATAGAATCTTAGGAAAAACTATAGAATATTTGCCGAAAAATAGAGACATTCTTAGTAATCTCGTGCATAGTATAGTGTGTAGTATGTAGTAGGAATATAGAATAATTCGGTGCTAATTTCAGGCGTTATTTGACACAAATAATGTCTATCTATGTATACACAATACAGTATTATGATGTTTACTTTGTAGCACAGTACAATTGCACCACATAGAATTATACAAATAGAGGGTTGAAATTACCCCACTGCGGAGATTATGCTCACATCACATGGGTGATTTGTTACTATGTACCTACTGTATTTGTACTATTTAGTATTACTACCCCAACACCACACAATGCGGGGTGAAATGTGACAGATTCATTGTCAGGTCAAATCACTGCACAGTGCACAGTTTATTGACACCATACAAGGTTGAGTAGGAGATTCCGGAAGCTAATTGCATTGTAAATTAACGCCTAAGGACTATGGTGATTTAACCTATCATTTTTACTGCTTATGACAATCCTCATCATCATCATCCCGCATTTCCCCACTGCACGACATAGTAAAGCATAAATAATAGTTTTCAGATTTTATATTGAATATATACTGGAGGATGAAATTGATTTTACGTTTCTTATTCATCAAGTCAGTAAAAAGCACACTATAAATGCTAAGCAATAATGTGCTCATTTTATTTTATAAGAATAATTAATGTATGTGATCGTATCATACTCCGCACGTAGCTTTCTGTTGGTTTGAAAGCTTTCAATTCTACAAATTATTACACTCAATATATTTCATGGTTTACGTATGCTCTAGTAAGTAATACACCACATCGGCATCACCCACCCATAGTCTATACAAACTATTACACAATTGTGTAGAGAGTTCAAAGAAATCGTTACCTCTAACAAGGTCAGCCAAATTTTCCTATAAACTAGACTATCCCCCGTTTTCACCAACTTTTACCTAAGAAGGAGACCCCTAAGAAATTTCCATACAAAAACAGAGATAATATTCTATTTATTGACACGCAGGCCTACCAACCTCACCCTAATTCCATACAAAATGCAACACGCAACTCACCTAGCCTGGGCAGAGATATTTGGGCACCTAACGTAGGTGAGTTGCGTGTTGCATTTTGTATGGAATTAGGGAGTGGTTGGTAGGCCTGCGTGTCAATAAATAGAATATTATCTCTGTTTTTGTATGGAAATTTCTTAGGGGTCTCCTTCTTAGGTAAAAGTTGGTGAAAACGGGGGTATACCTGCTAGATTTCTCTATAAACTTACTTAGTGATGTATGTATAAACTTTATAAAATGATGTACATGCATAGTTTCTACATATTATATAATAATAATTTCAGACCAAGCCGGTTTATCCTACGGGTGCCAGGATATACATAACTAAAGACAATTCCTGATCCTATGGTTTCGATACGAAGGCACAGGAATGGAGAGAAAGGGGGTTACTAATTTACTATTCAGATGTGCGGCGATCTATCAAACTCTTAATAGTTTTGTAATTATGTAATTCTATAAAAGTATCATCCAGAGAAGTTAATTAGAATTTTAACGTATGCGTGGTGTGCTAAATAATTCAATCTGCACAATCTATAATTTCATAACAGGGTCCTAACTGAAAAAAATGAGATTCTTTAGTGACGTAATAGATTCAACAGACCTAATTAATTGAATAGGTAAAACAAAACTTCAGGTATATGTATTTTTATGAGATTGTAATTTTTTTATATTTATTGAATAATTAAATACGGACGACATCTACTGTTTTTTTTTTATACAAAAGGACATAAGGACAACAAGCGTTTAATTATAAGTTCTAGAATAAAATAATCACATAAAGAATAGGTCGGTATATATAATCCCATTAGTATTATCAGCTACAGGTATAATACCAAAATCGCTAATAAACAATTTAAAAAAATTAGATTTACCGGAAAATTTATACATAAAAATGCAAAAATCGGTCATTATTAATACTTGCAATATTGTAAGACGATTCCTAAATACTGATATTTCAGGCACAATGCTTGTATTTTAGGCCCCACGCATCTGAGCCTAATCCTGTGATATCCGTTATATCTGGATAGGTGAATTTTTCCCAGTATTAGGCTGATGAGTTTATATGTGAATCATGAATGATAATATGTAGACTCTTCTGGCTGATAATACTGAGAAGTGTGTTGGCAAAGTCATGCCTCCGCGTAAAAAAAAAAAAACAAATAATTACTGGATGCATGTATCATTAAATTGGCTTTCGTTTTGCAATGTGTTTTATGTTCATTTTTTGTACTTTAAGGTATACAAAAAAACCAATTTGTGACCTGCATATAATAACTGCATAAAAAACTCTCCCCTATAGGTAAATTGTATTTGATTATTACCATCAATATATAGCACACATATATGACATTTTTTTATTTATACTCGGATATCTATCTCAATTTGCCACCACAAATATTCGACCGACTGTCAACAATAATAATATAAATATTAGATAAGTAGGTACCTCCATACAAAACATCAATGGTATCGATTAGGTGATAGAGAGAGATTATTGATAGATTCTGATATTATCTACATTATGTATGTCTAATGTATAACTATATGTGCCTGGTACCTCCATTAGATATTATTTTTATTTAGGGACATCAGCGCATCTAACAAAAATGTATTTATCCAAAGGCTATAAAAATATACTAACTTTGGCACACTTGCATACAGATACATAGATGTAGTACAGGAAAACGGTAGTTTGGTGATGAAAAAAATATAGGAGTAGGTACTTTCTTAGAAATGCTGTCAAGATGAGATCGCTGAGAAGAATGTGTGGATAAACGTCGAGAGATAGGATAAGAAATGAAGAGATTTGAGAGTTGAGTAAATGGAAAACGGATATTGTGACTAAAATGAAAGTGAACAAGTTGAGATGGTTGGGACATGTAGAGAAAATGAACGATGAATAGATAACAAATAAAATAAACCTGGGTGAAAGAAGAGGTGTAAGGAAGCGTAGCCGTCCTAGAACCAAATGGCCTGACCATGTAGACCAAATTCTCATGTAGACGCGTTCTGAGTAAAAGGAATCGTAGAGTGTGTATGAAAAATTGCATGAATGTGACGGAAGTCTGAAGTGTGTGTAAGGATAGGAAAGTCTGGCGATCTGTTCCCTCTGCCTACCCTGCATGGGATGCAGCGTGAGGGAATAGAATAGGATAATTATTGTTTTATTTAGTTACAAAATATTCGTGTTTATCCAAATTTCTTCGTACAAAATCCTAGATTCACAAGTGTGTACACGTTGTGTGAATAGACTGCAAATCATTTACACAAGGCATTCGAAAGTAGAAAAGTAGTAGGTAGGCCGAGAAAACAGATGGCCAATCTTTTCTCTCGGTCTACCCCGCAAGGGATGCGGCGTGAAGGGATGGAATGGAATAGAATTAATAGAATAATACCTAGGTAGGTATTCGGTAGGTTGGTAATATAAAATGTGTTGATTAGTAATAAAATACAGGTGTTGTACCAATGTGAGGTATTGATCAAATAGCGTGAACAAATTACACATCAAGGTGAGGGGTGCAGCGGCGTGTTGAGGGGGGGGGGGGGTAGTGCTGGGGGAGGGGGTTATTACATTTTAAAAATTAAACAATATGTTTATAGGAGGGTAGCCAAGGGCTGTAACTCTTATATATGTATGAGTACATGTCGGTGAAATATATCCGGAACACTATCCTAACTTGAAGCTATAGTTACAGGTGCATACATTATGTAATTGTAAAGAAGTATGCATTACTGTTAATTGTACACTAGGTACTGAAATTTTGGATTAAGTATACGGCAGTGAAGTGAACGCAGCGCAGGTTCGGTCCAAAAAGCTCTGACATATTCATACCAATTTTTGTTTAATTTGACTTGTTTTAATTTAAATTTTCTTACAGATTCGTTCTAATTTATGTTTCTCATTTAAGAAAAATATTACTGTGTAACACTTTTATGTGACACTATGAAATAAAACACACCGATATTTGACTACATGACGTATAGTATATTCATCAAGATTTGAGCTTGTGTACACAGACAAACACATTTAGCTCAAACCTTGCGCACAATATGACTCAGATCTAGAATTTCTCACTTGAATGATCTGCGCTCCAACCAACTGAACCAACCGTGTATCATCCACCTAACTTGTGAACATTTGTAAGTTGTGAATATGCTGGCTAATAATAAATATTTATTTATTTAATACATATTTTCATCAAGATAATAAAATTACCGAAATAAATAATCACCATAAATTAACGTTATAGAGTTTGCATAGTTATCGATCAGGCGCAATTTTTATTTCGAAACAACGATCGTATATTATTACTGATCACAAAGACAAAAATCCTGTCGAATTTGCAACCCCGAACAACAAAAACAAGCGCAGACCTGGAAGCAGTTTTCACAATACAGGGCGACACGAAGACAAATGGAGGAGGCCTCTGTCCAGGAGTGGTCGGAAATGAGCTGACCAAGAAGAAAATTGAGATACCTAGCTTTATTGTTTAATCACTTGATGGCAATATATTAAAATGGATGAAACATTTACCTGTCTGATGGTGGTATGGTAATGTAATAGCTACATGACTAACTTGAATATTTTAGGGGATGGAGTGTAACTTGAACTCAATTACGTAATGAAAAACGATATTTCTTAATTAAGTGGAAAATGTCAGACGGTCAATTATTTAATTAACACGTTAATGTGAAGTTACCACAGTAGGATTGTTACTGAAATTTTGACAGAATTGTGTTAGCAAATTACAGGAATTTTTAAAGTTCTTTTAAAAGATTTGAAAATAAGAGCTACCAACAATAAAATCATGCAGTATGAAACTTGTAGCTTCAGAATTGCTAAATTATATGGGACCAAAAGTAGTGAAATAATTATGTTCTGTTTTTTTTTTTCAGAAGTCTCACAGAGCAAACTTGATTTAGTGTTGCTTGATGTGATAATAAGATATGGTTAAATTTTTTCGATACTTTCAAATTATATTTAGGAACTGTTGTTTAAAACAACTAGCCAATTTTTGGATTGTTAGAATAAACTGGCAACTTTGTTTTTCAAACTTGTGATGGCGGTTTAAAGGGATTATCGGACTATTTTTTTCTTTATCCAACTCACAAAACTATATCCTGCCTTTAAAATGTAATATTTTCGGCATTGTAGGTTACTTGGCGCCTGTGTTATTCGGGTGTGAGGTTACTTACTATCAATATTGTAGGTTACTTGTAAAAGATACAATGTGAGAATATTGCAGACCTTTGACATCTCTTATGACAAGATTCGACAATCAGGACTACCAACAATACAATCTTGAACTCCACTTGCAGCTAATGTCCGCCGGCTGACAAGATATGGTAAATAGATAATAGTAGTAGCAATTAATGTCAATATGGAAATGCAGTTTGAAACATATTTTTCAATGAAATGTATTTTCTGATAGTAGTAATCTTTTAAGGCTTCCATTTAATAGTAGTAAAAAAACATCTATGGAAAAACAATACGTATAGACAACAATACTGTGCTGTTGGGTGTGGACCAGTGGTTCCCAAAGTGATATACATGACCCCCAGGCGTCGATTTCGTGCTCCAGGGGGTCTATGGCGGCGAAAAATAAAATTTGGGGTCTATGAGAGGTCCGAGGGGTCTACGAGAATTAATCCCATTTAAATACGTCGAGATAGATATTCTACTTTTTTAAATAATTCAGCTATAGATTCGCATTTTGTGTCATTTTAATTAATAAAAATATATGGTGCGTTTTCATACTTCTTCACCCTATGGCTCCCCACACACGCATTGACATTCAGTTAACTGAATCGACCGTTTGCAGAAAAGCTCCGTCCAAAACCCCTTTCTGAATTCAAAATCAGGGTAACACTGAATTCAGAGAAAGGTTTTGGACGGAGCTTTTTTGCAAATGGTCGATTTAGCTAATTTTATATCAGTGCTTGTGTGGCCGTCCTATAAGAGTGATTTCCAGTAACGCCACCAGACGAATGGCGTCTTCGAAATTATTGTTGAGCGAAAAAAATGAGAACAAAAAATGTCACGGGGGGAGGAGGGGGTCCTACGACGAAATAGGTTTGGGAACCACTCATATAGACTATTGAGCAAGGCAAGGCAATATAAATAGAGTATGGACGAAGTATTATTTATAAATATGTTTTGTGATTGTAAGGGTGATAAAGAGATAGCAGGAGGAGGGGTAGGGAGGGGCAAGGAGGGGTAGAGGGGGCTTTGGTTGGACACGCAATGGACGTGACTGCTGTTATAAAAATAGGAAGGAAGAAAGCACAGACAGTCATGAGGAATAATCTATTAGATATTGTATTTATTTATATTTAAAGCTCGTGACCCAACTATGACGTCACGGTCATTTATGGCCCACGGCATTAAGGTTCAAAATCGCATTCCTGCACTCTGCTACAGCATTCGGTTGCTTATGGGGTGCAGTAGATTTGTAAATAATTGTGTACTTAGTTTTAAAAGTGTTCATTATGTACCTATACTTAAATAAAATAAAATCGCATGAACAATCGCATGATAAAATGGTAAAAATAGCGATTTTTTTTTCCTTTTTTGGGGTTAATTTCGCTTCAATCAAAAAACTTTTAAAGTTATTCCTAGATAAAGGTTCAATGTATCTAACCTATTTTTTTCCAAAGCACATTTAGTAAGGTTGTCGAGATCTAAGGTCTCCCGTTTTTAGAAATTTTTGAAATGACAGTAAGTATGCATACTCTTAAGATACAATTTTTTAGGTAAACTTAGTAGGTACTTAAGTAGGCATACTAAATTTATTATTGGCACAAAAAAAATTAAATTGTATCACATAACTTTCCCCAAGCGCGTCAAAAATACAATTTTTTGCCATGCGATAAACCTAGTAGATAGAAGTAAAAATTTAGGCTAAATATTTATATTAAACTCCACAAGAAATGGCTTTTGATTTCGCGATTAGTATTCGAAGATTTGCACCCTCATCATTAATACTGGTCGCAAAATCAAAAGTCATTTTTTGTGGATTTTAATCTAAATATTTAGTTTTCATTTTTTCATTAAAAATGGACTTCCACCAAGTACCGACGCTCAAAAACGTCTCGTTGATAGATTTTGGTTACATGCTTAGCCGTCGCCCAGTAGACGTGAGATCCGAATTCGCAAAAAAGTGGATAAATATTTTTTCATACAGTTTTAAAACGCCAGTCGATAATTATTGGAAACTTTTGTGAAAATATTTTTTGTAATTCAGTTCCAATTTACGTACTGATGTATTCAATATAATCTGTCAAGTCTCCGTAGGTACCTACTTAATTTTTACAACCACGTGTTTTTCCGCATGTCGGAAAATTTATTATTTATTTACCTACCTATTTTTCACACGATAAAAAAATCACCATTATTAACAATGCTTGTAAAACTTTTCAACAATTAAAGACACAAAAAACAACATATAGGTACTC
The DNA here is from genome assembly GCA_963576895.1 of Ceraclea dissimilis. Taxonomy (NCBI): domain Eukaryota; kingdom Metazoa; phylum Arthropoda; class Insecta; order Trichoptera; family Leptoceridae; genus Ceraclea; species Ceraclea dissimilis. Next base: position 1,619,433 of record OY756360.1, read on the forward strand.
AAAAGTTTTATGTTTGCCACACCCGGAATCGAAATTCAATTTGCATAATATTATGAACACACTGCTTCGGAAAAATCGTGAAAACCTACTTCAAAAACATAAATAAAATTGATAAATATAATCATTTTTATACAAAATTTGTTGTCTGTACAGTATTTGAGAATTTGTTCACGAAAATTTGACGAAAAATTGCGTAAATTTCAGAAAATATCAATAATTCTAGAATTCAAAGCATGTATGAAATAAAATTGAAAAGTATTTCTATGCCTGCGATCTTTCCTATAAACAGTTTTTAAATTAGTCTTAATTAAAGTAATAAGTAAAGCAAATTAAATAAATAACATTACCAACTTAAAAAAACATAACCTGTACGTATTGGTAATTGTTTAAAATAGAATAATTTATTAGGATTATAGGAAAATAATCAAATTATTGCCCCATAGACGTGAATTTCCTCTGAAAAGAAAACTTATCATACCGTAGTTTATACGTGCACTAATTCTGAAACATTTCGCCGTGAAAAGCAGACACGATTTCGACATTAGAAGGAGGTTAGCGTAATATAACATTTAGTGGGTCAAGAATTGAAAATAAGGGTGAAAATCCTATGACATTAGATTGACGAAGCATTAGAAGAAGAAAAGTCAACTGTCAGAATACGAAAATTGGAACACTTTTCAAATTTGGAAATTACGTAATTTCGAATGTTTTGTGTGGATGTGAGAAATGAATGTAAGTGTAATATTTTTGTAAGGGTTGGTACTTACCGGTGGCCAGCCGCAGGCAGCAAAGGCCGGCCAATATCGGCAGCAGGCCGGGCATATCTCTAACGCGGCCCCATACTCTTACACCCGCGGCACGTCGCGCGCTGCGGCTCGGCGCGGCTGACTGAGAAACACTGATACTCGAATGTGAGCGCCTGCGCTGCCTGCATCGATAGGCATGCGCCCTCTCCCGCAGGAGTCCTCTACCCCATTTCCGTTATGGGGGAAATGATAAAAAACACTCAGTGGAAAAATTAATATTGCCAAAAGCTAAATTAAACTTTTATTTATAAAACCGCCACAGAGATCTTTTGTTTGTATAGTAAAATACTCAGCGTCTACATTATTTTCCCTCTTCAAATTTAAGTATTTTTCTAATCACCCAGCACCTTAACATTTAGGTATATTTACGTAAATATTATATCAGAACGCCCTCAAGAGCCGGGCTTATGCCGCGCTGAAAAGACGTTAACTACCCACCACTTATTACAATATACAATTAAATAAGTAAACAAAAATATATTTTTATTACTTACATAATTAAAAGTATTCAACTTATACAAAGTCGTTTGAAGCTCCCATATGCAACAGTTTGTGACCCCAGCTAAGCGGGTGGAAAGGTAAACCAGAGGCAATATGTAAAGGGGTCACACATGTGTGTGATCATTATCATCGCACTCGGGCTTTTTATATCATACTATAGTGTATTAGTAGTTACATAGCACCTATAATATAGCCAGTACCTAACTACTAGTTATTAATTTATTTATAGTATGGTCAAAAGAAGTATATCACATCCCTCAAAGGAAAAAGTTTGAAGGTTGGACATAGGACAATGATAAATTTCGCAAGCAAGCTTGGAGTCAGAAATCAAATTGGACGTTCTTTATATATTCAGTCGCTGGCTCATTCAGGTATAGGAAGTCACCGAAGCTCTCTTCATATATGCTCGGAGCCCGCACTCAGTCACAATGTGGCCCACAGTCTGCCTCTCCGTCCCACGGTCGCAGGCAGGGGAGTCCAGCCACCCACACTTGGAGAAAAAGTTAGCACGTCTTTCATCATGGCCTAACTAGTTATTAATTACCACATATTGTTATGATAGTTACACAATTATACACACTTTGGTGGTAACGGTACTAATACTAATAGTTTACCCCGCGGAAAATTAAGTTTTAAAGTTCCCGACGCAACTATGACGTCGCGGTCTTCTCCCACGGCATTAAGGTTTAAAATAGCATGAACATCGCATGATAAAATATGGTAAAAATAGCGTATTTTTCCATTTCTTGAAGTTAATTTTGCTTCAATCAAAAAACTTTTTCGGTTATTTCCTAGATTTTAATGCGTATTATCAATACAAAAAAAAAAAACGCAAATTTCGGGAAACGAGTTTCTGTCTTTCGGAAAAAAGATCAGGGGTGTAAAACCCTAAACCTCGGGGGGGCCTGATGATGTGATGAGTGATTTACGCAATACCTATACCTAATAATATAATATCTAATATGTCTCGATCATTTTCCGACAATAATTGATATCACCGAATACTTAAATAACATAAATGTTGTTTACTTCCGTAATGATCTGAACCAAGGTTTCCCAAATTTTCTCTTAAAAGTAGGTATGCATATTGACATTTCAAAAAATTCTAAAAACGGGAGATCGAGATCTCGACAACCATTACTAAACATGCTTTGGAACAAAATAGGGTAGATGCATTGAACGTTTATCTAGGGAATAACCGTAATTTTTTTTTTCTCGTATATAGGTTTTCCAAAAAAATTGCTAAAAACACCTCTGATCTTTTTTCCGAAAGATGAAACTCATTTCCCTAAAGTTGCGGGGAATTTTTTTTTGTACTGATAATATGCATTAAAATCTAGGAAATGATCGTAAAAGTTTTTTGATTGAAGCGAAATTAACCCCAAAATATTAAAAAAAAACGCTATTTTTCCATTTCATCATGCTATTGTGAACGTGATTTTGAACCTTAATGCTGCGGAAAATGACCGTGACGTCATAGTTCGGTCCCGAGCTTTAAAAAAAGCATTTTTACGTGCATGTAGTTTGGGAAACTTGTGACAATTCTAATTGTGCCCAAATTAATTGTTGGAGGCAGGTAACACAATATGGTATGTAATTATAACTGAAATTACCATTCTACATATAAGCAGGCACATATGTAGGTATCGAATGCAGGTATGTCGGTGTAATTAAACAGAAACCATAGAGTTTTTAGATTAAATTTAATTTTAGCCGCTAATTGATATCAGTGATGATCTGGCTCTAATTTCAGGTTGATATGTAATGAACTGAGGGCCCCCAGTATACATCACCTTTAGAGATTTTCATAAGTTTGCAGGAATTGCAGGTACTTATAATAAAATTAGCGTCGCAGGAGAAAATTTTCATTGGAAAAGTTGTAATTTTATAGATTTACACAACAACTTTTGAAAATTTATGATATATGACCAACAACAATGTTACTTATTGGCCCCCTCCCGCCTCAGGCCATGCCTGTGTGTGTAATTATAGTATAATAGCACCGCAGGCGATTTTTTTTTATCCCATACGATGTTATTTAAGTATATTTTCCATAACGATATACATACATATACATTTGTATAATATTTTTTATTTCTGCTACTTTCGAGTATTACTGCGAGTATTTAATTTAATTAATTATTTAATAGGTATTAAAGGATGGGCTCAGGGGGACCCCTTCGTGGGGGGAGGGGGCACAAGCTGTCACCAGTCCGCCACTGTGTATTACGACTGATACTAGTATGATATATGTTATTAATTTTCACCTTGCTTATTCATCTAGATATTCGTAAATTTATCTCTAGGGAGTTCACTTGAAAATGTGGTAAGTAACCGTTTTAGAGTAGATAATAAATTTACACAAAATTTAAATATTACTTCTTTAATTGACATCGCTGTACCAAATACATTTAACATGCAAACAACCGTCGCAGAAAAAAATCGTAAATATAGAGAATTAGGTAGCAGGCGAATATTGTAAGACGATTTCTAAATACCTACTGATATTTCAGGCACAATGCTTGTGTTTTAGGCCCCGCGTTGAGCCTAATCCTGTGATATCCGTGATATCTGGATACGTGATTTTTTTCCCAGTTTATATGTGAATTATGAATGATAATATGTAGACTCTTCTGGGTGATAATACTGAGAAGTGTGTTGGCAAATCTTGCCTCCGCGTAAAAAAATAACGTCTTCTAATTTATTAAACTTAATAGATGAATATGTTGAAATTGTTGAAACTGAGATTATCGTGAAAAACATATAATACCGCCTAGATAATTTTGCGCAACGGAAATCTGATCTCTTCGCCTGACCTGCTTAGGGGGAGATGGAGAGAGCATTTTGAGTCAATTCTAAACCGACCGGACCCCTCCTCGCCCTTCAACATTGGCGAGGAGGAGGGAGACCTAAACATACCACGAGCGAGTGGTATAGTTGAAGGACCTCCGAGTCACGGGGAGATTGTGTCTGCTGTGAGGAAACTCAAGAATAACAAGGCTCCAGGAGATGATGGTATCCATGCAGAGCTCATAAAATGCGGCATGAACGCACTCATTGACCCGCTTTACCACCTCTTCAATAAGATCTGGAATGAGGGGCTCTGCCCAAAGGACTGGAGAAACGGAACCATCATAACACTATTCAAAAAGGGGAACCCTCAGGAATGTGGAAATTACCGTGGAATTACTCTACTGAGCGTACCCGGTAAGGTCCTATCTCAGATCATCTTGAACCGCATCCAGAAACCAATCCTAGCCATACTGAGGAAGCAGCAATGTGGCTTTGTGCCTGGCAGGTCCTGTTCGGACCCAATTTTCTGTGCCAGGTGTGTCCTCCAACAATCACAAGAGTATAACTCGCCAGTCGCTTGCTGCTTCATTGATTTCGAAAAAGCCTTTGACAGCCCCCATAGAGAATCAATTTGGAAGATATTGGCCCTTTACGGTATTCCCACGAGGCTGGTAGCTATGATCGAAGCCCTGCACACGGACTCGGAGTGCAGTGTGAGAACCTCCTGTGGTCCAACTGACACCTTCAGGATCACAACTGGGGTTCGACAAGGATGTGTACTGGCGCCTTTCATCTTTGTTACCGTCATGGACTACCTTCTCAGAAAATCCACGGGGAACTCAGGGGGAGTGCCGTTATTGCAAAGACCTGCCAACGAAACAAACGTGGGAACTCTACACGATCTAGAATATGCGGATGATCTCGCCCTATTCGACACGTCTGTGGGTGGACTACAGCACAGCACTACAATGCTCTACAACAACGCGACACGCCTTGGCCTCAAGGTCAACACTGGCAAAACTGAGTACATCTGTAACGATGCATGTCCGGATAGGGTCACAGCTATGATTGTCAACGGCAATCAAATCTCCCAGGTAAACAAATTCAAATACCTGGGCGCCACCATCACCCCGGCAGGTGACCTCCGGACAGAACTGCCCATTCGCATCGGAGCTGCCAGTGGGGCATTCAACAACATGGACAAGATCTGGAAGGCATCCGGGTTTAGTATCCAGACAAAACGCCGCCTATTCAACGCCTGTGTGATCCCTGTCCTCCTCTACGGCTGCGAGTCATGGCACTTAACCAAGGCTCAAGAGCGTAAGATACTCAGCTTTGAGAATAGGTGTCTTAGGAGGATACTGGGTATCACATGGCAAGAACGTAAAACCAACGAATACGTTCGACGGCGTTCCCAGCAACGATCAATCCTGTCAGTAATACAGGAAAGACGTTGGTCGTGGCTGGGCCATGTTTTGCGAGTGCCCAACGACAGCTGGCCAAAGAGAGCGCTGTTTTTCCACCCACAGGGGTCCCGACGCCCCGGAAGACCCTCTTTCACAGTGCACCGTTCCTATGACAACGAGATCAGAGCGTTAGGAATGACGTGGAGAGAGGTAATATCACTCGCACAAAATCGCTCTGAATGGAGACGCCTGGTAGCCTCCCTGTGCTCCCGAATGGAGACATAAAGGGCGTAGTAGTAGTAGTAGTAGTAGATAATTTTGTGCATATACTCGTATGTAGAATAGAGGGGAGGAGTAGGTTGGAAAATAGGGGTTGCGTATGGAAATTCGGACTGTTTATGATTGAAATAAAATATAAGGTGGAACGCATGTCTCATTTCCATAAAAAGAAACTCAAAATACTTGAAGTTGGCGCTTACTCTAAGTACTTAAGTACATACAGATTATAGGTAGGTACACATCGACCCCCCGCATTTTTAATCGCCATGGCGTTAAAAAATGTGAGCCCCTGTATCTTAAAAGTAAAAAGTATTTATGTACCAAGTACCTATATGAAATAAGATAGGTAGGTAGTATATGTTCCCTTCATTTTCTTCCACGTGACTCACAAACTAATTTTCAATATGTATATTGACCGATTGACCTCAACTGCTCATAGTGCGATCGACTTCCGATTATATTATAGCAAGGTTTATTTCAAAGATTCTCACCTTCAACCGTACTATCGCATTTCAGAATAATTTTAAGATCTATTCATTCATTTCAACTGGCACATGATAGCACATAAGATTGTAGTATCATAAAATATATTATTATTATAAACTCTTCTATTTCCCTCGCAATTTCCATCGACTGGGCTCCAGAAAACTTCTTAATCTCGTCTTAAGACAGCGCGGCCTAATGGTTTTTTGTCCCACTTTTCACTCCAGCATTTTTTTTATTTACCTATCGGCTATTCTCAATTTTTGCACTGGTCTGCTAATCTCCACTTTATTACAAAATACATAATTAATTTAGGCTAATAGTCTAGCACAAATTTTTAAATTATTGTTGAATCTATTTGACTCCTGATTTTATGCAAAATCTGTATCATATTATTTTACCGTGGGAATTAAATTTTATGTGCTGACGAATGCGTTAAAAATTAAGCGATGAAGATATTGATTACGTATGTAAATAAATTTTAATAATTTATATTAATTAAATGCAGTAATAAACGTATTTTAAAATGTATATTTATTAACCCAAATTGCGATTTTACAGACGTGAATTTTTCTGTATGGCAATCATAGACAAATTCTCTAGTGGCAACACTTCAGTCCACTGTCAACACAATACTACCTAGAACAGAAGGCTATGACACACAACCCAAAATGGCAACCGACAGGCCTCTGCGAAATGTCAAATCTGGGCTTGTGTAGAGTATAAGTCAGTGTTCTTCTGCGATTTCTGTCCTGAAAATGTCATCCAAGCGCCAGAATTCTCCATTATTAATTAAATAATTACATATGATAGTGGAAGATGGGGGTTATTTTAAACAAAACAACATTTGACTTTCGACCAGTAGACCTTTAATAAGAAAATATTCATCAATACCACACAATTTGCAAAAGATGTCACCAATAAAACATATAATAACTACAATATCTCCTTAGATCAACTCTAGGCTATGAAATAAAGAATAATTATACACCTCATTAGATAAAATAATGTAAAGGAAGGATATATATACTTATACGATACAAAATACGCACGACTATACCGGTACACAAATCGACCTAACCTCACATCAAAATTAACAAATAAATGTCAACGATAACACGCGTACACATTATAAGACACAGGGATAACGTTTTATTATCATAAATAATCGAAAAATATCATTAGATACCCTTGAATATTGGTTTGGAATATATTTTTTCCGGTGAATAGCGCGAAGCCATCTTGATCGCAGCACAGAGTCTTTTGGGAAGATAAAAACACGAACTTTTGGTCCTGAGGCGTAATTTCCTTTACAATTTGTAACACAACACTTGTTCACCATCGTAAGCAATGTTTTTAAACCGTATTTAGTCTATTTAATCACTGTTATACAATAAATATAGCGTATTAACGAAGAGCGACCGCGCGTCCGCCATACAAAATCAACGGAAATACGTTACGGCACTAGCCTCTGCTAGGCCTCTGGACGAAGAATTTGCCGCTAGGGGCGCTGCTAGTACCACGGCTTTATACTATAGGTGGTATTGGTCAACATGACGTTTGTGTTTGAAAACTTTTGCGCCAAAATGTTGTAAATCGAGTAATTTGCAAACAATTGCTGAAAATAAACACATAATTTAAATATAGTTTAAATATAACCATAATGTCTTCTTTCTCTAGTAAAACTTATTGGGATATTTTTAATATTACTTGCGAAAAACATCCCGACAACCGAGCTGTGATTATAAAGAATACAAATCAATACAAAATATATTCTTACAAGGATTTGTTTGAAATTTCGTGTAGATTATTTGATGAAATAAAGGACTTAGTGAATGAATGCCAATGCATTGGAATATTGATGAAACATAATGTATATCTACCATCTATTATTTCAGCGTGAGTGAAACAGTTCATATATGTATTTGTCGAAGTACTTCAGTCTATTTTTTTATTTGTATTTACATTTTTGCATTATATCTACATTAACGCCGAGTTCATTTCGGGGTATGCAGAGAGAAAGAACGCCACACTGCCCTATTCTTATGCACACTTCTTGCTTCTGTCACATCCATGCAATTCATACACACAAGTCTACAATATGATTAATCCAGGTTAGATTAGGACAAACAAAAGTGGAATTGGACTGGCCACATAGCATGAACATCAGATGCTAGGTGGACTAAAAAAGTTCTCGAATGGTGACCAATAACAGGCCGAAGAAGCATTGGGAGGCCCCAGGTAAGGTGTTTGGATGACATAAGGAAGGTTGCCGGGGGCGGATGGATGCGGTCGCCACAAGATAGGGAGCAGGGGAAGTCTAAAGGGGAGGCCTATATCCAACACTGGGCGCAAGAAGGCTGAGAAGAAAAAAAAAGATTAGGACAGCCTCGTTTCACTCACATACAGTCTTTTACATTCTATTGTCACTCATTCTGTCAATATAGCACAATCATCTCCATTTATGTAACTTTGATGTGACATTCTAATATCTCAAATTTTCCCGTTGCAGGATTCATAGAAGTGGTTGCTCCTTCGCTTTCATAGACCCAAACGAAGATCATTCAATTAAAATCAAAATGATAAAAGATTTCCAAATAACCAAACTAATTACCAATTCAAGAGAAATTTGTTTAGAAGGATTTGCCGTCAGAAATCTAAACCGTTTATCCAATGAAGAAATCAATTTATGGTTGTTCGAATCACAGTGCGATCAGCCTTGTACGATGTGGAAGGATTGTAAACAAATGATCGCATATTGTATCAAGACATCCGGGTCCACTTCAATACAAAAGAATGTAATCGTCTCACATAAGAGTATATTACCAAATGTAATAGACTTAAGTAAACGGTTTCACGTACAACAAACTGATGTGATTTATTTCTCAACACCATTGACGTTCGATCCTTCAATGATAGAATTATATTTAGCAGCGTATTCCGGAGCAGCGTTATTAATATGTCGCGATAACGTAGAAGCATTGTGTTCTAATAATTGTAACGTTTCTCCAACAATATGGCAAACGACTCCATCGTTACTCATGAAAATTGGCAGCGAAAATATTAAAACTCATATATTAAATTCCGATTCTAAATTAAGAGTATTGGCGCTCGGTGGTGAGCCGTTCAATTTTGCCAAGTTGTTTAATCTGAAGCACGAACAGAATAAGACGGATGTCTATAATTTGTATGGAATAACTGAAGTCTCATGTTGGGCTTCTGTGTGTCATGTTAATTTGTCACAATCGCTTGATGACGTTACAATTGGAGAACCTCTTAGCGAAACACGAATTAGAATTATTTCCGATGACGGATTGGAAATCTTGGAAGGATGCGGTGCTATAGAAATAGGTAAGAAATAATTGTCATATTTCCGATTGTTGGTAATAGCAATGTGTCGACCTTTATGTATGCTAATGAAATATGGGCATGGCTGAAGAAAGACATATTTGCGTTGAGTGCAATGAGATTGTTGAGAAGAATGTGTGGGAAAACACTGAGAGATTGGATAAGGTATGAGGTTATTAGAGAGTTGAGTGACCGTAAGACAGGTGTAGTGACTAGAATACATTTGGATTGTTTTGACATGTCGAAAGAATGACAAGTAAAAAGAGGGATGGGACATGGAGAAAGAAGAGGTGTAAGAGACTGACATGGATGGACTGTATCGAAAAATTACATAAGTGAGATGAAAGCAAGGATGTTTAAGTATAGGGCAGTCTGGCATTCGATCTTCTCTGGCAACTTTTTATAGATGGGTTTATCAATGTTTTGTTCTTTTCCAGGTAGCGCTCACAGGAAATGTTTGGTAACAACGTCTCAGCCAGATGTGAAAAAAATGAATGTTTTTCACAATGATGCAGAAATTATTTGGCAGTCGACTGGAGATATAGGAGAAAGAATGAAGGATGGAATGATATATTTCAGAGGAAGGAGTGATCGTTTGATCAAACGATTCGGTCAAAAAGTCAATTTGTTAGAAATAGAAAATGTAGCATCAAATTTTACTGGAATCAAACAAGTCGCCTGCGTTTGGTTGCCTAAATATAATTCTGTATGCTTGATGGTTGCCTCACACAATAACAATGTTAAACCCAAATTGCATAATTATTTGCAACAGAAGTTATCGTCAAATTCGCTTCCCGATACAATTTGTGTCGTTAAAGATATTCCTTTAAGTTGCCACGGTAAGATCGCTATGTCGAAAGTGTACGATTTGTACAAATCTTGTTTAAAAACTGCTAAAGATACATCTGTAGACAAATGTTTCATTGATGCATTAAAAGAAAATTTGAATTACAACTTTGAATTTGATGATATAAAAGAAAAGTCGTTCATAGACGTTGGTGGCAACTCTATAATTGCAATGCAGATTGTGAATAAAATAGAAAACATGACGAGTGTTAATATTCCGGATGTTTTTCAACGTTTAATGAATCCTGAATTTTCTCTGCAAGATATTTTAAATCACATTGTAAATGATTTGAATAAAGGGGATCTGAATTCAACTCTATACGTACATGGTGAAGTTGATGGTGGTTCAAAAAGAAAGTTGTCTAGTAATAACGAGGATTTGAAAAGAATTGCCGTACTTCGTAGTTCATCAGATAATATTACACGAAAGATTAAAGTTAAATGGAAAATAGACTTAGGCAAGTGTATTGATGCATCTCCGGTGCTGTACAGAGATTGCAAGTAAGTGAAAATATTTTTTTAAACATTTTGTTCGAGCCTTTGCACTTTCGTCTATTTGTTGTCTGAGTTGGGCTGATAGTCTAAGACACTACCAGCCCAATTCCATTGATTATACATATTTTGAATAGTATCACAATTTTTATTTTGTGAGAAACATCGGATTTTCTACATGGTGTAGTTGAATATAACAAGTAGTTATCTCAACAGATATATATCAAAGAATGTTCTTTCCATCAGGCTTATGATTAATCGTCGGCTGGTTTAAGTGATCACTTTGCACTTAAGTAACATTCACCAATTCCAGTCCATCTGTCTGCCTGGAGATCTGGGTTCGATTCCCGGCTGCAGCAGATGGATGTACTGGGATTGGTGAATGCTACTTAAGTGTAAAGTGATCACATTTAAGCAGCCGACGATCAGTCATAAGCCTGATGGAAAGTCCATCCTTCGCTGTATATCTGTCGAGAGAATTACTTTCCATTTTATAGTTGCATCTCTTTCAACAATGTCCATTACTCCTGTTCTGTATCTAATTATTATTATCATTCCTTATTCTGTTTCTAAGTTTAATTCTTAACATTGCTCGATCCACGATTCTTTATGTGACTTTCAGCTTAGTATTTGGAAAACATGCATGCAAAGAGTCCAAGATCGTTTGAGAGGCCTACATTTAGAAGTAGACTCCTATGGACTGAAGAAAAAGAAGTACTTGAAAAATAAATTAAAAAATAATGTTCTTTTTTTTAGCGATTGTGAATTTGTGTTGGTTGGTAGTCATTCGGGAAAAGTAGCAATGGTTGAAACATCTTCAGGAAACTTGTCCCACATGTGGGAAGTGAATTCAAGAGTCGAGGCTCCTGTACTTTGCATTACTGCTGACTCTAGCCATCCAGTGTGTGTTGTGGGAGCTTATGATGGTGTGGTGTGGTGCTGGTCTCTTTCAGAGCAATATGAAACTACCTGGAAGGTGCCTCTGGAGGCTATGATTAAAAGTCAATCGTGTTACTCGAAGTTGCATGTGTTTGTTGCCACTTACGCAGGTGTAATATGGGAGATTGATGTCAAGGTAAATATGTACATAATTTGGACATTGTCATTTTTTCGGACACAGAATCCCCTATGATCTAAAATGGAACAAAATAAATAAAAACTTCTGATGGCATCCCTGCACATTAAACTTCATGATAAACATTTCTGGTAGTATCTCACAAGAATAATGGTCATACGGTGGCCTGTGGTCAATGACTCCTTGTACATCTCAATCAGATCCCCCGATCACATCTCTCCTTCAATATTGTTATAAATATGAATCAGACTATTTTGAAAATCACAATCTATGTTTTTTGTGAGAACATCAACAAGTAGTTAGGCGTTGCGCCGTGTATGAATTAATAAATAAATATATCTACCGCCATCTATCCTGCTATCCTAATAATCAGGGATACATATAAATGGTTGGAGCGTATGCTAAATACCAAAAAAAATCTCAATAGAGGGCCTTGGTTTTGATACCCGGGCATGGCAGATGGACTGGAATTGGTGAATATTACTTGAGTGTAAAATGATTACATTAAACCAGCCGACAATCAGTCATAAGCCTGATGGAAAGTCCATCCTTTGCTCTATATCTGTTGAGATAAGTACTTGTTATATGAATCATAATTATGGTTTCTGTGCTTTTCAGACTGGTGCAATAGTTGCTAGTATTTTGATTGAAGATGAGAGTATATCTGCCGACCTTGTGATCTCCGACTGCAATATATTCACAGCAACGCTACATGGAACTTGTGCCTGTGTAAACATCTCACTCGATGGAATGAAAGTAAAATGGAAGACAAAACTATCCAGTCCCGTGTTTGCTAAACCAGCTTTAATTAAGAATGATTCTCGTGTGGTGTTTTGTGAAGCCAAGGGGATTGTACATTGTTTGGATTCAGTCACAGGAGATAAGGTAATGAAATTTGTCCCTGTGGTATCCCTGGGTTGTAGAATAGGCCCCAACTCTTTATTATTTTTTTGAGTTGAGTTTTTCTCTAAGAGTGAGATTGTTTGTACTCCCATTAAAAAAAAGGGTCTGGGCTTGGATACAGAAACCCAAATACTTTTCTGCACACCTTGCACTAGGCTAAAAGCCTGTTTTGCAAAGTGTGGAATATATCGCCAGCGCCGGGGTTTGAACCTGGTATCTTCCGCTCAAGAGACTGCCACCTCAACCATCCGCGCCAACCATGTACCTACTCATGTCCAGCATCGCAATGTTTTTAAGCATCAAATTAATTGACCTTGATTCGATATTCACCCATCACTAGTGTACACAGTGCCCTTGAAGTGCACTGCACTAAGCGGCGCTATACAATTGTCGCGCTATTATTCTTCTATCTGACAAGATGAGTCATACTAATACATGTACTATACCTGCTTATGTTGTATTATACATGTATTTATTCAGTTGGTACCTTGTCAGACAACTAACTGTACATTATTTTTTATGACACAATGTTTTTATAATTCATTTTAAATTATTGGTATTGAAATACAGTCAAACTTGTATTAATTTCCCCACATAACTTTATGAATGGATACAAAATTGGTGTTGCTTACGTAACAAGAAAAATGGGTATAATTGTTTGCTTTATTCAGATATCAAGAAAATAATTTGGAAAATAAAATTAATTAATTCAATGTTTCATTTTCGCAATAATTGTGGACTGCTTCTTTTATTTTTTAGAAGATGAAAGAAAAAAAGTGTTGTCCCAGTGTTTATTTCTTTTTATATCACAGAAAACCCTCATATCTTTGATATTTTTTCTTCAGTACTGCTGTGTAATATATTCGGCATTATTCTTTAAGTTGCCAGGTTCAAACCCTGGCACTGGCGATGTATTCCACACTTTGCGATACAGGCTTTTAGCCTAGTGCAAGGTGTGCAGGAAAGTATTTGGGTTTGTGTATGCAAGCCCAGATCCTTTTTAAATAAAATGTTAAAAAATTAGGGCATTTTGACAATGTCTGCTAATTAGGGTAACCAAGAATACAGACATCCAATGTCACACGCAGGTGGCTTCTGAACCGCCAGATTAACCAAAACCACAGTAAATCAAAGTTATCACTATTTATTACAGTTCAGCAAAAAAATATTTTGTTGAATGTTTGTTAAACAGAGTATCACTGTATTTGATTAGTAGAAGTACAAGACATGGCTCAATACTGTAACAAACAGTTATACTTGCGACTTTCACTTTAATTCTGTTTTACTTATTTGCACTCAATAACCGATTAACTGCAAAAAATATACTTCTGAAGTCAATTATTGGAACACAATATTCAAATGAAACGACTGTGTATTGAATGATTTCTATCAATCTTCCTAGCTAGATAGGACAGAATGCCTTATCACTAGACTGGAAAATTTCACAATGGTGATAAAAATAAAAGATTCATGATTTTCGTGCATTTTATGCGAATAACGCATCTCCTAAAAACAGCTACCCGGGGCGGACCGCCCCCCCACCCTTCCCACGCTATGCTACTGTTCACCTGTATATATATTTTGGTCCTTCTGACTTCGAGAACATGCCCAGACATCCAGACATAAAAAACACACCTTCATACATACTTACTTATAAAATTTTTAGTTTTTTAGCAAAACAAAATGAATGGCAAATTATAAAGAAAATGTATATCGTCATCTGAGAATAAATTAGTAAATTCTGAATTTAGATTTTTTGTGAACCGACATAAATCCATGAGTGCAATTAACAAAAAGACCTAAAAGTGGTGTAGTTTTGTAAATAACTACTAGAGACTAATAAGGTTCTGTGTGAACAATATTAGTGTTTGAAACTTTAATCCAATTTTTTTTTCTTAAAAAGGAACTGGGCTTGCATACACAAACCCAAATACTTTCCTGCACACTTTGCACTAGGCTAAAAGCCTTATCGCAAAGTATGGAATACATCGCCAGCGCCAGGGTTTGAACCTGGCACCTCTCGTTTGGGAGACTGCCGACTTTTTCTCAACATTTTGGTCTTGTCGGTTAAAACCTTGTTATTCTTGAGTTTATTCTTTGCATATTTTGTACACATATGCTCTGTATGTATTTTAGCAATAATATGGTTGATCAAGTCTACAATAAAATTAAATGTTATTGAAAGACAAATAATTTATGAACATATATATTTGAGCCAATTTAATAAAAATACAAAATTAACAAAAAAAATATCTTCAAAAACAATATATAGAAAAGTGATAAAGCAAAAATAATATTGAATATTTTATGATAGCAACACTCATGTTATATATATTATACATTAATATCATGATGTAAGTAGTGTGGGTAAAATAATTACATACAAGACTTCAAGCTTTGGTACCTCACAGTTATTCAGTTCGACGCATTCTGCATTATTTTCTAAATTAACATTAATAAAATGTATTGGAATTATATTATCATTATCAGTTTCCTGACCAGACAGAACAAACCGTCAAAGAACGCTGTAATACAGAACCGACAAATTCAGAACAATCTCAATACAGAGTTAACTATTTCAGAACATTGGCATAACAGAACTTTTTTTGAGTTTTTAAGGAAACAAATGTGATGTAATGGATTTTTATTTTTCCCAAAAAATTTCCCCCCCCCCCTAAAAAGAGCCCCCCAGGGCGGACCACCCCTCCCACGCTACACAACTCTGTTTACCCATTTTCTTGTAAACGTTAACAGCAGAAATTAAAGTAACTGTATATTTTCAAGAATTATTTGTTACATTGTGGATTGTTGTTCTGTATTGCACTTGCTGTATTGACCGTTCTGAAACGGTCAGTTCTCTTCTGGCATGTTCTGTACTGTCCGGTCACTATTCATTATTTATATTGTTCATGCCACTACAATTAAATGCAAATTATACAAAAGATTCCTATACAAATAATCTCAACTATGTATTATGCTCGTTCATTTTCAGATATGGAACTTTTCTGCAACCCAAGGACCGGTGTTTTCGTCCTGTCTTCCGTACACAACATCAGACGGAGAATTCATTGCTTTCGGATGTCACGATCAACATTCCTATTATCTTAAACTCAGAGACGACGATAATATTGAACTAGACGGAAAGCTAAAACATTCTTCTGAAGTATTTGCCACACCGTGCATCTATGATAACGACTACATCATTTGCATATCGACCAAAGGTCAACTTCAATTAATAAATATGCAAAGTAGACAAATTGTAGGCGAATTTACATTACCAGGTGAAGTGTTCTCATCTGGTATAACATCGGGACACAATGTGTTTGTTGGATGCAGAGATAATTACTTGTATTGTCTGAATGTTATGTAAATTATATGGTGTTATCAGCCAGGCAGCTATGCTGATATGCCTGATCACTCACTCAGTCTGTCAAGTCCATTCTTAGCCACAACTAACTCTGGCAGCAGACCAT
Source organism: Ceraclea dissimilis (assembly GCA_963576895.1). Lineage (NCBI taxonomy): Eukaryota > Metazoa > Arthropoda > Insecta > Trichoptera > Leptoceridae > Ceraclea > Ceraclea dissimilis. Next base: position 1,635,838 of record OY756360.1, read on the forward strand.
TCCACGCATCCACTACTCTATTGGATAAGAAATGCTTCCAGGGATTCTGCTCGAAGCTGTATCACTGTATTAATTAAACGATTTTGTTACTAAATTGACTGTTTTATTTGATTTATCACTGATGATGACATTACACAATAAAGTATTAGGTATATAATATAAAAGAGATATGATTTCTAGTACATTAGTGATAATATAACAATGCCAAAATATATGGAATGCAATTGGCTAAATAATAACACAAAGTGTGGATACAATTTCCCGACACATGTTCACGGATGTAAAGCTTAATACAATACAATAATATATAATATGGTACGATATACAACTAATACAATATGAAGGAAGATAAGACTGTAATCTGTCGCTATTATCATTAGGTAGCAGTGGCGTAGTGTGGGTTTCTGCCATCTGGGGCGGAAGTCACGTCCGCTGCCCTCCGTATTAAGTAATACAAATCCAAAATTCTCGTAAATTATAAAGAACTTCTACGCTGGAGTGGGACGACTAACATTTTGATATTGATATGGCATAAAAAGTGAAAAAATAGCGCCACAGGAGAAAATTTTAAAATGTGATTAATGGATTTTTGAAATTTATTCCGTAAAAATGTCACCCCCTAAAAAGCGCCTGGAACGAACCACTACCCTCACTCTACGCCACTGTTAGTTAGGGTTGCCATCCATCCTGATAGATCGAAACTGTGACCATTACTGAGTCCTCTCGTCATGACAGACACTAAATTATCCCGCAAATCGTACAATGTATCGCATTTAATTAGATTTTTACGACGGTCTCCCATGTATCGAATGAACGAGATTCTACTGTACATCTTTTGACTAAATATTTGCTTGTCGTAAAATTACATTGTTTTTCTAAAACATTTCGACAAAAGCGAAGCAAATTTTGGCAACCCTAATCATTACATTGTAAAATACATCAATAATAAAACCATAATAAATAATATGTCAGCTTAGCTTTATAGCACTTTTTTTTCAAAATGAGATTAAAAAAATTAATAAATTCAGCTTATACGCAATCACAATTAATAGGTTTTAAAATCACCATCATAAAATATTTTTTTCTTTATCAATAAGTGTTACATTCTACACAACATGGTTACATATACACATCTCTTACGCATGCATTTAATATCACACCCCAACACGACAAAACAACCCAGCAACTATTGAAGCTAACGCCATCTGTTTGTAATTCGTGTATTTGTTACTATTACAACATTCAGTTAAGTTTATATAATACTAGCTGAGTTACCCGTGCTTCGCAACGGCACGGTGTCTTCCGATGGTTTGAGCTGGACAAAATATGACTTAAGGTCTGAACTCCTTTTTCAACACCCTTTGGATCCTCTCATCGTCATGGCGCCTCCCAGCAAAAGCTATTTTTTTTTTTCAAAAATTGCAATGTCAAAACCTAAAGCAGATTGGTACGAAAGTTTTTGCGAATTTTCACAGCAATCAATCGTAAAATGCGGGAGTTATGCAAACACTTACTTAAAACCGACTTTATTTTATATATACAGATCCACAACGTTAATATTGCATGAAAATCTCCAATGAAAATTAGTCTCTTTTATGATAAATTGTCTGCAATACGTCTATGTGACGAAAAGTCATGTTCAGTAAAATGCGAGAGCGTATTTATGATAAAAATCCGACTTTTTTTTTGCAATTTTCACAATTGCCATAATACCGACAAGATGCTATTCTAAGTTTATAATTGTATGCAAAATATAGCAAAATAAAAAAGCTAAAACTACCATTATTATTGAGTCGAATCACACAAAAGCGAATAGCAAACACTGGGTAACGGTGACTGGTGTTTAGTTTTAAAGAATCTTCATAATTAACGTGTGATTTGACGATATTGTGTGTGAATGATTGAATATAAAAATTGGTTGTATCGGCTAATGCCGTCTACCCTAAGAAAATGGTTGGCTTGTACATTAATGATAGAACGTCCTTCCGGAAGGTTCCCCACGTCTTGTACTTGTAGCCATTTTGGCCAGAGCGGCCATAGAGATATGATTCAATGACTCGCAAAGAGAGAAAGACATGCACTATGTGCTCATCAAAACTGCGTCCTTTAGCAGTATTAGAAATTCTCATATGACAAGAAAATGTGCGTCCTACCAGTAGGACATTGTATCATTAAATACCAACCCAACTGAGAGTGATATAATATGCGGTTGGGGTGCAATGCCTAACATGACACATCCATTAATATAATATTATTATGAAGCTCCAACATAAAACATTTACATATAATTATATAGGGTGTAACAATATCTAGTAATAATAATATAATGTTAGCTAGAGATAGACTAAGCGACAAGACATATTTCCCATTGCCCTAGTTAGGTTATACAATCATTGTAGTGTAGGATACATCTTATAATATAGTACAATAATTCCTGTAGAAGCCACACCTCACCGTTCCGACATCGGAGACTCGGTAGAGTACGGCTATCTCGATCCCCTTGAAGTGATGATATCTTATCGTTACTACTGCTCCTCTTCTCCGAGTTCCAACTTGATCTTGGAGAAATCAAACTCCTCGCCGGTACCTCTCTTGAAGATGTCCAACACATCCAGACACGTCGTTTCAAAATGAGTGGTGGCGTCGTAAGATTCAGAGATAAATATCCCACTATTCAGTCCATTGTCCGTAGGCTCCAAGTAGTCGGAGACAGACAGGAATTTTTGTCTAATAGATCCTAATAATTCTAACCCGGGCTGAATCTCAGCCTCGGGATTGGCTGTCTCCACCGTGGTAGAGACCATGGCTATGAACCAGCCCTTGGCGCTCACTTGATGAGTGTAGGAGATGAGGGAGACGTAGATGTCTGAGCGGCGACCCACTTGCTTTTGTGGAATGATGATTTGAGTAGAGAGGGCATCTTTGGTGTGATTAATGGGATGATCCAACAGACAAATGCAGCGCACCACCTGACCACGCTTCTTCACTCTGTCTGGGACGTAGCTGGGGTCGCAGTACACCTGCTTGCAGCGAGCAACCTCCGTACCAGATCTTACTCCAACCACACGCCCTCCCTCTCCCACTACGATCTCGTCTATAGGCTTGTCCAACATGTAAGTGCCCCCGTAGATAGCGGAGAGACGGGCAAACCCTTGGGGCAACTCCCCTAAGCCATACATGGGATACAGGTAAGGGGACTTACCGTAGCGAGCCAAGGAATCAGAATACAGCTTGATACGGCGGATAGTCTGCAGAGCGGGCTGCTGGAGGTAGTCATCGTCTCTGTACAGGGCCAGGGCATGGCCAGTGAATCCCTGCGTCTCTCTGTCTAGACCAAACTTTTCATACAAGGCCTGCATGTTGGCTGTTGAAGGATCAAAGTCCTTCCAGGATTTGGGATCTTCTTCCTGGAAGTCTTGCACATAAATAAGGAAGTTCCTAAATCTTCTCTTTTCAAACACTCCCATCAAATCGGAAGCCAGAGCTTCTTTCTGATCTACCGGCACCTTGGATATCTTGCCACCTTTGTACACATAGCTGCCCTCCACCGACTTGAACTCTAAGTAACGGGTCACGCCTGTGTGGATGAGCAACTTGACCAAGAGGCCGTTGGCCATAAGGAACTTGGGAATGAGGTCTACGTTCCAATCCCTACCGCGGCCGTAGGTCTCATCGGGTGCTGGGGCCCCGAATTTCGAGAATAATTCCTCTAAAGGAGTGATAGATGCGGACTCACCACCGTAGTACTTGTTACGATCGATGTGTAACACCTTTTTTCCCGACACGGACAACATCCCGCTGAGGATGCACTCCTTGAGGCCAGTACCCAAAACGATGGCATCGTACTCTTCATCCATGATTGGGGAGTATTAGAAAGTTCACTGAATTTAATAAAATATTACAAATTTCACTCCCAGCCGGGTGGAATTAATGTCGGACGACGCACTACGTCAAATGCGCAATACCAACTTATCGGAATAACACAAAAAATAATTTTCGCCACATTTAGTAGATATGGCGTAAAAATTCAAAGAGATTACATATTAAGTACTAGAGAGATTTTAATATTTTAATTATTTATATTCAAATTTACCCTTGTATTTTTTAATTATTTTAATTATCTGACATCAATTTATTTCCCATTTCAATATTTTATTAATCAGACTTTTACAATTTGCTTCGAATTTTTGTTCAGTTATATAATTTTATTTTTATTGTTTGTAATTACTATTGACCGATTAGCTAATTGTGTACACCAGTGGTTCCCAAACTTTTAATTTCGCGTACCACACACGAAATTATAAATCAGTAGCGTACCACTGAACTATAACCGATCAAATATCAGATCTAGCTTTTTAGCTGACGCCTCACCCAACATACAAGTAATGTATTTCTTTGTCTTTTGCTGCAGGTAACAACAGCTCTTCGCCAATTGTGTGAGCTTTTCCGGACTTTACGAACGGAACGAAACGTTTTATCTAATTATTTACTGTGTATGTCCTATGGCCATGGCTGCTTGCGTACCACCTTAATAATTGTCGCGTACCACTGGTGGTACGCGTACCATAGTTTGGGAATCACTGGTGTACACTAATAACTGGGGGTTACTTGAACACTGCATGTGGTATACTAATATTGTAATTAATTCATAAGTAATGCCTGTATGTGTACCTTGAATAAATAAATAAATAAATAAAAGATCTGATTCTATGTATTTTCAATAGAACGGAAGTGTAGCAATTTCACGCTCGGCACTTTTTGGTATTTTAGAGTCGCAAAGCTCACACTATTAACAAGATATCAATAATAATAACTAAAACATCTTTAAAACTATCGTTTTAGTCCTAAATAACGTTAAAACTAATACAATTTTAACTACGAGAGCAAAATTTCGAAACCGTTGCCCACAAACTGTCAAAATTTTCCATACGATTTGACAGTTTGTGGGCACCATTTTTGTTACACTTCTAGCATTGAGTACTCTGTCTAGGTAGTACTTAATATATTATGTCGCTGTAAAAATTATAAAATCTATGGAATATTTTATTTTATTGTTTCCCATCGTCCGTAGGCCCATTCGGGCACCTAGACTCGTAAATTTTTACAATTATAGCATATTCAAACAAAGTAACAATAATAATTTTCAGATCAATGCCAATCAGAGTGTAAAGGGCTCTGATTGACATTTCGTCATACATAAAAACAACATTCAGATCATAATATTAGTATAATAGTCAACATTTAGATAACTCGTTTAAATGACTTTTGTCTATTTTGAATAAAAGTATACTAAAAACTTGTAAAAACGATAATTAATGGTCTTTTTTTTTATAAAAATTAAATGAATCTGGGTTTATCGAAATAAACCAAAATACATCTTCGCACACTTCACAGAAAGCTTAAAAGCTTGTGTTGTGAAGTGGAGTAGGTCGGGGATCGAACCCGCGCCCACTGGATTAACAGTCGAGCGCGTTACCAACCAGGCTACCGACCACCTCTTTTTGATATTTTTATTTCCGAATGATGATGGGGGATGGGGGCTGCCTTACTAATTTTATCTCCTACTGCGCTCGATCCTCTGCATTTTCCGGTGTGACATATACCATTCTCCCTCTTGCTGGCTGACCACCTAATACCACCAGCTGTGCTTGGGCTTTATCGGGACCCTATACCGGTGCACCATCAATGATTATAATAATTTTGATGATTTACATTAAAATACTAACGAAGTCAATAATTTTAAAATACATGTACCTACCAACAAGGTCACTTTCTAAACCTCATCATCATCAGCCCGCGTTTGCCCACTGCAGGACATAGGCCTCCACTCCTCCCGCCTCCCGCTCCTGTGCGATTTGGGGGTCCAGCGAATCTCTTAATCCATTTTGGAGTGGAGGCCAAGCTCCTTTGGTCTCCACTCTAAAAATTAAACCTCACAAAATAACAATCAAATTACAATAATACAAAATTTCTTTAATTTTGCCTGAGACGTTAATTTTACCTGCACATTATCTAGTGTGTATATCGTTTTTTTGTTTTTTAATTCTAGACTAGACTAGATGGATGACGACCTCTCTGGATTTAAAAATCTGTTTGAATTTATTTAGGACGTAAAACAATGATGCGGACGTGTTTTTAGTAAAACGAACCGTAAAAATTGTACGCTTAGTCTACTGGGGAGATGTAATATACCTAGTAGGTATTTCGAAATAATTAAAAAGTTATTTTTGATTTGTATTAATGACGGATTGCATGAATCTGAAATAAGCAAGATTATGGATATTGGGTATTTGATAAGTGAAAAGACTGGCTGTCTGTTCTCTCTCTTTACTCCGAAAGAGACGCATCGGGACGGGATAAAACTGCTTACAGTTGTTTTAAATTATTTTAGTCAACGTTTTCACTGCGTTATCTAAATAAACTACCTAGAATAATTGGAATCGGTATACCTATTACCTAAGCCTAAATTAATTTATAAAATTTCGCCATTTAATTGTGATTTTTAGAACATGCAATAAATTTTGAATGGCAACATTATTTCTAACTTATTATGTTGGTACGCCCGCTTCTTGACATTTCCAAGGAAGCTGTTGGCTGTCGACTAACTTCACGGCGGTTTAGTGTTATTTCGTTTTGCTTTGGTTCCTGTCGTTCGTTATCGCGTTGTTTGTATAGTGCATATTTGTGGGACGTGTACAGTTTTATTGTTGACGTGATAGTGATTGTGGTTATTTTAACAGCAGACTGTATTGGATTATCTTCATCAATGAAGATTCATCAGATATAAATTGGGATGAGATATAAGGTATTGTTGCAAACATGATTTTCTGTTATATTTTGACATTAGAACGATACCTTATGTTTTGATTTTGTACTTGCGTTGACCTACGTTGAAGTTTTGTTTCAAGTTTGCTCTTCTTTATAATGCTGTATTTTTGTGAGACAAACAAACAGACGAAACTGTATTTTATGAGCTTGACGATTCGCATTAGCAGGTTGTTGTGCAATAATCTTACAATTCATGAAGCGTACTTTTACTATTAGTTAGAATTAAGTAGAGCACATTTTAGCAATTCTAATTTTTGAGGTTGTTGAAAAACTACACGTCTGCTTTGCAAGTTTAACGAATAAACGTATTTTTATTCACGGTGATAAGAAATAGAAATAAAACAGTCACATTATAGTTCACCTGTTGATATTTTAGTAATATAAATAACTATAAAACTTGTAATAGTTTTAATATACTGTTGCCAACCTGTATCCATGGACCGTGTTTACCTGAGATTGAAGGCCATTCAGTTAGGTAAAACACTGTTTAACAATACAAATTAATAAAATAAAAGTATTATAGTACACCCTTGCCTTCCTGCTTTATAAATATGAGGTAAAACAACAAATTTCTTAATATTTTCATGTCATATTATGACTTTTGATTCTGAGTACCTGAGTTCGTTTTTGCTCCGACCGGAAATCGAACCGGGATATAATTGACTGATGTCGCAACAGCTGTTTGCTATACCGTATATTGTATATGATTCATTGTACTTATCTGGGGGACTCCAAGACAGCTGATACACGAATTTATAGAAAAAAAGGAGAAAATATCTTATGCATATATCCAGTTCGGTTTATTGCTTGATGGTCTATTCATCCTTTCATGCCGCTCCCTAGCGGGGTAAGCAGATAGAACAGGTCGCCGGACTTATCTATCCTTACAGTGCTTACACACACTCCTAGCTTTCATCACATTTATGCAATTTGTCATACACACTCTACGATTCATCCTTGAATTTGAGTTAACATGGTCGAGCCAAATGATTCTTGTACAGCCATCACCCATTTCTTTGTTATCCTTTATTTATTCATCCTCCCGACATTTCCCAACCATCTCAACTTGTCCACTTTTATTCTAGTTTCAATAACCACCCCATCACAGTCACTTAACTCTCTAATCGTTTTTAACTTGTTTTTATTTATTTTTACAAATGAATCTGGGTTTATCGAAATAAACCCAAATACATCTTTGTACACTTCACAGTAAGCTTGCAAAGCTTATGTCGTGAAGTGGAGGAGGTCAGCGTCTGGGATCGAACCCGTGCCCACTGGATTAACAGTCGAGTGCGTTACCAACCAGGCTACCGACCACCCCGATCACTTCATTTCTAATCCCATCTTAACATTGTTCTAGTTATATATTTACCTATATGTAGATATGTATGTATTTATTTTTCTCATTTCCTCATACATAACATAAGATAAATTATATAAGTACCTAAATCGCAAATTATTATTACACTACAGTGTTTTCTATTCCACAATATAATCTAATCATTCCTTATTTAGTTGTTAGGCGGACACGATTCTACTTTTGGTCATTATAAAATGAATTGATTGGTTAACGTTTACATGTTCGACTTCCTGGTTTGGTTATATTTTCCCGTCATTTTGTGGTAGATTTATGAATAGGTTGGTTACAGTATTTATTTTAATTGAATCGGTTATTTTGAAAAGGGCGTTAGTCCACCAACCCTAATTTTACAGGAGAAGCTAAAAACTATCTGGTGAAAAAAAAATGTATGTGCGGAGATTAGTATTTTGTTACACTATTTAGAGCTCTAATATACTGTTCTATACGTGATTGAATTTTTTAAATTACCTTATTGGAAATTGAGAAAAGCGGTTTTCAAAATCGTGGACTTGCGCCCTTTTCATAATACATGCCGAATATGCAAATAAATCTGACAGTTTTATAATGTTTTTTCAGAATCTTTATTGAGATGAGAAAAAAATATAGAATTAAAAGTAATAATGTATTATAAGAAAGAATTAAATGCCATCTTTTTCATCATTTTCGTTAGTTTTAGTAGGCCAGGATATTATTTCTTCATAAATATAAAGAAATAAAAAAATCATGTGTATTTGTCCGTTCGTAGCCTAAAATCTGTATAAATACAAATAAATCTGTATATATGGCAACACTAGATGGACGCAGCCGAATATAATTGATATTTATTATGAGAAGGACGCATATGTCCTGCACTTTTCATAGTACATGAGATATTTGACACATCACAACTTCTCAGAGAGTAGAGTGACATGCGCCATTTTCGGTAAAATAATGTGTTACATACAGGAGAATGTCTCCTCATACTTAACTCAGTTTGTCCAAAAAGTGTGACTTCCGCCCTTTTCAAAAAAACCGATTCAATTACGTAATCTAGTGGAAGTGGATGAATGTGAGGATGCTAGGATATGACAGTCTGGCGTTGTGTCCTCCTTGTCTGCCCCGCTAGATGTATAATGAAGATCCGACCACTTATTGGCGCCGTTTGATGTTATCTCCCCAAAGGCACCTTACGTTCTCTGAGCAGTGCCAGACTTGCCAAAAGGCCGAGTATGATTTTTCTTGGTCAAGGTCAGCAGGTTTAGTCGTTGTCTCATTGTAGCTTTTCCAAGGGACCCCCTCGCCGAAGATTTTTTCTTGCCCAAGGTCAACAGCTTTATAAAAAAAATTGAGCGCCAAAATAAAAAAAATCGTCGACGGGGGAGAGGGCGGCAGTGAAAATGTCTGATGAGCATACTCTTATGAAAACTGTAAATCCGGCCCTGTCTCTAAGTATAAACGGATAGGTATATTTATTACCATAATATAGGATCGTCACAAACATTGACAGTTGATTCTGCTTGTTTTCAGATGAGTAAAGATGTCAACAGCAGAGAGCCTCGAGACAGATACAAATCAAGTGAAACCACTGGAGGGGGGGCCGGAGCACACGTATCTGTTCCCTAGGGGGCGAGGACACACTCGCTCCGTGAGCCATGGGGGCGCCACCACCCTCGCACCCCGCTCCGCTCTGCGCCCTTCCCGTGGGCACCAGCGAGCCTTGTCCCAGGGACAGCTGCCTGGAGACGGGCCCGCTAAACCCACACACAGCAGGGCTGGAAGTAGGACGGATTTCATCCTACCGCCCGGACACCGAGAGACCTCGGCGACTCCGGGAGGGCCTTCAAACAGGCCTTCGGCTCGAGGACATTCTCGTCAAGCTTCTAGGTCGGAGTCTATCTATACTCTGAGAAGAAACTCCGGTCCCACTGTGTGGAGACGCGCCGTGGGGTGGATGCTCCGCAGACCTCCCACAGCGGAAGAGCGCAGATATCGTATCGTGGTCCCTAATCATGTGGTGCCGCCAAAGACACCTAAAAAAGATCACCCTAATGGAAAGAGAGTTGACAATAAAGTGAGAACAACTAAATATACCCTTCTCTCTTTCCTTCCTAAGAATCTGTTAGAGCAGTTTCATCGTGTAGCCAACTTGTACTTTATTCTTATTGTGTTGTTGAATTGGTTCCCTGCCATCAATGCCTTCGGTAAGGAAGTGGCTATGATCCCAGTGTTGTTTGTGCTTGGTGTTACAGCTGTGAAAGATTTGTTTGAGGACAGGAGGAGGCACGCCTCTGATAAAAGGATTAACAATTCCACTTGCAGAGTCTACAAAAGGTAAGAAGGATCGTTTAGTTATTACTAGACTAGCTGTATTACCCGACGTTGCCCGGGTAGCAACTTTTGACTCAACCAAAAACATTGAGACTCAAATCCACCTGCTTGTCAAACTAACGCGCTCTTAATAACGACCATCATATCCTTTTACATGTTTTATCATATTTCTGTAAATATTAGATCTAATCATGCATTAGTTATGTCGGTGGATTTCCAAAAATCCCTTCTTATAAACCTATCTTTCTTCCAAATTCCACTTCTCCAGGTTTAACCGTTTGGGCTCTGCGTTGATGATTTAGTATGTATGTGAGTGAGGACGAACTCTCGGAGGACGAATTGTCTATTCGCAACATTTTTGGTCGATTGTCGCTTTGGGTGACTTATGCTGGATTTCACTTACTTTTTAGATGAGGGATAGCGGATATAGGAGCCACCTAGCACAAATTTTGTACGAAAGATAATGATAAGACGTGTCTCTTATCTCCGCTATTCCTCACCTAATAAGTTGGTGAAATCCAGCAATAGCCGTCCGGTATCATCAAATTTTCTAAAGGAAAAATGAAAAAAAACTAAATTTAGATTAAAATACACAAAATTTGACTATTTAGTTAGCGACTACTCGACTAGTATTCGAGGATTTGCATCTTTTTTATAAACGTTTTCTTTTTTCTGGTGTAAATCCTTGGTTTCTTGCAAGGTAGAATTCCTAAGTTTCTAAAAAAAAAATTTAAACGTTTCTTACTACTATCGTCCATCCTTTATAATAATTACCCTTTAACAAGTGTCATAGGTACGGTACTAAATGATAATAACGAGGTATAATGACTTTTCACTGTTAATAAGTGTTATTAATGAATAATGACATCTAAGCAGGTAGATATGTACATTGTACACAGTACCAAGGTGTTTATATATACACACGTGTGAACTGTATTAATGCGTAATCATTTATGTACAGTAGTACTACACGCATACATCGTAGCAAATATTAAATATGTATAGCCGTGGATGTACCACTGTTCGTGTATTTGGGAGGTGGGGTTATTAGTGGTTACAGTGTGTCTACTATGAAAAGTTTTACCACCTGAGTATCTAGGTGTAAGTAGATATTGTGTTTGTCCTGTAATTTACATTTTAAAGTGACAAATTATCGTTTAATAATGAATTGTATTTTGTTTCCACACTTTATACTGTATTTATTGTCGGTTTTTAAGGAGGCACGATCGTTTTTTTTTTTGTAGTGAGTACTAGAGGATATTTTGTGAAAAAGAACCACTTCACTGAACTATGCCGACCATATTATGATTTATTTACACTTAAAGTGAACAAAATGCTGCAATAAGTTAACATTACAAGTAATAATAGATGCTAAAACGTTCGTTCATTATGGCGAGCTTATCACAGTACTGCGATCTCAGCCAGCTAACCCCTGATGCACAAGGACAGACGTGTTTTGAGTATAAGGAATCGTAGAATGATGTATTCCATAAATGTGACGGAAGCATCTCTATAGCCAACGGATCTTATAAAATAAATAATTTACTAGTTGAATCTATTGTGAATTCTCCCACAGCTGATAGCAAAAATTGTCGATTGTAAAATAAGTGAATAGTTTATTGCATTGCAACCGGATATGTCGAATGTGTTACGTTACGGAAATGATACATAGATAAAGGAATAGTTACTCGTAGTAATATATTCTAGATAATATGTATGTGACTTTAGGATAATCGATTTACCTACTAGGTAAGGTATGTACATAAGTGTCAAGGAACTATGAAGCGGTAAGTAGTTTTTCTGTTGTAGATAACGCCGAAGGTTTTTAGGAAATCGTTAATTGGAACATAAAAAAAAACGTTTTGATTTTGTTATGAGGGGACATGTAAAGACATTAAGTTGAAGCTTATTACATTTAAAAATCATCCCTTTTTCATTGAGCCCATTTTCATCCCTTTTAATAAAACAAAATTGAATAAACGGCCAAACACCCTATTACTAATTTTGATAGGAGAATCTGTGTGCCAAATCTTAAGTTCGTACCACGTCTGGTTTCCGAGATATTAGGATACTTTCAACTGGCGTTGCGCCGTATATGAATTAAAAAAAAACTCTATTTTCACCCCCTCTAAAACCTATCTGTCTTCAAAATTTCAATTCTCTAAGATCAGCTGTTGTTGAGTGAGTATGTCAGTCAGTCAGGGGCCCTCGTATATGAATAGAGATGAAGTTCGATCCCGTTTGAGCCAAAATCGATTTAGTCGCTTACGTTATAATTTCGCGCTTACGCTCTCGCTCAGACAAAATTTGAAACATCGCCCATTAAGGGCTTGGCACCAGGAATGACGTCACAGTCTTTTCCCACGGCATTAAGGTTCAAAATTGCGTGACAATCGCATGATAAAATGGTAAAAATAGCGTTTTTTTCCATTTTTTGGGGTTAATTTTGCGTCTATCAAAAAACTTTTACGGTTATTCCCTAGATTTTAATGCATATTATCAGCACAAGAAAAAAAAATTGCTCCGCGACTTTCGGGAAACGAGTTTCCGTCTTTCGGAAAAAAGGTCAGAGGTGTTTTTAAATATTTTTTTTTGCGAAATCTATACGAGATATAAAAAATCTATTACGGTTATTCCCTAGATAAAGGTTCAATGCATCTACCCTATTTTGTTCCAAAGCATATTTAGTAACGGTTGTCGAGTAGAAGGTCTCCCGTTTTAGAAATTTTTGAAATGTCGGTATGCACACTCTTAAAATGAAATTATTCATATTGTATTTCAATATGCACCTGTAGATACTACTATTATGTTATTCTGCATATTCCTTGTAGGTAATATGAGTGTTGTATTACATTGGTTTACATTGCATTGGTTTGGTTCATGCGAAAATTGCAGCATGCATTTTTTGTGTGTAATAAATCCTTATCGTTCAAATTTTATTGTAAAAGCGAAGGTTCAGTTTGAACGACCTTGTTATATTAGTTTATTGTGTTGTACTTACGTGCACTGAGAACGACGTGAGTATATATATATATATATATAGGTTTTTTTATTATTATTAGTTTCTTTTGAATAGGCACACTTTTAAAATGAAATTAAACGTATTAAAATCATGGTAATGTTAATAAAAATAGCTTTATTTAAAAGATTATTTTATACCATTAATGCTTAAATATGATTTCGGGCATATGTGCGCCGCGGTTGGCTCGAACGAAGCATAATCTGGAAGTCCAATTTTCGACGACTTTCTCGAGCAGCTGAGGCCGTATATCGCTAATAACTCTGCGAATGTTGGCTTCCAAGTGATCCAATGTCTCAGGTTTATCTGTGTAGACCCCCTAGTAGACTTCACATATCCCCACAGAAAATAATCCATAGGGGTGAGATCACACGATCGTGGAGGCCAATCAACGGAACCATTACGTGAAATTATGCGCCGATCGAATGTTTCCCGTAATAACCTGATTGTGTCGCTGTTGGCCATCGTATTGAAATCAAAGTTGTTGCACATTAATGCCATTTAATTAGGGAACAAAAAAGTCTCAATCATGGACCTAAGCGCTCTCCATTGACTGTAACTTTCCAACCGCCAGCATCTTTGAAGAAATATGGGACAATGATTCCACAGTAAACAGTGAGTTTTTGTGGATTTGACGGCGTCTCAGAAATGGCCCCTAGAACGAAATACCCGTGCATATATGCCTGAAATCGTATTAAAACATAAATGGTAAACTCCCATCTTTCCAATGAAGCTATTTTTATGGACATTACCATGATTTTAATACGTTTAATTTCATTTTAAAAGTGTGCCTATTCAAAAGAAACACCCTATATATAGCATGTAGGCCCCTACAGGTACGAATTACATCTAAAAGCTAAAACGCATCTCTGGTGGTAGCTAAGGAACCTGTATAAAGGTGGGAAGAACTATTGAACATTGAGCCCATTCTATATCTATGACAAATCTATGGTGGACGCCATTTTCATTGCGAACATATGATTGCGTGTCATGTTGGTTGTCCACAATTGCATGAAACCTGGTGATATTTCAGTGATTTTTGCGACTCATTATGTATATAATCAGTGTGGAAATTACCTTTGGAATATAACCTATGTACTCAAATGGTAAATTACCGTACTTTACATCGAGAAAAATTTGCGTATCCGTAGCGGAAATGCTGGCGGCGGTCAATTTTTGTCTATGGATTTATCCGTTAGGACTTCCTACATTTATACAGGTTCCCTAGTGGCAGCCATATTAGTTTTTCAACGTGCAGGCCTATGCAGACAAACTGTATGTACGTCACACAGGCACTACAAATACTTGTAGGTTTCTACACCCAAGTTTAACTTATGTATCTTGTGTTGTAGCCGTTGTAGATATAATAATATGTACAATAATGATATTAGGTACATTTCCTTCCTCACCTCTGTAGATTGTATTGTGTTATTGTTTATGTACCAAGCCCGCTTACTGCTTAGCTTAGTCATCGCAGAACTACTGAGTGAGTGACTGATACTGCTGAACTCTGAATGTCGTGGCAATATAAATTAGTTAATTACGGTGAAAACGTATCACTTTTCCGAGATAACGGGTATTCCCAGGCCAACTCATAATATAAGAATAACATTTAAAAAATACTTAAATATTTTTTTTTTATACAAAAAAGCACACATATATACAAATTACAAATAGGTCACTCCATTAGGCAATGCCTGTCTCGGAGTGACTCAAACCAACAATAAAAGTATACATAAACAATCATACATCATCACTCTCAATCAAATCAACACAGGCACTCAACAATCTCACTATTCACAATCAAACTTTAAAACCATAGAAAAGGAAGAAGACGGCTGTATGGAGACAGGAGTTTACTGTTTAGTAGAGTATAAAAAATATAGGGGCTGAACTACGTTCTTTGCGCAGCGTGTGTATGTGTGAAAGTCTGAAAAAATAATGGTGACGTAAAAAGGTGGTAATGCAGTTCAGTTGCACGTTTCACGACATTCGTTTTAGTTAGACACATGAGCACGAATTTCGTCATCATTATTTGCGTGTTTCCAAACTATCACGATTTTATGTGTTTACCTATAACTACCTACTTACATACTTACATATACAGATTGATCAATAAATATCGTAAATAGGTATGTATGTGCATTAAGTGCATTACATTATATTTCAACAATACTTTTCATAGTAGCATATTGCACCTACCTACGGTACCTTGTACTCGTGTGTGTATATACCTAATATTATATTATAGTGCAGTGGTAGTAAACCTATGATCTGCGGGTTCGACACTGATCCACGCTGGCTTTTTAAATGACCCATCTTCATATTCCGTCATTCAAAATACTCATTGCAAGTTTGGTAGAGCATGGTGTCACTTGATATGGTAATTCACGGCGTCTACCTTTATTTTTCACTCATCGTTTGCAATTTGCACCCTCTGCTCAGCAGATGGCGTTAGGATTACAAAAAAAATGTTGCCCAGTCGATGCCGAATCATAGGTGTGGGAACATCCATCCTGCTTCTACTCCAAGGGAGTTCACATAATTTGGCACATAAAATGAATCTGTTAAGAATAATTCTCGCGTCTGTTGGAGAAAAATCTGTATTTTTTTAGAAAATGAATCTGGTCTTTAAACATCCTCCCTTTCCATAGAGTTCCATTTAGTACTAGCCCACAAGCTAATACTAAAAAATCTCCAGTTTCTGTCGTTACGATTGGTTTGCAGCAAAGCCACATGTCTCCTCCAGTCATCCCTGTACTGTGCGGTTCTTTTTAACTCTTTATATGAGTCGAAGCCCATATCCTGGCACTGGTCGTCCAGGTATTCTTTCCTTATTGGTCGTCCTCTGCAGTTTGTCTCCTCGTTCATTCCTTCAATTAATTCAAATAGGAGACCCTCTGGCCGATCCATCTGGCACGTCTTTCTACTATTGCATTGAGCAGGTGTCTTCCTCCTTTGAAACTAAAAATAATGATCAAATTTGACCCACTTCTCAAAAGGTTTCGCCTCCGCTGGATAGTGTATAAAGTTTTGTTTATTATTGCTGTTAGTTTATATTGTTTTACTGTTTTTGTAATTATTATTGTAATCGCTAACCGATTAGCTCTAAGCTGATTACTGATTACATTTCAATAAAGTCTGTAGGTACCTACTTTGTTAATTATAAAGATTAACTGTATGTGTAATTAATATCATGTACCTACTTACCTATTTTTATTATATGGGGCGATGAGTGATTGCAAAATTATTCACATATAATTACTTAATAATAAGTACACGAGAATACATCTCGACGGTGTGAAAAATCCTGCTTTTTTTATTTCGCTTTTATTTATTTTCATCTGTCGTTGTTAATGTCTAGTAGACATTGTCTACATTTTCTTCTTCAATTTTTTATATTTCCAAATTTCCTAGCACCTTTACTATATTATAATATGTTGAAGTAATGTACAACCCTGTTTTTGTAAGTTTGTTTTGACCGAGCTATATTCGGTGTTAAATTCTACAACAATAATTCTGAATCCGTAAGGTATATTTTACTTAGTAGAATCTATCGTTCATGTCTGTGCTTGCAAACATAAGTACATTGTTATATGGAACAGTTTATCTATCGGAGTTTTTTCTTTTTCTCATAGTGTGTATTGGGATAATGAATTTTATATTGCAATCGCGAAATTTGTTGTGGAATATGATGTGTGTGACTTATGGTATTTGCTCGCAGATTGTGTTCTATGAATGAAAGGTACTATGGAAGGCATGTATCACTCGAAACCGGGTGCTTTGCCTAAAAAGAGAGAGAGAGAGATATTAGGTGACAGTTTAAAGTGTGGTACTGTTTTATCATAAACACGTTTTAATTGGTAAATTATTTAATTTTTATGTAGAGAAATACTTAAGCCTGCTTTTTAATAAGTTTTCTTAAGTGGGGTCAGTTTTGTCGTTCTTTTTTCAGGCTAGGGACCCAAGTATTACGTCACGGTCATTTTCCGCGGCGCTAAGGTTCAAAATCGGATGAACAGTCGCGTGATAAAACGTTACAAGTAGCGTTTTTAAATTGGGGTTGATTTCGTTTTCTTAAAAAATGCTTTACGGTCATTACATAGATTTCAATGCACACGTATTACGAGTACCAATACAAAAAAAATATCTACGACTTTCGGGAAACTAGTTGCTGTCTTTCAGATATGCCTACTTTTAATTATTTAATTTTAGTTCTAAAGGTTATAGAACAGACCTACCTACTACCCAGTAATACTGCGGAAAATACGTCATTTACACTTTACAGTTAACATTTCTGTTGAGTTTTTCAATTAGCAATATAATTTAAGACGACCCATTTCCTGGTTGCTAATAATATCATTCATAATACCTACAAGATTGTCTGGTTGATATTAGGAACTATTTGTTATACTAATACCTAATACAATGTGATGTCTTACGCACTTCCCACAATAAATATTGTAACACATGCACACAAGTACTACTACCATGTAATTATGTATGAATTATAGAGGAAAAACAATGTGTCGTTATTAATCTCTCGGAGGTACTCGAATCAAATTTATTATACAAAGATCCGCATACTTCATTCCTACCTACACCTGGTTCTCAACAATCTCAATATATAATAGGTACGCGGTAACTACTTATCATGAGATGATTCTAGAAAGTCAATACTAGGCACTAACCGAATGTCAGATTTTTATCTACTTCCCTACATTTAGTATTTAAAAGTGATGTGTATTTTATTACTGGGCATTATAATTTGGAGATAAGCAGGTTTGTACGCATAGTTTCATTAAGATTATGTACCCATCTACGTAGTGAAATGGGTAATTAGAAAGATGATGAGAGTGCCAAAATGCCGATTCAAAAGATAGGGCAGAGAGGTATTCTCTTTGTCTGACCCTCGAGTGATGGGACACGAGGTAAAGGCTCAATTGGTATAATGCAATATTAACGTCACCGTAGATTAAAATTGCTAAAATGAAAGTTCACCTGAAATGAGTAAATGTTAGTCAGAAATGCTAAAATGTCTAAAACCTTTTTTGCGAACTTCAGATGTTCGCGGTTTTTATTATTAGAGCAATGATTAATAAATAAATACCTAGATTTTTTTATTACCCAAAAAACATCCAGGGTTACAAAACAATACCTAGGAGTGTGCCAAAAGATGAACTTATTGCAAAAGCAATTTCTTACAGTCAACCCTAAAATGATTGTAGGTGCTTACTTACAGGTAATTGTGGTCCTAGAATTTTCTCATTGTACATAAGTGTGAAAGGCGCAGGTAATTATCTACACGTGCTTGCTCGCTCGTTTGTAGAAATCGTGTTTTGTAGGTTAGATTAATAACTCATGTGGGGGATTTTTATTGCACGCTGTAGTGTATTGTATGTCTTCCACATAATATGGAGGTAATGTTATTTCCACTGAAGGAATAGTGGGGTGTTAATATTTAATATATCAGACACAGTGTGTGATATTGTATCGTGAATTGTTTCTGACTGTATTTAATAACATCATCCAGTAACTCTCAGGTGGATTTCGTGACTGCATTTCGTATTTATGATGTTTCCATTCAACCTGCTTTCTACATTTACTATGTATATGGTGACTGTATTGTAAAGAACAAACCGACAAAGAAAATTCTAGCACAAAATGCTCGATTACAGAACCACTGTTTCAGAACGTGGAGATTTTAGAACTTAGAACACTACCAATACAGAACTGACAATTACAAAAACAGGAAGAAAATAAGTATCTATGTAATCGTAATAAACCTCTTAAGAACCACGCTTATATTTGTCGATTTGTTTTTCGGGTTTGTCATGTAGAGAACAGACGCTCCGACGTTTCGGCGAACCTACCTTATTTGATTGCATGAATGTTAATTGCGGAAGCACAAAGTGTGTGTAAGGATAGGAAAGTCTGGCGATCTGTTCTCTCTGCCTACCCCGCGAGGGATATGGCTTAACGTGATACAATCGAGTATGGAAAAAAGAAATAGAAGAAAGTATTACTAATGGCGAAGAAATGGGAATAGTCAGGGAATAGGGAATGGGAAAAGTAGTGGATAGGTAATATTGTAGGTATAGAGGGACTGATGCTTACGTATGCGATCTTTCACTACTCGCTTAAAATAATGTATCGACTCTGTAACACGTACGAAAGAAGGAAGATTATTCCAAGAACGAGCATCGCATTCGCCGCGAAAGAACGTGAAAGAAATGTCGAACTGCGAATTGCAAGAAGACGCTCGTTCCTTGAATGTTCGACCACAGAGGATGTCCGTGACTCGCGAAATATTAGAAATTTTAGTTAGATTATTTGAATTGATTGTTACAATTGATCGATGTTGTATTGAATAACAATTAATAGCCATTGTTTTGGGAAGTGAAAGTGATGTTTGCATCATTGAACCTCTGTATATAACTCGTACTAGCCTAGTACTGGCTACTCGTTAAGTCATTACTACTTTATACATTACATAGTGTAGTATAGAAACATAGTTTGATTGTTTATTGTTTATTGTTGCTTATCATCCGTAGGCCCATCCGGACACCTGGAATCGTCATTTGAACATGTTATGTAAATAAGAATTACAATTAAACAATAGCACATTAGTATATGAATATATAGGATTGTAAATCAATAGACAGAAAATATGATGCAAGATCAATGCTGATCGGAGTGTAAAAGGTTCCGACCAGCATTTCGTCAATTATTCAATACAAGTCAACACATGGAACAATAATTAATTAAATATCACAGTACGATGTATATGATGAGACTCAATACCGGTCAGAGTGTAAAAGTTTCCGGCCAGCATTCAAGTCAATCATTTTACAAAAGAAATAAAACACAGTGTGACAACCAGAGGAGACACGGTGCCGACTGCCAGGCATGTAAAATCATAACGGACAAAATATAATGAATCATAAATATCTAAAGCTTAATAAATACTCATATACTTGTCAATTGTAACATATTATTAATATACCTAAATCGATGTTAAACGGGATCCGTTGTCCCAGTTAACATTTCGTCAATTGTGTAAAATTCTTTACCCACAAGATACCTCTTCACCCCCCTTCGAAACGCCGCAGTCTCCAGGTGTTTCAGATCGCCAGGCAACACGTTAAATAAACGTACGCTCATGCACACGAAGCCTCTTGACACCATTGCCAATCTATGCTTGATGGGCCTAATGCGGCCTCTTGCGCGAGTGTTATATTCGTGAAAATCTGAGTTCAGTGGAGTGTTTGTGAGATTTGATCTCGCATAACATAGGCATTCGTACACAAACATGCTAGGCAAAGTCATAATACCCAGCGTCTTAAAAACGCTTCGGCAAGTGTCTCGAGGCCCCATGTCAAGCAAAGTTCTAACTGCTCGCTTTTGCAAAATAAATATTCTTTTCCAATCCGCGCTCGCGCCCCAGAACAATACTCCATAGCTCATGATGCTGTGAAAGTATGCAAAGTAGATTTTTTTTGCTGCATCGAATCCGCAAGATTCCTTTATTTTCCTTATTGCAAAAATGGCTGACTTAAGCCTGCCACATAGTTCTTCTATATGCGATGACCATTGTAGTCGCCTATCAATCGTCACACCCAAAAACCTGCATCGATCCACCACCTCTATCCCCGTTTGAGAGAGTGCAGTAACAACTGGATCGGGTTCCGTAGTTTGTCTCAAAGAGAAGTGAACAGCATTCGTTTTGGTCACATTTAATACTAAATTGTTGTCGCTGAACCACCCCTCTACGTCATTAAATATTTTCAGAGTATTTTTAACTGTATCATCTTTATTATTTTGTTCTTTAACTAACAATGACGTGTCATCAGCAAACATTACAATATGATCACTTTCGGTTATGCAATTAGCTAGGTCATTAATATAAATAAGAAACAGTAGCGGGCCCAGGATTGATCCTTGTGGGACTCCACAACCCACCACGGCCATGTCAGATCTACTGTTATTGATTTCTACTGTTTGCTGTCTATCTTCTAGGTAAGATTTGAAAAAATTTCCCTCTGTATTTGTAATTCCATAATAGTATAATTTATTTAACAAAATTGTGTGATTGACGCAATCAAAAGCCTTAGATAGATCGCAAAATATACCATATGTATCTCGCTTTTGATCTAATGATTCCAGAATTGTTTTGGTTAGTGATGCTATACCAGTGGAGGTGTTTTTACCCTTCTGGAACCCGAACTGTTGTGGGTGTATTATATTATTACTTACCAGGAAGTGAGTGAGTTGTTCCGCGACAATTTTCTCAAAAATTTTACTAATTGTTGGCAATATTGAAATTGGTCTGTAATTACTCAAGTCGTTTTTGTTTCCCTTTTTAAAAATCGGTGTAACTCTAGCCATTTTTAATTTATTGGGAAAAATTCCCTGTTTAAGACATCTATTAAAGATATCTGCCAAGTGTGTAGCCAACCTGTCTATGATTTGCTTTAGTAATTTGTAGTTCAGTCACTTTAGGAAATCAATGTATGGGGAAGTTGGCAAAATTAATAACAGATGGGACTCTATGCAGTATGATACCTTAGGGTGAGGTGTTTCAGAATATCAGGCGTCCCCCCCGCCACACCTGACGCGTCACCCCCCTGGCCCCCCGAATAGGTCCCCCTACGTGGTTTTCCTCTATTTATCAAAAAACTGTAACAGATAGAAGGAAAATGTTAAGGACAAAAATAGTCCTTAATACATTCTCTACAAAATAGGTAAAGCACATTTTTTGATAGGACTAGTAATTTACCCGCAATAGCCGGTGAAAGTATCGTAATTTTTTAATAAGAACCAAATTTTTTTTATTTTACTCAAATTGCTGAAAATTCATAAGAGCTACAAGAAAATGGTCAAAGAATGAATTAATTGCTATAGTTTTAGCTATAAAATGAGCTATTATTTATTTTTGCACGGCTCATAGTTTTTGAGTTATAACATAAAATTCCAATGACAGAAGTCTTAAAAATGGAACTTTTCATACAATTTGTATTGAAATGCTGTGATATTAAAATTTAGGTTAAGCCTGTTTTTCACAAGCATGTGAAAGATAAAAAATGTATTGGAGTATGATTGGGTCTTTTTAGTATTTCAAGATATAATCCTTTCGAAGTTGAATGCACTTTTGCCAGTCATGTTTCAAAGCCATTATCCCAGTTTTCCAGAAGGATTCCTCAAGGTTAGGATATGGGTCAAAAGCATTGGCACCCGGCGATTCGAGGGTTTGTACAAGTCCTGTTCTGAAGTTAAGATGAACACTACTGATTAAAATCAGATCACTGGAATCTCTGCTATCACCTAACTAATAATTCCGCGATCTTTGAAAAATTAATCCATGTCTTTATCGACGTTCTCCAGAACTACTGCATTTTATTGCTTTCCGCTTCAAGGGTTGTGTTTGACACCTTGCTGTGCCCATTCAAAATCTGGCACTTACTTTCTAATCATGGCATATGATGGAACAGACTCCATTAATGAACCCGATATTTCTTTTATGGTTCGTGTCGGTCTATGACCTTAGATAAAATAATATTTTATCACGGATCGCAGCTGACAATTTCACATTTTCACAAAAATGTCAAACACGTTGAAATAAAAATGGTGCCAAGAGTGCCAGCGTCGTCCTATCGATCTCAAATTTTGTAAATAGCCCTAATGAAGTTTAAATTATCTATATCAATAATGAACTTAAACTGGTCTGTACATTTTTTTCTCAGGGCTACGAAGTGTTCAGCCGAACCTCGTATCTTACACAGACATACACTAAATTTTCTTCTTTAATGATCTTGACGAATCCTTCTGCAAAACTGGGATACGGCTTTGAAATATGGCTGGCAAAAGTGTATTGAACTTCTAAAGAATTATACCTTAAAATACTTACAAAATCCAGTCATACTCCAATACATTTTTTATCTTTCACATACTTGTGAAAAACAGGCGTAACCTAAATTTTAATATCACAGCATTTCAATACAAATTGTATGAAAAGTTCCATTTTTAAGACTTCTGTCATTGGAATTTTATGTTATAACTCAAAAACTATGAGCCGTGCAAAAATAAATAATAGCTCATTTTATAGCTAAAACTATAGCAATTAATTCATTTTTTGACCATTTTCTTGTAGCTCTTATGAATTTTCAGCAATTTGAGTAAAATAAAAAATTTTTGGTTCTTATTAAAAAATTACGATATTTTCACCGGCTATTGCGGGTAAATTACTAGTCCTATCAAAAAATGTGCTTTACCTATTTTGTAGAGAATTTATTAAGGACTATTTTTGTCCTTAACATTTTCCTTCTATCTGTTACAATTTTTTGATAAATAGATGAAAACCACGTAGGGGGACCTATTCGGGGGGCCAGGGGGGTGACGCGTCAGGTGTGGCGGGGGGGACGCCTGATATTCTGAAACATCCCACCCTAAGGTATCATACTGCATAGAGTCCCATCTGTTATTAATTTTGCCGACTTCGTGCTGCAAAAGGACTGAGCTATTGGTAGACATGTGCCATAAATCATTTGAATTTTTTGTTTTTAGTTGTTTACATATTTTTATTATTTCATTTGCAGTTATTTCTTTAAATTTAAATTGTGGGATTATTGTTCTGGGAGAAATCAAATGTTTCATAGAACTTTCAACTGAGGACGAAAGATTTTGAGTCAAATAGTGAGCTACATTTGTGAAGTAGTTATTAAAATGATTGGCTAGTTCTACATTTGTTAATTTTTTATTATTGTCAGTAATAATTTCAATTTTTTCTAATCTTTCGTCGTTGGATCTACCTGTTTCGCTTTTAATTATGTCCCACGTAGTTTTTATTGGATTCTTAGATTTTTCAATTTTGTTACTCAAAAATATTTTCTTTGCTTCGTTACAGACTTTTTTAAATATTGCACTGTATTTACTAACAAATTTTTTTGTCTCCTCTGAGTTGTCGACCTTCCTTAATTCATACAGTTTAAAGAGTCTTATTCTAGATGTTCTTATACCGCGTGTTGCCCAGTTTTCAAAGGTTTTTTTCTTTTTGATCTTTATCTTTTTGATTGGCATATGGTGATCTAGTTCCAGTATTAAATTTCTAAAGAATTCATCGTATAAAACATTTGGATCTGAATTTTCTGTATTTGCGAATATGTCATTACAAAGGTTGGTTACGGATTGAAGGAAACTTTCCAATTGATTTGGATCTGTGGATCTTTTGGTGACATAGTGACTGCGATTTTCAGCCGGGAAAGAGTCTATATTCAACTTTACTATCTGACCGCTGTGGTCAGATCTTGAGAAATTAAATAATTGGGAACATTGTCTTGGCAGGTCAGTAAAAATGTTGTCTAAACATGCAGTCACTCTTGTAGGCTGAAAGATACACTGGTTCAACCTAAAACTATTCATTAGATCAACCAGTCTATTTTTTTCATTTGAGCTTTTTAATAAGTCGACATTAAAATCCCCACAAATTATTATATATTTATTATTATTATTAGTTATTTTATTAAGGGCACATTCTAGAATATTCATGAAATTTGCAAGGCAGCCACTAGTTGACCGATATACCGCTACTATTACAATATTATTCAACTCTATACAGCTCAATTCGCAGTCCTTTTCTATGGACAGATTCACAATATCATTCCTAATTTTATATTTATATTTTTGTGAAATAAAAATCATTGTTCCTCCTCCCTTCGTATTTTTCCTACAAAAGTAACTAGCAATATCAAAATTAGGTATATTAAAATTTACAATTTCATGTTCGTACAGCCAGGATTCACTAATGCACAGTACATCTACACCGCTCATCACTGGATCTGTACAAACTTCGTGTATTTTATTACGTAATGCTTGGGCGTTTTGGTGCCCAATTGTCAAGATTTTTTCTTGAGTGTTCATGCGTTCAAGTTCATGCAGTTTCCCCCTCCCATTTAGTCCTTCTGCATTCTGGTGGGCAGCACAGAAGAGTGTCGCTACATCATCGCGGCCGTCGAGGTGTGGTGGACTCCGCGACTCTTGCATAAAAAAGGCCCGCTTGAGCCTGCCACAGCTATCGGTGTTGCATCACCCACAATATTTTCACGCAGTTTAATTTGTATGATATTTCTACTTCTTTGTGTCTTATTATTTACGTGCATCATGATACTCTCATGGAGCCTTTGGTCATTGTAGTTAGATTCTATTATATGTGTGTGGCTACACATTCTTATTATGTTATATAACAAACAGTTTATCTTATATATTAAGTTATTCCTATAAATATCTTTTTTTTTGTACTTTAGCGTTGTTATGTATAAAGTGATTCCCATCTGCTCACTTCGTTCCACAATGCTTTCCATAGTCTGTTTATATTGTCTAGCACACTCTGCATTTGAGTCCTCTCCGACCGCCAGTACAATAACGTCATTATATCGTGCTCTACTCAAAGCATCATTTATATCGTGCAATAAATTTCTAATTTTGGCTCCCGGTTTAGTCACACAGCTGATGTCGTATTTGAGGTTTTTATATAAGTTATGTCCCAATCCCCTCGCACTTCCGTCACCGATGATAAACATTTTGGGGTCTGATCTCTTTTCCGACCGCCCAGGCTTCTGTGGTACTTTATCATCGTTACGAGTTTGGGTTTCGAGCTCTTCATATAAGTTGTCGTAGGCTGATCTCAGAGCCATATTGGTAGTCTTCATGTCTTCGAGTTTCCTCAGGATGGACTTATTATTCTCTGTGAACCTCTTCAGCTCCTCTTCCCTCTCCTCATTCTTCCTATCAATTTCTCCCTTTAAATTCACTATTTGCAAGTCCCTGGCCTCCACAGTGATGTTAAGGACAGTGGTCATCTTCTTATACCTATTTAGTTCCCTCTCATGGTCACCAAGTAAGGATATTCTCCTTTTTAGTGCATTGATTTCGCTATATTTGTTCTTCAGCTCCCTCCTTCCCGACTCAAGTTCCTCCTTAATTCGCTCCTTCTCAGCCTCGATCTCCTCGATCTTGTTTTTAAGTTGCGTCTGAGCATCAAGAGCGTCCTCATCCTGTGTTGAATTATTTTGGGAGCTATCGAACATCGTAATGTATAGGTTTTTAGCTTTACTTCTTGTTACAATGGAGCCATGATGATGACTTATTCACACACAGAATAATAATAAAAAATTGAATAAAATAAAAAGTTCTGCTTTTGACTTTGTACAGAACCACTATTAAAAGTCCAGCACAGATAGGTTTGTAATTGATGCACTAAATAGTTACTATGTATGAGTTATTTGAGAAGAAAAGGAAAAACAGAAGAAAAAAAAAAAAAAAAAAAAAAAAATGTTCTTTCAGTAAGTATCCAAACAGTCTCAATACACAAGAAAAAAAAAAAAAAAAAAAAAAAAAAAAAACAATTCCTTCGGTCAGCCTCGAACCACCAACGTACGTACCAGCAGTCGAACGCGCTAGCCACTAGTCACCCAAGGGACACAGTCTTGGATGATGATTTACTACTTAATTTTTGGTAATAATCAGACGTGTTGTAACGATCTAACGTCTCTGTGACGAGTATATATACTGATGTGTTTGATATAAGTGTAGGAAAATTACTATAATACTAAACCGACCGCCATCCAAAGCAAAAACCGCGTATACGCCACCTTTAGGTATTTTGAGTTTACCATCGAAATTTGTTTAGAGTATTTATTCCAACCTTAGATCCACCTATTTCAATCATAAAAAGTCAGAGTTTCCATACGAAGCCCTTATTTTTCAAGCCATCCATGTCATGCAAATGTATGGAGTTATACGGGCGATACAAGACGTTTTTCGCGATTATCTCAGTTTCAACATTTTGGTTTATACGTGGTTTTTCCTTAGGACGGCAGCCGTAGGCGTTTTAATATTCTCATGTTTTACACAACAAATTTCACTATTGAAAAATAACTTAAGATACCTAAGAATATTTTTTTGTTAATTCACATTTTTATCATTTTTGTTTCCATCCACATTATCCTCTTCAAATTTTAATTACTTTTGAATATCCCAGCACTCATTCAAATATTGCACTTATTTGCTTTAGGTGACAGTTTAAAATGGTGGTATTGTTTTATCATAAACACTTTTCAGTTGATGGTACATATCTTTATTAATT
The DNA here is from genome assembly GCA_963576895.1 of Ceraclea dissimilis. Lineage (NCBI taxonomy): Eukaryota > Metazoa > Arthropoda > Insecta > Trichoptera > Leptoceridae > Ceraclea > Ceraclea dissimilis. Next base: position 1,663,492 of record OY756360.1, read on the forward strand.
CAATTATATTTCAGACATAATAAACTAAAGCTACTCTTAAATCTATAACCTCCAATGCCGCGATCCGATTGGTTGCTGGCCAGTTGATTTACGCCTGTTACTTTGTTTATCAAAGTGTCTGCCTTGATTGGTCAAAAAAATTGACGTTCATTTATGTTTTCTTTAGTATCTATCTATACCCTCACGCCACATCCCTTGCAGGGTAGGCAGAGAGGACAGAGCGCCAGACAGCCCTATCCTTACACACACTCCTAGCTTCCGTCACATTCATGCAATTAGTCATACACGCTCTCCGATTCCTTTTACTCAAAACGCGTCCATCCTTGAGGATCTGGTCGACATGATCGGACCAGGTCAGTCTCGGACGGCCGCGCTTTCTCACCCCTCTTCGCTCATTCAGATATATCTTTTTTGTCATCCTGTCATCATTCATTCTCTCAACATGCCCAAACCATCTTAGTTTGTTTACTTTCATTCTTGTCACTACACCAGTCTTGCAGTCACTCATTTCCCTAATAACCTCATTCCTTATCTTATCTCTCAGCGTTTTCCCGCACATTCTTCTTAATGACCTCATTTCTACTGCATTCAACCCTGATTCATCCTTCTTCATCCACGTCCACGTCTCACTAGCATACATCAGGGTCGGCATAGTCGGAATATGGGGTGAGCGACCGACTGATTGGCGCAATCGCGTCTCTATATACGGAGAGCTCTGCTTGTGTCAGGGTGAATGCTGCGTTGTCGCAGTGGTTCACTCTCACAAAAGGGGTTAAACAGGGTTGCGTCATGTCGCCTTGGTTGTTCAACCTGTTCTTCGACTACTGCATGCGTCCTCTGAATGAGCTGAATGTTGGTGTGGACCTAAATGGAGTGAAAGTATGTGCGTTAATGTTTGCAGATGATTTAGTGTTGATGGCTGATGATGAATGTGAGTTACAACGGATAGTATCCTGTGTGTACGAAAGCTGCGATATGAATGGTATGAAAATGAATGTAAATAAAACGAAAGTATTAGTGTTCGAAAGAGAGGAAATAAGGACAAATTGTGTGATAAAGGTTGGTAATGACTGTCTGGAGCAAGTGGATGAGTATGTATATCTGGGAAGTTTGTTTACTAGAGATGGACGCTGTGATGGAGACATTGAAAGAAGGAAGCTGGCCGGTACTAGGACGAATGGTGCGCTCGGTCCGATTGTTAGTAGTAGCAATGTGTCTATATTTTCTTTAGTACTGTATTTATAATTATTATTTGCTGAAGTGCATCCATTAAAATGAATCGATTACGATATGTCGTTAATGTGATTCATTCGCTAATTGCACATTCAGTTTACACTGCACGATTATTCTACAGTTTAATTACGTAACGATGTGTCTCTAATCTATGACCTTCTTTCAATGTTTGCCTTTTGACGTTTATCAATCTTGACATGACCCGCACAACAACAACATCTGTTTCTGTTGCAACACACCTCTATACCAACCAACAATGTGACGTGTCATTTCTAAAAGATATTACATGAAGGTCATAAGATCAACATAGATACATATTTCTGGTGGAAATCGGGTAACAGTGTACTCGTAAAGCAGGCCTTGTTTTTTGCTTTTGCAAGTTTATCGAATATACCTTCACGGAATTCAAAACACTTCGTGATTGCAGCTCTCTCACCTACAGTCTAATTTTTTTCGATTGACAAATTACTTTTCATTGACAAAATGTTGCGTAGCATAATTACGTTACGAGCCTGCAAAATGTCTTGAACGGTTATCGATAGACGTCGTTGTTTTTAGAAGTCGTGGGTTTGTAGAATGTTAAATTTGTACTTTTTTTTGTACATTCGTGAGGCAGAATACATCGTCAACCAAGATTCCAGCCATGGATCCTCATTTTGGCACAGACAGCGGTCCAGTCAACTCAGCCGAAACATTGTCCCATAATGATTTATTTATATCGCAATTTTACATAACTTTAGGTGACATTTTAAAATTTAGTACTATTTTATCATACACGTACGTGTATTGCTAGAATTCAATTATTAATGATAATGTTTATGTGGAGAAATATATAACCGTGATTCTTAAAACGTTTTTTTACGATTGTTTACAATTAATACATTATGATTAGGATTATCGCACAAGCGAAAACAACATTCACTATAATAATATCTTATAGTATTTATATGAAGATACCATGTATAGTGTGAAAGAAAATAAAAATTAATGAGTAATAATACAATCCGCGCGCACCCATTTCTCATGATTGTACCGCAGTGTACAGTTAAGGTAACTGTCAGAGTTATTAATATGTACATAGTGTATATATATATACTTATAGCAAGGTATCTCGATATAATAGGTACAACTAGGGCTGCCACCTTTCATAGATGGTAGGCCCGGAGATTTCGTGAAAATTGTAGTTTTTATTCAACAAATCGTATTTTTTATTGTAGTACAAATGTGGAAAAAAACTCGTAAAATGCGCCGAAGACGGAACATTTTTGTGGGATCGAGCAAAGAAAGTCGTGGTGTAAACAGATTTATTTTCTATTATTTTAAAAAGCAATAATAATTCTAAATCCAACAAAAAGGTAGCGCCGCAGGCTAATTTTTTGACGAAAGGTTAAATTTTTTAATGAGATTTAACAGATTTTCGTAGTATATAGGTCGGGAGGTGACCGCCCGGTGATAGTTAGGGCACTCTGTCTCACCACCCAGTCTGACCCGGAGTCATACTATGCTAACTCAGAGAACACTATTTAAACCCGTAGCTTCCGGATCAAACCTGGAGAGGTGGCAGCCCTAGGTACAACTCGTGTTTATTTGTTGTTGTTGTTGTTGTCTGTATTTACAATTTACATGAATGCGAAGTACCCACCTGTACCGGTAACTTACTTTGTTCGTAATGTTATACAATTATTATTGCGATCTTCTTCACATAATGGATTCACAGTCTTACTATTCAAATTCATCAGATGGATAGATAGACTATTCAAATTCATACATAGTCTTGTAATAATCAATATTACCTATCTACTTGATTGTACCTCTGTGGGTTAGGTACCTTCCAGTATACTCTAGCTCCAGCGTAATCTGCAATTCGTGGAACTGGACAATCTATAGTACTGGAGCTAATGCCATAGCTTGGCTCTTCCTACTATTGCATTATGTAGTGTAGTAGTGAGGCAAGGAAGATCCAGGCATACCAGAGTAGAGCCGCTTGGTAGTCGACCAACGGACCAGGATAATCTCTATGAGGGATCCTCTCGGCATGTCCTTAAACTTAATCTTATTTCAACATTGTGTACAAAAAAATCTAAAGTCTAAAATATTTCTATAGTAGGTACTTAATGCAATCAAATTTTCTTATCGTTGTTTAAGAATGTTGTAGGTAATTTTATATTAGTCATGGTTATGAAATTGTGAGAGTACACAATTCTTTTTTACGCAAACTCCAGATGCTGCATGAGAGTTTTACAGGGTAACGTTACCAGATTATTGTATACAGGCAACTATTGTATAAGTAAGAAAAATCCAAACAAAAACTTTTTTTTTATTTTAATAGTAAAGTGTAAATACTTAAATAATATAATATTTTGTCACACCTCTCCAATATATACCTACGATTCTGTTAATATGTCGCGTCGTTCTGTTGGGTGGTCTTCCGTTTTGTCGAATGACATTTATTCTTCATTATCATTTAGGTAGGATGTTTTAGGTTTTTTAGTTTGTAAACATGCGGTTATCAAAGTACTTAACTACTTATTCTAATAGTAAAATTTATGTTAGATATCACGTCATTCATTACTGAGATGACAAAGCGAAACTGTATGCAAATATTATGAAACAAATAAAAATAAATTAAAGATAACGTTTATATGTATAAATGATTCATTTCGTACCAGTATTCACAATGTATGAAATATTGCTAGACGTACTAAGTCTTCCGGAATTTTTTCGCAAGTCTTCGCGCACTCGATTCTTGTCCTCATGTTGTAAAATTTTGAATAGATTATAGTCCAAGAGCCCGCTGCTTAATTTATGACGTATCTGTTTTTTGATCGAAATGTGGTATAAATGATAGCTTACCAATAGGGTATTACATCGCACTAGGGTTGCCTATCAAAATCTTGCCGCAACCCCCCCTGCCCCCCCCCCGAAAAGGTCCCTCTTCGCGGTTTTTCGCATTTTATAGGAATATGGTAAGAGATAGGAGAAAGTAGTCAATGACAAAAATAATCCTTGCTAAATTCTCTATACAAAATGTTAAGTCAATTTTTTCGTAGCACTAGCAGTTTACCCGCAATGGCCGGTCCAAAACCGAAATTCATTTAAAATACTAAAAAAATGTATTTAAACTAAATTGGTTGAAAATTGATGAGAGCTACAGGAAAATAGTCAAAGAATCAATTAATTACCATAGTCTTAGCTACAAAACAAGCTATAACTTATTTTCATACATCTAATAAATTCGGAGTAATTGCAATAAAACTCAGTGACGAAAATTCTTAAAATTTAGTTTTTCATAAAATAACCAGCGATATAGCGCCGCAGGCCAAATTTTTTTTCCATAAAATGTTAGTGATAATGGGTGGCAGAATGTGAAAGAAAATAAAATCAAAATTTTTTTTTTCTTTTTCTTTATTTTTTTAGTTTTTTTTAAATTTTTAAGGATTATTTTTGTCATTGACTACTTTCTCCTATCTCTTACCATATTCCTATAAAATGCGAAAAACCGCGAATAGGGACCTTTTCGGGGGGGGCAGGGTGGGTTGCGGCAGGATTTTGATAGGCAACCCTAGTGCGATGTAATACCCTATTGGTAAGCTATCGTTTATACCACATTTCGATCAAAAAACAGATACGTCATAAATTAAGCAGCGGGCTCTCGGACTATTATGTCCAATTTGATTTTGTTAAATTTGGAATATAAAGGTTTCTAACTTAGTATATTTTAGAATTATTTCGGAAGCCATTGACGGTGCTATTTTGACTTCAGCACCCTTCTGAAAAACGCAACCTATTATGCTAAATTGCTAATATGACGTCAGGGGGACCTTCAAATAATAGAAATACATACCCTATTCTATCCACTCGCCAAATCTGTTTTTTTTTCCAATTCGTAGCTAGAATTTTTTTAACTAGGGTTGCTCACAAATCACAGTGTTGTCAGTACAGAAAATATACACGAAACTGCGTAAATAGTACATATATACGGTTATGTTTGTATGTATTCGTATATTTCCCATGGCACATTGAATTGAAATATTACGTTATTCTTTTAAAAGGTCTCTCTTTGATGTAATCACCTTGAGTTCGCTGTTTTCTTAGTGGCTCAGTATTGTAGTGGGTAATTGGAACAATCATCCACGATGAATACGTTATAATATTGTTGTCTTATTATACCTTACTACAATCAATGCTATAATTCCGCGGTACAAAGTCATACAACATACCTTGAGGCGTTACTTTACATTCACTCACACCGGATTTACGCGTCTCTTTTGAATAGTAGGTTTAGTACCAAACTTTATTATATAAACGAAGATCAAACTTTGTATGTAATTATTGTTGAACCCGGCACTATTTATATTTTACTAGCCGAGTTACCCATGCTTCGCAACGGAAAATTTGTTCAATTAATTTCCGGATATTTTCAGATAGTTCTGAATATTCATCTCGTTTCTACAACGTTCTAGAAGATTCTACGTAATTCTCTAAGCGCTTGGATTCTTTCGTTCTGATATAGCGTCTACCGCAAAAAAGATCTGTGTTCCATAACTCTTGAAGATCTTTTATGAGACACCAAACACGGCGGTACGCGGTGACCGGATCCTCGATCGCCCGCTGCCTCCCAATGGCTTGAGCTGGACAAAATATGATTTAAAATCTGAATTTATTTTCCAATGCCCTTTCATATAATACCACACATGACCCCACAAAACCCTTAGATCCCCTCATCGGCAAAATTTCTCAGAAGGTACCGCATTTCCAGAAGTTTCTACCATATAGTATTCGTTTCCAGGTAGCAAGGCATTCGTGTACTAGGTTTGGTCGAGATTGCTTCAGGTGTTCCAGAGTTATGGTGGAACAAACATACATACATCCATTTTTATAATATGTATAAGATTACTTGTTTTCACATGTAACATGTTGTCGACTGATTCTGTCAAAGTGGCTATCTTCTTCTCCAGTCTCAACCCTGCGGATTGGTTTGCAGCATATTCTTACATCTCGATCTCCATTCTTCTCGTAGCGCAGTTCATGTCCTCGTCCAGGTGTTTCAGTCGGCTATAAAATTTCTAAATAAATCTGCGAATAATTCGATAATCTTGCTTTCGCGTAATATTGTTTGTATAACGTCTACTACAGGTATGATATTGTCATACGATTTACTGATTTACTTACACTATGTTTTACATGTTATATGCATGTGTATACACTCTTTTCTGCAATGGCTTGAAAGGTGTCATGCCGGAAAGGGTTAGTGTTAGTATTATATTTGCTGACATCACTCTGTATTATTTATAGACATACCGTAGGATCAGTAAAGATCCATGAACCTCCACAAATACCTACACTCATCATAATTAATTGTAAGTACATGAAATCTGGGCATTTTCTTAGAGGGTAGAGCTATACTACTCCTCGTTAGATGTACCTACCTGCCTAATATTGTTGTGGGTATTTGATCATTATTGTGCTTGTTTACTACGTGATTTATATAAAACACCTGTCTGTCATTACTTATTTAGGACAACGGTATAATAAATTATATATACACAATATCTTTCCAATATTCCATACCTCCCAGCTATACTGACCAACTAACTATATAATCCTATATACATTATGTATGTCTTACGTGTAATATCCACTCCATTTACTTACGCAGTTCATCGATTAGGCGGTTAGGCAATTGGTAAATGGTTTGTCAGATATTATCACAATTATAATGGACAAGCCCTCCCGGTTTAATGAACTCGTGGATTCTCACCTATTACTGATGTTGAGATGAACTCTTGCAGACATCTAAGTATGTCATTCAATAGAACACTGATAAATAATTATTGTGGCAAGTGAGAAAATGACTGTAGTACGTACCTCGGGTTTACTGTAAGATATTGCTTTTGCAATAAGTCTGCCTTTTAGCACCCTTAATTGTCTTGTTTTTGTTACTATGCTTACTTTCTCTGGCCAATAAAGATTTATTTATTTATTTACCTATACTACATAAAGTCATTTTCTCACTTGCCTTTTGGACGTATCACTTGAGAATTCAATAGTATCTGCGACACCTATGATTTTTTATTTGCAAGATGAAAACTTAAATTATGTGTTTTCTAGGGCCACAATATCAGTATTTTGCACGAACCTACAAGTAATTTTTGTACGGGTATTAAATAAAACAGTATTTATTTATTTATCGTTGTTACATTGCACATCTTAAAATCTCAGACTAAGGAAATAAAACGGTAATAATAGCCCAGGTAGGTCTGATTGTCAAACGTTTGGGTCGGTGTTTTTAAAATACTCAGTCGCCGTATCCGTAATTAGCTCATAACAGTAATTTCACACAGATAAATACTCTTATTTTTCTTTCGTTATTTCTTGAACAAATACACAGTATAGTGCGAATTACACTAGGGGCTTCTAGTAATGTTTGTAAAGTTGAACAATTGAGATTATTACACAAACTGTACAACTGGCTTTAGATACTTTAGTCTTTTCATAACTTTCTTTGTTCCTCCCAAAGTTTTTAAATTATAAATCCTATTTAATAACCTTTCTAAGTTATGTTTTTCTCTTGGGTAACTTTATACCTTTAAAAGTTTTTAATTAATTTTCAAACATCCACGTGTAAGAGAAATTGAGAAACTTTCATTTTCTGTATATGGAGAACACCCTGTATTAGAGATCTCTCGTTCTTTATGGGTGGAATGCCGATTGAAAACACCCTGTATCTCTGTGTACACACACAACAAAGGTAAGATACCTTCTAGATTTTGTTTGTTTGTTAGGTTTCATTTTTATTTCAAGGACTCATAGGTATGATAGTAATATTTTGTTATTCTGTTTTTCTATCACAACGCATTTTTTTTTCTTTCAATCACAATTTATCATTCTGTTTTGATCGAATTTCTAAACAACTAGGTACCTACTTTACATTTTTGTATGTGAGTAAGTAAGTACTCGTACATGCTACTGAGGATGTGTTTTTCTCTAATACTTCATTTCCTTGATTTGCTTGCGGTAGTATAACATATATGTCTTGTGCGGTTTTTTTAAACTCTTTATATGAGTCGAAGTCCATATCATGGCACAGGTCGTCCAGGTATTATTTCCTTGGTCGTCCTCTGTAGTTTGTCCCCTCGTTGATTCCTTCAATTAATTCAAATAAATTGAGCAGGTGTCTTCCTCCTTTGATTTTGTTGAGAACTTCTTATTATTATAATAAGAATCTTCCTTTTCTTCCTTCAACCATCTCTCCACTGGATATAGGCCTCTTCCATGTGCTTCCATTTTTCTGTATCTTAAGCTTTGGCAGTCCATCTTCCACCCGCGACTGGGATAATAATATTGCGGCTTATCTTTTCTGTGGCCGACCTACTCTCTCTTTTCATCCCACGGTCTCCATCTTAGAACTCTAGGAGTCTTAAAAGAATATACATATTATATTTCTTCAGTATTATCACCCATTAAAGTCTACATATTATCATTCATATTTGACATATAAACTCATCAATCAAGTACTGGGAAACATTCACCTATCCAGATTTCGTGGATATCACAGGATTAGGCTCAGATGAGCGGGGTCTAAAATACAAACATTGTGCCTGAAATATCACTATTCAGAAATCTTCTTACGACATTGTACGTATTGCTTTGTATAATGAATGAAGTCTTACCGCGAAATCGTTTTTATTAGTTTTGTTATTACGGAATCTAATCAGTTTTATGCAATCGTGATTAAGTAAATGTGCAATAAATTCTAAAATATGTTTGATGTGTCATTTAGTTAGACTGTTTTTCTATATTGTTATGAGAAACATTATAATAATAAGATCTATTACGTATATGTATTATTGTGTTGTTTCTATTCTTCATACAAAGTCATCTTCATGTGTTTTCACTGCATAATATTATGTATTTTAATCATAACATCTTCTCCACAATGTACGTAGCTGTAGTATCATATTATTTTAATCGTTCACTTGTATTTTTCATGTTTATTGAAGTCTTTTCTCAATGGAAGTTTTATCGAAAGATTTTGAAAACTGACTATATGTTGTGAGTAAAAATAGTTATTTATCGCATCAACTTTTTAAATTTTGTGTGGAATGTAAGCGCAAAATAAAATAAAATCATGAGAGACGAAATAGATCGTGGCTTATTCAAGAATAAAATAAGAAGTGCCGAATACAAAAAAAAAAAAAAAAACGCCGAAGTCACTTCGTCTTACCTCATACGTTTTATCGACCAAATTACATCATTGTGTTGCACAAAAAATGAGATGAATCTCAAGTTTCCGTAAATTGAAGAAGTACGTTATTATAGAACACATTTTTTTATTGAAAAAGTAACAAACATATTCTTATCTATCCATATTTTAATGCACACCAGCACATGTGTTACCGGTTATCCTACGCTGTGGGAAATATTTTGATGGTATGGTTAAATTAATGGAGATGGATTATCTTACTGAAGTGAAGGAGTGATGAATCAACCCCTTTTCCCACTACGTCGTGATGTATTAAGCCTGTGATATCCGTTTATCCTTTCGGAGACGAATACGTAATTTTTTTACAAGGTGACCGCCGTATTTAGACCCGGATTTATGGCATTTACTTATGTAATTCTATGGATATTTCGCACGTCACGTTAGCCATCATCGATAAAACGTGACAAGGGTCGTCTTTACCTTTTTTTTGCTCAATTGGGCAAATAGACGGAGATCTGATGTAGTGCTTACTTAGGCTTAGCTACATATAGTGCTTCATAGTTATGTAAACGTGAATCTTCTTCTTCCTCTGCTAGATGTAGTAGGCCTCTTGTAATGTTTTTTAAGTTCTGTCTTTCATGGGTTTCCCTTATTTTTCCACCACCTATGATGGGGACACTATCACCATCCCGCCTTTTCTGAACCCGGCCTATTCATCTTTTCATGCCCATGGTGTCCACCGCAATACTTTGGGTGTCCATCTGTCTATTCCGTCTGGCAACGTCACTTGCCCATTGCCATTTTAATTTGACAATACGATCTTCCACATCGACAACTTTTGTGCAGCGTCTGATTTCCTCATTTCTGAATCTATATCGCAGACTTACGCCATGCGTCTTTTTCTCCAATTTCCATAGATGGCTGGTATGGTCCTATTTATTTAGGTACTTCTGGTGAACAAAATATAGAGATATATGTTAACATTAAAATTATAAAATCACAACATTTGTTGACTAGGGCGAGATTATCGCAGTGCTGTGATCTCTGCCAGCTAACCCCAATCTCAGTTAGCGTGATAGTTTCCAGACCACTCGTGATTCCAGCGAAAACACATGTGGCAAACACTTTTTGCGTTCATGGTAATATCTTTATTTTTATGTATGTCGTTACGAACAACCTAGTCTTCCAGTCGCTTGTTTTCGAACAAAGAAAACCACCGAGCGGTGGAAGGAGAATCTTCCTGTAGTGCACCAATCCTTTATTATTTGAGTGTTAATGTGAAATAGTTGTAACGTCATACACTCTTTTCGTGTAATTAATTTATGGTGTAAGTAGATTGTTACATATTACAGTAATTTGGTTTCATTTTGATATTGTTTTTCTGGGTCACCACTCACCACAAACAGCATGCCGCATATATTGTTTCAGTAATAATGTATTATGACTGTAACATCATTTCGTGTGTGGGTTGTAGTAATATTGAAGCAGTGTTGTATGTAAGGGTTGCTGATATACATTACATTAATATGTGGGACACGATATGGGGTAGTGTTCACTTTACTAGGAAGCCTTGTCCCATATTGTTGTAATATTGTTATCCTCTATATGTATTATGTTAGTGTGCGACAGCTTTCTGTAATTCGGAGTATCACGGAAATTGCGCTTAATTATGACTACATAGTACATTTTTTTATTTACTTGCAAATATAACATAGGTACAAAATAATTTTTCATCAGTTAGGTATAAAGGTAGATATTTTTACGCTGTACTACTCTCTGAATAAGTAAATAAATACTTGAGTAGAGAGAAACGTGTCGCTGTCTTTCGGAAAAAAGATCAGAGGTGTTTTTCACTTTTGTTTACAAGATATAAAAAATCTTTTACAGTCATTCCCTAGATAGAGGTTCAATGTATCTACCCTATTTTTTCCAAATTATAAATTTGAATAATCCCGCTTTTAATTTTTTTTGAAATGTCAATATGCCTACTCTTAAAGAGGCGAGAAGCTTTGTTTTTTTTTGTATTAACCTCATGTTGGTAATATGATTTATTTGTTAGACATACATATTATAATATTTGGTCGTAGTGTTGTATAATTATGACCACATTGCTTCGGCATCTTCTTGAATAGGCAATAAATCGTAGGCAGAGTAACCACTAAGAAACTAAAGGTGAATAATTATAATTATGTATTGTGATTCTAGTTATTCCCAAAGTTTGCGTCATTTTATAGTAAATATTCCACTAAAAGTACTCATGTGAAGAAGTTCTTCTGCCTAATAACACACTGATGAAGTCAGATATAATTATAAACATTTATACCCATTCTTTTTCTCTCGAGAATTAGAAATATCATTCATTCAGACCATTATCTTTTTCTCTCACTAACAAATGCATCTGCGATAAATAAAAAAAATACCTTATTTAATTTCACCTGTTGTTGCCTTCGTCACGTTACCTCTTTGAATTTTAATAACTTTTTGTTACAGTTTTGTAGGAATGTTTATCCACTAAATGGCCCGTCAACATACACTTCCATATCGGAACGTCCTATCAAATTCCCGTTCCGTAAGACGAACCAGCGACTTCTAGCTATGCTTGAGACATAGACAATATTACTATTATTTCATCTATACATTTCACATGCAACACAGTCACATAGTTTAGATTTCTGTAAATTCCTGCAATGATTGAAATAATATGCCGATTTCGTAACTCTACAAATCAATTGTAAATTTAGGTACATTATAAGTCATTTTTTATGTATAATTTACGTGCACTGTAGAAACTTAATGCGACGCATGTTTGGAGCACGTACTTTTTATTCTCAGTGTTGCCATGTTGACCTGTCTTGTGTATGCTATGAGATAATCACACAATATTGCATCATAATGTATGTACATAATGTAATAATTCTTCTTGTGCGATGTCAATGCCATTACGTGTCTTTTGTATTTGAATTAACTTGGTTATTATAATATACAGGGTCATCGAAAAAGAATGCCCCATCTTACATATAATAAAAATGGATGTATGTATGTGGGTATGTATGTGGGTATGTTTGTTCCACCATAACTCTGGAACGCCTGGAGCAATTTCGACCAAACTTGGTATACATATACCTTGCTATCTGGAAACGAATACTGTGTGGTAGAAACTTCTGGAATTCCAGAACCTTCTGAGAAATTTTGCTGATGAGGGGATCCAAGGGTTGTATAGGGCCGTGTGTGGTATCGTATGAAAGGGCATTGGAAAATAAATTCAGATCGCAAGTTATATTTTGTCCAGCTCAAGCCATCGGGAGACACCCAGTGATCGAGAGGATCCGGTCACCGCATACCACCGTGTTTGGTGTCTTGTGAAAGATCTTCACAAGCAGAACACAGATCTTTTGTCAAATTTTGAATCGGACAAGTGATAGTGGGAGGCTCTATCAGAACGAAGGAATCCAAGCGCTCCGAGAATCACGTAGAATCTTCTAGAAGGCTGTGGAAACAAGGCGAACTTTGTAGAACCTTCTGGAAAATTGTAGAGGTTAATCGAACATTGTAGAACCTTTTAGAAATTTGAGGAAATTAATCGAACATTGCGGAACCTTCTAGAAAGTTGTGACAATAAATAGAATGCGAACCTTCTGGAAGGTTGTGGAAATGAAACGAGCTTTCTAGAACCATCTGGAAATTTCCGTAAATTTATCGAACATTGTAGAACCTTCTAGAAAATTCTGAGAATGAATAATATTCGAACCTTCTGGAAGGTGAAACCAACTTAGTAAAACCTAGAAGTAAGTTGTGCAGAATAATCGAACATTGCTGGATGTACCTATATGTGTGTCATACTGTTGATTTACTTCACCGATCAAATTTGCCGTAGTACGGGTAACTCAGCTAGTTTTAAAATATAATAACTTTGGAGCCATTTTTACGACTTTGACTTCGCCAATCAAATAACGCACTGCTTACTGTCGCATAATGACCATTATATTAGAGGGCGGTAGGTGAAAAACGTTGGTTGGCTTTGTGATAACGCATTGTAACATGCGTTAAATAAAATTTAGATTAATCAGTTACAAAACAGTGAAAGAATCACTAATTTAACGTAAGTGGTTCCAAAGTTATTCCGTTTTGAAATGGGGTCATTATTTTTCGATGACTCTGTACTTCGTTGATTTTACTGCGTAAGGTTCATTGCTGTCACTAGGTACTAAGTAGACTTACTCGTACTTACTTGTAATTTTATGTTCACTGAACATTGTGAAGTGTACCAAAATATATTTTAGTTTATATTTCGATGAGTTTTTAGAAAATTAATTGTTCTAGTTATTATTGTGTAACTTGAACCGTAACTAAACGGAGACGAGAATATTTCGACAGACTCTTAGTTATATTTCCAAAGTATCAAAGTGCGAAAGTAAAATGATGGGTTGTTAATATTTTGAACACAAAAACTCCATACCGTCTAAATCAAATGTTAGGTATAAATTAGGGACCTCGTTGATTACCGAGAAAAGGTTTTTTTTTTAAATAGGTATATTATAAATTATATAACCTGGTACATTCGAGTATAATTTTCACTTATCATTATCATTAAATTAATAAGGGTTCCTAAAAAAAAAAAAAAAAAAAAAAGGCAGTTGAAGGGTTCCTAAAAAAACACCTGAAACTGTCATCGGTAGGCATTGCAGTGTGTGGTATCCGCCATGTTGGTCAGGAGAGGCTTGTCGTCCTGTGCCCCTCTGGTAGGGATGCGGAATTGTTGGAATGCATTATCAATGAGAAATATCCCAAGAGACTGTACGCGCAGATAATCAAAAAGAAAAAACCGTTCATGTTAATTAAAGGAGTGTCGGCTCATTACGACAGGGATCATCTCCTGGAGGACTTGGAGGCGCAGAATTGCGAGCTCAAGAGTGCTTTGCGTGGTGAGGAGCGTATCGAGCTGGTGAAAGAGATCCGGATACGGAACAGCGACACGTCAATAAACCTATTGATAGAGACATCTACCAATGTACGCCGAAGACTGGTAGAGATGGAAAAGGTTAACCTGGGCTACCAAAGGCTCCTAGTGATTGACGCTGACCCGATAACGCAGTGTTTCCACTGTCTCCGAATGGGCCATACTTCAATGAGATGCATGAGCAGAGCTGCACCACCCAGATGCTCACATTGTGCAGGAGAGCACACAAGAAAAGATTGTCCGAAGAGAGAAGAAGTCCCGACTTGCGTAAACTGCGTGCGAGACAACGAAAGGTTTAATAAGAGTTATAAGAGTGACCACAACGCCATGGATAGGAAGTCATGCAGACACTACGACCAGATGCTGGCTTTTGCACGCCAGAAGATTGCGTACTGACTAGTATATAAATTCTTGTTATACTGTTGTGTTTGTGTGATGAGTGCCGATACACTCTGTATAGTGCACGACTTCAGTGTCGCATTGATAGAAACTACGTCACAGCCTGTGCCTGTAGGGCGTATGAAGGTACTACTAATACAAACAAGTGATCACGCTCATAATACTATGAGAGTAGTGGTGACTTATACATTCTGTTTATCACATGGTAAAGAAACTATATTATTTGTTCAACCTACTGTGTGTGTGGAGATGTTGCATATAATCGATTATTGTGTTGTATTGGTGATATTGTCTAATATTCTATGCATACTGAGTGGTAGAGGTGACGCTTTGGTGGCTTTACCTACTTTATTTTTGATATACAATAATATGGAAAAAACAATGTTGCATTCCATTGATTGTGTGATGTTTAAGATACTGTGTTTTACACTCGTTGCCCCAGTGCACATTGTTGTGAATCACTGTGCTGTGATGAGTGTGATGCTAATGAGTGTGATGATTGTAGAATTGTTAAGATGCGCTGCCCCCCAGAATTTTATGAATTTTTTTCAGCATAGGAAGACAATTATCAAATGTCTTAACCTGTTGATATCAGCATCATGTAGGATTTGGCTTGGTGTATTTTACGATGCATGTATTGTGCAGCACTGCTGTCTGATAGTAACGCTGATTTTTGAAAGGACTGCTGTGCCTAATTTTGTGTGTTATCGCTGTGGATTTACAGTATCCGATAGGGTTGTAATGATTTTTTCTGAATTACTGGGCTCTCCATTCTTGCGATATCGTAGTGGTGTCTTTTTTTTGTATGTCTCGGAAGACGGCGCACGCTACAGGGTACTCCAAGATATGAGTTACATAGTGCAACACAGAATGTTGTATTGCAGTGATGGGTGATGAATATCTCTCCAACATAGACGATTCATATAACGTCCAGGAATATGTTTGTGATGATGTGGAGGATTGTAACAGGGTACTGTGTTCTGGCGGTGATAACGGTTTTTTAGTTTTACTTTCGAATATCCGCAGCACGAACAAAAATATTGACGAGCTAATAATCAGTATAAGTAACCTACAGCGATTGCCGGCATGTATTCTATTGACGGAGACGTGGGATGCAGGTGATCTATTGGTTGAGATCGCGAACTACACATATTATAGCGCTACACATAGAGTTAATCAAAATAGCGGCGTCGCAGTTTTCGTACATAATAAATACAAAGATGTTGTTGTGAATGAAATAAACAGTATCAATAAAGGTGATTGTCTCCATATAGAAATTTGTATTGACAGACGAATTAAATATAATGTATTTTCAATGTATAGGACCCACGAGTCTAATGTGTATGATTTTATTGATGAAATGCGTGGTGTCCTCTCTCATACTAGGAATTCGTTTACAGTGGTGGCGGGGGACTTCAACATTAACATTGCGGATGATTCACAGGACCCTTGCAAGGAGGAATATATCAATATGATGACGGAGCTAAATTTTAAATGTTGTATCAGTAATTATACTAGGGAATTCCGTGATCAGCGGCCTTCTTGTATCGATCATATATGGTGCAATGGTAGGGAAACTAGTGATATGATAGGTATGGTGTGGAAGACCGGTATTACTGATCATCATACGTGCCTTTTCAATTACATAAAAGTAGATAATAATATTGACAAGAGCAGAAATCTTTCATATGAGAAACACCACACAGACCTGCACTCTCTTGCACAGGGATTAAGGGAGGAGACTTGGGCTTCGCTTTATACAATGGATGACAGCGCCAGGGCAGCTAGGTACTTTGAGGAGAGGTTTAGTTATCACATACAGCAGGCATCCCAGGTGAAAACCGTGGTTTTGAAAGGTAGGAACGTAAGATTAAAGCCGTGGATAACTCGTGGGCTTCTCACCTCAGTTAGGCATAAGCAAAGAATTTTCGCCCAAACTAAAAAATACCCAGATGATATCAGACTATTAGTGTACTATAAAAAATATAGAAACAAATTAACTTCCATAATAAGATCGTCAAAAAACTTCTACTTTGGTGGAAAAATCAAGGAGGCAGGAAATGACAGTAAAAAAATGTGGACCACTATTAATGAAGCTCTAGGCAAAAAAAGGAAAGTAAATGAGATACGGAGTATTGCTATTGACGGTGAATGTATTGATGTCTCTAGAAATCCAAAACAAGTAGCGGACTTTTTTAATAAATATTTTATTAATGTAGGTAAACAACTGGCACAGAGTATAGAGGCGACTAATGTTTCCTCTCGCAGTACACGGTCACCACTGTCACCGGATGGTACCCCCGCCTACGGACTTTTCAATAATTTCAAAGAGGTGTCGGCAGATGACGTAGATAAAGTAATTATGAGCTTGCGAGGTGGTTCGGCCCCGGGTTTTGATGGGATTACTGTCCAGGTTTTGAAGTTCGTAAAGTCGTACATTAGCAAACCACTCGCATATGTTATTAATAGTTGCTTCCGTAGCGGAATATTCCCGGAAAATTATAAGACCGCCATAATAACGCCTATTTTTAAGGCCGGAGAGAAAAGCGAGGTTGGGAACTACAGACCAATATCGTTATTATCAAACGTATCGAAGATTTTTGAAAAGGTCATGAAGGCGCAGTTAATGGATTTTCTGGTGAAAAACGACATAATAAATAAAAATCAATTTGGTTTTATGCCGAAGCTGGGGACAAGTGATGCCATAGCGAAATTAACTTCGACGATATATGAAGCTCTGGATAGGGGAGTTAAGTGCGCCGGTACCTTCGTAGACCTACGAAAGGCTTTTGACAGTGTCTCGCACCATAGGCTCGTTCAGAAACTGCATAATATTGGAATAACTGACAATGCTTTATCACTTCTAAAAAATTATCTATCTGACAGAAAGCAACTTACCAGAATTTGCGGAATGAATAGTAGCCCGGGGACATCGGAATACGGAATTCCGCAAGGAACAGTGCTGGGCCCCGCCCTCTTTGTAATATATATTAATGATATGTTCTCACTGCCTGTGGACTGTACAGTAATATCTTATGCAGATGATACGGTGTTGTTGACCAAGGGTCAAACGTGGGGCGAGACATCTGTCAAGGCCAGCCGAAATATGCGTATCTTGAAGGACTGGTTTGATGAGAGCATCCTTTCCTTAAACTCAGAAAAAACGGCATGTATGCCCTTTTCAATAAACCGTGTAGGTATCCCTGAAGAACTGAACATAGCGATACATTCGTGCTGCACCAGTGAGTGTAACCATAATTGCGTCAGTTTGAGTGTTGTGAAGGATCTGAAGTACCTGGGTATTCATATTGATCACAATGTTAAATGGAAGGAACATATTGCTTTAACTGTAAAGAGATTAAGGAAATTGATTTATGTATTCATTGGGCTAAGAAACTTTATGGATTTAACTAGATTAAAAACAGTATATTATGCTCTCGTGCAGTCGGTGCTCCAGTATGGAATTGTGGGTTGGGGGGGTGCATACAAGACCAACCTTTACCCGCTTGAAGTTACTCAGAGACTCTTACTAAAAATAATTTTACAAAAGCCAAGAGATTACCCCACCAATCTTCTTTTCTCAGAAATAAAAGTACTGAATTTGGAACAATTGTTTAGGAAGGTAGCATTATTAAAAACATTCAAAGAGCATCGGATTGTGGGGGAAGGGGTTGGCGAGTGCTCTAGTAGAATCTTAAGAACAATTAACTGTATCCCGATCCCCTTATGTAGTAGAGACGTCTCGCAGCATCATTATTCATATTTAGGGATTAAGTACTTTAACAGTTTACCAAACGATATTCGCGCAATAAGGGATTATGAAGCCTTTAAAAAGGAAATTGTAAAAGCTATTGTACAGTATCGCTAACATATGAAAGAAATTGATAAAAAATGGTAATATAAAAAGAAGTGGAGAGAGGAGAAAAAAGATACGTTTCTTATTTTATTTTTTTCGCTTCATTCTATTTTGAACTTTTCGGGTGGGTTTTTGCGTGGTTTTGATTTTGTGCAGCGACAACGGCTTGTATGAGTACTGAGAGTTATGGTATACATAGGGCATACATATTGTGTGCCTATTATAGATTTAAGTAAGTATGTAACTTTGTAGGATTTTGTATCTGCAATAATTTGTAACAATACTTTGTTGTTTTATGAGTTATGATATACATGTTGTATATTTGTAGATGTGTTTGTTTAGCTTGGTGTATGACTGAATATATTATTGATTGATAGTCTACATAGATGCGAAGTATATTGTGTTATATATTTTGTGTTGTTTTTGTGAAGTTGAGACGATCGCCCTTCCTTCGCACAAGCAATAGCTTTAGAAGGAAGGTATATCGTATTAAATTGTGATTTGACCTGTAATGTTATTGAATTGTAATGTTTCTTAAACTGAAATAAAGTAATTTTTATTAAAAAAAAAAAAAAAAAAATCTCAATATGCCTACTTTTAATAACACAATACACATACTATGAAAAAAGACTTCTAAAGTAGTCCTTACGTCTACATAATTATTAAATAGTCAGGCCTCTTCCATTTCCTTCCACTCATCTCTGTTTCTCCCCCTCCGCATCCAGGTTCTTCCGGCTTGTTGGACTAGGTCATCAGACCACCTTTTAGGAGGTCTTCCGACGCTTCTCCTTTTGTTTCAGGGCCTCCACTGTAGGATTCTGGGTGCCCACCTAGTATCCTCTTGTCGAGCCATATGCCCAGCCCACTGCCATTTTAATTTTGCAATGCGGTCCATAATATCGGTAACTTTAGTTCGGCGTCTTATTTCCTCGTTTCTAATTTTATCTCGAAGGCTCACGCCGAGCATCTGCCTTTCCATGGCCCGCTGTGTACACTTTAATTTGTGTATGCTTTTGGCTGTTAGTGTCATTGTTTCTAGGCCATATGTCAACATCGGGAGGATACATGTATCAAACATTTTTCTTTTTAGGCATATCGGGATTTCTTTATTTTCAAACACGTGTTTCAATTTACCAAATGCGGCCCAGCCCAGACCTACTTAGTACTAAAAGAGTACTAAAAATAACTTATCTTCACGAAAATAAAGGTATAGTATATTACTACATAACACAATTTTATAAAGTGAGCAATAATTCTCAGAATACTAAAAATAAATTCTAATTAGTCAGGCACCAGGCGCAAAGTGTCAAACTAATTCGGTTCCCGCCGGCTTTCTTTTCTATTTACATAATAAGTAAAAGAAAAAAAACAACCAATTTATAAAACAGAAAAATACATCGTAGCTGTAGAATAATACACGCATAAATTTTAACCCTATAACAATCGCATACTGGTCACGGTGTACTGACATTATACGCCGATTTTTTTTTTTGGTTAATGTTAATATCAATAGTGAAAAAGGGTTAACTATAGATGTGCGTACACAATAAATAAATAAAAGTTTATTAAACTAAACACATGAAAAATGCAAGTTAGGGAAGGATGGTTCCAAGAAGCATTCCGATTATTACAAATGTAATATCTTTAAACTAACAACTATACTACTTACGTAAACAAAATGATTACTCCTCGGATTAACTATGAAGCGAAATGACTCCTCGCACCTGACAGGCACACATTTAATTAAAATGTCTTTGAAGTTTGTCAACAAAGTCTATAGCCTTTATAGGCTTTTGATTCATAATAACTTACATAATTGGATAAAATTAATGAAATTATATTTAGAAAATATCGGTAGGTATTTCTAATAAGTTCGTTATTAAGTCACAAAGGCGACATTTTCATCCAACAGTGGGTGGCACTAAAATATCAAAGGCCAGAAATAGGCGAACTCAAGGTCGGTGCAAAAAATAACCAAATAGTATCTATGGTGATTTAATACTACAAATCGCCGATAATAATTTTAGCAATAAAAATACGTAGGTTGTGTTAGCCTGCCAGCTAACCCGGTTTCTCTGTTATAGGGTGATTCTAAGAAGACGTATTATGGATTTCACCAACTTCTTAGGTGAGGAATAGCGGCGATGGTGATAGGAGACACCTAGCACAAACTTTGCATGGAAAGTAATGAAAAGTGGCTCCTATCTCCTCTATTCCTCACCTAAAAAGTTGGTGAAATCCAGCTATAAGCCAGGGCCAACCATATGCACTTGTGGCACAAATAAAAATCACGCATCGTCTAGCATTTCATAAGTCTTTTGAAATAAGACTTCTTTACAAATATACATGCACGTGTTATAAAATTGTATCATATTAAAGACAAATCATAAGAACTGTATCGTAAAAGACACTCTTTGTGGATCATTATTTCGAAAGCGTAAACATAATATACCTACAGACAAAGAAGTGAAGAAACCACGTGAAAGGACCTCGAGAGGCTGTCCTAAACTAAAATGCGCGAGATTCCGGAAGGTCCTCAATCACCGGGAGGACCAAAAAAGAGATAGAAGGACAGTTGGATCTCCACGTTCCAAAATTAGGGCTGAATTCCTGTATCATATCCCACATCTATTAAAAAAGGAAGAAGAAAAACATTGTTTAAAAAAAACCCTCCCAAGTTGAAAATGAACAACTACCTAAATCATTTCTCGTACAATTTTTACTTTGAAATTCCACTCACAATACAATTGCCAAAATTAAACTCCACACAAATACACGCAGTTAAAATATACATGAGATATATGAATTGTTGCACAATACGGAGATAAACAATGATATGTTTCATATTGCCACTGGAATCAATCATCTTAACAAAACAAAATAATATTTATTATCATAATATTGTATTTAAAATAACAGTCGGTTTCAATCAATGTGCAAAATTATTATATGTAGGTACAGACAAATGAGTCATATTCATATAGTATCAAAAACAACAATCTGATCTCGGACTGATTCGGAGTAAATCTTAGAGAGACATAAGGTAGACTGGACAACAGGTATGCAAGGTGTCCTACACTTTTTTGGTAGAAAAGTGATTGATTCACAGAACACATAGAAAGTGGTAGAGGCTGAAGTATGACATTCCCACTCCCCCGCTCTCTCTGCTGGGAAAATTTACCCAAAATCAGCACCCTGTCGTTTTTGATAATAATATCTATAGGTGCTTACCTACACAATATACATAGTGGATAGTCAATAGATATAGTCAATAGGTCTATAATTAGGTATACAGTTAGGCATATAATTTTATAGATATTCCCATTATACACCTTGCCACCAATCATTAAATGCTTAACAATTCTACAGACTTCAAGGCAAACCACCACCAAGACATAGTCCGTCAACAGTTTTTTGCACAGCTTCGTTTAATTAGCATGCTATTTGTATACGCTCGCACTAAAATCACGGCAAATCCCAATAGTAATAGAATAACCAGTAATAAAAACTCACACAACATCATCTTTCTTTCCCAGCATTTCTTATCCTTTCGTAAAAGGTGGCGTAAAACGTGGCGAACGTCATTGCCGAAAATGATGTCAAAAATCTTACGGTTATTTTACGAACACTTGCCTCATCCAGGATACCTACTTAAGTATATTCCAATAATGGGGAAACCAGTGAATGCTGTGTGTACAAACACAACATTCTCTTTATGTAATGTTTATACAACAGTAAGAATGGGTGGCGAAACTCATTACTAATGTCCGATTCAATTTTCACCAATCTATAATTACATGAATTTCTGTGGGATTCTAAATTGTAACACTTGAAATATTGACGAAATAAATTGCTAGGTATATACTGCGAAATAATTTTAATCGATACGATTTGTACGAGTTGCCGCAAGCATTGCTCGAAAAATTGCTGGTGTAAGTGCACCTTAACGTAGTTGTACAATATTGTATTACAGTTCAAATGGGTCATTACGAGTGATTAAGGCGCAATCTCCAACTGTCTCAAATCGTCAAGGCAGAATCTTACTGTCGAATAATCTAAAATTGGTGATTTAGGTATTCACTCTGCTTCCAATACAAATATATAAAATGGGTAAAAAAAAACAGCAAAAATACACGATAGAGCTAACTATTAATAAGAAGATGGCCTTCCTCAATAATTTGATAATAAAAAGGACATAGTATAATAATAGATACAATATGTAACCAATACAATATTTATTAGAACCGCCCACTCGGGAGTTATACAGATAAACATCTACCAATTATTGTTACTTATCTATGTAGATATATCACAAACTATGGATCGGCTCATTCACGAGAATATCTGTAAATAAAACTGATAATAAAACAGGGAGCCAAACGGAGACATTCCGATTATATTGGACGGTCAACTTATTCGGAAATCCATAAATTATCTTTCAAGAACATCTTTCAGAATACTGTGAATTCTTCGAACACTTAAATTGTCTCTAAAATCATAAAATACTAATTTAATGAAACACTTCAAAAATATAAAGTAGTCATCTCAGCGGATGTACAGTAAAGGATGGACTTGACATCAGGCTTATGACTGATCGTCTGCTGGTAGACATGTAGAAAATCCGATGGTTGTGAGTTTGTCACAAAGTGAGAGATGTGATACTAAAAAAATGCTTTAAATATGTGTGTAGATCTATATACATATGTAGGTAATATATTTTAACGGTAATGTATTCGTGAGATAAAAAAACTACTGTTTAACCCACTACGGCTGACATTTTCTCTTTTTTTGCTTTGAATTAGATGATTTTTTAAGATAAGTACGTGCTAAAATAAAGCTCTATTTTTAATTTCAAAATGAAACAAATAAAATAAAACGTTATTGTCAAATGTATTTCTGGAAAAAAAATGTCCCATAAAAAGAACAATAAGCAATAAGTACACCAATCCAATTTTTATTATAGAGATATCAAAAAAATCTAAAAAGGGATCTCGACCTTAGATCTCGACAACCTTACTAAATATCCTTTGGTAAAAAATGGGTAGACATTGAACCTTTATCTAGTATTTATTTATCGTATGGCCAACATCATGCCTATATCATATAACATTCGTTATGTCAAAGTGTAAAAATAAAAGCTAAAAGCGCAGAGTGAACTGCTTGTCAGACTTAAATCTAGATTTCTTATGTATTGTATTGCTTCGTCGCTAAGGGTTAGGAAGTCTGATGCTTTGCCACTGTACGCTCTGAGTGCACACCCCGGTAATTATGTGTTGAATGGTCTGCCTGTCGGCTCCGCAATCGCATTCAGGGGACTCTCGCCATCCACACTTGTGGGAAAAATCTGCGCACCTGCCATGACCAGTTCGGATTCTGTTTAGAGCCGACCAGATCCTTATCTAGTAAATGACTGTAAAAGATTTTTTTATCTCGTATAGATTTCTCAAAAAAAAAATGTGAAAAACACCTCTGATCTCTTTATCGAAAGACAGCAACTCGTTTCCCGAAAGTCACGGCGATTTTTTTTGTATTGATAATGTGCGTCTAGGGAATAACCGTAAAAGTTTTTTGAATGATGTGAAATGAATCTTAGAATGTTAAAAACGCTGTTTTTCACATTTTATCATGATTAATGCGATTATGAACTTTTTTTTTAATGAATCTGGGTTTATCGAAATAAACCCAAATACATCTTTGCACACTTCACAGAAAGCTTAAAAGCTTGTGTTGTGAAGTGGAGTAAGTCGGGTATTGAAACCGCGCCCACTGGATTAACAGTCGAGCGCGTTACCAACCAGGCTACCGACCACCTACCTACCTTAACGCCAGGGAAAATTACCGTGATGTCATATTCGGGTCCCTAGACTGAAATTTCTGTTGATTGTTTTGTGATATCTAAATAGATAGATACTTTATTGATACATCATAGATTTTTTCTATACACAAAACAATACAATATTACCTATTACTACGTATGTTATTTTATCGGTTTATTGGCTGCATACCTCTAGTGGCCGAAAGCCCGATACCTAATCGAAGGTATACGATGATTCTAGATATTTTGCTTAGTTGTATATTTTTTATTGTGGACCGGTTATTGTTGTTCTTGACATTATTGTTCATTTTCTCTTATCATCTTATAACCAATCGCCGTGATACTATAGCCTCAGGATTGTTTATGAATTGTTGTTATTGTACGCAAAGGTCTCGGCAAAGAAACATCAAAATCGTGTTTTGTCGAAAGGCGAATCATCAACCTGTTCAGTATTATCAAATTGGGATAATATTGAATATCAAGACTGTCAAATTGTTGATCTCAATCAACACGATCTTTTGTTTAATTATACACTTTTACATCTAGAAAATTGAGCGGATAACCCGTGTATCCGCGCAAATATCAGGGGTACTTTCAAAGCAATTTTATGTTCAGGGAATTTTCAAATATTGTAATTCTGGATCTGTCAAGTTGTAGTCAATACTATCATGTTCACCTGTCTTCAGTATCAAGATGACGTTCTCAGTATTGGCTGAGAAAATGGTGTATCGCCAAAGCCAATTTAGTGCATATCGGGTCTTAATTTCTGAACTGTGAATATATGGTGTGTGGACTTATTTGATTAATATCGGCGTGATCTTTGTAAAATTCTCTGATCAGTCGTATCTAATAATGTACCGAATATCTATTGCTTTAATCTTATCTCCGATGCGTTTTGATATCTACCAATATTCAGTAATGAAATTATTAAAATTCATCATGTACGTCAATTGTCAATACAATCACCCCACACCCGCATCATAAACCATTTTCTATCGAATGACACGGCCGTCTGTGTCATCCTCTCATAAATTCGTAATAAATCTATGACGTTCATACTTCATACTTTGCTTCATACATACCAGATATTATCTAGTTAGTAGTTAGGTACATACGCCACCAGAGTCTGTACTAGTCTTTAGTAGTAGTATTAAATTTCATACCTATTGTTATATTGTTCCTATTCGTGACTAGTGATTTAGAGTTGGATCGATGACGGTGGTCGGTTTGCTTATGATAATGATATACATTGCAAGTACAACATTGAGTGGAACTATTTTTCGATGCTGAAGATTAGAATCTGTTCTTTCGGGCTCACAGATAGGGGGGCGAATGTGTGGATGAAAGAAGAGGTGTGAGGACAGAAGCGTTTTCGTCCTAGGCTAAACTGAATCGATCATTGTGACAGAATCCTCAAAGATTGCCCTGATTGTCGAATCTTGTCATAAGAGCTGTCAAAGAAAATATTACACAGCGGCTCTAGAGAAATAATTTTTAAAAGGCAAGATGGTCTGCGAGTTAAAATACTCCGATATTCTCTTTAATTCGCCATCACAAGTTTGAAAAACAAAGTTGTCAGTTTATTCTAACAATCCAAAAATTGGTTAGTTTTTTTAAACAACAGTTCTGAAATGTAATTTGAAAGTAGCGAAAAAATGTATCCATATCTTATTATCACATCAAGCAACACTAAACCAAGTTCACTCCGTGAGACTTCTGAAAAAAAAAAAATTGACGTCGAGGTTTCGATTCTAAACGACAGTAATACTCAACATTATTGGTAAAAAACATTATTGGTCATTATTGGTAAAAAATGTGTCTATGAAAGCAAAAGTGCTAGTGCACAAGGCTGTCTTGGTGCCCGACCCTAATGTATGCAAGCGAGACTTGGACATGGCTGAAGAAGGATGAATCTGGGCTGAATGCAGTGGAAATGAGGTCGCTAAGAAGAATGTGTGGGAAAACGCTGAGAGATAGGATAAGGAATGAGGTTATTAGGGAAATGAGTGACTGCAAGACTGGTGTTGTAACTAGAATGAAAGTGAACAAACTGAGATGGTTTGGGCATGTTGAGAGAATGAAGGATGACAGGATGACAAAAAAGATATATCTGAGTGAACGAAGAGGTGTGAGGAAACGCGGCCGCCCCAGACTGGACTGGACCGATCATGTTGACCAGATCCTCAAGGATGGGCGCGTTTTGAGTAAAAGGAATCGGAGAGCGTGTATGACAAACTGTATGAGTGTGATGGAAGCTAAGAGTGTGTGTAATGATAGTGATGTCTGGCGCTCTGCCCTCTCTGCCTACCCCGAAAGGGACGTGGCGTGAGGGTATAGATAGATAGATAGATCAAGTACATACAACTTTATATTGCTTTTAGCGTTGATGCCTCCGATACATACACAAACACAATACAAATTATTGTTGACACTCGCAATTTATTGCGCTATTAGTTTTGGTTTTTAGTTTACACATCATATTTGCACAATACAGTGTGTTTATTAACTTCTGCTGACGTTAGCTGCTATTCTTATATCTACTTGCATTAAATGTACCATCTTGGACTTGTTTACTTCAGATAAATTAACACATTTTGCTATTTTGGTACTCGTACTTTTTCGGAATTATATTTCCAAGAATAAGCCTCCCGACCTAACTATGACGTTACGGTAATTTACCACGTCATTAAAGTTCAAAATCGCATGAACAATCGCATCATGATAAAATGGTAAATGTAGCGTTTTATCCATTTTTGGGGTTAATTTCTAGATTTTTCTCTAGATTTTAATGCATAGACAATACAAAAAAAAATCGAGACTTTCTGGAAACGAGTTTTTATCTTTCGGAAAAAAAGATCAGAGGTGTTTTTCACATTTTTTTTAGAAATCTATACAAGATATGAAAAATTTTTACGGATATTCCCTAAATAAAGGTTCAATGTATCTACACTATTTTTTCCAAAGCATATTTATTAACGTTTGTCGAGATCTAAGGTCTCCCGTTTTTAGAAATTTTTGAAATGTCGGTATGCGAACTTTTTAAAGACGGATTTTTCATCATGAAACAAGTAAATGCTACGCTGTATTTTCCTTTCTCTATGCATTTACTCGTATTTTTAATGTGTGCTATATGTACTGCATATAGATATATCATAATGCTGTATGTAACTACACTACAGTATATCCTCTGCTACCGAACTGCTTGTTTCCTCATATAATTACATTTTATAGATCATGACCTTCTTCTTCTCCCTGGCGATTATTAATCCCACAAGATGGTGGGGTCCGCCTTTCTTGTCCTCCGCCGCCACTCTGCCCTATCCTGTGCGTCCTGTATGGTGACACCGCAATCTCGCATATCACGCTCGGCCACTTCCCGCCACCTACGCTTTGGTCTTCCTCTGCATCTCCTACCAGGGACTTGGAGTGCTTGCGCCCTGTTTCCGATATATTCGGGTGGTCTTCTGTTTACATGCCCGTACCATCGCAGTCTGCTCTCCTGGATTTTATCTGACCCGTCACGTACGCCCAGGCTCCCGCGAATGTAAACATTGCGGATTCTGTCTACCATGACCATTTTTTCCTAATTAAAAAACCTCTCTTAATTCACACCATATCCCATATATTTGGGGTCGGCGGCTCGGATACTCCCTCTCCATTTTCCCCGATCGAGGCTTCCTAATAATATTATATAAAAATTTCCTAATTAAAAAATGAATGCCAAAAATAAACAAAACAGTAAAGATCATACGTCATTCGATAGAAAATTTTCTTTTGCGCTACTTTTGTAATTTTATTTGACTGCATGCCTTCAAAGTGGAATGTCAAGTAGATCAAAGTGAGCATTTTCGACACTTCCTTCTGTTCACATCACTTGATGGAACCCGTCCTTTTGTCACATTCCAGATTTTTTACATTATTCTTGATTGATTTGATTCCCTTATGCTGGATTTCACCAACTTTTTAGGTAAGGAATAGCGGAGATAGGAGGCACCCAGCATAAATTTTGTATAAAAAATAATGGTAAGTGGCTCCTACCTCCCTCCCCCAAACGAGAAGTGGTGAAATCCAGGATTAATCTATTCAATATACGAAAATAAAGATTTATTTAAAAATATTCGTAGTTTTCCAGTTCAAACTACCACAGACGAGTATCATGGTTCTTACCTTCCAACTAATTTCTAATTTGTTTAATAAATTCCGTTCAGCGATCTTACGTAATGCGTTGTGTTAGTGAATTGTAGTTCCACTGTGTTTACTACGTATTATAATAATTTTCATGGTGGAAGTGGCCGAATCGCGAACGCATGACCATCATATTAATAGTGAAATGTAATGAGTTGTTATTATGTAGTTATTTCATTTTATTGTTGCATATTATAGAGGTTTATTCACTGCTTCATACGCCGGGTTTTACCTGAACACTGGTAGTTTCTCTCGATGTGTATCGTTTAGTTCAATGGTGGACCGTGGTCCGGTTCAGGACCGACAAAATAACATCGCTTTTTCATCATGTTAGAATTCTTCTTCTTTCTCTTGGTCGGTTGACCTGTTTGTGACGGCGGGCTGTCCTGGGATGAGGAGGTCCAGCTGTCCTTTCATCTCTTGGGTGGCCTTCCGGGTAATCTTCTTCCAATTGGGTTTTCCGTTTTGACTATCTTTGCAAGTCTGGTGTCATCCATGCGGTCGACATGGTCCCTCTAGAAGCGTCTTCTTCATGTTAGAATTGTACGATTGTTATGAAAATCCATTAAATCGCAATTGTTTCATTAAAAATTTTGCTTGTAAAAATTGTCTTGTGGGAAATAACCCGGAAATATGTCCAGATGAGATACTATCGATGGATAACTAGGTTCAGCAATTCACCCATTTAAAAAAAAAATCGCCTATGGCGCTGTTTACTAGATTTTTATTACATTTGTCAATATCGTAATCTAATTCGAAGTTGGCGACGCCAATTATTGTTATTATCCCTGTTGCAGAAGTCGACTCCCCCTTTGAACTGAATTCCTGGCTACGACCTTGGTTGCTTGCCAACGACAGAGTTATACTTTTCATAAACGGACCCCAAATGAAAGTAATTGGTGATCCCTGGTTCAGTTTATAATAGCAACAATCATATTTGCGCGTTAGTTCCGTATGTGTGTTATGCAATATCTACTATGAATGAGAACTCTTTTCACCGCGCTTATATTGACTTCATCAGCTGGTGTCTGAAATGTTGTCTACGTCTGTATTTGCCTCTTCTGAAATTTTGCACATATTTTTGCTTTATGTAGTACTGTTTTATTATCTGTAAATTTTAATTATCCCATTTGTATGCAGAAATATAAACGCGTTCTTTTTAATACTCCCACTTAATTTCTATCTATCCCTTCGCCACGTCTCTTTTGGGACAGGCAGAGAGACTCTATACGTATAGCATTTACTGCCGTCACTATCAAATTTACCTATATTATAAATACATAATCAAATTATAGGTAGTTTTATGATGTTCAAAGGGCGTAATTGGTATGGGTATATTGCGCGACCTTTATCGCCCTTCGTACGAACTGTCATCCATTCACGTGATTTTTACCATATTGTGTCGCAAGTATCAATGTGCTACAATTATTTGTCATTTCCTAGTTATTGATAGAAATGATAAGTGCATATTTATACCTAGGGTTGCCGGATGTGCTGGACAAAAACCCGGACAAGCCCCCCCTCATAAATCTTATCAAATTTTTCGAATAGGTACAGTTTTTACAAAGTCAGAACAGAAATTACTCCCATGATGAGCTCTGTAGAGTGATATTTTCCCACAAAGAAATGTAAAAAAAAATACCGACGTAAATATTTCAAAATGGTGTTAATTAGTACCGTAGGTGAATTTTAATTTATGAAAAAATGCAACGTTATTAAATACTTAAATTTTCACAAGAAGTGTAGGTGCCTACAGGTGTGTAGGAAAAATGAGAGCATGATGGAAATAATCAAAATAATCAAGATTGTATTCTCTTCAAGGACGTTATAAAAATAGGTACTTTATTCGAAAAAAAAAACTAAACAGTCCTTTGTCCGGTTTTCCGATTTTTTTTCGACCGGACAGATGTCATAATAAGCTGACTCTGCGGATCTGGCAACCCTATTGATACCTCATTGACTTGCACCAGTATTCATTAAAGTAATCATACTGCAGGAATCTATACATTATCTTCATAGCCTTTACTTATTATAACAAGCAACAAGAATGTGACAACTGACAAGTTTTGTATAGGTACGAGTACATAGGTAATTGATTGGTATGTATTTGTATTTTTCCTTGTGTTTCTAAGGTCAGAGTCAAGTGCATTCAATGAATGATTGGTTCGGTAAGGTATGTAGTGTAGGTCTATTATACCTACATTAAAATATTATTGTGGTGCAATCTCCTATGACTGTTTCTATTATATTGTCATTTATTAAATTAAAATAATGAGAGAGCTGCTGTTGGTACAATTTGTTCCAAGAGACTAATAGCTAAAACGACAACGATCAAAACGACGTAGTAAAACAAGCAGCTGCCTTAAAATGCAGTTGGGCAGGACATGTTGCCAGACGCTCAGATTCTAGTTGAACCAAAAATAATCTCGAGTGGCAACCTAGAACGAGGAAACGGAGCGTAGGAATACCTCAGGCAAGATGGTCTGATGATGTGAGGCGAATCGCAGGAAGCAAGTGGATGCAGCATGCCCAGGATTGGGATCTGTGGAAATTCAAAGGGGAGGGTCAATTGGAATTAAAACGGCTGAGAAAGAAGAAGACTAAAAGCTACGTTTCTTTTTTTCTCCTCTTATTCCTCATCCTTCTCTCCACGACTGGATGTGAGCTTCTTCTAATATTTTCCAATTCTCTCTTTCTTGGGTTTCTTTTCTCCACCCATTACAATATCATAGGCTGGCTGCTACAAAATATATGCAAGACTTTTCTTATTTTAGCAGAAAAAAGTCTAAGTGTCAACTATTGGGTCCCTGTCAACCTTTAGTGCCTTTACCTTAAACATGTATTTTACAATTGTAATCCACCATCACCTGTCGTCAAGTGGATGTTAAGGCGTTAGTACATTCGTGTTACAAAGTTATAGATAGAATCATTGTGCAGTGTATGAAGTACATAATAGTTTTATAGATATTGTCATTACATTAACATCGGATTATCATTTTATTATTGAGTCGTTATTATAATCCATTGCGGTAATATGTAATCCATTCCTGGAATATTCTAATTACTAGTAGCCCCCGGTGCGATTCGCACTGAGTATGAGTATTACTATCACTGAGGTTAAGAAATAATCTAAGAAAAGTATGAAATTAATGTTGCATTTAGATTTTTATACATGTAGAAGACTATGTTCCCTTCAGAACAACATCCAAGTCACTAGGTCATTCAAGGGCACTGCCATAATAATTATTGTTGTTATATTTAATGTCGTAGACTTGTTTAAATGTTAGGCGTAAGTCTGAGAGAAAATTAGAAATGAAGAAATCAGACATCGGACTAAAGTTGTTTTGATGTGGTGATCGCATTGCCAAACTAAAATGGCAATTGAGAGGTCATGTGTCCAGACAGAGAATCAACAGATGGGCATCAAGAATGGAGACCGTGGGACATGAAAATATGAATAGGTCGGCCTCGGCATAGATTGGGCAATGACATTGTTGGTGGTCGGCGGATTAAAAAAGTTCAAAATGGGAGAGGACTAGAAATTGGAAAAAAGTTAGAAGAGGCCTGCGTCTTGTAGTGAAGAGACACCTGATAAAGAAGAAGACTTCGGCTATAGCCGATAAACCCCGATTTCACTCAATGAGGAGGGCTTGTAACATTATAATTAGGTATTATGTAGAGCGAAATACGTAACTCTGTAGTTTAGTAATTAATTCTTTCGATTACCTTGTCACTATGTATAAACTTGTCGCCTCCATAGGTTTTTCATAAAATAATGAACGATTTCTGCAAATTATTCATTAATATTACATAAATTACTTTACTTTATATTTATTCTGCTCGATTGAGTTTTAATTATTGCTGATTTATGTAATAAAATTATATATCACTGATCTGATGCGTGAGTGCTGTAACCATGTAATTTAAACTAAATACCTACAAGGACAAAATTTAAATTGTTATAATGCTGAATTTTACCAACTTCTTAGGTGATTAAAAGCGAAGACAGGAGCCACTTATCATTGTTTTTCATACAAAATTTGTGCTAGGTGGCTCCTATCTCTGCTATTTCTCGCCTGAGAAGTTGTTTAAATCAAGCATAAGTATACATTTTGTTTTTTTTTTTTATTGTTTTCGTTTATCATACCTACCTATAATAATATAAGAGACATATTTTTTTACTACGCACTGAAACTGAAGACAGTGATAGATGAAAGTATGGAATACAGATTGGCTGTTTTAGAATTACAGTATTTGGATATTCCTTGAATAAAAAAATATTCCGAAAGTACCCCTGAAATTTACGGGATCTGAGGATTATCGTTCAGTTTTTCAGATATAAAAGTATAATGTAGCCAAAATACTGGTAATTATAATTTTAATAAAATGGCTGTTTTAGATTTTTTAATTTGTTCCCAGGATCTTCAAAAAAGTAAAAATTCACATTGTCGCTTACGTTATTCTAATTTAGCGCTAACATACTCATACACAATTTGAAAAAGTTGAAGCGAAAATAGAACGATTTTTGCTCAGTGCATATAAGCCCTTTTAAGTAATTAGGTAATTGAATGCCTTTAAATAAAAATAAAATCTAAACAAAATCTGTTTATCTGCGATAAGTAGAAAGGCATATATTATGTATTTTTTTTGTTTTCAAATCTATGTAATTCTCAGAACTTTGATCAGCACTTGCGTCAGGTTTACGAGTGCAATAAAAATTATGTGAGTGATTCAATGAAACAATGACATATCACTAATTCCATAAAAATATAGCGAGGATAAAAATTAAATAGGTACATTATTATACAAAAGAAAAGTAGTGCGAAAATCTTCAGTAGATAATAATATTATGAATGATTTCCTTTGTGTTATCTTTATAACAATGATCTGAATTATCGTATGGCAGGATTGTCATTTGTCACTGGAGTGCAAATCTAATGGAAGTAATTAGTCATCATTAGCCACACTGTAGTATACAGGTTGTTTCATAGATGGACACAGATATCTTAATGGAAATTCACTAAAATTAGAAGTGATCTCTTCCTAGATTTCAGAATCTCAAGAGCCTATATGCAAAGCAAAAATCATTCTATTTACGCTTAATTTTTTTCAAATTTTATGTTAAAATGTTAGCGCGAGATAACAGTGACAATGTGAATTATGCCTTGTTTAAAAAGAACCTGGGAACAAATTTATAAATCTGAAACAGCCAATTTGTTAACCTTATAATTACCAATAATTTGACTAAATTATACTTCTACCACTGAAAAACTGAACGGATAATCCTCAAGTCCCGTAAGTTTCTAGGAATATTTTTTTTATTCAAAGAGAACAGTCAAAATGTAGTCCATACTTTCAAAACCGTGAGACTTTGGATACGTTTAGTTTGGCTCAAAGATCTCTACGATCACCCTTAAGATGTCTGCATCCATCTATCAAACACTCTCTATATTATAAGACTAGATATCACGGTCACAGTACATTGTGCATTATATTGTATGATATTATTATCTCAACTCAATAAGTCATAATAATAGGCATCAGCACCAGATAGTTGCTGAGAATGGATGCCCATGAAAACATTTGTTACTTCGCAATAATGTGCGACTTGCATATCGTAATGTCGATCGTATATGGATTATTTCATAATTGCTTTGACATTTGTAGGTCGTGATATAGTATTTTTATGTTTCGAAATTACGTAATTTTATTCTATTCTCATCATCTAACGTCGCGTCCCTTGTGGGTTATGAAGAGAGAATAGAACGCGAGACTTTTGTATCCTTACACACACTTTTTGCTTCCGCCAAAATTATACGATTTTTGATTCTTTATACTTTCTTCTTCTTCTTTCGCCTCACATCATCAGACCATCTTGCCAGAGATCTTCCTATGCTCCTTTTGCTTGTTCCAGGTTGCCACTCGAGAATGTTTTTGGTCATGCACGTTCTAGGATTCATTTTACTGCAAAAATGTACGTGGAAAGATAGTGAAGCGAGGCATTCTGATATCTCTGCCTATCTCGCAAGGGACGAATAGAAGGGACATAATATAGCAGAATTAAGCATATGAAATATGGCTATGCATTACTGAGAAAAGAAATGCCCATTTAGACACACAGTAGACATTGCTACGTTTGGTAGAAAATTGCGTTTTTGTCTATGCAATTACAAAATGAATAAGAAATTTAATATGTAATGTTATGCACATTATGTGCGTTATTTTTACACTCTTTTGTATATGCTGACTGATTGTCAACTGTTTGTAACTTCCGCCTTCACGCAAACTTCGTGACTGTCTGTTTAATTTGTATATGACATTTTATAAATAATCTTTTGGCAACAGAATGCAGTCAGGCCACTGAACTCAACTAATCATTCATTTATGATATTTAACAGGCTCTTCTTTGTTTACAAATTAGTAGAAATTAATTTGCACGCTGTGTTATTATGATTTTTCCATAGATGGCACTAGTGTACGATTTAACTCTCATATGAATCGCGGTGCGCGTATCACTGGGTCAAATGTTCGTGTTTCCCCTCTTCGTGCCTTAAACTAATGAGTAAGGAAAATATTAAGCCTTGGTGACGCTTGGCTATGCTGCTTTAAGCGACCGTATTTTTGGAGGGGCACAGGTCGTCCTCTTGAGCTTTCCGCCTACTTTTGCGGAAGGCTCGGGTGAAGCGATCTACCCCGCAATATTCAGTATTCCGGATGAAGTTGTATTGTATTGAAATTAATGTTCTGATGGGTGTTGGGCTGGCAGAATTTCTTTGCGTATCCAATCATGCCATATTAAGTTTTGAGGTAGGCAGAGAGGACAGAGAACCACACTTCTATCCATACATATGTACATCTTTTGTTTCCATCATGTTCATTGTCAATGACAGACCTCGGGCAAGATGGTCTGACGATGTGAGGCTACTCGCAGGAAGCAAGTGGATGCAGCATGCCAGGATAGGGATCTGTGGAAAGTCAATGGGGATGCCGATATCCAGCGTTGGAATTAAAATGACTGAGACACAAGAAGAAGAATATACTCGCAGTCTCGTAGATCTTTTTTAAAAACGATATGGCATGTTTCAAAATTTTGGTTCTTCGACTATTACATACATAATTTGATTTTAATATGTATTTTGCTCTTGAAAAACATTCGTGTGTAATGTGAATTGTAAATTTGAATGTAGCCATGTCTGTTGACACAGGTGTAATGATAATGTGTAGGCAACATTGTGCCATTGTACTTATTATAGTACATAATTAATTTAGTTGTACATTAATGGAAGGTTATCTGTTATCAGTATTAAGTATTTATCCAGTTTATTTAGTGGCAAAACGCGTAAAAAAATAATCACTATATTATACCTATAGATTTATTTTCTCAAGCAGAAACGGTTGAGCTCGGAAGCACACAGCTTATAGCAAAATGTTGTCAGAATGCTGCGATGCGAGTGACACTAATAGGTTTGTTTTTAAAATCACAAGTCATTACGAACTTAATGTGGAGTGGAGAGACAATTATCTTAGATTTTGTGAACTCATCCATCAGATAATTACTTAATCTTGATTTATCACTTTAATACTATGAGGCCTTGTGTATTACAGTCATTATTTTAACCTTCAAATCGAGTTTTACTTCCAAACCTCTAGTCATATTTTGTGGAAAGACAAAAAATGTTTTTTTTTTTCGAAAGATAAAAAAGTCCCCTGGCATTGGGGTGAGCAGGGTGCATTATCGTATAATAAACTAGCCGTATTACCCAGCGTTGCTTAGCTAGCTGAATTGGTTAAACTAAGAAATGGTTCTTAAAAAACAAACTACCTCCACTCCTTTCTAGCCTTAATAATTGATTTTTTTTAGAATGGTATAATAAATTTCAATCCTTTTTAAAGAAACGGTTTTCTGGAAATTCACATAAAATTTATTTTTACCTTATAAAGAGACACTTAAAAACCACATCTCCTTTGTTGAAGCCCATTTTCATCCCAACAACTTATTACTAATTTTAACTATTATTATTATAATTTATTAGGGGCAGGATTTCCAAAATTCCGTTTTGTATTAAAACCTATCCCTCTTCAAAATGACAGTTCTCTAGGATTAGCCGTTTGGGCTCTGCGTTTATGAGTGAGTTTGTCAGTCAGTAAGTCATTCGGTCAGTCTGTCAGCGCTGATGTCGTTTATTAGTAGAGATGATGAAGAATTTTGTATAATACAATAATAGACCTCTCATATGATTATGTAAGTTAAACAAACTCTTTTTGTTTGCGCTGTTAGCTGTACTGTCATTTTATCGTGTTGGGTTAGCTTTCTGTTTCCTTAATCAACGTTTTGTTCCTTCAAAGAGATGTGAATTAAACGATTAAAATCTGCTTGGGAAATCTTATTTGGGCTAATCTGTTTCTCCTTGAAATAACTCGAGATTTCAGATTACTTTGTATCTAGACACTGAAAGAGGAAGTCGTAAACAAATCCTATTAGATTAAATCAATCAACGTAAATCAAATAATTGGTTCTTCGGTTGAATGACTCCGAAATAATATTGATATATTTAGAGTTTGTCTACCTTTAAAGGGGTGAAAATAAACGTGAATAAGTACTTGACAATTATTATTAACACAGCGCTTCCTAAAAACTTAATTGAATGTAGGTAATTAATTATTGTAAACATTGTAAGTAATTATTGTACCCATAAGGCTAGGAGCCCAACTATGACGTCAAGGGTCATTTCTTAAAGCATTTCTTAGGCTTAAAATCGCATGATAACATGTAAAAAAAACGTTTTTTTATTTACTTTTTGGGGTTAATTTCGAATCATTAAAAAATTTTTTTACGGTTATTCCCTAGATGCATATAATATCAAAGCGAAAAATAAATTTTTCTTTGCGACTTTCGGGGAAAAAGTTTCGGTCTTTAGAAAAAAAAAAATAATGAGGTATTTTTCTTACTTTTTTTTTGAGAAATCTTTACGAGGTATATCAAATATTTTACGCTCATTCCCTACATAAAGGTTCAATTTATCTACCCTATTTTGTTCCAAAGCATATTTAGAAAGGTTGTAACGTCTCAATTTTTTTTTATATCTATATGTATATTGAATATGAGGTATTTGCTAATAGTTCCTCCTTAAACTAAAAAAGTGCAGTTAAAACTATCGAAAAACATTCCTAGAATCGGTTGTCTAAAATTTAGAATGACCTCTGTGCCTATTTTGGTGATTAAATGATACTATAATAAAGAATAATGAGAAGTAGAAACATTTGCGCAACAGATAAACGGATTTACGCTGTTAATTCGTGATAATTTGTTTACAACCATGCGAAGATGAGTAACATTAAAAATTATTATTAAACTTTCGAGGTCGATGTCAAAGTATGTTTCTCTTTGTGCTGTATGTAGCGTTGCCATGTTCGGCTTTTTCATCTCTTGTCCGGCCAAATTAGACTGCATCCGGCCCGTCCGGCTTTGGTTAGGCCTTTTATTTTCTATGATTAACGCACGTCTCACGTTTGGTTCCATCGGTCGATCGGCGGGTTTAGTTAAAGCAGGTTTCTACCAAAGGAAAATATATACATGATACGGCTTAAAACTTCGTTGTAAAATGTGTTTTATTCTATTTTTTAGGTATGAAATCTTTTTTTAGCGTCCGTCCCTGGGATCCAAAAGTCCGGCTTTCCAATTTTTGGAGATGGCAACGCTACTTATGACCTTAGGCCAATTTTGAAAATAACATTGGATTCTGTTGACCTGCGATCACACTACTGCTACCTGAAACCTCATAATTGAATCATTTGTTGAAATATTAAATTATCACGTGTGACCGTAGCAACATATTATGTACCTACTTCATAATAATTTAGGCAAATAATATACCTACCAAACACCCACTGTATGTAGTATTCATGTTGTTCAAAATATATAGGTAGTAAGTACCTGCCAGAAACATACATTATAGAGTTTTAAAATCAAATTATTTAACCACCATCCATACGATAGCATTGGTAGAATTGTTATGGAACGTATTTAGGTCCCCATATTTTTCCATTCTCGGTACTGACCCCCTTTCTCCGTACCCCTGTATTATTACATCCCGAAATGGGCGCGTCGGGACTTTCCTCATGTTTTGAATGTTCTATCAATGTATTGAAGCTCAACCCAACTGTGATTTCATAGGTGTATTCAAAGTACAAAAAATTAACACAATTGAGTTTTGCATTTGTGTATATAAAAATATTGCAAACGCAGAGAAATCACATTATTAAGTATCAAATGAACACAGAAATGATGAGAATTGATGAAATGTTTCAATTGACAAAAACAAATTCTCACAAATAAGCAAATTATATTAGCGAAGAAAATACACAAAGTAATCAATTTACATAGGTAGTGTAGGTACCTACCAGCTACCCGTAAATGATTAGAAAAAGCCACATTGAATCAATTAATAAACGTATAGGTATTATAGAAAAAAACCGTTAAACAAATTAATCAACATGTCGGTACTTTATAAAGAAATTGATTATATTGACATATCATAAAAAAGATAGTTGTGAGTCCTTAGATGTCGACAACCTCACATAAATATGCTTTGGAAAAAAATGGGGCAAACGTAGCTCTAAGGAGGATCTATTATGTCGCCGTCACACGCTCGCGAGCGTCCGCAAGTTTTTTGTGTACCTGACTAGTAATATTTGGTATGTAAGACGTCCAACTCTAAGTAACTGTATTCTGTGTGAATGATGTCACCTTAGGAATTAATTTTATACGTAGCATATACAACATACCTACTACGCAGCGTACACACCCATTGCGAGATGGCAGTGATAATTTTTTTATTAGGCATTTAAAATTTTGCTTTGCGAATACGAATTTGCAACTGTATGTCAATAAAATCGATAAATCGTTATTATATTGTAGACTGCGAATATTCGACATTCAATATTGACACAATATTTATTTATTACTATCTGACAGAACTCTTAACATACCTACCATTATTTCACATTCTGACGGTAGTCTGTCTGATGCAGTTAAATAACAGAAATGTGGCATTTGCATGGGTCTGTTTTCGCCGAATTGCATGAATGTGACGGAAGTAAGAAGTGTTTGTAAGGATAGGAAAGTCTAGCGACCTGTTCTCTCTGCTAGATATTAATTATTATAATCTTGTGTTTGTGGCGACATTTCTTTTTATTGTGCATATATTTTTTAAAAATTGTTGTAGGTGTTCTGTATCTATTCTGTTTCAAATTTTATCAGGGCCCCGCCGTCTAATGGGCCAGTGTCCACCACTAATCATAGTCATAGGGGCCACATTATCCTTAAGTTCCCAGGGCCTCCAATAGGTTATTAAAGACGGCCCTGACCCTATACCTTTTATGTCTACTGATATATTTTATTATTCGTTCATCACTTTTCTATCTGTCGGTCGTTTTATTGCTTGTTAATGTTTGCACTGATAAATTTTATATCCGCACATAAGATAGCACATACTTCACACATAGTGCTAGGCATAGATAAATGCACGTAGATATAGACACTAGGCAGTCATCACATCATACATAGTATGTTATATTATTCACAATTCATTACAAATGTCAACTGGCATGAAGCTTGTCAAAGAGCTTTTACGGTATGATTTTATTAACATCAATCAATTAGGTATAATGAAGCTAGAGAGATATTATCTGTTTTATTCCGTTCTGTTAGAATGACTTCACCACATACATTATTCAATATCGAATCTGATATTAAATGAAATGCTTAGTGTACGTATGTTTATTCATTTATTTATTCTTGAAGTTGACCTTACGCATAGTATAATAGTAGGTAATGCTGGATTTCACCAACTTTTTTGGCGAGGGATAGCGAATATAGGAACCACCTATCGTAATATTCCATAGCTTCTATTTTCGTTATTTTTACCTGGAAAGTTGGTGAAATCTGCATAAGATTAAGCATTGCTCATACGAATTCACACAGGAATTGCAGCTTGTATTATCTGATTTAAATAAAACTCAGGTCTTTTGTTGGGCTGAGAAAATTTTCGATATAACTCGTTCCAATCTAGATGAATTTCTCGATGGAAAGTTGTGGGGTAGTAAGGATTTCTTTCATTATATACGTTTTTTGGGATGCTGAATCTGAGTCCGAGATTTGCGAACAAAAAGTGACGGAACATGGCAAACAATGCGAAATATGCAGAATTTTTTTGCCATGTTCCGTCACGAAATTTTGTTGAACAACCTAGGATTCAGATTCAGCACCCCATCAAAAAACGTGTAGAATGAAAGAAATCTAGACTACCTTGTGTTTATTCGTACTACTTTGTGTTTATTCGGACTGGACTATTTTAGTCATTAAGTCGCCTATTGAAAATTATGGTTTAGTTTACTGTACTATGAACCGAACTTTTTCTAATGTGTATTTTTTTATTTTGTTTCAGGTATGTCCACAATAGTCTACAAGTAATTCTTGAGAGGATATGGTAAATAAAATGTATTACTAGCAGAGTACTTACATTATAATTATTTTCGCTTCCATGTATGAGTGTACCTGACGTCTCATATTAATTAGTTTTCCATCATACATAAGTCAACTCCTTCGTTTATGTTTGTATTTGATACAAATTACAATATTTTCACTTTAATTAATATGATTTAAAGAAGCATTTTCTCACAAATTAAAATATAATTAAATTATTGAATTAATCTCTTGCGTAGGTAGATACTTGCTTGATTTATTTGGTGTTATGTACCTACTAATTACTTTTACTTCCACTTGGAGGTAAGATAAGTACTACGGAAGTAGGTATTACGTAAATATAATTAATTACCTAAGTATTACCATATAAACACCAATTTAGCGGTTTATGTGAAGTGGCAATTCCATTTAAACAAAGTCTATCAACTAAGTCTAAATGTAGCGAAATAGATTGGAAATATTTTTGGGTGTCACGTTTTCGTTCCGCTTCATCTGTCGTTGTTGGTGTCTGCGTCTACATTTCCTCTCCATATTTTAATAACTTGCTAACGAACATGCCAACAGATTTGACGTGTGTGATGTGCAGGTTCCTGCACTGAAGCGAGGAATGAATGCTTTTTTTACGGGGCTGAGGGAACATTATGCCTAGAATTTTGTTCTTATTATCTTGTTTAACTTTTTTCTGCATGTGTGTGTGCATATGTAATGTACTAGTATGTAATGTTTATTATTATTATTTTTTCTTTCATAACTTTGTTATATTGTTAATTTTAATTAGTGTGAATATTGTTTACTTGTTTTTGTATCATAAGTTGTGTAAAAGGCTCACGCCGTTGATGTAAATAAATAAATAAATAAATAAATAAATAAATAAATAAACTTTCCAATGCCTTGAAATTTTCCTAGAATTACTGTTATCATAAATACGTTTCAATTGCTAAATTTTAATTATATCGCATATTATAAACAACTAATTGTACACTTAAATATATATCACCTCTATAGCCTAAATGCCGCGCTCCGATTGGTTGATAGCCAGCCAGCTGGCTTGTTTAGGTTCATTTTCAAAGTGTCTCACCCGATTGGCCAGAAATGATGATGTCTTTTTCTTGCAATGGAATGGACCAATAGGCCTGCTTCATCAGATGTTTTTTATGCTTGATATTTGGTCACGATCCTAATCCTCCTAACCTACTCCAGATTCAGATATGGTGCGACTATTATAATCTATTAATAGTAAAATGTAATAAAAAACTAGTCTTTCCAAACGTAGAAAACAAATTAAGATAAAACGCCCACAACAATACACACAAAATAATCAAATATCCATACATAAGATGCTAGGCATTGTTTTAAAGATATTAGCAACATGTTGGAAGATAACTTCCATTGTTTTTCATATATGTGTTTATACATATTTGGGAAGTTATAATTTAAATAAGAACAGTTATTAAGCAGAGATGAGAAGCAGAGAAACATTAACTTAAGCGACAAAATCGTTGGCTTGTTGCGTAAAAAGGGGACCGTTTATAAAAAAAAATGACCGCTAGAGGCACTGCGTCTTGCCTTGAACATTTTTATAAACCAAATTACAGCTTTACAGCTAACAAACTACGCGAATCGTCTCACGTTTAATTAATTTCAAAGATAACTCAGAAACAATTTTTTATTGATAAAATTTACAAATATGAAATTTCTACCCGATTGAGTTAGTAAAACATAGTATCATTTTATCCATGTTGTAAGTCTTCGGATGATCTCTTTAGAATAAGCTAAGTAATATTTCGCTTACCAACGCAATTTTGCGCGTGTTCCGTTACTATGGTCCCTTAATAATATGTATTGTGTATTATTTTATAGGCAGTTATGATATACTACACATAAACTAAACAATAAAAGTGAAAAGTTCTTTATACTAATATAGTCTGCAATGAAAAGTGTAAGCGTATGTTCATAAATCAACATCACCTAATTTGTATATAGAGATTAATATTGTATGTATTACTAAATTATAATATACATGCATACATAATTAATGTGCGATTTTATTAACTATCGCAAAACACGGTAGCTTCTCCTAAACAAACTAATGTAGGTGGTAGCGCCGCCGTTGAATGTTGGTATCAATGCGAATAGCGAATGCAAAAGTTGGATTTTTTTTTCGAATGTCGTAATTTTTTTGTGAAAACATCGTATTTTCTACATGTTACTTAGCCTACCCTCTTTGAAAGGTGGCAGCCCTTGTGATACGTATTTTGATTCCATCACGCGATATGTATTTAATGTTTTAAAACCGAAACGTCACGTCCGGATGTAATTTGAAACACAGCGAAATAAATTCCGATACTTTCTTTTACCTTACCGTAAAAAACGAAGGTAAAAACATTGTAAAGAAGTTAATTAAGGCTAGGGAGTAGGGACCCAACTATGACGTCACTGTCATTTTCCGCGGCATTAGGGTTCAAAATCGCATGATTAAATGTAAAAATAGCGCTATTTATTTTACTTTTTGAGTTTTTTTTTTAAATTAAGAGGTGTTTTTCACATTTTATTTGAGATATCTCTACAAGATATAAAAAATCTTTTACGGTAATTTCCTAGATTCCCTAGATTCAGTGTATCTAACATATTTTTTCCAAAGCATATTTAGTAAGGTTGTCTGAAAAATTTCTTTTTTTTTCTTTAAATATCGATATGCCTACTCCAAAGTATAGATTTATTTAGGTTAATTACTAGAACTATAAGCTTTTATGTAGGTTTAAAGTTTATTCACACGGTAGCTTTTCCAAGTCCTTTGTTTTGAACAGATTTCAGCAATCTGATTCGGTTTAATTATTTCCTATCATAAAACATATTTTTAATATCGTCTTTGTTTGTGTTTCGTTAATTTTCCGGGGTGTATATAATAATAGGGTCACCGAACTCATTACTAGTTTTTTGTTATACCTAAAGACTCATTATTCAAGTTTTTTTTTTAGTAAGTATGACTTCACATCCTGGAACTTTTTGCGATCTTCCAAACAATACCAAATACGCCATTCCAAGGCTCTTGGATTCTATCATTCCGATGGCGCCTTTCACCAAGAATTGACCGATTCAAGATTTGTAAAAAGATATGAGTTCTACTCGTGAAGCACTTTCTTGAGATACGAAACACGGCGGTATGCAGCGACTGGATCCTCTCGATCGCTCTATGTCTTCCGAAGCTTGAGCTGGACAATATCTGACTTTCGATCTGGATTTCTTTTCCAACGCTCTTTCATACGATACCACACAAGACTACCCTAGGATCATTTTTGTCTCTAGAGAAGGCTGATACAGAAACGTCTACCGAGTTTACGTAGGTAAAGTTTCAGGTCTCTAAATATTCAGGAAGTCGTTGAAAAACAGATTGCAAGATTAACGGATAAAAAAAACCACGGAGTGAAGTTAAATAAAATAAATTAATAAAAAAATTTTTATTAAAAGAAAACATATCTTCCAAATGGCGGGTTTATTGCCGTAGGCAATATCTGCCAACCAACCACTTGTGACATTAATTTGATGTACACATTACATACAGGTGTATGAAAAATAAGAAAAATATAAATAAATATAAATAAATATGAAAATAATAATAATATATAGAATACTTATACATACATAAAAATACATATATAAATGTGGATGGGATGAAGGACAAGGAAGGAACCACGGGATTGTCAGTTAGATGGATTATTTAAGGAAAGGTAATGATGCCTCAGTTTACTTTTGAAAGAGAGAATAGTTGGAGCTAGTCTGATAGGAAGTGGAAGGTTATTCCATAGTCTAGCCGCGTGTGTAGTGAAAGAAGAA
Source organism: Ceraclea dissimilis (assembly GCA_963576895.1). NCBI lineage: Eukaryota > Metazoa > Arthropoda > Insecta > Trichoptera > Leptoceridae > Ceraclea > Ceraclea dissimilis. The sequence continues at coordinate 1,708,461 of OY756360.1, forward strand.
GTGAAGAAAGATGTGTGATGTGAGGGTATGGTTAACAAACGGCGTCCACTTGAACGTAGAGATAAGCCATGAGATGCCAAGTTAAATAAAATCTTGTAAAAATTTACCATAGATGTGGCCGTATTCAAGGCTTGTTTCTATGGAAAAGAGAGGAGATAGCCACTGTTGAACAGGCGTCAAATGTGTTGGAAAATATATGTAAACATGTTCACAGTGTTCGTAATGATGTGTCTATGATTCACGTCACGCCTAGAGCGCCGGCTATCCTTTTCTATCAATTAACCCCGTGTCATCGCGCTTGACCGCTGTTCATTATTAGAACAACATAGAGTTGGCTCGTTACGTACACACTGTAATACATGAAGTAGGTGTAGTGGTAGTACCCATCTAATATTTGCAAGGAAGTTGATTTGTAGGAGTGCGCAACTTGTCACCCGAAAATGCTTACAAGGTTCTAACTCATCATCATCGTCATGTCAGCCTCTCATAGGCCTCTCCCACTGATCTCCGCAGCTCCCTATCCTGGGTAGACAGCATCCAACCGCCTCCCGCAACTCACCTTACATCGTCCGACCACCGTGCTTGAGGCCTACCCAACACTACTTCTGCCTGTTCTAGTTCGCCATTCCAGAACTTTCTTAACTCACGAGACAAAAATGAGGTCAAGGTTTTAAACACTCTTGTACGCACAGGTGGAACCTATGTACAAAACTACCCAGCTTTTAAGACTGACCTGGACCCATCATGACAATCAGATCTTCATCAGGGTCGTTTTAAATGGAAAGAATCGTAGACCATCTATGAAAAATTGCATGAATGTGACGAAAGCAAGCAATGTGTGTAAGGATAGGACAATCTGACGTTGTGTCCTCTCAGCCCACTCCTTAGGGGGGCCAGCAATGCCTTTCAATTGCACCACGACTTCGCAATAAGTTCCCCCTAGTCTAGAGAGTTATAATATTTGAGCGACAAATGACCGTCTTGACACGTTCACGTTGATGTTTTTTGTACTTTGTATCGATCGACAGTTGGTGAACTCTCTGGTAGTCACCATGAAAATCCAAATTTGTCACATTATTGTGCAATGCTTTGGTTTCCAACTTCTGATTTAGACAGACGTATCTGCTGCCGACATTATGAATATTTTATATGTCTCTAATATTATCATAGTGTGTTCACAGCAGGGATGTCAAGAATCATATCACTTTTTTTACGTAAGCAGATGCGGATTTTGACTTAACAAAATCTTCATAAATACACAGATTTCTATTACTACTAACTAAAATGAAGGGAAAATCAGCAATTACTGTATAATTACATAAAAATCGTCGTCATAAAAGTCGGCAATTCGTCACGTCGCATTCATCCTTGTCGGCCTTTTAACATTCGAACTTTATAAATAAATGAAAACTTTATTACACATATAAATAAACATAAAAAGGGCGGATTTATTGCCTGTTGGCGACTTCTGCCAATTAACCCAACTTTCGGACGGAAAAAAAATACACACGTCGCCCTTCATTTATCCCCACTCTGAATTTCATTAATTCATCTTCAAGTCGCAGCGTTTATCCTATCTAGTTATGCGGAAGTTTCGCGGACGCGGATGCCAATATTTGCATCGTCCCTGGTTCATAGTTTAATCGTCATTACGACCAATCACTCCTCGCGTTATTATAATTGATTTATTTGCCTGCAAATACTCAACTTATGATTTTTAAATTAAGTTTATTGCCAAGGACATTGAACGTACACTCTGTAAAGTTTATTATTTTTTAACCACACGCTTCGTCGAATACTTAATGAATCTGAACTTGAGCTGATTTTTATTAGACGCTGGTCGCTTGTGTGACAATCAATCGATTAGTAAAGAAACAGACAAAGTCAATTGAACTTATTTTTCACGAGACGTAAAAAAACGCGACGCGTTTTGATTAAAGGAATCGGAGAGCGTGTACGACAAACTGCGTGAATGTGACGGAGACTAGGAGTGTGTGTGTAAGGATAAACAGCATCCCCGGGTAGCACAGGCGCATATAGCATCCTCTTTACCCGCACTTCTTGGCGAGAAATATTTTTAAAAGGTGAGCTCAGGGTTAGCCAGAAGAGAGTTCCCCGACAAACCCCACCCCTAACATACATTCCTTCAATGTCCTTGTCCAAGGATGGAAACATATTTACAGATAGTGTGCAAGGATAGTGGGAAGTCTGGCGCTCTGTCCTCTCTGCCTACCCCTGCAAGGGACGTGGTGTGAGGGTATAGATATATAGATAAAGCAAAGAAATCCTTTGTTTTCTTTTTTTGTTATATTCTGGATATTTCGTGTTTTTAAATCTTAAAAGGAAAATTATCGTGAAAAATTCCCTATGTCTTTAAGGTTCAAAATTGCATTCACGCAAGTAAGGTTGACTGTAAAAACAATCATTTTCATACACAAACCCTTCATTTTCACATCAGTAATCGTGATTAATATTTTATTTTATTTTATTTTATTACATATAAAATACAGACTTGTACTGTTTCTCAATTAATCAATGTTCATGAGTATATTAGTTTATGTAATGCAATCAATTCGTATTGATAAACCAACGTCACACCCAATTAATACTTCTTATTGTTATCAATTACTGATTCAAGCCACACTTTTTTTGCACGAGTGTTTGCTCAACCTCTTCTGTCTTCATTTCATTCATTTCATTTTTCATTTATTTATTATCCAAAGCTTTACAAAGTAAAAATACAATAAAAAAAGTACTGGATTTTATTGCCCCACTAGGCGATAGCATGTGGGGCAATAAAATCCATTACTCGTACTTTTGCAGACGAAGTAATTTTACAACATCTTTTCATTGTTATGCCGATTTTAAATTTTGCGTAATTGTCCCGTCTTTCACGACAATGCTGCAATTTATTGTTGCAAGATTTGATGGCATCGAATTGATTTTTATTTAACTTCGTCTGTCGTTGTTTGGGTCAGCATTTTCCGATGTTTGAATTTTAATAACATCCCAATATTCCAACACCTTGAAATTATGCACGCATTTTGTTCAGGTCACATATTTAAATTGCAGTACTGTTTTATCATAAACACGTTTCAATTGGTAAATTACAAGTTTATAGAAATTATATGGGGAAATATAAGAGTGGTTCTTTAAAGGTTTTTTTTTCTTTAATTCCATCGTGTGTCGTCTGTTCTTGTACAATTTTGTTATTTATATCGTTCCTACGTATACTCGTAGACACAAATGTTTGGCAAAAAAAAAAAAAACCTAATCGACCATGGCTTCATTTCCGGAAAATGGGGTATTTCAGTATTTAATATATATAAGTATGTACCCAATTATTTTCAATCAAATGTAAGGGTATCCCTTAGCCTAAACCTATTTTGTTCTTTATTGATGAGGTGGTTGGTAGCCTGGTCGGTCACTGTTCGATCCCCGATGCCGACTTACTCCACTTCACACAACACAAACTTATCAAGCTTTCTGTGAAGTGTACAAAGATGTTTATGGGTTCATTTCGGTAAAACCAGATTCATTTAATAAAATAATAATTAATGAGATTAATTTCCTAAGTATTACCACTCCAGGTAGGTAAGGTTCTACCGATGTAATTACACTTGAACAAACAATTCCTGGAAGCAAAATTCTTAATTGTAAGTTCTGATTTAAACGGCCTTGTTATGTGTTGAATTTGTTCACCCGAAAAGTTTATAATTAGATTTTCTTATTTGTATTTCCCCCCCATCCCTCCCACGCCATTCAAAGGAGAGAGAATTTTATTAAATTTATTTTCATTTTTCCGTGGGAGTTACAGAATAGAACTCCTACTCATTTTCACTCTTGTATTCAATTCAATAAATATGTACTTAAGGCCGTAGAGACGAGAGATGAAAAAAAAGTTTATGATAGGATGACAAAACGATATACTTGAGCGAACGAAGGGATGTGAGGAAACGCGGCCGCCCGAGATCGGCCTAGTCCGATCATGTCGACCAGATCCTCGAGGATGGACGCGTTTTGAGTAAAAGGAATCGGAGAGCGTGTATGGCAGATTGCATGAATGTGACGGAAGCTAGGAGTGTGTAAGGATAGGGCTGTCTGGCTCTCTGCCTACCCTGCAAGGGACGTTGCGTGAGGGTATAGATAGAGACGAGAGAAATCTTGAATAAGATTGCCCAACATCGAGCGCGATGGATAGGCCATAACATCAAGCACCCCGGCCTGCTCATCACCATAGCAGAAGGAACGGTAGAGGGCAGCAGTGTGAGAGGTTTCCCAAGAAAGCAGTTATATAGACCAGATTATTGAGAGCGTGCGCTGCAGCACCTACACGGAAGTGCAGAAGTTGGCGAGTTGACGAGAAGACGGCGTGGAGAGAAAGAATGAAAATTCTAGGTACAACCAGTCTACACGATTGTAACCACATCATCATCATTCAATAAAATCGTACCTACTGTTTTTTTATGTATCCGTATTTCAGTACTGCACTCGTACGTAGACGATCTATTGAATGTTAGTAAATCGCTTATGATTGTATGAATATAAATTGGTGCACTTTACTGGAAACCTATTTCATAAATATGGAAAGACAAGTATTGTGTGTATATTAGTCATAAACTGGTCCAACAAGGTTGAGGACAAGTCAGGTCGCGGGAATATTGACGTAAATGTCAATTGTTATAGTTCCTTTGTGCTGCACCAGTGCCAAGCAATGCGGAGAAAATCAGGTCCTTGGAACTGTATGTGATGAGTAATTTTATACAAATCTCATGTTTCTTTTGTGTGGGAGGATTCATACCTACGCTTTAATTTTGCGAAGAATATGTAAGGGAGTTAGAAATATATCATTTTTCAATTCTGTTTTTCTTTTTATCATGAGCAACTAATCATGAAGTCAAAATAAGTGAAGTAAACGCGGCCGTCCGAGACTGACCAGGACCCGATCATGTCGACCGGATCCTAAAGGATGGACGCGTTTTGAGTAAAAGGAAGCTTGTATGACAAATCTTTAAATGTGTCGGAAGCTAGGAGTGTGTGTAAGAAAAGGGCAGTCTGACGCTCTGTCCCCTCTGCCTACCCTGCAGGGGACGCGGCGTGAGGGTATAGATAGATAGATGAAGTGAAGAAAAATTGATATAGAGAAAGCTGGACGTTTGCACAAATTACAGATCTAGGTTCAGTAAGAGGAGGAAGTAGACGATTGCCTAATTATTGCAAAATACACACAGTGATTTGGTGTAATTTTGGATGCTTTCGAATCTTCTTGTTCTTCTTCTTCCTCTTGTATTAGGTCGGGTGACCTTCTTGTGACGGCGGGCTGTCCTGGGATGAGGAGGTCCAGCTGCCCTTCCATCTCTTGGGTGGCCTTCCGGGTAATCTTTTACCAGTGCTTTCGAATGTTGTCATTAATCGTCTTTGGGGCCTCATCTAGGAATACTTACAACTGTTTCATCATCTATTTTTTTACTGAGACCTATTATGTCATAATAGTGCTGCCATTATTAATGGATCTGTCAACAATACCATATTCGAATCATATATTTTATACTTATTATGTTTAGTTTTTTACTATAAAAGGTGTTAATTGTTTCGCGTTGTCTTGTAAACTGAATTGTCTACGTGTGATGTTAATATTATTTGTCGTTTATGAATCCAACAATGAGATTTTGGTTGTATAGTGGGAAAAGGTTCTTTTTAGTTTTCCGTGTGGAGAAACCCGGTATGGTAATACGACAAATTGATGTGGTGTTTATCCGTTACTCCAAATTAGGCGTATGTTTTCATACGATTTGTCGCTAATAGTGTATTTATAGTTTAGTTGTTGATTTTATATTTTTATTATTATCCTTGTTATTGGAAGCTCCGAGAATATATGATGTAGTCATATTATTAGACTGTTTTATTGTTTTGATGTTTTAACCACATTTTACACTTCCCGACCGCTATTTCCTGTGATAAAATTAATTTCTATGGATTTACAAAGACATTCGCTGAAATGTGTCCAGGAAATAAAATACACCATTGATTTCTTTTGACAGTCATCTCGAATACGGTGCGTCATTGGGTAATACTAACAATAAAAACAGGTATATTTGTATGTGGTTGTTTGTGTTGTCGAATATAGGTTAAACCGTGGCCTCACGTTAGAACCTTAACGTATTATCTTACATTTGTCAATTTGCCAACTACCAACATTGCCAAAACACACTTGCAATAGTTTATTAGTTTTTGAAAACTATTGTAGCTTCCAGGTTGTTTTGCCTTGACATAATTGGCACAAAATGACACTTTTCCTCAATGGGCTGTGAGTTTCACGATGCCTTTGCCCCATCTCGTTTCTAATCTCCCTTTTCCTTCATTTTCCTTTCGTAGGGTCGCCAATTTAGAATTTAGGGGTCTCCCTGTCAACTTTTTGTCTCGCCACATGATCCGTATATTCCATCACTTTGAAAGGAAATGGTCTTGCTAATTACTGTAAAACAGTAGCCGGAGACAGTCCAGCATGGAGGAATGTAATAAAGATCTATGAGAGCGCCTCCCGATCCAACAGACAATACACTTGACCTCAAGAGAGTTTTACTTACGAAACATGCAATAGGGTAATTGAGTGCTGCATTGGCCTATACACTATACAGCCACCAACGTGCGCACGACAGAAATTTATAATATTCGCGTTGCTCAAAGTATAACACATTGATTCTCGTATTCGAGTTAGTTATACTCCATCAGATGAGAAAGGGGTCTGTCCGACACCTCTTTCATGTGCAGTATACTACGGTGTAACCTTCCAACTAGGTGTATGTCATTATGGTTCAGGTATATCCTGCGGTCGTCTTCATGTATCACTGTATTCAATGTTGCGAGTATTTGGAGTGACCTTTAGTTCAATACCAAATAATTATCATTACGTCAGTCGGTAATATTGTAATGTAAGGTGTTCTTGTAAATAATATTTTCATTCGATTAACACCCAGCGATAACGATGAGTTATTGAATGCAGTACATGAACGCATGATTAATATACTGTAAATATTGAAGCAATTTGCTAATAGTGTTACTTGTAGGCTGTGGGCGTTAGTTTATTTTTACATATTTTATACATCGACCTCGGTAGTGTTATCGTTGGTCAGTTGGTAACTTATTAGAAGAGACAGGAAAATACATAATTACATATTTGGAAAAAGAGGTCAGATTTTCGAACGACGTATACTGTCAGTCAATTCATAAAAGAGTTGGGCTGGTCACGTCGTCCGTAACTCTAACAGTAGTAAATAGATGAACGTAACGCCTCCTGCACTGGCGTCCTAGGACTAGTGTGAGAAACAGTGGACGCACCCAGGTGCGCTGGAGGGATGATATTGCGAAACCCTCAGCAACAGCAAATTGCTCAAGATCATCTGGTATGGAAAGAGATTAAGGAGGCACAACTAAGTTAGAGGAAATCCAAAAACAAAATCCCTTGATTATGTGGAAGCGATTTCCGTTTATATTTTTGTTAAGCATTACCAGTGACTTATGCATTACAGAAATCGTTGCACTGTGCTCATTATATGCCGTTTTATATGTATTGCTTACACAGCCTTATATATTACTTAAGCCTTATTATCGTACATATGTACATTCAAGGCTGTGATTGCTACATGTACATTATATTTATTATTATTTAATTATATACGATTACGGGAAGCACTTAATGCACTTCCTGATTTTTAAACCGTTTCTCGATATCGATCGTAAGTCGATGTTAATGACGATTTATGTGTGACTGAATTGGAGTAATGTCATTCGTGCGCATGTCTGTGTATGTAGATCTATTCCATATCTTATACCATGTTGAATTAAAATATTACGAGTAAATCAATAAAACAAATCTTTGATTTGTAGTGTTTTTTTTTTGTTTGGGCAGTGATCACACGTTTTTAATCTATGGGTCAATTTAAAGATATATATTAATTATGGCTGGTGATGATAATAACTGCATATTATGGTGTGGAAGTCAGAAGCAAACGAATCCTGAGGGTCTCTGAAATGAGGACACTTCGGATGATATAGTAGGCACTAATAGATTTGGTGAGGAACATCAAAATAAAAAGACATTGTTCGATAGATTAGATCAGACAAGGAAGGAGGGAATGGTAGCGACTGTCCCAAGAACGGACACGTCCAGACTCCCTTGTATTACTCTGAACTAACAGCCTCACGGAATTCGCCTTCGCTGGAAGACCTACCAATAGATGGAAAAACAGCTGGGAATCCAGCACATCAAAAGGATACCAGCACGGCATGGTCTAAACAAATTATGACGAAGAATAAGAACTAATCAATTGATACGTATATATTGTTATGTCCTTATTAAAAACTCCGGCAATATTGAGTACGTACTTACTAAATAAATCCGTTTACTTTTTAATTTGTGTATCAAGGTCAGTAGTAAATGTTGCAAGAGTTGTCTGTGTGAGTGAGTAACACATCAATACAGTGTCAGTGTATTAGGTGGTATGTGTAATACAACTTACCCGTGGTAATGAATTCGTTACGAGATTTAAAGCGGTCTGCGGTTTCTGCATCTGATTTGTCTTACTTAATCTTATTACCTTTTTTTAATACGCAACACTAAATTACCACTATATCAAATAGTCTCAATATTTTCGACCGTTGGTACTTGGTGGAAGTCCATTTTTATGGGAAAAAATTAAAAAACTAAATATTTAGATTAAAATCCACAAAAAATGACTTGCTTTCGCGACTAGTATTCGAGGATTTTCACCCTCATCATCAGGCGAATGTGAATAAAGTACTTTTGTGAATAGTAGAACTTTATTCACAATCGCCTGATGATGAGGGTGCAAATCTTCAAATACTAGTCGCGAAAGCAAAAGCCATTTTTTGTGGATTTTATCTAAATATTTAGTTTTTTTCATTGTTTTTTCTTTCACTATATCAAACGTGACCATTCGACAATCAGATTCACCAGTCTGTAGATTTTGCTCAGAGGACAACGAAACACATATCCACATCCTCTGTAATTGTGAGGCTCTCGCTCACAAAAGAAGCCACGTCAGAAGAAGAGACTGTAATGCTATTACTGTAAGATATATACGAGTATGAAGACTTTGGGTAGGTACCAGATAGCATAGGAATCACTTCCCAGTTCCCACCCTTGACCTTCTCCGAGACCTGGATTTCGTGAGACGTCTGGGAATTGAGGGACTGCTTTATCCTCCATGATAATTATTAGTTATGTGTCCTTCATAATTCTTAATAAATTGTCTGTAATTTTTTGTAAATTGTCTCTCTTTCGTAATTCTTAGTAAATCGTCTCTCCTTGGTAATTCTTAGTAAATCGTCTCTCCTTCGTAATTCTTGGTAAATTGTCTCTCCCTGGTTATTCTTAGTAAATTGTCTCCCCTTCGTAATCCTACATAAATTGTATCTTCGTTTTGGGCCAAAACTGCTATGGAAACTTGCAAGTAATTTTGTGTTACTGCAGAAGCTTGTTCTACAAAGTTGCTGGGACATATTTTTTTTAATGGAGTCATCGATAAACTCAATCTGAATATACCTATATTCCGCACCCACAACTAATAACACAGATAAATAATTCGTTGTTTATTATAAAAGAAATCAAATGACGTCATCCGATACGATATAACCTCATTCGATTCAGGCTTCGTCATACTTTTATGTATACCTAGATCTAGTTAGAACTATGATCGCACCATTTAAGCACAGCCTGAAGAAATTCAACGTCAAATTATATGTATGATTAATACGACAGTAGAGTCGCAAACATTTGACCCGCTTGATGTTTTATGAGTTGCTATCAAAGTGGGATAAGAGGCCATGTATCCGGACTCCTGATTTTTTTAATTAATCAAGTTTTTTTTCAATTAGTTGATTCATTATTATACGCGTCACGGTGGCATTTAATCAAAACCTATCTATCGAGTTTAAATCGCGTGGCTCTAAATACTCACTAACTGTATTTTTGGCACACTTGTGTAAATATGGAGAGATAGAAGAACTCGTAAGTAATGAAAAAAATAAATCGCAAGTTCGACTACAATGTTTTTTTTTTTATATTTCGTTATGACTTCACACCCTAGATCCGTTTTCCAAGGTCTCCCAAATGATACCAAGCACGCTCTTCCGAGGTGCTTGGGCAACTTTATTCCGATGACCCTTCCACCACGAATTGAGGAGATTCAAAACTTCTAAAAATATGAGTTTTGCTCGTGAAGCACTTTCGTAATATACCAAACACGGCGGTATGCAGTGACTGGATCCTCTCTATCGGTCAGTATCCGAGGCTTGAGCTAGACAACATCTGACTTATGATCTGTATTTCTTTTCCAAGGCCCTTTCATACGATACCACACATGACCTCATACGACCCATGGATCTCTCTCAATCGCCTCAGGTACATCTTTAAGGTCTCTGGAGAATGATGATCCAATTTCGTACAGAATTTGTTAATTTTTTCACACAAAATGCTCTACACGTCTAAGTTAAATATATAGTAGTTATCTCAACAGCTGATATACAGCGAAGGATGGAGTTTCGATCAGGTGATTGTTAATCAACGACGATTAGTCATAGGCCTGAGGGAAAGTTCATCCTTTGCCGTATATCTTTTGAGATAATTACATACTAATTATTCTGTTGAGAGATTTTGTGTAGATGCCGCATCGCAGTGTTATGATTCATATACAATTTTGACACATACTAATACTAAATTATAGGTAACACACGAGAAAAACTTTCACGTTGATTTTTAGTTATTATTAATGAATGTGTTTGTATACATGTCAAGTTCCTTTTTATAATTCAAGACACTTCCTCAAATACAAGTGATAACATAAGTAACACAATCAGTTTATTATTAAATTTCCCACACACAATATACATTCATTACAAGTATTTAGAACACCTTACAGTGTCTGTTTTTATTGGGTATTCATGTCAACAAGTGTGTTTCTAGTCACAACCATAACAATATAAAAAAGCTTGGATTATTATGTCTTGTCAGTGATAATCCAAGCTAATTATTCAAAGAAATGTTGGCTTATTGTTTAGTTTATAAATTTGTACAACATCGAGAAATTTCACACCACTTTGTTAATCAATTTTACATTCCGTTCATATTTCTCTTTCTTTTCCCGTACCTACAATCGTATTCTTAATTATTTTAAGATGTCTGAAGTGTGGATTGTCGAGTTTCCGGTGTAGACCATTGGATTAAGCACGGGTAACTGTTGGTTTTAAAACTAGGAGCCCAACTATGACGTCACGGTAATTTCCCACGGCTTTAATGTTGTAGTCGCATGATAAAATGTTAGCGTTTTTGTTGGGGTTAATTTCGCTTCACCCAAAAACCGTTTTACGGTCATTCACTAGATTTTAATGCATATTATCAGTATCTACGGAAAATATTTTTTTTTGCGACTTTCTGGAAATAATTTGCTGTCTTTCAGAAAAATATCTGAGATGTTTTTCACTTTCTTTTTTAGAAATCTATACAAGATATAAAGTATATTTTTCGGTCATTTCTCCCAAGCATATTTTGTAAGGCTACCGAGAGGTTCAAAAAACTTTTTTTTATTAAATTTCAATATGCCTACTTTTAATATTACATAAATAAGAAATCTTCCGTGTAACTATCGCAATGGTTAGCTTTAACGTTAGATTAAATAGTTACGTACACACCAGCGGCGAAGGGTGGATTTCTGCAGGAGGGAAGCCGGGGCTAACATTTCTTATGGGATAACGTCAGATTAGACACATCTATACCTATCAATTTTTCCAAAAGGTAACTCGATGGGAATCGTGTTCTTAGGTAGCTTCGCGCCTGGTACACACACATGCACATTACTATTGAAGCAAAAATATTATAGAACGATCAATAAATATTTCATAGTTATATTTCTCGAATCCACTTGGATTAGTTACCGTTTAGCGATTGATTGCATTGTTCATTACTGCGGCGTAACCTCCGATATAATATCATTACTGGATTGTTAGACCTTTCATTAAGTGGTCAATTATATTTTCCCATCATGAATAATAAATAAGTAAATATACCAATTATCATTAGTATAATATAATCAATATTGTGGACGCGGCGAGTAGGTAATGCATGATTAATGATGGGTCATTACTGCTAGATGTAGGGATGTAAAAAGGAGCACCGAAGGGTTACTCAAAGATCCATGGAACAAGCCATGCTGGCTATCACCCTGAAAGATAGCGTAAGAAGCGAAACGATACGGCAAAGAACAGCAGAACCAGGTATTGCCCAGCGTATCGCATATCTCAGATGGCGGTGGGCAGGTCAGATGATCACAATTATTAGAAGTCATTTATCAACTGGGTTGATGACTAAAAAACGTGTTTGGACTTCTTTGATGTTTCGCAATAATAAGTAAATAAATATATCTTTAATAGCCAGGGTAAAAAATGCTGAAATTCATTATGATAGAATATATTTAAATTTTGTTATATTTTATATTTTTTACTATTGTTGTTTTGTTTATCTATTTGTTAGCTATTGTTAATTATTTTAATTTTTTAATGTTTTTAACATTCCTTAATTATTTGTACTCTCTCCCGTGTTAAGCAGTGACTATTATATTGTTAAAGGCACACTGGTGCCGTATATTATGTAATAAATAAATAAATATTGTTGTTGTCTTTGAGGTTGTCCACCCTTACAGCCTTCATTTTATCGGAATTATCAACAGAAATCGATGATTTTGAAACAATATGTGTTTTCACCCTCGCACGCTAAGGGCGGTGTGTGGCAGGTATGTCCAGCTGTCAACTGTACGAGGAATTAGGGGTGAGGACGTATAGGCAATCGATACATTGTTACCCGTGTATAATAATGTGGTAGTTTCCTCTAAGGTCAACACAGTATGTAATGATATTGTGCAACAGGTGGTTACGTTCATTCATCAATAGCCAGCAGCCAGTAGCCACCCACCGCGTAGGTGTAAGTTCCTGACTACATTACCTGCCGCAACTAATATACAATTCAAATTAATAGGCGCACGATAATATGGTACACAAAGTATTGACTCGTTTATGTATGCAAATTCTTTCTAAATATTCATGACTCGCTGTACTGTTTTGTTGTGTGTCAGTAAAATTGAAAACAATGATTGGATTGGTACTATTATTATATCGTTTGGCATCAGCCACTGAAAGGTGGCGTCGTCAGAAGATAAGAGAGTCAAAGGATTTTCGCAGTTACGTCCAGGAGACACTAGAGAGCAACATTCAAATTATCAAGCCATTCTAAGGCGTTGCTTATATTAGTGCTTACGTTGATAAAAATTCTGACTTGGCTAGAAAATGGCTAGATTCCTAGTAGCCAGTACGTGAGTGTTCTCATCTCAATTGCTGATTGTTGCCTATCATCCTTAGGTCTAGGTAAGATGCCTCTCGTCTCTGTTGAGGAAAAAACTGTAATGTTTTTCCGTCTGTGCAATGCAGATAAATCCAGTTCAATTCCTAAAATAATTTAGATATATCTCAAATCAAATTGGGTGTTCTTCAAATTTGAATTTGAAATTTAGAATTCTATTGTGTTTTTTTCACCTTTGTGTCGTTTCTTACGTTTTTTGTGTTTATTGTTTCTTTGTTCACGATCAAGACAAGATAATAATGCTACATAATTAGTAGATACGTATTGTATTTATTGTTTACATATTATTATCGGATTACTATACTGTACTTATTGTTTTTATAATCACCCCAACAATACCGGTGTTACATTTATAAATGTTGTGAAGGTTTTCATATTATAATGTATGCGTGTTAGTAAGAAGCAATGCTGTCTCTGAGACCGAGACTTAATCACTCGAGTCGATTTCTGAATCCTTGAGGTCATGTCGTGACTCGTGAGTCTAAAAAATGGATTCAAAATGACATTGTCAACGGGTTGGCTCAAACGAGTGACTAAAATTACCATGAGTCATATTATATTATCTTTTTTCAGTAGTTCTCTGATAAAGTTTATTAATCTTATACTATCTTATAAATAAAATAATCCCTCAGGATGACGGAACGTCGACATTTCATTCATTACAATCCGTGACCAAGGCGGCAGTAGGCTCGCCGAAATGTCGGAGCGTCTGTTCATTACATGATAAAACCGAATAACAGATCTACATACATATGGTTCATCGTGAAAACCTTCAACAACTATTGATTTCATTCATGTTCGTAATCGCAAGTTGCGGACATTTGGGTTGAAATTTGTGATGTTTTTTTTTTATTAATTAATCTGGGGTTATCGAAATAAACCCAAATACACCTTTCTACACTTCACAGTTAGCATGAAAAGCTTGTGTCGCGAAGTGGAGTAGGTCGGCATCGGGGATCGAACCCACGCCCACTGGATTAACAGTCGAGCGCGTTTCCAACCAGGCTACCAACCACCTCTTTTAGACCACTTCTTCACCTTCTTCAATTATATGTATAATTCTATTCTAGTAACAAGTCTCATCCTATTACATTTTAAATAGGCGAGCCGCAAGTTGAGCGTAACATTAGAGTCTTTTGACTCTAGTCAGCAGCACTAGTATGAAGTCAGCACAGTAACAAGATGACGGCTGGTGACGTGAGGTAATGTATGGTGAGGTATCCGTGTGGAAGTATATACCTGCGTAAAGTGTTCTTGAATGGCTTCCACGTTGGACTCGTCAGCTGTTTTTCTTTCGACGTTGTGTTGTGCGTAACGCTTTTCCTTAATTTTCATTGTTTAGTTTAATTTCACGACCGTATTTGCTATTCCGTTCGTCTGATTTTTAATCCTACGATTACCGACACCATTGTTCAGTTAGACACTCTCTTAAGTTTTCTGTAGATTGTATCTATCTATCGATTTTAGTTTTACTAAAAATCCAAATCTCAGATGTCTCCCAAATTTCTACCCTTGTCTCAGCATAGGATGTCAGGATAGCGATGTCATTGGAAGCCCTACCCCCAGGACACGATCTTTCCTGGCCAGCGTGGAAAAACCGTCAACAGGATCAGATCTGGGGTTGGCCGCAATAGGAAGAACCTCCAGATAGGGGGAATAGCTGAGGACGCGACGTGCGACTGCCGGCAGCTGCAGAACGCTGAGCACCTCCTGGCCTGTCCAATGGCTCTTGGGCGGTGCACATGGGAGAGCCTCGCAGACCGCTTCCCCTTGGAAGATGACTCAGGAGAGATTGTGGCTTTCTGGTAGCTAATGGGGATATAGTGAGCGCCGACCGACACGATAAGAAGCGAAGGATGACAAATGTGGTTAACTTTGCCAGTTCGTTTCTACGCTATTAGCCCCTTGCTATTACAGAAGTCTGCGATATCAACATTATTGACATTAAAATATTGTACTACATTACGAGTACTAGACTACAATGATTAGGTATTACTAATGTCTGTAATTCTCTAGGACTGTTTGCCCTTTCCAGAATATCGACGATAGATATTGTGTTCGCGTGATGAAATTGATCCATGTTATTTGTTTGCTTAATTACACAATGTATTGATTTAGCTATGATTCAGACTGGTGACTCATTTACTTTAAACTGTCAAATCTAGTCTGTATATGTTATCTATCTACGTTTCGTATTGTTGTAAGTGTTACGGTTAAAGCGTCCATTTAGTGAATGCATGCACCAACTAGCCATTGTATACATTCACTGACACGCTCAGTTGATGTGTTCATAATCATTCTAATTTCAGCTTTGACTAGTTAGTGCGTACATTTGCGAAGGAGATTTAGTTAATGATGTATTTCACGAGTAAAATGGCCGCTATTCGCGAACAGCTGTTATCCTATACATACTGTTGTCAGTTGTCAGTGAGAATTATATTTGATTGATTTTACATTTCTTAGTAGGATTACCTCAACAAATTTGCATTTTTTTAAAACAAGAGTCTCATATTTATCTAGAATACTCTTCTAAAATGCAACTTAAACTTATAAAAAAAATACACCTTTGGTTGTTGTTTATGCTTTAACGAATCCACGGTAGTTAATGCACACATTGACTAGTGCATGTGTACACTCACTAGTTATAGCGTTAATTTTTATATTAATAGTTAATACTTTTGACCAAAGCCATCAGTTAATGTGTACATTGAATAGTGAATGCATACATTAACGGCTGTTTAAGCTTTAACTGTAACATGTATACAATATCTGTATATATTTTGTGTTCATGTAAACTTACTAACAATTATGTGTGTATGAGAATTGTAGTGTATACATGTAGTTAGGTATTTTTATGGTAGCTAGGTACTTTTGTTATCTTGTCATGTTGTCTAGATAATGTAGTGCGTTCAGTTTTTCAGGAAAATTTTCTTCATTCATAATAATGCGAGGGATTGCTATCAGTTTTATCTGAACAAATATTGATGATTCATTTTAACAATTGTCTAGAATCTCAACTAACGAACAGTATAAGATGGGCATACTGGACTTACGACCAGCTATGTATTATACTCTAAAAAAGGTGTGAAAATTCACACACAGGTGTTCACACAGGGCTGAATGGTGAATGTATCTCGAGAGTAAAGTGATCACCTAAACCAACCGATGGCGATGGCTGGTTGTAAGTCCACCATGCCCATATTACACTGTTCGTTAGATATAAAAAATATTTTACGGTCATTCCCTAGATAAAGGTTCAATGAATCCTATTTTTTCCAAAGCATATTTTGTAACCTGAGGTCTCCCATTTTTTTTTTTTTTTTTAAATGTTCGTCATGTTTACTCATAAGTTCATTTGTCCATGACATTGTAAGTATTGTACTATCCATTCATGTCAATCATTACGTCAATTCTTTAGATTAGGATACTACTCCTAATTACTTATATACGTTTACCAGAAGCACTCATAGAATACGGTAAGTGTAATCATAGGAGTAAGTTATCTAGACCTAGACGATTGTGATAATGTGCTCTTGAACTGTCGAGATTGAGGTAGTCGGGTCATTGTTCGCTTGCGTTACCCACTGTGTCGGTATCTTGGTAATAATCTTATAATTTATCTACTAAGTACGTTATAGTAATATTGCTATCGGACTGGTATCTTTACACGCCATCTGTACGGTGTGTATTAAAGGCAAGGCACCCACCTTGTCTTATCAACAATACGAACATTATAAACAGTTAATCTCCAAGGCTAGCGGTCTCATCACACGTATTATTTACTACTATAGATATTATACTTTCTTTCATCTTGAATGTAACGCAAGTTACACACCGTTATGTAACAATCTCACACCTTTACTAGGTATTCACAACACTATCGCACTTACTTACTGCTAGCCACTTGCGTTCCACTGCTGGACATAGGCCTCTTCTAAACTCTTCCACTGTCTTCTATCTTGGGCTATCTGCTGCTATCTACGACCCGCAAGCTGGACAATGTTTTCTGTCCACCTTTTCTGTGGCCTTTCTACGCCTCTTTTGTTCTCCCATAGGATTTTAGGCCCCACATCTGAACCTAATCCTTTGGCATCCGTGATATCTGGATAGGTGGATGTATCCCAGTATTAGGCTGATTAGTTTATATGTCAGTCACGAATGATAATATGTAGCCTTTTCTGGCTGATGAAACTGAGAAGTGTGTTGGCTTTACTGCCTCCGCGTATGTAAAAAAAACTATACCGGCATTTCAATTATATTTAGTTAGACATGTCTTGTTCAGTCGTCTGTATGAACATCATCAGAAACCGCTGCTAAACTAAACGATATACAAATAGTAAGTGAATAATGATATGCAAAGTATGTTCTGCTTCATTTTGTATCAGCCAGTCTGTGTAAATTGTTTGACAGCTTGTTTACGCATGGTGTCTCAGTGTATTATGTGCGGAATTATTATTTGGAGTGGTTGTTTGTTGATATACCTTGAACACAGCACAAATATTGTGGAAGAAATCGTTACTTACTTGTTTGTTGAAGGTTATACACGTTTACAGAATGGTACCTTTGATAGACATGTTTGCAAACTCAGAAAAAAAAACAATGCGAGAATACGAGCACTGAACGTAATAAGCAGGATAATCTAAATATATAAACTGAATGGTCCTGACTGAATGACTCACTGACTTACTCACTCATCAACACAGCCCAAACAGATAAACGTAGAAAAGTGAAATTTGGAAAACAGATAGTTCTTAATAATCTTGTAGGCTTTCGCAGCGTGATGAATCCATTTCCATGTCGTTCGTTCTTTGGGTTTAATACAAAACAATCCATTGCTGAAGGATTCTTGGAAATTTCGCTCCTAACAGGGTGAAAATTAGGGTTGAAAGTTTTTTTAGAGTATGCGAGTCTGATACGAATATTTCCGAATGTTAGACAATAGATTTATACAATAGATAGAATATGTACGTGTCATTCAGAGTGGTTAGCGAAACTCATTGCTGAATCGGTCCAGACTCCAGATCAGTCTCGGGCGGCCGCATTTTCTCACACCTCTTTGACCCAAACATATTTTTTAATTTATATATTTATCATTAATTAATGAGTGAATCACAAATTGAAATGAGTATGTTTGCGAAACTGGAACAAAATAAATAATCATCATAAAATATTAACATTATTGTTTTTATGATAACATAACCTATAAAATCCGCATATTTATTTAACTAGTGGTGGTGTTCATTACTGACTCCATTCTCTGTACAATTTACATTAGTTGGGTAAATCGTGATGAAGTAGTTTCGTGTTTCATGACTCTGTCGTGTGGAATAATATATTATGAAGTCGTCATACATTATCACAAGTATGAGTATGATATGTACATTGTACACTCTGTACAGGTATTGCATTATTTTATATCTGGCTACCTGTATTGTCCCCTGTAGTCAATAAGGTTGGTGAAGATACGTCCCCTTCGTAGCATATTTATCCTCAGAAAGATTGTTATTGTACTAAGATGCTTTGGGCATGTTAAGAGAATGAATGAGAAAGATTCGGATAATTATTTAGAGTCACGCCTAACGGGATGTCTTCTTTTTCTTTTTAGCCCCTTTGCCTTTGGCCTCTTCCTGTCTTTTCCACCATTCTCTGTTTTAGGCGCTCTCCACGTGGGTTCCACTGACTCGATAATATCATCGGCCCGTCTCCTCTGTGGTCTCCCTACACTTGCTTTGTTTTCGTAAGGTCTCCAGCTCAGTACTCTGGGGGTCCATCTGCAGGAGGTGACGATGTATTCTGCACTTCACGCTTTTAGCGAACTGTGAACTGTGCGGCAAAGGGTTTTGTTTTTGTGTATACTAGCCCAGATTCGTTTAAAAAAATATCCTGATATGACTCATATCGTTGACATACAACCACGTCATTATCCTTGAACGATCATGTCACATGTGTGTATAAAATTGTTAATACATTTAATCACATGTGATGTTGAAATTCTGGGTTTCCCCTCAGCCTTTCCTGTCGCAGTAGACATGTCGTGGTCCTATCGTAGAATTGGTCACATCATGATGTACCCAGTCATTTCATGAAATGGTGGCATTTCATGAAATGTACATAAAATTGTTGGTTGGCCACATCGTGATGTCCTCAGATGTCCCCTGGACAGATCGATGAATAGTTATCGTTTGTCGATATTCCTAACTAAACGCTTAGTCACTTCATGATATGACCAAAATTCGACTAGCCATATCGTATAAGCATAGTTGCAGTAATTACCGCTGTGGCGCTGGCAGTGCTTCGCTTTGTTTTTGTTCACATTTCGTTGCAATTGCGGTCGAAAACAGTATCGATGTTTCGGTTTTACAAATGAATAATCAGTCAGTTGAAGAGGAAAATACAGTTAAATTTAATTACATGTTTTATTCTTTAAATAAAAAAAACAATGAAAAATAAACCTAAGTATTTCAAATGATATTTTTATTATACCTATTATGGAGACTCTACACAACGATATGGCCAAACGTGAGCTCTCAAATCGTCAAACGTTGTGTGTTGGACGATATGCCCGATATCGGTTGGTCATTTCATGAAATGCCACCATTTCATGAAATGACTGGGCACATCATGATGTGACCAATTCTACGATGGGACTACGACAGATATACAATATACGTGCATATAGATATGTATATCGTATGGTTTGTTGGTTACCTGTGTTCGTTGTGATGATGACATTGATCCATATGGACGTGGCATGACCAGAAACAATACAATTAGGCAAATATAATGTCCCTATAAACTTTATACACGAGTAGGTACATCAGCTGGCCGGTTCACTTCTCTGTCATCTACCTCACATAAATGTTACAATGTTGCCTGTTATAGGTTATGTTATAGGTAAATTGAATGTCATCAGTGTTACTATGTATCAGACACGTGATCCGCTAATAATATGTTGAAGTATATTGAAGGAAGTTAATTGCTTTATTACTACCGCAGTGTTTGTCACACTGCTAAAAAATAAAATGTTTTGTTATTGTACGTTATTGCCCCGTAAAACACAGATTCCCGTAAAACAGAGATTGGCAAAGCTGTCAAAAAGTTTTGTTTGCCTCAGTGTGCGCCTGTTCAACAAGTTGCCTGAAGAAATGAAGTCTCTGAGTGATAGTAAATTTAGGGAAGCAGTGAAAACGTACCTCGTTGATAAATCATTTTACTCTGTCGACGAAATGCTGGAGTGAACTATTTACATTCACTCCAGCATTGAACTGACTATATCATAAATTGTTTATTGTGCTTTCACTATCTTTTGTCTTGCTCATACTATGTCACTGACGAAATGCTAACAGAGCCCTTTACACTCTTTAGTATTGATATTGTGCATTATTGTTGTTATTATTGCTTTAATTGTTATATATTTGATTATGTAAAACTGACGAGTCCAAGTGCCCGACATAGGGTCTAAGGACGATAAACAACAATAAACAATAAGCTTCTATCACAACTTGCAATTATTGCTCAGAAAATTGCACCTATAAGGCAAACTTAAGGAACCTTTGAAGTTGGGAAGAACTGATGTTCAAAATAGAGACATTTCTATTTTATCTATGACAGGTCAATCTTCTATGACTTGGGCACCACCAGTTTGTACGCAAAGTTTTGTCACCGGCTATTATCTAGCGTTAATGCCAGAACCGGTTGTCATGTGAGGTTTTCCTACATGAACATCTACAGAGATTCAACGTGTAGACAACCTGACGTCTGTCTACCTCGTAAATTATGGACAAGGGCACTCCTAAATCGGATGAAAGCAATGGAAGATTTGGACATTGGATACCGCCTTCATATGTGGCAAAAGGGGATATCCATTTAACTAACGTTCTTGTTGATGTTCCTGAAAGCAGAGCTACGAAACTACTAAATCAGGTTGCATCATGTATGTAGTGTTCCATTGTAATTGCAGTGAGTGGCGAAAAGGCCTACAACTGTAATGCCACTCACTGTTTTGTTTTATTAGTTTTTTTTTGTGAGTGTAGTGATTGAGTCAGTCGATCATACTTTGGGATCTATCCTAACGTCCTCAAGTTCGTGACAAGTTTGGAGAAATCAATGTTGAAGAGTTTTTAGCGCAAGTTTTAATTTGAAAATGAATACAGTTGCGGAATACCAGGGCGTCAGGTTGTCGTAGAGGTCAAAAGTCGACAGTGAATAATATCAAGAGAAAACTGCCGGCATTAGATAATATATACCAGGTATCTTGTTTCTTCAAATGTTATTCAAGAAAGTGGTGGGCGAACCTGATATTAGACGCTAACATTGTCACGTGTGGCTTGGAATTATTTTGATTATTATCGTTGACTGATGTTTGTTGGTAATAATAATTTTAAAGAAGTTCTTGTTTACTAATAGTAAAAACACGTGGTAGTTTTATGATCACGTTTTCCTCATCCCTACAAAGTATTTAGTCACTATGTAGCAGTGTTTAATAAGACCTTCTAAACAGGCGACAATACTGAATATAGCCCGTATTTTAGTTTCTCGTTGATAGAGATTTCAGCTCATTATTTGTTTTCATCCTCGTAGCAGGGGTATTGAAGGAGTCATTCCTTCTGGGTGGTGCCCTTCCAGCTAACCTTGGAGCCGTCTGAGAAACTTTGGGCTAAACGAATGAAGAAAAAGACGCATGTGCCTTCAATATAACACTTTTGTATCACTTTCTTATTTCGCCCACTGTTTTTTTTGCATTCGTGCCGTTTTTGCAATGCTGTGTCCTTTTACCCATTTACCTAGTCGTATTTTGCATGAGATTTAGCACGGGTTGCGACTAGTTTGCTACTGTTAGGTACTGTTATTAGATGTAAATAATAAATAGTGAAGTGTTTACCTTCAGTTCCATGTATTTTAATTAAACCTGTGATAAAATTCATATCCGTGCTTTATCTATTATTCATATATCTATTTAGCATGCATCCAGTCATATCGCATGCTTGTATGTGACACTACAGTGAGTGAGAGTGTCATTCTATAGATATCTAGTTTAATATTACATGTAATGTATCTACTTAGCGCGACCTAGTCCTGTCCAATGCATTATTATTTAATAATAATAATAATAATAAAAATCTTTATTGCAATAATAATACATTACAAATGGCGGGTTTATTGCCAGTGGCAATATCTGCCAACCAACCAATTTTGATATTACAAAATAAGAAAGTATATGTGTACAAAGCGTACAGTAAAAAGAAACAATGAAACATGAAAGAAAAAATAAAAAAATAAAAAACAAAATAAGAATAACAATAGCATGCATAAAAAAAATACACATAAATAAAATAAAATATACCATACATACATAAATATAGTAAAATAATAGGGATATAGGAAGGGAAAGGATATTAGGAAAAGGGTTTATTGGGTAAGATTGGTGGGAGAATGGTTTTGGGAGAGATAAAGATGCTTCAGTTTATTTTTAAAAGAGTGAATTGTAGGAGCGAGTCTGATGTGAAGAGGAAGATCATTCCATAATCTGGCTGCATGTGTAGTAAAAGAGGAGGTGAAAAAAGACGTATGGTGCGAGGGTATAGCCAGCGTGCGTCGTCCACTCGAACGTAGAGGTAGGCCATGAGATGCCAAGGGTGTAAAGTTAGATTTGAGATATTGGGGTGAGGCGAGATTGTTAAGTACATTGTAAAGAAGGGAAAGAATATGAAGGTTGCGACGCTGTTTCATGGTCAGCCACAAAAGTTCACTTCTATATTCAGAAATATGGTCAAATTTACGCAAGCCATAGATGAATCTAATGCAGACATTCTGTAATCTTTCCAATTTCATGGTTTGATCGCAAGTAATATCAAGATAGGCAACGTCTGCATAGTCAAGAAGAGGCAGCAGCAAAGTTTGAGATAAGAGTATTTTAGTAGGTTTTGGAAGGAAGTTCTGATGTCTTCTCAGAGAATGCAGAGAGAAAAAAAGTTTGCGGCTGGTTTCGGATATTTGAGGTCGCCAGGAAAGAAACTGGTCAAATATGATTCCGAGATTTTTCACCTTATCAGACAACTTGATAACAACGTTATCAAGGAGGAGAGGGGGTATCGAAGACATATCAAGCTTAGCAAAAAGACGTGAACTCCCTATGAGAATGGCTTGCGACTTGGATGGATTGAGTAACAATCCATTTTGCTGCGACCAATGCGAGACGAGACTCAGTTCATTACTCATATGATCAACAGCAGACACGATTTGATTCGGCTCGAAATGAGAATATATTTGGAGATCGTCAGCATACAGATGGAACTTAACAGACAGGTTTTCAGCTACCGTATTAATGAAAATTGAGAAGAGAAGTGGCGAAAGAATTCCGCCTTGGGGAACTCCTGCGCTCAGCGACAGCCAGTTAGAAAATTGATTATTTTGACTTTTAATACACTGCTGTCTGTCAGTAAGATAGGATCTGAACCAAGAAAGAGCATTGTGGGAGAGGTTAAGATGTTCTAGTCTTGCGAGAAGTATGTCAAAGTCGACAGAGTTGAAGGCGCTGCTGAAATCCAGAAGCGTGAGAAGTGTAAGTTTCTTGTCCTCCATGGCACCTCTAATGTCATCCGTGACTTTTACGAGGGCGGTAGTTGTGCTGTGCCCAGCACGAAAACCGGACTGATACTGTGATAGCAAGTTATGGGTTGTTAGGTAGTTTGTTAGTTGAAAATGAATTATTTTTTCAATGACCTTAGAAAAAATGGGAAGAATTGAAATAGGGCGAAAATCCCCTTCAGACGAGGGTACGGCCTTTTTGGGGAGTGGGATGACGTATGCTTTCTTCCAAGAGGTCGGAAAAGAGCCTGTGTCAAGAGAGAAGTTGATAATATGAGCCAGCACCGGTACAATGTGCTCGATAATAAGCAGAACGAACGATATACTGATATCGTCCGCTCCAACAGATTTGGATTTAATAGAGTCAATACACTTACGAATCGTTTCATTAGACGCGTGTGAAAACTTAAACACAGGCGCACTTACGGGCGCTAAAGAGCGAATTTTAGATAGCGTATTATTTTTAGTAACCGAGTCTATATCACATGGTTGAGCAGCAAAATGTTTGTTGAGAGATTGGAGATCAATATACTTTGATGCATCAGGAACAGGCTGGCGACCCATTCCCATGGCATTCAGACCCCTCCAGACATCAGCAGAAGAGCGATTCGTAAGTAGCTGATTAAAGTGGGCACGCTTGGAGTTTCTACACAGCTGGTTGCATCGATTACGGAGAGAGCGATATGACTCCCAATAAGTGGAAGAAGGGGACTTTGTATACCCTTGCTTAGCTCTGTCTCTCCTTTTCATCAAATTTTTAATCTCAGTAGTGAGCCATGGAGCGGGAGGGTGTTTTATTCGTACTTTTTTTAGTGGGGCATGTTTGTCACAAAGATTCTGAATAATGTTGTTAAATATTTCCACTTTATCATTTACAGAGGAGGCTAGGTATACACTATCCCAATTTGCGCCAACTGAATCGGTGAGTAAAGCTTCAGTGTTAATTTTGCGATAACTGCGCAAGGACATAATTGTAGGTTTAGGTTTTGGAATTTTAATAATGTAGTTGGTGAAAATGAGGTCATGTTTAGAGAAAGCGGGGGCTGGAAACTGCCCGTGGGATCTTATTTTACTGGTATCGGATGTCAATATGAGATCAATCAGTGAAGAAGATGTATTGGTGTGATGAGTGGGCTGCAGAGGCAGAAAGTTTAGATTAGCGGCATATGTCAGACTTTTAAGGTGGTTACTTAGTGGTGGTTAATTTAGTTACCTGTAAGGGAGTACATATAAGTTGTGTTCAATGTAATGTCATTTCATTTTCGTCACGATAATTCGTTTCCACGTGCAATTGCGTGCAGAAAAAGTGACGGTTTTCGTGTGTTACATCTTCATCTTCCAACTGCTTCAGCTAATACAAAATGTGGAGAAATGATAGTATGTTTTATTGTTTAGTGACTCTTGCTGTTGGAAAGTAGATTTTAGCAATTAAAAAAAACTGTTATAGAGTTATCAGCTCCGAAATTTATTGAAACTTGATATTATTCCCGTAGTTTGGTAGATATAATGCTGTCATTTGGTTGGGAAAGTGTTAAAGGTGGCACAATAAAAAATTTGTCACTTAAATTATTCTTATTTTGCACTTTACACTCTCATAAAAAAATTCAAAAAGTTGAAGCCATGATAGAATAGTTTTTTTATGCAGAGAATACGCCCTGTTTTGGCATAACGTGGGTGTCTGTACACTAGACTTATCTTCATGCAATTGGCACAGAACCCTTTACGACTTTTGTTGTAAATACTAAACATTTTACTACCCGTACGTAGTAATGTACCTACAGTAGAGTAATATACTTTCTGTACAACATATTGTTTTATTGCGTGAGTACTCTCAATATTAGCGTACCTAATAAGTAGTTACAATGTTTCCCGGATTAGTTGATTTGCACAAAGCGGGGCTCGTTCATTCATTCGTCATTTTAATCGTTGGTTTAATGATTGGAGGTGTAATAAATAATTCATAAAATAATACGATTTCTAAATTATGTTTTATAGTAGGATGTAGGTAGATATTTCGCGAACAACAAATTTTAATGTTGTTCTCATTCGATAAAACGTGTTTGGGTCCGGGTGGACCAAATCCTGCCACAGCAAAATGTGGCGATAGATATCGCCTTGTCATTCCCCCGAATCAGGTCCACAAGGGTGCCGCCTTTTCCCATCGGTGGGCATATATATTTTTTTAAAGGATCTGGTATCTGGGCTGGGTTCAAACCCCGGCACTGGCAATGTATTCCACACTTTGCGATACAGGCTTTTAGCCTACTAGGTGCAAGGTGTGCTGAAAAGTATTTTTTGGGTTTGTGTGTGGAAGCCCAGATCCTTTTTTTTATCTATTGGTATACTTGGTAACTAGTTACTATTTTTTTAAGATTTAAGATTTTTTTTATTACTGTCTGTTTGTTTAATGAATAAAATAAAATAAAATAAATATACGACATTCAGAATGGGTGGTGAACCTCATTTCTGAAAAAAATGTGAACTATCTTACGGTAGTTTTACTACCACGTGACTCTTGCAAGACGCTCGAAAGAATTTAAGAAAGTACCTTGTACAATAATCAAATAATCTTGTAGGCTTTCGCAGCGTTATTCGCTCGGTTATTCAACCACTCTACACGCAGTAAGGAAACCCGAAGAACCAATAACGAATATACATACATTGTACGATGTACATGCCTAATTTAGAAATCGTAGGGTGGAGCGTATTTTGGAAATTTGTTCTTTTTTGTGTTACTTGAATGAGTCCAATGACCGACACGATTTAGTTTAGTTTTTATGTTCAGCCGAGAACGTGTAACTCACTTTTTCAGCGGTTATTTACGAGTATTTTAGTCGGCAGTCATAATGCCTTCTTTATGACGTTTTATCATAACAGCTGACATTGATGTAGGTAAGTTTATTGTTTTTTAGCCTTACGATAACATAATGCCAAATTGTGAATGAAATTACTCGTGAAATTATTTTATTGTAGGTACCATGTATTTAGGTAATACAGTTTTCTACAGCGATCTGCAAATTGTTATTTCAGTCATTTACAAACCGATTACAAATAGTGTCAAAGTGTTTGGTAGATGTTTACTTATTGCTGGATTTCACCAACTTTTTAGGTGAGGAATAGCGGATATAGGAGCCACTTAGCTCGAATTTTGTATGAAAATAATGATATGTGGCTTCTATCTCCGCTATTATTCACCTAAGTGGGTGAAATCCAGCATTAATCTTCTAAAACAGCTCCTGTTCTATTTTATGTTCGCCCTCAGCCCAATATTGTCCTGGACAATAAAAAATAATCCACAATTAGATTGTTTGGGTTTGACTGGCTTTGATATCGAACGAGTTCTAAGTATGTTGAATTTAACGTATTTTGTTTAGTTATCAAAAGATGTTTTAATATTTTTCGTTTTCATTGATCTTTCTTTGATAGGTGTAATATCAGGAAATGTTTTCCTAATTCATTCTACGAATTGTTTTCTGTTTATTGGTGGGTAATATTTCTATAAATCGTTTATAGAATTTGATAAGCATTCGCTTTCATCTCAGTACATCATGGAGCCAACGTAAATTATTATTTGTGGACAGTATTGTATTTGTGAAAAACCGAAAATATGTAGAAGGAAAATTAATATGGAACGCAGTTATGCGTAGTTCTTTAAAAGTCCTAACTTTTTTGTAGGTAAACTAAATAGTAACCTCCTCTCTTCATACAGTTGTCTTCTTACCGAAATGACGGTGTCATGCCTTTTCGTCAGTTTTGAATGTTATTATGCGTGTTCTGTTAATTGAGACAATAAGTAGCATTCGAAATTCTATAAGTGCAACGAAATGCATTATGCATGCTCCGCTCTTCAACCAGTTCTATAATAATATGTGATCTGGTACGTGGAGAGTTCTATTTCCGTGTTCCAGAAATCTCTCCACTCCCCATTAGTTCCAGTCCCAGTAATTCCAGCTCGCCTATTACCGCGTGACCCACATTGCTTCACTAATAGGACACTTGTCGTTTTTCTATACTAAACAACATTGTTGTTTGAATCTGAGATTTTCTTTGTTGGGAAAACCTGATTGGATCGACCTCAGAATAGACGGGTTGGAAATAGTGTTATTATCCTTATCGTATCTTCTATAATTGGGATACGAAAGCTCAAAAACGAAAATAATTGAGATAGAAGCCCATATCTAGCTAGAAAGGGACAATTTTTTTTAAATTTACAGTAATATAAAAAATCTTATATCTTAAAAATAGTTACTAGTTGACTACACCAATGGATAATATTTACGTTTCATAATCGAGCATTTCATAAATTTAATTTCTTTACAACAGGCACGTGCTGCCTTTCATCTAGACCAGAGGTTCCTAAACTTAGGTTTTCTACCTTCAGTAGACCCCCCCCTATAGGCTTTCTTTTTCATGGGCGCCATTTTTTTCCAAATCCTATTTGTCTTTTCGGTCAACAAAATTTTTAAGATACTATAGTACGTCTAGGCGATTTACCAGAAATCATTATTTCTTATAGGGTGAAAAAGTAAAAAAAAACGCATGTTAAGTAGTTAATATTTTTATTAATTAAAACAGCACAAATTTCGATTCTATAGCTGAATTGAAAAATAAGTAGGATTTCGTTCACAACCAACCCCTTCGGACTTCGGACGTCCGATTTTTTTCGACGCTATAGACCCCCTGAATCTCGAATTTGACCCCTAGAGGACGATATAGACCACTTTGGGAATTATTGATCTAGTCTAAATGCAATATTAATAATATGCATTCTTATAACTAAAACCGTAAACATTTTACTGCGCGCTTTTATACAGAGCGTTTAACTGAGATATGAGCTCACTATATCTAGCCAGATGCTTAGAATGCTTGTACGTAACTAACATAGTTTACTAATAATAACGTCTAATTGCTCTATAATTCGAGAGGTCGGCATGTCTGTGTCTGGTTCGGAAGACTATTATAATCATCTATCTCCCATCTTCAGATTATTTACGTTTCAGCGATTAATTTATTATTATGTTTCCAATCTTAATTAATGTAGCTAAATAGTCGATCAATATCTCTCGTTATTATACACAAGCTTTTGTATTCCACGTAATTCAGGTAATTATTTTACTAGAACCACCCTGAGCGATTCGCACCAGCTACAGCTGTGTATTCGCTCAAAAAATAATGAAAAAGAGAGTAATATGTATAAAATTGTTGTGTTATTTAAATGTATCCTAGTGAGACTTGGACATGGATGAAGAAGGACGAATCAGGGCTGAGTGCAGTGGAAATGAGTTCGCTAAGAATAATGTGCATGTGGGCAAACACCGAGAGATAAGAAATAAGGAATGAAGATTAGAGAAACGTGTGATTGAAAATGGGGGTTGTAATTAGAATGATAGTAAATAAACTAAGATGGTTTGGGCACGTTCAGAGAATGAATAATGACAGGATGATAAAAAAGATATGTTTGGGTGAGTGAAGAGTAGTGAGAAAATGTGACTGTCCGACCTGGACCGATAACGTCGAGTAGATCCACAAGGATGGACGTGCTGTGAGTAAAAATATGTGGAGGATGACACCAGTAGGAGTGTCGAAACGTCGATCAAGTTTATCTTCACACGGTTTACCCGAAAATCAAGAAACAATGTCAGTCGTACACCGTGAAAACCTTCAACATTGACTAAAATAAATCTGAGAGTGTGTATGACAAATTGCATGATGTGACGAAGGATAGGAGTGTGTGCAAGGATAGGTCAGTCTGGCGTTTTGTTCTCTCTGCCTACTCTGCAAGGGACGCGGCGTGAACGTAGTTGTATTTTTTTTTTAATACCCTATTTTGCACACATCTGTGTAAGTATTTATCGCCAGACCTATTTATGATTTAATATTGCAAGAGAATCTGAGTGTGTGTAGGTGAATGTAAGTAAATATTGACAAAAAAAAAAACAGTTACGCTTAACGCGTAAGACAATTAGGTGAGTGTTTGACAAAATAGTATGTAAATACGAGTATCATTGACCTCCCCTAGTACGAGTTCTCTTGGTCATATAACAAACATTAGATTAGATAATAGTACAGTCCAGTGGCGCTGGTATTTATTCATCATGATGATGGTACGATGTAATGCCTTTAGTATTCCATGTATTGTGTGTATTGATTCTAAATAATCGATAGATTCCACAGATAATCAATATTTGTTAGTACATTACCTACGTTCAGAAATTAAGCTTTCAGGCAGCCAATTGTGATTGCTTTACATTATTTATTACGTCTTATTGTCTTTGGGTAATCTGTAATCAGTCTAGTCTACGTTATGATTACTCACTATTCCCAAACAAATCAAACTGTTCCAAACCAAACTGAAGACCTCGAGGTCTGTCGATGGTCACAGGATGATTGTCGAGTGGTTTTATGACGACCTTTCCCCCATTATATGGATTCACAAATCATCATCATTATGGGGCCTGGCCTCCTCCAGCCGTCGTGACCATTCCCCCCAGTTCTGGGCCAGTCCCTGATGCCGACCACTTGTGCATCCTTCTGCACTCCGTCCAACCATCTGAGTTTGCGTCTGCCAACGCTGCGTCTACCTTGGGGTTTGGAATAGAGCACCTTTTTACGAACTTTCCCCACCCATTCTTGCCACATGTTACGCCCAACGCAGCCTTCCTATCTTAATACACATAAATTATGTTCCATTCCATCCTCCCTTTCGTCACATTCATACTCGTCATACATACTATAAGATTATACTCAAGTCGCGAACGTCCCTAACTGATTTGGTCGACATGAATAAGTGGTTCTTGGATGGCAGTGGCTCCTGAAACTTCTTCTTTCACCCATGTATACTCTCTTAATCATCCTTTCGTCACGTCATTCACCCTGTCTAATCACCTAACCATCTTAGCATGTTTACTTTCAATCTGGTCACATCTTATGTTTAACGGTCATTCAGCTCTCTAGAAAATTCCACTTGTAAGATCGTTTATGTAGTAGGTAGCGAAAACAGCAGTCTGTTGTTCCTATTGTAAAACTACATATTTAAAGTTAGATATTAACATGGCAAAAAAAGCAGCCATAACTCGTAGATTTAAATTTTAATATACTTACGAGGTTCCAAGGTGAAAATTAGAAAATTTCGTCGGTTACAATCGTGTTTTGAGTGCAACTACATGTCTTGATGCGAAAATGCTGACCAAAATCGAACACCGCGCTGTTATTAAATTCTTGACGAAACAAGGAAAAACTCAAAAAAAAACTTTCACAAAGATATGGTGGCCGTTTACAAGGATTCCGCTCCTTCGTTGTCTACCACTCAAAAGTGGCCAAGTGAATTTAAAAGGGGCTTTCATATCCATACCGCGAATACTTTGAACTCCCCTAGTATAAAAAGTGACTGGTTTCAAATACCTGTAGCAGTCTGCAATATGCAAGTCAAGAACAGCATACTTTCAATAACACATTTTTTAAATGTCCTCCGAATTAGTCAAGATTAGACTGATGTTTTGGGTACTATACAACTCATATGTTAGTACCCGAATACAGTTTTGTGATGTACATAAGCATTATTAATTTACAATTTAAGGGTGTGCATACCGACATTTCAAAAATTTCTAAAAACGGGAGACCTTCTATCTCGACAACCGTTACTAAATATGCTTTAGAACAAGATAGGGTAGATGCAATGATCCTTTATCTAGGGAATAACCGTAAAAGATTTTTTATATCTTGTATAGATTTCTCAAAAAAATAATAATTAAAACAACCTCTGATCTTTTTTCCGAAAGACGGAAACTCGTTTCCCGTAAGTCGCGGAGTAAAACTTTTTTTTTGTACTGATAATATGCATTAAAATCTAGGGAATAACCGTAAATGTTTTTTGATAGACGCAAAATTAACTCCAAAAAATGGAAAAAAACGCTATTTTTATCACGCGATTGGCACGCGATTTTGAATCTTAATGCCGTGGGAAATGACTGTGACGTCATTCTTGGTGCCAAGCCCTTAATTTACAATTTGAAAAGTTCACGGTGACTCGTATAGTTGTTGGCCGACTATGTATTTATTTATCATCAACTGTCTGAACTCTTTTCCGATTAAACTGAACTACATACACGAGTTTGTTGGTACTATTTATTTATGAATATTTGATGTTGATTTGTTTGGCGGATATACGTGCCCCTTATTAAATATTTATTTAGTTCGTAGCTCGTATATGGATTTCATGTATTATGTACGGCATTTCATATTATGTCTAGTTTTCTGAAACGTTTACCCACAATTATATTATTCATGTTTGAATCTAATTTTCATGTCGAGTTGCTTCCTTCGATTACTGTATAGTAGTAAAAAAGATGTCGACATTGATGGACTAAATGTCGTGGTTTTGTGACTAATGTAAGTAATGACGAATTGCATGAATGTGCTGACGGAAGCCCGAAGTGTGTGTAAGGATAGGAAAGTCTGACGATCTGTTTTTTCTCTCTACACCGCAAGGGATGCGGCGTGAGCAGATGGGAGAGAGGGAAATGGGATTAAGGAGTGATCATCTATGTGTAATTGTGTACCCATATGTATTTTAACTACTGCACCTCATCTGAGCGCACATATCCCTTCTTTTCATTTGCACCACCTATAATTAATTCCGATGATGTTTTCTGTGTTTATCTTATCTGATACACATTCGGTAAAATCGACGAGCATTTTCCATGTTCTCATCTTGTCTCTCAAGTTTCTCCACACATTCTTTACGATCTCATCTCGACAGCATTCACACCTGGTAGCCATGTCCATGTCTCGCTAGCATACCTTCACCAGTACCGGCACTAGGATGGCATCTAGATGATTAGTCATTAAAACTTTGTAATTAATTATTGGTTTAAATATCACGTATTTGCAAACAAGACATTTAGTTATTGTAATTCTATTTCGCTGAGTAATATTATTAAATTGCGCAGGCGGGGGTTTCATTATAATGAGGGATAAAAGGACGACCTTGATAGGCGAGGGTGTGAATGAAATTTAATGACGGGAAACCGCTTTTCATTTTCATTCATTTGTGTGTTGGGGGTGTTATTGTGTGTTAAGTGGGAGCTTAACAATAAACTACCCACTTCCAGTCACATTAAGTGTTGAGTTGTGTATCATTAACAACTCTACTAACTGCGTGTGGGTGTATGCATTTTATAAGGCATACTTAAGAGCGTATAATTACACCCTTTCCTGTTTGCACGTGGAAATTTGACAAATTAATAGCAGAGCATTAAAATCTCTTGATCAATATTGATCACTAAGCTTTCCTGCGTCGTCTAGCACACCCTGGTCTTGGCTGTCTATCAACAGCCGTCTCGGACTTTCCGGCTATCTTTCCTCAAGTTCAAAATAGCAGGAAGACTTTTTCCAGTTCGTGTAACTCAGGTCGGATGTCACTTGAGTGTCTGAAGTTTTGAAATCAGTGTTCGTATCTACGTGTGTATATTTTTCTCTATAAGATAACTAGGTATGCTATGTTCTTCTTCATCAGCCTTGGTCCCTCCACTACTGGATATACTCACGTCGTCCGCCCATCTTCTGGGGCCTTCCGACACCTCTTCTGTTTTCCCATGGTCTCCGCTCTATTAGTCTGGGTGTCCAGTCACCTACTCTGGTATCTAGTCTTGCTATGTGCCCAGCCCATTTCCGTTTCAGTCTAGCTGTACGATCCATGACATGATTCAGGCTAAGTTAATGAGCTAAAATAACGCAAATACACGAAGCGACCTAATTCTCAATTTTGATTGATTACACCTAATTAGCAAGTATAAGGTCAAGACTGGTTATAAATTAGGGTGAAATTGTTTTAAACTTCGGATATACGTAATGTTCGTGAAAATTATCGAAGTTTTGGATGGGCGTCTAATGGTCTTATCTAAATAACTTCAGACCAAAAATGGTTTCTTTAAAAAAAAAGTTTAATGTTAAATACCAGGCAGCTTGTTCATACATTGTGCTTAGGTATCATGTCTTCTCCTCTAGTTTCAGTCGTTGCGATTGGTTTGCGGCAAAGCCCCATGTCTCCTTCTCCACTTATCTCTGTCCTGTGCGGTTCTTTTTAACTCTTTATATGAGTCGAAGCCCATATCCTGGCACAGGTCGTCCAGGTATTGTTTCCTTGGTCGACCTCTGTGGTTTGTCCCCTCGTTCATTCCTTGAATTAATTCAAACAGGAGACCTTCTTGATGCACTATGTGACCGATCAGATAGAGCAGGTGTCTTCCTCCTTTGACTTTGCTAAGAACTTCGTTCGTTATGTGAGCCCTCCAAGAAATTCTTAAAATTCCCCTGTAAGGCCATATATCAAAAGCTTCCAGTCTCTTTTTATCTCTTTCACGTAGGCACCACGGCTTTATGATGTATTGATTAGTATTATAAAAGTTTATTTTTGAAAATCACAAGTTATGTTTTGTGAGAACATCGGATTTTCTACATGTCGTAGTTGAATATAACAAGTGGTTATTTGAACAGATATACAGCAAATGATGAGTTTTCCGTCAAACTTATGGCTGATGGCCGACGGTCAGTCATAAGCCTGATGGAAAGTCCATTCTTTGCTGTGTATCTGTTGCCGATACACAAGTTTTTACTTCTTATTCATATAATGATTTGTTGAATGGGGGACCGGGAAATGCGTGTTAGCGTTGCAAACCGTTTAGTAATTTTGATTTTATCAATATAATAATGTGTTTCCTGCGAAGTAATGAAAATTGTATTATGATAAACGTAGTAAAGTGTTTTATTAACATGAAGGCTTTTGTAAACACCTTATATTATTTATATATTTATTTATTTAATATCTTACACACAATCATACTATAGTATATCGACTCTACTAATCGTAGGCGTAACTCAGATCGCGGCCGTGACCTATTACAATAATCTATTTTATTCGTGTTGCCCCATTTAAGAGTAGGCATATTGATAATTGTGTTGATGACCAGAAGATAGATTGATAGATAGAAGATTGATAGAAGTGTTGGTAGGCGTCAAGCACGGTGGTCGGACAATGTAAGATGAGTAAGACGAGGGGAGGCCTATGTTCAATAATGGACGCAGGGAGGTTGACATCATGATAATATTGATAATAATAAAAAAAAATTAGATGTTAAATCTTGACAACCTCACTAAATATGCTTTGGATAAAAATAGGACAGATACATTGAACCTTTTTTTAGGGAATGACCGTAAAAGATTTGTTTTAACTTGTATAGATTTCTAAAAATAAATTGTGATAAACACCTAAAATTTTTTTTTCGAATTTAGCAATTTTTTTTCCTGAAAATCACATGGAGAAAATTATTTATCGCATTGATAATATGCATTGAAATCTAGGGAATGATCGTAAAAGTTTTTTTGAATGAAGGGATTATTTTATTTATTTATTTATCGTATGGCCAACATCAGGCATATGTCATTGAACATTCGTTATGTCAAAGCGTACCTAATAAAAAGTTAAAAGCGATTTCTTCCAGTTAACCCCAGGAAAAAAAAGGAAAATAGATTGATAAAATTAACCTCATCGTTGTAACATTCCTCCATGCGATTTTGAATCTTAACTCCGCGAGAAATGACCTTAATGTCATAGTTGGGTCACTAGCCTTAACACATTTCTGCTTTATTTATTTCGCATTCATAATAATATTATTTCAATGTGTTTAAACTGAACGATTTTTGTTTACCGACTTGTTAACATTTCTACTTGTCCATGGATATAAAACTCTCGAGATGTGTTTACTCTACAATGCTCTCAACACTTTGCTGATTTCAAGTCAATGTTGTTGACTTGAATGCTGGAAGTAGCAGATCAGAATCATTACACAAGGTACACATTTTGTAGGGCTGGCATACGTCCGGTTCACCGGGACATGTTTCGGTCGAAGAGTCATTTGTCCCGGTCGATTATACTAAAAAAAAATGCACGTTCGAGATTAGATGTTTTTTTTTCAAGAAAACTAAATAAGTTTTACACTACTGCCTACAAAAAATTGTTTGACAAAACTTTCATTCTAGTGACAAACTGATAATATACGAGTACAAGGAAAAAGAAGTTGAGTACAAATCAACGATTGTAATATGTTACAAACGACGCAATATTGATTTTCTACTGTCGCTAATTAGTGCGAAATTCTCAGAATTATACATTCAATCATTCGACACTCTTATTAAGGTCCTATATGCTGTCATTCGGCTTCGGCGCCCTGAATTGTTCTCAGCCAATACTGAGAGAATCCTCTTGAAACTGAAGACAGTGATAGATGAAAGTATGAACTACAGATTGACAATTTTAGAATTACAATATTTGGAAATTCCTTGAATAAAAAAATATTCCGAAAGTACCCCTGAAATTTACGGGATCTGAAGATTTTCCGTTCAGTTTTTCAGATATAAAAGTATAATTTAGCCGAAATACTGGTAATTGTAATCTCAATAAATTGCCTTTTTTGGAATTTTTAATTTGTTCCCAGACTCTTGTTAAAAAGGTAAAATTCACATTGTCGCTTTCGTTATTCTTATTTCGCGCTAACATTCTCATACAAAATTAGAAAAAAGTTGAAGCGAAAATAGAACGGTCTTTGCTCAGTGCATGTAAGCCCTTAAAATGTAAATGAAAATGTAGAACCACTTTAAAATATATGACATTCAATATTGTGTTGAAGTAATTGAGTACATATGGATTAATATTTCGATGTGTATATTGCTGTATGTATAATTGAGTGTAGTATGTTTGTATTGGCAATATGGTTCTAGTGACATTTGATAATGGAAATTGGCATTTAGTGATGTCAATGTCGACATTGTCAACACGAATTATAAGGGGGGCACAAATCGTGTTGTCTATAGGTATTTCATACAATGATGCCGATTATATTGATTGCATGGCGAGATTGTGATGTTAATCCTAATGCGATTTACTTTTCGTGGGAGAATTTCGAAGTAATTAGAACTCATTTATAGTTATAGGTCAACAAAATTTGTGTCGTATTCTCGAAAGCCGAATGTAATATTTTAAGACGTGTGTAAAATTTGTATCTCCTAGTCGGCTTACTTACTAGGTTAGTAGATTCTTTCATATTTATTGCTGGATACTTTCGTTCCACTGCCGGATGCCACCGGACTGTAAATTTCTCCAATGTCTTCTGTCTTTTGCTCCACTTCAGGATTCTATAAGATCATTTGACACTTTCCATAGCATCGAAACCCTTTTCACATCGCCTACTTACCTAGTTATCAAATTTACATCCACAATCTCTTCTCTGTCTTTAATTCTTCGGTATCTTTCTCTCCGGTTCCAATAGTTATGATTGGTTTGCAGCAAAGCCCCATGTCTCCTTCTCCACTCATCCCTGTCCAGTGCGGTTCTTTTTAACACTTTATATTATGAGTCGAAGCCCGTATCCTGGCACAGGTCGTCCAGGTATTCTTTTCTCGTTCGTCCTCTGTAATCGATTGAATGTCTGGAATTATATTTAAATCCTGAGACGTGTAACTAAGTAATATTGTTGTTTTCAGCAATGGCAGTTGAATAGGAAGTACGATTGATGAAGTCAAGGATAATTAAACGAACAAAATAGTGTGACGATTGGACTATTGTATACAAGTCTCTTATAGGTAGATCAGTGTTGCGAATTTGTTCATAGTCAAATGTGATGCCATTTCAAGGATATTTGAACTGCGCATTATGGTGTTATGTGAAGTGCGCACCTGTCATAGATCTATGTATTATAATTGTTATGGTGTTTTTTTTTACATATGGCAATAGTGTTTCTAATATCGTACCGTAGGATCCTCATGTAGGTGATCTCATCTCGTCTAGATCAGCCAAATGTCAGTATATTGTATGACCATGGAACTTACGCGAGTAAGGCCATCAGGACACAGTTTAGTCGCTTGTCATCGATAATTATTTGTTATTTATTGCATCATTTTCGCCTCTGCGATTTAGAGGCGTAAGAAGAGTAAATATTGCTCATCCTTTTGCAAATAAAATGCTATATTGAGAGTAAGTATATTGACATTTAAAAAAAAATAAAAAAACGGGAGACCTTAGATCTCGACATCTTACTAAATATGCTTTGGAAAAACATAGAGTAGATACATTGAACCTTTATCTAGAGAATGACCGTAAAAGATTTTTTATATCTTGTATAGATTTCTCAAAACAAAAAAGTGAAAAATACCTCTGATCCGTTTTCCGAAAGACAGCAACCCGTTTCCCGAAAGTCGCAGAGATTTTTTGTTGTATTGATAATATGCATTAAAATCTAGGGAATGACTGTAAAAGTTCTTTTGAATGATGCGAAATTAACCTCAAAATGTAAAAAAAACGCTGTTTTTTGCATTTTATCAGTTGACCGTGACGTCATAGTTGGGGATTAATTAAATAACGTAGGATGATAAAAAGAGTGTCCTCTCTTTCGCCCCTTAAGGGCATGGCACCAGGAATGACGTCAGTCTTTTCCCACGGCATTAAGGTTCAAAATTGCGTGACAATCGCATGATAAAATGGTAAAAATAGCATTTTTTTCCATTTTTTGGGGTTAATTTTGCGTCTATCAAAAAACTTTTACGGTTATTCCCTAGATTTTAATGCATATTATCAGTAAAAGAAAAAAAAAATACTCCGCGACTTTCGGGAAACGAGTTTCCGTCTTTCGGAAAAAAGGTCAGAGGTGTTTTTAAATATTTTTTTTGCGAAATCTATACAAGATATAAAAAATCTATTACGGTTATTCCCTAGATAAAGGTTCAATGCATCTACCCTATTTTGTTCCAAAGCATATTTATGAACGGTTGTCGAGATAGAAGGTCTCCCGTTTTTAGAAATTTTTTAAATGTCGGTATGCACACTCTTAAAGTATGCAATCATTGGTCGATAGATATTATACCTAACATTTTGAGGACATTCCAAACATTGACCTACATAGATAGATCGCTATCTCTTTTTGTGAGTTTGTTTAGGCTTAAGAGGAAAGGTCTGTCTGTAGAATGTTGTAAGTACATAATTTTACTTTATATACCTTCCCTTCCCGTATTTGAGTTTCGGCGTATTTCGTTTTAAATTTTCAGGGAACTATATCCACGCTAATCCTGAAGGGGACTTTATACATGCGTCAGCCATCTTGGTACTATGCTATATTATTGATGGTTCCCGGAGAAAAACCCCTAAGAATATTGCTCAACATGAATAAATTCCAAAAAAGAAAGAAAATAATATCAACGGATGAAAGCCCAAACTTGGATTCCAGTAGATGAATTATTTATAAAATGTTGACTATTTTATTGTCTATCCCATTTTAGATCCGCTTATTTATTTGGTTATTTTCTAATCCATGCCAGTTTCTAACACACTATAAGAAATCGTATGCTAATAGGTTCAATTAATTTTATTTTTAAAATTCAATTAGATTAAAACGTTTGTCCCTTGAGCATATTTCTATAGGGTTTTGTCCTTTTTGGGATTTATTCATGTTGAGAAATATTCTTATGGGTTTTGTCCGCTCACGATTATTGATCACCCATCATCGACAGAGCTTTTGGGTGATATCCTTTAAAGCGTGGATTATTAGCTTTTGGGGGAGGCAAGTTTCAAGATTGTGTTTACGTGCCTACGTTGGAACACTTGGTACAACTGATAAAAACGTTGTGGTGCCTACGAGCGAGTTGTATTCAAATTGTTAGATTAGTACTACCGTCTCGTGTCATATAGTAAATGTACGCATTAATTTTTTTGTATTAAATGGTGCCATGCTCTGAGTAGAAGCCGTTTTATTCTTTTTTTCTCCAGCTTCATTCCTGCGACTTGGTTTGCAGCAAATTTTTGCAGATCGATCTCCATTCTTTTCCAGGTAGGTTCTGCCTTTTGTCCAGGTACTGCCGTCGGTCGGGGTCGCCTTCCTTCAATTTTAGCAAA
This sequence comes from Ceraclea dissimilis, assembly GCA_963576895.1. NCBI lineage: Eukaryota > Metazoa > Arthropoda > Insecta > Trichoptera > Leptoceridae > Ceraclea > Ceraclea dissimilis. The sequence continues at coordinate 1,748,414 of OY756360.1, forward strand.
TTTTGTACGAGAGTGTAATCGCAAAATTAGAATAACGTGAGCGTCAAAATCTATTTTGGCTTATTGTGTAAAAAGGAGACCGATATAAAAAAAAATCAACAAATATCACTGAATCATACATTTCGTCAACCAAATTACAGCAAAATATCTAACAAACTACAAGAATAATCTCAGGTTTCAGTAAATTTCACAGGTATCCGTTTCCTAGAAAATTGTCAAAAAACTCATTTCACTAGAAGCCTTAAAACTAAGTCTCATTTATCCTATTTTCAGGTTTTAGTATGTTATCTTTAGTATTGGTCAAGAAGTCTCACTTTTTCCGACGCAATGTATCAGATATTCAGTTATTGTCCCCAGATATTTCATTTCATTTTCATTTGTTTATTATCCAAAGCATTTTACAAAGTAAAACATAAACAAAAAATTACTGGATTCTATTTCCCCACTATGCGGTAGCCTGTTCCGGGGCAATACTAACCATAATATGGTTACATGTATGTACAAAAAATATTGGTTTTATACATTTCTTATAATTTTAATTTACGCGGTTTTTCGTCTAGGCTATCCTGAGTTAGAAAGACTTTAGTAGTCAATTATAATTTAGAAGCAGGTGAATCACAGGTATAATTGGAAAGATATTTTTTTCTTGCCAAGATAAATATGAATATGAATTATGTTAGTGAAATTATTGTGAAAGTGCATCGTAATTAACAAAATTGTTTTCTCATCTTTTCAGTTCAATAGACCGCTACAAGAGCGTATTATGGAAGGAGGTGCGCGTAGGAGACTTGGTACATCTCTCCAACAACGAAGTGGTGCCGGCTGACGTGGTACTGCTGAGATCCTCAGATCCTTCAGGCGTGTGCTTTCTGGACACTTGTAATCTGGACGGGGAGTCCAACTTGAAACCCAGGCAGGTCGTCGCTGGATTCCAAGATAAGGTAAATGCTTAATAAGTGCGTTCTTTAACTGTTACAACGTTTGCAGAAATGCTAAGGCCTGAATTCACAGTACTTACTTAATGAATCCATTAACACTAGGCCAACCCACCCCAATACACTGCAGCAGCAATCGCTTTGTCATTGGCCCTGTATAGATCTGCTTTATCACACCCTTTCGCCACATCTCGGCAGATGAGGAGGTGTTCGTCATCTTGGATCTCTCCACAGCTACAGGAGATGTCCTCATACTTACTTATGCCCCACCTATGTAGATGCTTTTTCGACTCGGAGCGTGTTAAGTGTTTTCAGTGATATTGATAAAGGGCATCAGTGAATTCACAGTGAATGCTCCGAATACTGCCCAGCGCTTGAGTCATGCGTGGGTAGGTGAAAGAGACATGGTTTTTGTTGCTATTGGACATAACTTAGGTAAGTATTTGACTTGGGTCATGCTTGAGTTTTATTTGGCTAAATTAAATTCAAGCACTGGCTATGAATTCAGGTGTAAGTGGGGTCGACAAGTCATTACATGTTATCCTAGATATTGTATGTAACTTTTTATAGATTGTCAGACTCTGCAAGAACGAGTAATCACGCAAAACTCACGGGTGAATGTATATATTCTGCATACTTGTACTTCCGTTATTTGGGGCGTACCTTCGTCCGTTTATTCCTGATTGAACTGACCTGATTGTCTTCTGGAAAAAATATTTATGGAAAATATGAACATTTAGTTAAACTGTCCCCAAGATTTCTCACGAAGATTTTTTGAAGAACGCATTTTTCTAAAAATTAAATAGGTACTATTTCAGGCTCGTCCAATTCCCGGATGCCGCTGTCGATTACATCACTTTTCTCTACGTAAAATAAATAAATAAATCTTTATTAGCCGCAGACTAGATATAAATAACAAATAAATCTTATTAGACACGGAAGTATGCCAAAGGCCGGACTTATTGCAGAAGCAATGTCTTACAGTCAACCTGTAGCAAATATCTATTCCCTACTACGGACACACTGTTACATGAATGCGTACTTACCTAATGTGACGAATAGTAAAATCATTATTACGTAACCGTCACGGCTATGATTAACTTTACCTGCAATATTGTTTTTTATTCCGCCTATAAAACTTAATTGTATGTAATTAATTTCTATTTGATCATCGCCTATTACATATAATAATAGTGTGTAGGTAATATATATCTACGTTGCCTACCAATAAGAAATTACTAGGTACTATGACTATACGACTATGATCACGGTTTATACCAATATAATCGGTAAATTAATACTGTGTGTATAAGTACCTAATCGTACAAAAAATGTAAAACCAAGATGTAAAACTTAACATCCTAGAACTGTTTTTCGCGGTCTTTCAAACGATACCAAACACGCTTTTCTAGGGCGCTTGGATTCCTTCATTCCAATGACGCCTCCCACCAAGATTACACAGAATCCAAATTTGTAAAAAGATGCGAGTAGTACTCGTGAAACACTTTCGTGAGATACCAAACACGGCGGTTTGCGATGACTGGATCCTCGCGATCGTTCGGTGTCTTCCGAGGCGTGAGCTGGACAATATCTATCTGGATTTCTTTTCCAACGCCCTTTCATACGATACCACAGATGATCCCACCACACGACCCTTGGATCTCCCTGAAACGCCTTAAGTACATATTTTTTGTCTCTGAAGAAAGCTGATCAATTTTTCCACAGAATCGTATTGTCACCGAGTTTACGTCCGTTTTTAAAGTTTCAGGAAGTGGTTGAAAAATTGTTTGCAAGATTTGCGCACAAATAAAAAAAACAACGGAGTGAAGTTACGTAAAATCTCGTAAAAGAGACGAATTAGTTATTACGTGGTTTTAGTGTATTGATTAAGTATTTACTTACTATTCAATGGGCCATCGTATAAAATCATTCTTCTTTATTTAATGGGTTGACTCGATTAATAATTATTTTAAATTTTAATATCTAAAGGTCTCTTGGGTTGAAGGAAACATAATACGTAATGTAAAACATTTTTTTGTATGACTAACGACATGTTTTTTCTGGAAATTAATGGCAATCTGTCGCGTATTATCTGCCAGAGTCCATGGTTAAATTGACGACACCTATTGATTTTTTTGGGAATGTTTCATAACTTTTACGGTCATTTTAATGCTTTTTATCAATATAGAAAAAAATCTCTGCCACGAGTTGCTGTCTTTCGGAAAAAAAGATCAGAGGTTTTTCACATTTTTTTTTTAAATCTATGCAAGATATAATTTTTTTACGGTCATTCCCTAGATAGAGGTTCAATGTATCTACCCTAAAGCATATTTATTTATTCAACAAACGGCTTTAAAGCCTTTTAAAAGATATACAAAACAATATACTTATTGTGCTACAAAAGTCTATACAATACTACTTGTAACAATTTAGAAGGGTTGTCGAGATCTCTTCTTCCAAATCGGTCCTTCAATGCTAAGGATCGTTACCTTCATGCGGTACTTCACGCAGCAGTCTGGCCCACCCTGGTCTGTCTGTCGAGATCTAAGGTCTCCTGTTTTTTTAAATGTCAATAAAAGTGATAGGTCGGCATTATGTGCGAGTATATGGAACATTGTAATATAGTTAAGGTAGTATACTGTTTGAATGATTACTATTGCACAATTACTCTGATAGTATTGCTAGGTAATATATCGTAAATAAATATGTTGCAACTATTATATTATTGTTTGCAGCGATTCATATCACCTAGCGCTATGTATGATGAAGGTATAATATTATACATAGGTGGATTTCAATACTTACGTTAACATGTATGGCTTTTTATGGAATTATGTTGAAGTTAACTTATTATTGCATTCAGTCCATTCTAAACTTCCTCTATCGCTGGCTGCCCACATACTTCCAAAGTTTTTGGTAAAGTTGTAATCATGAATTTTCGCTGTGTGAATGTGCGAACCAAAGAATTATTAGTTGTTGCAGGTCTTCACGATGATCCGTATGTAGATTTGTTTTTCACGGATTGTGAGGTGGCAGTAGGTTCGCCGAAACGTCGGAAGCATCTGATCACTACACGATCAACCCGAAAAACAAATCTACTAAGAATTGCTGATTATTATTTTTAGCTATTTTAAATTTACGTCGATAAATTCTTCCATATCAGATAACATTTGTGAACTAGTGAACATTTTTGTATAATGATTGTGTGGCTATATTATTGTAACATTCTGAATTGTTTACTTCAAAATAGGTATCAAGATATTTATTTGCCAAGTTTTGAAAGCAGAAAAAATAAAGCTTAATAAATAATACGATTATAAGCTCGGGGTCTCACAAAAATACGAAAAGGCCCGCATGTCACCCTCAGTTTGCGCATTATAACAAAAAATAATAAAGGTCGTCCATAGATCAGGCGTTGGCGAACTTTTTTTAAGAAAGGGCCCTACATATTTCTTTTTTTTTTTTTTTCTTTTTCTTTTTTTTATTTATTCACAAATAACATATATCAATACAATATCACCGGGATTGCCCAACTAGGTGTAACCTGTATTTGGGTCAATCCCACTAAAAATACAAAGTTAAACAAAAAAAAAAAAATCAATAAGAAAAAAAAAAACAAAAAAAAACACAAAGACACAAAACAAAAAGAAATAAAAGGGAAAGAAAACAATGGAAAAAACAAAAATCCACCCAAAAGAAAAAAAAAATACACAGTCAAACAAAACAAAACATCCTGGCAGCGCAGACATGATCGGTCACTCACATACACATCCTAAAGCATATCAATACATACACCAACACACCCTCACACACACACACACACACACACACACACACACACACACACAACCGCATCCACTCACTCTTGCAACCCAACACACACACAACCGCATTCACTCATATACTGCAACATAGTACATGCACAACTGCATCCATCCATGCCAGCATAGTCAGCCCCAGCAGAAGTCTGACTCTTATGCCCACTCCGCTGATAGAGATGCTGCACTCCCCACCCACTTTATGATTTTTCTTTTAAATTCTACCACGGAACCCGAGCTCTTTACAAGTACATTTCATACAAGTACTAAGTGTTAATTATGTATAAAAAAGTGTTGCGGAGAAACTATGATAAATTTGTGATATAATCACACTAATCTACTCTATTGCCCTTTTATTTGACGATTTTAAATAACCTTATTTGTTACATTGTGTTGACACTGTTGACTTATTTTCGGTTTCGTTGCGGTTTGCCAATATTAATAATATTGTCATCTGAATAGTAGGTTTCCCTTTTCGATTGTATTGTGTCAATAGTAATATAAATAACCTATAGAAATGGCAATCGTGAGAAAACTTGCTTCCTTTATGTGCGAATATAATGGTGAATAGACTTTATTCTCTCCAAATATAAACGACACTAGAGGTATTGTGCTAACAAGAGTGGAAATTCTTATTCAATTAATTTAAGTTACAAAAACACGCAGTAATTTTCCAAAAAATGCAATTTATTATGCCGAATATTTTCACAAAAAAATGAAAATTTAACGGCCGTGAGAAAGCTGATCCATTTTTGCACAAAATCGCAGTGAAGTCAAATAAAATCAAATGATTTTGTAAGTTTTCGCAGCATGGTATATAATATACTCTTCCTTCTAGGTTGTTCGGGTGTTGGCTGCGTGTACGTTGATTATCTCGAGCTTTCGACAGCGATACTGCTGCCACATTCAGGATGAAGTGATCTGCTGCCATCCTGAAGATGGTAGCAGTATCGCTGTCGAAAGCTCGAGACAATCAACGTACACGTAGCCAACACCCGAACAACCTAGAAGGAAGAGTAAATAAAATCTTGTAATAAAATAGGACCAACTTGGTTGCTGTTAATAAACTCATAAACACGTTGTCATCAGAAAAATAATAACTACAGTACCGTAATATTATACAGTATGCAAGTAGTAAGACTGTGTTGACATTTTGTAAATAAATATAAGACTTATTCTATAAGAAGGTATTCCGGTTTCTATTTGTGGGAAAATCCGCGATGATATAAATAGATGATAGTTGATTATAATGCAGATTAATATGCTAACTCATATACCTTAAGTGGGTAGATGTTTGTATTATATTTTATTTATTAAGTAATTAATTATTATCCGGTTATGTAAATCATGTGCTATTATTATTGTTCAATTCATCCCTGTGTCTCCTGAATTCCGAATAGGTATTTCACACATTTAGCCACCTATGCAGCATTTAATTACTAACTAATTTTTCGTTAGATGTATACGACATTGCGTTCGCGCATTGAAAAAAAAACTGAAAAATTAAGTTATTTAGTTACGTTTTTTTTTACAAATACAAGGCTATTTTTTTACCGATACAATACAACATGTTAAAAAAAATGGTATCGATGGTATTCAATATCGATGTTAATGTTGAACATTTACATCACTATTAAATAGAATTCAAGAAGAGGAAGAAAAAAGAACAGGAGGCGATTTTCGAAAATAGTTAAAAGTAAAAAGTATCTACTCTATTTTTTTTCCAAAGCATACTTAGTAAGGTTGTCGATGTGGTCTCCCGTTTTTAGAAATTTTGTAAATGTCAATATACGTACTCTGAAAATAAAAGAAAATGGAAATTTGCAACGAAAAGTTATCGGTGCCTACTTGTGTTTTCTCTCGATTCGTTATTGTAGGCAAACGCCATAAAACAAGTAGGTACTTTGTATTCTTCCTTTCAGGTTATTCGGGTGTTGGCCGCGTGTCTGTTGATCTTGTCTAGCTTTCGGCAGCGATACTCCTGCCATCTTCAGGATGAAGTAGATTTTTCTATGTAAACGTCCGTCGAGTCATCAGTAATTTACTGCCGCAGCGTGAGCAGTGGTGTGTTGAAGGGTAAAGTTATTGTGATGTGTGAGTGTTACTGCCGCAGCGTGAGCAGCTGTGTGTTGAGTTGCGATGTTATGATGACGTGTGAGTGTTATGATGATCGTTCTGCGATGTGTCTTGTGGTGTAGTAAGTGTTGTTCGTGTATTGCGTTGTAGTATTGGTTTCCACGATGTTTTGATTTGTAAGCCGTCTCCTCTGTTGATGTTATGTGGATGTTTATATATCTCAATTGATTCTCTGACGAGTCGTGTGTAGTAAGTTCTTGGTTTGGCTAGTATTTGTGGTGTGTATGAAAACTTGTGTCCTGTGTCTATGTGATGTTCTGCTGTAGCTGACTGATCTGGATGTCCTAGTCGTGAAGCCCTCTCATGTTCTTTGATTCTATCTACTATGTGTCGTGATGTTTGTCCGATGTAGGTGGCGTCGCAGTCGTTGCAGTCCAGTTTGTATATTCCGTCGCTCTCTTTTTCGTATCTGTCCTTTGTTCTGCATAGCATGTTACGTATTTTATTCGGCGCTCCGTATATTGTTTTTATGTCGTATTTTGTTAATAAACGTCCGATCTTGTCAGTTGTTCCTTTAACATAGGGAAGTACTGCTGTATGTCTGGTTGATGTGTTGTTTTCCTTGTTGGCCGTCTTGTTTTTACATCTGTGGAATGATTTTGAGATGTCCTTCTTATTGTAGCCATTTTTCATCAGAGCTTCTTGTAACCCCTCCAACTCGTTGTTTAGATGTTCGTCTTCGCATATCCTTATGGCCCTGGTTGCTAGAGTTCTTATTATGCCCTGTTTCTGTGTAGGATGGTGATGTGAATCAGCGTGCAAGTATCTATTAGTATGGGTTGGTTTTCTATAAACCTTGTGGCCAAGTAATCCATCCTGTCTCCGACTCACTTCCACGTCTAAGAATGGAAGCACTCCGTCGTTCTCGATTTCCATGGTGAATCTGATGGCCGGATGAATCGAGTTGATGTGATCCAGGAAGTTGGGTAATGTATCTTGTCCGTGTTGCCAAATGACGAAGACATCGTCTACGTAACGTTTCCATACCCGCGGCCTGTGCGTTGTTGTCTCTAGTGCCTTCTTTTCGAAATGTTCCATAAATAAGTTCGCAATCACGGGTGAAATCGGTGATCCCATCGCAACTCCTTCTACTTGTTCGTATATGATGTTGTTGAAAGAGAAATAACTTGATGTTAAGCAGTGTTTGAACAAGGCCAGTGTGTTTTCCGGGAAGATCCCTTCCAGTATCTTGAGCGTGTCGTCCAGTGGCACATTCGTGAACAATGATTCGACGTCGAAACTCACAAGAATGTCTTCCTTCGTTATTTGTTGCTCTTTCAGTATGTTAATGAAGTGTGTGGAGTCTTTGACGTATGATTCAGTCTTTCCGGTGTGTGACAGGAGTTTTCTTGATAAATCTTTGGCTAAGAGATAAGTAGGTGAGTTAATAGCACTCACTATCGGCCGCAGTGGTGTGTGCTGCTTGTGTACTTTCGGTAATCCGTATAACGCGGGCGTCTTCGGAGCTCTAACTATTAATCTGACTTGTTCTTCTTTTGGGATGGTGGACGATTTTATCAATTCTCTGGTCTTCCGGTTAATCTTATCAGTTGGATTGCGCGACAGTTTCTTGTATGTAGGACAGTTGACGAGATCTTCCAGCTTTTGTTTGTAATCAGTGGTGTCCATTACAACTGTAGAGTTTCCCTTGTCCGCGGGGAGAATGACGATGTCCTTGTTTTTCCTGAGTTCCGATAATGCGATCCTTTCTTGCCGAGTGAGGTTCGGTTTAGGTGGTGTAGATCTGCGTAATATGTGACAGGTTTCCTGGCGGACTTCCTCTGCAGTGACGGCGGGCAGTTTTCGTATCGCGACTTCTATGCCACATATAATATCTTCAACAGGGATACTGCGTGGCGAGACGGCGAAGTTTAAGCCTTTCGTCAGAACACTGACAGCGCTGTCGCTTAGTTGTGTGGTTGAGAGATTCTTCACGACCTTAGACGTGTCGAGAGTGTTGTTCGTAGAGCGGCTAGTGTGCGTTGTCAGGGCTGCGAATTTCTTCTTCTGGCGTTTGGTGTTGATTTCGATACCGAGAGATGTATTGTTGGCTGTTACTCTATCGATAATTGTCCAGTCATCAGGATCTATTCTAACCGAACCTCACTCGGCAAGAAAGGATCGCATTATCGGAACTCAGGAAAAACAAGGACATCGTCATTCTCCCCGCGGACAAGGGAAACTCTACAGTTGTAATGGACACCACTGATTACAAACAAAAGCTGGAAGATCTCGTCAACTGTCCTACATACAAGAAACTGTCGCGCAATCCAACTGATAAGATTAACCGGAAGACCAGAGAATTGATAAAATCGTCCACCATCCCAAAAGAAGAACAAGTCAGATTAATAGTTAGAGCTCCGAAGACGCCCGCGTTATACGGATTACCGAAAGTACACAAGCAGCACACACCACTGCGGCCGATAGTGAGTGCTATTAACTCACCTACTTATCTCTTAGCCAAAGATTTATCAAGAAAACTCCTGTCACACACCGGAAAGACTGAATCATACGTCAAAGACTCCACACACTTCATTAACATACTGAAAGAGCAACAAATAACGAAGGAAGACATTCTTGTGAGTTTCGACGTCGAATCATTGTTCACGAATGTGCCACTGGACGACACGCTCAAGATACTGGAAGGGATCTTCCCGGAAAACACACTGGCCTTGTTCAAACACTGCTTAACATCAAGTTATTTCTCTTTCAACAACATCATATACGAACAAGTAGAAGGAGTTGCGATGGGATCACCGATTTCACCCGTGATTGCGAACTTATTTATGGAACATTTCGAAAAGAAGGCACTAGAGACAACAACGCACAGGCCGCGGGTATGGAAACGTTACGTAGACGATGTCTTCGTCATTTGGCAACACGGACAAGATACATTACCCAACTTCCTGGATCACATCAACTCGATTCATCCGGCCATCAGATTCACCATGGAAATCGAGAACGACGGAGTGCTTCCATTCTTAGACGTGGAAGTGAGTCGGAGACAGGATGGATTACTTGGCCACAAGGTTTATAGAAAACCAACCCATACTAATAGATACTTGCACGCTGATTCACATCACCATCCTACACAGAAACAGGGCATAATAAGAACTCTAGCAACCAGGGCCATAAGGATATGCGAAGACGAACATCTAAACAACGAGTTGGAGGGGTTACAAGAAGCTCTGATGAAAAATGGCTACAATAAGAAGGACATCTCAAAATCATTCCACAGATGTAAAAACAAGACGGCCAACAAGGAAAACAACACATCAACCAGACATACAGCAGTACTTCCCTATGTTAAAGGAACAACTGACAAGATCGGACGTTTATTAACAAAATACGACATAAAAACAATATACGGAGCGCCGAATAAAATACGTAACATGCTATGCAGAACAAAGGACAGATACGAAAAAGAGAGCGACGGAATATACAAACTGGACTGCAACGACTGCGACGCCACCTACATCGGACAAACATCACGACACATAGTAGATAGAATCAAAGAACATGAGAGGGCTTCACGACTAGGACATCCAGATCAGTCAGCTACAGCAGAACATCACATAGACACAGGACACAAGTTTTCATACACACCACAAATACTAGCCAAACCAAGAACTTACTACACACGACTCGTCAGAGAATCAATTGAGATATATAAACATCCACATAACATCAACAGAGGAGACGGCTTACAAATCAAAACATCGTGGAAACCAATACTACAACGCAATACACGAACAACACTTACTACACCACAAGACACATCGCAGAACGATCATCATAACACTCACACGTCATCATAACATCGCAACTCAACACACAGCTGCTCACGCTGCGGCAGTAACACTCACACATCACAATAACTTTACCCTTCAACACACCACTGCTCACGCTGCGGCAGTAAATTACTGATGACTCGACGGACGTTTACATAGAAAAATCTACTTCATCCCGAAGATGGCAGGAGTATCGCTGCCGAAAGCTAGACAAGATCAACAGACACGCGGCCAACACCCGAATAACCTGAAAGGAAGAATATATATACCATGCTGCGAAAACCTACAACATCATAGGTACTTTGTAGTAAGTTAATAACACGTCTATTATTAGATGATGTATTATGTATGATTCAGGAAGAACTTTGCAATGTGATGCAAAAGATACTTCCAAGTCAGAGTAATGTAATTAAATACGGTGGTTGTGATCTGAGCGGAGATTGTATTAAACGTATAGTAACTGTTTATAGTCTGCCGAGTATGTACAATGTGCTCTATTGTATAATCTCCTATACTAGTTGTTTGTGCAATGTATGTAACATTATATTAACCATATTGTGTTAATCCTCATCGTCCCCTATAATACACAAGCCCTACCAAGTGTTTTTTTTTTTTCAAAAAGGACTGGGCTTGCATAAACAATCCAAATACTCACAACCCTTGGATTCTCTAATGCCAGCGTCGCCAGCGGATGATGTCCATGAAAACAATCAAATATTAACGGACGTAATTAACGGAAGTAAAATGTAACGGAAGTGAAATAATCCGTTAACTATTTTTGGAGGTGAGAAAAGCGTTAAATCGTTAACCGAAAGGTTAACTTCGTTAATTAACGCTTTTCTGCCCAGTTCTGATTAGGAGCTAAAAAGATTGGTGGTGCGTACGCTAATAATACCGACCCATTCTCAATGGATGTTGGTGGTATAGTAAGATTATATTATCCATTTCATCTCGTCTCAGTCGCCAGTCCGAATAGCACAACGGTAGAATATCGGTATTTATGGTTAGAAGTTCTGGACTCGATTCCCGTATTAACACAAAATGTACCTACATAACTGTTGTACATAAGTGTTTTGCAGGACAGCACTGTCAATTTTTTATGCAGCCAACATTTGTCTTCGTCTCCAATCTCAATCCTGCGGATTGGTTTGCAGCAAATTCATTCATTTCGTTTTCCATCCTTCTCTGTCTTCTGCAGCTTTCTTCAGCTCGATATACGAGTATGTGGTGCAGTTCATGACACGTACAACTTTTGTATAGGTTTAAAAAATCTAGATACAGCGATATTTTTTTACAGATAAAAACTCTTTTTCTTTCATTATTTCTTCTTGCAAACATTCAGTTAGTGCGAATTACTTTGAGGGCTACTAGTACAGTATAGTATTAACAATGACGGCGCGTGTACGCTGTTATTTTGTTATGATTGAGAACATGACAATACAATGGCGTGTTGTATGTTGTATGAATGGTGAAGGTATTGCGATTGTAATGACTGGAGTGATTGTGTTAATGCTGCTCTGAATTTGTAGCAGGTAGGTGGTACCTCTCAAAGTATGTGGTAACAGTGCGGTAAGGGTCCTTCTGGAAACCTCTACCAAGAGAGGGCTCAAAGTTTGCCATATTCCTGTTACCAATCCTGTTCACCTGTCAGCCTCTCAATTTTCAAAGATGAATGATGAAACTTAATCTCATTTTCGTCAACATTCTGGTTTCGTCAGTTCTTCTTATCCGGGTTCAATCGAGTACGTGGTTGGCGCAGTTGGTTGAACTTGAGACGGCAGTCTTTCAAGCGGAAGATGCCAGGTTCAAACCCTGGCGCTGGCGATGTATTCCACACTTTGCGATACAGGCTTTTAGCCTAATGCAAAGTGTGCTGGAAAGTATTTGGGTTTGTGTATTCAAGCCCAGATCCTTAAAAAAATCATTACGATTAGTTTGCATCAAAGCCCCATGTCTCCTTCTCCACTCATCCCTGTCCTGTGCGGTTCTTTTTAACTCTTTATGAGTCGAAGCCCATATCCTGGCACAGGTCGTCTAGGGATTCTTCCCTTGGTCGTCCTCTGTAGTTTGTCCCCTCGTTCATTCCTTCAATTAATTCAAATACGAGACCTTCTTGACGACCAGGTGTCTTCCTCCTTTGATTTTGTTGAGAACTTCTTCGTCACCATTCAAAACATTGTGTTTTATTCTCAGCCGCTCTATTTCCTGGTGTTTATTTAGGAAGAGAACGTTCTGATATTCTTTACAATTAGAATACTTCACTTTTCCTTGCTCTATTTGATACTAGACAACAAAGATACTACATTATAATATACATACCTACATTTGATTCGAGACGCGAGAGCAATAGACATTGTTTGTAACAATTCGTACTTCGGCTCTTTCACGGTTGGATGATCATATCGGAGTACAATGTTACATATTGTCGACTGTCTGCCAGAGTATCTCTCCATATTATTGTACTCGTATGATGAGGCGAGGTGAAGCGCAAACAGCAGCCATCATGTCACTATATCATAATACAAGTCATAATCTGTAAGTACGTAACGTAATGATTGTAATGTAACTACTTGTTTGACTGTTGAAGTATTGTGATGTAATAATGATGCATTATATTGGGTTATTGACACGATTTGTTCACCTTTTGGTTGGTAATTTAGAGCTCTTCCCAAATATTATTGCTTTCTACAACAATGACATACAACTTTGCATTTATTTGGCATACCTACTGATGAATTACGGCTTGCTGATAAAATGGAGATTTTACCGTGCAACTCGGGCGTGTGTGGTGTTGTCACTGTAGGCCGGAAGGCGGCGCTAGTTTCGCCCTTATGGATTAGCTATCAGCTGCTTTTCACTTATTGTTTTTTATTTTCATACTTTTTTATATATGAATGAATCTGGGTATATCTAAACAAACCCAAATACATCTTTGTACACTTAACAGGAAGCTTCAAAAGCTTGTCTTGTGAAGCGGAATAAGTAATAATTTCGGACGTGTTATCAAAGGGTTTCGTCCTTACTGCGTGCTCTAGCTTCGATTCCTTAGGTCAGAGAGTATATGTGTTCTGTGCCATAGGCCATAATACTTGGCCAAATACTGTAGGTAACACTCTGACTTTGCTTTACACTAGTATGTGGAAAAATCTAATGTGTGTCTTCTTTTATCTTACAGCAGGAGTCATTCACGGCAGGGAAATTTGTGAGCGTAGTGGAGGTAGACGCTCCTTCCACTAAGATCTACAGGTTTCATGGGGCAGTGGTCCATCCGTGCGGTAGAAGAGTTCCACTGTCTTCAGACAACTTGCTGCTGAGGGAATGTAGAGTCAAGAACACCGACTATGTGGAGGGGATTGTCGTATATGCTGGTATGATATACTATTGACCATTCTTCAGAGGTCCTCATATAGCGCCTGACTTTGTGAGATTGAAATTAATAATTTCCTTTTTGTAGGTCACGAAACAAAGGCTATGCTGAACAATGGCGGTCCTCGCTACAAGCGCTCTAAACTAGAGAGGCAGATGAACACAGATGTGATATACTGTGTACTGATGCTGCTAGTGATGTGCTTCGCTGGAGCCGTGGGCTGCAAGTTGTGGCTGGACAAGCAGGCACCAGCACCACCTCCAACTCCCACTCATGGAGGAGGGTCAGGTCTCGGAGTGGGAAGACCTGGCCTCGGATTGCCTGCTTCTCCATCTAGACCTCTACCTCCATACATTCCTTACGCTTGGGAGCCGGCTTATGAGGGACTGCTTAGTTTTTGGACTTTTATTATAATTTTACAGGTAAGTTTTGTACGTGAGGAATTTTCTCATAACTGTCTCCCGTAATTTCTGTTCCATTGAACGATTTTCTAATTTTTTTGCAGGTTATGATTCCTCTCTCCTTATACGTTACAATAGAAATGACCAAAATAGTTCAAATTTATCACATACACAACAACGTGGATTTGTATGATCCAGTCACCGACAAGAGAATAGAGTGCAGAGCACTGAACATCACTGAGGAACTTGGCCAGATCGAGTACATCTTCAGTGACAAGACTGGAACTCTCACCGAGAACAAGATGATCTTCAGGCGGTGCGCCATCAATGGTGTCGACTACAATCATACTCCGCCGGAGAGGAGCAATCATCCCATGGGGTCACCTGTTCCTGGTGCGTCCGATCCTTCTACACCGATTGCAGTGAATCCACAACTTTTGGAAGAGCTCAATTCCGGTGTACTCGAGATTGGGAGCCAACCTCAGTGTGTTAGGGAGTTTTTGTTAGTGCTTGCAATATGCAATACAGTGGTAGTGAGTCATACGCCGCATCATGACAATATGGACGCCAGTGGCGTAGTGGAGACGCCGACAGTTGCACGAATGCCAAAGTTTATAGTTAATGGAACCAAAATTAAACATAAAAAGACGCCGCTTGGAAATGAAAAATATTCCAGGCTCGCCGAATCCAGATCTGTTACCCCCTCACCTCCCCCTACGTCCCTCCCTTCTCCACGAGCCCAAACGGCTCTCCCGACTATCCCTTCTACTCCCCCAGAAAGACCAAAGTTCCTTCAGATACCTTCTCTGTCTCTTCCGATTTTTAATCGCGAGAGGAATGGAGAAAATGGAAAAAGTTCGCTAAATTCTTCAAACAATTCCGATGCTACACCCGTGTTCCTAAAACCCATATTTGAAGCTGAGAGTCCCGATGAATTGGCTTTAGTCGAAGCCGCTTCGACATACGGATGTCGATTAGAAAAAAGATCACCGAGAGAGGTGATTATTAGTTTGCATGGACGTTATACAACGATACCAATTTTACAAATTTTACCTTTCGATGCGACGAGAAAATGCATGTCTGTGATTGTGAAACTCCCCGATTCTCAAGATGTGACAATCTACTGTAAAGGGGCTGATACGACGTTATTAGAGGCTCTGTCGCCTTCTCCGGAAGGTTCCGCGGGGAGGGCGGCATTAATGCGAACTCAGCAGCAGATCGACGCTTACGGACGTCAAGGGTTACGCACGCTAGTCATTGCCAAGCGCATCATCTCCATAGAAGAGTTCGACGAGTGGGCGGAGGAACTTAGAAACGCGGAATTGAGTGTAGACAATAGAGAAAAGAAAATTAGGGAGTGTTATAATAAGTTAGAAAGTAATTTAACTCTTCTGGGAGCTACCGGCATAGAGGATAGACTCCAGGAGGGTGTTCCCGAGACTATTGCGGCTCTTATTGATGCTGGGATAGTCGTGTGGGTGCTGACTGGTGATAAACCTGAGACTGCTATCAATGTGGCGTATTCGGCCAAGCTGTTTCCTCCCAGAGTAGAGTTGTTGAAGTTGATGGCTAGGAGTAAATCGCAGGCAGAATCTACCATAAGGTGAGTAGCAAATTGACATACATATATACACATCCACATCAGCTCCCTATGTGGAGCATGTGGTCTTCATCCAATTTTTCCAGGCTTTTCTGTCCTGGGCCAACTCCGTTGCCTGTTCCCATGTCATTCCAGCCAGGTACAGTTCCGATGTGTACAGCCTCTGGATGGTCATTGCAGGCCTGCGCAGACATATTTTTCATTGTATACATATTAGACATGAGCGCCGTCGGCCAATTCCGCGGCGGCGGCGTGAGGAACAAATTTTCACGGCGGCGGCGGCGTACGGCGGCGTGGCCTTGAACCATAGATTTTTTGTTAGGGAAGTAAGGACATAAAGAAAACCACATTGTTGGTGTCAAATAGAGCTTTATATTCTTTAATAAAGGGACGGAGGACATAAACGATCATACTTGAAAAAAAAAACATAAAATAAAAATACCTGACATAACACTTATGCTTATGACTAGGGAGTGAAAAAAAGCGGTGTTATTTTTTGGGAAATGTGTTGTTATTTTTTGCAAAATGGGGTGTAATTTTTCACAATTTTGCAAAATGTGGTGTTAATTTTCATATATTTATAACATTATTTGGATGATGTTGCAGCATTTTTTTAACATTCTTTTTATTATTACTATTATTTTTTAAATGCAAAATGAATCTGGGTTTATCGAAATCACCCCAGTACATCTTTGTACACTTCATAGAAAGCTTAAAAGCTTCTGTTGTGAAGTGGATATTATTAGTGGACATATTATTACTCTTGTATCTATTAGTGTTCAGATTCTTTTTTTTTAGTTCATGCATACTTGCAGGTTTTCTTCTTTGTTTTTCTTTTTTTGATTTTTTGTGTTTGTTATATTGTAGGTAAAATATGGAATCTTTGTTGGTCTGTTTATAAGTGATATGTTAATTTATGTTATTTGTTGTTGTGACTGTTTAATTCCGTTAAGAAAATAAAATAAATAAAATAACATAAAGTGGAGTAAGTCGGGGATTGAACCCGCGCCCACTGGATTAACAGTTGAGCGCGTTACCAACCAGGCTTCCGACCACATTTTTAACAACAAACAGAATGAATACATTATTAATAAAATATAACAAAAATAATTAATTAAATAGGTGTTACTCCAATTATGCATCAAAATAAAACTAAAATATTTGATAAAAACAAAAACGCTTGTTTTACGTTTTTTTTTCAGCGTGGTTCTACTTGCTTTCAAAGCCCCATTCCTTTTGATAATGTTTTCACTTATGATGTTTTCCAAAATAAAGGTGAAATTCGCGTCAAATATGCGAAAATTTGCGTTATTGCTCTAAAAGAGTACCAAAATTCTCTTACGGCGGCGCGCCGCGTTTTTCGCTCTACGACGGTGCGCCGACTAAACTCGCGACCACGGCGGCGCGCCGGCGCGGCGCTCATGTCTAATACATATAGCGAATAACATACATATAGCGAATGCTCTAAACTGAAAATAATTAACAAAGTTAAGTATTTGGGTGTTACTATTGATAAAAATTTGAAATGGAAAGAACAAATTAACGAAACAGTAAAAAAAATACGAAAATTAATATATATATTTTTGGAAATACGAAATTTTATGTCAAAAAAAAATCTTTATATTATATACTATAGCCTGGTGCAGTCTATTTTACAGTACGGTGTAACTAGCTGGGGCGCAGCCTACAATACAAGCTTGAAATGTGTGGAAATCATTCAGAAACTAATCATAAAAATTATTTTAAAAAAACCGCGAGATTTTCCGACTCAACTATTGTTTCAGGAGTTCACAGTCCCGAAATTTCACTTTGTATTCCAAAAAAAAGCGATACTTCAAATAATTAAAGAACCAGAATCCCACACTTACATAATAGAAAACAGAACGCGACACAAATTTGTATATTTACAGCCAAAAAAAAGAACTACTTTCGCTCAACATCATTACAGTTACCTGGGAGAAAAATATTTTAATCAACTGCCTTTGGAAATAAGGAAAGAAGTTAATTACGACAAGCTCAAAACACATATTAAAAAACATTACAAAAATATTACTTGCAATTTTATAAAAAAGCGTTTCAAAAATATAACTTACAGTGTTCGGCCTCTGGTGCGGCCTACTACTAATTAAATTATAGATGTCAATAATATTGTTTATATAGATATTTTGTATATGGATTAGTTGTATTATATTATAACTGTATTATGTGGATATTAAACAGTTGTAGGTTTGTGTTTATTGTTACAATATTGTTGTATACTTGGAGACATAATGTATAATAGTGGATTCACTGAAGCTGTATGTATTGATATAATATAGGTTCCTGCACACTGCACGTGTATACTTTGTAATATCTATAAGTGTCTACATATATAGTATATGGTTGTGACGTATATTGTATAGAAGCCCTGTGTAATGCTAATGATATATACTAATGTTAATAATCATGAATAGTATGCACTCATTGTAAACACTCCTCTCTCTACTCAAGTATTTATTTACTTATTGAGAGAGAAGGACAACATTAAACTATGTAAATCTTGTACCTATCTGCTGAAAAATTACAACTGTACTTGTATTATTTTACTAAATAAAAAAAAAATAAAAAAAAAATATATTGTTATAATTGTGTTTACAGATGCTACCTGGACAGCATGGACAACATAGGAGTGAGCGAGGATGGTAACAGCATAGTGATCAGCCCCATACCCACACGATCCAGCAAGGGCAGGGCTCTGGTGGTGGACGGCAAGACTCTCACATTCATACTGGACAAGAGGTCCAACCTCACTGGGCCATTCCTGGAACTCACCAAGAGATGCATTTCTGTGTTGTGCTGTAGAGCCACTCCATTACAAAAGGCTTATATTGTTAAGGTAGGAACCTAGATCATTATATAATGTAATAGATTGCTTTCTGAGCAGTTTCCAAAAGTGCTCACCAGGCGGCGCCACTCACATCAGGGTCTAATGTCAAACACACACATCACCCAGCAGACTTGAACCAATGAATGTTTATCAATCATGGCTGGATTAACGTTTTTTGCAGTTACCCCCGCACCCAAGTCAAAGTTATAATTTTTTTTGTGTATAAACATGTACCAATAGCTCTGTTGTAAAATGCGACTAATAACAATAGAGCCTCTAAGTCAGTGCACCTCTGGAAACAAAAGAAATCAAACAACCCATTGAATCTTCATTCGATCATCTTGTTTTTGTTCACATTTTGTAATATTAACTGGTTTGTATATTTTCAGGTTGTGAAAGAGGAGATGGGTGTGACCACATTGGCCATAGGAGACGGAGCTAATGATGTCTCTATGATACAAACAGCTGATGTCGGCATTGGTAAGCAAGTTTTATTTTAGGATTTCCAACGCTGGGTGAAGGACTACATTTTTTTTCAATGAATATCGATAAACCCAAGTACATCTTTTTATAATAAAGCCAGATGTGTTGGACAAACCCCCTCCCTCTATAAATTTTTCTTATTAAAATTTTTGTAGGCAGTTTTGCGCTGCAGGCGAAATTCTCTCCGAGGATGAGCACTGAAGAATGATATTTTCCCATAAGAAAATATAAAAAATATACCTATGCAAGTAGTTCAAAATAGTATTAAATTAGCACCGTAGGTGAATTTCATTTGATGAAAAAATGCTACATAAGCAATTATCCAAGTTTTCCCAAGGTGCGTATGAAGATTGCATTCTCTTGAAGGCTTTTATATAAATTGGTACTTGATGCTCGTTTGCTCCTGTCGAACTTCTTGAGGTGCGATCGAAATAACCGGACAACCCTTTGTCCAGTTTTCCGAGATTTTTTTCAATTGGACAAATGTCATAAAAACCAGACTGTCCGGTCCAAAGCCGGACATCTGGCCACCCTAGATGTATTGTTAATGTATTGTGTGTTTGTATTGCAGGAATATCGGGCATGGAGGGCATGCAAGCTGTGATGGCTTCCGACTTTGCCATCTCTAGGTTTAAGTTTCTCGAGAGATTTCTTCTAGTCCACGGACATTGGTGCTATAATCGCCTTGCCAGAATGATACTATACTTTTTTTATAAAAATGCCGTAAGTAAACTTATTATTTATTTACTTAAATTCATAAATTAAAGTTTTCTCGATATGCCAAATCGGTTCCAGGAGAAAAACCCATAAGAATATTGCTCATAGTGAATCAACCCCAAAAAGATTAGATTTTTTTCCATTGAGCATAATCGTCCAGTGTAGCTTTTGTCCTTCTTGGAGTTTATTCATCTTGAGTGATTTTCTTATGAGTTTTTCTCTGGTCACGGTCTATTCTATTGACGATTTCCTTAACGAGTGTTGTGTTGTTTTTCTTTCAGACATTTGTGTTCCTAGTGTTTTGGTTTCAAATATACTGCGGCTGGTCATCCTCTGTGATGGTGGATCAGATGTTCCTCATGTTGTATAATCTCTTCTTCACCTCCCTACCACCTCTTGCCATAGGTAAGATCTATATATTGTTGTGTTGTTGACTTAAGCTAACCTATTTTAATTGGAAGTCTAAGGTGTTCTCACGATTGCGATTCACCTTGACAGTTGTTATTATTTTACTAGAATTATGTTATCAATGTCTTGGAAGAGAAAAACAAGAGGTTGAAATTGAAAGAAGACGAGGTGAGGGGGGAAAAGATGCTATTTGAACCCGGATGACAGCATATAGGACCTTAACAATCTTGAGACTGGACTGTAGTCTTGGGCTTTAGACTTGAGAATAGTAACTTAAGGATATCTCTATCGTACACATAAAAACATCTTGTAATTATGTAAAATAATTTGAATGCTTTATATTTAAAGTAATTTGTATACATTTTAGGAATATATGATCGCTGCGCTCCCGAGGCTTTGTTACTGGAGCGGCCGGGGCTGTATGCCACATGCCGATTAGGCAACACCTACCGTCCAAGATCCTTCTGGTTAGCGATGGCCGACGCTCTGTACCAGAGTGTGGTGCTGTTCTTCACGGCTCTCCACACGTTCTGGGGCAGTGCCGTGGATCTTTACATCTTCGGAGTGACTATCGCTAGTTCCTGTATATTCATCATGCTGTTTCACGTGGCCATTGAGACTCGAAGTTGGGTAAGTACCTATAAATCCTGTACTTGATTGTGTTTTTGTATTTGTTTTGCCCAATTAATTGCTCCAGTTGGGGCAATACTAGTGGTGAGCAATTATTGCTCAAAAAATTGCCCGTGTATGAGAACCTTATGGCATACCGTACTGAATAAGTTCATACCAAAATCATCAAACAGCTTTTAGCTTACTGTAAAGTCTACGAAAAACAATTTTGGTTTGCGTATACAAGCCCAGTCCTTTTTTTGTAAATATATAATTAAAATATGTGTTTTTTTCAGACGATTCTCCACGTGCTGTCACTGCTGGGCTCTCTAGGAGCGTTCTACGGCTTCTCACTGATCTACAGTGCTGTGTGCGTGCAATGCCTCGGCCTGCCCTCCAGCTATTGGGTCATGGAGACAGCCCTGGCCACTCCGGAATATTACCTCGTCATCATACTTAGTGTAGTCATCGCATTGACTCCCAGGTGAGTCCAAACTTCGTGTCATTTTTCCGCTTTACAGTTTAATTTATGCTTTTTATTTTTTATTCTTCAAGCGATCAATTAAAAATGGGGTTAGCCGGCAGAGATCGCAACATTGCGATAAGCTCGCCCTAGTGAACTAATGTATAATATCTATTTGTTCTATTCTATCCCCTCACGACGCATCCCTCGCGGGGTAGGCAGAGAGAACAGATCGCCAGACTTCTCTATCATTACGCACACTCCGGATGGTGGGCTTCCTAATACCTCTTCTTACTGTTTTTTTTTTGTTATCCTTTCATCATTTATTCTCTCTACATATCCCAATCATCTCAACTTGTTTACATTAATTTTAGTCACAACATCCATTTTATTCATTCAACTCTCTAATCACTTCATTTCTTATCTTATCTCTCAACACTTTTTATTTGGTTCACCGAAAGTCTAAATAAATAAAAATAACTAGGTACTTATTTATATTCACAAATTGCAATATTATTGTTATAGACTGGTGTGGAGATCTCTGAGTGCGTCCTTGTGGCCCGGTGCACTGGGGCGAGCTGTGATGCAGAGGAAGCGAGACAGGAAGCTGGCGAGGTTGCCGCTGGCTGCACACTATCACAATGCATCTAATTCTACACAAATATATAGGTGAGATACATATCCCTACGTACTATTTCAGACATTCCTATTTTTTCTGTACCTCTGATAGAAAAGACTGTGCATTGACTTTCAATTAAAGAAACGACTGTGCATTGACTTTCAATTAATTGTTTATGACTAAATAAACCTGTTTTTATGGAAATAGTCACACATTTTTTAAATATGTTGAATTTTTTACACATTAAAAATACAATTTCGTATTTTATCTTTAAAAAAATCACAATTTTACAATACTTTATAAAAGCTGTCGTCTTTATTTCGTAGAAAAATGGCTGTCCCATTTCATTTACGATGCAAAACGGACATTAGTATAGGAAAGGTGTGAAAAAAGTTTTCTTAATCATAAACAATTAATTCAAAGTCACTGCACATGCTTTTTAGTCAGAGGTACAGAAAATTTGACAATGTCCGTCATAGTAAATGAAATCAATCTGATAAAAAATACAGTGAAAATTGTACGGAATTCTAGTTACGTTTTGTGACAATATAGAAATTTAGAGGTATGATGATTACAAATCAACTTAGGCTGGTTTAAGCGATCACTTGAACCAGCTTTTTATTTATATTTACGTGTGCATATGTTTTATTTTCAGGCCTAGATACGAAGAGTCGATAAGGAAACGACCGCAGTTAACAGCCGTAGGATAAAATAACAAACTTTTAACAAATTGTGCAAACATACTGTCGGGAGTGCGTGACGCATCGTTCTCCGGAGAAACACGGAGCGGTCGCGGGAAGAGAGTGGAATATTGTGAGCATCGTAGAGCAGGAGGGACCCTTTTATTAGTATCGTGTTATTGTCACGAGGGGCTGCTCGAAAGGAAGTCAATTGATTCACAATGATTCTAATATTTGGGAGCAAGACAGGAGGCGCTGCAATACCAAATAAAACGTCAGCGAACGCCTGTCTTTTACAATACCTCTGTCTGATTAGGCTGTGATCTCAAATAATTAGTTATTATATTATAAATGAAAGTTTTAGATTATTATAATAGTAGTGTTAATATTTTGTTTTACTAATTTTATGATCGAGGTGTAGTTTTTTTTTACGAAGATGGTGATAAGTCGATCTTTATACTATTGGGTAGTACGGTGGCCTCTCGATGATCCGGCAGATGCCTGAAAACTGGAAATTACTAATCAATTTTAGTAACATTGCATAGGTAATAAATCACCTATATCCAGGAATCAGTTTTACACAGGAGAACTCTCAGACTGCATATTTTGATTAACGATAGAGCTGAATCCTGACTCTGGCACAGGTTATTAAAAAATCAAA
Source organism: Ceraclea dissimilis (assembly GCA_963576895.1). Classification (NCBI taxonomy): domain Eukaryota; kingdom Metazoa; phylum Arthropoda; class Insecta; order Trichoptera; family Leptoceridae; genus Ceraclea; species Ceraclea dissimilis. Next base: position 1,771,968 of record OY756360.1, read on the forward strand.
TACCTATTATGGTTTAGGAGAAAAATGACTATTTACAAGACAGCGTGGTTGCTTTAAACATAAAATCTGTGCACTATAGCTTGGGTGTTAACAGTCAGGTAGCTATGGTGATGTCTTATCTCACAACAGTATTTACTCATTTGTTTAAATACATTCACACTTTGTGCAACAACAAGCTCCATACCATCCTCCATACATGCACAACTGTATTGTTCGAAATTGCTGAGGTACTGTCTAAAAAATTCTAGCAGGGTCGGAACCGTGATGTGTCGGGTTACTGAGAGACCATTGTAATTTCAAAAGATTCTACCTACTAGTTGAATATTTTTGTTCTATTTAAAGTTGGCATGTGAGAAAGTGAGATAGTGATAATTTTGTAGAAGTAATGATCCTCTCAAATGATCAGTCGAGGCTTTATTTGTTTTGTGTCAAATCTCGCCCTGGTGGACGATTTTATGTTTTGTATAAAGTCGTGGATGATCATGTTTAAAGGATACAATGTTAGGTGATTTCATAGACTTTTATATTAAGTACCCTAGACGTCTGACTCCATGTATTTTCAATAGAAAGGAAGTGATGCATTTTTACGCTCGACACTTTTTGGTGTTTTAGAGTCGCAAAACTCACTATTAACAAGATATCTATAATAAAAACTAAAACATCTTTAAAACTATCGCTTAATTCCTAAATAAAGTTATAACTAGTACAGTTTTTAACTGTGAGAACAAAATTTCTAAAACGTTGCCTACGAAATGTCTAAATTCTCTATACGATTTGATAGTTTGTATGCACCAGTTTACTTCACTACTACCATTGGGTACGCCATCTAGGTACTTACTATAAAAGTCTATTTGTGATTTGTAATTATTTTTTTTGTTTGAATTAGGGTCTGGTGGACATAATGAATAAAAAAATATTTTATCGCTAAATGTCACACACTTCTCAGCAGATGGCGAATGGGTAAAAAAATTGGCACATTGTCAAATGTTTTTGAACCGTAGCAATTTATATGGAACTTTAAAAATTACACATTAGACGTCAGGGTGTGGTGGAATGGGTGAACGTTGCCGTGGGCGTAAAGTGATCACTTAAGCCAGCCAGTGCCGACTCGTAAGCGTCGGGACGCCCATCTTGTATCCTCCCCAAGGGAGTTCACATAATGATGCATCGTGTGAATGTAGATATCTCTCGGTTCTGTTGAGAAAAAAATTGTTATCCCATATTTAAGTTTTGATATGTGATGATGATGATATATTGTGTGTGTCGTGATCACTCGTAGACGAGTGAAAGACCGCAAGACATGTGTGTATATAAATTCTGAAAAGGAGATAAATTATTTGAATTGAAATGTATATGTATTTTGAATCAATTAACAACTACTATCATATTTGCCATATTGAATGTTTGTTATGTCCACTAGAAATACTCATAATGGGGGGGCCTATATCCTGAAATAACCGTTTTAAAATAAATTTTGGCAAACCATACATAGTATGCTGTGGAAACAATTAAGATATTTTGAATTTTTATTTAGTCTATGATCTGTGTGGAAAAAAGTTCAAATAGGTATCCTGAATTATGCATATTACTGTTTCAAAAAGAAATATTACTGTTTCAAAGAGAAATATTACTGTTTTGAAAATAAATATTACTGTTTGACATAAACAATTTGCAATTGTCTATTTCCGCATGTGTGAGACTTCAAAATATGCTTTTTTTTATCCACAATGATAAGAGTTCGAAATGATCTGTCATCTTTTATTTAAATCAAAATTTTTCATCTAAAATATCAAGTAATTTTGCAATTTTGGTCCTAAACGTCTATTGTTTATGTGCAAACAATATTGATCTTTAATAGCATAATATAGTAACACATAATAGGTATGAAGGAAAACATTTTGGTTAAGGTTAATTTCGGGTTGTAGGTCTCTTTAATGTTTGACTTGTTCTATTTGCTGTTGCTGTTCGAACACTTTTCTTATTTACGGGACCAATGGTAAAGAAGAAACCGATTTTATCTCTATACCTGTATTTTCATATAAATTAAAATATTATGTATTTATTTACTTGATAGCAAAGATGTCGATATATTTTTATAAGTCAATATTTTTATAGGAAATTATTTAATAACTTGTTGTATATTTTAAGTCTGTGGAGATGTAAATTCATATAATGTACTTGAGTAATAACAAATATTACTGTTTCAAATAAGAAATATTTCTGTTGGAAAATTCTCTGCTACTACTTCTACTGTTTCAGTAAAGAAATATTACTGATTCAAGAAATGTTACTCTTTCAAAAACTAAATATCCTATTTCAAAAAGAAATATTTCTGATAGATATAAGAAATATTCCTGTTTCAAAATTAAAATGTATTACTGTTTTTTTAAATAAGAAGTATCTATTACTGTTTCAAGAAGTATTACTTTTTCAAAAAAGAAATACTACTGTTTCACAAAGATAATAAGAAATATTCCCGTTTCAAAAAGAAGTGTTACTGTTTCATAAAGAAATATTACTCTTTGACTGCAACAAATAAGAAATATTACTGTTTCAAAAAATATATACTATTACTGTGTCAAATAATGAATATGTATTATTGTTTCAAATAAGAAATATTATCGTTTCAAACTAGTATTATTACTGTTTCAAATTGTGTTGTAGTTTCTATCTAGGACAATTGTCATTCCACTAAAAGTGATTTTGATTTTGAATGACAAATTAATTTGCAAACAGCATTATATCTGTTTTACGAGGTTTACCACAATTTGTAGAGGCATTTTGTTAGGGTAGTTGATAATATTAACAACGAATATTTTAAGGTATTTTTTTTTCACAATACTCGCCACATCGTAAAGTTTTATTGTTACAATGCCAAATATTTAACAAAGATCTGGAATTAAGTATCGTCAACTGAGAATAACAAGATTTTAACTAACATTTTTAAATTTTTGATACTTACTGAAAATTTTTCTATTTGACAATGTTTCTAACCGACATAATATATGAGTACAATTAAAAATTGGGTATTTTTGTAAATAACGAGACTAATAAGGTTCCATCTGTGTGTAAAATATATGAGCGATTGAAACTTTGATTTAATTTTTCTCAACATTTCGGTCTCGTCAGTTAGATCCTTGTTGTTCTCAGGTGCGATAGGCATATTATGACTATAAGTAAATTGAATCCTTTGTAAGCTTCAGAGGCGAATCATAGTTTCCGAATTGTTAAAAAATTACGACAGATTGATATGTCAATTATATTATTCAGCATAAAATTATGACACTCATCCATTCGTGGCATTTTTTTGTTTTGCTAGCCAAATTGAGAAATGGTATGACTCAATAACATCGTAGTATTATAGATTAGTAATGAGGAAAGCGCCGAAAAGGGTCTATTGTGAAATTTAACATTAAAATAGAGTTCATGCTAAAGTATTATCTATTTCGCGGCAGAAGTCTTTCGGAGCAAACTTGGTTTAATGTTGCTTGATGTCATAATAAGACATGGTTACATTTTTTCGCTACTTTCAAATTATATTTCAGATCTGTTGTTTTCAAAAACCAGCCTATTTTTATTTTGTTAGAATAAACTGGCAACATTGTTTTTAAAACTTGTAATGGCAGTTTGAAGGGATTATCGGAGTATTTTTTTCTATTTCGAACTCGTAAAACTATCTTACCTTTAAAATGATTTCTCTAGCAGTGCTCTGTAATATTTTCGGCATTGTAGCATGCTTCTAAAAAATACAATGTGGGAATATTACGGACCTCTGGCAGCTCTCATGACAAGATTCGAAAATCAGGGCTACCAACAACACAATTTGAAATCTACTTGCAGCTAACATCCGCCGGCGGCCAAGTTAGAGGAAATGATCTGTACTCGATTGCCAAATTATAGAACAATCTATTATCTAACTGCCATAGTTTATAACAGTGGTGTCCAACCGAAATGGCACCGCGAGCTACTTTGAAACCATCGCCATGCTTCGCGAGCGATCCCCAGTTCAATTTCAATCTTAAACCTCGTTCTGCTCTTCCTACATTCTGTATTCTACATATTCTACTAATTGATACTCATAAAAATATGTATTTGTGAAAGTATACAGCTAGGTTAACTGCCGACCGGGACACCTTCTACCCCCCAAAGAAACCTCTAAAAACTATCAATATTCATAGTTTAGTTCAATAGGCATGAAAATTGTTTCCTTAAAAAGTACACTCAAAATAAGGCGCCGCAGGCGAAATTTTTCTCATAAGACATACCTGTCTACATAAAAAAGAAGTGATGTAAATCTTGTTTGGTTTCATCGAAATAAAAAATAAGTTGGTACTGATGATATGAACGCAGTGTACGTAAAAGAAGAAGAAGTGTAATTGGCGCTGCAGGCATTTTTTTGTGATAGAATTGTAAAATAATGGATTTTCGTAATAACTCTCCGGGAAGCGTTTTACTGTGCAATTAATATTAAGAAATCCCGCACGCACGACGAAGAGAGCAATTCGATACTAAGCGTTATTTTCTCCATTTTTGCTCGCGGGTGACAAAATATAGTTCGCGAGCTACCGGTTGGACACTACTGGTCTATAATATGAGATTTTTGACAATAGACCCTAACGCGTGTCCTGCCACCTAGTGGGAATTTGTGGAAACTGCTTAGAAAAAACAACCCAATGACATGATGTATGTATGAAGCAAAGTCTGAGTATATGTTTTCAATTACTATTTCTCAATTTGGCTCTCAATTGTTGACATGTCTAATTCTTCTTCTCATAGAGATGTTCTATGAATAAGTCATAAACTTTTATATTAAGTACCCTAGATGTCTGACTCCATGTATTTTCAAAAGAAAGGAAGTGACACAATTTCTAGCTCGGCACTTTTTGGTATTTTAGAGTCACAAAAGTCACGTTATTAACAAGATATCGATAATAAAAATTAAAACATTTTTAAAACTATCGCATGATTTCTAAATAACAATTTAACTAATACAGTTTTTAACTATGAGAACAAAAATTCGAAAACGTTGCCTAGTTTGTAGACTAGGCAACGTTTTCGTTTTGACAGTTTGTAGACACCAGTTTACTTCACTATTAGCATCGAGTATGCCATCTAGGGTATTTAATATAAAAGTCTATGGAATAAGTATTATAAATGTAGATAAATTATTAGTTGAATAAAATAAAATGCAGGGTCATTCCTAAAAAAAATTGAAGCCATTTATGAATAATATAAATATTATTATGATTTAATTAAAATAGATAAATAAATAAATAAGTAGATTATTTTTCAAGTTTATACATCAGAATTGAATTATTGCATATTATATTATATATAATTACCTACATTATGTTAAGTATTTGAAAAGAATTCTATCTCAAGTTATTTATTAAGATGAGTGAAATAAATTAATATAAATTTGTTGAAATTATTTATACATGATTTTTATTTACTTTTACTACATTTAGGCGTCAACCTTAAATCAAATCCGCACTGAGCATGGACGATGTGCTCAAATGCTCCACAGATGGCACATGCGGGATTCTCCTGCCCGTGGCTGCGGAGAGCCAGTGCAATCCGTCAAGCACATTGTCGAAGACTGTCCTCTGAGAGCATTCCCTGGACCATATGCAGATATCCACAATGCCACACCCAATGCCCTTGAATGGCTTGTAAGCCTGGATGTTGCTCTGTAGGTGCATGTGTCCTGTATGTAACAGATAATTCTCTTATCTTCTGATGTTGCCGCCCAATGTGGCAGAAAAACTTTACATAAATTTTCAAAGATAAGTAATCATAAAAAATATTTTTTAAAAACAGGATTTTAAGACTTTACATCCTAGGTCTGTTTTTCGCAGTCTTCCAAACCATACCAAACACACCCTTCCTGAGTTCTTGGATTCCATCATTCCAATGGTGCCTCTACCAGAATCGACAGATTCAAATATATTTCTATAAATTATATTGATGGTGAGGTGCCAGGTTCAAACCCCGACGCAGGCGATGTATTCCACACTTTGCGATACAGGCTTTCAGCCTAGTGCAAGGTGTGCAGGAAAGTATTTGGGTTTGTGTATAAGTCCAGATCCTTTAAAAAAACATAGGTACGAGTTGCTGCAAATGAAACAACATATTGAAAGGATATTTTTATTGTCACTAATGTTATGTATCCTTAATATAATATTCTCCAGGTTGTCTAAAGACTGTAATAATAATACAAAGAAATACATGAATGTGAACAAGAAATTCAATACCAATTAAGCCCCGATATGCACTAAATTCCCTTTGGCGATACATGGTTTTCTCAGCCAATACTGAGAACGTTGACTTGATACTGAAGACAGTTAAACATGATAGTATTGACTACAACTTGACAGATCTAGAATTACAATATTTGAAAATTCCCTGAATAAAAATTAACTTCGAAAGTACCCCTGAAATTTGCGCTGTACATGAGTTATTCGCTCAATTTGCAAGATGTAGAAGTATAATTTAGTAACAATGTTGGTTAATATGAGATCAACATTTTGACAGTCTTGAATTTTTAAATTAGGGCCCTGTTTTTTTAAAGGGTATAAATCACATTGTCGCTTATGTTATTCATATTTCACGCTAACACTCTCATACAAAATTTGAAAAAGTTGAAGCGATAATAGAACGATTTTTGCTCAGTGCATATTGGGTCTTAGGAATCATTAAAAATAAAAGATTACACGGTAAACATTAATACACAATGGTAAGTATAAAAGTTTTTAGGAATAAACAATTTATTTGCTACGAGTATAAAATAATTAAGGAACACGAGAAGATAGTGGTATTAGAATGTAAAGGACTATAAAACGTATTGATAAGAAATTTGACATTGCCCCGGGCAAAAAGTGATCACTTAAATCAGCTAATGTCGACTCGTAAGTGTCAGAACGCCCACCCTAGGGTTAAGAAATCTGATGTTGCTCCGGGCAAAAAGTGATCACTTAAACCAGCTAATGTCGACTCGTAAGCATTGGAACGCCCATTCTACGTTCTCACCAAGGGAGTTCACACAATGCTGCTGGGACATTTGGTAATATTAGGTGCACAGATCCTTTTGAGTCCCTGGCACTGTCTAGGACCGTGTTATAGTATGAATTATTTTTTGTTTCATTTAGAATATCTGTGTCATCATTTTCCACACAATCAGTCGTATCATGGTGTATAAAAATTACATTACTTTTGGTCATTTAAATGCAGCCTTCTAGAAAGTATTTAATTTTATCATTTTTTCCATGTTGTGATATTTCACAAATAATTCCTGCAAAGGTAACATGTCAGTTACAAGTAGGGCTGCCACCTCTCTGGGTTTAACCCGGAGTCTGCGGGTTTGAATGGTGTTCTCCGGGCTCCGGGTCAGACCAGCTGATGAGACAGTGGCATAACTATCACCGGGCAGTCCCCTCCCGACCTATATATATTATGAAAATCCGTTGAATTTCTTTCCGTTTAAAATATCCTGATATTTTCAAATTTTCCCTGACACGGTTGAAATTCCAGATATGTCAGGAAAATTTCTTTCATGTGGCAACCATAAATACAAAACAACATGAGATCTCAAACAATACAATATTATGTCAAATCAAACAGATTACAACACAAGTCAGTAAGATTACACCATTTCAGTTACAATGTTACAACACAAGTCAGTAAGATTACATCATTTCAGTTACGCAGTTACAACACAAGTCAGTAAGATTACACCATTTCAGTTACAAAGTTAAACACAAGTCAGTAAGATTTCACCATTTCAGTTACAAAGTTAAACACAAGTCAGTAAGATTTCACCATTTCAGTTACAAACTTAAACACAAGTCAGTAAGATTTCACCATTTCAGTTACAAAGTTAAACACAAGTCAGTAAGATTTCACCATTTCAGTTACAAAGTTAAACACAAGTCAGTAAGATTACAGCATTTCAGTTACGCAGTTACAACACAAGTCAGTAAGATTACACCACTTCAGTTACAGTATTGAAAAATAATTTTGCAGTCTTATGATATTTATATGAAGAGTTAGTTTATATTATATTGTAGGTATAGTCATTAAATTACATATATTTTAATTGTTTTTTTTTCATACATAACAACAATTACAATTTCTAAGCTAATCTATACACACTTTCACTAACATCTTCAGCTATGCTAATAATAACATTTATATATATTTCATATGTAAGATGTCCAGCAACTTCAAAATCTGCTTATTTACTAGAGAAGATCAATATACCTAATTTATTTTATTGTTATAGATGTTACCGGAAACTGTATACAAATCTTACGAAATGTATACAATCATGGGCGTCATTAAAGGGGGGGGGGGGGGGCAGCTCAAATTATGGCCACTATTTGTATCATTACTACGACGACAATGTTTCCTTTGTAGGGTAGACAAACGTCATTCCTTCATCACTTAGTAATCTAAAGACAGCGCACTACATTTCTCATACATAAACCTATTACACAGCAAGGAAAAAATTAAAAACTAAATATTTAGATTAAAATCCACAAAAATGACTTTTGACTTCGCAACTAGGATTTGCACCCTCATCATCGGGCGATTGTGAATAAACTTTATTCGCAATAAAACACTAGTCGCGAAATCTAAAGCCATTTTTGTGTAAAATATTTAGTTGTTCGTTTTTTCCTTAAAATTGGACTTCCACTATGTACCGACTAGGGTATCCGGAACCGGTGTGTTTTTACAGAACCGGGATTTCGGTACCGGCCTTCAACGGAACCGGGAAATCCCGGTTCTTTCGGTACTAGGATACCAATCTATGAAAGGAGTAGAAAGTGGTGCTACCGAATAATTAAAATGATTTTTAGGTACTGCAATGTGAATTTTTGCCTTAACTGGTTTGGGATTGGTGCGTCCACCCTACTATAAAAACTAACCGATATGATCATAATCATAAATAAACACCTTTCCAAAAAGATTACGTCTAAAAAAATAAGACTTACTTTTGAGATGTCCGAATTTTGTAGTTTTCGATGACAAAACAACTGACCCCATCCCCTGCTAACCGCATCACACCACGTCTGCAGAGCCCGCAGTCTGCACTCGCCATATAAACCAAATTTTACGTTTTGAAGTCGAGTCCCGAAAGTACCGAAAGAACCGGGACACAAATTTTAAATCCTGGTTATTTGTAACCTCAAAAGAACCGGGAATTCCCGGTTCTTTCGGGACCGGGATTTCCCGGTTCTGAACACTAGTACCGACTAATACACATTATTTCTAACTGACATGGTCCTGCCATGCAGTCACTGGACAGCCATATTTCTTTATTAATCCTGTAAATACTTCACATAATCTTTCACAATGTTACATATATTATTGTTACATCACAATTTACACACTGCATCATCCAAAAACAACAAAGTTCTAGCTTCATATTTGACATGTGTCTCGTGCCAGTGCAATCTTGACGCTCCTTTGATCGTATTAGTTAACATCTGACCAATCACAACGCCTCAGATTTCAAGTGAAGTTTAGACGTACGCAACCTAGAAGACTTACTTTCAAGCCCTGATTGGTTCTGGTATCCTTTAGGTGCCCGCTTAAATTAGACAGATCTGTTTAAAGTGCTTTCTCTAAAAAAAAAACATCCTCGTTGTAATAGCGACAGTGAAAACGCAAACATGCAGTTCACAAACAGTGGATTTCCAAAAATTTTTATCCCTTGAAATCTGAGGCATTGTGATTGGTCAGATGTTAACCAATAGGATCGAAGGAGTGTCAAGATTATCACTGGTGCGAGACACAAGTCATATTTGTAGTTTCATTTGCAGCAGAGTTCTATAGTAATATTTCCCCATTTCGCTCGATTCTCCGCAATCTATTTCAGCTCAAGATATGAGACACAGGAAAATGTATGCTGGAATAACTTTATATTTAACGGACATTGCCATTTTTTTCTGTACTTACCTTTAAATTTTTTAACCGTTACAAACAGAACAAAAAAAATGAACATTTTTCCGGAAAACAGTATTTTTTTATTAAACTACCTGTTAAAACATACTTCACTGTTACAATATTTTATTTGTTTGTTCGTACTTTACAAAATTAAAATCATTTTGACTTCGCAAGTATAATTTTATTTTAAATATGAATAAAACGGGACACTTATTTTGCTATGAGTTAAAATGACAGCTTTTTAAAAAATATTGTAAAATTGCAATTTTTAAAGATAATTATGCAACTGTATTTTTTATGTCTTAGAAATTGAATGTATTTAAAAAATGCGTGACTATTTCCATGAAAAAAAGTTTATATAAACAATTAATTCAAAGTCAATGCATAGTCTTTTTTGTCAGACGTACAGAATAAATTGCAATGTCCGATTGAGTCCACATAACATTAGTCTATAAATTAAGTGGTTCTTGTCTATATAACTTCACAATATTAATTTTTAAACACTTATTATTATAATAATTTACATATTAAAGCTTTTGGAAATGCCTTGTATTTTTTATTTAAAATTACAGGTACTCCTCACGACACAACCTGGACTTTCTCAGTCTAATCTTCATTCACAGAGATTCTTCTCGTTTATCAACATTTGAAATTAATTATCAATTTCATCTACCTCTTTACACCGCATTCTTTGCAGGATAGAGAGGGCAGACCACCCTACCCTTACACACACTCCTGGTAAACATGTTCTGTCGCATGACCTATAAGAATGTGGCTCAACACGAATTAATCACAAAAAAGACAAAAGCCCTTAATACATTTTCTCAAGGGACAAAAACTATTTGGATTTTGAAAATAAAATTAATTTTATTTAATTTAATTGACCTTAACATTGACGTGATAGCACTGCAGGAAACCCACACCAAAGATGACGATGACATCCAGCGCCGTGGAAACATCCCGGGATACGATCTGGCTGGGGCGGCCCATCACAATAAATACGGGGTTGCAACATATGTGCGACAAACAGTACACGAATGGAGCACGGTTTCAGTCTCTGACCTGGATGATATATTCAGCGTAACCATCACCATACAAGATATAACAATCATTAACATTTACAAACCTCCAAACACACAGTGGCCCGATCGGGCTCTGCCGACGATCTCCCACCCAACAGTGGTTTTGGGAGACCTGAATAGCCATCATAGCAACTGGGGCTATAAAGAAAACGATGGAAATGGAGAAAGCCTTGTCACCTGGGCTGACAGCCAGAACGCGGCTCTGGTATACGATGCGAAGGGACGGGGCAGTTTCCATTCTGCTCGATGGAAAGCTGACTACAACCCGGATCTCTGCTTTGTGTCCAGAGACTCCACAAATGATCCGCTACCAACTCAAAGAGTTGTCCTCAACACATTTCCCAATAGCCAACATAGACCCATTAAAATAGCCATAGGAATTAATATACCCATTATACATTCAATACCTAAACCTCGTTGGAACTTCCAAAAAGCAAACTGGGATCAATACTCCAAACTACTGGACATGAACATACGATGGATCCAACCCAACGTAGGAAATTATGACAGATTTGTTAAAATGATCATCAATACAGCTAAGAAATGCATACCTAGAGGCTGCCGTAAGACATATATACCATGCTGGAACGAACGCACAGAAGAACTATACAAAACGTATAACACACAACCAAACCCTGAAACCGCGCGAGACCTCCTGAAGTCACTGGACGATCAGCGAAGAGACAAGTGGGTTAAGACAGTGGAATCAATGGATTTCAAGAGATCTAGTAGGAAGGCCTGGTCTACACTCCGTAGGCTAGGCTCAGCCTCCACACCACCACCACACCCTCCATCATTACACCCAAACCACATAGCTGATCGCATCAAAACAATGTCCAAATGTGGCGGCGATAAAGCACACCAACGCGCAATTAGGAGAGATCTACGCAACAAAGCTAAAAACCTACAAACTAACTCACAGTTGATGCAGCCTTTCTCCATGGCTGAACTCAACAAGGCACTGGGGGACGTAAAGTTCGGCAAGGCTGCTGGACAGGATGAAATCTTCCCCGAATTTCTGAAGCATACAGGCCCTAACACCAAGAAATGGCTCATAACCTTTTATACAAACATCCTCCAAACTGGAAAACTTCCAAAACTCTTCAAAGTTTCAAAGGTTATTGCCATTTTAAAACCGGGAAAGACAACAGACAACGCCAGCAGCTACCGCCCAATTGCACTACTAAGCGTTTGCCTAAAAACTTTTGAGCGCCTTCTCCACAACCGAATACACCCCTTGATTGAAAGCATCCTACCTATAGAACAGGCAGGCTTCAGACCCAAAAGAAGCTGCTGCGATCAGGTGCTTGCACTCACCACCGAAATCGAGGAGGGTTTCCAGCGCAATCTAAAAACAGGCACAGCCTTTATCGACCTGTCTGCGGCGTACGACACAGTATGGAGACACGGACTACTGTAGAAACTAGTTAACGTAATCCCCTGCAAAGGTCTTTTTAGCCTTATAAATAACTTGCTCACTAACCGCCAATTCATTGTCCACCTTGGGGAGAGCAACAGTAGGACCTGTATTTTGAATGATGGCCTACCACAGGGGTCAGTACTGGCTCCACTACTATTTAACCTATATATATCGGACTTACCACAAACAACATCCAACAAGTTTATGTTCGCAGATGACATAGCACTTACATTCCAAAGCAAAACTTTCACAGCATGCGAAACACAACTTACAAGTGATCTTAAGATCATGGAAAGCTATTTCTACAGGTGGAGACTGAAGCCAAATGCTGACAAGACCGAGGTTACCTGCTTTCATCTTGGCAACAAATGTGCCGAAACCAAGCTTAATGTCACCTTCATGGGAAAACAGCTGAAGCACAATTTCAACCCCAAATACCTGGGTATCACCCTTGATAGGTCTCTTACATACAAAGAACATCTAACTGGGACAGCTGCCAAGGTGAGGACACGCAATAACATCATACAGAAACTAGCGGGAACATCCTGGGGAGCAGATGCCCAGACGCTAAAGACGTCCTCCATGGCCTTGGTGTACTCTACTGCTGAGTACTGCTGCCCGGTCTGGCTTAATAGTGCCCATGTTGACAAAGTGGACAAGGAGCTAAATAACACCATGCGTATCATAAGCGGCACAGTCCAATCAACACCCGTAAACTGGCTGCCAACACTCTCAAACATAGCTCCCCCTGAATGCCGAAGACGCAGGGCCTTACAGAAGATATGGCTGACTGTTGCCAACAACAACGAGCTCCCAATAATGGAGCATGTGAGGGACCCAGCCCCGGCTCGATTGCGATCCCGTAAAGCCCCATGGAGACAGGCAGCGCAGTACCAGGTACTGGGGTACGATTTACAAGATGAATGGAGCATCAATTATAGGCCCGAGCACTCCGTCATACCCGTTACAAACCATACATCTCAACAGCCTGGTTTCCACCTGCCTCGCAGGCAGTGGACCGCACTCAATAGGCTAAGGACGGGTCATGGCTGCTGCGGTGACATGCTCCATAAGTGGGGAATGAGGGATGATCCACAGTGCGACTGTGGACACCCGAAGCAAACCATGCAGCACATCTTGCGTGATTGCCCCATACGTGCTTACCCCGGTACCATTGACAGTGCTGCCAGCCTGTCCCCTGAATTCCTCCAGTGGCTGGAGGCGCTGGATGTCAGACTTTAACGATGTGACAATACTTCGACGTTGCCAAACGATAAATAAATAAATTTTATTTATGTATTAGCATACGATTTCTTTCAGTGTGTTAGAAACTACCATAGATTAGAAAATAAACAAATAAATAAGCAGATATAAAATGGGATAGACAATAAAATAGTCGACATTTTATAAAGAAAATTCATCTACTGGAATCCAACTAGAAAGTTTGGTCTTTACCTGTTGAAGATATTTCTGAAGGGTTTTGTTTTTATTTGTCTTTTTTGGGATTTATTCATGTTAAGCAATATTGTTGTGGGCTTTTCCTGGGAACGGCGTTCTGTCGGTATAAGGGGATTGTTGTTTTGCTTTCTAAATTTAATAAGGTTGTTTCTTAGTTTGATCCCATGTAAATTCTCGAGAAGTACCTACCTGTTTTCATTCCAGACATTATGACTAAAATACATTTTACATAAGTATTTAAAAATAATGATAACATTTCACATACATTTTTAATTTTCTAAATCTACATAATTTTTAGGAGCGACCAATATTTTTTTGACGTTTCTCTTTCAATGTTGCCAGCACAGAAGATGAAAAAAAAACGTCAAAAAACAGGTCACTTGTATGAAATTCACTTTTACATCTAATAGGTATAATATGACAATATTATATATGTACTTACTCATATACGAGTCGTATAGTATCAAAAACAGCAATCTGTTGATTTTTGGAAAATTAAGTTCAGAATGTAAGTTAAGTTTGAGGTGGTCGGTAACCTGGTTGGTAACACGCTTAACTATTAGTCTGGTTGGCGAGGGTTCAATCACCGATGCCAACATACTCCACTTCACGACACAAACTTTTCAAGCTTACTGTGAAGTATACAAAGATGTATTTGAGTTTATTTATATTTGAATTTTTTAAAAATTAAATATAAAAAAAATATTTTTTAACAGCAATTTGGATAAAACAATTTTTTTATATTTGCTCCGGAAAAGTCAAAAGAGGTCAGATTGTTGTTTTAGTATAGGACTCATATATAACTACAGTTGAACTTGGATATAACGATCACGGCTATGGTAAAATCTCGGCAATAGTGAACGAATTCTCGACATTTGTTTGAATTTCTGTATTTTGTATGTAAATCGTCACGGCTATGACGAAGTAGCTTCACAGGCATAAGGAACAAATATATATGCGGTCCGTTCGTGCTCGCTATAACCGAGTTCGACTTTATTTTTTTAATATAATATGTCTATATAATAATCTTAAACATTTACAAGTATTTTTTTAAGTTGTGTAAAGTTTGGTCAAGAAGATACAACGTATTACTACTTCTTCTCATGTCTATAATAATTTCCTTGTCGTAGGAACGGTGTACAATGGAAGAGGGAAGTGTATACATTTCATTAAATTTTATCCATGATATTATTTAATTTAGGACCGGTTGCTCTAAACACGATAGGAACAGTAGAATACCATTGCCGTTACTTATCAGTGAACGTATTGAATGGGTTGCTTCGAAATACCGATGATGCCAGGTAAAAAAATAGCTAACTATATTAACACACACTGATATTTTGTTTGCCGTTTCGCTTTATGTTACGTGTGCAAACGAGATGGCAATATTAGGTAAGAGAGAACGCATCTACCAGTATAGCGCGCCAGTACACGTCGTTACAAGGCCATAGGATACGCAGATGACATTGCTATCCTCGTAAATGGGAAATTCCCAGACACTGTCTCGGAAATTCTACAACAAGCTTTGACAAAGGCTGAGAAATGGTGCAGTAGAAACTGCCTATCTATCAACCCAGTCAAAACCACGGTGATGACATTCACTAAAAAGAGAAAACTGGAGGACCTTAGAAAAGTTGCCATCTTTGGCACTCAACTAGAGTGGACTGAGAAGGTGAAATATCTGGGCATAATACTAGATAAAGAACTAACTTGGAAAGCTCACCTGGACTCAAAAATCGATAAGGTGTACAAAATATTTAATATTTGTCGACGTACATATGGGAAAACATGGGGCCTACAACCAAAGGTCCTCTACTGGATATACAAACAAATGGTGATCCCATTGCTCACCTATGGTAGTATCATATGGTGGCCGAGAACCTCCCTTGAGTCATGCAGGAGGACTCTAACAACACTACAGAGATACGCTTGCATGGCAATCACAGGAGCGTTCAAAACAACACCAACAATGGCCATAGAGTCCATATTAGGATTAAAACCACTACATTTAGTAGTGGAGACTGAGGCAAGGAAGGCCCTCTACAGGCTATCAATGACTGGACTGTGGAACAATTCCAAACCTAAAACGAGACACACCAACATTGTGTCTACAGAAGAACTTACAAGGATACTAAATATGGGATGCGATAAAATAGCGACCAAACTAGTATATAATAAGAACTATAAAATCCACATCCCCTCTAGAGAGGAATGGAAGCAGAGCTTCTGCCCAAAGGAGAGAGATTGTGAAATTTGGTTCACGGATGGCTCTAAAATGCCATCGGGAACAGGAGCAGGAATTTACTCAAAGAACTCCTCAATAAGCATAAGTCTGGGGCACTTTGCAACAGTGTTCCAGGCAGAAGCATGTGCCATTCTATCTTGTGCACAAGAGTTACTGGACCGCAACACCAAAAACAAAGTGGTTTATATCTTAAGCGATAGCCAAGCTGTCCTCAACGCACTATGTGCATACAAGGTAAACTCATCACTCATACTGGACTGTATGCGTGCACTCAACAAACTGGGGCGCGGTAACAGGATCAGGCTTGTGTGGGTTCCTGGGCATATAGGGGTAGAGGGCAACGAAAAAGCTGATGAACTTGCAAGAAAGGGATCAGAATCGATATTCATAGGACCTGAACCAGTCCTAAGAATACCATACGTGTCTGTCAAAAATGCAATAAAGAAAAACGCAAACGACAGATTTTCAAGGGAGTGGAACTCCACAAGAGGACTAAAACACTCAAAAAAGTTTATCACAAACATAAACGTAAACCAGACCCAAAACATCTGGAAGTACGGAAAAGAGTATATCCGAAAAACAATTGGTATACTCACAGGACACTATGGAGTCAACAAGATACTGTTCAATATGGGACTTGTGGACGACCCTACGTGTAGATTCTGCGGCATCAGTGTGGAGTCAATGGAACATCTCCTATGTGACTGTAACGCTCTTGCAAGAAGAAGACAAACAATACTGGGCATGGGTTACCCCAAACCAGAAGAGTTCGACTTCATTTCAAGGGGTAGCACAATAAACTATCTAAAGTCCACAGTGGGATAAGGAGGGGAAGGCATAAAAGATCCCAAGGGTCGAGATGCCAAAGTAGCCCCAAGCTACGCCCCATCAACAAGATAAAAAAAAAAAAAAACACGTCGTTACTATGCGTCTACTGGACCTGGGGGCAGCGGTAAACAGATTAAAGAGACAGATAAAGAAAATTTTGTTTTGGAGCAACGATTTCTGTCTCCTTACCGTTGCCAGCTGATGATACTGTTCATCGAGCAACCGGGCCTTAGTGGTTTAAAATTATTGACTAAAATAACAGTAGAAAGACACAAATTTGTAGAAACAGATAAATACTTAAATAATATGAATTTTGGTGCAAACCAAAAAATCATACTAACATAATAACTGCGTCCCTTGCAGGGTAGACAGATAGAACAGAACCGCACTGTCCTGTACTTACACAAACCTCCCCAATGTGATCAATCTAGGTTACCCTACATTTCGTTTCATCCGTCTTGTCACACTTTTTGTATAGAATTACCATGTAGCCAGTGGTCAAGTTATATGAAACGCAATGTAGGCAGACCACATTTATTAACATTCCCTCCTTCAGTCACTTGCACTCTTTTGGTTGTCCTATCATTACTCATTCTTTCAATATGTCCAAACCATCTTAATTTTTGTTTCATTTTTACTCAAACCTGAAAACCAGTAATTTATTTCCTTAAGGTTCTCTTATTCGGGCAATTTTTCGAGCAATAATTACTCGGGAACTCATATTGCCTCAACCGGAGCAATTAATTGCGCAATTAGTTCGGCAATAATTGCTCGTGTAAGCGAACCTTTACAATCGTTCATTTCTCTAATTGCCTCATTTGTTATATGATACACCAAAGGTTTCTCACATATTCCCACACATTCTCACACATTCCCACATAAAAAAATATTTTCCTCATTCCTGCATCAATTACATCAGACTCTTCTTCAGCCATGTCCATGTTTCATTAGCATACATGAGAGTTTGCATCGGAACGGCGATATCCAAGAGTAAATTTGAGTTTGAAGATGAAGATATGTTTCAAAATTTGTTCACAACTACAAGAATGTTAGTTTATTCATGTGGTCTCCTCAGTGCGTGCCACATGGTAACAGGCTTCCTGAGCGACGTTACCATTTGGTTCCAGTGGTTCCCTGCTTTGCCCCTTGCGTCCTGCCCCAGTAAGATGTGACCGATCTTTTGATGTTGGCTGATGTTGTAGAAGTCAGTTCCGACCGGGAAATACACGAGAGTCACACGAATCTGAATGGAGGACAGCATGTGTGGAGGAACGCTGAATATAAACGCTTCATTGAATGTTGTGCTCACTTCATTGCGTTTTATCGACGATCGCTTCTTCGCTACTTTTTTACCATTCCTCAGCAAGTACACCTGCAATTATAACAGAAAATATTTATCAATTCCAGTCCATCCATCTGCAACCTAACATGCAGGTACTCTAACTGCTGTGGTCTCCGATTCCTTTATTCAAAACGCCTTTACCTTGAGGATGTGGTCGACATGATCGAATCAGTTGCCAGACGAGATAAAGAGCTCGGGTTCCGTGGTAGAATTTAAAAGAAAAATCATAAAGTGGGTGGAGAGTGCAGCATCTCTATCAGCGGAGTGGGCATAAGAGTCAGACTTCTGCTGGGGCTGACTATGCTGGCATGGATGGATGCAGTTGTGCATGTACTAGGTTGCAGTATGAGTGAATGCGATTGTGTGTGTGTGTGTGTGTTGGGTTGCAAGAGTGAGTGGATGCGGTTGTGTGTGTGTGTTGGTGTATGTATTGATATGCTTTAGGATGTGTATGTGAGTGACCGATCATGTCTGCGCTGCCAGGATGTTTTGTTTTGTGTGACTGTGTATTTTTTTTTTTTTTCTTTTGGGTGGATTTTTATTTTTTCCATTGCTTTCTTTCTCTTTTATTTCTTTTTGTTTTGTGTCTTTTTTTCTTATTGATTTTTTTTTTTTTGTTTAACTTTGTATTTTTAGTGGGATTGACCCAAATACAGGTTACACCTAGTTGGGCAATCCCGGTGATATTGTATTGATATATGTTATTTGTGAATAAATATATAAAAAAAAAAAAAAAAAGCTCAGTCTCGGGAAGCCGCGTTTCCTCACACCTCTTCGCTCACTCAAATATATATTGTTCGAGTCATCTTTCATTCTCTCAACATGCCCAAACCATCTTAATATGGAATTATAACAAACCTTGACAAAGAAATTGAAACCAGTTGGATTAGGAAGTCTTCTAGCTCTGGTTAATATAAGAGTAAGTCTTTCAGCCGTGGGAAGATAAGAGGTTGATAGCATCAGTTCTCCGAATTCTATTGCACCCTGGAAAATAATCAATTAGTATCACATGTATACAGAGTCATCGAAACAGATGGACCCTATTTTTAAAAAAGTATAACTTTAGAACCATTCGTGTTAGATGAGTTATTCTTTCACTGTATGGTAACTGATGAATGTCAGTTTTGTTTGATGCACCTTACAATGGAATAGCGTATGCGCAGATTTACTTCGCGGTTCTATTCATCTATCATCTTCTCGGCTAAGTAAATCCCACGTAAATATTTTAGTTCGTACCTATGTAACATTTTTCACCTTATCCTTAATAGACTCCTAAACCGCTCATCCGATTGAGATGAAACTTTGGGAAATTGTTGTGCTTGCCCCAAGGATGGTTCGTATGGGGGTGCGGGGTCTGAGGGGGGGGCACGAAGAGGGGGGCATATAAAAAATCAATTATTGTCCAATCCATATAGCTTTTTGTGTCGAAAAGATGAATAGTAACCCTCCTGGCATCCGCAGGAATAAGGGAAGGGAGTTAGGGGGGGCTAGGGGGGGGGGGTCGGGATGAAAAAAGCGATTTTAGTGTCGAATCCATAATTTTCCGCCTCAATAAGATGAACAGAAACCCTCCCGACATCCGCAGGAATAAGGGGAGGGAGTTAGGGGGGGCTAGGGGGGGGGTCGGAATGAAAAAGTGATATTGGTGTCGAATCCATAGTTTTCCACCTCAATAAGATGAATAGTCACCCTCTCGACATCCGCAAGAATAAGGAGAGGGAGTTAGGGGGCTGGGGGGGGTCAAATTCAAAGAAAAAAGTTCATTTTATGCAGACCCACCAAAACTGTTGTGAGTTTTAGTGGCTCTGCAGTACTTTGACTAAACATGATGGTACCACTGATTTTGGGTTCCACTGCCGACCTACTTCACCATACATACACAAATTTTGCCGTTGCGAAGCACGGGTAATACAGCTAGTAAATAAATAAATCTTTAATGAAAAAAAAAACAAATGGCGGGCTTATTGCCGTAGGAAATGTCTGCTAACCAACCACTTGTGACATTTGAGATAGACAATACATACATGTAAGTGTATGAATAAGAAAAAAAAACAGTTAAACTAATAAATATAAATAATAATATACATATATTTAAATAAATAGGTAGATGGGATGAAGGAAAAGGAAGCAAAAATGTAATATTTGCAAGTAGGTACCTGTTCAGTATCAGTGAGTGTCAGCCACGTGGTAACAGGTTGTTTGTAAGAGCAAGCATCCTGCAGAGATAAGTCTGCTTCTCCTATGAGAGTACAGGAATCTGAAGCAGCCTCGTATATGTGGAACTTCATTATCTTTCTGTTGGTCTTGCCAATGTCCACCAGGAATGTCTCATTGAAACTGGGGCAGTTTGTTCCTCTGCATATCTGCAATAAGAAACATTTCTAGTAGTTATCTCAACTGACTGATCATCGACTGGTTTAATGTTTACTAATTCCAGTCCATCCATCTGCCGCGGCCGGGAACCGAACTCAGACCTCCAGCTTAACACGCCGATATTCTACCTGTTCTGTCATGAAGGCTGATGAACGAAGCGAGAAGGAGCGCTATATATTTTGTACTACTGGTATAAAAACTGCAAGCCATTCGATATTCTGAAGGTTTACCTTTGATTTGAAGTGTCCGCCTTGGTGATCCGGTGACAGAAATATTCCAACGAACGTGTCTGGACTCTCTCCAACAAGGTTCCTTGCTTCTATCACATTCACAGCCAGTAGAGAATCATTCGAGTTTATTCTACAACAACAAAAAATACATTAGATTTTGGTACCGTGTTAAGATAATTTCAACTATTATTAAAGAATGGAGCAGAAGTCGCACCAGACAGAGAAGTCTATGTTGGGGGGACCCGAAAAGTTACAACCCACACTCCTCTTCATAGAGAAGTCTCAGCTGAGATGGCTCGGACACATCATCCGGATGCCAGAAGAAAGGTTTCCAATAAAAGCCATGGAAGCCGGATGTGCAGGCAGAAGACCGTCATCCAGATGCGAGCAAGAGGGCAGAATACCAGTGGGCCGCCCCAGAAATAGCTGGCAGAAGCGGGTGGCAAAGGATTGTGAGGAGAGACTGTGGTTGGAGTGGGCGACAGGCAAGAGACAGGGGATTCTGGCGGAGATATGCGGATGCTTTGAGCCCCCGACCCAACCAAGGACAGAAGGGGAAGAAGATGTATGTATTGTCTTACCTAAAGCATCTCAGCGATATGCAAAGCTGTCCAGTAACAGTCGGAGAAGGAGTTTCCAATGGTCCCAAAGAAGTATCAGAACTTACAGAATCACACGATATCGCTCTCTTAACCGATGCCTGAACGCTTGACCCTGCAGTCGATAGCTCATCATTGTTACAACTCTCAAAGCTACTCTTCCTTTTGAAGAAAGCACGTTTACCTTGTAAATCATTTTTAAGCTCGTCGGATGAAGCGGATGATAGATCATCTGATAGTGATCTCTTTTTAAAATAGGGTTGAGAATATGACTCATAAAATGGATTAAATTGACAATTGACTTGATTCCCGTTTGTAAGAAACGGGTTTGTACTAATATATTCAGGTTTCTTGTAAATATTCAAGTTCTTTCTCGTGTTCCAGTCGTTCTCCTCGCCATCTTGGTCTGTATTTAAAGCTTTTTCAATCTTCTCCAATGGACTGAATGAATTGGAGCTTCCTGAAGATTTGTCGTCGTCTAAAAGTTCTTTAGATAGTTCTGTTGATATTAAGGATCTCGTCATTGCTGTGCTTATGTTGTAATGATAGAATGAATCAGATTTCTCCTGGAATTTGTTTTCAACTTCTACTGTGACGTCATCTAGTAAATTTTGTGTCTCCTTTTCTCTGAAATATAAAAGAAACACATTAAAAACTGCTCTTTTTAGCTATAGATTTTGGTTGTTTGCAACCACTATTGCATAAATACTGTTTTGTATTTTTTTTTCTTTAACCCCAAAAGGTATTTGATTTTATTATTCGCAATCAACTTCGGTAGATGGCAGAAGAGATAACTAAGTATGTAGTCTCTTACTGTGGTATTATATTAGGTGCTGGTCTCAGTGGCTGCGGAGGAATACTTGGTTCTGGCTCCTTCCCAGGGAACTTTGTTATTGAAGTCATGGAGTATTCAGAATCTACAGGATCAAAGCGATGGAAGTTCTCTCCGCCATAGTCATCTGGTTCCATTTTAACCTGGAATGTAATAAATAAATAAATCTTTATTGGCCAAAGAAAATATGCATAGTTACAAAAACAAGACAATGGTAGTGTGTCAAAAGAAGGACTTATTGCAAAAGCAATATCTTACAGTCAACCCGAGAAAAGAAAGAAAAACTTAATTACTATAAATAATAATAAAGTAAATAAATATATAAACACTACAGAGGATGACCAAGGAAAGAATACCTGGACGACGTGTGCCAGGATATGGACTTCGACTCATAAAATATAATGAGTTAAAAAGAACCGCATAGGACATCAGGGATGAGTGGAGAAGGAGACATGGGGCTTTGCTGCAAACCAATCGTAACTGGAGAAGAAGAAGAATAGTACGTTTCCAGATTCTTAACTCAATTTACGCAAAATCAAAGTGTGGAATACATCGCCGGTGCCGGGGTTCGAACCTAGCACTTTCCGGTCGAGAGACTGCTGCCCCAACCAACGGTGCCAACCATGTACTCACTATACCTACCAAGTTATATTTCACTATTTCAATATCTATATTTCAATATTTGACTCGTATGAAAGGGATATTCAATACCTTCATTAGTCAAAACATTAATTCATCAAAATATATTTAGGAAGTTTCAATGAATATTTCATGATATATGAAAACGATCCATTGAAGCTTTTTGTCACAGGAAATTTAGGTAACTATTCAAACACTATTATATTGAAATTAGTGAACAGAGATATAATTAGGATCCATTTAGGCAGAAGTCACTTTACCTAATGAGAGGTTAGAGAAATAGGTGGATAACTATAATATCTACCCTATGAATTATATAGAAATACGTATTTCAAAGGTCCATTTATATTCTAATATCTCTCCATCCATGGTCGTCGTTAGAGTGGGGGGGCTGTCCCTACCTCCGTAGACAAATGAATAGGTTTGACTTTTTTCTACTAAATTATGAAACCTCACAAAAAATCACAGTATTATTATCTGTATTAGTATGGTGTAATAACACCATTGTTTTCTCCTAATATCAGAAATTATTGTGAATATCGATTAAATTAAAATTGTTCATATTATTCAAGTACCTTTTTTATTCAAATAGGCACACATGTTTACGTTCCCAAAAAATTCTCCTGCGACGCAACTTGCCTGTCGCTTGCCCCATAAAATATAATCAAATATTAACTTCAATAGAAAGACAGTCCCATTTTTAAGATCCATAACAATTTTTCCTCCTGTAATCGTCTCTTTATATTTTTATTTACCTTCTCTCAGATTCATAAAAAAATCTGATTGCGGCGCAATTTACCCACTGAATTTTGCCATCCATAAAATTTTAGTTTCCCCCCCTAGTTTCGAAGCTGAAAACACCCATGCCTTCATCAGTCTGATGAGTGAAAGAACAGTAATTAGGTTAAAAGCATGATTACTGCGATGAACAGAGTGGCCTATTAGTATTCTAGTTGCTATCTTAATATGCTAAATACTCGTATATGTTTCCTGATTACACTAAAACTAAAAGAGAAAGGAACATTCGGAGTGACTGTTTGTATGTTTGGATGTTTGCCAAGTGGAGTAACAATATGTTGCTAATTTCCATTCTAATGTAAACTATATTAAACTATTGTATTGTGTACATATTACCTACACTTAACTAGCCGTGCAGCAATGCAGTGGAATAAGTTAGTAACTAGATTAAATGATCAACTGTTTTACTCAAAATATCAGTTAAAAAGTATTATGGTGGCTCCCCACGCCGTCAAACGTTTTTTTTTCTTTTTTTTTTTATTTATTATTCAAGGTTTACAAAAATATATATTTCATGACATTTTGCCTAATGGATAACTTATACTGAAGAGAACGGGGTTTACCAGTGGAGAGATCTGGTGTGGATGATGTGTTCTCTTACGAGAGTGAATGAAAAGCGAAAGAGTTTTAATTCTGTTTTGAAATTCTTGCATTTAAGACTATCGCTATCACATTGTAAATAGATTATAGCTTCCACCACTGCTAACTCTTTTTTCTTAGGAAGGAGGCGTATATAGCGAGTCTACTGGTAACACCAAAAGTGTAATTGTTACAAAGCCGAAATGACGTCATAGTGACCAAGGCGAGCGATACCTTTTTTCTTGCAATTCATTCCGCTTTCGATCGCCGCTCTTGTAAGGTCGTCTCATCTCGGCTATTGTGAATCGCGAATTTGTAAATTATTGTAACTTTTTATTAATGTGATTTTTTTTATCAATATAGTATCAACCGAATAATTTGTGTTTGATTTAATGTGGTAAGCCTTTACATATCTCTAGAAATCCCTCATTCTATTGTTCCATGCTCTTCCATGCTCTGGTACTTGGGAAAATCAAGGAAACCTGTTGAACAACCGTTCCAGGCTTTGGAGAGCTCAATCGCCTTCATCCGTTGGCAGCTAATAGGTTTGGGTACCAAAACCTTCTGATATCAAGTATTCCATTTTCTCTCTAAGCAAGTAAATCAGGTCAGCCCCAACACACAGCAGGCCTGATTGCTTCAATACTAAATTGCTACTATACTAAAATAATATTATACTAGCTTATACTAAATCCTTAAAGCTAACTTACATCTAGATACTTATGCTAGTATTCACCTCCAACACCATATGTCTGGTCATATTATTTGTATCCCACATAAATATTTTAGTTCGTACCTATGTTTTTATAGACTCCTAAACCGTTCATACGATTGAGATGAAACTTTGGGAAATTGTTGTGCTTGCCCCAAGGATGGTTTGTACGGGGATGGGGGGCTGAGGGGGGGGGGCGCAAAGAGGGGGACATGGAAAAAAATAATTTCGGTCGAATCCATATAGCTTTTTGAGTCGAAACGATAAATAGTAACCCTACCGACATCCGAAGGAATTAGAGGAGGGGGTCCAGGAGGGGGGGCGGAAGGGGGGATGAAAAAAGTGATATTAGTGTCGAATCCATAGTTTTCCGCGTCAATAAGATGAATAGTAACCCTCGCGACATCCGCAGGAATAAGGGGGCTTGGGGGGAACAAAATAGTTTTGTGTTTAAGTGGCCCTGCAGTACTTTGACTGATAGATGATGGTTCCACTGATTTTGGGTTCCACTGCCGACTTACTTCACCATCTATTCACAAATTTTGCCGTTGCGAAGCACGGGAAATACAGCTAGTATAAACATAAATAAGTAATCGAAAAAATAAGAAATAAAACATTTTATGACTTCGTAGCGTGGGTTTGTGCCGCCCGGGGCGGAGGACAAATTTGCCACCTCCCCCCATAAAAAAGCTCATTTTTTATGGGGGGAGGGGACTAAAAGATTTTTATTCACTCTTTTTTAAGATACTATTTGGTTTCGTGCCCAGCGAGCCAGCGCCTGAATTTTAAGTTTGATGCAACCGCTTTTGCATAAAATTTGTTTTTTAATAAAAGTCGTTTATCCTTTAACCGCAACAGGTATTTGATTATCCATAGCCTTTATCCTAGCCAAGATTCTGCTCTATTGTTACTCATAATATGTAGTATGAGAGGTCTCTCGTGTAAAACTTATTCCTGGACAAAGGAGATTTAGGGCTATGCAACTACAAACTACATACTTCAACGAATTTCGTAAAAAAATCTCCGTACGTTGATGGGAGATGTAAATTAGATAGGTAAATTAATACTTACGACAAATCCATTGGCGTTATATATTCCACATCGCGTCAGGTTGGCCTTCTCCTCAGTGGAAGATCTGTACCAAGTGGATGTGTGAGACCAGAGGCCCAGCATACGGCATATGGCAAACAACAAAGTGAGGCCCACAGCCACGCAGCAGACAAGGCCCACAAACCAGTGCATTGTCTATAAAGAGAACAAACACAATGTATAATTTACTGTATCTTTCTATCTAAACCATCACGCCGCGTCCTTTGCACGGTAGGCAGAGGGGACAGAGCGCCAGATAGCCCTATCTTTACACACACTCCTAGCCTCCGTCACATTCATGCATGCAGTCATTCACGCTCTGCCATTCCTTTTACTCAAAACGCGTCCATACTTGAGGATCTGTTCGACATGATCGGATCACGCCAGTCATGGGCGGCCGCGTTTCCAAATATATCTATATGTCGTCATTCATTCACTCAAAATGCCCAAACCATCATAGTTTATTCACTTTCATTCTTGTCACAACGCCAGTCTTGGAGTCACTCATTTCCCTAACATCCTCGTTCCTCTCAGCGTTTTCCCACACGTTATTTTTTAGGACCTCATTTCCAATGCATTCTTCCTTCTTCATCCACGTCCAAGTCTCACTAGCATACATTACGGTCGGCACTAAGACAGCAATATGTACTGTAACTTTTTTATAAGAACTACATCTTGTGCGTTGTTGTCTAAAGCAGTGTTTGCCAAACTTTTTGGTCTTACGAACTTTATTTGTTTTATTTACGTATTGTTTATGTGAACATTACACAAAAAATGTGAAATATATGCAAGTTTTACAATAATAAGTTGGGGTCGGGGTTAACTGGAAGAAATCGCAGTTCCGCGATAAGTTCGCCCTAGTGAACAAAGATTTAATATCTGTACTATGTTCATTTTAAAAACTAGTTGATTTGATGTATATGTATGTATGAAATGTAATATGTACTACTTTTTTGAATAAAAAAATATTATTATTTATTTTTTTTCCTATCGCCCAGAAATAGAGCCTGGGATTGCAACATTATTAAAACAGGCGTGTGCAAAGAAAACATGCAGAGTGCAGCGAGAAATCGCATGGATGGCTGTTTGCTGCATATTAAGAAAATCTATTTTTTTGCGGACCACGACTTTCCTTCCTTTGTTATTGTTTGGTGCGTTGGGACACTCTCTTTGTTGAATTTTTAATATATTTTTTATGATAATTATAGTAGTTGGATTATCCGGGCTGTATGGCCGTGGTCTATTGGGTGATGTATTCCAGTCCCAACGTTTCGCCCATCCCCTGTGGCTGGGCTTCTTCAGGGATGAGAAGATCTCGGTCGCGCGCGGTGTTTCAGCGGTCGAAGTGTCCTCTCCGGTTGTTGTAGAGTTTGTGCGCTCGCTCGCGCGAAAACCTCAGTATTTATATTGATAATGTTAGTAAGTAAACAAAAGATGTGACCTCAGAGGATTCACATATAAATATATTGAACTGATTATGTCATATTCAAGATGTTCACTGAGGCATAGTACGGCCGCACTATACTCAATAATGTTATCTGTAGGCAAACATTCAAAGCTTTCAACAAAGCCTTATGGATTGTATAGGAAAAGCAATCAAGTTGTCAGTTAGGTATTATTTATTGTAACTAGTTTTTGTACCTTGGCTGGAAAACCCAGTGAAATTTAGTGAGTGATGGTTGCTGATTGTCAAATTTATATTCGTCAAGGTTAGCTGGAAAAAAGCTCGCCTTGGTAAATAATTCACGAAAGAGTACATAGTCCACCTAATAAAGGATTTTGCCTTACAATAAGAGAAGTAGTCCAGACCAACTCCCGAATCGTTCTGTCCTCTTGCGCACACGCATCTTGGCGTGGCTCACTCCACCCCCCACTAACCAAGACTACCTCATACCTTTCTCTCTTCCCTTTATGTCGAGTACGGTACGTACTGCGACAACGTGTATTTGAAGGTACCTACCCACCAGTGGCGAAGAGTGGATTTCTGCAGAAGGGAAGCCGGAGCTAACATTTCTTATTGGATTACGTCAGATTAGACGCTATTATACCTATAATTTTATCCAAAAGGTAACTCGATGGGAATCGTGTTCTTAGGTAGCTTCGCGCTGCTACGCACACACATAGGGAATGACCGTGAAAGTTTTTGACTTAGCGAAATTTACCTCCAAAACGCTATTTTTATCATTTTTTCATGCGATTGTGAATATTAATGGCGCGGGAAATGACCGTGACGTCATTGTTGGGTCGCCAACCTTAAATAGCGCAGGCCCTTCGTTTTATGAATGATTAAAATTGAAGTACATAGGTAGTATTATACATGGATATTATCAGAAATGTTAGGAAATCTATACAAACATTAAAAATCGCAGAATATCACCCAGTCAATAGAAAATCATGAAAAAACTGTATTGTAATTGTAAATACAGACCTGTTAATTTGTAAACAAATCCTTGCTCTTATTCACAAAATGTCATTGGAACTGTTGCACTAAATTACAATAATTTACAAAAACATTATAAGATTTATCAGTACGAATTAATAAACACAGAAATATCAAGTTAATACACTATTACAGTAGATTCTGTAATCTAAAACACAGACTCTAATGGTATTACAGTACAAAAGATTAATTTATTATATTAACTGTTTATAATTTATAGACTAAATTAATACCCTGTGGTAGGGAATTAAAGCATTAGTTTAATGCACATGTAATGTCTAAATATTGGCTAATATTATCGCATTGTCTAGCGGATTTAGTCAACAACAACTGATGTGTTTATACTTCACAATATTATCATACGACAACAGCACCATCTATTCCAATTCACAATATATATTTCCATACCTTTAAACACATTTCATTCTATAGCAAACTTCAACCCACGTAATATATCAGCCTCATGGTGATGTACAATAGCAAGTTTTTGACAAATTATTATTACTCGAAATCACTCGCAGACGAGCCCAAGTGCGTATACGTAAAATGATTATACAAAAACTTTATTTTAAAACATTTAGAAAAACACCCAGTTTCATCACTTCGCCCATTTGAAAAAATAATTACCTGCGGCGCCATTCCTTCTTTTTTGTAGTCTTTGTACGCTACAATTACAATATTTATCTTTACTTCACAATTTTGACACCAAAACACAATCTTTTTTGCTTACCTTCACGAAGAATTTCGCCTGCGGCGCTATTATCCCGATTAAATGGTCAGGTTTAGTTTTCATCCTCCCCTCCCCAAAGTTAAATACTAAATTGCCCCCCCCGGAAATGAAAACCTATATATGCCACTGTACTAGCCGATACGGGATACAGTTTTTTTTTGTCAATTTGTTAAAATCTACGTTGGGGATATTTATAGTGTTTGTTCTAAGATATTATGTATGTAATAAGCCCATATTTGGCACTGAAATTCACACGTGAAATATCATAATGCAAAAATCGGTAATTATTAATACTTGCAATATTGTAAGGCGATTTCTAAATACTGATATTTCAGGCACAATGCTTGTATTTAAGATCCTTGTATTTAGATGAGTTTATATATTAGTCATGAATGATATCTAATATTTAGACTCTTCTGGATGATAATACCGAGGAGTGTGTTGGCAAGTCTTGCCTTCGCCTAAAAGTAATATCTTGTAGATGAGAGAGCTTTTGAAGGAATATAATCGTAGAAGCTGTAGCGAATTAAAAATACTCCTTATTTTATGCAACCACAGTAGCATGAATTTCCACGTCGAAATAATTGAATTATTAATTCTGTTCCTGCATCTTGCACTTTCAGTTATATTTTTTTCTTCGCACACATAGGACTTGCCAACACACTTCTCAATTTTATCAGCTAAAAGAGTCTACCTATTATCATTCATGATTGACATATAAACTCATAGAAACATTAACCTATCCAGATATCACGGATATCAAAGGATTAGGCTCAGATTTACTGCTCTATATAAAATACAAACATTTTGCCTCAGTATTCACTATTTAGAAATTTTATGACAATATAATATTCACTTCTTGACCAATAGAACTGTCAGTGCTTGGAATCAGTTGCCGGAGTCAGTGGTATACTTGCTCGTACCACCAACAATATCTTCAAGAATAGACTAGATAATATAAACACAACTTAACTGGGACTAGAGTCAAAACAGCGAAAGCTGCCTACGAGTCGAGCATTAAAATATGAAATGACTGTAAAACAATAAATTAAATAGTGAATTCTAGAAATACATTTGTCTGTTCACCCCGAGCAACTACCCTACAGCATATGATCGATCCGCGCACGCGCGTTACACAGGAGAACATTCTCCAAACTTCATCCCTTCCATTCCCCAACCCCCAGGTCCTATGAGGGTCCCACAGGAAACCAAGGACATAATAGACGTAATAATTATATGGAGGATATTATTACTTAAAATAATATATAAACAATCGTAACAGGATGCAGACTCACACTGTAATATGACAACCCTTGAAATCGATCAAAATAATAATAGTAACTGAGTACATGGTTAGCGCAGTTGGTTGAAGCGGCAGTCTCTCAAGCGGGAGGTGCCAGGTTCAAACTCCGGCGCTGACGATGTATTCCACACTTTGCGATATAGGTTTTCAGCCTAATGCAAAGTGTGTAGGAAAGAATTTAGGTTTGTGTATGCAAGCCCAGATTCCTTAAAAAAAATAAAAAAAAATGTTAACGTCAAATACAGCAATTGGAACTTGAAAATTCGTTATCTTAAAAAAGCTTGTTCTGTGAAGCGTAGTAGTCGACATACCAACCCAGGTGCTAATCGTTTTTATTTATTTATTCTTGAAGTGAACAAAATGTTCATAAAAAAATGCATAAAAGAGATTATAAGGCATTGTTCATCAGGGCGAAATCACAGAGAGGAAGACTTAAGCTATATTAAGTTATCGCCTATGCGTTGGAATGCTTTTGGATTGGAAATTACTTTCTGACTTTCAAATTACTTCAAGCCAAGGGAAAAATTCACCTATTTTGCGACACAATGACTTTGAGTATTTCTGTAGATAACTTAAGTAAGTACAGAAATATAAATGATTACATATTTTCATAATAATAAGTCCATTCTCATTTCGAGATGGTTTACGCAACTGGGAAGGGGTGTTTTATTGCGTAGAGAAATTTGTGTTGAATGTATGTAGGTAGTAGAGGTATTGTTTGAAGTCCTCTTTGTTTATCGTACAAGGGATGAGACATAATGGAATTGTAGGTTTTGTGGAAATTATTCCAAGATATTTACTTCGTCTCTAACAGAGAGCGTGCAACAGGTTAAATTGTTATGTAGATTGTAGGGGTTAAGTATAGGGCTGCCACCTCTCCGGGTTTGACCCGGAATATATTTATTTGTTTAAACTTTAAGTGAACAACAAATACATATAAATATAAAAAATGGACATAGTACAGATTATAAATCGTTGTTCACTAGGGCGAACTTATCGCAGAACTGCGATTTCTTCCAGTTAACCCCTGGAAAAATCAGAAAAAAAAGAAATTGAATAAAGATATAGGAAAAAACAGAAAAAATCAATTGTATAAAAAAATATACGAAGTAGAAAATATATACTTATACATACATGCATATGTTGGAAAAAAATAAAAACAGAATAAAAAAATAATATACAAGAAACAGAATGCATACATACATAAAAAACATATATAGTTGAATCTATAATTTAGTCCTAAGATTCGGTTTCAGACGCCGCATTCGACGCCAACATGCAATTTCTCACCGCTCTCTTAAAGGAGTGCACTATATACGGGTTTGAATGGTATTCTCCGGGCTCCGGGTTAGCATCGTATAACTCCAGATCAGACTGGGTGGTGAGATAGAGTGGCTTAACTGTCATTGGGCAGCCCTATCCCGACCTATATATTATGAAAATCCGTTAAATCTCTTTAAAAAAACTGTTACAAAAAAAAACTACCGCTACCTTTTTGATGGATTTAGTATGATAATTTCTTTTTATATAAAAAAAAAACTAGCTGAGTTAACCGTGCTTCGCAACAGCCCGGTGTCTCCCGATGGTTTGATCAAGACAAAATATGACTTAGATCTGAATTTCTTTTTCAACACCCTTTCATATGATACCGCAAGGATGACCCACACAAATCTTGGATCCTCTCATCATCATTGCACCTCCCAGCAAAAGCTTTTTTTTCAAAAATGGCGACGTAAAACCTAAAGCAGATCGGTACAAAAGCTTTCTTGAATTTTCACAGCAATCAATCGTAAAATGCGGGAGTTATGCGAACACTTAAAAAAATTCGACACAGCAAGTGTGTTAAATAAAAAATACAATTTTCCCGAAATCTCCGGGCCTACCTTCTATGGAAGGTGGCAGCCCTAGTTAAGTAAGGTATTATAGCCGCATTAAAATTCTTCCGTTCTAAAGGTATGGAGAGTTCTAGGCCTCCTGCACAGGTCACGGTCCTGTGAGCCTCACCATATGTGGGTCAGGTTCCTGCCGACCCGGGGCGGAAATAGGTCAGAATACGACCAGAATTAACCAGATAATGTTAACAACGCGTCTAAACAGCTTCCTTTGTTGCGAAATTGAGGTATATTTTTATGATACTACTAGCTGAGTTATCCGTGCTTCGCAACAAGCCGGCATACTTTATAGGCTGGACAAAATGGGGCTTAAAATCTGAACTTCTTTTCCAACGCCATTTCTTATGATACCATACATGACCCCACGCAACGCTTGGGTCCCCTCATCATCATGGTATCTCTTAGGAAAAACTTTTTCTCCAAAAACCGGCAACGTATAGATACTTCTAAATAGATATTTTTCATTATTTATCATAATTCTATTATGATAAATAATGGAAAATATTTATTTATTAATTTTATTTTATTCACAGAATCAGACAGTCACCACAATATAAACTTTACATTAATTAACATATGGACAACAAATAGACCTATTTATGGGTTGGCTGTTGGCTGGCAGAAATTGCCATTTGGCAATAAGCCCGCCCGTTGTATGTTTTCTGTACAATAAAGATTATTTTATTTTACCAGTAAATATTCGTCATTTTACCCACAATACCATGAACATAAATGATGCCGACCTGCTCTGCTTCACGACACGAGCTTTTCAAGATTACTGTGAAGTGTACAAAGGCGTATTAGGGTTTATTTCGATAAACCCAGATTCATTGATTCAGATTAATTTACAACATGTACCTTATATTGTAAATCACATAATACATTGCCATGTTAAGATAAAAAAAAACACAATAAAGTTATTATTATTATTTATTAAAATAAAAATTCATAATAAATAAATGAGTGAATAATACATAATATTATGTTATAGAAAGCAGTCTACGGAAAATTCTGGGAAGCCATCTTAATTAGTAAGAGTAATCCTTCAAAATCTTATTATTATATTTCATGGAAACCAACGAGTATCATATAATCCTTTTTCGTAGAATCAATACAGAAATACTTCAATAATAATAACTTTATGTAATATGAAATTTAACTACTTCATTTAGATGAATTTCAATAGCTCGATTATATAATTTCCTACCCAAATTTTTATATAACAATTCTTAGGTAACCAACATAACTTTCATACAGATTGTTCAAGTCGAGACTATTTTTACTACGCTATTATTTAACATCATCGGTTAGTATCTGCGTCTACGTTTTTCTCTTCAGTTTTTAATAACTTCTAGCGCCTTGAAATTTTGCTCACGTATTTGCTGTCGATTGGGCCTTTGGTATTTCAGCCTCTGGTTAAAATATATCTTTCGAGAGGTCTTTAAGAAAAATAGATTTTAAATAAATAAATGTTTTTTTTTTTTAATATATATGTAACATTACACCAAATGGCGGGTTTATTCTGCCAATCAACCACTTGTGACAGTAAAATGAGATAATAAATAATTATACACATAGTTAGGAAGGTATGGAAACATAAAGAAGATACAAAAAATATAGTATTATATTAACAAAAAATAAGAATTTATAAAATAAAATAGGTTGTGGAGGATGGAATAAAGGACAAGGAAGGAATCAAGGGAGTTGAGAGTTGGATGGATTACTCATGGAAAGGTAATGATGCTTCAGTTTACTCTTGAACGAGAGAATAGTTGGAGCTAGTCTGATAGGAAGTGGAAGATTATTCCATAATCTAGACACGTGTGTAGTGAAAGAAGAGGTGAATTTTAGGAGTTAAGAGGTGAATTATGAATAGTTTCATTAATATAGGATAAGGTGAACAGCTTCTCACCCTGTTTACAGATCCTAAGTACACCTTATACTCGTATAATAAGGTAGGTATTCTGGAATTATGATAATGGTACGACAAGTCCTAATCAAACAGAACCTTTTCCTAATCGAGAAACCTCAACAAAATGAAGGTAAAACCAGGGACGTAGCCAGGAACACATTTCGGGGGCGTGGAGTTAATAGAGAACAATAGATGGACGAGGAGACTGCTGGAGTGGAGACCAAGGGGCGACAAAAGACCACAAGGGCGACCACCAACCAGATGGATGGACGACATCAAGAGGATTGCCAGACCCCAGTGAATGGGATTCGCACAGGAGCAGGAGGAGAGGACGAGGAGAGGGGAGGCCAATGTCCTGCAGTGGGCAACCGCGGGTTGATGATGATGATGATATAGTCAATAAGCAACAACCATGGGCGTCTCCACCTTCGAAGCTAGGAGCCAACAACTAATATTTTAATGTTACCGAATGCAACTAAAAATAGTCATAGTGCCGCAGCCGAATTTTTTGTCTAAAATGGGTGAATTGATAAACCTAGTTGTCTTGCAATATTAACGCATATAGATATGGTTCAGAGTTTTAAATGACTGGCGTAAATTTAGCCGTAAAACATAAGAAGGTTGAAAAAACAGAATCGTTTAAATTGTGAAAAAAACATCAATTAGATTGACGCCGTAGGCAACATTTTTAATGAAATAACTGTGATTTAATAGATTTTCGTAACAATTATGGAAAATTTATGTAGTAATAATGTGTACGGATTTCGACAATACAGCCGTTGCTCCTCGTGGTGTAGTGAATAAGTTCCCTACTATGAGAGACGAAGGTCTGGGTCTGGGTTCGAATCCCAGCCGGGATGAACTGGAATGGCGAATGTTTCTCGAGTGTCAAGTGATCACTTAAGCCATCCGAGGTCGATCGTAAGCCCGGCAAGATTCATCCTCATGGGCGTTGCCAGCTTCGGAGCCAAGGTGGGGCAACCAAAATTTAAGTATTCATATAATACGAAAAACGCGTAAATACCGCCGCAGGGGATTATTTTTGGGTGTCTTAAGAAGGTTCATATGTAGTTTGATTTCAAATACAGAAATCACAGTAAATAGCGCCGCAGTCAAGTTGTTTTAAAGAAAAATGGGTGAAGTGAATTTTTTATGAAACAATTGCATTTTAATAGATTTCCGTACTCAAATTTATGATGCGATGGGAAAATGAATGTTAATAGTGTGATTTATTCATTTAAAATGAAAAAGTATATACCTA
Source organism: Ceraclea dissimilis (assembly GCA_963576895.1). Classification (NCBI taxonomy): domain Eukaryota; kingdom Metazoa; phylum Arthropoda; class Insecta; order Trichoptera; family Leptoceridae; genus Ceraclea; species Ceraclea dissimilis. The sequence goes on from OY756360.1 coordinate 1,807,680, forward strand.
TTCCAATCTCTAGGGGGGGGCGGCAACTGCCCCCCTTAGCGACGCCCATGTTCATCCTTAATACTTCTACACCAAACCCCCCCCCTGCCCGCAGCCAAGGGTAAAACCAACCTGTAAATGTGATGAGATGGCTATAATGCTTAACGGGTTGAAGTATTTCTATAGTACCCAGCTGGGAATATCATAATGAAATCCATTTATTTTCAGTCATATTAGGGCCAAACCTGTAACTAATTAAGTCTAGGCATATCTACATCTTAAAAAAATAATAAAAACGGGAGACCTTAATAGATCTCGACAGATTTACTAGATATATGCTTCGGAAAAATAGGGTAGATACACTGACCTTTATTATAAAAGATTTTTTTTATACCTTGTATAGGTTTCTCGAAAAGAAAATGTGAAAAAAGCCTCTGATATTTTTTTCCGAAAGACAGAATTTTTAAATTTCGTAACTTTCCATGTTTTTGGCTAATAAACATTTTTTTTATTTATTTGCAATATTACAGTTTTTTAGTAACTTGAATTTTAGAACTAGGCTGCTACTGCAGATGGGGTCTGGGGGTCCCATTTACCTAAGGTGCCCACGGGGAAACGTTCATGATGTTTTGATTTTGAATGTTGAATTTAATTTATCTACGAATGCGTCGCCTATCGTGTCGTGTCCCAACTAAGATGAGAATATTTTAGGCATTATTTTGTTGTGAAAATTTTATGACGTGTGGTGAGGAGAAGAAAAAGATTTTCAAAATTAATATTAGCGTAAGAGGTTCGTCATATAGAATTTACAAAAGAAAAGATAAGAGAGGATGAATATAAAGGAAGGAATTCTATGTGGGTTTAAGTTACCTATCTGTGGCTTTAGGGTGACGCATTGTATTATTCACCACGTTCACTATAACTAGATTCTTAGAACCTTAGATTTCCACAACCGTTACTAAATATGCTTTGGAAAAAATAGAGTAGATACACAGAACCTGTATCTAGGGAAAAGCCGTAAAACATTTTTTATATCTTGTATAGGTTTCTCAAAATAAAAATTAGAAAAACACCTCTGATCTTTCTTCCGAAAGACAGAAACTCGTTTCCCGAAAGTCACGGAGAAACATGCATTAGAATCTAGGGTATGACCGTAAAAGTTTTTTGATTTGAAGAGCGAAATTAACCTCAAAAAATGAAACAAAAACGCAATTTTAACCAATATGTTTTATCATGTGATTGTTCGCGCGATTTTGAACCTTAATGCCGTGGGAAATTACCATGACGTCATAGTTGGGTCGGAAGTCTTGACTGCGTCTTTACTACAAGATTTTATTTTACCGGAATATACATACACCGTTGTTTTCTTTTTATTTTTTCGTTTGTCCGTAAATCTTGCAAACGATTTTTCAACCACTTCTTGACTACTTAGTACTTAGAGAGCTGAAACTTTACAAACGTACGTAAGCTCGGTGACAACACTACTTTTCTGTACCAAATTGGAACAGCTTTCTCCAGAGACTTAAAAAATAAACAAATAATTAATAGATTCTCCCTTTCAGGTTATTCGGGTGTTGGCCGCGTGTCTTTTGATCTTCTCTAGCTTTCGGCAGCGATACTTCTGCCATCTTCAGGATGAAGTAGATTTTTCTATGTAAACGTCCGTCGAGTCCAGTGTTGCCAACCCGACAAAGTCAAATGTCGCTAAGCGGAGGTTCAAAAGTCGCCAGAAGTCGCCAGATTCGTTTTTTATAATCAAGAATTCTGGTCCGACGGGGGGGGGGGGGGGGGGGGGGGGGGGGGGGGGAGAAAAAATTGAATACCACAAAATGACATTATAAATCCATAAAAACGCACGACACCGAAAAGCCAAATAAGAATATTGGTTTACGTCTCGGGAATTCCCAGCATCGAAATTCGCAGGGAAAGCAGAGTGCAAGGTTACTTAACCTTGAGCAAGGTGTATGGTGTATGTACGAGTATGTATTGCTATAAACAAGACACTGTTCAGGTCTATCGGAAGAAAGAGTGGATCTAGCTTTGATTAATTTGTACATTTCTATTAAAATACTACAAGCGAAACCGAAAAGCGCCATGGACCTAAAAGGCGCTAGAAAAGTCGCTAGAATATTTTGTCGCTAAATGAAAATTAAAAGTCGTTTTCCATGTCCAAATGTTGCTAGATCTGGCGACAAAGTCGCTAAGTTGGCAACACTGGTCGAGTCATCAGTAATTTACTGCCGCAGTGTGAGCAGTGGTCTATTGAGTTGCGATGTTATGATGACGTGTGAGTGTTATGATGATCGTTCTGCGATGTGTCTTGTGGTGTAGTAAGTGTTGTTCGTGTATTGCGTTGTAGTATTGGTTTCCACGATGTTTTGATTTGTAAGCCGTCTCCTCTGTTGATGTTATGTGGATGTTTATATATCTCAATTGATTCTCTAACGAGTCGTGTGTAGTAAGTTCTTGGTTTGGCTAGTATTTGTGGTGTGTATGAAAATTTTCATACACACCACAAATACTAATAACCTACAACATCATTAAATAATAGATGTCGAGAGAGAGAGAGACATTTTATTGTTTTAGACTCAATGGGGTCAATTCTGTAACTAATAAAAATAAAATGTTTAAATTATTTATACGAGTACGACCACTGCTCACACTGCGGCAGTAAATTACTGATGACTCGACCAGTGTTGCCAACTTAGCGACTTTGTCGCCAGATCTAGCAACATTTGGACATGGAAAACGACTTTTAATTTTCATTTAGCGACAAAATATTCTAGCGACTTTTCTAGCGCCTTTTAGGTCCATGGCGCTTTTCGGTTTCGCTTGTAGTATTTTAATAGAAATGTACAAATTAATCAAAGCTAGATCCACTCTTTCTTCCGATAGAAAGTATATGCACTTATTTTAGTTTAAAAAGTTATATAATTGGACTTACTGTGCGTTTCGTAGAGATCTCATACTCATATCTCATATACTTGTTATCCGCAGGGTATTCGGTAGGTACCTAGTACAGAAATATTTGACGAGACACGTGAATAATGCCCTTTGTGCCTTAAGGTCAAGACAAATTCTATATATAGTTATAAAAATAGGTCGGTTTTTTTCTAAGTGTTCGCATAAGTCCCGCATTTTAAGATGGATTGCTGTGAAAATTCACAAAAACTTTCGAACCGATCTGATTTAGATTTTGACGTTTTTGAAAATCCATTTTTGAAAAAAAAAGCTTTTGTTGGGTTTTTAATGAAATAAATTAAAAATCAATTATTTCAATGAAATTTTTTTAATGAAACAACTGAGATTAAATGGATTTTCATAATATTTTTTGAAAGTTAAATATATTTATTAAAAAAAAACGATTTGTTAGTAATGTGATTCATTTCTCCTATGTCCAAAACGGTAGGTTGGTTGAGGAATTTAGGGGGGGTTTGAACCCCCAAAACTCCCTCCTCTGCCTAGGGCCATGGCGAACCTCACCTCTGAAAGTCGCGTTATAGATATATTCACTTATCTGTGGCTATTATTGGGCATAAGAGGTATGTCGCGAAGGTATACTTTACCCAGGAGCTGAATTAGTAGCATCATCTTTCAACAAGATAGAATTAATTAGATGGGTTCATTGGACTAAGAAGATGTAGCCATGTCCAATTCGCTGTTCTTTTCGGTACCTATCCAGTAAATTCGACTAATGATAATTCGACCAATAGCTATTTCGACTAATAGCTATTTCGACTAACGATCAATTCGACTAATTCCGTGCATTTTAGATAGAATACACGCACTTTTCATTCTACCACTAGGTCATTATACCAATAATGAGATAACCAGTGAATGTTGTGTACGTATAAAAACACACAACATATACCTTGCGCAATCATGTGTGTGACATTCAGAATGGGTAGTGAACCTGTATATCTCTGATCGTAATATATCTGATCACTACACGATTAACCCGACAAACAAATCTACACCTTTTCATACAGTTTCGTCTGTGTACATCTACTTTGCCTTTCGCATTTTAATAACTTAGGTACTCAAGACCTTGCTTTTTTATACAACTACTAGGTATATAGAAGGACCGATTCATGGATACGACAGAAAACAGGAGTCACCGACGTAGTTCTTTTGAGGTCGCCAAACAAAAGTGGAGTTGGGCTGGGCACATAACGCGAACATCAGATGCCATATGGACTAAAAAAGTTGGGAGGCCCCAGGCGGTTTACGGTAAGTTCGTCTAACATCAGTTCGTCTAATTATCAATTCGTCTAAAATCAATTAGTCTAAAATCAATTCGTCTAAAATCAATTCGGCCAAAATCAATTTGCCTAATGATGAATTCGTTGATTTTAGGCTAATTGATTTTAGAAAAATTGATAATTAAACGAATTGATTTTAGACGAACTTACAAGGTGGTCGGATGACAAAAGGAAGGTTGCCGGAGACAGATGGAGGCCTATGTCCAACAATGGACGCGAGACGGCTGAGAAGAAAAGAAAAAAAAGGCTAGGTATAGCTATAAGATTCTTTATACCTATGGACTATCTGTTTCACTGTTATTTTTAACACAATAAGCTGTTATTTTTACAGACGTTCCTTCCATTATTTCTCTTGTAGTCTGAGTATGTTTTCAAGGTTGTACTGTTGTACATACGAATATAACATCCGAAAACATAGCACCTGGTACAATTCATTTACCCCGAAACATGAACCATCAACTTAATCAAAAGAATTTATATTGCTTTAAGCGAGTTATTCATTACATTACTTTTACCCACTTATTAAAACATTTATTCATAGTATATTAATCTAAACCAGGGGTTCCCAACCTTTTTGTACTCTGGAGCACATTCCAAAATATCGATAGGGTGCGGGCACCACCTATTTTTAATCGACAAACTCCTTCCTTTCATTTTCCCATTATTTATATTTCCCAACAATTGGTTTTTTCGCTACCAATCGGAGCACAGCAGCCCTAGAAGGTCGCATTTTTTAACATAACATTATAGATCCGGCACAAACAACATACCAAAAAACGTATTTAATAAACCTAGGCGCCCAAAAAAAACTCTAACAAATAAATAAAAATAATTCACATTTATAATTAATGTTTATGAAAAACATAATTATGTTTCTGTCGAATAGTGACGGGCACATACGAATCGTCGGCACCGGGTTGGGAACCCCTGATCTGAGTACTAGAACGAATACCTACTGGTTCATTATTATCGAATACAGGATAAGTTCGAGGCCCTCAGGCGTTTTTTTATCCGCACATTAAATTCAAACTCCCAGGGTAGACTCACACATCCGGAATTTCCACAATTTGAATTGGATTTTTTACAATCAATTTCAGATTATGAATTTTCGGATAGAATCACTAGTGGATTCAGGGGAAGGGCTAGGGGGCTGAAGCCCCCCCCCAAAAACCATGAGTGACAGTACTATATATACGACAAATCTAGGGGTTTCAGCCCCTTAGCCCCCCCCCCCCAAAACGTTGAGTCACAGTACTTTTTACCATGTGACGACATTCAGCCCCCCCAAAATTGAATCATGGATCCGCCACTGGATAGAATATACTGGTAGGGCAGCAAACAGGTTCAATTAAAATCATCATTTTTCTCTTGACATAGAGATCATTACGGCCTGCTCATCACCATAGCAGAAGGTACGGATTTGCACCCTCATCATCAGGCGATTGTGAACAAAGTTTTAACTTTATACAAAACACGAAAACTTTATTCACAATCGCCTGATGATGAGGGTGCAAATCCTCGAATACTAGTCGCGAAAGTTAAAGCCATTTTTTGTGGACTTTAATATAAATATTCAGATTCTCATTTTCACCTCATATATTATCGTTTTTTATTTTTAAAAAATGTTCGTATATACGATATTATACACGTTGAAGGTTTTCACGGTGTGCGATTGACATTGTTGCTTGTTTTTTCGGGTGAACCGTGTGTAGATAAACATTATCAACGTTTGAGTGGTTGAATAATAAATCTATTTTAGTTTTTGCATGTGGAGTATGGAAGGTAATATTGGAGTTTAATTTAAATTAATTTTAATCAAGTATTCTTGGGAAGTTTATGTTTTTCTTGCCTTTTCTTAAGAGTATGCATACCGACATTTCAAAAATTTGTAAAAACGGGAGACCTTATATCTCGACAACCGTTACTAAATATGCTTTGGAACAAAATAGGGTTGATGCATTGAACCTTTATCTAGGGAATAACCGTAAAAGATTTTTTAAATCTTGTATAGATTTCTCAAAAAAAAATTTGAAAAACATCTCTGATCATTTTTCCGAAAGACGGAAACTCGTTTCTCGAAAGTTGCGGAGTATTTTTTTTTGGTTTTGGTAATATGCATTAAAATCTAGAGAATAATCGTAAAAGTTTTTTAATAGACGCAAAATTAACCCCAAAAAATGAAAGAAACGCCATTTTTACCATTTTATCATGCGATTTTTCACGTGATTTTCAACCTAAATGCCGTGGTAAATGACTGTGACGTCATTCTTCGTGCCAAGCCCTTAAGACTAATTGTTATTGTTAACCACTCGTTTGAATATTAATAATTTATTTTCATTCTATAACTTTTAGCCACTAGTTATTGTTCGATAATACGAGTATATAGACTATATGTAGAGTCAATCTTGCAACTCCACATTAAGTTCTCTTCGATATAAAATAACTCTGTTCTACAGGCATACTAAGTTTGTGTGTTTACGGGCAATAATTATAATTATGTTATAATTGTTTTATCATAATAATCATAATAATTGTTTTATTATGATAAAACAATTATAACAGATAGAACAATACATCATAATAGACCCGATGTAGTTTTACATAACAAACAAACTAAAATCACTTATTTAATTGACATCGCTGTACCAAATTCATTTAATATTCAAACAATCGTCGCAGAAAAAATTCGTAAATATACAGAATTAGCAGGTGAAATAAAAAATATTTGGCATTCTAGGTCGGTATATGTATATAATCCCATTAGTATTATCAGCTACAGGTATAATACCAAAATCGCTAATAAACAATTTAAAAAAATTAGATTTACCGGAAAATTTATACATAAAAATGCAAAAATCGGTCATTATTAATACTTGCAATATTGTAAGACGATTCCTAAATACTGATATTTCAGGCACAATGCTTGTATTTTAGGCCCCGCGCATCTGAGCCTAATCCTGTGATATCCGTGATATCTGAATAGGTGAATTTTTCCCAGTATTAGGCTGATGAGTTTATATGTGAATCATGAATGATAATATGTAGACTCTTCTGGCTGATAATACTGAGAAGTGTGTTAGCAAAGTCATGCCTCTGCGTATAAAAAAAAGTGTTTACGGGCATCCCCTGTAATTAAGAGTAGGCACATTGACATTTCAAACATTTCTAAAAATGGGAGACTTTAGATCTCGACAACCTTACTAAATTTAATCTTCTTCTTGCCTCTTCCCAGTTTATCTGGGGTCGGCCCTTCTGGTACGTAGTCGCCAGACCTTACGATCCTGTGCCATCCCACTAGTAAGCTGTTGGTCCCTAAGCTCCTTTTCGATATTTGTCCACCAGGTGGCTTGTGGACGTCCTCTGGATCTGGACTGTGATGGTATGTCCAGTGCGAGCTTTACCACGTGATCGTTGTTACGTCTGCTCACGTGACCGTACCATCGGAGTCTTGTTTCTTTTAATTTCTCCGGAATTGGCGCGACCCCAAAACTACCCCGGATGTATTCGTTTTTAATTCTGTCTTCCCTTGTAACACCTCCGGACCACCTAAGCATCTTCATTTCTGTTGTATGTAATTTCTGCTCATGTTTTTTCTTAGTGGCCCAGCATTCCGATCCGTAGAGCATAGCCGGGCGGACGGCTGTTTTGTATATTTTGCCCTTGGTTTTTATGGGCATCTTTGGATCGCACATAACACCCGTTAGGGCTCTCCACTTCATCCAGCCCGTATTTACGCGGTGTGTTACATCTGCTTCTACGGAGGCATCTGGTGTCACAACGGATCCGAGGTATTTGAACTGGTTAACTGTTGGAAGAGGTGTGTCATCTATATATATGATGGAGCTGCCCGTACTCCCATCGAAAATGCATGGCATGTACTCGGTCTTTGTTCTGCTTATTCTCAGGCCGTTGTCCTCCAGAGCAGCCACCCATCTATTCAGAGACTCCTGCAGAGCCATGGGGTCTCCATCTATCAACACGACGTCATCTGCGTATAGCATGCACCACGGTAGTCGTTTTTGGATATCTTTGGTTAGGTAGTCCATCACCATGTTGAATAGTAGGGGGCTCAGTGCTGAACCCTGATGGACTCCGACTCCTACTTTGAAATCCTTGCTATAGCCCGCAGGACCCCTGACCCTGGCGTTACATTCACTATACATGTCCTTCAGGAGGTCGATATACTGTTCGGGAACACCATGCGCTCTCGATGCATGCCATATTAGTCTGCGTGGGACCCTGTCGAACGCTTTCTCTAAATCAATGAACACCATATGCAGATTATCCCTATTTATTCGACTCTTCTCTAGTAGTATTCTTATAGTCTGTATTGGATCTGTAGTTGATCTTTCAGCTGTAACCTTACTAAATTTAATATGCTTTAGAAAAAAAATACGGTAGATACATTGAATAGGAAATAACCGTGAAATGATTTTTTATATCTTGCATACCTAGATTAAAAAAAATTATGCTTGCGGCAATTTTATTGATATTTTTACTATGTCTATGTTAAAATTTTAATTGCTTGCCCCAGGAGTTTTTTCGGCTTAGGAACTTCAAAGAAATCAGATTGAATAGTCAGGCTTAGTCCCCCCCGAAGTCAAATACTAGATCGCCTCCCCGAAATGAAAACCCTTATATGTTACGGATTACTACGATATGTTATGACGCACTGCCATAAGCTTACGTCTACGCATAAATGTATATATACATTAATAAAAGCTCAAACAGCCGCTAATGTACGAGTGTGCATTCACTAGTCAATGTATACATTAACTGTTGATTTTAGTCAAAGTATGAACTCCGTATAAAAAATAATCTTACAACTTGAGAGTGTACACATTCACTAGTCAATGCATGCACCAACTATTGTGGATTTGTTAATGCATAAAGAACAACCAACATGATATTTTTAATAGGGTAAGATGAATTTTCGAAGAGTATTTTAGATTAAAATATGACAGTTGTGTTAAAAAATGAATATTTATTGAGGTAATCCTGCTAAGAAACATGAAATCAATCAAATATAATTCTCACTGACAGATGACAACAGTGTGTATAATATAACAGCTGTTCACGAATGGCAGCCATTTTGCTTGTTATAAACATTGTGCAACCTTTGACTGATCTTCGTAAAAGTACCCACTAACTAGTCAAAGGGTAAATTAGAATGATTGTGAACACATTAACTGAACGTGTCAGTCAATGTAAGTATACATTTGCTAGTTAGTGCATAAATTCACTAAATGAACGCTTTAACTGTAACATATATAATAATATGCATAAATAAAAGCTCAGTACAATTTGCACAACATCCTGATAAGATAAGCTCGCTACAAGCTTTCATTCCTACTATCAACAGTATCAACAGTAAAGTATTCGTTTGATAGGAGATTACTTTGTTTACAATATTATTCTAGGTAACTACTTAGGTATCCACCTACTTAGAACATTTTAAGCTTTGTTAGTCAGCTATCAATGTTATAGAGCTTTCCTTTATAGAGCCTAGGGCTATATAAGAGTACTACAAAATATAGTAGTATAAAATTGAGTCTTAAGCTTGGCTCTACTGAGCCTTGCGATGTAGCATGTAGCATTTGAACAAAATCTATCAACTCAGTTTAAATTATTTCCCAATCGAAGAAAATAATTATTAGCTAGGTATCTGCTATCTCAGGTTGACTGGAAGATATTGTTTTTGCAATAAATCCGTCTTTTTAGCACACAACCATCATTATCTTGTTTTTGTAACTATGCATATTTTTCTTTGGCTAATGCCAATATCAATTGGTCAATTTATAATATGCATTTTTAATTATTTCAAGATTCATGAAGTAAAATATTGATAAGAGGCGGTATGATCTATGACGTCACATGTCATTTCCCGCGGCGTTAAAGTTTAAAATCGCATGAACAATCGCATAAACAATCGCAAGATCAAATGTTAAAAATGGGGTTTTCTACCTATTTGGGGTTAGGTTCGCTTCATTCAAATGCATATTATCATTTTTTTTTAAATCTTACTGTCTTTTGAAAAATATTCACAGGTTTTTTCACCCTTCTTTTTAGAAATCTTTACAAGACATAAAAAATCTTTTACGGTCATTTACTAGATAAAGATTTAATGTATCTACACTATTTTTTCCAAAGCGTATTTAGTAAGATTGTCGAGATCTAAAGTCTCAATTTATTTTTAGTCAATATGCCTACTCGTAAGCGAACATGTAGATGGATTTTGGTTATATGCTGCGACGTAATAAAGTAATTAGTTTGGATAGCGAAGTGTAGAACCAATAAATATCTTGAAAAGTATAAGTAGGTATGTTCCAATAATGATATAGTGCATGTTAGCAACATGGCAACTTACTGCGAACATTCTTTATATTGGAGAAAACCATGAACTTTTATATTACGTACCTAGATGGCGTACTCAGTAGTGAAGTAAACTGGTGTCTACAAACTGTCAAATCGTATGGAGAATTTTGGTAACCAGACAGAAACTCACAATGACAAAATCTCAACTGTCAAAAGGGTAACCTACTATTGACAGAATCGCAACTCAACACCGGAAAACCTGTGTCCGACAATTTCAATATTGTCGGGTTAGGTTCGTTTGGTTGTTTTTTTTTTTTTTTTGCACACAAAAACAAATAAAAAAAAACAACGCCATCAGATTTCCCGGTGTTGAGTTGCGATTCTGTCAATAGTAGGTTACCCTTTTGACATTTGAGATTTTGTCACTTGAGATTTTGACATGGAACCGGAGAATTTTGACATTCCATAGGCAACGTTTTCAAAATTTTGTTCTCATAGTTAAAAACTGTATTAGTTTATTATTTTATTAATCTTAAGAGTGCATACAGTTATTAGTTATTACATATAATATAAACAATCACAACATCACCAGCAAATAAACCAGCCAAGACTCAAACATTACCACAATTTATGGGTAGTCAAAAGCAACATACAATATTTAAAAATCAAATATGAAATTTAAAAATCGGAAACAGATATAGAGAAAATTATAGCGATAGTTTTAAAGATGTTTTAGTTTTTATTATTGATATCTTGTTAAATGTGAGTTTTACGGCTCCTAAATACCAAAATATTCCGAGCGTGAAATTGCGACACTTCCATTCTATTGAAAATACATGGAGTCAGACGTCTAGGGTACTACTTATAAAAATCTATGGAGGAAACTCTCGACGCTAGCGACACGGTTGTTATGACAACCGTCAGGCGTCCCCTGAATTAAGAGCAGTAGTACCTACTTACAGTAGATGTATTCAAACCAAACAGACACGAACACAGTTCATATAGGCTTACACACTGAAATATCAAAAAGGTTGACCTAACACATCTGGAAATCTCTCTCTAAAATCAAAATTTGAACTTGGTTGTTTGTATAAAAGTTTGCGTTGAATAATATTATCTCTATCTATACTGATTTCTTTATAAAATTATGTTTTCATTGACGTAATGTAGTTCTGGGCAATTTACATCCAGAACTGCATCGAACTAATCAACACCTTTTTTTGTTTTTGTTTTGTCACCATTGTCACCATTTTTTTGTCACAATTGTTTCCATTCTCTTTTTGCTGTAACTGTTTATAAGTTTCCAGTTTAAGTTTGCAATGTACAATGTTTGTTCAATATGTACCTAAACCTGACGATTCCAAGTGCCTTAAATAAGGCCTACAAATGATTTAAAATCAATAAAACAATAAACCAATAAACACCCATCATTCTCCTCCCCGTGAATCTTTGTGTTACCAGATAAATAATATATCTGTTATTTATACATCGGCATATCGGATTCTTTTCTGGAGATGTGCAGGGACGTAGAGTGAACCAAAATATTATACAGTGTATTTACTTCGCAAATTTTGTTAATACAACCTGCATAATGCACGCTGATACAAGTTTCGCGGAATTTGTTGATAACAAATTTATTTTATTTATTTTTTTATTTTTATTTTATTTACCAAGACTCATTTACAGGCAAGATGTGTGTGTGTTGTACGACATTATATACTTTTAAACAATTGTGTATGGTTCACATCTTGCCCTCTTAGTGGTGAATACAAATAAGCTATACAATATATAACACAGAGTTTGATTATTAAGAACAGAAGGACAAACGCAAACATTTATTCTTTATTATCAATATAATCACTATTGTTGTTTACCCCTATAGATACTGATAGTTGTATCGAATTCAGGTAAAGATGGAAACCCCCGTAAATTAAATTCGATGAGATATAATGCTTTTGCTCACGAGCCGTCTATGAAATCTCATTCATAGGACAGGTTTTATTGCCCCTATTCAGGTAAAAAAAATCCGATATGTCGATAACATAACTTATGTTGCTGTGTAGAGGCCTCTGTAATGAGCTACGTTCACGTTGGTGTGTATTAGGTATTGAGGTAGATACCTAACCTACCCACTACCCAACCTACCTAACACCATCCACCTAAACAACACGAAGCCATCTGGTCCGCGCGATATACTCAACAGAACGCGGCTTTACAAAACAGCTGTTAGTTCATTCAGTTTTAGAATCAATTCCACCGTGGGAATTTGAATTGAAATCGAATATTACTTTGTACTATTCCATTCTAAATTCAATTGTCTAATACTTGAAGTGTTTTGGAACGAGTGTATGGAGGAATTGAACGTAGAAAACAGTACGACATTTGTACCGCGGGATATAAAGGTATGGTTCATTCATATTTAAACATATGTTTTGTTTATGTTTTGAAGTTATCATTTTTTGTAAACAACCCTGATGTTTTTTTTATCAATATTTATTAATTAGTTTCATTTTAATCCACGGATCATACCGGCTTTTCATTTATCATTTACCTTGAACTTGTCAAAAACATACCATACGGCCATACCATATTAGTAGTTGGTTACGTTATGGGAGGATTTGGGTAAAGAAAAATCGTTTTACGAGGGAGGGCTGGAAACTTCGCGGACTTGAAAAGTGTACTGCAGTAGGTATGGTTGGATTTTTAAATTATTTTTTGATATAGGTAATCTGTTCGAAGTGAAATGCACTTTTGCCAGATATGTTTCGAAGCCATTATCCTAGTTTTGTAGAACATATTGTAAAGGTTTGTAAAATATTGCTCCGCATCGAGTAAAAAATTATCCATGTCAATAATTAATTGAAACTGGCCAGTACATATTTTATTTTCAGGCCGCGAAGTTTTCAGCCCTCCTTTGATAACGCTTTAACTTTTTTTATGATAGACTTAAGTGCGAAATAAGAATAACGTAAGCGACAAAATTGATTTAGACTTATTGTATAAAAAGAGAAAACAAACATACGCTAGAGCTAAAAAAGTTATTAACCAAATTACAGATTTTTTTTTACTATCTATAACACTACGGAAATAATCTCAAATCTCAGGGGTAGCTTGGCATTATTTTTAATTCCTAGAAAAATCTAATTTCTCGCCAATAAACTCATTAAAGCATGTTCTCATTTATCCATGTGTTTAGTCTTAGGGTGATATCTTTAGTATTGACTGAGTCATCTTACTTTTCCCGCCGCAATATTTCGCGTGCTCAGTCCCTTAAGGATTAAAATTTCTCAAAAATGTTGATATGCAATGTCATTTGATGGAAAATACTAATAGCAACGTATCTATTCCAAACAAAATTACGCATACATATACAAACACGAAAGCGTCCTTCAAAGTTTCATACCATATGGTTTTCCACGTGAAACGCGAACTTTCTTTAACATTCGCAAGTTAAGTAATTTTACAATATTATATTATTAAAATAAAATAAAAAAAACTTTATTGAAAAATAATAATTTACAAATGGCGGGTTTATTGCCATCGGTAATTTCATACAGATAAAAAATACATACATATTTAAGTGTACAAAAACGAAAGATAAAAAAAAAATATAAACAATAATTACAATACATATACCCACTTAAACATATATAATATATACATATAAATAAATAGGTGGATGGGATGAAGGACAAGGAACGAAGGAAACACGGGATTGTCAGTTCGAAGGATTATTTATGGAAAGGTAATGATACCTCAGTTTACTTTTGAAAGTAAGAACAGTTGGAGCTAGTCTGATATGAAGTGGAAGGTTATTCCATAATCTAGCCGCGTGTGTAGTGAAAGAAGAATAAAAAAAAGATGTAGATGATGATGAAGACTATTATAGTATAGTATTCCTCATCATATCAACATATATAGGGTAACCAGCTCTAGTTCACCATGCATGGCCATGGTTCATCCACGGTTGTGCTCTTGTAGATGAACTATTTACATATTGATGAATGTCGCTATAACTTGAATTAAAATACCCATCTATGTTTGTATATGCACCGAAATGACTAAATAAAGTATCTATCTATATCAGCATCGCTTCATCTGATGTTGGACATAGGTCTCCCCCTCAAATCTCTGGCCTGAGAGCTGGCCGCTAAAAATATGACCCATCTGATTTTTTTTTATCCCATATAACGGTTATAGTATATTTTATTTAATTAACTAGTTTATATAACAAGGCGCAGGCCCCTTCTTGGGAGGGGGGAGGGGGGGGGGACTTGCCATCGGGCATCTGCTACTAAACAATTATTTTCCTCGTGTTACTAGTTATCTGTAGGTAATTACTGAAATTCTCCAAACTACTTAGATCCATTAATGGCCGTGTTGTTTTAGAATTAGGATAATTGTAGAACTGGAGAGAAAAGAATTGAATACTATTTCAGTTAAGGCTCCCGACCCAACTATAACATCACGGTAATTTCCCACGGGATTAAGATTCAAAATCGCATGATAAAATGGTAAAAATAGCGTTTGTTCCACTTTTTGATGTTAATTTCGCTTCAATCATAAAACTTTTACGGTTTGTTCCCTAGACTTTAATGCATTTTATCAATAAAAGAAAAAAAATCTCAGCGACTTTCGGGAAACCAGATTCTGTCTTTCGGAAAAAAGATCAGAGGTGTTTTTTACTTTTTTTTGTTGAGAAATTTATACAATATATAAAAAATCTTTTACGGTTATTCCCTAGATAAAGGTTCATTGTATCTACTCTATTTTTTCCTAATGATATTTAGTAAGGTTGTCGAGATCTATAAGGTCTCCCGTTTGTAGAAATTTTTGAAATGTCAATATGCTTACTCTTAATGTATTTTACTCTAGGAAGATGATAATGGATTTTTGCTTGACTCAGAATAAAATAGAGTAAATAATAATTTATTTATCTTTTAGTATCGTTACACGTGTTCTGTTTTCTTCAATTTTTTTAAAAAGGATCTGGGCTCGCATACACAAACCCAAATACTTTCCTGCACACCTTACACTAGGCTAAAAGCCTGTCTCGCAAAGTGTGGAATACATCGTCACCGCCGGGGTTTGAACCTTGCACATCCTGCTTCAGAGACTGCCGCCTCAACCAACTGCGCCAACAATGTACTCGTCTCTCTCGTACTATCTCAATATTATTATTTTTTGCTCGAAAATTTGCTCGTGTAAGAGCACCTTTATACTTTAAAGCAAATCATTCATTTTCCTAATACAAACATTGTGGGAGTTTCTTGGTAAATAGATTACTATTGTATCTGGACATGAATGACAGCATCCTATTGAAAGCATCAACTATATAACGATACATACTTCAGATGTTATATAATAATTTCAATAAGTAGTATTAGAACAATACAGGATATGTAATTAACTGTTACGTACAAGGTAATCCAAAATTGGAATAACAAAACAACAACCTTGTAACAACGTGATATTGTCCGTGATTTATCTCCAGGACAGATTCTTAAGAGTATGCATACAGACATTTCAAAAAATATCTGAAAACGGGAGACCTTATATGTATCTCGACAACCGTTACTAAATAGGTATATATGCTTTGGAACAAAATAGGGTTGATGCATTGAACCTTTATCTAGGGAATAACCGTAAAAGATTTTTTATATCTTGTATAGATTTCTCAAAAAAAAATTGAAAACACCTCTGATCTTTTTTCTGAAAGACGGAAACTCGTTTCCCAAGAGTCGCGAAGTAAAATTTTATTTGTACTGATAATATGCAATAAAATCTAGGGAATAACCGTAAAAGTTTTTGATAGACGCAAAATTAACCCCAAAAAATGAAAAAAACGCTTTTTTACCATTTTATCATGCGATTGATCACGCGATTTTGAACCTTAATGCCGTGGGAAATGACTGTGACGTCATTCTTGGTACTAAGCCCTTAACAATCTGTTCTCTCTTCCTACCTCGCAAGGGATGCGGCGTGAGGGTATATATAGAATCAAATAGAAAAAACAACAGTACTACAATTTTTAAACTCTAATATATAAATACTCGTAGGTATGTGTGCAAAATTTCAAGGTGCTGGGGTATTAAAATGGGAGGTTATTAAAATTTGAAGAGATAAATGTAGACGCACACAACGGATGCAGATGAAAAAAGTCAGGCAGCTTTCTGTAATAACGAAAAAAGTCTTGAATTTTTAATTTGGGTCTTTCAATACCATACCTTTTGATGCAAAAGACTCTGATAAATTCTGTTTGTTGAAGTTCTGAAGTAAAGTAAATAGAAGGTGTAATGAAAATTATTTAACTACATTCTTTAATTTTACATTAATGCGTTAGATGTCATCTGAGGGTAGGGTTGCCAGAAATGTTTAACAAAAAACCGGATAATTTTTAATCCCCTCCCCGTACCTTCTCCCTGTGAAAATATTTTACAACACATACGAATTTTTTGCTGCCAATACTTACGTAAGCAGTTCAAAACAGTGTTTACTAAGTATACAAATTTAATTTTATGAATAAATCTTACATATTAAAATACTCAGGTTTTCACAAGGATTAGGTAGGTGATTATTAGTAGGTGCCTACTACGTTCGAAAAATGAAGCCTATACAATTGACCGTGTTGAAATTATTGACGTCCGATCTCAGAAACCGGACAGTCTTTGTCCGATTTTTCACGATTTTTTCGACCGGACAGATGTAGTAAAAACCGAATTGTGCGGTCCAAAACCGGATATCTGGCAACCCTATCTGAAGGATAAGACGTTCAAAAGACCATCGAACTCTATACCCTCAGCCCGTCCTGTCCTTAGAAATGACGAGAGAAGAAAGTGTCGGTTTCTATAATACTTAACAAAAAATGGGAAAACTAATTAGCCAAGCTTTTATGTGTAGCCACTTATTATCAGATTTTAAAAAATCTGGAAAAATACTTGAAAATTTATCCCACACGACGACAGACATTATTTTTTCTAGTAGGTAGGTAGTGCAATAGCAGAAAGACGTGCCAGATAGATCGGCCATATAGTTCGTCAAGAGGGTCTCCTATTTGAATTAATTGAAGGAATGAACGAGGGGACAAACTACAGAGGACGACCAAGTAAAGAATACCTGGACGACCTGTGCCAGGATATGGGCTTCGACTCATTTAAAGAGTTAAAAAGAACCGCACAGGACAGGGATGAGTGAAGAAGGAGACATGGGGCTTTGCTGCAAACCAATCGTAACGATTGAAACTGGAGAAAAGGAAGGTATACTTGAGCATCTGCACTCACTGCTGAGGGTCGCGACTTGCGACCCACAAACACCCGTTGCTGGAGTTCTGTTACCCGCAAGGTGCATGGCCTGTAGATGGAAGGGGCCACCGTTTGCACCACTTGATTGGTCCATCTCAAATTTGAGCGTCCTCTTAGTCTTAATGTCTCGAGACTTTCTTCCCCTCTTGTGAGCCAAAAGATTAAACCGAACGAAGATTAAACTGTGTTTTTCAGGATATCAAATGTGACAATTAGAATGGTTGATTTCACTGATAAAAAAAGTAAAATAAACATACAAACACCCTTAATAATCCAATTTAAAATATCACATTTCTTTATTTTTAGATACTTAATCTCTTTTCCACCATAAGAATACAATAATGCAATGTTTTTTTAATGTTTATAATATTGCGACATACATCCAAAATAGAGGCAAATCTTGGAAAGGGCAATTTTATTTATAAATATACTAGCTGAGTTGCCCGTGATTCTCAACCGCAAATTTGTTAAACCAACCGGGCATACTTTATAGGCTCAAGCTGGACAAAATGTGACTTTAAATCTGAGTTTCTTCTCCAATGCTCTTTCATATCATACCACACACGACTTCACACAATTCTTGGATCCATGGAATCTCCTAGGAAAAGCTTTTTCTACAAAAACAGGTGACGTTAGGACACAGTTTATCGCAAATGTTATTTTAAATTTTCGCAGCAGTCCATTATAAAATGCGGGAGTTATGAGAACACTTACAAAAAACAGAATTTACTTTTTATATATATATATAGATTTGTAACTCACCTACTAATTTGACAACAAAAAAGCCCCCGGGGTTTAATAAAGCACCTGATATCGTAAAAAAATGTAGGTATATTGTTTGTCGAATTACGTGGGCACTCTTATGGAGTTTTAATAAAATACTCGTATTACCTTCGAAATAATAAAAAAAATGTCAATACTTGTAAAAAAGTAAGTGGGATTTTTTCATTACTCCTGAAATTACAGGGGTGGTATTGCCTGCCGTCATGGGCGTCGTCAGGGGGGCAGGGGGGACAGCTCCCCCCTAGAGATTGGAATAGGTATTTATTTTTCGTACTAAATGATAAAACTTTACAAAAAAACACATTACTGCAACATATTTTCTCATCATATCATAAATTTTCTAAAATTAGTATGAAAATCCATCAGTTTCATAAAAAAAATTGTCTGCGCCGCTGTTATTTCATACATATTATTGTGCAATCTATTAAGTATATTGGGGTTAACTGGAAGAAATCGCAGTTCTGCGATAAGTTCGCCCTAGTGAACAACGTTTTATAATCTGTACTATGTCCATTTTGTATATTTATATGTGTTTGTTGTTTACTTTAAGTTTAAATAAATAAATAAATAAAAATATACCTTTTCAAATAAACAAACCACATCACGACCTTTTTAACTATGTCTCAAAAAAATTTCGCCTGCGGAGCTATTTTTATGCTATATATATTTTTTTAAAGATTTGTTGCCCCTCCCCTCTAGCTCCGAGGCTGGCGACGCCCATGCCTGTCGTAATTCATAGATACGAATATTTATACCAAATATACATAGAAATATGCATGATTGTATACCAAATATACATAGAAATATTCATGATTGTATACCAAATATACATAGAAATATGCATGATTGTATACCAAACATACATAGAAATATGCATGATTGTAGAGGTTGTATATTTGTACTGGAAATGTATGAATTTCACCATTGTATACAATTCCCAGGAAATGTTTACAATGTCTAAAATCGGCAGGCAATGTTTGAAATTGTGAAATGTATGAAATAAATATTATTTTTAGTAAATTTATAATACTATGAATTATATTTTATACTACCTGAGTTACCCGTGGTAATAGGTCATATATTATATAAACATCTGGCTATTAAAGAAATGCATTTAAACTAATTTTAATACATCATTAAAAAAAGGTACTGGACCCCGGCGTAATAGAAAAATTGCAGCCGGTCCGTCACACTGAAAAGTTTGAGGAGCACTGTTATGGCATATAGAAATATTCATGATTTTATAAATAGGGATTGGAAAATAGTGTTTTTTTTTCGGAAAAAGTGGTATACAAAATATTTTATACAAAAATGGGTGTTATTTTTCACATTTTTGTCAAAATGGGGTGCTATTTTTCACACAATCACTAAAGTGCACAATATTTAGCTTTTAACACAAGAATACAAAAAATGTATGAACGCGAACAATATTTTATACAAAAATATTTTAAACAAATAAAAAAATAATAAATGCCTCTTTCCAAATATTTTTTTGAGGATGGTTCTTCTTACCCTTTAAGCCACATGTCATTGATAATGTTTTAATTGCGTAGTTTTTCAAAATAAAGGTCGAAATTCACGGCATACTCATATATGCGAAAATTCGCGTTATTCTTCTAAAATTGCTAGAAAATGCGTTTCACCTGAAAAAATACGAAATTAGTGTTATTCGCGTAAAAGGCGTGAAGTTCGCGGAAAAAACGAAAAATTGTTTTTAACGCGATCTCGATATTTTCCAGTCTCTAATACTTATGAATACGGGTGATTGGTTCCGCTATTCAGATATTTTTAGAGGTGATAGAGGGTGTTCTAAAACGTAGATCTGCCAAAGGGATGTCATCCCAATTGTTAAGGGTTGCGGAGTTACACCCTTTTAAAAAAATTCCACCCCCGACATCGACCACCATCACATTTCACTGAATAACTCTGATGCTATGGGTCCAAAATTAATAAAAAAATATTTTTAGGTCTCGTAATAAAACAAGCTTTTAATTGATGTCAAAAATATTTAAAAATAATGATAATAACTTTGCTAAAATTAAACACAAAAAGAAAATTTCATTTTTTTTTGTTGAAAGTTTTGACAGTTTTAATTTTTTTTCAATAAAAACTATAATTAACTAGTACTTTTTTTTCTTTTAATAAATACATTAAACCCTTGTGAATAAAAATGCTGAACATTATCTATCCATATTTTGAGCCAGTTTTTCAAAATCTTCGATTTTGTAACTACATATTCAATAAAAAATTACTTCTTCGCTACTGATTATACCTCTTTTAGTACTACGTACCTACAATAAACAGGTAGTCAGTGGCGAAGAAGTAATTTTTTATTGAATATGTAGTTACAAAATCGAAGATTTTGAAAAACTGGCTCAAAATATGGATAGATAATGTTCAGCATTTTTATTCACAAGGGTCTAATGCATTTATTAAAAGAAAAAAAGGTACTAGTTAATTATAGTTTTTATTGAAAAAAAATTAAAACTGTCAAAACTTTCAACAAAAAAAAAATGAAATTTTGTTTTTGTGTTTAATTTTAGCAAAGTTATTATTATTATTATTAAATATTTTTGACATCAATTAAAAGCTTGTTTTATTACGAGACATAAAAATATTTTTTTATTAATTTTGGACTCATAGCATCAGAGTTATTCAGTGAAATGTGATGATGGTCGATGTCGGGGGTGAAATTTTTTTAAAAGGGTGTAACTCCGCAACCCTTAAGAATTGGGATGACATCCCTTTGGCAGATCTACGTTTCAAAACACCCTCTATCACATCTCAAAATATCTGAACAGCGGAACCAATCACCCTGTATACAGGGTGTTTCCTTCCGTGTGTAAAATCTCTTGAGGGGTGATAGAGGATGAAAAAATAAGCAAAAAAAGTTTAATGAATGTATGTCCGAAAATCAACCGTTTTGGAGTTATGGCCTTTTGAAAATTAAGGAGTATGAAAATTTCTCATTTTGTTTTTTTGCCAATTACTCAAAAACTAATGATTGGATTTTGATAAAATAAAACAAAAATCATAGAAAACATTATAGGCTTTCGAAGTACGTCTCAATTTATGGATTTTGCCTCATAAAATAGTGAAATTTTTGCACCCAAACTATTTTTTTTACGGATAAGCTGAATATTTTTACCAATAAACATCAAATTTCTAAAAAAATAGCCCTATTAAGTATCCTTTTTTACATTTTACAATAAAGCCTTAATAAGTTCTCAATAACTTGAGTTAAAAAAATTACAATATTTCCTGACGGTGGGACCACAGCATCCGATCCAATGATATCCAATCGTATTCAAAAGATGGTTAAGGTAATACCACTGAGCGATCAGTTTCAGATTGTATACGTCTTGGCAACCTTAACCGTCTTTTTAATACGTTTTTCCTTTGTCCTTTGATATCACAATAATAAAGTATTCAGTCAATTAGTCTAGTACATGGTTGGCGCAGTTGGTTGAGGCGGCAGTCTCTCACGCGGGAGGTGCCAGGTTCAAACCCTGGCGCTGGCGACGTATTCTACACTTTGCGATACAGGCTTTTAGCCTAGTGCAAAGTGTGCAGGAAAGTATTTGGGTTTGTGTATGCAAGCCCAGATCCTTTAAAAAAAATGATGTGTGTGTATAAAAGTTTCAAACATTTATGTTACATTCGTAATGGGTGGCATCGCTAGCGTATATAGGGGGGGGGGGGAAGCTCGGGGGCTGGTAAATTCAGGGTAACACTGAATTCAGACAGAGATTTTTGTCGGAGCTTTTTTGCAAACGGTCGATTCAGCGAACTGAACTTCCGAACGTGTGTGGAGAGCCTAATCTGAAATATTCAGTTTTTTCAATTTTTTTCCTTAAAAATGGACTTCCACCAAGTACCAAAGGTCGAAAACATCGGGATTACCTCTGTTTCTATATATTATAATGATAAAAGCTAATCGATAACTTGTAGTACTCACACACTATTAGGGCCCAGTAGATACGGTTGTCTAGCAATTATCTTCGATATTGTGTGTACCGTCATACAAGCTTGTGTTATCGTGTGTGCAACACATGAAATTATTAGTTCTACGAGTGTAGATAAACTTATAAAAGTGATATAGCTTTTGAAACTTACTTCATACTCAATTAACTTGAATGTTTTAATACTGTTTTAACCTGTTCTTTTCTTGTTCTTCAAAGTTCATATTATTATTGTTTTTTATTATCATCGACTTTTCATTTTAGGATTAGGTATGTTGTTTGGTTATTAATTTGTGTCTTCTTATTTTAGTATATAGATACTTAAGGGCTTGGTACCAAGAATGACGTCACAGTCATTTCCCACGGCATTAAGGTTCAAAATCGCGTGGACAATCGCATGATAAAATGGTAAAAATAGCGTTTTTTCCATTTTTTGGGGTTAATTTTCCGTGATTCAAAAAACTTTTGCGATTATTCCCTAGATTTTAATGCATATTATCAGTACAAAAAAAAAAAAATTTTACTCCGCGACTTTTGGGAAACGAGTCTCCGTCTTTTCCGTGTTTTTAATTTTTTTTTTGAGTTCTATATTAGATATAAAAAAAATAATACGGATATTTCCTAGATAGAGGTTCAATGCATCTACCCTATTATGTTCCAAAGCATATTTAGTAACAGTTGTCTTTTTCAAACTTTTCTGACAATATAAGTAAGTAGGGAATCACTTGTAACTAGACTTCTTTGTGTTTGTTTTGTGTTGTGATGTGTCTAAACAGAATAAATATAAACATATTCCCATGTTAAATAAATAAATAAACATATGCAGGTATTTCAGCTTTCACTAAATTGACTTCTCAAATTAAAGTCCTCAAAAAAATCTTTCTCGAGAATTAAATATATATTAGAGCGTGGGCTCTGCCAGCCTCGGAGCTAAGGTGGGCAACAAAAATTTAAAAAATTGAATTAGCATGAAAAACGCGAAAATAGCGCCGCAGACGATTTTTTTGTTGGTTTTAAAGGTTGTGATGTGGTTTGGTTTATTTCAAAATGTAGATACTAATTTCCACGATAATATGTAAGAAAAATGTTTTGTATAAAAAGTTATAAAAAAATTGAGCCGCCGGCAATTTTTTTATGAAAAATCGTATTTTGATGGATGTTCATACTAATTTTGGAAAATTTATTGCATGATGAGAAAATGTGTGGTAATAATGGGAATTTTTTGTGAGGTTTTATTATTTAGTATGAAAAAATATATACATATTCCAATCTCTAGGGGGGGGGGGGTAGCTGCCCCCGTGATGACGCCCCTGTCTGGTGAATTATTTAAAAAAATCTTGAAAATCAAAATTCATGTTTTGTGAGAACATCCGATTTACGATTTGTCGTAGTTGAATATAACAAGTAGTTATCTCAACAGATATACAGCAAAAGGTGGGAATTGGTGAAGTGTAAAGTGATTACATTAAACCAGCCGACGCACAGTCATAAGCCTGACAGAAAGTCCATTCTTTGTTGTATATCTGTTGAGATAACTACTTGCTATATTCACTTTTTAATTATTACCTAAGGTTATTAAAAAAAAAAAATTTGATTTATCAAAATTGTTGATTTAGAAACAATTTTTTTACGTAAAAAAAACTGGTAAAGAACCATTTAAATAGGCTTTTTAAAACGAATTTAATTAAATTAAGTAATATAACCTTTTTTTGTTGTGAATTACTGTTGCTAAAGCTTATTTCAAGGTTAAAATAATATTTTATATAAAATAATCTAAGTACTTACTTTTTTAATTTGTTGTCAGGAACACGCCTCTTTGATTTTTTTTAAATACGTTTTTTCTTAAGAGTACGCATATTGACATTTCAAAAATTTCTAAAAACGGAAGACCTTAGATCTCTACAACCGTTAATAAACATGCTTTGGAAGAAATGGAGAAGATACATGGAACCTTTAGGTAGGCAATGACCGTAAAAGATTTTTTATATCTTTTATAGATTTCCCAAAAAATGTGAAAATCACCTCTGATCTTTTTTCCGAAAGACAGAAGATCGTTTCCAGCAAGTCGCAGAGAAAACTTTTTCTGTATTGATATAATGTATGTATTAGGATCTAGAGAATGGCCATAAAAGTTTTATGATTGAAGCGAAATTAACCCCAAAAAAATTATCATGCGATTTTGAACCTTAATGCCGTGGGAAATTACCGTGACGTCATAGTTGGGTCGCGAGCTTTAAAATAAAAATATTATTTTTCAAAGAATTATTATTCAAGATAATTTTTTAAGACGCTTATATTATTAGGGGTTTTAAGACCTTGTTAAACTGCTCTCAAATTAGTATTTTATAATACTCTTGAAATAGAAACTATTTTTATTTAAATAAAGTAGGTGAAACCTGATACAGAATAACTTACATAATTTAAAGTGTCTTCTATGTTTTAAAGTTAATTATTGAGAGTACCTAGAAGTAATATTTAGTAGACAAACTTCATTATCAACTTTGAACTAAGTAATTTAATTGTTCTAAGTATTTAGATCGTGAAAGATACTTAATTCTCTTTGGAACTTAGTAATCAATTTAGGTATCATATTTCGTGGCAATATTTAAGTTTTTATTTTTTTAAATTTTATTTTGCCAATACACCACCAACCAATGAGATTTATTTATTTATTTATTCATTAATATACGATCATGTAGTTCATTTACATATTACAATATTATATTTAAATACAATAACCTACAATACAAAAATTATGTACTAAGCAACATACCCACATCAAATTGTAACATTTTATTTACTTAACAATAACAAACTTAACAAAATACAGGCTCACACAGAGCAGTAGCGGACTGACATCAATTCGCACTATTGTCTATTTTTTTATTTTAATCAAGATCACATCTACATGAGGGGCTGAAGCGAACCAAAATGTTGAAACATTCTCATCCTATATACATTGAGGCTTACGCCGAAAATATCTACTATTTCAGTATGATTATTTCGATTTATATTATTTAGATATCTGGAACTTTCAGTTGCTTCTGCAGATATACAAGTTTGTGGGCCATTCTGTAGACTGCATATCTCACATCAGCTGCTAAGCTGCTAGACTCACCTTGGACATCACTTCTGAGTAGGCGGGGTGGTCCCATTGTCTTACACTCGAATTATCACTGGAATAGGAGAATTCAATTAGGTATATAGAATTTAACAAATCTGATCATCCCATGTAGAGTTTTAACATACAATTGACGTAATAGGGACATAGGTCCAAAACGTGAAAATTTTCATTTAAACTGAAATTCCATCTAAGTATAATCAACACTATTTTTTTCAGGAAGGTTGTCTAGATCTAAGGTCTTATTTTTTTTGAAATGTCAATACTTTTTCAACAAATCATTTTTCTCTTTCAGTAACAGACATCAACAATGATCAGTCCCATAATCCTGGGAGCTTCTTCAGCTGGGATCCTTGCACTGGCTGGACTGCTCTGCGTTGGACTGTGTCGGCTATGCTCTCGTCTCTGCAGAAAGCGGCCCAAGCGTTGGCCTTCCATCGAAGAAGACAGATCACCACTCTTTGCCATGCCGTATAAGGTAAGTGCCCAATATATGGTATACAAAAATTGGACAACGTAAAAATTCGGCCAACTTTTTCGTTTATTGATTTTTAAACAGAATTTACACTTTTTCATCAAATCCACTATTATAGTATTATATTGTGTCACCGCCACCTTGAAATTTCTCTCTTTCTCTAGCCACGATGTAGGATTAATACAAAAAACGTTATAGGCGAGGTTGCCATCACCGTCGCTAAGGAAATGTATGGAATAACAGTTCCTTAACAACGAGTATGACGGGCCACGTACTATATTCTGTTAGGAGATTTGACAGGAGTGGTGGTCCTATTCGATCATTATACTATGTTGCCAACCGTTACAGCACGGCTAGAGTACCTACTCTAGGAGCCGGTGAACTTGTCCTTTATTAATTACAAAATGAAGTAATTTTATACCTATATTTTGCGTCCGGTGGCCTACCCCTCTGTTTTAGGTTTGAGACAATGGTATTCCACAGGTAAAAAGACTATTCCAGGATTTCACCAACTTCTTAGGTGAGGAATGGCGGGGATAGGAGCCACTTATCATTATTTTTCGTACAAAATTTGTGCGTGGTGACTCCTATCTCCCCTTTTCCTCGCCTGAAAAGTTGGACTTTTACCATCTTTTCGATTCGATTGTTCATGCGATTTTTTTGACTAAAAAAATTTTTAAACTAATTAGGTAAAATTAAAAAAAAAACGTGGCTAACTGATTTTATAACGTAGATATTTTGTGTTTTTTCACCAAAGCACCGAGGGGGGTCTCCCCTTTTTTTTATCCCCTTACTTTTGTAAACAACGAATTCAAAAGGTATTTAATTCACGTTCCTTCGCAGTAAACAAGATAAACCGGAATAGGGTGGTGGTAGCATTGGGGGGAGGGGGGGAGGGGGAGGGGGGGGTAGTAATGAGAATAATAATACTTTAAATTCGACAGTAGGAATTAAATAAAAGAAGCCAGCTCCCGTCAAATGGCAAAACGCGATATGTCGAAAAACACAGTTTCGAAAAAAAAAGCGTTTATTTTTTTTAATTTGTCTAACTTTTAAATTGCCACAACGCAGGTATTATATTCAATAAAAAATGTTTTTATATTAGAAAGTATTAAAAATTAAAGTAAAAAAGTACTAAGTACATAAAATTGGGTTCGATTCCGATTTATATACGTATATATGGTTGCACTTGTTTGGATGATAAACAAGAAACTACAAGTTTGAAAGTAATGGACTGTATGTGATATACGAGTATGGCAGTATGGTTGGCGAAAAGGAAAGGTAGAATTTACGGAGAATTGTACAAATGGAGAGGATGAAAGGAAATCCTACCTTACTGATGAATTGTGATGAACTTAGAAGCTCCTTCTAATAACTTGCTGCTCCGATGTGTTGGAGAATTGAATGTGCAGCACTTTTCACTATTGAAGACTTGGTTTTATAGCACTTTCACTAATAATATTGAAGATAAGACATTGAATCACTTTGCACTGATACTATGAAGATTACACTTTGTAGAACTTTGCACTGATACTATGGAGATTAGACTTTGTAGAACTTTGCACTGATACTATGAAGATTAGACTTTGTAGAACTTTGCACTGATACTATGAAGATTACACTTTATAGAACTTTGCACTGATACTATGAAGATTAGACTTTGTAGAACTTTGCACTGATACTATGAAGATTACACTTTATAGAACTTTGCACTGATACTATGAAGATTACACTTATAGAACTTTGCACTGATACTATGAAGATTACACTTTATAGAACTTTGCACTGATACTATGAAGATTACTTGCGTTTTCTTTCGTTGTAATTGTTGAACTCGAGGTTGAACTGGTCATTCCTATGTTTTTTGTAGGTAGAAATTTTGGGTTTAGGATTATATTGAGATTAGAACGATAATGAGGAACATAGAAAATGTTGCCAACATACACACTTATAGAAATGATAAAAAACGGCGCAAACAATATATAATATGGCTTTATTAATTGTGCTACATCATTCGCGAACGGGTGGAGGCCAATATAAAAGAAGAAGAAGAAGAAAGCTTTATTAATTTTACGTAGAGAACAATCATTTTGTTCTCTTTGATAATTTCTAGATTAAATTTTCAATATGTACCACTCTTTGTGTATTCCATAGGTACATAAGTAGGTATAAGTTGTTTATTAAGATTTTCCTTGCCTGAGATTAAATATGTAAGTCGATACTTACCTACTTAATCAAAGCTGTGAGATTAAATTTGTGCTTACTTGGAAATTTACGCATTAATTTATTAAAAAACGGATTACTTTGAATATTATAAAGCTTTTTGATAAATATCAAACATTTTGTTTAATCAAAATGGTGCGGTAAAAGTAAATTAAAAAATAAGTATTTTCCTAACAAGGTTGTATTAGGAAAAAATGAAATACTAAATATTTAGATTAACATCCACAAAAATTAACTTTAATTTTTGCGACTAGTATTCGAGGATTTACACCCTCATCATCAGGCGATTGTGAATAAAGTAAAAAAGGTTTAATCACTTTACATCCTAGAACTGTTTTTCGCACTCTTCCAAACGATACTAAATACGCCCTTCCTTCAACACTTGTATTCCTTCATTCCAATGGCGCCTCCCACCACCAAGAATAGACAGAATCAACATTTGTAGAAAGATATGAGTTGTACTCTTGAAGCACTTTCGTATCAAACACGACGGTATGGGGTGACTGGGTCCTCTCGATCGCTCGGTGTCTCCCGAGGTTTGATTTAGACAAAATCTAACTCAAGATCTGGATTTAGGTATTTCCTAATGTGTCACATGATACCTGACATGAACCCAAACGACCCTTGCATGTCCTGAAACCCTTCACATCTTTTACGTCTCTGGAGTAGGCTGATCCTACTCTACTCGTGAAGCACTTTCGTAACATACCAAACACGGTGGCATGCGGTAACTGGATCCTCTCGATCGCTCGGTGTCTTTCGAGGCTGGAGCTGGACAAAATGTGATATACGATCTGGATTTCTTTTCCAGCGCACACATGACCTCAGACAACCCTTGGATCCGTCTTGAACGCCTTACATTTCTTTTGTCCATGAAGTAGGCTGATCCAATGTTGTACGTAGAGAATCGTAATGTCATCTATATGTATAGTTTGCACATTTGAAAAAAGGTTCAGACATCCAGATAGTCTTGAAATAAGTTCTGGAGATAGCTCCAAGTGAAAAGCATGCAAAAAGCGTAGGGGGTAATACTTCTACCAACGTGACAATCTTAAACGATTATTAACGAAAACGTGAAATGTTTAAAAATAATCTTTATTACAGTTTTTGTGGCTACACTGAATATTTATTTTCAGCTAATATTTGTCAAAGTAAATAGTGTGTGGCATGGGCGTCGCCAGCTTTGGAGCCAGGGTGGGAGGGAAGGCAACTATAGCGTGGAAAATGCTTTTTTTCTGAGACAGAGTGAAGTTGGTCATTACGTAATTTGGTTTATTTTCTTGACAAATGTTTTCTATAAAAATAGACAGATTTGCTCAGTAATTCTGAGGTTTTGAGGAGAGCCAACTGCATTAGACAACTGCTGAAAGATGGTGGAGATAAATACTGTATACTCCAACTAATACTCATGGGGAAGATTGAGGGACGGCATGGTTCAGGTAGAATGTAAACGTCTTGGGTGCGCAATATAAGGGACTGGACCGGAATGAGACGTGTGGAGAAGCTGTTCTGGGTCGCACAAGACAGAGAAGCCTTCGCCAGAGTGATTGCCAACGGCGCGTCGGGGGGACCTGACAGGGCACATCAAGAAGAAGATAAAAATGCACCAAAAAACAGCGCCGCCGGCGAAATTTGTTTTTCATAAGAGATAAGCACGTTCCTAAAACAGGTCTTCATATAAATCTAGTTATTTTTTAAAAATAAAAAACATACATAGGTAACTACTTAAATATAAATACATAGTACCTTTAAAACATAAGAATATTGAATTGAATTTTAATATGGATTTTAATAGTAAATAATAAAAAATACGATGTGGTGAGAAAACGTGTGGTGATGATGTAATTCTTTGTGATGTTTCGTAATTTAGTATGACAAATTATATACCTATTCCAAACTCTAGGGTGGGGCAGCTGCTTCCTTCGCCCCCCAGATTACGCCCATGGTGTGTGGGTGTTTGTTGTTTTCTCTTCAAAAACACGAGTTTTCTATCTTTACACAAACAAAATATAAACGCGTGGAGACCTTGAAAGAAAACCCACACTTATGAAGAAAAACGACCGCGATATTTGTTTTGAATCATCCGTAGGCCTTATGTAAGGCACTTGAAATCGTCAGGTTTACATAATGAACATAATTTATACATTACAAACTTATAAACTGGAAACTTATAATCAGTTTCAGCAAAAAAAGAATCGAGACAATAATTACATGGTGACAAAACAAAACTATAAAAAAAGGTGTGGACTAATTCGATGCAGGTCTTGATGTAAATTGTCCAGACCTACATTACGTCAATGACAACATAATTTTATAAAAAAATCAGTATAGAGATAATATTATTCAACGCAAGTCTGGATGTAAATGGTCCAGAACTGCATTTCGTCAACAATAAATAATACTAATACACGATATAATTATATGAATAGGTGATTTTTTCTCCATGCCTACCCTGCAAACTGCGTCATTTTCGACGGATTACATCCAGTAAATAAATAAATACATAATCGTGACCTTCAGCATGAAAACAAAGTTTGTAATTTTGTATTGAAGTCAATGACTCGTTAGTGTAATTATGATGTGACTAGCAAAATTGTGGTTTTACGAGTAGATGCCTTTTATAACAAACTAGCTGTGTTACCTGTGCTTCGCAACGGCAAATTTGACAAAACAACCCGGCATACTTTATAGGTTTGACTGGACAAAATGTGACTTATGATCTGAACTTCTTTTCCAAAGCCCTTTCATATGATACCATACATGACTCCACGCAACGCTTGGATCCCCTCATTATCATGGCATCTCTTAGGAAAAACTTTTTTCCAAAAACCGGCGACGTTAGAACACAGAGTATACCTACTATCGAAAATTTCATTCTAAATTTTCGCAGCAATCCGTCAGTAAATGCAGGAGTTATGCGAATACTTACAAAAAACCGACTTTATTTTATAGATATAATACGTAGATAATGATGAATCTGACCTTAAAAATCTCATATGTCTTTCTAGTTTAATAATTATTGGAAGAGAGTGGCGGGAGCGAGAGAAGTGCTCATGTTTATATTCTTGTCTCTGTCTTCCTCGCACCCCGTCCGGGCGGCTCCATCGATCAGCCCCACCGCCCCCCATATTCCATTATTTCCCCACTCCCCCCACCCCGCGGTGCACCTCACATTATCTCCATCACAATTTGACAAGCCATCTCCACAACTTTGGGGTAATAATACGTCTTCACGTACGTGATACAATTTACGGAGAATAAATTTTATTTATCACCTTCGTAAACAATTTTCTTGGGGAACTTTCGACACCTCATATATTATTTACCCCACGTAAATATGAATTCTATAATGTAGTATTCCTAAAACAGTGTAGAAGAATTAAGGATGAATATTGCCGAGCTTACGACGTGGTCGGTCGTAAGCTCGGCAATATTCATCCTTAATTCTTCTTCACTGTTGTACTACGGAATGTAGAAAAAATACAACGCTTTACAAGAATGTAAATCAAAATAATCCAAGTAATGAATTCTATACTATGTATTAATATTTTTTACCATCCCCCTTACGCAGCATCCCTTGCGGGGTAGGCAGAGAGAACAGATCTCAAGGCTTCTCTGTCTTTACACACACTTCGTGCTTCCGTCACATTTCTGCAATTCGTCATACACACTCTATGATTCCTTTTACTCAGAACTCGTCCGTCCTTCAGAATCTTGTCAACATGGTCTAGCCATGTGGTTCTTGGACGTCTATTATTATTATTCGATAAGAAGAACAGCAGAGAGGGCGTCACAGGACACTATTTAGTATGTAAAAATATGAAACCTCACTACAAATTCTCTAAAAATATAGGGATATTATTCTTTTAGCAAATTATGATTTTTCCAGTCTTTTATTTTTTTCTTTTGTTAAATAACTTCTAAACTAAGCTTCATTGAGAACTCAAATCTCAAAAACTGCTTGAACCTACATAAGGATCGGTTTGTAGCTCATTTTGTAGAAAATTTACTGTAGATTATATTAATTTTGACAAGAATGATTTTTTCTAGACCATTATTTAAATTACACAGACAATAGAGGGCGCGGGTTCAATCCCCGACTTACTCCACTTCACAACACAGGTTTTTAAGCTTTCTGTGAAGTATACAAAGATGTATTTGATTCATTTGGAAAGATACATTTATTAAAAAAAAAAACATTATACAAAAAAAAAAACGTACAATACTATTAATATGTAGGTATTATAGGTAATACATTCATTTTCAAGTCATGCAAAAAAAATGTAAAAAAAAAACTTGGAATGCCCAGACACCAGACAGTATTTTTTACATACGTAGGTACATACAAAATATTTTTACGGACGGTCCGGTACCTACTTAATCACCATTTCATATTTCTAAAGGTGCGCTTGCACGGGCAATAATTGCGGCAACTTGTACCCAATCGTATTGTTCAACATTATTTCGCAGTATATAGCAATTATTTCCGCAATATTTCAAGCGAGACAACAATATTGCGTGCGAACGAGAAAGAGAATTGACTGAAATGTCCAAACTGATTGGATATTCAGTAATTCGTGTCGCCGACATCATAAATAAAATAAAATAAAATAATCTTTATTGTACAGAAAACATACAACGGGCGGGCTTATTGCTAAATTGCAATTTCTGCCAGCCAACCCATAACAGAAACAAAAATGAGATATAACTAATTATAGATTTAGTACCAACAGGGGACCTTAACTGAATACATAAATACATGCATAACATTAATTGAATTCATAAATACATACATAGATAAACATATTATACATATAAATCACAATTCTCTTTCCCGTTTGCACCCAATATCGTTGTCTCGCTTGAAATATTGACGACATGATATATTTATTTACTTCACGCCACACAAACAGACATCACCCACATATAATATAAACACAAACCAAACAAAAAACAATACAGGTCAAATTTAAGTAATTCCCTATACATGTGTACACAACTAGTCAATACAGATAAAACAATATTAATAACTAGCTAAGTTACCCGTGCTTCGCAACGGCAAAGGAGAATGCTCATGAAAAACCCAGGCCCGGCGCGAACGAAATATATTTCAAATGATAGGTAAAAATGAGTTATTAAATACTGCATAGGTGGCATCATCGAAATCAATGGCGTAATGGGTGAAATACCTATTCGAAGTTTTACAGGGGTCACACGAATATATAGGAAAAGGAGCATTAAACAGTTACAATTGCGATTCAAAAGTATATGATATGATAAATATTTGGTAGCCCATTTTCTTCTTCTTCATCATCATCAGCCTTGGTACTTCCACTGCTATATGGAACTGAGAAATAATATTTTTTTAAAGTGCTTTGAACCTAAAATTCCTGAAATTATGCAATCTCTGTGTCTCGTGAATTTCAAATAGGTATTTCACGCATTTAGCCATTGATTTCGATGATGCCACCCATGCAGTATAAAATTACTCATTTTTACCTATCATTTGAGTCACGTTGCGTTTGCGCCGGACATATTTTTTTTACATAATTCATGAGCATTGTCCTTTGAGCCTTTATCCAGCACAGGAGGGACCAAGGCTGATGAAAAAGAAGAAAAAT
Source organism: Ceraclea dissimilis (assembly GCA_963576895.1). Taxonomy (NCBI): domain Eukaryota; kingdom Metazoa; phylum Arthropoda; class Insecta; order Trichoptera; family Leptoceridae; genus Ceraclea; species Ceraclea dissimilis. The sequence goes on from OY756360.1 coordinate 1,841,722, forward strand.
CAGACGGGCTACCTTACACTCGCGTCATATTATATACATTTGAATCGCAATTGTAACTATTTAATGCTCCTTTTCTTTTGTGTGACCAATGTAAAACTTCGAATAGGTATTTCACCCCTTAAGCCATTGATTTCGATGATGCCCCCTATGCAGTATTTAATTACTAATTATTACCTATCATTTGAGTTAAATATCTTTTGCGCCGGGCCTGGGTTTTTTTTCCATACAAAATGAGCATTCTCCTTTGTGAAATAGATCGAATCGATAGTATTGAGTATTCATCTGTTCATTCATTCTGACAACTTTCAACACACGATCCTGGATCCGTTCCACAGCAAAGTTTCTCAGAAGGTTCTAGATCTTCAGAAGTTTCTACCACACGGTATTCGTTTCTAGATAGCAAGGCATAAGCGTACCAAGTTTGGTCGAAATTGCTCCAGGCGTTCCAGAGTTATGGTGGAACAAACATACACAAATACATACCTACATACATCCATTTTTATTATATGTATATAAGATGAGAGTTCAGGTAATTCGAGAAATTGAAAGTTAGCAGTTTTTTTTTTATTTATTTATTGCAAATTATTATAACAAAGTATAAATCATTGGTGTGGTGCCTAATCCAAATGGATTTTTGGCTATATACTTATTCTAACTTAAAATTAAATATTCTACTTATTCTACAAAAAGGTCCCCGCAACACCACCGTTCGTCCAGTCAATCGTTAAGTAGTCGTCTTAGACCAGCCATTGTGGATCGGAGGATATCAGGTGGTTCTTAGGTAGTTCTTTGAACTTTCATCGGCTTTTGTGCTATTGCGAAATAATGTTAAGGGTGTGCATACCGACATTTCAAAAATTTCTAAAAACGAGAGACCTTCTATCTCGACAACCGTTACTAAATATGCTTTGGAACAAAATAGGGTAGATGCATTGAACCTTTATCTAGGGAATAACCGTAAAAGATTTTTTATATCTTGTATAGATTTCTCAATTTTTTTTTTTTAAAAACCCCTCCATACTTTTTTCCGAAAGACGGAAACTCGTTTCCCGAAAGTCGCGGAGTTAAATTTTTTTTTGTACTTATAATATACATTATATCTAGGGAATAACCGTAAAAGTTTTTTGATAGACGCAAAATTAACCCCAAAAAATGGAAAAAACGCTATTTTTATCATTTTATCATGCGATTGTCACGCGATTTTGAACCTTAATGCCGTGGGAAATGTCTGTGACGTCATTCCTGGTGCCATGCCTTTAATAAATACGATTTGTACGAGTTGCCGCAATTACTGCTCGTGTAAGTGCACCTCAAGTCGGAGCACAAAAATATTTGTTGAATAATAATAGCAACAAGTAGCCAATAGATATTCATTTCAGCGCCATAGCATTTCATGATGGTGGCAGGGGGATGGATACGGGGGGGGGAGGGAGGGAAACTACCAGCTGGGTGAGTCGTTTCGGGAATTTATCCATCTACTACGGGAAACACTATTACGTTCTGACTATTTGAATAAAATCTAGAAATGTTTGAATAAGGTGGAAATAAATTGAAATCTCTTGACTTGGAAAACATATCTTCTCCTAACCATGCACTTTTAAAGCTAGGATCTCAACTACGACGTCACGGTCATTTGGTTTCTTGGATTTTGAAGATACACATACAGTTAATTGTACGATATCTTTCAGTGTGTTAGAATTAGAAAATAAACAAATTAATAAGCGGATCTAAAATGGGATAGGCAGTAAAATAGTCAAGATTTTCTAAATAATTCATCCACTGGAAGTTTGGACTTTTTTGAGCATCATGTTTCCGAAGGGGTTTTGCCTTGTTTGGGATTATTCATGTTGAGCCAAATTACTGTGGGTTTTTCTCCAGGAACCGACCGGGCTGGCTTCACTGTACTAAGTATTAGATGTAGATATACTTTTTTACCCATATTTTAGAAATCTTTGTATTATGCAAAATATTTCTTCCTTACGCTTTTGTGAATTTTTCATTTCGATTAGGTAGAAGGGACCATTCAGTAAGAGAATTATACCTCGGAGTTATAAATCTTTTTTCACTTGAATATAAAGAATACGTAACTGAAAAATTCAAGTATCTAATGCTCCCGCTACACGCTGGTGACCAACCTCGAGCGAGTAGTGTTCATGAGTAAAAAGGCGTCAACGGTCGGTTACGTACACGTCAAGACAAACGTTCTATCCACACGCTTTTTTACTAATGGACACCACTCGCTCATGGTTGGTCGCCAGCGTGTAGCGGGGGCATAAGAAAATTAAGAAATTTGTAGATTCCTCCAGCGAGAGTCTCCCGCAATGGTCATTAAGGGTATTATTTTTTCAATTCCATTTTTTTATTTATTTATTATCCAAAAAATCATTTAACAAAGTAAAATATAAGCAAAAACAAGTACTGTATTTTATTTCCCCACTAGGCGATAGCCTGTTCTGGGGCAATACTAACCACAATATAATAGTTTAAGGTTGCATGTACAAAAAAATAACAAAAATACTGAAGCAAGTGATTAAAGAACGCTGTAAAATGATGTTGGTGTAATGGTTAAGGATTTGTTTTTTAGGTTAGGACACAGACAAGTAGTTCGGGAGGGGTTTGTTAAGGGGAGCCCTTCCGGAAAACCTTGAGCCCTCCACAGGAGAAAGTAATATATTTTTATTCCATAATAGACTGGATAACACAGGAGTTACTGCTTCTGAAAAATCCAGGGGGAAGGTGGGTTTTCCCTTACTTACTTATTTTATTTATTTTGATAGTAATAACATTGTGTGGCCTTACAGTGTAAAACACATCTCGGTACTACCGTGAACGGGTAGGTACCGACTAGTAATAATAATATAGGTATATAAAGTAATGTCTGATTTTTGTAAGTGTTCGCATAATTCCCACATTTTCAGATGGATTGCTGCGAAAATTTAGAATAACATTGGCGATAATATAAGTCTTAAGAGAAAAAGGTTTCCTATGAGATGCCATAATGTTGATGAGATCCAAGGGTTGTTAGGGTCATGTGTGGTATTGTATGAAAGGACGTTGGAAAAGAAATTTAGATCTTAAGTCACATTTCGTCCAGCTCAAACCATCGGAAGACACCGTGACCTTGCGAAGCACGGGTAACTCAGCTAGTGTATTATAAAAAACTCATATCTTTTGACTGTCGACCACTCGGAAATATAATGAAAAATGTATGCCTCAGTGGAATTGTATATTAATTACCATGAAACCCTTCAAAGGCCGACCCTACCTCATATTATATCTGAATCCTTGAATAAAATGTGAATACCTCAATACAATGCACAAGCCCTCCCCATTGAATTACTCCTACGGTCGCTCACGCACGCACGTCATGTAATTCTTCCAAGGGGCGGGACAAATGCAATAGTCAATTCACTAATAAATTGGGGTATTTAGGTACCCCCAGAGGTGCTCTATCTCTGGAATTCCGCTTAGTCGCACTTCCTGGGACACCCTGTATAAATGCATTGTATATTTACATATATCTATGACCTGTATAAGCATAACGAACAAATAAATAAATCTGCGTCACAAATAAAAAACTTCAGTGCGAAACTCGCTGGGGGCTCCTAGTTTGTTTATAATGTAGTATGTAGAACTTTAATAAAAACGGGGTTTTATCTTTTTTTAAATGAATAAAAAGGGCTTATTTACATACCTAAGCTCGAATTTTAAAGCATGCTATTTAGTTTTATATAACCCCAATCTTTTGTGCGATTTTAAAGCTCACTCAGGCTGTGTACTCCCAAACAAAACGGCCTTTACATTTTTATTTTGAGAGTATGGTATAAAGAAAAATAAAGGTAACTCGTGACGTCACCGACGATGGCTTTCATATCACAGTGAAATATGTATCATACAATGGTATGGTAAGGTTATGACGTCACAGTATTTCGACCAATAACCGTGGATCATCGCGAGTACCCAACTAGTTTCCGACGTGGTTTTTGATGAAATCTTCAAGATGGGTACGTGGGTTCACCGGACTGCGAAAAGGGGATGAGCTGTCAAGCCGCTTTACTTTTAGTAAAATTTTACTTAATTTCACTCAAATGATAGGTGTAATCGTATCTAATCTGACGTAATACCATAAGAAATTGTAAGCCCCGGCTTCCCTTCTGCAGAAATCCACCCTTCGCCACTGCTACTTAGAGATCTGAAACTCTGCAAAGGTACTTGAAGTCGGTGACAGTAGTTGAAAAATGGATCAAATTTCTCCAGATTAAAAAAAATATGTAAAGCGTTTCAGGGCAATCCAAGGGCTGTGTGGGGTCGTATGTGGTATCGTATAAAAGGGCATTGGAAAATAAATCCAGATCGTAAGTCAGATGTTATTTAGCTCAAGCCTTGGAAGACACCGAACGATCGAGAGGTTTCAGTCACCGCATACCGCCGTTTTGGTATCTCATGAAAGTGCTTCATGAGTAGAACTCATATTTTTTGCAAGTTCTGTTAATTCTTGGAGGTAAGTGCCATTGGAATGAAGGAACCTAAGTGCCTCAGAAGGGTATCGTTTGGAAGACCGTGATAAACAGTTCTAAGATGTAAAGTCATAAAATCTTCTTTTTAAGGGAAGGTATATCGATATTAAAATAAATAAAAAAAAAACGGGAGACCTTAGATCTCGACAACCTTAGAAAAAATAGTTTAGATAGGTACATTAAACCTTAATCTAATAAATAAGCGTAAAAGGTTTTTTTGCATCTTTTTTTATTTTTTATTTTTTTTAAAAAAGGATCTGGGCTTGCATACACAAACCCAAATACTTTTCCTGCACACTTTGCACTAGGCTAAAAGCCTGTATCGCAAAGTGTGGAATACATCGCCAGCGCCGAGATTTGAACCTGGCACCTCCCGCTCGAGAGACTGCCGCCTCAACCAACTACGCCAACCATGCACTCTTGTACAGATTTCTCAAACAAAAAATGTGACAAACACCTTTGATCTTTTTTTTCCGAAAGGCAGCAACTCGTTTCTCGAAAGTCGTACTAAGTAGGTACCTACCTACATAATTAAGTACGAACATATAATCTTTATTGTTGATTTATATTCATGGAGAAGCTTGATAGAAATATACATATTATATAAACAAGATGAATATACTTAACCCGTAACTGTAACCCGTCAAAAATTACGCGGTTTTGCGGAGCAGAGAGAACAGGGGGGGTACTTTGTAAGCTTTCTCGCCCTAAACACGCAAATAAAATCTTTTAGGAAAATGACCCTTATGGCGATATACATAAGGTCGTTTTTCGTGTGCATTTTATCTGCGTGTTTCGGGTGAGAAACCTTTAGAAAGTTCCAGTACTGATCGGTAGACTTCCCTAACTTTACACGTTATTGTACGTACATTCTTATGGTGAACTTTTACTAATCGTAGTATTTTCTGTTCACCCCCTTTACGCCATGTCCCTTGCAGGGTAGGCAGAGAGAACAGATCGCCAGACTCTCCCATTCTTACAAACACTTTGTGCTTGTTTTATTCTACTTAATAAGCGAACCATAATAAGTTAACCTGCTATATGCACCAGAATGAATGGAGAATAAAAACGCCGCCAAAAATATATAATACTACCTGATTTAAGAAATTAAAATGACGAATAAAGATGACAAAATCAAGGAGTCTTCATTTCTTAATTTCAATTTGATCGCAAAAATTACGATTCTTGGCAGTATTTGTATTGGCCAACGTAAAATCCATTCCGGTGCAGTAGATAGCAGGTTCACACCCTAAGCCCGACGTTATATTCAAACAACTTGCAAAAGTTGCCACGGTACCGCGTTACATTCATACACGGTTTCCACGAGAATTATGTTAGTTGATACTTTGTCCCCAGATGGTTGTTTCAAGGAAAATAATAAACAGTAAACGCTTTTAGTACCTACCGCTAGGTGGCGCATAATGAAACAAGCAACGAGTTAACGCCGCAGGCTGCCGGGGCTTTCATTAAAGCTTAATGAAGACTTTAACAGCTCATCATCAAAGTGATGAACTTTTTTTGGCGCATTAATTAACTAACGTACATTTACTTATCTTTACTTCAAGGAAAACAAACAAAAGAATTATGAATTGTACTAGTAACCACCCGCAAAAAATCACGGAGACTGGGTTAGCACTGAGCAGATGTCCCTACATTCAAAATAATGGAAAAACACTGTCGCCATCCATAAGGTTCGCTTTCACGCGCAACTATTTGTTCACCTTTTAGACTTTTTTTTCAAAAAAATGGGGGTGCTAAAGAACATGTTTGCATCATTGTACAAGACAAACGATGGTGTACGTGTAAGTAGCGTCGCAGGCGATTTTTTTGTACAAAACATTAGTACGTTTAGTATTCTTTCGGATTACCTCCTCCTCGATTTGCCGCCCCTTATTTTAAATTACATACATATTCGAACAACTTGCAAAAGTTGCTACGGGTCCTGCTATGGGAATGAGTTTTCCTATCTTCTTCTTCTTTCGTATGCACACGACCATTGTACAAGTTGTCTTGGAGTCAGAACTCCGCGACAATATTTTGCAAGTAATCTATTGCCCTTGGCGTCACCTCATGGATTTCCTCAAGAACCCCTGCAAACTTCTTGTCAGGACACCTCTCTACTATATGGTCAACAGTCTCGATCTGGCCGCATTCACAAAGGGGATGGTCTCTCTTGCCTATAGAAGGGTGACATAAATGAAATAATAAGGTTGCGTTGCGTGTCTGGTTGGTTTTATTAATGAATTAAAATTATGTTTTACAAATGCTTATACATTAAAATATGTCTATTAGTGCCGTGAGCAAACAGTTAAAATAATTTCTTATAAATTGCTGACGATGAGGTTTCCCTGTGGACGATACAAGTAACTGAGTGAGACCGCTATATCTCTATCTTAGTAAAGGAGTAAATTGAAAAAAAAAACTTGTATTTAAATTGCTGTTTTTGACTGTTAAAGTGAAAGTCACTTTTTACCATGTTTTTTACGTGTCTGCAATTTTCCCATCAAATTTTAATAACTTCCCAATGTATCGGCACATTGAAATTTTAAACAAATATTATCTTTAAGAGGAAGGGTACGACATATGAGGCCACGCGTCATTTCCCGCGCCGTTAAGGTTCAAAATTGCATGATCAAACGTTAACTTTTTGGAGTTTTGGAGAGAGTTGGATTAAAAAAATACGGCCATATTATCATTACAAAAAAATATTCTTTGCGACTTTCTGGTAAAAAGGTGCTGTTTTTTTTTAAATCTATCCAAGATATTAAAAATCTTTTACGGTCATCCACTAGATAAAGGTTCAATGTATCTACTACATTTTTTTTCAAAGCATATTTAGTAAGTTTGTCAAAATCTAAGGTCTCGAACATCTCTTTTTTTAATGTCAATATGCCTACTCTTAAGTGATAGTTTAGATTGTTGCAGTAGTACTGCTGTTTAATTATACATACGTAAGCACACATTTCAAATCTGCAAATTTCAATTAGGTTTAGTTAGGTTTAGTTTAGTTAGGTAATTTGGTCATAGAAAATATAAGAAATATTCAACAAAAACTACTCCTGAACGCAGGCAACCTCTATAACATTCCAATGTCAACAGTCTGTCTCGATTGGCCAAATAGTCCGAGAGCCCGCTGCTTAATTTATGACGTATCTGTTTTTTGATCGAAATGTGGTATAAATGATAGCTTACCAATAGGGTATTACATCGCACTAGGGTTGCCTATCAAAATCTTGCCGCAACCCCCCCTGCCCCCCCCGAAAAGGTCCCTCTTCGCGGTTTTTCGCATTTTATAGGAATATGGTAAGAGATAGGAGAAAGTAGTCAATGACAAAAATAATCCTTGCTACGAAAAAATTGACTTAACATTTTTTGTAGAGAATTTAGCAAGGATTATTTTTGTCATTGACTACTTTCTCCTATCTCTTACCATATTCCTATAATATGCGAAAAACCGCGAAGAGGGACCTTTTCGGGGGGGGCAGGGGGGGTTGCGGCAAGATTTTGATAGGCAACCCTAGTGCGATGAAATACCCTATTGGTAAGCTATCATTTATACCACATTTCGATCAAAAAACAGATACGTCATAAATTAAGCAGCGGGCTCTTGGACTAAAATTTATCTTGAAATGGAATGGACCAATTATGTAATTAGGCATCTGGCGTCTGCTAACTATTGATGGCTGTTTTTGTTGCCATCTAGAATAGAAACATTTTCACCATCTTAATTCAATTTGTTCAAAATGGATAGTAGATAGTGGATAGGATAGATGATATTATAGTTTGTAAGAGATACTTAAAACCCATAGATAGTGCAGGCGCTGAAAGGAGTTTCGTTTGCGTAATATGAGGACCGAATTCCATCAATAGGGTCCTTGCATGTTTTTTTTTTATTTTAGTTTTCGGTACATTTTTTTCCTTGTTAGGTCAGGGGATCGTATATCCCCTGCGACACTGCGACCAGAGTAGGTTTATTGTGACACCCTTCAATGTTACAGCTCGTCCTCAGGGCCGATGTGTCTCATGTAGCTCACGATCTGTTTTGGTGCGAGTAGTCTTGCCTTCTCGGTGTCTAGTAGGGGCCCTCCAAGAGAGTGACTTCTTTTGTGAGCGAGTGCGTCACAGTTACAGAGGATGTGAATAGGTGTTTCGTTGTCCTCTGAACAGAATCTACAGACTGGGGTGTCTGAAAGCCCAATTTTGAACACATGTGCTTCCGCAGTCTGCAGTTCCCAGTCAAGGTCCTGGTTAGGATTCTTATTTGTTTTTTTGGAAAGCTTGAGAGCTTCGGTGGTGCTTCGGTACATTAACTATAAATTAAGGTTTTCCGAAAATATGAGATTTTAATTTTTAATTTGAGATTTTAACCCCTATGTACGCCACTGTTATATATAGCTTCCTAACTTTATGTTAAAAACTGACTCTTCCATTAATATTCTTGATGTAATTTTACTCATACATTCCATTAGTAAAACTTTTTAAGGCAAAAGAAAAGTTGAGATCAATGTCCGCTATACTCGTGTTACATTTGGATGCTAAATCATTTCCTAACCAAACACAATGCAAAAGTACAAAGTAGTTGAGATAATAAGAAAAAAGGTTTCTTCGGGATGAACTTTCATAATGGGGGTCTAATGAAGGAAAAGGAAGGAAGGTAAAGTTTAACAATTGAGTTACTTTAAGATAATAATCAATGTTTACAAAATCTGTACATAAAGGGCTGCGTTTTTTGTCGTTAATTGTTATCAGACGATTCGGCGAGCAATTATTTATCGCACTAAGACAGAATGTATTACAGATCATTTTCTCTAACTTGGCCGCCGGCGGATGTTAGCTGCAAGTGGAGTTTCAAATTGTGTTGTTGGTGGTCCTGATTGTCGAATATTGTCATGAGAGCTGTCAGAGGTCCGTAATATTGTATTTTTTACAAGCCAGCTACGAGTACAATGCCGAAAGTATTACAGAGCAGTGCTAGAGAAATCATTTCAAAGGCAAGAGAGATTTGCGAGTTGGAAAAAGTAAAAAATTACTCCGATAATTCCTTTAAACCGCCATCACAAGTAAGGAACCTGTATAAAGGTGGGAAGAACTATTGAACATTGAGCCCCTTCTATATCTATGACAAATCTATGGTGGACGCCATTTTCATTGCGAACTTATGATTGCGTGTCATGTTGGCTGGCCACAATTGCATGAATCCTGGTGATATTTCAGTGATTTTTGCGACTCATTATGTATAATCAGTGTGAAAATTACCTTTGGAATATAACCTATGAAATCAAATGGTAAATTACTGTACTTTATATCGAGAAAAAATTGCGTATACCTAGCGGAAATGCTGGCGGCGGTCAATTTTTGTCTATGGCTTTATCCGTTAGGACTTCCTACATTTATACAAGTTCCCTAATCACAAGTTAGAAAAACAATGTTGCCAGTTTATTCTAACACTCTAAAAATTGGTCATTTTTTTAAACAAGTTCTAAAATATATGTAATTTGAATGTAGCGAAAAATGTAACCATATCTTATTATCAGATCAAGCAACACTAAATCAAGTTTGCACCAGGGGACTTCTGTCGTGAAATACACTATAGGCTGATTGTTTCAATTTTAATTATCAAACAGAGATAGAGGTATTAGAATACTACAAAAATACAACAAGTGGTTGTTTGGCAGACATTGCCTGCGGCAATAAGCCCCCATTTGATAATATTTTTTATTTATTTATTGAACATACACTTTAAAATAAATACAGGGTGATTGGTTCCGCTATTCAGATATTTTGAGAGGTGATAGAGGGTGTTCTAAAACGTAGATCTGCCAAAGGGATGTCATCCCAATTCTTAAGGGTTGCGGAGTTACACCCTTTTAAAAAAATTCCACCCCCGACATCGACTACCATCACATTTCACTGAATAACTCTGATGCTATGGGTCCAAAATTAATAAAAAAATATTTTTAGGTCTCGTAATAAAACAAGCTTTTAATTGATGTCAAAAATATTTAATAATAATAATAATAATAACTTTGCTAAAATTAAACACAAAAACAAAATTTCATTTTTTTTTGTTGAAAGTTTTGACAGATTTAATTTTTTTTCAATAAAAACTATAATTAACTAGTACTTTTTTTCTTTTGATAAATACATTAGACCCTTGTGAATAAAAATGCTCAACATTATCTATCCATATTTTGAGCCAGTTTTTCAAAATCTTCGATTTTGTAACTACATATTCAATAAAAAATTACTTCTTCGCTACTGATTATTCCTCTTTTAGTACTACGTATCTACAATAAACAGGTAGTCAGTAGCGAAGAAGTAATTTTTTATTGAATATGTAGTTATAAAATCGAAGATTTTGAAAAACTGGTTCAAAATATGGATAGATTATGTTCGACATTTTTATTCATAAGGGTCTAGTGTATTTATTAAAAGAAAAAAAAGTACTAGTTAATTATAGTTTTTATTGAAAAAAAAATAAAAGATGTCAAAACTTTCAACAAAAAAAAAATGAAATTTTGTTTTTGTGTTTAATTTTAGCAAAGTTATTATTATTATTATTAAATATTCTTGATATCAATTAAAAGCTTGTTTTATTATGAGACATAAAAATATTTTTTTATTAATTTTGGACTCGTAGCATCAGAGTTATTCAGTGAAATGTGATGGTGGTCGATGTCGGGGGTGGAATTTTTTTAAAAGGTTGTAACTCCGCAACCCTTAAGAATTGGGATGACATCCCTTTGGCAGATCTACGTTTCAAAACACCCTCTATCACTTCTCAAAATATCTGAACAGCGGAACCAATCACCCTGTATATGACTACAGCCATATGCTGTGTATATTTTTCAATAAAGATTTATTTAAGTACCTATTTATTTAATATTTAAGATTTTTCACCTAACGTAAAAACCAAAATGACGGGTCATTGGCCTCATACGTGTTGTACTTTACGTAAATCGTTGTTTTTTATGGAATTGTGAAAAGACATGTTAAAAGTAGAAAAGTTTTTTTAATGTTATTACAATATTAACATACTGTTTGTCGGTACATTTATCAGGGTTCGTTAACACTATTATTCCACACACCTAGTTTATCAAATCGTACAGTGAGTTGCAGAGAATTTAATATTATTTAACTTCTACCTACAATTTTACTCTCTAAATTTCATTGTTAAAAAGTTATGATCAATAAATTGAAAAATTACCGAAATTATAAAGTTGTTGGCTCGCCCTAGTGAACGCACATGGCGCGGAGGTCACAAACTTGGATTCTGAACCAAGGGACCAACCTATATAACATATCCAAAAACCAGAACTACTATACAATTTGCATGGTAGGGTACCATTTTTTGTCTTCGTTTCCCAACTTTATAGGTACTTTCAAACATTGGAAAATATGAGACTGACTGTAGTTGAATAATTGAACAATAATATTATTCTACTCGAAGATTGAGTTACTTGGGAAAATATTTTTATATGGAAACTTATATAATTTACAGTTTTCTTTATTCACTCATTGGAAGTCTAAACGTTTCCAAGGTTTTAAGTTGTCTACGTTTATCAAAAGCTCATTTAGAATAGAGATGAGGTCGTTGCCTTCTCAGGGTGAATAGTCTGTACTCTGTACCTGGAGATGACAGATAACTCCCTTTTTAATGTTTATTACGTGATACACTTGTTTGGTTTTGACAAGACATTGATAGGACTCAGGAAGAGGGGGGGGGGGGGTTGAGCTCTGGGCCACAGACAATAAGTACCTAACAACCATGGGCGTCGCCAATTTCGAAGCTAGGAGGGACAACTAAAATTGATATTACCAAACAGAAAAAAACAGTAAATAATGTCGCAGGCGAAATTTCTTTTGAAAAATGGGTGAATTGATGAAACTGGTAGTCTTTCAATAGTGACGGATCTGGTTATATTTTTGGGTTACAACACGACTAGCGCCGCGGGCGGAAATTTTGTCATACACTTAACATGAGAAGATATATAAATCCAAATTGTTTAAAAATACAGTTTATTTTTTATGAATAAACCCTCACTTTAATTAACGGCCGCGGGGAAAAACAATAAACGAAAAAAAAACTGTGATTTAATGGATTTTTCACAATAATTATTGAAAATTAATGACATGATGAATGTGATTTAATTCTCCCATGAAGAAAATGGTGGGATAGCTGAGGAATTTCGGGGGTGGGGGATGGGGGGGGTGAACCCCTAAAACTTCCTAACTGCCTACGACCATGACCGCACTGTCATCTCTGTGTACCCCGCAAGGGAAAGATTGGTAGAACATTTAATAAACTGTAGGGAGTATTTTCAACAAGGAAAAAGAATGAAAAAACTAAATATTTAGATTCAAATCCACTGACTTCTGCTTTCGCGACTAGTATTCGAGGATTTGCTCCCTCATCATAAAGTAAGCAGGAATACAGTAAGCAGGAATACAGAGACAGTGAGTATTTATAAGAATTGAAACAACATAGTGGCAAAAGCTCGTAATTAAAAAATGTAAGAAGGTAGATATAGTTTATAGGTAGATACAAATGGACATCCGAGGCAAAATCCAGAGAGAGATGGAGACGAATGAGGGAGGCCTATATCCAGAAATAGAAGCTGCAGGGCTTATGAAGAAGAAGAAGAAGAAGAAGGTATAGTTTAATAAACAAACAAAAATCTACAGTGATGAATAACTATCACAAAAGAGTGCCTTGTGGAAGGACTTTTTCTAGCTAAACAATGTTAGTTCGTGTGAGACGTCAATTATTATTTATTGATTGATTTTTTTATTCACAAACTGAAAAAATCCGATAGATACCTATGTCATGATTGTCATGTGTCAAAACATTGTAAAGAAAATGTATGACACTTGTTCAATGTCACATATGACGTAAACTAATCCGGTATAGTGTGGGTACCGTAACATTATGATGATATTATACTCTACAGTTGGTATACCTGTTATTTCCCACCTGATCCGGTGACAGTGTTATTATTTTCTGAAAGGTATATCATGTCACTAAAGTGATAATGATACCATTACACTGAGCTGCCATATCATAGAAATTTAACAACACGAGCAAGCACTAGTATGTTGGTACCCTTGATAATTTGCGCACTTATTTTTTTACACGCTTTTTTTTTAATTTTACCTTGCGTTGTTGGTGGTGTGGTATGGTAAAGCGTTTTTTTTTTCATTTTTTGGGGATAATTTCGTTTCAATCACAAAACTTTTACGCTTATTATCTAGATTTGAATGCATATTATCAATACAAAAAAAAATCTCCGCGACATTCGGGAAACCGGTTTCTGTCTTTAGGAAAAAAGATCTGAGCCATTTTTCACATTTTTTTTAGAGAAATCTATACAAGATATAAAAAACCTTTTACGGTATTCCCCAGATAAAGGTTCAATGTATCTATTTTTTTCCACAGCATATATATTTAGTAACTGTTGTCGAGATATAAGGTCTCCCGTTTTTAGAAATTATTGAAATGTCAATATGCATACTCTTAATGTCAAATTCAAACATGTTAAGGATTACATTTTTAAATACCTGCATGTTTAATTCGGCACAATTTAACTTCCCCAAATTACTCTGCAAAGGCATCGGTATAATTGCAGGTATATAAAGTTGGCATAATATGACTACCGCCATCTTATTTTATTTTATTTATTTTCTTATCGGAATCATACAGTCACAACAACAAATACATAAATTTACATATTGCTTACAAACAGACCAGCAAAGATTACACATATTACCTAGAATATAATAAACACAAAAAAAAAACAAAGAACAAAACATTCAAGTGTGCGCGAACTAAAAAGTATTGATACATAAAAATGGTTGGAGCGTACGCGAAATACCACAAATAATCTCAATAGAGGGCCCGTATAAAGGGGTAAATTAGTGTAAACATCAACAAACCCTTTTTACATGCTAATGAAGAGATTATAACTGTTTTGAAGCATTTCAAGAATTAATTAGGCTATAAACCAGCCCTGGGAAAACTGCGGCCCGCGAACAATAAGCACTGCCAAAAAGAAAAGTTAAAAATCGCTAAAAATTATTAGACATTTCAAATATGCTAGATAGGATTGAATAGTCTAGTCTGTTGAGTTGTGCATTCGTTATTCTAAAAAAATTTCACCTGCGGCGCATTATTCAATTTTTGATGAGAAACCTTTCATTTCATTTATTTATTATCCAAAAAAGCATTTAACAAAGTAAAAATATAATAAAAAAAACAAGTAAGTACTGGATTTTATTGCCCCACTAGGTGATAACATGAAATGGTATTTTATTCGCTTATAATTTCAAATGTGGGGGCTTCATAGAAAAAGTTTGCCCAGGCCTACTTATCGTTACTAGTCTATAATTATACCTTTTATATACTTTTCCGAGAATTTTCTGAAACACGTGTTGCTCAGTAATCCCACATAAATATTTTAGTTCGTTTGTTTATATCACCACTTCCCATTTAATATCATTTCTCTTATGGGTTTCCATGGATACAAATTTTTTCCATAGAATTACTACTAATCCAGAGTACAACATATTTGAAACAGAGAGTACTTTGTGTCCAATTTCCACAATTTCCAGTTAATTCATTCCGGGGTAATCTTTTATATGAAATGGTTTTGTGCATTCATTTATTGAGTGCATTTAGTAAACATTCTCAAAATACACTTAGGATATAAAAAGTTTAATAATTTGTAGTCTTGAATGAGATATTTCTTTAGACAAAACATCAAAATTCAAGGTTTTTCAAGAAAATCTCCACCATTAGTTGTGTTAGTCCAAATGTCACTTTTTAAAATGATAAGTTGTTTTTAAACTAATGAGAGGTGGTATTATCATTATTTGCAATGTAAAAGGTAAAATAGGCTTTTATTTACGTTTTGTAAATGAAATTTTGCCATTTGCCAAATTAAAATTTACGACAAGAGCAAAATATTCATATTGTCTTTTTGTCATACCAATATTTCATATATTTTCTCTGTTGCACAGATGTCATATTCTCTAGATGGGTGCAGTATTTTTTCTCTATCTGACATAGATTATATTGCTTCCGAATATTTGTTAATCGATGTTCTACAACATGGATGTATAATACTTCTAGTAAACTGGATTCATCTCTTGGCCGACTATTGCGGTTCTAGGGGAAATGGCCAGTTAGGCAAAAGAAGCAAAATGGAGGATTTTCCATACTAAACGGGCTATAGGAAACTGCGGTTTTCACATGGATTTTTGGTTTTCACTGTTTATATTTTAACTGAAAATGAATTATAGACATCATATTGACATAATTATAGGACCAAGGGATGTAAATACTCCGTTAATCAGGATTTATAAGCAATTTCTTTAACAAAGGAAACGGCACACTATGGAAGTAAATTAAATTACATTTATTTTATTACATAAATTAAACATTGCACGAAAATTCATAAATACATACACATTAGCTTTAAATGACAAAAAATATGAAAAAATAAATTCCTACATAATAAATGATATATTTAAAACGTCTTCACATCCGTGATATTCAATATCATAATTAGTGATAGGAAACTACTGAAAACACATTTTTTCTCATTTTTTTTTCTTAAGCGATGCATAAGGTTTAATTCTTAAAGGAAAATCTGAAAAAAAGAACAAGAAAAATAAATAAAAGTAATTTAATTTACTTCCACCGTGTGCCGTTTCCTGTGTTATAAAATTGCTCATAAATTCTGATTAACGGACTATTTACATCCCTTGGTCCTATAATTATGTCAATATGATGTCTATAATTCATTTTCACTAGGTTCAGCGGCACAATGGAAGACATCCATAACTTGTCTCCTGAAGCACTTCAATACCTGAGCTCTCACGAACTTAATCTCTGACTCTGGTCTCTCCAACGCCATACGAAATATATATATATATAGTTAAAATATAAACAGTGAAAACCAAAAATCCATGTGAAAACCGCAGTTTCATATAGCCCGTTTAGTATGGAAAATCCTCCATTTTGCTTCTTTTGCCTAACTGGCCATTTTCCCTAGAACCGAACAGAATGTATAGACAAACACCTATGTTTTCCATCCAGTTTACTAGTATTATAAATCCATGTTCTACAATTATTAAAATCTTATGCAAAGTTGCTACACCACAAAAAATTGCCATACCACAAAAAATAAATATATTGTAAGTAGGTAGGTACCTGCTGTAAATATTTTAGTTCGTCCCAATGGTTCTAACATTTTCACCATATCCTTTATACTTTATAGACTCTAAACCGTTCATCCGATTGAGATGAAACTTTGGGAAATTGTTGTGCTTGCCCCAAGGAGTGTTCTAATGGGGGTAGGGAATACAAGGAGGGGGGCAAAAAGGGGGGGGCAAGAAAAAAAACTTTTTTTTTTTCAAATATATATAACTTTTAGTGTCGAAAAGATGAATGGTAACCCTACCAACATCCGGAGTAATAAGGAGGGGGGGGATTGGGGGGCTGGGGGGGTCGGGATGAAAAAAAGTGATATTAATGTCGAATCCATAGTTTTCCACCTCAATAAGATGAATAGTCACCGTCCCGACATCCGCAGGACTAAGGGGAGGGAGTAAGGGGGGGCTAGGGGGGGTCGGAATGAAAAAAGTGATATTAGTGTCGAATCCATAGTTTTCCGCCTCAATAAGATGAATAGTAACCCTCCCGACATCCGCAGGAATAAGGGGAGGCTAGGGGGGGGGGGTCTGAATGAAAAAAGTGATATTAGTGTCGAATCCATAGTTTTTCACCTCAATAAGATGAATAGTCACCCTCCCGACATCCGCAGGAATAAGGGGAGGGAGTTAGGGGGGGTCGGAATGAAAAAAGTGATATTGGTGTCGAATCCATAGTTTTCCACCTTAATAAGATGAATAGTCACCCTCCCGACATCCGCAGGAATAAGGGGAGGGAGTTAGGGGGGCTAGGGGGGGTCGGAATGAAAAAAGTGATATTGGTGTCGAATCCATAGTTTTCCACCTCAATAAGATGAATAGTCACCCTCCCGACATCCGCAGGAATAAGGGGAGGGATTTAGGGGGGGCTAGGGGGGGCTAGGGGGGGTCGGAATGAAAAAAGTGATATTAGTGTCAAATCCATAGTTTTCCGCCTCAATAAGATGAATAGTCACCCTCCCGACATCCGCAGGAATAAGGGGAGGGAGTTAGGGGGCTGGGGGGGTCAAATTGAAAAGTAAATAAATTATGCAGACCCCCCAAAACTGTTGTGAGTTTTAGTGGCTCTGCAGTACTTTAACTAAACATGATGGTACCACTGATTTTGGGTTCCACTGCCGACCTACTTCACCATCCATACACAAATTTTGCCGTTGCGAAGCACGGGTAATACAGCTAGTCTCTAATAATAAACGAAAGCGCCTGAGTGACTGAATGACTGACTGACTGACATACTCACTCATCAACTCAGAGCCCAAACGGCTAATCATAGAGAAGTGAAATTTTGCAGACAGATAGGTTTTAATACAAAACTTTCCACTAAGAAGGGATTTTTGGAAATTCCGCCCCTAAGGGGGTGAAAAATAGAGTTAATAGTTTTATTTAAGAGTATACGAATATCTCGGAAACCAGATATGGTACCAACTTGAGATTTGACACAAAGATTTTCCTATCAAAATTAGTAATTTGGATGTTTAAATAAATAAAAACTTTATTGCACATAAATTTACACACAAAGGGCGGATTTATCGCCTGTTCGCGATTTCTGCCAATCAACCCAACTTTGACATATGAAATGAAACATAAATTTAAAAAAAAATTACATACCAATGTACTTAATGTACCCGTTAATATAATACATATAGATAAAAAATATAAAAAGCAATATATACGACTAATAAAAATAAAAACAAAATAAATACATACATGAATAGAGCCATTCGCATGTTTGGCCGAATTTCGCATTTTTTTATTAAAAGGGATGAAAATGGACTCAAAGAAAAGGGATGTCAAAAATAATTACTCGGGCAATGCCGGGCAATAAAGCTAGTTTCCTACTTTAATATAATTTTAATTGGTATAAACAACTTGGGAGTATTCTTACTGAAATTTATTACTCTTTGTGTGATCCTTATTACCAATTAGTGGAACGACGTCAATGGATTCTAAGAAGAAAATTTGTATAAGAAGGATGTTGTCTTGATGTGTTGTCTTATCCATAGAGGTAGAATATCTCAGAGCGTCACAGGTTCAATTTTTGATGATCTGCGTATAACACACATGATATATTTTCAATTTTCTTTTAACAAAGTCGATAGGGAATTGTACGCTAAAACCACCTGGTCTCAGGGGATACCGGCAGTACAATATAATACATACAAACCTTACAATACCTTAAACATCAGCCTTCATAAGACAGCGGTTAGAATCAGGTGTATAAGTCTGGAGGTCTGGGTTCGATTCCTGGCTGCAGCTGCTGGATCATTCATCAGTTCTTCCTTAGCTAGACATCTGTTGTGATGAGCTCTTGATATCCTAAAATTTGGACAAAGATTATTGAAATTCTATACAAGTATTTACTACTCGATGTGGAGCTCACACTCCTCTTCATCACAGGTCTCAGCTGAGATGGTTTGGACACGTCATTCAGATGCCAGACGAGCGGCTTCCGTTAAAAGCTCTAGAAGCCGAGGGTGCAGACAGAAGACCGGTGGGCCGCCCCAGAAATAGCTGGCAGAAGTAGGTGACAAAGATGTGCGAGGAGAGACTGTGGTTGGAGTGGCCAGAGATCTTGGAAGCCGATAGTGACAGGGGCCTCTGGCGAAGATACACAGATGCTTTGAGCCCCCGACCCAACCGAGGATAGAAGGAGAAGAAGATGTATGTATTTACTACTACGATGACAGATATTTTAATTTAATTTAAATTTAATTTAGTTATAAATACAAAATTGATAGCTTAAAATGAACAATCACAAACTACAAATAAATATCTTAACAACTATAAAAATACACATTATTTTTCCCAACTCCACATGGCTGCTCCCTGCTAAAATGTAGGCTCACAAATTGGTACTGCGAATACTTTCAACCATTCTACCTTAACCTACTTCTATGGTCTGATTTTATCTCCGCAAGGATTCTCTTTATATATATTTGCCATTGTAAGTAGCGAACATCTAATAAAGAAGACTGTGTAATTGATATTAGGTATCTGAATACTCCTTTAGGGTATTCATCCATCCTATTTTTAAACAGTTTCAGAGGATGGGATAAACAACAAACAACACTTTTTGCAGACATAAGAATAAAGCTAATAAGAACTCAAATAAAAGACATTAGGATCTATTTAAAATTATCGTTTTATTTAGATTTTTAATACTTGGGTAGGAGGTAAGCATACTCGTACATATATAATTTATTCGTCATTGTCTCCAGTTTCAATCGTTACGATTGATTTGCAGCAAAGCCCCATGTCGCTTTCTACACTCATCCCTGTCCTGTGCGGTTCTTTTTAACTCATCGAAGCCCATATTCTGGCACAGGTCGTCCAGGTATTCTTTCCTTGGTCGTCCTGTGTAGTTTGTCCCCTCGTTCATTCCTTCAATTAATTCAAATAGGAGACCCTCTTGATGCACTATGTGGCCGAACCATCAGGCATTCTTTCTTTCTGCTATTGCATTGAGCAGCTGTCTTCCTCCTTTGTTTTGTTGAGAACTTATTCGTTCGTTATGTGATCCCTTCAAGGAATTCCTAAAATTCTCCTGTAAGACCACATTATTGTCTGCGTATACGAAAATATGATACTGTCGTCACGATTCATAACTGTGACATGGAAGATGCGGTCTCCTCCTCCATAGATAGGGCAAAAGGTAGCACCCATACTGCCCCTGTGGAGGGGTAGAGTCTGTCGCTTACATCAACAGAGAGTGCCCACTCACAAAGTTCAGCGGTAACATGGAAGACATACACAACCTGTCTTCTGAGGCTCTTCAATACCTGGACTCCCACGATCCTAAGGTCTGAATCTGCCTTCTTAGCGCTATACGATACTCGTAATTCGTATTAGTTTGTAAAAACGTTGGATTTTGTTCATGTCATTAGGGAGTATATTCCTTTCCTAGGAGATTTGTACACTTCCTAGGTTTCATACATTTTTGATAACATATTTGTTAGAATTATTGTTTTTTTTTTAACGATAGAGGGCTTTTTTAGTAACCTTTTATAGTCCTCCCCATTCTCTGTCAATGCAAACTTAGTGTTTCACGAGAAAAGAAGAAATCAATGTATTTGTTATATTCTAGGAATACTTTAATAATGTATTCTAAATTATAGTTGGTTGTAAGACGCCTAAGGCGCCCGTTGGAAAATGACGAATATAACCAATACCTCAATTGAATATACACGGAGTTATGTTAAGTATTCGCTCTTTCACCCGAGTTCTTTAGCGCTGTAGAATTATGGTTGGTTGGTAGATATTGTAGAAGGCAATTAACCCGCCATTTAACTCTTCTATAAATATTGAAGTGGTTGGTAGCCTGCAGGGGCGAAGCTGCCTAAGAACACGATTCCTATCGGGTTACCTTTAAGAAAAAATGATAGGTATAACAGTGTCCCATAAGAAATGTTAGCCCCGACTTCCCTTCTGAAAAAATCCACCCTTGGCCACTGGTAGCCTGGTTGGTAACACGCTCGACTGTTAATCCGGCGGGCGCGGATTCAATCCCCGATGCCGACTTACTTCACTTCACGACACAAGCTTTTCAAGCTTCCTGTGATGTGTACAAAGATGTATTTGGGTTTATTTAACCGGTGACAGTCCCGGTAAACCAGGACGTCTGGCAACCCTAGTTAATAATAATATTGATTTTTGAAAACCACAATAAATACCTATAAATTATTTTTTAATCGAATCTGGTACTTAGAGGCCTTACTTTAATGAATCAGTCAGTCAATCAGTCATATATATATATATATATATATATATATATATATATATATATATATATATATATATATATATATATATATATTTTCAAGTTTTCTGCTTTGCTCTGGGGAGGAAAGGGGAGAGGTGTATAATTACGGGGGAATCAAAGAAAACCGATATGAAACAAGCACTCGGTGCCAAAGTTTTTCGCGAGTCAATGAACTGAAGACCTACACAGGGGGTGGTAAAATACATTTTTCATTTTTTTTAGATAATTATTTCAAACCAAGTGACAGCTTTAAAACGGCTGACAAACAAATGTCTTAAAGTTAATTGTTAAATACAGTACGTCTTCTATTATATCGGAGCAAGAAAACAAATAGCTTGAAATTATTTGTAAAATAAAAACACTATTTTTTACTTCCACTGTTTATTTTTGAGTACATACACCAGAGATCTTTCAAAGCTTATTGCTTCATCTTCAGTGGTTTTCTATGAACTCATGGAAAAATATAGAAAAAACCCATAGAAAAAAGTTCATAGAAAACCACTGAAGATAAAGCAATAAGCTTTGAAAGATCTCTGGTGTGTGTACTCAAAAATAAATAGTGGAAGTAAAAAACAGTGTTTTTTATTTTACGATGTGCTTCCATAAGGTTAACCTTCAAACAATCAATAAACAAATAGCTTGGTTATGAAAATTGCATTAGCGTCAAAATTATGGAGTTAACTGGAAGAAATCGCAGTTCTGCGATAAGTTCACCCTAGTGAACAACGTTTTATAATCTGTACTATGTCCATTTTGTATATTTATATGTGTTTGTTGTTTGCTTTAAGTTTAAATAAATAAATAAATAAAAGTAAAAACGGGCAAAAGGTCGCGCCACGAAAACATTATGAACACACTTTCCCAACAATCCCGAATTTGATGAACCATCGACTTATTACGTCGTCTGCGCACTTCTTTGTATTAGCGCGTTGCGATTAATCGATTGTGTTTCGATCGATTATTCGATTATCGATTAATGCAGTCGATTGTGAACTAGGTATTCACGATTATTTCGACGATTAAATATGGCGCTGATACCATCACTAAAATAGTTATGCTGAACTGGAATAAGAATGCTTAAATTTATTTTTTTACATTCCTTCATTTTCATTATTAGTAGCTCTGAAATTATTTTTTGTCAAGAGAGTTTTCATAATTATTTCAAAGGTCTTCGTGTTTTTGTTTTTTGTTTTTTTACGTAAACTTTTTTTACAGTTTTTATTGTTGAGTATTGTTTGTTTTTTACCACCTTTCCCCTTTTTCATTTCACATTAACAGCTAGCACTAGTTGCTTCTTCTCGTACACCCTCTTCCCCTTACTGGAGCTAAGAGGGGAGAGTTTGCCTCACCCAACCATTTCTCATTATCATTATGGTATGATGAGTAATACCTAATATATTTTCTTTCCTCCTCCTTAAGAGCAGGCATATTGACATTTCAAATATTTCTAAAAACGGGAGACCTTAGATATCGACAACAGTTACTAAATATGCTTTGGAAAAAAGAGTAGATATATAGAACCTTTATCTAGGGAATAATCGTATTTTTTTTTTATATGTTGTATAGATTTCTCAAAAAAAAAGTGAAAAACATCTCTTTCCCGAATGTCGTGGATTTTTTTTGTATTGATAATATGCATTAAAATCTAGGGTATAACTGAAAAAGTTTTCTGATTGAAGCGAACTCCAAAAAATGAAAAAAAAAAAACGCTATTGTTACAATTTTATCATGCGATTGTTCATGTGATTTTAATGCCGTGGGACTACATGGTTAGCGCAGTTGGTTGAGGCGGCAGTCTCTCGTGCGGAAGGTGCCAGGTTCAAACCCCGGCGCTGGCGATGTATTCCACACTTTGCAATACAGGCTTTTAGCCTAGTGCAAGGTGTGCAGGAAAGTATTTGGGTTTGTAAATATGTAAATTTAAAAATAATAATAATAATCGCGACGTCATAGTTGGGTCGGGATCTTAATTCATTGTTTGTGTTCGATGCGACGTGCTAGGAATCTAATTATTTTATTTTTTTATACAGCGGAAGTAAGAATATAAAAATAAGTATCGATTTTTTTAATACACGATTTTATTACTTCACATCCTAGAACTATCCCAATGGCGCCTCCCACCAAGAACGGCCAGAATCAAAATTTGTAAAAATATATGAGTTGTACTCGTGAAGCACTTTCGTGAGATACCAAACATGGCGGTATGCGATGACTGGATCCTCTCGATCGCTCGGTGTCTCCCGAGGCTTGATTTAGATAAAATCTAACTCAAGATCTGGATTTAGGTATTTTCCAACGTCCTTTCATACGATACCTGACATGACCCCAAACGACCCTTGGATGCCTTGTAAACCCTTTACATCTTTTATGTCTCTGGAGTAGGCTGATCTAAAGTGGTAAAGGATTATATTTTATTGTCATCGACTTTACGTATGTTTGGAAAGTTTCAGGTCTCTAAGTAGTCAGGAAGTGGTCGAAGAAACCATATAATAGTAAGATTTGCGCACAAACAAAAAAAAAAC
The DNA here is from genome assembly GCA_963576895.1 of Ceraclea dissimilis. Classification (NCBI taxonomy): domain Eukaryota; kingdom Metazoa; phylum Arthropoda; class Insecta; order Trichoptera; family Leptoceridae; genus Ceraclea; species Ceraclea dissimilis. The sequence continues at coordinate 1,865,730 of OY756360.1, forward strand.
TAATAAAAAATCTCCACAGTGTAAAATCTCATAAAAATAATGGAGAACAAAAAACTAAATAACTAAATAATGAATAAGCAGTTTTTTTTTTATTCGAATTTGCCTTTGAAATTTAGTGAAACTTGAGATTATTCCAGTATTTTATTTTGTTAGATATAATTCATATATTTGTTTGATAAAATGTTTAAGGTGAGATGCAGTGACTTGTGAATAATTTCTTTTTATATTCGGTCCCTACGTCAAAATTGATTTTGTCTGATTTTGCGCAGGCACTCTCATACAAAACATTGAGAAGTTGAAATAACACTCATTAGGTAGATTTTTTTAATGGAGTTAGGCAGGACGCGTTGCCAGACGCTCAGATTCTAGATGGACCAAAAAGATTTTCGAGTGGCAACCTAGAACGAGCAAAAGAAGCGTAGGAAGACCTCAAGCAAGATGGTCTGCCGATGTAAGGCGAATCGCAGGAAGCAAGTGGATGTAGTATGCCCAGGATAGGGGTCTGTGGAAAGTCAAAGGTGAGGCCTAGCTATGTCCAGCATTGGATTTAAAACGGCTGAGAAATAAGAAGAAGAAGAAAGAAAGTAGATTTTTGCTCAGAGTTATCGCTCCATTATGATTTCTTAAAAAAAAATGATATCTGTAATTTGAAGTGAGAATAAAACGATTGAGAAAAACCTGCCAGCTGTCGACGAAATCATTTTTTCTCAAGTCTGGACCGATGATGAAAATTGCTTGAAAAATATCAGTTTCGTTCAACAGTTATCCGCAGTTGTTAAGGGTGATTGCACTTGACATGGTTTGTTGGGTTTCTGGGGGTTGAAAACGGGAGTGTGAGCGGGGGGACCTGTTGCTAAAACCCTTCCCCACAACCTCCCCCAGCCACCCTCTCGATACAGTCTCGCCCCTCTCCTCAAACCCCTACAGAAAGTGACAGCAGCCCAGGTTTGGTTCAGTCCTTTATACGTCCTCGCATCGGCTAGAGTTCTCGTGCGGTATCGTAACGTTTGCTAAGAAATTCATACTATAAAGAGTAAACAGAAAATTTGAAAATACTCATTCTCTCAAATACTCATTCGGTGGTCGCAGTAAAATATTTAGTCATCTTTTAATATTGTATATTTTATATATCAAAAATAATTCATTGCAAAAACTTAGCAAGTCGAAATTCTTTTGTAAACGCGGCAAGCAGTGTGTAACACGTTTTATTTACGTTGGGAAATTCGTGTGGTAGCTATAGTAAGAGTAGATACCAACTTTTTTTTACCAAGAATTGATTAAATTCTGTCTACGTTTATAAAATAATTCATTGAAAATTGTAAGTATTCAGTTTTTCATATAATTTATTTCTATTTTTCAACACAGTTCTAGAGTACATGGTTGGCGCAGTTGGCTGAGGCGGCAGTCTCTCAGGTATCAGGTTTAAACCCCGGCGCTGGCGATGTATTCCACACTTTGCGATACAGTCTTTTATCGCAGTGCAAGGTGTGCAGGAAAGTATTTGAGTTTGTGTGCAAGCCCGAATCATTTTTATAAAAAAAAAAACAAGTACTTACCTATTATTTAGTAAGTGGAATTGTTTTTTTAATTTAATTCCAATATCAGCCACTAACGGATCCAGGGGGGGGGGGCTAGGGGGCTGAAACTACTCCAAACCAACGAGTAACAGTACTTTATATACAACTAGTTTCCGAAAAATCTTATTAATACCACAAGTTCTCATATCAAAACTTTTCTTAAATTAGTATGAAAATCCACTGAAATACAATTGTCTAACAAAAAAATTTCGCCTGCGGTGCTATTTTCAAGCACATTTTTATACGATAATAAGCCAAACTACCTACATAATGACCTTCTACATTCTGTCTCAGAAAAAAAAAGCGATATCACGACCCTTTTCACCCAGTCTCAAAAAAAAATCGCCTGCGGCTCTATTTATATTTTTTTATACCACAAGGTCATATTTGCACGTGAGGGTATAAGGGGGGAGGGGTGACCCAGTACCTACATTCTCTCTTACGCAAAATTTTATTTACTGAAACAGTTCGGCGAAACCGACCTACAGCCCCGCCCCAAAATGAATCCTGGATCCGCCATATGAAATAAGCAGGTACTTAACATTTACACAAATCCCTCTAATGTGGCAGAATAACACCCACCTTGTTTATTGCAATGCAATAATTGTAAACCACAAATTGCCTGTGGATTGCTATTATTCAGATTTATCAAATTGAATGAGTATTTGATTTTATTTTATTTCGTAATTCTGAATTTCCAGTTATACATTAAAAGCGTATTTTTGTTTTCATATATACAGAAAAGCTATTTTCCGCGAATGATTACTTATTGCCATCACAATTAATTCGTTTTCTCAAAAAGTATACAAGTTATTGACTTTAAATTAAAATAAGAATTATTGATATAGTAAAATATTTGGTTTATTCTACTTAGTTTCGACACCGTAGACACTTAAAACCCGTCCATTTTACGAATTTTTGTCTATACGGTACATTTTGTGTAACGCATGGCCTTTACTCAACTCTCTAATCACTTCATTTCTTATCGTGTCTCTCAACGTTTTTCCACACAGTCTTCTCAGCGATCTCATCTCGACAACATTTATACATGATGTACCTATGTATGATATGTACCTACTGATTTTATCAAATTTTATCATCAGTTATGTTCTTCGTAAGGTCCTCGGGTTGTATAATAGGCCCCAACACTATTTTGATAGTTTTCGAATGTTTTCTACAAATGTTGACAAACCTCTGCAATACGAGTTTCACATTTTTCAGCAATAAGGTTCACCACCCATTCTGAATGTCTTATTTAGAGTAGGCATATTGACTTTCAATAATTAAAAAAAAATGGGAGACCTTAGATCTCGACAACCTTACTAAATACCTATGCTTTGAAAAAAAAATAGGGCAAATATATTGAACCTTTGTCTAGGGAACGTAAAAGATTTTTTATTCCATCATTGGGATAATTGCGTTATAAAAATAATAGTGTATTTATTTATTTATTTATTCAATAAACGGCTTTAAAGCCTTTTAAAAGATATACAAAACAATATACTTATTGTGGTACAAAAGTCTATACAATACTACTTATAGGCTGGCCACAGACGTCCGGAGGTTCAGCTGGCGAATGTCAGTTCCTGAACTTCGGGACGTGTGTGGCTAGGCGACTGAACTTCAGTTAACCATAGACCACCAAGAATGATATTGTAGTAGTCATAAACAATAGTCATTTGATTCATTTTCACTACCTAGTAAGTACCTACCTAGATTACCTACTCTCTTAGCAGCCAATCGCAATCCGAAGAAAAAAATTGTATGAAGTTTTCCTAACAGCTGGGAAAAATATGTTAAACGCGCCAAATGTATGGAAAGAGACGTTCATTCATCATCAAGTTATAGTATAGGACAGCGGTTCCCAAATTGTGTTCCGCGGAACCCTGGGGTTCCGCGGAAGGGTCACAGGGATTCCGTGAGCTAGAGCGTATTGTCGTAGTAAACGCTGAAATTTCATTCTTCATATTAAATACCTACGTGCAGTAAAGATATTTTTAACTGAAAACATAGTTTTTCTTTTCAAGTCGAACATAACATACAAACGTATCATGGGTGTTAAAAAACTAGCGGATCCAGTAACCATAAGTGACAGTACTTTATATACAACTAATTTTCGAAGAATCGCAGTATTGCTACATAATTTTGTCATCATGTCATGAATTTTCTAAAACTACTATATTGTTTGGTAAAAAAAATTCGCCTGCGGCGCTAATTGAACCTGTTATCTTTATCTAGTCACCCGACTTTTCTAAAAAATTCGCCTACGGCGACATTAAGCCTACTCTGTGTTTCATATAACTTCATCCAATTTTCTAAAAAAAATTCGCCTGCGGCGCATTATTCTGACCCTGATAATTGATCTAAAATTGTACTTTACTTGCGTCCAGTCGCTCATTTATAATTTCAAATGGCCAATTCATTCAAAAAGTTTTCCCAGAAGCCTGCTATATAAAGGCAAGCAGGTTCATTATTTCACACACTTTCTAAAATAAAATTCGCCTGTGGCGATATTTTCTTAGATGATTTTTTTATTTAAATAAAACAAATTAAACGATAGGTATGGGTATCATGTCCTTCTTCACTCAGCCTCAAAAAAAGTCGCCCGCGGCGCTGTTTACATTTTTAATGCCTCAAGGTCTTATTTTCATGTGACGACCTTCATCCCCCGCAAAGTTGAATCCTGGATCCGCCACTGTGTTAAAATGTAAATTTTTGACAATTTGCTTTTTTGTTGTCGAAATAGGGTTCCACGAAAAAAAGACAGATCAATTAGGGTTCCGTAGCCAAAAAGAATTGGGAACCGCTGGTATAGGATATCAATGGATTTATCTGTATCGATACCTACAGATTTTAAGCTATTGTCAGAGTTAACAAATTTTACTCTAGTTTGGTGAGTTTTATACAATTTTTTAGAAATTGGACAGTCTATGATAAATCAGAAAATTAATTTTAAAAAATCATTCGAGCATGATTAAAATTTGATAATAAATAGGTAAACTATATATTTTATATTGGGGTGAGTTGTTCTATTATTGGGTGGGTACTATTTTGTCTTGTTATGACAACAAAACAGATCATTCTTTATTACTGGCAATAACAATGAGCCACGCTACAAATTAAAAACATAAAAAAATCTAAACCGAATGAAAATATGTAGTACCTAGGTACAAAAAGAAATAAATTATTTTTATGCAAGTAGGCAGCGTTTTATTTTCTCAAAAAGTTTAGTTTTTCAATAAACTGCCATATTAATTGGTCTTAATTCAATTTGCCAGAAATTGACAAAAAATGCAATTTTTTTAATTCATAAAAAAACTAAATACCTACATTGGAAAACACTAATTAAACTAATAAGTACCTACACAATTATGTTCCAAAACTTAAAAAAAATGTTTTTATCATCGATCACCTTAAAAAGAAAATATTAATATAAACTAAAATTGACTAATTAATTGCTTCAATATTATATTATACAGCTCAATAGTGTGGACGAAAGGTGTGTACTCGCTTTTTGGAAATGTAGGAAATCAATCGTCAGTATTGGCTAGAGGCAATCAAGGCAGTCAATATAGGCCACAAAAAAAAAAAAAGAAACGGGTTCTCCGGGTGCCCGGTTCGCCCTGACATTCAGTTTGTAACTAACATTCAGGACGTGTGTGGAGAATGCCAAATTGCATACATTTTCGAGCTTCCGGAATCCGGTTCCCGAATGTTAGTTCCTGAACTTCGGGTGCGTGTGTGGCCAGCCATAATAATATCATACCAATTAACCAATACTTATACTCAAATACTAACAATAATAAATAAAAATAATATATAATAATAATAACAATACCCAATTACCAATTACCCAACAATACAACAATTCAAAGTATCGGACGCAGTAATAAAAATGTGACTGAGAAGGGACGACTACCTTCTTTATTCGTACTTATGCCAGACAGTTTGAATTAATCATATCATAGTGTTGAGAATGGCTTGTGGCAGGTGACTACCACATTGTGGTTAATTTGATTATGGTATGGATGTATGGATACGTTGGCGTTGTCTGCTTTATGAAGAATGATGGATTAATAAATTATTCTCTCACAAACGTGCCACTTCCAGGTAGAGCGTAAGTACTTAATTAAATAATGAAAATGTGCTAAGATTTCTCTGAGAGTAGGTGTATAATTTATGTTATTTTCATACGAAACTAAACAGATGGTATGTGGGTGAGATTAAAAGAAACAACAATTATACAGTTATACAATAACAATATTATCTAGTACTTGCAGGGCCGTCCCTACCTAATTGGCAAGTTAGGCAAGGCCTAAGGGCGGCATTATATCTAGGGACGGCCCTGAGTACTTGCCTCAGAATTATTCAGAAACAATGGCTCTAGTGCAGTGGTGCCCAACCGAATTTGCACCAAGGGCTACTTTGGGACCATTGCCATGCTTCGCGGGCACCGCCCAATTTATCTTAAATCTTAACTACACAAGCCTCGTTTTACTCTTCTTACGTTCTGTGTGCTGCTTACTTTCCATTTCCGTTTATTTATTATATACACCATTGTTGTATACAGTTTTTTTTATTTATATATGCACGCCCGCGCACTTGAACAGCGCCGCAGGCGAATTTTTTTACTCCAATCTAATGTTTTTCATTTTTATACATATAGAGGCAGGGGTTAACTGGAAGAAATCGCAGTTCTGCGATAAGTTCGCCCTAGTGAACAAGGTTTTATAATCTGTACTATGTCCATTTTTTATATTTATATGTGTTTGTTGTTTACTTTAAGTTTAAATAAATAAATAAATTTTCTAGGGCATCAAATATTATTTGGACGCAATACATACAGTAAAGATAAACTTGTATAATTCTTTTGTTCATCTTTTTGTTTGCGGGCGCCTAAAATAAAGGTCGCGAGTTACCAGGGGCCCGCGAGCTACCGGTTGGGTACCACTGCTCTAGTGGGCAAACAAAAGACAGGAGATTAGGAGCGTCTGAGGATGTACAAGTGGGTAGATTGTGTAAACAATGATACTAGATACAAAGGAGCCAGGCCTCCAACTCTCCCCGCCTACCCCACAAGTGGTTTATCTAACAGCTGTTGTGTCACGTTTTTCTCAAGACAGATTTATTGATATCCATAACAATAACATAATCATATCTTATTATTATTTACAATACTTTGTTTGTTGTTTAATTAATTGTTTTATTCCACGTAGGCCAGAGTTGGGTACTCGTGCTTATCAATTGTTACACATAATTCCATAGATTTTAATTTATATCATCGATACAAAAAAAAACTCCGCGACATTCGGTAAACGAGTTTTCGTCTTTCAGAAAAAGATGAGATGTGTTTTTCAATTATTTTTTTTCTGAAAAATTTGTATAATACATAAAAAATATTTTACGGTTATTCCCTAGATAAAGGTTCAATGTTTCTGCTTTATTTTTTCCAAAGCATATTTAGTAACGGTTGTCGAGATCCAAGGTCCCCCTTTTTGAGAAATTTTTGAAATGTCAATATGCATACTCTTAACTTCACTCCGTTGTTTTTACAAGATTTTATCTTTATTTGTTTTTTTTTTAATTTGTGCGCAAATCTTGAAATCGGTTTTCGTAAATCACTTCCTAACGACTTAGAGACCTGAAACTTTGAAAACGTATGTAAAGTCGATGAGAGTACAATCCTGTACCACTTTAGATTAGCCAACTCCAGAGACATAAAAGATGTAAAGGGATTCACAGGGATCCAAGGATTGTGTCAGGTCATCTGTAGTATCGTATGAAAGGGCGTTGGAAAAGAAATCCAGATCGTAAGTCAGATCCTGTTCAGCTAAAACCTCGGAAGATACCGAGCGATCGGGAGGATCCAGTCACCGCATACCGCACTGTTTGGTATCTCACTATAGTGCCTCAGATTTTGATTCTGTCAATTCTTGGCGGGAGGCGCCATTCGAATGAAAGAATCCAAGCGCCTCTAAAAGAGGAGTCCACAAAAAACAGATTGAGGATTTCAAGACATAAAATCTTGGTTTCAAAAAGTATTTTTACGATCAGATACCTATTTTCACCTCATCTTTACAATCTGTGGGCGTCAGTTGTAAGACAGGTTGTAAAATAAAGGTTACGTGGGTGTCCAGACCAAACGGGGGTTAAATTTTACGGAGAGAATAGGGATGAAGAAACATCATCGAAAAATCTTCAATCGGTGACATCGTTCTTCTTTATCATCCCGCTCTCCACTGCAGGATGTAGGCCTCTTCTGACATTTTTCACTCCTCGTAGTAGTTGGATTATCCGGGCTGTATGGCCGTGCTGTATTGGGTGATGTATTCAGTCCCAACGTTTCGCCCATCTTCTATGGCTAGGCTTCTTCAGAGGTGAAAAGATCTCGGTCTCGCGCGGTGTTTCAGCGGTCAAAGTGCCCTCTTCGGCGGTTGTAGAGTGTGTTCTCTCCTTTGGGCTGTTTTGATACAACGACTTCCAGCGACGGGAATAATGTCATTGGCCCATCTTTTATATGGTCGGCCTATTCCTCTTTTACTGTCTCACGGTTTCCATTTTAGTCTCGATGGCGATCTGTCAATTTTCTGTCTAGCAACATGACATCGTTGATAACAACCAATGCAATACTCCAATATTCGTCTTGTTGAGTATAAAAAAATCGGTATCCTGAACAGCCATTTCGGTCAGAATGATACTGGACCTAAGAAAAAGCGTGTAAAACATTTTTATATAAAATTTAGTAAGTACAATTTTTGTCATTGCCCCCTTTTTTATATCTCTTACCGTATTCGTAAAAAATGCAAAAAACCGCGTAGGGGAATCAATTCTTCAGAGGTAAGTGACGCTGCAAGATTTTGCCTGCAGCCTTGTTGCCAAGTAGGTCTAAATTTCACTGTTACTCTATTTCAGCAATCTAAATAACAGATAAGTCAATTTTTGCGGTGGTCTCTGAAAAGGTTGGGTTACACGAGCAACTACTGCTGAAATAATTGCTCCAGTTACAGTTGGGGCATTATGAGCTGCCGAGCAATTATTGCTCGAAAAATTTCCCGTCAAGGCCAGGTTTCCACCTGCAAGAAAACTTCTGCAATAAGCGTCCGACAACCTGTCAGACAGCTGTCAGACAGTATCTTGCAGGTGTAAATTACTACAGAGTTTACACCTGCAAGATACTGTCTGACAGACTGTCGGACACATCTTGCAGAAGTTATCTTGCAGGTGGAAACCCGGCCTTAGAGAACCTTGAAATGATTCACCGTGAAAATCTTCTACAAATATTTCGATGATTTCGACGATGGTTATTTCTTCTCTACGATTAGTTCCACCCCAGTCCATCTCTCTCGGAGCAAATAAACTTTTCCACATGTCGTCGCCTCGTCACTTAAATAAATAACATTATGGAATTTCTTAATTATGTTTTATTAAGCGGAGAAAATATTACAGCCAAGTCGTAAAAGTGACGATGAGAAAGTTTCTTAATATCAGTAGAGTCCAAGCGGTAGCTCGCGACCGTTTAGCCGCCCGCAAGCAAAAAGATGGACAAAAGAATATTAAGTTTATCTTTACTGTATGCAGGTATAATAAATATGATATTTGCTGTCTTTGCAACTATACTGTCCCTTTATGAAAAAAATCTGAGTTACCCGTGCTTCGCAATGGCAAATTTAATAAACCAACCCGGCATACTTTATAGGATTGAGCTGGACAAAATTTGACTTAAAATCTGAATTTCTTTTCCAACGCCCTTTCACACGATACCACATTCGACCGCACACAACTCTTGGATCCCCTCATCATGATGGCATCTCCTCGGAAAAGCTTTTTCGTTACGTTAGGCCTATACTAACGCAAATGTTATTCTAAATTTTCGCAGCAATTCATCGTAAAATTTGGGAGTTATGCGAACACTTAACAAAAATGAGACTTTATATAGATATTAAAACATTCGATTGGGATAAAAAAAAATCGATGTGAATGGGTGTTTCGTTGTCCTCTGAACACAATCTAATTTTGAACATATGTTTCTGCACTCTGCAATGTCCATTCAAAGTCCTAGTTAGGATCCTTATTTATTTTTTTGGAAAGCTTGAGAGCTTCGGTGGTAAGTTTCTGCGAGTACCCTATGCTGTTTGCCCAGATTACACGACTCTGGTCTTTGACCCAGCTCTTAAGGCTGGCTCTGAGAGGGCTTCGTGGCAATCTTGGTGCAAACTCGGTTGGAAACCACTGCTTTATATTATTGAGTTACAGAGTGTTGGGTTGTATTAATATTTGACTCAAGGGAGTCTGTGCTGAGTTATGTAATAACTCATACCCGGTAAGGTCATCGGTCTGTGGATAATGATTTCAAACTTTTTTATCTTCTTCTACTTACGATCATAAAAATAAGACTCATTATTTGAAACAGATCGCTGAGAATAATCTGTGGAAAATCGTTGAGAGATGGGATAAGACCAAAGAGTTGAGTAAACGTAAGACGGATGTTGTGACTAAAATGAAAGTTAACAAACAAAGATGGTTGGGACACGTAGGGAGAATGAACGATGAAAGGTTAACAAAAAAATATACTTAAATACTTATATATAATGTACATAATAAAGAATAGGTGTAAGGAAGCACGGCCGTCCAAGAACTACATTGCTCGACCATGTAGACCAGATTATCAAGGACGGGCGTGTTCTGAATAAAAGGAGTTTGTGTATGACGAATTGCATGAATGTGACGGAATCCCGAAGTGTGTGTAAGGATATGAAAGTCTAGTGATCTGTTATCTCTGCCTATCCCGCAAATCGCATCTTTTTTTATGGATTACAGCTATTTATTTATCTATGTATACAAATACCTAAAGTAAAATCAGATTTTTGTAAGTGTTCGCATAACTCTCGTATTTTACGATGGATTGCTGCAAAAATTTAGCCGGTTTTTGAAAAAAAAAAACTTTTCCTAGGAGATGCCATGATGATGAGGGGATGCAAGGGTTGTGTGGGGTCGAGTGTGGTATCGTTTGAAAGGGCGTTGAAAAGAAAGTTCAGATCATAAGAGACATTTTGTTCAGCTCAAGCCTATGAAGCATGCCGGGTTGGTTTGTCAAATTTGCCGTTGCGAAGCACGGGTAACAGATATTTATATTGTACGAATATAAACCTTAAAAACAACCAAATTATATTCTTTTTGATTAAAGTTTTCGTTTTAATAACAGCAACGTTAATTAAAAATGGAGTTTTCTTGAAATTTTAATCAGGTGAAAGGTAAACAAGGTTTCATGTTTTTCAATGCCTGTTTGTGAAATTATAAATTTGGAGTGTATGTACCAAACTAATTAAGTATATTGCCTGGGTTTGTAATACTTATAGTACTTAATATTACTTAAATACGTAAATAATTTTCGGAAAGCTGGAAACTGTTTTAATCTCTTTATTAGCATGTAAGAAGAGTTTCATTAAGTTTGCAGCAATTTACCGTTTGTGCTGCGTACAGGGTGACCCAAAAATCGGTGCTAACATCGATGTGTTTATCTTTTTTTTATTGCTCCTTTTGATTATGATTGGACTATAACTTAACTATGTAAATTTGACGAGTCTAATGCTGGATTTCACCAACTTTTTAGGTGAGGAATAGCGGAGATAGCAGTCGCCTAGCACAATTTTTTTGTTAAAAATAATGATAAGTGGCTCCTATCTCCGCTATTCCTCACTTAATAAGTTGGTGAAATCCAGCATAAGTGCCCGAAACCAGGACCCAAGGACGATTATAAACAATAAACAATAAAGTCATAAATACACAAATCAAATTAAGAGTATGCATACCGAAAAACGGGAAACCTTATATCTCGACAACCGTGACTAAATATGCTTTGGAACATAGGGTAGATGCATTGAACATTTATCTAGGGAATAACCGTAAAAGATTTTTTATATCTTGTATAGATTTCTCAAAAAAAAATACCTCTGATCTTTTTTCCGAAAGACGGAAACTCGTTTCCCGAAAGTCGCGGAGTAATTTTTTTTTGTACTGATGATATGCATTAAAATTTAGGGAATAATCATAAAAGTTTTTTGATAGACGCCTAATTTACCCGAAAAAATGAAAAAAAAAACGCTATTTTTGCCATTTTATCATGCGATTGTTCACGCAATTTTGAACCTTAATGCCGTGGGAAATGACTGTGACGCCATTCTTGGTACAAAGCCCTTAATCAAAACAGTAGCACAATGGACAACTAGATGAACGATCTAGGTGTTTGGGTCAAGGTCTTGGTTTCACAAAAGGCAAACCCACGACCCATTTCGCTTGTTGACTACAAAGAACGTTTTCAATTTAATCAGAGTAAGTGGTAAGGAAACTTCAATTCAACCCTCTATATGTGTATTTCTAAAGTGTTGACGTCGGCGTCGCCAGTCTTGGAGCTAGGGGAGGGGGGGCAACAAAATTTCAAAAATTGGATATAGCATAAGAAGTTTTTTGAGCCACTGAAGAAGGTCGCTATGTAGTTTGGTTTATTTTCTTGAAAAACGTTTTCTACACAGAAAGTGCCGTCAAAAGAACGTCGCAGGCGAATTTTTTGTCATAAAACATAAGGATGTAAGTACCAAAAAAGACCGTGATATAGTAACATTAAAGTCTAGGAGTAGTTTATTTTCTGTTAAACAAAAAAAAAATAGGTTTCTAGTTAATTATAAAGAATACTAGGTAAGTAACACAAAAATATGTAAAGGTAGTTAGCGCCGCAGGCAATTTTTTTTTTGAAACAATTGCATTTTAATGGGTTTTTATACTAATTTTAGAGAATTTATGGTATGATGAGAAAACGTGCGGTAATAATGTGATTTTTTGTGAGTTTTTATCATTTAGCATGAAAATTGAATACCTATTCTAATCTCAAGGGGGGGGGGGGCAGCTGCTCCCCCCCTGATGACGCCCATGAGTGATAGGTAATATTCTTATGCCAGGAATATGTCAAATGTTAAAGCGGGCCTATGACGTCTGTTGGGAACAGCGATAACTGTTATTTTTTTCAGAAGTCTCACGGCAGCAAATCTGGTATTACTGAGTTTAGTGTTGCTAGATCTAATAATAATCTATGGTTACATTTTTTCGCTACTTTCAAATTGTATTTCAGAACTGTTCTTTAATAAAGCCAATTTTTCTTTTTCCAACTCGCAAAACAATCTTGCCCTTAAAATGATTTCTCTAGTGCTGCTCCGTAATATTTTCGGAATCGTAGGTTACTTGTAAAATATGCATTGCGAGAATATTGCGGACGCTCAGCTCCTACGACAAGATTCGACAATCAGGACCAAATAACCCGTGTCCTTGATTGAGAATGAAATGGGTTAGGTGTCGGACATCGCATCCCCTTCATACCTCGAGCTCCCAGCAACGCCTGAGCTGAGAACAGAATATCAGAGAAACTAATTAATAATAATCATTACCCAATTCCAATTATTTGAAACTAATCGAGCGAAAAGCTGCTTAATAACGTTCGAAATACTAAAATAAAAGCCAATTAATCCAAACTCACACCATATTTCGATAATTGAAATCCTAGTGGCTTACTCAGCTTATTCCGCTTGTTTTTTAAAACCACTTTTAAGCAGATTTTTTTCTACCCTGATTTTTCTAAATTTCCACCGTACAACACATATTCTTTTATATACGTTTTAACAGTGCGCATACCGACATTTCAAAAATTTCTAAAAACGGGAGACCATTCTTCGGAACAATGTAGGGTAGATGCATTGAACCTTTATCTAGGGAATAACCGTAAGTGTTTTTTTTATCCTGTATAAATTTCTTAAAGAAAAATATTAAAAACACCTCTGATTTTTTTTCCGAAAGACGGATTCTCGTTTCCCGAAGTCGCAGAGTGAATTTTTTTGTACTGATAATATGCATAAAAATCTAGGGAATAACCGTAAAAGTTTTTTGATAGACGCAAAATTAACCACAAAAAATGGAAAAAAACGCTAATGTCGTGGGAAGACTGTGACGTCATTCCTGGTGCCATGCCCTTAAGACTTATGATAATATTTTTAGTATAAGCTAAGTACCTAATCATTCTTTTCTCGACGCAACTTTTCGCATGGTCAGATAATATATTTTTATTATTTTTTACTTATTTATTATTTAAAAGTACGCATACTAAAATTTTAAAAACTTCTAAAAACGGGAGACCTTAGATCTCGACAACCATACTTAATACGCCTCAGAAAAAATAGAGTAGATACATTGAACCTTTATCTAGGGAATAACCATAAAAGATCTTTTACCGTTTGCTTATCACTCAGATGAGTATTCTGTCACTGTTTTATTTATTCTTTGTACATACATGTAACCTTGAGCTATTACGTTGTGGCTAGTATTGCCCCGGAACAGGCTATCGCCTAGTGGGGCAATAAAATCCAGTACTGTTTGTATTTTTTACAAAGTATGAAGGGGAAATAGACTACTATATTTTTTTTCCTGGAAATGCCATTAAATTTGCTCTCCTTACTGCACTATATTTAAAAATTAAAAATACTGCGCTAAATTTAAATTAATTTACCATAAGAATAAACGTACATTAATTATGCGTGTAAGGATAGGATCTGGCGATCTGTTCTCTCTGTCTACCCTGCAAACAGCGTCATTTTTGACGGGTTACAGCTAGTGAATTATACTTTGTGGAAAGTTACTGCGGTTTTCTGTAACTCAAGTTTTCAAACTCCCGACCCATCTATTATGTCACGAGAATTTCCCACGGCATTAAGGTTCAAAATCGCACGACAAAATGGTAAAAATAGCGTTTTTTCATTTTTTTGGAGTTAACTTCTCTTCAATCAAAAAACTTTTACGGTTCAATACAAACAAAGCATTTTCTCCGCGACTTTCGGGAAACGAGAATCTGTCTTCCGGAAAAAATATCAGAGGTGTTTTAAAATTTTAATTTGAGAAATCTATACAAGATTTTAAAAATCTTTTACGGTTATTCCCTAGATAAATGTTCAATGCATCTACCCTATTTTTTTCCAAAGCATATTTAGTAACGGTTGTCGAGATATAAGGTCTCCCGTTTTTAGTAATTTTTGAAATGTCGGTATGCATACTCTTAAGTATGTTTTGTAATTTTCTTCTTCTCCAGTTTCTTTCCTGCAGATTGGTATGCAGCAAATTTTTGCATCTCGATCTGCATTCTTTTCTGTCTGAAAATCTTTTACGGTCACTCCCTAGATAAAGATTCAATGTATCTGCTCTTTTTTTTCCAAAGCATATTTAGTAACGGTCGTCGAGATTTAAGGTGTCCCGTTTTTTGTTTTTTTTTTTTTAATGTCGATATGCCCAGCCTTGTTAAATAGAGTGTTAAATTATTCACGCGCATGTGTGGAACGTTACGGCACAGTAAATAAACCAATACTGTAACATAATATTGGTAAAATCTTGTGCAAACAAGTCTCCCATGAACCAATATTACCTACACATTATCGAACCAATTCCATTACAAAATACTGGTATTATCCAAGTCATTTATGTAACGCTGGCCCATTGGAAAATTAGGAAAGTTCTATAAATATGTATGTAAATGTAAAGCAGCGACGCCTTCATGGGTGGCTAAAAATTTTCGTCGTAGTCTAATTATTTTTATAATGAAAATTTGAAATTTAGAAGTGTAGGTGCCTACTAATTAAACTGTGAATGAAAATAGTTTTTAAAGATTTCTTTCGTGGAAATAATTAAGTACCATGATTTTATACAACGTGACAGAAAATGAAAATCGAATTCTCATACTTACTATATGGTACGTACCTATACAACACACGTAAAGATTGCAAATCGAACTATTTAAAGTACCCACCTTCTATATGTGTGTAAAGTACCTATATGTATGTAGGTAGACATGTAAGAGGAGTTTTGTGGCTTTCAGGAATGGGTACCAACTATAAAAGTCAACAATTTGAGTCTGGTTTTACGACTAACGGTTTTACGTTAAAGTTCATGACGGTAATGGAGAGACGGGGAAAAGACGGAGCCTTGGGATCTTCCTGTGTTTACTCGAGGAACTCTGAAGGGTGGAGTAATAGTGGTTACACAAAAAGATATTTAGCCAAGCCTCCGTGAATTTTCACGGGTAGGTACCCAATAGCATTAAACATATCACTGTATATTGTGTTCAACTAGCTGTAGCCCGTCAAAATGACGAAGTTTACGGATTCAGGATTCATTTTTAAGAAGGGGGGGGGGGGGGGGTGTCTTTTTTTTATTTATTTTATTTCAATCTACCTTAGTTACGTTATGAACACTTAAAACTAAGTACACAATTATTTACAAATCTACTGCACCTCATAACTAACTGAATGCTTGAGCAGGGTGCAGGATTGCACTATTAAAAACAATGACACAAAATAACTTTCACATACTTGTACAAATATGGGAGGGGTTCCAGCTCCTCAGCCCCTCCCCCAGGATCTGCTACCGGTTGCGGGGTAGGCAAAGAGAACAGATTGTCACACTTCCCTTCCTTAAACGTACACTGTTATGGGAAATTAAATTTATATTAAACATAGCATTTTCTATTTTACTTAATAATTATTTGTACTACAATTCACTTTATAAATCAAAATGTACAAATTATAATAAAGTTGCCCATTGCACCATCATCACTATACAACGTTATTTAATCCTTTGCTTGTCATTCATTTTTTTGTATTTTTATGTACATGCACGTAACCTTGAGCTATTATATTGTGGTTAGTATTGTCCCGGAACAGGCCTATCGCCTAGTGGGGCAATAAAATCCAGTGCTTTTTATTTATATTTTTACTTTGCTAAACGCTTTTGGATATTAAAAAAATGAAAAAAAAATGAAAATGAGTTGCTCTATGTTTATCTGGTAAATTTAATAATTAATTAGCCGCGAAGTCTATAAATGTCGACATCTATCCATAACTAAAAAGTATAAATATTTTTGAAGGCTCTCAATGAAAAAATGTAGTGTAAGTCTGATAATTTTAGATGATTTATAATTCCGTATAATTCTCTTTATCTTCTGACGTTGCCGCCCATCGGTGGCAGAAGCCATACGAAATAATAATTCTTGCAGCTTGCAAGTGTTTCGTGCGTTACATTCATACCCGACTGTGACGAGAATTATATAAGTTGATGAATTATCAATACTACGTTTCACAGTACTTATCAGTTTGATGGATTCACAAAGTAAATTTCAATTACGAATATACCTAAATTTATTGAATTAGTATCAACATACAATTAGGGAGGTACTCACGTTTTATTAAAAATTGCTTCGCGAAAAGGAAGGCTTCTCAGTTAATACTGAAGATATCATCCTAAGACATAAATGAGTAGGCATACTGACATTTCAAAAACATCAAACAAAAACAAAAAAACGGGAGACGTTAGACCTGGACAACCGTTACTAAATATGTTTTGAAAAAAAAAATAGGGTAACACCTCAGATTTTGTTTACGAAAGACAGAAACTCGTTTTCCGAAAGTCTAGGAGTATTTTCTTTTTGTATCGATAATACGCATTAAAATTTAGGGAATAACCGCAAAAAAAATTTGATAGACGCAAAATTAACCCCAAAAAATGGAAAAATTACTATTATTACCATTTTATCATGCGATTGTTCACGCGACTTTGAACGTTAATGCCGTGGAAAATTACTGTGACGTCATTCTTGGTACCAAGCCCTTACAAAAAAAGCTTTTGAAAAAATGGCGACGTTAAACCCTAGAGTAGATCGGTACAAAGGTTTTTGTCTATTTTCACAGTGTTTGAAACACTTACAAAAAACGGACTTTGTTTTATATATATATATATATATATATATGCAATACTGTGTCTATTTACGTCGAGTTTACGATCAAAGAGGCAAATAAATATATCAATACACTAAACGGCTCTTTACGGCGTTTCGACTTATGAATTATTGAACTAAACTATGAACTATATGAACTAAAATCATCCATACCATTTCTTCCTAATGGTAACAATACATAGGTACTTAATGTATATGGAATTCGATGACGCAGCTGTCGCTCCTCGTGGTGTAGTGGATACGATCCCTACTATGGGGGATGAAGGTCTGGGTTCGAATCCCAGCCGGGGTGAAATGAAATGGCGAAAGTTTCTAGAGTGTAAAGCGATCACTTAAACCCGACAATATTTACTATTGTAGGAATACTGCAACATTCATCCATTTTACAAAAAAAAATGTATTAAATTTTGGTGCTTAAACCTTTGTCAAAAAAACGATAGAAAACATTTTATTGGCAACCGTAGTTCAATATTAGTTTTTTTTTAATAGGTATATATAATTTGTAATTTTCATCTAAGAAAGTTTTTATTTATTTATTTACGTTATAAAAGTCGTGACGTAAACCTGGCAAAGCTCAAGAAACAAATGAAAGAGGCCTATATCCAGCAGTGGAAAGATGGCTGAAGGAAGAAGAAGACGATGTAAATCTAGTTTATTTTTCCTGAAATAAAGTAATGCATAACATTTGGCAACACTCGAATTGACGCCGCATGCATTTTTTTCCAAAAAAAAAAATTAAATACTATTTAAGCAATGGATTTTCATAATAATTTTGTGAAAAACGCGATATGCGACGTAAATACGATGATATTTGCAAAGTTTTATGTATATGTGATTTTCTATGGACTAGGAGGGGCGGCTGAAAAAATACATGGATGTAATGTAGCTACCATAGACTATTAAAAACTTAAGGGCCTATATGCACTGAGCAAAAATCGTCCTATTTTCGCTTCAACTTTTTTAAATTTTGTATGAGAATGTTAGTGCGAAATAACAATAACGTAAGCGACAATGTGAATTACACCTTTTTAAAAGAAACCTGGGAAGAAACTAAATAGTCTAAAAAAGTCAATTAGTTAAGATTATAATTACCAGTATTTTGGCTAAATTATACTTCTATATCTGAAAAACTGAATGAAAAATCTTCAGATCCCGTAAATTTTAGGGGTACATTAGGGATATTTTTTTGTTCAAGGATTTTCCAAATATTGTAATTTCAAAACAGTCAATCTATAGTCCATACATTAATCTCTCACTGTCTTCAATTTCAAGACGATTCTCTCAGTATTGGCTGAGAACAATTCAGGGCGCCGAAGCCGGATGACAGCATATAGGGCCTTAATATAAAAGTCTATGGTAGTTACTTACGTTGGGCAACGAACCTACCTTTGTCTATTATAGATATCCGATTGTGCAGTACTGATTCAATATTCATACGATATTACTCGTATTTGCCCACATATTGTATTTTATTAGGTCGAGTTATACGACCCAATTATTGGCGTTGATCTGGGTCGTACTACATTTCGTATTTACGTCATCATTTTCAACAGCCATAGTTCGACATTATTCACCCACTTTTCTCCTCTTTTATCCTTTGTACAATGTATAATTAGTGTAATAATAATTACCTACGTAAATAACTATTTGATACTAAGAAATATATCATAAACATATAACATTATAATTGCTTACAAGCCAACAAAGGTTTTCCATGTGTTCGTTAATTAATACACTACCGCCATCTATGTACGCTCTTTCTAAACAACAACAATTTAATAATCATTATGATAGAATAATATTAAAATTGTCTTTGTCAGGGGAAAAGGATATTTCATTTCCACTCAAACTACAATCGACACATCAAAGCAAGAAATAAAAGCTTTTACAGAAAGTTAATAATAGAATACCATCAAGAGATACAGGAATTCCTACGAGAATTACAATTTCTTCTGGAAATTTTACTTTTGTATAAATTTGCATTCTTCTTTCAAATATAAAGTACCAACTTGTCGTCTATAGAAATACAATTTGTGAATATTTTATCACGTTTTTTGGAAATAAAATTATAAATCATACAAAAAAAAAAACATATATTTTTGTGCAAGAACTAAACTAATACATCTTTTTTTAACATTTTATGAACAAATCTTTTAACTTCTTATAAATAATTAACAATTACCCAAAGTCCTGAAAAGATGTTTTGTAAAATCGCACAAAAACGCTATTTCTTATGGAAAAAAGAAACTACCTATGTATAATACGAGTATTTTATGAATAAATCTTTAAACCTGCTTACTGCGTAAGCCGTGACGTCATAATTTTATCGAGTCTTTGTGTAGAGGCCCATATGAACTACCCAGGGACCCAACTATGACACGACGGTCATTTCCCGCGGCATAAGGTTCAAAATCGCATGAACGATCGCATGATAAAATGTTAATAATAGCGTTATTTGGGGTTAATTTCGTTCCAATCAAAAAACTTTTACGGTCACTCCCTAGATTATAATGCATATCATCACTACAAAAAAAAATCTCTGCGTATCACGAGAAACGAGTTGCTGTCTTCCGAAAAAAAGGATCAGAGGTGTTTTTCCGCATGTTTTTTGAGAAATCTCTACAAGATATGAAAAATCTTTTACAGTCATTCCCTAGATGTTCTATTCAATGTTTCTCGTCAATTTTTTTTTTTTGGGAGCATATAGTAACGTTGTCGAGATGTAAGGTCTCCTGTTTTTTTTTAACGTCAGTATGCCTACTCTAAATGTAAGAATAATTAAAGTTAGGAAAATTTCATATCTGGGCCACGTGCTAAGAGGGGAGAAGTACCATTTGCTCCAGTTAATACTGAAGGGTAAGATAGAGGGTCGACGAGGAACTGGTAGGAGGCAGACGTCCTGCCTGCGAAATGCAAGGGAATGAACCGGAATCAGAAGTGTGGAGGAGCTGTTCCGGGCAGCCCAGGATAGAGATGCATTCGCTAGAGTGATCGCCAACGTCGGGGAGACCTGATACGGCACGAGCAGAAGAAGAAATTTAAGAAAACAGCCCTAAGATAACAACACGGAACGCTTGAAAAACATCTAATTTCGATGAATATTCAAATGTAGGTCGCGTTTTAAATAAACGAGGCATATTCCCATAAATACTGTATGAAAATAAACGGCACAAGTAGTACGTAATATCTTTTCATGTCTCTTAGAAGCTGAGGCATGAAAAGATGAGAACTTATAATGTACGTAAAGCTCTGTATTCTCACAAAAGAATGTACAAGCTGTAGGAAGAGCTTTTTGCAAATGTGTGTCGTTGACAACACTTCGTGACATCCGTCTATGTTAAGCCATTTAAAGCGGAAATGTTGTATGATGTTTTTGGCGTACTGCGATTCTTTTTAAACCTTTGTTGAATGGTAAAATATAACATGAAGACTATTTCCTGTCTTTCTGTTCCGATGTTAGATACTACTAGGAATAAAAGTGTTTGAAAAATGGCTTGCTTGTGATTTTACAAATCTCTTAATCGACTCTTCAACCACTTCCAACTACTAAGAGACGTGAAACTTTACAAACGTACGTAAACTCGGTAAAAAAAAAATATTTTGTGCAAAAAATGGATCAGTTTCTCCAGAGACAGATAGATAGATACTTTATTCAGTCATTTCAGTGCACATACAAACATAGATGGGTATTTCAATTCAAAATATAGCGACATTCATCAATATGTAAATAGTTCATCATAAGTGCCTAACCGTGGGTGAACTAGAGCTGGTTGCCCTGTATCTCACCACACGGTATAAGATCTTCACATTAATATAACAACTACAGGATTTTTTTTTTTATTGTTTATTGTTGCTTATCATCCGTAGGCCCATCCGGACACCTGGAATCGTCATTTGAACATGTTATGTAAATAAGAATTACAATTAAACAATAGCACATTAGTATATAAATATATAGGATTGTAAATCAATAGACAGAAAATATGATGCAAGATCAATGCTGATCGGAGTGTAAAAGGTTCCGACCAGCATTTCGTCGATTATTCAATACAAGTCAACACATGGAACAATATAATTAATCAAATATCACAGTACGATGTATATGATGAGACTCAATACCGGTCAGAGTGTAAAAGTTTCCGGCCAGCATTCAAGTCAGTCATTTTACAAAAGAAATAAAACACAATGTGACAACCAGAGGAGACACGGTGCCGACTGCCAGGCATGTAAAATCATAACGGACAAAATATATAATGAATCATAAATATCTAAAGCTTAATAAATACTCATATACTTGTCAATTGTAACATATTATTAATAAGGAATAAGCAAACCACAATTCGATAACGTTAGCTAAATAAAATAACAAAATTTAGTAAATGCAATCACAGAGAAAATGTTATAATTTTATTTTAATGTTTCATATGTATCTTGTTAATAAAATAAGTTAATAAAATAAATAAATACCTACCCTTATTCTCATGTTTCCTATAGTTTCCTGCAACTTTGTAATACAAGTAAATTACTAGGTTGACAACAGATAAAAGTTTATTAAATTCTCCTGTTAGTAATTGTCTCACGGTGTCAATATTTATTAAAAATTTTAATTAAAGCGTCAAGTTAGTTAGAGCTTTTGTCTGTAACTATATTAATACAAAATGCATAATTGATCGAGGTTGAAAGTACACGCGAAGGTCGCAAAGCTCCGTTGACTGTAACCTAGAAAATTATTACAGAAATTAAAAGTGTCAATGTCAATATGTGTCGATAACAGAACTACTTTCACAGAGTCTCATAAATATTTATTGGTTCTTAGAATCAATGGGGCGGTTTTTCGAGTAAGAAAATGTGCAAAATTTTATGTTTCACTACCCTATCGACCTACATATATGTACATATATACAACATACTGAAAATTCAGGACTGCTTGATCTAATGTAATTGAAATTATTCTGTTGACCGGACTATAAGGACTATAGAGACTATAGAGACCGGACTATCTTTTAATAAATTCACATCTTGTAATATGTTAGGTTGATATCTCGTAACAAGTTATCTTCTTGTAAAAAGTTAACATTTCGTAACAAGTTTTGACATATTGAAGTTGTCATCTCGTATCAAGTTGTAACAAATCTTGTAACAAATTGTCATCCTGTAAAAAGTTGTCATCTCGTAACAAGTTGTCATATCGTGACACGTTGCCATTTCGTAACACATTGTCATATCGTAACAAGTTGTCATCTCGTAACATGTTGACATTTGTAACAAGTTGAGATATTTAAGTTGATATCTTGTAACAAGTTGTCATCCAGTTACAAGTTGTCATTTTGTAACAAGTTAATGCTAGCGTCAGACGTTGGCTGAGCCTCCGCGCAAGTTTTGTGTGAATGAGTAAAAAGTCGTGTGGATTGTGAACGTAACCGACGGTTAACGCCTTTTTACTCAGGAGCACAAAAAATGTGGTAGCTCGGCCAGCATGTGGATGAGGCATAACATTTCGTAACGATCGCCAACATCGGGGGCGCCTGACGGGGCACGGGTAGAAAAAAAAGAATCTTGAAATGTATAATTTAAATTTGAATTATTTATACACTGTCTGAGTAGATTTGCTTTTATTTCGATTGAATATTTTTCTTTTATTGCTTTATTTTTAAGACTTGAAATACGAATTTCCCAACGTAAATTTTATATGAACATTTTTTATTATAGTCAAGGTAAGGAATAAACTAAAATTCCCAGAAGGACAATTTTTCTTGGAAAATTCTTGTTACAACGTTGCGGGAAATCTAAAGAAAACACGTTAATAAATATTTAAGCTTAAACTTAAAGAGACGTAATACTCCATTAAATTTAGCTTAATCATCTTATCCTGTGTTTACGAACTGTACGACCGTGAAGAAAAAGTTTGAAATTGTTTTTTTACCTCAGTCCCATTTAAACATTAAAAATCTTTTCGCCAAGTAAACGCTCCAAAGTAATAAGGTTCGCTTCATCGAGTCGTTCATCCTTCGAAGAGCCAACCGCCATTCCCAAATCAGACACCGTGAGTCGTGATGGGGTATGGGCGGTAGTTGGAGCTTTAGGCAGTATGAGTGGATTAGGCCCAGCCGGATGCTGGGTGGCGCACCGGAGATTGGAGAGCTGGGCGCGAGCAGCCAGGGAGCGCTCCTGTTCAGCTTCTTCTGGACCCACCACCAGCTCAACTGATAGCCTGGGAGATGTAAGTATATTTTGTACATTACATTTTTATATCACACGTGTAAATTGGTACAATAGGCCTGATAAACGAGTGAGTACACTTTAAGTACCTACAGGGTTGGCGCAGTTGGTTGAGGCGGCAGTCTCTCAAACGGGAGGTGCCAGGTTCAAACCCCGGCACTGGTGACGTATTCCACACTTTGCGATACAGGCTTTTAGTGCAAAGTGTGCAGAAAGGTACTTGGGTTTGTTTCACTGTTTCCAAAAATATAAATATTTTCTGCAGAAAATAAAGCTTTAGCAGGACTGACTACCAAATCAGAATTACCATAGATGTAGTTCTCTAGACCAGTCGAATCTTATATTTATATAGCATTTTTGAATAGGAATTTAGGTTCAGGGTCACCTCTTAGTCCGAGTCATTTGACTGGAGTCGACAAATTTGTTGTTACCCAACCACTAATGTAGATACAACTTTTTATAAAACGAATAATAAACAAATACTCGTAAAAGTTAATGCCTGTACTTTGTTCTAAAGACTGCGTCAGCGCCGATGCTGAGAGTTCGATTTATTTCAAAGAAAGTATACGTAAGTAATCAAAAACCCGAAAACCTTTGATTATTGAAGTACTTAATCAAATATTCTTTCGTCATAGGTACTGACCGAAAACATACAAAGAACAATGTTATTAAAATTTGATTTTATTATAGGTCATTTTGTTTCAAACTGTGACGTAAGAGAAACCTTGATTTTTCGCCCTTCACAAAGGTTAATAAAGTAAAAAAAATATATACCTATTGTAACATGAAACATCAAATTGAAAATTGTTTGAAATAGGCATCAAAGGAATTGTGCCTGTGACGTAAATTGTTTTTTTTTTATATGTTAAATAATCTGTACTATAAAAATTGATGTTTCTCCTCTATACGTTGCTATACCATTCATCCGATTGAGATGAATTTTGGTAATTTCTTCAAAAGGATTTTCCCACAATTTTAAAGCATTCTTAAATAGTGACACTCCCTGTATCCGTAGAAGTATAGGCGTGGGGTAGGAGAGGAAGATATGCAGAAATCGATATTAGTGTCGAATTCATAGTTTTCGGTATCGATGAGATGAATATATCCTGAATCTGTAGGAGTGTCTGTCTGTCATTCGGTCTACCTTCGATCAGATTCTCAATAACGGGTGGGTACTGAATAAAATAAAGTATAAGGAACGTTTTTAATTTTTTTATCAATATAACGGAGATATGAGCGCGTCATGTCAAATAGTCAATCTAGTTATCTCAACGGATTTCAGCAAAGGATGGGCTTTCCATCAGGCTTATGACTGATCGTCGGCTGGTTTAACGTGATCACTTTACACTTAAGTAACATTTACCAATTTTGGCCCATCCATCAGCCGCGGCCTGGATTCGAACCCAGACCTACACGCCGGTACTCTACCCGCTGTGTCATGAAGGCTAACGAACGAAGTGAGAAGGAAACACTGTACATTCTCACAAAATAAAAATTGTTATGTTAAAAATAAGGCAATCCGGAGATTTTTTCTTTTATATTTCTGCCTATTTCTCCCAGCAAATTTACTCGAGAGAAAAAGCCCCAATATCTAGTTACACGATAAATTTTTATTCGATACTTATACGTTTTTTTATCACAAATAATTTGATATAGTATTACACATATAATACTCGTATTCATGGGCGTCGCTAGCCTTGGAGCTAGTTGGGGGATACAAAAAAATAAAAATATTGACATAGCATAAAAAACGTGTACTTAAATAGCGCCGCAGGCGAAATTTTTTACGAAACAATTGTATTTTGATGAATTTTTTATACTAATTTTAGGAAATATATGACATGATGAGAAAATTTCTCGTAATAATGTGATTTTTTGTGAGGTTTTATCATTTAGTATGAAAAAATATACACCTATTCCAATCTCTGGGGGGGTAGCTGCCCCCCCCTGACGACGCCCATGCTCGTATTTTCAATATTTGTTTTTCCCTAAATATATTTTTCCAATAAGAAACGAAATAATTCGATAATAATAACTTGGTTTTTATATATTTTTTTAATTTTCTCGTTTTTTGCATGCCGTTACTCTGAGAATATTTAGTTGTTTTTTTTTTAGAATATCTATCGGCATTGAAAATAACAAATTGGAGAGATTTTCCTTCAAAAGAAAGTGATTGATGTGATTAAAATGTATTATTGACATGTCTTCTAGTATATTTTGCGTTGGTTGACATAAATTCAAAGGCACTGAGATCAAAAGGGACATTTTCCACAAAAATTGGTGTCTCAATTATATCAACCTTTGAAAAATGCTCCAAATACAGTGATTGGTCATAATTAGGGTTGCCAGATGTCCGGCTTTGGACCAGACAGTCCAGTTTTCTTACATCTATCCGGTCGAAATAATCTTAAAAAGCCGGACGAAGGGCTGTGTCAAAAAATGAAATTCGTCTACTTAGTAAACACATGATTCGTACTACTTACGTAAGTACGAGTGTATTTTTCATATTTCGTTAAGAGTATGCATAACAACATTTCAAAATTTTCTAAAAACGGGAGACCTTATATCTCGACAACCGTTACTAAATATGCTTTGGAAAAAATAGGGTAGATGCATTGAACATTTATCTAGGGAATAACCGTAAAATATTTTTTATATCTTGTATAGATTGCTCAAAAAAATTTTTGGAAAACACCTCTGATCTTTTTTCCGAAAGACGGAAACACGTTTCCCGAAAGTCGCGGAGTAGAATTTTTTTGTACTGATGATATGCATTAAAATCTAGGGAATAACCGTAAAAGTTTTTTGATAGACGCCAAATTAAGCCCAAAAATGGATTTTTTTTTACCATTTTATCATGGGATTGTTCACGCGATTTTGAACCTTAATGCCGTGGGAAATGACTGTGACGTCATTCCTGGTGCCAAGCCCTTAAGGGAAAATATCACTCTTCAGAACTCATCATTAGCAAAAATTTACAAATAACATTGTGTACGATTTTTGGAACAAAAAAAAATTGTTGGAGGGGAGAGGCAAAAATTAAAAATTGTCCGGTTTTTTGACCAACATATCTGGCAACCTTGTGCTCTACTTAGCTCGGCCGCTTTGAAATTAGAGGAGAGACTCTAATTTCAAAGCGCCCCCAACAACCGGAAACCCGCGGATTATAGAAGCGAAGGGAAAACTTTGTAACGGAAATTAGAACTTAATTATTTCCCGGGGTACTTTAGTAATAAATTAAGAAATTTATCCGCTTGTATTCCTTGGGGCCTTGGGGCATTACGTTATATAAAAATATTATTACAAATAATTTTATTTTAATAAAATATTACATGAGCATTTACGTCATTCCTCTCATAGAGGACCTATGTACCGATACTTATCATGGGCATCATCAGAGGAGGGCAGGGGGGGCATCTGCCCCTAGAGATTGGAATAGGTATATATTTTTTCATACTAAATGATAAAACCTCACAAATTTTCTCTTCATGTCATAAATTTTCTAAAATTTGTACGAAAATCCATCAAAATACAATTGTTTTATAAAAAAAAATCCTGCGGCGCTACTTTTTTTATTACTTTTTATAGAAAGCATTTTCCATTCACATTATTGTCGAATTATTATAATAAATTAAATGAAAAAATGTAAGTGAAAATGTTATCTAGTCTACAACTGATTCCTGGACATAGCTGATTTAGTACCCGTGCAATCTTACTTAAATACGTGTAGGTTTCATTGTGATTTCGCCTCAAGGACTTTTACTTGTTTATTTTTTTAATTGATTTTTTTTTAATAATCACAGCGCTTCCCTTTTTGGGCATTAACGAAGCGGAATTACTTGCCAGAGTAAGCTATGATTAATTAGTGAGTTTCATAATTATCTACCCTTTCGAGAAAAAATAATAATTTTACTCTCAACCGGGGATGTCGCAGAAGTCATTTTTTTAGAAATCCGCGGACGGGGGTGCGAATATTTGATTCTCACATCAAAAGTCAAGAATTTTGAAAATCTTTAAGGGCTTGGCACCACGAATGACGTCACAGTCTTTTCCCACGGCATTAAGGATCAAAATCGCGTGATAATCGCACGACAAAATGGTAAAAATAGCGTTTTTTCCATTTTTTGGGGTTAATTTTGCGTCTATCAAAAAACTTTTACGGTTATTCCCTAGATTTTAATGCATATTATCAGTACAAAAAAAAATTACTCCGCGACGTTCGGGAAACGAGTTTCCGTCTTTCGGAAAAATGATCAGATGTTTTTCAAAAAAAAATTTGAGAGATGTATACAAGATATAAAAAATCTTTTACGGTTATTCCTTTGATAAAGGTTCAATGCATCAACCCTATTTTGTTCCATAGCATATTTAGTAACGGTTGTCGAGATAGAAGGTCCCCCGTTTTTAGACATTTTTGAAATGTTGGTATGTATACTCTTAAAAATAGCTACACAATTTCTACTATTACACAACATCACTGTATATTATTATCGTAATCGAGAATTAATCAACAAAATAAATAAATAAATTATTTTTTACATATTATGGAAGGTGAATGATGATCTTGCAAACAACCTTTATTGATTAGCACCGCAGGCGAAAATTTTTAAAAAAGAGGTGGATTACTTTACGTCTCCGGGTCGGTCATATCCTGCCACTCCAATATGCGGCGACATACATCGCCTTTTCATTCCCTAGTTCTCAGAGGTGAAGCTCTCTCTAATCAGGGGACATATTAGTAGGTGGCTGTCATCCTGGGTCGCTCAGGTACCCCCAACGTTGGAGATTCTTTTTATAGCGCGTAACATCCACTCTTAGTCTGTTGAGGGTGATCCATAAGGAGTAGGGTAGATGTTCGACTTATTATAAAATAGTATTTGCAATCAAATCGTAATCCAATTGCCATCAACTTCAAGTTGTAATATCCGCATGATGTAGGTAGATATTCCGCGGATGCAACAACCCTGCTCTCAACTATGAGAGAGCTCTTAGGCTAATGAAAAGCTAATCTAGGGCTATTTGGTTGCGTTTGTTGAATGGAAAAAGATTTCAATGAAAAGATCGCTTAGTGCTATAAGGTGGCCTTCCTAGAAGAGGTATTAATTATTTCTCTTCGGATAAAAAATGTACGATCCAGTTCGCAGAATTCATGAAAAGATTCCTTTGTACTAAGTAGATTTGCTCGACATTATATAAGTACCCAGTATCCTTTAGGCAGGGGGGGTTGGGGGGTTCAACCCCCCCCCCTAGAAATATTTCACCCACCCCACCGTTTTATACATAGGAGAAATGAATCACATTATTGTCACATTCTTTTTTCATAATTTCATGAATTTTAAATAATTTCTACGAAAATCCATTAAGAGTATGCATACCAATATTCCAAAAATTTCTAAAAACGGGATATCTTATGTCTCGACAACCGTTACTAAATATGATATGGAAAAAATAGGGTAGATGCATTGAACATTTATCTAGAGTGTTCTTTATTATATTATAATTTATCTTGTATAGATTTCTAAAAAAAAAGTGAAAAACACCTCTGATCTTTTTTCCGAAAGACGGAAACTCGTTTCCCGAAAGTCGCGGAGGAAATTTTTTTATGTACTCTCAAAATATGCATTAAAGTCTAGGGAATAACCGTAAAAGTTTTTTGAATGAAGCGAAATTAACCCCAAAAAAAGGAAAAACGCCATTTTTACCATTTTATCATGCGATTGTTCACGCGATTTTGAACCTCAATTCCGTGGAAAATGACTGTGATGTCATTATGGGTACAAAGCCCTTAAATCACAGCTGTTTCTTTAAAAAAATTAGCCAAACCTAATTTAAGGGAGGGTTTGTTACGATTGTTTTATCTACCTTCTCATGAACATTTTCGCCCGCGGCGCTAGTCCTTTATCATGTTCAAACCCAGAAATACATCCAGATGCCTTACTATTAAAATCAACCAGGTTTATCAATTCACCAACGCTTGTGGTTGTTACTTTTTGTCTCTGGTCCAAAGCTCGAACCCCCTCCGAAATGAATGAAGGCTCTGTTAGTACCTACTCTCAGTATTAACAATTAGTGGTTTATCTCTGCTCTAATAACCACAGAAATAGAATAAGGTAGACGGGTCGGCAACATGCGCAGTAGGTCAATATCTTAGCATAGAGTGGCTATATAGAATTGTGCAGAATATCTTTCCACTATGGAATTTGGTTTAAGAGTATAGTAGGCTATTGACATATTACATATTTTTGAGACCTTTTAGATCTCAGCGACCCTTATGCTATGGAAAAAAATTAAATAGATATATTGAACCTTTATCTAGGGAATGACCGTAAAGATTTTTTTATATCTTGTATTGAATTCTCAAAAAAAAATGTGAACAACATCTCTGATCTTTTTCCGAAAGACAGCAATTTTTTTCCGGGAAGTCGCAAAGAAAAAATATTTTCTGTATTGATAATATGCATCAAAATCTAGTGAATGACCCTAAAACAAACTTTAGAATGCAGCCAAATATATCGCAAAAAGTAGAGAGCCCTTTTATTTTTAACATTTTATCATACGATTTTGAACCTTAACGCCGTGGGAAACAACCGTGACGTCATAGTTGGGCTTCTGGTTTTAAAACGTTTTTTTTATGATTATTTTAACCAACCACTGTCCTAGCTGCACCAGAGTTTCATTATTTCGAACATGTTCAAAGACTGTTCTAAATTCAAAATATGGAGGAGACAATAATTGTTATATTTGATTGGAAAATTACATTTTGTGATTATTGGCTCAGCCAATGATGTTTCATTTCTTTTTGTCATAAATAATAAACATTCCTTTTTATTATGACTAGCTGTAACCCGCGCACCTTGGTACGCCTCACACTTGAACCTCAACTTTTACATTCATACGGGTGCAAAAGTGACACTATTCATATCATATATACCAAAAATTATGATATCGACACTAATATCGATTTCTACGTGTCACTTATATCACCAGCATCTCCCCGCCTTTTCTTACACCTCCACGCCCCTGATGGCCCCGTGCTACTTCTCAAACAAAAATTTATGAAAAAGTGTATGAAATACATTAATTTGTTCAAAAACTCGCCCGCCACTTGATGTTAAATAGATTACTTATTTTTTATTTATTTATTTATACACGTGGAGCAGATACAGTCACAAAAACAAGTATTGACAGGCACATTAGTACAAAAATATACAATACACAAGACCAATAACATCCGTTCACAGTTAACACACACGTAAAACAAATAGATCACAATACATAGTTAATATATCTTATATCTATAAAATATTTATAGTATTGGGAAAGGAGGAAGAAGAGGAAGAATGGAAGGGAAAGTGAAGGAAGCAACGAAAGAAGTGTTAAGAATTATTACATTAGATGATCAGGAGATTTAGAAATTAAAAACCTTTCTGGACGTGTGCACAACAACTTGCCAAAGTTTCGTCTCAATCGGATGAATGGTATAGGAATTGATAGAGTATAGACAGGCATTCATTATTATAGTACAAGATGAGGCATATCGTTGTGGAGGCGCAAATGAATTATTATTACGTCAGTCGTCGCAATAATAATTAACCTATGTACGTCCCGCTAATTCTTCAACCGCGCCAAAAGTCAATTAACTTTTATGTCTCATTGCGGGACGCCTGTACATGTTGAAGTAAAATGAAAAACAAACAGACAAAAAATACAGTCGGCGCTCGTTTTGAATACATAAAATGTCAAATTACGAATTGTACGTGTATAGATGCTACCTAGAGAATACATTTTTTTATTTATTTATATTTAATTTTTTATGTATTACTAAAGGTGCTTTTACACGGGCGATTTTTGAGCGATAATTGCTGGAGCAACTATTCCGCAATATTCATTAAATATTTCTTGATGTCGGCGACACGAATTGCCGAAAATTCAATTAGTTTGGAAATTTTTGACATTTTTCTTTCTCGTTTGCACTCAGGATCGTTGTCTAGTTTTTAATACTGCCGAAACAACTGCTCGACGTTTATTTTATTTTATTTTATTACTATTTATTTATTTATTTAAACTTAAAGTAAACAACAAACACATATAAACATACAAAATAGACATAGTACAGATTATAAAACGTTGTTCACTAGGGCGAACTTATCGCAGAACTGCGATTTCTTCCAGTTAACCCCAGGAAAAAACAGAAAAAAAAAATTGAACAGAGATATTGGATAAAAAAACAGAAAAAAGAAATTGATTAAAAAATATATATACCTATACGAAGTAGAAAATACATACTTTTTTTTTTGTTTTTTAAAAATGAATCTGGGTTTACCGAAATAAACCCAAATACATCTTTGTACACTTCACAGAAAGCTTAAAAGCTTGTGTTGTGAAGTGGAGTAGGTAGGGGATTGAACCCGCGCCCACTGGATTAACAGTCGAGCGCGTTACCAACCAGGCTACCGACCACCTCGTACATACATATGTGAGAAAAAAAACAAATAAAGACGGAATAAAAAAATAAGGAAGCTAAGAGTGTGTGTAAGGATAGGGATGTCTGGCGCTCTGTCCTCTCTGCCTACCCCGCAAGGGACGTGGCGTGAGGGTATAGATAGATAAAAAAATAATAAACAAGATACAAGCACAAAACATACAACAACTATATATATAAGTAATAACATGAAGATAATACGATTAGTCCATTCAATATAATTCAGCTGTCACTCACAAGCATGCGCCACAGTAAAACTAAACTTATTTATTATAAGTTCATTCCGGTCGTCTCACACACCCACACTCAATCACATCGCTCCATCAATTATTGTCTCAAGTTGATCAATGGAATTGCCAAGCAATTATCGCTCGAAAAATTGCCCGTGTAAGAGCACCTTAAGAGCATGTCTATGTTTTTTATAAGAATACAGCTTCTAACTTCTAACAAGATCTCCTGTCACTAATTTCACGACGCTTTTGTTGCAAATAATTACAGCGTTTGGATTCTGGAATATACGACTGTCTTGCAATAAAGCAAGAATAAAAAAGATCAACATACATAATCCTCGTTGTAACCGTATATGAAGATAACGCAGGACCGACGCAACTTTTGCAAGTTATTCGAGTACATAATTAGGAATTTAAAAATATTTTCAACGCTTTCAGTTATCATCGAAAATTATTCGGCTAAAACCACATTCTTTTATTGATATTACTAGCCTACAAAAATGTTTTGAGTAGTCATTACTAGGTTGAGATCCTCTATGTTAAATTTTTACACTTTTTTTATATGAATTGGCAAATATTATTGAGTTACCATGCTAAATAAAAAAATATTTACCATAAGAATGTACGCACAATAATTATATAGAGCCGTGCGGTGCCATGAGGCAAAGAGACACCCGCCTTAGGCAGCGTCTCCAGAAGAGCGGCAAAATTAAAATTTTAAAATAATCACGGATATTAAAAAAATATTATATACCAGATCCACTAAATTACGATGATATTGAACAACTTTACGTAGGTATTGTGGAGATAATAAATAGTTTAAATTCAAAGTACCGATATCACAATCATTCTCTCTCAGTCTCTCAAAAAAAAATTAATAGTAAGTAATTATGAAAAAAAAGTGTGTGGGGCGAGGTTTGAAAATCTTGCCTCATACTCAGAAAATCTACCTCACTGATAAGTGAGGTAGATTCCTTCCAATTCCTCAAACAGAGTCTTTTGACGGGAATTACAGCTGATTTATAAATAATTATCTGTTGTAAAGCTGTCAATGGAGCAGACACACAACACCAGATTGTAATTAAAGTCCCTGACAAGGGTGGTGCCACCCATGAACTAATGAAGATAAAAGCCCATGGATTTAAAAGAGCTCCTCTTACTAATACCCCTATAAAGACAATAGGTATTATTACTTGATTTTATTGAATGTTTTAGAATTACAGTGTTTAGAAATTTCTTGAATAAAAAATATTCCTAAAGTATTCCTAAAATTTACGGGATCTGAATATTTTCCATTCAGTTTTTCAGATATTTAGCCAGAATACTGGTAATTATAATCTTAACAAATTGACTGTTTTAGATTTTTTAATTTCTTCCCAGCTTTCTTTTAAAAAGGTTTTCACATTGTCGCTTACGTTATTCTTATTTCGCGCTAACATTCTCATACAAAATTTAAAAAAGTTAAAACGAAAATATAACTATTTTCGCTCAGTGCATATATTTTAAGCGAAAATAGAAAGATTTTTCTTCGGAGAAACATCGCCTTTTAACATTTTACATCTTTAAGAAAACTTTTCGAACTCTATTACACTAAAGTACCGATGGTTTGGTTTGGTACACTACGTACATATAGATTGTATACATATTTATATTATATGCAGGATAAAATTAACATAAAAATATTTTCACAATAACAATTGTGGAATGTTCCTCGAGAATGCGATAGCGAAATAATAGAATGGAATAGCAGAAAGACGTGCCAGATGGATCGGCCAAATAGTGAGTCAAGAGGGTCTCCAATTTGAATTAATTGAAGGAATGAACGAGGTGACAAACTACAGAGGACGACCAAGGAAAAAATACCTGGACGACCTGTGCCAGGATATGGGCTTCCACTCATAACATAAAGAGTTATAAAGCACCGCACAGGACAGGGATGAGTGGAAAAGGAGACATGAGGCTTTGCTGCTAATTAATCGTAACGATTGAAACTGGAGAAGAAGTAGGTATCATATATTTATTATTAGTTGGGTAATCTTCCTTTTCCCGGTACTCAGGCTTATAGGAACTATCGCTCTCTTCATGGGATTACTTTCCAAGTTCTGTAGAACTATAGATTGCGGAATTTCAACAAGTACAAGTACAGTAAAAGTACAGTTAAAGTAGCATGCGAAAGTAAAAGTAGTTTGAAATGTTCACTTTGAGTTGGAGAAGGATTAAAGCGAAGAGTTGATATCTCGTCGCTTGAGGTTGAAAGTTTAATAAAGCCATATACAATACATACTAATAACAAACTTCAAGCTCTCGCTGGCTTCATAAAGCTATCAAACTTTGTTCCATCTTGCTTGTTTACGTATACCAACATACATTGGCGGATCCAGGATTAAATTTTGGGGGGGGGCTGAATGTCGTCACATGGTAAAAAGAACCGTCACTCAACGTTTTGGGGGGGGGGGGGGGGCTAAGGGGCTGAAACCCCTAGATTTGTTGTACATAAAGTACTGTCACTCGTGGTTTTGGGGTGGCTTCAGCCCCTAGCCCCTGGATCCGCTAGTGCCAACATACTCACTTTGGCGCTAGTTACGCATACAGGTGTCCCGTAAATCAACGTCATCCCGTGGAGGAGTGATAAACCAGCTCATAACTGAACATAAAATCGAAATATGATCTTATTAAAAAATCGGTCGTTCTCGAGATATCGGCACTTTTTTGTTTTTCGTGAAATTCGACACCTTCGATCAGTTTTTCGATCGCCACGGTACAAAATTCAATATTTTGGGATTATAATTTTTTGATTCGTAATCCTGAATAATTCAGCTATTTGATTATAGTCCAAAATAAAACCCATTAATTCACAATTTTGAAAAATACCTATTAGTTCACACTTTTTTTCAAAAGTGTGAATTAATAGGTTTTATTGTGCGGCGCCATTCTTTCTTTTTTGTAGTTTTTGCACACCACAACTACAATATACCTTACTTCACAACATATTATACCTTTAATTCACAATTTGAACACCAAAACACGACCTTTTTCACTCACCTTCACGAAAAATTTTGGCCGCGGCGCTATTATTCAGATTTGATAGCCTGGTTTAGTTTTCATTCCCCCCTCCCCAAAGTCAAATACTATATCCCCCCCTCCTGATACGAAAACCTATATATACCACTGCGTACAATAGGTATAATTTAGTATTATAATAAGCATAATATACCTAGTATTTTTTACAATATGTAGGTATACAATACGTATTACTCCGTAATACGAGTAATTATTGTACCTTCCATATTATATTAAAGGATATTATATTCTCTTTGATACCTTCTATATTTTTCCATAAAATAATCTTTCTCTCTTCAAATTTATGTAGGATCATCTGAGGATTAAGTGAATATATTTTCCGGCTTAGTTCAGTGTATGTGTTAGCGGCCAAACCAATTTGTCCTAGGCCAAACTGGTTTATCCTACGCGTATTGGGATATACTAGTTTAACATTATCTTTTTTCCTGTTTTTTCCTAGGGTTAACTGGAAGAAATCGCAGTTCTGCGATAAGTTCGCCCTAGTGAACAGCGATGTATGTATAATCTGTACTATGTCCATTTTTATATTTATATGTATTTGTTGTTCACTTAAAGAAAAAGAAAAAAAAAACATTTGTGGGCATGGACTGCAAATTGTAGACCAAAGATCTTCGTCACTGCCTAAGTACTCGTTAGGTTCGTTAGGTTGTTTTTTTTATCCGCCAAAAACATTTTTTGTAAGAACAAATTAGATCGTCCCAAGCAAAACTGGTGTATCCTGACATGCGTAGGATAAACCGGTTTGGCCTGGGATAAACTAGTTTGGCCTGAAATCGGGTTATAACATATGTATTTACTACCATCAAAGTATGTAATAAACACAAAGTAACGAATCTATATATACGTATTATTATAAAATGATAGAGATTGCACATTAAATTATTTTGTACGCCACGCCTACGTTAAATATTTTAACCCATATTAATGTACATTGTTTGTATAGGGTGTTTTTTTTTTGAAGTATTCCCACAACAGTATAGAAGAATTAAGGATGAACATTGTCGGGCTTACGACCGACCTCGGCTGGCTTAAGTGATCACTTTACACTCGAGAAACATTCGCCATTTCAGTTCACCCCGGCTGGGATTCGAACCCATACCTTCGTCTCGCTTAGTAGGGATCATATCCACTACACCACGAAGAGCGACGGCTGTGTTGTCGAATTTCATGTACATTAAGTACCTGTGTATTGTTGCATTTCTTACTGTTGAAGGGAGAGGGTGGTATTTTTCCAACGCTTTACAAGAATAAAAATTTGTACAATCAAAAATAATTCATGTTTTTTTTTTAATAGATACACTTTTAAAATGTAATTAAACGTATTAAAAGCATGGTAATGTTCATAAAAATAGCTTTATTGCAAAGAATATTTCATACCATTAATGCTTAAATATGATTTCGGGCATATGTGCGCCGCGGTTGGCTCGGAAGAAACATAATCTGGAAGTCCAATTTTCGACGACTTTCTTGAGCAGCTGAGGCCATATATCGCTAATAACACCGCGAATGTTGGCTTCCGAGTGATCCGATGTCTCAGGTTTATCTGTGTAGACCCCCTAGTAGACTTCACATATACCCACAGAAAATAATCCATAGGGGTGAGATCATACGATCGTGGAGGCCAATTAACCGAACCGTTACGTGAAATTTTGCGCCAATCGAATGTTTCCCGCAATAACCTGATTGTGTCGCTCGATGTGTGGCATGTTGGCCGTCTTGTTGAAACCCAAATCTATCGCACATTAATGCCATTTAATTAGGGAACAAAAAAGTCTTTAATCATGGACCTAAGCGCTCTCCATTGACTGTAACTTTCCGACCGCCAGCATCTTTGAAGAAATATGGGACAATGATTCCACACTGAGTTTTTGTGAATTTGACGGCGTCTCAGTAATGGGTCCTAGAAAGAAACACCCGCGCATATATTGCTCTAAATCGTATTGAAACATAAATGGTAAACTTCCATCTTTCCAATGAAGCCATTTTTATGGACATTATCTTGATTTTAGTACGTTTAATTTCATTTTAAAAGTGTATCTATTCAAAAAAAACACCCTATATGTACGTAGAACGTGGACAAATGAGAATATGTTTTAGTGACGGTAAGAAAATTGATTTTTGTAATTTCTTTCGATAAAAATTATCTAGATTATTCCCGTAGTTTGTAATGCCGGGTCCACACGCTAGCCAAACCTTGACAAGCCATTACAGCTGGATTGGGCTTGGCTTGCCTTGTGTACGCTTGCTAACACTTGCGGTCGATCCGATTGGCTGTTGGTTTTTATTTTCACAAATCAAAGGAAGTTTGTGATAAGCACTTGCGTGGGATTCGAACCCTGCACCCTTAAATTTCCATATTTCTAAAACCTCATACGAGGCTTTGACATATGACAGAGTTATCGTATGTTTGTAAAACTCCATACTTTTCATGACGTGAAAAAATAGTGGAAATGGGGCAAATAAAAATGTGAAATATTCATGAATAAACTAAAAGAGAGAAACGCTGAAAAAAGCAACAATATTTTGAAGAGAATAAATTCTACTTTACATGCAAATTATCGCACGTGGAGAAATATCCACTCTTGGTAAAATAAGTAATTGTTAAAATATTTTTTTAATAGTACCAAAATTTTATGACTTCACGTCCTAGAACTGTTTTTCACGGTCTTCGAAACGATACCAAACACGCCCGTCCGAAGCGCTTGGATTCCTTCATTTCAATGGCGCCCAGGTTCCAGGCTCTTCTTAAAAATGCAAAACTCACATTGTCGCTTACGTTATTTTTATTTAGCGCTAACATTCTCATACAAAATTTGAAAAAGTTGAAGCAAAAATAGAACTATTTTTGCTCAGTGCATATAGGCCTGAGCATGTCGGTCAATGTATATGTATTCATTGGCTAGTTAGTGGGCGTATGTACATTCACTAAATGATACAAAAACATAACAACATTGTAACATGGTAATACAAAATTGTTTGATGTAGGACCTATAACCACAATTAATATTCCCAATATACATTATACAATTTGCTTACCAAAGGCTAACCAAAACTCATTAATATTGCGTGTTTTAATTAATAATTCAGGGGAGGCGAGGTTTGGAAATTTAATGGAAATAATCATAAACAAGAAATGGTACAATAGGCCGTTTATCTCATATGCTATTCCATAATCATTAAGAGTACGCTTACTGACATTTCCAAAATTCCTATAAACGGGAGACCCTACGATCTCGATAACCGTTACTAAATATGCTTTGGAAAAAATAGAGTAGATACATTGAACCTTTATCTAGGAAATGACCGTAAAATTTTTAAGAGTGCTAATTCATGTAAAGAAATCTTGATGAGACTCCACATATTGGGTGAAAATTTCATAAAAATCACAAATTTGTATGTATACTATTTTTATATTCGTACTTTTTAAATGAAAAGTGAATATGAAAATATTGGGATCAAATTCGTCAAAAAAATCTGTAATTTTCTCCCCATACATTTTGTATGGAGTCTCATCAAAATTTCTCTATGTGAATTAGCACCCTTTTTTACTTTGGATTACTTTTTATGTATAAAGCCGTAGAGATTCGTAAGATATAATAATCCATAAAATTTTCAAGTTTTTGAAAATATTTGGGACACATTTTGGTAGTGCCATTTTTTTTAAATCGTCTTTAAAATTTCTGATTTGGACAAATTTTGAGATTCAATCTTTTTTTATGGCGCGATGGTATCAGATTCATCTACAATTGTTTTTGTATGCTATTCACCTATGTAGAAAAAAATTAAAGGATTTATTATAATAATTGGTGTCTCTGTGACCAATAATGCCTCGTAAGTAGGGGTTTGACAAAAAAAAACGAAAAAAAATAATAGCTGGAAAACTGCAAAAAATCTCGTAACATAAATTGGGGTATTAGGTACCCCCAGAGGTGCTCTATCTCTGGACTTCCGCTTGGTCGTACTTCCTGGGACACTCTGTATATAACAACTGTATGCACTCAAAAGATTGATAAAATAAAATAAAAAAGAGTGCTAAAAAGCTGCAGAAGACAGAAAAGAATGCAGATCGAGATGCAAAAATTTGCTGCATACCAATCTGCAGGAATGCAACTGGAGAAGAAGAAAAATACAAAACATACTTAAGACTATGCATACCGACATTTCAAAAATTACTAAAAACGGGAGACCTTATATCTCGACTACCGTTACTAAATATGCTTTGGAACAAAATAGGGTAGATCCATAAACCTTTATCTAGGGAATAACCGTAAAAGATTTTTAAAGT
Source organism: Ceraclea dissimilis (assembly GCA_963576895.1). Taxonomy (NCBI): domain Eukaryota; kingdom Metazoa; phylum Arthropoda; class Insecta; order Trichoptera; family Leptoceridae; genus Ceraclea; species Ceraclea dissimilis. Next base: position 1,905,421 of record OY756360.1, read on the forward strand.
CTTGTATAGATTTCTCAAAAAAAAAATTGAAAACCACCTCTGATCTTTTTTCCGAAAGACGGAAACTCGTTTAACACAAGTCGCGGAGTAAATTTTTTTGTAGGTACTGATAATATGCATTGAAATCTACGGAATAATCGTAGATAAAAGTTTTTTGATAGACGCAAAATTAACCCCAAAAAATGGAAAAAACGCTTTTTTTACCATTTTGTCATGCGATTTTCATGCGATTTTGAATCTTAATGCCGTGGGGAAATTACTGTGACGTCATTCTTGGTACCAAGCCCTTAAGTAGGTATGCTATAAATTTCATATTGATTCTGAGAAATAAGTAGAGACAAGATATTGAAGTATGTACTTGTGTAGTTAATAATATTGTGTAGGTAATGTATAGAAAATGTTCGCATCGTAGCACTTAAGGAACGCGCAGAATATTGGAAACATTGTAATAAATATGCAAAGTGTTCCTATGTCTACTATTAATATAGTATACTCCATGGGCGTCGGCAGAGGGGGGGGGGACAGGGGGGGCAGCTACCCCCTAGGGTGTTTCATGGGAACTATTGTCAAAGCGCGGCCCTACGATATGTGTTTTAATGCTACAACATCTAATACAGAATAGTCCGAGAGCCCGCTGCTTAATTTATGACGTATCTGTTTTTTGATCGAAATGTGGTATAAATGATAGCTTACCAATAGGGTTATTACGGGTAAACTACTAGTCCTATGAAAAAATTGTCCTAACATTTTTTGTAGATAATTTAGCAAGGATTATTTTTGTCATTGACTACTTTCTCCTATCTCTTACCATATTCCTATAAAATGCGAAAAACCGCGAAGAGGGACCTTTTCGGGGGGCAGGGGGGATTGCGGCAGGATTTTGATAGGCAACCCTAGTGCGATGTAATACCCTATTGGTAAGCTATCATTTGTATCACATTTCGATCAAAAAACAGATACGTCATTAATTAAGCAGCGCGGCTCTTGGACTAGAACTCATCCAAATGACATGAATTAAAAGAGAATTGGGACGAACATTTGTGTGGTTGGCTTGCCATCTTCACACCAATGAACTAATATTGAAAGGAGTGGCAAGCCAACCACACGAATGTTCGTCCCAATTCTTTCTTAATTGTTGATGGACAGAAAATTTATGATACAATGAGAAAATTTGTGGTAGTAATGTGATTTTTTTGTGAGTTTTTATCATTTAGTATAAAAAAATATTTATTTATTTATATAAGTAAAAATATTACACTTTTCGGCATTACAGCGCTCAGCCTTTGCGCCGAAGAGTGCACACAGAACAAATTTCGAACAAAACAATCATAAACACGAAAAAAAAACAACACAACATACTAATAAAAGAAGGCAATTTACCCTGGTAGGTATTACAATAACATTATAACAATACATGAACAGTAACACCATATGAAGAAAACAAAAAGAAACAAGTTATCGAAACTAAAAAAAATAACCATTAGGAACAACCGCATCGAACACCATTATAAAGTAAACGGTAGTAGGTACCTACGGCGATCGTACTCGTCGTACATATATATCTGCCTATTCCAATCTCTAGGGGGGGGGGCAGCTACCCCCTTTCTGACGACGCCTATGTAATGTGTGAAGTTTTGTAATTCTATGGCATGCACACGTTTCCCCGGGTAAAACTAAGGCTACCTAGTAACGTAATAAGTACTTAATATTATGCGCTCTGAAACGTGATGGTGAATACAGTACTATAGCAATAGAGAATTTACAATTCAGTGAATTATTTGTTGAAGGATTACGAGTACCTACATACATACTCCGCCTGATGATATTCTATTAACCAGTGGTCCGGAACCATCTATCCGCGGGCATTTTAATTCTATCTATCTTTCATACCTTCACAATAATAATAATAATCCAGAGGGTGGGGGAGTTGTTCCGGCTAGCACAGGACAGAGAAGCCTACGCCAGAGTGTTACGTCAGGGGGACCTGACATGGCACTCGGAGAAGAAGATACCCTCACGCCACGTCCCTTGCAGGGTAGGCAGAGAGGACAGAGCGCCAGACTGACTGACACACATTCCAGACGCCTTCCCCACATTCATGCAATTTGTCATACAGGCTCTCCGATTCCTTTTACTCAATCCTTAAGAATCTGGTCGACATGATCGGTCGCGTTTCCTCACAGCTCTTCGCCCGCTCAAATATATGTTTTTTGTCATCCTTCATTTTCTCGATATTCTCAAACCATCTTAGTTTATTCACTCTCATTCTGTAAATACAACACCAATCCTGCAGTCACTCATTTTCCTCTTACCTTTTCCATATCTTATCTCTCAGCATTTTAATTACACGTATTAATAATTAGGAATACTATAATATTAATATAACGCCATTTTCTCAAAAAAAAAAATGTTGACTTTTGGTCATGTATTCATTTTTTTTCATCCTTTTTCACTCTAAAATACGCGGAAAACATTATCCTGTATATTTTTTATTATATTGTAAACCACCGTGTCAATACAGCATGGCTGAAGTGGAGATCCCTCTCTGGCGTACTATGCGATAAAAAGATGCCCATTCGAACTAAGGGCTAAGTCTACAAGACAGTCGTAAGACCTGCAATTTTGTATGGAGCGGAGTGCTGGACAAAGAAGGTCTTTAGTATGTACTCTCAAAGAAGCAACATAAAAGAAGCATGAACAACAGCTCCATACAAATGAAATGAAAATGTTACGATGGGCAGGCAACGTGACACGCCTGGATAAAATCCGCAATGAGTACGTCAGAGGATCGTTTAAGGTGGCCCCAATAACAGAAAAGCTGAGTGAGGGCAGACTGAGATGGTGACACGTCATGCGTAAAGAGGAGAGCAATTCCGTGAAGACGGCACTCAGCATCCCCACGAAACCCAGGGAAAGGGGTAGACCTCCGGTAACATGGTGGTCCAATGTTGAAAAGGAGCTGGCGGCGCAGAGAATCCCAACAGTGACAACCCAGGACAGGAGATCCTGGCGCCTACGTACGAGGAGCCCCGACCCTGGATGAACCGGGACAGAAGGGCAGGACAAAGAAGAAGATATTTTTTATTATATTCCAAAAAAGTTGCAGGACCCCTCTTTAAACTTTCGTCAACTTTGCCCTTTTCCCTCTGCTGGCTATTCTGGGAAATAATTAATTAGAATTAAAACTACGTAAATAGTATTTTGAAATTGTAATCCTATTAACATAAATTTTTGCGGTGAAAACTATTTTATTATATACGCATCCCTGTCTATAAATAGAAGTTAATTTCTTCCTAATTAAAGTAAAATAAAATAACCGATATTAATAATCTCGATGTTTTCGACCGTTGGTACATGATGGCAGTTCATTTAAAAAAACTAAACATTTAGCTCAAAATCCACAAAATTTGACTTTTTAGTTCGCGACTAGTATTCGAGGGTTTGCACCCTCATCTTCAGGCTTTATTCAAAATCTGAAAATCGCCTGAAGATTAGGGTGCAAAGCCTCGAATACTAGTCGCGAACTAAAAAGTCAAATTTTGTGGATTTTAAACTGATATTAGATTTTTTTTAAACAAAAGACTTCACATCCTAGAACTGTTTTTCGCGGTCTTCCAAACGACACCAAACACGACCTTCCGAGGGGCTCAAATTCCTTAATTCCAAAAGCGCCTTCCAACAAGATTAAACAGAATCGAAATTTGTAAAAAGATATGAGTTCTGCTCGCACATTTTTTACGAGGTGGCAAAGTTGAAATTCGGATTCAGCGCCCCCAAAAGCGTACGGGACGATGGGAAAAAAATGTTTTTCCCTGATATGCCATGAAATTTAAATACAAGCAACAACAAAAATAAGTAAGTTAAGGTAGGTACGTATCTTAAACATTAAACAAATATGTACATGAGAAATGGAACTAATTACATATGTTCAACATAATTATCTAACTGAAAATTCTAAAGAACTTTTCGTAACCAGATTTATCTGAGAACTTTGTGTAATGAAATCTTTTAAACCTATTAAGCTTCTACGTAGTATCTGAGCTTTCACGTGCTTACTCCGCGTGTACCTACCTATATTTATACGCCGTATTTAGCAGGTTACACGTGCCTAATCCTAGTAGGGATCCTTCCAACATTCTCTTAAGAATCCTTTTACGCTTAAGAGTAGGCATATTAGAATATTAATATTTCAACATTAAAATACTCATATTCTAAAAATGTACATAGGTACACCTTAAAGCTCCCGACCCAACTATGACGTCATGGTCATTTCCCACGGCATTGAGGTTAAAAATCGCACGATGAAATGGTAAAAATAGCGTTTTTTTTTCATTTCTTGGGGTTAATTTCGCTTCAATCAAAAAACTTTTACGGTTGTTCCCTAGATTTTAATGCATATTATCAGTACAAAAAGGAAAATGCTCCGCAAATTTCGGAAACCGAGTTTCTGTCTTTCGGAAAAAAGATCAGAGGGGTTTTCTCATTTTTTTTTTTTGAGAAATCTATACAAGACTAAAAAAACTTTTACGGATATTTCCTAGACGAAGGTTCAACGTCTGCTCTATTATTTTTTTTTTCAAAACATATTTAGTAACGGTTGTCGAGATATTATTATTATATCGTGGAATTTGTATGTGATTGTCTATTGAATTTTTAATATTGGCTATTCCAAATTATTATTGTTAACTGACTAGTTAGGTTTATTGTGTGTTTGTCTATAATGTGATTTTTATCTTAATGTTCCTTTAAAAATGAATTGCTTTTGTGACACGGATAATTTGGTAATCCTTGAGTCTTCGCTGGTGTATTTGTTGCTGATGTTAATTGTTTATGCTTATTGAAAAACTGTTTGTACTCGTAAGATTAATAAAATAAAATAAAATAAATCAAAGGTCTCCCGTTTTTAGAAATTCTTGAAATGTCAGTATGCGTACTCTTAAGATCTTAACAAAACAACAAATTGACTGATTACTGTTCTTGATACGGCACGACTCACATATGTAATTTCTTTCTTACCTTTAACTATTGGTTTATTGCTTTTTAATAATCCGTAGGCCTTGTTTAAGGCACTTGGAATCGTCAGGCTTAGTCAGGTCAATACATTTTTGAGACCTTAATTCTCGACAACCTTACTAAATATGCTTTGGAAAAAATAGGGAAAATATTTTGAACCTTTATCTAGTTAATAACCCTAAAATATTTTTTGAATCCTGTAAAGATTTCTCAAAAAAAAAAGTTCAAAACACCTCTAAATTTTGAATCGAAAGACAGAAAGTCGCAATGAATAATTTTTTTCTCATATTGATAAAATCCATTAAAATCTAGTGAGTGACCGTATTTTTTTTTTAATGAAGAGATATTTACTTACCCCAAAAAGTAAAAAAAACAGAATTTTTAACATTTCATTTTGCGATTGTTCAATGCCTTTGCCAATTAAAGCAATGTACCCAACTATGACATCACGGTCATTTCCCGTGGCGTTAAGGTTCAAAATCGCATGAACATTGAACAATCGCATAATAATATGTTCATGCGATTTTGAACCTCACCGCCACGGGAAATGACCATGATGTCATAGTTGGGTCCATTGCCTTAATTGACAAAGGCTGACCAATTGAGGAATTCAGAGAATTGAATGAAAAGGCGATGGATCGTCGCCCCATCCCACGCCACTCTTGACCAATAATGTCCCAATAAATACGAGTATTTCAAGCATTACGAAAAAGTGAACGGAAAAATATGTTCATTAGATTATCCGAAAAATTTAGAAATCAACTATGTATTCTTCTTCTTCTTCTTTCTCAGCCGTTTTAATTTCAATGCTGGACATAGGCCTTCCCTTTAACTTTCCACAAATGAATAAATAAATAAATAAATCTTTATTGGCCAAAACAAAAATACATATTAAGAGTGTGCATACCGACATTTCAAAAATTTCTGAAAACGGGAGACCTTCTATCTCGACAACCATTACTAAATATGCTTTGGAACAAAATAGAGTAGATGCATTGAACCTTTATCTAAGGAATAACCGTAATAGATTTTTTATATATTGTATAGATTTCGCAAAAAAATATTTAAAAACACCTCTGATCTTTTTTCCGAAGGACGGAAACTCGTTTTCCGAAAGTCGCGGAGTATTTTTTTTTCTTGTACTGATAATATGCATTAAAATCTAGGGAATAAGCGTAAATGTTTTTTGATAGACGCAAAATTAACGCCAAAAAATGGAAAAAAAACGCTATTTTTACCATTTTATCATGCGATTGTCACGCAATTTTGAACCTTAATGCCGTGGGAAAAGACTATGATGTCATTCCTGGTGCCATGCCCTTAATTACAAAAATAAGACAATCGTAGTGTGCCAAAAGGCGGACTTATTGCTAACGCAATATCTTGCAGTCAACACGAGAAAAGAAAAAGATAACTTATATAACAGGGGAATATGGATGTACAAAAGTAATAAAAAAATAGGAATCATTGTATTTTCATGGACTTTCATACTAATTTTAGAAAATGTATGGCATGATGAGAAAATGTTTGAGAACGCCCATGGATCCAATACATTACGTTTCTACAGGGTGGACCATTAGTCCTTGCACTTTTGAAATGGCCCTAAAAATAAAATTACAGTTGGTATTTAATTATTTCTTTTTTAAGAAGAACAACAATAAACGGGAAATTCATTTTCTAAACACAATATCACCAAGATGTCCGCCATCTTGCCGCTGACGTTCCTAAAATCTGGCTATGATTTTTTTTAAAAAAAAATCGGCCCTAAGCGTGAAGTATTGACAATTTCCTCTCGAATATTCAATTTTGGTTGATGTATTGTCACTGATTTATTCACGTATACCTTACTTTTGAAATAACATCATAAAAATTCAGGTGGGATTAGATCTGGGCTGCTGAGAAGTCATGGAATATCTCTATAGAGTAGTGTAAGAGAAATTCCAGAACAAAATAATCTCGCGGAGAGGAGATATTCCATGGCCTTCCCGCAGCCCGGATCCAACCCCAGCTAATTTTTTTATAGGCTTATCTCAAAAATAGGGTCTACGTAAATAAACTAGCGATAACAATCCAACTGAAATCAAATAGTTAAGAAGAAATCTGGTTTTGAAATTTTCGAAACATGCCTACGCTTTGTATAGAAAAGTTTTTAATAAAATAGAGGTTGATATGAGGAGGGCCAGCAGCAAGATGGAGGACATCTTGATGATATTGTGTTTAGTAAATTAATTTCCCATCTATTGTTGTTCTTATTAATAAATTATTTTTTAAATACAAACTGTATTTTTATTTTTATGGCCCTTTCAAAAGTGCAAAGACTTTTGGTCCACCCTATATATAATAATGTAGTGCTTATGTATGAACATTGGACAACCTACATAAATAAGGATCATTCCAATATATTTTCACACATGACAAGATATTGAGAAATCAAGGTATCCCCTACGAACCTAAATCTATTTACATCTACGGGGTGTGCTCAATAAATGGAGAATGAGAGACGTTTGTGTATTTAGGGTATGGGCACTAAATAAAAAAATAATAAAAATAATCTGGGTTTTCGAAATAAACCCAAATACACCTTTGTACACTTCACAGTAAACTTGAAAAGCTTGTATCATGAAGTGGAGTAGGTCGGCATCGGGGATCGAACCCGCCCCCACTGGATTAACAGTCAGGCGCGTTACCATCTCACCTCAAATACCCCACAATGTTCACCAGAAATTTTGTGTAGATAAAAATGAAAGATTTAGTCATCTTCTATTTTAAATTATGTAGTTACTAGCTGTAACCCGTCAAAAATGACGCGGTTTGCGGGCTAGGCAGAGAGAACTGATTGCCAGACTTCCCAATCGTTAGACGTACAGGTAATAATTATTGTACGTTTATTCTTATGGCTAAGAAGAAGATGTTTTGAAAGGTTAAATATGAAGCGATTAGAAATATGAGTGATCGCTGGACTTTCCTATCCTTACACACACTTCATGCTTCCGTCACATTCATGCAACTCGTCGTACATATTCTACGATCACTCAAAATACTTTGTCCTTAAAAATGGTCTACATGGTCGAGCCAAGTAATCTTTGGGCGGTGTCTCCTTCGCTCAAGAATATTTTCTTTGATATCCATTCATTGTTCATTCTCTCTGCATGTCCCAACCATCTCAACTTGTTCACTTTCATTCTAGTTGCAATCCATTTTACAGTCACCCGACTCCCTACTTACCTCCTTTCTTATCTAATCCTATCTCTCAATGTTCCAATTCTAAAGATATTGGGGAAACTACAGAGAACTATGTATTGTATAACATAAATTAACTTTTACTCCAATTTACCAAAGCTTCATAATATCGATTTCTGATACTGCTGCGACTGGGTTTTATCCTAATTTCTCCAAGTTTTTTCTTATTTTATTAACATCGCTACAGATTGGAATAGATACTTATATATTTTTTCATACTAAATGGTAAAACCTCACAAAAACACATTACTACCACACATTATTTCATCATATCATAAGTTTTATAAAATTAGTATAAAAATCTATCAGTTTCATAAAAAAATTGCTTGTGGCGCTATTTTTTATTATTTATTTATTTATTTATTTATTACACATGGAACAGATACAGTCACAAAAACAAACATTGACAGGTACATTAGTACGAGAATATCCATACACAAGACCAATAACATTCGTTCACAATTAGAACACACGCAAAACAAATAGATCACATTACATAGTTAAAAATATATATCTTATATCTATAAAACATTTATGGTAGGGAAGGAGGAAGCATGGGAAGAGGAAGAAAGGAGGGGAAAATGAAGGAAGCAAGGAAAGAGGAGTTAAGAACTCATATCAAGAACAATAAGATAACTTTTTTATAAAAAAACATTTTTCATACATATTGTTGTGAAAAGTGTTATACTTATCATTTTCAAATAAACTAATAACACCACGACGCTCTTCACTATGTCTCACATTTTTTTTTTCAATTTTTATTTCCCCCCCCTAGCTCCAAGACTTCCGACGCCCATGGTACGATCTGTATATTTATATAGAGTTACCTAACAAAACTCATCTATCCACGAAAGCCGATTCCGAAAATATTAAAAATACATTTTATTCGTAACTTTTAAATGGCTATTTTCGCTGTATAACTAAATTTGTGGAATTCGTATTTTTACAGCTAAGCTTATAACAGAAACGCGTGCATTGTGATTCTACATACATTAAAAATATTTTTAACTTTGAAATATTTTTCTGGTGAAATTGACGGGCCTTCACTGGTTTGCTTTCTGTTTTTGTTTAAGGGCATGGCACCAGGAATGACGTCACAGTCTTTTCCCACGGCATTAAGGTTCAAAATTGCGTGACAATCGCATGATAAAATGGTAAAAATAGCGTTTTTTCCTTTTTATGGGGTTAATTATGCGTCTATCAAAAAACTTTTACGGTTATTCCCTAGATTTTATTGCATATTATCAGTACAAAAATAAAATTTTACTCCGCGACTTTCGGGAAACGAGTTTCCGTCTTTCGGAAAAAAGATCATAGATGTTTTTTTTTTTTTTTAATCTATACAAGATATAAAAAATCTTTTACGGTTATTCCCTAGATAAATGTTCAATGCATCTAGCCTATTTTGTTCTAAAGCATATTTAGTAACGGTTGTCGAGATAGAAGGTTTAGAAATTTTTGAAATGTCGGCATGCACACTCTTAATTGTTGACATGTGCTGTTATAACTGTTTGTGCCCATGTGACTAAATAAATAAATAAATACTTTAAACATTTTTGAAACAAACTTGTATGGTGATTGTACAATGTATATGGGTCAGTATGTATTCCGATCATGTCGACCAGATCCTCAAGGATGGACGCGTTTTGAGTACAAGGAATGGAGAGCTTGTATGAAAGGTTGCATGAATGTGACGGAGGCTAGGAGTGTGTGTAAGGATAGGGCTGTCTGGCGCTCTGTCCTATCTGCCTACCCTGCAAGAGACGTGGGGTGAGGGTATAGACTATAGAAATATAGATTACCCACTATCGGACCCTACACTGTATTTCAGGGCTCCCTTAAGGCTAACCTTGGGCCCACTTCTTAATAATATTTTGCTAGAAGTGCGGGTAAAGATGTCACTATAAATGCGCCTGAGCTACCCGGGGATGTGGATGGCCTTAAGCTCGCGGGATTTTCCTTCAATGTATTTCAGATATTAGATTTCAAATAAAAAAATAACTCGTTTGCAAATCTTATGAATGCCTACAAATAAATTGTAATATTATGGGACTTGAATAATAAACATTCTCTGTATGTTTGTAGTATAATGTTAGGAATGCCATGTAATCCAAGGGATAGATAATATGTCCACAAGTACAGTACCCTCTGCCCTCTAGTCACCAATGGTATTACAAGTGGTACCTAATTAGGGTTGCCAGAGGTCCCGGTTTACCGGGACTGTCACCGGTTTTACGCCTCGTGTCCCGGTGTCCCGAACAAACCTTTCGGGACGCCTAAATGTCCCGGTTTTCGGAAGTGTTGGCATATTCTTACGATTTTTATCATTTTGTGGTATTTTTAACAATTTATAAATGTATGAAGTAAGGAACAACGTAGAAAACAAAGTTTCGCATTAGCGGTTCGTAAAAAAAAACGTTGAGCGGAATTTCAGTTTTTGGTTTTCACGGAATTCTCTCTCTCTCGATGTTTTCTTGGCCAAAAAACTTTCATCGACGGGGGGGGGGGGGGTTGTCCCGGTTTGACTTGCGAGAAATCTGGCAACCCTATACCTGTAATGTAACACAATATTAACTATGTACTAATATACTAGAACATTCCTAAGAAGCTATCTCTCGGAGATAGAATTTTGTAATATCGTATTACGTATTTGTCTGCGAGTAGCTGTGTAAATATCGGTATACTGTACCTATAATACTTTCTAGTAACAAGATTAATGTTTTAATTATTTTTTATTTACAAATTTTATTCTTGTAAAGCGTTGGATTTTTTCTACATCCCGTAGTATATACAATGTAGTTTCCCACAACAGTGTAGAAGAATTAAGGATGAACATTGTCGGGCTTACGACCGACCTCGGCTGGCTTAAGTGATCACTTTACACTCGAGAAACATTCGCCATTTCAGTTCACCCCGGCTGGGATTCGAACCCAGACCTTCGTCTCGCTTAGTAGGAATCATATCCACTACACCACGAGGAGCGACGGCTGTGTTGTCGAATTTCATGTATATTAAGTATACCTACACGTATTGTTGCATTTCTAACTGTGGGGAGAGGGTGGTATTTTAGACACACCCGCCATCTATTAATCATTTTTGTAAATTCTTCTTCTTACTGTGCCATATCAGGTCCCCCCGACGTCCGTGATCACTCTGGCGAAAAGTTCCCTGCCCTGCGCTGCCCGGAACAGATCGTCCACCGTCATCATTCCGGTCCACTCTCTAATGTTGCGCAGCCAGGACATCTGTTTTCTGCCAACTCCCCGTCTTCCCTCTATCTTGCCCTCCAATATTAGGCGGAGTAGGCGATACCTCGCTCCCCGTAGTATGTGACCCAGACATGAGACCTTCCTCACCTTAACATTCGAAAACAGCGCTCTCTCTTGGCTCCGACTCTCCTAAATACTTCGGAGTTACTGACCGTATTGGTCCAGGGTATTCGGAGCATTCTTCGGTAAATCCACATTTCAAATGCTTCTAACCTATTCATAACATTCACTTTAAGAGTCCATGTTTCACATCCGTATAGCAGAGCTGACCATATATAACATTTTACCATTCTTTGTCGAAGTTTAAGGTTTAAATTATCGTCACAGAAGAATGGCCCCATCTTATTCAATGCAGAACAAGCTACCTCTTTGTTAATTTTTAAATTTAAATTTTTATCTATGTCATCGGAAATGTATACAATGCCTGGTCAATTTAGGAAATGTGTGAGATAATTAATCTTGATGTTTTTGACCGTCGGTACATGGTTGAAATTCATTTTAAGGTAAAAATGCAAAACTAAATATTTAGATTAAAATCCACAAACTTTATTCAAAATCGCCTGATGGTGAAGGTGCAAATCCTCGAATACTAGTCGCGAAATCTAAAGCCATTTTTGTGGATTTTAATTCTAAATATGTAGTTTTTCATTTTTACCTTAATGTGGAATAATTTGTTTCATTGAACCGCCAAACCCCCCTCCCCCTGCTAAGGCCATGCTATGTATATTATAGTATATTGCGATGAGATGATATTGCGTGTCCTCCAAATACAAGGATATTTTCTACAACAACAACACCATTACTGTTCTATTTTCGGATTAAATTAATTAGGATAGCCAATGTTACTCGAGAAAGAAATATGAGTCTTAATTCCTTCAAAATATAAATATCTACAATGTAGGGATAATTAGTAATTAGTATATAAACCCATGGGTGTAGCGTTGCCATTTAGTTAGACTTTTTGCCCTCTTCTCCGGCCAAATTTGACTGCGTTCGGCCCGTCCGGCTTTTGTTAGGCTTTTTATTTTGCTTAAGGGCTTAGCACCAAGAATGACGTAACAGTCATTTCCCACGGCATTAAGGTTCAAAATCGCGTGAACATTCGTATGATTTAATGGTAAAAATAGCGTTTTTTCCATTTTTTGGGGTTAATTTTGCGTCTGTCAAAAAACTTTAACGGTTATTCCCTAGATTTTAATGCATATATAAATACAAACAAAAAAAATACCCCACGACTTTCGGGAAACAAGTTTCCGTCTTTCGGAAAAAAGGTCGAGATTTAAAATTTTGGTATGGGATGAAAAAGCGTAAATAACGCCGCATGCGAATTTTTTTAATTCTTATAAAAAATGCACTAATTAAAAAAAATGTAACCATTGTATTTTAATGAGTTTTCATACTTATTTTAGAAAAAAATTGATGTGGTGGGGAAACGAGTGGTAATAATGTGATTTTTGTGAAGTTTTATCATTTCGTATGAAAAATTATATACCTATTCCAATCTCTAGGGGTAAACCCACATTTTTTTGTGTCCAGTATTCGGCCACCCCAATAGCCTTGTCATTCGCTAAAACACATTTTTTACTCGTGGAAAATTTTGTGACATGTTTTTTTTTAATACTTAGTAATGTTTCACTTTTTTTTTCATAAGGATAGGGGAGGGGGGGGCAAGACGGGGTGGCGGGCAAGACGGGGTACCCCGCCTTATACGGATTTCTAACCGACCGATCACGATCGTAATAGTTCGTGGCGATGCGCCGCCATGATGACTATCAGTATGCCTTGTGACTAGCTAAGCGTAAACACGTGTTTCATGATTGTCTGCAAAAACTGTTTTTTGTCAATTTTCTTCTCATTTTTTATACTCAGTTCGAACGTGCTTCTAACGTAAATAACAGCATTTTTGATTTAGTTAAAAGTTTATCCCGTGTGTCAAAGATTACGCCAACAGGTAAGAACTTGTTAGTTTCTATAATGTGTATTGTTTTTCTTAAGTATTGTTTAAAATTCAATGGGGCATGAGCGGGCAAGTTGGGGTACGGGTACGGGGGTACAGTCTTGCCCCTCTTAAAATACACTTGTAATTTTCTGATGTAAGTCAATTAAAATGTTTTAATTTTATTTTAGAATGGTGAAACATTATAAAAGAATAACAAATAGAGGGGATTGGTCAGAAGAGAGTATGAAAAATGCGGTGGATGCTGTAATAGACGGAAAAATGGGATACATGCTAGCAGCGAAGACATTTTCTGTCCCCCAGACAACGTTAGAAAGAAAGGTCAAGGTTGTTCGTGAAAACATGAAAGGTACTGCTCCTATAATATGTACTCCATTGAAGGTTCCGTTAGGCCCCAAAGGGCAAGTTTTTACTGATGATGAAGAGAAAGAGCTTTGCGACTATATTTTGGATATGGAGAGTCGCCTTTATGGACTTACTACAAAAGACTTAAAGGCAATAGTTTACACCCTAGCTGTGAAAAACAATAAACACCATCCTTTCAACATCGAGAAAAAAGAAGCAGGCAAGGACTGGGTTCAAAGGTTTTTAAACAGACACCCCGAACTGTCGATAAGGAAACCAGAAAACACCTCAGCTGCGCGTGCTGCAGGGTTTAACAAAGAAGTTGTCAATCAATTTTTCATTTTTTTGGGAAACGTTTATGATGAACATCACCTAACACCAGATCGTATTTATAACTACGACGAAACCGGCATTTCAGTTGTGCCTAAAACAAAATCTAAAATTATAGCAAGAAAGGGACGAAAACAAGTAGGATCTTTAACTTCTGCTGAAAGAGGTACTACAATCACAGTGGAAATATGTTTCAGCGCTAGTGGCCATTATATGCCACCTATGATGGTATTTCCTAGGAAAAGAATGGACCCACAACTGATGCTGAATTCTGCACCTGGAGCTTGGGGAGTTTGCAGTGACTCTGGCTGGATGACAGCTGAATTATTCCTGGGATGGTTTAAAAAGTTCGTGGAATTCAGTGGGGCTACAGTTGATCGACCTGTTTTGTTATTGTTGTTATGATCATCAAATCACAGTGTGGCTCCGTAGCAACCCAGGAATGATTGTTACAGTCCGGCAAGTTGCCGAAATTTTCGGAAAAACCTTTATACAGGCGTCTACGATGTCAACAGCTGTTAATGGCTTTAAGAAATGTGGAATATGGCCATATGATCCTACAGTTTTTTCTGAAAGTGACTTTGCGCCTTCTTTGACCACAGATATTCCGCGAACTGAGAATTTGCCAGTCTCTGAAATACTAAATGCAGCCAATAGAACACAAACCATCGAACTTTGCACTGTAACAGCACTTTCGGTGAATTCTACTGAATTGATACCAATATCCACTGAAACAGCACCGAACAGCCAATCCGTGCCACCTATCTCAATTCCTGGAGCCTTATCGACCTCTGAGCCGGGTTGTTCTACATGGGTTGACAATACAGAAATATACAAAAGGTCAATTACTCCAGTGAAATCATTTTTTTCTCATACCAGTCCGCAGCAAGTAATGGCTTTTCCAACGACTCGCAAAACTTTACGCGTGACTAGAAAAAGAGGAAAAACCGCCATTATTACATCGTCGCCATACAAAAATGAATTGGAAGAGACGATTAAAAAAAAGAAACTTATAGAAGAGGGTAAACAGAAAAGAAAAGAAACGAGAGAGTTAAAGAAAACTCAAAAAAAGACTGAAGTAAAAAAAAAAAATATAGCCAAGAAGAAAAAAGTAGCTGAACCCAGATCATCACCGGAAAACAGTGACAACGATACTGACAATACCCCTTGTTTGTACTGCAATGGTCGTTATTTGGACTCAAATGAAGGTTGGGCTGCGTGTTCTGGATGCGGAAAATGGGCTCACTGCAGCTGTGCTGGTGTGGATGATGAAGATGACGAGGCAGCATTTACGTGCAAATTTTGTCAAGAAAAAAATGTAGGTTAATTTTTATTACCCCATCTTGGCCTCTAGGGGTACCCCATCTTACCCCACCTCGGGGGCAAGACGGGGAGATGGGACTTTTTTTTATTTTATGACATTTTGTAAATTATCATGAAACTAATGTTCCTAAAATGATTCAAATATCAAAAACTAAATACCAGATGTGATTTTTAAAATAAAATAAATTTTGAAAGTACAACCGTTTCAGTTTTATTGCGCTTCAAATGTTAAGTACCCCGTCTTGCCCCCCCCTCCCCTACAGTTGCAAAATATTGTTTATTTCTGATAGATTCTCTTGAGTATTGATGTAAGTATATTATTAAATTACTTATGTGATGTTAAAAGACAGGCATGGGGGTATGGGGGGAAGGAGGGGGAAAGAGGGGGCTATAGAGGGGGGTTGAGGGGGGGGAACTATAGGGCCAGTCCGCCACTGAAGGTAAAGACTCACACTTCTTACTTCCGTCATTATACTCTACGATTCATTTTATTCCATACACGTCCGTCCTTGAGTTATCTGACATTTTACCTTTTTTTATAATGGATGGATTACGGAGCAGTATTTACTTTACGGTAAAAGTTTTATAATCTGTGAGAAGTTTAAATGAATTTAGTTTTATATAAACGTGGTTTTGTCTTCAAATTTCATTTTACTCATATTTACTTAGGTAACTTACTTTAACCTTTAACCTTTAAGTATATAGGTCAGTGATTTGTGGAAAAAACAAATACACAATGCAAACAAGAGAACTTAAATAAATAAAATAAATAAATAAATCTTTATTGGCAAGAGAAACATACGGGGTCATATCTCTCCTCATCACGACCTTCTTCACTAAGCTCCATGAAAAAAAAATTGACCATCTTTGCTAATTACGTTTTTACCACATACCTATTTTGTATGAAAATTAAAATATGTACCTACTAACCGTATTTTACTTTATTCAAGGTTTTATGACTTCACATCCTAGAACTGTTTTTCGCAGTCTTACAAACGATATCAAACACGCCCTTCCAAGGCGCTTGGAATCCTTCATTCCAATGGCACCTCCCACCAAAAATTCACAGAATCAAAATTTGTAAAAAGATATATAAGGCAACCTCACAAATCGTAAAAAGACTCAAAGGCAATTTTTACGATGCATTACTTTTTAAATAAGTAATAACATTTCGAAAAAACATAGTCAGTAAAATTTATAGGAAATTTTATATTCTGTAGTTCTTACATAAATCTTTTTTCTCTATGCACCTGTAAAAAGTTGTAATCATCAAACTGAAAAACGGCCGGAGTTTGGTCGGTTATTAGTTCGCCCTAGTGAACCCACAAAGGGGAGGTCGCAAACTTGGATTCTGAACCACAAGACCGACCTGTATAACATATTATCCGAAATCATAAATATTTCTTGTCTTGCAAGGGAAGGTATCATTTTCATTCTCAATTTAACGGTCTATATTAATTACTACTTAACCGTATTTTTGGCACACTTGTGAATTAGACTCTCCTAAAATTAGAGGTATGTTGTAATAAAATTAGATTACAATTTTCATTTCAATCATTCTAACGACTCCACTTCAGAAATTTATAATAATTAAAAATACTCAATTTGTATTATTTCCTTCTCATCTTAAAGACTACTAAGTCTAGGTATCATAGATTTTGTTTAGGTACATTACGCTGGCTATATTTAAACTATAAAGCCATCTCTGCTATTCACATAACATATACATGACTTCACAGCTTCTTGTCTTCAATTAATTTCCAGATTTCCCACTTAACTGTAAAAGCACACGTGATGAAACTAGCTGGGTGAATTTAGAGCGAAATCATGGCTTCTCAAATATTTTTATTCATTTATTTATTGCACACTTTCTTACTTACTTACTTTACGTGTACGGGTGGGAATGTCCAATATGCGGCCACATAAATCGCCTTGTCATTTAAAATTAGATCCTCGGGAGTATAGTATATTTGCGGTTAAACCATTACAATAAAGTATAAAAAAATACATTACCACAAAAATAAACATGCAAACGCATTTGACAGCTGAGACAATGGCTGGCCACAAACGTCCCGAAGTTCAGTTCCGGAATCGACCGTTTTGCAAAAAGGTTCCGACCAAAACCTCTGTCTGAATTTAAAATCGGGGTGACGCTGAATTCAGAGAGAGGTTTTGATCGGAACTTTTTTGCAAAACGGTCGATTCCGGAACTGAACTTCGGGACGTGTGTGGCCAGCCAATGACAAACATAAAACAATTTTAATGTAATGGAATGCAGTGCTAACACCGCGAGAATGCGAATACAAGCATCCAAAGGAGGCCCCCCACGGCCCGCGATCCACGAACCAACACAGAAACTCCCCACACACTGTTCATAGAAATTTTGCACGTCCGTTAGACGGCGGACCGCGGGGAACCTCCCTAAGGTGAGACCAGCGCCACACACAGTGGCAACACTACACACACCCGAGTTACTAGGTAACTTTGTCAACATTACGACTATGTACAACAAAATAACAATTCATAAGTGATTGGCATCAACAGTTATGATTCCAGTAGAATTCATTATATTTTAATCCCTATAGGTACTCGTAATCCCCTTTTTTGTTTAAATTGGTCACTGGGAAAAATATCACAGCCACGGCAGATGGATGGACTGGAATTGTTGAAGGTTACTCAAGTGTAAAGTGATCACATTATTCCAACCGACAATCAGTCAAAAGCCTGATGGAAAGTCCAGCCTTTGCTGTGTATCCGTTGAGATAACTACTTGTTACGTTAATTGTACAAAATATGGTCGCAAAGTGTACACATTATATGCGTTTTGTGGCCGAGTTTTAAAACAGATTTACCACACGGTGTGTACAATGTACATTTTGTGTCCGATTTGAAAATTTCGCGACCGGATTTGATTTCTTGGGTACGTAATAATACAGGACATATTCTCATTTGATTCACAGTTTGAGAATGAGTGCACTACATCAGGTTGAGATGTGTCACGATACAAATAATAGTACAGACTTTGGAAATTTCTTGTGAATGTAATAATTTATAGTTTATATACCTATATACGTGCATACCAGCTTGGTAGTCAGAAATAATATACCTAATCGCATTGGCATGCGGTCAGGGCCATTACTTTCATTAGCTCAGGGCCCCGCGACACAAGGGTCCCTTTTTTTGCTATTTATTTATTTCTTCTTCTTTTTTTCTTTTTCTTGCATTGGATCTGGGGACCGGTTTCTTGCACAGGGGTCACCTGGGACAGCGAACTCCAACTATCTCACCACCTCTTTTCTGGTCTTTCTGGTTGGCGTCTCTTGTCCTGGTGGAAGTCTGTTTTTGCCCATTTTCTCCACGTGGTCACGCCAGAATCTTTTTCTTTTCCTGCCCCATCTTACGATGTCTTCCGTGTTGCAAGCTTCACGTATGATTGATTGTATTCCTGATTCTGTCCCTCAGGGTCTTTCCCAGAAGAGCGCGTCCGCGTAGTGTTCTCATTTCCGAAGTTCTAAGCAGTGCTTTTGTTCTGGTTTTGTCGGCCCTTGATTCGATTTATTTATTTATTCTATTATCATTATAATCAATTATTTATTTTATTCTATTGTTATTTTATTTTTTGTACATTTATGTTGGTGTGTTAATGCAATGATTATAATTGAAGGTGTGTGGAGTGGTATGTGTGGCTTAGTGTTGTAGTATGTTGGTTTCCCTAATACCAGCTTATGCTGTCTGGGGACCTTTTTTATGTTTTTCAATGTTGTTTCTGATCCTGTTGCTGATTATTGTTTATGTATTTAATTTAAGTATTTTCTTTTCTATAAACTCAATTTCAAATTAGTACTTACATAATATTATAGTATTGGTAATGTTAACCCATTGGATGCAGTGGCGATTATGTAGTACATGTACATAAGCCCGGCTTGCCCATGAGAAATACAACAAACAACAAAAAATATGTTCTAACAATATTGCTTTTCATAGCGGAGATAATTACATATTATTCAATAGAGGAAAGAAATTTAAACTTCGCGCGCGCGACGTGGACAATGTTATTATAATAATAATATTTTCTCTACCCATCACGTCGCGTTCGCGAGATCGAAGCGTCGTAGTATTAGAAGAATAATAAAATAACTATTGCCATTTCTCCAAATGTTCTACGCCTCTCGCTCTAACGCACAGGTTCAAATAGGAAAATTAGCTATTCATATCTTAGCTTAGATCTAGGTAGGTGCGTATATGTCATGTTCTCTATGGGATAAAAATGTGCGTACATTCGTTGAGAGTCTTTAATGGTATTGGTGTGAAGTGCGAATTTGTTAGTGATTACCAACACACACAGCCGCTCGTGATGTTGAAGAGTGAAAAAGATAGTGTATTACCCCGTCCTTGTCTTTCGCTCCCACTCAACGCAGTGGGTTTGTAGAAAACAACAATTTATTGCAATACAATGCATCGACTAATTTATTAAGTGTATGCATACCGACATTTCAAAAATTTCTCTCAAAAAATCTCGACAACTGTTACTAAATATGCGTTGGAACAAAATAGGGTAGATGCATTAAAAATTTATCTAGGGAATAACCGTAAAAGATTTCTTATATCTTGTATAGATTTCTCAAAAAATAATTTGAAAAACACCTCTGATCTTTTTTCCGAAAGACGGAAACTCGTTTCCCGAAAGTCGCGGAGTAATTTTTTTTGTGTTGATAATATGCATTAAAATCTAGGAAATAACCGTAAAAGTTTTTTGATAGAGGCAAAATTAAGCCCAAAAAATGGTAAAAACGCTATTTTTACCATTTAATCATACGATTGTTCACGCGATTTTGAACCTTAATGCAGTGGGAAATGACTGTGACGTCATTCTTGATACCAAGGTCTTAATTTAAAAATAATTCAGTTGTTATTGAATAATAGTATCTAGGTATGAAGAGTACATTAGTGTACTGATGTAATGTAGAGTACATAGTGGGAAACCATATTTCGCAAAATTACACAGGTACCCACTAGTATTTCCTATTGATCACTCATCAGCTTACCCGACTACAGATGACCTCCAACGCCACTGATTGGATGCTGAATCCTTGAACTTTTAATACTTGAGAAGGCATTACGGCTTGCTATCAACCCATTAAAAGTGTCAATGCCAGAAAGCATTATACTCGGAGAGCTTTTCATCTTGCTTCTAACGAGTTATATTTTTATACAGTAAAGAATAAAGAAACATTTCACATAAAATTTTATTCGTACCATCAACACAGCCGTCGTAAATAAGAACCGCGTACAAGACAACTATAGATATTTTGAGTTCAATCATAAAAGTCTTAAGAGTATATGCATTGTTTATTGTTGTTGTTTATTGTTCATTATCGTCCCTAGGCCCTAATTTCGGGCACTTGGACTCGTCAAATTTACATAGTTATAATTATAAGTAACAATAAAAAGAGTTTTGAACAATTAACAGAGGCAATGTGCCAGAAAAGTAGAATCAATGCAAATAGAGTGTAAAGGGCTCGGTTTGCATTTCGTCATACAGATAATAATATCCTTACATAGTGATCCATGCTAAACTGGACTTATTGTCCTGGATAGCATTTCGTCAATTGTATACAATTCTTTAGCCACAAGATACTTTTTCACCTCTCTTCTAAAAGCTCCAAGCTCCAGGTGTTTCAAGCTGTCAGGTAAAACGTTAAATAGGCGTACACTCAGGCAAATAAAACTTTTAGAGACTTTACTCAGTCTATGAGCCACAGGGCGAATATTATTCCTAGACCGAGTGCTGTAATCATGACACTCTCCGTTAAGCGGGGTGTTTGCTAGGTTTGATCTCGCATAGCAGATGCATTCATAGACTATGGTACTGGGCAATGTAAGAATGCCCAGCTCCCTGAATACATTACGACATGTATCTCTTGGCCTCATGCCAAGCAAAGATCTGATGGCTCTTTTCTGTAATACAAATATTCTATTGGAATCAGCACCCGTGCCCCAGAACAATACTGCGTACGTCATTATGCTGTGAAAATAAGCAAAGTAAATAGATTTCGCAGCATCGAAACCGCACGTTTCTTTTATTTTTCGAATCGCGTATATTGCTGCATTGAGTCTCTTACACAAGTCATCTATTTGGGGTGACCACTGGAGTTGTCTATCAATTTTCACCCCTAAGAACTTACACTGGTCCACCACCTCAAGACCTCTTTCAGAGAGAGCGGCAACAACCTGATCAGGCTCCCGGGAGCGCCTCAGAGAGAAGTGAATAGCATTTGTTTTAGTCACATTTAAAACTAGATTGTTGTCACTGAACCACCCCTCCACACTATTTAAGGTTTTAATTGTATTTCTGATTGTTTCATTCTTATTAACACTATCTTTAATTATAAGGGAAGTATCATCAGCAAACATTACAATATGGCTACATTCTGGTATACATTGAGCAAGATCATTTATGTAGATCAGGAACAATAGTGGACCCAAAATGGATCCTTGTGGGACTCCATAGTCCACTGTTTCCAAATGCGATCTTTCATTATTAACCTCTACAATTTGTTGCCTGCCATCCAGATATGACTTAAAAAAATTTCCTTCGGCGTTACATATTCCGTAGTGTTCTAGCTTTTTGATTAATATTTTATGTTCTACACAATCGAATGCTTTTGATAAGTCACAGAATATTCCATAAGAATCCCACTTTGTGTCTAAACATTCTAGAATCGTTTTGGTTAGAGAAGCTATACCGGATGAAGTACTTTTTCCTTTTTGGAATCCGAATTGCTGGGGATGCAGTATACCATTGCTTGTGAGGTAGTGGGTGAGCTGCTCAGCGACAATCTTTTCTAATATTTTACTAACAGCCGGCAATATTGAAATAGGCCTATAGTTATTCAAGTCATTTTTATCCCCTTTTTTATAAATTGGTATGACTTTGGCTAATTTTAATTTATTAGGGAAGATTCCCTGTTTAAGACATTTGTTAATTATGATTGTCAGAGAAGGAGCAAGTTTGTCTATGATTAATTTGAGCAATTTAGTGGATATATACCATAAGTCATTGGAGTTTTTATTTTTTAATTGTTTGCAAATTCTTTTTATATCATTTACAGTCACATCTTTAAATTTAAATATTGACTCTACTGAAAATTTTAGGTGTTTCATGGAATTCTCTACAGAAGATGAAAGATTTTGCGTTACATAAGAAGCAACATTAATGAAGTAATTATTAAAATGGTTTGCTAATTCTAAATTTGTCAATTTAATGTTATTCACAGTCAAATCAATATTGTCATACTCAGCATGGGATCTCCCTGTTTCTTCCTTAATTATATCCCATGTTGTTCTAATGGGGTTACGTGACGTCCTAATTTTATCATACAGAAATTTTCTTTAAGCTTCGGCACAGACCTTTTTGAACATTGCGGCATATCGACTTACAAATGTTTTCATTTCATCAGAATTGTTATATTTCTTGATTTCGTAAAGTTTAAACAATCTATTCCTTGATATTCTAATACCTGGTGTTGCCCAACTGTCAAATGTTTGTTTCTTTTTAATTTTAATTTTTTTTATTGGTACATGGAGGTCTAATTGAAGTAAAGTGTCTCTGAACAATTTATCAAAAAGTACATTGGGGTCATTATTATTATCTATGCTGAAAACATCTTCAAAATTTACAGAGTTTAAAAAGTTTTCTATCTGTTCAGATTTGAAACATCTCTTGTTAATATATTGAGTGTCCTGTTTATCTGCAGACACAGGTGACTCCAATACCACCCTGACCAACTGTCCGTCGTGATCAGATCTTACAAAGTTATAAAGTTGACAGTGTGGTACCTTTAAGTCTGTAAAAACATTGTCTATGCATGAGGCCGAGGTCCTAGTTACTCTGGTAGCCTGATAAATGCACCTCCTTAACAAAAAACTATTCATTAAATCTATAAACTTGTATTTTTCAGCTGAGTGTTTATTCAAATGAATGTTAAAGTCACCACAGACAATCACATATTTGTTACTTTTGTTTGAAATTTTGTTTAGGGCATTTTCAAGAGTATAAAAAAAATTGTTGAGGCAACCATAGGGTGATCTATATACGGCTAGTATTACAATATTATTCATTTCAATACAACTTAATTCACAATCTTTTTCCGCCGATAAATTTACAATGTCACATCTATTTTTGAATTTATATTTACAATTGACATATATTAAAGTACCTCCCCTTATAGCATTTTTTCTACAAAAATAGCTTGCTATTTCAAAATTAGGAATTTTAAAGTTCATGATTTGCTGTTCTCTTAGCCATGACTCAGTAATACACAATACATTCAATTCATTTAACACAGGATCCGTACACAATATGTGTTGTTTATTCGTCATTCCCTCCACATTCTGATGTCCAATAAGCAGTGTTGTGCTGAGGTTTACGCCTCCAGGTTGAAGTTGGATTTGTGATTGGGCCCCTCTTGAAGACCCTGGTCCATGTATAAAAAAGCTCCCTCCACTTCGTCATGATTCTGGCTCGTTGATGGTGTTTCTTCCGCCACATGGTTGAGCCAAGATTTGTTAGACACTCCAATCTGTGCACGCTCGTTAGTACCGTAGTTTAGTTTTATCTGCACGAGATTCATATTTTTACAACTATTATGGGTAATGTTATATATTAGATGTTCACAGATAGTAGGTCCGTCCTGATTCAATTCAATTATATTAATGTTATTATAAGTCTTAATTAGATTATATGTATAACAGTTCATTTCATATAATTTTTCATTTATAGACGCATTTGTTTTGCTATATTTCAATGAGGTTATATAAAGTCTTACACCAATCCTATCACATCTCTGCACAATTCCTTCTACTGCACTTTTATATTGTTTAAAACTTATAAGTTTATTAGTTTCTCCTACCACAACCACAAATGTATCCCTGCTAGTTGCAGCCTTCAATGATCTGCATACATCACTGAATATACTCCCAATCCCAGCCCCCGGCCTAACCATACACTCAACCTTACAATCATTCACCCTTCCATGCAGCTGTGCTCCCAATCCCTTTGCACCCCCATCACCGAATACTGCCAGTCTCGCTCTAGACCTCCCCCGTACCGGACCATCAACCTCCCTCTCAAAGTGCTCCACAGAACGGCTGCTAGTGTGAATTCCAGGGCTGCCCACCTCCCATCGACAATCCTCCATCTTTTCATAGATGTCGTCATACGCGGTCCTCAGGGTCAGATTGGTTTTTTCCATTATGTTAATCCTTTCCTTCATAATCTCATTAATTGACTCAATTTCCTTCAGTTTTTTCTCTCGTTCTTCATTTCTTCTTTCAAAGTCCCTTCTTATGTTCTTCAGTTCCAATTCCTTTGCCTCCAGATTTAGACTCAATACTGCACTCTTCTTCTTATATTTGTTTAGCTCAAGTTCGTGCTTACTTAATAATGTTATTCTTTTCTTCAGTGTATTCATTTCTTTAACTTTCAATGCAAGTTCTTTTTTGCAAATGTCCAAATCCTCCTTTACTTGTCCCCTCTCCAGCTCCACTTCCTCAATTCTATTTTTTAACTCAGTTCTCACGTCCAGAGTCACAGCCTCATCAGGCTGAACATTTGCCTGAGAGCTATCAAACATAGTAATATAAGAAATATTTCTGCTTTTACTTCTTGTAGTCGGCATTTTTTGATTAAATTAAATATAAAAAATAATAATAAATAAATATGTAAAAATCCTATTAAATTGATACTCTGGAACTATTATGATCTGTGTTAGGTGAAGATATAAGATACCATGAAGTGAAGATATAAGCATACCGACATTTCAAAAATTTCTCAAAACGGGAGACCTTATATCCCGAAAACCGTTAATATTCTTTGGAACAAAATAGGGTAGATGCATTGAACATTTATTTATTTATTTAGTCACATGGGCACAAACAGTTTTAACAGCACATGTCAACAATTAAATAAAAACAGAAAGCAAACCAGTGAAGGCCCGTCGATAATACACACACGGCGTGTGTTAACTGTAAGAAACCGCAGCTCTGTGATAAGTTCCCCCTAGTGAACAATACTTAATATTTGTTCACTTAAAGAATAGAATAAATAAATAGATGTTTCTCGCGATTATTTCGGTTTTATTTTTTTGGCTTATACCTACAAGGTTCTTGCTTACGACGGCACCACAGTCGTCGCGTCGTATTTTAGTATCAATTTCTATTTTACGAGATTTCACAATATACGAGTATATTTCAATCCATTCAGCTAAATGTCAGAAGTCACATTTATGTGTCAATTACAATATCCTGTGAGTACATTATAATACATATATTTTGTAACTGACGAATAAGTATTTCACACATTAAAAGTATGCATATCGACATTTCCAAAAATTTCAAAAAACGGCAGACCTTATATCTCGACAACCGTTACTAAATATGCTTTGGAACAAAATAGGGTAGATACATTGAAATATATCTAGGGAATAACCGTTTAAGTTTTTTTATATCTAGTATAGATTTCTCAAAAAAAATATTAAAAAACACCTCTGTTCTTTTGTCCGAAAGACGAAAACTCGTTTCTCGAAAGTCGCGGAATATTTTTTTTGTACTGATATTATGCATTAAAATCGAGGGAATAACCGTAAAAGTTCTTTGATAGACGCAAAATTTAGCCCAAAAAATGGAAAAAACGCTATTTTTACCATTTTATCATGCGATTGTTCACGTGATTATGAACCTCATTACTGTGGAAAATGACCGTGATGTCATTCTTGGTGCCAAGCCCTTAAGCGATGATACCACATGTGCAGATTATTTGATTTACATTTCGTCTGCTCCGGGCCTGGGTTTTTTAGCATTCTCTTTACAAACTTTAAATTGGAAAGATAAATCCGCTTAGTAAATAAATGCTTAGGCTGGGTTTCCACCCGCAAGAAAACTTCTGCAAGAAGTGTTCGACAGTCTGTAAGACAGCTGTCAGACAGTATCTTGCAGGTGTAAACTACCGAGTTTCAAATTTTAAATTGGAAAGATAAATCCGCTTAGTAAATAAATGCTTAGGCTGGGTTTCCACCTGAAAGAAAACTTCTGCAAGGAGTGTCCGACAGTCTGTAAGACAAACTACGGAGTTTACACCTGCAAGATAATGTCCGATACACTGTCGGACACACTGCAGAAGTTTTCTTGCAGGTGTAAATCCGGCCTTAGGATGGAAATAATTTCAATAACCGACTTAAGAGTATGCATACTGACATTTCAAAAATTTCTAAAAACGGAAGACCGTAGATCTCGACAACCGCTTCTAAATATGCTTTAGAAAAAAAATACAGTAGATACATTGAACCAGAATCTAGGGAATAACCGTAAAAGATTTTTGATTGAAGCGAAATTAACCTCAAAAAATTGGAATAAACGTTATTTCACCATTTTATTATGCGATTTTGAACCTTAATGCCGTGGGAAATTACCGTGACGTCATAGTTAAGTCGGGAGCTTTAAAACACAAAGCGTAACAGGTCGTTCCTAAATACTATTTACGTAATATCAGACGGAGTTCCGAATAATACAATATTAAACGTTTCCAAAGTGTAAAGATCAAAGGTTTCTAAAGTGTTATTTCCTCACGGGAAGATTGTTGCACGATCTCTCGCTGTCTCTTTGAACATTTTCAAATAATATGATATCTTCGTCTTATAACTAGTAGAAATAGTATTATATCAACATTCCTCAGAAATACAACTCATCCCTGGAAATATTGCTTTATACTACCAAGGTCTAACCAGAACTGACGAGATTATTATAATATCTTTGATATGAAACATAATAAAGTCTTAGATGTCAGAATTCTTGGATATCTTATTAAAACGCGAAGTGCCTATAGCGTAACGCATAGCATTTTACATTTTGCCTAGGTAAATATACTTTTGACTAAACTAAAAGCTTTGGAACTCGAATCCATCTACTTGCCAGATAACTATGCCGTTTGTTAACCATACCCTCACATCACACATCTTTCTTCACTTCTTCTTTCACTACACACGCGGCTAGACTATGGAATAACCTTCCACTTCATATCAGACTAGCTCCAACTATTCTCTCTTTCAATAGTAAACTGAGGCATCATTACCTTTCCCTAAATAATCCATCTAACTGACAATCCCGTGGTTCCTTCCTTGTCCTTCATCCCATCCACATATCTATTTATGTATGTATTTTTATGTATGTATAAGTATTCTATATATTATTATTATTTTCATATTTATTTATATTTTTCGTAATGTGTATATCAAATGAATGTCACAAGTGGTTGGTTGGCAGACATTGCCTACGGCAAAAAACGCGCCTTTGGAAGATATGTTTTCTTTTCAATAAAGATTTTATTTATTTATTTATTTATTTAAAACTTGCTCCTAATAACGACCACCGTCATACTCCCATTATTATATTATAAAATTATTTTTTAACGTATTAAGAGACACTTAAAAATCATCCCATTTCTTTATGCCCTTTTTCATCCCTTTTTTTTTTTTTTTTTTTTTTTTATTTATTCAAAACATGTGTTATTACAATAAATAGACAGATTAAATTTGTGTTTGAGGATACAGATCTTAAAACTATATATAATAACGTTTTACCCCCCCTTATAAAGTAAAAACTTGTGTTAAGGGGGAGGAGTATCCCGTAATTAACAGGGTTTGAAATATTATAATATTATTACATCATAACCTACACAGTAGGTATCAACCAAACAATAACATTAACAACTAAATAACTAAAATAACATAATCTACACTGCTGTAGGTACCTACCCATTATAGAGGCACCATTCTTACAAACTATTTCAGCAGCAGTACAAACCCAACATCATCATAATACATCATTATATAGTACCACAATATCAGTACCAATACCATACAACACGACGATGCACAAACATACGTACCCAGGTACCCAAATTTATTTACAGCTACACCGCTGATACAAAATTGTGACAAAACTTATTCATTATATCAATATTTTACATATAATTATATATTATGCAGTATGCACTATACATACACTACCCAACATTCAACCACAATTACATTACAACACACCGCGTATCTCAATCGGTTCGGTTCTGACCGTACTTATTATCAATATATTTCTTTATGCAATTTTAATTGTTTATTGTTGATTATCGTCCCTAGGCCCTAATTTCGGGCACTTGGACTCGTCAAATTTACATAGTTATAACCATTATAGTTTTTTAACATTCAAAAGGAATTTTTAACAATCAACAGTGACAATGTGCCAGAGAAGTAGAATCAATGCAAACAGAGTGTAAAGGGCTCAGTTTGCATTTTGTCATGAAGATGATAAAAGTATCGAAAAATAGCCAAATACCTTATTACTAATTTTGATAGGAGAATCTATCTGCCAAATTTCAAGTTCGTACAAATGTCTGGTTTCCGAGGTATTCGTATACTCTAAAAAAAATCAACCCTATTTTGACCCCCTTAGGGGCGGAATTTCCGGTATATTATTGGAGATTCAAATGCAAATAAATGTATTAATAATTAATATCTTACATTTCTAGTACATACATTCTCTTATTTAATTGACATCGCTGTACCAACTACATTTAATATTCGTGAATATACAGAACATAAAAAATTCGTAAATATACAGAATTAGCAGGTGAAATAAAATATATATTACGCATTCTAGGTCGGTATATATAATCCCATTAGTATTATCAGCTACAGGTATAATACCAAAATCGCTAATAAACAATTTAAAAAAAATACATTTAACGGAAAATTTATACATAAAAATGCAAAAATCGGTAATTATTAATACTTGCAATATTGTAAGACGATTCCTAAATATTGATATTTCAGGCACAATGCTTGTATTTTAGGCCCTGCGTTGAGCCTAATCCTGTGATATCTGGATAGGTGAATTTTTCCCAGTATTAGGCTGATGAGTTTATATGTGAATCATGAATGATAATATGTAGACTCTTCTGGCTGATAATACTGAGAAGTGTGTTGGCAAAGTCATGCCTCCGCGTAAAAAAACTTATTACAATATTTTCATTTTCCATACTACCCTCCAAAGTGAGGAGACCTCGTGTATTGGAGGGAAGAAGAGATAAATACTAGTATAACTGAATTTTTGAGTATTGGGAATTTTATCTTATAAATACTTCCATAAAAACTCTTATGGGGGTAGTTTTAATAATAAATGTACAAGGTATACCTATGTGTGTACCTTTATGAAACATCATAATAAATGGTAAACATGTATCCATTTATCCTCTATGGGATGTTTACCTTTATGTACAATTTTAATTACCCAATAAATTTTATTATCCATTGCGATACACCGCAAACAGAGGTCGGCAAATTTTTAGCAAAAAAAATTCTCAATATCAAAAAATGTCTGACTATAATTTTGTAATGTCACAGTTTATTTTCCGTGAAAACATCGGATTTTCTATAATAATAAACAACAGCCTGGGCTCCCAACCTGTGGGTAATTACCCCATCGGGGGTAAAATATCTATTTGTCGGGGGTACCTAATTAGTATGTTTTGGTATTCAATTTAGGAACTACGAAGAAAAAAATATGTTACATATGTATCTTCTTTGTTCGATATAAAAATTCAACGTCAATAGTTTTAGGCTGGCCACACACGTCCCGAAGTTCAGTTCCGGAATCGACCGTTTTGCAAAAAAGTTCCGATCAAAACCTCTCTCTGAATTCAGCGTCACCCCGATTTTAAATTCAGAAAGAGGTTTTGGTCGGAACCTTTTTGCAAAACGGTCGATTCCGGAACTGAACTTCGGGACGTTTGTGGCCAGCCTTAGTCTTTCTTTCTACTTTCTACTCTTTACTTGACCATTCTTTGTATCGGCTTTAGATTTACATTTTCGTCACAAAGGAGATTTTTCATTTTATTAAAAGCTTAAAAAATTACATTTAGTTAGTATTGTTATATACTTAGTATAATTTTAACCTCCTCCCGAATACCTCAAAACATGCGATAGGTAATACAATTTAATAATGTAAGGCAAGGGAAAATATTTATAAACAAAAAATAGAAAATAAAGTGTTAAACGAACATCGTGTCCTCTTTTAATTTTCAATTTAAAAAAAACGTTACTAACTCGCCGCTGTCATCGTAAAAAATATTTAACAACGGAAAAAAGCACAATAAATTCACACTCCAACTATTAATGAATTAATGAAAACTTTTTGCATTGATATAAACTTTGATGCAGCTTATATAATAATAAAAAATGCTCTTATTTGTTCCATCCATATTTCAGGAATTTATTAAAAGTTGACATGAAACATCGAATGTTTTATTATTATTGTTACAACTAGTGGGTAGGTCTACCCGTGAAAATTCACGGAGGCTTGGTTAAATATGTTTTTGTGTAACCACTATTACTACTCTACCCTTCAAAGTTCCTCGAGTAAACACAGGAAGATCACAAGGCTCCGTATTTTCCCCATCTCTCCAATATCGTTATGAAGGTCGTAAAACCAGAACACAAAACTCCTCTCACATGTCTACCTACATACATAGGTACTTTACACACATAGAGAAGGTGAGTACTTTAAAGAGTTCGATTTGCAACTCTTATAATTTATTTTTCAACCACTTTCTGACAACTTTGCAAACATACGTAAACTCAGTGACAATACTATGTTCCATATTGGACCAGCCTACTCCAGAGACAAAAATATGTAAGGCTTTTAAGGGGGATTTAAAGAACGTGTGGGGTCATGCGTAGTATCGTATGAAAGGGCGGTGAAAAATAAATTCAGATCGTAAGTCAGATGTCGTCCAGCTCTAGCCTCGGAAGACACCGAGCGATCGAGAGGATCCAGTCACCTTATACCGCCGCGTTTGGTATCTCACGAAAGTGCTTCACGAGTAGACCTCGTATCTTTTACAAATTTCGATTCTGTTAATTGTTGGTGGGAGGGGCCATCGGAATAAAAGGACCCAAGCACCGTGGAAGGGCGCTCTTGATGTTGTTTGGAAGAGCGTGAATAACGGATCTAGGATGTCTTCTTTGCCCTCGCCTTTGTCCCATTTACTTGGGGTCGGCCCTCCTAGACCTCATCCTCCAAGTCCTTCTGTCCCCCGCATCCTCCGCACGAAGCTTCGCCTCTTTTCCATGTGGTCAGGGGTCTGCCCGGTCTTCTGGGCCCTACTTCAATGTCCATTGTCCTTTTGATCATGTTGTCCTGTGGCAGTCGCATAACGTGTCCGTACCATCGTAATCGATTTTCGGCCACCTTTTCTACGGATCTAGGATGTGAAGTCATAAATCGTGCATAAATCTTGCAAACAAAATTACGATAACATGTTTTTTTTTGTCTGAATAGAAATAAATTTGATTAGGTACTTCTACAATCAAAGTTTATTTAAAATTTAAACTTTCTATCAGTTCGAAAAATCGCAAAAGCAGTAGAATGTATGCAGGTAGGTGAGTTAGATGCGGAAGTGTTTTCAAGTGTTTTTCTGTTTACTTTATAAACTGAAATGTCAATAATATTATTGATAAACTTAGACGGTAGTTTCCGAAGAAAAGTTTACAAGTAAACTACCATGAAAACAGAATGTCTGAAAGAATCCTGAAATCTTGAAACTTTGTTGAAGGTTAGACATTTATTTATTTATTTACTTATGGCGCAAACCTTGAACATTCACAATAAAACAAGTATCTACAATTAATACAAACAAAAACAAAACAATTAAGTTAAAATTAAAATTATTTAATTAATTATTAAAATTATTTATTTAAAGTATCAACAATAACAAACATGAAATAACAAATTTCTAAGAAATTAAAGTTCCAAAGCAATGGAAGACATATATGCCGGATCCCACCAACTACCACCTAGGAAGCAGACCCCTAAGGAATTTCCATACAATGCACACAGATGATTTGAGTGATTTTACAATGATGTACAACAGTTGGAGCAGTAAATCCATACAAAATACAAGCAGCAGCTACTTAAGTGAGGGAGATTCTGGGCGGAGATATTTGGGCACCTAACTAAGTAGAACTGCATGTTGTATTTTGTATGGATTTACTGCTCCGACTGTTGTACATCATTGTAAAATCACTCAAATTATCTGTGTGCATTGTATGGAAATTCCTTAGGGGTCTGCTTCCTAGGTGGTAGTTGGTGGGATCAGGCAATAGTTTCAAATGATGAATAACTAATTAGATAGGAACTATTAGTTAGGAATGATAATACGTTAGGAATGAAACTTAGAAACAACAAGGCATAATAATGTTCGTCTGATCTCTTGAAACTGAATTAATACTGAAAAGTATGATGTGGAAAATACTAATATTTGAAGAGAGCCGTTATCTCAGCTGGTGTACAAGAAAGAATAAACAATAATCAGACTTATAACTGATCGTCAGCGTCTGAAGACTGTTATAGATGAAAGTATGGACTACAGATTGGTTGTTTTAGAATTACAATATTTGGAAATTCCTTGAATAAAAAAATATTCCGATACTACCCCTGAAATTGAGGATTTTCCGTTCAGTTTTTCAGATATAAAAGTATAATTTAGCCAAAATACTTGTAATTATAATTTTAACAATTTGGCAGTTTTAGATTTATTAATTTCTTCCTAGGCTCTTCTTAAAGAGGTAAAATTCACATTTTCGCTCACGTTATTCATATTTCGCGCTAACATTCCTATACAAAATTTTAAAAAGTTGATAATAGAACGATTTTTGCTCAGTGCATATCGACTCTTAAGAGTGTGCATACCGACATTTCAAAAATTTCTAAAAACGGGAGACCTTCTATCTGGACAACCGTTACTAAATATTCTTCGGAACAAAGTAGGGTAGATGCATTGAACCTTTATCTAGGGAATAACCGTTAAAGATTTTTTTTATCCTGTACAGATTTCTCAAAAAAACATATTAAAAACACCTCTGATCTTTTATCCGAAAGACGGAGCCTCGTTTCCCGAAAGTCGCGGAGTAAATTTTTTTTGTACTGATAATATGCATATAAATCTAGGGAATAACCGTAAAAGTTTTTTGATAGACGCCGACCATTTTATCGTGCGATTGTCACGCGATTTTGAACCTTAATGCCGTGGGAAAAGACTGAGACGTCATTCCTGGTGCCATGCCCTTAAGGACACGGTAAATGTTTTCTAGTTGCCCTTACCTATTTATATGATTACTCCGTGTGGTTCCCCATACTAACGATTTATGCTCACCGCATCAAAGGTGCTCTTACACGGGCAATAATTGTTCGGCAACTCGTATTGTTCAACGTGGGACAAATGATGGAGCGATTGTTTCGGCAATATTTAAAGTGAGAAAACGATATTGAGTGCAAACGAGAAAGATTTTTTTCTGAAATTTCTTAACCGATTGAATATTCAGCAAGGTGTGGTCGGTAGCCTGGTTGGCAACGCGCTCGACTGTTAATCCAGTGGGCGCGGGTTCAATCCCCGACCTACTCCACTTCACAACACAAGCTTTTAAGCTTTCTGTGAAGTGTGCGAAGATGTATTTGGGTTTATTTCGATAAACCCAGATTCATTTATTTAAAAAAAAAAAAAAAAAATTCGTGTTAATAAATATTGCGAAATAGTTGCTCCACCTAATTAATTGCTGCTTATTTACGGGAATTTCTCGATTTTTTCGTATACCGTATTCTCGACCCGAATCGCCTGAAGTGGAGTAATTTATTAGGTGTTCGTGTAAGCGAACCTTTAGAGTTTAGAGCACTCATATTTTTAATTTCCCAATCCATACGAGGCAGTAAAAAACAATGTTATTAAAGAAGAAAATATCTTGAGATGACGCAAGTCCTCTAGGAAAATTCCGATGGCAGACGTTATAAATTTTTATTATGATAGATAGATAGATAGATAGATTTATTGGTCATAATATAGTGTACATAAAAAAACATAGGCAATTCAATTCATTTTGTGTTAACATACATTAATACGCGAACGGCTCATCTATGTTTAATAGCATTACCGTGGGTGAACTAGAGCTGATTGCTCTGTATCTCACCACACGGTTTAAAATCATTATA
This sequence comes from Ceraclea dissimilis, assembly GCA_963576895.1. Taxonomy (NCBI): domain Eukaryota; kingdom Metazoa; phylum Arthropoda; class Insecta; order Trichoptera; family Leptoceridae; genus Ceraclea; species Ceraclea dissimilis. The sequence goes on from OY756360.1 coordinate 1,939,990, forward strand.
GTAATTTCACCATAAGTATAAGCAGTCCTCCATTCAACAATGCTATTCGAATAAATAAAACAATAAAATGAAAAATACTAATAATGATTGTGTAACAATGTTGCCAGGTTGCGACGCAATAAAAACAGATGTAGGTATAAATTGTATAAAATAATTATTTCATTTCTACATTTAGACGCAAACAGCATTTCAAAGTCACCCCTCAGCGTTCATAATGTTCTCGTAAATTGCTTTTCTCATCTCTCTCTGTCGCTATTTACTACAGTTTTTGCTTTGTGTTTTAAGAGTGGGCATATTGATATTTCAAAAATTCTTAAAAACGGGAGACCTTAGATCTCGACAAGCGTTACTAAAAGTGCTTTGTAAAAAGAACAATTGATACATTGAACTTAATCTAGGGAATAACCGTAAAATATTTTTATATCTTGTACTTTTCACAAAAGATTTCACAAAAAAAAATATGAAAAACACCTCTGATCATTTTTCCGATAGACAGAAACTCGTTTCCCGAAAGTCGCGGAAATCTTTTTTTGTATTGATAATATGCATTAAAATCTAGGGAATGACCGAAAAAGTTTTTTGATTGAAGCAAAATTAACCCCAGTAAATGAAAATAAGTTGGGTCTGGAGCCTTAACAGTCGAATAAGGAATGAAAGAGACTCCGTGGGTATTACAATGTCAACAGGTCTTACAGACTTCCATTCCTAGTAAGTAATTACACTGTGTATACACATTACGCTATGCAAATAACATTATACGACATACGCTGGATTTCACCAACTTTTTAGGTGATATTTTTTTATTCAGTAACTCGTGTTCCGAGGAACATGCAAACAGCAATGTAAAACACACAATTACAAACACACAACAATGCAAAACAACAGCAGAACGACAACACAAACATAAAAATAAAACATTCACAACAACATATCTTGAAAAGGATTACATATTTGACTTCTGATTTTATTCTTGATTTAACCCTTTAACCCTAGGGCAACCTCCGTCACGACTACTCAAGGCATTGCACCATTTCAACCCCAGAAAGGAGTAATGATGTTGGCCTGTGGTAGTTCTACAGAGAGGTATTGTTATCTTATCCCTCGTGCGTGGCCTAGTACTCACCTCCTCCTGAGAATGAATGCCGAGCAAGAAATAGTCTTTGAAAGTCTGACACAGTGCTCTCCGCCTGTATACAATGTCTACATTTAGAACAGGGAAGTCCCTGAATAAATCCAAGGTGGGGTAATCACTCGGTTTTTTCAGTATTATTTTCATTATTGAGCGTAATTGAATTACCTGCAATGGTGATAGTGTTGTTTTGTAAGTACCACCCCATCCATGAATCATGCCGTACTGGAACACCGACTGAGCCAGTGCACAATATATCATCTTTAATGCTACAAGGTCTAAGATATCCTCAAGTCTATAAAAAATATAAAATCGATCAATCGTTTTTTTTATTATTATGATAAGTGGCTCCTATCTCCGCTATTCCTCACCTAAGAAGTTGGTGAAAACCAGCATTCGTCATGTTCGCTACAGAACCCACCCTACGACGTCGCTTATGTAAAGACATTCGTACTAAAAGAAGTTTAATTAAGGCGAAGTTTAAGTACGACATTGAAAAAAATCTAAAAACGGGAGACGTTAGAGACCTCAACAACCTTACTGAATGTGCTTTGTAAAAAATAGGGTAGATACACTGGACGGATGGAATTAGTAAATGTTACTTAATAAGCCTGATGGAAAGTCCATCCTTTGCCGTATATCTGTTGAGATTACTGCTTAGTATATTCAACTACGACATGGAGAAAATCCGATGTTAAAATTACTTCATAGCATATACCCCATCGACAACTTTTGAGGGGGTGTAAAAAATGGACCAGAAAATGGAAGGGCAAGAACCGGATCCTTAAACTTTGATCTATCCTATCTATTGATGGAATTCGGTCCTCATATTATGCAAACGAAACTCCTTTCAGCGCCTGCACTAAGAGTAATCTTCTTTTTCTCCAGCCAGCCTTTTTATTAAGTACTAAGTAGTACCGAAATATAAAAAAATCAAAGGTCAAACATTTTAGTTAGTTAGTAACCTGTTGCTTAGTTTAACCCAGTGGCGTATAAAGCTTTTCATTTGGAGGGGGCCCGTCGCACAAAATATTGCCAAAAAATAGCGTCGCAGGCAATTTTTTTGTCATAAGACAAGAGCGTATACCTAAAAAGATCGTAATACAAATCTAGTATATTCTTCGTGAAATATAAAACACAGGTACCTAGGTACTTAAGCATATAAAAATATGCAACTCAAGAAAGGTTGAAATGATTAGCGCCGAGGGCAATTTTTTGGATGCAACAAATGTGTTTTAATGGCTTTTCATACTAATTTCCAAAATAAATTTGTTATGATGAGAAACCGTGTGGTAATAATGTGATTTTCTGCGAAGTTTTATCATTTAGTATGAAGAAGTAATGCTAGAGTTACTGTAAAATATGTTTTGTAATAACTTTTTTTTAATAATTGTTCTGCAATTCCGGGGGGGGGGGGCGAGCCCCTTGCCCCCCTAAATACGTCCTTGGTTTGACCTTAACTTCTTTTCTTGAAGGAAGTGATTAGGAAGTGATTAATATCTTTAGAAGGTTTTCCTTACTTCCCCCTAAGTGCTTCGTCCAATATTTAGCCTAAAAGCTTTTTTATTTAACTAACTTATTGAATGTTTGCAAGTATCAACGTACGTAATTTTGGAGGAAATCGGCTGTTCGTGGCTACTTTTGCAAGTTGTTCGAATACAGGGTGATTGGTTCCGTATGTCAGATATTTAGAGAGGTGATAGAGGATGGAAAAAATATGAAAATAAGTTAATAAAAAATACTACGCTAAATAAAAATGTATTTTACCATAAGAATGTACGCACAATAATTATTATCTATCTATCTATCTTTACCCTCACGCCACGTCCCTTGCAGGGTAGGCAGAGAGGACAGAGCGCCAGAAACTCCTAGCCTCCGTCACAATCATGCAATTTGTCATACACGATCTCTGATTCCCTTTACTCAAAACTCGACTATCCTTGAGGATCTGGTCGATATGATCGGACCAGGTCCTCGCAAACGGCGTTATTTTTCGCGGGTTACGACTAGTTTTGTAATATTGATTCAGTGAGAGTATTTTTGGAAATAGGTACGAAAGAAAATGAAAAAAAGTTGTATATTACTTTCGGCTTCGTTTATTGAAGATGATAGGAAATTTGATATTCGATCCAACGACGACACAAATTCAATTTATCATTTTTATAAAATCTTATTCTACTTGTAGATTATTGTTTACATCAAAGAAAAAAAGCAATTTAAATCGTTTTTGAAGCGACCAAGTGATGCTAAAAAAATATTCAAGGGCAAAATTTTATGACTTCGTATCGTAGAACCGTTTTTTGCGGTCTTTCAAATGATACCAAACACCCCATTCCGAGGTGCTTGGATTCATTAATTCCAATGGCGTCTCCCATCAAGAATAGACAGAATAAAAATTTGTAAAAAGATACGAGTTCTGCTCGTGAAGCACTTTCGTTAGATACCAAATACGGCGGTTTGTGGTGACTGGATCCTGTCGATCGTTTAGCGTCTTCCAAGGCGACAAAATCTGACTTACGATCTAGATTTCTTTTCCAACGCCATTACATACGATACCACACATGACCCCACACAACCGTTGGATCCCCTGAAACGCTTTGTGAGAATGTCTCTGGAGAAGGACAAAGTTTCAGGTCTCTAAGTAGTGGGGAGGGGTTGAAAAAACGATTACATAAACAAATAAAAAAAACGATTTTGTAAAATTCACCAGGTTCCTAAGCATTTTTCTGCGTAATATGATATTCTCTTAAAGGTCCTGACCCAACTATGACGTCACGATCATTTCCCACGGCATTAAGGTTCAAAATCGCTTGAACAATTGCATGATAAAGTGGTAAAAGTAGCGTTTTTTCTATTTATTGGGGTTAATTCTTCTTCAATCAAAAAACTTTACCTACTTTAACTACGGTTATTCCCTAGATTATAATAAGCATATTATCGATACAAAAAAAAGTTTCCACGACTTTCGGGAAACTTTCGGGAAACGAGTTTCTGCCTCTCGGAAAAAAGATCAGAAATGTTTTGCACATTTTTTTCAAAAGAAATTTCTAAAAGATACAAAAAATCTTTTACGGTAATTCCCTAGATAAAGGTTCAATGTGTCTACTCTATTTTTTTACAAAGCATATTTAGTAACGGTTGTCGAGATCTAAGGTCTCCCGTTTTTAGAGTATTGGAGGGACAGAGTATAGATGATTATGGACACGGAAAGTAAGTAAGAGTATACATACTCTTAAGTAAAATTTTGTAAAAATCACTAGATTCCTTAGCATCGTTCTGTGTAATATGATATTCTCTGAACTGGAAGAATATATACAGATATAAAACATTCTACGTACCCCGTAAATGTCCATCATATGAAAGTCAACGACCTTATTGTCACGTTTATGAAAAACGTGACAAAATCTATGACATAAAGATATTTCATATTATTTTTCCACTGAAGACTACCTAGTATCTAGTAGGTAGGATAAACGCTACGAGGAAAAATTGTATACGTAATGAGTCCAGGGTCGCAATTCTGCTTGTTTTTCTTACCCTAAGGAAGGTCTCCTGTAAGGATACTATCGCTTGCGAAGGATGTCTCTAACGACAATATGATTCTTGATCTTTTCTTGTTAAAGATTAGGGTTACCTTACAACGCATGGTAAGGCTAAAGTACTTACTTACTTTTTACTTTTTGTATGGCTTCGGCTTGTGTTGTTTCTCTTGGCTAGATAGCCGCGTCCAGTAGTCATTTGAATCAAATCCCTGGTTCCCGTCCAGAAAGCCACCGCACCGCCTCTGGGGTCGCCCTATGGATATCTGTCCATTCTCCCTCGTACCTTCTTCCCGGACACTCCTCCACCAAGTGTTGGATTGTTTGGTATTGGGCCCCATTGTTTTGGCCCCATTTTGGCCCCATTTTGTTGGATTGTTTGGTATTGGGCTAAAGTACTTATTCCTATGTACAATGTTCCGATTCCTTAGTTCGATCTACAATTGCCGGATGTCAAGACCATGGCCCAGGACAGAGCCCAATGGCGAGGTGTTGTTGCCGCCTTATGCTCCCCCAGGAGTTAGAGGAACAAATGATGATGATTCTTAGTGGGAGGCAGGAATGGAATGAAGGAATCCAAGCGCCTTGGAAGGGCATGTTTGGTATCGTTTGGAAGAGCGCGAAAAACAGTTCCTAGGATGTGAAGTTTTCACTACTATTATGATTCGCCAAAAATCGTGTTATTAACACCTACTATTTTTTTAAGTGCGTTTCAATTGGTTTATTTTAATCAATATACCTAATTTTTATACGGAGAAATATATAAGTACGTGATTTATAAATAAGTATTTTTTACAATTTCCTATTAAGATTCAAGGTGTTTAATCTACTGAGAATTTAGAACTGTATGCTGGATTTCACTAACTTCTCAGGTGAGGAATAGCGGAGATAGAAGCCACTTGTCATTATTTTTCATACGAAATGTGTGCTAGTAAATTTTATCAACGAAAGTTTGAAAATCATAGGTTTACCTGTGAGATCGCTATTAATAAATTTTTCACGTTTTTTAGTAAGTGTAGGTGCTTACATTTTCCAGAGAAATTTAGGATACGGGTTTAGGGTGGTTGGTTGTTTAAAAAGTAATATGATCGTGTTATGGTTCATAGAACATAAAAAAATGTACGTTTTTCCTTTTTTTTCAGGAGTTCAATGTCCCCAAAGATTCTCAACCTGTGCAGCCGGGCGTTACACCGGAACCAAGACACCCTGCAGCCAGATTAGCTAGGACACCGTCTATTTCATCGCAGAGTAGTTTGGAAAGCAGTGCTTCTAGGAATGTAAGTAAAAAACGCAATTTGTACAATATGTGTACCATTTTCTTTAACTACCCTAATAATACGTGTAACTACCAGTGGCGTACCTGCCGCCTACTTATTTAGACATTTAAATCTGAAAGACTCGAAAATTTACTTAATTTTAGATTTAGGAATACTAAACAACTTAGAAAGCAGGAGTGGGGTGAGAATTTTTTTTAAATTGATATGCTCTATAAAAAGAGAGAATTTATAGCGCCGCAGACGAAAATTTTCGAGAAATTGAGGGAAGAAAATCGTTATATATAGATTGGATTTACAAAAAAGCAAGAATATGTTACACAACAACGTGTTTGATTAGCATCGTAGGGAAAAGTTTTTAAAACCCTCTCACTACCAGAATATAATAGAAGGGTTATAGATTTTTTTTACTATGGATTTAATATCTATATCTCTAATAATAAACGAAAGCGCCTGACTGAATGAATGACTGAATGACTGACTGAATGACTGACTGACATACTCACTCATCAACGCAGAGCCGAATTGGCTAATCCTAGAGAAGTGAAATTTTGAAGACAGATAGGTTTTAATACAAAAGCTTCCACTAAGAAGCGATTTTTGGAAATTCCGCCCCTAAGGGGGTGAAAAATAGGGTTGAAAGTTTTTCAGAATATGCGAATATCTCGGAAACCAGACATTGTACGAAGTTGAAATTTGGCACATAGATTCTACTATTAAAATTAGTAATAGGCTATTTCGCCGTTTTTTTTAAATTTTTATTTAAAGGGATGAAAAAGGACATAAAGAAAAGGGGTGATTTTTAAATGCCTCTTAATACGCTAAAAAATAATTTTATAGGAATTTCCAAAAAACGGATTCCTAAAAAAGGGTCAAAGTATGATATTCTGTCCAGAAAAAGAGTCAATCCTTAAGGGTTAGGGCGTGGGATTAAATTTGCTTTGATAGTAACGTATCTCGGTAAACACTGAAGCTACAAAGCTGTAGTTAAACAGTTGCATACTTCTTTTAAAATGAAAAAAAATCGTCTTACATTGTTTAGTCAAAAATTGAGGATAAGGGCATGAAAAGGGTAGTTTTTTAGTTGTTAGTTGATATAAGTACTCTCCTGTGTACGTGAATATATACACGTTTTTATACGTGGTGAAATACGTGTATTGTTATGCGCTCAGTGAAGCATGGACTCTGAGTAAAAAAATATTAGCAATTTCGTTAATTGTATTTTTTTCATAAGCCGTACTAACTGTATTGCCCGGCGTTGCCCGTCTAGCCAAGTTCTACTTGTGAAGCTCTTTTATGAGACACCAAACAATGTGCTATGTGGTGACTGGATTCTATCGATCACTCCGTGTCTCCCGATGGTTTGAGGACGCATAAAAATGACTTTCTGAAGATTTGAATTTCTTTTCTAACGCCCTTTCATACCATACCACACATGCTCCACACAACCCTTGAATCCCCTCATCAGTAAAATTTCACAGAAGGTTCTGAATTTCCAGAAGTTTCTACCACAAAGTATTGGTTTCCATATAGCAAGGCATTTGCGAATATTTAACGCAAATATTAAGTTATAGTTGGTATATTTTGCTGGACTGACTATACAATATTTTACCGTACTACACACGTATATACTTATGTACGCAGGTGGGCACACAGTCACCAGTCTGTTTTTACATACATATATTGCATAGTGTGTTTTATCGATTGTGGAATATATATTATTAACCCCGCCCGCTGGAACACCATCGGCGGGAAATATAAATTGCAAAATATATAAACTTTTAAGTAAAATAATATTCGTAATTTTGTTAATTTGTTAATTTCAGAAAAAAATGTAGGTATATAAATTTTGATGATACGTATTAATTAATTCAGACAATTTAGATGACAGATTGTGATGATTCCCAATACTTTTGGTTTAGACAAAAATATAGTTACCCGGGCAACGCTGGGTAATACAGCTATCCCACATAAATATTTTAGTTCGTACCTATGGTATATACCTAACATTTTTCACCTTCTCCTTTATAGACACCTAAACCGTTCATCCGATTGAGATGAAACTTTGGAAAATTATTGTGCTTGCCCCAGGGAATGTTCTTATTGTGGTAGGGGGTACGAGGAGGGGGACACTAAGGGGGCACGAAGGGGGCACGAAGGGGGGTGGGAAAGAAACAAAAACCTTTTTTTTTCGAATCCATATAGCTTCTGTTGCCGAAAAGATAAATAGTAACCCTCCCGACATCTGCAGGAAAAAGGGGAGGGCTGGGGAAAGAGGGTCCGAATGAAAAGAGTGATATTAGTGTCTAATCCATGGTTTTCCGCATCATTAAGATGAATAGTAACTTCCGACATCTGCAAGAATAAGGGGAGGCGGTTAGGGGGGCTGGGGGCGGTCGGAATTAAAAAAAGTGATATTAGAGTCAAATCCATAGTTTTCCGCTTCAATAAGATAGAGTCCGCAAGAATAAAGGGGAGGGAGTTAGGGGGCTGGGGGGCTAGGGGGGGGGGGGGTCGGAATGAAAAAAGTGATATTAGTGTCGAATATTAGGGGAATAAGTTTTCCGCCTCAATAAATGAATAATAACCATCCCGACATCTGCAAGAATAGGGGGGGCGGGGGAATCCATAGTTTTCCGTGTCAAAAAGATAAATAGTAACCCTCCTGACATCAGCAGGAATAAGAGGGAGGGAGGATGAGGAGGTAAGGAGGGAGGATGAGGAGGATAAGAGCTCTGCAGAGCCACCAAAACTGTTGTGAGTTATAGTGGCTCTGCAGTACTTTGGCTGATACATGATGGTTCCACTTCACCATCCACACAATTTTTTCCGTAGCGAAGCACGGGTAATACAGCTAGTATTTTTATATGAATTTAGAACAAAAAAAAATATTTGCGTTTTTCCGTTTAGGACTTCGCCCCATGCCCTCCACGGGGGACACTGCTAGTTATTTACTGGTGAAACATAGGGAATAAACATTATATAATAAGTTTACCATGGATTAAGTATGAGAATTTGCTTCAAATGGATTTTATTTATTTTATCTTCGTGTCCTCCAGGAGGGACAGTGGTAGTGAGAGGGTTTTAAAACAAGTGTGATTTAATTTTTTTTTTAAATCTAAACCCATCTGATTACAGAGTTACATCACTAGCATAAAGTAAACATAAAACGTGATACAAACATACTCAAGCAAAATACATAAAAAAACGTGTAAAAAAGGGGGTACCTACAGCGTAACTAAAGCTGAAAACAGTTTCAGTCTCTTCATTAGCGTGTACAAAGAGGTTTTTGAACTTATAAAGTTTGCACCGATTACCCTATGACTTGTGACCTGTATACAGCAGAAGCGGCAATTTGGTGCCTAGATCAAAAAATTCTCTTTACGTACTAATGAAGAGATTAAAACGGTAACCAGCTTTCAGAGAATTAATAGTTACGCTACAAACTGTATTTTTCCTGGACTATACGCTGTAGGCTGTATCGAACTTGTACATAATGCTCAGTATTATATCGAAATTTAGTACGAGTATAAACGTGAGTTTAAAAATGAAATATGAGATCCTGCCTTTTTAAGGGGCTTTCAAAAGCGCCAAAAGATTTTTGCCCAATCCCACCAACTTCCACCTAAGAAGGAGAGCCCTAAGAAATTTCCCTGCAAAAACAAAGATAATATGATATTAATTTAGTTATGTAGAGTACGTGAAGCAATAATTTCATATGAAATGCATCATGCGACTCCACCTAGTTGGGGAGATTCTGGGCGGATATTTGGGCACCTAACGTAGGTGAGTCGCATGTTGCATTTCATATGAAATTATTGCTGTACGTACTCTACATAACTAAATAAATATAATATTATCTCTGTTTTTGCATGGAAATTACTTAGGGGTCGCCTTCCTAGGTGGAAGTTGGTGGGATTGGGCAATGGGCATATGTCTCTTAATATTTATACTTATCTTCCAATCCAACGCGTTATACTTACATTATACCAATCCAACTCTGAGGTATACTCGTAATTTATATAGCGGCGATGGCCAGCGGTTTTTCTTCTCTTGGGGACATAGGTCCAACGCCCTGAGCGTGAACAATGGATTATACAATCTGGAAGACGTCTCTTGAGAACAAAATAGTCTTCATAGATTTGGCAGTACCTAACCAATTACTCGAGATCTCAATTTTTTTAATTTTCAGCAAGGGCATAGAGGTTCTTCACCTCAGATACGAACATTCGGTCCAGATGGTCGAAGTGTGCTGGAAGGAGCTACTACTAGTAATAACACCATCACACCACGATCTCCATCACCTCTCAGGGCCGCCTCATTAGACGCCAGAGCCTCGCCTCAAAGTGGGGCACCTCACGGATCATTGGCATCTCTGTCTGCCGATGGAGGCCCGGTTAGTCCAAGGGCTCCAAGGTGCCTTTCACCGTTGCTAATACCGCCCAGGTAATAAATAATATACATATTGTCAATAGTATCTATACTTATTAACTTATCCTCGATATCTTTCATATAGTACTCGGTAATAACTCCTCCCTCCCTCGTGAAAAAAAAGCATCTTATAAATTGTCCATTATACTTCGTTTTATATCGCTTCAATCGATGATTGGTGACCATTCTTTGTAACTCTTCTTAGTTAACTAAACTCGGTTAACTCAGTAGCTGAATTTCGTTTGCAAGATGGGTTGTCGAAATTTCATTGCCGATATACGAGTAAAATGTCGACGAACTTAGAGTTGCTGCGTCTGGTATTCCAAATTACTGCCTGAGATTGTTTAGTCAGATGCTCTTTTACGCCCCATACTCCGTCTTTTTTTTATAATCACAATATCCACAATACTTACTGTTTTTTTTAAATTACAGATTAGATAGGAGTAATTCATTAGTAGAAGGCAGTCCCATGCCTCCTGCGAGTCCGCTAGGAGCACTCCAACCAGATCTTTACACAAAAAGAGAAGGACCATTGTTTCTGGGAACATCTGACAATCCATCACAAGGACCATCTCTTGGAAGACTCCACATGAGGCTTAAATATGATTTCGACCGTTCGGATTTCACTGTCCATCTTATTGAAGGTACCTATGTTGTCTGTTTAAAATTTTGTGAAGTATCGTATTTTTGTAAAGGTCTAGGTGCAATCATCAATGAAGCCTTACTTAAAGGCCGTGGTTGTATATTACATTCAAAATCAGTGGCCGATTCAGGATTGATTTTTGGAGGGACTGAGTGTCGGTGGGGGGGGGGGGGGGGCTGAGACAAAAAACAGGTTGAATTGGTAGTGCTCTGTGTTGATTACCTCACTTATGGTTTGCAAATGGGGGGGGAATTCAACCTTCCTGAGCCCCCCCTGGATCCGCCAGTGTTCAAAATGATATGTTTGAATCCAGAAAGTGTGTGTTCCGAAATCCAAAAGAATATTTTGAATAGCAAAAAAATTGCAACGAATTTCATTTTGTGTAGAATGGCGTCATTAAGATACGGATTATTTTCACTTTTTGATTAGTCGTTTTTTTTTACAGCCCACGATCTATCAGGGAGCGATCAAGGAGGATTTAACGATCCATACGTAAGAGTCTCTTTGATTCCTGAAGTGGATAATCGTTCCAGACAGACACCAGTGCACCGTAACGATCCGAATCCGTTCTTTGACCAACATTTCAAGTTTCCTGTATCACACGACGAATTATCTGACAAGACTTTGCTTCTACAAGTGTATGACTATGATAGGTAAGGTAATTTTGATATTAAAGGCCAATGTTCTATTATTGCTTCAACTTTTTCAAATTCACTAGGTGAATTAAAAAAACAACCTTAAAAAAAACTGGAAAAAATTTATAAATCTACGACAGTCAACTTGTTAACCTTTTAATCACCAATAATTTTGGCTAAATTATTCTTCTCCATCTGAAAAAATGAACGGTAATGGATGATTCCAGTAAAGTTCAGGGGTATTTTTGGAATATTTTTTTATTAAAAGAATTTCCAAATATTGTAATTCTAGGACAGTCAACTTGTAGTCAATACTTCCATCTATCACTGTCTTTAATTTGATTAATAAAAACATACGCGCCAAATCCTTTTTTGCACATTCGACAGCATATTTGGCGCTCATTAATTTAGGAAAAGGTGAAAAAGTCAATGGCAGTGTCAAAGTCAATTGTACTTATGTTTCTAGATATTCCCGTAACGAGGTTATAGGTGAAGTACGTGTGGCTTTGGAAGGTCTCAGCATAGCTGGAGGAGTGGAGGTCTGGGGGGAGATATCCAGGCAGAAGAGACCCCCTGAGGAGCTCCAGGAACTGCTCCTCTCCTTGAGTTATTTGCCATCAGCTGAGAGACTAACTGTGGTGCTCCTGAAGGCGAGGAACCTTCTGCCGCCTGGGCAGGACAGCAAAGAATCTTTTGGTAAAAAATAATTCATTTTAAAAGTAGGATTTCAAAAAAAAAAAAGAAAATTTTTGAGATCTTACGAGTAGGTCTCTACAACCTTACTGATCGAAAAAAAAATAAGGCATAAACATTAAACTTTTATCTAATGAATGACCATAAAAGATTTTTTATATCTTGTATAGATTCCTCAAAAATAATTGTGAAAAAACACCTCTGATTTTTTTTTTCGAAAGACAGCAACTTTTTTCCCGAAAGGTGCAAAAGAAAAAAATATTCGAACTTCAAATGTGCATTAAAATCTAGTGAATGACCGTATCAATTTTTTTAATGAAGCAAAATTTCGCTAGTTAGAACTGAGATTCAGATCTGAGGATGAAAATCCATACCTAAATATTGTTTTTTTTTTTAGATCCTTTTGTCAAAGTATATCTGCTAGTGTCGGGCAAGAGGGTGAAGAAAAAGAAGACAGCTAGTTGTAAAGACACAGACAATCCTGTATGGAATGAAGCATTGTCATTCAGTCTGAATGCAAGTCAAATACAGGATGCGGCTTTAGAGGTAAGATGGCTTAAATTTGAAGTAGGATTAAAGGAGTTTATGGCAGGTCCAGTGCCAGATTTACACTTTCCATAGGCATAGGCACTGACATTTCGCTGCCAACCCCCCCCCCCCCCCCCCCCGTCCCTAAAATACCAATAACTTAAAAAAATACTTACCAGATTAATTTTTCTTCGAAGTGGCAGTACAGAAAAGCTTAAATTGAACTTGACTGAGAGGGGGGAGGGAGAATTCAATATTTTTTAATAAACTCTAGAAATCTATCCACAAGAGTGACTTATTTGTTGTTTTTGATCGTGCACAAACCTCTACCTAAAGGCCTACTCAGCCTTTTGACAAATCCAGGGCTGGGCGGGTCATCCTCATCATCAAAATCTGTTCATTTTCCAGGTTTGTGTGTCGAGTGGCAGTCAAGCTGTTGGATGGTGTTGCGTTGGGGCTACAGAAGTGGGTCAGGAAGGGTCACACTGGTCCCAGATGGTCCAACAACCTCGCAAGGCAGTTGCCATGTGGCACACACTCAGATAATTCACTCACCACTCAAGATCAAGATCACCTCATCACCAAGATCAAGATCACCTCAACAACAAGATTATATCATATTTTAATATAAATATTACTGATTGTACAAAGCTGATAACTTTTTAAACGATAATAGCAAAAGAGGCTACAATTTTAGAGCAGATTATATAACAAGCAGGCTTTTTTTCTTAAGGCAATTCGTTCCCACAAATTGTATCGATTAACATTATTTCGGAAATATTTAAAGTGAGACAACAATATTGCGTGCAAACAAGAAATCAGCAAAAAAACCTTTGAGAAAGGCTCGAAATATTAGTGTTTTATGAAATAGAAATGGTGTATCCTACCTATTTATATACCCAACCTATCAAGAGATAGCATAGCACCTGTTATCCCTTAATTGCGTTTTTGGAGAGTCGACATGAGATGTTTTTCTTTTTTGTATGATAATGTATTCATGTTTTGTTGATGTCTCTGTGGGTGTTATAAAATGTAAAATTGTTGCAAAATAACCTAAATGTAAAATTGTAGCAAAATAACCTAAATGTAAAATTGTAGCAAAATAACCTAAATGTAAAATTATGGTGACAAGCAAGGTTATATAAATAATAATAATAGGTACTAATTTTATTTAAATCTTAAGGTGCTCTTACATGAGCAATTTTTCGAGCAATAATTGCGGCAACTCGAATTGATTACTATTATTTCGAAATATATAGCAATTATTTCGGCAATATTTAAAGCGAGACAACGATATTGCGTGCAATGAGAAATACAATTGTTACGATTTCGGCGACACAAATTCCTGAATGTCCAATCGGTTTGGACATTTTAGTAAATTCTCTTACTCGTTTGCACCCAATACCATTGTCTAGCTTGAAAAATTGTAAGGTGACCAACCGTCCTCCTTTTGGAAGGACAGTCCTCCTTTTCTAGGTTCTGTCCTCCCTCCAAAAGTGTCCTCCTTTTTGTCCTCCTTTTTTTACTTTTTAACATTTTAAAACTAATCTGTTAATCTCAAATCCACACGTTTTTTCATCATTCCATGAATTAACTAGTACTATAGTACAAAAATACATTAAAATGCAATTGTTTCCTAAAGAAATTTGCCTGCGGCGCTAATTACCTTTACCTTTTGTGTATATGTAATTTGGTATGTCTTATGACTAATATTTCACTTGCGGCGCTATTTTTTTAATACATCCTTAATGGAAAACATTTTCAAGAAAATAAATCAAACAACATAGTGATCTTCTTCACTGCTCCAAAAAAAAATTTCGCCTGCGGCGCTATTTACGCACGTTTTGTCCTCCTTTTCATTTTTAAAAATATGGTCACCTTAAAAATTGCCGAAATAATTGCTATATGTTGCGAAATAATGTTAATCAATACGATTTGTACGGGTTGCCGCAGTTGTTTCTCGAAAAATTGCTCTTGTAAGCGCACCTTTTTAATGTAAGTAATTGTATTCATAATGGTGTTAATAATATGTTTAATGTTAGTTTTAATAAATAAATGTTAAATGTAATCAGAGGTTATTCTGTGAATGTTAACATATAAAATGTTGTAGATAACTAATATTTTATGTACCATAGGATAAGATTGAGGAGTGTACAACATGAGCAGTATTAAATTTTGTAAGCCAACCGTGTTGCAAAATTTCCTTGAAAGTTTAACCTAGAGCTCTACCGAGGAAGCTCAAAATTTAAGCCAAGCTTGTCTCGAACATGCAAATCCATTGTCGACCACCTTTTAGATAAGCCTTGTATATAAGCCTGTAGTACCGTTCGGTGTGTTGTTGCAGAAATTTGCCAAGTACCCAACTCTGCCGATATGTATCCTAGTATTTCTTAGTATGTCTTATGTATTGATTTGTCATAATGAGGAATAGGTATCATATTTTATTTGGTTTTTTTATTGTGCATTTGTGGAATGAAGATGTCTTCATTTTGCTGGTCAATCCTGATACAGGTAACAACCTAGTGGGGTTGGCAATTATATATTATACTGTGTACAGGTGTATTTATGTATGTATTATTCATGTAATTGCAATATTGAGATTATTAAATAATTAAATAAAATATATGTTCAAGTTGTTGTTAGCCAAAATGGAAGAATGTCTATAATATTCAAATCTGAAGATGTTTGATGTTTTGTATATGTTTCACATAAAATAAAAAACATATTAAAAATAAGTTATAGTATTTAACCTAGAATAAGGATGTATATAGTTATAAATCTATTACACCTACTAGTAATTGAGGCGGTGAGAGCAACGTGACGTAACCCACAAAAACGCTTTGAAAAATGCTAAGTATCAATATTTTGTTTTATGCTCAGAGTAATTATAGTGTAGAGATGAGACCGTTAACCCCTGCATGACTAGACTCGTGATATCTCCCTTTAACTGCTACTAACAATACACTATGAGAAAGAGTCAAATATAAATTTCACTAGCTAATTAAGATTGTCATCTGTCCCGGTAAATTTCAGGGAGAGTGGGGAGTGGGAGGGGGAATGTCATCATTTGTGGTTTAGGTACGTATAAAGTAAGGAACTATGTAGAAAACAAAGTTATGCAATAACGGTTCGTAAAATTTTCGTTTTGAAACTTTTTCCCAGTGGCATAACTAGGAAGTGCGAGTGAGGACTAGGCTTGCCAGATGCATCCTGAAAAATCCCTCCGTCGCTCTATGATATAAAAAAAAATTGGAGCGCTAAAATAAAAAATGCGGTGGAGGGGGTTGTCCCGGTTTGACTTGCGAAAAATCTGGCAATCCTACCTTTTATCTCGGTTACACTTGCGTGTGGGTTTCTTCCCTTTGCTCTCACCGCTTAATTACAATAAAATACTTATTTATGTAAACCTATTTACGGCCTTCTATGTAAACTCTTTAAGAGCTTTCTTATTCCCACGACTAAAAAAATTATAAGTACTTATCTGAATACTTTGTACAGATGTCCTAATTTTAAAATTTATGGCTGTATTATAAAAATGTCCTAACTTTTTATTCTATGAAAAAAAAACACATGACTTTTAGCTTTTTTATATTATAAATAAATGTGGTTATATGTATATTGAATTTTTGAGGTTATGATGAATTGTCAATGTATTTCAAAATGAAAATGTTGAATATGATAAATTTTAATTATTGTAAGTAATTTTAGGTCAAACGCTGCAACTGTGACTCAAAAAATCACTTTATATCTAGGTATAATAATTGATATCAGCCATTGTCCAAGCTTCGCCAGGCTTACAGCTAGTATTTTCTGTATACCTTAGACCAGCGGTTCCTAAACTCTGTTGGAAGGGCCACAGGGGTACCGCGGAAAGGTCACAGGGGTTCCGAGAGTATTGTCGTAGTAAATGCTGAAATTTCATTCTTCACATTAAATACCTACGTGCAGTAAAGATTTTTAACTAAAAACATAGTTTTTCTTTTCAAGTCGAACATAACATACAAACGTGTCGTGGGTGTTTAAATGTAGTTTTTGTCAATTTACTTTTATGTCGTCGAGATAGGGTTCCCCAAAAAAAAGTAGATCAGTTAGAGTTTCATAACAAATAGAATTGGGAATCGCTGCCTTAGACGAATAAAAAGTAATAGACTATTTACAAACAATAAGACATGAGACACTCTATATCTTCTCTCTTCTGTTTTGAGTGAACATTGGTCAAGAAGAAAGAGATAGAAATTACTTCACTATACGGCTTACAAACAGATTGGTGATCCCCAATTCTTCTCATAGTTGAATGATCACTATGCAAATATAGCCTTTTTTTTATTTTCCACAATGCCTATTCTTCTTCTCAGGTTTCAATCCAATGGATTTGTTTGCAGCAAAGAACACCTCGCTTTCCACTCCCCCCGGTCCTCCGCACAACGCTTCAGCTCCAAGTATGAGGAGCAGCTCATATCCTGGAGAATCTGCTCCATATATTCCTGTCGGGGTCGCCCTCTGTGAGTTGTCCCCTCGGTCATTCCCTCCATTACGGTGTGGAGGAGGTTTTCGTGTCGTATTGTGTGGCCTATCCACTTGGCCCGTCTCTCTGAGATTGTTTTATTATGATTGCCAAAAGTGCCATCATCAAAAACCATATCTTTCTTGACAAACTGTACGATATGATAGACAGGTCTCAGGCAGTGGCGTAGATAGCTTTTCATTTCGGAAGGGGCCGATCCAGACGTATTAAAAAATTAATAGCACCGCAGGCAATTTTTTTTTGAAAAATGGGTGAAGTTATAGGAAATAGCTGTTTTAGGCAGGTGAATAACTTCATTATTTTTTTAAAATAATTATTTAAATTTCTGGGGGGGGCTCGGCCCCCCTTAAATAGCCCATTGGCTTTGGGGGGATCCAACAAGGCATACTGTGTATTTGGATCATAGTTGTTGCAACCAGACCGTACCTAATCATGATGTGAAATTATATACTTATTGTCCAAATAATGTAAATGATGTATAAATGTGGGTGCTCCGAGATGAGCTTGCTAACTATTTGATAAAATTATCTTCTTAAACTTTATTATTATCATCAATGTACCTACTTTCTTACCAGTACACTAAGGACTAGAAGATATTTAACTGAATGTATGAATGTCATAATATGTCAATGTATTTCAATGAATGTTTTAATGT
This sequence comes from Ceraclea dissimilis, assembly GCA_963576895.1. Classification (NCBI taxonomy): domain Eukaryota; kingdom Metazoa; phylum Arthropoda; class Insecta; order Trichoptera; family Leptoceridae; genus Ceraclea; species Ceraclea dissimilis. The sequence continues at coordinate 1,958,042 of OY756360.1, forward strand.
TGAGTCGATGTATCAATGTATTATCAAGTTACTGACAAGTTGTTTAAAACTGTCCACATCTGCACACTGTGTGGTCCTCAGCCAGTTTCTTCTTGCGCGATTCTGTATCATCCCATCCAAGTCTTTATAAGGTCATTACAAGCCGATCCAAATGTCTGTTTGCCTTCAGGGTAAAATCGCAAACAGCAGTCGTCGATGCTGTCAGATTTACTGCACAAAACTCTTATGATTTTCATGCTTTGGGTGTATTATTAGGTATAACCGAATGGGTGACAGTTCGTCCAGAAAATATCTATCTATCTACGCCGCATCCCTTGTGTGGTAGGCAGAGAAAACGGATCACCAGACTTTCCTATCCTTACACACACTTCGTACTTCTGTCACATTCATGCAATTCGTCATACACACTCTACGATTCCTTTTACTCAGAACGTATCCATCCAGCCATGTGGTTCTTGGAAGGCCACGCTTCCTTACACCTCTTCTTTCTTCCAGGTATATTTTCATTGTTATCCTTTGATCATTCATTCTCTCTACATGTCCTGTACATCTCAACTTGTTCACTTTCGTTTTAGTCACAGCATCCGTTTTACGTTCACTCAACTCTCTAATCACTTCATTTCTTATCCTATCTCTCAACGTTTATCCACACATTCTTCTCAGCGATCTCATCTAATGTAATAAAATAATAACGACTATAATATAAAGAAGATATTTAACATAAAAATTATAAATAACAAAAGCAAGTATGTAGGCTGAAAAAGATTATTGACCAGGGGACGAACTGTCAGGGGACCATTATAATCGACCCCAAAACATCTAACATTTTCATCCTAGAATGAAGATATGGTTCTAACTAGCAAATATTGTAAAGATCCAAACATTTTAAACTTTGATTTCATTGTTCAAACAAGAAGAAGAAGATTGTTCTCAACATTAAGGTGTTGTCAACTGGCACCTTGTTCTTCTCAGTTCACGATTTACAATCTCACAATAAAATTTACTGTTGATGAAGCCTAAATGTATTATTATATAAGTGCCAAACACTATAATGTAAACTTATATATAAATTAGTTTAATATTTCTTGCAGATTGCAAATTTATCAAATGTTATTTGTTGTGGATGTTTTATTTGGTGTTTATTCTATTTCAATTCATACTGTATTGTTTGTTTTGTGGAATTTTTTTTAAATATTGTTTGTTTTTTTAGTAAATTAGTACTTTACACGTTAAACGCGGATGGAACAAACATGAAAATTTACATAGAAACTCTTATTCGGTATTCGATTTACTTTAGTGTGAAACATACCCTAAATAAGTTATACATAAATCGGGCATAGGGTTCCATAATTATAAAAAAAAACTATTTAGAAAATATTTTTCAGAATTTTCTGAAATTTGGAACGTAGGTATTTTCCAAAATTTACTGCGCAGCTGTGTCCCACTGCACAGGATAACTCTTGAGCGCCACGCCGGTCACTTACATATGCGAAATAAATGAGAACTGTGACCGTTGGCGCCAAAAATCATTTCAAGTATATTTTTTGCGTGAGGTCACCGGTGATCCTCACGGTGCAATAATGCAGAAAAAATGAGGTCACCGGTGACCCCCATGGCGTTTAACGTGTTATTCTGAAAATTCAAGAGATGAGATGTTTTTCTTTTTTATATGATAATGTATTCATGTTTTGTTGATGTCTCTGTGGGTGTCACATATGATATAATATAAAATAAAATATGGTATGTCTATGTTATTTTACGAAATAAATGTTTATATGTTTCACTATTAAGATGAATGAATAAAATCAATTTCAAAAATATTGACATTATCATTACCCACAGACAACCATCTTACCTTAACATTCCCAACTAGACTCTGTCATAATGTGATTTCTAGTTGAATTATTTTGATTTACAAAGGAGAATGCTAAAAAAAACCCAGGCCCGGCGCAAACGAAATGTATAGTAGTATCGCGAGGATAAAGGCCTTTTTTGTAGTGTTCGTGAAAGGACGGGCATACCTGCCTAACGCATCTGTGTGCATTCTTGTTCATTGTGCGCTCACTAATACTACTATAACTCCGTGTTTATTGTTTATTGTTCATTATCGTCCCTAGGCCCTAATTTCGGGCACTTGGACTCGTCAAATTTACATAGTTATAATTATAAGTAACAATAAAAAGAGTTTTGAACAATTAACAGAGGCAATGTGCCAGAAAAGTAGAATCAATGCAAACAGAGTGTAAAGGGCTCGGTTTGCATTTCGTCATACAGATAATAATAACGTGTACGGACTTGCGTGTAGTTACACTGTCTCACACTACAAAAAAGGCCTTTATCCTCGCGATACTACTATAACTCAAATGATAGGTAATAATGAGTTATTAAATACTGCATAGGGGGCATCATCGAAATCAATGGCTTAATGTGTGAAATACCTATTCGAAGTTCTCAGGGGTCATATGATTGTATTAGTAAAAGGAGCATTAAACAGTTAAAATTGCGGTTTAAAATCATATAATATGATAAGTATAGGGTAGCCCGTCTTCTTCTTCATCAGCCTTGGTCCCTCTTCAGCTGGATATAGGCCTAAAAGAAATGTTGTGCAGAAGAATTAAGGATGAACATTGTCAGTTCACCGACCTCGGCTGGCTTAAGTGATCACTTTATATTCGAGAGACATTCGCCATTTCAGTCCACCCCAGCTGGGATTCGAATCCAGACCTTCGTATCGCATAGTAGGGATCATATCCACTACACCAGGAGGAGCGACGGCTGTGTTCATGTAGGTGCATTAGGTACCTATGTATTGTTGCATTTCTTATTGTTGAAGGGATTACTTTTGTCTTTAAAATTTCGTTGATGGTGATAGTAATAAGTAAAATTCAAATGAATGAATGGGAGTTCAAAATCGCAGTAAGTCGACTTACCGCGTTTTGCCTTTTTGTCATTTATTCGATTTCTCATGTCCTGTTTTATCACAATTGTTTTAAAAAGTTCAGTTTTTTATACCAGGAAGGCGGTAGAGCAATTGGCCAAACGCAGTAAGTCTGTGAAGACACTCCAAAACTATGGAACTAAAATTCTTGTGAGATTTCGGTAAAATGAGGTGATTCGCCGTACTATTTTTCGACATATAGCATTCTAGCACGGTCCTAGATCTTTGGGATCGTGTCAAAACCCGGTACTGCTTCCTGTGAGATATCCCGTGCACTTCTCCAGTCAGTCGAATATTAAGGATAATTGTTAAAGAATCGGGATTACGTAATAATTAAAAGGAAAGACAATCAAATTCTGTATAAAAATTATATTTAAATATATACAATTTTGTACATTAGTAAAAACAAACATTTTACTATAAATCAGGCACATTCTATAAATAATATGAAGACGTACCAAAGTTCGTTAAAATCTGATATTTATATAAAGATCAGATATACACGGTCAGCGAAAAAGATGGGCCCTATTTTAAAAAGGTATAACTTTGGAAAATTCATGTAGAATGAGTGACAGTGATAGATGAATAGGGCCTGTCGGCTTTGTCGATCGCGCAGTTAGTCTGCGCATGCTGTGTTGCATTGTATTGTGGATCAAACAAAACTTACATTCATCGGTTACCATACGGAGAAAGAATCACCCATTTAACATGAATGTTTCCAAAGTTATACCTTTTTAAAAAAGGTTCCATCTTTTTCGATGTCCCTACATATAAATCACAATTTATATCAATGACGGAGTGAACCATTCAGTTTCTAAAGCCTGATTTTTATAGTATAAATATTATCTGATATACATAATATACATACATTATGATACAAAATAGAATTACACTTATGTATTTACATACATATTTATTCTACAATAATTATTGTTCATTAGAATTAATTGTACACTGGTAGGCTTAAAGGTGACAAGCAAAATATACATGATTGGTGCAGTCGGTTGAGGCGGCAGCCTGTCAAGCGGGAGGTGCCAGGTTCAAACCCCGGCGGTGGCAATGTATTCCACACTTTGTAATACAGGTTTTTACCTTAGTGCAAGGTGTGCCGGAAAGTATTTGGGTTTGTGTATGCAAGCCCAGATCCTTTTTAAATAAAAACAAAGCATACAGGGGCGATCTAATGTGGGAGACGTTGGAAGAGGTTTTAAAGAGGGCAAACGAAAATAAATTTTGGAGTTCCTAAAATAACTCTGTCCCAAGAATTGAAAAATGTAGAAACATCAATATTTTGGGCCATGTCCAATTTTAAGTGTAGACGAAGAGTTAATGTTAGAAAATTGGATAGTAAATATGGCAAAAAAAAGGTTTCCAAAAATGGATATCTAAATCAGTGTTCAAAATATTTTAGCCGATAATTGTAGACAACCATTCATAGACAACAAGCTACAGCCGGATTCGCACAATTTTAAAACGCCATCCTAACGTGGCAGAATGATCGCCTTTGAAATGGTTTTCTGAAATTGACGAATATATTTCGAAAAACAAATTACAAAATGTCTTTAAAGACGGTTCAAGAGCACATAACGGTGATGAGACAGGATTTTCCATTTGTCTTGAGACTGGAAAAGTCTTGGCTCTTAAAGCAGAGGAAAATGTATAGTAGGTGTTGAGATTAGTTCGGTAACAAAAAAATTGTTTACACTGACCAAGAGAAAATTAATGAACGGGAGAGGCACACATAAATATCGAATATTTTCACAAGCCTTCCTTCCATTTTTTTTTTTACAACACAATTCTTTATTTTCTATATAAAGATATACCAAATTTTACGAAAAATAATTTTTCTCATACCGAACACCTGACAACCCTGTTTATCAGTTAGTCAATACTTTTTTTCACATTTGATCGAGGATAAATGTTGGGAGTTCGGTTTACGTCATTCTAGTGATAGGTTGTGTGCCAGCAAATCAATTTACCTCGAGTGTTATTTATCGGTGACAATACTTAATTAGTAATGTTTAATTCTTCTTTCTGATTTGCAGAATATAGTATTCGGAGTGGATCAATTAAATTCTTTTTTTTTTCTTTTTCGTTAACCTTTTCTGAAAAAAAAATAACTATTTGCTGAATAATTAAATCCACGGTACCTTTGGTTCCTCCATTATGGAGATCATGGAGGTACCCTCGGTCCCTCCGGACGCTCGAAAAAGCCCTTGCTCTCCAGATACAACTCCAGATAAACCCAGCAAAATCCCATCTTTTCCTCAGAATTCCTCAATCTCTCCCACTACTCTCCTTTATATACAAAAAGCTATTGGTCCTTTCAGTGATTGTGCAGTACCAGGACTCCAAGGCTATTCACCCTTTGGACTTTGACAAAAAAATACATAGTTGCAAGATATCAGGTATAGTATCCGGAGGCATAAAAGCCAAAGTAAGTACCGGATTTCTACTTCCTTCAGAACTCCCGAGTTGGCAAATTCATTTATCTCAAGCGATTTTGTTGAGCAGAACTCTTTGAAAGCGTTCATCCCGTCTTACAGGGTTGTAAAACAGGGAGTAATCAGAGGTGTAACCCCTAGAGGATAAATTTTGAATTTGCTTGTACATACATTTAAAAGTATTTTTGAGTTGGTTCATGACGTGAATATCGCAGTTCAAGGCCCCAGAAGAAAAACGCAAATGAAAAACATGGGGTCTGGATCATTGACACTGATACAAGGAATGAAAGTGTAAAGCTCCTTTGGAACGTCACTCGAGTGCAAAACGGAAAAAAATGTTGTCGCAACGGTGAAGTTATATTCCAGCAAAACACAATCAGCTCCATGCCACGTACCAAATGGTGATAAGAATAAGCAGGTTATATAATCAACTATGTCAACGAAACATCGAAGGGGTGGATGTTTTCAGCACTTCGCTGACTAACTTTTTAACCTAATTAATTGGGAAAAATGGACACGAGGGGTGAGATGGGAAGGATTTACTCCTATCTGGTTCAATATTATTTAGCCAACATTTTGTCCAGAGCGAACTTATTCTTGCAAAGTTTTTAAAGCCTGGTGCCATTCCTTCAGTATTCCCTGCATTTCCTTCCCACTATCAACCAAAGAAGATTTCCAGAAAAAGCCACCAAATAGAGGTGTTTTTTGATACAGGAAGATTTAAGATTTAATGTGCTCAGCGGCCACAGCCATCAACAAACTCTGAGAAGAACAGAGCAAACCAGTCCTGTTTCTTCGAGAGAGCATTCTCTGTGGCCTGGAATAGACTGTGAAACGAACTTCATCAAAGAATCAGTCCATCACCAGCTTCAGGAGGACACCAATTTCAAACACACATAAGGATACGCCACATCAATAGATGGAAATAGAAAATAATGACCCTTGAGCAGAAAGTACGCAGACAAGGGAAGAAAATCCAAACACTTGGTGACTTATTAACCAAGCGCAAGAACTAGTTTCTCCTAGAATCAGTTGGACACAATTATTTGACGCAACAATTTAATGGCATGTGTCTTTCATTGTTCCAAAGCCAGCTGAAAAATTGTAAATGGTCACCAAATGGAGTGCGGCATGGTGAAGAAATAAAAAAAATCACCATGACATTGCATTTCCATTCTCCTAAGTAGAGTAATGTGCAATGTTGTCCTCTAGATTAAGATTTAGTACATAGGAATACGTAACTGTAAGATCCTAATCTTAAGAGAATGTAGTAGTGTGTAGATCCTTCAAGTGAGAGTCTCTTCTAAGGGACATTAAGGGTGTTTAGAGTAGTACAGGGAGGGGTTTGTTGAGGAGAGCCATTCCGGCAAACCATAAGCCTTCCCGTGAAAAAATAAAACTTATTTGCGAAAGACTGGATGACATAGGAGCTGGAGCTCCTAAACATCCAGGGGTGGAGGTGGGTTTACCCTTAATAAGTAGAGTATTTTTTTTTGTTAATTTGTGATATTCTTGTGTTGTATTTGATAAATTAATTTTTATTATCTGTTTCAGGCATTTTTTATAATTTTTTTAAATTCGTAAACTTCAAAGTACATTTTGGTGACAATAATATTTTTTCAGCAATGATCTCTCAAGCCTTAGCAAACAAAATACACGGTGTAAACCTTAGAATTGGCTACTGTGGAACAAAACATCATAAACAGTTGAGAAATAGAGGATTCCGGGTGGCAAAAAAATGTCTTAGAAATATATGTACCAGTGATTGTATATGATAAAGACACCTTTCCGAATAGTCAGCGATCTGTTTCCCATGAAAACCTCATCAAGGTGCATATCAACAGGCACATAAATGGAGACACAATCTTTAAGACTGGCCACCTGGAACATATGCTCAGTCAGGAATAAGATTGATGTAGTTGACAGTCAAACAACTCAAGTTAGGTGTTCTACGTGTGACAGAAACTTGGCATGAGTGTAGTGAGGACATATCATTGACACCAAGTTGCAACAATACCTTTGACAGGTGAAAGTGTGAAGTTAAATGTTAGAGGAAAATAATATTTATTTTAACTGAATTAAGACTTTTGAGGACCGGTTTATTGATTATCTTGATTGTTTTGGTTAATAGCATTTTGTAAGTGCAGGGCCGCCGCTCCCATATGTGCAAAATGTGAGGGGCAGCCGCAGGCCGCTAATCACTTTGCCTTAAAAATTGTATTGATTTCCTGTTGAATAAATTTAAGGAACTGAAATTAGACATAAATAATTTAAGAGGACAAGGTTATGACAATGGTGCTAATATGAGAGGAAAACATAATGGATTACAGCAAAAGATAATGGAAATTAATCCTCGAGCTTTTTTTATTCCTTGCTCGGCCCATAGTCTTAATTTGGTTGTAAATGATGGTGCTAAAATTTCATTTGAAAGGGTAAATTTTTTCCAATATAATTTACGAACTTTATGTATTTTTTCCACGTCAAATCACAGAGAGAGCATTTTGTTAAAAAAAAAACTGGCCGGCAAAATGGAAGGGGAGCTCCAAATATTTAAAAGCAAACCTTTTTCACTGAACATTAATAAAACGCGCTCTTGAAGAAATGAGTGAATTTCGATGGTAATGCGCAATGAAAGATGAAAAAATATTTGTGAATCACTGCTTTATACCAGGTGACGGATGCCATTGGAATGATGTTTGCAGAATCATTGCGGTGGGCTGAAGACAGACCGGGGTGTGGCAGACTGCTGTGTGAAGTACCGTATGAAGGTCACGATCCTCAGCATTGAGGGACCGATTTGGAAGAAGATACTCAATATGACAATTTGACTGTTACGATCATACATGCCACAATTTGATCACAACAAAAAAGCAACAAGACGTAAAATGGTAGGAAGTCAAGCACGTACACATGTTCATTGCGACAAATGTAACATGCATTTATGCTTTGGGGCCCAAAGAAATTGTTTTGACGCATTACGCCGTAAACAGTAAATAATTATAAGTACATATTCTCTTTTATGGATTTTAAAGGGAAAATAATGACCCTTGAGCAGAAAGTACGCAGACAAGTGAAGAAAATCCATACACTTTAGAAGACGTAGAATGCAAAGGCTCGAGTAGGATATTGAAGAAGAAGTGCAGAAGTGATTGCGGGAGGGAAGGAGGATACAGCCGGCGGAGAGGAGGGCCCGAAGGCAGGCCAGGAGGAGGAGGGGCTCTCCAAGGCGCGGCCGCTAGTTTCAGCGGTTCTGGGGAACAGGTGATAATGTTTCACTGATATTTCATTTTATTATTTGCATCTATTCTATTTCGTTACCTTTTCCCCAATCTCCTTTCCTCATTAATTCCTCTTCTTGCCTGTGATTGGTAACAATGAGGAAACAGGTCCAAATGAAGAATATCAGATGTTTTTTAGTAAATGAGTACTGGAGTTACCTCCAATAAATTATTACAAAATGTGTTGGCGATTTGCCCGATGTCAAACTATTATAACACTGTGAATAGGGGTTATGTGGTACAAAATTAATGGTGACAGGAAAGTTGTTCGATTTACATATTTTCGAACGCACAATAGTTCGAAAATCAACATTTCGAATGGCAATACTTCGAAATACAAATTTTCGAATGACAATAGTTCGACGCACTTGTTTTCGAAAATCATTTGTTCGAACATACATTTGTTCGAAATTACAATTGTTCGAAAAAAGTTTGCTAGCTAAAGGCGCAAGCCAATAGTGTGTCGCCGTCAACTGTCAAGTGATTTAGAAAAAAAAGAAAAAATGGCGTTGCGCTGTCAGAGAGATGTTTGTAAACATTGCGATCGTGCGTTGTAGCCGAAGATTGTGCTATAATTTGTACAGTACTCGTATAATTTTGTCGAAAATTGAAATTCACGCGTTTAATTTATATAAAAAACATAATTATAAACCATAACCTATGTGGAGACAGCACATCGTCGTGAGCAGGTAAAAACGACAAAAATAATCGTCATTTGTCACGGCGCTGCGTGTGAACAATTATTGAGTTGTAATGTAACGCGTCGATGAAAATTTGTTTGCGAAAAGAAAGCTGAGCAAATTGGAATCGGTAAGTGCGAGTATGTTGACATAATCTTTTCATACGTGTGGTGTACATTATGCATTACATAGCTTAATATGATTTCCTACAATCTTATGCACACAGAATGCAGATACTTTATGATGAAGCATTTCAGTGTTTGTGTTCCTTACTCAGAGGGTTTGCTAAGGCAAACAAAGACCAAAAGACATCCTCTTGTAATAGCCACTGGCCTAATATAAATGGATATCTGTGGATCTGTGGCTTTGTAGTAACATTTTCGAAGGTCTTGGATCTGTCAATTTTCATCCCTATGTAGGTATTGTATAATATATTATGTGTCATTCAATATCTTTCTAATAAATGTATTATTTTTCTTCATTTGTTTCCAGGTACAAAACATATATGCTTTGAGCAGAGGAAGATGGCCAAAATTGTATTATCGGAAAACAAAACAAACCTGGCAGGTCGCATGAGGTCGGAATCTAGTTTTAACTGACATGAAGCGTCAGACAGAACCCAGCACAGAGTAACAGTACAAAGTGAAGGCAGACGCAGACTAATGTAGCACCTGCACCCCTACCACCTCATCTTAACTTGGATAAATTGATGAGAGAATAATAGCTTTTACATATAAAAGTTATTATCAGATTACCCTACACATGCGAAAACAACACTGGAGACTGCTTGCAGTAAAATTCTATCTCATGATCTCTGGAGCTGTATGCTTCTTCGTCAACTTGTTCTAGATCATTCATCTGTTCGCTGGATTGGATTCTTTCACTTGATGTTTACATGCTACTGCTAGTAAAGTTATTGAAATTATAATATTGCTGAGTTCACTCGGTGACAGTATTATTTTGTTCTTGAAGCATTTGCAGTAACATAGTATTGTATAATGTGGAGCTCATGTGATTTCGTTACACTATATTATTAATGCTGTATTTCATACATTTACATTAACATATGGTTACATGAAAGTGTTTCAAATCCCAATTCTTCGAAGAACAATTGTTTGAAAATCAGTTATCGGAAAGCAATAGTTGGAACTCACATTTGTTAGAGAAGCAACTGCACTCGCTACTAATCCTCAGTACGTCCACTAACCACTCGCACTATGATGCGCTAGCATTTTACTTATGCTCGCTACTAATACTTGGGGCTTACAAAATACACATCCTTATATAGGTGATGATTCTGTTGTCTGTACTAACGATTAGTTACTAAGCTTGCACAGGAGCCTTTTGCTGCATTTTATCTTCACAAAAGAATCAAATATCTATTAGTAGGAAAAGCAGGAAGATATTTGTAAAAGAAAAACCTTTGTAAAGTGGATGAAATTACTATATTGTTAGATACATAGTAATGTTATATTTAACCAATGTTTTATAAATAATTTAATTAACAACAATGCACAACAGTTTTTAATACTATCTGTACTTTAACAAAACCTAAACATCAATTAGATCTCTACTTTACCTTGTATTTACATATTTATTTTTGCTTCAGACACATGCACTACAAATATATACATACAAAACATCACAAAAAAGATTATGTACAAAGCATCACCGTTAATAATTATTTTGTTTACTATATTATCAAAGAGGAATGTTAATGTTAAGAGTTTTAAATAAAACATATTATTGCACACATTTTTTGTTGACATTGTTATTTACATGTACATATATAGAAACACATTATGGACATTATTTCCTATTTAAAACAAATAATCATACATTTCAATTCACTATTGGTATGTACATACATAGGAATAATATGACATATGTACAAGTACATACTAAAGAAGTAGTCATTATATAGAATATTTGGTATCCAACTGCAATTGCGGAAGACTAGCGAAAGCGGGATGAAGAATACTGAGATAATTTCACTACTATACAATAGATGGCTCTGTCTTAAGAGCATCGCCGTGCTTATTCCCAGCTTCAACAAGACTGTACAATTCACTAATATCTAATTTCTTTATATGTATTGGATTTACTGTATTCTGAATTGAATGGGTTTATTTTTATTGTTTATATACATAACCTGTGTATGCGCAAATTATGATTTATTTATTATCGTTATGCAAATCCACCGTAATAGCTCAGTCCTTTTGCAGCACGAAGTCGGCAAAATTAATAACAGATGGGACTCTATGCAGTATGATACCTTAGGGTGGGATGTTTCAGAATATCAGGCGTCCCCCCCGCCACACCTGACGCGTCACCCCCCTGGCCCCCCGAATAGGTCCCCCTACGTGGTTTTCATCTATTTATCAAAAAATTGTAACAGATAGAAGGAAAATGTTAAGGACAAAAATAGTCCTTAATAAATTCTCTACAAAATAGGTAAAGCACATTTTTTGATAGGACTAGTAATTTACCCGCAATAGCCGGTGAAAGTATCGTAATTTTTTAATAAGAACCAAATTTTTTTTATTTTACTCAAATTGCTGAAAATTCATAAGAGCTACAAGAAAATGGTCAAAGAATGAATTAATTGCTATAGTTTTAGCTATAAAATGAGCTATTATTTATTTTTGCACGGCTCATAGTTTTTGAGTTATAACATAAAATTCCAATGACAGAAGTCTTAAAAATGGAACTTTTCATACAATTTGTATTGAAATGCTGTGATATTAAAATTTAGGTTACGCCTGTTTTTCACAAGTATGTGAAAGATAAAAAATGTATTGGAGTATGACTGGATTTTGTAAGTATTTTAAGGTATAATTCTTTAGAAGTTCAATACACTTTTGCCAGCCATATTTCAAAGCCGTATCCCAGTTTTGCAGAAGGATTCGTCAAGATCATTAAAGAAGAAAATTTAGTGTATGTCTGTGTAAGATACGAGGTTCGGCTGAACACTTCGTAGCCCTGAGAAAAAAATGTACAGACCAGTTTAAGTTCATTATTGATATAGATAATTTAAACTTCATTAGGGCTATTTACAAAATTTGAGATCGATAGGACGACGCTGGCACTCTTGGCACCATTTTTATTTCAACGTGTTTGACATTTTTGTGAAAATGTGAAATTGTCAGCTGCGATCCGTGATAAAATATTATTTTATCTAAGGTCATAGACCGACACGAACCATAAAAGAAATATCGGGTTCATTAATGGAGTCTGTTCCATCATATGCCATGATTAGAAAGTAAGTGCCAGATTTTGAATGGGCACAGCAAGGTGTCAAACACAACCCTTGAAGCGGAAAGCAATAAAATGCAGTAGTTCTGGAGAACGTCGATAAAGACATGGATTAATTTTTCAAAGATCGCGGAATTATTAGTTAGGTGATAGCAGAGATTCCAGTGATCTGATTTTAATCAGTAGTGTTCATCTTAACTTCAGAACAGGACTTGTACAAACCCTCGAATCGCCGGGTGCCAATGCTTTTGACCCATATCCTAACCTTGAGGAATCCTTCTGGAAAACTGGGATAATGGCTTTGAAACATGACTGGCAAAAGTGCATTCAACTTCGAAAGGATTATATCTTGAAATACTAAAAAGACCCAATCATACTCCAATACATTTTTTATCTTTCACATGCTTGTGAAAAACAGGCTTAACCTAAATTTTAATATCACAGCATTTCAATACAAATTGTATGAAAAGTTCCATTTTTAAGACTTCTGTCATTGGAATTTTATGTTATAACTCAAAAACTATGAGCCGTGCAAAAATAAATAATAGCTCATTTTATAGCTAAAACTATAGCAATTAATTCATTCTTTGACCATTTTCTTGTAGCTCTTATGAATTTTCAGCAATTTGAGTAAAATAAAAAAAATTTGGTTCTTATTAAAAAATTACGATACTTTCACCGGCTATTGCGGGTAAATTACTAGTCCTATCAAAAAATGTGCTTTACCTATTTTGTAGAGAATTTATTAAGGACTATTTTTGTCCTTAACATTTTCCTTCTATCTGTTACAGTTTTTTGATAAATAGAGGAAAACCACGTAGGGGGACCTATTCGGGGGGCCAGGGGGGTGACGCGTCAGGTGTGGCGGGGGGGACGCCTGATATTCTGAAACACCTCACCCTAAGGTATCATACTGCATAGAGTCCCATCTGTTATTAATTTTGCCAACTTCCCCATACATTGATTTCCTAAAGTGACTGAACTATAACGAATGAAAATAAATTCACACAATATAGGGTAAAATAATTTAGATAATTAGATGAACAATAAATATTATCTGATATAATGATGATGATTACAAATAGGCTTACAAAAAACAATCAAAATAAACTAAACATATTACAAGAAAGTAAATGTTAAAAGTTTCTATTATTTTGTTAAATGCATTTCATTTTATGTGCAAATATTGTATTTAGTACAGCCATTTAAAAATATACAAAATTTCTATGTTGAATAAAAAAAATTACATTATGATACAGTCCCCACTTAAAAAGCAATATTAGTCCCTATACTATGCAAATATCTTACTACATCAGTATCCTGCTGCCAGGTTAAGACAACCTGTCTCAGCCTGGCAGCACTATCCTTGTATCTTCGTCTTTGATGTGGAGGCTCCTGTCCGCTCTCGAGCTGGTCCATTCTGAAGTCAGACAAATTCTGCTCCCTTTTCATGGCATCCAGGAACTTCCATATATTCGGATGGTCTCCAGATATTTGGTATTGGAAGCCCCTGTGCCAGCCCTCAATACCATTGTTTGTTTTAGGTAGTCCATCTACCACCACTTGGAAGCAATTCCACATAATGTGGGCATAGAGTGGTGGGCGACGGCCAACACGATGGTCTGGTCTGCCAATCCAAGTGTCTTCAAAATAGTCGATGAGAGACTGTGCTTCTTCGGGGAATATACCACACACAAGTTCGAAGCATTCCACTAGTCTGGAAATAGGCACAAACGCAAGAGCAGGCAATAGTCGAATTTTGGATGCAAAAATTACATCCGACTCATACTGTTGCTTGAACCCGAGCGCTTGTACCTTTCTAAAAATACTCTGTGAAAAGTGAAAAAAGCACCCTCTATGCCAGACCTGTGGAAATGTGTCACGGATGGCTTTTATCATTCCAGACTCGAAGTCACTTAAAAATGTGTGTGGCGCCACTCCCGGATACAGCTGCTTTATCTTATTCAGCAGCGTGCAGTACGTCGAATGGGTTTTGTTTGGTAACAAAGCATATAGCAATGGTGTGGCATTGTGCCCTTCCATCCCATGTATGGTGTATAGCTGCTCAAAGAGGTGTGGTACCGTTTTAAAAGTACCATCACCATACCAATGGTTGGAACGCCTCAAAACCTCCATATTCCTGTGAGTGCTGAAAACCAGCATTCGGTCTTCAATCATTCCAGAATCAAATATGATGAATTGTTCCCCTCTTTCTGTTAATTTGTAGCCTTCGGGAAGAATTATCTCGCATGCAGTGGAGGGAGTGGTAGGAGCAGTGTCGAACCTTCGACGAATATTATTTATCGTCCTCTTTAAGCTGCTTACCGTGGGCATTTCAGCTGCAACAACCTAGAAATACATGATTAAATAAATAAATCTTTATTGTTTTAAAAATATTTATATGGCGGGTTTATTGCCATAGGCAATCTCTGCTAAACAACCACTTGTGGCATTAATTTCTGATATACACATGTAAGTGTATGAAAAAGAAGAAAAATGTAAATGAATCATCAGTTGTAAAGAGAATTTCTTTAGCTTATGATATTACTTGAATGCAAAACTTCAACACGTACCTGATTCGTAGGAACTAAGGTAGATATAATATATGTTGGTGTGTCCCGACTCTCAGCAGCTTGTACTCTTAGACGTTCCATGATTTTATTCCTTTCTATCTCTTCAGCCCTGCCAACGTGGCTATGCTCCAAGTTAACTTTCATGATTTCTCCTTCTTTCATCACGACACGAGCCTTACATCTAAATTTGCAAAATTTCTCACATTTCCAATATACTTTATCTCCCACAACTTTATCTTTGACGAATAGGTGAGACCGGAACAATAATTTACGGTTTCCCTTTTCCCCAATAACATATTCAAACTCCATCCTAATTCCTGAAACTAGCTTGGTGAAAATTTGTGAAAAAATGCCGAATTTCGCGGGTTTTCAATGACGTCACGACAGTGTTGCCATATTAAGTTGTAAATTCCCTGTGTTGCTATTTTATAAAAGCACAAGTGCGTGCTGTATCACATTTATAATTTGTTCAACTAAGTATAAAGTTATTTTATACCTATGTGTATTTAGACACTATATCATTCTAAATTTTCCACAATTTATTGTTTGTTTATGCAAAAAGAGTTTCAATAATAATACCACAAGTAGGTACTTACCTTGATCTCTGATGATTTTCTATCAAATATTTTTTCACTGGCAACAAATGACAAAAGGCGGCAACATAGCTACACAAAAATCGTAGTTCAATAAGTACCAATGTCATTTCTTGGCTACTTAGTTAAAAAAAAATACAATATGCATGAATATTTTTTTGATTAACCAACTGAAACGAAAAATTAAAACTTGTATTGTGACAGCTGCTGATTACGCATAAATATGCCCGTCTTCAACCCTATTAGTTTTCGATCTTTAAGATATTTTTACATTGCTCAGCCTCAGACGAATCTTATTTGTCTTCTTCTTCCTCTTGTTATTTATTCATCTAGGATTGGTTTATATAGATTTATTCACTCGGATAGTAAGTGTTTAATAATAAAAATAATAATTAGACATTTTTTTTAGAAAATGTTAGAAGCCGTAAATCTTTATTAAAAATTTAATGTTTAGAAACTACCATTAAGTTACGCCGGAATCTATTAATAAGATCATTAGACTAATTTATGGTTTTCAAGGTACACTATTTTTGCATTTTTAACCACTATTAAATAAATAACTTTAATAAGAATGAAAAAATATTTTTCTTTCATTTATTCCTGGTACCTAGCATGGCAGAATCTCCAATTTTTTTAAATATATTTTGGCTTAAATAAATTATTTTAAAGACAATTTGCAAATTTTATATTTTTTGTAAAAACTAAACGGATGCATGTCCCAGTATTTCATTTCAAATGACCATGATTCGAAGAATAAAAAACTTAAAAACTAAAATATTTTAATAATATGATTCAGTTCGTAATAAATTTAAAAACTGTATTAACTAAACTGTCAAAATACGGAAATAAATCATTTTGGTAATATTCATAATCTGGAACCGTACTTAGTAAGTAATCGCCTCATTTTCTGGTAACACTAAAAGTGACATTAGCTCCTTATGAACTCATCCACTTCATTCGCACTTGGATGACGTATGTGAGGAAAAGTCAAAATATTGCGACAAAAATGAGGTTATGATAGTCGGTTGAGATGGTTGAGATATATGACAATCCTGTTTATTTAACCCGCCTCAAAACTTTGTAGAAAATTAAATATATTCCTGTAAAATGGGAATCGAATTATTGTGATTCGATGAATTGGCTTTTCTAACAAATGTGGGTTCGAACACATTACTTTCGAACTATTGTTATTCTGATTATTGTTTTTCGAACAATTGTTCTTCGAACATTTGGAATTCGAAATACTGTTTTTCGAACATCTTTCATGTAACCAAAATTAATTACTATATAAGTAGTTCATGAAATGAATCTAGGTTAATAATAAGGTGGATACTACAGCTAGCTAAACAGGGCGAGACTAAAGGAAGAACTAGAAGAAAATGAAGAAGTAACGCCAGACACCCTGATACGCATTATGCTAAAAAGCAGAAACGGTGGGACGCGATCACTCCATATATGGAAGACATAGTAAAGGTGAAGGAATACGACGAAAGACTACACAAAGCAGCACTTCGATAAACAACAGACAAACTTGCTGCCAAGGGTAAGACCGTAAGGTGGGAACCGGGCAGCAAAAGAAGAGGAGGGGGTTTTAGTCGGTGTGAGTCCGGCACGGATGTCCATAACAGATTTCCCCCTCCACAAAAAAAAAAAAAAACAGCTGGCAGCAACACTGGGAAAATTCGTTCAATCTGAAGACAATCATGAAAGTCACGTTAATATAAAAGTGATAGAGAAGGCAAAGGAAAGGGGTATTTATTTGGTTACATTTCCTCCTCATACCAGCCACCGTCTACAACCCCTAGATGTGAGTGTATCCGGGCCTTTTAAAGGTAGATATAATCAATTGTGTGACAACTGGATGTTAACAAATCCTGGCAAAACGCTAACAATTTATAATATTGCTGAAATGGTTACACCTGCTTTTGATAATGCTATGAATAAACCGAATATTCACAAAGGATTCGCAAGAACTGGCATTTGGCCCTTCAATGCGGACATATTTACTGATGACCACTTCTTAATGTCTTCAGTAACTGATAGAAGTATTCAGGAATCAGATATTGCAATGCAGGATGTATCTGAAATATTATCAGATCATAGTCAGAGTCAATTCTTAGACATCATCCAGAATCAACCTTCAACCTCATTCGATACTGTCAATCGACCAAAAAGTACTACTTAAAGATGGATGACACAGCATCAGGATGTGCAATATGCCACAATGCTTTCTCCGGTCAACTTATAGGATCTCCACTTCCATGTGGGCATCTCTTTTGTTTGGAGTGTCTGTTCACCTGGAGTAGGCACAATATGAGTTGCCCTCTGGATAGACTGCGGTTTACCATGATAATAGATACCATCTTATCCTCCCCTGCCGGTATCAGGCAATACAGAAGTATAGTTAGACAAGCCTAAAGAGTAAGAATTCCAGAGGACAGAATCAGAAGAACACAAGAAGAAATTAATCAAAGACGCGGAACCTGCAAGTCATAACTTATAATCTGCAAGTCCTGTTTCTTCAAGAGAGCATTCTCTGTCGCAAGACCAACCACTTGTAATAGGCTATCGAACCAACTTCTAAAGGGTCAGTCCATCACCAGCTTCAGGAGCAAGCTGAAAACTGCGAATCTGTGTTCAAACACACATAAGGATAAGCCACATCAACAGATAGAAAGGGAAAATAATGACCCTTGAGCAGAAAGTACGGAGACAAGGGAAGAGAATCCAAACACTTGGTGACTTATTAAAAAAGTGCAAGGACTAGGGTCTCCTAGAACCAGTTGGACACAGTATTTGACGCAACAATTTGACGACATGTCTCTTTCATTACTCCAAAGCCAGCTGAAAAATTGTAAAAGATCACCAAATGGAGTGCAGTATAGTGAAGAAATAAAAAAATTCAACATGACATTGCATTTCCATTCACAGAAAGTGTTCACAAGTGTTCGACAACAGTGACAGTTCAGTTTTCTACAAAGGGCTTTGAAGTCTCTATGCAAGCTGCCTAAGCAAACAAAGTGTAAACCTTAGATTTGGCTGCTGTGGAACAAAACATCATAAACAGTTGAGAAATAGAGGATTCCAGGTGGCAAAAATATGTCTTAGAAATATATGTACCAGTGATTGTATATGATAAAGACACCTTGCCGAAGTCAGGGATCTGTTTCCCATGAAAACCTCATTAAGGTGCATATCAACACTTACAGTGCACCCATTGAGAATCGTGTGCATCGCCTAAGGGAACAAATACCCAGCAGTTTAAGGAGGCGTCGCATGCGGCGTTTGGAGCTAGATATTGAGGAAGAAGTAGAGAGATGGTTGCGGGAGGGGGAAGAGGAGGAAAGGAGGATACAGCCGGCGGAGAGGAGGATGCAGCCTGGAGGGAGGAGGGTGCGGGCGGCAGAAAGAACATTAGAACCAGCTGAAAGACGAGCTAATAGTTTTAGCGGTTCTGGGGAACAGGTGATAATGTTTCACTGATATTTCATTTGCATCTATTCTATTCTATTTCTTCAAATGTTCAAATGGCCTAAAAGCCGTATAAGATTGTAAAATAGAAATAAAATAAATAAACATGCTCCATTTTGTAGCCACAAATTTGGAAAATGCAGACACGCAGGAGAGAGTGGTGAATTCTGCCTTGTATTGTGACAGCTGCCTGGGGCAGAACAAAAATAGACACATAATTTCCACAATTAATTTGCTTCATTGACGAGGTGACAATTAATATTAAATCAATAAGCATAAATTGCCAATAGTATTAAAAGAAGATGTGGCCACAATTAAAAATTGTCCATGGCAAGCCGCGACACAGCCGATCCCAAGGCAGTGTTGAGAGGGCCAACCAGGACACAGAGAACATGCTAAGTACCTGGAAGCTTCAAGAAAATACAGTGAAACTCGGATTTTAAGTTCCCGCATTTTACGTTTTCCCGGATTTAAAGTTTTTTTTTGTCGGTCCCGTTTCACCCCCATACATTCCAGAACAAAAATTTCCCAAATTTTACGTCAGGCGCCCAAACAATTCCCGGATTATACGTTTTTTCTCGGCCGTAAAGTTGTACACGTAAAATTTAATTGTTTGTCAAAAAGTTGGACAAAAAATATTACGCAAAGAAAGTGTGTAAAGTCACATTGCTACCTTTTTACTTAATGCCAACACTTCCACGTGGTGGGCGGTGTTATCTTATCTCCCCCTCATAACACCTCAGTACATCGCTACATCTTGATGTATGGGGTGATTTACAGAGAATGTCAACATGTGCAGCGCATAGTAACATGTTAATTTTAATCGCCGGAAGTGTTTAGTATAACTTTAAAGTTTCAGTTTTTTATCCAGTTCATTGTAGTGCAACATACACATTACTCGTTTTATTTAGGTATTTAATATATACCTACCTCTACCTACACGTGCGTATTATTCCAAACAGTGCTTTGTCATTTACTTCTCGCGAAATTTTTGGGCACCAATTTTGTTGAATTTGAAAAAAAAACGATTCCTTTTTAATTTACATTAAGTTTGGTTGTTATTCCAATTTATATTTCCACAAATACAAATGTGTATTGTCAGCCTTACTAGGTGTTCAGAAGAAACTCGGGAAGGGCCCGACACACCATTTGATATTTGCAAAAGTTTTAACTAGGTCATTGGACATGTACCTAATGATAAACTCTGTCAAAATAAAAACCAACAACTAAAGTAAGTGACTTTTTGAAATCTAAAAGTAATAAATAGTTCTTTCAATGTTTACTCCGACATAAATTGTGTTGTGTACGAAGTGCTATTATTAGGTATTAGGTAATGTGAAATGCGCGGACCTTCATCATGTCGTGCACATTAAATTACGTACTTATCCCGAGAATCAAATTTGTGACAAATATTCGACATCCACCTGGGTTGCTTCCGAAAAATCGCAAGTTTTCCTTATAAAATTATTCAGTTTATTTTAAAATTAAAAATTGGCGCGAAATTCAAATGTTCGTGTCGCGTAATTCTATTTTTTTCCTGTTTTCAGTTCTTTGGAATTTGAATTAACGGACTTTTATTGTATGGGGTATTTTCTGAAAATTCAATTCCTTCAATTTAGTTTTTTAGTGATATAATTCACTTTTGTTTCTTGTAAACATAATTACTGCCAAGAAATCACTCCTGCTACATGACAATGAAGTTAACAGTGAAAAGTAACTACGTTTTTATAGGACATACTAAAATATCATTTCCCACATTTTAAGTTTTCCCCTATTTAACGTTTTTTTCCGGTGGTCCCCAGAAAAACGTAAAATCCGAGTTTCACTGTACCAACAATTGGGCCAAAGGTTTGAGATTCGTCCAAGTTATGAAAAATCGGGTGATTCATGCTGGAATAGAAAGGAGTCCTTATCAGGCAATGTTTCAATTTTGTTCTAGGAAAGAGATTTGTATTAGTAGTAGCAAAAGTAATAGTATGGCGAACATGAATGCCAAGCAATATATTTTTTTGTAATAAGAAGTAAATTGCCAAGAATCTTTTTATATAATTTATAATTTACTGCTCTTGACCCATATTTTTCCAGCTACCCTCAAGAAGCATCAATGAAACCTACACATTTACAAGTCACCACAAAAATTTGGTCGGCATGCTCCTAATTTTCAACATTAACAAGATGAATAGTTTTTCTCCATGTTTACTAATAAAGTATATGCCATGGTGATATCAGCTCACAAAGACTGAAAGGTTTGGGGAAAAATGCAAACCTGAAATGGTTTCGTTTTACAACAGAACCAAAACAGGGGTAGACGTCTGTGATGCCATGCAGAAGAAGTACTCCGTGTCAAGAATAGCAAGGAGATGGACTTTGGCCATCTTCTTTTTTATGATCAACGCTGGCGCTATTAATTCGTTTGTAATTTATAAGGAAAATACTGAGACTGCCAAGAAAAGAAAAGACTTTTTATTTGAGTTGAGCAAATCTCTGTGCTTAGGTCATTGCAAACGTCGTCTGTATGGCAATAATACTAGAAATCATGATGAACAGATAATGAAAATTGCCATAGAGCTTCTACAACAAAACAAAATTTCATCATACGAGGCCGAGAAGCAGTTTGGGATTCCCAGAAGGACTCACATAAGAAGCACTCACAGAGTGTTGGCTCTCCTACACGTTAACGAAAGAGGAGGAGGAAAAAATTGGTAACGTTTTAATTACTGCTGGAGACTTTGGGTGTCCTGACGCAGCATGTCGACATTTTCGCCGTTAACTATAGCAGAATTGTGAAATCAATAGATTACAACTTGAAGTATTGAAGCCAAATTACTGTCCCTCATTGTGGTTGTTGAATGGACGCTGTTAACAGTGCTGGGGCAGCTCGTTGGAGAGATATTATGAGGGTGGTTGACGTATGTTCATGTGAATAGGTATATTTGATATATTTGAGTGTTTATATATTTTTTGTATAAAATACTACACCTCATTTCTGTTAACAGAAACTATACTTCGCCCACTAATAGGGTCATCATAAGATTTTTTTTTTGTTAGATTACTTTTTTTCTTAGTTCTAATAAAATATGAAAATAGAAAAGTTTTACCTACCAATAAAACTTATATTATGTGCCCAGCCTTATTTAAAACCATATTGGAGATAGTGCCCTTCAAATTCCCGCCATGTGTCACATTTTCGCCTTTAGGATGGCACCCATTACTCTACACTTGGTCACCTAACAGTGAAGCCATAGATCTTTTGTCTATGGATTTCGCTTGTTTGTGCTTTTTCTAAGCGCGCGTCATTAGTCTCATCAGGCAGAGATTGCCTTGGTTTTAAATAAGGCTGGGCACATAATATAAGTTTTATTGGTAGGTAAAACTTTTCTATTATGTGTTCCCAGGCCGTTATTTAAAACCATATTGAGACCTGTTTGTTATCGCCTGGTGACCAAATGTAAAACACACTAATGTGAATTGGTTAAGATGATAAAGGTTGGAATAATGCTGCCATCGAAGCTCCTGTACTGCTATTGGAGTCGGCCACTTGTCGGCAATAATGTTTGGCAAATGTGTTTGGACTCTGCCAGTTTCCTCTAGCCAGGATATCATCCAATGTATGGTTCTGCAACCAGTTGAGAGATGCCACCGCTGAGCGGATGCTTCCTGGGGGAGAAGATACTCCCGCTTCTTTCAAAACAGATTTTACCCAACCAGCGATTATAGCCCTCGTTGCAGGCTTCGGCTGACTGCATGTGGAAATGAAAAGCGGGTGTTCTGTGTCTGGGGATGTTCTTCGGGGAGCCGATAACTCCATTACTTTTTTAATCCAGAACACTGGGTCTATGTTCCTACAATCAGCCTTTTTTAATCTCCATCCGGACTGCTGGTGTGTGTGCGAGTCAGTCTTTGATCCGAATATTGGCCACAATGATACCCCTTCTTCATCGAAAACAAGTTTGTCTTCCGAGCAATGAAGGAGTGTTAAATCATGTACTCGACGCCCTGAAGCTAACAGGAGTAGTGTACAGGCTCTACGGCTCGCCTCGAACAGTGTAACCCTCTTGGGTACGTTAGCTTCCATCCATGTAATGACTTTACGAGGGTCCCATATAGGTGGCTTGTTACGTCTTGGTTTTGCTAGCTGCACTGACCTCAGAATCCGTTTTACCAAAGCATGAGAACTGAGGCGGCCCTCCAAGTGTGGATTACTGAAAGTAGATACCACCGATTTATGGAGAAGAATGGTACTGGCTGCGAGCTTAAACTTCAAGTGCAAATCAGAGAGAAACCTTGCAAGCTGACTGCCGCTTGGTTTGTAAGGGTCTACCTTGTGCTTGATTGCCCACTCGTGCCATCGTTTCCAGGCTGCTTCGTATGATTTTATAGTGGACTTCCGCCAAGAGCTGCGGAGTAATTGCTTTT
The DNA here is from genome assembly GCA_963576895.1 of Ceraclea dissimilis. Lineage (NCBI taxonomy): Eukaryota > Metazoa > Arthropoda > Insecta > Trichoptera > Leptoceridae > Ceraclea > Ceraclea dissimilis. Next base: position 1,981,690 of record OY756360.1, read on the forward strand.
GCTGCTGGGACCAGTTTGTAAGGCTATTCTGCCACCCCCACATTTCCAAACTTCCAGGGTCAGTGTTTCCGTGTTTGGAGGAGGTCTTCCTGTCGCCGTGTCGACTAATACTCTCCGAAGATTCTGTACTTGAAGAGGAATATCCAGCGCTCGACTCTTCAAATCTCCTCTCCAGAATACTCTTTGCCATTTGGGAGCTACTATTAGAAAGGTACCCCGTGCCTCGTTCAGGTGTCGTAGAACACGAGGGATGAGGCTTGGTGGAGGAAAGATCCAAGCCAGCTTGTAGTTCCATTGGCGACTGAAAGCGTTGTGAAAAGCTGCGTCTCTGTCGCTCTGGTCCCATGACACGTATGTTTGTACGACATGCGCTGTCGCTGAGGCGAACAGGTCTATGGATGGGGTGCCCCACTCTTGGAATATTGCCTCGGTTGCTTCTGGCAATAGATGCCACTCTGATAGTGTTTGCTGGCGTGATAGACGATCGGCGATGCCGTTGAGTCGTCCGGGGAGATAATGTACAGACAGACTGATGTTGTGCTGGTCTGCAATCTCCAAAATTTGGCGAGTCAAAGTCACTAGGGCCTTTGACTTGGTGCCTCCCTCGTTGCGCAGATATGACACCACGGTCTTGTTGTCTGACTGGATCAGAAGACCCGAGTCTGACAGCTCTAGCACGTGTGGAGACATGGCAGCCAGCACGGCGAGCATCTCCTTTATGTTGCAGTGCAAGTTCTGCTGGTGGGCTGGCCACAGACCGCTGAGCAGCTTGTCGTCTAGCATGGCTCCCCACCCGACGTCTGACGCGTCTGTTGTTAGAAGATGTTGGAAACCGGGGCCGTGGATTACGCTGCTCCTTTGCACATTCGCCCTCCACCATTTCATCTGCTCTATTGCAGCTTCCGGGATCTTCACCCTGTGGGTTGGGCGGTGGTAGATTAGTTTGCGACTGTAGCGTTGTAAAGTCCTGCAGTTTAATCTTCCCCGTGGCACTGCGAAGTGTGCGAAGTTTAGGAAGCCCAAAAGACTTTGCGACTCCTTTAGTGACCACGTCCCTCTTGCTATCAGTACGCCGATGAACTTCTGCAGCCTGCGACATTTGTCGTCTGGTAGGGATTTCCTGTTTGCTGCTGTGTCCCACGCTATTCCTAGAAATTCCACAAGGTGACTTGGGGTGAGTATGGACTTTTGGAGTTGCAGCTTCCATCCCAATGTCCGCAGGCAAAGAACAAACTCTCCTACCTGTTTTCTTAAGGTTTTTGGACACTGACTTACTAGGAGGAAGTCGTCCAGGTAAACCACAATCCGAAAGCTTTTTTCCCGAAAATGCTCTGCCAGCCAGTTCGTAATTGTGGCGAATATTTTTGGGGCCGAACTTAACCCAAACGGCAGACATGTCATCTGGTAGACCTGTTCCCCGTAAACCAGACGCAGGAACCTGCGGTGGGACGGGCTTATTGGTATGTGGAAGTAAGCCTGGGACAGGTCGATCTTCGCCATCCAATCGTCTGGCTGAATTACGTCCGGGATACGTTGTACGTTTATCAGGCTGAAACTTCCTGGCTCTAAATATGTGTTGAGCCCTTTTAAATTCAGCACCGTCCTTGTTGTGCCATCGGACTTTGGCACCAGAAACATCCTGGAGATAAACGATGGCTCCAATGTCGCTTTCTCCAGGATTTTCAGCTCCAGCATCTCTCGGATATGTGCGGACATTCTTTCCGACTCTTTGGTGCAAAGAGTCCGGTCCATATCCGTGGGAAGGATCAAGGGGGGTTTGGAAGTCAATGGGATCCTGTACCCACGTAGTACATCCAGGACTATCTGTGGAGGGTTTAACCTCTCCCATTGCTCCAGGTGATTTTGGAGCTGCCCCCCCCGAAACTTCTTCCCGTCATCTGAAGCGTCTCTTGTCACCTTGGTGACGACGAGCTCCGCTCTTCCGCTGCCCCGATTTAAATGTGGGCCTTCTGCCCTCCCGAAACCTCCGGGGCTCTGTGTTACCCGCCTGCCTAGCTGGGTGTCGAGCGATTTCCTTTTGAATGTGTAGCCTCGGTTTCACTCCCGATGTGCCAGGCAGCGGCTCCTGAGGCTTTTGTCTTGGAAGGCATTTGTCCATGCCTCCCATCTTCTGGATAGTCCCCGATAGGGCCACAGGTTCGAAAAGGAACTGCTCACTCGGAGGGATCCTCCGGAGAGCAGCTTGGACATTCTTGTCCCCCAAAGTTTTTAAGAGGCCCTCTCTTCTCTGCTGCATGACACTGGCCCTCTTGCCACACACCATTTGGGTGAGGTCCTTCGAGACCTTCTGGTGGTCTGACTTAGGGCCGAATAACTCCTGAATCTTTTCTTGAATCTGGGAGGGGTCTGTAGCAGCCAGCTCCTGGACTGCAGCCCTCAGGTGCTCTCCCTGAATCACCATGGCATGAGACAGGGCCGCACAGAATGTCTCCTGGGTCGCCAGAGAATCACTCCCGCCGAGGTGTCTCATTTCGTCATTGGCCTCCAATGCTGCGAAAAAGGGCTTCGCATTGTACGTCTTTTGAACCTCCGCGAAACGCACATTACACCACTCTTGGGAGTTCAGATGTTGGAGTCTGACCCCCTTGGCTACTCTAGCCTCCTCTGCTTGCGGAATGGTGGGTTCCGCGAGAGTTGTTTCGATGTCCCCCAGAAGTAAGGTCTGGGGAACGCCTTCACTGGACGACCAGGACTCCTCACTCCCGGAATAATCATTCTCCCGGCTCGCGGTAGAGTCATCCCGCACCCGGTGCGTGTCATTGCGCTGGTCGCGATGGGATGACCCCGATTGCCCAATCTTTCGTGTAGATTTTCGCGCACGCGATCTTGAACGCGAACGCGAACTTTGGCACGCCATGAACCGATTCATGGACTCATTGAGGTCCGAGACTTGTTTCGCTAACGCGTCAAACCGCGGATCCTCCACTTCCACTTTTCGGCGTTTTTCCGGCTGGTCCGCCAAATTTTCGGGCGCGTGGATGATTGCCGCGATCTCCGTCGGCGACAGATCTCGCTCACCCCGCGATTTTCTCGAAACTTTCGGCATTTTCGTTGTTAGCGAACAAAATGGCTGTTGTGACAGTTTAAGAAACAACACTAATGACGCGCGCTTAGAAAAAGCACAAACAAGCGAAATCCATAGACAAAAGATCTATGGCTTCACTGTTAGGTGACCAAGTGTAGAGTAATGGGTGCCATCCTAAAGGCGAAAATGTGACACATGGCGGGAATTTGAAGGGCACTATCTCCAATATGGTTTTAAATAACGGCCTGGGAACACATAATAAGTGTTTGAAACAGTAACAATTGGTACTTTTCGGTTACATTTAAGGAAATGTTTGTATGAGATATTTTTTTTTTTTGGTTGATTTTCAGCATTTTTTGTTTTATCACGGGCTCAAAACAGAAAAATAAAAGAAATTACACCGTAAAGCACGATGAACAAATGATGAACATTGCCCTGGAATTAATGAAAGGCAAAAAAAAACATCTTATCAAGGGGAAAAACAATTTGGCATATCTAAAAGGACTCTTCTAGACAGACTTCACGGCAAACATGGCAAATTTGTTGGTGTTCCTGCCCACCTCACGCCAGAAGAAGAATGTTATCCATATAATTACTATAGAACTTATGTTTTATTATGTTAATTTTTATATTGAATGGGCGTTTTATATTTTTTATATGTAACATAAAACTATTTTATTTTTTTCATGTTTTTTTTCTGTCAACCCTGGCTACCACAAGTTCGAGTGAGTTTGATGAGTTTTTTTTTTAAATGAATCTGGGTTATTCAAAAAAACCCAAATACATCTTTGTACACATCACAGAAAGCTTGTGTTGTAAAGTGGAGTAGTCGGCATAGGGGATTGAACCCGCACCCGCCGGATTAACAGCCGAGCGCGTTACCAATCAGGCTACCGACCACCTCAAAAATAGATGATCACCTGAAAAAAAGAGATGCGTACCTAACTTGGCCCAGTGATTTTTTTGGCTGTCATGGCAATGTTTTTATGGTTCATAATTCAGTGCATAGCAATATTTGCAACAGTAAGTTTGTTATTTATTGAAAAGGAGGAACACTTTATTGTTTGAAGGCACTAGGCGATGTTATGTACAGTTACCTTATTTCACCTGTCAACCTTAAAGACAAATATAACCGTGTTTTAGAAGAGTGAACTGCATTTTTGTAATAACGCTCTGTAGGTGAATGTTAACTACATATATTTTTTTAATCTGTTATTAAATATGTTTGCGTCGCTAAAAGTATTTGACTCAAAACCGTCAAAACTTGGGTGAAGTTTGGGCGTACGACGGTACATGTCGGCGCAAAGGCCTAAAAGCTTTCATGCCGGAGAGTATATTGCTTTAGTTAATAATACCTACTTACAATCACAAGTCAGATAAACCTACAAGATCATCCTCGATATACAAATATTACTCTACAAACAAGAATAACGATGTATCACTTTCCTTTGACGGTGTATTTGGCATATGTCTTGGTCGGGTCGTATGGCTCCCACCGGGAAGCTGGAAAGATGTGCTTGTTTCTCTCGTACCACGATCTGGAAATAAAACGGAGAAATAAATACTGGCAATGGACGAATCCGGGTTGAATGCAGTGGAAAGGAGGTAGTCAAGAAGAATGTGTGGGAAAACGCTGAGAGATGTGATAAGGAATGAGGTTATTAGGGATATAAGTGACTGCAAAACTGGTGTTGTAACTAGAATGAAAGTGAATAAACTAAGATGATTTGGGCATGTTGAGAGAACGAAGGATGACAAAAAAGATATATCTGAGCGAACGAAGATGTGTGAGAAAACGCGGCCGCCTGAGACTGGCCTGGTCCGATCATGTAGATCAGATCCTCAAGGATGGACGCGTTTTGAGTGAAAGGATAGGGCTGTCTGGCACTCTGTCCACTCTGCCTACCCTGCAAGGGAGGTGGCGTGAGGATATAGATAGAAATAAATAATAATTGTCTATAAAGGTTTCATTGATTTCTTGTCCATAGGTTTGCAAAAATATGAAATCATCCCTACCTTAAAAGCACTTTGCCTGCGTGTGAGTCTGATTTCTCTTGCGTGGCGTCACTTAGAAGTCTAACATCGTCTGAGACGTCAAATTGAAATAGAGGACCACTCTTACCTCGGGCCTGGAAACAAAATAAAAGAGATTTACTAATATGCTTGCATAGAGGGAGTTCTTACTTACTAATTTTAATATGAGGTAAAAATGACAGCTTTATAAAAATTGTTGTGATATTGTGACTACAGATAAATTATGAAATTGGACTTTTTATGTGTAAGAAATTGAACAGAAAAAATGGCAATGTCTGAACTATTCAGTACTTAAAAGAGTTTGTAGGGAAATGAGTGACTGCAAGATGGGTGTTGTGAGTAGAATGAAAGTGAATAAACTAAGATGGTTTGGGCCTGTTGGGAGAATGAAGGATGACAAAAAAGATATATTTGGGTGAACGAAGAGGTGTGAGGAAATGCGGCCACCTGAGACTGACCTGGTCAGATCGTGTAAATCGACCAGATCCTCACGGATGGACCTGTTTTGAGCGATCGGAGAGTGTTTATGACAAATTCCATTAATGTGACGGAGGCTAGGAGTGTGTCAAGCAGTCTGGCATTCTGTCCTCTCTGCCTAATCTGCAAGGGATGATAATATAAAGATGTATTGTACCTTAGTAACTATGAAGTCGTAGAATGTGTAGTGATGGGGCAATATGAGATCCTCCTTCACATACATCAGTTGGTCAGCTGATACAGTCCGCAGTTCACTGAACTCAGGACGCAATGTATCCAGACATCTTTGTAGGAACTGATAAACTGAATTACCTGCAAAAAATATTATTTTATTACCTACGTACTGTAATGGTAATTCTAATGGTTTCTCAGCTTTTCAATGAGAGTCTAAATATAAATAACAAGAAATAAAATTCACAGGGTGGGTTACCAACTTCCAGGGAATTTGTATGGCTAAAAATCAAAGAGACAATAAACAAATCTCAATATCTATTTAATAAACACACAAACAACCCATCCAACTTCCTTTGGCTAAACTTCACCGGACAAATCTTGATATGGTAAAATATTTCTCTCCTTGGCGAGATAAAAACTAGATAATCTAGAAATGGTCCGACCTGTTATCAATATTATTCTCCAATTCTCATTGGACTATTGATACATACGGACATCCTTCTAATCAATTATGTATATTGTTTTGGATTTTCCTTATTATATATCCTTCTATCCTTGAATATCATTTAGAATTCAATTACTGGAAACTTGTAAATCAGATTTACTACTGTCCTTAACAAATCCCGGACAATCCATGAATCCAACTTTCCACCAAACGTCTCCTCCCCAATATTTTTTCATCATATTAACTCTTTACGTGCCAAGCTTTTATGGGCTATTCGCTAAATGCCGATCTATCTATACCCTCACACCACGTCCCTTGCAGGTTAGACAGAGAGGACAGAGCGCCAAACCACTCTATTGTCCTCCACACACTCCTTGCTTCCATCACATGGGGTAGGCAGAGAGGACAGAGGGCCAGACCACTCTATTTTCCTCCACACACTCCTTGCTTCCATCACATGGGGTAGGCAGAGAGGACAGAGGGCCAGACCACTGTATGTTCCTTCACACACTCCTTGCTTCCATCACATGGGGTAGGCAAAGAGGACAGAGGGCCAGACCACTCTATTGTCCTCCACACACTCCTTGCTTCCATCACATGGGGTAGGCAGAGAGGACAGAGGGCCAGACCACTGTATGTTCCTCCACACACTCCTTGCTTCCATCACATGGGGTAGGCAGAGAGGACAGAGGGCCAGACCACTGTATGTTCCTTCACACACTCCTTGCTTCCATCACATGGGGTAGGCAAAGAGGACAGAGGGCCAGACCACTCTATTGTCCTCCACACACTCCTTGCTTCCATCACATGGGGTAGGCAGAGAGGACAGAGGGCCAGACCACTGTATGTTCCTTCACACACTCCTTGCTTCCATCACATGGGGTAGGCAAAGAGGACAGAGGGCCAGATCACTCTATTGTCCTCCACACACTCCTTGCTTCCATCACATGGGGTAGGCAGAGAGGACAGAGGGCCAGACCACTCTATTTTCCTCCACACACTCCTTGCTTCCATCACATGGGGTAGGCAGAGAGGACAGAGGGCCAGACCACTCTATTGTCCTCCACACACTCCTTGCTTCCATCACATGGGGTAGGCAGAGAGGACAGAGGGCCAGACCACTGTATGTTCCTCCACACACTCCTTGCTTCCATCACATGGGGTAGGCAGAGAGGACAGAGGGCCAGACCACTGTATGTTCCTCCACACACTCCTTGCTTCCATCACATGGGGTAGGCAGAGAGGACAGAGGGCCAGACCACTGTATGTTCCTCCACACACTCCTTGCTTCCATCACATGGGGTAGGCAGAGAGGACAGAGGGCCAGACCATTCTATTGTCCTCCACACACTCCTTGCTTCCATCACATGGGGTAGGCAGAGAGGACAGAGGGCCAGACCACTCTATTTTCCTCCACACACTCCTTGCTTCCATCACATGGGGTAGGCAGAGAGGACAGAGGGCCAGACCACTCTATTGTCCTCCACACACTCCTTGCTTCCATCACATGGGGTAGGCAGAGAGGACAGAGGGCCAGACCACTGTATGTTCCTCCACACACTCCTTGCTTCCATCACATGGGGTAGGCAGAGAGGACAGAGGGCCAGACCACTGTATGTTCCTCCACACACTCCTTGCTTCCATCACATGGGGTAGGCAGAGAGGACAGAGGGCCAGACCGCTGTATATTCCTCCACACACTCATTGCTGGGCAGAGCGCCAGACTACGAGAAGCATGTATTGGAGTAAATCTCCTATGTGCAATATCCCCATATTTGGTAGAACTGTACGAAGAAGTACGAACCAGGTGAGAACTGAAACCCTGCATAATAGCTAAGACGATGGATTCACCGTGATCCTGTGCAATAATGAAGTGATTACAGCCATTAAGAAGCTAAAAAACAGGAAATCTCTCGGAATAGATGAAATCGCAAATGAACTCATAAAATATGGAAGCATAAAGGTAGCGATAGAACTAAATAAACTGTTCACCAAAATCTTCCAACAATCTGAAATACCAAACGAATGAAGATTAAGTATTACCATCCCCATTTTTAAGAAAGGCACCAAAACAAACCCAGTAAACTATAGAGGAATATCCCTTTTATGCGCATCACAAAAACTATTCACAAGTATTATAAGAACAAAACTGGAGAATATAATACAAAATTGTGACGAACAGCAGGGTTTTAGGAAAAACCGATCCACAACTGATGCAATATTCGTGGTAAGACAAATAAGGGAAAAATCTATTGAATACAACAAACTGGCATATATGTGTTTTGTCGACCTCACTAAAGCCTTTGATAGAGTGCTTCTGGAAGATGTTGTAGATATTCTAGTGGAAAAGAACGTACCACTACCCATCATCAAAGCTATTCAGAATTTGAATAACAACAATAAAATGCGCATAAAAGTAAACAATGATCTATCGAAAGAAATCCCAGCCGCAGTAGGCATCAGACAGGGAGATAGCTTGAGCCCCTTCCTGTTTAATATAATCATGGACAAGCTAATAGAAGATGTGAAATCAATGAAACTGGGCTACAACATGGGGACAAAAAGATAGATGCTGATGATGCGGTACTAATAGCAAACTCTGAAGACTATCTCCAAAAACTTTGCACAAATTCCATACATCCTCACAAAGATTTTGCATGAAAATCTCCGTAGATAAAACCAAGAGTATAGTGATATCGAAACAGCCAGTACGATGCAAGCTTACAATTGATGACAAAATAATTGAGCAAGTAATGGGTTTCAAGTACTTGGGTGTCGAAATATCCAGCAGCAACAACCTCTACAAAGAAGTTAGAGAGAAAGCAAACAAAGCCGCAACTGTTGCTGGATGATTGAGAAATGCTGTCTGGAGAAACGACCACATGCTCAACGAGAGCAAAGTGAGGATATACAAGACCTCCAATCGTCGTCCAATCATGACGTCTGATCATGACGTACGGTATCGAGACAAGGGCTGACACTACCGGGACCACAAATCTCCTTAGAACAACTGAAATGAAGACTCTCCGACTTGTTGCGGGAGTAACAATCCGAGACCAAGTGAGGAATTCTGAAATACGAAGGACTTGCGACGTCGAGGACATTGTCCGATGGGGAAGATCTAGAAGACGCTACTGGAGAGATCACGTGGAGAGAGCTTGTCCTGAGAGAGTGGTGAGCGTAGCAGCGAACGAGCTGCCGTCAGGTACCAGACTCCCAGGAAGACCACATAAAAGATGGCGAGATTGTTGGACATCTGTGTCCCAAGAGCAGGCTCCGAGCAATGACAGGACGCAGTCCTAGATGAAGCAGAAGAAGAAGAATAAGGAGATACAAAATAAAAAAATATATAAACTTTGTGAGTCCAGCAGAATTATTCTAAAAGTGCGATTGGGTTGATTGGCAGAAATCGCCAATAGGCGATAAATCCGCCCTTTGTGTGTATATTTATGTGCAATAAAGTTTTTATTTATTTATTTATTTAATGTATACTGGCAAAACTTCAGGTGCAGAAGATGATATCAGCACAGGAATGCCACAAAGAATAGTCCTGGATTTGTTGCAAGACTACCTGGATAAGGGTTACAGGGTCTACACAGACAATTATTATAACTCGGTTGCGTTACTCAAAGAACTGGGCAAACGAAAGACATACCTGTGTGGTACATTGCAGAGAAATAGGAAAGGTAACCCGAAATCGCTAGTGAACAAAAATCTAGAAAAAGGTGAGACGATTTGGAAAAGAAAAGACAATGTCGTGGTGTGTAAGTGGAAAGACAAAAGGGAAGTGTTGACGATAAGTGACATGCAGTATTCCTACAACAGTGTAGAAGAATTTTTCTTCTTTCATCGTTTCCTCATTGCTGAGGGTCGTGATTTGTGGAGCTACCCATGGAAAAAACAAGGCGCCTCCAGTCCTCTCTATTTTCCGCAGAAGAATTAGGGGTAAACATTGTCGGGCTTCAACAATACATAGGTATGTATACGAAATTCGACAACACAGCCATCGCTCCTCGTGGTGTAGTGGATATGATGCGAGACGAAGGTCTGTGTTCGAATCCCAGCCGGGGTGAACTGAACTGGCGAATGTTTCTCGAGTGTAAAGTGATCACTTAAGCCAGCCGAGGTCGGTCCCGACAGTAAGCCCGACAATGTTCACCCTTAATTCTTCTACACTGTTGTAGGATTACTGCATTGTATATACTACGGAATGTAGAAAAATCCAACCACCATGTCTGATAAACTGTCATCTCAATAACCAACGCCTACCCTTTAAGGGAGTAATGTACACCTGCACACTTGTCTCTGCTTAAGTTACTATGCTTTATTATCTGTTCTGGCGTATTCTGATTGCCTTAATTCATTCATTCCTATGAGTAACCATATCACCAACCATGGGCGTTGTCAGGGGGGGCAGCTGCCCCCTAGAGATTTGAATAGGTACCTATATATTTTTTCATACTAAACGAAAAAAAATCACATTATTACCGCACGTTTTTTCATCATATCATAAATTTTCTTAAGATGAGTTTTTAAATTTATCAAAATACAATTATTTTTTTAAAAAATTGCCTGCGGCGCTATATTTTTGTGAAAAACATGTTCATAAGTATTATTGTGAAAAATATCATACACATTTTCAAATAAACCAAACCACATCACGACGTTCTTCACAATGTGTCACAGAAAAATACGCCTGCGGCGCTATTTATAAGTTTTTTTATGCTGTACCAAATTTTTAAATTCTTGTTCAACCCCCCCCCAGCTCCGAAACTGACGACGCCCATGTCACCAATGTCTACCTCTTAAGGTCTGGGGAGGGTATTTGTACCTATATTACTAAGGCCTACCCTTTAAGGAACTTATGTACACCCGCATACCTGTCGTTGGTGAGGTTTTGTTAGTGCAATACTATCTCGCACTGTATTTTTATCACGAATGCCTACCCTATAACGAAGGGTCATAAATCGTCTCCACTGGGTTTATGTCACTCTTCGTAACCATGCCCATGTCTCATTTCCATACATATGTGCCATTATATAAATAAATGAATGAGTGAGTGGTAAAATGAATGGGTGGTGAGTGAGTGAGTGAGTGAGTGAATGAATGAATAAATATGTTTATATGCGCTCGTGTCTACACCCTAAAAATATATCGCCTGGATCGGTACCTATATTTTGATCTCAGTATAACCTGCATTATTGATTATTTTGGTTGACTAGTAGAAATACGGAAAGTAGAAAAAAATCACAAAATAAATCCACTAGAAGCTGTATTGATATTTCGTTGAATATGGATTTTTGACATACCTTGCAGTTACGAGGTATCTCATGAATTATCTTCCATACATTTTATATAGGGAATAGGTGTACTATTTGGTAATTATGGCAAATTTCAGATGAGGTTTCTTGCATTAGCAAAGATGTCAAATTATGTTTTGTATATTCTGCACATAATTTGGAGTCTAAACTATAACCCCCAAGTAAAATTACTGGGATAAGTCTAATATTACCAGAGATACAGCCAATCTACGAAAACGAGATATCTCGTTTTTGGCACTACGGGAAGTTCAGGAAAACGAGATATCTCGTTTTTGGCACTAGAAGAGTTAAAAACAAAAGTAGCATGAAACATAATATTTCAATTTGTTCTTTCAGATTTTGAACATAAGACGACCAAGCTTGCTTGCGAAATTTATCATTGCCCAATGCCCAACCTTCAAACTTTTTCCTTTGAGGGATGTGATATACTTATTTTGACCATACGATAAATAAATAAATAACATAAGAATTTATATTACAAATTTTATTATATTAGCTATTTAACTACCTTTTTCTTTGCAAGCCCTTCCCTACCCATAACACCCATTACAATACATACATGAGTTTTTGACAGTCAGATATTGGAATATGTATGTATTTTAGGTGATTTAATTCAGCGGGTGAATCAAAGAGCAGGATGTGCGATACTTGGAATAATGTGGTATGCACGATAAAATTTGTACGTGCGTTAATCAGGCCGAATAGTTTGACCCAATATTCGGCTATGCTCCCGGCCAAATATACGGTATTCGGCTTGAGGCCGCTAATAGTCACAACACTAATAATAACCTTTCTTGAGAGTCACATTCCTCCGATGTCCCCATCCGTCCCAGTAACTGAAGGTCACCGTGATGGGTTCATCTTTCAGGGCAGCTTGTGTCATGGCCCACTCTACACGCAGCTCCTCGCGTAGTTTCAATTCAGCTTCTTCACGCTCTCTGTCAGGCAGGAATGAAGTATCCACATCGGGGTTTTTCTTTATTTTCTTACAACCCTGAAAACAAAACACTTCATTCAATTGGGAACAAATCAAAATAAAAAGAATGCGGAGAAAGAGTTTGAGAGACAGGATAAATCAGGATAGAATAAAGACAGGATAAAATAAAGAAATCCATCTATCCATACCCTCACGCCACTTTCATTGCAGGGTAGGTAGAGAGGACAGTGCGCCAGATAGCCCTATCCTTACACACACTCCTAGCTTCGTGGTTGGTTGGCAGATATTGCCCATGGCAATAAACCCGCCATTTGTTTAATGCATGTCATTACTTCAATAAAGTTTTTATTTATTTATTTATTTAGCTTCCATCACATTTATGCAATCTGTCATACACGCTCTCCGATTCCATTTACTCAAAACGCGTCCATCCTTGAGGAGCTGGTCGACATGATCGGACCAGGCCAGTCTCGGACGGCCGTGTTTCCTCACACCTCTTCGATCGCTCAGACATATCTTTTTTGTCATCCTTCATTCTCTGAACATCCCCAAACCATCTTAGTTTATTCACTTTCATTCTACTAGTTACAACACCTCCACAAGAAATCCTAGAAATCATGTCGTTTCCCACCTACCGGTTCATCCTGCTCTTTCCAACCTTTTTTCTTCTCTTCTTTCTCTTCATCCTTCTCACTATCACCATCATCATCTTCGTCTTCTTCCTCTTCCTCCTCGTCCAATGCAAATGATAAGGCTTGGATCTGGAATCATATTCAAACCAAATTAATACATTTACAATCGATAATTAAGGCCCGATATGCACCGAGGAAAAAACATTCTATTATTGCTTCAACTTTTACAAATTTTGTACGAGTCTCAGGGTGAAATGTGAATAACGTAAGCGACAATGTGAATTACACCTTCATAAAAAAAACTGGTAACAGATTGATAAATCTACGACAGTCCACTTGATAAGATTATAATTACCAAAATTTTGGCTAAATTATACTTTTACATCTGAAAATCTGAACGGATAATGGAATCTTCAGTAAATTTCAGAGGGGCTTTCAGAATTATTTTTTGTTCAAGGGATTTCCAAATATTGTAATTCTAGGACAGTCAACTTGTAGTCAATACTTTCATCTATCACTGTCTTCAGTTTTAAGACGATGCTCTCAGTATTGGCTGAGTAATTATCCTTCATGATAATTTCCAATTGATATTGATGATGAGAAAATGTGTGAGGAGAAATATTCTGAGTGTCTGTCACCAGCACTGAGTACAGGCGTGATCCTACATTGTTGGTTTATAGCCATGGAGATATTATTTCAATGATCAGGCGTCTGGCAACAAACTATTGAAAGTAATGTTTGTGTAACTGAACTGTCAAATTAATTTATTTCATTTTGGCGTTTAAATTTTTTTTTTTTTTTTTTTTTTTATAAAAAAATGAATCTGGGTTTACCGAAATAAACCCAAATACATCTTTGTACACTTCACAGAAAGCTTAAAAGCTTGTGTTGTGAAGTGGAGTAGGTCGGGGATTGAACCCGCGCCCACTGGATTAACAGTAAATAAATTGTATTAACTGCTGTGGTGATTACATCATTCGACTCCTAACGTAACGCTCTATACGTGTGCTTGTTATCTTATGTGTGTATGTGGGAATTTATAGTGATATTCCACTAAATAAAACATCAGAAGAGTATTGTCACCTAGTGCAGGTAGGCAATATCAAACTAATTCACTCTACACCTACTTGAAAAATAGTGATTGGCAATCAATCGGGTTCCGGGTTAATCACTGCATGAGATGGAAGAAAACAATAGTAATACGAGCATGGATTCGATGCACAGTATTGGTACGAGCATGGATTCACCACACGAATACATATCCGAGGCCAAAAGTAGTATTGAAGTTATTAATGCTATTCTAGTATCGGATAAAAGTAGGCTTAATAATGATTTGAAGGGTCAGGTCGTTAGGGCCACCAACGACCTACTGGCCAGCATCGCTCATATCGCGGTGACGGTTTCTGCACTCCAGGCTGAAAATATGCAATTAAAATTGAACATACTGGACCTGACAAACAGACAACCTGTAAGAACAACAGATGCAACAACATCTCCTACGCATCTCCCTTTGCCTTCAACATCTGTGGTATCGCTTCCGGTGTCTGCCACTGTTAAGAAGAGGAAGCCGGGTCTGGGGTCAGTTCAGCCTCCGGGTGGGGTCAGCTTGGATACTCCCGGAATCAATCGAGCTACTAACTCATACGCCACTGCTGTAAATAACAATAATTCCGGGGCACATGGAAACGAAAAATTTCGGCAGAAAAGGCAAAGACCAATTATAAGGGGTACCGGAAACCCGGATAATGAACTTATAGCCGTAGAACCGAAAAAGTTCATCCACGCTTTTTCATTTGCACCAACCACGACAGAGGAAAATGTTAAAAACTACCTTAATAGAATGAAACCGGAAATGTCCGAAGATATAGCTGTCGAGAAAATGGTTACCAAAGGCGCACACGCATCTTTCAAGATCACCGTACCTGCCAGTGCATTCCGGGACTGTATGAAGGCAGATATGTGGCCTCCCAATACTGGACTCAATGAGTGGACATTTCGCCGAGCGTGTCCAACTGCAACAACCACGGGCTAAGAAAAATACCACCTTCTCCATATCCTGTGTGTATGCCAACGTGCGAGGCTTAAATTCCAAAACACACGAATTCAAAAACAATTTATCAACCCAGGATTACGATATCATCGCTATAACTGAAACTTGGCTGTCATCAGGTGTGCGAGACGCTGAATTGTTCGATGACCGGTACACAGTATTTCGTAAGGACAGAGAAACGAGAGGCGGAGGTGTGCTTCTTTCACTCAACTCTAAGAAACTCCAACTGGCTGAGAGATTACCTTGGCTAAAAACAGAGGAAGAGGATTTGTGGATTAAAGTTCAACTTAGACGGGTAACTCTATATGTATGTGTTGTATACTTTCCGCCAGGTACTGACAGTTCAAAGTTTTCCGCATTTTATCAAAAGATAGAAGGTGCATGTAGTAGATTAAATGAGAAAAATATCCTAATACTTGGTGATTTCAATCCGTTTTCGTGTAAATTACCAATCTCTGAACATTCTTACTTTTTAAATTTCTATAACATGAAACAATATAACCATGTAACTAATTGTAATAACCGTACACTGGACCTTGTGCTCTCTAACCTGAAGCCTTCTAGCATCACCGTTGTCAGGCACGACTTTCCTTTAGTGAATGAAGATCTTAAACATCCAACAGTAGATATTAAGATTTCTGTGACGCAAAATAGTAAATACGCGGATCATATTTTGGATGAGACTGACGGTGCTGCTGAGGGCTGGAAATTCGGGCGCAATAATATGTCTCTGTATAGGGGTTCTTTGGCTGGCTGTTCCTGGTCGGGAGTTTATGGGGCGGCAGATGTGAACGAGGCTGTTGATAGGTTTTACGAGGTCATTTACGATTCTTTTGATAATTTTTTTCCTCGAGCGAACAACAGCTTCCGTATTGGCTACCCCAAATGGTTTCCTTCTCAGCTCATATACAACATAAGGAAGAAACATACATACCATAAAATATGGAAACAAACTCGTTCTCAGATAGCATATAACAGATTTAGTGAGTTGAGGAGATTGGTCAAGGAGGATTTACGTGAACATTATCGACGCTATATGGAGACTACTGAATCAACAATTGCCAGCGATCCCTCTTGTTTCTGGAATTTTGTCAGAAGTAAGCAGGGTAATAATAAGTTACCAACCAGTATGAGGCTTGATTCGGAGACTTATTCTGCTCCGAGCGATATTGCAAATGGGTTTGCGTCTTGTTTCGAGTCAGTTTTCGGGCGGTCAGGTCCCCTCATGGCCTCAGCCTCTGCTGGATATCTTAATAATGTTGACAAAATATGCGAATCAGATTTGCGGTATAGCCTGCGTAAACTGAAACCAAAATCATCTTCGGGTCCTGATATGATTCCAGCTTATGTCATAAAAGAAGTTGGCTATGAACTAGTAGAAGTCTTAACGTATCTATTCAATTTTTCAATAGAGGCGGGAGTGTTTCCGGATAGCTGGAAATTAACAAAAGTGACACCTATACATAAAAAGGGAGACAAATTTGACATTAGGAATTACAGACCCGTGGCTGTGTTGTCCTCAGTAGCGAAATTACTAGAAGTTATTCTCCACAGAAAAATATGGGAGGTTTGTAGTCATCTAATTATAGACCAACAACACGGCTTTCGCCCAGCTAGATCTACGGTTACAAATTTAATTAATTTTGAAACTTATGTTGCGAATTGTCTCGATAAGAAGACTCAAGTAGATGTAAATTATAATGACTTTGAAAAAGCATTCGATGAAGTAGATCATAACTTGTTATTAAATAAACTCGATAAAATTGGCCTACCTGATATCTTAGTTAGATACATCGCAAGTTATCTCAGTAACCGTCATCAATATGTTACTTATCGGGGTCATAAGTCAAACACCTACCACACACCCTCCGGAGTACCACAAGGCTCCAATCTGGGCCCTTTGCTCTTTATAATTTTTATAAATGACATTGGGAGTGCAATACAGCACTCGGAATATCTATTATACGCTGACGATCTTAAAATCTATCGTAAAATACAATCACAGAATGATGCATGTTTACTACAGCGAGATCTTGACTCGGTGGTGACATGGTCGACTGACAATAAACTACCGTTTAGTGTACCTAAATGCTTCGTGATGACATATACAAGAGCTCGCAACTCCATAAATTTCATATATTCCATGAATGGTGACCAACTGAAGCGTGCAGATCGATCGAAGGATTTGGGTATACTATTCGAGGCGGACTTGACGTTTAACTTACACATTACTGAAACTGCAGACAAGGCATTTAAAACTTTGGGCTTTGTCTTAAGGAATTCATCTTATTTCCAGAGAGCAAGCACGTTGCGTATTTTATACGAGACTCTCGTACGTACTATTTTGGAATATGGATCTATCATATGGAGTCCAAGTGAAATAACTTACATTCAGAGGATGGAAAGAGTACAGAAACGCTTTTTGAGGCACCTATATCGCATCGAGTATGGGTACTACCCATACTTGTATCCTTCACTATTTGTAATGGGATGTCTGAGCTTCGCCACACTTGAGAAGAGACGGAAGGACTACATATGTAGGCACTTTTTTAAACTATTGAATGGCATAATAGAAAATCCATCAATTCTTGCTCAAATAGATTTTTTCGTTCCAAACTCATACGGCCGGTCTCGTTCGCATATGCTGTTCTATCCTCCACGGAGTAGAACAAACGTCGTGATCAACTCGCCGGTTAGCCAAGCGGTACGCTACCTTAACGAACTGGCGTCATCCATTGACATCTTTGGGGTGACTTATGCCACTTTTGTCAGCCATCTCGAGAATCACTTGTACTATTGA
Source organism: Ceraclea dissimilis (assembly GCA_963576895.1). Classification (NCBI taxonomy): domain Eukaryota; kingdom Metazoa; phylum Arthropoda; class Insecta; order Trichoptera; family Leptoceridae; genus Ceraclea; species Ceraclea dissimilis. Next base: position 1,999,606 of record OY756360.1, read on the forward strand.
CAATGTTTGCGGGGGAATATTCCTACCGGGTTATGCCAATACAGATTTCAGTTGCCCATCACTAAACGATGACAGTCTACTCAGCTGTCATCGTGAGTGTTGTGGCTATAATTCTGTTAATTTTTGTATTATGTTGTTTTGATTGTTTTTGTTAAGTTTAAAATAGTGTATTATTGTGTTTGTGGTGTTTATTTATGTGTTTATGTACGTCTGTTATCACATCGTGTATTAGCATGTAAGTACCTCTTTGTAAGAATAACCTGTACCTGGACTGGCGCTGAGGCAACAATAGTCGCTGTTAAGCTGGTCCAGGTCTTTTATACTTCATTAAATAAAAAAATAAAAATAAATAAATAAATTTTGCCACTAAAATAGATGAGATGTTATATTCTACGGCTTTTTAATTTACTTCCGTGCTCGGCTGCGGGTCGGACCGCAATAATAGAAAAGTACCCTTTTCTCCAGAGAGGCAACTGATGCCCTAGCCCAAGTTTTACTATACAAAATAAACCACAACGAAAAACATAAAAAAAAAAACAGTTGAAACATAACAAAACAGTTGAAACACGATGTAGAAAAATAAGCAGCGACATAATATATTAAGTACTACCAGGGCCCCCAAACGGCGATACTTGGAAGAGGAGTAGATACTTCTAGGAAGGTGTCGACCGCGGTCAAAGAGATGGCGTAAGTTAAATGGTTTGTGACTAGGATAAAAATATCTTCGGTTCTGACATGTAGATGGGGTAAATTAAATGGTTCATGTAGGTACTAAACGCAATGACACAAAAACATTTTCAGTGTTTCCATATCGAAATAAATTCAGACTTCTGAGGTTCCCTACGTAATATGGTTCATACAAACTCATCAAATCTTTCCCCAAATGCAGGTGATGATTAGAGTCTAGTAAATATATTATAGTCGATACGTTTTGTAAGTAGATACGCTAGAATACATTCTGACAGTCAAACATAAAAACAGGAATTTAAGTACCTACTTAAAATTATTAGCGAAAATATTTTTTATGTGTAAACCCTGATACCTATGTTCTGTGGATTTCCAATTTGATTTCCATGATTTGTTCATTTGTTCAAAAAAAGGAACTCGCTGAAAATTTTTGACAGGTTTTTGTGTGAAATTATAAATTATAATATTTTAAGTATTTTTTAGACATTAATTACCTTTTATGGAGTGAAATGAGTATTAACCTTAAAAATAATCCATAGATAAACAAATAGTTACCACACAATGTTCTTAAACATCTATATTTGATGCCTATCGTCAAGTAAGTATGCCATGTTTAATATGCTATCAATTTTATCATATTTTATTTAATGCTGTCTGCTGAATAAAAAGCACCACGTCATTACGTATCTTGATGCAATGATTGTGTTATTTGCAGTTTGGAGATTGTCGGAGAGAAATAAAACACAAGTACTGTGATGATGGATATGTACAGCGCAATATTGAAGGAAGCTACATATTATGTGAAATTATATAGGATAATCTTTCCAATAGAACCCTCAGAGACAGAATTAGAAACTCTGTCATAAGAGAAACATGCGAAACTGAGGATATCCTGCAGTGGAGCCGGAAGAGGAGGCGGTTCTGGCGAGATCATGTTAATAAAATGGATGGAACAAGACTAGCCCACGTTGCTACGAATGAAATCCCCATAGGTCAAAGGCTGCCAGGAAGACCACCAAAAAGATGGAGAGATAGCTGGTCTTCCACATTCCAAGAAGGAGCAACAAACGTCTATAGTAACAGATCCCAGATCTAGCATAAGCAGAAGGAGACGAAGAGAATCTTTCCGTATATTAAGTAGGTAAAAAACTAATCAATAAAATATGTATCTACATAACACAATATTATGCCAATAAAAATAGAAGACGGTTTGATCAAACACATCTATGCTTTCATTATATGAATGAAGTCAAGATTTTTAATTATGTAAAGCCCTTGCAAAAGTAACATGAAAAGGTAAATAATAACCCCCACCTGTGCAATTTACATGTGAAAGATATTAATTCTGATATTTTTATGACCATTATTCCATACATATAATATAGTCATATAACAATATCGCAAAAAATAATATCCTTCTCGATGTTTTGTAATTTTATGCCTGTATTAACCTTCTAATTAACTAATTAAAGTCAATGTAAAAGTTTCACACATTTTTGATATTGTAGAACACATTTATGTAATTGAAGTAACTTGTTTACAGGCAAAAAATTCTAAAGTTGCGTGCTAGGTAGGTGGAAGAGGAGGAACAATAATTGATTTTGAAATTCCCGCTCTAAGAATATTTACTACTCAAGTCACAGAGATGGCGCATTTTGGTCCCGTTTGCTAGTATGGGCGATTGGTTTCTATAGGTACTATATATTATTATTCTATGAGTACTACCTTTGAAAATAAGTTACCTGTTGTTTTTGTTTATTTTTTTGGGCTTGTTTGGCTTCTATTTCCTTCTGTCTCTCCTTATCCTTCTCGGCTTTCTTTTGTGCTAGTTTCTTCTCCCTTTCTTTGACAATGTGTTCCTGTTTGGCTTTCATCTCATCCAACGTAACCAGACCAATGGTGGAACTTTTGAGTTGTTGTTCCACGGCATCGTAATGCGTTGCAAATTTATTTTCAATATTGTGAATCCGGAGGTCTTCTTCTATCTTCTTTTTTCGGAGTTCGATATCTTGAAGAGCTTTCTCCCTCTTCTTCATCAATTGCATGGCCCTGCCGGCCTCCGAGGCGGCTCCTTTGTAATTCGCCATTGCGAAGTTTTTACTCTTTAAACTTAATCTTAATTCTCTGCTGCACACAAATCGAACATTCTAGTACGTATTTAACAAAAAATCAGCACGCGAACAGCGGAACGCGAACACCCGCCATGTTTATCTTTTGACTTTTGTGAGCAGTGTTGCCATGATCAAAAAATAAAAATCTGTATCCAAAGTCTAGAAATCTGTAAAAAGGCAAAAAATCTGTAGGTAGGTATCCCTAGGTCTCCCTACAGTGGAATTTTAAAACCAATAAAATATGGTACCAACTATCTACCTAATTTATTGAAAAACTAATCTTTTAGAGAAAATATCAGTTCTCGTGCTTACATAAAATATACTTATTTCTTTTCGCACATATTTTTACTAATTCTACAAATGAGATTTTCATCTATTTACTTATAATCAAAAATGACAATTGTGATCGAATCTGTTTCATTTTTACTTTATTCTTCTGATTTATCATAGATTATAATTATTTCCAAAATTCAAAAAATCTGTAGGTATATAAAACAGAGTAAAATTTGTCATCTGTAAAATCTGTATAATTGCCTAAAATCTGTATATATGGCAACACTGGTTTCGAGAAAAGGCATAGAAAAAGATAAAGTAGATTAATTTGCATAGAGATAGGAATAGTTATTTTCAAGTCTTTCATTTTATAATATTGGTAACAATGTAAGTACAAACAACCAGTGAGGATCCTTTCAGATCCATTTTCTATGAAAATGTCATTCACGGGCCACAGCCTTCACTTGCCTTCACTTCGGACCGTCTTTGCTTTGGACTTCCTCCAATGTGGGTGGGAAAGAGGTTATGTAGTGCCGTGTTTCAATATATTTAGGTTGATTTTAAAATATAATTTATTAGTGTAATCTAAGCTTGCGTTTTAATAACAAACTGTGACAGATATTAACAGTTATGGCAGATCATCAGGATATAAGTGAAAGATTAAAGCGTGCAGTTCGTGAAGGAAGACTAGAAACAGTAAGGGAGTTAATTAGTTCTTATGGACTGTCTCACTCACAAGAATGGATGGGAGGATATGTTTTACTTTGTGAGGCTCTTGAGATTAATCATGCAGCGGTTGCTAAACTACTTTTAATAAGCGGTGCTAAAGTAAACAGTGAAAATGTAGAACCCTCTTATACTCCTCTTCATGTAGCTGCTAAAAATGGTGACGTAGAAATTGTTGAGATGATTCTAGACAAAGATGCTAAGATTGATGCTACAAATGAAAATGATATAACTCCACTTCACTATGCGATTGAATATAATAACGTGGAAGTTACTGAATTACTTTTAAACCGTGGAGCTGATATTAATTGTGCGTGTACTGATCCACGAAGGAAAGGTTATACACCACTGCACTTTGCCGCTGAAGCAGGTAACAAAGAAATCATCACATTGCTTTTGAATAGAGGAGCTGATGTTGATGTGAAAGGGGAACATAATATAACTCCCCTTCATGTCGCTGCTGTAAAAGGATATGAATTTATTGCCGAATATCTTCTAAACCGAGGTGCTTGTATTAACTCTTTAACATTGACAGGATATACTCCATTACATTCTGCTATCGCATCAGGACACCATAGGGTTGTACAACTACTCTTACAGCATGGAGTTAACGTTGATAAACAGGATAAGGATGGCAATAGTATACTACACCACGCTGTTCAAACAGGAAATTCAGTGATTGTTGAGGAGGTTTTAAAGTATTGTCCAGATATTAATAATGAAAGTTATAGAAGTCTTCTTGCAACCGCAGTGCTCAGCTGTGGAACAAACTATGAAAACATCAAGACTCTTTTAAAATATGGTTTGTCTGTTAATCCAGAAGATGCAAATAATTCTGAGCTTCTACATGCTGCTGTCAATAAAGGATTTTTCACAATTGTCCAAGATCTATTGAAGTATGGAGCTGATGTTAATAGTGTGATATGTAATTCAACATTTAATAAAGAAGGCCCCACACCTTTACATACTGCAGCACAAAATAACCAGGAAGAAATAGCTAACTTATTGATAAACCATGGAGCTGATGTAAATGCTCGAGATGAGTGTGGAAAAACACCAATAGTGCACACTATTGAGAATGGTGATTTAGAAATGACCAAACTGCTTTTATCTAACGGAGCTCATATGAATCCCAAAATATTGAATATCGCTGTCAGAGTGGGATACATTCATATTGTAGAAGCTCTTTTGGAACATGGTGTTGATATTAATGCTCGAGATGAATATGGAAGAACAGCATTGCATTCTTCCGCTTTATGTGGAAGAAAGTATAATGATAATATTAAGGGAGAAATTGCTAAACTACTCTTGAGTAAAGGTGTTAATGTAAACTCTCAAACTGTAGACGGTGAAACAACACTACATTTCGCTATTCAAAACGGGTACGAAAATGTTGTTGAAGCTCTTTTGGAATATAATGCAAATGTTAACTGTGTAGCACAAAAAGACATCACTCCACTCCATCTTTCTGCTGAAAAGGGATATAAAAAAATGTGCGAGATGCTTTTGAATAAAGGAGCTAATGTAAACGCTAAACAATATAATGAGATGACTCCTCTTCACGTCGCATGCACTGCAGATCATAATGATGTTGTAAAAGTATTGTTAGAGCGCGGTGCCAATGTTCATTCTAAAGATAAATACGGCAAAACACCAATGCACGTGAGTGCTGAACGAGGCAGTCGGGAAATTATCGAGACTATCCTGAAATTTGGTACTGATGTCAACTCTAGAGATGGGAATGGAGAAACCGCTCTTCACATTGCTTCTCGTAAAGGACATACAGAAGTTGTTACCACGCTTCTGAAGTATGGGGCTGATATCAATACCACAGATATGTTTAAACAAACACCTATTGGTATTGCTGTGGGGGGTATTCCAATGGTGCAATAATCTTGTTTCACCTGTTGATGCTCTTAAACGCCACAAAGTTAAAATGAATGCCGCTAATTTATATATGTGAGTGAAAAGAATTTACAATACTAAATAATAAATATTGAATATTAAATTTTGTATTCTTGTTTCAACCATTCACTTGTATTTACTTCCAAGTGAGCTCTAAATATTGATTAAATAGAATATAAATTATCTTCTTCTTATGGGCCGCTGGACCTTCACCTCCAGGTTCCGCAGCTACGTTATCGCATCGTCCGTCAATAGATCGAGCTGCTTCAGTCTTCCGTCGTAAGAGTACAGAACACACTTGGTCACAATGTGTTCTGTTGTCTGCTCCTCGCCACACTCACACATAGCCATAGCAGAGTCAGCTAGCCCAACACCTGCTAGCCCCCATTGGTGAAGATGGAAAGCAGTGCAGCTAACGCCGCACTTGAGTGTATTGAGGGAGCTCCATAGCTTTCTAGGTAGTGTGGAATCAGGTTGTTGTTTAGTGGGGTCTGCGATTAAATGGTTGTTCCGTACAGTTGACCTCGACCACTGCTCTCGCCATTTAACATCAGCTGTGCGCTCGGCATCTCGGCATATAAAATATATCTCAAGTAGTATTTAGTACATTATATACAAACACCTCTCCATATCGCATAACTTGGCGCATGAACACCCAACTTATGTAATAGTAACACATAATATCCAGGGAATAATTTGATAAATAAAATTTACAAGAAATATCCAATGTTTTATTTTAACAATAATTGTAGAGTGCTACTGTTATTCATATGAATGATGAAGGTACCTAAATCAAAGAGTGCATTAATCTATCGTAAATTAACTTTATTGTTATTATTGGAACTAATTGTAGGTAAGTGAAAGTTTTATTTGTTAACACTAATTTTCCAAAATGCTGGTTGAGGAGATCGCCAATCTCTTTCTTCTTCTTTCGAGATAATGTAGGGTAAAGGCGAAGATACACACGAGAGATTTTGGCCTCCCGGATACCAAAATGACAGGTCTCTTGTGTGTAAACACATCGGAGACGCGAGATATCTCTCGATACCGCGCGCCTCCTGAGACGGTCTGCGCACGCAAGTCTCGCGTCGTGTATTTTACATATTTTCGTCTCAGGGGACGCGTCTCCGGTCTTTTGACATGTTCAATTTTAATCTGAGGTCTCTTGGAGATGTTTGCAACTGAATTGGATTGGCGTGCGTGGGCACGTGGTTTTTGTATTGATATATAATTTTAAACATTCCTGCGATTGTGACGATATTAGTACATTGTTAATAATGAAACTGTTAGTTGATTATAATTATAATATTATTTTTAAATAATGGCGGATTAATAACAGAGTTGCATTTGCATTTGAAATATGAATACAGATGTGAAAAATACATTAACATTACGTGTTTTGTTAATCCCTTCATGTCCTACAACATTTATAGCAAACTATGTAGTTACCATTAATTCACCCTTTAATAATATTCATCGAAGGAACATAAGGAGGAAACAAAATTTCGCTACTCACAACGGTTTCGGGTATGTAGTGCATACCGATATTTGCTTTGGCTTATGTCACTGATGTCATAGGAATGGTGTACATTAAAAGAAGGTCTAATTAAGTATTCTATTTCATTTACTAACGCAGAAAAGGAAATATACACATACGCATGTAAGTAAAGTACCGACCGACATATGTACATTACTGAATCGATAAATAATTTCAAAGCGGTATATAATTATATTTTTTAATCACAATACTCGTAAATACATGACAATAGAGTATGTACATAAAACCAAACGCCATTATGGCGCCAAAAATACTAATAGAATGAATGCAGCAACAGACCAAAGTCTCGCGTCTCGAGATAGTCCCGTGTATTTTAGAATTTGATGACAGGAGGCGATTGTCGGCCATTTTTACTAGAGATGCCGTCTCTAGAGACGAAAATCTCCCGTCGTGTATTTCACTGAAGAGACTGACGCCATTTTGTCAGTGCCTGGAGGCGCGTCTCCTGAGACCCCGTATATCCACACCTTAAGATTCTTCTCGAAGATTAGATTGGTCAAGTTGGCTAACATAATTATAGAATTCATAGATGAAATTTTGACATGCAAAAATAATTCAATATGGCGAATGTGAGGAGGGTTGTCGTCGGTCGTCTGTAATATTCTTTTTCTTGATCGAATAATCCTATTGTATTATTCTGTTTATTCTTTTCCAACTTTTATATTTACAATTTGTTGTTTTTTATAGTGTTTAGTTCTTTAGTTCATTATGGTGATGTGCAGAGTCTCCGTGAACACCAAAGGCGACAATATGGGAGAAGACTCGCCCGATATAATTAATTTGTTATCAGACTTGGAAGAAGGAGAGTTGGAGGAGATTTCAGATGTCTCTTCGGATGAGGAGATGCTCCTGAGACAGAGAATAGAAATACTGGAGAACTATAACTCTATGCTCGAAAAGAAATACGAACGTGAGAAATCTGTTTGCAGAGGTAGGAATCACAATGTTCTTATTGTTTTAACAATAAATTGATTGCTTTAAGAACTTCGTGAATAGAAATTGTTTCTTATTGTGAATGGAAATCGCTATGTTATGTGTTCCACTCAAGAATGGCTTTTTATTTACGTAGTTAGATTCCAAATTGTATCCCATGTCTTTCTCCTGCTTCAGATCCAATAAAATTGTGTAGGAGAAAGGAAAAACGAGTGGTGCGCAGTAAACCCAGACATGTCAAGAAGAAAAGGAGAACTGCATCAATTAGAGGTCATGTTTCCAAACATCGTAGAAATAAAAAGAAGCGTTCGTCTAGTGAATCTGAAATCGATGTGTACAGTAAAAAAATTCTCAGGGATGCTATAGGAATTACTAGCCATAAAGTCAGTCAAACGTCGCTCAAAAATAGACTCTTTCCAATTGTTAAAGATAGTAAAATTTTGAACAACGAAAACTCTAATATTTCCAATGTGGAAGAGGACTTATTAGACGGCAAAGAAAATGTGATAGAATTACTTGATCTCTCCGAAAAGACGAGTGAAACGGAAGCTTTGTGCGATGTGAAGGAAACTCCACCATCGCCTGAGTGTCACGACGCGGTAAATAACGTGGATGTTGAGACAGACAAGTGTGATAAACAGATAGACAAACAAATTGATGTAGCTAATACACAAGGTCCTCCCGACGTTGATAATTGTACGTCGGAAGACGACGCTGAAATTTTAAGACAGCTGGCTTTAAATTCAAAATCAAATCGTAGAACAGCGAAAGTGGCCAACGATGAAGTCGTACATGATGAAAAAAATGAAGAAAATAAAGATGGAGATGGATCAGATAGTGATATAACAGAATTGAGGATAATCGCATTGAGATCGGCCATGTTGAAAAAAGCCATGGAGAGGAAAAGACAGAGGAAGGAAAGTCGGAGAAGAAGAAATTCGAAACGCGTTCGAAGGTCTGTCGTCTTTTCAGATTTAGAAGATAATGGGTCGTATCGCTCACACAGCGACAATACGGATATCGAAGAGGTCGATATGGACGTCGATCAGGACACTCTACAAAACAGCTCGAGTAATATATTCGAAAATCACGAATATAACGCTCCGCAAGATGTGATCTATAATAATATGGATCCCCAGCCGTATCTTATATACCCGACCGACGGTCAGGATTATCCGTTTTCTTATAACGATCTACAATACTACGATTCTAGTAATTACTTCTTGCAACCTATAGAACAGACTGATACTAATAATGTTAATGGTAATGCCGAGATGGACGTCGATTTAGAAGAGGACGAAGATATTTTAAGGGCAAAATTATTAAATTCAATTAGTTCTAGTAATTCCAAAAACGTTCAAGCGGAGATTAACTTGCCGTCCACTTCCAAAGTGATCGCGAAGTGTGATGAATCAAATCTGATCATCCGCTTAGGAGCGTCTGATTTAGAGAGCGACTGTGAAGAAACTAAACAGTTGATTAAAACTAATCAAAAAATAGTGCAAGAGACGGCGTTTCAAAGAAGTTTGGATATGTTTTTGAAGACTGCGAGGTCTAAGGTAGAGAACACGGTGGTGGCGACTCCTAAACGCCCTGTCGCTGTAGTTGCTCCGCCTCTAGCTAAGAAACATACTCCTCTGGCAAGTATATTGTTTTATTTGTATAATTTTAATATATTGAACATATATTCGAATGTCTGCGCTGTGAGAATGTTGTATACTTTTTTTTATACATGTAGCATTAACTGGTCTCCTTTGGGAGGAAGCGGGATGGATGTTCTGACGCTAATGAGTTGGAACGTTCACCTATTCCATCACATCCTGCTGTCAATTGTGTATTTTTGGAAGTTGTATATATACTATACTACAGATCGAAATTAATTTCACAATGAAACAATTTTCTGACACTACTGCCATTTGCTGAGGAGTGGATGCAACCTACTTCCTTCCCAAGGGAGTTCACATAAAGTTAGTAACGTAGATGTAGATACCTCTCGCTTCTGTCAAGAAAAAATCTGTAATGATTTCCATCAGAAAAATCCAGTTATCTCCAATCAGCAATAATATTATAAGTGTATGGTTTTGAGTGTATGGTTGGAGCGTGGGTCTTCCGAGCATGATGTACCGGGTTCAAATCCTATCACGGTTCAGTTCATTGTAATGTTCGGTAGTTAAATATTCAACTAACCAATCAATGGCTTCTAGGCTGTAAAACATTTGCCAGCGGCCGATCAACAAGAGTACAGGCAACTGGTCAAAAGGATGTCAGAGTTGCAGAACATAAAAATGGCCAAACAGCAGCAGGCGATGATTAATGATATAGCCAGTAGATGTAACAATCACGATCGAGATGTTTCTGTGACGTCTTCGTTGAAACAAAACGACAAGACAAAGAGAGCGGCAGCTAGTAATAAAGAGAGAGAAGGTGTTAAACAAGAGATCTTAGAAAAAGAGAAAAAACTCACCAAAACCATAGAACTACATTTAGAACTAACCAGGTAATACTACATAAGTTTTTCTTTGCATTCTAGATTTCAGTTACTGTGGGGAGATGAGTCAATGAAGGACGAGTGTTGTGACTAGGATTGAAAGAAATAAATTGAATAACAATTTGTATGAATCTCCTTTTTGGACCTCACCACTAGGGTGCTGTGTTCACTTTACACCCGTTTTAGCTAAAGGCCCAAAGTGTACAATAAAAAAAAAGTCGTTGGTGTGTTTTCACTTATGACAGATCGATCCACGATCAGATCAATTTAGAGGATAGTTAAATTGTATGCATTTCCGAGCTTCTAGAATTAGAATACTGAATGTTAGAGTGTTGACTTTCCGGACGTGTGTAATAGCCCAAAGACTGTCATTTGTGTATAAATAAACTATTTTACACTTTTCATGTTTAAAACTTTCTCATAACTTTTTCACAGGAAAAAAATATTCAACCACAACAAATTGATGAAACGACTGGAGGCTGAATCGAGGAATCTTCAATTAACTTGCGATCATCTGAAAACACAAGCACAGGAAATAGAGATTGCATTAAGGAATACGAGAGTGAAGTTATCCGATAATCAGAGGCTGGCCAACAATACCAATAGGAATTTGAGCAAGTTACAGAAACACGAAGAGATATTGAGAAACAAGTAATGTTGTATTCAAGTTTTTACGATTATTTTGCGATACGATCAATTTATTTTCAAAATTGTGTTTTGATTTCTCTTTCAGGATAAAAAATATTTCAACAAATTTAAATAGATCTATTAGATCAAGCGTTAATCAAACTACTGACGGGTATTCCACAAAAATAACCATGAAAAATAAGGTTATCAACAAAAAACCCAACGTCGCCCCAAACGAAATAGCTTCGCAACGTAAAGTCGATAATTTTGTAAAACCCGCACCTAAAACTTTTGCGAATAATGTCGCAGCGATTAAGAAAGCAACTTCACCTAGTGAACAGAAGAAAGATACGGTTGTAACTAAAGTTAAGTCTAGCTTTGCGGTTAAAACTTATTTGAAAATTAAACAAGAGATCCAGAAAACGGTCGTAGATTGTGATGGAGTCGGAAAAGATTCTAGTAATGATAGTAAAAAATTGAATTCAGTTCCTATTGTCTCTCCTTCACCGATGAAAACTCATGCTTCAAATGATTCACACAAACATCTCGATGATAAGGATGAGACTTGTTCCATCGTGAGAACAGGTGAATCTGCCAAAGAAAATCATGAGTCTGATGGAACAAATGGTAAGACAGGCTCGTCAAATAAGAGCGATACAACAAATGTTCCTAGTATTCTGATATCTATCGATAAAAAACATATTAAGAACGTGAACGAGATTGAAGATGTACATTCAGAGACCGTTGTTACTAATAATTTGCTAGAGGCACCGTCACTTGTGAACGAAAATGTGGAATCGTCAGATTGTAATGTTGATGACCAAAAAACGTTGGAAAGTAATGAAACGATTGATGTGAAAACTTTTGTTGACGGTGGATTAAAAGAAATTACAAAGGAACCAAGCTGTTTGGAAGTTACTAGTCAATCAAATGAGGATGAGACTGAGAAAGATATGCCTGTGATCAAACATTCCATTAGCAATACCAAGTTGCTTCATCTCGAGTCTTCGGAGAGTGACTACAAATCACCACTTCACGTTTTGAAAGCCAAGAATACGTAAGTCATATCATTATTGTTTTAGATTGATAAGTGCTTCAAGCAAGTCGTTGAGTATGAATGTTTTGGAGAGTTTGTTTACTTGGATGGACACTGCGATGGAGAAACTGAACAAAGGTGGTCATAGCCTGACTGGTGACACGCTCGACTGTTAATCTGGCGGGCGTGGGTTCAATCCCCGATACCGACTTTGGGTTCAATCCCCGATACCGACTTACTCCATATTCTCGATACAATCTTTTCAAGCATACTGTGAAATACAAAGATGTATCATTAAAAAAAAAAGCAGTCCAGTTTTAAGACGAATGGTACTCTTATTCTGGATTTCACCTATGTATTTCTTGGGTGAGGAATAGGGGAGATAGGAGCCTTTTGTCATTATCTTTTATACAAAATTTGTGCTAGGTGGCTCCTATCTTCACTTCTTCTTCTTCTCAGTCGGTCCCTCGGTTACGAGGATCGTGACCCCCATGCTCACGGATGAGTCTTGCCCATCCTTCTCGGTCCTGCGCCATCCTTGTGGATTCGTACAAATTGGCCCCCGTGATCCTTTTGACCACATCTGTCCACCTCATCTGTAGTCGTCCCCTTCCCCTCCTACCGTCAACCGTCCCAAGCATGATTTGGCGCTCCAGGCTGTCTGGACCTGCTCTCACAATATGGCCAAAGAAACGGAGCGTGCGCTGCTCACACACTGTGGACAGGCGAGTGGAGACACCGAGCTCTCTCAGGATTGATTCGTTGGTTCTGTGCTCAGACCAATGCACACGGAGCAAACGTCTCCAGCACCACATCTCGAATGCGTCAATCCTGTCACGTTCTCGAGCTCTTAGAGTCCATGTCTCTGAGGCGTAGAGGAAGACGCTGAACACCAGCGAACGGACCAGCCTCATCTTGGTAACCCTAGTAATGTCTATCTTCACTATTCCTCACCTAAAAAGTTGGCAAAATCCGGCATTATACTAATTATTGTTAGTAGTAGTAGATGGCGCAAAGATGGCGCAGGACCGAGAAGGATGGGCGAGACTCATCCGTGAGCATGGGGGTCACGATCCTCGTAACCGAGGGACCGACTGAGAAGAAGTAGTAATGTGTAATAAAAATGCTAATACTAATGCACAATCCAGTTTTATACCAATCTTAATTGAGTGCTTGAGAGACAGTTAAAGGGTGAATCGGGGTAGAATGCCATGGAAACGAGGTTGTCACTGAGAGGAGTGGGTGGAAAAACAATGAGAAATTAGTTATTAGAGAGATGAATTACAGTAAGATAGATGTTATGGTTAGATGGTTTGGGCATGTTGGGGGAATGTCAGAGAGAGCGTAATGAATCCTGGCCGTCTAAGATTCACCTGGAGTGAATATGAGTATCGACCAGATTCTCAGGGATTGACCAAGGCCGAGTGGAAGATTTCGCAGAATCTCTGCCCGACCCATAAGGGACAGACACTAATGATTGTTTTTTTTCAAAATTCTAGTTGGTCAGAAGACGCCCAAGCTATATTCTGTCCGTTTGAAGTTGGAGGAAGTTGCAAAGATCCCGAGTGCAAATACTTTCATCCGAAGTCATCATAAGGAATGTACAAACGTCTCCCCACATGCCACACCCCCTTTTCTATTATTATTCATTATTTTTCTCCACTATTCCCCACCCCCCGTCACATTTTCCTTGCGACTGGTGTATCTGATGGAAGCATGCCAACGTCCGAACGTGAAATATAAAAGTGTAATGTATAACATGTTTCTGTTTTATAAGTTCGTGTACTGTTGGTATCTTTATTATCATTGTTTCTTTATGTATTTTTATGGTTGATAAAATACACGTAAGATTCAAAACTGAGGAAAGTCCTGACCCCTTTGTTTCTGTAGGGAGTAAAAATGTGGGAATTCGTTCAACTATAACCACGTTTGTATAGCATATGTCTACAGGGATTTGGTTTCGGGCATACCCATATCCTTGGAGTAGTTAGGCATTGTGAAGATATCATTGGTGATCTCAACATAATTAAATTATGTGCTAGTTTTTGGCATAATGTGCAAGGAAGGTATTTGGGTTTGTGTATGCAAGCCCAGTTCCTTTTTTTTAAAATAATAATGGACATCATGCGAACTATCCTTAACAATTATATTATCATGTGATGTCATGATTATTGATAAAAAATTGTTATCAACATGACGATAATAATTGATAATAGTTATCAATGTCTTTTTTTTTAATTTTATTTATTATAATACATAAAAAGTCATGCCAAACCTAATATTATCATTGTCATGATGGTTATTGATTATAGTTATCAGTGTCATAATGGTGATTGATAATACATAGTTATTAGGGAACCTGTATAAATGTAGGAAGTCCTAACGAATAAAGCCATAGACAAAAATTGCCCGCCGCCAGCATTTCCGCTAGGTATACGCAATTTTTTCTCGATGTTAAGTACGCTAATTTACCATTTGATTACATAGGTTATATTCCAAAGGTAATTTCCACACTGATTATACATAATGAGTCGCAAAAATCACTGAAATATCACCAGGTTTTATACAATTTTGGACAACCAATATGACACGCAATCATATGTTTACATCGTAAATGTCGTCCACCATAGATTTGTCATAGATACAGATGGGGTTCAATGTTCAATAGTTCTTCCCACCTTTATATAGGTTCCTCAATAGTTATCAACCTGAAAATAGTAAAGTGAATTAACCTATTGCTGGTTTATTTTACAGCGGAGCTCCTAATTTACTAAATGATAGCAACATAATTTGTAATGTTCTGTTTACAGTTGGTGAATTTGTTTAATCAGCTTCACATTTATATTTCAACAGTTATATTTGGGGACAACATCGGTAAGTCATTATAATATATCTAATTGTATTATTCAAGTACATACATCTACAACTAATATCATGTCTGTCACTACACCAACTTGAAAAACAATTTATCGCAAGTCGTCGTCAGTGTTGCCAATTGTACAAAACTATTTAGATAATCTATGAATTTTTATTATTATTTTTGTATGTTGTTATTTTCTTCTCTTATGGATTACCAATACACTTTTCTTTTTAATACTATTATTAATGATTTTATTATTTATTTGTAAAAAATAATAACTGATAATGTAAAAAAAATATGTGATTAAAAAATTATATTAAATATATATCGATGGTTTGTTTTACATAACCTTTCCCCAGAGATATTATTGTTCTGAGATGAGTTTTTCAAAATGCAAAAGAGTATATAAGTGTTGAGAACTTAAAATTTTGTTGAACAATGGTGTTAGAAATTACCAATACTACAAATAAAACTCTGGATTGGAACAAAACCACTTAGGAACTCTTATTCATTCATCTGAATTTTATTTATTACTTACACCATCATATAAAATATTATAATATCTTATGGTCACTAAAAGTAAAACTGAAGGAATGATGGATGATTCCCGTAAATTTCAGCGATACTTTCAGAATTATTTTTTGTTCAAGGATTTTCCAAATATTGTAATTCTGGGACAGTCAACTTGTAGTCAATACTTCCATCTATCACTGTCTTCAGTTTCAGGACGATGCTCTCAGTATTGGCTGAGTAAACACCAAAGCTGAATGGCAGCATATGGCCTCTTAAGAAGTTATTTCTTTAAGTTTAGTTGTGCTTCAACGAGTTTCTGGCCAAAGGATTTTGACCTGAATTTACGTCCAACCGAATCTATCAATAGATGTTGGACTTTAGAGCTGGCGAAATCAGTGACTCCCAAAAGGATTGAAGAGTTCGAAACTGGAATGATAATAATAATTAATGAATGTAAAAATATGTATGTTTTCTTAGACAACCATAAGGTAGACTGGACAACAGGTCGGTATGCAGAGTGTCCTACACATTTTGGTAGAAAAGTGGCAGAGACTTTTTGACCACTTTTTGACTGACTGAAGTATGACGTTCCCCTCCCACTCTCCCTCACATTTGCTGGGACAATGATGATCTGAAACCAACTAGTGAAATTTAGAGGTGGTCGGTAGCCTGGTTGGTAACGCGCTCGACTGTTAATTCAGTGGGCGCGGGTTCAATCCCCGACCTACCCCACTTCACAACACAAGCTTTCTGTGAAGTGTGCGAAGATGTATTTGGGTTTATTTCGATAAACCCAGATTCATTTTTATATAAAAAAAAAAAAAACTGTTTTTCTCCTGCTCATAGAGTTTTTTAGTATCAGTTAAAGGGGTATAGCACGAGTCTACACCTGCAGGGGTTATCTGTGTCAACTTTATACTATGTACTCGTATTTTTTTTAAATTAAAGGTCTGGGAACCAATTATTATCCCCTACGTCACTGCGACCAAAATAGGTCTATTGTGACACCCTTTAATGGGACATGTCCTCAAGGTTGACCTGTGTCAAGTAGCTCCCGATTCGTCTTGGTGCGAGTAGCCTTATTACTCTTATACTATGTTATTCCTAGCACGTTTTTAAAACTGACGATAATAAGTAGAGACCGGATTATATGCAATTGCATATTTACATATGCGTTTGCATATTTTGCCAATTTATTCAAGATCTTGCATATTTCGACCAAAATCTACTGATCGTGCATACCTATTTGGGTTTATTTTCTAAAATTTTAACTGTATTCGTAAAATTTTTACGTTTTCTAAAACAAAAATGTTGGTGTCTGGTTGAAAATGTAGTAGGTAAATGGGTAATTAAATTTAAAAAAAGTACCTAATCGTAATTTTTCTTTTAAAAAGAACATTTTATGACTTCACATCCTAGAACCGTTTTTCGCGGTCTTCCAAAAGATACCAAAAATAAATGAAATAAAAATATAATTACACAAAGTCTTGTATTAGCGTTAATTTGTTGTATTTATTTAAATTAATGTTCCATATTTGGGTACTTTTTGGTGATTTTGTTGCATATTTCGAGCATTTATGATGCATATTTCATCCATTTTAAGTTGCATATTATCCGGTCTCAAATAATAAGTTTCCTGCCTAAATACTTACCTACTGGTAATGTAAATAGTTTGTGCAAAGAATTTATTTTTAATCATAGGTAAATAATTGTACCTATAATGGCTACTGCTAATACTGCTATGTTAGATCAGCTGCCTTTAATATGAAATTCTGTGTACTTAATGTTTTTTCGGCAATAAATATATTTTTTTTACTTAAAGTACGTATTAAGAGTACGCATATTTACATTTCAAAAAATTCGACAAACGGGAGACCTTAGATCTCGTTGACTTTTACTATATGTGCTTTGGAAAAAAATAGAGTAGTTTCATTGAACCTTTATCTAGGGAATAACTGTAATTTTTATTTATCTTGTACAGATTTCTCAAAAGAAAATGTTGAAAACACCTCTAATATTTATTCAGAAAGACAGAAACTCGTTTCCCGAAAGTCGGGGAGAATTTTTTTGTGTGTTGATAATATGCATTAAAATCTAGGGTATAACCGTAAAAGTTTTTTGGTTGAAGCGAAATTAACCCCAAACAATTAAAAAAACGTTACTTTTAGCATTTTATCAAGCGATTGTTCGCGCGATTTTGAACCTTAATGCCGTGGGAAATTACCGGGACGTCATAGTTGGGTCGGGAGCTTTAATGGTCGTTTATGAAAATTTTATCGAAGAGGGCAGCAGTTTTATTCTAAAACTTTGACTCGTGAGTTACAATTTAAAAGTGTTGACACCTGTAATATATTCATTAAAAAATAATTAATTTTTTTATTAGAATCATGTCATATGTAGTTAATGACTTAGTCAAGTATAATATATTAACCCCCGTTTTCACCAACTTTTACCTAAGAAGGAGACCCCTAAGAAATTTCCATACAAAAACAGAGATAATATTCTATTTTTTGACACCCAGGCCTACCAACCACACCCTAATTCTATACAAAATGCAACACGCAACTCACCTACGTTAGGTGCCCAAATATCTCTGCCCAGGCTAGGTGAGTTGCGTGTTGCATTTTGTATGGAATTAGGGTGTGGTTGGTAGGCCTGCGTGTCAAGAAATAGAATATTATCTCTGTTTTTGTATGGAAATTTCTTAGGGGTCTCCTTCTTAGGTAAAAGTTGGTGAAAACGGGGGTAAAAATATTAATTGAATAATACATCACGCCGTGGATGGATAAGTAACTAGTAATTACTTTCTCACGTTTTTCTTTTATTAATTACTTACTTATTTTTTATGTATTTTTAGGACAATAGAATAAAATATAATATAGAATTTTATTGTATTTATTGCTATTCCGTTTTTATTTTCAATAGATTTGCTACTCTGCAACTATAGTTTCTATTGAAATGATGCAATGCCATTATAATAAGAAAATTACAATGCCTATGAAAATAGGGCTAAACAGCACATCCATTTGTATAATTGGGGAGTCTTACGATCTAAGGAACCAAAAAAGCCTTTATCTTTTTTTTTTTACTTTTTGGGGTTAATTTCGCTTCATTCATTTTTTTTAAGGTCGTTCACTAGATTTTAATGCATATTATCAATCATCAAGGGCTTTCGAAAAAAAGCAGAGGTTTTTTGTCACATTTTTTTGAGAAATATACCTACACAAGACATAAAACATCTTTTACGGTCATTCCCTAGATAAAGGTTTAATGTATTTATATTTACCCTATTTTTTCCAAAATATATGTAGTAAGGTTATCGAGATCTAAGGTCTCAAAAGTTTTTTTTTATGTCAATATGTTTACTCTTGCATTGAATCTTATTAGGCACCGCGTATCTGAGCCTACAATCCTTTGGTATTCGTGATATCTGGATAGGTGAATGTTTCCCAGTATTAGGATAATGATTTTTTGTGGATCAGTCATGAATGATAATATAGATTTTTTTGTATATCGCAGTGAATGATCGATATAATTTATGCGTAGTGTCGTGTTTGTTTTAAACACAATTTGATATAATTATCATTTTTCTCTGTTCAACCCTATAGCTGTTCATAATATTTTCATCAGGTACTCTATACATAAAAATATTTCATTATTTTTTGTAGAAATCCAAGACGTGTAGTCAAGTGAAATTTCTTTTAAATAAAGTGCAGGATGGAGGAAGAAAATGCGTTACTGCTCTCAGAAGAGGACGTTGAAGTATTTCGAAAAGTTCAAGGGCCAAAATTCGATTACCATTGTTTTTATGTGTTTATTATCGCCCTTCTCTCTGTGTTACTCATGTTGGTTTTAACAAGAAATGATTTAAAACAAAATATAGTAACGTTCGGTCTATATGAAAATTATTCAATTTACAAGGATAAAGATTACACGTTTGAAAGTAAAAAAGACTTTTCACACGACAATTTTAACAACAATTCTCTAACGAGTAAGACTGACGAAAAAGAGAAATTTTTCAACACTGCTGTAAAATTGGCGAAGCCTTTGAAATATATTCTCTTATGGACCAAGGAAAATGTGAAGCCCATGTCGTATTTCAAAGAAGGGAGAGTCGATTTCTTTAATTACGGGTGTGAAATTAATAATTGTTTTTTGACCCACAATCAAAAACAGTTACCGAAATTGACGGATTATTCCGCAGTTCTGTTTCATAATAAAGAATTCACGAGTAAAAATGCAACCGCGGTGTGGACAGATTCAAACCCTCGGGATGCTAAACAAATATATGTTTTATTTGAGACTGAAGTTTCAGTGATAAATCCAATATGCGATAACCGTTGGGAATCGTTTTTTAATTGGACTTGGACATACAAAACTGATTCGGATATCACGTGGGATTTTTTCACCGTTAGAAATAAAACTTCAAGAGATATAATAGCGCCGAATAAAAAAGCAATTTGGAAGGAAACTCCTGGGAATCTGTCGACAAATTTTATGTCAATTTTGAAAAATAAAAAGAAAGCTGTTGCGTGGTTTATATCAGACGAAAATAAAGAATTGGATACAGCGACAGATTATGTAAAACAGTTAATGAATGAAAGTAGTCATCTCGGATTCACTATTGACGTGTTCAACAATACTTGCCCTAAAGATAATTCATCAGTTTGTATGGAATATTTGAAGAACGATTACAAGTTTTATCTAAGTTTTGAACGAGTAGACTCGCCAGATTATGTGACTGAAAATTTTGCTAAAGCAATGATCAATTTTGCGGTGCCAATTGTCTTTAGTGGACAAGTAGATTACAACAGGTGAGTTTGTCATTTAAACCAATTTTCATTACAGTTTTTTTTTCTTTTCGTGCTGGTCAGCACATAACTATAGTCCTATCCGCTCTCAGAATGCCACTATCTTCCCTGCTTTGTTCCTTATATGGGCGTGCTCCGAGGATCTCTCCTAAGCACACTTGCACAGCCAGAGTCAGCGGTATTGGGCGTGACGCCATAGGCATATTCTATACCAAATTTGTCCAGAAAATCGTCCAAGGCGATCTTTTCTTTCAGTGTAATCCACACATCTTCACATATCATGGGTACGGTAATAAGGTGAAACTTGTTTTCCTTTTGGGCAGGACCGAGAACCCTGGGGATATCCTTATGAAATATTGTACCGTAGAATGAATGTAAGTTAGACATAGTTACTATACTTTCGTAGCATTCTAATGTCAGCCTTTCTTTTGAAAATGTAGAGTACATGGTTGGCCCAGTTGGTTGGAACCCGAACTCCTAATCTGGGATGTCGGGTTCGAATTTCGGCGCGATGACGATGTATTCTGCAATTAACGACGCAAGATTTTAGCTTAGTGTCGAGTGCGGAGGAAAGTATTGTGGCATTATAATATTCTAAATTATCAATACGTAGAATATTTCTTGACAGCTGGAATAATTATAACAATGAATAAATAATTAAATAATGTTTTTCTGCTGTTATTTCCGCTGTTAATGTACGGCGTCATTATAGCACCTGCCGCAATATTAGATAACATGTAAAATGTAGAAACCTACATCCTATAGACAGACAGTCACAGATATTTTGGCGGTTCACAAGATATCGTCTATTTACTTATTCAGCTCAGTCTACCTTAATCTTTTATGTGGCCTTGCGACTCTCCTTTTGTTTGCCCCTGCTGTGGCACTTTTAAAGTTTTCTCTCCCAAAAAACGCAGATAAAATGCAAACTAAAAACGCCATTATGTATATCGCTGTAAGGGTCATTTTCCATAAACGTTTATCTGCGTGTTTCGGGTGACAAAACTTAGAAAGTACCACCCCAGGTCTCCAATTATGAGCTGGATATCTACCACTCATGTCTTGCCATTTTTCCCTGCCTGTTGCTATTTCACTCTGGCTTATATATGCGTCGTCAGGGGGGGTAGCTGCCCCCTTAGAGATTGGAATAAGTTTATATTTTTCATACTAAATGATAAACCTCACAAAAATTCTCATTATTACCACAAGTTTTCCCATCCCAGAGATTTCACATTCTAGAAATACTTACGAGTATGTTTAGAAATAAAATATGGATTTACTATTTACCTTCACCTTGTACTTGCATAAAGCACATGCCATGTTTTACATCGTGCATAGCCTATAAACATGAATTGTTATCTATTAACTAACAAGTACAATAAAAAATATCATACATATACATACTTACAAATATTAGGTAGGTTTGTAGGTATATATGATTATATTGCGGCACATATTTTTTGTGAAAATAAGATTTTTTTTACATAGTTATACCTTCAATTTGTTATGCTTCAATTTTGAAATTATCGAAATAGCAAACATCGAACATCGACTGTTTTTGCTCATCACTAGTCTTCTTTTATCCTCTTCAAAGGTCCCATCATCTTGAAATTTTCACACATACCTATTTGGTTTAGGTGACAGTTTAAATTATAGTACCTACTGTTTCAACTGTCATGAATACGTTTCAGTTGGTAAATTTTAATTTATATATGGAGAAATATAAACGAACAAATGAAAAAAAAAACATTATTTCCTTAAAAATGGACTTCCACCGAGTATCGACGGTCAAAAACATTGAGATTATAAGTGTGGTTCTTAAGAGGTTAATATATCTATCTATTCCTTCACGCCGCGTGCTTTGCGGGGTAGGCAGAGAGGACAGAACGCCAGACTGCCCGATCCTTACATATACTCTTTGCCTCCATCACAGCCATGCAACTCCCGATATATTTTACTCAAAATCAATTCTTGACGATTTGGTCGACGTGATCCGTCTAGATCAGTCACACTCACTATATTCTTTTTTTTTCAGATTCGCACCTCCAAATACATATATCAACGTATCAAAACATAATCCTAAAGAAATGGTGGAACTAATCAATAGCCTGCTGGATGACTTTGATGAATATCTTAAATATCACACGTGGCGGAATAGTTATGTATATCACTATTCATACGATCATCATTCAACACATCCGCTTTGCAAGCTTTGCAAAGCACTGAACAATCCTGAAATGCTGAAACAGAGAAGCAAAACAAATCTGAGGAAATGGTGGAACGGGGAGAAAGATAACCAATTATGTTCTTAATCATATAAGCATGGAAAGAATATTTACAAGACTGAGTTTATCGAAGCCGAATGAATCGCAATCAAACTTCTGTCCGATAGATGGCGGTAGCATAGAAACGTTGGTGCAATGTGAAATAGTTCAGAACTGCGACGTACGATAATAACTAGATTAATCTGGTGTTTAAGTCCGTCCTTTACACAATGTTTAAACTTTTTGACATTATATTGGGATAACGCTGTCAAAAAATATTATATTTTTTTATTATAAGTACCCACTTGTATTTATTTTTATATTTAGGTACGTATTTATTACATTATAAAAGAGGATTAATTCGCATAGGTAAATATCTTTAAAATAATAAAAAAAAACATTGTTCAAATTAAACATTATTAGAATGTTCAATTGTCATGTAGCAATTTCGTGAATATGTGATTGTTCATCGTTTTCTCTGCTTACCCCACAAACCAGGTCATTTTCAACGGGTCGCAGCAGCTAGTTATTATTGTTATCAGTGTAATTTGACAACAGGTGAACATGATTACATTATTGTAAAGTGTTTTGCGCAAACTCCTTGTTATAACAAATACGACATCCATTGGATCAACAGTGCTGTTAGTTCATAGTTATTCTTGAAATTCTGACATGTCAACTTACATTGAAGAGGAATTCAATGTATTGTAACAGGTGCTGACGAAATGTTTTTAATAATCGTGAAATGCGTGATAAACTATAGACAACACGCACCTGATAATTCAGTTCTCGTGTTAGGGATTACGTTATCGTATGTTTGAGGTTTGATAACGACTTTACGGTAAAAATAATCGATCTAATTGTAGGTAAGGAAAACGGAGTCACTCGCAGTAATCTAAACATGAAATATTTAATACGTAAAGAACTCACCGTTACAAATATTGTAATAGTTGTATTTATATTGTTCTGTTTGTTAATACAATACAACTTTAATAATTTAAGGTACAATGTTAATAAATTAGTGTGGTTTTCTAATGAAAATGAAAATGAAAAAAACAGTTCAAATATGAAATACACTAGTGGGTACCTACCCGTGAATTCACGGAGGTTGGTTTAATATGTTTTTGTGTAACCACTATTACTACTCCACCCTTCAAAATTCTTCGAGAGAACACAGGAAAATCACAAGGCTCCGTCTTTTCCCCGTCTTTCCAATATCGTCAAGAAAGTCGTAGAACCAGATTCACATCGTCGACTTTCTTAGTTGGTACCCACCCGTGAAAGCCACAAGACTCCTCTTTGACTGTGTCATTCCCATACTCATACTGCCACTCCACGCCACGGTCTTTAAAGTTAATCGAAGGAACACATCAGGGAAATCACAAGGCTCAGTCTTTTCCCATGCCCCTGCTATTGCTGTTGATAATGCTGCCCTGACAATGTTCTGAAATCATTGTAATAGGAACAATGTATCGTAAAGAGCAAGGGGGTTCCTATGCATGGGTAACCCTGTGTGTCTTGCATTATTGGAACATGCCGAATATAGGACCATGCGAAACTTTTCGTAGCCAACATCTTCTTACAGTTGGCGAACTGGAATATAGTAGGTATATGGATTACTTTGAATCCCCTAATTCGTTGTCGTGAATCGTTATGTCCCTTCACATTCACTTGGAGATCGGTCTGATAGTCTTCTGGTTTGGGCACGTTAAAAAAATAAACACTAAAAATAATCGAAGGTAACGTTACCGTCTTTTCGGTAAGAGGTGTGGAGAATTGGTCGCTATTTGGTGTGAAAAAATATAGGGTCATACCTACTTTCCATACTAATTTTACATACGTATCTATTATACCTACAGTAATTATGATTTGAATGACTCTATCAATAATTAATATAATAGGTAGGTAGGTATGTATGTAGTACTTGATTGTTTCAAAATCATACGAACCAACTGATAGTACCTATTCAAAACTGTTTTCATTCCATTTGGCTATAGTATGTAGGTATGATTCGAAAAACTCGATGCATTCTGTATCAAGTAGGTATGTACCTACCTATAAGTTACTGTATTCACCAAGTACCAATAATTCGAAATTTCAAAAAGTTTGAAATCACATTACTTAAACTTATTGTTCAACCAACACTTTTCGTCCGATGTAACGCGCTAGTGTAGAGAACATTTTGAAAATTTCATAGATTCGATCCATTAGTTTGCATAATAATCACGGTACTGTTTATTTTCGTCGTGCGCTGCGCACAGACAGATGGACGGACAGACATAGGACAAATATAAATATGATATTGTACATAGATATTTACGGTAAATAAAATTTTATTATTATTTCCAAATCAACTTTATTAACACAATAGTATACAAAATTTTTCAGCTCTATATAATACATTCGTTTAAACCAAATAATATATAAAAACATGTTAAAATAAAAAATTACAAAAATATAAAATAAATAATAGGTAATAATATTAATACAAAATTTTAAATAAACAAACACATCACATAGAACTAAAAACATTTTACCATACTAATGGATGTCCCCCTCTCCCACGATGTGCACTAGAATGCACTTATCATGAGAGAGTTTTTAAGAGCTATAGAGAGAGGAACCTTCTAACAATCCTGCAAGATGATAGTAGGACAGCCTTCTTATTATTAAAAAAAATTGCGTCTATCAAAAATCTTTTACGGTTATTCCCTAGATAAATGTTCAATGCATCTACCCTATTTTGTTCCAAAGCATATTTAGTAACGCTTGTCGAGATATAAGGTTTCCCGTTTTTAGAAATTTTTGAAATGTCGGTATGCCTACTCTTAAGAAAGATATCCATTCATACATAAGATCACGATATTCCTCACAGTACGTGATGACCAACTACACCTATGCTAGTGTGAATTATCTAATCAAAGGTTGCACGTCACATGCGTGTGTGTTTCCAAATATATAATAAAATTTCATCAGCAAAAATAATAATATACGGAGTTGGATATGTAGTCAGTTTTACACACGGAAAGTGAATTTTATTTGTGCATTTATATTTAATTGTGTAACACTTCTTTATCACTTAACATAAATTTAATAATGCTATAAGTATACGTATGTCACTTAAAATAAATTCAATAATGTTATATACGTATACACCTTTTGCGGATAAGTTACCATTTTATAACTGGTATCAAGAACAATATCAAAAATTATTACCTTATTATTTTGAGTATACCTCAATTATGAAACTGAAAAAATTCTTGTCTTAAAAAAACACTACAGTAAACAAATTTGAGAGTTTCAAGATAGCGTATGGATAGCGTCTCTCAAAAATAAATATGAAAATTTAAAAAACAAAATTATTTTGATGGAACATTAACATTCAAATATTGTAAATTAGTAGTGGTGATTATTTATTAATTTTGGGTTCTAATTATTCTACGTACGTACCATTTATGTACATAGGTACTTATTTGGGCTGCCCCGGCTGTATCATAGGCGTATTAAGATATATATAATATCTGTATCACTGGTTGGTGGGTCGTTTGTG
This sequence comes from Ceraclea dissimilis, assembly GCA_963576895.1. Lineage (NCBI taxonomy): Eukaryota > Metazoa > Arthropoda > Insecta > Trichoptera > Leptoceridae > Ceraclea > Ceraclea dissimilis. The sequence continues at coordinate 2,025,948 of OY756360.1, forward strand.
TATATATTATACTGTATTGTATGATGCCAGAACACTCCACTGAAGGAGTCCATTCCTTTGAGTTCTTCATCTGCTATCTTTGCTCTGTAGAGTTACGTAGAACCTGGGAATCTTAAGGCAGGTCCAGAAGCTATGTTTTGTACAACCTTTTGTCTGCACTGTTCAAAACGTTGCAGATAAAACGTTGCGTGTAGACTGAAAATCTGCGCAGTTTTGAATCCCGCGCCAAGACTGTACAGTTGCAGCGATAACTGAGCAAAAGAGCATAGATATATTTGATCTGTTCAGACAAGTCGGTGCATGTGGACGGTAGCACCGTTTTCCGATTCATTTTGTTCCTCAGTTTCAATTCGTCAGGCCAAAATTGACCACAGCAGTACCTTTTCCATGATGGTATCCACAAAACTGAGCGAAATATACAGACATCACTGCACCGTGTGGACGCTCTATTGCACCGTTTTCATTTCGTCTTAAGGCTGCGCAGACAAAAGGTTGTACAAAACATAGCGTCTGGACCTGCCTGAGAGCAGCATACTGAGTTTTTAATCCTTTGTTTAGTTGTACCTTTTTCAAGAGTTTATATTGTGAATGGGTACCTATCCGTGAATTCACGGAGGTTGGTTTAATATGTTTTTGTGTAACCACTATTACTACTCCACCCTTCAAAATTCTTCGAGAGAACACAGGAAGATCACAAGGCTCCGTCTTTTCCCCGTCTTTCCAATATCGTCGAGAAAGTCGTAAAACCAGATTCACATCGTCGACTTTCTTAGTTGGTACCCATCCGTGAAAGCCACAAGACTCCTCTTTACCTGTGTCATTCCCATACTTATACTGCCACTCTACCACGGTCTTTAAAGTTAATCGAAGGAACACATCAGGGAAATCACAAGGCTCAGTCTTTTCCCATGCCCCTGTTATTGTTGTTGATAATCTTCTTCTTCTGCGTCGATGTCCTCACTGCTGAGGGTCGTGACCATCCTCTCTCCTTGTCCGTACTACGTTCTGGATTGTTATCCTCCACCTCTCCCGACACACCACCGTACTCATTGCTCCAACCACTGATGTACCTGTGGCAGCCTTGATTTCGTCAGTTTGGGCTGTTGAAAATGCTGCCCAGATAATGTTCTGATATCATTGTAATAGGAACAATGTACCGTAAAGAGCAAGGGGGTTTCTGTGCATGGGAAACCCTGTGTGTCTTGCATTATTGAAACATGCCGAATATAGGACCATGAGAAACCTTTCGTAGCCAACATCTTCTTACATGTGGCGAACTGGACTGGTATAGAAAAAATATAGGGTCTTACCTACTTTTCATACTAATTCTATATACGTACCTATTTTACTTACCTACAGTAAGTATGATTTCTAAAAGAATTCGTATTGCATTATGTATCAATAATATTGATATAATAGGTAGGTAGGTATAGTACCTTTTCAAAACTGTTTTCATTCCATTTGGCTATACGTACCTACTATATATATAGTATGTAGGTATGATTCGAAAAACTCGATGCATTCTGTATCAAGTAGGTACGTACCTACCTATAAGTTACTGTATTCACCAAGTACCAATAATTCGAAATTTCAAAAAGTTTGAATTCACATTACGTCAAACGTATTGTTGAACCAACACTTTTCGTCCGATGTAAAGCGCTAGTGTAGAGAACATTTTCAAAATTTCATAGATTCGATCCGTTAGTTTGCATAATAATCACGGTACTATTTATTTTCGTCGCGCGCTGCGCACAGATGGACCGACAGACAGACATAGTACAATTATTTAAATTGATTTTGATGTGGACTCGTAATGACACAGAACCGTTCAATTTTTTCAAAATCGATAATGAACCGATTACGAAATTAGGCTGCGAAATCGATAACTGTTTTTTAACTAATAACAAAACATACTTTGAAGATGTGAAACGGTTCGACAGTATTCTTTTTCATGCAACTGAATATACTTTCATACCAAATAAGCAATATTGGAAACATCCTGTCTTAACGAAAAGAGGACCCGATCAAGTGTTTGTCTTTTCTTGCATAGAATCTTCAGTGAACTATCCGATATGCGAAAACGATTGGGACGATTATTTCAATTGGACAATGACTTACAAATTAGATTCGGAAGTTCGTTTTGAATATGTTGTTATACGCGATAAAAATACTAATGAAATTATCGGACCCAAAGATAACATGAAGTGGATAGAAAATATGACGAGTGTTAGTGATGAGTTTAAAAATTCTCTAAGGACGAAAACGAAAGCAGCCGCGTGGTTCGTTTCAAACTGTAATACATTAGGGAAGAGAGAACAGTTTGCTAGAAGTTTAGGCAGTGAATTGTCTAAGATTGGTTTATTTTTGGATATTTACGGGAAATGTGGCCAGAAAAAGTGTCCAATAAATAATTCAACAGCTTGTTCCAGTTATCTTGTAAACGATTACTATTTTTATTTATCATTTGAGAATTCTTTGACTTCTGATTACACAACAGAAAAGTTGTTGACGGCACTGCACAATAATGTGATTCCTGTTTTATGGAGCGGATCCAATCACACCAGGTAAGATCTCTATTTATTTATTATTAAGTTTTTATTAAGCTTTATCTTCGTTTGTTATCGTTGTTATTGTTTGAGTTTGCATTTTCCTTTTCAAAGGTGAATGCCCAATAAATCCCAGGCCCGGGCGCCCGGCGCAAACGAAATGTAACTCAAACGATAAGTAAAAATGAATAATTAAATACTGCATAGGTGGCATCATCTAAATCAAAGTCTAAATGTGTGAAATACCAATTAGAAGTTTTACAGGGGTCACATGAATGAGTTAGTAAAAGGAGTATTAAACAGATACAATTGCGGTTCAGAAACGTATAATGTGATAAGTTTAAGGTAGCCCGTCTTCTTCTTCTTCATCTGCCTTGATCCATTCACTGCTGGATGGAACTAAGAAATAATATTTTTTAAATGATCGTTGCAACATACGCACTCCTGAATTTACGCAATCTTGGTGTCCCCTGAATTTCGAATAGGTATTTCAACATTTAACCATTGATTTCGATGATGCTCCCTATGCGGTATTTAATTACTTATTCATTTTTACCTATCATTTGAGTTACATTTAGTTTGCGCCGGGCTTGGGTTTTTTCCATACTAAATGAGCATTCGCCTTTTAATAACTTCCTAATATCCCAGCACCTTGAAATTTACACACATATTTGCTTCAGACTAAAATTGTTGTGTGCATGGGCGTCGCCAGCTTGGGGGCAACAAAAAAATAAGTATTATATATCACGAAAAACGCTCAAATAGCGCCGCATGCGAATATTTTTTTGGACGACTAAATGAAGAAGGTCAAGGTGTAGTTTGTTTTAAATCTATGTTTGTATTCAAGTACACTGAGATGACCGGATAAAGTAAAAGTAAAATACAGAAATCACAGTAGGTAAATTGATCCGCAAGCATTTTTTTTCTATGAAACAATTGCATTTTAATAAATCATACAGAAAATTTATGACATGATGGGAAAATGTGTGTTAACAATGTAATTTTCTGTGAGTTTTTATCATTTAGTAGGAAGAAGTATATACCTATTAAAATCTCTAGCGGGGAAGCTGCCCCCCCTGCCTCCCCTTGACGATACCCATGGTTGTAAATGTGTTGTTTTATCATATCATCTTTTATTACATAGCGTAACCATTGAATAATATTCAAACCTCTGCTTACAGATTTCTTCCACACGGATCATACATTGACGCCAGGGAACACACAGCCAAAAGTTTAGCAGAAACGATGAAGAAAATTATGGGAGATATTGAGGAATATGCGACGTATTTTAAATGGAAAAACCACTATACATATCACTACGTTTTGGACAGCCCTGAGACACACCCGATATGCAGATTATGCAGATCTTTGAATGATCCAGAAATGATAAACAATAGCCGCGTCAAGAAAGATATAAGAAGTTGGTGGAATGGCCCAGAAGGAGAAGCTAGATGCAAAGAATTTCATAAAAGAAAGAAACGTGTTACAAAAAAATGATTCTTGGATCTATGTAGGATCTAGAAGTCCAGATTTTTGTATGATTGTATTATTATGGATGCTGCCATGGTCGTGCGTTGGATTTTTTTTTGTATGAGGCAAGACTTATAAATGTCGCTCCACAAACTTTTTTTTCTTATTATTCCTTAGCAACTAATAAAAAAGCAAATAGCGCCGCAGACGATTTTTTTTGAGAGACTGAGAAAAAAGTTGTAGGTGCTTTAAATAAAAATATAAAGGACTCCTTCTACAGTAGCACGTATTGTCCATAATAATACGTAAAATTGATTCACATAAAAATTACAAATAGCGCCGCAGGCAAACTTTTTTCAGAAAAATGAGTAATTTGCTGAATCTGGTATAGAAGAGCGTTTTCTTGAAGATGTTTTTATTATTCATGATTATTTTTTTTATTTCAATTTGGCCGATTTTGCCGCCCCTCTGTAGGTGTTGCCTGAGGCGGTTGCCTATTTGCCTCGAGGCACCGCACGGCCCTGGATGATGCTTTATTTAACTATGTCACTTTTTATCTTAAGAATTTATTGCTGCTTTTGTTGCCTCGTTGATATCTTAAAATGCCTAATTAGCCTCGTTCTTAATTCGATTTATGCAAACAGACTCTTTACAAACAATAAGACATCAGGCACTCTTCTTCTTTCTTCTGTTTTGAGTAAATATTGGTCATGAAGAAATGAGATATCCCATTGGTGATCTCCAATTCTCCTCATAGTTGTACGATCACCATGGAGATATCTATAGCAACACTTACAATATCCCTGGTTACACTTAGCAACTGGTTTGTAGAATTGTACGGGCCTCCAAGCCACGATACTTGTACTTGTACTATGAATAATATTTTTTTTAGGTAAGTACTGCACTTTTTTCTTTCTAACATAGATGGCGTTATATATGGTTTGCGACACGGATAATTTGATGGAAATTAGGTAAGTTCTTAGGGTGCCTTCCCACGACAAGTGAATCCGGATTCGTACGCGAATCTGGATTAATCCCTTCCGGATGGATGATTTCGTGCACGGGGTATGGGGAAATAGTTCCCTATTTTTATAATAATATAATAATTCATTGTATTAATATTTTTAACTTTTTAACTTTAACGTTGTAAATTTTGAAAATATCTTGAGTCCGTTGAAGCAATAAATAAATAAATATATAATATAATAAATAGATAATAATAATTATCTCTATCATACTGTTGAATATATACTAATTCTGTTTTTGTGTTTAAAAATTAGATCGATCAGGTACGAGAATAAATTATTGTCTTTACACCAATATTAATTGTAATTTAGTAAAAAAAAAATAAAGGAAAGCATTGCCTGCGGCATTAATTAAACTTGTTTGTGGGTGATATTTTTTAAAGTTTGTCACACGGAGTTTTTGTATCTTGTATCACGCGTTATTTTTCAACACCGGTTTTTCTCAAATTAGCTGCTAATCTCTCTCAGTCCCGTTATGGGCCCGCTACACGCTCGCGAGTCACCACGACCTTTTGGTGTTCATTCACTCGCGAGCGTGTAGCGGGCGCATTATGTGTCGGGGTGTACATTATATTTATTTTGTACGGGAAAAAATGTCTGCCATAACTGGAAATTAGAGAACCCATTAAATAATTTATTTATTTATTTTAATATTATTAATGTCGATATTATCAGAATAAAAGAATACCGGCCCAGTAACAGTGCAAAAATTGTGCTGTTTCAGGTCCGTGGTATTAGAAAAATATAATGATTGGTACCTTAAACTTTTTTTCATTTTAAATAAAATTATAATTTCTTTATCATTCGTGTGTTATTTAGACTAATAGATTAGGTACATAATTTTTGAAGGGAGACATTTGAAAGATTGGCATCATACTGATAAAATGCACCACATGGACTTATAATTCGATGTAAAAAAATTCCAGAAAAATTAATTCAATAAATAATAAGAAAATTTAATGTTCCCCACTCTATGGCAACTGGGGAATCTAAATTTATACATTATTTATTTTGATTTTTATTTTTCGAATCATGCGGGTATCTGCATCTCTTTCACTCTCGTTGTATATTGTAACAGTACGAAACCCATAAGCATATTGCTCAAAATAAATAAACCCCACAAAAACCGTACAAAAGCCACACAGGATTTTTTTTAGGGATAAAAGCACAAATCTAATTGAATTTTGTAAATAAAATTAATTGTATCGATTAGTATTCGAGTAAATTATATTTGGAACTAGAATAGATTAAAAAATACGAATAAGCAAGCGGATCTAAAATGGGATAGACAATGATTTCAACATTTTATAAATAATTCATCTACTGAAATCCAACTAAAAAGTTTAAGCTTTTATTATTTGAGGATTTTTTATTGGTTTTTAATCATCTGTAGACCATATTTAAGGCACTTGGAATCGTCAGGTTTACAAACACAAAATCAAATGCAATAAATCAATAAACACAAAAAAAAGAATGAAAGCAATAAACACATAGACAATACAAAACTATAACACATTTGTGGTACAATTTAATGCAGGTCTGGATGTAAATTGTCCAGAACTACATTAAGTACGTCATATTTCTGAAGGGTTTTTGTGTTTTTTGGGGTTCATACTACATCATCGTAAATACTCCTATGGGTTTTTCTTCGGAAACCGTTGTGTATACACGCGCTGAAACATGTAAGTAGGGTTGTCAACATTTTTTCAGCTGATTATTCCATCTGCATCAATAAGTAATTTTAAAAAGTTATCGGAAGCCTGGTTGCTAACGCGCTCGATCCTCGATGCCGACATACCCCACTTCACGACACAAGCTTTTAAGCTTGTTATGAAGTGTACAAATATGTATCAGGGTGTAATTCGATAATTTTATGAAAATAAAAGAAAACATACACATTATCTCATTGTTCTTGATATCAGTTCTTAACTCTTTTTTTGTTGCTTCCTTCATTATCCCCTCCTTTCTTCCTCTTCTTCTTCCTCTTCCCATGCTTCCTCCTTCCCTACCATAAATGTTTTATAGATATAAGATATATATTTTTAACTATGTTTTGTAATCTATTTGTTTTGCGTGTGTGCTAATTGTGAACGGATGTAATTGGTCTTGTGTATTGATATTTTTGTATTAATGTACCTGTCAATGTTTGTTTTTGTGACTGTATCTGTTCCATGTGCAATAAATAAATAAATATCTACTTGTCTATTTAAATAAAAACTGTCATTTTATGAACTGCTTGAATTTTATAATATTTTTATTTGCTAGAAAAGTGTGGTTTTCTCAATTTTCAAATTAATGTAAATTACACACTCATTCGTCAGTCGAAAACTGCAGGCAATGATATAATTCTTAAACTGCGTTTAAATTTTACAAGTGAAGCGGATTTGGTTGATATTTTCTTAGTTTTAATGTTGCCAAAAAAAAATATATAGTATTTTGCGATCCATATATTTCTTGCAACTCATTTTCAATATTATTATTATACTCTAGTACGGTTGACAACCCTCGTTGTTAGTAAATATATATCCGAAAATATATCGAATAATAATTATTTTTATTGTAAAATTGTTACAAAAATATACAAATTACCCGACTAGCAAAAATTACAACACGTTATTTTCAGTTAATGTAGGTAGCTACATGTTATCAATTTAGTATCATATTCTTGTATTATGTATTTTTGTACCTATGAATAACTTTTGAATCAGTATTAATTTACAGTAAGTAATGTTAAGAGTATGCATACCGACATATCAAAAATTTCTAAGAACGGGAGACCTTCTATCTCGACAACCGTTATTAATTATGCTTTGGAACAAAATAGGGTAGATGCATTGAACCTTTATATAACCGTATATAACCGTAAAAGATTTTTTATATCTTGTATAGATTTCTCAAAAAAATGGAAAACACCTCTGATCTTTTTTCCGAAAGACGGAAACTCGTTTCCTGAAAGTCGTTGAGTAAAATTTTTTTTTGTACTGATAATATGCATTAAAACCTAGGGAATAACCGTAAAAGTTTTTTGATAGACGCAAAATTAACCTCAAAAAATTAAAAAAACGCTATTTTTACCATTTTATCATGCGATTGTCACGCGATTTTGAACCTTAATGCCGTGGGAAAAGACTGACGTCATTCCTGGTGCCAATTATATAGGTAATACCTACCGATTCGGTATAATACTTTAAGTAAAAGTTAATGTCGCCGCCACACGCTTGCGAGCGTCTACGAGTTTTTTGCGTTCATGAGTAAAAAGGCGTCAACGGTCTGTTACGTAAACGAGCCAAGACAAACGTTCCATCCACACGCCTTTTTACTCATATACACAAAAAACTTGTGGGCGGCGACAAATGGAATATATATGTATTACGTTTAATAGTTATACTATAGAAAATGAAGTAACGTAATAAGCTAATAGGTACCTACATAAATATATACATAATTATATTTTTTAATAAAACGTTTTTTATTTTGTGAGAATCAACACACACACACACACACACACACACACACACACACACACACACACTCACACACACACACACACACCCTCACACACACACACACACACCCTCACACACACACACACACACACACACACACACACACACACACACACACACACACACACACACACACACACCCTCACACACACACCCTCACACACACCCTCACACACACACACACACACACACACACACACACACACACACACACACACACACACACACACACACACACACACACACATAATTATATTACACATTTTGTAATTATCAAACTATAAATTAACATTAAAATAATTGAAAAAAAAGTATAATTTTAATTAAAATACATTTTAAAATAGAAAAGAAGAAATAAAATTAAAAAAACTGTCTGTTTGGGATGTTTCCTAAAGAAATATCTACGTATATGTATATTGGATTCAACACTTGTATTGCAAGTTATCCAAACGCTATGGATTAGACGGATTCATCTGGATTCATCAAGGCGTGTCCGCGGATTCACAGGCAACCTATTTCCCACGATCCGTGCACGTCTGCGATATCACGTACCGCCATACAAATCGCTATGAAAAAGTCTGTAGATTCACGGACTCACTCCTTCCCACGGCATGCGAATCTACGGACGAAGCAGGATTCACCTTCCGTGGGATATAGCCATTAGGTGAACGGATAATTAAAATTTTGAATTTCAGGAAAAACTTTTGTTTTTTTTTTCAATTTTTGACACATTGAAATGTCAAATTGTGCGATTAATGGCGTATCTCCAATTTGTTTCAATTTATATTGATAAAAGTGGTATTAAATTTATTTAAGATTTAGTTAATTCCGTAAAGTTTTACGATTGTTGTGTGACACATATTTTAAAAACTAATGGCGTGCTGTATTTTACCTAGGTATATTGATTACGTGTTTTTAACATTAGTCGTCGTGGAAAATGCCGTCGATAAGATTTTCTTATATTTGCAAATTACATTCGTAATTTTCATCAGTAGATTTGGGTTCCTATTACATTGCATCTTGGTATAATACCTATTTTATAGTGATATAAAGATAAATATTGTGAAAACATATTATGAAAACTACATATTATCAAAGTTCATATGTAGGAAAATAAATACCAATTTGTAATTCAGTTTTTCAATTCTCTAAAACCCTTGCAAAAATACCTAATATTTAAAATAGTTAATAATAATACCTACCTGTGTAATTAACCATATAGCATGAAAGATATTAATTTGATATTTTTATGTTTACGAATATACAAAATTCCATATTTATATCCAAAACATATAATAATACACATAAAATAATATCTTTCACAATCATTCAACACTACTAACATTTTTATGCCTGTTTAAACTTATGTAAAAAAATCTAACATTATCATTTGTATTGCTTTGTACCTATTGTACTTTCATTTTATACATCATATGTTGCATTTGTACTCTCTTGTATTAAACATAAATGAAGCAGGCAAAAAAATATCAAGAGTAGTTAGATGTTATTACCAGGTAGGTGAATATTATAGGAAAAGAGGAACAATAATTAATTTTGAAATTCCCGCCTACTAGGCTACTTATTTACTTGCTAACATAGATGGCAGTTTATTTAGTATCGTTTTTTTAGTTCCTGGTGTGGTTTCTATAGGTACTATATATTATTATTCTATGGAATTGTAGAATATTAAAATGTACATATTGTGGATATTTTTTTAGAAATTCGGTAAAGAGTTTGTGTTAAGTATTTTTAACAGCCTGGAAAAAACTCAAACTCATTTAATATTTGAAAAGGAATCGTTTGCCCTTTAAACGTTCAAAAAATGAAAATAATGAATGTTGTCAGCATAAAGAAAAATCTTTTAAATATAATTCGATTATCTACAAAAGTGCAATATTAGATTTACGCCCTCGAGCGATAATTACAAAAGCAGCAGGTTGTCATGATGTCAGGCGACTACGCCATTTGATTAATGATCCATCCCTTTTCACAATATTTTAGTGCTGGAAAAGTAACAGGGATTATAATTCACAGCGATTTTGACGAATTTATACTACTTCAATGACAAAGCAAGCATATTAATTTTTTTATTTTTAAAAATAATGTGGACTTGCGTATACTTTCCTGTACATTTCGCATTTAGTTAAATGCGTCTGTCGTGAAGTTCATAATACACTGTCAGGACAGGGATTCAAGCCTGACTCTCTCTAATTAGAAGCCTGTGCCCCAACCAACTGCGCCAACCATGTTCTATTTCTAATACAGCATTCGCAGCAGGATCCTCGGGCCAAAGAAGTAGAGGGAGAAACTTATGGTGGCAAGACTTGTAGAATTTAATGAAGGAATGTCATTGTTGCCAGCAAACAAATTGTAGTTCAAAATGACTCGAGGCCATCTCTTTCTTGATGAACTGTAATTTATTGTTATATAATAATAATGCCAAGAGCCCGTTGCCTACCATGTCTTTAACTCAGAAGAATCGTTGCCACGTCCTGCCGATGATGCCATTGGAGGTGACTATGGAGGCCGATTCTGGACATGCACACTCTGTCATACTTTTTTTTTTTTGTTATATAATCGCTCTGTAAAAATGGTATAATGTGATTGTTTAATTTCTTAAAAATGAACCACAACTGTGATTTTGTCGAAGATTCTAAAAAAGAGCAGTGATTATTATTTTTGTAAATTATTTGAGAGTACCTCCTTGTATTTTACTTTAATATGAATCTCAGAAAGAAATGAATTCAAAATCTAACAATTGCTGCACAATAAGAATGTCGTCCTCCCTTCATTCCTCATCCTCGCTCACTCACTCATCCCCTGCCTTCACTTTCCATCACTCGTTCATCCTCTCCACTTCTCCCAGACAATTTCTTCTTCCTGTCGAGTCTTTAATTTGTTTTTTCCTTTTCACCCCAAACCCATATGCAACAACCTCCCCTTTCATTTAGGGCATTGGAAACTAATGGTTTTCGTGCCGAATTGTGAGGGGAGCCTAGTTCTCACACCATTTAAAAAATATTCAACATTCGGTAACATTGAAGACGGACGCCCTAATGGTAATTATTTCTTGATTTTCGGGTAAACCGTGTGATAAACTTGATCGACGTTTCGACTCTCCTACTGGTGTCTTCCTCTGTGGATGAATGTATGAGAAATGTGTTCGTGTACTGTGGAGTGTTAACTTGTGCAGCGTGAGCAGGTGTAGTGTGTAGGTGTAGTTTTGTAGTTTATTGAATTTTAACTTGTGCAGCTTGAACAGATGTAGTCTGTAGATGTAGTATTAGTAGTGTATGGGGTGTTTGTGTTGATGTGTGATGAATAGATGTTGTTGTGTATCTTAAGCTGTATGCATCTGGTTGCGTGTTGTGTTGATTGGAGTTTGGTGTTTCTGTAATACTGTGTGCCGTGCTTTGACATTTTGACATGTGCGATTGACATTTTACAATGTCAATCGCACACCGTGAAAACCTTTAAGATAGCCCTAATGGTAATATTATACGCTTCACTTTTGCATGGTTCACCGGTATAAGTTGTATTACACCTGGGAATTACTCGATTCGTTGGATGATCGGTGTTCATTTCTGTGTTCAGATGATTCGCAATTGGATGATTTCACTGTTGCTCGGGGATTTCTTTGGCAAAAGTGAATCGTGTAATATGGGCTAGTAGTTGAATAGATATACTAATATTATTGTTTTGCTGTGAGACCACTGGAAAAGATGCATCCTTTGATAATTTAATGCACACCTGTTGCTGGTTACCTAACGTTGAGAAAGCTGGGAAGTGGAAGGCTGAAAAGTACTTACTTACTTATATAAGACGTTCTTTTTTTTTTTAAATTAATTCATAATTAAATACTATAGACTTATATTAACGGAGGTCTACAAGTAGTACCATAAGTAAAAAGTAAATGGTAAATATGCAAATAATCTTGGAGGCTTTCTCAGCGTGATGAATCCATTTCCATGTTGTTCGTTCTTCGGGTTTCACTGCGGGTCGAGTTTAGGTCGAGTGGTTGAGTAACCGAGCTTTCGGCAGCGATACTACTGCCATCTTCAGGGTGACGTATCGCTGCCGAAAGCTCGGTTACATACTCAACTACTCGACCCGCAGTGAAACCCGAAGAACGAACAACATAGAAACGGTAAATATGCAGTCTGACACTATTCTTTTTAATACTAAAATTTTGACAACTTTTTTCCATACATTGATGGGACACTCATGGCATGGAACTGAGGTTTGTTTTTGAGGTTTGCAACCCCTACATGAGTATATTTAGTGAAGTGTTCAGTTGGTACTTCCTGAGCGCATGATGTTGTGAAGATTTCCCGCATTTTTTGTTCGTGCGTTAATGGCCACGTGCATTATTTAATTCGACGCCATTTTTTGCTACCATAGACAAATGAGAAAAGATTTTTCTCGTGATGAGACTTTCTCTATGTATTTTGTAATCAACCAGATGTTCTTATTTCAAATTTCTCACTGAGTACCTGCCACGCCGTCCGTGATGTAATTTGAACAGGATTAGAACGGGACACGGAAGACGCGGTCTCCTCCTCCATAGAAAGGGAGCACCCATATTGCCCCATGTGGAGGGGTATTCGCCCGCATCACCAGAGAGTGTCCACTCATCAAGTTCAGCAGCACCATGGAGGACATACACAATCTGTCCCCTGAGGTTCTTCAATACCTGGGCTCCCACGATCTAAAACTCTGACTCTGCCTTCGATAGATGGATAGACTGAGTAATAAAAGAAATTCATATCTGGAAAAAACTACTGGTCTAGTGTGAACAAGTTATATCCTGTGTCCATTGCAGGGAACACATAATATTATTGGAGTGTAGATGTAGGTTCTCTGGGTCCAGGAGAAGAAATCAAAGCTCTACGTGCTAATTCTGTTTAAGGCCCTCCACTCGTTTGAGAGTGATCTTAAAGATCTACGTATAATCATAAATTATGATTCTTGAGTTCAAATACACTGACCTACATGGCAGAGGCTAGTCCAAGAATGAGAAACAAAAAGAAACAATCTTTTTTTCTAGTATATTTCCAAAACAACCAAAATCCAAATAGGAACATTGTATCTCACATTTTTAAATATTAAGGTCCTATAGTATGCTGTCATCCGGCTTCGGCGCCCTGAATTGTTCTCAGCCAATACTGAGATAATCGTTTTGAAACTGAAAACAGTTATAGATGAAAGTATGGACTACAGATTGGTTGAATTGGAAAAAAATCCGAAAGTACCCCTGAAATTTACGGGATCTGAGAATTTTCCGTCCAGTTTTTCAGATATAAAAGTATAATTTAGCCGAAACACTGGTAATTATAATATTAACAAATTGACCGTTTAATTTCTTCCCAGGTTTATTTTAAAAAGGTAAAATTCACATTGTCGCTTACGTTATTCTTATTTGCGCTAACATTCTCATACAAAATTTGAAAAAGTTGAAGCGAAAATAGAAAAATTTTTGCTCAGTGCATATAGGCCCTTAAGGCTCCCGACTATAATGCCGAGGTACCTACTATTTAGTATAGTTAACTAAGTGAGGGTAGAGAAATCGGTTCTATTTACAAAGTAGAGAGTTGTATAAATACTCTTATGAATATTCATGTGTCACTCAGACGTTGTCTAATGTCTAGCTTCAGCATTTCGCTCCTGCAATTATAAGCTTGTGTTGCTTCTTATTACATACAATATAGCATTTGCTGTCTGCTTGTCACTATCCTATTCTATTCTGTCTCTTCACGTCACCAGTAGTCAGATAGGACAGTTCGGTAATGGGCTGATAGGAACTTTCTACTAAATAACTGTTTAGGATTAACAAATAACCTTTTTATTCAGCCTGTAGCCATCCTCTGCCGAGCGTAGGCAGCTAAACGATCCTGGGATGCGATTTAGGTTCTTTCTTCCCCAACTCAAGACGACTATTTAAGGATATAATCCCTAAGTTAGGATTTTGCGATTCCCGATGACAAATGAATTCGCGAATAGCGACTGCTTCTGTCCTTAAGTTAACGCCGGGGATTTACCCTTGCGATACTTTAAGGATGTTGTTTTTACCAGTAATATTTGTAATAAAATGAACTAATTTTGCACACAAACGTAAGTAAAAATGATTTTGACTTATTTCTGTAATCGTATTCTATCCCATTCGCAGCCGAGGTTGTTTAAAAATACAATTTTTTCAGCTTAAACTTGTATCAACCAAGCAACCAACCAACTACTTAGGTACTCTAAATATTAGAAGGCCAAAATGGATAATTCTGACAAATCCTTTTGTGAAGCAATGGAGAAGGGTAACAGTGGAGTAGGACAACAATAGTATCGTAGGTAAAAAAGTATAAACAAGGATTTTATCTTTTAAAGTTACACTTTTGCAAGTTATCGAAACTGAAAAAAAAAACATTATTGTTTGATTACAAATAATAATGAGACTTAAAAAATCCATAAGCAAATAAATTTTTGGTTGATGATTCTCAAACATTTTACAAAATAGGTACCTAATATTTTCCCCATATCTCTCTGCATGCCATGGATAGAGTATTTTCTCTCGAGAGATGCAGGCGAATGATTTTCCAAAACTACCTACCAGCAATTCTGCCAGTCATCCAATTAAGTAGGTTCCTAGTACCTACACAAATATTTGACCAGAGTGCCATTGTAGATACGCTAACAAGACATTCCGCAATATGACCCCAAACGTTGGAGTCCGAGAATGACTAGGACATTCTTGAGCAAATTCAAGACCGATTATTGGTATCCATTGGGAATACCAACAATAGCTGTTGGATATTGGGGACTGCCCATAATGCAATTTTGTCATCTTTTAATATTATTTCCAGTGAATGAAAAATTTAGAGAAATTTTTAACATTTTTTTTAGAAATCTATAAGTACAAGACATATAAAATCTTTTACGGTCATTCCTTAGATGAAGGTTCCATGTATCTACCCTATTTTTCCCAAAGCATATTTTGTAAGGTTGTCGAGTTCAAAATTTTCTATTTTTTTTTCATGTCAATATGCCTACTTTTAATAGGTATAGGTACTAATCATGATGGTAAAAAATACACATACCTATGCGTGAGAAAAATTGTGAATATGAATAAAAAAAAATGTATGTCTGAGTACCTACGTATTATGGAACAGATTACAGTCTGGATGTTAATTTAAAAATAAGTTATCTGAGAATAACAACGTTCAAACCAACAAATTTAGAGTTTGACTTTTTGCGAGAAAATGTTTCTAATTGCCATAATCTACGAGGACTACTAACAAAAACATCCCAAAGTGGGGTAGTTTTGTAAATATTCAAATTAATAAGGTTCCATCTTTGTATAAAAATATGAATTTTTAGAATTTAGATCCCATTTTTTTCAACATTTTGATCTTGTCAGTTAGAACTTTTTTTTTCTCGGATAGCAACTTGCTAAATGCAAATTTATCAGTTATTTATATCATGACAAATAGTGGTACAGACTATTCTCTGTAAGAAGTCCCCTGGTGCAAACTTGGTTTAGTGTTGCTTGATGTGATAATGCGATATGGTTAAATTTTTTCGCTACCAAATTATATTTCAGAACTGTTGTTTAAAACATTTTGCCAATTTTTGAATTGTTAAAATAAACTGGCAACATTGTTTTTCTAACTTGTGGTGGCGGCTTGAAGGGATTATTGGAGTATTTTTTCTTTTTCCAACTCGCAAAACTATCTTTTCTTTAAAATGATTTCTCTAGCGCTACTCTGTAATATTTTCGGCATTGTAGGTTACTTGTAAAGATACAATGTGAGAAAATTGGGAACCTTTGACAGCTCTTACGACAAGATTCGACAATCAGGGCTACCAACAATACAATCTAAACTACACTTGCTGGTAACGTCCGCACGGTGGACAAGACGGATGAAATTATTAATAATTTGACAGTCGAAATTTATCACTGTCAAAAGTGTCAATAGTGCTTAAGAGTGTGCATACCGACATTTCAAAAATTTCTAAAAACGGGAGACCTTCTATCTCGACAACCGTTACTAAATATGCTTTGGAACAAAATAGGGTAGATGCATTAAACCTTTATCTAGGGAATAACCGTAAAAGATTTTTTATATCTTGAATAGATTTCTCAAAAAAAATAAATAAAAACAACTCTGACCTTTTTTCCGAAAGACGGAATCTCGTTTACCGAAAGTCGCGGAGTAAAAATTTAATTTTGAACTGATAATATGCATTAAAATCTAGGGAATAACCGTAAAAGTTTTTTGATAGACGCAAAATTAACCCCAAAAAATTGAAAAAAACGCTATTTTTACTATTTTATCATGCGATTGTCACGCGATTTTGAACCTTGGGAATGACTGTGACGTCATTCCTGGTGCCAAGCCCTTAAAGAAGTGCAAATATTAGTGCCTAATTATAATTTTTTTATTGCATGATTTTATATTTATTCATCTGTTTTGTATAAAAATATCATAGATTTTTACATATAGAATTAGGCAAGTGAACAAATGTATTAAAAACTTTAATTTTAAAATTAAAAAAAATTTTTTAGTCGATTCTCGAATTTTTTAAATAAAAAAAATAAAGATATACATTTTAGTCGACTCTTGGATATTGAAATACAAAAAATCCTTTTTTTTATATATTTTGTAGTTGATTCTCGGATTTATAAATAAAGAAAAAACTATTTTCTACATATTATCTATTCTCGGAATTTATGAAAGAAAAAAAAAACAAAAAAGCTATTTTCTTTATATTTTACTTGACCCCGGATTTTAGAATAAGAAAATAAAAAAAAAACTCTTTTCTTCATGTTTTAGAATATATTTCTTTTTATACAGCTATTTTTTTCATATTCTAGTCGATTCTCGGATTGAAGAATATTTTTTTTTTTCATAAAATGCATTTTTTTATGAATAGAAGAGAGAATATAGGGTGATTGGTTCCGCTGTTCAGATATTTGGAGAGGTGATAGAGGATGAAAAAATATGAAAAAAAGTTAAGTGGATGCCTATCCAAAAATCAACCATTTTGGAGATACGGCCTTTTGAAAATTGAGGAGTATGAAAATTTCTCATTTAGGTTTTTTGCCAATAACTCTTAAACTACTGACTCGATTTTGACAAAACCAACGACAAATCATAGTAAATATTATTATAAACATAATTTTTGCGGAAAAATTTGGAAATTTTTCGAATAAATAGCAAATTTCTTTAAAAAATGCCCTATTATGTGTCCATTTTTACATTCTAGAATAAGGCCTTAATATGTTTTCAATAATTTGGGTTAGAAAAAACCCGATAAATTCCGACGATGGGACCACAGCATCCGATCACCCTGTATAGAGTACCTGATGTCTTATTGTTTATAAAGAGTCTTAATAGTTTGTCAAAGAAAATAGGATTCTAACAAAAATACCACTGTTTTCGCTAATTTTAATAAAGACCTATTGTAGGTACTCGTGCAACACAAAGAAGATTGAAGTGTGGAGGGCAGGCAGAGAGGGTTTATATTCGTTGTTACATTTTTTTAATATCTCTAGTCCCCACCCTTTGCTGTAAAATCTAGACATGACGTCACCCCCTTATAATATGTCGGCTGAGTGACGGCGGGACAATTACTTTTTTTTTAATTCCACAGTTGGCGTTTTCAATTCCTCTTTTTCTTGCATCCACATTACTTAATCAACCACAGAGTACAATGTATTTTTATTTCAGTGTTTTTTTTAACATAAATATTTTCAATATTTTGAATATCACAATTTTTATTTTGTGAGAAACATCGGATTTTCTACATCTCGTAGTTGAAATAACAAGTAGTTATATATACAGCAAAGGATGGACTTATGACTGATCGTCGGCAAAGTGATCACATTAAACCAGCCGACGATCAATCATAAGCCTGATGAAAAGTCCTTCCTTTGCTTTAAATCTGTTGAAATAGCTATGTACTTTTCATTTTCCCCTATCCGGTCACACCGCGTCCCTTGCGGGGTAGGCAGAGACAAAATATCGCTAGACTTTCCTATCCTTACACACACTTCGTGCTTGCGTCACATTTATGCGATTTGTCATACACATTACACTTTCTACGATTCCTTTTACTCAGGACACGTCCGTCCTTGAGAATCTTCTTATATTTTCTATCTATATTTTCTTTGTCATCCTTGCAACATCTCATCTCTACATGTAATCTATTTTTTTTTCTGAGTTTATCGAAATAAACCCAAATATACACCGTTGCACACTTCGCAGTAAGCTTGAAAAGCTTGTGTCGTGAAGTGGAGTAGGGCGGCATCGGGGATCGAACCCACGTCTACTGGATTAACAATCGAGTGCGTTACCAACTAGGCTACCGATCACCTCAACTCATCTCAACTTCTTCATTGTTATTCTTCTTCTTCTTCTTAAGAAGAGTGGTCTGCTTAACTGCGTCCAGCGAGTCTGTATTGACAGGATTGTTCTCCTGTGATGTGGAACCCAGCTGTCCATCCATCGCTTCGGTGGTCTTCCTGACGGGCGTTGACCATCAGGCGCCCCATGCAAAGCAATGTATGGGAGTCTGGCGTTGTTCATTCTTGATACATGTTGGTGCCAGAATCTCCGCCGCTGTCGTCCCTATCCGACTGCATCTTGGACATCACAGACTTTTCGAATTGCAGTGTTTCTCACCCGATCTCTTAGAGTCCTCCCGGCAATAGCTCGCAGTGTTCTCAGTTCTGTGGATCTCAGCATACTCTTAGTTCTAACGATGTCTGCCCTCGCCTCTATGCCTCTCGTTATAATATTTTCAATATCAGCCTTACAATACTTTCATGTAGACTTCATAGGATGCTTGTGTCGTGAATTGTGGAATACATCGTCAACACAAGATTCGAAGTCGTACCCTTCATGTTGGAAGATCTCGTTCCAACCAACTGGGCCAGTCACGTATCAATTATTTGTTTAAATAAATCAATAGCGACTCACCTAGTATTTTTATGAGCATTTGAACAAATACAGTCCGAACAACACCCGAAGAAAAAACCATTAATTATTATGACAGAACACATCCAGACAATCACAAATAAAAAATATAATCTAATTATGCAATTGAATTATTTTGAGGCCAACTGCGAAAATAGTGGTTTGTGAAATGATTAACCTGGCAATGAGCGAATAACTTCTCTCATATATTTATTACTTACTTACTGCTAGCCACTTCTATCTTGGGCTATCTGCTGCCATCTACCACCCGTATGCTGGACAATGTCATCTGTCCACCTTTTCTGTGGTCTTCCTACGCCTCTTTTGTTTTTCCAGGGCCTCCACTTCAGGTTTTTAGGTGCCCATCTGACACTTTCCTGGCTTGCAACATGTCCCGCCCACTGCCATTTTAGCTTTGATGTACTTTCTGCGATGTCGGCAACTTTTGTTCGACGTCTGATCTCCTCATTTCTGGTTTTATCTCGAAGACTGACGCCCAACATTTGTCTTTCCATTGCTCGCTGAACACATTTTAATTTCTGTACGCTTTTGACAGTGAGGGACATAGTCTTTAGACCGTACGTGGTCACTGGCAAGATACACGAGTCGTAGAGACAATATCGTTGTCTCGCTTTAAATATTGCCAAAACAATAACTCGACATCGCTCCATCAATTATTGTCCAACGTTGAACAATACGGGTTGCCGAGCTCGAAAAATTTGAAAAACTTAAAAAGTCAAAATACCTCAATTTGGCGTATACGCGGTTCTTGTATTGCACAGCATCATATTCGTCGATTCCCTTGGTTATACTTGAGAATCTGGTAAGGTCAGGTTAGTCTCAGATGACTTCGTTTCCAAACACCTCTTCTTTCGAACCTATATTTTATCTTCATCATCTTATCGTTACTCATTCTTTCCACATGTCCAAACCATATCTTGTTATTTAAAGTGTCAATGGCTTTTTAAACAAAAGGTACCTCAATATTTACAATAATTAGGTATTCAATATTGATCTGAGAGAACAAAAAGACAAACAAACAAAAATGGAAGACATTAATATTAACGTCACATAAGAAATATCTGCATTAAGGGGCAATATGCTCTGAATAAAATATCTAAAACTACTACTGGATCATTTTTTTAAAATTGTATGAGAGTTTAAGCACAAAATAACCTTTCAAAAAAATTTGGAATCTAATTGATAAATGTAGATGTCGTAGGACAGTCCTTAAAACTTAAAACCTTAAAATTACAAATGTTTTGGCAAAATTATACTTCTACATCTGAAAAACTGAACGAGTAATGGATAATTCACGGAAATTTCAGGGGTACTTTCGGAATTATTTTCTGTTCAATGAATTTCTAAATATTGTAATTCTAGGACACTGAAGGAAAACCCCGCGGGCTTAATGCCCTCCAAATCCCCGGGTAGCTCAGGCGCATTAATAGCGACCTCTTTAGCCGCACTTCTAGGCAAATCTAATTAAGAGGTGGGCCCAGGTTTGCCTTAAGGGAGCCCCCCGGCAAACCCCACCCCTAAATTACGTTCCTTTAGTGTCCTTATCCAAGGAGGTTACAATTCATTACTTACAAATAAGAGACTTAAATACTAATTACATCAGAGGCGAAGGGTGGATTCCTGCAGAAGAAAAGCCGGAGATAACGTTTCTTATTGGGGTACGTCAGATTATACACTATTATACCAATCATTTTTTCCAAAAGGTAACTCAATGGTAATCGTATTCTTATGTACCTTCGCGTCTGCTACATATGTACAAGTCTTAGGTACTAATGTTTACAAATGAATTCTAAAACTATTTACACACACAATAGGACAAATTCTAGGACAGTCAACCTGTAGTCAATACTTCCATCTATCACTGTCTTCAGTTTCAAGACGATGGTCTTAATATTGGCTGAGTAAACGCCAAAGTTAAATGGTAGCGTATGGGTGCGAGACACAAAAAGATCAACATAATCAACTAACATTGATGTTAATTACCATAATGTAATAAAAAAAGATTTATGATCTATAAATTGATCTATAAGTCTCAGCTGCTCAAACAACGCGACGTTCTTTTAAATAGAGGTGACATATTTTTAACAGTTGCATTGTCACCAATCAGTTGCAGGAGCTGGCAGAAGACTCGCCATCCAATCATGAAGATCTTTTTCGCGTTAGCCAGCATTTTTCTGTGCGTTCTCCTAGTTAAAGGTAAGAAAGAAATTACATATACTATGAGTCGTACAGAATCAAAAATCATCCAATTTGTTGCCATGTTTAAGTGTACATACAATACATATTGTCTGAATATAAGTAGGTTAGGTACACTTTAAGATCTCAAGGCCCGATATGCACTGAGCAAAAATCCTGCCTTTTTCAAATTTTGTATGAGAATATTAGCGTGAAATATGAATAACGTAAGCGACAATTTGAGTCATACCCTAAAAAAAAACAGAAAATCAAGTCTCTCAAATATTGATCTCATATTTACCAACATTTTTTGCTAAATTACACTTTTAAATCTTGCAAATTGAGCGGAAAACCCATGTATCGTGCAAATTTCAGGGGTACTTTCAAAGTTATTTTGTATTCAGGGAATTTTCAAATATTGTAATTCTGGATCTGTCAAGTTGTAGTCAATACTATCATGTTTACTCGTCTTCATTATAAAGACGACGCGACGTTCTCAGTATTGGCTGAGAAAACCATGTATCGCTAAAGCCAATTAGCGAATAATTGTGTTTGTATACATAGAGTGTTCCTTCAGTAATAAGCAAAATTATTTGGGATTGGGATCTGTTGCGTCGCGACTCAGGTCCAGAAATAGCTTTATTAAGGCTACTTTTCCTGTTGAGACCTCACAGCATTATGGAAACTGGACTTTGGAGCGACGTCACAGATTGAATTACATGAGGGTATACACGACTGGGCGAACAACTCGCATACCGCGTGTGGACTACCCTCAACAGACTGAGAGTTGGTGTCACACAATGTAAAAAGAACCTCAAGAAGTGGGGGTACCTCTCCGCAGATGAAGACATCACTTGCGATTGTGGCTGGCACCCAGGATGACAGCCACCTACTGATGTGTCCACTGATGGAGGAGGGCTGTACACCTGGGGACCTGATTATGGCCAATGACAAGGCTTATTCGAGTGGTAGACTTTAGTCCGGACACGAAAAGCGAAGCGGTAGAAATTATGATTCAATAATAATTTATACCTAAGGATATTGTAGTAGATCTACGTAAGTGTTAGGAGTATTGGCAGAACTAGGAAATATAATAATGTTCAAACATCGCTTGCACGCGCTTGAATCACGAAACTTTAAAATTTCATTACAAAGTTTCAATTCGTCGGAGATGCTCTCGTTTATCTTGGCGGTGGTGGTGGCACTCCTCAGAGGATATTATGGTAGATACTTTACTTATGGATGGATGGATGTGGGTGGAGTGTCATTCTTCAATATAACTAAAGAAAACTTTCAATATTCTCCATATATTGGATAAGTTCTGCCAAGTTGCTTTTATACTAAAATGTTGCCTCAACCTATACAAATCTCTGAGAGTATTTGACAACGTTTTTATTCAATTACATCAGTTTTTGTCATATGTCTGTACCTAGGTCCATTGTCATCTTTAAATTTTAATCAAGATATCTATCATAAGCAGAGAGGACAGAGTTTCAAACAGCCCCATCCTGACACACACTCCTAACCTCCGTCACGCATTCATGCAATTTGTCATACACGCTCTCCGATTCCTTTTACTCAAAATGCGTCCATCCTTTGAGGATCTAGTCGACATGATCGGACTAGGTCAGTCTCGGGCATCTTTCATTCTCTCAACATGCCCTCTACATCTTAGTTTATTGACTTTCATTCTTATTACAACACTGGTCTTGCAGTCACTCATTTCCCTAATGTGAATAACGTACTCAATGCCCCGGGACCTTGAAATTTTATAGATACAGATGAAAACTGTAGCAAGTAGCAAGTACTGTTTTATAAAAAAAAACACGTTTCAAATGTTTTAATGAATTAAATTGTGTACTTTCGATTTCAATATGATTAACAAAGCAGTTGTAAAAATATATAAGCAAGTACCTACTTAAGAAGTTCACCACATTTAACATTTAACACAAGTAACAATTTTGATCCTAGGTTGGTTCTAGATAAGTCCTAAAATGGTTCTAGAATGTTTCTACACAAGTTCTAGAATAGTTCTAGGTGAGTTCTAGAATGGTTCTAGGATCAATCTAGGAGCTATTATTGAACTGAAATCATACATATGCCCAGATTTATTCACCATCAAAGTGTTCCTACTGTAGCCACTAATTTCTCCAAGACTTATCAACGATTGTCTAGAATTCCTAGTTTTATCTTTATTTGAGATGATGCTCACTGAAATTTGTCATCTTTTTTCCATTTTCAGGTGATGATGACGTCAACTTCTCCGTTTCACTGTGGACTGGAGATGGCATGAGTTCAACAAACTCAAAGTGCCTGGGCGTTCCAGCGTTAGTATTTTTTTTTTCAATCGATCCCATAAAAATAAGTTTCTTAAGGACTCCCAACCCAACTATGATACCACGGTCATTTCCCACAGCATTAAGATTCAAAATCGCACGATAAAATGGTAAAAATGGTTAGGTATTGCCTAGATTTTAATGCATATTATTATTACAAAAAAAAATCCATCGCGACTTTCGAGCAAAAATTGCTTTCTTACGAAAAAATTTTAGAGGTGTTTTTCACATTTTATTTGAGAAATCTATACAAGATACAAAAAATCTCTTACGGTCATTCCTTAGATAAAGGTTCAATGTACCTACTTTATTTTTTTACAAAGCATATTCAGTAAGGTTGTCGAGACAGATCTCAGAAGGTCACAAAAATCTCTTTTTTCTTAACCCTCTCACTACCACTGTTCCTGCTGGAGGAAAAATATTTCTAAATTCAAATAAAAATATATAGATATTAAATCCATAGTCTAAAAAATTCTATAACCCTTCTGTTATATTCTGGCAGTGAGAGGGTTTGAATGTCAATTGTCAATACACGAATACGAGATTTTTTGTTCCACTTCCAGAGGTTCCAGTGTGTATGACGCCTTGATGTTAGCAGGAGAACAAGACTCCAACTATGTGATTGGAACAAGTCCCCGCGGGGACAGGCACTACATCTATCAGATCGGCGAAGACGAGGAAGATCGTAACGAATGCGTATTCTGGATGTACTATGTCTTGAAACGCCAACCAAACAATAACAAACCACCAACTGGACAACAACTTTCCCAAATTGGTAATTTATATTTGAATTCATTTGAAAGATTATAAATAAATCTATACTATCTATCTATACCCTCACGCCACGTCCCTTGCAGGGTAGGCAGAGAGGACAGACCCATCAGACAGCCCTATCCTTACACACACTCCTAGCTTCCGTCACATTCATGCAATCTGTCATACACGCTCTCCGATTGCTTTTACTCAAAACACGTCCATCCTTGAAGATCTGGTCGACATGATTGGACCAGGCCAGTCTTGGGCGGCCGCGTTTCATCACACCTCTTCGCTCGCTCAAATATATATTTTTTGTCATCCTTCATTCTCTCAACATGCCCAAACCAAATAGCTATGAAATAAAATCTATATTAAAAAAGTTATTTTTTCAAATGGTGGGTTTATTGCCTTAGGTACCTAACGTCTGCCAACCAACCACTGGCGACATTACATTTTGAAATATGTATCTACCTAATATGACGCGCAACGTCAAATATTTAAAATTAAAAAAAAATAATAAAAAAGAAAATAAAACGTCATAGTTGGGCTACTAGCATTACATCATATCTGTAATTATCGTGCGTGAATCATACTTGTAATTCAATAATTCCTATTCTTTATTTTTCTATTTAAAGATATTTTATGGGTATTTTTAAAAAAAGTATTTTTAACAACCTTCAGACTTTTTATAATACTAAATAAAAAAGACAATAAACCACGCAGATCACTAATACGACCTTTTGACTCGGTCTTATAACATATTCGCCTGCGGCGCTGTTTTTTCATTTTTTTAATTTTTACAGGTGTGGACGATACAATTGTTGAAGGCGGAAAACACTACCTCTTTTGGCTCAGAACACACCCAACATTGAAATGCTGAATGAATAAAAATGTAACATGATATTTAATATTTATGTATACAACAGATATTTATATATTTTTATACACTTACCTACCTACCGTAATTATATTTATAGATTCAAATGATTTATATTTGTTTTATTTTATTCAAGGTAATAAATATAATAATTTTAAATATGTAAAATATTGTTTACGAGAGCGACCTTACCGCAAACAATAAGGTCCTATTTTCTGTCATTGGGCTTCGGCCCCCTGAATTGTACTAAGCCAATACTGGGGGAATCGTCTTGAAACTGAAGACAGTGATAGATGAAAGTATGGACTACAGATCGGGTGTTTCAGAATTACAGGATTTGGAAATTCCTTGAATAAAAAGATATTCCTAAAGTATCCCTAAAATTTACGGGATCTGAAGATTATCCGTTCAGTTTTTCAGATATAGAAGTATAATTTAGCCAAAATTTTGGTAAGAGCCTAGACTTCAAGCTAGACTTACAAGTGATATGAATGTGTTGAGTGTTTTGACTGAAGGCTCTCGATGAAAGTTCATTATAAATATAATTAAAATAAAAAGCGGTGTTTAGTTATATTACGGACTTTGAATTTATTGAATGGCGACTAGTGTTCTGTTCACTCGTCAGGCCAATGCAAAGTTAACACACATTATTGGAAATGTTGTATTTAATATTACTTATATTATTATACGGATCATCGAAAAAGAATGCCCCTTTTTTAAAGTGGAATAACTTTGGAACCATTTAGGTTAACTGAGTGATTCTTTCACTGTATGGTAACTAATGAATGTAAATTTTGTTTAATCTATGATTCAATGCGCAGTCGACAAAGTCAACCGACGCTTTTCATCCACCGCCTCGCAATATAATGGTGATCACTCATTTCACATAAATAGTGCCAAAGTTATACCTTTTCAAAATGAGAGCATTACTGTTCACGATCACAATTGCATTGTGAGGCGGTAGATGAAAAGCGTCGGTTGGCTTTGTCGACTACGCAGAAATTCTGCGCATGCGCTAGCGCAGTGAATCATAGACCAAACAAAATTTACATTCATTAGTTACCATACAGTGAAAGAATCACTCAATTAACCTAAATGGTTCCAAAGTTATTTTGCTTAAAAATAGGGGCATTCATTTTAGATAATCCTGTATTTACATATAGACACACTCATTAATAAATTACTTCCAAGTGCGGCTGCATAGTGTGGAGCCACAATAGGTAATGTTTGCCTTCCTCCACATCCAGAAAACGGTTAGCTGTAACAATCATTATTTATTTATTGATTTATGCTTTTGGTGAACAAGATACACAGATACCTACCATGTAAACATCACAAATATATTTTTAATTTTGGGAAATAAAATATTTAACAATGTATCTCATTACAGTACAATATTCCCTAGTAACAATTTAGCTCCCAGATTAGTTCTAGAGCAGTCCTAGAACCGTTCTAGAACCAATCTAGGAGCTAAATTGTTACTCTAAATCAGCGGTTATAATAAAATATTATAATTTCTTACCAGCTTGTGACAGGTAATTGTCATCAGGAGGATGCTTCACTGATGGAGCGGAGTCTGTTATGTAAGTCCACCAATATTTTTCATTGGCTGGATCTTGTTCATTGTATCCTATTTTAGAAACAAATTCACCCCATTCGCTACTTTCCATTACAAAATTAAATTTCGGATCTTGCTTAGAGGCTTCCATCATGACACCATAGAGCGTTGATTCTCTGTAAATATATTACATCATTTACAAATAAAAATAAATAAAATAAACTACTTTTAAAATTATTGCGCATGAAATTTTGACCTTAAAGCCTGGGGAAATGTTTCCGAGATACCCTTTAAATGAGTAATTTAAATTGCTTCTTTTACTAATATTGCATTGATGTGACCCCTGTAAAACTTCGAATAGGTAACACGTTTAGCCATTGATTTCAATGATGCCACCTATGCAGTATTTAATTAGTTACTCATTTTGCCTTTCATAAAACTGTCCTAAGAATACATGGATATACTTACGCTGGTACAGAAATATTTATTTTGTGTCTTTCGGAAATTTCGTTGTTCACCCACACATAATACGGAACTTTTATTAAATTCTCTCCATCTGAAATTAAATAGTCATATTAATTATATCTGACTGGACATTGACTTAACATGAATAACCTGAACTGAATTTAAGGAATTTAAGGAAAATGTTAATAAGTTATGTAAGACATAGTACCTATATTTTATTAAATTGTGTTTATTTGCAAACATTAGAAAACAAATAAATAAATAAACCGATATACTGCTATGCGATAGACAACAAAACTATCTATATTTGCGATATTTTGGCCGTCGGTACTTAGTGGATGTCCATTGCAAAATTCTCGAAAACTAGTCGGGAAAGCTAAAGTCATTTTTTGTGGATTTTAATCTAATTATTTAGTTCTTCACTTTTTGCTCTCTTTATTTGCAGTTAAAATCTAGAATTACAATTTAAAAAAACTACCTATTAGGAATGCAAATAGAATATTAGGTAGGTATGTATAACTCTGGTTTTAAAACCGAAAATCGTTTATGGGATTAGGCATTGTCTTGGTTAACATAATTATTTAACTAATTTAGTTATTATTTTATTTATAGTTAGTAACTAATTTAGTTATTATTTTATTTATAGTTAGTAACTTATTTAGTTTTAACTTAACTTTATTTTTTATTTTTATATTTTATAATAATTAATTTTATGATACTGTTCAGTTATATAGGTAGGTACTTACATATTCTCGCAAAATTTAGGCATAAAATTAAAACGAAAACGGCAGCCGTGGACGATTTCATACTGACGAACAATGCGAAAAATAGGCACGTTTTATATATTATTTTTTTGATATAAAACATTGCATTATAATCAGATTTTAATTTATCACGATGTAATAAATAAAAGAAATAATAAAATGAAATAGATCATAAATAGTCTTATTGATTAAGGATTCGTGAAGAATGGAAATAAAACGACAAAATTATAAATTATTTCATTATTTTGTTATTAAGCGGTAACTTGTAAATGAATAATATATGTATTCCCCGCTGAACTCCTTTTCCAACGCCCTTTCACACGATAACACACATTCACACCTTCGATCCCCTCATCATCATGGCACCTCCTAGTATTTTTTTTTTCCAAAAATGGTGACGTTAAAACCTAAGGCAGATCCTTACGAAACTTTTCGTGAATTTTCACAGCAATCCATGATAAAATGCGGGAGTCATGCGAACACTTACAAAAAAAATCTACATTGTTTTATATATAGAGATTAATAACATCTACCGGCAATCGGAATTACAGCATAAAGAAGTACTTAATCGTAAAAAAATGGCTTCACATCCTAGGTCCATTTTTCGCTGTCTTCCAAACGATACCAGCGCGGGGCCTAAGATACTCACAATACTCACAAGTTGCCTCCTCAACTAGGTCAGCTGAATGATGGGATAATTGAATCTATGATTTTCATCTTATTACTATTTCATTAATAACAAATGTTTTTTATATTTTTATTTTACTAGAAAACTTGGGCTATTAGGGTGGTGAGTTGGCTTAACTTTATCATTATAAAAAAAACTATAAATTTAACCTGAAATAACCATTAAAATGACTTCATAGCATATACCCCATCGATTGCCCTTGAGGGGGTGCAAAAAATCGACTGTCAAGAACTGGATCTTTGATCTATGCCCAACTATAAATTGATGCAATTTGGTCCTAATATTATGCAAACGAAAGTGCAGCCAGCGCCTGCTCTATATAAATAATGAATTATTTTGCAATTTAAATCATGCATTCCCTTTAAGCCCATTTTCATTCCTTTTAATAAAAATTTTGAAAAAAATGACCATACACCATATTACTAATTTTGATAAGAAGAATTTATGCGCCAAATCTCAAGTTCGTACCACATTTGGTTTCCGAGATATTTGTGTACTCTAAAAAATTTAAAACCCCCATAGGGGCGGAATTTACAGAAATTTTACTTACTTAATGCCACATTTACTTAGTGGATCTGTCTTTAAAATTTTAGTCTTCTAGGATTAGTCATTTGGGCTCTGCGTTGATTAGCGAGTCAGTCAGTCAGGCGCTCTCGTAGGTATATCAGTAGAGATAATAAACAAATAAAACCAGATATTTATATATTTATTATTATATGTTGTGATAATAGTGTTTAATTACAGAATAAATAAATTATTCAAATTAGGTATATCTATGTTACATCAGTTACGTTTTTTTTACATTTTTTCATTATTTTGTCGTTCTTAACGTCGTATTCCTTAGGATCCATGGGTGAAATTGGCAGCAGTTACTAACCAAAACAGGTAGTATTTATTCTCCTCAATAACCAAATTACTCACACCTGAAAGTATTGCATTTAATTCACATTATTTCATATTTATACTCTGTTATATCTATTCTATTCTATCCTATCCCCTCACTCCACATCCCTTGCGGATTAGGCAGAGAGAACAGATTGCCAGACTTTCCTATCCTTACATATGCAATGCGTCATACACAGTCAACGATTCCTATTACTTGGAACAAGTTCGTCCTTAAGATCTGGTCTACATGGTCAAGATAATATATGTGGTTCTTTGGCGGTCGCGTTTTCTTACACCTCTTTTTTATCCCAGGTATTTTTTTTTGTTATCCTGTCATGGTTCATTATCTCTACATGATCCAACCGTCTCAAATTATCCACTTTCATTTTAGTCGCATTTACTCAATTCTCTAATCATTAATTTCTTATCCTGTCTCTCCACGCATTCTTCTCAGCGATCTCATCTCGACAGCATTCATACCTGATTCTTCCTTCTTCAACCATGTCCATGCCTCACTCGCATACGGTTGGCACCAGGACGGCGTTGTGCACCAGTATCTTTGCCTTAGTAGATACGTTGCGACATTTGATGATAGATTTTGAGTATTGTTTGTAATTGGTTGCGTCTTCAAGACCAGCAAAATAAAATATAATAAATTCTAATCATTTCATGGAAGATTTTAAAGAAATAAAAGTAAGTCTTACCAAATGGTGATATGTCTTTCTCCCCTGGTGGATTGTTCTTCGTTGGAGGTTTGTCTGTTATGAAAATCCACCAATATCTTTTGAGCACTGCAACGGCAGGTTTACCTCCAATCTCTATTATCAATTTACCCCAAGATACATCTACAGCTACAAATTTGAAATGATCATCTTCTTCAGCCGCTTTCACCATGACATCATAAAACTTGGATCCTCTGAAATCAAAGAAATACTGAATTAAGAGGAAGGGTACGATGTATGACGTCACGGGTCATTTCCCGCAGCGTTGAGGTTCAAAATTGTATGAGCAATCGCATGATCAGACAATGGACAGGAATCCAGAGGGTAGGGGAGTTATTCCAGCTTGTTTTGCGGCCTAAAATTGAATTAATTGAATCCTAAGTCTTATTTATATTATTCAAATTATTGGTAAACATGTTTGCATAAGCTGTTCACAAAGATCCTCCGAATCGACTCTCAAACAAACTGGATTCTTACCAGCCAGTATACACATTACAAGAATTGTACAGACATTGAAAAACTTCCCTCACCCGGTTATACACATAGCACAGGACAGGGAAGCCTACGCCAGAGTGATAGCCGACGTCAGGGTGACCTGACATGACACTCGGAGAGATAGAAACTTACTGTGGTACTTTCACATTGATTTTATATGTTTCAGTGATGTTGTCATCCATCCACAGGTAATAAGGGACATTTACTAAGTTGTTCTCTCCATCTGAAATCAAAATTCCACTATCTAAATAAAATTTCAAGACTCACATTGTCAATATTGATGATGATTTGGATACAGTTTTGCTGATTGGTTTGTATCGAGCATTTTCGTTCATTCTTTCCACGCCGTCCTGTCACTTCCGTGTAGTTACTACAGCGCACGCTCTAAATAATCTGTTCCATAGAACTGTTTCTTGGGCGACCTCTCACATTACTGCCTTCTACCATTCCTTTTGCTATCTGATGAGCAGGCCGGGGTGCCTGATGTTATGGCCTATCCATCGCGCTCTCTGTTGGGCAATCTTATTAAAGATTTGTCTTGTCTCTCCGGCCTTACTCAACACCTCACTGTTTACAGAAACAGTATGTATACTTACAGTCTGAAAAGACATTCACATATAAAGTGACAAACAAAATGGTGGCTATAAATGACTTCATGCTGAATCTATTTTCTCAATTCCCAACTGAAATTTCACAATGTATTCAAGACAATTTATACGTAAAACAATTTTTAATATCTAGCGCACTAAAATGTTAATAAAAACTTAATTACCACGAAACAATAAAGAGTATTAATCGATTGTATCTTCATAATTCATATTTATCTATAATTCGTGATAAAACTAATAATGTTGATTCATACTTACGATAAAAAGTAAGAAAACGATAATACTTTATAGTCATTGATGGAAAAGGATTATATTGTTTTACTAAGTACATACATACATATATCTTCTCCCCCGTCTATCCTTGGTTGGATCGGGGGCCCAAAGCATCTGTATATCTTCGCCAGAGGCCCCTGTCACTTGCAGCTTCCAGGACCTCTGGCCACTCCAACCACAGACTCTCCTCGCACAACTGTGTCACCTGTTTCTGCCAGCTATTTCCGGGGGAGCCCATCGGTCTTCTGCCTGCACCCTCGGCTTCCAGAGCTTTTAATGGAAGCCGCTCCTCTGGCATCCGAATGACGTGGAGCGGCTTACACGCGTAAACTCGGTGACAATACAATTCTGTATCAAATTGGATCAGCCTACTCCAGAGACAAAACAATATGTAAGGCTTGATAGGGATCCAAGGGTTGTCTGGGCTCACGTGTGGTATCGTATAAAAGGGCCTTCGAAAAGAAATCCATATCGTAAGTCAGATTTTGTCCAGCTAAAGCCTCGGGAGACACCGAGCGATCGAGAGGATGCAGTCACCGCATACCTTCGTGTTTGCTATCTCATGAAAGTGCTTCACGAGTAGAATAGTCTATTTTTGGTCAGAGGCACCATTGGTATGGAGAATTGACGTGTTTGGTACCATTTGGAAGACAAACGGATCTAGGGTGTGAAGTCATAAAATCTTGGTTTTAAAAATTTCAAAGTTACATATATCACAGCATTGCATTCTGGACTCCAATAAATGTAATTTTCCTGTAGGTATTCATTCAAATAAGTATTGAACCTTCTTGTTTTTTAAATAATATAAAAACAGGAAAAAACAGCTTTAATTCGTAAGTCATATATTATTTTTAAACCATAAAAATTAAACCATTAATTAATGTTACTTGACAAATGAAAATAGGCTTCCATAATTCTTTTGCATGAATCATCAATGAGTGAAATTGGCGTGAGTTATTAACCAAAACAGGTAATGTTTTTTCGGTTCAACAATCAAGTTACTGACACCTGAAAAACAAATTAAGGAATTAAAAAGGACTCCTATAGTCTGAAGAAATCGGAGGAAAGAGAAGTGTCGTTCAAGGAGACTAGACGTTGGTATAAAATGTATTCTATTCTATCTCCTCACGCCGCATCCCTTGCTGGGTAAGCAGAGAGAACAGATCGCCAGACTTTCCTATCCATACACACTCTACTGTTCCTTTTACTCAGAACACGTTCGTCCTTGAGAGTTTGGTCTACATTATCGAGCCACGTGGTTCTTGGACAGCCGCTCTTCATTACACTTCTTCTTACTCCCAAGCATATTTTTTTATCATCCTTTCAACGTTCATTCTCTCTTCATGTCGCAAGAATCTCACCTTGTTCACTTACATTTTGGTCACTAGTTTTACATTCACTCAACCCTCTGATCGCTTCATTTCTTAACCTATCTCTCAACACATCCTTCTCAGCGATCTCATCTCGACAGTATTTTTATACCTGATTCTTCCTTATTCAGCCATATCCATACCACACTCGCACCAGGAGGGCGTTGTGCACCAGTATCCTGGCGACAAAATGTATATTAGACTGAAATATTCTTGAAATGCTTACCGAGTGGTGACAGATCATCCTGACCTGGTGGATCATACCTCGATGGAGG
Organism: Ceraclea dissimilis; assembly: GCA_963576895.1. Lineage (NCBI taxonomy): Eukaryota > Metazoa > Arthropoda > Insecta > Trichoptera > Leptoceridae > Ceraclea > Ceraclea dissimilis. The sequence continues at coordinate 2,059,730 of OY756360.1, forward strand.
TTTGTCTGTTATGAATATCCACCACCACCTCTGAATTGCTGGATCTTGCTCATTATTACCTATTTTGGTGATAAATTTACCAAAGGTGGTATCCTTGGCTTCAAATTTGAAGTCTTTATCTTCTGCAGCAGCTTCTTCCATCACATGGTAAAATGTAGATCCTCTAAAAAATACACCAGCAGAGTAATCTTGAATTATTTCATCATTTTTATCAAGATTATTCTTGTAGGCTTTTGCAGCGCGATGAATCCATTCCTTGAGAGTTTTGTAGGGTTTTCCCACTTCATGTGCTGTTGCGAATTATTCGAACTTTTCTGCCACGATTCTGTCGCCATTTTCGGGATGAAATAGTTACATCTTTGGGATTAAGTAGTCAGGATGGCAACAGACAACACACGAAGTCGGAAAACCCGAAAAAACACTCAGGAGACCCCTTCAAAAAGATCTTTGTACCAATAATATTTATACCTATATAGTTGTCAATTATCGGAAAACTTACTCTGGGACCTTTAGGCTGATTTTGTGTCTTTCGGTGATGTCATTGTTGGCCCACACATAGTATTTGACTTTGACCAAGTCTTCGTCTTCAACATCATCTGAAACATACAATAAATATTTTTTATAGACTGATAAACATACATACTAAACAAAGATAAGAAAAGGTAAAAAAAACCTTTTCGGAACCACGCTTATATTATACATAAGTAATGGCATCATTTATATTGTATAAAAATCCATAGTTTTCGGTATCGATGAGATGAATAGTGACACTCCCGACACTCTTAATAAAAGTGAAAGGGTGATGAGTTTCACCTGAACCGATTACATTGATCAGATTCTCAATAATTTATATAATAATAGAATATAATTTAAAATGCGCGACCTTAGAGCGTGAGCCTTTTCGTCGCGCATCTTAAACACATACAAAAAAAAAACGAATTAAATATCAGTATTAAATACAGGTACATAAAAAAAGCATGAACATTTAGTCACAGCATCAGCATTTGCTTAGTGAGCCAATTGAAATCAAATGCGGTGTTCCGCAGGGAAGCGTCTTGGGCCCAGATGTTTCTTATCTATGTGAAAAAAAAAAGAATTGGAAAGCACCAAATAAAAAGAAGAGAATCATGTCAATTGGGGAAATCTGGAGTCTGTTTTCTCTGCTTAACCATGAAACTTTATGCCGAAAGAGAAGCCACGGATACTACATACGAGGAATATTTAGAATTGAATTAAAATAAACTTACAGTCCGACGAGTCAGAGAAGACATTCGCGCATAGAGCGACAAATAAAATTACTGTCACGAATGCCTTCATGTTGTAGTTGTTCTTTCAACTCCCAACTGAAATTTTACTAGAAACCCAATACAATTTATACCTCAATTATTATCATGGTTCAATTTGTAGCAATCTAAATATTATTTATTGAATTCTGATTCATCACGAAACAATAAAGAATATTTCCAATGCAAAGTAAAGTGCTTTTTCAAATTGAACTCCTAGATAGGTAATGGATTCGTGACGTACGTAATACACGTATCTATAATCTAGTGATATCAAATGTTGTTGATAATGTAAAAAAAACTATTTTGATAATGTGTTTGATAATGGATAACCATAACTGATAAGCATATTGTCACCATTTATTTATTTACCACACGAAACACAAACAAACCTATAGATATACAAAAACACGATTGACAGCAGGATGTATTGGGATGGGTGTACGTTGCTTTGGGCATAAAGTAAAACCAAAGCCGACTCATATGCACACAACACTCATCCTGCTTCCTACCCAATGGAGTTCACATAACGCTACATTATGTGAATGAAGATGCCTCTCGTCTTTGTTAAGGAAAAAACTGTTATGTATTTCCGTCTGTGCGATGCAGATAAATCCAGTTCCCAAATCACATAATATGCGTGTTTGAAACTTTGACTTCTTTTGAGATACTCGTATCTTCGTTTTAAAATAATAAACAAAATGAAGATGGACTATAAGTATTAAAACGTACTTTTATGGAGAGATCTAGCGATATTTTTATTTACGAAACAAGTGAAAAGTAAACCCACTCACAAATGAACACTTCTGAGACAATGACTGTTTAATAACAAGTGTGTGATTATTTATTAAAAACTGCGTAAGTGTGTCGATAAAAAATAAAACACATCATGTACCTAATAGAGTGGCAGCGGTATTCGGATTGTTCGGTATTCGACAACATTTCCACTATTCGGCCGAATACCATACATGCAGGTAATTAAAAAAGCATGCCTCAATCCTCCCCAAAGTTCGACCTCTGCTCAATTTTGGAGAGTAGTTTTATCTAAACCTTCTCATTTTTTTATGTAATTTATAATCGGTGTTTTTCTTAATGAAGAATCAAGAATCGAAGTCGGTATCTTGCGATGTCGAATTTAAATTTGCTCAGCGAGAAATTATGCTCTTAGTGATTTATGTGTATGCAGCATCAATTCGACATGGCTGAAGAAGGGAAAAATCAGGTATAAATGCTGTCGAGATGAGATCGCTGAGAAGATTATGTGGATAAAAAATGAAGTGATTATAGAGTTGAGCGAATGTAAAACGGATGTTGTGAAAAGTTGAGATGGTTGAGACATGTAGAGAGAATGAACGACGAAAGGATTACAAAGAAACAATACCTGGGAGAAAGAAGAGGTGTAAGTAAGCGCGGCCGTCCAAGAATCACACGGTTTCACCATGTTTACTAGATTCTCAAGAACGGACGTGTTCTGAGTAAAAGGAATCATAGAGTGTGTATGACGAATTGCACGAATGTGACGGAAGCCCGAAGTATGTGTAAGGATAGGGAAAGTGTTGCGATCTGATCTCTCTGCCTATCCGCAAGGGATTCTGATTTGTTAATTTAACGATTGATAACTCCTACTAAACTAAATTACTAAAATGTAAGAAAGAAACTAATAGGCCTATAGGTACTGACAATTTACTGGGTTAAAAGAAGACTGCCGAATAATCGGTGTAAAAAAGTCTAACTTTGGGCTATTTGGTGGAGGAAGCGACCGAATATTCGGCCGAATACAAGGGATTATTTTGTTGTAATTCTGGCATATAAACCAATCATTATAGAACATATCATATGACGTAGAAAATAATTAATTACTATACAATAAAAGTAAAGAAATACAGATGTTGTGATCGAATTTTCTAGATCTACTATCATTAGTCAACATTATCACAATATCAATATTATGATCTTTATTTATAGGCCAGTAGATGAAGCAATTTTGCCAACATTAAATCAGGTAGTCGTGAATTTTTGGTATGTTATGTAGGATAATGAGGTAGTTAAGAATCCAAATTTGCACAATTTTTCTCCCTCCGCCCCCTTCGCCACCTTGAAAAAACCTTAAAAAATCGCCACTTTTTATATATTATGCACTATAACTTAGTTATTTCGCGTTTTAGGTCAAAATGAGTTATTTTCTAATTTGTACATTATAAAATTTCCTACAACTTTTGTTTATAACATTTTGCTCTAAAGTAAATACCAACGGAGCTTTCAAGCTCCCAAAATTGGTCAAAATTCTGTATTTTTTTTCAATTTTGAGTTTTTAGCCACTAAACATCACAATAACTTCGTTATGGCTTATTTCAGCCAGAAAATTTTATTATCATCCTATAGAGAATTTAACTTTCTACAAAACGCGTATAGTATTATCTATATTGTGCTTAAAACAAGTACGAAGAGTTTGAATTAGAAAAAAACAAAAAAGTGTTTTTTATGATTTCCTATACATTTTTTGATTTCACATACCGTTCGAAAATGTATGAAGAAAAGTTGACTTTATTAAATATACTGATAAATATTTAATTCGCAAACAATCGTCATAATTCCTTCAAATAGAAAACCATGTCTAAAATGTTTTAAATTGAGTACCTATATCCTTAAGGAACCCGCCTGATTCAAAATATAATTAAAATTGCTTTAGGTTTTTACTCAGTCGAACGAAAATTAAAAGACAGTGCAATTCATCGACAATAATGAAATGGGGTTTTATAACAACCTGTATCTTTTCCAGCATGCGACATAGGACACTCTGTGTATATTCTAATGATAGATATTTAAATGTATTTTAGTCTGATAATCACATGATTTCAATTTGGGTTTAGGCTGAATGATACACTGTGATAAACGAATTTCCTAAAATTTACTCCATTTTCTAGTTTTCAAAACACAGAGAAAAAACCTGAATATTTTTTATAATTTATTTTCTTCAGCAGAACTCAGTAAAGATGTGGATACTTAGTTTTAATACATTTTAAGAGAAAATGTTATATTGATTAGAAAAATTACAATGTTTACCAAAATAATATTTTTCTGGAATTTTTGCCAACTTTCGAAGACCTATAGCCAAAATATTTCACTATATTTTTGTATCTTATTTATTCTAAAGACTTCCGTCATATCAGTTGATTCCAAAAAGGTAAAATATTCCTCATAAAACTTATCAATAATGGACAAAATTAAACTAAAACGTAAAAAAGACAACTTTTCCCCATACATTTTCGAAAAGTATGTAAATTTCGAAAATGTATGGAAAATCATAAAAATCACTATTTCGTTTTTATTCTAAATCTGTCTCCACTCCGCTATTTTGAGCATAATATAAACTTTGATATACGCGTTTTGAAGTAAATTAAATACTCTATAAGATGTTATAAGAATTTTTGGGCTGAAGTCAACCATGACGGAGTTATCGTGATGGTTCTTGGCTAAAAACTCTAAATTGAAAAAATACTGAATTTTGTCCAATTTTAGAAGCTTTAAAGCTCCGTTGGTATTTACTTTAGAGCAAAATGTCATAAACAAAAGTTGTAGGAAATTTTATAATGTACAAATTAGAAAATAACTCATTTTGACCTAAAACGCGAAATAACTAAGTTATAGTGGATAATATATAAAAAGTGGCGATTTTTTAAGGTTTTTTCAAGATAGTTAAGGGGGCGGTGGGAGGAAAATTGTGCAAATTTGGATTCTTAACTACCTCATTATCCTACATAACATACCAAATTCACGGCTACCTGATTTAATGTTGGGTCTCCATACTAACGAATCTTAGATCTACTGGCCTATTATAAAACTAGCTGATAACCCGTGCTTCAGACAAACCGACATACTGCGTACGCTCCAACGATTTTTATGTTATTCTAATAATAATCTATGGTCGACACAGAATTCAAAATGGAGTCATATTAAAAACTACCTATGTACTTTTCATACAAATTTTATTACGTTACGACTCTTATTGGTGTTGTAGGTAAATTGAAGAAAAATCCCGCTGGCTTAAGGTCCTGCTCATCCTCGGGTAGCTCAGGCGCATTAATAGCGACCTCTTTACCCGCACTTCCAGGCAAATCTTATTACGAGGTGGGCCCAGTGTTTGCTTTAAGGGAGCCCCCCGGCAAACCCCACTCCTAAATTACATTCCTTCAGTGTCCTCATCCAAGGAGGTTACAATTAGGTAGGTACAATAGGTAGGTAAATAAAAAGAAATGATCTAAAAATGTTTTTATTTAAATACACCTACAATAATTTTTTAGGTTATAGTATACTCGTAGATGTGTTAATAATCACCATTTTACGGTTTTGGAACATATGTCCTCAGCCACCATAGATAATGCTTCTTGTCTTTTACGATCAAGTTTCCAACAGCTGAAAGATAAACCATGTAGGAAACGAAGTTAATACACAATTTTAAAGCATTATTAATATAGTATAGACTTCAGAAGAGCTTCCTGAAAGAAGGTAAAAACGTTTTGAAGTATTTGGACTTTGAAGTTACTGTTGACTCCAGAGATGAAAAGGTATGCGTAATTGCGTACCTACTTTCATACAAAACAACATTGTGTGAATAGAAGTGACGGTACGAGACGGGACGGTACGGGACGGGACAGGACGGGACGGAACGGAACGGAACGGAACGGAACGGAACGGAACGGAACGGGATGGGACGGAACGGAACGGAACGAGAATAGAATAGTAGTTTTACTTACAAAGAGGTGACAGGTCTGCATCGCTTGGTGGGTTATTTTTCTTTGGAGATTTGTCTAATATGTAGATAAACCAATACAAGCTTTTACTTGGATTCTGTTCATATTGACCTATTTTTGTGATGAACCTTGAATGTCCTGTATGTTGATCCAAATAGTCAAATTTAAAGTTATCGCCATGCTTGGCAGCCTCTAACATAAACTCGAAAAATGTTGAATTTCTTAAAAGGAAAATATTTGTCAAATCATTATTTTCAACTTTGAACCCAGATTGGTACATTTTTATAAAAAAAGATATACTATAGAGTGTCTCAGTAAGCGTGCACTTTTTAATTTTCAAATAAAAACAACGTATTTTTGAGAAAGTTTTGATATTTTTTATTGGGATTAAAGAAGACATGTTCCGATTTAGTATGGAATAAAATATCTGGCAAATGACCCCCACGACTCTTATAACAGGCCATTACTCTTTGCATGAAATTTTCCATGACATTTTCACATACATTTGGCTGTATCTCACCGATGACGCATGGAACATGATAACCGAGTTCTTGTGGCCACAACTGGACGACATGGACCTGGACGAAATGTGGCACTAGCAAGACGGCGCTAGATGAAACAATCGATTTATTGCAGCAACGATTTTCAGAACAAATTATCTCACTAAATTCTGATGTCAACTGGCCACCAAGATCGTGCCATTTAACGCCGCGCCGTGTGAGTTTTTCTTTGGAGTTTTGTGAAATCTAGGGTTTCTGCGAGTAAACCATAAACAATTTCTGAGCTCAAATCCGAGATCCAACGCGTCATCGGTGAGATACAGCCACATCTCTGTGAAAAAGTCATGGGAAATTTCACGCCAAGAGTAATGGCCTGTTATAAGAATCGTGGGGGTCATTTGGCGGATATTTTATTCCATACTAAATCGGAACATGTCTTCTTTAATCCCAATAAAAAATATCACGACTTTCTCAAAAATACGTTGTTTTTATTAGAAAATTAAAAAGTGCACGCTTACTGAGAAGCCCTATATAATATCTGACTTAATTTAATAAAAAAATGTTGAAATAAAACTAACCTAAAATAAATTTTAAGTTAAAATTAAATAAAATTGTATTTACTTTGATACCTACATTGATGCAATGACCATAAAATATACTACTCACTTGGGTACCTCCACTTTGGTCTTGTCAATAACATTGATATCATCCCCGACCCATATGTGCTCCCATCCACTTATATCATCATCATTATAATTGTCATAGTCTGAAAGAGAAAACAGTCTAAAAAAGTTTTTTATTCTATTCTGCTTGACTATTTTTACGAACATTTGTCACAATATTCAATTGTTTAGTTAATGTTATTATTGTTGTTTTTGTTTTTTTTTTTATTATTTATGACTTTTATTTTGTGACTATGTATGTATTATGGTTTAGTTTTTATGTATTTTAATTTTGGTAAGGCTTAGTTTCCTTTATTAGTAGTATAGATTGCAACTTAATTGACAAAATTTTGCTGACATAAATGTGAATACATATAAGTAGGGCATCACTTATGATTAGACTTTTTTTGTGTTTATATGTACTGTGTTTATATGTGTGATGTCTGTTTGTATTCCAAAGCTAAATAAATAAATAAATAAATAAATATTGTGAGTTAAAAATATTCATAAATCAAATATCCTCTTTCTTTCCACAGGTTTGGAATCATGGGGTAGGATCCTCTTTTTCTACGCCTTTGATTCACCCACAATCTTCCACGATCAGGTCCAGAGATTCCATGCCCCCCCTCTCCCTAATTGTCTCGAGTGACTCATTTGGGCGACCATGATTATCCAAATTTATGGCTCACAAATATGTTTGTATGTAGGTATAATGTGCCTCATCAAAATACGAAATAATGAACATTTTATTTAGTAATCCCAAAATCCTTGCGTTTGTAATGAACAAGTGGAAGTCCATTTTCAATTAACTAAAGTTACAAAATCACAGTAATTTTACACAAAATGTCCGACACAAGACTCTGCTCAGAGGGAGGTTCAGGGGGTCCGGACTTCCCCAAATTAAATAGCATCATACTACATAAAATACCCCCCGAACACATCCTGAACACGAAATTAATTTCAACCTGCCTGGACTACCCCGAAAAAAAAGTTCCGGGCCGGCCTTGTTCCGACAGCTAGACCGACATGTCTGTGTAACATAAGAAACTGAACGTTTAAATTAGTAAAACAATACTGCTCAATCCGACCAACTTCCACCTAGGCAGGGGAACCCTAGGTAATTTCCATATTATCTCTGTTTTTGTATGGAAATTACTTAAGGTTCCCCTGCCTAGGTGGAAGTTGGTGGGATTGGGCATACATGTATTGCAATATTAAGAAAAAATCTTCATTACAAAAAACAAGAACTTACAATCTGACGACAGCACGTTTGCGTACAAATTGATGAATAAAACTGCAGTAAAAAATAACTTCATTTTGGTTTTTTACTTCCTTTGTGGATGCTTTAAAATAGGTAATAAAAACACTTGATAGCAATTTTTTTATATACTCAGAGGTGACCGCCAAATCGTGCGCAGTTAACTAAACGTAATTCCTAATAATGAGTGCAATAAATCCAAGTGCACGAATTTTATTATAATTATTTTATTATATCTATAATCGGCTGAAATTGTTTTTTCCCATAACAAAACGGTTTTTTCCTATTACAATGTGGTCATTCCCATTACAAAACTGTTTTTTCCATTACAAAACTATTTTTTTTTCTATCAATCCCAGATGCCTTCCTCGGCACTAAACCCTTGTCGATTATTCCCAACTCTTCTTGGGTCACAGGGTTTGAAACCCTTATGGTCCCGGTTAGGAAGGGTGACATCAACTTGCGTGATTCTGCCGCTGGCCGCACCCAGTCTCCGCCTGGAAGGAATGGGTTACAGAGATAGGAAACACCGATCCCTGGTCTGTGAGTCGCACCGTGACTAAGACCAGGAAATCTCCTGACCAGTACTACCTTACCAGCATCATTGCTGGCGGTAGTGAAACACTGTGCATTGACGACACATTAAGGGCCTTACTGAATGGGCTTGTCCCTCTGGACTCAGCGTCCAAAACACCCCACACCATCGGCAGGTGCGAGTCCTATCTCGTCACCCCACGCATGGGTCAGTAAGGGTTTCAAACCCAGTGATCCATGAAGAGTTGGGAATAATAGGAAGGCATTGATAGAGAGAAAAACAGTTTTGAAATGGAATAAAACAGTTTTGTAATGGTAAAAACCATTTTGTAATGGGAAAAAACATTTTGTAATGGGACAAAAACATTTTGTAATGGGACAAAAACATTTTGTAATGGGAAAAACCGTTTTGTAATGGGAAAAACAAATTGTAATGTAAAAACGAACTTAAAATTGTTTAGCTGTATAATTGACTAAAATTTAAAAATAGTTTTTTTCTCAAAAATCCAAAAAAAATACCAAAATATAAAAAAAAACTCTTTTAAAAAAAAATCTATAATCCAAGAATCAACAACAATATGAAAAAAATTGATTTTAAGTAAGTATCTAATTTTTTAATTGAGTGCCTGGCAATCTTTGAGTACCCCTTGGTACTCTTTTTTTTATCCCGCAGAGTAATTTTATTTATCACTAAGCAAACAACCTTTATTTTTGTTTTCAATTGAATTTATTTATAGATTAGTACATAGATGATAAAACTGTGCAAATAAAGACTTAGGTACATGCGCAATGCGTATAAAATAGCTGTTGGAATAGAGTTTGGCATAATGGATCTCCAAATTAACTTAGCAGATAGTGAGTTTAAAGTCCGGCAAAATGGATCTCCACATTAGTATAGCAAATAGTGAGTTTGAAGTGCAGCAAAATGGATCTCCAAGTTTACATAGTGCGTTTAAAATAGTCCGAAATAGATCTCCAAATTAAGGTATTTACCAAATATTTCTCCAAATTTACTTATCAAATAGAGTGCTACTTGTGCCGGGTACAATTTTTTATAAATATTTTTTATTTTATTTGTTTATACTGGGTGATTTACTATGATTTACAGTCTTGTTTTTGTAAACATAGCAAAATATCTTCTACCTGGTACATTACTATAAATATAAATTATTTATAATCGTACTACATTGTAATAACCTATTTGTGTTTGCAATAGGAGATACCTAATAACATTATTTTTGAAATCTCAGTTCGTTTCTACATGTTTAGATTAGTTTAGAATCGCGATTATTAGAAATTGTTAAAATGAAATTATTAACGAATTCAGTTTTCTTGGTTTTGACGATATTATTTGTGAATATTTTTGGACTGCCACAACGTAAGGGATTTTTGGTTTTTGGAATGAAACAGTTTGAATCAAGCAGTTTATTTAGATTTGTGTACATTAAACATCTCGTGAAGTATATGTAATTTTTAACCATGCTTATTATTAAAATTTTAATAACGTCCCAATGTCCCAGCACCTTGAAATTTTGCGCCCACAGTTTGTTGTAAGTGACAGTTTAAAATTGTAGTACTGTTTTATCATAAACACGTTTAAGGGCATGGCACCAGGAATGACGGCATAGTCTTTTTCCACGGCATTAAGGTTCAAAATCGCGTGAACAATCGCATGATAAAATGGTAAAAATAGCGTTTTTTCCATTTTTTGGGGTTAATTTTGCGTCTATCAAAAAACTTTTACGGTTATTCCCTAGATTTTAATGCATATTATCAGTATAAAAAAAGAATACTCCGCGACTGTTTTTAATTTTTTTTTCAGAGAAATCTATACAAGATATAAAAAATCTTTTACGGTTATTCCCTAGATAAATGATCAATGCATCTATCCTATTTTGTTCCAAAGCATATTTAGCTACGGTTGTCGAGATAGAAGGTCTCCCGTTTTTAGAAATTTTTGAAATGTCGGTATGCATACTCTTAAATTAATAAATTGTAATAATTCAATGTTTATACGGAGAGAGATTGGCATGGTGTGGCAAACAATGGCATGGTTCTTGAAAAGTTTTTTTACCACATTTATTTAAGAGGCATTAAGAACGACAGAAGCAGTTGGGTATATTAATAATAGTCCTACGTTTTCGGTCACACTTCTTATGGATCAGTTCACCATCATTCCAAAAAATCCGATGCACTAATTGGATTTTTTGTTCATATTTTCTTTTTGTTTCAGATAATCGAAATATATCTGGCTGGGAGTATGTATGGGTCGGAGATAACATAACAGAAATATACAAGACGAAAGTGGAAGTTCCCAAGTAAGATTTGATATGATTGTTGGTTAGCTGGAAGAATTCGTACCACCACGTTAAGTTCTCCCTAGTTAAAATTACTACCTATCCATAATTAAAATCTTTTTTGTTGCTTCGCTAGTGTTTTCCATGGAAAACAGACAAATTAAAAAAAATATGACAAGCTCGTACTATAACTTTGGTATAACAAAAATAACCCTACATAATCTGCTTTCTTCTCTTGAAACACTCATGAGATTCCAAACACGGCGGTATTCGGTGACTGGATTCTCTCGATTTCTCGGCCAAAATTAGACTATTGATCTGAATTTCTTTCTCAATGCTCTTTCAGACGATACCCCACATGACAACACAAATTTTGTATCTCCACAAACGCTTTACATCTTTGGAGACGGCTGATCCAATGTGATACAGAACGATAATGTTATCTAATTTACGCAATTGTTCAGCTGTAGCTAATCTGGAAATGAGTTAATGTTCGATTGCAATATTTGGAGAAAACGCCAAGGGAACATAAATGAAAGCATGCATCTTTTTTTACAAAAAGCTTATTCCAAATACCTTGTTGCGTCACAGCAAGCATATAAGAAAAGCTTGTGTCGAGAAGTGCAGACTACATCTTCAACACCGAGATTAAGACCCGGCACCTACTGATTAGTAGTCCGCCCTCCGAACAACTGCGCCAAAAATGTACTTGAAAATTAAATTAAATTAAATATAACAGGTATTTTAACTTTTCAGAAATTCAACCTTCTTCGACTTTATGGTCGAAGCAGCCGAACATGATCGTCGCTTTAAATTTGAGTACATTGATTCACAATCGGGACATTCCAAATTTATTACAAAGATTGGAAAACACGAGCAAGTTCCAAGCAGAAACTTGTACTGGTTGATATACATTTTGGACAAAGCTCCTAATAAGAACAAACCACCGGGGGTAGAATATTTGTCGCCCCTTTGTAAGTATTTTTATCCTATAAAGTTTGTGGTTTTCGGGAGTTCTACTGTGTGTCGAGCTTTCCATAGATAGGGGGCCGCCGCTACCATGTGTGCAAATTGTGCGGACCGATCGAAGGGGCGGACTTCAGAAACTAGTCTTAAAAGAACTAACTACCTGTGTAAATAAAGTGTATCTCACAATTTTCTCGTAAAAAATCTTAGTATCTTATATTCTAATTTCAGTGTGAGTTCTAACTGCGCAATTGCATGATTATTTTTTATGTTTATTTTGTGATTTAACGAGTGGAGGGCCTTAAATAGAATAAATATTAATAATAATTTTGTGATTTTGTGTAATATGCTTTGTAAAAATGGCCTAAAAAGCCGTATAAGATTGTAAAAATAAAAATAATAAAATAAAATAACTGGGCTCATTAGTTAACCCAAGTTTGCCTGCGGCGCCATTTTTAAACTTTATTCTTCACATATGTACCATAGACAAATTTGAAATTATTATAGAAGTGAGGATGTGGGGAAGGGGGACGTAAATATTTTTATGGTTCTAATCGTTGTACATATATCTTTTTTTTCAGCTGTTGGAAATATGATTGTCGAAGACAAAAAGTATTACTTGTGGTGGCTCAGGACAGCCAATTTTTAGATTTTGGAATAAATAGCCCAACGATTGTTTGACCAAAGTGTTTTGTTGGATGTTTATTGTAAAAAAAAAAAAGAAAAATAGTAGTAAGTGTATGAATTATCTAAAAGAATACCGAATTAGAAATTTGTTAAATATTCTTAGTTTAATAAATACATAATTACAAATACATAATTAACAAGAATGCCGTATTGTCTTCTTCATTTTATTGGAAATTACACCTTCACATTTTTTTTGGATTACTATATATGAGGAAACATAGTCAGGCAAGATGGTCTGACGAGGTGAGGTGAATCGCAGGAAGCAAGTGGATGCATCATGCCCAGGATGGGAATCTGTAGAAATTCAAAGGCCTCTATGTTCAGCATTGGAATTAAAACGGCTGAGAAAGAAGAAGAAGACTATATAAACTACAAATTATTTCTAACTGCAAGTTCATTTATTTACATTTCAATGAACAATTTAAAATGTTACAAAATATTATTTTAAGCATACAATATGAAAAAGGGTACAAAACTGTTCACTATAGGGCGAACCTCCAGTCAACACATTCTCCGTTAGTAAGGGAAATTAGAGGACGTCAGCCGAAATAGATAGTGTTTTCCTTTTTGAACAGATACACTACCGATGCCTGCAAGAAAACATATTTATTTAGTTACTACTTTCAGTGCTTCATTATGCAAACCTATCGGTTCTGTTGAAGAAAAACTATAATAGATAGAATATAGTATAGACTATGAGTACAGATAGGAATAGAGTATAATAGAACATAACAGAATAGGATAGAGAGAATAGAACATAACTGAACAGAATAGAGAGAATAGAATGGAATGGAATAGAAAACAGTTAAAAGGAGTAGAGTTAAATAGAATAGAATATAATATAATATAGTATAGAATAGAATAATAGATTTTAAGATAGTAAGCAAAGTGCTGGGAGGCGCCCCAGGTCACAAACAGAATAAATAGTGGGTTCTCCTTTTTTGGAAGGCTTCTGGACGGGGCACCCACAACAACAGCGACCAAAGGTAGAGAGGAGGAACTTCAAAAAAAGCAATGAATAGATTTGATTAGAAAAGAAAAGAAAAGAAAAGAAAAGAAAAGAAAAGAAAAGAAAAGAAAAGAAAAGAAAAGAAAAGAAAAGAAAAGAAAAGAAAAGAAAAGAAAAGAAAAGAAAAGAAAAGAAAAGAAAAGAAAAGAAAAGAAAAGAATAGTATAGAGTACAATGAAATAGAATTTAAAATAAGGAATTTAATTCATACCGAGTGGTGAGTGTTCATTAGGTCCAGGACGATTTATCTTGTTTGGAGCGTTGCCGGTAACGAAGAATAGCCAATATTTGTCTCGTGTTTGTGAATCATTTCCGATTTTGGTAGTAATGGGACCACGACCCATGAAATAAAGAACATATTCGAAACTGAAATCTTTATTCATGTCTGCGGCTTTTTGCATCACATCGAAAAATGTGGTTCCTCTGAAAGAATAATTTTTTGAAGGACCATTAGATATTGAGCGTATTCGCAAAACATAGGGATTAGCTGGCAGAGATCGCAGCACTGCGATAATGTCAACAAATGTTGTGATTTATATGGCATGGCACCAGGAATGACGTCACAGTCTTTTCCCACGGCATTAAGGTTCAAAATTGCGTGACAATAGCATGATAAAATGGTATAAAAATAGTGTTTTTTCCATTTTTTGGGGTTAATTTTGCGTCTATCAAAAAACTTTTACGGTTATTCCCTAGATTTTAATGCATATTATCAGTACAAGAAAAAAAAATTACTCCGCGACTTTCGAGAAACGAGTTTCCGTCTTTCGGAAAAAATGTCGGAGGTGTTTTTAAATATTTTTTTTGCGAAATCTATACAAGATATAAAAAATCTATTACGGTTATTCCCTAGATAAAGGTTCAATGCATCTACCCTATTTTGTTCCAAAGCATATTTAGTAACGGTTATCGAGATAGAAGGTCTCCCGTATTTAGAAAATTTTGAAATGTCGGTATGCATACTCTTAAAATGTTAACATGTCTCTTGTCCACCAAAAGTGTAAATAAATAAAAATGTAGATGGGTGAAAGAAAAGGTGCATTGAAGGAATCCCGCGGGCTTAAGGCCCTCCACATCCCCGGGTAGCTCAGGCGCATTAATAGCGACCTATTTACCCGCACTTCTAGACAAATCTATATTAAGAGGTGGGCTCAGGGTTAGCCTTAAGGAAGCCCCCCGGCAAACCCCACCCCTAAATTACATTCCTTATCCAAGGAGGTTACAATTCACACTTACAGATAAGAGACGTAAATACTAATTCATCCACATCATCAAAGAAGAGGTGCAAGGAAACGCGGTCGTCCAGAGCCACTTGGCTCGACCAAAAAATTACACTTTTTATCAAGTGCGGACCGGGGCATACTGAAAAACTTAAACCTGAAAGAACTTACTCTTCAACTTCGACAGTGATTTGGCGCATTTTGGTAACATCATCACCCACCCAGTCATAGTAAGGGACCTGTATTGGTTTAGCCAATTCAAAAAATTAAAAGGTAACAAATAATTATAATAATTTCAAGTATACGATACCACACATGACCCAACACGACCCTTGGATCCCCTGAAACGTCTTACAACTTTTTTGCCTCTGCAAATCTGCATTTCCCCTTGAATAATTATGAATTGAATATGAATAATTATGAAGTCACTAACTTAAACATAAATTATAAAAGGTAAAGTCTAATTTTTGTAAGTGTTCGGCATAACTCCTGCATTTTACGATGTACTGCGAAAAATTAGAATAACATTTGCGATAATATAGACTGTCTCCCAACGTCGCCAGTTTTTGGAGAAAAATCTTTTCCTAGGAGATGCCATGACGATGAGGTGATCCAAGGATTGTGTGGGGTCGGGTGTGGTATCGTATAAAAGGGCGTTGGAAAAGAAATCCAGATCTTAAGTCACAATTTTTCCAGCTCAAGCCTATAAAGTATGCCGGGTTGGTTTGTTAAATGTTTGACGTTGCGAAGCACGGGTAACTCAGCTAGTGTTTGTATAAAATCAAATGTAATTGTGAACTAGGTATATTCAGTATAATAAAAACCATCTACTCGCAACATGTATTTTAATTAATAAGGACCTGAAAGCAAATCAGCCTTCAACAAGAAGGATGATCCAATTTGTAATTTTGAAATGAATTGTCACCCAGTTTACGTACGGTTGCAAAGTTTCAGGTCTCTAAGGCTGGCCACACACGCCCCGAAGTTCAGTTCCGGAATCGACCGTTTTGCAAAAAAGTTCCGATCAAAACCTCTCTCTGAATTCAGCGTCACCCCGATTTTAAATTCAGAAAGAGGTTTTGGTCGGAACTTTTTTGCAAAACGGTCGATTCCGGAACTGAACTTCGGGACGTTTGTGGTGAGCCTTAGTGGTCAGGAAGTTATTAAAATTTGGATTGAAAGATATAGGCGTTTTAAGAGTATGCATATCGACATTTCAAAAATTTCTAAAAACGGGAGACCTTATATCTCGACAACCGTTACTAAATATGCTTTGGAACAAAATAGGGTAGATGCATTGAACATTTATCTAGGGAATAACCGTAAAAGATTTTTTATATATTGTATAGATTTCTCAAAAAATAATTTGAAAAACAACTCTGATTTTTTCTCCGAAAGACGGAAACTCGTTTCCCGAAAGTCGCGGAGTAAATACTTTTTTTGTACTGATAATATACATTAAAATCTAGGGAATAACCGTAAATGTTTTTTGATAGACGCAAAATTAACCCTAAAAAATGGAAAAAACGCTATTTTTACCATTTTATCATGCGATTGTCACGCAATTTTGAACCTTAATGCCGTGGGAGAAGACTGTGACGTCATTCTTGGTGCCATGCCCTTAAACCTAATATGAAAAGTAATTGACCATTATTTTTTGGTCACGAACAACATTTAATTATAAAATTGGTTTCATTAACACTATATTGTGTACTACAACGTGATGCGATGTGTTGATGTATTAAGAGTAGGCGTATTGACTTTTAAAAAAACTCTAAAAACGGGAGACCTTAGATTTCGACAACCGTCACTAAATATGCTTTGTAAAAAATAGAGTAGATACATTGAACCTTTTCTAGGGAATAACCGTAAAATATTTTTTATGTCTTATATAGATTTCTCAAAAAAAAATGAAAAACACCTCTGATCTTTTTTCCAAAAGACAGCAAGTCTCGGAGATTTTTTTTGTATTCATAATATAAATTAAAATCTAAGTAATGACCGTAAAAGTTTTTTGATTGAAGCGAAATTAACCCCAAAAAATGGGAAAAACGCTATTTTTACCATTTTATCATTCAATTGTTCATGCGATTTTAAACCTTAAAGCCCCGGGAAATGACCGTGACGTCATAGTTGGGTCGCGAGTTTTAAGTGAATTTGAATACAGTTAGGTATTTATTATCAATAATGGATTTTTTATTAATTTATGTTCAGTTGAAATATTAACGGCTTCAAAATGAAATGGTCTACAGCCGCCATTTTCTTCGTGACGTTGTGTGTAAATGTTTTATCATTGGATTGTAAGTTTTTCTAAATATTTTCCATTAAATTAATTAAAATGTATCTAAATATACCTATTGCATTCGTATTATCAACATTATCATGATATCTATACAGGGTGTCCCGTAAATCCGTCATCCCGTGGAGGGGTGATAGACCAGCTCATAAGTGACCAGAATAACGAAATGAGACCTTAGTAAAAAATCGCTCGTTCTCGAGATATCGGCGTTTACGTTTTTCTAAAAATTCGACAGCTTCGTTGAGGTTTTCGATTGCCACGGTCACAAAATTCAATATTCTAGGAAAATAATTTTTGATACGTCATCCTTTTTACCATCCTAATTAATCCAGCTATTGGATTATAGTTCAAAACAAAACACATTAAGCCATAATTTAGGAAAAAACGAGCATCGTTTACGACTCTCGTGTTTTTTTAAATTTTATTAGCCATTTTCAACTCTTTTACACTGTAAAAAATATGTATCTTATTAACCAATGTTAAAACAATGTACACCAATGTTTTAGCAAATAGTGTAATAGATGCTGAAACATTTGTTCGCTATGGGGAGATTAGCACTGCTGTGATCTCTGCCAGTCAACTCTATTATACACCCTACACTTTGTCTTATTTAGCTGACATACGCTAAAAAAGACTTATGCCCAATACCACCAACTACCACTTAGGAAGGAGAGCCCTAAGAAATTTTCATACAAAAACAGAGATAATATTCTATTTTCTAAGTAATAGAGTGTGAGTCCTGCAATAATTCCATATGCAATGCAACATGCAACTCACCTACGTTAGGTGCCCAAATATCTCCGCCCAGAGCAGGTGAGTTGCATGTTGCATTTCATATGGAATTATTACAGGACTCGCACTCTATTACTTAGTAAATAGAATATTATCTCTGTTTTTGTATGGAAATTTCTTAGGGCTCTCCTTCCTAAGTGGTAGTTGGTGGGATTGGGAATTAATTAATTAAAACATTATGAACATTTACAGAAAAAAACGCGTAGGTAACTGTTTGTTGATTTGTTTTTTTTTTCAGATGTGGATAACAAAACAACAAAGGCTCATTATTATGTCTGGGTGGGTGACGATATTAGTAAATCATACGAAACCACTATTGAAGTATCCGAGTAAGATCTTTAATGTTTTATCCGAACTTAAGAGAGAGATCTCTCATGTTTTATCCAAACCTAAAAGTGTTAGGTAGATTGAGATCTCCAATGTTATATCCAAACCTAAGGGTTTAACAGTGAGATCTCTCATGTTTTATCCAAACTTAAGAGTGTTAGATTGATTGAGATCTCCAATGTTTTATCCAAACCTTCGGGTTTAAGAGTGAGATATCTCATGTTTTATCCAAACTTAAGAGTGTTAGATTCAGATCTACAATGTTTTATCCAAACCTTAGGGTTTTAGAGTGAGATCTCTCATGTTTTATCCAAATCTAAGAGTGTTAGATTGAGATCCCCAATGTTTTGTCCAAACCTAGGAATTTTCGAAATATGCACAATTTCCTTCAAAGCCTTAAGTCATTACGGAAGGAATCTTAACATTTGATAAAATACAGACGCCTGAGTCATTAGAAAAGTTTACCACAGCCAAGAGTTATTTTTTCAGAGGATCTAAACTTTTCTACGTTATGCTAATTGCTGCCGATAGGAACAAGGACTTCACATTCAAATCCTTAGTTACTTTGAAAAAGGACGATGATGGGATACTGAAGAGTTATCACATTATCACGCAAATTGGAGATCATTTGACAGCTCCAGAGAAAAATATACACTTTTCTTTATTTGTTACTGATAAAGCTCCAAAAAAGGATAGTCCACCTGGTGAGAAGGAGCTTGTTGCAGACGGTATGAAGATTCTTGCTTCTTATTTCATTTATTGCGGGTTATTATACTGAATGTTCATCTCATGCCATAGATGTGTAGAACGGAACGCCAGACTTACCTATCTCTATCCCTATCCTTACACACTTCCGCCACATTAATTTTACTCAAAATATGCCTTCGTTGAGCATCTGGACGACACGGTATATTTTATTTTGTGTCTTTTCATTCTTCATCCTCTCTACATGTTCTAACCATTTGAACTTGTTCATTTTCACACTTTTATATAGGTACTCACTAATAATTATAGTTTGGACCTGTTGAGAAAATGTATAAGGGCAAGATGACCGAAAGTATATGAGCGAAAGAAGAGGTGTGAGTAAGCGCGGCCGTCCGAAACTGACCTGCACCGAACGGCGATTATGTTGACCAGATGCTCAATGAAGGACACGTTTTGGGTAAAAGAAATCGGAGGGCATTTATGATAAATTGACAGAAGCGAGGTGTGTGTGCAAGGATTTGGCGTTCTGTCCTCTGTGTGTACCCAGCAAGGGACACGCGCTCATATTATAATTTGACTATTGTTGTCTTGCAGATGTCAGAAGTTTAGCGGTTCAAGACGGCAAGTACTACCTGCTCTGGTTGAAAACCTCTAAGAAATAAATCAGGAGACAACTGATTCACTGTAAGAAGTGAGACTGTAATATTACAATAATCAAGTATTGTATTTTAATATGATTGTATGTATTAATATTTAGAGGCGGCTATCCCTTCCCATACACAAGTACCTATGTACTTTTTTGGGAAGGTAGTGCGTTTATATAAAACTTGTTAATTTGATATGAATGAATGTTTCATTTCATTTCGTTTCACTTATTTAATATCCACACAATAAAACAAAGTAAAAAATATAAGTAAGAAACAACTATTGGATTTTATTGCCCCACTAGGCGGAAGCCTGTTCTGGGGCAATACGAGTACTAACTACAATATAGTTCAAGGCTACATGTATGGAAAAAAAATAACAAAAATACTGGAGAAGAAGTAATATAAATGATTCACGAATGTTGTAGACTGATTTCGGTGTAATGGTTAAGGATTAGTTAGTTAGGTCTGTTTATTATAATGCAATATGTTTATTAGGAGGTGTACAATTGTACACTGTATAGTGTACATCACTGTACAGCCGTGAGATGTATGTATGAAATATCATGTATCACTTTTATGAATGAAGAATATTATTATTATTAAATTGCTTTTGCAATAATCTCAACCGATGTAGGTACAGCAAAGGATGGACTTTCCATCAGGATTATGACTGATCGTCGGGTGGTTTAATGTGATCACTTTGAACCTAAGTAACATTCACCAATTCCAGTCCATCCTTCTGCCGCGGCCAGGAATCGAGCCCAGACCTCTAGCCTAACACGCTTGTACTCTACCCGCTGTGTCATGAAGCCTGATGAACGAAGCGAGAAGGAAACCCTATAATATATCAAGTACTACCGGCACCCATCGTGTACCAGCGTCTGCGTTCGAATCCCGGCCGCGGCAGAAGAATGAACTAAAGTTTGTGAATGTCACCTAAGCAATAAGCAGAAGCCTGATGGAAAGTTCATCCTTTGCTGTACATCCGTTGAGATAACTGCGACATGTAGAAAATGAGACGTTTCTCACAAAACATAAATAGTGATATTCAAAAGGTTGTAAAATTACTGTTGTTTGTGATATTGAGTGACTTTAAATACAGATTGCCATTCCTGTTCTATTCAGCGAATAGGTGACAAGTGATCCTCTGCCAGTTTGTCCTCGTTAGTTGAGCCTTCCGACAGTATATAATTTATATTCTACGAAATTGATCCCTAAAGCAACTCAAAGTGAATTGCTTACTTTCTTTTCGTATGGCATATGGGCAGGATTGTTCACCGATTGCGGTTGCGTCATTTTCTTCGTCGTCTCTATAGCCTAAGATCCAGCCGCTGCAGCCAGTCCATAACATCCTGTCCCGCTTCGTGGAGGCTGGTTGGGTCTCCTGAGAATTTCGCAATGGACACTCCTCCATACCTGCATATAGTACCTGTATTTACATACGAGGGTGGAGTGAAAAGTTCTCGGCCTAAGGTAGAAGCAGCATTGCTACCAAAAAATTTTTTTTACTGTTACGATGATACGTGTCTGAAAACAATATACGACAAGTTTCAGCTTGATCTGTCGAATGGTTTTAATTTAACGGCGTTTGGAAGTAGACGTGTCGGAGATGTTTTGTTGAAATGGATAAACCGGACTATCGTGCTGTTACAGATTCTTCATTTTGGACAGTTTATCGTCAACGTAAATTTACCAAAAGTTAATAAAGGTGAACTAGAATTCTTCTCCTTCATTTCCATAGTGAAAAAAATGGCGACCAAATTCAATCATGGTCGTAATTCTCTTGAACATGATCCACGTGAAAAACGGCCGAAAATTGCTATCACAAGGGAAAATGCTGTGCAGGTGCGCAATATGCTATTGGACGATCGGCGACTAAAGGTGCATGAGATAGCTGGGGTCCTAGGCATATCAAAAGAAAAAGTTGGACTCACTTTAAGTCAATGATTAAATATGAAAAGCCTCTCTGAAAATCGTCTGCCGCTTTTGTTGAATACTAACCAAAAACAAATTCAAAACGAATTTCGCAACAATGTTTGGGCCGTTTTAAGAAGGATTCAATTAATTTTGTGCACCGATTTTTTACTGTGGATTTAACGTGGGTTCATCACTACACTCTAGATATGAAAGAGCCATCAAAGCAGTGCTTGGAATCCAGTGGCACTAAAATGGCAAAGCCGATTTTACCTCCCGAAAAGATGATGGCTAGTGTCTTCTGGGATAAAAAGGGAATCCTTTTTACTCATTGCCTTGAAAATGAGTAAACAATAACAATAGAATATTATGCAAACATTTTGGACCAACTGAAAAAAAAAAATCACGAAAAAAAATCAAAACTCAAAAAATCAAAAAATCACACAAAAGGCTTAGAATCCAAAAGAAAAAAAACCCTCTTTCATCAAGAAAATTAACCTGCCCATTGAAGTGTTTTGGCATAGGAAAAATCGAAGGTTATCAAGTATAAATTATGGGAATATCCATCTCATTCACCTGATTTGACATCCTCTAACTTTAAGCATCCCCAAACATCAAAAAAATTGTAGCTAGATAACGTTTTTAGTCAAATGAAGAGAATGGTATCAACTGTAGATGGCTATTTTGCAGGCCTTGCAGAATTACCCTCAGACGCGAGAACTACTGATCGGAGAGACATCGGACCAAGTACACTGAACTAATAGAAGACCATTTAAAAATATAGATATATTTTTGAGCTAGAAAACACAGTTTTTCACCGTCAGGCCGAGAACTTTTCACTCCACCCTCGTACATACCTGTTTCTATTATTAGAATTTATTCGAAAAACAATATGATAATATACTTTTTTTTTAGCTTATCGTCAGTCTGCTGGAAGAGAAAAAAAAAACACCTGTGTTGATAATTATTAATTAACTACGTATTTGCATTCCGCACCATAAATTTAATACATTATGGTTATGTCACAATGTCATTTTGGTAAATATTAATCGATTCTATAGTTACACGTGTTTTATAGCCCAAGATCCCACCGCTATAAAAATGACCTATTTGCCCCCCCCCCACCCCATTTTTCTAGGAATTTCTTCGGTTTTTCACATTTTCTAGGAATATGGTAAGGCAAGGGTGGCCAACCTTTTCAGCAGTCTGGCCAGATTCTAAAAATGAGATGGCTTACCGGGCCGCATAACCAATTTTTTAAAACAAAAAAAAAATACATACGTATGTCTCGGGGGGGGGGGCAGAAATCAAAATGATGAAAAATTAGGACCTGAAAAAGTGAAATAGCGCCGCATGCGAAACTGAGTGGAGAAGGCCCCTAACAAAATGTGTGAAACACGCTTTCTAATTAAAAAGATTACCCAAAATAGCGCCGCAGGCAAAATTTTTAAGGGAAAAATGGGTGAAGTGACGAATCTGATTGTCTTTCTATAACAGGAAATACATACGGTTATATTGTAGGACTGCTCCGCGGGCCGCTGGTTGGCCACCCTAGATATAGGGTAAAGTGCTCAATGATAAAAAGTACCCTTAGGCTATATTTACTATAAAAAATGTTGTGTACATTTTTCATAGGGTTTTCCCGCAAGAGCTGGTCAAAATACCGTTTTTTTATAACAAAAAAATACATTTAGTAAGGATTATTTTTGTAATTAATTACATTCTCCTATAGGTATTTATTTATTTATTTTCCTATCTACGGCATAAGCCATTTACTTTCTTTTTATCTAATAAAATTTTGTAAAACTAAACACCAATATATTATATATATTACACCAATACACCAATATATTATATTGGTGTTTAGTTTTACAAAATTTATTCCAAAATAAAAAACTTATTCCTAAATAATACGAAAAAACGTATTCGGCAGGGGGGGGGGGGGGCAAAAAGATTTTGTTTGCTCATCTGTAAACGTTAATTCAAATCAAATTTTGATTAAAGAAGTAAATAAAAAATAGGTAATTTTTTGGTGGTGGGCTCTTAGGCAATATGTACTCTATGATCATAAATTAAAATTGCAAAAATACGTGCTGTTTTAATCAAGGTAGATGGCGGTAGACATATAATTCCCAATTTAAAGTCCATTTTTTAGTTCGGAAAGTTATAGAATATGTTGAGTTTCTTGTCGCCTTTTTTCCGTGTTGTATTTTTTCAGACCCTTCACTTTTCTTTAAATAAAAACACCAAATTGAAAATGTATGTGAAATTATAATTTATTTTACCAGAATTGTATATTAAATATGTGGTGATTTCCTATGTTTTTTCATTCACAATTTTGATAATTTGTATTCATTTGGGAAAATAATAAAACTGTCAATAGGTACATTATAGTTCTGTGGATTTTTTAAAACAATTATGTATTCTAAAAGGTGGTCTGATGACCTAGTCCAACAAGCCGGAAGAACCTGGATGCGGAGGGGGAGAAACAGAGATGAGTGGAAGGAAATGGAAGAGGCCTACGTCCAGCAGTGGAGGGAGGAAGGCTGAGGAAGAAGAAGAAGAAGAAGAAGTATTCTGTATTTAATTAGCTTTTTTTTGTTTTGTCAACTCAGCTATTCTAGAATGTTGGTACAAAATGTTGACTTTTTGTGAATCTGCAATTCTCCGACTTATGTGTGGGTGAAATTGGCAGTCCTCAACCAGAAGAGGTAATGTTTGCCCTCTTGAACGACCAAACTACTAACACCTACAAATAAGAAAAATATAAATTAACAATATATTTAAAAAAAAAAAAAAAAGTTCTTGACTTGCATACACAAACCTGAATACTTTCCTGCACACTTAGCACTAGGCTAAAACCCTGCATCGCAAAGAGTGGAATACATCGCCAGTGCCGGGATTTGAACCTGGCACCTCCCGCTTGAGGAACTGCTGCCTCAACCAACTGGGCCAACCATGTACTCTACTAAGATTGTTCTCCATAAGTGGACCATATGATCTTATGGACAAGATTTATGGAAAAAAGTCTTCAGGTTTTGGGCAAGTCTCTGCACCTCCTTCCAAGCGAAACTATTTTACGTCAACACCGCGTTGTGTATTTGGATTGTCCGGCTAAACCTACCCTGACATCTTGTACCTGAAGGGATGTGTGTTAGATACATATGCTCTACGTTAGAAATTGTTTATTGTTATTTATCGTCCTTAAACCCTATATCGGGCACTTGGACTCGTCAATTTACATAATTAGACATATAATAGTTAAATGGATTATACAGCAGATATTACGCACAATATCAAGGCTAAAGAGTGTAAAGGGCTCTGTTAGCATTTTCTCAGAGACATAGTAAGAAATAAGATAATTGGAGAGCGTCCATGTCAAATTGTATGAATGTGACTGTAGCAAGGAACATTTGAAGACATAGGGCTTTGGGTATAGATCAGATTTTTTAAGGAAGGTCAAGAGACCACGCATTGCTTGTGCCACTGCGAATAGCATAGATCACAGATGCGAAATCCTTCGATGCTACATATTATTGCCTTCAAGACCTATACTGCCGTTCTAAGCGAGAACCTCGTATACGCCACCTTTAGGTATTTTGAATTTTCCATTGAAATGAATATCTTTTTTTAAGGAAGATGAATCATACCAAGTGGAGATAGGTCATTTTGTCCAGGAGGATTATTCTTCTTTGGGGCACTGTTGGTTATGAAGAGTAACCAATATTTATTTTCTGCTGGAACTTGTACGTCATCACCGATTTTGGTAATAAAGTAACCAAGCCCACTGTAAAATATGGATTGAAATATGAAATCGCTATCCTTTTCAGCAGCTTTTACCATGACGTCGTAAAATTTGGACCCCCTGAAAGAATTCAGTATATTAAATATTTTTAGTGGAATGGAAATTGGTAGAGAACATAGCAAGACGTATGTGGATACCTAGGGCGCCGAGGAGGGGCAGTTGGGAGCAGCTGCCCCCTCATAGAGATTGGAATAGGTATATATTTTTTCATACTAATTGATGAAACCTCATAAAAAATATCATTACTACCACACATTTTTTCAGCATATCATCATTTCAGAAAATCCATCAGTTTTATAAAAAGAAATTGCCTACGGCGCTATTTTTTGTTGCTTTTTTTAAATTTAATTTAACTTAAATCATTTTTCATACATATTATTGTGCAAAGTATTATATAACACATTAATTAAATGATAAAAAAATGCCATACGAGTAAATCTGAGGAAGGTAGATCTATAAAAACGAATCGTTAAAAATTCCAGTTTATTTTTTATGGTTCAAAAATACTTCCGACGAATGGAATGCATAACGAATACCGATTTTAATAAGCGCCGTAAGCAAAAAATAATGGTTTTTCACAATAATAATGATGTTTTTTTGAAGATGGGTGAAGTAATCAACCTGGGATCCTTCTATAGTAGACATATAGAGAGAGGGGGGCTTGCCCTCCCATATATACGCCCTTGATTAAAGTAGAACTTACACTGGCACCTCCACAGTAATTTTGTGTGTTTCACTAATACTATCATTCACCCACACGTAATACGGAACTTCCAAATCCAAATCTGAAAACGTAAGAAATTAAAATGATTACAATTTAATATTATTTATTTATCATTTTATCCATGTACAGCCGTATGGCCTTTAATTGATTTGTCGAGCGTTCACAATTTTTATGCTAAAAAGGTGTTAACGGTCGGTTATGTACACGAGCCAAGACAATAATAATAATGACTATTGCTTTGTTGTTATTTAAAAAAAAAATAGTTTGACCGGAAAATTTCTACATAAAAATTAAAAAAAACTGTAATTATTAATACTTGTAATATTAAGACGCCTTCTAAACACTGATATTTCAGGCACAATGATTGAATTTTAGGCCCCACGCATCTGAGCCTAATCCTGTGATATCCGTGATATCTGGATAGGTGAATTTTTCCCAGTATTGCTGGCTGATGAGTTTTATATGTGAATCATGAATGATAATATGTAGACTCTTCTGGCTGATTATACTGAGAAGTGTGTTGGCAAAGTCATGCCTCCGCGTAAAATTATATTTTTTAGCTTTAAGATTAGTTTTCTTGAGGGTTGGCTGTATGATATTGCAGTCCTGCGATAAGCCCGCCCTTTTTTAAATTATTGTTCTCTTGTATCTGTATGTAGGTATTTTTTTGGCTAATATAGCTTCATTATTATTATTATTTCAAATCAATTTTATTAGCACAAAAGTATACAAAAAATTCTCAGCTCTACAGGGTGTTTGATAGATGGATACAGATTCGGAAACAGTAAAATTGAAAGGAAATGTGTGTTTCACTATGCAACTCTACTTATAGTAAATTTGTATGGAAATTTGCTTAAATTAGAGGTGATCTATTTAAGTTTTTGTATCATGGATTTACGAAACTAATGTTTTTTAGAATGTTTTGTATATCATTTGAAAGAGCATAAACCAGAGAAGTTTTTTCCAGATTTCTGAATATTTGAACATTTTTTTTCTAATCTAAAATCCTCTCTAAAGTCGTAACTCGATTTTGAAATATCTCTTTCTCGAAACTTTAATCCGATATTTTTTTAACATGATTGTTTTTCAGATTGAAACTTATGATTTAAATAGACTAAACACATATTCAGGTAATAAAAAAGAAAGATAGAACTAAGTAGGTACTTTTACTTACGATGCTATCGGGCTAAAACTTGAGTAATTCGGGGTATTTTGAAAAAAAGGTTAAATCTCGAATATCTCGAGAACCGAGCGACTTTTGACTAAGCTAAGTTTGGCTCAAAAGATGCTAAATGACCTCTACTATCACTCCTGAAGATATCTGTATCCATCTATCAAACACCCTGTATATTATAATACTTAAATTCGTATAAAAAATACAAAAACATTAAAACTAGATTTAAAATAAAAATAATATAGAATTACATATTATACAGAACTAAAAACTACTTACATACTATTGGGTGTCCTCCTCTCCCATGATGTGCACAAAAATGCACTATCATGGGAGAGTTTAAGAGCTATAGAGAGAGAAACCTTCTAACAATCAAGCAAGAGACAGCAGAACAGCCTTTTGCATGGTGTATCGAAGTCCACCATGCAGTCCAAGTTTCTCAAGATTTTCTTTGAGACTCTTAGGAATGACACCATTTCTGGATATCACTATAGGAATGATGACAGTGGAAGGTCTCCACATCTCCATAATTTCATGAGCAAGATCAAGATATTTTGTAATCTTGTCTTGCTCAGCCTAATGAAGATTTTCATCATATGGTATAGTGATATCCACAATATATGTTTTCTTTTCCCTACAATCAACCAATACAATATCCGCTCGATTAGCTGGAATTGTAAGATCGGTTTGTATTGGTCGATCCCAGTACAACTTAATATTGCCATTTTCAAGCACCGACAACACATCGTATTATTATTATTATAAAAATTGCTCGCTTTAAGAATAAATAAGTAGACAAAATAATTAGAATTTTAGAAAAACTTACAATCATAAGATGAAGCATTCACACATAGAATTGTTAAGAATATTGCAGGTATGAACGACTTCATTTCGTGGCTGTTAATTTAACTTCTGTTAATGAAATTAGCATTTTTTTCAATTTATTATATTATCTTATCGCAATAATATATTATTTCTAATCAGTTATCACGAATAACACATTAATAAAACAGTAATTCGATTATTATTGATTACAGAGGACATGATTCATATTATTTAAGGGCTTGGTACCAAGAATGACGTCACACTCATTTCCCACGGCATTAAGGTTCAAAATCGCGTGAAAAATCACATGATAAAATGGTAAAAATAGCGTTTTTTCCATTTTTTGGGGTTAAGTTTGCGTCTATCAAAAAACTTTTATGGTTATTCCCTAGATTTTAATGCATATTATCAGTACAAAAAAAATTGCTCCGCCACTTTCGGGAAACGAGTTTCCGTCTTTCGGAAAAAAAGATCAGAGGTGTTTTTCAAATTATTTTTGAGAAATCTACAAAGATATAAAAAATCTTTAACGGTTATTCCTTAGATAAAAGTTCAATGCATCTACCCTATTTTGTTCCAAAGCATATTTAGTAATAGTTGTCGAGATATAAGGTCTCCCGTTTTTAGAAATTTTTGAAATGTCGGTAATCATACTCTTAATATGGAATAATATGGAATAAAGATGGTCACTAAATGGCGTAATATAAATCAATAATACTGGGTGGCTACGATGCCAAATATTGCCAACACTTGTATTTATTTATTTATTTATTTCATACAAGTACAACACTGTAGACATTGAATACATATAGAAACAGATTGGACATGGAGTATTTGGAGAGCTCAAACAGCGACACAAATTAAGAGTACGCACACTGAGATTTCAAATGAAACGGGGGACCTTAGATCCCGACAACCGTCACAAATATGCTTTGGAAAAAATAGTGTAGATACATTGAACCTTTATCTAGGGAACAACCGTAAAAGATTTTTTATATATTGTATAGATTTCTTAAAAAAAAGGTGAAAAACACCTCTGATCTTTTTACCGAAAGACGGAAACTCGTTTCCTGAAAGTCGCGGAGTATTTTTTTACTACCTACAATATGCATTAAAATCTAGGGAATAACCGTGAAAGTTTCTTGATAGACGCGAAATTAACCCCAAAAAATGGAAGAAACGCTTTTTTTACAATTTTACAATGCGATTCTAATCTAATTACGCTGAGACTTTGTTAGCAAAAAGAAACTTTTAAGACTTCTAATCGATTCTATTTTATTTACTTTCTAACGTTTTATGATAAAATTTTCGTCTGCGGCGCTAAAGTCTGTAACCCAGAAACATATCCACATGCGTTAATATTGAAAGACAACCAGGTTAAACAATCCACTCATTTTAGAAAAAAAAAAATGGAATGAAAACTATTAAGTCCCAAAAGGCCATATCGAGATTTTTGTTGCCCTCCTACCCCCTCCAGCTTCGAAGCCGGCGATGTCCATGGTTCCATATTGTCTGGTCCGGAGCTCGAACCCCTCCATCCCCTCCCTCGAAATGAATTCCTGGCTACGGCCCTGCAAAAAGATAATGAGAGAAGTGACCAGACAAAAACCCACAAGAATATTGCTCAATATTGACAAAAGTTCTTAAGAAGTTTGCTCAAGGGAAAAAAGCTCAAATCTAACTAAATTTTTAAAATAAAGTTAATTGTACTTATTAGTGTACGATTAGTATCAGTGTAGTAGAAACTAGAATAGATAAGAAACTAAACAAATAAATAAGCGAATCCAAAACGGAACGAACAATCTACTGAAATGCAATGCTAAACGCGCTTCCCGGGGAGTTGAAATCACTGGATGATACGGCCTTCCGCGGAGGGGTGAAGAAGTACCTCGTTGACAAAGAATTTTATTCCGTTGACGATATGTTGAAAAATTGATTTTATGTATGACGAAATGTCAATCAGAGCCCTTTACACTCTGATTGGCATTGATCTGATAATGATATTGTTTACGATACTTTGTTTAATGATATGCTATGAAATGATATTGTAAAAATTGACGAGTCCAGGTGCCCGAATGGGCCTACGGACGATGGAGAACAATAAAACAATAAATAAAACAATAAAGTTTAGGCTTTTATGCGTTGAGGATATTTTTAAAGGGCTGTCGTCTTTTTTGGGATTTATTCATGTTGAGCAATATTTTTATGGGTTTTTCCCGGGAACCTTGAAATTTTACACACATCCCATTTGATTGGTATTTATAAATATTAAATTAAATTGTCTGAAAGTGAAGGTGTACCTACTGAATCTCAAATCAGAAAATAAGCAGGTATTATTAAATCATAACAAATATTAATCAAAAAACACTTGTGTATATCCATTCTTCTGAGGCTTATTATTAGCCACATCAAATATTTTAATACACTGGTCTAAAAAATAATTAATTAAAAAAAAAAATCTGGGATCCCGTACAAGTGTCCGTTTTGTAACCAAATTTTGTATGCAAATTTAAAATTATTTATTTAATTGACAGTCATTTTACCATGAAATAAATAAGACAGCTTTTTTAAAACTCTGATTTTTTAAATGATTAATTAAATTTATATTTTTTGTGTAAGAACTAGAACACATTGTAAAAGTGTGAGACTATTTCCATGAAAAAAGGTTTATTTAATCATAAATAATTAATTCAAAATAAGTGCACAGCTTTTTTTCTATCAGAGGTATAGAAAATTCGGCAATGACCGATCTTGCAAAGAGTTGTTGCACTTGCGGCATTTACGAAATTGTGATTTCTCGATATATGACATCTATGGTGAGCCCGATGTGATCAGCTCTATCAAGGTAGGGCGCCTGAGATTGGCTGGTCATGTAATCAGAATGGACGATGCCAACCCTATAAAACGCCTTACATTCACTGCGCCACAGGGACGTAGAAGATCAGGAAGACCGAAAATGCGGTGGATAGACTCTGTCAGCGCTGATACATCCGCTCTGCAGATACAGAATTGGAAGACAAAGGCAACAGACAGACAAGGATGGAGGAGACTCCTGGATTCAGCCAAGGCCCACCCAGGGCTGTCGAGCTCATGATGATGATGATGATTTCTCGAGAAGTTGCCCTTAATGAACAATCAAATCTTATATCTGATTGTTCACCTAGAATGAAAAAATAAATAAATTAAAATCCAATTTGATATTTTTTATTGTGACACTGGCATAGCAACAGTTGTTTTTTCTAGACAATTTTTGTACACCTGTGTATGTCTGCTGAAACCAGCAAAAAAATTGCAACAGTCATTCATACAAAGGTGTGCTTCTCATCTGAATCTAAACAGAAGAATTGGCATTACAATGAAGTTCCTGGTGGCATCAGTGTTCCTGGCCATGTTCATCATGGTTTCAGGTAAGAATCCGTTGTTAAATATTAATTTTCAAATAATCTGATGATTTCATAATTTCTACGGGTTAAAAAAATATTCTAATGATTTATATTTTTTATTTAAACATTTTCGTTTCTATTTTCAAATTAAAAAAAAAACTTTAATGTATAGAAACATACAATGGGCGGGCTTATTTGCCAAATGACAATTTCTGCCAGCCAACCCATAACAGAAACCAAAATTAGACATAACTAATTATAAATTTAATAATTTAATACATGAATACATAAACATATTTTACAATATACATATATAAATACATACATAAATGGTATATGGAATGAGACAGGGGAGGGACGCTGGGTTCAGGAGGGGCGGGTTGTGGGATTTGAAATATAAAGGAAATGCTGCTGCAGTCTACTCTTGAAAGTGGAAATAGTTGGTGCGAGTCTGATGGATAATGGAAGGTCATTCCACAATCGCGCAGCCTGTACAGTAAAAGAATTAGTGGAAAAAGATGTATGATGGATAGGGATTAAAAGCGTACGTTGTGCACCAGAACGGAATTTAAACAATGAAAAGAAAATATTAATCGTTATTGTTTAATTTTAGGTGAAGAAATCAAAGTGCGCTACTGCGTCCTGGTAGGTGAACCTGATGATATTGAAGATAGTTACCACACCCTTGTCAGAGTAGAAGAGTAAGTAATCAACTTGTAGAATTTTTATCTATTTTTCGCCAAGAGGCATTTATGTATTTTTGTACTCTTTTTCTGGAGTCTCAGTTGCAGAGGGAAAAACTCGAGTGGCATTTTTTTTGACGTGGGCACGTTTGTGGATGCTGCAGTGTTTGTAAATTTCATTTCCAATTTTTATATTTGCATATCTGTTTTTGAGTGCTCTATTTTGTGTATGTGATTTAGACTCCCCTGTTTTCAATGGAATCCATATTTAAACATATTTCAATAATCTCCTGCCTGCAATTGTGGAGGGCTTAAAAGTTTATCCAGCATATCGTGGAGACATGCCCTCTGGGAGTCTTCCTGGCACGCACACCGACATACATAATTCAACTCTAAATGCTTGCAATGGCTTGATGATTTGAATGTTGCTCTCTAGTGTGCCTCCTGAATTTTTTTACTCTCTTTTATTTTGACGATAAAAGTTGTAAAACATTCAATTTCACTATAAATTTAATGCCAAAAAGTATTACTTAGGACTAATATTAATGGAGCTACGCTGTTTTGAAGGCTTACTTGTAGTAAATTTGATTGTACATTTAATCGTTCTTAAGATTCGGCTAGAGCACTCCTTTGCCTACAATTCGATGTTCTTTAAATGTATGTAATAATGCTACCTTCCTAAACAATTTGTAGATTTGTTTTTCGGGTTGATCGTGTGATGTGATCAGATGATCCGACGTTTCGGCGAACCTACTGCCGCCTTGGTCACAAACCGTGAGCAGTGGGTTCGCCGAAACGTCGGATCAACTGATCATATCACACGATCAACCCGAAAAACAAATCTACATATGGATCATCGTGAAAACCTGCAACTACCATTTACTAAAAAAATGTTCCCAATAGTACTTTTATTTCTGAGAAAAGAAGAAATAAATGAAGGGAAGAAGATTAGCACAGTTATAAAATAACGGATTTTAACGAATAAAATTATTACTTTTAGTGGAGTTTCTTTGTACGATGTCATGTTTGAGGCTGCCAAGGATGTCAAGGATGAACAGTTTTCGTTTCAAAGCGATGGCACTGTTAATAGGATTGGGGAATATTCCCGAGACATTCCAAACGGCATAATATGGAAAATATACAAGACTGATAAAATCCCAAACAAAAATAGACTTCCTGAAGACACTGATATCGTAAACACAGGTAACACGTCTACGTTTATCTATCTATCTATTCCCCTCAGCAAGCCTTAAAAAATGAGACTAAAATAAGAAAAAATCGTCGTCCAACAAAAAGTCTATTTTAAAAAAGCGCCGCAGGCGAATTCCATTAGAAAATGAGTGGAAAAATGAACCTGATTGTCTTTCTATAGCGGACCTGGGCAAATTTTGGATGAAGGGGCATTTGAAATTATAAATGAGCGACGAAAATTGGACGAAGTCATATGGAACACACAGTTGATTTTTTTTAGAAGACAGGCATTGTTTGTTGGGGCTCCTGTTCATTAGAATTCCAAATAAATCTGATAAGTAATATCATCAACTTGTGATCTAGGCAGGAACTAGGGGTGGATCGTAATGAGAGACAGGCATTGTTTGTTGGGGCCCCTGTTCATTAGAATACCAAAAAATCTGATAAGTATCAAAATTTATAGTCAAGTCAGTAATTATTGTTAGATTTTCGGAAAAAATGCAATATACTAGCTTGGGGGCCCCTTGGATCGTGGGGCCCTTGGCAAGTGCCCACCGTGGCTAATGGAAGAGACGGCCCTGGTTGGGCTATCCTGGCACAATATCTGTTAAGATTCAGATGATTGATTTCGTTGGCACTGAATATGGCACAATAATTTGAGGTGGTCGGTAGCCTGGTTGGTAACGCGTTCGACTGTTAATGCAGTGGGTGCGAGTTTAATCCCCAACTTACTCCACTTCACAACACAAGATTCAGATGATGATAACGTTTGTAAAAAGTGTTTGATTTTGTCGTAGGACTATAAATTAACTTTTTTTCAGGCATCTTCGGTACGCTTGTTGAAGATGACGACATCTTCACCTTTTGGTTGAGGAGCACATAGTGGCCAGTAAATTTGGTGGAAAATATCCAATGTCTTCTATGATGTCAAACATTGGTATAATTTTATTTGAGAAAATGGAAAAAATAAATTATTATTATCTTTGATATTTGTTCTGTTCTTTTTCACAAGCCCTGCACTATTCATTTCTGCGCATAGTTGGGGTTTTCCTCAGATTTTCATCATCATTCCTCACCCAACTTGATAGTGAATGATGATCACCCAAGATGATTCTTAAAACGTACATTTCATTACACAATACTGGTAGAATCTGAGTCCTGTATGTATGTAACGCTGGGCCGTTGATAAATTTTGGAAGTTCTATGAATATATATTATGTAAATTTAAAGCAGCGACGCCTTCATGGGTGGCTAAAAATTTTCGTCAAAGTTTAACTTTTTCTAAAATAATCAAGTACCATTTTATACAACGTGACAGAAAATGAAAACCGAATTCTAATACATACTATATGGTACGTATACGTACCTATACAATACACGTAAAGATCGCAAATCACTTCTATATGTGTGGAAAGTACCTACGAGTATGTATGTTGATAGACATGTAAGAGGAGTTTTGTGGCTTTCAGGGGTGGGTACCAACTAAATAAGTCAACAATGTGAATCTG
This sequence comes from Ceraclea dissimilis, assembly GCA_963576895.1. NCBI lineage: Eukaryota > Metazoa > Arthropoda > Insecta > Trichoptera > Leptoceridae > Ceraclea > Ceraclea dissimilis. The sequence goes on from OY756360.1 coordinate 2,094,874, forward strand.
GTCTTACGACTTTCATGACGATATTGGAGAGACGGGGAAAAGACGGGGTCTTCTGATATTCCTGTGTTTACTCGAGGAACTTTGAAGGGTGGAGTACTAATAGTGGTTACACAAAAACATAATATTTAGCCAAGCCTCCGTGAATTTTCACGGGTAGGTCCCCACTAGTATATTTATAACAGAGTACCTACATTTTATTTTTTATGGTTCTCTCTTGGCAGAAATGTATGATTTTTCCATCATTGCCGTTCTACTGGAAGTGTACTTTTTATAGGTAAAACCAATGGATGGTAATATTTATCTTAACTGCTACTTGTAACCGTTGAAATTTAAAGCTTCCTTCACAGCAGACAGCAAAGATCTCAACGTAACTTAAAATTTATTTATTTATTTATTCATTAATTTAACTTAAATTAAAACTATATTGAATTTGTTTTTAGTATATTTTTTTTTAACATTGCAAGGTCATGAGAAATGGTTCACTTATAATACCTCAGCTATAGACCAATAAATAATCCTACACCTCCCACTGCGTGACATTGTTCAAACAATTTAATCAATTGCATAAAGTACAGTAATTGCTTGGTATTTAAATGATTCGATCACAAAGGAGAATGGGCGTTTAAGAGTGTACATACCGACATTTAAAAAATTTCTAAAAACGGGAGACCTTCTATCTCGACAACCGTTACTAAATATGCTTTGGAACAAAATAGGATAGATGCATTGAACCTTTATCTAGGGAATAACCGTAAAAGATTTTTTATATCTTGTATAGATTTCTAAAAAAAAAAATAATTTGAAAAACACCTCTGATCTTTTTTCCGAAAGACGGAAACTCGGTTCCCGAAAGTCGCGGAGTATTTTTTTTGTACTGATAATATACATTAAAACCTAGGGAATAACCGTAAAAGTTTTTTGATAGACGCAAAATAAACCTCAAAAAACGGAAAAAACGCTATTTTTACCATTTTTTCATGCGATTGTCACGCGATTTTGAACCTTAATGCCGTGGGAAAAGACTGTGACGTCATTCCTGGTGCCAAGCCCTTAAGGCCCAGTTACTCAACCTACATAAGTATTGTCGACTGGCAACGGTAAGGAGACAGAAATCGTTGCCCCAAAACAAAAGTAATATGCTTTTGTAAGATTTCTTCCTATCCGTTTACCGCTGCACCCAGGTCCAGTAAACGCAATTTTTGGGGTTCAAGGTGTCTTGATGCACTATAGTGCAAGATGCGTTCTCTTTTATCTAATATTGCCATCTCGCTTGCGCGCGTTACAAAAAGCGAAACGGCAAAAAAACGTACGTGCGTGTTAATATAGCTACCCATTTTTTACCTGGTGTCATCGGTGTTTTGAAGCAACCCATTTAATACGTTCACTGATCACGATCAGTACCGGCAATGGTATTCTACTGTTTTTATCGTGTTTCAAACAACAGAGCCTTGGGTTCTCAACACACGACTGGAAGGTCAGTTAGCTGAATTGACCGTTTGCAAAAAAGCTCCATCAAAAACCTCTCTCTGAATTCAGTGTTACCCTGATTTTGAATTCAAAAAGAGGTTTTGGTCGGAGCTTTTTTGCAAACGGTCGATTCAGTTAACTGAGCTTCCGAACACATGTGGAGAGCCAAAGCCTATCGGCGGCCATTAAAACGAATGCGCTGTCAAATGAAAGTATACCTACTAAGGACTAACTTTTACTATGGACCTTACGTTGTATTCCATCCGGGAAAGGTAATACTAATGGATGTTTCCGGTAGAGGGGTATTAAAAAAACTACTTGTGCAATCCTAATTATACCTGCTTTGTAAAGATAAATAATACAAATAAACAGTACTCTATACCCAAAGCCCAAATCTTACCATTTTCACTACATCCGATCACTGCACACTGGCCGAGGATAGGCCAAGCTTTATACAATTTTGCCCATTCTCCTTTACGTGCAAGAAGATAATAATCCTGCTTTTATTTCACTTTATCTGTTGTTGATGTGTGTTTGAAAATAGTTTCAGAATTAATCTGTAAATATTAGTATTTAAGACTTGTACATATGTCGATGTAATTCGTATTTAGGTCTCTTATTTGTACTCATTAGTAAGTAATGAATTGTAACCTCCTTGGATAAAGACACTGAAGGAACGTAATTTAGGGGTGGGGTTTGCTGGGGGGCTCCCTTGAGGCTAACCCTGGGCCCTCCTCTTAATAAATTTTGCCTAGAAGTGCGGGTAAAGAGGTCGCTATTAATGCGCATGATCTACCCGGGGATTTGGAGGGCCTTAAGCCCGCGGGATTTTCCTTCAATGTTGTTGATGTCTGAATATACATTTTAGTTTTCAAACTTTGACGAGTGGATGACCGTAAAACATCTAGATTTTAATAATTTCCCAATGTACATGGTTGAGGCGGCAGTCTCTCAGGTGCCAGGTTCAATCCCTGGTGTTGGCGATTTATTCAACACTTTGCGATATATGTAGGCTTTTATCCTAGTGCAAAGTATGCAGGAAAGTATTTGGGTTTTATATTGAAAATAATCATCCGAAAGTGAAGGTTGACTGAATATCAGATCAGAAAATAAGCAGGTATTTTTAAAGTATTGCAAATATTAATCAAAAAACACTTGTGTATATCCATTCTTCTGAGGTTTATTATTAGCCACATCAAATATTCAATACACTGGTCTACAAAATAGTTAATTAAAAAAAACTCGACTCAATTATTTTGATCTTTTTCTACTTATTATGTTACATTTCGACACAAACCCCTCTTTTTTCTCGTTACATAATCATTAGTTCCGTACATGTAACATGTCTTCTTCTTCTTGTTTCTCAGCCGTCCATCTACTGCTGGATATAGGCCTCTTCTAACGTTGTCCATTTCCTTCTATTTTGAGCTTTGCTCGAACTCATGCTTTGTCTGTTTTTGGTTTTTTGGGTTTTTGGCACTACGCTTGCTTTGGTGAGTTTGAGTTCAGCCGCCCTTAACATAGGCAATAGTCGCTGTTTGTCCTGATGTATCTAATTGCAACATTTACGAAATTTTGACTTCTCGAGAAGTTGCCCTACTGAGCAGTCAAATCATATTACGGTATTATATTTTTATCTGATTGTTCACGTTTTGAGAAAAAGGAATCGGAGAGCGTGTTTGACATTTTTTTTTTAAATAAAAAGGATCTGGACTTGCATACACAAACCCAAATACTTTCCTGCACACCTTGCACTAGGCTAAAAGCCTGTATCGCAAAGTGTGTAATACATCGCCAGCGCCGGGGTTTGAACCTGGCACCTCCCGCTTGAGAGGCTGCCATCTCAACCAACTGCGCCAACCATGTACTTGCATGAATGTGACGGAGGATAGGAGTATGTGCAAGGCTGGCGCTCTCTGCCAAGGGACGTGGCGTGAGGGTATAGATAGATAGATAGATTGTTCACCTAAAATGAAAAAAAAAAAAAATTAAAATCCAATTACTTGTGAATGAACGAACGGTAGGAAAATTTTTGTTGGTGACATTTGCATAGCAACAGAAAAAAAGATTTTTTTTGTACAGTTTTTGTACACCTGTGTATGTCTGCTGAAGTATATATACCAGCACAAAAAATGCAACAGTCATTCATACAAAGGTGTACTTCTCATCTGAATCTAAACAGAAGAATTGGCATTACAATGAAGTTCCTGGTGGCATCAGTGTTCCTGGCCATGCTCATCATGGTTTCAGGTAAGAATCTGTTTTTTTAACATTTATTTTCAAGCAATTTTAATTTTTGTTTAATTCCTGAGGGGTACTTAATTGTTTTTTTATTTTATTTTTTTTAACGCAAAAATAGTCTAACGTGGAACATGCAATATTGTTAGAAGATTTCTAAGTACAAACATTTCAGTCACAGTCCTGGTATTTTAGGCCCCACGCATCTGAGCCCATCTTTTGATATTATATTATCTCTGGATTAGGCTGATCATCTCTCCTCCATTCTTCTCGGGTGTACCGTGTGTTCCAGAGTAAGTAATCAACTTATACATAGAATTTTTATGTATTTTTAAATGTAAAGGGTTTCAAGGGGACCCAAGGGCGTGTGGGGTCATGTGTGGTATCGTATGAAAAGGCATTGGAAAAGAAATCAGATCTAAAGTCAGATTTTGTCTAGTTAAAGCCTCGGGAGGATCCAGTCAACGCATACCGTCGTATTTGGTATCTAACGAAAGTGCTTCACGAGTAGAACTCATATCTTTTTACAATTTTGATTCTGTCCGTTCTTGCTGGAAGGCGCCATGGAATAGTAGGATGTGAACTCATAAAATCTTGTTTTAAAAAAAAAAATTTACGGTTTCTTATTTTATTTTTAGAGGAGATTCTTTGTACGATGTCATGTTTGAGGCTGCCACGGATCCCGCCGACGAACGGTTCACCTTGGTTAATAGTGACTCTACCATAATAAGTATTGGAGAACATGAACAAGACCTTCCAAACAGCATTGTGTGGCTTATCTACAAGACCGACAGCATCTCAAATAAAAATAATCTCCCAGAAGATAGTGAACTTGTATCCACAGGTAACATTTCTATATCTATTCATCATATCGAGCCGCATTCCTTCGAGGGTTGGCGGAGCGTCACCTACTTTTTAAAATATAATTATTAAACAAAAAATATGAGGATTCACTCAGGGCCGTAACCAGGAATTTGTTTCGGGGGGGGGGGGGGGGGGGTTGAGCTCTGGACCAGAGACAATAAGTAACAACCATGGCCGTCGCCAGCTTCAAGGCTACGGGAACCACAAAAATTTTGAATGGAATTAAAACTAGAAAATAGTGATGCAAGTTTTTTTTTTCAAAAATGGGTGAATTGATTGCTTTTACACAAAACGTAGAAAGCTTGATAAAAAAGAATACTTACTCGTAAAAGTCCACTTTTTTGCGAACGAACTGTCACTTTAATTAGATTATCGTTGCAGTGTATATTTTTTAAATAATGATTGAACCCCCAAAACCCATTTCCTACCTACGGCCATGGGTACACTACATAAGAGCCTAATAGTTGGTTGAGGCAGCAGTCTCTCAAGCGGTAGGTGCGAGGTTCAAACCCCGACGCTGGCGATGTATTCCACACTTTGCGATACTTTAGCCTAGTGCAAGGTGTGCAGGAAAGTATTTGGGTTTGTGTATGCAAGGCCAGATAGAGAGACAAAAAATAGAAGATATGTTGTTAACGAGGATCAGATTAGGAAGGGAAGTTAGAATAGAATAGATGGAAGGAAAATAAACCGAAATTCATCTTTGTACATTTCACTGTAATGTTGTGTTGTGAGGTGGGGTAAGTCAGCATCGGGGATTGAACCCGCGCCCAACGGTATTACGGTCGAGGGCTTACCAACCAGATAAACGAAAACGTTTTCGGGTTTGACGTATGATTAATAAATTAACCTTTTTTTTACAGACATGTTCAACACAATGGTAGAAGATAAGGATCGCTTCTGCCTCTGGTTGAGACAGATGGGTGGTTAAATTTGGTGAAAAATATCCAATGTCTTCAATGGGATTTCAAACATTGATGCAATTTCATTCGAGAAAATAAATTATTATTATCTTTGACATTTGTTTATTCTTCTTTTTCCCAAGCCCTGCACTTTCCATTTCTGAACATAGCTGGGATTGTCTATCATCTTAAAATGTCATCTATTTAACGGCAGCTTATGCGGCCTCTAGGCCATTTGACATTATACTCCAGAGCATTTAATTTTATTATTTATACGGTGCATACAGTGAAAGTCCTTTGTCCTCAATCTTCCTTTATTCACATAAATGAGGTGTTATTTCGAGTTATAAGACATGCTTTCTGAACGGTAGCCGATACGAGAGAAACCGTACGATTCTAATCTGACATACCTATTTTGTTAACATATTGCTAGAGAAAAAAGGTACTCGCTCCATTGCTCGCTCCATAGAACAGGAATATAATATTGTCAGTCGACAAATGATACAACGAACAAGAAAAATAATGTTCCCTATCGGAAGAAATTGTAATGTCCTTTACGAAATTTCACTAATACCTACACCGGATGATTCCAAGCCCCGACACCAGGAATTTTTCCTGGAAACCATAAGATTTTCCAAGCGGGGGATTTTTTTACGTTTTAAATGATTTTCCAGCAAATAGGTAGAAATGCAAAATTAGTAATTATCAATTATTAGTTACCTAGCTGATATTTCAGGCACAATGCTTGAATTTTAATGCCCCGCGCATCTGAGCATAATACTTTGATATCCGTGATATCTGGATAGGTGAATGTTTCGCAGTATTGGGCTGATGAGTTTATTATATCAATCATTAATGATAAAATATGTACTCTTCTGGTAGATAATAGTGAGAAGTGTGTTGGCAAGTCCTGCCTCCACGTATGGCCAATCGAAGCAAAGTTTATATTGATATTATTTTATTCAACAATATCGTAGGTTTTCGTGGCCGGTGTCCACACTGCTGTGTGTATTTTCCGGGCTATGTGGCCGTGGTCGAAAGGGTTCACATAACGTTTCGACGCGACAGGGGGATTCGGTTGTTAGTGTATGTAGCATCATGTGTGTGTTATAAATAAATAAATAAATAAAATAAAATAATCTTTATTGTACTAAAAATAATCGTACAATGAGCGGACTTATTGCCAAATGGCAATTTCTGCCAGCCAACCCATAAGAGAGATTAAATTGAGATATACCTAATTATAATAAGTACCAAAAGGGTACCTTAACTTAACAATAATTGAATACTAAATACATACACAGATAAACATATTATACATATATAAATATATACATAAATGGTATATGGGATGGGATAGGGTAAGGGAGGGATGCTGGGTTCAGGAGGGACTGGTAGTGGGATTTGAAATAGAAAGGTAATGCTGCTTCAGTCTACTCTTGAAAGCGGAAATAGTTGGTGCGATCGAAGCGTTCCTTGTTTTTGTGTGAGCATGTGTGTGTTTTATTTTTATACGCCCGCTACCACACCTTACTAGGATGACACACACACAAACCAAGAATACACACATACATATGCACTAATAATCTAATCCCCTCGATGATGTCCAACAAAGAAAGGGTCGGAACGTTGGGAAAAACAAAAACCCAATCGACCTCGGCCACATAGCCAAATAAATGCACACAGCAGAATAAAATTATAATTTGTTTAAATAATATACAATGCAATAATTTAGAGGACATAACTTTTTATTTATGATAGCTAAGAAAATAATCCGAGCACCAGCTGTGTTTGTCTGAAAGGCATTGTTGCAACTATTTAATCGATTTCATACGTACAGTACTTCCTTGGTATTACAACTTAATCGATCACAAAAATGTCTTAAAGAAGATATTTTTTTCAGTTGGTTTATTTATTCAAATCAAAACACTTATTATTGTACATACATGTAGCACGCATTATGAGACTTTCATAGGACAATATGATAAGTAGGGTATTAACATGTGAACAATACGAACATGGAAAGAGTTGTGATATCAAGTCTCTGGGTGAAGATGCAAACGACACAGTAGCAAGGGGGGGTGGTGCGTCTCGGGCGGCACTTTTTAGAGGGAGGCATTTTTAGTCAAATTTTCAAAAATCCATTAAATCACATTTGTTTCATAAACCTCGAAAAAAAACTAAAAATGAGGACTGGGTGAAGCAGCTCTAAGTAAATTGAAAACAGACGGGGACACAGTTAAATAAATTTGCGTCATTCCTGGGCTTGTTTTCGTCCACAAAAAGAAAATTTCTGCTTTTGTTGTGGTATTGTTCTGATTATAAATTATAATAAATTATCGTTAGTATCACAGTCTCGGACAAGTGCCTACCTACTAAGGTACAGACTAGGTACAGACAATTCTTATGAAGAAAAATATCAGCAGGCAGGCATTCTTCTCATTGTCGAAAGGTGCAATGGAGATTTGGTTATCGTTTCTTTGGCAACCGATCATCAACCAACTTGTTACCGTTTGAATTATAAAGTAAGTAAATTAAAGAAATATCTTACGTGTGTAAAGCTTGTTCCATAATTTTACTTGTCAATTTATAAAAAAACAAAAACACATAATTTACACACGTTTTAAAAATATATTTACTTAATTTAGGGCATAAAATTGAGCTACAACTTTGAAAGACAGACGACAACAAACCGGTTGCTAAGTGTATCCAGGGATATTGTTAAATGCTGCTATGGATACAGTCTATACAAAGTTGTAGTTAGTCTGTTATCTCATTAAATATGTTTATAGTCATTTTATAGTTTTTCATTTTTTTGAGTTGAGTAGTCAGGAAGTGGTTGAAAAATCGATGACAGGATTTGCGAACAAAAAAAAAAAAACAGCGGAGTGAATTTACTTAAAAAATCATATAAAAAATATTTGTTAATGACTTTGCAATAAAAAAAAATACCGAAAACATGTCTTTTTTTTATTTCGATCGTCTGAAAATGAAGATTGATTGAATCTATCTATAAATCATAAACTAAACAAGTTTGATTAATATCATGAAAAACATATAAATTCAAAAAACACCTGTGAATATAAACTTTTATAAGATTTATTGTTAGTCTTAAGATATATTTCTATACACTGGTCCGCAATATAATTATTTTAAAAATCAGGGCTCAATTATTATTTATAATGGACTAGCTGTAACCTTTCAAAAAATGATGCTGTTTAAATATACATTTGATGGGCATGCATGGGTTTATGTATGGGTCCTAAAAAAATTAGCCAATCTTCTCTATCGTACATGAATAATTATTGTACCTATGTTTATTATTCTTATGGTAAATATTTTTTTTATTTAGAGCAGTATTTTCCATTCCACTTAGCTAATAAAATATGTATTTTGTAGGCAAGGTGGTCGGATGACATAAGGAAGGTTGCCGGGGGCGGATGGATGTGGCGGCACAAGATATAGGGAGCAGTGGAAATCTAAGGGGGAGGCCTATATCCAACACTGAGCGCTAGAAGGCTGAGAAGAAGAAGAAAAGTAGACTGCAATATTTACCAATTGAACTTATAAATATAAATGTGCTAATTAACATAAAGAGCTCGACATCTATCGATGACTGCTCAAAACATTTTTTTATGTGTACCTATGAAGACCAAAGGTTGTGGACAAACGATGCGTATTACTATATTGCGTAATATTATGTCAGTAAAGTAGTATTGACCGAACACTGTTGACTGCTGAACAAACAAAAGACTGTAGCTGAAGGCGTTGAGATCGCGAATTGTTTCAAATTCCGTGTATATTCGAACAACTTAAAATTCAACAAAATCTGTATTGAAAAATATTTCAAATGGTAAGTTTATAGCTATATTAGAATGTCCGCTAACCATCCACTTTCGACATTACACATTAAATACACAATATATGTAAGTGGATGTATGAACAAGAAGAAGACAAAACAAAAAAAAAATAATGACCATATATACATACATAAATAAATAGGTGGATGGGATGAAGGACAAAGAAGGTAATAAAGGATTGTCAGTTAGATGGAAAGGTATGCCTCAGTTTTTTTAGCATAACATAAAAAAAAACTTTTTTTCTAGATTATTTTTGTAGACCTGTGTATCTCTGAATGTATATAAGCACTACAAAAATTGTAGCGATCATTCATAGAAAGGTTTTAATTTCGTCTGAATCTGCTCAGAAGAATTGGCATCACAATGAGGTTCTGTGTGGCATCAGTGTTCTTGACCATGCTCATTGTTGCTGACCATGCTGATTGTTCTCTGACCGCCGACTTGTACGGACGTGCGCGAAGTTACAAGACGTTTCTGAAAAACAATGTGTGCGTTTGGTACTGGTGTTATAATAATAGTGCCATAAAGTGTGTGTAGAATAGTGAAATTCCCAAACGAAAAATGGCGAATAGTGAAAAAGTTATAATTAACGAGTTACTTACGTTTATCCAAAACAAAATAGATTTAATGGACGAAGTAGCCATCGTCCAAATATGCTCTACACAGTACTCTGAAGGGGACGTAGAGTCGGCTAAGGAAATGCTGTTTAATTACGTGCCTGAGAGGAAAGTGCAACGCAAAGGTGATATGAAGAAAAACAAAAATCTCTTCGATATTATTAAAGCCCTGAAAGAAACCGAAGACGAGGTTCTCCCGACATTTGTGGCTAAGGATTTGCACAAACTGCCGCCAGTAAACTTTGATCATGTAGATGTTACTTGTCTGCTCAAAGATATAGTTTCCTTAAAACAGGAAATGAGTATGTTGAGGAGTCAGATGATTGATAAGAAAGACATACAAGAACTTAGAGACGAAATGTCCCTTTTTATGAGCGGCCACGTTAAAAAGGTTGACAATGTATACGAAGAAAATAATGTGGAGAATATCGAAGCGACACAGGATCATACAAGGTGTGTGGAAGAGACGCTTGAAAGGAGAGATGAGAAGAAGAATACGTACAAGGACATTCTTACAAAGAAAAATGTGGTCCCAACTAGCTCTATTGAAGAAAGTTCGGTAAGTGCACGTGTTATCCCACGCTCTCTAGTACCCGAAAAAATCACACAAGTGGGTAACAATCAAACACGTGTAAGGCATTGGCATGAAAATAAATACACTGAAACAGACAGAGACGGATTTATACAAATCAGAAGGAGAAAGAATAAGAGAAATATAATAGCAACAGGGAAGCAGGAAGATAATATACAACCACTAAAACTTGCCGAGATGAAAACAAGCCTATATATCTCCAGATTAGATACCAGTGTAGGTGTTGAGGATATAGAGAATTATATTAAAACGAAAGGCACGTTTAAAATAGTGGTAGAGAAAATAAAACAGAATAGGGAGACAAATTTTGTGTCATTCAAAATAGATGTATTACGCAAGGACATAAACTTATTTATGAACAAAGGCTTCTGGCCCGAAGGTGTGGTCTACCGAAAATTTATAAATAGCAATCATGGAGGAAAACAAACTTAAAATAATATCAATTAACTGTAAGGCTATGAAAAGAAATGTTCATTTCATAGCTGAGCTGTGCAATACGTATGATGTAGTGCTTCTGCAAGAACCTTGGTTGCTAGAAAATGAGATCCCCTTAATAACGAGAATACATAAAAAATTCCAAGGAATCGGTACATCAGCCGTAGATTCATCGGGAGGGCCACTAATTGGCAGACCATATAGTGGCACAGCTATACTTTGGCGAAATACAATTATAGGTGTTCCTATAATATGCAATGATAATCGTATTTCGGGAATCAAGATAACTGAAGAGAACAGAGAGCTATATTTACTCACCGTATACATGCCCACCTGTCACCCTGACAATCTAATAGAGTTCACTAATTGTCTATCAATGCTGCATTCAATTACTAATGATAACGGAAACTCAGAAGCATTCATCATGGGAGATTTCAACGCCCACCCAACTTCTATTTTTGGAACTGAGCTGAAGTGTTACAGAAGGCTGTGTGACCTGACGGACGATGACGACATAGAAAGACAAAGACGAAGCATAAGCATCATATCTAACATGCTAGCTAGGAAATTTTTCAAGTGTAGCGCACATGTCAAACGAATTCTTTTTAACGCTTTTTGCACGAACTTATATACATGTCAACTATGGACGAACTACAGACTCGCCACAATAAACAAACTAAAGGTACAATACAATGACGCATATCGTATACTTTTTGGATACCGACGATACTGTAGTGCATCACAAATGTTTACAGAGGGTAGGACAAAGGACTTCGGAGCTACAATAAGACAAAAAATTTATGGCGCAAGGACTAAATTGACGGCACATGGTAATGCTCTCGTGCGAGCCGCCTTCGACCGACAGACATCACAACTGACTAACAGATGGAATACCTATCTTAACGCACAAATACAGACGTGCACTACAATTACTACACCATCACGCCATGGTCCTTGATGGTTGGGCGGAAAGAACTGTCGCCGGAGTGTCATGTCTTTGTAATTTTTAGTTTTGTTTTTAATCATCATTTATTTTCTTATCTTCATCTTATATGTATAAAATATGTATTATGCTATGGACCTGAGAGGCTTGCACAACCCACTTCCAGGTCTGGAATAAAAATTATTATTATTATTATTATATTATTATTATTGGAGGTTCAAGTAAGAATCTTTTTTTGCCATTGATATTCAAGTAATTATAAATTTACTAAAAATCGCATTGTTTTTTTCACATTTTGCACATTTTTTTGATAAATTGTATTTATGTTACACTAGGATGTGAAGTCATAGAATCTATTTTTTTTTTAGTTTTTTCCTCAACAGAGACGATAGGCATCTTCATTCACATATGGTAGCGTTATGTGAACTCCCTTGGGGAGGAAGCAGGATGGGCCCATCCAAAGGGAGTTCACATAACGCTACATGTGAATGAAGATGCCTCCCGTCTCTGTTGAGGAAAAAACTTAATGTGATTCCATCTGTGCAATAGATACAGATAAATCTTGTTCTATACCTAAATAATTTAGGTACCTATATTTCAAATCTATTTTTGTACGATTACTGATATATTGAAATTGCATGTACCTAATTTCTTTTAGGTGCACAAAATCCGAATATCAATGCGAATTTGGTGGTCATGGTGGATGATGACGTGTCGGCTAGAGCTAAGGCCTCTGTGAGCATTGCAAGGTAAGCAGATAGTTATATATACCTACTCGTATATATAGCATATTTTGTTTATTTAATCTTCTCAACATATACAGGGTGTCCCGTTAATCAACGTCATCCCGTGGAGGGGTGATAGACCAGCTCATAAGCTACCAGAAAATCGAAATATGACTTTAGTAAAAATCGCTCATTCTCGAGATATCGGCACTTTTTTGTTTTTCGTGAAATTCGACACCTTCGATCAGTTTTTCGATCGCCACGGTCACAAAATTCAATATTATTGGATTATTTTTTTTGATTCGTAATCCTGAATAATTCAGCTATTTGATTAGAGTCCAAAATAAAACCTGTTAGTTCACAATTTTGAAAAAAAGAACATCGTTTCCGCCTCTCGAGTTTTTTGTTTTTTATTAGCAAATTTCGACTCCTTAACTCTGTAAAAATTTTGTATGACATTAAGCTGGAAAATTATATTAAAAACTTCCTCATTTAGTGTAGTTTTTAAAAAGGTACAAAACTGGATATAGTCCCCTTTACAAAAAAAGATATTCCTGTTTTACTTCAAAAGGACCTCATTATAAAAAAAATCAAATGCAGGGTTGTAGCTTCCTTATGTCTAATATTTGGACAAGTGATAGAGGATGAAAAAATAAGAAAAAAAGTTTCAAAAATGAATGTCGAAAAATCAACAGTTTTGGAGTTATGGTCTTTTGAAAATTGAGGAGTATGAAAATTTCTCATTTGGGTTTTTTGACTATAACTCATAAACCACCAACTCGATTTTGACAAAATAAATTTAAAATCATTGTTAATAATGTAGGCTTACGATAAAGTTCCTAATTTTCGGCCTTTTCTTCAAAATTTCGTAAAAATTCTGTTAAGAAACATGTATTTTTGTGAAATAATGATATTATTTTGCAGAATTTTCACTAGATTCTAAGGAAAAAGCTGCAAATTAAGATTTTTATCGAAAGACTATTTTATTGACTATGATTTTTAGTTTATTTTGTCAAAATCGAGTTAGTGGTTTATGAGTTATAGTCAAAAAACCCAAATGAGAAATTTTCATACTCCTCAATTTTCAAAAGACCATAACTCCAAAACAGTTGATTTTTCGACATTCATTTTTGAAACTTTTTTTCTTATTTTTTCATCCTCTATCACTTGTCCAAATATTAGACATAAGGAAGCTACAACCCTGCATTTGATTTTTTTTATAATGAGGTCCTTTTGAAGTAAAACAGGAATATCTTTTTTTGTAAAGGGGACTTTATCCAGTTTTGTACCTTTTTAAAAACTACACTAAATGAGGAAGTTTTTAATATAATTTTCCAGCTTAATGTCATACAAAATTTTTACAGAGTAAAGGAGTCGAAATTTGCTAATAAAAAACAAAAAACTCGAGAGGCGGAAACGATGTTCTTTTTTTCAAAATTGTGAACTAACAGGTTTTATTTTGGACTCTAATCAAATAGTTGAATTATTCAGGATTACGAATCAAAAAAAATAATCCAATAATATTGAATTTTGTGACCGTGGCGATCGAAAAACTGATCGAAGGTGTCGAATTTCACGAAAAACAAAAAAGTGCCGATATCTCGAGAATGAGCGATTTTTACTAAAGTCATATTTCGATTTTCTGGTAGCTTATGAGCTGGTCTATCACCCCTCCACGGGATGACGTTGATTAACGGGACACCCTGTATATAACACAAATAATACATACATTTATAGATTGTATTGTACAGTATAGTATATATAGGTAATTGCCAACCCCACTAGATTATGACCTGTATCAGGGTTGACAATTTATCAAAATGAAGACATCTTCATTCCAGAAATGCACAACAAAAAACAAAATAATATATTATAGTCCTCATTATGACAAATTATGTATGTAAATGGGTGGATTGCTTAATGAATTAAATATAATTTGTATAAATATATGTTACGGGAAATGTACAAAATCCGTCATTGTATACAGTTCCTTGGAAATGTATAATAATACAATGCCTAAAATCGGCAGGAAGTGTGTGAAATAAATTTCCTCGTTATATTGTATTTTTTTATATTATAAATTATATTTTACATATCAAATTAATATACTATGTATTAATGTACTTCGGCCGTCCGATCATGTCGACCAGATCCTCAAGGATGGACGCGTTTTGAGCAAGATGAATCGGAGAGCGTGCATGATAAATTGTGTGTATGTGACGGAGGCCAGGAGGTTCTGTAAGGATAGGGCAGCCTGGCGGTCTGATGCTTACTATATATCAAAGTTATACTAATAAGCGCTTAATAGAATCAGGACATCAGGCCACGGAAGATGCGCAGACTTTATGCATCGATGGGGGTTTTCCCCGAGCCCCGACTGCGAATGTGGTCGCCGCCAGACGATGGGCCATATAGTTGAGTGTCCAATTTTTGATTTCGAGCGCGGTCTTACTGAAATTCAGGGGGTCACTGCTGACGCTGCCAATTGGCTAATATCCAATCCCACCAACTTCCACCTAGGAAGGGGACCCCTAAATAATTTCCATACCAAACCAGAGATAACATTATATTCATAATTATATCGGTTGGGCACCACCAGCACCACCAGTAGAACCCAAATCCATATGAAATTCTACATGCGACTCTCCTAGTTGAGATTCTAGGCGGAGATATTTGGGCGCCTAACGTTGGAGAGTCGCATGTAGAATTTCATATGGATTTGGGTTCTCCTGGTGGTGCTGGTGGTGTCCAACCGATATATAAAGATAATATTATCTCTATTTTTCTATGGAAATTATTTAGGGGCCCCCTTCCTAGGTTGGATTGGTGGGATTAGGCATAAGAGATTTACTTCTAAATTTGTAGTTGCCAGGTCTTTTGCCATATGACGAGAAATGGCTTGCAAAAAAATGGCTTATTATGTGTTTAAACGCTTTAAAATTAGTCTTTGGGTCTAAAAATTATTTTGGTGAGCGTTTAAATTGTACTTTAAAGAAATTAATGTTATTTAAAATGGCTCAACATAAATTTACTCAAATATCTATAATATGTAAATTAAAAAGACAGTAAATGTCGGATTTATTTTGTATGTGACTGACTTATTATTTACGTTATATGTATGACTGATTATTCTGCATGCCATATTTGTATTTGTTTGTTCGTAGTTCGTACAAACATATGGTGTATGACTGATTTATTTCATGTCTTATGAATCATCCATTATTTACTTTTTATGAATGAATGAATATTTATTTTCTTGATAAGTACATAGGTATTATACAAACATAAAGTAAAATAAATGTATAAGGGTAAAATAACATGAATTTATATGCATACACACACACACACACACACACACACACACACACACACACACACACACACATTGTATTTATTTTGTGAGTTTGATCTTTGGATGTCTTTGGATGCGAACCCGGATTCGTACGTGATTTTGGATTCGTACGCACCGCCATACAAATCGCTACGAAAGCGTCTGTAGATTTACGGACTCACCCCTTCACACGTACGTACTTCCCACATCTACGTACGAATCCGGATTCACGCGCCGTGGGATGTCGCTTTTATAAACCATTATGATTATTGTCTTATGATGATAATTTGGAATTACTGAATATCTGTTATGTGAATATATATTACTAAAATGAAAGTGAACAAGTTGAGATGGTTGGGACATGTGGAGAGAATGAACGATGAAAGGATAACAAGGAAAATTTACCTGGGTGAAAGAAGTGGTGTAAGGAAACGCGGCCGTCTAAGAACCACATGGCTGGACCATGTTGACCAGATTCCTAAGGACGGACGTGGTTTGAGTAAAAGTAATCGTAGAATAAATATGAGGTGAGGAATTACATGAATGTGACGGAAGCCCGAAGTGTGTGTGAGGGTAGAAGGTCTGGCGATCCGTTCTCCCTGCCTAGCCCGGAAGGGAGGTGGCGTGAGGGTATAGTATAGTAGTAGTATACCTAGTATAGTTATGCGCAATTGTATGTAACAGTTTTTTTTTACTTCTGTGTGATTTTTTATTTATTTTATTTTATTACATTACGTACACTGTACGGACGGCTGTGTTGTAGATATAATTAATTATTATTGCCACCAATTCCCTGTGCAGTGTGCGTGCATGCTAGCTAAACCTACCTATAATCTAATATAATATATATAATTTAATTTAATATTAGCATTGATCCATTATTGATATATTGTATACTTCATGCAACTGTGTTATTTAGATATTTATTTGATATTTGATATTGTTATACATATGCCTACCTATTTCTATGTATTGTTTTCTTTACTTAATGGTGAAAATTATATTTTTTGTAATATGTCAAAGGCCATACGGCCGTTTATGAATTAATAAATAAATAAATAAATAAATTACAAATGTAAGCGCAAAACAGACAACAACTATAGATATAAGTAAGAACATGAATATAAAATGATTAGTCCATTCATTATTTCGGTTGCTTCACACACCCACACTCAATCTCGCTCACACACTCACCCTTCTGATCTTGTGCTATGTTGTTAAATAAATAAATAAATCAATGACAAGAGGTATTAACGAGCAAATAAAATTATTTTTCAGAGGTTCCACTTTGTACGACCTCATGTCAGTGGCTGAATGGTACGATGAATTCTTTTCGTTTCTCTCAGATGAAGATGGTGAACTGATAAGCGTTGGAGGTTATTATAGAAACATCTTAAACAACAAGCGCTGGTTGATCTTCTCTACTGACTATGTGACCAGTAAAAGATTCCCTCCAAAGTCTGTTCATCGTGTATTCGATGGTAATATTTTTTGTGTTGTTGTTTTTTCTTTTCTTTTTACCCTCTCACTGCTGGAGGACACGAAGATAAAATAAATATAATCCATTTGAAGCGAATTCTCATAGTTAATCCATGGTAAACTTATTATAGGCTGGCCACACACGTCCCGAAGTTCAGTTCCGGAATCGACCGTTTTGCAAAAAAGATCCGATCAAAACCTCTCTCTGAATTCAGCGTCACCCCGATTTTAAATTCAGAAAGAGGTTTTGGTCGGAACCTTTTTGCAAAACGGTCGATTCCGGAACTGAACTTCGGGACGTTTGTGGCCAGCCATAGAATCGCCTTCGAACATATATTATTATAGAATGTTTATGCCCTATGACTAAATACGCTTTACCAGTAAATAACTACCAGTGTCCTCCGTAGAGGGCATGGGGCGAAGTCCTAAACGGAAAAACGTTTTTTTTATATGAAGATATCTGTATCCATCTATCAAACACCCTGTATAGGCAAGTTTTGGCCTATATTCAGTGGTTCAATCAGGGAGCAGAATGTGCAATAATATGCTTTGCGTGCCAAAATTTGATTATGCGTTCACAGGCCGAATAGTTTGTCCGAATATTCGGTATTCGGCTTGAGGCCGAATACACTATTCGTTGCAACACTAAAAACTATGTCTTCCGGGCGCTCTAAAGACATGCGTCTCGCGCCCGTGAAATCTTGACGCTCCTTCGATCCTATTGGTTAACATCTGACCAATCACAACGCCTCAGATTTCAAGTGAAGTTTAATCGTACGCAACCTAGAAGACTTACTTTCAAGCCCTGATTGGTTCTGGTGTCCTTTAGGCGCCCGCTTAAATTAGACAGATCTATTTAAAGTGCTTTCTCTAAAAAAAACATCCTCGTTGTAATAGCAACAGTGAAAACGCAAACACGCAGTTCACAAACAGGGAATTTCCAAAAAATTTTATCCCTTGAAATCTTAGGCGTTGTGATTGGTCAGATGTTAACCAATAGGATCGAAGGAGCGTCAAGATGGTGCGAGACACAAGTCTATAAAGACCCCTGCGGTTGATGGCGTTTGTAATTTTTTTACTTCGACTAAGGACTGATAAATTAACTTTTTGTTTTACAGGCATCTATAATTTGATAATTCGAGACAGAAGAACCTACACTGTTTGGTTGAGAACTGACAATATGTAAACTGCGAAAACATCAAACGTCTTCAATATGACTTCATCTATGATATTAATTATTGAAGCAATATTATTTGAGATAATAAATTAGTATCTTTGATTTTTGTTTTTTCTTCTTTTCTCCAAGCCCTGCAGTTTTCATTTCTTGATATAACCCCCCTTCATCTCCTTCTTCATCAGGTTTAGGCTTCAGATCTCCATATTTGCAAAATGTCATCTTAACATCATCTGTTCAACGGATCTGTAAGTGGCCCCTAGACTCTGGACAAGGGATTTCAGGGCATCAATTTCGTGACCGGATCAAAACCCATCGGACAAAAACCCATAGTATTATTTCTCAAGGAAAATACCGCATGTCATTAATGCACATGGTATTTATCCTCAACAGGATAAAACCCCAAAACAACAAAAACTCAAGCCGATATAAACGCGAGAGGATAAACGCCCAAACAGATAAAATCACATGCAGATAAAACCCCAAACAGACAAAACCTCAACCTGATAAATCCTCATATGATTTATACGCAAGTGTATTATATGCGCAACAGATATATTCTCAAATTCTTATATTTTTAGACCGCATGGAGTAACGTTTACAAAATCATACAAATACGTATTTATTTTACTTATTGCTTAATTCATGTTAATAATGTCTCCTGGGAATCTTCGCAATGGACAGTGGACACTCCTCGACGATTTGGCGGATTGTTTCATATTCCGCGCCACAATCACACTCCGGAATCTCTCTCTTTACCCATTTCCACAGGAGATCATTACAGCAGCCCAGGTCCGTTCGTATCCTATTGAGTTGCACCCAGGGCTTGCCTTGCGTGGAAGATGGAAGCCGGTGTACGTCTGGTGGGGTTCTGTATCAGTTGGTAGTTGCGAGTGTCTGTATTCCTCCAGCGATCCCTCCATTCGAGATCCGTATCAACGTTCGGTTCATCCGTACTCCATATTGGCTTTCGAGACCTGATTCTACCCTCCGGGTGATGGTTTATGTACGTGTATACAGGGAGAGCCGGGTTATCGTAAATCTTTTTGATTTCCCTCGCAGTAGCCTGCTGTCTTCCAATATCAGAGGGAGCTATGTCGGAAAGAACATGTAGCCACGGTGTCGGTGTTGTCTTGAGTGTTCCGGAAATGTTCCTCATCGTTTGGTTCAATTCCACGTCATTTACTTTTTACTATAAGGGGTATACGTCATATTATAGTCCAATCAAAATAAACTCAATACAGCTCCCCGGTGGAAAGTTGTGGGGTAGTCTGGATTTCTTTCATTCTATATGTTTTTTGGGGTGCGAGGTTTACTAACAAAATTTCGTGACGGAACATGGCGTAAAATAGGAAAATGGCGAACATTTCAATTTTCCGGCGAATTTACGATTAGAACTTAAAAACTAACAACTTTTTGTAGTTTATTTTCTTAGCGAAATTAAAGTACATAAAATTTCCTATAAATTTGCCATATTAATACGGTGCCGTTAGATTTCTTGATGGAAAGTTGTGGGGTAGTCTGGATTTCTTTCATTCCATACGGTTTTTGGGGTGTTGAATCCAAATCCGATGTTTGCCAACAAAATTTCGTGACGGAACAAGGCAAAAAATGGGAAAAATGGAGAAAATTTCCATTTTTTGGCGAATTCTGGATATGAACATGAAAATTAACAACTTTTTGTAGGTTATCTTTTTAGCAGAATGAAAATACATAAAATTTCCAACAAATTTGGAGTATAATTTTTTTCTCAAAAATAAATAGCAGCGGAGCTGTCAAGCTCCAAAAACTGGCCAAATTTTCTTGTTATTTTAAATTGTAAGAATGGAAAACATATGGATATGGTCACCTTGTTAGTTTATTCCAAATTTTAACAATCAATCTCTTAATTTGTGAGACATGTTTGAAAGAGAGAGAAAATTTTTCACAGCAATCCGTCGTTAAATGCGGGAGTTACGCGAACACTTACAAAAAACAGACTTTATTTTATGTGAGAAGAGAGATAGAAACATGCGACTATACGGTTGCATCCTGAAAAACATGCATGGACAAAATATTGACCGAATGTGAAAAAAAATATTTTTCCATTGTCCCTCTTTCTTTTCCCTTTTCCTCTCCGGATCATTTAAATGGCCAAGCAGATATGAATCGCAAATTATGGACTGCACTGAACAGAATCCGTACAGGCCATGGAAGATGTGCCGACTTTTTCTCCAAGTGTGGGTGGCTGGACTCCCCTGCCTGCGACTGTGGGGCGGAGAGGCAGACTGTGGGCCACATTGTGACTGAGTGCGGGCTACGAGCATACGAAGGGACCTTCGATGACTTCCTATACTTGAATGAGCCAGCGACTGAATATATAAAAAAAAAACGTTCAATTTAATTTCTGACGACCAAGCTTGCTTGCGAAATTTATCATTGCCCAATGCCCAACCTTCAAAATATTTCCTTTGAGGGATGTGATGTATTTCTTTTGACCATACGATAAATAAATAAATAAAATATGCTTTAAGACAAGTTGTATTATTTTTGTCTATTGTTAAATAAAAGAAAAGAATTAATTGTTAAATAAAATTAAATTATACCTGCCTTGTAAACAAATAAAGATAAATAATGGTTTATGATACCCAATCTTTGCTGTATGACAATAATGGTGTCACCTCTGTTTTTCTGAATAATTACATTCAAATGTACATTAATTCCTTGGTATTTCAACTTAATCGAAAAAATATTCCACAGGTGTTTGATAGATGGACACAGATATCTTCAGGGGGATTTTAAACTCGTAGGTCATTTTGGATCTTTCGAGCTAAACTTAGCTTAGTTCAAAGTCTCACGGTTTTCGAGATATTCGAAATTTTAAATTTTTATCGAATAACCCCGAATGACTCAAGTTTAACCCTGATAGCTTAGTAAGATAAGGTATCTACTTAGTTCTGTCATTATTTATGATAAGCACTTCAATATGTGTTTAGTCTTATTAATTCATTAGTTTCAATCTGAAGAAACAATGATGATACAAAACATCAGATTAAAGTTTCGAGAAAGAGACATTTCAAAAACGAGTAACGACTTAGGAGGGGATTTCCGATTTTTCCGAAAAAAATGTTCAAAAATTCAGAAATCTGGAAAAAACTTCTCTGGTTTCAAATGATATATGTACAAAACATTATGAAAAAAAAAATCGTTTAGTAAAAATACCATACAATAACTTAAAGCGATCGCTACTAATTTAAGCAAATTAAAAGCGAGAGATCTTTGGGATTTCCTTCAAGATTCTGGAAGCCAGTAACCCAGATTTTGTCAAGCTCAAGCCTCGGAAGACACCGAGCGCTCGTAAAGATTCGCCGCATACCGCCGTGTTTGGTAGGTATCTCACGAAAGTGCTTTACGAGTAGAACTCCTATAGTAGAACCGTTTTGAAATTTTAACTCAGTCAAGCATTGGTCGGAGACGCCATCGAATTGAAGGAATCCAGGCGCCCCGAAAGAAGGTGTCCACAAAAAACAGTTCGAGGATGTATAGCCATAAAATCTTGGTTTTAACAAATATTTTTATGATTTCTCTTACATTAAAAGAAAGCTATTGTCGTGGGTAAATCGTTTTCTTTTTCTAATGAAGGTATATTTAATGTTTGTTTTAATTGAATAGTCGCAAACGTAGTTTGATTGAGTCTGATGAGATCATAAAGTAAACATATAAAATTAATTAGTCTTCACAAATATTAAGCAAAAAACACTTGTGTCTATCCAATTTTCTAAGGTTTATTGTTCGCTTTTTGAATATTCTACGATACACTGCTCTACAAAAATAAGATTTTAAAAAAAGTACTTTGTTTCGTCATAATATACACTCAAATACAAATACTTTCCTGCACAATAACAAAATCCTTTAGTCTTAAGTTAGGTATCAAAGCATAAGTACTGTCACATTCCAACCAATCCTATTGAGGCAAATTATTTATTGATGTAAATAAATAAATAATTAGGGACGAACTCTAGAGGGCGCTCTCGACGAGAGTATCTGGAGCAGATTTATGAGGACACGGGCTGCATCTCATACCTGGAGCTAAAAAGGACTGCAGAGGACCGGACAGAGTGGAGGACGAGATGCAGATCTTTTCTGCAAACCATTCTTCAGGATTGAGATTGAAGAAGAAGATGAAAATGAGATAATAATAATACTTGGAATATTTTATAGCGCCGTCTTTGTGCCGGAGCACCTCGAGGACGCTTCACAAAAAAGCAATATTGTTTGATAATTGATAACAAGCTTGAAACGACACATAAGGTTCAATTCAATAACCTTAGAATAAGCATGTTTCAAATTATATTTATTTAACTATTTCAGTTAGTACGCATTTACAGAAAGTGGAATTCAAAAGACAGCCATCATAAACACATGGACAACAGTGAGATTCCTTTTACACTACCATACTAAACCATCTTGCACTCCAGTCGTTTTCAATCGTGGCTTCCCAGCATTTGTTATTGTCTCAAATGCCAAGTGTGTTTGTGAACTGAACTTATGTGTTTTTTTTTTGGTTTTACTGGAATTTGATGTTGTTTAATGATATTACTGTATATATAAATAAATAAATAAATAATTAGGTAGATTTCGCGGAAATCCCTGTGGAATATGGAGGACGGGTATTTGATAAATATTCATGCGGAGTTTAGACTCTCAGATTTAGTAGCAGATAGTAAGGAGATTATTATTAACGATAATAATAAAAGCAATAAAGTAAAAACAAAAGGAAAGGATAAAATAAAATAGTCAAAAGTAGTCAAAAAAGAAATAGAAAATGCCAACCGAATATTGGAATCAAACTGTAACTGTCGATGGTAGGCGTCCTTCCTAGTTAATCAACTTCTACACGTCAAAGTTGTCGATTGGTACAAGAGAATGGAATAAGATTTGTTCGTAAAGGTTGTCGATTATTATAATCGACTTTTTCGGGTATACCTATGTGAATAGTAGGGATATTATTAATCAATGTAATCGAATGACTCATCGATTTAAAGTGGTGTTATTTACGGAAATAAAAAGAGGAAGAATCGTGGCTTAGCAACAGGAATAAAATTTTGATCGTTGTTGTCCTGTGTAGTGAATGTGTACGCTTGACAAAGTATAAAGCCAGTAACAAAAATATGAACAGTCATTCATACAAAAGTTTTCATTTCGTCTGAATCTAAACTGAATTGGCATTACAATGAAGTTCTTGGTGGCATCTGTGTTTTTGGTTACTTTATTTGCGTTTTCAAGTAAGTATTTTTTTTTTAATTTCTACTGATTTTTTTATAAAATATACCTAAGCTGTAGTTAATATTGAAAAATTGATACATTTACTAATTTGAAAATTCATATTTTAAGGCTCGCGACCCAACTATGACGTCGCGGTCATTTAACGCGGGATTAAGGTTCAAAATCGCACGAAAAATCGCAATATTGAAATGTATAGTTTTTTTTTTCATTTTTTGGGGTTAATTTCGGTTCAATCAAAAAACTTTTTCGGTCATTCCCTAGATTTTAATGTATATTATCAACACAAAGAAAACTGTCCTTCTCGAATTTCGAGAAACGAGTTGTCATCTTTCGCAAAGAGATTTAGGTGTTTTTTTACATTTTTTCACAAATATATTTGAGAAATTTTTACAAGATAAAAAAATCTTTTACGCTTATTCCTTAGATAAAGGTTCAATGCATCTACTCTATTTTTTCAAACATATTTATTAACGGTTGTCGAGACCTAAGGCCTCCCGTTTTTAGAAATTTTAGAAATGTCAATATGCATTTTTTTGACCCTGCGGGAAATAGTCGTGACGTCATAATTGGTCACTAGCTTTAAAATCTGACATATTTTTGCATTTCCCTATATAATATTTTATTAATTTATTGTTAAATTTTAGGTGCACAAATTATCAAAGTGCGCGAAGCCGTCTGGGTCGATATTGGAGTCACACAAAAGTTTAGGACTTCTGTCAATGTTGCAGAGTAAGTTGATACTGAGAATGATTCCCAATATATATATATATATATATATATTTAAATTTATTAACAACAAACAGGTACACTACATAACATATAAGTACATAATATTACATAACATCAAAACAATATACATAGTGCCCCAATTACTTGTTGTCTGTAAAATTTATAATTATATTAGTTATGTGTCACATACTTCAGACAAGTATTAATGGTATTATATATATACACACACACACACACACCCTCACACACACACACACACACACACACACACACACACACACACACACACACACACACATACACACACACACACGCACACACACACACACACGCACACACATACATGAACATTGTTATACCCAAAAATGAACAAGGATCAGATTGGAATGTGAGGACATGGGAGACGGAGGGAAGGGAAAAGGAAAAGGAAGGGAGGGGAAAAGGTATTTGAGACGTGCATGAATTCATGTCAACTACTCGCAGAAATTCGGACATTAAGAGGCTGCGTCGCGTCGAGCCAGGCACCGTCGCGCACTACTTCTGAACTTGCCTGAACTTTTTTTTTTTTCACCTCTTTCCCTTCCTTTTCCTTTTCTTTACCTTTTTCATCTGTTTCTTCAACAAGTATTATTAATTTTAAGTTAGATTATTGTTTTTTCTTTATCTATATCTATCTATAGTCACACAAAAGTTTAGGACTTCTGTCAATGTTGCAGAGTAATAATAAATAAATAAATAAATAAAACTTTATTGGTCAGAAAATATATGTAACAACAAAAACAAAACAAGATAATACGGTGTGCCAAAAGGCGGACTTATTGCAAAAGCAATATCTTACAGTCAACCCGAAAGTAAGTTGATACTTAACGATTCCCAATATTTATTTTTCACCTCTTTCCCTTCCTTTTCCTTTTCTTTACCTTTTTCTTCTGTTTCTTCAAGAAGTATTATTAATTTTAGGTTAGATTATTGTTTTTTTTGTTCTCTTCTTTTGACTTTTATATTTCATTTTATATGTAGTCGTAGATTAGCTTCTAATTTCTTATTTATTGACGATACAATATTGACTAAACTTGTACAACCTAATTAGGTCGCTGTTTGAGCTATATAAATACTCCATGTCCATTCTATTTCTATGTGTGTTCAGTGTCTGTGTTGTACTTATCAAATAAATAAAATAAATAAATAATAATTATTGTAGCATAATAAATATTTCCTAAAATGGAGCGAAGAGGTGTGAGGAAGCGCGGCCGCCCGAGACTGGACTGGACCGATCATGTCGACCAGATTCTCAAGGATGGGCGCGTTTTGAGTAAAAGGAATCGGAGAGCGTGTATGACAAACTGTATGAGTGTGACGGAAGCTAAGAGAGTGTGTAAGGATAGGGATGTCTGGCGCTCTGTCCTCTCTGCCTACCCCGCAAGGGACGTGGCGTGAGGGTATAGTAGTAGTAGTAGTAATATTTTGATTTTATACAAAGGCATTAAGTCCAATTATGTATTATTCCAACAATTGTATAATATGTATTAGTAGTGGAGTTCCGTTAGGACCATTTAGGACACAGCTTATAATTAGGTATTAATTGCAATCTACGATCTGTGACATCGGACATCACCTGTCTCGTAATAAAAATCTATCATTATTAAATGAAGGTCAATATGGATTCCAAAATGGCCGCCTTGTTTTAGTGTTCTTCATATTTAGATTTTACAACATAATGTCTCTTGAAAAAAGCTTTTTAATTTCAAAAATAGAGACGTCAAAACCTAGAGCAGATCAGTAGGAAAATTTTTGGGAATCTTTTTGGAAAAACAGCAATTCATCGTGAAATGCGCGAGTTTTACGAATACATACAAAAAACCGACTTTGTTTTATTATGTAGATATTTTAATATTTCAGAGGATCTTCTTTGCGCGATGTCATGGAGGCGGCCGCTGCCGAGGACCCAGATTATGAATTTGAAGACGATGGTGATGTTGTAACAAAAATTGGAGACAATGAACATGACCCATCAAACAACAAGCACTGGTTGATCTTCGAGCTTGACGAAGTGCCAGACAAGAAAAATCCTCCAGGCGCAGACCAGCTTGCTTCCGCTGGTAACATATTTATCTATCTATTCATCCTATTGGATACTATTCCAAAGATAGTATCCCGAAATTAACCCCAAAGAGTAATTTTCATATTAGAT
Organism: Ceraclea dissimilis; assembly: GCA_963576895.1. NCBI lineage: Eukaryota > Metazoa > Arthropoda > Insecta > Trichoptera > Leptoceridae > Ceraclea > Ceraclea dissimilis. The sequence goes on from OY756360.1 coordinate 2,121,686, forward strand.
CATGCTATTGTTCATGCGATTTTGAACCTTAACGCAGCGGGAAATGACTGTGACGTCATAGTTGGGTCCCTAATAGCTTTAAAGACTCGGATGATTGATGGCTTTCGTAAAAAAGGTTTCAGAGTTTTACAACAGTTCGACTAATAAATAATCTTTAATTTTTTACAGGAATTCACGATTTGACTGTCCAGAAAAACAAAGTCTACCTCTTCTGGTTGAGACCTGATTTGTAAATTTGGAAAAAAAAATATCCAAAGTCTTCAACACTTGCTTCTGTTAATTCAAACATTGATGCAATTTTATTTATGAAAATAAATTATTATTTATTTTATTAGTGGTTTATTCTTTTTTATCACCAGCCCCGCACTTTCCAATTCTGGATATAGCCCTCCTTCATTTTCCTCCATCTCCTTTTCCATTTAATTTTTGCACCATTTATTTAAAGCTAGGAACATTGTCATGTAAAAAATTAGAAAAACGAGAGACTTACAACAAGCTTACTAAATATGCTTTGGAAAAAAATAAGGTTGATACATTGAACCTTTAAAAATTATTTCTGTAAAAAAAAGTGAAAAACACCTCTAAAGTTTTTTCCGAAAGACAAACTCGTTTCCCGAAAATCACGAAGAATTTATTCATTGTTTTTTTCTTCTTCTTTTTTCTCAATAGATATACTCGTAATACATTAAGATGTAGTAAATGACCATACAAGTTGTTTTAATGTAGCGAAATTAACCCCAAAAATAAAAAAACTCATTTTTTTTATTTATTTATTTTTAAGTAAACAACAAACACATATAAATATACAAAATGGACATAGTACAGATTATAAAACGATTATGCGATTAATCATGCGATTTTGATCCTTAATGCCGTGGGAAATGACCGTGACGTCATAGTTGGGGTCCGAGAACTAAGAACCGTTTTGATTTTGAGTAGATTCTATATTTGTTACAGATTAGTCTCAAACATAATCATCGATTTCTCCGAAAGTTCCTTCCCTTATAATATAGCAAAAAGTTATCACCTTACAAGGGGTTAGGAGGGTTTTTTGTTCAGAATTTTCTTCTCGCTTCCAATATATTTCACTTACAATTTTATCAGAGATTCGCTATCACGTTTTTCTCGAGCCTAATGGTCCGGTAACATCTGGTACACTTTAGTGGAGGATTTCACCAAATTAACTTAAACATTTTATTATTTTGTAACGTTCCATTATTTCCTAACTCCCTCACGGACAAAGAATAGTAATGCCTACCGTCTTTTTCCTAAATTATGTTTTAGAATCAAAATCGGTTTTTCAAAAATACATGAAATTGTGTACGTTAGTACATACATTGTGTGTGTGTGAGTGTGTATAGTATCAGTACCTAGTCTGCATCATAAGTAGGTACCATTGCGAGCGCGAGCGCGCGCGCGCGCGCGTGTGTGTGTGTGTGTGTGTGTGTGTGTGTGTGTGTGCGCGCGCGCGTGTGTGTGTGTAACCTAGAGATTCTTAAAGAAACGGTTTTAGTGACGACTGACGAGTTCGATCTTTTTTGTGATTTCATCAGCCATATAAGAAGTTAATCATTATTTGAGTAAGAGAAAACATTAAATTTCCGATGATGATGGGGCCAAAGCATTCAATACAAATTTATCTAGAATTATTCTACACCTGAAATTCTCTATCCTACATTTATTACGTACCTATACTACCAAAGACGAAGGATTTTAAGTAAGGTTTTTGAAAACGGCAGCAATATAAGCCATTGTAAAAAATGTAATTTCACGTGGTTGGTTCTTACGTAAAACATCTTGCATCTGTTACTTGGCAGCCTAAATGTTCGACACACTTCTTGTTTTTCATAAAAAAAACTAAATGGCTTCACACATTACAACGGGCAATGCCTACTAAACTCTTGCGTAACCTACCTACTTACAGCCTATGCAGTGGCTGCTAAACATTTTAGTCTTGTCACCCCTTAAAGATTAAAGATTCTCGAATGGAGACCCAGAACGAGTAAAAAGAGCATAGGACCTCAGGCGAATCGCAGGAAGCAAGTGTATGCAGCACGCCCAGGATAGGGATCTGTGGAAAGTCAAAGGGGAGGCCTATGTCCAGCATTGATTTGAAACGGCTGAGAAAGGCGAAGAAGATTCTTAAGACCTACCATGGAACTGATTGTATTTTTTTTTAACTCTGAAACATGTTGATAATAAGTTAAAGCATAAATTGTTGAAAACTAATGGGCAGGGAGGGGGGAATATTTTTTTTTTTATAGATAATTATGTACAAGATACGCAAGTTCGCCTTTTCTCTATGGTACCTTATTTTGTATGTAAACATAAAAAAATACCAAACTATACTATTTACCCCCACCGACTAGCCCTTTTACCCCGTGAGAGTAATTACCCCAAGTTTGGGAGCCCAGGCTATACATATACCCAGGTACTACACAAGAACACTATGACGAATTTGAGGCGGTCGGTAGCCTGGTTGGTAACGCGCTCGGGTTCAATCCCCCGATTTACTCCACTTCACAACACAAGCTTTTAAGCTTACTGTGAAGTGTACAAAGATGTATTTGGGTGTATTTCGACAAACCCAGATTATTTTTAATTAAAAATATAATATGTATATCAAAAAATCTTCATGTATATTCATAGGATATCATGGGATTCATAGGATATTCGAAACATTCATAGGATGAATTCTGATAAAACACAGGTACCTATCTTTTATTCAGTTTCTGATTTTGAGATATAGAACAGAATTAAAGTTTGAACCTTTGTGTAATATTGATTGGTTCTGAAAAAGTCAGCAAGAAAGTACAGTAGACTCTAGATAATCTGTTATACTTACTGAATATTTTTCGTATCCACAATTAAATAATTGGAGATATGTATTTTTGTTTCGACTATATTTTAAAGCCTCTACATTTATTAAAACCTTTCTTTTATTTTTAGTAGAAAATCAGTGGAGTTATGTGATGGGATGACAAGAAATAGATAAAGCAGTATCGTTTAAAAGTCTAGGTAAACCTCTCTCCTACTTTAGATTAGCGCCGCAGGCAAAAAAAAAAATGAAACAACTGTGATTTAATAGATTTTAACATTAATTATTGAAAATTCATTAGATACATGATTAAAAAACGATGTGGTAACAATGTGATTCATTTCTACTATGTATAAAACGGTGGGTTGGATGAGATATTTCGGGGGGGGGGGGGGTTTGAACACCAAATCCCCCCCTATCTACGCCCATGTGTAAAGTAAACAAAGATGTATTTGGGTTTATTTCAGTAAACCCAGATACATTTAAAAAAAGTGTTGTTTGTAAATAGATAAGAGTAAACGGTTGCAAAAATCTGGAAGGAATTGGTGACTGATAATGAAGATTTGACTGTTTTTCCAGTTTCGTCCACGTGTCCTTTTGTGCGCGGTTTAGATATCCGAATTAGGAGAACCCCACACGGCGGAGAGGGATGATGACGCGACTTCGGCTTAACTAGCACGCCGTTTGAATATCAATTGGACGGTATTCGTTGAGAGGGGTTTAACTTGTTAAGAATGGTGATTCGCTTTACAAATACCCGTAACTGCACAAAAACCCATAAAAATATTGCTCAAGAAAATTAACCCCAAGAAAGATAAAATTGAGGGTCGCCGAGGTCCCGGTAGAAGACTGCTGAATATAAGGGAGTGGCCAGCATCCGCAGCGTAGAGGAGCTATTCCGAGTGGTGCAGGACAGAAACAAGGTCGCCCAAGTAATCGCCGACGTTGGGGGGACCCGACAGGGCATATGAAAAAGAAGAAGGATAAAAAGCCCACTCGAGATTATGCTCGACGGACAAAACTCTAAGCTAATTTGAAATTATTTGAAAATAACCAAAACAATATGTTTTAAATCACAGCATTTCGCACAATTTAGAAAAAAATAGTATGAATTAACGGATTGTGTGCTTATATTATTTGAAAATTTTGAAGTGAAATGGTTAAGGTGGCAAATTGTCAGATGCAATAGAATTGAAAACAAAATAGAAAATAAACAAATACTTATATAAAGAAATTGGTGTCATAGAAATGAAATATAATCATTTTTTATAAACTATTTATCTACTGGAATCCAGCCGCAAAGTTTATCGGTTGGACAAACCTATTTCTGAACGTTTTAAAAAATATATTTTTTCAGGAGGGTTTTTCACCTCGAGCAACATTCTTAGGGTTTTTTCTCTGGGACCCAATCCAGAATTTACTCGTATACCTACTCCAAGTTTCTCCATACTAAACATCCAATCCACGTCTCCTCGTTTGTTTAATCAGTGTACTGTAGAGATGAAAAATAGCAGAGTGATGCGAAGATGCAAAATAGAAGTGCTATATTATGTATTTTTACAATTTAATAATATTCACAACCAAGCAAAATGTGTGTGACCACGCATATGTAGAGATTTCGGTAAGAAGAAACAGCCGACTATTCTATTCTATTCCCTCACGCGGCATCCCTTGCGAGGTAGGCAGAGAGAGCAGATCGGCGCGCTTTCCTACCATTTCACACACTTCGTGCTTCCGTCACATTCGTGCAATTCGTCATACACACTTTACGAATCCTTATACTCAGAACACGTCCCTCCTTGAGAAACTACCGGACGTGTACTTTTTGATTATTATAAACAAGTTGAAAAGAGTGTTTGTTTTTATTTCGATAATTGACGTGAATGCTAGCTGAGAAGTGACCTCTCGTTGCACAGAAATAAAAAGACAAATCCTTAGATTCCATAAGTAATAACAACAGTTCAAAAGAAAGAAGCATTTATTACTACCCTTTAACAATTTATGTGTGAGTGAAGTTGGCAGTTCTCAACCAAAATAGGTAATGCTTTCCATCTTCAACATCTAGACTGCTGACCCCTGCAAAAGATAAATTCATAGTATTAAAGTTCTTATACATCCATTCTGTTTTAACATTACTTACGGTATCTAGCTATGGATGAAGCGTGGGTCTCACAAGCACATACATACATACAAAATCCAAGATCTTATTTTTTTTTAATGTATGAAACAAGTGTGCTTTTACACATTGAGACTTTTTTAACACAACGCATGTTCAACGCTGCAACGTTATCGTTAGAAATATCACCATCAAACTTTAAATGCTTATTCTAGTACATAATTGTTTAAGTATTTTTTTAAATAATTATCAACTTTTCATACTATCATTCAAAGTGACGCCAACGTCCTTGCTAGTATCACTTTGGACAATTAATAATAATCATTATTTAATGAAAAATCTGAAATAGCTTTTAAAAAAGTTGCTGCATGATATTTTGATGATAATATTTAAGCGTTTAAATTTATTTTATCTCAACGCATATTTAACACTGCAACGTTGTCGTTACGAATATCATCACCATCATCAACGTTAAATGCTTATTGATGTAATCGTTTAAAGCGTCTTTAATTTTAACGGCTTTCACATAACGATAACTTGTAATCGTTATGAAAAAAAGTACATTATTAAATCATACCTAGAGGAGAGAGTTCAGTTTGTCCCGGAGGGTTATTTTTCTTTGGAGCTTTGTCAGTGATGAAAATCAGCCAATATTGGTTCGATGCAGGCTCTTGTTCGTCGTCTCCAATTTTAGTTATGAAGTGTCCAAGAGTTGGATATAAGATGGAATCGAAGAGATAAGCGGTATTTCTAGCGCCGGCTTCCACCATGACATCGTACAATTTAGATCCCCTGAAAATCAAAAGTCTCAGATAAATCACACATATTTGATAGTAATGTAGTTGTCTTGGTTTATTTCGCAGGAAACATACTACAAAAAAGGATTTACGAAACGTAAAATAATCGTCAATAAAATATTTAGAAATCAACAAAAGCACATTTTAATAAAAAAATACAATTATTTTGTAAATCGGATGTTTCACTTTCCTCGGGGTTAAGGTTCAAAATCTTGATCGAACGATAAAAATAGCGTTTTGTTTACATTTTGAGGTTAACGTCACTTATTGAAAAAAAAAACAATACAAAAAATAAACTTTTGGGAAAAAAGTGGCTGTCTTTCGTAAAAAAATCTGATGTATGTATTACAACTTTCTTTTGAGAAACAGAAATCTATAAGTACAAGACATAAAACATATTTTACGGTCGTTCGCTAGAAAAAGGTTTAATGTACTCGTATCTACCCTATTTTATTCCAATCCGCATTTAGTACAGTTGTCGAAATCCAAGATCTGAAAAATCTCATTTTTTCAAAGACGATACTTCTACTCTTAGGGAATACAGTTATGTATTTACTGGATTAACAGGTACTTACGATGGCACATCGACGTTAATCTTGCGACGTTCTGTGATTTCATCACTCACCCAAATATGTTCTGTTACATTTATTGTATCGGAAGAATCTTCTTCTGAAGATGAACCTAAACGCAAATATAATTATTAATTATTATAAAGTTTCTCGCCTACCCCGCAAGGGATGACGCACGAGGGGGTAGAATTGAATATATGAGAAACAATTAAATATTAAGTATATGTAATACTTACATGACGATTGAACACATACGATGAATCCAAACAAGAAAAATGAAAGAACTAACAACGATTTCATTTTACAAACTTTTCGATAAAAGCAATAACTGATGAATATAATTTTATAATCTAACAGTTGATAGGGGTTCTACGACTGATTATAATTTCTGAATTACGTATGTAATTTATTGCGACAAATAGTGCATTCATTTACAGCATTATTTTATGTTTGCATTAAGTTAAAACAAATATACCTATAAAAATACTGTATTCACAGGTGTGCATTAATAAGTAAATAATGTATGCACATGTGTACATTAACAAGTAATACAAGTAATTAAAAAACATTGGTTGATTTCATGAACAATTATCAGGCATTTTTTAAAAGAAATTAAAGGTTTTAGAAGCTGGGGGAAAAATCATGACTGATGAAGTTCACCTCTTATGCCCCTCCCTTGGAAAAAATCTTGGACCCGTCACTGGATATTAATTGAGTATAGTATTTCAACAAAGAAAAACTTGAAAATATGTTAAGAAAAATATTTTATTTGAAAATACTCAATATCAATACAGGTGCATATTTCAAATACTTATCAATAAATCTACATACATATTTTCTAAAATTAAGTATACCTGCTGTACATAATACAATTACCTATTACAAATTAAGTGCTATACCTATCACAAATTAAGTATACCTATTACAAATCAGCAATTAATTGAAAAAAAAGAAACAAATTTATGGGTGAACGAATGTAGCATTCCTCAACCAAAAGAGGTAATGTTTTCCGTCTTGAACAACCAGACTGCTGACACCTGTGGAAATAAATGAAAAGCATTAAGGAAAAAGGCACAGCAACCAATGAAAGTTAAAAATACTGCGTCCGTACTGAACTTTGACAAGTCATCACAAGTTTGAACGTGTGGTCTTGGCTTGTCCAGGCTTGTGAACACTTGTGAGTGATCGGATCGTGTGTCGGTTTCTTTACAAATCAATGGAAGTTTGCGATAAGCGCTTGCAAAACACTCTTTTGACGCTTTTGTCACTTTGACGCCTTTTTTTTGACGCCTGCCAAGCGTGGGTGCATGTTATGATAATAGTGGTTGCATATCTATCTGGACTTCTTTTATATTTTTTTATTTATTATAACAAAATCACAATTACTAATTAAACAAATACAAAATAGGCATTGAACACTTTTAAATATAACTACTCTCCAAAATATAGTAGAGCTCATCCTTTGGAGAGGAGGACCATCAACATATTAATCATTTAACGTTAAACGTTTATTTTTATTCATCGACTTATTTTAACGGCTTATCGCTGAAGAAAACATCTCTAATCACGATGAAAAAAAAAGCATGATATATAATGTATTATATACCTAGAGGTGACAGTTGTGCTTGGCCTGGAGGATTGTTTTTCTTCGGAGCTCTGTTAAGTATGAAGATCATCCAGTACTTGTTCTCCGCAGGCACTTGCTCATCATCTCCAATTTTAGTTATGAAATGTCCAAGAGATGTAAAGAAAATTGATTCGAACTGAAAGTGACTACTTTTGTTGGCTGCTTCTACCATAACGTCGTATAATTTAGATCCACTGAAATTTTGTTTTATATAAATTAGTGGTGGTACTCGGTAAAGGTTCTCGCGCTAAACACGCATTATCAAGCTTTAAGGGCATGGCACCAGGAATGACGTCACAGTCTTTTCCCACGGCATTAAGGTTCAAAATCGCGTGACAATCGCATGATAAAATGGTAAAAATAGCGTTTTTTCCATTTTTTGGGGTTAATTTTGCGTCTATCAAAAAACTTTTACGGTTATTCCCTAGATTTTAATGCATATTATCAGTACAAGAAAAAAAAATTACTCCGCGACTTTCGGGAAACGAGTTTCCGTCTTTCGGAAAAAAGACCAGAGGTGTTTTTAAAAATATTTTTTGAGAAATCTATACAAGATATAAAAAAATTTTTACGGTTATTCCCTAGATAAAGGTTCAATGCATCTACCCTATTTTGTTCCAAAGCATGTTTAGTAACGGTTGTCGAGATAGAAGGTCTCCCGTTTTTAGAAATTTTTGAAATGTCAGTATGCACACTCTTAAGTAGTAGGTACAAGTAAAAACAAGAACATGGTTGGCCCATTTGGGAGGTGCCAGGTTCTAACCTCGTCGGTGGCGATGCATTCCACATTTTGCGAAACAGGTCTTAGGCCCGATCCTTTTCTTTAAAAAAAACAGGAAAAATAAGAGTAAAACAAAGATGACGTAATTAGTTCGCTAATAAAAAAAATTGCAGGGTAAACGCCCGCTAAACAGCGTGGAAACGCTGACGGACTAGTACCCCCAGGATATGACTAATATTAGAATCAAAAAGACTAAAGAGTCATCTGTCGATTTTGCGTACATTTGCGTATTGAAATTAGTATCGTATAGAGAGTTTGTCTGTTTTTCATAAATTTTATTAAAAGGGAAATTAAGAGAATATTATGATTTTGAAGAGTCTCGTAAGAAGCTGAAAATTATTCCTACAGAAATCACCAAAAAAGCGTTTCTTTAGAAAGGGAAAAATATGTTTTTTAGGTATACTAGGGTCCAGAACAGAAATTAAAGTTAGGAACACAATCTCTAAAAGCAACTGAGATGTTTTTTAAAAAAACTTACGTTGGCACTGTGACCCTCATTTTGCGCCGTTCTGTGATTGTATCATTCACCCAGACATGCATAGTAACTCTTATTCCTTCACACGAGTCATCTTCTTCGGAACCTAGATGTAAATAAATAAGCAATATAGTGAGTTTTCGAAAGATGGATCGAGGCCATCGGAAATTAACTTAGAAGCCATGTATATTTTATTTTTATTTTATTTTATTACAAACAAAAGCACAAAACAGACAACAACTTTAGATATAAGTAATAACATGTAGATAAAGACAATTAGTCCATTCATAATTCAGCTGTCACCCACAAGCATGCGCCACAGTTAAATTAAAACATATAAGTTAATTCCGGTCGTCTCACACACCCATACTCAATCTCGCTCACACACTCACCCATCGCACACGCACACCTCTGATTTTACTGATAAGTGACACTTATGCAAAATTTTATCGATTTATGTATGAAATATTGTATAAAAAAAGTTTATAACTTACTTGAACTAGCATGCAAAATGGATGCGTAGTATATTAAGAAAATTGCGGCAAGCAAGAAAATTTTCATCTTGTAAAACTTTGATATAAAATTTAAATAAAATACAAATTAATGAAAACAATTAGTAATATGATGCTTATCTTTTGATTCTGAAGAATAGAGATAATAAAATCGCCGCGTTCATTTGTATTTATAGGAATCTCACTATTTATTTACCTACATTACATAGGAAACAAAGTAATACTCGTAAATACAAAAAGGAAAAAATATACTTTAAAGACGCAATACAAGCTGAGTAAAAATGATTTATTTTGCCATAAAATTGTCGAAAAAACACGTCGCACGTTAAAAGCCGACATTTCAGAAAAAAATCTGAAACGGAAGTTATAAAAAAATGGGAATTATAATTATAAAAACCGAATTATAAAAAAAAGTGGGAAAAACACCTCAGGTCTTTTTTCCGAAAGACTGCAACTCATTTATTGAAAGTCGCAGATTTAGTTTTCTTGTATTGATAATATGCATCAAAATCTTTGAAATGAGCGTAATTGTTTTCATTATCAATTTAGCTAAATGAACCCTAAAATGTAAAAAAAAAAACGCAATTTTTCTACATTTTTTCATGCGATTATGAAACAGTGCCACGGAAAATGATCGTGACCTCATGTTGACGTTAGGTCCGATTTTGTGAGATTTTATAATTTGGTATGAAAAAATACTTAACTTTTCCAATCTCTAGGAAGGGTCGCTACCCCTCCCTCCCCCCACTGGCGACGCCCATGCCGAGCCTTAATGTATAAAAAGAAAAACATCTAAGTTTAATAAAATTGTAGAACCTGTGTTGTCTGTACCTTGATAAAAATAAATAATTATTCCTAAATTAACTACATATCTAGTCGTAAGAATAATCGTAGGTACCTATACATCAGTTCAAACAATGTCAACGACTTCTTTTTGTGAAAAACATTGTCATATTTCAAAACGTATTTTTTTAGGATTATTTTTACAATATGTTCCAACTACTGAGTTTACCAACACAACTAATTGCGCAGTTCAATTTTAAAAAACAACGTAAACTAACGTACCTACTTTACGTTAATAATTTATAACCTACCAATAAGATCTCTGAAATGATTACACTTATGAGATCTACGCATTTTCATTAAAAAAAAACTGTGATTTTAGGGCTATCAAATACGTTCTAACATTCAGTTAACTACACAAATGTTAGATTCTAAATTTCCGTACGTGTGAGGCTAACCGTCTTAAAATCAGATTACTTCCTTATACCATAGATTGATTTTGTAGTAGTAGTCATAGACAATATTCTATTATGTCACTACATACTACATAGATACCTATGTCATTTTTTTAGGGAATTATGGTAATTTTTTTCGGGAGTGATGGCCATTTTTTTAGGGAGTGATGGTCATTTTTTTCGTGAGTGCTCTTTTTTTAAAACTACATGCCCTTTTTTTAAAAAGACATGCACATTTTTAAAACGACATAATCGTTTTTTAAAACGACATGTTCTTTTGTTTTTAAATCGACATACTCTTTTTTAAAAGGATTCTGATTGTTCGAGTATATGTAACTTTCCGTACGTGTGTGACCGCCTTTAGAAGCTGTAAAAAAACAAACCACAGACAAACTGTAAACAGACAAAATAGACTCGTAGTCAAAATACAATAACTTTAATACCTCTTGATAGAATTCTAAATAGCTATACATTTGGAGATGGGATGACAGTACATTATTTTTGTTATTTCTATTACAAATATTATGTTTTTTATTTATCTTAAAATGTGTTTTTTTTTCTATTTATGATCTTGTTTACTACGCAAGTTATAGATCACTCGCTCACGAGTTGTTTGCTGAAGTAATAATAGAATACTATGTACATATATACGTAAGAAAAGATTGCTATAAATACTAATAATTGCGACGACTTTATTATCTTTTTTCTCCAGAATCAAAAGATTAGCATCGTATTACTAATTGTTCTCAATAATTTTCATTTAGATATCATTCACTTTTAATAATCTTAAAGTTTTATGATGAAGACATTCTTGCTTGCTTCATTTTTCTTAGTATACTACGCATCCATTTTGTATGCTCAAACAAGTAAGTTTTAAACGTTTTTTTTTTATCTAATCTTCCAAAACTAATGAAATCACTCTTTTAACGAATTTCCCGATATGCTAAAGATCTGAATTCATTCATCTGTACCTAATTGTTTTCAATTAAAACGGTAATTTCTCTGAATAGAATATAGTAGAACAGAATAGAACAGTATACAATACAATATGTTTTCTCTAATTATGGCTAGTAGGATCCAGACGAAACTTCTACACTCCAAAGACCCGTATGTATAGAAGTCGCCCGAGTTTAAGACCCTTTTTTGTAGTGTTTGCGAAAGGACGGATGTACCTGCTTAACGTATCTGCGTGCATTCTTGTTCATTGTGCGCTCACTAATACTACTATAACTCCGTGTACGGACTTGCGTGTAGTTACGCTGTCTCACACTACAAAAAAGGCTCTTAACCTCACCTAGTATTAACCCGAAAGAATTGACATCTCATTGAAACATCGTTCAAAACGTTGTTGAAGCTAACTAACAATCACTAAAATAGTTTTCCTATGTTATGTTTAGGTTCCGAAGAAGATGTTTCTTGTGAACAAATTACAGTTACTGTACACGTCTGGGTGAATAATCCCGTCACATCGCGGCGAAAGATAAAGGTCACAGTTCCGCAGTATGTTTCTAAAAAAAGTCCAGTAATGGTGGAATTACGAATACTTTTTTTCTTCTTTTCTTTTTTCTCATAATACTCATGTGAATTATTTTCACATATGTAGTATGAATTCTGTTTCTGATATTAACATTATTTCACAGTACATATAGTTTAGCAATTATTTCGGCAATTTTTAAAGCGAGACAACGATATTGCGAGACAAGAATGTGTATGAGGAATTGCATGAATGTGACGGAAGCCCGAAGTGCGTGTCAGGATAGGAAAGTCTGGCGATCCGTTCTCTCTGCCTACCCCGCAAGGGAGGTGGCGTGAGGGTATAGTATAGTATAACTCGGTCAATAAAATCTTACACACATCACCCCTATAAAAATAAAAATGAAAATAAATAACATTGAACTACCTACACATAAAATACCTAATATATAGTATATTATTGAAAGTAGATTGCAAATTATTAGTTTTAAATATTTTTTTATAAAGACGTTTGGTATATTATAAGAACACATATTATATTATTTTTTTTATATAAGAATGTAACCCTTCCTCTCTCCTATCCTCATCCCCTTCCCAATGCTCACTATTGATTATTAATCGATAATTACATTTATATGAATCACTTTACTTAACTAATTATATATATTAATAAGGTAACACTATAATAGGCTTTAAGTATTTTATTATCTCTGTATATATTATAAATGTTACAAGCTGTTGTGTTATAAAAAAAAAAAAAAAAAATAAAAAAAAAAATAAAAAAAAAAAAAAAAAATAATAATAATATATTGCATGATGTCGGCGACACGAATTGCCAAATACCCAATCGGTTTCTTCCTTTTAGTCATTTTTTTTTCTCATTTGTATCGTTGTCTCGCTTTATGAATATTGCCGAAATAATTGCTAAGCTATATGTACTGTGAAATAATTTTATTCAATAGGATTTGTACGAGTGCCTTCAATTATTGCTCGAAAAATTTCTCGTTGTGTCAGATTGCTTAGCTTCTCACAATAGCTTGTTCCGAGTGAGAACCCTTACGCAGTACCATCACTGATTTATTAATTTTTTCAGCGGATCTAAATTATTCGACGTCATGTTAAAAGCAGCTAATGAAAGTACTAATTTTTCGTTCGAATCCACATTCTCTTCGTCTCTTGGACATTTCATAACTAAAATCGGAGGTGATAAACAAGTTCCTGCAGATAACAAGTATTGGATGATCTACGTAACTAACAGAGCTCCAAGGAAAGGAAATCCTCCGGGTCAAGGGAAACTGGCACCTCAGGGTATGGAAAATGTTATATTATGCTTTATGATAATATATGGTTTGTTATTTATAAAACCGTTAAAAATATTCGATGAATTGAAATAAGCATTTAACGTTAAATGTTTACAAGATGTTTTTTTTTTTTAATTTTGAAAAAAACATCGGAATTATATCTATATTCTGTAGCTTCTTATACCAAGTGTAGTTGAATAAAATATGTAGTTATCTTAACGCCCCTTGCTGCATATCTGTTGAGATAACTACTCGTTAAATGCTTGTTAATGTTATTTTAACGAAAAACGAAATATCATCAACTTAATCATTTAACGTTTTCAGATAATGTGAATGACTTTACAATAAACAAAATTTGACTTAATTGGTTGCTAAGTATGCCTAAATGCTTTTCATTCATTTCCACAGGTGTCAGCAGTTTGTGTGTTGAAAAGGGAAAACACTATCTCTTTTGGTTGAGAAGTACTAATTCTACATCTGGTAATTCTACACCCGGTAATTCTACATCTGGGATATCAACAGAATCATCATTTTCAACTATTTGGGGATTTTCAAATGATAGTACTTAATTTTAGAAAATAGGTAGATTTATTGGTGTCTAAAATACCAACGTTATTTTAAATATTTATAAATAAAACATTTATCAAAAAAGATTTTTTAAAGTTTTCTTTGAGCCTACTCTAAAATATAGTGTCTTTGTCTAATATGGATTCCAAAACGGTTCACCCGATTGAAATGAAACTTTGGCAAGTCGTTGTGCGGGGGTCGGTAAAGGTTTTTAGAACGGTTATAAGGGGGGATGGGGAGGTCAAGAAAAAAGCTATAAGCCGAGAAGTGTAACAGCTTTCGGTCTCAAAGACATGATCAGTAACGTACCCTCTCGACATCGCAGGAGTATAAGGGGGCTAGATTAAAATTATTATATTAAAATTAATAATAAAATAATAAATAAAAAAATTAAAAAAAAAATAATAAAAAAAAAAATAAAAAAATTAAAATAAACTTAAGTCTGTATGACGAATTTCGCGAGTGTGACGGAAGCAAGAAATGTCTGTAAATGTTGCGAATTCTAGCAATATGTTTTTTTTGCCTACCCGGAAGGGATGCGGCATGACGGGGAAAGAATAGAATACCCACGTTTACCAAGTTAGTCTTTCTGTCGCCTAGACTATAAAATGGCTTCGAAAATTATGTTCACAATAAAATTACGACCCTTTCCTAAATATCACAATACTCTTTTAATCACATAATTTGATATTAAATCTCTCGAGAGGTAATTAGTAGGAAGACATCGAGGCCATGAAAAGATGGAAGCATTTGAATTCACTGCCTACAAAAGATTAAGGAATATGGAAGATGCCGAGAGGGAGGGGATGGAAATATTTGGGAGAATTTTATAAGTATTTAACTTGGTTGAAGAAATATGGAAGTTTAGTGTGATGTTCGCTCACCAGATAGCGTTAGTGAGATTATAGAATGAGACGTAATTAATTATGGGAAAATTCGTAACTTGTCTATTCCAATCTGCCAAAAAATACGCATGTTTGGCAGCAGAATGTGATGGTAAAACGTCACCCTGGGCATAAAAAGCATCACTTAACTAATCCTGACTCGAAAGCTTCGGAAAGTCTATCCTGCGTCCTCACGAAGCAATTTCATAAATAACGCAAAATGTGTAGGCACACGTAGAGACTTCTTAATTTGTTTTTTGGGAAAACCTGTAAAACGGAACGCATTGTTGCTTATTGCTTAATCCATTGTGTTCATATATTTCACATTATGGGATGACGATTTGTGTCCACTGTACGATTTCTTGTACGTACTCCGCATATTAATCAAGTCTTACTTTTTAATTATCCACCCCCTCCCCTCTCTCCCCTCTCTGACTGTCCCCCAAATTACAGGCCATTCTACTTACAATGAGTTTACTGGGAACAGAACAGGCCATCAGGCCTACATTAAGATTAAGAAGAAGAAGAAGAAGAAGATTTTTACCCGGTAATTATTTTAATTAGTAGGAATAGTAGTAGGTAATATTAGTAGGTATTTTAGTAGGAAAGACGTTGGTCGTGGCTGGGCCATGTTTTGCGAATGCCCAACGACAGCTGGCCAAAGAGAGCGCTGTTTTTCCACCCACAGGGGTCCCGACGCCCCGGAAGACCCTCTTTCACAGTGCACCGTTCCTATGACAACGAGATCAGAGCGTTAGGAATGACGTGGAGAGAGGTAATATCACTCGCACAAAATCGCTCTGAATGGAGACGCCTGGTAGCCTCCCTGTGCTCCCGAATGGAGACATAAAGGGCGTAGTTAGTTAGTTAGTTAATTATTTTAATTACCATACAAGTTTTTTGGTGAAATATACTGCAAGCAAAAATATAGTTACATTAATACAATTATGAAAAATATAGATAAAAAATAGATATAAGTATGTATGTGGAAAAATATACATCTACTCGTTTCTTCAGGCTTATTGGTCCGTTCCGTTACAAGAAAAGATCTTCATTAATAATTCTGACCAATCAATTCAGACACTCTGAAAATAAATTAATAAACTAATGGGCAAACAAACCAGCTGGTTATCAACCAATCGGAGCACGGCATTGGAGGTTAAAGTGATTACATAGGAGTAGTTGATTTCTAAAACTGAAATAGTATTATTAAATTAAAAAGCGATAATGATAAAACAGTACTAAATTTTCTAACTGGCATCTAAAGAAAATATGTGTGCAGATATTTAAGGTGCTGGGACATTGAGCTTTCTGGGCCCTTAGATAGACCGGTGCTGAGGGCCCTAGATAGAGTAGATAGGTAGCCCGCAATAGACACTGTGTGAGGGGATAAAATTATTTATTATAGATTAATACGAGTATACTATTACAACGATGAACAATTTTTCTTTCAGAAATTTTCCTCCTCGGAACACGAGTATTCGGGAAGAAACACTGATTTTGTAATTTGTTGTAAAATACATATAGGTATGATGTGTTTATTAAATAAATATATAAATTCTATTCTATTCTATTCTATACCCTCACGCCACCTCCCTTGCGGGGTAGGCAGAGAGAACGGATCGCCAGACTTTCCTATCCTGACACACCCTTCGGGCTTCCATCACATTCATGCAGTTCCTCATACATACTCTCCGGTTACTTTTACTCAAAACACGTCCGTCCTTGAGTATCTGGTCGACATGGTCCAGCCAGGTGGTTCTCGGACGGCCGCGTTTCCTTACACCTCCTCTTTCACCCAGGTAAATTTTCTTCGTTATTCTTTCATCGTTCATTCTTTCCACATGACCCAACCATCTCAACTTGTTCACTTTCATTTTATTCACAACATCCTTTTTACAGTCACTCAACTCTCTAATCATTTCGTTCCTTATTCTATCTCTCAATGTTTTTCCACACATTCTTCTTAACGATCTCATCTCGACCGCATTTATACTTGATTCATAGTACTAATGAAATTGATAGTTTTACATCAGTGCACAGATGTGCATCGCGACTATTAAATCAATTCAATGTAAAGCCCCATGGTATGGTAGATGTACTCAATCAAAATGTGTAATGATATATTATTATTAAAATGAACAGTGTCCGTACAGAATAATAACTCTGCTTTTCTACATAATTATTGTTATAGATAGTTAGGATTACATTGTTCGAAACTAGTCCGGCTTGTACCCGGAGGACGTATATACATGTATGCCTGAATTTTAGGCTCGATGCAACCTCAAAAAATGTGGTTACAGAAAGGAAAACGCCTGTGAGTGTGGTGTTGTACAGGATCACAGTCACCTGTTTTTATGTCCCAAAACAGCAGTAACATGCACGCCCGAGGATGCACTACTGGCGAATACTAGGGATGTCCGGGTGGCCGAGCATTGGAGATACAAAATTTGATAGTGTTCCAGACACGGAAAGTAAGTAAGTAATTTAAATTTCTTATTCCTCAGCCTCCCGAGACCCATTGTTGGAGATTTGTCTCCCTTTCCATGACTCCCTTTCCTGGGCACATTTTCCTACATCATAAGACTACCGCAGCTGGCTCGGAGTCTAGTGAATTTTTTCGGCTTGTTCTGGGTCGCTATTCTACTATCATTTTAGTCCATGGGGAGTTGTGCTATCTGGCAACATTTCCAGCCTACTAGATATTTAATTAAATAATTAAAGTCTTTATAAGGTGGAAATATTCATTAATTAAAAAAAAAACAACGAAATACTTGGGTGCCAAAGGGCGGACTTATTGCAAAACCAATATTTTACAGTTAACCCGAATGCATGTCGTTTTGAAATTACAGCATATTTTCTCCGTAATCGTAATAGACATTAGATTTTTCAATAGCCTAAGTCCTAGCCAGGATTTTGCTCTCTCCTCGCTCAAAGAGTTCTTCTGTGTGAAAATGATTGTGATTAATGATTATAAATAGAATTACGAGACCAAGAGAGTTCAAGTAAGATGTTTTCTCTTCATCGCTGGTTTGTTCCTTGGCTAAAACACTTACCCCTGCGTTGAAGGTTTCACTATTCTTCGGTAGATGTCTCTCGAATGTCATAATTTCAGCATTTCGTTCAGGTATATTTAATTACAGTTTTGTAATAACATCAATAATCAAGAAATTAAAAACAATATGTTTAGTTGGATTATCTGCATATTAAATTGCGTTAACTGCAAGACATCGTATAGTGTTAAGATTTGTGTTTTTTTTTTATTCTGTTTTAACAGATTTTTGTCTATTTATTGATTATTTGTATCTCTCCCCGTGTTAAACTATTATATTGTTAAAGGCACACTGGTGCCGTATATTTTGTAATAAATAAATAAAGTTCGCCCTAGTGAAACTTTATTTATTATTATTCCATACGTGTGTATAATCTCGTTGATTTGTATTATGTGTTCACTTAAATTAAATGGTATATAAATACTCGTAAATAAAAAATGAAAAAATTTTTTTAGTGAATAGTTTAAATATGGTGAAAGAGTTGAATGTAGGTTTCTGTACCCCCTATTTCGGTGTGGGCGTTTGCGGGGGTAATCACGAATCATCCCCTGGGTGACATTAGGGGCAGTTAGTGTAGTCATCATAACATTGTTGGGGGGCACTATATATGACAGACATTTTGATGAATTATAGTTACGCCTGTGTACATTTATTGTATCGTACAATACAAAATCGTAATACAATACAAAATACAATACAAAACTAATTGTAGTTTCAACTGTATATGTTTTTATGTATATATGCATTCTGTATCTTGTTTATTATTTTTTTTATTCCGTTTTTATTTGTTTTTTATCTCACATATGTATGTATGTATATATTTTCTACTTCGTATATATTTTTTTATTCAATTTCTTTTTTCTGTTTTTTCCTATATTTTTGTTCAACTCCTTTTTTTTCTGTTTTGTCCTGGGGTTAACTGGAAGAAATCGCAGTTCTGCGATAAGTTCGCCCTAGTAAACAACGTTTTACAATCTGTACTATGTCCATTTTGTATATTTATATGTGTTTGTTGTTTACTTTAAGTTTAAATAAATAAATAAATAAAAAAAAATCACTGGTTGAATTATTTTTTTCCCAATTCCAATTGGTTTTAAATAACAGTGCCTAACTGGGTAGCTATATATATTTAACTACTTATTTTTAGAATTTCTGTCCATGAAGAATCCTCAAATACTAGATAAACAATGTATACCTTTGTAAATGGTAACATTGAATAAATAAATAAATTAATTAAAGTCATTACGTGGATTTCAAACAGTATACTTAGTCTTTCATTTTTACCTTAAGAGTGTGCATACCGACATTTCAAAAATTTCTAAAAACGGGAGACCTCCTATCTCGACAACCGTTACAAAATATGCTTAATAAAAATACCAAAATGTTTGCGCTTGTTGGATAATAACAAGAAAACTATAGGGTTTTTGTAGTGGACTGTATGAGATGTTGTTGCGAATATGATTGGCGAAAAGGAAGGTAGAATTTACGGAGATAATGGTACAAAATGGAAAGGATAAAAGGAAATCCTACCTTACTTATGAGTTGTGATATAATTAACAGGTCCTTCAGATTACTTGCTGCTCCGATGTGTTGAAGAATTGATTTGTAGCAACTTTCACTGAATTATTTGTATTTTACTTGCGTCTTTTATGAACTTGACGATCTCGCGGTTGAACCACAGATTAGTAAGAAGTATGTTTTCATAGTAGTACTGTATTGCACACGCGATTGAACCGTAGGATTCACAAGATTGAACTGTCTTGCACTCGCGATTGAACTCAGTTGAACTCGTCGATTGAACTGTAGGATTCACAAGATTGAACCACAGGATTGAACTGTAATAAAATAAGTGCTTTTTGGGTACTTATTCTTATTCAACAAAATATTCGAATTCTTCGTCACAGAATATTATTATCTATTAACGATATATTTGTTCGCTTTGCCTGTGAGCGTATTTGTTTTTTCTTTGCAATTTGACATTGACGTAACAGCTGATATCACACTGTTGTCAAAATTATGTAAACATTGCCAAGAGTAACGTATATTCGTATTGTTTATAACCTTTTCAGGTACTGATTTAATTATTTCTTTCATATTAATTATCAATAAAAATGCCTTTATCAATGCTAGAAAGAAATATTAAGTTATTCGAAGCCAAATTAAATTCTTATGGAGAAAAGATCAAAGGTATTCTTCATAAAATTCGTCAGACCGATAAATTGAATTGCATTATATTAATGGAAGAAACAGAAAACATTAAAAAGTTATTTTCTTCCACCATGGAAAA
Source organism: Ceraclea dissimilis (assembly GCA_963576895.1). Classification (NCBI taxonomy): domain Eukaryota; kingdom Metazoa; phylum Arthropoda; class Insecta; order Trichoptera; family Leptoceridae; genus Ceraclea; species Ceraclea dissimilis. The sequence continues at coordinate 2,142,184 of OY756360.1, forward strand.
ATATTACGACGCAAAATTAGAAAATGACGAGAATTATATTCCAGACTTCTCGCAGGAAGAGGAGTTTGATATGAATTATTATGCAATAAAATACGTTTTTGGTGAAACCAGTCTTACAAATACGATAAAAGAAGATAAACCTCAAACGCAACAAGCAAAACTACCAGCATTGAAATTACCCAATTTCAGTGGAGAAATAGCTGAATGGTTAATATTTTACGAGACGTTTACAAGAATCATCCATCAAAATTATGAACTGACGAACGCCGAGAAAGTTCAGTATCTAGTCGGACAACTGTCCGGAAGAGCTCTGAAAACAATAGAAGGAATACCTCCGACTGCGGAAAATTATACTGTCATCTGGGACATGTTAATAAATAAATACAAAGATGACAGAGCAATGGCAACACACTATGTAGATCAGTTATTAACTGTGATCAAAGTCAACAATCCAAGTGAATTAGAAGGTTTTATGGACAAATTTCTATCTTCAGTATATGCATTGAAACAGCTTAAATTAGAAGACCTGTTTGGGTTTTTCCTTACTAGATTGGGAACAAGCAAATTGGATAAACAAACGATTAATGCATTCGAAACATCCCTCATGGGGAAGAAAGGTGTCCCAACGTTCGAAGAGTTTGCATCTTTTATCACAGATCATGTGAAACTTTTAAAGAGAACTTCTCAAGTACTGGAAGTATCAAATCACCATAAACCAAGTACAAAGAATTACACGCAAACTTTTATGAATTTAAATAATAATCCCAAACATCAAAATAAGTGTGTTGTCTGCAATAAGGAGAATCATTCAGTATATCAATGTCCAGAATTCTTGAAACTGCAACCAGCAGCGCGAGTAGAGGTTGCAAGAAATAAAAATTTATGTTTCAATTGTTTAAGCCCTATGCACATCAAGCAAGATTGTAAATCGACATCTACTTGTCACATCTGCAAACATAATCATCATACATTTTTACACATCCAATCATTTGAATCGCCTTCTACTTCTTCGCAACAAACTCATGTCGCAAATGTATCTTTATGCAGTGTCGCTGAAACTGCATCTTATGGACAACAACGTACAGTTTTATTAAGCACTGCTATTCTCAAAGTTCGCAATAAAGCCACCGGAAAATGGATGGCAGTTCGAGCATTAATTGATAATGCTTCACAAAACGATTTTATCACAAAAGCTTGCTGTGATCGTCTAGGTTACAGTATGTTTCCCAACCACGCAACTCAGACTTTCGTAAGTGGCATGGGAGGTGCTTCGCACCCGGTATTGGGAATGTCTAAGGTCAGAGTATATTCAAGACACTCGTCGTATAATATTGAGATACAACCACTAATTATCGACAAAATCACGGATAAGTTACCTACAACACAGGTTGATGTGAGAGACCTAACGTACCTAGAACATGTACCACTCGCTGACAGCCGATTTCAAATTCCGAAAGGCATCGATTTAGTTTTAGGAGCACAATGGTTCCCTGTGATTCTGAAACAGGGAAGAGTAGAGGGTCCACCTGGATGTCCATATGCTTTGGAAACTTCACTAGGATTCATTGTTATGGGAATCGCACCTGCAGCCAAGGTTTGCGATTTAGGACGAACTTTTTGCTCAATAACCAATGACTACAATATTGAAAAATTAAAATCAAAATTTCAACAATTGAAAAAAGTTCAACATAAGAATAAACAGGATATTAAACCAACTGAACCAACAAGGATAACTAATCCTAAACCTCTAATGATGCAACATATTAACTTTAATCATGTTGTCAACAATCAGAGTTTAATCAACAGAAATACAACCAAGAAAGGTATTCACATGTCTAAAAGAGATATGTTTCGAAATAACAACGCAACTAACAAACAACCTCAAGAACAAATTGATGCAATCGCAAACATTTACAATGTTCTCTCTGAAGATAATATTATAGAGAAGACTGCAATAGCTGCGATTGATAATACAGAGAGTATTACTCAGAAGAAAGCGAACAATAGTTCAGTGGCTCAACTTCAACTATCACAACTTCTTGTCAATCCATTGCAGATGGAAGATCCTCCGTGGCTCAAACAAAGAATAAAAACAAATTATCAAATGTAAACATAAAACTATCAACATTAATTTATTTTATCTTTTTACATTTCTTTATTTTTATTCATTATCAATAACTACGTTATTTTTTGCAATGAACGACTCACAACTCGATTTTTTGTTTGTTTTTTATATTCAATACATGTTGAATTGCAGAGAATTTATGCGATGCGTTCCATGGGCGATGTGCATTTTATATCATGTCGATCATGTCCATCTTTAATTTCTTTTTGTGTTCTTTTCTTTATGACTCACTCTATCTGTGACGACGCAAATTTTTCTTTTTTTGTTGACAGTGATCTGTCAAGGCGGGGGCCAATGTTTGCGCCGTTTTTTACCATTTTTTATAAGTGTATATGTTGGCAACATTTCCCATATTCCTTTCCTTATTCCAATTTCAATTTAATCCAAAACCCAATATTCCTACCTACAACAAAACAGTGACAGCATAGTGACAGAGTGACAGTTCAATCCTGTGGTTCAATCTTGTGAATCCTACAGTTCAATCGACGAGTTCAACTGAGTTCAATCGCGAGTGCAAGACAGTTCAATCTTGTTCAATCCTACAGTTCAATCGCGAGTGCAATACAGTACTATTATGAAAACATACTTCTTACTAATCTGTGATTCAACCGCGAGATCGTCAAGTTCATAAAAGACACAAATAAATACAAATAATTCAGTGAAAGTTGCTACAAATCAATTCTTCAACACATCGGAGCAGCAAGTGATCTGAAGGACCTGTTAACTTCATCACAACTTATAAGTAAGGTAGGATTTCCTTTTATCCTTTTCCATTTTGTACCATTATCTCCGTAAATTCTACCTTCCTTTTCGCCATTCATATTCGCAACAACATCTCATACAGTCCACTACAAAAACCCTATAGTTTTCTTGTTATTATCCAACAAGCGCAAACAGGATAGATGTATTGAACCTTTATCTAGGGAATAACCGTAAAAGATTTTTTTTATCTTGTATAGATTTCTCAAATAAAAAATATTTAAAAACACCTCTGACCTTTTTTCCGAAAGACGGAAACTCGTTTCCCGAAAGTCGCGGAGTAAATTTTTTTTATTGTACTGATAATATGCATCAAAATCTAGGGAATAACCGTAAAAGTTTTTTGATAGACGCAAAATTAACCCCAAAAAATGGAAATAAACGCTATTTTTACCATTTTATCATGCGAGTGTCACGCGATTTTGAACCTTAATGCCGTGGGAAATGTCTGTGACGTCATTCCTGGTGCCATGCCCTTAAAAATGGACTTCCACCGAGTACCGTCGGTCGTACGTCTTGTTAATATTTTAACCAGTTCAGTAGACGTTTTTAATCTCCAGTAAGCTAATAAATTATCGCTTATTTACAAATTACTTTGATGGACAAAGAGAGTACCCAGGGAGTTTTTTTCAATAGAATTTAAATTTACAAAAGTGGGTATCTTTTTTTCTATACCACTTCCAAGATCTCCCTCATTTATTAATATGATTCAGTAAGTCACAAAGAGAGTCAAGCCGTATCTCCTCATCCAGTCCTTTTAAGTCCTTCCTTCTCCCTTTTTCCTCCCACCCAGGACGACGTCAAGTGTCAATCTTTGACTTGCACTAATTGATTCTTATTTAGGCTTCAAGTCGCAACTCAGTTGAGGGTTGAAAGGTCACTGGCGGATATTTAATATAGGGGATGCTTTTATATACTTAATATTATCTAGGGTTTGCCTATACTTATTTAAAAATTATTTAAGGTTTTCACGGTCAACGTTTGACATCGGCGTTGCTTGGTTTTCGGGTGAATTGTGTGTAGATTATTGAGCGACGTTTCGACCCTCCTATTGGTGCCTTCTTCTACAGATAAATGTATAAAAATGTGATTGTGTGGTGTGGAGCGTGTGTGGTGTGCAACTTGTGCAGCGTGAGCATGTGTTGTATGTAGTTGTAGCTACTACATCTGCTCACGCTGCATAAGTTAAAATTGCATACACTACAAATACTTATGTACTTGCTCCAAAATATAAAATTAAAAGCCATACCATTTTTCGGTATTTTTCCACCAAATTTTCTATTCCATTCTATGCCGCAATTCTTGCGGGGTAGGCAGAGAGAAAAGATTGCCAGACTTTTCTTTCTTCCCATTTTTGTCACATTCATGCAATCGTCATACATACTATACCCTTTTCCTTCTACTGTTTTAAGAAAGTTTAAAATAGCGCACAACCCTATTACAATATAATGAGGGGGTGATATTTCTTAAGCTGCTTAAGATGGGGTGAGTATGGAGCATCCTCTACTTCAGTTCTCCCTGTATCCTCTCCAATTAGGATTGCATATCTTTATTCAAACTCTTGTTTATGAAATGAATATATTTAATTTCAATTGGAGATATACATACCTACCTAAAATATTTTAGGTATTGAACTGGATTTTTCTGCACTGCGCAGATGGAAATACATTACATATTTTTCCAGTAAGAGGTACGAGTAGACGCAATTTTATTTTATTTTATTTGCAATGAGCACAGACAGTCTTACAAAAGCATATATAGTACAGCATAAAAAAAACGGGGACCAGGTGAAAAGTGCTCAAGAATTTCCAGATTACAGATATTAAAAAAGCCATACAAGAGTTTTACAAAATTACTCTTGAATACTCGCCGACCACGGGGGAGACACCCAAAGAGATGGCGAGACAGCTGGACGTCCTCGTGGCAAGACCAGGACTGACACCTGTCAACACAGATCCTAGATCTACCAGCAGAAGGAGTAAACTCTTGATTGTCATTATTCACGCTTGCACAGCTGTTCCTCATTACCTTATGTCGTGAGAAGTGTAGCACCTTGATGAAATAATGTACGAGTAATTTAGTAAATTCTACCAGCGTTCGACTAGTCAGAGTTTTCATATAATAATTTTAGTGCGAATTTTAATTAGAGATGTAAGAGAACGGATGATGGAACAGAGTTTACTTTGGGACTTTTGTCTGGAAACAATTCTGGAAAAGCTGATGACTGTCGTAAATATTAATACTACTGAAATAATAATTGTTGCCATAGTCTGTTAAGATTGCATCGTAGGTCTGATAACCCGACATTATTATGAATAGAATTAGTAATGCTATGAAGGTTGTAGGTACATATCTTCAGCCAAAACCATATTATTATACGCAGTATTCCTACAACAGAATGCTGGTGTCGTTTATCCTCATGACTGAGGGTCACGACTCTCACTCCCGCAGTTGGCAATCCTCCTCCATGAGCCTCTGTCCATGGTCAGATATGCGGCCTCGTGTAAAGTGGTATTGGTGGCTGCTCTCACTTGGTCGCTCCAACGCATCGGCGATCTGCCTCTCGGTCTCCTGCCTTGTATACTGCCTAGCACTACCGTTCTTTCTAGGTTGGATGGAAGGATGAACATTGTCGGGCTTACGACCGACCTCGGCTGGTTTAAGTGATCACGTTACACTCGATAAACATTCGCCATTTTAGCTCACCCCGGCTGGCATTCGAACCTAGATCTTCGTCTCGCATAGTAGGGATCTTATCCACTACACAACAAGGAGCGACGGCTGTGTTGTCGAATTCCGTATACATTAAGTACCTACATATGTATTGTTGCAAATCTTACTGTTGAAGGGAGAGGGTGGTATTTTTTTTCATACACACCCGCCATCTACATTCCTATTCTTATTATTATTGCGCCGGAGTTAGGAGTTAGTTATTATGAGTGGGCCAGTCTCAGAGTAGACAGATGACATTGTCCTCATATTTGGTACCTAATGAGTGGATAAGAAACTCCCAAAGAAGAGAAGAGTGGAAAAGAATAGAAGACGCCTGAATCCAGCAGTGAAAAGACAGCTGAAAAAACGAAAGAGTGGTTTTTGGGTCATTTCTATTTCAAATACGTTTTTTGCTCGGTTCTTATAGAATCAGTGCGATACTTGGGAAATCAGGGTATCGTTAGGGGACAGCACTGTAATCAGGAACTCAAACACTGAATATAAAAGTGAAAACACCGTAGGGAGGGGAACGTGCAAAATTTAAGTGAAAGGGTTGCGTTGTCTGAAAATTACGGAAAATACGCCCGACTGTGAAACGCTTACGTGAGTTCAAGTTTTTTGACTGTTCGTAACGATGCGATCGAAAATTTATCCGATTGTTTCCTTTGTCAACAAAAAATAATCTTGCACCATTTGCTTTTTTTTTCGACATGCCTTTATTATCATTCTACAATCGTATACTTACATAAAATTATTATAGAGTTTGCAAATTTAGTTGCTTTATCCACCATCCTAATGTCAAATTATTTTAAACTGTCGAACGCAGTAATAAAAATGTGACAGAGAAGGGACGACTGCCTGCTTTATTCGCACTTATATCAGAGCCATAAGGTGCGAATAAAGCAGGTAGTCGTCCCTTCTCGGTCAAATTTTATGACTGCGTTCGAGAGTTTGAAATAATTTTATTATAGGTAGATAGTAGCTAGATACCTCTCTCCATATAATTAGTATGGAACCCCGTTTGTCCATGTCACTGTGGCGTCTGGACTTTTCTCTAGTTTTGGGTGTTACTTCAATACTTTCCGGCAGATTAAGAGTATTTTTTGTAGTGTAGTAACAGCGTTACTACACGCAAGTCCGTACACGCAGTTATAGTACAATGAACAAGAATGCACACAGATGTGTTCATTGTTCAAGGCAGATATGTATATCCGTCCTTTCACTAACACCACAAAAAAGGCTCTTATATTGGCGCTAGAAGTACGCCTTCTTTAGAGTATGTTACGAGCTTGTCTCTCAGTGCCGAAATTCATCAGGTTTAAATGTATCCAATGCATTTTTTTATCATACTCAAAAATTATAATAATGGAATTTTTAAAGAAAAACAACTATATCTTCTTCTTTCTCGGCCATCTGTCCACTGCTGGATGTAGGCCTCTTCCATTTTTTTCCAATCCTCTCTTCTTTGGGCATTTTGGATCCACCCACTACCAGCCGACGTGAACAATATCATCGGCCCATCTTTTCTGAGGCCGGCCTATTCCTCTTGTCATCTCCCACGGTCTCCATCTCAGGACTATGGTTGCCCATCTGTCCACTCCCTGTCTAGCAACATGACCTGCCCATTGCCATTTCAGTTTGGCAATGCGATCTATCGCCTAGGACACTTTTGACCGGGGTCTGATTTCCTCATTTCTGATTCTATGTCTCCGAATTTCGCCTAACTTTTTGCCTTTCATTTGGTCTTATTTATATTCATCTTTAGACCACCTGTATAGTGTATATATGTAAACGAATAATTCATCTTAGACTTTGGATTGTTAGCAGTAGGTAGGCTTTTATCTACGAACTCAAATTGATTGCAGAGCTTTCAATCAAAGGCTGTGCTTATTTATTGAATAAAATGAATGCTTAAGTATCTACTTCAGGTAAAAGGGATTGAAATTCAAGCAGTAAATCATTCGGCAAATAAACCACTCAGCACCTTCTACATATCGAAAGCTTACACGTATTAATTCTCTCCAACATACGATAATGTATGAGAGCCTAAGCCATTTCTCAGTTAGAGGTGAATGAATACGAATCCTCTACTACAGTAATCGTGAATTACATACTTTTTAAAATTTGTGTACATTAATCACTAGGTGGCGTTAGTTGTAGCATTTAGTAACACATCAAAAAAATAATCTTAATTCACATTTAGACCGGTAAAGAGAGAAATTTTTCCTGCATAAAAGTCGGGTTCTTGGGATTTTTTTGGTGGGTGCCTATAGCTCTATCAAGTCAATGGGCCATTTTTCCCACAATTTATTATAATTATCTACACCACCATAAAAATAACTCAATTTTTCCGATTTTTTTTACATTTTGTTGTACAACTTTTGTTACTTCGAATTTGTAAAAACAAAAATACATAGTGAGTCATTGTAGATACCTACTCAAAGATTTCGACGAGATTAGGTATAAGGAGGATGCTTAAAGAAACTGAACCAATATTTCCAGCATTCACTCTTATATCTATATGTATAAATAAGTTGGTTTTTTTGTAAGTGTTCGCATAACTCCCGCATTTTAGGATTGATTGCTGTGAAAATTCACAAAAACTTTCGTACCAATCTGCTTTCGGTTTTGATGTCGCCATTTAAAAAAAAAGCTTTTGCTGGGAGGTGCCATGATGATGATAGGATCCAAGATTTGAGTGGGCTCATGCTTGAGGTATCATATGATAAGGTGTTGAAAAAGCAATTGAGATCTTAAGTCACATTTTGTCTTGATCAAACCATCGGGAGACACCAGGCCGTTGCGAAGCACGGTTAACTCAGCTAGTACTTTATATAATTTACCTACTTTCATAAACAAGGTGATTATTTACCAGATTACTTATGAGGAAAAGTCACACCTCGTCACTGGTAGGTACCTAGCTACTGTTCTATACGTATTAAGATAAAAGGCGTTTCAATGTTTTGAATGGTTAAGTGTTTTCCTTTATAATTGCTTGTAGGTTGGCACTTAATGGGTTTATATAACCAATTCAGTACCTCTTCCTATATAGACCTAAATCACTTCACAAGATTGTATGTGTATAGGACTTTATATAGGTTTCGGGGGCGAAGAGTAATTTCTTTTCACAGGTAATCCGAAAAACAATTCCCTTGGCTATGTAAGTAGTTACAATGTACCAAATAGATAGGTACGGCGGTGTGTCGGGAGAGGTGGAGGACAACAATCCAGAACGTAGTATGGACAAGGAGAGAGGATGGTCACGACCCTCAGCAGTGAGGACATCGACGCAGAAGAAGAAGATAGGTAGATAAATAAATTACACATCATTATGTAAGTAAACGGTAAATGTGGGTACTTGCCCCATAAATCAGCTTCTTCATGAATATGGGCAGATCAGGATTGTAGTAGAGGGTGGTCCTGAGAAGGAGCATACAAAATAAGACGAAAAAGAAGTGAACACTCTAAACTATTCGCACCTGTAAAAAATATTAATAAATAATTAAATAAATCTTTATTGACCAAAATGATAACAATGATTACAAAAAAATAAGACAATCTTGTGTGCCAAAAGGCGGACTTATTGCTAACGCAATATCTTACAGTCAACCCGTATATTGCAAATTGCCCCAATATTGCAAAGGTTGTGTTGAAACTGAGAAACAAATTGAACCGTTTAGTAAATTCTCAACAATAACACGAAATTCTTCGGCTTATAATGTCAGTAGGTAATCGGTATACTGCGACCAGTCATCTTATTTAACGATATATTAGGACCTGATACTACTTACTGATGGTTCAGTAAGGCGAAAAAAAGGGAAAGAAAGCATGAAGGCCTGTGTTTAAATAGTCAAAGGAAACTCACTGTTGCCACTATTAAAAAATACCTTAATTCATAAATTGCCCAGTATTTATCTATTTCGTAAACAAAAAGGGAAACCGCTGGGAACCAGATTACTGTGACTCCTCGCTCCTGATAGATTTGTATTCAATATTAACCCATTGTTTTATGCTTTACGAGTATAATCGTCACAATCACACTTCAGCCTTTATCCAACTAAATTGGATTTAGACCGATTTGCTTTTGAACCCAACTTAACCTCTTCGACACCAATATTACATTTTTACATTGTTTTTAGTACTAGCACATCACGGCATGCCCAATAATTGAGTAACCAGGTGAGCCCCTACCTATGGTATAAACCAGTCGTTTTTATAAAAAAAAAACACTCTCTCTCTGTGAAATGTTTACAATGGGTAGCGAACATCATTTTAGGTAAAAATGTTGTAAATATTGTCCTCTGAATCACTATTTACCTTCATCTGTCATTTTTATTGTCTGCGTCTACATTTTCCTCGCCAAATTGAAATAACTTTCCATAATTCCAGCATCTCGAAATTTTCAGTCACAATAACAGTCAGTCTAATATTTCGTAGAACTATTTTTTTTATCGTAAACACTTTTCAATTATATACCAGTTAACTAAGCTACCTACTTCCGAATATAAAAAAAACTTCTATAACTTTGAATGCCGCGCTCCGATTGGTTGCATAGACAGCTGCTTTGTTCGCTTGTTGGTTAGGTTAGGTTGTAGGTTTTTTATTATTTTAGGCGATTTAGGTTAGGGAAATTCTATAAATGTAGGAACACATTGAAAGGGTTAAGATTTCTGAAGAAGGTACGTAGGTTCTGAAGTGTATCGAATATAGAGCAAACATAACCCTTTACGATACGTCACCTATCATAGGTGTCTAACCCTTAATATCATACCTCCCTGTTGATAGTGTTTCTATAAATAATTAAATCATACCTATACCTGTAACAAATGACGGGTGTATGACATATGGGGTTAGGAATGACACGGGTATTGAAGGTAATGTCTGTACCATGACCCAAATTGGATACCATTTAGCCAAACATTTGAAAGTAAAAGTTTCATAATGTTTGAAATTAACTCAAACAAAACAAGTATAGTTATCTCAACAGATTTTTTTTATTAATCTTATAGAGAGCATACAGTTATTACATACAATATAAACTATCACAATATCACCTGCAAATAAACCAGTGAAGACTCAAATATACAGCAAGGAATGGGCTTTCCACGAGGTAAAGTAAAGTTCGTCCTTTGTCGTATATCTGTTGAGAAAACTACTTGTTATATTCAACTCTACGACATGTAGAAAATTCCGATGTTCTCACAAAAAACATAAATTGTGATTTTCAAAATAAACTCAAACAGAGATACTGCGGAGAATGGGCTTTCCATCGAGCTTACGACTGATCGTCAGCTGACTGTCATTTTTTGTCCGCTTTCCAGTCCATCCATTCTCAACGGCCGGGAATAGAACCCAGAACCTATTACCGAACACGCCGGTATTTTCTCAGCTGTGTTATGCAGGCCAGTGACTGAGGCGAGATGGGTAAAAATAGAAGTTTTTTTTCTATTCAATCCCTCACGCCGCATCTATTGCGGGGTAGGCAAAGAGAACAGGTCGCCAGACTTTCCCATCCTTACAAACACTTCTTGTTTCCGTCACATTCATAATGCAATTCGTCATACATACACTTTACGATTCCTTTTACTCAGAACAATCTGTTTTAGAGAGAGAGAATCTGGTTTACATGGTTAAGCCACGTAGTTCATAGACGGATGTCATCTTATGATATCCTTACACCTCTTATTTCTGTTAAAAGAAATTGAAACGTTAAGAAATATATTCATTTCATCTTGATACAACTGAGGAATTATATCAGTGTAAGATTAATTTTATTCAATTTTGACAAGTTAGTTTTTTATTTCAACTTTTACACTTTTTATTCACTATAAGTAGTCCATTTTTTTTCTTATTTATCCTGTCTTCATACTTCATCGGGCTTTATGTGTACACTTTAATTAGGGCATTGTTTGAACTCCACTCATTTCCAATATCAAAACTGTTTTCTATGTAGGTATACTCAATGTCTGTATGTGTACAAATAAATAAATAAACAAATTAGCATTTCATTTTCTTTCCAACAACAAAAATTCTAATCCGATTACGAGTTGAATTTTCCTAACGATACAATATAATAACGGCTGCATCTCCTCGAACAATCTTGCAATTCCATTTTCTTGCATTGTTCCATGTTGAAGACGACGGCAATTGCAGGAAATTTACATTCGCCGAATGCAAACTGCACTACAGAGCAATAATCAAAAACGAAATTATAATATTCTCTATTATTATATCGCGAGCTCCGACTCTACGGCGTAGAGGTAGAGGATATTTCAATTGCTTCACTGCTTCGTTACTGCTACATTGAAATCGCTAGAACTGCTCATTTTCAAATCATAAAATCTGCTTCTCCAAAAGAGATGTTAGTTTTTGGTTCCCGGAGAAAAATCAGAAGTAAAGAGTATTGCTCGACATGAATAAATTCCAAAAAGACAAAAGCCCTATAGAAATATTCTCAACGGATAAAAGCTCTCTAGTTGGTTTCCAGTAGATGAATGATTTATAAAATGTTGACTATTTTATTGTCTATCCCATTTTAGATTCGCTCATTTTCTATTATATGGTAGTTTCTAAATTCTAGCACATTGAACGAAATCGTATACTAATAGATACAATTAATTTTGTTTTCAAAATTCAATTAGATTTGAGCCTTTGTCTCTTGGGAATATTTCTGAAAGACTTCTGTCTTTTTTAGGATTTATTCACGTTGAGCAATACCTATTAGGTAATTTTTATTGGTTTTTATCCGGTTACGGTATGATGTGTTATCAAGGTGATTTTTGTCTGTTCACACGAATTACTTTCTCTAGTGGGTGCAACTAACTCCCTCTGCCGGCACCCGTAGATATGGAATGCTTCACTGGCTGCTACAAATATTATACCTGATATTTTCCAGCATTTGGTATTATAATACGGCACCCCATAATATCTTCTCATATAATATTATTTAACATGAATTAAAGATATTTTATAATACCTACCCCGCGAATGAATAGTTGAGGAAGGCAACGATATACTATAAAGGTATTATGGAAATGTAATTTTGTATTGTGGCAATCCTCCATAGAAGAACGAGCCGTTTTATGTCGTCTTCTTTTTCTTATCAGCCCCTTTCCCTCCACTGCTGGATCTATATCCAAGATGCCTATGCATCTTCCTGTGTCTTCCACAATTCTCTGTTTTGGGCTATTTGTCTCCACCCATGTCCCACCGACTCCATGATATCATCGGCCCATCTCCTTTGTGGTCTGCCTACAGTTCGTTTACTTTCGTACGGTCTCCACCACAGTACTCCGGGGTCCATCTGTCGTCCTTTTGCCTTGCCACATGACCCGCCCACTGCCATTTCAGTGTCCCTACTCTCTCCGCAATGTCTGAGTCCCTTGACCGTCGTTTTATATCTTCATTTCTTATCCGGTCTCTCAAGGATACACCTATATTCGTCTCTCCATTGCTCGTTGAGTGCGTTTCAGTTCAGTTTTGTATCTTACATATAATAAAAATGGACGTATGTGGGTATGTATGTTAGATCCACCATGACTCTGGAACGCCTGGAGCAATTTCGGAATAAAAACTTGGTACACGAATGCTTTGTTATCTGGAAACGAATACTGTGTGGTAGAAACTTACGGAAATGCGGAAATAAATTTTGCTGATGAGGGGATCTAGGCGTTGTGTGGGGTCGTGTGTTGTATCGAATGAAAGGGCATTGGAACACCGAGTGATCGAGAGAATCCGGTCACCGCATACTGCCAAACATAGTGTCTCATGAAAGATCTTCACGAGTAGAATTCATATCTTTTGTAAAATTTTGAATCGGTCAAGTCATTGTGCGAGACTCCGATTGGAAGAGCGCGAAAAACAGTTCTAGGATGTGACATCATAAATTCTTATTAAAAAAAAAAGATTAAGTACTTATTTCCAAATGAAACATAATTTAAAGCCATATTAATTCACAGAATGTCTCGGTAGAATAAAAACAATTCGTTTTCACCACCCCTTGTGCGAATACTTAAACACTGCAATGGAAAATTTAATGTATCGTGAAGCCACTTACAGCAGAACCAGACATTATAAATTTTACAAATATTATTATTACGGCTATGGCTGTCATCAAAATGTTACATAATCACCATAATACGAGAATTCTTCCCTCCTCTTATACAAGTTTTTATGGAACAATTGTATGCAAAAGAAAAGAGGATGGTAAACTTTTATAGATGGTAAAAAGTGGACTGTAATTTTCTGTACACAATAAGTGTTTCAAAACACACTTTTGTGCTGTAGTAATATCATTGTTGCTTCATGCTTGCAGAGTTGAGGGGAGCCGATCTACGAGTACATTGGCCGGATGTCAAGACCATGGCCCAAGACCAATGGAGAGAAGTTGTAGCCGCCCTATGCTCCCCCGGGAGTTAGAGGAACAAAAGAATAATAATAATAAGAAGAATGTCATTACAGTATTAATTGTGCACATGTACTAGCTTGCACTTCGCTTCATGCCGGGTCCACGCGCTTGCCAAGCCTCGACATCATCAGCAATTATTCAAAGGTGTGAGTAGAACGTATGGCTTGGCTTGTGTAGACTTGCTAGCGCTCTTGGCCGATATCTGATCGAGTGTCGGTTTTTTTCACAAATCAAAGGAAGTTTGCGACAAGCAATTGCGATATGTCTACCAGCTACATACAAATTTGTGCAATATTCTGTAATTAAAAAGGACGTTAAAAACTGCTTCATCTGCCTTGATGGGGTCTTATTCTCCGTGACCGGACAAAAACCCATAGTAAAATTGCTCAACATGAATAAATCCCAAAAAAGATCAAAACCCTTTAGAAATATGCTTAAGGGACATAAGCTCAAATAGCGAGCGATATTCTTATGGGTTTTTCTCTATGTCATGTTGTTCTATTTTTTTTTTTGTTATTTCTATGTAAAAAATAAATAAAACATTAGTTTAAAATAAACTGGAATTTACAGACCTTCAAGGACACTTCAAAATGACAATATTTCTAACCAATAAATTAACATCTTTCTTCCAGACTTCTAGAACATTCTGATTTACGAGATTCTGTAACATGGACAACCGTATTTTAATATAATTTAGGATTTTAGTGAAATAATGCGTATCTACTTTTTTGGAAAACCTATTTGTTTAAACAGAACCTTCGAGGATCTAAAATAATAATAATACATTTCTCATGAAACCAGAAATTTATTAATAGGTATGTGCAGACGAAGCCATCGTGGATTCAAGCGCTGACACTGAAACGATGGGTTCAATTCTGTAACAAATTAAGTGCGTGCTGACTAAAATAACACTTCTTTTTTCAATTACCTTGTTATAAAATCGCGATTCGCTTGCAGTTAGTGATGCTGATGACATAATAAACGTACTTATTGTTGTGACTAGAATGAAAGTGAATAAATTGATGTGAGAATGAGTTGATTTGGGCATGTTGAGAGAGTTAATGATGACAGGATGACAAAAAATATATATTTGGGTGAACGAAGAAGTGTGAGGAAACGAGGCCCCCCGAGACTGATCTGGACTGATCATGTCGACCAGATCCTCAAGAATGGACGCGTTTCGAGCAAAAGGATTCGGAGAGCGGGTATGACATAAAGCATGAATGTGACAGAGGGTATAAGAGCGGGTATGACATAAAGCATGAATGTGACAGAGGGTATAAGAGCGGGTATGACATAAAGCATGAATGTGACAGAGGGTATAAGAGCGGGTATGACATAAAGCATGAATGTGACAGAGGGTATAAGAGCGGGTATGACATAAAGCATGAATGTGACAGAGGGTATAAGAGCGGGTATGACATAAAGCATGAATGTGACAGAGGGTATAAGAGTGTGTGTGAGGATAGAGCTGTCTGGCGCTATTCTTCAAGGGACGTGGCGTGAGGGTACAGATAGATAGATGGATTAATTATTAAATAAAAAAAACGGCAATAATATTAATGTAAATAAACGTTATTTCAAGTGCAAAAAGTGAACTATTTAATAGATAAAAGTAAATTTTATAATTAGGTATGTATAAATCGCTTATCACGAATACTATTTAATTCACCATAAATTTAAACTTTATACTATTAGACATTAGACAAGGCCTCTTTAGGTCAATTTTCGATGGTCTTGGTACAGATAAACCTACGTAAACATGGGTTCATATTGAAAGGGAAATCAATATAAAACCTAAACCATGTCTGGGAAGAGGGAAAATAAAGGATTTTATTGAAATTTAGACACGGGATGGGCTTACAGCTACAGCTGGGATCAGGGCGGACTGATGGGATTAATAAAGAGGACATTTACGAGTTTACAGAATAATAATAATATTATCTAGAGGCCATTCCAGAATTCTGCACAGATATACTCAGGATTCTACACAAACCTTTTATAAATGCTTGGCCTTACATTTACAGGGTCATCGAAAAATAATGGCCCAATTTTAAAATGGAATAACTTTGAAACCATTTACGTTAAATGAGTTATTCTTTCATTGTATGGTAACTCTCTCTTCTCCACACCATATCCCATTTGTTTGGGGTCGGCGGCTCGGTTCCTTTATCTCCATTTGCCCGCAGTCTTCTGGAGTAAGCTCCACGTGTTCCATGTCCCCTCTGATGGTCTCCTCAAGGTACATTTTCGGACGTCCTCTCTTTCTTGGTCCTTCCACTGAGCAGTTCGTTGCCTTCTTCAGAGCAGAATCCTCGTCCCTTCTCTCTGCACGTGTGCATACCAAGTCGGGCCTGTAATTATGGTGCATTAAACAATGCGCTGTTAGAGCATTCACAGCATGGCTGCGCAGTCGACAAAACCAAGCAACACTTTTCATCTACCGCCTTCCAAAGCATACACTCTGCACATGAGCCTTCGCATTATGTCAAACAAAATTTACATTAATTAGTCACCATACAGTAAAAAAATACTCATTTAACGCGATTGGTTCCAACGTCATTCCATTTTATAAAGGAGTCATTCTTTTTCGATGACCCTGTGTATATCTGTCTGAAATTTTCAAATCAATTTAGTAAATTTGTCGAGACCGAAGGTCTGAAAAAATACTTGTTTTTAAATTTGACGATGTGTCTCCTTTATTTTAACATTTATCTAAGGAATAACTATTTTTACAATTTTATCATGCGATTGTTCACTCGATTTTGAACCTCAATGCCGTGGGAAATAACTGTGACGTAATTCTTGGTACCAAGCCCTTAATAAGCTTTTTTTGTCAAGTCCATTTTATGTTATACTTACTTATTTTTTATTTTTCAAGCAGAACACTTACGTGGATGGGTACCTACTTATGGGGAATGTTTATGACAGCAATATTGTCAGAGCTGTTTGTAAGTATTTCATTAGGCCCCCACTTTCAGAAGTCGCTAATTTTTTCAGCGTTTAAAAATGCTACGGTGACATAAATTAAAAACAAAAAACCTTGACATACTTCAATCAAATTCACTCACGATATCAGCCTCTAAATCAGTGGTTCTAAAACTCCTTTGATATAAGAGTATTTGTAATATGATGCAGACTAGGTACCGATACTACACACATACACACACGCACATACAAGGCAAGTAAATTATTATATTGATACACATTACATACAGGGTCATTGAAAAAAAGGGCCCTATTTTAAAGTGGAATAACTTTGGAAGCCTATGAGAACTCCCTCGGGGACCAAACTTCACAATGAAGTAGGTTGCAAAATGTTGCATTCACTCCTCAACAGATGGCGGTATTAGTATCAGAAAATTGGTTCATTTTGAACTTAACAAAAATACTCAATTGGCAGCAGGATGTAGTGGAATAGGTGAACGTTGTCCCGGGGATAAAGTGATCACTTAAGCCAGCCAAAGCAGACTCATAAACGTCGGAAATCCATTCTTCTTCCTCCCCAAGGGAGTTCACAAAAGCTATATTAAATGTAGTTAACTCTCGCTTCTATTGAGGAAAATCTGTACTTATCTGTATTTTGTTATTGGCAATGGCCCCGATATTGGCAATCACTCTGGCGAAGGCTTTTCTGTCTTGTACGACCCGGAACAGCTCCTCCACACGTCTCATTCCGGTCCAGGCCCTTACCCTACTTTATTTGTAATTATGTAGATAAATAATGTTCAGAACCACTTTTGTAAAATTATTTATGAATAAATTTATCAGAGATAGCGTGTCACGCCCGTAGCAGGTATGTCGCTCATTATGGAATGAGAGAGAAGGTCGCGGTTTTGGGATGAGCCGTTGTTTAATTGAAAAACGTGTCATCATCCAAGCTTTGATGATTTATTATACGTCGTTATATTAAATTAGTATTATTATTAATAAAATACGGCCCGCTTAACCGCGAATTAATACAATTATCATTTTAAATGTCACCCTGGTGGACACATTGTTGTTAGGGGGGTTATTACGTAGTATACATTAATTACACAATGTTTTTGGTATAATTATTTAACTCAGAGTAAATGTACTATAGAGATGACACGGTTAAGCCCTGCATGACTCGTCCTATCTCCCTTTAACTGCTATCTATACTAAAAATACGCCATGAGAAAGAGACAATCGGAAGTTTCACTAGTTGAATATGTTGATGTATTTTGTACTTTAAATTAATGTCACAAGTGGTTGGTTGGCAGACATTGATTGCTGACGGCAATAAATCCGCCATTTGAAAAAAAAAAACAATTTTGTTTTAGTATTTATTTATTTATTGCCTTGTCCCAACAAATCTGTTATGTTGCCGGCATGTCTACCACTTTTGTATGTATTTTGTCAGTGTCTGCCACTTTTCGTTCAAAAATATGTGGGACACCGCGATCACGTGGCGACCACTCTATCCTATATCTAGTCTGTGTTATTTAGGTACCTACTAAGTCACACAATTTTTACGTGTCAGTCTGAAATTAATATTTTCCATAGTTGTGCACGATATATCATAACTTTATGGTTATCAGACAAAACAGGGTAAGTCAATTTTATCAAGAAATTTTACTCACGTTTTTACGTTGAATCTCCGTGAAATCAACGGACTGTAGAATCGCTCCCACTTTTTACCATATTTTTTTTTTAAATATGCTAATGTTTATTTATTAAGCGAAATCATATCAATCACATGGAGATTCATAAAAAAAATTGCTGAAGTCAAACCCACCGCCCCCCTTCCAAAATGCTCTAAAACTTACTTATGGGATTCTGGAGAACTTCGAAGTTGGAGTCGAACAACATTTTTTTTATATTGTTATGGTATAAAGACAGGGAAAGTAGCGCCGCAGGCGAATTTTTTTCGAGTTTTTCATGAAACAAATGTGATTTAATGCATTTTTCAAATCTATCCCAAAAAAAAGCCGCCCTCTTATAAGTGAACCTCCCCAACGCAATTCACTACTGCCTCTGTGTTCATTGTCAATATTTTTCGTATTATCAGTTTGAGTTTATCGGTTTTTTATTGATTAATCTTAAGCTATGTCATTACTAAGTAATACTAGTGGAGGAAATGTGTTTACCTTATAAGCAAATGATATTAGTTTAGTGGTGAGTAACTACATACAAACCTTGACCTTCTCAACTGTCAATAAAACTAACTAAGTACTTATTTATTTGTAATTTGATTATTTCATAATACAAAGATAGAAACCTGTAATTATTACAAAATTATAGTATAGATTGCAAAGTGTTTTTTTTTTACTTAGGTGCCAACTAATTTTTTTTCATTATTTCTTATCAAATAAAATAAAATTATAATCTTGTGTATTTTTCAGAATTCTCTCGGGCGCAAACTTAGTTTAGTGTTGTTCGATCTGATAATAAGATATGGTCACATTTTTTCTGAACTTTCAACAAAATTGCCCATTTTTGGATTGTCAGAATAAACTGGCAACATTGTTTTTCAAACTTGTGACGGCGGTTCAAATGGATAATCGCTGTATTTTTTTCTTTTTCCGACTCGCAAAACTATCTTGCCTTGAAATGATTTCTCTAGCGCTGTTCTGTAATATTTTCAACATTGTAAGATACTTGTAAAATATAGAATGTGGGAATATTGCAGACCTTTGACAGTTCTTATGACGAAGATCGACAATCAGGGCTAGAGTGTAGATCGTTGCAGTGAGAGTCTCCTCCAGGGAACATTAAGGGTGTTCAGAGTAGTACAGGAAGGGGTTTGTTGAAGGGAGCCCTTCCGGCAAACCTTGAGCCCTCTTTGAAAAAATATGTTTTTGCGTAAAAGACTTGATATAGGAGCTGAAGCTCCTAAAACATCCAGGGGTGGAGGTGGGTTTACCCTTAATGTGTCAGGGCTACCAAGAATACAATCTTGCAACTCCATCTGCAGCTTACATACGTCGGCGACCAAGATATAAAAAAAAACAAATTGTAATTCAATGAGTTCTCTAAATGTGTATTATGCGTCTTTCTTTCCTTATAATAATATGTAAATAGACATATTATATTTGTTATTTTTTTGTAACTGAATCTGTTTATTTTAAAAAATGTAAAGTCTATGTAGGCGTTAGTAAATACATAAAATAAACAAATAGTTTTGTTTGAAATTGTTTTTTAAAAAATAAAAAAAAATTAGAGTTTTTGAATGATTTATTTATTACTTAGAATTACGCGTTTCGGCCTACGTAGCCATAGTCGTAGTTTTGTGTAAATAGTTTTGTGTTCACATTGTTAGAAAGATAAGTAAATTCGCTAAAAACAATGATAAAACATAATTTCCATTGTATAAACATTACTAAACACAAGAAACATGATAATGGTTTGAAATATTTGAGTAGGTTTATAAACGTTGATAATATTCGATATGATGATATATTTCACTATGAAGCAATGTTTGTTTGTAACGGTATAATATCCTATAAATTTTTTAGGGAAAAAAGTATATTCTAAAAATATCAAATAATCACAGCTCACCCTGGAGAGCAGGTACTTTCGAAGGGTAATTTCCGTATTGATTTTTTTTCTTGTATCGATAATGCGCATTAAAATCTAGGGAATGAACGTAAAAGTTTTATGGTTGAAGCGAAATTAACTCAAAAAAAAGAAAGGAAAAAAAAACGCTATTTTTGGCATTTTATCATACGATTGTTCATGCAATTTTGGACCTTGATGCCGCGGGATAGTTGGGTTGCGAGTCTTAAAGGATGAAAAGTTAACTCTAGTTTAATATATCTTTCTCTGTGTACAGGAAAGATATATTTTGACGGGTTATTGCTAGTTGAGTATGTAAATTATAGGTAGATACATAATGGGACGCCAAAGTAAATATTATTTTGTGGAGCGTGTTTGATGTTTGGTGGTACCTAATCACACACAGCCGAAACAACCAACACAATATTGATTTAAGCTTCATTTGAGGTTCTACTTATATCTTCTCTACTTATATCTACTCTACTATACTTATAAAGGTTCGCTTACACGAGCAACTAAATTGCTTCAGTCCGGGCGATTCAGGGGTCAGAGTCAAAACTCGAAAATTTCTGGAATCTTTAGCGTTTTAAGCGTTGTTTCCATTGTGATTACGTTACCAAACGTTTCCAGCATTTTTGAGTGTATTGGCTCAGGTTCCTGGTCGAGAATGCGTTACCAAGCAATTACTGGCAACATGCAGCAATTAAGTGGCGCAAGTATTTCGCAATATTTATACATCTCGGCGACACGGATTCCTATATATTCAATCGGTTTGGAAAAATCTTCTTTCTCGTTTGAACTTAATATGATCTCGATTTAAATATTTCAGTAATAATTTGTATGTATTGCGAAATAATGTTAATCATTAAACATGCACAGGTGGGGTATAAGGGTGGAGGAGGATGTCTGCTGCGATTGCGGAGAGACCCAGACTGACGAACACCTCCTCGTATGTCGAGACATGCCAGTGAGGTGCCAGTGGTCACTGACAATGCCGTTATGGAGGCTGCTAATTTCTGGAGTGGGGTGGCCCAGTGGGGGGTAGCTCGGACCCGAAAATTAATGAATGAATCAATACGATTTGCGCAAGTTGCCTCAATTATTGTTCGAAAAACTGCCCGTGTAAGAGCACCTTTATAACTCTACATAGACTACTTAGCTGTACGTACCGAGCGCTAAGTTAATGGGTTTAATAACTGCCGATTCAATAGATTGCCGAAATCATTAGTTTCAAGTCACCTTCATAGGAGTACCTACTCTTCAATTAAATAGGCTACGGCGCATGATTGGTTCTGTATTTATTGGGAAAGAGTGGCAGGTACAACAGTGCGGAGAGATGTGACATTGCAACGCAGAATACAATAAAAAACGCAAGAACAGCAAAACAGTGAAAATGTATTAGAGAACTAGAATGAATAAATAAATTGAGGTGGTCGGTAGCCTGGTTGGTAACGCGCTCGACTGTTAATCCAGTGGGCGCGGGTTCAATCCCCGACTTTCTCCACTTCACAAGCTTTTAAGCTTTCTGTGATGTGGACAAATATGTATTTGGGCTTATTTCAACAAACCCAGATTTCTTTAAAAAAAACTTTATTATCCACATATTAGGTATATATAACAAATAAATGTTTACTAGATGCCAGGGGGCGGACTTATTGCAAAAGCAATGTCTTACAGTCAACCCTAAACAACAACAACAATAAAAATAGAAAACGCAAACACCAAAATAAGCTCATCAAACAGAAATAAAACTTAAAATAAAATTGTCTAAGGATTTTTTCGTGGTTCCCATCAGACAGCATTATCCGTACGCAGTGTATTGAAAATCCTGCACGTATATAAACTCTATATAAATGACTTATTTTAATTGAATCAATAAATATATCATTATATTATGCATGGTTAAATTTTCAGGTATCATTATGAGTGAAATAATGTAAGTTTCGAATGACTGGGTCCAACCCAACCATACCACAAAAACAGATAAAATAATTTGCAACATGCAGCATTATATGCGTTCAATTTTAATGGTATTGTGAATCTTTTAATCCTCTGATGCAATTTATTGGCTGGTAAATACGAAAATACCAGTGGCGTCACCTCGCCAGAGTTGAGGTCGGAAATATGGAGGGGGCAGAATAAAAATTTGTGGAGATATATGGTGAAATAATTGTAGTGATTCACTTGTCTGCTTTTTGTTCACTTTTCGTTCATGGAAATGTAGAATCCTTACTGGTTTGTATGATGGTGATGTGTTTGTTGTATTGTAAAATTTATTACTATAACTGTTTGATTCTCTTAAGAAAATAAAATAAAGAAAGGAATTACCGGCACATACGAACATTTTTTCTGTGAGCCTGAGTAAAAAATAATAATAATAATCGGACAACTTTAGGCGCCGTTTAGCGATAAAATCGCCCCAAGGGCACCTTACATTTTTCTTTTCACCATATAGGATCGTCACAAACAGTAAAAATGATAATTTAATCATCACATAGGATCGTCACAAAACAAAATAATAAAAATAAATTAATCTAATCAGTTTCGGCTAACTTGACCTATCATTGGCTAGCCAGTGACTGACCCGTAGGTACGCACAAAAAGGTGAGTCTTCAGCAACCTCCTGAACTCCTCCAGGCTTTTGCCAAAAGCCTGGAGGAAATAATAAAAAAAAAAGAAAAAAAAAATCGCGATAGACATGAACTGGATGCGGTTAGCGCCGCAGGCAATTTTTTAAAGAAACAATATTAACAGAATGGATTTTTAGAATAATATCATGAAAAACAACAATTATGCACTACTCCATATCATCACAGTATATCTCAACCCAAGGATGGGGTTACCAGTAAATGCTTTGTGAACAAATTTATGTGACATTCAAAATTGGTGGAAAATACTATTTCCATGATTATGAATAAAAAAAAGAATATGTGTTAATAATCTGATCGCTTGTGTGGTTTTGTAATTTTAGGTAACATGTAATGTATTCATTTGCTTAAAGGGGGGAGCTGCCCCCCCATGATTAAGTACGCCCATGATGACTAGTCTGGTTGGTTGGTAGGGATTGGTATATTAGTGTTGGGATTACACATGCAAAATAACATACGGGAGTATTAACGTGTAATGTCATATTAAAATATTCTGGCATTTCTATCACGCTGACGGATTTTAGTACGACTAGCTGAATAAACAAAATATTTCAGTTTATACTCCAAAATACCTATTAGGTATTTCCCTAAACTGATGGATTTGGAATGTCTGGAACAAGGAATTATTTAATGCATATACACGGTGTAACAGTCATCACGGACCAACCGAAGCAGAGTGATCGGGGACCTCAATACCTATCGATTTAACCCCCATCTATGTTCAGATATTTTTGTAGTTTTTGAGTTTTAAATTTTTTTCGTATTTTTTCGTCAAACCCTGACTCGCAAGCCATTATTGAGAGAGACACCAATTATTGAGATACATACTTGATTTTTCTTTTGTAGAATAGGTGAATAGTATACCTTGTAGAGACATCAAAAACATCATTTATGGGCCTATCTGATACCATCATGCCAGGTATTGATGTTCCCATATCATCCTGTTTCGGTTGGTCCGTGATGATTGTTACACCGTGCATGTATACTGTATATATATCTACTTTTAAATGTATGCAAATCTTCATGGAACGGCAAATACTCGGTGTTAGTCTCCGGGATAGATTAAGAAACAAAGAAATTAGACGGAGAACCAAAGATTACTGATTTTATGAACCGTGTGTCGAAACTTATATGGTGATGGCCATGGCATATATGGTCAGGCAGGGTGATACCAGATGGGCGCCACGAATATTGAAGTGGAGACCTTGGACAGCTAGAAAGAATGTCGGAAAACCACTAAAGATATGGACCGACGACATTGTCCAAATCGCTGGAGGAACCTGGATGCGGAAGGTTCAAAGTAGAGACGAGTGAAGAAGTTGGAAGAGGCCTAAATCCAGCAGTGGAGAGATAAAGGCTAGAGAAGAAGAAGTAACTTCTTCTTGATGAGAACATCCTTCTATGGAATTTATTCCAAAGTTATTTTCAAATAGACGGGTAATAAATATATACTTTGAACTATTTATTGAAAATGTTGTATATTGGATACTTATTTTCCATCTTTCGATGTGCTATATTATTCAATTAAAACCGAGTGCTTACGAGGTACTCCGAAAAATACCGGACCCATGTACGCTAGGCTTTTTTTATCTATTTAGATGTCGTGAATCCACATGCATGATTGTATTTAGTTGATAACAACACATCCATACAGAATATGGGGTAGACAGACATACTCGTACGTATAAAGTGGTAATCACACAATAGGGTAAATAACGTAAAAGTGTATCCCCCGATTTCACCAACTGGTTAGGTGAGGAATAGCAGAGATAAAAGTCACCTAGCCCACATTTGCGTTTCACCACGCGAAAATACCTACCTAACGGCTAGGAATCCCACTTATCTTAGGCAACGAGATTTGGGCACCTAACGGTAAGATCTGTCATATTAAACTTCACCCAACTACGTAATCGGCCGCCACATTGAATTTTATCAATCAGGTAGTGTTTTTTTCCGACCTGGGGTTATTTTATAACTTCAAAACAGTCCTAGAACACAACGGAACACAATATCATAACATGACACTTTGCATACAAACAATGTTTACTGTTAGGCGCCATTTTCATTTTACCACGTACCCTAACGCGCATGCGTCAATCTCAAAGTCTAGTGTTGCCATTAGGTAATAATATTTGTGTGAAATATGAAAAATAAAAATACGCGGTTATTTAACGACTGTAAATTATTTTTGTAATGATATTTAATATTTAAATATTTATCAAATACAATCCCTGTGTTTAAGTTGTATTATTTACTCTATAAAGTAAGCATTGTTTAAAAAAAATAACTACTTTTGATCAATTTGTTTTACATGTAGCAACCCTACAAATAAAAATCTTCCTAGCTGGATTTGTTCCAATTAAGTGGAAATTTGTTGGTGAAACGTAAATTAGGTAGGATTTTTTGGTAGGTAGGATAGCCACCCAGTTAGGAGCAGGAATAGCTATAGTCGGTGAAAACGGGGGTATGTCTGTTGTATGTGTTGTGTGTATGTAGTACGGGACATTAGGTGGCGTCGGCGTCTGTTAGGAATGGAAAAGTAGGCCAAGATGCGTCGGAATTCCACTAGGCCACGTAGCAACCTATTTATGCTTTCTAGTACTTATCCATACAAACACCTACATTGATCGAAAATATTTGTCGTTTTATCCTCGAGTTGTCATTCATGTCGAGAAATTCGATAAATTCATAAAAAAAATTGATCAGAAGGTCAGAAGATCAGATCGCTGCCAACGTATAATTATAATTACTTATTCAAGGGGAAATACTTAAATCTGCTTTTTTTAAATTTGTAATGAAAATTATGCCTATACCTATAATACATATTTGCCTAAAACCCTTACGGGGCAGGCATAGAGGACGGACGCGTGTTCACTCCAGGTAACTCTTGGGCGACCGTACCTCTTTCAGGCTTATGTACATATTTGCATTTTCATACTATTGTCAGACATTCTCTCTACATGCCCAAACCATCTCAAATATCTTCCTGTAAATAACTACCATAATTTTCAGTTAGTGGAGAAAAGCCATCTGTTGATTTAACCATTTCTGGAGTTATTAACATTTTTTTATATGTACGTACGCTTAGCATTTTATAATGGTAAATTTCCAATTTTATTTCGAGTGTATTGTCTAAAGGTTCGCTTGCTCCACTCACGTCAATGTCACGCAATACAAAATATATGCTTGATGTTGTCGTGACGTCATTGTGTAAGCGAACCTTAACCTAAAGCTGGAATAAAAAAAAATATTATATAAAATCTAAAAAAAGAATAAAAATTGAAGAGCTCGATAATTCGAGAATCTCGTCATTTCGAGATACAATTTTTCAATAACAAGATTCCTCGTGCACCCAAACATGTACAATGTATATAGCCTTAGTCGATATATCCAGTATGGCTCTGTCGATATCTATATAGTTCACATTATCTGTTTAACCATTTTGAGTTGTGCCTTGTTCAGTAGATTATTATATAGTTCCTTTCTCAGATGTAGTCGTGTATTGCGGAGAAAGGACTTTCATACCGAGACGTAGACGTACGGTTAGAAAGGTAGGAATGCCTTTCGTCGAATATTCCTACTGGGATCCCTCATGATATCGTCTGGAGAATTTCCTCGGTCGATATAATACTCCTTATTATACACACATTCAATTATACTAACACATTTCATGAGAGAAATGAAATGAACTCTAAATTTGCTAAAACTAAGAGCCCAACTATGACGTAACGGTGATTTCCCACAAATAGCGTTTTTTAAACTTTTGGGGATAATTTCATTGCATTATATTTTTTACAGTGATCAATATATAAGATATTTTTTCTTAGCGACTTTCGGGAAAATGTTGCTTCCTTTCAAAAAAAAAAACAGAAGTATATTCACATCTTTTTTTTTTTAGAAATCTATGCAAGATATATAAAATCTTTTACGGTCATTCACTAGATTTAGTTCATTGTATCTCCCTTATTTTTTTCCAAAGCATGATTAGTAAGGTAGTCGAGATCTATGGTCTCAAAAATGTGTTTTTTTTTTTACATATGTCAATATGTCTCTACTCTCGTTTGGAAATGCGATTGTTGACAAGAACGTGTTGGATAACATTGAAAGATGGAATAAGGAATGAGGTTGGAGAGTTGAGAGACAGAAAGACGGGTATTGTGACTAGAACGAGAGTGATTAAGCATAGACGGTTTTAGTCGCTGAAAATTGTGATGCGTATTGATGCGATCTGCTAATTGTAAAATTGTTCATATTCCAAGAAAACAAATTACAAAAGAGATAGTGATGGGCCGACTAGCATACATAGTCGGCACTCTAATGACCGATTAGCCGGTCGACTAAAATAGTCGGCATCTTTTTCCGGATAGTCGGAGACTAGTCAGCACATCTCTACTAAAACTGTTTTTTTAATGATTCTGGGTTTATCGAAATAAACCCAAATACATATTTGTACAGTTCAGAGAAAGCTTAAAAGCTTGTGCTGTGAAGTGGAGTAAGTCGGGGATTGAACCCGCACCCACTGGATTAACAGTCGAGCGCGTTACCAACCAGGCCACCGACCACCTCGAGCATAATCATTTTTAGGTCTTGTATTTCCCATACAACATCGAATTTTATAGCAACCAAGAACAAGACGAAGAAACGTCGGCAGACCCCAAGCAAGGTGGTCAGACGATATCAGAAAATGTGCCGCTGGTGGGTGGATGCAGTGTGCCCAAGACAGGAAGCTGTGGAGGACTAAAGGGGAGGCCTATGTCCAATAATGGACCTATGTGGCTGCAGAAGAATAAGAAGATTGAATTTTATTCTCAAAAATACAAAACGTACTGTTAATACTGGCGATTTAGTTCATTTATTTTCTGCATTCCTGTAGCTATTAGGAGCCGTATAGTCGCCGACTATAATAGTCGGCATCTTTGGCCGAGTAGTCGGCATTCTCGACTAGTCGATACATCCCTATTTGTAATTAATAATTTTCCAATATTATCTTTCTCCGTATATTATTGTTGAGTTTTCTGCGGCGAAGGGTGCGTTTACGTACTGAACGTATATCTACTGAAAGATGTATGGGGATGGGGGTTGAAATGGGAAAAGAGGGCCCCATAAATCATAACCAAAACCAATATTAGATACAGGTGAAGGATCGTCTGTACAAACACAGTTATAATATTATTATTATGAGTTATTGTATTGCCTATAGATATCTACAGAAATAATATTATCTTAACGACATATTGATAAATATACGTAAACCTTTAGGAAAATGAAAACCTTGTTTGTTTAAAAGTTTCTTATCTACGTATTAGATAATAAATATGCATTTGGAAGAGGGAGATTTTACGGTAAATTTACTTATATCCCTTTACGCAACGTTTCTTGAGGGTATGCAGAGAGGACAGACCGACAGGCTGCTCCATCAATACACACTCTCTTTCCGTCACATTCACGCAATTTGTCATACATACTCTCGGATTCATTTCCTTCAAAACGCGTATCTGTCTTTGAGATTTTCTTACACCTCTCCTTTCCTTATCTCTTTTTATACCCGTATTTCTTTTGTCATCCTGTACTTATTTATTATATCAAGGTGTTCGAACCATTTCAGTTTGTTAATTTTCATTTTAGTCACTCTTACAGACACTGATCTCTCTAATACCTCAGTCTTTGCCCCATTTCATCAGCACTGATCATGAATCATACAAAATGTTGATACGTGTCATTCATGTTGTTCTCTGTATAATATATTATTAGTTCCAATAAGTCTGAAATGTTTACTGACGATACCAAGTGCTTAGATGGACCTGAGAATGATAGATGAAATAAATGACTTATTAAGTAGGTTATCTCAACAGATATACAGCAAAGGATGGGATTTTCATCATGCTTATGACTGATACTCAGTTGGTTTAACTTCATCACTTAAGTAACATTCACCAATTCCAGTTCATCCATCTGCGGTAGAGTACTGGCTTGTCAGGCTGGAGATCTGGGTTCGATTCCCAGCTGTGGCAGATTAATGAACTGGAATTGGTGAATGATACATAAGTGTATAGTGATCACGTTAAACCAGCCGACGATCAGTCATAAGCCTGATGGAAAGTCCATACTTTGATGCATATCTGTTGAGATAACTACTTGTTATATTCATGTAGAAAATTCCGATGTTCTCACAAAACATAAATTGCTATTAAGTTATTGTTACCCAATGGCCAATACCCACATATAAATCTCACCGATCCCATTATGAACTACTTAGTCTTGTAAAATAATAGGTCTCTGTCTATTTCATACTTTCTTATTGTGAACTGTAAAATGATATCTACATAGGAATGCAGAAATATTATTACTGACTACTGTCTTTTTATGTAACTTTTAGTGTTTATTTACGCATTTCCTTATACGAAGAATATAATAAAACCTTCAAATCAAAATTGGATCGTAATAGTATATAAGACCAGTTTAGGAAGGGATTCCAGCAGTAAACCCTATCCACTCCGGTTTCCCAAATAGTCCATAAAATGTGGTAACGCTTCAAGATGTAGCGAGTACTAGAGTACTTTCTCTTTACACTACTGTGTGCAATGCAAATGCATTGAGACTTTGGGAACATTTTCCGCTTTGATTTTATATCCTTAGCAATTCACCGAATATTGTAATAAATTATATTAAGATTAGGTATATTGACATTTCAAAAAACGGGAGGCCTTAGATCTCGACAACCTTACTAAATATGCTCTTGAAAAAATAGGGTTGATACATTGAATCTTTAAATCTAGTAAATTACTTTTCAAATGAGAAAATCATTATCTCGTACAGATTTATTTATTTATTTATTTAAGATAATTCACGGCCTATGGCCTTTGACAATATATAATATAAAATATTTGATCACAATTCATTAAGTAATATAAAATAAGGCATAATGCAAATGATAATAACATAAATGATATAGTACAGCAAGGCAAAATAAGCAGTAATACGAATAGTCAAATTCAGCGCAGATACGAGTACAATAGAAAAGAATAAAATAATATTAATAAAAAATTCTAAAAAAAAAGTGAAAACATCTCTGAATTTTTTCCCGAAAGTCGCAAAGTAAAATATGTTCATATTGATTCTGAAAATTTAAAAAAAAATCAGAACTAGCTGACCTTTTGCATATCACCAGTACCTACAACGTTATAACTATTTTACTGCGTTACATGAGTTTTATTACGAAACAAACAAGTTATTCACATTATGCAATAGTGGTTGCATCAAATGAAAAATCCAGGCGCAGCACAGGTCGCCCGGCCGCAAAAGCTGGTAAAAATTAATTGGTATAATTGAATTTTGATCATTTTGTTCATCAAATCTGTTTTCAGCTAGTTCATTGTTGTGTGATGTTTATGTTAGGGAGTCGGTACCTGAAAGAAATCGAGACTGAGAGCACTAAACGCAAGATCTTCGACAAATAAGTATTGTCGGTGTAAGTTTAGGCGGTAAGAATTTTAGGCGATGAATTGCATACGGCATGCCGTATATTTTTGAATATGCATTCGTATTTTTTACGACGTCTTGATACGGTACAAGTTACAGAACTAGGATTGGAGATTGTGCGGAAATGCCACATAGAACCATTTTATGGATTATTTGCGGATCTTGGGAAATAAAATACCCCCGAGGATGGAATTCAATATTATTCGATTATTTATAGAACGCTGAGTGTTTGTCCGAAGGTTCTCGATAGAAGGTCATTGTAATGTTATTAAAGTGAAACACACTTTTCAGTATTTTCCACGGACTTTTGCTGGATTTCACCAACTTTCTAGGTAAGGAATAACAAAGATAGGAGCACCTAGCCCAAATTTTGTATGAAAAACAATGATAAGTGGCTCCTATCTCTCCCATTTCTCACTTAAGAGCCCGCTATTAGCAAACTGAAAATGAAATTTCGATACGCGGCGCTAGTATCGTATTGTAATATTTTGCAAAATTGAAATCAGTTTGAATGTTAGTATTTTCACAAGTTAGAGAGTTAAGGTGCAATCCCACTGAGGCAAGTTAACACATGATACACATAATTTATAGTCTTTCCATTAAACGAAAATACAATGCGCAAAAAAACAAGTCGCATTGCCGCATATAAGTTAATTATTGGATCTGTGCGGTTTTAGCACGACAGGGACCGGAAGAATGAAAAATTAAATACATAAAGTAAATACATACAATTGTATGGTATGGCTGAGGTAAAAAAAGTAAATAAGGAATCTGCGTTATGTATTACATTGAGGGAGAAAAAACACAGTAAATAAGGTATGTGCGGAAGCTTTCACGGCCGGAGTCATCATATCTAAGTTATGTGTACTTTCCGGGCATGGAGGCCGTGGTCTAATGGTCGGGTCCCCAAGCGACCATTAGAACACGGCCTCCAAGCCCGGAAAGTAGGCAAAACTTAAGACAGTAAATAAGATTAGCACATCTACCAGGACATAAGGAAAATGGTTTGCATTTGACTTATAAGTTTTATTAACTTTTAAGTTTGTAAAAACATGACGCGCCAAACTAATATTTCCTGAATTGCTTCGTTTTAGACGCATGGTTTACGCACGCAGCTTAGTGTTGAATCAGTGGAATTGCGCCTTTATAATTATTTAACTTATAGACATTGACTGAAAAAAGTGACAAGAGTAACTGAGCACACGCAAAAACATTCTAGATTCACTTTTAGGTTATCGAATAAGAGTTAAAAAATACAATGCACCTTGTTGTGAAGTTGTCTTATATTGCTATAGATTTTCGAATAAAACAAAATTCAAACGATTTCGTAGTTTAGAAAGAATACAATTGTTCCCACATTAACAATGATTTGGAATACATTGTTTAAACTACATACGAATTTGTGATTAGAATTATCGATCCATTCCCCGAAAATTACAATAAGAAATATTGCTATACTGCGTTTACATGATAAGGATTTACTTTCTGGGTTCCCAACCTGTGGAAAATTATGCTAGTCCGTGTACACTCCTCTACCGCAACTCATTATCCTTCCACTCAGTATGCGAACTTGAGAATCTCATTCATCATCTTCTATCATATCAGTGTTACTCATATTATTTGCGTATTTATTTTGCCATTTACATACTTATCGTTATCATAACGAAGACTCGAAAATCGTCAAGAATTGATAACATTAATTCTAAGATTTTTTCATGTTTTACTACTTTATACTTTTTTACCATTGAAATCTTTTACACACATACAGTTGATGAGAGCTTACATAAATAAATATGAATATTGCGAATATATTGCTTCATGTAATTAATAGTGCCTACTGCGTCGAACTACTGGAACAGATATTTTTTTCTCTAGCATGTGACGAAGTATGACTGTGGCATGATAATGACATTAGACATTATTATTGTAACATGATTATGACAGATCCTGAAAACTAAATTTACACGTTATATTTTGTTAATAATCATTTGCCTTATGTACATTTGATAGATTTTACGATTAGGAAGAGATATACATAAGTTAAATTGGTGTTTATCTCTTAAATTCACAAAATATTCATGAAATGTCATCCGAAAAAAATGACAGCAAATTCCACGACCGCACGCGTCGGCTATTAGTCGCCAACTAATCTGATTTTTATCATTATCATTTTGTGTTTATATTATCTTATGATAATTTCAATATTTTGAAAATTTAAAATATCCAGCAAGATTAAAAACATTATGAACTACTCAGAAGTACATTAATTTGTTGGATAAAAATACAACATGAGAATGTTTTACGTCTTTAAAAAAAGCAAAATTTTCTGAAATTTTGATTAACTTATTTTCCAGAAAATCTTTAAAAAAAAATTACCAATCGCACTTTTCTTCTGTACGTTCTCGATAAAACAATCTAAGCTTTTGATATCTCGAAACAAAATGTAAAAAAAACGCGAGGATACATCTTCCTTAGAGCTCTAAACTCACCCCTTTTTTCAATATTGAAAAATACGCTCTTTTTAAAAACAACCCTGTTGCATTATCCGTAATGTTTTTTATTATTTTTTAATTGCATTCACATTCTAGAAGATTGAGCATTTATTTTCTTGGATCACAATGTTTCTAAAGTTCTTCAGTTTTGAATGGAAGGTTCCCAAAAACAACAGCAAAATCAGCGAAATCACCAAAATGCTAATAAAGGGCCCTTAAGAAGTTAGTGAAATCAAAAAAAAAAAAAAAAAAAGAAAATACCTACTAAAAATTTCAAACAATAATTCGTTCAAAATCCGACGATTTTAAGCCTGATAGAATGCTGAATGTCCATCAATCGCTGTATATCTGCTGAGATAACTACACTTTTGATAGGTTTACGTGCAAATAATGGATGTTTATCAAAACGCCAAAATAAAAATTATATTTTATATTATGGAAGTACGAGGTTTTCATTTTAGAATTTTCTACAAAATACAGTCTATAAAAAAGATAATACCTAATATGTTTTTTAATGCGGGCTCCACTTGCAGCTTTTTGGCAACCATAGTAGCAACACTTATAGAATTTCAATAGACATGTTATTGTGTTGTTCAGTGGCGTATATAGGGGAGGGGCCGAGGGGGCCCGGGCCCCCCCCGAAATGTTGGACAATTCTTTAAAAAACGTTATTTTAAAACGTGAAAGTTGCTCTAGTTTACATTACTCAAAAAAATTTCGCCTGCGGCGCTATTTTTCTTTGTATTTTTTGCTCACAATATTGATACCAACCTAAAACACGACCTTTTTCACTTACATTCACGAAAAAACTTTGCCTGCGGCGCTATTACAATTTTTATACTGTACGTCTATCTTCAAATTTTTGTTGCCTCCACCCCCCTAAAGTCAAATCTTAGATCGGGCCCCCCCCGAAATGAAATCCTATATACGCCACTGGTGTTGTTAGCAAACAAAATTGTAGTTCCTAATAATCCGAGACCATTTATTTTTTGACAGACAGTAGTACTATGGACCATCTATGGACTAATATTAGCCCAATCAACAATTCACATAAATAACTACGTGTCAAAATACAAACAACATTTTTAGCTTTTGTAATTAAAAGATCGACAATTCGATTATCAAATAAACATAACTACAGCAGGAAAAAACTCAAAATTCAATAATATTAGCATAACGGTACGATAAATCTTGATCTGTTATAAAAAATGATGCTGAATTTTAGGGTACTGAATGTTTTGTTAATAAAAATCCTCGAACAGGTTTTATAAAGTGCCACGAATTTTCAAAATAAAAAAAATGTATTATTCTTTTTCACGTAGATTTTTTAATACTAGAGAGTGGCGCGTTTAAAGAACTGAATAAATATTGGAATTGCGTGAGGGGGAAACCAAACACAAACGGACGAGTGTGGCAAAGCGAAACATTTTATTATTACCTTCATTTCGTGTTGCGCAACTTTCCCCCGACCAACCAACCTGGAAAATTTTGCAACAAGCAACGTGTCTTAATTTCATTTTTATTTTGGCACGGATCCATACTTTTGTGTAATGAATTGAGGTACGCCATATTCCAGGAATTTTTTTCAAAGTGAAAACTTTATTAGCGCGCCTACCTACATTTAAAAAAAAAACTTTTTTTATACATATTTTATTAAGAGCCGTTATGCACTGAGGAAAAACGTTCTATTATTATCGCTTCAACTTTTTAAAATCTTGTATTTAAAAGAGTGTTAGCGCGAAATATGAATAATGTAAGCGATAGTGTAAATTAGGTTTACCTTTTGGTACCTTTGAAAAAACTGAAAAAAATAAATATAAACCTATGACAGTCAACTTGTTAACCTTACACCTAATTACCAATATTTTGCTAATTTTTTTCTACAAACAATTATATAAAAAAACATTTAGAAAGACACCCAGGTTTACAACTCGCCCATACTTGAAAAAAAATTGCCTGCGGCGCCATCCCTTCTTTTTGTAGTTTTTTTACACCACAACTACAATATTCAGCTTTACTTCACAATTTTAACACCAAAACACGACCTATATTTCACACACCTTTACGAAAAATTTAGAAATACTATATCACCCCCTCCCCCCGAAATGAAAACCTATATACGCCACTGATGCAGCAAAAAAAATCGTAGTGTTTTTATTAAATTACAGTTGAAAAACTACAGCAAAAAAATCTAACACCAGACAAAATTTTTGTTCCATGCATCTGCTGTTCTCACAAATAAGACTGTATGGTACAATTTTATAGGCAATTTTGGAAAAGCCAGACGATATAATAACAGAATTATTATTGCCTACAAAGGATCTGTTAGGGAGGTCATTACGGGAACAGTAGCTCTTGTATTTAACAGTTTCGTGGGTGCTTATGGAAAACAAAAGTGTTGGCCAAGTTCCAGACTTCTCTCCCTCCAGTAGTTGCCCTGTTTCCTCTTAATAACTTGAAAACTCTTACTTTAAACTCAAGAAGTGAAGTTGACTTGTTTAACCTTGCTTCAGACACATTCAGCATTTAAGCGTGATTAGAAATAAGATAGAAATGTGTAGGTACATCTTCGAAAAATAACTTCTAAAAAAACTTCTCGTATTTTTCTATTGTGGCAGTTTTAAAATCTATGGGAATGAGTATCAGAAAACATTTCCCACGTCTGTTATTCGCATGATGAAATTTAACAAATTCGCTTGGTTGAAAAAAATAGTAATGCAGTACCTAATATTACTACGAGAAAGATTTTTCTCTATGCGACATAGGAAACGAGTTTAGAAGTAATTTTTCATGGGTATTTTATTATATTTTCTCAGCAATCAGTCAACAACAATATGCTCGACTTATGGGCCATAACTTTTTGGGGTTAATTTCGCTTCATTAGAAAAAAATACGGTCATTCCCTAGATTTTAATGCATACTCGTATTATGAATACAAAAAATATTTCTCTGTGATTTTTGAGAAACGATTTGCTGTCTTTCGGAAAAACAACGATGTGATGTGTTTGTTATTCACATTTTTTTGTTGTCCGTAAAAAATCTTTTACGGTCATTCTCTAGAAAAAGGTTTAATGTATTTACCCTATTTTTTACAAATCATATTTAGTAAGGTTGTCGAGATTTAAGGTCTCCTGTTTTTTTTTAATGTCAATATGCCTACTCTTAACATTTGGCAATAGGCATACCTGATGTAGGTATTTTAAAATACAAAGGATTCATTACTGTTTTATTTTATAGTGTCCAGGATCAATACCTACATTGTGTTTGATTCCAGCCGGCAAGTGTTTGTGTTGCCGGCTGCATTAACTCACTGGAAAATTTCAAATGGTTTATTCTGTCCGTCTGTATAATAAATGTTCAACAGTATTCCAGACTTAGGTATTCAGAAGGTTTTGTTTTTCAGGATATAGATAATATAATACCTTTTATTTTCATTATAATGAAAAAGCTAAAAATAAAATTCACAGTTGTGAGTTTCAAAATGGATTGAAGGCATAAAATTATAAATCTACCTAAATCCTATAGATAAAATGCTAACCATACGTACGTCATTCACAATTGTTCGGTTTTACGATTTTACGGTTTACTTCGTTGTACTCGGTTGTAATTGAATGCATTTTATTTTTATTTGTTTTTTTTAAGAGGAAATACCTACTTTCCCGCACACCTTGCACTAGGCTGAAAGCCTGTATCGCAAAGTGGCATACATCGCCACCGCCGGGGTTTGAACCTGGCACCTCCCGCTTGAGAGACTGCCACCTCAACCAATTCATGGCATTATTGCTCTATTTATGTAATTACAAGTTTACATTTTATTTTTAGTGTGTCCCATGATTTAGGTAGGTACCTACCTATTTTTAAATTTGGAATAATGTTAATTTCCAGGTTGCAGAATGGGGTCCCTCTTTTATTTCAATTTTTCGACTGTCCTCAAGAAACAGAGTTCGTGAAATTTCATAGGGTGTTTTTCATCTTTTTCAACAATGATTTTTTTCCCGAATTCTGAATGTCAAGTTGATTTAGCCCAGATTATTTTTTTTATTCGTATACATAATTTACTCTTAGGCGCAACACACCCAGTTAGGGAAGACGGCCTAATTAAAAAAAAAATACTCATTTTTGCGATATAGGTATACCGTCATGGTAAAGGTAGTAGAACAGTAAATGACTTACGAGTATGTACCTCTTGTCACTTTGTCGACGTGTACCTACATATATTTAGGTGATATAAAAGTATTTAACGGTCTGTGAATTTCCACAGGTACAAACTAGTAAAAATATATTATTTATACTCTCGCAATATATCCACAGTTAGCCACGTCTGCTTTTTAATGGATTTACTTGGTTTTGGAATGAATACTCTCACTCGAATAAAAATTAACCGGGATTTTGTTTTATCTACATTAGTATGGTACGAGTGGAATTCATATAAGAATGCGCCGAGAATTCAAATAATGTAGGGCACTTTGTTAAAAGGTATTTTATTAACAGTCATTTTTTAAACTAAGGCATGAAATAAAATAATACTTTTTATAGAAATTCACGAAATAATGACGTTTATTTGAATTCTTGGCGCATTCTTATACGAATTCAGTGTATGATGGATCTTTTGAATCCATTGTGAATGCGAATTCATACAATGAATTATCATGAATCACTTAAGAGTATGCAATTACTATGCATACCGACATTTCAAAAATTTCTAAAAACGGCATTTCCTTATATCTCGACAACCGTTACTAAATATGGTTTGGAACAAAATAGCGTAGATGCATTGAACCTTTGTCTAGGGAATAACCGTAAAAGATTTTTTATATCTTGTATAGATTTCTCAAAAAAAAAAAATTAAAAACACCTCTGATCTTTTTTCCGAAAGACGGAAACTCGTTTCCCGTGTAATTTTTTTTGAACTGATAATATGCATTAAAATCTAGGGAATAACCGTAAAAGTTTTTTGATAGAGGCCAAATTAACCCCAAAAATTGAAAAAAAAACGCTATTTTTACCATTTTATCACGCGATTTTGAACCCTGGGATACCGTGGGAAATGACTGTGACGTCATTATTGGTGCCAAGCCCTTAATACGCAATACATACAAAACGAATTGAATGGAAATATAATTTATATTTATCTGTCCCCCCCACGCCGCGACCCTTACCGTGTAGATAGAGAGGACATCGTTGCTTTCATCACATTAAGGCTCACGACCCAACTATGACGTCAAGGTAATTTCCCAAGGCATTAGGGTTCAAAATCGCATGATAAAATGGCAAAAAACAAAAAACGTCTTTGGTTAATTTCGCTTGAGTCAAAAAACTTTAACGGTTATTACCTAGATTTTAATGCAATTTAACAATCCAAATAAATTTGTGCAACTTTTGGGAAACGAGTTCGGAAAAAGATCAGAGGTGTATAAATAAATTGCATAATTACGTTTTAAGCGAAAACCATTTTTACGGTCATTCCCAGCTCGATTTTAAAATGCATATTATCAATAAAAAAAATTTTTTTGAGACTTTCGGGAAACGAGTTGCTGTCAGATGTGTTTTTCTCATTTTTTTTTTGAGAAATCTATGCAAGATATAAAAAAATATTTACGACTATTTCCTAGATAAAGGTTCGATGTATCTACTTTATTTTTTTTCCAAAGCATATTTAGTATTGTTGTCGAGATCTAAGGTCTCTCGATTTCAGATTTTTTTGAAATCTCAATACGCATACTCTTAATCCCTTTAAACCGCTATCACAAGTTTGAAAAACAATGTTGCCTGTTTATTCGAACAAATCAAAAATTACCTTTTTTTTAAAAAACAACAGTTGTGAGTTTATACTTTGAAAATAGCAAAAAAATGTAACCATATCTTATTTTTACATAAAGCAACACTAAACCATGTTTATTGGGGCTTGTTTTCGTGAGAGTTCTGAAAGAAAACGTTCCTAGTGATGTTTACAAAAACAGAATAGGTAGTATACCTTCATGATTTCAAGCGTTCTATGTATTAGATGTAGGTACATTGTTTTTCTTTTAAGAGAACAATGTTATGCTGTTTTGAGATGGTACATACCTATTTACTTATATCTTACGTTATGAATATATAAGTATTAGAATAATTCATAAAGCTTTGTTTCGCTACACGAGCTTTTCCCGATATAATAAAGCTTAATGTCAGTATGTTCTGCTCGTATAACAAACTGACAGCTTGATACGATGTTTGATGTTTATCAGAAGATAGAATAGACGTTTTTCCTTTACCCGTCCATTTTGACTGCTTCCTCATATAAAATTTATCTTGCCTTCAATATAGCGTAAGGAATTGTTTAGACTTTTCGTATTTTAAACATGTTAAAACTTTTGAAGCTTTTTGTTATAAGTACCTACTAGTGTTTGAAATTTTTTAAAGTTCTCGTCTGAAACCTTTTGGAATTATATTTTAAATAATAAGTGTGGTAGTTTATTTGACGACCAATGTTCAGCTTATATTTCTGCTTGTAAAAATTAGGTAAATTTTACGAACTGAAATCTGTTTATGATAAAACAGTACCTGCAATTTTAAACTGACACCCACAGAAAATACTGTCAGTGTGTGTGCAAAATTTCAATGTGTTGGGATATTCAATTGGAAAGTTTTTAAAACTTGAACAGGAAAACATAGATGCAGATAACAGTGACAATAGATTAGAACTAAAACCGTGATGAAAATAAAGAAGTTACAAATTTTGATATACTTACCTGAAGCCATTAAGCTGCCAACCTTTAGATATATTATTAAGATAGAGTTTTAAGGGCTTGGCACCGCTAATGACGTCACAGACATTTCCCACTGCATTAAGGTTCAAAATCGCGTGACAATCGCATGATAAAATGGTAAAAATAACGTTTTTTCCATTTTTCGCGGTTAATTTTGCGTCTATCAAAAAACTTTTACGGTTATTCCCTAGATTTTTATGCATATTATCAGTGCAAAAGAAAAAAATTACCCCGCGACTTTCGGGAAACGAGTTTCCGTCTATCGGAAAAAAGTACAGAGTTGTTTTAAAATTTTTTTTTGAGAAATCTATACAAGATTTAAAAAATCTTTTACGGTTATTCCCTAGATAAAGGTTCAATGCATCAACCCTATTTTGTTCCAAAGCATATTTTGTAACGGTTGTCGAGATAGGAGGTCTCCCGTTTTTAGAAATTTTTGAAATGTCGGTATGCACACTCTTAAGATAGCGAATTATTATTTCATCCACCATCCATTTAGTTAGTATGCATTCTAACGTGCATACTTAGAATTAGTACAGAACGTAATAAATACCCATATTTTTTCACATAAATAGTGATTACCTATCTCCATACCTCCAAGACTTCTACATCACTTTCAATATTTCTGATATCTACATTCATAAGATTATTTTTGAAAATCACAATTAATGTTTTGTGAGAACATCGTTATAAAATTGAAATTTAATCAGACAAAACTCTTTTAACAATAATGAGAATACTTGTAAGTAGGGCATCACATGAAATTCGACTTTGTGTTTGTTTTGTGTTGTTTTGATACGAGTATATATGTGATGTCTGTTTGTATTCCGATGTTAAATAAATAAATAAATATCAGAATCCACCATCGTAGCGCACGGTAGAATACCGGCTTGTCAGGTTGGAGATCTGGGTTTGATTCCCGTCCGCGCTAAATGGATGGACTGATGGAATTGCTGAAAGTTACTTAAGTGTAAAGTGATCACATTAAGCTAGCCGACGATCAGTCATAAGCCTGATGCACAGCCCACCCTTTGCTGTATATTTGTTGAGATAACTTCTTGTTCTACATTCATTTATAATAGTAATTGATAATTTGTTGTTTCTTTTTTCTGTTATAATTTGTAAAAAAAATGTGTCATTGTTTTGTTGTTGATGTAGTATATTAGAATTGATGAAAACCCCGGAATTCCCCTCCAATACACGAGGTCTCCTCCCATTGGAGGGTAGTATGGAAAGTATAAATATTGTAATAAGTTTTATATGTATGTACAAGAAATGTAAGATATTAGTTATTAATAAATTTTTTTGAATGTGAATTTGAACATATTGCCAAAGGTTATAATTATGATTAATCTGACAGGTGTCTGTTTTATGCTATAGATAGGTACATACGTGAATGTATAAATGGTTTGAAGTACTAAGCCTTCTACTTCAGAGATAGGAGAGATATACACTATAAGCAAATGACTGTAATATCTTTACCTATACATACATAAGGGATGTGATTAAAGAGGTTCAAGTAGGGAGAATAGGGCGATGCATCTATTTCTGAGTATTGATATTAAATTGAATCTTCATCGCCTTATGAGACGTTGGTAATCATTATAACTTGAAACAGCTCCGAACACGCCCCATTCCGGTCCAGTCATTTATCTTTCGTAGCCGAGACGTTTGCCATCTACCAAAATGGCCCACGTTGATCCTCGATTTTGTCCACACTAATTTTCGCAGCATTAAGGTTCAGAATCGCATGCACAATCGCATTATTAAATGCAAAAGAAGAGACTTTCAGACTAATTTTTCGGAATAAGTTCCCCTTTTTTTACAAAGCATATTTAGTAAAGTTGTCGTAATCTGAGGTCTGAAAAAACAGATATGCCTATACTTTAATTGTTTCTTTTCCGAGACGGTAAAAATTGCATTGGATATCACGCAATAACTTAAGAGCACGCATATTGACATTTCAGAAATTTCTAAAAACGGGAGAACTTTAGTAAATATGCTTTGGAAAAAATAGAGTAGATACATTGAACCTAAATCTAGGGAATAACCGTATAACATTTTTTATATCTTGTATAGATTTCTAAAAAAAAATTGATCTTATTTCCGAAAGACCGAAACTCGTTTCCTGAAAGTCGCGGATATTTTTATTTTATATTGATCATACCTATGCATTAAAATCTAGGGTCGATATAACCGTTTAAGTTTTTTGATTGAAGAGAAACTAACCCCATAAAAATGATAAAACGATATTTTTACCATTTTATCACGCGATGTTGAAACTTAATGCCGTGGAAAACGACCGTGACGTCATAGTTGGGTCGCGAGCTTGTATAAGAAAACGAGTATTTATTACCTAGCTAATCGATGGTTATAGACTAGGACACTATAAATCGATGGTTTTGAAGAGCACTTTAACATGCCTGATTACAGTCTCAAGACATTACGAAATGTTAATATGAAACATTAGGCTCTGTCACATTCCCTTATCACAAAGTGATTTGGAGGAAAGCAACTTGGCAAATACACTTAATACCTTCTTCAAAAGGATACACACATCTGACAAATAAGATAATATTAGAAAATTTGACAGATTGCTAATTACCAACGTTAATGTATGCCAGGATAAGAATGACATGAACATATCAATATGATTAATTAAGTAGTAATTATGGTATTATATATTTCAGAGATTCCCTGAAATTCAGGGGTTTCAGGTTGTTCGCTACGATAAAATTATAGTATGAAATTTTGTACCTAGTTAATTTTTATCAAACCGTAAAATCCAAGGCTCATGTGTGGCCATGACAACTCTTAATATTTTTGCTGCCATGATTTTATTTTTATATATTAGCTGTTAATATTGACCGATTAAACTAATTGTGTGCACTTGTAACTGGGCGTTACTTTAACTCTTCATTTAGTGTATAATTTCCATTGTGATTGATTTTTAAGCTATGTCTGTATGTGTGCCTTTGAATAAATAAATAAATTAATAAATATGTGCTATCGTTTGAAAGGGCGTTGGAAAAGAAATCCAGATCGTAAGTCAGAAGTCCAACTCAAGCCTCGGAAGACACCGATAGATATAGATGATCCAGTTACCCCATACTGCCGTGTTTGGTATCTCACGAAAGTACTTTATGAGCAGAACTCATATCTTCTAACAAATTTTCAGTCAATTCTTGGTGGTAGCGCCATCGGAATGAAGCAACCCAAGCACCCTGGAAGGGCGTGCTTGATATCGTTTGATATCTAGATGTGAAGTCAAAAAACCTTGGTTTCTTTCTTTAAGCAGGTATACCTATCTTATATTATGAAAGTCAGTTAAAGAGTCTAATTCTCATTCAGATACCCTGCACGCACCCCAGTTTGATTAATAGTGTTGTGTCATATTCCCTAATCTGTGAATGAATATCGTGAGAACTTATCATTCCTAAACATACTCGTATCCTTATTTTCTGAATATAAATCTACAATTATTTTGAGTATTCGGAGTACTATTAAGTATCTTGAAAATGTCAACTAACACGAGAGTAATCAGATATGAGAATACTATACGCCTCTAGCAAGCATCAATCTATTTTATATATTAGTACTTATATTATTTATTGTTTCTGTCTGTCTGTGAAATTATGTTGATATGCCTGGCATAGCCCAAATATACCTATGTATACGTAGGTAGCTCCCGTAGGTGAGTAATATTATATGAAAAAAAAATGCTACGTAATTAAATACTCAAGTTTTCACAAGGAGTGTAGGTGTCTACTAGCCCTTGTAACAATTTAGCACCTAGATTGGTTCTAGAACGGTTCTAGGTCTACTAAAGAACCGATCTAGGAGCTAAATTGTCACTAGGGAGGTGTGTATGAAAAATGATCGAGCATAATAATAATAAGCAAGATTGTAGGTATTCTCTTGAAAGAAGTTATAAAAAATAGGTATTTGATGCTAGTTTGCTCGTTTTGAACTTCTTCAGGTCCGACAGAAAAAAACCGGACAGCCCTTTTTATTTCAACAGCGGTTATCCGAGATTTTTTCGACCGGACATCTGGCAATCCTAGTTGCCAATAAAGTAGCCATTTTTTTTCCTTTTTAAAAGTCTCTCGATTCACCAATCTATGAGTGATCTAGAATAAACTACTTTAAATATTTCTCGTATTGTTTGTGAAGAAAATGTTGTTATTAAAAATTGGTTATTAAAATTGTTAGGTGAGAGCAGGCTGAAATATTATTATGAAAAGTAAACAAATAGGTAGGTATGTACCAAAACTTGTATTCTGTGAGACCACAATGTTTATGATAAACAAAGTTTATTACATTGTATACAAGTATTCATTAATGTTTACTTCATCTTAATAATAATATTGAATGTTAAGTATCAATAATATCAACAACAGACAATTTAGTATCAGTACTGTAGAAATACTATCATTTCCCATGGCCCTAACAGTGACGATGACATTATAGAGTAGGCATATAGATATTATATGAAACAATATAGAACTT
Source organism: Ceraclea dissimilis (assembly GCA_963576895.1). NCBI lineage: Eukaryota > Metazoa > Arthropoda > Insecta > Trichoptera > Leptoceridae > Ceraclea > Ceraclea dissimilis. The sequence continues at coordinate 2,186,583 of OY756360.1, forward strand.
TATTCTCGACAACCTTACCAAATATGCTTTAGAAAAAAATAGGGGATATAAATTGAACCTTTTAGCCTGGTTGGTAACGCGCTTGACCGTAAATCCGATGGGCGCGGGTTCGATCCCCGATGCCGATCTACTCCACTTCACTACACAAGCTTTTCAAGCTTTCTGTGGAGTGTACAAAGGTGTACCTATTTGGGTTTACTTCGGCAAACTGATATTCATTTACTTCGGCAAACTTTATCTATTAAATAAGCGTAAAAAAAATACCTATCTTGAATAGATTTCTCAAAAAAATGTGACAAACATATCTCATCTTTTTTACGAAAGACGGAAACTCGTTTCCCGAAAGTCGCGGAAAAATTTTTTTTTGATAATATGCATTAAAATCTTACCGTAAAAGTTTTTTGAATGGAGCGAAACCCCAAAAAGTAAAAAAAAAACAATTTTTGACATTTTATCATGAGATTGTTCATGAATCATGCGATCTTGAATCTATATATCCTCACGCCGCGTCCCTTGCAGGGTAGGCAGAGAGGACAGGGCTCTAGGCAGCCCTACCCTAAAACACACTCCTAGCCTCATTAACAAAATTTAGGTACTAACCTACGTAGGCACCTATAATTTTATTAAAATACTCTAATGTTAGCGACAATACTGTCTCAAGATTCATATGATTGAGTATCTTAGTACCTACCTAAGAATATAGTAGGCATTTATTTAAGTAGGTACTGTTTTGGTACACATGTACTCATACTCAGTACAGCAGTAGGTACTTGTTTATTGTTTCATGTGAAATCAATACAGTCTGAAGTGTGAACATTGTACAGATACTTTACACACAGTTTGAGTATATGTTTGTAAAGAATTACTCATTAGGTATGGGTATACCGCTGTTTCGCCATTGCAAAATTCTTCCACCAGGTGGAGCTAGCAGTGCTTGTAGTACATGAAGCGACATAATACTGTATTTAATATTAATTTAATATGTTTTATCTATACAAAAAATTTTTTTTTGATTATATTGATTTATTAATCAGAATTGTATCGCCTATGGTCCAATTAATGACATCTTTTTAAAAGATTTTATTTAACTTCACTGTGGTTTTTTACTAGACTTTTAGATTTTTTTGTCTGTGCACAAATCTTGTAATCGAGTTTTCAACCACTTCCTGACAATTTAGAAAGCTTAAACTTTACAAACATACGTAAACTCGGTTACGAAACGATTCTATATTTGATAAAAATGGATCAGCTTTCTCCAGAGACAAAAAAATATAAAGCGTTTCAGGGGGATCCAAGGGTCGTGTGGGGTCATGTGTGGTATCGTATGAAAGGGCGTTGGAACATAAATCCAGATCGTAAGTCAGATTTTTTCCAGCTCAAGCTCAAGACTATGAGCGATCAAGATGATCCAGTCACCGGCGCATACCGCTGTTTGTATCTCACGAAAGGACTGCACGTGTACTAGAACTCATGTCTTTTTATACAAATTTTGATTTTTATTTATTTATTAGTTAACATATGCCAAAAGCCTTTTAAATACATTTTCACAATTAGGTCAATTAAAAAAAATATGCTTAATACTACACAACCCGGGAAAAAAATTGTAAAAATGTAAAATTTTTGTCAATTCTTGGTAATCCAAGCGCCTCGAAAGGGCGTGTTTGGTATCGTTTGGAAGACTGCGAAAAACAGTTCTATGATGTGAAGTCATAAAATCCTGTTTTTTTTTATTAAGATTACTTTTTTCATATCAAAATTTGTATGAGATTACTTTAGTGTGATTCAAATTGTTTTTTGAAATAAAAAAAAACGTATTTACTCGTGCTAATATCAAATCCTATACAATGATAAAACCCTTTGTTTTTCACCCTTGAACTTTTATTTGAAAATAAAAGTGTTTTATAGTTTTTCCATTCCTTCTAAAGTGAGTACAGACCCTCGAGATGTATTATGGACTATGGAGGGTATTAAGAGGCTGAGGAAACTAACTTAGGAGAGTTTGGAGTATAAGAGAAGAATACAAGGGGGATGAAAAGACTCCAATTATTCAACTATACTCTGATAATAGACTTTGGATTCAGTATAGACGAAAGGCAAGGGTTTTATTAATACGATTTTTCCTACGATTCGACAAAATTTATCAATCCATATTCGATACCATCACGACATTTTCCATAATCACCATAATACATCTACCTCTCAACTCCCTTGATTTTTTCCTTGTCCTTCATCCCATCCTCCACCACCTATTTTATATTTTTATATTTGTATGTATGTATGTACTCGTATATTATTGTACATACTATGGCTACATAGGCCGAAACGCTATACCTACTCGTATATAGACCGTAAAACTTCGAATAATTATTTCACATTGATGATGCCCCCTATGGAGTATTAATTACTCATTTTTACCTATCAGTTTATACATTTCGTTTGCGCCAGGCCTGGGTTTTTCTAGCACTCTCCGTTCTAGCGAGTACAAGAAAAACCGCGAATGAGAAAGACCGCATTACAGATCATTATGAGTGAAAAGAATAGAATATAGGCACTGATACTTCTGTGCTTTCCACAATAGATTCTTAATAATATTACGAAAGCTTTGTATAGGTACGGCTGAAGCCTTTATCAGATATTGTCTGAAGTATATTATAATGGTAGAATAACTTATGCTTTGTGTTGTTCCAGCTATCATTATTCTGAATACTTGAGCAGCTGAAGGTAGTAGAAAACAATTTGATTAATAAATAATTACATTATTGTACATTGTACAAGTATCTATTGAATATTACTTGAGTTTGAGTGATTGTTTTGTTATTATTTATTACAATCTTTGAGTATTGAACTTACTGCCCTCCTACTTACAAGAGGTGCACCGTGAAAAAAATAAGAAATACATATCAAACACCTATTTTGTGCCAAGATACCTTTATTTTTTATTTTATTTATACAATGATTCACCTACAGGCAAGGTGTGTATGTATAGCATTGTGTATCTTTAATCAATTCTGTATTGTTCACTCCTTGCCCTATTAATGGTAAATACAAATAAGGTGAGGTAAATACAAATGAGGTGGTCGGTAGCCTGGTTGGTAACGCGCTCGACTGTTAATCCAGTGGGCGCGGGTTCGATCCCCGATGCAGACTTACTCCACTTCACGACACAAGCTTTTCAAGCTTACTGTGAAGGGCTGAAGGTGTACTTGGGTTTATTTCGATAAATCCAGATTCATTTTATAAAAAAGTGATGATTTTGACACTATTGTCCCGATAAATTGGCTTCAGCTTGAATTCACATGGACTTGTATTGAAACAATTTAATTATAACTTATCTACATATAGAATTTTATATCAATATCCTGGATATCGCACATTACCCTGATCGTGGAGTTTCTTATTCTGTAATTTACCGTATCCTAATGCTTATAGGTAGAGTTATTTTTTTTATTATAAAATGAAATAAACCCGAATTAATCTTTGTACACTTCACAGTAAGCTTGAAAAGCTTGTGTCGTGAAGTGGAGTAAGTCGGCATCGGGGATCGAACCCGCGCTCACTGGATTAACAGTCGAGCGCGTTACCGACCAGGCTACCGAACACCTCATTTTCAAAATCAAATTAGATTGGAACTTTTGCCTTTGAGCAAATTTCCTAGGGGCTTTCGTCTTTTTTGAGATTTACTCATGTTGAGCAATATTCTTATGGGCTTTTGTCCGCTCACGGATAAAATCATCTTCGAGCCACTCCAGATGAGAAAAAGGTTAATGACTCATCGTGATGATAATAATAATTAAAAAGCTCTGTCTTTGCTGCTTGTGATTTATTAGGAAACTTAAAGTTCCAGTAATTAATAAATGCAAACGACCATTGTTAGTACAAAGTTTCACATAATAACTTTTGTATAAATTATTATTATTCCGAATGTTTCATTATTATTATTATTTTAATTTACAATTTTACACCATAAAGCGTAGCAAAACAGAAATTAAATTGTAGATTCTACGGGGACCACTTCTACTATTACTAGTGATGGGTATAGTGGCATATTTTACAGTCAAAATAATCGATATTTTTTGTACAATACGAGTTCTTTTTTATATTCTTTTAATTATAACAATAAATAATAAACAATACACTTACCTACTTTAGATATGTATAAAAATACACAAGAATAGAGAATATTAAGTTAAGGGCATGGCACCAGGAATGACGTCACAGTCTTTTCCCACGGCATTAAGGTTCAAAATCGCGTGACAATCGCATGATAAAATGGTAAAAATAGCGTTTTTTTTCATTTTTCGGGGTTTATTTCGCGTCTATCAAAAATCTTTTACGGTTATTCCCTAGATTTTGATGCATATTATCAGTACAAAAAAAAATTATCCGCGACTTTCGGGAAACGAGTTTCCGTCTTTCGGAAAAAAGTACAGAGGTGTTTTTAATAATTTTTTTGCGAAATCTATACAAGATATAAAAAATCTATTACGGTTATTCCCTAGATAAAGGTTCAATGCATCTACCTTATTTTGTTCCAAAGCATATTTAGTAACGGTTGTCGAGATAGAAGGTCTCCCGTTTTTAGAAATTTTTGAAATGTCGGTATGCACACTCTTAAGTAATATTATTATTATTATAATTAGGCAGTTCATCCTAACTGGGTGATTTGTTTTGAATAGTTATACAAGTCGATGATCTCGGCGCAAAGGCATTTTTATGCTGTAATAAACAACATTCTCGAATAAAATCAAACAGTTGCGATATTTTTACAATCGATGTGAATCGAATCGACAAAATCGGTAAGTTAATAGCCCATCACTAATTACTAGGAACTTTCTACTCTACGTTATTAAGGGGCCTTCCACCGGTGAGTACCTATATGAAAATGTGATTTTTTTTAATTTCTTGTCCCTGTTTCAATCGGCTGTAGACCTTATGCGGCCGTAATCCCCCTAATCGTTTTATTGCATGTACCTTATGCGGCCGGCTGGTTCAAGGGTCTCTAATCCTATAGATTTTACCTGCCGGTCAGAGCAGGTAGTCCAGTCTATACAAACTGTAGTTTCTTACCTCAGATACAGTAAAAACCTACCAACTTGGCCCGATCTGTTCGGCAGAGCATACTTATATACTTATAATATTGTTGAACCTATGTCTCCCACATTGTATGTTGTATTTCTATCATATCATCAAGTAAATAATAATAAGGAATTATTCAGATTCTCATGTATAGGTAAGTACTTACATCTTTATTGATGAACTTTTAATTAATCAAAACAACTAGATTATGACTAGTTTATTACTAAATTATGTGATAATAAAATAATACTCATAAATAACTTCCACCAAGTACCGACGGTCAAAAATATCGAGATTACAATATATAAAATTGGCATAGGTAATCCATACATTTTCTGTCCAAGTTAGTGGTGTTCTACTGTATTATACAAATATTATAACTATTATTATTAGTTTTACCTAAGCAAACCGGCCGCATGTGGTCTATAGGATTAAAATAACCTTTTTATATGGTCGATGCAATAAAACAATTAGGAGGATTACGGCCGCATAAGGTCTACAGCCTTTCAATCTGATCGGACTATTCTAATAGACTTTTTGAGATTCTAAATCAGATAACACGGGAACAGATTGTATATACACACTACAAAAACAGTACTGATTGGTGAAGCCTTGTGACCTCTCTGTTTTTCCTTAATGACCTTAACGGGCGCATTAGTAGCATTCGCAATTTATTGATTCCATAAACAAACTTTTGTTTTGAAAAACAAAACAGAGTTGAATAAAATTTATTAACGAATAAGGATGAAAAAATATCAGCTGTTGTAATTTAAGGGGAACGGAGGGTGTTGAGAATCAGGTAGGCGGAAAGGATTTAGTAGGTTGTAGTGTTCTCCTGGGAATCGTTTGGGTGGAACCACAGAATGGGGGGTGAGCTGGATATTTTCTACTTTGGAGTAGGCACCACTATGTGTAATAATAATATAAACAATACAGAGGTCTCGTAAACATTCAACTCAATTACTGAACTCTTGTACTACCAGCTTGGAAACACTCTGCTATCTACTGTATGTCGGGGGAAAACGGGGACACATGTAACGATTTGTGCTCAATTTTGTAATCAATTGAAAATATCGTCATCTAAGAATATTTTTTAAGGTTCCTACCAACAGATTTTGAGATTGTGACTTTTAGGGTGGAAATTTTTGCAATTGACATAATCTTTTTATTTTTTTTATTCATTTTATTATCAAAATAACATTTAATGAAAAAGCAAGTAATGGATTTTATTGCCCCACTACGCCTGATCTATGAGTGCAATTATTGAAAAAAAACCTATTAGTATGATAGTTTTGTAAATAAAGAAACTCATAAGGTTCACGAAACCCATAAGACACGTAACCTCAATAATAGGGTTACCAGAAAATGCTATGTGCTTGCACAAAAACGCACAACGCGCCAACGTGTATTTGGCCTACGGAGTAGCAGCGAATCTTATTGTTTATCGTTTGAAAACGTCGAAGTATTGTCACATCGTTAAAGTCTGATATCCAGCGCCTCTAGCGACTGGAGAAAATCAGAGGACAGGCTGGCAGCACTGTCAATGGCACGTATGGGGCAATCACGCAAGATGTGCTGAAATGTGATGATTATTGAAAAGACGTGAAACGTTTTATGATAGTTTTACAAACACCTCTTAATCTTACAAAAGTAAATAAATCTTAATCTTAAAATCAACAAAGTAAGAAAGATTTTTACATCTTTGGTGAGGAGCCCAGTGTACAGATCAACCCCAGTCTCCTCTGCTTGAATACGGGCCTACTAAAAATACTCGTATTTATGTAGCTTAGCTAGGTTTATTGTTGTACACTGTCACCACAGGAACATTTTACTGCGTCACCTAGAATATTGAAACATGTTGCATTCGACCTACATACGAGATATTTGCATAAACAAAATACTAATAAATATATTCCAGGTTTTCCACTTAGAACATAGCCACATAAAGTTGCAAGGTACAGAGAGAGTAAGCAAATTGATGACATTTCAAAAATTTCTAAAAACTGGAGACCTTATCTCTCGACAACCTTACTAAATATGCTTTGAAAAAAAAACAGTAGATCCATTGAAACTCTAGAGAATGTCAGTAAAAGATTTTTTTATATCTTGTATGGATTTCTCAAAAAAAAAATGTGAATAACACCTCTGATCTTTTTTCCGAAAGACAAAAACCTCTGATTTTTTTCATTCAAGGAGTTTCCAAATATTGTAATTCTATAGGACAGTCAACTTGTAGTCATTTTCTTCAGTTTCTAGAGGATGCTTTCAGTATTGGCTGAGAAAACGATATTAAGCCCAAATCTGAATGACAGCATATTATACAAATATACAGTCTCTGTTGTAATCTGAAAAACGTGCTTCTCCAAAAAACGTCCGACTTCCTGGTCGTTTCTCTAATCCACTGATAGTTTTGATGCTTGGTTGTTAATTTCTATTAGGTACACCAAATTAACAAGGAACATTCGAGAACCGACCGGAATCAGACCTGATTAGAAGCTCTTCGCGCTGCTCAAGACGGAGATGTTTTCTTCAAGTTCGTGTCGCGTCGGAGGGAAACAACATCAGAAGAAAATACGTAACTCAAGTCTTAGTGACTGAATCAGAAATTCACTCATTTCATGATCGCCTTAGTTTGATAATAACTAATTATAGAACCAATACCTACATTGTGTATTTACCTACGTGTATCCCGAAACCCGTATAGTACATATGTTTTGGATTAAATTTCATGAAACCTACACTATAGCTGGATATAGACCTAAATTTCCTCGTAGGAATTTGAATAATAATAGTACCTAAAGGTATACCTATGACAATAAATGTAAATTATCGTGAATATGAACACCAAGGATTACACCTACGAGTCCCTATAACATTTTAGTATGACGCCAACGCAAAATAATCATATTAAGAGCATGGCACCAGGAATGACGTCACAGACTTTTCCCACGGCATTAAGGTTCAAAATCGCGTGACAATCGCACGATAAAATGGTAAAAATAGCGTTTTTTCCAATTTTTGGGGTTAATTTTGCGTCTATCAAAAAACTTTTACGGTTATTCCCTAGATTTTAATGCATATTATCAGTATCCAAAAAAAAAAAATTACTCCGCGACTTTCGGGAAACGAGAATCCGTCTTTCGGAAAAAAAGGTCAGAGGTGTTTTTAATATTTTTTTTTGAGAAATCTGTACAAGATAAAAAAAATCTTTTACGGTTATTCCCTAGATAAAGGTTCAATGCATCTACCCTAGTTTGTTCCGAATAATATTTTGTAACGGTTGCCGAGATAGAAGGTCTCCCGTTTTTAGAAATTTTTGAAATGTCGGTATGCACACTCTTAATAAACTTATTTTGGTGACAAAAAACGTAAGTCAAATCAACGTTCTCTGACGACAATTTGACAAAATTAAAAAAATAGGAATGCAATGTTTTCAGGGTAACGAACCCAGGGATCTCTCCCAGAGTCGGTCTCTTTGGAAGAAAATATAAAGACTTGAATTATTTTGATGTACAAATGTTATTCTTGTAAAGTGATGAATTTTTTCTACATTCCGTAGTTACATATACATATACAATGTACTACAAAATATAAAGAGATGGAAATACTCTAGGATCTCATAATAGTCATAAAGCTAAGAAGGCTGGGTTATTTTTGAAAATCATTCGGAGGACAGACCTGATAGGACATTAAAGAGACTAAGGTGGTCTTAGGATGAGGCTAATAGTTTAGAATCTCTTCTGAAAATCTTACAGGTGTTCTATTCTATTCTATTCTATTCTATACCCTCACGCCACCTCCCTTGCGGGGTAGGCAGAGAGAACGGATCGCCAGACTTTCCTATCCTAACACACACTTCGGGCTTCCGTCACATTCATGCAGTTCCTCATACATACTCTCCGGTTACTTTTACTCAAAACACGTCCGTCCTTGAGTATCTGGTCGACATGGTCCAGCCATGTGGTTCTCAGACGGCCGCGTTTCCTTACACCATCTTACAGATGTCGCTGAAGAAAATAATTGCAGAAAAGACTGGATTATATGGGAGTTGAAATTACTGAAATATCCAAGGTAAATTGAGTCTGGTTTAACCTTATTTATTAAATTTTATACTCATAAAGATATATGACAATATAATACACATTTACTATAGTAAGTGCTCACTAGGGCGAGCTTACCGCTTTACAGCGATCTCTTCCAGCTAACCTAGATATGATGTGACACAATAATTTGTGTAGCGCATCTAGAAACTATTTTAAAGTACACTAATACAAAGCCGAAATTATTCCGGTTTCCGTTAAATATATTCTACCTTGTGACCGGACAAAACCCCATAAGAATAATGCTCAAAATGAATAAACCCCAAGAAGGACAAAAAAACACAAGATTACGCCATGCTCAGCGGACAAAAACTCAAATGTGCATCATTGATTTTGGGGAAAGAATAGTAATAATTTCTGTCAGATTCGTCATGTTGTATTAAATTATATTAATTTATAAAGACTGGAAAAGAAATCTTAAATAAAAGTGGATTTATATTGGATACAATTAAAATGTTCATACCTTCTAAATAATTTGTCTATTGGAATCCAACTAGAATAATAAAATAAAAATAAATAATCTTTATTGCATATAAGAAACATACAATGGCCGGGCTTATTGCCAAATTGCAATTTCTGCCAGCCAATACATGTTTTATCATATCATGTTTTACTGAAGGGATTTTGTCTTTTTGGGGTTTATTCATTACGAGCAACATTTTAATAGGGTTTCCTCCGAGAAAAATTCTACGTACATACGAAGGGTTCGTTAGATACGATCGTAATGAACTTTTGTGGTTTAGTTAATTTCAAGTTGGCATCCGCAGGAAAGGTATTCTCCATATTGTCCCAAACACCCCTACTACATGTCAGGCCGAAGTCATTCAACTGCCTTCCAATTTATGTGGCTACCTTACAGCCTTGCTCTCCTGAATGTAGCTACTTATCCGGATACCTGATACATACCACACTGGAAATGTTTGTCCAGAAATGTCAGAAGGGACATGTTATTAAAGGCCCCACATTAAAACAGGGTTGTTACATTCGGAAACTTTTTTGTAAAGAGGTCATAGAAAAATAGTGTCACGGTAAGTGAAGATTACTCAGCTAATACTAAAGATACCTAATACTTAAAAAAATGGTAGTTGAGAATCTGTTTTAGTAATTCTAGCACTTAGAAATTTGATTCCGTAAATATGATAGAAAAATGATAATTCCAGTATTACATCTGAAATTTATTGAAACTTGAGATTATTTCTTTAGTTTCTTAGATATAAAATAAAGTAATTTGGTTGTTTATTGTTTATTGTATTGATGAAACGTTCAAGGCAAAACGCAGTGACTCTAGTGGATTTTTTTTTATAGTCAGTCTTATTTTTAAACAATAAGCCAAACCGGTTTAGTGGCTTATGTGATTCTTATTTTGCTTCTACACAAAAAATCTAAGCTTTTTAAAATCTAGTGTGAATCTACTGCACTCTTAAAACACAAACTTCCTAGGTAAAACATTTATTTAAAAAAATTGCATTTCAATCCCATGCAGAATCTGCTTAGATCGAATCCATATGATTCTGATTGGAATTACTCCTATGTGATCTCAATCGAAGTACCTATTGCAATTATTATTTCTTGGTTTTTCGGGTGAACCGTATGAAGATAAACTTGATCGATGTTTCGACACTCCTCCTGGTGTCTTCCTCTGTCCACAGAGGTTCACCCGAAAAACCAAGAAATAATGTCAATCGCACACCGTTAAAACCTTTAACATTTACTATTGCAATTATTTCAACTTCAGTAATAGATTTCAATTTCACCTTTCTCCAAATATCGAATTCTTTCTCTTGATTGCAGATGTTGCTAGCCCTGTTTTAAGGAGTTATAAATATCCTGCGGAAATGTAGGTGTTCGTCTCACATACACGAACGTTTTTCTAAAGCACGTATTAAATTTTACGGTCCTTGTAACATTCATTGTGAAGATCAGACTTAGTGAAAAATACGAGTATAAGGATAAGTGAATGTTGGTCATAAAAAAACGCCTTTCACGACTCTAGAGGCATTTTCTCGAGAAACAGGTTAAATTTACCTTTATTTTAGACTTTGGAGAATCTTACGATTTTGATTTATGCATTAAAATTTGATGGCGTCGTCTAAGACATTTATGACATAACCATAAGATGTCTTGCATCTTTTTCAGTAATAATGTTTGCTATCCACTGTGAATCGTGACCCTAAAAAAACCTATAAGAATATCGCTCAACATGAATGAATCCCAAAAAAGACAAAATCCCTATAGAAATTTGCTCAAGGGACAAAAGCTCAAATCTAATTGGATTTTGAAAATAATAAAATTAATTTAATCTGTTAGCACACGTTTTCTTTCAGTGTGCAAAAAAACTACAGTAGATTAGAAAATTAACAAATTAATAAGCGGATCTAAAATGGGACGGACAGCAAAATAGTCAACATTTCATAAAAAAATAATCTACTGGAATCCAACTAGAAAGTTTGGGTTTTTAACGATGACGATATTTCTGAAGGGCTTTTGTCTTTTTCAGAATTCATTCATGATGAGCAATATTCTAATGGGTTTTTCTCCAGGAACCACTACTTTCTCAGCCGTTTTAATTCCAATGCTGGACATATAGGCCTCCCCTTTTGTTATATCCTAATTAGGATGGATTGAAGGAAATACCATTATTATATTAGACAAATAGAATGTAATTAATAATATAGAATACAGTATTGAACAACCATTGTAATAAGATGGCTAAAATAGAATGACAATAGAAAATCTAACATTGTTGATCCGTTGTCATAGTTACATATGTGTTGTTATTGTTATAATGGATACAACAATCTCCCACACTTAATTTTTACTAATGACGAGATATCGATTTGTTGTCAACCTCTTAATTAATATTTTCGTCTTGATGTTTTGCTACTTCAGAAAGACGCAGTTGGTCTTTATGTCGCTTCAAGCAATATCCTTCATCCAACTCTACCACATAATGAAGTCTTCCTAGAACCGTTTTAATGGTGCCCATTTTCCATTTTTGTTTTTGAGCATACACTCTAGCTTGAACCCTATCTCCCACACTTAATTGTCTTTTTGGTGGATGAAGATTAACATTTGTATTTGGGTTATGTGGACGTATAAAATCCAATTCTATTCTGAGCTTTCTCCCCAAGTATAGTTCTGCCGGTGATTTTCCACAACTTAATGGAGTGGCTCTGAACCTCATGAGTATTTCTTGGAGCTTTATTGGAATTGGTCGGGTATCATCCTCCAATGTTTCTAATTTTTTTTTTAAGGTTTGTACATGACGTTCTGCCAATCCATTTGTTGCTGGGTGTCCTGGTGCTGTAAATTTTTGTAGAATATTGCATCCATTGCAAAATTGTTGGAACTCCTGACTTTTGAAGATAGTGGCATTGTCTGAAACTAAGACTTCCGGAAAACCATGTCGGCTAAATATATTTTTCAATATGTTGATGGTAGACATAGAAGTTGGTGCACTCTTTTGGGAGAATACTTCTGGCCATTTTGACTTAGCATCTACTAATATGAAGAAATGGTGTTTCTGGAATAATCCTGCGTAATCCATATGTACTCTCTGGAAGTTTTCGGTTGGCTCCATCCAATGATGTAACTTTTCTTTAATTGGATTTGTCTTAATTTCCATACATTGTTTACAGGATTTTGATAGAGATTCGATGTCTCTGTCTATACCTGCCCAATAGCAGTATTGTCGTTTGGAGTAATATGCTACAATCCCTAAAAATCGTTTGACATCTTCCACATTTTGAGGTTCAGCAGCGTTTAAAATTGCTTCAATTTTCTCTGGCGATTTCTGGATTCCATTTTCTGTTAAAACAAATCCAAGATATTCGACACTGCTTTGAAAAAATTTACATTTCTTTAAATTTAAGTGTAAATCATTTTGTTGAAGTCTTTCTAGACACATCATAAGATTGTTTTTACATTCTTCATGTGTAGTTCCGTGTATTAATATGTCATCAAAATAAATTATGATTCCTTCCAAATCTTTTAATATTTTGTATATTATTTTATGAAAATCTCTTGGAGCTGTTTTGATTCCGAAGGCCAATCTATTAACTAAATATGTGCCCCAATGTGTAGAAATTGTTTGCAAGGTCTTACTGTTATCATCCATTTTAATATGTAAATACGCTTTATGTAAATCCAATTTACAGAAATGTTTTGCTCCATAAATGTTGTTAAGGATTTCTTCAATATTTGGTATTGGTTCACGTGCATCTTCCAATTGATAATTTAAAGTAGCTTTATAGTCTGCACATATTCTTATTTCTCCATCTGGCTTTGGAACAATTACCAGAGGTGATCCCCAATCTGAAGAGTCTGTTTTAGAAATTATGCCTTGGCGTTCCCAACTGTCTAACTCTTTTTTAACTTTTTCTCTCAGTGCAAAGGGCATTTCTCTTGGTTTGAGGTACACTGGACGCGCTCCTTCTTTTAGTTTTAAGCTGCAAGTAATGTTTGGGACACATCCCACTTCATCTTTCAATATGTTAGCATACTTAGAAAAAATTTCTTGCAAGTCCTTTTGTTTTGTATCGACACCATATACAGGATGTATTGTTTCTTTGTTTACCTCTTGGTCCAATTCTTCTAGATTTATTTTGAGGCGTCTGATACATGTACGTCCCATTAGTGGAGACAGATCTTCCTCTATAATATACAATTCTTCTGTTATTTCAATATCTTTATATTTAATCAGAACTTTTGCCTTACCAATTGGTTTGAATATTTCTTGTGTATATGACCGTAGTTTAATATCGTTTGGTTCCACTTGGTTTTGCATGTGTAATTTGTCAAAACACGATTTAGGGAGGATTGTAATTCCTGCTCCTGAGTCAACTTCAAAGGTTTGAGGTATGTTACCAATCTTCACTGTTGCGTAGAATTTGTCTGTGCCTTTTGACAACTTGTTTAAATCATAAATATCAATTATTTTGTTGATATTTTCTGTCTCTGTTGAATCTATTTCTGTATTATAAATATTTTTATTTTTCTGTTTTAGAGTAAATATGCATACCTTGCTTACATGCCCAGTTTTTTTACATTCTTTGCATTTAAGATTGTTTGGGTCAATGAAACAGTCTGCAGTTTTATGATTATTTGTACCGCAGAGGATACACAGGTGTGCAATGCCTAGTTGTACAAAATCCACTCTTTTACGTTGTGTTTTTCCCCGTACTGTGCTTAAAGGGTTTGAATATTGACGTGATTTTTCCTTCTTGTTGATTAAATTGACACTTTCGATTGACGAACTGTGGAAACTGCCTGTCAGCTCTCTGTTATCTATTTTTGATGTCTCCAGGATGACCGCCTTTTCTAACACTTGACGGAAAGTGAGTTCTTTGAATGAAATCTGTAATAATTTTTCTCTTATAGAACTATCTCTCATACCTCTAATGAATTGTGCTCTTAGAAATACATCTGCGTTTGATGAACCGCACTTGCTGTTTGTACATTTAAACTCGCACGTGTTTGTAAACGTACGTAATTTTGCCGCGTACTGAGACACATTTTCATTCTCTTGTTGAAAAGTCGATAAAAATCTATGTTGTTCTACTAAGATGTTAGGTCTAGGACACAGGTGATCTTCCAGTAATTCGATTATCTCTTTGTAATTTTTCGAGTTAGGTGAATCAGGAGCCGTCAATGAAGCCAAAAGCTGAAAATTCTTACTTCCTATCGAGTTCAATAATACTCTTCCACATGTTTCTTGATTGTTCGCTATTCCTCGTAATTGAAAAAAATTTTCAATCCGTAGTTTATAAGTTGAAAATGACTCCTGCTGTTCGTTAAAAGATTCAAAGTCCAAATTTTGCAAATTTTGTGCATTGACAACCGAAATTAGCGAATTAATATTTTCCGTTAATTTAGCGATAACCTCGTCTTTTGACATTTTCACCATTATTTGTTCACTTTTGTTTTTCTCGTCTTTTGACATTTTCACTATTATTTGTACACTTTTTTTCTATCACTTCTTTTTTAATCCTCGTCGCCAATTGTTATATCCTAATTAGGATGGATTGAAGGAAATACCATTATTATATTAGACAAATAGAATGTAATTAATAATATAGAATACAGTATTGAACAACCATTGTAATAAGATGGCTAAAATAGAATGACAATAGAAAATCTAACATTGTTGATCCGTTGTCATAGTTACATATGTGTTGTTATTGTTATTATGTAATTGTTAAACTTCCAGAGAGTACATATGGATTACGCAGGATTATTCCAGAAACACCATTTCTTCATATTAGTAGATGCTAAGTCAAAATGGCCAGAAGTATTCTCCCAAAAGAGTGCACCAACTTCTATGTCTACCATCAACATATTGAAAAATATATATAGCCGACATGGTTTTCCGGAAGTCTTAGTTTCAGACAATGCCACTATCTTCAAAAGTCAGGAGTTCCAACAATTTTGCAATGGATGCAATATTCTACAAAAATTTACAGCACCAGGACACCCAGCAACAAATGGATTGGCAGAACGTCATGTACAAACCTTCAAAAAAAAATTAGAAACATTGGAGGATGATACCCGACCAATTCCAATAAAGCTCCAAGAAATACTCATGAGGTTCAGAGCCACTCCATTAAGTTGTGGAAAATCACCGGCAGAACTATACTTGGGGAGAAAGCTCAGAATAGAATTGGATTTTATACGTCCACATAACCCAAATACAAATGTTAATCTTCATCCACCAAAAAGACAATTAAGTGTGGGAGATAGGGTTCAAGCTAGAGTGTATGCTCAAAAACAAAAATGGAAAATGGGCACCATTAAAACGGTTCTAGGAAGACTTCATTATGTGGTAGAGTTGGATGAAGGATATTGCTTGAAGCGACATAAAGACCAACTGCGTCTTTCTGAAGTAACAAAACATCAAGACGAAAATATTAATTAAGAGGTTGACAACAAATCGATATCTCGTCATTAGTAAAAATTAAGTGTGGGAGATTGTTGTATCCATTATAACAATAACAACACATATGTAACTATGACAACGGATCAACAATGTTAGATTTTCTATTGTCATTCTATTTTAGCCATCTTATTACAATGGTTGTTCAATACTGTATTCTATATTATTAATTACATTCTATTTGTCTAAATATAATAATGGTATTTCCTTCAATCCATCCTAATTAGGATATAACAATTGGATCCACAGATCCCTATCCGGGAACAGACGAAACATTATTTAATAGTCAACATTAAGTATCCATAAAACTGTTACTGGGAAATCAACTCTGTATTGTCAAACTGAGACAATAGAGGGAGCGTCCGTTGGGAATAGGATGCGTCCGCAGGAATAAGGACGGTGTCCGTACTAAGTGATGCGGTGCAGTGAAGGGATTCCCCTTGAGAGACAAGTTGGTAGAAAGGACTGACACACAAAATGGAGTTGCATTAAATATTTATGTGCTGTTGGATTCCTATTGGAGTTCGGCTAGAATTTTCTTCCCAGATAAAAATAGTTTTTACAACATTTTATTTTGTTGTTTATTTTTCAGTATTTCAGTCTGTACGCGAATTTTCAAATCGATTTTTCAAGCACTTAGAGACCTGAAACAAGTAAACGTACGTAAACTCGGTAACAATACGATTTTGTACAAAAATTGATCAGCTTTCTCTAGAGACAAAAAAGACGTATGAGTGTTTGAAATGTTGATCTCATATTTCGCAACATTTTGATTAGTAACTAGGTTTGTATCCCCCGTTTTCACCAACTTTTACCTAAGAAGGAAACCCCTAAGAAATTTCCATACAAAAACAGAGATAATATTCTATTTTTTGACACGCAGGCCTACCAACCACACCCTAATTCCATACAAAATGCAACACGCAACTCACCTAGCCTGGGCAGAGATATTTGGGCACCTAACGTAGGTGAGTTGCGTGTTGCATTTTGTATGGAATTAGGGTGTGGTTGGTAGGCCTGCGTGTCAAAAAATAGAATATTATCTCTGTTTTTGTATGGAAATTTCTTAGGGGTCTCCTTCTTAGGTAAAAGATGGTGAAAACGGGGGTATGTGTTGTTAAAACATTATCAATCTCAGGAGACGATTGATTTTTTTTAAGTCACACCGATCTGTATGAATCTTACATATCTGAATATTTTGCAGGACAACAATGTCGTCAATTTTAATTAACTTATATCTACAATTGTTTGAACAAATATTACCTACTTATTGCAAAGTTCTCCTTTGCTGTGGGTACTATTGCCTATTTGGGAACAATTTGAATCTATAAAGCGAACGAAAATGTAAAACGTGTTACAGTAGTTGATGTCTATAATAAGCTCAAAATAATACCTCAGAGTGCTGTTGCTTTTACGTTTATTATACTTGAAAAGGCAAGCAAGCAAACTGCTTATTCACCGCTCGTGTTGTGCGGTCTACTCTATTAGGTACTACAGCCGAAAGTTCATCGAAAGCTCTGTTAATTTTAAGTAGCACTTTGTACACAGCAAATTGTTCATACTAATAAGGTATTATTAATTCCTGCGGTTTCCTATTATTCTACATTGTTTCCAGTCATATGGGAATTACTGTTTGCTTGTATGATTTTGGGGAAGCACATTAAAAGGGAGTAAAACAGATACTTATATAGATAAAGCTATACAGATTTCAGGTCTCACTTGGGCACTTAAAAGTAAGATGAAATGTCTTTTCATATGATGTGGTCACAATACAAACAGATTGGTTTGCACCAAGCATTTTATTTCTTTCTCTCCACGTCGTTCGTCATTCGGCAATCTCTTCACTTCTGTGTAGGTGTGATGATGTTATGGCCTATCCATCGCGCTCGCTGTTGGTCAATCTTATTCAAGATTCTTATTCTTAAGAAGAAAAGAAAACGTGGCCGTCCAAGAGCCCCAAGGCTAGACCATTTAGACCGTATTCTCAAGGACGAACGTGTTCTAAAAAATGTGTAAGACGGAAGAACGAAGTGTGTGTAAGAATGAAAAAGTCTGGCGATCTGTTCTCTCTGCCTACCCAGCAAGGGATACGGCGTGGGGAGATATAATAAAATAGAACAGAACTTTGGAATATTCCAATATAAAAAACTGGTTTGGATTCTGTTTGTAAAATATGAATGTGGCATCTGCAAAATCAAAACCATTTCAGATTCTGTCGATGCATCATTGTTGAGAATTGATTTGGAGCCATCAATCATTACAATAGGTTCTGTACGTAAACCACTGCTCCACCGAGCAATCTATCTCAGCTTCTCTTCTATTCAGGAGCTGATAGATACAACACTATATATTATTCACAAACAACAATAATATCTAGAATGGATTCTTCCACCATTTTATTATGAATTGAAATGAAAAATGGACTTCAGAAAAAGATTATGCAGGTACGTGTTTTATTGAAAAAACTTATGAAATATAAATGTATATAAAAATACTGCATAACATGGTCGTAGCTGGGGGGGGGGGGTTTCTGCCCCCTGGAAAAAAAATAATACCTACATTTACCTATTAAGTCACTAAAACCTTGACGCGGACGATTCCATCCAGGGAGGTCTACCCTCCTCTCGAATCACTCCACCGTCCGTAGAGCGATCGAGAGGGAACACAAAAATCTACTAAAATATCCAGAATTGCAAAAACAACTAACAATTCCACAACAGAGATACTTCACTTCGTGTCTGACAAATTATCCCTGAAAATGATGTTAATAGGCGAATGTGTAAAGCAAATTCAAAAAAAGATATTTACACTATTTATTCACATTAATAAACAATAATACAAGTAGTAGGGCACACTACAATTATTACAACAAAACAAACCTTCCTTTCACACGTAGGTATCTATCATACCTACCCCGACATATACAATAATCAATTATAAAACAAAACAAGCAAATAAAAACTACAACAAACTATTACTATACATTTTTCAATCTTACGGGTCTCTCATCGTAAAAGTAATTGTCTTTTCCACTTATCTGTCGCACACAAATTCACTTCTACTCATTGTCCAATTAAAAATTCAACATTTAATAATCAATAACATCTTTCATACCCCTTCTCGAACACGAACCGCGTCCCATGGTGAGTTGAAATCAGCCTTCTAGTCCAGGCATGACTCAAGCGTCCTCCACGTCCACGGGGCTCCTCCACGTCCACGGGGCTCTTCCACGTCGTCCAGTCTTCCGAATTACACCTCGGCCTCGTCACAGAGCGCCTGAGGTCTTCGAGGTACTGGAGGGGGGGGGGGGGGCGATGCTTACCCATGTCATCCAGTATTCGCTGCAACCTATGTCAGCCAGTATTCGCTGCATCCCATCAGTCACCCAGTATTCGCTGCATCCATCTCTGGCATCCACTTCAGAATAATGCTCCATCAGTCACCATGACGGCAGCACACAATATCTCTTGAGCACGGACAACGATGTCGCCGGCAGCCCGAAGGCGCCGCGACGGCGTCTTCACTGACGTCTGTCAAGACCGTCTTCTCTCTTAGTATGAATCTTAAATCCTTGACGTCTGAAACGTGAATCATCTCTTCGCTGCCTTGCAGCCTCCTTTTGTAGCCAACGTCTCCTACTCCACGACTAGAGGTGGAGCTCTAAAAATCACTGCATCTCTACCCTTACGCTTTCAATAGGGGATGTCCATCCTTCCACTGCTGATTGGTAAGCGAGGACACGCCCATGGCTTTCCAAGACAATCGTTGGTTACACATTGTTAACAATATTTACCTACTTGTATTAACAACATAGAATTATAAGATTAGCAACAACAATACATATGTATCGGATATACACACGGATCACCTTTATTGCTTACCTGTGAAGACAATTAGGTGCCGACTGCTTCAAAACAATTCGTCTGTTACAATTTGTTTACTTCGACTACCCTTTCAGAACATTAAACAATAGCCCCAATATAACGTCCCGACTAAATATAGATTTAAACATCAATTCTCTTGTCTCCAAGACGCGACATATTTTTGAATACAGGGCCCGGCATATTATTTTATTATTCAACTGCGTCTGTACTTTCTAAACGGAATAACCCAATTACAATGCTTGTCGTCTCCTTTCAATTATTAACAATTTTTATCTAACACACTTTTACAACTCTCCCTGGATTAGCGAAATGTAACAAAATACAATAAGTCTGTCTACAGATTTTATTACCTATGGAGACAAATGCATAGTCCCATCATAACTGACTTAATTATAGAAATATTATTTTTCGGCACCATGAACCAAAATCCCCGTATCAACCTTACAAAAATCATGATATTTTATGATTTTTAATCATATATCCTGAATTTACAAAAATTGTAAAAATCCGTTATATTATTACAATTGCTTCAATTTTTTGCAAACGGCGCTAATCCTCCTTGTTATGTACTTAATTTTAAAGAAAATAAACAAGATCCACATCATGGCTTTCATCAGTCAAATTCACAAAAAAAAGTATCTCTCTCTCCCTTGAGAGGATAATGCACCAGACTGCACTATCCTTACACACTCCTAGCCTCTGTCATACTCATAAAATTTGTCATACACGCTCTTCGATTTATTTTAATTACTTAAATCGCGTCCATCCTTGAAGATCTGATCGACATGATCCAGGTCAGTATCGGACGGCCGCGTTTCCACGCACATCTTCGATCATCTAAAAATTTGTATTTTTTGTCATCCTGTCGTCATACTTTCTTTAAAAAAATCATCTGCGGTTCTATTTAGGTACTTACAATTTTTTGATACTATAATATAAATATAAAAAATTTAATTGTCCCCCCTATATACCTAATTTCGAAGCTGGTGACCCCACTGCCCAGGGGTCTACTGTAGGTATGGATGTTATTTTGATCTTTATTCTTGTTTTCATAACAATGTTAGTATTGTCACATGTGTGATGTTTTTGTTGCGCAAGATTTGGTCACCTGCTACATTTTATTATGTTTCCTCTTATACCTAACATTACTACTATTCGATATCTTTCATTCATTGATGCTGTATTTTTTATTGTTTACTAGCTGTACCCTGTATGCACCTTGCTACGCCTGGAAAAAAAACGTCAATCTGTGAAAAAGTAGGAAAGTATACCCATTTTTACATGTCGCCCCAGCTCCTATCTCACTCTTACACTCTTGCGATTTCCGGAAGAGTCACAATTTATCTCATCTATACCTACTGAAAACTGTGTAGTTTGACACTAATGTCGAATCTGTATTCGACACTAATGTCGACTTTTACATGCCACCCATTGTTGTACTAAGTAAAATGGTTATACTAAGTCAGTAACTTTCCCAGACGTGCGAAAAACTTCCCAAAGTTTCATCTCAATCGGATGAATGGTTTATAAATGCATAGATGACAGTCAAACGTTATTTTTTATAGTGTAAGATTTGTGCTTCCATAAATCTTTATTCCCTTCAAGCTTTGAAGTCGCATTCAGGCAATCTTTTTTTTGTATTTTTTAGTACTGGATTGGATTTTACTACATATTTTATATTCCTTATTATAAATAGTATTCCTTATAAATAAGTGGTTTTATAAGGGTAAATAAATACCTCAGCATAAATGAATTTATTATTCAAATCGAATTACTTAGTCGGTTAATAATTGGCTGTAAATAACTTATAACTTATAGCTCTTCTGAACTTAGTTAATTTTAATTCGATTATCGTTCATCGCTTTCTACTACTATAGCTACTAGAGAAGCATAAGGTAGGTATACTATACATACCTACCCAATACAGGGGCGCTTATTACGAGTAACGAGCAATTTTTCAAGAAATAAATGCGGCAACTCGTACAAATCGTGTTGATTAACATTATTTCGCAATAGGTATATAGCAATTATTTATTGGGCAACATTCAAAGCGAGACAACGATATTGTGTGCAAACGAGAAAGAGAAGTGACTAAAATGGCACGTCCGTCTTTAAGAATCTGGTCTACATGGTCAAGCCATTTTTTAAGGTAAAATATACTATTTACCTAACAATAAAGCATAAACGCCTTATGATAAGGATGAGAATCCTCGAACACTAGTCGCGTGCAATAAAAGTCATTCATTATACGTGGATTTTAAACAAATTTTGACAAGGAGGTAAGACTTGCCAACACACTTCTCAGTATTATTTATCTCAGTAAGTCTACATACTGAATATTATTATCATTCATTATTGATATATAAACTCATAAGTGGGAAAAATTCACGTATCCAGGCACGAAATAGTCGTTCAATTTTAGCTTTAAAAATTAATTATTGGAGGAATTTCTTCAAATAGTTGCTCTAACAAAATCTCAGTAGGTACATCATTATTCATTAGAAGCCGATTATCAGAAAAAAAACTGAAGCATTTTGCGTCTATTGTTTGCTTCTTACGAAAAATAATGTATGCATTCTATTGTATTCTTGATAATGCGTTACACCTCAATGTACACTAACAAAATTACACATTTTTTTCTCCTAGAAAAGATTGATGTCCCTCAGGTATAGATGCCAAAATACATCAATGCAAAAGTCATTTTTTTTCACAATCGCCCATCATTATTACGGCGTCTCTATTTGACATTGTCATCAGCAGTTTATATTGATTATACACGCAGTCATCGAGCTGCACAAAAGAATAATAGAGCAACATAAATTATTGTAACAAAAATTCTTTTCAGTTTTACGCAATAATAAAAGATTTTGGAGTGTAGAAAAACAAAACTGCGTCATTTTTATAATGTCGAATCTTGCATCTGCTCGCTGTTTTGATACGCACAATAGATTACGTAGTAGCATATGAACAAAACCTATCAACTGAGTTTAGGTAGTCTGAATAACAGAGTCGTTCTGAATTGAATTTATATTGATTTCGAGAAAGAAGAAAATACCGAACTATTATTTTATTTGTAGGTAAGTACATATTATTTCATCATTCAGATGATTATGGGGAGATTTCTCGAATCGTTGAGGTGGTTGGTAGTCGAAATGAGGTGGTCGTCAGCCGGTTTCGTAACGCGCTCGACCGTTTTAATCTGGTGAGCACTGGTTCGATTCCCGATCCCGACTTTCCCCACTTCCCGGCACAGGCTTTTACAGAGATATACCTATTCGGGTTTATTTCTATAAACCCGGATTAAATTTTCAATTTAATAAATTAAAAGATATGAAGTAATATTTTTTTGTATAAATTTTATTGGATTGAAAATTGAAATATATTATACATTTTGAGTATATGCTACCCACTACCCAGTAAAGTGGGTATATTATACGTCATATTCATATTAATATATTATACATTTCAAGTTTTATACTATTTTATATATCAATACATTTATTTTATGTCATATTTTATATAAAATATAAGTAGCAAGTAGCAACATAATAAAACGCACAGTGACGTGAAGAGGTGAATGTTTGCCCAAACAATAACACAAGTTTAGGGTGCCGAATGTTTAACTTTCAATTCTTTTGTCTTTTGAGCGATTCGATTGAAGTGTTTAGTCATATGAATAGAGTCTATATAGGCAGGCATACCAACTAAAGAGGGAAGACTTTTGTATTATTAATAGGAAACGAATCAAATGTTTGTATGTTGTTAGAAGTGCCTACTTACTACTTACTGAATACTGAGTAACAAAAGAAAAGTAAACATAATTTCTTAGCACGAGGTTGATAGCACGTCTAGTGCGCCACGTAGGCAAAAAAGTCAAATGCTAAATAACACTATTTGTTATTTACAGTAGACATTGAATTTAGTGTTTAAGAGTGTGCATACCGACATTTCAAAAATTTGTAAAAACGGGAGACCTTCTATCTCGACAACCGTTACTAAATATGCTTTGGAACAAAATAGGGTAGATCATTGAACCTTTATAATAAATAAATAAATAAATAAATCTTTATTGACCAAAATGATTACAATGATTACAAAAAATAAGACAATCTTGTGTGCCAAAAGGCGGACTTATTGCTAACGCAATATCTTACAGTCAACCCGAGATAAGAAAAAGATAACTTATATAATATAAATAATAATAAAGCAAATAAATATATAGATAGACATACACATACATACAGACATAAATACATACTAATCGATAATAAGACAAGAGATAAATATACATACATAAAAAAAAAAAGATAATGAGCTTTTAATAAATTTAAATGTATACGTATACACACAGGGGAGGGGAGGGGGGAAGAGCGGGATGGGAAATAAGGGACCACTCGCTGTGAACATTTGGACCTGAGGTCGACGACACAGAGAAGAAGAAGCCGGAAAGACTAACGAGCAACGACCATCCTACGAAATGAGTTCAGGGAAGAACAAGTGCGAATATTAGCTGGGAGCTGATTCCACAGTCTTGCGCTGTGAACCGTAAAGGAGTCTGTGTAGAAACTGGACTGATGAGGTGGAATCAACAGGAGATTGTTATCAGCTGAACGGAGCGGGCGACCATGACAGTTTAGGAATTGAAAACGCTCCCTTAGATAAGAAGGTGAAGAAGGGTCAAAAAGAATCTCCTTAATAATTGTGGATTTTCGGCAGCGTTGAGTATTTGACAAAACGCCGTCACAATCACATCGGAACGTTATTTTGAAAATTGTATATATACTGTTTACAA
This sequence comes from Ceraclea dissimilis, assembly GCA_963576895.1. Lineage (NCBI taxonomy): Eukaryota > Metazoa > Arthropoda > Insecta > Trichoptera > Leptoceridae > Ceraclea > Ceraclea dissimilis. The sequence continues at coordinate 2,211,366 of OY756360.1, forward strand.
AAAACATTTCGCATTGCACCTAAATTAATTTTGTTTTAATTATATACGTACAATACAAAAAGTAGATATTCGTATACGCCACTGACTTTGCACGAGATTGTATTGATATTTTGGATAAAAATATGTGCAACAAAGGGAATTATTGATTTATAATGATTTTTTATTTCATTTCTGATTTTATAAAACATCACTACCGCCATCTATGAATCATAAATGACTCGGGAAAGAACCTGAAAAAAATGACGATTCGCGTCCGGAGTAAACATTAATACCAGACGATTTTAGACATCCATCTATTAAATAAACTTATAAATGGAATCTCGGCTTCAACATAGGCTATTAAAATATATGATTTGTATCGTGGTTTGGTAAAATTATCAATTTTCCCAAGATACTGAATTCTATCAAGTTAGTATGAAAATGAAAGAAGCCATTTAAAGTAGTCCCGTTAATATGGTTTTTAAATTTGTTTGCGTCGTTACATAATCTAGAACTAGGATATACATCTAAGGATTATTTTTATACAATGTTTTTGCTCTACAAATACTTCTGTATGACTAAAAATATGTCTATAACAATTAAAAAATAGTTTTGACATTTGCTCCGCGGCGCTTTCTGTCGTCATCTGTTTTGACTCGCGTGGTGTAGGGGCTTAAATTGAGTGTTATGCGATGCGAGGGTACGAGTTCGATCCCACTCCATACCCAACGCTTTTTTCTTCTTTTTTTTACTATCTTTTTGTGAAATTTGAATTTAGCAGAATCCTATATACATAATAAATAATTTTACTAGGTAAAACAAATATATTCCTTCCTATATGCCAAAAATTTATTCCATTAGGTATTTAATTCTAAGACGATGTAACTTCACCACCCGTACACAATTTTAGCCGTTGCGAAGCACGGGAAATACAGCTAGTTTTAAATAATTGGCTTAATATATGGATATCTCTTCTATTCGGAATGGTTTTCCAACCAAGTCTGAGACGGTAGTCAGAGACATGATCATATTTTTTAAGACCAAAGACATAACGGATGCACGCGTTCTGCAGGCGTTCAAGTTTATTTAAGCCTTCAACTGAAAGATCAAGATAACATACATCGGCATAATCCAGAATGGGATGGATGAGTGATTGAATTAACATTTTCTTGGTTTCAAGATTGAGGAAATTCTGTAGTCTCCTGAGCGAATGCAAAGAACCAAAAACCTTTCTACTAACTTCACCAACCTGCTTCTCCCAAGACATCCCGCTGTCAAAATAGACACCAAGATTCTTAACATTATCCGAATAGGGAATGGTGGAGCCATTCAACACCAGAGAAGGTAGAGGAGCCAAATCAAGTGAGGACAAAAGCCTGGAACTGCCCATCAAAATCGCCTGAGACTTAGCCGGATTAACCAGCAGCCCATGTTGTGTACACCATGAACTTATATGTTCTAGATTGAGGTTCATGTCGTAAAAAGAAGAATCAATGCAGTCCAGATCGAAGTGAATATATAGCTGAAGATCGTCAGCATACAGATGGTAAGATCCAAGAAGGCAGCGAGCTATCGGATTTATAAACAAGGAAAAAAGAAGAGGAGACAATATGCCACCCTGGGGAACCCCAGCCCGAAGGTCCGTCCAATCAGAAGCACCTTCCGCAGTGAATACTCTCTGTCGCCGATCCCTAAGGTAGGAGTCCATCCAGCGAAGAGCAACTCCAGTTATATTGTTTTTATCTAGGGAATAACCGTATAAGTTTTTTTTTATCTTGTATAGATTTATCAAAAAAAAAATTTTAAAAACACCTCTGACCTTTTTTCCGAAAGACGGAAACTCGTTTCCCGAAAGTCGCGGAGTAAAAATTTTTTTTTCTACTAATAATATGCATTAAAATCTAGGGAATAACCGTAAAAGTTTTTTGATAGACGCAAAATTAACCCCAAAAAATGGAAAAAACGCTATTTTTTCTATTTTATCATGCAATTGTCACGCGATTTTGAACCTTAATGCCGTGGGAAAAGACTGTGACGTCATTCTTGGTGCCATGCCTACGTACACAGTGTACACATCTAGAAACAAACATGTACTGAGTTTGAATCGCGTACCTATAAATAACTACTAACCGATTTTCTGGCACACTTGTTCAAAAATTCATAAATAAACGATAAAATTTAATTTCAGTTTCCATTTTCATTTAAAAATGAATTTTCTAAAAAAAACATATTTGTTATTTTTTAGCATAGTGCCGGCTCCACACGTGAAAAAGTGTTGCTTCGCAAAATTCTAATGATTTGTATAGAAACCGACCGAACCCACAATAAGTTCACGAGCGCGTGTATGGGGCGTTTGTCCGGGTTTGTGAACACTTGGGAATACCTGTTGAGACTCTGCAAGCGCGTGGGGCTGGCACTATTATATTTTGAGATACCTACTCCCCCGATTACATATATGTAATGTACAATAACCTACCTATGTAACTACGAATATACACTTCATCAATCTTGAATTAATGAAAATATACATCGATAACAGTTTTTTTGGATTTCGTCATCAACGTGTTAATCCTCGTGACGGCCCTTTACACAATAAACCCAGGATAGAGGAGCCGATATACAGGATTATAATAGGACTATAGGTCTACCTTCATAAACTATCATGGTCCTAGGTCCTAGGTGCATCTCTCATACAATAGAGTCAATACATTGTTACATATTATGTTATTGTAAAGTTTCCTATATCTGCTTAGGTATACCGTATTGTTACATTGAGCTCAGAACATAATTGTGTTTGACATGGTCTCCAGTTTTACCTTTTCAATAGACTCCCTTATTGATGCAAGCAAGCAGAGTCACCACTGTTATGAAAATGTGATTCGCTCTGCCTAGGGATGCTTTTTTTTAAAGACTTTACGCAACATTATTCGATACATTATCGGAGGAAAGCTGCTGTCTTTCTTGTGTTTGAACATGTTTCTGGTATTAGTAAGAACCGAATTGTTTTAAAAATACTACACTTTTTTCTTAGAGCGGTAGGTACCTACTACCTATCAAATATTAGAGATTTTGTGTTCCTAATTCCTATTAGATGAGTATTGGTTGTTGAAAACATATTAAGTATTTATTTAGCTTCGATTTCTGCCAGTTTACCCTATATTGTAGGTAAGTGGGGCAGACATAAGTTTCTTTGACAAAAGTGATTTCAATATTTTTGGCAGTCATGCAATTTTTTTATTACTATGGGTTTTTCATAGAGCTCGTTTTATTCAGCACCAGCCCTGTGTATTTATTAGAGTATTGTTGAAATGATGAACTTTTATGCTGGCGCTACATGCTTGCCAAGTTTCCACGACTGTTCACAACCTCCGAGCGTGTGGATGGGCGTTTGCCTTGTCTCGTGAAGGAACGTGAACACTTCGACTGAGTGTTCACGGTATTTCAAAGATCAAAGGAAGCTTGCGGCAAAAAACTTGCGAAGCGTCCACACGTTCGTGCGAACTTAGTAGCGTTTGTGCATTAGCAGGGGAAAGACGGACGTCTCGTATTATTGTTGTAATAGAAATAGCTGCATTTTACCTCGCTGTTATCAGTAAATATGAAGAGAGTTTTCAGGGTAAATTTTATTTAAAAATATAGGTAGTGAAATGTTTAAACAAAAAAGGTGTAACCATTTTCAGCCTAAACAATTCACTACTTACATTTTAAATAAAGTTATTTAAACATTTCTAGCTTAAATACTTCACGGTGTTTTTAAATGTTTTTTTTTTTGTTGAAAACATTCGTTATGTTTACTGATTCCAGCAAGGTAGAGTGTCACTCATAAATTTAAAGAATAATTGTTTAAATTTGGTTGTGAATGAAACAAGGTGTACTTTCTCAATGCATTTTCGATTCTCGTAATGTACGAGTAAAACAACACAAAAATATGTTTTTTGGACTTTGACAGCTCCGTTCCCATTTATTTTAGAGAAAAATTTAATATGCCTTTGTAGGAAATTTTATGTACTTTCATTCTGCTAAAAAGATAACCTACAAAAAGTTGATAGTTGTCAAGTTCATATGCAGAATTCGCCAGAATATGGAAATTTTCGCCATTTTTCCTATTATTTGCCACGTTCCGTCAAGAAATTTTGTTGGCATTCAGCACCCCAAAAAACGTATACCATGAAAGAAATCCAGACTACCCCACAACTCTCCATCGAGAAACTGCATTGAGTTTAATTTGACTGGATTAAAAGTATACAATTAGCGTCATAGTAAAAGAATAAGAAAACAGAAAACTAAAAGAAGTATATATGTAAGTATAAGTACCCACATAAAGCATTTACACAATGCATATCACACACGCAGAGAGAAAATAACAGAACAAAAGTAAAAATATATAGGTATATAAAGGTAAGAAGGTATTTTATGATTATTATCGAATTTTAATTATAAAACGAAAAAATAATAAAAATATTAAATACACACATGAAACTACATAAAAATCATATTACATGAATGAAGTTATAATAATATAATAATTAAATATTAAACTGGTACGGTTTCTATGAATTTTTAACATCCACCATCTCTTTCGCCGTATTTTTCGTTTTCTTTTCATTTTATTTTTATTTTTACAATAAAGATTCGCTATGCTGAAAGTTATAGCCGACACAATCCAGACGTCCGTCATGCTCGCTTATCCATAATATACAAGCGCGGTCGGGAGCGTGTGGATGGCTTTCCAAATTTACCGAGCATCCGTGAATGATTGGTGCTCGTGAACAGACGCTGAGACTCGTCGAACATGTGGCGCCAGCATTACAAAGTTACATAAGCGATTTTAAATTTACTTCCAATTGTGTGGGTGCGCATGAAACGTAACTGTTTTATAGACATAATGATCTACAATCGTAGCCAGAAAGGTCTATTATTTGTATGGTGGTGCCAGAAATATAAGTAAATAATAGGGTAGTTTATGTATTTAAATAGCTGTGGTTTTGTTGCACAATGGATTTTATAAAGTATCTACAGCGAGTGAGGGGTTCAATTGAATGAGTGACAAACCTATTTTTTAATGTACCTACCTTATCATGAGCTTTTGGTGAAATATATGGATAAAAAATAAAGTTATTTAGAGAAATGAGTGGATGTAGTGCATGGTTGGCGCAGTTGGTTGAGGCGGCAGTCTCTCAAGCGGGAGGTGCCAGGTTCAAACCTCGGCGTTGGCGATGTATTCCACACTTTGCGATACAGGATTTAAGCCTAGTGTAAAGTGTGCAGGAAAGTATTTGGGCTTGTGTATGCAAGCCCAGGTCCTTACAAAAAAAAAAAAGAAAAGCGGATGTTGTAACTTGATTAAAAGTGAACAACTTGAGAGGGTAGGACACGTAGAGAGGATGAATGATGAAGGGATGATAATGAAAATAGGTATACCTTGTTGATGGAACTAGGTTTCCCAGGAGAGATTTGCCTCAAATGTCCACTTTGTAGGGAACTTGGGTCATATGATATGATACTTAATCTAAACATCATACTGTTTCTCCAAATAAGTTTTTTTTTAGATACAACTTTATTAAAATTGGTACATAGTAGGCATCCCTTTGCAATAAACTTTTTCGTGTCAAAGTTTTATACAACATTAGCTAAAAAAACTTATGTGAAAATATATCTATTACATGTCCGGTCGTGATATCCACAATTTTCCGAACATAAAAATTGTTTTTTTTTTTCAAAATATAATAAACTGGCCATCCAATATCTGTGTGGTGTCAAGTATGCACTAACCCATGTCTGAACTTACGCCCACTATATTTGGTATAGGAACATTGGAACAATAATCATATTACAAACTCACTCGTGCCGCGCAGATGTTCACGCTCAAAATTTACAAAACGATAATTACATGGTTCATTTGAAGTTATATAGAGGGACCCCAAACACGCTGTATACCGAACTACTTGTCGGAGAACAAAATAAAATAAAAAAATACAGTAGATTCTTCTATAGATTTCATTCTCTCAAACGCCATCAAAATTTTCTTCCCAAGCCTACCAAAATTCTTTTATGTCTTACACTTCTTTTACCTCTCCTAGATTATGCGGACATATCGTACATCGACATCACTAAGGAGCAGATCATGAAGATTGATCGCCTGCAAAACATCTGTATCCGTTTCGTGTATGGCCTGCGGAAATTTGACCACATCTCAGAATTCAGGTCTGAACTTAAATGGCTAACCATATTTCATCGCCGTAATCTCCACACCCTCTCTCTTCTATACAATGTCCTATACAATCCCTCCTCACCTGATTATTTAAAGTCGAATTTCACTCCACTGGCATCTCATGGTCTACCACTCCGTTCTGGTGCACAACGTACGCTTTTAATCCCTATCCATCATACATCGTTTTTCACTAATTCTTTCACCGTACAGGCTGCGCGATTGTGGAATGACCTTCCATTATCCATCAGACTCGCACCAACTATTTCCGTTTTCAAGAGTAGACTGAAGCAGCATTACCTTTCTATTTCAAATCCCACTACCAGTCCCTCCTGAACCCAGCATCCCTCCCTTACCCTATCCCATCCCATATAACATTTATGTATATATTATTTATATATGTATAATATGTTTATCTGTGTATGTATTTAGTATTCAATTATTGTTAAGTTAAGGTACCCTTTTGGTACTTATTATAATTAGATATATCTCAATTTAATCTCTGTTATGGGTTGGCTGGCAGAAATTGCCATTTGGCAATAAGTCCGCCCATTGTACGATTGTTTTTTTGGTACAATAAAGATTATTTTATTTTATTTTATTTTATTTTATAGATTCAATATGTAATTTGTAGTGCGTACCACCGTCGTATGAGGAATGCTTCCTCATTCTGTTAAATTAGATCCGAGGATCTGTTTGTTGTGCAAGGATCTCCCGGGAAAACAATATCCAACTGACTTTCCACCTCTTTGATGGTCTCTCTGGCGGTACCTTCTGCTATGTTGGCCACTACGCGTGGATGTCTGTTGTTCAATCTCTCCATCTGATCGTTCCAAAATATTATTTTTTTCTTGCCCCATCTTACAATGTCTTCCGTGTTGGTGGATTCGCGTATGCTAGTGTTCCTTATTCTGTCTTTCAGCGTTTATTCCATAATTATTATTACCGTTTGGCATCAACCATCGAAAGATGGCATCGTCAGAAGATAAGAGACTCAAATAATCTTTCGCTGCTACATCCAGGAGACACTAGAGAGCAACATCAAAAGCATCAAGCCATTGCAAGGCATTTGGAGCGGCATTATGTATGTCGGCATATGTGCCAAAGAACGCTCTCAGAGGGCAAGTCTCCACGATGTGCTGGATAGTCTGTATTGGTTCTTCACAGTCGCAGGCAGGGGATTTCCGCATCTGACATCTTTAGAGCATCTGGCCATATCGGCCGTGTCCCGTGCAGATTCGATAATAACGTATCTACAGAGTACAGTGTCTTATTTTATTAAGGGCTTGGCACCAAGAATGACGTCACAGTCAATCGCGTGAACAATCGCATGATAAAATGGTAAAAATAGCGTTTTTTTTCATTTTTTTGGGGTTAATTTTGCGTCTATCAAAAAACTTTTATGGTTATTCCCTAGATTTTAATGCATATTATTAGTACAAAAAAAATTTACTCCGCGACTTTCGGGAAACGAATTTCTGTCTTTCGGAAAAAAATATCAGAGGTACCTATTTTAACTTTTTTTTGAGAAATCTATAAAATATATAAAAAATCTTACACGGTTATTCCCTATATAAAGGTTCAATATACCTACTCTATTTTGTTCCAAAGCATATTTAGTAACGGTTGTCGAGATAGAAGGTCTCCCGTTTTTAGAAATTTTTGAAATGTCGGTATGCTTACTCTTAAGTACAATGTACCTAGTGCTTTTGTTTGGGTTGTGTCGACAATAGCAAATTCGAGATTTCGCCTTCGAAAATGTTTCTAGCCGATATAATCTTTCGGGTTGACCACTGCGCTAATCAGAGATATACAGTTATAGGACTCATAGGTACCTATTTTATATTTTTGATTAGATAGGTACCTAGCAACATTATATGTAGGTATATGTAAAAAAAGGGTTTGGATTACGCGTCTATTGTATGTGACAGGAAATGAAAACTGGGGCAATAATAATATGGTGAAGTGGCCACGTGCAAATATAATATGTAGGTAGGCACCTAAATTGATTGCTGAACACCTATTAGGTAAATATGACTGTCTTTGCACCAATAAAGTTAAATTGCTACAATTTTTTTCTCAACACAAATATAAAATTATCCTCCGAGAAGTATTAAAGTATCCACATTCACATCAAAATGCAGAATTATGTATTATGTGAACTCCCTCGCTTCTTACCCAATATCGGTTGGTTTAAGTAATCACTTTACGTCCAGGCCAAAGTTCATCCATCTTGCCGCTATCGTGTCGTATACCTAGTACAAATTCTCGAAACGCCTACAACTTTGATAATTCAGATTACGTTAAATGCCCAAATGCGCCGACAAAAATTAGAAAAAAATATCAATAAACAGGAGTAGATTATCTAGGATATGATAAATTTCAAGTGCTTCTTATAATAAAAATAAATTTACGAAATAACCTGGGTTTATTTCGTAAATAAAAAAATCTATTAAAAACTAAATGTATAGAATAAAATAAATAAGTAATAAAAAAGTTAGATAAATCTTTCCTAACAACGATATATAAAGGATTGTTAACAATAATAAACTTCCGGGCGGCATTCAGACATCTTTTTAACCTTTGCGCAAGTAAATCATACCAAAAAAAGTACAGCTTTCCCCAATTATTGGCAGTATGCGATACTAGCGAACCTAGCGAACAGAATTGATGTTTTACTACTATTTTATACGCGTCACGCATACAAGAAATTAGTTTATAACTTCTGTTCGCTATTCAATATGATAGATGGCTCTTTACTCAAGGTTGTCGCTACATTGTAAGGGAAACGTTAGAAGCTGTGTGTATTATTATGGTTCATCATTATCAGCCCATTTTACTTGAAGATGTTATCGGAATCAATTCACATTTTCACAATACATACAATGGCGAAAATAGAGAAGAAATGATAAAGATCATCATTATTTGCTGTCAATGATACGGGATTCTGAGTGCTGCCGTCGTACTCATGAAAAAAGCTAAGTAACATTTTTATTAGTTATTTGTTTATCATTTGGCAACGCCGAAGTATTATCACATCGTTAAAGTCTGACATCCAGGGCCTCCAGCCACTGGAGGAATTCAGGGGACATGCTGGCAGCACTGTCAACGGTACCGGGGTAAGCACGTATGGGGAAATCACGCGAAATGTGCTGCATGGTTTGCATAGTCACATTGTGGATCATTCCTCATTCTCCACTTGTGGAGCATGTCACCGCAGCAACCATGACCCGTCCTAAGCCTTTTGAGTGCGGTCCACTGTCTGCGGGGCAGGTGAAAACCAGGCTATTGGGATTTGTATAACAATAAGTGGACCAGTACCTAAAGGCTAATCAAGAAATACCAGATTACATAGGTATTGCACAGAATGCACGTAAAAACTGGGGTTAACTGGAAGAAATCGCAGTTCTGCGACAAGTTCGCCCTAGTGAACAACGTTTTATAATCTGTACTATGTCCATTTTGTATATTTATATGTGTTTGTTGTTTACTTTAAGTTTAAATAAAAAATAAAAAAAATAAAAAAATGTATACAGATGACAGATTGGCTAAAAAAATTTTAGGTTCTGGAGGATATTATTACATAGACCTACAAATTATGTTTCTTCACGGAGCAGAACGCCTGAAAACTGTTATCAAAAGCAAATCCACCACCCTGGGAGTACTCTAATTGCATTTTTTTTATTTTAAAAGTTGTTACTTACTGTCTTTCTACGATAGCACGACAAAGTGTTTCTCCCCGTGACCGGATAAAAACTCATATGAATATTGCTCAACATGAATAAATCCCAAAAAAGGCGAAAACCCTTCAGAAATTTGCTCAAGGGACAAAAGCTCAAATCTAATTGGATTTTGAAAATAAAATTAATTGTATCTATTAGTAAACGATTTCTTTCAGTGTGCTAGAAACTACTATAGATTAGAAAATAACCAAATAAATAAGCGGATCTGAAATGGGATAGACAATAAAATAGTCAACATTTTATAAAGAATTCAATTCAATGATCATTCATTCATTCATTCAATTCGAATCCAACTAGAAAGTTTGGGCTTTTATCCCTTGAGCAAATTTCTGAAGGGTTTTCGTCTTTTTTGGGATTTATTCATGTTGAGCAATATTCCTATGGGTTTTAATCCGGGAACCGTTTCTCCCATTCCATTCAATTCCAAGAAACATCAGCTTTTCATCACTCGATCAAAACTCAAGGGGTGCAAAAATCTATTAAAGAAATAATGCTTCCATCAAAATATGAGCACTTCTGCAGAGTGTCTTTAGTTTCGCTTCAGCAATATGTATTGAACTATAATTTGTAAAATGACTTTTTGATTACTGGCTACGCAATCATTTTAATATAGTATCAAGAACCAGTATTACCTTAATTTTTTTCTCCAGTAATGCATTTTGATATTATCTATACCATTTTATTCCCCTCACGTCGCATCTCTTGCGGGGTAGGCAGAGAGAGCAGATCGACAGACTTTCCTATCCTTACACACACTTAATGCTTCCGGTACATTCATTTGATATTTTTATTTTGTTTAATTCACTCTTAAATACCAACTTATATGATATTTTTTTAGCTATGGTGCTCCTATTTCGTTGCATTTATAATATGTCAATTAGAATGGGTGGAAAACTATAGTATACTTGTACTATTCCAATTTAAAGGGCAACCAGTAAAATCCGTGTGTGTATAAAATACCCTTAGCGCAGATATTAAAAAAACAGAAAAATATGAAATTCCGAATGGAAATTTTACGAACATCTGAATCTCCGAAACGTACAGGACACTTGAAAACTTTTGGTCCATTTCTATTCTCCGAAGATCTCATATGGAGCCATCGATATTAAATACATTGTAAATAAAATAAATTGTTCAAAATAAAAAAAAACTGGGTATTAACATAACATAATTCTTGGTAAATAAAAACAGTTTTTCAATCTGTTTTTTTTTTTGTTTTTTGTGAATGTGACTGATATGTCGAAGAACCATCAAAGGACAAATAATTTTAACTTTTCAAGTAGTTCCAGCTTTTAACATGAACTGTGTGATACGTGTTAATTTTATTTCAGCACCTCGGCACTTGCACGACTGGATGACTGATGTCGGCCACTTCTGAGAAGAAATTCTTCCGAAGCGGATAATTTGCACTCCGCCTAAAATAATGAAGCGAGCCGTTGTCTTCTATAAGTACTCGTATCAATTATCAACTAGCATAATTCTCGTCGAAACCGGGTATGAATGTAAAGCAGGACCATGACCACTTTTGCAAGCTGTGGAAATATAGGTGTACGGAATATAAAACGAATTAAAGAACATGGTTAGCGCGGTTGGTTGAGGCAAACGCCGGCACTGGCGATGTATTATGCACTTTGCGATACAAGCTTTTAGCCTAGTGCAAAGTGTGCAGTAAAGTAAGCTTGTCCAGATTCTTTTTTTTAGAAATAAAATAAAAAAATATTTCGTAATCGCTGCTGCTTCAGCTATCATTGTCAATTATTCGGCTAGTGCCACATTTTTTCATTGACATTACGAGCCTACAAAAATGTTTAATTAATAACATTTTGTTTTATAAAGTGAATCAGTTATGGAGTTCAAAAATTATGAATTTGTAAATACTAATTTACCATAAAAAAATATTGTTATGATTATCCAGCATTATTGTGTAACTACTACAAAAATGCTGGATTTCACCAACTTATTAGGTGAGGAATAGCGCAGATAGGAGCTACTTATCATTATTTTTCATACAAAAATTGTGCGGCTCCTAATTCTGCTCTTCCTCACCTAAAAAGATGGTGACATCCAGCATAATTATACATGTAAGGATAGGGAAATCTAACGATCTGTTCTCTCTACTTACCAAGCAAACCGCGTCAATTTTGACGGGTTACGGCTAGTAATCTCATAATATAATGACGACTATTGTCTCGGCCGAGTGTTTGCTCTCTGATTCATAATAATAAACCATTTGTAAACTGGTAGACATAGTGATATATAAATTGTAGTGTGATCAAGGATTATACTGTCATAATATTTACAATTCGGTATCTTTCAGTCCTCAATCTGAAAAACAACTTATCTTTCAAGAAAAAAAAAACATTCTATTGGATATTTAGGTAGGTACGCTTATCTGTATTCGCTGATTTTGTAAAGGTTCGCTTTCACGAGGCAATTAGCACGAGGCGAGGGTGTATCTGTGTGTGTATAAACGAGAGTGGAAAAACAAAAAAGAATAGAATTAAAATAATAACGAAAGAATTGAATGAAGTGAATTAGAGAAACAGGTACATATTATGTAAATTCTTCATTTGCATGTATGTTTGTATCGCGTTTGTGTGTCTGTTACTGTTTTTTTTTTTAATTTGTTTGTTTGTAATCATATTTTATTAGGTATTGTTAACCTGTTGACAGTTCATTTATTGAAAAGTGAAAAGAAAAAAAAAGAAAATAAAGTCTATACTACCGGCAATTTCGCGAAGACGTCACGACAACATCAAGTGTATTGTGTCATTGTGACGTGAAATTGCCGTGAGTGGAGCAATTTATTGCATCGTGTAAGTGAACCTCAACGCGATGAAAGTGAATATAACTAAGGTTAGCCATATTAAAAATGATATTTTCATGGCAAAATGTCTAATTTAATTACTAGCCTATATTAAAAAATATAGACAGAGAATATTTGAAAATTTGTGTAGTTACCTTAATACCTAGTGGATATTATTTGAACAGATTCGTAACGTTTTGTATGTAAATTTGTAACTGCAAATGTAATTTGGTGAACCCTCGTCTGGACTTTATTGCGAAATAACAAATATTTATAGCTCACCCGTTGCAATGCACGCGTGCGCATTACACTGTGCCGCCACTGTTTACAGAGATAATCACGTTATCTAGTGAAATCATTTAACCCTTTGCAGGATGGAAATTTAAATGGGGAAGTTACTTAAACGTTTTGATTCGGACAGGAGCGTTTTGATTATTATCAAACACGGAAATCTGATAACAGTGATAACCCTTTCTTAATTTGAGGTCTTCATGGGCGTCACCAGCTTCGAAACTAGCAAAGGAACAGTAGATGTGAAAAGGAGACCGGTTCTCTTAGGGACACTTTTTTATATATATTAGCACATTTTTTACAGGAGCATATAATTTTGAACTTTTGACAACTGTGTTTGAAAATATAGTATTTTATGTACATATTTATGATGAAAGTCTGTGCTCTATAATGCAATTACTTAGCACTTGATTTTAGTCCCAATTCGAGGTTGAACTAGTCCTCAGCTACAATATGGGACTTAGGGACCTTAGGTAAAAGGATATACAAATTGATTTCTGTTTGACTCCAACGATCCAAGATCGAGGGACAGCGCGGTCCAGGTAAAAGGCAAACGTCTTGCCTGCGGAATACAAGAGAATAAACCGGAATGAGACGAGAATCCTTCGCCATAGAGATTGCCACCCATGAGTGGATCTGACAGGGCACATCAAGAAGAATAAGAAGATAAGTTTTTTCTCTTAATAATACATACTTACATACATCTTCTTCCTCTTCTATCCTTGGTTAGGTCGGGGACTCAAAGCATCTGTGTATCTTCGCCAGAGGCCCCTGTCACTTGCAGCTTCCAGGACCTCTTGCCACTCCAACCACAGTCTCTCCTCGCACAACTTTGTCACCTGCTTCTCCCAGCTATTTCTGGGGCAGCCCACCGGTCTTCAGCCTGCACCCTCGGCTTCCAGAGTTTTTAACGGAAGCCGCTCCTCTTAATAAGAAATAAATAAAAATACCGTTTACATATACATACTGACAAGTATTATTAACATGTTTCTATCTAAGAATGTTGTATCATCAATATAATAGTCCAAGAGCCCGCTGCTTAATTTATGACGTATCTGTTTTTTGATCGAAATGTGGTATAAATGATAGCTTACCAATAGGGTATTACATCGCACTAGGGTTGCCTATCAAAATCCTGCCGCAACCCCCCCTGCCCCCCCGAAAAGGTCCCTCTTCGCGGTTTTTCGCATTTTATAGGAATATGGTAAGAGATAGGAGAAAGTAGTCAATGACAAAAACAATCCTTGCTAAATTCTCTACAAAAAATGTTAAGTCAATTTTTTTGTAGAACTAGCAGTTTACCCGCAATGGCCGGTCCAAAACCGAAATTCATTTAAAATACAAAAAAAATGTATTTAAACTAAATTGGTTGAAAATTGATAAGAGCTACAGGAAAATAGTCAGAGAATGAATTAATTACCATAGTCTTAGCTACAAAACGAGCTATAACTTGTGTTCATACATCTAATAATTTCGGAGTTATTACAATAAAACTCAGTGACGAAAATTCTTAAAATTTAGTTTTTCATAAAATAACCAGTGATATGGCGCCGCAGGCCAAAATTTTTTTCCATAAAATGTTAGTAATAATGGGTGAAAGAATGTGAAAGAAAAAAAATCAAACTTTTTATTTATTTTTTCAAAAAATATCCTGTTTTTTGACCGGCCATTACGGGTAAACTACTAGTCCTATGAAAAAATTTATGCAATGTTTTTTGTAGAGAATTTAGCAAGGATTATTTTTGTAATTGACTACTTTCTCCTATCTATTACCATATTCCTACAAAATGCGAAAAACCGCGAAGAGGGACCTTTTCGGGGGGGGCAGGGGGGGTTGCGGCAGGATTTTGATAGGCAACCCTAGTGCGATGTAATACCCTATTGGTAAGCTATCGTTTATACCACATTTCGATCAAAAAACAGATACGTCATAAATTAAGCAGCGGGCTCTCGGACTATAAATATGGAAAAATATTATTCCCCATACAAAACGCTATCAAGTTGCAATATTGTTCATGGAAAACCAGAGTGAGGTGAAAGGAAAGAATATCAAATGGCGATTTGGATATTCCTCTGGGAACAAATGAAGAAAACAAAAGGAAAATGTCACATGTTATTCTACCATAATAGTATTTTTCCATCTATTTTCTTTCTGAAGTATTACATACAAAGTATTGTGGAAAATATATTATTTTTTTGCTACATAGAACAATAACGACAAAGATGATCTGATCATAAAGACATGTACGTATATTATATTTTCTAAATTTATGAGTTTTTTCTTAGATTTCTTTTTTCCCCTGGGGTTAACTGGAAGAAATCGCAGTTTTGCGATTAGTTCGCCCTAGTGAACAACGATTTATAATCTGTGCTATGTCCATTTTTTATGTTTATATGTATTTCTTGTTCACTTAAATATTAAGTAAAAATCTGTGCATATGGAATCTATGGCCGCGTCCCTTGCGGGGCAGGCAGACAGGACAGAACGCCAAATCCGTACACAAACTACTTGCATTCAATTTGTCAAACACGCTGTTATACTCAAATACGAGTACATCGCACTAGGGTTGCGCCTATCAAAATCTTGCCGCAAACCCCCTTCTCCCCCCCCCCTTCTCCAAAAGGGTCCCCCTTTGCGGGTTTTCGCATTTTTTTAGGAATATATGGTAACACATAGGAGAAAGTGGTCAATGACGAAAATAATCTGTACTAAATTCTTTACAAAAAATGTTCTATCCTATTTTCGTAGGACTAGCAGTTTACCCGTAATGGCTTTGGCTAGCTGTTCCCGTAAAACCACATTTCGATCAAATAACAGATGCGTCATATTTTCAGCCGCCGGATCTTTGGCTGTATGTTCACGATACAAAGATGATTGGGGAAATTCACATTTCAGACAAACTGAAGTCAATTGAGGAGTCAGAGAGAGAGGAAGTAAAGGTATGTAGATGTAGACAGGAAGGTACCTTAGATTGGGACTTGCCAGAGTATTAATTTAGGCAATAATCGCACAGTCTACGCCTGATGCTTGCCAGATTAGGGGCGAGAGATGCAAGATATTGATCAGAGGCGCATGTTTTAGCATCTGATGTGATAATACTAGAAATAAAGAACTCATTGAGAATTTAGTAGGTATAAAAACTAATATGGGTGCCACACGCTTGCCAAGCGTGGGAACGAACGGGTGTTCATAAGAAAAAAGGCGAGTGGATGAAACGTGTCTTGGTTCGTGTAGGTAACCGACCGTTCACGCCTTTTTACTTATGAACACCTGCTCGGCTCGCTCCTTGGCAAGCGTGTGGTTGAGGCATAATGTTTGTTATTGCCTGTAATCATTCTAAAGGTGCTCTTACACGGGCAGTTTTTCGAGCAATAATTGTGGTAACTCGTACAAATCGCATTGATTAATATTATTTCGCAATATATAGCAATTATTTCTGGTAATATTTATAGCGAGGCAACGATATTGTGTGCATATGAGAAAGAGAATTGACTAAAATATCCAAACAAATTGGATATTAAGCAATTCTTGTCGCCGACATCACGATAATTATCTTTCTCGTTTGCACGCAATATCGCTGTCCAACCCTTGGGGAGTTCTAGAACTATTCTTGAACCAATCTAGGAGCTAAATTATTGTTAGTTTTCATGGCTATTGTTAAACATATCTATCTCACTTTTTCAACTGTCTAGGCTGATGTTGTCTCGCTTTAAATATTGCCGAAACAATTGCTAAATATTGTGAAATAATGTAAATTAATACGATTTGTACGAGTTGCCGCAATTATTGCTCCATAAATTGCTCGCAAAAGAGCACCTTAGTACTATAGTAGCAACGTGTCTATGAAAGCTAAAGTGCCAATGCACAATATCGTCTTGGTGTCTCGATTTTTATGAAACTTGGACATGTCGATAAAGATGGAATGCAGTAGAAATAAGGTCGTTGAAAAGAATGTGTGGGAAAACATTGAGATATAGGATAAGGAATGAGGTTATTAGAAAGATAAGTGCATAGTAACGGGTGTTACGACTGGAATGAATAGGTATATCTAAAAAGAGTGAGAACCTATTGTATTATTTATACAACTCGCAGACTCTTGTTTCTTTGCAATTAACTTTAAGTTTTCTTCAAACGGAACGCCACTGTGAAGTGTTAAGTCAAGATTCCTTGGTCGTGCATATAGCCTGGCTTTACACATTACGACAGATCTATCTACCAAGGTTCTATATTGTACCTATGTCATCTTGGCCTAGGTACTACTAGATACCGACGTAGCACTTATGCTGAAACAGTATGTAGGTGAGTATACATCGTATGCACAAAACGTACTACTATACTTGATCTCACTTGTACCAGGCTTACCTTTACAGGGTCGACAATAGCAAAAAAATTCAGCAATAATTGGCAAAATGGCGATAAATTTTGTACATCCTTATTTTTACTTTCTTTTTTTTTCAATTATTTGGAATTATAAAATAGGTACTAGCACTGCCACCTAGAATCTTTCTCTAGCCGTGCTGTAGAAATTTGAGACCACTTCGTTTTGCAACGTTGCCATCACCGTCGCTAAGGAAATGTATGGAATGACAGTCCCTTAACAACGAGTATGATAGACCACGTATTAATTCTGTTACGAAATTTGACAGCACTAGTGGTCCTGTTTGATCATTTTTCTGTGTTGCCAACTGTTACAGCATGGCTAGAGTACCTACTACCTACTCTAGGAGGCAGAGGTACTAGTAAACAAAAACAGGTAAGCTACTAAAACACTAGTAAAAAAAAACTGTGAATGCCAGATAGGGGGAAAACGGGGAGTTGATCGACACGGATGTCCTGGCTGCGCAACATTAGAGAGTGAACCTGGATGGAGAGCGTATGGATGAACTGTTGCGGGCAGCGTTGGACGTTTTATGCCGGAGTAATCGCTGAAGTCGGGGAGACCTGACACTGCTCGAATAGAAGAAGAATTTCCAATTGATTTCGGTTAATAATAGGAATAATACATAAATTTAAAATATTTCATTTCGGTTTTGCACATCCCTGTTTGATCCCTTTTATTAAGGGATGTACAGGGGTGTAATACAGCGACTGGCGTGGCGTGACACTTGAAGGCTTTCCTGAAATAATGATCATTGTTTATTTTACGGGCTACGAGCTACAGCTGCCACGTCGTAGAGGGTACGTCGTAGAAGGGACACCTGAATTATTACAAAGCAGTTACTAAGTATTATAGTTATTATTATGCAGACGCAATTCAGACGAAAGAAAATGAAACACTTTTTCAAGTACTTTTTTCTTTTCATCCATTCATTGCATTCGCGTGCAACGCTTACATAATATTAGTAAGGCTTTTGTATTCATGAAGCATTGAATTTATGAGAACTACGAGTATATGTAAAGCGTTTTCAATATCAACCCCATTAGCACTTTAGAAGAATTTGACCACGCTTCTTCTTCTTCTTCTTCTCTATAGCTCTACAACCCTTGGTGGGTCTTGGCTGCCTCCAAAATCCGTCGCCATCCTCTCCTATCCAGAGCAGCGGTCCTCCAGTTCACACCCAGCGCTCTGCAGTCAGCCGTCACCCCGTCGAGCCAGCGAAGCTTTGGCCTTCCTACTCGTCTTCTTCCCACTGGATTGACAATCATTGATCTCTTTGCTGGTTCCCTGTCCTCCATCCGCTGCACGTGACCGAGCCATCGAAGTCGGGCGATTTTAGCAGCTCGAACTGCGCTTATGTCACCGTACAGCTGATAGAGCTCAGCATTGTGTCTCCGTCTCCAGACACCATTCTCGCAGACCGCTCCATATATGCGTCGCAGGATACGCCTCTCAAATATATCTAATGCTTTTTCATCCTGTTTGGTTAGATTCCATGTTTCTGACGCATACAGGAGGACAGGTCTGATCAGGGTCTTGTAGAGAGTGACTTTTGTCTTCCGTGAGAGTAGCCTGGATTTAAGTTGGCTTATCAGTCCAAAGTAGCACCTGTTGGCTGCCACTATTCGTTTACTTATCTCTTCCGATGTGTTATTTTAGAATTTGACCACGCACTGACAAATTTTGTTTCAATCAAAATTTGAAATATAGGACTATGTATAGTTTAAAATCTACGTGACGATTTTGATCTCAATAATGCAACAGCAGAAAGACGTGCCAGATGGATCGGTCACATAGTGCGTCAAGAGAGTCTCCTGTTTGAATTCATTGAAGGAAATGAACGAGGGGACAAACTACAGAGGACGACCAAGGAAAGAATACCTGGACGACCTGTGCCAGGATATGGGCTTCGACTCATATAAAGAGTTAATAAGAAAAGGGATGAATGGAGAAGGTGAATGATTTTTATTACACGCGACTAGTTTTTGAGGATTCTCATCCTCATCATCATTGAGTACATGATTGGCCTAGTTGATTGTAGCGCGAACTTTCGATGAGGAGGTGCCGGGTTCGAATCTCTGACTTCATGACACGAGCTTTTATATAGTTCACTGTCAAGTATGCAGGAAAAAGGTTTGTGTTTGTGAAAAATATTGATTTATTCTTTCATAAAAAAGGGCCTAATTGGGATTATCCGTTCAAGCTGAAGTACCTCTCCTCAAAAAAAAAATGTTTCTCGATTAGCAGTTTTTTATGCACACTCTTTTCTCAAACAAACATACGCCATATTTTGTAGGTAGTTAAGAGTTAAAGGCCTACCCGGTTTGAATTCGGGTGGAAAAATCGAGTGTTCAATTATTATGCACCCCTGTAATACAATAATAATAAATGTTTACTACGGAAGCATGACCTCAGTTGTATTTGGAAATTACCTCAATACGGAGTGTAGGCTGTATTACTAGAGATAAAATTTCGCGTAATTATTACCTGAAATTCGCGTAATTATTACACGAAATTCGCTTTATTCTCAGCGAAATTCAATTTATTTATGTAGAAACTCTTTAAAATAGACAACTTGCATGGTTTAAAGAACATGATATACTCGCATAAACGCGAAAACGCATTTAAGAGTCACTTAAAAAACATGAATTGGATTTAATTCATAGTGAACTTCAGAAAAAAAAATCTCCTAGTTTACGAGATATTTTGATGGTATTCACGTACACAAGCAACTATTGCCGAAATAATTGCACAAGCAACTATTGAAAGTATGAAATATTGCCGAAATAATTGCTCCAGTTGGGGCAATACGAGTCGATGAGCAATTATTGCTCAAAAAATTGCCCACTCAAGAGAACCTTTAGACAGGAAATCGTATTTTTCTCTTTTGCTCGAAGGAATTTTAAATCACTATGATAATTTGGGTTAAGTTGCGAATTCTTTAAAAACAGCAAACTCGCGTTACTCGCGGTATAAATCTAAAAAAATACAGCCTTGTTTTGAAAAAAAATATTCGATTTAGGTATTAGATTCTAATCCCTGTTTCATGATAATGTATAGCTCACTTGAAGGATATAATAAAATAAATTAAATCGAATTTCGCGAACAAAGTCGCGAAAATTTCAGGCCTCTGTGTATTGTAGGAGAATATCGCGGTACCCCATATAATAATATAAGTTAGGAAATGTTTAATATACTGAAACAATAAATTCTTGGTCGATTTGTCCCCAGTCATGAGAGTTTAGGGAGAATATGAGATCAAAGGAATGTATAATCTAACAGATGATATTCATTATGCCACTATACCTACTACGTATACATAATCGTGCTTATTTGGTATAAATGTATATTATTATATGATTGGACTTGGAGATATCTTCTTCTTCCTTCAGCCATCTCTCCACTTCTGGGTCTATACCCTATGGAAGAGGCCTATGCCTCTTCCATTTGTTTCCACTCTATCTTGAGCTTTGTCAATCCATCTTCTACCCGCGACTGGGATAATATCGTCGGCCCTTTGGCCGACCTACTCCTCTTTTTTATCCCACAGTCTCCATATAAGAACTCTGGGAGTCAATCGTTCTGTCCCCTGTCTGGCTACATGACCCGCCCACTGCCATTTTTGTTTAGCAACCCGGTCCATGATGTCTACGACTTTTGTTCTGCACCTTATTTCATCATTGCTTATTTTTTTAAGGTTCACGCCTTGAAGATATATCAAAATTAATTTAGAAATTGAAACTGGATTTTTCGGCATTGCGCAGATCGAAATACATTACAGATGTAGCTTTATGTGAACTCCCTTGGGGTGGAAGCAGGACGGATTTTCTGACGCTTACCAGTAAGCTTTGGCTGGCTTAAGTGATCACCTTGTGCCCGGGACAACGTTCACCTATTTCACCACATCCTGCTGTCAATTGTGTATTACATGGGCCTCGGGCCTTGCATCGAAACAATTGAATTATAAATTATAACATATCTCAAATGGAATTATAATAACTTTCAAAATTGAAGAGTAAAACACACTAAAATTTCATTATCCAGATGCTTTCGTCCTCGATATTATTAATATAACTATTTTCCAACATTTTTCAAAGCACTCATCAAATTTTACAGTAAAAGCGATGTTGTTTTATCATAATGAGTGATATAATAAATGCTTCTGAGAAGTCTATAAAAATAATATTTTTATGATCCAGGCCCACGCAAACAACATTAAAAAATTAAGGATTCGGTTGTTTTATGAATTATCATTAAAAAGTCCGGGTATAAATTATTTTTTTAGTAGGTACCTACGTACAAAAGATACTCCTATACATACGCACTTTCTGATCACCAGAGGAAGATTAGAGAATGCCGTATTCCTACAACAGTGTAGAAGAATTAAGGATGAACATTGTCGGGCTTATGACCGACCTCGGCTGGCTTACTTACACTTACTTTACACTCGAGAAACATTCTTCATTTCAATTCACCCCGGCTGGGATTCGAACCCGACGTAAACCCGACAATGTTTATCCTTAATTCTTCTTCACTGTTGTAGGAATACTGCATTGTAAATAGGGACCAAGGAATGTAGAGAAAATCCAACGCTTTGCAAGAATAAATTTGTAAATCAAAAATAATTCAAGTGAAGATTAGAGAGTTATAAGATTTGATTAGTAGCTATAATGCACTTTGCTGACGACTAATCTAAGGTTTTTGAAATCAAGTGTTTGACGCGTGTACCGTGCATCGTAAAACAAACAAACAAAACATAAAAAAATAAATAAACAAAGAGGTTGCCATCGAGTATTTTGACAGAATGGGTAAAAAGCTTTCGCGATATCGTAAAAATGCGTTACTTTTTTATATCACTTCTAAACAGAGTCGTCGAGGTAATATAGAAAACACAGTGGAGCTTATACACGTATAATATACCTGGCGTTTAATGCATCAACTTTTCCCTATTTTCATCGCCCATCCCCGGGAAACTGTTCCCCCCGTCCTCCCTCCCATCTAGAGTTGCACCCCCACGTTTCATCCCCCCCGAAACCCTTACCTCAGCTGCGCAACCAATGAGCTTTTTCTAAAGCGTCAGTTGAGAATTAGGAGCGTTTGGGGATGGGTGTCCGCGCGCGCGATATAAACAAAAAGTAAACACAGCGTACGTGAACAAAATTCGATAATTGTGTGGATTTTTTTTCGGTACTTATAGTGATGCAAAATTTCTTTTTGTTTATTTATAATTTGTGTTTTTAATTAGTACCTACTTGGTTTTATTAACTTTTTTGTGTTTAATTTAATTTGTCGATATTGAATTGTGTGGAAAACTCTTTGATTTGTGATTGTTGTAAACATTTGCTGTTGGATTTGTGAAAAACGGTGGAAAACAACATACTGTAAACAATATTTGGTAAGAGTTTGTTTGTTCTTTTACTTATTCTGTATGTTTTAGTGTAAACTGTTTTTCTTTTTAAATAATTATCGTTTTCTTTTAATCTATTCAATTGAAAAGAGTTTCAATATCTTCTTTTTGTATTCGTAAGAGAAAAGTTGTGTTTTCTCCTTATATCTTCATATTACTTAAGATTACGTATTTTTAAGAACATCCTATTTTCTTTTCTTTTAATTATAGGTACATTCTTCCAATTATATTTTCACAATTGAATTGGGATTTCTCATTTACGATATATCTAAAATTCACAAATTACAAAACATATGTTAAAAGTTTTCTATAATTTTGACGAGAGTAGGTACCCACCAATATTACAATATTTTTACTCAGAGGACGGACTTGCCAATACACTTCTCAGTATTATCAACCATAAAAGTCTACATTAAAATATTATCATTCATGATTGATCTATAAAAAAACATTTTCTTATCTTTAGTTGTTGCAGGTTTTCACGATGATCCATATGTAGATTTGATTTTTAGGATTAATCGCGGAGTGACCAGGTCCTCCGACGTTTTGGCGAACTTACTGCTGCCGTGGTCACGAATTGTGATACTGTGGGATACTGGGTGTGATATGTCTGGGATTGTGACACAATCTGTGACCAAGACGGTATTAAGTTCGCCGAAACCTGATCACTACACGATTAACCCGATAAACCAAATCTACATTTTCTTATCCTGTTTTCAAAGGATACCTTATAAATCGAATAAATTGTTATATAAGACGATTTGAAGATCATTAGGTAGTATACATTTTGATTTTCAATTTGAAAAGCTAAAAACCCATTAGGTAAAATAGCAATTCTCCGGGCGATGTTAAAAAAAAAGTATTTAGGTTTTCTTCCCTTTCTATCTAAATTGCTCAATTCACCTGTGAAAGTTTGTAAGTAGGTATAATAATACGTATATTACCGGCGGAAATTGTGTAATATAGAGAATGAAAAACCGAAAAGGAGAAAAGAATAATGGAAAATGCCGAGTATTTTCCATTTTCCCATATGGATCGTTAGGGCAAGGTTGAATATTCATCATCAATCAGGTGAAATGTTCCTCGGAGCTTCAGATAAGCGCGCGTGCTGGAGGAAAAGCTTCGGAATGAGGAAATGAAACTACTCACAGTACTTCCCGACATGTAAAGCTATCCACCTAATATACTTTACCTATTAAGAGTATGCATACCGACAATATTTCAAAAATTTCTAAAAACGGGAGACCTTACATCTCGACAAGCGTTACTAAATATGCTTTGGAACAAAATAGGGTAAATGCATTGAACCTTTATCTAGGGAATAACCGTAAAATATTTTTTTATATCTTGTATAGATTTCTCAAAAAATAAATTAAAAACACCTCTGATCTTTTTTCTGAAAGTCGGAAACTTGTTTCCCGAAAGTCGCAGAGTAATTTTTTTTTGTAATGATAATATGCATTAAAATCTAGGGAATAACCGTAAATTTTTTTTGTTCGACGCAAAATTTATTAAAACCAAAAAATGGAATAAAACGCTATTTTTACCATTTTGTCATGCGATTTTGAACCTTAATGCCGTGGGAAATGACTGTGACGTCATTCCTGGTGCCAAGCCCTTTAAAGTTACTTTAAAGTTACCTGTAGAATGAAAAATAGTAAACGAACGCGAAAACAAGGTATTAAATCAATTTCGTTCACGTTCGTGTGATTCTGAACAGTTAATTCACAAAATGTTTCAGTGATTGATAAATTAACTTGGTTGGTGTGCTTTATAAATAAAACCTAATTTATTTTTTTTTAATTATCGATCGCAGGTCGCTAATTAGTATTCAGTTACCTACCTTCCCATGCCTTATTTGTTAGCACCATATTTCAGTCTAGGTAAGTATGTACATTTCTGTGGCAATTTTGATACATATACTTAATACTATTATGAAGATTTGACGAATAACAACATAAATGAGAACTGAATCTCATACATAAATAAATGCTGTCGAGATGAGATCACTGAGAAGAATGTGTGGGAAAAGGAAAACATTGAGAGAAAGGATAAAAAATGAAGTGATTAGAGAGTTGAGTGAATGTAATACGCGATGTTGTGAATAAAATGAAAGTGAACAAGTTGAGATGGTTGGGCTTGGTAGAGAGAATGAGCGATGAAAGGATAACAAAGAAAATATACGTGGGAGAAAGAAGAAGTGTAAGGAAGCGCGGCCACCCGAGAACCACATAGCTCGACCACGTAGACCAGATTCTCAAGGACTGATTTGTTCTGAGTAAAAGGAATCGTAGAGTGTGTATGACAAGTTGTATGAATGTGACGGAAGCACGAAGTGTGTGTGTAAAGATAGGAAAGTCTGGCGATCTGTTCTCTCTGCCTACCCCGCAAGGGATGCGGCGTGATGGGATAGAATAGAATAGAATATTGAATTTTTGAATGATTCTCCGCCAGATATTAATCTCTTATTATCAACACAAAACATAATCGGGGTTGGTAGATACCTTTTCCAACAAACAGTAGCAATTTGAATCGCATTTGAAATTGTGTTAAATAATAATTTTATATCATACAGATACAATGTATCTATGTTCATTCTCCCAGCGGATATTCAAAACGTCCATAACAGAATTGATATATGGATTCCGGTCATCTGGGGTGTCAAAGTCACCATTCCGGATGTAGATAGATAGATTCGTGAACCGTTTTCAAAAAAAAAAAAAGTTAGGCTACCTGTCGAGGGGGCAAAAGTCCTTTGTGTATTAAAACGGATACATATTAAGCCAGAAAATTTGTTTCTTTCTATACAAATAAAAGAATATTGTACAAAATTATATTCAGTTTTAAAAGTAGGCATATTAAGAGTACGCATACCGTCATTTCAAAAATTTCTAAAAACGGGCGAACTCATATCTCGACAACCGTTACTAAATATCCTCCGAAACAAAATAGGGTAGATGCATTAAACCTTTATCTAGAGAATTACTGTAAGAGATTTTTTATATCTTGTGTAGATATCTCAAACTCAAACTAGATATCAACTTTTTTCCCGAAAGTCGCAAAGAAAAAATATTTTTCGTAGTGATAATATCCATTAAAATCAAAACTAACCCAAAAAGTCTTAAAAACGCTATTTTTAACACTTTATCATGCGATTTTTGCGCGGTAAATGACCTTGTCGTCATAGGTGGGTCCCTAGCTTTAACGTCTTTTTCCAAAATACCTAGGTTTTATAAGTTTTATTCTCATGTAAATAATGTCCATTAATGTTGTGGGTGAATTTGACACCCGATCTATTGTCATGTTACGATTTGTGCACCGTGGGAATTTTTATAATATTAAAAGTAAATTTGTATTGTGACGTATTTTTTCAATACAACTGTAAGGTAGGTCCGCTATATAGTTAGGTACATAGATGTTTGATATTTTATTGGATAGAGAATTTGTGTCAATCGTATAACCCGGAAATTGCTTACTATTATGTTATGGGATGTATTTTGCCAATTTTATTTTGTTATCTCTATTTGAATCTATAGTATTGTACAATTTGTTTAGGGATAATACTCGTATACTTCTTACGCTTGAATATTCATGTTGTCATTCATGAATGTATTGTTTTTTTTATCGATGTAGGTATTATAAATAAACAAATAAATCTTTATTGGTCAAAGAAAAATCTGACACATAGTTAAATAAAAAAGAGATTGAAAGTGCGCCAAAAGGCGGAGTTATTGCTAAACTAATATCTTACAGTTAACCTGAAGATATAAAAGGTGTATCTTCTGCATTGATTTTTGCATTTGTCCATTAATTTAGTATATGTCAATCAAAATATTTGATAATGGCAAAATCACCCGTAGACGGGTGGGTGCCATATTGAAATAAGAAGATTATAGGTATTACGATTGATGTACCATTTGATATTGAATGTACGAAGACGGAATCAATGAATGAACAAAGTTTCATATTTTGGGAGAAACGATAAGTCTGGGTGTAGGCAATGGGTGTATATATTTAGTGATGTTTTGAGCAAACCCTGGAGGACCCTCGGGTTATAGAATTGACCCCCACTATTTTTATATGATTTCGAGTGTCCTGTAAAAAAGTCACGAATTCATAAAGCTTCCAAAAGGCACTCCTTCCATTTCATCGCTTTCAGCAATGGAATTTACCACCTATTCTGAGCGTCATACAAATTTTTGCTTATACACATTACACATTATAGCATTTACTAAATGCATCTAAATGTCGTCAACCATTAAGGCCCTATATGCTGTCAGGGGGCTTCGGCGCCCTGAATTTTACTCAGCAAATACTGAGGGAATCGTCTTGAAACTGAAAACAGTGAAAGATGAAAGTATGGACTACAGATCGGCGGTTCTAGAATTACAGGATTTGGAAATTCCTTGAATAACAAAATATTCCTAAAGAAACCATAAAATTGACGGGATCTGAAGATTTTCCGTTCAGTTTTTCAGATATAAAAGTATAATTTAGTCAAAATACTGGTAATTATAATATTAACAAATCGGCTGTTTTAGATTTTTGAATTTCTTCCCAGGTTTCTTTTGAAAAGGTATAATTCACTTTGTCGCTTACGTTATTCTTTCTGAGCACTAAATTCTCATACAAAATTTGAAAAAGTTGGAGCAAAAATAGAACGATTTTTTGCATATAAGCCCTTAACGTTTCTGACAATGTCTCCATACATTTGGACTTGGAAAATAATACCAATCTTATTAAGCTTACCTAATTAAAAAATATTTCTATTGGAATGTGAACTCACAGATACACAAAATACTTATCTCAATGACCTTTTTTCTAAATTGATTGCAATTATTAATTCAACATTACCACCTGCCTACAAAGGACTTAAGTAGGTATCTATTATCGAAATATAATTGTTTTTTTCTTTGATAAAGCTACTCCCAAGACACTGAGAGGAAAATGTTATTGATTTCTTTGGGGTATGTTACATTTAGGTAGGATGTTTCCTATACATAACGTTCTATTAAGAGATAAGTAGAATTGATAAGAAACTCATAAATGGTAACAAATGAAGGTACGGATATCCTTATTATTGCCTGAGAGCTGATACATATACACCGGCAAAGGATAATAACGTATAAAACTTTATTTCAGCAACCTTAATAATCCTATACGCAGCCTCACACCTATCCTAACAGAAGCTTACGTATTCCTGTTTATATGGTACTAGTAATACGAATAACAACATTACATGCGAAATGTATTGAAAATCGATGGAATATTACATACCTAATGAAAGCTTGTAAAAATTGGCGTAGATGTTCTAACAAAATGTATCTACTTGTCTGAAATTCCTACTATTAGGTACATACTAAGAATAAGAGCCTTAGAAATGATAGTCTGACAAAATTATTTATCCGTTCAAAAATATGGATAATAAGAAAGATCGGACAGAGAAGTGAGACAAACACAGAGGAGACCTCCATATCATTTCCTGAGAATAACCAAATTCTACAATTAATCAACAATTCAAACAATCAGGCTTTCTGACGCCCCGGAAGCCCTGCTTTTACAGTACATCGTTCCTATGACAATGAAATCAGAGCTCGCTCTGAGTGTCGAGACATTTTGACAACCCTGTGTTCACTCAAGGAACGTTAGAAGGCAACAGAGTAGTGAGTATTTATTGAATTTTGAAAATTCTGCTTATTAAACATCATTTGAAAGCTAATTACCTACGAGTTATCCCTATGTTGCAAAATTCTGTTTACTTGTCACATATAATACGTACATAGCTTATACTATAGCCCTAAGGTATTGATACGAAAACATCGGCTGTATTGATTTGAAAGAAACAGGCGACAACACAGAATCAAGCTAATGAAAGGTAAATCTGTACCTAGCAAAATGAAATTGGGGCAATGTGTTGTTGGTTTGCGATTATACAATTTCAAAGGAAATCATTATAATCGTATCTAATAATATATGAAGAATTTATTTATTTATTTATTTATTTATTTACACATCAACGGCTAAAGCCTTTAACAATTTCTTGTTGGTACAGTGTCAAATACATAATCAAATACAAAAAAACAATTACTATTTCAACACAACAAATCAACAAAATATTTAGTTAATAATAATAAAATAATTCATATTTCATAGAAATCTCAAAAAAATAATAATAATAAATTAATCGGCATGCATAAACAAAACATCAACTCCAATCCATCTGTGCCCAGCAAACCTTACAACAATAAATACATTAATAGTCCAGCAATATATAATATTATGTACATAGGTATATACAATACATTGTGTATAGTAAGTAGCAGGTAGTGTCGCAGTAGCTACGTACAGTAGATGCGCACATTAACTGGACACAGATTTGCATGACAATATAATGCCCTCATGGAGCATAATCCTTAAATTGTACAACATTGATCATCGAAGTAAAATTATAAAACACAAATAAACTTATACTACCATGCAATAAATTCAGTAAAAATCATAAAAATATAAATAAATTCAGATCACCCTACAATACATTATAGACTTAGTAAAATCATAAAATACACTTGAAAGTACAATCTTTTAACATAAGAAGCCATACATATGTAGGTATATAGTTTAATCTGGGTTACCACACAATAGATTCAGTAAAGAAAAACACCAAAAATTAAAATGAATTTGGCCTAATATAATATAATATAGACTGAAACTCTAGACATTTTTTTCTTTTATGGTACACCAGTAAATTTTTACATTTGAACTTTCTTTCCGTAATAAAAATAAAAATTATAGAATAAAAAATAAAATTAAAAAACACAAAGACAGTAAACATCACAATTAATAAAGAAAATAAAATCAATTCACATATTCTTACCTAATGCAGTATTCAATTCGATATTACAAGTCTTACAACGGATTATCCCTTACCGTGTGTCAATATTTACTATGGATTATTCACAGAATGTGTGATTAAAATATCCTAAGTCTTTTTGTAATGCGGTTTTTATACAGTGTGTATTACGCTACTGCAAAGATTTTTTGTGCGATTAACATTGCATGATCTATGTATCATTGTCTTGTCAATGCAGGTATCAAACTTTTGTTGAATAAGAATAATATGCGCATACGGAATGAAAGGTATACTGATTGTACTTATTGTATGAGGCGGTACAATTTCTTTAGGGGATTATTTTACTGGGTCAGTCAGTTTAATACGAAAATTATGATCAGTATTTTTGTGTACTTATATAATTATAGTGTCAGTATTTTTCAACGATGGCAGTCAGTATGTATAATATAAAATTGTTAAACAGTATTTATCTATTACTTTATGCTTTTTATGTATGTATATGTTTTCTTACTTTTTATGTTTTGTTTACTATATTTTATTTTCCCGAGGTTAACTGGAAGAAATCGCAGTTCTGCGATGAGTTCGCCCTAGTGAACAGTAATCTGTAATATGTATGTATGCTTTGTTCACTTAAAGAATAAATTAATAAATAAACTGACAGTATTTTTGAACAATAACTTCTAGAATCGATTAGAATTTTTTTGGAGCGCTACTCTCCCAAGCTGGGGGTTCTAGGTTCAAATCCTGATGATGACGTTGTATTCTCTGTATTTCGCGATACAAACCTTAAGCCCGATGTGGAGTATGCAAGGGTTGACTGTACGATATTGCTTTTGTAATATGTCCGCCTTTTGGCACACTGCATTGTCTTGCTTTTCTTGTTACATATATTTAATGGCCAATAAAGATTTATTTATTTTATTATTTATGCAAGAAAGTATTTCGGCCAGTGTGCACAATACCAAACTCCTGAAAAAAAAATAGTGAAAAATTTGTTACATACTCGTACATCTTTGAATGTCATTTTTTTATTTTCTTTTCGTAACAAAAAATATTCTGAGTAGCGATTAGCGAGTGAGTATTGAACAAAACAATGTACACTTTTCTGCAAAAAATACTGAAAACATTCAAAATACTGACGGTTGCTAAAAATACTGACATGATGAGAAAAAAAATCAACACGCAAAAAAAAGTTAATGGTTTTTTTATTAATAAAAGGCGGATAATTGTGCAACGAGGTACGATTTTTTTAATGTTTCCTCCCTGTCCTATTGTTAGCTATCTAGCTGAGGTAGTTGGGTACAGTCAAACCCCCTTATCATCCGTGTAATTACCTATACTGTACCTATTTTGATTCGTAATCAATCATTTCATTATTACTTTACCAGCTGTAACCCGTCAAAAATAACGAAATTTACGTTTTTTTTTTAAATGAATCTGGGTTTATCGAAATAAACCCAAATACATTTTTGTACACTTCATAGAAAGCTGAAAAGCTTGTGCTGTGAAGTGGAGTTAGTCGGGGATTGAACCCGCGCCCACCGAATTAACAGTCGAGCGCGTTACCAACCAGGCTACCGACCACCCCAAAAACTTTTTTTATTTATTTTTTTTAGTTATTTTTTTTAGATACTTAGTAGGGTGCTTCTTATATGGTCGAAAAAAATTTTTTTTTGAATTTTCGATGGGACACCCCTGTTTTTTATTCTGTGCTATAAAAAAATGCTACAGATTTTTTTTTAGAATTTTTCAACAACTATTAGGGATCGCTACCACTTAAAGAAAATTTACTAAGTATATGAAAAAAAAAATTTCAAACATATTTTAAATTTTTTTTTCTCTATATTTATATCCATCGAATACAGCAACAAACATAATACATTATTTCAGTTGAGTTTCTATTTCCCTAGGCGTACCCCAGCCAGGCCGGTGTATCAAACTGATTTTAATACTAATGTAATATGAAATTTTCAACACCGGGTAGCGACCCCTAAACCATGTTTAAAAATTCAGAAAAAAATTGTAGTTCCATTTTTTACATAGGAGAACAGAATAACGGGGTGTCCCATTAACATTTCGAAATTTCAATTTTAAGAAGCACCCTAATACTTAGTTTTTAATTTATCACAGAGAAAAGATCGCCGGACTATGGTTACACGTATAGTTATTGTACGTTCATTCTTCTTCGATTGCCATGTCAGGTCCCTCCAATGTCGGCTATCACTCTGGCGTAGGCTTCCCTGCCCTGTGCTAGCCGGAACAAATCCCCCACCCTCTGGATTCTGCTCTACTATATAAATAATTCTATTCTACTAAAGAATATTTATTTTGTGCTACAATATTTACCAATTCTATTTATAAATCAAAGTGTGAAAAGTGGAACAAATCCCCCACCCTCTGGATTCCGGTCTACTCTACTAAATAATTATATTCTACTAAAGAATATTTATTTTGTGCTACAATATTTACCAATTCTATTTATAAATCAAAGTGTGAAAATTTAAGAGCGCTCGACATCAATCGATGACTTCTCAAAACATTTTGTAGGGTCGTTAAACATCGATGAATATAGCAAAGCGGAATATTATGTCAAAAATGTGATCTTAGTTGAAAAATTCTCGATCGTAATTGAGAGCCCTGCTATTGCGAAGTATTTTAATTTCCGTATAATTATGCATATATTCGAATAATTTGCAAAAGTCGCCACAGCCCTGCGTTACATCGTTACCAGATTTCCACCAGAATTATGAATGTTGATGATAATGTTAGAGAAGGGGATACATAACGTTTTCGTTCGCAAAAAAAGAGAAATTGATTTGACAGACAGTTTTTGAATCGAAATTCGTGTTGAATTTGAAGAAAAGAACATTGCGTATTCGATTTTTAAATTCGAACGCACCATAGATTAGATTTACATTTTTGTATGTAGTAAAAGGTATTTAGTATAATTGAATATACAGTACTGGAAAAATTATTATGGATTTTTTAAAACAGTGGATTTTTACGAGATTTTCAATATATTTAAGAATTTTAACAAGAATATACATTTATTGTTATTATTTTTGTTGGAGATTCATTGGGTATCACATTTTTCACAAATGAAAAAACAAAATCGAAATTTAAAAAAAAAACGAAATTAACGAAATTGAAAAATGAAATTCATGACACTCCAATCACAACAAAGACACAGCTGATCGAGAGACTAATAAACGTTTGATAGAAAGTATGAAAAATCCATAATAATTTTTCCAGTACTGTAAACGATTTGTCATATGACATTTTATTCTCATTTATTATCTACTCGTATTTTAATTCTGGAAATATAAACTACGCGTATAAACTCCAAATCCAATTTATTATTTTATGTGTATGTATTGTATAGAGCTGATAATTGTTTTTTTGTATAGTTTTGTGAAAATAAAAACTTATTTGGATATACCTAATAATTGGAATATTTCTATAGCGCAATCTTCCTACCGCAGCACCTCGAGGACGCTTTCCATAGAAAAAACAATATAGTAATTATTGCAATGAAATATACGTACAAAAGTCATCATTAACAAAATGTTTGGGTCTAAATAATAAAAAATATTTATTTTTATTTTAGTTGCACAACCTTGAAAAGATTTATTATTTATCTCCTATTCAAAATAATCCCCACCTATGTCGATGGTCATACAAACCTAGATACCAAAATATTGAGAAATATGAGATCAAAATTTCAAATACCTACTCGTAATACCTACATATCTCTTACACACAAATGGAATCTTGTGACTCTCGTTATTTACAAAACAAGAAATGGTAACAAAAATGTTTATAAACTAGATTTTATGTCTCTTCATCCAAGAACCGTTTTTTGCGGTCTTACAAACGATACCAAATACGCCATTCCAGGGTACCGATGGTGTAAAAAGATATGAGTTCTACTCGTGAAGTACATTCATAAGATACCAAACACGGCAGTTGTGGTGACTGGATCCCCAAGATCGCTCAGTGTCTCTCGAGGATGGAACTGGACAACATCTGACTTACGATTTGGACTTCTTTTCCTACATCCTTTCATACTATACCACCTATAACCCCACACAATCCTTCGATCGCCCTGAATTCGCCCAAACCAATATAAAAAGTTCTATAGCGTCATTGACTGGATAAAGTTGTTGAGAACTGTGAGGTCTTCCGTATTTTGATTATTTTTAAATGTGAATGTGCCTGCTTTTAGTATGCAAAAATATTAAATTAAAGTCAATATTCATTAATAACGTGGGTGCCTGATATAATTTATACGTGTAGGTACATAGATTGTAACATAATAAATTTTAATGTTGTATCTTGTTATGGAGCTGATATTTCATTGATGTAAATTTAATTTTATTTCATTCTGTCTGTTAGGTTTGTTATCCGTTTTATAATACAGATATAATCTGATAGTTATAAAATTATAATATTATTATATCATAGGTGTTCTGAATGGCTAATGATGTAATGATCATCAGGTAACAGCTTTATTACTGGGATTTACATGTATCAACGAGTTAAACTCGAGCCGAATCATACCATATCCGCAATCGATCTTATGAATGGCGAATTAAGTCGCATCTCTCACAGCAAAATGGATTGTTACTCAATCCTTCCAAGTCCCAAGCCATTCTTATAGGTAGCTCTCGTCTTCTCTGCAAATTAAATATCAACTCTTTACCCCCTCTTCTTCTTGATAATGTTGTCATTGAATTATCTGAGAAGGTAAAAAATCTCGGTATTATGTTCGATCAATGTCTCTCTTGGCGAGCTCAAATGTCCGAAATAAATCGTAAACTATTCTACTCTCTACATTCACTAAAGAGACACCAGAACTTTCTCCCGAAACCGACAAAGATTCTCCTTTCTCAAACCCTTCTCCTACCTCTACTGGATTATGCGGACGTTGCATATATGGATATTACATCCGAACAAACCATGAAACTGGAACGTCTGCAAAATGTATGTATTAGATTCATCTTCGGTTTGAGAAAATATGACCATATCACAGACTTTAGAAATGAACTAAAGTGGCTAACGATGACTCAGCGTCGTCATCTCCATATTCTCTCTCTTCTTTTCAATGTTCTGAATAATCCTGCTTCACCTGATTACCTTAAGTCCAACTTCACACCCCTGGCATCTCATGGCTTATCTCTACGTTCAAGTGGACGCCGTTTGTTAACCATACCCTCACATCACACATCTTTCTTCACTTCTTCTTTCACTACACACGCGGCTAGACTATGGAATAACCTTCCACTTCCTATCAGACTAGCTCCAACTATTCTCTCTTTCAAAAGTAAACTGAGGCATCATTACCTTTCCTTAAATAACCCATCTAACTGACAATCCCGTGGTTCCTTCCTTGTCCTTCATCCCATCCACATTTATATATGTATTTTTATGTATGTATAAGTATTCTATATATTATTATTATTTTCATATTTATTTATATTTATTTATATTTTTCTTATTTTTCATACACCTGTATGTAATGTGTACATCAAATTAATGTCACAAGTGGTTGGTTGGCAGATATTGCCTACGGCAATAAACCCGC
Organism: Ceraclea dissimilis; assembly: GCA_963576895.1. Lineage (NCBI taxonomy): Eukaryota > Metazoa > Arthropoda > Insecta > Trichoptera > Leptoceridae > Ceraclea > Ceraclea dissimilis. The sequence continues at coordinate 2,246,613 of OY756360.1, forward strand.
CATTTGGAAGATATGTTTTCTTTTCAATAAAGATTTTTTTATTTTATTTTATTTTATTTATTTAAACTGAAATAATCATTCTAATGTCTTCATAGCCCATCGACTACCTTTGAGGGGATGTAAAAAAATTGGACTAGAAAACGGAAGGGCTAGAATCTGATTCTTAATCTTTGGTATATCCCCAACAATAATCAATCGATGGAATTCGGTCCTCATATTATGCAAACGGAAGTCCTCTCAGCGCCTGGAGTGAGATTTTAATGTAACAACGAGTTCTTTGTGAACTGATATAGGAACCGATCCATTGTACGTTCCTTTCGTAGGTGTAAATGTAAAATTCATTACGACACTCTATCCTGTTCAACTTCAGGCCATCCACTCGTCTACGAGTGGTCTCGGATTAGCTCCAATACAACATTTTACACGTATCTAATTACATAGACTTAGGACTTACGTAAGTAAATGTATATCAATATTCAATATGCTTAATTTTAGCAAGTCCATATCCTGGAACAGGTCGTCCAGGTATTCTTTCGTTGGTCGTTTTCTGTAATTTGTCCCCTGCTACATTACTTCAATTAATTCAAATAGGAGACCCTCTTGAACACTATGTGGCCGAAGACACATCTTTCTGCTATACTGAGTTGATCAGGTTTCTATCTCCTTTCATTTTGTTGAGAACTAAAACTGTTAAGTAAAAAAAATCAATAAAAATATCATTTTTCACAGGTACCTAATAAAAATAACTGCTACTAAATTTCACAGCATTCTACAATCTCGTAGATTCACGGATGGATTATGTATATTGTAGATATTTATTCAAAATAATACCGGTGATAATAATAGCAGTCTATGAAAGAGCTGGTGGTATTTCTGAAACTGTTATGGAGCTATGATTATCCATTGTTCGAAAAGTCCATTGTTTCAATCATTTCTATAGGACTGTGGGATATCATTGTACGCGGCGCTGAAATTATTTTCAATTGTTATTCTGCTTATCTCCGCAGTACACTAATGACGCGTTTGCGGGTTAAAAATAACAGCCCAAATCTGCCATTAGCCGTACCAATAAAAACATAGTTAATTCTCTAGGTAAAATGTGTGGATATTGTCTAAATTGCGATGTCATAATCATAACGGGCATCCGATTTTCATACAGTATTTAGTCAGATGGCCATGATAATATTGCATTTTTGACATTGGTTGTTGGTAGACGGCATAACTATACCTACGGACCCTACGGTCAAAACAACTCGCCACATCTCAATGACAAATATATTACATGTCTGATGGACTCAGAATGAAAGTTCGCTTACTCAAGCAACTTTTTCCGAAATAATTGCTTAATTAGTTGCTCCGAGCAACTATTGAAAGTATGAAATATTGCCGAAATAATTGCGCAATTTTTTTTAATCTAAGGATCTGGGTTTGCATATACAAACCGAAATACTTTCCTGCACACTTTGCACTAGGCTAAAAGCCTGTATCGGAATACATCGCCAGCACCAGGGTTTGAACCTGGCACCTCACGCTTGAGAGACTGCAGCCTGAACCAACTCCGCCAACCATGTATGTAATTGTTCTAGTTGTGGCACATGAGTTGCCGAGCAATTATTGCTCGAAAATTGCCCGTGTAAGAGAACCTTTACAGAATTTGTAGTGTGTGCCTTGTGCAAATTATTATAATGTATATATTAACTGTCACAATTACAACAATTATATCTATCTTTCATTCATATCTTCCAACACTGCATTTCTTGCGTGATAGGCGGTGAGGGCAAAACGCCAGATTATCCTATAGATATCTATAAACCTACATAACCCTAGCTTCGGTCACCTTCACTCAATTCGTCATACATCAATGTCTTTTTCTTTAATTCGCAGAAAAGCAGTCCATCATTTGTGACAGGGTATGGCTAGTTAAGTAATGTAATTTAATAAATTTACAATACATAATAATAAAATTATACAAATTTCATAATTAATTTTCATCAGTAATGGCGTACTGGTAAACTTGATTGGCCGTTTGGTGAAATTTTAATTATTATTGTTAATTTTGCTTTAAAATAATTATTTTAAATGGGTTGATAATATAAATAAAAGGTAGGTAATTTTGTTTTCATAATTAAGTTCCTACTCGAGTATTTGCATGGGTATACCTAAATTTGTTTCAGTAAGCGCCTTTTTTTTTCAAAACATATTTTAACATGGTTGGCGTAGTTGGTTGAGTCGGCAGTCTATCAAGCGGGAGGTGCCAGGTTCAAACCCCGGTGCTGGCGATGAATTCCACACTTTGCGAATTGTGATACAGGCTTTTTGCCTAGGGCAAGGTGTGCATTATTTGGGTTTGGGTATGCAAGCCCATATTCATTATTTTAAAAAAAATCTCTAAGATGGGGTGTGAGAAAACGTGCTATCGTTCAATTTTCGAGCAATAATTTCGGCAATTTGTACAAATCATATTGATTTTAACATTATTTCGCAATATGTAGCAATTATTGTACAACGGTATTGCGTGCAAACGAGAATGACAATTGACTAAAATGACCAAACCGATTAGATATTCAGCAATTTGCGTCGCCGACATCATGATACTAGTAATTCTCTTTCGCGTTTGCACGAAACATCGTTGTCTCGCTTTAAATATTGCCGAAATAATTGCTATACAATATTGCGAAATAATGTTAATCAATACGATTTTGTACGAGTTGCCGCAATTATTGCTCAAAAAATTGCTCTTGTTAGCGCATCTTTAACATATCTGGTTTCGCATTTCGCAGGATTGCCTAATAAAAAAAAAAATACCAAAAATAATTTCTTTATGTTAGTTTTCACAATATATTTCAATTTCATACAAAAAATATATCCACAGGCTAATATTACGGACTGACATTTTCCCCGTATTAATTTTCTCAGTATTTTTTATATTGTAGTATTTTTCTACTCTGAAATGAATCTGGATATTTTCAATGAACGAGAACACAGTCATCACAGATCCTTTGAGATTTGGAATGATTATTTTTTCCTTTTTGCTCTTGGCTGTTCTTCCTCCCTTAGGAGAGGCTTGATGTAGATAGAATATAGATGCCTAGATACAGATACAGTATAAATCGGTGATTCTTTAACGTTGGATAATATTTAAAAAAATAATCCAGAAATGCAGAAAATACATTTTTACATATTGGAAAACTAGGTACTTCGATGGATAGTTTACTGTCTTTTGGAATAGCATCTAAATATAATATGAATGTATGATTTTTATAATAAGAGCTAATTTCAAGAAAAAACTTTTGAGTTGAATCATTATCCTATCCATCTATCTTTTCGGGGCAGGCCGAGAGGACAGAATCCCAGACTTTTGTATCCATAGTCTGTCTGCTTACATACACTCGTTTTTTCTGTCGCACTTATGCAATTTGTAGTTTGCGCTCTACGATTCCTTTTACTTAAAACGCGTTCATTCTTGACGATTTGGTCTAAACATTTAATCGATTCGGGTCTGTCTCGGAGGCCACGCTAACTTACCTACACTTTTTCTTTCACAGAGATATGTTTTTAGTCATCATGTCATAAGATAACTTATTCTCTCAACGTGCCCAAACCATCTAAGCTTGTTCACTTTCATTCTTGTCACTCACCTCTCTAATGTAATACGGCCATGCAATTCGTCTCACACACTCTACAATTCCTCTTAGCGAAAACGCGTCCATCCTCAAAGATGTGTAATTTATTCAGGAGCCGTTATTTAGATTATTTATTTCAAATTATTGCGGTTTGCCATTTCGAACTCTTCAAAACATTTTGAAGAGGGGTAGATTTCCTATCGATCGTACATATATTATAGATAGGGGTGATGTAAATAGAAAGTTTTCGAAACGCTGATTCTACGTTGCTAAGGTAACAGCTTTGAAATCGAAATTTCACGCAATGAAAATGATATAATATAATCGTGAGTTAGGAGCAGTAATCCTTGGGGTAAGGTATGTTGCCTCGCTTAGAATAAATCAATGAATTCTGACTTATGCCCTTATGAGGCAAAGGCATCGACGAACATTGAGCAGATGTTACTTAGAAATATGAATTCTTTACCATCAATTTATAATATTGACGTACCTTTATTGCAGTAAAATGATGGCGTTCTTCAGGTTTCCTTACTGCGTGTAGTGTGTTTGAATAACTACTTCACCCTGAAGATGGCAGCAGTATCGCTGCTGAAAGCTCTGTTATTCAACCACTCAACACGCAGTAAGGAAACGCGAATAACGAACAACGAAGATATGGATACCTATAGATTTTATTGTAGATAATTAGATAAATATACGTACACACAGCTTTTCTAAGAAATTTTTGATTTCCTTTTTAAGATGCATAAATAAAAAAAAGGTCATAAAAATTATACAGTCTATTAAAATCATACAGACTTCGCACCTTCCTTGTAAATTTTACTACAAATTCTCGGTTCAACAAATAATACTTAATATTTAAACAGAAAAATGTCAGTAAATTATGAGAAATAATGAACCAATTCTCACATTTTTTCCAGTGCTTTTTCAGAAGTAGCAAAAATTTTTTTTTTTTGAAAAAGGTTTTATTGCCGGTGCAAATTTTAATTTACTTTTCTTCTATAATATTCTACCCGGTTCCCGGAGAAAAAAACCTATAAGAATATTGTTCAACACGAATAAATCCCAAAAAAGACAAAAGACCTTTAGAAATATGCTCAAGGGATAAAAACCCAAACATTCTAGTTGGTTTCCAGTAGATGAATTATTTATAAAATCTTTACTCTTTTATTGTCTATCCAATTTTAGATCTGCTTATTTATTTGTTCATTTTCTAATCTATGGTAGTTTCTAACACACTGAAAGAAATCGTATACTATTATAGATACAGTTAATTTTATTTTCAAAATCCAATTGGATTTGAACTTATGTCCCTTGAGCACGTTTCTGAAGGGCTTTTGTCTTTTTTAGGGTTTATTCATGTCGAGAAATATTCTTATGGGTTTTTCTCTGGGAACCATTATACCCTACCCCAGAATCTGCTATTATTATGGAGTGTCAGCATAATCTGGTACATGGAAGGTTATATTGCCGGCAATAATAATATTTTGAGGGACAAATGGGGGGATTATATTATCATCCTATGGACATGGACCACATTCAAATGTTTTGGAAATAAAACAAGAGAATGCCGACGCTGTTGACACCAGTAACAACCATTTTAATTATATGATAATATTATTTTGTCGCAGTGAAAGTGAATGAATGTTTATTTTTGTTTGTTTGTTTATGATTCTAAAAACAAATATTTTTGTTTAACGCTTTTTTGTCTTCGTGATCATAAAATATAATTTTACTTTCAATATTTTGTTTGTCAGTTTTACTGATTTCTGGAAGCCATATTTTGCGCGAAAGACAATAATGGCTTTGGAGACGGAAATTCCTTAGATAGTTGAAATAACTCAAATAACTATACGTTAATTCTATGTATGTAAACGTTACACGTTATATCTTTTGAAAAAATATCGATATTAGAAGAGATTGCTGTACAGCTCGCCATAGTGAGCATTGCTCATCATAGTGATGTGATGTGTATATACATAATATATTTTTTATGAATTATTGAAGTAAAATTAAACACAACTTTTATCACTTTTCAGTGAAAAAAGTGTCGTGAAGTGAAATAGGTCGGCATGGGGGAACGAACCCGCATCCACCGGATTAATAATCGAGTGCGTTACCAACCAGTGTACCGAGCTACCGACCACCTCTTATCATACTGTCTTGCCTATATTTTGTATTTTTTATTCACTTAAATAATAAATTGTTTTTTATGTATTTCTTTTTTCTAAATTACAATTACAAACAAAAATTTGGTATTAACCAAAACTACCACCCAAAAATGATCAAAGCTCGTGTTCTGGGGAAGAGCAAAACACAGCATAACAATGGATAGTATAATTCATTCACACCAAGATATAATATATAAATAAATACATTATAATATATATTTCTAGTGGTCCTCCTCTCGACCTTTGGTCAAGGTTGTTGTGGGTGCCCCGTCCAGAAGCTTTCTGGAAAAGGAGCTCCCACTATTGATTCTGTTCGTCTAGAGGACTGGGGCGCCTCCCAGCACCCTGCTTACTATCCCAACTGAATGTATGGCCGCTTGTCTCTGCATTATGCCAATTTTGATGCCTGCAAATAAATATATTATACATGTATAAATATAATATAGATAAAACAGGTATATTAATAGGTAAATATATTATCTACCATTAAGTTAATACCATGGGTAACATTTCTTTATCATGGTGGCTTACACTGCGCTTATATCTGCAAGCAGCTGAATATAATAAGGATGGGTCTGTACTCTGCAGTGATTATTCTTTATACAAAAATCTGTTTGTTTTCCACCTGAAGCATAAACATGCAAATAAGGAGATGCATCATTAGGAGTGGAGGTACCTGATGCCTACCCCAGTAGGAGCATAATACCTTCTACCTCACAAGGGATGAGCCCCCCTCCCACGCTTTCGCTTACAGGATGGGGTACATTGCATTGAACGAAACAGCCCGACCCAACGTTGTATTGTTTTGTGGTGTTGCTAAATAATGCGGATTTTTAATATGTATTTATTTTTATTCCGATTTAATATTTTCTCCGATTGATGCCCTATTGACCACAATTCATTGTTCTAAATAATTTTAAACAATTTGATGACCAGTTTTCATAAAACACACTTTCGAAACGTGTTCCTATTTTTTATTATTTATTTGCACATTTGCGAAAAAAGCCTTTCAACCAATAAAAAAAAATCTACCGTACCTACAGCTTACGTACGTATTTTGTCTTGAATTAAAAAAAGACAAATGCATTTTTAAACTTATTGACTAATTAAAATATATAATCAAAATTCACCTGCGGCGCTATTTACAATTACATAGATGTAAGTACATATTAATTTGTCATCAATACTAGCCGTTGGAGGTTTTACGAATTCTTAATTAATTCTAACATTATAATTAAGTACATTTTCTGCGAGAAAAAAACTCAATACATTATTTTATTAATAGATTCGGAATAAGCACAAAAAACTTAACAACTGTTATTAAATTATTTTGTAAAGCATGTGATTTCGATCATCTTATCCTATACCAATAAAGGTAATATCTAATTATCTGAAGGCTAAAATGTATTCAGTGGTAAACCTTTCTTTCAGAATAGAAGATTGAGCTTTTTCGTTTTTCACAAAGAGAGAGCTTTTGAATCAATACGACGTTAATGTTATGTTGACCCATTTAGAGGCGACCCACGTTATGAATTATTAAAATAAATCCATAACCTTTTCTTGATCCTTCTAAATTCAATAAAGTATTTTGGGGTGTTGTAATAAAAATATAATAACCACAGCTATTGGTTCAGTATTTTAAAATAAAAGTATCGTTAGGTACAAATCATCAGTATTCCGTGTAAAAATACTGAAATAATGACGATATTATTTTTAAATATATGTGATAGAATAATAAAAAATAATGTTGGCGTCGTCACTATTTTTTTCCATTTATAATATTTTTCATCAATAATTGAATTCTTGAATACTTTTTTGAACCAGTTTTTAAAACTTTATTGAATTTAATCAAATTACTCACCTACCAAGTCCTGGTACTTTGTCTGAATAAGTGAGAGGTACAGCTGACCAAAGAAAAATACTAACAATTATACTTTTTTCGATAATTATACTGACTGGTTAAAAAATACTGTTTACCTAAATACAATACCTAACAAAATATCAATTTTATTAATAAAATACTATTAGTGAATACAATCTTAAAAATACTGACAGATGTGACATTAAAAAACTGATTGTTTCGAAAATATCGTCAGTATAATTTTTACTTCGTGTCAATATACTGACTGGCTAAATAGGTAACCGTAACCTTAATTCGAAAAATGATAGGTGAATTGTAATTGAAAAGTCTATCCTTTAGTTCGCCATGGATCATCCCTTTACGCCTCATGCATATTCAACATGAGGAGGATGTAATGTCCCACAGCTATTATTCTCTTAACTACTGGAATAAGGAGCAGGAGATATTATACTCGTAGACTCGTACATACACACAGCAAGTCTTAGTATTCTCAGAATCAAACTAATACTAGATCAACCGCTGTCTTAGTCTAGTCTTGTGGAATTTTACATTAGTTGAATAATTTCACAGCAGACTCAGTATAAGATTCATTATAATGAAATAATCAGCTCTTCGACTTCTTTTTAGACATCCGGAAATACACATTTTCTCAGCTTATATTCTTGGTGTGATCGTGACATCTTCTTTGCCTCGCCTTTGTCCCATTTACTTGGGTTCGGCCCTCCTAGTCCTCATCCTCCAAGTCCTTCTGTCCCCCGCATCCTCCGCATGAAGCTTCGTCTCTTTTAAGTCTCTCGCGATTGTGGACATCCATGTGGTCAGGGGTCTGCCCGGTCTTCTGGGCCCTACTTCAATGTCCATTAAGACTAGACATATCGACATTTAAAAAAAATCACGGGAGACCTTAGATCTCGACAACCTTACTAAATATGCTTTGGAAGAAAACGTCAATAATAATAATAATGCCAAGAGTCCGTTGCCAAGTATGTCTCTACTCAGAAGAATCGCTGCCATGTTGTTGTTGATCCTGCCGACGATGCCCATGCCATTGAAGGTGACTATGGAGGCCTATTCTGGACAAGCACACTCTGTCACACTTTGGACAAGGCTGCTCCTCATTTGTAACAGGTCTGCGGGTGATTCTATTTTGCGGGCCAGTGTAATTATTGACGATCCTCCGCCAAATATCGGATACAAAGATGTTCTGCACAACACACCGAAGGAAGGACACAAATTTTCAAAGTGGGAAAGTGGGAAAACTTGGATGTTAATCGCAAAAAAGAGCGTCAATATTCGCCCAATAGATGTTCTATTTTATTCATACTTAGGCAATGTATTCGCCATTTTTAACTATAATTTATTAGGTATGTTTATAATATCCACTATTATTAATTATCGCCGAGCATTTAACTTGTTAATTGTTAACAAACTGGCTTTGTCCATTGCTTATTAATGTTATTATGTATAATAATGCTTATCGTTAAAATGAGGGTTTCTACTAAACTGCTACATACATAATTGGGTAATGTATTCACATTGTTTACATACACAAATAACCTTCTTATGTCAAGTACTGTACACACAATAATGCGTAGGTACTGTGTGGAACTTAACAACAAAGCTTAGCATTATAATATGAAACGGGGTGGTGGTATAAAGGTACGGATACACGGGGTCTCAGGAGGCGTGCCTCCAGGCACTGACAAAATGGCGTCAGCCTCTTCAATGAAATACACGACGGGAGACTTTCGTCTCTAGAGACGGCCTCGCTAGTAAAAATGGCCGACAATCGTCTCCTGTCATCTGTTTGTATAATACACGGCACGAATGGGAGATGCGAGACTTTGGTCTGTGGAGACTATTTGTTGCTATGTTCAGTCTATTGCACTGACGTTTAATTTTGGCGCCGTAATTCATTTTATTGTCGCTCGAAAACGAATATATTATTATGGCGCGTAACGAAAAAGCTGCTGCTGCGTTGGCAGCATATGTATTGTTGAGAAGAAGAAAGCGCAGAAAGAGGCGTAGTGTGTGGGTGAAACAGTGGATCCTGCGACGAAAGACCACAAACATCGTCGACAACCTAATGGCAGAATTGGAACAGGAGGATCCAAACACTTACAAAAATTTTCTGAGAATGTCTGCCCATGATTTTGAATTTCTTTTGAATTTGGTTCGCCCTCACATAGAAAAAAAAGATACAAACATGCGAAAGGCGATACCTGCTAGGGAAAGATTAGCACTTACCTTGAGATACTTAGCAACTGGTGAATTAATTATTTACATTCTCAACGTAAATTGTTGGGTTCTATCCCCTTACGCCACCTCCCTTGTAGGGTAGGCAGAGACAACAGATAGCCAGACTTTCCTATTCTACGCACACTTCGGGCTTCCGTCACATTCATGCAATTCCTCATACATACTCGACGATACCTTTTACACGGAACACGTCCGTCCTTGAGAATCTGGTCAACATGGTCCAGCCATGTGGTTCTAGGACGGCCGCTGTTCTTTACACCTCTTTTCACCCAGGCATATTTTATCCTTTCATCATTCATTCTCTCCACATGGCCCAACCATCTTAATTTCAGTTTCATTTTAGTCACAACATCCGTTTTACATTCACCCATCTCTTTAATTACTTTGTTCCTTATCCTATCTCTCCACACATTCTTCTCAACGATCTCATCTTGACAGCATTTATACTTGATTCATCCTTCTTCGGCCATGACCATGCCTCGCTCACACACATCAAAGTCGGTACCATGATGGCGTTGTGCACAAGCAACATTGCATTAGCAGATACGTTGCGGCTTTTTATTATAGGACCAATTTCCCCATTCACCCTGGTACCTGCTAACTTTCTTTCAATGTCACTTTCACAATATGTGTTCTGTGCCGTCCACCCCTTGTAAACAAGATTTCCAGACACACATACTCGTCAACTTGCTCCAAGCATTCATTTCCAACCTTAATCACACAATTCGTTCTTATCTCATTCCTTTGATGACCATCTATTTTAATAATATACCTACAATGTAAAATTTCTTGTAGGGGATAGTTACCATTCTTTGATGTACCTGTTCAGAATTCCAAGATGCACAATAGGCAAAATTGTACCTGAAGTGTGTGCAGCAATATTCAATGTATTAAAAGATGAATATTTGAAGGTAAGACTTTATAATCACAGACAGGGTCAATGCAAGATAAAATGGCAGGAAGAAAAAACATAAGATTTACAACATAATTTATTTTATTAACACTTTTATTGTTGCTTATTGTTTTATATTGTCCGTAGGCCCTTAATATATTATGTCGCTGGTAGGCCCATTCGGGCATCTGAACTCGTCAATTTTTACAGATAATATGATATTTTACAATTAATAATAACAAAATTCATTATCAGATCAATGCCAATCAGAGTGTAAAGGGCTCTGATTGACATTTCGTCATACATAAAATCAATTATTTAACATATCGTCAATGGATTAGGATTGGCTTAGCATCAGCAGGCCCATCCGGACACCTTCAATTATTATACATTTATCTATGGTCATACTATACTGTACGTCACATATTATTCCAAATCAATTTTATTACCACAAAAGTATAGAAAAAATTCTCAGCTCTATATAATACATTCATATAAAAAATATACAAAAACATTAAAACTAGATTTAAAATTAAAATAATACAAAATTTTAAACATCAATTTAAACTCACAACAGTATTAACTCATTCAGTCTGTTAAGTCCATTTTTAAACACATTACCACTTTCACTCATTCAGTCACACATATTATAACATAAATTTACAGTAAAAGCTCATATTAGATTGTCAAAATTTAAAAGTAATATTTCTTAAATAATAAGTCGCTGATTCATTGAGTGTGAAGAAATTATTTTAAATTAGTTAGTAATTAATTTATTTGAAATATATTTAAATTATACTATGTACCTACCAAGCACACTACATACATTTTAGTATGGTTCACAACTTACCTGTATTTCTATTGCCTCTTATATAATATAATCTATTTATACAAACATAATTATACAATATACTTATGAGATCCATTTAATAAATTATTTATGTCAAATATAAATATATACTACATAAGCAGTAAATAAAATTAAGAATGAAAATAAACAAAAATAGATTGAAATCATTCACATTCTTAGAATACACTCTTGTGTTGCATTAAAATGATATCACATATTTTTTTCTTTGTTAATGCCTTGATGTCCTCGGGTAATTTTTTTAACTCTTCACTTATATATTCACCAAATGCATCGCTATCATCCTTTTTCTTGCTCAATGTTTCCATACACATCTTCAGAATTTCTAAGTCCTCCGTCTCGTTCTTATGCCTTTTTCTGGCTTGTGTGGGAGGAGTCGATGAGAATGCTGGAGCTGATGGCAATGTATCGGCGAGGACATAATCATGGTCGTTAATAATGATCAATGGTTCTTCTCGCAGTCCATTTGTATCTTCTTCCGCTCCTGAGCGATTCTGAAATAAGTATACAATTTTGTTTAATTGAATTTACAGGTTCCAACATCACAAACAGAGTGGATGGACATTGCTGAAGGGTTTCAGAGTATGTGGAATTTCCCCAACTGCATTGGTGCATTGGATGGGAAGCACGTTAATGTCAAAGCTCCCAAAAACTCTGGGAGCTCATATTTTAATTACAAAGGGGTCCACAGTGTCGTACTAATGGCGTTAGTAGATGCTAATTACAAATTTACATATATAAATGTTGGAGCAAAAGGCAGAGTTTCAGATGGTGGTGTATTCAACAACACACCATTAGCCAGGGCTCTTGAAGAAAACACACTGAACATACCAAATCCTCGAGAACTTCCTGGAAGGAATATAACCTAACTGAGTTTTATTCATATTAGGTATATACAATCAATAACCGAGGCTGAGTTTTATTGGCAGTCCATGATATATTCTTCAAGAATATTCATGAAGGAGTAAATTTTGCACACATAACATTAGGTACTACATTTCTACATATCATTATTCTATGAATAACATTACATTCGACACTGTTTGAATGTGTGCTAATTGGACACAGAAGAACATAAATGTACTTACTTTTAATTTTTATTCTATGATCAGATGTTCAATTACTTAGTAAACGGCCAACATAGACCCAGAAACAAGCACTTGATTATAAATACAATAATATAATATAAAACAAACAAACAAATCACTATATTCAGTTAGCGAAACGTCACCTAATGTCAACTGTCGCAAATGTGAAATGACACACGATGCCGATACATACAAACACACACGTGTCACGCGAAAAGATCTCCAAGAGACCTGAGGTTAAAATTGAACATGTTGAAAGACCGGAGGCGCGTCCCCGGAGGCGAAAAAATGTGAAATACACGACAAGAGATTTGCGTGCGCAGAGCGTCTCAGGAGGCGCGCGGTATCGAGAGATATCTCGCGTCTCCGATGTGTTTACACATAAGAGACCTGTCATTTTGGTATCCAGGAGGTCAAAATCTCTCGTGTGTATCCGTACCTTAAGGCTCTATGTATGTAGGATGTGACGTATCAGATGTTACACTGTCATCAATTTTAAATAGTGTTTGAGTAACGCAAAGCTCGACTTACAAACCTTTACTTCCTCTACGCTCACGCAACGAAAGCTTCCAGTAAACTGAATCCAAAAGCTCTACTGAAATATTAATAACTATGACTTACTTATGTTTATAAGCTTTTGGAGCAGTGTTTTCATACATAAATTTATATACATATTTCATAAGGCATTTATGATTTTCTTTCAAATTTGTATCATAGTTATCTCAACATACATATATACATGCATAAAGTCAATTTTTAAAGACTTTTTTCAGTGTATTTGAAAGTCCACTTTTCTGGGAAACTACTGATAAAAAAAAAACAGTTTTATTTTTCAATCATAAATTTTATATTGCGCCGAAATCACGATGAATAAGTCGCTAATAATTTCTCGGAAACCCGGAGGATTTCTTGACACAACGAATCGGCGACCGAATATTTGAGAAACAATACTTTTAATTTTTAATTTCTGATAATCAAACATGAGCTCTATTATTGTAAATTGATGTGATGTACCATTATTGACCATACGATAAATAAATAATTGCTCTTAGGTAGCCGATTTCGCTAGCAAAACATTCTTTTGTATGATGCAATGCAATGTAACATTTTTTGTAGAAAATGATCAATCTTAAAACTACAATAGGACATCACAAATCCATTTGCATCCCACTCGCACTTATGCACTTTATGTACGATTTTTTCTCACTCTGTCACAAAAACGGGGGTCCACTTGGCAAAGTTTTTGACAAAACATTGTTCACTCTCGCGTATACGAGTATTATGAATATGACAAGAGTGGGTAGGAACCCAGACCAAACATATTTTTAATAACAAAACGTTTTGTAGTACAAATGAAACATCTGCTCACGAAATGGGCGTCTCTGAATCTGAAATTATTTATCATAATGCCAAAAGTACAATAAATTGTACTCAAAAGATTTTTATGTTGAATGACAATGAGAAACAGACAGTATTTTGCAAATTTTACGAATTATAAATGCATAAATTGGGTAGGTGTACCTACCTACTATGCGCTAACAATGTTTTAGCTGACAAGACCAAAATGTTGAGAAAAATGATATTAAAGCATCAAAATTTGGATAAAATAATATAACTAATAGTACTCATTTTTACTCACTATTTAAAGGCGACTGCCCAAGAATCACTTTGCTCGACCATGTGGACCAGATGCTATTGGACGGACGTGTTTCGAATAAGATGAATCGTGGAATACTATGACGAATTGCAAGCATTTGCCTACACCGCACGGGATAGAGTTCCGAAAAAAAATATTATGTAGTAATATGATGAATGATGTGGTTTCAATCATGTAGATTGGTTTGTACCAAGCATACTAGTTCGCTCGCCAATCTCTTCACTATCGTGCAGGTGCTACAGCGCACGCTCTCCATAATCTATTCCATATATTATGTAACTGCTTCTTGGGTGACCTCTCACATTACTGCCCTCTACCATTCCTTCTGCTATGGTGATGAGCAGGCCGGGGTGCCTGATGTTATGGCCTATCCATCGCGCTCATTATTTCCAGCCTTACTCAACACCTCGATGTTGTGCAGTAGGCAGGTTTATTTATTCAGAAAATCGGCAATGTTTTGTGAACAATGTTAGGTTAGGTGTTATTTGGGAGAAAAAAATAGGAATTCCAAATAAAAATATGCAACGATGTCTTTGTAAGTTTGTATACAAGATCGTGAGAAACTGAATGTTCATTTTAAATGTTCTTCATTATAGGTTCTTAATTGTTTTAAAAATCTGTTTCTATTATTTAAATTATTTGTATCTCTTGTTTACTTCAAAAGAAACTGAAAACAATGCGGATGATTTTGGTCCAGATGTTTCAGACAGCGTGCAAAATGCGGACAATTTTTGGAATAGCTAGACTCGCGCCCATAATCTTAGGTGAGAATCGAGAAAAGGAACAAGATTGATAATAATGTAATGATTCATTGCTAATGAAAAATGAACCGGTGCGATTCATTTTGAGTATAAGAACCTGAAAAAATGGAATCATTACTTTATGTACTTACATCAAGTTTAGTATTTTCTGAGTACACCGATAAGTTTTCATTTCCTTTCCGTTCCTCTCTTCATCCCTGTTTATAATAAGTATGATGTATTTGATATGTTTCTGTGATATTTATTGTTATTTTATACGAATAGCTGATAAGTGATAACGGTGAAAGCCAAAATCAGAACAGAAGTGAAAAAGAAAGAGAAATAATTCTGTTGTTTCAACTGTTTTGTTAATACTGTTTTTAAACTACATATAATAAAAATAAAACCATAAAACAATCGAGACAATGATCTGGCAAAAGAAATAACACTGATCGCAGCACTACTTGTATGACACGATAAGATTTTTTTTTCTAAACTAGGAAGCAGATAAAACGTCTAATTTACAACATTATCGCCAACTTTAAGACACAATGAACAATGAGATATTACTGAAACATCTTATTTTATTTTTATTTTTACAAAGAACACAATTATATTTTATTTTTATTCTAAGTATTACACTTCTTCTTGTCGGCGTTTCTTTGATATGAAAATAACAATACGATTTGTTTTGCCTACAGCCTATAGCAAATAATATACTTGTGTCTAAACATTGGAAGATTATTTCCTTAAAGAGATGTTGTGATACAATAATAGATTATAAAGTCTTATTTTTGTAAGTAATCCTATTGTAGTCTATTCTTAGAAAGATCTTTATCGAACTATTTTCTAGTTTAATGAATCCAGTGTGATCCTAATCGGATCATTGTCATTTATAGGTAGACATTGGTAAAATTTACCAATTAGGTAAAACTGTCTATCTATCATCTATACCCTCACGCCGCGTCCCTTGCAGGGTAGGTAGAGAGAACAGATCGCCAGACAGCCCTATCTTACACACACTTCGTGCTTCCGTCACATTCATACAATTCGTCATACACACTCTTCGATTCATTTTACTCAGAACACGTCCGTCCTAGAGAATCTGGACTACATGGTCGAGCCATGTGGTTCTCGGACGGCCGCGCTTCCTTACACCTCTTCTTTCTCCCTTCTTATTTATTATCCTTCCGTAGTTCATTCTCTCAATATGCTCAACCATATAGGTTTATTAATTTTCTGTAGGATTTTTTGTAAGTACGTTATTCTTCAGAAAACGACGGCTGTTGAGCATGATTAGAGTGGCTTTTGTCGTTTTTGGGGTATATTCGTATCGAGCAATATTTTAAAGCCCTTTTCTGTTGATCACGATATAAACATATATGTAATTAATATCTACCCATTTTCTGCATAATCCTATGATGCATTTACGCCATGATTTTAAGAGAGAATAATAGCTACGAGTATAATAAGATTAAGGACTAGGTATGATCTAAAGTCCACTCTAAATGTTGGTAGAATTTTTGTATTGAATACAGTTTTTATTGAAAATCTTCTCAAGAGCTAAATGCTATCAAATAATGTAGGTTATATGTATATAATGCATCGATAAATTACCGTGTGGATCAGTGGATTATAAGAAACTAGCTGTATTACCCGTGCTTCGCTACGGAAAAATTGTGTGGATCCCCCCCCCTTCGTGCCCCCTTAGTGTCCCCCTCCTCGTACCCCCTACCACAATAAGAACATTCCCTGGGGCAAGCACAATAATTTTCCAAAGTTTCATCTCAATCGGATGAACGGTTTAGGTGTCTATAAAGGAGAAGGTGAAAAATGTTAGGTATATACCATAGGTACGAACTAAAATATTTATTATTGGGAATCATCACAATCTGTCATCTAAATTGTCTGAATTAATTAATACGTATCATCAAAATTTATATACCTACATTTTTTTCTGAAATTAACATATTAACAAAATTACGAATATTATTTTACTTAAAAGTTTATATTTTGCAATTTAAATTTCGCGCCGTTGGTGTTCCAACGGGCGGGGTTAATAATATGTATTTCACAATCGATAAAACACACTATGCAATATATTATGTATGTAAAAACAGACTGATGACTGTGTGCCCACCTGTGTACATAAGTATAGACGTGTGTAGTACGGTAAAATATAGTATAGTCAGTCCAGCAAAATAACAACTACTACTTAATATTTGCGTTAAATATTCGCAAATGCCTTGCTATATGGAAACCAATACTGTGTGGTAGAAACTTCTGGAAATTGAGAACCTTCTGTGAAATTTTTTTGATGAGGGGATTCAAGGGTTGTGTGGAGCATGTGTGGTATGGTATGAAAGGGCGTTAGAAAAGAAATTCAAATCTTCAGAAAGTCATTTTTATGCGTCCTCAGACCATCGGGAGACACAGAGTGATCGAGAGAATCCAGTCACCACATACCACATTGTTTGGTGTCTCATAAAAGAGCTTCACAAGTAGAACTTGGCTAGACGGGCAATGCTGGGCAATACAGTTAGTACGGCTTATGAAAAAAATACAATTAACGAAATTGCAAATATTTTTTTACTCAGAGTCCATGCTTCACTGAGCGCATAACATACACTTATTTCACCACCTATAAAAACGTGTATATATTCACGTATACAGGAGAGTACTTATATCAACTAACAACTATAAAAGTACCCTTTTCATGCCCTTATCCTCAATTTTTGATTAAACAATGTAAGACGAATTTTTTTCATTTTAAAAGAAGTATGCAACTGTTTAACTACAGCTTTGTAGCTTCAGTGTTTACCGAGATACGTTACTATCAAAGCAAATTTAATCCCACGCCCTAACCCTTAAGGATTGACTCTTTTTCTGGACAGAATATTATATTTTGACCCTTTCTTAGGAATCCATTTTTTGGAAATTCCTATAAAATTATTTTTTACCGTATTAAGAGGCATTTAAAAATCACCCCTTTTCTTTATGTCCTTTTTCATCCCTTTAAATAAAAATTAAAAAAAAACGGCGAAACAGCCTATTACTAATTTTAATAGTAGAATCTATGTGCCAAATTTCAACTTCGTACAATGTCTGGTTTCCGAGATATTCGCATACTCTGAAAAACTTTCAACCCTATTTTTCACCCCCTTAGGGGCGGAATTTCCAAAAATCGCTTCTTAGTGGAAGCTTTTGTATTAAAACCTATCTGCCTTCAAAATTTCACTTCTCTAGGATTAGCCAATTCGGCTCTGCGTTGATGAGTGAGTATGTCAGTCAGTCATTCAGTCAGTCATTCAGTCATTCATTCAGTCAGGCACTTTCGTTTATTATTAGAGATTACTGCAAAGTTTTTGAAGTGCCCTCAACTATAATTTCTTTAGATTTTTTAATTATGCAGGATACCCATCATAATCATGAGATTACCTACTTATAATATCTATCATTCTAAATGTTTCACCTGTTCATTGATGTGTCGATCTGTTGAGTTACCTATCTGAAAATAGGGATTGGGTATCCTAGGACTCTTGTGTCACTGTGACCAGAACAGATCCACAATGACATCCTTTAAGATTACATGTCTCTTTCCCAGCACCCATGAAAATAAGTATTACTTTTAGTGCGACAGAAATGAATACTGTGTGGTAGAAAGTTCTGGAAATGCGAAACCTTATGAGAAATTTTGCTGATGAGGGGATCTAAGGGTTGTGTGGGGTCGTGTGTGGTATCGTATGAAAGGGCATTGAAAAAGATATTCAGATCGCAGGTCATATTTTGTCCAGTTCAAGCCATCGGGAGACACCGAGTGATCGAGAGGATCCGGTGTTTGGTGTCTCGTGAATGGTATTCACGAGCAGAACACAGATCTTTTTTCAAATTTTGGTCAAGTCATAGTGGGAGACGTTATCAGAACGAAGGAATCCAAGTGTTCGTAGAATTTTGTAGACGGCTCTGGAATCAAGGCGAGCTTTGTAGAACCTTTTTACTATATTATAAAAATCTGTACCTACAAACCTACACATATTATTATATGATACCAATCTTGAAAGACTTTCATAAGTTATAGTACCTGCTGGATTCGCCTTTAATTTCCAAATCTCTTACCCTAACGTCTACATACTTATTATGAATGAAAAGACCGGATGCTCTCACACAATTTAATTTATAGTTTTATCATTGACGAATATGTAATAGTTATCATTTGAATTATACGTGTACCGTAGTAAATTGTTAATAAGTTTAAGGTAAACGTACCTAACTGAAAAAAATATTCCAATACATTACTTAGGGGTAAATGTGTGAGAAATTCAAAACATTACGCCATTATTCCTTTACCTAATTTTATAACAAATTCTAGCGTGAAATTCCAAGAAATTGAAAGAGATCCGTTACGAGTATGTTGTAATTAATATTGTTCCCAAGCTCCCCAAGTTTTGAGATAAATTTAGAAATTACGTTACCTTTAAGTAACTTAATGTATTATGTTCACAATTGACTTTTGTCAACTGCTGTTCATTCATTGAACATTTTAAACGTAGGGAGAAATATGAACGTACCTACCTAATATTTCACGATAGATGACATTCTCATGTGTGTGAACTGTGAAATTACTTACATTTAGCATAGTTTGAAGTCCATTCATTGTGGAAATTTAAGCGATTGATTTTCTACTGTCATCCTCCTGCAATTTATACGCTTTGCTCTTTTTTTACTCGAAACATGTTCGAAATTAGTATCTGGGAATCTGGTTGAAGATATCATTGAGCCATCTCGGACTGACCACGCATCCTAACGCCTCTTCAAGTTTCCTTGAGGGAACATAGGGAGATCACAAGGTTCCATCACTCAGATCGGTTTAACACAATTGGGGTTCTTTCACATACATACCTACATCACTACAATCGCATGGTTTACAATGCATACCTTATTTTTCACCGATTCTCTCCAGCAAAATACCCAATAATAGATTTTATTTTCTTTCACATAGACTTTATTGTTCGTACTCCCAAAGACTGTGTAGACCCCACGTAGTCGCAGTATACCAAACTGATCAATAATCGATGCAACCTTGAAGAAGACGTTACAATAGTGATTCTACGTATTGTTTCCAAATAATTGGTTTCCTTAATTGCCATTCGGAAAAATACACAAAACGGACCAATTTTAACAATAAAAACGATCAATAATGACTTAATATTGTTACCCACATGCTGCCAACATTCAAAATCATGCGTAATTTATGGTTTTACAATATTAAAAGGAAAAACAATAATACCAACAATAATACAGCTAATTATCGCTCGTTTGTTAAAACTATTGTACAATGAATTGAACATGTATTAAAAAAAACTCTGCTTGATATTATCCACTTCGTAGGAAACAATAAACAAAAAAAAAAACAATTTATAGTGTACAACATTAGCCACACTTTGAATCTATTCCTGAGTGTCGTAGATTTTGTATAATATATAGCTAGTAGGTATACTTCCCTTTTGTTAAAAGTGTAATAGTGTAAATAGTTTTATTTTTTGTGAGCCACCCAGTTATTTACAATGATTCTATTGTCACCCGATGTGTTTTCATACAATCGTGTAACGGGTGTGTCAAACTTTGTGACTCTTTTAAAATAATTTACTATTTTTTTCAATACTACATATACTACTATTTATTATTTATTTATTTATATACATGGCTGATGGCACACACACAGACAGCAACATATATAGACAAGACAGAGGATACGGTATAGATAGATAAGAGAAGATACTATTACTAAACCCTCACGCCACCTCCCTTGCGGGGTAAGCAGAGAGAACGGATCGCCAGACTTTCCTATCCTTACACACACTTCGGGCTTCCGTCACATTCATGCAATTCCTCACACACTTATTATTAAAATGAAACACAATATTCAGTACCTACCTTTCACAGACTTTGGTTTATTAAAAAGGTGCATGATTAATACATATTTTCATCATTCAATGCAATGCAACTATTTAGGATATACTAAATATTGTGTTTCATTTTAATGCTAATACAATGAACTTCCATCACGAATTCTCGAACCTTCGGTCAAAACACTGAACATTCTAATATCACTTACTTTTATATTATGTATGGTACATGTAGAGATAAATTATTAGCTCAGAATCTCACACTGAAAAAAAAAACAGTATACAGTATGTTTAAATATTATTTAACAGGCAGTTCTGTCATGTTCGAATCACCCTGTAAAACAAAAAGTATTGTACAATTTTTATAACTCCACCCCACGGTAAACACGCGTCCTTACATTTTGTCTATATAAAAAAAATCTTAACCGTAGCCTAACTGCGTTGTTAGTATAGGTATACCTACATCGTACAAACGCTGCCTACCTAGTACCTACTTTCCTACATTGTTTAATCAGGGGAGCGTTTTTTTACGACGATAAAAATCGAAAAATAATAATGAAGAGTATAGCCGTACGTATGTAGGTAAGGTTGGTACTACTGTTGTTATTTTTGATAATAAATAACAACATGGCCTTTGTACTCTATTTGGTCGATGTACGCCGTGATATTATGCGCCAATATCAGATATAATGTTTATTGCTGTCTATCGTCCTTCAGTTCGCTTACACGAGGCAATAAATTGCTCCACACCGGCAATTTTGCGTCACAATGACGCCATGACAACGTCAAGTAGGTAGATTGCGTATTGCCTTATTGTGATGTGAAATTGCCGTGATTGGAACAATTTAGTTGCTCGTGAAGGCGAACCTTTAAGTCTGTCTGAATTATCAGCTTATATCTCAGACTTATAATTATGTAATTTCTATATTGAAACAACACGTAACGATGAAAAACACAAATGCAGAAAACAATACCGCGACGGCTTGATGGATGATCAGAACGTAAATAATTAGAATGCATATTTGATCAAATTCGGCGCATTTCAAGCTGACGAAAAACATTCGTTTAGATCCATTCCAATTCATGATTCTCTAACAATACACTTTATCCATACAATGACAATTCTGTATATTATTTTTTAATAAAAATTCAGTTTTTATACAACTTTATGTATGAAATATTTCATATTATGACAATAGACGTGTCATCCTACTCATTCTGATTGTTATACAATAACCGTGACCGGATAAAAACCCATAAGAATATTGCTCAACATGAATAAATCCCAAAAAAGACAATAGCCCTTTAGAAATATGCTCAAGGGAGAAAAGCTCAAATCTAATTGGATTTTGAAAATATGATTAATCGTATCTATTAACACACGATTTCTTTCAGTGTGTTAGAAACTAGTATTGATTAGAAGATAAGCAAATAAATAAGATGATCTAAAATGGGATAGACAATAAAATAGTCAACATTTTATAAATAATTCATCCACTGGAACCCAACTAGAAAGTTTGAGCTTTTGTCCATTGAAGTGATTTTATCTTTTTTGAGATTTATTCATGTTGAGCAATATTCTTATGTGTTTTTCTCAGGGAACTTACAATAACTTATACCACTTTTAGAATAAGTATTTTATATTAATAATTTCTATATTATTTATTCAATTTCATGTCATTCTTGTGTTGGCCTATCAAGTTTTTATGAAGTATATTGTCATTTGATATCAAATATAAAAAAAGGTGTTCCCTGGAATATGCCTGACCACACACCACGTTCTTTATTGTGGTGTTAGAAAAGAAATAAAATTAATGACAAAATTTAATATGTATAAAGTTAGGTAGCGATGTAGTATGATTGAAGATTTTTATCATCTTTTTGTCCTTTCTCAATACAAACAATCATTCATACAAACGATCGTTTAGTAGGTGAAGTATTTGTTTAGGTAATGGGGGGAACAAAAGTAAACCATCGCAAGTCGGAACGTAAAAATATAGGTAAGTATTTAAAAAGTTTTAAGATCCACGCTTATATTTATCCGTATAAAAAATAATAAAATTTATCAATTAAAACGTGTCTATGATAAAACGGTGCTACAATTTTAAACTGTCACCCAGAGTGTCACCATGTGCATGTGCGCAAAATTTAAGATGGTGTGATATTGGGAAGCTATTTTAATTTCAAGATGAAAATGTAGACGCATATACCAATATCAACTATAGATTAAGTTAAATAAAAGATTTCAAGTAGTTTATTCGGTCAGTTGCACATATAAATCTTTTCTATCTGGTAAACTTTTAACTGATTTTTAGTCGCCGCTTTCTTGCTGAGGACGGCAAGCTGATTAAAGAACTTTTATGCCTCATTCACATGCTGGCCGAGCTGTCACGTTTTTTGTGTGAATGAGTAAAACGACGTGCGGACGGGGTGATTGTCTTGGATTGTATAAATGTATACGTAATCGACGGTTAACGCCTTTTTACTCATTCACAGAAAAAACGTGACAGCTCGGCCAGCATGTGGATGAGGCGTTATGTTGAAACAACTTAAGTATTTGCAATGTAGTTAAATAAATAAATAAATCTTTATTGGCTAGAGAAAATGTGCATAGTTACAAAAACAAGACAATTATAGTGTGCCAAAAGGCGGACTTATTGCAAAAACAATATCTTACAGTCAACCCCGGTTTTAAAAACATTAAATCTGATTGTAACATTATGTAATATGTATGGGGTGGTTGGCTATTTATTTAAACACTCGTGTTGTTGAAACAATAATACTAAACTTCCTGACATGCACACTCTCAAAACATCTCAGTTTACCTAAACCAGGGGTCATGTGACATTTGGCAGGAGATGTTATTTAACCTTTGTGTGTTATTCTTATACACAGTGAGTATAGTAAATGGTTCCCGGAGAAAGCCCCGTAAGAATATTGCTCAATATGAATAAATCCCAAAAAAGACCTTTAGAAAATTCTCAAGGGACAAAGGCTCAAATTTAATTGGATATAAAATTAATCTTATCGATATTAGCATACGATTTATTTCAGTGTGTTAAAAAATAGCATAGATTAGAAAATGAACAAATGAATAAGCGGATCTAAAACGGGACGGAAAATACAATAATCAACTTTTTATAAATTATTCATCTACCTACTGGATACAATAAACAATAAACTATAAAGTTTGGGATTTTATCCCTTGAGCAAATTTCTTAAGAGCTTTTGTCATTTTTGGGATTCTTCTTCTTCTTATCGTGTCACTCAACACTCATTAGGGTCCCCCTACGCTCCCAGAAAGCCACAACCTCTCCTGCGTCATCGTCCAAGGGAGAGCGGTCTGCGAGACTCTCCCATGTGCACCGCCCAGGAGCCACTGGGCAGGCCAGACAGAATTTTTGGGATTTATTCATGCTGAGCAATATTCTTACGGGATTTTGTCTGGATACGGGTATAAATATACTTGTACTATTTACCTTAACATAGGTAAAAGGTCGGCCCGACAAATCTTAAAAGCTTAGGGCCATAAAACATTTTAAGGGCATGTGTGTATTTATTAGCAAAAACATCTCAGAATTTGTAGTAACTACATACTTACCTATTTATCCTAGGACTACGAGTACAATGGTTAGGTAACGAAATTGCATAGATAAAATCCCATGTGGACGAAATCACACACACGATAAAAAATACGTTTGAATAATTCCTAATAGTTTTCACATTGAAAAAAAAAACATTTTTACAGAGAAATTATCATTAAAAAACGTATAACAAAAATTGGTAGTCGATAGATTGGTAGATAGGTAGATAGAATTGGTAGTCGGGTTGTTAACATGCTCATCTGTCAATAAAGTGGACCCGGTTCGATTTCTGATAAGTATTGAAAAACTTCACTTCATGATACAAGCTTCTTTACCAAGTATTGAAATGTACAAAGGTACCTAAGCCCAAATACATTATTCTTTTTTAAAAAAAAAACGTCAAACCGTTTTTAAGAACAAAGCTCCAAATAAATAATGGGCGGTGAAACTCATTGCTAAAAAAATTGTGTATAAAGTAGTGATTCTTAATAATAGTAATTTTTAGGAACACCTGCCATTTACAGAACGCTTGAAAAAATATTAAAAAAACTTAAGCGCCTAATATGAAACTCGGAAATCCCACGGGGAATGTGTGATTTCGTCTAATTGTCTGTTATTTCGTCTAATAGTGTGACTTTGAGAGGGCGCAAGATAGAGATATATGCAGGAGTAGGGGGGAGGCCTATGTTCAGCAGTGGACGGAGATGGCTGGATAAGTAAGTAAAGTAAGTGTGACTTTATCTCATGCGATTTAGTCATAGTATGCGATTTCGTCCTAACGCGAATACTGTTAGGTATATTTATATTTCTGTATTCGTATTGTTGTTTACTTAGGGTATATTGTATAAAGACAACACGGAGGCATTATGTAATACAAATTCTGCTGGCGAGATTCTGACAGTTCCAACATCTGTTCCTTGTCTGATTTATAGGTAGGTACTGTATGTATAAGGATAAGGAGTCCTGAAACATCCGAAATAACAAAGTTGCTACCTAAATATTATTACAAACAAGACACTATAGATAGTTCCTTTAGACGTTTGTTTTTCGATATTCATAAGGTTCGACCCGTGACCGGACAAAAACCGATAAGAATATTGCTCAACATGAATAAATCCCAAAAAAAGACAAAAACCCTTCAGAAATATACTCAAGGGACAATGGCTCAAATCTAATTGAGTTTTGATAATAAAATTATTTTTATCTATTAGCATACGATTTCTTTCACTGTGTTAGAAACTACTATAGATTAGAAAATAAACAAATAAATAAGCAGATCTAAAATGGGATGGACAATAAAATAGTCAACATTTTATAAATATTTCGTTTACTGGAATCCAACTAGAAAGTTTGGGCTTTTATCCCTTGAGCACGTTTCTTAAACGTTTTTATCTTTTTTGGGATTTATTCATGTTGAGCAATATTCTCATGGGTTTTTCTCCGGGAACCCGTTTCGACCAACCCTTGTAAAACGGATTCTTGAGTATCTATGATTGAAACCATTGAAACCATGACGAATTCAACTATATTAAGTGCAGGTGTTATAATATTGTATCATATTTGATACACTTCATTTATGACAATCACACAGAACTATTATATTGTATCATATTTGATACACTTCATTTTTGATAATCACACACAGTTCTTCTATTGTTTGACAACAGCTGATGATTTTCATGTGCATGTTTGTCGGTAAAAAACCCTTCACGCTTTGATGGTGTTCTTGTCAATAGCGTCATGGTATATAGTACAAAATTATCTACGGTTACCTTCTTCTTCTTCTTCTTCTTCCTCTTTGAATTGATCTTGGATCTGTTTAGCCTAGTTAGCCACTGTTACCTTTTGAAATTATGCTTTTATCTATACGAAATCTAACGAGATTCAATCAGGTAGATTTGAACGTGTACGACATAATTATTAATTGTCGAGTTTATCCAGTGAACATAGTTCGTATCAAATTCTTTATATGTAGTAATCTTTATTCTCATATAATGGCTTGGGCATGTTGAGAGAATGAATGATGACAGGAAGACTTAAAAAAATGGGTGAAGGAAGAACAAGTGAAAGCAAGTGTGGCTATACGAGATTGACACGGACCGATTATGTTGACTGAATCTTCAAAGATGGACGCGTTTTAGAGTAAAAGAAGTCGGGGAGCGTGAGAGCAATCAGATAAAAAATACAACAACGGTAAGAAGTGATTGATTGCACACTAGGGCGAACTTATCGCGAAGTCGCGATTTCTTCCAATTAACCTTATATCGTTTTTTATCGGCTTTATTTTCATCTTTCAAGTATGCAAGCGTATGCCGGGTATTCTGCTTGTGCCTATTCAAAATTCTTGTAATACAATTTCAATAAATAATACTTACATTAATTTTCGATATTAATAATAATTTGGGTCGAAAATTCTTGGAAAAGTATTCCAATACAGATTTCCTTATTGGTACTAAATATTATTTACCTCTTTGTATTGGGATTACTAAGTAGGTTTAATTGTATTGAACTAAAATTAATTCAGGCTAAATTAATTTCGTTATACAAAACAAGGGAATTAAGAAGGTTCTTATTTTAGTACGGTTATACCTCTGTGTTTGGTATCTAATAGACATGTGCGCCGGCTGCAAAAAAGCCGGCGGCGGCGCCCATGTCTAAAATCGCCGGCGGCGGCGCCACGCCGGCGGCGTGGATACAAAGTGAGGGGGGGGAGCATTGGATTTTCTTGCACTATACTTTAAGTTTAAATAAATAAATAAAACTATTGTTTTAAATGATTAAATAAGTATATGTGAAAAGGATAATGATAAAATCGATTTATTTATTTTGAAAACTATGATTATTTCAATGACAAAGTAAAATAAAAGCTCATATTTGAAAAATAATGGAATATTTCATTATTGCTTTTTCATGGTACTGGAGGGCATGTTAAAATAAACTAAGCAATAAAGTCAAACGCATCAGAATGAGCCTCACTATGGGCAGTGCAGTCGAACAGGTTTATCATTTGGCAATATTTGGGCTGTTAGCTAAACGGTGAGTAAAATTGAAACTCTGAAATAAAGTATAGAATTGCGATGACGAGGTCGACCTTCCACAAAATTCAAAACTCCTTGAGCATAAGCTGTAAAAACATATGTGTTGTATGTACTGTTGTTTGTAGTTGAAGGGTAATTTAATAAAATTATGTAATTTAATTAAACTATCTCTTTTGCGATGTTATTTTAGGAGTAAAAATAAGGATAATTAATGAATAAACATAAAATATGACGTTTTTCGTCGAAAGGTGCATAAATTCATAATGATATCAACCAAAATACGTAATGCTTACCGGTGGAAAGATAAATTACAATTTGAGAGTAGTCTGTAATCACAGTCTGAGAAACCACGTAAGGGGATAGTATTTTTTTTATTATTAAAATGCAGCCTTTAGTGAGCGAAATAATTGGATTTTAACGTTAAAATATCTAATTATATTCACATTTTGACACTTTGAAGATCGTAAACGTCAAAAATTATCAAATGAATATCGTTTTTTGTCAAGAGAAAAGGAGTCATTATCCTTTTCACAGTGTTGTATTGAAACAAATGAAGTATAGCGAATCTAGTCAAGTGGAATAAAAATAATTTTGATTTGGTACTTCGATAATCAAAGGTTAAACTAATGAAAAGAGAGAACGGTTGACCGAAAAGACGAAAGGCCGCATATTTTGGTCAGATATTCTGCCAAAATTCACGTGGTTTAAAAATTTCAGCGTGGTAAAATCGACCGGCGTCCGAAAAATCGATAAAAAAAACCATAAAGTTACTTATATAAAAAAAAGTTTGTTTTTCATTTAATTTCCACCACGAAGAACCAAATTATTAATGCCCCCATCCCATCCTATTTCTTGTTTTCGAATCGAATAAGTAAGACACAGAAAGTTCCCCGATTTTTTTATGCAAAACCAAATGAACGAAATATTTGAAAACCAAATGAACGAAACATTTGAGAAAATTTCATTATTGCTTTTTCATGGTACTGGAGAGCAGGTCAAAATAAACTAAGCCATAAAGTCAAACGCGTCAGAATGAGCCTCACTATGGGCAGTGGTGCAGTCGAACAGATTTATCATTTGGCAATATTTGGGCTGTTAGCTAAACGGTGAGTGAAATTGAAACTCTGAAATAAAGTCTTGAATTGCGATGACGAGGTCGACCTTCCACAAAATCCAAAACTCCTTGAGCATAAGCTGTAAAAACATATGTGTTGTATGTACTGTTGTTTGTAGTTGAAGGGTAATTTAATAAAATTATGTAATTTAATTAAACTATCTTATTTTCGATGTTATTTTAGGAGTAAAAATAAGGATAATTAATGAATAAACATAAATTGTGGTGTTTTTCATTGAAAAGTGCATAAATTAATAATGATATCAACCAAAATACGTAATGCTTACCGGTGGAAAGATAAATTACAATTTGAGAGTAGTCTGTAATCACAGTCTGAGAAACCACGTTAGGGGACAGTATTTTTTTTATTATTAAAATGCAGCCTTGGGTGAGCGAAATAATTGGATTTTAATGTAAAAATATCTAATTATATTCACATTTTGACATTTTTAACATCGTAAACGTCAAAAATTACCAAATGAATATCGTTTTTTGTCAAGAGAAAAGGAGTCATTATCCTTTTCACAGTGTTGTATTGAAACAAATGAAGTATAGCGAATCTAGTCAAGTGGAATAAAAATAATTTTGATTTGGTACTTCGATAATCAAAGGTTAAACTATTGAAAAGAGAGAACGGTTGACCGAAAAGACGAAAGCCCGCATATTTTGGTCAGATATTCTGCCAAAATTCACGTGGTTTAAACATTTCAGCGTGGTAAAATCGACTGGTGTTCTAAAAATCGATCAGAAAAACATAAAGTTACTTACATAAAAAAACGTTTGTTTTTCATTTAATTTCCACCACGAAGAACCAAACTATTAATACCCCCATCCCATCCTATTTCTTGTTTTAGTATCGAATAAATAAGACACAGAAAATTCCCCGATTTTTTTTTATGCAAAACCTAATGTACGTAATTCAGACGACGGAATAGGTCTGTAACGGAACTGCATTAGTTATTATTCGATATCTTATATAATTACTGAATACTAGCGTCGCCACAGCTGAATACTTAATTTTTTTTTACCTGGTAAAGTTCTTATTTCGATTTCTGTCTCAAGAAACAAAGGATAAATACTTTTAGTTACACGGTTCCCACGCCGCCGGCGTGAGCGTTTTGCCGGCGGCGGCGCGCCGACCGTGATCAGCGGCGGCGCGCCGGCGCGGCGCTCATGTCTAGTATCTAACGAAACTGCTTCACCAGTAAAACTCATATCTTTTTACAAATTATGATCTAGCTATTATTAGTGGGAGGCGCCATTACAATAGTTCTAGCATTTAAAGGCATAAAATTTTGTTTATTAAAAAAATCTTTAGATGACTTATTAAATACTAGCTGTATTTCCCGTGCTTCGCAACCGCAAAATTTGTGTATGGATGGTGAAGTAGATCGGCAGTGGAACCATCATCATCTATCAGTCAAGGTCACTTAAGCTCACAACTATTTTGGTGCCCCTCCCAGCCCCCCATTATTCTTGAGGATGTCGGGAGGGTTACTATTCATCTTACTGACGCGGAAAACTATGGATTCGACACTAATATCACTTTTTTCATTCCATAGCGTGCATTATTATGTCTACTGTGCTGTCGACATCGAGGAGACTTATAATTTTGGTGAATCTCTACATTCCATTACGTTATAATTTTGATAAATTCATAACGGAAATTTTGATCAAAGTTTCGAGTAGGTACCAGTACCCATTTTAGTATAAGATAGCTTGATATTTTTGGGTACCTAAGTATTTATCTACTTTCTGAGGTAAATATTATTGCCCCGGGGTAAATAATAATAAAGTTAAGGGAAGCGTTTAATAAAATATTTGTTATCAAATTACATTCTGTTCTGGAACAAGACATTTCCGCCCAAAGCACTTCAATTTGATGCCCTATCTTGCGTTCTCCGCAAATTCTCTACATTTTCTTTAAAAGTATTTCATTATTTTCAACATCTTATTAAAGTACCTACATAGAAAATATGTATTTTATTTTATCCTATCATGCCTCTTCCCTTGCGGGGTAGTCATAGACAGAGCTCAAAATTTTCCTATCCTTAAACATTATTTTTCTTTTTTTTTAAATTAATTTTGGTTTATCGAAATAAACCGAAATACATCTTTGTACACTTCACAGTAAGCTTGAAAAGCTTATGTTGTGAAGTGGATAGGAAGGTAACATAGGAATATTTAATTTTCCAACATTAATCCTAAATATTACTCCAAGTGATTCTTCGACGACCAAATTTCCTCACACCCTCCATCAGTTGGATTCTAGTAGAGGAATTATTTATAAAATGTTGACTATTTTGTTGTCCGTCCCATTTTAGATCAGCTTATTTATTTGTTTATATCCTAATCTATGACAGTTTCTAACACACTGAAAAGAAATCGCATACTAATATGTAGATAAAATTAAAATTATTTTCAAAATACATACAATTTTTTACAAGCTTTTGTCTCATGAGCGAATTTCTGAAGAGCTTTCGTCTTTTTTGGGATTTATTAATTTTGATATATTTTCTTATGACTTTTTGTTTGGTCACACTCGTAGAAAATGATATAATATTTCATTTTATTAAAAAAAAAGTTTTATTTACCACGGTAATGTAGTTCTAGGTATGGAGCTTATTATTGAGTGTCTTGTACAGGAATTTCTATGCAATAATATCATTCCATAACGTAACTACTATATAAATATATGAATGCATGTCAACGCTTTAAATGGATCCTTCCCTAATCCCCTACAAGTATTACCCGTCTTTGTCAACGATGCGTTAAAAATTCTTACATTTTTACACGTCACTTTTTCTCTGATTCGTCGACAGAAATTGCAAACCATCTGTAAAATTTCAGCCAAAATCACATTATCGTAAGATTATCGTGGAATGAAATTGAACAAATTGGGATGGCAGATAGACAGATTTTTTATTTAGTCATTATGGTGTATACATAAAAACATAGTTAGGCATTTCAATTCAAATTATAGACTTTTACCAATATGTGAACAGCTCATCTATGTGTAAAAGCCTAACCGTGGGTGAATGATTGCCCAGTATCTCACCACACGGTATAAAATCATCAGTATAATACAATCATCACAAGAATATGCAAACTACAATTTAATAATGCTAATTAAATAAAATACCAAATTCAATCATTCAAAAAAATATTAGATAACGTCATGTATAAATATTGTATGAATGTGACGGAAGCAAAAAGCGTGTGAAAAGTCTGTTCTCTGTAAGGGGATAGAAAAATGAATGCAAATTTCAGGCATGTAAAAATTAGACTGGGATTGGTGAATGTTACTTCGTACTCAGCCGACGATCAGTCATAATAAGGAACACATTCATAAGAAGGAACAATACCAATACAAGCAATAATGCCAATAATTACGTAAAGTGAGAAAAAGTATTACCCTTTTTACGCATTGTACGTTTTACAAACAGCACACACCATCAGGCACGCACAAAGGTTTGTCCATATATTATTAATCTATGGGTTTGTCAACGACTAAATGACCGTTAGGCCATACCTTTGGATTAGGCCATACCTTTTAGTGTGCAGATTTTTGAGCCCAATTTCTAATATTACCATAACATATCACTGGTAGAGAATAGGGCGTTCTCACAAAACATAAATTGTTATGTTCATAAATATCGTTTCCTGAAAAGATTGCAAACTACTGAAAACATGATCTTGTACCATTAGAAGCTTGTTGAGTGTTAACTATTACAGTTAATAACTTAGCATAATATAGACTTGTCTAATATAGGAGGAATACTTACCTACTCTCTACTCTCGTCTTCTGAAGACACATGTGCCGAACAGATGGGTGTAAAATCTGTTACTTTATTATGTAGATTTGTGCGGGGGACCTTTGCATAACACAATCGTAATTTCCAAATAACAAACATTAAGTTAAATGGATCATATAATATGGCTAATGATCGGGTGCGTCGGATTGTTAACATACAAATTCAAATGAGACACGCAAAATATGGGCTCAGAGACAATTGGAACATTCATTAACGCGCTACTTTAATTTCAACTATATCAAATTAATTTCACTTTTCTGTGTTGTATCTGTTTTTTTTTCACGACATGAAATGTAGATTTTATGGTGTGTAAAATTTGGCGCAGAAAATTAAGATGTTTTTAGTAAACTTAACGGTTTTTTGTGAACAGATGTCAAAGTTCACAATTTTGAGAGTTAGAACGTACTTCACGCTGTGTGGCAACTTTTTTTTTTTAAATGAGTGCATGCCTCTAAACATTTCACACATCACTTTACTTCCTTTGATTCGTATCGTAGGTTGTAGGGTAAATTCCTGTGCAATTTCTACTTCTAAATTTATATTTATACCTCCTGTAATTCTGTGCACCACCCTCTGAAAATTCTATGAATTTTTACCGATTGGTCAAAGTACCGATATACACATGGGTGAAAGAAAGGATATTCAAGGACAAGTATGTGTAAAATGAATCAAAGAGTGTGTTTGACGAATTGAATGAATGTGATTGAAGAGAGAAGTGTCTGTAAGGATAGAGAAAACAGGCGTTCTGGTGTCTTTGCCTACCCTGCAACGGATATAACAGAATGGAATGGGTTTTAGAAGTATTCGCCGGATATTGCGCATATTATATGGCATTCAGAGCCGTTTTCTTACCACTTCTCAAAACGCAGAACCGACAATAGGTATCCAGGTATATTGTAAAGATAAAAAACCTCTTATATAATTCTGAGTAGGCACCATTCTATATCTACATATACTTGCACAATATCTGCGTACATGATCATAGGTAGCTTCATCTTTTTCAAATAAGGATGTTTTGTGGAGTGTATTTTTTATCTCTTAAATATATTTTTTTCTGATTTATTTTTACACTCGCCTAACAACGTGTTAGTTACAGATATCCGGCCACCCCGTCGCTGTGTATTAAAAAATATGTTAACATAAAAAAAAACGAGTATTCCATTAACCTCTATTTACTCAGGGATGTTTCTCGACGCATTCTTTAAGTGGCACTCGTAAATCCTTTTCGTGATGGAAGCCAGACCCATGCCCTAATACTCAATGTGTTTATCGTAACTCACACTTTTTAAATCAGATATCTGAATGCTGGAGTCGAGTAAAAAAACTATTAGTATGTAGTTCGTCCTAGAGAACATACAGGGGTCTGAATTCCTCGGCACTCAGATTTGTTATGTGCTTATTTTATTTGCTAGTTGCGTTGTCTCTCTCCAATGACATTTCTAACTCTCTGATATCTTCACGATAGAAACTTTGCCACTAGAATGGGTAAAATGGGTGATGTTATGGTTAATTCTTATCAAATTTTGTGCCCTCTATCAAAATTTTTGTGTTCATATTCGTTTAAGATCCAAGACCCAAACATATTAGTCTGATTAGAATCGACTTCGACTCTTGGATTCAATTAGAGTCACGGTGAATGTGTATTTGAATTTATTTTAAAACCAACTATGTGCTTTTTTACGTAAAATAATTGATCTTTATTGCACAAAGCTTTCAAGAATATTCTTTAATAGTATTATGGAACACAGGTTCTATCATTTGTACTTTATATTAATCTTATTTTAATTTGAAACGAGAGCTCATTATCGATATAAGCTTTGAACAGTTATGTAGTCTTTATTAAAATTTGCTTTTTCAATTAAGTTAAGGACAGCTGAAAAAGCTCATTAATGTAAATTGTCATTCAAGTACTGCAGCTTTACTGAAATATTACAGAGCTTTCGTATAACGTATCTAATATTATAGTTTCTACCGTCTGTAGTCATTATGAATAGACATTATCGTTATATTGTGGTTACTGAAATGCATTTCAATCGTTTTCAGCTGAAATTCTGAAACAGTGGCGGAGGTTAATACAAAATGTACACCCTGTGCTGTACATGTAATTAGAATTTAGTTGCGTCAGCGATTTATAGAATCCAAAACCGCATTAACCTATCAGACATATTACCTAAATTATGATCAAATTCAGCTAAAACAAAGTTAATTTATCAGACATAATTAATAGAATTTTAGACATCTACTTATTTTTAAGTACAAGATGAAGCGATTTAGCTACTCCAGTTTCAATTGTTACGATTGGTTTGATGCAAAGCCCCATGTCTCCTTCTCCACTCATCCCTGTCCCGTGCGGTTCTTTTTACCTCTTTATATTATGAGTCGAAGCTCATATTCTGGCACAGGTTTTCCAGGTATTCTTTCCTTGGTCGTCCTCTGTAGTTTGTCCCCTCGTTCGTTCCTTCAATTAATTCAAATATGAGACCCTATTGACGCACTATAATATTATATGGTATATTTCGAGGCATGTAATAATCATCTCTCATGTACTTTTGATCACATATTTTATATTTTTTTGTCAATGTTTCAGATGTACCTTAACTTATTTATTTTTGTTGTTGCTTATATTGTACTTGTTATTATTATTATTCATGTTAAAGGCTCGCGCCATGAATAAATAAATAAATAAATGAAATACAACTAAACTAAATAAGCTTTTGACCTACGGGGAAGCCACTGTTTTTAACTCAATTAGATTATTTATGCTAAGAATGTAGAATTACTTAACGGGTTCAAAGAATTTCTTAACCATACGTTAAGAAATAAAATAAAATTATCGTAGTAGTAAGACAGTATTCTCAGACTATGGGAATTAAATGAACTAATGTTTACTTAGGAATGTTAAACAATTTTCAAATACAAACAATAATATAAAAATGGTGGAAGAGACAAATATTTTAAGGGTGTTTATTTTGGTTTATAGTAAACACAATTTAAGAAACAATTTAAAGTGTGATTTTGTGTTTTTGTAAACACACAAAGAATTTAATAATTGTCTGTAGCTTCGGGGGCTGCTACTACTTCTGTTAACATTGTTTATTCAGGACGGTGTATTTTTTTGTTGAATAAAATTAATTTTTAAAATGGTGTTTATGATTATTTTAAAAAACACGGACTTTTTATTGTATTATTCCTACCTGCAAATGTTGATTTTGGTCCTCGAAAAAAATACTGCTTTTGGTGAATAAACACAAAAAAGTCAAAAGGCCTTCAGAGATATTATTAAAAGCCCAAACTTGTCGGGCTTCAATTTATATATTTTATTTCGGTTATACTCGTAGTTGATACAACTAACTAAATTTAAGTTAATTTAATGAAAACACTGTAGGTAATGGATCTTACACAATTTATTTGAAATTTCGCAAAATCTAGTAAGAATCGCGTTTTTTTCAGTTGAGCATAATTCCGTGTGGGTTTTGTCCTTCTTGGGGCTTATTCATTTTGAACAATGATGTATTTATCATCACGACTTATTTCACTTGCTAAAGTACTGATATTTTTTTTTCCAATAACTCATTTAACTATTTTTTTTTCTTTCATTACAGGTGTTGGTGAATGTGTGCGCTGGTTTTGATATTGAAATTGAAATGAAAAAAAAGTGTCAACATTTTCTTTTGTAAACGAGTGTCGTAACTACCTACTTAGCAACATAGTAAAGACAACTTTTGTATAGAAAAGTGGCGTTCGTTGAAAAATCCCCCTCCCACGTGAAATCGAATGAAGAATGATATACATACTTCTTCGTGAATAATAATTTTTCCCCTTCGAAAAAAAAAGTAAATTGAATTTCAGTGTGAATATGAGGTGATTTTCTCATGAAATAGAAAATAGAAAAGGATAACAATACGCGATATTTACATCTGAAGAGCACGCGTACAAGAGAGATGGCTTCAGTTTGTCAACTCCTCCTAACACTCTGTGCTGTCATCATTCAAGTGCATTTTGGTAAGTGAACACCTAATTCTGTTATTTACGTTTTTTTCTATGGAGACGACATATGATCCACAATATCTCCAATTTCTATTGTACTGTTCAAGAAGAGGTGTAGATATTTTGAAAAATTATATTTTTTAATGTCACAATTTATTATTTGTGAGAATATAGGATTTTTTTGTTGAATAACAAGTCGCTATCTTATCAAATATACAGCAAAGGATAGACTTTCCATCAGGCTTATGACTGATCGTCGGTTGGTTTTATGTGATCACTTTACACTTAAGAAACATTCACCAATTCCAGTCCATACGTCTGCCGCAGTCGAGAATCGAAGCCAGACCTCGAACTTGACAAGCCGGTAAAAGTGTATATGTATTGTACGCCTGTCCTCTATTGACTTTATTTTTGGTATTTACACGGACAAAACATAAATTGTAATTTTCAATTAAAATATACACAACTTTATAAGCAAATGCTCACCAAAGCGAGCACATCGCGAGCTCTTCTAGCTAACATTTCACTTACGTGTGGTTAAGTGAATGTTACTCAAGTGTAAAGTGATCACATTAAACCAGTCGACGATCAGTCATAAGCCTGATGGAAAGTCCATCCTTCGCTGTGAATTTGTTGAGATAACCACTTGATATCTTTTATCAAATTCAAATTTGTGTTCTTCCAAGCAACCGTATATTAGCGTAAATTTAATATTTTAGCTACCTGCCTGCTTACATACTCGTAATCTTATTTGCACATGAAATTAAATATTTTTTAATCAGTCTCAAGAAACTTCTTTGCTTAGGGTTTCTTAAATCCTCTCTAAAGACGAACTTCCTCGAGAACTTTTTCTGAGAATTTCATGTACGTAGATACTCTCTCATACTTTCAGGGAACTGCTTGGATATTTAGATATAAAATTACTTAAAAATTACTTACGTAGATATTCCCTGGAATTAGGTTAATTAAAAAACTCTGGAAGAAAACTTAAATATCTTCTGGAATCACTAATGTTTAAAAGAAATTACTTTTAGAGATTTTCCACAATTTACATTAGAGTGAGTATATCTAATTACTCCGCTTTTATGTAAAATCATCCGTTGTTGTTGTTAGTGTCTGAGTCTAAATTTTCCTCTTCAAATTTTCACATCTTCCTAATGATCCAGCTCCCCAAATATTTGCACACATATTTGCTTTAGCTGGCAGTTTAAAATACATATTATAGTGCTGTTTTATCATAGACACGTTTCGATCACCGTCATATTGCAGAAAGCTTTCATAGATATTAATTAATTTATTTATACTTTAAGTTAACAAAGTATATACATATTAAAAAATAGCCATAGTACAGATTATAAAGCATCATTCACTAGGGCGAACTTACTGCGGAACTGAGATTTCTTCCAGTTAACCCCATCTTAACCTAATCGCCTATGTCCAGGAATCAGTTTTATACGGGAAAACTCCTAACAGTTGTGTTAATGTCTAAACATATTTTGAGTGACGATAGAGCAGAATCCTGACTTAGACATTGGCTATTGAAAAATCTCAAACCTCTTACGGTTAGCGAGAAAAATGACATCAATTACAAAATAACATGTACCTAAGCAACATTGTATCAAATCTGAAATCCAGTCGGACTCAAAAGCTAAGTACTTAGGTACACATACTTGGTAAATACTAATCGATTGAATTTTTATATGCATTGCATACATAAGCGTGGTTTAAAAAAAATCAATTACCTTTTTTTCTAATAAATTCGTCAGTTTCTTTGAAAGCAGAAACCATAATCGCGAGCTTGAAAAAAAAACTCTAGGTAGATACAGTTGTAGGTAGAGGAAATTGATTGCTTGGAGGAGTTTGAATAATGTAGTGCATTAAAATTTAATTGAAAACTTTCCTTTCTCGATCTCCTTAGTTCCTATATAAGTTTCAGGGAGTCACTTTTTCACAAGTTTTTCCCCTTCCACTGCGACATTTAAGACTTATGGTGACGATTATTAAGAAAGCATGACGATGGGAAGGTTGTATATTAGTTGGTGTGGAGTCAAGAGGAGTGGTGTATAGTCGCAAGAGACGTCGCCAGGTGTC
Source organism: Ceraclea dissimilis (assembly GCA_963576895.1). Classification (NCBI taxonomy): domain Eukaryota; kingdom Metazoa; phylum Arthropoda; class Insecta; order Trichoptera; family Leptoceridae; genus Ceraclea; species Ceraclea dissimilis. Next base: position 2,285,307 of record OY756360.1, read on the forward strand.
GCAAGGGGTCGCCCCTAGCGGACCTCGTGATTGACTGAGCCCATTACTGGGTTCCTTAGGGAGAAATCGGCAGGTAAAGGTAGCGATTTCTAATGCCTTCCTTCTCGAAACATCAGTATATTGGGTTTGTGGTTCTGATCATTTCAGTATAATACTTTTTCTCGAGTCTTAATCCTGCGGATCGGTTTGCAGCAAATTCTTATATCTCGATCTCCATTCTTCTCTGTCTTCTACGGCTCTCTTCAGCTCGATAGATGTGGCTCAGTTTATGTCCTCGTACACCTGGTCCAGGTACTGTCGTTGAGGGCGCCTTCTGTTGTTTATTGTGGATTAAATCATGTAGGAAGTCCTCGTGGCGCATGATGTGGCCAATCCAGCGGGCATATCTCTCGGAGATGGTGCCGAGTAGGTGCCTTCCTTATTCGACTCCGCTGAGAACCTCGGCATTCTTTTTATAGTCCCTCCAGGAAATTCCTAGTCCTCTTCTATAACACCAAGTTTCAAAAGCCTCCAGTCTGTTCTTGTCCCTGTAATATCTTCCAGCACATTTTATTTCATTGTATGTTTACACAAAGTATTTTTAGAAAAAATCAATTTGACGATTCCAATAGCTAAACGATTTTTTTCCACTGTCTTATGAATAGTCTACATTTTATCGTAAAATAAACATTGCTGAATCGACTCAGATTGGAAATAGGTTGTATCAAACTGTAAAAAAGGTTTTTTGGGGAGTGGTGTGCGTCCAGAGAACTGATATTTCACCGGAATTACGAGGGAGGAGAGTCGTCAGACATGGAATAAAAGTAGTCGTAGTAGAATTCACCTGAAACTTTTCCTGTATAGGGGTTGCTCCACTGATACCTAAAGTGTAGCACTGATACGTTATGTGTATATATAAATCCCATTCCTAATATCCCAACTCTCCCCTTCTTCTATATATACAATGTAGTGCCTACTTACAACTTTGAGCTTTCGCGTTTTCGGATTCGTAATTTCATTGATTCGCGAATTTTTAGACATTTTATTTGACCGAAACATATAATTCGCGTTTCTTTTTCTAAAATTCCAATATTTTGGAAATGCTTCGGAGAATAGATTATACAAATGGTATGATGTACTTTGGATGGACGGATGTATGGACTGGAATTGGTCGTAAGCCTGGTGGAAAGATCTTTGCTGTTCTTTGCTGTTTATCTTTATTTACTATATTTAGGTACATTTGTGTTTTCAAGCTCACAAGTGTACGAGATTTTTTGTTTAAGGATGATTTTTTTATCCTAAGTATATCACGTGGACTGCTTTCAATTACCATATACACTGACTCGTTAAAAAAATCACTGTTCCACTCAATTCGCGACGAGTTTTTCGAATCGAACATCGCGAATATTGGAGACAATACTTTGGTAGAGGGTATATTCCAATACACGGGGATTGTAACTTCTGAGAGTAAAAAACGTATCGAGAGCTTTAAAAGCAGTTCAAGTCTTTTAAACGGTCAAGTGATTCGGTGTCTAAACGCCCTACAAAATACTTTTACGTAAGTACAAAACGATCTTACTCGTATATTATTGTGCAAGTTTTACTGGAAAATGTTTCGCTAGTGACTATATCGGTTTGCCGGAGAAAAATCCATAAGAATATTGCTCAACATGAATAAATCCCAAAAAAGACAAAAAGCCCTTCAGAAATATCCTCAACGCGTTTAAGCCCAAATTTTGTAAATGGATTCCAGTAGACAAATTATTTATAAAATGTTGACTGTTTTATTGTCCGTCCCATTTTAGATCCAGTTATTTATTTGTCCATTTACTAATCTAGTAGTTTCTAACACACTGAAAGAAATCATATTATGCGAATAGATACAAATTACTCGTATTTGTGTGTTGTACAAATTATAAAGTGCTTTCGTCTTTTTTGGGATTTATTCATGTTGAGCAATATTTTTATGGGTTTTTGTCCGGTCACGAACTATATCAACCTACAAGAACTTTTAAATAGAGTGTTTTTGTTTAGGGAGAATAGTATCTGAACACGAATAAAAAAATCGTCGGTAAAAAGGATTATTACCAATAAGGATATCATCCTAAAACATGGTAAATGAGATGTTTAATTGATTCTAGCAGTAAATATTCGATAAAATAAACCTTATTACAAAGTCACCTTTATTGAAACTTTAAAAAATTATTCTTGTGGTTTTTTTGCTGGATTTCACCAACTTTTTGGGTGAGGAATATCAGAGATAGGAGCCACCTAATAGCACAAATTTTGTAAGAAATATAATGATAAGTGGGTCCTATCTCCACTATTCCTTAAGTAAGAAGTTGGTGAAATTCAGCAATTGACAAAATTTGATATATGACTCAGTTACTCTAGCAGATTTTTTTTATGTTAGGTCTCCTTTTTACAATAAGACAAATTAGATTATATCATTGAAGTATTCCCACAACAGTATAGAAGAATTAAGGATGAACATTGTCGGGCTTACGACCGACCTCGGCTGGCTTAAGTGATCACTTTACACTCGAGAAACATTCGCCATTTCAGTTCACCCCGGCTGGGATTCGAACCCATACCTTCGTCTCGCTTAGTAGGGATCATATCCACTACACCACGAAGAGCGACGGCTGTGTTGTCGAATTTCATGTACATTAAGTACCTATGTATTGTTGCATTTCTTACTGTTGAAGGGAGAGGGTGGTATTTTTTAACACACCCGCCATCTTTAAAAAAAAAAAAAAAAAATCCAACGCTTTACAAGAATAAAAATTTGTACAATCAAAAATAATTCTAGATTGTATCAATTACGTTATTCTTATTTTGCTCTAACACTCGCATAAAAAAAAAGTTGATACGATAATAGAACGATGTTTTCTCAGAGCATATCGCCCCTTAAAGCTCAATCCGGATATCATGCACCCCTTTAAAAAGCGGTCCATTTCCTGTTTTTCATTTTCCGTCTGAATTTTTGATATTTACATAATGGTTATCTAATGCAGGCTACGAATATTGAAGTTTCGTTGCAGTTTGTAGTGAAATTTCTACGTTTTTATTTATATTTATTCAGCATTTCAGACAGACTGACTGACTATAGCTACGAGTATGTAGTATCGTAGAACTCGTAGCACTTAGAAAAATTCACTTTGAACAGAGAAATGCTAATGAACTTTTGTATGTTATTGCGTTGTATAAGGCGTTAGAGTTAGGAATTATTAATAATTTTAAGATATTTTTATTATTTCATTGTTGTTGCGATCATCCCCTGAACACCAACCAGTATTAATAAAATTATATCTGGGGAGCAACACTAATTTATAGTTTTTTTTTGTATAAGTATTTGAAGTTAAATTTTGAAAAATTTTAGGCAGGAAAGAAGCTAAGATTCTTTGAATGAAATTTTATTTTTTTGATTCTATCCTATCACTCCACATCCTTGCGGGGTAGGCAGAGAGAACAGATCGACAGACTTTCCTATCCTTACACACACTACGTGCTTCCGTCACATTGATACAATTATTTGTTATACAAACTCTACGATTCCATTTACTCGGAACACGTCCGTTCTTAAGGATCCTCAATAATTCTATTTGTAAATATTTTAAAGTGTGTCGTACGAGTTGGGTATTCAAAAATAAGAGTGAAAATAACAATTTATAAAAAGTTCAGCAATGAGGTTCGCCGGCGAATCAACAATCCTGATCGTTTTCATTTAGGGCGAAACGAAATAAATGTGTGAACAACTGTTCTATTAACAAATATCTAAAAATTTTGGTATATTTTACACGTATTTTCTGTACACTCTACAATCAACATAATGAAATTTAGCATTATTTTGTGACAACTAATTTATAAATAAAATACGTGAAAATTTTCTACACAAAGCCTAACAGTGTAGCGTGCATTGACACAGTAGCATGAGTAGCATGTTCATAATTGTACAACATCATATAGACCCCATTGAAATTGCTTTGCAATCAACTAAAATATTGCGTTTCAAAGCTTATCCAATACTCGTAATTATACCAATCTGTTAGTTTCAATTTACTTTGCAAAGAGTGTATTAATAATACCTGCTGTACAATTCTATACACTCAATCTTTACATTCATTTGTGTACAGTGTACACTCACACTGTGACTATTTGCCTATTTGTGTACAGTCGACAAATAATATCTACATAGATTATCAATAGTTTCGCGATGTGTACTTTTAATCATACTTACTCTTTAATGTAGGTACCGGTATTTTTAATAGCGACCGGTGAAAATTAATAAAAAAATATTGCTCAAGAATAAACCTCAAAAAAGACAAAACCACACATTATGCTCAATGGATAAAATATCAATTCTAATTTAGAGTGAACTTTAAAAAAATAATTTTGCAATGCTCCAAAGTTTACATTTTTTTAAAATGAATTTTGGTTTACCGAAATAAACCCAAATACACCTTTTAGTCCGAGAGCCCGCTGCTTAATTTATGACGTATCTGTTTTTTGATCGAAATGTGGTATAAACGATAGCTTACCAATAGGGTATTACATCGCACTAGGGTTGCCTATCAAAATCTTGCCGCAACCCCCCCTGCCCCCCCCGAAAAGGTCCCTCTTCGCGGTTTTTCGCATTTAATAGGAATATGGTAAGAGATAGGAGAAAGTAGTCAATAACAAAAATAATCCTTGCTAAATTCTCTACAAAAAATGTTAAGTCAATTTTTTCGTAGAACTAGCAGTTTACCCGCAATGGCCTCATCACATTTCGATCAAAAAACAGATACGTCATAAATTAAGCAGCGGGCTCTTGGACTATTTGTACACTTTGCAGTAAGCTTAAAAAGCTTTTGTCGTGAAGTGGAGTAGGGGCATCGGGGATCGAACCCGCGCCCACTGGATTAATAGTCGAGCACGTTACCAACTAGGCTAACGACCACCTCATTTCAAATTCCATCAATCACGCATTGCTAAAAGATCTTCTCATTTGAAAAAAACATTAATAAACAACGATTGAAAAGAAATAACACTTTTTATAAACGTTCGCCAAATAATGATCCCATTTCTAGCGTTGTCCTAGAATTACCATATTTATTCTACTTCTACACGTGTCCTGTCGGGTGCCCCAATCTTGACTATACTTGGCAGAAAGGCTCTCTGGCATAGACACTATGGACAGTGCGAACAGGTCCCCCATAGTTCCAGTCGATATATTACAGTCCACTATCTAATGTTTCGAAGTCGAGAAATCTGTTTCCTTCATATTAATATACGGCCCTCTATATTTCCCTTCACGGCGAGTTATATATTCACGAATTCACTGCGAACACACAGCCTATTGACCCCTGAAAATCGATATTACGGTGTGACCATATAGAAAATATTAATCAGGGTAGTTCGCAATACTCTCCACTACTGCATTCATTATATTAGAAGGCATTAATTATTATTGAACATTAAACCAAATGGATACAAATTTGAATCGGCGCAGTCGATAATATCGCAGCCGCTAATGGATTAGCTACCGATTGGTACATAATGTTATGCAAGTTCATTTACATGAGATTACAGTATGTGTTTCAAACATGTAATAATGTGCAATACAGATAATTATCTATCAGTGTACACTCTTGATTATATATTTTAAAAGGACTGTTTTTGTCGAATTGCATGAAAATTTCTCGAACGATAGGCAGAGACCCAAAAGTCAGACAATTCCCTATCCTTACACACACTCCTTGCTTCAGTCACATTCATCCACTTTGTCAAACATACTCTACCATTAATTTGACTCAAAACATGTCCATCCTTGGAGCATCTTGTCGACGTGTTCGAGCCAATTGCTTCTTGGACGGCCTCTTTTCTTTACACCCTTCTTTCAACCATGTATGTTTCATTCGTTATCATTTCATCATTCATTCTCTCAAGAGCCCCAAGAGAACCATCTAAGTCTCTGATAACCACGTTCCTTGTCCTATCTCTCAATGTTGTTCCACACATTTTCTCATTTCCACTGCATTCAACCGTGATTCGTCATTCTTTAGCCATATCCATGAACGAATGTTATATGATATAGGCGTGATGTTGGCCATACGATAAATAAATAAATAGCCATATCCAAATCTCACTAGCATTAGGCATTATTTTATTTTGTACCATTTTTACAATTTCTCAACAGATGTCGCATCCCTAGATCAGCGGTTCCCAATTCTTTTTGGCTACGGAACCCTAATTGGCCTACCTTTCTTTGGGGGAACCCTATCTCGACAACAAAAAAGCAAATTATCAAAACTTACATTTTAACACAATGGTGGCAGATCCAGGATTCAATTTGGGGGGGGGGGGGGGGCTGAAGGTCGTCACATTCAAATAAGACCTGGAGGTATTAAGAATATGAATAGCGCCGCTAAATGTTATTGGTCTTGTGTATGGATATTCTCGTACTAATGTACCTGTCAATGTTTGTTTTTGTGACTGTATCTGTTCCATGTGTAATAAAAATCCATCAAGGAAAATAGCGCCGCAGGCGAATTTTTTTTAGGAAGTGCGTGAAATAATGAACCTGCTTGCCTTTATATAGCAGGCCTTTGGGTTAACTTTTTGGATGAAGGCCCATTTGAAATTATAAATGAGCGACGGACCGCAAATAAAATACAATTTTAGATTATTTATCAGAGTTTGAATATTGCGCCGCAGTTGAATTTTTTTCGTAAAAATGGATGAACTGATATGAAACACACGGTAGGCTTAATTGTCGCCGCAGGCGAATTTTTTTTAGGAAAATAGGTGGAGTGACAAGATAAATATAACAGTAGGTTTAATTAGCACCCCAAGCGAAAGTTTTTTTACCAAAAAATGTAGTAGTGTTAGAAAATTCATGACATGATGACAAAATGATGTGGTAATACTGTGATTCTTCGGAAACCCCCGGAATCCCAGGGTTCCGCGGAACACAATTTAGGAACCGCTGCCCTAGATAATTAATTAGTGTGAAGGTGTACCTTTAGTACAAAATCACATCTCATCATTCACCGGTAATTGCAAACGCACTAGGAGAAAAGCGTTCTTCTGTATAATTATCAACAAGACAAATATGCGACACGATAATTACCTTTTTGCTCGATGGTAGTTACTCTCTGCTATTATTAATGACTCCATTACTAGTGAAACACCTCCCCTACGTTCTGTATTGCAATCAATTTGCTAAGAGTATAAGGGGTGAGAATTATTCCAATTTAATTGTGATTTTAGTTCTGCACAGGTAAAAGGTTTTGCTGCAACTTTTTCTTGAGTCAAAAATATTGATGATATAATGGAAGACATTCATGACTTGTCTCTTGGAGCACTTCGAAACCTCAGCTGAGCTCTCGCGACCTTAATAATATTAATAGATTTGGAAATCACGATAATGATTGGACTATTTTGGGTGCCGTTTAGCGATAAAATCGCCCCAAGGGCACCGTATATTTTTCTGAGTATAAATCACCATATAGGATCGTCATAAGTAGTAAAAATGATAGATTAAATAACCATATAAGATCGTCACAAACAAAATAATAATAAAAATAAATCTAATCAGTTTTGTCTATCTCCCGTCATTGATTTTAAAACTCTTTTTACACTGAAAAATTTATTAGAGTTTTCGCTTGATTTTCTATAAGAATTCAATTCTAACGAAATTTACGTTATTATTTTTTTTTAATGAATCTGGGTTTACTGAAATAAACTCAAATACATATTTGTACACTTCACAGAAAGCTTGAAAAGCTTGTGTTGTCGTAAGTCGGGGATTGAACCCGCGCCCACTGGATTAACAGTCGAGTGCGTTACCAATACATACATTATAATACATTATTTATTTTATTTTATTTTATTTTATAATACATAATGGGTTAAAGCTTTGTTAAATATTATTTTATTTATCGAAATGCCTACAAAATATGGGGGCATATTGGCAGACAGAATTTTCTACTAACCAGTATTTGCAAAAGTATGTGTTAGGTTAGACTCCACAACTAATTAACACACAAACAAGGGTATACTATTTGCGACATTTAAAGTATTCTGAAAATTTTGTTTAAAATTTTAATTTACACCTACATAAAATATTTCGGCGTTATGTTCTCATCCCTATGTACGGTGAGGTATTTACGTACCCTCTTTTAAACTCACACTAGTCTATCATACCCTTTAATTCCTTCCCCTGTCACTTCGAGTACGTTTAAGCTTACACACAGTTACTTTGGTAACACAACCAAACGACAGACAGTCATTGACGTCAGGTGTTTCTCCCATTATATTAACAAGGATAATTAAAATGTTTGGAATATTTTTCATCACATTGTTGGGAACGCTCAAAGATTATGAGCGAAGGGGGCGGAAGGGAGATTATAAACTGGAAGGGTGTCTGTATTGGGTCCTGGAGAAAAATCCGTAAGAATATTGCTCAACATAAATAAATCCCAAAAAAGAGAAATGCCCTTCAGAAACACTCTCAACGGATAAAAGCTCAAACTTTCTAGTTATATTCCATTATTTATAAAATGTTAACTTTTTTATTGTCTCCTCCATTTAGATCCGCTTATTTATTTGTTTGTTTTCTAATCTATGCTAGTTTCTAACGCACTGAAAGAAATTGTATGCTAATAGATACTTTTTCTTCTTTCTCACTCGTTTTAATTCCAATGCTGGACATAGGCCTCCTCTCTGACTTTCCACAGATCACTATCCTGGGCATGCTGCATCCACTAACTTACTGCAATTCGCCTCACATCGTCAGACCATCTTGCCTGAGGTCTTCCTACGCTCCTTTTGCTTGTTCTAGGTTGCCACTCGAGAATCTTTTTGGTCCATCTAGAATCTGAGCGTCTGGCGATGTGTCCCGCCCAACTCCATTTTAAGGCAGCTGCTCGTTTTATCACGTCGGGGACCTTGGATTTCTCAATTAATTTTATTTTCAAAATCCAATTAGATTTGAGCTCCGTTGAGCATATTTCTTCAGGGTTTTCGTCTTTTTTGGGATTTATTCGTGTTGAGCAATATTCTTATGGCATTTTCTCCGGGAAACGTTACAGAGATGTCGCATATGTTCATCCTGATGATCATTATAGTGAACAATGGGCGTTTTGAAAGGAGACGTAGACGTTACAATGAATTATTAAGAGTTGGAAACTTGGAATGTCGAATGTATTTAAGATTGATTAGAGCGCCCCCTTTTGAACGTTCTACAAACCAAGTATGTAGTATGCAAAATACGCAGTTGATTTCAACGGCATATTTTAATACATATTATGAAGAGTAGAACTACCCGTTTCACCGATTAGCGGGAAAGCTAGTCGCTTGGCTACGAGTATACCTTACAATCTCAGCTATAAATGAATGAATGAATGAATAAATTTATTTTTTCCAGAATATATACATATACACATTATAGAAAAAACAATCAATTCAAAAATACATAAGTAGGTACATAAACAAATCATTAAATGTGGCACAAAGTTACCTCAACTATCCAGGAAAAAAATTTACTGCCTCACCAGACCGAGGTCTGTTCCGAGGCAGTAGACATTAATGATGATTAAGAAATAATACATATATGATAGAAGATCTTCTTTCACTGTAGATACATTGTTAATGTAACATCTTCTTTCTCGTCGAATTTTGTCCGGAGTCTGATTTCCTCATTTCTGATTCTATGCTCCCAGATTTACTCCAAACATTTTTCTCTTCATATAACTTTTGTAGAGCAAATCTCTTTTTTCTCATAATAAGTCGGTTTTTCTCTAAGTAAAAATATGGGTACCTACTATGAGGTACAGAATAGGTACAATGTTATCATCAAAGTAGAAATTCGAACCCACTACCACCCGAATCAATGCACTCGCATTACTACAAAACAAAAGGTTATATGAGAAATTCCTACACATTAGGCGTCCATTTGCATGATTGAACAGAGCGTGTTTGAAGGATTATAAAGGGGTGAATCCACGATACAATTTGCATGATGCATGATTGTTATCGTAGTGTTTGCACTCATGTTCTTACACGAGTCAACTTGATCGTGTGATAAATTAATATTTTTGTAATAATCGGTAATAACAATAGATGCATGTCACGATAAAACATATAATTCTCTCTATAATGATGTATGAATGTAACGCGACAATTTTTTTATGTTTTGACAGGTTTTCATAAGATGGCGGTAAGTAATATTTATTAACTAATAAACAATAATGTACTTAATAGATTTTACAGCATAGTGGACTGAACACTTGTCAGATCTTTACTTTAGTTAGAAAATAGGAGTTCCGACGCCAACAACTAGTTTTGTTGGTATCTACTCGCTTTTGAAATGTTTCATATTTGTCACAATTTTTCTATACCATTGAACTGTCTCTTTAACCATGAGGTGATAACAAGGGCAATAGGATACTTCTTAAATATATGGACCCGGTATTTTAACATTTTTCCTCTTTTACTTAAACTTTTACTTTACTACGTACAAAAGAAGTAGAAAAGCGTTTTTATAATAGGTCATTTTTTGGCTTTATGTATTGAAATAAAAAACAATAAGTTTGCTCTTTCCGGGATTCGAACCAACGAAATCCTGAATTCAAAATAATGACGTGTTGTTTTATTATAGCGCAGTCTCATAATAATAATTATTACCAACTTACAATATTACGTGTAGCTATCTGTCTAACACTAGAGCCCCCATCCATTAATTTTAACGTTATCCATTAAAACGTTGTCGTAAATGTACATAACACTGCAATGTTTAACAGCACTTACTACCCCTCTCACCCTTTCCATAATGACTAGTACCTACATAGCACACAATATAGTGGGTATTAGATCAATTTTATTGTTCGATTTATCGTGTCCGACAAATTTGACGGCTTGTCAGTAATTAATGACATCACAAATTAACAGCACCGTAATATTTCTTGGTTGCGAGTGTTGCGACCCTCATGTATGGTAGTGAGACTTTGACGTGACTGAAGAAATACAAATCAGGGTTGAATGCAGAGGAAATGAGGCCGCTGAGAAGAATATGTGGGAAAACATCAAGAGATAGGGTAACAATTGAGATTGCGGAGCCGACAGGCAGACCATTCAACACATAGTTACCGGGTGTGCACTCAGAGCGTACAGTGGCAATGCATCGGATTTCCTAACCCTTAGCAACGAAGCAATACAATACATAAGAAATCTAGATTTAAGTCTCTGACAAGCAGTTCACCCTGCGCTTTTGACTTTTATTTTTACACTTTGACATAACTAATGTTATATGATATAGGCGTGATGTTGGCCATACGATAAATAAATTGAGATTATCAGTACATAAAAGACTGTAAAATGGTTGTTGTGACTAGAATGAAAGTGAATAAACTAAGATGGTTTGGGTATGTTGAGAGAATGAATGATGACTGAATGATGACAGAATGATTTAAAGATATATATGGGTGAAAAAAAAGGTGACGTGGACCGATCATGTCGACCAGATTCTCAAGTACAGCAGCGTTTTGAGCAAAAGAAATCGGAAAGCGTGTACGTACGAGTATATCAAATCGCGTAAATACGACAAAATCAGATAAAGTGTCTAAGGATAGGGCAATACAGTGTTCTGTCCTCTATATCTACCTCGTAAAGGATGCCAAATGGGGTAGATAGATTTATTCGGCAAGAGTTTTTATTGTTCATAAAATGTGACAGACCTATATTCGATTGAATATGTAAATGGGTTGGGTGAATATGTAAACCTTCGTTATAAAATGTGTGAAATCATCAGTTGAATTTCATGAACTGAAAAAAAAAAACATTAAAAATCGTCCTTTTATTTTAGCTGTTATGTTTTCTCTCATCATGGGCGTCGCCAATGGGGGGCAGGGGGGCAGCTGACTAGGTATATATTTTATACACAAAAAATCACATTACTACCACACATTGTTTCCTCATAATATATCATAAATTGTCTAAAATTAGTATATAAATCCATCAGTTTCATAAAAAAATGCCTGCCTCTCATAAAAATACAACTTTCATACATTTTTTCATGCAAAGTATTAGGTACTTATATACATTTTCAAATAAAGAAACCACATCACAACCTTCTTCACTGTATCTCACAAACAAAATCATCTGCGGCGCTATTTACGCGTTTCTTATGCTACATGATCTTTTTCAATTTTTGTTGCCCTCCGTAGTTCCGAGGCTGGCGACGCCCATGTCTCTCATTAATTATTTTCAGTGTCGACAACATAATAATAATATAACGTAGCCATTACGAATTCAAATTCTCCATTTTCGGTCCAGCATTTGTATTGTATGTTACACTGAAATGATAAATAATGAAATAATTTTACCTACATTTTTACCCCGTGTAAGGTTGCCAGATGATAATTTGATAAAGGAGGGCAGACGGGTTTAAAAAGGAGGATTTTCTGTAAAAAAGGAGGACATTCAGAAATTAAACGATTTTATTTTATTATTTTTCTTTATTTTAATCATATTTAGCTGAGCTCCCAATTTTGGAAAAAAATCCTTGGTTTTTTAAGAAATGATTATGAAAATCTTCACATGTCATGTGTTTGAATTTGTATTGAGTTAGAATTAAAGATTTAACTAACTGCACACTTAGTCTATTCCTCTCTTTGCTCCACTGAGTGTTAATCAGTGAAAAAGGAGGACTTACAGTAGGTAAGGGAGGACGAGAGGACAAAACATGGAAAAGGATGACATGTCCTCCTTTTGGATACCATCTGGCAACCCTAGCCCCGTGGCGTTCTGTCCCGCGTATCTCTAGTACAACACAGCTGTCTGCGATTCCAAACCTGAGGCTAAATATTCCATTTTGGTTCTTTTTTGTAGGAATTTTTTTGAGATGGAAAAACTCATCTTTCTGCTCATGTTTTTGAATAAAATTTTAAAAAGTAAGTAGGAACCTATCTAAATATTATGTAGGTAGATAATATTCTCAATCGATGTTTCGAGTGATCAGAAGTTTCAGCAGAAGATGTTGTGACTAAAATGAAAGTGAATAAGTGAGATGGTTGGGGCATATAGAGAGAATGAACGATGTCCGGTATCAAAGAAAATATACCTGGGTAAAAGAAGAGGTGTAAAGAGCGCGGCCGTCCAATAATCCCATGGCTGAACTATCTCTGAACTACGATCTGCTATCGCCAGACTTTATGATATGAATTATATGCGAATCTAAAAGAAAAAAACAGATTAGATTTATTTTTGTGACGATCCTATGTGGTGATTTGATCTATCATTTTACTATTTGTGACGATCCTATATGGTGATTTATACTCATAAAAATGTAAGGTGCGCTTGGGGCGGTTTCATCGCTAAACGGCACACAACATACTCAAATTATTATTATTATTTGCCTACCTCGCAAGGGATGCGGCGTGATGGTATAGTTTAGTATAGTAAATTGTAAATTAGCAGAAAGAGGGTTTTGTATTAATTAGAGCTTAATAATTCATGACTGAAAAGTTTTGAAAACTCTGATTTCGACATTTAAGTACGTACCGTGTGTATAGGTGTTCAAAATCATGTGTAATTGTAAATTTACGAGAAGGATTTGTATGGAGAAAATATAAAATGTTTTCAGGATAATATTGTTTTATGCTTTGTAGTCCATTACTGTGAATTTACAAAGGGCTGCCAATCAAACGAACATTTTATGAGCTTGAAGGGAGATTAATTAAATAAAATACAGCCTTGAAAGTGTATAAAACAACCTTTTTTTTCGTAAATTAACCATGGCTGAAATTTACTCTGAAAATATTAATCGACGATGTTGAGAAGGTATAATTTATCTATAGATTTTCATTTAAGAATCTATCTCTTCGTGACACGTTTCTTGCGGGGTAGGTAGAGAGAAAAGATCGCCAGACTTACAATCACAGACCATATCCTTTCGAGTATAATTGTTGTACGAACATTTTTATGGAAATTAAAAATTTTATTCAGTGTAGTATTTTCAGCTCCACTTAATAATATTCGTACTTCAATATTTCCCAATTCAAGCTATAAATAAAAATATACAAACATTCCCGCGACTTCTAAAAAACATCGACATCTATCGATAACCGTTCAAAACATTTTGCAGGCTCGTAATTATGTTACTCAAAATTTTGACAATGAAAGGTAGTATCAACCGAGAAAAAAATCGACTGCAGTAGGTGAGAGAGCTGCTATCACGAAGTGTTTTATTCGAACATCATCCATATTACCTCCCTGACATGCAGAGCATCCCTCACCCCCCCCTTCCCCCTGCTGTGTGTGTGTGTGTGTGTGTGTGTGTGTGTGTGTGTGTGTGTGTGTGTGTGTGTGTGTGTGTGTGTGTGTGTGTGAGCGAGATTGAGTATGGGTGTGTGAGACGACCGGAATGAACTTATATGTTTTAATTTAACCGTGGCGCATTATTGTGGGTGACAGCTGAAATATGAATGGACCAATTGTCTTATCTACATGTTATTACTTATATCTATTGCTGTTGTCTGTTTGTACCTTTGTTTGTAATATAATAAAAAATACAAAAAATGTGAAAAAGTTGCCGCAGAACCTGCGTTACATTTAAACTCGATTTTTATCGCAATTATATAAGTTGATTCTCACTATTTGACTAGTTTGTAACCCTACTGAGTATATCGCAATTACGAATACCAATTCGAATACCATACTCGTACATACATTTATTCTACTATATGCATCGCAATAATGCGCTATTGTAATGGTTTCCAGAGCACGAATTGTTGGTCGGGGAGTTGATTAAACCATCAGATTTCGATCGTACAAATTCCATTCTAATCGATCAGACATAATCACCTTTGTATGAGGCTTGTAGTTATACGTGTAAAAATGATTGCAAAAAATCTAACAACTACTGCAGTTTAAGTACTCAACTCACGGGTATATCAAAAAATAACACGGGAAAAATAAAACGTCATAAATTACATGGAATAAATAACACATGCAAAAATATCATTATTTAAAATTTATTATATTTATGTATTTTTTCGTCTTGTTTTTGTTGTTATATGTAATAATAATAATAATGCCAAGAGCCCGTTGCCGAGCATGTTTTTTCTACTCAGAAGAATCGCTGCCATGTTGTTATTGGTCCTGCCGACGATGCCATTGAAGGTGACTATGGAGGCCGATTCTGGACTTGCAGACTCTGTCACACTCTGGACAAGGCTGCTCCTCATTTGTAACGGGTCTGCGGGTGGTTCTATTTTGCGGGCCAGTGTAATTATTTATGATCCTCCGCCAGTCTTTACTGGCCAATAAAGATTTATTTATTTATTTTTGTTATTCAAATTTTTTTGCAAATGCCTTCGTGGAAATGTACTGAATTAGGTAGCTATCTATTATAGTGTCTCCTAAATCATAAATTTTGAATTAAAATATAAATCTTAACGTGTTATTCTGAGATTGTTGAGACGAGTAATTTCGTCCCCGCGAAATTATTTTTATACAGTATTTCTTTCATGTGATATTTTTTATGTGTTATTTTTTCTGTGTTTTTTTTTTCCTGACACCATAGAAAATCCTTCTGTCCATAGATAACGTACATGGAAAAGGTTACGTTTATTACTATCGAGGTATAGTTAGGTAGATTCGTACCTATCTGCTTGTCATAGGAGTGTAAAATGGATTGAAGCACGCGACTTAACCATTACTATCTTAGGCACGCGACTGGAGTGAATGTCCAAACAATACTTCTAGTACCTAACAATTGGCGCTAGAGGATTCCTTCTCTTGTTAACTGTCACGCAGAGAGTTTAAAGTATAATCTGTTATTTAAATTCTTTCTTGTAGATCACAATGGATAAAACAGGTTAAAAGAGACAATTGCGATGAATGTCATTAGAGACAATGAGTATACGAGTATATTTTATGAATCATCATTAGTTTTTTTATAGAAGGGTTCTGAAAAAGCTCTGTAAACATTACGAATCCAAATTTATAAATTAAGAAACCATTGTACATATATGGCTGTTCGTTGAAGAAGATAGCTTAAAAAGGCGTCGAAAAATTGATCCCACCATTTTCTACTTTGAAATCGTCCAATTATGTAGAGACTTAGGTCATTTTTACAATGTTGGGTAATAAAAGACAAATTATTAGCTGCGTATTAATGGATGCAGGATAAAATTTGTGTATGTAAATCAAACCAATATAACCAATATATTAATATTTCTGCGTGTTTTATATATTCTGCATTGTTCGAAGAGCTAATTAAAAACTAAATATTAAAATTTTCAATCATAAAACAATTACAATTACAACTGTTGAAATGAAATATCAATATATTACATCAGTTCTTTGTTGCGGTATAGGGGCACGTAAAAATACATCTTTATCAACTGATTATAATAGTTCACACTTTTGTCGCATATCTAGACATTTTCTACTAATAATATCTCGCTAGACATGTTTTAAACGTACTGTTATTTGAACGTAGGTTTAAAATAATTGTGAATCGCTATTCTGTTACTCGTTAATTTGTTTGTACGACAAAGCACTACTGAATTCATAATACCTGGTAGCTAATAATAATATACCTGCTACTTACAATACTCATTTACTCAATACGATTCTCCAGTACCTACAAAAGTAGGGGTGGGAATCGATTATTGTAAATTAAACGGTAGCATTTGAACTTACTAGTACTTTTTATGTAGTGTGTTCACCTTCAATAGTAGATACATATGAATATTAAGTGGACAATTAAGAGTGGGCTTATTGATATTGAAAAAAGAAATTTTTGAGACCGTAGATCTCGATAACCTTACTTCTATCTATCTATCTATACCCTCACGCCACATCCCTTGCAGGGTAGGCAGAGAGGACAGAGCGCCAGACAGCCCTATCCTTACACACACTCCTAGCTTCCGTCACATTCATGCAATTAGTCATACACGCTCTCCGATTCCTTTTACTCAAAACGCGTCCATCCTTGAGGATCTGGTCGACATGATCGGACCAGGTCAGTCTCGGACGGCCGCGCTTTCTCACCCCTCTTCGCTCATTCAGATATATCTTTTTTGTCATCCTGTCATCATTCATTCTCTCAACATGCCCAAACCATCTTAGTTTGTTTACTTTCATTCTTGTCACTACACCAGTCTTGCAGTCACTCATTTCCCTAATAACCTCATTCCTTATCTTATCTCTCAGCGTTTTCCCGCACATTCTTCTTATACCGATAACCTTACTTAAATTTACTAAATATGCTTTTGAAAAAATAGAGCTGATACATTGAACCTTTTTATCAAAAAAGTGTGAAAATAACTTCTGATTTTTTTTCGGTTGAAATTATTTTTTTATCAGAAAGTAGCTAAGGAAAAAACTTATCATATTGATTAATGCTTCATTAAAATCTAGGGAATGTGGGTAAAAATAAAATTAAATGAAGCGAAATTAACCCCAAAAAAGTTAAAAAAAAACGCTATTTTTAACATTTTATCGTGCGATTGTTTATGCAATTTTGAACTTTAACTCCGCGGACAATGACTTTGACGTCATAGTTGGGCTCCTAGCATTAATATGAGTGCAGAATTTTAAGGTTTTGGAACATTGGGAAGTTATTAAAATTTGAAAACTCAATGATAACTACAAAGACAGAAAAAGTTAAACAAAAACGCGGTAAAAAAAACTTATGATGGTGATTAACTAGATATTTATGTGATGACTGAATGTTTATGACATGTTTTTTATGTGTATCGCTGTGTTTGTAGATAAAGTAGGTATCTGTAATATCATCGTGGGAACGAATTACAGTATACACATCTGTTTTAAACATTTTTATATAAAAAGCACTATCTTCGTAGAAAAAAAAACTAATACTTATATATTTGTAGGTAATCTAGTATAGAAAATCTAAAGTTATGCTCCTAGACGGGCAATTTTTCGAGCAATAATTGCGGCAACTCGTTTTGATCAAATGAAGAAATAAATGAAGCAATTATTTCAGCAATATTTAAAGCGAGACAACGATGTTGTGTGCTAACGAGAATTGACTAAAATTTCCAAACCGATTAGATATTCAGCAATTCGCGTTGGCGACATTAAGAAATGGAATAAATATTGCCAATGCTCCACTTAATTGCCCCAACTGGATCCATTAATTGCGCAATTATTTCGGCAATATTTCGTACTTTCAGTAGTTGCTCGTCTAGTTTTAAGTAAATTTATTCACAATCGCCTGATGATGAGGGTGCAAATCCTCGAACACTAGTCGCGTAATATAAAGTAATTTTGTGGATTTTAAACTAAATATATAGTCTTCCATTTTACCGTCTTTGGTATCCTTTGGAAGACCGCGAAAAATAGGATGTGAATTCAAAATATTTTTTTATGGCATTTTTAACTTTAATTCATTGTTTTTATTTGTAATTACATAGTAACTACCACATAGCAACAAGAATATAATAAAAAAATACTTTTTTTTTAATATTCACTAGTCCCGATGCCGAACTATTAATTGAGTAGACATGTGGACAAGTCATAAATCTGACTCGACAGTAACATATTTCATCGCCTTTTTAATAAAAATTTACAATGTTGTTATTGTAACAAACTGCACATGTTGTGTGAAATATAAACAGTTAATATAATTATTAATAGCACCATGTCGCCAAGTTGTCCAATGTAAATATTTCATGAAAAAAAATAACGTTTTAAATAGTTTGATCAAACGATGCGTTGGTCCGACAATTAGTTGGAATTTGGAAGACAATTAATGACCATAGTTTTATTACCATATGTGATCCAGTGACCAGACAAAACCCCATAAGCAAATTGTTCAAGATAAATAAACTATAAGAAGGAAAACACAGGGCACGAAACGGACAACGATGGCGTTTATAAAAACACAACATTCCCTTAGCCACCGCCTCCTTGAGTAGCTACTCTAGCCATGCTGTAACAGTTGGCAACATAGCATAATGATCGAATAGAACCACCACTCCCGTCAAATTTCGTAGCAGAATATAATACGCAGTCCGTCATACCTACTCGTTGTTTAGGAACTGTTATTCCATACATTTCCTTAGCGACGGTGATGGCAACCTCGCCTATAACGTTTTATGTATTAATCCTACATCATGGCTAGAGAAAGAGAGAAATGTCAAGGCCTTAACGCAAGCATTTCTTAAACGTCATTAAAAATGGGTGGCAAACCTCATTGCTGAAAATTATGTAAAACGTATAATGAACACTTGGCTGTTACAGGACGCTCGAAAAAATATCATAAAACGAGGGGGGGGGGGATTAATACTGTCTCACTCTGTATAATCAAAATGTTTTTCCAAATAGTTTTTTGAATGAACACCCTAGACCAAAATATTCCATACATTTCACGTAGTATGTACATTTTTCTACTGAAAATTATTATTAAATAAAAAAAAAATATATGACACCACAATATTATGTAGGTATGAATGAATGATTATAATATCATGTACAGAAATCTATTATGATTTATTGAATCCTTAACGATGAATAAATTGCTTTTTAAAATTGTAATATATTTCAACAAACAACGACTAATATATTACTGTCCCATAAAATTCAACATAACAAACTATCGGTATAAAATATACCATTATTATTTACATCCAACACGAATTATTCTCCATCAATTGGTATATACTAGTACCTCTTTTTATTATCGAATATAATAACAATGCAAGTCCCAGCGACCTCAAATAACTCCTGAAATATCCAGGGAGGTAGATTATACGTCTATATTGTGGATGTATTTTCCTAAATGGTTATCGCATGGGATAGTACAGTTTTCTTTAATACCTACATCGAACCTAGTTTACCGTCAGTCGAAAATGCGTGTAAGGTAGCTCAGTGTAGCCGAAAAGGGTAGATAGCAGGTACCCAACTAGGTACCCACTGCAAATATGTGGATCATGTTTCAGGATAACTTCAGATTGTAATTGATTTTGTTGAGATTATACTTCGCTGTAAATTTGTTACAAGTTTTGGTCGATCATTATTAGGATTCCAGGTAAATAAATAATCAGTTTTAGATCATTCTTTTACAGTTTTAGATCAAAATCTGTAAACTCTTTGAAAACGTGAGTCAGATGTTACATTTTTACTTAATTATTTCGATTCATGTGTCAGATTTTTACGTACGTTTGAACTGGAGGTCGTGTAATCACGTCGTCGACCGACAACTACTTCTGCATTTTACGGCAATACGACGCAAAAAAAGTTTTCTGTGAATTGTTCATGAAAGTAGTTTTGTAATACGTTTTTTTTGCAAGTTATTATTGTTACTTTAGGTCTTTACCTGATGACCGAAAATTCTTTGGTAGTTTTTATTTGTATTCCGTTTATAACAATCGGAATAAAAATGCAATATTTTTTTTTATTAGTCATAATATATATACAACGTTAAAACAATTAAGTCACGCCAAACCTGACAAGTTTGTCGGCGTGTGCTCTTAAACAATAATCTTAATAGATATGTAACAACACTATCATAATTCTACTATATACATTATCTTATATACATGTATAATACATACTATCATACACAACACAATAACAAGATATGTATAATACCTTATGTATAATACCATCCTATATTACTACACCTTACTTATAAGTTATCAGTTATCACCCATAAATACAAAAGGTATCAACTATATACAAAACTACACTTCAACAACCAATCCTTGATAAGTCCCTTTCTCTTCAACTTTTCTGTGCATTTTTTAATAGATGATGGCATCATATTAAACAGCTTGGGGACATTATATTCTAGAGTGCGATAGAGTTTTTTTGTAAAAGTCGTAGAGTGAATAGATGCTATGCGGAGTTAGACTGTCCCTAATATGAGGGGTAGGTTAGAAGTTTAATATTGTAATATTACTTTGGTATGTACGTCGTATTTTAATAGTATTGGGAAAACGTATACAGGCTTTCAAGTGCCGTCATAAATTTTATTTAAAGTGGAAATAAATTGTTTGTTGTTAGTCGTTTAAATCAAATGTAATTTATATATTACGTAACTAGGTAATCAAATTGTTTTAATGACTTTCAAAAATGAGTAATCACGACTTCAATATCCGTTTAAAAAAACGTCTTAAAAAAGCGATGGTAATGGGCTTTCTTACCTCGAGCAACACTCATCCAGTAGAAATACTGTCAAGATTTTTATAATAATTTTCGTAGATTTTATAAAGACTCATTTATTTACTTATTTATTCCAGAAAGTTTTAGCTACAACTGATAAATACTGCAGGTTTGCCTGTAAAGCTTTTGACCGCCTTTGTTGTTGGTGTATGCTGCGGGTGCCCTTAATTGGAGAGTCGACATGATATGTTTTTGTATGATAATGTATTCATGTTTTGTTGATGTCTCTGTAGGTGACACATATAATATAAAATAAATAAAGCTTCTTAAAAATAAAACTGCCATAAATATTGGAGTATTTTTTCAGCGATTTTTGCATTTTTATACATACATTTTTCGGGAATTTCAGTTATTGCAATTTAGATATATAGCTGGTAATATTCATATTATTATTTAAAATGCTAAGAACACTTGAATGAAAATAAATAAAAATAATAAAAAGTAAGTAGGTATAACGACTGAAGATTTCTTTCAAGTCTTTCAGTTGTTTCTGTCATTCAGGATAACAAATATGGCGTGTACACGTAAGGACGATTAATCTTCATGATATTATCATAGCCATTGTTTATCTTTAGAATAATCTTTGAATAGACACAAAACCAGCCACCTCAATGTATAATAATAATATCGTGATGTAATATATCTTGCTTTGAATATAAGCCGCTCTTTCATAAGGCAGTATACAGTCAACTTATATAATTCTGGTGGAAATCGGAAAACAATGTAACGCAGGCCCTGTGGCAACTTCTGCAAGTTGTTCGAGAATATAAAACACTTTTGCCTTCACCTGCGGTCGAAATGTGTTTGGTGAATACAACTTTTCATTGAAAAAAATGGCGCAACATGACACATAATCGTTGTTCACAACGCTCGGTATTCATTGATATTATACGAGCTTAATAAATGTTAAGAGAAGTCGTCGATAGATATCGAGCTCCTCTTAATAAATTTGCACACTTTGATTTATAAAATTGATTTGGTAAATATTGTACCTAATACAAATATCAATGTACCTAATACAAGCAATCAAGTAGAATTGAAAATTCGATATTCCATAAGAATGTACATATCATACGTGTAATGATTGGATCTGTGATCTGTTCTCTCTGCCTACCCTGCAAACCTGGTTATTTTTGACTCGTTACAGCTAGTATTAGAATACTACTGCTACGTATGTAGGTAGTGCCTACCTAATATTTGAAAATGTAGTTTAGTAGCTTTATGGAGTGTATCTACGATCCTAGGCATATTCTCCTCTACCTCAGTTTATTCGTTTTGTATTTTAGCGGGTGCAACAAAAATATTTGGTATTTTAGGTCGACCCCCTTATACCAGTTTAAACTTATACTATCTGGGGGCTTTAAATTTAAATTTAAGTAAAATAAAATAAACCTTTTTGTGGTACACTTACCTTGTATAACTATGAATATAGGTATTATTATAGTATCCCGTTAGTATTATCAGCTAAAGGTATAATACTACCAAAATCATTTCAGAAAATCTGTTCATAAAATTGCAAACATCGGTAATTACTAATTAATACTTGAAATATTGCCAGACGATTTCTAAATACTGATATTTCAGGCGCAATGCTTGTATTTATGCCACGGGCACCTGAGCCTAATCCTGTGATATCCGTGATACACATCTGGATAGGTGAATGTTTCCCAGCATTAGGCTGATGAGTTTATATATCAATCATTAATGACAATATTATGTAGACTTTTCTGGCTGGTAATTCTGATAAGTGTGTATGCAAGTCTTGCCTCCGAATGAAAAAAATATGTGTACGAGTATATCCGTAGAATCGCGTATTGCAATTTTGAGGACAATCGTATAAATGGAGGTATATTTAACTACATGGATTTTATTATACTTAAGGGTGCATTCCCCGCAAAGTAATTATTCCAGGAGGGTCGCTCTAAAAGCACGTTCACGTATTTAAATCTTATGATTTATTATTAGCGCCTACCTCATGATGTCGCGTGATGTTCCCCTTTTCATTTTACGACTAAACAAAGAGGAACTATCGTTTCGTATTATATTATCATCACTAGACCTTACCTTACATCCCTCCTACCTTTAATTCAATTAATGGTAAACGATCATTATTTTTTATAGTCTTTCATAAAACGTTGAAGATTTTTTACCTACTGAAATGTTTATTTTTCATTTCACTATGCAATAAAGCCTATTGCACAATTTGAGTTTATATTATTGTGTTTGGCTATCTATCTATCTATCTATCCTCACGCCACGTCCCTTGCAGGGAAGGCAGAGAGGACAGAGCGCCAGAAAGCCCTATCCTTGTACACACTCGCTAGCCTCCGTCACATTCATGCTATTTGTCATACACGCTCTCCGATTCCTTTTACGCCAAACGCGTCCATCCTCAAGGATCTGGTCGACATGATCGGACCAGGTCAGTATTATTGTGTAACATTGACATTTTGATAATTTTGATAATAAAAAAATTGCTCAAAACGAATGAACCACAAGAACGGCAAAAGCTACACGGAATTATGCACAATAGACAAAAGCTCAAATCTAATTGGATTTTGGGAAATTTTAAATGGAGTTAAATCCATAGATTTTGAAAGTTATTAGTGTTATTACATAGATAAGTTATAATTCAGTTTATTCAACAAAAAGAAATCACTTTCATAGTATAACCATTCGATTTCGTATCTAAAAAAAAATATTAATTCGTAGATACCTACGGAATAGTTCCTACATACGATAATCTTTTTGTTTTTGTAATTCATTAAACATATACGAAACAAAACGCACGAAAACCTTTACTTAACATTAAAACATGTTCTGTGTTGTACCTTTACATACTAATTATTCTAGTATTGTTTTTCTATTCCCCCTAAACATAAAAAATAATCGTAAAGCCTGTTGGTCGGTTTGTTGTTTGTTCAGTTTTATTTCAGGAATAATTAACGATACGAAGGGGGCTGTTCACACCAAAAAGGACATTAAAATTTAATTATATTTTGAAAGGAGTATTTGTAGTAATATGCTTATTCACAATTTTGTAGGTATATTTATTCTGTTATATCTTAAATATCAATAGTCTACGAATACTTTGTTTGTGAATGATTTTTCCACTATATTTGGATGTCTGACATTATTCCTTAATAGAAAAAGTAAATGAATTTATTAATAAATACCCCAAAATAAAACAAAACTCCGGTAGACAATAGTCAATCTATTGAAAAAAATATATAATTGTTGTATACGTATTATCCTGCGTTCGATCTTGATTCGATGTTATTCAATTACAAGCGAGCGCACATAAAGTCTACTGAAAAATCCCGGATGCACGTTTTTTGGAAATCATTATTTATTTTATAAAGTTCATAAAAAAAAGCCACTGAAGATGTAGCTCTAAGCTTCGAAAGGTCTTTGGAATGTGTACTCAAATAAAATAGTGGAAGTAAAATACAGTGTTTTTATTATACAAAATTTATTTTATAAAGTCATATGGTAAGTAAGGATAGGTATCTACGTGAAAGAGAAACAATGCTTCCTAGTTTAAATAAAATCTTATAAGTCAAATGAGAGCTTTAAGCACAACACAAAACCTCTTTAACCTTTTGTCAGTTGAACGGGGAGAAGTTGGAATTAAGTTTTACAGGAAATTACTGTTGCAGCTACGTGGAGTTATATTGTCTAAACAACTTTAAAACTACATTACTGCGCGTCTCCTAAATCCCTCTTAACAATGCACCCTTGAAATATTTCACATTTCTAGAGACACATCCACCTTCTACTTACTGTTGCAATAATAACATTACTACACAAGCAGCCATACACTTCAGGTATAGATATACTTTATTAAACCAGTAATGCTGAAGAATTTCGCTTTATGATTTGAAAGGGGACATACAATATACATTTCCCCACACGAGCTCATAAAATATTTACATTGAATAAGTGATGAAAAACTGCGGATAGTAAAAATTCAATGCTGAAATAATTTATGAATCAAGGAAACGTTGCTGCCCTTTGAGGATGCGGCTTGATCGTGTTGTCGAAATTGATCTAAAAGACGTACCAGTTAACTGTGAGAAAAAACGAGAGATGCAATCCATTTATTAGCAGTATCTTTTGACCTGTCCCTCGGCGTCTCAGTATTTCTTTCATCTTTTTTGAAAACACGTGACGTGGAGAATCCTGAATTTTATACTAAGAAGTTCGCTTAGAGTAGGCATATAAACATAAAAAAAAAATAAAAACGGGAGACTTTAGATCTCGACAATACCTCACTAAATATGCTTTGGAAAAAATAGAGTAGACGTTTTGAACTAGGGAATGACCGTAAAAGATTTTTTATATCTTATAGAGATTTCTCAAAAAAATAAAATAAAACACCTCTGATCTTTTTTCTGGAATATGGCATCTCGTTTCCCGAAAGTCGCAGAGTCTTTTTTTGTATTGATAATATGCATTAAAATCTAGGAAATGACCGTGCGATTGTTCACGCGATTTTGAACCTTAATACCACGGGAAATGACCGTGACGTCGATAATAATAAAATTAATCAACATTAATATTTTTGGGAGATACTCATAATTGGTATGTAACTTATCTTATTTCATAAATTTGCAAATTTAATTTTGAAGTAAGCATATTGGTATTACTCTAATGTCTTTATTTTGCTATGAGTAAAATACTTTGTGTTGAGATTAATATGAAGATATATATTAAGAGAATAACGTGCAATTATTATAATGATTCCATTACACCATCACTTTATACAGAATGTTCCACTTGATGGAGAGATGGAGAGATTGACGCATTGGGGAGCATTTAGACTGACACTTCATGATGTTTTAACAGGGAAATGCTTAGAAGTTAAATTTCTCTTACTGTATATGTGTATAATATGTTATTAACATTGTCAAGCATAGGTACTATATTTACGTTACAGTTAAGAGATATTTTAATGCATTTTGACGTTTAGAATGTTTGTCTCAGTGTAATATTCTCACAAGTGTCTTCTAAAGCATATAACTCTGTACCTAACTACAAAATTAAGTCCTCATACGCTGTGATTTGACTATAGCGCTATTAATTTTTCTCAGCCAACACTGAGAGTATCGTCTTGAAACTGAAGACAGTGATAAATGAAAGTATTGACTACAAGATGACCGACCTAGAATTACAATATTTGGAAATACCTGCAGTAAAAAAATGATACGAAATGTAATTTGAAATTTATGAAACATATGGATTATCCGGTCTGTTTTTTAGATGTAGAAGTATAATTTAGCCAAAATATTGGTAATTATAAGTTTAACAAGTTGATTGTCATAGATTTTTTTATTCGTTCCCAGGTTATTTTTAAAAAGGTATATTTATCACATTGCCGCTTACGTTATTCTTATTTCGCGCCAACATTTTCATGCAAAATTTGAAAAAGTTGAAGCAAAAAGTACAACGATTTTTACTCAGTTTTTGGACGACCGCTTTTCCTTACATCTATTCTTTCGCTCACGTAGGTATATTTTAATTTTTATCCTTTCATGTTTCATCACTGATTCCGCCTACATAACCTAACATGGTTTATTTTCTAAATATTATTACTCCCTAAATATTCATTTTAGATATAATATTTTCAATACGGTCCAAATACCTACTTCAAAATTTGTTTATCGCAATCCGAATTTTTTGAGAATTTCATAAAAATTCTCCCAAAAATACAACAGATATTTTTGAGAGACCCGAAAACATTTTTTCCCAAAACAAAATACCTCATAAAGAATTCGTTGATCGGAGGATATTTCTAACTGAGGAATTTCTATTACCTTCAGACCCTTCTCCCTTAACTTAAAAAAACAAGGAATTTAAAACAACGTAAAAAAGTGTATCTACATAAACATGACAAAGAAAGTATTTTTGAATTAAACATTTTTCTCCTGAGTACCTAAGTAGTATGAAAAATTCTTATCTACGAAAAATTCAATAAAGTATATAAGTATGTGCATATTTTTAATATCATAATATATTCATGAAAATAAATAATATTAAGGAAACATCGACATAATACTTAAAAGTGTAAACGTATGTGTGTTTGATTGTGACAAAATTTGTTAAATTTGAACATTGCGAGTAATTTAACACTACCAAACTGTATGTGCTCATAAATGTAGCAGGTCTAATTAAGTGCGTACTGACTAAATTAAGGTATTCTTTTTCAATAATTTTATAGTAAAATTAATTTTAAATGCTCTCAAAAATTTACAGAATCGGACCTAATTTACCTTAAAGTTGTAAACTAAAGTACAATCACTAATCATTAATATTAAAAAATGTTGACAGAGGAGAATGCTAAAAAAACCAAGCCCTGCGGAAGGTAAATAAAGTCAAGTGATAGGTCGAGTACATGGTTGGCGCAGTTGGTTGAGGCGGCAGTCTCTCGAGCGGGAGGTGCCAGGTTCAAACCCCGGCGCTGGCGATGTATTCCACACTTTGCGATACAGGCTTTTAGCCTAGTGCAAGGTGTGCAGGGAAGTATTTGGGTTTGTGCATGCAATCCCAGATCCTTTATTTAAAAAAAAGGTAAAAATGAGTGATTAAAACTGCATAGGTGGCATCATCGAAATCAATAAGTAGCTAAATGTGTGAAATACAGTTCTCCGATTTTGCGTAATATTTTTTTTATTTCATGGCATTATGTAGTTTATGTTAGGTAATCCATTAATTTTCCTGTACTTACTCGGACAATATACATAGTAGATATTTTAATATTACACACTCTATGCGATAGGTTAGTACCGCAAGTGCACCTACATACTCGTATGAGTCGTATGGTACCACCTTTCGCTTTTCATATTGCCAGTTCGTTCTCTGGTTAATATCATCTAGTTGAGCCGTATCCCTCTCAGTAATAATAACGCCTTGGTAAGCACCCTTCTTTCAGAAGCCATTACAGCCTCCATATCCTCCATACAGGCACCCTCCTCTTCTCATCCCAGCGCAATTGCATTCAGAATCGTCTTAAGACGTTAACTTTGCCTTCATAGTCTAGTGGAGTGTTTTCAGTGCCGTTACGTAAAGCTTAGTCTAGCTTTTAAAGCACTACTTAATTCCTATGTTTGTATAATATCGGCGAGCAAGATGTTTCAAATGTTTCGAATTAACGTATTTCATACTATTATAGCTCGTCCTGTAAAATCAAATAATTATTTTAACAGCACTATAAAATTATACCTATCTAACAATTTTGAAAACATCTGGATCTGGAAAAACTTCATATGTGTTTTGTATTGATTGTTTCTTTGTATATGTATATTCTGGAAAAAATAAATTTGTTCATTCATTCATTCTATTCTCTCACGCCGCGTCGCTTGCAGGGTAGGCAGAGAGTACGGAGCGCCAGACAGCCCTATCCTAGCACACACTCCTAGCCTCCGTCACATTCATGGAATTTGTAATACACGCTCTCCGATTCCTTTTACTCAAAACGTGTCCATTCTTGAGGATCTGGTCGACATGATCGGGCCAGTTTAGTCTCGGGCGGCCGCGTTTCCTCTCCCCTCTTCGCTCACTCAAATATATATTTTTTTGTCATCTTTCATTCTCTCAACATGCCCAAACCATCTTAGTTTATTCACTTTCATTTCTTATGGGTTTTCGGCCAGTCACGGTTACAGCGTAAACGGTTGAAGTGTAATGTGATCATATTAAACCAGCCATTGTTCTTGATAAGTATTATCTTAGTACTTATTGAGATTACTATACTTTTGTGTTTAAATGTTAACAGAAGTAAGTGCCGGAAGCTTATTAAGTTTCAAAGTTCAAAGCTTCAATGATGTGATGATGAATAATTAGATAAGTTGCGACTTTAGGATAAACCTGCGAATGATAAAACAACAATACAAGTTTAGTCATAAAAGCACACCAAACTGAAAGCTGCGAGAATGTGAGTGAAAATAAAAATGAAGACATTATGACATTTTTATGGGTCCATAAATTTCATACAAAAAAAAAGTTTATCTCATTTGCATGTAGATATTAATAAGATAAAAAAACTTTAAACAAAAAATCCTCTATTACAATTTTCGTACATTTATATTTCATGAGCTTCGTACTAGCATTTTTGCTCCGGTGATGCCCAGGAAATAATGATTAAACGAATAAACAAAGTCTCCATTATCGGGTGAGCGATTGGTTGCAATAAGAAATATCGGTGTTTGCAATTAGCTTGCATTGCAATTATTTATTTATCTTATCGCGCCGCATCTTTTGCGAGGCAGACAAAGAGGACATAGCGCCACACACTTATCACCTTGCACACATCTCTCGCTTGCGCCACGTTCATAACATTCGTCATACATGCTGTGATCAACTTTATTTTTGGAAATCACAATGTAAGCTTTGTGAGAACATCGAAATTTTATCGGAATTAATAAGGAGTTATCTCTATTAATTATTATTATTAATAAGGACTTCTTTCTGGAAATGGATGGACTGGAATTGCTGAATGTTAGTTATGTGTATAAAGTGATCACATTAAGCCAGCCGACGATTAGTCATAAGCCTGGTGGAAGGTCCATCCTTTGTTGTATATCTGTTGAGATAACAACTTGTGTATCAACTTGTTTATTTATACATGTAAGTAATTATATATTTTTGTATCAAATAAATAAATTATTAAGTGTTTAAAAAATTTCGGGTTCACTCTAAGTTCGAATTGTCTGTGTCATACGAGACACTCTAAAATATTTTATAAGTAAGATTCGAATGTAGTAATAAAGACAACAAAAATGTATATAAAAAAATCTAAATAAAATACTCGTACCAAACTTTTGGTCCCTGGGGGTGTATGGAGGGACGACGTGGAGAGAGAGTTAGATCGCTTGCAAATCCTCGCGCCCTTCTTCAAAATAAGATTCTCTCTCAAGTAATGTGTCCACTAAAAGTCAAGTTTCTTGTTATTCCAACCCCCTCATGCACTCCATCCCTTCATCCTTGACCTAACAAAACCCCATAAGAATATTGCTAAACATGAATAAATCCCAAAAAAGACGAAACCCCGTTAGAAATTTGCTCAAGGGACAACAGCTCAAATCTAACTGAATTTTGAAAATAAAATTAATTGTATCTATAAATAAAATAATAAATAAATAAAACTTAATTGGCCAGTAAATATATGTAACAACAAAAACATGACAATGCAGTGTGCCAAAAGGCGGACTTATTGCAAAAGCAATATCTTACAGTCAACCCGAGATCTATCTATTAGCATACGATTTCTTTCAGTGCGTTAGAAACTAGCATAGATTAAAAAATAGACAAATAAATAAGCGGATCTAATACGGGATAAAAAAGTAAAATAGTCAACATTTTAAAAATAATTCATCAACTGGAATCTAACTAGAAGTTTTGTTTTTTATCCGTTGATGATATTTCTAAAGGGCTTTAGTCTTTTTTGTTGAGTGATCTTATGGGTTTTTTTCCGGGAACTCCCTTCATCATACCTTCGAGCAAGAAACCTTCTACCCTTGTACTCGTAAAAACCAGACCAGATGTGCCTGCAGCCGCCCCCTTCTTAAAATTGCAGTGAAGGATTAGGGTTTCTTAATAAAATTTTGCGAAATATTTATAAAATTATTCGCATCATTTGTCATGTTTGTTCAAACGTGGCATTCCTGTAAAAACGACTGAAGTTTTTTTTTCGTAAGTACGAAATAATCTATAAATATTTTTGAGAATTCTTTTGAAGAATTCGAGATCAAAGGTTTTTTTTTGTTTGTTTTTTCTTCTACATATCTCATTACTTGGATTATCGTTTTACTTAGAACCAATACCTACCGTATAAGACTGTTAAGGATTAGGTATTCTCATTATTTTATATTTACTTTTTTAATGTTGTCTTATGTGACCTATAATACCTAATACTAGCTCGTCTACCCGTCAAAAAATGGTGACACACCACTTTTGAATAATTTAGTATAAAAATAAAGTTTAAATCTTGCATGAATGTTTATAATTCCATAATAAATAAGCGAAAACGTACAGGTATTTGAAATTTTTAACCATTCTAAACTACACTGTTTCAAAATACACCTATTTTAAATAACATATATAACGTCTAGTCCTTGTTTTCTATACAATTACAAAGCTTCATACAAGTTTCACATGTTCAAAGTCAAACAAGATCATTGTTTTGTAGTACTTTAAACTTTAAAAAGTAGTTTTTCTTGACTATTTACAACAAAAGGCGATAAATTCAACAAAAGATTTTTTTTGTGTGTCACTTATTTTAAACCAGTTTGTTTGATGAAAAAACATTTATTCTCCCACATCTCTTACACTTACTAAAATAATAGCGACATTTATTCTAAGAGCAATTTTTTCTACTACCGTTTAGTTATGAAGGAGAAAAATTACATATATTTCTGTAATAAAGGACCCAAAATACACTACGCATGCAAATTACTGTACCTAATCTTATCCTAGAATAAAAATAGTAAGAAAATCTCCATATAAATGGTATGTCGTTAATACGGTTATAGAACAAAATCCGTCACTGTCTGAAATGGTTCCTACCCGAATATATCGCGAACGGTCTTACTCTGTTGTCTTCTTTTTCTTCTAGGATGTTTTATATTCATACCGCAATATAACGACTGATCTCCTATAAAAAGAAAACTTTCCTAGCCTTATTTTTCCATAGATAATATAATAAAATAAGTAAAACCTCATATTGTAAGGGTCTACGGCGTAGACGTGCAACGACATCATCGTAGCAGCAAGAATCGATCTTTCGCATATAATAGTAAGCTATATTCTATTCTATTCCTTCACGGCGCATCCCCTGCGGGTAAGCAGAGAGAACAAATCGCCAAACTTTTCTATCCTTACATACACTTCGTGCTTCCGTACACATTCATACAATTTGTCATATGACACACTCTTCGTTACCTTTTACTCAGAACACATCCGTCCTTGAGGATCTGGTATACATGGTCAACCCATGTGGTTCTTTGACGGCCGCGCTTCTTTACTGTTCTTCTTTCTTCCAGGTATATTTTCTTTGTTATCCTTTTATCATTCATTCTCTCTAAATCTCCCAGCCCCAACTTCTCAACTTCTTGACTTTCATTTATACTTGATTCTTCCTTCCTAAGCTGGATTCCTCCCAAAAAAAAAGTCAACTTCCAGCTTAATTTTTGTAACACAGGCTTTATGTGCAATGATATTGTCTTATTTTAATTAACTTCATCCGTCGTTGTTGATTTGTCTGCGTCGACATTTTCCTTTTCAAATTTAAATGACTTTCCGATGTCCTAACACCTTAAGATTTAGCACACATATTTGCTACAGGTGACCGATATTGAAGTACTTCTTTTTTTATCAAAACACGTTTCAGTTGGTAAATTTTAATTTATTTATTTAATTTTTGTAGCGTGGCTGTGATGCTAAAATCAATCAGCATTAGGAAAGACTTGGTAAGAGGTAAAATACGCACCGCTAAAAGCTGTAATAATTTGTAAATTTTGATACTAGATTTGTTCATAATAATAAAACGCAAAGAAAAACATCGAAAATTTATCGAGTTAACGTTTACTTCCCTTATCTGTGAGGGCTGCTAGGGCACGTAGAGTGTTTGGCGCTACTTACCCTTTGTGGAGGAATGTATTTCATATAAATTACTCCAAGTATAATACAGGCTGTACAGTGTACCTACTTACAGAAGAACCAGAGGGCTGCCCTTCTGTTCTATATCGGTATCTGAAATATGAACGCAAATACTTGTAATATTTTCAATGTTACCAGCTAGTATTGCGTACAATAATAATTAGGGATGCAACAAGAATAATCGATTTTACGATTACGATTAGCTATCTGTCTACCTATCCCATCACGCGGTATTCCTCGCGGGGTAGGCTGAGAGGACAGAGCGCCACACACTTCCATTCTTACGTACAACTCTCGCTTCCATAACGGTCGTCATACACGTTCTTTGATTTTTCTCAATAAACACATTAACCACGCTCCAAATCTTGGACGACCAAGTCTCATAAAAACTTTCTTTATTTTATACAGATTTCATTATATATTTTTTGGTTATTCTCTCCTCAGACGATCTCTCCAAATGCCTAATTTGCCTCTCTTCCAACCAGCACCTTGAATTTGACACACATATTTTCTATACGTAACAGTTTGAAATTGTAGGACAATTTTATATTAATTTTCATATGGAGAAACACAACCTTTGTTCAAAAAAAGTTTCTTTTCGATTTCGTGTGATAGTACAGTCCTTCGGAAAAAGGGCTCGGAATCAAAACGGCTCTTTGAAACCGTATCCACCACTACAATATTAATAACAATTGTCGATTAACCATTTCAAATCGTAAGCTGTTACACCCCTAATTTCAGAGTATAATGTTCGTAATGTAGGTAGTCGGGACATTCTTAATTAAATTGTAAATGAATATTTGTTTGTTCGATTAAGAATTTTATTATTCGGGTACGTTCTAATGAAATTAATTTAGAGTCGAGTACTGCCTTCTACATAGGTTTATAATATTGCTTGCGTTGTATACTTAATCGTTATGATTTCATGTAAATTGGTATAATAAAGAGAGGGGTTTTTAGTTAATAAGAAAAGTCTCGACTTGGCGTTTTATATTTTTCGTTTCCAGTTTTTACAAGCTTCGACTTCACTGTGTTTTTTATGTCTGCGAGCAAATTTTGCAATGGATTTTTCAACTACTTAGAGAGCTGAAACTTTGCAAACATACGTAAACTCGGTGACAATACAATTCTGTACCACTTTGGATCAGCCTTCTCCAGAGACAAAAATTATGTCAGGCATTTGAAAGGGATCCAGGGGTCGCGTGGGGTAATGTGTGGTATCGTATAAAAGGGCGATGAAAAAGAAATCCAGATCGTTCAGATGTTGTCCAGCTCAAGCCTTGGAAGACACCGAGCAATCGAGATAATCCAGTCACCGCACACTGCCGTATTTGGTATCTCACGAAAGTGTTTTACGATTAGTACTCAAATCTTCTCTGAAAATTTTCTCCTCTCGGGGAAAGCAGAGAAGACAGCGCGCCACACACATCTATCCTTGAAAAGATCTCTAGCTTCCGTCACTTCAATAATATTCGCCATCCATAAGCTTTGCGATTTCTCACAGTCGCTATAGTTAAAAATTCGTAGGTAGGTAGTTCACAAACTTTTAAAATTTTACTTTAAATGTTTACTTGGGAAATTGAGCATCTCTCTTGAGAGAGCAATCGGTTTTTACGTCGTTTCTTAATAAGATTTTGTCTACAGATTTTACGCGATTCTATGTACCTAGTTTCCTAATAACGTTAATAAGGCTCGAAATTTCATATAACGACAAATCCTGGAGTTTTACAAATCGCAGCTTGGTGTAAAATGCCGCTTTGCTCGAACATGAGAATTTCAATTCATTATAGACTACAGCTTAGATAAGTGTTAGATATGCTCAAGTTGGTAGCCATACTTGTTATTTTTGTATGCAATTTGATCGTGGATTTAAGTATCACTTCTGTCATTTTCATACAATATAAACATTGCCGACACATGATATTTTTATCGTATTATATTCGTGTTATTTTGCTGTTTTGTTCACTCGAACCGTGCTTTGATTATTGAAAATGAATATATTATGTTATAATACTCACAATAAAGTGATACGAAAGACGCATTACAGTAAAGTAATACAGAAAACTATCACGACAATTACGTCAACGTAATTTGATAATAATTATAATTATAAACTATCTAGCACAAAAAACAGTGGTCAAAACAAGTAAACATTATTTTAGTGGTCAAATATTCAAAGCACAATACGGTGACACAAAACATTAACAAAAATAAACACGGAATACATAACACGACCGATATCACGTACGAAGCCATGTTGTCACATGTTGTGTTTTTATCAATAGCAATTATGTTGCCTTCTTCTAACTAGATAGCTCTAGCCTTTTCTGAACACGTGGCGCCGCCTGGTGGGGAATAATGTAACTTGAGCTAAGCGGCAGATCTGAGGTTTAAACCAACCCCCGGGGTACGTTTAGATTTACGGGTTAGATTTAGGATAAACGGACATTGATATGCTCGTAAATTTAACATAAGCTCTAGATAACGCAAAATTAGAGTTTACGGGCCGCTTAAACAGAATTGAAATTTTGGGCCTAAAAGGAATAAGTATAGGTAGGTATACGTTTAAGCAATGAAACCGCAGGACGAAATTCTACGTACATAAACTAAAAAAAACGTTTCCTATTGCATTGTATACTTACAGAATATATTAGTAAATACCTATACACACAATTATGAACTAACGCAAAACTTTTGTCATGAATTAACGAATAATGCAAAGAGCCCGTTGCTGAGCATGTCTTTAACTCAGAACAATTGGTGCCACGTTGTTATTGGTCCTGCCGACGATGCCATTGAATGTGACTATGGAGGCCGATTCTGGATGAGCACACCCTGTCACACTTTGGACAAGGCTCCTCATTTGTAGCGAAGAGCCACGAAATAGTAATCGTAGGTTGAGAGAACAGAACACCAAACTCTCTTATATCTTCGTACACTGTTTGCTTCCATCAAAGTCCAGCAAATTACTTCAATTCCGTGTAGGCGCTACAGCACACGCTCTCAACAATCTAGTCCATATAACTGCTTCTTGGGCGACCTCTCACAATACTGCCCTCTACCATTCCTTCTGCCATCGTGATGTGCAGGCCGGAGTGCCTGATATTATGGCTATTACATCGCGCTCTCTGTTGGGCAATCTTATTCAAGATTTGTCTTGTCTTTCCGGCCTTACTTAACCTGTATTGGCCGATCAAAATACGTTTTTTTTTAAATGCATAAAAAAAGCTAATTCGTTTTGTTCCATTTCTGATCGATACTGTTAATTATACTGCTAATTTTGTTTCACACTGATGCTGTAAATTCCCATTCCTACAAAATTGAGAGTATTTAAACAATGCAACAATACTGGAATTATACATAAGCAGTAGAATCAAGTATTGAAGATTGTCGGCTTTATCTTGATGTATTCTGCAAGGCCTCATCTTTTATGATGCCCGTGGGAGCCCTTTATGTTTCTCTCCTTGTATATTCTTCTTCTCTCATCTCATCTCATCTCCTCTCCCACTTCCTCTATCTCCTACTCTCTCTTCTCTGTTTTCCTTCACTCATTACACTCGCAAGTAAATAACAATCAAGTTAACGAAATCTCGGAGCGTGGAAACACTGTTGTTATATTATGACTGTGTAAATACTAGGTACTTATCTTAAATATTTATTGAAGGCCTTGAAAATTTCAGAGTTTATTCCACCTTACATTTAAGAGTAGGTACTGAGGCATGTTGACTTGAAAATCTCTAAATACGGGAGACCTTATAGATCTTGACGACCTTACTAAATATGCTTTGCAAAACAATAGAGTAGATACATTGAACATGTATCTAGATATAGAGATTGACCGAAAAAGATTTTGTACATCTTGTATAGATTACTCAAAAAAATGTGTAAGTATAACAATTCTGATCTTTTTTCCAAAAAGACGGCAAATCGTTTCCCGAAAGTCGCAAGTAATTTGTTTTGTAGGTACAATGCACTAAAATCTAGTAGGGAATGACCTATTTTTTTATTTTAATGGAGCGAAGTGGATGGAAATTTTACTTGAAAAGTAAAAAAAAAACGATAGGTATTTTTAACGATTTTATCACGCGATTTTGAAACTAGATTCCGCGCCGCGGAAAATGACCGTGACATCGTAATTGGGTCGCAATAATAATAATCATCAATTGGGTCGCATTCACAAACGCATCCCTTCTATTTCTTCACCTTCATTAGACTCAGGAGTCTGTTCTAGCGGGAGCAGGATATACCTGCCTAAACATTACAATAATTCTATTATATGTGACTATAGCTATATGGAGGTATAGGTATCTATAGAGGTTCCGGAATACTTAGACTATGAAAAACTTATAAGAGGGGAGATTCATACGTTGTCGCTTTCATATTAGGTAGGTACCTATACTCACATGAAACCCAAATAATAAAACTCACGACTCAAGTGTGTGAGAGAGCCTTAAGTGCTAAATTTTAAGTACCCTCGATAAATTTTCCATCCTCTATGGTCGCTGCCAACTAACGACAACTGCTCTTACGTGCGGTGAAAGTAGGCACCTACCCACCCGCCCAGATGAAAGTAATAGTAATATACTCACACGTTATAATGTATGGAATACTAGTACTGGTATAGTCTGTTCGCTAAGTCGGAAACTGGCATTTGCGTGAGCTGTAAAAAATTAGAAAAAAAAATGCTGTTAAAACCATCTATTCTATCCCCTCACGCCGTATCCCTTGCGGAGTACACAAGAGAGAACAGATAGCTAGACTTTACTATCCATACATATACACTCCGTGGTTACGTCACATTCGTGCAATTCGTCGTACACCCTATTGTATATTGAAAACTTAGTTACATAAATACGTAATGCTGCACAAATTACTTAATAGGGTTCTATCTCATTCCCTAAAACGCTTTACAAATGGAGAAGACTGGCAGTAATGTCATCTAATTTATACAATTGGTGAAAGTTTCAGAGCTTTAGCTAGTCTGGGAGTGAGTTAAAATACGATTTTAAGCTTTGGAGATATGTAATACTGAACGCCAAGTGAAGTTAAGTAACGACGTGTAAAAATAAGAACAATTACGAATTTAGAATTACACATAGTGTGAAAATATCGCTTTGAATAGCTTCAGACTCCGTAAGATGCTACATTCGACGACAAAAAATTGGTCCATTACAGCTCCCTTGAATCAGTCTGTTATCGGGCTAAGTGATGACAGATTCTGAAAGGAGCTAGTGCAGTGAACAACAGGAACACACGAGCGTGTATGCAGAATCGAAGGAAGATAAAAGTATGAAGAGTTAGAACAGCCTGGCGTTCGCTACTTTCACCTACCCCGCAAAATACATAAGTACTTGAGGGATCGTTATTTATTAAAAAATAGGCTCCCACCACCGTTTCCCTTGAACTATTATTTATTTAAAATTTTCTTCCGAATACGTGTTTCGTCAATCCGTTGAACGCACTCCATATACGCGATTTTAATTTTCAGTATGCGTTTAGCGCTCCTATGCAAGTCTCATCCCCTTCACTTCAATATACACGTATAATAATATAAAAGGGTCAAAGGAAGAAAGGGTGCCATTATTTCCTATTATTATTTTTGAAGACAGCTAATGAAATATACATTTTGTATAAAGTGTCCTAACTACGTAATAAATTACGGTATAATGATGTGATGTATGAAATATTTCACATAATATCCTCGAACTGTATCACATAATGTTCTTCAGAATAACGTGTGGATAAATTATAATAATCCCTTTTTCAGAAAAAAAAAACTCTATTACGTCATCCAAGATTCAAACCGGTAAATTTGGAAATTTTGACTTTTTACGTGAAAAATTTTCTAGCTGGCGTTATCAATTTGGGAGAAGCTGGCAGAGATCGCAACATTGCGATAAGGTCGCCCTAGTGGACAAATGTCTTAGTTTACATTTGTAATGTAAACTTTTCTCTGTATTTTGTTCACCAAAAGTGTAAATAAATAAATTAATATCAATCAACAAAAACACCTTAAATTGTAGAAAATCCGATGTTCGTAAAAAATGGATTGTGACATTCACGAAAAAAATGACTAACAAGGTTCCATTGATGTCTAAAGGGTACGAGTGTTTGATATTTTTTTGTTGTATTCACTCTTTATAAATTTTCCCTATCTCTTTGTTCGCAGGAATGGCAGAGTATCCACCGCGGTTAGTCGAGGAACCGATGGACTTGGTGGTGGGTCGACATCAGCCAGCTACTTTAGAATGTCGTGCCGAGGGTGACCCACCACCCGTGGTGCGCTGGTACAAAGATGGAGTAGCATTAACGCTAGGAGGTGCTGGAGGATCGCGGCGTGTGCTGCTACCCGCCGGGGAACTATTTTTCCTCAGAGCCACTCACGCAAGACGAGATACAGATCAAGGTGTCTACTGGTGCGAGGCGACTAATCGCCTTGGTACGGTGAGGAGTAGGAACGCCACCCTGCAAGTAGCAAGTAAGTATAAAATATTGCTTATTTTGTAGTTAGAATTTAAAAAATCTTTTTAGGCCAAATATTGACTGTATTTTTTCCATTTAGTTCTTCGCGAAGACTTTCGACTGGCACCAGCTGATACTAGAGGCGCTGCAGGGGATAGCGCTCTGCTAGAATGTTCACCACCAAGAGGAACTCCAGAACCTACAGTAATTTGGAGAAAAAACGGACAAGATTTAGATCTTGAAGATAACGATAGGTTAGTTAAAGTCAAATTGCACCACTGATTGTTTTCTCTCGTCAAGTAATGAATTTGAAAACTAAGTAGGTTATTTTAATTTTAGGATTAGTATTGTTGACGGGGGAAATTTGGTTATTCAAGACCTAAGAACCACCGATGATGGTCGTTATCAATGCGTGGCCAAGAATACTGCCGGAATTAGAGAGAGTGCTATTGCTAGGTTACGTGTATACAGTAAGTCATAAAACAATAATTTCCATATTTCTTTAAAATGTCCTTAATTGTGATTCTCTGTTACTTATTAGTATATTTGCATTTTAGTCAAACCTTACCTCATAGCTGGTCCAGAAGATGTGACAGTACTGACAAGAAAAACTGTCACGTTCGAATGCAGAGTTGGAGGTGATCCACTTCCAGATGTCTTGTGGAGGAGAACCGCAGACGGCGGTAATATGCCCCTTGGCAGGGTTCATATCTTAGAAGACAGAAGTTTACAACTCGATTCAGTCACTATTGAAGATCAGGGAGACTACATCTGTGAAGCAGACAATACTGTAGGAACAATCAAAGCGTGGGGAACGCTAACAGTTCACTGTAAGTTGTTCATTACAAATGTAGTTTTTTATACATTTTTCTATAAATTTACTAACCATAAACTAATATTGATATTTTCAATTTTAGCATTACCAACCTTAGATATCAAAACAACAATTCAAACCGTAGAAGAAGGAGGTGATGCCCACTTCGAATGTAACGTAAAAGGAACACCAAAACCAAGTATGTTTTGGTCTACAGAAGGAAATTATTCCCTAATATTTCCTGGAAATACTTGGGAACGTTATAGTGCGTCGTCTGTAAAAGACGGTGAATCAAGACTGCTATTAAAAAATGTGACGAAAGCAGATTCAAATACTGTTATTATTTGTACAGCAGTCAATCTTGCAGGATCTATCGTAGGAAGAGCCAGACTCATCGTAACTTCAGAAGACAGCAGACCGCCCCCAGTTATCATAGTCGGTCCATCGAATCAAACACTTCCAGTTAAAACTCTAGCAATTATGCCCTGTAGTGCAGAAGGTGACCCGACTCCCATTATTTCCTGGTATTTCAAATCCTCACCCATAGTGCCTAATAAAAAGTACGAAATCTCTGAATCAGGAACAATGACAATAAAAGAACTCACGTTCGAAGATAGTGGCTTATACACTTGTGTAGCATCTTCAAAGAATGGCAAATCTGTGTGGAGCGGAAATTTGTCGGTGGATTCTCCTACAAATCCAAACATTAATTTCTTTAGAGGACCAGATATGTCCACGCTTCCTGGTGCTCCTACCAGACCACAAATACGAAACCAAACAGATGCAAGTGTCACCATAACGTGGTCACAGAATAATAAAATAGGATCATCTTCACTGTTGGGATATCAAGTTGAAATGTTTGGCAGAGACAACATGGGTGGAGCAGGGAAGATTGAATCAAAGTGGGTCGTTGTAGCGAGACGACTGAATGAGAATTTCTTCACCCAGAAACTCCTAGTTCCCGGAGGGACTTATGTGTTTGTCGTTCGAGCTGAGAATGCTCATGGACTGTCTCCACCAAGTAGTTTATCTGAAACAGTCGTAATTGAAGGAGATGACTCAAATTATGTGTCTAAGAATATTGATGATTTGGGTTTGTCTCCCAAAGTTAGAGCCATATTCAAGTCAGAAGATATCGTGCAATTACTTGATACAATCGCTGTTGAGTCAACTGCTGTGAAACTTGTATGGAAGGTAAAACAAATTTGCTTGTTGAGCTACAGTGTACTTGTTCGTTATCTTGTAACATCTATTATATTGTTCGTGTTTGTTTTGTTCGTAGGCTTCCAATACTGTAAATCTCGATGGTTTCAACATTTACTTCCGACCACTCGATGGATTCAACTTGTCGTCGACAGATTATAAGATGGTATCATTGTTGAACTCGAGAGGAACTACGAGTTATGAAATATCAGGTCTATTGAAGTTCACACAGTACGAGTTCTTCCTAATTCCTTTTTACAGAAAATTGGAAGGGAAGCCATCAAACTCGAGACTTGTGAGGACTTTGGAAGACAGTAAGTATAAGATGATAAATCTTTGATTCAATGAACCAAACCACAAGAGATTTCCTAATCAAATATTTTCTTTTAGTTCCTGAAGCTGCTCCAACCGATTTAGAAGGTGCTTACATAAACGCTACGTCGATTCTCCTGAAATGGAAGCCACCTCCACCAGGGACCCATCATGGCGTCATACAATGTTATCAGATTGTAATCAAAGAGGCAGGAAATGATTCGCACGTAGTTCAGAATATGTCAGTAGTTGGAAATAGTATCAGAATCAATAATCTAAGTCCCGGTGTTACGTATTGGATACAATTAGCAGCAGCTACAATGCGAGGGATTGGACCATTTAGTCATCATGGCACTTTGCATTTGCCTGCATCGCATGGATTTGATCCATCGACCAGACTCTTGAATCATCCACACAATAAGTAAGTATTGCGAAATAATACAAGATAAATATGTCCCATGCTGTAGTATTCATCCCTACTTCAAATTCCGGGTCAGTATTTTTAAAATGTACTGCAAATAATAATATGTTCCTATTTACATAAAATATTGACGTTATTTTATAAACAATTGTACGAACGATAATTATTCTCAGTTCTGTCTATTCCATACCGAATTTATTACGGGTAGGCATAGAGGAAAGAACTGCATAAAAAAAACATTGAGAAAACTAATGCGAACCGTTAACACAACTGACATAAATCGAATGGTTTTGAAAATACTGACCAGACTAAAGTAGCTAATACTGACGAGATTAAAGATTCCCTATCACTCTGTTTCTTTGAATTTTATTATTATAATAAAAATAGTGGTATTTATTTGTCAAAAATAATGGGAACTACATAAAATACTGACCAGAATACAGTAGCTTATTCATATTATACTGACGACATCAATGATTCCCTTTGACACTGTTTCATTGCTTTTTATTGTGATTCTCGCAATATCCAACTCATCATTCCATTCACGATTTATTTTAGGAACAATTTACACCACGACATCCAAACGGTGGTCTCTGGTGATTTATTGAGTGAGACTTGGTTCTTGG
Organism: Ceraclea dissimilis; assembly: GCA_963576895.1. Taxonomy (NCBI): domain Eukaryota; kingdom Metazoa; phylum Arthropoda; class Insecta; order Trichoptera; family Leptoceridae; genus Ceraclea; species Ceraclea dissimilis. Next base: position 2,327,962 of record OY756360.1, read on the forward strand.
CTCTGCTTGGATTGATATTGACAATCATGACTTTGTTGTTCGTCGCAATGATCGTCATCAGGCGAAGACATCTAATGATGAAGGAAAACCCTCTACCGAATTTATATGGTGAGTGAATGCAGAGAGCGTTATGTATTCTGTTGTAAATTTTATTAAGTGTAAAAATTTAATCAGCTCTTCGTCACCCGAGATTAAAAACGAAAAAAACAAATGTTCGAGAAACATTAGATCAAAGTTTCAAACACTCGTTTTTTTACATACAGACGAAATCATATTATCTAGTTGTTTGTTTTTTTTTAATTGTGTTTATGGATTATGTTGGCCAGAAACATTTTCTCGTCAAAAATCTAAATCTTAAAATTCCAAATGCCAGCCAAATTATTTCCACAAAACAAAAAAAAAAGGTTTGTTATGTGGCTGGGATTTGAGCCAGCAACCCCAAAAATTCTTGATTTGAATCAGATTCGCTAGATTAACTCTAAAAGATGTGTGCCTTGTTCAAATGATTGTCATCTCTTATCTACTCGAATAAGGTGAAATTTTAACCATTATCAAAATCGTGTTTTCCACAGATTCGAGAAACGGCAGCAAAAATTTCGTAAGCCACATGAGCATAAAATCCGCTATGGGAGTTCCACATCCAATATCAACTGGTTTCAAGCAGAATGGAAACATCAAGACTGATTCATTACTCTGGGTTAAAAATAGACCCGACACATGGAGAAGAGGGGATAAAGACCAGGAATTTGGTCAGATGACGTTACCAGAATATGACAAAATCAATGGAAATAATATGCCTGACTACGCTGAAGTGGATGCTTCTATGATTACGTTCAGAAAAGGAAGCGAGACTCCAAACTCACCTGCAGCCTACGCTTCAGTCACTCTTGTGCCCAGTCCAGGAAACATAAAAGGCTCCATGGTAAGTTAATTGTATTTTTAGTCTATTAACGAACTACGAGACCATGTTGTGAAGGAATATGAAAACGAACTTAAGACTAAATTCGCATTGTTTTGTCGTAAAATACTATCATCAATATGCAACTTTATGCTTGAAGGAAGGCAAGTTAGGTGTATATTTCAGGGTAGACCATATTGGCCAATTAGGATTATTTGTTTTTTAATAGACAGATTTAATAGTCATTGGAATGTAGCCACACGATCTTATAGTCAATTTATGATTCATAAAATTATCATCCAAATGATTTAGATTTGGATTTGTACAATTCCTTAATTTGATTAATATGATTATGTCGTTTATTTAGGAATGGACCAGTCGCTACGGTTCAAGCAACAGCACAAACAAAAACGAAGACCACGACGAAGAAATCTATCCAGCAAGCAACGGCGGATACTTCAACAGAAATCTAATGTCTGAAACATATCTTTCGTACCAGAATCAAAACATATCCAAATATCACAACGGTGTTAGAAATAATGACAAATCTAATTTATCATTACATAGTGAGAATTACATCACGAGTGCCAAAGTGAACAACACAAATAACAAAGACCAAACGTTCACATTACCTCAGAATCATTTCGGAACCGGTCGAAGGAATCAAAGACCGATGAAGTTATCGAAGTTCGATAACGGTTCAATTATCGATAACGACAGTTATCAAAGTAGTAACATGCGAATGCAAGAGAACCCAACGTTCGGTTTGACCGATGGAATGGGGTATTCTCCAGATTGTGAACAAATCAATTGTCATTCGAATGTCCCTCCAATGATGGTCATGAACCATCAGTATCCGCGTCCGGCAAACAACATGAGAACGTCTCCAAACGATGCAAGACCGTTCGCTTCGTTCAAAAATAAAAACCGGGACACTGAATATCACACGTCGACGAGAAGTGAGCCTGGAAATAACTTGTAAATTATAAGTATTAAGAATTGTTGTTGACTATTTGTTCTACGTGAATAATTTTCTTTAATATTACGACAAAAAATGTGATATGTTTAAAAATACTACTATTATAAAAATAATGAATAAAAAAATTGTAATTCATCGATTAGAAAAGCTATTTTAAACAATGAATCATTTAAATTTGTATCGAGATAATTTTTCTATCAACCAAAACGAAAATTATATTTATTTTCTACCCACATATCCCATAGATAATTGAATATACATATCCCATGAAAGAATAGAATAAATTTTATTGTGAAATCGAAATCTGTATAATTTGTAACGTTTTAAATTTTAATATTTTATACACGTTCTGATTTTTGGCTTAATCGAATCGGCTTTCCATCCAATCATTAAATAATTAATTATAGGAATTGTTAATAAAACTATTTTATGTAAATTTATTAAAGTACATAATAATTTCTGTATTATAATGCCAAATGTTTGTAAATATATTTTATTTTCTATTGTAAGTACATGGTGTATATAATATAGTACCTTGGTACTGATCTTAAAAAGCCTATTACTGGATATCATCAAGTACGTCATGTTTTCGAAAGTTTGAGAACAATCAGGAAAACAATGTACAGGTAAAACCCTGATTTCTATTTATCGGCATTTCTAAACGCAAACAAAGCAGAAGAGTTATGTGAACTCTCTTGGGGAGTATGTAAGACGGGCGTTCCGCTGGTTACGAGTCTTTATTAGCTTCCTTTAAATATTGAAGTATTAGGTACGTTAATTATCAAAATAAAAGGAAATAAACTATCTAAAGTAAGGGACCGCCCCTTAATCAGATGCATCACGTCAATCATTTTTTTTAATTGAATTCTTCGTCGCCCCCGTCTTTATCCCATTTACTTGGGTTCGCTCTCCCAATCTTTATCCTCCAAGTCCTTATTACTATACTACCAAGTCCTTTTTAATATAATTCTTTCAAAGTTTCGAAAATATTACGACTTCTTAATTATTTAAATGCCATACAAAAGACTAATTTGTACATAGCAGTTAATGCATGTAATTAATTAAAAAATGTAAATACTATATTGTTAAAAATATATTAATAATCATAATTAAATAATACCTATTGACATATACTTAGCATACAAAACAGCAAGTGTTTCCTCATGGCCTATTGTTGTAGAATCTTTAGTACATTTGAACGTTAGAAACCCTGCACGTAGTAGGCGAAGTTTTGACAGCTGTCAACGTCAAATTTTCATGGACTTTGACACTATTTAACAGCTATTAAAATAATCTTGTTTCACGTGTTTTCCATTACATGAACATCCTGGACTTTTAAACTAGCACAACTAAAGGTTGCGTAATTCCAATGATCCACGGTCATTGGTCCAAATACTCTGACGTCATTCGGCCGCCATTGTATGCTATTTCACCATGATATGAAAACTAACGTTGGTGACGTCACGAGTTGCCTTTATACATAACTGTCAAAGGAAAAAGTTAAACAGCGTTTTCATTATTCTATAGCGTAATCTCATAAGAAGAAGAATTCTGTTTCCTTTATCAAAAATTCAACCAATATTTTGACATTGACAGCTGTCAAAATATTTTCAACTGCGGATTTGGTTTCTAAATGTCAAGAGTGCTGATCCTTTATATTACCTAATAATCATGTAATTTAATAATTATTAAACCTAACCTTAAAAATTATACCATGTGTTGATTTTCATAAAAGTCAGGCAACCACTGATTACAAGAAATAAATTATTTTATCGTAATTATCATAACTCATAGGTATATTTTGTAAATTATTTGTGTATATAATCATTTAGAATTGTATATTAATTAAGTATAAGCTATATATAATATTATACAATATACATATCTGTCAATGTATCAAAGTATTATAATAACTAATTATCTGTGCATTCATTATAAACATGACGATGTTATTAAGAATAAATAAATAATTGTTTTTTCCTGCTAAGATTTGTAATGGAAATAAATAAAAAAACATTTTTTAAAACATTTCACCTTTGTTTCTCTTTGATTTAATTGTTTTTGACCCAATGTACCTGTACCTGATTACTTTCTTTGCAAACTAGGATTATCTATAATAATACCACCTACGTCACTGGACGTTTATGAAGCATCAATTCCAATAGCACACAAATAGTTTTTTCTTTAAAGGTGTGCCTCCACACGTTTGCCGAGCGTCCACAAGTTTTGTGTTAATGAATAAAAAGGCGTGTGGATGGGGCGTTTGTCTTGGCTCGTGTACGTAACCGCCCGTTAACGATTTTTTTAATCACGAGCGCAAAAATTGTGGACGCTCGGCAAGCGTGTGGATGAGGCATTATGGTTCATCAAAAAGATTTTATATTGTTTTTTTTAGTTTAGCAGGATTTTTAAAATTACAGTTTTTCCTCCCAGGAAACGAGAGTTACCTACAATCCAGCATTTAGTGAATACCCTCGGGGAGGACGCAGGATGAGCCTTCCGACTTTAATGCCGACAACGAGTCGGCGTTATCTGGTTTAAGTCTGTAATCATTTTATGCCCAGGGCAAATTCACCCATTCAACCAGATCAAGCTCAACCAGGTGCAGTTCAAGAACACGTCACAATGTATCAATTTATCAGTCTCTCAAGCTGGAGGTGCCAGGTTCAAACCCCGGCGCTGGCGATGTATTCCAGACTTTGCGATACAGGCTTTTAGCCTAGTGCAAGGTGTGTATTTATTTATTTATTTATTTTATTTATTTTAAAGAATATACGGCGCAAGGCCACTAATACACTAAGCTAACAGATGAAAACACCAAATGAACACATGAAAAAAAAAAGCATGGCAAAAAAACAAACACTCAACAACTCGCTCACACCCATCACACACACACAGACACAACCGCAAAACAAAGACAGATACATGAAAGCACAAGCAAAATAAAGTTACATATATGAAAGCACATGCAGCAATGGAATAAAAATATACAATATATATATGAGTGTATAAAGCATGATAAAGCTCAACACATACAGAAATTATGAGCAAAATAATGAAAAACACAGCAGTATAGCAATAAAACAAATACATGTATAGATATATACAGGTGTAGGAAAGTATTTGGGTTTGCAAGCCCAAATACTTTACTTTTTATAAAAAAAAGGAAAAAGAATGTAAGTAAGTACTTACCTAAATCTTTGTTTATGAGAAAACACATTATTTGAATGTACTCAACCAGATATGGTAAATATACTCGTAAAACTAAGTATCAACCTAACAAAAACAATAATGAGATGTTGAAAACATTAAACAAAAACTTATCTGCATAATTAACTTCATTATATCTGGTTCACAATTTTAACGAAATTAGTATTAATACGGTGCTTTTAGATTTCTCGATGGAAAGTTGTGGGGTAGTCTGTTTTTCTTTCATTCTATACGTATTTTGGAGTGCTGAATCCGAATCCGAGGTTTGCCAACAAAATTTCGTGACGGAACATGGCGAAAAATTGGTAAAATGGCGAATATTTACATTTCCTGGCGAATTCTGGATTTGAACTTAAAAACCATCAACTTTTTGTGGGTCATCTTTTTAGCAGGATGAAAGCACATAAAATTTCCTACAAATTTGGTCTACAATATTTTTTCCTAAAATAACTAGCAGCGGAGCTGTCAAGCTCCAAAAATTGGCCAAATTTTCTTGTTATTTTAAATTGTGAAAATGGAAAATGTATGGAGAATAGGTCACCTTGTTCGAATTATCACCAAATTTTGACAATTATTCTTCAGATTTATGATACATATTTTACCTCGATGGAATCAGTAAATATGGAGAAAGGTTTCAGGATAAATTTTATTTAAAAATATAGTGAAGTGTTTAAGCTAAAAAGGTTTAAACATTTTTAGCCTAAAAAAATTACTATATTTTTAAATAAAATTATTTGAACATGTCTAGCTCAAATATTTCACGGTGTTTTTAAATAAAAATTTCGTTAATTGCTTTCTTTGTGTTTTCTGATTCCAACGAGGTAAAATATGACTCATGAATTTAAAGAATAATTGTTGAAATTTGCTTATGAAGGCAACAAGGTAAACTTTTTTAATACATTTTCGATTCTCGTAATGTAAAATAATAAGAAAATTTGGCCATTTTTTGGACCTTGACAGCTCCGTTCCTATTTATTATAGAGAAAATTTTTATATGGCAATTTTGTAGTAAATTTTACGTACTTTCATTTTGCGTAGAAAAATAACTTACAAAAGTTGTCAGTTTTCGAGTTCTTATAAAGAAATCGCCAGAAAACGAATATGTTCGCCATTTTTTGTATTTTTCGCCATGTTCCGTATCGAAATTTTGTTGGCAAACCTCGGATTCGGATTCAGCATCCCAAAAAACGTATAGAATAAAAGAAATCCCTACTACCCCACAACTTTCCATCGAGAGACTGCTTTGTGTTTAATTTCACCGGATTATATTTAAATTTTCGTACGTAGTGATTTCTACCGAACTGAAAAACATTTTATATGCATACATTATAGTTAATAAATTTAATTAAAATTGCCTGTAGCATCAATAATTATGAATATTTATTGAAATTATTATATTTACTCAATGTAAAATACAATTTTAATTAAAACTATCATTGCTTTACCATACACTTTATGTACCTACGTGGTGACATAATTTCCAACCCTATTAGAAGTACTGTGTGCAGTGACTAGAATTAATGTACATAAGCATTATGCATAGATGGTTTGGACATGTTGAGAGGGTGAAAGGCGACAGGATAACCAAAAGTGTATAAATGAGAGGTATACGGTACCACAGCAGTACGATTCTGACCTGGGTTCCTTTTCAGGAGTAGAAGTCGGGTTCAAATCTTGGCGCTGACGATGGATTATACTTATAAATTTTGGTTTAAATCTTCAGGAATGATAAGATTAATTTACAGAAACAACTGGATCTGGATCACTCGCAGACGAGTATAGAAAAACGTAGGTATATCTACATACATCATCAAGGAATGATTTTTTTAAGTGTTCGCATAACTCCCGCATTTTACGATGGATTACTGCGAAAATTAGAATTAGTGCAGTAAGGAGAGGAAATTTAATGGCATTTCTAGGAAAAAACTATAGACATTTTTTTCTCCATCATACTTTACGGATTTGGGTGCGCTGAATCCGAATTTCAACTTTGCCACCTCGTAAATGTGATGCGTTCTGAGATATCTCAGAAAGAAAGAGAAAAAAATGCCTTTTTTACATACTTTGACTGATAATTCAAAAAGTATTCATTTTAGAGAAAAGAAGCTTAGGACAAGAATAAACTTCACCAAATTTCCTATAAAATGACATATAAATCTTTTTTGTGGCATAAACCGTTAAGGCATCAGAGCGAGCTAAAATAGGGCGTAATTTTCACCCTACAGCCAAAAATTATATATGTTTGTAATTTTTCGCTCATAACTCAGAACGTTCAAACTTTTGAGCAAAAATATCTAAGAGAAAAATAAAGTGCATATTTTTTCTTTAATTTATGCTACCAGCGTTTCGTCGACGGACAAACAGTCTAGGCGCTAGAGCGCATTGAAGTTTAGTATAGTACATTAGAAGCAGTTTTGACTATTATTTAAACTGATATATAACGATAAAAAAATACCTTATTGTAGGCAGTGCACTTGAATATATAAGAACAAAGGCTTTTATATTTATATTTTAAGGTTTGCCACCACTTAATAGTGCTGCGTTTATAGAAATGTCAGAATAACTCAGAAACAATAGCCATTTTTTTGTTTTTTTGTCCATATTTTAAAAATTTAAAACTTTAAAGGAATTATTTTATTGAAAAAGTAAACTACATTTAATTATCTATGAATCACTTTTACATTTTTTTTTATTCAGATGAACCATTCAAGAGCCAGAGCGCTTTAAAATTAAATCAAAATGGAAAAATCGTCCAATTACTGTACTTTCTTTGGTTTCTCGCCCACGGATGAGAAGGTACGTACTTTTAATGAAAAAAATATAAAAGAAAATTTAATTTTCTACAAATTATCTCTCTTAATATTTTTCACTCAGACGAACGGGTTCGGAGTTATAAAGCATCAAAATTTGTTGTAGTATATCAGAGAGAACGATATTTATGTACGTCGTACTAATATCTCTATTTGATTTTGAATTGTAAATCTTGATGCACTATAACTCCGAACCTGTACGTCTGAGTGAAAAAACTCAAGAGACATAAATTGTAGAAAATTTAATTTTCTTTTAAAATTTTTTCATTAAAAGTACGTACCTTCTCATCCGTAGGCGAGAAACCAAAGAAAGTACAGTAATTGGACGATTTTTCCATTTTGATTTAATTTTAAAGCGCTCTGGCTCTTGAATGGTTCATCTGAATAAAAAAAAATGTAAAAGTGATTCATAGATAATTAAATGTAGTTTACTTTTTCAATAAAATAATTCCTTTAAAGTTTTAAATTTTTAAAATATGGACAAAAAAACAAAAAAATGGCTATTGTTTCTGAGTTATTCTGACATTTCTATAAACGCAGCACTATTAAGTGGTGGCAAACCTTAAAATATAAATATAAAAGCCTTTGTTCTTATATATTCAAGTGCACTGCCTACAAAAAGGTATTTTTTTATCGTTATATATCAGTTTAAATAATAGTCAAAACTGCTTCTAATGTACTATACTAAACTTCAATGCGCTCTAGCGCCTAGACTGTTTGTCCGTCGACGAAACACTTGTAGCATAAATTAAAGAAAAAAATATGCACTTTATTTTTTTCTTAGATATTTTTGCTCAAAAGTTTGAAGGTTCTGAGTTATGAGCGAAAAATTACAAACATATATAATTTTTGGCTGTAGGGTGAAAATTACGCCCTATTTTAGCTCGCTCTGATGCCTTAACGGTTTATGCCACAAAAAAGATTTATATGTCATTTTATAGGAAATTTGGTGAAGTTTATTCTTGTCCTAAGCTTCTTTTCTCTAAAATGAATACTTTTTGAATTATCAGTCAAAGTATGTAAAAAAGGCATTTTTTTCTCTTTCTTTCTGAGATATCTCAGAACGCATCACATCTACGAGGTGGCAAAGTTGAAATTCGGATTCAGCGCACCCAAATACGTAAAGTATGATGGAGAAAAAAATGTCTATAGTTTTTTCTCCGCGAAAATACGATATTATTGTACTAAATAACATTTGCGATAATATAGGCTGTGTCCTTACATCGCAGGTTTTGGGAGAAAAAGCTTTTCTTTGGAGGTTGTGCGGGGTCGAGTGTGGTATCGAATGAAAAGGCGTTGGAAAATACATTCAGATCTTAAGTCACATTTTGTCCAGCCCAAACCTATAAAGTATGCCGGGTCGGTTTGTTAAATGTGCCGTTGCGAAGCACGGGTAACTCAGCTAGACTTCAGATAATGATAGGTAAGTTTGTAGGTACATTATGACACATACATTATTTAGAGCAGGTACATACTCGAAATTTTGAATTCAGTTGTTAGCAGATGAGTGTAATATGTATAAATTTGTTCGCAGTACTGAGAAATAGAAATTATACGCTTAGGTGAGTATTGGAATAAGGTGGTATGCCGTTGTGCATCTGACGGTGAAGTCTTTAACTAAATTCCTTACTGTGCTGACTGTGCTGGAAACTTGAGCAAGGGTAGGGAATCTAATATTATTTCCAGATAGGTAATTCTCAATTAGATGGTTCGTTTAATCGATAGTAATGAGAAAATACTACACATGTATTTGGCGTGTGTTGCGTGCGTACTGTAAGTATGTATAAGTGAACGAGGGAGCCTGAAACGAAGGGGAGACTTTGAAGGGAAATTCTTTGATTTTTTTTATTTATTCATTACACGATTTTACGTAGAGATATCAGGAACTAACGAGCTGAAATTTTTGCGAGATAAAACCTACTATAAATGTCGACAAACCCACGTAACTCTTTTTTATTTTTTTTTTCAAGTACAAGTACAAAACAGATAACAACCATAGATATAAGTGAAAACATGAAACTATAACATTAGTCCATTCATAGGTCAGATGTCACCCACAATCATGCGCCAAAGTTAAATTCCCTAAAATATAATATACTTCGCGGAACCTGTAACCGCTATAGGACGCGTCCCCGGGTGGCGGATAGGGGAATGCTCGCCAGATATGGAGGGTAGGAGGGAAATAAAATACCTCCCGCGGACCAACAGGTACTTTTGTAGCGTCTGACCCAGAATGGGCGGCTACACGTAGCGTCTGACCCAGAGTGGGCGGCTGCAAACAGCGTCTGTTCCCTATGTTAAGGGCGGCTGAAACATCGGTAGCGTCTGACCCATAGTGGGCGGCTACAAACAGCGTCTGTTCCCTATGTTAAGGGCGGCTGAAACATCGGTAGCGTCTGACCCATAGTGGGCGGCTACAAACAGCGTCTGTTCCCTATGTTAAGGGCGGCTGAAACATCCGTAGCGTCTAACCCATAATGGGCGGCTACAAACAGCGTCTGTTCCCTATGTTAAGGGCGGCTGAACTCAAACTCACCAACACGTACGGCAAGCGTGGTGTTTTAATGCCAAAAACCTTCTAACAAGCAAACCATGAATTCGAACTTTAAAACAGGAATACCCCAGGTGAGTAGAGCTCATAGCTCAGAATCTCACACCGTCGCAAAAACGGTCTGCCTCAGGGATTCTGGGGGAGGCAAAAACTCGATAAACGGGAAAAGCACAGAAATAAAAATAGCGACATACAACATTAGAACAATGAGCCAGGAAGGAGACAGAATTAGACTGGAACGAGAACTGGAAAACATAAATTGGGATATCCTAGGAATCTCCGAAACCAGACTCCAGGGAGAAGAATCTACCACACTTCCATCAGGACATCTTATATACAGAAACAACATTCAATCATCAATAGGAGGTACTGCCATAATGATACACAAAAATATAAAGAACAGAGTGACTAAAACGACTAGTGTGTCACACAGAGTTATATATTTATTTATTTTTATTTATTTTATATTTCTCAACATTGTAAGTACACAAACAATACATACAACAATACATAAACGTACACAGTATAGTATATAAATTATCAACCCCACTAGGTTATGGCCTGTATCGGGGTTGACAATTAATCAGAGTGAAGACATCTTAATCCTAAAAGTACATATCAAAATATCATATTACTTATTATGACAAATTATTAATACAAAACATAACAAGATATACTAGGTTGCATATCGGCAGAGTCGGGTACTTGGCAAATTTCTGCAACAACACACCGAATGGTACATCAGGTGCATTATTGTTGCAGATTATTACTACTTATTATTGTTAACAGTACCAAACACCTGCTTCAATGCAACCCAAATCAATATTCAAAACTTAAATTAAATCTAAAAAAAACAAACCAATGTGGTGACCACACTTCATCACTATACAAAACTCAAAAGGATTTTATTTTTGTCATCCACCAGTATGAAATTTTTTACACATTTTCTGAACGAAATTACAGAGGTAATTGACTTGAGTTCTTCGGGAACAGAATTATACAGCAAAGGACCCTGATAGAAATAATTACTCTGACCAAAGGATGTTCTAGCCCTTATTGTTTGGTAATTGTAGGTTTTTGCCATTCTAGTTACACGACCCTGCTGAGTTCTTTTAGCAGAACCCTCAGAAACTTTTTTATGAAATCTACACAAAGCCTGCATTATATACAACTGTTTTACCGTCATTACTCCAGATTCCATGAACAACAAGTCGGAAGGATATCGGTATTTTTTCTTAAACATAATTTTCAAAATCAATTTCTGTGCGACATTTAATGGTTCAAGATTTGTTCTAAGACAAGCACCCCAACTTATAACATTATAAGAAAGCAAAGATTGAGCAATAGCATAGTAAACAGACTTGACAGTTCCAATGTCAAGCATATTGCGAAGATCCTTAAAAATATAAGATAACCTTCGAATTTTACTTGACAACATATTTACGTGATCATTCCATTTCAAAAATTTATCAATCAATACACCAAGGTAACTAATATTATTTACACTTTCCAAAGAATCACAATTACAATCGTGGTTACAATTATGAATTTTCAAATTATATTTATTTAAAGGTTGGCCCGTGGAATTTATGCTAAATGTAATATATTTAGATTTTTTTGCATTAAGAGTTAAAATATTATTGTCAAGCCATTCCTTTACGATCATTGAACCTTCTTCACATCTGGCAAAAGCAATATCCCAAGTTTCAGCTGAAAAAACTAGAACTGTATCATCTGCGAAGGTGATTACATTTCCCGGTATTTTAATATTGCATAAATCATTTATATAGATTAAAAACAATATAGGACCGAGCACACTGCCCTGAGGAACGCCATATGAAATCTGTTCATGAGAACTCAGATGATTATTGATCAAAACTTGCTGGCTCCTACCGCATAGGTAGGATCCAAACCAGTTCAAGGCAGTAGTGCACATACCAATAGATTGTAGTTTCTTGAGAAGAATACCATGTGACACGGTATCGAACGCCTTTGACAAATCCAAAAACAGTGCTATCGCCCTATTTCCAGAATCCAAGGCATCAATCACGGTGGAAATAACCTTCAAAATAGCATCACCTGTTCCTCTATGCTCTCTGAAACCAAATTGATTGTCGGAAAGTAATCTATGCTTCTCCAAGTATGAGATCAATTTAATCTTGGCCAATCTTTCAATAATTTTTGATAGGGTATTAAGCAAAGAAATGGGTCTGTAATTGTTAATGTCTAGAATGTCACCGCCCTTATGAAGGGGAATGATTTTTGCATTTTTACAGTGATTAGGAAAAACGCCGCTCTTAAAACTAATATTTACAACATGTGCTGTAGGCCTTGATAATTCACTGCTGTGTAACTTATACACCATTGCATTCAAATCATCAGTTCCACTAGAAAAACCAGATTTTAAATCATTTAAGACTCTGATAACTTCGACGTCACTAATCGGCTCAAAACAAAAAGAATCACACTGAAAATTATTACTAGGTTCAAAATAACGGATGAGATTATCTTCATTGGTATTATTCTTAATACACAATTGATCTGAAAACTTGCTTCCCACTGTACTAAAAAAACTATTCACATGATTAGAAACTATGTCAATGTCCTCTTCAATGGATATAGTTTTATTTTCTATATTCAGTCTGTTCAACGACGTTTGTTTTTTCTGTAAATTTACTGCTTCTTTTATTATTTTCCATTGCTGCTTGGTATTTCCCTTGACACTATCCAATTTTTCTCTATAATATGCCTGCTTAGTGCATTTCACCATTCGTGTACACCAATTTCTAAACCTTTTATAGTATGAATGAAGTTCTAAATTATCAGGTTCCCTTCGACACTTCATGTGGAGTTCATCTCTCTTCTTTAGAGAGCTAATTAGACCAGTATTTATCCATGGCTTTAGAAACTTTGCCATAGTGCGTCTCACCACTTTACAAGAACTGGCCTCAACGTGTGCTCTCAGACACTTAACAAAGCTCTCAGTAGCCATATTTACCTCATTTTGGGACAGGACTACTTGCCAGTCCTCTTTAATTAACCTTGATTTTAAAATTTCGTTATCCAATATAGTTTTATGGTTAAAATCCGTTTTTTCAGTTTCTTGCAAAGATTCAATCATACAATTAAGCAATATGGCACTATGATCCGTAACACTGGAACGATAAACAGCACCCTGAATGTTTGACTTTGATTTCACCATAAAATGATCAATACAACTAGATGAGGTAGGAGTTATTCTCGTGGGTGAAGTTATAAATGGCATTAAACCATAGAAAGCCAGCAATGAGAGATATTGTTGGGTTCTAATATTATTTGTTTCCAAGGTGTCTATATTAATATCTCCGCATAATATAATTTCTTTGCAATGAGTTGAGGAAGAAAGAACAAGATCATTCAATGACCCAAGAAAAGCATCAGTGTTTCCTTGTGATGGAGACCTGTAGACAGCAAACAATTTCAAATCATCAGGCAAGTGCAGTTTCAGGCAGTTGGCGTGAGGAATTTCAATTTCCTCCACAGAGACGTGAATACCATCTGCAGCGTAAACAACAACTCCGTCGTTCTGCAAATAGTTCAGAGCAGTTTTATATGAAGTATATCCGGGAATCTCCGGTATTTGAGACAGTTTTTTTATCCTGGCTTCTGTCAGAATCAAAAAGTCAAACCTGTGTTCCAAAGCATCAAGCAAGACCAAGACTTCATCTATGTTTCGTCTTATACTCCTGGTGTTCATACAAAAAAACGAATATTTAGAATTTTTAACAAAATCCTTACATTTGGATGGGTCAGCAAAAACCAGATCACGTTGTACAAAATCATCAATATCATCAATCATTCTAGTGCTAAGTTATTTTATTAACGGTACCAGACATGCAGTACATTTACACCAGCTGTTTCAAGTCGTCAGCGTGTCTTATATGGAAGACTCTTGGTGAAGTATCAGAGTTTTTCTTTGTCAGAATTCTATTATTTTTAAACCAAGTAAACTGGTAATTTAGTTCCCTTGCCCTTTGTTTTGTCTTCCATAGAAGCTCTCTATAATATGGGGATAGCACCTCTCCAATAAATATTTTATTTCCAGAGTCTCTGAGTCTCCCACGGGTATCCAACAATTCCCTCTGCAAAGCCACGTCCGAGAATTCAACAACCATCCTTATAGTTCCTTTTATGTTCTTATTTTTTGACCTTTCCGGATATACACGAATGTTCTTGATTTTGTCTGAACCAGACTGTACCTTTAGTTCCTGCAAAACACGTGTCACGGTCATAATGGGCTGCTCATTCATCAACGGTTCTAATCCAGCAAGCTCCACAGAGTTCACACTAATCGTAGACTGTTCAAGTTCAGCTAAACGAATTTCCAAATTTTTAATCTGGATATCTTTATTCTTATTCTGTTCCTCTAAAAAGGCTACATTTTTCCCAAGTTTTAGGATCGCTTCTACACTTTTTGACAATTCTTCGTATTGATCACTAATAAATGTTAAAGATTTCTTTAAATCTCTCACCTCCGCTTCCACGCTCCTCCTCATGGCCGACGTCTCGGTCTCAATTTTTCCGAGAAGTTCATTCTTCATGTCCTCCATTCTTTTATCCAAGTATGCCGTCAACTTTTCGAAAAGAGTGTCCGAAGTAGACTTGTCAGGCGCTTCTGTCGGCTTGGCCGACCTTGTCTGATGGTTCGGCATTCGCACAACACCCGAAAGAATCAACTGACCGACAATTTCTGAAAATCAACTGTATGCACAATCAATGAACCAATCGACCGATTTCAATGAAACTAGCACAACGAATGGTCACCCCACAAAAATGATAGAAACTATATTTATACACTGGAGACGTCCTCACCGAATGAATACTTAGATAACGATGATATATGTATTATTAAAGCTAAATAGTCGATTTACCATACAGATTATACAGGCATACGCTCCAACAAGCACGGCAGATGACGAAGACATCGAAAACTTTTATGAGGATATCACAAAGGCGAGGAAACTAGAAAAGTCACAATTAACCATCCTAATGGGTGACTTCAATGCAAAAATAGGAGAGAAGAAAAAGGGAGACCCACCCTTTATTGGAGAATTCGGTTTGGGAAAAAGAAACCAAAGAGGAGAAAAACTGATGGATTGCTTACAAGGTGAAAAACTATATTGCGCAAACACATTTTATAAGAAGAAAAAGCAAAGAAAATGGACCTGGAAGAGTCCAGATGGTAAAACGAAAAATGAAATAGATTATATAATAACAAACAATCTAAAATACTGTAAGGATGTATCTGTTATTAACCAATTTGACACGGGAAGTGACCACAGACTAGTGAGAGCCTCCTTTAAAATAAATACAAACATAGAAAGATACAATTTCACCCATAGAAAACCTAAGAAAGCTCCTACAACAGAAATAATAACAAGACACCAACCGGAATTCCAAAATATACTAAGACGTAAACTGGACTCGACGACAGATCTTCAAAATATGGACATTAACGCCCTTGCAAACAAAATTACAACAGGAATACAAACAGCTGTTAAAACCATATCTTTCAGAAAGACAGAAAAAACTCAAAAAATATCCCCAAATACAATAAAACTAATAGAAGAAAAAAGAACGATCAACAGAGACTCAAACGAATATAAAATTCTAAATAAAACGATAAGAAAAGAAATCCGGAAAGATATTCGAAAATACAACAGTGATATGATAAATAGAACAATCGAATCAAATAAAAATATGAAAGTTCTTCGATCAAATAAAAGTATGGGCAAATCAAACATAATCAAAATTAAAACCGACGAAGGAAATACAGTAAATGACAAAGAAATGATTACAAATACAATACAAAAGTTCTACACAAAACTGTATGAATCATCAACACAGCACACAGAAAATAAAAATACCATTATGAACGTTGGGTCGGAGGAAATACCGGAAGTAAGCAAAAATGAACTAATAGAAGCCCTAAAACACATGAAAAATAATAAGAGTCCGGGAGAAGATCAGGTGACAAGTGACATGTTAAAGCTGGGAGGCGAAGAAATTATCAAAGCAGTAACAATACTTCTGAACAAATGTATAGAACAGGAAGCCATTCCAGAAAATTGGAAAAATGCTGAGGTCATTCTACTGTACAAGAAAGGAGACCCTGAAAACCTGGAAAATTATCGCCCAATTAGCTTACTATCCCACTTATATAAATTACTTACGAAAATCCTCACAAATCGCCTGACACCTAAACTGGACTTCTATCAACCAATTGAACAAGCCGGCTTTAGAAGAGGGTTCGGAACCACAGACCATATACAAACCCTACGCCTACTTATTGAAAAATCTGCAGAATACAAATTAGAAATACATCTAGCGTTCATCGACTACAAAAAAGCCTTTGATTCCGTAGAAAAATGGGCAATATTAGAAGCACTAAATGACGCAAGAATCGATTCTCGATATACAAGACTGCTTAAATATATTTATGATCATGCCACATTAGATGTAAGAATAGATGATAACAGTAAAACAGAAAAAATTGAAATTAAAAGGGGTGTTAGACAAGGTGATACCATCTCACCAAAACTATTTACTTTAGCCCTAGAAAATATATTTAAAACTTTAAACTGGGAACGTAAGGGAATAAAAATAGATGGTATATATCTGAACCACCTTCGCTTCGCAGATGACATTGTGCTCCTTAGTGATGATTTGGAAGAACTAAATGACATGACAAAACAGCTCCACGACGCTTCCCTGAAAATAGGCCTGGAAATGAACATCTCCAAAACTAAAATCCTGAGTCCTTCCAACAGCAATATGTTAATAAACAATACTATAATAGAAGCTGTTGACGAATACATATACCTAGGACACAAAATTAAATTGGGAAAAGACAACCAATTAGCGGAGATACCTAGAAGAATCGGACTAGGCTGGGCAGCATTCGGAAAACTCGATCACATCCTCAAAAACAAAGATGTTCCGATAAACCTCAAAAGAAAAGTCTTCGAAACGTGTGTCCTCCCAGTTATAACATACGGGTTGGAAACAATGACACTAACTGCCAACACAATATATAAGTTAAAATGCACACAAAGAGCTATGGAACGACAAATGTTAGGAATAAGTCTGAGAGATAGAATTAGAAACGAAGATATCAGACGCCAAACAAAGGTCACAGACATAGCAGACCGTATCGCTGGGTTAAAGTGGCAATGGGCGGGCCACGTTGCGAGACAGGGGAACGAGAGATGGGCACCCAGAATCCTAAGATGGCGACCATGGGAGAATAGAAGACCTGTGGGACGACCCCAAAAGAGATGGGTAGACGATACAGTCCCAGTCGCAGGAAGGAACTGGGTGAGCAAAGCCCAAAGTAGGAAAACGTGGAAAGTGTTAGAAGAGGCCTATATCCAGCAGTGGAGAGAGGGCTGAACAAGAAGATAATATACCATACGTTCATTCCGGTCACCTCACAAAGCAACATCCAATCTCGTCCACACACTCATTCATCGCACACTCTTACCTAATCGGAAAATACTCTTTCAGAACCATATTTACTTGTTTACTTATATTACTCCATATAAAAAAAATTAATTATTTAAGAAATTTAAATTAAAAAATTTAAAGGTGTTTATTATAAATTAGTGCTAAAATTTCAAACTGCACCTAAAGGAATCATGTCTGCGAAATTTCATGGTGCTCAGACATAGGGGAAACTATTAAAACTTGAAGATGGATCTTAAGACCCAGACTATACAACTTGAGATAAAGTTAAGTAAAAGATTTTGACGGTGAACAATTGACACATGACGATTGCTTTAGGTTGACTTTTAAGCGACGTTTCGACACTGGTATCTGCTTTTTCGAGGCCGTCGCCATATTGTTCATGGAGGCCGGGCCCAACTGACATTTGACGATGATTACGCCATCTAAATTGTATGGGAAAAAATATTCCGTAGTTCAAGTGTTTGTCACCGAGACAAGGTGTTTGTCACCGATACAAGGTGACGTCACCACTCGTGGCGGTGATGGAATTCGAGGATGTAGGCTTGTTCTCTACTATCGCAGGCTTCGGCTTTTTAAAAGCAAGAGTGTCGAAACGTCGTTCAAGAGTCAACCTACACACGGTTTGCCCGAAAACCAAGCAATCACGCAATATTTTAAAGAAAATCATTGAAACAAGGAGAAGTACAATAAATACAAGAATAAAATAAATACAAAAATAAATGGGTAAACAAATACAAATATTTTACATGGATGATAAAACGTAGAATGAAAATGGTAAGCGTATACAGGATTCCTATAAACTCTGGTTACTCGGATGGATTGACAAAGGTATCCATGTTTAGTGTTCACCAGCTCCACAAAGTATCGAGGCATCTTTAATGCTTTTTAGTTCCAGCGTTCCCGTCTCCACTCTTGTGTGTTATTCCTCCAGGGTATTCCGCTGAAAACGAAATGAAAATACTAAACTTGAAAGAAATGGTGGATACTATTCGGGTTCGGTCTGACGCTGAATAGCGAATTTTCGAGCGCTTCCTTAGCCGAATAATTTAATGAATTCGGTCCGAATATTCAAAGCATTTGATAATTATCTTCTAGTTTACCTTCAATACCTCTTTTTTCAGTATTTTGCGTTGTAGTACCTGTATTGAAAATATAAGTTTTTTTTTAAAAAAATTCCGACTGTAACATTTATTTATTTATTTATTTATTGCCTTTGGGACACAAACAGACATCACATACATATAAACACAATACAATTACACACAAAATGAGTTGACTTCAAATGATGCCCTATTACATGCGTTCACATTTAGTGTCAGAAAAAAGAGATCATTATTAACATTTCAAAAAACTACCTAAGTGTAACATGTTTTTAGAGTCTCGACTGCCTTTAACATTTAATACTAACTCTCCACTAGGCTCTCCAAATTATACCGAATTGAAATTCTTCTCCCTTTTCAAACGATTTTCGGCAATACGCCTTTGTCCTCAGCAAGCTCCCTTCTGACCAAAATGTCTACCGTATATAAAATCTGATTAATCCATGTCATATATGAGCTTCCTCTCGGTCTTCGTTCTGGTGTTCTCTGGCCGAAACCTTTCGATGAACAAATTTCAAATTTTCTCAAAGTTTAATCACCAAACCGTTCGACTTGCCGAATATCCACCTGATAGTACGGGCTTTGCCTAGTTAGGTGGCAAAATTGTGAATGTATTTATTATGTCTGTTTATTATTATTATTTCAAATCAATTTTATTATCACAAAAGTATACAAAAAATTCTCAGCTCTATATAATACATTCACATAAAAAAAATACAAAAACATTAAAACTAGCTTTAAAATAAAAATAATAATATAAAATTTTAAACATACATAAACATATTACATAGAACTAAAAACTACCTATATACTATTGGGTGTCCCTCTCTCCCATGATGTGCACAAAAATGCACTTATCATGAGAGAGTTTTTAAGAGCTATAGAGAGAGAAACCTTCTAACAATCCTGCAAGATGATAGCAGGACAGCCTTCTGCATGGCGTATCGAAGCCCACCATGCAATCCAAGCTTCTCAAGATTTACTTTGAGACTCTTTTATTATTATTATTATTATATTAGTATGTCCATAATTTTACGTACAAAATTTTTATTTACTTTGAGACTCTTTTATTATTATTATTATTATATTAGTATGTCCATAATTTAACGTAGATACATAATTCGACATTTGGACGAACACCGAAAATGTGACCGAATACCGAATAGATGCCGAAAATTCGTTGTAAGTTTCGAAAATACCAAAACACGAAAGCATCTCCAATGACATACTTAGGTAAAATACAAAGCTTTCAGTACATGACGGGGTACGCTGGTGAACAATGTATCAAGAGTATTGAATGGCAAACACGGGTAGAAAATATCTTTGCAGCTCGTAGTATCTAGTTATTATTTTTAAAACTTATTTTATAGTAAACCATCACGGTATATTCTAGACTAAAACCCTGTTACAGCCCCACACAAAATAATAATTCCTTTCTTCAACTATTTAGCTTGAGGGTGAATTTTGAAAACTCAAGTTCCAGCTGTCTCCTAATATGTTAATCTTTCGGATAGTCGGTGACCTATGACTCCAAACTACGAAACGTGCGTAAAACGTCAACGTTTCCGTCTCCTTTCGTGTTTTGACTCAGACCTCTGGTGATATTTCGTGGGCCATGATATTTGAGATTCTAGAAAGACTGTCAGTTCTATTGGTGTGGATTTTGGTACATTTAAATCCTTTTTTACCTAATTCGGCGCGTTCTCCTTTTGTACACCGCGCTTTTCATTAATTTTGTTTTCATAGCTCCAGATTTCCTTCATAACTTTTTCCTGTTTTGTCAATACTCATCAAATCAACGACTTGCGTCCTAGAATTGCAAGTGACTGGGTCAACAAATCTTTGTCTTATTAATACTACACTGTGATAGGACTAGGAAAGGGACATATTTGAGGCAAGGGAGAACATCTTCTATGTGAGTGGGTGGCTCATAGAATACTTGAAAAATATTGACGCGGAGCTCTGGTTTCCAGACCATTTGTATAGTGAATGTTTCTCGTACCAAAGTGAGAGAGAGAGGCAACAACCTACCTATAAGTCTCTATACCCTCACGCCACGTCCCTTGCAGGGTAGGCAGAGAGGACAGAGCGCCAGATAGCCCTATTATTACACACACTGCTAGCTTCCGTCACACTCATACAACTAGTCATACACCCTCTTCGATTCCTTTTACTCAAAACGCACTCGCCCATCCTTGAGGATCTGGTCGACATGATCGGACCAGCCCATCAGTCTCGGGCGGCCGCACTTCTTTACACCTCTTCGATCACTCAGATATATATTTTTGTCATCCTTCATTCTCTCAATATGCCCAACCTATAAGTATACCTGTTAATTAGTATTATTTATCTAGACGTTCGTACACAGTACCTTTGATTTGTGCAGCGTCATAGTATACCATATAGTAAGTTCTATAGTAAGTTTACTTGCAACAACTATAATGGATCTTTACATTGCGTTTGTTCCCTTCACACACCCTACGGAAGCAGGATGCATTACACCTTTCACATTTCTATACATTATGATGCATTCTGCAACCCAAACAGGAACGGCTCTACAATGTTATTAGACAGCGTGAAGATATAAAGGAAAAACAAACATATCTAATGTATGCAAGCGAGACTTGGACGTGGATGAAGAAGGACGAAGCCGGGTTGAATGCAGTGGAAATGAGGTCGTTAAGAAGAATGTGTGGAAAAACGCTGAGAGTTAAGATAAGGAATGAGGTTATTAGGGAAATGAGTGACTAAAAGACTGGTGTTGTAACAAGAATGAAAGTGAATAAACTAAGATGGTTTGGGCATGTTGAGAGAATGAAAGACGACAGGATGACAAAAAAGATATATTTGAGTGAGCGAAGAGGGGTGAGGAAGCGCGGCCGCCCGAGACTGACCTGGTCCGATCATGTCGACCAGATCCTCAAGGATGGGCGCGTTTTGAGTAAAATGAATCGGAGAGCGTGTATGACAAATTGCATGAATGTGACGGAGGCTAGGAGTGTGTGCAAGGACATGGCTGTCTGGCGCTCTGTCCTCTCTGCTGCCTACCCTGTAAAGGACGCGACGTGGCGTGAGGGTATAGATAGAGAGAGATAGATTGATAGACATATCCAAACCCAGTAAAATATGTTCAAAGTTTTCACGGTGTGCGATTAACATTGTTTCTAGATTTTTCGGATGAACAGTGTGAAGACCTCTTGAAGAGGAAGACACCAGTAGGAGTGTCGAAACTTCGATCAAGTTTATCTTGATCTGGTTGAACTTGATCGATGTTTTGACACTCTTACTGGTGTCTTCTTCTTCAAAAGGTCTACACACGGTTCACCCGAAAAACCAAGAAACGGGTATTTTCAAATCGTCAGATGTTATTTTAATCCATCTCTGTTCTCTGACAATTTACCGTTTCACGATCTGTGGCAAACAATGCCACCCCAGCCTTAGGATAGTTTAGCTACCAAGTAAAGCAAGTAGCAAGCAGTAACAACGCAAGCGTTTAATGCAATTTAACGTATCTATAACGTAGTAACGTATCTTGTATTACGTATACGTGCAACTATTTATTCAATACCTGCTACCGCTAGCTGCTTTGCATAGAGCCTTCATCAACATTAATACTACCTGTAATATATTAGTAGGTATCAGTGGCGAAGGGTGGATTTCTGCAGAAGGGAAGCCGGGGCTAATATTTCTTATGGGATTACGTCAGATTAGACACTATTATATCTATATTTTTTTCCAAAAGATAACTCGATGGGAATCGTGTTCTTAGGTAGCTTCGCCCCTGGTAGGTATGTAAAACTAATAGGGATGATCAGTATCACATCGGAACATCGATATTTTAAATAGACATCAATTTTTCCAAACACTACTGAAGATTGATGGGACTATCAGCCATTCCTAATTATTCTGACGTCTGATTTTTTTTTACTCATTTTCAACCATTCTCCGAAGTTTCGTGAGACAACAATACGATGAAATTTATTTATGAAATCCTCGCTAAAATTTCACAAGAGTGATCTCATCGGCATGCTATGTAGATTAACACCAAGCATTTCCTTAAAATTATAGGTGCATATTTTTTTTAAAAATTTGTTTTTACCCTGCGTGCATTAAAAAGTTATTCGTTGGGCGTTGAGATTTGAAACCTGTATCACCTGTTTCAATTTGACTACAACCAACACTCCGTCAATCATAATATTATTGTACTCTTTTTGTATATTGTTTATTTGGTTTAGTGCTTTAACATAAAAAAATATATCGAAATAAAAACTATGATTGCCCCTCCACTACGTGACCTACGAGTAAGCCTAACGTCTAGTATCTAGGAATTTTTTTACAATATTAAATAATAATTATTTTGGGCGCCGTTCAGCGATAAAGTCGCTCCATGGGTACATAATTTTTTTCTATATCACCATATAGTATAGGATCGTCACAAACAGTTAAAATGATAGATAGATTAAATCTCCACATATGTAATATAATAATATAAATTTATTCTACATATATGCGAGTATATGCCGAAAATTAACAAAAACATCGAATAAACCTATGAATCTATGTGGTGCTTAACTTCTCTACTGTTTGTTCAAAGTGAACAAACTAAATACATAAATGTGAAAGATTGAAAGTGATAAAAGAATAACGTTGGCTCACTAGGTCGAGCTTATAATCGCCAAATTATGTCACTGGCTGAAGCTCACATTCTCCAAATAAACCGTGAACGAAACCACAAACGAAAAGCTGCAACTGAAACGTAGACTCTATTACGCCGGTATTAGTTAAGCAGGCCTCTAAAAACTATAAGTAGTTAATAATGCATGAGGTTTTATACTAAAAAAGTTAAAATGCACAAAAAATGTCGATATCTTCTTGAGAGATTAGAGAAGCAGAGAAGCGTAATAATGACATAGAGATATTATTACTCATATTGATAATTCTAGGTAATTTATTGCACTCAGGTGTATAATCAATCATAATTATTGATTGGAATTATCCCATAATTATTGACATATGATTGTGTACATTCACTTATTTATGTACAGAGGTGTTCAAATTATTAGACTAAAATATTTTTTCAGGAAATGATGACTTCATTTATGAATAAATACAATATTTTAATAGACGATTTGAATTTAATACTTTGTGCTTCTCCCTTTGACATTTCTAAGTATATATGTATCTTTTTTACACATTTTTTATATCATCGTCATGGTGCCAGATTTTTGAACTTTTTTAGTATGGGCGCTTATGTGGTTAATGTCATTTTTTAATTTTTGTGTTTAACCATGGCCCACAAATTCTCAGTCAGTTTCATGATTGGGCTATTTCCTGAGAAGCAGTTGTGGTTTTCCTCCAAATACATGTATACCTAAGATATAAAAAAAAGTGTGCCGAAGTTTAGTAGAATCAATGTCTACAAGAATAAACATGCTTATAAATGTCAACGGAATGCATACAAATTATTAAATTCGAAATAATGTACATACTAAAATACTGCCAAATCATTATATGTTGAATAAGCCGTTTTTAGTCTAATAATTTGAACACCTCTGTAACTAGTGGGTACCTACCCGTGAATTGAAGGAGAGTTGGTTTAATACGTTTTGGTGTAACCATTATTATTACTACTCCACCCTTCAAAATTCATCGAGAGAACACAGGAATATCACAAGACTTTTCCCCGTCATTCCAATATCGTCAAGAAAATCGTAAAACCAGATTCACATCGTCGACTTTTTTAGTTGGTACCCACCCGTGAAAGGCACAAGACTCCTCTTTACCTGTGTCATTCCCATACTCATACTGCCACTCTACCACGGACTTTAAAGTTAATCGAAGGAACACATCAGGGAAACCACAAGGTTCAGTCTTTTCCCATGCCCCTGCTATTGCTGTTGATAATGCTGCCCTGATAATGTTCTGATATCATTGGTATAATAATCACGGTACTATTTATTTTCGTCATGCGTTGCGAACACACAAATAAACAGGAATTGGACAAATATTAGAATGATGATAATAATTATTATTGGAGACCGTCATAGAAATAGAAAAAAATTAACAAAGAAGAATAATGTGATACCTATTAAGATTATTATGTAATAAAAAATGACAAATAATATACCTCTCAGTGGCGTATATAGGTTTTCATTTCGGGAGTGGGGGGGGGGGGCGTTCTGGTAAAAAGTAATAATAGTGCCGCAGGCGAAATTTTTCTGTGAAGGTGAGTGAAAAAGGTTATATGTTTTTGGCTGGTGCTAAAATGTGGGCAAATGGTATAAAAAAGAATAGCGCCGCAGACTATTTTTTTTTTGAATAATAGGTGAAGTAGTGGCCTGGTTAACTTTCATGTTTGAAAATAACCTTTTTAAATAATTGTTGTACATATACGCCACTGACCAACCTCTTACTGTAATACTGTATTATTAAAATATTATTATAAATGCATTATAAATTGTAAAAATGATATGTCTCATGATCCCGTTTTGGAACATTACTCAGCTATAAGTGCTGCAATTGACTGAAACTTGAGATTATTTCCTTAGTTTGTAAGACATAGTGCTGTAATTTGGTTGATAAAATAATTACCAAAGGTAAAACGCAGTGACTCTAGTGGATATTTTTTGATAATCGGTCGACTTTTTAAACAATACGATAAATTATTTTGTCGCTTACATTGTTCTCATTTTGCACTTACACTCTCATGCAGAAATTCCACAAATTAGAGTTTAATTCAAGCGCACCACACTTGAATTTGTGGAATAAAAAGTGAATTATGTAAGTTTGTAAATGTTCATTGGAATTAGTCACTCTGCAGTGTTACTTTGTTGAAACAAGCTTTCTGAGTCATTTTAGCTAGAGAGAAAGTTCGACGTGTGCACCTATCAAAATCTAGGCTTTACTGGTGAAACTTGGCTTGGCACCAAGAATGACGTCACAGTCATTTCCCACGACATTAAGGTCGCGTGACAATCGCATGATAAAATGGTAAGAATAGCGTTTTTTTCATCTTTTGTGGTTAAATTTGCGTCTATCAAAAAACTTTTACGGTTATTCCCTAGATTTTAATGCATATTGTCAGTACAAAAAAAATGTTTACTCCGCGACTTTCGGGAAACAAATTTCCGTCTTCCGGAAAAAAGATCAGAGATGTTTTAAAATGTTTTTTTTTGAGAAATTTATACAAGATATAAAAAATCTTTTACGGTTATTCCCTAGATAAAGGTTTATTGCATCTGCCCTATTTTGTTCCAAAGCATATTTCGTAACGGTTGTCGAGATAGAAGGTCTCCCGTTTTTAGAAATTTTTGAAATGTCGGTATGCAGTTATGCACACTCTTAAGTTCGTGAAAATTGACATAAATCAAATTTCTTACAGCTGGATTCAGTCAAACATATGTGTCAGGATGACATCTTTAGTTTTATTAGCTGAGTAATCATACTTTTTCAACGCAGTATTTTGCATTATGATCTCTGAATGTTTTGTTGCAGGAATCGTAATATGAATATACCAGAGGATGTTGTGGAAGATACATCAGAGATGGACACACAAGAGAGTCAGTAACACATTCATAGAATAGAATTAACTTTATCTCTGAAAATCTCGTAAATAAACTTGTGTCTCCCACCAGTGATAGTCTTGACGCTTCTTCGATCCTATTGGTTAACATCTGAATAATCACAACGCCTCAGAATTCAAGGGATAAAAAATTTTGGAAATCCACTGTTTGTGAACTGCGTTTTGCGTGAAATTGCGTTTTCACTGTTGGTATTACAACGAGGATGTTTTTTTTTAGAGAAAGCACTTTAAACAGATCTGTCTAATTTAAGCGGGCACCTAAAGGACACCAGAACCAATCCGGGCTTAAAAGTAAGTCTTCTAGGTTGAGTACGTCTAAACTTCTAAGAATAAAATCTAAGGCGTTGTGATTAACCAATAGGATCGAAGGAGCGTCAAGACTATCACTGGCGCGAGACGCATTTGTAAATAATGCTTCATTAATTATTGTTTGTGTTATACTCAGGTGGTGACAATAGATGTGCAGGTGAAAATGGAGCCGGAAGTGAAGAGAACAAGGGATCTCCTGAACCTGTCAAATGGAGCGTCAGCCAAGTGTTCGAGTTCATCAGAAACATTCCCGGATGTGGCGCATACGCAGAAGAGTTCATCCGTCAAGAGGTGGACGGCGAGGCCTTGTTACTCATCAAGCGCGAGCACCTCGTGACGGCAATGGCCATGAATCCGGGTCCCGCCCTGAAGATCGTAGCTCTTATAGACACTCTAAGACCCACGCCTCCCCCAATGCCTCGCAGGTTCGGCATGGAGACAAAAGGGAAGAAGAGGTCTGGCCGACAAGTCCCGGCAAAAAGGTTAAATTCTCGTAGATAATTATAATATTGTGGAGGTCGCTTAATGTGATTCCAATGGAAATATTTGTGTTGGTTCAATTGTTGGTTCGATTTATAAAAAGGTCTGTGGGGTGATTTAGATTTAACCCTGGGAAAAATGGATAACATTATCTAACTGACTTGTAACATTATCCATGGTTACATTAAGCAGAGATCACTGTATATAACCATTGGCGCCTGTGTTATTCGGGTGTGAGGTGGGTCTTCAATATAATATTGTATAACCATTGGTTGGTAGCTAAATTATTCATTTATGAATAATGGCAAACAAAAAATAAGAAATGGAGTGGTGCGGAAGAGACGTCCGTAACTCTCCAATGTTGAGAGGAGTCTAAAGTAAAATAAAAAATTTCGAAACCATATCGACTTTCTTTAAAACCATTTGCCTTGCAGGTAGAGTTCAAAATTGCTTGGCGCGATATATCGGACTATTTATAGCCCGTAAATGAAATCTTAGAAATAGGGTTTTTTTCCATTTTTTGGTGTTAATTTTGCTCCAATCAAAAAACTCTTACGGCTATTCCTTAGATTTTAATGCATTTTATCAATACAAAAAAAATCTCTGCGACTTTCGGAAAACGAAATTCTACCCTTCGGAAAAAAGGGCAGAGGTGTTTTAAACATTATTTTTTGAGAAATCTATAGAAGATATATAAAATCTTTTACGGTTATTCCCTAGACGGCCTAGACCAAGGTTCAATGTATCTATCCTTTTTTTTTCGAAGCAAATCTAGTAAGGTTGTCGAGATAATAGGTCTCCCGTTATTTGTTTTTTTTTTCAACTCAATACCTGGGCCTCAAAGTCTAGTATCTAGGAACATTTTATTCTAAGTAAGCGCGCTACTTAAAATTATCAAACGGGTTTGCAAGGAGGTTAATATTGTGTCGCGGGGCATTAAGGAAATATTATTTGGATCGTTTGCTTTGAATCATTATGGCTTTATTTTCATTCAAGCAGGATTATTAAGATGCTAGATAAATTAAATTAATTCATAAAATCGCACCGCTGAAAGCACATAGAAATACTACGAGTACTAAAGGTGTTTCAAACGACTGTCGTCAGGGGGCGCGGCGGGACGATGAAAAGATAGTATAATAATTATTATTTTATGCTTTATATGCGGTCGTTGGCCTCCTTAACTGCAGTAAGAATTGTCGTGTTAAAGATATAAAAACACAGATCATTTTGATTACCTCACTTTGTGTGAAAAAGAAAACAGTGTATTTTTTACAAGATTTATTTAAATAAAATACATAAATAAATAAATAAAAACTTTATTGAAATAATGACATGCATTAAACAAATGGCGGGTTTATTGCCATGGGCAATATCTGCCAACCAACCACTAACTTTAATTTAACTTCACTCTGTTGTTTTTTTTCTTTATTTTTTTGTACCAAAATTTTGGAATTGATTTTTCAACAACTTCCTGACTGCTTTGAGACCTGAAACTTTGCAAACATACCTAAACTCGGTGACGATATAATTCTGTGTAAAATTAGATCATCCTTCTGCGGAGACAAAAATGTTGTAAGGCGTTTCAGGGGATTCAAGGGTCGGTGGGGTCATGTGTGGTAGCGTTGGAAAAGAAAAGATATCGTATGATAGGGCATTGGAAAAGAAATCCAGATCGTAAGTCAGATTGTGTTCAGCTCAAGCCTCGGAAGACACCGAGCGATCCAGAGGATCCAGTCATCGCATACCGCTGTGTTTCGTATCTCACGAAAGTGCTTCACGAGTAGCAAAGTGAATAAAACCTTAGTGAACAAAGAAAATGCAATACTTCACTTAAAAATTCTTCAAGTATCGTTCGGTTCAAACATTTTACAGAATAAGTAAGTAGAAGTTTCTATTAGGTAGATATTCTTTATTGTGGAATGTTTTACCTATTGGTACTGAGCTGTCGAACTACTGAACGAGTAGACTGTTAGACTATTCCGTAGTCACGCTGTAGAAGATATTTTAACATTAAAACCACGTAGAACCTTTTGTGCTACGAACACTAGAGCGTGTTCGTTATAGTATAAGAAGTTTGAACACGTTGGAACGATAAAATTTCACTGAAACTCTACGATGTTCGATCCAAATAAGTCTTGAATGGAAGTAAATGGTATTCGAACGTGCATATATTAGGGTGCCTTCCCACGACAAGTGAATCCGGATTCGTACGCGAATCTGGATTAATCCCTTCCGGATGGATGATTTCGTGCACGGGGTATGGGGAAATAGTTCCCTATTTTTATAATAATATAATAATTAATTGTATTAATATTTTTAACTTTTTAACTTTAACGTTGTAAATTTTGAAAATATCTTGAGTCCGTTGAAGCAATAAATAAATAAATATATAATATAATAAATAGATAATAATAATTATCTCTGTCATACTGTTGAATATATACTTATTCTGTTTTTGTGTTTAAAAATTAGATCGATCAGGTACGAGAATAAATTATTGTCTTTACACCAATATTAATTGTAATTTAGTAAAAAAAAAATAAAAGAAAGAATTGCCTGCGGCATTAATTAAACTTGTTTGTGGGTGATATTTTTTAAAGTTTGTCACACGGAGTTTTTGTATCTTGTATCACGCGTTATTTTTCAACACCGGTTTTTCTCAAATTAGCTGCTAATCTCTCTCAGTCCCGTTATGGGCCCGCTACACGCTCGCGAGTCACCACGACCTTTTGGTGTTCATGAGTAAAAAGGCGTCAACGGTCGGTTACGTACATGTCAAGACAAACGATCCATCCGCACCCCTTTTTACTCATGAACACCAAAAGGTCGCGGTGACTCGCGAGCGTGTAGCGGGCGCATTATGTGTCGGGATGTACATTATATTTATTTTGTACGGGAAAAAATGTCTGCCATAACTGGAAATTAGAGAACCCATTAAATAATTTATTTATTTATTTTTAATATTATTAATGTCGATATTATCAGAATAAAAGAATACCGGCCCAGTAACAGTGCAAAAATTGTGCTGTTTCAGGTCCGTGGTATTAGAAAAATATAATGATTGGTACCTTAAACTTTTTTTCATTTTAAATAAAATTATAATTTCTTTATCATTCGTGTGTTATTTAGACTAATAGATTAGGTACATAATTTTTGAAGGGAGACATTTGAAAGATTGGCATCATACTGATAAAATGCACCACATGGACTTATAATTCGATGTAACAAAATTCCAGAAAAATTAATTCAATAAATAATAAGAAAATATAATGTTCCCCACTCTATGGCAACTGGGGAATCTAAATTTATACATTATTTATTTTTCGAATCATGCGGGTACGTGCATCTCTTTCACTCTCGTTGTATATTGTAACAGTACGAAACCCATAAGCATATTGCTCAAAATAAATAAACCCCACAAAAGCCGTACAAGAGCCACACAGGATTTTTTTTAGGGATAAAAGCACAAATCTAATTGAATTTTGTAAATAAAATTAATTGTATCGATTAGTATTCGAGTAAATTATATTTGGAACTAGAATAGATTAAAAAATACGAATAAGCAAGCGGATCTAAAATGGGATAGACAATGATTTCAACATTTTATAAATAATTCATCTACTGAAATCCAACTAAAAAGTTTAAGCTTTTATTATTTGAGGATTTTTTATTGGTTTTTAATCATCTGTAGACCATATTTAAGGCACTTGGAATCGTCAGGTTTACAAACACAAAATCAAATGCAATAAATCAATAAACACAACAAAAAAGAATGAAAGCAATAAACACATAGACAATACAAAACTATAACACATTTGTGGTACAATTTAATGCAGGTCTGGATGTAAATTGTCCAGAACTACATTAAGTACGTCATATTTCTGAAGGGTTTTTGTGTTTTTTGGGGTTCATACTACATCATCGTAAATACTCCTATGGGTTTTTCTTCGGAAACCGTTGTGTATACACGCGCTGAAACATGTAAGTAGGGTTGTCAACATTTTTTCAGCTGATTATTCCATCTGCATCAATAAGTAATTTTAAAAAGTTATTGGAAGCCTGGTTGCTAACGCGCTCGATCCTCGATGCCGACATACCCCACTTCACGACACAAGCTTTTAAGCTTTTTATGAACTGTACAAATATGTATCAGGGTGTAATTCGATAATTTTATGAAAATAAAAGAAAACATACACATTATCTTATTGTTCTTGATATCAGTTCTTAACTCTTTTTTTGTTGCTTCCTTCATTATCCCCTCCTTTCTTCCTCTTCTTCTTCCTCTTCCCATGCTTCCTCCTTCCCTACCATAAATGTTTTATAGATATAAGATATATATTTTTAACAATGTAATGTAATCTATTTGTTTTGCGTGTGTGCTAATTGTGAACGGATGTAATTGGTCTTGTGTATTGATATTTTTGTATTAATGTACCTGCCAATGTTTGTTTTTGTGACTGTATCTGTTCCATGTGCAATAAATAAATAAATATCTACTTATCTATTTAAATAAAAACTTTCATTTTATGAACTGCTTGAATTTTATAATATTTTTATTTGCTAGAAAAGTGTGGTTTTCTCAATTTTCAAATGTAAATTACACACTCATTCGTCAGTCGAAAACTGCAGGCAATGATATAATTCTTAAACTGCGTTTAAATTTTACAAGTGAAGCGGATTTGGTTGATATTTTCTTAGTTTTAATGTTGCCAAAAAAAAATATATAGTATTTTGCGATCCATATATTTCTTGCAACTCACTTTCAATATTATTATTATACTCTAGTACGGTTGATAACCCTCGTTGTTAGTGAATATATATCCGAAAATATATCGAATAATAATTATTTTTATTGTAAAATTGTTACAAAAATATACAAATTACCCGACTAGCAAAAATTACAACACGTTATTTTCAGTTAATGTAGGTAGCTACATGTTATCAATTTAGTATCATATTCTTGTATTATGTATTTTTGTACCTATGAATAACTTTTGAATCAGTATTAATTTACAGTAAGTAATGTTAAGAGTATGCATACCGACATTTCAAAAATTTCTAAAAACGGGAGACCTTCTATCTCGACAACCGTTATTAATTATGCTTTGGAACAAAATAGGGTAGATGCATTGAACCTTTATATAACCGTATATAACCGTAAAAGATTTTTTATATCTTGTATAGATTTCTCAAAAAAAATGGAAAACACCTCTGATCTTTTTTCCGAAAGACGGAAACTCGTTTCCTGAAAGTCGTTGAGTAAAATTTTTTTTGTACTGATAATATGCATTAAAACCTAGGGAATAACCGTAAAAGTTTTTTGATAGACGCAAAATTAACCTAAAAATTAAAAAAACGCTATTTTTACCATTTTATCATGCGATTGTCACGCGATTTTGAACCTTAATGCCGTGGGAAAAGACTGTGACGTCATTCCTGGTGCCAATTATATAGGTAATACCTACCGATTCGGTATAATACTTTAAGTAAAAGTTAATGTCGCCGCCACACGCTTGCGAGCGTCTACGAGTTTTTTGCGTTCATGAGTAAAAAGGCGTCAACGGTCTGTTACGTAAACGAGCCAAGACAAACGTTCCATCCACACGCCTTTTTACTCATATACACAAAAAACTTGTGGGCGGCGACAAATGGAATATATATGTATTACGTTTAATAGTTATACTATAGAAAATGAAGTATTAACGTAATAAGCTAATAGGTACCTACATAAATATATACATAATTATATTTTTTAATAAAACGTTTTTTATTTTGTGAGAATCAACACACACACACACACACACACACACACACACACACACACACACACACACACACACACACACACACACACACACACACACACACACACACACACACAATTATATTACACATTTTGTAACTATCAAACTATAAATTAACATTGAAATAATTGAAAAAAAAGTTTAATTTTAATTAAAATACATTTTAAAATAGAAAAGAAGAAATAAAATGAAAAAAACTGTCTGTTTGGGATGTTTCCTAAAGAAATATCTACGTATATGTATATTGGATTCAACACTTGTATTGCAAGTTATCCAAACGCTATGGGTTAGACGGATTCATCTGGATTCATCAAGGCGTGTCCGCGGATTCACAGGCAACCTATTTCCCACGATCCGTGCACGTCTGCGTTATCACGTACCGCCATACAAATCGCTATGAAAAAGTCTGTAGATTCACGGACTCTCTCCTTCCCACGGCATGCGAATCTACGGACGAAGCAGGATTCACCTTCCGTGGGATATAGCCATTTTAGATATCATTGTAACAAAATGGTCGACTATCTATGCTGTTTTCAGTAAAAAAATGGTAATTAATTACTGTAGAAACTTACGTACTCTAAATAAGAGAGGTAAAAATACATATATTTTATTGTGAAATAAATATTTTAAATACATTGGAACGTCTTATTTTGGTTAGTACGCACTACAGAATTAGACTTAGAAGAAGAAATCATGGCCAAGACAAATCATGTTTCTTTTTTAAAAAAAGTAAAGAGTATAAGACAAATTCCATGTAAGGATAGGCCAATCTGGTGATGTCCTGTCCACTCTGTCTACCCCGGTAGGGACGCTGTGTGAGGGGATAGATATTATGGATAGAAACTTGTCTGGAACTTTGTAATTCTATAGAAAACAATTTACATTACTAAAGCAGGTGTTGTATTTGAGGGCGATGTATTCTACACTTTTCGATACAGGCTTTTAGCCTAGTGCAAGTTGTACAGGAAAGTATTTGGGTGTGTGTACTGTGTATGCAAACCCAGATCCTTTTCTTTAAAAAATAGCCCTTAGCCTTTATTGATATATATTGGCATTGTACCAGCAACCAGCATATATGTTGTACTATATGACCGAACTAAAATTATATATACCTATACTCATAATTTCATAGACATTTTCTGTAGCCTGCATATCGCTTGGCACTAATATTTAGTTTAAAAATTACACGCTTGAAATCAATAGATTTTTATACGGCAATTGAATTTTTATTACATCGGGGCCAAATTCCAATATTGATACAAGAGCTATTAAAATAACTTGAAGGATATTAATACAAACTACTTGCTATGAAATGAGTTTTATTTTTAATATAAATCAACTGACAGGAACTCGTTGAGATTTTAATATAGTCATGAGTGGTTCTGCCTGTATATGAAACACGGTACAATATTAGACTTTTAACAATAGACATTGTTGTTATTAAACGTATGAGTATGTTTGTTGTCAGTAAAGAGTATAGTACTACTTAGGTAGTAATAAATATTGTAGAAGGGTTGGAAACTGTGAAAGGTGAACTATGTTAAGCACTACACTATGCATCCGACATTTCAAAAATTTCTAAAAACGGCAGACCTTACATCTCGACAACCGTAACTAAACATGCTTTGGAACAAAAAAGGGTAGATGCATTGAACATTTATCTAGGGAATAACCGTAAAAGATTTTTTATATCTTGTATAGAGTTCTCAAAAAAACTTGTGAACAACACCTCAGATCTTTTTTCCCGAAAGACGGAAACTCGTTTCCCGAAAGTCGCGGAGTAATTTTTTTTTGTGCTGATAAGTAGAATGCATTAAAATCTAGGGAATAATCGTAAAAGTTTTTTGATAGACGCAAAATTAACTTATTATTGATTAATAACGCGATTTTGAACCTTAATGCAGTGGGGTATGACTGTGCCCAAGAAACCATTTCGGTCGCAATTTGGTCGCCGTTCGCACACGTTCGCACACTACTGTGTGCACACTAATCGGAAATTCGGTCGCTGTTCGCACACAGTTCCGAAACCGCAACCAAAAGTGGGGAACATTTGTGACTAAATCTGGTCGCATTCGGTCACATTTTGGTTACAAATGCGACCAAATCCGGTCGCATTCGGACGCATTTGTAACCAAAATGTGACCACTTGAATGGCCCGCCGGTGCTGGCGCGTACGTATTTGCGGTTTCCCGCAAAAATAAATATATATATTTATAATTTTAACATGGATGCGCAACAAAATTCTTAACACCAAAATACTTTACGGCTATGATATAATATTAATGAAAATAAAAACGGACGGGTATAGCTAAATAATATCCGAATTTCATTGCGAAACAAAATTTATCGTGTAATTTAGTGAAGTAGGTGGCTTATTTTTAACGCGCCTTTTTAATTATTAATTTTAACAACAAATAATAAATTAATGTGAGAGTCATATTTATTTATATTAAATTCTATACAACTTCCAATAAGTCCATTGTTTCGCAGAAACCTTAATTTTGACCTATTACGCTATAATCCAAACAAATTTCATCCTGTAAAACGATTAAACATGCATTTTAATGAACATAATTATCAAAATTTCGTAGGATATGGAGTAGTCGCAAATGTGACCACTTATGACCACTTGTAACCAGTTGTGACCGCTTTGTGACCGAATGTAACCAAAAGCGGTCACAATGCTTTTCATTAGCTAGCCGCCATAGTTCTTGATCTACTATTCTCAAACAGTTTCCGCTCCTCATGTCAGAACGTCTTCAGTCCTTGTATAAAATGCCGTATACGCTCGTCGCAACAAAGGAAAATTCGGCAGTTGTGATTTCTGCTGTTCCTAGTGGTTGGGTGAAGGAGGGTCTTTTGATTGGCCAAAATTTATACAGAAAACTATATTGGAAGATGCCAGGAGAAACGAGGACAGTGTGCCTGAAAGTGGTTGGAAGCGCATAAAATGCTGAATAAAAGTTATAGATATTCCAACATATGAAAAAGCCATGGATTCTATTCGCTTCAACACTACAAACACGACTGAACAAGAAACAGATTGAGAACTACTTATAGCGTGGACTATATATATTTCGAACAATTTGAAAAAAAATTGTTCGGACACATTCACCACACAGTGTGTACACTCTGTGACCAAATCTGGTCGCAAAGCGTACACAATGTGTGCGCTTTGTGACCAAGTTCTGTTCGGACACATTCACCACACAGTGTGTACACTCTGCGACCACATCTGGTCGCAAAGCGTACACAATGTGTGCGCTTTGTGACCGAGTTCTGTTCGGGCACATTCACCACACAGTGTGTACACTCTGCGACCAAATCTGGTCGCAAAGCATACACAATGTGTGCGCTTTGTGACCGAGTTCTGTTCGGACACATTCACCACACAGTGTGTACACTCTGCGACCAAATCTGGTCGCAAAGCGTACACAATGTGTGTGTTTTGTGACCGGGTTTTTGTGTGCACACAGTGTCGACACGGCAACCGCATGTGACCACTTGTGACCGATTTGCAAATTTCGCGACCGAATTTGGTTTCTTGGGTGACGTCATTCTTGGTGCCAAGCCCCCAATGCAACCATTTACTCTAATATTTAAAAAATAAAGACATGATCATAAAAATAATAATTTAAAAACATCATTTTATGACTTCACATCCTAGATACGTTTTTCGAGGTCTTCTTAACGATACCTACCAATCACGCCCTTTCGAGGCGCTTGGATTCCTACATTCCGATGGCGTCTCCCACCGAGAATACATAGACAGAATCAAAATTTGTGAAAACATAATGCGAGTTCTACTCATTAAGCACTTTTGTGAGATACCAAACACGGCGGAATGCGGTGACTGGATCCACTCGATCGAATATGAACCAGAAAACGTGGTTCTTATAACGTTTTTTCACCATTTTCTTCTATTTTCGTGTTAAGTGAAGTCATCACCATCAATGATTATTATTGTTGTCTTTTTGTTTGATATTTTTATTTGAAAATAAAAGATGTGGATATAGAATAATAGTTGTATATACCTACGTATATATGTAGTTATAGATATAGAATGATTTTTTTTTTTTTTTTTTTATTAAAGTTTATACGGTTTACACCTTTACAATATAAAAAAAGAAACAGGAAATCATTATAATATCACAATAACAAACCAATGTTGACAAAAATTCAAGGTAAAAACAAAACGTAATTGTGAATAAATAACAAAAAGCAAAACATTTAAATAGTAAACAAACAAAATCTCAACAAAAATTCACAGAATAGAAACAATGATAAAATAAATCTCCAACAAAAAAAAATTAACAAATGGGTCAATATCAGGAATGCGTCAATCTTCATCCATCAATAAAAAACAACAGCATAAGTCAAGTATCGATAAAAATATAACAAAAAGACAAGACCATATTTGAACATTGATAAAAATATTATGTAATAATTAAAACATCTATAATGAGTCAATAAATAAAAATTAAGATAATATATAATAGCAAAGAGACAAGAACAAGGCACCAACAAAAAAATAAAAATAATGATAATGATAATAATTTATGTAAGTTGTGGACACTTTTAATTGGAGGGTTGACGCGTTTCATATTTTATGTTTGTTATTGTGTATGTGTTGTTAACTCTCTGTCAGTGTCCCTTATATGTAAAATAAAATAAAATAAAATAAAATTTCGTCCGAAAAAACTTAGCGCTCCGCACTCTTTGCAACGCCAAGGCACTACATGATATCACACAGTTTTCTTCTTGTAAAGAGGCTTTGCGAATGAGGCTGCGTGTACATAGATATGTATATTTTTTTATGTAATTCCGTAATTCGGATACCTCCTACATGAATAAAAAATGAGATTAAATACTCATAACAAAGGACTGGGTACTAGGTATAATCCCAATTCACAAAAAATGTGTGGGCTTAAAAAAGATACGACACAAAAAAATGAAATCCATCTGTGATACGGTTCTGAGTATAGTATGTAAAATAATATTTTTACTACACGTGTCTTATAGAAATCCGATATTATCCGACTGTTATATAAAACTATTTCTAAATAATTTGTCTGTTTAGCTGTTTCGACATATTTCTATGCTGCTACGCACTGGGCCATGGAAAGGCAAATGCTCGGCGTGAGCCTTTGGGATAAAATAAAAAATAAATAAATTAATAGCCGAATAAAAGTGGCCGACATTCTGGACCGTATTGCGAAATTAAAATGGCAGAGGGCTGTAAAAATGGCACGACTGGAGGACCAGGATTCTACAGTGGGGGCCCTGGACGAAAAGCGAAAGTGTCGGAAGACCTCCCGAAAGGCGGTCTAACGACATAGTCCAACGAGCCGGAAGAACCTGGAAGGGGGAGAAACAGACGTGAAAGGAAGGGGAACGAAGAGGCCTACGTCCAGTAGTGGAGGGAAGAGGGCTGAAAAAGAAGAACATTCAAGGATTATTTTTACTCAAGGCATGACGCTCCTGAAAAATTGAGGAAAATTGTTAATTGTTCACATGATTTCGAATCGACAGACTAGCCAATATACATATATGTTTCACATAAGTTTACATACTTTCCATCTGCGAGTATTTTTACTATTTGAAGTCTTCTTCTTCTTCATCATCAGCCTTCTTCCCTCCACTGCTGGATATAGGCCTCTTACATCTGTTTCCACTCGTCTCTGTTCTGACCCTTCAGCATCCAGGATACTATTTCAAGTACTCAAGAATATTTATAGGGTATGAATACTAGTGTGTTTTGAAATAAAAAGGACAGAATTTACTGGGAAAACGTCTAAAAATGGAATGGTAAATATATACGTAATAAATTCTTAATAGGTACTTTAGGTAAGTATTTCAGACTGTACTCCCACAACTATTGGTCGACCAATGATTAGACAACAATAATGTAATGTTCTGAGGACTTCTAGGAAAGAGCAATAATGTACCCTAGGTTCACAAATCCAAACTGAGTGAAGGGCTAACTAACTTGTCTTTGGCAATTGTGCCCAGAATTCTGTTTGACAGTCTATCAAAAATAACCAGACAAAGTATAAGTTAAGAGGACATAAGATTCGAGACATTTTTTAAGAGATAGATTTCAATTTAAACCGAATTTTTACTTTTTATTCAAGGAGACAGAAAATAAATTAAAATTACTGTTCGATATCAAATCGAAGTATTGCAGCTTCATAAAAAAATATGCGTTGATAATGGCAACACTGGATCGGTAACTATTTCCTCTCATTTTTATTTCCTACCTGTCCACTTGTCATTACTCCAGTACACCACTTACCTTCATACGGCTACATTACTGACGGTATATCTTCAATCAAAATATTACGGCGGTTATAATCAGTTTAAGTTTTTAAATATGTTACAACATTTCTCACTGTGCGTGTTAAACCATCATTTCGTTTATTTAAATAAAACCTATCGAGAACTTGTTCAGCATTAAATTCAGTTACATCAAGAACCAGCGACCAACATCACATCATATCATTGGAGAATTGGGGTAAGTCCATTGTTCCATCATAATTATCCCATCTTCCAATTTATCACGATACAGTATTTGGTTTTAGATCCGTTCTCGGAGAAACTAAATATTGTATCGACAATTACCAAACATGAAAGGAAGTATAGATATTGGATAGATGGCGATTATTGAAGAATTTCTAGAAGCTACTTAAAAAGTTCGGCAGGCAATCAATACTTATCGCTTTCAGAACATACCTTGCCTTATTACGAGACTTTCACTTTTAATGGGAAACTGGAATAAAGATGGATCCCTTGTGGTTTGAACAGATACCAGGAGAACATAAGGAGATTGAAGATGTAAGGTATTTGTTTACATCACGCATCTATCTTTCCTTCTATCATCATTTTTCTGTACGAGAGGACGCGTGGAATAGGGATGACAATAACTATCGAAAATTCTTGCATCGTTTTGAAAGTTCCATCGATGCTTATCAACTTACTTATTTGGTAAATTGTCGTAAACATTAAATCGGATTGGATAACACGGAAAGGTTTCCCAACGTAACTACTGATTCTTTATCCATGTAATCGTATCGTCGTTCATCGGGCGGAATCATTACCAATTAATCATTAATTATCTAGATTTAAGTCTCTGACAAGCAACTCACCCTGCGCTTTTGACTTTTTTTTACACATCGACATAACAAATGTTAAATGATATAGGCGTGATGTTGGCTATACGATAAATTAATTACCATTTTTCGTAGCTTGACCTTGATGAAACCAATTGTTTACCTTCGATATTTTGCATCTCTGCTAACGGCTTAATCCATCCAATATTTCAATTCGCGATTCGCAATAATTCTTATTTCTTTCTAATAGTCCGAGAGCCCGCTGCTTAATTTATGACGTATCTGTTTTTTGATCGGAATGTGGTATAAACGATAGCTTACCAATAGGGTATTACATCGCACTAGGGTTGCCTATCAAAATCTTGCCGCAACCCCCCCTGCCCCCCCCCGAAAAGGTCCCTCTTCGCGGTTTTTCGCATTTTATAGGAATATGGTAAGAGATAGGAGAAAGTAGTCAATGACAAAAATAATTGTTGCTAAATTCTCTACAAAAAACGTTAAATGAATTTTTTCATAGGACTAGTAGTTTACCGGTAATGGCCGGTCAAAAAACAGGATATTTTTTGAAAAAAAAAAAAATGTTTTTTTTTCTTTCACATTCTTCCACCCATTATAACTAACATTTTATGGAAAAAAAATTTTGGCCTGCGGCGCTATATCACTGGTTATTTTATGAAAAACTAAATGTTAAGAATTTTCGTCACTGAGTTTTATTGCAATAACTCCGAAATTATTAGATGTATGAACATAAGTTATAGCTCGTTTTGTAGCTAAGACTATGATTATTAATTCGTGACTATTTTCCTGTAGCTCTTATCAATTTTCAACCAATTTAGTTTAAATAATTTTTTTTAGTATTCTAAATGAATTTCGGTTTTGGACTGGCCATTGCGGGTAAACTGCTAGTTCTACGAAAAAAATGACTTAATATTTTTGTAGAGAATTTAGCAAGGATTATTTTTGTCGTTAACTACTTTCTCCTATCTCTTACCATATTCCTATAAAATGCGAAAAACCGCGAAGAGGGACCTTTTCGGGGGGGGCAGGGGGGGTTGCGGCAAGATTTTGATAGGCAACCCTAGTGCGATGTAATACCCTATTGGTAAGCTATCGTTTATACCACATTTCGATCAAAAAACAGATACGTCATTAATTAAGCAGCGGGCTCTTGGACTATAAGATTATGTGATAAATGCTTGCATCTTCTCTAGTCGTCTGTACTTGATATGAACTGTTTGACGTTCAGAAGTGATGTGAAACTCCCACTCTTTCAGGTGGAGTTTGCCATAGCGCACCCAATATTCATTCCAATCCCCGGAGCCAAAAATGCTTTAGCCTAAATCAAATGAAAAAAAAAACCTAACTGTGAAATGTTTTCGATGATATTTTGCAATCTCTATTACGTTCCACACATTACTTACTTTCAACCGTGTTGTTTCTTAGAAAATGTTCTATTTTTTTCCATTTTGAAGAATGGCTCCCGTGGCGATTGTTGTGAGGGAAAACAAAAGATTAGAAATATTCCCGAGATTTGCCGGCAATGCGGAGTGGGGGGAGTGCGGGACTGGGATGATGAATGGTTCGCTATATGTTATACATTATTCATAACTTAGTAGTAAAGCAAAACGGCGGCGGTCGTCTCCTTTCTTGGCTACTATACTCCTTCATATAAATTTGACACATCGTAAAAAGACTTCAAAGCATTGATTAAATTTGTGACGTTTTTTTGGAATCTTGATTACTTTAGGTGGCACGAGCAATTTTTCGAGCAACAATTGCGGTAACTTGTTCAAATCGTATTGATTAACATTATTTCGCAATAATATATACCTAGTTAGTCAAATAATCTTGTAGGGTTTCGCAGCGTGATGAATCCATTTCCATTGCGAAATAATGTTAATCAACACGATTTGTGCAAGTTGCCGAAATTATTGATCGAAAAATTGCTCGTGTAAGAGCACCTTTATACACACACATCATCAACTGGTTGCCTCATTGTGAGACGTACCGTAGGGATACCCTTTTTCACGTTTTTTTTACGTCATATTCCTCCCCGGCACACGAGATTCATCTCAGGCTGGCGAGAAATTACAAATCATATTTATTTGAGATAATTTCTGATTGTAATTAGTGTCAAAATTTGTATTTTTTATCATAAAATTTTATTATTATTATTGTACCTACAGTCCCTTGCGGTCTAGGCATAAAAGACTTTGAAATAAATAAAAAAAACTAATATAATCGATTACCGTAATATTGTGGTCTTCCACGGAGATTTCATAATAATTTTATTGCGACACATTTTAGACAGCGGGTTGGTATTTTGCGAATAACATCACGAACTTAATTAAAGGCCTAAAGGTCAAACATTATTATTATTAATGGAATATTTAAGGGTAATTTTTCCAGGTATTTTGAGTGAAAGAATCCCTGTAATTTTCTGAAAGCTAAGAATTCCATTAGCGAAGGTATAAACCCGCTTTAGACGTCCATTATGAGCGAGTAATTGGGTTAATTTTGTAAATTTATTGGAGTATGGATACAATTTTATGACTTTTTGTTATTACTTACTTTTTTCTGAATACAACTCTGAAGGAACTCTATTCCTTAGAGTCTAATTAGTAATCTTAAAAAAAAATTCTTAAGAATTACGTTTATAGGTAGGTGCACCAACTATTCTTCCCCCGACAGTTAATCCCCGACAATTTTATTCACCCCTGCCAGTTAATCGCCTGACAATTCGTCCCCCGAAAGTTCAGCTTATCTCCCGGCAATTCGTCCCCCGATAGTTTATCCCCCGGAAATTCGTCCCCTGACCGTTTATCCCCGACAGTTCATTCTACGCATTGAAAGCAAGGAATCTATGTCAAGATAGAGCAGTCTGGCGTTCTGTCCTCTCCACCTACACCGCTAGATGTTTGAAAAAATTCACCCAGGTCCTGTTTCAGACTGTTCTTTATTGGCATTGTTCTGATTT
Organism: Ceraclea dissimilis; assembly: GCA_963576895.1. Classification (NCBI taxonomy): domain Eukaryota; kingdom Metazoa; phylum Arthropoda; class Insecta; order Trichoptera; family Leptoceridae; genus Ceraclea; species Ceraclea dissimilis. Next base: position 2,371,277 of record OY756360.1, read on the forward strand.
ATCATCGTTCCGTAATGATAGCGTCCTGAAATATCCATGTTCGCTATTGACTAGGAAGGTGCATTGGGACAACGATATTGCGTGAAAACGAGAAAGAAAATTTGCTAAATTTTTTAAACCCATTTCATACTAACCAATTCGTGTCGCCGACATCATTACAATTATTATCTTTCTCATTTGCACTCAATATCGTTGTCTCGCTTTAAATATTGCCGAAATAATTGCTACATATTGCGAAATAATGTTAAGCAATACAATATGTAGGTACAAGTTGTCGCAATTATTGCTCGGAAAATTGCTCGTCTAATATCGCCGCCACACGCTTGCGAGCGCCCTAAAGTTTTTTTGTGTTCATGAGTAAAAAGGCGTCAACGGTCGGTAACGGTCGGTAACGTACACGAGTCAAGACAAACGTTCCATCCACACGCCCTTTTACTCACATACATAAAAAAACTTGTGGACGCTCGCAAGCGGGTGGCCGCGACATAACAGAACATAAATGGTCGGCACCGTTATGGAGTGTTCTATATTGAAGCTTTCTTTATTAGACTGTTCGGTACTCTCATCAACTGCATACTAATGCATATATATTCATATCATTTCTGCACTTCAAGTTTCAAAATCAACTAAGCATAGCGAGTGACTTATTTTCATTCCGTTCTTAAGAACGTCCTTTGAGAGTTTCCGCACCTCTCCAAGTATATTACCATAATATTTTGGGAGAACAATGGACTGTGGGACTTATATTATAAGGTCTAGGAATATTTAGTAAGTAATCTCTTACTATAATAATATATCAATGGGGTTTATACTAATGGGAACTTAAAATAATGGGACATTGTTTAATGTGTGCTTAACACTCTGCCACTGAATGACGTAACTCACTCAAAAAGAAAACGATAGATAATGTGAGTAAGGGGAGAAACAGAGATGTGTGGAAAAAATGGAATAGGCCTACATCCAGCAGGTGAGGGAAGAGAGCTGACGAAGAAAAATATGACTTTATGATGGAACTTAAACATTCTTTATTTTTTTTCATACATTTTTTTGTTATTGTAATTTCACAGACAGCGTAAATACAAAACAAACTACAAATTGGTATTACTAAAAAAAAAAAACAAAGTATACCTACTCTCTTTCTGGGACGATCCCAATAACAATTAAACAACAATTGAGGCTCACTAGTATTTTTTTTTGATGTTAAGTTTTAGTAGTTATTTTCATTAAATATGTTTTTTTAGGTAGGTACGATATTGTCGAACCTTGACTTCTTTATTTTATGTTACTAATTGTTTGCTTGTTAATAATAATATATGTGCAGTGTAAGTGCTTGAACTCGAATAAAAAAATAAATAAAAATAATAATAAAATAATTAATTGGAAGAACGAAAACATTAAAAACTACACAAATTTTGCGACTGTACTGTATATTGTGTGATATCTTTCATTTTCATATTATAAAATTTTTGTGTAATTTTATATCACTTGAGATGCAGAGGGTTAATAATTTTCTCTAATATAATTTGCATAACACTTCGCATTGTGTGTTGGTATTATCAATACATAGAGTAGAATAATTAGGTAAGTAAGTATATTATTAGGGTTTATCAATAGGATTAGGTTAATGCTTACCGAGTGTGTGTGTGTGTGTGGCCTATTTTCTTAAGATTAATCCTGAACTACGATGTGTTTATTATAATTTATAATACCTTCATTGTATTATGAAAATCGTATTGGTTCAACTATAGGTACTAATTATTACACGTGTACTACCTATTTCATTTATTTATACTCATAAATACGTTGACAATACAAAAATTAGCAATACATAGAGACTGGAAAATTTCACGATCACGCATTTCGTGTTTTTTACACATACGCAGTGCGAATTTCGGCATTCTTTTAGAGGAATAACGCGAATTTCGACCTTTATTTTGGAAAACATCATCATTGAAACATTTCCACTAGGAATGTGACTTTGAAAGTAAGTAGACCTACACTGAAAATATCAGACAAAACGGCGTTTTTTTGTTTTTCCCAAATATTTTTGTTTTAGGGATTTTTGTACAAAATATTTTTCACGATCCATTTACTTCATATTCTCGTATTAAAACCTGCAAAATTTTCCACTTTAATGATATAAATGTATGAAAAGTAACACCATATTTTGCCAAAATTGTGAAGAAATAACATACTTTTCTTTCTCTACAAAAATGTATTAAGTTTTTTTCTTGTAGGACTAGTAGTTAACCCTCAATGGCCGGTCAAAATAAGGGATGTTTTTTCGAAAAAAAAAGTACTCCAACAAAGATCACTAACATTTTAGGCAGAAAAAATCTGTAAATTCAAAATCCTTTATTCATCAGAGGATATCAAAGAGATTGCTTTGAAACAAATTGTCCAATAGGAATGAAGCAAAATTACTATCTGATTATAATGACATAAAAAAAAACAGAGATACACGGGATAAGAAGATTCTATGAAAAAGTTTTACGGCTATTTTTTCGAAACAAAAAAAAAAGATTAATAAACATTCGTTTCAATTCAAAAGCACGGCCTCAGGGCAAGCTGCGTCAAAGTATTTGAGTACCTATACAAGAGTTGTCATTAATTTTTGCTACAAAGAGAAAAATAGTATTAGGTACCTACCTACCCATACTGTACCTATTGTGATTTTTATAAAATTCTTCTGTTATTTGTCATGAAAATAAATCACAGAATCTGGAATATTTTGACAGTGACTGGATCGGAAAAAAAAAACATTATGTTGGCGCCACATGGTTGGCGAGCGTTCACAAGTTTTGTGTTAATGAGTAAAAATGCATGTGTATGGGGCGTTTGTCTTGGGTCGTGTACGTATCCGATCGTTAACCCCTTTTTACTCATGAGGATAAAAATTGTGAACGCTCGGCAAGCGTGCAGATGAGGCATAAAAATATTGCTTTAGAGTTTAGATGGATAAACCCCACGAATAAAAAAAGCCACACGGGATAATGCACAGCGGATAAAAGCTCAAATCTGATTGGATTTTGTGGAATCACAATTTTCGGTAATAAATCGCCTAAGTTCAGGAATCAGTTTCACACGGGAGGAACTCTCAGACTACATATTTATTCTGAGCTGCGATAGAGCAGAATCCTGGGTTGGACAAATTTTATTTTAAATTTTAGTATTTTTCGCCAGTTTATGGAGCTGGAAAAAATCGCAGTTTTGCGATAAGTTCGCCCTAGTTAACAATGCTTTAAAATCTGACCATTTTTTGTATGTATTACTTTGTTTACTCAAAGACTAAATAAATGAATGTGTATTCAATATTTTTGAATTTGTATTCAACCAAAGAGATGGACTGACGACAATGTCCAAATCGCTGGAGGAACCTGGATGCGGAAGGGTCAGAACAGAGACGAGTAGAAACAGTTGGAAGAGGCCTACATCCAGAAGGCCAATGAAGAAGAAAAATGTTTTTGAATATCCCGAAATATTGGATAGACATTCTCAATACGAGTTCCGGTAAGTTAAGGTGATTTTATTGTTTTTGAGTTGGTGTGTCTTGCATTAGGATATTCTGGGTGAGCATCCAAAATTCTACAATTTAGGGCCTGGACCAAAAATTAAATTATTGGCAGACCTCCCAAAAGATGGTCAGGTGACATAGTTCAACAAGACGACAGAACCTTTATTCCAAGTGGAAGGGAATGGAAGAGGCCTACATCCAGCAGTGGAGGGAAGAGGGTTAGGAGTAGAAGTATATTAGAATGGTGAAAAAGAAAAAAAAATGAGTAAAATAGCCAAAATGTATATTTATGACCACGGGTCAGTAAATATTAACGTTCCTTAATGGAGACTGGAATAATTGGATTTTTTCCGTAAAACGTACCTATGCATTTTTATCTCTTATTTTAGCACCAGAAATATTTCCATGTACTTCGCTGCTATGTCGCTGATGAATTAGAGAGAATGTTGATCAATGGTGGCTGTAAGGGTTTAATGGCTAAATGACATAGGCAATGTGTGAATCGAGTATTCTGAAAACCATTTTCATTTTTTTAATAGTACCTATAGTTCTATAACCATTGATGTGTTTTCTCTTCAGCCGTGGTCTCTTTATTTTTGAATATAAGTCTCTACAGAACATTTCTATTTATTTCTATCATAGATCACTCGCTTTTCTTACCCACTGTCTACGCATTATAAGTTAAGTCTCTGTTTTCTATGACCTTACAACAAGTTTTGTCAAAATTTGGCCAGTAAATACAATAGCCATTAAATGCCAAAATGGAAAAGGATTTTGGTTTCTTTTAAAAACAGCAGTCAAAGAAAAGTAAGCTGATATATAGTTTGGGAGAAAGAAATGATGACAGGATGGCTAAAAAGATATAAATATGGGTGAAGAAAGAAGAGGCATTAGGAAGGCTGCCAGCCCTTGAATGTCTTGGACCGACCTTGTCGATATATTCCTAAGAACGGACACGTTTTGATCAAAAGGAATCGGAGAGCGTGAATGACAAATTTTGAGAATAAAGACGCCTCGCATCCTGACTCTCTCGAGGCCCACCTTTAAGAACTTGGCGTGAAGGAACAGAAAATCAAGTAATAGGTACCTATTAATGATATTGAAATGGTGGCTCAAGATGGACAAGTTTTTTATCTTTCAACCTCTTTTGTCATACAGTTTCTCACCAGTGTCTTTGTATTGTATACCTCTTTATGATTCAACATGTTCTGGAGTTAATTTTATAAGCACAACATGTAATTTCCAGGAATTTATCAAAATGCCCTCGTTTCAAAATTTACCTCAAACATACCTAGTCCTTTCTTATGAATATTCATGTTTCGTCCGCTGAACTCTACTGTAGGACAGAAGCCTATGAAACGGACAATTGAATCCGTTCACCTACAAATTATTCCCATGAATTATTTATCGACATCAGCATTTACAGTTAAAATAAATGCTGGAAAAATGTGTTCATCACTGAATATCATATTCATGACAGATTCAAAAATATGAACAAATTGCGTACATTTCAGCTGAATCAATACTTCAATACCAATGGATTTGTACCATTTGAATGCCTCAAATTAGGGTTTCTTAAGGCATTATTTGTGCATCAGACTAACCGTGGTAAGACAAAAACCCATCAGAAGATAAATAAACACCAAGAAAGTCAAAATTCACACGAGATTTGCTCAGCTGACGAAAATTCAAACATAATTGGAATTTGAGAAATTACAAATAAATGGTGTTAAATATGTAAATTAAATACTAGAAAATAAATATATTTTTTTTAATTATTAATTTTCAAGTTGGCGGTAAAATGTTGACTCAGACAACAAAAAACGATAGATGAAGTTTAAAAAATGCAGGGCGAAAAATTGAACCTTTTTATTTTTTCAAATTAGAAAGAAAAAAATATTAATTTCTTTTTTACCAGTTGCTCCAGATTCAAATGTTAGTAGTTTTCTCGGTTCAAAGTGAAATAACCAAAGTTTAGAGCAAAATAGTTCCCCAGCAGAAACAACAAAGAAAATGCAAATTTGAAATCAGAATTGAATCTCTTCGTTTAAAAACTATAAAGTTTTCACACGGAGACAAAAAGAATGTTGGCGGATTGAACTAATGAAAAGGCAGAGATGGACTAAGCAGGTGAAAGTTTTAACAAGATCCTACTCCCGCCGCAAGTCGCGTGTCCGCCGTTGTAAGACGCGATATAAAAGTTCGCAGCCACCATTATGCGATGCATAGGAAACACCAAAATGGCGGTGTTCTCAATACAGAGGTGAAACTAGTTATAAATTGGCCCCGTGAAAAATAAACATTTGAGGGACCCCACGTAGTCTCAACCTGGAAGATTAATGTAAATAAAGAGATGTATAAATAATTGGACCTCGACATCGCAAGAGAAAAGACATAACTTCTGTTTCTAAGACACCAACTCACAAAAAAATAAAAAAAAGAAGAAAAAAAAAAGTGAAAAGAGACTGATTAAAGGCGCACTCATAAGCGAAAATGTTATGTTTATATTTCAGGAGCGACGCTGGCCTATGGAAACTAAAGCCTAAACTGTGGAACCAAATTATCGATGAATATAAAAGGATCTAAAACCTAGACACAGTTTTGAATGTCAGTGAATGTCTGGTTTAGCAAAGACATGCAAACATGGACGATGATTCTGCACTTCTCAATATGGGCTAGTGTAAATTGTACACTAAACTAGTGTTTGGTTCTTTAGAAGCTAAGAACCTTTCGACAAAAAAAAAAACAGATAAAATAGATCAGACAACTTGCATTTAAGTAGATTCTTGGAAAAATAAATTCATGTAAATTATGGTATTTTTGTATTTTCTTTCTTATAAAACTGTTTTGTCTGACTCATTGGTAGGGCATAATAAGCAATGACAATGATTTTCTCCTTCTCGTATCGGCCCTGTGATATTCGCAAGTGTTGAAGTCGCCGAAGTCAACAGTGAAATATGTACACAAGTTGCATTATAAAAGTCGGTAGGTTCTATTTTTAAATTACAAACTCAAGTAGTTTGTTCTTTCTATGGAGAAGAACGCGCCAATAGGAAAACGTGAGTTGGTTGAGAACGGTTTTGAATTTATTGTTCGAAATTCGAAATATTTCCACCCTCGTATAATGTTGCCAACAATAAAGAATAATGAAAACTAAAAAAAAGTTTTTATAGTTGGTCAAAATAAATTTAAATACATTTTTGCACACTTCATAAATAAGTACCTACCTACATAAGTACTTGTTAAAAATAAATAAATGACAAGTTTTTATTATCTTTGTAACATTGAACTGGACAAAAATGGACTTTCGATCTGAATTTCTTTTCCAGTGTCCTTTCATACGACACCACACATATCTCTGAACAATCCTTGGATCCCTTAAACGCTTTACATTTTTTTGTCTCTAGAGTAGGCTGATCCAATGTGGTAGGTACAGATTTGTATTGTTATCGAGTTTATGCAAGTTTATGTACGTTTGCCAAGTTGAGGGTCTCTGAGTAGTCAGGAATTGGTTGAAAAAACTTTTACAAAAATTTGCCCATAAACAAAAGAATATAGAAAACACAGACAAAATCTTGTAAGAAAAAATGTGTTTCTTTGTCGTACGAATTCATGTTAACATAGTAAATAAACGGTATCTACCTAGATTTTTTAAAATAATTAATAGTTAGTATTTGCATTTATACCTATATGCATTTTTTGCAAATACTTCATTGTGTATTTTTAGGTACAAGTTACAATGTGCAAAACTCTGTTGACTTTACGGTATTTAGATAATTTTTGATTTATTGAGTAAACATAAATAAACATAAAAATAAGCATTGTGCTAATTCCCCTTATGAACACATGGATAAATTTGCATATTTTTATAAGCAGACTCCCTGATACCTGTGTGTTAAAAACCGTAGCGAAATTTCGATTCTAACTTGTGAATGGACAGTAGCGAACCATTTCGAATAAATTCAAAATTTGAATTCGGAATAATATGGCACGTAGTTATACGATTATGGGTTGATTTGCATATTCTAAATTTGATTTTTCTATCTATCTATCTACCTACTTCCTAAGCCGCGTCCCTTTCCGCGTAGGTAGAGAGGATAAAAAATCAAACCGTTCTATACAGATTCAATCAATTTGTCATACATGCTCTACGATTCCTTTTACTCAGAAGGCGTCCATCCTTGAGGATTTGGTTGACATGATTGGTCCAAATCAATCTGGGACGGCCAGATACTTTGCACCTCTTATTTCACTCGTATCTACCTACCTGTCTTTTTGGTCATCCTGTCATAAGTCATTCTCTCCACATGCCAAAACCACCTACCTATGTTTGTTCGGTTTCATTATTATCACTACACCCGTCTTACAGTCACTAATCTCTCTGATAACCTTATTCCTTATCTCTCAGTGTTTTCTTACACAATGTTGGAACGATTTAATTCTGAATTTGATTCTTTTAGCGAATATTTTCTTAAATAGGTCTGAAAACCCCAACATAGCGGATAATAAATATGTATGCGGGTCAGCATCACAAAACAACAGCTGAAATAGAAATACGATTGTCACTAACTGACCACACAACATATTTAAAACGTACCCCTAATATTGATGTAGGTAGGTACTTACTCATCATTATTATGTGACAGTCGGTAAAATCGTAAATTCAGTTACCGACATTAAATAAAATGGCGACATTGAATAAAAGTATAATTTATTTGTAATCCTAGACTTATCTCTGCATTGTGGGGCTATAATGAAGTAGTGCATGCTGCACCCTACAATCTATTCCCCGAGCACGCGAATGTGGAACAAACTTCCCCTCTAAATCTAGCGCGATAATCTAAAGTTTTAGGATAGTGTATTAATAGTGCAATGAGGGGGAATACGTGGACCTAGTGACACATATTCTAGTTTTTGTTGTTATGTATCTCAATATGTGGTGCGCACCCCTTTTCAAGACCTCATAAAATAATTGATTTTATGTAAGACAAGTATGACGGCAGTATATGTCACGCAGATAAAAACATATACATGAAGCCTACCGCCATCTAACCTAACTTAACTATAAGTGATGATGTTAGGCAATCGTAAAGATGGTTGGTTCGTACACAAATACTTTATTTTTTTTTAATGAGTAAATTTTATTTTTAGGAAATGTATTGCATACTGAGGTTCTTTCTTATTTCTCATTAACTGTTTTTTTATGGAAAATCGGGGAAAATTTTCATTCTCAGGAACGGCTGGTTTACATGGTAGATTTTTAATCGGGGTTCATTGTTCAGCTGCTCATTTAATCAGCCGTGTACCTATCACTCATCATAGGTATATTTTCATTTGTGTTCTAGGTTAATATGTAGATTCATGTACGCATCAAAAACATTTGCAATCGACGAAATTTGAATCCGAAACTCTCTGATATATTAACAAACGGCAGCTAATCGCCATAATGTTTTAATTTAACTGTGGCGAATGCTCGTGGGTGACAGCTGAATAATTAATGGTTTTAACATCGTCTTTCTTTATGTTATTACATACTTATATCTATAATAATCTGTCGTTATCTGTTTTGTGCTTGTATTTGTCATAAAAGAAAATAGGTCAAAATAAAAATGGATGCACTCGAACGAAACATTTGACAATCAGTTGTACGTATGTCGAATGATAATTTTAGCAATAATGTTGCAGTTGCACTCTCCTCCCCTCTTGAGATTGAGCCATATATCACTACGGCCCGCCACTGCACTAGTTTCCTCTAGAGGGGAGAAGCGGGTGATATGATTACACTCTGAATATTTGAGATGATATATAATATTATTATCTACTACCATATCGACGTATCGTATTCTGTTATGCAAAACCTGTGACCGAATTACAATTTTAATGAATTTTCATGCAGAGTGGGTATAAAATTTCGATAATTAGTATTACTTGTATGAATATTTGCCTTACAGTAAATACATTGAAGGACTGCCACGGGCTTAAGGCCCTCCGCATCCCCGGGTAGCAAAGGCGCATATGACGTCCTCTTTACCCGCACTTCTTGGCAAAATAGTTTTAAGAGGTGGGCTCAGGGTTAGCCAGAAGGAAGCCCCCCGACCAACTCCACATCTAAATTACATTCCGTCAGTGTCCTTATCCAAGGATGGAAACAAATTTACAATTATTTACAGATTAGTAGTACAAAAGAGTACAAAAAAAGTAAAGAAAACAGCAGAAATTGCCTAAAGTAAATGGCGTAGAGACGCCATACCTCCCAGGTATCGCGATTTGTGCGCCAGACGGAAAAACTCTGAATTAAGAATGGTAGATGCTCACGCGCAATCATAAACAAGTCTGCTTGAAGATCGAGAGGATTCAGACACCGCATACCGCCTTGTTTGGCATCTGACGAAAGTGAATCACGGGCAGAATTCATATCTTTTTACAAATTTCGAATCTGTCAGCTCTTGGTGGGCGCCATTGGGTTTATGGAACCTAAGCATCCCGGAAGGGCGTGCTTGGTGCCGTTCGGAATACCGTGAAAAACGAATCTAGGATGTAAAGTCATAAAATTATTGTTTTAATTTTTTTTTGGGAATACTTATCACAAAACTCTTACCATATTCTAATAATATTCGATCTAATATTTTAATTTCTAGAGTATGTGGGATAATTGCTCATGACTCAACTACAATATGGGCTAAATTGAGTGGATTTCGCACTCATTTTGCTAATGAAATAATAAATATAGCATCTCTAGAGCAAAACATTGTTAAGATAATTAAATTTGTTAGTCATCGACATTATACTCGTATTATCGAGTGAATTAAGATTTATTATAAATCTATCCACTCATAAATTGATTATTCTAAGTAAATGGATAAGTAAGGATAATAATTGTAAGGAGTGAGAGTGAAATTCAATGAGACCGAAAGCCGAAACGGACAGTGACCGAATGGAATCGAAACAAAAAATTGTGCATTATAGGAATACTGCATTCTATATATCTACTACAGAATGTAGAAAAAATCAACGCTTTACAAGGATTATTTGTAAAAAAACAAAAATAATTCAAACAAAAAATTTTATTATTTTTCAAATGGTGCAAACACCTACATATTTGCTTGGAATAAATAAATTAAACAGACTTTAAAATACTTGTTTTATAAAACGTAAAATGATTACAAAAAACCAATTTTGCCATATTTACCATATTTAGTTTTTTTGTTCCTATTTTAAATAAAAACGCTTTTATTATTTTCGGACACAATTTTCATTCTTCTTGTGTTTCCGCTTTTTTACAGCTTTTTTGCTGCAGATTTGCCGATTGGATTGCCAAGGTTTCCATGCACTTTGCTGACGTTTTCGGTCAAATGACATACTTCTGAAAAACAAAAAAAAAACTGTATTAAATACTACTATATTTCTCTATCGTACTAAGATTCGGACTCATACCTAAACGTCTGTTTTTAACCGTGTGATGCATATCGACCATTATTGTTTTTTTTATGATTAAGTATTTACATAATTTTTTTTCGGTCAAAGTCCGCTTTCGGGCATCAATCACTTCAAAATAACATTATAAATCCATGGTGAATAGAATATTGGGTATTTGTGATTATCATTCATTACGAGAGGGTGGGAGTATAATTTTGTATTAGGGCTCGCACAGGATGCTTTTGTATTTGCAGTGAATGAAGTACATTTTAAGAGAAAAAGAATGTCCGTTCAATAAAATATGGATGTGAAAATATTGAGACCGAAAATAATAATTTATGAAACAATGACCGTAATGTCAGTATGCCAAATTATTCAAAATATCAGGTACCCCAGCCTGCTCATCACCACAGCATAAGGAAAGGTAGAGGGCAGCAATGTGAGAGGTCGTCCGAGAAGCAGTTATATGGATCAGATTATTGAGGGCGTGCGCTGTGGCACCCACGTGGATGTGAAGAGATTGGCGAGTGACAGGACGGCGTGGAGAAAAATAACTCAAACGCTTGGTAAATACCAATTTACATGATTGTGACCACATCATAATATTATGCCTGCCTATCTCGTACATTTATCGATTGCAGCGCCTTCTTGCTACAAAATGTCCAACAAAAAAGGGACTGAATACGGAATGAACACATGTAGACCAAATTCCCAAGGACGGACGTGTTCTGAGTGAAAGGAATCGTAGAGTGTGACGGAAGCCCGAATGTGTGTAAGGATTAGAAAGTCTAGTTCTCTCTGCCTACCCCACAAGGGATGTGGCGTGAAGCGATAGAATGGAACAGAACATAATATTTTCTCAAAAGTTACAAAATTGGTCCCACCGTCATAATCAGTTGAATTTATCGATTGCAGCGCCTTCTTGCGACAAAATTTCCAACAAAAAAGGGATTGAATTTAAGTACGAACATTTTCATTTTGAATAGTCATCGTCAATAGTAGTGTTACGAGTATTAGGGTAGGTAGTTTAGTATGATATAAAGTAATCGAATGGTAGTGTCTAGTTGTAGCAGCTACCCTATCCGGGGGTTCGTTCTGGATCCGTTAAAATTCACTCAGTGATTCGCTTGATTGTTTATGGTTCCATTGTTCTCCATTCTATCATCGGTGCGAGTCAACTCGTTGTGCGATTCAGCCTGTTGTATGTGCACAGTTGGCACGCTCGGTTGTTGCGAATAACACCCAACTATGTTGTTGGGTGACATTCGCTCGCCATAGATAATAGAGTGGTCCGCACTCACTCTAAATAACCTGCAATATGTTTATCCCTTTCTACCAAAAAAAGAGTGTTATTATATCGCTATCTCGATGTATATCTATCAACTCACTCTTATTCGTATTCTCATATGTCTATCTCTTTATGACAATTCCAACTGGAACAATCACCCACATGCGTTCTGATTCGTGCGATAATCGTCCGTTGACTCGCTGAGTGAAAATTAACGGATCTCGAACGAACCCTAGTTGTCGCAGCTACCCTATCCGGATATGGCGAATTCCTACCATATCGGAAATACATTTGAAGGACAATAGTCTGGGATTTAAGGAGATAACAACCCATTGTCCAGAATTATTATTTGTGTACAATATTATAATAGTATTAGATCGATTGAAATTATTATATTTTGTATTGATATTGTGCTCCATATTTATTGTGGTTTTTGTCGTTTGTTTATCAACCCAAAGGTTCGAAAATAGTAAACGTTGATTTATATTTAGTGTACGCATATTGACATTTCAAAAATTTCCAAAATCGGGAGACCTTATATATCGACAACCGTTACGCTTTGGAATAAAATAAGATAGATGCATTGAACATTTATCTAGGGAATAACCGTAAAAGATAATTTATATCTTGTATAGATTTCTCAACAAAAAAGGTGAAAAACACCTCTGATCTTTTTTCCGAAAGACAGAAATTCGTTTGACGGAGAATGAATGAAAGAGAGAAAGAGACGGAAATTCGGAGATTTTTATTTTGTATGTTGGATTTTTATTCTCGGTAATAACCATAAAAGTGTTTTGAGCATTAACCCAAAAAAAGAAAAAAAAAAAAACGCTATTTTTACCATTTTTTTTATTCAACATTAAATATATTTACAATTTACAATTATTATGTACATAGTAAGAATATGATTAATCAATGATCTTGATACTCCCCGGATATGAGTGAGTTACTCGTTAGGAAAGTTATGCGATTTTGAACCATAATACCATGTGAAATGAACGTGACTCCATAGTTGGGTCGCGAGCCTTAAATACATATATTATTCGCAAGCCCTGGAGCATCCATTTCTGAACATTGTCTCCCCCCCAGCGTCTCCGATATCCTTCTACATTACGAGATTCTGTATATTTATTTTATAATTTATTAATTTCTATGTGAAATATGGAAATAATGTCAACATTTTAGACATATTTACCAATAATACTTGTATTTATTTAATGTGGTATGTATTCATGTGTACATTCAGTTATTTCTCTGTAATATTCTGAACATGTAGTTTTACATATAATTGTAATATATATTTGCATTTGCATATGAATAATTGATAATATATCAATTTCTATCGAACAGTTCCGTTATCGGCAACAGAGAGGGGTCGCCGTCGTAATGAACACAAAAATAATGATATTCGTTCGAAATTATTAATAATCATTTTTGGAATTTGAATGGAAGTTATAATATGTATAACTATTACTGGGGGTTTTCCCCGAGCCCCGACTGTGAATGTGGTCGCCGCCAGACGATGGGCCATATAGTTGAGTATCTAATTTTTGGTTTCGAGCGCGATCTAACTGAAATCCACGGGGTCACTGCTGACGCTGCCGATTGGCTAAGAGATTTACCTCTAAATTTTTAATTGCCGGGTCTTTTGCCATATGAATTAAAAAAACTACTCCATCCTTTAATGTTCCCTGAGGAAGCATGAGGATTGAAGATATCTCCAAGCCTCGTAGCACGCAGAGTTGTTATTAAGATTATCAATCTTCCTCTTTATATTTGACAATTTGAAAAGAATTAAACAAAATATAAACAAAAATTGTAACGCTCATAGTAAAGTTCTAATATTATCATTAGTAGGTGGGTACCTATACCTTATATTGCAGCGATAGTAACCCTTATTATTTAAAGAATAACGCGACACTTGTTATGTATGACAAAGTTAATGGCTTTACCGTCTGCTGCAACAAGCACTAAGTATATCTCAAGGGATTAGTAGACAACGCTAGTGGTGGGGTGCCTCAAGGGCCAGCACTGGGCCCCTTTAAAACACTCGAATATTTTCTTACAACCATATCAATATTTGCACTGCAAGGATCAATATTATCACATAAAACAAAAATAATAACGCCGTTTGTATGCAAAAAGATCAAACAGATAAAAAGTATTGCAGCAATTTAAATTTGTACCTACCAATAGGAGAAAAAAGGTATTTGCCATACATTTTTCGTTCAAACATTTCTCATAAACTTCCATAATTTCGTTGGTATTAGGTTTACTGAAAAATTGGTATGGAGTTATTTCAACAGATATATAGCGAAAGATGGACTTTCCAACAAGCTTATGACTGATAGTTGGCTGGATTAATTTGATCACTTAAGTATCATTCACCAATTCCAGTCCATCCATACAACTCAGATATTTAATTATCACACAAATATTCTATCCATTGTGCCATAATCTGTCAGTTTTGCACATTTTTACAAACTTTTTTATCTTCAGTATGTGGAGAAATATGCAGAAAAAATAGGTAACGTACTATCATCTATTAAATTTTCGCTAAAAAACAAAAAGCAGTAATAATTTAAGTCAGTTTCCTTTGAATTAGCACCTAAGGTAATAAAATACAATCAAGTTTCATTTGACTTTATTTGAATTCTTTTTAATCACGGAAAATGTTAACAATTTTCTGGTGTAATTTGCGCTTTCCAAATCCCCATGGCTTAATAATTCTATGCAGTTATTTCGTATTTCAATAACGAGAAACTTTTTGGTATCTGCTCTGGGAAGGTAGGTATATTCTTCCTCTATTAGTTCGAATAGATTAAGAGTGTGCATACCGACATTTCGAAAATTTCTAAAAACGGGAGACCTTCTATCTCGACAACCGTTACTAAATATGCTTTGGAACAAAATAGGGTAGATGCATTGAACCTTTATCTAAGGAAAAACCGTAAAAGATTTTTTATATCTTGAATACATTTCTCAAAAAAAAATTTCAAAACACCTCTGATCTTTTTTCCGAAAGACGGAAACTCGTTTCCCGAAAGTCGCGGAGTATTTTTTTTTGGAACTGATAATATGCATTTAAATCTAGGGAATAACCGTAAAATTTTTTTGATAGACGCAAAATTAACCCCAAAAAATTAAAAAATACGCTATTTTTACCATTTTATCATGCGATCGTCACGCGATTTTGAACCTTAATGCCGTGGGAAAAGACTGTGACGTCATTCCTGGTGCCATGCCCTTAAGTTGGAGAGTGTGATACTGTACCGAGTTAATGCATACATAATAAAAAGCAATAATAAATTTGCTGGGGTATAATATTATTAGTTAGTAATTGGTCCCGCAGAGATTTCGTTTTATACGTTTCATTGCATTTTTATGACGTACATTAAACCATACTACTAATGGCCGTTGAAAAGATCATTTTATACTCGTAGAGTCATTGAATTCAGTACTGCATGTTTTAATATCATTAACGCGGAGGCATGACTTTGCCAACACACTTCTCAGTATTATCAGCCAGAAGAGTCTACATATTATCATTCATGATTCACATATAAACTCATCAGCCTAATACTGGGAAAAATTCACATATCCAGATATCACGGATATCACAGGATTAGGCTCAGATGCGCGGGGCCTAAAATACAAGCATTGTGCCTGAAATATCAGTATTTAGGAATCGTCTTACAATATTGCAAGTATTAATAATGACCGATTTTTGCATTTTTATGTATAAATTTTCCGGTAAATCTATTTTTTTTAAATTGTTTATTAGCGATTTTGGTATTATACCTGTAGCTGATAATACTAATGGGATTATATATACCGACCTAGAATGCCAATTTTTTTTTATTTCTTATATTATATTGGTTTATAGTACTAACATACATAATTAGTACCATTAGGAAGTCCAGAAAGAACTATTGAAGGAAAATCCCGCGGGCTTAAGGCCCTCCACATCCCCGGGTAGCTCAGACGCATTAATAGCGACCTCTTTACCCGCACTTCTAGCAAAATGCTATTAAGAAAAATCCATATTTGGATTAGATACCACACCATTGATCTATACTTTGTTAAATATTTTCCAATAAATAAATAATAAAAAAAGAGGTTATTAAGGGTTAGCCTCAAGGAAGCCCCCCGGCTAACCCCACCCCAGAAAGAACTGTATTAACTATAATTTATAAAGTAATTTTAATCATGTATTGGAGCCATAGTGAAAAAGTGGTGTCAAATGGCCACAAAACAGATGGCTGCACGAGGTATCCCAGTGGGTGTGAAAGGCGAGCAACAAAAAGAAGTCGAAACTCTTTCAAGTGGCCTATATTCAGTAGTGGAGAGATCAGGGTTAAGAGCTGCTGCCCGAGAGAGAGCAGTTTTCTCGTCTGTCTGAGAAAGACCATCAGTTTCGACTCGGATCGTTTACAAGAATGCCAAATTATCTAGGTGCTACAGAAGGTCGTTTTAAAGTTCACAAAATTTCTGTTGATCAGGACAACAATTTTCTACCCGAACACCGTTCCTTTTCTATGAAAAATCAAAGTCTTGTGATCTCCCTGTGTTCCTATTCGAAGATTTAGAGTCAAGATTGAAATAAAAAGTATCAAAATAGGAGAAGCTAATTAAGTAGTTGGATTTTCCATCAACTTTTATGTCATTATGATAAAACACTTTACCTTTTGTAGAGAAAACTCACTGTTAGAAAATTAGGGCAAAAAATTCTATAGTGGAAGTATTAAAACTTTGCCTTTTCTTTAAGAAACATAATACTTTTATACTTCACAATGAAATTTGAAAGCTTTGACTGTAATTAATTAAGTCATTACTCTTTCTTGCGCTTTTTACACGCAGTAAATTTTTATACTTAATTTCCCATTAATTAAATCCTTTATCTGGATGATTCAACGGCCATGAAAGTAGGGTAGATAATTTAAGTTCAGCAACGCTAAAGCTCTGAAAGTGGGGTGGGTAATTTACGAGTAAGTTCAGGTGAGGCAGCTTTACTGTTTGGACTTATTGATAATAATCTGCAGTGAGGTGGGAGTGCTTGCTTACAGCTTTGATGTCGAATGTGCTCCGGACCAAAGCAAAGCAAATACAATTAATACTGAACGTACACTAAGAACAGCCTGTGGGCTCACATCTCCTATCTCAGTTGAAGTGGGCTTACATCAAGGCTCAGCACTAAGTCCATTCCTATTTAACACCATTATAGTCCGAGAGCCCGCTGCTTAATTTATGACGTATCTGTTTTTTGATCGAAATGTGGTATAAACGATAGCTTACCAATAGGGTATTACATCGCACTAGGGTTGCCTACCAAAATCTTGCCGCAACCCCCCCTGCCCCCCCCGAAAAGGTCCCTCTTCGCGGTTTTTCGCATTTTATAGGAATATGGTAAGAGATAGGAGAAAGTAGTCAATGACAAAAATAATTCTTGCTAAATTCTCTACAAAAAATATGAAGTGAATTTTTTCGTAGAACTAGCAGTTTACCCGCAATAGCCGGTCCAAAACCGAAATTCATTTAAAAAACTAAAAAAATGAATTTAAACTAAATTGGTTGAAAATTGATAAGAGCTACAGGAAAATAGTCAAAGAACGAATTAATTACCATAGTATTAGCTACAAAACGAGCTATAACTTATTTTCATACATCAATTAATTTAGGAGTTATTGCAATAAAACTCAGTGAAGAAAATTCTTAAAATTTAGTTTTTCATAAAATAACCAGCCATATAGCGCCGCAGGCCAAATTTTTTTTTCCATAAAATGCTAGTAATAATGGGTGGAAGAATGTGAAAGAAAAAAAATCAAACTTTTTTTTTTATTTTTCAAAAAATATCCTGTTTTTTGACCGGCCATTACGGGTAAACTACTAGTCCTACGAAAAAATTGACTTAACATTTTTTTAGAAAATTTAGCAAGGATTATTTTTGTCATTGACTACTTTCTTCTATCTCTTACCATATTCTTACAAAATGCGAAAAACCGCGAAGAGAGACCTTTTCGGGGGGGGCAGGGGGGGTTGCGGCAAGATTTTGATAGGCAACCCTAGTGCGATGTAAAACCCTATTGGTAAGCTATCATTTGTACCACATTTCGATCAAAAAACAGATACGTCATAAATTAAGCAGCGGGCTCTCGGACTATTATGGAAACACTGACTGGAGGCCTACTCAGAGAAACACACAAAAATTTATTGTTTGCTGATGACATCATGTTGTGCAGTGAGGATGAGAGAGAGCTCGAAATAGAATTGGAAAATTGGAGGAGTGCTCTAGAGGACAACGGCCTTAAAATCAATAGGGAAAAGACTGAGTATTTACCAGGTACACAACAAACCAGTGGTACAGTAAAGATCCAAAACCAGACACTAAATCAAGTGAACAACTTTAAGTACCTGGGAGCAGTCATAAGCACGGAGGGAGGCGTTGAGCAAGATGTGAGGCACAGAGTGCAGGTGGGGTGGAAGAAGTAGCGAGAGGCTTCAGGTGTTCTATGCGACAGAAGAATACCCGTTAACCTCAAGGGAAAATTTTATAAGA
The DNA here is from genome assembly GCA_963576895.1 of Ceraclea dissimilis. Lineage (NCBI taxonomy): Eukaryota > Metazoa > Arthropoda > Insecta > Trichoptera > Leptoceridae > Ceraclea > Ceraclea dissimilis. The sequence goes on from OY756360.1 coordinate 2,390,051, forward strand.
CCGTAGTAAGACCTGCCATGCTCTACGGGGCGGAGTCCTGGCCCCTGAAACGAAAGGAAGAACAGTTGCTCCATACCACCGAGATGAGAATGCTGCGCTGGTCACTCGGGGTAACTAGATTAGATAAAATCCGAAATGAACACATCAGAGGAACTATGAAAGTTGCCCCGATTGACCTAAAAGCGCGAGAGGCCCGACTTCGGTGGTATGGACACGTGCAGAGAAGGGACGAGGATTCCGCTCTGAGGAGGGCAACAAACTGGTCAGTGGAAGGACAAAGAAAGAGAGGACGGCCGAAGAAGTCCCTTGAGGAGACCATCAGAGGGGACATGGAACACCTGGAGCTTACTCCAGAAGACTGCCTCGATCGGGGAAAATGGAGAGGGAGTATCCGAGCCGCCGACCCCAAATAAATGGGATATGGTGTGGAGAAGAAGAAGTACACTATGTAACTGTGAGAGGAAAATGTTCATTACGAGGGCTCATTTTCAAAATGTCTCAAATGCGTTTACCATTCAAGTTGAGATTTTCTATAACTAACTTTCAGAGACACAAGTCTAAGCTTTTTTCTTCATAACAGTTTTGACATTGAATATAATATACTTTGCACTTTTTTATTCAGAGACAAGTCAAATCTTCAATATAAGATTGCCCAACGGCGCGCAGCGATCGCAATGGTTAGGCCATAATAACAGGCACCCCGGCCTGATCATCACCATAGTAGAAGTAATGGTAGAGGACAGTAATATGAGAGGTCGCCAGAGAAGCAGTTGTATGGACCAGATTATTGAGAAAGATTAGCGAGTGGCAAACCATGGTACAAACAAATGTACACTATTGTAACCGAATCATCATCATATTGCACTTTCGTTTTGGAATTTCCCTTTTATTATGTCACATATTCGTATTTATTGATCTTCGTTGGTCAAGTTGTAAAAAAAAACTGTACTAAAGGAATAGTATCCAATAAAATATTTTCAAAAATCCTAGAAAACCCTGATGATACATGGATATAAACAAAATAGGTCATAAATTAATGATCTTGTACTGGTATTATTTCTTAAGTGTTTTTCTTCTAAACATTATTACAAACTAAACTGACGAGTCCAAATATATACCTCTAAGTATCTACCAACATCTTACGGCAAATAATCTACTTTCATGGAAGAATTTTCACGACTTCTTTTTCATAGATAGAAATATGGAATGGGATCGTTTTGAAAACGGGATCTTTTGTAAAATAATAATATGACGAACCAGTCTGTCTGTTTTCTTGAAGGGTGCACGTTAAATATTTACATTGGGGTAAGGATGGGGAGTGTAAAATAATCAACCATCCTATTGGAGGAATATTATCATTTGGTTAACTGAAAAGTCAGAAAGTCTAACTGGTAATATTCTGCCATATTTATTTTTCTCTAAATTCTGGGTATACGTTAGTACATATTAATGATACTTATTCGTGTTATGTTTTTGCTCATTTTACAGTTTACCTATAAATATTTAATTTTTCACTGACGTTTTCAAATTTCCTGTGAACGAACAAAAACCCATAAGAATATTGCTCAACATGAATAAATCCCAAAACAGATATAAGCACTTTAGAAATATGCTCACTGACAAAAGATCAAATCTAATTGGATTTTGAAAATTAATTATGTCTATTAGCATCAACCGTGGTCCCTCCACTACTAGATGGAACTAAGAAATAATTATTTTTAACACACGCACTCCTGAATGGATACATAAGCCGTGCCTCTCGTGAATTTCGAATAGGTATTTCACACATTAAGTCATTGATCTCGATTATGCCTCCTATGCAATATTTAAATACTCATTTTTACCTAACATTTGTGCTACATTTCGTTTGCGCCGGGCTTGTTTTTTTTTCATACTAAATGAGCATTCTCCTTTACCATTATGGAATAGGTATAAGTACCAAAGATGAAAAACATCACATTTTGAAATAAAATAAAAACTTTGCCAAAGAGATTAAAGAAAAATAACACGAACAATCTGTGTAGGGAAAGTATCGAAGAAGTGTCTAACTCGGAATCAAGTTTTATTATTATCATTCTTCAGGGCATAAGGCCTGAAATCTCCGAGTCTGATAACTTTTTACCGCAACTTACTTAATAATTTCAGAGCGTATGAATAACATTGTATTCGGACACCGAATGATTTCTAGAGAACTGTATTTGGATATTCGTAAAAATGTAATACCCACACAACACCCTTGGCAAGGTGTTCATGAGTAAAAATGCGTGTGGATGGAGCGTTTGTCTTGGCCCGGGTAGGTAACAGACCGTTCACGCTTTTTTACTCATGATCACCCGCTTGGCCCGCCGCTCGCCAAGCGCGTGGTAAGATAACAAATTATTGTTATGAATCATTAAAAAAAAGAAAAAAAAATAGACCTTAGATCCTGACAACCCTACTAAATATGCATTGGAAAAAAATAGGGCAGTTACATTGCTTTTATCTAAGGAATGACCGTAAAAGATTTTGTATATCATGTACCTATAGATTTCTCAAAAAAAAGTGAAAAACATCTGATCTTTCTTTCGAAAAGAGGCAACTTTTTTCCCAAGTCACAAAAAAAATTTGGTTCATATGGGACATAAGCTAGTAAGTATACAAATAATACCTATAATGTAGGCAAATATATTTTTCTCCGGCGCTCTGAGATTTGCGAACAAAAGAAAATGAAATATTTGCAAACTGTTTTATTTTCCTAACAGTTCAATAAAAAGGCAAAGAGTGGCGTTTATTGTGAATATTAACAAGTTTCCCATACTCGATCTATCCGCTACAAAATATACGTGAGAGAGAGAAAAGTTCTAACAATGGCCGCTCTTTCTTGTGGATTGTGGCATTTTAACTTTACAAAGAGAAATGTTAGGTTTTGAAACAAAAACTTGAAGGTCGCCATTTTACAGAACTTAAATTACGTAATCTCAAAACTGGTTTTTGGTCTGAAATAAAAACTCTAATTTTACGTAACGGCTCCTATATCAAAATAAAAATTCTTCTTCGTCAATGGTCTGTTGAAGTTATTCGTATACGTTAGTATTTTAATGTATGCAGGTACGTACGTGTAATTACTATGGAACGTAGTTAAGTTTCTACATTTTTTATACTAAATGGTGGCCCCTCTCTCTAATCATTATCTAAAAACTCAAAATAACATTGCTCAAGAACTACGTATGCCGGTAAAACGGGGTGTATTTGTGCCACCAGGGGTGAGATGTGCTAAACATAAATATAATTTTCTCACTTATGTGATGTTTTATTAGCTTCAAATCATATAAACATATAGGCAACGAATCAATCCATTCATTTCAATAATTGTTTAAAAAATATATCACTTTTTTTGTACATCAAAAAGACTACAAAAAGTGGCACAAAAAGACCCCGTATTGCGGTATTTACTCTGAAAGTTCAGTTTCGTTAAAATTACTATATAGGGACATGCCTATTGCCAATGCACAAAAACTCTTGATTGAAAAGTGCAGAAAATGTACCAAAAATACAAAATTTTATTTTGTTTGAATACCAAATATTTCCAGGAAATTTTGTATTTTTCATCGTTAGAGGTAGTACATTTCTGCTAAACCACATTCATATTGAAAAACTGTAAAAAATATTTTTATATTAAAGTCAGTGGCGGAAAAATACAGGGGGAGGAGCAAGCGATTAAAATACATAATACCTTATAATAAATATTGTAAGCTAGACTACTTGTAGTTTTTTTAATATGAAATCCTTGAAAGCTTGAACAATGAATAAATAAATATATATCAAGGGAGTGCGACATTTTCATGTGGGCTAATTATACCAAATTTTGAGTGAGTGTATGCATAATAAAAATATATTTTTGCTTGTAATATTTTAAATTTTCTGTTATTATGCATGTACCTGTATATTGTATGGCATTGGAAATGGCAGAGTCAGAGATTAAGATCGTGAGAGCTCGGGTGTTGAAGTGACAATTGCATAACATTTAGCCTACTCTTTTAAGGATTTTTGGCCACATATACTAAATACTCGTACTTAAAACTAAATTACATCTAGGAATTGAATCTTACAAATTAACTGACTTTAATCCCCTGCAACACCATCGTCTAGTTCAGTCAACTCATTATACCAACCATTGTGGATCGGATACCAGTCTTCTATTGTGTCGTTGAGTTTATTCTAAAATTATATCCATTTTTGAGTGTGCTGTGCCCAGCGCTCCGATAAACGAACCGCCTATGGTATACCCGAATATTTTTTCTGTTATCGTTGAATTTGTATTCAAAAAATGCACCTGTAGGTATATTACGATATTCGAATGAACAGGAACAATGAATTATTTAACTAGAATTTCATTGACAATACAACAACCACATTTCTATATTAAATACTGATATGAATTCTGTGATGAAATGCTGACAATAATTTCAACATGGTGTGAAAACCAATAAAATACGAGTATATCCAGAAAATTTTAATATTTCACTACAGGTTTATTGAAATTTTTGTACACTTTAGAAGCTCTGAAATGTGTGAATCTACGTTTGTATTTTTCCACTTCCTAGAACTGTTTTTCGCGGTTTTGCACATTTTTTTAAAATCTATACAAGATATAAAAAAATATTCCATAGTTAATATTCCATAGGTTCAATGTATCTACTCTATTTTTCTAAAACATATTTAGTAACAGTTGTCGAGATATAAGGCCTCCCGTTTTTAGAAATATCAATGCATACTCAATGCATAGTTTTTAATACTCGTATGTACCAATTTTTAGATACTACCGCCATCTGTTGAGGAATGTTCGCATTCTTATCGACTAGTCGATCCATATTTTCATCCGTCATTTCATGCAAGTCAATTTCTCTAGTACGTTAGTATCATATGAATGATATAAATGTATGAATATAGGTAATATATATGTAGTAATATACGGTGCCTGGTACGTGGGCGAATTGATAAAATAATGGAAATGATTTTCTCCATAATATTATGTATTATGGTATGGTGGGTTGATTATTCGATAAGCTAAATCTGTTTCTCTGCATTGAAAAAATAAACTATTTTTATTGTTTGTATTGTAACATTATAGGTAATGCTGTCTGTCTTATGTCAATCTATATTACGTAGTTACATATATATATATATATATATATATATATATATATATAAATACCTAATATATTTACGTAGATTTACTCACTGACTGATTGACTTTGTAAGGGTTTTCCTTTGCGGCGATTGCGGCAACTTTCACATTATTTCGGCAATATTTAAGGGCATGGGACCAGGAATGACGTCACAGTCTTTTCCCACGGCATTAAGGTTCAAAATTGCGTGACAATCGCATGATAAAATGGTAAAAATAGCGTTTTCTTCAATTTTTTGGGGTTAATTTTGCGTCTATCAAAAAACTTTTACGGTTATTCCCTAGATTTTAATGCATATTATCAGTACAAGAAAAAAAAATTACTCCGCGACTTTCGGGAAACGAGTTTCCGTCTTTCGGAAAAAATGTGATTGGTGTTTTTAAATATTTTTTTTGCGAAATCTATACAAGTTAAAAAAAATCTTTTACGGTTATTCCCTAGATAAAGGTTCAATGCATCCACCCTATTTTGTTCGAAAGCATATTTAGTAACGGTTGTCGAGATAGAAGGTCTCCCGTTTTTAGAAATTTTTGAAATGTCGGTATGCACACTCTTAAAGTGAGACATTGCGCGCAAACGAGAAAAAGAATTGCCGAAAAGTTAAATAGTTATTAAACTGAAAAACGGCCGGGATTTCGTCGGTTTTTGGCTCGCCCTATTGAACGCACAAGGGTAGGGAGATCTTAAAATTGGATTCTGAATCTACCTACAAACCATATCAAAAAATCAGAAATACTTCTCGACTTGCAAGTTAAACGGACTATACCCGTAGATGATTTCTCATTAATTCTAAACGACGTTTTGGAATCTCTGTTTTATTATTGTTTAAGTACATAGATTCTCAACATTGTTGTATTATAATTCATTCAATATTTCCCAATGCTAGCATGTCAGAAAGTCTTGTAACATCTTTTGCATAATATTCACATAAAGACGCTATCACTTTTCTAATTAAACGGCACGTTACCGTTATTATTTACAATTAGTGATGGGCATCAGATGCAAAACGAAGATCAAATACCTGTTAAGATTTTGGTCTCAATAATCATAATATCTTTCATCAGATGGAAAATGAAGACCAAATTTTGGTCTCAATGATCACGATATCTTTATTAACACTAATACATCGGATATCACAATTCAAAAATGTTATATAAGAGTCCACCAAATGAAGTATAAGTAATTAAGTACTTTAAACAACTGAAGGAAAAGAAGAAACAACTAAAAAAATGGTATTTCCTATCTTTCTGAAGAACCTTCACCTAACTGCTCTATAAATAACGGTCAATTTTTTAAAATTATTTTATATCTCTTCATATTTATTTTACAGTCAATTATTTTACATCTCTTAATGACAGAATGAATATTGGAGTGGCTAGAGGTCTCACACACTTTTGCTGGTACGTATTTTGCCTACTCCGTACTTTTGGCACCAAATAACGAGCCCAAGTCGAGTGCTTAATTATTGTCACACATTCTAGGAGTAGGTACTTTTGACTTTTTTACCTATCAATAAATAAAAAAAAGAATTTAATAATGACATGGAAAAAATGGACAATAAATTCTTTTATTATGGTAGATCTTTGTTTTGGACTCGAAAATTTTGAAGACCAAATATCACCTAGATTTATTTTCCCCATCACAATTCCAGCAATATAATAAGTATAACATAAAAGCAAATATAAATTCCAAAACAACAACAACAAGAAAATTTCCAGAAGAGATTAATGCATTCCACTTATCTTGGTAACCCCAGCAATTTATAATTCAATAATTTCCAAAATTATTTGAATATAGTTTTTGGTTTAACGGATCCTTTTATCATTTTGAGGAATCGCTTCGTTTATCTTCCTGTCCTATAATAATATTATGAGTAATTACATTATAATGGGGTAGCCAATTAATCTAAGCATCTACCATTTTTAATAATACTAGCTGAGTTACCCGTGCGTCGCAACGGCAAATTTGGATGGTGAAGTACACCGACGGTATGACCCGAAACGCGTTCATCCACCTTTCAGCCAAAATAGTTAGTTTTAGCTAAATAACTATCAACCCGGCATTTTTATGTTTAGATTAGTGCTGGACAAAATGTGTTTAAAAGATACGAACTTCTTTTTTAACGCCCTTTCATATGATACCACCCATGATCCCAGGCAACTCTTGGTTCCCCTCCTCATCATCATGGCATCTCTTAGGAAAAGCTTTTTTTTCCAAATATGTAGTTTTGAGAATCAATTAAGTGTGAACTGAATCAGCCCGTGTTTTGATATTCAGGATGTTGGTTGATTTTATTATTGTCAGGTAAATAAGATATTAGAGATACAATGCGGAGAGAATGGACTCCCAAAGACTTCCACACCTTGTTCTTTTTTGGAGATTAGAAGGAAGAAGTATGCTTGGAAGACAGTCGGGAATCCACATCACAAGAGACGGGTTAAATCTCCTCCAACAAGCCTGTGGACAGCAGCCTTCGGTCGGTATAATAAAAACAACCACATAGATGTGCTCACTATTACATCTCAGCGGCTCAAGAAGCAGGTGCTGCGATGCTAAGAGTCCAGGTAAACCCTTCCTGACTTCCCACTCACTCCTTAAAACCTTTTCTTCCCTCCTCATTTTATTATGTATGTTTAATTTAAGTTGAGATACCTATATAAGTTTTTTCAGTTATCTATATGTGTGTACATGTAAGTGCGGAATGGATTACTTCTATGTTTGTGTTAGTTTGTCTAAAAATCTATATATGTATGCCTAAACTAAATTAAAAGTGGGAACAATATTTTCATATTCTGCAATGTCTTATGCGAAAATTGCAAAATATTAAGTAGGTATGTAAATATTATGAATATTGTTATGATTTGGTATCTGTCTGTAACAACACAACAGTCAGTGACTGGAATCTCTGGACTGTAGACATGCGGTCAGCAGGAATTATTCTGGAATTTATGTCCAAGTCTGTAAATTCCAAGTATGCATTGTGTTGTCCTTAGGTAAACAAGGTGACCAAGCGGTTAACCAAATTATGAGAAACCAAATTTACGCTTACACTAGCAGATTTTAGAGCAATACTTGCGGCAACTCGAATACAAATCGTTATTGCAATTATTCCATCAATATTTAAAACAAGACAACGATATTGCGTTCAAACGCGAAAGAGAACGGACTAAAATGACCGAACGGATTGGATATTCTGCAATTTGTGTCGCCGCCGATTACTATCTTTTTCGTTTGCACGGAATATCGCTATCTCGCTTAAAATATTGCCGAAATAATTGCTATCTATTCCGAATTAACGATATAGTAAAATCAGAGGTGTGCGTGTGTGGTTGAGTGAGCGAGATTGAGTATGGGTGTGTGAGACGACCGGAATGAACTTATATGTTTTAATTTAACTGTGGTGCATGCTTGTTGGTGACGGCTGAATTATGAATGGACTAATCGTCTTATCTTCATGTTATTGCTTACTGTTTTTTGCTTGCTCTTTGCTTGCCTAGAAATGCGGGTAAAGAGGTGGTTCTTAATGCACCTGAGCTACCCGGAGATTTGGAGGGCCTTAAGCTCGAGAGATTTTCCTTTAATGTTCTCTGCTTGATTTTTTTTATAATATAATAAAATAAAAAATGAAATATGAATTTTTCACCAAGAAAAAGCCAACCAGAAAACGATTACGTATACCTCTTGGTAAGCTAATGGATTGCAAACTGTTCTGTTTTGAAACATGTAAGTACCTAAATAATATATCACTCTCGTGTTCCAGATACAAGCCACAAGAGCGCGAGTGTTTCTGGAAATACTTTGAATAGTGGTAGGAATACCTATTATCCATTTGTCTTCTGGATTAAAAGAGATGGAAATGGATGGAGAAGACAATGCGAAACTGGAATATGCGCATCGTTCTCTTTGTTTCAAAACCATTCACCATTATTTTCTTGTTTCTCTTTACGCCTTCGTGTGCATGATATTAGTAAGGATGAGGATATAAGAGCAGTACAAGAAGTAATGGTAATGTATCTACGTCTTGCATTTTTTTCCTTGTTTTCCTTATAAACTCCCTACCACGGGCGTCGCCCATTTAGAAACTATGGGGGTTCAACTGAGATATTAATTTGACTCATGAACAAGTAAATAGCGCTGCAAGTGTTTTTTTTTTAAGGAAAATTGACTGAGTGAGTCTAATTTTTTTGGTTCTGATTTATAAATTTTATTAAAATAAATAAATAAATTTATTTATTTATTTAAACTTAAGGTTATAAAGAAAAATGTAAGGTGCCTTTGGTGTGATTTTTTCGTTAAACGGGGCCCAAAACAGTCCAATTAGTATTATTATTAAGTGTCGATTGAACCAGAGTACAGAGGAGAAGAAGCCATTGAGGTATATTAGATAGGTATAATTTGTACATTACATATTTACGATCTTGGTTGTCTTTTAACAGTAGTGCGTTCTAGATATAATGAAAAAATAAGGAGTAGAAAATAGCGCCGCAGGCGAAAATTTACGCTATCTGCTGTATTTTGTGTGATAACAATATTATAATTTGTTTAACGAACCAGTTCTATTTAAAAAAAAATTAATATAGGTAACGATTTATAACGAAAAAACGATGGGGTAGTATTACAGTTTTGCGATTTTTAGGAACCCAAATATAAACTCCAACTCACTTCTCTAGGGGGGTAGCTGTCCTCCCCTTTGTCGGCGCCCATGCCACCTATTTTCTCTTGATGAGAATGGCTCTCTTATACTCCAACTAGCAGCGCATCCCATACGTTGCTTATTTCCCTACTTCCAAGTACGACTACTTGCAGCGAATGTGTGATTGAAAAGCAGAAGCGTCATGTATCTATGTAGGATGTAGGTATTATTTTATTTTAGTGGCACAAAGATTGGTAGAGAAGCGAGAATGACGGAATTATCAGGGGTGCAAAGCACTACCGTCGACGAAAAAAATTATGGATGCAAAAAAAAATAGAGCGCTAAGATACATAAGAATGCGTTAACAAAAATAAAAAAAAAAACGTCGAGGGGGGGGGGGGGGGGCGAAAATGCCAGGGCCTACTCCCATGAAAAGTGTAAGTCCGGCTCTGATTTAATCTATCATTTTTACTGTTTGTGACGATCCTATACGGTCTTCTTCTTCTTCTTCCTCTTCGGTCGGGTGACCTGTTTGTGATGGCGGGCTGTCCTGGGATGAGGAGGTCCAGCTGTCCTTCCATCTCTTGGGTGGCCTTCCGGGTAATCTTCTACCAGTGGGGTTTTTCCGTTTTTACTATCTTTGCCAGCCTGGTGTCATCCATTCGGTCGACGTGGTCCCTCCAGAAGCGTCTTCTACTTCTCCCCCACCTTACTATATCCTCGACATCGCAATCAGAGCGTATAGTCTCATCTCCTATACGGTGATAAAGAAAAATGTAAGGTGCCCTTGAGACGATTTTTTCGTTAAACGGCGCCCAAAACAGTCCAATTATTATTAAGTGTGTATGGAACCAGAGCACAGAGGAGACGAAACCGTTTAGGTATATTAGATAGGTAGGTATAATTTATACATTACATATTTCCACAAGTTAGAAGACTGTGAGAAACACTTTCATGTTTGGTACTTGTATCTAACTTAAAAGCAAGTAGTAATAATAATAACTGTTTTTATTTTCAAGAATTAAATTATTTGTTACCCCTGGCAAAAAGACTATTATAGCACCATGATGTATGGAGTTTTTAGAGCTCACTCGCTCGCCTCGCTTCTGAGGAGATAAGGGTGTAATGTATTGCCGTTAGCTAATTATTTTTTTCACTAAGACTAATTTATCGTTTTATCAAAGCTTAGAATGAGCTTACAAAGAGGAAATGAGGAACTTTTTTCGTGGAAATATGAAATCGGTATGTTTCAAAATAAGAAGTGTTACCTATTAATACAGAAAAATAGATAGAAAATAAGGTACGGAAGCGCGGTCGTCGAAGAGTTAGTTTACGTAAGAAATCGTGATCACTTAAGCCAGCCAAAGCCGACTCGTAAGCGTCGGAACACCCATCCTGCTTCCTCCCCAAGGGAGTTCACATAACGCTACATTATGTGAGTGAAGATGCCTCTCGTCTCTGTTGAGGAAAAAACTGTAATGTATTTCCGTATGTGCAATGCAGATAAATCCGGTTCCATACCTAAAATAATTTAGGTACTTATATCTCAAATCATAATATGATAATATATCTACCCTCCTCGCTATATATAATGTTTGGAATTGAACTGGAATATATACCTAGAGGTCAATGAGTATGACATATAGGTTTGTTAAACGAGTATCTTTTTTAGGAAATAATATTGGATCAAAAAAATACAACACGGATGAAATACATGATGTGAATATAAGGAGAAAAGGATGTAGGTGGGTATTCATTTAAATTACGATGAAAATTGATCGATAAAATTTATTAGAAACGCGAAATATGACCCATTTCTCATTCTGGATACAAAATTTCGTTATGTGCGAATATTGGAGAGAGAAAACACATCAGCGCCAACGAGAAATATGTCCGCAAGTCGAGCGGAATCCAATAATATATTTTCCCAATAACATGCCCCGAACAAAATTGATACATCCGATCTGGTATACATATGTAGGTAGGTACAACATCCCCTAAACAGAATACGTATTCCAGTATATTCGACTAATAGCTAAATCGACTAATAACTAATTCGACTAATCTCGTAGCTAATATATTTTTTTTATAGGATTTGGGCTTGCATGCACAAACCCAATTACTTTCCTGCACACTTGCACTAGGCTAAAAGCCTGTATCGCATAGTGTGGAATACATCGCCAGCGCTGGGGTTTGAACCTGGCATCTCCCTTTCGAGAGACTGCCGCCTCATCCAACTGCGCCAGCCACCATCCTGCACTAGAATTCCACCGACGCATTGAATTGGCTCTTTTTGTTGTTTCGATTTGTTGTGTCAAAATTCGTGTTCAATGTCTGTCCGTGTTTTGTGAATAAATAAATAAATGAAACACGATCAATTCGACTAATTTCATACATTTTATACTATCGTATTGTTACTGTCTATAAAAATTTGGCCGAAGATATTCGCAAGCTTTTTTTATGTACAAAACAATATTCTACATACATCCCATCATATACTAATTCCAATTTTTCTGAATTTCAAAAATACCTACAACATAGAATGTATAAAATTAGTCGAAGAAGAAAATTCTGGAGCGACCACGTGGAGAGAACGGACAATTACAGACTTCTACACGTGGTGGCAAATACATAATATCCCAATATCCCAGAAGGCAACCGGCAAGCAGGAAGACCAGCAAAGAGGTGGCGAGATAGTTGGAGTTCGCTGTCACAGGAGACCCCTGATTCCCTGTGCAAGAAACAGATCGCCGGATCTAATACAAGAGAAATAAGAAGAAAATTAGTCGAATTCGTCATTAGCCGAATCGTCAGTCGAATTATTATCTGTCGTAACTAGATATTAGTCGTATTCAAATTAGTAATCGTCGAAATTAGCTATTAGTCGATTTAAATTTAGTCGAATTTAGTATAAATCATACAATACACATGTTGTATTCTTCCAAAAGCGCTCCAACCAGCAAAGTTGTATGTCGACATCTGTCGATAAAAAATATAAGCGATAAAATTATTTTTATTATTTCGCTGGTGTCTCGTAAATTTGACGTTAAAATATTATTTTTATTTTTTGCTACATTCTTGTTTCTTTTTATTTCTTTGTAGAAAAATATTTCGAAGGCGTACGAGTATTTTAACGGCGATATGAATTTTGGTTTCCTCATTGAAAAAATAAGTAAGTAAACAGATTTCCGATCGTAAAAGATTTTGTATACACTTATAAAGTTATAACTTACGAGTAGCACTCTGTGACTCAGACGGACTATCGACATATAGACTTGCTCATAAAACATCACTACTCAAAATATTTTTATTATTTAGAAAAAAAAAATACAGTTAGGTGAGCACTTTTCTTTTAAATCTAAATGAACATTTTTTGAAGCTAAACGAGCACCTTTTCAAGCTTTTTGAAGCTCAGTTAGGTGAGCACCTGTTGGTTTTTTTATTAATGTTTTTTTTTTGTCACTTAGGTGGTCATTTTTTTGAAGCTTAAGGAGCACTTTTTGAAGCTATATAAACACTTTGTTAGGTGAGGACCTGTTGATTTTTTAAAATTTATAAATGTATATACGAGTAAGTATACCTACTTATATTCTTTATTCTTATTGTCTTTGTAAAAAATATATTTCTTTTTTTATTTTCTTTTTATTTTCCATAATTTCCCAATGTAGGTATGTGCACAAAATTTCAAATTTCAATATCGCAAGCCTACGGAATTAAACATTGCCTACGGAAATAAACCCCTCGTTTGTAAAAACGGTTCTTTATATCTATCCAATGAAGGTTTTTATTGATTTATTTATTTATCTATTGCTGCGATATTACATTCACTAATATTTTGTATTATTTTTGAAATCATAATTTCTTTGTGAGATCAACGGAATTTTTCTACATGTTTGTAGTTGAATTTTTAACCTGGACCTTCCAACAGTCATAAGCCTGATGGAAGGTCCATCCTCTGCTGTATATCTGTTGATATATAACTACTTGTTAAAAACTTTTGTATTATATTGATTTTGAAAACTTTGAAATGGTTGCCGTAGATTGGAAAAGAGTAGATCGGAAAAAAATATCGTATAAAAAATATAGGTCTTGAGGTCCTTTGTCGCTCAACTTATGACATAACCATTGGTACACCCTGTATTGAGGAAAGAATAAGAAACTAGAATAATAAAAATAAGCGAAAAACAGCTTTAAGTTTACATTACAAAAAGCTGAACAATAAAACCTTTTTCAATAGACTTAAAGAACCAACGGGCAACTTTTAATCAGTTTTCTTTCCTTGTTTTGTAAAATTTTATATAGCCAACGTGATCTTAGTCACATTTCTAGGAAATCTTATGAATACATTACGAGTTTTGCGAACACTATTACGTACTTACCTTTTTTTGTACGGTTTGAAACAAATAACCTATAACTACGTCCATCTTTAAACTTCAAAGGATTTTATGGAGCTTTAGGAATGACGTGGGAAATGGTATACGCTGGACGGGGGTATTGGAGAAGGCCTTTCACAACTTTTTAGGTCAGTCGTCATCTAAAAATCAATTAACCTATATGGTTTCTGCAATACTTACATAAGAAGGCGATACGTTACGGAATATTACAATATGTGAGAACCATTATACACAACTGGGACAATACGTTACGGTAATATTAAAGGTATGTGGGAAGAGTTGTACACAATTGGGACAATACGATACGGTAATATTAAAGGTATGTGGGAACAGTTGTACACAATTGGGTCAATACGTTACTCTAACGCTATATGTATGTGAGAACCGTTATACATAATTGGGACAATGCGTTACGGTAATATTAAAGGTATGTGGGAACAGGTATACCTAATTGGGACAATACGCTACGGTAACGTTATAGGTATGTGGGAACCGTTATACATAATTGGGACAATACATTACGTTTACGCTGAATGTATGTGGGAATCGCTATACATAATTGGGACAATACGTCACGTTTACGGTGAATGTATGTGGGAATCGTTATACATAATTGGGACAATACGTCACGTTTACGGTGAATGTATGTGGGAATCGTTATACATAATTGGGACAATACGTTACGGTAGCGTTATAGGTATGTGGGAACCGTCAGAAATACCGAAAAATGCGTTACGTGAACACATATCAAAACGAAAAACGGCTCAAGCAAGGGAACCGAAAGCTCGACATTATCGTCAACAAACACGGAACGCCCGAGAAGAATAGTAAAAAATGTAAGAAACTACGAAGGTTGACTGCATAAGTCAATCTTCTTATTCTTATCGTGTCGGTCAGCACTCATCAGATTCCCCTCAGCTCCCAGAGAGCCACAACCTCTCCCGCGTCATCGTCCAAGGGGGAGCGATATAAGTCAAGTTGACAATAAGTCCGCCTTTTAGCATACTACTATTGTCTTGTTTTGTATCCACTTATAATTATTATGTTACACCTAAAGATTTGTTTGTTTACGAATCTTACCCAACATTTAGTTTATAAGGACGATATGGAAAAAAAAGGTTTTCGAACAATCGCGTTTACTAATTGTTAATTTTATTTAGCTCTTGAATATTAAACAATGTAAATATTAGTTTTTAATTTCCACCTCACTGAAAACACTAATTAAGTTTTTTTTTTCATAGCACGATATTATGCATTGAAAAGCGCTGAGCAAAACAATAACACTGTTATCAGGTAAACTAAACTATAAGCAGGTATATTAATTATACGAAGTATTAAATATACCGACGTGGCTGTGAGTAAAGGAAACCTGAAGCAAGCAGAGAATAGAGTTCCATTGTTTGTGATAATTAACCACAGAAGATCGCTAATACTATTCATTAAGGCTTGGTACCAAGAATGACAGTCATCACAGTCATTTCCCACGGCATTAAGGTTCAAAATCGCGTGAACAATCGCATGATAAAATGGTAAAAAAGCGTTTTTTCCATTTTTGTGGTTAATTTTGCGTCTACCAAAAAACTTTTACGGTTATTCCCTAGATTTTAAAGCATATTATCAATACAAAAAAAAATTACTCCGCGACTTTCGGGAAACAAGTTTCCGTCTTTCGGAAAAAAAATCAGAGGTGTTTTTAATAAAAAAAATTGAGAAATCTATAAAAGATATATATTTTTTTACGGTTATTCCCTAGATGAATGTTCAAAGCATCTACCCTATTTTGTTCCAAAGCATATTTAGTAACGGTTGTCGAGATATAAGGTCTCCTGTTTTTAGAAATTTTTGAAACGTCGGTATTAGTCCAAGAGCCCGCTGCTTAATTTATGACGTATCTGTTTTTTGATCGAAATGTGGTATAAACGATAGCTTACCAATAGGGTATTACATCGCACTAGGGTTGCCTATCAAAATCCTGCCGCAACCCCCCCTGCCCCCCCCGAAAAGGTCCCTCTTCGCGGTTTTTCGCATTTTATAGGAATATGGTAAGAGATAGAAGAAAGTAGTCAATGACAAAAATAATTCTTGCCAAATTCTCTACAAAAAACGTTAACACAATTTTTTCATAGGACTAGTAGTTTACCCGTAATGGCCGGTCAAAAAACAGGATATTTTTTGGAAAAATGAAAAAAAAAGTTTGATTTTTTTTCTTTCACATTCTTCCACCCATTACTATAACATTTTATGGAAAAAAAATTTTGGCCTGCGGCGCTATATCACTGGTTATTTTATGAAAAACTAAATTTTAAGAATTTTCGTCATTGAGTTTTATTGTAACAACTCCGAAATTATTAGGTGTGTGAACATAAGTTGTAGCTTGTTTTGTAGCTAAGACTATGGTAATTAATTCGTTCTTTGACTATTTTCCTGTAGCTCTTGTCAATTTTCAACCAATTTAGTTTAAATACATTTTTTTTTGTATTCTTAATGAATTTCGGTTTTGGGCCGGCCATTGCGGGTAAACTGCTAGTTCTACGAAAAAATTTACTAAATATTTTTTGTAGAGAATTTAGCAAGGATTATTTTTGTCATTGACTATTTTCTCCTATCTCTTACCATATTCCTATAAAATACGAAAAACCGCGAAGAGGGACCTTTTCGGGGGGGGCAGGGGGGGTTGCGGCAAGATTTTGATAGGCAACCCTAGTGCGATGTAATACCCTATTGGTAAGCTATCGTTTATACCACATTTCGATCAAAAAACAGATACGTCATAAATTAAGCAGCGGGCTCTCGGACTATATGCATACTCTCAACAAACACTATTCACATTATACGGCATCTTGTCTATAAATAGTACTAATATTTTGATCGCTACACAATTTTGTCGATACTGCAATAATTAACTTATAGGTAAAATAATTTGAGGAGGTACCTACGTACAATTATAAGTAGGAATTCTTTACGGAATACGAGTAGGGTCGCCACCTCTCTAGGTTTGACCTGGAGTCTACGGGTTTGAATAGTGTTCTCCGGCCTCCGGGTTACCATCGTATTTCTCCGGGTCAGACTGGGTGGTGGGACAGTGGTTTAACTATCACCGGGCAGACCCCTGCCGACCTATACTATGAAAATCCTTTAAAAATCTCATTAATCTAATTAATCTAATCTAATTAATCTGGCATCTCATGGTCTACCACTCCGTTCTGGTGCACAACGTACGTTTTTAATCCCTATCCATCATACATCGTTTTTCACTAATTCTTTCACCGTACAGGCTGCGCGATTGTGGAATGACCTTCCATTATCCATCAGACTCGCACCAACTATTTCCGCTTTCAAGAGTAGACTGAAGCAGCATTACCTTTCTATTTCAAATCCCACTACCAGTCCCTCCTAAATCCAGCATCCCTCCCTTACCCTATCCCATCCCATATACCATTTATGTATATATTTATATATGTATAATATGTTTATCTGTGTATGTATTTAGTATTCAATTATTGTTAAGTTAAGGTACCCTTTTGGTACTTATTATAATTAGGTATATCTCAATTTAATCTCTGTTATGGGTTGGCTGGCAGAAATTGCCATTTGGCAATAAGTCCGCCCATTGTACGATTATTTTTTAGTACAATAAAGATTATTTTATTTTATTTTTATTTTAAAAATGAAACTGTTACATCGAAAAATTCGGCCTCGGCGCTACTTTTTTGAGAGGTTTGTACTAGGTATATATTTTTTATAGAAAATAAAGCTGTTTACACCACGATATTCTTTGCTCAATCTCACAAAAAAATTCCGCCTGCGGCGCCTTTTTACGAGTTTTTTCCACATTTGCACTACAATAATAAATTAGTTTATTGAATAAAAAATACAATTTTTACCGTGCTTACCCTCTTTGAAAGGTGGCAGCCCTATATACGAGTATAGGTACTTACCTATTATCTTTTTTTTATTAATTTTATTATCTAGCTTGGCATTCTCAGAAATGATGAAATCCTCTAAGTATATTTTTTTATTTAGTTCACGATGTCATAATCCTTACGGCTGCGGCTTAAAGATCAAGAGTCTGAGAATCAACTGGCAAATTGACAAAATTCACTGAACATAAATATCAAAATCTCTATTTTTACCTGTATAGGAAACTATGGATTCATCTTAATTATAACTACTATTGTATTATGCAAAAGAAATTATTTGTTAAAAGTTTAGGTACATTGTGGTCTTATCAAATTGCGCTATAGGACTTTACCAATAAACAACAAGGTGAAAATAAAAGAATATTGTCTGTTGTGTTCGCTAAATAATATTTCCAGGAAATTTTCTTTAGTCTCTGTGATGGATGAGGAAATTTATCAGCCGTTGCATCACGCTATACGTTGTATTAAGTATATTATTATAGAAACAGAATAAAAACAATCACCTTTTGTCTATGGAAAAACAATATAAAAACCTCTCTTTCGAAAATAATAGAACTCTCAATAAGAACAGAGGCGTATCTTATGTATATCGTGTAAGTATTATATGAACACAATAACAATACCCGTATTATACTAGCAAATAAATCTTCAGGCTAGACAATAAAAAAATATAATACCTAGAATCTAGATGTTCTATAAGCAAGATGATGAGAAGAGTGTTTGAAGTTGAATACATCAGTTTCATTCGTATAGATTTCTCAAAAAAAAACACACCTCTGATATTTTTCCGAAAGACTGAAACTCGTTTCCTGGAAGTCGCGGAGAATTTTTTTCATTGATAATAGTGATAATACGCACTAAAATCTAGGGAATGACCGTACAAGTTTTTTGACTGAAGCGAAATTAATTAAGAAAAAAAAACACTATTTTTACCATTTAATCATGCGATTTTGAACCATGCATTTCATCATGCGATTTTCAGTGGAACATGACCGTGACGTTGTAGTAATGTCACACGACATAAAATCTTCGGATATCTGTAAGCGAATAGTAATCTTCTTCTTCTTCTTCCTTCAGCGATCTCTCCACTCCTGGATATAGGCCTCTTCCATTTGTTTCCATTTTCCTCTATCTTAAGTTTGGCGAGTCCATCTTCTACCCGCGACTGGGATAATATCGTCGGCCCATCTTTTCTGTGGCCGACCTACTCCTCTCTTTTTGTCCCACGGAATAGTATAGGTACAATTAATTATGATTATGGTTTTCCGGATTTTTTTTTGTAAATCTTTGTTCCCAGAAAGAAATATAAAGTCCAATAATTAGGCAGGACGTGTCACATGGTTCTTTTCATATATGTACCATCCCGATTTTTTTTTCTTTTCAAACACCATCCCGGATTTTTTTCTTTTCAAACGTCATCCCGTAATTTTCTATGTCAGTAGTTCGGCGATAATTATAGGTTTTATTTGTAACGTTAGCTGATAAAAGAGGAAAAAATTCGTGACTTTCATTCCACGAAATTATTGGCCATCTATGAAAGTAACTTTTGTACAAAACTTTCTGCTTAGATTTCGTTGAAATTTGATAATAAAATAACGCGCCATTCACTAATAATATGTCATGTAGAAACTTTATCTCTGCAGCAGGAATCGACAACGTTTTTTTTTAATCTTTATTGGTCAAAGAAAATAATATGCATAGTTACAAAAACAAGACACTTCCTTTCTCCATTTTCCTTCCTATCCTATTTCCCCTATTTCTTGCTTACATATAATGTACCTACTTATACTTATGTTAATAAAACGAAGAATACTATAATTGGCGCTATAAAATGTAAATATATGTAAAATATCATATTATGTATTTAGCTGTTGTATTCTCTAAATAAATAAATAAAAATAAATAAAAAAAACAATGGTAGTGTGCCAAAAGGCGGACTTGTTGCAAAAGCAATATCTTACAGTCAACCCGAGAAAAGAAAGAAAAACTTATATAAGTACTATAAATAATAATAAAGTAAATAAATATACAGATACATACTACATATAAATATACACACATAATACATAGTAATTGATAATAAGATAAATAAAAAGCTTTTCATAAAAATAAATAAATACATATACACACACAGGAAAGGGATGAGGAAAAGGCGGGATAGGGAACCAGGGACTGCAGGTTTTAGAGTTTATTTGACTAAGCCACACTTTCGAATAATACCGAAGGGACTGATGAGCTTAGGAATTCTTGTGGGTCCATCCTTTCAAAATCATCCCTCCAGAACTGACTTCTTTTCCTGCTCCATCTTACAATGTCTACAACATTGCAGGTTCTGCGGATTTCTTCAATTGGTATCCTGTCTCTGAGTGTTCTGTCTAAGATGGGTCGCAGTGTTTTCATTTCAGACCTTCTGATGAGTTGATTAATCTTTACTTAAAAAGAAATTGAAAATAAACAATTGAGCATCCACTTGTTCGGCACAATTCTTTCTATTATAGCGAATATCACAGTTTTTAGCTTGTTATGTAAGGCACACGTGTACAATCTATTTACTACAGAAGGTTGTCGACGTCTGAAGTATATTATGAATGTTTCGAAACATGGAATCAAACATCCAAAGCCATCATTTAGCAAATTGGGGTCGAAACTTTGTCTTTTCCAAATCATTCGCCACATGGAAACTAATAATAATATCAGCTATCTGTGAAACCATAGATAACATTTATCAATAGAATGAATGAAAGGTACTGAGATGCCAGCTCGCGATAAGGCCTTACAACTTCTATATTTCAAGCTTAGTTTTGATTCAGCGATTTCTGAAATTGATAAGCAGGTTTCTTAGCAAATTAATGTTAAGAAACTACTGTGAACATTGATTATATCGTTTTGTATTCAAAGATTGATGGTAGTGCTATGTTTGTATCTTCGTATTTTAATCAAGATTCGTAGTACCTAACTACATGTGATACGAGTATAAAATGCTTAGTGTATCCTGTTGCAAAAATTATCAATTGATGTCTTTTGAAGAATTTCTAGAAGACTACCTGAGCATTCCAAGGCTGATTTAACATCCTTTACTGATTACTAAAAGTATTTTTATAATATGTACTATACTATACCCTCACGCCACCTCCCTTGCAGGGTAGGCAGAGAGAACGGATCGCCAGACTTTCCTATCCTTACACACATTCCTAGCCTCCGTCACATTCATGCAATTTGTCATACACGCTCTCCGATTCCTTTTACTCAAAACGCGTCCATCCTTGAGAATCTGGTCGACATGATCGGACCAGGTCGCGCTTCCTCATCCCTCTTTGCTCACTCAAAATCTGGCATCTTTCATTCTCTCAACATGCCCAAACCATCTTTATAGCCCATAATAGTTCCAGGTAGCTAAATATCAGAATTATATCTACGTATCACATCAAGCTGTGTCCCTTGCGGGGTAAGCGTAGGGCAATCAGAGCACCACATCTTTCTATCCACTATGTTCATAATGTTCGTCATACATATAAAAACTTTACAATTAAGTATCCTAGAAATCATATCTACGCATATTTCTCATCAATGGTTTTCCCTCATACCAATACTCATCTCCTAATATATATACAGGGTGTCCCGTAAGTCAACGATATCCCGTGTAGGGGTAATAGACCAACTCATAACGGACCAGAAAATCGAAATATGACCTTAGTAAAAAATCGCTCGTTCTAAGGATCTACACACTACTACATTTTTTGCATAAGTTCGCCCTAGTGAACAACGATTTATAATCTATGCTATGTCCATTTTTTATGTTTGTATTTTTTACTTATTTCGCATCTATCTCTTAGCGCAAGCAATCGTCCACCCCGCAAGTAGCGTCATTTTTGACGGGTTGCAGCTAGTACTTTTTTAATACAAAACCACCTACAGATATATAAATTATACATCCATCTATCAAACACCCTGTATATAGAAAGCTTCAAGTAGTTCAGCATATTGATAATAATTTCCCATGAAAACTGTTTACCAACTAATATCGAGATATCGACTAATAATCATGAATGGCAAACACATGTCAAATTGGAAAAGTTTGCCAAACTATTCATTTTATTTTATCTATCGGAAAAATACTTTTTGCTACGTTAATAAATATTTATTAAAAAAGTACTTTGTCGACTTGTTTCTATAGAGTTTATAACTTTTTATTCGAGGACGTAATTTTTGTGCAAAAATCATGGACGTAGGCTCAAAGACGTGGTCAAAAAATAAATAATTATGCCATAACGAAGATAATAAATAATAAGAAGATATAAATAAGATATTGCGAAGAAGTCTACAACCTGTATGATAAGCCCAACATTATAAAATATATCAAAATAGGAAGACTGAGGTGGGCTGGGCACGTGGAGAGAATGAATGAGGAGAAAGTGCAAAAGAAAATCCTCCATACAAGATCACAAGGTAGGCGTAGCGTTGGAAGACACAAACTCCATTGGATGGATGGAGTGCAGAAGGATGTGGATTCTATTGGAGTCAGGGACTGGAGGAGTGCATGCCAGGATAGAGGGAGATGGAGGCGAACGTTGGAGGAGGCCAAGGCTTATAACGGGCTGTGGAGCCACAGATGATGATGATGAATAATTTTGAGATAATACTAACAAGTTTTCTTGTTAGTATTATCAGCCAGAATAGTCTACACATGTAATATTATCATTCATGATGGGTATAAAAGGGCAACGCGGGGCCTGAAATACAACAAGCATCGAGCCTGAAGGTTTTTGTATATTTTTGGAATGCCTTTTAATATTATTGTCTCAAAAAGCTCTAATACTCTACAAAAATCCACACAAAAAATCCACTAGAGAAAAGTTTGAATTACTTAAATACCTACCTTTTTTTCACAGCATGGTTCCTAGCGGTGTGCAAAAAATCTATTACAAATAATAATTTTAATTGTATTACAAATTTATTTTCAATTTTTTAGTAACTTAATTACAATCTTAATAAAATTATTTCTTGTATTTGTAGAAAAATAGCGTAAAAAAATCTTAAAACTTTTGATATAGCCAGACAGAACTACAATTCTCAGACTAGATTACGTTTTTTTATTCTCATAAAAAACGGGCGAGCAAAAGTATGAAAAAAAAAAGAAAATAAAAACAGACACAAAGAGAAAAAGCTCAACTTTATTATGAAATTAATCCTGTTAAAGTGAAGCTTTTGAGCAGTCAAGAAACAAGAGTAGGAGAGTAGAGGTACCATTGATGAAGCTTAAATTGCATAACTTTATTTCATAGGAAACGGAAATCCATTAAAAGTGACATGAAATTAGTGAAATGTCTGCAGCTATGTAACTCAGACTTCCCCCAGTTCCAACTCCCCGACATCTACCCCCTACGGTACCATCCTTCGAAGACAACCTTTAACACCCACCCGCTTCAAGTGTATTATAATTTGTGAACAAATAATTTAGAATCCTATAAAAAAATAATCAAGAAACACTTTATTAAATGTAACAATAAACAGAATGATAATTGAAGGACGGATTTCCGATTTCTTACAACCAAGCCTAGTACGAGACAGTAGTGAAATCCAATAAAAAAAAAACAGATTTTTAGGATACTTTTTAATTTTCTTTTTCACCATTACATTGTTTATTTTTATTTGATTGTGGATTTTTTTTCTTTATTATTATGTGTCTATACGAAGGGCAAATGTGTACACCTTAATAATGCATTGTTTCCTTGTGTCCAATTAATAAACTCACTGTTTGATATACTTATATTCAATGTCTGTGTGTGTGCTTGAGTCAATAAATAAGTAAAAGTAAGGACTGAATTGACGTATTAAGCAAAATGAAGTAATATGAAAATAATATGATAAAATAAGATGAGCAATAGACCCCGTTTATATCATGTATATAATTCAGGGTGACACAGAATAACGGGATAATTGAAATGCATAGTGGCAACCATGAGAAGTTGGCAGCACTGCGGGACAGTAGCTTTGAACAAGTTTGTAACCATGCAATTGTGATTGTTTGAAAGCCGCGCAGAAGTGTTCCGACGTTTTTATAACTTAGGAGGTCATGGTGCCGTCCCATCAGAAGAATTGAGGAAATGTTCCTCACGTTTAAGAAACCTAGTTTTAACTGGAGAAAGCAACTTCAGACTCTGCAAGGCGAAGCGTGTATGGTAAACGTCACAAACGTGACGGAAGCAAGAGATGTAAGGCAGATTCAGAATGTCTAGATGTAGGTACTTATGTCCTCATTTTTAATGAAATAAAATTCAAGATCAAGCTGGGTAACTGAAAAATGAATAATCGAAACGAGGAATAGAAATGAATATAGTTTTGTACACGCCATCATAAAACTTTGTACATAATACACAAGGTTTTGTTTTATTTCTCACGAAGCTTAATGGTTATTCCAGGCGAAAAGCTTTTTGATTTCAGCGACTTGAAATGTTTTAGTACACAATGAAATAAAGTCGCTTGGCTGTTAGTTAACAAGCCTCAAAGTTTAGGCGGGGAATGTCAAGAAACTTTTATTGCTCTAGTAACGACACCAATCAAACAAAAGTTTATGACGTTTCGTTAAATACGTCTACACCCTAGGGTTAATATCTGAATGCCTACTTGTCTTCTAAAGAGATCTATACTTTACTATCTATCTATCTATACCCTCACGCCACATCCCTTGCAGGGTAGGCAGAGAGGAAAGAGCGCCAGACAGCCCTATCCTTACACACACTCCTAGCTTCCGTCACATTCATGCAATTAGTCATACACGCTCTCCGATTCCTTTTACTCAAAACGCGTCCATCCTTGAGGATCTGGTCGACATGATCGGACCAGGTCAGTCTCGGACGGCCGCGCTTTCTCACCCCTCTTCGCTCATTCAGATATATCTTTTTTGTCATCATGTCATCATTCATTCTCTCAACATGCCCAAACCATCTTAGTTTGTTTACTTTCATTCTTGTCACTACACCAGTCTTGCAGTCACTCATTTCCCTATACTTTACAAGATTGAGAATCACAATTTATGCTCTGTGAGAACATCGGAATTTTTCTACATGTCGTAGTTGAATTTAACTAGTAGTTTTTATCTCAGCACTGATCGTCGGCTGGCTCAATGTGATCACATTGCACTAGTGTACAGTGATCACTATACATAGGGAATCTGGATGCCTGGGTGCCATAAATTATTACTAATCCTCTAATTCCATAGACGGCTCGTGACCAAAAGTATTATTTCTCTTCAAATTTAAATTACGGGGATTTCCATCTTTACCTGAATTCTATACAACCATCAATATCTATAGGGGAATACAACAATAGTGATTTGTAAATAACAAATTCCACGTAACGCGTATATGTGTGCATTATGTAGTCAGTATTAACAAAATTTGCAAAGTAAATAAACTGAATAATATTTTTGTTCACTCTACGTCCCTGCACCCAGGTACCTAGAGAATCCAATCTCCCGATGTATAGTGATCACATAACATCATCTCAACAGATACACAGCAAAGAATGTGTTGGAAGCTGGTATGCTTTCAGGTCCTGATTAAAAAAATACATGTTGCGGGTAGATAGGTTTTTATTATACTGAAATATTATTATCAAATACATTTGGTTTTGGAAAGATTTTTCTTCCATTCCAAAAATCCAAACTTCATGGCATTTTCTTAAATGTAGAGTCACCAATGAATGTCTCTCAAGGGTTCAAACCCCGGCGGTGGCGATGTATTCCATATCTTGCGATACGGGCTTTTAGCCTAGTGCAAGGTATGCAGAAAAGTATTTGGGTTTGTGTATGTATGTAAGCCCAGATCCTTTTATATATATAAAAGAATACGAATTAAACCAACGTCATACCCTCCCTCCTACCACTGTCGCCTCTAGCTTCGAAGGATGGAACGTCCCTGAGAAGTTCTAATTACGTAATGAAAATTATTTAATCATTCCTTTATAATGTTGTGGAGGACACTAGATATTTGCAGAGAAATATTTTTAAGCACTTTTAGAATAATGAAAAGTATTTCTGCCTACAGCAAACAGAGAAATCCCACTGGAGCCCAACTCTAGGTATATTTAAAAAGTTCTGCGTATGAGTTTGCTCTCTAATCCAGGGATCGGAAATCTTTTTAGGGACTTGGTAAATATTTTGTATTAACATTTTATATTTAATTGTAGATTAGCTTCTTAATTTCATACTTGTTGCGACTCTATGTAATATTGACTAAATGTTTACACCTTAATTATGTCATTGTTTGAGCTCTATGCCCCATGTCTAATCTGTTTCTATATGTATTCGATATCTGTGTGTGCTTGTATAAAATGAATAAATAAATTTAATTTAAAATACTCGTAGTATTCCGTTAGTGCGTTGATACCAAAATATTTACATACTATTTAACAAGTAACAGTTGCAAAAATAATTTGAGAAAAAAATATTATTGTATTTCTTGGCGGATAACCAAAAACGTAGTGCGGGTAATTCAATTAGCACTGGCGAATAATAAACAGTGTGCCGACCTCTGTTCTAAACTAACAAAGTCCTCGGGGAAAATAAAAAATAAACAGACACATGGAAAAATGTGAAAGAAAACTGGATTTGAGTGAGACAACAGAAGAATGAGAGGAAAATGAATGGAAGAGGTGAAAGGGTTGGAAAAAGAAATGTGAATTACCTAATTAGATTAATTAAATTACATAATTGATTAACAAGAATGGATCAACAGCTGGGAGTCGACCTTGCTGGAGGCTAACCGCTCTTAAATAACAGGCCATCAGGCCTACATTAAGATTAAGAAGAAGAAGATTAACAAGAAATCTGAGTACGGGCCTCGCCCAGTAAGACAAATCATCATCACTGCTAGTTGTCCTAGTCCAATGCTGAACATAGGCCTCTCTTCCCGAAATCCATAACTCTCCGTTCATTACCAGTCTGTGCCACTCGTGTCCGTTATGTGGTCTAACCTTCTTGACTGTGGTCTACTTCGATTCCTGTGTTCTCATTTTCCCATTTTTCACTTATTTTTAAGATGTTGTTTGTTTTTGACCATTTATACCCATTTTCACTTATTTTACAGAGGCCGTTTATTGTTGACCATTTACCCATTTTTAACTTATTTTTAAGAGGTGGTTTATTTTTGTCAATTTAAGTACTTACCCACTTTTCACTTATTTTTAAGAAGTTGTTTATTTTGACCATTTACCCATTTTTCACATAAGTTTGTTTGAGAAATTACCCACTTTTCACTTATTTTTAAGTACGAATAAAAAAATTGGTACAGTAAATTGTACTTGTATTGTTCAGAGCTTTTATTTTCATTGCAAATAGCAGGAACAGGAATCGTTGTTGATATCGACGTAAAGTAGATTAAGTGTCTTACGGGATTACAAAGCGGAATTTAGTTTGATAGTAAACCTACTCAGTTTTATTACCTGTAAAATGGTCGTATCGAATAACCCTTTGTTCTATATAAGTTCTCCATAATATTAAGGAGGTGTACAATACACATAGTGGGAGCAGTGGCGTTCTTACTTTACCTATTGTTTTCATCCTTCTATTCCATTGAGGTGTGCCATTTGCCACAACCGTAAAAAGAGCAGGGACCACTCACCAGAGTTAAGTCGCTAAAGACATCCGGGAAAGAAAATGGAAGTGGATTGGTCATACCCTAAATCGGAAAGGGTAAAATATCCCGAAACAAGGCGTCAACTTGGTCCCTCAAATACTATAATTGGCGTTGCTCCATCCTTGCAGAGTCGAGGGAGTTTTTGTGCAGTGTAGGTATAGATAAGAAAAAATGAATACTTGCGTACACATTTTCAGCAATGAAATACACTGTTTTCTGCATCTCATAATTGAAGGAAATGTCGAACGTAGTCGTGGTGTGGAAAGGATTTTTATTTTATTAATTGTTCTAGTTTTTTCAATAAGTATAAACAATTTAACATCATCAATAAATGCTCCAGCGAAGACTCAAGGATAACCAAATTATCTATAGGTTACAAAAGCAATTCATTATTAAAAAGAGAATTAAAATAAAAAATAATTTAGACAAACGAGTAATAAACATATACACAAATACACAAGTAATAAGATGACGAATTCTATAATGTGTTACC
Organism: Ceraclea dissimilis; assembly: GCA_963576895.1. Lineage (NCBI taxonomy): Eukaryota > Metazoa > Arthropoda > Insecta > Trichoptera > Leptoceridae > Ceraclea > Ceraclea dissimilis. Next base: position 2,418,294 of record OY756360.1, read on the forward strand.
CATCACATGTATTTTTTTTAATATACATGAAAATAATTAATAATTATAGACAAAAAACAACAATGATATACCTACTTACATTTTTCATGTGTGAGCAAACTGATCTGTTGTGTGAAGTAGTGGGCCAAATAAACAAAGCTGCTGCAATCTCAGGGTGTTTAAAAACATCAATATGGAAGAACCCTGACATGAAGACTAGCAGTAAAGTCAAAATTTATAAAACTTGTGTACGACCCATTGCGACATACGGGATCGAGTGTAGGCCAGATACCGCAGTAACTAAGAACGCGCTGAGAGTCTCTGAGATGAGAACCCTCAGGAACATTGCAGGGAAGACTCTCAGAGACAGAATTAGAAATACGAGAATCAGAGAGATTTGCGAGGTCGAGGATGTCGTCAGATGGGGGAGGCAACGGAGGAGATATTGGTACGCGCATGTGGAGAGAATGGATCCATCCAGGCTCCCTCACATTGTGCTCCAGGGCCAACCCCAAAGTAGGCGACCCCCAGGCAGACCACCAAAGAGATGGATCAACAGCTGGGAGTCGACCTCGCAGGAGGCTAACCGTTCCTAAATAACAGGCCATCAGGCCTACATTAAGATTAAGAAGAAGAAGATTTTTCATGTACGTAATTTTAGATACGCCACTAAGTAAGGTACATATGTACATATGTAGGTATAAGTAACATCATTGAAGTAGCATAGCTAATAGATTGTACTCACTTCTCGTATGTACAACATTGTCTGTAATACGATACCACTTAATGTGTGATATGTTCAAATAACCATCTTGTATGGGGTTGAGTCTTGTTGATGTAATTAAAACTTAAAACAGAAGGTAAGTAGTAATACTTACATAATTGTATATAATATAGGGAGCGTATTGTACTAATTCACCACCTACGTGTCAAATAGGTTAAAGGCGTTTTTGAAGTAAGTATTTTGAAGAGCTGTATGGAGTCAATTTGCACATTAAATTTGATGACGGCGTCACCTTTAAGAGCCAGAACTCGGCTATACCTAAATTATGTAAGTATGTGATTATCAAAAAAGACATGCCCCCGTTTTCACCAACTTTTACCTAAGAAGGAGACCCCTAAGAAATTTCCATACAAAAACAGAGATAATATTCTATTTTTTGACACGCAGGCCTACCAACCACACCCTAATTCCATACAAAATGCAACACGCAACTCACCTACGTTAGGTGCCCAAATATCTCTGCCCAGGCTAGGTGAGTTGCGTGTTGCATTTTGTATGGAATTAGGGTGTGGTTGGTAGGCCTGCGTGTCAAAAAATAGAATATTATCTCTGTTTTTGTATGGAAATTTCTTAGGGGTCTCCTTCTTAGGTAAAAGTTGGTGAAAACGGGGGATGGTGTTCCAATGTTGAAAAGTAGCTGGCGGCGCAGAGAATCCCAAGAGTGACAACCCAGGATAGGAGATCCTGGCGCCTACGTACGAGAAGGCCCGATCCTGGATGAACCGGGACAGAAGGGCAGGACAAAGGAAGAAAGATATTATAAAAAAAGAAAAAAAAAACATTTCAGAACGCTCCAAGAAGCTGGGCCCTCGGATGTCTGAGTGCACAACGGGAGACCGCTCGTCCATACAAATGTTTACGGTTTGTAAAAATCTATGACGTCATGTATCTGAAAAAAGTCAGACGTTACCTACAACGTTGGTACACCCTTAAAAAGATTATTTGATCAACTTGATGCCACACAGGCACAGGTGTAGACTATTCAAAATATTTACTAAGGGATGAAATATTAGTGTGTAGGCAATATTTAGAAGGGTTGTTTGATTTGAACCTATATACTCGTAGCTACAATAATAACAATGAATGCATTTTGATGTGTGCACTAATGACGGTGTAGTCATGCACGCCACCTAGTGAGATAATTATGCTTTATTATTTCTGTGATTTTGTCGATGTAAGTGTTTTGTAAAGGCATGCAGGGACACGTATCGTCACTCAAATCAGTACAAGGGTGATGAAAACATGTCATGTCATAATTACACCACAGTCCACAATCCATAATACATGGCATGCGGTATTTTTAAGGGTTAGCGTTAGCTAATATGTTAAAATGTTCGTATTTTTTATTCCACCCATCTATACTACTAGCGACAGGTGTATGAGTGAGCATTACTTTATGGAATAATACACTACAAATTGTGGAGTTGATTGGTAGAAACTGTTCAATTCTATTTTTTTTTATTCACGCCACCTCCCTTGTGGGGTAGGCGGAGAGAGCAGATCAACAGACCATACACACACTTCGGGCTTTCGTGCAATTCGTCAAACACACTCTATGATTCCTTTCACTCAGAACACGTCAGTCCATGAGAATCTGGTCTACATGGTTGAGCCATGTGGTTCTGGGACGGCCGCGCTTCCTTGCGCCTCTTCTTTCACCCAGGTATATTTTCATTGTGATCCTTTCGTTGTTAATTCTCTATACATTTCCCAACCAGTGTAGAAATTGCCTTAAGTAGTAAGTCCTTCCTATATGATATTAATTTGATATGCAAATGAATGTGTCTTTTTCTTTCTTCTTGTCAGCCCCCCTGCGTTTAGTGCTGAACATAAGCTTCCTCCATTGATATCCATATTCCAAGCTCCCTATCCTGCCCTTCGCATCCAACCGCGTCCAACAACTCGTCTTACATCGTCCTACCACCTTGCTTGACAGCACGTCGCAACTAATCATTTTCCTGGAAATTTAGCATAGACGAAAAGTCAGTGTCGTCAGTCGTGAAGTGTACAATATTATCAACGCTGGGATTCGAACCCAGTTGGAAGATTCGTACCTAACAAAGTGTGCCAACAATGTATTCAACTAACCATTGAACTTTCTGACAAGAGTTATCAAATTATAGTAAGATACATAAGTAGGTATATTAAAAATAATGAATTTTACTAAATAGGATAATGGGGTTAGCTGGCAGGCAAGTCTTATGATATCTTTTGTTGTGGTTATGTTAATGTATTTCTTTTATTAAAATAGGTAAACAGATATTTAATGGTAACGAATAAAAAACCCCACGATATAGGTTTTATTATTAAATTTCAAAAGAAGATAAAATACTGCAATATTTTTAGGTACCTGGCTATTTACGTAAAATAAAATAAATACAACGAAAAAAATAATATATTGTTAAACCGCAGGAAAAAAATACAAAAGTCCTAAACCCCGTTATTAAAAACGAGAGGTCTTTTTAATGAAGCAAACAAATAAATACGAAATAATGATTAAAAACATTGCCAGTATGTAGAAAAAATAATACCAAAAGCAAACATAAAGCAGGGCAAATAACGCTTCAAATATATTGACTTTAGGATCCGCGCACACAAAATACAATATTTTTATTTAACGAAAAATATATATATTATTATACAGATTACAAGTATTCAAAAGTCTGCTAGACAAGCGAAAATATTGAAAATTACGGTTCGTTTTGAAAATTTGAGGTTCATCTAGTGATATGTCACTTATTGAACAGGTCCTGGTCTCAGGGTTCGCCTTAAGGGCGCCCCCAGTAATTCTAGGACAGTCAATTTGTAATCAATACATCCATCTATCACTGTCTTCAGTTTCAAGACTATGCCCTTATTAGGCTGATTAAACGATTAAACGCCAAAGATAAATGGCAGCATTATGGCCTCTTAATGTTGAAAAACATAATAGATTAATAGGTTCATTGATTAATTATGAAGTGTCTGCAGTGCAACAAGATTACAAACCCATCAAACTCGGTGACATGTTCTACATGTCAAAAGGATTATCACTATGTTTGTGTTGATATACCTTGCGAGAAGATAACACAAAAGCGTTTGGCTGCATGGAGATGTCCTGCGTGTATGGAGGATCGTTCTCACGACATTAAATCATTGAAATATGATGACCTGCCAATACCTAGTTCGACAAGAAAACTCAACAGCCCGCGTATCGACTCCATTTTGACCACAGACAAAAATGTAAACACCAAGACCACAACAACACCCAGAGATAATGTTGCCACCGTCACTGTGGTCGAGCCGATTTCATCAACGTTACTTAACGACTCAGGTCTAAGTATGGACTTAACAAAATATATTGATGCCAAATTCGAATTGTTTTTCAACAACATATCGTCAAGATTTGATGAGGTGATTAAGAACGTCGACGACAAGTACAATGGAATCATGGAATCATTAAATTACTATATAAAAAAAGTTGATGAATTCGAAATAGCCATGAAGGAGAAAGATAAAAGTTTCAACAAGCTGAAGGCTGATCACGAACAAGTACTTTTACGCATAAATGAAATAGAACAACGCACCACTATCTTGGACAACCAAGCTAATGACGCGGAGCAGAGGGCGCGGCGCTGCAACTTGGAAATGCAAAATATAACGGAACGAAAAGGAGAGAATCTGATTGACATATGCAAATCACTGGCCGTTAAAATAGGAGTCACCGTAACTCAAGGAGACATTGTGGCAGTACATCGTGTAAATCACAGCGCAGCTATGCAAGACCGCCCAAAAAATATAGTCATCAAATTTTCCCAGTCAAAAACCAGAGATGCTTTTTTAGCGGCAGCAAAACTCAAGCGCGGAGTGACGACAGACGACATCGGTATACCAGACAAGAAGAGACAAATCTACATCACGGAACATCTCACCTTAAGAACAAAACTGTTATACAGGGATGCACGAATGAAGTCCAAATCAAAGAAGTGGAAATTTACATGGGTAAAAAATGCCAGAATCTACGTACGAAAAGACGTCGGCGAGCCAGCGATTGCGATCTCTTCAACAACCGACCTAGAAAAAATAATCTAAATTTCAATGTAAGTACCCATCGCAAATATCCTAAAATCCTTCACTACCTCACCATTTCCTATCCTTACCATAGAGTCAGTCTTGTCGGTTTTGTGTCCCGCATGCGTTGCAGGGCGTGGCGGAGACGTGTTAAAATGTCACTAGAATTACTTAAACATTTAGATTTTCACCACCCACGGGCACTTTAAAACTTTATTATCAGAACTTTAGGGGGCTCAAGAGCAAAACGGACACTTTCCGCACTAATGTTATCGTCAATGGCTTTGACATTGTTCTCCTCACTGAAACCTGGCTCAAAGATGGAGTTCACGATAATGAACTATTTGGAGATGACTACATCGTTTACCGCAGAGATAGAAATCTTGAAACGACTAATAAAAAAGACGGAGGAGGAGTTATAATCGCTGTGCTACGCACCCTTCATTGCACACGAGAACCAGAGTGGGAGACAGCCGGCGAGGACCTATTCATTACACTCCAACTGTTGTCCAAGAATAGCAGACAGAAAAAGGTAAGTGTTATAATTGGAGTTACTTATTTGTCGTCCCCCTCACAAATCTGTGCAAAATGATCAAAACAAGTATATGTGCTTCATAGGCGACTATAATTTACCAACGATAAAATGGACTGAGGGCGACGATGGTGGGACGGCTCGTATTCAATCTCAGAGTGGTACAGCGGCTCAGCTCCTTGTGGAGACGATGTCATTCCTCAATGTAAATCAATATAACCTAGTTTATAATGACTATAATGCAATTTTAGACTTAGTACTATCCGATCTCCCATGTCGTGTTGTCCGTTGTGATTCCCCACTAGTACCTGAGGATAAACACCATCCTTCACTTCTAATTGATATTCCCCTTGTTGTTGAAACTCATTTAGACACCAATACCACACTTAAATACAACTTTTATAAGGCTAACTTTGACGAAATAAACCATCGACTAAACAGTGTAGACTGGAATGACTTGCTCGACCATGCTGAGGTTGAGGAGGCGGTGAACAAATTCTATGAAGTATTTCTTTCTATCATTGACGAATTTACCCCCAAAAAGGTGCCAAAGTCCTCAAAGTTCCCAATATGGTATAAAAAAGCAACGATCACCCTCGCCAAAATGAAAAGCAAATATTGGAACTTATGGAAGAAATACAATAACGATAATGACTATGCTATATTTTCCAACTGTAGATCTAGACTCAAAGCGGCGCATAAAATTGACCACAGAAACTATGTAGATAACATAGAACAATCTTTAAAGACCAATATTAAACCCTTTTTTTCATATGTAAATAACATGAAATCCTCCAACAATTATCCCAAGAACATGCATTACAATGACACAACCTCAAATGACCCTCTAACGATAACCAACTTATTTTGTACCTTTTTTGAATCCGTATTTAACAAAAATCCGGGATCAGACCCTGAATTTGACAGCTTATACCCACCACACACATCAAACTCACTTTCAACAATAAATATACTGAGTTCGGAAGTGTACAACAAACTAAATAGTCTGGACGTTGACAAGGGCGTCGGGCCTGATATGCTATCACCTTTAGTACTCAAGCGTTGTGCTCCACATATAACTAAACCTCTGCGAATTTTATTTAACAAAAGTATTAAAAAAGGATCTTTTCCAATCATATGGAAAAAGGCGAACGTTACCCCTATACACAAATCTGGCGATAAAGCCGATATTAACAACTACCGTCCGATTTCAATCCTATCACCCATATCCAAAATATTTGAATCTATAGTAAAGGATCATCTGTCTCACTTTCTGGGACCACACTTGTTAACCGAGCAACATGGATTTATGAAAAATAAATCTACAGTTTCTAATCTTCTCATCTACACTGACTATTTGTTTACATCAATGGATAAAAGAATCCAAGTGGACGCTGTATACACTGATTTTAAGAAGGCCTTCGACAAGGTTGATCACTCATTGCTGGTGAGAAAACTGCAAACTTACGGAATACACGGTGACTTACTGAGATGGATCAACTCTTATTTAACCAATAGACTGATGACCGTCACATTGAACGGCTTCAACTCCAACTATGTTACACCCACATCAGGAGTACCGCAAGGTTCTGTGCTTTCTCCATTGTTGTTCGCGATTTTTATTAACGACATAGGTGATTGTTTCCGGCATTCTAAATTTTTACTGTTTGCAGACGACCTAAAGATTTATAGCCAAATACGTAGTGAGGCCGATGCCATTAACCTTGATGGCGATCTCAGTAGAGTATACGATTATTGTGAACAGAATAAACTTGAGTTGAATCTTAAAAAATGTAATTCAATAACTTTTACTAAAAACAGGAAAATCATCAAACATACATATAAAATAAACGGAACTGAACTTGAACAACTGAACGTAATTAGAGATTTAGGTATAATTTATGACAGTAAGCTCCATTTCGACGTACATATTAATGACATGCTGACCCAGTGCAACAAACTATTAGGATTCATTCTTAGAGCAACCAAGGCCTTCAAAAACAAAGATTCTATCGTCCAACTCAATACGTCATTCATCCGATCAAAACTCGAATACTGCTCTACTATCTGGAACCCGCTATACGATAAATACTCCAAAGACATCGAACGACTTCAACGCAAATTTATAAGAATTTGCAGACGTAGGTTCCCCAACTCCGTTATACACAACTTGATCGAACTGTCGAAAAGGCGCGAACTCATCGACGCGTGTGTCTTGAGAAAAGTGTGCGTGGCCGAAATTGATGTACCTCCATTGTTGGCGGACATCGGCTTCCGTGTCCCATCTCAAAGGCGAACATACAGACCGTTCCACTTAAACATCCCGTCAACTAATGCAGGTGTACGAAATCCGCTCCATAGAGCAATGCATAACTACAACGCCAAATTCTGTGGAGTCGACATGTTTGTTGCTACCCCGCATCGTTTCAAAAAATTGATAAGCAATGCCTTACAGACACAACAACTGTCAACCGACTGATGTTAATCCTTATTACTTCATGAATCCTTCCATCCAAATCATTCCCTTATATTCCTACCTAATTCCCTATTCCCACATGATCTCCACCAAGTGCGATACAGGTACTGTGTTGTTATTATTATATGTAGATTTTATTTTTTTTAGTCTTAAGTTTTTATTGTAATAATTGTTTATGTGTGATCCGATTTGACAGACTTATAATGATCTAACTATATGACGACTAAATAATTTAATACTTACTTATTACTTCTTTCTCTTAATTTACAGGCAAATAATTTATTGCTTGTGCGTTGTATTTGTATGCCATTCTACTTGACAGATTACTTTTTTTTTTATTAATGTTTTGACAGCGCAATTTTTTAGGTTAAGTGTATATCAATAGTATAAGTCTCTGCTATATGACCAATGAATTTAATATTGTTTGTATACGTGCTGTCCTTCTTAGTTTTGTTTGTTAAATTAGTTATAATGTAGAATAGTATAATATAAATTGACCTATAATGATTGACTATATGTGTGCACCTTAAATAGGGCGGTAATGATGTTTCTTTGTACTGTGTTTACCATCTTGTATATATATATGTTGCTGTCTGTGTGTGTGCTATCTGTATAAATAAATAAATAAATAAATAAACAACTCTATCATACGACTAGATGGCAGGAAAGGGTTGACGAATTGGAATTCGCAGGCGATGGGCCGGATACTCCGGACAGTGTGCTGGAGAATCCTGGAGAACGTATCTCGCTGTAGACTGCAGCGCCGATTAAGAATTCATTGGACCCTCTAAGCCATGTATTAAGAATGACTACTGACCGCATAAAGACCAAGTCAAAGTTTTAGTGTAGTCTACCAGTGCTGTCAAGTAATAAATACTAATATTAAACCAAATTTTCTGAATTCATGAAATTTAGAGTTATTTTGAAAGACCTTTGACCGAAAAACATTAATTAATTAACTGACATGGGTACAATTCCGAAATTACGTTTTTCGTTTCAAAAAGCATTTAATTAAAAATAACACTTTATTATTTATTTATTTTCTTCTCATTGAACAGAATAATAAGCGTAAAACAAATATTTTCGTTTAATTTGAAATTATTTTTATTTTCCGTGGATATTTGTAAATAAACATTTATATTATTATTATGTAAGTAAATACGCCCTCGTGTGAATGATAATAATTTAGAAAAATTTAGAATTAACCGAAAATAATATTACGAAAATGTTCCAGATGAAACGTGAAATAGGGTCATTGTTGAAACGAACGGTAGATAAATCCAGAGATTGCTGATTTCAAGTTACGAATGAGAGGGTTTCCAAAAATAACAAGCTTCTAATTGACAAGACCTAAATGAGATCAACTTTCCAAAAACTCCTATCTTTCACATAATATTAATAATATGATAAGTGAATGCTTATTAGTTATTGGTCTCATTATTTTCAAAACTTCCCCATCAAAAATGTTTTTACTTAAAAAGCCCGAATGTCAAAATTCGTTATTCTCAAATCACCAAAACCACTACTAAGTTCGCATTTTTTTAAATTGGAAACCTTTCATTCTATTTTCATATTAATTTTAGTGAGATCCAAATTAAATTTTGAAGTCAGTCGAATCACCAGCACGTGTTTATCAAGTGTATTCTACAGTTTCCCATCAAATCCGAAACCAATATAAAACAACTTTTCTTCCCTTCCAGGAATTTCTAGAATATCTGATATCGTACTATGTCGAGAACATGATAATAATATGTGTTGGTATGTATTAAAAAAGGGTTTAAATGGTTTCAGGGGTTGAATATTTTTCAGATTGTTTAGGGGAGGTTTGCATTAAAAAGAAAACATGTGTACCTACCATGCGTAGGTTTGTAGGTACAAAATTAAAATTAATATCGGGAGAACACGTTTTAACATCAATGTGAATTTATTTTGTTCAGTCCAGGATTACGAACTGAACTTATTTTAACTAGGTCGAAGTAGAGGATTACCCCATGGATTTCACCAACTTCTTAGGTGAGGAATAGCGGAGATAGGAACCACACCTATCCTCATTTTTCATATAAAATTTGTGCTAGGTGTCTCCTGTCTCCGCTATTTCTCACCTAAAAAGTTTGTGAAATCCAGCATTAGTCAACTATAGATGTAGATAGTACCTACATGTAGTGCATCGATTTCAAAATCTGAAATTCTTTACTCTGAACGTTATGTTGGTGTCTCAAGGGTAATATTTATTTCAATTAAAATTCAAATTCATAATTGTAATATGGTTAAGCAAACATGAAAGCTGTGAGACACGTGACATTTTGTTTATTTAACTTTGGACACGTGTGTGAATTTCTACCCTCGTCAAATTTGACGACAAGGAAAAAAAGAAAATACATTGTTATACTTTTTTATTTTTTTATGAAACTTTACTTTAAAGTGGAATATACGGGTGGACCATTAGTCCTTGCAATTTTGAAATGGCCCTAAAAATAAAATTACAGTTGGTATTTTTTTTTTTTTTTGCTAAGAAGAACAACAATAAACGGGAAATTCTTTTTCTAAACACAATATCACCAAGATGTCCGCCATTCTTCCGCTGACGTTCCTCAAATCTGCGTATGATGTTTTTCTAAAAAAATCGGCCCTAAGCGTGAAGTATTTTCAATTTCCTCTCGAATATTCAATTTTGGTTGATGTATTGTCACTGATTGATTCACGTAGACCTGACTTTTGAAATAACATCATAAAAAACCAGGTGGGATTAGATCCGGGCTGCTGAGAAGTTATGGAATATCTCTATAGAGTAGTGTGAGAGAAGTTCCAGAACAAAATAATCTCGCGGAGAGGAGATATTCCATGGCCTTCCCACAGCCCGGACCCAACCCCAGCATTTTTTTTTATGGGCTTATCTAAAAAATAGGGTCTACGTAAATAAACTAGCTATAATAATCCAACTGAAATCAAATATTCAAGAGGAAATCTGGGTTTGAAATTACGCTTTGTATAGAAAAGTTTAATAAAAATTAGGGGTCAGATATGAGGAGGGCCAGCAGCAAGATGGAGGACATCTTGATGATATGGTGTTTAGTAAATGAATTTCCCAGCTATTGTTGTTCTTATCAATAAATTATTTTTTAAATACAAACTGTATTTTTATTTTTATGGCCATTTCAAAAGTGCAAAGACTTTTGGTCCACCCTTTATTTATTCATTTAAACTTAAAGTAAACAACAAACACATATAAATATACAAAATGGACATAGTACAGATTATAAAACCTTGTTCACTAGGGCGAACTTATCGCAGAACTGCGATTTCTTCCAGTTAACCCCAATATATAGAAGTTACGCCTTTTCTTGTGAAACCACAAAGCTAAGATTTAATCATTTTATTTAATAAATTTTCTCTAAATTTTAAGCGGCGGGCTATCCTGGGATAAAGAGACCCAACTGTTGCTTTCTAGTTTTGAGCGGCCTTAGGGTAGTCTTCTTCCGGTATGATTTTTTGTTACTTATAACAATTTTTATGGCATACATTTAGATGTTATGTCTTTGTTAATTGTCGAATCAATATTGCTAAAAAAGGCTTAATGCCGTTAATTTGGTTGAGGCGGCAGTCTCTCAAGTAGGAGGTGCCAGGTTCAAACCTCGGCGCTCGCGATGTATTCCACACTTTGCGATACAGGCTTTTAGTCAAGGTCAAGTGCAAGGTGTGCAGGAAAGTATTTGGGTTTGTGTATAAAAGCCCAGATCCTTTCTCTAAAAAAACTGAAATAAAAAAAAAAAACATAGAAAAGCACTTTGATGTATCTATCTACACAATATTGCTAAATGCAATTGTGCCTAACTTCAGTCGTTACGCTTTATTATATTTTCCTATAGATGATGTCATTGTGCATAACTTTATAACAATGAAAGTTGCAATCACGCAGTTAATGTGATACCTAGTACTGCGCACTGCCGCACCGTGGCGCCAGTTGTTGCGTACAATAAATAATTAAATTTTAAATATTTTTTTCTGTAAGAGAATTTAGGGGAGTTTTAATAACGTATGAGATATTTAATAAAAGTCATCATGCATGCGTTTGAAGTCCTGTGATGGTGACTTTTATCGTAACGTTTAACGAGTTTTTTGACATCGTTTTGCGTAGAAAATTTTTCAAACAAGGACAAAGGACCCTTCTTAATAATTAGCCATGTTCATGGTCTTCGTATTACTCAATATAAAATAAATCTATAAAAATGGAAAATTCATTTTTTTCTTAGTACCTACCTGCTTACTATCATGGAAATCTTAGAAGTGGCATCCACTCTTTTTTTTTTAAATTAGAGTGTCCTGTAAAAACATACAGGTATTCGCAAAATTCCATATTACGTTTTAATTTAACTCTGCTTGTCTGAAAGAATAAATAAATAAGTGCGCGGAATATTAATGTGCTAGATAATTAAAAAAAAACACAAATTATTTAATAAATTTATATACTTACTGGAATCTAACTAGAAAAAAAACAACAAAAAAATAGTATCGTTAGGATTTTTTCGTTGAGTATATTTATTTCTGAAGGGCATTCGTCTTTTTGGTGTTTATTCTCTGTAAAAATATACTTTTGAGTTTTTTTCCGGAAACTGAATGAACCACATCAAACCATAAAATGTAATCGATTCGATCGACTCAAAAGTAACAAGACCTGACATATTACAGTGGGGTTCGATTGGGCTAAATAATATTGAATTCTCTTTAGGGGTAATATGGCTCTATAAAGCGTCCCCACGTTTAGCAGGACGTTTGAACAAGTTTATATACTTCGAATCGAGGGGATAAAATCGAAACTAGATTTAAAAAAAGCGAATTAAATCAGTGCAGTGTCTGAGCAGAGTGGTGGGAGGAAAAAAGTGTCTAATATGAGTCGAAAATAGATTACAATTATAAAGGAAAGATGAGGGGTAGTAGGTATACGATATCGGTGTAGGGATGTTAGCGAGTTTTTGAACTACCCCCAGAGTTTGTATTTTGATATAGATTTTCATTGACATAGGATTTTCATTTTAATATAGGATGCGAATTAATGATATTTAAAAAAAAAAAGAGAACGTGAGTTCTGAAACTACAGCCATACGCATTTGGGTACTTATATGAGAACATGGTTGGCGCAGTTGGTTGACGCGGCAGTCTTTCGAGCGAGAGGTGCCAGGTTCAAACCCCGTCCCTGGCGACGTATTTCACACTTTGCGATACAGGCCTTCAGCCTAGTGCAATGTGTGCAGAAAAGTATTTGGGTTTGTCTATGCAAGCTCAAATCCTTTAAAAAAAAGATATAATATGTTAGTACACAATTATGTACTAAAGTAAGAAAAATTTGAATATGAAAACTATTTTATAATATTATACATATTTAATAATATCAGATAGGTATATGAATAAGCAGGGAAAAGGAACGCTCTTCGGGAAACGACCGAATAACTATTTTCTATCTCAATCTTGGAATAAAATGTAACTAAGTTTGTGGGTAAAGTGAATCAGCGATGGTATATTATAAGTACTAAGTAGTAGTAGAAAAACTGACCGTTATGGTAAAGATTTGTGACATCACTATGTTCCAATAAGAAAGGTAAAGAAAATGTTTAGTTCAGGCGCTTGATACGAGTATATACGAGTGTTATAGGTATACTAAGCTACTTTTTGCAGTATTCAAGTGACTTGAAAAATAAAATTAGGTCTCCAATTTGATAAAGGAACACCGTTCATAGGTTCACTCTATAATAGAATACAAGCTCTTTTAACAACCCTTGTGTGAAAACACCAAACTGAATATTATTTAGTGAGAAACAAATTCATCCCCCGGGGGGTTAGTTTCATGAAATTGAATCGTTTATGGTGAGAATGTGATGGAAATGTAATTATTATAGTCGCGGCGTCGTCAGAAAATCTTTTGAGGATTAAAGAAATTAAATGCCCCGAGTCAAAAGACGTTCAATTTCACGTACGACTTATTTTTACAGAGTTGACACTTTTGATAATTCTTTCAAAAGACTTGAATGACAGTTTAATGAAATTTTAACAATCTGTGTGATAAATATGAGATTAAGGAATCAAAATTAAAATCAAGTACATACTTTTAAAACGAAGGATGCTGTATAAAGTATTACAACTGATAGACCATGCAAAATATTTAAAACTATAGAAAAATCCTGACCAATCGGTGATAAGACAGTGGTATGACGAAAGGACGTCACTGTTTAGTATGACAAAATATGGGTACGTACGAGTATATCCGAATAATGGGGTAACTATAGTATTGAATAATTTTTCGCAAACATGTAGTTAGCTAAGTATATTACATTCAGAATTGGTGGTGAACATGTCTAGCAAATGGCACATGGCTAGAAAAGATGTCAAATTTATTACCTTATGAAATATTTGACGAACGCATTCCTCTTGCAAGACACTTAAAATAATATCAAAACAGAATAGAGACTGATTTTACAACCCTGAGGACTTAACGAGGAACCTTAATTATTAGGTAATCAACTACGTTAGGTACATACTAATTAACACAGTAGTACTAACGTATGGATGCTGGATGAAACAATCGAAGCTGTAAACCGTATAGTGTTATAATAATGCAATATAGGTTCCAATCATTATGGAAAGATGGAATAATTAAATGAAAAACGAATCTGCAAATAGAATCCGTGAAGCGAAAATTAAATGTATGAACGGTTTGTTTTCATTCAATTTAGCAAACATTGTATTGCCTGGGGGCATTTTAAGAATATTATAATGCGGTTAATATTACATTATATTAAGAGTGTGCATACCGACATTTCAAAAATTTCTAAAAACGGGAGACCTTTTATCTCGACAACCGTTACTAAATATACTTTGGAACAAAATAGGGTAGATGCATTGAACCTTTATCTAGGGAATAACCGTAAAAGATTTTTTATATCTTGTATAGATTTCTAAAAAAAAATATTTGAAAACACCTCTGATCTTTTTTCCGAAAGACGGAAACTCGTTTCCCGAAAGTCGCGGAGTATTTTTTTTTCTTGTACTGATAATATGCATTAAAATCTAGGGAATAACCGTAAAAGTTTTTTGATAGACGGAAAATTAACCCCAAAAAATGGAAAAAAACGCTATTTTTACCATTTTATCATGCGATTGTCACGCGATTTTGAACCTTAATGCCGTGGGAAAAGACTGTGACGTCATTCTTGGTGCCATGCCCTTAAGATAGAAAGGTATAAATAATATATTATATTTTGTTCCCGTATTGTTTTACTTAACTACCATTTTAGAAGAAAATAGGTACCACACCTATCAAATACAAATAGGTAAAACTCATACTAGAGTTTTTTAAAGTCCTACCATGGTGCCGTATCGATTCTCAATTAAAGAATTTTGAGTCTTTTGACCGACGGTTCTTGGTCGAAGTTCAATGGAATATTATTAAAATGAAAACAAGCAAGTCTGAGGACGATATTTAACTATGACGTCACGGTAATTTCCCGCGATGTGAAAGTTTAAAAACGAATGAATAAAATGTTAAAAAGAGCTTTACTTTTTGGAGTTCACTTCGCTTCATAAAAAAAATCACTTTTACGGTCATTCTATAGTTTTTAATGCATATAGTCAATATCAAAAGAAAATACTCTGTGACTTTCGGGAAACGAATTGCTGTTTTTTGGAAAAAAGATCAGAGGTGCTATTCATTTTTTTTTCGAGAAATGTATACAAGGTATATAAAATCTTTGACAGTCATTCCCCAAATAAAAGTTCAATGTGTCTACACTATTTTTTCCTATATTGAGTAAGGTTGTAGACATCTAAGGTCTCCCGTTTTTTGAATTTTTTCGTAACGTCAATACGCCTACCTTAATATGTGAAAAAGTTGCTCAAGGTTGTCCTTCCATAGAGTGATAAGCATTTGTATATTTCTGAGTTATTTAAGAACTCAAATACATTATAACCTACATGTATACACTGTATAATATATAACTCTTTTTTTTCATTTAGGTATCTACTCACACGAGTACCTAACTTGTGTATTATCATTTCCTCGTTCATTTCACCCTCCAAGGTTTGAGAAGCTCCGGATAAATTAAACCTCTCGCCTAAGGCAAAGTTTCTCCAATTGAGAAAGCACGTGTGTATTAAATGTAGGTAGGTGTATTATATACGAGTACCTACCTACACACTACATCACTGCGTGTTATATTATTGCAAGCTGTAATGCCTGGCATAGGTCAACTATTAAATTTAAACGAGAACAATTTATTAAAATACAAAGAAAATAACCACAACAAATACCATCGAACAACCATCGTATTCACCGGATATGGCTCCGGCCGACTTTTTTCCCTTTTCAAAACTCAAATTACCACTTCGAGGCACCCGTATTCAGTCGATAGAAAACATAAAAGAGAATTCGCGGCGAGAACTGAAGTTGATTCTGGAAAATGCGTTTAAAAAATGTTTTGATAATTGGATTATTCGATGACTTAATTGTTTTATTTCGGAAGGGGCCTACTTTGAAGACGATTCAATAATTTGGAAGAATAACTAACATTTTGCGAATTATTGACCTTATTCCTGTACTTTCTTGACAAGAGTAGTATCCTTACAAACACACCATAAAATTATTTCACGTTGATTTTCAGTACGTACATTTAAACATGAAGATGTACATTTAGAAGTATGTTGTGGATACATGTAATAAATGGTGTATATTTTGTAGTATTTGTATATTATATTGTGGTATAAAGTATCTACCGACGTGATGTGCGTGATCTCTGAAGTTTTCCAGGAGAAAGCTCGTTGTTCTAAGCCGGAAATTATCTGAACACCAAAAATAAATGGAGATAAATAATATTCAAAATCCTTGCTTTAACAAAATTAACTACTTTCTCTTTACCCACGTTTTTTTTCAACACTCGTTTTGGAAATATGTAGGAAAAAATGATTACTGGATCTACTCGTATTTTGTTCAGTAAATTAAGATTATTTATCTTATTATTTAATCACAGAATTAGGAATTTCAAATTTACAATTGATTTCAATCAATGTTCACATGTATATTGTACAACATTCAAAACTCTGGAGAAGTCCTGATTACGATTTTTCGGTATGAAGATACGGGGAGGTATAAATATTTAAAGTTGAGGATGAGAATCTTCTAACAGAAGTCGAATGTTATAAAAGTCATTTCGTGGATTTATAACTATGCAATAGGCTTTAATTTTTACCATTATATAGGAACGAGGTTATTAGGGAAATGAGTGACTGCAAGACTGGTGTTGTGACAAGAATAAAAGTGAATAAACAAAGATGACAATAAATATATTTTTGAGTGAGCGAAGAGGGGTGAGGAAGCACGGCCGCCCTAGACTGAACTGGTCTAATCATGTCGACCAGATCCTCAAGGATGGACACGTTTTGAGTGAAAGGAATCGGAGAGTGTGTATGACAAATTGAATGAATGTGACGGAGGCTAATATTGTGTGCAAGGATAGGGCTGTCTGGCGCTCTGTCCTCTCTGCCTACCCTGCAAGGGACGTGGCGTGAGGGTATACATTGATAGATATAAATCAGCTTCCAACATGTACCGTCGGTCTAAAATCTTAATATCACTTATCACTTATCTTCTTAAATTGGATTCTTCTACTTTTGATAGGATAATCCATAATAATCGATTCTTTGTGATCGTAAATTTGTCCGTTGTTTGTTGTTTTGTGACTACTTATATTTTATCGTACCAACTATTGATGGTAATATTTTCACAGAAGTATTACGCTAACCTACCCGCCGTTAATAGCAACATGCATCAATCAAATTGATTGAATACTTGATAAAGCTCTCAATGATAAACAACAATTTGAGGAGCTTGTATGAAAAGGTGCTAAATCCATTTGCTCACAGCTTTTGATAAATACTTGTGTTATTGGTTTCCTCTTCAAATTTCAATAGCTTCCCAATATCTCAGAACCTTGAAATTTCGCACACATATTTTCATTGGTGGCAGTTTTACCTTATACTTATCATATTATACCCTTTTAGACCGCAATTGTAACTGTCTAATGCTCCTTTTCTTATATATTCGTGTGACCAATGTAAAACTTCGAATAGGTATTTCACCCATTAAACCATTGATTTCGATGATGCCACCCATGCAGTATTTAATTACTTATTTTTACCTATCATTTGAGTTACATTTCGTTTGCGCCGGGCCTCGGTTTTTTTTAGCATTCTCCTTTGTTCACGCTTTTTTTTTGCAAGTAATCAAAAAATATGAAATAATGGACGTACAGCCTTTTGAAAGAAGTTTGTTGATGAAATTCTATAGGAAATGAACATTACAAAGAACATTCATGGAAATAGTATTATTTCCAATAAATAAATTACAAAATAATAATGTCATTCAACGATAATCTATATTAATTCTATAGCACGCAATGAAACCATCGAGTGATGGATTGCTCTGCTTATAGTTTGTACTCGTATACCAGTTGGTATAATAAACCTATTATACTCGTAATATAATGAATTATATTGCCATCCATACATTTTCCCAGCAGTTTTTATTTAGTAGGTAATCGTATTTTTTTTAAGAACCTCGCTTAAGGGCATGGCACCAGGAATGACGTCACAGACATTTCCCACGGCATTAAGGTTCAAAATTGCGTGACAATTGCACGATAAAATGGTAAAAATAGCGTGTTTTCCATTTTTGGAGTTAATTTTCCGTCCATCAAAAAACTTTTACGGTTATTCCCTAGATTTTGATGCATATTATCAGTACAAAAAAATTTTTTTACTCCGCGACTTTCGGTAATTGAGTTTCCGTCTTTCGGAAAAAAGTGCAGAGGTGTTTTTAAATATTTTTTTTGAAAAATCTATACAAGATAAAAAAAATCTTTTACGGTTATTCCCTAGATAAAGGTTCAATGCATCTACCCTATTTTGTTCCAAAGCATATTTATTAACGGTTGTCGGGATAGAAGGTCTCCCGTTTTTAGAAATTTTTGAAATGTCGGTATGCACGCTCTTAATAATTGATTGGATATTTATTTTGTAGAACTCGCATTATTAATTTAATGCTAGCACTATAGAATGTGTTTACATATTTTGCTTTTCTTGTTTACATGTTTCGGCTCATTAGGTCATTCTCAAAATTTCTTAATATTATATTCCACACTTTGCGATATAAGCGTAGTGCAAAATGTGCAGAAAAGTATTAGGGGTTCTGTATGCAAGCCCAGATCTTTTTTTTTAAGTAAAATAAGTATTTAGTACAGTTTTTTCTCAACAGAAACGAGGTATCTTATGCATATTTTCTCCGGCCAATAAAGATTTATTTATTTATCTATCTTCATTCACATAATGTGGCATTTTGTGAACTCCCTTGGGGAGGAAGCAGGATGGGTGTTCCGACACTTACGAGACGCTTTCGAGTACGAATCACTTTATGCAGAATGCAGATAAATCCATTTCAAAATTTAGGTATATTATCTCAAATCAAAATGAATATTGTTTATTTCACCATTCTGTCTAATATTTTGTTTTTTTCTAAACGTATTTGGTACAGCAATGCCAATTAAATATGCGGTTTTAGTTTTTTTTTATAGTAGAACAACATCAGGTTCTGGTATACACCTGGAGTGGTATCTTATTAAGACTTATTTTATATGAGGTAAGTAGTTTACTACGTCTTATTCCAAACATTAGAGATTTCCTGGAGAAATTTCCTTAGCTCCAGGCTGTCTTGTGCTCAACGAACCGATGTTATTATTATTGTAGGAGGTGGATAAGAGAAAAACCCACAAGAAAAATGCTTAGGATGAATAAACCCCAAAAAGACAATACCCCTTCAGAATTCATAATATGCTCGACGTAAGTATTACTTTTGTCTTTAGCGATATTTATATAGATCTATTTACCTTGATATATACCTACCTATGGTATATTTAGGTATAATATTTTTGACAAGAATAATATTCTCTGTATCATGAATCCTGAACATAAAAAAAATCTACGAGTCAAATTTATAAGCAGCATACGTAAATATTTTAGTTAAACGAAGTATTATTTTGTTTCGAGTGTTCTTTACCTGATAAACAAGTGTAGGCATACCTGCGGCTATTGTTATCGCCTCGCCGTAGCTAAAACAATAGAGGCCTTACCAGGCGAAATTCTAGGAAGCGAATATTGTCTTGCTCCAGGTGTCTGCGTTCATTAAAGATACAACGTTGCCAGTTCCAATTTTCGTATCCATCTCAGTTTCAGCGTGAGAAATATTTGACACGTGTAAGCGTGACGAAATTTTGTTTTTAGAATAATTAATATTAAGATTAGGAAGTAACCAGCGAATTGACTACGCTACTAGGAGTATGTGTCGTGTTATCTTAAGCTTAGGTAGAGATACAAATCATGAAAATCATTATATCATATTGTTCAATTTGTAAATAGTGTATGTAGGCATATGATTTGTAATTAATTGTAAGATAGTTGTGAATAGACATTTATACTTATCAATTAATGTAGCATGGACAGTTGATTACTGAATTAATCCATATCAATCATGTATAATTTTAATTTGGACTGTATGACGAAAAATACTATGTGCCACGTGGATTTGAAAATTCTTCAAGGACATTAATTGGTTTCCAATTGGACCAGGTGAAGGCGTGGCTAGCACACGACATATCGGACGGGAAATGGTCTAAGCCAATGGCAGCAGGGCCTCATCGATTAGGACCGCCTCTTCCCAGGGGTTAAAGCCTATGCTATAAAGGGACCTGTCGCTGAAGGAAGAAGTTAGTTGACACTTGATTTGTGGAAACAGCGGTCGAAATACGAGATAGTTCGGTTGTCTCTCGTAACAGTCAGTGAATAACACATAATTATCTTCGTGTGTGTGTCGTCTATTGTGATACCTTCGACGTTGAAATAAGAAGAGCCTTCGCCCCGTCAGTGCGATACGTGAGCTGCCACGGTAGGGCTCTAGTATTCACAAATTTGCCTTGTCTGTGTCTCTTCGGAGAGCGAGGCCATAGTACTGAAAAGTGCTGAGCAGTGCTTCTGGATCCCATCAGTAAATCACCGCCATCATTCAAGCCAGCGCCTCTAGAACGGATTCTATGAGAGCCACTTGAACATTCATCGTTGGATATGCGGCAAGGGATTGCGTGATAACGTCGTTATTTATACAGTGTTTTTTTTTGTTTATTAAAAAGGCCAAGTGTGTTGTGATAGTCTAACAGCGTAATTATTTGAATAGACTCAGTGATAGCTCCGACGATTCGTAGGTTAATTTAGTTTTAATATGACTAGTAATAGGAATAATTATTAGTTCGTAGTTAATTGTTGTTTTGTGTTATTGTGAGTTGTGTATTTTGGACCAATAAATGTAAGTAATTTTAATCTTATTTTTTTGTTTTGTTTCACACACACACCCACCCACATAGTACTGTGTCAATATGTCGCCAAGCAACGTGGAGCTTTTTTTCTAGCAAGTGAGCTGGAACGGATACCACTGCCCTGAGATATTTGCTTTATTTTTTTTCTACTATTAATTTAATTTTATTTTTACAACACTTTTGATTTGTTATTTATAAAAATGTTTCAAGTACTATTGGGTGTGGGTGCCAGCGGGTTGTTTGCATCGTTCATACAAAGTATTTGTCGGTTTTTAACATTTAGTATAATCGATAGGGATTCAGGAAATGGTGTGGTTACGAGGTCTGCCCACCGAGAACAGGGTTTTCAGGGGGAATCAGCCCCTTCTCGGGTAGCACAGGGGCAAGTTCCTTCCCAGGTAGCATTAGATAGGTTTCATTGTGGTGGGATAAGCTGGGATGAATCGTTTTCAGGCCATCCGGAACAATGTCCAGAAGCGTTTCTGGAGTCGGCTGAGGCCTACTTCGTAAAGAGGGGCACCTCAGGAGGTGCTAGAGTTAGGGAAGCCTCTGCAAGGCTGGCTGGTGAAGCTAGGTTGTGGTGGTCGGCTTACAGAGAGTTAGAAGATTGGGATTTTTTTAAGAATGCTCTAATTTCAACATACGGCATAGAAGAGAGAAGGGGGGAATTGACCGCGAAATTTTACGGGCTACGACAGGAACGCGCTGAGAGGGGAGCCTCATTTCTGGTAAAAAAGAAATTATTGTACGCGAGGTTGTTCCCCAATACGATCATAGATGACCGGACATGTCGGGATATTGTAAAACTAATGAACCCCCGCTACAAAGATCTATTCGCCGCGCATGATTCATTAAGTTACGAATTCCTTCTTAAAATCGTCGGTCGCATAGATTTCTCGGAAACCGTAGATCAAGGGGTGACGCAAGTAAATAGGTCGCCGAATAACTCACGTAGAGAGGTACAATTGCCAAACTGTCATTACTGCCCCGGAAGGCATTACAATAGGGATTGCCGCGAGAGGAACGAATACCTCCGAAATTTAAACGCATCACGCCCGGGCAGGTACGCGACCGGACAGCGCCTGGCCCAGGGCCCCCAGTAATAACACCGAGGTATAATCAACGTAGGCGGCAGGAGGTCCCTAGTATAAGTAGAATTAACGAAGAGAATGGCCAGTGTAATATATTAGCTAAGGCTAGAGCTACATTACCTAGAATAAGAGTGCAGTTACTAGATCGTGAATACGAAGTTTTGATTGATTCTGCCGCCTCTCATAATATAATAAGTAGTCAACTTGTACCGCAATCCTTGTATGAAAGTAGTGATATAAAATCAGTAAATATGGCGCACAGTGAATCGCGCCTTGATGTTGTAGCAAGAGTTAAGTTATCGCTGGTTGTCTCGGACGTGATTATGCAAGAAGATTTCCTAGTTATCGACGGATTAAGGGAGGGTGTAATATTAGGAATAGGGTGGTTAGTTTCACAGAGAGTAGTAACAGATTTTTATAGAGGATGTGTGCATTTTGGCGTTACACAGAGGAGTACTGCGCACCTGATACCATTTAGAAAGTCTTTATCAGCTAAGGATGTCGAGTTGCCAGATTTAAGTGATCTTAACCCTGAGCAACAACGGGAAGTAACGGAACTTCTAAGCGAGTTTAAGGAACAGTTCACTCCTTACGCCGGCCCTGCTCCGCTAACTCCGTACCATATACGATTGAAAGACACCCGACCCATTAGAGTACCTCAGTATAGATTGTCGGATAGTAAGAAGAAGCTACTCTACCAGCAACTGGAGGGTATGCTTGCGACTGGGGTTATAGAACCAAGCAAGTCGCCATACAGCTTCCCAATTGTCATGGCTCCTAAGAAAGGTAAGGAGGCTTATCGGTTTTGCGTAGATTACCGTAGATTAAATGAAGTGACGGAAGATGAGCCTTCGCCATTGCCTATTATTCACGAAACACTTAAAGATTTAGGAAATGCTCAGGTGTTCTCAACCATTGACCTAACCAAGGGGTATTGGCAAGTACCAATGCACGAGGATTCGAAACACCTGACAGCGTTTACTACACCTGATGGTGCTAGTTTCCAGTTTCGTGTCTTACCGTTCGGTCTGAAGGGGGCACCTGGAAATTACCAGCGGTTCGCGAGCCAGGAGGTATTGGCGGGGTATTTAAGAGACTTCGCTTTGGTCTACTTGGACGATATTATTATTTTTTCTCCTGACTGGGAAAGTCACCTTTACCACCTTAGATTAGTATTAGAGCGTCTACAACAATTTGGGTTACGTTGCGCCCCAGATAAATGTCATTTGGGTGTAAGGGAATTAGAGTATTTAGGACATGTAGTTTCAGCCACTGGTAATCGACCACTGAAAACGCACGAAAACGCGATCGCTTCTACGCCCGTACCAACAACTAGAAAACAACTACGAGCTTTCTTAGGACTTTGTAATTGGATGCGCGAGTATGTGCCACGCTTCGCGGAATTAGCTGCACCGTTAACAGACCTTTTGAGTACAAACAGACCCTTCAGGTGGAACCTCGAAGCTGACAGGAGTATGGAGGAGATTAAGAAAGCTATGACGAAACCCTTACATTTATCACGACCGGACTTCACTAAACAATTTGTTTTGCAAACAGACGCTAGCAAGGTAGGCGTCGCGGCGGTGTTATATCAGCCACGTACTGACGGTGGGAGGGATATAGTATCGTATGCTAGCGCCCGGCTCAGCAAGGCTGAACAAAGATGGCACTCCAACGAACAGGAAGCAATGGCTGCCATCTGGGCGATAAAGCGCTATCGCCCATATTTAGAAGCTAGGAAATTCATACTTAGAACCGATAACAGGGCATTAACATGGTTAATGTCGGCAAAGGATGAGAGGGCGAAGTTAACTAGATGGTCTTTATTGTTACAGGAGTTTGATTTCACTTTAGAACATTGTCCTGGTAGGGAAAATGAGTTGCCCGACTGTTTATCTCGTAACCCAGGTGAGAACCAAGTAGACTCGAATGTTGAGGACATGAATACAGCGATGTATCCGACAGTAGTAGATAGCATAGATGATGAGAGTCAGGCGGTAGTCTTGCAGATCGAAGACGAGGAGGAAGCCCCTCAGCCTACGGAAGAGGTTGCCTCAGTAGTGGAAATTACTGAATCAGTGGGGCTAAGTGATTCGATTCGTAGGAGTCAGCGACGAGATGGGAAGTTGAACGAAATAGTGAGACAGCTGCGTCGAATGTCATTACGATCGCAAACATCGGGAGCTAATCGAAATAGTAATAGTAATTACTTGTCACGATTCTCATTAATAGACGGCTATCTATGGTATAAGGTTGGCGATAATCCATCTCAGTTAGTTGTACCTAAGCAATGTCAGAAGCGAGTGTTAGAATATTATCATGATGATCGTATTGCGGGTCATCCGGGAGGGAAAGAGACGTTGAGAGCTATACAAAGGTATTATTATTGGGCAGGAATGAATCGTGACGTCATTAATTATGTTAAACGGTGTGTAACTTGTGCGATGACTCGTGCGCGGCCTCATCGGCCCCTAGCACCTCAAGGCGCTTGCCAGGCCCAACATCCATTCGAGATTGTAGCAATAGATATAATGGGACCGTATCCAACGACGTCGAAAGGTAATAAATCACTCTTAGTTGTCACCGATATGTATACGAGGTGGGTGGAAGCGTTTCCCTTACGAGCAGCTTATGCAACGAACCTAATTAAGAAAATTGAATCAGAAATATTCCCTAGGTATGGCTATCCTAAGGCTATTCTTACGGATAACGGTAAACAATTCGAACATTTAGCTTGGAATATAGCGCTGCGGCGTTGGCAATGTGACCATTGGGCAACGGCGATTTACCACCCCCGTAGTAATGTTACAGAACGGCGTAACCAAGAACTTAAGAAACTGATGCGAATACACTTACAGGGACATCCACATAAACACTGGGATGATTACATACCGACAATACTAGGTTCACTTCGCAGTAGGCGAAATGAAGCAACGCGATTAACACCCAGTCAAGCACTCCTAGGATACGAATTGAAGCGTCCAGGGGAATGGAACGCAGGTTCATCTGGTGAACCAGTTAGTGTAGAAGGTAGGAATCGCACGAACCTTGACAGTGAGATAAGGAGGAATCAGGAACAATATAGGCAGGTTTATGCTCCAGATACAACGACGAGCCCTAGATTCGAATCCGGCCAGGAGGTAATGATGAAGGAGCACCCTCTTTCCAACCACAGATTAGGTTTTCACGCAGGGTTTGCACCGAAATGGAGTGGACCTCATCGCGTGCTTATGTCAGTAGGCAGAGGTCACGTATACTGGATAGAGAGGCGAGGTAGACCGGTGAAAGTTCACGCCGATGACCTTCGGTTGGCACCTACGGAGTTTAGTGAGGGTTAGGTTAGACAGGATGAGGAAACCGGGGACGGTGTGGTGCACAGTTGGGGAAGGGCCCTCCTCTTCTGTGTGTTATATCATAACTGGACCTCGTCTTGCGAGTTTTGAGGGGGGATAGAATAGTTGATTGCTTAATTTCGATTTGATTCCGTTATCTCATTATTGTTTGATAGGCCAACTTGGCCTAATAATATACCAATTCAGATCATGTTACCTAATTAAATTCGGGCAAGGGTGTGTGTGAAACAATCATTGTTGTACATAGAAATTGTAAATAATGTGTATATATTGCTAGTAGGTTAATTTCTGTATATATTTTCTCTATTCATATCTAAGTAGATTTAATTTAAGATTGGGTTATTGAATTATTTAGAGGTAATTGTAAATACTTTGATGTAAATTGATAACACTTTGATAAATCTGATTATGAGCTACTGAGCTAAGTTAATATAATATAGATCGGGTGATAATTCTGAAAGGGAATAGTATACAGTACAGCCTTGTTCATGTTTCCTTGTTTTTTTTTTTTGAAGCAATGTTGGTTTTATATTCATGTAGAAGTTGGTGAACTGTTGAATGATAAGTTTTAGATATTTTTCTATAAAAATATCTTGGCGCCCAAGCACCGAAAGGTGTATGTATATATAGAGTAGGTTTAATTTTACAATGTAAATAGTATTTAAATAGGTCCATTTATTTTTTATTAATAATAATATTGATTAGGTAGTAAGATTGTATTATAGTAGTTATAGTTAGAGTATTAAGTAGGCTACGCATAGAGTAAGACTGTGGTTGATTACTAAGATTAGTTATCTAGGTATTTCCAGTTTAATTTATATTTAATTACGTGAGATTGTTAACATTGTCATACAGACGAATATTTTCTTGTCAATTCAAGGGGGGGCGTTTTGATATATACCTACCTATGGTATATTTAGGTATAATATTTTTGACAAGAATAATATTCTCTGTATCATGAATCCTGAACATAAAAAAAATCTACGAGTCAAATTTATAAGCAGCATACGTAAATATTTTAGTTAAACGAAGTATTATTTTGTTTCGAGTGTTCTTTACCTGATAAACAAGTGTAGGCATACCTGCGGCTATTGTTATCGCCTCGCCGTAGCTAAAACAATAGAGGCCTTACCAGGCGAAATTCTAGGAAGCGAATATTGTCTTGCTCCAGGTGTCTGCGTTCATTAAAGATACAACGTTGCCAGTTCCAATTTTCGTATCCATCTCAGTTTCAGCGTGAGAAATATTTGACACGTGTAAGCGTGACGAAATTTTGTTTTTAGAATAATTAATATTAAGATTAGGAAGTAACCAGCGAATTGACTACGCTACTAGGAGTATGTGTCGTGTTATCTTAAGCTTAGGTAGAGATACAAATCATGAAAATCATTATATCATATTGTTCAATTTGTAAATAGTGTATGTAGGCATATGATTTGTAATTAATTGTAAGATAGTTGTGAATAGACATTTATACTTATCAATTAATGTAGCATGGACAGTTGATTACTGAATTAATCCATATCAATCATGTATAATTTTAATTTGGACTGTATGACGAAAAATACTATGTGCCACGTGGATTTGAAAATTCTTCAAGGACATTAATTGGTTTCCAATTGGACCAGGTGAAGGCGTGGCTAGCACACGACATATCGGACGGGAAATGGTCTAAGCCAATGGCAGCAGGGCCTCATCGATTAGGACCGCCTCTTCCCAGGGGTTAAAGCCTATGCTATAAAGGGACCTGTCGCTGAAGGAAGAAGTTAGTTGACACTTGATTTGTGGAAACAGCGGTCGAAATACGAGATAGTTCGGTTGTCTCTCGTAACAGTCAGTGAATAACACATAATTATCTTCGTGTGTGTGTCGTCTATTGTGATACCTTCGACGTTGAAATAAGAAGAGCCTTCGCCCCGTCAGTGCGATACGTGAGCTGCCACGGTAGGGCTCTAGTATTCACAAATTTGCCTTGTCTGTGTCTCTTCGGAGAGCGAGGCCATAGTACTGAAAAGTGCTGAGCAGTGCTTCTGGATCCCATCAGTAAATCACCGCCATCATTCAAGCCAGCGCCTCTAGAACGGATTCTATGAGAGCCACTTGAACATTCATCGTTGGATATGCGGCAAGGGATTGCGTGATAACGTCGTTATTTATACAGTGTTTTTTTTTGTTTATTAAAAAGGCCAAGTGTGTTGTGATAGTCTAACAGCGTAATTATTTGAATAGACTCAGTGATAGCTCCGACGATTCGTAGGTTAATTTAGTTTTAATATGACTAGTAATAGGAATAATTATTAGTTCGTAGTTAATTGTTGTTTTGTGTTATTGTGAGTTGTGTATTTTGGACCAATAAATGTAAGTAATTTTAATCTTATTTTTTTGTTTTGTTTCACACACACACCCACCCACATAGTACTGTGTCAACCTATATAAGATTTACAGGGGCCCCAGCCAAAACACGAAAATGCTGGAAACAACGTGTGAAACTCTAATTAATGTCATGCTTTCTTATTGATTTATTTTAAAAACACGTTTCTGCAGGTCTTTCGCCACTTGGAGTATAAATAAAAGTGTACTTATTAAGCTCTAAATATCTATATAAACTTAAATTTTAGCACAATCCGATTTTTTATGTCTTTTTGGAGTTTATTCATTTTGAGCAATATTCTTATGGGTTTATTTTGTCTGGTCACTAGTTTGTGCACAGTCTGAATCATAAGACAACACACGGGGAGAGAAAGAGAGTGAGGTAGGGAGTACGGGAAAGAGAGACAGAAGTCTCTTAAGAGGCTATCATACCTTGAGAATACTTTCTTGTACATTTTTTCTCCAAAGGCATAGGTAAATACAATAATACACCTCTTCAGTAGGAACTTGGAACCAAGTTAAAAGGTTTTCGGAAATTGTTAAAATATCTACTACCCTGGGCATAAAGTGATCTCTTAAACCACACAATGCATACTGGTATGCGACGGAACGCCCATCTTACTTCCTCCCTAAGAGAGTTCATATAATGCTGCATTGTATGAATGCGGAAAAGCTGCAATAAAAATGAGCCATTCTGGCCAAAAGTTATTTGCAAAAGAGAATTGACTAAAATACCCAAACCGATTGGATATTCCGAAATTCATGTCGCCGACATCATGATTATTCTCTTTCTCGGTTGCAAGGAATATCTTTGTCTCGCTTTAAATGTTGCCGAAATAATTGCTATGTATTGCAAAATAATGTTATGTAGAACCACACGCTTGCGAGCGTCCACAAGTTTCTTGCGTAGACAAGTAAAAAGGCGTGTGGAGGGAACGTTTGGATTGGCTCGTGTACGTAACCGACCGTTGACGCCTTTTTACTCATGAACACAAAAAACTTGTGGACGCTCCCAAGCGTGTGGCGGCGACATTAATAAATGCGATTTGTACGAGTTGCCGGAAATATTGCTCTAAAAATTTCTCGTGTAAGCGCACCTTAAGAAAGTAGTGGTAGATTGTTAAAACTCACGATGGTAGGTATAATGCTATAGAGGTAGAATACTTATGGACGTACCTCTATGTACAAGTATAAGACTCCAGGCTGTTTTCCTAATAAACTTAAGGACGTGACTTGGAAATGAGACAACATTAATTGAGTGAGAAAACATATCGCTTAAGTCGCACCAAACCACCAGAGCATCGCTGTAATACAATATAATCTAATAAAACCAGTAGATCTGATAGTTGTGCACAGCAAACCAACTAAAATCACCTATTTAATTGACATCGCTGTACCAACAACAGTCGTGAAAAAAAAGGGAAAAATACAGAATTATTAGCAAGGATTAGCTGGGTATTTCACTGAGAGACAGTAAAACTAATGTTTGGATCAGAGAGAGGACCAAGGTCGACGATGTCGTTCACAGAGTTACCAGTCAGAAATGGAGTTGGGCTGGTCATGTGGCCAGAACCACAGACTCTAGGTGGACAAAGAAAGTCCTGGAGTGGCGACCTAGAACAGGCAGAAGAAGTGTTGGTAGGTCTCTAGCAGTGATGTTAATAATAACGTATGAAATGTGGACAAAATATTTTGATTTGAAAACTCTATTAGGTATGTTATAAAATAATAGAATATTATATTCACAATAAACCCGAACATTGCTGTATGTGTTGTCTGTAAAAATAAACATCGAAAATAATTATTATCCCTTCCAAATCGGTGTTCGTGCGTTGAAAGCGAATACGAATTTGGAAATGAGATTTAAATTTTACGATCCCAATTTAAGTTTCGCTGGCTGATTAGAACTTTAATTTGAAACGGTCGACAGGGGGAGTTTGCCCATATAGTTACAAAATTAAAGTGTATCTATGTAAGTATAGTCTATGGGTGTATATCTGGTTAATATAGTTTGAGTGTCCACTTTTGATAACAGTTCTTTTTGGTAGAAAAGTATTAAATGGTTTTAGTGATGTTTTCGGCATTAACTGTGTGACTGTTTTTTGACATTTTGAACAAACTCAGCTTTTTCAAGTATTAAATGGTTCCTAGACCGTGAAGAACAAACCAAAATTTCTTAAAGAGGACGCGCAACAACGCTCTGTCCTCTCCCTCGTCTCTGCAAGGGACGCGGCGCGAGGGTAGAGATACATATATTTATAAATTTATGAGTAATGAATCAAAATGTGGATAATTCAAAACATATGGCAGGACACAAAATGTAAGGTCAAGAGTACAGGCGGCTGAGATGAGGTACCTCAGAGGAGTGGTAGGAGTGACCCTGAGAGACCGAATAAGGAACAAGTATGTCCGGGACGTTCTCGAGGTGGAACCCACACTCCTCTTCATAGATAGGCCTTAGCTGAGATGTCTCGGACACGTCATTCGGATACCAGAGGAGCGGCTTTCGTTAAAAGCTCTGGAAGCCGAGGGTGCAGACAGAAGACCGGTGGGCTGCCTCAGAAATAGCTGGCAGAAGCAGATGACAAAGATGTGCGAGGAGAGACTATGGTTGGAGTGCCCAGATCTCCTGGAAACTGCAAGTGACAGGGGCCAATGGCGAAGATACACGGATGCCTTGAGCCCCCGACCCAACCAATTGGATAGAGGGGGAAGAAGATGTATCTATATATGTAAGACAGAAAATGACAGTACAATTACACTGTCAACACGGAACTTTGCAATAACATAACGTAGGTAATCGAATTGTTGTAATTAATGAATACAAAGGGGTAATGAATGATTACTTCGCATACAGAACTCGACATTTCGATCTGAAATAAAAGGGATAAAAAAAAATATATCACTTTTCGTGGAAATTTAATAACATGGAGTTATAAATCTAGCGTCACATTTAATTAAACACAGTGCGACAGCCTTCGTGCGGCCCTGTGTGTCCAGTGGCGGTCGTCCGAGATGTAGATATTAGTATATCAACTCCCAAGTACAGGAATATAAAACAAAAATGTCGTTTTGTTTTTGTCATTCGATAAATTACGTTTTCACTTTTGACAGCATTAGTTAACTTTTCCAGGATTTTGATCCCTTTGGGGCATCGTTTTTTTACGTTGAAATATTTCGCCAATTTTAATTTTCGTGGCTTTTTGAAGTACCTATGTAATATAAGCTTTGTTTTGGTTTATATTACGGGTCTATGTTTACTTTAAATTATACCTATCCATTTTGTATTTTAGCCTTTAATATTTTCAAGGCATTTTATGGGCCAACACTTTTATGACGTTCAAAATTGTGACATATTATCTTAATTAAAGCTCAGACCCCAACTACGACGTTACCGTCATTTCCCACGGCTAAAATCGCATAAAAAATCGCATGAAAAAATGACGAAAAATGCGTACTTATAACTTTGTGGGGTTACTTGGCTTAAAGAAAAAAAAATATTACTTCTTCCAAATCAATAGAAAACAAAAACATCATTGACTTTCGGGAAACTGAGAAACAGAGGTGTTTTTCACATTTTTTTTTGAGAAATCTATATCTAACTAAAAAAATCTTTTACGGTCGTTTCCTTCATAATTATTTATACAGGGTGATTTACATGTCTCGCCATTTGGTAGTCATCTTTAGACCCACAGTATTGCCAGGAGACAAATTTAATTCTATTGTTAGCCAAAGTTGAATAGAGTCGTTAAGTAAGTTACTAATAATAGGACCAATGATGTTTCATACGACATGTATGTAGATACCAAATGTAATGTTACAAGCTTTACTTTTGCATGGGTCACTGGTACTATAAACCATCAGGGAATTCTTCTGTGTTTATGGGCATATTATACAATTCACTTCGCCAAAGAATTCACTAAGTAAAAGTGAAATCATTCAATGGCGATTGGCGAACCGTCTAAACACAAAAGTGATACGAACCCCTGACGAAATGTCATACCATACGACGTAATATATGTAGCTCTAAACAATTTACATCCGGACCTGCATTGAACTAAACCACACCTGTTTTAAGTTTGTTTTGACTATATTATGTGTTTATTCATTTCATTATTTTCTGCCGTAACTATTTATTGATGGATCGCATTTTATTTCGTAATGTTTGTTTAATATGTAACATGTAAACCTGACGATTCCAAGTGCCTTAAATGGGGCCTACGGAAGATTAGAGATCAAAAAACAATGTAGACATATAGGAAGGAAGAAATTTCCTATTTTTTTATATCGCTGATCTACCCAAAGTAAAGCTTGTAATACTACTATTAATAAGTATTTACCTTCGTGTATGACAATTCATATGGCGATCGCATCACTTCTGTGTTTAGATGGTTCACCACTGGATGGTTTGGTAAAAGTGAACCCTTTAATATTGGCTTAATACAGTTTGTTCTTGAAGGTATAAAGTGACTGTAGGCCAAACCTTAATACGATTAAAATACTAAACAATAACAATTAGACTAAATGACTAAAGTTTCATATAACCTGAAAATAGTCGTAGAACAAACTTGAAACATTTGGAATCTATTGTAGGATGGAACCCTTTGGTATCTCATTGGAATCAAACATAAATAAATTGAGGTTAAACTGTAATATATTATTATATTCTTACTAGTGTTTATACCCGGCATAGCCGAGAAAATAAGTCAAAGTTCTGAAATGTACACGACGAATTATGTAGGACTTAGGCCCGGTAGCCCGAAACACGATAGAAACAGTACAATACCGTTGTCGTTACTGATCAGTAAACGTATTAAATGCATTGACGCCAGGTAAAAAATAGCTAACTATATTAACACGCACTGGCGTTTTGTGTGCCGATTCGCTTTTTGTTACGCGCACACAGGATAGCAATATTAGGCAAGAGAGAACGCATCTACCAATATAGCGTGCCAATACACGTCAGTACCCTACGTTTACTGGACCTGGGGGTAGCGGAAAACTGATAGAAAGAAATCTTTCGATAGCATATTACTTTTGTTTTGGAGCAACGATTTCAGTCTCCTTAGCGTTGCCAGCCGACGACTCGTCGAGCAACCTAGTACGGCCCTAGTACGGGACCTTGCGGAACACCTTCTGGTCAGGTCACGAATCCGAAAGACACTTTAAGTATGGAGGTGCTGGGCTAGAATTTCTGTCCTGAGATCTATTCTCCACTTCTAAAACGCAAGCGCAGAAACTTTTTTTTATAAAATCTCGTAAATTTGAGCGCTGAGTCAATATCGCTGGGCTACATGACGTGAAACTTGGTCTGGGCTTCTTCGCTTTGTGGGAGACAACGTGATTTTTAGGGTTGTGAAACTAATTCTGATGCAGTTTTCTCTTAACCAACCCCTCAAAATGCAAAAACGAAATAATTCTAGTGTGTGAGGTGTGATTGTTTTTCTGCATTGAAGTGATTTTGCCCACAAGGGGTATTATAGTGCCTCAGACATACAAACAACATTTCACAATGAAATATAATGTTGATTTTAATGTAGGTATAAAGTCGGTTAGAAGCGACCGTAGATCTTCTAGAAGGGGTCTCCGAACCACTTCCTAAGTTGGTGAGTATACCTCTATACTAAGTACTATAGGCTTTGCATGATTTGTTACTTGCGGTTTCGGGGACCAGTAAGTTTGTCGCACACAAGACCATTCGTTGGGACCAGACCGCAATAACACCTTGGTATAATATGTAGGTATATGATACTAATACTACCACATTCTCTGGCACTGCTGAGTGTAAGGAGGTACGAATGAAGGGCATGAATTTTCATTTAAGGGTGAGTAAAAATCATTTGATTATCGCCTAAACTTTATCAGATTTTTAATGAGAATGTTAGCGCGAAATATAACGAACGTAAGCGACAATGTGAATTATACCTTTTTAAAAGAAACCAGGGAAGAAAAATCTAAAACAGCCGATTTGTTAAGATTATAATTACCAGTACATATTTGGTTGAATTATACTTTTATATCTGAAAAACTAAACGGAAAATCTTCAGATCCCGTAAATTTTACGGGTAGGTAGTATCTTAGGAATAATACTTTTTTATTCAAGGAATTTACTAATACTGTAATTCTAAAACAGCCGGTCCATACTTTCATTTATCACTGTCTTCAGTTTCAAGACGATTCCCTCAGTATTGGCTGAGTACAATTCATGGTTTTAAAAAAAATCTTGAGAATCGGACTTGATAATGTTTATTATGTATATTTCATGAAAAATTTACTGTGTTTTTAACGCCAGTTTCAAACGTGTGTACAAAATTGATTATGTAAAAATTTAAATGAAATTGTCAATTCATTGGGAAAAAACGATCAAATTTTCATGTTATTTTGTAAAAAAAATAATGACATCTTACATCAATAATACCTACATGTCAGTTAGGAAAATAAGGGTGTACAATATGAAATGACAACATAATGCCTGTTTCAGACAGATTGAGGGCTGTATTTTTATTATTGTTATTAGTGTATTGGATTGTTCTGATAGGAAGTTGTCAAAATTCTGGGTTAATTGAGTGGACAGGCATGTAACATGAAGATCCACCTCTCACAATTATGGATATTATGTAATCAATTTGATATACCTACAAATATGAAGTATGTCAATGAAATATCCAAGAGTACTTACATACCTTTTCCAGCTGGGTGTCGGATGGTTTAATTGCATACATGCGTGAAAATTCTTGTATCCTCCTTTCTTGAAAAGTAAATATAGTATAAAAATATGGGAGAAGGATGATGAAGATATAGTGAAATTCTAGTGACAATGACAGTAGCAATACGCCAAGGATGAACTTACTTACTTATCCAGCCATCTTTGTCCACTGCTGAACGTAGGCCTCCCCCGTACTCCTCCATATACTATCTCTGTCTTGCAACCTCTGAATCCAATCACATACAACTCGTTTAATGTCATCCGACCATCGCGTGGGGGGTCTCCCTCTACTTCGCGAGGTCTCCATTCCACTACCCTCTTTGTCCATCTTTGGTCCTGGAGTCTCGCAAATTGTCGCAAAGGATAAAAGACATGTGAAAATTGAATTTCGTTTAATTGACATCTTCCCAAAGCTCGAGCTCTGCTCAATTCTGGGGTGATTGATATAGGTAGTTTTATCAAATTGATATGAGAGCATACGTTTTATTTTTTATAAATTGTAGAAACAGGTTTTTTTTTAATCTAATAAAGATTTAATATTTTAAATTTAGAAGAGGTTTATCCACTACCAGAGAGAAAAGGGTAAGAAGAAGCATAAGAACAATTAAACTTTAGCACCTATATGATTTTATACAGAACATAATGTTATGAAAGACATATTTTTCTTTTAGAAAAAATGCAAATATACGTTCATAGTTGAATGGAAATTGGGGTAATACAAAAATACACTTAAAGAGATACGAGTATATTTCATGACTTTTCTATGACTTGCTATAAAAAAAAGACCTGACAAAATCACTCGTGACACACAAAAGACCATTACATGATCAATCCTCACAAATATGAATATTAAACTTACTGCTGAACTGAAATTAACTTACAACGTAAGTACTCTCACAAATAAATAAATAAATAAATATGAATAAAGAATCGTGATATAAAAAAGCATTCTGTTCACTGCATGATAGGTTTATATATAATAATTCTCGTATATTAGATGTTTTATAAGGAAGCCTATTCATCCAAGTTTAATCAGAGTCATACAATACAAGATTCCTGGTAAGAATGGAGTGGGTAGAGAAGCAGATAATGGGGTAGGAAGAGGGTGGGATAGGGAAGAAAGAAGGGATTACAGAGGAAAGAATAATATTTCATAAAAATAATAAAGCTTCATTCAATGCGCAATATTTATTTAAGAACTCCATATCTCGAACCTTTACCTACTACATATTTTGCATCTACGAGTGATATTGCTTGCTCATAAACATAAGCGTTTTGAAGGAAAATTTCGAGAAACATTGTGTTTGGTGCCCGATTTGGTTACTCGGAGAACTATATAATATACATGACTTTTTTGACCACAAAACATGACCCATATGTTCATGTCTTTATACTGTCCATAAACTGTAAAGCAATATTGTCTAAAAACACCAGACACTCTTAAATAAAAATCTACTGCGATTTGCAGAAACAGGAATTTCATGACATTAACAATAACAAAACACACATGATTTTTATGACTCTAGAGACCTCAAAACATGATCTTTATCGTCATATTTTTAATAGTAGTTTTAATGCTATTCTTCGCCTTGACTTGGGTTACAGAGTTACAGTTGTGTTCTGTAAACAACCATAAGTTTTAATATTCACCCAAATCAATGCATTTTCTACAATGTTGGAAAACCAGTGACAAGTGGAAATTTGTATTAAATAGCTTTACGAAAATTCTACTCAACATATCAATGAAGTGTTCTGTCACTCAACATGTTAGTATACTTGAAAATATGTAGAATAAGAAACAACTTGTTTAAATCAATAGTTACGTACATGGCTCACTAGCATTCATATAATCTAACTACGAAATAGGTATAAAGTCAATAGGCATACTTTTGTAAGATTCATGCAAAATATGACATTTCTCCCGAAGTTTTGCTAAAATATGACCACGTTTAATCATGACTTTTATGATCTTTCCTGTCTTCGGTAATTAGCTGTCCATTTGTAACGCAGTGTGTGGTGGAGTAATTGAGAAAAAAAAAAGCTTTTTATTTGTAACGTCAGTGATGTATCTTTATTACCGCGACGTATTGTAATAGCTCGGTGCAATCCATCAATCTCAATCCGCCTCTGTCATCATCCATTATGATTAGTCAGAGCTGGAATCAGGAATAATAACGTAAAACTACTACATTATGTTATTATCTTCACTCTCATCTCCATATAAAAACTTTTACCTACTACTATAATAGTATACTGTTTCAACCACAATGCAATTTCCTAATATTACGAAGTACCTACGTATTCTACATACGGTCTTACAGTCCAGTTTTTCAATTCGTACTCGTAAAAGTGGAGCACTTACTCGTAACTTAAATTTCAACAATTTTTAGGCTAGAAATGGAGATGAGCTCACCACTTTGTCCACATTAAAGCGAACAGCCCATCTGCCATTAATTTGGTTACATTGTGAGAGAAGGGCCGGATGGCTTTGATATCCATACAGTTCAAGCTGGTATTTTCTTATTCTTCTCAGTCGCTCTGATTCCAATGCTGGACATAGCGCTCCCCTTTGACTTTTTACAGACCTCTGTCTTAGGCATCCATCACATCGTCAGACCATCTTGTCTGTGGCCTTCCTGTGCTCATTCTGCTTATTCTAGATTGCCATTCGAGAATCTTTTCGGTCCTACTAGATTCGGAGCATCTGGCGACGTTTCCTGCCCAGGTCAATTTTAAGGCAGATGCTCTTTTCACTAAGTCGATTCATTTGTCCATATGTTTCTCAACGAAATGCCCAGCATTCTTATACTGTTTGTGTTACCTACCAGCAGTTTTGGGTGATTTTTTGCCTTATAAATCTGCATTTCTTTGTTAAATCTTGTATTAGGGAACCAAATTGTATTGTGTTTGATGGACGAATAAAGTATTGGAAACATTAAAATATTGAGCGTCTATCTGAACACTAATTTGTCTATACATTGCGTCATTATTCATACTGTAGTAATGTTTAAATTTATTTTTGAACACGAGTTAATTAACACCTGAAATAATCATCAAGCTTAAACAATAAGCAGTAATTTAAAAAATGGCCTCTCCGTGAATTCGCACGGGTAGGTAAGTAAGACTAACTAGTTCTTAAGAATTACTTACCATGTGAATCATGAATGTATTAATTTGGAAGACAAACTTTAGCCTTAAATGATTGCTTAGTTTCTTCTGAAGACGTAACTACACCTTCAGACAGCTTTCTATTCTATTCTCAGTTTCATCTATTTTCATTCTGTGACGGTATGTCAAACTGTTGATGTTGGTTGCAAAAACATATGAAAACTTTACAACATATTGAAGTTTGAAAATATTAATGGATTAGTATTTTAACTCTGTTGAAGGTACGAACATTATAGAGTCCCCATATTTTTGTGATCTAAATAGTGACCTCCTCTCTCTACACTGCTGTGTTACTTAACGGCACGATGGCGTCAGGACTTTTCTTTAATTAGGATTATCTACATATTATGTTCTGTCAATTAGTGTTTCATAGCATTCGTTTTCCTACCACACAAAGCAAGAAACATTCTTTTGAAATGAGCTAATCATAGATACGAGTATTAATAGTCTCAGAGATTTCTACCAATCTTTTTATTAATCCATATCCCCACATAATAATTAATAATTTTGATGACTCTACTAGGTAGGTACTTTGAATTCAATGCAATAGACCAGGCAGGCACCCTCCATCATACAGATATTAAAACTATTGTGTCTAATAGAAAACTACCCTCTTTTCATTTCAACCTAGCCAACGCAGTCTATGAAATATCTAACTAGAGTTTCTAAGAGAGATATGTTAGCGAAATAGTCAAAACTCTTGAATTAGGTAGCAAAAAAATAGAAAATTATAGGAATATCTCGCTATTCTATTAGGTCGTTATTTAATTGTATCCCTTTGCAGGTTGGTAGAAATTTATTTATTTATTTATCGTTTGGCAACGTCGAAGTATTGTCACATCGTTAAAGTCTGACATCTAGTGCCTCCAGCCACTGGAGGAATTCGGGGGACAGGTAGAAATTAATTGTACTTAATAAAAATAATTTTCAAATGAAATGATAAAAAAAGATTTCTAAATAATGATATTTCAGGCACAATGCTCGTATTTTAGGCTCCGTGCTGAGCCTATAAATCCTGTGATATCCCTGATATCTGGGTAGGTGAATTTTTCCCAGTATTAGGATGATGAGTTTATATGTGAATCATGAATGATAATATGTAGACTCTTCTAGCTGATAATACAGAGAAATGTGTTGGCAGGTCTTGCCTTCGCGTAAAAATTGTTAATAAAAATCAGCTATAAATCTCGAATATTGACTCTAATCATGTTACAATTTGGCCATATTTTTGTCGTAGACTTATTAATTATTACTGACATATAATACATACAAGTTATAGGTATATTATCTTGAATATTCCACACACAAAAGCATCAATTTTCCAGTTGCATGAATCTGGACTGAAATTCGAGATAAGGAGGACTCCCCAAACGTGAGTAGTCTGTGAGGGGAAGTCTGAGATATTCAGACATTTGTGATTAGCTGAATGACAGTATTGTTTGTAGATATGTTTGTTTCCTTATGACATCGATTGTACATACAGTGCGTGCATTTTTATTCTTTTCTCAAAACGGCTCATCTACTAACGTGCAATGGCAATAATGGTTGTAGACTATTACCTTATAACAATTATTAATTTAATAATAATGTATATATCTATTTTTTTTTTATTTATTTTGGAGGGCGAGGAATTATAAGCATTATGCCGCAAATTTAATTATGTTATTATGATCGCAAACTTCAAACATAGGTACTTCGACTTTGCAATGCTGACCATCAGCTATCGAAGTTTCAAACCATCTAAAATTACCTTTCTTGACAAATTAATTTTAGGAGCCGCAGACGATTTCTAAAAATTAGATTTTTGTCATTTTTATATCCAATGAACATTTATAATAGGTGGATTTTGTCTTTCTTTTCATTAAACTTCGACGATCTTTTTATGGCTACCGGTGACGATTGGAAACTATTATTTATTCTGCACTTCACGACACAAGCTTTCAGCTTACTATGAAGTGTGCAGGTAAGTATTTGGGTATCCAGTAAATTCGCCTAATACTCTTCATTACACTAAATCTTTTTTTTTAAAGAAAAGGATCTGGGCTTGCATACACAAACCCAAATACTTTCCTGCACACTTTGTACTAGGCTTAAAGCCTGTATCGCAAAGTGTGAAATACATCGCCACCGCCGGGGTTTGAACCTGACCCCTCCCGCTCGAGAGACTGCCGCCTCAACCAACTGCGCCAACCGTGTAGGTACTTACTCAATTCGACTAATAGCAATCGAAGATTTTGTACACAAGTCCAGATCCATTTATTTACAATGCTTTAATGTTATCACTTAACAGCGCTAAGCAGGGTATTTGTTCACAAAATACAATTATTGACAAATATAATAAGCGATATAATAATATTACTATTATAATAATTGATTGGAACATCTCAAATACAGTCAAGAGACGATTGCAAATGACAGACAATGAGTTTAATATTGATATGACTTGAATATAACATAAGACATTAGAATAATTCATTACTGTATTATTAATTAAATTAGGTAATTACGCATAGATGTGTGTACATATTGTAAGGGTGTGCATACCGACATATCAAAAATTTGTAAAAACGGGAGACCTTCTATCTCGACAAACGTTACTAAATATGCTTTGGAACAAAATAGGGTAGATGCATTGAACCTTTATCTAGGGAATAACCGTAAAAGATTTTTTATATCTTGTATAGATTTCGCAAAATAATTTTTAAAAACACCTGTGACCTTTTTTCCGAAAGACGGAAACTCGTTTCCCGAAAGCCGCGGAGTAATTTTTTTTTTGTACTGATAATATACGTTAAAATCTAGGAAATAACCGTAAATTTTTTTTGATAGACGCAAAATTAACCCCAAAAAATGGAAAAAACGCTATTTTTACCATTTTATCATGCGATTGTCACGCAATTTTGAACCTTAATGCCGTGGGAAAAGACTGTGACGTCATTCCTGGTGCCATGCCCTTAATTAATATACGTATATCTAAAATTGGGGATACAATGAGCAATCGTAGATAAACCCAGAGAGGAAAATGTGCATTGAAAATATTTGAATTACCTACTCCAAATTTCACATTGACGAGGAGATAGTAACACAACATGCGAAAAATTGTGTTTGGTAAAATAAGATTCTCTTCTTCTTCAGCCCTTCTCCCTCCACTGTTGAATGTAGGGTCTCTTCCACCCCCTTACTCTCTGATCTTTCACCTTAGCATCCAAGTTCTGCAGGCTCGTTGGGTCGTTGCTGATGTTGGCTGTCGTTCGGCAAGGTTGTCGTCAGACCACCTTTTTGGGAGGTTTTCTCGGGAGGATACTTCTGGTTTTCGTTCAGGGCCTCCAACTTTTAGGGTGGAAAGGTGGATAACCCAGCTAGTACTAAAGATATTATCAACACTCTTCACACTTTGTTCAACTCCACAGTTTTTGTGGATGAGTAGCAATAGCAAGATCACAAAGTTTATCCTAGAATAGTGAAATAATGGCTTTCCATAGAGTGAAATTGTGACAAATAATTTATATTTTATTATTTAGTTCATAAAATTTCTCGTTTTTTTTGCCTGCTTCAGCTAGTCTTTAGACACTAGGATTGAATGAAATGAAATCTGTCTTTCATCTTTATTATTTTTACTACAATTACATTATAAAGAATCAATACACTAAGACGTTTATACAGGAAAGTATAGAAGATTCACTTTAACAAATTGCTCTCGAACGGTCAGCATTAAATGAAAGAAAATGTTTCAGAATAAAAAGCATACAACTATCTACTATTATACCGTTCTGCTCTCCTGATAATGGACTCGATAGTAGAGCTCAATGAATACTTGTAACAAACTTTTATTTCCTCTTATTATGTGCTTCATACTTTGATACGTTTTCTAGTACTTAATGCTTTTAAATTATATTATCTACTATTGAAACATTATGTGCTCCTAATACCATTCGTAATAATAATATAAGTTTTTTTAATGAATTATCACGAAATGCCACAAGAGTTTTTCTCTTCTCTTTCAGCCCTGGTCTCTTGTGGATATAGGCCTCCTAGTATTATTCCATATCCCTTTGTTTTGAGGTTACTTTCTTACTCGTTACTTTTGGACAATCGATGGTTTTGTTTGTATCTGCATTTACCTTTTCAAATTTTAATAACTTTCCAATTTTGCCCTCACGTTTGTTTTAGGTGACATTTGAATAAAGTTAGGTGACAGTTTTCATAGGTGAAGTCGTTGGGAGATATTAAAAATTGACATTAATTTTGATATTATCATAATGAACTTCCACTAAGAACCTTCAGTCAAAAAAAAGGTATATTCAAATACTTTTTCAAAAAAAAAAATGAAAATTTTGCTACCAAAATAAGGACATACGCGTATAGCGATTTGTATTAGGTAGATTCCAAAAACATGTTGACGTGTGTTTTAGTTCTACAAATCCCCACAAAATGCCACTCCTTTATATAGACAACATTATTTGTCGACCTATACTACTATTTATAATATACCTATTACTTGTGGATGGATGTTATGGATGGACAATATCCCTGAATCTCCGACAGATGTATTGAATTGAAAAATGATTTTCCATTGAAAACATTGATAATAATTTTCTCCTCCATAAAAATCACGTACCTGCTATAGAAATCCTATCTTCATGTCGGTAGCAAACTGGAGAATCTGCAAAAAAAAATAATTTATTACAACAAATTTTATTCATAAACACGCTCAATTATTAGGGAATTTTGTATGCTACTATATACATAGTATTGTGCCATCGCGTCATATCCCAATAAAGAAA
This sequence comes from Ceraclea dissimilis, assembly GCA_963576895.1. NCBI lineage: Eukaryota > Metazoa > Arthropoda > Insecta > Trichoptera > Leptoceridae > Ceraclea > Ceraclea dissimilis. The sequence goes on from OY756360.1 coordinate 2,460,990, forward strand.
TAACCAGTAATTACTCTGCGTTTAAAAACGCTCTAATATTTTCTCTGGATCAAATAAAAAATATTATAAGTTTTATAAGCGCCTCACATTTCCAGAACACTAAAATAAATATGAGGAAGAATGGTGGGCAAACTTCAGTCCGAGATTTGTTGCCTTATTCGAATGATATTGCCAAAATGTGATGGGCGTTCTAAATTTCAAGCTGTCCTCTCCTCGAGTATTATCACACTTCTATCATCACCGTGTTCAAATGCGCCGCATGCGATTTCTTTTTTTAAAAAGTGGCCGATTAAGTTTTCTTGAAAATTTTAATGTTTTATACGATTCGGAGGGAGCTCGTACCCCGTGCCCCCTGGATACGTTATATAGCGGGTTTAACGTTTGATATCAATCATCAAAAAGAAATTGTTAAAATCTGACTACACTTATTGCCAAACTGATGACAATATAGGCGGTAGGTATATATTTATATTATTTCAATGCTATTGGTAAATCTATACAAAAATACGTATTACCTACAAGTGTTTCGGTAGTAGTAGTAGTGTATGATGCAGTTGCACAGCGAAATACCTAATAGTAACTGGAATCATAAGCAAAAACCATGCATAAGCCAAAACGTTGAAACTATTTATGACATAATCACAAAGAGGTAGTCGGTAGCCTGGTTGGTAACGCGCTCGACTGTTGTTAATCCAGTGGGCGCGGGTTCGATCCCCGATGCCGATATACTCCACTTCACGACACAAGCTTTTCAAGCTTACTGTGAAGTATACAAAGGTGTGTCTGGGTTTATATCGATAAACCCAGATTCATCAGTTAGGAATTGCGTATGAAAACACAGATTTTAGTGATTGAAATCTCAAATTATCTCAAAATCTCAGTTATAGTAAGGAGTATATCGATAAAAAAAAAACAAATTTCTTATTCGTGGTTTTTGCTTATGACGGTACAACACCGTCTACATTTCCAATCGTACATAATATCATCATAGTCCCGGCTGGTACAGAACTCATATGACGTACTACTCCTATACGACTAACAGTACTCTAACTTCTAAACTACGAAGCCAAGCAATGGACATTATTATTATTTTGTTCCCAACAAATTTCAAGGGTTGTTCAATCTAGTTTCATAACAGGTCTGGTAAGCTAATTAGGCAACCAACCTTAACGGGAGTCGGTATTAGATAATTCTGAGATAATAAGAATTTCTCATGTACTTTTGATCTGATATTTTATGTTTTTTTTTGTCAATGTTTCAGATGTACCTATATTAAGTTGCTTATTTTTGTTGTTGCTTGTATTGTACTTGTACAAAACTATTGTTAATGTAAAGGCTTGCGCTGTAAATAAATAAATAAAATATCGTTTTTTCTCGCCTCAGTTGCTGATTAAATTCATTTTTTTTGTTATCTTTGTTTATTTGATTTTTCTAAGCAAACCTATGACGATGTATGACCCTATTCATTTAAATCGTATTTAGGTTTAAAAACAGATATGTATGTCTGTATAACGCGGAGACAGTACTTGTCAACACATTATCAGCAGAAATAGTCTACATATTATAATCATCAATGATTGATATGAAAATTCCTCAGCCTTATGCTTGGAAAAATTCACCTATCCAGATATTATTACGGATAACAAAGGATTCGTCTCAGATGCGTGGGGCATTGTGCCTGAAATATCTGTGTTTTAAAACCTTCGTACAGTATTTCAGGTATTAATATTTACTGATTTAGGCATTTTTATGTGCTAGCAATTTTTTTTTCTTAAATGTCATATTTTTATCGGTCAAATCCTAGGCTATTGATTGTTTGATTCTGAAAAAAAAAACAAAATAAAGTAAAAAAATATAAGTATATATATTTTTTGTTTTGTTAGACATTGATCCACCTCAATACCATATCATCGTAGATGTACTCGTAGACTCATCCCCAGGGACGATTCGTAGTACGGAGTCATAGTTCAGTCGTTCAGTGTAACGCGCTTTTCCGATGCATTGTGCAGTGCAGTGCATCATATGTAGTGTTACGACTATTATTCCTATATGTTCCTATGATGGAGTATACGTGCCCATTGTATTTCTATAACAGATCACCATGCTTTATGTGCTTACAGTACTAATATTTTCTGCCTGAAAATTTAATGTTTTTAGAAGCAAATACTGTAGGGATTATAATAATAGGTAGCAGGCGCGAAGCTACCTAAGAACACGATTCCCATCGAATTACTTTTTTGGAAAAAAAATATAGGTATAATAGTGTCTAATCTGACTTAATCCCATAAGAAATGTTAGCCCCGGCTTCCCATCTGCAGAAATCCACCCTTCGCCACTGATAGGTAGGCACCATCGAATATCAAGTAGTTATCTCAACAGACGCACAGCAAAGGATGGACTCTCCATCATGCTTGTGAGTGATCATCGGCTGGCTCAATGTGATCACTCTACCCTTGAGTATTTATTTTTATTTACTTATTTTGTCTATCATCCTTTTAGGTCCGTCTAGATATTTGGAGTTGTCAGTAAATAATTCAGACTCAAGGTGCTCTTAGACTAGCAATTTTTCGAGTAATAATTGCGGCAACTTGTACAAATCGTATTGATTAACATTATTTCGCAATAATTTCTGCAATAGTTAAAGCGAAACGACGATAATAATAATAATAATAATCTTTGGTCTTTTTAACTTTCTCCTATCTCTTACCATATTCCTATTAAATGCGAAAAACCGCGAAGAGGGACCTTTTCGGGGGGGGGCAGGGGGGGTTGCGGCAGGATTTTGATAGGCAACCCTAGTGCGATGTAATACCCTATTGGTAAGCTATCATTTATACCACATTTCGATCAAAAAACAGATACGTCATAAATTAAGCAGCGGGCTCTTGGACTAAAACGAGAAAGAGAATCGACTAAAATGACTGAACAGATGGGATATTCAGCAATTCGTGTCGTCGACATCATAGTAAATTTCTTTTTCGTTTGCACGCAATATCGTTGTTCCGCTTTAAATATTGCCGAAATAATTGCTACATAGTTGATAAATACGATCCGTACGGGTTGTCGCAATTATTGCTCGAAAAATTATTCGTGTAAGAGCACCTTTACAGAGTTTAGTAATATAGGTCACGAATGTCTCTATTTAGGGTGCAAAGAGGCGTAACTGACGTAAACACACACGTCTCATTCATCATCTACACACTTCGACATCTACACAGTTGTCAAAAACTTTCTACATTGCATTGTTTAAAATGCCACGATAGGTATTATGGATGGATCAAAAAAATTAAATCAATCCACCGCTTTATAATTATTTTGATACTAAATTGTGGGTCCGTCGCAATAATAGTTCTCCCAAACGCAGGAAGTAGAGAATATCTAATTACGCATTTGATTCAAATCAGCGCACAAGTCAAAACTATAATAGTCTAAACATTTTCAAAGGACTAATTGGCACTCTTGCCCAAATCGCTGACGATTGTACTGAACTGTACAATGCCAATCATAATAATCATTATCAACATCATGCCCCACTCTCCCCTTTACACATGATTTTTCAATGAGGGGAATGTTGGCGAATGTCGTACTCAACAGCAACCTATAAACTGAGACTTCTCTCCATACTATGGACTCCAGTTTCTATGAACTTGAAGCCGGGTGTAAACTGGTAGAGTAAACAGTATAGTCGACTAGCATAACTACTCCACCAGTTTGGAATTTGCATAAGTTAGTAGCGATCTCTTTAAGTTATTGTATCGTATTTTTATAAAACTAATGTTTTGTATATCATTTGAAAGAACATAAACAAGACAAGTTTCTTCCAGATTTCTGAATCTTTAGATATTATTTTTTATTATCGAAAATCCCCTCCAAAGTTGTAACTCGTTATTAAAATCTCTCTTTCTCGAAATTTATGTAATCCGTCATTTTGTATCATTATTGTCTCTTCAGATTGAAACTAATGAGTTCAATAGACTAAACACATATTCAAGTAATAAAAAATAATGATAGAACTAAGTAGGTACCTTAACTTACGATGCTATGCGGGATTAAACGTGAGTAATTCGGGGTTTTACGATAAAAAGTTAAAATCTCGAATAACTCGAAAACCGTGCGACTTTGGACAACTAAAAAGCTCCTAAATGACCTGTACATACTATCATCCCTGAAGATGTCAGCTGTATCTATCTATCAAACACTCTGTAGAAAGAAGCATATTACATATAGTTACTATTCTACCGTGCTACTATACCGTTTACTCGACCCTGTTGTTGAGGTATTGATATACTAGTACTTGTAGTATGTTCTATTTTATATTGCAACTCAATGTAAGAACAACTACATTGATTATAATATATGGGGTTGATAGTTGAAATAAACTATTATTAAATTTTGAATACATAAATGAAACGTGACTCATCACTCAACTTTGATTTTAACTTTTCAATTTGTAATTTTGAGGGGATGAGTAGAGTAGTGAAAACTGTAACAAACTGTTGAAATATTTACATAAAATCAGTGGTGGTATTGATGAAAAATTGTGGAGTAAATATTGACATAAAAATTTAATAATTATTGCAAATTGTTTCAATGACAACTACTATTCATTTCTATGTTGTTCGTTCTTCGGGTTTCCTTACTGCGTGTAAAGCGGTTGAATAACCGCGAGCTTTCGGCAGCGATACTGCTGCCATCTTCAGGGTGAACTCATCCTGAAGACGATAGTAGGATCGCTGCCGAAAGCTCAGTTATTCAACCACTCTAGACGCAGTAAGAAAACAAGGAAACCCAAAGAACGAACAACACAGAAATGTCCCAATATTTCCAATGCTGCTGCTGTCGTTTGTCCTCTTGACTGAGGGTCGCGACTCTCACTCCCGCAGTTGACTATCCTCCTCCATAAGCCTCTGTCCATGGCCAGATGTGCGGCCTCATGTAGAGTGGTATTGGTGGCTGCCTCAGGGTTCTTTGTTTTTGCTGCCCCTGGCTCGGTCGAATAGTTTTGTAATTAGTCTAAGTTATTATGTAATGTAGCTCATTGTTTGTTATCATCCTTGTAGCAGGGATATTGAAGGTGTCATTCCGGACGGTGTTGCTGGGGGGTGCCCTTCTGGCTAACCCTGGGGCCGTCTGAGTAACTTTGGGCTGTAAGTGCGAATAAAAAGGCGCCTAACTGGCGCCTGTGTTATTCGGGTGTGAGGAGGGACCTTCAATATATGCTCTCCAACGCATCGGCGATCTGCCTCACGGTCTCCTAACTTTTACACTGCCTAGCATCCCAATAATGGGGTATAAAAAGTTGTGGTTAGAGAGAAAAGGTCTCAGCATTGCGATTAGCTCTCGCTAGTGAACATATTATGTCATGGTCTAGTATTGCTTGCTTTTTAAGAAGTTTCAGTATTTTGTTCACTTGAAGTAGGTATCTACAAATAAATAAATAAAAATAGAAGTTCAAAAAACAACAGACGACGTGAAAGACAAGAAATTTTAACCACGGACAACATTGAGCATTGATCAACTTGCATTTAAGAACTTAGCGGAACAGTATATTCTGGATCGGGTGCAATACCTTCTCATAAAAGAAAATAAACGGCAAGATATGGGATGAGAACAAATGCTAAAATTGAGAATTCTGAATTCTCCTATCATGACAGCATCGAACCTAGTTGAGGGCAAAACCTTAGAAAAATATTTTAAATTAGTTTGCAGTTACGTTAATTCTTATTTGCGGACTGTACCCAATAAATAAAATAGGGCATATTGCTTGCAAGGGTATGATTTAAAACTAAACACTCTTCAGTATATACAGTATGCCTAATATGAATAGAAAAATATTCTAAAGACGTCATTAGCTTCGGTACTTTACTCGTTAGAAACAAAATGTAAGTAAAGGAGGGGAGTTATTATAATATCGAACGATTTCCATTGAAATTGAAATCCAATTATGTAAATCAATCCATTGAAAATCGTGAGGGTTACTTTTCCTTCTTAGAGTCGACGATATCCTTGAAATGTATGCAAAGTTTTTAAACGAAGTAATAGCCTTGGAGAATTGAAACTGTTTAGTAATCGTCACCCAAACACCATAAGTCAGTCAGGTCGTTGTGTTGTGAAAAACAATAAGGGATGGAAACTAAAGAAGATTTGATTGTTAGGGTGAAGATGAGAGAATAATTGTCACGCCATCTTGAGAGCAAGGGTGAAAGTTCTGGACGGTTGGGTTATCTTTCTAATACTATCTAGTTCTCCATTAATAATTACATATTAATGTGAGTAATAATGATGATATTTCTTGCAGCATATTGGGACTAATTGGGAAAGAAGCCTATCTATCTATATCTATATATCATACACTCACGCCACGTCCCTTGCAGGGTAGTCAGAGAGCGCCTGACAGCACCAAGATTATAACCCAGACACCTTCTGATTAGAAGTTTGCCCTGCAACCATCTGTACCAATAAAAACCCATATTATCTGGAATGATTCTGTTTGTAGTTTTGTATGAGAATAATCTATCACTCTTTTTGTATTTTTGTACAAAATGCAATTAACTTGTAGTACTAGTATATTCCAATCATGACGGCCATAAAGAGAAAATTGCACTCCTAGAACATTACCTACTCAGTCAACTATCCAGTCGGTAATTAAAGTGAAATACTACACTATCATTGCCTGGTATATTCGTTTCGTTCAATTGCGAAGAGTTCGTTTAATTTTTCTCGCTGTGCATGCACTACGCGCTTAGCAATTTCAACTCGGTCAAATATTACTGATTGAACGACACTACCATCAAATCAAAGGTAATTTATCAAAGAGTATTGGAAAATACGAAACACTATTAATGGCATAACAACTTTGAAATTACACTTTTTGATGAAAGTTCAGTACTAATTGCTGTTTTGAAGGTTTGAATACATCAAAGGTTCAGGAAATGATCCTCGAGGAATATTATTCAGTTTCAAATTATATTCGTTCCTATACTTTATTGGTTTCTATGTTGAAATGCAAAAGGTGTTTTCCCAGAAGAGATGCAATCAGTGTAGCCTATACATAGTTATAAGAGATAAGTATGAATTGGTGGGTACTTCTTCGCGCACACAATACATATACGAGGTATTTTTGCATTTGAATAATTTTAATGAAATGCTTACCATTTCTTCTTTATGACTGCCTGATATATCTTTCCAGAAATTTCCGTTCATAAGGAATTTAATTGAGTATACTAGAATCATTTAGTTTTTTTTTATTACTGCTTTGTCCCCATGTCCAGTTCAAGTAATTCGCAGGCATTTGAATAATTTTAATGAAATGCTTACCATTTCCTCTTTATGACTGCCTGATACTTTATTTTTGTAGAAATTTCCGTTCATAAACTAGAATCATTCATTACTTCTTTGTCCTCCAGTTCAAGTAATTCGCAGGCTTTATAATGGCAGTACCATTTGACTTATTTTTTAATAAAGTTATATACACATACAATTTATAACTTATCAAATCAAAACCATGACAATTTTATTACATAGATAACTGTATAAGCACACATTATTTGATCAATAATTTTCATTAATTCATTTATCAGGGTGTGGTTCTACTAAGGCAATTTTTTTCAAGTACTTGTTACATCTTACACAAAAAAACTAAAGAATGGTAGCCTTCCTAGCATCTGATGGCAAATTGTCGAACAGCCCGAACCCTTTATAGAATGGGCTGTTTTCGATAGCCTAGCGATGGTCTAGCCACTTGGAGGTGAAAACCCTCCCGACCTATCTTGCGGTATGCATGAACTTCATAATTACCGTTATTACCGAGTAGTATTGTCGCCCCTTTAGCATGCTTCTTCAAAACCTAAGTAAGAACTTCTTCTTCATCATCCTTTGTGTAGGTAGACCATGTAAAAAGACTTAAGAAGTAAGGCAAGACCAGTAAGAATATTTAAAAACACAATAGTATAACAATGTCAGCTCAATGCTGAAGTTATATGTAAATGGTTCAGTCGGCATGCGATATTTACTCGTATCCTCACCCATGGGCGTCTTCAGGGGGAGATTGGAATGGGCATTTATTTTTTCATACTAAATGGTAAAACCTCACAAACAATCACATCACTACAACACATTTTCTTATCATATCATAAAGTATGAAAATTTATCATGAAAAAATTCGCATGCGGCGCTATTTACGCGTTTTTTTTTATGCTATATCGATTTTTAAATTTTTGTAGCCCCCCTAGCCCCAAGGCTGGCGACGCCCATGTGCTCACCTATTTTTTTTTCATTTCTAGATCCGAGATTGGCATTCTCCTAGTAGTCATTACAGTAATAGTTCCATGAACCTGAATAGTCCTTTGATCATATTATGTACTAGCATTGCTTGTTGGCAATAGATTTAGCAAACTAGAGTTGTATTAATATCAATGACCGTATCGTAACAGCAATAGTCTGCCTGCGTCTGTCTGGCCACGTGGATTAGTTTGCACAGTGTCTTTGTGTGATCACATTAGGGCGAGAATCAAAGCGCCAAAACACGTGTCTTGCCAGAGATAACTCATCGGAGACACGTGATAATGTGGGGATCATCCACTAATAATATTTGTTGGAGACTGTGATTATAATCTATACTACATCATACTTAATAATCTACGAGAACTATATTGCTTCTTAAGTGCACTAGAGCGACTGTAAGATGTTCGTACTAGAATGAAAGTTAACATATTGAGTATTAAGGACACTGAAGAAGGATGAGTATTTGTGAATACTGTTGAGATGAGAGCGTTCAGAACGATATATGGAAAAAAAACGTATGGATTGTTTATAAATGAAGTGACGAAATATAAGTTAAGTAAGACGATTGTCATAACTATGAGCAAAAATATTCAAGTTGTGTAGTTAAAACACGTCGAATCAATGATGAAAGGATACAACGATGGAAAAATAAATGGCTGAAAGAAAATGTGTTTGGAAACACGACCATTCAGGAGCCTGACCCGACCATGCCCTTATGTTGGCTGAAGAAGGATCAACATACCTTAGGTCTTTGTGGAAAAGGATTTTTAGAGCATGTCTGTTTTTAGTAACCTTTTGAATCAAGTTTACATCTGAATTTGTTCTGCATCTGCTCTATGGGTTTTATTCCTTTGCCTACGACTTTATTTAATGTTGCATTTAATCTATGCTAGTGAGACTTGGACATGGATGAAGAAGGACAGATCAGGGCTGAATGCAGTGGAATTAAGGTCGCTAAGAAGAATGGGTGGAAAATCACTGAGAGATAAGCGATATGGAATGAGGATATTAGAAAAATTAGTGATTGCAAGACGGTTGTAACTACAATGAAAGTGAGTAAACTAAGATGGTTTCGACATGTTGAAAGAATTAATGACGACAGGATGACAAAAAATATATATTTGGCCGATCATGGTGACCAGATCCTCAAGGATGGGCGCGTTTTGAGTAAAATAAATTGGAGAACGTGTATGACACATTGCTTGAATGTGACGGAGGCTAGGTGTTATGTAAGAATAGGGAATTATGAAGAACAAAAGACACGCGGCCAACACCCGAATAACCTGAAAGGAAGAATATATATACCATGCTGCGAAAACCTACAACATCAAGAATAGGGCAGTCTGGCGCTCGGTCCTCTTTGCCTATTCTGCAAAGTATGCGGCGTGAGGGTGGAGATAGTTAGATCTATCACTTTTAAAGTATAAGAAGCAATAAAATAAAAAACATTGTTTGTTATAATATTGTTATATTGATTTCAACGAATTTGTATTCAATGATCGCGAGATGGAAAAGATGTAAATGTACATAAGTAATATTACCTACAAAGAACGAAGAAATCCTTTTTGGAAAGAGGAAAAAATGGAAAACGAGCAATAAATAAAAAATCAAATATACGCACATTGTGTACTAAACCCCGTTGCGATTCTGAAACGCAAGCTGAATACGAGATTAAGTGGGATTAGTTAGGGATGCCAATAGTATCAATGGAATTACAATAACGAAGGACCATTATTTAGGGTTGCCAATGTAAACAATCGACCATCGATCTAATACTATTATTGTCGTTAGAAGTGTTATTTTATTTTGTACCTACATTACAATATTATGTCATTATTTTTCCGTGGGAATTTCGACATAATTTTGGTTGTTCGTACCTAATAAAATTTATTTTTCTTTGCCGGGCGGATTTTCTCTCGATTTTTATGTAAATATGTTTGCTTGGTGTGTGTTTTTGTACACTATACAGTAATTGACTGCGGTTATCCTATTTTTGGGATAGGTACATCGTGATGTATTAGGATGACCAAATTGGTGGACGCACCCGTGAAAATTAATGAGTGAGCCTAACTATGACGTCATGGCCATTTTCCACGTCGTTCTGGTCCAAAATCGCATGAACAATATAATAGGGGAAGTGATACAGTAATTGGCCCTGTAATAGTAATTGGCCACAAACATTAAAATTTTCAAAAACTGAGGTGTAGTGAGTATTATCCAGATTGTGAAAACACAGTCTGGTAGTCCAATTATTTATGCTTATATTGACAATAAACATTACCACAAATGTTGGCACTTTAATACACTTTTTTTAGAATTTCGAAAAGCGTAGAAAAAAATCACGGTTTTCTTAAGTTTTTGTCAAGGGTATAAGTTTTTTTCCCGATCATGTGAGTAATTACCCAATTTATTCTGGTTAAAAAGGACCACATTATATTAATCATGTTTAATTAAATAACATATTTTTTGTTATAAAAACCTGCAAATAAGTTTCTAAGGCTAAATACGAGGGGTGGACAATAACTGTATCTGTAAAATATCAGTTTCACAGTAATTGGCCCCCCCATGCCAATTACTATAAAATTTGCGAATGTATGGATGAACATAGTTATTGGCATAGGCCAATAACTATATGGCCAATAACTGTACTCGCTAATAATTTACCAACAAATTTTTATAATCTTATAAGTCGTTATCAAAGTTTTTGTCAGAATCTTTTAGTTAAATCTAATTTTAATTTATAACATGTTTTAAAAATGCCTAAGAAATATATTGCGATAGAAAAAAATTAACCCAAACCCAGTTATGTGTAGTAGTTGCTGCCAAAAAGAAAAAAATCTAAGAGATCAAAAAAATAATCCCAACTGAAAACAAAAAAACAATCTAGAATTTTCATCAAATTCTACTTTTATCAGAAGAAAATGGTAGAATATAAAAAGCTCCAATTGAAATATATTGTTAGATTTTCTTTGGATAACAATTTTCAATAAAAAATAAACCACTCATTTCATTTTTGCACATTTTTTTATTTTATTTTTTAAATTAGCATATTTAATTTACAAATTTTTGAGTTTTTAATGAAAAATCGTGTCATTTTGATTGAAAACATGCTCCGTAATCAAGAAGAGTGGCCAGCTACTTGAATTTTGCAATTTAAATCATTAATATACCGGTGGCTAATAACTATAACAAATCGGGGCCAAACACTATCGCAAGGGGGCCAATTACTGTGACATTGCTATTTTTTATTTCCGGTTAAGAAAAATATATGTTCTAGCTATTTAAATGCAATGAAAATTAATCGTACTCATAAAACAACTATTCAGGTGTATAAATCCAAAGTTTCATTAGAATAACTCAAAAGGTAAATGTGTGGTTAAGAAATATGTGGAGCCAAGTAGCTTAAGTGGCCAATAACTATAGCTCTTCCCCTATTAAATATTAAATTTCGCTTCATTCTAAAACCTTTTACGCTAATTTACTAGATAAAGGTTCAATGTTCTTACCTATAAATGTACTTATTTTTTTAAAGCGTAGTATTTAATAAAGTTGTTGAGAACTAAGGTCTCAAAAATCTCTTTTTTCTAAATGTCAATATGCCTACTCTTAAACCCAATTTTTAAATAAACCCGTTGAAAATAAGTGACATCTAATGAAAAATGTGTAAAAATATTATTTAATAATCCATTTCTTTCTGCTTCTTGTGCTGATCTATCGGTCATTGTTGACATTAAATTTGGATGTTGGGTATTTATGTTCACATTTATTTACACACCTCTTTAATGGGAGACTGTCTGAACCATTCTTGGCGCCTGTGGTCAGGCGACCTCTATAGCATATTACGTATGTACATAAATATCTACTATATCAGCCAAATGGAGGGATATTGAGATGGCACAGACAAGATTGAGACAAAACATGAATGGAGACAATACTAAAATATAATGCTGTAATTCCTTGTTACAGCCGAATACGAAATTGTCTTCTGAAACCATTTTTCATAAAAACTAATCTGGGTGTAGATAAAAAAGGGGAAAATACTTTGTAGTATTTGGCACAATGCACATTGCACATTGTATATTTCTTTTGCATGAATGTGACGGAAGCTAGGGGTGTGTGTAAGGATAGGGCTGTCTGGGCCCTGTCCTCTCTGCCTACCCTGCAAGGGACGTGGCGTGAGGGTATAGATAGATAGATAGAGTATATTTCTTAGAAAATTAATTATCGAGCTCTTAGGCTGGCCACACACGTCCCGAAGTTCAGTTCCGGAATCGACCGTTTTGCAAAAAAGTTCCGATCAAAACCTCTCTCTGAATTCAGCGTCACCCCGATTTTAAATTTTTTTGCAAAACGGTCGATTCCGGAACTGAACTTCGGGACGTTTGTGGCCAGCCTTACTCATCAAACACTTGCGTATTTTAACACAATTGACCTAGAAATTAGAAAAACGATAAATATGAATTTTTACAATGTTGGTTTTCATTAATTTGTGTAACAGTAGTTATTTCAACGGATTTACAGCAAAAGATTGACTTTTCATCAGGCTTATGACTGTGTGTAATGTGATCACTTTACACTTAAGTAACATTAATCAATTCCAGTCCATCAATTTGAAGTGGTCGGGATTTGAACCCAGACCTCCAGCCTAACACGCCGATACTCTACCCGCTGAGTTATGAAAGGTGATGTATACTCCAACCATCTTTTTGTTCCCTGACTAGACTTGTTAAGTCATTGCAGGTAGATGGCGGTAGGGATGTCATGCCAACTTTAAAGTGATCACATTAAACAATCCGACGGGTCATAAGCCTGATGGAAAGTCCATCGTTCGCTGTATATCTCCATGTTATTTCAACTATGACATGTGAAAAATCCGATGTTTCTCACAAAATAAAAATTGTGATGTTCAAAAATATTGTCCACTTGTGTGTTAATGTGAGAGGTGGTTGGTAGCCTGGTTGGTAACGCGCTCGACTGTTAGTCCGGTGTACGCGGGTTCGATCCCCGATGCCGACTCACCCCACTTCGAGACACAAGCTTTTCAAGCTTACTGATGTGAAGTGTACAAAAATGTGTTTGGGTCTATTTCGATAAAACCAGATTCATTTTATTAAAAAAAAAGTGCTTCACAATTAGAGAAAGGCCTCATATTTGTCAAAAAATAGGAGACAAAAAAGGGAACAAAGTAATTGCGCCTTCTTAAGTTTTCTAAGAATCTTACTTTTTGACTTCCGTAATAATTTTGATATTGTACTTTATAAGATACTCAAGTAATATCATTTTCATTTTTCGCTACGCTAATTGAAAAGACCTCGGAAAATTTTCATTTTTAATGAAGTAGGTCCTACTCACTTCATTCATTCTCTTGTATCTATATTCTCTTACACTCTCTTTTGGTCTGCGTTTCACTTCAAGAATGAATATTTTTTCTCTTTTTTTCCCACATTTTTTTTTATTTTCCTTCCCGACGTCTTGTCGTCTTTTGGGACAGTAATTTGATTACACTTAACAAAAAAAGAAGAAAAATTTTATAAACCCAATTTAAAACCATTTTGACCTTTAAATTTTATACTTACTGTTTTACAGCAATGTCAATCAAAAAGTCTGAGGATTTTTTATTTCATTTTTTGTGGGATATTTTGTTGTTATTGTCTATCTATCTATCTATATCTATACCCTCACGCCACGTCCCTTTCAGGGTAGCCAGAGAGGACAGAGCGCCAAAAAGCCTTATCCTTGCACACACTCCTAGCCTCCGTCACATTCGCTCACACGCTCTCCTATTCCTTTTATTCAAAACGCGTCCATCTTTCCATCATCATGGTACATTGTTAGCTTAATTATAGAGGTATTATTTAGATTTATCTGTCGTTGTTGTTGTAATCTGCGTCTACACATTCCTTCTCAATTTTTATTACCGTTTTTAATATACCAGCACCTTGCAATTTGCACACATTATTAGCTCTAGTAGTCAGCTAAAAAGCTAATCCTGTCAGCTAAAAAGCTCTAGGTGCCAGCTAAAAATTAATGAAGTACTTTTCTTGTGATGTAATGAACCAATAATTAGGTATATGACGTCTGCTAACTTTTGATTGGCTACGATCATATTAAATTCATAAAGGAAAATTCATAATTGGTGAACATCTCTCAACATTCTGAAGAACCTATAGTCACTGGAATATTTTGACAGTAGAAGAAAAATTTAGAATTATGTCTTTAATTAATTACATTTCGTGTCTTTGTTATTTCAAATTAAATTCATAAATAAGCCTCATTTTGAGAAACGAACGTCAGATTACAATCACATCTCAGAATTTCAAGGTTCCCTGTCTGTCTTCTGTCTTCTTATCCCATTCGTCTCTTTTGTAAAGTAATTATAGGTAGGTACGAGATACGGATCAGAGATGGAAAGGAGAACATTCATGTATGTACCTTTACTGAATCGTCTTGGTATAATAAATTGACTGCAAATTTCTTCAAAGTGTATTTGAAATGAAAGGGTAAATGCTGTGAACAATGTGTGCACTGTTCGAATTGTTGTGAATGAGTATGCATTTGGCGTGTAAATGTTTTATTTTTGAGTCGTTGTTATTATTGTGAAGGAATTGACTTTTGTGTCAACATTCGTATTGTGTAGACTGCAACTATTTGGAGTATTAATTTGTTGTGTATGATTGAGTCCTGCCCACCACACAAGCATTTGGTTGCTTAAGAAGGGCAGTATCCAAAATAATACAGAGGATGTGATTATATTTTAAGTGATGCTATTAATATTGTGTTATTTTGTAATAAATTTATTAAAAAAAAATCTTGTCTATCTTCAGAGTCTGATATTTACCTATCTTAATATCCCTATTTAACTTCCTTAAACCCCCTTCACTCCATAGGTATCAAAGCGAAAATTGAGCCATGCAGGGAAGATGAACGAAACATACGCTGAACTAAATAACGAGCCCTTAGTGGCAGGTGGAAAGTATGGATCCAGAGGGCCGCAGATCGGGGTGCTGAAATCATCAAGGGGTGCCTATACGTTAAATAGTGGACCATGAAGAGGCTGGACGAGTAAGAGAGTTTTCTGATGTGTAGAAAGGTACACTGAAGAATTTTCTGTTCAGAATTTTTCTGGTAAAAGAACGTCAGATCTTTTGAACCAATTGCACACTTTCTAACATTCTTAAACGGTATTAAGGGCATGGCACCAGGAATGACGTCACAGTCTTTTCCCACGGCATTAAGGTTCAAAATCGCGTGCCAATCGCATGATAAAATAATAAAAATAGCGTTTTTTCCATTTTTTGGAGTTAATTTTGCGTCTATCAAAAACTTTTACGGTTATTCCCTAGATTTTAATACATATTATCAGTACAAAAAAAATTACACCGCGACTTTCGGGAAACGAGTTTCCGTCTTTCGGAAAAAAGAGCAGAGGCGTTTTTAATTTTTTTTGAGAAATCTTTACAAGATATAAACAATCTTTTACGGTTATTCCCTAGATAAAGGTTCAATGTACCTACCCTATTTTGTTATAAAGCATATTTAGTAACAGTAGTCGAGATTAAAGGTCTCCCGTTTTTAGAAATTTTTGAAATGTCGGTATGCACACTCTTAAGAAAGCTCCTCATACAGTTAGTAAAATGTATTTCACTACCAACTTTATATAATTTCAACAAAACCGCGAACTCTTTCGGTGAAAGTAACGCGTTTGAATAACTTTGCCTTGCAACTTTCTATGTACATAGAAATGTTTGCATTGTTGAAACAAATTTACGCTGTACTTGCAGTAGTTTTTATTGTTCTTTACTGTTAAAAGACTTAAATAAGAGTTCAAATTCAAACGTTTCACAGTGTAAATCTTTATTTTACCACGGTGAAATAAAATTAAGGCAAAGTTGTTTTTAGTTATTTTCTATTGGACTGGTTTAGTTAGCTACGTAAGTTCAGCTACGTATAAAATAGATAAAAATAATATAGGGCATGTTGAGAGAATGAATGACAGGATGACAAAAAAGATATATTTGAGTGTGCGAAGAGGGGTGAGAAAGCGCGGCCGCCCGAGACTGACCTGGTCCGATCATGTCGACCAGATCCTCAAGGACGGACGCGTTTTGAGTAAAAGGAATCGGAGAGCGTGTATGACAAATTGCATGAATGTGACGGAAGCTAGGAGTGTGTGTAAGGATAGGGTTGTCTGGCGCTCTGTCCCTTCTGCCTACCCTGCAAGGGACGTGGCGTGAGGGTATAGATAGATAGAGATAGAGAGTAATATATCATCACGGTACAGTCCAATAATGGGGTAACTGGGGTAATGGGGTAAAGCAGAACCACCAGCAGACCCGTTACAAATGAGGAGCAGCAATTATTAAATCCACTCTTTTGTGCGTCTAGAATAAGTCTTAATTTAATACTGAGCTCTCTCTGTGACCTCACAAACACCTGTTTCTCCATAAACTTTCACATTACAAATTACCCCTGAGTAAGAAGGTAGAGATTATGTAAATAAAACCATTTGTCACTCAGCGCTCTAATATGAAAAAAAGTTTTAAATTTATTAATACATCACCCAACGCACAAAGTTGTGTCACATTGTGCTTCATTCAGTATTTCCTTTTAAAAATGTTCAGTTATTTTATTGAACATTGATTTTTTTTTTATTAACAATACCTAAACTGAAATAAGTAATCGTGTAAATAACATTTCGAGAACCACGCATATATTTCTCCGCAAAATAGTTTTATTTATGAAAATTTACTATTTAAGATATTTTTGTGATAAACCAGTACCTACGACTTACTACAAGTTCGGCTGTTGCCTAGAGCAAATAGGAGTAGGTATGTGTTCAAAATTTGATGTTGCTGGGGTATTAGAAAATTATCAAAGAATGGAAAGGAAAATTTATTCGCAGACAAAGACAGATGAGCGTGGTAAAAATTAAAATTACGAATATTATTGACAAAAAAATTATGACAGGAAAATAGCAACCTGTCTCATTTTCCAAAGTTCTACGTAAATCTTCTTCTTCTTCCTCTTTAAATAGAGCTTCGATCTGTTTAGTCAGGGCTCAAGTCACGTTCCTGTGATGAAGAAGTCCAACTCTCTCTCCATCTTTTCGGTGGACGTCCCGTTGGTCGGCGTCCTTCAGAGATCTCTTGCATGACGAGCTTAGGAATTCTTGTGAGGTCCATCCTTTCAACATGATCCCTCCAGAACTGCCTCCTTTTCCTGCTCCATCTGACGATGTCCTCAACATTGCAGGTTCTGCGGATTTTTTCATTTGGTATCCTGTCTCTGAGTGCCCAAGATGGGTCGCAGTCTATGTACGAAAATACTGACCAAAATTACAATAAGTAGGTCTTGGTACCGACTTTAATGAAACGTTTTAAAATACTGACCGTTATAAAAAGTTTAATACGAAAATCAGATATATCATTGCCAAAAAAAATCATGACAGGAAATTAGTAAAAGTTGCTCAAACTTCCATAAACGTAGCAAGGCCTCCGCCCTTCCCTTTCCCCTTCCACGTCACCCCATCCCACACAGCTGTTCGAGAGGGATGACAAATGTTTCCCCTCTTACAACTTTAGCCCAATTAACCAAAATTCTTGACACTACCATCTGGCAACTTTGTTTCCAGTTTTAGTTGACTTCTCATACATTATGAAAATGATTATTACTAAGTATTTACCACTGTCTGCGAATATTTTGGGACTATACAGCGTGTAACAATTAGTTCTATGTGTCTTTTTTCAGATTATTACTTTTAAAATTTATTTATTTTATCCTTTCGCCGACGATGTAATCTGTACTTCAATAAGTAAGCCAACTCGTCTGAGTTTTATTTATCGATTTGGGTATTAAAAAATGTCAATAATAAAAATCTCCAAAACAGTGTTGTATTTTCTCCTATTTGAGATCACTCGCAGACGAGTCGATAGTCGTAAAGCATCACAGAATAGTGTAGAACTCTCATATTCCACGTATATGCACGAAAATATTCTCGCATCTATAATACTTACTGCGTTTTCAACTTTTGGACGGCTGCTGTACCAGTCCACATACTTTTTTATCTCATAGAAAACTAACTTATTAGGTACACTTATTTATGGAGCGTTTTGTAGAACTAGCCCTCCCATGGGTCCATTCTGAAACCCTAAATCTAGAAGGACTAGAAAACTGTTGATTAGGAAAACAAATTTTGATTTGCTTACATAAAGATGCATACATTTACATACATGCGATACCCTAGTGCAAAGTATGCAGGAAAGTATTTGGGTTTGTATTTGCAAGCCCAGATCCAATTTTTTTTAAAGACGCGTCCTCCATTCGACTTTCGGTTGTAGAATGTATTAAATAAATCTAAAATTTTCCGATCTCAGTGAAACACCCTTCATGATGAATACGACGGAACATTTACGACAATTCAAAGTTACAAATTTGTAATTGTAAGATAAGAAGTTAGGTTAATTTGATAAACATACGTGTGTAGTAAATAATGTATTAGATTCTCCTTAACTTTATTACTAATGTTAAGTATGTAACATTTAAGATTATGCATACCGACATTTCAAAAGTTCCTAAAAACGGGAGACCTTAGATCGCGACAACCTTACTAAATATGCTTTGAAAAAAAAAATAGCGTAGATGCATTGAACTTTTATCTAGGGAATAACCGTAAAAGATTTTTTATATCTTGTATAGATTTCTCAAAAAAAAGTGAAAAACACCTCTGATCTTTTTTCCGAAAAATAGAAACTCGTTTCCCGAATGTCGCGGAGGTTTTTCAAAGTGATAATATGCATTAAAATCTAGGGAATAACCGCATAGTTTTTTGATTGAAGCGAAATTAACCCCAAAAAATGGAATAAATAGGAGATTTTTATCATGCGATTGTTCAAAGCGATTTTGGATCTTAATACCGTGGGAAATTACCATGACGTCATAGTTGGGTCTGTAGCCTTAGGTGTGTATTATTTTAGCAGGAATTCGTAACGTAACGTAAGACGTAAATAAACTTGGAGGGTGACGCAAGGATTATAATCGTAATTATAACTTGACTTACATAATTAAAATTTTCATCCGATAGGAACCTATCCTATCGGATGAAAATTTCAAACTTTCAACATCCATGTATAGAATAATAAAATTTAAATACACGATTGCTATAGTCAATAGTGTTTAAAATCGTATCAAAAAACAGTATTTTGTTGGATAATTCAGTTCTTTGAAATCAATCAAGAAGTCAATAAGTAAAAAGGCACAAAGTTACTAAACTAAGAAAACAAATTATCTTTGTGGACAGTAGTGTTCTTTTGGTAAGTTTTGTTTTATTTATTTAAGCAAATCACAACTAAATTAAGGTATTGTTGTCAAATTATAAAGGTTCGCTTATACTAGCAATTATTGCCGAAAGAATTGCGCAATTCATTGCTCCGAGTTGTCGAGCAACTATTGAAAGTTAAAATATTGCCGAAATAATTTTATTTATTTATTTATTATAAATAAATAAATAAAACCTTAATTGAAAAAAAATATTTTCTCCAAATGGCGGGTTTATTGCCATAGGCAATGTCTACCAACCAACTACTCGTGACATAATATATATTTGATATACACAATACATACATACAACTGTATGAAAAAGAATAAAATAAAAATAAATCCTAAAACATGAAATTATTTATTATGACATGTCTTTGAAATTGTACAATTAATTGCTCCAGTTGGGGCAATGAGTTGCCGCGCAATTATTTCTCGAAAAATTGCCCGCGTAAGAGAACCTTAAGGATAGCCATTATGCATAATAAAACAAAACAAAAAAAGGAAAAAAGTTCCCTAAATTTTTGTTGTTGTTATTATGAAAAGTTTTTCGTGGTTCTGTATGAAAGTAAAAATGGTGTGCTAAACATAATTAATTTACAAAAAATAAAAACGACCGCGAAAATGGGTTTACTCGGTTGTGAAAATGATCCGTTATAACCACAATGGAAACAAAATAATGATGCAAGGGTCTCGGGGGATGGAAAAATAATACAATAGAATTTAATAAAATTTTGTGGAACTCTCATAATAGAAGGCTTAATATATGAAAACGCAGTAAAATGCTAATGCTAATCTTTGTACCCGTCACAGTATGAAAGAACAACGCATGTGTGTATTATAATAAATTGTATAAAATTACAATATTATAATATATGGCCATGGGTGTCTTCAGCCTCGGAGCTAGGGAGGGGCAGCAAAACTGAGAAATAAATAAATGTAGCTTAAATCGCGTAAATAGCGCCGCAGACGATTTTTTTTGTGATAGTGTCAAAAGGTCGTGATGTGGTTTGTTTATTTGAAATTGTATACAACACTTTGCACAACAAAATGAAACATGATTTTTTTATAAAAAATATATGAGATTTTTTTCATAAATAGCGCCGCAGACGATTTTTTTTTTATACTAATCAGAAGGTCGCGATGTGGTTTGTTTATTTGAAATTGTATACAACACTTTGCACAACAAAATGAAACATGATTTTTTTATAAAAAAATTATGGGAATTTTTTCATCTAAAACTTATAGATTTTCAATATTTTCATACTAATTTTAGAAAATGTATGATATGATGAAAAAAGGTGTGGTTGTAATGCGATTTTTTGTGAGGCTTTAGCATTTAGAATTAAAAACTATGAGTATATACCTATTCCAATAGGGGGAGGCAGCTGCCCCCCTGCCCTCCCCCTTGGCGAAGCCCATGTAGGTATATGACGCTTTCAAAATGAATGTTGCTTGGAAATTTAATCAACATATTGCAAGTAGCTAGGTACAATATGACAAAATCAGTGATGGAAAGCCTTGCAGGGTAGCTGATTTATATCAAAGAAAACCAGACCACTCTATGTATATTATGCATCTCTACATTTTTCCCCATTCACAGTCATGCGATTTGTTGTTTTTTTTTCCTTTTCGTCTTTGAGGATCTGGTCACAATAATCGATCGTCCCAAACTGCCTATATTCATATTCAGATTCCTTCTAGCATCACTCAAAGAGTTTGGAGTGTTTCTTAGAAATCGTCTAATAAAAACAAAAGTGGTATGCCTTCCACCAGGACGAAGAATCACGTAAGTACTTCTATTAGTGTGAGTGGGTCATAGGTGTATTCGTAGGAGCCCTCCCCCAACCCCCAAATAAAAACCTATGTACGCCACTGTAATTCATTATTAAATTGCAAATTGTAATGAACAAATTCCAATAACAAACACAACCAAACAAATTCATTAGCGGGAATTTTGAATTTCGATTAACCAAAATCATAACATTAAGGGCATGCACTGAGCAAAAATCGTTTTATTTTTGCTTCAACTTTTTCAAATTTTGTATGAGAATGTTAGCGCTCAGTAAGCATAACGTAAGCGACAAAGTGAATTATAATTTTTTAAAAGAAACCTGGGAAAAAATTTAAAAACCTAAAACAGACTATTTGTTAAGATTATAATTAGGTATCAGTACCAGACTAAATTATACTTTTATATCTGAAAAACTGAACGAAGAATCTTCAGATCCCGTAAATTTTAGGGGTACTTTAGGAATATCTTTTTATTCAAGGAATTTTCAAATCCTGTAATTCCAAAACAGTCGATCTGTAGACCATACTTTCGTCTATCGCTGTCTTGAGTTTTAAGACGATTCTTTTAGTATTGGCTGAGTAAAATTCAGGACGCCGAAGCCCAATGACAGCATATAGGGCCTTAAAATAATGTGATTAATCATTGCTGGGATTGTAACGTAACCACAATCAAACATAATTCATACAATTAATAAATTATTCCGACAACGTATGTGCTGGTGTAATTTTTTCTACTAGCCACAACGTCAAATGCACAAGTTACTGCTGGTAAAAGGCCACCGCTACATTGGGTCGGACCCTTAGCCGGCTGGTATAAAGCATTTGCTTAAAGCTCCCGACCCAACTATGACGTCACGGTAATTTCCCACGGCATTAAGGTTCAAAGTCGCATGATAAAATGGTAAAAAATGGCGTTTTTTTTCATTTCTTGGAGTTAATTTCGCTTCATTAAAAAAACTTTTACGTTTACTCCCTAGATTTTAATGCATATTATCAATACAAAAAAAAATCTCTTCGACTTTTGGGAAACGAGTTTCTGTCTTTCGGAAAAAAGATCAGAGGTATTTTTCGCATTTATTTTGAGAAATCTATACCATCACGCCACGTCCCTTTCAGGATAGGCAGGGAGGACAGAGCGCCAGACAGCCCTATCCTTACACACACTCCTGGCTTCCGTCACATTCATGCACTCTGTCAAACACGCTCTCCGATTCCTTTTACTCAAAACGCGTCCATCCGAAATCTATACAAGATGTAAAAAAATCTTTTACGGTTATTCCTTAGATAAAGGTTCAATGTATCTACTCTATTTTTTTCCAAAGCATATTTAGTAACGGTTGTCGAGACCTAAGATCTCCCGTTTTTATAAATTTTTGAAATGTCAGTATGCATACTCTTAATACCATTTCCAAAGTTAACCCCCATAAAGTATGGCTTGAAATGGCAAGCAACGGTCATGATAAATGATACTTAGTAAACTTTACAGATGATACCAGCGTGACTCCTACACACACTTGGTAACAAACTGTGGTGACGATTATGTATATATATTTCCTTGGTCGGACAAAACCCCACAAGAACTTCGCTCAACATGAATAAACCCCAAGACAATTCGCTCATACATAAATTTTTTGGACAGTTTTCATTCAGACCTGCATTAGAATAAACCACAGTTCTTTTCATAAGACATATCGTGTGCGACGGATGAGTGTGTGAGCGAGATTGAGTATGGATGTGTTAGACGACCGGAATGAACTTGTATGTTTTAATTTAACTGTGGCGCATGCTTGTGGGTGACAGCTGAATTAAAAATGGACTAATTGTCTTATCTACTCGTTATCACTTTTATCTATAGTTGTTGTCTGTTTTGTGCTTTTGTTTGGAATAAAATAAAATAAATAAAAAATAAAATATCTACCTATTGCATTTCTTTAAAATTTTGGACATCGTGTTGAAAAGGTCAATAATAAAAAAAACCACCATTGTGAGTGGACCGGCAAGGCAGATGTTTATTGGCACACTGAATATTAAGTTTTACAAACTTTAACACAATAAAAATTCATTGTTATATAATGTTGCCATATTCAAGACAATGTTCTTAAATACGGCGAACATATATTTTTTTATGTGTCTAACACATCGTATGTTTTAGTTGTTGTAATTGGTTTATTTTAACTGAGATTGATTGTGTTTTATTTGTTTTTTGTGCAGAGTTTCAAAAAATGAATATCTCACAATTACTTAGTTATAACTTTGTTATTCTCAGGTGACTTAACCGTGTCAGCTCTATACTGTATTTACTCTGAGGATAGTTCTAAAAATACAATGTACAAAGTACGTGAGGTGGTCGGTAGCCTGGTTGGTAGCGCGCTCGACTGTTAATCTAGTTGGCGCGGGTTCGATCACCCATGCCGACCTACTCCACTTCACTATACAAGCTTTTTCCAAAGTGGACAAATGTGTATTTGGGTTTATTTCGATAAATCCAGATTCATAAAAATAACATTCCATTTTTGTGTACTTCAAATATTCATACATTTCACCGACTTGTGCCCCCTCTGGTGAGGTGTGGACAAACCTCTGGTTATCGGGAGTCGTAGGGGGTATGATGCAAGGTGGCATCAACTACAGGAACAAGTTGACCTCAATAAAGTTTTCTAACTATTTGATGATGGTTGATAAATACATACCAACCGTTACAATAATGACCATTATCCCCTAATAGAAATCTACCTTGTCCAACATAATTCCAAAGAGATTGTTATTACGAAAGTTTCAAATAATCATAGCAGTTATCTACAGACTAGCTTTCTTGTACTTGTATTAGACTACACCGTACTAAACCTATTCATATCAATTTTCTTAGATTTGACCATTTTGTTGAAAACTTCAATTCAATTCTATTATATTTTATTCCATTCTATTTCATTCTATTCCATCCCACTCTCTTCCATTCTATTCCAATTTATTCCTTTCTATTCCTATCCTCTCACGCTGCGTACCATGCGAGTTGGGCAAAAAGTTCATGCGCTTAGTCATAATCACTCTACGGTACAGAAAAGTAGGTTCTTGGACGGCCCCGTTTCCTCTGAAGCTAAGTCGCTAAGTCTGTCTTTCTACGTTATCAGTTTCTTTCTAAGTTACAACATCCGTCTTGCAAAGTTTGTCTTTCTACGTTGTCACCTTCTTTCTAGTTATAACATCCGTCTTACAGTCACTCATCTCACTAATCACATCATTTCCTATTCTATCTCTTAATGCGTTTTCCACACATTCTTCTGAACTATCTCATCATTCTCATCTCAACAACATTCCCACTGACTTGTCCTTCTTCAGTGGTTTAGCAAGTGACTTCTAAGATATCGAATTCTCATTTTTTTCCCCAAAAAATTGGTGGTTGAAAGATAAAACGGTGTCCAGTGAGAATCACAGTATTGCTTTAAAAAAAATTTGCCTGCGGCGCTTAATGATTTTGGTATGTAGTGGTGAAGGAATGATAGAGAGGGGAGCCTTCCGGTACTTTTTTATTAAGGACAACATCGGTTAATATAAATCACTCATTTTGATAAAGGATGGCTTCGGAAAAAAATGTACTCGTCGTTTTTGGGAGAATGACAATGATTCAGGACAGAAAACAACCAATTCTCCCGAGAAACTGGTTGTTAGCTGTCAAATTAACCCATGGGGAGGCTCCAAGATAAAGAAATAGAGTAGTGTGGGTTAATATGGGGAGAATGGAGGGGAGGTGTGGGGAAAAATGGGATAAAATGTGGGTGAGGCAGCAATCTCATAAATTATATACTAACTTATATATTTTTTCACTTTAACAATATTCCTACGAAAAGTTTGTCAGGAAAACTTGTTGAGAAACTTTTATATTTATTTGAAAACTGATTGGTTTCTGAGTAAGATATACAAAACCGAAAGGTGTTTTTTTGGAAAGTATTAAGAAAACGAAAAAGTAAATTGAGTTTTTATCATTATACCTATTATGTTTTCGATTTTGGAAGAAGTTTGAAATTATTTTATGAAACTTTGGAAAGCACTGGTTGAATAACAATTTGTATGTAGCCTACGTATATTGACATTAGTTTGAAGTTGTTCAGCATTCTTTGGATAAGGTGATGATGATTGAAAAAAAAAATGATTTTGTGTTTGACGCAGTTGGTTATAATGTCATCCCTCTTCAATCGGACAGCCTGCACTCTTGAATCCTGAAATTAGCAAATTTAAAAGAAATACCTCGGATATACAAATTGTATCAAAGCCTATTTATTAAAATAAAACAGTGGAATCTGATTAAAAACATGATTTAAAGAGGTGGGTTTTTTTTCGTATCTATTTTTTAACATATTGTAATACCTACCTATTATAAAAAAGGGTTGGACCGCAAAAAGCCAAATACTTTCTTCGATATTAGAAGCCTGTGTCGAAAAGCAGTATATGGTTGGCGCAGTTGGTTGAGGTGGCAGTCTCTCAAGCGGGAGGTGCCAGGTTCAAATTCCGTTGCTGGGGATGTATTCCACACTTTGCGATACAGGCTTCGTGCAAAGTGTGCAGGAAAGTATCTGGGTTTGCGAATGCAAGTCCAGATCCATTTTAAAAAAAAGTGCAGAACACACTGTCAATATTGAGATTCGAACCCGGCACCTGGAATAGTCGAAATGCTTAATAAACATCTTAATTATATCATAATAAACATCATAATTTCATCTTAATTTTATTTAACGTTTTTTTTTTATGTCACCGAGTTATGGGTTTGCCTGACTTGAAAACTCCAGGCATGCCAATCCTAAGAAGGTTTCCTAGTATAATAATAAATCGAAATGATATACTTACTCTAAATTTACTTAAAACGAGGTACTCAGCTAGAAATAAACTTTTATTTTTAGCCTTATTATGAAATAAATAAAAAAACTTTTAAAAAATCCAAAAATAGACTATTTTTATATTAATTTGTGTTTGTTTTATAATGACTTCAAGAATTGCGATGGACCGTCACGCGTTTAATTCCGCCCGCGTACCGCACCGGGGCTCGGCACCCTCCAATCGTCGTCAGCAGTTTTGTTAGAAAGTTCAATAAAAAGGAAATTGGTTGAATACTAATGGATGAAAATCGAGACGAGGGAAAATAAGAGCTTTCTAATATTAAAAGTCTGAGTATAACTAGTTACAAAGCATGGGATTGCTAATAACACAAAATTTGGACTGGATATTTCCTCCCCAATCCAATCCCTCTCCTCCTCCTCGTTCCATTCCCGTCCTATCCTTTCATATGTTGTATAATCAAAATGTCTATTAGTTAAGTTGTTTTTGCTATGTATGTGTAGGTCTAAGTTTGTGTTACTGTGTTTGTGTGTTGTTATTTGTGTACAAATGTAATTGGTCAGGTTTGTCAATACATATTCCTGTTTAATCGTACTGTTGTGACTGTATTTGTACCATAAATAAATAAATAAATAAAATGCTTAGAAATTTAATTTTTAAAGATAATTTAGCGATTTTTTGGGTTTGTAAATTCTTTAGTTTAAAAACAAAGTTACATAGTGTTATGGTCAATTACATCTTTTTTACCACGTTTTTCTTAGCTTGCTTTCTTGTATGTTTGTTTGTTGTAAATCTTGCAATCGATTTTTCGACCACTTCCTAACATCCAATTGAGCTGAAACTTTTTGTGCAAGCTTAGTTCCGATGACAATACAAGATTTTAAAGATTTTATGATTGTACATTAGTCGCTTATGCAATAATTAATAACTTAATTAATAAATTAACGCGTCGATTTTTCGACCACTTCCTAACATCCAATTGAGCTGAAACTTTTTGTGCAAGCTTAGTTCCGATGACAATACAAGATTTTAAAGATTTTATGATTGTACATTAGTCGTTTATGCGATAATTAATTAGCTAATTCTCAAATATGAGAAAAGTTCGCATCACTCTTTCGCATCATTATGGAAGAGATGCAGAAATACAAATTTCAGAAAGTCCATGTAGTTTTACTACACTTAGCCTCTCATACTCAAAATTGCCTCACCTCCTCGTGGTTGGGTCTGGTACTCCAAAAAATTTGGCAACAAAGAAGGCATGATTTTTGTGTGTTAAATTTAAATAAATGCATATATGAAGTTTCAATTGTTTTCTTTTAATTATGATTAAATTTTCAGATTTACAAAAATGATCGCAAGATTAACAATCCAAAACTAAAAAGAGTTAAATAATATTATCATATAAAATTTTTTATAAAAAATCCACGTTTTTCTCGGGCCCAAAGTGAACTAAAAAGAGGAAAATAACTTTTTCGGGGCTTTGTAAATCGATCAGTAAAAACGCATACCTAAAGCTACCTCTAAAATTCTACAACTAAAAACGTGGGGCGTAATTTGAACCTACAATAATTGAAAATCATTCAAATTTTCTTCAGAAATTTACCCATTCGCATGAAAATCTTATGAATTAATCTGCAAGCTTGATTTTGGATGTATCCAAGCCTAATTACTATCGACATCTAATTATAGGGGCGGAGGTAGAAAAACTGTAGAATTGGTCTGTAGAATAACTTTAGGTTAGTCTGTCCAGTTACCGGTGATGTAGTGTTGTAGTGAATTATTGTAGGTTCAAATTACGCCCCACGTTTTTAGTTGTAGAATTTTAGAGGTAGCTTTAGGTATGCGTTTTTACTGATCGATTTACAAAGCCCCGAAAAAGTTATTTTCCTCTTTTTAGTTCACTTTGGGCCCGAGAAAAACGTGGATTTTTTATAAAAATTTTTATATGATAATATTTTTAATTTCTTTCCCACATCATCTCTCGTAGTCTGTAACGTTGTCTACATTTATAATTTTATTTTCAAAATTTAATGACTTTTTAATATCCCAGAATTTTAAGACTTTATCACAGATATTTGCTTTAAGTGACAGTTTAAAATTACTGTAGGTATGTACTGTTTTATCATAAACACATTTCAATTGCTTAATTTTGATTAAATATACATATATATTTTTCTTTTTTTATCTCCTTTATCCGAACCTAGAATCCTAGACTGGGTGAGGAACATAGAAATTAGAGAGACCTGTCAGACGGAAGATATCATGAGATGGGGTAGGAAAAGGCGACGATATTAGAGAGACCACGTGGACAAGATGGATGAAGGCAGAATACCCCACATCGTTGTCCATAACAACCCGTGGGACAACGTCAGCCAGGCAGACAGCCAAAGAGGTAGAAGGATAGTTGGCGTTCCGCATCCCAAGAGGAAGGCATCCGTTCTTAACAGATCAATGATCTAGAATAAGATGATGAAGAAGAAGAAATTTTATTTATGTGTGCGTTGATTCTGGCAGAAAATTATCTTTGAAATAATATTTAATGGGGTTTTTAATAAAGGGTAGAAAGAGTTGACAAGAATATGTAATCAATTTCACCTCTCATTCTGTTCTGCAATGTTTTCTATCAATAATCCTCCACTCACGTCTTCTAGTGGAGGTCTAGAAAATATAATAATAGTTTTAGTAGCAGATTCAATACAGAAAATGTTACCTGCTCTGTTATAGCCCATTTAGACATGTTATATAGGTCGGTCTTGTGGTCCAGAATCCAAGTTTGCGACCTCCCCACCCTCGTGCGTTCACTGGGATGAGCCAAAAACCGACGTTTCTCAGTTTTTACTGAATTTTGGAACATTTTACAGGTGCACCCTAGAGAGAAAAAAAATATGTAAAAAATATAGAATGTTACATAAGTTTCCTATAACTTTTTTTCATTAAGTTTTTCGTAATGCTATTATTAAAAAAGTTATGCGTCGTCAAAAATTCTATATTTTCGACAAAAATTTGACTGAAAGACAATTAACGGACTTTGTACCACGATAATGCTATGAAAAACTATTATTACAACTAAATAATAGTCAAAAGTCACAGTAATAGGTACAATTAAATAAATATAACTGCTACTTATCATTTCGAATCTTCTCTACATTCTGTATACTCGTACATATACCACATTCCCCATTCCTCATACCCAGAGTTTTAATCATCCTTGGAAAAGCATCTTTGTATCTAAATATCTCTCCATTATTCCCTCACATTATTATATACATTCTGGGGTTGTTATTTGTCTTTAATTTACTCGCAAATATAACAACAAACTAATACAAATGAGAAGATGTCGATTGAATTAAAATACCACCCCGTCTTCAAGATAGAAATCTCATCAAAAACATCAAACACGTCCCGCATTGTATGACAAACAAGGAATGTATTATTGAACAAATGTTTTCTATTGTGAATAAGTCGAATGAGTGTATTGTAATGCCGGCGCCGCATGCTTGCCGAGCGTCAGAAAGTTTTGTGTTCACGAGTAAAAAGTCGTTTAAGGCCGGTTACCTACACGAGCCAAGCAAGCGTGTGGATGAGGCATCAGAAACTAGCATAAAAGGTGCTCTTATTATTATTATTTTCCATCTCGGTTGTTGCCCTCAGGTGTAGGACCTGGTACTACGGGTACAGGGTAACGGAGCGCACTCAAGTTACCCTGTAGTATTGTGATGATGGTTGTGGTGTTTTATTATTGTGGAGTTTGGAGGAACTGTCTCACTATTGAACATGTGTTGATGATGACTGTCTTCTGTATGTCTGTAACTATTTGTCGTCTCAGGTCCAGTATTTGTAGGCTGTTGTTGATGTTAGCGGGCTGTTATGTAGGTTTGTTCTGTCTGTTATGATGTCTCTGTTCCAGTACAATTTGTGGGTTTCATTGTCGAGTACTGCCTGTGGTGTGTATTTGTACCAGGGTGGTGGACTGTCTATTAATTTATGTTTTTTAGCGATGGCAATGTGGATCTGTTATTAAATAAAATTATAATAAAATAATTAAATATTATTAAATAAAATAATCTGGGTTTATCGAAATAAACCCAAATACACTCTTGTACACTTCACAGTAAGCTTGAAAAGCTTGTGTCATGAAGTGGAGTAGGTCGACATCGGGGATCGAACCCTCGCCCACTGGATTAACAGTCGAACGCAAAAGAAAAAAAGGTGCTCTTACTCGAGTAATTTTTAGAGCAATAATTGCGGCAACTCGATCAACATTATAGTAATTATTACGGCAATATTTAAAGCGAGACAACGATATTGCGTGAAAACGAGAATGATAAAAGAGTCTCCGAGTTCTAGACCTTTTATTGTTTATTAATGCTTATCATCCGTAGGCCCATCTGGACACCTGGAATCGTCATTTGAACATATTATATAAAAAGAATTATGAATAAACAATAGTAGGTACATTGGTATATAGATATAGAATTGTAAATCAATAGAACAGAAAATATGATCGAAGATCAATGATGATCGGAGTGTAAAAGGTTCCGACCAGCATTTCGCCAATACAAGTCAACAACAATAGTTGATGAATATGGTGATATCGAATACTGGTCAGAGTGTAAAAGTTTCCGGCCAGTTGAAACCTTCTAAGTTGAATGGGACTTGGTTGCTGCTCTAGCTGGGTAGTCACCACATGATTAGAGTGAGTGAAGTTGGTACAATAAATTCTGTATGGTTCACATTACATCTAATCCACATTAATAAAATATGCCGGTTTATTGAGCACCACAGATTTTCTTTATCCTAACCTACTTTAACGTGCATAAAATATGCAATGTTAATATACCTACCGATTTATTTGCAAAAATGTGAATCTCAGGAATTTGTTGAATACAGATTGATAAAATATATTACCCAATACAAATAAATCGTATCATGTGACCGACTTGTAGGTACCACAAATCAATATCCGAAACCAATCTAAAGTATATTATTTCTGCATATTTTCTGAAACAATATTTTTCTTATACAAATTGATTCAAATATTCCACAACCAATATTATTTCTCATATAGATACATAATGCATTAGGATATTTTCCGATACAAAAGATTTTACCTATTTTTCCACGTGGACGACTCCGGTTAAAGTAATTCGCTTCAATTTTCCAGTACTGTAACGAATTTCCAATTCCGTTACTGCATATTATTTCTGTAGCATCTTCATATTAGCTCTCCCCCATAAACATGTCACGATGGTGAAATCATTTCGGATTTGCATTTCCGTTCGCTGTTTTTTTAAGGTTTCTTCAGAATAGATAATATAAGCATCTGTCAAAAAATTGACATGCCTGAAAGGTTTTAAAGTTCGTGCTGAAAGAGGTATAGGTACTTAACTGCAACTCTATGAACAGAATGCTACCGTTCTAAGTAAAAACTGCGTAGGTATAAGCCAAAAAGTTTATCTGAAATTGCGAAAAATAATAATTATGTAATATCGCCTAAAGGAGATCGCTCCATTAGCTCGCTGTAGTGAAAAAATGACATGAAATGAGATTTTAACATGAGATTTTAACATATGTATTATTATTTTTTTCACTTGAAGTGTAAATAAATTGATATAAAATACATCATCAGTACCTTTTTTTTAAATGAATCTGGGTTTATCGAAATAAACCCAAATACACCTTTGCACACTTCACAGTAAGCTTGAAAAGCTTGTGTCGTGAAGTGGAGTAGGTCGGCATCGGGGATCGAACCCGCTCCCACTGGATTAACAGTTGAGCGCGCTACCAACCAGGCTACCGACCACCTAAATACTTAAATATATAAAGTTAAATACTTAATGATATACTTAAATAATTCCGATTGTGTGGAAGGGGGGTTGGAAAAAAAGAGTTGCGTGTGGAAATTCAGATTTTTGGTTGGAGTTGGTTGGAGTACCCATTCCTGTAGAAAAACTCAAAATTAATACCAACCTAATGTTGGCTTATGCGTGGTTCTTACAATGGACAGCAGTATGTGGAACCTACTTTTAAACACTGTATCTGCTTGCTGGCAGTATTTGCTTTTTAAGATTGAAATGTATGATGTATGAATCGTAAGTAGCTATGCGTGACGTTTCAGAATACTCCAACTGCATTGAAAGCTATTCTGTAGCTAAGATTACATTAAAAACTGCGGAATATCATCGTTCGACAAATCGTTGCGTTAAGAAAATCCATCAGCTGAATTTGTATCTCATGGCTATTGAGAGTAGGTCTAATGTGTGGGTTGTGGCCTTATAGAAAAAACCTTAAAGTTGGCAAAGCCCACACATTAATCCTACTTTCGGCACGCTTATATTAAGACACATAGATAGAATAAATAATTCTTTTCTAGTCAAAAAATGTTCACGAGTTACAAAACAAGTCAATATTCTTAAGGGCGGACTTATTGCAAAAGCAATATTTTACAGTGAACCCGGTAAGTAAAATCTTTATCAGTAGCGATATTTTCTGGTTAACCCAAAAATCTGAAAAAGCACAAGCCGATACCTAATACTGTGCAGGTTCTTACTAGTTCACCAGGGCGAATAATATAACGCCTTCAGTTAATTCATTTGTATTGAAGCCTTACCCCGTAGTGTAACATCCAGGTGATAAGTTAATGTTTTCTATGCAGGCGGACCAACTATAAAATATAAGGGACAGAGGTACCAACCGTACACCACAGAATGTACCTATAACGCAGAACGCAACGTTAGAGGTTGATGTGTGGTTGGTGCCAAACGTTGCATGACGTAATTTACTCGTTTCGCTTCGAGGAGGTCTGGTATATCATCCCCTACCCCACGTGCCATTCCAAAATACATCCTCTTCATTTATCTGTCGTTTGGCTGAAATACAAGGCAGCTCCCTTTATGCTTCGAACGTTACAGGTAGATATTACTTATATTAGGCATCTTATTTTATCAAAGCAAGCAAATCATCTGACAAACAGTTTTTATTGTGCAATATACATGTAGTGTCTGTCTAATTATCATGTGCTATACTATACTATACCCTCACGCCACCTCCCTTGCGGGGTAGGCAGAGAGAACGGATCGCCAGACTTTCCTATCCTGACACACACTTTGGGCTTCCGTCACATTCATGCAATTCCTCATACACATTCTACGATTACTTTTACTCAAAACATGTGCCTATTGTTGTTATGTTGATATTGTTGATGTGATGTACTTGTATGACCATACAATAAATCTTCTTCTTCTTTCGTATGCACACGACCATTGTACAAGTTATCTTGGAGTCATTGCTCCACGTCAATATTCTGCAAGTAATCTTTTACCCTTAACGCCCTTACGATAAATAATAATAAAACTAACATGGCAGTGGGCGGGATATGTGGCAAGATACGATAGTGTCAGACCTGGAATCCTGAAGTGGAGACCCTGGGAGAACAAAAGAGGTGCAGGAAGACCACAAAAAAGGTGGACAGATGACATTGTTCAGCTTACGGGTCGTAGATGGCAGCTGATAGCCCAAGATGGAATAAGACAGTGGAAATTTCCATAGTCCTATGTCCATTTTCTATATTTACCTATATGTATTTCTTGTTCACTTAAATATTAAATAAATAAAAAATATATATAATAAAACACAAAGAAATATTGGATTTTTTAAAGTTGTGTCGACAACCTTATAATTTCTAAGAAAAATGCCAATAACGAGTGCTTTGAATCGCTCTGTTCTTATATTATGTTGGTACCCCTGTATTTGGGGCTTCTTTGTTCAGAAGAATCGGTTAGCAATGAGCATCATTTCCCCTCCATTCTTCACAGTGTTGCCACAGTAACCGCGATCTTTGACAAATGGCAGAGATTAGATAGATGCCTATTGAATAAACTCTTCCTGTAGAAAAATGGGCCTATTAATGGCAACCATTTTTCGAAATACATTTGATGCTGGTACCCGCTTCAGGAGAAGAGAAAAAATCAACATACATAATTCTGGTGGTAGTCGGGTAACAATGTACCGCACCGCTTGCAATTTTGCAAGTTTTTCGAACTAATACGGAATTTAAAACACCGCGCAATCATAGCGATCATAGCCCTTGTTTTTCTCCTGTAATCTTCAATTACGGTCGAGAATTGAACCACATTTTTTACATAATATTGCGCAAAATAAGACGAATTGTTGTTCACGATCTTTGGTATTCATTGATATTATACGAGCCCACAAAATGATTTGAGTAGTCATCGATAGATGTCGAACTCCTTTATATTTTATTTGCATATTTAGATTTATAAATTGGTTTGAATTGGTAAATATTTTAGTGAAATTTTTTACTTAGTAGAGTAGAAAATACAATGCTGTAGTGAAATTATTATAAGCTGTCGAACGCAGTCATGAAATCGTGACCGAGAAGGGACGACTACCTGCTCTATGACTGCGTTCGATTGTTTAAAATAATTTCACCGTAATGGGCGTGTTTTGAGTAAAAGGAATCGGAGAACGTGTATGAAAAATTATATGAATGTGACGGAAGCTAGGAGTGTGTGTAAGGATAGGGCTGTCCGGCGCTCTGTCATCTCTGCCTACCCTGCAAGGGACGTGGCGTGAGGGTATAGATAGATAGATAAATTTAATTTCCCTTAATAATAAACGTACCGAAAGGGTCTGGCGATCTGTCCTCTCTGCCTACCTCACAAACAGGTCATTTTTGACGGGTTACAGCTAGTATTTATATATTTCTCTTTTGGTGTACCTATACAACCCCCGAGTCCTATTCGCTTCCAAGTAACTGCAATATTTTACGTCAAATAATACAGTGGCACCGGTAAATGTCTTCAATAAAACCAAAGTGACAATCATTAATTTCCCTTTCGTATTCTGGTCGTGAGAAGAAGAACACCCTGTACAATTATTGTGAACTAACTCATATAACTGGCGTAGTCCAGTTAGTAACAAAAACGCTACACTTGTCACACTAGGGATACTATATAATTTTGAAATACGAGTATAAATGCACATTTTAATTGTTACACTTATGCAGAATTCACCACAACGCCAACGGTAATATTCGTAAAGAGATCAAATTTTAATCAGTTTCATACACAATATTAAAAGATACAAAAATCCTGATATGTACCTACCTTGTGTTTCGTGAGTTTCAAAATAAAGTTTATTTTGAAAATTACAATTTACGTTTTTGTGAGAACATCGGAACTTTCTGCATGTCGTAGTTGAATATAACAAGCCGACGATCAGTCATATAAGTCTGATGGAAAGTCCATCCTTTGCTGTGTATTAATTGAGATAACTACTTATTCCATTAAAAATGAAGTGTTCGTAATTTTTCAACCAATCACTATTAATATTTGCGAAATCAATCTGCCATATTTTGAGAAAACAGAACGCAATTTGATGTACCTACTTACCACAGGATTCAAAGTCAAGAATCAGAACATTTCTTCTGCTAAAACTCCGAAATTCGTCTTTTGATAATTAAAGAAATTTTAGTACTTGCTACAGTTTAGGACTTTGGTCAAGTTTGTGGTGCTAAATGCGAAAGACACGCAATTGCACAATATTACTGTTTGTCAGTAAAGAGATTGCGCAATTCGCTGCTGTTAAATGGATGCTTAGATACTATGAGCATATTGGGGATCGCCCCATACAAATATACATACACATTCTCTAAAAATTTTATGCTGATATTGTTTGCCCAGTGGCGGTTTTTGCTTCATTTTTCAAAAGTGCCACTTTTTGATTTTATGCGTAGGCTCTTTTCTGTTATTCTTTTCTTTTAAATAAATTGTTCTTTGGAATTCATTTGCTTCAAAAAGGATGTCGTTTTGTTTATTCTTTTTTTATATTAAGTAGGTAGTACTGTATTTGTTTTTTTTTTATTTAACTGACGTATTCATGAAAAATAGAGTGGGAAACAAGCAATTTTTCAAAACATTCACTATTCAGTCGCACAAGTCCGACTTTTTCGACTAGTACATACCTTCGATCAAATATTTGCGATATTTTTTACTATTGTTATATCAAATGTACCCTCACGGTGCGTCCCTTGCTGGGTAGGTAGAGAGGACATAACGCCACACTAGCCTATCCTTTCACACACTGCTTGTTTCCGTCACGTTCATGCACTTTTTCATGCACGAACTCCGATTCCTTTTACTGAAAACGCGTCAGTCCTTGAAAATATGGTCGACAGATCAATCCGGGTTATCATATTCTAATACCCTCTCTTTCAGCCACATGTCTTTGTCGTCCTGTCACTCATTCTTTCGGTATGTCCTAACCATCTTAATTGTCCATACCCAACATTAGTGGTTTAGCCGCTAGCGGGCTATGGACGGCAACGGTGCGTCAGTAACAAAAGACGTGGAAGAATCTGAAAGAGGCTTATATTCAGCAAAGGGCTGATAATGTGAATAGGAATATTATGCCTTACATAAAGAGGTTTAGTTAACATCACATTACCCCTAATGGAACAATTACCTACTCGTAATTTCAATTTGAAAATATTCTCATACAGAAGGAAAGCTTGGGGTAATAATGTATTCAAGAGGCTTTCGTATTAACATAATAATATCCATTTCTCTAAGCTTTCATAAAAAAAGCTCATCCCACTGAAGTTTGCTATTGAAATAAGTAGGAATATTTTGTACATAATTAGACGGTAAAAAGCCTTGAAGCCATAATTTTATTCTGTCTTTAAAAATGATCATGGAATATTATTTTCCATGGCTTTTTTTAAGGATCTACACAAACCAAAGTATACACCAACCCAAGTACTTTTTTTCCTTTATAGTCCGAGAGCCCGCTGCTTAATTTGTGACGTATCTGTTTTTTGATCGAAATGTGGTACAAATGATAGCTTACCAATAGGGTTTTACATCGCACTAGGGTTGCCTATCAAAATCTTGCCGCAACCCCCCCTGCCCCCCCCCCCGAAAAGGTCTCTCTTCGCGGTTTTTCGCATTTTGTAGGAATATGGTAAGAGATAGAAGAAAGTAGTCACTGACAAAAATAATCCTTGCTAAATTCTCTACAAAAAATATTAAGTCAATTTTTTCATAGGACTAGTAGTTTACCCGTAATGGCCGGTCGAAAAACAGGATATTTTTTGAAAAAAAAAATTTTTTTTTCTTTAACTTTCTTCCACCCATTATCACTAACATTTTATGGAAAAAAAAAATTTTCTATATGGCTGGTTATTTTATGAAAAACTGAATTTTAAGAATTTTCGTCACTGAGTTTTATTGCAATAACTCCTAAATTCATTGATGTATGAAAATAAGTTATAGCTAATTTTGTAGCTAAGAATATGGTAATTAATTCGTTCGCTGACTATTTTCCTGTAGCTCTTATTAATTTTCAACCAATTTAGTTTAAATTCATTTTTTTAGTTTTTTAAATGAATTTCGGTTTTGGACCGGCTATTGCGGGTAAACTGCTAGTTCTACGAAAAAATTGACATTACATTTTTTGTAGAGAATTTAGCAAGGATTATTTTTGTCATTGGCTACTTTCTCCTATCTCTTACCATATTCCTATAAAATGCGAAAAACCGCGAAGAGGGACCTTTTCGGGGGGGGCAGGGGGGGTTGCGGCAAGATTTTGATAGGCAACCCTAGTGCGATGTAATACCCTATTGGTAAGCTATCATTTATACCACATTTCGATCAAAAAACAGATACGTCATAAATTAAGCAGCGGGCTCTTGGACAATTACAAAAATTACAGTAACTGCGCCGTCGCGTCGGTCTACATTTGCACGAATTATCGTTGTCTCGCTTTAAATATTGCCAAAATAATTGCTATACAAAATTGCGAAATAATGTTGATCAATACAAGTTGTACGAGTTGCCGCAATTATTGCTCGAAAGATTACCCCCGTGTAAGAGAACCTCAACTATCAATTTATTGGCATATATTGGTTTAAATGATGTTGTAGGTTTTCGCAGCATGGTATATATATTCTTCCTTTAAGGTTATTCGGGTGTTGGCCGCGTGTCTTTTGATCTTCTCTAGCTTTCGGCAGCGATACTTCTGCTCACGCTGCGGCAGTAAATTACTGATGACTCCACGGACATTTACATAGAAAAATCTACTTCATCCTGAAGATGACAGAAGTATCGCTGCCGAAAGCTAGAGAAGATCAAAAGACACGCGGCCAACACCCGAATAACCTTAAAGGAAGAATATATATATTGGTTTATTCGTCTCCATATCATCCATAGGCCTTATTTAAGACACTTGGAATTGTCAGGTTTACATATTGAACAAGTATTACAAAGGCTGATGCAGCAAAACAATAAACAGTCGCAGCAAATATTGATGGAATAAATTAGCACCACATGGTGACAAAACTATAATAAAACATGTAGTTTCCCACAACAGTGTAGAAGAGTTAAGGATGAACATTGTCGGGCTTACGACCGACCTCGGCTGGCTTAAGTGATCACTTTACACTCGAGAAACATTCGCCATTTCAGTTCACCCCGGCTGGGATTCGAACCCAGACCTTCGTTTCTCGAGTGTAAAGTTATCACTTAAGCCAGCCGAGGTCGGTCGTAAGCCCGACAATGTTCATCCTTAACTCTTCTACACTGTTGTGGGAAACTACATATTGTATATACTACGAAATGTAGAAAATCCAACGCTTTACAAGAATAAAATTTGTAAATCAAAAATAATATAATAAAACAAATGTGGATTAGTTCAATGCAGGTCTGGATGCAAATTGTCAAGAACTGCATTACGTCAATGACAACAGAATTTGATAAAGAAATCAGTATAAACAGAGATATTATATAATTCAATGCAGGTCTGGATATAAATGGATTAAGGGCTTGGCACCGGGAATGACGTCACAGTCTTTTCCCACGGCATTAAGGTTCAAAATCGCCTGACAATCGCA
Source organism: Ceraclea dissimilis (assembly GCA_963576895.1). Lineage (NCBI taxonomy): Eukaryota > Metazoa > Arthropoda > Insecta > Trichoptera > Leptoceridae > Ceraclea > Ceraclea dissimilis. The sequence continues at coordinate 2,500,117 of OY756360.1, forward strand.
TGATAAAATAGTAAAAATAGCGTTTTTTTCCTATTTTTGGGGTTAATTTTGCGTCCATCAAAAAACTTTTACGGTTGTTCCCTAGATTTTAATGCATATTATCACTACAAAAAAATTTTTACTCCGCGACATTCGGAAAACGAGTATCCGTCTTTCGGAAAAAAGGTCAGAGGTGTTTTTAATTTTTTTTTGAGAAATCTATACAAGATAGAAAAATCTTTTACGGTCATTCCCTAGATAAATGTTCAATGCATCTACCCTATTTTTTTCCAAAGCATATTTAGTAACGGTTGTCGAGGTAGAAGGTCTCCCGTTTTTAGAAATTTTTGAAATGTCGGTATGCATACTCTTAAACTGCATTTCGTCAACAATCAATAATACTAATACTATAGTCGTAGATACCTTGATGGTATGGTACCATTTATACAATTTGTTGGTATTTTACAAACAGGTAACGAATTCTCGTCCACGTTGTAACGTCACACAATACTCGTACTGAATAACAATTTGTACTGATTCAGGAGAAATTATGGAAAAATTGTACTGAAATGATTGTCCTTCAATATACCTAATAATATTAAATTCTGTTATGATTGCGGTGAGTCTGGAAGAAGGGAGGGCGGGGAAGATGGTAGGATGAACATTGAAAAGATTATCTATCAGACAATTGGAGAGACATCCCTGGGGAAGGCTGGTCTCTTTACAATCTCCTTAGGTACCTGCTTATTTTATCAATATTAAGGATTTCTCGGAAATACCATATTGTTGTATTTTTGGGTAAGTACTGTCTATCCGCAATGATACTTTATCCGGTGAAATTAAACACAAAACAGTTCCTCGATGGAAAGTTGTGGGGTAGTCTGTTTTTCTTTCATTCTATACGTATTTTGGGGTGCTGAATCCGAATCCGAGGTTTGCCAACAAAATTTCCTGACTAAACATGGCGAAAAATTGGTAAAATGGCGAAAATATTCCTTTTCTGGCGATTTCTTTATAAGAACTCGAAAACTGACAACTTTCGTAAGTTTTTTTTCTCCGCAAAATTAAAGTACGTAAAATTTACTACCAAATTAATTGCGGTATTAAATTTTTCTCTAAAATAAATAGCAACGGAGCTGTCAAGGTCCAAAAAATGGCCATATTTTCTTATTGTTTTACATTACGAGAATCGAAAATGTATTGAAAAAGTTCACCTTGTTGCCTTCATAAGCAAATTTCAACAATAATTCTTTAAATTCATGAGTCATATTTTACCTCGTTGGAATCAAAAAACACAAAGAAAACTATTAACGAAATTATTATTTAAAAACACTGTGAAATATTTGAGCAAGACATGTTTAAATAATTTTATTTTAAAATATAGTAATTTGTTTAGGCTAAAAATGTTTCAACCTTTTTAGCGTAAACATTTCTCTATATTTTTAAATAAAATTTATTCTGAAACCTTTCTCCACGTTTACTGATTCCAACGAGGTTAAATATGTATCATAAATCTGAAGAATAATTGTCAAAATTTGGTGATAATTCTAACAAGGTGACCTATTCTCCATACATTTTCGATTCTCGTAATGTAAAACAATAAGAAAATTTGGCCAATTTTTGGAGCTTGACAGCTCCGTTGCTAATTATTTTAGAGAAAAAAATTATATAGCAATTTTGTATTAAATTTTACGTACTTTAATTTTGCGTAGAAAAATAACTTACGAAAGTTGTCAGTTTTCGAGTTCTTATAAAGAAATCGCCAGAAAATGAATATTTTCGCCATTTTACCAATTTTTCGCCATGTTCCGTCAGGAAATTTTGTTGGCAAACCTCGGATTCGGATTCAGCACCCCGAAATACGTATAGAATGAAAGAAAAACAGATTTCCCCACAACTTTCCATCGAGAAATCTAAAGGCACCGTATTACATTGGTAATACATGGTGTTGTATTTCCCGTGTTAAGAGTATGCAAACCGACATTTCAAAAATTTCTAAAAACGGGAAATCTTATATCTCGACAACCGTTACTAAATTTGCTTTGAAATAACATAGGGTAGATGCATTGAACTTTTATCTAGGAAATAACCGTAAAAGATTTTTTTGTCTTGTATAGATTTCTCAAAAAAAAAATGAAAAACACCTCTGAACTTTTTTCCGAAAGACGGAAACTCGTTTCCCGAAAGTCGCGGAGTAATTTTTTTGTACTGATAATATGCATTAAAATCTAGGGAATAATCGTAAAAGTTTTTTGATAGACGCAAAATTAATCCCAAAAAAAGCGGTATCTTTACCATTTTATCATACGATTGTTCACGCGATTTTGAACGTTGCTGCCGTGGGAAATTACTGTGACGTCATTCTTGGTACCTAGCCCTTAAATCTCTTAAATGTGAAGTGTATAAAAAAGTATGAAAAAGTTTAAGGAATGTATGAGCAGAATTTGACCGTTTTAGAGATATGTCCTTTTGGAAATCAAAGAGAACATAATTTAGATTTTTTTTTTTAAGTTTTTTGACAGTAGTTCACAGACTAGTGGGTAACTTGATTTCGACAAAACTAAGCAAAAAGCATAATGTACATTTAAGGCTATCGAATTGCTCCAATCACGGCAATTACACGTCACAATGACGCAATACGCTATATACTTGATGTTGTCGAGACGTCATTGTTACGCGAAATTGCCGGTAGTGGAGCAATTTATTGCCTCGTGAAAGCGAGCCTTTAGGCTTTTAACTATAATTCTTTCTACTTTTGACTAAAATTTCACTGCAACAAAATAAAGATTTTTTTTTCTATTTTTTTGTCGAAACCTCAAATGTTTACTACGATTGGTTTTGTAAAAATCGAGTTTCTGGTTTGTGGGGTAGGTGCGTTGTGACAAAAAATCACAAATATATTTGCATTATTTAGTTATCAAAAAAATCTAATCTTTGAAATGAATTAATCATCCTGTATTCATTGTTGCCTGGAGAATAATAATTGTTCGAGGATTTATTGGATATTTGAATTAATAATTCTTAAGATTTAATAATCCCGAAATTCCAAGATATTAAATTTAATTATAGGTAGGCTATTATTAATATTGCCATTTAGTATAACAACTGGTAAATTTTATTTACCTTTTTTATTAATGCTGGTAAGGAATATTCCTTCTGGTTTATGGAGGTACTTAATAATTATAATCAAAGTATGTCCTTACTTATTACGTAAATAAAAAATAAAATAACAATTGTATTTAAAATCGCTCCTCAAAATTGGGCAATGCTCGTGCTTTGCCTTATACATATGCTTATATACTGTTCGTGCGTCTTATATATATGGCCATAGTAATGATTAAGATGATGATGGATGACTTTTTGGCGCCGTTTAATGGTATTCTATCTCAAGGGCGCGGGAAGCTGGTCTTAAAACTCTTAGTTTTCAGCTTGCTCCTGAAGCTGGTGACGGGCTGGTCTTTTCGGGGTTTGTCCGACAGTCCATGTCAGGTAATTGGTCCCGCGACAGAGAAAACTCTCTCAAAGAAACAGCACTTGTTTGCTGATTTCCGCTCTCGGAGTTTGCTGTTGGCTGTGGCCGCTGTGCGCAATGGACTTCTCAAGGAATTGTCCTGTAAGTTTTGTGCTATTTGATTTCGTTATGTAACGGAAAAGTTTATATCTTCTTCTTCTTCCTCAACCTTCCTCCCTCCACTGCTGGACGTAGGCCTCTTACATTTCCTTCCACTCATCTCTGTTTCTCCCCCTCCGCATCCAGGTTCTTCCGGCTTGTTGGACTAGGTCATCAGACCACCTTTTGGGAGTTTATATCACACTGCGTCAATCCGTTTACGGAAAAGAATGCAAAAAAGGAAGATTTGTGTTTTATTTTTAAAATTAATTTAAAATAGCAATTCTCTGATTCCTCCTCAACGATTTTATTAAATGAAAGAATTGTCGTAACGTAACAAAAGACGTAAGCAATTTAATAACTAAGTACTTGTTACTTTTTTTCGTATAACTGTGCGATTTAATTTCTAGATGGCCTTTTAAAGTGCACTCGCTAAATTGTTCACGAAATAAATGAAAAAAGGAGAAAAAGAAAGCGAGAAAATAAGAAAAAAAAGGATAGAAGAAGAATGATAAGATCTGAAGGGAAATTTTCCGACCTGTCAACTTTGTATATGAGGTTCCAAGTAAGGCGAAGGAGAAGAAAGAAGGTGGTAAGAAAAAAATTGAGTAGAAACGAAAAGTAAGGCGTTCATTTTTATTTATTTAAGAATTCGACCTATATTTACAGCGAAAACTTTTTGAGCGTTTTGACATTACCTGATAAAAGTTTAATTATTTAGTCTGAAAAATTATTGTAGCGATCCATCCAAAAAACAAAATAACGAAATTTCTTAAATTAGGCCTATATTATGAAATACGTAGGTACCTACCAATTTTTAATTTAATTTAATTTCCCTCTGTCTATCGCCTCACGCCGCGTCTCTTGATGGGTAGGCAGACTGGCTTATCCGTACACACAATTTGCTCTCCGATTTTTTTTTCTCAAAACGGGTCCATCCTGGAGAATCTGGTCGGCATGAGCAGTCCAGGTCAGTCTCGGACGGCCGCATTTCCTCACACCTCTTCGCTCACTCAAATATATATTTTTTGTCATTCTTTCAAAATGTCCAAACCATCTAAGTAGGTATATTGACTTTCATTCTAGTTACATCCAGCGGAGTAGCCTCGATTTATATTTTTAGTATTTAATTTTTAATCTAGTGAATAACCGCATAGTTTTTTTTAATGAACTGATTATATCCATTTTTTTTTCAAACTTTTCATAATACGATAATGAACCTTAACGCCGTGGGAAATGGCCGTGACGTCATAGTTGGGTTCCTAGCTTTAAACAAGAATATAAAACAATGAATAAGTGATAAACGTGTGGAGGAGATATTTGTAGACATACTCGTATATTATAAGGATGACACCACGCAGGTAACATGACACGAAATATTCTCGAGAAACATCCAGAACTGTGACACACGTCAATCACATATTCTTTATCTTGTCATCTTACAGGGGAGTCAGTCAGTATCCATGCTGTGGAGGGTTAAAGATATAAATATTTTATGTCCTCTATAATGGAACATTCCCTACATGATAATCTACCATATAAAAGACATAGGTAGTAATAATTATTGTATCTCTTTTGTGACAGTTTGCACTTTCTGAAATTAAGACCTTATATTATTTAAGTTTTATTTTATAGAAGGTCGGAATTGTTCACATGTTGAGGTTGAATATAACAAGTAGTTATCTGCCTGGTATCCTTCTATCCACAATGACTGGTATAATTTTAATATTACCAGACGTATGGTGTTGGAGGTGAATACCATAAGTATCCAGATGTCAGTTAGGTTTAAGTACTTAGTGTAAGCTAGTATGATATTTATTTTTTATTCTTAAAATATAAAAAAAAAAGAATTTGGGTTTATCGAAATAAACCCAAATACATCTTTGTACACTTCACAGAAAGCTCAAAAGCTTGTTTTGCGAAGTGGAGTAGGTCGGGCGTTGACCCTGCTCCCACTGGATTAACAGTCGAGCGCGTTACCAACCAGGCTACCGACCATCTAAATAGTATTTAAGTATAGTAGTAATTTAGTTTAAGTTTGCAAAAAATCTTCAGGATTAGGCAAAATGTCATGAAATATACTTTTGTAAACTTTGATTAATGAATAAAAAAAGCTCTCAAATAGAGAGTGTCGTCGCACAATACGAGTATATATAATACACGTTTCTTTTCGACTCAACTACCAACATCATAGCACAGCGGTAGAAAACCGGCTTCTCAGGATGGAGGCTTGGGTTCGACGGGCTAGATCTGGTGAATGTGAAAATGATCTCACATTAAGCCAGCCGACGATCAGTCACAAGTCTGATGGAAAGTCCATCCTTTGCTGTATATCTGTTGAGCTAACTACTTTCTATTATATTATATGTTTTTATTTACCACCGTAGGTAACTTATAATAATTGGAGGATGCTATAAGTCTCACGGACTTCAATATCCGTCAAAAGACCTCAGAATTGGTGACCATATTCGTCCAAGCTACACATAGCTGTCTTCTACGAAGCCACATCTTAAATGCTTGTAACCGATTCCTGGTGTGTACCCCCAATGTCCATGACTCCGATTTATACAGGACAAAAGACCAAATATAGAAATTGTGTTTTCTGTGTTTTAAATGAATCTGGGTTTATAAACCCAACAGCTTTGTAAACATCACAGTAAGCTTGAAAATCTTGAGTTAGTCGGAATCGGGGATCGAACTCGCGCCCACGGATCAACAGTCAACCGACATCTACATTCTCCTTGGTAAGTGCAATTATAACACAACAATAAACAAAACAGAACAATTTTGTACACGAGTTAGCAATTTATAATTTTTACACGAGTTAGCAATTTCTAATTTTTACAAGTAGATGTATATTTTTAGTTGAAGCAACATTGTATTTATCATACCTGATCGAGCATAAAACTCCACAAAGAAATTGTATCGCAATTTTCATAAAATAACATATTATCAGCATATTATTTTCTTACTCAGAGAGAATATTATTTGATTCCTTATCTAGGTACCTTTTAAAGGAAAACTTTTATACCCTGCGGGCAGAAAACATCCCAAGTAAACGATAAAAGAAGTGGCCCAACACAGTCCTGGGGGTGTATTCTGTATGTGGATGTTTGTACGTTTAGAAAAGTTCTTACAAACATATAACATTATGATCATCCCCTCAAATTACAAAACTCCCCCCAATGTTTGGAAACGAGACTTGAAAACAGTGACGGTTTGAGATACGGAGCACTTGCCTGAAGATTTCAAGAAAAGGTGCAGAAAAATTAATATTTTTTTGAATTTGTATTAGCATTTGTTTTTTTGTTTGTTTTGAAAACGATCGAATAATTACAATAAACGTGAAACCTTATTACAAGCTTAGTTATTTACAAAACTATATTTTTTTGTTAATAGTAGCATAGACTAGGTATGTCGGTAAACGTACTTCACGTAAAATGACGAATAAAAACGGGCGAAATCCAAAACATAGTGCACTGGAGCAGAACCCGGCGAAGATTCTGGAGGGACCATATTGACAGAATGAGCAGCAATACACTGGTTTACTCGGCAGCCAAGGAATTACCGCTTGGGCGACGCCCAGACTGACCTATCGCAAGAGATTGAGTAATCTGAGTAGAACAGATTGACTTATCTATAAAAGACGAAGAAAAAGAAGACAAAATACATAATTCACATTAACTTCACAATTAAAGAGTTTCCACAGCATGCACGCATGGTAGGTACGTTAAAAAATCAATCGCTTAGACTTCAGCGTGAAACATATTAATAAAACAAAGTAATAATTATTACATCGCGAATTAGAACATCGCGAAGAAACCCCGGACGACCCCAAATTCGCTGGAGGGATGACATTGTCAAATTTACAGGTGGAACATGGATGCGGAGGGCGCAGGATAGACAAGAGTGGAGAGTCTTGGAGGAGGCCTACGTTCAGGGGTGGACGGTTCCAGGCTGAGAAGAAGAATATTGAATACAGTCAGCCTAGTGACGGCCCTGAGTTTTTTGGCTGAAGAAAAATAACTTGGGTATGATGTTGAAATATGACAAATAAAATGCTACAATACGCAATTGGATCGAGAAGTGTTAAGGTGTCAGAACACAATATCGTTGTTTATCCATTGCAATGTTAGGTGCGAGGTGTGAGGTGTGCGGTGCAGACTGCCAGAAACTCTTAAGTGTTTGACAGGGGGAAAATTTTACTTTCTTGCGAAATAAAAACACAACAACTAACCTGTCAAAACTTTACTTAAAATGTCGTTACATTGTATTTGCTGCACTTATGTGCAAATCCATTGCAGCTTTTTAAAAGCTGATATGTTTTTAATGTTCTTGTATATTTTCTCTGAGTAAAGATCGATCAATTTATCGCTGCAACTTTTTCAGTTTCATGTGAGAGTGTAAGCGCAAAACAAGAATAACGTAAGCGAAAAAATCGATTTTGAGATGTTGTAGGTGTTTGGGACAATTCTTGCACTTTTGAAATGGCCGAAAAAATAAAAAAATATTTTTTTAATAAAAGAGCAATAATTAATGGGAAACTCACATTCTAAATACAATGCTATCAAGGTGCCCTCCATCTTGCCGCTGGCTCTCCTTAAGTCTGGCCCTTAATTTTTTTGCAACATTTCGACACAAAGCGTAGGTATGTTTCGAAAATTTCAAAACCAGATTTCCTCTCGAATATTTGATTTTAGTTGGAGTACGTATTCTTCTTCTTTCTTCTTGTTATCCAGCCATCCCTCCACTGCTGGATATAGATAGGCCTCTTCTAACAGTTTTTCTACTTTGGGCTTTGCTCACCCATTTTACTACTACTACTATAATATAATCTACCTATCTCTTTTGGGGTCGTCCCACAGGTCTTCTATTCTCCCATGGTCGCCATCTTAGGATTACGTATTATCGCTAGTTTATTTACGTAGACTTATTTTTGAGACAAGTCTATAAACAAAATAGGTGGGGTTGGGTCCGGGCAGCGGTGAGGCTATGGAATATCTCCTTTCTCCATTAAAAGATAACATTAATTATTTGAAAATAAAACTAGTAATGAAAAGAATTAAAAGTAAATTAAATACATTGGTCCCTTCATATAATCGTTGTCATTTACAAATAATCTTGATTTGCAGGGGATGTAATGATAGTAGTAGAAATAATAATAACGTGGGACAGCCCTGAGTCACGTAAAGGTCTCCTCAATTAGTACCTACGTGATGTACGACAGAGGTTTAATAGACTCGTAAAGCAGTAGGGTTGTCAAAATGCTGTTATTTATATTTTATTGCGCAGTAAACACAGTATTAAGTATAATCTTTGCTATTGCATGACTCAGAAATATAAAGATAACTGTATTATTATGTACAAATGATTTTATCTTGCAATTTTCCATTAAAATTTGATGATATTCATTATAGTATGCAGGTTATATAATCATCTTTGTCAAATAAATATCGAAGGGGTGGATGTTTTCTGCACTTCCTTGGATAATTTTAGGAGGAGTGTCGTCCCCAACCTAGGAGTTTTTAATTAATAGACATCCTCATATTACTTACTTGTATTACACAATATGAACTTGGTATTGTTTTTTTTTGTGGTTTAACGACTTCGTTGTTTGGTGGTATTTTGACGAGCGCTGATTGGGTTTAGTTTTAGTTTTTTTTTTACAGCCTTTGTTGTTGGTGTATGCTGCGGGCGCCTTTAATTGGAGAGTAGACAAGAGATGTTTTTCTTTTTTGTATGATGATGTATTCATGTTTTCTTGATGTCTCTGTGGTGATAATAAAACAGTTATCACAATGAAGCAGCCCATGTAACAATTTACTCAACAGTGTTGTGTTCTAGAAAAATCGAAGATCGAAATAATTGTTACTTGGGAGAGTCAATTTGTGAACGTGGAACAACCTGCGACGTAATGTGGTGACGAAATTCAATATTGAATGAGCACTGGGACAGCAATGTGAAAAAGAGTGGAGGGCTATACTGCAAATAAGAGTGGAGAAGGAGACATGGGGCTTTGCTGCAAACCAATCGTAAAGAATGAAACTGGAGAAAAAGGATACATCATAATAACCTGAGGGGCTTGGACAATGCATATTCCAGGTCTGGAGTAAAATCAATATAAATAACTAAAATATTTCTATGACGGACGTATTCCTAATTTGAAAATTGTTCGGACAACAATAGGAATTCTTTCTATACTAATACTACAATATAAATAGTTGGAGAAAAGATTTAAAACTATCGAACTGTAAAGTCCAAAATAATGGTTCCTAATGTCCAACAATAATACGAGTGCATTGTATAAAAGTTCAGGACACATGTGACTCTCTACATAGACTATAATATGCAGTTGGTAGGACTGGTGGACCATGGTAAACTTTTCTCATTTATTCTCGATTCAATATGTTAGCAATTGGACGGAATGGGGAAGTAATAAGGGAAACGGAAATAAAATAATTTAGTCCCAAACAGAACATGCTGATGTCCGTAATTTATATAAAAATGTTTGCTCGTTGGACACAGAATTTTATGTATTTTAATTTAAATAATAATTTTCTAGAAGTGCATCGTTTATTTGGTGAGAAACTGAAAAACAGCCAAAAAAAATTTTTAGAGCAGCAGAAAATTGAGGCAAATTTCAAAAACCGTGTTTTACGCGCAAATGAAGTAAACAAAACCGTTTCTAGCTTTCCGAAAATTATTTCCCGTACAAACCTTATATTGCATGGTCTAGTAATCTTTTTTTTATATCGGCATTCCACCCATAAAGAGCCTTAAGAGACATTTTTAGAATCAGGCTCATTTTTCTCCGTATTGGCAGACGTCATATATATTATTGGTTCATTTTGTTACATGAAAAATGCTACATGGGCCCTGGAATTTTTTTTTCTTAATAACTTTTTACTAAATTTATTAAATTTAAGACTCATGTAGGAGATTGTTTTATTTATTAATGTAAAAATAACATTTGTTGTTTGTGAGATTAGCAAGTATTTAAGGACAATCTTTTCTTCCGTTTTCAGATGCTAGGGAGTCGGGGTGATGAATGTGAGACGGGTGCATAAGGAATAAAAAAAATGCACCAAATAGCAAGACTACTATTGCAGGTTTCAGTGGCGTATATAGGTTTTCATTTCGAGAGGGGGAGGGCGATCAAGTATATGACTTTCAGAGGGGGACTAAACCTGACTATTCTTAATTAAGCCGGAAAAACTCGACGCATTAAAGAATCTGTAATAGCGTCGCAGGCTACATTTTTTCGTGAAGGGGAGTGAATAAGGTAGTGCCTCAGGTTAGCATTTTTGTAACACAACACTTGTGTTAAAAATGTACAAAAAGAATCGCCGCAGTCGATTTTTTTTTTTGCATTGTGGGTGAAGTGATGAATCTGGGATCTTTGTAGAGTCAATGGTAAAACATTTTTTTGCGTTTCGAGGGGGGGTCACCCCCCCTAGAGATTTATACGCCCTTAGCAGGCTTTATGTAGCCATATGGCTACACGATGTAGGGAGTAAATTACGTGATCACATTGGAACAACATGTGGTGCAGACGAAAGTGACTTATTTGCTAAAGAAAACGTACCAGAAAGAAAACACTATTTTAAAACAACTGCAAAATACGAGTACATTTACCTATTTAGTTTAGCAGAACCGAGAGGTGCCTACATTCATACAACATACAGAAATTTATGTTTGGGAGACTCCTCCACAGATGGCGTTAGCATAAAAAAATGGTGCAATGTAAAACTTTCTCGAGACGTATTTATTTATTTATTTAAGACTTTACAATAATTATATACATAATAGGCATATCACTACAGCCAGTGTCGGTGATACTCCCCGGATATGAGTAAGTTACTCGTGTTCCGAGGAGGATCACAACAGCAATATATAATATATACCTATAAATAGGTACAACTTGGTAGAATGAGTTGCTCTGGGCATAATTTAATCACTTAATCCAGCCAATGCCGAAACGTAAACGTCGAAACACCCATTCTGCATTATTGCTAAGGAACATTGTATGTGTGAGATTACCCACTAAACATGGGGTAACTAGTGAATGCTGTATTCTACATTAAAACACGCAAACACGCAGGTATGTACATATATAGGGCTGCCACCTCTCCGGGTTTGACCCGGAGTCTACGGGTTTGAGTGGTGTTCTCCGGGCTCCGGGTTAGCATAGTGTATCTCCGGGTCGGAAATTTTTGTCAGGACTAAAATAAAAAAGGAAAATACCCGGGGTCCCGGTTCCCCCCCCCCCCCCCCCATAGAAAAACTGGGTCTCCGGGTCAGCATAGTAAATCTCCGGGTTTGTAATTATGGTGTGGACAAAAAAAAAAAGGTCAACTACGCTCTTACAAAGGTGGCAGCCCTATATGTATATGATATTCATAATGGGTGGCAAACCTCTTTGTTGAAGCAGATGTCAAATGTCTTATGAAAGTTAAGAAGACATAATTCGTACAGCACAAGCGAGAAAAATACAAAAAAATAATCGAGGACTCAATTTACCCCAAAGAAGGCAAAAAATTACTCGAGTAAAAAAAACGGAGAAAATTATCCTATTTCAATAAGAAAAATATACTACTAATACACTAAAAGGTAAAATTTTACGAATAGGGTGAAATATAAAAAAAACATATATTTCTAAAAATTCAGAATGTGTTTTTTTTTTGTGATAATGGGATCGTCGTTTTCGAAAAATACCAAGTCATTTCGAGGGTTAGAATTTGACCTTTTGTAAAAAAAAAGTTTTATAGGAGATATCGATCAATCGGAATTCTTTGGGAGTTTGGGGGTTAAACTCTCCGAATCTTTGTATGGATATTACATGTATTTTTATGGACATTTATACGATAATGTGATATTAACCTTCCAGCAAGAACGTAGATGTCATTCGCTACATAATAATCTTAACCTGCCGCCATATGAGTCTAATAAAAACTCTAAAGTCTAAAAGTGCTCTGGCACGAGCAATTTTTCGAGCAACAATTGTGTAACTCGTACAAATCCTATTTTTTTATTTAAAAAAAAAAGGATTTGGCCTTGAATACTCAAACCCAAATACTTTCCTGCACTAGGCTAAAATCCTGTATCGCAAAGTGTGGAATACATCGCCAGCGCCGGTGTTTGAACCTGGTACCTCCCGCTTGAGAGACTGCCGCCTCAACCAACTGCGCCAACCATGTACGTTTTGATCATATTATTTCGCAATATATTATTAAAGTCAATTTATTTTAAACTGTCGAACGCAGTCATAAAATGTGACCGAGAAGGGACGACTACCTGCTACATTCGTACCTTATGGCTCTGGTATAAGTGCGAATAAAGCAGGTAGTCGTCCCTTCTCTGTCACACTTTTATGACTGCGTTCGACAGTTTGAAATAATTTGACTATAGTAACTCTTAAGTCTAAAGATGCTCTTGCACTTGAGCAATAATTGTGGCAACTCGTCGCAATATATAGTAATTATTTCAGCAAAACGGAATTACGTGCAAACGATTAAGAGATTTGACTAAAATGTACAAGCCGATTGAATATCAAGACAAATCTCTTTCTCATTTGCATGCAATATCGTTGTCTCGCTTTGAATATTGCCGAAATAATTGCTACCAAAATATGTTAATCAATACGATTTACAAGATTTGTCGCAATTATTGCTCCAAAAATTGCTCGTCTAAGAAAGAGCACCTATTAAGGCGCAAGATTCTCGAAAAAAAGTGATTAATATTTCAGATACATAACAATATTTTTATGAATGACAATATTTTTATATAAATATATTGTCATTCCGGAGTTATAAAACATCTTTGATTGCCTGACTGTTATTATTATTATTATTAGTATCCAGAGTCGTTTCGAAGGCATAAGGCATTTCGGGGATTACCCTTAAACCTACCATGTCAATATGAGATTCCTAACGACCCTTGTTTGGGGGTATGAATAAAAAATGAGCGGGGAGACCTTATTCGATGATATTTTCCTAAATACCATATAAAGACTTTGTGTTTAGTCGAAGATGTGACGGGTCACACAACACAGTATAATATTACTAGCTGTAACCCGTTAAAAATTAGACGGTTTGTGTGGTAGGCAGAGGGAACTGATTGACAGACTTCCCTATCCTACTTGCACGTATTTTTTTTTTTTAGAAAAATGAATCTGGGTTTATCGTATTGAACCAAATACGTCTTTGTACACTTCTCAGAAAGCTTTAAGGCTTGTGTTGTGAAGTGGTGTAAGTCGGGGATTGAACCCGCGTCCACTGGTTTAACAGTCGAGCGCGTTACCAACCAGGCTACCGACCACCTCAAAAACTACTTAGTAATATTTTTACTACAAGATTTGCCAATTCACTATATAAAACAAAATGTACAAAACACACTTAAAGCAACTCAATGTTTACCTGGTAAACATAATAATTATTTAAAACCGCGAATTACAAAGTGTCGACATTACTAATCAATAATAAAATTACCCACTCAAAACATTCTTGTAGGCTTGTATGAAAGGCACTGCGATCGTGAAATGCTATACTCGACCGTAAATCCGGTGGGCGGGGGTTAGATCCCCGATGCCGACTTACCTACCCGACTTCACACAACACAAGCTTTTCAAGATTTCTGAGAAGTGTACAAGATGGGTTTATATCGGAAAACCCAGATTCATTAAAAAAAAAGAAGTTGCAAAAGATTTCACAATCCTCTGCGTTATATTCATACCCGATTTCGACGAGAATTGTGTATGTTGATTTTGTAGATAGTACGTATAATTTTAGAAAATGCGGGTAATAAGGGTGAAATGGGGGTCGTACGTAATGACTGGATCTTGTCCTTTTAAATTTTTAATATACCAAAATAGCCCATAAAGGAGAACCGTGATATGGTAACGGTATTATAATTATGATCCAATTTACAAAACTTTTCTCTGTAGGTGGCGCTTTCGGTATTGGAAGCCGAAGGTCAATCAGGATTATATTATATTGAAATGAAATGGTACACGGAGAAAAAATGTTCATTGAAATTTCAGAAAAAAAAACGAAACCTTTCTTTTCGTGTACACTTCAAATGAAGGTAAGCTCACCCTAGTAAACATTATACTTAATACATACTCGCACTGGCATATTAGTGTTGCGCAAAGTACGCAACTGCGTAGGGCCAACCGAGATTTGAGGGTCCCCAAATTAGGTCAGACTTCAAACAATATGTAAAAAAGTCTCCTGAATGAGTAATACCTATAAATAATAGTTCGCACATTTTCAGTAATAATATAAATGGAAAAAAAAACGCCTGCGGTGCAATTTCATCAGTAATAAGGTTGAGATTGTTATGGTGGGGGCCCCAAAATCTAATGTTGCGTAGGGCTTCCGGTACGAAAAGGTAGGTTATCATTTTATTACCCATAGGCACTTAACTGCCACTTTCCGTTGCCAGACTTAGGCCTCTTTAAACTCTTCTATTTTGAGCTATCTGCTATCGCCTGTCAATCATTTTTTGTGGTTTTTCTATGCCCGTCTTGTTTTTTCAGGGCCTCTAGTTTAGGATGCTAGACAACCGCCTGACATTGTCTTGTATTGACACATGTCCGTAATATAATATTATGAATGTATGTACAAAAAATACATAAGGACTACGACACTGCGAAAATAATTTCGCTTCATCATAAGCACAAGTGTGTATGTACAAAAATGTGTCTTATTTGGTTATGACATTGTCAGTTCATATGAAATTCAACATACACAATATACATGTCATATTTGTACGTAGTGAGTATATTTTGTACATATAATACATGCATTTGTGTACAATATTTCTCTTCACATTGTAGGTCTATTTAACAGAAAAGAGTAACAACTCGAAAAAGACTAAAATAGTTGAGAGAATAAAAAAATGTTCCTAATTATTGATGAAAGAAATTTTGGATTAGTGGGTATGTAAAATCATATGAATGTAAATCGTAATTTGTAGCTGTTTCACAATTGAAAATTGAGATTTTTCGAAAGTTGACTATTGAAACGTGTAGGTTATGGCACAAGAAGGAACAATTAGGTACCTACCTGTTTCGTTTACTCTCCAACAACACTGTTTTTCGAGGATAACCTCAACACAATTTATTCCAGATTCAGACAAACCAGATTTTAATGAAAAAATCATATCCATACTGCGTGATTTCATAAACAAGTAAATCTGTAACAAATAATTTTTAAATTATTTTGAGTTGTGTCGGTATTTTGCTATGTGAGAGATTCGTGTAGGGTGTATTTGTATGATAGAGATAGCTGATATTATTTGAACAGGGTGAAACATCGTTAAGTAATTAGGGGGAGGGGTGGCGTATGAGGGAAGGGGTACGCGGGGGAGGGGAAGTTTGAATTACGTTGATGGAACATACGTAAACCAGAGACTACGAGAGATAATATTATTAGTGTTACAATATTACGACGTTGTGTCTGCGGCGCTAGTGTCGCCTGTCTTTTTTTAATGGGTAACATCATGGTCGTCTGCTTCACCTACAGACAATTTCCTGTTAGAAGTCCCCTGGTGCAAACTTGGTTTAGTGTTGCTTAATGTGATAATACGATATGGTTAATTTTTTTTGCTACTTTCAAATCATAGGCACATTTCAGAACTGTTGTTAAAAACAATTTTCCAATTTTCGAATTGTTAGAATAAACTGGCAACATTGTTTTTCTATCTTGTGATGGCGGCTTGAAAGGGTTATTGGAGTATTTTTTTCTTTTTCCAACTCGGAAAACTACCTTTTCTTTAAAATGTTTCTCTAGCGATACTTTGTAATATTTTCGGCGTTGTAGGTTACTTGTAAAAGATACAATGTGAGAATATTGCGAACCTTTGACAGCTTTATGACGGATGGAATTGATAAGATTCAAGATTCTTTGACAAGATTCGACAATCAGGGCTACCGACAATACAATCTTCAACTCCACTTGCAGGTAACGTCCGAACGGTGGCCAAGACGGATGGAATTAATAATAGTTATTTATTTTAATATGACAACAATTATATTAGATGTAGGTATGTAGCATTTTATATTATGTGTTTATTGTGAAAGTTTAAAAGTAGGGTAAATAGCTATCGTCGCGCCGTGTTGTTTTCGGTCTCCTTTGGTACGGACCCAGATTAGTAGATCGTAATCCACATTTTAATACTAATGTTGTTCCAATACTGTCGTAATATTATGTGAATAAATCTACAGGTTAGTATTGAGTATATTTTTTTGTCTTCCATATGGTTTCGAAGCTGGCGACGACCTCGTTTTGTCGTACGCAAAAAATATCTGTTAAAATAAAATAACAGAATAAAATACCTAGTACCCTTTCATGTCTAAATCTGTTACATAACAGGTATTTTATAACAGTTACCTAACTACCTGTTATTTTACTAACCCACTTTGTTGTTAACTACTCGTCGCGTCGTTTTAACTACATGAAATTTAATTACAATTTACTATGAATTACTTTACATTAAGTACATAATAATAAAACTCCCCACCTCTACAGTTTCAGCTGCAGACTCACAGCTCTTTAATATCTACAGCTTTAAAAAAAATTGCATCAATTGAAATATTGCTTACAATTTTTTCAATATTACTTGTAGGGTCAATGTATTAGCCACTCCACATATTACCTAGTAGCTTCTTGTTTTTTTTTTAGTTTTTTTTTGTACAAAAAATTGAAGCAAACTCTTTTGACATACAGTCATATTTTAATATTGTATTCAATACTATTTACAGTAGTTTAATATAATTAATTTTTCTTTCTTTGCCCTCGCCTTCGTCCCATTTACTTGGGGTCGGCTCTTCTAGTCCTCATCCTCCAAGTCCTTCTGTCCCCCGCATTCTCGGCAGGAAGTCTCGCCTCCTTTAAGTCTCTTGCGATTGTGGACATCCACGTAGTCCGGGGTAATTATTATTTGTTATTTATTATTACTAATTATTTTTTATCTAAGTAATAAGAATAACTGATCCTCATACAGAGTTTTCTATATAGCAAGCCTTAGATTATGAATATTCAACGATGGTTGCGTGAGAAAAATACACTATTAAAACCAATACGCATTCATATCAATCTCAGGAATGATATGGGAAAAAAATAGTTAAATAGTAGTTGTGACTTTCCTATATGATTTCCACGAGAAACGTTGAAAAGGCGAAGTCAGTTGGTTGTTAGTTTTCATTATTATTTTACAAAAATTTAGAACCAACTGTAGATCACACGTTATACGGTTGATAATATTATCGGGTCTACAGCTTCTTCAAAGTATTCTACAGCTTTTCTATTCAACATGTTGACAACGCTGACTATGTAACTTGCTTATTAAATAATATTAAGTACTCGCTAACTAGGTAACCCTAAGTAGTTATTACTTAACTAGGTACGAGATAATTATTTAAATTAAAACACAACCCATGTACATAACTGTACGTTGTACTTACTATAAAATACCTTCGCCTAGTATTATATGGTACAATGTTGGAAATACCAATTAAAAAAAACAATGATCGCGTTTTGTTACACTTTTTCTTTCACCTACGTATATTTTCTTTGTAATTCATCCTCTCTACGTGTCCTAACCATCAAAATATTCTCGAAGGATTTCGCAGCACGATAAATCCATACGTGTTTTTTTGGGATTCGAACTTAATTCTGACGAATCAAATTAGACACTTTGTCAATAAAACCTAAAAAGTTAACAGCCGAATCAATCAGCTGACTGCGAACTATACCTACCTGTATTCAGTTGGTGATACATATCTGAAACATAAATAAATAAATATTTTTTTATTGGCCCAGGAAAAATATGCAAAGTTACAAAAACAAGACAATGGTAGTGTGCCAAAAAACGGACTTATAGTAATATTATAATTTAAAAAAAAATCTGGGCTTACAACAAACAAACTCAAATACTTTTCTGCACTAGGCTAAAAGCCTGTATCGCAAAGTGTGGAATACATCGCCAGCGCCGGGATTTGAACCTGGCACTTTCTGCTTGAGAGACTGCCGCCTCAACTAACTGCGCCAACCATGTACTTTGAGTGCACATATGCCTTCTTTTCATTTCATTTCAAGTATAGATTGTAAATATGTTTAGGAGTGCATAGGGAAGACCTCCTTCGCTAACTTTAAATTAGCAGAAAAAAACTTTGCAACCTGTCTAAATATACTTTTTCTATGTGATTTTAGGGACGTACTATTAATGAACTAAATAAACCTCAACCTAAAAACCTTTGTCAAAGTAAAATAAAATTGTTTTAATCATGAAATTAGGTACAAAGGCAGTGGCGTGCAAACATTGCCGGTGGTATCATTCATTCAATATTTGCAATGCATTCTGTGTGTAGGTTATTTGTATTATTTGTTTATTTATTTATTTATTCATTCTCTTTACATCAAATGATAGATAGAGTGATATAAGGGTGCCTTCCCACGACAAGTGAATCCGGATTCGTACGCGAATCTGGATTAATCCCTTCCGGATGGATGATTTCGTGCACGGGGTATGGGAAAATAGTTCCCTATTTTTATAATAATATAATAATTCATTGTATTAATATTTTTAACTTTTTAACTTTAACGTTGTAAATTTTGAAAATATCTTGAGTCCGTTGAAGCAATAAATAAATATATATATAATATAATAAATAGATAATAATAATTATCTCTGTCATACTGTTGAATATATACTAATTCTGTTTTTGTGTTTAAAAATTAGATCGATCAGGTACGAGAATAAATTATTGTCTTTACACCAATATTAATTGTAATTTAGTAAAAAAAAAAATATGAAAGCATTGCCTGCGGCATTAATTAAACTTGTTTGTGGGTGATATTTTTTAAAGTTTGTCACACGGAGTTTTTGTATCTTGTATCACGCGTTATTTTTCAACACCGGTTTTTCTCAAATTAGCTGCTAATCTCTCTCAGTCCCGTTATGGGCCCGCTACACGCTCGCGAGTCACCACGACCTTTTGGTGTTCATGAGTAAAAAGGCGTCAACGGTCGGTTACGTACATGTCAAGACAAACGATCCATCCGCACCCCTTTTTACTCATGAACACCAAAAGGTCGCGGTGACTCGCGAGCGTGTAGCGGGCGCATTATGTGTCGGGGTGTACATTATATTTATTTTGTACGGGAAAAAATGTCTGCCATAACTGGAAATTAGAGAACCCATTAAATAATTTATTTATTTATTTTTAATATTATTAATGTCGATATTATCAGAATAAAAGAATACCGGCCCAGTAACAGTGCAAAAATTGTGCTTTTTCAGGTCCGTGGTATTAGAAAAATATAATGATTGGTACCTTAAACTTTTTTTCATTTTAAATAAAATTATAATTTCTTTATCATTCGTGTGTTATTTAGACTAATAGATTAGGTACATAATTTTTGAAGGGAGACATTTGAAAGATTGGCATCATACTGATAAAATGCACCACATGGACTTATAATTCGATGTAACAAAATTCCAGAAAAATTAATTCAATAAATAATAAGAAAATATAATGTTCCCCACTCTATGGCAACTGGGGAATCTAAATTTATACATTATTTATTTTGATTTTTATTTTTCGAATCATGCGGGTATCTGCATCTCTTTCACTCTCGTTGTATATTGTAACAGTACGAAACCCATAAACATATTGCTCAAAATAAATAAACCCCACAAAAGCCGTACAAAAGCCACACAGGATTTTTTTTAGGGATAAAAGCACAAATCTAATTGAATTTTGTAAATAAAATTAATTGTATCGATTAGTATTCGAGTAAATTATATTTGGAACTAGAATAGATTAAAAAATACGAATAAGCAAGCGGATCTAAAATGGGATAGACATTAGACAATGATTTCAACATTTTATAAATAATTCATCTACTGAAATCCAACTAAAAAGTTTAAGCTTTTATTATTTGAGGATTTTTTATTGGTTTTTAATCATCTGTAGACCATATTTAGGGCACTTGGAATCGTCAGGTTTACAAACACAAAATCAAATGCAATAAATCAATAAACACAACAAAAAAGAATGAAAGCAATAAACACATAGACAATACAAAACTATAACACATTTGTGGTACAATTTAATGCAGGTCTGGATGTAAATTGTCCAGAACTACATTAAGTACGTCATATTTCTGAAGGGTTTTTGTGTTTTTTGGGGTTCATACTACATCATCGTAAATACTCCTATGGGTTTTTCTTCGGAAACCGTTGTGTATACACGCGCTGAAACATGTAAGTAGGGTTGTCAACATTTTTTCAGCTGATTATTCCATCTGCATCAATAAGTAATTTTAAAAAGTTATCGGAAGCCTGGTTGCTAACGCGCTCGATCCTCGATGCCGACATACCCCACTTCACGACACAAGCTTTTAAGCTTGTTATGAAGTGTACAAATATGTATCAGGGTGTAATTCGATAATTTTATGAAAATAAAAGAAAACATACACATTATCTTATTGTTCTTGATATCAGTTCTTAACTCTTTTTTTGTTGCTTCCTTCATTATCCCCTCCTTTCTTCCTCTTCTTCTTCCTCTTCCCATGCTTCCTCCTTCCCTACCATAAATGTTTTATAGATATAAGATATATATTTTTAACTATGTTTTGTAATCTATTTGTTTTGCGTGTGTGCTAATTGTGAACGGATGTAATTGGTCTTGTGTATTGATATTTTTGTATTAATGTACCTGCCAATGTTTGTTTTTGTGACTGTATCTGTTCCATGTGCAATAAATAAATAAATATCTACTTGTCTATTTAAATAAAAACTGTCATTTTATGAACTGCTTGAATTTTATAATATTTTTATTTGCTAGAAAAGTGTGGTTTTCTCAATTTTCAAATTAATGTAAATTACACACTCATTCGTCAGTCGAAAACTGCAGGCAATGATATAATTCTTAAACTGCGTTTAAATTTTACAAGTGAAGCGGATTTGGTTGATATTTTCTTAGTTTTAATGTTGCCAAAAAAAAATATATAGTATTTTGCGATCCATATATTTCTTGCAACTCATTTTCAATATTATTATTATACTCTAGTACGGTTGACAACCCTCGTTGTTAGTAAATATATATCCGAAAATATATCGAATAATAATTATTTTTATTGTAAAATTGTTACAAAAATATACAAATTACCCGACTAGCAAAAATTACAACACGTTATTTTCAGTTAATGTAGGTAGCTACATGTTATCAATTTAGTATCATATTCTTGTATTATGTATTTTTGTACCTATGAATAACTTTTGAATCAGTATTAATTTACAGTAAGTAATGTTAAGAGTATGCATACCGACATATCAAAAATTTCTAAGAACGGGAGACCTTCTATCTCAACAACCGTTATTAATTATGCTTTGGAACAAAATAGGGTAGATGCATTGAACCTTTATATAACCGTATATAACCGTAAAAGATTTTTTATATCTTGTATAGATTTCTCAAAAAAAAATGGAAAAAACCTCTGATCTTTTTTCCGAAAGACGGAAACTCGTTTCCTGAAAGTCGTTGAGTAAAATTTTTTTTTGTACTGATAATATGCATTAAAACCTAGGGAATAACCGTAAAAGTTTTTTGATAGACGCAAAATTAACCTCAAAAAATTAAAAAAACGCTATTTTTACCATTTTATCATGCGATTGTCACGCGATTTTGAACCTTAATGCCGTGGGAAAAGACTGTGACGTCATTCCTGGTGCCAATTATATAGGTAATACCTACCGATTCGGTATAATACTTTAAGTAAAAGTTAATGTCGCCGCCACACGCTTGCGAGCGTCTACGAGTTTTTTGCGTTCATGAGTAAAAAGGCGTTACGTAAACGAGCCAAGACAAACGTTCCATCCACACGCCTTTTTACTCATATACACAAAAAACTTGTGGGCGGCGACAAATGGAATATATATGTATTACGTTTAATAGTTATACTATAGAAAATGAAGTAACGTAATAAGCTAATAGGTACCTACATAAATATATACATAATTATATTTTTTAATAAAACGTTTTTTATTTTGTGAGAATCAACACACACACACACACACACACACACACACACACACACACACACTCACACCCACACACACACACACCCTCACACACACACACACACACACACACACACACACACTCACACACACACACACACACACACACACACACACACACTCACACACACACACACCCTCACACACACACACACACACACACACACACACACACACACACACACACACACACACACACACACACACACACACACACACTCATACACACACACACACACACACACACACACACACACACATAATTATATTACACATTTTGTAATTATCAAACTATAAATTTACATTAAAATAATTGAAAAAAAAGTTTAATTTTAATTAAAATACATTTTAAAATAGAAAAGAAGAAATAAAATTAAAAAAACTGTCTGTTTGGGATGTTTCCTAAAGAAATATCTACGTATATGTATATTGGATTCAACACTTGTATTGCAAGTTATCCAAACGCTATGGATTAGACGGATTCATCTGGATTCATCAAGGCGTGTCCGCGGATTCACAGGCAACCTATTTCCCACGATCCGTGCACGTCTGCGATATCACGTACCGCCATACAAATCGCTATGAAAAAGTCTGTAGATTCACGGACTCACTCCTTCCCACGGCATGCGAATCTACGGACGAAGCAGGATTCACCTTCCGTGGGATATAGCCATTAGATAGACACTGTTTGTTAAAAGGGATGTGCAATTGAATCGATGCACCTACTTTTAATCTACTATAAATTTACATCGATTTGGTAATTTCTTATTATATATGAGTATTTAATCGCTTACTCTCAATTGCATATCCGTCGTTTATAGTATGCCTAAGGGACGCCAACTTTGGGATAATCCATGCAGTACAATTTAAGGGAGATTATAGGTAAGTACTCCCATTACATCGTCACTTTACGCGGTTTAATTAATCATCGATCTGAACCATACTGACGCGCTCTGAAAGATAGGGAGATTTTTTGTAATCAATTAATGCTACTCCTGAACATACATGTAATGTTGTAACTTGCAATGCCGAGCTTCGATTGGTTGATAGCCAGCTGGTTTATTTGTGATCAGTTTTTAAATGGTTTTTTCAAAGCGTCGAATGTGATTGGTCAAAATTGATTTATTTCTTGTAAGGAATGGATATGGCGACCATGGGAGAACAAAAGACCTGTAGGATGACCCCAAAAAGAAGGGTAGATGCTGTGATCCCAGTTGCAGGAACATACTGGTTGAGCAAAGCTCAAAATACAAGGAAATGGAAAACGTTAGAAAGGGCCTGTATCCAGCAGTGGGGGGACGACTGAGGAAGAAGAATACGAAGAATGGAAAGGAGCGAATAATCCTGGTTCATGTATTTTTTAAGTCCCACTAATTTCGATGGTTTTCGTTTTAGTACATCAAGTAACCATCCCTAGGTTTGTCTACCCACCTATTGAATAGAACACAGAACAAATAGTATCACAGAGGATGTATACTATAGAGAAGCGATACCGGTCCCTATTCAAACGAATGCCGAACGGACTGAAGAGTGAAGAGGGGGCCTTTGAAGATTTAATCAGTTACCGGTCAATGCATTCTGACCAGCTCCTGACGCCGAGCGCCGCGACGTTGCCGTCAAACATGAAAGGTGATGATCATACTATAGGTACCTATCTACTATCTAGCTGGACTATAGAAGCTTTGACTTTGAGGGTACGTCAAAAAGTATGAATAGGGTTTTGTTTATTCATTTGAAACTTATTGATCACCCCTCTATTCAAAATTCCCAATTCATTAATATCCATTATACAAAAGTCAATATTTTGTTTTTAATTATCTGTTATATCTTGTATTAGGATTTAAAAAAAACCTGCTAAAAATTAACAGGAAAAAATTTGTATTACGTCTGTACAAAAAAACGGTTGTACACCTCCTAAAAAACATATTGCATTATAATAAACAGACCTAACTAACTAATCCCAACCATTGTACCGTAATCAGTCTACAACATTCTTGAATCATTTATATTGCTTGTTCTCCAGTATTTTTGTTATTTTTTTTCTCCATACATGTAGCCTTGAACTATATTGTAGCTAGTATTGCCCCAGAACAGGCTTTCGCCTAGTGGGGCAATAAAATCCAATACTTGTTTCTTACTTATATTTTTTACTTTGTTATATTGTGTATGGATATTAAATAAAAAAAAAAAAAAAAAAAAATTCCAGCGTAATAGAGTCTACATACAGCGCGACGATGGATATTTACCCCACTTTTTCTGCGACCTACTCTCGACATTCACATTTGAATTGGGAGGTAAAATTAGATAGAATCGGAAAAAATAATCATCTGTGGTAAAATCTATATTGATAGAAAGCACGCTTTCAAAACAAAAGCTAGTCGTTGATCAAATAAATGAATGCGTATATTTTTGCGTACGTGAATCGAATACTTTATTGTCGGAACCTACCTACTTTATTAGGCTTATGAAATAAAGTACAATAGACGTAATACATTCTAATGGTAAAACCCCATATCTCCTATTCACCTACCTTCACCTACATACATTAACCCCCCGTAAAACCTTTTTTTATTCTAAATTATTTATTATCTACTGAAGAAAAAATATTTTCATGGGTCTGCATTAAGGACAGAAACTTAAAAGGCCCAACAGACATTTTCGAACAATTCAATATTTTATTTATTTATTTATTTATTTTATTTATTTATTTTATATTTCTCAACATTGTAAGTACACAAACAATACATAAACGTACACAGTATAGTATATAATTATCAACCCCACTAGGTTATGGCCTGTATCGGGGTTGACAATTAATCAGAGTGAAGACATCTTTATCCTAAAAGTACATATCAAAATATCATATTACTTATTATGACAAATTATTAATACAAAACATAACAAGATATACTAGGTTGCATATCGGCAGAGTCGGGTACTTGGCAAATTTCTGCAACAACACACCTAATGGTACATCAGGTGCATTATTGTTGCAGATTATTACTACTATTATTGTTAACAGTACCAAACAATATTGCTCACTTTTCTCTGTTTTCTCAGTCACCTGTTCTCTTTTTTTAAAAATCACCCAAATTACAAAATATTCCAAATGTTTTTATTTATTTCCAAATATATCCAAGGTCTGCCAATAATCTTTCCAAAACTTTTCCAAAATATTTATTCCATAACATTCAAAATACACCAAATATCACCAATCTTACACTTTACCTACATCGGTTGAGATGCATGCATAATTAAATACCTATATTCATTCCAATATTTTTGTGAAAAATTAGTTTTTATATTTTTACGTTCTAATTTTTACAAAAATTATCGTAAAAAGTATTTCATAGTTCGTGCAAGCAACATAAACAAAGAAAAAAATAGGCTCATATCGCTGTTTTTTTAATTATTAAACCAGAAAATTTGATATCCTTACAAACGAAACGAAGAAAAATAGGTGTAAGTATAAATTTTTCTAATCCCCCTTAAGAGGGTAAATATGACGCGATAAAAAAAGGTTAACATTTTTTTTAAATTACATATTACGATGTTTTAAATTTTCCTATAAACCGTTTTCAAAATGGGGAATAGTAGTACATATTATATTACGTGATATGGTCCATTTATATAAAATGTATTTTGGGCTCAGGTGCGTCTTGGACACTATATCATGCCCCACATATCAAATTAGTTTGAGATTGGAATAATATATCGCAATCTATATCTATTATTTTTATGTGAAATAATGTATTTTCCGTAATAAAAATAATTTACGATTGTTTTATCTTATCAGGTGGTAAGCACGATAAAAATATTGTTTTTCAATCTATAAAAATCATAACAGTATATCTACATTAAAAAAAAAGGATCTGGGCTTGCATACACAACCCCAAATACTTTCCTACATACTTTGCACTAGGCTAAAAGCCTGTATCGCAAAGTGTGGTAACTTCTCTGGTACATTGTCACTGTTTTGCTGTTTTTTTATTGTATTCTGCGTTGCAATGTTAACAATTTGATACATTACTGAGGAATAGAAAAAAAAACTTTGATATTTTTAACCGATTATTTGAAATCCCGGCTTTTTTTTGCGACGATCCTGTATTTTTTTATTAGATTATGATTGAAAGAACGAATGTAAAATGTATAAATGGTATAAATGTAGTTATATTCCAGAGATATATGAAAATATATGAAAATTCTTCCAGCGTATATTTAAATAATCACCGTAATAATGTGATTTTTACAGATAAAACAATACGAAATGGATTTAGCTACATGTGGAATGGTTCTACATAACAATATAATAGTGGTGAATATAGGGAGTAGGTACCTACTTATAGAAATAGGTACCTACCCCTAATGATGATAGTGTGAGTGGAGAAGAAGAAGAAAGAAGAATATGATTTTAGTTCTACTATAGTCGGAGCAGGTTTTGTCAAGCTATGTTCCGCTTATTTTATACCTCTTAGCCAGTCGATAACTATCTGTGAAAATATTGTTGAATTTTTCCGCGGTAAACACTTGACACGACTGCTTGCTTTTCGAGCAAAACTACGTTTCAACACTTCTTTTCTTCAGAAGCTGGAACGTCGATACGTCGCATAGATCGATTGTCAAGCTACCCACGGTTCTCCCGAAAACCAAGCAATCATCACCTGTGAAAATTCACCCTGCGAAAAGAAGTGTCAAGTGACGAAAGTGGGCAAAAGTGTTTTTAATGTATTCTATGATTAGTTCCGTATGTTGTAAATCATGTAGACATATTACTTTTGAAGGTTTTTTCTACAATTCTATCGTTTTTGATTCAATAACCATAATATCTATCATAGACTATCGAAAATAAGCCAGTAAATGTTCAGTGACCAGTGAAAAATTCACCACTTAGCCATTTACAAAGTGGTCGAACACAGAAAAAGTTTGAGAAACAACGATACATGTGATACTGAAAGGGACGAAAGGGGGTGATACTTATGAAAATATGATATTATATTGTTATTCTAAGTGTGAGTGAAGCAGGTGTTCCCAAATACATAAACGTGTCATAAAAGGCTCTTAGCGGTTCTATAGGAAAACTTTGTAACGACGAGGGAATCCATGATAATAAAACAATACCAGCCTCCTATATAAGGTACTGAATAATTCTTATAAAATTGCAGTGACGTGAGTAAGTATATATTTTACGGCTTTCCACTCGTCTGCGAGTTGCCATGAATGCCACCTTAGTACGGGCTTTGCCTAGTTAGGTGGCAAAATTGTGAATGTATTTATTGTGTCCGTTTATGAAATAAAGTATTTATTTATTATTATTATGTTATCTTATATCACGCATTTTTTTTATTATTATTTATCTATACATATAAAAATAAGTGTTCGCATAACTCTCGCATTTTACGATGTATTGCTGTGAAAATTCACAAAAACATTTGTACTGACCTGCTTTAGGTTTTAACCTCGCGAATTTTACAAAACAAATCTTTCACTAGGAAGTTCCGGCGTGATGATGAGAGGATCCAAGGGTTGTGTAGGGAAAATGAGTTTAGATCTCAAGTCATATTTGTCCAGTTCCAGCCATTGGGAGACACCAAGAGATGCCATGATGATGATAAATATAGAAAAAATGCCGGGCTTGTGGATATACTATAGAG
Source organism: Ceraclea dissimilis (assembly GCA_963576895.1). Classification (NCBI taxonomy): domain Eukaryota; kingdom Metazoa; phylum Arthropoda; class Insecta; order Trichoptera; family Leptoceridae; genus Ceraclea; species Ceraclea dissimilis. The sequence continues at coordinate 2,528,443 of OY756360.1, forward strand.
AGCCGCTAACACTCATTATTTTGGCTAACAGATGGATGAACGCGTTTTGTGTCATACTGTCGATCGACTCCGCCATTTAAATTTGCCGTTTCGGAGCACGGATGACTCAGCTAAGTTAAGTGTTCAATAAAAAGGATCTGTACTGAAACTTTCTAAAGGTTTCTCACCCGAAACACGCAGATAAAATGCACACGAAAAACGCCCTTATGTATATCTCCATAAGGGTCATTTTCCATTAACATTTTATCTGCGTGTTTTGGGTGAGAAAGCTTACAAAGTACCCCCCCTGGACTTGCATACACAAACCCAACATACATTGCATACACGCCGTGCACTAGGCTAAAAGCCTGTATCTCAGTGTGGATTTTCCTTTGTATGATGTACCGTGACGGTGTAGTAGTAATATTTGTTGCAATGATTTGCTAACCGAGTTAAATTTCACATCCAAGGATTTTCCTAATATTACTTAAGCGTACATGGATTCCTGAAAAGGCGTTATGGTTTATAGAAACGCGTTACTCTGTATGCATTCCGCGGTTCTTAATAACGTTTGCCAGAGAAGTAGTTAACATAAAAGCTATTCACATCAATATCATACTATTTTACGTGGAGGCAGGACTTGCCAGCACACTTCTCAGTATTAAAGCCAGAAAGGTCCACATATTATCATTCATGATTGATTTATTGAACTCTTCAGTCTAATACTGGGAAATATTCACCTATCCATATATCATGCATACTTTCAGGAAAAATGTTACCGATTATTTAAAAAAAAAAACAGAGTATTTTTTCATTTTTTTTTGAGAAATCTTTACAAGATATACCTAAAAAATCTTTTATGGCCATTCAATAGATGAAGGATGTATCTACCCTATTTTTTTTCCAAATCATATTTAGGAAGGTCGTCGAGATGTAATGTCTCAAAGACCTCTTGTTTTTTTCTTTTGAAATGTCAACATGCCTACCCCTAAATACTGGTGCCCTGATTTTCTGAAATTTGAAAATAAATTACACCTTTGCCACCTGGTATTTCTATCCTATACAGATAGAATTTCAATTTATTTATTTTATTTAACATAATACTCGTAATATAGCATTAAAATCTTCCTTATAACTATTACATATAAAATGTTTTCATTATTATTCTCCCACTAAAGCAAAACTTGTGTGTGGAAGAAGTTTTCAGTTTTTAACAAATAACAAATAATTACTACAATAGCCTAAAAGTATGTATACTTTAATTAATTCTAGAACTTGTTAATTTAGTTACGTTTTATGGAATACCAAATTACAGTTTGCAATATTGTAATGTAAGGTGGTCGGTAGCCTAGTTGGTAACGCACTCGACTGTTAATCCAGTGGGCGCGGGTTCAATCCCCGACTTACTCCACTTCACAACACAAGCTTTTCAAGCTTTCTGTGAAGTGTACAAAGATGTATTTGGGTTTATTTCGATAAACCCAGATTCATTTATATAAAAAAAGTAAATTATGTAGATGGGTACACAATACAATAAAAATGTTAAACGTATATTTCGAATATATTTTTACGTATTTTTAAGTGTGCATAATGTTGTCAACAAAGCTTATGTAGGCTTTACATTAATAGGAAGCTCCGAGTATACGAGTATTATTCTGTCGACGAAAAGTGTGCGCCTGAATGTTGTGTAGATACAGATATAAAATAATACATTCAGATAATTTTGTATACAATGTAGGTATATTAATTTTATTGTATTCTTTGAGAAACACAAGAGAAGTCCAATAATCTAATTACAAAGTATGTAGTAAAAAATTGATCAAAAAATTCTTACTGCCTATCCCCTCACGAAGCGTCCATTGCGGTGTAATAGAATTGGCAGTCTTCCTAGCAACTATCCTTACATTATCTTTGCTTCTTATGTGAAAATAACATCTCTTTTTTTTAATAGCTATCTTAATTAATCCAATCTTCGAAGGATAATTTGGAGAAAAAAAAGGCGCAGTTGTCGGAGCTGCCCTTTTTTTAAACTCTGAGGCCGACGCCGGCGGCGCCGTGAGGCGTACTGTTCGGCGTGCGGTGGGTATCTATTGTTGAAGACCTTCATCGGTAAAATTTGACAAATTTTCGAGTCAATTGTGCATTACAGAGTTTTTTCTTCAAGAGAGACGAGAGGCATCTTCATTCACATAATGTAGCATTATGTGAATTCCCTTGGTGAGGAAGCAGGATGGGTATTCTAACGGCTTTGGCTGGCTTACCTAAGTGATCACGTTATTCCCAGGGAGTTCACATAACGCTACATTATGTGAATTAAGATGCCTCTCGTCTCAGTTGAGGAAAAATCTGTAATGTGTTTCCGTCCGTGCAGTGCAGATAAATCCAATTCAATACCTAATCAACAAAAACATGACTATCTACCTTTTGGACTTACGTATTTTCTCATATATACCACACGAATAGAGACATACACTCTAGTGCTTATAAGTTCCAGCTTCATAGGTACAGTTTAGATCCTGGGTAGCTACGGTAGGTAGGACCTATTTCGTAACAGTTTAGAATTGAAATTGAATTTTTGTAAAATTTATCGCGTAATAGGGGAGTCTCGAGTGCACCTGGTGATACAAGCGGTTATTATAGGCGAGAAGGTCGTTTCAGGTGTCGGCGGGTGCGGGGGTGTTAAGGAAATAATGATATATTTTATGAGATATGAAAATTTGGGGAAAAATTATTATAGCCCAATTTAGAACATACCTGCCTATTTAGTTGATAAGAAAAAAGTATGTTTCACATCTTATGGTTGTACTAAAATTATTTATCCGATACTACTGTAAGATATGTCGACCCTAGATGTTCTTCATTAGAACACAACCTGTTTGTTACAGATCAGTAAATATATCTTTGCAGTTCCTATAGGTACCTGTCAGCATGGGAGTCGCCAATCTCGAAGCTAGGGGAGAGCAACAAGAATTTTGAAAAATAATGCAGTATAAAAAAACGCGTAAATAGCGCTGCGGGCGAATTTTTTTTTGTGAGGTATAGTGATTAAGGTCGTGCATAGGTATGTTAGTAAATGTTGAAGGTTTTCACGGTGTGCGATTGACATTGTTTCTTGATTTTTCGGGTGAACCGTGTGTAGATAAACTTGATCAACGTTTCGACACTCCTACTGGTGTCTTCCTCTGTGGATATGGTTTATTTATTTGAAAACGTATATAATGCTTTGCACAGTAATATAAATGAAACATAGTTAGATAGGTAACTCATAGCAACAATTGAAGGTTCCTTTTTTAAAAATTACAACTTTTAATAACTTTACAATATCACAAACAGATGGCGCTGCCAGAGTTATTCGATTCAACAACTTTCCTGAGAGAAAAATTGCGATAATATTTTTCCGAATCCGTGACATTTTTTTTTATTTTCACCTTTACTACACCCGGCGGCCGATGTAATTTATTACAGCAGGTTTGTTTCTAATAAAAACGAATGAATATGTCAAAATCGGAATAAAGTTTCTTAAATGTGACATAAAACGAACGACGCCGGCAGCCCGTGGGATAAAAAAATAATAAAAAGTGTCATTTATAACATTCCTCTTCTATGCCCTCATAAATACTATACGAAATTTTATGGAAAATCATCAGATTTTTTTCAGTTATGTGGACAATAGGAGTTTTTGTCAGAACAAAGAATTAAGGTGCATTTACACGAGCAATAATTACGGCAACTCGTACAAATCGCATTGATTAACATTATTTCACAATATATAACAATTATTTCAGCAATATTTCAAGCAAGACAGCGATATTGAGTGCAGACGGAAAAGAGAATTGTCATGATGTCGGCGACACGAATTGCCGAATATCCAAGCGATTTGGACATTTTAGTCAACTCTCTTTCTCGCTTGCACGCTATTGCGTATTGCATTGAGCCAGCCGACGATGAGTCATACGCCTGATGGAAAGTCCATCCTTTGCTATATATCTGTTGAGATAACTACTCGTTCCATTAAACTATGACGTATGTGTTAAAAATCCGATGTTTTAACAAAAAATATATATGATTTTCAAAATACACAAGACCTAATTATGCAACGTACTCGAACCTCTGGTTACCTACAAAAATTTAGCTCAAAATTTACGTTCAATGAATTTAGAAATGGATATTTCATTGAGCCTATAATCCTTCAGACAATGAGTAGGTACCTACCCCAGCCTGCTACCCGATATCAGAAAGGTTGCAGTGGGGTGCAACCGCAGGATCTGGTGAAATGGGTAAAGGGTTTGGTATCCTTCTGAACCCTTTAAACAGACAGACACTCCTAGATACTTCACAATACAGATATTTGCACTTAATCAAATAAGTAGGAATAATATCTATATCTCAAAATTGTCTATCCTAAATATATTGTTATTACTTTTTATTGTTCTTTAATCATCCATAGGCCCTATTAAATGCACTTGGTACCGTCAAGTTTGCAAATATCACCAGATTGAATGAATGAATGGATATTTATTTTCTTGATAAGTTCATAGGTATCATACAAACATAAAGTAAAATAAATGAATGAATTTATATGTATATGAATATAAAAATAGAGATGAAATACAAATTAAATTAAAAGTAGAAATAAGAATATAAATTAATATGAGAAAAAATATAAATGGGAGTAAAATAAAATCACGGTTTATGTACACAGGAAAGCAAGGGTCGTATTTATCACTGAAAATTTTACTGCCTCACTAGACTTGTTCCGAGGCAGTAACACATAATTGTTAACACAAACAAAATAATATTGACTTTCGTGCCTCTAAGTTTTATGAAGTCAGCAACAGATATATATCATAGGTGCATCATGTGACTGAAGGGAAAGCAGTTTAAGGGCATGGCACCAGGAATGACGTCACAGACATTTCCCACGGCATTAAGGTTCAAAATCGCGTGACAATCGCATGATAAAATGGTAAAAATAGCGTTTTTACTATTTTTTTGGGTTAATTTTGCGTCTATCAAAAAACTTTTACGGTTATTCCCTAGATTTTGATGCATATTATCAGTATATATAAAAAAAATACTCCGCGACTTTCGGGAAACGAGTTTCCGTCTTTCGGAAAAAAAGTACAGAGGTGTTTTTTAAAATTTTTTTTGAGAAATCTATACAAGATATAAAAAATCTATTACGGTTATTCCCTAGATAAAGATTCAATGCATCTACCCTATTTTGTTTCAAAGCATATTTAGTAACGGTTGTCGAGATCAAAGGTCTCCCGTTTTTAGAAATTTTTGAAATGTCGGTATGCACACTCTTAATATCCAAAGTAGATCAAATGCGATAAATCAATAAACAGTTATAGCAAAAAAATTAAAACCAAGGTGACTGGTGAAAATGCAAAATTATAACAGGTGTGGATTAGTTCAATGCACGTCTGGATGTAAATTGTCCAGAACTATATCAATATTTTTCTTAGAAAAAAATGGGAATGCTGATGAACATGTGTGCATGTATTAGATGTCCGCCATTAGGTGGTCTTCCAGGTGGACAAGGTAGGTAATTATATTGTAGGTACATGACAAAATATATCAGTGTAACTGGAACCACAGTCGATTTTTTTTATACAAAATATTAGTACTCATTCAGATTGCCGCCTCCTCGATTTGCCGCCCCTTCAAAGTGCCGACCGTAGGCTTTGGTTAACTTATGATAGGGACTGGCCCTGCACACAGTGCCCAATGAGATCCACTCTGGAACCCGTCCACCTGGAAGACCACCTAATGGAGAGGCAGATGAACCTCAGCATTTCAAGAATCATAATTTATGTCTCACAGACCAACATGTCTATTTATGTATTTTGAGAAATCACTCACAGACGAGTGGATAGCAGTAAAATTGCTACTACTACTATGTACTACTATACCCTCACGCCACGTCCCTTGCAGGGTAGGCAGAGAGGACAGAGCGCCAGACATCCCTATCCTTACACACACTCTAAGCTTCCGTCACACTCATACAGTTTGTCATACAAAACGCGCCCATCCTTGAGGATCTGGTCGACATGATCGGACCAGGCCAGTCTCGGGCGGCCGCGCTTCCTCACACCTCTTCGTTCACTCAGATATATCTTTTTTGTCATCCTGTCATCCTTCATTCTCTCAACATGCCCAAACCATCTTAGTTTGTTCATTTTCATTCTAGTTCTAAAATTGAATAGAATAATATACCTACATCTATAAACTCGCATCAAGTCTAGCATTCTAGTTCTATTATAGACGATCGTGTCCCGGCATCTCTATTAGCATTATTATAAAACTAGCTGTATTTCCCGTGCTTTGCAACGGCTAAAATTGTGTACGGGTGGTGAAGTTACATCGTCTTAGAATTAAATACCTAATGCAATAAATTTTTGGCATATAGGAAGGAATATATTTGTTTTACCTAGTAAAATTATTTTTTTTGTATATAGGATTCTGCTCAATTCAAATTTCACAAAAAGATAGTAAAAAAAAGAAGAAAAAAGCGTTGGGTATGGAGTGGGATCGAACTCGTACCCTCGCATCGCATAACACTCAATTTAAGTTAAGTACGCTAGCCCCTACACCACGCGAGTCAAAACAGACGACGACAGAAAGCGCCGCGGAGCAAATGTCAAAACTATTTTTTAATTATTATAGACATATTTTTAGTCATACAGAAGTATTTGTAGATCAAAAACATTGTATAAAAATAATCCTTAGATGTTTATCCTAGTTCTAGATTATGTAACGACGCAAACAAATTTAAAAACCATATTAATGGGACTACTTTAAATGGCTTCTTTCATTTTCATACTAACTTGATAGAATTCAGTATCTTGGGAAAATTGATAATTTTACCAAACCACGATACAAATCATATATTTTAATAGCCTATGTTGAAGCCGAGATTCCATTTGTAAGTTTAAAATCGTCTGGTATTAATGTTTACTCCGGACGCGAATCGTCATTTTTTTCAGATTCTTTCCCAGGTCATTTATCATTCATAGATGGCGGTAGTGATGTTTTATAAAATCAGAAATGAAATAAAAAATCATTATAAAACAATAATTCCCTTTGTTGCACATATTTTTATACAAAATATCAATACAATCTCGTGCAAAGTCAGTGGCGTATACGAATATCTACTTTTGGTATTGTACGTATATAATTAAAACAAAATTAAATTAGGTGCAATGCGAAATGTTTTTTGTAAACAGTATATATACAATTTTCAAAATAATGTTCCGATGTGATTGTGACGGCGTTTTGTCAAATACTCAACGCTGCCGAAAATCCACAATTATTAAGGAGATTCAATAGGTGCAGATAAACTGGGAAATCTCATATGCAGTTTGTACTACGTAGAGGGAAAGTGAATTAGATTATACTACATTGATTATAATCTAAAGCAGGGTTTAACAACGTACGAATGTGAAGACAAGTCTTATATGTATGACTAAAATATACAAACCGATTGAATATTCAGCAATTCGTGTCGACGACATCATGATTCTTTTCTTTCTCGTTTGCACGCAATGTCGATGTCTTACTTGACCTTTGAATAAAAAAGGATTGGGATTGAAATCCAAATACTTTCCTGCACGCTTTGCACTAGGCTAAAAGCATGTAAGAATCGCAAAGTGTGGAATATATCACCAGTGCCAGGGTTTGAACCTAACACCTCCCGCTTGAGAGACTGCCGCCTCAACCAACTGCGCCAACCATGTACGCCAAATAATTGCTATATGTACATATATTGCGGAATAATGATAATCAATATGATTTGCTAAAGGTACCGTAGTTTTGCTCAAAAACTTGCTCGTGTGAGGGCACCTTAACCGTGTTTATTTATTTCATACAGTACACACAGACATTGAATACACGTAGAAACAATTAGACACGGGGCATTTGGAGAGCCCAAACAATGACCTAATTAAGGTGTACACATTTAGTCAATATTATATATAGACTCACTGCAAATTAGAAATTAAAAAACTAATCTACGAGTAAATAGGTAAAAAAAGTTATGTCAAAAGAGATTTAAAAAAAATCTAACCTAATAATTAATAGTGTACGAGTTCATTTGTAAATTCTCGAGCGTTTTTGCTTTTTGAAAGCGTCCCATAGGTTTTGGACTTCTGATCAAAAAGGCTAGAATAGATATTCTAATATCATTACCGTGTAAATTCTTCCTCTATCTCTATGTTTACTTTTACATTTTACAAGCCATTTTCTCTACTATGCGCTTGTTATCTTTTAAAATAAAAACTTTAATAATAAAATACAAGCGCGACAATATTGTGCTTTAACAACAGCAAGTAAACCTGCATAGGATAAAAAAATCTTGGATGTATTTTTATAAAAAGGATACGGCAACGATATATTTGAATAGACGCTTGTAATTTTTATTGTGAGACCAGTAACTTACGTGGAGTATTTCATATTTTTAACTCCTGACACTTGACTCAAATATGATACTTTCCGGACATTGATATTTGACAGCAACGCTCTAAGACTCTAGCTCTTTGAAGAACTCTTGTGTTACTGACCATATCCGACCAGATCCATCCAAGATACCCGGAGCATTGTCTCATGTATCCATCATTCGAATGCCTCCAGCCGATTTATTGTGCTCACTTTAAGGGTCCACGATTCCACTCCGTACATTAGCACTGATCAAATATAGCACTTGTTGAAAAAAATAAATATAGTTTAGCCAAGTTTGAGCATGTTCCCCAGTCCTGGCAACTAATTATTAAATTAATTAATATTGTATTAGTATGCATAAAAATTATGTAATTTGCAAGATAAATTTATTGTGACAATAAATAACGACCTTGCCGGTCCACTCACAACATCTTTTTTTATGAATTTTATAGCACTTGATCAATCGTTGTCGCAGCAGCTTAAGGTTTAAGTTGTCATCGCAGAATATCTATTAAAAGCTGTCCTCAATCCTCTGTATAAAATTTTATAATTCAAGGCTACAACTTTCATGAAAGCAGGACAGGTATTGTCCTTAGGTGGTATTTGTTTGTATATCACGGATACCATCTTCTCTTTAAAATGGTATAGGAAGTATTGTATGGAGGTAAGTTGGTATTTTACTTGAATGAAAATTGCTTTTTAATCCAATGTTCTCTATGAAAGGACACGTTTGTTTTCATAATGTTTTGTATAGAAATAGACGATCCTTACAACAATGCAAAACATTTCATTAAAAATGTTTGCATTTGCACAAATTATTTATTACCTGATGTAAAAATAATTATTTAAAAAAATAATTCTCTCTACCTACTTTAACTTGGATGGATTGGAGATCCGTTTACGTTAATTTCGCTTCCACCAAAAAACTTTTACGGTCATTCCTTAGAATGTATTTACTCTATTTTTTCCAAAACATATTGAGTACAGTTGTCGAGATCTAAGGTCTTCCTTATTTTTATATTTTTTGAAAATTAAATAATAAATAAGGTAAAATGAGAGACTTAATATTTAATTCAAAACCCATAAAAAAACGATTAGATTACGCGACTAGTGTTCGAGGATTTACACCCTCATCATCAGGTGATTGTGAATAAAAGTCTAAATAAAAGTAGAAATAAGAAATAGGAAATTGTTTGATTAAAAGTTAATAGAAATATAAAATATTAATTACCGAAGCACCCAGTTTTTTAATATACACAGAAACGATAATAAATAAATAATTTCGTTATCATCAGTTTGATTCCAATTCCGTGTCCCCCTGTTTTAATTTCATCCGTAGCTCGAAGCTCTCGTAAAGCGTACGAATCCAAAAGTACTGCTATGTACAGACGTGTTCAAATTATTCGACTAAAAACAAATTATTTAACAAATAATGATTTGGCAGTATTTTAGTATGTACATAATTTCGAATTTAATCATTTTGTATGCATTCCGTTGACATTTAAAAGCATGTTTATTTTTGTAGATATTCATTCTACTAAACTTCTGCACACTTTTTTATATCTTCGTATTACATATATGGAGGAAAACCACAACTACGTCTCAGGAAATATCGCAATTATGAAACTGATTTGTAATTTGTGGGCCATGGTTAAACATAAAAATAAAAATAAATACATTAACCACAAAAGTGCCCATAATATAGAAGTTCTGAAATCTGGCACTGTGACGATAATATAAAAAAATGTAAAAAAGTACATATATTAAATACTTACTTAGAAATGTCAAATGGAGGAGCACAAAGTAGGTATTAAATTAAAATCGTATATTTAAATATTATAGTCATTTTTACTAAAAAAACATTTTAGTCTAATAATTTGAACACGTCTGTAATATAAATACCTACCTACAATACATTATATGTATCAAAAGTGCTTTCTGTGTAATAATTTTGTAATCATACACAAATTCATTCAGAGGGAAATTGGTAGAAAAACTCATTTAAATAACCCTGTTGCTCATAATGTCATTATGACTCGATAAACTGAACGCTAATTGAATTTTGTAATGTTTTCAAAACGTCGAATGGTCGGGAAATGAAAATTGTATAATATATGAAAGAAAATAATATTGGATACAATTATGTAAGCTTTCGAACGAACATTTAAACATATTTTTTCTATGATTCAATTGATTTTTTTACTTTACGAGTAGTTCTGTTAGTAGGCTTATAATTACGAGTAGTTTCAGAATTGGACCCATTATTTTTCAAAATATTTTTTAGTAGGTTTGTAACTATACCATTCGCCCGTTCATCAAATTAAATTCTGTGGACCATCTCTAATAATATTTTCATATTTTTACAATAAACATCCATCAAGAACCTTCGCTCAATAGACTTAAGATTTTTTGAAGATACCGTCTCAGTAAATCCCAATAACGATGGTAAAAAATTATATTTATGATATTCAGAATGGGTGACGAACTTCATTGCTGAAAAATAAATAAAAAGTCTCATGGTTTTACAAACACGTACCTACCTCACTTTTACAGGACACTCGAAAAAACATGAAAAAAAAGCGAAGGTGCAATTCTACCACCAAGAGATCCCACGGGGTTGTGTACTATGGCAGTCAATAATGTAATAAGTTTGAATTTGAGATTTGATTTTGAAAGGCAGAAGGGCTGAAAACACATCCGTGCGTAACGCCACCAAGGGAACTAAATAATAAACATTTCTTACTTGATTTATTCAAATATTATTGAAAGGTTTATTGTAACTACGCTACTGCATTACATCCTAATGCGATCATACTGCAATACTAAAGTCATTCCTTGATTTTCTACCTCAAGAAACTTGCGCGAAAACTTCAAGTTTTGTTGTGTAAGTAACGTAAAAATGGTTCATGCAAATATCCATTACTCCGGCTGAATGTGATTATAATATTTATTTACTATACTATTATTATTATTTCGTATGGCTTCTGCCGGTCAGAAGATAAGATAATTATGCTATCTGTTACATACAGGAGACATGTACTCAACAGAGCAACATCCAGGCTTTTAAGCCATTCAAGGGAATTTGGTGTGGCATTGTGGATATCTATATATGGTCCAGGAAATGCTCTCAGAGGACAGTCAATCCATCAAGCACATTTACTATACAATATTTATTTATATATATTAGCGTAGGTGACTAGAATATTAAAATCAGACTATGTTTTTATTTGTTATTAGGTACGCTGTTAGAAATCTCCCAAGTAGGTACCTCACACATGTAGGTCAAATAGTTAAAAAAAAATACACAAAGCGATTAGTTTAAGACGTGTGCGTACCCAAAACTAATCACAACAGCTAAACAATACTCACAATAAGTGAAGTAATTCATTTAAATACTATTCAGCTGAAACAACTGAACAGAAATTAAACATATAGTCAAAAATAAAAATAAGTCAGAGATAATTTATTCAGCGTGAACCGTAGTCTTAAGTAAAATGCTCGAATGTGTATCCTAGTTAGTCAATACATAAATAAAATGCGTTGTAAAGTGGTGTCAAAAAAAACGTATAAAATATGTATGTTGAACTGGAGACGCACTGTACTTCCTTAGTTATATGTACGTCGTACAATCACTGCAGCTAATATTTTGCAGGAGGGGGAAAATGATAATATCGTAAGACCTCGCATTACGAAGATTCAAGTTGTGGAAAATAGTTCATCCGGAATAAGTCTTATTGAAAATGTTGCTACTATGACAGGCTTCACCTTCTTGACATTTCAAGTTATCAAGGATAGTATTAGCTACTACTTACTAAAGTATTAAAGGATTTAAAAGGTATCCTTAAAGATTTTCTAACGATGTTGTGATATATTATGTATTGGAGTACTTACTGACATGTCTTAAAGTTTTAGATTTAGACAGGCATTAGAATGTCCTTTATGTAAATGTGGATAGTGTATTTCAATACCGAATAATGGTGTGTTTCTTTGTACCCATGTATTGTGTTTGTGTTCTTGGTAGGTTTCATACTTTTGTTATTCATTGTTGATTTTGAAATATGGAGCCTGTCTGGTTAGCTTGCCATAATTGTTTCTGTTATTACATTACCTACAATATTATTTTAATTGCACATTGCTTTCAATAGTTGGATAGCAGTAGTTGACAATAGCAATGAACCCGCCATTTGGAATAACGTATCCAATTATTTTGCCTGCCATGTTTACGAATCTGGTTGACAATACATAGTTCCCCTCATTTTTTCATACTAAATCCGTCTCTCAGTCCGTCTGTCTTCATACCGAAACAACAGACTTTTCCTTAGTTTTGAATATTATGACTATTCTGTCAATTATTGTAATAATTCGACATTCTTTCTTCTTCGGCACAACTGCTTTGCGGCACGGACAAATTAGAAAATGCTTATTTTTTATTATTATTTATTTTGACAACAAACAGAATAATACATAATTAGTATAAAATGACAAAAAATAATTAACAAAATAAGTACCACTCCAATTATGTGTTGTCATGTAATTAGTATTATGTAAATAATAATATTATGTATTGAGAAAATGTGAAAGAAGATAAAATCAAAAAAGACCAAACACTACAATATAACCAACGTGAGATTAGTAGGGAAGGAAAGGAGTAGGGATGAGAAAGAAAGAGGGAAATGGGATTAAGGAGTGATCATTTGTGTGTAACATTTGCCACTGCAGCTCACCTGAGCGCACATAATATGCCTTCTATTCATCTATCTGGTATCGAAAAATGAAAGACGACTGTACTTTAAAATCTTTTTATAGTGACGGACAACCCTTACGCAAATATTAAACAATTCAATATCACAACATTATGTGAGTAGGTGTGCATTGCATATTATAAATCATCATCCGGCACTCATAACGGCGCGTCGCCGGCGTCCAATCCTCTGACATGTACACGGAACGGCACTTTAAAGTGACTTCCACACCTACAACCGATGCAGCAGTACAGTTCCTCCAACTACCCCTGGAGATCATATAATAACCGAGTGAGGGGGAGACGGAAGAATGCATAAGTGACAAATCATTTTATAATACAACTCCCCTGAAAGTGAAATGTCGATTTAAGTGTGAGTTGTACATGACGCGATTTCAAATGCAGCCCTCAATGTTTGCAAGTAAAAGTGTATATTTCATCATATTCATGTTTGAAAGCAACTTAATATAAATGGTGTTGTAGGTTTTCGCAGTATGGTATATTAATTACTCTTCCTTCTAGGTTGTTCGGGTGTTGGCTGCGTGTACGTTGATTGTCTCGAGCTTTCGACAGCGATACTGCTGCCATCTTCAATAAGTTTGGAAGTGACTACCTACTTACCTATTCATAAAAAGGAAACTCACTTGATAGTGTTCGTAGTAGTTAAAATTATGGATTAAGTGTCTCTACTTGGCACGATCATCAGCGTCCTCTTCTCAGGATATTACCATCCAAAAGATAGAGGACACCAAGGCCCACCTGTGGGAGAGCATCCATGCTCCAGGTGTGACAAAATATGCCTATCTCGAATTGGCTTATTTAGCCATATGAGATGGCATAACAGAATGGATGCTGTACAGTCCGACCCACCGGCACTATAAACTTTCGGCGCTCACGTTGGCATATAATAGTTAAATTTCAAATGAATGAATAGTAGTGTTTCCTCATAAATCATTCGAAAACGGGTGCATTTCCGTAAAAAAATTGAATTCAAGTGGTTCCGTACCCTATTCATATACGCTTTTTTGATTTTATTTATACTAACACCGTCAACGGAATTTTTAAGTCAAGAAACGTTGTGGAGTAAATACAGACCAATTCAAAGATTCACAATATCCTATCACTTTCTTATATGTATCTATCTGAATATACCATCACTTCTAATCCCTTAAGTGGTAGGCAGATAGAACAGAGTGTCACACCCCTTTATTTTTACAAATCTCCAATATACATAATATTTCTCGCTTCCACCACTTTCAAAACGTTCGTCATACAGGCTCTACGATTTCCTACACTCTACACTTTGCCATCAAATCATTCCACTAACTCAATACTAGCTTTTCCTAGATAGCTCTAGGTATTCTTTACGATTAATTTGGAGAAGTCTTATTCATGTTTTGAGTAACAAGAAAATTTCTAACAAAGAACGTTTCAATACATGAAGACGTTCGTATCGAATTATATGAAAAAATACATCTGAAGATTTAACGCCTTTGTGGGATCCAAGGCGTGAATTGATCAAGACACTTTGTGAAGATTACATGGTTGACTAAAAAAAGGAAACGTACCTACCCATTATTATTTTGATGTAGGGAAATGTCTTTATAGGCACGGAATTACACAATATATGTACATGTTTTGTATATGATTAACACGAGAAAATTTTCATGTAAGAAAAGTGCGGTGACGAGAATGAAAGGGAACAAGTTGAGATGGATTGGACATGTGGAGAGAATATCTTAGGATACGATGACAGATATAAATATTACTGTTTCGCAATAAGCCCGCCATTTGGTTTGATGTTTTATCTACTTCTTTATCTATGTGAAAGATTAAAGAAAAAAAAAATTTTTTGGCCAAAGAAAAATATTCACAGATACAAAAACAAGACAATGGTAGTCTGCCAAAAGGCGGAGTTATTGCAAAAGCAATATCTTACAGTCAACCCGATTCATTCCCGATTCAAGATTCATTCCAATAAAGTCTTGTTATTATTATTAAAAATATACAAGCCTGTAAGATATGGTGTGAGGAAAATTGGCTGTCCAAGAATCACCTGGCGTGAACATTACCACGGTAGCTAATTTAGGAAGGACGTAGTACTTCATAGAGCGTGTAGGTTGCATGAATGTGACGGAAGAAAAGAGTGCGTGTTAGGTCTGGCGTTCTGTTTTCTAAGCCTACTCTTCAAGGGATGTGACGTGATGCAGATAGATACGAGTAGATAATTAATTTCACAATATGACATAATTTCACAATATGATAATATGTTTATGGCTTAGAGGCTGTGATGTTATTTCTGCCTCTTAACTAGGACTTAGGTTATATCTTTTTTCCCATTGAGTCAGAATATTTCTGATATAAAACAACCAACAAAAAAATCGATCATTCCATTGAGAAATTGAACTTGGGGCCTCTTCATTACGTTATGGCAAGTATATTTAACCACTTTATGCCATAGATGCAAGCAATCATTGATTTCATTATAAAAATCACCCATTGAAATGAAATAATAGCATTATAATAATTATAAGTACTGAGGAGATAAGACTGAAATTCTTTTCAGCCCCAATAGGTTCTAATAAGTTAGTAGCGGGAGAAAAGTGCCCCAAAAGTCATTGTTTTATTGGAAAGGGTTGGCTGCCTGGTATTTGTCTCCCCTTTCCATAAAATCTTTACTTTTCTCCATTCTATTTCTGTTCCACTGTATTCTATTCAGATAATATCTCCATTCTTGGATAATTATTGCGTAAATCAATCACTTGCAGATGAAAGATAACAATAATAATATTGGTAGAAATTAATGAATAAATGAAATTATTTTTCGCATAACAGTACTATGCCTACATAATAATATATTAAAAGTAGTCTATGGCCTTGTTCACACTAGGCTAGTAGATTAGTCAACTTAGTAGTGCCTAGTGTGTAGGGGCCCTTAAACCATAAACTAAAGTGTCCACACTGAATCTCACACTCGTCAATATAATTAATGTTTTTAAGACAGGTTTTAAGATAGGTTTAAGTACAAATACTTCGACTGAGGACGGATTTTAAGGGAGTGAAAAATAAGATTGAAAGTTTTGAAGAGTGGTTCAAATTCGATATTTGGAAGATTCTCTCTTGAAAATAATCCTGTTACCTTTATTTATTCATACAAAACTTAAATACAATAGAATATATAGTTCACTATAATATATGCCCTCACATCGCTTCCCTCATAGGTAGAGAGAACAGAAATTCAGATACCCATAATATCCTGACACACTCTTCTTACAATTTCGTCACATCCATGCAACTCCTTTTACTCCAAAAACGGTTCTTTTTGCCTCCTTCGGATTGAGTCGAAGCCCCCTATTCAAAAAGTCTTAAAATAAAAGGACATACATTTTAAACCACCCACAAAATTTTATAAAAAACCTACATTTTTAATTCCATTTTCCGAATGAAAAACCGCACTGCATACTTAAGTGAATCATTACGTATGTATAATTTTTGTGAACCCCCGTGCAATCAATTGGTATTATTGCATTAACCGAGCGGCTCGGTAATCTGTATTTATTTTGTGTCACTGAATAATCCTTCACTTGACCGATCACCAGAATATACCAAACATAACAGACAACAGTACTGTGATGAAAATGCGAGGGTTAGTTACAAGTCAAGTAGAAAGAAAAGGATGAATATTGTGTTGTAGTGCATAGGGTGAAAGGGAAAAGATGAAATGAAATTATATGAAAGAAGTACAATCAGTTACTGATATTGACAACCACTTTAGGTTAATATTGATGGATTTGCCAACTTAGATTATCTGCAACTTATGTTCGGTGGTATCCTTTGCTACGACAGGAGTAGGCAAACATACATACCTCGTCTCATATTAAAATATTATATTATACTATTTTTACTTACTAACGTGGTCTATGTAATTCTAATATAAATTTACTTAAGCCCACAAAGGACAAGTAGCTTCCTATTCGTAGGTAAAACAAGTTATGAGAACTTTGCTTCTATCGGTTTTCCCTTATAAGATTTAAAGCAATATTACGCTATCAACAGTTTTAAACTGTTACCGAAAGCAGATATGTGTGCAAAATTTTAAGGTGCTGGAACATTAAGAAGTTATTTAAATTTATGTGAAGAAGAAAATGTAGATCCAGACAACGACAGATGAAGTTGATAAATGCGTGATAAACGTCGCTCAATTTACATAGGTACCTTTATTTATTTACTTCTTTCTATGTTTATCGCGAATCCAGAATCGTTACCAATAAAAATTAATTCATAATTAATAAAAATTCTAATCAATTTAATGTGATACAATATCTAAAAAAACAAGAATCCATATTTATGTTTTCAATATTAAAAAATACGATAGGAAGTGTTGATGGCCTTTTTTGCAATTACTTTAAGTAAAATCATGTGTGAAAAAAGGTACGGATAATTTATGAAAAGCAATTATTTATATAATCGGTGCTGAAAAAAGGGCTAAGCATAAAACATTAGAATAATAATTATTTATGATCAAATTACTTTTTAATCACTTGGCATCGAATATTCGATGAGCAATTCAAGTAATTTGTTTTATTGATTAGGTACTTGATGATATTTCAGGCACAATGTTTATATTTTAGGCTCCGCACATCTGAGCCCAATCCTGTGATATCCGTGTTATCTGGATAGGTGAATGTTTCCTAGTACCTATTAAGCTGATGAGTTTATATGTCAATCATGAATGATAATATGCAGATTTTACTGGTTGATAGAGCTGAAAAGTGTGTTGGCAAGTTTTGCCTCTGAGTAAAAAAAAATACCTAACACCAAAATTCTTAGCGTACGTGCGTGCGTCCAAATTTTTCATGTGCAGTTGTTTGGCAGGCTTTGGCACAACATTTGACTTACACCTTATGTCTTCTATATTTTGTAATCGGTCAGATATATGGTTGTATAATGTATGTAGTCGAGTACAACGCGGCAGTCTCTCAAGCGGAAGGTGCCAGGTTCGAACCCAGGCGTTGGCGATGTATTCCACACTTTGCGATACAGGCTATTAGCCTAGTGCAAGGTGTGCAGGAAAGTATTTGGGTTTGTGTATGAAAGCCCAGATTCTTTTTTTTTAAAGATTTTTAATTGACTGCGTCCTTCAGTTTGAAAATTTTAATTCACTGAAATTCAGACAGCTGTATCTCTGAAAGATTTATGCGTTCAATTAAGGAATAAGAAAAGGGCAACAACTTAGATTGTAGAACGATGGAGATAGAATCGAAGGAAGGAAGTTAAATGGGAAGACGAAGATGTTAGAAGGAATGCTTGATTTTGAGATGCGATACAAGAAGTTTAGAGGACATTTTGAACCGATAAATTAAGGGAAATCTGACGGCCGCAACTGGAAAAGTGTTTGGAGAATTGGACTATAAATAAGATTGAGATAAAAACAATTCTCTCAGTCGATAATTTTACCATTTGAAATTGATCAATATTGATTTGAGATAATATACCGAAATTTATTTATTTATTTATTCATTCATAATGAGAAATATTACAATAGTTTAAGATAAAAAAAATACAAATACAAATATAACACAAAGTAATCGTATTATCCTCAAACAGCAAAAAATGCTGGTATGAGAGGAATTTAAGCCTCTATTGTAATTACTATAGCACTTATTTTGTCTCACAGTTTAAACTTGTACTTTTAATTAATAATATCACTTACACTCATTCATATTATTACTATTTACATTCACAAGTTTTAAGTCCATAAACAATAATTATTTTTATGTATCGAACCGGATTTATCTGCATTGCATAGACGGAAATAGATTACAGTTTTTCCTCAGCAGAGACGAGAGGCATCTTCATTCACATTATGTAGCGTTATGTGAACTCCCTTGTGGAGGAAGGAGAATTGGTGTTCTGACGCTTACGAGTCGGTCTATACATATACTACATGGTCAAGCCAAGTGGTTCTTGGACGGCCGCGTTTCCTTACACCTCTTCTTTCTCCCAGGTACAAAATTCTTTGTTATCTTTTTATCGTTTATTCTCTCCCCATGACCCAACCATCTCAACTTATACACTTTCATTATAGTCACGACATCCGTTTTACATTCACTCAATTCTATAATCATTTCATTTCTATTCCTAACTGATTAAATCAGTATCATAATTATATTAATAATTATTTTGCCTTCTTTCCCAAGACGTTTGATATGACTATTATAGTATTTTGGACAATTTTTAAGTTATTTTTATTTCTTGATCGACATGATTTATAAGCGACGAAAACTATATTCCATTTCACTCAAGAACATACATTGAGCAGATTATCATTGCGTGTGAAGATGACATAAAATAGATTTAAGATTGAAGCATTCGATTTTCATTTTATTTCTTTTAAACCAGACGTAGGGAAAAATAATTTAAAAAGGTGCCAAGATATAAAAGGAGATTTCGCTAAATTTATTCCAATCGTAAAGTACTTTAGCTGTTTGAGTACATTTTAAAAAGGTTTCACATCCAAATTTCGACCGTAAAATGATAAAGAGAAATTAAATATTGTTTGGAAACAGGTCTAAAAAGAATCATTGAGTAAATGTGGCGAATTTCAAGAAAACTTAATATCGAATTTAATGAACTACGGTGGTTTGGGCATGTTGAGAGGATGAATGACGACAGGATGACTAAAAATATACATTAGGGTGAACGAATAGGTGTGAAGAATCAAGGACGTCCGAGGTTAACCTGGACCGACAATGTCGACGTGATTCTCAAGGATGGAAGCGTTCTGAGTCAGAGAATTTGGAGAGCTTGTATGACAAACTTCATGAATGTGATGTAAGCTAGTAGTGGTCTGGCTTATGTCCCTTCTGCCTTCCCCGCAAGGGACGCAGCGTGAGGGGATAGATAGATAGACAAATGGACCTAGGGAGGATAAAATACCATACAAACAATATGTTAGTTATTTAGGTATGGAACCGGATTTATCTGTACCTATTGCACAAACGGAATTACATTAAGTTTTTTCCTCAAACGAGATGAGAGGCATCTCCATTCACATAACGCTGCATTAGATGATGATGCCTCTCGTCTCTGTTGAGGAAAAAAAACTTAATATTATGTAAGTTATGACATTTTGTAAACGAAGCAAGTTAGAATATCTTTGTATTTCGTATTTTTATACTATTAACTTCAAGATCGTAAATGCCTTGAAATTACTCATAAACTTGAAGAGCGTATCAATAGGTATATTACAAATGTTACTTTGTATACATTTCTTGGAAGAATGTTATGCTGATATTGTTGTATTGCTTTGCTAAAGCAGCTTAATAGGACGATGTCTGTAATAATAATACACAAAATGACATACGCCACCGCCTCCTAGAGTAGGTATTCTAGACGTGCTGTAACAGCAGGCAACATAGCATCATGGTCAAATAGGACCACCACTACTGTCAAATCTCGTAACAGAATATAATGCGCGGTCTGTCATACTCGTTGTTAAGGGACTGTTATTCCATACATTTTCTTAGCGACAATGACGGCAACCTCGCCTATAACGTTTTATTAAGAGAAAGCAAGAAATTTCAAGGTGGCGCTGCTCACGCCCGTATAATCTTAATAAAGCAGTGGGTTAATCATCATTAACAGCTGACAGTCCTGGTTGACCCTGGCTGGGTCAATGGATCTTCTTCACTCCGTTCTTCTAAGGGCCGCTGACTCTTCAGTACAATGGCACCTGAATCTGTGTCGACACCATCCATCCACTTTCGCTTGAGTCTTCCAACTCATCTACGGCCTTCGCGATGTTGGTTCAGTTTGTCGTTCAATCGGATTATGCAATACGGATGACCAGCCCAGCGTGCTCATGGCTATTTTGATTAATTGCAGCGGATAGAAACGAATAAACACCAAAGTTTTAAGGGGTTTTTTCAGGATGTCATTCAAAAGTATGGATAGCTCCTGACGTAGGTATTCGAAACAGAAAAAGACAGCGGTATGGATATGGGGGGCCACAAGTAGTATGAAAAAATATGTGAATCTAACCACGTTAATAAATACTTATATTCCGTACGCATCATATAGATACGTTAAGATATTGACGTATGTATGGGGGGAAAATAATTCGACCCGTAACTCTATATGTAAAGATACAGTATAAGTGTTTAGGATGTAGAACACGAACGTATTTGGTGTTTTGAATCGAGCTGTCTGTATGTACGTAGGTATGTACATAGGTTCCTATTTGTATAAACACTATAAACGCAACCTTTGCTATTCGCTAATGGAAAACTTTTTGAAAAGCTAAAAGGAAAGGTAAAGCTATACGCCAGTTTGGATGGAAACTTTTTGAAATGATGTTATTAAATGATAAACTTCCCGTTTAGAAATTAGATATTATTTTGAGTAATATAATATTACATGTTTTGAAATCACGCTTGACTAAATAACGTATCTCTATTATTAGGTTGCAGGTTAGGCAGAGTGAACAGGGTGCTAGACTTTCTTATACAAACCACGTTCGCTTAATCTTTTGGTTCTTGAAAATGGGTGGCGAAACGAGTTGACGAAATGGAATGCATTGGAAATATCTTATGAGAATTTAAGAAAGAAGTGATTCTGATTCGTATTATACGGGCGAAACACATTGAGAAGATCGCGTAGCAAAATTTTTTTAAAAACATTATTTCTTATATACAGGCACAATACTTGTATTTTGGGCACCGCGTTGAGCCTAATCCTTTGATATCCGTGATATCTGTATAGGTGAATTTTTCCCAGTATTAGGCTGATGAGTTTATATGTGAATCATGAATGATAATATGTAGACTCTTCTGGCTGATAATACTGAGAAAGGTATTGGCAAAGTCATGCCTCCGCGTATAAAAAAAAGTATTCTATGTACTTTTATTGGATAATTAATAAATGAAAAAATGAAGATGTAAAAACTGGATTTAATTTAAGTTTTCATGCGTATTATGTAGCTGTTTGTTCCAGGTAGGTACATCGCTGTCTGCGAATCCTCTAAAGGTAGTTTGAGTAACTAGATACATAATTTATAAACTTAATTTCAATATCCCCGAGTTGTATATTAATTATGTAAACAAGCAAAATGTTTAAATTGTATACACAGAAGTAGCTACAGCTAGTTTATTATACAATCTACTATACTTTATTATACTCCTTTGATTAAAATTAGATGGTTCTGTAATTTAGTTTCACTATTTTCAGCGACTGAAATAATTCAAACGTCTATACATCTATCTATCTAGTCACACGCCGTCCCTTGCGGTATAATCAGAGAGGACAAAACAGTAGACCAGTAGCGTAGCGTAGAGGGGAGGGGCGATCCGCCCGGGGCCACTTATTAGGGGGCGACATTTTTTGCGAAAAACTTTGGAAAACCATTAAATCATATTTCTATTGTTAAAAACTCGCTTTTTTTTATTTTTTTGTACCATATAAATATCAAAATTTCAGTTGTCCAACACGTTTTTTTTTTTAAATTCGACTGCGGCGCAATTTTTTATCTTTTTACGCCATATCAATATCAAAAGCTTAGACTAGAGTTCATTATAACGACATTTCACATGTTTTTGGCCACCCATTCCGAATCTCATACCAGTAAGACATACCAGACTCATACCAGAGTAAGTGCCTACATACCAAAATATTTGAAATCAAATATAAATCTGTCATTTATTATTGAAAAGCTAAATTGAAAAATGTTTCATATTATAAATATTTTAGCTTTAATTTTTATGTTGTGTCTATAAATTATATCGTTTAGAGTTGACATCTGGAGTGCAACTAATTTGGAAAAGAAAACACAAACATCTTTGTTTATCGTAGAGGAGTCGCTCCTACCCTCGGGCGTCTCAGCCCTTGGCACTATGGAGGGAAAGACTACCACCCTGCAACCCCCATAGTCAACACACAAGTAGGTACTAGCATGCCTAATATTTTAAAGTGTATAGCGCCAAGGATAGCACAAAGAAGAAAAAAAATTGACATTTTTTGAATAAATAAATAAATAAATAAAAACTTTATTGCACATAAATATACACACAAAGGGCGGATTTATCGCCTATTGGCGATTTCTGCCAATCAACCCAACTGCCAATCAATTATTGTATTTTTTTTGTCAGATAGATTTGAATAATTGTATAGCATAATCTATGATTTTGAATTAGAATTCTAATTGTGTTGCCAAACACTATTGCTATCTTCTTCTCCAGTTCAATCTTACGATTGGTTTGCAGCAAAGCCCCATGTCTCCTTCTCCACTCATCCCTATCCTGTGCTGATTTTACTCTTTATATGAGTGGAAGCCCATATCCTGGCACAGGTCGTCCAGGTATTGTTTCCTTGGTCGTCCTCTGTAGTTTGTCTCCTCGTTCATTCCTTGAATTAATTCGAAATAGGAGACCCTCTTGACACACTATGTGGCCGATCCATCTGCCATGTCTTTCTGCTATTGCTATATAGGACAGCAATTTTGGCAGCAGTGAAAACAATTCTATAGTATTACAGAAACGAGAGGTATCCACTTTCACACAATGCAGCATTTTGAGAACTCCCTTGGGGAGGACGCAGGGTGGGCGTTCTAATGTTTATGACCATCAGACATTGGCTGGCTAAAGTGATCACTTTATGGTATTCTGTTAACCTTAATTCATCGCATAACCCACCCAATGATTTTAATATAGTGATTATCTATAGTACCTAAATGATCTGAAACATCGATTTGCTTAGGATTATCTCCATGGAGCATCACAGGCAAGTATATTCTTTCAGAATACAGTTTATTTTTATACAAAGCCACATTTTTTTATATAAAACGGATCTGGGTTTGCATACTCAATCCCAAATACTTTCCTGCACACTTTGAACTAGGCCCGTATCCCAAAGTGTAGATTACATCGCCAGCGCCGGGGTTTGAACCCGGCACCTGCCGCTTGGGAGACCGCCGCTTCAACCAACTGCGCCAACCATTATATACTCAATTATTTAAAGGCATACCCATTTCCTACTTACATATAATATTGTGACAACTGACAACCTTATTCCTATCTCTCTAATCCCCCACATTATGTCGGTGCACTGCATATAGCTCAGGGCTGATCATACCCCATCTCCCACCCTGCAGTAGTTTAAAGTGAAGGATAGGTAGCGCCATCATGGTGGAATTGTTTTAAGTAAACTTCCAAAAAGACACGTAATTTGCATATCATATGAACCGACACAATATTTAATGGGGGTAACTACTATCACTTTAGCTTTATAAATGTTTGATAGATGACGAATCATTATGATGGGGGAATGTGACATTCAATTATTGATAACCACTTGTTTGTAATTTGGGGTAAAATCTTAGGATGTGATTCAAACTCTATACATTTTGACTTAATTGTATACCTTAAATTAGAATAAAGGAAGCATTCTCTAAAAAAATGCTCTTTTTCTGATTTAGGTTTTTGTGGGATCCATTATATTGCGTAAAGGCAAATTCTGGAGAAAGTTTAGCTAGAAAAGTCCGACATGGCACCAGGTAGTTATTTCATTTGTTTGCTAAACTATCTATACCTTCTTACATTTTTTAATTACGGGCTTCTCCTACTAATTATTTCAATTCTTATAAATACTGACTGTCTCTATATTCCTGATTCGAATATATTATGAATCATCTAAAACCGGAA
Organism: Ceraclea dissimilis; assembly: GCA_963576895.1. Lineage (NCBI taxonomy): Eukaryota > Metazoa > Arthropoda > Insecta > Trichoptera > Leptoceridae > Ceraclea > Ceraclea dissimilis. The sequence goes on from OY756360.1 coordinate 2,553,301, forward strand.
TAAAAAACCTCTATACCTACGTGGATATAGTTAATATAGGCTTTTATATTGTGGCAAAAATGAAAGTATAAAGTCGACACAACTTACGGAAAAAAGAGTTTTATCGAGTTAAGTATTTGTCAAAGATAATAATTTACTTTTATCCCAAAAAATAATGTTTTTTGAATGATTTCCTTCACACAATTATGGTTTTTTATTGCTTGAAATTCTCACATATTTCTGTGTTCTCTTCACTTACATAAAGTGTAAATAAATTAGTTACCTACCGAATTACTTCATAGGTACCTATACCTACTCGTAATTTCATCGTTTCTAATGATGACGGGTAGGTACCTACATACCAAATAGGCAGTTAAACTAATATTGTTATTAGCGAGGTACTTTATTTGATCTAACCATGTGTCACCGACGTTACCGGTAATAAGTATTTTGGTAACAAGTACTCGAGTACTCTAACAACCCCCTAATTCTGTACAAACCCTAAAACAACACCAGAGCAGGGTTAAGATGCGATGGGGATGACTTATTATATTTGTTTGTAGACGCTGACGCTGGTGCAAACCATCATCTACCAACCATCTTCTGCCAATTTTCCTTACACTACTGCAACATAAACATTGTTGTTGAAGAGAACTTGGTCATAATCCTAATAGCCATGACCTCTGCAGTATGGTTACTATAAATTTGAACAATTGTATTAATTATACCTTTATGTTGTATCTCTCGAGGTGTAGGCAGAGATGATTGAGAGTCAGACACTTACATATGTATATCCTCATATACCTGCATCTCTCGCTTCCATCATGTTCATAACATTCGTTTGACATTGTTTCTTGGTTTTATTGTTTATTGTTGTTTATTGTCCTTAGAGCCATATATCGGGCACTTGGACTCGTCTGTTTAACATATAATTAGACAAATAATAATTAAATGGAATATACAGCAGTTATTATGCACAATATCAATGCTAAAGAGTATAAAGAACTGTGCTAGCATTTCGTCAGTGACATAGCATGAAGCAAGATTTTTCGGGTGAACCGTGTGTAGATTAACGTTTCGACACTTTTACTGGTGTCTTCCAAAGAGGAGGAAAACAAAAAGTCGAAACGTCGAGTTAAACTACACACGCTTCATCCGAAAAACCTAGCAACAATGTCATTTGGTCACCGTGAAAATCTTCAACGTTAAATAACATTCGTTTGTATGTGATTTCTTTCACTAAACATGCGTCCGATCTTGTGAAGATATTTTGGTCAATAATATGTTCAATCCGGGTAACTCAAGGACCTTGAGCTTCCTTCACACGTTCTGTTTGGATATATGTATGGAATGAGCAGTGTCAATCCTTTCACCAACTTCTTGCTTTCTTCAAGCCATCACGCATGATTCATTTCACTCAAAACACGTCGGTCCTTGAGCAAATTGTCGACATGTTCGAGCCAAGATGTTAAGGATTGAAGGGGAAGAAGATGTATTGTATGAAAACTCACTTTTGAATAATCCGATAACAAAAGCAAGAAGATACTAGGAGAATACCAGAGCTTGCTTTCTACTTGAGATGGATGAAGTTAACAATATACGTAGGTATAAGTAGTTCAGTAAAAGTTCTATCAATTGTTCGGTGTAGTTGATAGTGTTGAGTGAAATATTTGCAAGGGAAGATTTAACAGTAACAGTCACTCATAATTATTACCATAACTTTATGTGTAGATTTACCTAGTTAATGTTGATTCTGCTTTTTCTTCTTCAGATTTTAATAACTTCCCAATGTCCCAGCACTTTGAAATTTTAAACACACATGGTTTAAAATTGTAGTTCTGTTTTGTAACACGTTTCAGTTGAAAAATTTTAATCAATTCAATTATGTTTCAGATTTGTTGATCAAATCTACTCCATACAGGTAATTTCAATTACCCGCAATGCTACGTTCTGATTGGTCGATAGCCAACTGATTTAAAAAACTTACAGGGGTAGTCAGAGAGAACAGATCACCACAGTTTCCTGTCCTTACACATATACTTTTTGCTTCCGTAGCATTGATGCGATTCGTCATTTTACTGAAAAGCAACCGGTAGACATGGTTTTACATTCATTCAATTCACTTCATTTCTTATCTCAACGTTTTTTCCGTGCGTTAAAAGATAAATTAAAATGTATGTGACATTACTGTGTTTAATCTATTTTGTGTGTTTTTCTAAAAAATATACAACGTACCTATTTTCAAAGCGTTTTAGTGCCTTCACAAATTGCCCAACTTAAACAGCAGATCAGATAGCTTCGTAGGTTTTCACGGTCTTTAGTAATCGTCTTTGCGTTCTTCTCGGATGTGTCGTGTGTATTTGGCGATGTTGTCGAGCTTTCGGCTCGCTTGCTTGAACCTTCTTCAGGACTAATGTTTCCTTCATCGCGATGTGTGTGGTTTGTCGTACGCGTTGTATTAAGTATTCACAATAAGTAAATTGTAAAAATACTTATAAATACTTCATACAATCCATACACAAATAAATAGCAGGTATTTTAGGTACTACATGTGACTGTTATTTACCTAAAGCTTTAAGGTATCTAGTTCGATTGTAGAATAGAGAGTTTGTACGGTGAATCGTGCGGTTGTTGAAGAGAAAACTTTCCTTTGGATTGTTTGTTGTTTGGGGACATATAATAATACCTAATACACAACACTGCGAAGGATTTCATGGAGGATTTCTTTCGCGTCAGATCCTCTTGGATTACCAAGTTCTCTGGAACATTCGCACATCATCACAAGGAGGATAAGATAAAAGGTTTAAGTTTGGAGGATAGATAATGGGCACGTGATCACGCTAACAAAATGGAGGATGGATAGATAGATACGTGATAGATTAGCGGACGAGTTGGGTATAATAATATGAATGATGATGCATACGTAGGGTGAAACGTTGAACAGTGAACCACCTTTTTTCAAGAGACAATAGAGTGAAATATAATTCTTTCTTACACTTTTTTACAATTGAAATACCTAGTTGTACCAAATATCTTTAGTTCATGGTACATAAATTAATCAAAAATTACGTACATAAAAGTAAACAGTCTTTTATAAAATAAAAAAAATGTTTCACTGTGCATTTTGCAACGGACCATATATAAGCTATGTAATAACAAAAAATAAAACAAATTTTGCTTTTTATTGTAGGTGAAATTGAGAAAAAAAAAAGAAAACATTGATTCTCAATTTCTAAAAGAAGTTGGTTCAGTGTGTACCAACAGTCGGAATTTTTATTAAAAATATATTAGGCATGTAAAATCAAGTAGGCATTAACATATTTTTGAAAAGATATTCAAATTACAGAAGCACATACATATAGGATGTAAAATAAATTATAATACTTATTCAATTTACTCCCTTACAGGATCGCACAATTCATAGTTTGTGTCATTTCTCAGATGTGAGAATCAGCCGCGGTTCACTGTGCACTACTGGTTCACTGTTCTCTACTTATAATAACGTTTATTGTATTATAAAGTCCTTGTTGGTTGTTACTATAGATAGACAAAAGGGATGTTAGGATTACAGAGTGTTTTGGTTTAATCTTATACTGTACTCGTAACATTATTACTAACTATGCCCTTGTAAAAGTAATATCCACTAAAGGTATTACGCTAACTGTGGAGCTATGTGTTGAATTCATAATGCTTAATACTCCCATATAAGCGGTATTAGAGTTACGTAGGAGGTATATAGTAACAAACTTTGACATTCATTTCGCAAATACCACCACGTGTAATCTCACAGCGGAGAGGTTTGGCAAAACAATGATGCAGGATTTTTAAAAGGAATAAACTCATTTTTACGACATCAATATCTACTAACTTTACCGCTAAGTATTCGAAGCTTTCTTTATCTTTCATTTCTATTCCAGCATTTCAAGACAATACAGTTACTACTTATTAATAATTATTTAAATCAAAATATCTTTCCGCTCTTTTTGTGAATATTCTACGCAATGTTCAGTATTTCATGTTACAAATGGGCAGTATATTACGAATATATTTAGGTCCGTTTATTAATTAATTCGGTCAGTTTTTGTACCACTAATCTCTCAGTTGTAAACAAACTCTCACATATAAGTATGACAGGCATTGAAAAGCATAATTATTTTTAGAATCCTCAAAAAATTATCAGGTCGAATAATTTTATTTTAGAATTTTTTAAACCTACTTATATCTGTTACTGTGTAACGTTCTTCAGTCTCAAGAAAATATCAATGGTAGGTATTTTTTAACTATTTCATTTTTTCTGGGAAGAGCTACCAACTTGAGAATTTTTTGTGTACCATGGAGAGATTCTTAAAGCTAGTTTTCTACCTAAATGATTACTTCAGAAATGTATTATTATATTATACTGACGAAAACAATCATGATATACTGAAATAATTTTCAATAATACTGACAGCTTATTAAAATCATAAAACAAAGGAGAGGGAGATAACAATAATGCCTTTAAAGTGGTAGGGGAATACACAGTGCTAGGTATCCTTATTAATTAATTCCTGTTATTATACTGACGAAAACAATCATAATGTACTGAAATATTGTTTCAATAATACTGACAGCTTATTAAAATCATAAAACAAAGGAGAGGGAGATAACAATAATGCCTTTAAAGTGGTAGGGGAATACACAGTGCTAGGTATCCTTATTAATTAATTCCTGTTATTATGCTGACGAAAACAATCATAATATACTGAAATATTATTTCAATAATACTGACAGCTTATTAAAATCATAAAACAAAGGAGAGGGAGATAACAATAATGCCTTTAAAGTGGGAGGAGATTACGAGTACACAGTGATATCCCTTGGCCCTCTTTAAAACAATAATGTTGATGACATAAGCCTATTGTCTTGTCTTTTGAGAAATTATTTTTCCAAGGGAAATGATAATTATTTCAACAACTTAATATACGTACTTACAATCTTTAGCTTTTAATTTTAATTAGAACAATAATTTTCCAGATTTTATTATAGGTTCATTTAGGAAAATTACAAGTAAGTACTGAGAGCCTCATATAATTTTCAATATTTTATGATTTTCTAATATCCCTGCTTTTCTTCCATTGTTGAAATTTTCAAAATGTATCTGAAGATGAACAAGTTATGTTGGAAAAGGTATTAAATACAATAGTAGGTACATACTAAGAACAATGGAAGTGAAACAATGTTACTTATTAAATACAGGATTATATTAAGAAGAGTGTAGGTACTTTGCAGACGAGCAGGGTTAGTCCACCCAAATATTTTTTTACTAACGGCAGTATGCTATGGTCCGATATGCTTTTGTTTACTAGTTTTAGACAAATAACTGGATCTTCGAAAAAATACACTTTTGATATGTATAACTGTTTTTTATTAAAAATATTTTTTCTACGATGTTTTTTTGTTTAGATGGAATTTATTTTTTCTATTACTGAGGCCTACCTGTATAACAGAAAAAATGCCTTTGGTTCCTATGTACCTAGCTAGCAAATATTTTAGAAAATGTTGTAATTTTTCATAATAGTTGCTGGTGTACAACGCCATTCTGGTATCAATATTGATGCATGCAAGTAAGAAATGGACATGGCTGAAGAAGGATGAATCAAGTATAAATGTTGTAGAGATGAGGTCGTTGAGAAGAATGTGTGGAAAAACGTTGAGAGATAGGATAAGAAACGAAGCGATTAGAGAGTTCAGTAATTGTAAAACGGATGTTGTGAATAAAATGAAAGTGAATAAGTTGAGATGATTGGGACATGTGGAGAGAATGAACGATGAAAGGATAACAAGGAAAATTTACGCGGCCGTCCAAGAACCACATGGCTGGACCATGTTGACCAGATCCTCAAGGACCGACGTGTTTTGAGTAAAAGTAATCGTTGAAGGTGTATGAGGAATTGCATGATTATGATGGAGTTCGACGTGTGTGTAAGGATAGGAAAGTCTGACGATCCGTTCTCTCTGCCTACCTCTCAAGGGAGGTGGCGTGAGGGTATTGTAAAGATAGTAGTATAGTATAGTATTTCATCCAAAATATATATTCTTCCCATAGAAAATAAATTATTGTTTTTGCCTTTCTTTCATGTTATTGTTTTCATATTAGTTATTGTATTTCCCGAAATTGTTTGAGGGGTCGAACAACATAATCCAATATAATAAAAAGCAGACAAATATTTGTTCGTCTTGGTACTTGTTTCCTATAAAATTACAAATTTTAATAAAAGTATCAATTTTGTAGTAAAATAAAACGTTCAAAAGTAGAGTATCTAGACGATTTCTTAAATATGGCAATAACTTACTCGTATCACAAGATAAAAGTTTGATAGGCGACTTAAATATTTATATATATTTTCGACAGATTTGGATGTATTCAAGGAGACCATACTCTTAAAAAATGTGATAAACTGCAACTAGGTAAGAGTAGTCTCTTTCATAGTGTGTTGATTGTGAACGGATGTTATTCGTCTTGTGTGTATCTGTCAATATTTGTTTTTGTGACTGTATCTGTTCCATGTGCGCATAAATAAATAAACAAATATTTGTTTTTTAACATTTATTTGACATTCAGAATGAGTGGCGCACATTACTCATTTTTTTTTACAATACCTTATGTTAGTTTCACAAACACCTGAATTTTACAAGGTCCTCTTAATTATTTTTAAAAAGCAATTGAGTAAAATTAGTTAAATATTAACTTGCAAAAATATCAGAAAAAGTATGCGCACCAATTCGACAGCCCGGTGAACCGTAAATTTTCACAGGTAGTTACCAGCTAGTTAATAATAATAACAAAAATAATACAATTCAATGTTCCTAAGTTAATTCAACTACAGACGAAATGCGTTGATTCGAAAATAATTCGTTGGGATTCGAACCACCTGTGTTGTGTATTGCTCTTGCTATGAATGCACCCTTCAGTATGAATAATATTGTTATTGTCTGCCCTCCAAGGAGAAAAATAATATTGATCTTTTTTTCCAAACCTGTGGAGGTAAATTTCTTATTAGATTTTCGCTTATTATACGCAGCTTTTTATTATACTCAGTAGATGTAACCCGTCAAAAATAACGCTGTTTGGAGGGTAGACCGAGAGAACAGGTTGACCGATTTTCTCATCCTTACACGTTATTGTACGTTGGTATACTTAACTAGTAACTATTTTTAAGATTTTTTTTTTTGTGTTAGGTACTGTCTGTTTTATAAATAAAATAAAAAAAGCAAGAAACAATACAATACAAAGTACATTCTAATATTTTTTTATTAGTTAATTCAGTTATTTTTTTATTTATTTTAGTATTTTCTACTCTGCTAAATTACATTTTCTAAGTAGCTGCGTACTACAAATATTTATCAATTCAATTTATAAGTCTAATTATGCAAATTTAATGTAAAGGAGTTCGACATCTATTGATGACTACTCAAAACATTTTATAGTCTCATAATGTCAATTAATACTTAATGTTGTGAACAACAATATTTATTATACATATGTATATTACGCAATATTATTATGTCAAAAATGTAGTATTAGCCGAAAAATTCTCGACCACAATTTATTGAGAGCGCTACGATCGCTAGGTGTTTTAAATTCCGTATGTATATTGCAAAGGTTGCCAGGCGCTGCGTTACAAACATACCCGATTTCCACTGGAATTATGTATAAGTCATATTTTCCTGTTTTATTTTTCCAAGCGATTTTTTTCAGTGTTTTTTAAAATAAATAATTCATGATGAAATCCATTAATATTTCATCTCAAATGATTCAAGTACGAGTCTTCAGTTTTCATATTTTTACAACTATTTTATTCAACTTCATCTGTCGTAATCTGCGTCTACATTTTCGTCCTCAAATTTGAATAATATCCCAACAGCACCTTGAAATTTTGTCATTTCACATCTGTTTCAGTAATAAGCATTGCCACTTATTCTGAATTTATTATATATGGTTGGACAAAGAGAATGTTCTGTGTTTTTACTAGTTACCCCACTTCTGGGATATCCATGATGGTAGTGTATTAGTATTTTTTCTATGATTTTCTTTAGAGCCCGCATAAATTACAAAACAATATTTTTAATGTCAATTTTATTTAACTTCATCAGTCGTTGTTGTTATCTTTTAAAACATATTTTTCAGCAATGAGTATCCACTGACAAACAGATTTGCAGGATAAAATTAAAATAATTGCAAAAAAAGAGGAAGAGGGGTTAAAATGGACTCTAAGGACTTGTAAAACTTGTTAGATGTTATATTATTGCATGTCCCGTCTACTCCCATTTTCCCCATTACATTGTAGTAATAATTGAATAACGGGGCTTTCACACGCCACCACTTAGTGACGTCCAACATCTGATCTCACCTGCTTGCCTATCTATAGATAAAATACAGAACACCACTTCATCCTACGACCACCATTATTTTACCATTAGATTCAACACCCCAAATTGATTCTGACAATAGGTTCGATAATTTTGTTTTGTCCATGTTTTTCCACTCTATCCAGTACCTATCGAATATGATTATTTGTAATATAATATTTAGGTTATGTGATGGAAATCATGACGGTGGCCTTTCGACATAAAAAGAAAAATACTGTCATCTATATGTTTATATTATATTCTCTCACGCCGTGTCACTTGCGTGGTAAGCAGAGAGGACAGAACGTCAGATTGATGGCCTATCTTCATAGGTGACCTTTCTTGAAAATTTGGTCAACGTGGCTTAGCCACCCTTGGGTGTCTACTTACTTACACCTATACTATATCTAGAACATTTTTGTTTTTCTGTCATAGATGATTCTCCCTATGTAAATGCCCGATTCATCTCAATTAACTTTTTTTTTCGTAGCAACTTTAGTCACGTACAAGTTATCTAAATATCTGGGCTTATTTACGAAACTCAAAATGCGCTGCTAATTCCTACAGACTTCAACTAAGATAAAATCTCGTGTCTTAAAGTGAAGAATACATCTTCAGTACCGTAATTCGAACCCGGCGTATCTTGATTCAAAGTCTGAGCTTCAGCCAATAAAACAGAAAATCTCAAAAAGAATCCATTAAATGTCCATTTTTTATATTTATATGTATTTGTTGTTCACTTAAAGTTTAAATAAATAGATAAATAAAATTTTGCTGTAAAATAGTTTTCTTTTTCTCAGTAAAATGTAGATGTAACAGAAAACATGATTCAACCCTTAAGGAGGTCCTTATATTTTGTATTACAATGTATGGTGTGTTGGTGTTACAATATATCTCCTTCCACTTGTCCTGTCCACGTGCCGAACATGAATTATGACGTCACAAGCACGCACACACACACACCCAACGACGACGTTGCCAATTTGACACACGTGGTGCCCTTAATAAATTACAAGCAATGAAAGGGTGGCTGTTGCCTGACAACGGCGTCAAGGAAAGGGAAATTTTCTCCAGTAAAAAAAATGCTAAAAAAAGAAAAATGGGTTTCAATATATTTTGTACATACATTTTTATGCTGTGATTTTATTATAAAAAATACACCTCGCGTGAAAAGGGTTTGTTATTTGCGGAAATCTCATATTGTTAAGGAAAATCCTGTTTACCCTTTATGAGTATTTTAATCTCCTTTCATATACAGCATTGGATTTTCTTGAATAAATTAATAACCCGACCCTATTGTTGGTGTGTTGGGTCAGTGATGTTTGAAAATATTCCAGGGACCATAAAAAAATAACTTCGATTGTCGATAAAAATTTAGTAGTACGAGTATGTAGGTATGTTATTTTTATTTCAAAGGGGGAAAACAAGGAATTGACAGATTCGTAAACCATGCACAAACTCATGTTGAAATAATAACACGTTAGCATTAACATTAGAGCATCTGACTTTTACAAAAATCACTCACGTTTTTCATTGTAACATTTCATCCAAATGTCAATTAACCGTCTCTTTATCGATTAAATAGGCGATTACTTATAGCCTCTCTAATAGTCGTGTGATATTGGTAACAAAAAGCCGATAAATGATGATATTTTGATACAGCTTATTATGGTAGCTGTGCTAATAAAGACTTGACCTTGTAACTCGGTTGAGTGTGGTTTTTCCACCGTGAGTGGCGCTAGAGTCACTAGTTTCGCTTTGTGAATTAACTTGTGGCTGGCTTAATGGACGCACACGTGCTTACTTGTTTCTTTTTACTCTCTCTCTTTTTAGGCAGAGCACCCGGTTTCGAGTGATACATTTTAGTATATGTACCGCGGAATCGAGTACTCCTTTTTACTCATGAACACAAAAAGCTCGTGGTGCCTCTCGCGCGTCTAGCGGCGGCATAAGAATTACATAATAATTTATCTTTTAATGTTTCGTTAAACAAATTAGCTCTTACGGCATCAGCCTTGAAGTGAAATATCTATGTAGATTATTCTTCAATGTCTTAATACGTAGTTTAGAAGCTGTTTAAGATTATTATGCGAGAAATTTTAAGACTAACCTAACAGAGAACTTTGGAACTACAATATACTTAAAATATTTTACGACGGGCTGTAATAATTCTATGCTAACGACGCGATCAAATAAAACTTTTTATTACACACTTCGTGACGTATATACGCGTTTATTATTATCGCACTGCCAACTTTACTCTGAAACTGCTTGGCATAATACTGAGAAATATTATAATATGGTTTCATAGAATCGTATGTATTGAATCCCCGTGGGTTTAGTACTGTACTAAGTGACTCTTACGTTACAGTCGTCGATGTATTGGACTTATGTTCTTTTCTGAAATTGTTTCTCAAGAGATGGGTAATGAATAATGAATCATACTTTCTCTCAAGACAATGTGACACAGATCAATCATTTATATGAACGATTGAACGTGTCAAAGGTACTACAAATTTGAACTATCCATTAGGATCATCCATGGAGGTAATTGATTGGAGCTTAATAAAAACCCAACATCACTTTACGATTATAATAAACTTACAATTAAGACTGGAATAATTATTAAAATGACATTAAAGAATTTATCCCATCGACTAACTTTGAGGGGTTGTAAAAAAATTGGGCTGTAAAATGAAGCGGCACGAACCGGATCCTTAATACTTGATCTATCCTCAACAATAATCAATTGATGGAATTCGATGCTCATATTAAGTATACGAAAGTCATCCCAGCGCCTGCTCTAAGTCATGACTTTTAGGGTATAGAGTACCCAGAAATGGTTTGAATAATAATTATCTCCTAACATAAAATTAACGATATGCCCTTGAAGATTCCGCAAATAAAATGTGGCTATACTCTTCGCTTTTAGAAGCTATGGAACGATGTTAATGCCACCGTAGTCTTGTTTCTTCTCCAATATGCTTTGTTTTTTATCTATCCGACGTTTCTTGTTGTCTGCGTCTACATTTTCCTTTTCAAATTTTATTACATTTTCAATGTCCCAACACTATTTTTTTTTTGCACACATGTTTTGCTTTAAAATGGCAGCACTGTTTTATCATAAACACCTTTCAATTGGTAAATTTTAATTAATTAAAACATGTTTCAGTAATCAGCGGTACTTCTGAATAACTTTTAATGCCGCACTCCGATTGGTTGATAGCCACTTGATTTTTTTTTCAGCTTTTGTTTTTTTAATGCGTCTTGCGTGATTGGTCAGAAAAAATGAAATTCTTTTCTAGTAATGAAATGGACCAACAAACGCGGTCCACAAAAAGTTTTATTTCATACTTGTATCATTCTCTGTTATTCTTCTTATTTTATAGTATAATAATCTTGAATTGCTCTGAAAAAAATTATGAGAAAAACTACTTTTGTAAAAAAAAATCCCAGACTAATAGTAATAAAATTGTACTTAGGTAGCTACCTACAATGTATGAACGAGAAAAATTGTGTAAGTACACTACAAAATAAAAATAAATTTCTCATAGAACGAGCTATACAATGTTGGTACATTGAAGATAATGTTTAACTGTTTGACTGCCACTATACCCACACGGCCACGTTAAAATTTCTTCGGCAACGTGTATCTTACCCAATTGCTACACTACTTATTCAATGTGTCATTTGTCATTTTGTTTTGTAGAATATTGACAAAGTCGGTAATATTCTTCCAATTCGTGTCATTTATACCTATGGTGTGTTTTATAAACTGCCTGAATGTAGCTGCCGATTTTGAGCATACGATATAGCCTGAAGTTTCTTTATGCTCTTGAGGCGGAAGGTATAGAGATATAGAATAAGGAATGACATAATTAGTACCATAACAAGACTGTTGGACAATGTTGAAAGAGTTGGACTGGTCATGTCACCCGCGACTCAAATGACGGATGAACGAAAGGATTGTGCTGGTATTCTAGTACTACTGTGAGACACTCCGGACGCTCCTAGGCCTAATGATATTGCGAATACAATCAAAGGTCGTTTATTATAAAAAAGAATGGCGGAAGCCAACGTTCAAGAGTAGACGGCTACAGGATTTAAAAGAAGAATATATGATTTTTTTTTTGAAATTTTCAGTTTGATATAACATTGAATTTTTACAGCATATTGCTAGCTGACAACATCGGAGTACAGTATATCATAACGTTTTTTTTTGTGTCTGCGGCTTTTGTAAGCAGCCAGGTCTTTAGAAAATAATTCGTGGAAGTCAAGAGGTTCAGCATAAATAATACATATTAAATTGTATTATATGTAATAAAACGTACGCTACATACATCTTCAAGAGTACTATTACTACTGTTCAGTAGAATATTATACGTAGACTTGTGTAGTTTAAGTACTGGACGCTTCTGGTCTTCCATACCATCTAACACAACATCTCACTTATGGCCAGTAATTCTACAGATATACACCCCGTAACCAACACACTTAGAATCCCTGCTAATATTACCTTCCAAGATCGCGACGTTAGTTTTGCGATATTTATTTTAAACGTTTGGATATCTTATTCTGAGAAAGACGCTGAGGGACAAAATAAGTAATACAGTCATACGTGAAGCCTGCAACACGGTAGACATAGTAAGATGGGGCAGGAAAAGAAGACGATTCTGGAGCGACCACCTGGAGAGAATGGACAATAACAGACTTCCACAACATCTCAGAAGGCAACCGCCGGAAGATCAGCAAAGAGGGGGTGAGATAGTTGGAGTTCGCTATCCCAGGAGACCCCTGTGCAAGAAACAGATCTCCGGATCCAATGCAAGAGAAAGAAGAAGAATTGGATGTCTCAGATCTCATCTCGCTCTCTGCATCTTGTCCTACAGAAGATAGACCCTGGATAAAACGGGGGGTAAGACTATATATGGACGACTGCCGGGCCATATTGCCCGGAGAATCACTCTATTATAATACACAAATCGACTGATTCCAAAATCTTTTAGCCTTGATTACATGTAACAAGTACAATTGAATGACGAGTACAAGTACGTGAAATCAGGGCCTAGGAACGATGAAGAACAGTAAAACAGTGACGAGACAGCAAAACATCACTGGGCCGCAAGAGTGTTTATACGTATTTTTCGTTTTTTAGACTTTTGTGGAGGTACTAATTAAGTTGTGAGACATGGCGACCCTAAGGTGGAAATGGATCGCACACGTAGCTAGATGCGGTTGACCACAATTAAGATGGATAGGCGACCTGGCCTGACTTGTGGGTGTGACTTCCATGCAGTCTGCATAATGTCTACCCTGTCAGGCGATATGGAGACGAATTGAGGAGGTATTTCCATGTCGTTCGTTCTTCGGGTTTCACTCGGTTACTCAACCATTCGACTCTCAGTCAACCCCGAAGAATGAACAGCAAGGGAATTAATTCATCACAGTGCGAAAGCCTACAAGATTATTTAAACTGAAGAGGTATTTGTCTAGGAGTGGATGGGAATGATTTTTGCTCAGGGGAGGAAGAAAGTTTGAGTCCAAACGTGAAAATGGAAACTGTCGGAAAAGCTGAAACATCCCGTAAATACGATGTTTTTCCTTCCTCACAGGAGTAAGTACATTCAGTTGAATTGAGAGAAAGGAAACTGGACGTTGACTGAGTGGTTTCTATCCACTTTTTTTTATCCTCTTAATACGGATGTTATTTGCTGCAGTTAACTTTTGATTGCTAACATCACAATCATTCATGTTCTGGTAGATATTTATTTTTTGCTTGTTTCTTCATCATTTTCCCCTTTCGGTTGTCTGGCTTTTAAATCATATTAACAACCCCCTCTTTCCTGAAAGAAAATTCTCATTTTCCACGCGTCGAATTTTTATCCCATTTCCTCCACATTATTGTTATTTCTTATTATGATTTGATGAGGTTTATGAACAGAAATAATCTATCGATTTTAATGCGAGTTGAGAAAACAGTTTGAATATTTTTTTGAAATCGGTTCTTTCCTCTCACGTTGCTGTACGTCCCTTTGCGCCCCCGTTGCTGCAAATGAAATCCCCACAGATCAAAGTCTGCCAGGAAGACCACCAAAAAGATATAGAGATAGCTGGTCTTCCACATCCCAAGAAGGAGCACCAAACGCCGAAACAAACAGATCCCAGATCTAAGATAAGCGGAAGAAGAATAAGATGTTCTTTCCTTTCTTTTAAAAGACCTGTTGGTCTTTTGACAGAAAAATTGCGGCTCTTGATTACAAGGCAGGTAATTCTAAAATTGGAGAGTGGTGTGAACCAGAAATACTTCGCCTGATGAAGGATTGCCAGAAAAAAAAACTTTGAGAATTTAATAGGCGACATCAACCGGTATCTGTGCATAAGAAAAGAAGTCAATATTGTCAGAGACGATATGTCTTGGAGACATTTTAGATACACTTCAAATAAACAAGGCATACTCCTACTGAGAATTTCGAGGTAGATGTTTCTTTTATGCTTAGATGCCTAAATCAAATTCTCAGAAATTATCAGGAAATTTTTGGAAGTTGAGCAGTATTTCTAATACTACCAATTTTTTGTAAATATTTTCTGAATTATTCTCTTGGAAATGGAAAAGAAATAAAAAAATGTTTTTGTTATTTTAGGATCAACAAATTCGATAAGATTAAATTTATGAAAGAAGAAAAATGAGAAAAAATACCCATTTTGTTTTTCTTCCATAACTAATGGTATTTTTTACAGAGGTACGAAGCATAAAAAAAAACAAAATACATTGTTTAATAAATTTGATTTCAAACACGAAATTCAATAATAAATCTTAAGAGTATGCATATCGACACTTCAAAAACTTCTGGAAACGGGAGACCTTATATCTCGACAACCGTTACTAAATATGCTTTGGAACAAAATAGTGTAGATGCATTAAACATTTATCTAGGGAATAACCGTAAAATATATTATATATCTTGTATAGATTACTAAAAAAAATGTGAAAAACACCGCTGATCTTTTTTCCAAAAGACGGAAACTCGTTTCCCGAAAGTCGCGGAGTAATTTTTTTTGTATATATGCATTAAAATCTAGGGTAAAACCGTAAAAGTTTTTTGATTGACGCAAAATAAACCCCAAAAAATGGAAAAAAAATGTTTTTTTTTACCATTTTATCATACATATTTTATTTATTTTATTTTACATATAAGGGACACTGACAGAGAGTTAACAACACATACACAATAACAAATATAAAATATGAAACGCGTCAACCCTCCAATTAGAAGTGTCCACAACTTACATAAATTATTATCATTCTATATCTATAACTACATATAAACGTAGTGTGATGGGGTTCGAATCAATAACAATATTATAAGTAGTAAGTAGCTATATATTATAGGGCAAAGGTTAGGTATACTTGTTCCCTTTATAGAGAGATGATTCCCACTTAACATATTTCTTTCAGAATCTACTAAAGAGGAGATGAAATAGGATTAAGATGATTTTCTATAATAAGAGAGAGAGATATAAGATGTGTGTGTGTGTGTGTGTGTGTGTGTAGTAGGTGGTGTATGATTTTTTGTTAATAATATTTTTTTCAGAGATTAAAGTGTGAGATGAAGAGATATTTCTCGGGGCAGTGTTAGTTCGGTTGAGTTCGGAGGTGGTGGAACTTAGAAGCTGTGTTACATTATATTCGAAATTTAATTACCACTTTCTATAGTTTACTGAATTTTGTAGTGAGAATAATCCTAATCCAGGATTATTCTATTATACCATCCTAGTTTTATTTTATCAACTAAATTAACTTCAGTGATGCTGCCCGATGGAGCAAAGCTAAGAATTTATTTATACTATTTTGTTTCAGAGATAATAACAACTAAGCAATAATTCTTTGTTTCAGCATATTATAAGCAAGATGCTATAACCTAAATGACTTATAATGATGTGCATGAATTCGATTAACTTGTAGAAACTTCTTAGTACATTATTATCCCTAATTGCATGAATATTTACGTTATAATTACTGATTGCACGAATATGTGTGGAAGTATCATCTGACTGCTAAACCATTTCGCGGGGAATAATCAGATTTAAGCCTTAAGTGGAATTAAGAGACATTAGACCCAGAATTTGGCCAAAGCAAAGTCAATTCTATACGTATTATATTATTAACTTATTATATAGTAGTGAATGTGATAAAACTTCGCATGATAACAGCACTTGGACTCAAAATCGCTTTGGTTGTTTGAGACAAAAGTTCGGCGGCGTAGGGGCCGAATTGCATGCCCAAATCTAATTTTCAATTAGCCGTATGTGACTCTCTGTCTATCCTTATAAAAACTAACCAACTCTATATCTCTTCAATTACGTAGATGAATAATTATTGATTGTGTTATAATTGTGTTGTATTTTGTTTCTTGTACTTTTATGTCACTTTTCAGGGAGATTTCTAAATTTATTTGTGTTAAAAATATATGATGTAACGTTCTCACACTTCGGGTACGCCCCTGGTATATTATACGTTATGTATGGGGTGTGTGTAGTTTGCGCTCCTTAGTGATACTCAGGTACCTACTGTCTCGATGCTATGAATCGCATGGGCGCTACTCACGATTAAAGGTGAGACTTTTATTCCAGCAGAAAAACATGACGTGGGTGGTCCGAATTAAAGAAGAGTTTATCCCTAGACTGATCACATCGTAAAGGCCAATAGACAACGAAAAGAGTTGAGAAAATAGTTATTACGAAATTACGGAAACAGGATAACGGCGGACAAGCGGCGATTCGTTTTACGCAAATTCAGTGTCTGAATGATAGATTAGAATGTGAGAGTGTGTTTGAATGTGTGATAGAGTGAAAGTAGAAATGAACTTAGGGAAAGTAGCTTTTAGAACTAGGCAATAGGGTTTAGTTTTTGAATTTAGGTAGCAGTTATTTAGGAGGTAATGTTGAACACCAAAAGTTTAGTTTAGTATTCTTTATTTTTAGCTAGTAGGGTGTTCCCATCACAGTAGGTATATACAACTATTATTATATATCCACATCTTTTATTTCATGCGATTGTTTACGCGATTTTGAACCGTTTTGCCGTGGGAAATGACTGTGACGTCATTCTTGGTGCCAAGCCCACAGTATTGTTTATCACCGAGACAAATAACCAGGTGTTTCTGAACGGTATTACGAAGAATAAAATAATAAAAATATATATGTTGTTGTAAATAATACAAATTTTATTTCACTAGGCGTGAATTTATTACAGTTTGTTTTTAATATTTACGATTCTCCTGATATTAAACTCAGAAAGTGTTATTTGTTACACGTAAGTGGAAATATTGGAAAATAACTTTTCCCGCTGAGCGAATTCATATAAACAACTTACCTAAGTACGTACCTGTGTTTTTCACCGGTATTTTTTTTAACATTTCCATCTGTTATTGCTTCTGGTGTCCGCGTTTACATTTTCCTGGTCAAATTTCAATAACTTCCCAATATCCCAGTTCCTTGAAATTTCGTAACCATATTTGCTTAATTTTTATTATTTTATATTTTACCAATACAAGCACAAAATAGACAACAACTATAGATATAAGAAATAACATGAAGATAAGACAATTCGTCCATTCATAATTCAGCTGTCACCCACAAGCATGCGCCACAGTTAAATTAAAACATGTATATTGCTCGTCTCACACAACCATACTCTACCTTGCTTACACACTGAGCCATCGCACACCTCAGATTTTACAATTTTATTGAATAGAAAAGAGAGTAAACAAAAGTAGCTTTTAATCAAATTAAGTATCCGAAATCTTCGATTTTGTGAGTAAATTCGCTTCAGTGCTTTCTCTAATACTTCAACATTTTCAAAATTAATTAAGTCGATTCCACCTGAGAAGCTGCCAAAAGCTTTTTTGATCCTTTTTTCCCAAGGTAACTATGTAACTATAATACAACACATAAGTAAAAGGTTCCTGATTACTCTTCAATAATAAGGCACAATGATTCTATTTTTATTATTTCTCTACCTTTTGTATGAGTCCCTGAAAGCTTGGGTTTACCTGTGCTGAACCACAGTTCGTTTAACCCTTGACAACTGAGGTGCTTGTAAAGTTGTAAAGTTTTTTTTTTGTTTATTGAGTTTCAATTCTTTTTAACTGCCCTGCTTAATTAGTCTCTTTTAGCTACTTTCACCAGTCATTTCACTATCACTGTTCTTCCGCACTGAACCAAACTGCGACACAATTCTCCTTCATTTATTTTATTAACTGACTTTACCACGTACACCATAAATTTCAAATACATAATTGAAACCCTATAGTTCTGAAACACGATTTTCAGATTGCGGATATTCAACCCAAACTCTTGGAGCGCACACTCTACATATTATCTCGTGATGAATCCATATCTTTGCTATTCGTTCTTCTAGTTTTCTTACTGCGTGTAGAATGGTTAAATGACCGAGCTATCGGCAGCGATACTGCTGGTCATTCAACCATTCTAAAAGCAGCAAGAAAATCCGAATAACCAACAAGGAAAACATTGTAAAAAATTGTATTTGGGTTTATTTAGATAAACCCAGATTTATTAGTGAACCCTAGTGAACAACGTTTTATAATCTGTACTATGTCCATTTTGTATATTTATATGTGTTTGTTGTTTACTTTAAGTTTGAATAAATAAATAAATAAAGAAAAAAAAGTGATATTTCAGTCCCTTGTATTGCAGAATGTTAATCATTTACGAAAAGAACAAAAAACACAAACATTTCGTGAAGGCTGTATTTCTTTTGTTGAAAAAGAAATTCTTTTGAATGAATGTGAAATATCTTCAGATTTTCATCATTATTATTTGTTTGTTTATAAAGAGAGAGAGAATATTATCTAGCATCTACAGACCGAATGTTTTTTCATCAAGTATTAATATCCAGATTATATCCTTTGAGAGGCTTAAGAAAAGGTCTCTCCAGAATATGATGAAAAGTTTTTATTTGAAACCTACGCCAAATAAACATTAAACGTACCTGGAGCTTTGTATAATTTTTCTTTCCTCTGAATAAAAGTATTGATTTTTTGGAAAAAAAAAAATGCTTGTTGTGCTATCCTGTATCCCAGTTATTTGATAATTAGTAAGTAGTGTACTGATTCCTCCCCAAGGGAGTTCACATAACGCTAAATTATGTTAATGAAGATGCCTCTCGTCTCTGTTAAGGAAAAATTGTGAAATAGTGTACCTACATGATACAGTTAAACCGTTATTTTAGCGAATGCCTACACTAACTACCCAATGTATACATTGACTGACACGCTCAGATAATGTGTTCACAATCGTTCTAGTTTACGCTTTGACTAGTTGGTGCGTACATTTACGAAGGAGATTCAGTCAAAACTTGCAAAATGTTTTAAACAAGTAAAATGTCCGCCATTGACGAACAGATGATATTCTATACACACTGTTAGTCGGCTGTCAGTGAAAATTATATTTAATTGATTTGTGGAAGTCCAAGGGTTTTGTATTGTTATATGTAGTATCGTATTAGAAGGGCGTGTGGATAAAATCTAATGTCACATTTAGTCATTTAGTCCAGTTCAAGCCATCGCATCGGGAGACACCAAGCGATCGAGATGATCCAGTCGCCGAATACCCCTTTGTCTGGTGTCTCTTGAAAGTGCTAGTAGAACTCAGATCTTTTTAGTGTTATATAATATATATTTTTTTTATTTTTTTTTGTTTTAATAATGAAGGTGTCGTATTATAGGTAAAGAAAGTCTTGAGAATCTCAGTTACACTAGAGCTTGCTATTCTCCTTAATAATGCTTGTGTTTTCTATTCTACTTAGTAATAATATTTGTACTCTAATTACCAATTCACTTCATAAATCACATTGTACAAAATAAACATTCTCGCGCTTCTAAATCCGCGACCTCGGAGAATGTCGACATCTATCGATAACCACTCAAAACATTTTGTGTTACGCAATATTATGTTGATGAAAAGTAGTACTAGCCGAACACTTTTGGACCGTAGCTGAAGGCATGGATTCCGTCAACATTCGAACAACTTATAAAAGTTGCCACGGCTCTGCGTTAAAAATATACCCAATTTTCTCCAGAATTAAGTAAGTGTATACTGGATACTTTAAAAACCCAATCAATTTGAGCAATAAATTTTATGTTTTAAATTTGTGTCTGTTTTGTAATTTCCCCTGCAGTGTTCAACTTTGTTTGGTTTTTATCTTCTAAGAAGAAGAGGACGCACGTTGTGAAATTTAGGAGACGTAAAACCAGCTTGGTGTCGAGCATTTTTATCGCTTCGATGAAAATTCCCCGGCGGGACATAAATTTATAAGTTTTAAAACTTCGGGCACCAAGTCCGAACGTGTAGGGAAGAGATATTTTATATCAAAAAGAAATTACTTGAACTTTTCCTTTACTACTTTACGAGTTGTACTTGATACTCTTACAACTGTTTAGCGATAGCAAACGCTCTCGTAAATTATCACAAAGAAGGGCGACTTTTTCTTCTTATTTAGTTACATGTTTTTTATTTTAGTTTGTTGTGCATTGTCTTTTAATCCATTTGATATGAAACAAGTGCAGCAACTTTAATACTGGTAAACGTTTCGTAATTGTTGGAACAAACTAAAAGTTGATCATGTTTTTCCTTAATTAATTTACTTACTTATTTATTTATTATGGCCTACCACACTGCGATGTCAAGGATATCGTAAGATGGGGAAGAAGTAGAAGACGTTTCTGGAGGGACCATGTCGACCGAATGGATGACAGCAGACTGGCAAAGATAGTAAAAATGGAAAACCATACTGGTAGAAGATTAACCGGAAGGCCACCCAAGAGATGGAAGGACAGCTGGACCTCTTCATCCCAGGACAGCCCGCCGTCATAAACAGGTCACCCGACCTAATACAAGAGGAAGAAAGAAAGGAAAAAGGCCTACCACAGGGATCTGTTCCTGTCCCTCTGCTCTTCAACCTATAAACAAGCGACCTGCCACGGACACACTCAAGAAAGTTTCTTTACGCTGACAATATTGTCCTTGCGTCCCGGAAGTAAAGATTTTGAAACATGCCAGAACGATTTGCAGGCGGACATAGCATCTCTTGTAGATTACTTCAGGAGATGGAGGCTGAAGTTGAACTTGTCCAAGACAGAGGTGACGGTTTTCCATCTTAACAATCGTCTGGCAGACTACAATCTCAAAGTCAAAGGTTTCTAGATAATTTTTTTAGGCTACTCGTCTTCACCCATTTTTTTATAGTAGGTATAGTAGTTTAAGTCAACATCAACATTAACCAATTTGCGTTGAGAGATAATTGTGTCAGATAGGTACGCTTTGAACAGAACAATTCGTGCTGCAAGTAATCTCAGTGCAGGATTATTATCTTCAAAGGGACTAACAGTACAGAATACAAGAGCCAGTACTGTAGAAGAAGAGTAATATCCTTCAGGACACTTTGCGGACAGACTAGAGACTTTGATAAATTGTGCAGGAGAAGGTAGGGATTAATTTGGCTGCTGGGTACTAACAGTTAAACTGCGGTGTACTTTGACTATGAGAAACGAACAATTTAATAATTGGTAAGTAAGTAAGTGTATGCAGTTACCAGTCTTGCCAACCCTTTAAACTCTTTATAGAATACGTTTATAGATATAGGTACACCGAAACCTCTCTTAACGAACAATTAAAAAAATGTGTAAGGAATCGTGGATCCAAGAAAGGACGTATTTTGAGTAAATCGAATTAAAGAACATCTATGACACATTGATTCAATGTGACGGAAGCAACGAGTGTGCGTAAGAATAGGCCAGTCTGACGTTCTGTCCTCTCTCCCTACTCCGCATGGGACATGGCATGAGGAGGTAAATAATATGTAAATGAATTTAAAGCTTCAGGTACCGTTCTATAAGGACCAATCTAGGAATAAAATGGTTACCTGAGAGGGTATCGAATTGTATCGAGTGGATCTCATATTATTCAATCGAACAATATTTTTTTCTCCAGTTTCAATCGTGACGATTGGTTTGCAGCGAAGTCCCATGTCTCCTTCTCTACTCATCCCTGTCCTGTGCGGTTTAACTCTTTATATGAGTCGAAGCCCATATCCTGACACAGGTCGTCCTCTGTAGTTTGCCCCCTCGTTCATTTCTAAATAAAATGAAATATATACATTTGTGTATTTTGCTTATAAATATTAACTAAGTACCACATCATAAAAAATACAAGCTTTTACCCGTTCAAAAAGCTAAATAAACCACAAAATAATATCTAAATTCTGTGAAATAATATTATTTAGACAATGATATTTCATCATTTTGTTAAAATAAACAACATTTATTTACTTTGCCATATTTTTTTTTCTTTTTCTGTAAAAGTTTATTTGTATATGTTTTTGTTTTCTCAAACCGTATGAAATAGCATAA
Organism: Ceraclea dissimilis; assembly: GCA_963576895.1. NCBI lineage: Eukaryota > Metazoa > Arthropoda > Insecta > Trichoptera > Leptoceridae > Ceraclea > Ceraclea dissimilis. The sequence continues at coordinate 2,576,100 of OY756360.1, forward strand.
AAATGTTTTTCTCGCGTTCGTAGGCTAAAAGTACCAAGTATCTAAATACCGACAGAAGTAGAAAACGAACGAAGCGGAAGAAATATTTTCAGTTTTACTAAAATGTTATTTTCACTGTAGGTAACATTGCAAAAAAATAATCAATCGTGGGAAAAATATATTTCAGAAAACACGTAGTGACAGTTCTATGTTGATAGTATGCAATAAGGTGTGTCTTTATTTTTTCATCTGTATGGTTGAGAGACACATATTATATCCTTTATTTCTTCATCTGTGTACATGAAATAAAGATATACGCATTTGATGTCCAACACTGATGTATGCTAGTGAGGCATGGACATGGCTGAAGATAAAAGAATCAGGTATATATGCTGTCGAGATGAGATCGCTGAGAAGAATGTGTGGAGAGATAGGATAAGAAATGAAATGATTAGAGTGTTTATTAAATGTCAAACGGATGTTGTGCCCAAAATATAAGTGAACAAGTTTAGATGGTTGGGACCCGTAGAGAGAATGAATAATGGAAGGATAACTAAGAAATATACTTACTTACCTGGGAGAAAGAAGAGGTGTAAGGCAATGCGGCCGTCCAAGAACCACATGGCTTGATCATGTAGAATAGATTATCAAGGACGGACATGTTCTGAGTAAAAGAAATCGTAGAGTGTGTATCACGAATCGTATGAATGTCACAGAAGTAAGAAGTGTATGTAAGGATAGAAAAATCTGAAGGTCAGTTCTCTCTGCCTACCCTGAAAGGGATGCGACGTGAAAGGATAGAGTAGGTTAAGTCTCAATAGTTTTAAGATCACTTTGTATTAAAAGTAGTGTACTTTGGATACTTTGTCAAACTATGTTTTTCTTGTTTTAAACTGGATTTATCATTGTCATGGGATGTGTGGCGCTCTTTGATTATTGAAGTACTTAATCAAATATATTTCGGCATAGTGACTAGATCGGTTGTAAAGCATTTGTTTCAATACAACACTATGAAAATGTGTGTGAAGTCATTTCTTCGTTTTCATGAAATTCAATAAGTATTATTTTGTTGATATTTGACGTTTACGATTTTCACAGTGTCAAAATGTGATTGTAATTAGATATTTTAACGTTAATATACAATTGTTTCGCTCATCTAAGGATGCATTTTAATTAAAAAAAACATTTTATTATCCCCTAACGTGGTTTTTCGGACTGTGGTTATATTATATTAAGCCTCAAATTGTAATGTATCTTTCTATCGGAAAGCTTACGTTTTTTGGTTGATATCATTGTTAATTTATGCGCCTTTCGACTAAAAATGCGACAAGTAAGGCTTATTTAGTTATTTGACTTATTTTTACGCTTAAAATAACATCGCAAATAATATATTTTTATTAAATTACATCTGCCATAGGCACGTGATATCATCATCGAATCACACATCGAGCCATCGATATTTTAAATTCGCTCCCGGGATTTTACGAATTATAAGCGATTTCCAATATTTTTTACGTATAAATTAATAATGATATTAACGAAGGAGAAAATATATATTTACATTTTCTAGCGTAATCCGCATTTCCACACGACATTTGGGCATGTAAAGTATATTTTTATTACCTTCAATGTTGTCTTGGGTGGGCGAAATGATTGTTTTTAAGCAGGATAATATATAATTATATGATCGACATTTAGACAGCTTGAATTTCTGGAATATCATAAATTATGAAATGATAATCGTTTTATGTAAATCATTTAATATATATAATGAAATTAATTATAAATAATTTTAGCGGCAGCGTATTAAGTTAATGAGTTACATTATACAAATTTATTTATTTATATAATTAATCCTTTTTTTTTACCAATACAACACAACATGTCAAAAAAATGGTATCGATGGTATTCAATATCGATGTTAATATTGAGCATTTACATCACATTAAATAATTCAGTAAAGACAAGAAGAAAAATAAAATGGAAACGACGCTCGAAAATAGTTCGAGGCTATGGTGGCGCTTCAGCGGCAGTATGACGTACTAATAACTTACTTTTTATTCCAGTCTGGATTCCCTTAAGGGATTATTATTCGTTTAGAGTGCTTAGTCATCTGATTAGACCACCCACCTGTCTTAAGGAATTAATTAATGATTATTAGAATACGGAATCTCTTAAAGATAATTCTCATAAAATCATTTATGAGTTTCACAGTGTACGAGCATAATACTGTGTATGTATGTATGTAGGTGGTGCAGCTTTGGTAGGAGTAATCCACGAGTAAAAGATAACCACGGGCAATAATGAATTACAGGGAATGAATCACGGGTAGGAGTAAGGTAAAGTAGAAGCAAAGGTATATAACCTCGGGTAAAATAAAAACACAGGTAGAACTAAACCATAAGAAATTAACCACGGGTAAGTGCGAACCAAGGCCGAAGAGAACCATGGATAGAACCAAGACACAGGGAAAAATAATAATAAATCTTTATTTGCTCCAATTTACATACGTGTTAAAGAACAATTATAATTATGAACCACGGGTAAAGATGAAGTATAAGAAATTAACCACGGGTAGGTGCGAAATATGACCAAGGGTAATCACGGGTTGACTTGTTGACATGAACCACAAAGAATGAACCACGGGTGGATATGGGCATGAGTAAATGGTGTTATTAACGAAAGTTGGTAAAGAACCACAGATGAATCATGGGAAAATGGAACCATAATTACTGACTTCAGTAATCATATTTTGTCAATGTTTGCCTACTGATTTCATTTCACAAATAGTAGTACTGTTAGAAAATAGTAGTACTGTTTTTTTATGTTATTAAAATTCAATTTTTCTTTTAAAATAGGTATCTCAAGCAACAAATCTACTCAAATAATTTACTGTATCTACTTAATTTATGAATCGTGATTCATTCTTACCGTAATGAAAATGGTCCGGTTCAACCCGTGCGACCTTCTACCCGACCCGATACCGTCTTTGTTATATTATTAGGTACGTATTACAGTATCCTGAAGGTAAAAGCAAAGTTTTAAAGAAAGATTTGCTAGGTGAATGATGGATGGGCCACCCCCCTACCATCAATTATTCATGGTGGAAAGAAAGCAGAATGGTGGATGATATTATGGAGGAACAGAGCGAGACCAAGTAACCTCGTGGGGGTGAGATCTGAGACCTCTGAATGAATCGCAGGGGTGAACATTTTATTTGGAATAATAAAATACCTACTTTGACTTTAAATTTGCGTAAAGGTTCCAGAATTATGTTATCGATTTGTTCGATTGAAACTATTGAAATATTTAATATAGGGTTAGCAGGAAATCTGGGCTATTAGCGATATGCTCGCCCTAGTGAGAATAATTATTATTATAGGTATGTTACATCTTGTTTTTTTTTATGTTGTACATATGATATGAATTTAAAAGAAAAATTGGGAGCCACCAATATAAATTTGAAACTAAATAGTCATGTCAAACGACATCTGTTGCATTTTTTTTATTTTAGAAATTTATTGTCCCGCACATGATATAATTACAACCAAGTATAGAAGAAGAGTCCCGAAAAATCCAGGCCTCACATATGCTAGTCTTTTTATTTTATGTTAAGTGGAAGATCACTCGCAGACGAGTGGTGGGTCTTAATTATAATAAATACTTACTTTCCGTGTCCGGTCTAAAGTCTACCACTCCAGTAAGCCACGACTTTTATCGCTTTGTCATGGGTCACAATCAGGTCCCCAGTTGTACAGCCCTCCTCCATCAGTGGACACATCAGTAGGTGGCCGTCATCCTGGGTGCCAGCCACAATCGCAAGTGATAATAAAGAATTAAGTACATAGTGAAAAAATGTTGTTTTTCAGCCCTATTTCAGGATTAACATTTAGCCTTCATGAGGACGAACGTTATAAGAAAAATGTAACAACCATTAAACGAAAGGTAATTCTAATTTGATTACATCACACCTTGGCCATTATGTTACCTCCTTCTCACAACTGCCTCGTCATCCCACAAAGCCTCCACGCCATGTTGAACATTTCAGGTGACTAGGCGTTATTAATATCAACACAATCCCATAATACATCCTTAGGGTTTTGCCTGCTACACAACGTCACTATGATTCAATATTGCTCCATACGCCATATTCAATTTTTACGACACAACAATTTTTACAAATTCGGAAAAAAACAAGGGATCTAAGGGAGTCAAGGCTTCGCTTAGAGGATCTCAGAGGAGAGAAGAACTTGGAGGACGAAGAATAGAAGATCCCACACCAAAGAAGTGTTAACTGGGGTTAACTGAAAGAAATCGCACTTCTGTGATAAGTTCGCCCTAGTGAACAATGATTTATAATCTATAATATGTCCATTTTTTTTATATGTTTGTATTTTAAGTTTGTTAACTTAGACTTAGAGAATAAATAAATAAATATATGGGACAAAGGAGAGGGTAAAGAAGAAGAAGAAGAAGACAGAGAATAAACATAAAAATTGTGGTAGTATATAAAAATATAAAGGATAGACGATAGTCTTAGCTGGAGAATGTGTAGAGAATTTTAAAGAAGAGAAGGTGATAGAGTTGGATAGCAAAAACACTAAAGTTCCTCTTCCACTGTATACCGTTCATAATACGAGGATGAAATCAGAGCGATACAATTGATTTTGTGAGAGGTGATGCCCACTCATTGCAGAAAACCGTTCTGTGTTTGGTGACTTCCCAAATATCTGGTGAAAGTTGTAGGTACTTGTTAGTTAGAGTATGAGGGTATTGTAGTTTAAAAGAATCTAATTTTAAAAATGTATGAAATTGTCGTCACACTTGTAATAATTGCAATGTTATTGCAATTTTTCTGTGGACCAGACAAGAACTGAAGCTACGACGGTTGGTATTAAAACTACCTTATGTAGGTAGGTGCCTAACCTAAATAATTTCCCTTTATTATTTTGATGTTGACGGATTTTTGGTATCAACAAAAAAAAGAGATGAAGGTGTCTATTGAAAAAACAAGCTGAAAAATTCCATCGTCGCCGCCGAAGCCAAAATTGCTGTGTAATTTCATTATGGTACAAACCACTTTGTACCAAGATTCTGTTTTTATTTATTACTTACTTCTAATTTCAACTAAAAACAAACGACAAAATATATAAAAACAAGGGACAAATGTATACCCGTTAAGACTCGCGACCCAACTATGACGTCACGGCCATTTCCCGCGGCATTAAAGTTCAAAATCGCATGAACAATCGCATGGTAAAATGGTAAAAATAGGGTTTTTTCAGTTTTGTGGGATTAATTTCGCTTCAAATAAAAAACCTTTACGGTTATTCCCTAGATAAAGGTTCGATGTATCTACTCTATTTTTAGCATATTTAGTAACGCTTGCCGAGATCCAAGGTTTGCCATTTTTAGAAAATTTTAAATTGTCAGTATGGGATGCGATAAAACTTTTTAGTTTGACTTACAACACAACGTTCCTCCTCTACCTCTCTCTAACTGCGTTTTTGACTAAGATTTTATTTAACTACATCTGTCGTTGTTTGCGTCTACATTTTCTTCTTAAAATTTCAATAACATCCCAATATTTCAGCAACTTGAAAATTTGCACACTCATTTGCTTTAGTTACCAGTTACCGTTTTATCAAAACACGTTTCAATTGATAAATTTTGATTAAACTCATTTTTATATGGTGAATAATTACAAATTTCCTTTTCTTAATGAAAAATTTAGTACCTACCTAGTATTTAACGAACACAATATTAACGGAGCAGAAAATAACATTCTTATTCATCAATATTGAATTAACTTTAAAATGTTGCCAAATGAAAAAAAAAACATTTCACCAGAACTCCCACAATCGAGCTTAGGAAAGTTTTCTTCAGATAAATCACTCGGAATTTATCAGATTTTCCAGAGAAAAAAACTCTGCAAAGTGTTTTGAAGGGTTCTTACGTTCAAACCAATCAGCTAATGGGTAGATTAAGGGATATGAATAATGAACGAACTAACAACGGTTTGATTCTCCGTAAATATCTCTAAATCTAAGAGATGATTAACAACAAACTCCGTAAACAAGAACTGGGAAAATCTTCTAGAAAAGTTTTTACTTTAGACAGAGGATTCCAAACTTATATAATGAATCGATTCATAATGGATTTGGTTAATTATTTATTTATATTTTAACCCTATTTAATACATTTCCACGTTTTTATTAACTTTATTGATCGTTACCTGCGTCTAAATTTCCCTAGTTTGATTGTGAATAGTGAGATTGTTGAGTGCTTGTGTTGATTTGATTGAGAGTGATGATGTATGATTGTTTATGTATGATCGTTGATTTGATTGAGAGGGATGATGTATGATTGTTTATGTATGATTGTTGATTTGATTGAGAGGGATGATGTATGATTGTTTATGTATGATTGTTGATTTGATTGAGAGTGATGATGTATGATTGTTGATTTGATTGAGAGGGATGATGTATGATTGTTTATGTATGATTGTTGATTTGATTGAGAGTGATGATGTATGATTGTTGATTTGATTGAGAGTGATGATGTATGATTGTTGATTTGATTGAGATTGATGATGTATGATTGTTTATGTATGATTGTTGATTTGATTGAGAGTGATGATGTATGATTGTTTACGTATAATTTTATTGTTGGTTTGAGTCACTCCGAGACAGGCATTGCCTAGTGGAGTGACCTATTTGTAATTCGTATATACTCGTATGTGTGTTATTCTGTATAATATTTTTTTTACTACCTACTGTTTTTTTTTTATTCGGCTAATGCGAGTGGTATTGATAGATTTAATTTTTGTATGAAAAAATATGTAAATTTGTACATAAAGTTAGGAAACTAATATAGGTGCCATTCCTGATTCTATGGGTATAAGTTTAGTGTGGTTCTTCAAAAGTTTTTTTACGATATTCTTATATATTTTTTTAAATAAATTTTGATACATAGGTGAAAACGAATCATACAAAAAAGTTATAAGCAAATAACACAAGATTACGCAAAAAAATTGGATATCTTTACAAGTCAAAATAGCGTTTTTTTCCATTTTTGGGGTTAATTTTACGTCTATCAAAAAAGTTTTACGGTTATTCCCTAGATTTTAATGCATATTATCAGTACAAGAAAAAAAATTTACTCCGCGACTTTCGGGAAACGAGTTTCCGTCTTTCGGAAAAAAAGGTCAGAGGTGTTTTAAAAATATTTTTTTGAGAAATCTATACAAGGTATAAAAAAATCTTTTACGGTTATTCCCTAGATAAAGGTTCAATGCATCTACTATATTTTGTTCCAAAGCAAATTTGTAACGGTTGTCGAGATAGAAGGTCTCCCGTTTTTAGAAATGTCGGTATGCGTACTCTTAAAATCTCTCTCCAGTTAAAGCGCTCGGATTCTAGTGATACTTTTTATCCCAAACACCATCCTTCTTTATAAAAAATAAAACTAAATTTGAAAGCAAGTTCCGTTATAGTATATTATGGTGTGCAATGCATAGCTAATAGTTCGATACGGTCAATTAAAATAACTAATGCGTCTAGTTCCCGTAACGGACGTCCGTTAGTCTAATAACGGAGTGTCTCGCTAACGCCGTTGGGCGTCGAGGTGCTAGCTCTAAATAACCATTAGTTCTACGAGTACTACAGGCTACGTAGATATATGCTACAACTGCTACGACACTACGGCGATTAACTAAATGCTGATTTTTTTCGTAGAAAAAGTGTGTTTTTTTCTCACGATAGTTTTGTTAGAAAAATGGTTATTGTAATGGAAGTTTACGAGCGATGTCATTGTCTAGAAAACATATCGTAAAATCTGTGATCTTTCAAAAAGTTTAAACAGGTTAATTATATTACAGTTTTTCCTCAATATAATCGTGAGTTATCTACATTCACACAATGCAACATTATAAACACTGCCTTGGAGAGGACGCAGGATAGACGTTCCGAATCTTAAGGCTCGACACTCGCTGACTTGAGCGATCACTCTATGTCCAGGGCAACGTTCGCCCATTCAGCCACGGTCTGCTGTCAAACTTGTAATTTTAATAATATGGTACAGTTTAATAACATTTCACAATGCACCAATTTTTTAACCGATCCTATCGCCATATATTGACTATTGAGGAGTGGATGCAACATTTAGCAACTTTTTGTTGAGGGCGCACTCTGCAGTTCGTCTCTCAAGCCATCCTCTCCATCACACTGTGTTAATAAATAAATAGTACACCAAAGTTTATTTAAATTATTTTTCAAAATCACAATTCATGTTTTGTAAGAACATCGTTTTTATACATCTCATAGTTGAATATAACAAGTATAGTTATCTCAACAGATATACAGCAAAGGATGGTATACAGATATATGTACAGCTTAAGTGTAAAGTGATCACATTAAGCAAGCCAACAATCAGTCATATTTAGTGTAGTAGTCAATTAAGTCCATCCTTTGCTATATATCTGTTGAGATAAAACTACTTGTTTAAATCGTTATAAATCAGAAAATTGTGGAAGGCTACTGCATCGTTTATGAATAGATAAATATATAAATTGAAATTATGAAACTAAAAACACGTGTACTTATATTATCTGCTCCAGATTTAAAGAAAATATTCCATATTCCTACAAAACGCGCTTACATTGTGGTTTCGACATACATAATACATTTGTTTTATAAGAGAGAGAAGCTTTTAGTATTTTGGAAATAATATCAAAACAAAAGCGCTCACAAAGTCCTATAGGTATTATACGAGTATATGTAAGACAAAAAGCTTTTCACAAAGTTGACAATACTCGTAATATTCCAGGAGCTTCGTATTGTTTCATCTGTGTTTAGTCGTCGTTTGATCCTGAAACATGGAAAGGGTGTGACCCACAGGTTCCTTCACAATCCTTCTGCTTGTGATGCGATAAGGGGTACAGCTCCTGAAAGGGTATAAAATGATTTACTATATTATCACAATCATTGTCATATTATTTTTATTGTTTTTTTTTTTTTCTTTTACTCACATTTTTGACGTTTTCGACGTTGCAATTTTTACACGTCAAGTTGTTTTTGATAATGATATTTTACATATTGCGTACAGATATTTATTAGTAGTATAGATTGTAATTTAATTGGACAAAATTTTGCTGACATAAATGTGAATACATATAAGTAGGGCATCACTTATGATTAGACTTTTTTTTTGTGTTTATATGTGTGATGTCTGTTTGTATTCCAAAGCTGAATAAATAAATAAACAACTTTCTCTTTGGAGCATTTAGTCATAGATATGCATTAGTGAAATTAACCCCATAAAGTAAAAAAAAACACAGTTATTAACTTATCAATTAACACTTTAATTTTAATAATTTTATATTTAATTTTTTCTTTCTTTTTTTTTTTTTTTGTTTATTTTTATACAATTCACATTTATCCACTATTTTATACAAATTACAATTATTTATTATTATTGTACTCAGGGCTTGTCCCTTTGTTGCCACTGTTCTTAGTGTTTGTTTTTGGCGTGTTTTGATTGGTCCAGTGTTATTCCAGTGAAATGGATTTTAACGATTACTGTTGCAACATTATACTTTCGTCACAAATAGATTTGGCGTCTACTGTCTCAGAACAGACTCCGGTCTAGTGAGGCAGTAAAATATTTCCAGATAGTTGAGCGACTGGTGCCACGCGGCATTTTTTATTTATTTATGTTTATATATGTGTATAACAAAATAAATTGTTTTTGTAAGCTGTATGTACATATCTGGAAAAATAAAATTTCATTCATTCATTCATTCAATTTATTGCATATAAATTTAATGCTAACTACTTACATATTATATTTTTTTGTTGTTTTAAATATTTCGACTTGTTTTAACATTTTATCATGTGATTTTGAACCTTTACGCCCCAGGAAATGACCGTGACGCCATAATTGGGTCCCTTACCTGTAATATGTCTAAAATAGAAATCTCAGAACACATATTTTAAATATATTTGTTAACACCATAATCCTAGATGTGACTGAATTGTGACATAAGGTATTAAAAATCAAATTCTTTTGTAAAAAATTGTAATATAATAAATAAAGGCGTTTACTCCTTACAATTTAATATGCGGACAACAACAACGACAGATAAAATTAAATGAAAAGTATTAGAGCAATAGTGGTTTCATAAAACCTAATATACAGGCTTCCGGCATAAAACCTAGTAGTTAATAAAGTACAGAAGGCCCTTCATTAGTAGGTACATGTTAATTGTACTTGTATCGAAATGATCACCCTCTCTCGGTCGGCGCCAGTCCTGCTGGGCCGTTGATGACCATTTGACAATCAACGCCTGCTTGGGCGTAATATATTAACATCATAATATACTTAACAGTTCATTAAGACTTCTTAGCTAATGACTCTACCCTTAGTACTCACCTAATTCATATTCTGCCGTTGTTTCCTAGTCCAAGAATATCTGTGTTGCCTATCACTTAAAGGGCAGTTACTCGCTTTAGTAGAAGTGAGCTAACTATGAATCCTTATACTTAAGATCCTATATGCTGTCATTCGGCTTCAGCGCCCTGAATTGTTCTCAGCCAATACTGAGAGAATCGTCTTGAAACTGAAGACAGTGAAAGATGAAAGTATGGACTACAGTGTGACTGTTTTAGAATTACAATATTCGAAAATTCCTTGAATGAAAAATATTCCGAAAGTATCCCTGAAATTTACGGCGTCTGAGGATTTTCCGTTCAGTTTTTCAGATGTAAAAGGATAATTTAGCCAAAATACTGGTAATTATAATCTTAACAAATCGGCCGTCTTCGATTTTTAAATTTCTTCCCAGGTTTCTTTTTAAAAGGTAGGTACCTATATTTCACTTTGTCGCTTACGTTATTTTTTATTTCGCGCTAACATTCTCATACAAAATTTGAAAAAGTTGAAGCGAAAATACAACGTTTTTTGCTCTCACATTGTTTTGTAAAATTTCGGTTGCATTACAACTAGCGTCCGTTTTGATAACTGTACTTTTAATCCAACCACGACAATGTGTTCTAATTTTTCTCCTGTTAGTACTAGAATATATTTATTTATTTACTTTTTATATTTTTTGTATTCACTATCAATTTGTAATACACATACGTTCCTAAATTTACGTGTCAACATATGAAAACAATATTATGTAAAAATATTACCAATAGTTGAATTAAAAATAGAGACCTCAAAGGTTACCATGGTTTACGGACATTAAATTATATCCATAGGACGTGATATCATAATATAGGAAATACAGTTATGCAGTGTGCCTTGTGTTCTGTGCATGAAACAATAATATTACTACAATGCGTCACCTAATATAAAGGATAGTATTATACTACGGTGCAATGCACACAGCGCACAGAGTGGATAAACATTTCCCACTCGTGTTATATGTGTAACTGACCAGGTCATTGCATTAGTGATGCATTCATACTACCACATCACAATAATAATTCTAGCAATCGAGTATAGACGTACCTACATCATAATATACCAGAAATGATGCATAGTAGGTAGGTATCATAAGAGCCGATATCTACTGAGGAAAAAACGTTCTACATCGCATCAACTTTTCCCAATTTTGTATGATAATGTTAGCGCGAAATATGAATAATGTTAGCGCGAAATATGAATAACGTAAGCGACTTTGTGAATTATACATTTGAAGAAAATCTGGCCACAAATTGATAACTCTACGACAGTCAACTTGTTTACCTTATAATTACCAACATGTTGGTAAATTATACTTCCACATATGAAAAACTGAACGGATAATGGATTCTTCCCGTGAATTTCAGGGGTACTTTCGGAATATTTTTTTGTTGAAGGAATTTCCAAATATTGTAATTCTTGGACAGTTTACTTGTAGTCAATACTTCCATCTATCATTGTCTTCAGTTTCAAGGCGATGCTCTCAGTATTGGATGAGTAAACGAGTAAACACCAAAACCGACTGGCATTTTATTATTATAGCCTTTTAAGGTAAGCAACTGACTTATTACTTTGATCTATTTCTTCTGCTGTAACGCTTGATTTTCCAACTTATATCTAGACACTCTCGCCACGTCCCTTGCGGGGTAGGCACAAAGGACAGAACGCCAGTCCTATCGTTACACGTACTCCTTGATTACGTCACTTTAATTTATTTATTATTATTATTTATTTAAGTAAAAATATTACACTCTTCGGCATTACAGCGCTCAGCCTTTGCGCCGAAGAGTGCACACAGAACAAGTTTCGAACAAAACAATAATAAACACAAAATAAAAACAACACAACATACTAATAAAAGAAGGCAATTTACCAAATAATTTAATACATATTGTCATCGAGGCTCTATGGTATCTTTGACTCAAAACGAATATCAACGCCCTTGAGGATCTGGTCGACATGATTATTGTCCGGGTCAATCTCATCTCAAATCCTCTTAATTCACTCCAAAGTATTTCTTCTCTCATCATTTTTTGATCACTATTAATACTTTCATCATACCCAAATCATCCAAGCTTATCATTTATTGTTACTTACTAAAAATTTATCGCGTAATTTGGGTTTAACCACTGTTTAACGTAATAATTCGCTTTATGTATCGCATAGTACCTACTTACCTAGAATGAAAGAAAGTTAGTGAGTGTAAAATTGCACGGTGATTGGAATGATAAAAATTACCCTATGAAATTAAAATTCCTTCCCATTAGGCAAATCGTTATTTGATCAAAACTTCATTTCGCCACGAACTCGGGTTAAGTGACGGATGCTTTATTTGCAATGTTCTTGAGAAGAAAATTTGCAATAACTCAGGGAGTGCTGAGATTACTGAGTTCTTAAGACCAGTAACATTTTAGGCTGTGATTCTATATATTCAGTTGCGAAACTTCAAAGTGAGGTAAGGTACACTTTTTTTACAATTGGGCTTGGATTTTACCAAAAGGGCTCCCTTCAATAAAATCCTCTCTAAGGTTATTTTGCCTTGATATTGTCTATTAAAATAACACAAAGAGAAATCAATCAGTACCTATCAAAAAAATTCAATTTTTTAAATAAAAATATTATTTAAAGGGAGGGCTCCAAGTATACAAAAAGGGCTCCCTTTGACAAAATCATTCAAAAGTTGCTCAGTTGTGAGATGTCAATCAGTAAGGCGCGGATTCTATACCAATTCTGACCTACTTCCCCTACGATTCAAGTTTTTTCAAAAAAAAAAAAAACAATGATCAATTTTCTTCTGGCCTGTGAAAATATTTTTTTCAGCAGTGGGTAGTTGTGAAGAGTATCTTGAAGCAGAACAAAAAATGAAAACGAGGGACGAGAAATATTATGCGGTTCCGAAATTTGATCACAACACTTGAGTATTTAATGAACCGAAATATTAGAAAAGTCAATGGATCGCACCAGTATTATGATGAGTTGGAGTCGGAATAAATTATTAGGAAAGTATTTAAAATGGGAAGATATGTACCTTAGAATGGTTCGTCGATTTTATTACGCGGAGGCAGGACTTTCCAACCCACTTCTCAGTATTATCAACCAGGAAAGTCTACATTAATATCATTGGTAATTTTATTCATATACAAGTAATAGTAATGCCAAGAGCCCGTTGCCGAGCATGTTTTTTCTACTCCGAAGAATCGCTGCCACGTTGTTATTGGTCCTGCCGACGATGCCATTGAAGGTGACTATGGAGGTCGATTCTGGACTTGCAAACTCTGTCACACTTTGGACAAGGCTGCTCCTCATTTGTGACGGGTCTGCGGGTGGTTCTATTTTGCGGGCCAGTGTAATTATTTATGATCCTCCGCCAGTTTTTGCGATCACCCGCCAAGTTTTCCCAGTCACTTTGAGAGTTTATATCCTTCAGAATGTTGTGCAGAACATCTTAACAAGTACAACTTAGAGGTTGGATCAACCAAAGCAGGGTGATATGATAGACCTCAATACCTATCGATTTTACTCCCATCTATTCGTTCAGCAAGTATTTGAAGTGTTCGAGTAATGATTTTTTTCGTATTGCTTTGTCAAACCCTGACATACAAGACAATATTGGTCACATGGACACCAATTTTTGAGACACATACTTATTTTTTTTTTTAATATATGAATATTGTACCTTGTAGATATAATAACAATTTTGTAACTATCTTATATCATTATCATAAAGAAAAAACATCATAAACCTAATAATAATTAATAATTTTGTACCTGCACTCTCCTCAAACGACGTTCGTATGGCTATGGGGCATAGGTGCAAGTTGTATTTGTATAATTTTATTGTAGTTTTTTGTTTGATGTTGAATTTATATTGTTATTGAAATGCATTTTAAGGGCGCAAGCCATACATGTCAGAATAAAAAAAAATGCTGCCTGCTTGACTGTACCAATTTCTTAAAGATTAAAAAGTAAAAAGAGTGCTTACGAATAATTGCACGAAGGATAGCTAAGGGAGTCTCAGATTTATATGACATTCAGAATGGGTGGCGAATTTTATTGTAGAAAAATATGTGAAATATTTTACAGCAGTTTTTTTGAGCATTCGAATCTTGAGAAAATCTCGAAAAAATATCAGAAAAGAGTGGTAAAACCCAGAGTTTCACACGAACAAATAAATAAATATACAAAATGGGTCTGCCACAGTGGCGGAGCCTGGTGACTTCCTTATGTTCCTTCGAGGATTGAAATGATGTCTGTGTAACCGTGTAACTCTATAATATATTTAAATTGATGATTTAATAACCTACGCGTTGAATAAGTTATGCGTGTCTAATTGTGCATTCAACTGATATCTCGTAATTGATCACCGCACAGGTCCAGAGATGTCAATGAGGGTTAATATGGGCATACGACTTCTATATTCAACCCCTTCTTCCACTCTACGCCCCTTCACCAAGTCACCTAGAATCAGTCGCCAGACAGTAGACACCGTAGGGACTTTATATATTTGCATGAATCTCGACAATAAAAGGGACAATCACGGTCTAAAGATACACGTTATCGTAACGTAATAATCGAATTTCCACTTTACACCAAACCTTTTGACGATCGAGTCAAATTGAATTGAAAATTAAATCACAGTAGATGAACCAATGCATAAATTTAACGGTAAATCTTTGATAAATAGGGTCAAAGCAAGGTTTTTAGAGACTCTAGGCCAGCCTTGTCAAGCGTCGGCTAGTGCAAACTGATCAGCAACAAATTGTACCTATACCCTTATTTTTTCAGGACGGAGCAAGGTAACCTATCGATGGGTACAGATTCTGCCATGAAAAAATGAATAAGTTTCAGTATCTGCTGATCGGTTTACATTAATTTTATTGAAAAATTCAAAAAATCCTGCTTCCATGCCTTGAGGTATTCTCAAGAAACTTCTTCTTCTTCTTCAGTTTCAATCGTTACGATTGATTTGCAGCAAAGCCCCATGTCTCCTTCTCCACTCATCCCTGTCCTGTGCGGTTCTTTTTAACTCTTTATATGAGTCGAAGCTCAAATCCTGGTACAGATCATTCAGGTATTCTTTCCTTGGTCGTCCTATGTATAGTTTGTCTCCTCTTTCATTCCTTCAATCAATTCAAAAGGGAGACCCTCTTGACGCACTATGTGGCCTATCCACCTGGCACGTCTTTCTGCTCCTGCATTGAACAGATGTCCTCCTCCTTTGATTCATCGTAGAAACTATAAGAAACTAAACTTTCCTCAAATAAAAGCGACGACACTTTCTTAAAATTATATCCAGAACTGCTTTCATCGGATCCAGGGAAAAATACTAATGAATAATCTTGCCATTAATATGCGTTACACACATTTTCAGCGTTTAAGAAACTTAAGTTATGTGAGTAGGTGGGTCGTGTGTAGAATTTGAAATTAATAATTTGTAATTATAATACCACTCTTAGTAGAGATTGTTATATGAATCCTACAAACACAAAGTAAGAATTTTCCCGTATTAAATTCATATAATATTTTGTGGGTATCCTAGGTATAACATTACAAACTAAAGTTTTGCTAAAACATTATTGTTGTAAAGGATAATATAATATTATCTACGGTGTATTTGGAATATTATAATCTAGATGGTTCTAGCTGAATTTCAATGCTGGTGAACAAAGGTATCTGGTTACTTAGTTGAAAAACTTTGTTATTGCTCGAAATTACCTACCTACTCTAAACAAGTGTATTGTTCATTTTCCATCCCCCTCCTCCGTGACCTTTGCGAAGTAGGCAGAGAGGACAGCACGCCATCAGAATCACCGTTCTCTACATACGAGTACACTCATTGCTTCTAATAAGTTGAAGCAAACCGTCATAATATATTCATCTGTTATTTTTAATCAGATGTGAGAATTTAGTCAACATGGTTGATCCAGGTTAATCTTAGATTATAACGCATCTTCTCCCAGTCTATTTTTAGTCATCCTATCCTTACTCAATCATTCTCGCGACGTGTCCTAGCCATTTCATGCACAGCATTATCTTTTGCAACATATTATTTTATATAACATTTAAAATGAGTAGCGAACCGCATATAAGTCATTTCTGAAAAATATATATGAAAATAATTGGATCGGCCACATAGTGCGTCAAGAAGTTCTCTTATTTGAATTAATTAAAGGAATGAACGAGGAGAGAAACTGCAGAGGACGAGCAAGGAAATGATACCTGGACGACCTGTGCCAGGATATGGGCTTCGACTCATATAGTTAAAGAGTTAAAAAGAATCGCACAGGACAGGGATGAGTGGAGAAAGAGACATGGGGCTTTGCTGCATACCAATCGTAATGACTTAAAATTTGCGGGACTGTCTAAAAATAATTTTAAAAAATCTCACGAGGAGAGATCTACCTATGGATAAAAGCCGGAGTGATTAACATCCGTGAAACTATTTCTCTGCCTCATTAAGGTTGAGAAATTTAGCAAAAAACATTTTCGTTACCTCCTAAACTTGAATAAACTAAAGCTAAACTTATGTATACAATTCGCGGATGTTGCCTTCTGACTAAAGTTTTTCATGCCACGTCTAATACTTTGTTGTAGTGTGAGAGAGTTTCAGGAAGAAACCAAACCAGGGGAATATTTATTAGATTTTGTACTTTCAACTCTCAAAAGTCATTTTGAAGTCAAGGGAATACGCCGTTAAATTAATTCATTAACGTATAACAACCTCATTGAATTTCATCGTAGCAATTTCGCTTTCCATAAAGCAAAATTTTAATTTTATATTGATTACTAGTCAAAATACCCAACGCTGCTTCTTTGAAGTAAAATAATAACACCCACGATTTTGAAGTTTAATCACCGATCAATAAATTTCATTAAAA
Organism: Ceraclea dissimilis; assembly: GCA_963576895.1. Taxonomy (NCBI): domain Eukaryota; kingdom Metazoa; phylum Arthropoda; class Insecta; order Trichoptera; family Leptoceridae; genus Ceraclea; species Ceraclea dissimilis. The sequence goes on from OY756360.1 coordinate 2,593,424, forward strand.
TTAGATTTTAATTATCGTATCTGAAGTTAATGTTGTCGATTTTTTTTATCAAACGCAAGACTAGTTTTAAACTGCTATGTCCTTCGTCGAGGCAACAAAAAGTACCTAAATTTTCAAAGAAAAAAAAACTATTTTCTACATGCCATAGTTGAATCACAACTACTTACTCGTAGATATCTCAACAGATACATACTATAGTTTACTGACCATCATTCGCTGTATCTATACTCTCATAGGTATGTGTTAGGACAACTAGGTACCTACCAATTAAGTGTTTTTTTAACATATCAAATGTTTTCGCCAAGACGCCTGTTTGTCATCATGGGTAGGATATGACTCGCCTTGGCAAATTACGTACCGGTCGACATGGTCGGTAAATGGTTCTTGAACGACCCCATCCTCTAATGTTATTTATTCATTCTTTAACTTACAACAACAAACTTACAACAAAATTTGAAAATATGATATACTGTTATAATAACAATAAGTAATGTTCACTAGGGCGAACAGTTATATATACAGCGAAGTCTCCCAGTTAACCAATTACTCTAATTTTACTTGGTGTACCTACTTGGCATACGCGAGCCTAAATACTTTCATGCCCACTTTGCACTAGGCTAAAAACCTGTATCGCAAAGTGTGGAATACTCGCCAGCGCCAGGGTTCGAACTAGGCACCTCCCGTTTGGGAGACCACCGCCCCAACCAACTGCGCAAACTATGTACTGAACTACTCCTATGTGGGTATATTATTTTTTCTTCAATGTAATAATCCCTTGAAATTACTAAAACCAAACAATGTTGAAATAATACTTCAAACCGAGACCCGGAAAACAGTGTCTTTCAAGTTGTAACATTTTATACAAAGTGTGGCAGACTGTGTTATGATTTTATTATACTGTAATTGGTATAAATAAACGATAAAGCAAAAGTTTGCGGAGGATAAATTAAAATAAAATTAATATTTAGTAAAAGGTGAAAATTTAATTAAAATGTTAATCACGCCGTTTGATAAGGCTGTTGGGTGCAAAGTCTTGTTGTTTGTTTAAACTTTAATGATATTTCAATGTAAATATTTCGAGTTACACTCAAGGAATAACAATTTACTTTTTGGCCCCTTTGACTTGAAATTTATTTGGCATTTATACACGCCTAGTAATATTATAGGTCTTTAGTGTAATTACGTTAACCTAAACTAGTTGAAATATTACGTGAACCAAAATTTTACGTACATTTTCCCACATATTTTTAATATTTTAGTAGCTGTGTTTAGCACAACTATTCAATTAAATTAGTAATTTACCGTACAATCAAATTTATTAAGAGTACGCATACTGACATTTCAAAAATATCTAAAAATGGGAGACTTTAGATCTCAACAACTTTATTTAATATGCTTTGGAAAAAAATAGGGTAAATACATTAAACCTTTATGTAGGGAATAACCGTAAAATATTTTTTATATCTTGTATAGATTTCTGAAAATAAATTGTGAAAAATACCTCTGATCTTTTTTCCGAAAGACAGAAACTCGTTTCCCGAAAGAAGCGTAGATTTTTTTTTCAAAATCTGTTCTGGATTTCTTATCCGACATTCTTTCATACGGTACCACACATGACCCCACAGTACCCTTGGATCCCCCTCAAACGCCTTTCATCTTTTTGGTCTGATCCAATGTGATACAGGATTGTATTGTCATCAAGTTTGCGTATATGTTTGGAAAGATTCAGGTCTCTAAGTAGTCAGGAAGCGGTTGAAAAATCGTTGTAAGATTTGCGCACAAATAAAAGAACACCACAGTAAAGTGAAATAAAATCTTGTAGGTACCTAATCCTAAAAAGTGAAGATCCTACTAAGTACATAAATATTCATAGTGCCAGACGGACAAACAAAATTTCCTTACCGTAGGATATTTTTAAAATATACCCAACTAAAATAAAAGCCATCGCGTGGATTTCAAACTAAATATTAGTTTTTCATTTTTCACCTGTGTACAGAAAGTTTATTTTTCATTTCTGAAATATTCCATCAAGTCTACAAATGCAAACAAACTGTATTTTATTACCTTTTCTCCTACGCGTAATTTAGTATTCATTAAATTCTAGTGGCTATTGCAAACATCCCAACTCTACTGGAGGTTTACTACTGTACTAGCTGTAGCCCGTCAAAAATGACGCGGTTTGCGGGGTAGGCAGAGGGAACAGATCGCCAGACTTTATTATTACACGCATTACTTTATTGTACGCTCATTCTTACGGTAAATACTATTTTATTTTGCGTAGTATTTTCTAATCTACTGAATAACATTTTGTACTACAATATTCACCATTTATTAATATAAAAAGGAGCTCTACATCCTATCGATGACTGCTTAAAACATTTTGAAGACTCGTATAAAGTGCGCGGAACCTGTGATGTAGAAGACATTGTACGATGATGGAGCAGGCATGCTGAGAGAATGGACCGTACCAGACTTCCCAGAGCCGTGATGCACGAGATCCCAGAGGGGCGCCTACTACGGGGGAGACCCCCAAAGAGATGGCGAGAAAGCTGGACGTCGTAAGACCAGGACTGACACCTGTCAACACATATCTTAGATCTACCAGAAGAAGCATAATGTCAATTAATACCAAACGTTGTGAACACACGATATTTATTATACTACCTATGTATATTAAGCAATATTATATAAAAAATATGGTATTAGGCGTAACATTCTTAACCATAATTATTAAGAGCGCTAACGTCGCGAGTTCTTTTTTTCATTTCGTATGTGATGCAAAAATGTCACGGCCCTGCGTAACATGATTGTTACCCGATTTCCACCAGAATTATGTAAGTTGATAGGTAGGTACCTACTGATATAATAGGAAAGTACATAGAAGAATGTTTTTAATTCGAGTATTTGTTTCAAGTTAGAAGTCCCCTTCAGACAAAACCCCACAAGTTCAAAAAGTTAGACAAGATATGAAAATACTAGTCACTGTTCTAAAAAATAACAGACCCAGTCATTGGTTAAAATGAGCAGATACTTATTTTCACTACCATGATGCTAATATTAACATACTTTTAATATCTCGTGGTCTACTGCATCCACCCTTTCCTCCTCAAATTATGAGGTAACTTTCCAATATTCCTCCACCTTGAAATTTTGCACACATATGTGCTTTGGGTGACAGACAAGAGAGCAGATTAAAATCACTCTACTCTATTATCAAAAACTCTTTTCAATTGGTAAAATCTTTTCTATAGTATTCCCTGGCGAGGTAGGCAGCGAGGAACAATACGCCAGATTTCCCTACCATTACACACACTTATTGATTCTCTCGAATTCATATTGTAATTTATCACATAATGCCTTTAATTTTCGTTAATGAAAATGCGTTCGTTCTTGAGAATCCGGTCAAAATGTTCGGTCTAGGTGAGTCTCGGACGGCCACGTCTCCTCAACTGTTTCATTATTTTATTTGATTTTATTTTATTTTATTACAGGTATAAGTGCAAAACAGATAACAACTATAGATATAAGTAATTGAAGATTAGTTCATTCATAATTCAGCTGTCACCCACAAGCATGCACCACAGTTAAATTAAAACATATAAGTTCATTCCGGTCGTCTCACACACCCATACTCAATCTCGCTCACACACTCACCCATCGCACACGCACACATCAGATTTCACAATTTTTAGGCAGAAAAACAGAATATAAACAAGAATATAAAAATACAAAAAAATTAGAAGGAAGAGTTCGGGATAAAAGGATGAGGAGGGGGAAAGAGGGAGGGGACAGGGAGGGATGCTCTGCATGTCAGGGAGGTAATATGGATGATATTATCATTATCAACAATATCTTTTTCATTTTGTTTTCATTCATTATTGTAGTATTCATAATTTTAAAAAATAACAGCATCTGCTAAATATCTATGACGTATGTAGCAATAGCATGGATACATTTGAATGAAAAAAAGTAGCAGTGACTAAATAGTGGTGACTTTTTTACTGTTATTTTAACACATTTTCCCATACGACTCTAGTCATTCCTTTGCAATCCTACAGACGACCCTTGCTCACTTTCCTCCCTGCCTATCCCAAGACCAGTTGCAAGGGACGCTGGGGCAATAAAACCTTTTCACATAAACTGTCCTCCCTTAGTACTGGAAGTAGGTAAAGAAAACACTATACCCTCTATGTATATTGTACATGTATGAAATCAGTCATTGTATACAATTTCTAGGAAAAGTCAGGAAATTATCATTTTTTAGTTTTTTTTTTTGTATCATAATTTATATTTTATATCTATATTTTACCAGAAATTATGTACATTTTTAAACAGAAATATATCAAATTATTTACATACTTAATTTTGGGTTCGACTCCAGTTTACCTGCAAAAAAATAATAGGTTCTTCGGTTTGATTACGTTTTCATTCTCGATTTTGGGTCGATTGGCAGAAATCGCCAACAGGCGATAAATCCGCCCTTTGTGTATAAATTTATGTGCAATAAAGTTTTTATTTATTTATTTATTTATCTATGTGCCAGTCAGTGGCGTTGGAGGTCATCTGTAGTCGGGTAAGCTGATGAGTGATCAATAGGAAATACTAGTGGGTACCTGTGTAATTTTGCGAAATATGGTTTCCCACTATGTACTCTACATTACAGTACACTAATGTACTCTTCATACCTAGATACTATTATTCAATAACAACTGAATTATTTTTAAATTAAGACCTTGGTATCAAGAATGACGTCACAGTCATTTCCCACTGCATTAAGGTTCAAAATCGCGTGAAAATCGTATGATTAAATGGTAAAAATAGCGTTTTTACCATTTTTTGGGCTTAATTTTGCCTCTATCAAAAAACTTTTACGGTTATTTCCTAGATTTTCGGGAAACGAGTTTCCGTCTTTCGGAAAAAAGATCAGAGGTGTTTTTCAAATTATTTTTTGAGAAATCTATACAAGATATAAGAAATCTTTTACGGTTATTCCCTAGATAAATGTTCAATGCATCTACCCTATTTTGTTCCAACGCATATTTAGTAACAGTTGTCGAGATTTTTTGAGAGAAATTTTTGAAATGTCGGTATGCATACACTTAATAAATTAGTCAATGCATTGTATTGCAATAAATTGTTGTTTTCTACAAACCCACTGCGTTGAGTGAGGAGCGAAAGACAAGGACGGGGTAATACACTATTTCATTCACTCTTCAACATCACGAGCGGCTGTGTGTGTTGGTAATCACTAACAAATTCGCACTTCACACCAATACCATTAAAGAATCTCAACGAATGTACGCACATTTTTATCCCATAGAGAACATGACATATACGCACCTACCTAGATCTAAGCTAAGATATGAATAGCTAATTTTCCTATTTGAACCTGTGCATTAGAGCGAGAGGCGTAGAACATTTGGAGAAATAGCATTATTTTTTTTATTATTCTTCTAATACTACGACGCTTCGATCTCGCGAACGCGACGTGATGGGTAGAGAGAATATTATTATTATAATAACATTGTCCACGTCGCGCGCGCGAAGTTTAAATTTCTTTCCTCTATTGAATAATATGTAATTATCTCCGCTATGAAAAGCAATATTGTTAGAACATATTTTTTGTTGTTTGTTGTATTTCTCATGGGCAAGCCGGGCTTATGTACATGTACTACATAATCGCCACTGGTGCCAGTGTAGCCAAAAAATAATAAGTTTTTTTTTATTAAAACAGGGTAGGTCTTCGGGTTGACCGTAAGATATTGGTTTTGCAATAAGTCCGCCTTTTGGCACACTATGATTTTATTGTTTTTGTAACTATTTATATTTTCTCAGGCCAATAAAGATTTATTTATTTATTATTATTTATTTATTTCCTAAGAAAAGTATGAATCATAGAACCTGCGGAAAATGATTTCACACATTTCCTAATTTGACTCGAAATTGTATACATCTCCTAGAACTTGTATACGATTCCTAAATTTCATAGATTTCCGGTAGCTTATACAGCATACACCAACGGTTTCTTATTTTCTTATTGCTGGTATCAGATTCACGATTGGGAGAGCATTTTTCGTGCCACCCTATTGTCTTAGAGAATTCAGTAGCGTCCACTTAAGAGATTCCATCAGGAAACAAGTCACATATTTCCGTCTTATTTTTCTCCATTTTGTGATAAACATCAAGAGACGGAGATTTATGTCCAACCTAATCGGATTTCTAAATAAAATATTGCCAAATAAAATACAATATAACGTGACATTTTAAGTTTTTTTAAGCAGTTATTTTTTTCAAAAATCCAATGTATTGCAAAACAACATATTATTTGCAACATCATCTTAATTTGGAATCACATCCTCTGTATCATTTTGGATATTAACCTCCTTAAGCAAACGAATGCTTGTGTGGGGGGCAGGATTCAATCAAACACAACAAATGAACAATCAAAACAGTTGACAGAAAAGTCGGTTCATCCACAATAAAGCTCGCGACCCAACTATGACGTCACGGTCATATCCCATGGCATTATGGTTCAAAATCGCGTGAACAATCGCATGATAAAATGGTAAAAATAGCGTTTTTTTTTTTCATTTTTGGGGTTAACTTCGCTTCAATCAATAAACTTTTACGGTTATTTTCTAGATTTGAATACATTCCTATTATCAACACAAAAAAAACTACTCCGCGACTTTCGGGAAACGAGTTTCCGTCTTTCGTAAAAAAGATCAGAGGTGATTTTCACATTTTTTTATAAATCTATACATACAAGTCATAAAAAATCTTTTACGGTTATTCCCTAGATAAAGGTTCAATATATCTACTCTAATTTTTATGTATTATTTAAGTACTTGTAATTTTTGATAGATACCTATTGGAGTTTTTTCACTGCTCTCATTATTTTACCTCTTTTAATATCCATGCATTAAAAGCTGTAAACTGTCCCTTCATTGATTTTTTTTAAATCCTGAAAGATAGCACTGCGCCGAGTATATTCCAGTGTCTATACAAGTATTGTAGATACTACGTCCATGGTATTTTTACGAGGGTGTGTCTATAGGAGATTGCACATATCCTGTAAATGATTGCTGTTAATAATGAATGGACCTTCACTACACACCTAACAGTATAAGCAGCCTTACATCCCTGCAATGTATCACTGCACCAGTATTATCAAGTAACACACCATACATTACAAACACCTAGATAATAAAATAATAGGAACCTTCTCTAGTGTCTTCTGCCATATAGATGTATACTCGTACATACATACTCGTACATACATACTCGTAAAGTAAGAACTCTTGGTATATATTAGTATAGAGTTTTCAAATCGAATTGTGTTATCCACCATCCATACATTAAATTGAGTATTGACTAAAGTGACTGACATAATACACCACATACACCGACGCGCAGAGGGCAAGTGAACCAAGAACCTCCTAAATTGGAGACCTCGAGATGGGAACAGATGTGTGGGACGGCCACAGCTGAGATGGAGAGATGACCTGACATGTCGGTGCAACCTGGATACAGTCTGCACATGACAAGACAATACCGAGGCAGACGGCGGAGGTCTTCGTCCAGGAGTGGACGGGGATAGGCTGATGAAGAAAAAGAAGAAGATGGAGCTCACGATATGATCAGTGGTTGGTCGAACATGTTGAGATGTTAGGGACATCTAGAGAGAAATAATGAGCGGATAACAAAATATATCTTGAAGAAAGAAGAGGTGTAAGCGCGGTCATCCAATAACCACATAGTTTGACCATGTAGACCAGATTCTCGAGGACGGACGTGTTCTGAGAAAAAGGAACCGTCTAGTGTGTATGACAAATTGCACGAATGCGAATGTGACGGGAGCACGAAGTGTGTAAGGATAGGAAAGTCTGACGATCTGCTTCCTCTGCCTATCGCGCAAGGGATGCGTCATGAGGAGGATGGGATGGAATAAAATTTACTTCAAAATAACAGGTATTAAAGTATGAATATTGGTACTCGTAGTTGGTATATTATAGACATATCATATTATACATACGAGTACATAATAATTTTATTTATATGAAGGGTGGTGGTATGTGTATTTTTTGCTTCATAATATAAACCAAATATTGGCTGGAAGTTCCAGAACTCCAATATTGACATTGCTGAGTCCAGCGTTGGCGACATTGAGATTGCTGACTGTCCGCACATACGAATTAACAGAATAATGTCGTATGCGGCAAAAAAATAAGCAAAATATTTACCATCCAAATCTACGAGTGTTGTATGACTTTCTGTCTTTTTACTGCGTCTTTAGTACAATTAACCAACTATTCTTGAAGATGAAGAGGACCGTAGAAAGCTAGATCTATTTCAAATACTACTACATATGCAGAATAAAGCCTGAAAATCATACAATCGTTCTGGATCCAACCCGATACGAATTTTACAAGAATACTGAAATATTTTTTAACCCAAATATGTTTTCAGAATTTCTGGTGATTCGGGTTGAGAAGAAATAAAGAACTGTGACTTTTAATAACCAGGGAAAGCTAATCACAATGTTGTGATATCGCTCAAGTGATTCCAGTAGCCTACCAAAAATACACCCATTATAGTCTTCTTGCCCTTTAAATTCTACTCTCCCATTGAAAAAGGTAGAATCTGAGGTACCTGACGTATTGCATGCTGATTAAAAAAACTGTTCTACAATCTAGATGCTTTTTAACTTTGGAATTTTGTATTAGCAAAAGGTTTACTGAAAAAAAAAAGCATTTAATGTTAAATACGTTGTTTTTCTGCTTCTCCGACGCACGTAGTACTCCATAAGACGTCGTGCCTCCGAGCGTCGCGACGCGCCGTAAATGAAAACACACCATGGAATGTTTACATAACTCTCCACCTACCCCTAAACCTCCTGTTTCTCTCATCATCCCCCTAAGTACAATATTGTAACTGCACCCTCATAATATACCAACCCCCAGATAACGAGATAGTACAACCTACCACTTCGTAATTTCTGCAAAGTGCAAGTTATGTAAACTAACAGACTACGGCGATATTTTAATAGCATTAATGAATTACGTTGCTTATTAACTAGAGCTTTTCTTAATTAGTAAAATTTTCAGGTGGATTCAAATTTTATCATATAAGATGCGTTGTAGTCCTGAAAAAATAGAGGAATGAAGTGAAAACTTAATTTAAATTGTAAAATTAAAAACTTAATTTTTGGTAAAAATTAATATTTTATAATAAACTCGTTTGTGACTGTTATTAATAATCAGTTTTGCATTTTGATTGGTATATTTTAAAATTTCATTTAAATTGAAAATGTGCTTTCATATTTTTTCACAAGAAAAACGTGAAAATGATGAAAATAATGTACGGGCAATAAATCAAACCTTACCGCACGTCCTGCCCTCTTGCGAGTAAATGACTAATCCATTATGAATTGTTCATATTATTGATATGACTATAATAATACATTATTATTATTGAAATCTATCACATATTGTAGGCATAATATTATTATATTAGGTATTAAAGAGCTAATCAATATTTGACAGGCATCTATTGTTTATGAATATTGTATCATAAGAGCCCTCATAAACACAACGTTGAAGCTATCAAACACTACAACAGCGCCAGCGAATTTCAACAATTTCCAACATGGAACAACTTCATATTGTCAACAGATGGATTCTTTCAAGCAGTTGACAAAATTATGAAGAATAACTTCAGACAGTTTACACGTTTGTCTCGAACGATTACGAATAGTCGATTGAATTATGCGTACCAATGGAACACTTCAATGTGTCGACACTTCTTCTTTACTTATTACGGCTTTGCATCCGATTTACGGGTGATGCTGTCGACGAAAGCAAAGATATGTACTAATTATCAAACAACATACTCGTACAAAATACGAAAAAAAAAAAAAACAACACTGTACCTACAGCGAAAGTAAATCGATTATAAAGAAAAAAAATATAATGGTTTCATAAACCAGTGGGTCGAAATACTATCAAACAGTTGACAAAATTGTGTGAAATAACTTCAAAATATTTACAAAATTCTGCGCAATAACTTAATAAACGCTCAAGAAAACGAATGAGTGGATAAGGAATAGGACTAGAGTTGCGGATGTCGTACAACGCATCGCAGGGCTGAAGTGGGACTATGCAGGTCATGTGGCGATAGCAACGGACGGCAAATGGGGCAACAAGCTCTTGTTCTGACGTCCGTGGCTCGGTAAGCGCCCTAGAGGCCGCCCACAGACGACCTGAAGTTGACAGCTGTCCTCAAATGGACATTCGAGGCAAAATCCAGAGAGATGGAGACGAATGAGGGAGGCCTATATCCAGAAATAGAAGCTGCAGGGCTCGTAAATAAGAAGAACCTAATTAAGACTGCACAATTGTATGGAATACTTTCAAGCAGTCAACGCAATTATGTGGAATAACTTCAAACAGTTAATTTGACAAAATCATGTTATACGATAGCATACTATTCAGTAGACATATTACCAGAAAAAAAGGAATTAACATGACTATATTCTCTTTGCGAAAACACTCTAAAATATTTTGGAATAAGGTCAAACCTTCACAAAAACTTAATAATGTTAAAAGTTCCTTGCAAGTTTTGCAAACGGATGACTCTTACAGGACCTTCAAAAAGTATTGAAAAAATGTTCGGATCTCTTCTATTACTCGTGGGTGCCACAACGAAAAAACTTTTAAAACGATTACATAAACCTACTATTGTTTAATACACTTGCAGATTAACAATCACTGGTAGGTATGGAGTTAATAATTAAGGCCACTTTTGTTCATGAATAAATTTAATTTAATGTTCGCTCAGGGCTGATAAAAGCCTGCCAAAGGTCATCAATAATACCTATTAATAACATAAATTTTATGTTAATATGGAAACCCATTGATATATTTAGTGATACGAAAGCAAACAAATTCACACAACGTATTATTTTTTAGTTATCTCAACAGATATACAGCAAAGGATGGACTTTCCATCAGGCTTATGACTAATCGTCGGTTGGCTTTTAATGTGATCGCTTAACACTTAAGTGACATTAACTAATTCCAGTCCATCCATTTGCCGCGATATGTAGAAAAATTCCGATATTCTTTTCTTCTTCTGCTTCATCTTTGACTGCGTCCTGTCATTGCTCGGAGCCTGCTCCTGGGACACAGATATCCAACTATCTCGCCATATTTTATCTAGTCTTCCTGGTAGTCTGGTACCTGATAGAAGTTTGTTCGCTGCTACGCTCACAACTCTCTCAGCCACTCATCATATTGTGATTTTCAAAAAAATAAATTACGAGTATTTTGAATTTGGCGAAAGCGAAGACCGTTATAATGCTTAAAGTAATCAAGAAGTGCGTAACTGAGTAAGTCTATAGTCTTAATTTATCGTAATCTATCTTACAGTAAACAATATATTCTACAGAACAACGACTGCATATAAATAATATATGGATCTACAAGTTATGTACTTACTACGCGTAGGTAGTAGGCGTTCTACGAGGCTCTACGCTAATACCCTTCATATATTATGCACGTATGGACGTAGAGATCAGTGATAATAAGTAGCTACCTACCTAGTAGAGCCTTATATGTAACAACATATGACTAACAGTTTTGAAGGGATAATCAATTATGTAGCTGTATATTATTATTTCACGAAAATTTTCAGCTTGAACTAAGATTGGTAGTTATTTCCTAGAATTAGTTACCTGCTTCATAAAAAAAATCACCTACCCATTTCTTCTCCTTCAAATGTTTTGTCAAGTTCACTTGGCAGAAGGTCATCTGTCTCTCGGCGGTGCGAAATAGCTTCCCCACAGTTCTGACTCCAGTCCAATATTGAATGTTTTGAAGCTAGAAAAACTGCTTCTGCCGGTGTCCTCGATCTTTAAATTACGAGTAATACTAAATTACGATTATCAAAAAATATGCAGTGATAGTCAGTTTGGTGATAGGAAAACGGGAAGGAGGACATTCAGAAGTAGACAACTACAGGGTGAAGACTAAAAAGAAACTCATAAACAATACGAGTATATCACATTCAAAAATAAATAAATAGATAAATATTTATTGGCCAGTAAATATGTACAGTTACAAAAGCAAGACAATGCAGTGTGCAAAAGGCGGACTTTTTGCAAAAGCAATATCTTACAGTCAACCCGAAAATAATACGAAGTATGATCGACCATGACAAAATCTAATTCGGTATTTTTTTTAAAAATAAAAACACAGTGTTTTTACTTACACTATTTATTTTGAGTACACACATATATAAAAAAAATACAATGTACTTCCATAATAATCTACAGACACTAATTCGGTGTTTACTTTCATATTTTTTACGAGAGATTTACGATCCAATATGTCAAAAGCTTTGTTAATAAAATTAAACTTATTGAGGTCCAATCTTGAATCACCCTGGTGCGAACTTTCCAATTGCTAACGGGACTAACGGATGATGGATCGTACATAAAGCGACGACGATTCATTTATTAACGAACCCGTTAAACCTTCAACGCGTAGCTAACGACTTGGGTCAAATTTATCCGTTAGGACCCCAATATTTCATTAGTTAAATGTAGTACGTACCTACATTGATTATTATGTAAAATTAATTAGAATCATTTATGTAATGTTAGTACTCGTAATATGTCGACAATCTGTCATACCAACCACGTAGTCAAAGAAAAAAACAGAAGGTGGAGAGATCACTACTAATAATAAAAAAAATGTGTTATCATTCAATTTTAAGAATGAAATTGAATATGGACAGAGACATTATATATTGAATTTTTTACGCTTTCTAAAAATACAAATTACCCATTTGAGTAACACTGACCTTAAAAAAATAAAACATTACAAAGGTGAGCGTTCACGAAAAAAAATTCGAGCGATAATTGCGGAATATCTTACAAGTCTTATTGATTAACATTATTTCGCAATATATACCTACCACCTATGACAATTGCTTTGGCAATACTAAAAGCGAGACAATGATATTGCGTGCAAACGAGAAAGAGAATTGACTAAAATGACTTAACCGATTGAATATTGAGGAATTCATGTCGCCGACATCTTTCTCGCTTGCACGTCTCTTGCTTTTTGTCGATATAATTTCTACATGCGAAATAATAATGAACAACACGATTTGCACTACGAGTTTCCGCAATTATTGCTAGAAAAATTGCTCGTATAAGGGCACTTTTATGCTGGAAACAAAATATTATAATATTTTATTCTACCTACAAAACATCAAAGTTTGAGAACGTCGTGACGGTATACGAGTATAAGACATGCTCCGTAGATGAAATATCTGAAATATTTAATAATTCAAAAATATCTTGTAAAATATTCCCTGTATTGGATAATGCTAAGCTAAATACAATATTGTAGACAAATCAAATTCCTGGTAGAAGATAGCGGAAGAAACTGATTAAATATTTCATTTCGTACCTACAAAAAGGATGAGATATTTCAAATATTATCTTATAACCAGTCTTCAGAGGCCTGCTAAACAGAAAGAATAATCAATTTAGGAAATATGTAGAATACGAAAAATATTTTCTATTTTGTAGTATATTCGATGAGAATGTTTTAAAGTTCGATATTTAGACAAAAAAATAAATAAATTAGTAAGTACTAAAAAAAATGCTGCGAAAAAAATATACCTACAAATATGATAACATTAGGTAGTGACAATAACTTAAGTTCAAATCTGACATACCTAAAAAAATAATGGGTTAATTTGTTGGATCGATTTGCAAGGAGAGACTGTGGTTGAAGTGGCCAGACGTCCTGGAAACTGCAAGTGACAGAGGGGCCTCTGGCGAAGATACACAGATGCTTTGAGCCTCCGACCCAACCAAGGATAGAAGGGGAAGAAGATGTATGTTTGTATGATCAATTTTCTGTTACCAAGGAATATTCTTTGACCGTGCTGTTGGCCAGATCCATCTCGTCGGCCACTTTGTTCTGAGTTTCTGATTGTATTCACCATACTAGTGTCTATGATTGAGTTTGTGTATCTGTTTGAAGAATTGTAACAATAGGTAGGTACCTACTGAGAGTGTATGAATGCATGAATGAAAGCGAATAGCAAAAAATTAGGCTTATTATTAAAAGATGAAATCCATTAAGAGGAAGGTTAACTTTTTTTAATGATTTAAATACAAATACAATCATTCTGAGGGGATCCAAGGACTGTGTGGGCTCATGTCTGGTATCGTATGAAAGGGCGTTGAATGAGAAATACAGATCTAAAGTCAGATTTTGTTTAGCTCAATCCATCGGAAGACACCGTTTGATCGAGAGATCTAGTTACCGCATAGGTACTACCGTGTTTGGTTAGTGTTCATTACCTAATTTCGTACTTTTTAAATTTGTATGTGTAAGATTGTTGTAAAAAATAAATAAAAAAATAATAGAAAAAAACATTCATTTAAAAAATACAAATGGACATACGTAGAAAGATTTTTTTTATTTATTAATTCTCCTTAAAAATTAATTCAATATTTCTAAAGGTTTCCTTCTCCTAATAGATTACTTATTATATTTACCTTATATTTTCAGAAGGCTGAAAAGACATAATATTTCCATGTCAGAAAAGAGGGATTTCTAGATAATTATGACGGATAAGGATATTAGAATTATTAGCATATCTAATTGAGGCATGAAAAAGCTTTCTCTCCTTATATTCATAAGCTTTTGAGCTTCGAGAAAGGATACTTTAGTAAAGGTACCTTCTTATACAGGAGGATTCCTAGAATCCATTTTTCCATATACTTACATATAATCAAAACTGAACGGTCATAAAACTGATGAAAGGATCAAAAACTGATATCCTAGCGAAAAATCATTATGGTGACATTCAGTTTCTATAGATTTACAAAAAAATAAAATAAAAGAAAAACAGTGTTTTTACTTTCTTCCTACACTACTCCTGGTTTCAAATAACTTGGCTTACACAGTAATTCTATAGAAAAAGTGTGACAAGTAAGGTGAAACGATATGTAGTCGAACACTGTGTCTGTGGAAAAAACTAAACACTGTTGTTCTTTTTAATTTTATTGTAATAAACTTCAATCAAGAATCTTCGTCAAAACAAGTTTGTATCTGTCATTTTCTTCCTAAGCACGAGGGGTTTATAAAAAAGCCAATGACATTATATCTGGCATAGAATGGCAGACCAGGTAGCGTACGATTGAATTTTCCTGAAGGATCGTATCACCTTACCTGCAATTTGCATCAGATTGCACATTCACATCACGAATAGGCAATTTTGTCCATTGGTATTCTGCAGTTTTGGAGGGGTGAAAATTCGTACGCAGGTACTACGGTACAACAAAAAAAAACACTGAAAACACCAGGTGTCGACTTACATACATAATAAATAATTTATATTGGGTATAAAATCTCGAATAAGTGTTTTCATACTAGTTTTCGTTCTTCTCATAGGGGTGCGTTCGGCAATGGTTGTTTTGTTAACAGAATCGTTCAATTCTTTTTATCGTGGTTGTCGATGTTTGTGCGAATCATACCGATGGTTTTTTCATTGTGTTCGAATAGTCTTGTTGATTTTTTCGGAACGTTATGTCGTCGACCTGAAATTTTATGAAACAAAGCGGATTGGAGGTTAAAATACAATTGATAATGGTACTCTATTTTTATAATTATGTTAGTTGCAAGATTAAATGTTTTGATTTTTTCGAATATTGATTGGTACTCAGTAGTTTTGTCCTGTAGTTTGGATACTATTGACGTTCATTTCTAAAACTTATCGAGAGAATTTTCCATTTTTCAAAATTGAGAATGAAATCGTTTAGTGTAGGATAATAATTAGGTACTTATCGATTTATCATCACGAAGTATGACAATTATTAGAGCCTATTTGTTCTATTTCCAGGATTTGGCACTGTCACAGTACGGTTTGTTAACTAGTTACGGTTCAATCATATTTTTTAATGTCGTCGCACGATTTTAAATCGCAAACGAACGCAGCCCAGATACCTGATAAAAACTTACTTGCCTACGTATGTTGAGAAAGTGGTTGTTTAGATACCAGTGGTTCAAGTATACGAAGTGGCAACTCTCCCAAATCCCTGTGATATCTTTCTCTTCTTCCCCCCGTACAAACAATACTTACATACATTATTCTTCTCAAAATCATACAATAAAGAAGACAAGTATGTCAGTTTTTATTCGAATTTTTGAGAAAATTTTATGGAAATTCAACGGGCTATTAACTTATTGGAATTGTCAACCGGTTGGTTTCGAAGGTTTTGAGGAAGTTGGAATTAATGTTTTTTTTTGTGTTTTCAGTTGAATGTTTCTGTTAATTTCTGCATTAAAAAGTGATTTTATAAGCCGACATAATATTGGTCTCTTTACTGTTGCTTATAGACTTTTCCCAAATATTTCCATCTGCCACTGTCTTGACAGTTCCGCATCCAAGCTCTGCTAGAGATCTGGACAGTGTTGTCGGTCCATCTCTCTGGTGATATTTCGACAATCGTTTTATTTTTCCTTAAAATATCTTCGCTTCAATCTCAATGAAGGCTAAATAAGAAAAATCTAAATGGACACTCAGAGTTCTCAAATGGAAGTCCGGACGCAGAACATAAGTATTGGAAGATCTTTCAAAAATGGACTAGTGGCATTGGCAAAGAAGTCAAGAAGTCGGCAGAACCTGGAAGCAAAGCGATACAGCAGTCAAGGCATAAGTGCTATCAGAAGAAGGATCATAAAGAAAAAAAGTCAAGAGTTTTGACTTACTTTGTTCAAGCTACGAGTTAGAATAAGCAGTATAAGCCTGCTTGCATAAGGTGGCATTATTTATGGGTATTCCAAGTTTATGACATATTCCTAAACGTGACCATAATAACAAAATGTCATAACTCCATTCTCAACCCTCGTTGCTCCTATTATAACACAACAAGGTGTTATATATCCCAAATAACTTCACTCCTTATCCTTATCCTTATGTTCGTGTTGTTATGTTTTCATCAATTTCTTTTGAAGGAATTATTAGAACTTTCACAGGTGTGCAGAAAGTACACGTAAAAAAAGTTTATAAAAAATGCGAAATGAATTACAAATACTGACAAGCGATCGAGTTATTGATGTACGTGTTTGAATATATTCGATTGTTTTGTTTTAAAACTTTTTCAAAAAAAGAATCATTTTCTTTTTTTATTTCTCTCATAAGGCGAGGCGTACACACTGGGAGGCCACAAGTTATTGTCCCAAAGTTTTGCAATATGTAGGTATTTTCTCTTCCCATATCCCATGTAATTCATAATGTTCTGATGTCAGTATCGTTGGAACGGTGAACAGCATAAAATGCTTTTGTGAACTTTAAGTTTGAAGACCTATGTATGGATACCAGCATGTAGATACCTACTATACCCACTACAAAAAAAATGTTTGTAAGTAGCTAAGTACATAGGTACCCACAAACCAAAGTACTACCAACTTTCCTGCATACTTCATAGTAAGCTAAAACCTTGTGTCGGGAATTGCAGAATACATTATCAACACTAAGATTCGAACCGGGTAACTCTCGTTTAGAATATCCTCTCTCTGACCGCTTGCACCATTTCTGTAGGTTAATCAAATAAATAAATCTTTATTAGCCAAAAAAAATCTTCAAGATTTACAAAACAAGGCAATGGTAGTGCGTTTAAGGGCGGACTTATTGCAAAAGCGATTCCTACAGTCAACCCGGTACCTACTTTTATTACAATATTTTTTTCATTTTTGATATCATAAAAGTTACTATAAAATATTGAGAAAGAACTATTATTAAACGAATTATACCTCTATGTAGGGTGACCATGCGATTTTATAAAGAGGTGAAATGGTCATGAGGGTGACCATTCGGTACTAAAAAGGGGGGCGAGCAAAGCAGATTGCGATGAATGTAATGTTGTTACCTCGCCATTACGCTAATTAATAAAACAATCAGAACTTATGGTGACCATTAGCAGAAGGTAGCGAATTACAAAATAGGTACCTAGATCTGAAACCCCAACAATATGTATGATAACGTATATAGGAATCAGAATATTGGGGAATGGAGGGGGAACGACAGGTGAATTGTTCGAATTACAATTATTATTCGAAGTACAATAATTGTTCGAATTCCATGTTTTTTTTTTAAATTTAGGAGTAATTATTAGAATTTACAATATCACAGACATGAAAACATGTTATTGTTCACTATTTATGTATTAAGTCACTTTTGAAAGTGACTTATGTACCTACTTCTTAAGTTAAATATTCTTCTTCTCGCATTAGCTATCAAGCTACATAGCACAGCGGTTGGAATACCGGTGGATCAGATTGGAAGTCTGGGTTCGATTCCCAGCCACGGTAGATGGATGGACTGGAATTGGTGAATGTAACTAAAGTGAAACGTGATCATATTAAACCAGCCAACAGTCATAAGGCTGATGGAAAGTTAATTCGTCGCTCCTTATCTTTTGAGATAACTACTTGTTGTTTAACAACGAGATGTAGAATATCCGATGTTCTTAAAAAAACTTGGGATATTCAAAATATTACCCCATTTCATACATACGTCCCTTAACATACGAACCCTTTTTATCGTACTAAATAACAACCTAAACTGTATCACATTAATATTTTTAATTAAAATATGTTATCGCTACCTTAACAAATAGCTGTAATTATAGCGATGTAGGTAATTAAAGTCTATTTTCTATAAGGTGTGTATGTTTCCATACTGCACACTGTACATGCTTGTAAATCATTGTTAACTGTTCACATTATAAAGTGTATTCTCTCATACATGCAATGCACTTTATGTTTCTGTATAGAAACATGGGCGTCGTCAGGGGGGGGCAGGGGGGGGGGCAGGGGGGGGGGCAGGGGGGGGTAGCAGCCCCCCCTAGATATTGGAATAGTTATATATTTTTTCATATTAAATGATAAAACCTCACAAAAAACACATTACTAGCATACTTTTTCTCATCACATCATACTTTTTCATGAAAATTCATCAAAATACAATAGTTTAAAAAAAATATGTAAATTTTCATGTTCGTTCCATCGGCGTTTAAAACGTGTTAAAAGTAAGAAATACTCATCATCATCATGTCAGCCCCCCTGCATCCATTGTCGAACATAGGCCTCCCCCATTGACCTCCACAGTTCCCTATCCTGGGCAGACCGCATCCATCCGCCTCCCGCAACTCGCCTCACATCGTCCAACCACCCTGCTTACTACTATACTATCTCTGGATAATTGAGGTAGAATACGTCATTGCTATTTCATAAAACACAATGATTACCTCATTTTTGATATTTTTGTGGATTACATCACTTTTTCTCTAATCGCCTCCCATTAAAAAAATGTTCAACCGACCAAAAAAATGAGTATTTTATCCTTGCAATCCACGAACTACTAATATTTCTATTGCACAATAAATTGCATACACGCATCCCTTCAATTATTTATTTTTATATTTCAATTGTATGGGCAGCCAGCTGCTGCAGAAAAATATTGTTATCGAATATCTCTATTCGGCACCCGCACAATATCAGATTGCTTTTTTGGGGGTAGAAAGGATTTACTGCCCTGGACTTCATGTTATTATGTTCTAGGGTCTCTTTTAACTAGAAACTATAAGTGAAATCGTGCTATTGTTATGATTTTTAGGGATTTTTGTAAAAAAATAACAATGTACCTAACACACTCAGAAAAGTTATCGTTCATTTGGGACCCCATTGAAAAAAAGAATACATTATTCGAATAACTTTTTTTCGTGTTTGGAGAATTTATGTCTGCGAACACCTGTAGCTTACTCCAGAAGACTGCCTCGATGTGGGTAAATGGAGAGAGAGGATCCGAGCCGCCGACCCCAAATAAATGGGATATGGTTTGGAGAAGACTAGGTATTATTATTATTTCGTATGGCTTCTGCCACCGTTGGGCGGCAACGTCAGAAGATAAGAGAATTATGGAGTTTAATCACATACAGGAGACATGTAACCTTCAGAGCAACATCCAGGCTTCCAAGCCGCATTCAAGGGCCTTGGGTGTGGCATTGTGGATATCTGCATATGGTTCAGGGAATGCTCTCAGAGGACAGTCTTCGAGAATGTGCTTGATGGATTGAGTAGGTAGTAGGTATGTCTGTTGAGATAACTGCTTAGATACAATGCAAAAACCATCTAAGAATAGGTACAATATAAAATGTAGATTTGGACTGTTATAAAAATGTGGTGTGAGTATGAAGTTATGAATTATTGTAAGTAGGTATACAATATAATAATATTTGATACGGTCCCCACCCCCCGACATCCGAGGGTGTCTCCAAAGGGGAGAGAATCATTCTTCATAAATTCATTGCGGATGACATGATAAATATATGCCGTGACCCTTTCAAACGAGAAGGCACTCGGGTGTTTTGTATCGTCGCTGAAAAATAGTATCATCATTCTAAAAATCATAAAATTGTCTAGTCAGAAAATAACGTTCAGACATAAAAAAAAGTGGGTACGTAATCGCGGTGGCCTAGCGTGTGTTTCTGCCGCCCACGGCGGATGTCAAATTCGCTGCCCCTCCCTTATTTAGTCAAAAAAATCAAAAATACTCGAAAATTTTAAGGAATTATAAAGAACTTCTAAGCAGGATTTGGACAACTAAAATTATGATATGGCATAAAAAGAGAAAAATAGCGCCGCTGGCTATATTTTTTAGAGTGCTACAACTGAAATTTACATGATAATTTAGTGTAAAAAGAGATGAAAAGATTTTTTCGAGTTTGCAACGAAATAAATGTGACTTAATTAATTTTTAGAATTTTTTCCCAAAAAATGCCGTCCCCTTTAAAGTGCCGCCGGGGAAACCGCCCCCCCCCCACCTCAGACATCAGCAACAACGACAAATGAAGATAAGCGTTGCATTCTCGATTACTCGTTGCCCATGTTTTTTTTACGGCACAAAATTGGCTCCTAGATTTGATCTAGAATTGTATCAAATAAGTTACCTAGGCATTATTTAGCTCCTAGATTGGGTTCAGAATGGTTCTAAAACTACAAAAAATATGAAACCATTTAGTTTTTTAGATTGGTTCCAGAACGATAAGCGAGACTTCTAATGTTCGTTACATTAATTTACAAACATTTAGACTTCCATCAATTTTGACGGATGCAATTCAAATCTATATCATATTTATAACAATACAATATAAAAATATCCAGAGAAACACGACTATAAACGTTTAACTTCAGAAATCGTCTGCCAACACAAGGTTAGGTTGGGGATGAGTTGACAAAAGAGTAACGTATCGATATTCCTTTATTTAGTTTTTTTCAACAGTTGAACATAGTTTTTTACGATACGCATTGTTAATATTATACAATATATCATCCCCTATTGAAGATTTTTTGGAACACGTGTCAATTTCTATGTTTTTTATTGTTTGTATTTTTTATTCTTTAACAGTTTCCGCACTTTTACTATAGAGGGAATCATTGATTTCACGGTGCGTGTGGTTTATTAGCTTTCGGGGCAAAGGTCACGTGTATTGTCATTATATAAATCAATATTTTTACCACACTTATTTTTTCATCTGTCATTGTCTTCTGGCGAATTTTCCCCTTCAAATTTTCATGTCCCAGGACCTTGAAATTTTGCACACATAATATGTACTTACCTACTTATTTGATTTTGGTGACAGTAAAAAAAGCTGTTCTTCTTTCCTCATGTTATTATAACTTGCTATATCCATATATCCGGACAAATACATATTTACTAAATAAATTAACATGAAAAATCCAGCATTTTATTTTCAACTAGTTATTCCAGTAGATATACAGCGAAGGATGGACTTTTCATCAGTGACAACGACTGATCGTTGACTGGTTTAATATGATCAATTTAAACTTAAGTAACATCCACAATTTCCAATCCTTCCATTTTTTGTGATTCAACTAGGACATCTAGAAAATCCGGTGTTCTCACAAATAATAAAATTGTGATAGGCATTCAGAATATTTATTTCACATTTCTGTTTCAAAATATCCAATATTTAGGATCGTGTACAATTGTACATACTTTTTTGGGTTCAACGATTCTATGAGTATATATACTCCAGTACCTATTGTTTCAAATCAGGGAGTACGAAAATATCTTGATTCGCATTCACGAAATTTCCGCATCTTTCCGGAAATTCAAGTCCGCGAAAATTCTCAAGTAACAATTTTAGCCTCAATGTACCTATTCAATAATCAATAACAGCCAGCCCATATACAGTACACATTTAATAATTATAAGTTATGCTCACTAGCGGGCTTATCGTTATACAGTTATCTCTTCCAGCTAACCCAAATGATAAACAGAGTTATAAATAAAGGGCACAAATCTTATGCGTATTGTTGAAGATTTTTCAAACATGTATAGGTACATAGCGACAATTGTATGTTTTATTTTGTGAAAATCAAACATCCGCATTTGCGTACGTCAAAAAAAATCCGCGACACCCCTGTTTCGAACTCATAAAGTACAAAAAAAAGTTTTTCCGAAGTTCGTTAACTAGAAACTGCATCCTGGTCCGGTATTAGGGGTGACTCTGCCCCACTCCTGTATAATACTCGTACCACTACTCAATGAATATTCATAGCGAGCATCCACTACGGTTAATTTAACAAAGCTTGTTTTGTGTTGGGCGCACGGTACACCCCACACCGACCCAGCGTTCTAAATCGTTACGTGAGGAAAATTTCAAAAAATATATTATAATACCTACCTTCAACTTTTTTTTTGTATTTTGAAAAAGGAAATTAAACATTTTTGTTTTTGTATCGTATTTTTATGATTGACATGTCCTCTAAAAGGAAATTTCAAATATTTAAAAAAGGAACGTAGAACGTTATATTATTATTACTTTTTGACATTTAGAAGGATGAGTTGAATCGTTTTCTGACGTTTTGATCAATTTTTTTTTATAATGTCAGACGTTTATAGGTAAATGAGATAAAATGACAATTCTTATTAGGAAATTTGTTACCTTACTTAAGAATTGCCTACCTACAGATTTTTTATTTTATTTTATATTATATATGAAACCCACAGAGACATCAACAAAACATGAATACATTATCATGCAAGAAAAGAAAAACATCTCATGTCGACTCTCCAATTAAGGGTCCCGTAGCATACACCAACAAAAAAAAGAAACAACACAAATGTGAAGTTAATACTGATGTCGCTTTTGAGTCTATAAGTAACAATTAAGAGTAGGCATATTGACATTTTAAAAATTTCTAAAAACAAGAGACCTTAGATCTCGACAACCGTTACTAAATTTGCTTTGGAAAAAATAGAGTAGATACATTGAACCTTTAGGAAATAACCGTTAGAGATTTTTTGTACGTTGTATAGATTTCTCAAAAAATATTATGAAAAACACCTCAGATCTTTTTTCCTAAAGACAGAAACTCGTTTCCCAAAAGTCGCAAAGACATTTTTTTAATGATAATACGCATTAAAATCTAGGAAATGAGTAAAAAAATTAGTGGAAGCGAAATTAACCCCAAAAATAAGAAAAAAACGCTTTTTTTACCACTCTATCGTGCGATTGTTCATGCGATTTTGAACCTGAATGGCGTAGGAAATTACCGTGACCTCATAGTTGGGTCGCGAATCTTATATTGCATAGATATTATTTAAATAAAAAGTCCTTTTCTTGGGCATTATGCAGCAACGGGGGTTAAAGTTACGGTGTTTTTAATTTGATACCTTCTACTTGTTTCTTCTAAGAATGCAAAAGTACCTTTCTTTTATGCCGTTGAAGAAAACACGGTGTTTAAAAATAGTACTTCGTACTTTAAAAAAAAAACTATACTTAATAAAAAAAGAAGTTGTTTTGTTTAGTAATAAAACGTCTCAGCTACTCAATTTGCATAAAATGTAATTAAAACAACCATTAGAAAAAAAAGCAAGCGCGGTAATATAACATCACCTTCCGTAACAGAAACGGTAAGTAGGTACAGTAACTACTGGTAGGTAACTGAAGTTACTGCAATCATTGCAGGATGCATTAAATTTGCATACGTATAAGAAACATAAGAAAATGTATTCTGTATCGATTTGACGAGAATATTACTGACAGGAAAAATGAAAAAAAATGGTAGGTATTATCTGTACATATGCAGTGTCCGGAAAGTTCGACTATACTCGTAGATAATTCGACTAATAACTAATTCGACTAATGTTAATTCGAACTGGTAATTAATTCAACTCATAATTAAGTAATTCGACTGATATTAATTCGACTAATAACTAATTCGGCTGATGCTAATATTGACACGGAGCTCCGCGGAGCTTTGACTCCAAGACAACTTGTACAATGGTTGTGTGCATATGAAAGAAGAAGAAGAAGACTGATGCTAATTCGACTAATAACTAATTCGACTGATGCTAATTCGACTAATAACTAATTATTCGACTAATGCTACTTCGACTAATAACTAAGTCAACGAGTGATCAATTCGACTAATACCGACCACCATCATCGATGCTACTGCCCGTTGTCGACTCTAGCCTCCTCCAGCAATCGTAGCCATTTCAACGATTCCGCGATCATATTCTGAAACAGGAATCCAAATTTACCTGGTAGAAAAATTATCATAGCGAACTTACCCCGGGACAGAATTTATATTGGGTACGTTCCACAACAATAATACGTATGTCATTTTTTATGAAGCCAAGCAAGCAACCTGGCTGCATAGAAAAAGGGTGTGATATAAAATCTTGTTTATTTTTCATGAAATGGGAAAGAGATATCTATAACATTTGCTATAACACAAGATTAGGGATATTGGCGCCGCAGGCAATTTTTTCATGAAAAAAATGTATTTTAATGGTTTTTTATAATAATTTTCGTAAATTTTGATATTTGACGGGAAAACGTGTCATAATAATATGTTTTTTGTGAGGTTTTAACATTTAGTATGAAAAATTGTTTGATATCTCGCGGGCCGCACAAACATCTGCTACGGGCCACATGCGGCTCTCGGGCCGCACTTTGACGATCACGGCGTTAGACAGTACCTATAAATGATTATCCATAAGAAATAGGTAAGGGGTACCAACCTACATAAGTCTACAACGTAATAAAGGGAAAGGATTTGCATTCAGGAAAGAGTTACCTACGCAGTCAAGGTCCATGAACCAGACATTAATCCTGGAAGGAGACAGGAGTCCAGGTGGGTTGAAATAGTACCTACTTTATACCTGCTTATTTAGGTATCACGTTTAGGGCGATAGCCCGTTCAGTTGACTGAATCGACCGTTTGCAAAAAATCTCCGACCAAAACCTCTTTCTGAATTCAAAATCAGGGTAACGCTGTATTCAGAGGGAGGTTTTGTTCAGAGCTTTTTTGCAAACGGTCGATTCAGTTAACTCAACTTCCGGACGTGTGTTGTGATTGCCTTTATATTGAACTTACCTGTGAAAAGTACCAGTCTTAAGTATTTTTTGAAGAAGGATTATTTTGTCGAACAGAAATATTTTATGGTGTATCGACTTAACGTATTTTTTTATCGATACCACTATGACATATTATTTTCCAACGGCGGTAACTAGCGACAGGTTTGCAAGATATAACACTTATATATCATTGGCGGCAGAAATCTAGATATTTTTATTTCCATCGTGAAATGTAAAGAGTAGGACGTTCAATATTAAGGAGTACTTTGCTTATAGTGGCGCCCTAAATAGAGACATTCAGAATGGGTGATGAGGTGGTCCTCGACCGTTAATCCGACAGTCGTGGGTTCGATCCCTGATGCCGACTCACTGCGATACTCTGACTTACTTTATTTCCATAAACTTAGTTTGATTTGTTATTATAAAAAAAAACTTTTTGCGATAGTTTACGGGACACTCAAAATTAATAATATTGGAAAAAAAAGTTGAATACTCCCTGTTCTATACCTACGTTGATTTTGCTACATTCCTCTTAGACTAGACCCTTCAAAATTTTGTGTGTTTTGAAAAAATCTTTATTTGCCTACTCAATAAAGTAAATAGGTATATAAATTCTTGTTTAAATACAGTTGAAGCCTATTTAAACGTATCATGTTATTCCCTTAACGACAGAAAAAAACGTTATTTAGGAATAAATTGAAAGAAAAAAGGAGACCTTTTTATTAAAAAAACGGAAAACTTTTAAATTGAATACGTAGAAATACAAATAAAAAGAGAAAAAGTAAAAAAATGTGAAAATATTTCAGATAAGACAATCGCTGTCTATTTATCTTTCGTAACTTCTCAATTACTTGTTCTTTACTGTACTGCCTAGCTGAAGTGTCCGTCGTAACTTGGATAATTAAATAAAAGTACATGGTTGGCGCAGTTAGTTGAGGCGGCTGTCTCTTGAGCGGGAGGTGCCAAGTTCAAACCCCGGCGCTGGCGATTTATTCCACGCTTTACGATACAGGCTTTTAACCTAGTGCAAGGTGTGCGAAAAAGTATTTGGGTTTGTGTATGGAAGCCAGTAATCTAGAAGTCGCGTGAGGTTATTAAGAAGAATGTGTGGGAAAAGACTGAGAGATGAGATAAGGAAGGTGGTTCTTAAGGAAATGAGTGACTGCAAGACGGGTGTTGTGACAAGAATGAAAGTGAATACACTAAGATGGTTTGGGCATGTTG
Source organism: Ceraclea dissimilis (assembly GCA_963576895.1). Lineage (NCBI taxonomy): Eukaryota > Metazoa > Arthropoda > Insecta > Trichoptera > Leptoceridae > Ceraclea > Ceraclea dissimilis. The sequence goes on from OY756360.1 coordinate 2,620,131, forward strand.
AGAGAATGAATGACGGCAGGATCTTTAAAAATATAAATTTGAGTGAGCAAAGAGGTGACCAGACCTGACCAGATTCTCAAGGATAGACGTGTTTCCAGTAAGAGAAATTGGAGAGCGTGTAAATTAATAAATTCAAGGTTCGAGGAAGATCTAAATACTGTTTTTTTTCATTCTAGAATAAATAAATAAAATTGATCACAACAACATTGCATACAAAAACGTACTCGTAAGTTTATTAGTATTTCGTGTGAAATTTAATACGACGTAAAATATTCATCAAAGGAAAATTTCAGTTAATTATTAAGCGGTATTTTATAAGACCATAAAATCCAGAAAATCTAATGCCTAATAGTAAAAAGGTTCAGAGAATAATAATTGGGTCAGCTAAAATATGCATGAATAAGACATTAGTCAGAGCTTTTGCTTGCAGCGATACTCTGCGGACGATGACATATTTCACTGTAGAGCTTAACTGAAGGCTAATTAAAAGGAGAAATCATTTTCCTTTGGAAGAAAAGAACCGTATTTTTATAATGAAATTTGTTTTATGACAACAAAAACGTTATTAAGAATAGGTTTTATTCTTTATTTATTTTTCTATTTATACTAATACCACTTTATTGTTGAAAACTTATACTTATCGATTATGTAAAATTCCTAAGTAATAAAAATGGGAAAATGAACGCTGATCAATATTCGGTTTAACTCGGCTAAAATGTAATTTTATGATATTTTACTAAATTACACTTGTTAGAAGTAACAAAATCAAGACTGACCTGGTCCGATCATGTCGATCCCCAAGGATGGACCCGTTTTGAGTAAAAGGAATCGGAGAGCGTGTATGACTGCATGCATAAATGTGACGGAGGCTGGGAGAGTGTGTATGGATATGGCTGTCGGGCGCTCTTTTCTCTCTGCCTACCCTACAAGGGACGTGGCGTGAGGGTATAGATATATAGATAGATTTGTTTGAATGTTGGACATTTATACTTACATAAATACAAATGGCGTGTTCAGCGCCGAAAGCATAAGTATCCGCAAACCATAACTGCTTTTTATACACATACAGTATTTCCTGGTTACCCCATTATTGAGATAAACTATGATAATATTATACTGTAGCAGTAAAAAAATAAAACACAGGATTCATATTATTGTTCGTCCATATTTTTATTTGGCCAATAGCAAAATAAAAATAACACAGTAGAAATAATAACAATAATAACACGACCATCATAAGATTATAGGGGTTGATGGGAGAATCATTTCTGAAATAATAATAATAATAAACACTTGTGAGGGAAAATGGAAAAACACTTTCGGGAATAAAAGTAATGTGATTTTTCTCTATACAATAGAATAGGTGTGATGTTTAACCAAGTATGTTCCTAAGAAGGAAGTATGGTGGATTAAATAGAAATAATAACCTCATATTTTTAGCACAATTTTATTAAACTTCATTTGGCATTGTTGGCGTTGTCAAATAACACGAGGACAAGAAAATAGATTTCTATTAGTTCCGTAAACAGTATGACACTAGCAACGAGGAATCGAGAATAGAATTTTAAAATTATTTTTATTATCTTCACCTGTTGTAATCTTCTGTGTCTACATTTACCCTTTCAAAATTTAATAACTTCCCAATGTTACTGTACCTCAAAATGTGCATCACACTCTGTACAAATTAATTTAATTTATTTTTGTATAATATTGTTTTTCCAATAAATCTTCAAGTATTTTTATATAAATTTGTTTATCTACTTTATAATAATCAATTGAAGCTACTACTGAGTGTTGGAAAGCTCTTCCAAGAGCTTCCTAATAGCTTCCAATGCCGCGCTCCGATTGTTAACAGCCAGCTAGTTTATTTGCCTGTAAGTTGATTAGAATATTTCTCAATTTGCCTTACAGGAGTAGTCAAAATAATTGAAGTTATTTTAACTGAATTCTTTCATTATTTCTCGACCAAACACTGAATTCGTGCGAATCGCAGAGAGGGCTTCTGGTAGATACTATAATGTACACAATCCTGAAAAGTTTAATTAGGAAAGTTTGTTATTTTCATACATTAATCAGTCTGTTACGATCTCTGCTCTTTCGCTTTTTTATATATAATAATACATATTATCTACTTTATACAGAAAAAAGCCCCGAAAAGCTTTCTCGTTGATGAAAAATTTCATTACAACTGGGAAGGTTATACAGAAAAATATCGGTGGAAAAGGGAAAACAAAGTTATCGAGATTTTTTTCGGCGCAGATTCATTAAGATTGATCGCTTTGCGTATTGGGTGTGTTATAAATATAAAACCTATTAATATTATAATGGGTTTAAGTAATGGATGTTACAAAATAAGGTTATCCAAACAAAATTAGAAAAGTTAACAATGAAGGATTTCAAATTGTATTTAATTTGTTTCAAAGGTTGTTAAAAATACTATTCTCTTCAGATTAAAAAGAAAGAATATGTACCTAAAGTACTGAATATTATATGGTAACAAAATCCATTGTAATATGTTCAAGGCCATACGGTCGTAGATAAATAAAAAAAATATAAGTATTTAAAAAAACTTTTTAAATACCACGCATATGTGCTCTAAAAAGAATAAAATAATAATAAAAAAGCGTGGGTCTTCTTATGAGGACGAATGGTATTATACAGGAAGCATATATTTGACCATATTTTGCAGAAGAATGAGCAATTAAGGGAATACAGGAAGCCCCCACGCTTTTTTTTATTATTTTCTTCTTTTAGAGCACGTAAGCGTGGTATTTTTTAATATTTTTTTATTGAATCCTGGATCCCCCCTGCCTCCCAAAATTGAATCCTGGATCCGCCACTGTAATCACATAATATAACTGTACCCTCCAGGAATATCATTGTAATTCTCAAATTTACCTAATGTCGTGTACCTATTTATACCTTACAATATAATTTTACTGAATCTTTCTACAGAATCTGGAATCAATGCAATTGGAATCCCAAGCGGTGGCCTTGAGGAATCCTGAATCACACTGACATCCCACTTCCACACATGTAAATGGACATGGTGAAAGGAATCCAAATGTACAATCTCCACAGCAGTTGGGATTGGCGACGAGTCCAGAATTACGACCGCAACCTGCAATAAACGATATTGTTTCATGAATAAATCCTGCTGAAATTTAACATAGTAATTGGAGAGAATTGTGCCTAAGGGCTTGGTACCAAGAATGACGTCACAGTCATTTTCCACGGCATTAAGGTTCAAAATCGCGTGAACAATCACATGATAAAATGGTAAAAGTAGCGTTTTTTTTATTTTTTCCATTTTTAGGGTTAATTTTGCGTCTATCAAAAAACTTTTACGGTTATTCCCTAGATTTTAATGCATATTATCACTACAAAAAAATTCCTCCGCGACTTTCAGGAAACGAGTTTCCGTCTTTCGGAAAAAAGATCAGAGGTGTTGTTCACATTTTTTTTTGAGAAATCTATACACGATAAAAAAAAATACGGTTATTCCCGAGATAAATGCTCAATGCATCTACTGTATTTTGTTCCAAAGCATATTTAGTAACGCTTGTCGAGATATAAGGTCTCCCGTTTTTAGTAATTTTTGAAATGTCGTTATGCTTTTTTTTGCTCCTTTTTTGAGCCTTTTTTTGTAGTATGATTATTTGTAAACTTACATTCAGCTGGGTCGACACACCTGCCCTCTTCATTTCTCACATATTTCGCTTTGCATCTACATGAGGGTGAACATTCGGATGAAAAGGGTTGAAGGTGATTTGGACAATCATTTTGTTCCCTTAGTGTTACAAAAGTGTAACAAGTTTTCTCTACTGGACAGATTGGTGGGCAAGGATGGTATTCTTCGTTTGCTCCACACTCGAACCTTGCTGAAAGTTGAAACAAAAAATTCTAAATATCATTGTTTTATTTTGAAAATTGAAGTTTATTGGAATAAAAATAATATATGAAAAAAAAATTATAAGTAAATTTTCGATATATTTAAAAACTGGAATCACAAATTGAGTATTTGTCTTTTAAATGTTTACTACGAGTATGATTTCTGTTTTGTTTTGTCAAAATCGCGTCACTAGTTTGTGATATATGCAAAAAAATTATACTCTTCAATTTTCAATAGGCTATAACTCCAAAATAGTTGATTTTAGGTCATGCATTCATTAAAATGTTTTTACATAGTTTTTTCACCTCTATCAGCCCTCAAGAGATTTAACACACGGAAGGAAACACCCTGTATGTATATTCTACAAATAAAAAAAAGTGTACATTCACATAGTCCTCATTACGGCGGTTTTGTGCGAATAAGCCAATGAATTAAGAAAAAAAATAGTGAATATGTACTATTGATAGGTTTAAAAAACCTTTGCGAGTTTTGTGGACAAGAATAAAGTCTTATTAATAAAAATAAAATCTATATCAGTCATAAGCCTGATTGAAGGTTCATCCTTTGCTGTGTATCTGATAAATACTTGTTACATTCAACTACGACATGTAGAAAGTTCCGATGGTCTCGCAAAAACATAAATTGTGATTTTCAAAAATAAGTAAAGTATATATTGATCCAAAAAAACAATAAAAATACATTTTTCACATTATTATAGGTAAACATAACTGGTAAACAGCACAGGGTTGAAACATGAGAAAAAACTAATCACAGGGTACTCCCAGAAGTTCACCACCGAAGCTCTCAAGCTTTCCAAAAAACAAATAAGGATCCTAACCAGGACCTTGACTGGACACTGCAAACTGCGGAAGTATATGTTCAAAATTGGACTATCAGACACCCCAGTCTGTAGATTCTGTTCAGAGGACAACAAAACACCTATCCACATCCTCTGTAACTGTGACGCACTCGCTCACAAAAGAAGTCGCACTGTTGGAGAGTCCCTACTGGACTCCGAGAAGGCAAGACTACTCGCACCAAGACGGATCGTGAGCTACATGAGACACGTCGGCCTTGAAGACGAGATATAAAATTAAAGAAAGTCACAATAGGTTGGTCGCATTGACGCCGGGGATAAACGCGATCCCCTGACCTATCAAGGATAAAAAATAATCCGGTAAAAAAACGAAGGGTCTATGTTTATACTTACATGGAAGTTGTGGGAAGTGGAGTGGATGTAGTTGACGTTGGAGGCAAAGTCTGCGACTTGGATTCTGAAAAGGTAATAAAAATGTCAAAGTTTAATCAATTCGTCGCTTCAGTTCTTATTTTGGTCACAGACCATTTTTGTCAAAAATGAGTTATGAATGCAGTGATGTAGAAAATCAAATTTGACACATTTTCAGCCAAAAAACACCCGAGTTTTTTGTGTTTAACACGTACTTTTTTACATTTTTAAAATTGACATATCCAACATCGTAATAATGTTTCAGTTCTTGTTTTGGTCACGTCTAACATCCACCAATCAGGACGCTTCGCGCTTAATTTGTATGGGAATAAATGATCTCATTGGTTTCTTGTTTGTGTGACATCCAATAAGGGAGCAGCACGGCTATTAATTTAAGAGATCAACGTTCAATTTGAATTTTTGTCTAGTACTTTTTCAGTGTATTCTTCTGTTATTTAATATTTTTTAAGATTTAAAAATGTCTAAATTACTTCTCGAAGTAAAACACATACATTACGAAAGAATAATTTGCAAATTACATGAGTTTTAATACATATTTCGACAGAAATTAAAATGAACTTAAAACATCCAATAATTTATACAGCATGATCACTTTTTGTAAATAATTTTTATTTTTTTATTTATATATCCCTTCACACCGCGTCCCTTGCGGGGTAGGTAGAAAAGATAAGTCATCCTAATATCATTCATTCTTTTAACATGGCTGAGCATTAATTTATAATAAAAAATATTAATATTAAATATTAGACTAGGTATGTTTCCCATAGAGTATACCCGAGATGTAGAATAGGTTCGCTCGTGCTTTTGATTTTTTTACATAGTCCCCTGTAAAAAGAGGTGCTTATGAAGTTTATTGCACAATAGGTACAAAATTATTACCTACATCTCATTCAGTGATAAAATTGTAACGGTAGATTTTTTAGTTAAAAAATCCAGCGAATGCATTGAGAGGCAAAATATGTAAAAAAAAAGAAGTACCCGACTAAGCCAGAAACATACAGAATTAAGTAAGTTAGCTTGGTCAAAAATGCTATAATCAACTTACATAATTCTAGTGGAAATCGGGTATCAATGAAACGCAGTACATTTGATATATTCAAACAACTTATGCAATGTTGTTTGAATATGTACTGAATTTAAAACACTTAGGTATAGTGTGCCTTCAGCTGCGGTCAAAATCTGTTTGGTTAATATAGGTTCTACTTTTCATCGAAAAAATATTGTAATAAATAAATACACTTTTATTGGCCAAAGAAAAATATACAAAATAATAAGGATACAAAAACAAGACAATGGTAGTATGCCAAAAGGCGAACTTATTGCAAAAGCAATATCTTACAGTCAAGTCAACCCAATGTCCCAATATCACTAAATAAAGTGCAATTTATCATAAGAATGAAGGTAGAATAATTTATTATACGTGTAAGAATTGTATATGTTCTCTCTGTTTACCCCATAAACCGGGTCATTTTAGACGCTATACAGCTAGTACTACCATAATTTTACAGTGGCACGCTTACGTTATTATGAGAATTTTACAACCCCACTTATTGTTTTACTGTGGTGCCCAAAATTGTTTCTTTGTATGAACCTAAGGGTGCCTTCCCACGACAAGTGAATCCGGATTCGTACGCGAATCTGGATTAATCCCTTCCGGATGGATGATTTCGTGCACGGGGTATGGGGAAATAGTTCCCTATTTTTATAATAATATAATAATTCATTGTATTAATATTTTTAACTTTTTAACTTTAACGTTGTAAATTTTGAAAATATCTTGAGTCCGTTGAAGCAATAAATAAATAAATATATAATATAATAAATAGATAATAATAATTATCTCTGTCATACTGTTGAATATATACTAATTCTGTTTTTGTGTTTAAAAATTAGATCGATCAGGTACGAGAATAAATTATTGTAATTTAGTAAAAAAAAAAAAAAGAAAGCATTGCCTGCGGCATTAATTAAACTTGTTTGTGGGTGATATTTTTTAAAGTTTGTCACACGGAGTTTTTGTATCTTGTATCACGCGTTATTTTTCAACACCGGTTTTTCTCAAATTAGCTGCTAATCTCTCTCAGTCCCGTTATGGGCCCGCTACACGCTCGCGAGTCACCACGACCTTTTGGTGTTCATGAGTAAAAAGGCGTCAACGGTCGGTTACGTACATGTCAAGACAAACGATCCATCCGCACCCCTTTTTACTCATGAACACCAAAAGGTCGCGGTGACTCGCGAGCGTGTAGCGGGCGCATTATGTGTCGGGGTGTACATTATATTTATTTTGTACGGGAAAAAATGTCTGCCATAACTGGAAATTAGAGAACCCATTAAATAATTTATTTATTTATTTTTAATATTATTAATGTCGATATTATCAGAATAAAAGAATACCGGCCCAGTAACAGTGCAAAAATTGTGCTGTTTCAGGTCCGTGGTATTAGAAAAATATAATGATTGGTACCTTAAACTTTTTTTCATTTTAAATAAAATTATAATTTCTTTATCATTCGTGTGTTATTTAGACTAATAGATAAGGTACATAATTTTTGAAGGGAGACATTTGAAAGATTGGCATCATACTGATAAAATGCACCACATGGACTTATAATTCGATGTAACAAAATTCCAGAAAAAATAATTCAATAAATAATAAGAAAATATAATGTTCCCCACTCTATGGCAACTGGGGAATCTAAATTTATACATTATTTATTTTGATTTTTATTTTTCGAATCATGCGGGTATCTGCATCTCTTTCACTCTCGTTGTATATTGTAACAGTACGAAACCCATAAGCATATTGCTCAAAATAAATAAACCCCACAAAAGCCGTACAAAAGCCACACAGGATTTTTTTTAGGGATAAAAGCACAAATCTAATTGAATTTTGTAAATAAAATTAATTGTATCGATTAGTATTCGAGTAAATTATATTTGGAACTAGAATAGATTAAAAAATACGAATAAGCAAGCGGATCTAAAATGGGATAGACAATGATTTCAACATTTTATAAATAATTCATCTACTGAAATCCAACTAAAAAGTTTAAGCTTTTATTATTTGAGGATTTTTTATTGGTTTTTAATCATCTGTAGACCATATTTAGGGCACTTGGAATCGTCAGGTTTACAAACACAAAATCAAATGCAATAAATCAATAAACACAACAAAAAAGAATGAAAGCAATAAACACATAGACAATACAAAACTATAACACATTTGTGGTACAATTTAATGCAGGTCTGGATGTAAATTGTCCAGAACTACATTAAGTACGTCATATTTCTGAAGGGTTTTTGTGTTTTTTGGGGTTCATACTACATCATCGTAAATACTCCTATGGGTTTTTCTTCGGAAACCGTTGTGTATACACGCGCTGAAACATGTAAGTAGGGTTGTCAACATTTTTTCAGCTGATTATTCCATCTGCATCAATAAGTAATTTTAAAAAGTTATCGGAAGCCTGGTTGCTAACGCGCTCGATCCTCGATGCCGACATACCCCACTTCACGACACAAGCTTTTAAGCTTGTTATGAAGTGTACAAATATGTATCAGGGTGTAATTCGATAATTTTATGAAAATAAAAGAAAACATACACATTATCTTATTGTTCTTGATATCAGTTCTTAACTCTTTTTTTGTTGCTTCCTTCATTATCCCCTCCTTTCTTCCTCTTCTTCTTCCTCTTCCCATGCTTCCTCCTTCCCTACCATAAATGTTTTATAGATATAAGATATATATTTTTAACTATGTTTTGTAATCTATTTGTTTTGCGTGTGTGCTAATTGTGAACGGATGTAATTGGTCTTGTGTATTGATATTTTTGTATTAATGTACCTGCCAATGTTTGTTTTTGTGACTGTATCTGTTCCATGTGCAATAAATAAATAAATATCTACTTGTCTATTTAAATAAAAACTGTCATTTTATGAACTGCTTGAATTTTATAATATTTTTATTTGCTAGAAAAGTGTGGTTTTCTCAATTTTCAAATTAATGTAAATTACACACTCATTCGTCAGTCGAAAACTGCAGGCAATGATATAATTCTTAAACTGCGTTTAAATTTTACAAGTGAAGCGGATTTGGTTGATATTTTCTTAGTTTTAATGTTGCCAAAAAAAAATATATAGTATTTTGCGATCCATATATTTCTTGCAACTCATTTTCAATATTATTATTATACTCTAGTACGGTTGACAACCCTCGTTGTTAGTAAATATATATCCGAAAATATATCGAATAATAATTATTTTTATTGTAAAATTGTTACAAAAATATACAAATTACCCGACTAGCAAAAATTACAACACGTTATTTTCAGTTAATGTAGGTAGCTACATGTTATCAATTTAGTATCATATTCTTGTATTATGTATTTTTGTACCTATGAATAACTTTTGAATCAGTATTAATTTACAGTAAGTAATGTTAAGAGTATGCATACCGACATATCAAAAATTTCTAAGAACGGGAGACCTTCTATCTCAACAACCGTTATTAATTATGCTTTGGAACAAAATAGTGTAGATGCATTGAACCTTTATATAACCGTATATAACCGTAAAAGATTTTTTATATCTTGTATAGATTTCTCAAAAAAAAATGGAAAACACCTCTGATCTTTTTTCCGAAAGACGGAAACTCGTTTCCTGAAAGTCGTTGAGTAAAATTTTTTTTGTACTGATAATATGCATTAAAACCTAGGGAATAACCGTAAAAGTTTTTTGATAGACGCAAAATAAACCTCAAAAAATAAAAAAAACGCTATTTTTACCATTTTATCATGCGATTGTCACGCGATTTTGAACCTTAATGCCGTGGGAAAAGACTGTGACGTCATTCCTGGTGCCAATTATATAGGTAATACCTACCGATTCGGTATAATACTTTAAGTAAAAGTTAATGTCGCCGCCACACGCTTGCGAGCGTCTACGAGTTTTTTGCGTTCATGAGTAAAAAGGCGTCAACGGTCTGTTACGTAAACGAGCCAAGACAAACGTTCCATCCACACGCCTTTTTACTCATATACACAAAAAACTTGTGGGCGGCGACAAATGGAATATATATGTATTACGTTTAATAGTTATACTATAGAAAATGAAGTAACGTAATAAGCTAATAGGTACCTACATAAATATATACATAATTATATTTTTTAATAAAACGTTTTTTATTTTGTGAGAATCAACACACACACACACACACACACACACACACACACACACACACACACACACACACACACACACACACACACACACACACACACACACACACACACACACACACACACACACACACACACACACACACACACACACACACACACACACACACACACACACACACACACACACACACACACACACACACACACACACACACACACACACACACACACACACACACACACACACACACACACACACACACACACACACACACACACACACACACACACACACACACACACACACACACACATAATTATATTACACATTTTGTAATTATCAAACTATAAATTAACATTAAAATAATTGAAAAAAAAGTTTAATTTTAATTAAAATACATTTTAAAATAGAAAAGAAGAAATAAAATTAAAAAAACTGTCTGTTTGGGATGTTTCCTAAAGAAATATCTACGTATATGTATATTGGATTCAACACTTGTATTGCAAGTTATCCAAACGCTATGGATTAGACGGATTCATCTGGATTCATCAAGGCGTGTCCGCGGATTCACAGGCAACCTATTTCCCACGATCCGTGCACGTCTGCGATATCACGTACCGCCATACAAATCGCTATGAAAAAGTCTGTAGATTCACGGACTCACTCCTTCCCACGGCATGCGAATCTACGGACGAAGCAGGATTCACCTTCCGTGGGATATAGCCATGATCTTTTATGATTGGTACCTATGGATATCTTTAGAATGTTTTATTGCTCTAAAAAAACAATGCAAGAGATTAGTTATTGTACTTGTGAGAGTATTAAATAAAATAACTTAATAACAATAATAATGCACCAAAGTTTGTTATTTTGCCTTTGAAAAAATAATTCATTGATTTAACATCGACATTGTTATTATTTTCGAGAGTTTCAAACGTATTCATATGAATCTTTTAAAATAAAAGTTTATTGTTGTGTAATTGCGGGCGGTCAAGCATTCATCGAATCCTTTCATAATGGCATTGTTAACGAAAACAAAAGGACATAAAAATGTACATCTTTATAAATTACAATATGGACTAACTAACCCAAAAATAGAGTTCATTTTATATTATGCAACAAAAGATTCCAGGAAATTATAAAATAAGTGAAACGTATCCGTAACATAACTTTATAGGTAGGTACATTATAGTACATAGATACATACATTTTTTTTTATCATAAATAAGTTAAGAATCTTACAAATACTGAGGTATATAATACTTTTTTAAACGAATATGGGTTTATCGAAATAAAGCCAAACACGTATTTGTAAACTTCGCAGAAAGCTTATGTTGTAAAACGGAGTAACCCGCGCCCACCGGATTTACGGTCGAGCGCGTTACTAACCAGCTACCAACCACCTCAATATAACAATAAAAATTAAAAATTAGGTACTTTGCTTGCTATGGATTTGGACATTGTGGGAAAAGATAAAAATTGCGAAATCTCACTCTTCATAGTGCACCTAATGTTCTCTGGGTGAATAGAAAAGGTGAAAAAAAAAAGGTAAGTAATACATATTTATTACATTTACAAATAATTCATAATGTGCTCAGCTCATTTAATAAATAATTTAATTGTATGCTCCTAGACAAAATAATCCATTCAAAAAAAAAAAAAAAAACACCATCTATATAGAATAACCATTAAAATGGTCTGTGACCCAAACAAGAACTAAAATAATATTATTAGTCATTTGTTCATATCCGCTATCATTGTGTCACAGGCCACCGAAGTGAACTGAAATTTCGTAGATGTGGGTCATATCCACATAAGAATTCAAAAAGCAGCTTTAATTGATTTCGAAATTCGGAAAAATAAATTTTATTCTATTTTTGTTATGCCCTTCTTGTTATTGACATACTTTTACGTTTAAATATATGTGAAATCATTCGCATAAACACAAAAAATGCTCTCCTGTAAAGTTTGGTTAGTGGCGCGTGACCAAAATAAGAACTGAAGCGACGAATTATATTAGGTTTGAATTTCTTAGACAGACATGCGGACTTTAAAATACTTAATACCCTAAGGGCTGGTAAAAATATAACGACGGGAGATATGTTTATACTTGTATGTAAAATAAAATAAAATAAATTTAATATACTTACGTGTAGTTGTGGGAAGTGATGTGGAGGTGGTTTTCGTCTGCGACTTGGATTCTGAAAAGCGTAAGTACATACAATTACCGAAACCCTTAGTCAATTTTAAAGTTTAAAAAGTTTAGTCAATTATTTATTTATTTATTTACTTATTTATTTATTTATTCACGTCGCAAGCCTTTAACATGAATAATAATAATAACAAGTACAATATAAACAACAACAAAAATAAGTAAGTTAAGATACATTTTTTTACATTAAGGGTAAACCCACCTCCACCCCTGGATGTTTCAGGAGCTTTAGCTCCTATATCATCCAGTCTTTTAAGCAAAACATTTTTTCAGAGGAGGGCTCAAGGTTCGCCGGAAGGGCTCCCCTCAACAAACCCCTCCCGAAACTACTCTGAACACCCTTAATGTTCCTTGGAGGAGACTCTCACTGCAAGGATCTACACACTACTACATTTTTTTCTTAGAAACTATCATCTTACAATTACGTATTTCTACGTACTAAATCTTAATCTAGAGGACAACATTTTACAATTCAGACAGCACATACACGGAATACAGAAAACAAAACACAGTTTCTTACAAATAGTCATCCATACTTACCTGTTGTCCCCGGCCCACGTGCGAAGGAAACCACAGCCTGATGACAAACAGAAGAAATAAAACAAACAAAAGAAATATTAAAGGCCTCAGCAAGTTCCAAGGAACATCATTGGGGAAAATACATACATCCCATGAGAGGGAGAAGAGACGCACACAAACGAAAGAGTTCAGCCGCCGTTCATCCACCTATTGCTCAACTGAGGGAAGAAAACTCAATCAAGGATACTCGGAGCAAGACCCGGTCGACGCAATTCCTCCCATTTCAGCTTCCATGCTTCTACAAAGCGTTTAAAACAGTTAAAATTGGTCTTGTTTATTGTTAGCTCCCCATACCAGATTGGTCGGGGAGTGTCTTCCGTCATACCACCAAACATCTCATATCTCGCTTCTCTCATCACCTCGCACTCCCAAATGATATGCTCAGCATACTGTGCTCCACCACCACAAGGACACCACGGTTCGCTGCAAAGGTTTAACTCGAAGAGCTTACCTTTCAAATCTCCATGACCTGAAATCAATTGTGTGGAGAAGTGATCCAGCAGAACAAATCTGCGCTGCATTCTCGCTCGAAGATCCGGAAAGAATCTGTAAACATGTCTCCCAGTTCTACCCGAGTCCCATCTCTCCTGCCAGATATCCATCGTCTTCTCATGTATCCTCCTCATTGTTCTCTCTAAACCACTACGTCCGGGCTCCGACCTGTGAGCAATTCCAAAATATTCAGTGATCCCCTCACGCTTGAGATAGCGCCTGGCAACAGCCTCTCTGACTTCTAAATCTGCTGGCAAAACCCCAGCCATCACCGGTAGCCCATCACTAGCCGCAGTACGGTATGCACCTGTCAAACCCAGCAACGGTGGCCTTTGTCCTCTAAGCAGTGCGAGACACACAGAGCCAACTTCTAACCTATGCGACCAAACCTTTGCAGCATAGGAAATCTGTGGAACAAAAGTGGCACGATAAATCAAGAGAAGAGACTTTGGATGGACACCCCATGTCCCCACACTAAGTCCTCGTAAGGCAGCAAAAAGTGTTCTGGCCTTCTCCGAAACCGTCCTAACATGCTGTATGAAAGAAAATCGTCGGTCCAGAGTTACACCCAAGTATCTGACTTCTTCAACAAGCCTTACCGACTGTCCTTCCATCCTTAGTACAGGATTTCTATTTCTGCTCAAGGACCCCTTCATCAGCATCGCTGCGGTCTTAGCAGGGGAGAAAGTGAGCCGGTTTAACCTTCCCCAGCTCAGAATGCGTTCTGTGGCCAATGCAAATGTATTCTCCAGAGCAGCTCTGGTATTCCCAGCCAACATTAAAAGTGCGTCGTCAGCATATGCAATAATTGTGCTGTGACCGGGAAGGTCTAAAGTCAACAGGTCATCAAATAGTATATTCCATAGAAAAGGGCCAAGTACAGAACCCTGAGGACAGCCCATCGTGACCTCCCTCTCAACTCTGTGACTTCCGTGTGAAATAACAACCCTTCTCTCTCGAAAATAGTCTGAAACTACGTTAAAAAGAGTTCTTGGGCACTGCCGCAGCTTCAATTTTGCAAGAATCAGAGGCCACCATGCATTGTCAAAAGCTCCCGAGATATCCAAAAAAACAAGTTAAAAACAAGTTAAGTTAAGATACATCTGAAACATTGACAAAAAAACATAAATATGAGATCAAAAGTACATGAGATATGGTTTGTAAAGACTAATTTGCAGGTTCAGACAGCCGACAATAATCACTATATTAGGTTTAAATTTCTTTGACAGACAGGCAGACATGAAGCCTTTTTTTTAAAAATGAATCGTGGTTTATCGAAATAAACCCAAATTCATCTTTGCATACTTCACAGAAAGCTTAAAAGTTTGTGTTGTGAAGTGGAGGAAGTCGGGGATTGAACCCGAGCCCACTGGATTAACAGTCGAGCTAGTTACCATCCAGGCTACCGACCACCTCAAAAACCATTGAAGTACTTATAGTACTCTTATAGCTGGAAGAAATATAACGACGGGTTTTTGATTTTACTTACGTTTAGTTGTTGTGCGAAGTGGTGTGGATTTAGTTGTCGTTGGAGGTAAAGTCTGTGACTTGGTAACTGAAAAGCGCAAGTACATAAAATAACCAAATAACCGATTTCTAATTAATGTAAAATGTCAAAGTTAAGAAAATTATATTAGGTTTGAATTTCGCAGACAGACAGGTATAAAGCCTATAAAATACACAATATCCTTGTATATGTATGTATATGGCCTTGTATATGGCCAGAACAGACTCTGGCCTTGTGGGGCAGTACAATTTCCCATGTATCTTGTTGTCTTAAGTATGTTTATTTTGTATTTTTTTTTGTATTTATATATTATGATATGATTTATATATGTGATATGATATATAAATCTTCATTCATTCATTCATTCATTTATTCATTCATTTATTCATTCATTGATGTTTACCTATCACTAAAAGAACTCTGTCTCTTTTGTACAAGTTATTTAAAGATATAAATAAAATTAAGAAAATATATTTGAGCAAAATCAAGTCCACGTCATGTTTTTGTTTCCAGAGCGGTCTAACTGAAATTTACGGGGTCACTGCTGACGCTGCCCATTGGCTGAGAGATTTACCTTTGTAGTTGCTGGGTCTTATGTCTTTGCCATAGGCATTAAAAAAAAGAAGTTCTATTCCATTCTATTCTATACCCTCACGCCACCTTTCCTGACCTTAACTTTCCTATCCTGACACACACTTCGGGCTTCCGTCACATTCATGCAATTCGTCATACATACTCTCCGGTTACTTTTACTCAAAACACGTCCGTCCTTGAGTATCTGGTCAACATGGTCCAGCCATGTGGTTCTTGGACGGCCGCGTTTCCTTACACCTCCTCTTTCACCCAGGTAAATTTTCTTCGTTATTCTTTCATCGTTCGTTCTCTCCACATGACCCAACCATCTCAACTTGTTCACTTTCATTAAAAAAAAAAGATGTTTGTGAGTTTAAATGAGGAGATACTAAAATATCCTACCTGGACCCCCGTAACAAACGGAAACGATAGAAATTAATAAAAATAAGAACAACCGGTCCATTTTGTTGTAATTGGTACTTGATATTTTTGACAAAGGCGAACGGCACAGAATTTAAAAAGTAGTAAATACAGTTCTCCGTAAGTAATTTAACTACGTGTATAATTAATATTATGTGCAGTACAATAATAAATTTATTTTAATTGCAATTTCTTAACAATAGCACCTGGACTCGAGTGATACATATTTTATTACAATTATATTATTTATACGTATAAAATAAAGTCGGATTTTTGTAAGTGATCGCATAACTCCTGCATTAACCGAAGGATTTCTGTGAAATTTAGAAGTACCTTTGCGTTAATATACTCTTGCTCAATCCCACCAACTAGGAAAGAGAGCCCTAAGAAATTTCCATACAAAAACAGATATAAAATTATATTTATTTAGTTATGGAGCGTACGCCCTGCAATAAATCCATATGAAATGCAACATGCGACTCTCCTACGTTAGGTGCCCAAATATCTCCGCCCAGAATGTCCCCAACTAGGTGAGCTGCATGTTGCATTTCATATGGATTTATTGCTGGACGTACGCTCCATAACTAAATAAATAGAATATTATCTCTGTTTTTGTATGGAAATTTCTTGGGGCTCTCCTTCCTAGATAGATGGTGAGATTGGGCATCTGTGTTCTAACGTCACTGGTTTTTGGAGAAAAAGCATTTCCTAAGAGATGCCATGATGATGAGGGGATCCAAGCGTTGCATGGAGTCATGTACTCGTATGGTATCATAATATGAAAGGACATTGGATAAGAAGTTCAGATCTAAAGTGACATTTTGTCCAACTCAAGCTTTGTGCCGGGATGTTTTGTCAAATTTGCCGATGCGAAGCACGGGTAACACGGCTAGTATTTTTTTTTTAAATTACCTCAATGTTGAAATAACAAATAAGTTTTACAGTTGCACGAATTATGTTTTTAAATAATTGTTTTATTACTTCGTGTTTAATTAATTATTTTTTAATTATGTGCACATAATTAAAAAAAAATTCAATTGAAATTGAATTGAATGTTATTGATTTTCGTGAATACTCGGGATTAAAATAATGACCGAATTTTAGGTGTACATACAAAAGAAAAGAGCTACGTACCTTTTATCGGTTATTATAGTTATGTACCCTGTATTATTTCAGATTTTGGTGTAATTTTAATCCATTTAATCGTTTTTTTCCCATGTCATTTTTTTCTGGCATGCCAAAATCTATGGTCGTGGTCTATGGTCATTAATCTTTAGAAAATAAAAGAGAAATGTCATAATTATGTGTGTGGAAAGGGATGATAGCTGATGCCTCTAAAATATTAGTACAATCGCATTAAATATATTATTAAATATTACACTAAATATACCTAAAATAAAGAACAAAAATCGACAAGAATGAACCAACCTGCATACATCGTACATATGTTACTTACTTACTTTATGTAACTATATATACACATTATAATATTGGTCAGCAGGTCTGTTTGAGCTGTATTTTAAAATAATTCAAATTATTCGAAGCTTATTTTCAACAAAACTTATAGAATAGACAAGTATGTAGGTAGCTACCTTCTAAATTTAGGGCCTTAGAACTTGTAACTTTGTTTTATGTTTTTTAAAAAGTTTTAACCTAGCGAAGGTTAATTTGTTTCCAATAAATTAATTTTCTTCGCCGTAATGTTCTGTTGTTGTATGAACTCAAGTCACGAAAATATTTTGCAAAGGTTGTAATCGATTTTACATAAAATAACTCTTTTGCCTTTGGGAGGAAAATAATTTAAAAAAGAAAAGTTATGATTAGGTATTTTTTATAGTCAGGTCTAGGTGATTGTAACTACCCTTGAGTCATGGCCTCAAACCTAGCGCTGATAAATCTACTTTTGCTGGGATTTTGTTATGGTAAAGTCCAAATTATTAACTTTTGTACTCGTATCATACTAAAATATCATAATTATCTGAAATTCAATTACGTGTCTTTTACCGATTTTTATACCTACATCAATTTATTTTGTACAGTTTATTTGAACTTTAGTTTTTGTATAAGCTTTGTGTGTGTTCTATGTTTCTCTATGGCAAAAATTGTTTTAAGAAAAGGTAGATTTTCCAGCGAAAAGGTGTAAAAAATATCTTCCAAAGACTTGTATAAATGAGAATAGGTTTTAGAAGAAGAATGTGCGGGAAAACGCTGAGAGGTAAGATAAGGAATGAGGTTATTAGGGAAATGAGTGACTGCAAGACTGGTGTTGTGACAAGAATGAATGTAAACAAACCAAGATGGTTTGGGCATGTTGAGAGAATGAATGATGACAGGATGACAAAAAAGATATATTTGAATGAGCGAAGAGGGGTGAGGAAGCGCGGCCGCCCGAGACTGACCTGGTCCGATCATGTCGACCAGATCCTCAAGGACGGACGCGTTTTGAGTAAAAGGAATCGGAGAGCGTGTATGACTAATTGCATGAATGTGACGGAAGCTAGGAGTGTGTGTAAGGATAGGGCTGTCTGGCGCTCTGTTCTCTCTGCCTACCCTACAAGGGACGTGGCGTGATGGTATAGATAGATTTTTTTTTAGATAATAATTCGTGGTGAAGTTTCCTCTGAAATTAACTAAAACATTAGAAAGATAATTCTTGTAGTTCCATTGGATATACTCGTATGTATGTAGCTTGGTTGATAAAATGTTTAAGGTAAGACGCAGTAACTCCAATGGATTTTTTTATATTCGTTCCGTTTTTTACTATCTAAGCCAAAATCGGTTTTACCTCCTACGTTTTACTTATTTTTCTACTCATACTGAAATTTGAATAAGTTGAAGCAATATAATAAAATGAAAACACAGAGAATTACGCCCTTTCAAGACCAAGCGATCTAACTATGACGTCACGGTAATTTCCCACGGCAATAATGTTCAAAATCTCAGATAAAATAATAAAAAAAAGCGTTTATTTCCATTTTTTGGGTTGATTTCGCTTCAATCAAAAAACTTTTACGGTCATTTCCCAGATTTTAATGCATATTATCAATACAAAAAATATATATATTTCGAAACGAGTTTCTGTCTTTCGGAACAAAGATCAGAAGTATTTATCATATTTTTTTTTGAGAAATCAATACTATACAAGATATAAAAAATAATTTACGGTGGTTCCCCAGATAAACTTTCAATGTATCTACCCTATTTTTCCAACGCATGCAGGTTGGCGAGATCTAAAGGTCTCCCATTTTTAGAAATTTTGAAATGTCAATATGCCTTCTTTTAAAGTAACATAAACATGAAAGTAAAGCACATACTTAGCTTCTAATTATTTTCCACGTTAGAATTAAAGCTTAATTATTATAAAGTATAATAAGGCCTTGTTGTTTTGAGAAAATGGCGTACGTGTATCTTTTAATATTAATTAATTTAATGTACCTACAAGATAATATTTACCTTATATAAATATTAATTTATTAGTCTTACTTATGTATATGTAAGTAAGTGCAAACAACAGCTCAGGTGTAATACATATTTTAATTTATAAGCTTTTTGTGCTATAGGTATTACTGTGGGTTTATAAAATACGAGTATATATTTACCTAACATAAGTATGCATACCGACATTTCAAAAATTTCTAAAAACGGGAGACCTTATATCTCGACAACCGTTACTAAATATGCTTTGGAACAAAATTGGGTAGATGCATTGAACATTTATCTAGAGAATAACCGTAAAAGATTTTTTATATCTTGTATAGATTTCTCAAAAAAAAATATGGCAAAACACCTCTGACCACGCATTGGCATTTTGTAACTCATACACCCTCGTTATGCGACGTTAGATTTTTCTCACGTTGGCGGCCGAATTTCGGAATAAATAGTCCACACTTTACAGTTAGTATACTTTTTTTCAAAACTGTATTTATTCATTTAATGTTATCCAAATTGATTTATGTCTTTTAAAATGTGTTTTCTCGGAAAATGATATAACTTAGTTTACTTTGAGAGATTTCTTTACCAAGAACCCAAAATCTTTATAGTCACTCTTAATGTTTTGTAATAAAATAAATATTATGTAGAAAGCTTTAGCGGAAGATATTGTTATATGAATACCCGTAATATTATAAGAAAATGGAGGTTGTCGAGCGTGGCCTAAATAAAACTTTGTAAAAATAATGTGGAACATAAATACTGTGACGTCGTTGTATGGGAAGGTTGTATGGGAAGACTAATGGGGTCACTTAAGAGTTAACGACTGTTGGTGCTAATAGGCGATCATCCCTTAACCTAAACCTAAATATTTTTACATCATTGTTTAACGCTTGTATAACAAATGACAAACATTTTATCAGCTAAATCTTTTTATTTAATAATAACAATTTTGTTTTATTATTTGACCTTATATATTTTAGATATAAAGTGACTCATTATTTTGATGTCTGAGAATAAGAGAGTTGTAACTAATAAATTTGTTGTTTTTTTTTTTAGGTGAGTGACATGAGTGCATGAGGTGATTGCGTATTGGGTGAGAAATGAGTAACTACAAGACTGGTGTGATGCAAGCGTTGTGTTGGTCATATGTGGTATCATATAAAAGAGCGTAGGAAAAAAATCACATCGAAAGTCAGATTTAATCCAACTAAAGCCATCGGGAGACACCGAGCGATCAAAAGGATCCAGTCACCGCATACCGCCGTGTTTGGTATATCACGAATGTGCTTCGCGAGTAGAACTCATATCTTTTTACAAATTTTGATTCTGTCTATTCTTGATGAAGGAATCCAAGCGTTCCGGAAGGGCGTGCTTGGTATTGTTTGAAAAACCGCGAAGAACATTTTTTTTTATTTATTTTTTTTTTTTATCAAGATTCACCTACAGGCGAGCAAGGATGTTACGTCATAAAATCTTCATCAATTTTTTTGCTGATGTAATTAATCTATCGGTTAGTTCACTCACATCTTCAACAAGACATTTAAAATTTACAATCTATTTTAGGTGCTGAATTCCTAACTTTGAGTTTCTCATAAAACATTCAACTTCTTCAGACAGTATTCTTCTTCAGAATGGGAGCTTTCAAAAGTCCCTAAGTTGGTAGAGAGGTAGGTAAAGTTGTAAACTTTCATTAGCGAAATGACTTTCGAATCTCACTGTAGTAGCGGCTACAGTGTATTTCAATAAAACAGTACGAGACCAGTCAAAATTAACTAATTAGATAATGTTTTAAGTTTTTATGCCCGGCATAGCGCGATAAAATTAGAAAATAATTTACGAGTATGCATATAATTGATGTTCAAAGATGTTCTTACAAGATATTTCTGTCAATCTGACCTCTCACCTTATATAGCTACCTATATTTTTAAGTGTTCTGAACAAGTAAGGCATTCATGTATAGAGTTCATGGTAAAAAGATATGTTACGGAGCGTGGATAGAGCATGTCGATGATCGTGGTTTTGGATATCGATTTTAATAATGTGTTCTGTATCTGTTATACCCATATTCTAGTTTAGACTTTTCATGATTTGAACGCGTTCTGCATATAAAGGATTCTGAAATGTCCTCGTCCCGTATTGGCTGTTCTAAAAAACACGGTTCTGTTATGACGCTTTCTACTGTGGATCATTCTGAGTTGGTTTATTCTGTACTGATACCGCCTTGATATAGGATATTCTGGCCTTCTGTCTGTCCTTTCTGTCAAACCTGCGTGCAGGATGAGACAAAATAAAGTCTGAATACATACAAACCTACGCACATTTAGAAATATTCCGTTTATTTTTTCAAGTAGATACTGACTTATTCGTAGTTTCTGAGGGATGCTCGTCATTATTAGCCATAAACGAAACTTCCTCTGAAATTTTGTAATAGCTCCAGGGTACCTACCTCCCCACACCTCCTCACTGGTATTACAGTAGGATGAGTCTCTGATTTTTTTGAACAAATTTCAACTTAGTAAACGAACGTGATAAATAAAACATTCCGAGGGAACAAAAAAGCTGACTGGCAAAAATTATAAAGAGCCTGCGAACAAAATGGGACAAGTCACGTTTTTAGAATTTTAAAACATCTTTAAATTACCCACTGAACAAACGCAACAAAACATCCATAGTTATTCACTTTTTTGCATGCAGGATCCAGGAATGATTGAAGAGATAAAAAATATTTCAATTTTATTATTTTCTATACTATTCTGTTGTATTCTATTTTCTACTGTTCTGTACTGTTCTTTTCTGTTCTATTCTGTTCTATTATGAGAGTACATGGTTGGCACAGTTTGTTGAGGCGGCGGTCTCTCGTACGGGAGGTGCCAGGTTCTTATCCAGGTGCCAGGTAATTATTATCTGATCGAAGCTATCATCAGTTGCATCCTACTATAGAATGAGTAAACAAACAGTTACAACCGAATTCTATAGTGAAATCACGAAAATAATTTGATTAGGTACTTTAATAATCAAAGGTAAAATCAAATAATTGCTTGACTTATCCGTTTTGGCTCGCTAAGTTCTCAAACATTATTTCATTGAAGAAGAAAATATTATAATGGGTTAGAAGATACTTGTGTTTTTTGTAGGTTTTGCATTATTCGGTTTACATTGAGAAGAGAATTTCCATAGGGGAAAAGTTAAATCTGCGAATCTTTGATAAAGCATGGACAAACTTAATAATAAAAGTATCGGTTACTTGGTGTTTATTATTTCGGTGTGGTATTTTTAAAGGGGTACATGGAAAGGGGAGAATAAAAAGCCTTTTTTATAGTATACTTACTTATGTAACAAGATCATATTCTTACTATGTATTTAATAATTGTAAATGTATTTTATGTTAAATAATAAAAAAAAAGTTCTCATGACAAGGTTCGACAATCAGGGCTACCAAAAATATAGTCTTGCAACCCCACTTGAAGCTAATGTCTGCCAGCTGCCAAAATACAGAAAAAGCACTATACCTACTAGCTACCCATAGGCCAATACAGTTTACCCATAGGTAGCAGTAGTACTTACCAGATATTATACTACCCAAATCTTCTTTCGTTTCGGGTCAGTTCACGTTTTGTTTTAGACCGTGACTTATTGGGTTTTGTTATTTCGATGCTAATTTTGTTACAAACACAAATATTTGTGAAATTCACGTTGCTTTTATAAAAGTTTACCCACAAAATTATTCCAGAGACAATCTTATCCTTCTTATCCGCCTATTCCACTTCGCCATTTGGAAAAAAATATTGTATTGACGACCAATTTTCAGTTGAAGGGACTTGATTGTAAACACACATTGATGACTTAATTTTTCCTTTCTTTTGTAGAATATTTATTTCTCTCTCTACTCATACAGATTTTTATAAGTCATCGAGAAAGATGGACCATATTTTGATGTTGTAGGTTTTTGCAGCATGGTATATATACTCTTCAGTCTAGATTGTTCGGATGTTGGCTGCGTGTACGTTGAATCTCTCGAGCTTTCGACAGCGATACTGCTGCTATCTTCAGGACGAAGTCATCATCCTGAAGATGTCAGCAGTATCGCTGTCGAAAGCTCGAGACAATCAACGTACACGCAGCCAACACCCGAACAATCTAGAAGGAAGAGACCGTATTTTAAAAAGGCATAACTTTAGAACCATTCATGTTAAATGAGTATTCTTGCACTGTATGGTAACTGATAAATGTAAGTTTTGTTTAGTGCATGATATAATGCAATAGCGCAACTGTGTGGTCGATGAAACCAATCAGCGCTATTCATATACCACCTTCCAATATAATGTTGATAGTGCAGTGGAAACCAGAGTGCGTTGATTTTTTTTCAATTCAAAATGTTTTTGGAATCTGGTCAAGCAATTGATTTTTTGGGTTCCTGATATAAAATGGCGGATACGTTCAACATTTCTTCAGATCTTCTTGGTCGGTCAGCCATGCGGTTTCACCTGGATAATTTCCTACAAAGAGCAGCTGTACACTGAAAATTGACTTTGACTTTGAAAATCAAATATCGCACTGCTTATTATTGCACGATTACCTGCTATATTGGAAGGTGGTAGATGAATAGCGCCGATTGGCTTGTTGGCCGCGCAGATAGATTGCGCATGCGTTATTGTATCGTGTTGTTTATCAATCAAAACTTAGGTGTATTCATCATTTACCATACAGTGAAAGAATTACGTGCAATTACCTTTCATTTTT
This sequence comes from Ceraclea dissimilis, assembly GCA_963576895.1. Taxonomy (NCBI): domain Eukaryota; kingdom Metazoa; phylum Arthropoda; class Insecta; order Trichoptera; family Leptoceridae; genus Ceraclea; species Ceraclea dissimilis. The sequence goes on from OY756360.1 coordinate 2,644,410, forward strand.
TCATTTCATTTCATTTATATATTATCCAAAGATTTACAATGTAAAAATACAAACAAAAAAGTACCGGATTTTATTGCCCCACTAGGCGATAGCCGGTTCCGGGGCAATAGTAACCACAATATTATAGCTCAAGGTTACATGTATGTACAGAAAATAAATAAAACAGTGACAGAATACTGAGTGATAAGCAAATGATTAAAGAGATTTGTATGGTAATGATGGTGCAATTGTTGAGGATTTGGTTATATGGTAAACCTATATCTACCTTTTTTTAAATGGGGTCCATCTTTTTTTCTGACTCTAATATTATTTTACTGAATCTATTTACCTAGTAAATCCATACATATGCTCTGCAAAAGATGCGGCAGTTCTGAATTTTCGGTATGTTATTTGTGCTGGGACTATAATTTTCAAAAATGCGACCTTCTAGGACTGACGCGCTCCGCTAAGTAGCGAAAAAACCCACAAAATTTCTGCTATCCATTTCTATTTTCAAAATACCTCCGAAACGGTTGGTTTTACAGAAAAAATCGTACGTTTAAAATTTTATAACTTAAACAATAACTTTTCGATAGAATGAGCTATATAATAGTTTGGGAGGTATTTTGAAAATAGAAATAGCTGGCAGAAAATAAATAGGTTTTTTCACTATCAAGCGGAGCGCAGCAGCCCTAGAAGGTCGCATTTTTTTAACATAACATTATAATCCCGGCATCAACAACAAAATTCACGACTACCGGACCTTTTGTATAGCGCCCATACAACGATGTCTCCCTTTACTGGTTTGAACGACAATATTCGACAGGCATGCAACTTGAAGACCAAGGGTGGTTGACGTATCCTGGGTCACACTCACATCCCACTTCTACTTCACTACAAGGGCATGGCGGCTCAAATCTTTGGTCACAATTATTACAACAATTGGGACGGTCGACCAGGTGAGAATTACGACCACAACCTGCAATAAACATTATTGTTTAAGGGCTTGGCACCACGAATGACGTCATAGTCATTTCCCACGGCATTATTAAGGTTCATAATCGCGTGAACAATCGCATGATAAAATGGTAAAAATAGCGTTTTTTTCCATTTTTCGGGACTATTTTAGCGTCTATCAAAAAACTTTTACGGTTATTCCCTAGATTTTAATGCATATTATCAGTACAGAAAAAAAAAATATACCGCGACATTCGGGAAACGAGTTTTCTTCCTTCGGAAAAAAGATCAGAGGGGTTTTTCATTTTTTTTTTGAGAAATCTATACAAGATTTAAAAAATCTATTATGGTCTTTCCCTAGATAAAGGTTTATTGCATCTACCCTATTTTGTTTCAAAGCATATTTAGTAATGGTTGTCGAGATATAAGATCTCCCTTTTTTAGAAATTTTTGAAATGTCGGTATGCATACTCTTAGAAAAAAAATTAAACATTATGACTAGGAGTTGGCTAAAACTGATTTAATTTATGTTTATTAAGAAGGGGTGTAAGGAAATGCGGCCGTCCAAGAACCACATGACTGGACCAAGTTGACCAGATCCTCAAAGACGGACGTGTTTTGAGTAAAAGTAAGTAGAATGTGTATGAGGAATTGCATGAATGTGACGGAAGCCCGAAGTGTGTGTAAGGATAGGAAAGTCTGGCGATCCGTTCTCTCTGCCTACCCCGCAAGGGAGGTGGCGTGAGGGTATAGTATAGTATTATTTGATTGTCTGTGACGATCATATTATGTGGTGATTTAGAGCCCTATTACACTAGGACAATTTATTTTTTTCAAAAGAATCTGGGTTTATCGAAATAAACCCAAATACATCTTTGTCCCCTTCACAGAAAGCTTGAAAAGCTTGTGTTGTGAAGTGGAGTAAGTCGGGATTGAACCCGCGCCCACCGGATTAACAGTCGAGCGCGATACCATCCAGGCTACCGACCACCTCATTGGTAACGCGACCAGTCGCGGGTACCAAGTTGACATTGTCGACGTCCCTTTTGTTTCTGGTGTCTGGATTTGATATACTTAGTGTATTTCGCGACTGAAGTTCCTTGGTGCAAACTTGGTTTAGTATTGCGTGAACTGATAATTAGATTTCTTGTTTAAAAAAAAAAAAAATTGTATTGTTATTAGAATAAACTGGCATTATCTGAGCATTTTTTTCTTTTTCCAATTCGCAAAAATATCATTCCTTTAAAATTATTTCGCGCTGCTTTGCTATATTTAAAGCGTTGTAGGTTACTTGTAAAATATACAATGTCAGAAAATTGCGGACCTTTGACAGCTCTTATGAAATGATTCGACAATCAGGGCTACCAATTACACAATTTGCAACTCCTTTTGCAGCTAACATCCTTTTTCCGAAAGAAAGCATTTTTTGTATTAATAAAATACGAATTATTGGGAATGACCGTAAAAGTTTTTTGTTGAAACGAAAAGTTGAAGCGAAATCAACCCCAAATAAATGGAAAAAAACTTTGATTTCATTCGATTTTGAACCTTGATGCCGCGGGACATGACCGTGACATCATGGTTGGGTCGCGAGCCTTAAATCTTGTTTTTTTTTTAAACTTACATTTAGATGGGTGGATACATTTGCCATCTTCATCTCTCACATAACCCGCTTTGCATCTGCATCCTGGGTAGCATTCGTATGAAAAGTGATTAAATTCACCTGGACAAAGATTTTCTTCGCGTAACGTTAAATAAGAGTAACAGGTTTTCTCTTTTGGACAATATGGTGCACAGGCATGGTATTCTTCATTTTCGCCACACATGAACCTTTCTGAAAGTTGAAAAAAAAATTAGAACTTCTATCTATCTATCTATGTATACCCTCACGCCACGTCCCTTGCAGGGTAGGCAGAGAGGACAGAGCGGCAGACATCCCTATCCACACACTCTCAGCTTCCGTCACACTCATACAGTTTGTCATACACTTTGCGGACATTTGCGGACTTTGCGGATTTTCATATTAGACCTTGACATGTACAAAATTCCGATGGTCTCACAAAAATATAAAAATTGTCCGATTATGAAAAACATAAAAATAAATTAAAATACTCACTTGGACATTCGTCGACAGGTATGCATTTGTTCTGGTCATTCCTTACATAACCCTTTTTGCAATAGCACTTTTCTACACATTCACCATGATACCTTAGACATTTATCAGCTCTAGTTCCTAATGTAGAACAGGTCTGGTCACAAACCGATTGAACCATGCCCGAATATGAATTGCAGTCGAGGACTTCGTTAGGACCACATTTAACTGCAACATAATGTCAAATGAGACAATACCTATATCATATCATTTTTTTAAGCTTAAATAATAATTTATTTATTATGACATAAACGGCCATACGGCCTTTGAAAAATACAAAATATAATTAAAAACAATAAAAATTTCTCACAATTGGTAGCATAAGCGAATGTAGTACATGGAGTAAATGGAACATTTAAATAATTTATAAATAGGTATAAGATAACCATTAGGAAGAATTTATAACAATCGTAAAAAAATATTACTTAATATGGAAAAAAACTATACAATAAAAACAAAATATGACTGTAAAATATTCATATGAAAATCAAAAAGAAAAAAGTCAAGAAAGAAATAAATATAAACAAAAAAAACGTACAAAACATAAAAAAAACAATACCAGAAAAAATAATAATCTTGAAAAATTTTGTGACAAAAACAAATCAGACATGATTGTAAGATATCTATACAATAATATCATATTAAATAAATAAAAGAAAAAGTTATTTATTTTTTTAAGGATCTGGGCTTGCATGCACAAACCCAAATACTTTGCAAGGTCAATTTGGGAGACTTCCATAATACCTATTTACCAAAAAATAGTTGTATTAAATATTTAGTTTATTGAATTTAATATATTTTTTTATTTTTATTTTTTATATTTTCTCATTTTATTAAAGGATCTGAGCCTGCATACAAAAACCCAAATACTTTCTTCCACACCTTGAACTAGGCTAAAAGCCTGTATCGCAAAGTGTGGAACACATCGCCACCGCCGGGGTTTGAACCTGGCACCTCCCGCTCTAGAGATTGCCGCCTCAACCAACTGTGCCAACCATGTACTCGAATTTTAAAATATAATTCAATTTGAATTATGTTGATATCTGTATAAATTATATAGTTATAGAAGTTCTTGCCAATGACGATTTTGTCAAGTTTTCGGTTTTCAAATGACCGCAAGCAAAAACTACGCTGTGGCCGCCTGACTACAAGTCGAAATAAAAATCGTGGATACATACACAGTAGCCAGAGAAAATTTGAAGGCATATCTTATCTTGGAAAAAAATATAGAAGTATTTTTTTTTCCGCTAATACACCATATTACTGGACTATAATACCTAGAGCGTGAGGCGGGTGTTCAATATATATTTAGTGTTCATTAAAATTAGGTATATTTTCGAGGACGTATTCCAAAGTCCAATTTCTGTAAATCTAAAAGCCAACATGATATCGTAAAAAGGTGTAGCCTAACTGTTCATTGACAATTCACTTACGACAATCCGAAAGAGCAGTACATTGTCCGGTTAAATTTTCAACATATCCCTTTTTACACTGACATCCCCATGGAGTGCAGGAGTTTTTGCATGGACTAAACTCTGGTTGACTGCATGTTCCTCCTGGACATGGATTAGGACATTGCACCAGTTCCGTGTTTGGTTTATCACTGCAACCTAAACAAAGGAACAGAATATAAACTAGCCATCTCACTGTCTTTGAATCCGAGTATAGGTTGACATGACGCCATTTGTATAGGTTCCTTAACGCCATGAAATTCATAGTCAAAATTTTGAATGTTTGCGGGTTTGGTTTGGGAGGGTTGGGGAACGTGACGTCACAATATGTGGGCCTGTCAAAAACCTGTTTTCGCGCTGAAATCGAATTGAGACTTTATTTTATAAATATATCCACAAAGACACAAAATTAAAATCTCAAATTTTGGCTAAACCTAAATTTACAGTTATTGTACCGAGAACCAAAATGAAAAAAACATGAAAGGACCCCATTCACAGGGCGACATCACCGATTGTTTTTAAATATGTATAGGTGATTCACTTGCTTGAGAGAACGGGCTTTCTCATTTGCCCTGCAGCCTGGAATAAGTTACCAATAGATGTAAGAATTATTATTATTTGCAAAATTTGATCGTATCGGAAGGAGATAAACGTTCCCTGAGGAGTAATTGCGCATGCAAAAGTATAATCATCCATTTGTAAACCGTCGACGGTTGATAATTTCACTTGTGCATGCGCAATTCATTGCCTAAGTGTATCGGGCAATTTCAGCTATAACGCTCACTAACACGAGGCAATAAATTGCTCCACTACCGACAGTTTTGCGTCACAATGACGTCACGACAATATCAAGCATATTGCGTCATTTTGACGTGAAATCGCCGTGAGTGGAGCAATATATTGCCTCGTAAAAGAGAAACATAATGCCAACGTCAGACGCTTGGCAGGCGCCGGGCCGAGCAGATGTTCATGATTTAAAAGGCGTGGCGTTTGTCTTGGCTCGTGTAGGTAGCCGAACGTTCACGCCTTTTTACTCATGAGCACCCGCTTGGCCCGTCGCTCGCCAAGCGTGTGATGAGGCATTAGATCTATTGGGGGAAGGATTGGTACCTTTTTACACTTCTACTCTAAAAGTAATTAAAAAGTAATATAATAATTATGGATATTTTTACATTGGGATGGTTCCACACACTTGTCATCTATTCTGACAAATCCTGGAGCACATACACATCTTCCAGTACATTTCCAATCAGCAGGCTTGGGTGTGCAGTCGTAAGTCACTCCATACATATATGAGCGACAATCGGGATCGTATGTGCAATATTTAGGACAAGGATTCCATATTTCATTAGCGCCGCAAGCTGAAAATAAAAAATATTATAATAAGTTGACACGTAGCTTCAGGCTTGGGAGAGCACCTTGTCCGCAGTTCAGCTCCCAGTGTCAATAAACAATTACTTATTTCTTTTATGCTTGAGTTCTGGGTGCTTTGGAGGAGTGAAAACAATAGAATGAAATTTTATACATATATTTACAAATCAAATAAGAATCTTAAAGCTAGGTACTTACGCTACGGATGTTATATAATCACTACATTTAAAACTAATTGTCCGAAACTGTCCATGTACGTACGTAACACTGATGAAACAACACTTCACACACGCAACTCCAAAAATACGAACGTAATCTCCTGTCCCTCGATGATGATAGGGGCACGCACTACGCAGCCCTACCGATGTTCCACGGTGATGAAGGTGCACAAGGCCTGCCTAGGCCTCGGCGGTGATGATGTAAGAGAGGCTTGGGGGCCCTCCCTGTGATGAGGTGATGGAGGATATCTAGCCCTCCTTGTGACGATTGCGGTGATGCTGTCTTCGCTTCATACACTAGCGCGATGCAATAGTTACGTCACACGATGTTAGGCAATTTGTACACTCAGATATAATAACAATTAAACAGTTCGTCCACACTTAGGCAATTGTGGTAACATGTAGTTACAATTAACAGTTCAGGCACTTAATAAAGAGTTCGTTATAAAATGAATTAGGTAGAATACAAGTTCGTGCGCACAATGAATAACCAACACAGTCTCTACGTTATTATTATACGGCAAATTACACAATAAGACAAATAGGTATTTAGTAACACGATATACAGTATACACATAAGTCGCCCGAGGCTTAAATGTCCTGACGTCTATATTATGAAGGCCATATTTTGGCTTCGCAATTATTAGCTTGACTGAACGTGACAAGGACTGGAGATCGACTAACTGAAAACAACTATGCAAGGATCTTACTTGAATACTATTCTTACCTGTTTGCACTTACATATCTACCCTGAAACCAATTATTTAAACAATGAACCCCAAATATTACAATAGACCCCTATACCGTTATACCTACCTGATCGTGTAGTTAGCCTAATGGAAAATTCTTAGAAAGTTGTCAGACAATTAGGACCTCTAAAACAATACATCTACCCGTCTGGCTATCAAAACAATAGAAGTACCGATGTTCACACATACCTGGGACTGCTACAAACATTATTTTTGAAGCGATAGTAATTTTAAAAATTAAACGAATAATATTTTTTTGGCATCTAGGTATTTACTACTAGGTATATATCAAAGTCATAATTCTACTTATTTGTATGTTGTAATTTAACTGTGGCGCATCTATCTATCTCTAAATCTATCATCTTTCTAAAAATCTATCTATCTATATACCTTCACGCCACGTCCCTTGCAGGGTGGGAAGAGATGACAGAGCACCAGACAGCCCTACCCTTGCACACACTCCTAGCCTCCGTCACATTCATGCAATTTGTCATACATGTTCTCCGATTCCTTTTGCTCAAAACGCATCCATTCCGTTTCCTCACCCCTCTTCGCTCACTCAAATATAATTATATTTTTTGTCATCCTGTCACCTTTCATTCTCTCAACATGCCCAAACCATCTTAGTTAGTTTACTTTCATTCTTGTCACAACACCAGTCTTGCAGTCACTAATATAAGAATAAAATAACTACATTTAATTTAAAAAAAAAATCTTTCACATCCATAGTAATATGGGCCGCATTTAGGAGATTTTTGTGCGATTAAAACAATAATGTGTGAATTGGCAGGATCAAAAATATTTGCTGGTTTTGTGGACAAGAATAATAATTATTGAAAAAAAATGGTAATGAAAAAACAATATATTACAAAAATATATGTATTCTCCACTTTTTTTATATGTAAAAATAGGTGGTAAAAATATAACGAAGGGTTTATATTTATACTTACAAGGAATCGTTGTGGGAAGTGGCGTAGTTGTAGTTGTAGATGTAGTTGTAGTTGGAGGTGTAGTCTGCGACTTGGATTCTAAAAAGGTAAGTATGTAAAATTAGCAAAACCCGGTTTATAATAAATGTAAAATGTCTAAATGTTTAGTCAATTATGTTATGTTTGAATTTCGCAGGCAGACATGAAGAATTTAAAATACTAAATTTCTTATAGGAAGAAATAGGTGGAAAAAATATAAAAACGGGCTTATTTTTATACTTACGTGTAGTTGTCGTGGGAAGTGGCGTAAATTTAGTTGTCGTTGGAGGTAAAGTCTGCGACTTGGATTCTGAAAAGGAAATTAAATAAAATTAGCAAAAACCCGGTTATAATAAATGTAAAATGTCAAAGTTTGATCAATTATATGTATTAGGTTTGCTTGAAACATGAAACCTTTTAAATATTCTTATAGCTGGACTTTTTTTTTTTTTTTTTTTACTTTTATATTGGCCTCCACCCGTTCGCGAGTGATTTAGCCATTGTCAAGTATATTATTCAATTAAATCGGTAATTTATCTATACATACATATAAGTGCATACCTATATTGTACAGGTATTCGACATTCTATACTACAACACCGAGTGATCCCAGGCGACGGGCAGCAGAACAATAATAATATCGTTCATACCCACCATCACACCGAATCCCAATACTGCAGTACAAAATGTCACAAAAATATTATAATCGCGCACAAAACAAAAAACACGACATTATAATATAACATCAGCGACACTATTCTTGTAGTATACGGTGGTACAAAAAAATATTTACACTGAATTATTATTTATTAGATTTTTGTTTTGATATACATATTTTTTAAACCTTTTATTATTAACAAAGTGGATGATTATAATACAATTATACTTTTTTGTCATATCTTTTAAGGTGTTTGACTAAGCTAGTATGTATCTTACTACTCTTCATTGCCAATAACGACTGAATATTTACTGGTAATGTGACGCACAATTCTCTTATATCGTTTAAGAATTCTTCATTAGGCATTAGTGGGCAATTAAAGAAGATGTGATTAGCTGTCTCCTCCTCCACTCCGCACTCGCAAAGTGGAGAGTTGACTATCCTAATTCTTGCGAGATGAGATGCTAACACGCAGTGTCCCAGTCTCAGACGCGAGATCAAAGAAACGTTTATTTTTGAAATTGATAGTCCATGGAACCACGGCTGGGATGGAATCTCCGACTGGACAAATTTGTTTATAGCTGGACTTAGCTGGTAAAAATATAACGATGGGATTATGTTTATAATTTGTTTTGGTGTATTTTGTTGACGAAAAATAACATCATAATAATATATAGAACGAACTTTTCAGTGATATCTACATTATTGGGTGATGTATCTATATAAGTGCAAGCATAGGTACATATTATGTAGAGATCATTCATTATAGGTAGGTATAAAATAATATTGTTCAAAATTTTGGTTTGAATACACTCAGATACGAGGGTAGGGTGATTTCTGCCTGGCTTAGGTAGATGAATACTTAGAATTATTTTTTTTTTGGTCAGTATCGATTTGGTTTGAAGGAAGTCGTTATTATTAACACATGTGACATTGTTGAGACAAAATACATATACATACAGGGTAGGTATACGTACCTACATGCATAGATACGTACCTATCGGTATACTGTCTTTAGGTTATACAGAGAGAATATTAAGTTACAATGTATTAGGGAAGTGTATTATTTTTTTGCAATAGTAGGTATAGTAGACTGCAGCTACCCTTACCTATGAATTGTATATATGCCTAGCTATACCTAGATGTATTAGATTAGTAAGAATATTATATGTAGTCGTAGGTAGTTATAGGCAGTAGATAGAAATATGTAGGTATGTTTTTTTGTATACCCACACTCACAAGCCTGACCACACACATGCGGATATTTGCAAGGAAGTTAGATGATGCAAAAAAGAATCAGGACAATTGTATACCAGACGCCGTGGTGAGCAGACGCTCCAGCGAAAGAGGGCGTGTTTCGGCGCGAAAGCGTCCTTAGGACGCCGGCAGGGTATCGAGGAGGCGTCGAGAGGGAAATTACCTCCGCCTTCTTGACCAACAGAGGGCCCTCAGCGTGGGAAGGATTGGAGCACTTGTCCGAGTTCCACGGACAAGGCGAACTTCAGCTGTGCTACCAGGAAGGTGGACAGGAAAGACCAGGGTGGCGTTGAGTGCGCCTCCGCCCCTCTGGCAGGAAGAGGATCTTCGGCTGCGGGTTCGTAATGAAGATATACGAAAGACGACGAGAAAAAGAACTTTGTGATTTGTGTTTGATTTTGGGAGATTTTTTTTTTATTCATGTGTGCGATTTCGGGAAGACAATAAATAATGTGGAGGTAAATAAAGTGAAAATGGACACGGGGTTGTTTTAACTATGTTGGGGTAATTTTAAGTAGTTAGTTAATAGTTACGCGTAGCTATCTTAGTTTTTTATTATTATTATGAATTTTTTTGTGTGTGTTGTAAATAAAGTAATTTTGAATTGGCTATCCGAGTTTATTACTGATGAAAGTTCCCTCCATAATTACAGATAATATGCCAATAAGAATCCAAGGAAAGTTAAGTGGAATCCTAATGGAGTTTAATGGGTATTAATTGGACTTGTATGAGAGGAGGAAAAGTGGTCCCTCTCAGTACAGTTAGTTTTTTTTATGAAAGGGAGAAACTGCTCGCCCCCCCCCCCTTCTATTTCCCCCCCCGTATCAAATTACTTGATTTTGAAAACGTAAGTAAGTATATAAAATTAGCAAAAACCCGATTCCTTATAAATGTTGAATGTCAAAATTTAGTCAATAATATTAGGTTTGAATTTCGCAAACAGACAGGCAGAGATGAAGCTTATAAATACCACAAATCTTATAAATACCAAAGATCCTCTTCCTGCCAGAGGGGCGGAGGCGCACTCAACGCCACCCTGGTCTTTCCTGTCCACCTTCCTGGTAGCACAGCTGAAGTTCGCCTTGTCCGTGGAACTCGGACAAGTGCTCCAATCCTTCCCACGCTGAGGGCCCTCTGTTGGTCAAGAAGGCGGAGGTAATTTCCCTCTCGACGCCTCCTCGATACCCTGCCGGCGTCCTAAGGACGCTTTCGCGCCGAAACACGCCCTCTTTCGCTGGAGCGTCTGCTCACCACGGCGTCTGGTATACAATTGTCCTGATTCTTTTTTGCATCATCTAACTTCCTTGCAAATATCCGCATGTGTGTGGTCAGGCTTGTGAGTGTGGGTATACAAAAAAACATACCTACATATTTCTATCTACTGCCTATAACTACCTACGACTACATATAATATTCTTACTAATCTAATACATCTAGGTATAGCTAGGCATATATACAATTCATAGGTAAGGGTAGCTGCAGTCTACTATACCTACTATTGCAAAAAAATAATACACTTCCCTAATACATTGTAACTTAATATTCTCTCTGTATAACCTAAAGACAGTATACCGATAGGTACGTATCTATGCATGTAGGTACGTATACCTACCCTGTATGTATATGTATTTTGTCTCAACAATGTCACATGTGTTAATAATAACGACTTCCTTCAAACCAAATCGATACTGACCAAAAAAAAAATAATTCTAAGTATTCATCTACCTAAGCCAGGCAGAAATCACCCTACCCTCGTATCTGAGTGTATTCAAACCAAAATTTTGAACAATATTATTTTATACCTACCTATAATGAATGATCTCTACATAATATGTACCTATGCTTGCACTTATATAGATACATCACCCAATAATGTAGATATCACTGAAAAGTTCGTTCTATATATTATTATGATGTTATTTTTCGTCAACAAAATACACCAAAACAAATTATAAACATAATCCCATCGTTATATTTTTACCAGCTAAGTCCAGCTATAAACAAATTTGTCCAGTCGGAGATTCCATCCCAGCCGTGGTTCCATGGACTATCAATTTCAAAAATAAACGTTTCTTTGATCTCGCGTCTGAGACTGGGACACTGCGTGTTAGCATCTCATCTCGCAAGAATTAGGATAGTCAACTCTCCACTTTGCGAGTGCGGAGTGGAGGAGGAGACAGCTAATCACATCTTCTTTAATTGCCCACTAATGCCTAATGAAGAATTCTTAAACGATATAAGAGAATTGTGCGTCACATTACCAGTAAATATTCAGTCGTTATTGGCAATGAAGAGTAGTAAGATACATACTAGCTTAGTCAAACACCTTAAAAGATATGACAAAAAAGTATAATTGTATTATAATCATCCACTTTGTTAATAATAAAAGGTTTAAAAAATATGTATATCAAAACAAAAATCTAATAAATAATAATTCAGTGTAAATATTTTTTTGTACCACCGTATACTACAAGAATAGTGTCGCTGATGTTATATTATAATGTCGTGTTTTTTGTTTTGTGCGCGATTATAATATTTTTGTGACATTTTGTACTGCAGTATTGGGATTCGGTGTGATGGTGGGTATGAACGATATTATTATTGTTCTGCTGCCCGTCGCCTGGGATCACTCGGTGTTGTAGTATAGAATGTCGAATACCTGTACAATATAGGTATGCACTTATATGTATGTATAGATAAATTACCGATTTAATTGAATAATATACTTGACAATGGCTAAATCACTCGCGAACGGGTGGAGGCCAATATAAAAGTAAAAAAAAAAAAAAAAAAAGTCCAGCTATAAGAATATTTAAAAGGTTTCATGTTTCAAGCAAACCTAATACATATAATTGATCAAACTTTGACATTTTACATTTATTATAACCGGGTTTTTGCTAATTTTATTTAATTTCCTTTTCAGAATCCAAGTCGCAGACTTTACCTCCAACGACAACTAAATTTACGCCACTTCCCACGACAACTACACGTAAGTATAAAAATAAGCCCGTTTTTATATTTTTTCCACCTATTTCTTCCTATAAGAAATTTAGTATTTTAAATTCTTCATGTCTGCCTGCGAAATTCAAACATAACATAATTGACTAAACATTTAGACATTTTACATTTATTATAAACCGGGTTTTGCTAATTTTACATACTTACCTTTTTAGAATCCAAGTCGCAGACTACACCTCCAACTACAACTACATCTACAACTACAACTACGCCACTTCCCACAACGATTCCTTGTAAGTATAAATATAAACCCTTCGTTATATTTTTACCACCTATTTTTACATATAAAAAAAGTGGAGAATACATATATTTTTGTAATATATTGTTTTTTCATTACCATTTTTTTTCAATAATTATTATTCTTGTCCACAAAACCAGCAAATATTTTTGATCCTGCCAATTCACACATTATTGTTTTAATCGCACAAAAATCTCCTAAATGCGGCCCATATTACTATGGATGTGAAAGATTTTTTTTTTAAATTAAATGTAGTTATTTTATTCTTATATTAGTGACTGCAAGACTGGTGTTGTGACAAGAATGAAAGTAAACTAACTAAGATGGTTTGGGCATGTTGAGAGAATGAAAGGTGACAGGATGACAAAAAATATAATTATATTTGAGTGAGCGAAGAGGGGTGAGGAAACGGAATGGATGCGTTTTGAGCAAAAGGAATCGGAGAACATGTATGACAAATTGCATGAATGTGACGGAGGCTAGGAGTGTGTGCAAGGGTAGGGCTGTCTGGTGCTCTGTCATCTCTTCCCACCCTGCAAGGGACGTGGCGTGAAGGTATATAGATAGATAGATTTTTAGAAAGATGATAGATTTAGAGATAGATAGATGCGCCACAGTTAAATTACAACATACAAATAAGTAGAATTATGACTTTGATATATACCTAGTAGTAAATACCTAGATGCCAAAAAAATATTATTCGTTTAATTTTTAAAATTACTATCGCTTCAAAAATAATGTTTGTAGCAGTCCCAGGTATGTGTGAACATCGGTACTTCTATTGTTTTGATAGCCAGACGGGTAGATGTATTGTTTTAGAGGTCCTAATTGTCTGACAACTTTCTAAGAATTTTCCATTAGGCTAACTACACGATCAGGTAGGTATAACGGTATAGGGGTCTATTGTAATATTTGGGGTTCATTGTTTAAATAATTGGTTTCAGGGTAGATATGTAAGTGCAAACAGGTAAGAATAGTATTCAAGTAAGATCCTTGCATAGTTGTTTTCAGTTAGTCGATCTCCAGTCCTTGTCACGTTCAGTCAAGCTAATAATTGCGAAGCCAAAATATGGCCTTCATAATATAGACGTCAGGACATTTAAGCCTCGGGCGACTTATGTGTATACTGTATATCGTGTTACTAAATACCTATTTGTCTTATTGTGTAATTTGCCGTATAATAATAACGTAGAGACTGTGTTGGTTATTCATTGTGCGCACGAACTTGTATTCTACCTAATTCATTTTATAACGAACTCTTTATTAAGTGCCTGAACTGTTAATTGTAACTACATGTTACCACAATTGCCTAAGTGTGGACGAACTGTTTAATTGTTATTATATCTGAGTGTACAAATTGCCTAACATCGTGTGACGTAACTATTGCATCGCGCTAGTGTATGAAGCGAAGACAGCATCACCGCAATCGTCACAAGGAGGGCTAGATATCCTCCATCACCTCATCACAGGGAGGGCCCCCAAGCCTCTCTTACATCATCACCGCCGAGGCCTAGGCAGGCCTTGTGCACCTTCATCACCGTGGAACATCGGTAGGGCTGCGTAGTGCGTGCCCCTATCATCATCGAGGGACAGGAGATTACGTTCGTATTTTTGGAGTTGCGTGTGTGAAGTGTTGTTTCATCAGTGTTACGTACGTACATGGACAGTTTCGGACAATTAGTTTTAAATGTAGTGATTATATAACATCCGTAGCGTAAGTACCTAGCTTTAAGATTCTTATTTGATTTGTAAATATATGTATAAAATTTCATTCTATTGTTTTCACTCCTCCAAAGCACCCAGAACTCAAGCATAAAAGAAATAAGTAATTGTTTATTGACACTGGGAGCTGAACTGCGGACAAGGTGCTCTCCCAAGCCTGAAGCTACGTGTCAACTTATTATAATATTTTTTATTTTCAGCTTGCGGCGCTAATGAAATATGGAATCCTTGTCCTAAATATTGCACATACGATCCCGATTGTCGCTCATATATGTATGGAGTGACTTACGACTGCACACCCAAGCCTGCTGATTGGAAATGTACTGGAAGATGTGTATGTGCTCCAGGATTTGTCAGAATAGATGACAAGTGTGTGGAACCATCCCAATGTAAAAATATCCATAATTATTATATTACTTTTTAATTACTTTTAGAGTAGAAGTGTAAAAAGGTACCAATCCTTCCCCCAATAGATCTAATGCCTCATCACACGCTTGGCGAGCGACGGGCCAAGCGGGTGCTCATGAGTAAAAAGGCGTGAACGTTCGGCTACCTACACGAGCCAAGACAAACGCCACGCCTTTTAAATCATGAACATCTGCTCGGCCCGGCGCCTGCCAAGCGTCTGACGTTGGCATTATGTTTCTCTTTTACGAGGCAATATATTGCTCCACTCACGGCGATTTCACGTCAAAATGACGCAATATGCTTGATATTGTCGTGACGTCATTGTGACGCAAAACTGTCGGTAGTGGAGCAATTTATTGCCTCGTGTTAGTGAGCGTTATAGCTGAAATTGCCCGATACACTTAGGCAATGAATTGCGCATGCACAAGTGAAATTATCAACCGTCGACGGTTTACAAATGGATGATTATACTTTTGCATGCGCAATTACTCCTCAGGGAACGTTTATCTCCTTCCGATACGATCAAATTTTGCAAATAATAATAATTCTTACATCTATTGGTAACTTATTCCAGGCTGCAGGGCAAATGAGAAAGCCCGTTCTCTCAAGCAAGTGAATCACCTATACATATTTAAAAACAATCGGTGATGTCGCCCTGTGAATGGGGTCCTTTCATGTTTTTTTCATTTTGGTTCTCGGTACAATAACTGTAAATTTAGGTTTAGCCAAAATTTGAGATTTTAATTTTGTGTCTTTGTGGATATATTTATAAAATAAAGTCTCAATTCGATTTCAGCGCGAAAACAGGTTTTTGACAGGCCCACATATTGTGACGTCACGTTCCCCAACCCTCCCAAACCAAACCCGCAAACATTCAAAATTTTGACTATGAATTTCATGGCGTTAAGGAACCTATACAAATGGCGTCATGTCAACCTATACTCGGATTCAAAGACAGTGAGATGGCTAGTTTATATTCTGTTCCTTTGTTTAGGTTGCAGTGATAAACCAAACACGGAACTGGTGCAATGTCCTAATCCATGTCCAGGAGGAACATGCAGTCAACCAGAGTTTAGTCCATGCAAAAACTCCTGCACTCCATGGGGATGTCAGTGTAAAAAGGGATATGTTGAAAATTTAACCGGACAATGTACTGCTCTTTCGGATTGTCGTAAGTGAATTGTCAATGAACAGTTAGGCTACACCTTTTTACGATATCATGTTGGCTTTTAGATTTACAGAAATTGGACTTTGGAATACGTCCTCGAAAATATACCTAATTTTAATGAACACTAAATATATATTGAACACCCGCCTCACGCTCTAGGTATTATAGTCCAGTAATATGGTGTATTAGCGGAAAAAAAAATACTTCTATATTTTTTTCCAAGATAAGATATGCCTTCAAATTTTCTCTGGCTACTGTGTATGTATCCACGATTTTTATTTCGACTTGTAGTCAGGCGGCCACAGCGTAGTTTTTGCTTGCGGTCATTTGAAAACCGAAAACTTGACAAAATCGTCATTGGCAAGAACTTCTATAACTATATAATTTATACAGATATCAACATAATTCAAATTGAATTATATTTTAAAATTCGAGTACATGGTTGGCACAGTTGGTTGAGGCGGCAATCTCTAGAGCGGGAGGTGCCAGGTTCAAACCCCGGCGGTGGCGATGTGTTCCACACTTTGCGATACAGGCTTTTAGCCTAGTTCAAGGTGTGGAAGAAAGTATTTGGGTTTTTGTATGCAGGCTCAGATCCTTTAATAAAATGAGAAAATATAAAAAATAAAAATAAAAAAATATATTAAATTCAATAAACTAAATATTTAATACAACTATTTTTTGGTAAATAGGTATTATGGAAGTCTCCCAAATTGACCTTGCAAAGTATTTGGGTTTGTGCATGCAAGCCCAGATCCTTAAAAAAATAAATAACTTTTTCTTTTATTTATTTAATATGATATTATTGTATAGATATCTTACAATCATGTCTGATTTGTTTTTGTCACAAAATTTTTCAAGATTATTATTTTTTCTGGTATTGTTTTTTTTATGTTTTGTACGTTTTTTTTGTTTATATTTATTTCTTTCTTGACTTTTTTCTTTTTGATTTTCATATGAATATTTTACAGTCATATTTTGTTTTTATTGTATAGTTTTTTTCCATATTAAGTAATATTTTTTTACGATTGTTATAAATTCTTCCTAATGGTTATCTTATACCTATTTATAAATTATTTAAATGTTCCATTTACTCCATGTACTACATTCGCTTATGCTACCAATTGTGAGAAATTTTTATTGTTTTTAATTATATTTTGTATTTTTCAAAGGCCGTATGGCCGTTTATGTCATAATAAATAAATTATTATTTAAGCTTAAAAAAATGATATGATATAGGTATTGTCTCATTTGACATTATGTTGCAGTTAAATGTGGTCCTAACGAAGTCCTCGACTGCAATTCATATTCGGGCATGGTTCAATCGGTTTGTGACCAGACCTGTTCTACATTAGGAACTAGAGCTGATAAATGTCTAAGGTATCATGGTGAATGTGTAGAAAAGTGCTATTGCAAAAAGGGTTATGTAAGGAATGACCAGAACAAATGCATACCTGTCGACGAATGTCCAAGTGAGTATTTTAATTTATTTTTATGTTTTTCATAATCGGACAATTTTTATATTTTTGTGAGACCATCGGAATTTTGTACATGTCAAGGTCTAATATGAAAATCCGCAAAGTCCGCAAATGTCCGCAAAGTGTATGACAAACTGTATGAGTGTGACGGAAGCTGAGAGTGTGTGGATAGGGATGTCTGCCGCTCTGTCCTCTCTGCCTACCCTGCAAGGGACGTGGCGTGAGGGTATACATAGATAGATAGATAGAAGTTCTAATTTTTTTTTCAACTTTCAGAAAGGTTCATGTGTGGCGAAAATGAAGAATACCATGCCTGTGCACCATATTGTCCAAAAGAGAAAACCTGTTACTCTTATTTAACGTTACGCGAAGAAAATCTTTGTCCAGGTGAATTTAATCACTTTTCATACGAATGCTACCCAGGATGCAGATGCAAAGCGGGTTATGTGAGAGATGAAGATGGCAAATGTATCCACCCATCTAAATGTAAGTTTAAAAAAAAAACAAGATTTAAGGCTCGCGACCCAACCATGATGTCACGGTCATGTCCCGCGGCATCAAGGTTCAAAATCGAATGAAATCAAAGTTTTTTTCCATTTATTTGGGGTTGATTTCGCTTCAACTTTTCGTTTCAACAAAAAACTTTTACGGTCATTCCCAATAATTCGTATTTTATTAATACAAAAAATGCTTTCTTTCGGAAAAAGGATGTTAGCTGCAAAAGGAGTTGCAAATTGTGTAATTGGTAGCCCTGATTGTCGAATCATTTCATAAGAGCTGTCAAAGGTCCGCAATTTTCTGACATTGTATATTTTACAAGTAACCTACAACGCTTTAAATATAGCAAAGCAGCGCGAAATAATTTTAAAGGAATGATATTTTTGCGAATTGGAAAAAGAAAAAAATGCTCAGATAATGCCAGTTTATTCTAATAACAATACAATTTTTTTTTTTTTTAAACAAGAAATCTAATTATCAGTTCACGCAATACTAAACCAAGTTTGCACCAAGGAACTTCAGTCGCGAAATACACTAAGTATATCAAATCCAGACACCAGAAACAAAAGGGACGTCGACAATGTCAACTTGGTACCCGCGACTGGTCGCGTTACCAATGAGGTGGTCGGTAGCCTGGATGGTATCGCGCTCGACTGTTAATCCGGTGGGCGCGGGTTCAATCCCGACTTACTCCACTTCACAACACAAGCTTTTCAAGCTTTCTGTGAAGGGGACAAAGATGTATTTGGGTTTATTTCGATAAACCCAGATTCTTTTGAAAAAAATAAATTGTCCTAGTGTAATAGGGCTCTAAATCACCACATAATATGATCGTCACAGACAATCAAATAATACTATACTATACCCTCACGCCACCTCCCTTGCGGGGTAGGCAGAGAGAACGGATCGCCAGACTTTCCTATCCTTACACACACTTCGGGCTTCCGTCACATTCATGCAATTCCTCATACACATTCTACTTACTTTTACTCAAAACACGTCCGTCTTTGAGGATCTGGTCAACTTGGTCCAGTCATGTGGTTCTTGGACGGCCGCATTTCCTTACACCCCTTCTTAATAAACATAAATTAAATCAGTTTTAGCCAACTCCTAGTCATAATGTTTAATTTTTTTTCTAAGAGTATGCATACCGACATTTCAAAAATTTCTAAAAAAGGGAGATCTTATATCTCGACAACCATTACTAAATATGCTTTGAAACAAAATAGGGTAGATGCAATAAACCTTTATCTAGGGAAAGACCATAATAGATTTTTTAAATCTTGTATAGATTTCTCAAAAAAAAAATGAAAAACCCCTCTGATCTTTTTTCCGAAGGAAGAAAACTCGTTTCCCGAATGTCGCGGTATATTTTTTTTTTCTGTACTGATAATATGCATTAAAATCTAGGGAATAACCGTAAAAGTTTTTTGATAGACGCTAAAATAGTCCCGAAAAATGGAAAAAAACGCTATTTTTACCATTTTATCATGCGATTGTTCACGCGATTATGAACCTTAATAATGCCGTGGGAAATGACTATGACGTCATTCGTGGTGCCAAGCCCTTAAACAATAATGTTTATTGCAGGTTGTGGTCGTAATTCTCACCTGGTCGACCGTCCCAATTGTTGTAATAATTGTGACCAAAGATTTGAGCCGCCATGCCCTTGTAGTGAAGTAGAAGTGGGATGTGAGTGTGACCCAGGATACGTCAACCACCCTTGGTCTTCAAGTTGCATGCCTGTCGAATATTGTCGTTCAAACCAGTAAAGGGAGACATCGTTGTATGGGCGCTATACAAAAGGTCCGGTAGTCGTGAATTTTGTTGTTGATGCCGGGATTATAATGTTATGTTAAAAAAATGCGACCTTCTAGGGCTGCTGCGCTCCGCTTGATAGTGAAAAAACCTATTTATTTTCTGCCAGCTATTTCTATTTTCAAAATACCTCCCAAACTATTATATAGCTCATTCTATCGAAAAGTTATTGTTTAAGTTATAAAATTTTAAACGTACGATTTTTTCTGTAAAACCAACCGTTTCGGAGGTATTTTGAAAATAGAAATGGATAGCAGAAATTTAGTGGGTTTTTTCGCTACTTAGCGGAGCGCGTCAGTCCTAGAAGGTCGCATTTTTGAAAATTATAGTCCCAGCACAAATAACATACCGAAAATTCAGAACTGCCGCATCTTTTGCAGAGCATATGTATGGATTTACTAGGTAAATAGATTCAGTAAAATAATATTAGAGTCAGAAAAAAAGATGGACCCCATTTAAAAAAAGGTAGATATAGGTTTACCATATAACCAAATCCTCAACAATTGCACCATCATTACCATACAAATCTCTTTAATCATTTGCTTATCACTCAGTATTCTGTCACTGTTTTATTTTATTTAATTAGGTAGGTATTATACGTATGTTTCACTTAAACTATGTGTAGCATATACAGAAAAATGTTAAATGAATTACAAAGTTAAATGTACAACAAAATAAAGATGAAACAAAACATTCATATTTTGGATATTATATTCCTTTAATGTTGATATACATACATATATTGTTATATTGATATTATGATGTTCTTTATATGACCATACATTACGATAAATAAATTATGTTAAAAATACATAAGTACTAGGTGTCTTTACTGTAAAATAATAAGAAAAACAGTAAGTAGGAGTATTCTGTCTTTAATATTCACACCGTTTTTACAAAACACAATTTGGAATCTACGCAAGTTGAATTAATCGTACTGACTCTGAGGAATCCCGGTTTACATTGACATCCTAATTTTACACATTTTCTAATGCATGGACGATATTGAGGATTTCCACAAATTCCACAACAGTTGGGATTAGGTACCAGTTGAGAATTATTCTGACAACCTGAAAAAGAGATGTCATTGTTTAATAACTCACTTAAGACTGCTTAAAAACCAAACACTAAAGGAGAGAGTTGTCAATTACTAAAAAAGTCAAGTCACAACAATTGATTATTGTAATTACATATTATTAAACCATGTTTAGGCCAAATTATGGAAATATGGGTATAAAGTGAATGCGGCGCCCCTAGCGGTGCGGTCCAGAAAGCTCTGACGGATTCATACAAGTTTTTGTTCAATTAGGTTATGATTTATGTTTCCTTTATATAACAATGATACGGGGCCACACCTTTACGTCACATTAAGAAGTAAAATACACTGATATTTGAACATAAGTTTGGAAAAACGCTATCAAACATGACAGTCAGACCGTACTTCGTGAGTGACGTCACACTTTACACCCGTGTATAACATATTTTGTTTTTTTTAAGGTACAGATAGAGGCATATACAACAATACAAAGATAAGGGTAAATATTTATTGACGAAGCAGACCTATATCAAATGAATGTCACAAGTGGTTGGTTGGCAGACATCGCCTACGGCAATAAACCCGCCATTTGGAAGATATGTTTTCTTATCAATAAAGATTTTATTTATTTATTTATTACATCCAGACACATACAACATTCAAATAAACTACTAAATTTTAATTTATTACGCCATCACGGTATTCTATCAGTTATAATGGTTTTTAATTCTGATTCTCCAAAACTGATTCCGAGTTGTATGTATAATAATTATATTACCTACCTATTAGGTTTCTCAAATTAATTCATTTACATTTTATAGCAAAATTTTGTTGGACTATTTTTACCTACATGATTATGTCTATATCTATATTCAGTTTGCGCGAATATTAAACAAACCGAAATTATAATATGATGTTGTATCGTTTCCGGTTAAGCTAGATATTTTCTATTTAAATCATCTGCAAAATTTGGATCTTTTGTTATAATATACGAGTATTTTTAATACCCAATTTTTGGTTGATCTCGAAAATTTGGGACAGCGATGTAAACTAAATACTTATTATTATCACTTGATTTTAATTTGTTTATTAATTGTTATTGATAAAATCGGAAACTTACATTCAGGTGGAGTGACACACTTGTCATATTTGTTTCTCACGAAACCTTTTTTGCATCTACATGCTGGTACACACTGGTATGTGGGGTGTATTTGTATAAATGGACAATCATTCTCTTCCCATAATGTTACGTAAGGGTCACAAGTTCTCTCTATTGGGCAGGGCGTTGGACACGGAATGTATTCTTCGTTTGCTCCACATGTGAACCTTGCTGAAAGTTGAAACAGAAAATTTCTAACTACTGTATTATTTCTAACTGGCTCGCAAACATTCTATGCATAGATAGACATAGATACATATTATAACATTTTACAAATTGTCCTTTTGTTTTAATGACTCAACTTCAAAAAGAGATTGTCTCGTACATCTCGTGATATCTTTTTTTTTTACCAAAAATAACCCTTACTTCACATCAAATTATAATAATGATGAATTAGACTTGAGTCAAACAACGCCAACAAGCTTCTGCCAACGATCAGCTGATGCGATGTTTCCATCCCTCAAATGTTCAGGCTGACAGTCCATAAATAAAAAGTCTATGATTTTTCAAATACCCATAGATACAAATAGATAGCATCAACAACAGCAGAAAACAGCAGACGCCTGAGCAGGCCTGCAATAGTAAGTAGACTTATCTCGGTTTACCTTTTGATGGCAGTCAGAAGATATCACCTCGCATGTAGCTACTTCTAATAACTCATACGATCAAAATACTTACTAATAATAAATGTATCCTTTGGAGGCATGCCCATGAAATGCGGCTTTGAGAGAGTAAGGACTAAATATCAAATGTCCGAAGTCTATCCTCCTGCATGAGAGAATTTTGCGCCAGTTTTTGGATTTTTGGTGTCATATTGTTATAACTATTGAAATATTAAATGAGCGAAAACAGTTTGTCGGAACCCTGAGAGTGATTGTGTAGTGCAGAGTGGAATCAGTTATTGAACAACACAGATAGTTCAAAAAAGCCTTGCACAAAAAAGCAGGGCAGTGCCGTGGAACTCAAAACGAAAAAAAAAAAGTACCTATCCTTTTAACCTCCTGAGTGTTTCGGTCCTACACATAGTACTTAAAATTAAAAAAAATCCTACGTTGACATCTAGCGACATTTTATAAAACTTTTACTACAGTGTTATAGGGTAGAGTATTTTGAACATTAAAATATGTCGGTAAAGCAGGAATTTTTATAAGAAAAAAATCTGTCATCATTTTATTCAAGATGGATGGTCCAAGTAGCGGTAGGTCACGGGCAAGAGGTATGAAAATCAGTAAATATTTGTTTAATCCTGATGTTAACAGGATTATAAAATATTAAATTTATATTCATGATTAAACACTTTATCGAAATAGAGAAATATTTTCTGAATTACTTATTACATGCGCCCACAATTTTCTTATATACTTCTAAGTTCTACATGTAGTACTTCGGTCTCTAGATCGATAAATATTTTTTTTATTATGTACTTATTTAATCACGGGATTCACTGTTATAACATTTGAAATACAACGTATATAGATCCATGTTCTTATTAATATGTTTTACTTCTAGGATTACAAGATAATGACATTTATATGCCACGATACGGAGGGTGATTCTCCTAACTCTGATACTAATGATAGTTAAGCTATGATTGTTTATGTGATTCCGAGATTTCAACGCAGGCTGAAAATACAGCTGAATGCACATCATTATGATCTATGATCAAAGCTTTTCAAAAAAAAAAAAAAAAAGAAAATAACTTTAAAAAAAGAAAAGTACAGATCAAACCAATACCTGCAGAGTCCATTATACATCACTAAGCCGAACTTTTGCCCTCTTACGCTGAAAATCGGCGGAGGTGCAGAAGCCTGGCTACTCGTTGACAACAACCAAGGTGTATAAAGTGTAAAATATATTTGTGTGTGGGATAAAATAATTAACATCTGGATGGTGTTGGATACCATGGTACTTTATATAGTACGTATGGAAAATCCACATTTTCCTTCCGGGATTTTTTAAAATATTTTTCTGGTTACCCTTAAGGCGTATAAAATTCACCCCCTAAAAATTATTGCTATTGAAACAAAAATATTTCTCGGCGCTCAGGAGGTTATATTTATTTGTAAAACATACTCACGTGGACATTCACTGACGGGAACACATTGGTTCTGGTCATTCCTGACATAACCCTTGATACAATAGCATTGCTCTACACATTCATCTAGACCGATTGGACATTGGTCTTCACTTCCTAATGAAGAGCATGTTTGATCACAAGCTGCACCCGGTGATGCGCTGCAGTCGAGGATTTCATTAGGACCACACTTAGCTGAAACATTGTACAAAATTAGAAACTGGAAAACCAAAACTTTATATCTAGAGAAATGGCAAATTTTCACATAGTACCTATGACATATTTTGTCTTATTTTTATTTTATTTATTACACATTTATTTTATTTATTCAGGTAGTCATCAATTATACGATTATGTAGTCTCTCTATTAACGGACAGTGTCATCCAGTAGTTTTTGGTGTCGATGGGATGAACAGCACTTCGCCCGGCACCCGTAGTAGTTGAGAGAAGAGGGGGAGGGGTGACTTAGTTAAACAGTTTACTTACGACATTGCGTAAGAGGAATACATATCCTGCTTGAATTTAAAACATATCCCTTTTTACACTGACACCCCCATGGCATGCAGTATCCATCCCATGGGGGTGTCATGCATGGATCAAACTCTGGACGAATGCAGGTTCCTCCATCACATGGATTCGGACATTTCACCAGTTCAGCGTTTGGATCAGTACAACCTACACAAAGGAGTAAAATATTAGTCATCATGAGTTATTTTTGATTTACGAATTTATTCTTGTATAGCGTAGGATTTTTTCTAGATTCCGGGTGAACTGAAATGGCGAATGTTTCTCGAGTGTGAAGTGATCACTTAAGCCAGCCGAGGTCGTTCGTAAGCCCGACAATGTTCATCCTTTATTATTCTACACTGTTGTAGGAATACTACATTTAGAGTACGCATACTCATATTTAAAAAAAATCTAAAAACGGGAGACTTTGGATCTCTAATTTGCTTTGGAAAAAATAGAATACATGCATTGAACCTTTAAGGGAATTGCCGTAAAAGATTTTTTACATCAAATTTTTGCAATAAAAAAAAACGTGAAAAACACTTGTGATCTTTTTTCCGAAAGATAGAAACTCGTTTCCCGAAAGTCACGGAGAATATTTTTGTACTGATAATGTGCATTAAAATCTTGGGAATAACCATAAAAGTTTGTTAATTGAAGCGAAATTAACCCCAAAAAATGAAAAAAAAAAACGCTAAATTTACAATTTTATCATGCGATTATGCACGCGATTTTGAACCTTAATGCCGTGGGAAATGAGCATGACATCATAGTTGGGTCGGGAGCCTTAATAATTAACAAGCACACTAATTATTAATATTTTTACATTTGGTCGGCTTCTCGCATTTCTCTCCTATTCTAACATATCCTGGAGCACATTCGCATCTTCCGGTACACTTCCATTTGGCAGAAGGGGTCGTGCAATCTGGAATCCGTCCGTACATATATGACTCACAAGTGGCATCAAATGTACACCATTTCGGACAAGGATTCCATATTTCATTAGCGCCACAAACTGAAAATAAAAGTACTTATTAGGTACCATGTTCCAGAAAAACTGTCGTAGAATGCATATATACTCACATCACTATCATGATTCGCATTTCTGGGATATTTGTGATAATTGAAATAGATTTAAAAAAATATATTCATTAAGATTATTTTGACAATCACAATTTTATATTTTTGTGAGAGCATCAGAACAAGCATACGTGTCGTAGTTGAATAAAACAAATAGGTGTATCTTAACAGATACACGGCAAAGGATGGATCTTCCATCAGGCTTATGACTGATCGTCAGATGGATGGACTGGAATTGGTGAATGTTACTTAAGTGTAAAGAGATGACATTAAGCCAGCCGACGATCAGTCATAAGCATGATGGAAGGTCCATCCTTTGCCGTGTATCTGTTGAGATATAACTACTTGTTATATATTTATGAGATTATTTAGAGTTTTAAGGTACGGGTGTGTCGGCAGAAGACCGCCGAAGTGTGTTGGAATGTTCCTGGTACGCGGTCCAGAGAAAGATCCAAGCGCAAGTTGCAAAAGTTAGAGCATAGTGCTGGTCAAAAATAGGCAGACCACACCACTTTGTGGGAATAATTAAGCCAAGGAGGAGAATAAGAAAAGTTATCTATCAAGAGTTTGAGGTGTCAAAACCAATAGAATATACCCCAAAGCAGAAACAAAATCTCTTTCAAGAACTTCTGAATTGAAGACACTGATATGAATTATCAGAAAAACACACAAAAAACAGGAAAATCATGAGAAAACAGACGAAATAAGGCCACCAAAACGATGGCATGACAGTTAGGAGTCCATTTTCATCATCATCCGTAGGCTTTATTTAAGGCACTCGAAATCGTCAGGTTTACAAATTGAAACAAACATAACAAAATCAAATCCAATAAATCAATAAACAGTTTGAAATTAAATCAATAAATGCATGATGACTTGTGATAATACAAAATAAACAAAACAAGTGTGAAATAATCTTGTAGGCTATCGCAGCGTGATGAATCCATTTCTACGTTGTTCGTTCTTCGGGTTTCCTTACTGCGTGTAGAGTAGTTGAATTAGAGTAGTTGAGGTTTCGGCAGTGATACTACTACCATCTTCTTCTTCTATCTACACGCAGTAAGGAAACCCGAAGAACGAACAACATAGAAAACAGGTGTGGTTTAGTTCAATGCAGGTCTGGATTTAAATTGTTATACGAAATAAGAAGATATTTTAAAAAATCTTACCAGGATCCCCGTAACCAGCAGGGACCACACTTTGTATAAGTGTGAAGGAAATTAATAAAAGTAGAAAAAACCGCTCCATGTCAGTCTGAATGCTCTGATGAATACCTGATATTTGATATTTTAATTTGCTTGATATTTTTAATAGTAGGTGATGTCCACATAAGTAATTAAAGAATAATAAATACTATTCTAATTAAACTAAGTAATTTAAACATACAGGCTGTTTTATAGATTCTTACGAGTATATCATCATGCGTGATCGTAGAGGTTATTTGTAATCTTTTGAGCTAAACTTAGCTTAGTCCAATTTACGTAGTCTCACGGTTTTCGAGATATACGAGATTTGAATTTGTAGGTACATATTGCATAGTGAACAACACGGGAATTAGCTTAAATTAGTAGCGATCTCTTTAAGTTATTGTGTCATATTTTAATGGAACTAATGTTATTTTGTTATATTTTGTACACCGTTTTATAAATGTAAAAAAAGTATGGCATAAAAAATCTCAAGTGAAGACTACAGGGGAAAAACAAGGAATGTCAGTAAAAATCCAAAATTAAAGTAATAATGCCATCTAGTGGCATTTGTGTGTACCTATAATCCTGCAAATAGCCAAAGCAATCAAAGTCGTCGTCACCGACTTATGACGATTTTAGTGCTTGTTTGTACAAGGCAAGAATTATGAAGGTCCGCGCGTAAAAAAGCAAAAACAGTCGATGTCACTTTGTTGTTCCGTGATTCAGATATAGTATTTGATTCAGTCGCTGCCTACGCTCTCAGGGTGGCACCCACACTTCTCTTCATGGTATGGATAGGAAAAATATCTAATATATTTTAACATTACACCGAGACAGAAACCTATTTAAGCAAACATTTTGAGAAAATACAATAAAAAGTCATTAGAGTCATAATGTAAAGAGTGACACCTATGGTTGAAACAAGCATTAACAATGAATGTCACTGACATTCATTGTTAATGCTCTTTACATTATGACTCTAATGACTTTTTATTGTATTTTCTCAAAATGTTTGCTTAAATAGGTTTCTGTCTCGGTGTAATGTTAAAATATATTAGATATTTGATATTTTTACTATGGAAATTAAGCACTTACTTCAAACATTAAGAATATACATAACTTTTAAAAATTAAATTTTGATTTACTCAAAAGTGTCATTGATTGACATTCCTTGTTTTTCCCCTGTGGTCTTCAAGTGACCTCTTCTATCACCCCTGAAGATATATGCATCCATCTATTAAACATCCTGTATTGCGTGCAGTACACTGATGTATTTTTTTCATTGCAATTTTCGATTAATAATTCTTTTTTTTTAATGACCGTTAAATTTGTCTCACGAAGTATGTTTTTTTAAATACTTATAAAATTGATTTATGACTTCGTGTAAATAATTATTTTTTAATAACATGCGCATGAATATAGTGGATAATGAACTGGACGGTGATTTTTATGTGTTAAAATACACACTTTGGTGTTGCTTCTATCTATCTATCTATCTATACCCTCACGCCACGTCCCTTGCGGGGTAGGCAGAGAGGACAGAGCGCCAGACATCCCTATCCTTACACACACTCTTAGCTTCCGTCACACTCATACAGTTTGTCATACACGCTCTCCAATTACTTTTACTCAAAACGCGCCCATCCTTGAGGATCTGGTCGACATGATCGGTCCAGTCCAGTCTGGGGCGGCCGCGTTTCCTCACACCTCTTCGTTCACTCAGATATATCTTTTTTGTCATCCTGTCATCCTTCATTCTCTCAACATGCCCAAATCATCTCAGTTTGTTCACTTTCATTCTAGTTACAACACCAGTCTTGCAGTCACTCATTTCCCTAATAACCTCATTCCTTATACTATCTCTCAGCGTTTTCCCACACATTCTACTTAGCGACCTCATTTCCACTGCATTCAGCCCGGATTCATCCTTCTTCAGCCATGTCCAAGTCTCGCTTGCATACATTTGGGTCGGCACCAAGACAGCATTGTGCCACAGCACTTTTGCTATCATAGACACATTGCTGCTTCACACATAATAATGCACATTATGCATAAAAATGACGGAAGAAAAAAGCTTTCATGTAGTGTATGTCTAATCTTTTTCTGGAGTACCTCCTCTCGACTTTTGTTCGGCGTTGCTGTGAGTGCCCCGTCCAGAATCCTTTTGGAAAAGGATCACACCCTATTGATTCTGTTCGTCTATGTAGAGGACTGGGGCGCTTACCGGCACATCCCCACTGAATGTATCTATCTATGGAATGTATGTCTTATATAAGTATATTGTTATATTTATGTTATTATATTATATTGCTATATTGATGCAGGAGAACATGTACAGAAGATTGTCGTGTTGTCAGTTCAGGAGAAGAAACTGCCACAAAACATCTCCTGCAAAACAAACCTGAGGGCAGGAGACCTCTGGGCAGCCCAAGACAGATATTTATGGACATGTTACCCGAGATCTGAGCGTAATAAATGTTGGCGATGACTGAGAGTCCGTTGCTGCAGACAGGAAAGCTTGGAGCTCCACTCTTCTGGAGGCCAAAACTCTACCGGAGTTGTACGGCCATCGGAAGTTTCCTTTTGCTATGTAAATAATTTAATTAATGTTTTGAAATTAATTATAAATAATTTTAGCAGCAGCAAATTTAGTTACTTAATAACGCTATTTATCTATATGATTAATCCGTCTTATTTCTTTTACCAATGCAATACAACATGTTAAAAAATGGTATCGATGGTATTCAATATCGATGTCAATGTTGAGCATTTACATCACTTTTAAATTTAAAGAAGAAGACGAAAGAAGAACAGGAATCGATTTTCGAAAATAGTTTGAGGCTATGATTTGACCAAGGATTTGAAGGAACCTCGAAGCTTTCGAGAGGAAAATCTTCCGTAGGATATTCGGGCCCACCAAAGATGGGCAAACCTGGAGGAGAAGATACAACCCTGAGCTCTATGACCTGTACCAGGAGGTCGGCGTGGTCCGTTTAATTAAAATTGGCAGACTGCGCTGGCTGGGACATTTGCATCGCATGGACGATCAGGAGCCAGCCAAAAAAGTAATGTCCACTGATCCATATGGACATAGGAGCGTGGGGAGACCGAAGCTGCGATGGCTTGATGGGGTGGTTGCAAACTGTCGAGCACTGGGGGAGAGAAATTGGAAAGTGGCAGCAATGGACAGAGGGAGATAGCGACAGCTCTTAGAGGCAGCTAAGACCCACACAGGGTTGTAACGCTGTAGATGATGATGATGATGATTTGACCAAACATTACTATAAATAAATAAGTAGGTACCTACTAGGTGTCTTTATTCGAAAATAAAAAGAAAAACAGTATATAAGAATATTCTGTCTTTATTATTCACACCACTTTTGCCGAACACAATTTGGAATCTATGCAAGTTGAATTAAACATGCTGACTCTGAGGAAACCAGGTTTACATTGACATCCTAATTTTACACATTTTCTAATGCATGGACGAGATTGAGGATATCCACAAAATCCACAACAGTTGGGATTAGGTACCAGTTGAGAATTATTCTCACAACCTGAAAAAGAGACGTCATTGTTTAATAGCTCAATTAAGTCTTCTTAAATAATATAAGTAATAATATAAGTTAAATCCCTTATGCCCAATCCCACCAACTTTTTCCTAGGAAGGAGAGCCCTAAGAAATTTGCATACAAAAACAGAGATAATATTATATTTATTGAATAAAGAACATCAGCTTCCAGCACCACCACAGCCCAAATCCATAAGAAATGCAACATGCAGCTCACCTGCTCTGGACGGAGATATTTGGGCACCTAACGTAGGTGAGTTACAAAAAAAAAACTCCGCGACTTTCGGGAAACGAGTTTCCGTCTTTCAGAAGAAAGATCAGAGGTGTTTTAACTTATTTTTTTGTAAAGTCTATACAAGATATAAAAAATCTTTTACGGTTATTCCCTAGATAAATGTATAATGCATCTACCCTATTTTTTTTTCAAAGCATATTTAGTAACGGTTGTCGAGATAGAAGGTCTCCCGTTTTTAAAAAATTTTGAAATGTCGGTATGCACACTCTTAATATCAACAATTTAGTACAGCGATGTATACTATTGTATGTATTGATAAAATCAGAAACTTACATTCAGCTGGAGTGACACACTTGTCACGGTTGTTTCTCAAAAAACCCTTTTTGCATCTACACCCTGGTACACACTGGTATAAAGGGTGTATTACTTTACGTGGACAAACATTATTATCTTCCTTTAATTTTACATAAGGGTTACAAGTTTTCTTTAACGGGCAGATAGGTGGACACGGAATGTATTCTTCGTTTGCTCCACATGTGAACTTTGCTGAAAGTTGAAACAGAAAATTTCTAAATACTGTATTATTTCTAACCGGCTCGGGCACATTCTACGTATATGCTCACAGATAGCATCAACAACAGCTGTCTCCAATATCATCCCGAAATCAACAGTCGTCAGGGCAGGCCTGAAATGACCATCCAGATTCCAGAGGCTGTACACATCTGAGCTGCACCAGGCTGGAATGATATGGGAATAGGGGACGAAGTTGGCCCAGGACAGAAAAGCCTGGAATGCTGGGTGACGAACACATGCTCCAAATAGGGAGCAAACGTGGAATTGTATGTGTGTATTTTGTATCGTCTGTATTCCCCACCTCGGGTTGGTACTTGGATTCGTCTATTTTAAATTAGGTTGGTAGGTCCGATTCTGATGTAATTAATTAAGTCTGAACTTAGTGAAACAGAAATTAAAATGCACTCATTTCAAATTCCAAATGCTCTACAGCCTATCCAATATGAAAACCTGAACTTAAAATAATAGGTATATGATAAAATAGGCCACGATAAATAGAATAAGCGACAACAAGCGCGGTAAGTCGACTTACCTACGTCGCGGTTTGCGATTTGACTGCAGTCCGAGGATATCGCCTTGTAATGTAGTTAATTCTAATATTTAATAATGACTATACATTTAAATTTATTTGTAAAATATACTCACGTGGACATTCACTGACAGGAACACATTGGTTCTGGTCATTCCTAACATAACCCTTGATACAATAGCATTGCTCTATACATTCATCCAGACCGATTGGACATTGATTTATATTTCCTAATGTAGAGCACGTTTGATCACAAGCTACACCCGGTGATGCGCAGCACTCGAGGATTTCATTAGCACCACACTTAGCTGAAACATTTTACAAAATTGGACAGTGGAAAACCAATACTTCATATGTACAGAAAGGGGAAATTTTTACATTTAGTTAGTATGTCTGAGTTTGTCTACAATATAGTTACCACTTTACAATCATGTAGTCTCATAACTAATTTACAATGTAAGATGGGCTTGCTGGACTTACATGCAGCCATCGGTTGGTTTAGGTGATCACTTTACTCTCGAGAAAAATTAGATTTACGCGGGGGCAAGACTTGCCAACACGTTTCTCAGAATTATAGGCTAACAAGGATTTATGAAGATGCAAATGCCCGAAATATAGGGATTTGTAAATCTCATATTTATTGTTAAAAATCGTTATTAGTGTCGAATACATTTTTTATTTGTTTACACTTTTGGTGAACAAGAGCAAGACCATATTTGTTCACTGGGACGAACTTATCGCAGTACTGTGATCTCTGGTAGCTAACCCAAAAAAATAACTTTGAAATACAAAGTAGTTTTCGGTGTCGATGAGATGAACAGTACTTCGCCCGGCACCCGCAGTAGTTGAGAGAAGAGGGGGAGAGGTGACTTAGTTAAACAGTTTACTTACGACATTGCGTAAGAGGAATACATATCCCGCTTGAATTTAAAACATTTCCCTTTTTACACTGACACCCCCATGGCATGCAGGATGCATTACATGGAACAAACTCTGGACGGATGCAGGTTCCTCCTTCACATGGATTTGGTAATTTCACCAGTTCAGCGTTTGGATCAGTGCAACCTAAACAAAAGAGTTAAATTTGAATCATCCTTTTTTTCTGCAACACTGTATCTCTTGAAGGAATGACGGATATGGAATTGGTTTTATGAATGCATTGTTGTATTATTGTCCGTAGAACCAACCTTAGGTTCTTGGACTGTTGTAGATTATTAATTCATTTATTTTATGAGCGTTTACCGAAAAGATTCAATTCTATTCAAATCTATCCCCTCACGCCACGTCCCTTGCGGGGCAGGCAGAGGGAGCGAATCGCCAGACTCTCCTATCATGTGTGCTGTGGTCAGGTTTAACATGCAAACTATTAGGTGTTACACTTCGAAATCAATTATGATACGTGAATTTTAAAACAATAGTAATTTTGTCGACTGCGCATGCGCTATCGCATTATGTCGTGCATCACACGAAACTTGCGCTAACCAGTTACCTCAATGTGATCACGAAATCACGAAATTATTTTTCGATAAAATAAATAATAGCGTATTTCATTAAGTACATTGAAGGAATCCCGCGGGCTTAAGGCCCTCGAGGGTTAGCCTTAAGGTTGCCCCCCGGCAAACCCCACCCCTAAATTACATTCCTTCAGTGTCCTTATCCAAGGAAATTACAATTCACACTTACAGATAAGAGACTTAAACACTAATTCATCCACATATGTACAAGTCTTAAATACTAGGTTTAAGTACAAATAAACACACTAATTATTAATATTTTTACATTTGGTCGGCTTCACACATTTCTCTCCTATTCTAACATATCCTGGAGCACAGTCGCATCTTCCGGTACACTTCCATTTAGCAGAAGGGGTCGTGCAATTTCGAATCCATCCGTTCATATATGACTCACAAGTGGCATCAAATGTACACCATTTGGGACAAGGATTCCATATTTCATTAGCGCCGCAAACTGAAAACAAAAATACTTATTACCATGTTTCACAAAAACCGTCGTAGAATGTATATTCACATCACTATTATGATTCGCATTTCTGGGATTTTTGTGATTAACATTTTAAAAAAAGGTGTCTCAGATCTAGTAACTTGGGTAAACAATTTTATTAGGTTATCAAGAGTAATGTTAGGATATTACAAAAACATTGGACAGAGACCAAAACAGACACAACAAGAACCAAAGCTCTTTTAAGAACCTTCGAGTTGAAGATACACACTTATACGAATTACCAGAAACACACTGAATAACAAATTTGGAAACACAGAAATTAGTTAAATAATGAGAAACCAGACGTAATATGGCCACTGAAACAATGGCATGACGTTTTTCACCACATGAGGAGTAAGCATATTAAATGGTTTTTTTTAATCATCCGAAGGCCTTGAAATCATCAGGTTTACAGGTTTACATATTGAAACAAACATTACAAAATCAAATGCAATAAAATCAATAAACAATAAATGAATTGTGACTTGTAATAATACAAAATAATGAAACCGGTGTGGTTTAGTTCAATGCACGTCTGGATGTAAATTGTTCAGAGCTATATGTATGTACATTACTTCAATGACAACAGATCGTAGGAATACGAAATAAGAAAATATAAAAAAAATCATACCCGTGAAGTCAGCCGGATCCACATTTTGTATTAGTGTCAAGGGAATTAATATGAATAAAAGAAACCGCTCCATTTCGTTCTGAATGTTCTGTTCTGATGTTTAATATTTTTATCAGTAGGTTCTGCCCACATAATTAAAGAATAATACATACTATTTTAATTAATCTAAGTAATTCAGCTATACAGGCTGTTGAATAGATACATAATATATCTTCAGGGGTGATAGTAGAGGTCATTAAATTTGTAATATTTTGAGCCAAACTTAGCATTGTGCAAAGTCTCACGGTTTTCGAGATATTCGAGATTTAAATTCACACGTTTTCAATTTCCTGTTTTTTTTTATGATGGAAATTTGCTTAAATTAGTAGCGATCTCTTCAAATTATTGTGTCATATTTTTATGGAACAAAATAATGTTTTTATGATATTTTGTACATCATTTTAAAGAGTATAAATCAAAGAATTTTCTTTCCAGACTTCTGAATCTTAAAGCATTTTGTTTCTTAACGAAAATTCCCCCGAATTCGTAACTCGTTTTTTAATCCGTTTCCCGAAACTATATTCCCAAAATTTTCATCATTATTGTCTCTTTGGATTAAAGCTAAATACTTAAGTAAGAGATACTTAAGTAAGTTTAAACAGAGAGGAACAAAAAATAATGACAGATCTAAGTAGGAACCTTTACTTACGAAGCTAACGTGTAAACCTTGAGTAATTCGGGGTTTTTCGATAAAAAGTGAAAATCTCAAATAACTCAAAAACCGTGAGACTTTTGACTTTTGACTACTATCACCCCTGAAGATATAATATGCAATGTATCCATCTATTTTGAACATTCTGTATTGTGTGCAGTACAGTAATATTTTTGATTGCACTTTTTAATTAACTATTAATTGTACTATTTATATATATATTTTTTTTATGACTGTTATTTGTCTCACGAAGTATGTTTTTATAAATGTTTATAAAATTGTTTTATGACTTCGTGTATATAATGTTTTTTTTTTTAAATAATTTTCACATTAATAAAGTGCATTATTAACTGGAAAGTTACTCCGATTTTAAGGGCTTGGCACCAAGAATGACGTCACAGTCTTTTCCCACGGCATTAAAGTTCAAAATCGCGTGACAATCGCATAATAAAATGGTGAAAATATCGTTTTTATCCATTTTTTGGGGTTAATTTTGCATCTTCAAAAAACTTTTACGGTTATTCCCTAGGTTTTAATGCATATTATCAGTACAAAAAAAAATTTACTCCGCGACTTTCGGGAAACGAGTTTCCGTCTTTCGGAAAAAAGATCGGAGGTGTTTTTTAAAATTTATTTTGAGAAATCTATACAAGATATAAAAATCTTTTACGGTTATTCCCTAGATAAATGTTCAATGCATCTGCCCTATTTTGTTCTAAAGCATAATATTTAGTAACGGTTGTCGAGATATAAGGTCTCTTGTTTTTAGAAATTTTTAAAATGTCGGTATGCATACTCTTAATTAAACAAAAACTATGAAATGCCTATCAGATTTCTATAATTTTATAGGTATACTCGTGTATGGTTTTCCACTTCGTCCTATGTGATTTTGGTCAAATGTATGATTGTGTCTTATTCCTTCATGACACGCCTCAAATCTACGGACGTGGTCCCCTGTCGTAAACGTTTTAAAAAATGAGAAACGTCACAATTCTGATAGCGGCCTTTCCCCTGAGACGAAGCAAGGGTCTTTTCATTTCAGATAATAATATCTGTGACGCAAGATAATCGTAGATGTATTTTTTTTTTCAAATAGTACAGCGAAAACG
The DNA here is from genome assembly GCA_963576895.1 of Ceraclea dissimilis. Taxonomy (NCBI): domain Eukaryota; kingdom Metazoa; phylum Arthropoda; class Insecta; order Trichoptera; family Leptoceridae; genus Ceraclea; species Ceraclea dissimilis. The sequence goes on from OY756360.1 coordinate 2,680,901, forward strand.
CGTTTCTGAAGGCAGAATTTTTTCAGCCTGTACAATAAACATATCTCGCATTCATTTAAAATAAATCATAAAAAAGAGTCATCTTCTTTGAAGACTCTGCGGCTTTCTTCTACCGAAAGTGTCCAGAGACTCAAAGGCTCGGTTGCTCGACGAATAGTATTGTCGGCTAGGTAACATTGCTATTTCGTTTGCGCGCATAACAAAAAGCGAAAGGACAAAGAGACCAATCTTACTAGCCGACGATACTATTCGTCGAGCAACAGAGCCTTAGTTAACTTTACAAAATGACTTTTTCGTGCTCTTCCAAACGATACCAAACATGTTTTACCGAGACGGATGGATTCCTTCATTCCAATGGTGCCTCCTACCAAGAATAGACATTATCAAAATTTGTAAAAAGATATGAGTTTTACTCGTGAATCACATTCGTGAGATACTCGGTTTTACGTTTGTTTGCAAAGTTTCAGCTCTCTAGGTAGTCAAGAAGCGGTTGAAAAGTCGATTGAGGTAAGTAGGTACTATGTATCGCGAATCGATCGACTGTTCAGTGTTCACAGTCATGCTGTACTCATATAGGGACTAAATGTCCAATATTATGATCATGCTAGAGTAGGGTAGAACAGAATGTACCAGAGGGTATGAATGTACGAAAATGCACTTGCTGCCCTCAAATGGCAAAACGCGGTGAGTCGACAGTTTCGAGAAAAATATTTGAGAAGTTTGTTTACTAGAGATGGACGCTGTGTGTATAGTACTTTTTTCTTTAAAATTTTCAGTAGTTTGTCTTCTTTAAGATTAATTTTTGCTGCCCACCTAGTCTATGGTCTTCATGCTTTTGAGTTTGACATATGTGCCCTAACAGTCTTCCTGGTATCAAAAACCGTTTTGTTTTTATCGAATAATCGAGAACATGGAAAAGCGCCGTAAGTCGACTTACAGGGTTTTGCCATTTGACAGCAGATAGTATGTCGTCGCATGTTGAAACCTAAATCACAGTATGGCTGTAGGCTTAATTGCACTTCACCTCCTATACAATCAAATTACTGTTACAATGTTGTTTCGTTGTTTGTCGCTAATTAATTAATTTATATACAAAGTACTTTACTGTGTTTTAATTAAAATCAAAATGTCACTCACCATTTAATTATCACTAAATGGACATCACAATATGTGTAGACTCTTCTGCATGCATTAGTACCTTCATTAAAATAATGCATCGGAAAATAAGTCAATTAATGTCCACATAATTTAAAATAAATATTTTGCTCGGTTATTTGCCAAAAGGGGCCGGAATTTTGAATCACAACACGACATTTCGAAAATTTCAAAAAACGGGAGACCGTCGCGACAATCTTACTAAATATGCTTTGAACTTTTATCTAGGGAATGACCGCAAAAGATTTTTTATAGTATCTTGTACAGATTTCCCAAAAAAATTTCTGATCTTTTTTCCGAAGGACAGCCTACTCGTTTCCCGAAAGTCGCAATGTTTTTTTTTTCGAATTGATAAAATGCATTTAACTCTAGGGAATGACCGCAAAAGTTTTTTTAATGAAGCGAAATTAACCCCAAAAAGAAAAAAAACGTCTTTTTCACATTTCATCGTGCGATTGTTCACGCGATTTTGAACCTTAACACCTTCAAATATACTGTAGAGGAAAACCTACATTTCACTGTTATTTGTATACATTATCTACGTCTGTGTACAGTGCACATAGCGTCCCGTCCAGTCTGGAACGACAACCCACTGACCAGTGACCGCAGCCCAGCATGATACTGCGGTATTTGGGATTCCATTAATTATTATGCTTGTTGTACCTGCATAGGTACAAACAGTAAGTACATACCTGCGAAATTCACTTGGGGTTGACAGTATTGCAAAGCCACGAATGAATAACAAAACCGTCTTGTGGTTAGAGAGGATCAGTTAAAAATAGTAGAGTGTGTATTACGAATTTCTTGACATGACGTAAATAAGAATTGTGTGTAAGAGCGAATTGAATGAACATGACGGAAATAAAAATTGTGTGCAAGAGCGAATTGAATTAACATGACGTAAATAACAATTGTATTAAGGATGAATTGAATGAACATGACGTAAATAAGAATTGTGTGCGGGGATGAATTGAATGAACATGATGGAAACAAGAATTGTGTGTAAGGACGAATTGAATTAACATGATGGAAACAAGAACTGTGCGGAAGGATAGGAGAGTCTGGCTACGTGAGTCCGTGTAGATAACATCGTCATCGCCGGGATTCGAGCCCGGAACCTCTCGGCGCTCCGAACAATTGCGTTAACCGCGTACCATTCCATTTTTTTATATGTTTAATTTTGTCTAATTAAATACAATGATGTTCTGCTCAAAGATCAGTACAATAGCAGAAAGTAGTGCCAGATGGATCGGCCACAGAGTACAGCGTCAAATGGGTCTCCTAAATGAAATAATTGAAGGAATGAACGAGGGGAAAAACTACAGAGGACGACCAATGAAAGAATACCTGGACGACCTGTGCCAGGATATGGGCTTCGACTCATAATGCAAAGAGGTAAAAAGAACCGCACAGGACAGGGATCAGTGGAGAAGACACGGAGCTTTGCTGCAAACCAATCATAATGATTGAAACTGGAGAAGAAGAAAATAATAATATGTTGAATTCAGGTACCTAACCTATCTCAAGATTGTCTATTAAACTGGGTAGGTGCTTAAAACTTAATTGTCAAACCCTCTAGAGGTTTGTCTGGAACGTTCATATTCCATTGATTTGCTCTCCGTATGAACTAGTTTGTCAAGATGTGCGGAGCATGTGAGTGGGATTATTGAGTGCTTTCATCACAGACTACAAACTACCTATAGATTGCACACAACTTAATCTGTATTGCCATAACGTCGTTATTATTCTAAGGCAGTATTGGAAGGTCTATATGAATGATCGATCTATGGAATATATTATATTATAGATCAATGCATCTGTCCTACAAATGGCAAATTTTGTATCTACCTACAAAAAATGCATAATATTGATAATTTTTGAACCGTGAATTTCCTGGAGGGACCACATCACGAATGCCAAGGTTCTCCGCAGAGTCGAAAAAGGGAAGCAGCTACTCAATCTCCGAGAGACGTGCCTGCTAGATTGACCATATCCTGCGCCACGAGGGTCTCCTCATGACCTAATAATTTTGGTATACTCGTAGTTGGCTGTGTTATCAGCCAGACCAGATTCTGCAATACAAATCTGTTCTACTATATAGTCCCTACATAGATTTTTCCTACTGTAACCTGAAACCCTTATTGGAATATACGAAAAATATGCTCATTTCGCAACTCAGAATACCCTAGATTTCTCGTGGAAGCATAAGAAGACACCATATAGGCCTTTACACAAAATATATTGTAAATGAATTACTCGTACCTACTGTGTGAAGGGCAAACTATGGCAATTTCTGCCAAAAAAATGTATATTCCAAGGTTTCTTAGATATTTCTCTCCGTTGGCACCATAGCCCAAATCGAATCTTGGAGTCCAGCAACTTTCATCAACTCTGACTGTTCGAAACTACTATCTTCAATTCTCCTTTCTTTTCTCACTTAATCCGTTCCCACCTTAGTCAGGTCAAGTCCCACCTTTTAGTAGTCAGCTAACCCGAGACCTAAGTCGGAGCTTTAAAAATATGTAGACAGTGGCTGATGGACGTGCAGAAAAAGGAGATGCTAAAAAAAACGAGACCCGGCGCAAACGAAATGTAACTCAAATGATAGGTAAAGACGAACATTTAAAAACTGCGTAAGTGGGATCACTGAAATCAATGGCATACCTAAATGAAAATTTGTACTTTCCAGTAGTTGCCGCAATCTTCTCATGTAGCATTGTTGTACAGTGAAGTACACATACGGAAGGCTTACTTAGTACTGCACAAGTACGTGGTAATACATATTGTACGTGCAACGTATTGACTGAGTATTATCGGTTGTAATTAAATTTGTGACGGTTGCATTGTCAAGGGAATCTTGATCTAAGTACATTAATTATATTACGAAACATCGCACGATTATCCCATACGGTGCAAGCCAGTCATGTACATTGTAGAAGTGTTTAAAGAGGAGAGGTCATATTAACAGTACATATTATCTTTCGTCTCATTCGAGTCCCTTGAGGGTTAGTCAGAGAGGACAGAACTCTATCATTCTATCCTTATATACACTCTCGCTTCCACCACGTTCATAACGTCTGCGATTTCTCCCAACAGTCCCAACCAACACGTGTCCATCCGTAAGACCTTACATAGTTCTCTATCTTGATATTCTATCCCTCACGCCGCATCCTTTGCGGAGTAGGCCGAGAGTACAGATCGCCAGACCTTCCAATCCTTATAACACACTTCGTCTTTTTTCCCCATTCATGCAATTTGTCATACACCACTCTAAGATTTCTTTTGCTCAGAACACTTCAATGTTAATACAATTTTGACAATGTCATGAGTCCAGGTCATTCTTGGACGGCGAATTTTCCCTACACCTTCTTTTTCAGAATAATATATTATTTTCTTCATCATTCTATCTTCAAACATCCTCTCCAGACGTCCACGTTAACATGTGCAAGTCAGATTTGGTACCTACAGGGTTTTAGATTTGGTACCTAGAGGTTTTAGATACGGCGAATATATTTTTACACCTTTTTTTTCATTTTTCAATCAACTAACAACAACGCAGGTACTAACATACATTTCTATATTTATCTGGTTAGTGGAAAAGTGGATAACTTTGCCAAACATTGTTAAATTTAATTTTACATTTAGTCCGGCTAAAGTCACGTACTACGGAGAGGTCGGCAACGTTCCAAAATCTCGGAAGGTTTTCGTCATGAATTTCCTCTTGAAACGTATTTTTTGTGTTCGTCCATTTAAATTTCGTACAAAAATAATGATCACACTTTCAGACAAATCTAATTTTATAATAAAATCTTCGCAAAAGCCTGTTTGTCGTAATGCAATTTATTTTCAATAGAATGTTGATACTCTAATTGAAGGAATTTTATTTGTTTTTTAATACAGTGTTTTTTATTCTATCTATCTGTCTATATCCTCAAACCGCATCCCTTGCAGGGTAGGCGGAGAGAACAGAGCACCAGACTGTCCTATCATACACACACTCTTAGCCTCCGTCAAATTCATACTATTTGTTCGAATCGCTCTTCGATTCATTTTAGTCAAAACGCGTCCATCCTTGGGGATCTGGTCGACATTATCAGTCTCGAGCGGCCTCGTTTCCTCACACCTCTTCGCTCACTCAAATAAACATTTTTCGTCATCCTATCATCATTCGTTCTCGCCACATGCCCAAACCGTTTCAGTTTATTCATATTCATTCTAGTCTTACTACACCCGTCTTACAGTCACTCATCTCTCTAAGTCTAATAATAACCTAATTCCTTATTCTATCTTTCAACGTCTTTCCACACATTTTCTCAAACAACTCATTTCCACAGCATTAAAGCCTGTTTCGCCCGTCGAATAGGTATTTTTATGATGAAGCAGAATTTAAAATTTAATTTAACATTCCTATGTATGATGATAAGAATCTAAGTATATCTTGTCAGAGAAAATAATATAACGAGTACTTCGGATTGAATTTCCAAAACATTATTATTACAGAATCGTGAATATTTTTGGAATTTCTACAAAATGAAATAATTTGAATATTGGCTCATGTCCAGAATAGAAAAATTGGAACATCAACTGATATAGAAATTGCATATTCCGTATTGCATAACATGATGTTATTACAATATTGAAAACTAAAGGATTATGCAATGCGATACATAATATTTTAATATCCTGCAATGAATTTCAATTTTTAGTTTTTTCAATTTTGTAGAGATTTTCAATTGGTAGAGAGGAAAGTTATTCCGTGAGGACGGCACTCAGCATCCCCACGAAACCTAGGGGAAGGGGTAGACCTCCGGCAACATGGTGGTCCAGTGTTGAAAAGGAGCTGGCGGCGCAGAGAATCCCAACGGTGACAACCCAGGACAGGAGACCCTGGCGCCTACGTACGAGGAGGCCCGACCCTGTATGAACCGGGACAGATGGGTAGGACAAAGAAGAATGAATTTCAATTTTAATATTATGTTTTTTCAGTAGGGTCGCCAAATTTCCTGCAATAAATTTCAATTTCAAAATAATGTTTTTTTCAGTAGGGTCGCCTAATGCCCCGTTCGTAGTTTCGGAATTGCCGGTTTTTTCTAACGGATCGGATCGGAGCATGTTTTGGTACAAATAACCAAAATACTTTATTAGTAGGCTAACTACTTGTAGGCTAGTAGTCGTGAAATGCTGGATATAATTGTGATTTTTAGTGAAAATTTGAGCAATAATTGGCTCCTGCGTCGGAATCAAAGAAGTCTGACCTTATCTTAGACATAAAGTAGGTATTTTTCATTGCGCTTAAGAGTATGCATACCGACATTTCAAAAATTTCTAAAAACGGGAGACCTTCTATCTCGACAACCGTTACTAAATATGCCTTGGAACAAAATAGGGTAGATGCATTGAACATTTATCTAGGGAATAACCGTAAAAGATTTTTTTTATCTTGTATAGATTTCTCAAAAAAATAATTTAAAAACACCTCTGTACTTTTTTCCGAAAGACGGAAACTCGTTTCCCGAAAGTCGCGGAGTATAATTTTTTTTTTGTACTGATAATATGCATCAAAATCTAGGGAATAACCGTAAAAGTTTTTTGATAGACGCAAAATTAACCCCAAAAAATGGAAAAAACGCTTTTTTTACCATTTTATCATGCGATTGTCACGCGATTTTGAACCTTAATGCCGTGGAAAATGTCTGTGACGTCATTCCTGGTGCCATGTCCTTAAAATAACAAAAAAAAATATGTCCTCAAATTTTTGAAATACACTTTTTTTATCAAAGTGTTCTCAAACCTCGAGTTAATTTCAATTTAGGGTGTCCTTAATTTAAAGATGTATATTTAAGACGGTCTAAAGATTCTCTTACGCGGGCAATTTTTCATGCTCGGGAACTCGTATTGCCCCACCTGGGGCAATTAATTGCGCAATTATTTTGGCAAAATCTGCTCGTGTATGCAAACCTTAAGACACACGATATTTATACTGCTCTTACAAATCTTCTTTCTTCTTCATCTTTCTGTGCTTTATCGTGTTTCCCAACATTGGCGATCACTTGTGTGAAAATGAAAACCTCTCTGTCCTGGGCAGCCCAGAGCAGATCTTCCAATCGTCTCATTCCAGCCATTGCTTCGCTAAAACTAAATTAATAACTATTCGTGGTAAATCGCTTGAAACAATAAATTATTATTGTCCCAACTTATGAAAACTTTCATAGTCATAAGTATACATACCTAATACCTCCTGGACATAATGGAGCTTTAACCACATTATTATAACTTTAACGATTAAAGCACAATTTACTTTTGGGGTCCACATGAATAAAGCACCTGTTGAAATTAAAGGTATTCCCTCTGCAACAATTTGACTAATAATAATTATTAATTTAAATAATTAAAGTACACTAAAATAATTATGCAAGTGTAGGTAAAAATATAATAAAAATAAAAAGTTTGATTTTTGCCATTTGGCATCAAAACATATGTTACAGATCGTTTCATCTATCTTGGCAGCCGGCGGACGTTAGCAGCAAGTAGAGTCTAAGATTGTATTGTTGGTATCCCTGATTTTCGAACCTTTGAAATTGTCGAAGCTGTCAAAGGTCGCCGGAATATTCTCACGATGTATCTTTTAAGTAAAAGTAACCTAAAATGCCGAAAATATCACAGAGCGACGCTAGAGAAATCATTTTGAAGTCAAGATGGTTTTGTGAGTTGGAAAAAGAAAAATATACTCCTATAATCCCTCTAAACCGCCATCACAAGTTTAAAAAACAAATTTTACAGAAAATATGAATGAACAGCATTTATTTTGTGTTTTCTCGAGTTGTACAACTAGTATTCAATAGTGGTATGGTACAAAAAGAGAAAGATAGCGCCGCAGGCAAAAAAAAAATCGAGTTGTTAATGAAACAAATGTGATTTAATGGATTTGTGATATTATATATTATTCGGAAGATTATAGACGAATTATTTGATTTCTTCAAACACTGCGTTTAAATAGAATGGCTGCATAATACCTCCTTACTTACCTACTTGCTTTAAGAATCTCATGCTCCTTAAGCTGGCTCAATAGTCGCTGATTCCTTCTGTTATATTATTCTGAAGATAATTGATTTGCAGAAAGGAAGGAAGACCTTCTTTCAGATCTTCACAAAGAAAAGACGTCCATTGTTTGCTCGAGTGAGAAATTATATATTACTAGTCAGAACGTACCCCCGAAAATTCGTGTTTATGTAATAAGTTAAATATAAAAACGCGACAATGCGTTTATTTATTTTCAAGGCAGTAAAAAGTTAAATCAGTGCTCGCCAATCAGTGCTCGCAAAAATAGCACCAAACAACGAAGTCATTATACAACTTTGATATAACCACTATACAACAACTATTTTGGCGGCAGTCTCGCAAGCGGGAGGTGCCAGGTTCATACCCCGGCGCTGGCGATGTATTCCACACTTTGCGATACAGGCTTTTGGCCTAGTGCAAGGTGTGCAGGAAACTATTGAGGTTTGTGAGTGCAAGCCCAGATCCTTTTTTATAAAAAAAACTAAAGAAAAAAAAAACAATACTATTTGTGTGTTTAAGAGTATAGTGAAACTAGTATTATATTTGTATGTTTTTTTATAAAACTACGAGTGTTCTATTTTAATTCAAAATTCAAATAAGTAGGTACCAAAACGAACAGAGTTTTACTTTTTATTATAATGGATTATAATCTATAGCTAATACTTATATATTTTTTAATTTGTCCCTGGAATCGAAGCCTTTCTCGAATCATTTTAGAAAAATAATAATTTGACGAAGGAAATGGTGTTATTTTTACTTTACTCTTTGTTGTCCATCAAAGGGAGATAATAATTCAATAGAAAAAGCCATCTTTTCTCTCTAAAGGTTTGATCATTCGTACGAAAAAAGGATTGACTTTTTTTCTTTTCTTTTTACAACGAATCTTTTTTTGCGTCGGCATCACCTACATTTCATACATCCATTCATGTTTTTACACTTTTTGTTTTATCAGTTTCAGATTTCGTATTTGTTACGATTTTTTTCTTAAAATGTCGCATTTCGACACACGTTCTCTTGTTCTAATTATTATATTCTTCTCACCGCCTGTTATTCAACCCTCTCACTAGAAGGGTGACTGGTTTTTTGATTTTGAGAGATCAACTTTCAGCTTTTTATCCATGTTTATTTGGCCTCGTGTTTGCCCGGGAGGGGGGGGAGGGGTACCCAGTAAATTCGACTAACGAATCTAACGGTCAATTCGAGTAATGAGTAATTCGACTAATTTCATACATTTCACATTATTTTAAAATCCAGAACAATAATTTGTAATTACAATTATGCTTTTAGGTAAGTAAATACTTACTAACCTCACATCATAATAGTACCTAATTTTTTCTTCACAATTTTAAAATACTTAATATAATGCATAATGATCTTTAGATGAATTATTCCTATCAGTCGAAATGGCTATTATTAGTCGAATTAGTATAATAGTCGAATTAGATATAAGTCGACTTATTATTAATCATATTTAGTGTAAATCACCCGGGAGACGTCTACATAAGGTTGGCCACCTATTATAGGCTCCCCACACATGTCCTCCGGAAGTTCAGTTAACTGAATCGACCGTTTGCAAAAATGCTTCGACCAAAACCTCTTTCTGAATTCAAAATCAGGCTGACACTAAACCCAGAGAGAGGTTTTGGTCGGAGCTTATTTGCAAACGGTCGATTCAGCTAACTGAACTTCCGGAGGACGTGTGTGGGAAGCCATAATGTTTGAGCCTGGACGTTTCCATTCTCCTCACACTCGCATACCAGCATCTATTTTTTCGCTATACCCATCTGACAACATCTTTGCTATCTCTCTGATTCTTGCATCTCCCACTCTGTCTCTGAGAGTCTTCCCTGCAATGCTTCTAAAGGGTAGTACATACTATTTGGAACGAAACCTTAATAGTAGCTACTACTCAATTTGGAACAAAAAGCTTCTTTACAAAATTTTCTATTTTGTAAAATCCTTAATTAATTAATTTTGTAAATAATATTTTTCTAGGAATTCATTTCATCAAATAGATTCTTTGATAATTATGACAAATTAATTAGGACCATTGTCTATTACACAGACAATCCTTTCCAATATACTCTTTATATTATAATACTAGTAATGAAAGCTCTAAGCCCTTTCACTGTGCAAAGCTTTCAGAGTGAGCAGAGCAACGGAAAATATAATACGGTTTGTTTGATAAATATACTTGTATACCTACCAGTGGCAAAGGCTGACTTTTAGTAGTAGTTTACCCAGAGAGTGACAGCAAACTCCCCCCCCCCCCCTCCCCACGCCATGACCGGGGCAAAAATATTCATGAGGTAAAATTAATAAAAACTGGTTTAGTGGATGAATTAATTATCTATTTTTTGGGACTGTAAAAATAACAATGCTTTTTGACAAATTCTCCTAAATGTTTAAGGTACTACAATTTTTTTACTGCACTTAGGCTAGGTACTGTTAATTTGTAAGTTCATTTTTACTACTGATATTTTACTGAAAAATAACAGAAACGTCGCTATATATATATTTTTAGATATTAGGTCCAATTCCGTAACTCTTCCAACGTAAAGTAAATGCGTTTTTTTTAGGATAATTTAAATAAGAACATCTTATTTTAGTAACTTAATTTCCTAGTTAAAGGATTGAACTAATAATACAATTCTTACTTAGTTATTCAGAAACTTACTACGAAATTTGAATCTGTTATTTTTTATTTGCACAATGCCTGACCAGATGTCATTTATAACGAAAGATAACTCGGTGAAAAACGGGTTCATCTATACCACCTTTCTTCGCCCCTGATACCTACCTAATAATATTAACGAAATTAATCTCCAACTCATAGCGGGCGCACCCATACAACTGTTTGAATGAGTTTCATCTGTTGCGGCAAAAGGCGAATCCTTTACCTATTATTTAACAAACCCCCTGGGTATTCTGCTCTCCTGGTAGTAATATTAATTTAATAATACATACAATATGGACATTTTATTGTTTCCTATTATTATATTTGAAATTTGGTTGAAAAGCACTGAATTTATAATAATGAAGAGCTTAAAGCATTGAAACCCATTTTTTCGTATTTAATTAGATTAAATTTTAATACCCATTCAATAAACCTATTGTTTGCTCTTTCTTCATTGTCTCTTTTTATCCCTTTTTGATATTTGTAAAAGGCATTGTAATTTGTTTGATGTCTATTTAATTAACATGAGATACTTACAAATTTTCTGCTTTTTCAGTCCTGAAAATTCGTTGAAGTAAAGTCTTGTGTATCTTACGATGCAATCCAATAAGTCTTCGGTACTTTTGAGATATACTGACCAATTTAGTGTAGGTATTTCAACAGACTCGATTTGATCTGCGTTGAAAAGTTGAAATCATATTACAGTTTTTCCTCAACAGAGCCAAGAAGTACTAAAGTTGCGCTTAAGCAATCTATTTTTTGAGCAATAATTACGGCAAATCATACTAATTGTATTGATAAACATTGTTTCGCAATATTTTGCAGTTATTTAGGCGATATCTAAAGCGAGACAACGATGTCATGTAAAACGAGATAGAGAATAATTATGATCTCGGCGATACTAATTGCTGAATATCCAATCGGTTCGGTCATTTTCGTCAATTATCTTTCGCGTTTGCATGAAATACATTTGTCTCTCTTTATTGATGCCGAAATAATGTTAATCAATACGATTTGTAAGATTTGCCGCAATTATGCTCGAAAAATTGCTCGTGTAAGTGCACCTACACCTATACACATTCTCACAATGAACCATTATGTAATCTCTCTTGGAGAAGAATAAGGATCAGAGTTCCGACGATTACAATTCGGCATGTGTTGGCTTGAACGATCACATCATGTCCTGGGCAAAGTTCGCGGATTTCCCGACATCCTGCAGCTGTCAAAAGTATAATTTTTGGATGTTGCACATATGCTACATACGCTGAGAACGTTTCACAATGTACCTATCTACCATTTCTTCGATTCTATAGTTGTGAATGTATAGATACTTTTTGGTTGAAAAAACTCTATTTTTCGTCAATTTTCTTTGTAATCATTAGAAAATAAGGGGATAATTAGGTATTTACGGTAAGAAACATTGGGTATAGTATTATTATCATATATTTTTATTAATTAATTTTGTTTTGGCATAAATAATAGTTACATATAATTGTTATAATTTTATACAGTTTTATATTTTAGGTAATACATACATCAATAATTATAATATTTCATTTATATAATACTATACAACAATTATAAATAAGTAGTTATTCCTAATACACATTTCACTTAGCGACTTACATATTATATCTGCTATGACTTGTTAACACTAGGCTAGTAGTTTAGTAGAGTAGATAGTGAATTAGTAACAATCCTTGTCTATATCTAGTTTTGTTACTAATACACTACCTGCTTGACTAAACAACTAGCTTAGTGTGAACGAGGCTTTACAGTCACAACTCGTTGTTAGTTAAGTTTTTTAAATCGGTTTTTTTAACTAGTCAAAAATCAAAACAACAGGCTTTGACTAGTAAAAAGAAGTTTAACCTAACAACGGGTTTTGACGGTAACAAATCTATGTTTAAATAATGATTATTTTCTCTATATTATTTTTTTTATTTGGAGAGCAGAAAAGTTCACATTTTCTCCTGAATGGTTGTGTATTTACAGCAAAAATGAATCAAAAGTAAAGAAAAGAACGAACTTTCAAGAGAAGGTACAGTAAAAGTCCATTTATTTGAATTTTATTAAGGTTCAAACCAGTGGCGTTTTTCGTCAAACCAGGATTTCATTTCGGGGGGGGCCCGATCTAATATTTGACATTGAGGGGGTGGAGGCAACAAATATTTGGAGACAGACGTATAGTATAAAAAGTATAGTAGCGCCGCAGGCAAAATTTTTTCGTGAATATAAATGAAAAAAGTCGTATTTTAGGTTGGTTTTAATTCGGTTGTGTAGAAAATACAAAGAAGAATAGCGCCGCAGGCGAAATTTTTTTGAATAATGGGTGAAGTGCTGAACTCGAGTAACTTTCATGTTTTAAAATAACGTTTTTTAAAGAATTGTTCAACATTTCGGGGGGGGCCGAGGGGGCCCGGGCCCCCCCCGAAATTTTTTTGAATAATGGGTGAAGTGCTGAACTCGAGTAACTTTCATGTTTTAAAATAACGTTTTTTAAAGAATTGTTCAACATTTCGGGGGGGGCCCGGGCCCCCTCGGCCCCCCCCCCTATATACGCCACTGGTTCAAACAAATGTTATAAAATGGATAAAAAGCACACTTTATTAAATTTAACTGTTTTATCAAGAAAGAGGTAACATTGAGGAAGAGTGGACGCTCTACAAGGAAACAATAGTGAATGAAGCGAAAGCTGTGTGCGGGGAGAAGTTGGTACATAACACTAAAGCACATCAGCGTACTCCATGGTGGAATAATAGGGTGAAAGCAGCCTTGGGAGATAAAAAACACAGATACCGACTATGGGTGAGTGATCCAACTACTGACAATAGGGAGCAGTATGTCAGGGCGAGAAATACAGCCAGAAAGATCGTAAAGGAAGAGAAGCAAAGGGCCTGGGAAGAGTTTGGCAGAAATCTCGAAAATGACTATCATAATGCTGACAAGAGATTTTGGCAGACGATGAAACGACTCCGGAAAGGCGAGAGTACTCTGACAAAGGTCGTAAAGAGCGAAGCTGGAGAAATTCTTAGGGAGGAGGACCAGGTACTAGATAGGTGGAAACAGTACTTCTGGAAATTACTAAGCCCTGAGGACCGTCAAACTAATACACTAGTGGTAGAGGACTTGGACACCAGGGAGGACACGGAGGAAGAAGGTGAGCCTATCACTAGGACGGAAACTGTCCATGCAATAAAAAAGCTCAAGTGGGGTAAAGCAGCGGGTGTTGACGAGATCAAGTCAGATGTTCTCAAGCTGTTGAATGAAGGAGGTATCCTTTGGTTGTGTAGGATCTTTAACATTGCTTGGGAAAATGGCGAAGTACCTAGAGATTGGAAAGAAGGGATTATCATCCCCATATTCAAAAAAGGCGACCAGAAGGAATGCGCTAACTACAGAGGAATAACACTGTTGAGTCAACCGGGTAAATTATATGCAAAAATACTAGACAGAAGATGCCGTAATATGGTGGAACACAGGATACAGGAGGAGCAGTGCGGGTTTAGACAAGGTAGAGGGATAACAGACCACTTATTCACTCTGAGCCAAGTAATACACAAGAGCTGGGAATATAATAACCCAGTATACGCGGGTTTTATCGACCTAGAGAAAGCTTACGATATGGTACCCCGCAACATGTTGTGGGAAGTCCTGCAATCTTATGAGATAAGAGGGAGGCTGCTCAGTGCGTTTAAATCTTTGTACGAGGACTGTGTTAGTAGGGTGAGAGTATGTGGTAAACTATCCGATGAGTTCCCCCTAAGTGCAGGGCTCAGACAAGGCTGCCCCCTGTCCCCGATCCTGTTCACAATATATATGGACTTCATCAATAGAAGAAGTGACACTGCTGATCAAATAACAGTGGGTAACTTGAAGGTGAAGACCCTGTTATTCGCTGATGACATTGTTAGATTAACGTCGACACAGAGTGGTATGCAGGAATGGCTGGAAAAGTTCGAGTCAGAGACAACCAGTGCTGGAATGAGTATCAGCGCGCCCAAGTCAGAAGTAATGGTTATAAGTCGCCAAGAGGAGGACTGCGCAGTGTTTGTAAAGAACACTCAGTTAAAGCAGACCAATACATTCAAGTATCTTGGGGTGGAGTTCACGACAAACGGACGTCAAGAAGCCTGTATAAACAAGAGAATCACAGCAGCAGGCAACGTATTGAAAGCACTAAAAAACCCAGTGATCACTAGAGAGGAATTGAGCCAGAAAACTAAGATCACAATATTTAAATCTATATATAGACCAATACTCACCTTTGGTCACCAGATATGGATGCTTCACGAGAATGTAAGGTCAAGAGTACAGGCAGCTGAGATGAGGTACCTCAGAGGAGTGGCAGGAGTAACCCTGAGAGACCGTATAAGGAACGAGTATGTTCGGGAGGCTCTCGAGGTGGAACCCACACTCCTCTTCATAGAGAGGTCTCAGCTAAGATGGCTCGGGCACGTCATTCGGATGCCAGAGGAGCGGCTTCCGTTAAAAGCTCTGGAAGCCGAGGGTGCAGGCAGAAGACCGGTGGGCCGCCCCAGAAATAGTTGGCAGAAGCAGGTGACAAAGTTGTGCGAGGAGAGACTGTGGTTGGAGTGGCCAGAGGTCCTGGAAGCTGCGAGTGACAGGGGCCTCTGGCGAAGATATGCAGATGCTTTGGGCCCCCGACCCAATCAAGGATAGACGGGGAAGAAGATGTATGTATGTATGTATGTATGTTTTATTTATATGTAGAACCTAGGTTCCCAATCTTTTGAGTCCCTTTAGCCCTAAGGCCTATCATGGAACTGGTTTTAACAAGATACGGTGTCTTCATTTTTTCTCCATGTTCCTTATTTTGTATGTAAATTTATTTACTACCCCCGCCAATAGCTGCTTTACCTCAGATGGGGTAACTGGTTGGGAACCCAGGATTTAATTAGTTGATGCCAAGATCCCATTGCCGAGCGTGTCTTTAACTTGGAAGAATCGCTGCCACGTTGTTATTGGTCCTGCCGACGATGCCATTGAAGGTGACTATGGAGGCCGATTCTGGACAAGCACACTGTCAAACGGATGTAAAAAGGATTTAGAAGTATTACAAACTCTTTTGTTTTACGATTTAAAAAAAACCAACCATTTTTTACGAGTGAAATTACACATTTTTTTTAAAGAACTATATAGGCATCTACCTATTCTTGGTCTATAATGAAAGATACTGAAATTTTATTTCATAATAGAAAAAAAAATTGAATTCATACGGATACAGAAAATTTAATAATTCGAATAAAGGGAATTCCACTGTAGTTATGACTTCTTGAAAAGGCTTTCAGAAGTGAATTGATTGACTTTAAAACCTTTTAACGGTTTATATTATTTTACAGAAATCTTGTAATCTTCTACAAAACATTTTAAGTTATAATTTTACAATATTAAAGTTACAAAGTAATATGTACACATCACATCATTGAGCTTATAAATCGAATTATAACTTAGTCGGAAACTTTTGTAAAAGTCTATCAATTTAACATTAATGTAGTACACAGATAGGCATCTAATAATTGAAAAGTTTCGGAAAGAAATTAATGAGATATTGGTTTTACAAATTGAGAATGTTGTAACTCTGAGATTAAATAAAATAAATAGGGTATAAAATAAAAGTTTTTATTGATTTTTTAATTTTAAGCGGTCTATTTTCGCTGACTTAACGATGGCGCCACACTTTCACCGTCGAGCGTCGACAGGTACTAACAAGTTTTTTTTGAATCTGAATGAATACATCTTTGTACACTTCACGGAAAGCTTTAAAAGTTTGTGTTGTGAAGAGAGGGTAAGTCGGGGATTGAACCCGCGCCCGCCAATTTAACAGTCGAGCCCGTTACCAACCGGGCTACCGACCACCGCATTTTCACGAGTAAACTGGAGCCTGAGTCGAAATGCGACGGAAACCTTGGCGTTTTATGCGGTGTTGCCATGGTGATATCGTTGTTTTCATGGAGACAACGCGCAAAACACCAACGTTTACATCACGTTTTATGTTTTGACACAGGCCCCAGGCGTGTGGATGAGTCTTGGCTCATGTTGGTTCTCGAACACTCGTGAATGATCTGTTTCTATACAAATAAATGGATGCTATACAAATTAATGGATGTATGCGGAAGGCGCTTACGAAGCATCCACACGTCTGTCACTTGCATGTAAACGGAGTTTGTGAACACTCGTGGAGGCTCGACGAGCGTGTGGCGTTGGCATTATACAACTAGGTTAGATTTATATGATTGAACTATTCATGATAATTGATTTCGAGTTCCTATACAATAATTGATATATTATGTAGGTACCAGTGGCGAAGGATGAATTCCTGCAGAACGGAAGCCGGGGCTAACATTTCTTATGATTTTACGTCACATTAGACACAATTATACTATATTTTTGCCAAAAAGTAGCACGATGGGAATCGTGTTTTTCGGTTGCTTCGCGCCTGGTAGGTACACAAAAAATACTACACATGTGATAAAAATTATAAAGGTACCATTCGACCTAACTATTATTTACGTAATATATATTCTAAATATATAATGTAACTAATATATAATATGTACAATTAAATATTTCTAAGTTATTTATTGCATAACAGCTGTTTTAAAATATAATTTTTACAATTACTAATATACTATACCAACTTTACGACATATTTTTTTTCATTTTTGAGTAAATGGTGAGCAATATAATTGAAGTTACATTAAATGAATAAGAAAAGTAAACGCCAAGGTTGCCCAAGAATTGAGTTGACTAGATTAGCAGCTGGAGAAGCCCACATTTTTTTGAGTTCTGAATCAATAATAGTTTTTTATTGGATTTAATAGTAATTGTCGCAAAGTATCTACTAAGATACTGATGCCAACACTGGTGTATTTGAGTGAGGCATGGATATGGCTGAAGAAGGAAGAATCAGGTATAAATGCTGTCGGGGTGAAGAATGTGTGGAAAAACGTTGAGAGATAGGATAAGAAAATGAGGTGATTAGAGAGTTGAGTGAATGTAAAGCGGATGTTGTGACTGAAATTAAAGTGAGCAAGTTGAGATGGTTGAGACATGCAGAGAGAATGAGTGACCGAACAAAAACCCATAGTGAATATTCTCAAAATGAAAAAACGCTAAACAGTAAAATACACTCGAAAAACCTAAATTGGATTTGGGGAATAACCAACAAAAAGTAAAATGAAAATTATTTACATTCAGTTTTTTCCGTTGAGCATTACGTCGGATGGGCTTGTGTCTCCTTTGGGGTTTATTCATTTTAAGCGATATTCTTGTGCGTTTTTTTTGCGGAGAACAATATATAAGAATACGCAAGTCTACAAATATTTTCGTATTATTTTATTATTATCACGTGGACGAAAAATACTTACATATTTTAATATTGCTTAGTAATAATACTATCCTACCCTACAAGGAGTTTAGCTAATTTGTATTTGATTAATATGGAGGATATTTGTATTTACAGAATTTTCATAACGACTTTCGGGAATAAAAATAGAGATATTTACATAGATTTAAGTTCAATTCTGGAACTTTTTGAATTAATAATAAGAATTATTGCAAACTAAAGGACAATGCTCATTTAGAATGAAAAAATCTAGGCCCGGTGCAAACAAAATGTAACTCAACGAAAGGTAAAAAAGGCTAATTTTATACTGCTTAGGGGATCATCGAAATCAATGGCTAAATATGTGCATCATGAATTCAGGAGTGTGTATGTTGCAAAGATATTTTAATAATTATTATTTCTTTGTTCCATTAAGCAGTGAAGGGACCAAGGCTGATGCAGAAGAAGAAGTTGGGCTACGTTATGCTTCTTATATTTAACGCTTTTAAACCGCAATTGTAACTGTTTAATGCTCCTTTTATACTATAATACATTCGTGTGACCCCTGTAAAATTTCATTCATTTCGATAATGCCACCGAATCTAGTATGTAATTACTCATTTTTACCTTTCATTTGAGTTATATTTCCTTAGTTCTGGGCTGATTTTTTATTTAGCATTCTTCTCTATTTTAATGAAATTAGTAAAATAAGGACGATAAGTTAGTTATTTCTGTGTTCTAGAAAAAAATAACGCACTTATTTTAAGTCAAAAAGTTACAGAATTAAACCAATTTATAGTATTCAAAGCACACATAATACTTTATATTAAATGTATCAAAAATAAAATAGGAATAGATAAACAGGTATTTAAGTATTTTAATTTCATAATTTTGTACAAAAAACAAAGTTGATTATAAAGATAGAGCAGTATTCAAGGCTTTGACAAAGTCTTCTGATAGAAAAATCTCCCACAAAAATCACTGAAAATTCAAGGGAAATATATATCTACAGTTGAAGATAGTTAAAAGATGCATGAATAAGTCAAGTATGTTTTAGTAGGCGTAGCACGTACATGTAGATGACGCTACAGAAATGTTCCAGTTTTTATTACTAGCTATTATTATTTGTAATATTTTGATTTAAAATCTGACTGAACGCACTGCTGGATCGGTGCAAATCTTATTTAAAAAATGCTAGATATAATTAAATCCATTTTCTTTTCAATTTACCTCTCAAATACTTTGAAATTCAGTTTATTATCTATTTTATTGGTTACCATGTTCACTGCGACTAGAAGAATGATATTCGGGTTTCGGATGATTCACATTTTTCAAAGTGGAAAAACTGGACATGGGTTTTCCGTTTGACGACGGACGAGATATCAACGGCCTAGTATACTGATGACTGATGAGTTTCATTGGCTGAACGTGAGTAAAGCACTCTTTATCGTCGTCAGGCATATCTGACAATCGAATATTCGCATCGTCAAATATACTAAACGGGTTTTCAGTTGTTCGTATTTCATACGCGATTGGATCTTTTCCAGATTCATCATTTCTAACTTTGTCAATATTTTGCGATCTAGCCGCTTGTAGTCTATGACTCCTTCGTATTGTGCTTCCAGGAGTTTGTGCAAGTGAATATCCTTTATTGTCTTTTGCAGATCTTGAACAGCTGGGAATGTTTTGTGAATAATGACCCGATTCTTCTTTGTGGGGAAGACTGTCGAATTTGAACATGTTGGAATGGTCACCAGAATAAGAAGTATCGCTGTACACGTTCCTGTTGTAATAACCTCCATTATTTGTGGGATATATTTCTTCATCTGGATCTTCATTCACTTTGTTCTTGCTTCCAGCGCACATCTGGATCCAGCCCTATAGAACGAAATAAATTCAACAGCATTTAAAGACATACTGCGTGTGCTTACCTTTTACAATTCGATTCACAAAAATGAGAGGAAAAATACTTACCATAGTTCCAGTAATATTTGCCTTCTCGTTTCCAAGAACCGGTACCGCGTATCCAGTAAGACTATTTTTGGAATCGTCGAGACTAGATTTTCTGTATGTTATCATTGCTGCATCGACTTCTGCATAATCTGGTAATGGTTGAGTGTTGATCTTGTCATATTCTGGTAGATGTCTTGAACTAGTCTCATGACTATAGTCTTCATTTTTATTCATTTTGCTCGACTGTCTCCAAGTTTCTCCTTTGTTTCCCATCCACAAAAGGGAATCTGTTTTTGACGGATTGTATGATGCTGCCATATTGCTTGGAATACCAGGAACACCTTTGATATTTAAGTGGGTTATGAAATTTGAACCGACAGCACGTGAATCTAAAACAAAAATCATAAATTTGTTAAAAAATATGGAAAAATCCCTGCGATTAATAAAAAGAACACAAGAATAAGTAAAAAAAGTTGCTTACCGTAAAGATTGGTGAGTCCATTTTTCTTTGAAAGCAAATACTTTCTTCTAACTAGTATAATTCCTATAACAATAATGATTGTCAATATCACCATCGCTACTAATAAAGCTATAAACCAAGTCTCTTTCAGAAGGTCTGCCGAATCAATTTGTTGAGGGTTCTGTTCCACGTGATTCCTAAGGAAATAAAAACATTGGTGTTAATAATAAGATCACGAGAAAAAGTCTTTGAGATCATTATCCGTAACGTAAATCTAGAAGAAACTGGAAAATATGGAGCAGTAAAAAAACTACTTCTGGTGGATGGTGCCCAGTAGTTATGTCAATTAGACATTATTATCTCAGAAGGCATAGTCTCCAAGACCAATAGATAGTAGGTTAAAATTAAAATTTTAAAATAGGTCAAAAGTTGAGATAATCTAATTGCATTAAGTCACCTTTTGTGAAGAGGATCCAATAATTTTGACTCAACAGAATTTGACGGAGCCGTTGGTAATCTGAGTGCGGCAGGCTGGCTGTAAGGTCCAGTCCCTCTAGAGGTTGCTGCTGCAATCTGAAGCCAATATGACATTCCTGGAACCAATCCACCCAGTCTGGTACTACTTCCAACTACAGTCACATTGTGAACCGTCATAGATCCATTTACAGCTTCTTTCACGACAACTTGATAAAACTGTATCACTCCTTTGTGACTTTTGTAAGGGGGTGGTTTCCATTTCAGATAAACTGAAGTTGAATTCAATAAGTAGGCTTCTAAGTGCGATGGAGGTTCGCTAGGTGCTAGGGAGAAAAGATCAAGTTATTGTGATGTAAATTCAAAACATGCAATGTTAATGGATTCAAATAATATATATTCTTACCATCTTCCAAAGTTCTAGCAATTCTAGAGTTTGACGGCCTTCCATCAATGTTCTTGTAAAATGGTACTAGGAAAAATTCATAGTTCGTATACGACAAAAGATCAGATATTGCAAATCCGGATGCACTTCCCGTATGTAAAACCGTCTGCATACTGTATGCTCCATTGGTTGTATTGGTAGTATCTAATGGTCTATAGTAAATGTGGAAACCTTCAAGGTTGTATGAATTGATAGTCTAAAAAACAAAAGAGATAATTCGGTCATTTAAGGTTAAAAGTGTGAGATAAAAATACATATTATGCAGATGAGAATTGAGCAACGATCTTACCTCCCACGCTAACTTGACAATATGCGAGTCGGCTGGAAAAGCATCATTCAAACGCACCACCTCATCAGCTTGTAAACTGGCTCTCGCTTCTGCCACTAAAGCAGATCCGATTCCTTCATCAACTCCCAGCATTATTTCATTATCACCTCCACTAACAAAGGTTTCTGAAATTGAGCTGGGTGAGGAGAGACCATGAGAATTTTCAGCTCTGACAAAGAATGTATAAGACCCTCCAGCGTTGAGCATTCTCTGTGTATAAACCGTTTCTTGTATTCGTCTTGCCACTACAGTCCATTTCGATTCATACTTTCCAAAACCAAAATTGTCCCGAGCAAACATTTCCACTTGGTATCCCAATAAAGGGGAAGATCCAGTTTTGCTGCTGGGAGTCCATGTTAATGTAACACTCGAATCAGATTGATTTCTGATTTGTGGCGCTCCAGGTGAACCAGGTAATGTTAGAGGATTTGGAGCTCTAAAGAAATGTATATTTGGGTTGAGTGGTGTATCTACTTTCAGAGTTGCGCTCCAAACATATTTGCCATTCTTGTTGGAGGCTACGCACGTATAACTTCCAGAATCGTCCTTGTCCAAATGTTTGATTGTAAGTGTTCCCGTTTCTGATATGTTTACTCTTTCTGAGTGTAAAATAGGAACTGATTTATGATACCATGAAACTATTGGTTCCGGTGAACCAGCAGCAGTGCAAAAAAACTCTGCGATTGATTTGAGTGGTAAGGTTTGGTTTGATGGACCAATCAAAATGATCGGTGGTGGTCGATCATCTTCAGATGTAACAAGTAACTTGGCTCTTGTTGTAATAGCCCCAGCAGTATTCACTGCGGAACAAACAACTGTCGTTCCTGAATCTTCTTTATCAGCAGAAAACAGAACGAGAGTAGATTTTCCATCAAATGATATGTTTGCTTTATATTTTCCCCAAGAATATCCTGGAAATATTAGTGTATGATTTCCTTCTAAAGACCAAAATAAAGTTGGTCTAGGATTTCCTTTCGCCAAACATTCATAAATTGCATCAGATCCTACTTCTACACTTTGTGCTATGGGTTTAACATCGAAATATGGCGGAGCTGGAAATAGAATCAACAAATTGAGAATAAGCAATGGAAAAGTTTTATACAATGTAGGTTTAGTAATATAATGCAAACGAACGTTATGAATAATGTACACAGTTGAAGTTTTAATGCACCTCATTTAAACAATTCATAGTATGACAAAGTATGAACATAAAACTCACAATGTACTTTGAGCATTCCTGATGCAGTAATAGAACCGACGGTATTATCGGCTTCACAACTATACTCTCCCTGGTCTTCGAGTTCCACAGCATCTAGCCTTAAGCTCCTGTCTTCTAATATATGTATTCTACCTAGGGGCATGTTTCCTCCCCCTGCCGCTCTCCTCCACAAAACATCCGGTAAAGGATCTCCTCCCACCCTACAGGGAAAGGTAACACTTCCGCCCACTAAGGCCACCGTATCCGACGGACCAGCTATCAGGTAGGGTTTAACTGTAATTTATAATTCCACAAAAGGTATATGTAGGTAATAAATTTTCTAATCAATTTGATATAAAATAGAAATAACATGAACAATGATTAGAAGCATTTCCTTACCATGTACCCTCAAATGGGCCACGACCGACTCTCTCGTTCCAGCTACATTTTTAGCTAAACATTGATATTTCCCATCATCTGATTGCCTTAGATCTTGAATTATCAAATTACCGCCATCTACGATCTTAATCCTAAAACAAATCATGAGTATTACAGCATTTCATAACAAAATCCCAAAACTTTTTTTCCAGGTGACCAATTTAATCCGCATGTTGGCAATGCTGTAAAGAATACAAGAGAATTTTCTTACCTTTCGTTGTCATCTATGTTCATAATTTGTCCGTTCTTCCTCCACAAGACAACTGGTTCAGGAGTGCCTCGTGGTGGAGCACATTCCAAAAGAGCACTGTCTCCAGCCGCTCCTCTGGTGTCTGCTGGCTCCAGGCGGAAGATGTCTCGCAATACTGCGAAAAAAAAGATAAAAGTGATACTTAAGGCTCGTGACCCAACTATGACGTCACGGTCATTTCCCAGAGCTTTTTTGCAAACGGTTGATTCAGTTAACTGAACTTCCAGATGTATGTGGAGAGCCTTAAGATTCGGTGTGCAAAATGAATTACATTTTACTGTATTCGTAACGCCTTTAAGAAAATTACTAGGGCAAAGCACAATGGTTTATTGTGGGAAAAACGAAATGTGGTCGAAAATTGAGAAAAGAATAAACGGGTGGTGGAACAATAATATTACGTACCCAACCTGTATTATAATAAGAAATTTTGTTGGTTCATCCCGTATTCCAAGAGAAATTTTTAATGATATGGCAAGCGAGAAAGATAATAAGAAATAAACATTATTATCGCTACAAAATTGTGTTCGAAATTCAGGTATATATTTTTACGAGAAATATTCATTGGAACCGTATGCCAAGAGGATCGGGTAATTATTTTACCGTAGGAATATCGCCGTGGAAATTTTACCACATAAAACTTCACCGCACAATAATCACTGCATGGAAATTTCACCGTATGGAAACATTATAGTGTGGAAATTTCACCGCACAAAAATTTAAATAAGTATTTATAAGAAAAATATTTTAATTTAAATTATTTCCGAATTAGAATTATAACTTGTCTTCCACATCGTGCAGTCGTCTTTTTTCCACATGTGACTCCGTTAATTCTCACCGAATTTCACTTTTTTATCATTAACCAGATATTTCGGCTAATGCTAAGGTTTTCGGCAAAACTAATACTAAATACTTAAACTAACTAACAACTAGGTAGGTATACACTACTATTTAGAACTAAGTATATTTCCATCTTTTTTCTGCTTGGCATGAACTCGACGTTAGGAATATATGTATTAAAATATTGATTCGATTTATGAACACCTGTTTCTCTATTACATCTGCTAGTATTGTATCGCATCAAACTGAATCGGCAGAATGTATTGTACTATGTAGAATACTATACTCATCTATAATAATGATACTACACCCGATACAACCTTTTCATTTGGTTCCTCCATAAGGCAACTCCATAAGGAATTTTGCGGAAAATTACTGTGTGTAACTCAAGTTAATTGGATATATTTTTTTTAATATGAAAATAATTGACTTACTGGCAACGTGAAAGGTGGCATTTCTACTCCTCACTGTTCCGAGACGATTGCTTGCCTCGCACCAATAGACACCCTGATCTGTATCCCTTCTTGCATGAGTGGCTCTAAGGAAGAACAGTCCTCCTGCGGGAAGCAGTACCCGGCGAGCCCCACCAGGACCCCCTTGGGTGATGGGCGCTCCATCTTTGAACCACTGCACCACGGGAAAGGGATTTCCCTCGGCACGGCATTCCAGGGTGGCGGGTTGGTGTCTGGCAACCACTAGGTCCACCGGCTCTTCCAGCAGACGAGGTGGATACTCCGAAACGCCTGTGGACAAAAGTAAAAAAGAATATTATAGTCCGAGAGCCCGCTGCTTAATTTATGACGTATCTGTTTTTTGATCGAAATTGACTTAACATTTTTTGTAGAGAATTTAGCAAGGATTATTTTTGTCATTGACTACTTTCTCCTATCTCTTACCATATTCCTATAAAATGCGAAAAACCGCGAAGAGGGACCTTTTCGGGGGGCGCAGGGGGGGTTGCGGCAAGATTTTGATAGGCAACCCTAGTGCGATGTAATACCCTATTGGTAAGCTATAATTTATACCACATTTCGATCAAAAAACAGATACGTCATAAATTAAGCAGCGGGCTCTTGGACTATTAGGAACTATAATCACAAGTTACATTCACATGTCGTCATCTGAGAAAACAGGGCTCTTGCTTAAAAATTTTGCGATCTAAATTTTTTGCGTGAAAATCTGTCCACCGGACATGTTAATCTATATGGGCACGATTAATAAACACACCCAAAAGTAGGGCAGTTTTGTAAATAACGAGACTAATAAGGTTCTGTGTCTAAAAGGTACGGGTACATAAAACTGTTTTTTTTCCCAACTGTTTCATATTTCTTGTAATCCCGAAAAACAAAAATACGATTGCAAAAGAAATGAGATTATCAGAGAGATGAGTGAGCAAAATCTATTAAACATATGATCCGGACCGATCACGTCGACCAGATCCTCATGGACTGACGCACTTTGAGTAAAAGAAATCGGAGGAAAAAATTGCATCACGTATTCGTCGAAAAAGAGTTTCAAATTTGGGATAGGTACCTACTTACTGTGTCCCAAGAATTTTCCCAGTTATTCACATTTAAGGAACTAAAATTACATTCAAAATGCAGCATTCTTGCAACGTACCTATCATGAAGTTTTGTTACCCGGCTGGCTGCAATAACATGAACTTATCTAGGGATTTGCTATGATATAGCAAGGGTTTTGCTTGTAAAACAGTACAAGCATAAAATCTCCGAGGCAATTTCTTCGCAGGAACCGAGCGACTGTAAACATAAGTAGGGTAGTTTGTTTTACAGCGGAATAGTGTCGTAAATCTATGCTGGACTTTACTGCACTTACGAAGCATAAAAAGTGAAACAACGCAATATAAGATAAAAGGTATGAAAGATTAAGAGTATAAAAGTATGCGTTATAAGTTTGGATTGGATTCATCGGAAGCATTTTGGGATAGAGTTGAAATGAAAGATCCTCTTATAACCCTAATAGGTACTACTATTATTTAGTTCAATGGTGTGCGGTGGTGTGCGGGAATTACATGTTTACATGTCATTTAAATTACAATAGTGAAACTGGACACATATGGCTAGAAGAAGACATTAAATGGACATCCCAAAATTTTCCAATGGAGGATTTGGTTAAAAAAAGCGTGTTGGAAGACCTCACAAAAGGTGGTATTAGGACATTGTCCTACGAGCCAGGAAAACCTGGATCAGAGACCGAATGGAAGTGGATGAAACTGTATAAAGAGAAGAGCTAGCAGAAGAACAGAAGGAGAATACTACTACACAAAATTCGATGAAGAAACAGGGGGATGTCACAAGGCTCCAGAATTCAAAGTGGTTTTTGGTGGTTCTAATGTCGTTTTAATCATAATAGTGTATATATAGGTTTTATCTTACGAAATTGGTTTTCATAAATAATGGTGCTTGTTCAAGGTCTGATAAAATAATATTTGTGATAAGTATGAAGACCTCTTATAACAAAATGTTTCTTGTATCATTTATCACTCTGGTATTATACTCGTATTTCTGAATCAACGAAACATTATGTTTTTCTCTTATTTTCTGATAACTTTGTGCTCAGCGCTCAGCTCTCCCAAGGGAGAGATTTAATACGACTTATCCTCATTTTCTCCACCAAGTAATGTATCATCTTCACTCACACGTCTTTTAGAACTCGAGTTTAGTGTGAAGCTAAGAAACTTAGTGGAAATTAGACATTGATTGGCAATTACTTGCAAGATTTTTCGTTTTATCGCAATATAGGTACCTACTGCAATTTCTTACAGAATTGTTGGTACAGTTCTTTGCGATAATACTAAAAAAAACGGGAGATTTTAGATCTCGACAACTTAGTAAATTTGCTTTGGAAAATATAGGGTACATACATTATACATTGAACTGTGAACATACATGCATCATACATATGTTCAAATAAACAAACAAGCAAATAAACCTTCATCTAGTGCAGTAGCGTAGCGTGAGGAGTGCGGGGGGGGGGGGGGCGGTCCGCCCCGGGCGGCACTTTTGAGGGGGCGGCATTTTTTGGGGAAAATTTAAAAAATCCGTTAAATCACATTTGTTTCATTAAAAACTGGAAAAAAATTCGTCGCGGCGCTATTTTATCTATTTTTAGGCCATATCAAAATATCAAAATGTTAGTTATCCCACTCCAGCATAGAATTAAGTTCTTTATAATTCCTGTGAATTTTCGTAAATTTTGGATTTATTTATTTATTTATCGTTTGGCAACGTCGAAGTATTGTCACATCGTTAAAGTCTGACATCCAGCGCCTCCAGCCACTGGAGGAATTCAGGGGACAGGCTGGCAGCACTGTCAATGGTACCGGGGTAAGCACGTATGGGGCAATCACGCAAGATGTGCTGCATGGTTTGCTTCGGGTGTCCACAGTCGCACTGTGGATCATCCCTCATTCCCCACTTATGGAGCATGTCACCGCAGCAGCCATGACCCGTCCTTAGCCTATTGAGTGCGGTCCACTGCCTGCGAGGCAGGTGGAAACCAGGCTGTTGAGATGTATGGTTTGTAACGGGTATGACGGAGTGCTCGGGCCTATAATTGTTGCTCCATTCATCTTGTAAATCGTACCCCAGTACCTGGTACTGCGCTGCCTGTCTCCATGGGGCTTTACGGGATCGCAATCGAGCCGGGGCTGGGTCCCTAACATGCTCCATTATCGGGAGCTCGTTGTTGTTGGCAACAGTCAGCCATATCTTCTGTAAGGCCCTGCGTCTTCGGCATTCAGGGGGAGCTATGTTTGAGAGTGTTGGCAGCCAGTTTACGGGTGTTGATTGGACTGTGCCGCTTATGATACGCATGGTGTTATTTAGCTCCTTGTCCACTTTGTCAACATGGGCACTATTAAGCCAGACCGGGCAGCAGTACTCAGCAGTAGAGTACACCAAGGCCATGGAGGACGTCTTTAGCGTCTGGGCATCTGCTCCCCAGGATGTTCCCGCTAGTTTCTGTATGATGTTATTGCGTGTCCTCACCTTGGCAGCTGTCCCAGTTAGATGTTCTTTGTATGTAAGAGACCTATCAAGGGTGATACCCAGGTATTTGGGGTTGAAATTGTGCTTCAGCTGTTTTCCCATGAAGGTGACATTAAGCTTGGTTTCGGCACATTTGTTGCCAAGATGAAAGCAGGTAACCTCGGTCTTGTCAGCATTTGGCTTCAGTCTCCACCTGTAGAAATAGCTTTCCATGATCTTAAGATCACTTGTAAGTTGTGTTTCGCATGCTGTGAAAGTTTTGCTTTGGAATGTAAGTGCTATGTCATCTGCGAACATAAACTTGTTGGATGTTGTTTGTGGTAAGTCCGATATATATAGGTTAAATAGTAGTGGAGCCAGTACTGACCCCTGTGGTAGGCCATCATTCAAAATACAGGTCCTACTGTTGCTCTCCCCAAGGTGGACAATGAATTGGCGGTTAGTGAGCAAGTTATTTATAAGGCTAAAAAGACCTTTGCAGGGGATTACGTTAACTAGTTTGTACAGTAGTCCGTGTCTCCATACTGTGTCGTACGCCGCAGACAGGTCGATAAAGGCTGTGCCTGTTTTTAGATTGCGCTGGAAACCCTCCTCGATTTCGGTGGTGAGTGCAAGCACCTGATCGCAGCAGCTTCTTTTGGGTCTGAAGCCTGCCTGTTCTATAGGTAGGATGCTTTCAATCAAGGGGTGTATTCGGTTGTGGAGAAGGCGCTCAAAAGTTTTTAGGCAAACGCTTAGTAGTGCAATTGGGCGGTAGCTGCTGGCGTTGTCTGTTGTCTTTCCCGGTTTTAAAATGGCAATAACCTTTGAAACTTTAAAGAGTTTTGGAAGTTTTCCAGTTTGGAGGATGTTTGTATAAAAGGTTATGAGCCATTTCTTGGTGTTAGGGCCTGTATGCTTCAGAAATTCGGGGAAGATTTCATCCTGTCCAGCAGCCTTGCCGAACTTTACGTCCCCCAGTGCCTTGTTGAGTTCAGCCATGGAGAAAGGCTGCATCAACTGTGAGTTAGTTTGTAGGTTTTTAGCTTTGTTGCGTAGATCTCTCCTAATTGCGCGTTGGTGTGCTTTATCGCCGCCACATTTGGACATTGTTTTGATGCGATCAGCTATGTGGTTTGGGTGTAATGATGGAGGGTGTGGTGGTGGTGTGGAGGCTGAGCCTAGCCTACGGAGTGTAGACCAGGCCTTCCTACTAGATCTCTTGAAATCCATTCTCTTGATTCTCTTCTCTCTCTAGATCTCTTGATTCCACTGTCTTAACCCACTTGTCTCTTCGCTGATCGTCCAGTGACTTCAGGAGGTCTCGCGCGGTTTCAGGGTTTGGTTGTGTGTTATACGTTTTGTATAGTTCTTCTGTGCGTTCGTTCCAGCATGGTATATATGTCTTACGGCAGCCTCTAGGTATGCATTTCTTAGCTGTATTGATGATCATTTTAACAAATCTGTCATAATTTCCTACGTTGGGTTGGATCCATCGTATGTTCATGTCCAGTAGTTTGGAGTATTGATCCCAGTTTGCTTTTTGGAAGTTCCAACGAGGTTTAGGTATTGAATGTATAATGGGTATATTAATTCCTATGGCTATTTTAATGGGTCTATGTTGGCTATTGGGAAATGTGTTGAGGACAACTCTTTGAGTTGGTAGCGGATCATTTGTGGAGTCTCTGGACACAAAGCAGAGATCCGGGTTGTAGTCAGCTTTCCATCGAGCAGAATGGAAACTGCCCCGTCCCTTCGCATCGTATACCAGAGCCGCGTTCTGGCTGTCAGCCCAGGTGACAAGGCTTTCTCCATTTCCATCGTTTTCTTTATAGCCCCAGTTGCTATGATGGCTATTCAGGTCTCCCAAAACCACTGTTGGGTGGGAGATCGTCGGCAGAGCCCGATCGGGCCACTGTGTGTTTGGAGGTTTGTAAATGTTAATGATTGTTATATCTTGTATGGTGATGGTTACGCTGAATATATCATCCAGGTCAGAGACTGAAACCGTGCTCCATTCGTGTACTGTTTGTCGCACATATGTTGCAACCCCGTATTTATTGTGATGGGCCGCCCCAGCCAGATCGTATCCCGGGATGTTTCCACGGCGCTGGATGTCATCGTCATCTTTGGTGTGGGTTTCCTGCAGTGCTATCACGTCAATGTTAAGGTCAATTGCAAGTCTCGATAGCACTTCGGATTTTCCTTTGCTCAGTCCCTCTACATTCAGCTGTAGCACGTTGGCTCCAGGCCCAACATTCAGTGTTCTGGAGTTTTGGTTCGAGCCCTTAAAAGGGCTGTTTTCGGTATTGCGCATGTAAGTTTCGCTTTCAGTGATTCGTTTCATTCTCGTGTTGGATGTGACGTTCGACGTGGACGGGAGGTCATGGACTGTCCGTCCGCCAAACGGATAGACTTTTGGTATTAACCAGGCACAGCGCGCGGAGCTTGTCTATCCTTCGTGCCCCGTGAATTTTGGATTTATAAGCCTTTATAAGGGGGGGGGGGGGGGGGGGGGCGGCGGATTTGACTTCCGCCCCGGGCGGCAAAAACCCACGCTACGCCACTGATCTAGTGAATGACTGTAAAAGCTTTTTCATATCTTGTACCTATAGGTTTCTACAAATAATGTGAAAAACACTTCTGATATTTTTTCCGAAAGACAGCTAGGTACTCGTTTCCCGAAAGTAGTAGAGTTTTTTTTTTTGTTTTGATAATATGTATTAAAATCTAGGGAATGACTGTAAAACTTTTTTGAATGAAGCGAAATTAACCACAAGAAGTAAAAATAACGGTGTTTTTTTTACATCTTATCATGCGATTTCGATACTTAACGCCGCAGGAAAATACCGTGACGTCTTAGTTGGATCCCTAGCTTTAATAATTTGGGTTAGATAAACTTGATATCTACCGACGATGCATCCAATCCAGTAATGTCCAAAAGTATTCGCAAGAAGGTTAAAATAATAGGTACCTTTTACTGAATGAATCTTGTTACATACATATACTCACATATTCAGACGACGATACTTTCTCGTGTTTGTTTGCAGAGCAAATAGTAACTTTTACTACTGGATATAATTCAGGATGGAGTGTCGTAGGATAAGAAATACAGTTTTGTCTACAATATAGTTTGTGGCTAGGTTCCTAGTAATATTATATATGCACTCCAGAGTGTTATCCAAGTCACGTGCGCAGAAGAAATCCTTGCAACGAAGATACTCTTATCCAAACAAAGCTGATACGCCACATGTTACTTAAATTAGGAACTCTCTATTCAGGGATGCACAAAAATGTGAAAGGAAATATGAAATATTTTACAGAGCATAAAAAAATAAACATCACAAAAACAAAATTCAAATAGATCGAACACAAATGGTTTCCGTTAAAAGCTCTGGATGCCGAGGGTGCAGGCAGAAGACCGGTGGGCCGCCCCAGAATTAGCAGGCAGAAGCAGGTAACAAAGATATGCGAGGAGAGATTGTGGTTGCAGTGGCCAGAGGTCCTGGAAGCTGCAAGTGACATGGGCCTCTGGCGAAGAGACACAGATGCTTTGAGCCCCCGACCCAACCAAGGATAGAAGGGCAAGAATATGTGTTTGAATGTACAAATAGGTATGGGACAATTTATGTGCTGGTCTTTATAAGTCTGCTGACACTGGGGAGATGGGTTGCCACCCTATGGACAGAGTATAGAATGTCAGACGTCGAACGAATGTTACCGATATCACAGAAAGAACAGCAAAGCTAAAATGGCAGTAGGCGAAACATGTGGCAAGACAGGACAGTGTCAGATGGTCACTTAAAATCCTGATGTGGAGGCATTGGGACAACAAAGGGGGAGTAGGAAGATCACAGAAAAGGTGGACACTTGACATTTTTCAGCTTGCGGGACGTAGATAGCAGCAGACAGCCCAAAATAGAAGACAGTGGAAGAGTTTATAAAAGGCCTTTGTCCAGCAGTGGAACGCAAGTGGCTAGCAGTAAGTATGTAAGAGGGAGTATGTAATAATTGATATTATTGGTTACAGTGGTTATTGCAACACACCTAAATAAAATAAAATAAAAATGCAGTATTCCTACAACAGTGTAGAAGAATTCAGAATGAACATTGTCGGGCTTACGACCGACCTCGGCTGGCTTAAGTGATCACTTTACGCTCGAGAAACATTCGCCATTTCAGTTCACCCCCGCTGGGATACGAACCCGATCAGCCGAGGTCGGTCGTAAGCCCGACAATGTTCATCCTTATTTCTTCTACACTGTTGTAGAGATACTGAATTGTGTATACTACGGAATGTAGAAATCCAACGCTTTACTAGAATAAATTTGTAAATCAAAAATAATTCAAATAAAAAGGTTCATCCCTGTCTGCGATATAGATTTATTTAAGTGGTGTAGAACAGTAGTAGTAGATCTGGGATGCACGTTGACTTTATGAAGGTTTGTTGTAGTACTGAGATTTCAGGACATGGGACACGTCTTGTCTGCGATCCGACGTCTGGAAGAATTGGCTTGATTTCAAAATATCTGGTCTGCTCAAGTGCTTCTCTAACATTCTGAATCTGCTTTTATAATAGGAACAGATGGAAATACGTAGATTTTATTATTTATCACATATTCGTAGAGATTAAAAAAAACATCGAAATATAGATGTACCTAATGTATGCCATAAAATCGATGTAAATTCTTTTTTTTTTTTTTATCAAAATCACGGTTTTAGTTAATATGTTTATCAATTATTCAAAATTTTATTTTTGTTAATTACACCTACATTGATAGGTATGTGTAACTACGTACTTACATAGTAATATATTTATTAATTATCTACTTATAAAATTAATATATTATAGCTATTTGTTCATTTATCAATTCATCCCTTTAATTTCCTATTATTTTTAAAATTAATTATATTTTTTTATTATACACACGGTATTTATTTATAGATCAAGTTTAGATAAGATTTCTCTTTCTGTGTAAGTTTCTTTTTTTACTTTTTTATAGGTTTTATTATTTGTTGTTGGGTACTAAATTAATTCAACAGATTAACCTCATTTCTGAACGTGGCACAAATTAGTAGAATTTTCGTTGGTCTATTAAGTTATAAGGTGTCAATCATCGTGAAAAAGCAGACGCATCAGGCAGAAAAAAAAAACGAGGAATTCGTATTAGAATGCGCCGAGAATTCAAATAATGTGAGGCACTTTGTTAAAAGGTATTTTTATTAATAGTCATTTTTTAAACTAAGGATCGAAATAAAATAATACTTTTTACAAAAAATTCACGAAATTATGACATTTA
Organism: Ceraclea dissimilis; assembly: GCA_963576895.1. Taxonomy (NCBI): domain Eukaryota; kingdom Metazoa; phylum Arthropoda; class Insecta; order Trichoptera; family Leptoceridae; genus Ceraclea; species Ceraclea dissimilis. The sequence continues at coordinate 2,714,812 of OY756360.1, forward strand.
TTTGAATTCTCGGCGCATTCTTATACGAATTCCACTCTAATAACGACTGGCGGAGGATCATCAATGATTACACTGGCCCGCAAAATAGAACCACCCGCAGACCCGTCACAAATGAGGAGCAGCAAAGTGTGACAGAGTGTGCATGTCCAGAATCGGCCTTCTTAGCCACCTCCAATGGCATAATCGACAGGATTAGTAATAACGTGACAGCGATTCTTCGGAGCAAAAAACATGCTCGGCAACGGGCACACGGCTATTACTATTATTAGAAAGAACATCGATGATTTATAAATGCTCAAAATCAGTGTCATTACGTGTTGGCGTCCCTTAAAGCTTACAGTACTGCGTAGTAAAACGTCGTTTACATTTTTATTATTTCGGGGTGGGGGAGTTGAGTGAGTATTGTATTAATATAATATAGTTGGGGTAGGTAGCACGTCTCTGAAATAAATTCCTGAAGGATTTTTATATGAATCAGCAATTTCATTTCGTTTTTATTCGAGCGCAGATATATTATTACAATATTTTGCTGTTGTTTCATAAAGACGCTCGAGTTATGATAATAAAATCTTGTCGGTTCTTTTATATTATCAGCGGATAATATTCCTACTAGGGTTGTCGGATTTTTCGGACAATAAAACCGGACAAGATTTAATTTTGCCCTCCCCTCCCCTTTCTATTTAAATATTTTTGAAACATGCACATACAATTTGCACCGCAGGCGAAATTTTCACTGATAATTTGTTCCGAGGAGTGATATTGTTAGGAAATGTAATATGCGAGACGAAGGTCTAGGTTCGAATCCCAGCTGGGGTGAACTGAAATGGCGAATGTTTCTCGAGTCTTTAGTGATCCCTTATGCCAGCCGCGGTCGATCGTAAGCCCGACAATGTGCATCCTTAATTCTTCTACAGCTACACTGTTGTAGAAATACTGCATAAAATATACACTTACGTAAGTATTAACCTTGTTCAAAAAAGTGTTTTATTTTTATAAAAAAAAAAATGCTACCTATTTAAATACTCAGGATTTCAGAAGCAATTTACGTAGGTAGCTACTACATATGTAAAAATCAGAACATGATGGAAATAACAAAGATTATTTTCCCGTGAAGGACTGTATGAAAAATAGGTACCCACTTGAAAAACCTTTTAAAATTGATCGCGTTGACCTTCTTGAGGTCCGGTCGAACAAACCGGACAGCCTTTTGTCCGGTTTCCCAAGATTGTACGACTGGACAGGTGAACTAAAAATCGGACTGTCCGGTCCAAAACCGGACATCTGATAACCCTAATCCCTACTGAATCGTATTCAATTCCCACCACGTCTCTTTAAAAGCATCTACATACTTTATTTTTTTATATTCATTTAATCCGACATTTTAAAGAAATTCAATAAATTAAATCAAGGACTACTAATATTTCACCCTCCAACATTCTTCGAAGGAACACACAGAGGGTACTGATCTAGGTAGTGTTTCAGAGGTGCAGAAGACTGTACTCGTATGAACACCCCCTATCTAGGTATGAACTATTTAGGTACAATTTTAATAAGTACCTATATAATAATAATGCCAAGAGCCCGTTGCCGTGTATGTCTTTAACTCAGAAGAATAGCTGCCACGTTGTCATTTTGGTCCTGCCGACGATGCCGTTGAAGGTGACCGTGGAGCCCGATTCTGAACAAGCACACTCCGTCACACTTTGGACAAGGCTTTACTAAGTATATCTTTCGGAGTATGGGAAATTTAAAGAAGAGGCCTATGTCCAACATTGGATGCAAGCCAGGATGATGAAAGAACAGCTGTGCTCTCGTATCTCATATAGTTATTCATCAGTCTTCTTCTTCTTCTTAATATAGGCCTTGTGGTCTGTTATTAAGATAGATTAGCCTCCTGCGATGTCGACTCCCAACTGTCAATCCATCTCTTTGGTGGTCTGCCCGGGAGTCGACTGCCCTGGGGTTGGCCGTGCAATGCAATGTGAGGAAGTCTGGATGGATCCATTCCCCTCAGATGTGCATACCATTGTCTTCTCCGTTGCCTTCGCCACCTAACGACATCTTCGATCTCGCACATTTCTCTTATCCTGGTATTCCTAATTCTATCTCGAAGGCTCTTACCAGATATGCTCCTGAAAGTCTTCATTTCCGACACTCTTAGCACATTTTTCGATACTGCAGTGTCTGCTCTGCATTCGAGATAGGTCGAACACGAATCAGTCGGTGCTTAAAATCCTATGGTGTCGAATATGACTGAGTGTATGGTATGGGAAATGTATGCAAAGGTGTAATCCTGCCATAATACATGCATGCTGAACACCTAGTTCAATATCTATGGGTAAAGCGTTTTGAATGATAGTGTTGTCAACCTGCATTGGTACTACTTGTAACTGCATTCATGACACAGGTATCGTGTGTGTGGTTAGTATTATTATAGGTATAACTGCTACCCATAACTATACTGTCTAGTACCTGCCATACCATACCACCCCCTAACGGTACTATTCTCCTGATATTCAGTATGTATTCAGGCGTGTAATTTGTGTGGCGGAACATTCAGCGCCACTATCAAATAGTACCTACCTACATCCATTACCCTCTCAATGAATGAATTATCATACCTAGTAGAAGAAAACACTTTCTCTATTTATGTATATTAAAAATTGAAGATATTATTTGGAAAAATAAGAGCATGCGAATTGACAGCAAGATGAGAATATACAAAACATGTGTGAGACCCATCATGACATACGCTGCAGAAACAAGAGCGGATACTATCAGAACAAAAAGTCTGCTGAGAACATCAGAGATGAGGGTCCTCAGGTCAATCACGGGAAATACTCTGCGGGACCGGGTCAGAAATGACTGTATAAGAGAAACGTGTGAAATCCAAGACAAAGTGCACTGTAGTAGATCCCGGTGAGGATTCTGGAGGGACCACATAGACAGAACGAGCAGCAATAGACTGGTGTACACGGCAGCCAAGGAATTACCGTCTGGGCGACCCCCGCCTGAAAGGCCCCTAAGTGGTGGAAAGACAGCCTGGCCTCATCGCAAGAGACTGAGTAATTTGGGAAGAACAGATTGTCAGGTCTTCAAGAAAAGACAAAGAAAAATAATAAGAAAAATTGAAAATACTTATAGGTGCCCATGAAAATTACCACTCTTTTACTTAATTTCATCTGTCGTTCTCGTTATCTCCGTAGACATTTTCTTGCATTGGTATGTTCCAACACTTATAATATTTGGTAATTTATTTGGTATATGTGATAGTTAACTGATACAAATTAAACATAAATAAAAAAGGATTCAGAAAATTAATCACATAATATTTAGGTTCCTATCAACAACAGCATTAGTACAATAATGGAAGTGATTTTCTCAGTAATAAAGTGTAGCCCTCAAATTTAATAGCCATTTTAGGAGCCATTTTGGTGAAAATAATACCTTTTTTAGTGACAAAAATATCAGCAACAGGGTTTCGGTAAATAAAATTAATGATAAATAACATGAAGTTGACATAATTAAGTTTGTCTCTCTCTCTCCTCTAATAGAAGAAGAAGATAGGAAATGACACTTAAGCTGGTATCTTAATAGTAAAATTATACCATTAATTGGATTCCATTAGTTTTATGGAGTAGTCGGTAGTTAAAATAATTCAAGCCTTATTTATTCACTAGCTGTAACCCGTCAAAATGACGTTGTTTGCTGGGTAGGGAGAGAGAACAGTTTGCCAGACCCTATATTATCAGCCAGAAGAGTCTGCATATTATAATTCATGATTCACATATAAACTCATCAGCCTAATACTGGGAAAAATTCACCTATCCAGATATCCAGGATTACGCTCAGATGCGCGGGGCCTAAAATACAAGCATTGTACGTTTACTCTTACGGTAAATTATTTTTATTTAGCGTAGTATTTTCTATTCAACTTTTGTACTACAATATTTACCAATTCAATACTGCAAATTTTGTATAGGTACCCAATAGATCTCAGAAACCAATAAATAACATAAATTTGTAAGAGGACAAGGGTTATACTAAAGTGACAATTGATATCAAAAGAAATAATTTGGTTTTACGAAAAAAAACTGAAAAGAAGTTCAAAATTCCATTTCCTCTTTCATTCCCTGGTAATCAGCTTTGGTATTATTTTTGACATGGGTCCCGCATCCGGTTTAGTTTTGGTCTTTGAATTTACGCAGTAATAAAGTGGCTCGGTTGGGAATAGGGCATGCAACATCACTAGATGTTCAATACCGGAACTAAATCCGGTACTGCAGACTCAACCTCGGAATTCCGGAACTAGTTCCCTAATTTTTACAGTCGACATTAGATGTTTATCATACTGAATATAACTTGATGAGAATCAGACTTTTCATCGTTTGAGCTTACAGTAGCTAAATAAATGAAAACAACTGTTTGAACACTTTAAGAGTACGCATACTGACATTTCAAAATATATATGAAACCGGTAGACCTTAGGTCTCGACAACCGTTACTAAATATGCTTTGGAAAAATAGAGTAGATACATTTAACCTTTTTCTAGGAAAATACCGTAAAAGATTTTTTAAATCTTGTATTGATTTCTCAAAAAAATGTGAATAACACCTCTGATCTTTTTTCCGAAAGACAGAAACTCGTTTCCCGAAATTCCCTGACATATTTTTTTGTACTGATAATATGCATTAAAATCTAGGGAATAACCATGAAAGTTTTTTAGTTGAAGCGAAATTAACCCCAAAAAATGGAAAAAACGCAATTTTTACCATTTTATCAAGCGATTGTTCACGCGATTTTGAACCTTAATGCCGTGGGAAATGACTGTGACGTCATTTTTGGTACCAATCCCTTAATTCGAGAAAAATCCACTTCACAACACAAGCTTTCTGTGAAGTGTACAAAGATGTATTTGTTTTTTTTTTATGTAGATAAACCCAGATTCATTAAAAAAAAAATCTTTCTCAAATTCCGAAGTTTTGAAATTCCGGGATTCCGGAATGCGAATCTCTAGCTGGGGAGTTTTTCATCCACACGGCTGAACTACATTAAAGGAGGGTATCCACCACACACAACACCAAAATTACGTGCCTGGAATTCACGGTATATTTATTTACTAACCACTAACGAGTAGACTACACCAGTAACAACATCACTACTTATCTCATTAATGCTGTGAAATGTACCTAAATTGTTCCACGTTCACGTTTGGTCAGAAAGTAAAATACTGACAATATAACTAAAAAAGTAAAATACTGACGAAATTACTAAAAAAGTAAAATACTGACAAAATCCCTGAAGAGGTAAAATAGTAAAATAAAAAATATGCATTATCCACATGCTGGCCGAGAGACCACATTTTTTGTACTCATGAGTAAAAAGGCGTTAACCGTCGGTTACGTACGCAACCCAAGACAAACACCCCGTCCGCACGTCTTTTTACTCGTTCACAAAAAAAACTTGTGGACGCTCAGCCAACATCGGCGCCACCATTAAAATGTGAAATACTGAAAATTTTGCTTGAATATAAAACACTGAAAAAATGTTAGAATGAACAATACTGAAAATGTAGAGGATAGTTATATAAGTACTCGAAAAATATAGGTATTTAATTCCTTTTCGTCTTATGATGTAATAATGGGTATGGAATAAATAATTCTCGCAAGGCAAAATAATGACCGTCATACGAGTTCATTAAAATATTTTTTCTCCAACTAAAATTACTTAATTAATTAAGTACTTACTTATTATTGACTAAAATAAAAAGTTTTATTTTTATATATTTCCGTAGTAAAATAAATTTAGTTGGTAAAGGTACCGAACCGGACCTAGGTATAATAATTATCGGCTATTATTAATTATGACAAATGTGTTTATTGGGGTGTGGGTAGGTACCTACCCTATAACTTATTAATATATTTCAACCCCCTTTCGATATCACTTTCATTAATCACAATTAACAATCACAGGTAGGTAGCTGAGCACCTAGCTAATATTTAGGCATCAAATAATGAATTTAGTTACCTACAAATCATACCCGACACACGTTGGTAATATTATTAGTATTAGGGCATGACACCAGGAATTACGTCACAGTCTTTTCCCACGGCATTAAGGTTCAAAATTGCGCGACAATCACATGATAAAATGGTAAAAATAGCGTTTTTTTTTCCATTTTTTGGGGATGATTCTGCGTCTATCAAAAAACTTTTACGGTTATTCCCTAGATTTTAATGCATATTATCAGTACAAAAATAAAATTTTACTCCGCGACTTTCGGGAAACGAGTTTCCGTCTTTCGGAAAAAAATCAGATGTGTTTTTTTTTTTTTTTGAGAAATCTATACAAGATATAAAAAATCTTTTACGATTATTCCCTAGATAAAGGTTCAATGCATAGATCTACCCTTTTTTGTTCCAAAGCATATTTAGTAACGGTTGTCGAGATAGAAAATCTCCCGTTTTTAGAAATTTTTGAAATGTCGGTATGCACTCTTAATGAATAGCATAAAGTTAGTGTTAAGTATATGTAAGGTACCTTTGTATCTGCCCGTGAAAATTCACGAAGGGTCAAATAGTTGCTTTCTTTATTAAAATACTAGCTGAGTTAAAAGTGCTTCGCAACGACCCGGTGTCTCCCGATGGTTTGATCAAGACAAAATGTGACTTAAGATCTGAATTGCTTTTCCAACATCCTTTCATATGGTACCGCAAGCATGATGATCCCTTTATCATCATGACATCTCTCGGTGTCTCCCGAAAAAAACTTTATAAAAAATACAATGAGTCTCATACAACTACAAACAAATAATTTTAAAATATGAGTTGAATCTATGGTTAAATTAGATAAGTGAAATAAATGTAGGTAGAAAGTTTTTTTTTAAACATCTACGCTTGGTACCATTTTTTATAATAGGTCTAATGGAATACAAAATGTTAGGAAAATACAGGCGAATACACGGTTTCAAAAATTGTGAAATTTTTCACCATGGAGAGCTTATAGCTTTTCTGCGTTTTCATCCAACTAAGTGAACCCCAATTTCAGTGAACACATTATACACTTCTGACACATTAATAATTCAATCATCATAATACGTACCTGCTAATATTAATGCAGGGTATATCTCTCCCAATGTGCACGACTAATTATTATTACTATTATTAGCCTCACTTGCGTCCCCCGGCTAATTATAGCGTACGGTCCTCAGACATTGGGTACACAATAAATTAATTAATTGGGCGACAAACTACCCATGATATCAATCATCGACATATAGATATTTTATCTAATAGGTATTATTATTTCATACAGTAGGTACAGTATCATGAAACATCACAAACAAAATGAGAACATTATCTAAAAAAAAAAGAAACACGATAATGTCTCTCCATATAAAAATTAATTCGATTAAGATTTACGAATTGAAACTTGCTTACGAAAAAAAACAGTTCAATTTTAAACCGTCACCAAACGCAAACATCTTCTCTTTTCTCAGCTCTTTCAATTCCAATGCTGGCATGCTGCATCCACTTGTTTTCTTCGATTTCCCTTACGTCGTCAGACCATTTTGCAAACATACTGTTTGTTTAATTTCAAGGTGCTGGGACATAGGAAAAAGATTAAAAAATTATGAAAATATTAAAGATGAAGACGAAGATATTATATCGACGGAAGAAGTTATCTTAAAGCGTGGGAAAATGGTTTTGTTCTAATTTAAAAGAAGTGAAGCTTGTATGAGACATTTCTTTTTGAAGACTCAAGACTGGAAGATCAACTCAAATTTTGGCGTATACTTGTAACGAATTGCTCCAGATACTCTTTTAGTGATTAAGGATGTAATAACATCAAAAAACTTAATTAGTAATATTTATTATGGTCAAAAATCGTCCACTTTAAAAAAAAATACGACCATTTGAAATGAAAGTAGGTTATTTAAAAGTTAAGACAAACATAATTAAGATTTCATATTTGTTTTCTCCACATAAAAATGAGTTTAAAACTGCAATATCTTTGTGTAATGCATTTTGATATCTGTATTAATATAAAAACGGTTGTGTTTAGCTTTGAAATAACAAGCGAAATTGCTCACGGGTAAATAAACTGCATGGGGAATGAGGTCATTCGTTATCATGAGAATGCGCAGAGACGGGGAATATAATTCTCTATTTCAAATAGTGAAAATAGTCTACAATATTATGTTTTTTTTATTTTATACTCAGAGTCTTCAAATGTGGTTCGCTAAACGCTGTATTAAAATGGTAACTAATATTTATTCAGCGTGTGGCATTTCGTTACATCACATCTTAAAAAAAGGACATAAAGCAGTCTAATAGTCTGTTGAAAACGACTTGTTCCTAAATTATAGACAAGATTGACTTGTTCCGATCATGTCGACCAGATCCTCAAGGAAGGACGCGTTTTGACTAAAAGGAATCAAGACAAATTTCATGAATGTGAGAGAGGCTATTAGTGTGTGTTATAAGAATAGGGCAGTCTGGCGATGTGTTCTCTGCTTGCACTACAAAAGACATGGCATGAGGGTATATATAGATACCTAGATAGTTTACGAATTACAATTTTGTTTCTGGCAACGATGATATTTCAATTGCCATAGGTACTACAAGTGTTGCCACTATGGTTGCCGAAAAGCTTTATACAGCGCACTCGTCAACAACCAACACTTTCTTGACAGACTGTACAATCATCTACAAATTGGTTATGCTACCGAAGAAAACAATGTTATGTGATAGTATCAACGAACTGAAACTGTTCCCATTAAAAGAAAATAAATTCGTTGATTCGGGCCAATCAAGTTGAAATGTTATTAAGGTTGCCTATATTCATGAGTAGGTTCAGTTGACTAGGAAAATTGTATTGATTAAAATTTACTAACTAACTGAAACAGTATCTATAGTATAAATGCAATTTTAAACATTCATAATTATCTGTGCGAAATTTCAAATTGGTGAGATATCTGCAAGATATTAAAATTTCAAAAGGAAAATGTGGACGCGGACAACTTCGACGACAATAGACAAACTCTATTCAATATTCATTGAAAGTGAAGGAAATAATACAGTTGCATACTCTTGTGCAGAATAATTTACATTTTTATAAAACAAACTAATTGCAGATATGAAACCTATATTTTATCTTCTTATAAAATGCATATACAATTTCTTACTTTTTCCAGTACATAGTTGATGCCTTTGGAAATTGCAGTGCATACAAACCACCTGACAGGCAAAGTATAATTTAGTTGTACAGGTGAAATGTTTTTTTCCCTATCATTTTGTATTGTACCATAGGAACTGTGCCAATAATGGTTACATGATAAATTCTCACAGGAAAAAATCTCAAAGGAAAAAATATCACAAGAAATTTTTATTTTTATTCAAACTTTTTTATACAATTTGGTTGTAATATTTTTTGTACAATTTAGTTTAAGTACTCCATTATACAATTTGGTTCATCGGACAACTTTAATATTAATATAACAAACAAATAGCTCAATAGCTCTCGTGATATTTGTTTATATTTTTAAGTAAATTTTTTGAATCAATCCAATCTATTAACCTTTATAAAATTATAAATTTTATGAATATTAACATGACATGACAACCAAATTTTACAAAAATGTTGTATAATAAACCAAATCGTATAAAAAAATATGACAACTTTTTTTATAATAAAAATAAAAAATGATATTTTTTTCCGTGAGAATTTTTCGTGTGAGATTCTTTCCTGACACCGCCAATAGTAGGTATAAGGTAAGTATGAACAACTTGTATGAAGCTTATAATTTTATATTCGTTTTGTAATTACCACTTTGTGTAGGTGTTATTATTTTATAGGATGAATTTAACTGTGAATTTACTCCACTATTCCATCGCGCGTATTATATTGTATATCATATTATGACATTGGAAAAACCAGAGTCAGAGATTCAGATCCTTGTGACGTGAGTGCTCATGTATTGAAGTGCTTCAGGAGACTAGTCGTGATTGCCTTTCATGCCGCTGAATTTAGTGAACTGACATTCCTTACATACAAAAATGCACTTTTTGTTGCGCAAATATCTATTTATGTCATTCAGAATGGGTGGCGAATATCATTGCTTGTAAGGTGGTCGGTAGTCTGGTTGGTAATGCGCTCGACTGTAATCTGGCGGGCGCGGGTTCAATCCCCGACTTACTCCACTTCACAACACAAGCTTCTCAAGCTTCGCGTGAAGTGTACAAAGATGTATTTGGGTTTACTTCGATAAACCTAGATTCATCAAAAAAAAGTTGTGAAGGTTTTGTAAAATTCTTTGCGGTAACTTTTTTCAGCCTTTTGAATGTGAAAGATTTTTTCCAAAATTGATTAAACTTAGCGGTACCTACCCATATGCATTATTTTATACAAACGCTTCCATTCCCAATGGAGTTCCCGGGTTGTAGAATAAGCCTCCGAATGTTCTTGAATTCCATATTTTTGTGAGAAGCATAAAACACCACAGACATTTATTAAAATACACTACGATGAAAATCATTGCAGTCAAATTTCTACTCAACGAAAAAACTATGAAAACCACATAAGTTTTTTTCTCTATCGGCTTTGCGTTCATATATTCAATTTATCACATTTTTTTTAGTTTTTATACTGATTGAAATAGGTATAATATTTTAGAGTTATTATTTCAATACCTGAATTGAATGCTGGATACCGCGAGTTATTTATAGACTGGTGAACAGAAATATGAGATTTTTAAAAGTAAATACAACCATTCATATGAAGTACCTACTAGCTGACTTACTCGTGCTTCGCAACGGCAAATTTAATAAACCAACCCGGCATACTTTATAGGCTTAATCTGGACAAAATGTGACTTTTGAATGTGAAAGATCTGAATTTTCAGACCCCCACAACCTTTGGATCCCCTCATCATCATAGCATCTCCTAGGAAAAGCTTTTTATCCAAAAACTGGCGACGTTAGGATATGGCATATATTATCGCAAATGATGTTCTAAATTTTCACAGAAATCCATCTTAAATGTGGGAGTTGTGCAAACACTTAGAAAAATCAGACTTTAATATACTCGTATATAGATTTAGAAAAGGCTTTTCATGCTAACAATATATATATTTTTTTAATATCACAACTCTTACTTTGTGACAAACATCGGATTTTCTACATGTCGTAGTTGAATTAACGAGTAGTTATCTCAATAGATGTACAGCAAAATATGGACTTTCCAACGGGTTTATGACTGACCGTCGACGGTTACCTGTTTTAGGTAATAATAACTTTATTGTAACAATAATAACAATATTAACATACACATATATTGTAACAACTGTGAAATATTTACTAATTACATCAAGCAGTGTACAGTGTGCATGTTGATATACAGAGTCACGCCAAACCTTATCCAGGTTTGTCGGCGCGTAATACTTAATATTATAATATAGAGTTTCCTTCTCGTTTCGTTCAAAAGCCTTCATGACACTGGAGGTCTGGGTTCGAATCCCGGCTGTGGCAGATTGATGCACTGGAATTGGTGAATGTTACCTAAGTGTAAAGAAATCACATTCAACCAGCCCAAAATCAGTCACAAACCTGATGGAAAGCCCATCCTTGCTGTACATCCGTTGAGATAACTACAATTATTAAGGATTTTTATTTTTATAAATGGTTTGGAGAGAATGAATGGAGACAGGATAAACAAAAAAAATAAATGTGAGTGATTGAAGAGGTGCGAGAAAACGCGACTGCCTGATACTGACCTGGACCAATAATGTCGAAAAGATCGTCAAGGCATTTTAAATCAAAGAAATTAAGTGTGCGAATGTGCTGAAAATAAAAAGTATATGTTAGGATGTGGTGATCGGACTTTCTGTACTATCTACATACCCCGCAAGGAACACGGCGTGAGGAAATAGATTAATAGATTGATTGGTTGGAGCCCCAGTCTCCCTGAACGTCCTGCCCTGGAACGACCGATTCAAACCGTCCCAACAAATTGCAATATTAGCACAACGAAAACGAATATTAGGTGTGTGTGTACTCATGTTGTTTGTCAAATATCGGCCTTACAGAAATGAATTTGGAATCGAATATAATATTTACAGTGCAGTATGTAAATCCACCGCATCCATCAACAAAATTAAAAATAAATAAAGGATGTTTTTGGGTGCGGTATTTCCACCATATAGAATTATTTCCTATCTTCTACCGAAAACACAACATACCTAGGTATATATGCATATCGACATGTTACGCTGAATGTGTTTATTCAGTGATTGCATACATTCACTGATGAATGTGTACACTAACTGATACCTACTGTTAAAGCGTTCACAAATTATCAAATGAACACATTAAAACTAATGAATTTATACATTTTTAAACGTACAAGATTAAAAAAAAAAGAATAAAAATTAGACAAATCTTGCCAATAAAAATTGATAGATATATTTAGATTCATTTTTATTTTTTTGTTGTGACGATCCTATGTGGTGATTAATCTATCTATCATTTTTACTGTTTGTGACGATCCTATATGGTGAAAAGAAAAATGTAAGGCGCCCTTGGGGCGATTTAATCGCTAAACGGCGCCTAAAATTGTCCAAATATTATTATTATTATGCCCAATCCCACCAACTACCACCTAGGAAGGAGAGCCCTAAGAAATTTCCATACCTACAAAAAACAGATAATATTCTATTTATGAAGCGTAAGTCCTGCAATAATTCCATATGAAATGCAACATGCAGCTCACCTACTCTGGGCGGAGATATTTGGGCACCTAAAACGTAGGTGAGTTGCATGTTGCATTTTCTATGGATTTATTGCAGGACTTACGCTCCATAACTAAATAAATACAATATTATCTCTGTTTTTTGTATAGAATTTTCTTAGGGTTCTCCTTAGGGGCATTAGTATAATTTCAGGTTCACTACTCTTTTTTTCACTTTTTCTAAGACACGGGTGTATACCTATCGATCAATCGGTTGATTAAACTGAGGTTATTATGAACTCAAAATGCAGTTTGTCGATAACTAAACTTGTTTAGTAGGTAAAGTTGATTGTAAAAAACATTTTAGTTTGAGTAAACTACTTTTTTAATTGATTTGTAAAACCCTACGTTATAAAAGATAGTGCTAAAACGTTTTAACAATATCTAGTAAAAAATCCGATAGCTTTTCTGTCAAAATAGTTACCTACTCCAATACGTACTCTGAAAACACATTGAGATACATTTCTACGTTGAAGCCATTGTAAGGTTAAAAGTAATTCCACAAAGTGCTAGCGAAGAACAACAAAGAACTTACAAAGCATTATTTGTTGACATCTTCCGTAGGAAATCGACATTTTACTTCTTTTAAAAATCTAAATGTCATTCTGTTCGATACATCTCTGTCTACGATGCTACGATTCTGTCGTAGATAGCGTACTACGGTATTGTAACTGTTTAGAGAAACGTTTCCTATTTAAAGTCTCGCGACCCAGTGCCGGGCTGAGACATCAGATAACCCAGAATCGGTTCTGTTAATTTTATTTCATTTATTTACTTTTTTTTATTTTACGGCTTGTAGTGTAGGGTAAGAAAGAAGACAGAACATGGGACGTATGAGAACATCTTGGCCTGGGAAACTTCGACAGTGGTTTGAAATTGAAACATCTGATGCAACAACACTTATTAAGACCATGAAGAGTCTGGAATGACGGTCGCCAACCTCTGATTGGAGCGGCATAAGAAGAAAAATAAGACTAGTCTTATTTATTCTTGAGATGAACAAGGTACATACAATAATAAAAATCGTAAATATAATAAATCATAAACCATTTTTCACTGGGGAGAACATACGGTGAGGCTGAAATTAAAAAATAAGAACTTCAGACGTTAGATGGACCAGGCGAACCCTAAAATGGCTACCGAGAACCAGGATGGCTAACGAGGAATCCAGTCAGACCACAGGAGAGATGGTCTGATGATATCAAGAAAGTAGCAGGCTGGCAGTGGCACAGACTAGCGATGGATAGGGAAATGTGGAAGTCGGAAAGGGAGGCCTATTTTCAACACTGGACGAATGAATGCTGATGATGATTGCCATATTCAGATAAAAACTCTTTAAATTTTCACTCACTAAGTGTCTATATAAATTTTCCACGAGAATATAAATCGTTAAAATGTATTTTATCGGAGAATTTTCTTCTTTCATTTTATATATCAGATTTACCCATTTCCGATCGAATGAAAGTTTTTTTTCAGTGAAAAGAGAATGTAGGATGTATTAGCTAGAGAAAGGGTGGCTTATAGGATAGGGTTGCCAACCTTAATTTATTTTTTGCGTGTCAATCTTCTTCTTCTATCTCAGCCGTTTGAATTCCTAACCTAGGCATGCTGCATCCACTTGCTCCCAGCGCAGCGATTCGCCTCACATTGTCAGAACATCTTTCCTGAGGACGCTCTTTTTGCTCATTCTAGGTTGCCATTCGAGAATCTATTTGGTCCGTCTAGAATCAGAGCGTATGGCAACGTGTCCTGCCCAACTCCATTTAAAGCCAGATTCTCGTTTTACCACGTCAGCGACCTTGTATTTCTCTCGTCTCCATGCCTTCGTCCTTCTATCTCTCAACGAAATAACCAGTATTTAATGTTAATCTTAATTTTTTACAATTTTAAAGTACCTATTGTAATTCATCTCATTGACCTGGAATACATTTGATAAAATATAACACAAAAGACAAAAAAAAAATGTTGGTAAAGGACGTATGTTGTAACTAAAATGAACGAGTGATAAAATTTAGATGGTTTGTGAATGTAGAGAGAATGGCTGTGAATGAAAATAGAAGTAGGTTCGAAAGAAAATGTGCGATAAAGAGCGGTCGTCACATGGAAATACTTAAGGCTCATACGCGCTTTAGTAGTTACCTAAGTCGAGTTTAGTAACAATGCTAAATATGGGTACACTAGGATATACTAGATAAGTATCTAATATAAGATAAGATACTAGGATATTCGCCTAGTGGGGCAATAAAATCCAGTACTTTTTGTTTATGTTTTTACTTTGCAAAATGCTTTGGATAATAAATAAATAAAAAATGAATGTCTAGCATCGTTACTAATTCACTACCTACTCGACTAAACTACTAGCCTAGTGTGAACAAAGCCTTAAGGATGGATATGTGTTGAACGGGAAATTTTTTTAGCGTGTATGATGGATGTCACGAACATGCTAAACGCGAGAGAACTGTCTATTCTCTAGAGATACGATGATTTTAGATAGATTCTATCGATACCGTTTTTATTATTTCCTCAAGTTGGCAACCCTGGTTAAGGGGCGAGCCAAGGGGGATGTAGTTTCGTTTGAGGGGGTGCATTAAGGATATAAAAGCCGGAAAAACTCGGAATGATTATACAGCTTTCTATATGGTTTGATTTTCTGATCGCATCCTCCTCTAACTCCACCTAATCTAATCACATAATGGACGCAAACAGGTGTTCAATTTTATAAAATTCATGTTGCACTGATGTCAGCACTTTTTGATATACGAATACCTACATCAAAAAGTATGTTCAATGCTTGTTGTGTGTGCGTTTTTACGTGCTCTTATTTAGCTTCGATCCTCGCCGTTATATTATTGCTGGTTCTGTATTTTTGTTGTTTTCTTCGTATTTGGCATTAGAATTTTGACTCAATTCCAGACTAGCTAGAGTTTATTTTCGAGAAATTTTCACCAGTTCGTTGTTTGGTGGTATTTTTTCTTTGGTAAGTTTTTTTAATTTTTTCACAGCCTTTGTTGTTGATGTATGATGCGGGCGCCCTTAATCGGAGAGTTGACATGAGATGTTTTTCTTTTTTCTATGATAACGTATTAATATTTTGTTTATGTCTCTATGGGTGTCACATGTATACCTACCTTATATAAAATAAAATAAAATAAACTAGATGATATTACGATTCTATACTAGGTATATGGCATCAGCCTTCTCCAGAGATAAAAAAGTGTGAAGCGTTTGAGGAGATCCAAGTTTAGTGTTGTGTGGTGGAATTCCATTGTGAAAAATGGTTTGTTGGTAAAAATCACCATATTGGGATAAACTCTCCCATTCTATTTCATCACACAGTTAACCTTGCGTTTTTTGTTGTTTATTGTTAATTGTTCCTTGGGTCCATACGGGCACATGAAATCATCAGTGTACCTACATTTTGAATTTATGTCTAATATACAATTGAAAAAATACACAAATGGACAGAAAATAGTCACAAATATTGTAGCATTTCCTAAAAATATGTATGACAGGTTATTTTTTTTCGAATACACAAGAGAACCCATCCAATGACACACGTTTTTCTAGGGTGACAGTACCAGATTTTTATTACAAGCAGTTTTTGTATCTAGATGCAGAGGTGGGCATCGTTAATCAAAAAGTTAACTTCGTTAATCGATAATCAGTTAACTCAAAAGTTAACTTCGTTAATCGTTAAAGCGTTACATTTTAAAAAATGTAACGGAAGTTAACGTTAATCCGTTAAAGCGTTAATTAAAAAAATCGCTGTTAAATGGCATGAAATGGAACAACATAAGTACAACTACTATCACATTTACACTATCGCGATGTTTCCCAACAAAGTGAAATTTCTTTTCCAACTCCCAACCCACATACGATACCACACATAACCCATGCAACCCTTGGATTATCTAATACCAGCGCCTCCAGTGGATGATATCTATACAAACCATCAAATATTAACGGACTTAATTAACGGAAGTAAAATGAAACGGAAGTTAAATAATCCGTTAACAATTTTTGGAGGTGAGAAAAGCGTTAAATCGTTAACCAAAATGTTAACTTCGTTAATTAACGATTAACGGATTAACGCTTTTCTGCCCAGCTCTGTCTAGATGTATATTTGTAAAAGAAAAATAATTTTATATAGGTATTCTAATGCTAATACAAATAAAATATGCTTACCATAGCCTCTTGAGAAAATGGATGCTAGAAGAAAAATCACCAGAATTTCCCAACACATAATATTCTTCATCTCCTTCGTTCATCCGTGTCCCCCGTCATTCCCTCTCTTTCTCACACACTTCCCACACGTTACAGAACAATATCATAGAACACTCACATCTTCGTTTCAAAACAAATGAAACACAAAACTTATTCTGATTGGCACATTTTAAAAATGGAACATTTTTAAATTTTATTCTTCATTTAAACTTTTCGTTTTTATTAGACGAGCTTCATCCAACTGTCAAAATGTTTCTAGAACGATTAATCAAGAGGAATTTTATCAATTCCAAAAAAATGTTTTTTTTTTTTCTTGAATAACGGCAGAGCATTAAAACTGTTCGTCTTGAGTGAATGTCTTCTACCTTCTTTTTTCAAAAAAAACTTTTCAAATACGCAGTTCTTTTGTTAAAGTTTAGCCTCGCAGGCAAATGAAACATTTATTATGTCTGAAATAAATGAAAGCTAACAAATCAAATAAAAGACACTCAAAAACTTTCTTCAGCTGTTTTTTTTTTCTGAAATATTTTGCGTTTCTTTTTGTTTGTGGTATGCAGGTACCTACCTAATATTCTTTTCTTACTTTTTTCATAATTAAGTTTTTTTTTGATAATTGTAAGGAACATTTCAATATTAACTACTTTCAAACGAACCTAACTAATATGTTCACCACCCATCTTGAATGTCTCTTACCTAATTAAATCTTACCTGACAATTATTTCTACTTTTAATATTTTTTTTGTTTATAAATGCTAAGTTTACCCATAGAGTAAGTAATTACCTATTTAACTAAGGTTCACTACAAATTCTGAATTTCTCTAAAGACATACATAATATTATAACGTGTATTCTTTGGTATAAAATTGCATAGGTACACTTGTCGCTAGCTATCCCAAATACTAATGCATAGTTGTGTAGGTAGCATTATTTTTGTACAATTAATTAACCAATAATTAGCTGATTAGCTAGCAGAGATCGCAGCACCACGATAAGCTCGCCCTAGTAAACAAATTTTATGACTTATATTTGAAATACTTAGGTACGTGTCTCTGTATCTTGTTCACCAAAAATGTAAATAAATAAAAAAATAAAAAACGTTCTTTCAGTAACAAGACAAGACATTAAGCCACAATGTAGCATAAATGGTATAAGTTCGCCCTACCTGCAATAAACACTATTTAACAGTGAACTGCCTATTCATGTTTATAAACTGCCTTTTGGTGTTTATAAACTGCCTATTCTGCGTCCGTGACGAGTCTTTAAGCCTGTTGCTATCATGAGAAAGTACTTTTTTAAATGTCAAAAACAAAACAACCGCTGAAAACAAAAGTTAAAAAAAAATGTTCAGTATTTTTTGGTATTTTCATATTTTGTCCGCATGAAAAAACAGTAGGTACATAATTTCTCATAAGAAGTAAAAAAACAACTTTGTTTTCGTTAGATTATTCCTCTAAAAAAATATTGTGACTTGTATGATTCTACTTCCAAACTCCTTATTTTGACAGCCGTAGACACATCAATTTATCATCCATTAAAATAATAATGATAATAAAACAAAAGCATACTATTTTCCCGCAAGCGATTGTTTCTGTTTCATTTATACTGTGATTATAACGTTCATGTTATAATAAAGCATTTCAAATTATTAACTGTGCTCGTTTGTGCTCACAAAATATTAATAATAATTAGGTTAGGATTTATATCGTGACAACTTCTCATAAAAAACAGATTGCGGAATGAAAAATAACAGCGAAAACATTGTCGTAAAAATAATGTTAACCATTATAAAATTAATAACATTAGCATGAACAAATAAATTTATTATATAAATAGAACATTAACGTAAATTAGAACAGATTTAAAAATATTCCAATGGAAACAAAACAAAAGAATATTAAACAAAACAATAGATCGCATTATTATTAACACTATTCTATTTTCAAATAAGAAAACATTCTATTACAGTGACAGTTGAATGACGTTTATTTGATATAGCGATACGTTAAAGTTTACCGATGTCCTACATACATTACCTATTTCATTTATTATATTTTGAAATTAGAAACACATTATATAAAATTTAATTCTTAATTTGAATTACTGTTCAGTTTTTAATTGTTCGAAATTGACACTCATTTGTTTCACCGGTTTTGTTTCGTTATGTCAAAACACGCTTGCGATGTATCGGCGGCGATTTTTTGGAATGTAACAACGGACTCGCGCGCGTCGCACGGCGTCCTTTCGTACCGCAACCCTTATAGCGACTGACGTCGAATTTATTCCTACGAACTGACGGGACGGAGTGATATTTTGTATCCAATTTGAATGTATGTATGTGTATTGTAATATATAGCTGGGCAGCTGAGATGAATTTTCCCGCGGTAATATACAAATTTGAAATTACAAACACAGAGCAAATAATACACAAAGTAGATTCAAGGAACATAAATCTATACGTGTAAACGTAAAGTAATGTCTGATTTTCGTAAGCGTTCGCATAACTCTCGCATTTTACGATGGATTGCTGTGAAAATTTAGATAATATAGACTGTGTCTTAAAGTCCCGGTTTTTGGAGAAAAAGCTTTTCCTGGGAGATGCTGTTATAATGAGGGGATCCAATGAGGGTTGTATGAGCTCGTGTGTGGTATCCTATAAAGGGGAGTTGGAAAAGAAATTCAGATCTTAAGTCACATTTTGTCCAGCTCAAGCCTATAAGGTATGCCGGGTTGGTTTTTCAAACTTGCCGTTGCGAAGCACGGGTAACTCAGCTAGTTATGAAATTTAATAAATTAAACAATGTTCCACAATGTGATGTCTATTAGTTGTGGAACATTTTATTCATGGAATTACAAACTATTTGTTTTATTCTTCATACTTACATAATTTCTAATACCTGTTGCGAAAATAGGCATAGGTTCCTACAACCAAATAACACAACCAAATAACACACATAAAATGCTGCGATTTTTTCATCAGCTAACCCATTTAGGTATACCTAAATAAAAATATTTTTTGTGGTCCCAGAATAAAATTTCAGAAATAGTGTGTCTAGACGATTTGCAATTGATGGCAGAAACTTTTCATTTAATATACACATATTTGAAACAAATAAATAAAAATAAGTAAGGTACACATTTTGGTTTACGAACATTATAATATTTTCAACCAACATTATGAATGAAAGATATTGTTTTTGCAATAAGTACGCTTCTTGGCACACTCATTGTCTTGTTTTTGTTGTTATATGTATTTACTGACCAATAAATATTTATTTATTTACTTATTTATTTATGTTTTTCATTATTTTTTTAAAAGGATCTGCCTACTTTTCTGCGTACTCAAATATACTTTCCTGCAGACTTCACAGAAAGCTTGGTCGCCACAGATAGGTATTTAATCTAAACCGGCACCTTAATATTTGAAATAGGCGCTCCAAGAAACTGTGCTTTCTTTGTATGATTTCTTTGATGTCTTACGCTAAGTTAGGCTGGCCACAAACGTCCCGAAGTTCAGTTCCGGAATCGACCGTTTTGCAAAAAGGTTCCGACCAAAACCTCTTTCTGAATTTAAAATCGGGGTGACGCTGAATTCAGAGAGAGGTTTTGATCGGAACTTTTTTGCAAAACGGTCGATTCCGGAACTGAACTTCGGGACGTGTGTGGCCAGCCTTAATATACGAATTCAAGAAAAGCATGATTTAATTTTATTCTTGAAAAACATTGATTTTAATAGTGCGAGTAGGTACTTAGGTACCTAAATTTTTATCACAAGTGAGGTAGAAAAGTACCTACATCCCATCCTAACACATGCGTGGGAGTTCCACAGTAATTATTTTACCCCATGCTTAAGTAGGTAGGTACTCTGCCAGGGTGTGAATATTGTGGGTAGAAAATAGTGGCGAAGGGTGGATTTCTGCAGACGGGAAGCTGGGGCTAACATATCTTATGGGATTACGTCATATTTTTTTTTATACAAAAGGATCTGGGCTTGTATACACAAACCCAAATACTTTCCTGCACACTTTGCACTAGGCTAAAAGCCTGTATCGCAAAGTGTGGAATACATCGCCAGCGCCGAGGTTCGAACCTGGCACCTCCCGCTTGAGAGACTGCCGCCTCAACCAACTGCGCCAACCATGTACATATAAATTAGACAATTTATTAAACCTTTATTTTTTTCCAAAAGGTAACTCGATGGGAATCGTGTTCTTAAGTAGCTTCGCGTCTGGCAGAAATACACCCCAGGTGACGACGTTTAGTTCTCAACATTAGTTTACCTCAAGTTATAAGATACCATAAATTATTTTTTAGTTTAAATTATGAGGATATTGACAGATTAATGCATGCAAGTATAAAAAAATAAACAATGAATTTTGTTGACTATTTATACTTATTTAGATATACAGAGTGTTTTGTTTGTTACAAATTTAAATAATTGTGACACATTTTTTTTTATATCACGCATCTGTCGTTATTGTTGTGATCATATATCATCTTTAAATTTAAATAAATTTGTCTTCCAAATGTCCCAATTTTGCAAACATGTTCGCAATAGGTGACAGTTTAAATTATAGCACTATTCCACCATAAACACGTATCGATTCGAAATTGAAGGATGATTCATTAAAAGTTTTACGAGTATCAATAATAGTAATTTTATGTGCGATTTATATTTACTTACATTGAGCATTTGCATCTTTTGTTTATTGTTTGATTGATAATAATTAGTGCTATGTATACATCTTATTGGCTCGTAAAAATTAATAAAAAAGGAAGAGATAATTGAGTTTTCTATTAGAAATCGTTTAACAGAGAAGAACTCGCCCCAGCTGACATTTTGACCCTCCAACGCCGAGAACTATTTTTTTTTAATTTTTCCAACTTTTTTAGTATAAACGGAATACTTTAGTCCTAAACGGACTGCCAAAAATAAAATTTTAGATGTCAAGGTCACCGGGGTCACCAGAGAGACCGTTACATATATGTATGCCTCGGCGTTCCCACTGATATTTTTTTTTCGTCTAGTAAGAACATAGTAGAACTATCGCATACGAAATCATATCAGTTTTTATTGAATATAATTATAAAAAAATACTGAAAACATAAAAACTTAAAATTGTATTGTATGGTATGACACAAATCACTTAACACATAATCCTACATAACATTTTATGCACATTGTTCTCACTGAATTCACCCCTTTTGTTGTGAGTCACATAAGCAAAGTCGCGTTCGGTTTTTGATTAAAAAAAAATATATACCTACTGTAGTATAGCACCATAATAACACGATAGTTGATCACAAAATATGTACGACCCGTCACCCGATGAATGAAGGCCTCACGAATGAAAATTGAAAAATTGCGTAGGTAGTTGGATATAGTTCCGGACGACACCATACCTACTACAGAAGTTTTGCGATGATCTAGATATAGGTAGGTAGGTAAGATATAAAAAAATGCTTCATGGGCGTCGTCAGGAAGGGGGGGGGGGCGCTGCACTCCCCTAGATATTAGGCTAGGTATGTGCATTTTCATACTAAATGATAAAACTTTACCAAAAATCACATTACTACCATATGTTTTCTTATTATTCTTATTATTATTATTTCAAAACTGAGAAGTTATTGTGTAATATAGGTATAAGTAGATAGTTATCTATACATACGTAACAAAAAAACGTTCCTACGTAACAAATAGTAGATAATATACATATAGATATACAGACGGATACTTTATACTTCATAGCAGTGGTAGCGCCGAGGCATACATATATGTAACGCTCATGTTTAGGTATCTTTTTAGGTATATAAAATAGAAGTGAAACCAAAATGTTGTATACCGTTCGTTAAAGGCAAAATTCAAGATACAGATTCAGAAAAAGCAGTAAAAAATATAAAGCTGGAGGGATACAAATTACAATAATAGGTAATAACCCCTCAAAATTTCTCGCTGTTGAACATTGAGCATTTTTGTGACACCTTTTTTCGAAAACAAGGGCACGCACTGGTCAAAGGTGTGATCAGTACGAAAGAATGGTCCTTTTATTGCAAAAAAATAACACAATTAAATTTTCCGAAAAACCGGATACGAAGATAACCCCAAATATTTTCACCCTGTTTTCCGTTACATATATGTATCAGCCGGCGCTGATGGGTTAATTGTATCAAGATAACATAGTTCGATATTTGAATTTCTGATGACATAATGTTGAGCGGGAGAAATAAATGTAGAACATGACTATTTGGAGTATGTTATTAAAGTAATGAAAGCCAAATATGTATGTAGCGATAGAAAGCGTCAAATAAAAACTTTGTCGTCTCTGACTACTACACAATGATAGTACCTATAAATAAATACATTGAACCTATGGGACACTCTGTATACGTAAAAAAATAACAATCCACTTTTCAACGAACCCTTTCGTTCAACTTTCAACAAAAAACATTAAAATCATTACAACGACCCAACTAACAGACGTTTCGACAGATTCCTTCAACACCCACAAACTATAGCATAACCATTAGGTAATACATGAGCGTTGCTGGCTTCGAAGCGAAGCTAGGGAGGGCAACAAATATTATAATGTATATATAGTATATAAAAGTATAAAAAAATGTCATAGCGCCGCAGGTGATTATGAGATTGTGAGAACGAGTGGGAAGAAGGTCGTATTGTAATTTGTACCTACATATAATTGAATCGGTTATTTTGAAAAGGGCGTTAGTCCACCAACCCTAATTTTACAGGAGAAGCTAAAAACTATCTGGTGAAAAAAAAATGTATGTGCGGAGATTAGTATTTTGTTACATTATTTAGAGCTATAATATACTGTTCTATACGTGATTTAATTTTTTAAATTACCTTATTGGAAATTGAGAAAAGCAGTTTTCAAAATCGTGGACTTGCGCCCTTTTCATAATACATGCCGAATATGCAAATAAATCTGACAGTTTTATAATGTTTTTTCAGAATCTTGACTTCCGCCCTTTTCCAAATAACCGATTTAATTGAACTGTCAATCGAAATGGAAATATATACTGAAAACAGGAAAATATAATTTAAATACATTTACAAATTGAGAGTTAAATTTCCTTTCAGTTTCATACAAAAAACGTAGCCGGAGAATAACAAGGTTCCAATTGACAAGTCCAAATTATTGTGAAAAATTCAATCAAATTTCAAATACCCATATCTTATTTCTTTTAACTGACTGTAAAATATTGCTTTTGCAATGAGTCCGCCTTTTAGCGTACTACCATTTTCTGGTTTTGTAACACATCTGTGGATGATAAAGATTTATTTATTTATCTTTTACACACAGCTGTAACTTTGCTAGTCTAAATATCTACCAAACTACCCCAATTGAGGATGTTTTTGTCAATTTACGCATATTTAGATCACAAATATTTATACATAAAAAGTCAATATCTTTTCTTTTTAGTTACCTTGTTATTTTCAAATAATGAAGTGTTAAGCAATTAATACAAATATGTTCATTATAATCAACATAAAAATGTGTGGCTACGTAGGAATGTAACATTCTCTTTTCGCAAATATTTGTATGACATTCAAAACGGGTGGCGAACCACATCGCTGAAGAAGACGTGAATTGGAAGAATCTCAAAGAGATGTCAGTTTTTTTTATATCTTCTAGCTCAGAGACCATTATGGAATAATCATTGTTTTAAAAAATATTCACGAAATACCATCGTAACAGAGAAAAAGTGGGAATCCTTTGAAATAATTGGATTATAAATATTCCCGCTTGTGCTTAGAATATAAATTAGTGAAAAATATTCCCAATTTTAAGTAAGTACTCAACTGACAGATTTTTATTTGAATTTTAAAATGTTTTGAGAGAGATGCTTCAATTAAGATTGTATAATGTATAGGCAAGGACCGGAGTTTGAGAGAACGGTGACGTCATCATTAAAATATTGTTGACGCAGAGCGTTCCCAAACCTCTTCTGAGCTCAAGCTATGCGTCGCGGACGGTCCAAACTGAAATTTTTGTTTTCGTAATGCGTTAATTATAACTTGCTGAGGCCATCTTCAGGACTAATGTAGTGTAGTGGGGCTACATTGGTGGACCCTGATTGTGATTGCGGTGATGCGGTTCAGACTCTATACCACATTATGTGTGAATGTCCAACCCACAAGTTCGGGGGAATGATGGAGGATCTCAACAATTTGACGACCGATGCCAGAATGTTGCTTCGGGATCTGAGATCTGTGATCTTATGACGCCTGATACCATACGAACATATATATGTGTGTGAGTGCGTGCGTAACTGTGTGTGTGTGCGTGTGTCTCAATCAACACGCGGTACACCCGAGAAGAATGGAGAAGAGATTAACAAGGACCGTGAAAATCTACAAACCTATTACCTGAGCTTACTTGCCAGGTATTTCCAAAAATAGTATCTTGTTAAGTGAAAATTTCGCTCAATAAAGATGAATTAGGCTATAATGTATACGTATAAAAACTCAGGTGTTTTTGAGAAGTTAAGTATAGGGGAAAGTTATCGCGAACTCGCGATCTTTTCCCCCCTTAACGGCGCATTACGTAAAGTTAAGTTTTTTCTCCTTGGCCTAACAAGGCAATCGATAAGTAATTTATTGAAATGCCGAAATGTTCCTAAATCACAGTTGAGTATGAAAAATAAAGTATCATTCACAACACACTCAAAGTTGTGTAAGTTGGTTATAGCATATATTAATAGTAGGCATATTGACATTTCAAAAAAATCTTAAAACGGGAGATCTTTATAGAACTCGACAACTCTACTTAATATGCTTTGAAAAAATAAGGAAGATAATTTTGTAGATTTTCACGGTCCTTATATTGTTAATCTCTCCTCTATTCCCCTCGGGTGTACTGTGTGTAGATTGCCGATGTAGTCGAGTTTTCGCCCTATTTGCTGAGGACCATAGTCACATTAGTCCTGAAGATGGCCTCAGAAAGTAGGTCTACCCGAGAAGAATGGAGAAGAGAATAAGGTAGATACGTTGAACCTTTATCTAGGGAATGTCTCTAAAAGATTTTTGCATCTTGTATAGATTTTTCATTAAAAAAATGTGTAAAACACCTCTGATTTTTTTTCCGAAAGACGGCAACTCGTTTCCCAAACGTTACAAAGAAATAAATACTAATACTTTAAGCACCTATTGATTTGGTAAACATATGCATTAAAATCTAGGAAATGACCAAATTTTTTTTATGAAGCGTAATCAACGTTAAACTTTGACGCCGCAGGAAATGACCGTGACGTCATATTTGGCTTCCTAGCTTCAATATTATTCATTAACAGGTACGTATTAAAAATAATTATCCAAATTGTGCTTAAACGTTATGATTATTCCCGGGTGGTTTCGTTATAAACAACATAGCTGTAATCACGTTGATAAAAATATTACTAGGTATAATAAGGTATAATATACTTGTTCTGAATGAAATATCAGGTCACGCTAACAGTTATTTCATGAATAAGTACACTAGGTATTATAATGTTTACCTGTTATACTGTTATTAGTAGTAATTTACCCGCGGAAATTCATGAAAGGTTGGTTAAATGTGTTTTTTTTTGTTAAATAACTAGGTACTACTACTACTCCGTCTTTTAAAACTTTTCGATGGAATACCGGGATATCATTTGGCTAGTCTTTTTCCATCATGCCACCCTGTGCTCCATAGATTTTGAAAATTATTCATGGATGTATAATACTTCTAGTAAACTGGATTCATCTCTTGGCCGACTATTGCGGTTCTAGGGGAAATGGCCAGTTAGGCAAAAGAAGCAAAATGGAGGATTTTCCATACTAAACGGGCTATAGGAAACTGCGGTTTTCACCTGGATTTTTGGTTTTCACTGTTTATATTTTAACTGAAAATGAATTATAGACATCATATTGACATAATTATAGGACCAAGGGATGTAAATAGTCCGTTAATCAGGATTTATAAGCAATTTCTTTAACAAAGGAAACGGCACACGATGGAAGTAAATTAAATTACATTTATTTTATTGTCATTAATTACAACATAGATTAAACATTGCACGAAAATTCATGAATACATACACATTAGCTTTAAATGACAAAAAATATGAAAAAATAAATTCCTACATAATAAATGATATATTTAAAACGTCTTCACATCCGTGATATTCAATATCATAATTAGTGATAGGAAACTACTGAAAACACATTTTTTCTCATTTTTTTTTCTTAAGCGATGCATAAGGTTTAATTCTTAAAGGAAAATCTGAAAAAAAGAATAAAAAAAATAAATAAAAGTAATTTAATTTACTTCCACCGTGTGCCGTTTCCTGTGTTATAAAATTGCTCATAAATTCTGATTAACGGACTATTTACATCCCTTGGTCCTATAATTATGTCAATATGATGTCTATAATTCATTTTCAGTTAAAATATAAACAGTGAAAACCAAAAATCCATGTGAAAACCGCAGTTTCATATAGCCCGTTTAGTATGGAAAATCGTCCATTTTGCTTCTTTTGCCTAACTGGAGCTGTCAGTTAAAAAGCGCGCCAAATCATACAGAATGTATAGACAAACACCTATGTTCTTCATCCAGTTTACTAGAATAGTATTATAGATCCATGAAATTATTATACTTAATTCTATTTGACATAGCTATGACATGGTTCAATTGTTTCAATACAGTTCAAGTACGAGTACATTGAAGGAAAATACCGCGGGCATCGTATGGCCCAGCACATCCCCGGGTAGTTGAGGCGCACTGGCAGCTACCTCTTTACCCGCACTTCTAGGCAAATCTTATTAAGAGGTGGGCCCAGGGTTTGCCTTAAAGGAGCCCCCCGACAGACCCCACCCCTGAATTACGTCCCTTCAGTGTCGTTATCGAGTAGGTTTCAAATTTCACAATAATTTACATAGTATATAAAAAAACATATGATTTTAAGACAATTTAAGCACCATTCAAAATGGTGAATTTTAAAAATACAGTGAAATTTTTTAAAAACATATTAGTGTGGCTGAATATTTTTTGACAATTGTTAAAGGCACTGCTATCGCGAAACTCCATAGCAGTCCATACATATTTAAACAACTTTCAAAAATTGCCAAGGTCCTACGTTACATCCATACCCGGATACGACGCGAATTATGCAAGTTGATTAAAACAAATACCTGTTTATTAAATACCTTATATGTAGGTACCTAAAGTATGTAGGAACAGTTGGGGTGTGTTGGGTACTACGTACCTACTCGTATTTACGTTATAATACAAGTATTGAAATAACTATCCGAGTAATTTAAACATCGATAACAGTTCATTTTGTACCCCTTCCCCCCTAGTAGGAGTAAAGCAACAGTTCACAACATTTTTGTATTATTTTTGAGTCAGGTATTGAATTTTACAATACAATAGGATGCACTAGGTAGTATACTAACACGGTTAGATCCAATATCCTAAATATGAAGTAATCAGAAAAATCTTGTCTATGTATTAAAACACACGCATTGCGTAAAAAAAATATGTTATTCACAGTGAGTGGTAAACGTCTTTATTAAGATTATGTTTACATTAAAAAATATATATTTTTTGACCTTAGATCTCAACTAGGCTAGGGTAGCATATATTGAACCTATGTCTAGTCGATGAGCGTAAAATATTTTTTTATATCTTGTATAGATTTCTCAAAAAAAGTTTTGCAAAATAGCTTTGATCTTTTCTCTGAAAGACAGCAACTCGTTTCCCGAAAGTCGCAGCGATTTTTTTAAATTGATAATATGCATTAAAATCTAGAGCAACTCGTTTCCCGAAAGTCGCAGCGATTTTTTTAAATTGATAATATGCATTAAAATCTAGGGAATGACCGTAATTTTTTTTTTTAATGAAGCGAAATTAACCTCAAAAAGTTGAAAAAACGCAATTTTTACCATTTTATCAAGCGATTGTTCACGCGATTTTGAACCGTAATGTCGTGCGAAATGACCGCGACGTCATAGTTGGGTTGCGAGCCTTTATAGAAAAAAAAATATATACCTTTATAGACCGACGCCGACGCCTGCTTAGGTACTTCCCTTATACATGGGTATTGTAGGTATAAGGTTGTTTTATCGAATGTTTTAGTTAACCTGATTTTCTATCTACATACTTATAAACGACATTATTCCCATTATATTTTAATTACTACAATATTACAATATAATTATCACAATTAATTAATATTATACGTAGCAAGATAAGATTAGCCCGTACCTAATTAGTGAGAGAGTTAGTTACTGAAATTACCTATATATAGGTAATATTTACTGAAATTAGTGTTCGTATGTATTTAGATATGTTGTTACTAGTTATCGATAACGTTTTACAATGTAGGAACGAGTAATTCTAAGGGGAGGAATATTTGGGTTCTAGGATATACCTACCTACCTACTATTTAATGCTAACTGCTTAAAAGATATTGACATTAAAAAAAATATTATAATGAGACCATAGATTTCAAAAACCTTGCTAAAAATACTCTGGAAAAAAATAGGGTAGATGCATTGAATATTTATCTAAGGAATGACGGTGAAAGATTTTTTATATCTTGTACAGATTTCTCAAAAAAATGTGAAAAACACTTCTGATTTTTTTTCTGAAAGACAGCCAACTCATTTCCCGAAAGTTGCAGATAATTTTTATTATTTTTGTATTGATAATATTAATTTAAATCGAGGAAATGACCGCAATTTTTTTTTAATGAATAAGCCTGATTAAACCCAAAAATTAAGAAAAACTTTTTTTTTTTTAGATTTTATCGTGCGATTGTTTATGCGATTTTGAACCTTACTTCGCTTTTTCAATCAGTACGAATTGTACGAGTTGCCGCAATTAAGCTTGAAAAATTGCTCGAATAAAAGCACCTTACTCTAATTCTATTGGCATGGGAATATCAGGCTTATAAGAATTTCATAGGCACATGGATTGCCTACTGAGCACTAACATAACTAGGTGAATTACATGAATAATATGCATATGTTATCGGAAATGTATGAAATCCGTCATTGTGTACAATTCCTAGGAAAATGCCTAAAATTGGCAGAAAATGTGTGAAATAAAATTCACTCTTTTATTATTTTTTTATTATAAATTATATTCTATACCTATATTAATTTAATATATTATGTTTCACCGTAATATATTATGTTTTACCGTAATATATTATACACATTTTGCTCGAGATTGTGTACATTTTTAAACGAGAATCAAATTATATTATGATTTTAAGTGCGTCTCCAGTTCACCTGCAAAAATAAACAGGTTCTTCAATTTGCTTACGTTTTTACTTTCGATTTTATCTGTGTCAGCCTACCCGAAAATATTGAGAAGTAGTTATGTTAATAAAACCTAAGAAAAGTATGAATTAAAGGACCTGTGACAAATGATTTCACACATTTCCTAAATTGACCCGGCATTGTACACATATCCCATGATTTGTATTCAATTCCTAAATTTCACACATTTACGGAAACATCATACACCTACTACATACAATATTTTTATCTTCCATGCATTACGGTTGGTTCGTGTCACACGACATTTTATTTAACTGAAAACATTACAAACTATGTTAACCACAATAATATATTATACAGCATGATAACAATATCAAAGCATTACATTAAAACACCATGTATACTGATTGTGTACTGAATGTTTTGTATGTCGTATTATTATTAATGCAATGTTTTCACAAAGCACCAAGTTTATATGTCAATTAATAATTACTCTATCAAATAGTAGCTTAGTGTAACAAATACTACCCCCTTTCACACTCTGCACTAGTCGTGGTAAACCTATGTACATATTGTGATTAAAATTAGCTTATAATGTATGCACATACTTAGCAGGTTTGCATTAGTGGGAGGCGTTTACGCGTACTAATGTTAACTTTAGCAGATGCTAATGTTAGTCTCGATTAATAGTTATAGTTAACTGCTAACGTTGAAATGGTCGTCTTTCCCTAGATTCCTCGTTAATTATAAAGAATTAAAAGAACTATACACAATTGACGAAATGCTGTCCAGGACAATAAGTCCAGTTTAGCATGGATCACTATCATAACGTTAATATTTGTTATCACATATGTTATCATCTTCATGACGAAATGCAAACTGAGCCCTTTACATTCTGTTTGCATTGATTCTACTTCTCTGGCACATTGTCACTGTTGATTGTTAAAAAACTATAATTGTTATAACTATGTAAATTTGACGAGTCCGAGTGCCCGAAATTAGGGTCTAGGGACGATAATGAACAAGAAACAATAATGTCCCGCGCGTAATGCTAATGAAACTCGCGGTGTCATTGGTCACCGGTTCTTCATTTTCTTTCGCATGCACACAACCATTGTATAATTTACCTTGGAGTCATTGGGCAGAGGCAAGACACATAGCAAGACAAGATAGTAATAAAGTAAGTGGGTATCCAGATTCATAAAGTGGAGACCGTGGGAAAACAGAAGAGCTATCGGAAGGCCCCAGAAGAGATGGGCGGACGACGTGACCTCAGTAGCGGGTAGATAGTGGGCCCGAAAGGCGACCAACAGGAAGGCGTGGAAACGCTTGCAAGAGGCCTATATCCAGCTGTGGAGGGAGCAAGGTTGCTGAAAAGGAAGAATAAGGGGCCAATTCTTCAATCTGGGGATCCTTCGTAATTTAAGTACTCGTAAATAATAAATTAAATGGAGTGCACTGGTGTATTATATAGATGATGTAGGTAAAGAAACTTCCTACAAATTTCTATGGCCATTATGGCTGCACTGTGTAGTCTCCTTGTGAATAATTGCAAAGACCCTACTTTTCCAATCAAAGAACTTTTTCACCCTAATAAGAATCAACTACTTACTTAAATAATACTAAAAGGCCACGTTGATCAATTTATTTTCTGTCTCCCGTTTCTTTCCAATGTTAATAGTACAAAAGTTTTGTAGGTATATTCGTTAGTATCCATTTCCAAAAAGTAATGATATTTTATTCAGTATTTTTCAAAACCATCTTTATATACTGTTTTTTTTTATTACCCCACCTTTGTGTAGTAATCCAAACAGACATACAGCAAAGGGTGGACTTTCCATCAGGCTTATGGCTGATCGCCGGCTGGTTTATAGTGATCACTTTACACTTAAGTAACATTCACCAATTCCAGTGCATCAATTTGCCGCGGCCGGGAATCGAACCCAGACGTCTAACCTGACAAGTCGGTATTCTATTGCTGTGCTATGACGGTTGGAAGTTGCTTAAACCAGCCGACGATCAGTCATTAGCCTGATGGAACGTCCTTTCTTTTCTGTTTATCCATTGAGATAGGTAAATAGGTACTTCTTTGTAAATACTTGTTGATAACATTTTTTTTTAATGTCAATATGCCTACTCTTAACTTACCTACTGTCGTATTTCTCTCACTTGAAGTGTGAATAAATAAATAAATAAACATTAACTACTTGTGAAGTATACAATAACTCAAACCAAAATACTGCCCATTGATTCAGTTTTTACACTAAATTTATTTCTATTTTATGGAGAAATACTGACTAAATCAGACCTAGATGCATTTCTTTAGAAAAAAAGTTTTTCATTTTAAATTAAGCCAAATGGATTTTACAGATATATCTATAGAGGGTTGATATTGAAATTGAAACTAATCTGAAAACTTTATAACAATAACAAGTGTTCAATTAATTTTGCTCTTTCAGTTCCAGGAGATCAAAATGAAAAATCCTTTTGCTTTAAAATAAGTTTCATCCCCTTAAAAAAGACTATAAAAGAAATTAATTAGATTAATGTAGATTGTACTTTTTTGCATTCTATGCAACTGATCAAAATAGATGATAGATTTTTTTCGAAAAACATTTTTCCAATAGATTCCATTAGCTGATTGAATTTCATTTCAGAAAATCACATGAAATTTTATAAAATTTAGATATATTATTTAGGGAGTTTGTTTACTAAAGATGCACGCTGTGTTGGAGATACTGAAAGAATGAAGCAGGCCGGTACGCGTATTTACGTTTCCGTGTTCAATAGGAGGCAGTACTGCCTCGAAACCCATACGGGTTTGTAACGCTAAAACCCTTCCCAAATCCGTATTCAATTCGAGGCAAGTGTCCTCCAGTCGCGCTCGGGTTTGTTACGCAAACTGTTCTTCCAAACACGTATTCAATTCGAGGCAAGCGTCCTCCTTGTCGTAGCAATGGTCATTTTTATACCTGTTTTTTTTAAGATTATGTATATAAAAAACGTATTTTTTATACACATATTAAAACCATTAAGTGATGATAATAATAATGAGATATTTATAAATTAAAAATTATTGAAAATCACGGTTTCGTGAGTAGAATTTCCACTATGGCCGATTTCGGAGGCAAAAGTTTTTTTAGGATTCAGAAAATAGTAACAAAAAAGTAGAAAAATCTCGTAATATTTAAATGAGTGGATTTTTTATATACCATTTTGAAGAAAAAATATTTGAAACATCACTTCAAATGGGGGAAAAGCACTAGGCGATATGCCAAAAATGAGTGTCTTTTCAGCTTTACACTGTTATTATTTATACTATTAATTATATTTAAAGCGACTAATTATGGATGAATATGCACACAAAAATAATCATTCTACATAAGTAATCAAATCATTTTATAAGCAATAATTGAACGAATAAGATAATAATTTAATGTTGAAGTACGAAACATAGCAAAAATCAATATAGACAAAGAATTACGAAATTTCTGATGTTTTTTGCAGGAGGATCATTATCATTAATATTTGAGTGAGATGCGAGCGGCGAAGTTTACGGCTGCGTTCCATGCCTCGAATTGAACACGTGTTTGGAAGAACAGTTTGCGTAACAAACCCGAGCACGACTGGAGGACGCTTGCCTCGAATTGAATACGGATTTGGAAAGGGTTTTAGCGTCACAAACCCGTATGGGATTCGAGGCAGCACTGCCTCCTATTGAATACGGAAACGTAAATACGCGGCCGGTACCAGGACCAAAGCGTTATTTGCAAATATATAACCAAACAAATAAATTGTAAAATTTGTAATCGTAAAAGATTTTTTGATTTCATATCTTATATCCGTTTTTTACTGTCTACCAAACGATTCCAAGCACGCCCTAGGGGCGATTGAGTTCGCTCATTACGATGACGCCTCCCACCAATAATCAAAAAATTCAAAATTTGTAAAAAGATATGATTTCTACTCGTAAAGCACTTTCATGAGATACGAAACATGGCGGCATGCGGTGACTGGATACTCTCGATCGCTCGTTGTCTCCCGAGTCTAAGCTGGACAAAATCTACCTGGATTCAGTTTCCAACGCACTTTCATACGATACCACACATGACCCCACACAATCCTTGAATCCCCCTCAAACGCCTTAGATCTTTTTTGTCTCTAGATTACGCTGATCCAATTTGATATAAAATCGTATTGTCACTAAGTTTACGTATGTTTGAAAAGTTTAAGGTCTCTAAATAGCCAGGATGTGGTTAAAATATTGATGACAAGATTTACTCAGAAACCAAAAAAAAGTACAGCAGTGAAGTTAAATAAAATCTTGAAATAATAAATCTATGCGGATTCTTGTACTGTGAATGTAGTAGTAAACATGTTTCTTTTATTCTGATACAAAAAAGAAAATGCACTTCTGAAAACTAATCTACGTGATGGAGCTGAGCAGATATTTCGTCTTTTGATACTGTGGTGGAGTTGCATTCACAAAGAATATCAGCAAAGTATTCAATACCATCAACTCCTGTATACATAAGTTAGCAGGAGGCATGAAGGGGCCGACTCCAGGGACAATAATTTACTATTTATCACCCTAACCATCAATCCCTTGTAATAGTACTTACAAAATGTCATTTCAGAAAGTAGAAAGTTTTATTTCACTAAAGAATTTGATTTAAAAATCAAGAAATGATCAATACACTCGTAGTAACTATATCTCTAAAAAACACAATTCTCTGTACTTCAAGAAATCCTTTGGGGCTGTTTGTGGGGAGGAATCCCAGTTCACCAACGTAGTAAGAAGAGCAGCTCTCTGTCTGGAGCTGGGCAGGACAACTTGCCACCAGACACTGCTATTCTAGATGGACTAAAACGATTTTCGAATGGCAACCTAGAATAAGCAAAAGGAGCGCAGGAAGGCCTTATGCAAGATGGTCTGACGATGTGAGCTGAGTCGCTGGAAGCAGATGGGTGCAGTATGCCCAAGTCAGAAGTCTGTGGAAAGTCAAAGGGGAGACCTATATCCAGCGTTTGAATCATAACGGCTAAGAAAAATAAGAATCATTATTTTGGATTAAGAATCCTGTTAGCTGTAAAATGATACATGGATCGGGGGCTCAAAGCACCTGTGTGTCTTCGCCAATGGCCCCTGTCACTTGCAGTTTCCAGGACCTCTGTCCACTGGAATATTGAATTGATTAATTATCTACATAGAGTTATATGATACATTATATGAAATGTATTATATTATTTTTGTGTGAAATGAAGTTGAGACGATCCCACTTCCTGCACACAAGCAATAGCTTTAGAAGGAAGGTATATATCTATTGAATTGTTTATTTGATTTTTCAATGTTTATTTTATTTTTTTAAATGTTTCAAAAACTGAAATAAAGGAAACAAACTTATTAACTTATTATCGAATTGAATTAAAATATTTCTTTGATTGATTTTCCACAACGCTTGTTCGGAAAATGTCCTCAAGATTAATATTACTTTCTTACTTTTGGATATAAACGAGCGATGCGGAGGGTAATACTGCAAATACTAGAGAGAGGAGGACTCCTTCATGAATGCTGGTAGGTATATACTTGATTTCACTTTCATCCAGGAAGACTGAGGTGTGTGGAATCCAGTATTCATTACTTAGGGGACAAAGAAGACTCCACTACTGCAACCTTCAATTCAATCACTCTATGTATACAGATTTCAATGCAAAGGTCTACAAGTAATACTCTTATAAGTATAGATACTCTGTTTGATATTACAAAGCTAAGCGGAAGTTCTGAGAATCTCAACTTTGAACGTTTTTTTTTTCAAGTTTTCATAAGGTACACATCATATACTTGTCCAGAGTTGCCTTATATTATTTACCTATTTATTCCTTAAGTGAACAAGAAAAACATATAAAGTTTAAAAAATTGACATAATAGGTACAGATTATAAATCGTTGTTCACTAGGGCGAATTTATCGCAGAACTGCGATTTATTCCAGTTAATCAGTGATTAGTGGTTCCGTGATAAAATTTTTGGTAGCTTCTCGTCTTGTATACCTACAAAAACCCAAACACTTTCGTGTACAATTTAGGTACACTAAGATAAAAATTTAAGCCTCTGTGTGATACGTCGTCAGCGCCCGTATTCGAACCTGGCACTCCGATTTGGTAGACCCAGGCTTCGACCAGGTACTCATTGTTAAGCATTTTTCAAAAAAAATATTTCAGAATACAGGTCTCTCTCATAGTGTTTTCATCTATTCGTTTTTATGTATATCAATCCGAATTCTTTCTTTACTTACTAAAAGTTTGGTTTGTGGCGAATAAAATTTTGTACCGAATTAAAAAAAATGGATTGCGTACCTACGTAGGTATTTTCATGCATACTGTATAGATACCTATCGTTATAATTAACGGGTAATCCCTAGATTGCTGTAATAGTTCACTAGGGCGAGCTTCACACGAAAGTTGTGGAATCAGGTGACATTATTCATTACATGAGACACTTTTATCCTACTCCCCTCGATCTCTAGTCGCACTTGCCTCCCCCTACCCCCCCCCCTCTTCACGGGGCGGCACCAGGTAGGCAGGCGCCTAGACAGAACGTGATGTCCACTGTTTCACTGGATTATATTTTATGGAACAGGGCTAACTAATTCCTTAACTAATTTCAAGTTAATTTTACAGTTCGAGATTGGGCACCACTCCGAGATCGCCGAAAATTTAGTTTATCAACGAATGTCACAATTTTTTATCAGTTAATTAATCAATTATGTATATAAACATTATTTATTTACCGGATATATACTTAAGGACGGACGCGTGTCGAGTGGGAGAATTGAATGACGAGAGAGAGAGAGTGTACCACGAAATTTGAGAACCTGATGGAAGCGAGAGATGTGTGTGTAAGGAGATGGGTGTGGAGTTCTGTCCTCTCTGCCTACCCCGCATGGGAAACCGCGTGATGGAATAGATATTTAGATGTTTATATTACTATTACTATTAAAAATATGAATTATCACCAAACCAAAATAATCTCATAAAGAAAATTGCAGTTATCTAAACCAGCTTCCGTCGTAGTTGTGAAATGCAGAATATAGCATTCGAATCCTCAATCTCCCATTAAGATACTCACCATTTTATCAGCCAACATTTTTTTTGAAAGAATCCAAAAGATATAAACAATGTTTGCATTAGGAATTATCTTTACAGTTTTGTTTCCACACTGATAGTTTTCATTCACACACCACACATGGAATTCACAACATTAGCTCAGAGTGATTTGACAACCCCTGACGTGTCTAAAGTCAATGAACGCAATCCTTTATGCATCCCTTATAGCTGTGTGCCTCCCTCAACAGGGTGGGGGTATAGTCCCGTCAGCCCTTGGAATCTCTCCCCTAGCTGTGTACCTGTTCCACGTAGTGAGGTGGTCTCTCAATGCACACACCACCCTTGCATTGACCCTAATACAAATATGCAATATTGATGATGTTTTACAGATTGCGGAAACACATTTTTCTGATGCGGACATTTCAATAGCGCTCCTGCACAATAACCTTGTCATTTAGCAACAAGTGCAGACGCTGCATCATTTTTCTTTTTTTTTTTTACTTACAGAAATGCATAGAAAATGTGCACAATTTTTCTGTGGACAGAAGCATAAGATTATCTATAGCTAGCAAAATTTTCTGCTAGTTAAAAGCGACTGAAACGTGTTTATGATAAAACAGTAAGTATTTACTACAATGTTAAAAACTGTCACCTAAAGCTAATACGTGTGTAAAATTTGAAGGTGCTGAGACATTGAGAAGTTATTAAGTAAATTTGAAGAGAAAATGTAGATTCAGACAACAAAAAAGATAGACGAAGATAAATAAAAGCCTGGATAAAATTTTGTATGTAGTTGGTACTCGTGGCATTCATAACAGTGGCAAAGGGTACTAATAATACAATTCCCATCGAGTTACCTTTTTAGTTAGGATGATAAAATGACAGGTCTGATCTGATAGGTAATAAAAGAATACGAGTATATTATTCCGGCTTCCCTTCTACAGAAATTCACTCTTAGCCACTGATACGTAGTCAATATACCGATGTCGCCTAAAGCAGACATGTCTGCAAATTTTCAAGATGCTGGGATATTGGGAAATTATTAAAATTTCAAGAGGAAAATGTACTCGCAGACGACAAAAACAACGGCAGTTAGAAGTGAATAAAATCTAGTGATATAAATACGAAAAAATATCAAAATTGTGTTTTGAATACAAACAAAAATTTATGTAGAATAAAAAACGTATGTATGTAATAAAATAATGTAAACATAAGATATTTAGATGACAAACGTTTGGAATAAAATTGCTCGTATCCTTTTAGATCCTTTTAAACGTAAGAAAAATGTCGGTCGTTGGTCACAGACATGAATTCAGAATAAAATCCAGAGTCCCTACGTGTACAATCTAAAGCACAGATTCTCAAACTTATTTTCACCACCCCCTACTTTGACATTTAGAGAAAAAAATTGTGCCCCTCTCCTTCCATATTCATTAGCTTAAAACTACTTTTTTGCATTATCATCTGTTGCGTATTTTAAAACTGTCATTTTTGTTATAAAAAATCTTAATAGGTATGTATAAATAATGGAAATTAACGAATCACTATTATTTCATCTAGTTAGAAGCTCTCTCTTTTAACAGTAGTACGAAAATAATTTGAATTGATACTTAAATAATCAAAACTTTTACGAGTAACAACAGTGTATCTTTTGAGTAACAATAAGATTGTATTTCAATTTAGTTTTAAATACTGAAAAGTCTGTTGTTTCCGTTGCAGGGCGATTTATAGTCGTATTTTTAAAGATAGGATCTTCCACCATAGCCCCTCTCTAGATTGTCTTGATTGACTCTACAAACTTTCTCTGGGCCTGCTAGTACCCCTCTGAAAGCCTCCAGCGCCCACTTCTTCTTGTCAGTCCCTTTTCTTCCACTGCTGTATATAGGCCTCTTCCTATCTTTTGCACAATTCTCTGTTTTGGGCACTCTGCCTCCACCCATATCCCACCGACTGGATAATATCATTGGCCTATCTCCTTTGTGCCAGCTCAGTATTTTGAGGGTCCATCTGCCGTCTTTTGCCTTGCCAGATGACCACTACTACTATTCCTACTATTCCACTACTATTTCAGTGTCCCTACTCTCTCCGCAATATTTAAGATCCTTGACCGTCGGCTTATCAGGTCTCTCAACGATGCATACCTTTCTTTTATCTCACCATTGCTCCTTGAGTGCATTTCAGTTTGTGCACACTTCTGGCAGTGGAAGGGACGTAATCGTCCAGTTTGAGAAAGACTGATTTGAAATAAAGCATTCCTTGCAAAAAGGATTTAAGATAATCTCGATGCAATACTTCACCGAGTCTGCATTTTGACATGGAGCATTCTTTTTTTAGGACAGAAATTTACTCATGTCCATTAAAATTATCTCACGTTCTCAGCTTTGTCAAGAAAATATGATAATAAAACGTAATGGAGTGAACATGATAAAGACGATGGGGGCGTGCAATCGTAAAAAAATAAAACAGCTTGTAAAAGTGGGTGGAGAAGAACGGGCTGTATGATGGAATATAATATACAGGATCAAGAGGGGAAACGCCAAGAGATATAGACAATACTCTGGTACGCAATGTGGATGTCTCTGTATTTCGCTCGAAGCATTGGTTGTTAAAATATACCATGCTTATATTTTGAAGATTTGTATTTTTATCTCAGCCTTCTTGCATCGAGTGTTGGACATCCAACGTCGCTCATATGGCAATTTGTGCTACATGACGAAAGTACAATTTACAGAGCGAAACATATCAGAGCGAAAGATGTCAATATTTTTTTGTATGAGAAATGCATATTGCAAATGTGTGAAATCTTACCACAATACCACCGCAAATCATAGATCTGCAGATCCACGGAGACTGGATATGGTATGCAGGTCTAGCAGAGTACATGGTTGACGTAGTTGGTTGAGGCGGCAGTCTCCCAAGCGAGAGGTATAAAAAAATATATGTCTTCTAAGGACCTTGTGTGTAGTCTTCCAATACGTCTACCTATCTATAGGGCGATAGAATAAAACGTAATAAATAAACCTGTGAAAAAACGGAATAATAAATAATTGTTGCAAATCCATACAAATAGACATGGAGATTTTTTTGAACTGCACTCTTCATTTATTCTAGAGAGTTTTCTTCTCATTTATCTGTAATTTGAAGAAAATCCTTTTATCCAATTTTTGATAAATTGCACTTTTAGTACACTCTTGTATTTTCGCAACTGGCGCGGCAGCGTCATTGCCAACAATGGAAAATTGCAGTTGAAATAAGCAAGTCGTATTTACGAAGGAGGTACAAATTGTTTTTGTATTTGTATCATTTGTCATTTTGTCGTATTTAATTTCACAAATTGCGAATTAAGAGTGTGCATACCAACATTTCAAAAATTTCTATAAACGGGAGACCTTCTATGTCGACAACCGTAACTAAATATGCTTTGGAACAAAATAGGGTAGATGCATTGAACCTTTATCTAGGGAATAACCGTAAAATATTTGTTTTATCTTGTATAGATTTCTCAATTTTATTTTATTAAAAACACCTCTGTACTTTTTTTCCGAAAGACGGATACTCGTTTCCCGAAAGTCGCGGGGTAATTTTTTTTTGTACAGATATTATGTTTTAAAATCTGGTGTTCGTACAAGCTAGGAGCTCAACTATGACGTCACGCATCATTACCCGGGCGTTAGAAGGTTCAAAATCACATGAACGAAAGCATGACTCAATGTCAAAAATGCCGTTTTTTTTTAAACTTGTTGGGGTTATTTTCACTTCATTAAAAAAAAACTTTGAGGTCATTAGCAAAGAATTGATTAAAATGACCAAACCGATTGGATATTCAGCAATTAGTATCGCCGACATTATTCCCTTTCACGTTTGCACTCAATATCGCTGTCTTGCTTTAAATATTACCGAAATAATGGCTA
This sequence comes from Ceraclea dissimilis, assembly GCA_963576895.1. NCBI lineage: Eukaryota > Metazoa > Arthropoda > Insecta > Trichoptera > Leptoceridae > Ceraclea > Ceraclea dissimilis. The sequence continues at coordinate 2,756,109 of OY756360.1, forward strand.
TGTATTGCGAAATAATGTTAACCGATACGATTTATATGATTCGCCGCAAATATTCCATGAAAAATTTCTCGTGCAAGTGCGCCTTTAGATACGCAGGATAATTTTTTTACGTAGGCTTTCGATTTTAATATCTATCGATAATGAAGATATCAAGTTCCTACGTTATTGACTTAATTGTAATTAATTGGATGTTTTTAGAATACGTATTTCCAAATTAATGAGATACTTCAAAAATTAAAAAATCGTGCTTTACCAAATTAATTAATTAAAATTATGAAGTAGGTTTTTAAAAAATACAGGCCCAAAGACTAGGGTAGAATCATATTGAATCGAGCAGTGGCGTACACTGTAGACTTATGTAAGAGCCAATACACAAAACCTAAATGAGGTATACTTAGCTGGATTTGCTGCAAAATATCGTACAGAAATAAGCGTCTTAAATAAAGTAAAAAAAATGCAACTTACATAATTCTGGTGGAAATCGGGTAACAATGTAACACACGCCCTTTGGCAACTTTTGTAACTTGTTCAAATATATACGGAATTTAAAATAATAATTCGTGATTGCTGCTCTCTCACCTACAGTCGAATTATTTTCGGTTGATACTACTTTTCATTGACAAAATGTTGCGTAGTATAAGTACGAGCCTGTAAAATACTTTGAATGATTATGGCTAGAGGTCGACGTTTTTATGGGTCGCTGTTTTAGAAGTGCGAGAATTTTTGATTTGTAGATTTTGATTTGTAAAGTGAATTTTTAAATAGGTATTGTAGTATGATAATGTTATTGTGTGGAATAGAAAACACTAAAATATGAGCCATTTTTCGCAATTTTCGCCATGTTTTATCAAAAAACTTTATCGGCAAACCTGATTCAGCACCTCAAAAAACGTATAGGACGAAAAAATCCAGACTACCCCATAACTTTCCATCGAGGAGCTGTTTTGTATTAATTTGAACTGTATTTATCATAAGAATACACATGTCTGGCGATCTGTTCCCTCTGCTTACCCCACAAACAGCGTCATTTTTGACGTGTTTCAGCTAGTTTAATAATAATAATAATGATTCGTTATAACAGATAAACATTGATTAGCAAAATAAAATAACGATATTTATAGAGAATTAATTAAGTACTTTATTAATCATTAATTAAAGATAGGTTTCTATTAACAAAGATTTCTAATGAAAATGGAACGGAAAAAGGAAATAAAAATAATGGGTTTAAAAATACAAAACAATCAAACAGAATGAAAGAAAAATAGTCGAGTGAAGTGACTTTTGCCCGAGGTCTTGTTATTCCAGATCCATCCGATGGTAGAATTCTCTTCCAGGTATTCCACCTCCCAACCCTCAACCCTCCAAGCGAAAGCTCTGTAATTATCCGGGAGAGCAGAGGAAATGGATCTTCCTTTCATTTTACCAGAGCCGTCCTAAGTCAAAATACAAACAGTGCATCTGCTCGAGCAAAATATTATTCTCTCGCAATAATTGATGAATCTGTAAAATACTAGTAGATACGTAAAGGCGACTACTAATTATTTAGGTATAATTATAAATGGAAGATTTTCACGGATTATTTTGGAAATTCAATTTTGTGTGCTGATATCAATAGCATTTTTGCATTCTACAAGTGTTTAAAATATTAAGTAAGTAACTATCAATTATACTCACCTAAATTGAAAATTAAAAAAATATATATACTTATATTAATTATCGAAATAAATCGTGTGAATGTGAAAAAAAATAAAAAATAAAAGAAGGTAGTGTGAAAATGTAAGCGGTTGAAGAAATCATTTTTTAATCATCTTCTTTTTCTTTTTCAGCCTACTCCCGTCTTCTTCTCGACGAAGACCTCCTCCATCTGCTTCCACGCCGCTCTATCTTGGGCTCTCTGGATCCAGTTGACACCAACGTACTTGACTGGGTCGTCTCTCCATCATAGTGGCGGTTTTTTTTAGTAATTAGGGGAAAGTGGGGGAACCGTGCGCAGTGGGTAATCATGCGCAGTGAGATTTAGCAAGATCCCGTCCTCAAATAATATCGCTAGTAATGCAGTTTTGTAGCCGCCGAAAAGGCCAACGTATTTGATAAGATTCAGCTCAATCGATGTAGAAGTTGCCGAGTTTATGCCATTTTATTGAAAACTAGTATTTTGTTCTAATTTTACACTGACTAAAATAAGAAGGTGAGCGCATAATTACAATAATCTTTGAATGTTTTATGATTCGTTCGGTAGTTAAGTATCTCCTTTGACCAATATAATATAGTTTGGTGCTATTTGTAGAATAGTTTTTATAATATTTGGATAGATGCTGAATTCCACGTGAGGGGTAATTGTGCGCATACGAGTGCATACTGTTTATTGAATGCGCATGATTACCCCTCAAACAAAAATCGATATTAATTACGTAATAGGCACCTAATTATAATAAAACAATGTTTCAATTAATCTGAGTACCTAAAATATGATAGAAAAACCAACGTAAATAGTTAAGACTAGCTAGGTATTGCATAAAACTGTACGCGATACTAAAAATAAAGGAAACTCTGAGCTGACGGTAAAGAATTAGCATACCTGCCCGAGTCAACACTGGGAAAAGGTTTGAAAGGAATATCTTCCAACCGTTTTTCTTTATGCTGGGAGCTGAAAAATCTTCTGTGACAAAATCACAGAATAAACGCAGTTTTTTTGGCGAGTTAAATATGTGATATCTTCAAATGGACTTCTTTTCCATTTTTAGTGCTTTTTCTCACTGTCGACAATTATAATTGTAATTTTAAACAATGACAATTGTCTCATTAATAGAATAATGTCGGTTATTTAACTCATAGCAAATAAATTTGGTCGTATAACTTCGCCTTGAATGCGCACAATTACTCTACCCATGCGCACCATTACCCTGCGGTATGGTGAATGGTGCGCAAATGACTTGTCTCATTTAATGCTTTGTAGATCACTTCTGCGACTAATTAAAGTAAATAGCAGTATGCAGTTCGATAGAAGACATATGAGGCTTCCACATATCAATGTTTTACTTTCTGATCTAAAAAGGTTTCGACGTAGTATCAATTTTGGCTTAGGTGCGCACGGTTCCCCCACTCTCCCCTAAGTAATAAAGTCACATTGCACAAGCACAAAAATATGGCATAGAGGACGATAGCTGCCTAAGTTTTTTTCTTCAATTTTTACGAAACGTTATTACGCGTATAAAATAGTAAAAAAAACTTTCTTTATAAACATATTTGAATAGAGGTTGTTTGGCACTCGGATACCTGAACACAGCCCTAACCATACCCCATTTCCTCTGGAGTCTGAAAATAAAATAAAATAAAAAACGTAAAAACCCGGAATTTCATTAATTGGTTTCGTTTATTTTTCTCTGAAAAATAATACATTAATTTAGGTACCTATATTGGAAGAAGATATTTCTACCTATCTACCATATGGAATACCTAGAGGTACCTACCTTCCTTCTACCACATTTTTTTATCTGAAAAAAAAAATGCTGTTAATTTAATTTTGCTTAAATTAGTAGCGATCTGTTTAAGTCATCGTATCGTATATTTATGAAACTAATGTTTTAAATGACATTTTGTATAGTAATACGGTGCTTTTAGATTTCTCGATGGAAAGTTGTGGGGTAGACTGTTTTTCTTTCATTCTATACGTATTTTGGGGTGCTGAATCCGAATCCGAGGTTTGCCAACAAAATTTCGTGACGGAACATGGCGCAAAATTGGTAAAATGGCGAATATTTACATTTCCTGGCGAATTCTGGATTTGAACTTAAAAACCATCAACTTTTTGTGGGTCATCTTTTTAGCAGAATGAAAGCACATAAAATTTCCTACAAATTTGGTATACATTTTTTTTTTCTAAAATAACTAGCAGCGGAGCTGTCAAGCTCCAAAAATTGGCCAAATTTTCTTGTTATAGTCCGAGAGCCCGCTGCTTAATTTATGACGTATCTGTTTTTTGATCGAAATGTGGTATAAACGATAGCTTACCAATAGGGTATTACATCGCACTAGGGTTGCCTATCAAAATCTTGCCGCAACCCCCCCTGCCCCCCCCGAAAAGGTTCCTCTTCGCGGTTTTTCGCATTTTATAGGAATATGGTAAGAGATAGGAGAAAGTAGTCAATCACAAAAATAATCCTTGCTAAATTCTCTACAAAAAACAATAAGTAAATTTTTCCATAGGACTAGTAGTTTACCCGTAATGGCCGGTCAAAAAACAGGATATTTTTTGAAAAAATTAAAAATAAACTTAGATTTTTTTTCTTTCACATTCTTCTCTCAATATTACTAACATTTTATGGAAAAAAATTTTAGCCTGCGGTTCTACATCACTGGTTATTTTATGAAAAACTAAATTTTAAGAATTTTCGTCACTGAGTTTTATTGCAATAACTCCGAAATTATTAGATGTATGAACATAAGTTATATCTCGTTTTGTAGCTAAGACTATGGTAATTAATTCGTTCTCTGACTATTTTCCTGTAGCTCTTATCAATTTTCAACCAATTTAGTTTAAATATATTTTTTTAGTATTTTAAATGAATTTCGGTTTTGGACCGGCCATTGAAGGGTAAACTGCTAGTTCTACGAAAAAATTGACTTAACATTTTTTGTAGAGAATTTAGCAAGAATTATTTTTGTCATTGACTACTTTCAGCTATCTCTTACCATATTCCTATAAAATGCGAAAAACCGCGAAGAGGGACCTTTTCGGGGGGGGCAGAGGGGGTTGCGGCAAGATTTTGATAGGCAACCCTAGTGCGATGTAATACCCTATTGGTAAGCTATCGTTTATACCACATTTCGATCAAAAAACAGATACGTCATAAATTAAGCAGCGGGCTCTTGGACTATTATTTTAAATTGTGAAAATGGAAAATGTATGGAGAATAGGTCACCTTGTTCGAATTATCACCAAATTTTGACAATTATTCTTCAGATTTATGATACATATTTTATCTCGTTGGAATCAGTAAATATGGAGAAAGGTTTCAGAATAAATTTTATTTAAAAATATAGTGAAGTGTTTAAGCTAAAAAGGTATAAACATTTTTAGCCTAAACAAATTACTATATTTTTAAATAAAAATATTTAAACATGTCTAGCTCAAATATTTCACGGTATATTTAAATAAAAAATTCTTTAATAGCTTTCTTTGTGTTTTATAATTCCATCGAGGTAAAATATGACTCATGAATTTAAAGAAAAATTGTCGAAATTTGCTTATGAAGGCAACAAGGTAAACTTTTTCAATACATTTTCGATTCTCGTAATGTAAATCAATAAGAAGATTTGGCCAATTTTTGGACCTTTACAGCTCCGTTCCTATTTATTTTAGAGAAAAGTTTTATATGGCAATTTTGTAGTAAATTTAACGTACTTTCATTTTGCGTAGAAAAATAACTTACGAAAGTTGTAAGTTTTCGAGTTCTTATAAAGAAATCGCCAGAAAACGAATATTTTCGCCATTTTTTGTATTTTTCGCCATGTTCCGTATCGAAATTTTGTTGGCAAACCTCGGATTCGAATTCAGCATCCCAAAAAACGTATGGAATGAAAGAAATCCCTACTACCCCACAACTTTCCATCGAGAGACTGCTTTGTGTTTAATTTCACCGGATTATAGGTATCATTCGAAAGAGCATAAACTAGATAATTTTTTTCCAGATTTCTGAATTTTAACAAATTTTCTCTTGTAAAAATATCCTACAAGATCGTAACTCGTTTATGAAATATCTCTTTCTCGATTTTTTTATCGTTAGGTATTGTTTCTTCAGATTGAAACTAATGAGTTAAATAGACTATAATAGAATATAATAAATAAGTTGGTTCCATAACTCACGACGCTATCGGGCTGCGTAGCATTCGAGGTTTTTCGATGTTAATATCTCGAAAACCGTGAGGTTTTGGACTAATCTAAGTTCGGCTCAAAAGATCGCAAATGACTTCTACTATAACCCATCAAATTATTTGTATCCATCTATCAAACACCCAGTACAGTTGATAAATCTATTTTAAATCCAGGATTAAAAGAATATTGGTACCTACCTAGAAGTCTCCCATTTTAACATCCTAAAATATGGTAAGTATACCTACATTGGTACCCAAACTTTTCAGCACTAAAACAATATAAACCTTGTTAGGTACTAACTAAATACATACCCACGAAGGCAATATTATTATTTGAGGCTTTTTGGCAGTTGGAGCCTTTTCATCCCTTAACCACCTGCATATTATAATATTACACATAATAATTATAATAACACAACAAGGGATGGGGAGATATGACAGGGTATTTCTAGTAGACAGTTGCGTGCCTACGATTTTAGTGATAGTCAAGCTGATAATATTAATAAAAAGATTAGGAAATATTTGCAAAAAAACAACTATTTTAAGCTTAGACGGTTTGGCCTCCTGGGGATAATTTCCGAAGATAAAAAAACTAAATAGAGGGTGTAAGTAAAGGGGGTCGTTCAAGAGTCACCTGAAGTGAATGTATAGTCCAAATATTGTAGGATGGACGCATGTTGAGCGGTAGAAACTCCTAAAAGACAACACTGTAAGAATTAGCATAGCTGGAATTCAACACGAGTTGACGGTTGAATAAGCCGTGAAAATCGTAACCGGGAAGTTCTAGGTTCAAATCTCGTCGTTTACGACAGTTAAGTATCTATTTGGGTTTGTGTATAGATATACAAGCCAAGATAGAGGTATAGGTATGAAAAATTCATAACAAAACTCGTAGAAGACTCATTCTAGCTAATCACAGGTCTAAAAAGAAGGTACACAATATTTTCTAATACTTCGTTTTGTACATTTATAAAACCAAAAAATAAAAATATTTAAGTCTGTCTTAACTGCCTAATGGGCTTGTGTGGGAGACACGTCACTGGTATTCGGAGGGTTTAATTGTTTTATGTTGGCAGTTGCCACGACAAACTTTATCAACGCAGTTTCATGTAAGAGCTGCAAAGGGAATTGCACCATTGTTCTGCTGTAACTTAGTTATTGTATGAATAATTATTATGCGTAACAAGTAGGAGTAGGTAATCCTTAATACTATTATCATAAAATTTTACTATGTAACTTCATGAGGTTTATAATAATAATAGCCGTGTGCCCGTTGCCGAGCATTTTTTTAGCTCCGAAGAATAATAAAATAAAAATAAATAAAATAAACTTTATTGTACAGAAAACATACAACGGGCGGGCTTATTGCCAAATGGCAATTTCTGCTAGCCAACCCATGATAGAAACAAAATTTTGATATACCCAATTATAGATTCAGTACCAAGAGGGTACCACAACTGAATACACAAATACATACATAACAATAATTGAATTCATAAATACATACATAGATAAACATATTATACATATAAATATATAAATATATACGAATGGTAAATGGGATCGGATAGGGTAAGCGAGGGATGATGGGTTCAGGAGGGACGGGTTGTGGGATTTGAAATAGAAAGGTAATGCTGTGAAAGAATCGCTGTCACGTTATTACTGATCCTGTCGATGATGCCATTGGAGGTGACTATGAAGGCCGATTCTGGACATGCACACTCTGTCACACTTTGGACAAGGCTGCTCCTCATTTGTGATGGGTCTGCGGGCGGTTTTGTTTTGCGAGCCAGTGTGATCGTTTGTGATCCTCCGCCAGTTTTTACGATAACCCACCAAGTTTTCCCAGTCACTTTGAGAGTTTATATCAGTAGCGAAGAATGGATTTCAATAGCAGGTAAACCAGGGCTAGCGTACTTTCTTTATTTCATTACGTCAGATTAGAACTAGGTATTATATTATCATAAAAAATCAAAAGATAACTCGATGGGAATCGTATTTTTAGGATATTTGCGCCTAGACTATGTAATAGGAGAAAGTATAGAATATCAGATCTGCTGATATGAATAAAACCACCTTCATAAAAACGAACTATAAGTACGAGATTTTCCGATTCTCTCACTTTCAAAAGCTGTTGTAAGATTTAAACGTGCTCTAACACCAGCAATTTTTCCTTATACTACGGCATTTTTTTATTACTTACGGCAACTTGAAAAAATCGTTTTAATTAACATTATTTCGCAGTATATAGCAATTATTTCGGCAATATCCAAAGCGACACAACGATATTGAGTGCAAACGAGAAAGAGAATTGTCATGATGTCGGCGACACGAAATTGCTGAAAATTCAATCGGCTTGGACATTTTAATTAGCTGGCAGAGATTGCAGTACCTACTGCGATAAGCTCGCCCCAGTGAACAAAATTTAAGCATCTATTACTTGTTACTTTAACATGTTGTTTGGGTGGTCGGTAGCCTGGTTGGTAACGCGCTCGACTGTTAATCCAGTGGCCGCGGGTTCGATCCCAGATGCTGACCTACTCCACTTTACGACACAAGATTTTCAAGATTACCGTAAAGTAAACCAAGGTGTATTTGGGATTATTTCGATAAACCCAGATTCATTTTTATTAAAAAAAATGTTTTATTTTGTTTCTCTAGAGAGAAAAAAAATGAAGACAACAGCGAAAGATGGAATGTCTCTCGGCTTGACGGAAAGCCTATCTTTTGCTTCAAATTTTATTGAGAAAACTACAATTTTTATAATTTATTCGGTTGTATTCCTGTTTTATTGTTGGTACCCAACATTTAGAACTATTCACATGAAAAATAAATATGAAAAAAACTGTTTTATTCTCACATCATGGACTGCTTAAGGGACATCTTAATTCTTGGCACACTTTTATTGTCGCACAAATACGTGCTCACATAGTCGTAGAAGTATTATTTTTTCAGAAAAATATTTCTCACTCCATATGAAAACATATCTCCCCAATGAGCACATTATCAACTTACATCATACATAATTCTGGTGGTATTCGGGTAAGTTTGTAACGCAGTAGCGTTGCAATTTTTACAAGTTGTTCGAATATATACTCAATTCAAAAAACTACGCGATTCAAGCGTTCTCAATTATGTTCGAGAATTTTTGAGAACATTTGGCATTCATCGACATTATTTGAGTCTATAAAACGTGTTGAACAGTCATCGATAGATGTGGAACTCCTTTATATGTTTTATATTTGCACATTTTGGTTTATAAATTGAGTTGGTACATAATTATTGTAGTACAAAATGTTATGAAGCAGAATAGAAAATACTGCAATCTAAGAATAAACGTGCAATATAATTATGCGTGTTAGGATAGGGTCTGTTAAAAGTCTAGAGACACAACCACAAAGCAGGTTGCAAATTTTAGTCCTCAGCAGATGGCGATAGCATCGGAAAATTGGTTTATTGTGAAATAGTTTCCAGTCTAGCATATATAAAACTTCCAAAAATTACACAATTGACAGCAGGATGTGGTGGAATGGGTAAACGTTGCCCTGAGCATAAAGTGATCACTTAAGCCAGACAAAGCCGACTCGTATGCGTCGGATCACCCATCCTGCTTTCCTCCCCAAAGGAGTTCACATGACGCTACATTATGTGAATGATTATCTGCATGACGAAATGCAAACTGAGCCCTTTACACTCTCTTTGCATTGATTCTACTTCTTTGGCACATTGCCACTGTTAATTGTTCAAAACTCTTTTGATTGTTATAACTATGTAAATTTGACGAGTCCGAGTGCCCGAAATTAGGGCTTAGGGACGATAATGAACAATAAATAACAATACAATGCCTCTCGTCTCTGTTGAGAAAAAGTCATTTTTGACGGGTTACAGCTACTATATTATAGTAAAACTGGGTACATGTCCTAATGTAACGGATGTATATATGTAGGTGGAGGTATATAGAGACTGGAATGAATTACGTGCGATCGCTGAAAAGCATAAGGAACTATCAATTTACCTAACACCCTTAGTCGACAGTTGGTGGAATAACTAGTACTTTTACTAACGCTTACTGGTGTGAAGTGTGGTCATACAGAGTGCATCCCTTCCCACTGAAAACATTATTCGTATTTCATTGAATTTCATTCTAGTATATGATACTGCTGGTACTTATTTCACATTGACCCAATGTTTCAGATGCTAACGCCATCTGATGAGGAGTTGATGCTACATTTGCAACCTACTTTTTAATTGTGTAATGGAGTAGGAACAACTGTGGCTCCATCTGCTCGACTCTAGGAGGTGCAGGGAATAAGGACGATAATACTTACATGTACATTATATATTTCGTGTACTTCCAATCCTTACATTGTATTTATTGTGCTGTTGTTGTTGTTTGTGTACAGATGTAATTGGTCGGCTTCGTTAATATTTTTTACCCTCATCTTTGTATTGTTGTATATGACTGTATCAGCTGAACCTTGAAATAAATAAAATAAAATACTGTGATTCCACTTTTGTTTGTTAATTAGCAAGGGAGCTCACATATCGCTACATTATGTGAATGAAGATGCCTCTCGTCTCTGTTGGGGAAAAAAAATCTGTAATATATGTGCATGTACACTTTTCTGACATTTATTCCTGAATTAATCAGACATTCATTAATACGTCCTGTATTATGCGTGGTGCATGTATATTACTACATTGGTTTCCTTCTCCATCCGCACCCCGCAGTATCAATCTTGGCTAATGGGGTGTACGGCGCCTCACCATATAAATTCACTAAATGACATACAACATATCTTTTTCTCATAACGCGTGTGGGGCGATTATTTTCTCCTTTTGATACATTTGTTTCCACGAACATCTGGGGGGTGGCGCTGAATTCGCTGAAAGAAAAAAATAATATCATAAGAAACCAATATTCTTCGGTTAGATTAGTTCTCTTTGCAATAACATCTGTAAAGGTGCTCTTACACGAACAAATTTTGTAACCTCCTTGGACAAGGATATTGAAGGAACGTAATTCAGGGGTGGGGTTTGCTGGGGGGCTCCCTTAAGGCTAACCCTGGGCCCACCTCTTAATAATATTTTGCTAGAAGTGCGGGTAAAGAGGTCACTATCAATGCGCATGAGCTACCCGGGGATGTGAAGGGCCTCAAGACCTCCGGATTATCCTTCAATACACGAACAAAAATTTTCTCCGCGACTTTCGGGAAAAGATCAGAGGTGTTTTTCACATTTTGTTTTGAGAAGTCTATGTATACAAGATATCTTTTACGGTTATTCCCTAGATAAACTAGTTTCTTAAATTTAATTTGTTTTAACTTAGAAATGTTTTTCTGGTAAAATTGACGGGCCTTCACTGGTTTGCTTTCTGTTTTTGTTTAATTGTTGATATGTGCTGTTATAACTGTTTGTGCCCATGTGATTAAATAAATAAATAAATAAATCTATCTATATCTATCTATACCCTCACGCCACGTCCCTTGCGGGGTAGGCAGAGAGGACAGAGCGCCAGACATCCCTATCCTTACACACACTCTTAGCTTCCGTCACACTCATACAGTTTGTCATACACGCTCTCCGATTCCTTTTACTCAAAACGCGCCCATCCTTGAGGATCTGGTCGACATGATCGGTCCAGTCCAGTCTGGGGCGACCGCGTTTCCTCACACCTCTTCGTTCACTCAGATATATCTTTTTTGTCATCCTTTCATCCTTCATTCTCTCAACATGCCCAAACCATCTCAGTTTGTTCACATAAATAAATAAAGGTTCAATATATCAACTCTATTTTTTCCAAAGCATATTTAGTAACGGTTGTCGAGATCTAAGGTCTCCCGTTTTTAGAAATGTTTGAAATGTCAGTATGCGTACTCTTAAACATTATTCTCGTACATAGCAATTACTTCGGCAATTTTAAAGCGAGTATTGGCATGATTTTAGTATTGCCATATTGCGTGCAAATAAGAAAGAGTGTTGGCATGATGTCAGGACATAAATTGCCGAATATCCAATCGGTTTGGACATTTTATTCAATTCTTTTTTTCGTCTGCACGTAATATCATTGTCTCGCTTTAATTAATACTGCCGAAATAATTGCTATACATTGCAAAATAATCTCAAGCAATAAGATTTGTACAAGTTGCCGCAATTATTGCTCGAAAAAATTGCTCGTGTAAGGGCAGCTTAACGTCTTTTATTCGGTTAATAATGTAAGTTATTATTTTTGCTTGATAAATTGTACAATTCAGATGTCTAATCATTTATCATACGAAATTGTAGTATCTTTGGGAATTCTTTTTGACGCTCGTTGCGAAAAACTCTGAAGCCATGAGAAAAGACAATGCTCAGAAAAAACTCAGGCCCGGCGCAGACGAAATGTAACTCAAATGATAGGTAGAAATAATTCATTAAATACTGCATAGGTGGTATCATCGAAATTAATGCCTAAATGTGTGAAATACTTATTAGAAGTTTTACAGGGGTCACATGAATGTATTAGTAAAAACGTCATACAACTTTTTTTGCCTCTGGAGAAGGATGATCAAATTTTGTAAACAAATGTATTGCCATCCAGTTCACTTACGGTAGCAAATTTTCAGGTCTCTAAGTGGTCAGGAAGTTATTAAAATTGGCATCGAAAACACTTTTATTACTGTGCGATTTTTTCTATATGATTTCTTCTATCACCTATTAATTTAATATTGCTACCTTCGTTAATGAATAATGAGACACATATCATTAGCTACTGTTATTTTATTATACAGTAATAAAGGTATTATTATTCTATTCTATAGACAATAGTGAGGTAATTAGTACCTACCAAGTTATATTAACTGTTACGCTAATTAGTAACAATTATTACCATTCGAGTAGATAATTACATAGGTAGCATATAATGAGATTATCGATTCTGAGAAATAGTTTAATGGTGAGATAATTACTACATAATTAACACTAATTATTATTCGATATGCGACTTTCCCTTGTAAATTATTTCCCTTGTAAACTATACTGCCTAATCCTAATACCCATTATTCAGATATTAAGGTAGTTTTCGAAACTGAGTTGATGTCTTAGGCCCTTCTGAACTTTTTCATGGACTGTAGTTCACCAATTACGTCTCAAATCAGTAATATATATTCAACCCGATGTTGTACCCGGTTTTCGAAAGTAAAGGTGTAAAGGGCCATAAAGTGTTCTTGACTGAGCCTTGGGGTATGCTGGCGATCCCTTGGTTTCCAGCGTCTGGGAGTCAGTAAGGTCCTTTCCAATAGTTGGGCAGTTAACAAAATAACTTATCGAGAGTAACAATTATATACCTGTTGTACAATACATATTGTCACAGCTGAGTCTTAAACCAGTTCACACCGATGCAACAAGATCCTTGAGGATATACTGAAGCAACTCTTATGAGGAAGGGAACTCTACACACTCTTAACTAAATATTTACTAAACTAGTCTTGCTCACGCTGCACAAGTTAACACTTCTTACTACACAAGCACCTTCTTCATATTACATTTACCTGACGAAAAAGACACCAGAAGAGTGTCGAAACGTCGATCAAAATAAAATTAGGTACTTGCCTACACAGGGTTTCGTTCGCCCGAAAATCAAGCAATCATGTCAGTAGCAGATATACATTTCTCTATAAGGAATCTTTGTTTCGTCATAAGTACAATAAATAGAAATAATGTTTTTCAAAGAATTTTCATTAGTAGGACAGATTTTTCTAACATTATTGAGGACAAACTATTTGAAGAAACGTCCTAAACAAAATACCTAAAATGTATTATGAAAGAACTTCGACCATCAAGAAGTTTTCTCAATATCGGAAATACTTGAATTTGCAACAGTTTGTTCTTGGAACATTCTCTTAGAAAAAATGTTTCGTAAGAATGTCAAAATAAAAAAAAACGAAACGTCAGAAATGACGGACATGACGGACATTGAATTTTTAATTTTGACTATTCCAAATTATTATTGTTTACTGACTAGTTAGGTTTATTGTGTGTTTGTCTATAATGTGATTTTTATCTTAATTTTCCTTTAAAAATGAATTGCTTTTGTGACACAGATAATTTGGTAATCCTTGAGTCTTCGCTGGTGTATTTGTTGCTGATGTTAATAGTTTATGCTTATTGAAAAACTGTTTGTACTCGTAAGATTAATAAAATAAAAATAAAATGTTAGTGTGTTGTGGATTTTTTTAGCTTTGGTTTAGGTTTTTCTTTGGATTGGACGTTTCGGAAAAATCTTTTGATGCCATGATCACGGCAAGTAAGGATATTGCGGTATGGATGAGAAATGGTAATTTAATAGAATGGTTCTCCTCATTGGATTACCAAGTTGAAGATAGCTCCTCTCCTATTATTTGATATTTTTGAGTCCCCTGTAAAATCAGGTGTTTGTAAAACTTACATTAGATTTTTTGACATATTATTTTTAAACAATAACGTGCACCAACCATTCTAGATGTCATATTAATGTTTGGGCATAGAGAGTGTTATGTTTGGTTTGCTCAGTTGTTGGTTGGAATGGGGAATTTTATCAGGAGGTGAGAGATTCGAATCTGGGTAGGTATTTTTCGATTTTTAGCTCACCGTGAACGCCAAGGGCAATTGCAAATCCGAGAAATATTGACGCAGAGCTCTGACTCCCAGTTCGTTTGTACAGTGGTTTTTTCTCATACCAAAGAAAAAATGTAGAAAAGTATTACCAAGAGACCAGAAAAAGGAACTTACCCGATTCTAAATAAAGTAGGTATTGCTAGCGAAAATTTCTTCCAGCCAGACACGTATTACAAGAAAAAGAAGCCAGTGTGTTTAAAGTAAAACACGTTGTAAAAAATATTTCAATCATGGGGTTCTTAACGAAAACAAATTGTTTTTTTGCCCCGCTCATAACTCGTTATCATAAGAGTTAAGAGCCCAACACGCTTTGGGGTTGAGGGTTGGTGTTGCAGGCTAAAGCGGTGGTGGGTGTAGAGCATGATAAGGGTATGGAGTATCAGGGTAGCAGAGAGTATAAAGGGATATCCGCCATATGGCGTGGAAACTTATCCAATAAGAAGCGATTGGATGATGAATGGTTAGAACGTCAAGTACTGTTCTCCTGGTATAATACCGAACAGTTATCTCAATGTCTTTAGTTCAATTGGCCCGAAGTGATATTATACGTGTCACAATAAATTCCATTTCTTTCATATTATTTTTACTAAAATTATTACGATGTTATACGCCTGGCGTTGCACGGCTAAATTTATCGATAAACAAACAAACATTTTCAATTTTATCATTCAATCTGCTCTCTCTGCCTACCACGTAAATGTTATCATTTTTTTACGGTAAACAGATATTTAGAGTTAAGGGCTTGGTACCAAGAATGACATCATAGTCATTTCCCACGGCATTAAGGTTCGAAATCGCGTGAAATAAAATGGTAAAAATAGCGTTTTTTTCCCATTTCTATGCGTCTATCAAAAAGCTTTTACGGTTATTCCCTAGATTTTAATTCTTATTATCAGTACGAAAAAAAATACTCCGCGACTTTCGGGAAACGAGTTTACGTCTTTCGGAAAAAAGATCAGAGGTGTTATTCAATTTTTTATTTTGAGAAATCTATACAAGATATAAAAAATCTTTTACTAATATTCCCTAGATAAATGTTCAATGCATCTACTATATTTTGTTGCAAAGCATATTTAGTAACGGTTGTCGAGATATAAGGTCTCCCGTTTTTAGAAATGTTTGAAATGTCGGTATGGATACTCTTAATATTTATCCACAAAGTTTCCTAGCGGCATGCGGCACGGTTAAATAAAAGCCATAATAATTTGATAAAGTTTTCCATTAGTTTTATAGTTTTTTGTATTGTTTTGCTATGTTATTACTATCAATAATAACTCATATTATTTCTACTGTTGTAGTTCAGAGAAAGGAAACTTAACTTGGAAAGTATTTGCAATATGGTTGTATGTCATATGAAAACTGGTGACCCCCGCAGGGAAAATGGTTATAGTTTACCTATCAATTTCCTTTGTCTCACAGTACGGCCATTGGTAGACGTATCCACATATTATTGTATACCTAAAGTCAATCGTTTACGGACTCCCGAGTTTGCAAACTTTTTATTACATACCTAAAGAAATATACCTACTTAATAATAAATACTACGAGAAATACTTACTTACATACATCATACATCTTCTTCTCCTTCTATCCTTGTTGGGTCGGGGGCTCAAAGCATCTGTGTATCTTCGCCAGAGGCCCATTTCACTTGCAGCTTCCAGGACCTCTGGCCACTCCAATCACAGTATCTCCTCGCACAACTTTGTCACCTGCTTCTGCCAGCTATTTCTGGGGCGGCTCCCCGGTCTTCTGCCTGTACCCTCGGCTTCCAGAGCTTTTAACGGAAGCCGCTCCTCTGGCTAAATTAATATGTTGGGCTAGCAATAAAAACAATGTATTCGTAACTATCGTAATAAATAACTAGGTATATTAATTAATCAACAAAAAATATAATTAACGCTTGCCATCTGGTAAGTTTATTTTTTTCAAGGGGCAGTTCTTTGACCCCATAATATACCTAAGTATTTTAACTAGGTATAATCTTCTTTTGTTTAAGTTTGTCATACCAGTAAGTAATAATGTCGTATACCTACTGTGATCACTGTAACGATAGCATGTTTAAGTAATGGAAGGCTTTGATAGTCAAGGGGTCGATTTTATGACCAAAATTCTACCACCCTCTTAGTACAAAAAATATAGTCAAATTGTTTTTAAGCTGCGGTAACGGAATGAAATTTTATTTATGTATTAAAGCTGTAAAAAAATTCTTGATGTTTTGTGACAGCTGGTGTGGTCATAAGACATTGTAGGAGGGGAAATGCAATTTGCAGAAAAATGCATAAGTAGGTACTTACTTATAAAGTTTTTTTTTTCTTGAATTTTTTTCAGGAATTCAGAGTGAACATTACCAAATATCCCCTTGTTTTATTTAACCACAGGAAAGGTACGTGGAGAATCTAGAACAGAAAAATATCTTCGACACTTTTTTACTGAAATTCTTTACTTATGTGATTGTTATTTGGTGTATGTCCCGTAATAACTGGGAAATAGAATATAAGAGTACTAATCTACAAGATATAATGTCAATAGAAAGAGGCCTATATTCAGCAGTGGACGAAGGCAGGGCGTAATTGTAAGATAGTGAATAAGATAATTGTTATCGTAAAGACTTACTTAAACATTACAGAATGCATACAGTCGTACACATTTTTATGAATCTTGTAATATGTGCGTACTTTTTTATTATTTTTTTTGTTGATTTTATTTAAAAAAAAAAACTATAATAAATATTATTTGCCACCGAAGAAAAATAGACCTACTTTTTTGATTACTTGTTTTGTTGATAATAGGTACATACAATACACAGTATTTTTCGGTCTACATAAGAAACAAATAAATAAATAAAATCTTTATTGGATATTAATAACATTTTTTTCAAATTGAGGCTTTATTGCCGTTGGCAATGTCTGCCAACCAAACAATCACGTGTAACATTGAAACAAGAAAATTTGCACACATACTTAGGATAGTACGAAAACTTAAACCTAGTGTTAGAAGTAAGTATGTATGTAGGTAATAGAGTGGTTCGAAAAAAACTTTTTTTTCTATTTCAGATCGCTATAGTGCAAAAAAGTTGCGATTGGTATAGACGTAAATAAAACACTAATTATTATTTTTTTATTAATTTGTCTTCCGGTCGCGCAACGCACTCGAAGTTCGCAAAAAATTGTGAAAAACCTAAATTTTTCATAATTTTTTTAAGCACGCCAGATAGTTTTAAATGCGTTCCTATACCATGAATTAACTACTACAAGTATGTAAAGTTAATATAAATGCATTTATGATACTTTTTTTTCGTGTCTTTTGGTCGCGCAACATAGTACAAAATGAGTAAAAAAAGCAGTTTTTTCATAATTTCAAAGTTTGACTGTTAAGTAAATTTTAATCATACGACGCTACGGCTGCTATTGCTTCAAGTGTATTGCAAGATATTGGGTTGATTGATGAATCAGATACTTCTTATGTTGTAGACAAAAGTAAAGTCCGAAGAGAAAAAACTTGTGTCAGAGCTAGGTTGCAAAGTGATATAAGTTTAGAAAGTCGTGGTCTTTACTTTGATGGACGAAAAGACAACAAATTGTCAATTGAAAAAACTGGCAAAAAACACTTTCGCAGAACCTATAAGGAGGAGCATTACTCTTTAATTCAGGAGCCAGGCTCCACTTACATAGGACACACTTGCCCTTCTTCAAGTTCACCAAAAGCATCACGTCGTATTTATCCGAAAATGGCTTTTTACTTGACAAATTGGAAGTTGTTGGATGTGACGGTACTGTTATCAATACGGGCTTAAAAAATGGTGTAATTCGACAAATAGAGAGACATGTGGGGAGACCTCTACAATGGAGTATTTGTCTTCTCCATTACAACAAGCTGCCATTCCGCCACCTTTTCCAACACTTAGATGGTAATACAACAGGCCCAATAGGATATTCTGGACCGATTGGAAAGGCCCTACCTGATTGTGATAAACTACCAGTTGTTGAGTTTAATCCTTTTGATTGTGAGATTCCAAAAGTTGACAAGCGTATTCTTAGCAAGGACCAATTGTACTTGCTTGAGATATCAGAAGTCATCAAGTCAGGACATTGTTCAGAAGACTTTGTAGTACGTGATCCTGGCCCAATGTCACATTCAAGATGGCTTACAACTGCAAACCGAGTTTTGCGCCTCTACATCAGTGTGTAAAGCCCTTCTGAAAATCTGAGAGAGATTGTCACATTCATTTTAAAATGTTATATGCCTATGTGGTTTGCCATTAAAATAAACCACAAATTCACAGATGGGCCTAGACATATTTTTAAAACAATTGAATGTACAAGATACTTACCAGAAGAGCTTTTTCAAATTGTTGATCCCGTTTTACAACGGAATGCTTACTTTGCCCATCCCGAAAATTTACTTTTGGCTATGGTTACTGATGAAAGGAACCATATCCGAGAGCTGGGTTTTAGGCGTATCATGAAGGAAAAGCAAGCAATACCTGCAAGTGACTCCATCAGAATCTTTAAACCACCAAACCTTAACTTTGAAGCTAAAGACTATACCGAAATTATCAGCTGGAACGCCAGTACACCGACTCCTCCTCCACTGTTAAGAACATTGACTAATGAAGAGGTACAACAGTATGTGAGCAATGACTTCAAGCCTGTTATGAGTGTAGATGCTTTCCCATGCCATACACAGGCAGTTGAAAGATGCGTGAAGCTAGTGACCGAAGCTTCAAGTAATGTGTGTGGTGGAAAGCGAAATAAATTTGTACATATTGTAAATAACACACCCTACATTGGGTGGTTGGTTGGGTAGGGTGTGGGTGGAACTCGAAGTGCAGCCACCTCCCCGTGGTGAGTTCTGGGTCATTTTGTAAAAAAAAAAGAGCGAAGAGCTGCACCAACAATTGAATATTGAAACAAAAAAAAATACCGAATATTTTCTATTAAAACAGTCAAACTTTGAAATTTTGAAAAAAACTACTTTTTTTACTCATTTTGTACTATGTTGCGCGACCAAAAGACACGAAAAAAAGTATCATAAATGCATTTATATTGACTTAACATACTTGTAGTAGTTATTTCATGGTGTAGGAACGCATTTAAAACTATCTGGCGTGCTTACAAAAATGATGGAAAATTTAGGTTTTTCACATTTTTTTGCGAACTTCGAGTGCGTTGCGCGACCGGAAGACAAATTAATAAAAAAATAATAATTAGTGTTTTATTTACGTCTATACCAATCGCAACTTTTTTGAACTATAGCGATCTGAAATAGAAAAAAAAGTTTTTTTCGAACCACTCTAGTAGGTAAGTATTCTCTGAAAAAAAAATATTAAAAAATATTAAAAAATTGTAGAGGTACTTATAAAGTACTTTGTATGAAACAAGCTTATGTTGTTCTTTCAAAGAATAAATATGATTTCTTTTTTTTTTCTTTCTTTTTTTTTTTAAAAGAAAATACTTCCAAACAAAACAATACATTAGCATTACTAAATTATTCAGAACTTACGAATTTACTTAGTATTATTTTCTCTTTACATAAGCAAAAAGGAAAAAAAAAACATATAAAAATGAATTCTAAGAAACTGTAAACGTGTCCGTATATTTGTGTGTAGGATGATACAGTAAAAGAAAATCTAATATATTGAAAAAATGGAGGTGTATTGAAATATCTCTTCAAATTAGGATGAACGAATTCTTTGAGTGATTCGTCAAAAGAATTACTTTTTTAGAAATAAGTGTATCTAACATTATACTTTTTACTTATTACGGCTTTGCACCCGATTTACGGGTGATGCTGCCTATCTAACATTATAAGATTTACAGTCCACTTATTCGACTAAAATCAATATCGTGCATAATTTTTTGTACTATAGGCTAAGATGTAAATACATATAAATAAATAAATATATGTTGTATCCATTATAACAATGACAACACATATGTAACTATGACAACGGATCAACAATGTTAGATTTTCGATTGTCATTCTATTTTAGCCATCTTATAACAATGGTTGTTCAATACTGTATTCTATATTATTAATTACATTCTATTTGTCTAAATATAATAATGGTATTTCCTTCAATCCATCCTAATTAGGATATAACACATACCTACTCACTTCACCTCATAATAATTACAAATGTTCTGAATTTTAATAAACGAGGGTGTAAAATGTACGAAATTAGTCGAATTAATGTCGACCGAATGGATGACACTAGATTTGAAGTAGTAGTATTTTTTATCCTTATTTTCAGTAATTTTCCAATGCCCCGGCTCCTTGAAATAGCATATGCCAATAATATTTTATATTTTCTTGTCAATGTTTGAGATGTACCTACCTTACTTTTTTTTGTTTTTGCTGGTATTGTACTTGTACAAAACTATTGTTTTTGTTAAAGGCTTGCGCCGTAAATAAATAAATATATTAATAAATAATGGGGACACCAGCAAATGCTATGTGTGCAAAAAAACACAAATTCACAAACAATATATAATATATATTTTTTTATGACATTTAGTATGAGAATGGTAATGACATTAGAATGGAAAGAAAATCTTATTGTTGTACGTATTGACGACAATTCGATACGCAAATAACTGAGGTTAAAAAGTTTCAAACCTAATTGAATCTGTTCACCTTTGGATCCACAAACTCTTATACTTTGAATGTTTTGCAGTAAGAAGCAGTAAAGAAAGCGGTAGGTATATAATAATACCAACTGTATGAAGAGAACATTGGTATGTAGGTATGTCTGGTATCATTAACTTCGATACTTTTCTTTCCGAGTTTTCGCAATGGTTAATTTTAATGATCCAATTACGAAAGATAAAATTTTATGAGGAGGGGAATATCTTTTTATGCCTTGAAATGTCCGGCTGTTAAAATTTCAAATTGAACAATCAAATATTATTGAATTACTTGTATTTTATTTCGATATTGCTTTTAACATCTCCCGTGTTTCAATTTCATTCACTGGATTTTCGATATTCTAAGTGGGTAGAGGTAGTACATAACACATACCCCAAATAGGAATCGCACTAATTGGGCCCAAGAAATATATTGTTTATTTATTGTGGCAATCCAACCGTGACCGTGTGCCTTTAAAAAACAAAATAAAAGTAAATCCATAAAATACTATAATAATATGCATTAAAATCTGGGGAATGATTGTTTTTTTTTTATTGAAGCGAAATTTACCCGAAAAAACCCTATTTTACCATTTTGTCATGCGATTTTGTACCTAATTGACGTGGAAAATTACCGTTACGTCATAGTTGGGTCGGGAGTTTTAAATGGAGATGGGCTTACTAAAACAAGTAATCAATCAAACTCTAATGCATACTAAATACACTAATTGAATTACTCCCATACTCTCTCATCGGATGACATCAAAATAGTTCTGCATACGAAACTTTGCATCGTGTCATGTAAAGTTTACACAAGAAACAAGACCGCTGAAGAAGACAGGTACCAAAAAACTTTACTTGTTATTATTCACGTGACGCGAGGTATGTAATACTTATTACGATGTTACCTCGTAATTGATTTATGCGACACTTTGCAAGGGACAAGTTCTCTGTACCTATTGCTAGAGTATTTGCATACTAGATTACTCTAATGCGGCCGATTCACGCTCGGCAACCCTCCACGAGTTTTGTGTGAATGAGTAAAAGGACGTACGGACGAGGTGATTGTCTTGAACTGTATACGTAACCGACGGTTAACGCCTTTTTACTCATTCGCGCGGGACTCGTGGAAGGTCGGACAGCGTGTGGATGAGGTATCAGAGTATATATTATGTACGTACTACGTAGGTACACCTATTGTAATTACTTGCATGAAAGTTGTACAGTTTGCCTATACAATTTTGTATTGCAAATGACAATCAACGCCCTGACTTAGGCCTTGTTCACACTAGGCTAGTAGTTTAGTCGAGTAGGTAGTGAATTAGTAACAATGCCGGATATACACTATGATTCTATATGAGTATATCATCTGGGTATATGAGTATATATCATTGTTACTAATTCGCTACCTCTCGACTAAACTATTCACCTAGTGTGAACTTACATTCGAAACACAATCTATAAAAGAGTGAAGGCCCTATTCTATACAAGCCGAAGATCTCACAGTATAGCAGTAGTAATACATACGAGTACATTGTTGGCGTAGATGGTTGAGGCGGCAGTCTCCCAAGCGGGAGGTGCCAGGTACGAACCCCGGCGTTGGTGATGTATTTCACACTTTGCGATACAGGCTTTTAGCCTAGTGCATGGTGTGCAGGAAAGTATTTGGGTTTGTGTATGCAAGCCCAGATCCTCTTTATAATTAAAAAAATATACTTTTGCTTGAAATCAGCCGCGAGTTGAATGTTAACATTAGATTCTGGGAAATGCGGAAAATTCTTTCACAAGTAGATTCCAGTTTTCAAGAAGAGATCTCAAACGAAATTTGGTTAAAGTGAAATTTCCTAGTCGCGCCCTCGTGAACAATTTTCCAACCGCAATGTTACGAAGTTTTCTGCCAAAAGCTCGTTTCGAAAGGAAGTAATGAAAATTTCTAACAATTCGTTATTATTCTCCCATGCATATTTTGATTCTCAACCATGCAATCACACTTTCATATTAGTTTCTCCAGGAAAATTGAAATGATTGTAAGAAGTTGAAACAGGACTCCTTGGAGAAGTTCAGTTTTGCTACGAACGAAATGCTGTGTTAAAGCTCGGACCCCAACTATGACGTCC
Source organism: Ceraclea dissimilis (assembly GCA_963576895.1). NCBI lineage: Eukaryota > Metazoa > Arthropoda > Insecta > Trichoptera > Leptoceridae > Ceraclea > Ceraclea dissimilis. The sequence continues at coordinate 2,779,360 of OY756360.1, forward strand.
CGGTCATTTCTTGCGGTCACCTCCCGAAGGACGCTAGTTTTAAAAATTGCGTTTTTTTTTTACTTTTTAGGGCTAATTTCGCTCCATTCAAAAAACTTTTACGGTCATTTACTAGGTTTTAATGCATTTTATCAATACAGGTAAAATAGAATTCTCGGCGACTTTCGGGAAACGAGTTTCTGTCTTTCGGAAATTAGATCAGAGATGTAGTTTCCCACAACAATGTAGAAGAATTAAGGATGAACATTGTCGGGCTTACGACCGACCTCGGCTGGCTTAAGTGATCACTTTACACTCGAGTAACATTCGCCATTTCAGTTCACCCCGGCTGGGATTCGAACCCAGACCTTCGTCTCGCTTAGTAGGGATCATATCCACTACACCACGAGGAGCGACGAATTTCATGTATATTAAGTACCCATGTATTGTTGCATTTCTAACTGTGGGGAGAGGGTGGTATTTTTGACACACCCGCTAACTACATTGTATATACTACGGAATGTAGATAAAATCAAACGCATTACAAGAATAAAATTTGTAAATCAAAAATAATTCAAGATCAGAGATATTTTTTACACCTTTTTTTTGAAAAATCTATAAAAGATATCAAAATTATTTTACGGTCATTTACTACATAGATAAAAGTTGAATGTATCTATCCTATTTTTTTTTTCAAAGCATAGTAGCAAGGTCAATGAGATCTAAGGTCTCCCGTTTTTTTGAAATATTCTCATAATTACAATACAATCACCTTCAAAAATTAATTTTCACAGTTAGGAAATAATTAACATAGTACGTCATACTGAACCATTGAAAAATTGCTCGTGTAAGAACACCTTAATATCATGTCTCTATAATCCTGTACTGTTTTGTATGGTGTTACAAGTTACAATATTATTGTACTATACGAGAATGGGTATATTATGTTGGCATCACTGGAGCCGGCGGAGATCCCATAGCGAGTTGTAATACAAAATACTGCTCGTAAAATTTTAATTAGCAGACGAGTGTTCAACTGGCGGGATCATCCCTATTATGTCTACCTTTGGTACTTTGGTATCCTGAAGTAACTACCCCTACACTCCCTCCAAGGAATACACAAAGCCAGTCTCAGAGCAATTTCCAAAGTATTTTAATACTGAAATTACATGCATAAGGTTTACTGAAAACCCTATTTTAAGGGTAGGTAATTGATACTGTTTTATAGGACTACTATGCCATCACGGTAAATTCCAATAATTGGTAAATTAACCAGTGAATGATTTGACTTACGAGTATATTTAAAAAATAGGAAATTATCTTTGGGCAAACTTGAAGAAAAGACTGCTTTTCGAATAAGTCCATCCTTTAGATTAGCACACTACCATTGTCTTGTTTTGTACCTCCTCACGATTTTCAGCCAATAAATATTTATTTATTTATTTACATGAATGACTACTTTACCCCAGGGTAGACGACTCCCGGGTAGTCCACCAAAGAGATGGATTGACAGTTGGGAGTCGACATCGCAGGAGGCTAATCCATCTTCATAACAGGCCACAAGGCCTATATTAAGAAGAAGAAGACATCAAAATAAATACCGAAGAAAACGGTGAATTGTAATTGATGGGTCATTGGACCCATAATATTATTTATATCGATGCATGTACTAAACTAGGTATAAAATTATCATGGTACCTACTTAATCTAGTTTCCCATCCACAGAAAAAAATGTCAAATCATCTTGACCCATCGACTCGCTATCTTGTGCGCGAGCCCCCATGTGCCATAAAACCTTCCGCCCTTATCTGCCTAACGCATTTAAGAGTGTGCATACCGACATTTCAAAAATTTCTAAAAACGGGAGACCTTCTATCTCGACAACCGTTACTAAATATGCTTTGGAACAAAATAGGGTAGATGCATTGAACCTTTATCTAGGGAATAACCGTAATAGATTTTTTTTATCTTGTATAGATTTTGCAAAAAAAATATTTAAAAACACCTCTGACCTTTTTTCCGAAAGACGGAAACTCGTTTCCCGAAAGTCGCGGAGTATTTTTTTTTCTTGTACTGATAATATGCATTAAAATCTAGGGAATAACCGTAAAAGTTTTTTGATAGACGCAAAATTAACCCCAAAAAATGGAAAAAACGCTATTTTTACCATTTTATCATGCGATTGTCACGCAATTTTGAACCTTAATGCCGTGGGAAAAGACTGTGACGTCATTCCTGGTGCCATGCCCTTAATGGCCCCAATCGTTTTATCTGCCTTTAATATGAAAACAATAAATGAAGCCCCTTATTTTACGACCAAACCTTCCTCCTGAAAATAATAAGCAATATATTTTGACACAACTGCCTTACCCGATTTTCTTCATATTATTTCCATTTATTTACACATTTAAAATAGTAACAAAGTGGGCATCATCGGGAGGAATGGCAGTTGCCCCCCCCTCCTCCTTAGGTAGATATATACTTTTACATACTAACTATTAAAACTTCAGAAAAATCATATTGTTACTACACGTTTTCCAATCACATCAAAAATTTTTTCTAAAATTGGTATGAAAATCCATTAAAAAATGTTTTCAATTTCACGAAAAATAAACTTTTTTTAAACGTTGCCCCCCCCCCTATCTTCGAAGCTGGTGATGCTCATGCTGTGAGGATATTAGAGAAGTGAGTGACTCAAAGACTAGAATTAAAGGAGGAAACATGGATGGCTCTGGCATGTTGAGAGAATGAATGACGACAGGATGACTAAAGAGATAGGGATGTCGTTTAACAATTAAGAAGTGTGAGAAGCGTGGCCGTCCGAGATGGACCTGGACCGATGATGTTGACCAGCGATCCTTAAGGATGGACGCGTTTTGAGTAAACGAAATCGGAGAGTATGCACAACGCAACAAATTACGTGTATACTGTATTTAGCATAAGTCTAATCGGTCATAAACAGTAAGTAGGTTATAAAAACACTGTTTTTTCTTATGTTATATTCCTTTAAAGAAATTCAATTCACATTAAGATTACATCTTCACAAAAGAAGGCTATTAAAAATAGAAAGATATTTTTCATTGGAATTATTGCAATTACGCACATATGTGTCATAGTAAATTACATAAAATAGGCATTCATTTAAATAACTTTCAGAAGTAACCTTATTGTGAGTTAAGCCCCATTCACAAAAGCTTAATTTGCATATTAAATAGAAGGTAATTAAGAAAGTGATATCGTTTTTAATTTTCTTTTCATACGATTATACTATTGTCTAAATAACACATGTGACTTGTTCCTACTTTTAAGGCTGTTTATAAGTTCGTTTGACGAGGGCTGGTAAATCTAGAAAAAAAAATGAAAATCAGGTGAATAAAGAGTGGATTTTTACTAACTTATCCCACGTGCTGCTAGAGCAACGATGTTCCACTAAATATTGTCAAAAAGACACATTTTACTTAAGAGTATGCATACCGACATTTCAAAATTTTCTAAAAACGGGAGACCTTCTCGACAACCGTTACTTAATATGCTTTGGAATAAAATAGGGTAGATCCATTGAACCTTTATCTAGGGAATAACCGTAAGAGATTTTTTAAATTTTGTGTAGATTTCTCAAAAAAAATTTACAAAAACACTTCCGATCTTTTTTCCGAAAGACGGAAACTCGTTTCCCGAAAGTCACGGAGTAAATTTTTTTTTGTACTGATAATATGCATCTAAATCTAGGGAATAACCGTAAAAGTTTTTTGATAGACGCAAAATTAACCCCAAAAAATGTGAAAAACGCTATTTTTACCATTTTATCATGCGATTTTCATGCGATTTTGAACCTTAATGGCGTGGGAAATGTCTGTGACGTCATTCCTGGTGCCATGCCCTTAATGTTAAAAAGTTTTTTTTTACCAATTTTAAGCTACATATGTGTCTGACAGGTTAGGTACTAGGAAATACATTTTGGAGGATTTTTTAGAAGCAAACCACAATAATTCGGGTTGACTGTAAGATATTGCTTTTTCAAGAAGTCCGCCCTTTAACATATTTCTCTTGGGCCAATAAAGATTTATTTATTTATTTCATTTACAATTTTTAGCACGGTTGCATAATATATACTACGTATTTTGTAACATGTGTAGCACATACATTAAAAAAATATAAAAATAAATACGTATGTGACGATTAAGAAGAAAAATAATTTTGATTTATTATAAAACAACATGTATATGCAATAGTGGTTGCATCAAACCTAAAATCGAGGCGCTAGCCCACCGGGCACAAAAGCTAGTTTTGAAAAAAATATCAAGAGAATTTTCCAATACCACGTTCGTTCTAATTTCCGATTATCATATTTTTTTATTCAAAGTTGATACCACCAATATCAGTTGAGACAATGCAGATTTCCTGATGTTTAAAAAGGTGGCAGAGAGACACCCCTCCATATAAGGAGTCTTAACTACCTTATATAACAATTATACTCATTTCACAATGCACATGGTCTCCTTGTAACACAATAGACATTGGTAAACATATCACTTTAATGTTTTTAACCCTTTAGTATTAAGTGTCACCCCTTTCGGTCATTCATTTTAACCTTAAATTAACCCCCTCTGTTTCTGTATGCGTTGTTGACACTTGGGGCCAAATACGACCCCATAGAAATTTAAACAAAGAATAAAATTTTCAGTAGAAATATTGTATATAAATATTGTATAGAAATATACCCTATTTAAATTAGCTTTGTAAGTGTTTCATTAGAACAAAGACCTAAAAATTTGACCAAAAAAAATGTTTCTACTATCTGCATTTAATACACAAAAAACTACGTGTCTTGACCTTGCTGACACGCCGCTTAAGGATGGAATTGTTTTGAGTAAAAGGAATCGTAGAGCGTGTATTACGAATTGCATTAGTGTAAGGAAAGCATGAAGTGTGTGTAAAGAAAATTCTGGCGATCTGTTGTCTCTGCTTACCCCACAAGGAATGCGTACAGAAATATAACATGCGTACGAAATTTATTATCAAGATTTCGCGAGCAATCAGTTGAAATTGAATATAATATAACACATCGAACGCAGGAAAATAGATATTTAATGTTCATTGTATTTATAAAATAAGAATAAAACAACCAAGTATATAAATCATTAGGTTTAAAGTGGGGTGTCAGAAACCCACATACGGCATTCCGATGTTATTAAACGTTGATGTATTTAAGTGGAGGTATGTGGGATAGTATGTTACGAGGGAGATAGCAGTAGGGTATAGTTGACACCCTTAAATCTTGTTTATATGTTGATAATGGTCGCAAGCATTTTAATCTCAGTGTAATTGAACGGAGAAAAATATACACCTATTTACATTCAACTAAAGGGTAAACTGTCCATATAATACTTACTTATGCTGTGTAGGTGCGTAGACATGAGGTTGTTTTAAATAGAAATGCATGTGACCACTGCCAGCTTAGACACTCTTTCTCTAGCCACGCTGTAGAAATTTGAGACCACTTCATTTTAAGCTGCGTTGCCATCACCGTCGCTATGGAATCACGGTCTCTTAACAACGAGTATGATGGACCACGTATATTATATTCTGTTACGAAATTTGACAGGAGTAGTGGTCCTGTTTGATCATTTTGCTATGTTGCCAACTGTAACAGCATGGCTAGAGTACCTACTCTAGGAGGCGGTGATGTGACCCATTTAAAGATTGAAAGTTTTTTACATTGAACATTTCTTCATCTTCTTTTGTTAGTTCTCTACTCCCCTTTGCTAAATATAGTCCTCTTTCATCCTCTTCCACTGAGACAGTCTCAGTGTTTTTCCTCCTTTCCATTCAGATTCTTCTGACTTGTTGGAGAATATCATAGTGCCACTTTTTGAGAGGTCTTCCAACACTTTTGTTCTTCGTCCAAGGCCGAGAATTCTGTGTGCTCATTCAATGTCCCCTTGTTTGACCATGTATGTCCAGTTTTTGCCTGCTGCCCCTCAGCAACTTGTAGATCTGCGTTTGATCTTTTCGCTTCTTTTCTTAACACCAAAGCTCACACTGATCTGCCATTGAAAACTATACGTTCTACTTAAGATACAAGGCACTATACTGACTGTATCAAAAACGTGACAAAAAACGAGTTCAAAGTAGGAACTTAATAATTTCGCTCCTACATTTCGACTTCTAATAAATTTGAATAATCACGTTCCAAAATTTGCGCCAGAATCGAGACGCCACCACGGCAGATAAATAATATAACCCTCAGTTATAAACAATAATAATTTTATTATTTTGGTTTTATTTAATTGTGTGACTCCCAAATTCAATTACGGTGCGGTTGTTAGAAGGAAAACCATTCCAATTTTCTGTCTCATTCTGTTTCTATACAATCGCTGATCTTCGTCTCTCCTTAGACAAAAGTATCCACTTAATTAAGATTGTGAAATTTTGTCGGGAAACAGCTAAAGTTTTCCTCTTGTATATATTTATTATTATATTATACACCCCTCTGAGTTTAATGTAAATTAATATATTTAGTAAAGTATAAATGTAATTTAAATAGGTACTTAAACAGGAGTTTAAAATATTTTATTGAACTTTTATCAATATTCTTAATCAAAGGATGAAAATGTGTATCATTGATGTAAAAGAAACGTATTCTTTTGTTTCAAGCCAAATTTCAAGAAGATTGGAATTTAGGCTTTAATTTAATTTATTAGAATAGAAAATTCAGCAGTGAATAAAATTTAATAAAACATTAAAACAAACGTACCTACCTGCAATATTTATACGTGTAAGGATGGGGTCTGGCGATCTGTTCTATCTGCAAACCACGCAAACAGCGTCATTTTTGACGGGTTATAGCTAGTATTATAATATTGTTTGAGGTATTCAGTAGACGGAGCAACACACATATTCCGCATTATTCACATAATTCAGCTGGTGTGTATACGGTTATCCTACTCGTGGTGCACTCGTGCGAATATTATACCGAATCTTCTCGGGCGGTATTATTTGTAAAGAGGCAGTCAGTGGAACAGAACCCAATTTCACTGCATACATATACATAATCAACTTATAATACAATTCTCGTCGAAACCGGGTATGAATATAGATCTATGAGGTGCTCTAACACGAATAATTTTTCGTGCAATAATTGCGGCAACTCGTACACATTCGCAATATATAGTACTTACCTATGTAATTATTTCGGAAATATTTAGGTACTTACTATATATTGCAGAGAATTGACTAAGATGACCAAAAGGATTGGATACTAAGCAATTCGTGACGCTGAAATCATGATGCTTCCCTTTTATAAACTCTTTTAACTGTCAATATTACATATCAGTAATCGTCTATCTTGGCAGTCGATCATTTTATTCAATTAATGTAGGTATATGTTAATTAGGTAGATGTACCTAGTAGTACAGTGTAGTCAAGATCGCATATTTTTTTCATTTTTTATTTATTTACTAGCTTTTTGAACCCGGCGTTGCCCCGGTATTCAAATATGGACAAACAAACATTACAAATGACGGTTTTATTTACACTTGAATATCTTTCATTTGAACCTCAGTGGACGTTAAGACGTGGAATTAAGAAAGCAATTATATTTCAAAATAACTTGTTTAATGTCAAGGAAACACATGCTTTCTAAGTCTTTAGTGTAGGTATGTTGTAGAATAGAAAAATAAATAGCCATTGTACCCATACATTTCCTACGAAATGTATACAATAACGGATTTCATTCATATTCGGTAACATATTATAATATAGAGTGTTATATTGTATGATTATCGGTTTTACAATCTACGATTCATCTGGCATATTGTGTGTAAGAAATTACAGTGTGTAATGTGTATGTCAAACGTAGTGAGAGCGAAAGATAATGTAAGGATAGAAGTGTGTGGCACTATGTCCCTTCTGCCTACCTCGCAAGGGGTATGTCGTGATGCGATAGCGAAACACATTTCATAAATTGAACAGAGAATTGTGGAGAATATTGCATACACATGTTTTTTACTCTAATCTGGACATGTGAATGTTTGTGTTTGACAGAGGAGTTTATATGTAAATTATGAATGATAGATAATATGTAGACTTATCTATAGGTACATATCAAATCCTGCCTGTGTGAAAATAAGTATCATTATAATAAAGTTTTTCAACACTAACTTACCTTCATTTCATGTCAGTTTATTGTAAAAACATGAAAATTTACTTCGAAATACGACGCACATTACATTTAACATCAAAAATCTCTCTAGAATGCAATTGCACACACTATTTTTATTTTATTATAATTATTTTATTAAACATTGCATTGAAATGTACATGAAACCTAAATATTGTATTATTATTCGATATGAAAACAATATTATTGTCATTTTATCTTGACAAATGACAACTGACATAATTCTTCGGCTTAAAGTGTAAACCTAATATCTGCAAAAGAATGAATTTTACAGGGGGCGATAAAATATTGCCAAAAATTTAATATAATTGTTGGCGAAGAAATAAAAATGAACACGACAGGACGCAGTGTTCATTTGTTCATCGTAATTTCGACGATAACAGTTATATTGAATAATTTGGCAGTGTTTTATCGGCCCCTGTAAAATTCATTATCGTGTAGATATATTAGTAAGTGTTGCCATTTTGCAAAATTAAAACTATGAAGTTATCGATTTCATCTGTCGATTTTACCTTACCTTAAGTGTATGATAAAACTTCAAGGGAAATTCGATAGATGGCGCTTGATATTTTTTTTTCATAATTTTGTAATGTTTTTTTAAATAATCAAGGAAACTGAACAATAATTATAGATTACAAATATCTATAGATATAACCCAAATGTTTAATGAGAATCAAAATTATTTTGAATGTTTAATACTGAATTGAATGTAAGAATGACATCGTAGTGCTCCTTTTAAACTTTCCTATGTGTCACTGCCAAATTTTGTTGATGAACATGTATGTTGAAATTTAAATAACAATGGTTAGGTATTTAGCATTCATTAACATCAAGAAGTAATAAAGTAGTAATAAAGTCAAGAAGTTATAAATTTCTGTACGTTTTCTTCCTGCGAGGGTGCTATTAGTTCATTTCAAATTATGTGTTAAGTATAAATATTAAACAAACATATCGTAGAATATTAAAACTTCACAAATAACCATTCGTCCCTTAAAGTGAAATGTATTGTATACAAATGCAATCATAGATAAAGAAAAAATACTTCATCTACAGAATATGACATCTCTGCAACCTAGAAAATATGTGAAAAATTGCTATGACAAAAAGACAATATGAATATTTTGCTCTTCATATAAATTTTTATTTGACAAATGGCAGAATTTCAAATCAAAATTGTAAATAAAACCCTGTTTCACATTTCACAATGCAAATAATGATAATACCACCTTTCGTTAGTTTAAAAACAGCTTATAATATTAAAAATTGACATCTCGACTCCTACAAATGATGGTGTCCATTTTTTTGAAAAACCTTGAATTTTTATGTTTTGTGTAATGAAATATCTCATTCAAGACTACAAATCATTAAATTTTTTAAAGCCTATGTGTATCTTGGAAATGTTTACTAAATCCACTCAATTGATGAACGCACAAAACTATTTCATATAAAAGATTACCCCGGAATGAATTAACTGGAAATTGGACACGACGTACTCTCTGTTTCAAATATGTTGTACGCTGGATTAGTAGTATTTGTATGGAAAACCTTTGTATCCATGGAAACCCATGAGACAAATGATGTGGAACGGGGAATGAGAAAAATACGAACATACGTACGAACTGAAATATTTATGTGGGATTTAAACTTAAAGTAAACAACAAACACATATAAATATACAAAATGGACATAGTACAGATTATAAAACGTTGTTCACTAGGGCGAACTTATCGCAGAACTGCGATTTCTTCCAGTTAACCCCAGTGGTTCAGTGTTGCATTTGAACGGCCGTAGCGTCGAAAGGGTGGAGAAGTTTAAGTACCTCGGCAGCAACTCACGCAGTCTCTTGACCCGGATGTGGAGATAAAGTGCAGAATTGAGGCAGCAAGAGCTGCATTTAATAAAATGAGACCACTCTTCTGTAATGACAACATAAATTTGAAACTCCGCCAAAGAATGATCAAGTGCTATGTGTGGTCTGTTTTATTGTATGGATGTGAAACGTGGACCTTGAAAGTCAACTCAATGAACAGACTAGAAGCATTCGAAATGTGGCTCCATCGCCGAATGCTTAGAATTCCCTGGACAGACATGGTTTCTAATGCCGAAGTCCTGAGGCGAGCTAGAGTTGACAGGGAGCTGTTGTCATCTATCAAGGTCCGGAAGATTTCATATCTGGGTCATGTGCTGCGCGGGGAGAAATACCACCTTCTCCAACTGATATTGAAGGGGAAAATTGAGGGACGCCGAGGGCCCGGTAGAAGACAGATGTCCTGGCTGCGAAATATAAGGGAGTGGACCGGCATCCGGAGTGTAGGGGAGCTGTTCCGAGCGGCGCAGGACAGGGACAAGTTCGCTCAAGTGATCGCCAACGTTCGGGGGACCCGACAGGGCACATGAAGAAGAAGAAGAACCTTAATTTCATACTATTTCATACTGACCCCTCTCTTTCTCTCATATATCGCTGTCTTTTTACTTGAAGTTAGCGACAGAATTTTACTATTATTCTGAACGTAGGTACATCAGGTGTTCACCCAGTCTCCGTGATATTTCACGGGTAAGTACTAGTAATTACTAATCTTATTAGGGGCCGATGTTACCCACTAGGTAACTACCTATACCTAATCACATTATTGTGTTTTGCCTCCTTGCAAATTAACGTAGAAATTTCTGTATGAAACATTGTAGGATTATGACGTTTCAGTAGGTCGAAAGGATTTATCCGTTTTGTCTTTCGCACTTTCTCTCTTGTACAGGACACTCAAAACATATTTTTGAACGAATACAAATGTAGGTAAAATGTGCATGTGTCGAACTTATAGCCATGGGTTCCTAGCTTAAAGTTAGGGACCCAATTACTATGATGTCACGCTCATTTCCCGAGAACAATCGCATGATAAAAATTAAAAAATAGATTTCTTTTTACTTTTTGGGGTTAATTTAGCTTCATTCAAAAAAACATTTTTTTTAATATTATCAATAAGAAAAATATTTTTTTATTTGCGACTTTCGGAATTAGGTAGAATAACTTTCAAAATCTATTCATGAAGGTTGGCACCATTTCAAAACGATATGAAATTATATGGATTATCGTAACACAGGTAAGCACTTTGTTAAAAAAAGGTATAATTTCTTGAAACTTTGACAGGTTGATAAGTCACGAAAGCTCTTTGAAAGCTTTTCATATCTAATTATGTTTCTTGAAGAAGAATGTCAAAATTATTTAATATCCTTCATTGTCTTTCAGGCTTTTTAAATGTGTAATGAGATTAGCGCCAACTGTACTTGCACCAAATCAGAGAGCATATCTGTCATTAAAACAAAGTGTGCTTACTCACGCATAGCCCAAACGGCTTATCATGGAGAAGTGACTTTTGGAAAACAGGTTTGAATAAAAGACCTTTCTTTCCGAAAGAAAATAAGAAAGATTGGTACGCGCATGTGAGCAGAATGGAACCATCCAGGCTCCCTCACATTGTACTGCATGGCTAACCCCAAGGTAGGCCTCGCAGGAGGCTAACGTCTCTTATAACATGCTTGCAATTTTAGGATTATGAAGAAGACCTTTCAGTACAGAAGGGTTTTTCGGAAATTCCGCCCTTAAGAGGGAGAAAATTGGATTTGATTTTTTTAGAATATACGGATTACTAAAAAACTAAACTACAAATAGTTAAATACTCCAATTCAAATTAGTCGTCAATTATTAAAATGTCCTGCAGTGAGCAAACGCGGGCTGATGATGATGATGATAGTTACTGACTTTTTGAAACTTTATTCAAAATAATAAAAATGGCCCACGTTAAAAAAATTAAGTACCTACTATTTTTTTTTAACATTTTTTTTTATATATAAAGGATCTGGGCTTGCATACACAATCCCAAATACTTTCCTGCACACTTTGCACTATGCTAAAAGCCTGTATCGCAAAGTGTGGAATACATCGCCATCGCCGGGGTTTCAACCTGGCACCTCCCGCTTGAGGGACTTGCCGCCTCAACCAACTGCGCCAACCATGTACTGGCGCAAGTCGCGGTAGCTTACAAAGAATCTGTGTTAATGGAAATATAATATCACAGAACAGGTAAACAAGCGAGGCATAGTAAATACTTGTAACAATAAAGTATTTAATAACAATCTTCTAGCGTCTATCAACTTGATGTGTGTCTATTTTGTTTGACACTTTGTAAAAGGCAAAAACAATAGAGTCTCTTTCTTAGCAGAGTAGGCATATTGACATTTCAAAAGAATCCTAAAAACGGGAGACCTTAAAGCGATATCCCACGGTGCGCGAATCCGGATTCGTACGTGATTTTGGATTTGTACGTACCGCCATACAAATGGCTACGAAAGCTTCTGTAGATTTACGAACTCACTCCTTCCCACGGTGTGTGAATCTACGTACGAATCCGGATTCGCGCGCCGTGGGATATCGCTTTTGATCTCGATAACCTTACGAAAAATGCTTTGAAAAAAATATAGCAGATACGTTGAACCTTTATCTATGGAATGAGCGTAAAAGATTTTTTATCTGGTATAGATTTCTCAAAAAAAAATTAGAAGAATGTGAAGAACGCCTTTTTTTCCAAAGACAGTGATATGTATGAACGAGTGCTGCAGTTGAATGTTTGTTTTTTTTCATCCTTTTTTTTTCATGTACTTCTTTTCTGTAATATCTGTTAACTTCATCTATGTATTAATGGCCTTGCGTCGTGTGTTCTTTAAAATAAATAAATCTTTTCTCGATAGTCGCAGAGAATTGAATTGATAATATGCACTAAAGTTTTTTTGATTGATGCGAAATTAACCCTAAAGAGTTTTAAATAGTCTTTTTCTAGCGTTTGATTATGCGATTTTGAACCTTAAAACCGTGGGAAATGACGCGTGACGTCATAGTTGGGATAATCTAGCTAAAACATCACTATTAATCCGGCCAGAATTGCCGTCGCTCTTTAGTTGGAGAGGTATTAGTTAGTTTGTGTTTCAATCAAATTTTTAGAGGTATAACACAACAATAATTTGAGGACATTACAGGTTTCCTACATGTTTTAATGTCCCTACAAAGTTTTCGTAGAATAATGGTCCCACGTTGGAGAAAGTTTTCAGAAACACGATGTTCTGACACGTTTTTGGGATCGTTGCTGAAATTAAAACAACACAGAAACAAAAACACGCATCAGGGTATTATCCCTTCTGATTGTAAACACGCCCCCGGGCGAGATGAAGCTGGGGGTAGGGGGGGAGATAGGGGTGTTAAAGAATAAACAAAAGGTAGTAGCTACAATGAGTTCTTTTACCTCAGGCCAATATTAGACACACGCCAAATTATAAACATATATACTTAGAAAAAGTAGGAATATTCTTTTATGTACTTTGTATCTTGGTAATGTATCCAAGATAAAAATTCTGTAATATACCAAGAATAGGAGCCTATCTACTACTACCAATTATACTGTTTCTCGGTAAAGAATAATGATATATTTCACTTACCTCTCAATATGTATCAGCTGAGCTGGACTCTGGTGAGTGCTGCTCGTCTGGTGGTCTGCAGAGAAGTGGCTCTGCTTTGATATGCCTGGAGCCTCCTGGACTCAAAACACCTCTGATCTTTTTTCAGAAAGACGGAAACTTGTTTTCCGAAAGTCGTGGAGTAAAAAAAAAAATTTCCTGCTGACAATATGCATTAAGATCTAGGGAATAACTGTAAAAGTTTTTTGATAGACGCGAACTTAACCCCAAAAATTGGAAAAAAACGCAATTTTTACCATTTTATCATGCGATGTTCACGCGATTTATAACCTTAGTGCAGTAGGGAATGACCGTGTCTATCAAAATCGATCAAAGATTTCACAAAAGCTAAATTCACAGAATGAAATAAGAGAACATAAATTATGTAGCTTCATACGTACGTACAATCTACATACTTGTTTTACCATTTTCTCCCGTACCGTTTTGTTTGCGGTCTTTGTAAACTAAATGAAATTAGTCGAAATCAAGAGGAAATGGCATTTGTTACTCAAGACCCGTGCTGCTAATTCGATTTGTGAACCGGGAATCATCTTTGTTAGACGATGTAGAATTTTAAGAGCAAATAAAATTCTTGCAATTTTACGGCACTTTATCAAAAAGTTCCAGACTAGAATATAGATGTAACAAACTGATTTTTGCATAATCCATACAAAATTTAAATGTCTAGCTGTAACGTGAAATATTAAAATAAGTCATTTTCATAACAATTTTCGAACCATGCTTACAATCAAAAGTCAGCAGATGCGATATTAAGTATACCTAATTAGGTAAATTACTGATACACCTAGTTCGAAATAAGGAACCTATATAAAGGTACGAAGAACTATTGAACATTGAGCCCTTTCTATATATATGACAAATCTATGGTGGACGCCATTTTCACTGCAAACATATGATTAGGTATGTACGTGTCATATTGGTTGTCCTCAATTGCATGAAATCTGGTGATATTTCTGTGATTTTTGCGACTCATTATGTATAATCAGTGTGGAAATTACCTTTGGAATATTACCTATGCAATTAAATGGTAAATGAGCGTTCTTTTCATTAAGAAAAAATGGCGTATACCTACCGGAAATGCTAAGCTCGAAAATGGCGGCGGTCAAGTTTGTCTATTGCTTTATCCGTTAACTCTTCCTACATTTATACAGGTTCCCTAGTTCGAAAATGCCCTTTTAACAAAGCTAGGTACTACATTGTTTTGGCACTCTTTTTTGACGAGAAGTCTACCTAGGTATTAAATTGATGAGGCAATGGATTATTATTATTAAAATTGTTCAATTAAATGGGTATTATTAAATATATTAAAATACTAATGAATATACCTATATCTCATCTAACTCTGATCGCCTTATTTCAGATTAAGGGCTACTACAACCCTAGTTTTATAAAACAATTTCTGGATACTTTTCTGAATAAGTTCCTTCCACTAATTACAACGAACAAAATATTACATCAATTCGGATTATTCGATATTATTTTTCTCTCAATTACCTTACTTATTAAACACCCAAAGATTCGCTTACACGAGCCACTAAATCGCTCTCCACTCCGGGCAATTCTGGTCGGGAATGCGTTACGAAAACATCAAGTAATTCTCTAACTTGCGTCAGCAATTAGTGGAGCAACTATTTCGCAATATTTGTTTGATATTTATTTATGTCGGCGAAACGAATGGCTGAATATTAAATCGGTTTGGGATTTTTTTTTTTTTTTTTGTTTGCACTCAATATCGTTGTCTCGCTTTAACGCTTACACAAGCAACTAAATTGCTCCACACGCGGCAATTTCACGTCGCAACAACGCTATATACTTGAGCAATTTATTGCCTCGTGTAATCGAACCTTTAAGTATTGCCGAATCAATCGCTCGACATCGCTTAATCAACTGTCCCACGTTGATCAATACGAGTTTCCGAGTAATTTTTGCTCGAAAAATTGCCCGTGTAAGAGCACCTTAATATCCACCTTATCAATCAACTCATATCGTATACGTTATATGATTGGTTATCAATATTTTACTAACCTGTAAGTCGTTCCTGGTAGAAGAACTAAAACTTATGAATATATTGAAGATTAGTAGTATCTATATGAAATTATAACAATGGATAAGATTGCAATTATTTATTCAGTATTTAATTAGTACAAGCAGGATTAGCTGGAAGGTATCCTGATCTGACGATTATATTGATCACAACGTCGATCCCTTTATCATCATGGCACCTCTCAGTGTCTCCCATACCTTGAGCTGGACAAAATGATAAGATCTGAACTCCTTTTCCAACGCCTAGTTGACGTACAAGAGAAATGGTTTGTAGAAACCAATTCGCACTATTAATATTTACAGTAGGTATAAAGATGTATGTTTCACAATTTGGACTTTAGCAATGATTTATATGTATTGAGTGTACATTTGAATATATCTATATTATTCAGATATGTGTTCCCTAAACTAATTATGGTAAGGGTAATTGGTTGTTTGTCCCAAATTATTTTTCCGAACTCGTACGTAATTGAAAGGTAAATTGGTTTCGTATTCCTATGTGAATAACATATGTTGCTACCTACACTATTTATTTTATAGATACTTTATAGCCAAATAATTTATTATATCATGGGTAAATTAGCTATCAGACTTGGCAAAGCACAGATGAACGGAGAGATAAGATATAAAATTATTGATATCAAAACATTTTTTTTTTAATTTTAGGCATTCCACCCATAAAGAACGAGTGATCTCTGATATCAAAACATAATTATTAAAAAAAAAAACAACAGATCACCTTAAGTTCAGCAAGTTCGTTCTATTTAAATTGCAATGAGGTGTGAAATTGCATACAGATCCGTGTGTCAAGCATCCTTTTATGAAGAAATTCTTCTTTCGTTGGTTACTTCCCATATGAAAACTATGGTGCGGTATAAAAAGATAAACATTTCTGATGTCGTTATCACTACTACTTCTTCTTTCGTGAAGATCTACTTGCTATCAATCAATTCCCACTAAATATTTTTAAATATTTCTTTTCAGGATCAGAGCTTCGCGTCAATATTTATCAGGTATTCTTTAAATCACCCTCGTGGATTTTCCAAATATCCCCTCGTATCCTTTGATGGGACATTGCCCCAAAATGTATTGGACCGTCTTGAACAAGACACATCCGAAGATGGGAAATTCCTTTTTACCCCATTTGTAGTCATATGCCCGCATATCCCTCGTAGTTATATCGGATCCTGATCATAACCACAGTTCAAAAATTATTACTACAAAACATCAAATACTTAAGAAATAGATAGTTAATGACAAAATCAGATCAGGCCATTCACGCAAGACCAAAACACCTTACAAAAAAAAGGATCTGGACTTGTTTACACAAACTCAAGTACTTTCATGTACCCAGACTTCACAGTTAGCAAAAAGCTCGTGTCGTAAAGTGCAGGATACCTTCATCCTCAACGCCGGGATTGAACAGGCACCACCCGCTTGAGAGACCGGTACTCTAACCAGCTGACAGGTTCTCAGACCATGCAGGCAATTATGTTGATTGAACTTACGTAAGTAAAAACGTATCTTAGCTACATAATCTCGATGTTTTCGACCGTTGGTACTTGGTGTAAGTCCATTTTTAAGGAAAAAAAGAAAAACTATGTATTTAGATTAAAATCACAAACATTTTACTTTAACTTTCGCGACTAGTATCCGAGGATTTGCACCCTCATCATCAGGCGATTATGAACGAATACTAGTCTCTTTGTTTTTTTTTTTTTTTTTTTTTTCTTTTTAACTTTTTGTTTCCTTTTTTATCTTTTTTTATTAATTTATTTTTATTTTTAATTTATAACATTTATTATTTAATTTTGTATTTTATTTTTAGTATTATATATTAAGATATTATGTACTCCTCATCCAGTGATGATTCCTTCCATTCCTTTTCCGAGTTACCTCATTCCTCTTCTGATCCAAATGCTTCTTTTTATTCTAATCTCTCGTCAAATGAGTCTGATATTTCCAATATTTCGGGGAACTGTCAATCATTGCACGACAATATTATTTCTGTCTTCCCAACAAAATCCAAGGATTTACATATTTGTCACATCAACGCCCAAAGCATACCAGGTCACTACAATGATCTTCTTACCAATTTCTCGGATGTCAATCTCCATGCTCTCCTGGTAAGCGAATCCTGGTTTAAGCCTTCGCTACCATCGTCTCAATTTTCTCTTCCGGGCTATGACCTTATCCGCAACGACAGAACCGGTAAGGGAGCTGGTGGTGTGTGTATATACCTGCGTAATGACATCTCGTATCAAATAATTGAACAATCCCCATCAACTTACGCACGGCAACCCGAGTACATCTTCTTGAAAATTCGCATTCATGAATCCTCAGTGTTACTCGGGGTTGTATACAGCCCACCTGGTGTCAATTATTTCAATAAACTTGAATGTATCCTGGAGAATATTCTTCCCTCTTTTAATGACGTCATCATAATGGGTGACTTCAATACCAATCTTCTTCGTAATGACAATCGATCTTCCAACCTCAACAAAATAGTACATTCCGTCAATTTAAATATTCTCCCACTTCTACCCACTTATCACCCACCTACTACTCACCACACACATACTTCTTCCTCCTTGTTGGATTTAATTTTGACATCCGAGACTCGCAAAGTCAAAAATCATGGACAGTTCCCAGCTCTTGCTTTTTCCCGTCATGATCTTGTTTTCATTAGGTACCTAGTAAAATGTCCTAAGCCCAAACCCAAAATCATTCAGGTAAGAAGTTTCCGAAATGTAGACGTTGAACATCTGATCGACGACTGCATGAACCTGGCGTGGAACAATGTTTTTTCTGCTGGCTCGGTTGATGCGAAGGTTCAAATAATTAATGATTTCCTTAATGGTTTATGTAACAAGCATGCTCCTATCAAATCTGTACGTATGAAGCACCCTCCTGCACCGTGGCTTACTACAGAGATAAAG
Source organism: Ceraclea dissimilis (assembly GCA_963576895.1). Classification (NCBI taxonomy): domain Eukaryota; kingdom Metazoa; phylum Arthropoda; class Insecta; order Trichoptera; family Leptoceridae; genus Ceraclea; species Ceraclea dissimilis. The sequence continues at coordinate 2,798,026 of OY756360.1, forward strand.
TCCTTGATGAAGAAGCGCGACAGAGCCAAGTCAAGGTATGTCAAATCTGGATCTTCTCTCCATTGGGAGTCTTACCGCACCCTCCGCAATCGTTGCAATCAATTGTGTAGAAATTCGAAGCGTGCGCACTTCAATCAAATTTTCAGTGGTCGGACTTCGGCCGATATTTGGAGGGGCCTGAATGCCGTGGGGATGAGTCGACGAGATACATCCAATAAGCGTCTGGACTTTGATCCAAACTCTCTCAACAAACATTTTGCTGCTCCACCATGCCCTCTCAACCTAGCCGACAAAAATGCAACCATATCTGATATACAAAGTCTGCCTCCCCTTGGAATACCCGTATTCACATTCTCTCATGCTTCTGATTCCTCTGTGCTCAGAGCTATCAACTCAATTCACTCAAAGTCTGTTGGTGTGGATGGCATAAGTCTAACTTTTTTAAAACCTATTCTTGGCCATATTCTTCCATATATAACTCATGTAATCAATTTCTCTCTAGATACAGGCACTTTTCCAGCAATCTGGAAAATGGCATGCATTATTCCTCTCCCAAAAAATACTGTGCCCTCCTCAGAAAAGGACTATCGCCCCATATCAATCCTTCCCATGTTCTCTAAAGTCATAGAAAAAGTTGTGCACGAACAACTGTCCAATCACCTTATATCCAACAGCATCCTTTCTCAGTTTCAATCCGGTTTCCGTACTGGCCATAGTACAACAACTGCCCTCGTCAAGGTCACGGATGATATACGAGGCGCTATGGAGAACAAAAAACTCACACTGCTTATATTACTTGATTTCAGTAGCGCCTTTAATTCCGTTGATTTCGACATACTTCTTGCCAGACTCAAACACTATGGTCTGTCTGAGTCGGCACTCTCTTGGTTTAATTCATATCTAAGGGACAGGCAGCAATGTATCAAATCTTCTGATAACTCGACATCTGATTGGTTGCCATTGTTGGCAGGTGTTCCCCAAGGAGGAATCCTCTCTCCTCTACTATTTTCACTATTCATCAACTCTGCGATCGAACATCTTAATGTCCAATACCATCTTTATGCTGATGATATTCAAGTATACTCACATTTCGACCTGGATCAGGCCTCAATCGCATTTCATCACATGAACGATGAATTGGACCGCATTGCTCGTTGGGCGCAGCAAAATGGACTCCTTCTTAACCCATCAAAGTCCCAAGCAATTCTAATAGGCAGTCACCGCCTACTCCCCAAGATTAATACCTCTTCTCTCCCTAGTATAACTCTTAACAACGCAATTATCCCTTTCTCAAAGAAAGTAAAAAATCTCGGTGTACATTTTGATCCACGTCTCTCTTGGGAGCTGCAGGTCAATGACATAAGACGTAAATTTTTCTTTAGCCTTCACTCACTTAACCGCCACAAACATTTCCTTCCAAAATCAACTAAAGTTCTCTTGTGTCATTCTCTGTTATTACCGCTTATAGACTATGCTGACGTGGCCTACATGGATCTCACCAATGAACTGAATACTAAACTTGAAAGATTGCAAAATATATGCATCCGTTTTATATTTAACCTAAAAAAGTTTGACCATATATCATCGTACAGAGAGGAACTTAAATGGCTTACTATCTTACAACGACGCAACCTTCACGTTCTTTCACTGCTTTTTAATGTCCTTTCTAACCCTTCTTCTCCTAATTATCTCAAGACGAATTTTACCCCACTGGCATCTCATGGCTTACCTCTGCGTTCTGGTGCCCAACGCACGTTGTCTATTCCAACTCATCGCACTTCTTTTTTCACAACTTCGTTTACTACACATGCTGCTCGATTGTGGAACGGTCTTCCGTTACATATCAGACTCGCACCAACTATCTCAATTTTCAAGAATAAGTTGAAGCATTTCTACCTTACTCCAACTACCACGACATAATTTCACAAAATCCCTGATTTCCCTTCCTTTAATCCTCCTATTTCATTTTTTCCCCTCCTTTTTCTCCCTTGTATGTATGTATGTGTACATGTGTGTGTGAGGGTGTGTGTGTGCGTATGTATGCTTGTGTGCGGATGGCTCTATTCATGTATGTATTTATTTTTTATTATTTTATTATCCGTATATATTGCTTTTTATATATTTTTTTATCTATATCTATTATATTAACGGGTACATTAAGTACATTGGTATGTTATTTTTTTTAATTTATGTCTCATTTTATATGTCAAAGTTGGGTTGATTGGCAGAAATCGCCAATAGGCGATAAATCCGCCCTTTGTGTGTTTATTTATGTACAATAAAGTTTTTATTTATTTATTTATTTATTTATTTAGTCTCGAAAGCTAAAGTCATTTTTTTGTGGATTCATCTAAATATTTTGTTTTTCATTTTATTTACTTTCTTAGTAACATTTGGATGTATAATATTTCTTTATTTATATTTATATTATGATACATATTTGCGCATGCCTATTGAAAATAATTGTATTATTATTTCTACATAATAATATTTTCTTATGACGACAATCTCACAATAAACCTCATATGTGAGTTTAGTATCACTGTTGAAAAGTAAAACCCTGAGAAAATATTATTAACTCCTAGATTGAAGCTGTCTTGGTGCCGACCCTATTACATGCTAGTGAGACATGGACATGGATATAGAAAGACAAATCAGGCTTGAATGCAGTAGAAATGAGGTCGTTTAGAAGAATGTGTGGGAAAACGCTGAGAAATAACATGAAGAACGAGGTTATTAGGGTAATGTGTGACTGCAAGATTGGTGTTGTCACAAGAATGAAAGTGAATAAACTAAGATGGTTTGGGCATATTGAGAAAACGAAAGATAACAGGATGACGAAAAAGATAATATATTTGAGTGAGCGAAGAGGTGTGAGGAAGCGCGGCCGCCCGAGACTGACCTGGTCAAATCATGTCGACCCAGATCATCAAGGATGTACGCGAATTCAGTTAAAGAAATCGCAGGGCGTGTATGACAAATTGCATGAATGTGACGGAGTCTAAGAGTGTGTGTAAGGATAGGGCTGTCTGGCGCATTGCCATCTCTGCCTACCCTGCAAGGTACGTGGCGTGAGAGTATAGATAGATAGATTGAAGCTAAATTGCTACTGAAGGAATTATGTATGATAGCTTGTTACGTACTACAGACGCATGCTCAAGATTCACTTGACAGAGCACAACAGCGAGGTGTTGAGCAAGGCCGAAGAGACAAGAAAAAAAAAGAATTAGGTTGCCTAGCAGAGAGAGCGATGGATAGGCCATATCATCAGGCATCTTGGCCTGCTCATCACCATATCAGAAGGAATGGTTGAAGGCAGTAATGTGAGAAGTCGCCCAAGAAGCAGTTGTATGGACCAGATTATTGAGAGCGTACGTATACGTTGTACAGTAGCACCTATATGGAAGTGAAGAGATTGGCAAGTGACAGGACGGCGTGAAAAGAAAGAATGAAACAAATGGTGTAGTTAAAATTAATTATTACACCTTGTTTCACTTGTGTAGAGTTGTCGTTAAGGAGGATGGGACGAAATCAAGCTTCTAGAAGAAGGTTGTAATAAGATATAAGAAAATTGGATTCATCCCCCGAAATTTCAGCCGCCTTCGCTAAACGAATAAAACCAACTAAATTACCTACAATATGAGTTACCTACATGGGGAGGATATTCTTACAAGATACAAAATTATTATTTAGCGACACACCAATAAAATATACTTAGAAAAATATCTCTACAACGGCATTCTTTTCCGATAAAATATTTTTTGAAGTATGACTGTGGTCGATAGTTGAGTTGGAAAATGGGTATGCGATTGGGTGAGTTCTACCCTCAATGTGGACTACTCTTTATATTGTATGTCAAAAGTGTGTGACTTTGCAAATGCTAGAGACGTATTTCCATGATCTTTTTTTTGAAAGGCAGCAACTTGTTTCCCGAAAGTCGCGCAGTTTTTTTTTTGTGTTAGGTAAAAATATACACGGTGAATGACCGAAAATTTTTTTGATTGAAGCAAAATAAATTTAAATCTTATTTAATTAATATTTTATTTAAATTTAAATTTGAAATATATTCAATTTTTCAATTTCAATTTCAATTTATTTTCAAAGAATATGGCTTACAAAGTATGTGTATCTTTAGAACATTATTTATATTATATTACTTCAAATTAAATTTAAAGCCCCCAGACAGTATAAGTTTACTGGTATAAGGGGGTCAATCATAAAACACATTAAATATCAATTGTAAAATAAGTCCATCAATAACAAAAACACATAATATACAACAACTTGATCACTATTTATTTATTGTCTTATTGTCTTTTATTCAGGATTAGCTTCCTCAGACTCCTGGCGAAATTCTTTGGTTGTGTTATCCTCTTCAGCTCCTCCGGCAAGGAATTATACATCAAAGAGGCAGTGTAAAGAAATGCATACCTGATCCTATTTGTCCTAGGACTTCCTTTCCTGATGTGATTTCTTTGTCTCGTGTATCTGGAGTGCACGCCACTATTGTGCAGCAAGGATATTTGTGTCTTGATTTGGCTGTTTTTAATCTTATGCAACATCTTAATTTTCTCTATACCTATTATGTCATCCAAATTTAATGAGTTTGTCATTTTATAGAGTTCTGTGGTCCTGGTGAATCTATTTAGACTATAAACTATCTTTAGTGCTTTGTTCATTACTCTCCTTATTAAATCCTTCAATTCAACACTACATTGGGACCACACCGTTAATCCATATGTTATGTGAGGTAGAATGAAGGCATTGTAAATCATAATCTCTGTTTCTCTGTAAATCATATCTTTCGTCCATCATCAATCCCAAATATTTGACACACTCTGTCCGTTTGATCTTATAATTGTTAACTTCAATTTCAAGATTAATATCCGGTTTATTTTTTTGTTTCATCATCATATATTTTGTTTTTTCTGCGTTAATAGTCAACGAGTTTTTGTAAAGCCAAGAAACAAAAATCTTCATATCATCGTTGTCATTCTCTGCAGAGAGTCACCAGATTTATCACTAAATATTATTACGGTATCGTCTGCATACACAAAATACTTGCCCTTTAGGTCACAATACCTCATGTTATCGATGTATAATAAGTACAAAAGAGGGCCCAGGATTGATCCCTGCGGCACACCAATATCAATAAGATTTTTCCCGCTGACATAACCTCCATTCCTCGTTTTGCCTTCTCTACCGTTCAGATAGCTCTTAATCAGATCCAGTACATTGCCCCTGAATCCCAGATTGCTTAGCGCTAGTAACATTGTGGAATGGTTCACCGTATCGAAGGCCTTTGACAAGTCGATAAACACTGGAACAACATATTTTCCCTCGTCTAGTTCTCTGTTTATATGCTCCATGACATCTATCAGTGCAATGGATGTATTACTTCCACTCTGGAATCCATATTGTTGTGGATCGAAGGCTCCATTTTTATTTTAGTTTATATATTCATATATTAATTTAATCTATATATATATATATATATATATATATATATATATATATATATACATCCTACTTACTTTACGGCGTCCGTACATTGCGAAATATACGCCTTTAGAGCGTCCAGTACAATACGGCGTCCGTATACGGACGCTCTAAGGTAATCAATGTTATTTCTTGCCAGGCAGCTGACGTCATCACAGGGAATCAATATCAGCAAAAAAAAATTTGACGCCACAAAGTAACCTGCACGTACTTTTTCGTATATCATTGTATATTTTATGTTTTGAGCGTTGTGGGATAGGGGCGCTCTGTCTATATACTGTTCGTATATTTCACTTACATTCCGCCGATGATCGGGCGTCCGCTGTGAATATTTTTTTACGTGCAGCCGATGTTACGGCGTCCTCGAGCTGGCAACCTCGCAATTCTAAATTAATAGTAAAATCACAATTAGGATTTTGAAATGTTATTTGCGTTATGGACTACACATATCTGTAGAATAATAATGCACAATAGGTGTAGGTACCTACCTACTTACGAACATCTGGAGATAATATGCGGCTCGGCACGTAACATTTTTGTGTAATATTGGAAAGAATTTTAAGTAATACAATAGTCGCATTTATTGAAAAAATAGTATAATTATTTATTGATTAACTCTTTACGTGCTAAGCTTTTATGGGCTATTCGCTAAATGCCGATCCATCTCCTCACACCACGTCCCTTGCAGGGTAGGCAGAGAGGACAGGGCGCCAGACCACTCTATTGTCCTCCACACACTCCTCGCTTCCATCACATAGGGTAGGCAGAGAGGACAGGGCGCCAGACCACTCTATTGTCCTCCACACACTCCTCGCTTCCATCACATAGGGTAGGCAGAGAGGACAGGGCGCCAGACCACTCTATTGTCCTCCACACACTCCTCGCTTCCATCACATAGGGTAGGCAGAGAGGACAGGGCGCCAGACCACTATTCATTCGTCCACACACTTCTTGCTTCCATCACGTAGGGTAGGCAGGGAGGACAGAGCGCCAGACTGTCTTATCTCCACACACACTTCTTGCTCCCGTCACACTGGTGCAATTTGACATACACCTTTACTTTACTTTTAATGAAGAGCTTAAAACCATTTCCAGATTTCCCAAAATTTATCACGCTACACCGTCTTTTTAGATATAATTTTCTGGCCTGTTATGGATATCAAAGGATTAATTAGGTCAGATGCACGGGGCCATAAATAGAAGCATTGTGCTTGAAATATCAGTACAGTATTTAAAAAAATTCTTACGATATTGCATTTAGGATGTAGGTAGGTATTCATAATTACCTACCTATGTTTGCACTTTTATGTACAGATTTTAATTATTGATTAGAGGTATTATATTTTTTTCCTAAATTAAATGCTAAGCTAAATAATTTACTTACTATTTTTTGAATTGCAGACCTACATCGTTTAGAAAAGTATCTGTGTTATCTTTTGAAATATTGTGCGAATGGGAATCAAATAATATAAGCGTATTTTATATATTTTTTACACGCTTTTATTATATTTGGCACGGACTTTAGTACGTCTATATGGATCGATGCAAATTTTAATAACTTCCTAACTACTTAGAGAGCCGAAACTTTGCAACCGTACGTAAACTGGCTTACACTACATTTCATAAAAAATTGGATCATCCTTCTCCAGAGACAAAAAAGTTGAAAGGCGTTTCAGGGCATCCGAGGGTCCTGAGAGGTCATGTGTGGTATCGTATGAAAGGGCGTTAGAAAAGTAAGTCATATTTTGTCCAGCTCGACCAATCGGTAGACACTGAGGGATCGAGAGGATCCAGTCACCGCACGGTACCGTGTTTGGTATCCTATGAAAGGGCGTTGGAAAAGAAATCCAGATCGTGAGTCATATTTTGTCCAGCTCGACCAATCGGGAGACACCGAGAGGTCGAGAGGATCCAGTCACCACATAGCGCCGTGTTTGGTATCGTATGAAAGGGCGTTGGGAAAGAAATCCAGATCGTTAGTCATATTTTATGCAGCACAAGCCATCGGGAAACAACGAGGGAAATACAGTATCATCTAAGCAATTAAAGCTAAATAGCCAACTATACTGTACGACGGAATTGGCGAATTAAAAGTACCTACGAGTACATTGTAAAATATACATATTATATCTTTTCTTCGTTTTTCCCTAGTGTTCTGTGTGTATTTTGACAATGTTGTTGACTCGGGTTGACTGTAAGATATTGCGTTATCAATAAGTCCGCCTTTTGGCACACAAGATTGTCTTATTTTTTTGTAATCATTGTAATCATTTTGGTCAATAAAGATTTATTTATTTATTTATTTATTAATGTTGTCAAGCTTTCGGCTCTCTTGCTTGATGAGCCATGTTCAGGACTAATGTGACTGTAATGAATGCCTAAAACTAAAAAGGATAACATAAAAAAACTTTTAAAAGAACACGCTTATATTCAATGTGCTCTAAAAATAATAAAATAATTTGAAAAAAAAGCGTGGGGCTTCCTGTATTCCCTTAATTGCTCATTCTTCTGCAAAATAACGTCAAATAATTATATGCTTCCTGTATAATACCATTCTTCCCCATAAGAAGCCCCACGCTTTTTTTTCAAATTATTTTATTCTTTTTAGAGCACATTGAACATAAGCGTGTTCTTTTAAAAGTTTTATATATATTTTTTTTTGTTATTGTAAATACTGTATACTTACATTACTTACCTATTTTATCTTCAATCAAAATAATATTTATAAAGCGTAAAAAAACTGTTATAATAATATTTAGAGATTAGAAAAATGATCACACATTATAATCATTTAATTTCGTCAAATTGTCTGCTTCTGGCTTATGACTACATTTAATAAATTTAAAGTAGATATAATTGTTTTCATTATTTATTTATGGAAGGGAAACAGTCAAATCATACAAACGAGTAGTTATCTAGGTCATTTTACTCACAATATGTCCGCCTTTGAGAATCTGGTCTACATGGTTAAGCCATGTGGTTCTTCCTGCCTGCACCTCTTCATTCTCCCAGGTATATTTCATTTGTTATCCTTTCATCATTCATTCTCTCTACATGTCCCAACCGTCTCAACTTATTCACTTTCGTTCTAGTCACATTAGTTTTACATTCACTCAACTCTCTAATATAATACATATTTTAATTTCTTATCTCTCCACAAATTTTCTCAGCGATCGATATGTTACGTTATGATATGTTAATTTATACCTACTATAATCAAAAATTAATATCAACATATTGCCTTAGTCTTTTCAATTTCACTCTTTCAACTTTCAATATCTGTTTTCAAGTGTCCTGTATAAAGGGGGAAATCTAAATACAAAACCCAAAAAACATATCAGAGCAATATAAAGTTCAACACCCGTTCCGGATGTCTTCATTTACAGGTGTATTACAAGTCTTTTATTTACATATAAAGCTATACACATTGCACTTCCACACACCTATCGCTGGTTACCTCCTATTAGAAAAACCGTTGATGAATCTCATCAAGTATCAGTAAGTACTTATTTCAAATTATTAACCTTCATTTCTACAATACAGAAAGTATGAACGATGACAGAATAACAAAGAAAAAATATCTACCTGGGTGAATGAAGAGGTGTAAGGAAATACGGCCGTCCAAGAACCACGTGGCTTGGCCATGTGGACCAGATTCTCAAGGACGGATGTGTTCTGAGTAAAAGGAATCGTAGAATGTGTGTGACGAATTGCATGAATGTGACGGAAGCACGAAGTGTTTGTAAGGATAGGAGAGATCGTCGCCGTCTATTCTCTCTGCCTACACCGCAAGGGGATAGAATTTCTCCGTATTAAAAAAGCCGAAATAATTGTGATACATACTCGTATTATTAATACAATAATACATTCATCTGTGGGCATAAAACACTTCTCAAGGTTAGAACTATTATTCCATAGAAACAAAGTTCTAAAATTTATGACATATTATCTTTTATCTTTAAAATACCAAGGGTTAAAATATTCAATTACATTGTAATGCATGGTCCAGATGATTTTTAAATTGTGTATAGTAAGAATAAGTATTTTGCGAAGCAATACCGTTATAAAAAACAGCTTTAAAATCTTGGTTTGTGTTATACTCATTGGCATGGACAATACAATGACTTTCAAATTGTAAACAATGTCCTTTGTTACATAATGAGAACAATAAACATATTATCAATGAAAAGAACTGAATATTTTTTTCTATGTAACAACAAACAGAACTATTTTTACCTACTCAGTATATTATCCTAGTTATGGGGTAACCAGTAAATGCTGCCCGTGTATAATTCACACAAAATTCTGCAAACTTTTGCATGATATTCGAAATGGGTGGCGAATCTCATTGTTGAAAAATATTGTGGTAGGTAGGTACATAGGTACAAAATTAGGATTTTCAAAGTACATATTAAATAGGGATTATCTGATAATTCCAATTTATATTATAAAAATATCTATCTGTCTAGTCTATCTATCCACTCACGCGACGTCCCTTGCGGGACGCCAGACCACCCACTCCATGTGCTTGCTTCCGTCACATTCATCCAATTTTACATACAGGCTCTTCGATATCTCTTACTCAAAACGAGTCTGTCCTTGAGGATCTGGTCGATTTGGTGGGGACAGATAATATTAATTGCTATTTTGTTTAATATGTTAAACCTATGCCCATATTTGTACCTATCTATAATATAGAAGTTACATAGCTAAAAATATGCAAAAATGATACGAGTGATACATCTCTTTATTGGGTACGTGTCACGAATTGTGGATCTCTATCATTATTAGGTATCTAATCATTTACATATTTATTCAGTGATCTATATTGTTGTAGTTATAAGATGATTAGACAAAATATGAGACTCAACTTGTAGCCTCTTCGCCGATGACACAAAATTCTTGGCAAACCCATTGATACACTCTCATACACTACAGGATGACTTGAGCAGAGTTTTAGATTGGACGAAAGAATGGCTCATAAATTTGAACATTGTACACAAGTGTCGTGTACTTCACATGGGAAGGAACAACCCGCTCAATACATATACCTTGGGAAACGTGACCTTAAAAAGTGTTGAGAAGCAAAAGGATCTTGGTGTGGTTATGAGTAGTGATTTTAAATGGGTGGAGCACATCATCAGTGTAGTCATGAGAGCAAATAATATAATAATAATAATAATTGGATAATTTGCTAAAGCGCAGTTTTCGCGAATTATCGCCTCAAGTGCGCTGAACTACCTTAAGACTAAAGCATTATTGACTAATAGTAATTATTGAGATGTCTGCGTGGAATAACATAATCTAAACAAGTGAGTCTTTAAGGTTAATTTAAACTTATGAAAATCATCTATGTTTCTTACATCTATTGCTAACTTATTCCAAGCTGCAGGGCCGGCAAATGAGAAAGCCCGTTCTCCCAAGCAAGTGAATCGCGTTTTATCTGGTTCGATTAACTTTTTAACAGCGGACGTTCTTGCTGACCGAAGAGTGGACTGTCTGGCATTTGGTTGCACAAAGCAGCAGAGCTCAGATACACTACTGTACCTGATTAAGAAGGCATTTTATTTAACGAACTCAACACTATTGCTCAAGATTTACCTAACATATGTCAGACCAATCCTCAAATATGCCTTCCAGATTTAGAACCCTTATTTCTTGAAAGATATTGATTTGTTGGAAAGAATGCAGAGACGAGCCACCAAAATACCTAGATAACTGAGAAACCTGGAATATGAGGACCGGCTGAATAAGCTCTGTATGAACAAGGTGTTGCACAACCATATTATTCCTGTGACCTGTGAGATTCTACCAGCTATGTTTACCATGAACTCTAATGTGCACCTGAGAGGACACCATATGAAACTGACAACAAGATTCACATCCAACCCACGGAATCACTTCTTGATCAATAGAGCTGTCAGTGCTTGGAATCAGTTGCCAGAGTCAGTGGTACTTGCTCCTACCACCAACACCTTCAAAATTATATAAGACGGTAGTAAGACCTGCCATGGTCTACGGGGCGGAACGCTGCTCCCTGATACGCAAGGAAGAGCAGTTACTCCATACCACCGAGATGAGAATACTGCGCTGGTCACTCGGGGTAACTAGATTAGATAAAATTCGTAAAAAACACATTAGAGGAACTATGAAAGTTGCCACGTGCAGAGAAAGGACGAGGATTCCGTTCTGAGGAGGGCAACGAACATGGGAAGGACCAAGGAATTCCGAAGAAGTCCCTCGAGGGACATGGGGCACCTGGAGCTTACTCCAGAAGACTGCCTCGATCAGGGCGGATGGAGAGAGAGGATCCGAGCCGCCGACCCCAAATAAATTGAATATGGTGTGGAGAAGAAGATTATTTATCCTGACAACTTTCGTCATGTTGTCTGTCATACGTTTCTGTACCACGTTGGATCAGCCTTATCGAAAGACAAAAAAGATGTATAGGGTTTCAAAGGGATCCAAGGGTCGTGTGGTGTCATGTGTGGTATATCGTATGAAAGAGCGTTGGAAAAGAAATCCAGATCGTAAGTCAAATCCGGATTTTGTCATGAAGCCTAACATAAAAGCATCTCGCCAGAAATATCTGTATTTAAAACTCGGCACTTGTTTGCACTTTTATGGACATATTTAAATTATTATTTAGCGATCACTTATTATGATGATTGAATCATTGATTAATGATGATCGTCAGTTATTATTGATTTTAAGAAGTCACTCGCATAGAAGGGAAAGGTTTTATCGAAAAACGATTGAATAATAATGTTGTTTTGTGTGCAGTACCTGTGTATTACTTTCTCATTTTTGTCTTATTGAGAAATAAAAAAATAAATATTTTTTAGTCAAACCTAATGAAGAGTTACAAAACAATACAATAGTAGTGAACGTATTGCAAAAGCTTTTCTGTCTACCTTTAATCAAAGTAGTATTTAAAATTTAATACAAAATCAACTATACTATAAGAATAGGTATTTCGCGTTTAGAGAAATGTGCACACTTTTATTTTAAAAATTAACCTCGTCAAATTATATATTATTATATTCAATATATAATCCGTCTATATTCAATAATTTATACTGATTTGCATGTATAGTTTAATATAGAAAGGATTAAAGGAAGCAGTCACATCATACAATTTGAGTACCTACTACCTACCTACTGTAGTTTTGGGAGATGGGTAGGTAAAAATATAGGTAAGTATAAACAAAAGCTCAATATTATCTGGCCCCATCACGTTAACTAGATCCTCAAGGATAGACATGTTTTGAGTAAAAGAAATCGTAGAATATGTATGACGAATTACATAAATGTGACGGAAGCAAGAAAGGTGTGTAATAATAGGGAAGTCTGGTGATCTGTTCTCTCTGCCTACCACGCAAGGGATGCGGCGTGAGGGAATAGAATAGTAGAAGATTATTGTTTTCTAAAAATGGTGTACCAATCATCTAGTCTAAATAAAATTCTCTATATTTTTAAATCCTATTTGTATTCATTATTTCATGCACTATTAGTCTCGTATTATGGTATAAACAAAAGATCAGAATGTCATCTGGCCCCAAATAGATAAAAAAAAATATGCGTACACGCTGAAGATTTATTGAGTAGGTAACTATTATTATTGACCAGCGCCAGCGAGGGCGCGCTTTTGTTCTTCCCGTGACCATCTTGACAAAAATAGTAAATTCCGTTTGTTTAGGTAGCCATCTGAACCAAATTCAATGGAATGCATTGGCAACGTCGCCGGACGCTCTATTATTGAATGAATGTATTTTCGCGTATATAGATGGACGCCTCAAAGTATATCCTTTAAAAGGACGCCGTAAGGGTGGATTGTGGAAAAAATACCCACCGGACGCCCTATTGCGGTTTCTAAGTACGGACGCCACATTGATAGTAAGATGTAAATATATATATATATATGTATATATATATATATATATATATATATATATATATATATATATATTCATAAACATTTTATCATACGATTGTTCAAACGAATTAGAACTTTAATAACGCGGGAAATGACCGTGACGTTAAAGTTGGATCGGAAGCCTTAAAAACTAGGAAATGACCGAAAACTTTTTTAATTGAAGCAAAATAAATCCCTAAAAATGTTAAAAAAAAATATATATTTTTTACATTTTATCATGCGGTTATTCATTCGATTTTGAACCTTAAAATGCCGCGGGAAACAACGGTGACGTCAAAGTTGGGTCCTCAGCTTTAACAATAAAAAATCTCTGAAAAAAAAGAAAAAAAAAAGCGTTATTGTACTTTTCACAACTACTGCACCCTATTGTCTGAGAAGATATTAACATTTAATAATATGATTACATGCTTGCCTATGAAACCTGATGTACCTGCTACCTAGTGTAGTTTATAGGTATGGTCTGTTGACGTAGAATTTAGATAGCGATAATCTCCCCACATACACGCGAATGCTGGACGGCGATTGTGTAGTCCTTACAGAGTGCTGACAGATTGATCCATTGTTCCTCCCATTGCTGGTCACCGTAATAATATCATTAGCAGACTATCCTCTATGTATTAATAATAATATAATCCAAGTGCTCCACCTATGGAGATAAATTCCATACACACGAGTAACTATTGCAGAGGAGGTCAAGTGGAAAAGCAGCTGGATTATCGTGAAAGTTCCTATTAACTACAACGTAATTCTAAACATGAGAAAATACACATTCGAGTAGTAGACAGTTAATAAAATTTTGCAGTAAATTTTTTCTCCAATTGGGACATTATGGTGTTCGAAGTAGTATTTTCGGGAGGGGCTCCCATGGCAAACAATAGTATTTTGCCATAGGAGCTGAAACGCTTGGAGTGGAGGTGGTTTTCCCTTAATGCTTCAAAATGTCTCCGGGACTGAATGGTATTGGATGGTCTGGGGCAGACAAAAGTGAAAACACTTACGTCCAGTAGTGACCGTAATCTTTTTAAAAGGAACGTAGGTATTTAGCTATTGGGGCAAGTGTGAGGATAAACTATGAACAAAATATGCTTGGCAAAAAAGTACTTAGTAATAAGAAAACGAAGGCATGCGACGATTCACTGCCAATTGGAATGTCAATTTGACTTTATGGAATTTAGTTGGAATGTAAATCATGCCCCGTGTACCTCCGGGCTGAAGAATTGAACCCACGACCCCACAGAATGGTAGGTGTATCGAAACAGACCCAGTTCTATTGCTTCAATAGTTCTTTCATTCATGTTTTAGTTTGTGTTTATTTCAAAAGTTTTCAACCTCTGCCAATAAAATCCCTAATTCCGCTCCAATGTCTATACGTAAGTACTTAGGTTTTATGGCTTCCTAATACCCAATAGTGGAAAATTAACGCGCATAGACAATACGCCCATAGAGGACAAAGAGATGGTGCTGGTGACTGTATGATGGGGGAGCATCCAGCAGCCAGCCGGTGCATTGTTATGGCGCTATCTTGATGAGGGGACATAATATGGATTCATTTGCATGGCGAGTCATTAAAGAACGACATTAGCTTTTTAATTCCCCGGATTAAAATGCCAAATTATTTTCATTTCCAATTCAGAGTCCTTTTGGAATTGGAAAAGAGTCAAATATATACTTCGCTAATTAGGTCTTAAAAATTCGAAAACCAAAAGAAGAAATTCTTATTTTGAATAGAAACGAAAAAAAACGGTAGTGAGCATTCTTGATGGCAGACATTTGTAATTTAATTCATATAGATTATAGACACTTTCAAACCTGTTTGCTTTATAAACAGGTGATCTGACTTCAAAAATTTAAATCCTCGTCACTTTCCACAAACTTAAAGCAAATTGGATGATTTTGTAAGTTTTTAGAATAGTCGTTGTTGTTGCTGTTTTCGGGTGATCTGTGTGTTGTTTTCTTTATTTTTTTTATGGAGATGCACCCGTTTTCCAGTGATTTATGTGTTTGTGAGATGTATCTTTTATTAAGAATCTAGGCTTGCATACACACACCCAAATACTTTTCTGCACACTTTACACTAGGCTATAAGGCTTGTATCGTAAAGTGCGGATTACATAGATCGCCAGCGCCCGGTTTGAACCTGGCACCTCCTGCTTGAAAGACTGCCGCCTCAACCAACTGTGCCAACCATGTACTAGTATTTACCTATTTATATATGTTTTGTTTAACCTAACGAATTGGCTGGACGAAAGATGTCAGAGCATTTGAAAACTAGTCGCCGAATAACTAATTAAAGTCTGTGTGAGATTCATATTGAAAATAGCATTTCAATAAAATATTTTGAATTTTCATTAGATTATTTACCATCCAACAATTATTGCAGGTAAAACAGGAAATTACACAAACGTTAAACACTAGATTAACTGTTGTATCTACATGCGAATAAAAATGACCCGACCGTTCAAATTAACAATCGGGTATTAATCCAATGGAATTATTTATGAGAAAAACTTTTTTTATTACCAAATGTTACCCTCCGTTTCCCCGTAGGTTGGTACACGTGAAATCAAAATAACGATCACATTTTTTTAGCCTTCTCAAAAATCACAGAATTTAAAAGACCATGTCATAGTTTTATGATTATTGTTTTTATTCATTGATATTGAGGTCATTATGTTATTTTGAACGAAAAATTGAGACCAAAAATTGTGATTTTATTTGATCACTTTCTTCAAGTTAAACAAGTTGAGAGAGCAGACACATGGCTTGACCATGCGTAGACCAAATACTCAAGGACGGAGGTGTTCTGAGTAAAGAGAGTCGCAGAGTGTGTACCTATGACAAATTGCATGAATGTGACGGAAGCACGAAGTTTGTGAAGGATATAAAAGTCTGGCGATCTGTTGTTCTCTCTGCTTATCCCGTAAGGTAGGCGTGAGGTGATAGAATAGAATAGAACTTTCGTCTTCTTCAATTTTCTTCTTCTGCGACTTTGAGCCCATTGCCGTCCACTTTCCTCAAAAAGGTTCGCGACCCATATAAGAAATCACTGCTCTACATTATTTTAACCTAACCTAATTGAAAATACTTAGGTACATAATGTATCGTTTTGTGAAGTTTATTTATATCCAAAATAACAGATATATTATACCTTGTTGTAATAAAAATACAAGCAGATAGGTACATAGTAACATTAGGGTGAAACAAGTTTGACACATTGACAACAACATTGATCACGAACAGAAAAAACAATAAATCCACAGATTTGTTTACATTGCTTCCATCCCATTTAACATTTAGCAATATTTTTGTATCTTACTATAACATCTGTGATAGATAACTTTATGGCATTAGCTTCAATATGGGGTAACATGCGACGATTCTTCCCCAGCTTTGAAAACCTTATGGTTTTTGAGAAACCTTAAGGTTTCTGGTTAGCTCTTAAGAGTTTGAGATCTCCCAGAGTACCTACTGGTATTTATTCGATTCTATTCTACCCCCCTCACGCCGTATCCCTTGTAGGATAGGCAGAGAAAACAGATCGCCAGATTTCCTATCCTTACACACACTTTGTCCTTCCGTTAAATTCATGCAATTCGTCAAACACTCTACGATTCCTTTTACTCAGAAAACTTCCGTCCTTGAGAATCTGTCTACACGGTCAAGCCACGTGGTTCATGGACGGCCGCGTTTCCTTACACCTCTTTTTTTGACAAGTATTAATATATCCTTTCATCTTTCATTCTCTCTACATGTTCCAACCATCTCATTTTGGACATAACGTCTGTTTTACATTCACTCAACTCTCCAATCACTAACTTTTTTCAACACATTCTTATCTCGATTGAAAGAATGCAAAGCAACTAATTAAAAGTTAACAGACGCAATATTATACCTACCTAATTAGGTTTTTATTCCATTTCATTAGAAATGTCTACTCAGTTCGATTAACTGCAAATACCCTATATTGTCTCCCATAGAAAGCAAATCATGCATTTGCTGGGTATTGTGGAGTACCTATTACCTACAGTCCAATTAAAAAACTTTTATATGGGTACAATTTTCAGATACCTACCTTCATTCTATCTATAATCTACCAAATATAAAAACCAATTTATCGCTATGTTGGAAGCTGCAATAAATAACCCATGATCAATTTTAATTAATTGATTCACTGGATGTGTATAATAAAATACTCGTATATTTTCTACCTATAAATACTATAACCTACTATGTTTAATACAGCCCAGGTGAATAATGCAAAACATGTTTTTATGTTAGTAAAATTCAATGTACGTTCCTAGTAAATAATGATTATTATTTTGTGCAAAACATACCACTGTACCAATTCAATTATTATCTATATTATTTGAAGTAATTCTATGAATTTTGTTAAATGCACATTATTCAAATACCTATACAATTACCTGTATTTTTAGGAATGGTGCTACAAATACCAACATATTTTGATGGCCATTTTCCCTAGAGGCTAGGCAGATATTTCTAACGCAGTATTACCTATACAACAGTGAACATACCTAGAAGAATTAAAGAAGGACATTTTCAGGATTACGACCGACCTCTGCCGGATAAAGTGATCTTTTTACACTCGAGAAACATTCGTCATTTCAGTTCACCCCGGCTGGGATGCGAGACTGAAATAGAAAACTGAAATTGCGTAAACTACAGCCGGAGTCCGAGCCTCAACACAATTTATTTTCTCCCTATTTTTTTTTAAATATAAATGAATCTGGGCTTATCGAAATAAACCCAAATACATATTTGTACACTTCACAGAAAGCTTAATAACTTGTGTTGTGAAGTGGAGTAAGTTGGGGATTGAACCCGCGCCCATTAACAGTCGAGCGCGTTTCTAACCAGGCTACCGACCACCACTATTACTATTGTATTCTATCTAGGTAGGTGAGTACTAAAGGTATTTTGATTTTGTGAACAGTGTGGGTAAAAAGGGAGATACAGTATTAATATTGTGTAATAGTTGGTACTAATAATGGTTATAATTGAAACAATGCGGGAAAACACACAAATATTTATGAGTCTGGGAATTTAGTTAATTATGTTCCCGCTGATAATTAACTAGAATGTTCTGTAATATGTGACCAAATAATAAAACCCTTAAATTTATTGTTTTCGGTTTAGGCTTAATAATATATTAGTTATTATGATAATTGGTTCTAAATTAGGTAAATGTTATTTATTTAGTAATAATATTGTAAAATATGATACCTATAACCAATTAAATTGCACTATACGAGTTTGATTCTGTAACTAATTAAGAGTATGCATACCGACATTTCAAAAATTTCTAAAAACGGGAAACGCTTATATCTAGACAACCGTTACTAAATATGCTTTGGAACAAAATAGGGAAGATGCATTGAAAATTTATCTAGGGAATAACCGTAAAACATTTTTTATATCTTGTATAGATACAAACACCTCTGATCTTTTTTCCGAAAGACGGAAACTCGTTTCCCGAAAGTCGCGGAGCTAATTTTTTTTTGTACTTATAATATGCGTTAAAATCTAGGGAATAATCGTAAAAGTTTTTTGATAGACGCGAAATTAACCCCAAAAAATTAAAAATAAAAACGCTATTTTTACAATTTTATCATGCGATTTTGAACTTTAATGCCGTGGTAAATGACTGTAACGTCATTCTTGGTGCCAAGCCCTTAAGTGCATACTATGTAAAATAGGATGTTCTTTTAGGTAGATTTCCAAAAGGAATTCTACCTATTCGTTTCTCCCGTGATGTCGCAGAATTGAAAAATTTCTACTCAGGATCACTAATTAGGACCAGGAGAACCCGAATCCGACCTTGGTTTAAAAGTTTATATATATAAGCCATATATATGTCCCTTTTCTTGTGCGCACGTTTGCGGCCAAACTATGGGTTGCAGAAACGTGAAACTTGGGTGGTAGATTTTTGGTAAGTGGTAGATGAACTGATATGAGATTGGGTTAAATCCATTAAGAGGAAGGTTCACTTTTTAAGGCTTTAAATACAAAAACAATAATTCTGAGGGGATCCAATGATTGTGAGGGTCCGTGTCTGGTATCGTATGAAAGGGCATTAAATAAGGAATACAGATCAATTTACAGATTTTGTCTAGCTCAATTCCTTGGACGACAATGATCGATCGAAAGATCTAGTTAAGTAGTTACCGCATATGTACTTAGCGTGTTTGTTGTCTTAGAAAAGTGCTTCACGATACGAGTAGAACTCACATCTTTTTTTCAAATTTCTAGTGCTTAGGTACCGGTACCAATCCATATTATGAGTGGAATGAAAATAATTTGATTATTGGATTAGGTACTTCGAAAATCAAAGAATAGACTACATCCATACTTCTTCATCACTTCGCTGGTTTATTTGGTGATGATATTGTGATTGTTTTTATTATACATATGTACAGATGTACTCTTAAAATTAATAAGATAAATAAATCACTTGAAATCTACCTATGCCTGCGGCGTGCCAAAGGATTTTTTTTCAATTATTATTTAAAAGAGCTCATGGATCGGCCACATAGTGCGTCAAGAGGGCCTCCTATTTGAATTAATTGAAGGAATGAACGAGGGGACAAACTACAGAAGACGACCAAGGAAAGAATACCTGGACGACCTGTGCCAGGATACGGGCTTCGACTCATATAAAGAGTTATAAAGAACTGCACAGGACATGGATGAGTGGAGTAAGAGCTGACATGGGGCTTTGCTGCAAACCAATCGTAACGATTGAAACTGGAGAAGAAGTAAAATATTTATATAAGTACATACTTATTTCAGTTCAAATCTATAAAAAATGTACCTATTTGATCGTTGTACATTAAAAATATATACTTAAATTTATTGATAGTTCGGCTGTGATTTTTTGTTTTCTATTTCCTATAAATCAACCATTGTGCCTGGGAAGCCAACTTAAGACAGGAGCTGTGGAACAGGAACCGAGGATAGATCTTCAGTAATCCCATATTATACTATATACAAGTATAAAAACATGCACTTGTTCAAATAAATTGAATTATCCAATTTCTGCAATGTTTGCGATTAATCAAATCGAACTAATAAATTATTCATATAGACTTTATACAGAAAGTAGGAACCTATCTAGACAGTACTATATCAAATCTACTGACAGTTGTTCTGCCCGCATATACTCCTAATAATTTTGGATTGGTTGGTTTATTGTATGTGTGTGCTGACTGTCTTTGGAGAGTATATTGTATGAATGTGTATGGTGTGTATTTGTGTGGTGTGGATGGCGGTGTGTGTGTGTGTGTGTGTGTGAGTGAATTGATGTATGTACTTTCTCTGTGTTTTGTTGCAGTAATGCCTAATCATCCGATGCACTGGTGAAATATATAATGAATTATTTATACTTTCTTACGTTTTTAATATCTAGTTGTTTGATTCGCGGTCTTTGTGATTGCTCCTTCGACAAATATTATTTGCTATTTGCTCTGTCGTGTATGAATTATTTTGTTTTTTTTTTCTCTCTTGTTATATTTTCTATGTATAATATAAGTACTTGTGTTATAACGTGAAATGTAAATGCAACTTTGTTGCGTAGAACAACATAAATAAATAAATAAAAATAATAAACATTAGAAAATTATCGACCCGTCGAAAATGACAGAATAAATAACATGTTATTTCTTACTTACTTTTGAGCCCATTCGGACCTGCGCCTGGTTTTTGGGGGGATGCAACCACTAATGCATCGTCTTGTAATTAAAGTCGTTTTTCTCTTTTTTAACCGTAAAATGTATTTGATTTTTGGTGGTCGGTAGCTTGGTTGGTAACGCGCTCGACCGTTAATCAAGTGGGCGCGGGTTCAATCCCCGACCTACTCCACTTCACAACACAATCTGCAGCTTTCTGTGAAGTGTACAAAGATGTATTGGCTTTAGTTCGGTAAAACCAGTAAACTTTAAAAAAAATGTTTTTTCAATAGTCAGGATTTTGCTCTATCGTAACTTAAAATAAGTTGTTTAATGCTGTATTTCACAAACTTTTTAGGTGAGGAATAGCAAAAATAGGAACCACCTGTATATTTTTTTTATGGAAAGTTTGAAATAAGTGGCTCCAACGCTAAAAAGTTTGGTGAAATGCAGCATGAGAGTTCGGCGGTGTAAAACTGAGTCTGGGACATAATAATAATAATAATTTAAAGTAAAAATTTCACATTGAAGATAATAATTTTGGAATTTAATTTAGTATAAATATTCGTACAAGAATCAGAAGAAAGCTCTTAGATATAGAAGATGTGTGGATTACTAAAAAATTATTATGAAAGAAGATAATTATATGATGGAGAAAGAAGATATTCAGAAGGTTTATGATGGATAGTACAATTACAACACCGTCGACACGTGTTGGCTTGGGCCAAGTAGCACATAGTGTTACACCAGGCCCCGCTGCAAGTGGTCCTGTGCGCCGCATGCGTTGGACAAGAGAAATAAATCTCAACGTCATGCGCGCGTATTATAGAGCTACAGAGGGAGAAACCTTCAGAACGGGATACCGCCAACGGTTATCCCGTGAATGGTCCCTGCTGGAGCCCACCATCGTTGTAAGTGAACAACGATTGGCTGATCAGGTTCGTGTAATGGTTAGGAATAAATTATTATCCGATCCTGATCTTGAGACTCTTAAGTCAGAATATCTTCATTCTATTGGGACTGCTTCTGATGATATTGTTGTTGGACATTCAGAAAATCGTACAGATTTTCAGGATGAAACACATTCACTTTTATCGGAGGCTGTCCTAGAGAATGAAGATTTCCCTACAATACAGTACAACATAATCAGAAGCAAATATGAAGAGATAATTTTGATGTATGGTAATATTGATCCTATTTTGCGACCTCGTTTACCTAAATTTCCAAATATACCAAAATTTCATAAAATTATACGTGATGTTAATAGATTTATTATAGATGAATTAATAAATAGTCAAAATTTAACTGATACACATAAGATTATATATTGTGCTGCAGCAACATGCTGTCATTTAGCTGGATTAAAATTACAACAAAATTCTCCTATACAGAATAATAATTCAACTAATAATTATTGGCAAAAGAGAATAGAATCACGAATTAATAAAATAAGATCATATTTGGGACATCTTTATTCTTATAAATCTGGAAATAATAGACAAAGAATTATAAAATCAATAGAAAAAATTTTTGATGTTCCGAATATTAATGTGATTAGAAATTTAGACACAAAAATAGTAGAGAAAATTGATGAATTCAAACAAAGAATTTTGGCATTAAGCAAAAGGATCCGACGATTCAAAAAACGAGTACTAAGACGCAAACAAAATTATCTCTTCATTAATAAACAAAAGAAGTTTTATGAAAATATTGAAGGCAAAAATTGTTCCATAAATTCAGTTCCAAATCAAAATGAAATGACTGCATTTTGGTCAGATCTTTGGTCTACAGCTGTTGAACATAATGCAGAAGCTAATTGGATACAACAAATTGAAATAGAATCGTCTGAATTACCAGATATGACAGATTTAGATATAAATTCTGATGACATAACTATTGCAATTAAACATACACCAAATTGGAAATCTCCAGGAATAGATGGTATTCAAAATTTTTGGTTAAAATATTTTACAAATTCTCATGGTACACTGGCTACACAATTTCAATTGGCAATAGAAAATTGTAATCTCCCAAATTTTTTTACAAAAGGTATAACTTATATGATTCCAAAAATTAATAATGCATCTCAACCCAATCAATTTAGGCCAATAACTTGTTTACCAACAATCTATAAATTACTTACTTCTGTTTTGGCAAATAAAATCAAAAATCATTCTGTGACCAACAACATTTTATCGGTCAGGCAAAATGGCTGTAGACAGGGATCTCGTGGAACCAAAGAATTGCTTCTGATTGATAGTGTTATTTGCGAGCAAGTGAAGCACAAAAAACGTAACCTTTCGATGGCGTGGATAGATTATAAAAAAGCGTTTGATTCGGTACCTCATTCTTGGTTAATAAAAATTTTGGAAATTTACAAAATTGATGTTAAAATTATTAATTTCTTAAAATATTGCATGTCTAATTGGAAAACAAAAATATCTATTTCAACGCCATCGGAAGGTTATGTTAGTGATTCGATTGACATAAATAGAGGAATATTCCAAGGTGATAGTCTGAGTCCGCTTTGGTTCTGTATTGCATTGAATCCCTAAAGTGCATTGATTGAAAATTCTCAATGTGGTTATCAGCTCAAAAGGGGTGGTTGTAAATTTTCTCATCTTTTTTATATGGACGACTTAAAATTATTTTCATCAAATTTAAATAATCTCAATAAATTAATTTCAGTAACAAAGGATTTTAGTGATACAATCAAAATGGAATTTGGTATGGATAAATGTGCAATAATTAATGTTAAAAAAGGGGTTATCGAACAAACAAATGAAGTGCTTAATAACACAGTAAATTTACCAAATCTTACATTAAATGAAACCTATAAATATTTGGGAATAAATGAATCACTGGGTTTTGATCATGTATTTTAAAAAATAATGTAAAAGCGCGTTTCATCTCTAGATGCAAATTAATTTTTAAATCACTTCTTTCTGGACATAATAAAATTAGGGCAATTAATTCATGGGCAATTCCAGTAATTTTGTATTCATTTGGTATTTTAAAATGGAACCAAACGGAATTAGACACACTAGACAGAAAGGTGCGTACAACAATGACAAGATATCGAATTCATCACCCTAGATCCTCCATGATGAGACTTTACCTTCCTCGCAAAAATGGTGGCAGAGGATTACTTAATTTAAAGAATTTACATAATAATGAGGTAGAGTCTTTAAAGAGATTTTTTGTAACTCATAGGAGTAAAGTAGGCAATGAGGACTTGATAGATTGTGATTTGAGGTACACACCTTTATGTCTCTCGAATCCTGGTGCTTCACTACCGACAATGTCAGTTGAAAATCGAGTAGACATATGGAAAAGTAAATCTCTTCATGGCCGTTTTCACCAAGTTCTGACATCTACAAATGTATGTTTTGAAGACTCAATCAATTGGTTAAGGTTTGGTGATCTATTTGGTGAAACCGAAGGTTTTGTTTGTGCAATACAGGATCAAGTCATTGTAACAAATAACTATGCAAAATTCATTATGAAACAACCAAATATAATTGATAAATGTAGGGCTTGTGGTCAGATGGGAGAGACATTACGACATATTATGTCGGGGTGTTCTCTTTTGTGTGGCACTGAATATTTGCAGAGACATGACCAGGTTGCCAAAATAGTTCACCAAAGATTGGCTTTAAAATACGGTTTACTCGATGAAGAAACTGAATATTACAAATATCAACCATTGTCGGTGCTTGAAAATAGCATTGTTAAGTTGTACTGGGATCGACCAATACAAACCGATCGTACAATTCCAGCTAATCGACCGGATATTGTATTGGTTGATCGTAGGGAAAAAAAGACCTATATTGTGGATATCACTATACCACATGATGAAAATCTCCATAAGGCTGAGCAAGACAAGATTACCAAATATCTTGATCTTGCTCATGAAATTATGGAGATGTGGAGAACACCTTCCACTGTCATCATTCCTATAGTGATGTCCACAAATGGTGTCATTCCTAAAAGTCTCAAAGTAAATCTTGAGAAGCTTGGATTGCATGGTGGGCTTCAATACGCCATGCAGAAGGCTGTCCTACTATCATCTTGCAGGATTGTTAGAAGGTTCCTCTCTCTATAGCTCTTAAAAACTCTATCATGATAAGTGCATTCTAGTGCACATCGTGGGAGAGGGGGACATCCATTAGTATGGTAAAATCTTTTTAGTTCTATGTGATGTGTTTGTTTATTTAAAATTTTGTATTAATATTATTACCTATTATTTATTTTATATTTTTGTAATTTTTTATTTTAACATGTTTTTATATATTATTTGGTTTAAACGAATGTATTATATAGAGCTGAAAAATTTTGTATACTATTGTGTTAATAAAGTTGATTTGGAAATAATAATAATAATGCAACCTTACTAAAATACTATGGTAATTTATACTTTAAGTGAGAAAGAAAAATACATACTTTAAAATTTCAAGCAATGAGATATCATGAACATTGTTCCCTATGGTGATCTTATTGGAATGCTAGGATTTGTTCCAAACAATTTTATTTAAAAAAAATACTTCGACAACGGAACGTTACATTCTTTCATCTTTATCTAGAGAATTATACATTTATAAGTATTTATGTATATTGTGAATTAGTATCTGTCATATTGTATAATGTATGTATGAGGGTGGGTACTTACCTACATATTGATTATTATCATAAACTCTGAAAATCAATAAAATAAGAACAACTCACCTCCCATTCTGATTTTGTACCGCTAACCCAGATCACATCCCGGTGCACTACCCTCTAAATGAGACAGTGTCACAGGTAATGTACATAATACAGGAATTCTTTAAAACGCCCGTAACCTAAAAAAGGGGGCAATGAAGTTCGTTAATACACAAGAAAATTGTTTTATCTTATTTGTTTAAATATGATAACAATGGTATGTATCGTATTAAAAGTACAAGGCATATAACATTAATATCTAGTACTAAGCCAAACTCCCTTTAACTTTATTCATGTGATGTGTAATTTGAACTTAGAACGTGGTACACATGAACGAAATTGCTTTGAACAATTGAAAAGCGTGTGTGGCATTTTTTTTTAATATCGAGGCCAAAAGTTTCCATATGCATGTTTGAAACACTGATCTTATTTTCCTCAACCCTTTTCTTGTCAGTTAGGGCATTGTTATTATTGGGTGACGAGTTGTATTAGGAACAGTCTAGCTATTTTACACAATACCTAATTACAAGATTTGCCTGTAGCGTTCATAATGTTACAAAGCCCTACTCACCCCAGAGTCCTTTTTCCTTGGGGTGACATCCATCATTAAATTACTATAGGGGGAGATATTTATTTATTCAATTCGCATTAAGCTTTCCTGTATCCTCACTACAAAAGCTCAATTCATCTCCTAATGGAATTATGAAATATCCATAAAGATAAACGGACACTTTTGAATAAGTGTACCGCTTTTATCAGTCTGTTTATATTGGATGGTGAAGAGTTTGGTATGTGTTTGTTCGTTCGATGAGGATGTCACAATTATGCAAAAAATACTGCGGGAGATTAGTATCTCCGTCCCACAAACCTAGTCTTGGTTTAGAAAGGTTTGCAAAGCAAAACATGCCCCCTCATCAAAAAGTGCCATACATTTATTACTTATTGGTCTTTTAAATTGTTGAATGCTACTGTTATTTCTACGTATGATAAAAGTAAAATTCAGTAAGTACTATATTTTTGGTCGTTGCATTTTTGCTTATTTTTAGGATAACACGTGGAAACTGTCAACATCCTTTTTTCAAAAACGTGGATCGCAACATTTATTTCTTTTCGGATCACTAAAAATCTTGTTGAATATAATTTTTTTAGCACTGTTCTGTAAAATCCATTTCTATGTTGTTCGTTCTTCGGGTGTCCTTACTGCGTGTAGAGTGGTTGAATAACCGAGCTTTCGACAGCGATTCTACTACCATCTTCAGGGTGAATTAATTTTTGTATTTATGGATTCATCACGCTGCGAAAGCCTACGAGATTATTTGTTCTGTAATATTTTTGGAAATATTCTTCAGCTGTGAATAAGTGTCAAAAAAAATCTCTTGACAAGTTTTAAGTCTTGAGCTAGATAACTTACGCACTGGATTTCTTTTCCAACGTCCTTTTATACGATACCACACATGACCCCACACGACTCTTGGATCCCTCTCCAACGCTTTACACCTTTTTTGTCTCTGGAGAAGGATGATCCAACTTTATACAGAAATGTATTGTCAAAGAGTTTACGTACGCTTGAAAAGTTACAGGTCTCCAAGTAGTCTGGATGTGGTTGAAAAATCGGTTGCAAGATTTGCGCGCAGACAAACCAAAAAAAATAAACAACGGAGTTAACTTAAATATAATATTACAAAAAATGTACCCCTCGATACATTGCACTAAAAAAATAACACTTGTTATGCCGACATGTTCCACACAATATTAAATTAAGTCTGCATTCTAACATTACACACATAAACCTAATGAAGTGATGATTGCATTACAGAATTTACATGGTGTAAATTGTAACGTGACGGGACAAAAACCCATAAGAATATTGCTCTACATGAATATACATATGAGCATATGTGGTGCAATTGGTACTATATTTATTATTTTTATATATACTGTATTATTTTTATTTTTCTTTCGATTGCAAATTCGCATTGTATTATTAGTATTAACATATAGAGGATAATTTTATTGCCATATATAAATTGTAATTGTAGTAAGATTGATAACAAACGTCCATTGGTATGCTTAACTAGTTACTATTTTTAAGGTTTAAGATTTTTTGTATAACTGTCTGTTTGTTTAATGAATAAAATAAAATAAAATAAATAAAACATCCCTAAAAAGACAATAGCCCTTTAGAAAATATATGCTCAAGGGACAAAAGCTCAAATCTAATTAGATTTTGAAAATAAAATAATTATTATCTATTAGTATACTATTTCTTTCCGTGTGTTAGAAACTATCATAGATTAGAAAGCAAATTATTAAATAAGCGGATCTAAAATGGGATAGACAATAAAATAGTCAACATTTTATAAATAATTCATCAACTGGAATTCATCTAAAAAAAAATAAAGTTTGCAACGTTGAGGATATTTCTGAAGAGCTTTTTGTCTTTTTTGGGATTTACTCTTACTGTTGAGCAATATTCTTACGAGTTTTTCTCTGGGAACCAAAATGTAAAATTTTCTATACACAGAATAGGGGGTGAAATAATGGTAATAATGGGTATAGGAGTTGCCTATTGCCTATTATTGCAGATTATTATGCAACAGCTGCAGATGTTAGCATTGTGCATCTATTGTGCAATAGAAAAATAATGATCATTACTGCATACGAAATCTAGTATTATTTTCAGATAAGTACAGATATTTGGTTTCATGCAACATTTCTCTAATAATAGTCGTGCGCTCAATGTATGGTTTTTTCTGATGTTATCTTGGATTCCCTTGAGTATAGCGTATGGCATATCATATGATTTGGTATAATACGCCTTTGCAAGTTGGGGTGATCCGTTCTCTCTGCCTACCCCTTTAGAGAGGATAGTTACACAGAAAATTGTTAGGTTGGGTTGTGTTTTGTTATGTTAGGTTAAGTCGTGGGATCACCGTCATAGAATAATTTTATTAGCTGGAGTTACCTATGTTACCGCAATGAGCTCGCCCTAGTGATTATTTTAGTCCATTGATTACTCTCATAAAACTTGGAAAAGAAAACCAAACAGCAAAACTACCAAGAAGAGTAGGTCTGGGCTGGGCCGCATTTGGTAAATTGAAACACGTGTTTGAAAATAAAGAAATCCCGATATGCCTAAAAAGAAAAATGTTTGATACATGTATCCTCCCGATGTTGACATATGGCCTAGAAACAATGACACTAACAGCCAAAAGCATACACAAATTAAAGTGTACACAGCGGGCCATGGAAAGGCAGATGCTCGGCGTGAGCCTTCGAGATAAAATTAGAAACGAGGAAATAAGACGCCGAACTAAAGTTACCGATTTTATGGACTGCATTGCAAAATTTAAATGGCAGTGGGCTGGGCATATGGCTCGACAAGAAGATACTAGGTGGGCACCCAGAATCCTTTAGTGGAGGCCCTGGAACAAAAGGAGAAGCGTCGGAAGACCTCCCAAAAGAACCTGGATGCGGAGGGGGAGAAACAGAGATGAGTGGAAGGAAATGGAAGAGGCCTACGTCCAGCAGTGGAGGGAGGAAGGCTGAGGAAGAAGAAGAAGATTACTCTCATAAGTTTGTATTAACATATTTTTTTTATAAATTTTATATACTTAAATACTCTTAGAATAGGGGGCATGGTTGGTGCAATTGGTAAGAGAGCGGACTTCCAATTCGGAGTAGGCACCAGGTTCGAATCTAGGAGCTGACGATGTATTCTGCACTTAACAAAACGAGCTTATAGTTTACTGTAAAGTATTTGAGTTTGATTGTTTTTTCTTTTTCCCTATCAACTACTCGACCGAACTCGACACCATGGTGGTGTAATTTAATAACATTATACACTATGAAAAATACATCTAGGAATAGAACCTGACATCTTCACTCAACCACCAGATGGCACTAGTAGTATAGGTACGTAAGAGTCATTATTATTGTAATTGCGTTGACAGTTGACACCAGATAGTTACTTTAGGATCTTGGCATCCAACTCCTTGGCAGACGTGATGATTCTTTCTCTTCATCCGTCTTGTAATCAGCCAATGATTTATGTCTTCAAGAATCCAATATCCGCAAATCCGAAATGATAAATTACACCGTCGCGTCGAGTTAATTTAGAAATTCGTACACAGGTGTAGTATACCTTTGAATAGGATGTAAGGTGGCAATCAGTGGCGTATATAGGATTTCATTTCGGGGGGGGGGGGGTGGAGGCAACAAATTTTGAAGATAGACGTATAGCAAAAAAGGCCGTGTTTTAAGCTGGTATTAACATTGTGTGCAGAAAATACAAAGAAGAATAGCGCCGAAGGCGGATTTTTTTTAATAATGGGTGAAGTGATGAACTTGAGTAACATTTCGGGGAGGGGGGGGGGGCTCGGCCCTATATACGCCACTGGTGGCAATATATATTATGTGTTTAATAATGTGAATGAATGATTATACAAAAGCCAACAGAAGGTATGTTGGTAGTTATATTATTAAGAATAATAGGAATTATGGAAATACCTAGGTATAATTTTTCACCATTTTCTTTACTTATATTTCTTTAAGAAATAAGACCAGGTGTGTGGGTACCTATTTTTAACCCTTGTACGAGTACATATTATTCTGTACCTGAGAGTTCAACTACTTCTATAGATTTTTGGGGGTTTTGAGCTAATAACACAGCCTTATAGTGTCCGCTGTGCTCTTTCTTTTGGTATATACGACCTTGAAAATTTTATTAGTAAACCAAAAGATTCCTACAAATAATGAAAAAAAGCAGTACTTTTTTATCCGAAACTTGACTAAAAAACTTTAATCCGCCATGCCATAGTGAAAATGTGTAATTTAAGACATACATATAATAGGTTGACCTCCCAGGTACTGATATGTGAAAAACTAAAGCTAATATGGTCGCTTGGAATCCTGCACAAAATCTAACATTCCTGCCCTTACCTACATACGATACCATACATGCGATTCCACACAGCCCTTAAGGTATCTTACAAGAGCCATTTTTCGAGCAATAATTGCGCCAACTCGTACAAATCGAATTGATTAACATTATTTGACAACATCAAATACCGATGTACTCAGCAGAGTCGAAGAATGGAGGCACCTACTTGGCACCATCTCCAAGAGACGTGGCCGCTGGATTGGCCACATCGTGCGCCACGAGGGTCTCCTACATGACTTAATAGAGGGAATCGTTGAGGGGACAAACCGCAGGGGGGTGCCCCCGACGGCAGTACCTGGACTAGGTGTACCACATATGTCTAGCTGAAGAGAGCTGCAGAGAACAGAGAAGAATGGAAATCATGATGTAACAATTTGCTGCAAACAAATCCGCAGGATTGAGACTGGAGAAGATCATTTTTTTTTCAATTTCAATATGCCTACTCTTAAGTTAATAAAAGCGTGATAGTAAAAACTAATTCACGTTTCTAACCTTCAACATTATGATGAATTATGTTTAATTACTATTTCTTACTCACTATAGTTTCACTTTAAAAAACGTTGAATGAAGAATGATGAACTTGCATAATATTATGGTGCAGTTGACGTGCTGTGAAAAAACTGTAATTGTTCAAGGTTAACATCCCATATATCTTCATCAGTTATAAAAAAGCCATCACTCATTTCACAAACAACAACACATGTGCGTTATTTCAATACTGAAGTGAGTACGCCTGATGATGTATTGCATTTTATACAAGTGTTGAAACCCCTTTACGAAGTGGTTTAGTAGTAACGGGAACACTAGACTCGGCTAACGCGATAATTTACGGACAGACCTTATAAATCATGCCGCCATTTTTGATCATAATATTGTTGTTGTGCGGCGTCGACTTTTTGGTATTTCCCGTTGCAAACTATTATGATAATGCGGTACTTATATGAATAGTGGGGTAACCAGTGAATACTTTATGTAACTATACAAAATCCCACACAACATAAGATGCTTAAACTACATTTTCCTATTATTATAAATAGTGTAAATATTATCTTATTTTATTTTATTCCATCGCATCACGCAGCTTTGGCTGAAAGAACACTAATCACAAGACTTTCTTATTCCTTATACACACTTCTTGCTTCCGCAACATTCATCAATTCGTCTACTTAACGACTGTTGTTCTTGGACGGCCCTTCTTCCCAACATCTTCATTCGCCTAAGTATATTATATTATTTATTCGTAATTATGATGACTTTCATTAATGTGACGGAAGCAAAAAGTACGTATGTGAAATGATAGCTAGCGAAGTGTGGTGTCTGTTCTATCGCCTAACCTCGCAAACATCGTCAAGGGGTGAAGGGATAAATGTGAAATATTAAATTAACATGAGTGGGAAGAACGAAAATGGCGACCATCAACACCTCGTACAGACAACCCTTCTTGTTTCCACACCGTAACCTGATGATTATAATTGATGATACGACAGCTGAGAAGCATCATCATCCACTATACACCATGGAGATGATTATTATCAAGAGTAAGTAGTGATGTATTATTGAGGATGACTTGGATGAAGGAAGAGGGATTACCCTGAAGTCACTTATGTGCCTCATAATGTCACAGTCAATATTATATGTAATATCACAATTCACTTTGCATCGGTGCGTAGTGTTTAAGTATTTGAGGGAGAAATGCATGGTTTTATTACCTACATATCTTCGTATCATAACAAAATTCAACTGCGGCGTTACTTCTGATTAGCTAAGTGTTGTTTGTACTATTTTTAAGGGAAAACACAACTTTTGGAGGTTTCGTGAGAAAATTACGCCAACGGCGCGAATAAAATAATATTAGTGATCATCAGGGTCATTGATTAAGGAAAATGCTTTCAATTATGTCAGCCAATGGACTTTCAAAGACGACAAGTTCGTCAGATAAATAAATATTTTTGTACCTAAATAGGATGAGGATTAGCATTGTACGATATTGGATCCTTGAGTTTGTGATCTGATTCTGAAGTCCATCCCTTGTGCCCTGGAACTCGGAACCGTCACTGAATTCACGTATTTTATTAGGTATACATGGTGATTCTGTTATTGTGATACCTACCAGGGTAAATTGCCTTCTTTTATTAGTATTTTGTGTTGTTTTTTTTTCGTGTTTATTATTATTTTGTTCGAAACTTGTTCTGTGTGCACTCTTCGGCGCAAAGGCAGAGCGCTGTAGTGCCGAAGTGTGTAATATTGTATAAATAAATAAAAATAAGTGGTTATGATATACCTACTATAAGAGTACCTATAAGTAAGCGTACATCATTATCCCAGTACGAGTATTGTTTTAAAATTGCAATGAAACATTTAGGTTCGCAACAAATCTGTTTTGATTGTACGCCATATCTGGTTGCGACATCAAATTGAATTCTCGTAGACAGTCTAGTTGGTTCACAATCCGACATGCTTGAATTTTATTCGTAAAATATTTATATCTAAATATACATATTAATATACTCTTATGTCTATCCCCCTCACGCCGAACCACGCCATTTGTCATACAGGCTCTCTGATTCATTCTACTGAAAATGCGTCCATCTCTGAGGATCTGATCGAGGCACACATGTTTCGAATGTCTCCGGGAAAGTCTCTTAGGAATGATTGTGAGACAAAAGAATAGAGGATACCAGAATCCGTGATCATTGAAGGACACCGTCTCGTTTCAGGAAGAAAAGAGATGTGGAGGCAATTGAAATTCCTTTGAAGGAGCCACCAACCTTAGAAAAGTTTAACCAACCACAAAAATATTTATTATTATGTATGTGAATTTTAAATAATATGAACACGGTAGATATGTACTTCCGTCATATGTTCTTATATTCAGATAGTATAGGATAATATAGAGCATTGTGCTACGAGGCAATTGATGGAGTGCAATGTTCCATTTCACACAACATTATAGAAATACTAGCGTCTGTGAATACCCAACGTTTCGTCCGGTGAAATTATTTCATTTAAAAGCACCGGGCGGCTTGACAGCTCGTTGCCTTTTCTGCGTACGATGTGCGGTGAGAAGACTTTTCTAATTAATCGAGGGCGACTTTTCGAGCAGCACGTGCTGGGTTCAAATTTCTGTACTGACAATCACGTATTCTGCATGTCATACGATGATGTCAGATTTACTTTGAAGTGTGCATGAAAATAAGTTCAAAACAAACTATAAATTAGTGTTACTCCCCAAATATGAGTAGTAGCTACATGTTCCGGGGAGGATAGAACAACAATGAAACAATAAAAATATCTCACAGCTCGTATAACACACTTAAACACAATAATATACTCGTATATTGATGTCCCTATTTGATGATTTATGCGTGATCCCGCATTTTTAAAAATCTTTGTATACTTCATTGTTTTTTGTCGTTTGTCCATACATTGGGAGGTCGACTGGGACGACTGGCTGTTCTGCCATTGGTGATTCTGAGACCGGGTTTCCACCTGAAAGAAAACTTTGCAAGAAGTGTCCAACAGTCTGTCAGACGGTATCTTGCAGGTGTAAACTCCGAATTTGGACACTTCTTGCAGGTGGAAACCCGGCCTGAGAGTGAAGAAATGAAAATGAAAAAAAAAAGAATGAAAAGGCAAGAACAAACATAAGTACAAATAAAACAAATGTGCATGCATTTATTAATATGTTCGATAGGTACGTCAATACGTCAATACGTATGTCGTATATTGACTATGAGGTACATGACAGTCGTAACTCAGAACTGAGTACACGACATGTTGGCATCAAGCGGGGCGTATGAGAGACTATGTCAAATTCTCCATACGTATGACAGAATATTCACAATCTGTCTCCATGAACATTGGCTTGTCTGATGAGGACTGGTACAACGGAAAAAATATTTATAATTGCAGCTTGCATTAGCGCTAGATTATTAAGCTCCGTAAAATTCTCTTCAGAGGAAAACTTTCAACTATCGAAAACCCCAGATTGATTTGGAAAAAGCAGCTCTCGGGTATGTAATAAGAATAAAAACACACGTTGTAATTTTGACTTTTGTTTGTTTCTAGCCGATTTTATCTATAAGGACATTATTATTTACAAAAAAATCCGAAATTTGAGTAGTTTTTTAAATAAAAAGATTAAGAAGTACGATTATCATTTTTTTTTCAACATTTTGGATATGTTCAGATAAATTATCTTGTTATTCCTGGGAGAAAGATAGTTTCAATAATACAAGGTTAATATTCTTTCAGCAATGATGTTCTTTTCGGGTGACAATATTAAAAACTAGGTTGTATATGTAGGTATAATAATGAATACTTAGCAGTTATTCAACACAAATTGTTCGATGGAAAACTCCACGACAATCGTAGTGAACCAGAGAATCACTATGAGGGTGAATTACTAGCTGTTGTCACCGAAAGTATATTTAAAAAAAGTTAAGGTGTGCCAGTATTCCATTATACAAGCCATTAATACAAGATACTTGCATGAGTTGATATCGGTAAATATACTGAATATTGATTCGTCTATGTCATCAGTTTCTCTACTAAATAAATATGTATCAATCCTTTGCATGAGGCGATCAGTTAATCAATGTTTGGCATTGAGATCGGAAAGTCGACATAATCAAATACCACTCCAGCTGCAAGTATATTCCGTCAGACATAATACTACTTTACTAACTACTGGACTGGCGTAATATTATTCAACATTTAGATCAGTGAATTCATTTTGGAAATACGTATCTTAGTAAAAATATTACGCTCTTCGACATTACAGCGTTCAACTTTGAGCCGAAGAGTGCACACAGAACAAGTTTCGATTAAAACAATAATAAACACGAAAAAAAAACAACACAACATACAAAAAATTAAACAATATAATGGGTTTCAATTCTCTGTCTCTGTATCCTTGCTTACTTTATTCAAAATCGCCTGAAGATGAGCGTGCAAACTCTCGAATACTAGTCGCGAACTAAAAAGTCAAATTTTGTCGATTTTATTTTAATCTAAATATTTAGTTATTTCATTTTTCCATTCATTTATATGTTTAGTGGTTGGCTATTACGACCTAATGCATCTCGTTGAGGAACGTTAGTGGGAGAAATTGAGGTGGTCAGTAGTCTGGTTGGTAACGCGCTCGACTGGTAATCCCGTGGGCGCGGGTTCAATCCCCGACTTACTCCACTTCACAACACAAGCTTTTAAGCTTTATGTGAAGTGTGCAAAGATGTATTTGGGTTTATTTCGATAAACCCAGATTCATTTTGTATAAAAAAATTATAGCAGTGATAGTAGATAGCAGGTATAATTCAATACTTACCGCATACATACCAAGTGTTTAATTTATAGTATATACCCCATCATCTTAATACACAATCTCACCCAAGATTCTCATCCAAGACATTATATTATCAAGAAGCCAGCTTTCATATATTAAGTTATTACGTTACCTCTCCGTCATATTATGAAAGTTAATTAAGGAAGCACACGTATGATTGCACATGCACATGCACATAAATGCATCCTCCATTACCTTGCTGCATCATAACCATAACAGCCCCAAGTATCAGCTGCGTCTCCCAAATCTCATCTCCTCGTCTCTACAGTTTATCGTCTTAAGGAATATACCTACACTCTTGTTTAATCATACAAAGATACTTCAGGGGTCCCTGCTATCTGGCACACGTTCAACTATAAGAGACAGAACATCTATCTACTTATGTGATTTGGGTGATCACTAACTAATTCTGCAACCCTGTGATATTTTAGTCGAGATCCCATCAACTACTTAAAAAAAGTTAAAGTGTTTGATATAATAATATATTCATATTTTTTCAACGGCGCCTGAATCTTGTTAATGGTAGAATTATTGAAATAGGTACTATACATCCTATTAGTCCAGTAATATGGTGTTTACAGAAATACAGAAGTAGGTTTTCCCATCGTCCCGTATGCTTTTGGGGGCGCTGAATCCGAATTTCACATTTTCCACATCATAAATGTGATGCATTCTGAGTTACTTATCTCAGAAAGAAAGAGAAAAAATGCTTTTTTACAGACTTTTACAGAAAGCATTCGAATGCAGTCACAAAAGTGTCATAAAAATTCCAGAACCATAAGTGCGAATAAAGCAAGTAGTCGTCCCTGCTCGGTAAAATTTTATGACTGCGTTCGACAGTTTGAAATAATTTTACCATAGTTTTAAATTACGAATACCTTAAGTACTTACGTATGTATTTTTTTTACCTAACTTTATTGAAGAACAAAACTACCTAAGTAAATAAAGTATATTATTATTGGCAAAAATATAATTTTTCACTATCCGACATAGGAATAAGACATCCTTCAAGCCTTTCCTTTTTGATATTTTTAAAAAAATGTAAGAATATATCGAAATTGAAAATGGGTAAATAGGTCAATACGTTTACCTACACGAATTTACTCACAGATGTTTTTCTGCTATTAATTCAAGTTGCTTTATGGAACACTAGGCTAGTGCAAAAAGTTTTCGACCACTGTTGTGTTCCTTCTTAAGATGGATAACTACCTCGTAAAATCTTTCTGGTTTTATTACTATTAGTATTGGAGGGTAGATTTAACGAAGGAGTAAAGTGTTGCGAAAAATTTTAGTGCTTACTACGTTGAGAAAAATGACAAATTTATTTACTGCTCTATGCGAATGAAGATAGGTACCCACTGCCGACAACATGACAATATTGTATGAAGCATAGACAAATGAATTATAAGTAGGTAGACTCTTCACAAACAACTATATCTTCTGTCTTCTATTTTGAGCCAACATTGGTCAACCAGAAAGAGATAGAAATTACTTCACTCTACGGCTTACAAAATGGTTAGTGAGCAGATATTTGTCTCACTGTTTTAAGGGTTACTTTATGGAACAATTTTACGTTCTATGGCAATCATTAACCAACCAGTTTGTTGTTGTTTGACTTCTTAACCCCCGAAGGACGGTTGTGTTCGTTTGGTCACACTTAACAACTTCCCGTATTTCGAAAATTACTCAGATACTCGATGTACTATACGGTAATTATACACTAATTACGATAAATTAGATATGAAATTTTATTATGAGATTGGAATTGTAGATGATTTGTTGTTGTTTGACTTGATTTTGTGCTTAAAATTAAGTTAAAATATTTTAAGACGTTTGTAAATTTGGGTCGGCTGGCAGAAATTGCCATTTGGCATTCCCGCCCTTTGTAAGATTGTATTATATATACATATATATATATATATATCCAATAAAGAATACTTAATTTCATTATTTTAAAATATGTGTTTGGTTTTGTAAATCGACAAGTAAAATCATGGAAAAAGATTTACTTAGCTTTACACTTTAAGAAGTTTCTTTAATTTACTTACTATACAATTCAAAAAATAACAAACTGGTTGGTTACTGGTTGCTTAGGAACCTAAGACTATTTCCATAGTAACCTTTCAAACAATGTGACAAATACCAATGTTCTTATATTTTTCTTCATTCGAATTGTCTGACGTACATATTATTTTGCGGTATAAAGTTATTCGTATGTAGACAGGGACTTGGTGGTAAGAAAGTAATTGACATGCAACATGAAAGTAGGTCGCGAACGCTGCTGAAGCATGCTGTAAAATGCAGGAAGAAGGAAGCGTGAATGTTATAGGTACATTCTTTATACAATGCTACGTAATAGGTAGGTATGGTACCTTGGAGTTAAGTAAAAAAAGAATTGCTGTTTTCATATGTGTCGGCGGAAAAAAAATTGTTGTTATTATGTGCATTAAAATCTAGGGAATGACCGTAAAAGTTTTTTGGTTGAAGCAAAATTAACCCAAAAAAAAATAATAAACCCTATTTCTAAAATTTCATTCACGGGCAATCAACAGTTTGATATATCGCGCCAAGCAATATTGAACTCTACGTGTACGGGAAATCGTTATAAATAGAGTCGATACCATTTGAAAATTTTCTATTTTCTAGCTATTTTAAATGGAAGAGTAGGTACCTACATCATGGTTAGCGCAGTTGGTTGTAGCGTAGCGCAGGGCTTATAATCTGGAGATTCCGGGTTCGACGTTAGGACGACATTTGTTATATAAGCGTGCAAAATAGAAGGTATTTCGTTTTAGTATAAAAAAATAATAATAAGTAGTAGTGTTATGCCGGCGCCACACGCTTGCTGAGCGCACGCAAATTTTGTGGTAATGAGTATAAAGGCGTGTGGATGGGGTGTTTGCCCTGGCTCGTGTACGTAACAGACCGCTAACGCCTTTTGTCAATAATTGAGGCAATAAATGAGTTTTACACGTTATTTAGTGTGACA
The DNA here is from genome assembly GCA_963576895.1 of Ceraclea dissimilis. NCBI lineage: Eukaryota > Metazoa > Arthropoda > Insecta > Trichoptera > Leptoceridae > Ceraclea > Ceraclea dissimilis. Next base: position 2,837,122 of record OY756360.1, read on the forward strand.
CATAATAACATACTTGATTATCAAGGACGGACGTGTTTTAAGTTAAAGAAATCGTAGATCGCGATTTCTGATGAATTGGATGAACGTGACTGAAGCAAAGGATGTAGAGACGCCAGTCTATCCTATCCAATGAATCATAATAAATCTAAAATTGGACTAGGACATAGCAATACGTAACCGATCTACGTGAGAATTGGGATGGAAAATGTCTAAAGTTTAAAATTTCCGCCATCTCATCGCATTTGAGATTTGAGCTTCGAAGCATTCTAATACCATCACGTAGAGAATTGAGATAATTTTCGGCAATGAATATTGACTAAAGCAAATACTTATTCAAAATATCTAAAACATACATTCACAATGCATTCACAAGACTATACCAAAACCAGTATCGAATTAAGAGTGTGCATTAGGGTGTCCCGTCAATGTATGGAGAATTTTTTTTTTAAGAATATCGAAACACGACAGGGCTCAAAATTTGGGCATTGACGAGTAGTTTCAGACTGCATATTTAGTTTTTAATTTTGATACTACTTTTAGACCTCTACCAGGCCCTGAAGATTTGTTTCAGGTACATATTTTCATACAAATATATTTCGTCATTTTCTACGTATTTTTTTAAATAAAATCAAAGATACCCATTGCTAAACTCAAGACCCAACAATATTAGTCATGAAAACCTATTATCAAAGTAAATAAAGGACATATTATACACATAGATAATAGCACTTTTGTTAGAAATACCCCGAACTGAACTTATAACTGAATTATACAACTGAAACTAAGTCATCTTACATATCGGTTCAATTCTACACTATGTGAATCCATGTCTAGATTTTTAAGCTTCAGAATATATTGAGAAGCTTCAGTCATACAGTATTCCACTGCTTGTCTGAGAGAAAAATTAAGAAAAAAAGTTTTGCTTCGGGTTTGTTTTAGAATTGAATTGAACTAATTGGAATAATTCAATTCTTTATCAGAGGTATGGTATAATGCGGGGGTTGCATTATTTTGATATTCCTACTATATACCTACTCAATACTAAACCAAAAAAGTTATTTAATTCATTACGAACTCCTCAAAGATGTGAAAATTTTCAGAATGATTTCTATTACGTATATATAGTCTCAGAACGAGATAAGTAATGTTGTATTGTTCCAATTTCATAGCTAGTGAATTTTAGTTCTACAGATGCTCGTTAAGACGTTTCTTATTTTTTGCATTTCGTAAATATTTGTGAAGATTTCCAGTCAGTAGTGTAAAACTTAAATAAAATTATTTTCGTTGCCAATGAGAGCTTTTTCGACAGGTCAATAATTGTGAGAGTCTGAAGATGAGAGGAATGAAGTTGAAAAGGTATTCTTATGGATGGTCAGAGGTTTCTCTTGCTTGAAATTGCATATAAACCCACTGCAATAGCCTGCCTAGGTAAATATGAAGACATTAAGAACACCACCCTTCTAGTACCATCAAACTAACAATTACCTTAGTGTCTCACCTCATATTCTGAATTAGATGTTTCACATACATATTCTATATAGGTAATACATCAACCCTTGTTCTAATTAGATCAAACATTTTATTTTTTATGGATTTTCTTTATAATTACAAGAGTATTTTCTCATCAACCATGATGGTGAACGACGAATGTTCTATCATCATATAATTATTGTTCCCTTCTATATACACCCTCTTGACAATTCTACTGCTCTATCTATTTTCTTTTTATCGATCACAACCTTAGTAATTTTCAGAAGGCACCATATTCTGCATGTTGCGGAACCGCAAAAGTAATTAAAAGTTACAATAGAGATGTTCTTCTATCTCAAAAATTCCATCACTATATTGCGACATTGCATAAGAAATTGGTTTCGATTGAAGTGTTAGTAGCATCCATCACGTATTATAAATCAAAGTCCAGTACCTTTTCTCTTAACCGACATTAAACTTGTAGCATTTTTTTTATAGCTGGCTCTGTAGTTATAACGTCATCACCTACTTTTTTGGTAAGTTTAAAAAAAGAAGTAGATCAATGATTGCTGACCAATAATAGCGTTTTTTTTTCATTCTACAGGGCCATCAACGACCTAGAAGACCCTCTTTAAGTCTGAATCCTTTCTAAGACAGAGTTTTTCTATAGCAGATCATCAGAAATAACGTACAAATGCGTAATCACACTGTTTGAAAAACTCTCTTAGTAATGAATTCTGATGACCTCTCTGTGTTCCCACGAGGAACGTTAAGGGTATGATTAGTTGCATAAATACAAGCCAGCATCAAATTCGTATATTTTTCACAAAGTCTGAATATTTGCAGATACAAAAATCAGAATCATTATTCACAAAGTATTAAGGTAAGTTTCAGCAGAAAATAGCTATTTTTTCAAAACTTCAGGCCCCGGTAGAGGTCTAAAACATATGTCCAAGATTTTTTTTATTATTTTTCCCGTAATCTACTCGTCCATGCCCAAGTTTTCCGTGCTATCGTAAAACGGAATTTTAAAATTTTCATTTACGGGACACCCTAGTGTGCATACCGACATTTCAAAAATTTCTAAAAACGGGAGACCTTCTATCTCGACATCCGGTACTAAATATGCCTTGGAACAAAATAGGGTAGATGCATTGAACCTTTATCTAGGGAATAACCGTAAAAGTTTTTTGATAGACGCAAAATTAACCCTAAAAAATGGAAAAAAATGCTATTTTTACCATTTTATCATGCGATTGTCACGCGGTTTTGAACCTTAATGCCGTGAGAAATGTCTGTGACGTCATTCCTTTACCTGGTGCCATGCCCTTAAACGACCTTTTTTAAAGCAGGGATATTGACATTAAAAAAAAAGAGTTTTTTGAGACCTTAGATCTCGACAACCTTACTAAATATGATTTGAAAAGAAAAATAGGGTAGATACATTGAACCTCGTTTATCTAGTGAATGACGGTAAAAGTTTATTTACCTATACCTTGTATAGATTTCTAAAAAAACTGTCTCCTGTAGCAAATATAGGTATGTGCAGAATTTCAAGACGCTGAGAAATTCTTAAAATTTGAATAGGGATTTGTAGACTCGGACACCATCATCGTTGGCGTCAGTAAAATCAACAGTTGATGTCAGTAAAATCAACAGTTAATGTCAGTAAAATCGTTGTAAAAATGGATGTTCCAACAATTGAGAAGTTTCTGTGCATATCTGAATATACCTACCATAGAAAATATTTTTTTAAGATTAGTATAAAACTCATATTGTGTTTGAAATAAAATCTCTGATCAAACGTTATACCTATTTGCTTTCTGAAAATATCGTTTTGATTTATGGTATAGAGAAAACGTACCTACCGTCGCTCTATTTAAATCGAAATTTGATGAATAATATTTCTAATGTAAAATACAGACAATATATGAATATGAATGCCCCCAAGCTATGCAATAGTATTGAAATTGAACTATGAAATATAGAGACAAAAGAATGGAATATTGTGAAACTCATTCCTATCAGACGAAACTAATACCGAATTATCCTTCGCAAACATCAAAACATCACATTATTAAAGGCTACATATATGATGCCATTCGGCTTACTCAGCCATCACTGAGAGCATAGTTTTGAAACTGAAGGCAGTGATAGATAAAAGTATTGAGTACAAGTTGACTATCTTAGAATTACAGAATTTGAAAATAATTCCGAAAATACCGTGGAAATTTACGGGAGGGATAAATTGTATAAATAAAGTATCGGGTTGATTGTAAGATATTACTTTTACAATAAGTCCGCGTTTTGGCACACTAGCATAATTGTCTTGTTTTTGTAACTATGCATATTTTTCTTTGGCCATATTGATTTAAATTTAGACCATAACAATAACAACATAACAGTTAACGCTCAGAAACGAAATTTGAAATCAAAAATTCAAATCACACGCAATCAACCTTCGTTCAATTCAAATCTATCTATTCCACCCTTTCAATAAATAACCTATTTTATTTTTGGTTTTAAAACCTTCTGACCATTGACAGACTTCAGCTCGCTATCCACTCCATTGTACAAAACATAGTTTGTTTTGTAAAGTGTTTCCGACAAACAAAAAAAATGTAAGTAAAAGTACCTATTAGTGTAGTATTGTGGTAAATAAATCGGCCCAAAAGAAAAACATTGCAATAAATTCTAGAAGAGAGTATCTGGTAGATATAGTTACCTATTTGTATGTATGTATGTATGTTTATACAAAGTATTTCCTAGAATAATCCCACACAACACATAAAACAAAAACCACTTAACTCTATAACTTCCACTCATGTAAGAATCATATATTATATGGCGGCAGATACTAGATATACTGTTATGTTTTTCTATATTACATTAGTACTAACCGCCTGAAACTAACGTAGGTATCAGTAGCCTGACTTAACATTCAAGAAATTTCAAAGTCAGAGAAATGAATACACGAAAAGAACACCGAAATAATAAATTGGTATTGTAAAAATTGACAAGTCCAGGTGCCCGAATGGGCCTACGGACGATATAAAACAATAAACACAACTTTAGATTATAATGTCAATTATTACAGGCAGGTACCTAATAATATTCGATATGATATATCTCCGATCCATTATAATTTTTCTCTGCACCACTGTTTGGTGTTCCAACAAATTTAAATCGATGAAATGTATCTTTCCTTTTTATTTTTTTTTATGTGAAAATATAACATGATTCTAATGTCACAAGTGGTTGGTTGGCAGACTTTGCCTACGGAAACAGACCTGCCGAATAAGTTTTTTTTTTATTTTTTCAATTATTTTATTTATTTATTTACCTACCAATTAGTATTTTTTAAATATTGTATGAACATTGGACTTCAAAAGATGACGAGCCATTTTGTTTAATGAAAAAACTGCAGTTTAAATAATGGGTAACCAAAAATCACAAGTAGCACAATTCTTGCCGTTGCGTCCGTTCCAGAGGGTTAAGCTCTACAACGTAACCGCTTTTTGCTAACTTAATATTTATTATTTTCACACATTTGTATCCAATTTTATGACATTACTTAGAAAATTCCTTTTCTTAGAGCACTTAGCGGAAAAATCTTGAGAATGTTAGAAATGTGGATACACAATAATAACACGATATTAAAAATCATTAGTGTTTCACAATACAATTGGTATCTTATATCTCTCTACTGCATCTGTACTGGTCGACGCTAAGCCCCATAGGTACTTTAATTTACCACCTCCTCATCAATTTAGCGTTATAGAACTCTTTATACGACAGTTCAGCACATCTGTTGCTGGTCATCACATTGTGGAGAGGATGAATGATGAAAGAGAAACAAAAAATATAAATGGATGAATTCAAACAAAAATGTGTTTTGTATGTAAGTATTCTTTATTTTTGCGTACAGGCAGCTTATATGCATATGTGTTGTAAGTAAATATAATTATAATTATTTATTTTTAGTCATTTCAGGTACACTTTTGTACTCACATAATGTTTTTGTATTATTTTTCAAGTGGTATTGCCCATGGCAATAAACCCGCCATTTGTTTAACGCACGTCATTACGTCAATGAAGTTTTTAATTATGTATTATTATTATTATTAAAAATAAATTAAACTACGTAGGAGTAGTTTTATCAAAATAATTTTAAGAATTCATTTAATTTGTTTTTTTTATGGACTCTACAGTCTACATCCTACATCACATATTTTTTTTATATTTTAATCACAGCGTTTTTGAATTACTATTATGAAAAGAATTATTATGTAGTATAAATTGTAATGTGATTTCAACTGCACTGCAATTATTTCCGTAGGTACCTTAAATAAAGTTATTTTTTTCCCCCCTCATTACGAAATTGAATTTGTCCCAGCTAGTACTAAATAATCAAGTATGATATTCAGGTTATGCCATTCCTGTAGGCTATGCGAATAATTTGAACACACGAAGAAGAAAGATGTCAAGGAGAAAGTCGTATTGTTTCATATAACAACGTCATGTCTGAAGAGCCTTTTGTAAGCTCAGCGTACGAGAACACACTCGTGCATATGTTGAAGTTTGTCTCTCATTAAACAAACGTTTCTAAGAATTAGACTTGACACAGTAGCAACAAACACAAACAGGAAGAGTAATTTAATTTTTAGCAAACGAATGTACGCCGCTATTTAATTTCCACGTGAAACTGTCTGAAAGATTTTACCAGACCTAGTCTTGAAATTTTGGTATGTTTTATGCATATTATAGCAAATTAAATTTTCCATAAGAATGGATTTCAGACAAAAATTAGCCACGACGGAGTTATCATCAAGATCAGGTACTCGTGATTTTTTTGTGTGTTTATGCATTTTATAGCAAATTAAATTGACTTTGAGATTAGTTATGAGAACAATCAAACTATCAGGCTTACAATAACTATTACGAAGTATCGTGACGTGATGAGAAAAAAATCAAAATACAAGAAGAAATACAAATTATTATACAGTTTTGGAGCTTGACAGTTATGCCGTTATTTATACACACATGCATACATCTTCTTCCCCTTCTATCCTTGGTTGGATCGAGGGCTCAAAGTACTAGCGTATTGTCGCCAGAGGCCCCTGTCACTTGCAGTTTCCAGGACCTATGGTCACTCCAGCCGTTATTCATTTAAGAGCAAAATTTAGTACTAAAAATTTGTAGGAAATTTTATGATCTACCAATCAGCAAATTTTTTGTCCTAAAATACAAAACAACGATAACTGATCACTCGTCGAACATCGATTTATTTGCTCCAATCATCTCATTTACTACTCTATCTCTCAGGGTTTTAACAATTAATAATTCTCTATCTCTCCTTCTCAAAGAAAACAATTCTAACTTCTCATTAACTTGTTTACTCAATATAATTTTGTTTGTTTGAAGTAGATACAAGTTCACATTTAGTTCCTCTAGTAGAAAGTCAGTAGGAACAGGAACTATAAGTATAATCTAGAAGTTGAGTGATATAAATTTACATACATACCCTCTCTTGCAAAACATCAAGCAGTTTGTTCCTGACATTTGAAGATAAAAACTTTCTAGTACATACGAGTACTTATGACGTACCTAATAGAGTTTCCTTTACTTCATTATTATACTCGACTACCTTTGAATAATCTACGAGTACGTCGTGTTGATTTCATTTTACTCTTAACAAAAAGCACCTTTACATTTTTCATACGTTTTTATCGCAGTGTAAATATTTTTTTTAAATGACTCTGGGTTTATAGCAAGTAGTTGTCTCAACATCTGTACAGCAAAGGATGGACTTTCCATCAGGCTTTGAGTGATCGTCGACGGGTTTAATGTGGTCACTTTACAACACATTTACACCTAAGGAATTGGTGAATGTTACTTAAATGTAAAGTGACCGCATTAAACCATCCGACGATAACTCATTACCTGATGGAAAGTCCATCATTTGTCCATGGTCTTCATTTTTAATACACTTATTTGCATGCTTCATAAGGGTATATTTACTTAATAAAACATAGGTATTTTTTTACCATTGGTCTGTGTATGCCAAGATATTTTGAGGCTCGACAAACAAATGTTCTAGATATGTACATATAATTAAATATATTTTTTTGAAATTCTAGCAAAATATATGACGTTTAGCGTAAATTTTGCCAAAAAATACTACTTTTTCTTTACCAACATAATTTTTATGTAGTACCTATTTACCAGTCGTCGGTCATAATTTTGACTTAAATTAGTTCATGTCAGACAGATATAAAGACAGCAACAAAATACAAGTATTTGTATGGAAATAACTTGCATGTAATCATCTTACATAATTTTGGTGGAAATGGGGTATGTTTGTAACGCAGAAGCCTGAGTCAAAACACAAAAAAAATGGCGGAAACGTTGGCGTTTTTCACGTTGTTTCCATGGTGATATCGTTGTTTCCATAGGTCAAACGTGAGACGTAGCGAAAAACGCAAATGTTTTTGGCATATTTAATGTTTTGACTCAGGGTCCTGGAACGTGGCAGTTTTTGCAAGTTGTGGCAATACCAATACAAGAAATTTAAAACACTTCCTGAATGCAGCGCTCTCTCCTAGAGAACGACTCTTTTTGGATAGTAACAGGTTTCATTGACATATTATTGCGTAACATAATTACGAGCCTACAAAATGTTTCGAATGGTAATCGATAGATCTCGACACTTTTAGCACTCGCGGCTTTAGAAGCGCGGGAATGTTTAATTTGTATATTTTATAAATAAATAATTTAAAAAAATACTTACCCAAACAAAATTAAAAAATAACCGTAATAATGTACATATTACGTACAATAATAATACACGCGAGAGGATAAGGTCTGTCATAGGTTTGGAGATATGTTCTGTACCTGCCCTTGAACCGCATTTTTTGACGGGTCGCAGCTAGGGTAAATATAATACATTTACCCAATATGTCCTATAATAGACCTATAGTATACCTATATAAAGTCGTATAACTAGAGAGAGATACCCTAGTTAAAGTAGCATAGTTCACGAAGAACTTGTCTGCTGAAATATGAAGCCTTCCTGCTTCTCTACATAATGTAGGTACCTGCCTAACATGTTCCTCGTATAAAAGGAAACTTTAAACTAAAGGCCTACAACAATACATTTTACCATGAGTCGCAAACCATTGGTGGGACGGTTTCCTTGTTCCATGTCTCTATATTCTCTCAAATTTTATATTTACCTGGCTATCCATGTTGTAATGAATTCGTGAACTGCTTGAGCTCAAAACTGTTGTACCAACCAATGATTTTTTTACTTTCGACAAAATAAATAAATAAAAAACGTTATTGCGTATAAATTTACTCACAAAGAGCGGATGTCTGCCAATCAACCCAATGATATTAGGTATTGAATGACGAACGGTTACACGGAATGAGTACATGATCTCCGTCTTGCTTTTTGAGAAGTTTGTTTGTAAGGCCAATTTTTATGCAAAAAACGGCCATAATAGTCTTTGTTTTGCGAAAAGAAGTATTTGTTTTGGTTTTTCCCATCACTACCCTGAAACGCATTCCCATAATATATCATATTGTTAGACATTGAACTATCAGATAGGAACCCAGATTTTTAAGATAAAGAGGATGATGTACCTACCTAAAATGAAAAATATTTAAGATTGCCTCAGGAACGATGGTTTGACCTCTCGCTGAAAGATTGCTATCATGTAAAAAGATGGAGAAAGGAGTTTATTTGTAATTTCATTAATGTGATGGAAGCAATAAATGTGTATCGCTACATTATTGCATGTTAGTATTTACGACATCTTCCTTCGGTGCGGCAACGTTACGGTTTTTTTCGGACTTATCGGAACTTGATGCCATTGAATAATATCTCTCTTTTTTGGGTCGTATTCCTCATTACTGCGGGTCGCGATCCCCAAACACCCGTTGCTGGACAATCTGTCGCCACGCGGTTCTGTCCCCCGCAAGGTGCATGCCCTGTAGATGGAAGGGGCCACAGTTTGCATCACTTGATCGGTCCATCTCATAGATAATGCGTCCTCTTGCTCTTCGTCCCGGTGTTTTTACTACTACGATTAATTACTCGATACTTTCTTCCCCTCTTGAGCTCTATGCCCAAAAAACTAGAGAATTCGTTCTAGGCAGATCGACGACAATCTTGATGTGATACCCAGTTCTTGCAGGAATTAAATAATATAATGATTCTTTGAATGAGGGTTTCGAGAGCCGTGTCTCTGGACTTGTGGATGAGCGACTGACAAATTGTGATTAAAAAACCCGGTGTTTCTTTGTCTATGTAACCACATGACGTGATGTTTTGGTGAGACATTCTTTCCTTAGACAACATATTGTTGTCGACCACTTGTATATAATATTGTATTCTCACCCACATTATGCAAAGTCAAGTGATGTTATCTACGTTCGTTTGTAGGTCTAAGTGATTGCTTTGAGGAAGTTTGCCTGTATTATACTTAGTCTTACTACTATACAACCACCTCTCGTCTACCGACTTTGTACACATTATTTTGTATAACTGTCATCGACATCATAAAACACAATAGTTAAAGTTTTATCACAGTTTTGATTGTAGAACAACAAACTCCTTGCTTATACTTTAGCGTTATCGTGAGATTATTCTAGGAATGATAGTATTGTATGTAATTTAATGTTTTTCATCAAAAGTATTTCAATTTTCTACAATAAGATAACAGGTAAATAAATAACTGGTAATTTTAAGATTTGCTACCGCCGGTACATGGTGGAAATCCATTTTAAATGTAAAAAAGAAAGGCTATTATAACTAGGTAATAGGTATATACGTCGTGGTCCCATCGTAGAATTGGTCACATCATGATGTGTCCAGTCATTTCATGAAATGGTGGCATTTCATGAAATGACGGGACGATGGTAGCACGACATAGGTACACATAGTTTAAAACCCAGGACTCATATTCTCAAACACTATAGTCGGGTGTTAAAGAAGATCTATCTATACCTATACCCTCCCGCCACGTCCATGGCAGAGTAAGCAGAGAGGACAAAGCTCCAGACAGCCCTATACTTGAACACACTCCTAGCTTCCGTCACATTCATACGTCTGTCATACACGCTCTCCGATTCCTTTTACTCAGATTGCGTCTATCCTTGAGGATCTGCTCGACATGATCGGAGCAGGCCCGTCTCGGGCGGCCGCGTTTCCTCACACCTCTTCGTTTGCTCAAATATAATTTTTTTGTCATTCTGTTATCTTTCATTTTCTCAACACGTCCAAACCATCTTAGTTTATTACATGGATAGATATTATATAATTTAATATATTTATTTATTTATTTAAACTTAAAGTAAACAACAAACACATATAATATACAAAATGGACATAGTATAGATTATAAAACGTTGTTCACTAGGGCGAACTTATCGCAGAACTGCGATTTCTTCCAGTTAAGGAAAAAACAGAAGAAAAAAAAAAGAAATTGAACAAAAATATTGGAAAAAACAGAAAAAAGAAATTGAATATACGAAGCAGAAAATATATACATACAAACATATGTGAGAAAAAAAAACATATAAAAACGGAATAAAAAAAAGTAAAAGTAAAAGTAGTACTTAAGTAAAAGTAAGTAAAGTAAAAATATACCTACCTAGTACCTACAGCTACAGACACAGTTTTTGCAAAACTGTCACGAAAAGCGAGAATGATATACGAGTTTGTCTGTCCTTGTGCCTGAAGTGTGTTTGGTTTAATTCAATGTTAACAAAAAAATCTTAATTTCGTAACAGCGAGGGTGATATTGTGATTAATGGCCACTCAATGAATAGAGTCGATAATTCCCCCCCATCCCCATGTAATGCTAAAGGTCTTTATATTGCATTTGTTACGCATTTAACCAATCTTCCCCTATCTGTATGTAGTTATATGGCATAAGTCACTCGTTGACGGGTGGATTGCCGCTAAAAAAAAAAAAAAATATTTTATGACTTTAACATACAACGCATGATATAAAAATGTCACATGATAAACATAATCTTGATATTTTCGACCGTTGGTACTTGGTGGAACTCCATTTTTAAGAAAAAGAAATGAAAAAACTAAATATTTAGATAAAAATCCACAAAAAACAACTTTTGCATACAATCAACTATATTCACATAAGGGTGCAAATCCTCGAATACTAGTTGCGAAAGCAAAAGTCATTTTTTGTGGATTTTAATCTAAATACTTATTTAGTTTTTGTCATATTTTTTTTCTTAGATATAAACATGTTTTATTTTTTTTTTGTATTCTGGACTCGATACTGAAATTAGGAGAAAACACAATTCTAAAAATCAATTACTATTATAATCATTTTATAAATTGATAGCATCAGCTTCTTTTTAAGATATTCTATCCTATCTTATCCCCTTACGCCACGTCCATTGCGGGGTAGGCAGATAGAACGGATTGCCAGACTTTCATATCCTTGAACACACTTCGTGCTTCCGTCACATTCATGCGATTTGTCATACACACTCTACGATTCTTTTTACTCAGAACACTTCCGTCCTTAAGAATCTAATCTACATGGTCGAGCCATGTGGTTCTTGGACGGCCGCGCTTCTCTACACCTCTTCTTTCTCCCAGATAATATGTTTTCTTTCCTTTTTTCAATGAATCTGGGTTATCGAAATAAACCCAAATACATCTTTGTACACTTCACGGGAAGCTGAAAAGCTTGTATTGTGAAGTGGAGTAAGTCGGGGATTGAACCCGCGCCCACCGGATTTACAGTCGAGCGCCTTACCAACTAGGCCACCGACCACCTCACCTTGTTATAACCTTTCATCTTTCATTCTCTCTACATGTCCCAACCATCCAACTTATTCACTTTCATTTTAGTCGCAACATCCGGTTTTACATTCACTCAACTCTCTAATCACTTCATTTTTAAGATACCCATTTATAATTGAGATTGAATAGAACATCAAAGTGATTCAGATTAATCGAAATTCTTCGGCTTTTGATCCATTTTCCATTATTTATCCAACTCATTTTTCCAAGAATCAATTCGTTCATACCAGCCGTCAGCAAAATCAATATAGAACACGCGCCTTCAATAAATAATTCACCAAAAAAACATTTTCAATCTTCTAGTAAGTAATAATTTATTCTCTTACAACTCTTACAAGATTATTCCATTGAAAAAATACTTCAATATAGTGAGAACATTTGTCACGAGGTGGCGCGCCAGTAGGTGTAATAATTAGTCATCCATACAAAATCTGAAAGAACTTAAGTGCTTCTTTTTATATTTTGACAGTTGTCGGGACGTTCGTTAAAAGCTACGAAGAAAATAAGTGCAAAGTGACTTTTCCAGTTTGAGAAATGATTCCGTATTGAAACAAATTATTTGTTTTGTATTATTGCAAAGTTTGACGTTGTCGCCTTTGGAAAACTAAATGGAAAACATTTGTAATTTGTGTAAATTCAATACAGTACTAATTGGTAATTTCGAAGTACCTAATTATAGGCAATATTCCACCGGATACAATTTATTGGGAAATGAAATAAAAGTGTCTACTGTAATATTAGTTTTCGGATTTCTGTTTGGTCTATTAATTTGACGGACTTTTTTGAAGACGCCTATGTCCAGCAGTGAAGAGAGCAGGGCTTAGAAAGAAGATTTTCTTTGTTATCCTTTCATCATTCATCCTCTATACATATTCCAACCATCTGAACTTGTTCACTTTCATTCTAGTCACAAAATACGTTTTACATTCACTCAACTCTCTGTTGATCACTTCATTTCTTATCCTCTATCTCTCAACGTTTTTCCACACATTCTTCTCAGCGATTTCATAATAAAATATACTTCTTCTTTTCAGCTCCTTTCCCTCCACTGCTGGATATAGGCCTCTTCCTGTCTCTTCCACAATTCTAGGTAATTACCTAATGTAAAATTAATTCATTCATTGTGGAGGTAATGATTAGCTTCATTCAATTCTAATCAATGTGGTTCCCATTACAACAGTTATATTTTCAAAGCATCACAATTAAATGCAATAGATATTTGGTTTGTATAGTTTACACTAGTCTATTATATTCGTATAGTAAATAATTCACCATTATACAAAAATACTGTGTTATCCAGATCCATTGTTTAATTAAAACTATTGTTCGCGTAATATTCAATGATACGATGTAGTTGTGTACATGGGGTCAACCCTAGGGGGTGATAGATAACGTTGTCATAGTTTATGGGACTTTAGGGATGTAAATACGCCGCGTTATTTTTCGATGTTTTACTATCAAGCATCGAATAATTGATTTTTTGTTCAGTTCGCGTCAATACTGTAAATACTGCTTAGGTACTTATTTAATAAGGTTTTCTGCATTACATATTTGACTAGTCGTGCGCACTTGTAATAGAGGGCATTTTTTTAACTACTTCATAACTCTTTTTTTATGACATCATATGTTCATTGTCTGTATGCGTGCCTTATATACATAAATAATTAAGAAAAAAATTCGTAAAGGTAATTTTTCGACTAAATTAAAACCATTTTCGTTTCATTTTCCTACGCATATTATGCAACTAAAATATAATTAGTGTTGTCCCCATGGTTATAAATATGTCTTAAATCAATTCGTCTAATGACCAATTCGTTGATCGTTAGACAAATTGATTTTAGGCAAATTATGTAGATTTAGAAGAAATGATCTAATGCCGAATTGGTTGTACACGAATTGATTTAAGACGCATTGATTTTAGACGAATTTACCGTAAACAAAACATTAACTACGAGAGTCTTCAATGTAAAATTACATTGAAAATCGATGTTTTTTTTTAACTGTAAACAGCTCGCATCCCTATTTCACGTACCTATTGTTATTTTTGTACGATATGAGTGGGGACATTAGATGACACACTGAATGACTGAGAGAGATAGGGTACAACGTACCTACATAGATACACCTATTGTTTGCAAAGTAAATAAAAATATGATTGGTTATTACTACATCTAGACGCCGTACACATCCCTACAGAGTTTTGCCCGCACTATTCTCTAGAACAGTATTTCCCAAACTACGAGTCGCGACCCACCAGTGGGCCGCGAGCGAATATTGAGTGGGCCCTAAAGAATAATTAATAAAAATTAATGTTATGTGAGTAATAAAAAAAAAGTCGTGTTTCTTATTTCAAAAGTCTTTCATTCAAACTACTTGTAAATAAATATTTATTTTCATTTCAATTAGAACAAATAAGTTCCACTACTCGCCATTACGGAATCCGAGCATTACCAATATTAATGCCCTCTTTAGACTCTAAAAAATTTTATAAGGTAAAATTTTCGTGGTGGGGGGAGGGCGGCGAAAACTAAGTGAATGCATATACCGAGAAAAATTGTAAATCTGGCGCTAGTACACTCCCCCCCCCCCCCCCCCGTCTTATCTAAGAGGTGGGCCGCAAGTTTGGAAATTTTTGTTAGATGAGTCGGCACCCAGTCAACTTTGGGAACCACTGCTCTAGAATATTACCCAATATCTATGTTGTTATTTATCTTCGTAGTATGAATGTTGTTTGTGTGTCGTATTTACCCATATTAATATCTAGTATCGTATCCAAAATCAATTTCATAATTGGATGTGTACGAGTATGTCACTGGGTTATTCTCATATACTAGAGTAGGTACCTATACACTATACAGTATACACGCTAGTATAAGAAGCTTGCAGTAGATGCCTAACTCACTCAGTACCGATAAATTATTAAGGGCGTGGCACCAAGAATGACGTCACAGTAATTTCCCACGGCATTAAGGTTCAAAACCGCGTGAACAATCGCATGATAAAACGATAAAAATAGCGTTTTTTCAGGGTTAATTTTGCGTCTATCAAAAAACTTTTACGGTTATTCCCTAGATTTTAATGCATATTATCAGTTCAAAAAAAAATTTATATTCCGCGACTTTCGGGAAGCGAGTTTCCGTCTTTCGGAGGTGTTTTTCACATTTTATTTGAGAAATCTATACAAGATATAAAAAATCTTTTACGGTTATTCCCTAGATAAATGTTCAATACATCTACCCTATTTTATTCCAAAGCATATTTAGTAACGGTTGTAGAGATATAAGGTCTCCCATTTTTAGAAATTTTTGAAATGTCGGTATGCACACTCTTAATTATTTGTGATCCTCCTCGGAACACATGTAGGTATCTTACTCATATCCTGGGAGTAACACTCATATTACTGAAGACATGATATCTACAAAATGTATGTATATTTATTGTCGTGCGGTATGTTTATTAAATAAATATACAAATTTTACTAAAAATAAATTAAAAATATTGTAACACTACCTATAAAAGTTGAAAATAAATAAAATAAAAATAATCTTTATTGTATATATAAGAAACATACAAAGGGCGGGCTTATTGCCAAATGGCGATTTCTGCCACCCAGCCCATAAAGTTTGACAACCCATAAAGACCATTTTACAAATCGAATTATTGTATCCACCGTTCATACCTTAGTGCTACTTAGTATAGCTCTTAGTTACCTCCCCATATTTTTTCGTACTAAATAGTGACCTCCAAACTCCATACCGCTGTATTATACACCTTGTGATACAAACTTTTAGCCTAGTGCAAGGTGTGCAAGAAAGTATTTGGGTTTGTGTATGCCAGCCCAGATCCATTTTTCTAAAAAAAAATCTAGTCATCCATTTTATTTCATATAAGTACATAAATACCCAGTGAATGCTAATCGCAAGGGGGGGCTACTAGTATTTGTACAACACTGTTCTGAATAGAACTTTATAAAATATAAATTAAATATTTTGACATTATATAATTTTCATTTCAATCAACCCATTTTTAACACCGCTTCACCCCTATTCTGTAATACATTACAATTACAACAACTGCAATAACAGAACAACAGAGTAGTAATATGTTCCAACACTCATTCTATTTATAATTATTTTACTGTGAAATTAACTTCATCATGATTGGCTATTGTTCGGCCAACTAACATGTAATAACCAATCATTGAACGCCAATTTAAATTTGGAATTAAATTTCATTCGTTACGACCAAATTGAAATTTATCTGCCACTACATTCATTATAATGAAATCAAATACTATAAATTAATGTTCACTGCTGTAACCATTTGTGTCCTATGGAATTACAAAATTTTATACAAGTTAATAAAACCAGAATAATTTTATTGTATTAAGTTCTTATAATGTTGTTTTGTGTATTTTTTTATGAATCTGTCATTTCTTTATCTTCATCTCTATTAAAACGACACATTTTTTAAAAAAGTGCTTCTAGACTTCTTTTACAATAGATGGTGGTGATTTGTCTCAAAAACATCAAATATTTTTACGAATTTCAAAGATGTTTATAATACATCGATTTTAATGCTTGCCTTAGTTGAAAACCGCAGGAACGCCACTGATCTAGGTGACTTTTAGTAAAAAAAAATTATATACACAAATTACACATTTGTCTATATCCTAATATTGGGATAACCAGTAAATGTAGTCTAACTATGCTATGTATATTTTACCTAGAAAATTAAAAATAGTGATAGCCGATGAACGGAATGGCGACGAAGAATTCAAAAGACAGAACTCACCACCATTTGGAATAGGAAAATTAATGCCAAGATGAAGAATACAGAAAATTACCCGTAAAAAATGCAAAACCAATCGAATCATTTTTTTACACCTTCCCCAACTGAAATAATTGACTTAAAATAATAAAACCTTCCAACCGTTAAAATAAGACGAAAGAGATGCCTGGTAGTAAAAAAGATTAAAATGTATTAAATTTCAACGTTCCTATTAAGTATTAAAAAGAACTTGTTCCTTTTTTAAATGCCTTTTTAATCCTCTCCTAAACCTCCCCATGAAGGAACGTGGTATTGGGGAAAATTACCTGAATTATCGATAATCTCCAATCGTAAATCTGAATTATTCTATCTTACTTTAATAAATTTATAGATAAACCCATAGAATCTACTTCAGCCGTTCTATACACCATCATAACCCATCAACTTCCCTTCACGATTCGAGACTCCGTGAAAACGTTAACGGATTATTAAAAATACAGTAAGACCCCTATATACGGATGTAAAAAATACGTCTAACGTACGTCAAATCCGATTGGTAATAATGTGGGTACCTAACATAGTATTTTTGCTAGCTAATCACAACACACGAAATTTTTCCGTAGGCACACGAACAGAGCTGAACGTATCGGTTTACAAAAGTTGAACATTTTTCTACTCTGGTAATTATTAATGGTATAGCTTGTTTTTGCGGAATACGCTTTAAAATTGTTCAAATATTCCAAGTAAAAATAGACCTCTATACCTCCTGCTTTTATAATTGAAGACCGTCGAGTTTTTTTATACATTTGTAAACAGAACCTACCTTTGTCCTACGTCCGTTTTTGTACATTTACATTAAAAAAATATCACCTAAAAACCAGATATCCGTCAAAATACGGCATCTAGAAATACCTAATAGAAATAAATGCCGTATACCTCAGCTTTCAACTTTGATTTCAAATCCCAAATATTCACAGGGCTTTGTTATTCTGATGACCATGTTTTCTTACATTAATTATTACTTAACGGTAATGATTCAATATCCCCTTGCGAGTAATTATTATTGTAGCTGCTTTTATTGAAATTCCCAAAGAGATTGCATATTGAGTACTAGAGATCTGATTCTATGTATTTTCAATAGAACGGAAGTGTAGCAATTTCACGCACGGCACTTTTTGGTATTTTAGAGTCGCAAAGCTCACACTATTAACAAGATATCAATAATAAAAACTAAAACATCTTTAAAACTGTTGTTTTAGTCCTAAATAACGTTGAAACTAATACCGTTTTTAACTATGAGAGCAAAATTTCGAATCCGTTGCCCACAAACTGTCAAAATTTTCCAGACGATTTGACAGTTTGTGGGCACCAGTTTTGTTACACTTCTAGCATTGAGTACTCTATCTAGTAGGTAGTACTTAATATATTTTGTCGCTGGAAATTCCGTACTCCGGAGACGGACTGTGTTTAAATTTTCATCTCTAACTAGATAAGTACCTAGCCACTCCGGGTTAATCTTGTCCGAAATTATAATCATCTAGATTTACGATGTACCTACCTATGGAGACTTTTATGCTTTTCATTTTATGAAAACTGAATGATCTAGGTATATTGTGAATAAGCTCTTTTAAGTATGATTTATAGCGTTCGACGTCATCCCAAAGCTTTATATTTTTTTTTTTATATTTCGAGTTATTAATTTTTAGAAAACGCTAGATGTGAGTAAATCCGGAATGGCCATCAAGTTACAACAAGCAAATATTGAGTTTTTGACTAATTGCGTGAAAATTTTACTAATTAATCTACGTAATTAGAAAGATTAATAAAAAACACTTAATTAATAAAAAAAATACCCTATGAAAATACTTTACGAGGAAGATGAGTCTTTCATAATAATTTTTCTCAACAATTTGGCCATCTCAAATAAGCACGCGTTTTTTCTACTTATAAATAAGCAGAGGTAGGTACCGCTTGGAATATTTAACAAAAGAGATAGCTACTTAAAATTTCCCATAGATGAAATTAATTTCCAAAATGCTTCAAGGATTAGTTTTGCAACATATTCGGACTAACAGACATCGCATTAGTCCACTGATACCAGCAGCATGACCCTACGATAGGGCTGCCATAATTGTCGGACTGTCGACCGGGACACCACCCCCCCAAAAAAAAAAACCTCTAAAAAACTTACATTATTATTTGTAGTTCAGTTCAATAGGCATGAAAATTGTTTCCTTACAAATTATTTTTTCAAAATAGGTACCGCAGGCAAAATTATTTTGAAATATTGATGTAATGATGAACTTGGGTTTCTTTGTTTGGAAGTGACCATGTAAATAGCTCCGCAGTCGAATTTTTTGTCATAAGACATGAGCATGTACCAGGTACCTGTCTACATAAAAAAATAGAGGTGTTAATCTTGTTAAGTTTTAACGAAATAAAACATAAGTAGGTACTGATGATATGAATGCAAAATATGTAGAAGAAGAAGAAGTGTAATTGGCGCCGCAGGCAATTTTTTTATGAAAGAATTGTAAAATAATGGATTTTCGTAATAACTCTCCGGGAATTGTTTTATTGAGCAATTAATATTAAGAAATGCCTGACCGGGACAAATGACTGTCGGACCGGGACAAGGACCTCAAAACCGGGACATGTCCCGGTGTACTGGGAGGTATGGCAGCCCTACCGTAGGACCTCATAACATTATCGCTCCAATACCCTGCTTACAATATACCTATAGATATCTACCGTACTAACGTTAAACTTTTAAAATGTGGGTCGCCGTAGATGCATAAAGCTGCCATTATCCTAATGTATGAACGGATATTCCGTAATGCTACGAACCCCATTATGATTGAATCTGAATAATATCCTAATGGTCAGTAAATGGGATTAAAGAAGAAGATTATGCAATTTCCAGACCTATCTATACATACATGCATACATCCCTTCACATATTACTATATTATATAGATTATAGGGGATGGAATAATACAATATCTACCCTGTATCTAAGAAGTACCTAATGATATCGTTACGAATACCTATTGATACTGCCAAGTTCTATCTGCCTTACCACTCTTCCCAGCAAGAATTCCTATACATTATGTGTTTCTGATTCTGTTCGGGAGGCTCTCGAGGTGGAACCCACACTCCTCTTCATAGAGAGGTCTCAGCTGAGATGGCTCGGATATGTCATTCGTATGCCAGAGGTGCATGCGGCTTCCATTAACCTATTATATCCCACGGTATGATATTTCATACGCAAAACACATATTTTTTAAATATGTGTGTTATATTCGTCAAAGGCAATAACTAATTTATTGTTTATGATTTGTCAAGAAAAAGAAACGAATTTTCAAATTTTTTTATACATATTATAGTACTACTACTACTACTACTACGCCCTTTATGTCTCCATTCGGGAGCACAGGGAGGCTACCAGGCGTCTCCATTCAGAGCGATTTTGTGCGAGTGATATTACCTCTCTCCACGTCATTCCTAACGCTCTGATCTCGTTGTCATAGGAACGGTGCACTGTGAAAGAGGGTCTTCCGGGGCGTCGGGACCCCTGTGGGTGGAAAAACAGCGCTCTCTTTGGCCAGCTGTCGTTGGGCATTCGCAAAACATGGCCCAGCCACGACCAACGTCTTTCCTGTATTACTGACAGGATTGATCGTTGCTGGGAACGCCGTCGAACGTATTCGTTGGTTTTACGTTCTTGCCATGCGATACCCAGTATCCTCCTAAGACACTTATTCTCAAAGCTGAGTATCTTACGCTCTTGAGCGAGAGATTATAGTACAAAGTATCATTTCATTTTGAAATAAACAAACCACATCACGACCTTCTTCACTATGTCTAAGAAAAAATTTCGCCTGCGGCGCTATTTACGCGTTTTTTATGCATATTTTATATTTTTTTGCCCCCCCCCCTCCCCTATCTCCGAGGCTGGCGACGCCAATGGAGGTATGTATAAAAATTTAGGGATCCTACGCACTTCTATCAAGATAATGCACCGAAGAATGTATTGAGAGACATTTCTTTCTAAGATTTTTTTTAAAAGTAATCAATAAACACACATTATAAACTAAATTTATTAATTTTAACATATTGTATTATATATTTTTATTAAAATTAAAGAAAACATGTCTTGGTATCATGATATTCCTACTGCCCAGCGTATGGTAACAAATACGTATGATATATCATACTGTACACGTGAGTGCCCAGCGTATTTTATATCATACGTTAAAAAAAACACAGAAAATAAAAATATTTTTAAAAATAATTTTATGTATAGTGCCATCAGCGTACAATCGAAAAGGAATATAAAAAAAAATATATCTAAAAAAAATTTTTACGGGATATAATAGATTAAAAGCTCTGGAAGCCGAGGGTGCAGGCAGAAGACCGGTAGGCCGCCCCAGAAATAGATGGCAGAAGCAGGTGACAAAGTTTTGCGAGGACAGACTGTGATTGGAGGGGCCAGAGGTCCTGGAAGCTGCAAGTGACAGGGGCCTCTGGCGAAGATTCACAGATGCTTTGAGCCCCCGACCCAACCAAGGATAGAAGGGGAAGAAGATGTATGTATGTATGATTCTGTCCATCAGTGTATTTCCAATATCATGTATTTATAATAGAAAAAAATTTTAGAACGAATTTCAAAATTGAGAGAAAACAGTAAGTACTATTAAAGTACAAGCAAAAGGAACGTAGGAAGACCTAAGGCAAGATGGTCTGACTGCAACTGGATGCAACATGCCCAGGATTGGGATCTGTGGAAAAGCAAAGGGGAGTCCTATGTCCAGCATTAAAATTAAAACTGCTGAGAAAGAAGAAGCTGTACTTATTACTACTAGTACTACTTACTTAAAACAAAAAGACGATTATTTGACGCCGCAGGCAATTTTTTTATTGTTTTTATTCAATTTATTTTATTATTTTTATCCCGGATGTGTGGCAGCCCTAATATACTGCGATGAAAAGTACCTACAGTAGTGGAGTCTTATTTTTCTTCTTCATCCCTCCACTGCTGGATATAGGCGTCACCCAACTGTTTCCACTCGTCTCTGCTCTGCCCCTTCCGCATCCAGGTTCCCCTAGCGGACAATGTCATCGGCCCATCTCTTTGGTGGCCTTCCGACATTCCTTCTGTCTGTCCAAGGCCTACACTTCAATATTCGTGGCGCCCATCTGATGTCACCCTGCCTGGCCACATGTACTACTTGAGTTTTGACACACGGCTCATGATATCGGCAACTTTGGTTCTCCGTCGAATTTCTTCTTAACCTTCTTATCCCGGATTCTAACAACAAGTAGTGGAGTAATCATACTGAAATTGCCTATTTTGTGACTCATTAACATAACGATGGACTACAATAAAAGTAAAATAAAATGGAAGAACTATAAAGACTATAATATATTATGTAACGTCTTTATTAAACTGAGTCTTACGAGTATTATTATTTGGCAAAGAATTATAAATTGCTTTCTTCATCGAGACAAAGAAACCAATTAACATAGAATATGTGATTAAGACACATTAAACAGGGGCCCGTCTCTATTGTATGTTCCTCCACCTTTTTAGATAACTTTTAGATGAATCGAGATAAGCGCAGATTTTTTTCTTAACAACTGTGACTGAAAGGATGATCACACCATTATTTAAAGGTATACGGTGGGTTTTTGAGAGATTTAGCGATTTCGTGGGAAAAAGTTAATACCTAAATATTCTTTTCTTAAGAAGGCTGACTATTTAGCGTCTGAAAACAACATAATTTTCGTAGGAAATCATCGATCGAGTGTCGAGTAGGATGGAGTAACTGTGCGTAATAGTACTGTCGAGATTGTTTACAGAGTTTACACGCTTAATTTACGAGGGCTGATTAAACAAATCAGACGCATGAATGCAGCATACCTATTCTACCCGACCCTCGATCAATGATTTCACTAAATAGATTTAAATATTGGGAAATAGAAAAGTGTAACAGATCGAGACTGTGGATCATATAGTGGAGAGGTGTTCTGACAAGAAGTTTGCAGGGATTCTAGAGGAAATCCACAAGGTGACGCCAGACTTTAAAGGATATTGACGTATAGAGCTATGACTCCAAAATAGTTTTTACAATGGTCGTATGCATACGAAAGAAGTTGAAGATAGCGGAGAGACGCTCCCCCGTAAAAGGACCGTTAGGTAAAATAATTTGGAACTTTGATTACTTTCAAGATTTTCATTTAGTTCCTATTAGATATAATCTGATACACGATATTATTTCTTTGTCGTCTATAAGACTTGTCAATAAACGAAATGGTAATAGAGAACTTTTAATAACTTGGTAGGTATATCTATCCCAATCTCCATTACGAAATTACTATTGCCATATAGGACTAATAGAAACTTTTTGAAAGATAGGGAAAACTATGAAACAAAATATTAATATACCTATACGTATATTTATTTTATATTTTTCTCTCTTCCCTTATACATAATGCTTCCATACCTGAGGTATGTATATGCACTCTAGTGTCTTGTTTTTTTGAAATTCTTACCCCCGTTTTCACCAACTTTTACCTAAGAAGGAGACCCCTAAGAAATTTCCATACAAAAACAGAGATAATATTCTATTTTTTGACACGCAGGCCTACCAACCACACCCTAATTCCATACAAAATGCAACACGCAACTCACCTAGCCTGGGCAGAGATATTTGGGCACCTAACGTAGGTGAGTTGCGTGTTGCATTTTGTATGGAATTAGGGTGTAGTTGGTAGGCCTGCGTGTCAAAAAATAGAATATTATCTCTGTTTTTGTATGGAAATTTCTTAGGGGTCTGCTTCCTAGGTGGTAGTTGGTGAAAACGGGGGTTAAACACCTAACACGATACTCTAAAAAATATAAAAGCCAGGAATCGAACCGTAAACAGCTAACCTGAAATATTGGTATTCTAGCTTTGTGGTACGCAGGCCAGTGACTGAGGACTTATGATGTAGGTAAGTTAGTTTCCTACCGAAATCTATTGAAATTGGGTTGATATTTATATTTTTGACTCCCTACTTTTATCATTATGATATTGATCAACAGAATCTCATTATTTTTCTTGAAACCTCCCAATACCAATGGCAGGTAACTATACCGAAACGTTTTCAAGATATTGATAATATTATCATCATTATCTCTTTTAAATTGAAATTAAATTTAAAAAAATACTATTGCCTATAAATTTAAAGGAATAATATCTACTCATTTCCATTGTTTTCAAATTGCCGAAACTTGGACGACAGATCTATAAAGAAGATAATAGATGAAAAAAAATGTAAAAAACAGAATTGAATTCATTGTAAGTAGAAACGACGGAATAACAAAAAGTTTTATTCTTGGGATTACATTGCATAACGTTTAAAAAATTTTGCACCTATTTGCATAAAATAATTACAGGAATGATAATCGTTATTCTCGACTCTCCCCTTTTCTCCTTTGGTTTTCCCTTTTCTCCCGTTCTTTTGAATTTCTCTGTGAAATCTTTAATTTCGTTTTAATTTCAACAGAGTGTGTTTTGAAAAGGTGACAATGGTAGATAAGAATATGAAAGTAGGTACCATTGTCTTAAGCGTGGAAAATATGTGCAAAATAATACAGATAATGACTTATAATTTTCGTTCACTTTTGTTTTCTAGCGAGGTCTAGCTGAAATTCACGGAGTCACTGTTCACGCTGCCAATTGGTTAAGAGATTTATCTTTGAATTTGTAGCTGCCGAGTCTGATATTTTGCCATATTATGCAAGTAAAAAAACTTACATTGTCCATTCTAGTTTTTACTAACAAATATACTTCTATACTATAGGTCACAATCCTAAGATTGCGGTCTGCGCCAAGTATTCGATCCCTCCACTTATCTTTTTCACCCGACAGCATCGATCTTAATTTCTTGGTGCAGCACACGTCGCCGATTTTCCGGTCCATGTACCAATATCTGGAGTGACCTCTATGGCTTTTGCATTCCGCCATTCTTTCAAAGATACTAATGAGTAGACCTGGATGTCTGGTGTTATAGGTATGGCCTGGCTACTTCGAAGATTGTTGGGCAACTCTCTTTAGCAGTTGTCGACTTGCATACGTACCTAATCCCAAATTGGTACTTTCATCTTCTTCAACTTCTGCACTGCTGGATCTTCCTGGATCTGGATCTGGATTTGCACTGGAGGTCTCTTCCAAGGTTTCCGCTCCTTTCTGTTGGTCTTCTTTTTCACCCACTGTTCACCTACTACCGAGGTCACGTCGTCCGCCCATCTCTTTTGGGGTCTTTGTTTGCTGTTTGCTATTCTGTTTGCTAATGGTCTCCATATTATAAATCGCTGTGCTCATCCTAGAGAACGGACTTGCTAGAGAACCTGTATAAATGTCCTGTAGGAAGTCCTATCGGATAAAGCCACAGACAAAAATTGAGCTATGTTTGCGGCGAAAATGGCGTCCACCATAGATTTGTCATAGATATATAGAAGGGGCTCAATGTTCAATAGTTCTTCCCATTTTTATATAAATGTTTCTTAATACTTGCCAATCAATTTACTTTATTAGGAGAGGTTTTGGAATTGAACTGTTATTGATCTGATTGTTCAAGTATCTATCTAAGACATACATTCTCTTTGTCTTACTATTGAGTACACAATATGACATATCCAGACCACTCGATTCAATTCGTACAATAATTATGTTTGATAATAGATGGGTATATCCCTAAGACGTTGGAGCTATCGAGAAATGGATGGATGCAGACACTATTGAATATATAAGCAATTAGGTAATGCGTTTCTGAGACATCATGTTATCGTGTGCTATGTGCATACTGTAGGGTTGCGAGAACGAATAATTAGTTTCCCTGGAAAATCTCTGACTACTCAATAAATTTTCCATCATTTTGTGCAAACGTTACGAGTACCTACATATATTTATGGTACCCTCACTGGGACAGCGAAAATATCGAAGGCGCGATATCAACAAGGATAAAACTGCTGTTTTTCATCATATCTCCAAACGCCGCTTCCTTTGCGGGGTAGACAAAGAGAACACATCACCAGACTTTCCTTTCCTTGCACATACTTTTTGCTTCCGTCACATTCGTGCAATTCGTCATACATACTCTACAATTCCTTGTACTCAAAACACACAGCTAATTTTACTGTCATTTTTTTTAAATGAATCTGGGTTTGTCGAAATTAACCCAAATACATCTTTGTTCACTTCACAGAAAGCTTAAAAGCTTGTGTTGTGAAGTGGAGTAAGTCGGGGATTGAACCTGCGCCCACTGAATTAACAGTCGAGCGCGTTACCAACCAGGCTACCGAATTTTAAATTTTAACTATTTTATTAATTTTCCTAAGGAAAACTGCTAAGGAAATATTTCAACATCATTTTTTTTTCTGTTAGGTAAATAAATTGCGGCATTTATTTATTTTTTCTTCTCTGGCATATATATGACTGAAATTCTGGATATTTGGTGAAAATTCCTGCGATCTGGCAACCCCAGGTGGATATGGCAGTAGTAATAAGTGAATGTAGATAACATTATGTTAGGTAAGTACAGTACCTACCTACCTTCCTTTGCTTAAATTATTAACAAGAGTACCTACCTACATACGTCATACAAAGCTTTATCTATTCCAAAGGTTCACAAACTCATCGTAGACCCCTTGACAGGTTTTCTACTTTCGGTAGACCTATTCAGCTTTATTTTTCCTAGGCGATATTTTTTTTCTCCATTTTCATTCATGTAAGTTTCTAAGACACCATAATTTTCGTCTAGGCGCCTTAACATAAATCAGTTGTGCAAGTTTTTATTGAGACATAGTCACTAGCGGATTTAGAGGGGGGGGCTAGGGGGCTGAAGCCCCCCCCCAAAACCATGGATTACAGTAGTATATATAGAACAAATGTAGGGATTTCAGTCCCTTAGCCCCCCCCAAAATGTTGAGTGACGTTTCTAGTGCCTTGAGTACTAAACTGAAAATGTAGTATAGTGAATGCAATTCACCCCCCCATCCCCCCGCTCGACAAAATTTTAGGCGTCAAGGTCAACAAATTTTAGACGACGACCTAAAAAAAAAAAAAAGGTCATCAGTTGATTACGGCAGGATTCCCCCCCCGTCTGCGATCTTTACGGACAATTTTAGGCGAGGACCAAAAAAAAAAAAAGAAAAGGTCATCAAAAAAATTCTCGGGAAAATTTTTTTAATCTTCAGCCCCCCCCAAAATGAAATCCTGGATCCGCCACTGGACATAGTGAAGTAGGTCGTGGTCTGGTTCGATTTATTTGTGTATAATTTTTTGCCCAAAAATATGTACGAAAAATGTACCTTATAAGAAAATAACAAAAAATGGTGCCGCAGACAATTTTTTTTTTTATGAAATAACTGTATTTTGATGGATTTTCATGAAAATTTATGATATGATGAGAAAATGTGTGGTAATAATGTGATTTTTTGTGAGGTTTTATCATTTAGTATGAAAAAAATATATACCTACCTATTCCAATCTCTAGGGGGGGGCAGTTGCCCCCCTGAATACGCCCATGCTTTATGAATATAATTTATGTCTACTATACATACAGAAAAGTATGATCAGGATTTCGGTCACTTCTCGTCTCGTCTCTCTTGCTGTCCCTGGAGCTCTAAATCGACCCCTGGGGGTCTGTATAAGGCAGTTTGGGAAAGAATGATCTATATTCTACAATACTATCTCTCTCACTCACTCTCTGGAAGCCCAGGAGTGGTAATCAATGAGCTCTTAACCGCTATTTAGTCGAATGGAGTTTGCTCTGATTAATGGACAAAGCGAAGTAGGATACAAGTTATAGTTATTGGAGTGACATGGTGTGTCTCTAAGTAAGATAGTATATTGTATTATAAAATGGATATAGACACTCTTGAATATTGTTTGATAATAATACTAATTTGATTATTTATGTAGCGCCGTTTTGTGGGTATTCCCACCTCAAGGGCGCTCTGTGTTCCTACTCCCTATGTTGTTTATTTATTTATTTACGGCGCAATCCTTTAACATTAACAATAGTTTTGTACAAGTACAATACAAGCAACAACAAAAATAAGTTACTTAATGTAGGTACATCTGAAACATTGACACAAAAAAACATAAAATATCAGATCAAAAGTACATGCGAAATTTTTTGTATAGACCAATTTGCAGGCACAGACAGCCACCAGAAAAGAAAGATTTCTTAAATAAAAATGTTTTTAATAGGCCCTTGAACCCGGCTAACGTTTTTGCCTCTCTGATGTCTACAGGAAGTCCATTCCAGGCTGAAGGACCTGCTGCCATAAATGCGCGGCATAAATATCTAGATTTCGCGTTTAGGTGATGATATTCAAAACCAAAATATTCTGTACAACACACTGAAGGACATACGTTTTCAAAATGACTGGGTACACTTGTTGAGTGGCGGAGAAACTGGCGGAGGATCATCAATAACTACACTGGCCCGCAAAACAGAACCACCCGCAAACCCGTTAGAAATTAGGAACAGCCTTGTCCAAAGTGTGACATAGTGTGCATGTTCAGAATCAGCCTCCATAGTCACCTTCAATGTCGAAATCGGCTGGACCAATAACAACGTGGCTGCGATTCTTCTGAGTAGAGACATGCTCGGCAACGGGCTCTTGGCATTAAGTATTATTATTACAGTAGAAGTCCGATAATCCGGCACGTTCGGGACCGGCTCGGTGCCGGATTACCGGAAATTCCGGTCTATCGGGCGGTGCCCCTTCTTTTTAGTGTAGGTACTTAATTTTTGTTCTTTGTTTTTTTTTAAATACATACATACTTAATTAATAATTAAACTACAAATACAGTATGCAAATACAACAAATTTTATTTTACATTTCATATAATGTTTCAAAAAAGTCACGAATGTCTTTTGTTTTCTTGACTTTTGGCGTTTAGTTTAAAATTTATTTCTAATGATATGGAAATCAATAATTTCTGAAACACTGTAGCTAGTACTAGCCTCAGCAAAAGAGATCCGGAGCGATGCCAGACTATCGGGCATTCCGGACTGTTGGATGCCGAAATAATGGACTTCTACTGTATTAGAATTAACGCGTCTCTCTTAGGTGAAAAATGATAGGTTCGAATCCCAGTAGTGTAGTAAGACTAGGAGGCCAAACTATGACGTCTCGGTCATTTTCCGCTTCGTAAATGTACAAAATCGAATGAACAATAATTGAACGAAAAAATGATGAAATATAGTTTTATTTTTTTATTATTTTTTTTGGTTAATTTCGCTATAAGGATAGGAAAGTCTGGCGATCTGTTCTCTCTGCCTATCCCGCAAGAGATGCTGCGTGAGGTGCTAGGATAGAATAAAATAGACAGACGTTTATAGAAGTGGGCGATCGAATGGTGCGGTAAAAAAATACCTGTTCATTTTTGCTAGCAATGTTTCGCATGAGATCGCTAGTGAGGGGGTATTACTTATTAGCTGCAGATAATACTCTTACGTCTTACATCTCATCTATGATACTGCTGTCTGCCATACTACCTTAATTCCCCTCACTACGATAATAAGCAAAATGTTTTCCTCCTAATCTGATTGGCTTATTTACTTTACTCCTGTAATCTCTTATAACTCTAATACAAAACCTAACTGCGTATTATTAGAGGATTACACCTGAATCCACATTTAATGAGCTTTTCTATCCATCATAGATCATACACCTACGTGCGTACTGCAAAAAACACTGTTTTTTGTATCGTAGTTCTAAAGGGAAAAGCTGCCCCAACCTACCTGTTTGTAAGGAACTTTATTTTGATTTTTTTTATTCTGTGTATTGCTGTCTAAATTGTAAAATATTGTCCTCCATATTAAGATTTAGTACGTAGTAATACGTAGTTGTAAGATGCTGGTTTCTAAGAAAATGTAGTATATAGAATGTAGATCCTTGCAGTGAGAGTCTCCTCCAGGAAACATTAAGGGCATTCAGAATAGTACAGGGAGGGGTTTGTTGACAGGAGCCCTTCCGGCAAACCTTGAGCCCTCCTTTCAAAAAAAAATGTTTCTGCGTAAAAGACTGAATAATATAGCAGCTGAAGATCCTGAAACATCCAGGGGTGAAGGTGGGTTTACCCTTAATGCCCCAACCTAGAGAGGGGTAAAGGTATATAATTACTATTATTTAGTTACATTAAGGCAATCCACCCGCAAACAAAATTAACAAAACAAATTATATTATTAAATTACAAAATTAACTATACAAAACAAAATTAAATTAAATAATAGGTATCTAAAAATAAACTTCATTATCTCAAACTAACATAGATATATATTTACAATTTTGCCACCTAACTAGGCAAACCCTGTATGTACTAAGGTGGCTCATTATAACAGTACTTCATTAATTTATGTATTCTAGTATTTCATTTTAACCTTACTTACCTTACTATATACTTACTTAAACTTACCTATATTGTAAAGTATTTCATTTAAGTACATGAATATAGATATTAGTACTTAATTTACAAAAAGCAATCAAAATTAACAAAACATATTACTTTTACACTAAATGTTAAAATTTCACAAAAAATCACATTAATACTATATATTACATATATATACGTTTTCCCATCACTCAAAAAAAATATAAGTATGAAAATTCATCAAAAAACAATGGTTAAAAAAAAATAACTGCAGCACCATTTCTTTATGTGTTTTTTACTAGAAAACAAAGCAAACTACCAATAATGCATTTTGTCTCACGAAAAAAATCGCTTGCGGCGCTATTTTCGAGTTTTCGTGCTATATTAAAGATTAGAATTTCGGTTGCTCCTAAACCTCAGACGTTAAAAGGAACGCCGTAGGGAAAATAAGTTTATAGAAGTGTCCAATTCCATAACATAAGGAACTAAAAAACACACGTGTTTAAAACTTAACTTAATTAACATACTTACTAATATAGGTCGATTCTGTAAAACAAAAACGACGTAATACACGTGAACGGACGTTCTTTTTTCAATTTTTCAGAGCAAAATAAATTTAAATCACACTTAATTAGATCGAAAAGTTATAGAACTGACCGTAGTATCTCATAACCATAACTATATTCTATTCTATACCCTCACGCCACCTCCCTTGCGGGGTAGGCAGAGAGAACGGATCGCCATAACCATAAATCTCTCCAACTAAAAATATAATAACAATCTCGATGGCTCTGAGTTTCGAGTAGGTATTATAAAATAATATTTCCTGTCTGACTGAGATAATAATATATCATTTAGTACTAGTTGAGTTACCCGTACTTCACAAAGGCAAATTTAACAAACCAACCCGGCATAATTTATAGACATGAGCTGGACAAAACTTAAGATCTGAATTTCTTTTCCAACGCTCTTTCATAGGATACCACGCACGACCCCACACAACCCTTTTGGATCCCCTCATCATCACGGCATCTCCTTGGAAAAGCTTACTCTCCGAAAAAGGGCGACGTTAAAACACAGTCTACATATTCGTAAATGTTATTTTAAATTTTTGCAGCAATTTATCGCTAAATGCGGGAGTTATGCGAACACTTACAAAAATCAGACTTTACTTTATACATATAGATTATGTAATACTTTTCCTATGTGTGGAGACCAAAGTTACCGAGCAGAAGAACAAAACCTTCCTTTTCTGAAAGAATATTTGGAAGACAATTAAAAAAATCACGTACAAAAATTAACACTAGAAAAAATATCTTTGGCTATTCATCGCTAGATGGCGATAGTGTACAAATGTACTTCCATATGAATCACGCTACGCAAATAACTAGGTCAAATGTCTGGGCATTGTGACTTCGTGCCTTAAACTAATGAGTAAGGAAAATATTAAGCCTTGGTGACGCTTGGCTATGCTGCTTTAAGCGAACCAATTTTTGGAGGGGCACAGGTCGTCCTCTTGAGCTTTCCGCCTACTTTTGCGGGAGGCTCGGGTGAAGCGATCTACCCCACAAACCTTCAGTATAAAAAGCTTGGACCTTGTTCCACAGCCTCCAGTTATTGAGAATTTGATCAAAAGAGGAAACCTCAAACTTACAGCTTGGTCTTTCTCAAAAACTTAAGATAGTATGCAAGGGAATGATCATAGAACCTGGAATTTCTGAATTTTGATTTTGTTGATTTCGAAAGGACGGGGATTACAAAGAGGAAGATACATATCTGTGAGTGTGGTGTTCTACAGGGCTGTTTTCATGTCCGCCAAATAGGAGTGAAATTCACGCCCGAATATAGCATTTGCAAATTTAATATTACTGCACTAATGGCAAATTGGGCCAGTGGCCGAATATTGGAGGGCAAAAATTTGATAGAACACGAAATGAAAAGCTCGAGAAAATATACATTTTAAATCTATAGCTCCTTAGCAATGTTTTCAAAATAATTATTCTTTTAGCTATTCTCAAAATGGTTGTGGATCAATGTTGCGGAATATACGAGAGTAATCGGCTTAGAGAATGGAACCCTAATGAAACTATTACTTCCAGTGTCCTTTGAACAAGTAGATAATATTATTATTACAGTTCCTGCATGGAGACTGGATCCATGGGGGTGGAATTCTGAATTCTGATGCGAGCTTCTCCAAAAAATCTATAATCGCTAGCAATTCGTGGGTTGAGGTTATATAAAATAAAATCAATGGATTCGTATACATACATAATACATTCGTATAATGGATTAGATTTACATGTATAGTTTTAAGAAACCATATTTGTATGTGTAAAATATTCAATAAAATAAAAAAAAAATTGAAATTGAATTGAAATCGTTTGTTACAAAAATCATTATTCTTATCAGCCCGTTTCTACTCGCTGCTGGATATAGGCATCTTCCAGATTCTTCGGTTAGTGAACAAATAAATTCTGTGCGATTGCTTTACTGACTACTTCGTGTAAACATTTTTGTGGATCTGAGTTCTGAGCTTGTTTGTATATTGATGTATTATATTTGCGGATCTCAAATAGGTACTTGTCGAAGGTCCCACAGTCCTCAATATTACGGACTGATGCAGAATTTTGTATACAATGTGTAATGAAAATCTACGTCCGTCTGAAATATTCGGACCGTGGGTCGCCACAATTAATTTTATTTTATTTTTATTTTATTAGAGTATAAGTGTAATTGAAGATTAGTTCATTCATAATTCAGCTGTCACCCACAAGCATGCACCACGGTTAAATTAAAACATATAAATTCATTCCGGTCGTCTCACACACACACACATACTCAATCTCGCTCACACACTCACCCATCGCACACGCACACATCAGACACAAGTCATCATAACATAACCAAATCTTTTTCTCTGGTTTTGGTCCTGCACCACAGTCTCTCTTCAGATCGGTTTATTTCGCAGGAACGAACGGAAGCAAGGAGTGTGAGTCAGAATAGGCTAGTCGGGCGTTCTCTGTCTAACCCTCAAGGAAAGCGAATAGTGCTAGAACTAATAATTAACTAGGTATACTCTTTCAAATTCTCAGTTACTTTTGGTGACGATATAATTTCGTAGAAGGGCCCTAATAATTATTCTACGTACATTCTTTCACCACATATTTACGACAAAATAATATTCTGGTCATTATATGGACTCCTCTGGTTTGTGCTTCTAATAATACCTAATGAAAACATTATGCAAACAATGAATCAGTGAGACCTAGGGAGTGGAAAGTTCTCGCAAAAATACCATCGATAGCAGGGTTTTTATAACCAGATGTGCAGGCAAAATATTTCATTATATCATCGCCTTTTGCGTAGATTTGCAGCCAATTTTCTTTCATATCATACTGTCTTGTTAACCTTTCAAAATCCATCAGTCCATTTTGTATTCGATAAGTAAACAAAGACTGTTGCATTTTCAGTATTTTTTAATCGACTCGAACGTTTGCGTCCACTGCACATTTTCGGTGGACATTTTCAAGAGTATTTGTTTTTTTTTCTATTCATGAAGTGCCGATTTATGATGAATGTATATAGAAAGGTACATTTTTGTATCGAAAACTGGAGTTAAGTGGAACTAAATACCCAATAAGTTTGCCTTAGTAAGCAATAAACATTAATTTGCTGCTTACTATTTTTCTCTTACTGCATAATATTATCTTCAAGTCGTGACTGATCTCTAAAATCGATGTTTCTTATATCACCATCGATACTATTGTAATCACTATTTTGACGGATATAAATAAACATAAAAATGTGGTTAAAATTTGCATAGCAATACTCTGCAAACAAGATGTCGTAGATTTTATGGTAATTTTATTTTTATTTCCGCGTTTCTCCTTTTTGTTCTTGTGGGAAATTTGGATGAATTAAAAATTTCCTGTTTTTATTTTGTACAGCTAAACGTAACGGATACCCCCCCCTCTCTCCCCCTCCTCTACCCCATATTATGTATTATCATTATGTTGATAATAGTTTACCTACCAAAAGTAGTTACGTTCGTAACTTGCCTACTTACGTATGAATTAATTTCTTTTGTTTATGATTTACGTAGTGGAAAAACAAATGCAAATCTTGCTACGTAGTGAATTTTAATTTTTCCATTAGTTTAGTATGAGGCGGCAGTGGCGTAGGTATGTATAAGTTTTCATTTCGGGGGGGGGGGGGGGGAGCTGAAGTATCTAGTATTTTATTTTGGGGGGAACTAATTTTTTTTATGCTCTATAGCAAAAAAAATCCTGTTATCGACGCCGACGTAATAAAAAAAAACAGTATACCTAATACATTTTGTTTTAGTGTTTTAGGTTGGCATTAAAAGTGTTGCATACAAAAACAAGTTAAAAAAATTATTTAGTTATTTTCTTCATTATTGTTTAGAGAGTTTATATAAATGTGTTAAAAAATCATTTTTCATATAATTGTTTTACATTTGAGAGGGGGGGGGGGGTGCCGGA
Source organism: Ceraclea dissimilis (assembly GCA_963576895.1). Classification (NCBI taxonomy): domain Eukaryota; kingdom Metazoa; phylum Arthropoda; class Insecta; order Trichoptera; family Leptoceridae; genus Ceraclea; species Ceraclea dissimilis. The sequence continues at coordinate 2,872,140 of OY756360.1, forward strand.
TTATTGGACGTGTCGATGTACTGAAGTGCCGGATTAGCGAGACTCTACTGTAATCCAAATATAATATATACCTACGTTCGTGTAAACAGAATATTGTGTGTGTTTTTGTACACTTACTTTATTTGTTGGTTACCCCATTATTGGAATATAACGTGATGGTGTAGTGTAGCAGAAAACCGTTGGTCTGCAAAAAAAAATCACCAATAAAATTGCCATATAAAAGAATAATAAGCACGCTAGACATTTTGAAACCTAGGAATAGAAAAATACTGTAATGCGAAAGTTGCAAGTAGGTACCTGTTACTGGAAAAGCTGAATGTCGAGGTACCCGCTTAATATTATGGAGGCAATAACTTCAGTAAAAGTTGGAGAATATTTCTTATCCATAGAGCATCGGGAGTAGTGGAGCCAATCATTATGGTAAATCGTCCGGAATAAGTCCGGATGAGACCGACCTAATGGACGGACTTATTGATTCGTATTGACCGCTCCATATCTCAGTGGACATTTTCGATCCGAACGCATCCAAAAGCTCGATGTACCTCTAAATACCCTGTTCTTCAACTGTGGTTCGGTTTATTTTCATAGTATTTTTTTATAATATACATTTTTTACTTTATTATTTATTTATTACACCTCTTCTTTCCCCTAGATATATTTTATTTTTTATCCTTTCATCGTTCACTCCCTCTACATGTCCCAACCATCTCAACTCTCATCTGCCTCACTGAGCATGAGCTTGGCAGATACGCGCATTGAAGGAAAATCCCGCGGGCTTAAGGCCCTCCACATCCCCGGGTAGCTCAGGCGCATTAATAACGACCTCTTTACCCGCACTTCTAGGCAAATCATATTAAGAGGTGGGCCCAGGGTACACGCAGTCGTAAATGGCCTGTTTTCATATAGGCAGCGATAGATATTTACCCTACTTTTTGGCATTCTTACAACACACACTTACAACATACGTTAAAACATATACACACACGTAACTATACACGCTTGTATGTAATCAAGGTTTAGTGTTTCTGACACAAAGAACATGTTTTCTGAAAAACCTGTGAAATATCTTAGAAAAGTGATTCCGAGAACGGAATTTCAGGACACTGAAAAAATGTCAAAAAAGTAGGGCTCTTATTCTACAATCTAGAGGAAAGTGTTAGAAGCGCAAACGAATTCCGTCTAAGGGTGACCTCACACAACCGGAAATTTATCTCTGAAAACATAATCTTAACATGGTTGTTTGTAAAAATGTTCGACTAAAATTACGTAAAGAAAGTAATTTTATTGGAACTTTTTTACAAACAGCCATGTTAGGTATATGATTTCTGAGAGAAATTTCCGGATGTGTGAGGTACCGTAAACTAAAACTATTTCAGAGCCACGTTCAAACAACAAGGCACGAAGCGCAGATAAATCCGTGACTGGCACAGAGCAAAAAGGGGGAGAAATGGTGAAAAAAATACAAAATATAAGTCTTACCTAATATATCGCATTCAGACGGCATTATAATACTTTAAAAACGTCACCTTTGAAATATTATATCCTGGCTTGAAATATTGCCCTAGGTAACACAGTGAAACCAGTAGCGTAGCGTGGAGGGGGGCAGGTCCGCCCCGGGTGGTACTTTTTAGGGGGCGGGATTTTGTAGGAAAAATTTCACAAATCTATTTAATCACGCCTTGTTTCAATAAACACTCAAAAAATTTCGCCTTCAACATTTTATTAGCTTCGTGTACCCTATCAATATCAAAATTTTAGTTGTCCAGCTCAAGTAAACTCAAAAAAAAAATGTTAGTTTTCCCACTCCAGCCTACAAGGTTTTTTATTCATACATACATACATCTTCTTCCCCTTCTATCCTTGGTTAGGTCGGGGGCTCAAAGCATCTGTGTATCGTCGCCAGAGGCCCCTGTCACTTGCAGTTTCCAGGAACTCTGGCCATTTGTTTTTTTACCACGTTTTTCTTAGCTTGCTTTCTTGTATGTTTGTGTGTTGTAAATCTTGCAATCGATTTTTCGACCACTTCCTAACATCCAATTGAGCTGAAACTTTTTGTGCAAGCTTAGTTCCGATGACAATACAAGATTTTAAAGATTTTATGATTGTACATTAGTCGCTTATGCGATAATTAATAACTTAATTAATAAATTAACGCGTCGATTTTTCGACCACTTCCTAACATCCAATTGAGCTGAAACTTTTTGTGCAAGCTTAGTTCCGATGACAATACAAGATTTTAAAGATTTTATGATTGTACATTAGTCGCTTATGCGATAATTAATAACTTAATTAATAAATTAACGCGTCGATTTTTCGACCACTTCCTAACATCCAATTGAGCTGAAACTTTTTGTGCAAGCTTAGTTCCGATGACAATACAAGATTTTAAAGATTTTATGATTGTACATTAGTCGTTTATGCGATAATTAATTAGCTAATTCTCAAATATGAGAAAAGTTCGCATCACTCTTTCGCATCATTATGGAAGAGATGCAGAAATACAAATTTCAGAAAGTCGTTGGAAAGTTTTTGAACAAATGGAAGTAAATAAGCTTTTGAGAATCAGTTTAAACTCATAAACGCATTAAATAGTCTTTAACTAAATTAAAGAAAGCAATTATTTATAAAATATCGTATTCATTATCAAAGTTTTGTTGATCTAAAAGTTCATTACATTTTAGTGCAAGTTTTGAAACTAAATTTCCTTCGTAACGAATTGTATAATACCGCTGCTCCGGCTTTCGAGCATTCAGGAATACGCATTTTCGAGAGCTTTGACGAAACGGTAACAATAAGTCAAAACAAAATAATTCACTGATTTCTAAAATTGTGCAAATTAGTGAGTTTGAAGTGTTTATAGTGGATAGAAGTGTTTAAAGTGGATAGAAGTAATTAAAGAAGGATAATAATTCATAGTACAGTGAAAATTGAGTAATATTTTATAAAATAATAGTGAAAATTTGGAAATTGTTTTAATATAGTGAAAATTTGATAAAAAAATTGATAAAATAGTGATTTATATATAGAGTATTGTGTAATATATAGTGTATTAAGAGTTAAAAATAATAAAGGAGAATGCTAAAAAAAAACCCAGGCCCGGCGCAAACGAAATGTAACTCAAATGATAGGTAATAATATTATCATATAAAAAAATTTATAAAAAATCCACGTTTTTCTCGGGCCCAAAGTGAACTAAAAAGAGGAAAATAACTTTTTCGGGGCTTTGTAAATCGATCAGTAAAAACGCATACCTAAAGCTACCTCTAAAATTCTACAACTAAAAACGTGGGGCGTAATTTGAACCTACAATAATTGAAAATCATTCAAATTTTCTTCAGAAATTTACCCATTCGTATGAAAATCTTATGAATTAATCTGCAAGCTTGATTTTGGATGTATCCAAGCCTAATTACTATCGACATCTAATTATAGGGGCGGAGGTAGAAAAACTGTAGAATTGGTCTGTAGAATAACTTTAGGTTAGTCTGTCCAGTTACCGGTGATGTAGTGTCGGGTCTTCACAGTACACACCGGTATTAACATCAATGTGTATGGTAATTAGGTTTGGATACATCCAAAATCCTCAAGTATGATACCATACACACATACACACCAGTATGATATCACCAATATCCTCAAGTATGATACCATACACACATACACACCAGTACAATCAGTATTAACTTGTAATGTACTTACATACCATACACACATACACACCAGTATGATACCATACACACATACACACCAGTACAATCAGTATTAACTTGTATGTATGTATGTAATCCTCAAGTATGATACCATACACACATACACACCAGTACAATCAGTATTAACTTGTAATGTACTTACATACCATACACACATACACACAAGTATGATATCACCAGTACATTGGGACCCAGCCCCAGAAGAAAATTTGAATGATTTTCAATTATTGTAGGTTCAAATTACGCCCCACGTTTTTAGTTGTAGAATTTTAGAGGTAGCTTTAGGTATGCGTTTTTACTGATCGATTTACAAAGCCCCGAAAAAGTTATTTTCCTCTTTTTAGTTCACTTTGGGCCCGAGAAAAACGTGGATTTTTTATAAATTTTTTTATATGATAATATTTTTTATAATTCTTGTAATTTTTTGAGAATTTTTTATTAGTATGCCTAAAAAAGGGACTTCCGCCCCGGGCGGCAGAAACCCACGCTACACCGCTGAGTGGAACATACTATACTACACATTCCTACTACTGTTACTCCAGCGCTACAGAGCTTACCTATACAGAACGTAGCCGTGAGGTATAATTTAGAGGAAATTGTATGGCCAAATTTTTTCCATTAAATATTTTGAGGAAATTAATATTTTTCTATTCAATCTGGGCTTATTGAAATGAACTTACGGTAGTACACTTTATTTTTGATGATGCTTTGGTTACAATCTTACAGATTTCTTTATTTCCACGCCGTCATTCGCTAATCCTGTCATTCGCCAATCTATTCACTTCCTTTTAGGTACTACAGCGCACGCTCTCAATCATCGGGTCCATATAACTGTTTCTTGGGCGACCTCTCACATTATTGCTCCTTACTATTCCTTCTGCTATGGTGATGAGCAGGCCGGAGTCCATGACGTAATGGACCATCCATCGCGCTCTCTGTTGGGCAATCCCATTCAAGATTTGACGTTTCTACGGCCTCACTCAACACCTCGCTGTTTGTGGTGTTATCTGTCCAGTAAATGTTGAGCATGAGTATGTAGCACCACATCTCACAAGATGCTCGCATTCTCTGTCGCTTGTTTTCCATGTCTCGCATCCATACACTAGAATGCTCCACACCAAAGTTTTTATACGATTTTTCCTGATCCTAATATCTAGGTATGTCGGTAACTCAAAATTTTCCGATTTTTTATTCTTACTCGTTGAATCCTTTCAACCTTTGAGCGTCCGTTCTGTGTGTTATTATACTACCCAGATATGTAAAATCTTAAGCTTGTTTTATGTTCCATTCAAAGCTATTTGGATGGATAAAAATCACAGTAGTTTCAAAATATTTCATTTTGTAAAGGTCAACGTATATTGTGGGAGCTGTGGTTTCTAGTTAAAGATAGTTCCCTCGAACCACGTATTTCAGCCGTACGTTAAATATCATACTTTGCCGGGGGTAATTAGCAGTCGGCCAGGTAAGCAAGCAGACAGCTTTTATAATACATTGTACATACATTCGTACACACGTAATTGGAAATCTGGAAATGTTTTCCTATCATTATAAATTTATCCCGTCTTTTTCTTTATCAGCCTTGGTGCATCCACTGCTGGATATAGGCTTAAGGCTTGTGCGTGTGCGATGGGTGAGTGTGTGAGCGAGATTGAGTATGGGTGTGTGAGACGACCGGAATGAACTTAAATGTTTTAATTTAACTGTGGTGCATGCTTATGGGTAACAGCTGAATTATGAATGAATTAATCTTCAATTACTTCTATAGCTGTTATCTGTTTTGTACGTACCTACATATACCTGTAATAAAATAAAATAAATAAAATAAACATAAAGGAAAATGCTCTATGGTAAAAAACAAACAGTATGGTAAAAAAAACCTGACCGGCGCAAATAAAATATAACTCAAATCAGTAATTAATTACTGCATACGAGGCATCATCGAAATCAATGGCTATATGTGGGCTTATAGAGGCGGACTGCACCCCCACGCTACGCTACTGCAAGATAGTTAGGCGAGTATGCCTGTAAATCTGGAAACCATACAAACAATAATAATATTAGCTTTCCAGCGGTTCTGGGATTTAGCTTGTGGCTGTTGGCCTGGAATGTTTAACCTATAAATCTAGGGCAAACTGATTCTTTTATTTTAAGTTTTTATTTAATCACAAGATCTAACTTCTTTGTTAAACCCAAAGTATTTGAACTGAATATTTCAAGTTTCTCCTGCAATTTCCTAAGTACGATAAGGAACTTTCTAGTTTTTAAACAATCAGTGTTTTAGAGTTTTCACTTCTTGGCCGATATTCTAGTTTTATTTTCGTTAACCTACATGTTATATAGGTATATTCTGCCCTGTATAACTCGACACTTGGACCCTATAGTATTCATTTCGTATATCTGTATGTCTCTCGTCTCTGTAGAAATCCTAGTCGTCTGGTGGTCAGTTGCCAAGTGGCTCTGTTCTGGTATGCCTGGCCTCACTACTACACTACATGGTGCTACACTCATAGTAAGAGGAGCCACTAGAGTTGAAAATACCTATGATCTGCCTAAACTGTTTCTTCAAATGCACAACTCGTTTCAATGGAATTATCGCAGTGTTTCGTTTCATGTTGGATCACACATAACCTCTATTATCTTTAATACCATTGCTAAAGCACTGCTCTATTCTATAGCAATATTTGGCTTTTGGCCCTGGTAATAAAGATCCCTACAGTGGTTTCTTGAAGGATTCAAGAAGCTCTTTAATATTTCGGATTAATACCAAAACATTGGTAACATAATATTACATACGTACTAGTAAATATGATTTTACTAGAAATACCTTCCTCGTGTTTCGCTACCGGATCACCCACTTGTCTTTCAGTCCCATAGGCTCGCCACACGGGTACCTCCTTTCATTGTAATGGAAACAGTAATAGGTGTAATCTCATAATATAATAAGTAGAAGACATAGAAACTCAAATTACTCTATATACTATAGTAAAATGTATGAGTGAATGTAAAATTAATACTTTGACGTATACTTCGTCTTTTCGGACATCTATCAAGACGCGAAGAGAACAACCTAGAAAGAACGGCAATGCTAGGCAGTGTACAAGGCAGGAGACCGAGAGGCAGATCGCCGATGCGTTGAAGCGACCAAGTGAGAGCAGCCACAAATACCACACTACACGAGGCCGCACATCTGGCCATGGATAGAGGCTCATGGAGGAGGACTGTCAACTGCGGGAGTGAGAGTCGCGGCCCTCAGTCATGAGGATAAAACGACACCGCATCTATATTCATCAATCAGTTGATAACGAGAACTGTAATGTGGGGGCCAAACGCTTTGCAAGCGTCGGACCGAGCATGTGTTCCTGAGTCATAAGGCGTGTGTATGGGGGCGTTTGTATTGGTTCGTGTATGCTACCGACCGTTCACGCCTTTTAACTCAAGAAAAGTGATAAAATTTGAAATATTTCAATATTTACTTAACAGGCCCGCGCTGGGCATAAAATCTAGTTTCTAATAACACAAAGACCCAAATGTTATTATATTAAAATAGGCACCTATAGAACCTATCGATAGTAATAGTATTGAGAGATCAAAGTTACAAAAGGGATTAAACAATATTATGCCTTCAGAGAATTAACATCCATGGCCCTCGACCTCAAAATATAATCCTGATTGAAGACTTAGTACCGTTTCAATGCGAAACTATAATCCTTCTACGAAATAAAAAATTGCGATCCCAGAATTACCACGTACCAATATTATTCAGAGGTTATGTGAAATACGATATTCGACATTTAGGATATTCGACAATTTGAGAATACCACGGTTTTGACTAAGAATGTTGAGATTCAGATATTTAGCGTAAAAAATATTTTACGTGACATCAATGAATACCAACCATGGGGGTCGCCAGCCTCGGAGCTGAAAAGGGGCAATAATAACAAAAATAGGGCCGCAGGCAATTTTTTTAATGAAACAATAATTGTATTTCGATGGATTTTCAAATTAATTTTAAGTAAATCTGTAATATGAAGAGAAAACATGTGATAATAATGTAATTTTTTTGTGAAGTTTCATCATTTAGTATGAAAAAATATACCTATTCCAATCTCTGCGAGCAGGGAGGGGCAGCTGCCCTCCTGATTATGCCCATGATGAGTACGATTAACGAAAATGCACCATAAAGTTTTGTAAATAAAGAGACTAATATGGTTACATCTGTAAAATTGTGTAAAATGTGTGTAATTTCACGTATCTAAGGTCTTTTTTTTCAATTCACACATTTTATACAGGTTGGGTACACTAAAAATTCATTTTTTTATTATATTCATAACATTTTTATATATCTTCCTAATGCAGTCCCGTAACTTTCCCATAAACGAAGTAAAACAAGAACTAATTTGCAAGTCGTAAAGGACTAAAAAAGTGACAAGTCTTAAGAGTGTGCATACCGACATTTCAAAAATTTGTAAAAACGGGAAACCTTCTATCTCGACAACCGTTACTAAATATGCTTTGGAACAAAATAAGATAGATGCATTCAACCTTTAGCTAGGGAATAATCGTAAAAGATTTTTTATATCTTAATAGATTTCTCAAAAAAAATATTCAAAAACACCTCTGATCTTTTTTCCGAAAGACGGAAACTCGTTTCCCGAAAGTCGCGGAGTAATTTTTTTTCTTGTACTGATAATCTAGGGAATTATTATATTGCATTGAATATTGAATATTGCACTAAAATCTAGGGAATAACCGTAAAAGTTTTTTGATAGACGCAAAATTAACCCCAAAAAATGGAAAAAACGCTATTTTTACCATTTTATCATGCGATTGTCACGCGATTTTGAACCTTAATGCCGTGGGAAAAATCTGTGACGTCATTCTTGGTGCCAAGCCCTTAAGAAGAAACGCCCGTCGAATAGGGTAAGGATTCCACGTATTTTTCTCTATGAATTGATTTGAATAAAAAGTGAGTTGGTTCGTGAGATACAAAATGATGACGCTGAATCGACTGTCACCCACTTAATCAAACAGCGCAGTGGTCGGCAAATGGTGACCCGCGTGCTGCATGTAATGCAGCCCTTTGGCCGCTTTGGCGAACTGAGCGCGGCTCGACCACAATCAGTCGGACTCATTCATGGGAGAAACCATTTTCAAGAATGTTTTTTTTTTGTAATAAATAATGTAATAAATAAATAAATAAATCTCAAGACAACGAAGGAGATATTGGTACGCGCATGTGAGGAGAATCATCCAGGCTCTCTCACATTGTGCTGCACGGCCAACCCCAAAGTAGACGACCCTCAGGCAGACCACCAATAACAGCTTGGAGTCGACCTCGCAAGAGACTAATAATCCCCAAACAACAGGCCAATAGGCCTAACATAAGAATAAGAAGAAGAATCTCAAGAATAAATTCAAAAATATTTTACTGATAACAATCTGGAATGTAACCAAATGCCAAGACTCCCAATGGACTAAAAGTATAGTAGAATGGCGACCATGGACAAGCGTAAGTAGATCCCAAGCACGCATGTAAGAAAATGTGCCGGAGAGTGCCTAACGGATGTAGTGAGTCCAGAACAAGGAGTTGTGGAGGACCAAAGGGGAGGCATATATCCAACGAAAAATCTGAGAGTCTAAGAAAGATAAAAAAGAAGATTCTGGAAGCCTTATTTGAAATTAAGAAAAAAAAATGCATAGGTTCTAGACTGAATTTCCAAAGAAATGCGTTTTGTTATTTTTGCCAAAAAAGAAGATAAGGTAGTATATTATAATTATCTTCTTCACCTCTCAGGCATCCTCAGCTGGATATAGGCCTCTTCCATACCCTTACATTTCTTCTGTCGATTGCTGCTTGCAGCCAATTTTTACACCCCACAGCGGCAATATCGTCGGACCATCTCTTTTGGAGTCTTCCCACGCCTCTCTTATTTTCCCGATGTCTCCATCTTAATATTTTAGCGCTGAGTATATTATATCTAATTGAATTAAATATTTAAGGTGAAACTAGTTAAACCGTTTTTGAGATCTCCGTGAAAAAAAATCTCCTTTATTTTAGATAGATTCTTAGACGACCACTGAAACAGCGTATCAGAGAATCAATGAAGTATGCACATTATAGATTAGGAACGAGATAGATTGAAGTCATCCATAGTACCAACGAGATTATTCAATTGTATTATCTAGCCGAGAGGTGGCATTTCTCATTTCCAATTCCTCTTGCATACATTCGACTCCACCCTTTTGCTGTTAGCGATTCTGCATCATCAGTTGTTGTCAGGAATGGGAATAATAGGACGAATGTTTGTAGGGAATTCCATGAGAATGATCGGAAAATACTTTACTTTAAATAGGAAATACACCTTCAAAAGTTTACCATTTTATGTTATTTTCCGCATTTGCGTTATACACAAATTGTTCTATTGTATAGGACCAACCATGTGGCAAGACAGGACAGTGACAGATGGTCACCTATAGATACTTGAATTGGAGCCATGGGATTACAAAAGCTTACGGGTCCTAGATGGTCCTAGATAGCCTATGTCCGTCAGTGGAACGCAAGTAGCTAGCCGTATGTAGATATAGCACCTATCTTCAAGGTCTTGAACTTCAAAACTGACATAATTAAATTTGTGCCAGGATGTGGTGGAATGGGTGTTCATTAGTCTAGGTATAAAAGTGAACCCTAGCCAAAGCCAACTTAGCGCATAGCCAACATGCCATAGTAGTTGCCTCAAACTTTAAATCCAGGTCCAGGTCCCACAAAACCTAGTAAATAAATAAATAAATAAAACGACTTCGAGCAGGTTCCAATTCCTACATAAATAAATTGGTCTGATAGAAGAATATTTCTGAACATACTCGTATCTACAGACTAAATTATGTTATACAAAGAGCCATTTGCTTTGAAATGAAGACTTCAATGTTTTTCCATAACATTAAATAAAATTAAATTTTATACGACTTTGATGATATTATAATAAAATAAATAACACCTATGTAAGTACCTATTTCCTTCCCAGCTTCGCGTGTCGCTGTAGCTGCTTTTTCTCCCCATGGTTCTATGTACCTGGTACCACCTCATTCCACGCGATGTTTCAGAATTGTCAATTAATTCCTAATTGAAACACCAGTTACGCACCTTAATACGGTCGGATATAGACTCGAATATGGCGGTAATTGTCACCGTGTTTATTTCGCATCAAACTCTTTATCAGACATAGTAAACCAGTAATCCACGACGTCAGAATTAAGCGACAACAGGTGTCAACTTAGAATAAAAGGGAAAAGGTAAGAATTCATATTCTTCTTCTTCAGCCCGTAGCCATCCACTCCTGGAGGTAGGCCTCCTCCATGCCAAACTATCTTGGGCCACTTGCATCCATGTTGCATCGGCATGCTTCACGATGTCACCTCTCCATCGGAGTTGTGGTCGTCCGGGATTTCTTGTGGTAGTCCTAGGACGCCAGCACAGAATGCGTCTTGTCCATCTGTTGTCTGAGGAGCCATCCTACTGGTCTGTTGCTCTCCCATGGTTGCCATGTTAGGATTCTAAGTGCCTATAGTGCCTGTCTCTCAGTTCCCTGTCTCCCAACGTGGTCTGCCCACTGCCCATTGCCATTTTAACTTAGCGATACGGTCTACTATTAATTATTTATTTGTACTGGTTGAGCAAGTTCAGGTATCAAAGGAAATGGAAAACGTTAGAAGAGGCCTGTATAATACGATATAAATCAGTATCAACAATGGAAAAAAGTGAATGCTCACGAACTAATCTCAAAGTCTAAGATCTTCAAGACCAAAATCGACAAAACGAGAACACTCACTAATCCCGAGAAAATGTAAAAAATACACACAACAATATTTTTGTTAAATGCGAGTTACCAAAAAATGTTTAAAATCCATGTTTTTTTGGATCAAATTGAATTTCAAAAGAGCGTGCAATGTTTCCAACACTTTCCAATTAATTTTAAGGATGAGACGAGAAACTCGTGTGTACATTCTCTCTACCCATATTGTCATATTATTAAATTTCATGTGTAATATTTTAATCAACGTACATATTATATTAAGAAACTCATTTAATTAGGTATTACTAGTCTCAAGATTTTAATAACACATTCTACAATTTATTTATCATTTAGTGTATTATTTATTACTATTTTCAATATACCCACATAACTACACGAGTCAAAAAGCCTTTTGACGCGCTATACATAAATAATGTAATGAAAAAAATGTATATGAATTCATAAGTAGTACTTAAACATCAAATTTAATGTTCTACTAGAAAACAGAAAAAATCAACAGTGAAGAAGAATAAATTAACCCCGATGAACATTGTCGGGCTTACGACTGACCTCGGTTGGCTTAAGTGATCACTTTACACTCGAGAAACATTCGCCATTTCAGTTCACCCCGGCTGGGATTCAAACCCAGACCTTCGTCTCGCTTAGTAGGGATCATATCCACTACACCACGAAGAGCGACGGCTGTGTTGTCGAATTTTATGTAGATGTAGGTTATTAAGTACCTACATATGTATTGTTGCATTTCTTACTGTTGAAGGGAGAGGGTGGTATTTTTTACATACCCGCCATCAATATTGCTAAGCCGAAAAACATAGTTCACAATCAACTATGCTGAGAGGCAACCAAGTACCATATTTACAAATCAAGAATACTCATTACTATTAATACATATTACTACTTACCTACGGTTTAATTAGTTATAGGATTGGACACAATTGGTAAGTAAGTACAGTTGGTAAGTATCTATGGCTGTTGTACTGTACATTGCTTAAGGGCTTGGCACCAGGAATGACGTCACAGTCTTTTCCCACGGGATTAAGGTTCAAAATCGCGTGACAATCGCATGATAAAATGATAAAAATAGCGTTTTTTCCATTTTTCGGGGTTAATTTTGCGTCTATCAAAAAACTTTTACGGTTATTCCCTAGATTTTTATGCATATTATGAGTACAAAAAAAAATTATTGCTCCGCGACTTTCGGGAAACGAGTTTCCGTCTTTCGGAAAAAAGAGCAGAGGTGTTTTTAATATATTTTTTTAAGAAATCCATACAAGATAAAATAAATCTTTTACGGTTATTCCCTAGATAAATGTTCAATGTACCTACCCTATTTTGTTCCAAAGCATATTTAGTAACGGTTGTCGAGATAGAAGGTCTCCCGTTTATGGAAATTTTTGAAATGTCGGTATGCACACTCTTAATATGCATTATCCTGATTATTATACCTAATCTTGTTGTAGGTATTGTAACAACAACATTTTAATAAGCTTATACTGGATTTTCATCGTGCAATATCCATCCATGCCGTCGAAAACAGAAACAATATAAGTCTATAAAGCCATTTAGGTACTAATGTCATTATTCGAACCGACATATTCTAATTTCCCGTAGCATCAACCTGCCTAAATGTCCCCGTCAAACAGTTGAGCTTGCTAAATTGACTATTAAAAAGGGGATATAGGGGTAAATTGGCGTTGCAAGTTGAGCTAAGTGGATAAATTACATACCCAGCTATTATTACAAGCATGTTTATACATAATTTAAATATTTGTTTTACGTAGTTACCGTAAAGGCACAAATATGTGTCATTTATTTGTATAAAAAAACACATTTTTTTACCGCGACTATAATATAGGTTCTTAATTATTACTATTAGATTACTACTTTTTCTGTGAGATCTTTGGGTTATAGAACTGACCTCCGTCTCTTTTTTGTTATTTTTTCGAATGTTTATAATTATAATAATATAATAAAAACAATACCAAATCATCTACTGGGGTCATACCAAAAACCTTACATAAAGCAATAAAGGATTTGAATTTAGGAAAAAATATTTAGAAAGAATGTCAAAAATCAATAATTATAAGCACTTGTTCGATTGTCAGAAAATTCCATTACACTACGTCGTAAGTACAAATTGATTAGAAACATAGCCTCGAACTATTTTCGAAGTGTGTATCCTGTTCTTCTTCTTCTTACACAATGAACTCTATATAATAGTGATGTAAATGCTAAACATTAACATCGATAATGAAAACCATCGATACCATTTTCTAAACATGTTGATGAACATGTTGTGTTGTATTGGTAAAAAAATAAAAAGGATTAATTATATAAATACATTTGTATAATGTTACCAACTAACTTAATATGCTGCCGCTAGAATTAATAATTAATTTCATTACGTAAATTAAATTATTTACATAAAACAATTGTCATTTTATAATTTATGATATTCCAGAAATTCAAGCTGTCTAAATGTCGATCATATAATTATATATTATCCTGCTTAAAAACAATCATTTCGCCCACCCAAGACAACATTGTAGGTAATAAAAATATACTTTACATGCCCAAATGTCGTGTGGAAATGCAGATAACGCTAGAAAATGTAAATATATCTTTTCACCTTCGTTAATATCATTATTAATTTATACATAAAAAATATTGGAAATCGCTTATAATTCGTAAAATCCCGGGAGCGTAATTAAAATATCGATGGCTCGATGTGTGATTCGATGATGATATCACGTGCCTATGGCAGATGTAATTTAATAAAAATATATTATTTGCGATGTTGTTTTAAGCGTAAAAATAAGTCAAATAACTAAATAAGCCTTACTTGTCGCATTTTTAGTCGAAAGGTGCATAAATTAACAATGATATCAACCAAAAAAACGTAAGCTTACCGATAGAAAGATACATTACAATTTGAGGCTTAATATATAACCACAGTCCGAAAAACCACGTTAGGGGATAATAAAATGTTTTTTTTAATTAAAATGCAACCTTAGATGAGCGAAACAATTGGATATTAACGTTAAAATATCTAATTACAATCACATTTTGACACTGTGAAAATCGTAAACGTCAAATATCAACAAAAGAATACTCTTATTGAATTATATGAAAACGAAGAAATGACTTCACACACATTTTCATAGTGTTGTATTGAAACAAATGATTTGCAACCGATCTAGTCACTATGACGAAATATATTTGATTAAGTACTTCGATAATCAAAGATTAGAAAGCAAGATACTTGGCTTCTGCCCGTCTTTTCATTCTTGTAGTTCCAGCTTGTGTTGAGGTGAGTGGAGAATAATAATAAAATTTTATTATTTATTTATTTTTATTTATTTAAAACGTGTGTAATTACAATAAGTTGACAGATTAAATTTATATTTGAGTATATAGATCTTAACTACATATTATAACGTTTTACCCCCCCTTATAAAGTTAAGCTTGTGTTAAGGGGGAGGAGTATCCCATAATTATCAGGGTTTGAAATATTATAACATAACATATAACATATTAGTCAAAATATACACAGTTTCATGAGAAAAACTCAATGAACAAAACAATCTTGTTGGCTAAAGGGCGCGGGTTTACCGCAAGACTCCAACGACTTACAGCCAACCCTCAAGAAACTAATAGGTACAAAAGGTAAAAATATATAAAAAATAATAATAAAGCAATGAAGTACAAATAAATAAATAATAAAAATAGGATGTAAGGCACAGGAGTAGGAGGCAGGAGGAAAAAGGGAAAGGAAAGGGAATGATCAAGTAGTAAAAGATTACTTATGTAATACCTGCACTATTGATGCGCTCCCCTCACACGACAGTCGAATGGGGTGTAGGTGCATGTTATATTTGTAGATATAATTTTATCGTACTTTTTTGTTTTATATTTAATTTTGATAAAATGCATTTCAATAACTAAATTTGTTATTGAAATGCATTTTAAGGGCGCAATCCATATATTATAAAAAAAAACTACGAGTATAATCCAATCACTCCGTTACAAACCTGTAAACCGACGCTTAATTAAAATGAACCTAGATATCGCCGTAGAATGAACAAACTGATCGACAAAATTTGGAAAACTAAGTTATTTTTTGTTTAAAACTTTCACGGAATTGCAATAATACGTTTAAACTATGAAAATAATGGTTTAGGTGCAATATCCGTTACCAACCGAACGCTCCTGTTAATTAATTTCATTAAAAAAAACTGGATAGAGGTATTGAAGGTAATTTAATTTATTAGTGATGCACAATTTTATTCATCAGTTTTCCTTTTTGAAACTAACTAGATTACCCACCACTATTTTTAAACGATACAACATCAAATTACATGTACGAGGTACCTAAATTGGTAAACCATTTTTAAAAAAAGCCATGTGAACCCTGTGCTGCCCCTACATAAATACATACCTAGACCTACAGTCACTCTAGGACTGAAATCCAGAAGTCCAGATGCATATTTGGGGGTCGCTTTACCGAGGAGGAGTTTAGCACCGGACATTATTGGAAAGATAAGTGGAGTTCCCAAGATCACCATCACAGACAATTCGTTCGACACCCCACAGTGAAGCAACCTGAGACACTCCTGAATAGGTTACAAACTGCCCAGTATAGACGTGGACATGTCCTCCATACCTTAGCAAGAGAAAACATCCCCTTTGCGAATGTGGTCTACCATCTCTGCCAGCTAACCCCAGTTACATTATACCTTTGGAAATTTGGAAAACTTTCGTATATCCTAAAATCTCCGAAATACCCAAACTATCTGAAGAAAAGAGTTTTCGACTCATGCATTTTACCAGTTCTAACATATGGTATTGAAACCGCAGTTTTAACTAGGCGAAACATGCAAAAACTGCTGATGGTAACACAACGAGTCATAGAGAGGAGAATGCTGGGTATTTCGTTGAGAGACAGAGGACAAATGAATGGACATGAGAGAAATCCAAGGTCACCGACGTGGTGAATCGGCTACCTTAAAATGGAGTTGGGCAAATCACGTTGCCAGACACTCAGATTCTAGATGCACCAAAAGTATTCTCGAGTGGCAACCTAGAACAAGCAAAAGGAGCGTAGGAAGACCTCAGGCAAGATGTTCAGGCGATGTGAGGCTAATCGCAGGTATCAAGTAGATGTAGCATGCCCAGGATAGGGATCTGTGGAAAGTCAAAGGGGAGGCCTATGTCCAACATTGGAATTAAAACGGCTGAAAAAGAAGAAATAGACACTATAGAATTTAAACCCACACATAATAGTATCAAGATGAACAAAGGAAGAAAGTACTTGCAAAACAATGTAAATAAGTTATCTAAGTTAATCAAATGCATAATTAAGACATGTTGGTTAGAACTATTTCACTGAAACAACTGTTCGTTAATGTATGCATATTAGTTAAACATTCTACAGTAAGTATTCCTCAACTTCTAACCACGTAGTGTACATATATTGCAACTTTGAATGCAACTGATAGTGCATTGAATAATATTATGCAATTCATGGTTTAGCATTTGGCAGACAGTCCCCCGTTTTCACCAACTTTTACCTAAGAAGGAGACCCCTAAGAAATTTCCATACAAAAACAGAGATAATATTCTATTTTTTGACACGCAGGCCTACCAACCACACCCTAATTCCATACAAAATGCAACACGCAACTCACCTACGTTAGGTGCCCAAATATCTCTGCCCAGGCTAGGCGAGTTGCGTGTTGCATTTTGTATGGAATTAGGGTGTGGTTGGTAGGCCTGCGTGTCAATAAATAGAATATTATCTCAGTTTTTGTATGGAAATTTCTTAGGGGTCTCCTTCTTAGGTAAAAGTTGGTGAAAACGGGGGAGTACCTAATTAGTAAGAACTGGATAGGGGGAAGTTGGCTAAATTGTACCGGTTTTGCAAAAAGTCATTTTTCGTAAAAACTAAAGATCATCGTAAACATATGAATATACCAAATGAAAGTGTAATTAGTTGGCTATCTCTTTTTATACTTCAAGAATGCCAGCAATAACAATAACTTTATTAAAAATGCGTCTGAAAAAAAAGTAGAAAACGGTACGATTTAACGAACGGGTCACTATATCGTACCACTGGTATTTAAATCGTACCTCCATACAAATTTCAAACCAAATTATGTAAAATATATTTTTGTGAAATACAAGAAAATTGGATGCAAAATCAGTTATATTTATAATCAGTAAATAAGTAACTAAAATATCCCTGATCTAGTTCAACGCAATTTATAATTAATTAGGTAAGTATAAATTTCATATGTATCGTAATGGTACGATATAGAGGACTTCTAAAGGTACAATATAACGAACTCGCTCAAATGCGGAAAAACAACAAATATCAACCTAACCCCAAAACTTATGCTCACATCAAACTAATTCATTAAGACTATATAAATTTTGAATTAAAATAATAATAGTAACATAATTCATCAGTCACCTTTCAGTGTGTTATACCCTTACATAACAACCACAAAAATTACATCGAGTGATCGAAAAATAATGATTTGCTAATGACATGTTTATTTTTACACCAGCAAAGCAAATGAATGTGTCAATAAGAGTTTATTGTTAGTCGCAATTAAACATGAATTGCTATTTTATAAAAAGATTCATAGTTTTAGAAATATTAAGGTGGTACGATTTAATAGGCGGTACAATATAACGTACTCTACCCTATATTCTACTTTTGATTAATTTTGAATAGTAATCTGTATAATATGAACCGCTGTCGAAATAGGTGAGGTGCTCGGTAGCCTGGTTGGTAACGCGCTCGACTCTTAATCCAGTGGGCGCGGGTTTAATCCCCAACTTATTCCACTTCACAACACAAGCTTCTAAGTGTTAAAGACATGAAGGTGTTTGTTATCTATGACTGAATACATTAATTGAGGTTGTACTATTGTCTATGAATAAGTTGCTAAGGCTCACCACAAACGTCCCGAAGTTCAGTTACCGGAATCGACCGTTTTGCAAAAAAGTTCCGATCTAAACCTCTTTCTGAATTCAAAATCGGGGTGACGCTGAATTCAGAGAGAGGTTTTGATCGGAACTTTTTTGCAAAACGGTCGATTCCGTTAACTGAACTTCGGGACGTGTGTGGCGAGGCTAACTTGATTATTAATCTTTAAAACTGAATGTATTATCATATGTTTGTTAGGATCTAATAATCCATCCTACACATATGTGAGTTTTAATTAAGGACCAGTACTGTAACTTTCTAATGGTTTCTCACCCGAAACACGCAGATAAAATGCACACGAAAAACGACCTTATGTATATCGTCATAAGGGTCATTTTCCTAAAACATTTTATCTACGTGTTTAGAGCGAGAAAGCTTACAAAGTACCCCCCCTGAAGGCATCAGCCTTTCTTCACTAAGCTTTCTGTGAAGTATACATATATGTATTTGGGTTTATTTCGATAAAGCCAGATTCATTATTTTTAAAAAAAATAGTCAAAATTACGCTTTTAAAGTGAACTAAAAGGCTCCCGACCCAACTGTGACATCAATTTCCCATAGCATTAAGGTTCAAAATCGCATGATGACATGGTAAAAATAGTGATTTTCCCATTTTTGGAGTTATATTCGCTTCAATCAAAACACGTTTACGGACATTCCCTAGATTTTAATGGATATTATCAATACAAAAAAAAATCTACGCGACATTCGGGAATCGAGTTTCTATATTTCGGAAGAAGATCAGAGGTGTTTTTCACATTTTTTTTGCCAAATCTATATGAGGTTCAATGTATCTATCTACTCTATTTTTTCCAAAACATATTTAGTGACGGTTGTCGAGGTCTCCCGTTTAAAGACTTTTTTTAAATGTCAATATGCATAGGTGGGCACCCAGAATCCTACAGTGGAGGCCCTGGAACAAAAGGAGAAGCGTCGGAAGACCTCCTAAAAGGTGGTCTGATGACCTAGTCCAACAAGCCGGAAGAACCTGGATGCGGAGGGGGAGAAACAGAGATGAGTGGAAGGAAATGGAAGAGGCCTACGTCCAGCAGTGGAGGGAAGAAGGCTGAGGAAGAAGAAGAAGAATATGCATACTCTTAATTGAAAGCATCATTTTTCTTTACAATTTAGTTTTAGTGTGTTTGATGTTTTGGACCATGGTGACCATGGAGAAGAAACGCAATGACGTATCTTGTTGGTTCATAAAATTTCGATATAAAAATCACAAGGTCAATTTTAGTCATCGCTCTTTCCTGATGAATTCTCTCCCCCCTTCCCCCCGTTCAATTTTTTTATCAAGCGGGGTAAAGCCAGTTTCCGTGGTTAGGAGTAACGAGGCTTAAAAATTTGGTAACCTAAGATTTAGACAGTGATAATAACAAATTTTGGATAATATCAGACCATCGAATTATTATTTCATTATTTTCGATACTACAACTAACTACGATACACTAGCTCCATCTCGTGACCCATGTACTCAAGTAAATTGATATTCATCGAAGTTGTAGGTACTCGTATTAAGTAAGTTAAGTAACATCAGACATTGAAAAGCTTAGTTCGATCATTCAACAACTTGTTACTTTAAAATTACTTCAGTCTATTTGCATTTTGTGAATAAACTGATCGCAAGTTCATTAAAATGCATTGCCTCCGTCACTCAGAATAACTTATTTCTCCGTTCTCTAGTTTGAGATAACTTTATGTTACCATTAGGTACTTACTTAATACTGATGCATTGTTTTTGTCTAGGTACCTACCAGAGGTGGGCACCGTTAATCAAAAAGTTAACTTCGTTAATCGATAATCCGTTAACTAAAAAGTTAACTTCGTTAATCGATAATCCGTTAACTAAAAAGTTAACTTCGTTAATCGTTAAAGCGTTACATTTTGAAAAATGTAACGGAAGTGATCGTTATTCCGTTAAAGCGTTAATGTAAAAAAATCGCGGTTAAATGACATGAATTAGAACTACATAAGTACAACTACTATCACATTTACAGTATCGCGACGTATCCCAACAAAGTGAAATTTCTTTTCCAACTCCCAACCCACATACGATACCACACATAACCCCATACAACCCTTGGATTATCTAATGCCAGCGCCTCCAGTGGATGATGTCTATGCAATCAATCAAATATTAACGGACTTAATTAACGGAAGTAAAATGTAACGGAAGTTAAATAATCCGTTAACAATTTTTGTAGGTGAGAAAAGCGTTAAATCGTTAACCAAAATGTTAACTTCGTTAATTAACGATTAACGGATAAACGCTTTTCTGCCCAGCTCTGGTACCTAGCAACCTACCCACATTTACATTGAACACCGATTCAAGTTGTGTTCTAGAACAAAGTTTAAATTTCATCTAAATGATTGCATTGTATTGACGTGGAATTCTATCTACTCTGCATTTACGAGTATTTGTGCTTTATTTGAAAAAAATAAAAATGCTTTCAGAGTATGCATACCGACATTTCTTAAATGTCAAAAAACGGGAGACCTTATATCTCGACAACCGTTACTAAATATTCTTTTGAAAAGTGTAACTTAAGCAGTATAGAACGTGTAAAAATAAGTTTTGAAAACGTATTACTTTTCATATGGCCGTTAGATATGTTTACACATTTCTTTTATGAAGAATAGGAATATTGACATGAAAAAAGAAAACGGGAGAAATTAGATCTTGACAACCTTACTAAGTAATCTAAATATGCTTTATAAAAAATAGGGTAGATACATTGAACCTTAATCTAGGGAATAACCGTAAAAGATTTTTTATATCTTGTAGGTATAGATTTCTCAAAAAAAAAGTGAAAAACATCTCTGATTTTTATTAAGATGAGAGAAGTGCATGAAAAACCTAAAGTAGATGGCAAATCACGGCTGGAAGAGGGCCCGGCCCCCCTCCCCCCTTATATACGCCACTGAACAACACTTTTGCTCTGTGAGACTTCTGAAAAAAGAGACTGTGCTATACTGCCAACATTAATACAGAAAAAAATCAATACAAAATGCACAGATAAATCAAAGTGCATATAATTAATTCTCTTTGGTTCGCCCCACGAGACTTGTGGTCCCAGCAAGGGATGCAGTTAGTTGTTGGGCTGCCATTGATGTATGTGTGTGATGGAGGGGTCGCCAGATACCCCGGACACGTGACTTGTAAGATAACAAGACCCCACAACGGCGCTCACACAGCAATTATCCAGTGCACTGCGACGTCACACTCGATTGCAATTGCATTCAACACTTTGGTAACCAGACTCATAACTCATAAAAATTCTCATTTATTTAATTGTTTATTTAGGTACTTATTTATTTATTCATTTGTTTATTTATTGAGACACTCACAGAGAATTGACAGATATACATAAATTAAAAACATCAAACACAAATTTCAGGTCAACCCCCCAATTACGAGCGTCCACAGCATGCACGTATGTATATTATATTACGAGGCAACAGTATAACTTATTAAAATTACTAAGAACAAAACTGAGCAAAAGGAATAATAAGCGATCAGACATAAACTAGACAAATAGGTATGTATTGTGTGTGCATTCTATGATGTCTTGTGTATTTCCGTCTGTGCAATGCAGATAAATCCGGTTCAATACCTAAAATAGTTTAGGAATACATCAAATGATTTGAAAATTGTTTGCTGATGTCCAATTTTTTATTTAAAGTTGGGAGCCCCACTGTGACGTGTCGCATCATTTCCAGGGCGTTAAGGTTCAAATCGCATGAACCATCGCATAATAAAATGTTAAATACTTATATCGTTTTCTTACTATTTGAGGTTAATATTTCTTCAATAAAAAAAAAAAACATTTATTCGCTAACTTGTAATGCATTTTATCAATTCGAAAAATAGTTTAGTCTTTTTAAAAAATCTTTCGAAAAGAACTTCGGATGTGTTTTTCACATAAAACATTTAAAGGTACAAACAATCTTTTAAGGCTATTCACTAGATAAAGGATCAATGTATCTACCCCATTTACTTTCCTACAGTAAGTATATTAATTTTAATAAGGTTCTCGAAAATCTCTTTTTTTTAATGTCAATATGCCTAGGTACAACCAGTTTTACAGTAGGTAGGTACTTTCCTTTTCAGTATAATTTCCTTGAATTCATTTTTTTTAAATAATTGATTTTGATTATCTATCTGTCCGAATATTCGCTTAGTTTCGAATATCGACTGATCAACCGCCATGCAGAGGTGTTCAAGTACCAACTAAATTTTTGAAATTTCTGTAACAGGAAGCTACTTATTTAGGTATTTGTAATCATCTTTGCAATAAATTAATTATTAATTACTTAGATTTTTTTTCGATAGTACAATTAAACTGAATTGGTTAACCCGTCCATCAAGTGTTAACCTTCCATAATGAATGAGTGTGTTGGCGCAAAGTTGGTAGATATGAAGTAGGTATCTAATTTTATTGCTTTCTTGTTTGTGATTAGGTTGGTACCTCTGCTGTATCATTATAAACCACACCCCTTTTTTCTGAGATTCATGCAGATATTATGCTAAACATTTGGATCAATAAAATGAATCATCAGGATACGTGAAAAGAAATAAGTATGTAATTATAAAACAACACAAGATTTTATGACTAGACATACTCGATTTGTTTCTTCGTGGCCTTCTAAACGATATCAAACACGCCCTTTGGGGGCGCTTGGATTCCTTCATTCCAGCAATGGCACCTCCCAGAAAGGATAGGCAGAATCAAAATTTGTAAAATTATGAGTGAGTTCTACTCGTGAAGCACTTTCGTGAGATACAAACGGTATGCAGCGACTGGATCCTCTCGATCTCTCGGTATCTCCCAAGGCTGGAGCTGGACAAGTTCCGAATTACGACCTGGATTCATTTTCCAACGCCCTTTCATACGATATCACACATGACCCTTGGATCCCCCTGAAACCTATTACGTATTTTTTTGTCTTTTGAGAAAGCTGATCCAATTTGGTACAGAATCGTATTTTCACCTGGTTAACGTATGTATGTTTGCAAACTCAGAAAGTTGTTAAAAAATTAATTGCAAGATTTGCACACAAAAAAAATAACAACGGAGGGATGTTAAATAAAAATAATTTTAGCTGAATTCTTTTAAATTCATTGCACACGTCAAAACTCGAAAAAGAAGTAACATCATAAGTAATAATAAGCATCATAAACATACATATTGATGGAATTGTTTTCGCATTCAATGGCGAAAAGGTTTATTTTATAAAGAATTTTGGGCACGAATAAAAACACAAAAAATGGCCGTCGACACGATAAAAAAATAATGTTGTAAGAATTGCGAATTGTGGTGAAAAATCAAAAGATTTTCGCGTTACTTTCCTCGAGTTAGAAAAACATCAGCGACTCTCAGACGCGTGACTGGAATATGGGAGATCTTAAGGGAGAAGGAGCAAGAAGGTAACGGGATAAAGAAAGGATTACCGATGGCTGAGACGTGTATGAGGGAACATCAATAATTCCACATACAATATTAAAATTTATGGAATATAGGAAATAGGTAGGTGAAAGATAAACAACTAAGCTTATACGCTCGTGTGTGTAAGTTAAGTACGTAATTAATTGAAAGTACGTAATTAATGTTAAGTACGTAATTAATTAACGTGAAAACCTGAAATACAAAATGTTGTACAAAAATAAATAAATAAATCTTTATTGGATATAAAACATTATACCAAATGATATAGGTCTTGTAGATATAGAAAAGTCTACATAAAATTGTCTGTAATATGTTTTTTGAAAAAGGTGATTAATAGCCTAAATTAGTATGTAATTTCGGCCCGAGTTTATTTTGAAAATTTTTACTGGGTTTCAATTCCAACTAAAAGAATTACCTAATTGTAGAAAAAAATATTTTTTTAAACCAAGATTAGGTATATGACTTTACATCCTAGATCTGTTTTTTGCGGTCGTTCAAACGATGCCAAGAACGCCCTTCAGGGGTGCATGGGTTCCTTCATTCCGATGGCGCCTCTCACCAAGAATTGACACATTCAAAATTAGAAAAATGATATGAGTTCTACTCGTGAAGCACTTTAGTGAGATACCAAACGCGGCGGTATGCGGTGAATGGATTCTCCTGATCGCTCAGTCTACCGAGGCTTTACCTGAACAACATTTGACTTACGATCCGGATTTCTTTTTCAACGCCCTTTCATAAGATACCACGAAATGCAGGAAACGACAAACTATGTACCTTATATCTGTCTGTCTGTCTACTTATTGTAATTACTTTTAAATTTAAAAAAAAAATAAAAAAAAAGTAATATTGACAAGGAAGAAAGTTACCTAATACTAGCAGGTAGGTACTTCGCTATTTCCACACATGTTCAATTCTGGAAACTTTTATAAGGGTCTGTATTATACCTTTAGGTACTGAAATTTATTCAAAATCACATCACTAGTCCAATATATTCGATTCGTATTGCACCTGGTTCCCAATCCATACTTCCGAATTCACATCTATTTGAATGCATCGCAAGAACACCATTATTTTCACACGTACCTACTTGCAGGGTAGGCAGTTAGGTAGTCAAGTAGGCACTTACATCCTCACACATGTTCTCAAGAAATAATTTCTATTTTCTTTCATCCCCTGAAAAAAAGTTGTTTCCCCTTTATATTCAACACCCTTATTATAAACGCAATAGGGTGGATTGATTTTGCATCTAAATTTTAAAATTCGCGCTGTGGTACTATTCACTCAATATTGAATTTAATTTAATTTTATTTATTAATAAAGTTACAAATACAAAATTTATAACTTAAAATTAACAATTACAGAACACAATGTTCAATTGATTTCTTGTGTAGTGTGACTATTGATAATATAGATACACAGGGCTAGATCTGGAGTATTTAATTGTCAGTGCTATCAGAGTAACTAAAAATCTACTAGATTTTGTCTGTAGGTAGTAGTCTAGACCCGTGAAATATTTGCAGGCTCTCCGTGCACTGATCTCATACTTTTATTTAGTATCAAAGGCATTTACGGGGTCACTAAACTACTAATAATTTTTACTTACCATTAAATGGTAGGCATCAAAAAATAATAATTCACAATCACATTGCCGTTATCACTACTTGCATAATGACAGCATCCACTGTGAGGTTGTACGCTGAAAGCCGTTAGAAAACATAAAAATATATATCTACCTATTTAAAATTAGTAAATAAACAACAATATTGATGTGCCTACTTACGTCAAGAGACATGTCTTAAGTAAACAAATTGTATATGACATAATATAATAAAAGGATGTAGAGAGGTACGCTTATTAATAAATCAGTGCGTGAAAGCATTCGATTAACATTCTTCTAAATTACTGTTCTTCATATCCTGACACAGGTAAATAATAAGTTATTTAAAGCTTTTTGGATAGTAAAAATATCCAGCATTAGCGACCCACCTTATTTTAGAATAGGAATAGGGTGGGCTCCGGATCCGCTACAAACTCTTATTTTCATCACCTTGATATGTAGATTTATCTATTTATTTTATTATTCAATTTGAATTTAATTTCAACATTTCATTTATATTTTTGCTTTCATTCAATATAACATGGGTAGGTACCTACACAGTACATATCCACGAGCAAAGAGATGTAGATTGAATTTCGGAGAAACACTTGAATTTGAAATAACCCGTGAAATTAAATATTATTTACGTACCTACAGACGAGTACCTACCTACATGTATTGCATACCGTATTATGAAGTCGTATTATGTGACAAAGTAGGTACTTTTTCTCTTTATCACAGTTGTGGGGCCACTCGCGTGCAATATAGTGTTCCCACATTTTTTAAAGGTATTGACTGTAAGTTATTGCGTTAGCAATAAGTCCGCCTTTTGGCACACAAGATTGTCTTATTTTTTTGTAATCATTGTAATCATTTTGGTCAATAAAGATTTATTTATTTATTTATTTTAAAAACTGTCGGATATGGACAACCTTACTTTTAGGAAAAAATATCTTCTTCCGTGTATTTAGTTAAAATTTTTGTCTTGTTTTGTAACAATTTCTTGCCCGCAATGTTTATTTATTTATTTTAATCTTTAAGCGAACGAGAAATACATATAAACGTAAAAAAAATATATGCATAGTACAGATTATAAATCTTTTTTCACTAGGGCGAACTTTTCGCAGAACTGCGATTTCTTCCAGTTAACCCCATCTAATCAATATAATCAATAACGCAATATTAACTCCGTAATGTGTACCTATTTTTATCGCACTATCATTTCCAAGCAGGAAGAATCTGGATCTGAAAACAGATGAGTGGAAGAAAATGGAAGAGGCCTACATCCAGCAGTGGAGGGAAGAGGGCTGAAGAAGAATCGTCTTCATGGTCTTCAACATATTAAGACTCAAGCTTCCATCTGTTTGTTACCTGTCTTACAACAAAATATCGATTATGAATTTCACTTGTGTCTCGTACCAGTGATAGTCTTGACGCTCCTTCGATCCTCGACCTCAGATTTCAAGGGATAAAAATTTTTGGAAATCCACTGTTTGTGAACTCCATGTTTGCGTTTTCACTGTTGCTATTACGACGAGGATATTTTTTTTAGAGAAAGCACTTTAAACAGATCTGTCTAATTTAAGCGGGCACCTAAAGGACACCAGAACCAATCAGGGCTTGAAAGTAAGTCTTCTAGGTTGCGTACGTCTAATTTCGCATGAAAACTGAGGCGTTATGATTAACCAATAGGATCGAAGGAGCGTCAAGACTGGCACTGGATCACTGGCGCGAGACGCATGTTGAATTTCCGTGTGTGTTTACAAATACAATCTATTGTACTAAATTGCAATAACTACAGTATCCATTGTTACTAATAGAATTAAACCTATCAATAGAGCAAACTCAAGACCTCAGAGTTTCAGATATATTGATATAAAGTTACTTATGTACGGTGTCCGGTAAGTTCGTCTAAAATCAATTTGTCTAAAATCAGTTCGTCTAAAATCAATTCGTCTAAAATCAATTCGTCTAAGATCGACGAATTGATCGTTAGGCAAATTGATTTTAGATCAATTCGATAACGATAACGATCAATTCGTCGATCTTAGACGAATTGATTTTAGACGAATTGATTTTAGACGAACTGATTTTAGACTAATTGATTTTAGACGAACTTACCGGACACCGTATATAAGTAACTTTACATATCAATATATCTGAAACTCTGAGGTCTTGAATTTGCTCTATTGATAGATTTAATTCTATTAGTAACAATGGATACTGTAGTTATTGCAACGGTAGAAATGACAATAAGACTTATTGATTTTAGACGAATTGATTTTAGACAAATTGATTTTAGACAAATTGATTTTAGACGAACTTACCGTAAACCCTTCTATACAGGGTGTCCGATATGTTTACAAACGGCACAACTGCAAGTATTATAGCTTTGACTCTATTATTTGCTGTATAAACACTGTAACAATATTATTATTGCTGTTGTATGGACTAACGTTACCGATATTTGCTTCTAAAAGCTCTTCTCGCTACTGTCGTATTGTGTGCTTTGCATACACAAGCTTAATGTTATCGGGAAACAATCGAAGACTTTACATAACAGGTAGCAATTGTGTGTAATAATAGTAGTATAACTGTTTTGTCCAATAATATCAATATCAATATTTATATTGTAAGACAATTTTTAAATACTGATATTTCAGGCAATAAATCGTGCAATTCGTCATACACACTCTACGATTCCTTATACTCAAAACACCTCCGTCCTTGAGAATCTGGTCGGCCGTGCTTCCTTACACCTCTTTTTTCATCAGGTATAATATTTACTTTGTTATCTTTTCATCGTTCATTCTCTCTACATGTCCCAACCATCTCAACTGTTTCACATATATTTTGGTCAGAACATTCGTTTTACATTACAGTTTGCATGTACTTAATTAATCAAAAATAAGAAAATAAACTGCCTATAATTTTCCGGCTGATAGTAGTACTGCTGAGAAGAAATCACAAATCACCCAAAAAAAAACTGAAAAAAGTGTTGGCAAATCCTGCTGCAGCAAAAATACACGTAGATCATTTTAAGTAAGTTTTGGTCGAAAGGAATCGAATGACGAATTGTATGATTGTAACGGAAATAATAAGTGTGTGTAAGGATTAGAAAGGGCTGCTTTCTCTGTCTACCATGCAAGAGACGCGGCATGCTTGGACAGAATAGAATAATAGAACAGTAGCTAGTGAGTGAGAAAGGTAGCTATTTAATTTCATATATCCCTACTTTGATGATTTTTTTTTCTCCTTGGGTTTATTCGACATGAACAATATTCACATGAGTTTTTTATTCGATAACGTATATTTTCAAGCAAATGAGAGACCACTGCGAGTGGAAATGAATAGAATTTCGAAAATAAATAAATAATGAATACGTAAACAAATCACCTCCCCTTGTGATATAATTTCCATGCTTCTCCCCAGCTCTCATAGATGGCGTACGTATAAAGTTGCTGGCCGGAGAGATGAGGACGTACACGATGCTTTTGTGATCCTAGAGATCGCCGTAGTATTGCATTTCAAGTGGAATATGTCCAGGAGTATACAGTAGGGTAAACATTTTGTTGAACTTAAATAATTCAAATTCAAATAAGTTTGTTAATCACTAATATCTAACATTTCACATACGTACATATATAAATCTTATTACAATATTAACACTTTCCATACTACCCTTCAGTGTGAGGAGACCTCGCGTATTGGAGGGGAGTTTCGGGGTTATCAACAATCCTAATACACAACATTATCGACAAAACAATGACACAAAAAATATATATATAAAAAAAACAACAATAGTAATAAATCAGATTCATGCTCTCTCAATCTCAATCTCAACTCAAATCTCTCTTTCAATTCAAATCTCTCTCTATGCTTGACTGTAATTTTTTTCAACCCTTTCTATTCCTTCGAATCGTTTAAGATTTCAAGGTGTCTAAGTAATTTGGAAATCAAAGAGGAATCGAGTAGGTACTCACATAATTATGTGTGTCTTACAAACACAGAATACCCATACCTTCGGCGTCGAGATCCGCGATTCTACTAACAAGCCGACATATTTTTGGAGCATGTTGCCACGTTGAAATGGAATTGAGCTGGTCAAAGAAGATGGCACTAAGAACAGAAGTGTTGGGCTGGAAGACCTGAGGTTGTGGGCTGACATTTTCCAAAGAGCTGATAGAACCTTGATGTGCAAGGGAATGGGAAAGACCTACATCCATCAGTGGAGACAAGAGGGCTAGAAGAAGATGACGAAGTAAGAAGAAGATTCAACCATCATGCGCTCAATATTACTATGGATGAATGAATGAATATTTTTTTTTCCAGAATATATAGGAACAAAGAAACAATCAATACAAAAATACATATGTACACAAACAATTCATTAAATGTGGCACAAAGTTACCTCAAGTATCCGGAAAAAAAATGCTGCCTCACTAGACCGAGTACGGGAAAATAAATTCCAAATTTTATTCATAAAGCGTGTGTTTAAAAATAAAAAAATGATATTTACCCTATAAATGTCAAAATAATATCGTCGATATGAATGCAAGGCAGGCAGACCACTTGTGTGACCACACGGTGGAGTCGTGTATCGGGGGGAAGTTCAGTGTATGATGGTAGAGCAGATGTGACTACCTACTCGTACTTACAACTACTGGAAACTGGAAGGGAGAAGACTATACTCCATTGGCACTCCAGTGCCATGGGAATATTAAAAAGCAAACTGTCCCCACGTGGACATATTTACTCTATTACAAAACTGGGATAATTAGTTTCAAAAATACTAGCTGCATTGTAACCGTGACAGAATCATTTCATCTCGCCTTAGTAGATAGAATATCGGTGTCAGCTTAGACGTTCTGGGTTTGATTCCCGGCCTCGGTGGATGTACACAGTCGGCGCTTGAAAAACAAGTAGTTTCCTTCTCGACTCACTCACTAGCCTACTTAGCACACAGAGTAAGAGATCAGAAAACATGAGATAGCCGGCATCCCAGGTTCTATTACCGGCCGTGGCCTATGGATGGGTCGGAATTGGTGAATTTTACTTTACTGAAAAGCGATCGCAGCAAGCCAGCCGACGATCAGTCATAAGCCTGATGGAATGT
The DNA here is from genome assembly GCA_963576895.1 of Ceraclea dissimilis. Classification (NCBI taxonomy): domain Eukaryota; kingdom Metazoa; phylum Arthropoda; class Insecta; order Trichoptera; family Leptoceridae; genus Ceraclea; species Ceraclea dissimilis. Next base: position 2,902,821 of record OY756360.1, read on the forward strand.
CCATCCTTCGCTATCTTATGACTATGAGTATACGTGTTGAAATAAATTCAACTAAAGTTTCACAAACCATATCAAAAAAAACTGGTCTGGTATACAAAAATCTGAATTCTTACCTGCACAGTGCACACTTCACAGTAAGACTGTGTCGTAAGAGCAGAATACATCGTCAGCGCCGGGAAAGGACCCGGCACCTCCCGCTTGAAAGTCCGTTGCTCCAACTACGTATTGTTCTCGAGAAACCATTAGGTCAAACGCTAAACAATCACATGTCCCACTTTGCAAAGTGTCCCATTTTTCATAGGTCATAAATTTCCCATCTCTGATAATATTTTGCGTCCCATGAATACTATTATTACTTACTTATGTCCCATCCCACCCCAGTTTTTGTACCCCCCTTATAATTTTTATTTGGAGTGGAATACTAAACAATTAATGTCCTCCCCACTGTCCCGTTGATTGGTACGGGGTTATCGATTAAATTTGAAGTGGCGTCGTATTGGGGTCAGCGTACAATATTATTGTTTGGACCTAATGATCCGAGATCATTGAAAATTCATCAAGGATTTTATTTTGATTTCTGATGAACAATACCCATATTGTTGAGAGCTAATTACTTATCGAGATTGCTAAGAGGATTATTGGAAAAATGTTCACGTGAGGAGAAAATATTCTCTACATGAATTTTCAAAAATAGTAAAGTAAAAATATCCATTATATACGGAAAAGCTAAAATTTCCCCTTTTGTACTTATTGTTATAGAAAAACAAAATTATTTTTGAAAATCACAATTTATGTTTATGTCATGGTAAAATTTGAAAAATAGGGTTTTTTCTAATCTTTGGAGTTAATTTCGCTTCAATCAAAAAACTTTTACGGTCATTCCCTATATTTTAATGCATACTATAGATCAGGGATGTTATATAAGTACATTTTTTTGAGAAATCTGTATAAGACAAAAAATATTTTACGGTCATTCCTTAGATCAAGGTTATTTTATTTCCTATTTTTTTCTAAAGCATATTTAGTAAGGTTGTCGAGATCTAAGGTCCCCAGTTCTTTTTTTTATGTCAATATATCTACTTTTAAGTTTCAAAGAAATGAAAAAATATCCTATGCCTCATCCACATGCTGTCCGACATTCCACGAGTCCCGCGCGAATGAGTAAAAAGGCGTTAACCGTCGGTTACGTATACAGTTCAAGACAATCACCTCGTCCGTACGTCCTTTTACTCATTCACACAAAACTCGTGGAGGGATGCCGAGCGTGAAGCGGCCGCACTAAGTCTGAATTTTGCTAGGAGAGAAGGACTTATCCAGGTTTACTATTGTTTGAAAGTATTGCATAAACCTACGCATACCTTCTATGTATTTCTGAAACAATAAAAGTAACCCCGACACGTAAGAATGTCTCAAAAGTTAGAAATTCTTGGTATTGCTTGTTTATTCGAAGTTACAAATTAGATTAGGATCCCTGATATAAAAGTTGGGAACCAATACGAGGAGTCAAAAAGCAAAAACCTATAACTCCGTTAGTCCGTTACTAATAAAATCCTTGGTACTAGGGATTTACGAGTTATGTTCCTTCACTGAAATCATCATTATTTTATTTTTTACGCTTGTGTCGCCCATATGTTGTATGAAACGATGAATCATTAGTTTCTAATGCTTCATCCACATGCTCGCCGACCATCCACGTTTTTTTGTGTGAATGAGTAAAAAGACGTTAACCGTCGAATACGTATACAATCCAAGGCAATCACCACGTCCGGACGTCTTTTTACTCATTCACACAAGCGTCGGCGAGCATGTGGTAGAGGCATAAAATTACTCGTTACGCTAACTTGTGATGCTATTACCTATATATATAAAATAAAGTCGGTTTTTTGTAAGTGTTCGTTTGTTTAGAATAACATTTGTGATAATATACTATGTGTTCTAACGTTACCGGTTTTGGAGAAAAAGTTTTTCCTAGGAGATGTCATGATGATGAGGGGATTCAAGTGTTGTGTGAGATCATGTGTGGCATCGTATGGAAGGGTGTGGAAAAAAAGTTCAGATCTTAAGTCACATTTTGTCCAGCTCAAGCCTATAAAGTATGCCGGGTTGGTTTGTCAAATTTGCCGTTGCAAAGCACGGGTAATTCAGCTAGTAGGTATGTTATAAAAGGAAGTCGAATTCTCCTTGAGAGAGAGTCCAAAAGAGGAAGAAAAATAAAAAAAAGTGCTGGATTTTATTGCCCCACTAGCCTGTTCCGGGGCAATAATTTGGAATACAGATTCTCCTATCCAATGGAATAAATATGAAAAGTGGACATAGGAGTCTTTTCTTCATGCGATTAGCTATTGGTATCTACTCCCAAGTTATTATGGTCTGGTGTGTTTGAGCGGTTCGTTACATTCTGTCTTTTATCCAATTGACTATTGAACAAGTAAGAGTACTGAGGTAATATTTTGTTGTTCTTACTATGTACATGCATCTGGCAGACGGTAGTAGCAAGGTACCACCCCTTATACATTCATCTTTCTTTCTGCTTTCTCTAGGACTGCGTCCTGGCATCACTCGGAACCAAGTCCTGGGATGAGAATGTTCAGCAGTCCCACCGTATTTTATTTGCACTCGAAGTGAACAATACAGTTTACTACCGTTTTTTTTTTGTAGTACCCAGTGTTGTGCCCGGGTAACTTTATTGGTTGCTAAGAATTGTTCTCAATAATTGACTTTTCAGAATGAAATAATATTTTTCTAACCTTTTTAACTATTTTTTTTCCGGTCTCATATACCTATAGCCAGTCGCGCTCACATACTCATTAGACACATGCACACTTCAAAAAGTACAATAATTATGAATTACTGAAATACATGAGCATTAAGCAAGCAAGATAAGGAATGAGGTTATTAGCAAGACTGGTGTTGTGACAAGAATGAAAGTAAACAAACTTAGATGGTTTGGGCATGTTGAGAGAATGAATGATGACAGGATGACAAAAAAGATATATTTGAATGAGCGAAGAGGGGTGAGGAAGCACGGCCGCCCGAGACTGACCTGGTCCGATCATGTCGACCAGATCCTCAAGGATGGACGCGTTTTGAGTATAAGGAATCGGAGAGCGTGTATGACTAATTGCATATATGTGACGGAAGTTAGGAGTGTGTGTAAGGATAGGGCTGTCTGGCGCTCTGTCCTCTCTGCCTGCCCTACAAAGGACGTGGCGTGAGAGTATAGATAGATAGATAGATACTATAGATAGATTAAGCAATTACAATCAACATTACAAGTAATTTGTATATTATTCTTAAACATTTGTTCACTAGGGCGAGCTCATCGCAGTGCTGTGATCTCTGCAAGCTAACCCATATTTTTGTGGTTTTCGCCCACCACTCCGGAGAACGCTCTTTCCACCTGATTTATCCGGAACCATTATATTCTTGTACATTCCCTAAAACATCACCATCTATGCACCATCATGTTGTGAATATTCGTAGAATGGTAGATAGTACCTCTATTAACAGGTAAGTTTTACCTAATTAGGTAGTACTTACCCATTTTCATTTTAATTAATTTTATTATCATCAAATGGACTACAAACAGTATTGGATTAATTAAATAATCTGCAAAATCGCATCTATTGATTAATATGATGTATGTATGATCGGCTTTATGGCTATGGCTTTTTGAAAGGTTTCTGTAAATTAAATTATTATCAATAGGGATTCTTCTCATAATTATAATTCTGCGAGTTACAGTGTAAGGATGTAACGCTAATTTGTTTATTGTTTATTGTTGTTTATCGTCCTAAGACCCTATGTCGGGCACTTGGACTCGTCAGTTTTACATAATTAGATATATGACAATTAAAGCAATAGTAATAATACCTAATAATGCACAACATCAATGCTAAAGAGTGTAAAGGGATCTGTTAGATTTCGTCAGGAAGATAGTATGAGCAAGACAATAGATAGTGAAAGCACAATAAAGAATTTGCCAAAAGTTAATAGCATAATATTATATCATACAAATCTTTATTGTGGCACCTTTCGTATCACATTGCTAAGGTTTCTTTTTTGTCTAAAATACTATTACATAGCTAAGCTAATTTAATGTACCTACATATTTTTATGTAAAAGTGAAAGACTAGGTACGTAGTTTACAACCCACGTACTGGCCTGTTTTATTTTATCATTTTCTTCGCTAAAAATCCTCTGCAATGCTTGATGCTTTTTTTGTGCATATTTTATATCAAAGGATCATTTCTTATACATATTTACAATTCACGCTGTTATGTGGCACTATCTCCATCGTTTTTTCCAAATCAATTTTGAACCTAAAACTTAAATAATTAGGCTTGACTGATTAAATTATTAAGATGTGATCATTCTCGTTTATAAAAGCCATATTGACAAAATTTGAGTTCTTTTCTATTTAAAAAAATGACATTTCAAAATACGTGCATAACAGCTGAAAAAAAGTGGATGAGAGGTGGTCGGTAGCCTGGTTGGTAACGCGCTCGACTGTTAATCCAGTGGGCGCGGGTTCAATCCCCGACTAACTCCACTTGGTAACGCTATATACCCTAACGCCACCTCCCTTGCGGGGTAGGCAGAGAGAACGGATCGCCAGACTTTCCTATCCTGACACACTTGAATGTTAATCAAGTAGGCGCGGTTTCGATCCCCGATGCCGACCTACTTTACTTCACGACACAAGCTTTTAAGCTTTCTGTGAAGTGTACAAAGATGTATTTGGGTTTATTTCGATAAACCCAGATTCATTAAAAAAAATATATTTATTGAACAATTTTAATTTAAAATAAAAAAAAAAAATTTTTTTTGACCTGTCAGTTACGATGTGTTACAACTTGTTACATTATAAAAGCCTTTATGTTACACCTAGAAAAATATTTTCAATAAAATTTTATTAATAAATTTAATGAAAAGCGCTGATGTGGTAGGTTATTGAAAATTTCAGCTAGTAGGTATATACCATTGTAAATGGTTTAATAAACTGGCTCGAATTACCTGAATGGAGGGTTTATTCCACAAAGAGATTACAATTTTCATCATAATACCTACACAATCTTTCTACAAAATCAATGTGAAATTGTTATTTTTTATTTACATTTATTTGGCACCTGTGAAAATTGACGGAGAGGTCATTAGATATTTTTTTTTGAATTTATTTTTTCTTGACACTACTTTTTCAGTAAAAAATTAGTTTTGTCTATTCCAAAAATATCCCGGCAGGTACACTACAAGTCTCTTTCTTCTTCAAAAATTTAAAATATAAATTTTAAGCCTAATTGCAAAAATATTTCTATGGACCATCGCTATGGATGAATGTTTCAGACACGAAGTGTCTGTAAGGACAGGAAAGTCTAGCGAAATGTTCTCTTTGCCTACCCCGAAAAGAATTCGGTGTGACGGGGTAGAATAGAATAAAACCACACCTATATTTCGAAATAAAAATTTAATTAATTAAAATTTACAAAACGTGTTTATAATAAAACAGTACTTACTGCAATTCTCCTAATGCAAAATTTTAAGGTGCTGAGACATTGGAAAGTCTTTACAATTTAAAGATGAAAATGTACACGCAGACGACGTAGACTCAGACAACGATAGACGAAGTTAATTTATTTATTCATCGTATGATTAAAAGAATTAGGTATATCACATCAGTCAAAGGAAAAAGTTTGAAGGTTGGACATTGGGCAAGCAAGCTTGGTCGTCAGAAATTAAATTGACGAAGTTAATAAAAGTGATACGAAAGTCGACCTAGAATAAAACATCACAGCCTGTAACTTTTTAGGAAAAGAACTAAAACTTAATTATATACTGGTAGGTATATGTAGATGGCAGCAGATTGCCCAAGATAGAAGACAGTGGAAGAGTTTAGAAGAGGCCTATGCCCAGCAGTGGAACGCAAGTGGCTAGCAGTAAGTAAGTAAGTAAGGTATATGTAGGTATTGAATACTTCTATCTAGTTTTAAAGGGTGTCGGTATAAAAGACCTAATCAGTAAATAAATTTCATAGAATGATTAATGTAATACTCATTATTCTATCAATCATTCGTTTTGCATGTTATAATGACACTTGGCATACGACACCACATACACTTGTCACCCTTCTTGTTTTCTTCCGCGCAACCCTCATCAACCTACCCACTGTAATACTGGCGGAGACCTCCGTCAGAAAACATCATAACAAAGTATGTGTATTTACATACTGTTCTTTATCTTGATGAAACCTATGAATAAATAAAGTAGAAATACCTACTCGTATTTATAGAATAAACACATGGATAAATTTAATTTAAACAACACAAACATATATAAGTATTCTTGTATTTAAGGCCCTATATGCTGCTAATAGGCTTCGGCGCCCTGAATTTTCTCAGCCAATACTGAAGGAATCATCTTGAAACTGAAGACAGTTATAGATGAAAGTATGGACTATAGATCGGCTGTTTATGTAAAAGGTGGAATTATTGAAAAAGCCATATCTTACAGTCAACCCGGAATACTAGGTAACCTGAGCTTTTGTAATGGTAAAATAAATTCTTCATTACTTGAAAATTAAATAAAATAAAAATAAAGCACTGTTCAAGGCTGTGATGCCTTCAGGTCCTTTAATTAAAATTACATGTTGTGAGTAGAAAGGTTTTTATTATACTGATGAAACATTCGCAATACATTTGGTTTTATTATTCATCGTTTGTATTATAAAAGCGCTGAAAAAGTATTTTTTTGTTACTATTGTAAATACCAGACGATATATATTTTTTTCAACGTACAATATAACAACCGAAGGCGCACGAAATCTTCCGAAAAATTCCGAAAGAAATTGGTGTTGTAAGTTCATCAGTTCTACCATAATGGCAAAATGCACAAACGCTTAATGTTCCCGGTAGGAGATCCAGAGGAAGACCCAAGCGCAGGTGGAGGTAAGTGGTGAGGCAGCACATGAGAGAGAGTGACGTTGTACCGGAGGATGCGCAAGATAGAGCAAAGTGGCGGCGAAACACAAGAAGAGCATACCCCACCACCACGTGGGATTAATAATTGCTAAGGAGAAGAAGATCAGTTCTACCTTTCTGGCGTTAATCTGATTCTCGGATGCAATCACTACTGGAAAATACACAATTAGTTCTGTAAAAAAAAAACTGTATTTTATTTACCCTATCAACACCGTACATTAAAGCTTCATAATATTTTGAAAACACAGGGGCGTAACAGAAAGGTAATATTTTCCCGATGAAAATAATTATTATGCCGCATCATGTTGTAAGCATCACTAGGTAAAGCAAATATAATGGATTGTCATATGTAGTATGCGTCTAGGTATGCAGTGTATTATTTTCCCATACTTACATGAGACTTTAATTAAAGTGACAAAAGGTCATTAGAGCCCCCCCATTCTGATGACTGCGTATATATTTTCAATAGAAATAATCAGATACGCTTCTTTTATGATAAAACACATCATTGTTGTTTGAAAATTTCAATAGTTAAGTGTAAATGAATGCCCAACATAGGTCCCCACCACATTTTGGACAATGGACCCACTTTTAGTGACATTTTATAACCATAACAGCTCAGTATGGTTGCATTAGTACTAAATCGCCTACGTTCAAGTATTAGTTTTACACAAGATAAAGCTCTCGGAGAACATACATTGAAGGACACCAAGGGGCTAAGGCCCTCCGCATCCCCGGGTAACACAGGCGCATATAGCGTCCTCTTTACCCGCACTTCTTGGCAAAATATTTTTAAGAGGTGGGCTCAGGGCACTGGAAGCAAAAAAGGAGCCTCCCGACATACCCCACATACTAACATTCCTTCAGTGTCCTTGTCCAAGGATGGAAACATATTTACAATTATTTACAGATGCATACATGAGTACAAAAAAAGTAAAGAAAATAGCAGAAGTAAAAGCATATATATGTACATCATCATACAATTTACATTAATGGTGGTCCAGAAGACTAAGCTCAGGGTCCAGGAAACAATATGTACAGTGTACACAGGGCGGCAGGTCAGGCACCGCAACCACAGGCATGCGGGGAAGTTTCAAAAAATGCAATAGTGGTTGCATAAAACCTGAAATACAGGCGCAGGCACGTCGCCACAAAATACAGTTTTTAATAGAGTGCATTTCACCAAATCTTTTCCTCCATTTCTGGATATTGACATCCTAATCCACCAACACTTTATGTGAGTGCACGATTGAAACATTAATTTCATTCGACAGTTCTTCTCCACCTTCTTCTTGTCTGCCCAATCTTGACCACTCCTAGTTGAAGGCCTCCACCATTTCCTTTCACGAGAATGAGATCAGGTTATAAACTTCTTATTCTTGGGCGAGGACAAGGAATCCGTTTGTTTCTTCAACATGACAAGGGCGCGTAAATAGTTCAGTCATACACTTCGGTGATTGGTCAACAACATATTATAACCAAAATGAAAAATACCTGTTTTTTCCTACTTGCATTAAAAAATAATCCTCGTTGTACAGAGGATTTAAAATGGAATTCATTTCATACGAGTATTGTTGAAATGAGTTGGAAAAATATTTTGAATAGCCCTTAGGGCATGTCATTAACCAGGTATTGAGGGGAGGCTGTTTATTAATATGGGGTGGAAGAGGGGGTCACAAGGTGTATCGATGGGGATGAGATGGTAGGTAAAAAAAATCCTTTGGCACGCCACAGGCATAGGTGGATTTCAAAGGATGATGTAGTATGGATGTAGGTAGTTAATTCTTTGATGATCGATGTACCTAATCAAACTATTTACATTTCACTCATAAAATGGATGAGTGGCTAAGCACTAGAAATTTGAAAAAAAGATGTGAGTTCTACTCGTATCGTGAAGCACTTTTCTAAGACAACAAACACGGTAGTAGGTACCTATGCGGTAACTACTTAACTAACAGCCCATCCAAGGCTATCTTTGGCCTAACGGTTTTTTTTTGTTAAACTCCTAACCTGAAATCATAGATAATTAATTTGTTATTTTTTTGTTTCTCGTATTGTGACCACACATTTTTTGGGTGCAATAACCATAATTATTTGTTGCTAACTTCACACACCTTTCAATGGCAGCATTTTCCCAGGAAGCTGTCAAAACGTTGAGAAAAGTAAGTGCTCAAAACTTTTGATATATTATATCCGCAAATACTTAGAAATTGAAAAATTTCGTCATCTTCCTCACTTTTTCCCATGTTCCGTCACGAAATTTTGTTGGCGTACCTCGGATTCGGATTCAGCACACCAAAGAACGTTTAAAAATGGAAGAAATCCAGATGTATTATGCATTCAATTATTACAGTTAAGGTACCACCCAAGTAGCAAAATCAGTACATACGATGATCTCAAGACTACTTTTATTTTTACTTATAATATACTTGAAGTATGCTACAAGTCTGCATTTGGAAACCGTTATACAGGGTGTCCCGTAAGTCAACGATATCCCGTGGACGAGTGATAGACCAACTCATAACCAGAAAATCGAAATATGACCTTAGTGAAAAATCGCTCGTTCTCGATATATCGGCACTTTTTTGTTTTTCGTGAAATTCGACACCTTCGTTCAGTTTTTAGATCGCCACGGTCACAAAATTCAACATTCTAAGATTCTAATTATTGATTCGTAATCCTGAATAATCCAGCTCTTTATTTATAATCCAAAATAAAACGTACTATGTCACAGTTTTGAAAAAAAAAGGACATCATTTTCGGCTCTCGAGTTTTTTGTTTTTTATTAGAGAATTTCGACTCCGTTACACTGTAAAAAAAATTGTAAAACATTAGGCTGACAAATTATATTAAAAACTTTCTCATGTAATGTAGTTTTTAAAAAAGTACAAAACTGGACATAGATTCCTTTCCAAAAAAGATATTCCTGCTTTACTTCAAAAGGAGCCCATTATTAATTGTCTCTTATTATTATTATATCGTCGAATTTGTATGTGATTGTTTATTGAATTTTTAATATTGACTATTCCAAATTATTATTGTTAACTGACTAGTTAGGTTTATTGTGTGTTTGTCTATAATGTGATTTTTATCTTAATTTTCCTTTAAAAATGAATTGCTTTTGTGACACAAATAATTTGGTAATCCTTGAGTCTTCGCTGGTGTATTTGTTGCTGATGTTAATTGTTTATGCTTATTGAAAAACTGTTTGTACTCGTAAGATTAATAAAATAAAAAATAAATAAAATAAAATTCAGGTTTATAGGTTCGTTATGCCCAATATTTGGAGAGGTAATAGAGGATGAAAAAATATGAAAAAAAAGCATTATAAATGTATGTCCAAAAATCAACCGTTTTGGAGATATGGCCTTTTGAAAATTGAGGAGTATGAAAATTTCACATTTTGGTTTTTTGACAATAACTCACAAACTACTAACTCGATTTTGACATAAAAAAGCTAAAAATCATAGTCAATAATAATAATAATAATTGATAAAAAAAATCTAATTTCCATCGTTCCGCACGACTGGAAAAATACAAATAGCGCTCATTAAATATAGCAATTACAAATAGCAGATAATGTCATTATTTTTAAAATACGACTTCCCGTAATCAGTGGTTTTTCGATTAAAAAATCGGATTCCATCGAATTATTTTCAAATTCTTCACGTTCTGAGTGGTGGGTCAAGGATGAAACAATATTTTCCTCATTTGTTTTATATCAAATGTATGTCACAAGTAGTTGGTTGGCAGACATTTCCTACGACAATAAACCCGCCATTTGAAACATATTTTTGTTTAATAAAGTTTTTATTTATTTATTTATTTATTTCATCTCTATTTGGATTTGAGAACCCTGATTTACTTCCTGACCCTGGAGCAATTGAACCATGACAAAATGTCTGACGTTTACTTATAAAGTGATTGTCCTAGTATTTTAAAAGTTTATTTGCTTTTATGAAGCTCTTGTCCAAGTATGCTGTTATAGATTTATTTACTCCTATAAGTCTATTATTAGATAATATTGTAGTAATCTATAAGACAGAGATACATGAGCAAACGCTCCTGAGACTATCACCTCTTGTAGAATGATATTATAGGTAAAAATATTCCTATAACTCTCCTAGGCCTCTCCTCTTGTAGCAAACTATAAGAGTGAAATATAAAAACAAATGCTCTGAGTATATTTAGGCTTGAGAAATGCTTTATAATTAAATAGTCTACAACAATGCCTCTATAAAAGCTTTATTAGTATAAACATACTTGTAATGTTTCGCTATAGGATTAATTTGCTTGTTGGGGCATTTTGGTATTAAATTTATAATTAGTTATGTCTCATTTTGGTTTCGGTCATGGGTTGGCTGGCAGAAATTGCCATTCGGCAATTAGCCCGCCCTTTGTATCTTTCTGTACAATAAAGATTATTTTATTTATTTATTACCCCACAACCATCGACAGACGGAACTAGACTGTTATTGCATTCCAAAATTCAATAATAAATATGGTAAGCGCACTCTAGAATATAATGTCCCCAAGCTGTATAATATGATGCCGTCATCTATTAAAAAATGCACAGGAAAGTTTAAGAGAAAGGGACTTATCGAGGATTGGTTGTTGAAGTGTAGTTTTGTATATAGTTGATTCCTTTTGTATTTATTGGTGATAACTTATAAGTTAGGTGTAGTAATATAGGATGGTATTATACATAAGTATCTTGTTATTGTGTTGTGTATGATAGTATGTATTATACATGTATATAAGATAATGTATATAGTAGAATTAGGATAGTATTGTTACATATCTATTAAGATTATTGTTTAAGAGCACACGCCGACAAACTTGTCAGGTGTGGCGTGATTTAATTATTGTTTTAACTATTGTATATATTTTATGACTAATAAAATAAATTTATAAAAAAACGTACCTCTCCATAATTAAGTGAACTTGCAGTGAAATGCTTAACAGTCCACTAGTAATATTCCAAGGCTGTCTTTTTGTACAGGGTGTTAACACACATTACAAGGGGTGGTAGAGGTGAATAAAGTAAGAAAACTGGGTAAACTGGAAGAAATCAGAGCAATTCGATAATTGCAATTATATTCCATTAGATATAACAAGTTTCTCTCGCCAATAATGAAGATTATTGTACCGTTGTATTGGGCTGCTCCTGAGTCTGCTTTGCTGAAGACTTTACCCTGCAGAAGATGGACATAAATGTAGCACCATTGAGGTGGTAATATCACGAAATGACGTATTATAAAATTAGACAATAATAATGTATTATATGTATTTGGGTTTATTTACAAAAGCTCTATGATACATTTTTATGTAAGTATAAAAAAACATAAATATTTAGACGAGAGACAATATATTTTCGGGTTATACAACCTAAACATTCTATGGATATCAATAAAGTTCCAAATTTCCATTCCTCAAACTGTCGTGTAATATAAGGTGACCATATTTTTAAAAACAAAAAGGAGGACAAAAAATGCGTAAATGGCGCCGCAGGCGAAATATTTTTTGGAATAGTGAAGAAGGCCGGTATGTTGCTTGATTTATTTTCTTGAAAATATTTTCCATAAAGGATATGTTGAAAAAATAGCGCCGCAGTTAAATATTTGTCATAAGACATACCAAATTACAATACACAATAGGTAAGGGTAATTAGCGCCGCAGGCAAATGTTTTTAGGAAACATTGCATTTTAAAGTATTTTTATATAGTACTAGTTAATTCATGGTATGACGAAAAAACGTGCGATTTTGAGATTAACAGATTAGTTTTAAAATGTTAAAAAGTAAAAAAGGAGGACAAAAAGGAGGACACCTTTGGAAGGAGGACAGAACCTAGAAAAGGAGGACTGTCCTTCCAAAAGGAGGATGGTTGGTCACCTTATGTAATAAACACTGATCTAGGCTTAATTTACATATGTGTCATCAGTCTAATCAGTATAATAATCTATTCTAATAATATTACTTATCATTACACTCGATTAACTACAGGATCTAGATAAGCTCCACGGAATGAAATTAAATAATTTAGGTAAAATATATGAACAGGATGAGACTAATGTAATGATTATATAATTATCTATAATAATCCCACATAAATATTTTAGTTCGTTCTTTTATTAAGAGAGTACTTCGTGTCCAATTTCCAGTTAATTCAATCCGGGGTAATATTTTATATGAAATAGTTTAGTGCATTCATTTATTGAGTGCATTTAGTAAACATTCTCAAAATACACTTAGGATATAAAAAGTTTAATAATTTGTAGTCATATTTCATTACACAAAACATCAAAATTCAAGGTTTTTCAAGAAAATCTCAACTTGTGTTAGTCCAAATGTCACTTTTTAAATGATAATTTGTTTTTAAACTAATGAAAGGTGTTATTATCAACGTCAATGTCAAAAATGTTCCCACCAATTATGTATTAGTATTGCCTGAACGCAGAAATATCACCGAACCAGTAAGATAAAAACATGACAAGCTAAATCGTCGACAGCTCCGGGAGTTAACGCATACGATAAGATAAATCGTTGGCAACTCCAAAAAATTGCGCACGTAACACCATCGTAACACGTCATCTGCAGCAAACTCGATTCTTGATTGGCGGCTTAAATCCCTCATCCCACATAAATATTTTAGTTCGTACGTGAACTTACTTATATCAACACTTACGTTTCACACCATTTCTCTCATGGGTTTCCATGGATACAATATTTTTTTTTCCCATAGAATCTTACATATATACTATAAAAATTGGATTGATCATTGAAAAACTGAAGCAATTTCGACCAAACTTGGTATACAAATACCTTGCTATCTGGAAACAAATACTATGTGTAGTAGAAACTTCTGGGAATCCAGAACCTTCTGACAAATTTTGCTGATGAGTGGATCCCAGGGTTGTGTCGGGCTGTGTGTGGTATCGTATGAAAGGGCATTGGAAAATAAATTCAGATCGCAAGTTATATTTTGTCCAGCTCAAGCCATCGGGAGAGATCCAATGATTGAGAGAATCCGGTCACCGTATACCACCGTGTTTGGTGTCTCATGAAAGATTTTCATGAGAAAAACACAGATATTTTGTCAAATTTTGACTCGTGACAGTGGGAGCCTATGCAGGAATGCAGGCGCTCAGAGAATTACGTAGAATCTTCTAGAAGGCTGTGGAAACAAGGCAAACTTTGTAGAACCTTCCAGAAAATTGTAGGGGTTGATCGAACATTCTAGAAAATTGCGGGAATTAATCGAACATTGTGGAACCTTCTAGAAAGTTGTGACAATGAATAGAATTCGAACTTTCTGGAAGGTGAAACGAACTTAGTAGAACCTTGAAGAAAGCTGTGCAGATTAATCGAGCATTGCTGGATATATGTGTGTGTCATACGGTCGATTTACTTCACCGATCAAATTTGCCGTTACGAGGTACGGGTAACTCATCTAGTTATTAAATAAAATACCGATTCATTATACTCGTAATGTAGGTACGCCATTACAATAATGTATGTAGCTCCTACTCCTATATAAGTCCATACTGATCTGTAGACTGTTAATCAGTGTTGTACACAATTGTTAGAGTATTTCTGGTGATAGGTTCATCTAGAAGTATTACAGTAATGGGGGCTATTGTTCGTGATATTCTAATACTACTAGGCCTCTGTCTGATATTAGCAACTGCTAGAAGAAGTACTACTCCTCGCTATAGAAGGGTGAGTCAGTTCAATATTCAATATTATATTAACATATGTACATACAGAGTTATATAGGGTGTCCCAGAAAGTACAACCAAGCGGAAGTCCAGAGATAGAGCACCTCTGGGGCTACCCCAGTTTATTTTACGAGATTTTTTGTAGTTTTCTAGTTATGATTTTTTTTTTCGTATTTTTGTTGAACCCTGACTTGCAAGACATTATTGGTCACAGGGACACCAATTATTAAGATTTATCCTTGATCTTTTTTCCAAAGTATATGAATAGCATACCTACCTTGATGACGAAAAAACAATTGTGAGCGTATCTGATACCATCACGCCATAAAAAATGTTGAATACAAAATAAGTCACAATTTGAAATAAAAAAAATCGGATAGATTAAAAAAAAATCCTTTGGCACGCCTCAGGCATAGGTAGATTTCAAATGATTTATTTATACAAACATACAGCTTCTTCCCCATCTATCCTTGATTGGGTAGGGGGCCCAAAGCATCTGTATATCTTCGCCAGAGGCCCCTGTCACTCGCATCTTCCAGGACCTCTGGCCACTCCAACCACAGTCTCTCCTCGCACAACTTTGCCACCTGCTTCTTCCACGGACCCTCACAATCATTGGATCCCCTTAGAATGATTGTTTTTGTATTTAAAGCCTCAAAAAGTGAACCTTCCTCTTAATGGATTTCACCCAATCTCCTATCAGTTCATCTACCACTTACCAAAAATCTACCACCCAAGTTTCACTTTTCTGCGACGCATATATATATACATATTTATATGGCTTATATATATAAACTTTTAAACCAAGGTCGGATTCGGGTTCTCCTGGTCCTAATTAGTGATACTGAGTAGAAATTTTTCTGAGTAGAAGAATATGTAGAATTCCTTTGTGGAAATCTACCTAAAAAATCACTACTTACTAAAATTTGTCCCAAATATATGTAAAGAAAAACAGTGCTTATTTTGAGTTTACATATTATTTGAGTTCATTTTAAAATTATTTTCTATTTTCAAAATTGACACTTTGTAAAGGTGATTTTGTTTTTCTTTTTCTGAGTTTGTTTTGGATGATGTCGCAGATTTTGCGTTAAATGAGGACTTTAAATGTAGTTTCTTTATATTTTAGGTAAGTGAATTAATTATATTTAATATTATTTATTTTCTTTTCAACTTTATGTTTTGAAAAATAGAAACTTTATATTTTAGAGAAACACATTGGTCTTAATTATATATATTCAAAAACATACTAATTTTATAGACTATTTATCCCACAAAGTTTTTTAAGCTTTCTCTACGGCATTATACATAAAAAGTAATCCAATTCCAAAATACAAAAGGGTTCTAATTCACGTAGAGAAATTTTGATGAGACTCCATACAAAATGTATGAGGAGAGAAATTCAGATTTTTTTTTATGAATTTGAACCCAATATTCTTATATTCACATTTCGTTAGTACAACAAGATTAAAATTAAGAATATAAAAATAGTAGGTATACAAATTTGTGATTTTTTTGTGATATTTTCACCCCCTACATTTTGTACGGAATCTTATCAAAATTTCTAATATTTTTTTATCGCGCGATGGTACCAGATAAACATACAATTTGTTTTGCGTAAGCAAGGTATGCTATTCACATATTTAAAGAAAAATAATCAAGGATGCATCTTAATAATTGGTGTCTCTGTAACCAATAATGTCCTGCAAGTCAGGGTTTGACAAAAAAATACGAAAAAAATCATAGCTCGAAAACTACAAAAAATCTCATAACATAAATTGGGGTGTTTAGGTACCCCCAGAGGTACTCCATCTCTGGACTTCCGCTTGGTTGTACATTCTGGGACACCCTGTATATTAAATATAAAAGGATCTGGTACCTATAATAACACGATACCAAATACATTCCTTCACACTTCACAGTAAGCTAAAAGCTTGTGTCGTGAAGTGAATATTATATCTGTCGCAGTACGTAACGTACTCGACATAAGGGAAAGAGAGATAGGCATGAAGTAGTCTTCGTTAGAGGGGAGTGGAGTGAGCCAAAATGACCAGTGTTGCCAACGTAGTCGATTTATCGCCATTTAGCCTACTCAGAACGAGAATCGGCGACGAAAAAATCTAAGAGGCGACTGGTCGCCTTTTAGGCTACTTCAGAGATTCTAGCCATTCTTATAATTCGTACCCATATGAATGTAAGAGATATGTGTTGCAACCAAATTTTGTTTTTAAAAGGCTACCTATTTACTTACTTCACTTTCTTTTAAGATACGTACATTGTTTTATATTAGGCTTAGGTCTATTTATCAATACATTTTATTATAATATATTAATAAAAATTACATTTTATTCATATTGATATTTTTGTGTTTTAGCCCAGGAAATTTAGCTTTGTAGCGTAGATAATTGTCGGAAAGCTGGAAACTGTTTTAATCTCTTCATGAACATGCAAATAAGGTTTCTTGAAGTTTGCACCAATTTTCCGCTTGTGCTAAGTACAGGGTGACCCATAAACCGAAAAAATAATGTACTTTTTTCAGTTTTTCAGTAATAACTTCTAAACGATGCTTTCTAGGAAAATATTTCTTTGCAATAAATTAAAGTGCGTGATATTCTGCGTCGTTTGAGCATAAATACTCCTACCTCAAAAAATAATTATGATACAGACATTGCCAAGTACATATTAATTTTCTTAACAAAATGAAATTTTCCTATTTTTCTCTTTTGTTGTTGAATAACTACTCAATTAAAGTATTTACGGCAATATTTCACTGAAAAAATTTAATTGTGGGTCAATTTTCTCTAACTTGTGATTAAAAGTTTAGACCTTCAACACATAGTATAAAATACACCATTTTCCTTTAAAGCATCGTTTAGAAGTTATTACTAAAAAAACTGAAAAAAGTACATTATTTTTTCGGTTTATGGGTCAGCCTGTACTTAGCACAAGCGAAAAATTGGTGCAAACTTCAAGAAAACTTCTTTGCATGTTAATGAAGAGATTAAAACAGTTTCCAGCTTTCCCGCAATTATCTACGCTATAGCCCCTTTTTAAATGTTACTTCACCGGTCTATTTGGGCTACTTTAGGCTACTGTTACAGGAGAGTAGGTACCTCTATGGTATAGGTCCCAGTCATCTGTATTAGGCTGGCCACAAACGTCCCGAAGTTCAGTTCCGGAATCGACCGTTTTGCAAAAAGGTTCCGACCAAAACCTCTTTCTGAATTTAAAATCGGGGTGACGCTGAATTCAGAGAGAGGTTTTGATCGGAACTTTTTTGCAAAACGGTCGATTCCGGAACTGAACTTCGGGACGTGTGTGGCCAGGCATAGAATAGTACGTAGTTATAATGTAAACAGTGTCCGTCGCCAGATGTAAACAAATTGAAATATTAAAATAATATGAGGATTGATAAAAAGGATAAATAATAAAGAGAAATACTTATAGTTTCAAATGTACCTACCCATTTAGTGATAACCAGATGTTGCGAACAATATTCATGAAATGGACAAATTTTGAAATGGCTAGTTTTTGAACAAATTATAAAACATGGACTGTTTAGAGTAAGTGAGGCCTTAGTATAAGAATAGGAAATCAAATCCTTTGATAGTGGATGGATGAAAGTTGAGCCCCGAGAATACAAACCATTTAATTTTGTTGCACAATTTGATGCACGAAGTTTTTTTGAATAGTCCATCAGTAGCCCGACGAACAAAATTTGTATTAGTTCAGGAAAATCATAAATAATAAGCCCTTTTGGCGATGGATGGCAAAAAGATTGTCGCTACCTAGTGAAGTGAAGCCTAGGTATGTGAAGGTATACCTAGGCCTTGAAGAAAAGTGTATGGTCAATCGTGAAACGACAATCTTTCGTGTTTGGAAAGCCATATAGATAAACAATATAAATATTAAATAGAACTAGACTAAGGATTCAGGCAGAACAAAATGTTTGGAACAGGTTTCCTTTGGCCGGGTTAGACCACCACGGCTACCCAATCCTACAGCTGGACTTGGGAGAGAGAAAGACAAGGAAAGATGAGACTTACAGTTTCCTCAGTACCTCAGGGGGTAGGTTTCCACCTTCCAGGGGTTTATCTCGTTGAGAGGCCTGGCCAAGACCCCACGCGTTTCCCCAACCCGGAATCCAGGTCGTGACGGTCGGAGGCGTGCGTGCTTCCTTGCCCAAACCCCTCAGCGGCGTGGCTAGAAATTAGAACACGATTGGTACAATTTGACACTTTAATAAATTAATATCGGAACATGCTTTACAATGAATTATGTACATATAATAAGTCTGGCTTTATAAATTAAATACTATTCTATACACGCGTGTATCTATGAAACCCATTTCCCGGTATCGACGCTTTATGACTTTTATGATTTATCTTGATTGTAGACAACATTCACCCTCATTCTTCTTGGCAAGGCGTTATAATAATAATAAAGTGAATCCGACCTGATATGTTGTGGGTCCTTCTTTAGATGTCCTTCGTCAAGGTTATTATTGGATTGCCCATCTATTTTTTTGATACTTCCTTCTCTCTTAGTTGGTTGGTTTTAGACACGACCTTCATCTAAATGTCACCTTACTGTTTGCTGAAATTTTTTAAAGGTTCGCTGACTCTATTTATTACAAAATATACTGTTGTCGGCAATTAACCGACTATTAACTTCAGTTTCTCGTTTCCTCGAGATTTAATCTTTATTTAAATATATTCTGGGCTTAGCCCTCTGCTCAATCCAGAGCGTTTAAAAACTGACCGCTTCCGTTGACCCACGGAAAAGAATGCCGCTCTCGTGTCTTCTGAGTTTCTTCGCTTGTATCATATCTCCCGTCTTATTGGTTGAGAATTGAATTGTTGCAAGAACGTCCGCTTCTTTCATAGTCATGCAACAGAGGCGTCGCCAGGGTTTATTTCCCACAACTAATTAACTAATTATTTTATTTTTTTATAATATATTTTTCATTAAATCGGAATCGGGCGCGCTTCCCTACCCAAAAGATCCGTTCCATGTTGTATTAGTATTGATAGAGGAAAGTCGGCTACTTGAGGACTATGGACCATAACATTGTTAACCATATTTTTTTGTTTGTTTCATCTACAAAGCATTCTTTGTGTCATGAGGACGGGGTTGGATGATGAGTGAAGATCCACCCTTGGGGCTGGACTTCACTCTCTGCAATAAGGGGGGATAATGTCGCAGTATGTAACGTACTCGACATAAGGGGAAGAGAGATAGGCATGAGGTAGTCTTCGTTAGAGGGGAGTGGAGTGAGCCACGCCAAGATGACAGAACGATTCGGGAGTTGGTATGGAGCGGTTGAGTCGCGTCCAGCCTTGGGCTGGACTGCTCCAGGGAATAAAAGGAATGGTTTGTGATTGATATTCGTAATATAACCAACCGTATTGATAATTGACTGAACATAATGTAACCCAGTATTTGAGAATACAGTTTATCCGGCAATAGTGAATTTTATTGGTTTTTCCTCATCACCTTTCCCGAAGCAATAGCATGTGAGATCATCCCTAGACACCAAGAAGAAAGTGAATGAAGGAACAGGAACAACTCAGGTAAAACTTCATTGAACCTTAACATCAAGAAACTAGTGTCCAGGTCGCATTTCCCCTAGGGACCTGTGACATATCGTCGGCACCGAGATTTGAACCCGACACCTTCATATTGGAAGTTCAACTAAGAGTCCAACCAAATCGCCAGCCACGTAGGTACATATTTGTGTTTTGTATGATAAATATATTTTCAGGTTGAATACTCCCACTGGTTTGACATATACAGGGGTGAAATAAAAGCCTGTGAATCGCCTTACCTGAAGGACTGTGTGGTAACAACTGGTCGACTTGGAAGAAGATCAGTTGGACATGTCATGAACATAAGTTTGTCTCAACTGCATACGATTGGCAACAATATGACTGTATGTTCCATTATATTATGCATGCTACATACACGGTGTAACACAACCGGTGGATCAACCGAAGCAGGATGATAGAGGACCTCAATACCTATTGATTTAACCCGCATGTTCAGCGATTCTTTGTAGTTTTCGAGTTATGAATTTTTTTCGTATTTTTTTACCAAACCACGACTTGCAAGACGTTATTGGACACAGAGACGTCAATTATTAAGACACATCCTTGATTTTTTTTTCTAAAATAAGTGAATAGTGTATCTTGCAGATAAAAAAACAATTACGGGCCTATCTGATACCATAACGTTATAAAAAAATGTTGAATTTAAAAATTAGTCATAATTAAAAATTTAAATAAATGTTTGAGGACTTTTTAAAAGAAATAATCGCAGAATATTTTTTTTTAATAGATTCAAAAACTTGCCAATTTTATAAACTATCTGTGTAAATTTTATTGAGCTATCTTTCCGAAATCATACCTAAAAATTCTTCCAAAGCATGAAGGGCGGTAACTCACGAAAAGAAATTTTGATGAATCTCCATACTAAATGTATGAGAAGAAAATTTCCCCAAAAAATTCATAAATTTATACCTACAGTTTTCATTCTCGCATTAGATTTCGACTACAAGATTAAAAAATCGAATATGGAAGTAGTAGGTATAAATTTATGATTTTTTTTGGGAAATTTTCTTCTCATACATTTAGTATGTAGATTCATCAAAATTTCTTTTCGTGAGTTACCGCCCTTCATGCTTTGGAAGAATTTTTAGGTATGACTTCGGAAAGATAGCTCAATAAAATTTACACAGTAGATAGTTTATAAAATTGGCAAGTTTTTGAATCTATTAAAAAAAAAATATTCTGCGATTATTTCTTTTAAATCGTCCTCAAACTTTTAATAAAAAATTTAATTATGACTAATTTTTAGATTCAACATTTTTTTATAGCATTATGGTATCAGATAGGCCCATAATTGTTTTTATATCTGCAAGGCACACTATTCACTTATTTTAGAAAAAAAAAAATCAAGGATGTGTCTTAATAATTAATTGGCGTCTCTGTATCCAATAACGTCTTGAGAGCTGGGGTTTGGTAAAAAAATACGACAAAAAATCATAACTCGAAAACTACAAAAAATCGCTGAACATACATGGGGGTTAAATCAATAGGTATTGAGGTTATCTATCATCCTGCTTCAGTTGATCCACCGGTTGTGTTACACCGTCTATAACTGATATGAACAACCGGTGTATTAATAAACGTGATGCATGACTTTTCAGCAACTCGGTTGTTCGTTTTATCAATCACATTATATTGACCATACCTATCTTTTTAATAGCAATATTCATGTTTACAAGTTTCATGATATTTTTAGATGTATATAAGGATTTTAGAGTTACGAAGCAACAAGTATGAGAGAAGTGTAATTGATTTTGAATCTCCAATATGCGATGCAATGAATACCGCGCGATGTGGTTCTTTGTGGACCAGTTATCAAAAGATTACAATGTCCCTACAGAGTGCCCTATGGTAAAGTATATAGTATATGGACTCACTACTTGTACCTATTATTCATATTTATTCTTTAGTATCTAGTTTATATAGAATAGAATGTTTTTTTAGAATAGATACACTTTTAAAATGAAATTAAACGTATTAAAATCATAGTAATTTCCATAAAAATAGCTTTATTTAAAAGATTATTTTATACCATTAATGCTTAAATATGATTTTGGGCATATGTGCGCCGCGGTTGGCTCTAAGGAAGCATAATCTAGAAGTCCAATTTTTGACGACTTTCTCGAGCAGCTGAGGCCGTATATCGCTAATAACTCCGCGAATGTTGGCCTCCAAGTGATCCAATGACTCAGGTTTATCTGTGTAAACCCCCTAGTAGACTTCACATATCTCCACAGAAAATAATCCATAGGGGTGAGATCACACGATCGTGGAGGGCAATTATAACGAAACCATTACGTGGAATTATGCGCCGATCGAATGTTTCCCGCAATAACCCGATTGTGTCGCTCGATGTGTGGCATGTTGGCCGTCTTGTTGAAACTAAAGCTGTTGCACATTAATGCCATTTAATTAGGGAACAAAAAAATCTTGAATAATGGACCTGACTGTAACTTTCCGACCGCCAGCATCTTTGAAGAAATATGGGACAATGATTCCACACTAAACAGTGAGTTTTTTGTGGATTTGACGGCGTCTCAGTAATGGCTCCTAGAAAGGAACACCCGCGCAAATATGCCCTAATTCATATTGAAACATAAATGGTAAGCTCTCATCTTTCCAATGAAGCCATTTTTATGGACATTACTATGATTTTAATACGTTTAATTTCATTTTAAAAGTGTATCTATTCTAAGAAAAAAAAAACACCCATACAACGCCGCGCCGTTAGCGGCCATGTAGCTTTTCTAAAAGTTTAGTGTCTCTTCAATGTGACATGTCAAATCTGTAGAAATATTTCTGTTCCCTACTGTATCTGTGTTGTGTTGTACCTACATATTAATACATAAATATTAATTTATACATTCCATTTATTTATATCCTCCAAAGAACCTTACAGTCACAAACTTTGTACTTGATCCAGTGTCCTTTTCAGCCGACGTTTTTCAAACTAGCCCTAAAATTCTAGGACACTTCGGATTAATGAGTACGGAAACCAGAAAAGTATTTTTCGAAATATGGATCTACGCAGAAATCAAAATAGAAGTAGTCACAAGGAGAAAAGCAATACACTAATTATTGTTAAACGATGTACAATAAAATATTAATCGTACAAATAATAATATTTACATGTTTTTATTTACCTTCACTTCGTTGTGTGATTTTTGTGGTAAGTGTCCTTAAAAATTAACAAAGTTTAAAATTCTCCTATCTCTTTCTCTGTAAGGAATGCGTTAGTGGCCGTGAGTCGAGTGAAGGAATAATTAGCAATAGTATAATGAAAATCATATGATTTGAAAATAGCACTTTGAGTTGCTATTTGTAAATTCTATTTTTGATGTTTGCGATTTTTTCGTAGCGTATTGAAATTAGCAATCGTCAAATATAGCAACCACAAAAAAATCCTTTGGCACGCCACAGGCATAGGTAGATTCCAAGTGATGATGAAGTATGGGTGTAGGTAGAACATACTACATACTAATCTGTGGTAGGTAGTTAATTCTTTGATTATCGAAGTACCTAATCAAATTATTTTCATTTCACTCATAATATGTATGGGTAGCTAAGCACTAGAAATTTGAAAAAAAGATGTGAGATCTACTCGTATCGTGAAGCACTTTTCTAAGACAACAAACAGGCTAGTACCTATGGGGTAACTACTTAACTAGATCTTTCAATCGATCTGTGTCGTCCGAGGAATTGAGCTAGATAAAATCTGACTTTTGATCTGTATTCCTTATTTAATGCCCTTTCATACGATACCAGACACGGACCCTCAAATTTATTGGATCCCCTCAGAATGATTGTTTTTGTATTTAAAGCCTTTAAAAGTTTCAAGTTTCTGCGACGCATAGTTTTCTTGGAAACGTGCGCACAAGAAAAGGGACATATATATGTCCCTAACCAAGGTCGGATTCGGGTTCTCCTGGTCCTAATTAGTGATCTGCGACACCACGGGAGAAACGAATAGGTCGAATTCCTTTGTGGAAATCTACCTAAAAGGGAGACAGAGAGAGTTCTATATCCGTTAGTTAATTGAACAGATGTCATAATTTATGATTTATTTCCAGTATATTTATGACTCATAAATATACTGGAAATAAATTGGAAATAAGATTTTGAATACGAAAGCGATGTAGTAACTACGAGATGTATAATGTAATTACCTGTAATGTCTGGATTTTTTTTATTAAAAACCAAATAATTTAAGGGTGATTGGAATGCCAATTCCATGGATCGTCAAGAATTCCAAGAAATATTCTTTGCTCTCGGGTAGGAGCAGCACAAAAAGAGGATTTAGGAAAAAACTGCTTTCGCAATTTATTACTTTACTGTTTGGGAACGTCGAAGTATTGTCAGATCGTTAAAGTCTGACATTCAGCGCCTCTAGCCACTGGAGGGATTCAGGGAACAGGCTGGCAGCACTCTCAATGGTACCGGGGTGGGAACGTATCGGGCAATCAAGCAAGACGTGCTGCATGGTGTGCTTCGTGTGTCCACAGTCCCACTGTGGATCATCTCTCATTCCCCACTTGTGGAGCATGTCAGCAACCATGATCCGTCCTAAGCCTAACCTATACTTAGATATTTAACTAAAAATTACCATTAAATCTTTAAGGTGATCTTCCACGAGCAACTTTTCGAAAGAAAATTGACTAAAATGACCAAACGGATTGGATATTTAGCAATTCGTGTCGCCGACATCATGATAATTCTCTTATTCCTTTGCACGCAATATCGTTTTTACTCTTTAAAAAGAAAAAAAAAACAAATATCTAACAGTGAAAGGTCAATCCTAAAATCCGGAGATCCCCATGGTAAACTAAATAAAACGCTTTTTTCAATATTTACTCAAATTAGGACCCACGATTTTTTTTTATTTTCTCTAAAGGAGTTGATATTTGAAACAATCAAACATCACGATGGACATAAAAGTTTGTCTAGTAAATTATTTCAGCCAGCATCCACATTTTCTTATAGGGATTATTATTCCACGTATAATCGAATCAAGTAAGATGTTTTGGTAGTAATAGGGGTAGGGTAGGGGTAGGGGTAGAAGGTGGTGCGTGGTACAAGTAGAAAAAAAAACAGAAATCGTAAAGGGAGGAAAAACAGATAGGTTCAGTACTTGTATAATTTTGGTTTACGTTCTGCACTAGAATTTCATGAAAAATGAAGCGTCAAAATTGTTACACATCATACCTACTCGTAGTTCTGAATACTTAATTGTTGATTGTCCTTAAGAATGAGGTATCCATAAAACTCCCACAACATGTTTTTTTTATCTTTTTTTGTAATGAGTTTCGTCACCCATTCTGAATATTGCATTAAATGTGCGCGTAAATAATGTTCTTTAACAAACAACGGGCATTAAATGTCGTGTAAAAATACAAACAAAAATGCATTTATGCAAATATTCTATGTCTATATATGTAGTGATGACCTATACTTAATATGATTTTTTATATAAAAACAATCTGGGTTTATCAAAATATACTACGTACATCTTTTTATACAGTGAGCTATAAAAGTTCGTCTCATGAAGTGGAGTTATGCTGCAAACATCAAGCGCTTAACAAAAAAAACATTAAAACTTTTAGTAAATATCTTCAGATAAAACGTTGGAAAAAATTATTTTGACACGGTCCTGGTAATAAAAACACAGTAAACATCTTGTGTCCCGTTACCATGTCTCATTCGTCTTCGGAATGAGGCTTCAGGGTAATTTCATGGTCCACAGCTCGAGGAGAGGGTTCCGGACTACGGGAGCCTACATCTGATGGATGGGTTACCCTCCCCCAATAACACACAGCACCTACCTCCAATATAAAAAAAAACACAACACAAAAAAACGAGACATTTTCTATCTATTACGTGAGGAAGATTACATACATTGATAAAGTGAGTTGTATTCAGAATTATTGACTCTGAAAAAACGGATACAATTTCGTTTCAAACGCACGTTACGTAATATTCTGTCAAGTTACGTGTGATCTGATTATTGCGATTGTAATATCGTTATATTAATATTTTATTTATTTATTTATTTCATACACGGCGTAAGCCATTTACGGAAAACCAGTTAATGGAGTTATTAATAACTGGCAAACGCAGTAATAAAAATGTGATCGAGAAGGGATGACTTCATGCTTTTTTTAAACATAAATAAACAGGTAGTCGTCCCTTCTTGGTCACATTTTTATTACTGCATTCGCCAGTTATAAATAATTCCATTATAACAATACAACACTATTAAAACGATCGATTACATACAAAAGAACAGTGACATTTAAAGAATTTCTAAAAACGGGAGACCTTAGATCTCGACAACCGTTGCTAAATATGCTCTGGAAAAAAAAGAGTAGGTATAGATACACTGAACCTATTTCTAGGGAATAACCGCAAAAGATTTTTTATATCTCGTGTAGATTTCTCAAAAAAAAAGTGCAAAACAACTCTGATCTTCTTTCCGAAAAGTCACGGATTTTTTTTTTGTATTGGTTATATAGGTACATTTAAATCATAACCGTAAAAGTTATCTGATTGAAGCGAAATTAACCCTAAAAAATGGAAAAAAAAAGATAGGTATTTATTGTTCATGCGATTTTGAACTTCAATCGAAGGGTCGGGAGATTTAAGATCACGAATTAAGTGATACATACTCGTATTATGACTGTGGGCACTAAAAGTTTCTCGGCCGCTTTTCTTCATGTAACTGTGTATACTCGTAGTTTTCACCGTACGTTATATTATTACTGGTAGCATATTATTACCTTCGTCATCTCATTTCACACATGATCAGTGATAAATGGTCGCTAAACAGAATGTCAGGGTAAACCTTAAACGTACGAGTATAATATATCAGGTAGATTTTGTTATGCAAACTGTTATTACTTAAGGTAGGAATATTGTCATTAAAAAAAAAAAGAGATTTTTGAGATCTGATTTGATCTAGACAACCATTACTAAATATACTTTGGAAAAATAAGGTAGATAAATTATTCCTTTATCCAAGAAATAACCGTAAAATATTTTTTTAAGTAGGTATATCTTGTATACATATCTAAAAAAAAATGTGGAAAACACCATTGATCTTTTTTTCCGAAAGACAGCAAATCGTTTCCCGAAAGTAGCAGAGATATTTTTTTTTTGTGTTGATAATATACATTAATAATTAGTGAATTACCGTAAAACCTTTTTTGATCGAAGTAAAGTTTACCCAAAAAAGTAAAAAAAAAAAGTATTTTTTTACATTTATTCGTGCGATTATTTATAATGTTTATGTTTATTAATTTTTTACATTTAATTTTAACCTCCCTGGAAAGTAAACGTGACGAGCTTGTGTTCGAGAGAGGAGCATTGCATACGAATCCAGTCAAAAATGAAAAAAAAAAAACGATCAACTCTGTATGGCTGGGTGTTAGAATCAGAAGTAGTTAGTACTTAATCTATCATTGCTCAACGTATAAGTTCTGGAATATCACAGAATAATTATCATACATTCAACAGTAGTGTGTTAATTCCCATACTTTACCACACTACATTGGTTTTAACCTGTAAATGTCTATTACCAGTTCACCTAGCAAACCATTAAATAAATTCATTGAGGCATTATAACAATATTTCGCTAATAACATAATGGTTTCCTATTTAACCCTTCTCAAAATCGTGACGTAATGACGTATGGTAATCGAACTTGCGGAATGTTCACTTCACTCCACTTGTACGTAAAGGTGTACTTTACGGAGTATTTTGTATACTTCACAATGTTTAAGTGTCTTCGTGTATTGTAGTATTAAATCAAGGTGTTTAATAAAACCACTTTGATTAATATTTGATAATTTGAGTGATTGATTTATTGTTTTTGGAATATCTTGATGGAAAAAACGGGTTGTAAAATGGGAGTAAGAGATTTTTAATTATTTAAATTAATTTTTGCTTGCTTATTTGATGTCCCTTATTTCGAGAGGTAACTGCGTTGAAAAACTATTCGTCCTCTACACGTATGCCCAGTTAGTTATTAATTGATTCTATATTATTTATTTTGTGTAACTCCATTATTTACTTAAGAGTGTGTATACCGACACTTCAAAAATTTCTAAAAACGGGAGACCTTCTGTCTCGACAGCCGGTACTAAATATGCTTTGGAACAAAATAGGGTAGATGCATTTAACCTTTATCTAGGGAATAACCGTAAAAGATTTTTGATTTTTTGTATAGATTACTCAAAAAAAAAAAAAAACACCTCTGATCTTTTTTCCGAAAGACGGAATCTCGTTTCCCGAAAGTCGCGGAGTAAATTTTTTTTTGAACTGATAATATGCATTTAAATCTAGGGAATAACCGTAAAAGTTTTTTGATAGACGCAAAATTAACCCCAAAAAATGGAAAAAAAACGCTATTTTTACCAATGTATCATGCGATTGTCACGCGATTTTGAACCTTAATGCCGTGGGAAATGACTGTGACGTCATTCCTGGTGCCATGCCCTTAATGACAACACTTTAAAACTCGAGTTGAAAATATTGTGATGGTGTAGTTTGATAATGGTCTAATAAGCTGAAACATGTCAACCAAAGGTAGCTTTATATATTTTCAGAGTCCTTGTTAATCTTTTCTCCTCTACAACACACTCTACGACAAACTCACGACTTGCTCTCGCTGCAACAGTTAACATCTCATACACTACAACACATACTACCTTTCATTACACTGCTCACGCTGCACAAGTAAATACTTCATACAACACACACACACATCACAGCGAAGAAGCTACTACATTAGTCCTGAATATGGCCTCAGCAAGTTGGACGAAAGCTCGACAACCTACACACGGTACACCGGAGAAAAGATCAACTAAAATGTAATATGTGAGTAGAACTTCGCACATTTTTAAATTAGTGATAAAAACAAATAAATATTCCTTTTGGAATCGATTAACACCTCGTTATTTCGAAATACGAACTCGTTCACAAATTCCTAATAATAATTTTGAAAGTTGGTATTTGACCTATATACAGGGTGTCCCGTAAATCAACGTCATCCCGTGGAGGGGTGATAGACCATCTCATAACCTACCAGAAAATCGAAATATGACCTTAGTAAAAATCGCTCATTCTCGAGATATCGGCACTTTTTTGTTTTTCGTGAAATTCGACACCTTCGATCAGTTTTTCGATCGCCACGGTCACAAAATTCAATATTTTGGGATTAAATTTTTTGATTCATAATCCTGAATAATTCAGCTATTTGATTATAGTCCAAAATGAAACCTATTAAGTGACAATTTTGAAAAAAAGAACATCATTTCCGCCTCTCGAGTTTTTTGTTTTTTATTAGCAAATTTCGACTCCTTTACACTGTAAAAATTTTGTATGACATTAAGCTGGCAAATTATATTAAAAACTTCCTCATTTAGTGTAGTTTTTAAAAGGTACAAAAATGGATATAGTTCCCTTTAAAAAAAAAGATATTCCTGTTTTACTTCAATAGGACCTCATTATAAAAAAAATCAAATGCAGGGTTATAGCTTCCTTATGTCCAATATTTGGACAAGTGATAGAGGATGAAAAAATATGAAAAAATGTTTAACAAATGCATGTCGAAAAATCAACTGTTTTGGAGTTATGGACTTTTGAAAATTGAGGAGTAGGAAAATTTCTCATTTGGGTTTTTTGACTATAACTCATAAATCACCAACTCGATTTTGACAAAATATATTAAAAATCATTGTAAATAATGTAGACTTGCGATAATGTTCCTAATTTGCGGTCTTTTCTTCAAAATTTTGTGAAAATTCTATTAAAAAACGTGTATTTTTGTGAAATAATGATTGGCCTTTTCTTTAGAATCTAGTGAAAATTCTGTAAAAAAATATCATTATTTCACAAAAATACACGTTTTTTAATAGAATTTTCACAAAATTTTGAAGAAAAGACCGCAAATTAGGAACATTATCGCAAGCCTACATTATTTACAATGATATTTAATTTATTTTGTCAAAATCGAGTTGGTGGTTTATGAATTATAGTCAAAAAACACAAATGAGAAATTTTCATACTCCTCAGTTTTCAAAAGACCATAACTCCAAAACAGTTAATTTTTCGACATGCATTTGTTAATCATTTTTTCATATTTTTTCATCCTCTATCACTTGTCCAAATATTGGACATAAGGAAGCTATAACCCTGCATTTGATTTTTTTTATAATGAGGTCCTATTGAAGTAAAACAGGAATATCTTTTTTTTTAAAGGGAACTATATCCATTTTTGTACCTTTTAAAAACTACACTAAATGAGGAAGTTTTTAATATAATTTGCCAGCTTAATGTCATACAAATTTTTTACAGTGTAAAGGAGTCGAAATTTGCTAATAAAAAACAAAAAACTCGAGAGGCGGAAATGATGTTCTTTTTTTCAAAATTGTCACTTAATAGGTTTCATTTTGGACTATAATCAAATAGCTGAATTATTCAGGATTATGAATCAAAAAATTTAATCCCAAAATATTGAATTTTGTGACCGTGGCGATCGAAAAACTGATCGAAGGTGTCGAATTTCACGAAAAACAAAAAAGTGCCGATATCTCGAGAATGAGCGATTTTTACTAAGGTCATATTTCGATTTTCTGGTAGGTTATGAGCTGGTCTATCACCCCTCCACGGGATGACGTTGATTTACGGGACACCCTGTATTTTATTGACAGCCATCAAGACTATGAGTGCTGTCAGAAACAAAAAGAAAAAAAAAGAAAAATTTGCGCACGAGTTTTGCAGTATATTCATAATAGGAAACTCATAAAATATAATATGTAGATTGTAGGTATATGTATATATTGTATATGCAGTGGCGTACTGGCTCTAAAACTTCTGTTTGCCATGCAACAAAGTGGTGGCCCCGCACTATATTTCAACTTCTTGACATTTTCATAAATTTGCAGGTAGGTATAATTAGCGTCGCAACCAAAAAATATTTGAGAAACTAGTCTTACGGATGTTTGCATCAATTTTTGAAAATATATGATGTAATGACAAACACCAATGTGATTTTTTGCTCCCCTTAATATACCTAAGTTCACGGCCGGCGGCTGTGTGAATAATTTCAATATAAAAGCGCCGCGGCCGATTTTTTTTATCCCATACAATGTTTTACCTATATTTTCCATAAGGTGATGGAGACCTTGGAAAAATAAGATAATGAAGAAGAAGAATGGCCCTAAAAAGATGGTCATACGACAGCTGCTGTGGGGGGTAAAAATTGGCTGCAAGCGGCAACCGAGAGAAAGAAATGGAAGGGTATGGAAGATATAGCCTATAGCCAGCAGTGACGGACAAATGGCTGAACAAGAAGATATTGTATTAAATGGTAGACATAGTAGGGCATCCTCGCAGGGGGGGGGCACTTGTGAGCGAGAAAGTTGAAAAATTGACCAGTGCGCCCCTGAGTGAATGGTGTGTTCATAAAACGAAGCAAATTTAAATTCTGTCAAAGGTCCTACCTGTGTACGTTGGTACTACTGACAGTCAGTGCACATAATTTGTTTCGGATTTTACCCTTTAGACTAATTTATTGTCCGTCACAGTCGACACAAGTGTTTTATGTATATTATTACAGTGATAGCACTGTGTGCCTAGAGTAAAATGTATGGAGATAGAAATATACCTACATAATACAGGGTCATAAAAAATAATGCCTAGATATATATAAAGAAAACTTTAAAAGTAATGTAATGGTTTTAGTCTTAAAATGCGGAGAAAATGTTAAAGTTCGTATATCTTAGTAAGATCCGTTTAGTTATTAATTTGAGCTCCTTCAGTTGCTCTGAGGACGTTTAATATGAAGCTAAAATCGTGTCACGTGTACTGAACCATAGCCAAAATGGTGAAAGATGAAACAAATTGAGAATGTCGCATTGAATCCTTTTACGTTAAATGAGTGATTCTTTCACTATGTGGTGAGAAATAGAATGGACTCCGACTATAGAACTCGCGATAAGGGCAATTTTCGCCTTCTTGTCAGTAAACAACAGTATATCAGGAGTAACTGCAGTAACTTCAGCAGCTATTATTGACGCACGTGTCACGAAGTTTTATTATTTTCTATCGTCCGTAGGCCCATTCGGGCACCTGGACTCGTCAATTTTTACAGATAATATGATATTTTACAATTATAAAAAAGTTTATATTTTCTACGCGTTTTAAGACTTAAATCATTATGTTAAAATTAACAGTTTTTTTAACAACAATTTTTCAAATTCCGCCAATCTTTCTCGATGATCCTGTATATTCAGGAACGTTTTTCCCCTTGAATATATACCGCCTCGCTACACACCAGGAGCGATGCGAGGTAACAGTAATTACATGCGACAGCAAAGTGCAATTGCCTAAACTCGCTAGAAATAAAATAAAAATCTAAATTTTTCGATGTGGCTATTGTCGGCAATGTATGCGACTATAATCGAGTTGTTATATCGCCGACAGTAAACAAAAAATGCAGTGACTTTATTAAAAGGGTTATCACATCATTCATTAATTATAATGATGATAAAAAATGAAACAGTACGTTTTTATTAAATTTCCTAAATATCCTGATTCGGAATTGCCTCAAACACATGCTTGGCAAGCGGCGGGCCGAGCAGGTGTTCATGAGTAAAAAAGGCTTGTGGGTGGGGCTTTGGGTAAAGTTTGTTTTAGTAAGGTTGTCAAGAAATTAATTAATTATAATAAATTGTTCTGATAAATACTCCTTTGAGGACACCCACCACCTTAATCAATTTTCTTTGAAATTTCTGCAAAAAAAATCTGAAAATAAATGTATATTTGTAATGTCTAAACAGAATTTAGAAGTACTTCTTGTAAAGTCGAAAATGGTGTTGCCATGTTTGTATTTCGTATTTTCTAATATTGTCACAGTGCAAGACGGTGCCAAATTGTTTAGCAATTTTTAAAAAAGTACTGCCATATGTATCTATCATTATCGAATTGCGAAATGCTTTACGAAATCATATTTCTGTTTTCGCTTATAAAGATTTGTGTTTCGCTAGAACGAAAGTCTAGCCAATATCTTATAACTCAACTCGTTTTGCTTCAAAAGCTCAAGACATCAACTTATCAAAGCCCGACGGTTTAGTGATAAAATAACAAATGTCCAAAACAGAATATCAATATTTTATTCTTAGGGTGCCTTCCCACGACAAGTGAATCCGGATTCGTACGCGAATCTGGATTAATCCCTTCCGGATGGATGATTTCGTGCACGGGGTATGGGGAAATAGTTCCCTATTTTTATAATAATATAATAATTCATTGTATTAATATTTTTAACTTTTTAACTTTAACGTTGTAAATTTTGAAAATATCTTGAGTCCGTTGAAGCAATAAATAAATAAATAGATAATATAATAAATAGATAATAATAATTATCTCTGTCATACTGTTGAATATATACTAATTCTGTTTTTGTGTTTAAAAATTAGATCGATCAGGTACGAGAATAAATTATTGTCTTTACACCAATATTAATTGTAATTTAGTAAAAAAAAAAAAAAAGAAAGCATTGCCTGCGGCATTAATTAAACTTGTTTGTGGGTGATATTTTTTAAAGTTTGTCACACGGAGTTTTTGTATGTTGTATCACGCGTTATTTTTCAACACCGGTTTTTCTCAAATTAGCTGCTAATCTCTTTCAGTCCCGTTATGGGCCCGCTACACGCTCGCGAGTCACCACGACCTTTTGGTGTTCATGAGTAAAAAGGCGTCAACGGTCGGTTACGTACATGTCAAGATAAACGATCCATCCGCACCCCTTTTTACTCATGAACACCAAAAGGTCGCGGTGACTCGCGAGCGTGTAGCGGGCGCATTATGTGTCGGGGTGTACATTATATTTTATTTGTACGGGAAAAAATGTCTACCATAACTGGAAATTAGAGAACCCATTAAATAATTTATTTATTTATTTTTAATATTATTAATGTCGATATTATTAGTATAAAAGAATACCGGCCCAGTATCAGTGCAAAAATTGTGCTGTTTCAGGTCCGTGGTATTAAATATAATGATTGGTACCTTAAACTTTTTTTCATTTTAAATAAAATTATAATTTCTTTATAATTCGTGTGTTATTTAGACTAATAGATTAGGTACATAATTTTTGAAGGGAGACATTTGAAAGATTGGCATCATACTGATAAAATGCACCACATGGACTTATAATTCGATGTAACAAAATTCCAGAAAAATTAATTCAATAAATAATAAGAAAATATAATGTTCCCCACTCTATGGCAACTGGGGAATCTAAATTTATACATTATTTATTTTGATTTTATTTTTCGAATTATGCGGGTATGTCTGTCTCCCTCACTCTCGTTGTATATTGTAACAGTACGAAACCCATAAGCATATTGCTCAAAATAAATAAACCCCACAAAAGTCGTACAAAAGCCACACAGGATTTTTTTTAGGGATAAAAGCACAAATTTAATTGAATTTTGTAAATAAAATTAATTGTATCGATTAGTATTCGAGTAAATTATATTAGGAACTAGAATAGATTAAAAAATACGAATAAGCAAGCGGATCTAAAATGGGATAGACAATGATTTCAACATTTTATAAATAATTCATCTACTGAAATCCAACTAAAAAGTTTAAGCTTTTATTATTTGAGGATTTTTTATTGGTTTTTAATCATCTGTAGACCATATTTAAGGCACTTGGAATCGTCAGGTTTACAAACACAAAATCAAATGCAATAAATCAATAAACACAACAAAAAAGAATGAAAGCAATAAACACATAGACAATACAAAACTATAACACATTTGTGGTACAATTTAATGCAGGTCTGGATGTAAATTGTCCAGAACTACATTAAGTACGTCATATTTCTGAAGGGTTTTTGTGTTTTTTGGGGTTCATACTACATCATCGTAAATACTCCTATGGGTTTTTCTTCGGAAACCGTTGTGTATACACGCGCTGAAACATGTAAGTAGGGTTGTCAACATTTTTTCAGCTGATTATTCCATCTGCATCAATAAGTAATTTTAAAAAGTTATTGGAAGCCTGGTTGCTAACGCGCTCGATCCTCGATGCCGACATACCCCACTTCACGACACAAGCTTTTAAGCTTGTTATGAAGTTTACAAATATGTATCAGGGTGTAATTCGATAATTTTATGAAAATAAAAGAAAACATACACATTATCTTATTGTTCTTGATATCAGTTCTTAACTCTTTTTTTGTTGCTTCCTTCATTGTCCCCTCCTTTCTTCCTCTTCTTCTTCCTCTTCCCATGCTTCCTCCTTCCCTACCATAAATGTTTTATAGATATAAGATATATATTTTTAACTATGTAATGTAATCTATTTGTTTTGCGTGTGTGCTAATTGTGAACGGATGTAATTGGTCTTGTGTATTGATATTTTTGTATTAATGTACCTGCCAATGTTTGTTTTTGTGACTGTATCTGTTCCATGTGCAATAAATAAATAAATATCTACTTATCTATTTAAATAAAAACTGTCATTTTATGAACTGCTTGAATTTTATAATATTTTTATTTGCTAGAAAAGTGTGGTTTTCTCAATTTTCAAATTAATGTAAATTACACACTCATTCGTCAGTCGAAAACTGCAGGCAATGATATAATTCTTAAACTACGTTTAAATTTTACAAGTGAAGCGGATTTGGTTGATATTTTCTTAGTTGTTGCCAAAAAAAAAATATATAGTATTTTGCGATCCATATATTTCTTGCAACTCACTTTCAATATTATTATTATACTCTAGTACGGTTGACAACCCTCGTTGTTAGTGAATATATATCCGAAAATATATCGAATAATAATTATTTTTATTGTAAAATTGTTACAAAAATATACAAATTACCCGACTAGCAAAAATTACAACACGTTATTTTCAGTTAATGTAGGTAGCTACATGTTATCAATTTAGTATCATATTCTTGTATTATGTATTTTTGTACCTATGAATAACTTTTAAATCAGTATTAATTTACAGTAAGTAATGTTAAGAGTATGCATACCGACATTTCAAAAATTTCTAAAAACGGGAGACCTTCTATCTCGACAACCGTTATTAATTATGCTTTGGAACAAAATAGGGTAGATGCATTGCACCTTTATATAACCGTAAAAGATTTTTTATATCTTGTATAGATTCTCAAAAAACAATGGAAAACACCTCTGATCTTTTTTCCGAAAGACGGATACTCGTTTCCTGAAAGTCGTTGAGTAAAATTTTTTTTTGTACTGATAATATGCATTAAAACCTAGGGAATAACCGTAAAAGTTTTTTGATAGACGCAAAATTAACCTCAAAAAAAAAAAAAAAACGCTATTTTTACCATTTTATCATGCGATTGTCACGCGATTTTGAACCTTAATGCCGTGGGAAAAGACTGTGACGTCATTCCTGGTGCCAATTATATAGGTAATACCTACCGATTCGGTATAATACTTTAAGTAAAAGTTAATGTCGCCGCCACACGCTTGCGAGCGTCTACGAGTTTTTTGCGTTCATGAGTAAAAAGGCGTCAACGGTCTGTTACGCAAACGAGCCAAGATAAACGTTCCATCCACACGCCTTTTTACTCATATACACAAAAAACTTGTGGACGGCGACAAATGGAATATATATGTATTACGTTTAATAGTTATACTATAGAAAATGAAGTAACGTAATAAGCTAATAGGTACATAAATATATACATAATTATATTTTTTAATAAAACGTTTTTTATTTTGTGAGAATCAACACACACACACACACATAATTATATTACACATTTTGTAATTATCAAACTATAAATTAACATTGAAATAATTGAAAAAAAAGTTTAATATTAATTAAAATACATTTTAAAATAGAGAAGAAGAAATAAAATGAAAAAAACTGTCTGTTTGGGATGTTTCCTAAAGAAATATCTACGTATATGTATATTGGATTCAACACTTGTATTGCAAGTTATCCAAACGCTATGGATTAGACGGATTCATCTGGATTCATCAAGGCGTGTCCGCGGATTCACAGGCAACCTATTTCCCACGATCCGTGCACGTCTGCGATATTACGTACCGCCATACAAATCGCTATGAAAAAGTCTGTAGATTCACGGACTCACTCCTTCCCACGGCATGCGAATCTACGGACGAAGCAGGATTCACCTTCCGTGGGATATAGCCATTAGACTGATTTAAACGTCAGTAGAATTATGTTTTGTATCCATTAATTTAGGAAACTAATTATTTATTAAACCTAACATTATAAATTTCAAACCACATTGTATACTTACGTTAGTATTTTAATGTAAGTAGATTATGCATTATGTCCAGAACTATATATGGAACGTGGTTACATAAGTCCCCATACAAATTTTAAGGCAAAATTAAAATCTCAAGTTATGGAAAAAAAACACACGGTGTTTTTTTTCGTAAATAGCTTAGTTTAGAGGTTATTAATCAACGACTCCAGGAAAATGGGAATTTGGCAATTTGCTAAAACAAAATTTTCCTAGAATGCATCGTTTAGAAGTTATTAGCGATAAACTGAAAAACGTAGGTCGATTGGTACATTTTTTTTCAGTTTTTGGGACAACCTGTATTTAGCACACAAGCGGCGAATTGGTGCAAACATAAATAAATTATTCTTAAATGCTAATGAAGAGATTAAAACCGTTTACAGCTTTACGAGAATTATTACGCTACAAACCCTACCCTTCTTGGCCTAGTGTTTTCAAACCAAACGTACCTAGTTTCTTATCGAAAATTTTGTCATAAAAAATAAGAAGGTAGATAAAAAAGAATCGTTTAAAAGTTCGCAAGTTTTTTGTGAACAAACCCTCACTTTAATTAGATTAGCGCCGCAGGCAAAATTTGTTAATGAAACAACTGTGTGGGTCTTTACAATAATTATTTTGATTTGAACACCCTACCCCCCCCCCCCTCTACCTACGCCCATGATTGTAACGTGTAAACAAAATGTAGTACGTAATAAAAAAAACACATATTTTATGAAATAAAGTATTTTGGACATCTTATAATAAAGGAGTGTGGTATAAGTACCATAGGATTATAATGCATCCTTGAATCTTGAGACGTTGTGTTATGCTACCAGCTACGGAGGTTCAAGAGGAAAATGTTGCCAGCTACGCTGCGCTATATTATTGTCTTGTATTATGAGGAAAATGATTTATAGTGACAACACTCAAATGGAAAATGTTAACCTTATCCTAAACCATTATTTATGACACCAGGCGTCGCGTCGCCATCTCCTTGCCAAGCATAGCCCGCCACAGGATTACAATTTAAATGAACTTCGAACAATATCTTCACTAGCTCAAATACCTGACGTTGTATGGCTTAATAAATAGATGAACCAACTTATAATTTCTTCTTCTTCTTCTTGATGTGTCCTGTCAGATCCCCCCCGATGTTGGCAATGGTTCATGCGATTTTGAACTTTACCGTGACGCCTAATTGGGTCCTGAACTTCAAAAAAAAAATTAAGGAAATATGATCTTCTGCCGTCAAAGAACTCAAAAATATATGTTCCTTTTCCATTGTTTCATCCTTTCAAATACATATCATACATACACACTAATTAACATCATGTTCTTATAATTCAAGATGAAATTAGAGGACAAAAGATTATTCATTCCGAGAGCTTATTGTCTTACTAATTACCAAACCATTTCATGTAACAACCAGCTTAAATTACGTAAGCGTCACGTAGAATTACACATTCTAAATATCACAAAGTAACTGTACATTTTATACTCGTATATGTTACCGGAGATGTATGAAATCCGTCATTGTATACAACTCCTAGGCAATGTACGTATACAATGCCTAAAATCGACAGGAAATAATGTGTGAAATAAATGTCATTATTTGTAATTTTTTGTGTTATAAATTGTATTTTTTAAAATACTCTAATAGGTATATTTAAGTAGGAATTATGTACATTTTTTAAACAGGAATCTCAAAATATATCAAATAAGTGCGACTCCAATCTACCTGAAAAATAAATATGTTTTCCGTTTGAATACGTTTTTATTCTCAATTTAACCTACGAGTATGTGCCAGATTACCCGAGAAAAGTAATAAGTTTTTGAATTTTCGAAACACATACTTCCCAAGAGAAGTGCGAATTAAATAACCTCTGACAAATTGTTCCACACATTTCCTAAACTGACCAGCATTGATGATCAAATGATCTCTACCTCACCCCTGAAGATGTATACATCCATCTATCAAACACCAGGAATTGTATACATTTCTTAGAAATTGTATACAATTCCTAAATTTCATACGTTTTCGGTAACATACACGATATTCATAATAACATGAGCTTAAATTATTCAAAAAGCTTTCTATTTTACGATGTGTAGGGGATAAGGTATTGTTAATCAGTAAGTAGATCTGAACAGCTGAAATTAATCAAGCTTTTCATTGATAATGAAATTGTAATTACAGATTATTAGCTCACCTGTGCTCAAGTCATCACCGAGTACTCAGAACATACTGATTAATTTTAAAAATGAATGATTTTAAAACCATATGCTGATTATATGTATAATTTCCCTCCTTTTAAAATAAAACAAAATCAAAATTAATCGAAATTCCCCAATTGAAACGTTTATGAAATAACAATACCTACTGCAGTTTTGAAGGGTTACCCAGGAAAATGATTCAAATTACAACTTTTATGCACACGCCTCCACAGTAGTCAAAAAGCTCGTGTTGCGAAAAACAGTAGACAACATTAGAACAGAGATTCGAAGGCAGCACCTACCGCATGAGACACATGCGCTTCAACCGCTTACGTAAGTGTAATTTTTTCCTTCTCCCCATAATCTTTCTTTTTCATTCTGTCAACACTCATTCTCTCAACATGTCTAAACCAATGATGATTCATAAATTATATCATGTAGTCTGTGAAGTTAGCTGAGTCATACGAATAAGACTGTAATAAAATTTTCAGTTAAGTTCTCTCTCTCTCTTTCTTAAAAGGCAAAGTTCCCCATTACGAGGAGTACATTCTTCACAGTTATCAAGTAGGTAATCAAAATCCGGATAAATCAGGCTGGGCTTATGTCGGTACAAATAAAATACTTCCATTGCGATATCAGTATTTGGCATTTATTCTCGTAAAATGTTTCATTGGCACAATAAAATATTTGCGAATAGCTACGAATATGGACTGTATGTTTTTATTACGCTAAATGCAATAAACCCTTATTTTATTTTGCAAACAAAATGTATACACATATTGTGTATACATTTTGTATATATTTATTCAAGATTTCTTTGCTTACAAAATAACTTCCGCTACAA
The DNA here is from genome assembly GCA_963576895.1 of Ceraclea dissimilis. NCBI lineage: Eukaryota > Metazoa > Arthropoda > Insecta > Trichoptera > Leptoceridae > Ceraclea > Ceraclea dissimilis. The sequence continues at coordinate 2,943,480 of OY756360.1, forward strand.
ATAAATATACAGAATTATTTTGATTTACAAATTAATTCCTGGAAAGCGTTGGATTTTTCCTAAATTCCGTAGTATATACATACAATGCAGTATTCCTAGTGTACATTGAAGTATTAAGGATGAACATTGTCGGGCTTACGACCGAACTCGGCTGGCTTAAGTGATCACTTTACACTCGAGAAACATTCGCCATTTCAGTTCACCCCGGCTGATATTAGAACCCGGACCTTTGTCTCTCATAGTAGGAATCATATCCATTACACCACGAAGAGCGACGGCTGTGTTGTCGAATTTCATGTACATTAAGTACCTATGTATTGTTGCATTTCTTACTGTTGAAGAAAGAGGGTTCGAATCCCAGCCGGAACTGAAATGGCGAACGTTTCTCGAGTGTTCATCCTTAATTCTTCAACACTGTTGTAGAAATACTACATTGAATATACAGAATGGTACAACAATATATTCACACAATCAGACAAATCACAGAACTGTTTACTAGGGCGAACTTATCGTTTGGCTCCGATTTCGGTGACCCATCGGAATTAAAAAATTCATTGTATGTTAAAAAAATACTGAAGAGGCGGCAATATTTTTGGCATACAGATATAATCCTACATTTTCCAATGGGGCACATAATATGGCGAAATACACACATCTTGGTACTTAAATGAAAAGTACCCACTTAACAAAATATATGGAGAAAACTCGTCTCTTAATTTTTTCAGAAATTCTTTAAATAGGCGAGTGTAAAACTTGGATAAGATAAAAATATTCTTAACCGGCTCCCCGGAAGACCGCCAAAACGATGAAGGGACAGCTGGACTTCAGCCTCCCAAGAATGAGCGCTTTCTTGAACAAAGAGATCACAAGAACTAAGAAAAGATAAAGAAGAAGGTATAGTAGTAAGAGAAAGTAGATACGAGCACGTTGAAAAGGTAATTATAGCTTTGTAATACATGATACCCTCGCATCCATTTCCATATACAATTTTAATAACATACTAGCTGTGTTACCCGTGCTTCGCAATGGCAAATTTGACACGACAACTCAGCATACTTTATAGGCTTGAGTTGGACAAATTGTGATTTAAGATCTGAACGTCTTTTCCAGCGCCCTTTCATATGATACTATACAAGACCACACGCAACGCTTGGATCTCCTCATCATCCTGGCATCTCTTAGGAAACCCTCTTCTCCAAAAACCGTTAGAACACAGAGTGTATGTATAATCGCAAATGTCATTCTAAATTTTCGCAGCAATCCGTCGGCAAATGCAGGAGTTATGCGAACACTTACAAAAAACCGACTTTGTTTTATATATATAGATTATACAAAATTATACGTAAGAAACCCCACATTATATTTCAGACTTCAAAGTTTCTTAAATTTCTCCTTAATATTTTGCGGTAAAAACAGTAACGATTCTACGGTGTCTTCTACATACATTCTAGAAAACCTCTTTTTATCAAAGGAAACTTCTTAAATTCTTTGATGTTTCTAAGTAGTATTCCTGGAAAATAACAAAAGAATGACAACGTTATATTCACTGGCGTTGCGCAGGTTTTTGCAGTCCAGGGTGGAAGTCAAATCCACCGCCCCTTTGGTATATTCATGCATAGATATTGATATGCCAAAAAAGATAAAAATATGGAACAACGATAAAAAAGTAGCGACGCAGGCGAATTTTTTCGAGTTTTTAATGAAACAAAGTAAATGTGATTTAACGCATTTTTGAAATTTTTCCCTAAAAATGCCGCCCGGGGCGGACAGACCCCTCCGCCCTCCTCACGTTACGCTACTGGTTATATTAAAAGAGAAGAAAGCTCATTCTACGCTATAGAATATTTTTCAATTAATTAAAGTATGTTGTGTGCTTAATTGAAATCAAACTTTCGTATAACCGCAGCTTCGTACAGGTATTTAAAAATGAGACGATATTATAAATATTTTAATTATGACATGGAAAATGATTTATTAGGTGAAACTACAGGAAGACCTCAGCTGCTTTTGCTTATACTGATGACTATACCATACCTCTATATACTATATCACGCCACCTCCCTTGCAAGGTAAGCAGAAAGAACGGATCGCCAGACATTCCTATCCTTACACACACTTCGGGCCTCCGTCACATTCGTGCAATTCCTCATACACATTCTACGATTACTTTTACTCAAAACACGTCCGTACTCGAGGATCTGGTCAACATGGTCCAGACATGTGGTTCTTGGACGGCCGCGCTTCCTTACACCACTTCTTTCACCCAGGTAAATTTTCCTTGTTATCCTTTGATCGTTCATTCTCTCCAAATGTCCCAACCATCTCAACTTGTTCACTTTCATTTTAGTCACAACATCCGTTTTACATTCACTCAACTCTCTAATCACTTCGTTTCTTACGCTATAAAAAATATCCTTTTTAAAGCCTTTGCGTAATCAAAATCAGGCCTCGTTCTTCAAAAGAAATCATTTTGTATTACATGTACTATTTATTTTAATTCCTCCATTTTAGTTTTGCCAATTAGTTCAATTTTAAAACAGTAATGGATTTCTTTGATGTTGTTGACAGATTATAGACATAGCTATATTCAAGAGTAAATTTTGCGTACTTATAGAAATTTGAAACAATAAAACTAATTAAAATTCAGGTACCAACGTGTAACAACAGATGACTAAGAATATACAATTTTTAAATTCTCAACTAACGATAATAATATGTGTACTTATATGTTTTCAAAGACCTGGTACATTCAGGGGAAGTTGTTAAAATTTGAAGAAAAACATGAAGACACAGACAGTAGACAACAAAAACATAAACAATAAAAGCGTGGTACCCATTGAAATGTTGTTTAGCAGAGTTTTGATAAAAATACTTTTTTTTTATTTATTTATTTAAACTTAAAGTAAACAACAAACACATATAAATATATACAAAATGGACATAGTACAGATTATAAAACGTTGTTCACTAGGGCGGACTTACCGCAGAACTGCGATTTCTTCCAGTTAACCCCAGGACAAAACAGAAAAAAGAAATTGTATAAAAAAATATACGAAGTAGAAAATATACACATACATACATATAGAAAAAATCAAATAAAAACGGAATAAAAAAATAATAAACAAGATACAGAATGCATATATACATAAAAACATATAACGTTGGGTACTTACAATTTGACATTTCTACTGAAACACTACATTTACAAATGTGCCTGTATGGTTGTCAAAAATCTACATGTGGCGCTTCATCGAAAATCATTATCTTTCTTGATAAACTCTCTCTCTTCTCTTCTCTGCACCATATCCCATTTATCTGGGGTCGGCGGCTCGGATCCTCTCTCTCCATCTGCTCCGATCAAAACAGTCTTCTGGAGTAAGCTCCAGGTGTTCCATGTCCCTTCTGATGTTCTCCTCTAGGGACTTTTTCTTTCTTGATAAACTATAAGTAAGTATTATAGGTACCTTACCTGCTTATTATAGTTACGGGTAGTATATCTTATTTTTCATTGTTTTTAAATAGATAACCGTTATTAATGTACCTAAAATAGATGTTAACATTATTTTTTGTTGTGACGAAATATTATCTCATTTGGTATTGAACGTCGCTTCTGAAACGCTCTTCGTATACTCCGTAAAATTAAGGTCCTGAAAATTATGTGGCGTAACCTCTCCCCAACATCATCCCCCAAGTCTGTGGTTTTATGGGGAGGCTAGGGGGTAGCAGCCAACAGCAAGGGCAAGGTGGCGATAGAGCGGCGTCTGGTTTCAGAGGATACTCCTTAGTTTAAGCATCATTTACCTTGAGACGCCCTCGCGCGTTTTACTAACCGCAAAATAAATGTCTAAATATGATTATTAATTGGCGAATTTCAAGAAATTCGTTAAATTTAATTTTGGACAGTGGAAACAAGTAATAAAACTTCTGGTCCTGTTTCGTCCCTTAAATTCTTAGAACTAAAATAAATGGAGAGAAATATTTATAAAATATTCCAGGTTCATTGTTACCCAGAATTTATTAAATTAAATAACTCTCTTTGATCCAGACCTACAATCTGGTAACTATATTTTTAGTTCTGCTGATTGTAATATTATTATTTTTTTCTTAAACATTAAGAGTAGGCATATTGGCGTTTCAAAAAATAAAATAAATACGAGAGACCTTAGATCTCGACAACCTTACTAAACATACTTTGGAATAGAATAAGGTAGACACATTGAACTTTTATTTAGGGAAGATTTTTTTTATCTTGTTAGTAATTGAAATATTGTGAAAAACATCTCTAAACTTTTTCCGAAAGAGCCACTTGTTTCCCGAAAGTCGCTTTTTTGTACTTTTAAGATGCATTTATATCTGGAAATTGGCGGCTCGCCTGAGCTCCAAAGGCTCCATAATTCAGGGGCACAGTACCCTGTTAGATAGTCTCTTTTAGATAGACATCTATCAGGGGTGACCTTAAATTACTACGAATCTGCGGATCATTCGCACACTTTTCGCTCACTTTTCTAGTTCAACATAGGCGATATACATCGTCTTTTTGTCATTATTTGCCTATTTCTCCCAAAAGCACTTATTGATTAATTCCCTTAGAGATTGTCAGCATAGTATATAATACAAAATATTATATTATAATTACTTAGGTATACACGTATCGTTGTAGCAGCCTTCAATAATAACATCAGCCTGTCTAATACGAAGTAAAATTATTAGTAATCCAATATCAAGAGGGAATACAGAGAAGCCAAACGTAAAGAGGGCATCACATTTAATCATCTTCTATGGAATCCTTTGGGAATAATACACACAGTTTATTATGATAGCCTGATACATAGTATGAAAAGCAGAGTGTAATACTACTACCCTACCTATTCTAGGTTCGTGTAGGTTTATCTATGATACCAACTTCTCGGTACAAAGTTATAAACATCAAATGTTTATTACATGAGTGAAACTTAACAAAAATGTGTAATCGATATACTCGTACAATTTACAATGTACATAAAGTCTGATTTTAGTAATTGTTTGCATAACTCCTGCATTTACCGACGGATTGCTGCGAAAAGGAGAATGCTCATTTTGTATGGGAAAAAAACCCAGGCCCGGCGCAAACGAAATGTACCTCAAATGATAGGTAATAATTAGTAATTAAATACTGCATAGGGGGCATCATCGAAATTAATGGCTTAATGGGTAAAATACCTATTCGAAGTTTCACATTGGTCACACGAATATATAAAAAAGGAGCATTAAACCGCTACAATTGCGATTCAAAAGTATATAATATGATGAGTGTAAGGTAGCCTGTCTGATTTTTCTTCTTCTTCAGCAGCCTTGATTCCTCCACTGCCGGATGTAGGCCTAAAGGTAAATGCTCATGAATTATGTAAAAAATAAACATGTCCGGCGCAAATGCAATGTGACTCAAATGATAGGTAAAAATGAGTAATTAAATACTGCATAGGTGGCATCATCGAAATCAATGGCTAAATATGTGAAATACCTATTCAAAATTTCCCCTATACAACTTCGAATAGGTATTTCACACATTTAGCCATCGATTTCGATGATTCCTCTTATGCAGTATTTAATTACTCATTTTTACCTATCATTTGAGTTAGGTTTCGTTTGCGCCGGACCTGATTTTTTTTTACATATTTCATGATCATTTTCCTTTCGGCTTATATCTAGCTGTGGAGGGACCAAGGCTGATGAAGAAGAAGACGAAGAAGACGGGCTACCTTATACTCATCATATTATACCCTTTTAAACCGCAATTGTAACTGCCTAATGCTCCTTTTCTTATACATTCGTGTGAACAATGTCAAACTTCGAATAGGTATTTCACCCATTAAGCCATTGATTTCGATGATGCCACCCATGCAGTATTTAATTACTTATTTTTACCTATAATTTGAGTTACATTTCGTTTGCGCCGGGCCTGGGTTTTTTTTGAGCATTCTCCTTTGGAATAACATTTGCGATAATATACTCTGTGTTCTAACGTCACCGGTTTTTGGAAAAAAAAAAGGTTTTTTCTAAGAGATGCCATGATGATGAAGGGATCCAAGCGTTTCGTGAGGTCGTGTATGGTATCATATGGAAGAGCGCTGGAAAATAAGTACATTTTGTCCAGCTCAAGCCTATAAAGTATGCGGGGTTATTTAGTCAATTTGCCGTTGCGAAGCACAGGTAACTATGCTAGTTTTCATATATTTATTGAAAATATGTCTTTTCATTGTCATTTTTTGTAAGCAAATTATCTATACTTAGGTACATACATGTATGTTAATCCCTTTTTTTTTTAAACGGAAGACATGACGGTCTCTAACATCTTTTCATTCAACTATGGAACTTGGGTTCGAAACCCAACCGGGGTGAACTGAAATGGCGAATGTTTCTCGAGAGTAAAGTGATCACTTAAGCCAGCCGAGGTCGGTCGCAAGCCCGAGAATGTTCATCCTTAATTCTTCTACACTGTTTTGGGAATACTACATAATATATGGAACTTTCGTTTTCTTATCATTAAACATTCATTCCATGTGTCTGAACCATCTCAGGATAGTCAAGTAGATGTATAAAGTATATGCATATATAACAATTTATCTATCCATAATGAACAATTCAATAAACGAAGTACCCTGCTGATCGGAGAGTTTTAAACAACAAATGTACACATTTCAGATCGTGAAAGGAGACCCATTTAGATGTTTTGTATCTGATATGTTAGAAGCTAACTACAATAATTATATTGTATCATCTAGTATGAAACCGGATATGAGATATGGCTGTTAATTTTACCCAGCGCTATATCAGGATGGACGTAGATGGTTGATACACATGGCCGTCCTTACCCAATAGTCGAGTTCGGCGAAGCCTAAGGGCGGTATTCTAAAGGGGCGGCAAATCGAGGAGGTGGTTATATGAATGAATACTACATGTTTTGTATAAAAAAAATTTCAACTGCAGCACTATTTACTTCGACGTTTGTTTGTACAATATAATGAGATGCAAACTTATATTCATCGGCACCCCCATTTTTCCTAAAAAATTTCGTCTGCGGCGCTTCTTACTTATTTCGATGCCAAACCAATACTAAAATCTTAATTGCTCCCTTCTGTACAATATTTAGAAACTGCTATTGATGTAGTTGTAGATATTAAATTTAATATTTTACACATATTTTTTGGGGATGCATTTTCTTAATTTTTTTATGGGCTTGCAAACACAAACCCAAATACTTTCCTGCACACCTTGCACAAGGCTAAAAGCCTGTATCGCAAAGTGTGGAATACATCTTTCATCCAGCGGTTTGAACCTGGCACCTCACGCTCGAGAGACTGCCGCCTCAACCAACTGCGCCAACAATGTACTCTATTTGGCTTCGTACTTGGGACGATCCTGTTGATACCAACATAATCCAATATACCAAATACTCACAGTTTCAGTTACCACATACTTACAACAATAAACGATGGCGACTGAGGAGGTATTCCTAGATACAGAGATATTTCATGTAATGCTATATGACTTCCTTAAAACTAAAACCTCACCGGTTCAGGAGGCCAGGTATCTAGACGGAAGCAGAATCCCTTTGGGAGTAGGTAGAGATACTTTTATAATGGAATATTATTAGACAAAGAGTATTATGACGTAGAATTCCCTTGACAATTTTCCCAGCAGAAATCAATTTAGGTACTTAAGTATTTACGAAGACTTAGAGCAGAAAATAATGGACATTAGATTGCATTCAATTAGATCAGAGTAATTGAAATAATGTGGTCATAGCACAAAAGCTTTTTTGAGTTTAGTGACTCATGTGTCATGTGTATATACTGTATATACTAGGGATGCCACCTCTCCCGGTTTGACCTGGAGTCTACGGGTTTGAATGGTGTTCTCCGGGCTCCGGGCTAGCACCGTATATCTCCGGGTCAGACTGGGTGGTGAGACATTGTAGCTTAGCTATCATCGGGCAGCCCTTTTCCGACCTTATATTTTGAAAGTCCGTTAAATCTTATTAAACTGTTTCATCAAAAAATTCTACCGCTACCTTTTTTTTGATGGATAACAAGTGCCCGTGTGACAGCCAAGCACCACAAACAATTCAGCACCTTATGTGGGATTGCGATATCTTCGCTGTGAGGAGGCATGCCCTTGAAATGGCCCTGAGAGAGTACGGACTAAATATTAAATGTCCGAAGTCTGTCCTCCTGCATGAGAGAGTTTCGCACCAGTTTTTGGACTTTTTGTGTCATATTGTTAGAACTATTAAAATAATAAATGAGGGAAAATAGTTTGTCGGAACCCTGAGAGTGATTGTGTAGTGCGGAGTGAAATTAGTTATTAAAACTGTGAAACAATAAACAAGATTTTAAAAAAGCCTTGCACAATAAAGCAAGGCAGTGCAGTGAACTCAACCAAAAAAAAAAAAAAAAAAACCTTTTTGATGGATGTAGTATGATTATTTCTTTTTTTTATTAAATCTTTTTACACCACGACTTTCTTCCCTCAATCTCAAAAAAAAAATCCGGCTGCGGCACTATTTACGAGTTTTTCTTCCACTTTTGAACTACAAAAATTGTGCTAAATAAAAAATTCAATTTTCCAAAAATCTCATGTCCTACGCTCTATAGAAGGTGGCAGTTCTAGTGTATACCCTCGAAGAAAATTGAAATAGTGGAATTAAGATTTTATTCCAAAAGTAAATGCTAAAAAATAAATCATTTTTAAAATATTGAATTGATATACCTACATCAATTAGAAGGGGCATATATCAAGCAGCTGGAACGGATCTTTTGGGTAGGGAAGCGCGCCCGATTCCGATTTAATGAAAAATATATTATAAAAAAATAATAATTAGTTAATTAGTTGTGGGCAATAAACCCTGGCGACGCCTCTGTTGCATGACTATGAAAGAAGCGAACGTTCTTGCAACAATTCAATTCTCAACCAATAAGACGGGAGATATGATACAAGCGAAGAAACTCAGATGACACGAGGGGGGCATTCTTTTCCGTGGGTCAACGGAAGCGGTCAGTTTTTAAACGCTCTGGATTAGAGGGCTAAGCCCAGAATATATTTAATTAAAGATTAAATCTCGAGGAAACGAGAAACTGAAGTTAATAGTCGGTTAATTGCCGACAACAGTATATTTTGTAATAAATAGAGTCAGTGAACCTTTAAACCATTTCAGCAAACAGTAAGGTGACATTTACATGAAGGTCGTGTCTAAAACCAATAAACTAAGAAGGAAGGAAGTATCCCAAGCAAACAGTAAGGTGACATTTACATGAAGGTCATGTCCAAAACCAACCAACAAAGAGAGAAGGAAGTATGAAACAATAGATGGGCAACCCAATAATAACCTTGACGAAGGACATCTAAAGAAGGAACCACAACATATCAGGTCGGATTCACTTAATTATTATTATAACGCCTTGCCAAGAAGAATGAGGGTGAATGTTGTCTACAATCAAGATACATCATAAAAGTCATAAAGCGTCGATACCGGGAAATGGGTTTCATAGATACACGCGTGTATAGAATAGTATTTAATTTATAAAGCCAGACCTATTATATGTACATAATTCATTGTAAAGCATGTTCCGATATTAATTATTAAAGTATCAAACTGTACCAATCGTGTTGTAATTTCTAGCCGCACCGCTGAGGGGTTTGGGCAAGGGAAGCACGCCTCCGACCGTCACGACCTGGATTCCGGGTTGGGGAAACGCGTGGGGTCTTGGCCAGGCCTCTCAACGAGATAAACCCCTGGAAGGTGGAAACCTACCCCCTGAGGAAACTGTGAGTCTTATCTTTTCCTGTATTTCTCACTCCCAAGTCCAGCTGTAGGATTGGGTGGCCGTGGTGGTCTAACCCGGCCAAAGGAAATCTGTTCCACAGCAGAAAGACCAAGGCTGAAAATAGAAGACGTACCCTTGTTAAATGAGGCCATATGTGTGCATGTAGTGCAGAATAAAACCAGCGTATATAAGTTGACCAACCAGGACGAATTTATTCCAACCACTGAACTTTATAATGAATGTGACAATGCTATATAATAATGTTTAACGTATAAGATTCATAGTGTTGCATACGAAAGAAAATAATATCTTAACTGTGGCCAACCTATGTTATTATGTTATTAACAGCCTATATAAAAACAGATTTCGGTACATAACAAAATAGCCTATACCTATTTCTATTACCCTTTTCATTAGCCCTAGCAATATTGACCATTGCATTCCTACATAGGAATACTATATTCAATACATAATATATTGGCATTGGAGTTTATTGCAACTAGGGATGTGCATCGTGTAACAACGATTGGCATTGCAGATAAAATATCATCATCCATTAACTGACCGGATTCGTTGGTAATATTTCATCGACGATAAGAAGTGGGTACAGAGTTGAACAGTGAACACTTCCTACTTCATACATTCACAACACTATTTATACCAAATAGCGTATGATCAGCTATGGAGTGAGTATTTTAAATTATCAATATTATTTTAACAACTTACTGTACAGTTTGCAATTAATACGAGGATGAAGGAGCATTATACCAAGTGTTTCTCTTCCGTCAAATGGCAAAACGCGGTATGTCGACTTAATTCCTTCTCCTTTCCCTTTCTCTCCTCCTAAAAAAATAAAGAAAAACAATCAATAAATAAATTTTGCTTTTGACTGCCCAGGATTTATAATTAAGTAATGTTTGAGTCTTCACTGGTTTATTTGTGGATGATATTGTGATTGTTTATATTTATTATATGTAATAACTGTATACACTCTTAAAATTATTAAAATAAATAAATAAATAATTGGTATACTTACGCTTTCCTTCTCTCCAATTAAGCACGAGCTCTGCTCAATTTTGGGGAGTATTTTTTTTTTGTAATATTCAGTTCTAATGATAGCATTTGTTTTTCTTTATATTGTGTAATTTTAAACCCGAAAAATTGAATTTCATTTTTTTCTCGCTTATGCGATTTCTCGTGGACTGTTTTATCATAAAAAAACATCAGCTTTTGATTCCAGACTGTATCTAGAGCAATTGGCGAAACGCGCTAAGTCTCTGAAGACACTCCAAAGAGATTTCAGTTGAAGCAATCTTTCACCATTCTTGTGAGATTTCTGCAAAATGCGGTAATTCGTCATAATTTTTTTGACTTGCATTATTCTAGTATGGTTCCCAGATCTTTAAAGCTCGTGGTAAAACACGGTAACTAATACTCAGAGGGAGAGAGACAGCGCTAATGGCAAGTTCATGAGTGAGAGTGAGAAATGAATAGTTTAGTGAAATCATACAATAAATAGAATCAAAACTTTTTTTTAATGAGATATTAAAATTGTAGTAATATTTATTATCTACCTACTTATAAAATAATACGTGCGTTATGGCAAATTAAAAAATCAAATCATTATAAATTTAATCGCGCTTTTCTCGAAACTAGCTTTTTCGACTTACCGCGTTTTTCCATTTGTCGGCGGTTCGGCAGGAAGCCAGGGGTTCGGGGGAACCGCAGGGTTGGTGGATGAAATAGCAAACAACATGTAGGTAGATAATTATCGCTAAAGCTAATAGATAGATATTATTATTTCTAGTACTGAATGAGGTGGAAAATACTTCGAGTGCTTGGATTTTTATTACAGTTTTCTATTTCCATTTATTTCGCTATTTATTTTGCTTCTGTATTAAAATCATAACATTGGTTGGTAGCGCGTAAGTTTGTGAAGTGCCTGGAGTGATTTGATTCCCGATGTTTTTTTTTCTTTGAAAGGTCATGGAACCATTTATCCCCTGCGTCACTGGGAGAAGAGTAGATCTATTGTGACATCCTTCGATGTTACATCTCGTCCTCAAGGCCGACGTGTGTCATGTAGCTCACGATCTGTCTTGGTGCGAGTAGTCTTGCTTTCTCAGTATTCAGTAATGGCCCTCCAAGAGAGCGACTTCTTTTGTGAGCGAGTGCGTCACAGTTACAAAGGATGTAGATAGGTGTTTTGTTGTCCTGTAAGCAGAATCTACAGACTGGGGTGTGATATTATAGTCCAATTGTGAACATATTTTCCCGCAGTCTGCAGTGTCAAAGTTCTAGTGAGGATCTTTATTTATTTTTTTAGAAAGCTTGAGAGCTTCGCTAGTGAACTTCTGCGAGCACTCTCTAATCAGTTCCTTCGCGTGTTTTAAGCTTATGCTGTTTTCAGGTTTCAAAACTCTCCATTGAGCTCTTTAGGTTGGCACATTCTGCTCTCCGATTGACCCGCTGAATTAAATCACCCAAAATTTTCCAATATTTGACCGTCAAAAACTGTCATTCACTTCATAATAAAATACTTGGTTTTTGCTATTACTTGTACTCAAAGACACGTATATTTCCATAACATTTACAAAATCTATAACGTCACGAATATGAATTTACCTAGACATGTCACACAGCCTTAATTTATACAGTGTGTAGGTAACCAGTATTCGGCCGAATACCGTTACTCCAAAAAGGGGCCGAATACCGAATAGTGTATAACCGAAAATTCGTTTCATCTCTACTTTTAAGGGCTTGGCACCAAGAATGACGTCACAGTAATTTCCTACGGCATTAAGATTCAAAATCACGTGAACAATCGCGCGATAATATGGCAAAAATAGCGTTTATTCCATTTTTTAGTGTTAATATTGCGTCTATCAAAAAACTTTTACGGTTATTCCCTAGATTTTAATGCATATTATCATTGCAAAAAGAAATTTTTACTGCGCGTCTTTCGGGAAACGAGTTTCCGTCTTTCGGAAAAAAGATCAGAGGTGTTTTGAATATATATATTTTTTTCAGAAATCTATACAAGATATAAAAAATCTTTTACGGTTATTCCCTAGATAAATGTTCAATGCATCAACTCTATTTGTTTCAAACCATATTAAGTAACGGATGTTGAGATATAAGGTCTCCCGTTTTTAGAAATTTTTGTAATGTCGGTATGGATACTCTTAATAAAAATGCGAGAGACATACTTATAATTTCAATGTACGATTTTTCCTCGAAGGAGAAAATTTTCATAAAATACGAGTAAGCTTTGATCCAACAACGTTATTAGTATCATATTATACGTAGGTTCATTTAGAATTCCTAGTAAGTATACTTAACAACGGTATAATATTATTCATACGAAGTCTTCTATAGGTAAAATATGCTTTTATTACAGTTTTTGCAAAGATGATAGGAGACGAAGCAGAATTGAATTATTATCAAAAGGACGGATTGGAAGCATTTTATTTAAAAAAAAAATACGCCCAGGCAGGACTTATCAACACACTTCTCAGTATTATAAATTATCATCTTATTAATTTAGTTTATTATTGCTCAGTAGAGGCGGCAAGAACAGCTTTTAATAAAATGAAAATTCTCCTTTGTGACGATAATGTAAACTTAAAGCTGAGACAAAGAATTTATTTATTAATTTATTTATTTATCAACACAAACGGCGTATGCCTTTAATAATGTTATAACAATAAAATAATAGATCACACGTACATGACATCAACAAAAATATGCGAAAACAATAAGTCAAATCAACCTAGGCAATCTTCAGTCAACAACTACACAATATACAGTGCAGGGGACCAATACATACATAATTATAATGCTAATACTAAAATACTATAAAATAATAATAAAAATAAAATAATAAAAATAATAAAATAAAATAAAGAATGGTCAAGTGTTACGTGTGTTCGGTTTTACTTTACGGTGTTGAGGCGTGGACACTAAAAGTCAACATAATGAACCGCCTTAAGTGTTTGGTACCAAGAATGACGTCACAGTAATTTCCCACTTCATTAAAGTTCAAAATCGAGTAAACAATCGCTTGATAAAATGGTAAAAAATTGCGTTTTTTTTTCATTTTTTGGGGTTAATTTTGCGTCTATCAAAAAACTTTAAAAAGAAGATAGATACTAAATCCCCTTTTTTCAGTAATCAGGTTTACATGGGAGAGTTCTCAGACTAAATATTTTGAGTAACTTAGAGCAGAATACTGATTAACACATATTCCCGGTCCCACCAACTTCAACCTAGGAAGCAGACCTCTAAAAGGAATTTCCATACAAAAACACAGATGATTTCAGTGATTTTGTAATGATGTACAGAGTAGGGAGCAATAAATCCATACAAAATACAATATGCAGCTACTCAAGTGAGGGAGATTCTGGGCGGAGATATTTGGTCACCTAACAAAGGAGAGCTGCATGTTGTATTTTGTATGGATTTATTGCTCCCTACTCTGTACATCATTACAAAATCACTGAAATTATCTGTGTTTTTGTATGAAAATTTCTTAGGGGCCTGCTTCCTAGGTGGTATAGTTGGTGGGATTGGGCAATAGACTTTTAAAAAAAGTATTTTACGGCGAGACTCAGATTCGATCAAATAGAAAAGGAATTTCGAGACCTATATTACGAGTATTTCGATACAGATGGATGGTGAAAATTTTCTTCAGATATGAATTCGATAATGCTTAACTCGAAAGTACTCGTAAATGCATGGCTCGAATACGTGTGCTTTATGTGAAGAAGAGAGAGGGAGATCTTAAAAGTTCACACAGAACTTGCGAAGTTTACTAAAGAAGCACACATCATTTGAATGTGCTTAAGGGCTTGGCACCAGGAATGACGTCACAGTCTTTTCCCACGGCATTAAGGTTCAAAATTGCGTGACAATCGCATGATAAAATGGTAAAAATAGCGTTTTTTTCCATTTTTTGGGGTTAATTTTGCGTCTATCAAAAAACTTTTACGGTTATTCCCTAGATTTTAATGCATATTATTAGCACAAGAAAAAAAATTTACTCCGCGACTTTCGGGAAACGAGTTTCCGTCTTTCGGAAAAAAGGTCAGAGGTGTTTTTAAATATTTTTTTTGCGAAATCTATACAAGATATAAAAAATATATTACGGTTATTCCCTAGATAAAGGTTCAATGCATCTACCCTATTTTGTTCCAAAGCATATTTAGTAACGGTTGTCGAGATAGAAGGTCTCCCGTTTTTAGAAATTTTTGAAATGTCGGTATGCACACTCTTAAGTTATGTAACTCATGATATGAATTATGCTACCATTACGCATTAACGTAATAATTCTTAGTTAGTACTACAAAGAAAAATATTTTCACCTCCTCATCTTTCGGTGTTTCCTAACAATTACAGGCCTAAAGTGGGGTGTTGTTTTCAAATCAACGCTCTACAAGGATAGGTTATTTGTAAAACAAAAATAATTCAAGCTTATACGCTGTTTATAATAAAATAATAGTCCCGCATAAATATTTTTTGTGACACATTTTTCCCTTATCCTTTATTGGCTCCTACACCGTTCATCCGATTGAGATGAAACTTTGGCAAATTGTTGTGCTTGCCCCAGAGATGGTTTGTAGGGGGTAGGGGCACGCGGAGCGGGGCACGAAGGGACGGCATAAAAAAAGGTCATTTTTTCGAATCCATACCCTCCCGACATCCGCAATAATAAAGGGAGGGATAAAAAAAGTGATATTAGTGTCGAATCTATAGTTTTCCGCGTCTTTTTGCCAAATTTTGCCATTGCGAAGCACGGAAAACACAGCTAGTTTATTAAAACGATGTGTTATATCATAAAACATACTCTATCGGTTGTTTTGTCTAGTACTAAAATTTACATAATTTTGCAAAAAATGTGGGGTATTCAGGGCACCCATTGGATCTATGAGTGTTAAGATGAATTGTTGTTGCTACGTACCTACATCAAGACATCCTTACCTCCAAGACTGTCGGGTACTAAGGGGTAAGATGTACAGTACATGTACAGTAGGAAACAACAACTACTACTGATTTATGAGTTACGCGTAAGTGGATAGTTAACTTCGCTCATTTTGCTCTAATGTGTTACTATCTATTTAGTACCCAAATACATAGTATGTTGATAAGTAAGTATTTAAAGTAGTTCACGTACAAAATAAAGTAGTTAGCAGACGCGAAGATACCCAAGAATACGGTTAGCTTTATAGTAACCTTTTGATTTAGAACGATAAAATAATCTCTGATCTTGTATAGCTACCTAATGCAGTGAAAAAATGTTAGCCCGATTTTTCTCCTATACTCGTATAGCTCGACCTCTCGATCGACAAGCTCGAACCAGAAAAGCCTTCCACACAAAACTGAAAAAGTGCCACTGTACTTACAATGTTTTAAGGGCTTGACACCAGGAATGACGTCACAGTCATTTTCCATGGCATTAAGGTTCAAAATCGCGTGAACAATCGTATGATAAAATGGTAAAAATGGCGTTTTTTTTCCAATTTTTGGGGTTAATTTTGCGTCAATCAAAAAACTTTTACGGTTATTCCCTAGATTTTAATGCATGGTATCAGTACAAAACAAAATTTTTTTGCTCTGCGACTTTCTTGAAACGAGTTTCCGTCTTTCGGAAAAAAGATTAGAGGTGTTTTTTTTTTTTTAAAATAGAAATCTATACAAGATATAAAAAATCTTTTACGGTTACTCCGTAGATAGAGGTTCAATGCATCTACCGTATTTTGTTCCAAAGCATATTTACGAACGATTGTCGAGATATAAGGACTCCCGTTTTTTTTTTTTTTTTAAATGTCGGTATGCATACTCTTAATATGGTTTATCTAACTAAATTTTTACCGTTTCTAAAAGCTTGCGTTGCGCAGTGTCAGGTACATCGTCAACATCGAGGTAAGAACAGCATTTATGGGCCACTTTTGCTTGCTTTGAATACGCAGGACAAAATTTCTTCCCAGTCAGACCCTGATAATACGGATTGTGCAAAAAAATGGCATCAGTCTTTCGAAAACGGGGTGTCTTGCTTGCAAAAAATATGAAAAACTGACATACGAATATCTAATTAAAAAAAAATGTGTCTAAATAGATTTTAATAGAGGGAATTAGAAATAATATTACGTGAAGGTTCTTAATTAGCACAAAATACCTAAATGCTGTGTAAAAGTGGATTTCATAAAAGGGTATGAAACTTGAAACCCTTTTTATTTCACTTAAATCCTTTCACCGTTCAGAGTCTAATTGACGTATTGTACGTCTCTCTTGAAATTTCACACACACTTCAACCATAATGAACTACTTATACATAAAACTCTTTTGATCTCATATTTCCCTACATTCAAATTAAAAAAAGAAAAGTCCAGAGCAAAATTAAATTTAATTATAATTTACCATGTCTTGGTGCCGACCCTAATGTATGCAAGCGAGACTTGGACATGGCTGAAAAAGGATGAATCCGGGCTGAATGCAGTGGAAATGAGGTCGCTAAGAAGAATGTGTGGGAAAACGCTGAGAGATAGGATAAGGAATGAGGTTATCAGGGAAATGAGTGACTGCAGGACTGGTGTTGTAACTAGAATGAAAGTGAACAAACTAAGATGGTTTGGGCATGTTGAGAGAATGAAGGATGACAGGATGACAAAAAAGATATATCTGAGTGAACGAAGAGGTGTGAGGAAGCGCGGCCGGCCGGGACTGGACTGGACCGATCATGTCGACGAGATCCTCAAGGATGGGCGCGTTTTGAGTAAAAGTAATCGGAGAGCGTGTATGACAAACTGTATGTAAGGATAGGGATGTCTGGCGCTCTGTCCTCTCGCCTACCCCGCAAGGGACGTGTCGTGAGGGTATAGTAGTAGTATAATTTACCAAGACAGGATACAAACATAATCTTGTAGTCTTTCGCAGCGTGATGAATCCATATATCTTCGTCGTTGGTTATTCGAGTTTCCATTACTGCGTGTAGAGTGGTTGAATGCGTTTAGAGTGGTAAGGAAAGAAAGATATATTTATTTATTTATTTATTTATTCAAGGTACACATACAGGCATTACTTATGAATTAATTACAATATTAGTATACCACATGTAGTGTTCAAGTAACCCCCAGTTATAGTCAATAGTGACTACAAACAATAAAAATAAAATTATACAAACAAAAATTCTAAGTAAATTGTAAAATTCTGATTAATAAAATGTTGATATAGGAAATAAAATGATGTCAGATAATTTAAATAATTAAAAAATATAAAGTAAAGGAGAATGCTCATAAAAAACCCAGGCCCGGCGCAAAAGAAATGTAACTCAAATGATAGGCAAAAATGAGTAATTAAATACTGCATAGGGGGCATCATCGAAATCAATGACCTAATGTGTGAAATACCTATTCGAAGTTCACAGGGCTCACATGAAAGTATTAGTAAAAGGAGCATTAAACGGTTACAATTCCGGTTTAAAAGGGTATAATATAATGAGTATAAGGTAGCCCGTCTTATTCGTCTTCTTCTTCACCAGAGTTGATCCCTCCACAGCTGGATATAGGCCTAAAGAAAAATGCTCGTGAAATATGTAAAAAAAAATCTGCTCCGGCGCAAACGAAACGTATATGATAGATAAAAATGAGTTATTAAATACTGCATAAGAGGAATCATCGAAATCGATGGCTAAATATGTAAAATACCTATTCGAAATTGAGGAGACACAGATGTATAAATTCAGGAGTGCATATGTTGCAACGAAGTTTTAAAAATTATTATTTCTTGGTTCCTTCCGGTGGTGGAGGGACCATGGCTACCTTGTACTTATCATATAAACCGGAATTGTAACTGTTTAATGCTCTTTTTACTAATACATTCATGTGACCCCTGTAAACTTCGAATAGGTATTTCACACATTAGGCCATTGATTTCGATGATGCCCCCTATGCAGTATTTGATTACTCATTTTTACCTATCGTTTGAGATACATTTCGTTTGCGCCGGGCCTGGGTTTTTTATCCATACTAAATGAGCATTCTCCTTTGAATATAAATAAATATAGATATAACTATACATATTATAAAGTAGCCAATCAAAAGTCAGCAGACGCCATATACCCAACTAATTAACTTGTCCATTCCATTACTATAAAAGAACTTCCTCGCCTAATCGACACCACAGTCATCTGCTGTGCTATACTATCGTGTAAAGTTTATGGATTTAAGCTATTGTAAGATATTTCTATTGTTTCATTTCTGTTGAGATTCTCCACAAAACACAATTAGGTACTTTGAATTAACCCAAATGCATCTTTGTATATTTCACGATTAGCTTGAAAAGCTTGTATAGTAAGTCGGCATTGGGGATCGAACCCGCGCACACCAGATTTACGAACAAGCGCGTTACCAAACACCTCTGCATTATACTAATTTATTTTGTACTGTATAATTTGCGTACCTGATTGTAAATGTTTTTCATTTCAAAATAAATTAGCTACCTACTTTTATAACTTAACTGAGGTTCTTATGAGTAGGAGTTTAAGCTTTCTCTAGGGCCACATTTAGACTTTATTAGACACACAATAATTATATCGTAAACATCGACATTAATCGACATCCCGCCTCCATTTGAGGGTTAATCAATTAATTAGGGTTAGGTACCAACCACTCTAGGCATTTGAAGGGTTAAAATTGTGTCGATGGATATCAAAATCTCCTAAGTCAAAACACTTTGTCTAAAGTTATATGTTTTTCTATTTATTTATTTATTTACACTTTTGGTGAACACGATACGGAGGTATGTTAACATTACTAATATTAGGTGGTCGATAGCCTGGTTGGTAACGCGCTCGACTGTTCAATCCAGTGGGCGCGGGTTCGATTCCCGATGCCGACCTACTCGACTTCACGACACAAGCTTTTCAAGCTTACTGTGAAGTATACAAAGGTGTATTTGTTAAAAATAGGTATATTCATTAAAAAAATGTAAGGTTGTCGAGATTATAAAGTCTCACTTTTTTTTTGTTTTTATAAACGTCGATATTTTTTTTTAATAGGATCTGGGCTTGCATACACAAACCCAAATACTTTTTCTGCGCACTTTGCACTAGGCTAAAGGCCTGTATCGCAAAGTGTGGAATACATCGCCAGCGCCGAGGTTTGAACCTGGCACCTCCCGCTCGAGAGACTGCCGCCTCAACCAACTGCGCCAACCATGTACTCTATGCTTACCTTTTAGTTTATTCTCAAAGCAAACCAAGTAGGAACTTCTACATACCCAAAATAAAATTTTTAAATACGGGTTTGAACTCAGTTAATGCTAAAAACTTTTTGGAACAAACAATGAAAGTAGCTTTCGAAGCTTACTAAAAGGGACATAGGCCAGTTTGATATTCATCGACACAATAACCAATATCCATTGTATTTCAGACATTGTGGGTGCTTCCCTATTTTCCATCACTCTCCCAAGCGTGAAGGTATCCAGCCTCTGAAACCTCCATTACTTTCCCGTGAAAAGCTCGTAGAATAATCCACCGTGACTCAAAGTATCAAGTTTCATAAATTCAAAGGGCGCTTGACACAAATTTTTGATGACAAGTTTATAGGACCTATTATTGCTTGTCGTTACGGTTATAACTACTTCACCTCTAAACTCTATAGGTAATACCAACAAACCTTGTCTGTACCAACGTAATATTATGTTCAGAATAATTCTACCTACCTACTGTGATTATTAAAGTTACAAGATGCTTATTTATTTATTTAATAAACGGCTACAAAGCCTTTTAAGATACACAAAACAATATACATATTATTATGTAACAACATGTCAAAAGAAAGTCTATACAATACTACTTTTAATATGATACTGAGTACGATACAATATTTAGTTTCTCCGAGAACGGATCTAAAACCAAATAGGTACTGTATCGGGACAAATTGGAAGATGGGATAATTATGATGGAACAATGGACTTACCCCAATCCTCCAATGATACGATGTGATGTTGGTCGCTGGTTCTTGATGTAACTGAATTTAATGCTGAACAAGTTCTTGATAGGTTTTATTTATTTAAGCGAAATGATGGAAATGATATTTAACACACACAGTGAGAAATGTTGTAATATATTTAAGGAACTTGAACTGATTATAACCGCCGTAATGATTTGATTGAAGATGAAGATATATACCGTCCGTAATGTAGGTAAGTGGTGTACTGGTGTGAACACAATGACAAGTGTGGACAGGAAGGAATTAAAAATAAAGGAAATAGGTACCGATCCAGTGTTGCCATTACCAACCCATAATCTTAGATGAAGCTGCAACAATTAATTCGATTTGATATCGAACATACTGTATGCCAATACCTTATCAAATAATTATACTATGAAAAATAAAAAAAATCTTGCCGCAACCCCCCCCCCCCCCCTCGTGCCCCACCCGAAAAGGTCCCTCTTCGCGATTTTTCGCATTTTATAGGAATATGGTAAGAGATAGGTAAAAGTAGTCAATGACAAAAATAATCCTTGCAGAATTCTCTACAAAAAACTTCTTATAGATTTTTTCGTAGGACTAGCGGTTTACCCGCAACAGCCGTCGTCGTTTTAGTCATCTCTCTTTCGCGTTTGCACGCAATACCGTTGTCTCGCTATAAATATTGGCGAAATAATTGCTGAATATTGCGAAATAATATTAATCAATACAATCTGTACGAGTTGCCGCAATTATTGCTCGAAAAATTGCTAGTGTTAGAGCACGTTCAGAAAGATTCAGACGTATAATTGCACCTCCCAATTATTGCTGGAAAAATTGCTCGTCTCACATATATATAAGAAAGATTCAGACATATAAATAATTGCTCCTCCCAATTATTGCTCGAAAAATTGCTCGTCTCACCTATATATAAGAAAGATTCAGACATATAATTGCACCTCCCAATGTTTCCAAGACGAATGTGTAGGGGTTAATTGCAAAAAAAGAGGATGATTCACTCTTATCTTGTCTGTTTTGTAATTTACAAGACACTAGATTGCATCACTATGTTATTATAGCATGTTTCATATAATGATCCACGTGTATGTTATCTATGTAATGACATTGAATGCACAGGGCCAAACACGTGGCGAGTGTAGACTTACAAAGGAAAACATCCGATGACAAATTGTATGAATTTGGGGAAACAGTATTAGATAAGTAGGTACCAACTTCTATACGACTCACCAAAGCTACTACCATATTCATAGTAGTAGCATGCGGGCGTCGGCAGCCTCGGAGAAGAAGGTCGTAATGTGGTTTGTTTGTTTGAAAAATGTTTATAATACTTTGCTCCACAATATGTATGTTTTTTTATAAAAAAGTAATAAAAAATAACGCCGCAGGCAATTTTTTTATGAAACTGATGGATTTTTCTACTAATTTTATAAAAATTATGATACGATGAAAAAATGTGTGGTATTAATGTGATTTTTGTGAGGTTTTATCATTTAATATGAAAAAATATATACCTGTTCTAATCTCTAGGGGGGACAACAGCCCCTCTCTGACAACGCCCATGCCAACTTCTATACGATATACCAATAAAGCTAAACTATTGTTAGTCCAGTCAAAATAAACTCGATAGGTACAGTGTTCCTCGGTAGAAAGTTGCGTGGTAGTCTGGATTTCTTTCATTCTATATGTTTTTTGGGGTGCTGAATCTGAATCCGAGGTTTACCAACAAAATTCAGTGACGGAACATGGCAAAAAATGGAAAATATGGTAGAAATTAACATTTTTGGGATTAGAACTTGAAAATTATCAACTTTTTTAGGTTATCTTTTTAGCAGATCAAGTCCATTCTCCACAGTATATCTGTTGAGATAACAAACTATTTGTAAATCAAACATATTTTTTCTTATTGGCCATTGGCCAACGGCAAGCGAAATAAAAACACCATAAAATTAAATATGTAAGCACCTACCTACCGGGCGCGAAGCTACCTAAGAACACGATTCCCATCGAGTTACCTTTTGGGTAAAATGACAGGTATAATAGTGTCTAATTTGACGTAATCCAATAAGAAATGTTAGCCCCGGCTTCCCTTTTGCAGAAATCCACCCTTCGCCACTACTACCTACATACATATAAGTATACGTAGTTATTTGTATTGAAATGAAAATAATATCTCGTTTTTGGAATCAGTCCTAAAACGACATAAAACGAATATTTCCAGAAAATGTTTATTAAGATGTTATCAGTCAAACCAGCAATATTATCAAATGACTTTGATATCTATTCGGTTTATTATAATGAGCTGAGTATACCTACAATAATATGTGACGTTGGCGTCGCGTCTCAAACCAGTGACGGCGTTGTGTCGTAGGGCATGCATTCCGGAATTACGGAACCCCGGAATCTCGACTAGATTTTCTACTTCAATTCCGGCATTTAGAGTACGCACAAATAAATAAATAAATCTTTATTGGCCAAAACAAAAATGCATAATATTTACAAAAGGCTGTAGACCTTATGCGGCCGTAATCCTCCTAATTGTTTTATTGCATCGACCATATAAAAAGGTTATCTTAATCCTATAGACCACATGCGGCCGGTTTGCTTAGGTAAAACTAATAATAATAGTTATAATATTTGTAGTACAGTAGAACACCACTAACTTGGACAGAAAATGTATGGATTACGTATGCCAATTATATATATTGTAATCTCGATATTTTTGACCGTCGGTACTTGGTGGAAGTTATTTATGAGTATTATTTTATTATCACATAATTTAGTAATAAATTAGTCATAATCTAGTTGTTTTGATTAATTAACAGTTCATCAATAAATATGTATTTACCTATACATGAGAATCTAAATCATTCCTTATTATTATTTACTTGATGATATAATAGAAATACAACATACAATGTAGGAGAACTTATAATATAATAATTTATAAGTATGTAAGTATGCTCTTCCGAACAGATCGGGCCAAGTTGGTAGGTTTTTACTGTATCTGAGGTAAGAAACTACAGTTTGTATAGACTGTCTGCCTGCTCTGATCGGCAGGTAAAATCTATAGGATTAGAGACCCTTGAACCAGCCGGCCGCATAAGGTACATGCAATAAAACGATTAGGGGGATTACGGCCGCATAAGGTCTACAGCCTTACAAAAGTAAGACAATCGTGTGCCAAAAGTCGGACTTATTGCTAACGCAATATCTTACTGACCTGACTGACATTTCAAAAATTTCTAAAAACGGGAGACCTTAGATCCGACAACCGTTACTAAATATAGTTTGGAAAAAAATATATAATCGATACACTGTGACTATGTATGTATATCTAGGGAATGACCTAAAATATGTTTTATGTCTTGTATAAATTTCGAAGAAAAAAATGAGAAAAACACCTCCGATCTTTTTTGCGAAAGACAGCAATTACTCGTTTCCCGAAAGTCGCAGAGATATTTTTTTTTTGTATTAATAATACATATGCATTTTAACCTAGGGAATGACCGTAAAAGTTTTTTGATTGAAGCGAAATTAACCCCAAAAAATGAAAAAATGATTTTTTTTAACATTTGAACCTTAATGCCGCGGAAAATTACTGTGACGTCATAGATGGGTCGCGAGCCGTAATTGGAATCAATTAAAAAAGAAGGAAACAGTCACTGGCGACTCTAGAAATTCCAGTTCCGGGAATTGAGTTTCTAGTATCGAACTTATTTCCGGAATTAAGAAAAAGAAATTTTACAGAATATTGTATTCCCTGTGATGAAGGAATCGGGGGAAGGTGGGTGTAATCGGAACACATTTCCAGATCAGAGGATAAATAAGTAATGAATAATATGATGCTATGTAACTAATATATTACAAGAAGATAAGAATTCTTAGTATATTCTCTAATGAGATGCTTTGTGAGCTTGTCACCATGGAAACTTTAATACTTAATGTTTATATTATCAGTTCAGTATTTTTATAAATTAGGTCAGTATTTATACTAAACACTCAATATTTCTGGTGCAGGTATATCAGTTATATATGTACAGAAAAGTTATTTCAAGTGCATATACCAGACAATTTCATGAAAATAAATTCAAGGTTGTCGAAACTGAGAATAAGTCATTCAATTTACCAAAAGAATTGGAATTGTTTTTGGTAAAAAGTGTGTAACTTTGTAAATAGGTAGTGGGGTATCTCATGTTTTTTTGCTCGATAGTGCGGCGAGCATAATGAAATTATGTATTAAAAAAACTTACAAAAATACTGAACTTTTTCCTGCTTCATAAGATCATTGTTGTCTTGCATTTCCAACTGTTTCTGACGAAATGCTAACAGAGCCCTTTGCACTCTTTAGAATTGATATTTTGCGTAATACCTGCTGTATATTCCATTTAATTATCATTTGTCTAATTATATGTAAAACTGACGAGTCCAATTGCCCGATGTAGGGTCTAAGGACGATAAATAACAATAAACAATAAACTTTAGATAAAACGCAATTTGCAAAAAAAAAATAGAAAAATCAAATAATGAATTGCAGATTTTAAATTTATCTACGTTCAGTAATGTTCAGCATATTTTTATACATAATGACCGAGTATATGCCACCTCGAACTATAAATAATTTTGAAATTAATGATTTTATCATCATTTCTAAATCCTGGAACCTAATACATTAATGTCGAATCGAAAACATCGTTAAAATACCAATTCAGTAATAGGCCCAAGAATTAGGAGTATTTATCATTAGTGCTGTTT
Organism: Ceraclea dissimilis; assembly: GCA_963576895.1. Classification (NCBI taxonomy): domain Eukaryota; kingdom Metazoa; phylum Arthropoda; class Insecta; order Trichoptera; family Leptoceridae; genus Ceraclea; species Ceraclea dissimilis. Next base: position 2,969,026 of record OY756360.1, read on the forward strand.
TTGTCTCAGTAATTTTCTTTGAAATTTGAGAAAATAATGATACGTGCTGTTCGTCTTTGTAAACACATAAGCGACTTAATTAGGTACACCAAAATCTTTAAGAATCCCAGAAACAAACTAATTTAGTTTGAGAAGCAACGATTAAATTAATTAACATTTTCATTGTTGAAGTTCATTTTTAAGAGCCTTGATAATGATAGCGAAGCTTAGCGAAAACTTCTTCTTCTTTTCAGCCCCTTTCCCTCCACTGCTGGATATAGGCCTTTTCCTGTCTCTTCCACAATTCTCTGTTTTATGCGCTCAGCCTCCACCTATGTCCCACCGACTCCATAACATCGGCCCATCTCCTTTGTGGTCTCCCTACACTTCGTTTATTTTTCTAGGTTTTCCAGCTCAGTACTCTGGGGGGGTCCATCTGCCGTCCTTTTGCCTTGCCACATGACCCGCCCACTGCCATTTCAGTGTCCCTACTCTCTTCGCAATGTCTGAGACCCTTGACCGTCGTCTTATCGAAAACCTTTGGTAAAATTAAAATTAAGATTTTTTTGAAAAATTACGTAGGTACTTATTTTAGCACAGATTAATTTAATACGGATTTCCACTCACAAAAATACTACACATAATAAATACTCACAAAAACTTTAAAATTATTCAAGTTACGTTTATATTCTTCCCGAGTTCCCGTGTTATAAATGCTGTAAAAAATCTCTCACTTTTATCTAAAAAAAATGACATGTTTACCATAGACAAAATACCATCTAATATTGGTAAATCGGTCACGGTGTTGTGTTCTAATCCAGACTACTTGACACTTGAATGACATGACAAGCCACCTGATGTCTTCAGGAACCTCCGTAATGGCATCAAACTCGATATGAGTGGTCACGTCTTTGAACGCTTCAACCCTAGATGATGATGATAATATAAAAGATCCCGCGTCCTCCACCTACTGCTAATGCCCTCTGTCGGCTGTTCGGAATAATATTATCATCCCTAATCCCTGTACCCTTCTGCGCTTATAATTCTCTTCGCTCATAATATATCCCTCCGCCACCTCCAAGGGTTAAGGCATCAAGATTTATGAAGCGATTTTTACTGTGTGTTTTTTAGATACTTTTCTACAGTAAGTGCACAGCTTACCGATTTTTTTTTCATTCGACGGCGATATTCGTAACCTAAAAAAAAATTAATAAATAAATTAGTAAATAAATCTTTATTGGCAGAGAAAATATTCATAGTTACAAAAACAAGACAATTATAATGTGCCAAAAGGCGGACTTATTGCAAAATAACATTTTTTATTTGCTTTAGGAACACATACAGAAATCACATTATAATGAACACATAATACCATACAACACAAAAGAAGTTAGTTGCATGATGATGCCCTACTATGTGCGCTCACATATAGGTTAAAAGAAAACATTTTATATTCAATTGATATTTCAAAAACTACCTGAGTAAAAACTAAACACCAAAACGGAAAAAACACACACTCACCTACATTTACATACCTACTCGTATCTAGAGATGGCGTTTAAACGAAATACGTTAAAATAATTTGTTTAAAAAAATATATCGTTTTTACTATTTCAATATACAGCCATCAACGTTTAAGCTTCGACATATGTGTAGTAATTATTATTTAAGCAACAGCGATGCATCATCGTACGTGCGTTATTTTAAGTCGTATCTCATCCAAAGAATAAGTCAAAAACGATTTAATAAACGTTTATTACAGAGAAATTTAAGGGAGAAGAAATTTAATTCCCTTAAATTTCTCTGTTTTCACACAGGATAGGTGTTCCCAATCTACCGTATCAGTTTTAGCTGATTTATTATTAGTTAGTGAGTTACGTGGTCATATATCGATACGTGATATTCCCGGACGATAACAGGCCGAAAAGTGACGTTAAAATATAATACAAAGAAAGATACGGAATCATTCAGAATACATTGGCAGGTAGGGCAAACAAAAAAAGGATACTGGAATGAGCATGTAAATAGAATGCACGATAATAGGCTTCTACATATCGCATTTCAGGGGAATCCAGACAGCTAAAGAAGATGACCACCGAAACGACGGCGTACCAGTTCGGAACCAACTTCACAGGAGACTAATGCCGGATTTCACCAACTTCTTAGGTTAGGAATAGCGACTTATCATTTTTTATACAAAAAATTTACTAGTTGGCTCTTATCTCCGCTTTCCTTGCCTAAAAAGTTGACGAAATTCAGCATAACACAGCGATATGAACAGATCCTGTAATTTACACAAAGTAAGAAGAAGAGTAAAATTTTTGAGAAACAAACGGTTAAGAAAAACCAAAAACCGTGAGTTTAATTTGTGAGACTGAAATGAAAACATTTAATATACTTAATTGGATAAGATTATGTAGTGTATGTAAGTTATATGGTCGGACTACACTGTCAAACACGCGAACTACTTTTATACCAATTCGTCACGAAATTCTACGTTGAATTTTCATCGCACAAGTTCTCACACGCACGCTCGTATTTCCTAAAGTTTGTAATTCGGGGACTCAGTGTATTTTGGAAAGTAAAATCTCTTTAAGCCTTGCAGAAATATTATATGTCATATTTATTTAAAGGATAACGTATCCTGAATAAGACATTAATTACGTTATTATTAAACTAACTCGTATTTAAAACATCCTTATTTAGGCTACAATATTTGCGTAGGTAACAACAATGGCTCCTTTCAAAAATTAGGGCTTAATCTACTTAGGTAGTTACATTTTTCATTTCAGTAGCAATACGGCCTTAAAGGCAAAATACATAGTAGAGTCTCGCTAATCCCGCACTTCAGACACATCTAGTAGTCCGGCACCCTACTCTCAATAATTATTCATATTTTATCACAAATTTGTTAAGTAGGTAAGACGACTATGTCGTATTGAATTATGTAGTAAATTAACAAGTATCTCCTTATTCCTACATATGTACATAAATAATTATAAATAAAAGTACTTTATTGAAATAATAGTTACAAATTAATTTGCAACATACTTAGTTCTACCTAACTAGGCAGAGCCCGTACCAAGGTCCGCAGTCCTTTAGTTTCATTTGACTTTAGTCTTTAGAAAAAAATCAACAAGAAAAAAAATCAAAAAGAAAACAATACAAAAAAAAAAGCTTGAGATATATGATGCTTTATTTTATTTACCTTGAATTTTCCTTACAATTCAGTAATCCGAACATTCCAATAATCCGGAATCCTCTTGTTTTTACCCAATAGTGTCGGATTATTGGAACTCTAGCGTATATAATGTATTTGCCTGTTAAAGGATTTGAAATTTTTGGATAAGGTACAGATGTACCTATTCTGTGCTGGTCCTATTCTGTCACTATTAAGCTACTAACTTTGCATTGTTGTATTGGATTCTATAGTATGTAATTATGTATATATAGACAATAGTTTGTAGCAATTGAAAACTTATCATAATAGATACAATCATACAAGTTGGGTCAGTATCAAAATGAACAACAGCAGATGGTCAGTTGAATTTCAGAAAGCCTGAAGCCAAACAATTAGAATGCTAAACTATTCTATTCAGAAAGTTCTGGAATAATAGAAAGTTTGTCTCTTCGACTCTACAATACCTGAGATGAAATTTCAACGCACGGGTGTTTCTAAATGATTTTCCAGAGATACATTTCGTCACGTGAGAATAACAAGGTTCTAATTAATAAGACCAAATGTTGAGAAAAATTAGATCAAAGTTTCAAACACTCGTCTTTTACAGACAGATGGAACCTTAATTGTATAAACCTCGCCGTTTACAAAACTACTGCCTGTGTATACTTATCAGTTATGTGTATCGGTGGCGTATGTAGGTTTTAATTTCGGAGGGGGGGGCGATATAGATATATATAATGCTGACCATTCAACCTGAATAACAGCGCCGCAGGCAAAATTTTTCATGGAGGTGAGTGGAAAAGGTCGTGATTTGAAAACTTTTTCTCCAAAAACCGGCGACGTTAGAACACAGAGTATATTATCACAAATGTTATTCTAAATTTTCGCAGCAATCCGTCGGTAAATGCGGAAGTTATGCGAACACTTACAAAAGCAGACTTTACATAATAGATTAATTGAAATTGAAATTGAGTTTTATTGAAAAGAAAATATAACATAAACAATAAATAACACAGCAACAGCATCAGAAACAACATAAAACATAAAAAAGGTCCCCAGACAGCATACGCTGGTATTAGGGAAACCAAGAGTATGAATACCGACATTTGAAAAATTTCTAAAAACGGGAGACCTTATATCTCGACAACCGTTACTAAATATGCTTGGAACAAAATAGGGTAGATGCATTGAAGATTTATCTAGGAAATAACCGGAAAAGTTTTTTGATAGACGCAAAATTAACCCCAAAAATGGAAAAAACGCTATTTTTAGCATTTAATCATGCGATTTTTCACGCGATTTTAAACCTTTATACCGTGGGAAATGACTGTGACGTCATTCTTGGTGCCATGCCCTTAAACCCTGGTTCATATTAAACTTCTTCAGTGATGTTCAAGTCTCTCTAGCATACATGTTTTGTCTTGTTATCAAAAATATTCCAATTTCTAGACGTCTTATTAGTAAAATCATCATGAGAAATAAATAAATAACGTATGGAGATTTCATTTGTGCAGTGAAGTATATTAACTTGGTACTCGTATTATCATAACGTAGAAAGACTAAACAAATATTAAGAAATGGTATTATCATAGTTCTGTACTGAGAAATGCTGAGAAAAACAGTAGCATATTAGAATATCGATAACAGGTTTAACGAGAACTATTCACAGGTAACTGTTCTTTTTCGCTGTTCTTTCCAATACACAAGATTAGATTGGTGCATTCATTCGAGCGCTTTCTTGATATTATGTACACTGTACCTACATACCAGCTACCTTCCGATAATGTATTTAGATACGACATACATGTTATATTTATCTTGCGGGCTAGGCATTACTTCGACTTCACGCACACTTTTTGCTTCCGCCAGATTCGTGCCATTCGTCATACACATTACACACTCTAAGACATTTTACTGAAAATACGTACATCTTTGAGAATATATTCTAGCCGAGTTCTTGGACGGTCGCGTTTTGCCTACCTCTTTGTTCACCTACTAGGTATGTATTTACCTGTTTTCTTCGCTATTCTTTCATACTTTATCCTATCTACACCTCTCAGGTTGCTTGGTACAAGCTTTCTGTGCTGGTACTTTTAATTCATAATGGACTACGTGGTTCCGACAAATCGCGAAAATTATTAAAAAAAACTGTCAACTGTTATCTTCTAAACATTTCGACTATAGCGCACCCTCTCGAATTTTTTCCCCAATTGCTCTTTCTGTGAATTAAACTGGCGCGTTGGAATATGCGATGGATCTAATATGTTACTGTGATTTCCAAACAGGTGTAGTCAAACTGGGAGTCACATAACATAGTGCTTTTCATTATAATAATATATGGAATCTAATAGTCTGCTTTAGTATACAAGATGAACAAACACTGGCTGAATATTGAACAATCTTCCGGGTACAATTATACTACTGTTATCATACGTAAGAAGTGTGAAAAATAGAAGGTATATTATATAACTGAATTAGACTAAATTATAGGGTAGGATCATAAAATGACAACACATAGGTAAATTAAAAGAATAAATACTAAATACTGTATTTTCTATTCTATTGTGAGAGCAGACAGCCAGAGTTTCCTATCCTTATACACACAGTTCGTGCTTCCGCCACATTCATACAATTTGTCATATATGTGCACACTCTAGGATTCGTTCTACTCAGAACATGCCCGTCCTTAAGAATCTAATCTACATTGTCGAATCATGTGGTTCTCACACCTCTTCTTTCTCCCTGGTATATTCGGGTTGACTGTAAGATATTGGTTTTGCAATAAGTCCGCCTTTTCGCACACTATAATTGTCTCGTTTTTGTAACTATGAATATTTTCTCTGGCCAATAAAGATTTATTTATTTTATTTATTTATTTATTTATATTTTCTTTGTTATCCTTGCATCATTCATTCTGTCTTTTCAATCTAATAATATTATGTATATTGCACTTCCACCAAGAACCTTCGTTCGAAACACTCGATATTAAAAGTTTTAAATAAACTGTACGTACCTACCATTCAAAATACATCTTAAGTAATGGAGTAAGTAATAATAATAAACTGTTTATTGACATGTAAAAATTTATACATAAAAATGCAAAAATCGGTCATTATTAATACTTGCAATATTGTAAGACGATTCCTAAATAGTGATATTTCAGGCACAATGCTTGTATTTTAGGCCCCGCGCATCTGAGCCTAATCCTGTGATATCCGTGATATCTGGATAGGTGAATTTTTCCCAGTATTAGGCTGATGAGTTTATATGTGAATCATGAATGATAATATGTAGACTCTTCTGGCTGATAATACTGAGAAGTGTGTTGGCAAAGTCATGCCTCCGCGTAAACCTTATATACTAATATACCATAAGTAGGTACCTTTACATGCGAAGCTATTGGGGTAATTTGTTTCGGGGTTTTTATATAAAAAGAAAAAATCTCGAATAATTCGAGAACCGTGCGACTTTGGACTAAGCTAAGTTTGACTCAAAAGATCCTAAATGACCTCTACTATCACCTCTGAAGATATACATACATCCATCTGTCAAACATCCTTACATAAAACTAAGGTAGATATAAGAAAATAATAAATTAAGTAATTATCCTCTTGGTTTACCAGGCGCGAAGCTACCTAAGAATACGATTCCCATCGAGTTACCTTTTGGCACAAATGACAGGTATAGGTAATAATGTCTAATCTGACGTAATCCCATAAGAAATGTTAGCCCCGGCTTCCCTTCTGCAGAAATCATCCCTTCGCCACTGTGGTTTACTGAAGTACCTACTACCTAATAAAATTTTACAAAATTTCTTGTTCAAGATAATTTCCTAGGAAATTATTAATAATAACAATATCTTTATGAAGATAAATCCATTAAATTAAAATATAATAAGCGAAGACGAAACTCCATTGTAACGTTTTCTTAAGTCGTTAACTTTAAAGTTCATAAATAGGGGTCATTCGTTTACCATTAACATTCAGGGGTGAGAGGGACAACGGGGCTTTTAAATAATTAAGCCCCCCTCAGCAAGCTTGTAAAAATATTTTACGCTGATTTACTTTAAAAGATTAATAAGTTACTTTTCCATTTAGATTAATCATGTTTTAAGAAATTATTTTATCAAGCAGAAGATTTTTATTATTTCTCATTTTAAGTTTGTTAAATTTTAATTCTTTTAAATGATTATATGTTCACAAAAATATGAGGATTTCTTTGCTCTAGTTTCACATCGAAAATTTAAAAAGTAGGAATTTTAAAAAAGTACATTGCGACTTATCTTAAACATGCACCCAAACCTGAGTAACAAACTAGGTTTTTTGAAAATTTCAGTTTTAGTTTTTTGAGAAAATCGGATTTTATACAAGTTGTTATAATTGAATATAACAAGTAGTTATCTCAACAGATATACAGCTGGATGGATGGACTGGAATTAGTGAACGTTACATATGATACCAAGAATGGCGAAGAATTCTGGAGGACGCCAAGACTCACAGTGGGCTATAGCGCCAGTGATGATGATGATGATGAAGTATAGTAACCTATTTTTTTCCGACGCAATTTTCAGCATATTCAGTAACTATAGTAGTATAAACACATAATAGTAACATTTGGGAATGGAAGTATGTAGGTGTTTATACAAAGTATTCAAAATGTTTGAACACCTGAATATAACAATGTGGATTGTTTAATACTGTTTGTACTAATGTCTGCTACTTTGTACCTAATCTCTAATAACATGTACCAACATCTATTATACCTTTCACTGTGGGGAGTACTTATACCTTAGCCAATATTTACAAAGGCCAAAGCTGATTGTGTAATGTGTATCCACTTGTCTAAAGGTATTACATCGTGAACACTTGGTATTTGGAAAATACAGGACTATTTTCCTAAACAAACACTACAATAAATTCTCTAGTAGAACCGAAATAGACCTTACCTAATAGAGCGTAAAAATATGTAAATTTAGACGTATCATTTTCATAATTAGGTATTACTATGTATGTCCTATAACTATAGCACGTTAGTGGCCAAACCGCGGCCCGCGGAGATAATGTCAAATCATTAATTTAATCATTCGCTTATTCTTCGATTTTTTTTTAAATGAATCTGGGTGTATCGAATTAAATCCAAATACCTCTTTGTAAACTTCACAGAAAGCTTAAAAGCTTGTATTGTGAAGTGGAGTAGGTCGGGGATTGAACCCGTATGCCCACTGAATGAACAGCCGAGCGCGTTACCAACCAAGCTACCGACTGATTTTTGTTATTTTTTGTACTTGCATGTAACCTTGAACTATTATATTGTGGTTAGTATTGCCCCAGAACAGGCTTATCGCCTAGTGGGGCAGTAACATCCAGTACTTGATTTTTGCTTATATTTTAAAAGCTTTTGGATATTAAATAAATGAAATGAAAATGAAATGAAATATTGTAGGAAGAAAATAAGATTCATCGATTTCACCTGCTGCACTATTTACGTGTTTTTCGTAATGTATAAATAGTTAAGTTTTGGTTGCCCCCCGTCCTCTCGAAGCTCACAACACCCATCATGTATGTAGGTATGTGACATTCAGATTGTGTTGCAAAGCTTATCTCTGAACAATGTATGAAACGTCTCATTGATGAGTTTCTCGGTAGGTATCTACCTGAATCTATGTATGTTTCAAGTTAGCCCCACTTTTAGATGTATTTTATGTAGCGCCACTTTCAAATAAGCAATTACATTGTCTATAGTAACAAAAATAAATTTAGTACATGTCGTGATCAAAAACCATACGATTTGTCTAAAATTCTCTACCAGGTATATTTAATTCTTTGTTACTAAGTAGGTACGTAATTTGTATTATGTACAGTATAGTAGAAGTAGGTACTGTACTATATATGGATACCTACCTAGCAATCGCCTTTGAAAGTAATTTGATGGGCGCTTGGAACATCTTTTCGATCAGTTTTATAAGCAATCATTTTTATATCATCGAGAATATCAAACTTTTTAAGTTAAAGAATTTTCCACAATTCACAATTTTTGTGTAGACGTGTCACTGATTTTAGCTTCCAACGCTACCAGTGATCTAAAAGCAACAAGCTTTACTCATGTAGAGTACATAGTACATACACCTCATTAGATTGTGTTGAATATAGTGTAATTCCAACTGCATAACTGAGATTAATTCCATTCGTATCACTTTATTTATTTATTTCTCAAGCACACACACAGACATTGAATACATATAAAAATAGTATGAATTTAAAAAGGATAATATAAACAATGCCCTATTTAAGGTGCACGCATCTGGCCTTTGTATATGGACACACAATAATTAAAAGAAAAAAAAAAACAAAAACAAACAAACTACAGTTTAATAAAAATACAAAATGTCATAGTAAAAATAAAAAACTAACCTAAAAATAAGACGTCAAATAATAAATTACTAAATATTGTCATAAAAAAAGACAATAAAGTTATTATTATTATTATTATATTGATTAATGTACCACACACTAGAAGGGATTAATAGGTTAGGATGTAATAAGGAGAGGAAATACAGGATACTTATAAAAAATAAATCGAATCAAATATAGTTCTAAACCATATCCAGAAAAATATTCCCTAAGGTTTCAGTTACTTGACATTTTTAATACTTCTATTCTATAATCTACAATTCTAAGAATCATTGAAAGCTCGCGCCCCACGGTTCATGTATCATTGAATAAAATTCCCCATTATTGTAACATGCAATATCGCCTGACCTCACGGTTTAGAAGGTTTTGTACAAAACTACAATATGAAGGTACCCACTACTATACCCACTATTATACCCATTACTATACCCACTCACATATTTACCCATCTTCTTTTATTATAGTTTCTTCTACTAAATAATAATAATATTATGAACATTCACCCATTCACGAAATCGGGAAGCCTTTCATATTCGGCATTGTCAAGTCTAATAAGTAACATGCATTTGATACTTTCTGAAGACTGAAATATTTTATTGTTTTCTGTCGTCCGTAGGCCCAATCGGGCACCTGGACTCGTAAATTTTTACAATTATAGTACATATATTATACTTATTTACAATTTTCGTGGAGCTCAAACAATAATCTTTATCAGATCAATGCCAATCAGAGTGTAAGGGGCTCTGATTGACATTTCGTCAACCCTTTATCAACAAGGTACTTCTCCACCCCTCCGCTCAGAAGGCAGTATCATCCAGCGATTTTAACTCTCTGGGAAGCACGATTAGCATCCGCTTACTGAGACACAAGCAAACGAGTCGATGCCACATTGAAAAGAAAAAGAAGACACATTTTATTTACTTAATTGAAAACTGATGATGGTGTAATGGTAACTAACTAACTAACTACGCCCTTTATGTCTCCATTCGGGAGCACAGGGAGGCTACCAGGCGTCTCCATTCAGAGCGATTTTGTGCGAGTGATATTACCTCTCTCCACGTCATTCCTAACGCTCTGATCTCGTTGTCATAGGAACGGTGCACTGTGAAAGAGGGTCTTTCGGGGCGTCTGGTAAAGGATTAAGAAAGGTAAAGAAAGGTAAAGGATAATGGTAAAGGATTTGTTTATTAGGTTAGGACACATGTGCTCAACCGTGAGAGATTATCAAGTTGACCATGAAAAGACACAAAAACAATGTGTGGTACAAAACCCATGTACGGAAATTAAGTGTGCGTGTGTTCTGTTCATCCTCCTTAACCATATTAACTTGTTGGCCATGGACAGAGGCTCATGGAGGAGGATTGTCAACTGCGGGAGTGAGAGTCGCGACCCTCAGTCAATGAGGATAAACGACACCAGCATATTCATATATAACCACTCAATTGATCTTTAAATATTTTTCCACACGTTCTTGTTAAAGATCTAATCTCATCTGAATTATCGTCAGAATATATTCTAAAAAAGTTTTTTTTTTTACATTTCGAAAAATACTTAAACCCACCAAAATATCTGAAAAGGTTATATTATTTTCTCGTTATCCAAATTATCTGTGTATTATGTGAGTGCCTATATTTACAAGTATAGGTAATAATATGAATATGACCTTCTGAACATGTCTACCTTAAGAGACCTTTAAGATCACATCATGACCTTTTTGTATCGACGACTTCCTTTGCAGTATAAAAAAGGTAAACGATTCGTAATACGCATAGGTCGTCCTAAAGAAAATGTCTTGAAAGCCCACCGTAATGGATTTTTGATAATCTGGCAAATCATAATGTCGAAAGTAATTTTATGTAAATGGGTATGGGAAATATTAGGTATTTTGGGGTTATTTTTAGGGACAAGATTGGAGAGTGTAATAGGAAAATGAGAAAGTGATTCATTCTCCGATAAGTTCCGAAAATCAAATAGAAAATTACCCCTATGTATTTCGTTTCAGGCTATAATTTTCATTTGTGGTAATCAACTAAAATGCCTCAGAAAATTTCCCCAAACGAAATACAAAAATTTGGTAAGTAGGTACCTGCAGTATTTTTGGACCGCAAAAAAATTACGTTCAGGGGCAATGTAATCATCCAATTTTATTGTTTTTTTGTGCTATTTTTGAAAACATAGGTAATTTTTTTTTATCAAAAACAAGGACACCCCCTTGCATGGTAGAAAATGAGGTAGTTTTTGGGGTCAATAAATGCCAACAAATATCAAGTTTTGTGCGAAATTCAGGGAATTGCAGAATAATACCTATAAGTAAAAAAATTCCCACTTCTATTAAATAGAAATGGGATTGGAACTACTGGGACAAAGGGAAAGAAATGTAGGGCAGTATGTGTGAATAGTTTGTATGTCAGAAGTCCAGTAGGCTATTAAAAGTAGGTAATTGGTGCATTGTTTTCTCTTGCCACCCCAAAGGAAGAATGATGTATTAATAATTTATTAGACGCCAATCAATCACACACATATTAGCCCCATGGAAAAAAAAACACTTTCATTCGTTCTTCAATCATCTTTGTTTTTGCTTCCCTTAATTTCTCATAGAATGAAACAACGCAGAGCAGAGGAATAACACAATTATATTATTATAGACAGAAAATATCTTAGTGGAGTAATAAAATAATCCAACGTGATTGATTGTATCGATAGCTGATTCATTAAAACAGGGAGCATCAAACTTTTATTTTACCTTAATACAAGTAAATTAAGAGTATGCATACAGACATTTCAAAAATTTCTAAAAACTGGAAACCTTATATCTCGACACCGTTACTAAATATGCTTTGTAACAAAATAGGGTAGATGCATTGAACATTTATCTAGTGAATAACCGTAAAAGATTTTTTATATCTTGTTAAAAAAAGTTGGGAAAAACACATCTGATCTTTTTTCCGAAAGACGGAAACGGGTTTCCCGAAAGTCGCGGAGTAGTTTTTTTTGTACCGAGAATATGCATAAATAAAATCTAGGGAATAACCGTAAGAGTTTTTTGATAGACGCAAAATTAACCCCAAAAATGTAAAAAACGCTATTTTTACCATTTTATCGTGCGATTATTTACGCGATTTTGAACCTTAATGCCGTGGGAAATAACTGACGTCATTCTTGGTACGTAGCCCTTAAGGATAAACCCACCTCCACCCCTGGATGTTTCAGGAGCCTTAGCTCCTACATCATCCAGTCTTTTAAGCAAAAACTTTTTTTTTTCAAAGGGGGGCTCAAGGTTCGCCGGAAGGGCTCCCCTCAACAAACACCGAAACTACTCTGAACAACATTGTTAACCCTTGGAGGAGACTCTCACTTCAAGGATCTACACAACTTTTTTATTATTTTATTTTGACAACAAACATAATTCATAAAATAAGTATCATTCCAATGGTGTGTTGTGATGTAATTAGTATGTATTATGTAAATATTAACTATGGAGAAAATGTGAAAGAAGATAAAAATGAAAAAAGGCCAAACACTACAATATTACCAACGTGAGATTAGTAGGGAAGGAAAGAAGTAGGGATGAGAAAGAGAGAAGGAAATGGGATTAAGGAGTGATCATCTGTGTGTAACATAATATACCACTGCACCTCAACTACTACATTTTATTAAGACTAGAATCTTACAGTTACGTATTGCTACGTACTAAATCTTGACCTAGTGGAGAGCATTGCACAATTCAGACAGTACAGTCAGAAAAGAAAATAAATAATTAAGGTTCTTAGCCATTCTCATCAGTATAAAAAAAATGACAAAAGGTTGTTCACACCTGTATATAAAATAAATTCAATAATATCCCAGAGACATTCATAGTACTTCAGTGACCCACTTCTCGAGTTCATAAGATGGACTATAAAGGAAGCTAGGACCATACACCTACATATGACTTAGCATATATCTATGCCTACTATCATTAAGACGATTCCTTTAAGTAAGGAAGTAGCTTCCTACATGCAGTGGCAGATTCAGGATTCACTTTTGGGAGGGGGGCTGAAGGTCGTCACATGCAAATATGAACTTGTGGTATTAAAAATGCGAAAAAGCGCTGCAGGCAATTTTTTTGAGGCTGAGTGAAGAGAGTAATGATACCGTTACCTATGGTTTGATTTATTTTCCCCAAGTAAAAAATGTATAAAAAATAGGGCCGCACGCGATTTTTTTTTGAAAATGTGTGAAATAATGAACCTGCTTCTCTTTCTGTAGCAGGCCTGGACAAACTTTTTGAATGAAATTATAAATGAGCGACGGGCCGCAAGTAAAATACAAATTTGTATTATCCATCAGGGTTGGAATAATGCGCCGCAGATGATTTTTTTTTTAAATCGAAATGGGTTAAGTAATAAGATAAACGCAACAGATTTAACTAGCGCCGCAGGTGAATTTTTCTACCAAACAATATGGTAGTTTTAGAAAATTCATAACATGATGATAGAACGATGTGGTGTTAATGTGATTCTTCGGAAACTAGTTGCATATAAAGTATTGTCACTCATGGTTTTGGGGGGGCTTCAACCCCCTAGGCTTCCCTGGATCCGCCAGTGCCTACATGGCATTATTATAACACAAAGGTCCTATATCTAAATTTCATTAGTAATCCCTTTCATGTCCAATACAGGTTTGCCAGTGTGGGATTTGCTGTCACATTTACGTCGCGGCTTATTAACATTAAGTAACACTGTTTCATCTTTTTTTTTCAATCTCCTGAATTGTGTTTTATTGCATAATCATTCAACTCCCACAATGGCGTATAGTAGGTTTCTACCAGAGCTGGGCATCGTAAATCAAAAAGTTTACTTCGTTAATCGATAATCCGTTAACTAAAAAGTTAACTTCGATAATCGTTAAAGCGTTACATTTTAAAAAATGTAACGAAAGATAACGTTAATCCGTTAAAGCGTTAATGTAAAAAATCGCGGTTAAATGGCATGAAATAGAACTACTTACATAAGTACCAACTATACTACTATCATATTCACACTATCGCGATGTATCCCAACAAAGTGGGTACACAAATACATACAATGTGCCTACAACAAACAAAACATACAGAATGGGTGGCGAGTTAATCCGGTGAAATTGAACACAAAACAGTTCCTCGATGGAAAGTTGTGGGGTAGTCTGTTTTTCTTTCATTCTATACGTATTTTGGGGTGACAGCTCCGCTGCTAGTTATTTGAGAGAAAAATTAAATTTGCAATTTTGTAGTAAATTTTACGTACTTTCATTTTGCGTAGAAAAATAACTTATGAAAGTTGTCAGTTTTCGAGTTCTTATAAAGAAATCGCCAGAAAAGGAATATTTTCGCCATTTTACCAATTTTTCGCCATGTTCCGTCACGAAATTTTGTTGGCAAACCTCGGATTCGGATTCAGCACTCCAAAATACGTATAGAATGAAATAAAAACAGACTACCCCACAACTTTCCATCGAGAAATCTAAAAGCACCGTATTATAAGAAGTAAAATGTCTTATAAGAAGTAAACTCTTATAGATATGTATGTATAATTATCACTCTGCAGATATTTATATATATATATATATATATATATATATATATTTATTTATATTTTTTCATTTTATTCAATACGTCTTTTAAATTTAGTTGTCAACACATCATCGTATCGTGAAGTTGTGGACAAAGTGCCGTCATAATGTCATTGACTGATAGTTTGGTTTATATTGTATTGTTATTTATCACAGTTTCTCACTCAGAAACAACAGGTTAGTGAACAACATTCTTATCATTTAGCGTATTGAATTATTGAGATAACTAGTGGGTCCCGTGAACACTATATTCACGAAATTTGGCATTTTTTATTAACTAACTACTCATACTGCCACTCTGCCACGCCCTTCCAAAGTTTTTCGAAGGAACATATGGAGAGGGTCTTGGTCTTACCTACTTTTCATACTAATTCTACATAAGTACCTACTATAGGTACATACTATGTATGTACAGTAAGTATGATTATACTAAAGAATTCGAATTGCATTCTCTATCAATAATATATTAGGTAGGTATGTTGTACTTTTACGCGGAAAATTATTTCATTCATAATTTCATTAGTAGATACATTCGATATTTCAAATTTTCATTCATACAAAGTGAGACTTCGACGAACATTTCTAGCCACCCACGAAGGCGTCGCTGCTTTAAATTCACATACATATTTATAAAACTTGCAAAATTTTCCAATGGGTAAGCGTTACATACCTACAGGACTTGGATAATACGAGTATTATGTAATGGAATTAGTATGGATTGTTCTCCTTACTATCATTCAAAGTATGCATATCAACATTTCAAAAAAAAAATTAAAAACTCGAGACCTTAGATCTCTACAATCGTTACTAAATATGCTTTGGAAAACAAAAGAGTATAAACGTTGAACCTATATCTAGGGAAAAACCGTAGAAGATTTTTTATATCTTGTATAGATTTCTCAAAAAAAATGTGAAAAACACCGCTTTAAGACGGTAGGTTCCGGGTTTAAAAAAGTTTTCTGTAGAACTTTAGGAAATCCCACAAGCACCTTATAGAATAGTTAATTCATTTTCTTTGAACTTACGAGTCCACGTTTAGTATCTGTAGTGAATGGTTTGGTATTTTTTTATTTTAGATGATAGCGTTGTAATATTTCCGGACACTTATGAGGCAATGATCCGATCTAATCATACCACTCCGCCACCCATCAACCACACAGAGGCGGAGTGCTTAACTTGCGGCTCTTAGTTAGGTATACTAACCAACTTTAATAATGTCTACCAATATATATGTACATTACACTCTTTACAATCAAGTCACTGTATCCTTACTTCGACGTTTCGGCACTCCTACTGGTGTCTTTCTCTGTGTGTCTTCCACAGAGGAAGACAACAGTAGGAGTGTCGAAACGTCAATCAAGTTTATCTACACACGGTTCACCCGAAAACCCAAGAAACAATAGACACTCGATTTGAAACCACAGAAGCACCGATTTGTTTTCCCTGTTTACATTGATTTTAGACCATGGTAATAAATGGCTCTATTGTTAATAGAATTCGTAACAACCGAATTATAAAATTATGTATAATTATATAAGTACATAGTTTTTGGATAAATATAATAATATGTAATGAGTGCGATTAGATAAGTCTAAAACACTGCTCTCTCCGCTGACTTCATATGGAGCTAACACGACAATAAGATAAGGTCAAAATGATTCCATAAAAATATATTTGTTTGTTTATTCAAAAATTAAAATAATATTTTATTTGATTGCAGAACAATGTAGAATTCCAGTATCTCCCACAGTGAAATATGAGTGCTATAATAGAGGAGTAGAAGTCCCATGCATTGGAAATGTCCAGCCTGGAACTATTGTGAGCTTCAGCTGTAAATCCTACCATTATTATACGGGATATAAATACAACATGACTTGTATGGAGTCTGGATGCTTCGACAATCCAACACCAAGATGTAGAGCAGGTAATTCAATATAATATTGGGTACCTACCTAAATCCGCATAACAGTTCATGACATTACCTTACCTTAAGTATCTAATGTATGCAAGCGAGACTTGGAGATGGCTGAAGAAGGATGAATCCGGGTTGAATGCAGTGGAGATGAGGTCGCTAAGAAGAATGTGTGGGAAAACGCTGAGAGATAGGATAAGGAATGAGGTTATTAGGGAAATGAGTGACTGCAAGACTACTGGTGTTGTAACTAGAATGAAAGTGAACAAACTAAGGTGGTTTGGGCATGTTGAGAGAATGAAGGATGACAGGATGACAAAAAAGATATCTGAGTGAACGAAGAGGTGTGAGGAAGCGCGGCCGCCCGAGACTGGCCTGGTCCGATCATGTCGACCAGATCCTCAAGGATGGGCACGTTTTGAGTAAAAGAAATCGGAGAGCGTATATGACAAACTGTATGAATGTGACGGAAGCTAAGAGTGTGTGTAAGGATAGGTATGTCTGGCGCTCTGTCCCCTCTGCGTACCCTGCAAGGGACGTGGCGTGAGGGTATAGATAGATAGATAGAAGTATCACATTGCCTATAAAGGTCAGAGGTGTTTTTTCTAGTTCAATGTAGGTATCTACCCTTTTTTTTCGGAATAAATCTATTAAGGTTGTCCAGGTCTCCCGTTTTTTTATTTTTTTTAAACATAATACGAAATCGAAAAATCAAATAGGTATGTCAGCTATTTTAATATTGTGTTTATTTCCAGATTGTGGTGTGCGAGCAGCACCCAAGCAGCCCCAGCGTCTCAAGAGAGATAATGAGGATGGTACTAAACCAGGAGAGTTTCCTTGGCAGGTCGCTTTGTACAGATTGGATACTTATGATGAGGAAAAAAAGACATTCATTTGCGCAGGAATTCTCGTATCAAATCATTTAGTGATAACGTGTAATTGTCTTAAATAATATTAGCTCATGAAAAAATATAATTTATGCATCTGTTTTCTCAAATAATCTCTTGCGGAGTAGGTAAAGAAAACAATCAACTTTACCGACGCATGTTTCTTCCATACGGTGACTATATTATTGGGATTCCATACATATGCTCTACAGTTCTTTTCTTTCTTTTGAAAGAAGATCGTCATAATCGCCTTGTGTGAATACCAAATGGCTCCGCTTCTTACACCTTCATTTCAGATGTTCTCTCCACGATGTATAAGACGTACTGTACACTATTTCTTATTCACAACTCCATTTTGCAGTCACACCGTCTTCCTAATTATCTTATTCATTTATTTGCTAATTTCATTTCTTGATGTTTCCCACATCCAATGCAAAAAAAATATATAGGTATTCTACTGATTTATACCTAATTCGTCCTTCACTTAGGTCTCATGGCACCAGTAGCGTAGCGTGGGGGATGCGGGGGGGGGCGGTCTGCCCCGGGCGGCACTTGTTAGGGGAGAAAATTTCAAAAATCCATTGAATCATATTTGTTTCATTAAAAACTGGAAAAAATTTCGCTATTTTTCTTTTTTTATATCTAAATTTTAGTTGTCTCACTTGAAAAAACTTCGCTTGGAGCGTTTTTTTTATCTCTTTTAGGGCCATATCAATACCAAAATGTTAGTTATCCCACTCCAGCCGCCTAGAAGTTCTTTATAATTCCTGTAAATTTTCGGGAATTTTGGATTTATTTACCTAAATAAGGGGGGCTGCGGATTTGATTTCAGAAACCCAGAATCCCACGCTACGCCACTGCATGGCACAAGTACAGAAGCACATCTACGAAAGGTTTTTTATGTGTGATTTTAGCTGGTCACTGCGTGTATGATAGGCACCTAGGGACAATAGAACCTGCTGATATATTCAGAGTAGCTGTTGGAAAAGTGCACCGTGCATGGAGTCACCCACAGGACAAATACAATGACTATGCTCAAAAATCCCAGGTGAAATATTTCTATATTATATGTATGCACAGGGCAGAGCATAGTCGAACCTTTGGAGAAATTGGTAGATGCTTTGAAACCCTGATCCAGTCAATGATAAGAGGCAGAAGATATATCTAACATGTATCAGGAATTTAAGAGATCTGAATTATTTTCTTACCCATCTTTTTATTTTTGTAGGTGAAGAGTATTCACGTTCCCCAGGATTATAAGGGAGAAAAAAATTATTACTGGCACAATATCGCTGTTTTAGAAATGGATAAAATATTCACGTTGAGTGATCACGTAAGGCCAATTTGCCTGGACCTGCATAATGATGCCTTCAACGAGATTCAACTGACTCCTGGTACAATTGGAATTGTAAGTCTTTGTATCCCACCATATTCCAATGGCCCTCTCCTAATTTTCGTTTCCATCTTAACATGTCCCAAAATTTTAATTAATCCACAACCTGATGTCTCTATAGATCTTCAGCGTATCAAATTTCTACCAAGGATTATTTTATAACTGTCTCATGTGTTCTTTCTGGGATATGACCGATGGAATGATAAGCTTTTGGGAGGAAAGGAGCCTCGTGCGGGAGTTACAATTGCAAACGCATTAATGGCAATGTACTCAATCGTTACACTGACTTGGAAACCTCCTCAAAAACCTTTCAAACTATCTAGTACATTAATTATTGTAGATGTACAAAATACTCTGCAGTGTATATTGCCCTGTAGGGTATCTACATGATCTCTGGGAGTTGAGGGATGACTTCTGCACATTACATTCTCTTTTCTGTTATGATAATTGTAGAACTTTGACTTAAGTCAACATTTTATACTCCAAGGTTGCCGGATGGGGTTTGACTGAAGATGGGAAGCCATCCGATTTACTACAGGACTTGGAGGTTCCCGTGATTGGTATGGATGTATGTAGAACAGAAATGGCTAAATACAACTTTCTCCCATATCTCAACTCAGATACATTGTGTGCAGGATATACTACTGGTGAGTGTTCGTGTTTAGTTGTACCTTTTCTTGGTAGGTAGGTAATAAAAAAAAATCCGTTACTGGGTGGAAATCTCCATATAAGTCTTCCTTAGCCTACCTTCATATTGTTATATTTTACTTTTTCGTATATCTTTGTTGAGATCGCTTTTAGAATAAACGAAGTATACGATGAATGTTGTAAAAATCACTGTGTTTGATTGTTTTATTTTACTTTTATTTTAAAATTTTATGTTTTTTCTGAATATTAGACTGACTTAAAACTAAATTTATTATTGAATCCCTTTTTGTATTAGTTGACTTTTGTATACATTTTATTCTTTCTTCTTTTAATTTTGACTTTTTCCAAAGAATCTATTATAAAAAATTGACTTATTGTTGTTTGATTGATAAAATCGATTTTGTGTTGTATTACATTCATATAATATGTTACTTTGATTTATACCCATGTAAAGTTTTTTTTTCTCTTTTTTATTATTGTTGTTTGTATTGAGTTTGATCATATTTGCTTATATTAACTTATATTTGTCAGTTCTGCTATGTTTCTAATTGTTTAATTTTATCTAAAGGCCTACGGCCGTTTAAACTGTTAATAGATAAATAAAAAAAATAATAATGAGGTCATTTCCAGGATCGGCTCTCTGCAACGGAGACAATGGAGGTGCATTGGCGATACCTGTCAAGTCTGTGGACAATATTCAGCGATGGTATTTGCGAGGTATAGTCGGTATTGGACCAATTAACCCTGAAACATTATCATGCAGAGCGGATACATACACTGTCTATACGAAGGTCTACGAACTAAAGGAATTTCTCTTAAAAGAGTTTTTTGAATTGAATTTTTTCTTAGATTAATACTTATATACTATATATATCCCATTAAACCGCGTCCCAGATAGAGAGCCGTTATTATTGTCGACACCGATCGATACCCTTCAAACGTCATGTTAAGTACACTTTCCAGAACCAGATTTATCATTCCTGGCCTGCACTGATGCAGGATGCTGTCTTAAATATTGCAAGTGCAGACTTAAACATCGGTAGGAGAGACATTTTCAACACACTTTTCTTTAAAGACTTGCCGAGTGTTTGAATGAAACATGGACCGGAAAAAAGCCGTTCCACTCACATTCACTCATACTCAGCCATTTCACTCACGAGTTGCAATACCTAATAAGAAAGTATCTAGTCATACTATATACTAACATTGGGTTTTGGAAGGGGAAGTGTCTAATGCTAGATTTCACTAACTCCTTAGGTGAGGAATAGCGGTGATAAGAGCCACCTTGCACAAATTTTGTATGAAAAATAGTGATTGTCTCTCCTATCTCTCTATTCGGTAAAACCCAGCATAAGTGTGTCTAATATTCTCTACTCAGCTCGATGGTCGACCCCTCCTGATTTCGACAGCTGACTTGTCTAGTGGGGCGTATGGCAGCAAGCACTACATTAGACGCACACCTTTAGAATTTTATTATAATATTATGTAATGTAATCAATAAAAAAAATACCGATTTAAAAAAGTGTATTTTATTACTTTAATGTGGACTTGCTTCATCACATCACATGAATCGATAACCTAACCTGACCTTGTATAGAATATAGAGTAGGTATAATTTGAAGGAAAATCCCGCGGGCCTAAGGCCCTCCACATCCCCGGGTAGCTCAGGCGCATTAATAGCGACCTCTTTACCCGCACTTCTAGCAAAATATTATTAAGAAGGCAAACCCCACCCTATAGAGTATAGGTATAGGTATGCCGTATCCTCTACGGGCATCGACATTTATACTATACTAGTTACTTGACTACGCTCTTAGCAGCAAATCTGAAGCCGAGCGAAAAAATATTTGTATGGAGCTTGCCTAATTGGAGCTGTCAAATTCCATACATTGTGCCTAATTGGAGCTGTCAGATGGGAACAAATGCGTCGAACCGCGCAACATTCATAGAAAAAGACTCGAGTTAGTAGTCAAGTTATTATAGGACATCAATGTCTACGGGTCTATATGTTGTCTTATTGTATCTAGTTCAGTGGCACTGGCACTTTACTTACACACATTTTCACACGGCAACGCGAAGACAATGTAATGTGCATGTAATTAAACGGCAGCGTTATCGTGCATGTAAATATACGTACAAGAGTTCATGCAAGATTCTGGGACCGCAGGAAAGTAGATGACAAAGTGAAACAACAGTAGCAGTCTTTGATTGCCGAAGTACATAATCAAATTATTTTCATACCACTTGACTAGATTCGCTATATTACATTTGTATCAATACAAACCTCTGACAACAAACGGTATTTATTTGATTAATTTTACGATTTTTAAAGTGTCAATTAACGTTAAAATCCAATTATTTCGATCAGCCAAGGCGGCATTTCAATAAAAAAAATAACTATCCCCTAACGTGGTTTCTCGGATTGTGATTAAATAACCTACGCTGATTTTGTAATTTATCTTTCCACACCCTACCGAAGCATTACATATTTGGTTGATATATCATTATTCATTTATAATATTTTCTATCATTCAAATTATTGATTATTACATTAGTAAAATATATTTTAATTAGCTAAAATGTTGTCTTGGGTGGGCGAAATTACTGTTTTTAAGCAAGATGATATATAATTGACAGCTTTAATTTCTGGAATATCATACATTATTTATTTATTTATTTATTCACGGCGCAAGCCTTTAACATGAATAATAATAATAACAAGTACAATATAAGCAACAACAAAAATAAGTAAGTTAAGGTACATCTGAAACATTGACAAAAAATATAAAATATGAGATCAAAAGTACATGAGATATGGTTTGTAAAGACTAATATTTGCAGGTATAGACAGCCGAAATAAATATAAAATGACAATCGTTTTGTTATGTAAATAATTTAATTTATTTAATTAAATTAAGCATAAATGATTTCAGCAGAAGCAAACTAAGCTAATTAGTTATAGAAAATTTTTCATGTATACGATGAAAATGTATGTTGCCCAATACTAAGTGGTCTGAAGAAAAGAAAATCGGAGAGATTAACAAGCAAAAGAATGAATTAAGAAATGTTTTAAACCTATTTACATGAGCACTTTTAAAAATTTATAAACCTTTTGTCATATACTCGTATAGTGGCTTTATTAAAGATCACAAGCTTTCAAAGCTTCACTCTTCTCATATTATATAAGAATGCCTCCTTGAGCTTTTTACAAGAGCTCTCTAGCTTTTCCAATTAAATTTTTCCTTCGGCAATTATGATGCTAAGGCTTTGGGACATAATAATTTGAATATTTCCCCCTTGTTTAAGACGGAACCAAAGAACCTCTTGGAAAAATGGGGGCTGAAATTCTTTTACTGAAGGCAGAGTATCTATAACCTAAGATATTTATGCAAAATTAGATAAAGAAATGTTTCAATGCATCTACTTACTTACTTGGTACTTTTTCAGTACTGCTACCCAGCAGACGAGCAAAGTAATGACAAAAAACTTATGCAATACTCGTATCCTCTTGTCTGGTCGCAGCAAAATGATAGATTTGACTACTTTTCATGATGAATTAAACTGTTGTATTTTCACTGTCGAATATTTTCGTCCACACTGGTGGACATTATCAAGAGTACTAACATAAATTAACTAACTAGAATGTGTCGTTATGTATGTAAGAGTGTTATGGAGTGGAGGGAATACTGGATGAAAATTTAATATCACAATAGACATTATTACAAAGCATTATACCACGAAACCTAAATACACCTTTGTAAACTTCACAGTAAGCTTGAAAACCTTCGGTCGTGAAGTGGAGTAGTCGGCATCGGGGATCGAACGCGCGCCCTCTGGTTTAAACAGTCGAGCGCGTTACCAAACAGGCTACCGATGACCTCACATATTTGGCAAGGCCTCACATATATGACGAAATGTCAATCAGAGCACTTTACACTCTGATTGGCATTGATCTGATAATGATATTGTTTTCAATACTTTGTTTGATGATATGCTGTGATGAAATGATATTGTAAAAATTGACGAGTCCAAGTGCCCGAATGGGCCTACGGGCGATAGAGAACAATAAAACAATAAATAAAAGGCCGTCGAGATTTTTGCTCTGAAAAATATCTACTGTTTTGGCCACACCTACTGCCTTAATAGTCGATTTATCCTGTCAGGATATCAGTATTTCCTAAGAAAATAACTAAATGTGCTGTACCTATATTTATCTATGTAAGTATGTAAGTAGAGGTTGGCATCAAGTAGTCAAGTTAAGTAGATACTTGTTTGAAGTCTAAAATTAAGCTTGTATGTTGATAACTTGCTAAAATTTATGGCTTTAATTAAGATATTTAAACGATCAAGTTATAGAGAGACCTCAAGAAGTGGTAAAGTACAACTCCTACGCAACAAGAATTTCAATGGTGGTGTAACTCTAGAAATAATTAAATTTTGGTTACCAATCTACTCCTAAACTACAAATAATAATATTAAATCTACATCTGCTAAGATTTCCCTGTTTATCTCTTGGAAATATCTTTTAATCATACCCAAATACTTACTTGTAAAATACCTCTCCATAATATACCCAATATATATTTTCAAAAATAAGGCAAACACAATATTTGCCTAGAAATACGAGTATGTAGATAAAATACTCGTATTAAGATATTCAACACAAAGTGAAGCCATTTTTTCAATGTATTTTATTTATCGTATGGTCATACAAAGTACATCACATCAATATAATAACAATTATTAGACAGACACTACATGTATATTAGGGTGGAGCGTTTTTCTTTTTTTGGGAAATCCGGTTCGGCGCGGTGTGGAAAAGATGCCCTATGGGGACCCAAACAAAAAGTTGTATGGGGGCAATTTGATATTTCAATGTTAAGTACTGCCCCAACGAGGTCAAAGTTTAAAATTTTCCATATAATTTCCATTTTGAAAATATAAAAAAATAAATAAAAAACCACTAATTATGTAATCTATTAATCTAAATAACACACAAATGCCGAAGAAATAATAATTTGAAGGAGAACAAAGAAGTTGTACCAATCATTACATTTTTTTTAATACCACGTACCTGAAACAGCTCTAAATTTCCACATTTACTGGGACAGTATTGTTTTCTTGTGCTAATATCGGCATTATTTGATGGGATTCTTAATTGGCAGTTATTTTCTTATCATTTACAGGAAAAAAAAAATAAAAAAAAAGATTGTGAAAAAATTTAAAATTCATACATTTTCAAAAAATTCATTGGCCTTGGGGCAGTACTTCCCATCAATATTTTAAAAAAATATTTCACATGGTAAATGCTAACATGACACTGCTTCTATCGCGCACTGCGCATAATCGATATCGCAAACTTTATTTTTTCCCATACAAGAGCGCTCCACGCTAATGTATATTGCACAATGAAAACTGTTTATCAGAGTTCGAAATCGAGTGTCCTTAGGTATGTCGTCGCCGCTTCATTTAGACACATGAAGTCAGATGTTTCACCACCATATGCCCTTAGAGCACATTCGAACACAGTCTATTGTTCTTGACCTAACTCTATCGTATAAAAATATATACACAAAGTTCGTAAACAGTCAATCAAAAAGAATTTGTTGTTCACTATCATCTAACCTGTAGATATCACGTGGTAAATATGTTCGGAAATTTGTTTAAAATATAAGTGATCTCTTTAGGTTATTTTAATCTAGTCTTGTAAACTAATGGTTTTTATAATGTATTGTATATCATTTGAAAGAGCATAAATCAGATAATTTTTCTCCAGATTTCTGAATCTTATAAGGTAATTTTTCTTAACAAAAATCCTCTCCA
Organism: Ceraclea dissimilis; assembly: GCA_963576895.1. Taxonomy (NCBI): domain Eukaryota; kingdom Metazoa; phylum Arthropoda; class Insecta; order Trichoptera; family Leptoceridae; genus Ceraclea; species Ceraclea dissimilis. The sequence continues at coordinate 2,994,848 of OY756360.1, forward strand.
ACTTGGCCCTTTCATACCACTTTACCCCTACAATGTTTCTTATTAAATGATTGTTTACAAAATATTTTTAGGGTTGGGGGGAAGTGGGTGATTCTTTACCTTTACGAAGCCTCGATGCAGCCTTCAAAGTTTAGGATTGATCGAAAATCCTAGATTACACAATACAGTATGTCAACAACCTGGTGAAAGGTTCTTAAGATCTGACTTACTATCAGACGGTTTGACTTAATTCCACAATGTTTTGGCTTTAACATAGATGTGGCTTACCACAATGTTTGACTTAATCCATGAAGATACATAATACCTATGGAAGTTGGTGTATTTTCTGCCTAACACTGATTCATATAATTTCAAGTTTGATACGAGTACATTTTCTCTTATGCTTCTAGAATTGACATCCATTGACATTTTGAAAATTGTTAATTAGGTACATTTTCGACTAAATTTAATAAATAAGTGTATTTAAAGCTAAGCATATCAACAATTAGATATTTTTATAATATCGTATAGATTTCTAAAAAAAGTGATAAACACCTCTGATATTTTTTTTCCGAAAGACAGCAATTCCTTTCCCAAAAATCGCGGAGTAATTTACAGTCAATAAATAAATAAAACTCTATTGAAAAAAATGCCATTTTCAAATGGCGGGTTTATTACCGTCGGCAATGTCTGCCAACCAACCACTTGTGATATTCGTTAGAAGTAAAAAAAAACATACATATTATTTAAGTGTATGGAACAGAAGAAAAAACGACTAAATAAATATAAACTATACTACAAAATACATACCTACATAAACATACATAAGTATATATAAATAAATAAATAGGTGGATGGGATGAAGGACAAGTAAGGAAACACGGGATTATCAGTCAGAAGGATTAGTAAAATAGTTCACAATAAACTCTTGTTTTTTAAAGCATATGTCTAGAAATAGTCACAAAATAACGGCAAAAAAAAAGTCAGATTTCTTTTACGACAGGACGAACAGCGGGCTTTTTATTATAGTGATACATACGTAGATGGTCGAATGCATTGATTTTAATTTTACATTGGTAGGATTTAAAAAGCACTCAGTATTACGAGTAAGTCTACTTTTCCATAAAAAAATCAACATGTAGGATTATTTCTATACGCTATTTAATTTGTTGTTGTATTATTATATTTCTGCATCCACTCATGTAGAATCCTGTATTTTCAATGGGTACTGATTTTCCATTGAATTCCCATTTACGACTATTAAAAATTATAAGCGTATTATGAATAAGTTCCTATCCGACCTACTTCAAACCTGCATTTTGCATTCTATATATTTAATAAATAATTATGGTCTGTAAATTCATCGTTAAAATTTTCAACAAATCTATAAATAGGATGGAGGGCACTCCACCGCTATATATTCTGTTTTTTTTTTTAGAATGGTCTATTTCTCTAACTGTCTATATGTCCCCTCGAGCTGCATGCCATGCGGGGTAGATAGAAAGGACATAGTACAGTACTTACTGGAAATATTATTATGGATTTTTTTATACTTTCTATCAAAATGTGTGGCATACTCTCCATCAAAATTTGGCATAGAGTTTTAATTTTTTCAGAGTGATACCACACGTGTATTAGTCTCTCGATCAGCTGTGTCATTGTTGTGATTGGAGTTTCATGAATTTCATTTTTAAATTTCATGAATTTCATGACTTTCATGAATTTCGTTTTGTTTTTCCATTTGTGAAAAATGTGATTCCCGATGAATCTCCAGTAAAAATAATAACAATAAATGTATATTCTTGTTGTTAAAATTCTTAAGTGTATTGAGAATCTCGTAAAAATTCCACTGTTTTAAAAAATCCATAATAATTTTTCCAGTACGTAACTCCAAATTACCCCTTCCTTACACACACTCCCTTCACATTCAAGAATTTTGTCATACACACCTTCCGATTTCTTTTACTCCAAACCCTTCAATTCTTCAGGATCTGCTCGACATTCTCGCAGTCCATGTCGGTCATATGTTTATTTATTTCATTTCAGATATGAGGTGTGCTTGTGCGATGGGTGAGTGTGTGATCGAGATTGAGTGTGGGTGTGTGAGGCAGTCGGAATGAACTTATACCTATGTTTTAATTTAATTGTGGCGCATGCTTGTGAGTGACAGCTGAATTTTGAACGGACTAATGGTTTTATCTTTATGTTCTTACTTATCCCAAGAAACCATTTCGGTCGCAATTTGGTCGCCGTTCGCACACGTTCGCACACTACTGTGTGCACACTAATCGGAAATTCGGTCGCTGTTCGGACACAGTTCCGGAACCGCAACCAAAAGTGGGGAACATTTGTGACTAAATCTGGTCGCATTCGGTCACATTCTGGTTACAAATGCGACCAAATCCGGTCGCATTCGGTCGCATTTGTAACCAAAATGTGACCACTTGAATGGCCCGCCGGTGCTGGCGCGTACGTATTTGCGGTTTCCCGCAAAAATAAATATATATAGTTATAATTTTAACATGGATGCGCAACAAAATTCTTAACACCAAAATACTTTACAGCCATGACATGTAATATTAATGAAAATAAAAACGGACGGGTATAGCTAAATAATATCCAAATTTCATTGCGAAACAAAATTTATCGTGTAATTTAGTAAAGTAGGTGGCTTATTTTTAACGCGCCTTTTTAATTATTAATTTTAACAACAAATAATAAATTAATGTGATAGTCATATTTATTTATATTAAATTCTATACAACTTCCAATAAGTCCATTGTTTCGCAGAAACCTTAATTTTGACCTATTACTCTATAATCCAAAGAAATTTCATCCTGTAAAACGATTAAACATGCATGTTAATGAACATAATTATCAAAATTTCGTAGAATATTGAGTAGTCGCAAACGTGACCACTTATGACCACTTGTAACCAGTTGTGACCGCTTTGTGACCGAATGTAACCAAAAGCGGTCACAATGCTTTTCATTAGCTAGCCGCCATAGTTCTTGATCTACTATTCTCAAACAGTTTCCGCTCCTCATGTCAGAACGTCTTCAGTCTTTGTACAAAATGCCGTATACGCTCGTCGCAACAAAGGAAAATTCGGCAGTTGTGATTTCTGCTGTTCCTAGTGGTTGGGTGAAGGAGGGTCTTTTGTATTGGCCAAAATTTATACGGAAAACTATATTGGAAGAGGCCAGGAAAAACGAGGACAGTGTGCCTGAAAGTGGTTGGATGCGCATAAAATGCCGAATAAAAGTTATAGATATTCCAACATATGAAAAAGCCATGGATTCTATTCGCTTCAATACTACAAACACGACTGAACAAGAAACAGATTGAGAACTACTTATAGCGTGGACTAATATATTTCGAACAATTTGAACCAACTTTGTTCGGACACATTCACCACACAGTGTGCACACTCCGCGACCAAATCTGGTCGCAAAGCGTACACAATGTGTGCGCTTTGTGACCAAGTTATGTTCGGACACATTCACCACACAGTGTGCACACTCCGCGACCAAATCTGGTCGCAAAGCGTACACAATGTGTGCGCTTTGTGACCAAGCTATGTTCGGACACATTCACCACACAGTGTGTACACTCTGAGACCAAATCTGGTCGCAAAGCGTACACAATGTGTGCGCTTTGTGACCAAGTTCTGTTCGGACACATTCACCACACAGTGTGCACACTCCGCGACCAAATCTGGTCGCAAAGCGTACACAATGTGTGCGCTTTGTGACCAAGTTATGTTCGGACACATTCACCACACAGTGTGTACACTCCGCGACCAAATCTGGTCGCAAAGCGTACACAATGTGTGTGTTTTGTGACCGGGTTTTTGTGTGCACACTGTGTCGACACGGCAACCACATGTGACCACTTGTGACCGAATTGCAAATTTCGCGACCGAATTTGGTTTCTTGGGATATCTACCAGTGGCGTAACTAGGGGGAGCGGGGGGGGGGGGCGGTCCGCCCCGGGCGGCGCATTTCAGGGGCGGCAAAATGGCACAACACGATATAAAAAAACATCTTTATAAAACACAAAAATTAAAAAAAATCTCTGAATTTTCTAAATCATTATGAAAATCTATTAAATTACAATAATTTTCATAAAAATTGCCTGCGGCGCTAATTAAGCCTGTTCAAGTCTTAGGTACCTACATATTATTTATAAGTAGTGCTCAAATAAATATATATGGCTAAAATTTCGTTACTTCTTGCATGGTTGCTTCCCCTATATATACAATACCTGTAACCATGTGTGTTACCTACTACAGAAAGATAACCAGGTTCATCATTTACCCATTTGGTCAAAAGGGCGCTCTTTTTTGGTATTTTTTATATCTTTTTTTATGATATGTACTTATTTTATATTTTAATTTAAATAAAGTAAACAAAACTACAATATGAACATCATTTTCATTTCGTTTTAAAAAAAATTTCGCCTGCGGCGCTATTTTACGTGTTGCATTATGCTACATCTATATTAAAATTTTAGTTGCTGTCGTCTAGCTTCAAAACTGCTGACACCAATGGGTAGGTATGTACTTGTATAGGTACTTTAGGGTCGGGTGGGGCGGCATTTTCAGAGTCCGCCCCGGGTGGCACTAATGCTAGTTACGCCACTGATATCTACAGTTTGTTTCTGTTTTATGCTTTGAAATATTTGTAATAAAATAAAATAAAAATATATTTTAACATGTTTTTATGTACATATAAAGTTGGTTAGTATTAGTACCTACTCGGATATTAAGGAATGACGTCATGGATTGTAAATTAGGAAAATCTTGAATGACGCATCACAACAAAAATAATCACAACAAGAGTAAGGATAAGAACATAAGAACCCTTGACGATAAGGAGCAGACTTAATATTATGCTAATGAAATAAGGACACTCTAGTAGTACAGGCTACCTATATAACTACATTCATTCATAATACGATAAGTAAAAAGTCAAGAGATGCCTTATGTTTGATAAAAAGACGAATGAATACTTAATCCATGGACGGGGAACATTTTGAAGCAGCAATGTAAAATTATTTTTTCATTTATTTATTTATTTATTTAAACTTAAAGTAAACAACAAACACATAAATATACAAAATGGACATAGTACAGATTATAAAACGTTGTTTACTAGGGCGAACTTATCGCAGAACTGCGATTTCTTCCATTTCCTTCCGATTTCTTCATGTCCTTTTCATGTGGAAAACCGGATTCTCTCACTATATGTCGTACTTGGATAATAATTGGTTATGTCGACAGATGCACAGCAAAGAATGAACTGCCGGGTTTTCACCTGCAAGAAAACTTCTGCAAGAAGTGTCTGACAGTCTGTCAGACAGTAACTTGCAGGTGTAAACTCCGTAGCTTTCATGCAAGTGGAAACCCGGCCTAAGGATTGCTCGCTACCACATACCCTTAGATGCTGATAAAGGAACGCAGTAAAGTAATTAATAATTTAAAAAAAAAAACATTTATACTTGGTGGTTTGTGAGCATTTTCCACCCCTGGTCTAATCCATGACAACCCCCAATGGGATATCATCCCACGACACCAAACCACAAAACATCCCCATGGAAACTCCTTATCTGACATAAGAGAATCATCCTTCACTAAGCATCTCCTTAATGATCATAATATTACTTAGGTGCATGTCGTACTAGAACTACTTATATGTATGATGTTGATCTCAAAAACCAAATCATCCCCTAGAAGTGTAAGGGGTACCCTAAAGGATGCTAAAAATTAATATAATCTCTCTCAATCTCACGCTTTAAATATTTTTGCACATTAGAAGTCTTTCTTAACTATTTTTCTTTCATCTGATCGCAGCTATAATAACTATTACTAGTTATTTTAACATAGGTATCCCGTACATCTTCTCCTTTTTATAGTGATCTCCACCACTCCACTCGTTCGCGAGTGAGGTAGTATTCGTGTACTTTGTTCACTGAAATTGAAAATGAATTAGGTAATACATTTTCTTTTGGTGAAGTAGATTTCGAAGAAGATACTGGAAATCTGGAGGGACCACGCCGTAACCAGAATAAATAGTGATGACAGGGTCGCATTCACGACAGCCGATGAGATCCTCTCTGGACAGTGGCCGCCTACCACCTGGAAGACTACCGAAACTTTTAAAGCTTCAGGAGCCTATTTTTATTTTACATTTTATGTGACACCCACAGAGACATCAACAAAACATGAATACATTATCATACAAAAAAGAAAAACATCTCTTGTCAACTCTTCAATTCTGGGCGCCCGCAGCATTCACCAACAATAAAATCTGTCAAAAAACAACTCAATAATGAACTAACTAAAGCCAATCAGTGCTCGCAAAAATACCACCAAACAGAGAAGTCATTATACCTACAACAAAAAAAAGAGGCTATACCAAATACATGTTAATCATCTTCATCATCCAAGTCGGTCCCTCATTCCTGAGGATCGTGACCTTCATGTAGTATTTGATTCAGCAGTCTGGCCCACCCCGGTCTGTCCTCCGCCCGCCGCAGTGCCTCCGCAAACGTCGTACCACTGGCCTCTGCCACCTGGTCGGACCATCTCAGCGGTATCCGTCCGCGACCTCTCCTGCCTTCCACTCGGCATGTTAATACAAGTAAGTAATTTATGTGAACGTCTGAGCAAACTATCACCCAACCTTCCCATCGCTAGATGCAACTTGAAACACCATCATGACTCCATAAAGTTATGATACCATCTTTCCCCCCGTTCTTTGGATACTTTTTCAAAACCAATTTGTTTGTTTGGTCGTCGCGGTAATGATAAGATGAGGACACGTGCAGGACACACTCCAGACAGATAACTAAACTATAATTTAATGATTCATATCCCTCGGTAACTCATATCCTTATCCTTAGAAAAATTCTCATATCATTATTATCCCTATACAAGATTATGCAACAATCATTTAAAAGGGGTGTGATAGTTCTTTTATCTTAAAAACAGTGAAGATCCAAACATTGCTAACTTGATGGAGTAAACCTTCGAGACTTTGTTGTTTTTTGTTGTTTCCGTCGGCAGATCACTCTATTTCGAGTGATTTTCGAAGCCTGGAACAGTGACAATCATAATTCTGAAGTCTGTAATGATAATCGTTTGGTGCTATTTTCAATTTTTTGTTTCAACTTTATGCGATCGCTCTGGAAAAGTTTTTATTAAAAAATAGTTTCATAAATAGTATTGCTTTTAAAACAACAAAAGATTTCAACTGTTGCTTTTTTTATGATATTCTATTTTACGGGACCTTTCTTTGCAACTCGTTTGTGCTTGACCTACATCTTTCTTTTTCTTCTGCTGGATATAGGCCTCTTCCAAAAGTTTCCACACTTCCTGTCGCCCACTTTTCGCACCCACCGCTACCGAAGTCAAGTCGTCCTCCAATCTCTTCTGGTCTCCACTTTATTAGTCTGGGTGTCGTCGTACACTGTCATCCTATCTTTTCATGCTATGTGCCCTGCCCATTGCCAATTCAGTCTAGCTGAACGATTCATGACATCAACATCTTGGATTTTGCGTCTAATTTCCCCATTTCTTATTCTATATATGTATTGTAACTGAATAAAATACTTCCTACGATATTGATGGTTAGATGACTACAAACACACACTGAAAGCCAAAGTTCTATATTATAATAGACAAACTTCTAGAAGATTTATTGATCATTTTATGAGAGAACAAACATGTTTTTTTCCCCGACAATTTGCCTCTATTAACCCTGATTGGTCCCGCTTATCCCTCGGGACGTCTAAGGCGCCACGACGCCGGGCAATGCACCCCAGTGTTTCATCCAAGATTGGCCTCGCATCAACCACCAACCCTCGCAGTATTAATACTTTATCAGATTCTCATAAACACTAAATTTTGTCTTACGTAAATATGTATTTCTAAGAAGAAACTTGTCGGTATAATAAAATTATATTTTTTTCTGATATCAAGGGGAGTGAAATATAGAACAATCCAATAATTTTGTATAGAATAAGACTTAGGTATGTGTAAAGGCTCTCGACCCAACTAGGTTTGACTTCACTCTCATTTCCCGCGGCATTAAGGTTCAAAATCGAATGAACAATTGCACTTTTTTTTTTCAATTTGTTGGGCTTCATTTCGCTTCAATCTAAAAACATTTACGCTCATTTCCTAGATTTTTTTTTTTTTATTAAAAAAGGATCTGGGCTTGCATACACAAACCCAAATACTTTTCTGCACACCTTGCACTAGGCTAAAAGCCTGTATCGCAAAGTGTGGAATACATCGCCAGCGCCGGGGTTTGAACCTTGCACCTCCCGCTCGAGAGACTGCCGCCTCAACCAACTGCGCCAACCATGTACTCATTTAATGCATATTATCAATATAAAAAAAAAATCTCCGTGACATTCGGGAAACGAGTTGCTATCCTTCGGAAAAAAGATTGTTTTTGTTGACATTGTTTTTTTGAGAAATATAATATACAAGACATAAAACATATTTTACGGTAATTTCCTAGATGAGTCAATGTATCTACTTGATTTTTTCCCAATGCATATTTAGTAAGGTTGTCGAGATCTAAGGTCTCCTGTTTAACAATAGTATGCCTACTCTTAATTTGTTTCTTAAAAGTCACTCATATAAGAAAAAAGTTATGTGTAAAATGTGTTATCTTCTCTCAATGTTGTTTTTAGTCCGGTCGACAGACGGATTTTGTTTTGTTATGAATCCAGATTTGTTCAATTTTCCTCCCTACGCTCCCTTCGCCATCTCAAGAAATTCTAAAAAATGCGTCTCTCTCCAATATTACTTCGTTGTTTTGCGTAAAGGTCAATAATAGTTAAATAATAGAATTTCCTATAACTTCACCACACAAGTTATTGCTCTCTAAAGTAAAGAAATTTTTGGGTGGATATAATTTTATTAGATGAATAAGTAAGCAATAAATTAAAATATGAATTTTGTAAATCCACACTAAACACACTCAATAACACACATATTGTTACCTACTCAAATAATTAAACACTAAGTTTGTGAGAATCTTAATCAAGAAGTATTTCTCTGTTTTCTTTTAAATGCTTGTCATGAAGGTCGCGATGTAGTAAAGAATGACAGCGGCAATCTCGTATAGACATGAGAGTTGTAATGGAAATAATGTAAAGTTGGGTATCTGAAGATCATTATTTCTCATCCACTTGTAGAATATTCGTAGTTCCTTCTTATCTGAAATGATACAAACATAATGACTAAGTGAAGAGTGAAAGTATTAGAGTGAATACCAGGCAATACCAGATACCTGACCAGTGACCAGACCTACTACTAATTAATATACCTGATACTAATCATGTTAATGGTTGCATACAAGGACTAACATACGAGTACCAGTACTAACTAACATAGTATAGAGTGTCAATACACTGCCATGTTCTACCTACATATAATCCTTACCTCTTGAATCAGGCATCATGACTAGTGCCTTACTGATGATGACTTTGATCCTTTTATATTCATACACAATTCCTTCACATGAGGACATTGAGATTATCAGTAAGGATACAAAGTGTATAAGCCAATAAAGTTGCACCAACTCGGTAATCCCATCCTAATGGCATAAAAGAAATGAAATAAATTAATTTATTTTTCAGTTTTGTCTATAATATTACTAATAAAAAATTAAAAATATTTAAAATTGAGTTGTGTAACAAAAATATATTTTTACCTTATCATTTAGTGTAGTTATTGTCACAATTGAAAACAACATTACTGACAAAGTGTTAAATGCTAGCTGAAATTATTAGATAGACATACAATTAATACACGACCAAAGACATGTGATGTGTGTCTGACACTTTAGTACCGTGTAGGAATTGTCGAAAACGACTATCGGAGGAAACACGATAAAAAGCAAGTCTCAAAAGAGATACTTGGGGGACGCCACGATATCTGCTCGTAAGGTCATATGGGAGACAGAGGTACAATAGGAATTTGATGCCTCAGAATTAAATTTATTTCAATTTATCAATTATGTTATCATTACCGCTTCCGTCAAAATACCTATTTTATATTTCATACTCACACATATTCCAAATTTTCTATACAAGTTTTTCACATTCCTCGCCAGAGCGATACAAATATCGCGTATTTCTGATATAGTAGTATCTTCACACGACTCATTAAGAGTAAATTTAAATTGAAGTATTTTATACTTATAACAATACAATAACACATCAGACTCAACTGAGAGGCGATGAAATAGTTTATTCTCTAATAGAACATGCACCATGCACATGTTGGATTGAATTGTGTTTGCAAATGTGCAGAATTCATACATAAAACTTGTCACAGCGGCATTCGTAATTGATTCTGCTAACGCATATATTGATGCGAAAATAATAGATTTATAGTCTTCGAAACCATGGAGATACAAAACAGATATAAATACAGATGCGACCAGTTTAAGGAACATAATATATTTTATCTTATTATGCTATAGGAATCCATTCACTCGCGGATATTTGACTTCAATATCATCAAATGATTTTAATATCTTGATTATGATTAAGGAATTTATATTAATATACCAAATATTTGAACAAGTCGAAAAAATAAATAAGCATGTTAATAAATTTGACATAATTAATATAATATGTCTCTCAGAAATAAATATATTCATTGTCGATATCGTCAGTAGAGGAACAATTGCAATTAACAATATTAAATAACAATTATAATAGCGAGTATTGATACGATATTGGTTCCCAACTCTATTGTAGAATTGTACACCGCATACGAAAGATAAATATTTTAGTAATTCTAATTTATTTATAATTAATTTATTGTTTTTTATCACTGTTACAAATTTCTTCTTATCCATTGAATACATTTTGTATGTTTTTCTCTGTGGCAATCTTTTACAATTCAACACTTGTATCTTATGAATATTCAACGTGATTTCTGTTTAGTAGTGACTAGCAACTCAATCAATATTACTTCAACTATTGATGTAATTCATTTAGGGTGGTATGAAAAGAAAACACATTTAATTATTCTCATTAATCAGACACTCAATACAATTTATTAGTGATGAATAACTCGTATTAACGAATTATATCTATTATTATAAAATACATTATAATTATTATCAAGAGGCATAATTAATTATAATATTATACTACAATGTGTTTACACAAACACAACATGACGACTATTATTTATGTAGAGCAGTGGGGTCCAACAGAATTTTCAAAAAGGGCTAATTTGAAACTATTGCTATGCTTTCCGGGCACCGCTTAATTCAACTTCAATCAACCTCGATTAACTCTTCTTATGTTCTGTATTCTGCTTATTTTAATAACTGATCCATAAGATGATATTTTATTTATTAATCGAATAGTCATATAAAAGTACATCACATCAATATATTAACAATACATAATAATCATACAGACACTACATGTATATTGCACAATGAAAACTGTTTGTCAGAGTTCCAAATCGCGTATAATAATTAATGCCTAAGGCAATTTTTATATGACCAATTGTAGTTTAACGGATTTTCTAGACAGTTTTTGAAAATTTGTGATTTGTCAACACCAACGATATGAATTTGATTCATGTTGTTGCCTACAAATGAAGTTCGTCAAACCGAGTTGTTGTCAACAGTTGACAATTCGTTATCTCGCAGACGTCAACTTCAAATAATCAACGATTCCCCTCGTTGATATTTTCGCCATCTCCAAAATTAAATGGTTAGTCGGGATATTTAAATGCTTGTCATGAAGGTTGCAATGTAGTAAACAGTGACAGCGGCAATCTCGTATAGACATGAGAGTTGTAATGGAAATAATGTAAAGTTGGGTATCTGAAGATCATTATTTGTCATCCACTTGTAGAATATTCGTAGTTCCTTCTTATCTGAAATGATACAAACATAATGACTAAGTGAAGAGTGAAAGTATTAGAGTGAATACCAGGCAATACCAGATACCTGACCAGTGACCAGACCTACTACTAATTAATATACCTGATACTAATCATGTTAATGGTTGCATACAAGGACTAACATACGAGTACCAGTACTAACTAACATAGTATAGAGTGTCAATACACTGCCATGTTGTACCTACTCGTATAATCCTTACCTCTTGAATCAGGCATCATGACTAGTGCCTTACTGATGATGACTTTGATCCTTTTATATTCATACATAATTCCTTCACATGAGGACATTGAGATCATCAGTAACAATATATAGTGTATAAGCCAATAAAGTTGCACGAACTCAGTTATCTCGTCCTGTGCCATAAAAGCGATTAAAGATATATTATATTTTATTTTTATATTTGTCTCTACTATTACTTGAGAAAATTGAGATTAAAAATTGAGTTGTGTAACAAAAACATATACTCACGTTATCATTTAGTGTAGTAATTGCTACAATTGAATACAACATTACTGACAAAATGTTTAATGCTAGCTGAAATGATAAGATAGACATATTAATACAGAACCAATGACGTGCATAATGTATGATTGGTCCACTTTTTGTTGATATTGTACTTTTTACACTTTTTATAAGACTCTCTGTGATCTTAGAAAATAATAATAATAATAAAACACTTTATTACTGTGGATAGAAAGACAAATGCTCCAAGAACTAACAGTATGTTCAGAGTATAGGAATTATCGGAAGTGACTATCGCAGGAATTACGATAAAGGCAGGTCCCAAAAGAGATCCTTGCGGGACACCGCGATATTTGCTAGTGAGGTCACAGAGGAAATAGAGGTACAATAGGAATTTGATACCTCAGAAGTAAACTTATTTCAATTAATTAATAATTTTATCATTGCCACTTTCGTCATAACTCATAGGTCCCCATTTCGTATTTGATACTCACACAAATTCCAAATTTTCTGTACAAGTTCTTCACATTCCTCGCCAGAGCGATACAGATATCGCGTATTTCTGATTAGACATGTGCGCCGGCTGCAAAAAAGCCGGCGGCGGCGCCCATGTCTAAAATAGCCGGCGGCGGCGCCACGCCGGCGGCGTGGATCCAAAGTGGGGGGAAGCATTGGATTTTTTTGCAATATTGTTTTAAATGATTAAATACATATATGTTAAAAGGATAATGATAAAATCGATTTATTTATTTTGAAAAACTATGATTATTTCAATAATGAAATATATATATATATATATATATATATATATATATATATATATATAATATATATATATCGTATGGCGTCAAGAAGGCAGAGTCAGAGTTTAAGATCGTGGGAGCTCAGGTATTGAAGAGCCTCAGGAGACAGGTTGTGCATGTCCTCGATGGTACCGCTGAACCTGGTGAGTGGACACTCCCTGGTGATGTGGGTGACAGACTCCACCCCTCCACAGGGGCAATATGGGTGCTCCCTTTTGCCCCATCTATGCAGGAGAAGGCCGCACCTTCCGTGTCCCGTTCTGATCCTGTTCAGGTTACACCACAAGCGGCGTGGCAGGTGGCTACCAGGTGGCATTGTTGAAGGGTCCCCCACCAGTCCATCAGTGTCTACGCCGCTTTCCCTCCATACACGTCCCCATTCCGTTTTTGTGTTATAATCATTCGCCATGAGCTCCCTCCCAAGTTTCCAGGAGGGGTGGCGGGACTCGAGGCGGAGTGAGTCCTCATTGGGAATGTCCTGGTGTATTGGAAGGGCCGCAAGTGAAATAAAAGCTCATATTTGAAAAATAATGGAAAAATTCATTATTGCCTTTTTATGGTGCTGGAGGGCAGGTTAATCCAAACACTGTTAATCCAGTGGGCGCGGGTTCAATCCCCGACCTACTCCACTTCACAACACAAGATTTTAAGCTTTCTCTGAAGTGTACAAAGATGTATGTGGGTTTATTTCGATAAACCCAAAACTTATTTTGGATGTTATTTTAGGTGTAAAAATAAGGAAAATAAATTAATAAAGATATATTGTGGTGTTTTTAGTCGAAAGGTGCATAAATTAATAATGATATCAACCAAAATACGTAATGATTACCGGTGGAAAGATAAATTACAATTTGAGAGTAGTCTGTAATCACAGCCCGAGAAACCACGTTAGGGGATAGTAAATTATTATTTTTTATTAAAATGCAGCCTTGGATGAGCGAAATAATTGGATTTTAACGTTAAAATATCTAATATCAAAATATAATCACATTTTGACACTTTGAAGATCGTAAACGTAAAAATTACCAAATGAATATGGTTTTTGGTCAAGAGAAGAGGAGTCTTAACTATTTCTACAGTACTTATATTGTATTAAAATAAATTAAATATAGCATCTCTCTCTCTCCTGTCGATTTCCTCACTGCTGAGGGTCGCGATCTCCAAACCCAAACACCCGTTGCTTGACCAATCCCCGCCACGCAGCTCTGTCCTCGGCAAGATGCACTGCCCTGTAGATGGAGGGGGCAACAGTCTGCGTAACTTGGTCCGTCCATCGCAAAGGCGATCGTCCTCTGGGTCTCCATCCCGGCGTGTTTCCCGTGATTATTAGCTTCTCGAGACTATCTCCCCCTCTGCGAGCGATGTGTCCAAAAAATTGGAGAATTCTTTCTAAGCATGGAGATGACAATCTAGATGTGATTCCAAGTTCCTGAAGGATAGAGGCATTTGTCCTTCTTGAAGTCCATGGGATCCGCAGCATGCGCCTCTAACACCACATCTCGAAAGCGTCAACTCTAGCTTTGTCCCTCGCTCGCAAGGTCCAAGATTCCACCCCATAGAGGAAAATAGAGAACACAAGCGACCGCACCAATTTAATTTTTAGCCCTCTGGATATTCTTCGGTCTTTCCATATTTTATCAAGGCGTGTCATAGCGTTCTTTGACATCCCAATCCGTCTTCTGATCTCCGCCTCGCATCCTCCTGCGTCATTTAGCACGGATCCGAGGTATGTGAAACTCTCGACAACCTCCAGGTCAGTGAGTGCACCTGTTATCTGGAGAATAGCGAATCTAGTCAAGTGGAATGAAAATAATTTCGATTAGGTACTTCGATAAAATCAAAGGTTAAACTAATGAAAAGATAGAACGGTTGACCGAAAAGACGAAAGGCCGCATATTTTGGTCACATATTCCTGGAAGAAAAATATAGCCTTCTGCTAAAATTTACGTGGTTTAAAAATTTCAGCGTGGTATGATAAAATCGACCGGTGTCCTAAAAATCGATCAACTATAAATTCTGAGTTTTCCTTGTGATTCCCAGTTAACATAGAATAACGTTTGTTCATTTAATTTCCACCATGAAGAACCAAATTATTAATGCCTCCATCCCATCCTATTTCTTGTTTTAGAATCAAATAAATAAGGTACAGAAAATTCCCCGATTTTTTTTTATTCCAAACCAAATGAACGAAATATGTGAGACGTAGGAGTGGGTTAACAATGCATTAGTTATTATTCGACATCTTATATAATTACTGAATCCTAGCGTCGCCACAGCTGAATGCTTCATTTTTTTACCTGGAAAAGTACTTATTTCGATTTCTGTCTCAAAAAACACAGGATAAATATTTTTGGTCACGCAGTTCCCACGCCGCCGGCGTGAGCGTTTTGTCGGCGGCGGCGCGCCGACCATGATTAGCGGCGGCGCGCCGGCGCGGCGCTCATGTCTATTTCTGATATAGTAGTATCTTCACACGACTCATTAAGAGTAAATTTAAATTGAAGTATTTTATACTTATAACAATACAATAACACATCAGACTCAACTGAGAGGCGATGAAATAGTTTATTCTCTAATAGAACATGCACCATGCACATGTTGGATTGACTTGTATTTGCAAATATGTCATATGTTTTTCTCTGTGGCAATCTTTTACAATTCAATACTTGTATCTTATGCATGGTCAACTCTGTTTCTGTTTAGTAGTGACTAGCAACTCAATCAATATTACTTCAACTGATAACTTATTTCAGGTTATTCATTTAGGGTGGTATGAAAATAAAACACACTTCTCATTAATCATCAGACACTCAATACAATTTATTGAATTTATTAGTGATGATGTACTATTGATGAATTATATCCATTATTATAAATACATTACAATTATTATTAAGACACTTATTTAATTTTAATTATACTCACTAGCGGATCCAGGGGAGGAGCTAGGGGGCTGAAGTCCCCCCCTCCCCAAACCACGAGTGACAGTACTTTATATACAACAAATCTAGGGATTTCAGCCTCTTAGCCCGCCCCCCCCCCCCCCCCAAAACGTTAAGTGACAGTACTTTTTACCATGTGACAATATTCAGCCCCCCCCCCCCCCCCCCAATTGAATCCTGGATCCGCCACTGATTATACTATAATGTGAGTAGACACAATGACAACTATTGAGGCCGGTCCAGACGCTAAGTTTTGTACAACCTTTTTGTTTGCACAGTTCAAAACGTTGCAGCATAGATATGTGCGACCTGTTCAGACAAGTCGGTGCATGTGGACGGTAGCACCGTTTTCCGATTCATTTTGTTCCTCAGTTTCAATTCGTCAGGCCAAAATTGACCACAGCAGTACCTTCTCCATGACGGTATCCACGAAATATACAGACATCACTGCACCGTGTGGACGCTCTATTAATTGCACCGTTTTCATTCAGCCTTAAAACTGCGCAGACAAAAGGTTGTACAAAACATAGCGTCTGGACCGGCCTTTATTTACACAAGACATACGTATGTAGAGGCAGTGGCGAATCCAGGATTCAATTTTGGGGGGGGGGCTGAATGTCGTCACATGGTGAAAAGTACTGTCACTCAACGTTTTGGGGGGGCTAAGGGGCTGAAACCCCTAGATTTGTTGTATATAAAGTACTGTCACTCATGTTTGGGGGGGCTTCAGCCCCCTAGCCCCTCCCCTGGATCCGCTAGTTTGTAGAGCAGTGGGTGCAACTGAATTTTCAGTTATGTCGAGGTCTAGTTTGAAATTGCAATGCTTCGCGGGCACTGTCTAATTTAACTTCAATCTTAAATACTCAAACCTCGATTTACTCTTCTTACATTCTGTATTCTGCATATTGTACTAACTGACCCATAAGAAGGTATGTATGATTAGTGCAAAAGGCATTTTTTTTTTCACCCAATTGTAAAGTGAATTTTCTAGACAATTTTTGAAATTAAGAGTACGCATATTGAAATTTCTAAAATATCTAAAAATGGGAAACATTAGATCTCGACAACCGGTACAAAATATGCTTTGGAAAAAAAATATGTGGATACATTGAACCTTTATTTACGGAATAACCGTAAAAGATTTTTTATATATCTTGAATAGATTTCTCAAAAAAATGTGAATCACACATTTTTTGTATTGTTAATATGCATTAAAATCTATGGAATAACCGTAAAAGTTTTTTGATTGAAACCAAATTAAGCCCGAATAATGGAAAAAACGCTATTTTTGCCGTTTTATCATGTGATTTTTCACGCGATTTTGAACCATAATGCCGTAGGAAACGACCGTGACGTCATAGTTGGGTCGCGAGCCTTAACAATTTGACTTATGTTGTTGACTATAAATCAAACCGAGGTGTTGTCAACACCTGACAATTAGTTATCTCGCAGACTTATTGATTCTCAACTTCAACTAATCAACGATTCCCCGCCAACGCGTTGCTATATTCGCCATCTCCAAAATTAAATGGTAAGTCGGGATATTTAAATGCTTGTCATGAAGGTTGCAATGTAGTAAACAGTGACAGCGGCAATCTCGTATAGACATGAGAGTTGTAATGGAAATAATGTAAAGTTGGGTATCTGAAGATCATTATTTGTCATCCACTTGTAGAATATTCGTAGTTCCTTCTTATCTGAAATGATACAAACATAATGACTAAGTGAAGAGTGAAAGTATTAGAGTGAATACCAGGCAATACCAGATACCTGACCAGTGACCAGACCTACTACTAATTAATATACCTGATACTAATCATGTTAATGGTTGCATACAAGGACTAACATACGAGTACCAGTACTAACTAACATAGTATAGAGTGTCAATACACTGTCATGTTCTACCTACATAATATAATCCTTACCTCTTGAATCAGGCATCATGACTAGTGCCTTACTGATGATGACTTTCATCCTTTTATATTCATACACAATTCCTTCACATGAGGCCATTGAGATTAGCAGTAAGGACAGAGTGTACATAAGCCAAAAGAGTATTATCGCCATACTCGCATTATTCTGTCAACACAAAATTATTTTAAAAATACTCGTATATCATACATAAAAGATAAATCATAATACACGGCTGCAAAGTTCCAAGAATCTCGTTAATATGGCTGTTATCCGACTAAAAAGTCGGAGTATCTGTCGTATAGAAGGTCTATACGACTCATATTCGCCTTCACTGGGGACGCCCTCATGACCAAATTTTGCTTGTTGGGAAAATATTGGGAAACTCATTGCCTCTTTTCCCACAAAAAATCTGTTTGTTTCTGTTAATTGTTAATTCACAATGTTTCACAATATGAGAGTTCATCATTCGATCTCACTCTCCTGGCATTCTGTTACGTGTAGAATTTGGCATTGTCATAAAATACAAGAGTCGCGGACCTTCTGGGTGGATTGAGCTCAGAATGGCAAGCAAAATAAAAAGGTCTGGGGTCCAAAGGACCCGGTAGTTCGGTTGGAGGGCTAAATACAAGCATAATAAAAATTATAGTATGTGATTGTAATTCAAGTGATATTGTAAATGTTGTTATTTTGAAACAAAGTGATTTAAAAAAATAAAATAAAATACGAGTATATACTAAGCATTGTCGAGCGCGTTACCAACCAGGCTACCGACCACCTCTATGATAAATTAAATTTTAATTTATTATGTCTTAATTAAATTTTAATCTATAATTAGGCTAACAGCCAACATTTTTATTATGATAATTATTAGTCTGAATAAAAAATATTTACGTACAATAATATTTGTTTACTTACTTCTTTGAACATTGTGGATATTTCCTGAATAGCAAAGAGCATTGCCATCAAAGAGTTTAATAACAACTGAAATATTAGAGGGAGTAATTTGTTTGGTAGATATATCACTGTAGGGTTACTCTACTTTGTAGAAACTCTGTTATACTCACACAAACGCCAAATTTTCTGTACAAATTTTTCACATTCCTCGCCAGAGCGATACACATATCGCGTATTTCTGATATAGTAGTGAAATAGTTTATTCTCTAATAGAACATGCACCATGCACATGTTGGATTGAATTGTATTTGCAAATATGCAGAAGTCATATATGAAAATTGTCACGTCGGTATTCATTAAAAATTGTGTGATCAATATTATACACAAAGAAACAAATTCATCCCCATTAAAACTTACTAAGGACCAAAGAAGGGTAACGCCTGTAGCAACTAATTTAAGAACTAGGATGTATTTAGTTTTATTATTCTTCGTGAATCCATTCACACTGGGATATTTGACTTCAATATCATCAAATGATTTTAATATTTTAATTACGATCGAAGAATTGATATTAATAAACCAAATATTCATGGAACTCAATGAAAGTAGAAGAACCAGTAGCAAACCTAGCAAAATATGGATAAATTGTTTTGAATATTCATATACAGGGTGATTGATTCCGCTGTTCAGATATTTTGAGAGGTGATAGAGGGTGTTTCGAAACGTAGATCTGCCAAAGGGATGTCATCCCAATTCTTAAGGGTTGCGGAGTTACACCCTTTTAAAAAAATTCCACCCCCGACATCGACCACCATCACATTTCACTGAATAACTCTGATGCTTTGAGTCCAAAATTAATAAAAAAATATTTTTATGTCTCGTAATAAAACAAGCTTTTAATTGATATTAAAAATGTTTAATAATAATAATAATAACTTTGCTAAAATTAAACACAAAAACAAAATTTCATTTTTTTTTTGTTGAAAGTTTTGATATCTTTTAATTTTTTTTCAATAAAAACTATAATTAACTACTACTTTTTTTTCTTTTAATACATACACTAGACCCTTATGAATAAAAATGCTGAACATAATCTATCCATATTTTGTACCAGTTTTTCAAAATCTTCGATTTTATAACTACATATTCAATAAAAAAATACTTCTTCGCTACTGACTACCTGTTTATTGTAGGTACGTAGTACTAGTATAATCAGTAGCGAAGAAGTAATTTTTTATTGAATATGTAGTTACAAAATCGAAGATTTTGAAAAACTGACTCAAAATATGGATAGATAATGTTCAGCATTTTTATTCACAAGGGTCTAATGTATTTATTAAAAGAAAAAAAAGTACTTAGTTAATTATAGTTTTTATTGAAAAAAAATTAAAACTGTCAAAACTTTCAACAAAAAAAAAAATGAAATTTTGTTTTTGTGTTTAATTTTAGCAAAGTTATTATTATTATTATTAAATATTTTATTTTATTTATTTTATTTTATTTTCTTAACGGAATCAAACAGTCACAACAACAAATAACATAAATTAACATGTCACTTATAAACAGACCAACAAAGATTCCATATTTTACCTACAATATAACAAACACAAAAAATCAAAAAAAGAAAAACAAAGAAGAAAACCTGCAGGTATGCATGAACTAAAAAATACGAATCTGATTTTTTTTGACGTCAATTAAAAGCTTGTTTTATTACGAGACCTAAAAATATTTTTTTATTAATTTTGGACCCATAGCATCAGAGTTATTCAGTGAAATGTGATGGTGGTCGATGTCGGGGGTGGAATTATTTTAAAAGGGTGTAACTCCGCAACCCTTAACAATTGGGATGACATCCCTTTCGCAGATCTACGTTTTAGAACACCCTCTATCACCTCTCAAAATATCTGAATAGCGGAACCAATCACCCTGTATAAATACTGTATATACTCTTATCATACATGTAGGTGCAATTGCAATTAACAATATTAAATAACAATTATAATAGCGAGTATTGATACGATATTGGTTCCGAACTCTATTGTAGAATTGTACACCGCATAAGAAAGATAAATATTTTAGCAATTCTAATTTATTTATAATTAAATTATTATTTTTTATTTTCACGGTTAGCTTCTTGTCATCCATTGTATATATTTTCTTCTTAAACTTTATATTAAGAAACCTATATACTTTTTCTAATATTATTCAATACTTTTTTTCAATGTACTCAATGCCCGACTGTATGAGAATATTTGAAAGAATGAAATATTTCATTTTTTTATTTTTTTTATTTTGATATAAGTGAAAATATCGTACTCATTGGTGATATCAATATTGACCTTCTCTGTAAAGATAGTGTTGCGATCGAATATGAAAATATGTTATTTGATAATTACTTAATTAAATGCATTAATGACGTAACGAGAGAAGCGATTGTATCGGGTAGAATAACAAGAACTTGCATTGACCATATATTTGTGAGAACTGGCATATGTAAACGCGACTCTGCGTCTATACATAGTGGTGTATGGTATAAACGTTTAGCTGACCACTATGCAGTGGCTATTTGTATGAATTATACTAATGATAAAATGAAAGGTGACAATAAATCTGACTGCTCGCAAAACCATAACACTGTAATATCTCAAAAAATTTTTGATAAGCAAATTACTTCGAAGGACTGGATTTCTTTATTAGGTATTAATGATTCCAATGTGCTGTACAGAAGAATTAAGGTATATTTTGATCAACTTTATATCGCTGCTTCTGTAAACGTGAATTATGCGCGTAAGAGACCACAGAGTATAGCTGAGTGGATGACTCCTGATTTGCTGCTTCAAGTACAGAATAGAGACCACTTATATAGAAGATGGAAGAGTAATCCTACAAACAATTTCTATGAGAAGGAATACCGCGGGTCCAGAAACTATGTAAACAAAATGATCAAGAAGGCAAAATCTCTTTATTATGGCAACAAATTTAGTCAAAACTTTAATAATGTTAGAAGGACATGGGACTCCATTAATTCAATTTTGGGTAGGAAAAGTAAGAGTAATTGTGACGAAATTGTGTTAAAGTATTTTTCCAAAACTCACAGCATTGATCAGATTGCTAATAACTTTGTTAATTATTTTACCGATAGTGTTTCTCAGTTGTTGCATTGTTGTAGGATTGGTGCGATAAACATCAGTCCACCTTGTGCAACCCAGAGTATGTACTTACCTAAAGCAAAAGTATCTGATATTATTGACATTGTAACAAGGTTAAAAAAATCAGCGCCAGGGTTTGATAACATTGGGATTGGTGATATAAAACGTAACATAAAAGTGTTGGCCCCTGTTATTACTCACTTGATGAACGTAATTTTAAAGCAGGGCATTGTGCCCGACGATTTAAAATGTGGCGTAGTTCGTCCGATATATCGAGGTGGTCGGTAGCCTGGTTGGTAACGCGCTCGACTGTTAATCCAGTGGGCGCGGGTTCAATCCCCGACCTACTCCACTTCACAACACAAGCTTTTAAGCTTTCTGTGAAGTGTACAAAGATGTATTTGGGTTTATTTCGGTAAACCCAGATTCATTTTTCTTTTAAAAAAAAAAAAATTTTATCATATAAAAAAATTTATAAAAAATCCACGTTTTTCTCGGGCCCAAAGTGAACTAAAAAGAGGAAAATAACTTTTTCGGGGCTTTGTAAATCGATCAGTAAAAACGCATACCTAAAGCTACCTCTAAAATTCTACAACTAAAAACGTGGGGCGTAATTTGAACCTACAATAATTGAAAATCATTCAAATTTTCTTCAGAAATTTACCCATTCGTATGAAAATCTTATGAATTAATCTGCAAGCTTGATTTTGGATGTATCCAAGCCTAATTACTATCGACATCTAATTATAGGGGCGGAGGTAGAAAAACTGTAGAATTGGTCTGTAGAATAACTTTAGGTTAGTCTGTCCAGTTACCGGTGATGTAGTGTCGGGTCTTCACAGTACACACCGGTATTAACATCAATGTGTATGGTAATTAGGTTTGGATACATCCAAAATCCTCAAGTATGATACCATACACACATACACACCAGTATGATATCACCAATATCCTCAAGTATGATACCATACACACATACACACCAGTACAATCAGTATTAACTTGTAATGTACTTACATACCATACACACATACACACCAGTATGATACCATACACACATACACACCAGTACAATCAGTATTAACTTGTATGTATGTATGTAATCCTCAAGTATGATACCATACACACATACACACCAGTACAATCAGTATTAACTTGTAATGTACTTACATACCATACACACATACACACAAGTATGATATCACCAGTACATTGGGACCCAGCCCCAGAAGAAAATTTGAATGATTTTCAATTATTGTAGGTTCAAATTACGCCCCACGTTTTTAGTTGTAGAATTTTAGAGGTAGCTTTAGGTATGCGTTTTTACTGATCGATTTACAAAGCCCCGAAAAAGTTATTTTCCTCTTTTTAGTTCACTTTGGGCCCGAGAAAAACGTGGATTTTTTATAAATTTTTTTATATGATAATATTATTTATCAAATTTTCACTATATTTAAACAATTTCCAAATTTTCACTATTATTTTATAAAATATTACTCAATTTTCACTGTACTATGAATTATTATCCTTCTTTAATTACTTCTATCCACTTTAAACACTTCTATCCACTATAAACACTTCAAACTCACTAATTTGCACAATTTTAGAAATCAGTGAATTATTTTGTTTTGACTTATTGTTACCGTTTCGTCAAAGCTCTCGAAAATGCGTATTCCTGAATGCTCGAAAGCCGGAGCAGCGGTATTATACAATTCGTTACGAAGGAAATTTAGTTTCAAAACTTGCACTAAAATGTAATGAACTTTTAGATCAACAAAACTTTGATAATGAATACGATATTTTATAAATAATTGCTTTCTTTAATTTAGTTAAAGACTATTTAATGCGTTTATGAGTTTAAACTGATTCTCAAAAGCTTATTTACTTCCATTTGTTCAAAAACTTTCCAACGACTTTCTGAAATTTGTATTTCTGCATCTCTTCCATAATGATGCGAAAGAGTGATGCGAACTTTTCTCATATTTGAGAATTAGCTAATTAATTATCGCATAAACGACTAATGTACAATCATAAAATCTTTAAAATCTTGTATTGTCATCGGAACTAAGCTTGCACAAAAAGTTTCAGCTCAATTGGATGTTAGGAAGTGGTCGAAAAATCGACGCGTTAATTTATTAATTAAGTTATTAATTATCGCATAAGCGACTAATGTACAATCATAAAATCTTTAAAATCTTGTATTGTCATCGGAACTAAGCTTGCACAAAAAGTTTCAGCTCAATTGGATGTTAGGAAGTGGTCGAAAAATCGACGCGTTAATTTATTAATTAAGTTATTAATTATCGCATAAGCGACTAATGTACAATCATAAAATCTTTAAAATCTTGTATTGTCATCGGAACTAAGCTTGCACAAAAAGTTTCAGCTCAATTGGATGTTAGGAAGTGGTCGAAAAATCGATTGCAAGATTTACAACACACAAACATACAAGAAAGCAAGCTAAGAAAAACGTGGTAAAAAAAAAAATATATATAAAAGTGAGAAACATAATTTATTAAAAAACTATAGGCCTATATGCATTCTTCCCGCGATTGAAAAAATATTGGAAAAGTACCTTCTTGGGAAACTGTCGGCTTATTTGGATAAGCATGGCTTGTTGGATCCATCTCAGCATGGATTCCAACAAAATAAAAGCACTGAAACATTGTTGTCAGATTTCTCAAATCACATTAATTCTGAACTGAATAATAAAAATCATGTTCTTGTATTGTTTATTGATAATTCTAAAGCTTTTGATACTATAAATCATGATTGGGTTGGGTTGGGATACAGACTCGTAGGCTAAACTGGCTCGGGCACGTTCTACGCATGCCCGCCGACAGCAATAACAACAGCTGTCTCCAGTATCGCCCTGAAGGCAACAGACGTCAGGGCAGGCCTGCTATGACCATCCAGAGACTGTTCACATCAGAGCTGCGCCAGGGTGGAATGACATGGGAACAGGCAACGGAGTTGGCCCGGAGGGAGCGGACGTGGATACGTATGTATGTATGTAAATTATATATCTGGTAATACTGGGAAGTGTGTTGGCAAATTTTGCTTCAGCGTATAAAAGTCAAGTATTTTTTTATCGGTGCACGTCTAAACTACTGATAACTATTAAAATTTTCCCTACAAGACATACGGGCAGTAACGGTTTTATTATAATGATATAAATTAATTGATTAAATTCATCAAGGGTAGGGAAGAATATTTCTACCTAGGAAATTTTCATTGTCCAAAAACATAGTGCTATATAAAACATCATTAACATTGGATAAATTATAATAATGGTACTTGACGCATGTAATCAGTGAGGCTCGCCACCCATCACGCCGCGTCAAGGACCAGGGAGGGCGCAAAGAGGAGGGCAGAATGCCGGATTGGTGTGTGGAATATAAGAGGAGATATGGAAGGTAAGATGAATGAATTGCGTGATGTTTTGCATGAGAGGAACTTAGATATAATGTGACGGAAGCTAGGAGTGTGTGTAAGGATAGGGCTGTCTGGCGCTCTCTCCTCTCTGCCTACCCTACAAGGGACGTGGCGTGAGGGTATAGATAGATAGATAAATTATAATAAAGTAAGTAGTATAGTGTTTCTATGGGTTTTTGTATGAATATTTCATTAGATTAATACGAGTATGAACAAGTATGAGGACTAATTTTCTCATTTCTATGTCACAAGTGGTTGGTTGGCCAAAAAAATGCCCTCATCGTCACGGGAGCGGGGTATTCAGAATCTGATATTGCCTCGGTCCTCTGGTTGTCTAAGTTCGTCAGAGGCTACCTAAATACTTCCCTACAATGATTCGCGATTTGATTTCGTGCTCCAAAATTATATTTTAAAAATTCAAATTCATAGTAATTTATTTCATAACACACATACCTACTAATAAGTATATTTTTTATTTTTTTTATTTTAATTCATTAAGGCAATCCACCCGTAAAGAGTGATTTGTGCCAATTAAATCAAATCAATACAATATTAGAATAATTTTGATAATAAGATGAAAGATAAAGATGATTACAAAATAGACTTATAACGAAAAACAATAAAATAAACCAAACATATTAATACAAGAATGTGAAAGTGTTAAAAATTTCTATTATTTTGATGGATGCATTTCATGATTGATAGATGAATGTCTTGTGAATTTTGGGCTAAAAGGAAATTAATGGATATCGGAAAAGTATGGACATGTTTTTTGATTTCGGAGAGCAACGTCGAATTAATAAATATAGGGCAATCGAAAAAGATATGGTCCAAAGTCTCCGATTCCGCCCCACATTCACACTGTCCGGAAACGAGAATCCCTATTTTATGCAAATGTGAATTAACTAAACAATGTCCCATCCTCAATCTGCAAATAGTGGAGATTGTTAACTTTGACAAACATTTTTTTTCATACCATGGTCTAGATGGAAGTGACGATTGAATGGTTTTGTAGTGTGCACCTTTACTAGAAACTTTCCAGGTTTTTTCCCAGTCATCTCTCAACTTCTTTAAAATAGTGGGAAGGAAATCATCCAATGAAAAGAAAAAAGAACTGGGAACATCACCACTATGTGTAGCTTCTTTCGCCAGGTGGTCAGCAAATTCATTTCCACAGATACCAATGTGAGATGGAATCCACACAATCATGATTTTGAGATCTCTGTGATGGGCAAGGTATAAATTGTGGATTATACTACAAAAAAGTTCGTTTCTCGGATCAGTTTTCAAATTAGAAGAAAGCTTTTTAACCAGACTTAGTGAATCTGAAAATATGACAGAGTGATTAATAGAAAGAGAAATTATTTGCAAGATTGCTTCATTGAGCGCTAAACATTCTGCAGTGAAAACGGAGGAATGATGGGAAAGATGAAATTTCTTAGAAATCTCAAGTGATGGAATACAGAAGGCTGCACCACATTCTCCAGACTCGGATTTGGAGCCATCCGTAAAGATCTTCGTATATTCCGGCCAGCGGGAATTCACCCGGTCGTGGAAAATCTGATTAACCCCAGAACAATCTATTCTAGATAAATTCTTATCCATATCTATAGAATCTATCGTATCGGGAACAAAAACTGTAGCTTCAAAGGGAACAAGGAAGAAAGGAATGTTTGCAGATACAGGGAATGTGAAATTTGATTTTAATAATTGGAGACACGAAACTAAAATAGGGTGAGACTTAGATCGCCATACGGCTTTAGTCGAACATATATTTGCTAAGTTTTCTAACTTAATAAGTAAGGGATGGGAATGTAGATTTATTCTGTTGAGGAGAAATCTATAAGCTAGATACTCTCTACGAAGAATAGTTGGCATCTCCAAGCATTCAACTTGAAGACAGCAAATAGGGGAAGATCTCATACAACCTAGAATAAGACGCAAGCATTAAGATTGAATTCTTTCTAAAATCTGAGAAATGTATTTGGGGAGAGGGTCAAGTAGAAAACTTCCATAGTCAATTATACTACGGATCAAAGCGTCATATAGTAACTTCATAGTAGATGGGTGACATCCCCACCAAACACGACTAATTGATCGTAAAATGTTAATATTTCTTTCACATTTTGAAGAAATATAATCGACATGCAATTTCCATGATAATTTTTTATGAAGAATCATACCCAAGAATTTCACAGAATCTTTGATTGGGATATGAACGTTATCGTAAATAAAATTCAATGTCGGAAGCTTACGCTTATTGGAGAAAATAACAACTTGGCTCTTTGAAGGCGAGAGTGAAAATCCATTATTCTTAAACCATTGACCCAAACCATCCAGTGACAGTTGGAGGGAAGAAGATGCACTTTCAATTGATTTATTAGATACATAAATAGCAAAATCATCAGCATATTGAAGAATTTGACATTCTTCAGGGAGATGAGGGGTTATGTCTGAAGTGTAAATATTAAAAAGGATCGGACTTAGGACAGACCCTTGTGGAATGCCTTTATATATTGTTCTTGAATAGCATTGGTTATTAGATTGCAGTAAAATTGTACGTTCACAAAACATATTAAATATAAGATTAGCTATAGCCTTAGGAACACCGATATCTATTAGTTTAGTTTTTAAAGGAGATAGGAGAACATCATCATACGCACTGGATATATCTAAAAATGCTGAAATGACGTTGCTCTGGTTGGATTGAGCAATCTGAATATCTGTCACTAATATAGAAAGGTTATCCAAACAAGATTTTGCCTTTCTAAATCCAAATTGGTATGGGGGCAACAATGAATTGCTTTCCAAAAACCATTCCAGACGAGCCTTAAGCATATGTTCTAATATTTTTGCCAGACAACATGATAATGCAATAGGACGATAAGAAGAACTATTAATTGGATCTTTTCCAGGTTTGAGGATAGGAATTATTAGTTGTTTTTTCCAAATTTGGGGTACCTGTCCAGTAATAAGGATTTCATTAAATAAATGTAAAATTTGATGAAGCATATGTTCAGGGAGATGACGTAGAAAAGAGTAAGGAATTCGATCTACACCTGGAGAAGAGTCTGTAGTACCCTGAATGGCTGATAACAATTCAGAATAGGAAAAAGCTGAATCAAACCAAGAAGAAGTGAGTCTCTGGTTATTAGGCTCGACAATCTCGTCTACATTAGGAACATAATTTGGAGCAAGTTTATTAATAAATTGCTCGGTACAAAGAGGACTAAGAGGGGGTGAAAAGTTGGATCTGTATATACCACGAAAGCGGCGAATAGACTGCCATACTACTGAAGGTGTTGTGTCAGGAGAGAGAGAGGAACAAAAATCTTTCCAGCCTTGTCTTTTCTTTCGTCGAAGTGTTCTTTTTGTTAATGCTTGTATCTGTTTCACTTCTAAGAAATTAGCTAAACACATATTTTTTCTATATTTTCTCATTGAATTTCGTCTTTTTTCAATCAATTCTGAGCTCTCTTCATCCCACCACGGAGGGTTCCTATGTATCCTTTTATTGTTGTTACTATTTTTAAGAGGGATACTACTTTCTGCAGCTAAAATTATTTCCTTTGTAATATTGCTATTTAAAGTTTCAGTATCATATGTTTGAGATTGAACACAGTTAGAATTTCTTAATGTATTTTCATATTTGTCCCAGTTAGCCCTTTTAATATTGAACATGTTTCTACGTGTATAAATCTGATTATTATTATTTTTATTCAACACATTCATTACAATAGGAAAATTATCACTTCCAAAAGTATCATCCAAAACAAACCAATTGGTAATCGGCATCAAATCTGTCGAAGAGATACTTATATCAACTGCACTTGGTTTTTGACCTGGAGAAGTCAATCTAGTAGGACTTCCGTCATTAAGGATACATAAATTATATTTTTCTACAAATTCAACAATATCTGTACCTTGGGTATCATTCTTGAAGCTTCCCCAAACGGGAGAGTGAGCATTGAAATCTCCAAGGATAAAAAATGAAGACGAAAAATTTGAAACGACTCCACTCCAGAAAGCAGAATCAAAGGGAGTTCCGGAGGGAATATAAATGGAAACAAATGTGATGCCAAGAATTGAAGCTGCAATAGTCGAAAATAAAAAATTATTGGAAGGTAAATTTACAACTGAAAATTGTAGATTAGATTTAATAAGCAATGCTATCCCACCTCCTCTTCCATCTGTTCGATCTTTTCTGATGCAGGAGTATCCAGGGATTATAAACTGACTATCAGGTGGCAGCCCGGTCTCAGATAATGCAGCAATATGAATATTATAAGAAACAAGTAAATGCATTAATTCTAACTTATTCGCAACAATACTTCTGGCATTCCATTGCAAAATCCGTAAATCATTATTATAGTTGATTACTGTATTACACGTTTGTGGAAGATGAGCCATTATGTAAAAGTGAAGTGAGAAGTGGAAGAAAACTAGAGACTGAGGATGAAAAGTTGAAGTTTGGACAGGAAATAAGTTGGATAATTAGTTGAATTATGTAATTTATAATTGTGTGGGGCTCGGAGGAAATGTTTTGATTATCAGGACTCGTGGAATCCTTATACTGAAAGAAACAACCGTCAGAGGGGGATGTAGCCTGTCCATTTTGGTATGATAAGCATTCTTTATATTCTCTGGAGTTAGTAATATTACTATTTGAATTTTCTGTGTGATGGCGAGGTTTATGAGATGGGAGATTTATGAACATTTTTGACCATGAATTTTGAGGTGTAACATTATTTGATGAGGATGATGGACACTGAGATGGAACACTATGAGATATTTTCTCGGCGTACGAGATATATGCGCGAGGATGTAATACACATGCTTCCTTAAAAGAAATGTTGTTTGTTGCCATTGATTTCTTGATGTTTTTTTGTCTTGATAACTCTGGACAATGAACACTTGAAGCTAAATGGTTTCCTCTACAGTTGACACATTTAACATACGGCGAAGAGCAAGAATCACTTGTATGAAGATCTCCACACTTCACACACCTCGATTGTGAACGGCAGACTGATTTGGAATGGCCAAAGCGTAAGCAATTTTGACACAAAATGGCAGGGGCAATGTATTGTTCAACTTTTAGTGAAACATGAAATAAGTATACATTATCGGGAATTTTTTGTCCTTCGAAAGTTATTAGTACTGTGTTGGATGGTTTCCACACAGGAGAACCATCAGACGACTTCTCTTTGAAATTAAGTCTTCTTGCGGTGATCACTTTAGTATAAATCGGACATTCAATTTTTTCAATAATCTCCTCCATATTAAAATCGGTGGATACACCTCTCACAATACCTTGTTTCATAATTTTGTATGAAGGAATGTATGCTTTTAAATTGTTTTTTGTAATAAAGTCAAAGTCAATAAATGCATTGGCAGCATTAGCATTTTTAAAGTTAACTGATAATTTTACTCTACTTTCACTTTTTACCCCACCTTGGGTAATAGAAGAAAAATTGTTCTTGTATAAAATGTTTCCAAA
The DNA here is from genome assembly GCA_963576895.1 of Ceraclea dissimilis. Lineage (NCBI taxonomy): Eukaryota > Metazoa > Arthropoda > Insecta > Trichoptera > Leptoceridae > Ceraclea > Ceraclea dissimilis. Next base: position 3,025,877 of record OY756360.1, read on the forward strand.
CGACATTGGATGAATTGGTTTTCTGTCCACATTTTCTACACAAACTAGGAAAGGTCCCATAGCACTTTGAGAATATTTCGTGATTGAACTGTTGCTCAATGGAGCCTGAATATTAAGCAGAGTGTCATCAGTCCTTGGCCTTTTCCTATCAGGAGGATCCGGCAACAAATTAACGTCTTTATCCATGATTATTATTAAAAATTAGAAAGAAAAACACACAACACTATTAAAAACGTTCCACACGAAAAAAAAAACAAAAGATATGTCAAATATACTATGGACGCACAAGAAAACAAAAATGAGAAAAAACACAAGAAATTTCTAAATAAAACTCGACTCAATATCACAAACTCATAATTAACTCAACATTCAACACTTTTAAACAAAAACTTTACATAAACATGCAGATTAAACGGAAAAAATACACTTTTAACAAGGAGAGACAAAAACCATGACAGCTGTTATTTAACGTTGCTAGGCAACCAGCCTAATAAGTATATATTTAAATATATGTAATGCATCGTATTATAACCATGAAGTCTCCTCATACGAGTATTGGAGAATAGTTCCGGGAGCATCAATGATTACAAGAATTTAAAAAACAAAGTAGGTATAGAGGAATAGTGAACTTCTCAGCACCCGCAGCAGTGTAAAGGGGAAGTGTTGGGGATCGGAGAGCCAAATATGAATAGGAATTACTCTAATTCAGGTGACACACAGTCATTTCCCACGGCATTAAGGTTCAAAATCGCGTGAACAATCGCATGATAAATTGGTAAAAATAGCGTTTTTTTTGCAATTTTTTGGGTTTAATTTTGCGTCTATCAAAAAACTTTTACGGTCATTCCCTAGATTTTAATTTAATTTTAATTTCCCTATCAGTACCAAAAAAACATTGCTCCGCGACTTTCAGGAAACGAGTTTCCGTCTTTCGGGAAAAAAATCTTAGTGCGTGCAGAGTGGTTGATTGACGGTCAAGTAAACCCCAAGAACCAATTGAACAACGAAGATTTTTTGAAGTCACATAATTACCAAAAAATAATCTCATTAGAGGGCCGTGTACAATATATAAATAAATAAATAAATAAATAAAACTTTATTGGCCAGGAAATATATGTAACAACAAAAACAAAACAAGATAATACAGTGTGCCAAAAGGCGGACTTATTGCAAAAGCAATATCTTACAGTCAACCCGATACACGTTTATACACGTATATACACGTTTCAACTCGACTCAACTATCAGACTTCATAGCACAGCGGTAGAGTACCGGCTTGTCAAGTTGGCGGTCTGGTTTCGATTCCCGGCCGCGGCAATTGGATGGGCTGGAATGAATGTAGAAGTGTAAAGTCATATATGCCTGATGGAAGGTCCGTCCTTTGCTGTGTATATCTATTTTTTTTTTTATTGTACGGCATTCCACCCGATGCCGAGTGATACAGCCATAGTACATACCTGCAACAGCCCTCAGTAGGAGCTGTGCGGCGCGGTAGCAATATTTCTATACTCAAAATTGCAACGATACTACATTATACTTGTACAGCGCACGGTCATAATATAAACCGAGCTGATTATTTCGATCGAACAATGGATTTTAGATTATTTTTTTGTATATATATTTTTTAAACTTTTTACTTATTAGGTAGTATTATTTCTTTGCTCTAAATAGGTATAAGCTTACATATTCTCTACAAAAATTTTTCATTGTATTTTAGGAATCTAACTATACTTCTCATAATAACAATATCTCCACTTGCCAACAGTGACTGAATACTAGTCGGAAACGGCGTCACATTCATTAATTCGCTAATTAATTCGTCCCGATCGAGGAGAGGACACTCAAAGAAGATGTGGTTTAGGGATTCCTCCTCATCACCGCACCTGCATTTTGGAGACTCGATCACTTTAATTTTATATAAGTGGGAAGCTGTGCAACAATGTCCTATTCGCATTCGGCACAATAACGATATATCGACCTTGGACAGTCTGCAATGTAGGAACCACGGGGATGATATAATTTTTTCTTGTATATTTTTGTAATGATTACCTTTAGGTGAAGATTGCCACTCAGAAAACCATCTATCTCCTATCTTTTTACGGATTCCTACCAGCATCTGTGATGCTGGAGGGGCAAATTTCTCAACTGGAGTACCCGAGTGACAAGCATCCTTAGCCAATTGATCGACCATTTCATTACCTACGATCCCGACATGGGCTGGGATCCACGCAATATGTATTGTAAAATGACTCTGAGCGAGATCAAACAACGCTTGCTTGATTGCCCAGAATGTCGCATCTCGAGGATCCTGTTTGATGTTTTTTAATTTATGAACGAGGCTAAGGGAATCGGTAAATATTACTGCCTTATATAGCTTTATCTTTGAAATTTCTGTCAATGCCTCCCTTAGTGCAATGCACTCTGCTGAGAACACCGACGAATTCCTGGGAAGAGTAATTTTCCTTTCCAAACCAAATTTAGGGATGCAAAATGCTGCCCCACACCATCCCCCAATCGATTTTGAGCCATCAGTAAACACGGGGGTGAAATCATTCCATCTAGAATCGATTTCTGAGTCAAACATCGCATTGACCATTGCCTGGCTCCACCCAGAAGCAGTTCTATTTAAACCCATTGACTCAGAGATCTGCGGTCGGAACATTATGGCCTCGAACGGCACCGAAAATACTGGCATATTTGACGCATTACAAGATGGAAGGAGTGTTGTTCTCTCTGTTATAGCGGTGCACAAAAATGGAGCACTAGCATCCTTCGCCCTGGAGGGTCCAGCGATTACCTCAACTAGAGACGAAAGCTTACTAAGCAAGGGGTGGTTCGAGTTTTGCATTTTTAGGATAAACTTAAATGAGAGAAATTCTCTACGAAACAGCAAAGGCATCTCAGCACACTCCACCTGCAAGGCGTTCACCGGGGATGATTTCATTGCTCCTAGTATTAGTCTTAAGCATTTGGATTGGACACGCTGTAGTTTTTCATTCAAGTAGGTGGGCAAAGGATCCAGGAGCTGGCATCCATAATCCAAGTGGCTGCGTACCAAAGCAAAATATAAAATTCTCATGGTTGCTGGGTTACAACCCCACCATACTCTCGATACCGCCCTGAGGACGTTCATGCTTTTTTCACACTTTGTGATAGTATGTTCTATATGTTCATTCCAAGACAACTTGCGGTTAAAAAATACTCCCAAAAATTTAACAGACTTTTGTATCGGAATATCTGTACCGTTCACCTTCACGGACACCTTCGGGAGTTTATGCTTCCTAGAAAATATAACGATGTTGCTTTTCGAAGGGGACAGACTAAGCGCACTGGCAGACAGCCATTCATTCAGTCTTGATAAAACTCTCTGCAAGTTCTCGGCAGCAACCGATATATTCCTGTTCTCGCAATATAACACAAAGTCATCCGCAAATTGAATTATTTCACATGGTGTTGTGTCGATTTCCTGCAAATCCGCTGTATAAATATTGAAGAGAATCGGGCTCAAGGCTGATCCTTGAGGTAATCCTCGGAAAACTTTCCTGTGAATTACTCCCTCAGGGCAATCTAAACGAACGCAGCGCTCCGCCATAATGTTAATTATGAGTTGAGAAAAATTGTCTGGTAATCCCATTTTCGAAAGTTTCTGTTTCAATACCGTCAATGAGACATTGTCGTAGGCACTAGATATATCGAGAAAAGCGGCAACAATATTCGATTTCCCACAGAATGCCGATCTGACCTCCGTTGTCAACACGCTAAGTCCGTCCAAACAAGACAACCCTCGTCGAAATCCATACTGCCATGGAGGTAGCAAGGAACCATTCTCTACGTACCACTCTAATCGTGTCTTCACCATACGTTCGAATATCTTCAGGAAGCAACAGGAAAGGGCAACAGGACGATACGAGGATGCCAACCATGCATCCTTACCCGGCTTTAGGATAGGAATAATGACTTGGACTTTCCACTGAGCCGGAATCATTCCAGAGTTCAGAATTGCATTGTACAGTCTGAGTAATAAAGAAAGGAGGCTCTCAGGAAAGTTGCGAATAAGTGCACAAGAGATGCCATCGTGTCCCGGAGCTGAATCTCCAGAAGACTGTATGACCATCATTAGTTCGTCAATAGTAAAAGGATAGGACCAGTGTGATTTATTATCCGATGGATTTGAAAACAAAGATGGAATTTCTGAAAGATGCGGAACATATGATGGCACTATTTTATTAGAAAAATCAGAAATCAGTTCTTCTCTCAGATTGGCACTTCCATGGGGCTTTCCAGAACCCCTAAATCTCTTAATTGATCTCCAGACTTCTGATTGTGGTGTATTCGGCGATAGGCTGGAACAAAAATTATACCATCCCTGCCTTTTTTTCTTTTTCATAATACGTTTGGCCTTGGCTTGTGAGTTCTTCGCCAGGATGTAGTTATCAAATGTCATATCTTTGTTGTACCTTTTAAGCATCTGTTTTCTTTCCTTTACAACTTCATCACATTCCTTGTCCCACCAAGGTGGATTTTTATTTCTTTTAGGTTTATTACTATTTTTTGCGATAAACCTTTCAGCTGCTGAAACAACAATTTCGTGGATATCTTCCGCAGCTCTGTTGATATTACTGGGGTCTATTGAGCATTCGTAATGCTCAGAGGAAGAATCCAGAGTTTTTCGGAATTCTGCCCAATTTGCCTTACTCAAGTTGTAAGTGCGAGTACCTCTGGGATTTACTTTTGGAGTATGGTTTTTCCCTAAGCGTATTATGATGGGAAAGTGATTGCTTGAATGAGTATCATCCAGAACTGTCCACTCGATCGAAGGCGCCAAACTAGCCGAACAGATAGAGAGATCAACTGCGCTGGGTCTATGGTTAGGGAGCGTTATTATTGTGGGTTGCCCGTTATTTAGAATACACAAGTTATGTAAATCCACATACTCCAGAACATTTCTTCCAGAGTGGTCAGTAAAAGCACAACCCCACATATTAGCGTGAGCATTGAAGTCACCCAGAAAGATCAAATGTTTTGTGAAAGAATTTGCTATACTGTTCCAGTATACTAGGTCGAAAGTCTTCTTCGGTGGAATGTATATGGAAACAAAAGTGATATCGTAGATTTGGGCAGCCACCACTTGAAAGTTAATGTTATAAGGTAAATTAATTTGAGTGAAAGGAAACTTGGAATCAATGAATAGGGCAGCTCCTCCTTTACCATCCAGTCTATCCTGTCGAAGGCAGGAAAAGCCATGGATTTCGAAATGAGACCCAGGAGGGAACCATGTCTCAGAAACAGCTGCAATGTTGATATTGTAGGATTTGATTAGTTGTCTTAATTCATGCCAGTTTGAAACAGCGCTTCGGCTATTCCACTGTAGGATTGAGAAATAGTGATTATTAGGATGTTGTAAAGCCATTTTGAGAGATAAAGTGTTGAAGAGATGAGATTAATGGAGCAGCGTTGGACGGTAATTGATTTTCAGAAGAGGAAAGAGTTTCAATCAGTATATTTATGATGTTTTTAAGAAATTCTGTATTGTCGGAAACCAACTTGCTTTGAAGCTTGTCAGTTTGGTTGGGATTGATTTCATTACTATTGGGAGTGGGACTGTCTGTCAGAGCGCAACCATTTGGAGACGGTGAAGGAGTAGTTCCGTTTGGGAAGTACAGCAAAGATTCGTACTCAGCTCGAGTAAAAGAAGGACGAAGTGAAGCGTTGGGAGTTTTATATGTGAATTTACCTCGCGTAGTAGAGCGCTTAGAGCTAGAAGGATTAGAAGGAGCAGGTACAGAGTTGGATGAGTTAGAAGGAGCGAGAGAGGGATCAAATGACATAGTTTTGGCAGTTGCATTTGCATAGCTGTTAAAAGTAGGAGAGTTAGTAGACTTGGGGGGTGCCGTCTTTGCAGTTACTCTTGCATAACTGTCAAAAGACTGAGGATGGAAAGAAGCTGCTTGGATATATGAAATGTTTCTGCAAGCCATAGTTTGTTTAATTGCCTTTTGCCTTAAGTACTCAGGGCAGGATTGACTATTAGCCCTATGTGGCCCCTTACAATAAAAACATTTCGCATCTTGTGCTGTACAATCATTTGGTGTGTGGCTACCTCCACAGGTGTAACATTTTGAGGGTGAACGACAGATATTTTTTGCATGCCCAAACTTGCAACAGTTGAAGCATTGTACAGTGGGGTAGCAGTATGTTTCTACAGTAAAAGAATTGTAAAAAATATATAGATGCGACGGCAGTGACTGACCCTCGAAGGTCAAAACCAATGACCGAGATGGTTTCCATACCGTCTCTCCAGATGACACATCCTTATAATTAATACGTCTGATTTTGGTTACTGGGCTCATGTCCGGATTAGAATCCGAGATTGATTCCAGAATCTCTTCTTCATTCACGTCCGTTGGTACTCCTCTTATGACACCCATTCGGGTGACATTGTGGGAGGGTATAAACGCCTTGTACGTTCCATTTGACGTTAAATAAATTGACTTTATAAATGAATTTGCCGACAGTGCACTTGCGAATTCCATTGCTATCTTGTAGCGTACCTCCGCCTTAACCGATCCGTTGACGATATTAGGGATTTTTTTCGAATGCAGGAATTTCCCGAAACTCATGGGATAAATGGGTTTCCCCTCTTCGCACATTTGAACATATACGCTGAACGGCCCGTATGATTTTTGAGAATAAAAATGTTCCCTAAGAGGCATGGTAAACAATTGTTTAGCGTTAACATTTTTCGACGTCTCGCCCTCCTCGTCCACCAATCTTCGTTTACGCGAATCCGGAGGATCAGGAGGAGGAGGAGGAATGGGAGGGTCCGGAGTGTTCAGGGGCGGATCGATGTCCATCCCGTTGACGAAGTCTTATTTGACAAAATAATAATAATAATAATAAAAAAATTCAAAACACAAAAAAATAAACTAAAAATTTCTTATAAACAAAAAGAGTCAGCTCGACTTTTTAAAATAAAAATTAATAATGAAGTTTTGAAATATAAAAGTATTGATACGCTCACGTAATTCAGCTAACACAGCAACACAGACGTCCAACCAGCACACTGTCACGATATCAACTGATGTGTATATCTATTGAGATATAACAACTTGTATCAAAGATATTGATTTTGTTTCTTCACAATAACATAACATTGATGGGTACAAGGTTACATGTTATACCTGATTCTTTCATACTGTGATGGATATTTTTAATTAATATTTCAATAATAAGTTCTTAGCACTATCTGGCTGCCTTATCAAGTATTACATTTTCATATTGTTTTTATTTAATCTACAAGCAAAACCTAATGTATTTAATGTAAGTGCAATATTGATTGAGTCGTTAGTTCCCATCAAGCAGTAAGTCAATTGAAGATGCATATGATACAAGTGTTCAATAACAATACATTGCCACTGAGAAAGTGACCTAAAATGTATTTAATTGATAAATATAAGTTTACTGTGAAGATAAAAAACAATAAATTAGAATTACTAAAATATTTATCTTTCGCATGCGGTGTACAATTCTACAATAGAGTTGGGAACCAATATCGTATCAATACTCGCTACTATAATTGTTATTTAATATTGTTAATCGCAATTATTCCTCTATGTAGGATATGGATTTTAAGTAAATTTATAAATTATAGATATATCATGTTCACAATTATAATTCTTTTACTATTTGTAATTTTTTCATTGATTTCTATAAATATTTGGTTAAATAATATAAATTCTTTGATCATAATAAAAATACTAAAATCATTTGATGATATTGAAGTCAGATATCCGGGTGTGAATGGATTTATGAATAATAATAAATATTTTTTACTTCCTAAATTATTAGTTTCTATATTCTATGCTTATATTATATATTCATTTAATTCCGAAGACAGGGAATATATTTTCCGATTATTTATATGGGTCGTTGAATTAATTTCGAACACCGCAATGACATTATTCATATATGACTTTTGCATATTTGCAAATACAATTCAATCCAACATGTGCATGGTGCATGTTCTATTAGAGAATAAACTATTTCATCGCCTCTCAGTTGAGTCTGATGTGTTATTGTATTGTTATAAGTATAAAATACTTCAATTTAAATTTACTCTTAATGAGTCGTGTGAAGATACTACTATATCAGAAATACGCGATATGTGTATCGCTCTGGCGAGGAATGTGAAAAACTTGTATAGAAAATTTGCAATTTGTGTGAGTACAATACATTTACACAGTATCTCAAATGAAGGGTAATAGATTACCCTAATTTGTCTTATACTATTCTATATCTACCAATAAACTTATTCACTGTAATATTTCAGCTCTTATTCAACACTTTATCAGCAATGCTCGTCTCAATTCATGCATTATCAACAATCTACATAGAGGTAAGATAAACTTATGCATTATACCTAATTATTATTAACATCAAAAGTTTAAAAAAACCTACAAAAAGCAATGTAGAATAGCGCCAGAAAACTGAGAATAAATGAGTTATTGAAACTTGTCATATTGTTTAACTTTGGTAATTCATTCTGGTTATATCACACAGTTTACCTATTGAATCAAACGGATATTTTAATGCAAAATGTACCTAACAGTTAAATATGCTCCAGATGCCACGAGTATATTATGGTTTTGTATGAGACTTTTCATCTAAGTATATCAATTTTTAATATTAAATCCTTGTATTGACAGGACCTGAGAAATATGGCCGACTTACTCTTTTGGATTCTGTACTATATGTCCTTACTCATAATCTCAATGTCCTCATGCGAAGGAATTATATATGAATATAAGAGGATCAAAGTCATCATCAGTAAGGCACTAGTCATGATGCCTGATTCAAGAGGTAAGGATTATACGAGTAGGTACAACATGGCAGTGTATTGACACTCTATACTATGTTAGTTAGTACTGGTACTCGTATGTTAGTCCTTGTATGCAACCATTAACATGATTAGTATCAGGTATATTAATTAGTAGTAGGTCTGGTCACTGGTCAGGTATCTGGTATTGCCTGGTATTCACTCTAATACTTTCACTCTTCACTTAGTCATTATGTTTGTATCATTTCAGATAAGAAGGAACTACGAATATTTTACAAGTGGATTACAAATAATGATCTTCAGATACCCAACTTTACATTATTTCCATTACAACTCTCATGTCTATATGAGATTGTCTCTGTCGCTGTTTACTACATCGCGACATTCACGACGAGCATTTTTAAATAAACCTACTAACAATTAAGCTACAAGCTGTTGTGTTATAAAAATAAAATAAAAAATAAAAATAAAAGCGGTAGTTAATTAATCCAATTTTATAGACAATTCAACAAGGATCCGCTGTACTAGTATATCGAAGTATAACCTAATTTAGTGTATGTAATTCTCGGACTATTAATAAATGAATTAATTAATTACTATTTTTGGAAGTACATTATTTATTTTTACCTTATTAAATTAAAACCCTTAAAATATGTTATTTTTAATGAATACAACAAATTAATTAATTCTTCTTTTTCTTCCCTATACGAATACAACCATTCTACAAATGATCTGGGAGTCTGAGTCAGAGCTCCGCGTCAATATTTTTCAGATATTCAATTGCCCAAATATCCCCCTCGAACTTCTTGATAGGACAGTGCCCCACAATGTGATCTACCATCTCTATCTGCCCGCACTGGCATTGGGGATGGTCCCTCTTGTCCTATTTATGGAGGAAGTACCTACATCTCAAACTGATATTGTAGGTAATAGGATTATAAACTTCTGAGTAATATTAAATCAATCCGGAACTCGAGTATATTTCGCCAAACGTTTTCGGTAAGTTACCTATTATCATTATCAAGGCTCATAATAAACTAAATTCAACATGAAAATGTTAACCAAGCAAACGAGAGCCTTGCCAATGGTAAAGTAAACTTTTGGCGAAATATAATTGAGTTGTGGAAAAACCCTGTGTATTTTATCGAAGCAAAGCTAAAAGATGCTACTATGGATTGATCAAACAACTTCAATCAAGGAGCCTGCAGTAGAACTAGTATATTGTACTAAATACTAATTGAATAAAGTCATTAATTCTTTTAATAAAACCTTTATTGACTTAACTAATAGTTATTAGTACTAGATTAATAATAATTAATTGATTGAGTTGCTAATCGCAACCAAATAGTAACACACTTAGACATTCATAAGATACAAGTAATGATGTGTAGCAGAATATCAAGGAGAAGAATACCTAAAATGTATTCAATGAATAAATACAAGTTTACTGTGAAGATAAAAAACAATGATTTACTTATAAATAAATTAGAATTACTAAAATATTTATCTTTCGTATGCGGTGTACAATTCTACAATAGAGTTGGGAACCAGTATCGTATCAATACTCGCTATTATAATTGTTATTTAATATTGTTAATTGCAATTATTCCTATTTGTAGGATATGGATTTTAAGTAAATTTATAAATTACAGATACATCATGTTCACAATTATAATTCTTTCACTATTTTTACTTTATTCGACGATTTCCGTAAATATTTGGTATAACAATATAAATTGTTTGATCATAATAAAAATATTAAAATCATTTGATGATATTGAAGTCAAATATCCGGGTGTGAATGGATTCTTGAATAACAATAAAAATACATATTTTCTAATTCCTAAATTTTTAGTTGTTATTTTCTATGCTTATATTATATATTCATTTACTCGTAATTTCGAAGACAGCGAATATGTTTTTAGATTATTCGCATCGGTCGTTAAATTAATTTCGAACACCGCTCTGACAATTTTCATATATGACTTCTGCATATTTGCAAATACAATTCAATCCAACATGTGCATGGTGCATGTTCTATTAGAGAATAAACTATTTCATCGCCTCTCAGTTGAGTCTGATGTGTTATTGTATTGTTATAAGTATAAAATACTTCAATTTAAATTTACTCTTAATGAGTCGTGTGAAGATACTACTATATCAGAAATACGCGATATTTGTATCGCTCTGGCGAGGAATGTGAAAAACTTGTATAGAAAGTTTTCAATTTGTGTGAGTACAATACTGTTTCCACCAGATTACCCTAATCTGTCTTATACTATTCTATATCTACCAATAAAATTATTTCCTTTAATATTTCAGCTCTTATTCAACTCCGTGTCAGTGATGCTCGTATCAATTCATGCAATATCTACAATCCACATAGAGGTAAGTAAAACTTTTGCACTATACTTAATTGTTTATAAAAGTAAGAAGTTTAAAAAAGATACCTAACAGTTAAATATGCTGAGATGCAACGAGAATCTTATGGTTTTGTATGAGACTTTTCATCTACGAATATCAATTTTTAATTTTAAATCCTTGTATTGACAGGATATGGGAAATCTGGCAGACTTACTCTTTTGGATTCTGTATTATATGTCCTTACTCCTAATCTCAATGTCCTCATGTGAAGGAATAGTGTATGAATATAAAAGGATCAAAGTCATCATCAGTAAGGCACTAGTCATGATGCCTGATTCAAGAGGTAAGGATTATATGTAGGTACAACATGGCAGTGTATTGACACTCTATACTATGTTAGTTAGTACTGGTACTCGTATGTTAGTCCTTGTATACAACCATTAACATGATTAGTATCAGGTATATTAATTAGTAGTAGGTCTGGTCACTGGTCAGGTATCTGGTATTGCCTGGTATTCACTCTAATACTTTCACTCTTCACTTAGTCATTATGTTTGTATCATTTCAGATAAGAAGGAACTACGAATATTCTACAAGTGGATGACAAATAATGATCTTCAGATACCCAACTTTACATTATTTCCATTACAACTCTCATGTCTATATGAGATTGTCTCTGTCGCTGTTTACTACATCGCAACATTCACGACGAGTCTTTAAGCACACCAACCTGCGATTTAATTTAGAAACTTACGAAAATATTAATGTATTGTTGATTGGAGATTTGGACATCTAAGTTAGAAGTCAGTAGTCTGCGTAATAATAATTTGTCAAATTTAAATGTTTTGTAAATTTTGAATTACACTATACTACCTAGTAATATAGAGAACCTCGAGACTGAACAGAATGCTTGAATCTGTAGGCAGGATTTCGCAAAAGTCTAAAAAATGGATACTTATCTTAAGCATTTTTTAATGGAGTAACTTTTTCATAGAATGAAAACCACATAATCGAGGGAGGGGGGGCTTTATCCATCCATTTTGTAATCAATAATGAACATAATTAAAAGCGTTTGTTGAGAATAGCATATAGTATTTGTTCTAGGTATGTTAATATTCTTTACTCTAATGGATAATATTCATTAATTAATAAATTATTAGAAGTGTCTGGTTTATGTAAAATATGTTTTATTTTCATATCTCCTTTAATGAATTGCTAAAGTGCTATTAGTATAAGTAACTAATATTGACTTACGAGTAGTTGCTTACAGTCCCAACCAAACAGTAATACAGTTAGACATTTACATCATTACATTATTCACTCAGTGTTCATTGAGAAAAATGCACAACATGTATTCAATGGATAAGAAGAAAATTGTAACAGTGATAAAAAACAACGATTTACTTATAAATAAATTTGAAATACTTAAATATTTATCTTTCGTATGCGGTGTACAATTCTACAATAGAGTTGGGAACCAATATCGTATCAATACTCGTTATTATAATTGTTATTTAATATTGTTAATTAAAATTATTCCTATATGTAGGGCATGGATACTGCATAGATATTTACAAGAAACATTAACCTCAATGAACAGATATATACAAGAGAGTAATATCATATTCTTGATGATAAATATATTGCTATTTATAATATTTATGTCTACTTCCATACATATCTGGTTTAATAATATCTGTTCCACGACTATAATAAAAATATTAAAATCATTTGATGATATTGAAGTCAAATATCCTGGTGTGAATGGATTCTTAAAAAATCATAAAATTAAATATATTGCAATTCATACAATAGTCGCTATTTACGTTGCCTATGCTTTATTTGAATTGAGTTACGAAGAGAGTGAATATATTTTTGGATTATTAGTATCGGTAGTTGAATTAATTTCGAACACGTCTATGACAATTTTTATATACGCCTTTTGCAATTTTGCAAACACAATTTAATCCAACATGTGCATGGTGCATGTTCTATTAGAGAATAAACTTGACACAGTACTATGTGGGTGGGTGTGTGTGTGAAACAAAACAAAAAAATAAGATTAAAATTACTTACATTTATTGGTCCAAAATACACAACTCACAATAACACAAAACAACAATTAACTACGAACTAATAATTATTCCTATTACTAGTCATATTAAAACTAAATTAACCTACGAATCGTCGGAGCTATCACTGAGTCTATTCAAATAATTACGCTGTTAGACTATCACAACACACTTGGCCTTTTTAATAAACAAAAAAAAACACTGTATAAATAACGACGTTATCACGCAATCCCTTGCCGCATATCCAACGATGAATGTTCAAGTGGCTCTCATAGAATCCGTTCTAGAGGCGCTGGCTTGAATGATGGCGGTGATTTACTGATGGGATCCAGAAGCACTGCTCAGCACTTTTCAGTACTATGGCCTCGCTCTCCGAAGAGACACAGACAAGGCAAATTTGTGAATACTAGAGCCCTACCGTGGCAGCTCACGTATCGCACTGACGGGGCGAAGGCTCTTCTTATTTCAACGTCGAAGGTATCACAATAGACGACACACACACGAAGATAATTATGTGTTATTCACTGACTGTTACGAGAGACAACCGAACTATCTCGTATTTCGACCGCTGTTTCCACAAATCAAGTGTCAACTAACTTCTTCCTTCAGCGACAGGTCCCTTTATAGCATAGGCTTTAACCCCTGGGAAGAGGCGGTCCTAATCGATGAGGCCCTGCTGCCATTGGCTTAGACCATTTCCCGTCCGATATGTCGTGTGCTAGCCACGCCTTCACCTGGTCCAATTGGAAACCAATTAATGTCCTTGAAGAATTTTCAAATCCACGTGGCACATAGTATTTTTCGTCATACAGTCCAAATTAAAATTATACATGATTGATATGGATTAATTCAGTAATCAACTGTCCATGCTACATTAATTGATAAGTATAAATGTCTATTCACAACTATCTTACAATTAATTACAAATCATATGCCTACATACACTATTTACAAATTGAACAATATGATATAATGATTTTCATGATTTGTATCTCTACCTAAGCTTAAGATAACACGACACATACTCCTAGTAGCGTAGTCAATTCGCTGGTTACTTCCTAATCTTAATATTAATTATTCTAAAAACAAAATTTCGTCACGCTTACACGTGTCAAATATTTCTCACGCTGAAACTGAGATGGATACGAAAATTGGAACTGGCAACGTTGTATCTTTAATGAACGCAGACACCTGGAGCAAGACAATATTCGCTTCCTAGAATTTCGCCTGGTAAGGCCTCTATTGTTTTAGCTACGGCGAGGCGATAACAATAGCCGCAGGTATGCCTACACTTGTTTATCAGGTAAAGAACACTCGAAACAAAATAATACTTCGTTTAACTAAAATATTTACGTATGCTGCTTATAAATTTGACTCGTAGATTTTTTTTATGTTCAGGATTCATGATACAGAGAATATTATTCTTGTCAAAAATATTATACCTAAATATACCATAGGTAGGTATATATCAAAACGCCCCCCCTTGAATTGACAAGAAAATATTCGTCTGTATGACAATGTTAACAATCTCACGTAATTAAATATAAATTAAACTGGAAATACCTAGATAACTAATCTTAGTAATCAACCACAGTCTTACTCTATGCGTAGCCTACTTAATACTCTAACTATAACTACTATAATACAATCTTACTACCTAATCAATATTATTATTAATAAAAAATAAATGGACCTATTTAAATACTATTTACATTGTAAAATTAAACCTACTCTATATATACATACACCTTTCGGTGCTTGGGCGCCAAGATATTTTTATAGAAAAATATCTAAAACTTATCATTCAACAGTTCACCAACTTCTACATGAATATAAAACCAACATTGCTTCAAAAAAAAAAAACAAGGAAACATGAACAAGGCTGTACTGTATACTATTCCCTTTCAGAATTATCACCCGATCTATATTATATTAACTTAGCTCAGTAGCTCATAATCAGATTTATCAAAGTGTTATCAATTTACATCAAAGTATTTACAATTACCTCTAAATAATTCAATAACCTAATCTTAAATTAAATCTACTTAGATATGAATAGAGAAAATATATACAGAAATTAACCTACTAGCAATATATACACATTATTTACAATTTCTATGTACAACAATGATTGTTTCACACACACCCTTGCCCGAATTTAATTAGGTAACATGATCTGAATTGGTATATTATTAGGCCAAGTTGGCCTATCAAACAATAATGAGATAACGGAATCAAATCGAAATTAAGCAATCAACTATTCTATCCCCCCTCAAAACTCGCAAGACGAGGTCCAGTTATGATATAACACACAGAAGAGGAGGGCCCTTCCCCAACTGTGCACCACACCGTCCCCGGTTTCCTCATCCTGTCTAACCTAACCCTCACTAAACTCCGTAGGTGCCAACCGAAGGTCATCGGCGTGAACTTTCACCGGTCTACCTCGCCTCTCTATCCAGTATACGTGACCTCTGCCTACTGACATAAGCACGCGATGAGGTCCACTCCATTTCGGTGCAAACCCTGCGTGAAAACCTAATCTGTGGTTGGAAAGAGGGTGCTCCTTCATCATTACCTCCTGGCCGGATTCGAATCTAGGGCTCGTCGTTGTATCTGGAGCATAAACCTGCCTATATTGTTCCTGATTCCTCCTTATCTCACTGTCAAGGTTCGTGCGATTCCTACCTTCTACACTAACTGGTTCACCAGATGAACCTGCGTTCCATTCCCCTGGACGCTTCAATTCGTATCCTAGGAGTGCTTGACTGGGTGTTAATCGCGTTGCTTCATTTCGCCTACTGCGAAGTGAACCTAGTATTGTCGGTATGTAATCATCCCAGTGTTTATGAGGATGTCCCTGTAAGTGTATTCGCATCAGTTTCTTAAGTTCTTGGTTACGCCGTTCTGTAACATTACTACGGGGGTGGTAAATCGCCGTTGCCCAATGGTCACATTGCCAACGCCGCAGCGCTATATTCCAAGCTAAATGTTCGAATTGTTTACCGTTATCCGTAAGAATAGCCTTAGGATAGCCATACCTAGGGAATATTTCTGATTCAATTTTCTTAATTAGGTTCGTTGCATAAGCTGCTCGTAAGGGAAACGCTTCCACCCACCTCGTATACATATCGGTGACAACTAAGAGTGATTTATTACCTTTCGACGTCGTTGGATACGGTCCCATTATATCTATTGCTACAATCTCGAATGGATGTTGGGCCTGGCAAGCGCCTTGAGGTGCTAGGGGCCGATGAGGCCGCGCACGAGTCATCGCACAAGTTACACACCGTTTAACATAATTAATGACGTCACGATTCATTCCTGCCCAATAATAGTACCTTTGTATAGCTCTCAACGTCTCTTTCCCTCCCGGATGACCCGCAATACGATCATCATGATAATATTCTAACACTCGCTTCTGACATTGCTTAGGTACAACTAACTGAGATGGATTATCGCCAACCTTATACCATAGATAGCCGTCTATTAATGAGAATCGTGACAAATAATTACTATTACTATTTCGATTAGCTCCCGATGTTTGCGATCGTAATGACATTCGACGCAGCTGTCTCACTATTTCGTTCAACTTCCCATCTCGTCGCTGACTCCTACGAATCGAATCACTTAACCCCACTGATTCAGTAATTTCCACTACTGAGGCAACCTCTTCCGTAGGCTGAGGGGCTTCCTCCTCGTCTTCGATCTGCAAGACTACCGCCTGACTCTCATCATCTATGCTATCTACTACTGTCGGATACATCGCTGTATTCATGTCCTCAACATTCGAGTCTACTTGGTCCTCACCTGGGTTACGAGATAAACAGTCGGGCAACTCATTTTCCCTACCAGGACAATGTTCTAAAGTGAAATCAAACTCCTGTAACAATAAAGACCATCTAGTTAACTTCGCCCTCTCATCCTTTGCCGACATTAACCATGTTAATGCCCTGTTATCGGTTCTAAGTATGAATTTCCTAGCTTCTAAATATGGGCGATAGCGCTTTATCGCCCAGATGGCAGCCATTGCTTCCTGTTCATTGGAGTGCCATTTTTGTTCAGCCTTGCTGAGCCGGGCGCTAGCATACGATATTATATCCCTCCCACCGTCAGTACGTGGCTGATATAACACCGCCGCGACGCCTACCTTGCTAGCGTCCGTTTGCAAAACAAATTGTTTAGTGAAGTCCGGTCGTGATAAATGTAAGGGTTTCGTCATAGCTTTCTTAATCTCCTCCATACTCCTGTCAGCTTCGAGGTTCCACCTGAAGGGTCTGTTTGTACTCAAAAGGTCTGTTAACGGTGCAGCTAATTCCGCGAAGCGTGGCACATACTCGCGCATCCAATTACAAAGTCCTAAGAAAGCTCGTAGTTGTTTTCTAGTTGTTGGTACGGGCGTAGAAGCGATCGCGTTTTCGTGCGTTTTCAGTGGTCGATTACCAGTGGCTGAAACTACATGTCCTAAATACTCTAATTCCCTTACACCCAAATGACATTTATCTGGGGCGCAACGTAACCCAAATTGTTGTAGACGCTCTAATACTAATCTAAGGTGGTAAAGGTG
The DNA here is from genome assembly GCA_963576895.1 of Ceraclea dissimilis. Classification (NCBI taxonomy): domain Eukaryota; kingdom Metazoa; phylum Arthropoda; class Insecta; order Trichoptera; family Leptoceridae; genus Ceraclea; species Ceraclea dissimilis. The sequence continues at coordinate 3,043,713 of OY756360.1, forward strand.
ACTTTCCCAGTCAGGAGAAAAAATAATAATATCGTCCAAGTAGACCAAAGCGAAGTCTCTTAAATACCCCGCCAATACCTCCTGGCTCGCGAACCGCTGGTAATTTCCAGGTGCCCCCTTCAGACCGAACGGTAAGACACGAAACTGGAAACTAGCACCATCAGGTGTAGTAAACGCTGTCAGGTGTTTCGAATCCTCGTGCATTGGTACTTGCCAATACCCCTTGGTTAGGTCAATGGTTGAGAACACCTGAGCATTTCCTAAATCTTTAAGTGTTTCGTGAATAATAGGCAATGGCGAAGGCTCATCTTCCGTCACTTCATTTAATCTACGGTAATCTACGCAAAACCGATAAGCCTCCTTACCTTTCTTAGGAGCCATGACAATTGGGAAGCTGTATGGCGACTTGCTTGGTTCTATAACCCCAGTCGCAAGCATACCCTCCAGTTGCTGGTAGAGTAGCTTCTTCTTACTATCCGACAATCTATACTGAGGTACTCTAATGGGTCGGGTGTCTTTCAATCGTATATGGTACGGAGTTAGCGGAGCAGGGCCGGCGTAAGGAGTGAACTGTTCCTTAAACTCGCTTAGAAGTTCCGTTACTTCCCGTTGTTGCTCAGGGTTAAGATCACTTAAATCTGGCAACTCGACATCCTTAGCTGATAAAGACTTTCTAAATGGTATCAGGTGCGCAGTACTCCTCTGTGTAACGCCAAAATGCACACATCCTCTATAAAAATCTGTTACTACTCTCTGTGAAACTAACCACCCTATTCCTAATATTACACCCTCCCTTAATCCGTCGATAACTAGGAAATCTTCTTGCATAATCACGTCCGAGACAACCAGCGATAACTTAACTCTTGCTACAACATCAAGGCGCGATTCACTGTGCGCCATATTTACTGATTTTATATCACTACTTTCATACAAGGATTGCGGTACAAGTTGACTACTTATTATATTATGAGAGGCGGCAGAATCAATCAAAACTTCGTATTCACGATCTAGTAACTGCACTCTTATTCTAGGTAATGTAGCTCTAGCCTTAGCTAATATATTACACTGGCCATTCTCTTCGTTAATTCTACTTATACTAGGGACCTCCTGCCGCCTACGTTGATTATACCTCGGTGTTATTACTGGGGGCCCTGGGCCAGGCGCTGTCCGGTCGCGTACCTGCCCGGGCGTGATGCGTTTAAATTTCGGAGGTATTCGTTCCTCTCGCGGCAATCCCTATTGTAATGCCTTCCGGGGCAGTAATGACAGTTTGGCAATTGTACCTCTCTACGTGAGTTATTCGGCGACCTATTTACTTGCGTCACCCCTTGATCTACGGTTTCCGAGAAATCTATGCGACCGACGATTTTAAGAAGGAATTCGTAACTTAATGAATCATGCGCGGCGAATAGATCTTTGTAGCGGGGGTTCATTAGTTTTACAATATCCCGACATGTCCGGTCATCTATGATCGTATTGGGGAACAACCTCGCGTACAATAATTTCTTTTTTACCAGAAATGAGGCTCCCCTCTCAGCGCGTTCCTGTCGTAGCCCGTAAAATTTCGCGGTCAATTCCCCCCTTCTCTCTTCTATGCCGTATGTTGAAATTAGAGCATTCTTAAAAAAATCCCAATCTTCTAACTCTCTGTAAGCCGACCACCACAACCTAGCTTCACCAGCCAGCCTTGCAGAGGCTTCCCTAACTCTAGCACCTCCTGAGGTGCCCCTCTTTACGAAGTAGGCCTCAGCCGACTCCAGAAACGCTTCTGGACATTGTTCCGGATGGCCTGAAAACGATTCATCCCAGCTTATCCCACCACAATGAAACCTATCTAATGCTACCTGGGAAGGAACTTGCCCCTGTGCTACCCGAGAAGGGGCTGATTCCCCCTGAAAACCCTGTTCTCGGTGGGCAGACCTCGTAACCACACCATTTCCTGAATCCCTATCGATTATACTAAATGTTAAAAACCGACAAATACTTTGTATGAACGATGCAAACAACCCGCTGGCACCCACACCCAATAGTACTTGAAACATTTTTATAAATAACAAATCAAAAGTGTTGTAAAAATAAAATTAAATTAATAGTAGAAAAAAATAAAGCAAATATCTCAGGGCAGTGGTATCCGTTCCAGCTCACTTGCTAGAAAAAAAGCTCCACGTTGCTTGGCGACATATTGACACAGTACTATGTGGGTGGGTGTGTGTGTGAAACAAAACAAAAAAATAAGATTAAAATTACTTACATTTATTGGTCCAAAATACACAACTCACAATAACACAAAACAACAATTAACTACGAACTAATAATTATTCCTATTACTAGTCATATTAAAACTAAATTAACCTACGAATCGTCGGAGCTATCACTGAGTCTATTCAAATAATTACGCTGTTAGACTATCACAACACACTTGGCCTTTTTAATAAACAAAAAAAAACACTGTATAAATAACGACGTTATCACGCAATCCCTTGCCGCATATCCAACGATGAATGTTCAAGTGGCTCTCATAGAATCCGTTCTAGAGGCGCTGGCTTGAATGATGGCGGTGATTTACTGATGGGATCCAGAAGCACTGCTCAGCACTTTTCAGTACTATGGCCTCGCTCTCCGAAGAGACACAGACAAGGCAAATTTGTGAATACTAGAGCCCTACCGTGGCAGCTCACGTATCGCACTGACGGGGCGAAGGCTCTTCTTATTTCAACGTCGAAGGTATCACAATAGACGACACACACACGAAGATAATTATGTGTTATTCACTGACTGTTACGAGAGACAACCGAACTATCTCGTATTTCGACCGCTGTTTCCACAAATCAAGTGTCAACTAACTTCTTCCTTCAGCGACAGGTCCCTTTATAGCATAGGCTTTAACCCCTGGGAAGAGGCGGTCCTAATCGATGAGGCCCTGCTGCCATTGGCTTAGACCATTTCCCGTCCGATATGTCGTGTGCTAGCCACGCCTTCACCTGGTCCAATTGGAAACCAATTAATGTCCTTGAAGAATTTTCAAATCCACGTGGCACATAGTATTTTTCGTCATACAGTCCAAATTAAAATTATACATGATTGATATGGATTAATTCAGTAATCAACTGTCCATGCTACATTAATTGATAAGTATAAATGTCTATTCACAACTATCTTACAATTAATTACAAATCATATGCCTACATACACTATTTACAAATTGAACAATATGATATAATGATTTTCATGATTTGTATCTCTACCTAAGCTTAAGATAACACGACACATACTCCTAGTAGCGTAGTCAATTCGCTGGTTACTTCCTAATCTTAATATTAATTATTCTAAAAACAAAATTTCGTCACGCTTACACGTGTCAAATATTTCTCACGCTGAAACTGAGATGGATACGAAAATTGGAACTGGCAACGTTGTATCTTTAATGAACGCAGACACCTGGAGCAAGACAATATTCGCTTCCTAGAATTTCGCCTGGTAAGGCCTCTATTGTTTTAGCTACGGCGAGGCGATAACAATAGCCGCAGGTATGCCTACACTTGTTTATCAGGTAAAGAACACTCGAAACAAAATAATACTTCGTTTAACTAAAATATTTACGTATGCTGCTTATAAATTTGACTCGTAGATTTTTTTTATGTTCAGGATTCATGATACAGAGAATATTATTCTTGTCAAAAATATTATACCTAAATATACCATAGGTAGGTATATATCAAACTATTTCATCGCCTCTCAGTTGAGTCTGATGTGTTATTGTATTGTTATAAGTATAAAATACTTCAATTTAAATTTGCTCTTAATGAGTCGTGTGAAGTTACTACTATATCAGAAATACGCGATATTTGTGTCGCTCTGGCGAGGAATGTGAAAAACTTGTATAGAAAATTTGCAATTTGTGTGAGTATAATACATACATTCTAATCATACATTTCTAGAAAGTAGAGTTACCAAATTACTTTAATTTATCTCAATGTATTTTAGCTCTTATTCAATTCTCTGTGTGTAATGCTTTTCTCAACTCTGGAAATTTCTACAATACACCAAGATGTAAGTGAAATTTATGAAATTAAAATTTGTGAAAAGTGTAATGCGAATCTCTACTTACATCAATTAAAATCCTTGAGTTTACAGGATACGGCAACTATGGTAGATGTTGTCTTTTGGCTCGTGTATAGTACCTTCTTACTCCTAATCTCAATGGCCTCATGTGAAGGAATTATGTATGAATATAAAAGGATCAAAGTCATCATCAGTAAGGCACTAGTCATGATGCCTGATTCAAGAGGTAAGGATTATACGAGTAGGTACAACATGGCAGTGTATTGACACTCTATACTATGTTAGTTAGTACTGGTACTCGTATGTTAGTCCTTGTATGCAACCATTAACATGATTAGTATCAGGTATATTAATTAGTAGTAGGTCTGGTCACTGGTCAGGTATCTGGTATTGCCTGGTATTCACTCTAATACTTTCACTCTTCACTTAGTCATTATGTTTGTATCATTTCAGATAAGAAGGAACTACGAATATTCTACAAGTGGATGAGAAATAATGATCTTCAGATACCCAACTTTACATTATTTCCATTACAACTCTCATGTCTATACGAGATTGCCGCTGTCACTGTTTACTACATTGCAACCTTCATGACAAGCATTTAAATATTCCGACTAACCATTTAATTTTGGTGATGGCAAAAATACCAACGAGGGGATTCATTGATTTTTTGAAGTTGAGAATCAATAAGTCTGCAAGATGACGAATTGTCAACTGTTGACAACAACTCGGTTTGACGAACTTCATTTGTGGGGAACAACATAAATCAAATTGTTAACATATCGTTGGTGTTGACAAGTCACAAATTTTGAAAAATTGTCTAGGAAATCCGTTGAACTACAATTGGTCATATAAAAATTGCCTTCGGCACTTATTATACCATCTTATGGATCAGTTAGTACAATAAGCAGAATACAGAATGAAAGAAGAGTAATTCGAGGCTTGAGTAATGAGTATAGTTAAGATAGAAGTTGACTTAGGCGGTGCCCGCGAAGCATAGCAATAGTTTCAAAGTAGCCCTTGTTGCAAATTCTGTTAGACCCCACTGTTCTACATATGTGTGTCTTGTGTAAATAATAGTCGTTATTGTGTCTACTCACATTGTAATATAATTATAATTAATTATGTTTCTTGATGATAATTATAACGTATTTTATAATAATGGATATAATTCATCAATACATCATCACTTATAAATTGCCTAGAGTGTCTGATTAATGAGAAATATATTGTTATATTTACATACCACCCTAAATGAATTACCTCAATAGTTATCAGTTGAAGTAATATTGATTGAGTTGCTAGTCGCTACTCAACAGAAATAAAGTGAACATACATAACATACAAGTATTGAGTTGTAAAAGATTGCCACAGAGAAAAACATACAAAATGTATACAATAGATAACAAGAAAGTTGTAACAGTGATAAAAAACAATAATTTAATTATAAATAAATTAGAACTACTTAAATATTTATCTTTCGTATGCGGTGTACAATTGTACAATAGAGTTGGGAACCAATATCGTATCAATACTCGCTATTATAATTGTTATTTAATATTGTTAATTACAATTGTTCCTTTACTAACGATATCTACAATGAATGTATTTATTTCTGAGAGACATATTATATTAATTATATTAAATTTATTACTATTTTTAAGCACTCTTTCGATTTATTTAAATATTTGGTTAAATAATATAAATTCTTTGATCATAATCAAAATATTAAAATCATTTGATGATATTGAAGTCAAATATCCGCGAGTGAATGGATTCCTAAAGCACAATAAGATAAAATATATTCTGTTTCTCAAATTGGTTGCATCTGCATTTGTATTTGTTTTGTATCCTCATGGTTTCGAATACTATACACATATTATTTTTTCATCAATATATGCATTAGTGGAATTAATTGTGAACACCACTGAGACAATTTTCATATACGAATTCTGCATATTTGCAAATACAATTCAATCCAACATGTGCATGGTGCATGTTCTATTAGAGAATAAACTATTTCATCGCCTCTCAGTTGAGTCTGATGTGTTATTGTATTGTTATAAGTATAAAATACTTCAATTTAAATTTACTCTTAATGAGTCGTGTGAAGATACTACTATATCAGAAATACGCGATATTTGTATCGCTCTGGCGAGGAATGTGAAAAATTTGTACAGAAAATTTGGAGTTTGTGTGAGTTCAACAATATACAAAATTGTGTTCGACTACTGATGGTAGTGGTTATGATGAAATTATTGATAAATTTATTTCTAAGGCATTAAATTCCCATTATACCTCTATCTCACATAGAGTCCCATATGACCTTACGAGCAGATATCGCGGCATCCCGCAAGGAACTCTTTTGGGACCTTCCTTTTATCGTATTTCCTGCGATTTAACTGCATAGTCCCTCCCGATGATTCCTATACTCTGAAGATACTGTTAGTTCTTGTAGTATTTGCCTTTCTATCCACAGTACTAAAATGTCTATCATACATCATGCACGTCTTTGGTCATGTATCAATATGTCTATCTAATAATTTCAGCTAGCATTTAACACTTTGTCAGTAATGTTGTATTCAATTGTGGCAATTACTACACTAAATGATAACGTAAGTAGGTATATGTTTTTGATACACAACTTATTTTTTTATGTTTTCAATTTTTAATCAGTATTAGTATAGACAAATATAAAAAAAATATTATCCCTTTCATCTCTTTTATGCCCTTAGGATGAGATTACTGAGTTCGTGCAACTCTATTGGCTTATACACTATGTATCGTTACTGATAATCTCAATGGCCTCATGTGAAGGAATAGTATATGAATATAAAAGGATCAAAGTCATCATCAGTAAGGCACTAGTCATGATGCCTGATTCAAGAGGTAAGGATTATACGAGTAGGTACAACATGGCAGTGTATTGACACTCTATACTATGTTAGTTAGTACTGGTACTCGTATGTTAGTCCTTGTATGCAACCATTAACATGATTAGTATCAGGTATATTAATTAGTAGTAGGTCTGGTCACTGGTCAGGTATCTGGTATTGCCTGGTATTCACTCTAATACTTTCACTCTTCACTTAGTCATTATGTTTGTATCATTTCAGATAAGAAGGAACTACGAATATTCTACAAGTGGATAACAAATAATGATCTTCAGATACCCAACTTTACATTATTTCCATTACAACTCTCATGTCTATACGAGATTGTCTCTGTCGCTGTTTACTACATCGCAACCTTCATGACAAGCATTTAAATATTTGATTTTAATAAAAGAAATATAAAATAACATTTCTATAGGATATAAAACATTATACCAAATGGCGGGTTTATTGCTGTAGGCAATGTCTCCCAACCAACCACTTGTGACAATCAATGAGATAAATAATTATACACATACCTACTTAGGAATGAATGGAAACGAAAAGAAGATGCAAAAATAATGAAAAAAAATTAGGACTTATTTACTTTCCAGTTATATGTGACGAAACGATGACTGGGCTTCTATGTTGGGATCAGCAATTCTTCAAGAAATAACAATAATACAATATTTCAGTTGTTCGAACTTCATTTATACTTATTAATATGTTGCACGAAATTCAAAGTATAGGCACTTATACAAATTGCACTTGGATTGAAAGTAAACATAGGACATAATATAACAGTAGTTTTTCTTATGTGTACCTCTAGATGTTTTAATTCCAGCACGCCACACAGAGTGAAAATATACAATACATATTCTTTAAGAATGATAATGAAGACTACTGCCATCTATCGACGAGTAGTAAAAGCATCGTGCTTTTTGATACGTTCCACAGAGAAACGCACTGGCCACCAAGTCGACAGAATTATCTATAAATTTTGTTGAAAAAAAAAGGAAACAAATTTATGTGAAATGAAAATACGGATGAGTAGGGATGGACTTTCCATCAGGCTCATGACTGATCGTCGGCTGGTTTAATGTGATCGCTTGACACTTTAGTAACATTCACTAATTCCAGTCCATCCATCTGCCGCGGCCGGGATTCGAGCCCAGACCTCCAGCATATTACACCGTTACTCTACTCCCTGATACCGGCAACAGTTGTCACATGATTTGGTATTATATTTAAGCTTCATTCATCAGCCTTCATGACACAGCGGGTAGAGTACCGGCGTGTTAGGCTGGAGGTCTGGGTTCCAATCCCGGCCGCGGCAGAAGGATGTACTAAAATTGGTGAATGTTACTTAAGTGTAAAGTGATCACATTAAACCAGCATATGATCAGTCATAAGCCTGATGGAAAGTCCATCCTTTGCTGTGTATCTGCTGAGTTAACTACTTGTTATTTCAACTACCGAAGAAAACCGATGTTCGTCACAAAGTCTCACATAATAAAATATTGGAAACATGAATATTCTATTTCTATTTCACAGAAGATTTACCTGGAATCCATTTTACGATATTTTAATACCTTTTACATTTCGTTAAAAAATCATCACAACGTATGGCGGATCGAAGTAATGCGAAGTTGCTCGACGCTATATAAGTATGAAGACGTACGTAAATACATTAAGGGCTTGGCACCAGGAATGACGTCACAGTCTTTTCCCACGGCATTAAGGTTCAAAATCGCGTGACAATCGCATGATAAAATGGTAAAGATAGCGTTTTTTTCCATTTTTTGGGGTTAATTTTGTGTCTATCAAAAAACTTTTACGGTTATTCATATTATCAGTAGGTACAAAAAAAAATTATACTCCGCGACTTTCGGGAAACGAGTTTTCGTCTTTCGGAAAAAAGAGCAGAGGTGTTTTTAATATTTTTTTTGAGAAATCTATACAAGATAAAAAAAATATTTTACGGTTATTCCCTAGATAAATGATCAATGCATCTACCCTATTTTGTTCCAAAGCATATTTAGTAACGGTTGTCGAGATAGAAGGTCTCCCGTTTTTACAAATTTTTGAAATGTCGGTATGCACACTCTTAAAAATGTAAGGAAAAATGATGAAGAGGAAGGCGAAAAAACATAGGTACCTTACCTACTACCTACATAGTTAGCAAGGTTTGTGGTTGGAACAGTTGGCTGGAACGCGGTCTTCCAATGTGGAGGCACCCGGTTCGGATCTCGGCGCTGATAACGTTTCTGCACTTCACGACGCAAGCTTTTAGATTGTTGTGAAGTGAGTATGAAAGAATTGGGGTTTGAGTATGAAAACCCATTTCCTTAAAAAAAAACCGTTATTATGTAGGTACTAATATGTTTTCGTATTTTCTCATTTTTTTCTCAATTTTCGATTAGTCTGTTGGTCTCACGTTCATTGAAAAAACTTTTTTACCCTTACCTATCGCATATGGGCAACCCTTCAGAATAAGACACGTGAATAAAACATTTATTTTCTTAAATCCCGAATTTTATATTTTTTTATTCAAATATTATTCATGTGTTATTTTCCAAAGCGACACATTAAAGTTGAAACGCGTTATTCTAAATACCACGTCGCAAATCCTTCTTGAAAAAAAAGAGAGGGGAGTGTTTTCTTTAAAATGAAAAATGATGGAATGTTTGTTTGTCTAGTTCTAGGAATGGGAGGTTTCCATTTTAGCGTTTTGTTATTTATGATCAAATCAAATGTTCCTACCGCCACTCAACAATAGAAAAAAAAGTAAAGAGTCTGAACCGGAAATGGGACATTATTACGACCCCTATATTCCGCAGGGGTTAAAACGACCTCCTTTATGTCCTTTGAATGTGTTTCACCTGCGCTGTATTCCATGTGCGAATTTTATATTTTCCGAAAAAAAAGAAGCTTAAAAAACATAAGCCCTTTTTGCGATAAGCCAAAGGAGTACGTGACCTGAAATTTGATTAGCGCCAATGTCTAAACCGACGCCATAATTCAAAATAGAAAAACCAATGTTATTATTTATACCCAAACACAAGGTTACTTACAAAAAGAAACGAATCATTGGCAAAATGCTAAATTTCTATTTGTAATTTCAATAACTCACTTTTTATAATAAAACAGTTGTAAACAAAAATTACAACTGTATAGGTACCTATTTAGACGAGGATTTCGGAGATATATATTTTTTAGATACCTATTTTGTATTTCAAACACACGTTTCATAGCCACAGAAAATAAATAAGTTATAAAAAAAAATCGCATTAAAAATAAAGCAGCGTCAAATAATCCCTCCTTTCAGAAAAGCATAAAAAAATATTATTATCGGTTTCTCGTTTTCATACTGCATCATTTCCCGATTCTGATTCCAATGAATATTCATAATAATTGCCCATCACTAACAATTTTCCGTTAAACAAAATTCACGATTATATCTATGGATTACGAGACTTTGCAGAAAATTGTCTTTTTATGTTGAAAAAAATATGAAAACAATCCATATTTTATTGTAGGTGTGTTAGGAGAACAGAACATAACAACTGTATAACGATTTAACACGTCTGAACAGAAGTGAGAAAATATTACCATCCTTTATGACAATGGATGTGCAAGGGAATACGGGAAGGACTGCTCGCTACTGAAACTAAAAATACATACTTATTTTATACATGCCAGACTGGGTACTGGTTAAAATACAGAAATGCAAGGGAAGAAGGGACATAGAGAAAATATTACACCTCCTGCAAGGCATGCTCTCCTGTTAAGTAGTGTGCAATAAATATGTCTACCAGGGAAACATAAATGTGGATGAACGAGTGGATATGTTTTTATCATACTACTGTAGGAGTCCCTTCTTACAACTGAAGTATGATGATGTATGACGTACTTACTTGTAGATATTATGAGAGAAAATAGCATGAAAGAATAAGTTTACATTTTCATTTGTATCTTGAGTTTTCTCATATTTTTTCGTGGGGAAATATTTTTTTTTCTTCGGTTTTATAATAAAAAGCCTGTGAGTAAAAGTGTCTTAGAACATTTTTTTTCTTATTTTTATAATATTTCGAGACACCTCTTCAATATACCAATCCAATTCATGAATCAGAATAAAAAAACTGAAAATACATACAGACAGAGATAATAATTATTATTTTCTTCGCTTCGGAAAGAAGCATTTTCAGTAAGGTTGTTTAGATCTAAGGTCTCACAATGAATTTCTGTCTTTCGGAAAAAAGATCAGAGGTGTTTTTCAATTATTTTTTTTGAGAAATCTATAGGTACAAGATATAAAAAATCTTTTAAGATTTTTTCCTAGATAAGGATTTAATGTATAAACCCTAATTTTTCCAAAGCATATTTAGTAACGGTTGTCGAGATATAAGGTCTCCCGTTTTTAGAATTTTTTGAATTGTCTCAAATATGATGTCAATATGCCTCCTTTAAAATACTCAGGATTTAATTAATATGAGATACCTAGATGTTTAAGATCTACGATCAAATTACAAAAATGACGATTTTTGAAATGCCCTTTGTGATGTACATATGTTTTTTTCAATATGTATGTTTATTTGAAACATAAATAAAACACAGCGTGAAATATTTTCATCATTTTATGAAATACGGGAAAGCTGTCATTTACTGTTATTATTTTTAATTACAGTCAGGAAATGGAAAGTCCCATAGCGCGACTGAATGTTATGAAAGTTATAGTGTTTGTAGCAGGGACGTTGCGAATATCCGCATCCACGGAACGTCCGCATCTTTTCAGACACCCGCATCCGCCGCATTTTTTGCCTGCGGTGCTAATTATACCCTCGTTAAAGGGTTTGCTCCCTCCCACTTACCCTAGCTGAATGATGAAGGAAGGCTAGTTCATATGTCATCCAATATCAATGAAAAAATATAAATATTATTCCATCCTCGAACAACGACACTGAAGGAATGTAAGTTAGGGGTGGGGTTTCTCGGGGGGCTCCCTTCTGGCTAACCCTAAAACTACCTCTTAAAAATATTTTGCGAAGAAGTGCGAGTAAAGAGGACGCTATATGCACCTGTTCCACCCGGGGATGCGGGGACGGGGATGTGGGAGTCCCTCAATGTCAATCAATGAAAAAAACAGTTCTAGAGAGGGCTCAGGGTTTTCCAGAATGGCTCTCTCCGACAAACCCCTCCCTAACTTGATGTAATCCTGAGGACATGCAATGCCTAAGATTGACCCTTATTTCAAGGGAAAACGCCTACCGGGGCAGAAGTAGGAAAAATAAGCGCTAATTAAACCTGTAAATTTATGAAAATGTCAAGAGGCGGTAGACATGTAGGTGTACAATAAAATATAGGTTCAAAACCTGGCAAGAAATTTCAAAATCATTGATTTTTTCCCACATCCGACATGCGCGGATGTGAAAATCAAATAATTGCATCCGCGTCCGCGGATATCTGAAAAGGACATTTGGTTTCCCACATCCCTGGATTGTAGGTAGACTGTGTCTCGTATAGAGAGGGTGTTTGGTAGAAGGGCTGATTGTCATTGCATTATCCGGAAATAAATATGTCTCTCTCTTCAGTGCAGCGGAGCTAGGATTGTTTGAGGGTATGGAGGGTTGTTTAGAGGTATGGGACTTAGAGGAGAAGGTATACGCATCAGCGCTGACCCTTCGGAAATCCATTTATCTAATAGAAACAGGCACTATTAGGTTAGGTTGTCCTTTTTGTCTAGAAGGGGTGGATAGTATACGGATTATAAAATACTAAACAGAAATCAAAACTCCGACTTGCATGAGATTATTCCTTTTGCATCAACTGCCACATTAAAGGTGTATCTGTATATGTTCCAGGCACCTTTATGTTATATTTATTCATTTATTTATGCACATGGAACAGACACAGTCACAAAAACAAATATTGACAGGTGCATCGTTTATGAATTTAATTAGTTGAAGGAATTTTAATTAATTTAATTGAAATTTAAACATACCAACCATTTGTAACGATTATTAAAATGTAATCAGAGAATTATGTAATGAATTGATAAAAAATAATACATATTTATAAATACGATTGTTTGCCTACAATAAAATCAGCATCAGTACAATAATATACAATTCACAAGACCAATAACATCCGTTCACAAACACATAAGCACACACGCAAAACAAATTATATTTAATATAAAATATGTGTGGTAGGAGGAAGAAGGAGTCATGGGAAGAGGAAGAAGAAGAAGAAAAATAGAAAAATGGGAGGGTGAATGAAGGAAGCAACGAAAAGAGAGTTAATAATTATTACATTAGATGATCAGGAGATTAAGAACAATAAGATAATTTAATCATTGACTATATGCTATACAGTTAAATTAGTGTTCAGTTAGTTAATGTATGTGTTACAGTCAAAGCTTACACACCCGTTAATGTATGCATTCACTAGTCAATGTATGCTTTAACTGATAATTTTAGTCAAAGTATAAACTCCGTATAAAAATTTACACTATAACTAGTGAGTGTACACATTCACTAGTCAATGCATGCACTGGGATCTGCTAAAGTGTGAACCATGTGTCAACCAAGGACAATAATGCCAATGCCAATAAATAATACCAATAAATAGCCAATATATGCATTGACTGACACGCTCAGTTAATGTGTTCACAATCCTTCTAATTTACGCTGTGACTATTAAGTGCGTATAGGTAGGTACATTTACGCAGGTGATTCAGTCAAAGCTTGTACGATATTTTGAGCGAGTGTAAAATGTTAATCTATGTTGTCTAAATGTTAAAGGTTTTCACGGTGTGCGATTGACATTGTTTCTTGGTTTTTCGGGTGATAAACTTGATCGACACTCCAACTGGTGTCGAAACGTCGATCAAGTTTCGGGTGAACTGTGTCTACACACAAAACCCAAGATACAATATGTTATCTAAATGTGATCCTATACATAGTTTTACACGCATATTGCATAGTGGACGAGATTTTGAAATCTATCGTACAGACAACCGATCTGCCGAGAGAATCTGTGTGTACTTTATACATACACAGCATTCAGTGGTTACCCCATTATTGGGATACGAGTATATTGTGATGATATATTGATAGAAGTACCTACTTATTACTTGTTTTTATACGAAAGTGAAAGATATCGCATTATTCATATTACGAAATGGATTATCGTTGACATTAATTTCAAATTCATAGAAGACGAATGGAGAAAAGAAATGTATGAGGGAAATGTGAAAACAACGATGCATAAAATGAACATTTACAATCATGATTGTCGTTTCAACCCATTTTCCCCCCGTTGTCACCACCCCATAATCCCTCATTCCCCGCCCCACGAGATTTTCCGGTAATGTCGATTTCCCACCAATATATATTAGATGTCTTTTTTTAAGTCACGTAGGTACTACAGGTATTACTGCCGTACAAAGTTTGTTCCCGTGTGTTACACACATTCATATGCAGGTATGTGTATTTTTCAACTTAAAATATTTTCGAAAGTATCCCAGATTCGCGGTAGACAAATCGTAACAATTAATGGGGTTCAAAATTGAAAACGTAGCTTCAGTGTATTCAGTATAAAAAGTTGTTTTATTTGAAGCATTGGTAATTACTATCATCACCAACAAAATTTTAAAGTCATAAGGAAGCGCGATTTTGAAGTCGTAAGTTCAGCCCAGCGAAGTGGAAGACATACAAAGCCTATGCTCAGTGGCGGATCCAGGATTCAATTTGGGGGGGGGGGGGGGGCTGAAGGTCATCCGTGTCATCACGTGCAAATATGACCTTGTGAGACTAAAACATGTGAATAGCGCCACAGGCGACTTTTTTTTGAAACTGAGTGAAGAGGGTCATGATACCAATACGTTTGATTTATTATTATCGTTTGATTTATTTTCTTAAAGAACGGATCATTAAATAGCGCCGCGGGCGAATTTTTTTTAGTGCGGTTTTTAGTTTTTTTAGTGTGTGAAATAATGAACCTAACTGTCTTTCTATAGTTGGCCTGGACAAACTTTTTAGGTGAAGGATCATTTGAAAGTATAAATGAGCGACCGGCCGCAAGTAAAATACCTAATTCTCGATCATTATAATCGATTGTGTTGTAGATTAATTTAATAAGCCCATCACAAGTGCAGATTTTTTTTAATGAATCATAATATTGACTTATTTCAGTACCTTGTAGGATAATCCCGAGATGCGTGCTATAATTTATTATTTACTATTAATTACAATACTAATTACAATAACCTTCATAAAACAAATAATTATACATCGATCAGATAAGTATCTCTATTAGCGAATCATAATAATTAGAGTGGTGGGCAACCATTTATACTTGCGACGCGACGAGTCGAAAAAATGTTATAAAATATAATTATCTATCAATACACGGTCAGTTAAGTGTGGCTTGTATCGGTCACATTGGTAACTAACACAATACTACCAAAAAAACTTTAGACCTGATATTTAAACTTAAAGATTTTTGTGTATTATGTACCTCCTCCTATGTGTGTATTTTTACATATTTTCTTTAGATGGCACTTACCAACTTATAAAGGGTGGACCAAAAGTCTTTGCACTTTTGAAATGGCCATAAAAATAAAAATTCAGTTTGTATTTAAAAAATAATTTATTGATAAGAACAACAATAGCTGGGAAATTCATTTACTAAACACCGTATCATCAAGGTGTTCTCCATTTTGCTGCTGGCCCTCCTCATATCTGACCCCTAATTTTTATCAAACTTTTCTATACAAAGCGTAGGTTTGTTTCGAAAATTTCAAAACCAGATTTCTTCTTGAATATTTCATTTCAGTTGGATTATTATAGCTAGTTTATTTACGTAGACCCTATTTTTTAGATAAGCCCATAAAAAAAATTGCTGGGGTTGGGTCCGGGCTGTGGGAAGGCCATGGAATATCTCCTCTCCGCGAGATTATTTTGTTCTGGAACTTCTCTCACACTACTCTATAGAGATATCCCATGACTTCTCAGCAGCCCGGATCTAATCCCACCTGTTTTTTTTATGATGTTATTTCAAAAGTCAGGTCTACGTGGATCAATCAGTGACAATACATCAACCAAAATTGAATATTCGGGAGGAAATTGTCAATACTTCACGCTTAGGGCCGATTTTTTTAGAAAAAAATCATACCCAGATTTGAGGAACGTCAGCAGCAAGATGGCGGACATCTTGGTGATATTGTGTTTAGAAAAAGAATTTCCCGTTTATTGTTGTTCTTCTTAGCAAAAAAAAAAATTAGATACCAACTGTAATTTCATTTTAGGGCCATTTCAAAAGTGCAAGGACTAATGGTCCACCCTGTATAATTACGGAGGAAATCGGGTATGTTATGTAAGCAACATGACCTATAGCCGAAAAATATTCGGCTAATTCCACTTTTTATTGACATAATACTTATTGCGTAGAAAATTGACGAGCTTACAATATGTTTTCAGTGGTTATCTATAGATGACGTCATTTTTAGAAGTCGCGGCTCTAGAAGTGCGGGAATGCTAAATTTTTACATTTTGAATTGGTAAATATTGTCGTTAGTACAAATACTATAAAGACTATGCTAAATAAATAAAAAAATACCACAAGAATGTACGTATGTAATATGATAATTAAACGTGTAAAGATAGGGAAGTCTAGCGATATCTTTTCTTTATAGCCTACCACGCAAACTGCGTCATTTTTGATGGGTTGCAGCTATTTTCAATGAGTTAAAAATGCTTTGCAAATATGCTTTTTCAACAGTGACAACTAGTACATTAAGTTCAGTTTCAAATAGGTAGGAAGTTTGTCACAATAAGCACATCATGCTCTATCAGTAGGTACCTGTGCCAAAGGTTGCCTATGTTTGTTTTATATAATGATTCAATTATAATTAGTACATGTTTAGTTCCTGATAAGTGTTTATGGACACCTACAAAGACATAATAATTATATAGGTTGTGTACCTAATTTATTACAAATTATTTAGTAAAATTACATGTTATATTCATTCCATATAGGAATTAATCATTCAGTTCCCGACCCAACTATGGCATCACGGTAATTTCCCACGGCATTAAGGTTCAAAATCGCATGATAAAATAGTGTTTTTTCAATTTTTTGGGATAAATTTCGCTTCTATCATAAAACATTTACGGTTATTCCCTACATTTCAATGCATATTATCAATACAAAAAAATCTGTGCAACATTCGGGAAATCAGTTTGTGTCTTTCGGAAAAAATATCAGAGGTGTTTTTCACTTTTTTTTTTGAGAAATCTGTACATGATATAATAAATCTTCTACGGTCATTCACTAGATAAAGGTTCAATGTATCTATCCTATTTTTTCCTAACTCTTTCTAGAAACTTGAATTATTTTTGTTTTTCAAATTACTCTTGTAAAGCGCTGGATTTTTCTACGTTCCGTAGTATACTATACATACATACAATGCAGTATTCCTATCAAGTAAGTTTGTCGAGATCAAAAATCACTCAAACCAAGCCGTAAAGAAATCGTTCAATTCGAGGTATCCATACCTAAGTACACAGATTTGGTTTTCCATAGTAAGTACTTACAGTTAACGGCTTAAAGCTCCTTGAAAATAGCGTTACATTATCTGACGCTGAAAGGCGCCCCACGCCCTGGGACCGTCACATGATCTGATTTATTCTATCAACTCAAGATGATATCGCGGCCCTGAGTTTTCTCATTAAGATAGTACAGTATATAAACAGTGATCGAAAAAAAAAACAAAAGAATAATGCACAACGTGAATAAATTCCAAAAAAGACGAAATCCCAGAAGAAATTTTCTCGAGGGACAAAAGCTCAAATCTAATTGGATTTTGAAAATAATTATTAATTTCATCTATTAGCGTACGATTTCTTTCAGTGTGTTAAAAACCAGCATACATTAGAAAATTTACAAATTTATAAGCGAATCTAAAATGGGATAGACAACAAAATAGTCAATACTTTATAAATAATTCATCTACAGGAATCCAACTAGAAAGTTTAGGATTTTATCCCTAGAGCAAATTCCTCAAGGGCTTTTGTCTTTTTTGGGGTTTATTCATGTTGAGCAATATTCCTATGGGTTTTTCATCGGGAACCAGTATACATGTATCGCCTTTTTCATTCACTCCTTCCACTCACACCTACTTAGTAATGCTAATATTATTTGCATTTGACGCGAGGAAAGACTTAAAGTTTTTCAATATTAAAATAAGCTTTTTAAAGTTTTCTCACTATATAAACAAAGTAAATTCCTTAATAATCAATGCATACTTTGCATAAATATTTATTTACGTACTAGCGTTTGTGTCATCGTAGCGTTTGAAACGTGTGTATCTGCTTACATTTTTCGTGTTTCTGCAAATGTTAAACGTTAATTATTGTTGACTAGCTGGGTTACCCGTGCTTCGCAACGACAAATTTGTTTTTTTTTCCTGTTAGGTCAGGGGACCGTTTATCCCATTCGTCACTGCGACCTTCTTCTTCTTCTTCTTCTTCTTCTTCTTCTTCTTCACGAGTCCTGCAGCTTCCATTTTTGGATACAGGCCTCCCTCATTCGTCTCCATCTCTCTCTCTCTGGATGTCCATTTTAGGCCAACTGTCAACTTCAGGTCGTCTGTCTGTCATCTGTGAGCAGCCTCTAGGGTGTTTACCGAGCCACGGACGCCAGAACAGGAGTTTGTTGCTCCATTTGCCATCCGTTACTCTCGCCACATGACCTGAATAGTTCCACTTCAGCCTTGCGATGCGTCGTACTACATCCGCAACTCTGACTTATTCCTTATCCACTCGTCTGTTTTCCTGTCTCTGAGAGTAATGCCAAGCATCACTCTCTCCATGACTCTTTGTGTACTAAATAAATAACAATTTAAAATACCTAATCAGTCACCACCTCCTAGAGTAGGTACTCTAGCTATGCTGTAACAGTTGGCAACATAGCAAAATGATCAAACAGGACCACTACTTCTGTCAAATTTCGTAACAGAATATAATACGTGGTCCATCATACTTGTTGTTAAGGGACTGTTATTTCATATATTTCCTTAGCGACGGTGATGGCAACGCCGCTTAAAACGAAGTGGTCTCAAATTTCTACAGCATGGCTAGAGAAAGAGTGTCTAGGTAGCAGTGGCTCAGTTCGTAGTTAATCGTTTTTCCAGTAACTTATGTTTGACGTTCCTGTGTTCTCTCAAAGAACGTTATACAGCGAAGAATTAATAGGCATATGTAGGATACAAACAGGAAGTATACGTACGAATGACATGAGAGTACATGAGAGTATGTATATTACTCCTAGTAGGAAGGGATGATATTATTAACATACCTTCAGGAGTGCCGAGTAGACTGAAATCCCAGATTTCATTATAACAAGAATTTCACTATTTGGTATTCACGTCCTCATCATTATTCCCCTTCTAGCTCCCAACAGTTCCAACTGATGATACACCCTTAGACATTTTTTTTACAATTCCAGGTACGAAATGGAAACACCTATTTTTTTTAATGTCAGAACTATTTTTTTGTGAAAACATCGAACTTTCTACACGTCGTAGTTGGATACTTAAAAAGTACTTACCTGAATAGATATACAGCGAAAGATGGACTTTCCATCAGGATTATGTCTGATCGTCGGATGAAATTTAAGGTTAGCTAGAAATTGTTATTGGTCTCGTGTATTTTATAATTTTGTACTAATTCTATTTTCGTACCTGCCAATATTTGTTTTTGTGACTGTTCCATGTGCATAAAAAAATAAAATAAAAAAATAAAAATAATGTGATAAACTCGCTTTGCTGAGCGTCTCTCTATAGTTTCTATTTTATTTTAAAATATATATTATATTTATTTGTACATTATATGAGATTGCTCACGTTAAGAATAAATAAATGCATAAAATTTCCATTACTCACATTTTTTTTATATTTTTAACTTCGTTATTATTATATCCTTGAAACAACTTTGATATTTTTTCGACTTCGATCTTTTTCCAATGTAAATCGCTTTATTTGTTTTTTGTTTTATTTTCGATGTGTTTTTATAGTATCCATTAAGCGTAGTGTATAAAGGACAAATGTCTGCTAATCTTTCATACATCATAACAACAAAGTTTCGCTTTTATAAAACAATAACTAATTATATACCATGGAAGAACTACAAGGTTTTCGTAGAAAAACTTTCAAAATTGAAGCCCAGTTTATTTTGTCTTCAGTGTCCTGTTGAATTATTCTAACACAAGCACAGCACAGATAAAGTTCAAATTTTCTCAAAGTTCCGCGAACTAGGTGATGTTAGTACTTTTGCATTTTTAACACTAGCATTTTCATAACCAGTTATTTGTATAGAAAATTATCTAAGAAAAAAATGCATGTTTTGTTTTTATATCTACTGTTGCACATATTAGCATATTAAATTGTCCATGCGCCTGACAGAGTAAAAACGGGTATATTACCTACTGCGCAGTGCGCAGCGCACTGCGCATCCTATGGTATTAATTTCAAAATAAGCACCCATTAGGCTACAAAATATAAATAAATGATGATTACAGTATAGATGATAATATAGAATATATTTATCAATCGTCATATAATTTTGGAAAACCAGTATTTTGTATATAATTTTCTTATGTATTACTCGTTGTTTTGCGACGTTGTCAAATACCATCGATTGGGTCCACATTTTCCACGATTAGAAAGAATAAATTTAATTTATTTTTAAAGCATTGCTGCGATTTCTTCCAGCTAACCCTGTAACTCTCTCTCTCTCTCTCTCTCTCACACACACACACACACACACACACAAACACACACACACTTAAAACTTAAAAATATTTTAATAAAATGTCTAAATGTCTAAATCCACCCCTGCGTTATGTATTTCACCCACAGAAGGCAGTTGTCACGGAATGGAGAGAAGGTTTACGCGCCCGTCAATCTGAAAATGTGTCTGGTACCTACTTATAGGACGCGTATATAATAACGTAGAATACTGAAAAAAGCTGTAGGTACATAATAATACATGTAGGTGCTAAGTATCTCCCCTACAGAATATTGTACCGTATGCGTATGGTAAATGTCACTAGGTAATATGCAAGTAGGTGCCATGTGCATTGTGCAGCGTGCATAAAAGTAGGCATATTGACATTTCAAAAAAATTCTGAAAACAGGAGACCTTATACCTCGACAACCGTTACTACATTTGCCTTGGAAAAAATAGAGTGGATACATTGAACCTTTATCTAGGGAATGACCTTAAAACATTTTTTTTATCTTGTATAGATTGCTCCAAAAAAATGTGAAAAAATATCTGATCTTTTATTTTTTGAAAGACGGAATCTCGTTTCACGAATATCGCGATGTTTTTTTTGTACTGATAATATGCATTAAAATCTAGTGAACGACCGTAAAAGTTTTTTGATTGAGGCAGAATTTACCCCAAAAGATTAAAAATAAACGCTATTTTATCATGCGATTTTAATACTCATGTTTAACATAGGTACTTACTTAGGTATACTCGCTTTTGTTTATAATCAAACTTTAATAATGTATGAAACCTCACACAACATAATATGAAGATATCAGGTGTGCCTATAAGCTTACTAGCTTTTACTATAATATTTACTTTAAGTTTAACTGATGAACAAACACTAGACTTGTAAACGTTAGTTATTATCTTATTACATATGTTTTCATTAACTTCATCATAACTAAGCTGCTACTTAACAAACAAACCAAAAACAATATTATAGTAGAGCAGGTATGTGGAAACTTTACTAATAATAATAATGCCAAGAGTCCGTTGCCGAGCATGTTTTTTCTACTCAGAAGAATCGCTGCCATGTTGTTATTGGTCCTGCCGACGATGCCATTGAAGGTGACTATGGAGGCCGATTCTGGACTTGCAGACTCTGTCACACTTTGGACAAGGCTGCTCCTCGTTTGTGACGGGTCTGCGGGTGGTTCTATTTTGCGGGCCAGTGTAATTATTTATGATCCTCCGCCAGTTTTTGCGATCACCCGCCAAGTTTTCCCAGTCACTTTGAGAGTTTATGTCCTTCAGTGTGTTGTGCAGAACATCTTTGTATCTACTAATAAATTTTAATTATTTACTAATAAAGTAACGACAGACTTTTGTAAGCTTCTTGTAAAATATCTCAAAATTGTATACCTAAAATTAACTGTCACGCTACGCCATTTCTACGATTTCAGAGCCTAAAGGTTAACACGGGCAATTTTTCGAGCAATAATTGCGGTAACTCATAATATTGTTCAATATTTTTTTCAACTTTTTCTAGTTTGCCATCAAAATCGTTGAATCGTTTCGCGAGTAGAACTCATATCTTTATACAAAAATTGATTCTGTCTATTGTTGGTGGGAGGCTCCATTGCAATGAGGGAATCTAAGCACCTCGGAATGGCGTGTTTGGTATCATTTGGAAGACCGCGAAAACTGGTTCTAGGATGTGACATCATAAAATCTTGTTTTTTAAAATAATCATTTTTACAATTAAGTTTAATTTACTCGTACCTATCCCAAGAAACCATTTCGGTCGCAATTTGGTCGCCGTTCGCACACGTTCGCACACTACTGTGTGCACACTAATCGGAAATTCGGTCGCTGTTCGGACACAGTTCCGGAACCGCAACCAAAAGTGGGGAACATTTGTGACTAAATCTGGTCGCATTTGGTCACATTCTGGTTACAAATGCGACCAAATCCGGTCGCATTCGGTCGCATTTGTAACCAAAATGTGACCACTTGAATGGCCCGCCGGTGCTGGCGCGTACGTATTTGCGGTTTCCCGCAAAAATAAATATAATAGTTATAATTTTAACATGGATGCGCAACAAAATTCTTAACACCAAAATACTTTACAGCCATGATATAATATTAATGAAAATAAAAACGGACGGGTATAGCTAAATAATATCCGAATTTCATTGCGAAACAAAATTTATCGTGTAATTTAGTGAAGTAGGTGGCTTATTTTTAACGCGCCTTTTTAATTATTAATTTTAACAACAAATAATAAATTAATGTGATAGTCATATTTATTTATATTAAATTCTATACATCTTCCAATAAGTCCATTGTTTCGCAGAAACCTTAATTTTGACCTATTACGCTATAATCCAAAGAAATTTCATCCTGTAAAACGATTAAACATGCATGTTAATGAACATAATTATCAAAATTTCGTAGAATATGGAGTAGTCGCAAATGTGACCACTTATGACCACTTGTAACCAGTTGTGACCGCTTTGTGACCGAATGTAACCAAAAGCGGTCACAATGCTTTTCATTAGCTAACCGCCATAGTTCTTGATCTACTATTCTCAAACAGTTTCCGCTCCTCATTTCAGAACGTCTTCAGTCTTTGTACAAAATGCAGTATACGCTCGTCGCAACAAAGGAAAATTCGGCAGTTGTGATTTCTGCTGTTCCTAGTGGTTGGGTGAAGGAGGGTCTTTTGTATTGGCCAAAATTTATACGGAAAACTATATTGGAAGAGGCCAGGAGAAACGAGGACAGTGTGCCTGAAAGTGGTTGGATGCGCATAAAATGCCGAATAAAAGTTATAGATATTCCAACATATGAAAAAGCCATGGATTCTATTCGCTTCAACACTACAAACACGACTGAACAAGAAACAGATTGAGAACTACTTATTGCGTGGACTAATATATTTTGAACAATTTGAACCAACTTTGTTCGGACACATTCACCACGCAGTGTGCACACTCCGCGACCTCTGGTCGCAAAGCGTACACAATGTGTGCGCTTTGTGACCAAGCTATGTTCGGACTTCGGACACATTCACCACACAGTGTGTACACTCTGAGACCAAATCTGGTCGCAAAGCGTACACAATGTGTGCGCTTTGTGACCAAGTTCTGTTCGGACACATTCACCACACAGTGTGCACACTCCGCGACCAAATCTGGTCGCAAAGCGTACACAATGTGTGCACTTTGTGACCAAGTTATGTTCGGACACATTCACCACACAGTGTGCACACTCCGCGACCAAATCTGGTCGCAAAGCGTACACAATGTGTGCGCTTTGTGACCAAGTTATGTTCGGACACATTCACCACACAGTGTGCACACTCCGCGACCAAATCTGGTCGCAAAGCGTACACAATGTGTGCGCTTTGTGACCAAGTTATGTTTGGACACATTCACCACACAGTGTGTACACTCCGCGACCAAATCTGGTCGCAAAGCGTACACAATGTGTGTGTTTTGTGACCGGGTTTTTGTGTGCACACTGTGTCGACACGGCAACCACATGTGACCACTTGTGACCGAATTGCAAATTTCGCGACCGAATTTGGTTTCTTGGGTATGTTTTTCGGTAAAACCTAAAAATTTCTTACGATTTCTGCTAACTATAGCTTACATAGCTTGCAAGGTTATCAATACATAAGTATAGTAAGTGTATCAATGTCAGCGTCTGTCTGCTGATAAAAGTAAAACAATACATAGTACTTTTACTTTCTATTAATTTATTATTCATTATTAACAATTAAGTACATATCCATAGGTAAACCATAATCGCTTAGAGTATTCGTTTTTTTATGGGGTCATATAGGTTATCGCACCTGCTAGCTATTTTATCCGGCGTAGCTCGGGTGGATAAAAAATAATGTACGTTATTTTCATTCATTTCACATCATCAGGGCATTCCAACAATGTGAGGGTAACTAGTGAATGGTGTACAACTAATACCATCAATAGATGTGAAGGAGCCATGAGCAAAAAAAAATCAATCATATTGCAACTTTCTACATTACTTTTTTTCCAAATAACTCCCACCGCACGACGGCCTAAATAGATTTTTTTGAACTCTTAATCGAGCGGCCTCAGGGTTCACCAGAAGGTCAGCCCCAAAGACTCCGTCCAACTTTAATACATTCATTTATAGTAAAAAAAATAAAGCAATATGTTACACACCCGTCCGAGTTCCGAGCAAACGGTGTTCATGAGTAAAAAGGCGTCAACCGTCGGCTACGTACACGTCAAGACAAACATTCAATCCGCACACACCTTTTTACTTAGGAACACCACTCGGACGCGACCCATGACGAGCATGTAGCGCCAGCATTAGATTTGATTGCCACACTATGCGATGTTGCCTGTTCTGGGGCAATACTAATCACGATTGAGTACAAGGTCGCATTAGTCATAATACTCATAATATAATAATAATACTTGGACAATTTTGGGCGCCGTTTAGCGATAAAATCGCCCCAAAGGCACCTTACATTTTTCTTTTCACCATATAGGATCGTCAAATACAGTAAAAATGATAGATTAATCACCACATAGGATCGAAACAAACAAAAAAATAAAAATTTGGTCAGTATTTATCCATTTTCACTAAAGTAGTTAGTGTACCTGAATAGGTGAAATAGACAATTGAAAGTAAGTTTTAGCCTACTCCGTAAGGGATGCGACACGGGGAATAGAACAGAATAAAAGTTTTCATTGATAAAATACTAAAGTCAAACTTTAAAATCCACTTTTCTGGAATGTCTAAATTTGACATCCGTTCTTTTTCCCCTGTGGTCTTTAATTGTTTCTCACATTACGGCTGTTATCAAACTAGTTCACAATATTGGTATTAGTGTTATTGAGTTCATCAATCCGCTTATAGTTAAATGATAACGAAATTGATATTGTTAGTAAATTAGTAAATGTATATAGGTAGGTGCTAAGTTATTTAATATAAATATAAATATTTATGTCCTAATTACCTACATTGTTCTCATTTTGTTTTGTTCTCATTTTTGGGTGGAGTTCTCGTATTCTAAAACCGTAGGTAATCATTTTTAGAGATGTGGTAAAATACGTGGGTGCCAACTGGATCCAGAGAGCCCAGGATATAGCGGCGCATGGAGGCAGATGAAGGAGGCCTTTGTCCATGAGTGGGCAGGAGTAGGCTGACAAAGACGAAGAAGAAGGTGCTACAGACGCATGCTTAAGATTCACCGGACAGACCACATCACAAACAGCGAGGTGTTGTGTAAGTCCGGAGAGACAATAAGACAAATTTTGAATAAGATTGCTCTACAGTGAGCGCGATGGATAGGTCATAACATCAAGCACCCCGGCCTGCTCATCACCATAGCAGAAGAAATGTAAAAGGGCAGTAATGTGAGAGGTCGAAGAATTAGTTTTATGGACCAGATTATTCAGAGCGTGCGCTGTAGCACCTACTGGGATGTGAAGAGATTGGCAAACGACAGTATGGAGTGAAGAGAAAGAATCGAAATGCGCGATTCAAACCAATCTATACTGATTATACTAAGACTGAGACCACATCATCATCAGGTTATCAGGTTAGGATAATGGATTAGTCCAGGATATCTCGCATTATGGTGCATGATCAACATCAAAGTAGACAAGCGGACTTCCAAAGAGATGGATTTTGCATGGATTAGAATCGACCTCACAAGATGAAGACGAAAGAAGAAGACTCAAAAATGAGAGGTCGCTGCCATTAAATCCACTATAAAAAGAAAAACATGAGTTTTTGCCTTGGTGTTTTTAAGTAATATATTGGTATATGATGCTCGCATTCGAGTTAAAGGTTCTTCCTTAGGACGTCAGAGCAGGGACTGTACAGTTTTATGAGGTCCATGACACAATTTATCATGAATGTCATGATTCATGAAACATATGGAGTCTCTTTCAAAACCGGTCAAAGAGGTTTACATTGGAAACCACTGCACACACGACAAATCCGATTTGTGTCAACTACCTCTGTAGTGTGTAATGGTAAAATTTCAGCTATTCAGAATTCGTAAAACCTTACGTGAAGTATCACATCCTACTTATATTCTGAATTCAGTGAAGTTTCTTAAATCAGTTGCATAATGCATTACGTTTCTTCCCTAAGTCAGAATGTATTAGGAAATCAGAATGTATGGAGTAAGATGTACTGAAAGTTCAACGAGGGGTCATGCGTTAAGGGCGGGATACATAGATATACTTGATAGAAATAGAAGCTACCTACAGAAGTAAAAAATACAGAATAATTATTTATTTATCGTATAGTCATACAAAGTACATCACATCAATATAATAATATATAATTAGACAGACACTACATGTATATTGCACAATGAAAACTGTTTGTCAGATTTCGAAATCGAGTGTCATTAGCAAATGTTGAAGGTTTTCACGGTGTGCGATTGACATTGTTTCTTGATTTTCGGGTGAACCGTGTGAAGATAAACTTGATCGACGTTTCGACACTCCTACTGGTGTCCACAGAAGAAGACACCAGTAGGAGTGTCGAAACGTCGATCAAGTTTATCTTCACACGGTTCACCCGAAAATCAAGAAACAATGTCGAGTGTCATTAGGTATGTCGTCGCCGCTTCATTTAGACACATGAAGTCAGATGTTTCACCCCCATATGCATCAGAATAATATAATGTACTAATTAAGTGGGAATACGATATAAGCTAAGGCCAAAATGTAAGTGAATTACTTTCATCCATAAATTGAGAAAACTTGGCGAATCATTGGGATTAAATATTGTTGTAATTACAGTAAATGTATAGATAAATAAATAAATAAATAAATAAAAACTTTATTGTACATAAATATACACACAAAGGGCGGATTTATCGCCTATTGGCGATTTCTGCCAATCAACCCAACTTTGACATATGGAATGAGACATAAATTTAAAACAATAACATACCAATGTACTTAATGTACCCGTTAATATAATAGATATAGATAAAAAAATATATAAAAAGCAATATATACGAATAATAAAATAATAATAATAAAAAATAAATACATACATGAATAGAGCCATCCGCACACAAGCATACATACGCACACACACACCCTCACACACACATATACATATACACATACATACATACAAGGGAGAAAAAGGAGGGGAAAAAATGAAATAGGAGGATTAAAGGAAGGGAAATAGCGCGGCTAATAGCAAATTCCCTATATCGAGGATACAAATGACGTTGGCAAGTAATCAAAAGGCACTTTCGAATGCGAGTAACGAATTTTAATCTGTTTATCAATCTTTTTAATGTCTTTGCGCAATTTGTAGAAACAGAAAGGAATGTAAAGAAATAATCACAAATTCATACATAGACAATCAAGTTTGCGGATTTTTTCCTGTTCTTTCAATAAAATTTGCGGACAGAAATTTCAGTAAATCCTTACTAGAACTAATTCTTTGTACTACAGTAAGTAAGGTGTGGTTATTTTCATAGTTTGCTCTCTCTCTACATAATTTGTAATCTGCGGTATAGGTATCGTATCCTAGGCTTACGCTTACTACATAAGTTTAAGAACTTTAGGAGTGCCAGACACAGGCGAAGACGATACGACGAGGGGAAGCAAGTGCAATGTGGAGTAGAATCTTAAGTGTCGAGAGCGGAAATTACTTTTTTCCACCAAATACAATACAATAATAACATTTTATATTATCTAATGCGATCATAACACACATCGTTTCCACTTTCGACTGAAATATTAAGGTGGTGCGTACTCTCCTATTTTCCCCTAAGAAATGTTATTGTACCTATTATATAAATATATATTATCATCGATCATCGGGGGTATTTTATCACCTATGAGTTTCCGAGTTAGTGACCTTTGCCCTGTGGTTATAATAGTTTCATTCCATCATCAATGTGATCAGATCACCATTCTTCCCAGGTTATTCCAACTTCTCCAATAATTCTCTCATTGGCTATGCAAACTGATGGTTTATAATTTATATGAAACATTGCAAATACGAATTGAAGCGATTTTTTTATAACGTGAACATAATTCTGACTTGCTTTTTTCAACGGTTGTCTTTTTGATTATGCCCTACTTATTTAAGATGGTAGGCTTTTTTTAATTAGATACTATAACTTCTTTTTCTCTAGTTTTATTATTTTTATTTATTTATTTAAACTTTAAGTGAACAACAAGTACATATAAATATTTAAAAAATGGACATAGTACAGATTATAAAGCGTTGTTCACTAGGGCGAACTTATCGCAGAACTGCGATTTCTTCCAGTTAGCCCCCACTATCTTATTTGCCGCCTATTCTTAAACGCCGCCTATTCAACGCCTGTGTGATCCCTGTCCTCCTCTACGGCTGCGAGTCATGGCACTTAACCAAGGCTCAAGAGCGTAAGATACTCAGCTTTGAGAATAGGTGTCTTAGGAGGATACTGGGTATCACTTGGCAAGAACGTAAAACCAACGAATACGTTCGACGGCGTTCCCAGCAACGATCAATCCTGTCAGTAATACAGGAAAGACGTTGGTCGTGGCTGGGCCATGTTTTGCGAATGCCCAACGACAGCTGGCCAAAGAGAGCGCTGTTTTTCCACCCACAGGGGTCCCGACGCCCCGGAAGACCCTCTTTCACAGTGCACCGTTCCTATGACAACGAGATCAGAGCGTTAGGAATGACGTGGAGAGAGGTAATATCACTCTCACAAAATCGCTCTGAATGGAGACGCCTGGTAGCCTCCCTGTGCTCCCGAATGGAGACATAAAGGGCGTAGTTAGTTAGTTAGTTAGTTATCTTATTTGAATGAACAAATTCTCTTTGAAAGTATGTGACAACAATAATATTTCAAACATTCGTGTCCCTCGCTATCTTCGTCTCGTATCTTCCTTTCTGAAAGCTTTACGAAGGAACTACCACTAAGTTATGTTTGCTGCTAGTAATAATGTGTAAGGATAGACTATAGAGAGACTACACCGGAGTATAAAGGTACTACAGAACCACGAGGTATATTAGGTTCTAGGTAGTACAATATATTCAAATGCATTCATACCACTATCTCCTTTTCCTTAGCATATAAAACTTCCCTATTTACACACAATGTAGATTTTCCTTTAAGCCAGGAATACATGGGTAGAGAAAATACCATAGTAATAGTACTACATTAAAAGTAGACCTCTACCCCAGGATGTTTCAGTAGCTTCTGCTCCTATGTTAATCTCCTAAGAGAATTGATTAAAATGACCAAACCAATGAAAATTTTCTGAGATTTTAGATCTCGACAACCGTTCTATAAAATATGCTTTGGAATATATACATTGAGGGTAGATACATTATAACCTTCATGACCGTAAAAGATTTCCCAAATGAAAAATGTGAACCATTCAGATTTTTTTTCGAAGGCAGAATTTTTCCCGAATGTCAAAAAAATAGTATAATTTTTCATACTGATAACAATTTGCATTAAAATCTAGGGAATGACTGTAAAAGTTTTTTTGGATGAAGTGAAAAGAACCCCATTTTTTTTTTAAAAAGCTCAATTTTTTTAATTTTATCATGTGATTTTTCATGCGATTTTGAACCGTAATGCCGCGGTAAATGACCGTGACGTAATAGTTGGTTCCCTAATTTATTATTATTTAGGCATATCTAAAAAAATGTGTTAATTTTGTAACTCATGTTTTCAGTAGATGGGTTTTGATTATATGCGACGAAGGCGGATATTATGTTCTACAAATTGTATTTCCATTATTTGCAATTGAAGCGCACTCTTACAATAACCACTTGAAAATAATACAATAAATGTATGAATTGTTATTGAAAGCTTCTTACCTGAAAAAGCTCGCCTCCCTACGACAATCGAACATTATTACATTTCCAAACAAGTACTCGTATTATACTCCGTCTTATGAACTTGTAAGCAGCTGAGGTACGTCTTTAAGAGTAGGCATATTGACATTTCAAAAATTTCTAAAAACAGGAGAACTTAGATCTCGACCACCCTAGGTACTAAATAATATGCTTTGGAAAAATATATAGTTGATACGTTGAATGTGTATCTAGCAAATGACCGTTAAAGATTTTTTGTAACATGTGTAGATTTCTCAAAAAAAAATGTGAAAAATTCCTCTGATCTTTTTTCCGAAAGATATCAACTCGTTTCCCGAAAGTCGATCTCGTTCGTCGTTTTTCGAGATTCGAACCTTAATGCCGCGGGAAATGACCGTGACCGTGACGTCATAGTCGGGTACCGAACTTTAATATAGAAATGATAATTCTTATAAGAGGTCTTAGAATTATTATTGTAAGAATAAGCCTCTTTTCATATTATGAGAACCCCAAACAATACTAATATACCTACATCGAATCATAACATAACAACAATATTATGATAAATAAATATTTTTTTAGGGAAAATAAAATTTCCTGAGGTTTTTTCCAGGAATATCTATTAAAGAATAAATACATCTTCAGAACTCGGGAGTAGGTGTATCAATTCGTTTTATTCTTGCTGGGATTAAAAATACTAAAAAAAAATTATACATTCAAAACAAAAAGAGCGTACACTTCACCATATTAAAGGAGAATGCTAAAAAATCCCTAGCACGGCGCAGAGTAAATGTAACACAAATGACATATAAAAATTAGTTCTTAAATACTGCTTAGGGGCATCATCGAAATCAATGGCTTAATGTGTGAAATACCTATTCGAAGTTTACAGGGTTCACCTGAATGTAGGTATTAGTAAAAGGAGCATTAAACAGTTACAATTATTGTGGTTTAAAAGCGTATAATTTGATGAGTATAAGGCTGGCCACACACGTCCCGAAGTTCAGTTCCGGAATCGACCGTTTTGCAAAAAAGTTCCGATCAAAACCTCTCTCTGAATTCAGCGTCACCCCGATTTTAAATTCAGAAAGAGGTTTTGGTCGGAACCTTTTTGCAAAACGGTCGATTCCGGAACTGAACTTCGGGACATTTGTGGCCAGCCTAAGGTGGCCCGTCTTCTTCTTCATCAGCCTTGGTCACTGCAATTTGCAATGCAATTTGTCATACATGCTCTCCGATTCCTTTTACTCAAAACGCGTCCATCCTTGAGGATGCAGTCGACATGTTCGGACCAGGTCAGTCTCGGGAGGCTTCGTCTCTTCACACCTCTTTTCTCACTCATATATATACGAGTAGTTTAATTTTAATATAATGCCAAAGAGAAGTTAAAGTAAGATGAAACATAGTATAGTTATGCCCAATCCCACCAACTTTTACCTAGGAAGGAGAGCCCTAAGAAATTTCCATACAAAAACAGAGATAATATTCTATTTATTAAATAAAGAACATCAGCCTACCCCACCACCGTAGCCTAATTCCATATGAAATGCATTATGCAGCTCACCTACGTTAGGTGCCCAAATATCTCCGCCCAGGCTAGGTGATTTGCATGTTGCATTTAGTATGGATTTAGGCTACGGTGGTGTGGTAGGCTGATGTTCTTTATTCAATTAATACAATATTATCCCTGTTTTTGTATGGAAATTTCTTAGGGTTCTCCTTCCTAGGTAAAAGTTGATGGTGGGATTGGGCATTAGTCATGCAGTTATCAGTATTGAAATTACTGTTGGATTTTCTGGAGAGTTTCGTATTTTATATTATAGCCAGAGTGCACTTCACAAGAACCATTCTACGTATATTGTATAGGTATACGTAAGTACGCTTATAGTACTTGCTTGTAAGACTATACAGACTACTGCGCAGCGGGGGAGTTTTAAATTAACCTTTATTATCTTTTCTATACGCCATTTAATAATGGTACATACTTTCTACCTTCAGGAGGACCAGGAGTCTTGTATAGATTCTACTACTTGTTCCCCTCTCGACTCTTAGTGTATTGATCAGCCCTCCCCACCTGGTGCAATGGAAATCCCATCGCTCTTAGTTAGAGATACAAACATGGGCGTCGTCAGGGGGGGGGGCAGTTGCCCCTCTAGGGATTGGAATAGGTATATATTTTTTCATACTAAATGATAAAACCTCACAAAATATCACATTATTTTAACACACATTTTCTCATCATGTCATAAATTTTCTAAAATTAGTATAAAAAATCCACAAAAAAATGGCCTGCGGCGCTATTTTTTGTTACTTTTTATAGAAAACATTTTTCATGCATAATATTGTGCAAATTATTATGTACATTTTCAAATTAACCAAACCACATCGCGACCTTCTTCACTATGTCTCACAAAAAAATTTCGCCTGCGGCGCTATTTACGCGTTTTTCGTCCTATATCAATTTTGTAAATTTTTGTTTCCCCCCCTCCCCCTAGCTCCGAGGCTAGCGACGCCCATGGATAGAAACATCCCTGCATTTGTTGTAGTATTTCGTACAATACGTAATGTTGGTACCATCCATTACCTGCCATTGCGAGGGTACAATAATATAGACGACTTTTTTAATTGAATTATTGGGTAGCTATCGTTTTTTACAGTTTTTTTATCTTCATAGGTATTAAATACGGCGACGAAAATTGTAAATTGAACATTTTAATAGCGTTTTTTTTAACATTGATTGTAATAGTAACCAGACAAAAACTCTAATGACAAAATCTCAACTGTCGAAATGGTAACCTACTATTGACAGAATCGCAACTCATCGCCGGAAAACCTGTTGCCGCCAATTTCAATATTGTTGGGTTAGGTTCGTTAGGTTGTTTTTTTTTAAACACACCAAAACAAAACAAAATAAAACAACGGCATCAGATTTTCCGGTGTTAAGTTGCGATTCTGTCAATAGTAGTTTACCCATTTTGACATGTGCGTTTTTGTCACTTGAGATTTTGACATGGAACCGATTGTAATAACTCGAGGACGTTGTTCACAAATATGCAAATTGTCTTCCATCTTCCGTAATCTATCCAAATTTGTGAGAGTTTACTAATTGTTATATTACTATAGATTCTTCTTTTTTGAAGCTATATTTACTCGTATTCAATTCTCGTATTAAACAACCAAGCAAGACTCGCTTTTAATAAAAAAACAAAGATCTTTGAGTCACATAATATAGTTATAAAGCTCCGCAAACAACTGGTAAAAACCTATGTGTCGAGTATCCTATTGTACGGCTGTGAGACATGGTGCCTAACCGAAAGAGATCGAAAGAGACTAGAGGCCTTCGAGATGTGGTCATACAGAAGAATCCTAGGAATATCCTGGAGGGACCACATCACGAATGACGAAGTTCTCAACAGAATCGAAGAAGGAAGGCACCTTCTCAAAACAATCTCAGAGAGACGGGCCAAGTGGATAGGCCACACAATACGACACGAAAACCTCCTCCACACCGTAATGGAGGGAATGACCGAGGGGACAACTCACAGAGGGCCACCCCGACAGGAATATATGGAGCAGGTTCTCCAGGATATGAGCTGCTCCTCATACTTGGAGCTGAAGCGTTGTGCGGAGGACCGGGGGGAGTGGAAAGCGAGGTGTTCTTTGCTGCAAACAAATCCATTGGATTGAAACCTGAGAAGAAGAAGATTAAACAACTCGTATTTTTCTACATAGTCAATTTTATTGCCAATGCACGTCGTTCAAAGTATTCAATATATTCATTGTTTTTTACTGATAACCCACCGCGGTCTCTAATATACTCAGGCGATATCTTCCATTGTATGTAGCTGTAGCTATTTACTTTAGTTATAGATTTATTTATTTATTTATAGTTTTGATGGCCACAATGGCTTTGGAAAGTGACAATAAAAAAGATGATCATAGATTGGTGCCAACCAATTAACTCAAAACATAGACACCTAAATCAAGCCTATTTAGGAAGGCGCGCCCAATGAATCGGCCACATTGTGTGCCATGAAGGTCTCCTGCGACCTACATAACATCTCTCTGTTCCCAGGAAGAACTCCAAAGGGCGAATTAATAGAATTGTACCTACTATTATACACGCTGCATCAGTTATCTACAAGGTTTCTGCAGGAAAGTAAAATCAATGACTGGTAAATACTTAATAGAGAAAAAAGAAAGTTTTCCGAGATAACCTTCTCAGGAGTCAGACGTTAAACAAGAACCATTCTCTTATCTTCCAATGAGGGGAGGAAAATTGGAAAAGGGCAACTAAGATTTACGAGTAGGTACCAATATAATGTAAGTAGATACCTATACTTACTTAAGTACTTATCCTTACTGCAAATCTATGACCTCTCTCTTATTACTTTTACTACCCTTCATTACTTTTTAATTTCCATTTTAATTATTTTTCTTTCGTATATATACGACAATTGTACAAGTTATATAGGAGTCATGAACTGTGAACTGTGGGTACACAAAAGTTTGACAGATCCCAAGCTGGAAGCGCCGGGTTCAATTCCTGACTATGTCTGCTACACACACGATATTTGGAAGTGTACAGAAAAGTGTTTCGATTTATGTATGTTAACACATACATAAATTATATTTTAATGTATTAACATACATTAAAATATAATTAGGTTAAAGGTAACATTTTCAATGACATGAATCTAGTCTTTAAGTTGGCTACACTACATGTCTACATATATATTTTTTTAAATGAATCTGAATTTATCGAAATAAACCCAAATACATCTTTGTACACTTGACAGTAAGTTTAAAAAGCTTGTGTCATGAAGTGGAGTAAGTCGGCATCGGGAATTGAACCCGCGCCCGCCGGATTAACAGTCGAGCGCGTTACCAACCAGGCTACCAACTACCAAATTGTATGGTTATGTTGATGTCTTGACATATTGTTAACCTGAAATCAGTCAAATAAAGTAAGTTCCACTGCACTTTTTTACCTACATATAGTAAGTTTTAGCACACACCTGGAATCGGCACCCGAAAGAAAGTAAAATAATATAAGAGAAGAATTTTACAGTAAGTATGTAAGCCCAGATCTTTCTTACTTACCTATTAGGAAAATGCGTAGAGAAAATTGTATGCCTTACGTATCTGACAAAGATAATAATATTTATCTTATTATCTACCTATATTTATTTATCTAATCTAAATTCAACAGTCGATAAATATTCAAGTGCAAACTATACGGAACTTGTCGTTTCTAAGTGCATACGAGTACTGCATGGCAGTAATTAATTATTGTACCACTTCTGTATAGCTTGTTCTACCATACATGTATGTATATTGTATAGATACAAGGTTAAGGTAGAACGACTGACGCCTTTAAGTCAATGAGCTTGCACATTGCATACTGATAAAGGTATATTCCCGTTCAATTACAGAGGTCTTAGCTGTTAGTAGTTATTGTAATAGAAGCGAAAGATGTGTGTAAGGATATAGCTGTGTGGCGCTCTGTCCTAATGCATGCAGCCAAGACCTTGTATGTAAATTCCTCATTGCTGAGGGTGGCGATCCCCAAACATCCGTTGCCGGGCAACCCGTCTCCACGCAGTTCTGTCCCTCGCAAGGTGCTTGCTCTGTAGATGGAAGAGGCAACATAGGTAAGCGTCCTTTTGGTCTTCGTCCCGGTGTTTTCCCTACTACGATTCATTTCTCGAGACTTTCTTCCTCTCTTCGAGCTATATGAGCAAAAAACTGGAGAATTCGTTCTAGGCAGATCGACCACAATCTTGATGTAATACCCAGGATGAAGACATTAGTTCTTCTTGCCGTCCACGGAATTCGCATCATCCATCCATCCGTCCAGTAGTATGGAAATATGCAGCCATATTATAGAGTACCTTATATACTTCCGTCTACCTTTTCCAATATAAACTGGTATGTATACCTATAATGAAACATATGTTTCTAATACACAGTGATTTACAATACGCTTATTTCTACAGTAATTCTATGGAGATTTAATGTCATTATCAAGGAGAACCACGATAGCTCAGTTTCTTGTAGGAATAGGAAGTACTAGGAGGTATAATATTGTCTTCTACCAGTTGTGTGATTCATAAACATACAACCAGTAATAGTTACGCATACAGTATCAATATGCACCAGGTATACCTAATGTAGATTTTTTGTCATTTTTACAATACAACGTACACCTCACTAGGCCATGGCCTGTCTCGAAGTGTCGAAGTCTATTTATTATTATTACATATTTATTTATTAGACTGGTTCTTATTTGGGTAAAAAAAAATCGGAGTTTTCATGGAGATATGTCATAATTAATATAGGGAAAAAAAATACTATTTATTTTTGTAATTTTTTGTGTTTACCGGTACGATCCCTGGTTCATGTAATTACCCCCCACTCTTTTTTGATATTTTTTACACGATGACGATATTATTATATGACGGTAATCTGTAAGTAAATTAACCAAGTTAAAATCTTCTCTTCCTGTGATAACCTTTCCCTTTCTTTCCTTCTCCCTTACTTCCTTTAGTGATTGGTACGTTGCTATTTTTATATTATTCTTTCTGTTTGATAATGTTTTAAAATTATTTTTTTGTTTTGTTTATTATTTTATGTTTTTTGACTTATTCTTTGACTTATTCTTAGTATTGATAGGTAGGTAAGTGTAGGTTAGTATGTGTTTTTTCCTTTTTTTTTTGTTTGGTAGTCATTACTTAGGTAGTTTTTTGAAATGTTAATAATGATCTCTTTTTTCTGACACTAAATGTGAACGCATGTAATAGGGCATCATTTGAAGTCAACTCATTTTGTGTGTAATTGTATTGTGTTTATATGTATGTGATGTCTGTATGTGTCCCAAAGGCAATAAATAAAACAATAAAACGGAAACTTTTTTAACCCAGTAGCTCCGAGTATATGATGATAATAGGATAAGGTAAAAAATAAATTAATTATGTAAATGATAATGTATTACTGCAGGTTAATAAGACACGTGCATAAAAATATAATGAGACTAATACACATAATTATGTTCTTCATAGAAACAATAAGTATGACTAATTACTTCACACCTGACATATTAATTATATCAATTTACTCATCACAACTCGCAATACGTAGATATTTATGTAATATTGTATCTGTTTTAGCAGATTCCCTGGTTGTTTCGTTATAGTTAATACTAAAGCTATAGAGGTACGCTGATGCAAAGGTGATAAAAACTTTTGATCAAAAAAAATAATATCATTACTGCATTTCTGCAGATATTGTGCAGGTGTGACTTACCTGCAAGGCCGGATTTGCACTTTTAACAGGAGAAGGCCCTGAAATTTTCGCCCCCACCCCGAATTATTTAATGCACTCAAAAAAAATTGGGGGTGTAAAAAATTCCAAAAAACTCACAAACTTTTTTGTTGTTGTTGTTTTGAGCGAGCGACTGTCGCCCCCCCGAGAGCTGCCACCTTTAGTCCCCGGCCTGCTCGGCCTTTTGCCAACATCAGTCTTGCCTATACGATGATACCTATCATTACCTACTACACAATGATACCTTCACATTATCTCAATTAAATTATTAACAGCTTAGTACCCGCCTACCTACTGATATGTAATGATAATTTATTAACAATATAATATGTGCGGTTTTACTTCCTATAAGAGTATGCAGGGAGTAGGTAATGTATAAATAATGGTTAGGTACTACGAGTACATCAAAAACCCTTTGAAATGATTATAATGTAGTTGATAAGAATATGTTATATATTTATAATAATTCTCGCAGTATCAATGTGTGAATGTAACGCCGTCGTCAAAGCAGGTAGGTGCCTACAATATTATCTTATCACAGCTATTTCTCAAATGAAAACACATTTCTCCCTGGGAACGCGCGCTATAAAATTAGCTCCTCTTGTATATTTTTTGTAATGTCCTGTGAATATGTTGCTAAAACTTCATAAGCTGTTTCACAACGTTTTGGCAATGCGGTTCATCTATTTTGAATGGCATGAGAACATTTGCGAAAAAAAAGTCGTATGTTTTTATATACTTACACGAAATTTACTGGTTGCCCCATTATTGGAATATACCGTGGAACGTAGCGTAGCAATAGTACGAGTATATTAGACATTTTTCTTTTCGTCAGCTGAGAATAACCCAACTGTCAAGACCAAAATGAGAGAAAAATGAGATCAAAGTTTCAAACACTCATCATTTACATATTATAGACAGATGGAACCTTATTATTATTCTCGTTATTAACAGAATTACCCCAATTTTGGGAGTTTTTGTGAATGGTATCCATAGTTAAGTTGGCTAGAAACATTTTTACGCAAAAAGTAGAAAACTAAAAACTTTGTTACTCTCATATAAATGATGATTTATAAAAAAGGAATCTGTCATTTTTAACGGGTCGATAATAATATGAAAAAACACGTCTGACTGTATGTATGATTATAATCACAATACATTTAATAAAACACTAATGTTTTTTCATATCAGTTTCAATTGAAATGTTCCAAGAAAAGGATGAACTCTAGAAGTTCATTCTAAATTCAAAATATTTTAAATTCTATTGCGCGTTCGAAAAAATAAATAAATCGCCTTTTGTTTTAATTTGTTTAAAAAAAAGAAGGCGTTGAATTTTTTAACAAAATAAATTTTCGCGAAATTAGAATTTTTATTGTTTTGTGTGTTTTTTTTAAATATTTTATTTAAAATGTTGTTGTTTATTGTTGGTTTGGTGTGTTTTCTTGTTTATTACAACGTGTTTTTCAACAGAGGTGTAAAGAAAGCTATTAAAACTATACCCGGACCAAGAGGGTATCCTTTGCTTGGCGATGCTCTGACGTTCATAAATTGCGCCCAAGAAGGTCAGACCCCTAACTAATTTTAATTCATCTGTTGTTGTTGCTTGTAATTTTTCTTTGATTCAACCTGATTTTTTAAATATCTCCTATATTTATTTACATTTTTGATGAACAAGATAATATAGAGACACGTAAACATTTCAAATATAAATCACAACATTCGTTCACTAGGGCGAGCTTATCGCAGCGCTGAGATCTCTGCCAGCCAACCCTTACATTTTTAAAACATTTAAATTTCTGAAATCACCTAAGCGCAAAACAAAATTGTATAGGTATATGTTAATGTTATTCTCCGGGTATTAGGAGGTGAATAATACTCGTGTTCCAGGGAGGATCACAACAACAATGATACAATAAAAATGACTTGAAATTAATTACACATACCTATGTAGAGATCCAACGCCAAAA
Source organism: Ceraclea dissimilis (assembly GCA_963576895.1). NCBI lineage: Eukaryota > Metazoa > Arthropoda > Insecta > Trichoptera > Leptoceridae > Ceraclea > Ceraclea dissimilis. The sequence goes on from OY756360.1 coordinate 3,083,580, forward strand.
ATATTAGGTCAAATTCTATACTTAGCATATTTTGAACTAAGATAAGGGTGTTTTAAAATCTTTTTAGTAGGTAGCTGATAGAGCTATAAAATAATCAAAAAAAATCCTTTGGCACGCCACAGGCATAGGTAGATTACAAGTGATTTACAAGTGATGATGTAGTGTGGATGTAGTGAATTCTTTGATTATCGAAGTACCTAATCAAATTATTTTCACTCACTCATAATATGGATGGGTATCTAAGCAGTAAGCACTAGAAATTTAAAAAAAGATGTGAGTTCTATTCCTATCGTGAAGCACTTTTCTTAGACAACAAACACGCTAGTACCTATGCGGTAACTACTTAACTAGATCTTTCGATCGATCGATGTCTTCCGGGGAATTGAGCTAGACAAAATCGCCCTTTCATACGATACCAGACACGAACTTTTAAACCAAGGTCGGATTCGGGTTCTCCTGGTCCTAATTAGTGATACTGAGTAGAAATTTTTCAATTCTGCGACATCATGGGAGAAACGAATAGGTAGATTCCTTTGTGGTAATCTACCTAAAAGAACGTCGTAATTTAGTTAGTAGATGTAGGTTCGCACATTAGATACGGAATTGATCCTATAGCTATTATCGTATTATACTCGTCCAGTATTAGGTGATTCCCTGTGTTCACTAATGGAATATTTAAGAGTGATGTAGTATTTACTAATTAATAGTAGTAATAAAACAAATTTGATTGCGGATATTATCCTAAATTTATTTGAAAAGTTCATAAGGTCTCGCTTATCGCGGTTGACTACAATAATTTTTATATAAATGTGCAATAGTTCAATCAATTATTTATTTATTGTTTGTATTTTTTAAGAAAATGGGTAGGTACTCAAAAATTACAAAATACTTATAAGCATCCGATTGAGACAAAATGTTGGTAAATTATGCGTTCGGCCGCGACTAAGGCGAATAGACATTTTACCTATTAATTAATGAGTTAATTGATATACCCCTACATAATAAAAATATTTAGGTACCTCTTATTTTAGAAAAAAGGGTCCCAAAAATAGGAATACTTCACCAATATGATACACATAAAATTACACCGCAAGCTTGAAACATTTGATAATCGAAGTACCTAATCAAATTTGAAATTATTTCCACTCTTTAAACTTATGTTGTGAAGTATACTATAGTATAGTATGATCAATTCAAACTGTCGAACGCAGTAATAAAAATGTGACCGAGAAGGGACGACTACCTGCTTTATTCGCACTTATGGCTCTGGCATACTACCTGCTTTATTCGCACTTATGGCTCTGGTTAAGAGCTTGGCACCAGGAATGACGTCACAGTCTTTTCCCACGGCATTAAGGTTCAAAATCTCGTGACAATCGCATGATAAAATGGTAAAAATAGCGGTTTTTTCCATTTTTAGGGGTTAATTATGCGTCTATCAAAAAAATTTTACGGTTATTCCCTAGATTTTAATGCATGTTATCAGTACAAGAAAAAAAAATATTCCGCGACTTTCGGGAAGCGAGTTTCCGTCTTTCGGAAAAAAGAGCAGAGGTGTTTTTAATTTATTTTTTTTGAGAAATCTATACAAGATAAAAAAAATCTTTTACGGTTGTTCCCTAGATAAAGGTTCAATGCATCTACCCTACTTTGTTCCAAAGCAAATATAGTAATGGTTGTCGAGATAGAAGGTCTCCCGTTTTTAGAATTTTTTGAAATGTCGGTATGCATACTCTTATGTATCGTCATCATCAAGATTCGAACCCCCCAGCAAAACCCACTTGGAAGATCCACACTTCAACCAATTGAGGAAACCACGTAATTAATTGAATAATTGTTTTTGCGACTTTTCAGACTACTTGCCGACCTGCAGCAACTTGGTGAAAGAATTCGGAGAACGAGTGAGAATATTGCTAGGACCACAACTAATAATATTGCTGACAAGTCCAGAGGATGCAGAGGTAAGAAATAAATATTGGTTCTGTTCTATGATTATGTTGCAACGATATTTTAAGAGTGTGCATACCGACATTTCAAAAATTTCTAAAAACGGGAGACCTTCTATCTCGACAACCGTTACTAAATATGCTTTGGAACAAAATAAGGTAGATGCATTGAACCTTTATCTAGGGAATAACCGTAAAAGATTTTTTATATCTTGTATAGATTTCTCAAAAAACATTTTTAAAAACACCTCTGATCTTTTTTCCGAAAGACGGAAACTCGTTTCCCGAAAGTCGCAGAGTAAAATTTTATTTTTGTACTGATAATATGCATTAAAATCTAGGGAATAACCGTGAAAGTTTTTTGATAGAGGCAAAATTAACCCCAAAAAATGGAAAAAACGCTATTTTTACCATTTTATCATGCGATTGTCACGCAATTTTGAACCTTAATGCCGTGAGAAAAGACTGTGACGTCATTCTTGGTGCCATGCCCTTAAGAATTATTATTTCTTGGTTCCATCCAGTAGTGGAGGTACCATGGCTGATGAAGAAGACGGGCTACGTTATACATATATCATATTATAAGCTTTTAAACCACAACTATAACTGTTTAATACTCCTTTTATTAATACATTCATGTGCCCCCTGTAAACTTCGAATAGGTATTTCACACATTAGGCCAGTGATTCCCAAACTATGGTACGCGTACCACCAGTGGTACGCGACAATTATTAAGGTGGTACGCAAGCAGCCATGGCCATAGGACATACACAGTAAATAATTAGATAAAACGTTTTTAAGCCAGATATTTTCTATCTTGTCTCGAACATGCAGCACCATTTTGAAGGTTTTTTTGATCGGTTACAGTTCGGTGGTACGCTACTGATTTATAATTTCATGTGTGGTACGCGAAATTAAAAGTTTGGGAACCACTGCATTAGGCCATTGATTTCGATGATGCCCCCTATGCAGTATTTAATTTCGTTTGCGCCGGGCCTGGTTTTTTTTTCCATACTAAATGAGCGTTCTCCTTTTAACTCCAATAATTTACAACGTGTAAAATAAGTTGTGTTATATAAAAGTCTTTAATTGGTATTAAGAGGTGTTTTTAATCTGTGAATACAAAAACCTTAGAATCTCGACCTTTGCACTTAGTAATATTTTTTATCTGATATACATACGATGCGAAAATCTGATGATTAAAAAAAATACTTATTTATTCGTAAAGTTGTTTGTTGTTGTTGGTTGAGTCGAAACGAAAAGTATATTGGAGTTTGTATATAAATATGGGCATAATAGTTTTATCTCGTTTTTTCAAGGGCAAAATTCCGGTCCAATGCTATGTATTTCCTATACATCATTATAGTACCTACTTACATAATTCAACACGAAGTAATGTTTGATTGTAACGCAAATTGTAGCTAGTGTATGTTATTTTAGGCGGTTGGCATTAAAAACATGGGTAGGTACCTATAGGAACTATATTTTTCCCTATTTTTAGAGAGAACTATTAGATTTTGATGCCACAAAAATGAAAAATAGCACCGCAGGTTTATTTTTCTGCGAGTCTGAGTGGAGAGATCGTGACAATAATATTTAGATCTATATAAAGAATCTTTACAAAATAATAACGCGTTCAATTAGCGCCGCATGCAATTTTTTATGAAACAGTCGTGGTTCAATGGATTTTCGGAACAATTTTTGTAACAATACCGTATGTAGAAAAACGATCATGTTAAAAATATGATTTTTGTGGGTTTTTATGATTGTACAAAACCTATTAATTTCTCTAGGGAAAGAGGAGAGGCGGCAACTGCGTCCATCTCTCAAATATTCAAATGTCTGTAGTTTTAGGAATCGTCTGGTTCCAATTAGGTATAATTAGCAAAGAATAGATATTCGCGGAGTTGTGCCGTTTTTATAATTTCTCCCCTTTTTGTTGTAGGTTGTTTTGAGTCAATATGAGTTCAGTACAAAATCTGAGGAGTACTATTTCTTACAACCTTGGCTGGGACAAGGACTTCTCACAAGTGCAGGTGAATATATTGCATTTTATATTATAGTTCCAACCTATACATTAAGGGTAAACCCACCTCCACCCCTGGATGTTTCAGGAGCTTTAGCTCCTATATCATCCAGTCTTTTAAGCAAAACATTTTTTCAGAGGAGGGCTCAAGGTTCGCCGGAAGGGCTCCCCTCAACAAACCCCTCCCGAAACTACTCTGAACACCCTTAATGTTCCTTGGAGGAGACTCTCACTGCAAGGATCTACACACTACTACATTTTTTTTTCTTAGAAACAATCATCTTACAATTACGTATTTCTACGTACTAAATCTTAATCTAGAGGACAACATTTTACAATTCAGACAGCACATACACGGAATACAGAAAACAAAAAACAGATTCTTACAAATAGTCATCCATACTTACCTGTTGTCCCCGGCCCACGTGCGAAGGAAACCACAGCCTGATGACAAACAGAAGAAATAAAACAAAAAAATAAATATTAAAGGCCTCAGCAAGTTCCAAGGAACATCATTGGGGAAAATACATACATCCCATGAGAGGGAGAAGAGACGCACACAAACGAAAGAGTTCAGCCGCCGTTCATCCACCTATTGCTCAACTGAGGGAAGAAAACTCAATCAAGGATACTCGGAGCAAGACCCGGTCGACGCAATTCCTCCCATTTCAGCTTCCATGCTTCTACAAAGCGTTTAAAACAGTTAAAATTGGTCTTGTTTAGTGTTAGCTCCCCATACCAGATTGGTCGGGGAGTGTTTTCCGTCATACCACCAAACATCTCATATCTCGCTTCTCTCATCACCTCGCACTCCCAAATGATATGCTCAGCATACTGTGCTCCACCACCACAAGGACACCACGGTTCGCTGCAAAGGTTTAACTCGAAGAGCTTACCCTTCAAATCTCCATGACCTGAAACCAATTGTGTGGAGAAGTGATCCAGCAGAACAAATCTGCGCTGCATTCTTGCTCGAAGATCCGGAAAGAATCTGTAAACATGTCTCCCAGTTCTACCCGAGTTCCATCTCTCCTGCCAGATATCCATCGTCTTCTCATGTATCCTCCTCATTGTTCTCTCTAAACCACTACGTCCGGGCTCCGACCTGTGAACAATTCCAAAATATTCAGTGCTCCCCTCACGCTTGAGACAGCGCCTGGCAACAGCCTCTCTGACTTCTAAATCTGCCGGCAAAACTCCAGCCATCACCGGAAGCCCATCACTAGCCGCAGTACGGTATGCACCTGTCAAACCCAGCAACGGTGGCCTTTGTCCTCTAAGCAGTGCGAGACACACAGAGCCAACTTCTAACCTATGCGACCAAACCTTTGCAGCATAGGAAATCTGTGGAACAAAAGTGGCACGATAAATCAAGAGAAGAGACTTTGGATGGACACCCCATGTCCCCACACTAAGTCCTCGTAAGGCAGCAAAAAGTGTTCTGGCCTTCTCCGAAACCGTCCTAACATGCTGTATGAAAGAAAATCGTCGGTCCAGAGTTACACCCAAGTATCTGACTTCTTCAACAAGCCTTATCGACTGTCCTTCCATCCTTAGTACAGGATTTCTATTTCTGCTCAAGGACCCCTTCATCAGCATTGCTGCAGTCTTAGCAGGGGAGAAAGTGAGCCGGTTTAACCTTCCCCAGCTCAGAATGCGTTCTGTGGCCAATGCAAATGTATTCTCCAGAGCAGCTCTGGTATTCCCAGCCAACATTAAAAGTGCGTCGTCAGCATATGCAATAATTGTGCTGTAACTGCTTGTGTATAGTTCCAACCTACCTTCAGGTGACATTTTAATCGTTGAAAGACCCAAGAAAACTTGATTTTCACGTGTACCTAGTCGCGTATAAATTAATTTTAAAGCCAAGATCATCCTACCAATTTCAAAGGGGTTTTGACTCCCAAATCATTTATTTTATTCAATTTTTGCTTTGGATACGAAAGAAAGAGATTGCATTCTTTAGAAAATGGACTTTTTTTTTGTTTTAAAAAAAATGAATCTGGGTTTACCGAAATAAACCCAAACACATCTTTGTACATTTCAAAGAAAGCATAAAAGCTTGTGTTGTGAAGTGGAGTAAGTCGGTGATTGAACCCGCGCCCGCTGGATTAACAGTCGAGCGCGTTACCAACCAGACTATAACCGACCACCTCAATATTGTAGTACTGTTACATGTCTGTCAAAAATCAAAACAAGTCAAGGGGATTGAAGAAAAAAATATCCTGCAGCCAACCTACATGGTTCACTATCTATTAACAATACTTATTTCTCAATATTGTGATTTTTGCGCAATTTTTGACACGTTAATAGACAAAATAGATACTTACCAGGCTATTGTTTGAAATTTCCTTTACTTTTCAGGCGAAAAATGGAGAAAACACCGAAAGGTCATCACGCCATCATTTCACTTTAAGATTTTAGAAAACTTCCTAGACGTTTTTTATAAACAAACGGATACGTTAGTTGAAAAACTGAAAACAAAATGCAACGGAGAAGTGTTTGACATTTATCCCTATATTACTCTGTGTGCAATGGACATAATTTGTGGTGAGATCTTTAAACTCAATAAAGACATCAATATTTTTATAACCGATGCTCTTCTCTTTTGGCTTACTCTGGTTTTCGTTTCGTTTCAACATTTTTTCTATTATTTTAGAAACATCCATGGGTTCTTCTATTAACGCTCAAATGAATTCAGAATCGGAATATGTCAAAGCCGTCCAAGGGTTAGTCAGTTATTATTCTCTTCCTAATAATACGCATAAATCGGTACCACAATCAACAACGGTCGCATTTGATAAATATTAATTCCTGGTTTCAGAATTTGCCAAGTGGTAAATACGCGTATGAAAAACGTCTGGAAAAGATCTGACTTCCTCTTCAATCTGTCCAACGATTGCAAATTGCAGAAGCAATATCTGGAAATTCTTCACAGTTTTACCGATAAAGTAATCAAGCAGAGAAGGTTGGCACTGAATAACAATGAAGTAGACATGGCCAGCTACCTGGAAGACTGTGACGTATATGGTGAGTTATTTAAGAAACTGTTTTAGACATGCTGGCTTATCAGTTATCATGTGGAGTTACGCAATCAATTGTTAACATATTACTTTTAAAGGGCGAAAAAAGAAAATGGCATTCCTCGATATGTTGCTACTCTCCAAGATAGATGGTGAACCCTTATCTGATCTGGATATAAGAGAGGAAGTTGATACATTTTTATTTGAAGTAAGTATAATGGTGTTATCAATGGTATTCCACAGGGATCCGTTTTGAGACCCTTATTGAATGAAATTACTTTTCTATGGTTTTAATTACGTGTTTTAGGGACATGATACAGTTTCATCGGCAATTGGATTCGCCATACACGAATTATCAAAACATCCAGAAATTCAAGAAAAACTTTTCGCTGAACAAACGACTTTGTTTGCGGGTAAAGAAGAGAGAGCACCAACATATAGGTAAATATCGAAATCATTATTAATAAGTACTTACTGGAAATTTCTCATTCTCTTAGTTCCTCTAAAGTCTAAATGAATCTACTCTAATATTCCTCACTTTTTTTCTAGTGAATTACAAGACATGAAATATTTGGAAATGGTGATCAAGGAAACCCTAAGATTATATCCTTCCGTGCCACTTATTGGAAGAACTGTCACCAAAGATACAACTATTCGTAAGTTCATTTTTGAAAGTACACAAAAAACTGTAGATTGACTTCACAAACTCATAAATAAAATAATTGAAATGTAAGGTAGTTTGGGCTAAAGTTTTCGCCAAAAGCCAAAAACTGCGAGCGACCTTCAAAAGATATATTTTTCCCTTTAAAATACCTATCTTATGTTCCAGGTGGTCAATATATTCCCAAAAACACTTCTATAGCAGTATTCGTTAATGAATTACAAAGAAATCCAAAACATTTCCCTGAACCTGAAAAATTCATACCGGAAAGATTTTCACCTGAAGAATCAAACAAACGAAATCCATTTTCGACAGTGTCTTTCAGTGCTGGACCCAGAAATTGTATAGGTACGTATAAAAAACATACGTTTAAAACAAACCCCAGTGGGTTTAGATATGATAGACCTGTTTATATAGGAAAAATCCAAACAGAAGTGACATGCACGGCTGAGGATGCACTACTGGCGAATGCCAGGGGTGTCCTGGTGGCCGAATATTGGAGATACAAAATTTGATAGTGTTCCGGACACGGAAAGTAAGTATAGGAAAATTGAAATATTTGACATTTTGTTCATTTTGTTTCAGGACAAAAATTTGCCATGTTGGAACTGAAGAGCACACTTTCTAAGATTATAAGAAACTTTAAAATAGAATCTTCAGGAGAGAAGGTCGTATTACTGGGAGATTTGATTCTGAAATCCAAAAATGGCATCAGTGTTAAGCTGCAGAAGAGATAATATTTGTGTCTACTATAAGGGGTTAAATTCTTGCAAAACTGTACCACTAGGTCCGCACAAATCGATATAGTCTGCAATAAAAAAATGTGTAAAATATTGACTTAGGTCATTCTTGCAATGACCTATTGAATTCATAGTCAACGTGTGTCATCAGGTACCTATTCTTGTTTTGCTTGTAACCCCATTTAGAAAAGTAAAATGTGATATTATTTATTAAAGTTTAACAGTGGGCCTTTGTCTAGGAGTGATAAGTATTTTTCGAAGGCATTTTTAAATTCTAAGACATGATTTAAAGATTTTTTTGAAGTATAGCAATGTTTTAAATAATATTTTATTCATAAGTATACAGTTGCAAATATTGTTTATTTCTGTTACTCTTGAGTGCTGATGAAAGTATATTATTAAATAACGTATGTAATGTTAAAGGACGGTCTTAGGGGGGGGGGGGGCTGTGTGAGGGGAGCACTTGCCGTCGGTCTAGCTGGTAATAGGGCCAGTCCGCCACTGATTATTGCAGATCTTCTTCTTCTTCGCCCTAGCCTTTGTCCCATTTACTTGGGGTCGGCTCTCCTAGTCCTCATCCTCCAAGTCTTTCGGTCCCCTGTATCTTCCGCCGATTATTGCAGATATTGTGAAAAATACATAACTAGCTGTTTTTTTGTATTATCTGAATAAAATGTTAAGTATGAATGTACATAGTTATAATTTATTTATATACCTACCCAAATATCTCCTCGGAGCCACAGACATCAAAACCAAAAAAAAAAAGTGTGATATTTGTGAATATGATTTTATCTATTGAAGGGACAAAGGGGAACCATGTCGAAAGAATAGACCTTCAAACTAAAGACTTCCACATCACACTCAGACTTCCACATCACATTTTGGCTGGTGACTCAAAATCAGAGCCGGATTTCTCAAAAGGCTGTTTAGGCCGGGGACTAAGGGCGGCAGAGACGAGATACTTGGAGGGACTTTTCAATTTTTGGTTTTCTCGGAATTCTGCCCCGCCGCTCTACATTTTTTTCTTAGCCAAGGTCAACAGTCTAAGGTTGAGGGGGGGGGGATAGTCAAAGCCTACGCCTAAAAAAATCCAGCCTTACCCAAAATAATGTTTTAGGTATTTTATTTTCAGGTGATAATATAATGATCAGAATAAAGCCGTGGCGGATTTACACTTTCCATAACTAACTTTATGCCCCCCCCCCCGCTCGAAATTACTTATCCAATAAAAAATGCACCACAAAGTTAGCATTTTTTTTTAGAAAATCTGATGAAATTAAAACCCTGGTGGTTTGTTCACAGAAGGAAAGCCACCGTGTAAATAGCGCCACAGTAAAATAGCGTACAAAATCCGAAGTAATCACAAAAAATAAATTTGTTTTGTTGTAATGAGTAATGACATCTATCGAGAACAGCGTTAAGCTTTTATTCGAACAACAATATATTTTGTGACAAACCTCTTCGGAAGATTGTACGTTTTTATTATATTCCCATAGATGGCTATTTGTTTACTGAATAGGTATTGGCAAAATATTAATAATTAAACTTGGTTTTCATTATCTTTCCGACTACTTCAGTTTATTTACATGTTTAACTTTCAATTATTTAACATAATTACTACCTACGCTACAATATGAGACGTAATCCGAACCAGATGTTTCCATCTTTGTACCATAGATGTCGATGACATGTTGAGAGAATGAATGACGACAGTATGACAAAAAAAATATTTGGGTGAGCGAAGAAGTGTGAAGAAACGCGGCCATGCGAGACTGACTTGGTCCGATCACTTTGAGTAAAAGAAATCGGAGAGCGTGTATGACAAATTATATGACAGAGGCTATGAGTGTGTGTAAGGATAGGGCAGTCTGGCGCTCTGTCCTCTCTGCCTAGCCTGCGAGGGGCGGGGCGTGAGGGTATAGATTGAGGTATATTAATAATTATATTAGGTATGTGTACTCTGTAGTGAAGGCATATTGTAACAATTTCTTCTATACAAACTCAAAGGTCGACAATAGTCGACATGTTTTCACAAATCAAAGAGTGATAACTCAAAAATATATTCATGAAATAACTTGGTACCTATAAGTAGTACCTATTATAACTTTTGCTCATAGTTTTTGAAATACAGCAGTATCGTAGCCCATGGGCGTCGTCAGGGGAATTGGAATAGATATATACTTTTTCATACTAAATGTTATAAGTACCTAACAAAAAAATAAATTTTTACCGCGCATTTTCTCATTCTATCAATTTTTTATAAATTAGGATGAAAATCCATTAAAATACAGTGGTTTCACAATAAAATTGCCTGCGGCGCTATAATTACCGATACCTACCTATTCTTGTGTTACATAATACATATTCTTCTCACTTAATTTTTATTTTTTATTTTATTACAAACAAAAGCACAAAACAGACAACAACTTTAGATATGAGTAATAACATGTAGATAAAGACAATTAGTCCATTCATAATTCAGCTGTCACCCACAAGCATGCGCCACAGTTAAATTAAAACATATAAGTTCATTCCGGTCGTCTCACACACCCATACTCAATCTCGCTCACACACTCACCCATCGCACACGCACACCTCTGATTTTACTATTTTATTAAACATAAAAAAAGAGAAAACAAACAAGAACACACAAAAAAAAATATTTCAAAAAATAAGGAAGAGTTCGGGATAAGAGGAAGTGGAGGGGGGAAGGGGGAGGGGGGGGGTGCTCTGCATATCAGGGAGGTAATATAGATGATGTCAGCCTAGCACGTACTTGTCGCTTGTATACCGGTAGAGTAAGTCTGAAGATGTCAATGTCTGTCAATGTATCGTCATAAAGAGATGTAAGTCTATTAAGGGGTCGTCTTAGTCCTGCGTTGTTATCCGCGGCTGGAGAGTAAAACGTTTTGTGAAGTCTGCCCAACTAGCACAGAAGAGTTATAAAAAGCGGTATTTCGGCTTTATAACAGCTTCCCTTTTCGCTAATAGTAATACAATAGGGTTATAAATTGGCGATACAGCCAGATATAACAACGATATAACTGCGGATTGGGCACAAATTACTCAGCCTTTAAGAGTTACAATTGGCGATATAGTAGCTCTTTAATTAGCAATATAGGAGCGCTATAGTGGCTCCACAGTGGGTGAAGGAGGTATAGTAACGCTACAATCGCTACATTCGTAGCCTCATGCAATACAGTGGCTGTATTAAGGCGCGCTCGGACGACATTGGAAGCATAGATTGCCTCACTGCTACTTTGTTCAGCCTGTTAAGTACACCTACTCTATTATTTTTGTTTTGGATTTGTTGTCAATACAAACGTGGTGAAACATTGCAATTTAATCCTTATTACACATGACAATAGGTTTCCATTTTTAGTGAAGAATTCAATCACAAGTATTTTGTGGATAAAGTTTTGATATTGGGTATAAGTACCTAGTATTTTATTCAATAAAGTGTAAAATTCTTCATAAAAATAGTGCGGATGTGATTTTACTGTGAAAATATATATATGTTTAGATCAAAATTTTGACGCGCCCGTAAAATATTAATATTTTATAGTGAAAAAAACATTCTAAACTAGTGATGCAAAAACTATTTTTCTTAATTTGACATGAATAAAGGTGTTCATATAATTTTTTTTACTGATTAATAAAAAATAATACAGTTTAAACCACATTTTAGCTAAAATTGGGTGTGTGTCGTATTTTATTTTTCTATTATTATTTCATACAATGCGATTCTAGTACATATAAAATGGCGAATTAGTTAATACAGCCTAAGGTTCTGAAATTCGCCATTATAGTTCCTATAGCTACGTACCGAACTAAATTATCACTAGTATGGAGCCTGAGAACGGATGGAAGAGATTTCAAGAGCTATTTTACTTCCTCCGGCGAAATAGTAGCACTGATGATTACCTCTCGTTACAAACAAATTACCATAGAGACCATTAGGTAAATAGCTGAGGTCCATTTTTTGATAAATATATATAATTTTTTTCCTTAAAGGCAATCGTCAAGAAAAAATCTAACGGAACCACCAAGTGAACCTAATGAAAAAGAACTACCGATAGAAAGCCAGCGTAATTTTATGGAACCGCCTATGGAAAATCAGCTTGTTTTGCCCGAATCATCAACGGAGGTGTGGCTGTAGGTTGAAAAGTTATGTTCTTTATCTGACATTACTATGTTTGGTTGAATTTTTTTAATACTACGTAGGTTATCAATTTTTCCTTGTGTATTATGTAAGTATTGTTATTGAAAAGCAAAATAATGTGATTGTTTTGTATTTTTTGAGGAATAAAACACTTTAAGTCACTAAGAAATATTTTAAGTTACCAATCGTTTTCAGTCGTTTGTTTTTCGTTGTTATTAGTTACTATATTTGATGTTTAATGTTTGCAAGACAGCGTTGCTTCTTGCCCTAGGTAGATACCTACTCTTCTCATTTACAAGTGTTATTATTTAATCCGGTGAAATTAAACACAAAACATTTCCTCGATGGAAAGTTGTGGGGTAGTCTGTTTTTCTTTCATTATATACGTATTTTGGGGTGCTGAATCCGAATCCGAGGTTTGCCAACAAAATTTCGTGACGGAACATGGCGAAAAATTGGTAAAATGGCGAAAATATTCCTTTTCTGGCGATTTCTTTATAAGAACTCGAAAACTGACAACTTTCGTGAGTTATTTTTCTACGCAAAATTAAAGTACGTAAAATTTACTACAAAATTGCGATATAAAATTTTTCTCTAAAATAAATAGCAACGGAGCTGTCAAGGTCCAAAAAATGGCCAAATTATCTTATTGTTTTACATTACGAGAATCGAAAATGTATTGAAAAAGTTCACCTTGTTGCCTTCATAAGCAAATTTCAACAATTATTCTTTAAATTCATGAGTCATATTTTACCTCGTTGGAATCAGAAAACACAAAGAAAGCTATTAATGAAATTTTTATTATAAACACTGAAATATTTGATCTAGACATGTTTAAATAATTTTATTTAAAAATATAGTAATTTGTTTAGGCTAAAAATGTTTAAACCTTTTTAGCGTAAACATTTCACTATACATATTTTTAAATAAAATTTATCCTGAAACCTTTCTCCATGCTTACTGATTCCAACGAGGTAAAATATGTATCATAAATCTGAAGAATAATTGTCAAAATTTGGTGATAATTCTAACAAGGTGACCTATTCTCCATACATTTTCCATTCTCACAATTTAAAATAACGAGAAAATTTGGCCATTTTTTGGAGCTTGCAGTTACACTGAAAACAATAAACATAAACACTGTGAAATATTTGATCTAGACATGTTTAAATAATTTTATTTAAAAATATAGTAATTTGTTTAGGCTAAAAATGTTTAAACCTTTTTAGCGTAAACATTTCAATATATTTTTAAATAAAATTTATCCTGAAACCTTTCTCCATGTTTATTGATTCCAACGAGGTAAAATATGTATCATAAATCTGAAGAATAATTGCCAAAATTTGGTGATAATTCTAACAAGGTGACCGATTCTCCATACATTTTCCATTCTCACAATTTAAAATAACGAGAAAATTTGGCCAATTTTTGGAGCTTGACAGCTCCGCTGCTAGTTATTTTAGAGAAAAAATTTATATAGCAATTTTGTAGTAAATTTTACGTACTTTAATTTTGCAAAGAAAAATAACTCACGAAAGTTGTCAGTTTTCGAGTTCTTATAAATAAATCGCCAGAAAAGGAATATTTTCGCCATTTTACCAATTTTTCGCCATGTTCCGTCACGAAATTTTGTTGGCAAACCTCGGATTCGGATTCAGCACCCTAAAATACGTATAGAATGAAAGAAAAACAGACTACCCCACAACTTTCCATCGAGAAATCTAAAGGCACCGTATTAATTTCCTAGTAGGTAAGTAAGAACATAATGTTTTGTTTTAAGACTCTTCTCATTTATAAGTGTTACGTACTGAGTAAAGAAATGCAAAGTACATATAAATAAAAGAAATGCTCATTTTATAAATCCTTGTTTTATTGAAGAATGACCTTATAGTCCTTCCACCCATTATCACTAACATTTTATGGAAAAAAAATTGACCTGCGGCGCTATATCGCTGGTTATTTTATGAAAAACTAAATTTGAAGAATTTTCGTCACTGAATTTTATTGCAATAACTCCGAAATTATTAGATATATATGAAAAAAAGTTATAGCTCATTTTGGAGCTTAGACTATGGTAATTAATTCGTTCTTTGACTATTTTCCTGTAACTCTTATCGATTTTCAACCAATTTAGTTTAAATACATTTTTTTCATGTACACGTACATTTCCAAGAGCTGTTTTTATGGTTAGTCTTCCATTATAATCCCTAAAGTTGAGAAATTTCAATATCGCATGATTTGAGGATCACGATGAAATATTTTATTTAAAAAAAAATGACTTGGTTTATTCTAGCATGTGTCGATTCACATCTAGAAGCACTCGGCCGCCACGGAGACTAGGCAATAATGGCCGAACGTTTTTTAAAATGATTGAAAGGAGTTATAGAAGTGCATGTATTCCCTTTTATAGAAGTAATGGTAATTGAATGCATCTTCATTCCACCTTTATAATGCCATAGGCTTTATATTAGGTCTATCGTACCAATAGTAAATCAAATGGTGGTATATGAGCAGTCATGTGGTGTATTATACCGCTAGAGTTATAAGATATGTCGCAGCGGCTTATATAGACCTTGCTGCAACGTGTTTCGCCAGTATGCCGCCTAAGGCTATAAAGGTAGTAATATAGAGACCCCGCTCAATGCTGTTATATTTCTTCAAGCCGATTAAAGTATCGCATTATTGTTTTATCACTTTTATATTACTCAAGACGTTATAAAAGGTAATGAAATGCACATATGTCGCTTCGAGAGAATAAAACTGCTTTTAAAGATCATTTATCCTACTCAACGCCCTAAAAGAGAGATATATCTTTGCTTCTACAGCTTGTGTGCTAGTTGGGTGGTTCTAGTCTTTCTGGTTGGAACCCGCAAACATATTCCATCTAGAAGTTCAGGTGCGTCGATGTCAGAGTTACAAAGTTTATATAGTAAGTTGGCGTCGAGTATGTTTCGTCTTACTTCGAGAGGAGGAAGCCTTGATCGCGGGACAGTTCCGAAAGTGTAGGAGTACGTAAGTATGTATCTTTTTTTCAATTTCACGAAAAATAAACTAGATTTACCTACACAACGACCCTTTTTTAGATGCTTTTCATACCTAATGTAGGTGAGAATTTGAATTTTTAGAGAATTGTGTTTTTTTTTAGTTTTTCCCAAATATTACTTTTGGAGATACCACACTTTTACAAAAATGGCAGACGCTTCGGTGGATATTGAGGTAGGTATTTACTTAGATGCAAGTTACTTATAAAATATAAATTACGTACCTGAAATATTAATTCATATAGGTAATACTAAGTATTATAAAAAACAGTATAACATAATAATGCCTATAATTTTATAAAACTACTTACCTAAATATTCTTCCTCTTCTTTTCACTTTCCCTCCACTGCAGGATATAATATACCTCTTCCTGTCTTTTCCACAATTCTATGTTTTGGGCGCTTTGCCTCTACCCATGTCCCACCGACTCGATGATATCATCGGCCCATCTCCCACGTGGTCTCCCTACACTTCGTTTATTTTCGTAGGGTCTCCAGCTCAGTACTCTGGGGGTCCATCTGCCGTCCTTTTGCCTTTCCACGTGACCCGCCCACTGCCATTTCAGTGGCCCTGCTCTCTCCGCGATGTCTGAGAATCTTGACCGTCGTCTTACGTCTTCATTTCTTATCCGGTCTCTCAAGGATACATTTATCATTCGTCTCTCCATTACTCGTTGAGTGCATTTCAGCTTGTGGAAACTTCTGGCAATTCTGATCTAAATATTGGAAAGACCGAAATACAAATAATGGCAAAGTTTTAATAAATAATATATTTATTGGATATAAAATCATTATGCCTAATTACGGATTTATTGCCGTTTATCGCCGACCACTTGTGACGTTGAAATACGATAAAAACCCTAATGGGCAGGATACGTAGCTAGAAGCGCAGAGGACAAGTGGACCAAGAACCTCCTAAGTTGGAGACCTCGAGATGGGAACAGAAGTGTGGGACGGCCACAGCTGAGACGGAGAGACAACCAGGTCCGACATGTCGGTGCAACCTGGATGCAGTCTGCACAGGACAGGACAACATGGCAAATGGAGGAAGCCTTTGTTCAGCAGTGGACGCCTAGACTGGCACAGGCTGATGAAGGAGAGGTCGCTATTAATGCGCCTGAGCTACCCGGGGATGTGGAGGGCCTTAAGCTCGCGGCATTTTCCTTCAATGATGAATAAGATATGATATGAAAAGATAAAATAAGAAAATGAAGACTTAAAAAAGAAAATGAAAACAAATACTCACTGAGTTCATCAAATCACTCTCCCTATCTATAGCTTTCATAAGTCACCTTGTTTATCTCTGTTTTACGAAAAAAAAATCATCGGAACAAGGTAGGTACGAACACTGAACAATGAACATAGACGAACACTGGAGTAGTACAAAGTTCATAATATTCAAAGGCTCAACTATTTTTTATTAGTTAAGTTTTACAGTTTTTCAGAGAATAAACCACAAAAAGCGACCCCCGAGATTCAGTATTTGTAAGTAGGTACTTATAATATTAATTAAATAAGCTCTAAGTAGGTAGGTAAAAAGAATAAGTAAAAAAATTAACAGTAGGTAGGTACGTACATTGTGCATCGGAAGGTCTCTCCTCGCACCCGAATAACACAGGTGCCAGTTAGGCCCCTTTTAATTCGCTCTTTCAGCCCAAACTTACTCAGACGGCCCCAGGGTTAGCCGAAAGGGCATCCCCCAACAACACCATCCGGAATGACACCTTCAATATCCCTGCTTCAAGGAGGGAAACAAAGTAATGTGCTATTGAGTAAAAATAGTTTTTTTTCCATTTTATGAGGTTAATTTCACTTCAATCTAAACACATTTAGGGTCGTTCCCTAGATTTTAATGCATATTAACAAAACAAAAATAAAAACTCTTTCAGGAAACGGGTTTCTGTCTTTCGGAAAAAAAGATAAGAGGTGTTTTTCATTTTTTTTTTAGAAATCTATACAAGATATGAAAAATATTTTACGGTCATTCAATATATCTACTTACTCTATTTTTTTCCAAAGCATATTTAGTAAGGTTGTCGTGATTCTAAGGTCTCCCATTTTCAGAAATTTTTGAAATGTCAATATGCCTACTCTTAATCACCAATTTATGTATTTGTTACTTACGTAATTCTTCCCACTTTGTGTATTTCCTAAATTCTGTAATTAAGGAAGCTAATATCGGCTTATGCAAGATAGGTACCTAATAAATTTTTCTTAAGAGTATGCATACCGACATTTCAAAAATTTCTAAAAACGGGAGACCTTCTATCTCGACAACCGTTACTAATTATGCTTTGGAACAAAATAGGGTAGATGCATTGAACCTTTATCTAGGGAATAACCGTAAAAGATTTTTTATATCTTGTATAGATTTCTCTGAAAATATTTTTAAAAACGCCTCTGATCTTTTTTCCGAAAGACGGATACTCGCTTCCCGAAAGTCGCGGAGTAAAATTTTATTTGTGTACTGATAATATGCATTAAAATCTAGGGAATAATCGTAAAAGTTTTTTGATAGACCCAAAATTAACCCTAAAAAATGGAAAAAACGCTATTTTTAGCATTTTATCATGCGATTGTCACGCAATTTTGAACCTTAATGCCGTGAGAAAAGACTGTGACGTCATTCCTGGTGCCATGCCCTTAATTATCATCCTTGAATTAAAAACTAGCTGGCACCTACCCGGAGTGTAAAAGACACCTATGCCCGATCCCACCAACTACCACCTAGGAAGCAGACCCCTAAGGAATTTCCATACAAAACCACAGATAATTTGAGTGATTATTATAACTGTCAAAACCTTTAAGATATAAATCCATACAAAATACAGCATGCAGCTCTACTTAGTTAGGTGGCCAAATATCTCGGCCCAGAATCTCCCTCACTTAAGTAGCTGCATGCTGTATTTTGTATGGATTTATATCTTAAAGGTTTTGACAGTTATAATAATCACTCAAATTATCTGTGGTTTTGTATGGAAATTCCTTAGGGGTCTGCTTCCTAGGTGGTAGTTGGTGGGATCGGGCACTAAACTCGTTGAAAATGAGTGAGTATTGTAGGCTTATAGCACGGGTCACCAAATGGGGAACCGGCATGATTTGTGCAAGCCTTAAGAAAACAGTAGATAAAATTCACAATTCTTTTAAATCAAGGTGGAAACAATTAATTTAATAATATCAAATTAAAACAAAAAAACGTCGCTTTTTTCATCATTTTAAAATTGTACCTATATAATAATTATGAAATTCTGTTAAATCACAATTGTCTCATCTTAAAAAAATGTCTGCGGCGCTAATTAAAATGAGGATTTGTTTAGCATTGCTTGCCTCGTAAGTATTTTTGTATCACGGAAAGTAAACTGGACTTTTTTAACGACTAAGAATGAATTGTAACCTCCTTGGATAGAGACACTGAAGGAACGTAATTCAGGGGTGGGGTTTGCCGGGGGACCCCCCCCCGGCAAACCCCCCACTTCAAACCCACGCCAATTATGATGCAATAAATGAATTAATTGCTTGTAATATTTTTTTATCTAAAAGGCTCACACCGTATGAAAGACCGCGAACGGTCGCAATTATAAAATGCGAATACGAAGTTCATTCATCAGTCACATCACTAATGTTTATAATAGGTATCAAATCTAGCCTTTTTGTCCAACCCTATCGACTAGGAGATTAGTTTCTACGCAAGCTGTAACCGTCAACGTATCTATTTAAGAGCTCGTATGAGAGATGTTATTGAAGTGTGAAATAGTCGCCAGCAAAGCGTAAATAATAAATAAATAATTTATAAGTGAATGTTTAATTAAATAAATCAATATAAAGTAATAATTCAAAATGTTTTTCATATATTTAATATTGTTTCTAATAGTTATAACTGCGTTATCTCATTTTCAAAATAAAAAGGCTATAGATATGATGAAAAATGTTCCCGGACCCTTAGTTTTACCATTCATTGGAAATGCTCACAGTGTAATTGGAAGCGGTTCAATTGGTATGTATTTTTTACATTATTTTCAAATACTATAGTACTTAGTTGAAATAAATTAAAACAGATTTTCGTTTTCAGTAAATTTTCACATAGATTTATGACATATTTTCACATAGTAGATACATGGAATGCTTCCTCTAGTGAATGACCGTAACAGATCTTTCACCCAACTATGAAGTCACGGTCATTTCCTGCGGCGTTTTAAGGTTCAAAATAGCATGAACAATCGCACGATAAAATGTAAAAAAGCGTTTTTTCTTACTTTTTGGGGAAAATCGCTTCATTAAAAAAAAAACGAGTTGCTGTCTTTCGAAAAGAATTCAGATGTGTTTTTCACATTTTTTGTTGCGAAATGCGTACAAGAAGAAAAAAATTACCCGCTTTACCTAGATAAAGGTTCAATGTATGTACGCTATTTTTTATCCGAAGCATATTTAGTAAGATTGTCGTTTTAAAAAGTGTCCCATTTTTAGAATTATTTGAAATGTCGATATACCAAATAGTTCACATATTTTTCAGTAATGAAGTTCGCCACCTATTCTGAATGTCATATATCATGTATGTGTCTCAAATCTTGCGATCGATTTCCTCATTCCTAGACTAAAACTAGAGCCCTGAAACTTAGTGAAAGTGATGTAAACTACATGACATTATAATTCTGTAATCTGTACCATACTCGATCAGCATTGTCCAGAGACAAAAAATATCTCATTCAGTTTTTAAGGGATCCAAGGGCTGTGTGGTGTCATGTGTGGTATCATATGAAAAGGGTGCGGAAAAGAAATTCAGATAGAATTTCAATTTTTATCCAGTCGAAGCCATCAGGAGACACCGAGCGATCGGGAGGATCCATCAGTCACTCAAATGAAGCATTCTTTATGTTATAAATACATATTTTCTATGTTTTTATTGTTTCTGTATAAATGTATTAATTTTTCTCTTTTCTTTTTGGTTTTCCATAGTTTCCTAAGTAGGTATGTGTACAAAATTTTCTCATTTTTATGTCACAAGTGGTTGGTTGGCAGACATTGCCTAGGGCAATAAACTCGCCATTTGGAATAATGTTGCTTTATATCCAATAAAGGCTTTATTTATTTATTTATTTATCTAAAGCATGTCTTCAAATTTTCTTTGAAATTGCATGTTTTCTTTTTACTTCGTGGATTCTGACAAACTCTTGACTTATTAAAATACTTCGTGAGATTAAAATGATCATTTCTGATAATGTATCCATAAAAATTGACATCGACTTCGGTTAATTTCGGTTAATCAAATGAATGACGATCAAATATAAGATCATTTCGATTTAGATAGATACATCATCGCATCAACATGAAACGAAATAGCTCTCATTGATTTGTCATAACAACATTATTGTTGAAAAACAATCTTGATAAGTGAAAAAAACTGATTTCATATTCAATGTGGAAAAATCGTTGTTAGTACGTCTTTTCTAAGTTCAGAAACTTCATTTTTTTTAAATAAACGTCATTGATGAATAAATAATTTATTAGAATGAAATCATCGAATTATATTATGTGTAATCTTTTCAATACTTACCTTATGTAAAGGCAGGTCCAGACGCTATGTTTTGTACAACCTTTTGTCTGCACAGTTCAAAACTTTGCAGATAAAACGTTGCGCGTAGACTGGAAAACTGCGCAGTTTTGAATCCCGCGCAATGACTGTACAGTTGCAGCGATAACTGAGCAAAAGAGCATAGATATCTGTGACCAGGGGTGGAACTTTCTAATCTTTCTCACTCGAAAAACGCAGATCAAATGCATACTAAAAACGCCCTTATGTATATCGCTGTAAGGGTCATTTTCCATAAACATTTTATCTGCGTGTTTTGGGCGAGAAAGCGTACAAAGTACCACCCTTCAGACCACTGTTCAGACAAGTCGGTGCATGTGGACGGTAGCACCGTTTTCCGATTCATTTTGTTCCTCAGTTTCAATTCGTCAGGCCAAAATTGACCACAGCAGTACCTTCTCCATGACGGTATCCACGAAATACACAGACATCACTGCACCGTGTGGACGCTCTATTAATTGCACCGTTTTCATTCCGTCTCAAGACTGCGCAGACAAAAGGTTGTACAAAACATAGCGTCTGGACCTGCCTTAAGAAAGAAATAATAAATTATATTTTTAAGTATTATAATGTACACACTACTCGCACGCAAATTTTTACCTGATTTGTAAATATTGAAGAAAAAGAGTGAATAAAAAACATTAAGAAAAAGGTATTTTACCAAACAACAATCGTTCTTACAATATTAACGTAATGAAAGAATACGTATGTGTATTTTGTATGCGTAATGTTCTCAGGTAATTGTACAAAATTGTGTCATATAAGTACTCGTATATGTGTATGTCAAAAACATACATAAATGAATCTGTGGCGTATATAGATTTTCATTTCGGGGGGGGTTTTATCATTCAGTATGAAAAAATATATACCTATTATATATGCCTAAAGGTATGTACTACAGGCGGGGTAGCTGCGCCCTGCCCCTCCCTGCCGACGCCCATGAGCGAGTATGATAAAAAAATTAGGTGTTTGTAAAATTTCTATAAGACATTTTACTTTTTATTCAAGAATGAGACTCGCCACCCATTCTAAATGTTCTATTTGTTGTAGGCACATTGTATGTATTTAATTGTGTAACCATTTTGTTGGGATACGTCGCGATAGTGTGATAGTAGTAGTAGTGTAGTACTTATGTAGTTCTATCTTTTCATGCTAAATTGGATTTTTTTTCTCGTAATGTAAAACAGTACAAAAAACTGGCCATTTTATGGAGCTTGACTGCTCCGTTGCTATTTATTTTAGATAAAAAAAATTATATGCTAATTTTGTAGTAAATTTTACGTTCTTTCATTTTGTGTAGAAAAATAACTTACGAAAGTTGTCAGTTTTCGTGTTCGAATAAAGAAATCGCCAGAAAATGATTATTTTCGCCGTTTTTAGTATTTTTCGCCATGTTCAGTCACGAAATTTTGTTGGCAAACCTCGAATTCTGATTCAGCATCCCAAGAAACGTTTAGAATGAATGAAATCCCGACTACCCCACAACTTTCCATCGAGGAACTGCTTTGTGTTTAATTTCCCTGGATTGAATAATATGAATGAAAAATGTTTTCCATAATAATATGCTATATGTAATACCTAATCGTTTTTAAAATGTCTGATGTTATTGCAAATGTATTTTTAATAAGATTACGAAAATAACGTAAAAAAACGCATTTATTCAGAACTTTGACAGAGATTGTAATGTCGCACAATATCATAATTAGTACCTGGAGATGGGTACTCATAGTACGCGAAGTTTGAAGGATTTGCATTGTTAATTAGGGCACCTCCGAAAAGATCTCGAAAAAAATAAAATTATAATACAAATTAAACAAAAAACTAAAGAATTATGTTCCTTTTTTGTTTGTCTATAGATATACATAATTAATTGGGTAATTTGTATTAGTGTTTAATAAGTACTACTTACGGAATTAAATATTTAAGTACCTATATGTAGATGAGGACCTACAATCAGTATGGTAATTTTTCTTTTTCCTCCTTTTTTTCGTATGGCAATGCACAAATTTAGGATAACCTTTGCGATTATATAGGCTGTGTTTTAACGTCGCCAGTTTTTTTTGGAGAAAAACTTTTTTGTAGGAGATGCCACGATGATGAGGGGATCCAAGTGAAGTCGAGTGTGGTATCGTACGAAAGGGCGTTGGAAAAGAAATTCAGATCTTAAGTCATATTTTGTCCAGCTTAAGCCTATAAAGTATGCCGGCTTGGTTTGTTAAATTTGCCGTTGCGAAGCACGGGTAACTCAGCTAGTAAATAAATAATACTTTATTGGCCAAAGAAATATACAGAGAGAGATACAAAAGAGTACAGTGGTGGTTTTTGGAAAGGAGGACTTATTGCAAAAGCAATATCTTGTAATATCAATGTTGCATCTACTCCTCAACGGATGCGGCGTTAGCATCGAAAATTAGGTTAATTGTGAAACAGTTTCTAACCGCAGCATATATACAACTTTAAAAAATTACACGATTGACAGCAGGATGTGGTGGAATTGGTGAACGTTGCCCTGGGCATAAAGTGATCACTTAAGCCAGCCAAAGCCGACTCGTAAGCGTCGGAACACCCATCCTGCTTCCTCCCTAAGGGAGTTCACATAATGCTGCATTATGTGAACGAAGATGCCTCTCGTTTCTGTTGAGTGGAAAAACTTAACAATATCTTACAGTCAACCCGACCACCCGGTATAGGTAAAACTAACGTACGTCTAGCTAATTTATGCAATGAGATATTTTCTAGTTATTCTAATGTTTGTACATTGCACCTAATTATTTAAAAAAATATTGTGAAGAAAACATAGGTACCTTCAATAACAATCTTACCTGCACATTTAATAAATATTATATTTTTCATTTACCTGGTGTAGGAAAGATGACATAAGTAATCCTAAAATTTTATGTCTTCAAATCCTAGATCCGTTTTTCGCGGTCTTACAAACGATACCAAACACGCTCTTCCGGAGCCCTTGGATTCCTTCGTTCCAATTGCGCCTCCCACCAAGAATTGACAGATTCTTAATTTATAAAAAGATATGAGTTCTATTCGTGAAGCACTTTCGTGAGATAACAAACACGGCGATATGCGGTGACTGGATCCTCTCTATCTCTCGGTGTCTTCCAAGGCTAGATCTGGACAAGATCTGACTCAGGATCTGGATTTATTTTCCAACGCCCTTTCATACGATACCACACATGACCCTTGGATCCCCCTGAAACGCTTTACATCTTTTATTGTCTCTGAAGAAAGCTGATCCATTTTTGCACAAAATCGTATTGTCACCGAGTCTATGTACTTTGCAAAGTTTCAAGTCTCTAAGTAGTCATGAAGTGGTTGCAAGATTTGCGCACAGACAAACAAAAATAAACAATAAATCTTCTAAAAACGGTACAACCTAATCTATCTATCTATCCCCTAACGGTGGGTCCCTTTCGTGGTAGACATAATATCGGAGGAAGACCTCAAATTTTAATTAGGTACCTATGTATGTTACTGAATATCGAATTCTCCACACCTTTCATATACAATAGGTATGTTTATTTCTAAAAGTGGTACTTACGGCATCCAAATTTCAATATTTTTTTTATATAATGAGCACCTAATCATAAAGTCTTCATAAATAATGTACCTATATTCTTCCTTTCAGGTTATTCGGGTGTTGGCCGCGTGTCTGTTGATCTTGTCTAGCTTTCGGCAGCGATACTCCTGCCATCTTCAGGATGAAGTAGATAGAATAATGTACCTACTTACCTAATTAAAATTTACCAATTGTAACGTGTTTGTGAAAAAACAACAGAAAAAAACAATGGTACCTACCTACTAAAGCAATTATGGATATGTGAAAAATTTCAAGATGATGAGACATAGGGAAGTTATTAAAATTTGTACAGTGAATGAAGGCGCAGACAACGCGGGTAGATGACATTGGGTAGAATGTATATTTTATTATGTGTTTCCAGAACTGTTTTGAATTTGAATATTTTTTAGGGCGCTAATTTAAGTAGACGTGTTTGAATATTTATAAATGATTAAATCCAATGTAATTTGTCATTTTTTATTAAGTTTTTTTACCTCCTCGCTGTATCACTATTTTTCCTCAAATCGCCCCGCAATGTGATTATGAATGATAACTTTATTAAGAGTAGGCATATTGACATTTCGAAAATTTCTAATAACGGAGGCGCCTTCCTACGGTGTGTGAATCCACGTACAAATCCAAATTCAGGAAGGGGCGCGTCCGTAAATCTACAGACGCTTTCATAGCGATTTGTATGGCGGTACGTAATATCGCAGACGTGCACAGATCGTGTGATGTAGGTTGCCTGTGAATCCACAGACGCGCCTTGATCAATCCATGTAATCCATTAGATCTCGGGAACCGTCAGATAATAAATAATAATAATAAATAATAAACTTTATTGTAAATGAAACATTTATACATAAGCATTAAAATTAGATTTACCTAACTAGGTAGAGCCCGTACTAAGGTAAATCAGTTTCAGCCTTTGGTTACATCTGATTTGATTTAGAAAGAAAAAAATAATAAGATAAGACAATAAGATAAGAAAGAAGAAAAAAAAAAAACAATAGCATTAGAAGTAAAGTATTGAAATTAAAAGCAATGACAATAGTAACAGTATGCAAGTAATAACAATAGCATTAAAATTAAAACAAGAATAGTATCAAAACAATATTAACTTTTAGAAAGAAAAAGAAAAAAACAAATAATGACAACAGGGTAAGAGAAGCAATACAAAAATACAAAAATAATCAACCATCAAGCGCGAAGACAGAGACAGACACACACACACACACACACACACACACACACACACACACACACACACACACACACACACACACACAAACATCACGTTCACTAATACACCGCTACACCAATATCTACACAAATATACCGCCACACCAATATCCACCACCCACTCCACAATCTTACAATAAAAAATACGCCAGATTCGAGGAGGCTTAGGTAGGTATATAATTGAGAATTATCTCTGTTTCGTTGCGTCCAATCTTTAGCAGCCATTCAGTAATAAGTTTTTTTGGTAAGGGGCTGTGCGTCATTTGTCGTTTTGTCAGTACTTTGTCCTGTATTTTGTTAAGGAGTCTCGGTGCCTGGAAAGTAAAATGTCTTTGTGCAAAAACTGTCCTCGTTTTTGGTACCTTAAAAAATTGTTTGTTTCTACATCTTGTCGATAGGTTGTGCGTTATTTGTGTCTGTAGGTGCTTATGTTTTATATAGTGTAAGATTATAGTCTTTGTATATGTCTGTCTTACGTCCAATACACCGAACTGCCGAAAAAGTGCATCCGAGGGACATCTGAATGGTTTTTTGTTGATTACTCGAATAATTGATTTCTGGGCTTTGACCAAAGGATCCAGGGCCGTCAGCGTAGCTCCTCCCCAACCAAGAATACCGTACGATAAAACACTATGAACCAGAGCAAAGTACACAGTCCTGAGCATGCTGTTAGACAACATATTCCTCACCTCTTTAAAAATGTATAGGGTGCTCCTGAGTCTCTTTGCTGTAATAGTTATATGCTCTTTCCAATCAAGTCTTTCGTCAACAATTACGCCCAGGTACTTGGCACTCTTTACCTTCCTGATGATTGGACAATGGCATGGCGAAAAGTTGCCAACACTGGTGTCACAGTTATGTATTTTAATTGTTTTATTTTTTAGATAGTCATCGTCTCTGTTCGTAATGCTGATTGTCATGTAATTAGTCTTTTCTACGTTAAGGGTAAGCAAGTTCAAGTCCAGCCATCTCCTCACCATCCTCAGACCCTCCTCAGTCCTCTGATAAGCTTCGTCCCATGAAGCGCCACGAAAAATAAGTGCGGTGTCGTCAGCGAATGACACTAAATATGCTTTGAAATAGAGATACTAAGAGATACTAAATATGCTTTGAAAAAAATAAAGTAGATACACTGAACCTTTATCTTGGGAATAACAGTAAAAGATTTTTTATATCTTGTATAGATTTCTCAAAAAAAAAACTGTGAAAAACACCTCTGATCTTTCTTCCGAAAGACAGAAACTCGGTTCCCGAAAGTCGTAGAGTTTTTTTTTTTGGTATTGATAATATGCATCAAAATCTAGGGAATAACCGTGAAAGTTTTTTGATTGAAGCAAAATTAACCTTAAAAAATGGAAAAAACGCTATTTTTACCATTTTATCACGCGATTGTTTAGGGGATTTTGAATCCTAATGCCGTGGGAAATTACCGTGACGTCATAGTTGGGCCGGGAGCGTTAATATTGTTTCAATTGTGTATAAGTATACAAGTAAGTACGTGCTAATATAAAGTACCAAGAAAACTATGTAATGCATTAATAAAATAAATACCTACTTAGGGTTTTTACAATAAATACGTAAATAACTATGATTGCTAGTTTACTTAACTACTAATTTAATTATAACCATCTCGACAAAATGTCGTATATGTACTTCTACAACAGAATCATCATTTTCCGGAAGTTGCGACAGCGTTAAAAATTCCCTACTGGGAAAGGATTATTTTCGTCATTAACTATTTTCTCCTATGTCTTACTATAATCCGAAAAAATGGGAAAAACCGCGTAGTGGAACCTTTTCGGGGAAAGCAGGGGGGAACGCGTCAAAAATTTGGTATGTCTGCCGGTCTGCCCTGTGGCGATGTATGACCCTGTGTAAACTTTTATTGTAATCACATTTCGATTAATAAAAAAAAAAGGTCATATTTGTTTTTCCCTCTTCGCATCCAGGCTCTGCCGACTGTTTGGATACTGTCATCATGTCATGTCAGGTTGGACAACGTCAACACACTCCTGCTCTTTAATTGTCCAGGGCATCCATTAGAGAATTATTCTGGGTGCCCACTTAGTGTCATCTTGTCTGGCCATATGTCCCAATGTCCAGCCCACTGCATTTTAGATTTGCAACTTCTTCGTCTTTAATTACATTAAGGGTAAACCACGTCCACCCCTGGATGTTTCAGGAGCTTCATCTCCTATGTCATCCAGTCTCTTCGCCGGAAGGGCTCCCCTCAACAAACCTCTCCCGAAACTACTCTAATCACCCTTCATCATCAGCCCATCTCCGTCCACTCCTGAACAAAGGCCTTCATGTCGTCCTGTCCCGTGCAGACTGCATGCAAATTTCGCCAACACGCCCGACCGGGTCGCCTCTCTATCTCAGCTGTGGTCATCCCAGACTTCTGTTCCCAAGTTAGGAGGTCTCCAAGTTAGGAGGTTCTTTATCCATTTGTCCACTGCACATCTAGCCACGTATTGAGCCCATTTCCACTTCAGGGATGTTACGGTCTATTATGTCAGATGACTTTGGTTCAACG
Source organism: Ceraclea dissimilis (assembly GCA_963576895.1). Taxonomy (NCBI): domain Eukaryota; kingdom Metazoa; phylum Arthropoda; class Insecta; order Trichoptera; family Leptoceridae; genus Ceraclea; species Ceraclea dissimilis. The sequence goes on from OY756360.1 coordinate 3,112,118, forward strand.
TCTTAGGTACCTATATCTTCATTTCTGACTCTGTTTCTCAAGCAACACCGTCCATTATATCGTCAACTTTTATCCTGAGACAATTGCTTATACGAGTTTTCACTAATTATGCATTATCTTCTTTTCCAGATGTCTTCAGAGCTATGGAAATCTTGTATCAGGATTTCGGAGGGAGGGCGAGGGCATTCATTGGACCCAAACTGCTGGTGTTCATAGCGAATGCGAAGGACGCTGAAGTAAGAACCTAAATAACTATTATGCCTAGAGAATAGAGATCAAATTAATCAGAGTGTCGCAGATCACATTCATGAAGTTAGTTCTGCTTAAAAGAAAACATTGTCAAAAACTCGATTTTGAATAATTTTGCATAACATTGTTAACCTTTTGTTTGTATGCCAATGACCTTATAACAATCAGAAGTAGTTTTGCTGCATTCCTATTGAAAAACTAGTTTGACACCATAATAACTGCATAATGCACCACTTCTTGCATAAAATTATATTTACCTAGGCATCCATCACCTACCTGTTGTTTGTGTGCTAAAACTTTAATAAAATCTACAAAATATGCGTTGAAAACAATGAGAGAAATTGAAAGAAAAAATTAAAAGAAAAACATTTAAGTTCTATTCTGCTCTATTCTATCCCCTCGCGGCACATTCCTTGCGGGGTAGGCAGAGGGAACAGATAGCCAGACCTTCCTTTCCTTATCCTTATACACACTTCGTGCTTCTATCACATTCATGCAATTCGTCAGACACACTCTACGATTCCATTTAATCAGAACACATCCGTCCTTGAGAATCTGATCTACATGATCAAGCCATGTGGTTCTTGGACGGACGTTTTTCCTTAAATCTCTTCTTTCTCCCAGGTATAGTTTCTTTGTTAACCTTTCATCAAACTATAGACAGTTCTCCATTGGATGATTTCACTTTTGATTGGGGAAAGACATTCCATAAAAGCGAACCGTCTAATATTAGCCTTGGATAGTCTTATTTCTACCCTCTCTGGTAACCTTGCAAAAGGCGCGGCATGAAAGGATAAATGTGTAATGGTTATTATAGAAAAAGATTTTCTATCACTGATACGCCTTTTGTGAATCATACCTCTAGTAAATGATTATTTTGTTGTTACTTTAAGACGCGTAAACATGACGCGTACATATGTAAATTGTTATGTAAACTTCTGATTGACTGCATTGTCAAGGTCACAATGCAGTTTACCTCTGATCTAAGTTTAGAAATAGGTGCCTAATAATTTCTTTTTCATCTTTTACAGGCTCTTTTAAATACTCAAGAATTTATCGAAAAGGCTGACGAATATGATTTCCTCCACGCCTGGCTGGGGACGGGTCTACTGACCAGTAAAGGTGAGTAACCAGCGGCAGAAGCTCTTGTATACATTTTAAGGTACGAAACCTACCTATGTACGTACGTCGTACATATCTGTGTTAAAAAAATTAATGGGGTAACCAGAATTCTATGTTATGCAGAGAAACGCATCGGTGTTTACACCCTTGGGTGAATGCCGTAAAAAAACAAAAGGTCTAATGCAGTCTAATTTCATAAAATTTGGTCAAAAATATAATTCACTCTTCGCCACTGGTACCAGGGCCAATTATGTACATTTATTTACATTTCAAAGGAATAGGCCCTGATATTTGCGCCCTTCCCCCCCCCCCGGCCACTCTCATTTGTAATGTAAATTAGACGAGTCCAAGTGCCCGAAATTAGGGCCTAGGGACGATAATGAACAATAAACAACAACAATAAACATTTTTTTTATCCAATAAAGAATGCACAATTTGAAAAGAGTACTGGGAATTTGCGACTTTTATCCAATAAAGTTTGCGACCTTTATCCAATAAAGAATGCACAATTTGAAAAGAGTACTGGGAATTTGCGACTTTTATCAAGGATAGAAAACTCTTTTATCTAAGAGTGACTTGTTTGTTGTTTGGAGCTGGCGAACGCCGCCCTCCGAAGGCTGCCGCCCATAGTCCCCGGCCTACTCAGCCTTTTGACAAATCCGGACCTGACTGGTACTCTTCTTCTTCTCCCTGGCGATTATTAATCCCACAAGATGGTGGGGTCCGCCTTTCTTGTCCTCCGCCGCCACTCTGCCACTCTGCCCTATCCTGTGCGTCCTGTATGGTGACACCGCAATCTCGCATATCGCGCTCGGCCACTTCCCGCCACCTACGCTTTGGTCTTCCTCTGCATCTCCTACCAGGGACTTGGAGGGCTTGCGCTCTGTTTCCTATATATTCGGGTGGTCTTCTGTTTACATGCCCGTACCATCGCAGTCTGCTCTCCTGGATTTTATCTGACACGTCACGTACGCCCAGGCTCCCGCGAATGTAAACATTGCGGATTCTGTCTAGACGCGTGACGCCGCACATCCATCTTAGCATTTTCATTTCAGCAGACTGAATAGCACGGACGTGCCTAAGGGAAGTGTTCCAGGTCTCAGATCCATAGGTGAGCACCGGTCTAATAACGCTTTTATATATTAAGCCTTTGAGTTTGACGGGCATCTTTTTGTCACATGTGACCCCTGTGACCTCGCGCCACTTCATCCACGCTGACGATATGCGATGTTGGATATTAGTGTCCAGATCTCCAGATGCATGGACCTGACTGGTACCTACATCCTATTAGAAAAATGAATAAATTTTCAACATCTATCACTTTGAAACGCAGAAGTTGCTGAGCTCAACGTTTATTTATTGTTATTTTCAGGTGAGAAATGGCGAAAACATAGGAAGATAATCACTCCAGCATTTCACTTTAAGATATTGGAGAGTTTCATTCAAGTCTTCAATGACCAGAGTGGATATCTTCTGAAGAAACTCCGTAACAATGCCGGAAATACATCTTTCAACGTTTATCCGTTGATCGCATTGTACGCACTGGATGTCATATGCGGTAAATATTTTTTTATAATTATTATTTAAGCTTTTGACGATTGAATTTGTTGAGATCTAGATCACTCGCAGACGAGTTGATGGCCGGAGGGAAACATAGAATAGAAGCGAATTTGTTAAGAAGTGAGACTTTCTTATGTTTGAAATTTGAGTACATGGTTGGCGCAGTTGGTTGAGGCAGCAGTCTCTCAAGCTGGAGGTGTCAAGTTCAAACCACGGTCCTGCCGATGTATTCCCCACTTTGCGGTACAGGCAAGTGCAAGGTGTGCAGGAAAGTATTTGGGTTTGTGTATGCAAGCCCAGATCCTTAAAAAAAAAGTGATATGGATAAGATTTCATGTCGTTGGGGTGTCTTGACTCAATTAAAAATTTGAGATATTTGAGAATCGATAGTTGTTTGGACCAAAAATGAATACTTAAATGTGTTTGTTTTTTGTCAAATCCTAAAATTTTTAATTTAATTTCAATTTTTTTAATTTAATTTACAACATTTTTTAATTTATTTTCAGAGACAGCGATGGGGGTGTCTGTAAACGCCCAGGGAGATTCAGAGTCTGAGTACGTGAAGGCTGTAAAATCGTAAGTTTCACATTCTTAATTAATAAGTAATTTACATTTCTCGCGTACGAAGACGTATAAAATTATTACCTTTTAAGGGCATGGCACCAGGAATGACGTCACAGTCATTTCCCACGGCATTAAGGTTCAAAATCGCGTGACAATCGCATGATAAAATGGTAAAAATAGCGTTTTTTCCATTTTCGGGGTTAATTTTGCGTCTATCAAAAAACTTTTACGGTTATTCCCTAGATTTTAATGCATATTATCAGTACAAAAAAAAATAACCTCCGCGACTTTCGGGAAACGAGTTTCCGTCTTTCGGAAAAAAGATCAGAGGTGTTTTTAAATATATTTTTTGTGAAATCTATACAAGATATAAAAAATCTTTTACGGTTATTCCCTAGATAAAGGTTCAATGCATCTACCCTATTTTGTTCCAAAGCATATTTAGTAACGGTTGTCGAGATAGAAGGTCTCCCGTTTTTAGAAATTTTTGAAATATCGGTATGCATACTCTTAAACATTTTAACTCTTTGTCGGCGGCAACCTTAACTACGAAAGTACTCCTGTAATTTACGGGGGGAATCAATTTTCCGTTCAGTTTTTCAGGTGTAGAAATATATAATTTACCCACAATGTTTCATGTTTGTAATTATAAGGTTATACCTATTTGACTGTCGTGCATTTATCAATTTGTTTTCAGTTTTTTTAAAAGGTATAATTCACACTGTCGCTAACATTATTCATATTTCGCGCTAACACTCTCATACAAAATTTGAAAATGTGGAAGCGACAATAGAACGTTTTTTCCTTAGAGCATATCGCTGGATAAATTCGCTGAATTTATGTACTACATTTATCGCACGCGATAATTAACTAGTTAGGTGCGTTTTAATCGCAAACCTTATAAAAATACTCGTAAATATCAAAAAACTAGGGCCTCAAAACAATATGTGGACAACAAATTACTTAACAGAAGGTTGAGGCATATTCGTACTGTTTTATTAAACCGGTCAGTTTCACGGCCAAGGATTGTTATGTAGGCAGTAATAAACATTTATTTTATGTGTCGTATTTTATGTTCCAAATTATACAAATTAATAAACATAGGCCACCAATATTTCGCGTATTATATATCTTGTAGTTATTTCTGTTACGTGAATATACAGTAGAGTCTGGCTAATCCGGCACTTCAGTACGTCGCCAGTTTATTGTTTATTGTTGTTTATCGTCCTTAGACCCTATGTCGTCGGGCACTTGGACTCGTCAGTTTTACATGATTATATATATATATATATATATATATATAACAATTAAGGCAATAATGCACAATATCAATGCTAAAGAGTGTAAAGGGCTCTGTTAGCATTTCGTCAGTGACATAGTATGAGCAAGACAAAAGATATAGTGAAAGCACAATAAACAATTTATGATATAGTCAGTTCAATGCTGAAGTGAATGTAAATGGTTCATTCCAGCATTTCGTCGACAGAGTAAAATGATTTATCAACGAGGTACGTTTTCACTGCTTCCCTAAATTTACTATCACTCAGAGACTTCATTTCTTCAGGCAACTTGTTGAACATTGAACAGGCGCCAGTGCCGGATTCGTCAAAAAAGTCGAGTAGGTCGGGGACTATGGGCGGCAGAGATTTAGAGGGCGGCGACCGGAATATCTTTTACCCCCACTCGACGATTTTTGCGCCAAAGTTCAACGGTTTTAGTCTTCTTAGCTTTTCTTAGGGGCCCTCCCCCCTGTCGACAATTTTTTTGTTGCCCAAGGTTAACAGTTTTAGTTTTTGTAACATTTCCTGGGGACCCCCCCACCCCATCGACGAAAGAAAATTTGGATGCATTTTTAAGTCGACGAGGGAGGGGGGCGGTTAAAATCTTAGGGCCTACTCCCGTGAAAAGTGACGTCGACACGTCCACTAATCCGGTATCCTTCGTCACCACCCCTCTCTCCCTCCACCCCGCTACCACCGACGGTCCTGCACTCAATTAACGGCTATATATTTTTTGATAAATTTGATTATAAAGTACCTAAGACTATTTTGCTATATGAATTATGCCGCAGTATAGTATACTTAAACACATACGAGTATCTACTTGTTCCAACATAAATAATATGTGATACTTTATTCTATTTACCTTGCATTTTGCCATACAATCCAGTAATCTGAACTTTCCAATAATCCGGCACCCTTTGGTTTTTAATAGTGTCGGATTATTGAGACTCTACTGTACCTACCATCACCATAGACCAAAACAATAACATTAGTTGACAAAAACAACAAAAAACAAGATGACATCACACCAATACAATCGTAACTAGTTTTATATAATTTTATTATATTTGATATTAGTAAGTTCCTATATGCTGTCATTGGGCTTCGGCGCCCTGAATTGTTCTCAGCCAATACTGAGAAAATCATCTTGAAACTGAAGACAGCGATAGATGAAAGTGTGGACTACAGATTGACCGTTTTATAAAAAAAATATAACGAATATACCCATGAAATTTAGGGATCTGAAGGTTATCCATTCAGTTTTTCAGATATAAAAGTATAATTTAGCCAAAATACTGGTAATTATAATCTTAACAAATTGGCTGTTCGAGATTTATTAATTTCGTCCCAGGTTTCTTTTAAAAAGGTATAATTCACATTGCCGCTTACGTTATTCTTATTTCTTTCATTTCATTCTCAACAAAATTTGAAAAAGTTGAAGCGAACATAGAACGATTTTTGCTCAGTGCATATGGGCCCTTAATATTTTTACTCAGTTCATATAGGCCCTTAATATTTTTAACTTTTTAACTTTGTAAACTTTTCAAGGGCCTTGTAAGGAAGAAAATAAATAAATACGTTTCAATTATTTAAGAGTATGCATACCGACATTTCAAAAATTTCTAAAAACAGGAGACTTTATATCTCGATAACGGTTACTAAATATGCTTTGGAACAAAATAGGGTAGATGCATTGAACATTTATCTAGGGAATAACCGTTAAAGATTTTTTATATCTTGTATAGATTTCTCAAAAGAAATTTTATAAACACCTCTGATCTTTTTTTCCGAAAGACGGAAACTCGTTTCCCGAAAGTCGAGAAGTATTTTTTTTTGTACTGATAATAAGCATTAAAATCTAGGGAATAACTGTAAAAGTTTTTTGATAGACGCAAAATTAAGCCCCAAAAATGGGAAAAAACGCTATTTTTACCATTTTTTCATGCAATTGTTCACGCGATTTTGAACCTTAATGCCGTGGGAAATTACTGTGACGTCATTCTTGGTGTCAAGCCCTTAAGCAGTATTAATTTAATTGTTATTTTATGTAAAACCAGTCATTTGCGGTAATTAATAATATGATTTTCAATGCTTTACGTATGTAGATACAAGATTGGAAATTCTAGGTTAACTATCTATGCATATATGCATAGATAGTTAACCTAGAATTTCCTGGTTTTTTGGTATGTTGATACGCACCGAACACAACCAAGGGACACAGTACATACACACCTAGATTTTTTTGATAAATAATGCGTTTAATTTACCTGTATCTTAACTACGCATAATATTTCGATACTAAGAATTAGGTTATCAGGTAGGTACGTATTAATGATCTATTTCTCATAATAATTAGATACAGTTTTTAAAACCTTGTAATTAGAATAAAGTACAGATAAAAATTCCAAGTTAGGTACACAAATAGTAATAGTACCTACTGGTAAAACTCTTGAATTTTTATTGAGGGTTGAAAAGTTTTTTATTAAATATAAGTACCTATAATTATTAATTTAGGAACCAATAAACATTCCATTACATAATACTAGTATTATGAAGGCCTTTTGGCAAATTTTGCATGTTCTATGAATATGTATGTAAATTTAAAGCAGCGACGCGTTCGTGGGTGGCTAAAAATTTTCGTCGAAACCTCACTTTTTGTGTCGCATGTTTGCAGAGCTTGACGAAATCGAATAAGAACGTTGTAAATTATGGAATTAATACTAGTTTTTTGTTGATTGTGTGGATTTTTTTTTGAATTCGCTATACCACCAGCGCTTTAAATCAGTCAAAAAATATTGGTCGACCAATACTTCTAGACATAAAGTTTACATTCAATGAAGTAAATAAATTTGGAAAAGTTTGTAAAGAATTGTAGGTACTTACTGAAATAATAAAGTAACATATAGGTAGGTACATAACTACCAGGCGCGAAGCTATCTAAGAACACGATTCCCATCGAGTTACCTTTTGGAAAAAAAGACAGGTATAATAGTGTCTAATCGGACGTAATCCCATAAGAAATGTTAGCCCGGCTTCCCTTCTGCAGAAATCCACCCTTCGTCACTGATAACTACCCACTAATTACTATTTAATTATCATAACATTACCCAATAAAATTTGATTTAGCCTGGGAGTGCCGCAACTACCATTTTGTGCTTTAACTTGTAAAGGTTTAGAATCATGATCTATCATAACCACACTACTTATTTATTTTCTATTTATTTCCTACGTTTATCTCCTTCGAAAACATCCCTTCCAATCTCCTGTCCTCTTCTGTATCACCCAAATCAATACCGTTAGAAACAAAAAATCATATGTTCTATTCTATACCCTCACGCCACATCTCTTGCGGGGTAGGCAGAGAGAAGAGATCGCCAGAATTTCCTATACTTAAACACACTCTGTGCTTCCACCACACTCATGCAATTCGTCTTACACACTTTACGATTCCTTTTACTCAGAACACGTCCGTCCTTGTGAACCTAGTCTACACGACCGCGCTTTCTTGCACTTCTTCTTTCTCCCAGGTATATTATCTTTGTCATCTTTTCATCATTCATTCTCTCTACATCTCCCAACCATCTTAACTTGTTCACTTTCATTTTAGTCACAACATCCGTGTTACATTTACTCAACTCTCTTATCACCTCATTTCTTATCCATCTCTCAAGGTTTTTCTACACATTCTTCCCAGCGATGTCTTTCATGTCATACATAATATGTACTACTGTACCTATATTTACCCAAAAACATAATTATTGTATCTATAAGTAATCTTATAATAATAAAAACATTATTGCCATAATAAGAACATTATTTATTTATTATGCAAATGGCGGGTTTATTGCCATTGGCAATATCTTCCAACCAACCAAAACCCGTTCTGTAGTCCTCTTGTGATCTGTCTGCTTCGAGTCTGTGTATGTGTGTTTATTCGTTTTTTCCTTTGTTTGTCAAAGTACCTACTCATTTTTTTTTTCATTTTTTATTTTTCAATTTGCTCCAAATCAGTCTGATATTAGATTAGAATGTTGATTTTGGCATTATGCGATAATTTGTTAATTTCTCATAAACATTGATGATAACCAGTAGTACACCAGGAAATTCAATTATTCTTTTTATTAGGTAGGTACTATATCCTTGAACTTTGCATAGGTCTAATAAGAATATTTTTTTATTCGTTTTCCTCAATAATTAAGTTAATTTACATACATATGATATTTCTAGATAAGGTAAGGCTATCTATAGGTAATTAGGTACACAGATGAACAATAATATCAGATATATCTTAAGGTCCTATATGCTGTCATTGGGCTTCGGCGCCCTGAATTGTACTCAGACAATACTGAGGGAATCGTCTCGAAACTGAAGACATTGATAGATGAAAGTATGGACTACAGATCGGCTGATTTAGAATTTCAGAATTTGGAAATTCCTTAAATAAAAAAATATTCCTAAAGTACCCCTAAAATTTACGGGATCTGAAGATTTTTCGGTTCAGTTTTTCGATATAAAAGTAGGTATAATTTAGCCAAAATACCGGCAGTTATAATCTTAACAAGTCGGCTGTTTTAGATTTTTAAATTTCTTCCCAGTTTTTTTTTTAAAGGTATAATTCACTTTGTCGCTTATGTTATTCTTCCTGAGCACTAACATTCTCATACAAAATTTGAAAAAGTTGAAGCAAAAATAGAACGATTTTTGCTCAGTGCATATGCCCCATAGATACCTATGCATAATGCGGTCGCTAAGGTAACTAATTGCCCAGTTCAATGACTATATTCAGAATTGAACGGAAATTATGTGCACGAAATCTTTTTTTGAAAAATGGGCGAAGTGATGGATTCGCCTGGTCGTGTTGCTGACTACTCGTTCGCCACTGGGCAATTGACTAGTTTGCCTACGTGGACGGCCCGGCCCTGTATATGACATCCGTACAGGGCCGGATTTGCCAAAACGCTGGGGACTATGGGCGGCAGCCCTGCCAGTCAGGATTTTTTTCCCCGTCGACGAAAATTTCGAGCACTAAAATAAAAAATGCATTAAAAAAAATTCGTCGACGGGAGCGGGAGATGTCAGGGCCCACTCCCGTGAAAATTGAAAATCCGTCTCTGCATCTATATCTTCTTCTTCTGGTAGATCTAAGATCTGTGTTGACAGGTGTCAGTCCTGGTTTTGTGACGAGGACGTCCAGCTCTCTCGCCATGTCTCGCATCTATATCAATTTTGTTTTTTTTTTTCTTTTTGCAGACAATGCGAAGTCATCATGGACAGAGTGAAGAACCCATTCAAAAGGCTTCATTTTATATTCAGATGGACACAGGACTACACCAAACAAAAGAACAGCCTCAAAGTATTACATGGCTTTACAAATAAAATGATTCAAGAGAGAAGGCAACTCTTGGAAAGCAAGAAGGAAACCATGTCCAGTTATATAGATGAAGATGATACAGGTAAATATGTATAACTGAACTGATCACATTACAGTACCGTGATCTTAACAACTGTTGCTTAAACAATTTACATAAATAGGACCTGCAGAATTTCATAAAAAATCAGCAATCCATAATAGAACTAAGATGGAAACTGTGCATATGCAAGCAAACAGGTTGAAATGGTTTGGGTTTGATGATGGAATGTGAAAGCATCAGCAAAGGTCTAAAAGAGAAAATATGAGGAACCTGGGTCGTCCAAACACTAACTTTTGAGCCCAGTGGACCTGCGCCTGGATTCTAGGTTTGATGCAACCAATTTCGCGTACATGCTGTGTCGTCATAAAATAAGTATAACGGTAATTGATGTGTTTAACGTTCTCTCCTCTCTGCCAACTTCGCAAGGGATACGATATAACGGTATTATATATCATCGTGAAAATGGTCAACGTATTTTCCTCCCGCTCTAAAGAAATCTCAACTTACACTGATTAAAAAATATTTTTGGAGTTCCACAGGGGTCCCATTTAGGTCCTACTTAATTTTGTCACATTTCAAAAATTTGCCGAAATTTTCAGGAACGAAGAAAAAAAAGTTTTTCCTTGATTTACTGCTCCTCTCAACAGTCGACGGCAAGCCGCTGGACGATGTTTCCATCAGAGAAGAAGTGGACACATTTTTATTCGAGGTAAATAATTCCATTTAAAAATGGATTATGGAAATAAAATTCTAGGTTTTTTGCTAAATTTGTGTTGTAACTCCAAAACAATTAGGTATTTAAAAGTACAAGAATTTTCATAGATAAAGACATTTTTGTTGTAATTTGTCAGTCGGTCTTCCGGTCTGCCAGAGGTCATGGTCCAAAGGTGGTTCTGTGACCTAACGTTTCACTACAGAGTTTTAAATTTTTAAGACATTATTCATCTTTCCAGGGTCACGACACTACAACATCGGCATTAAGTTTTATGATGTATCTTCTCTCAAGAAACCCTCACGTCCAGGCCAAAATATTAGAGGAGCAAAGAGAAATATTTGGAGATGACAAAACAAAATACTGCACATACGAGTAAGTATATAGTCATTCATTATTTAAAAGAAAAGGCTTTAGTACTAGTTTCCCAAAGAACTAGAAAATTCCATCAAGGTGGTTAAGTTTACTAATCAACACAATAAAACAATTGTCATGCTGTCTGTATGTTATGTTCCAAACAAAATTCAACAGATGTCGCTATTCACAGTCTTCCTAAATATATATGGTTGGAGCGTCGGTCTTCCAAGCGGGAGGTGCCGGGTTTGAAGACCAGCGCTGACAATATATTCTCCACTTCACAACACAAGCTTTTAGCTTCTAGGTAATGTGAAGTGTGCAGGAAATTATTAGGGTTCGTGCGGGTATACAAGCCCAAAAAATACTCCCCGACTTTCCTTACTCAAGAGGTGTCCATCCTTGAGGATCCGCTCGACACTGTCGATCCAGGTCACTCTTGGACGACGGCACTTCCTCTTCTTCTTCTTCCATCCACAGATCTTCTTAATCGTCCCATTCATTCTCTCAACATGCCCATAAATCTAAGCTTTTGCCCTTTCATTCTAGTAACAACACTCATCTTACAGTCACTCATCTGTCTTCATTGTTCCAGGCATCTACAAAGGATGAAGTATTTAGAGATGGCTATAAAGGAAGCCTTGAGATTATATCCATCTGTACCTCTGTTGGCCAGGAAAATCGACAAAGACACAAATATAAGTATGTATCATTACATAATTAATATTTCTCGCTATCATAACTCATGAACCAAAGTCTTAAAATGTGATCTGGTGGAAAAGTGCCAAAATATTCACGGAAGAAATCAAACTGTTTTAACCGGTTCGGTGACAGTTTGTCCCTCGGACAGTCTGTCCCCCGACCGTTTTACCTAAAAAAAAATTGGAAACAAATTGCTAAATCTACGAGAGTCAACTTGTTAAGGTCATTACCAATTATTATTACCTCCTTATAATGGACAGTTCACATAAATTTCAGGGGTACTTTCGAAAAAAAAAAAAATGATTTTCCAAATATTGTAATTCTAGGACAGTTAGCTTGTAGTCAATACTTTCATCTATCACTGTCTTCAGTTTCAAGACGATGCTTTCAGTACCTATTGGCTGAGAAAATGATACGACGTCAAAGCCGAATGACAGCGTAATATAGTCTCTTAAAGTGGACCAAAACTTCAAATATGTTTTTCCTATGACTGGATGCATATTATGAGATTCTGATTTTTAATACTTACAAATTGGTGTATTCAACTGAAATCTGTAAAAATCACGTTTCTTCTGCCTGACCTTCTTATGCAAATAATATCTCATGCCTATTATTTATGGAAAAATTCTCAATTCCAGATGACATCCGCATTCCTGCAGGTGCGACCGTGACTCTTCTCATATTTCAGATGAATAGGGATCCAGAAGTTTTTCCCGATCCTGAAAAATTCATTCCGGAAAGATTTTCAATAGAAGAATCCAGTAAAAGGAGTCCATATTCATCCCTTCCATTTAGTGCCGGATCCAGGAATTGCATTGGTAGGTATCTGTACAATACTCCTGATTTCCAACCCCCAGACCACGGTTGTACCATGATCCAGTCAGACCACGGTGGTATATCAATCGGGTCAGACCACGATCTGTCCCAGGAATACATACTCTTAAAATTACGTCACAAAATGCATTCTAGTTGTGGGGCATTTCTAAATCTAAGCACTTTCAAAAATTCCTTACATACCAACATTATGAACAACAGGTTAAGGGCAGGCATATTGACATTTCAAAAAGCGGGAGACGTTAGATCTCGACAACCTTACTAAATGTGCTTTGAAAAAAAAATAAGGTAGATACATTGAATCTTTTTCTAGGGAAATTGTATAAGATTTTTCTATATCTTGTATGCATTTCTCAAAAAAAAATGCAAACACCCCTGATCTTTTTTCTTAAAGACAACAACTTGCATGGAATGAGCTTAATTTTTTTTTTGAATGAAGCGAAATTAACTCCAAAAAAAAACGCTATTTTTAACATTGTATCATGTGATTTTGAACCTTAACACCGCGGGAAATGACTGTGACGTCTTCGTTGATTCCTTATCTTTAAGGATGCAACAAACTGCTTTCAAATGTGTAACTTCTTCTAATATCTTTTGTTTATTTTCAGGTCAAAAGTTTGCCATGCTCGAGATGAAAACTAACCTATCAATGGTCCTAAGGAACTTCGAATTATTCCCAGGAGATACGGAAATCGATTTAATGTCAGATTTGATATTGAAATCCACCACAGGAGTTCACATCAGAGTGAAAAGTAGAACTTAGCAAATATAATGCGTCACTGATTATAAACTATTAAATATAGATAGGTAATATAAGTTATAGACAATAAGGTAATTCCATGTGATTAAATTAAATATTTTGATTATAAAGTGTAATTTCTCTTAACTCGTTGACAGCCGATACATTTCGGACATTCGAGCCCCTTTCAGGGCTTTTCATTCGATACACGCTGTATTTTATGGTTCCCGTAGAAAAACCTATAAGAATATTGCTCAAAACGAATAAATCACAAAGACAAAGACCCATTTAAGAAATACGCTCAACGGGTAAAAGCCCAAACTTTCTAGTTGGATTTCAGTAGACGAATTATTTATAAAATGTTGACTATTTCATCGTCCATCCCATTTTAGATACGCTTATTTATTTGTTTATTTTCTAATCCATGGTAGTTTCTAACACACTGAAAGAAAAAGTATGCAAAAATCCGAAAAAAATAGATTTGAGCTTTTGTCCCTTGATCATAATTCTTAGGGGCTTTTGACTTTTTTGGGATTATTTATGTTAAGCAATATTCTTATGGATTTTTGTCCAGTAACCACATTTTACAGTACTCCTGTGCTGTCTGAGTTGAGAGATTTCATCTTGTGGCAATCATAAATGAAGTTTGTATTTATACATATTATGTAGGATGTATAGTTGACGTGGAAAGATATTTTTCGTCCCGTAATTTGATTAAATGAATACATTGAGACTCGGATGAAGAAGGACGAATCGGGACTAAATAGAGTGGAAATGAAATCACTAAAAAGAATGTGCTGGAAAACATTCAGAGATAGGATAAGGAATGAGTTTATTAGAGAGGCGAGTGACTGCAAGATGAGTGCGTAAAACCAGAACGAAAGTGAATAAGCTTCGGTGGTTTGGGCATGTTGAGAGAATGAATGATGACAGGATGACTAAAAAGATATACATATATGGGTGAACGAAAAGGTGTGCGGAAGCAGGGCCATCTGAGGTTAATATGGACCGACCATATCCTCAAGGACGGACACGTTTTGAGTAAGAGAAATCGGAATGCAATATTGTGGTTGCCGGCAGTCAATGAGTTAATTGGAAATTTAAATGAAGGGTTCTGTGTCTCATATTTTATGTTTGTCATTGTGAATGTGTTTCTATGTCGGTGTCCCTAATATATATATCAATAAATAAATTAAAAATATATTTTAAATAAAGTGATGCCGTTTTTACTTTCCAAACCCAGTCCAAAATTGCTTTTTAATCTTGCAAATCCAACTACATATTCTATCACCTCATGCCGTCAGTCGCTGAGTAGGCAGAAGGCACCCATCTTGCTTTTGTCACATTTGTGAGATTCGTCATGTTCTAAAGCTGTATAATACACATTTCACTTTTACGGTACACTTCCCCAATTAAAAATGAAATCATTCAATGGTGAACCATCTAAAACACAGTATAAATGCGATCATCATAATACCTCTATTTAGGGATGGGGGAATACCCTGATTTATAATACCAGTGATTCATGCAAAAGTGAAGCGTGTAATATTAGGTACCAATAGATTTGGTTTATTCCAAACTTCAATGGCCAAAGTCCACAAATTCTATTTTCATCAATGATGATACGTAATAAATACACAGGGGTGATAAAATAGAATAAATTCAAAGATAATATAAAACGAAATAACAATTAAACTAATTTATTTAATTCTAGTACTTAATTTTGCGGTTTTTATGTTAACAGTTTGGAAAACCACATTTAATTACCGTAAACTACAAAAAACACAACAATTTTCCCATTATACGCATAATACATTAAAAAATTAATCCACAGATTGTAATTCGTCGCGCTTATGTAACTCGTAACTTAAGTTAATTACCAAATTCTTAATATAGGGTGCTTTTTTTTCAATAGGTACTTAAAAACAAAAACTACAAAAAAAAAACACCCTATACAAAAACTACATTTTGCATATGATCTTGTTGTCTTTCTAATTATACTTATGAAATCGAAATGCTTTTAATTTTGTAATGCAACAAATACTATAAGTAACAATGAAGAATATTTTAGCAGGTAGGTAATCTAATAAAATAAAAGTTTTCTGCAAATAGTGCCAACTTTTAGTCATGTTTTATAATGTGAATTCTGTGTTCGTTTAGAAATTTAGGGGTACAGAAAAATGACAATGTTCGACCTAACAACATGTCTACCGATAAACTTCTACGATTATTATATTTGATCAATAAGTTTGAATCTCGTGTGTTGCGGATCAGGTATAATATTGAAGTACTTCTTGTATATCGTTTGTCCTTTCCTTTCTCCGTATTTCTCCTGAACCCACTTCCTGTTCCAATTGGGTTCAAATCTCTCACACGTTACGACCACTCTACCAGAATACATGGCATACATTGTACCGTTTCTGCCAATATCAACCTGGAAAACAAACAAATCAATCTGTAAGTAGTTATCTCAACAGATATACAGCAAAGGATGGATTTGTCATCAGGCTTACGACTAGGATAGCCAGATTTCTTGCAGATCAAACCGTGACCCTGCCCGAAAAATCATCAACATTAGACCAATAATTGTCCGTTTCGGCTAACTTGACAATCGACGGATGTGAGTTTATCTGCAAGTGATGTCGCAAAATTGTACTGCTGATAGTCCTGCTTGTCGATTCGTGTCATAGGAGCTGACAAAGGTCCGTAATATTCCCACATTGTATGTTTTACGGATAAACTACAATGCCGATAATTTCACAGGACAGTGTTAGAGAAATCATTTTAAAGGCAAGAAAGTTTTGCGAAAAAGAAAATATTGCTCCGATAATTCCTTTAAACCGCCATCACAAGTTTGAAAAACAATGTTTTTTCCAGTTTACTCTATTTGCATTTGCTCATATCTGAGGACCGACACCATGACAAACTGCATGTGTACGATAAAATTACATAAAAAGTGTGCATAATAGAAAAATTTGAATACCGGGACTTCATGGTGTCCTGAAAGGTTCATTCGGAACACCGGGATACGAGGCTTAAAGCCGGTGGCAATCTTAATTAATCAGGCAGCCTGGCTACCCTACTTAAGAGTGATCATAGGTTGGCATATATGTACCTATATTGATGTAGTTTTGTCATAAGAATATGCAATATAAACTTACGTTAAGGCCAGGAAGCCATCGGAGAGTGCGTTGAGTTGCAAGAATAGTATTTTTAGTTGCGTAGTGACCATCCTGTCTCTTCCATCCTCGATGTTTTGGTCGCACTGTAGTGGATGTGTTACTTGTACTGGCTCTGGACTTCTTACTTGCGAATCTCACGCAATCTGTCGAATTTACAATCAATTAACTTGGCCGTATAATAAAACTGATTAAAGCTACATACAAAATACTTCATTTATTACGTAAATGGTCTTTAAATGGCTAACCTTTGAAACAGGATTGTGGTATCGTCAAGGCATTTTTTATGTAAGAAAATGGATTATAAATAGACATAGTTATCAAAATATTGAAAAAAATCTGTCTATCAGAGACCTCACAATCTGAAAATATTCATATATAACAACACAATCAGTTATGAATAACTTATTTTATCAATTAACCCAACGGCGTGAACAACACAGCTCATAACATAACCTAAAAATCTTTTATGCTGTCAAATGTCACTGTCATTTTATGCCATGAACAGGGTTGTAACGTAACGCTACTTGAAAAGGATGCGGATGTTTGGTTCTTAATATTTATTCGAGCATTATTATAAAATACATATAGGTACATCCCTTAAATTTCCTCGTGAGAATACAGAGACGTCACCAGAATTCATCACTCAATAGAGGCACTCGCCACACACTGCAAGGATAATTTATCGAAACAAACCTAAAACAAATATGTAGATACGTCATATTTTATAATAAATATAACCTTGTGCTAAGAAATGAAGATCAACTGTTTTGCAAGCGAGCGCATTTATTGGCATTACAAACGAAATGTGAAATTATATTTTTTATTTTTTTCCGCAGGTTAAAAAACGGAAGCGGACATTTGGTACACCCTTGGTACACCCCTAATCTATGAAATCTATGGTTATTCGACCAGTGTTTCCTACTAAAAAAAATGCCTCATATACCCATATTTTAGCTGACTTTTCCGCTCGGTCAGTTTCACAGAACACATATAACGTCAGTTTAAATAAATTTCACTCATCGCTCGACACAGCGAGGATTAGGTTCCTACGTTTCCCTGACTACACGTGTTTGCCATTTCCTTTTCTCAGAACTGTAATAATTTTCCATCAAAATATCATTTTTCCGTATGGAAGCACTGACCGTCACTGAACCGCGAATCTATTTATCTATGGACTGAATCATTGATAAAAGAAAAAGAAAAGAACACGTCAGAAAAGTCAAAAGCGGAGGTTAACGGTGGTATAAATTGTTGTTTTTCCGAAATAATCTTCGTTTCGTAGAGGTAACTTAGGGAGTGGTACGTCGGCAATCTCGTGATACATTTAGAGTTATCGATTAAACAAAGTTTCACTCGAAATCTCTGATTAACAAAAGGTTCAAAATGTCACAATTCACTTCTCCGATGCCTAACAGGGAATTTTTGTGGGATGTATTCCAAAGGTATGTCTATGCAATATTGTAATAGGTTATCGCAACAATGTTTAATCAACATCAAACAATAAACATGTTGACATTTCAGGTATGTCTTGTGAATAAATTGTTTTCTTAATGAAACACGATCGAGAACTAGTGATATTGCACAAGGGTGTGATATTGCACAAGTTTTTCTCGTGCTGTTAACCCATAGCTGTATTCAAATCTTTTCATTGCGTTATGCTGATGAAAAATTATGATTTTGTTGCACAATAATTTACAGTAGGGGTTTATTTTCGTAACTAGTTATTATACAATTGTGGCACATACTTTTTATCAACCTTTTTTTGAAACACAAACTTTTGACAGGAATAACATTTCAAGGCTAAAACATCTGCTAATTTACTTAATTATTATTTACTAAGGCCCTCCACTCGTTTGCGAGTGATCTTGGGCCGAATTGGAAGAAGAAAAAATACAAAGACAAAAATGTAAAAAATATTACTAAATTCCCTTTAAAAAAATACATTCTGACTTTCTGTGGACATGCTAGGCCCCCAATAATACCGATTTTAGCCTTGTTTTTAGTACTTTTTGAGAAAAAAAACTTTTTTGAGATATTAATAGTGGGGACCCCAGCAGCGTAATCCTTCCCTATTTTCTCTACTTTCTTGGAGTGTTTCATGTACTCATTGTGTTTGCAGAGTTGACAGAGATCGCAGTGGTTACATCTCAGCAGATGAACTCCAGACAGCTCTATCTAATGGAACTTGGAACCCGTTTAACCCCGAAACAGTTCGGCTTATGATCGGTAAGTCATTTTAGTTATGATTTTTATACTACTACGTACTTACGGTATATGCAAGTGACAAAAACATGTGACATTACGCAGACATTTATGACGTTTGGAATGAGTGGCAAACCTCGTTGCTGAAGTGTCTCATGGATGTTTACGAACAACTTACGCTGGTCCTGGCTGGGACATGTTTTGAGAATTCCTAAAGATAGCAGTCGAAGAGAGCACTATTTTTCATCTCACATGGTTATCAATGTCCAGGTGGACATTTGTTCCCTTGTCACCAGAGCTTTAAGGAAACCATGGGAGTGATATGGGGACTTGCGACACCCCCGTGTTCCTCGGTGAAGTAGTACCAGCGTTTTATTTTGATGTTGTTTTTTCTTCCCAAGTTCTTTAAGCAGGGTTGCACAGGAAAATTATCATGATAAAAAATACAGGGTCATCGAAAAAGAATGCCCTTATTTACCCTGTCTTTAAGTTAAGCGTACACGTAATTGAAAAACGACAAACAATAGACTTCCAGATTCGATCGCAGCTGAGTATTTTTGGTTTGTTTCTAGGAATGTTCGACAAACAAAACAGAGGTACAGTGAACTTTGAAGACTTTGGCGCTCTGTGGAAATACGTTACCGATTGGCAGAACTGCTTCCGATCATTTGACCGGGACAACTCTGGCAACATTGACAAGGATGAACTGAAGCTTGCGTTGAATGCATTTGGCTACAGACTGTCAGACAACATTGTGTCCATATTAGTCAGGAAGTTTGACAGATTTGGAAGAGGCACGATACTCTTCGATGACTTCATACAATGCTGTATAATCCTTTATGTAAGTATAATTTCATCTGTTTACCTATCCAAGTATCTGTAGATATATGGGTTCGTTAAAATCCGATATCTATAATCAGATATATATTCTAATGTATGTCATTGATGCATATCGGTGAACTCTGGTAGAAATTGCCGTAAGGAGATGTAAATATAGAAATGCGAGTAAATTTTTAAACAGACATGGACGTGGCCGATAAAGGACAAATCGTGTATGAATGAACAAGATGAGATCAGAGTGTAAGACGATGTGCATGTATGTGATGGAATCGAAGAGTGTGTGTGTAAAGATAGAAAGATCCGGTAACCTCTCAGCCTACCTTGTAAGGGACATGGCGTGAGTGGATAGAATAGAAGATCTTTATACACTTCACAGTTAGCTCGAGAAAAGCTTGTATTGTTTTAGCGGAGTAAGTGTATATCAAACTAATAACAATTAGATTGTCTTCGGTGGTTTAATGACTAGAGTATTTCGTACACATTCGCAATGTCTTGGGTTCAGATTTTAAGAATTTGACTTTTTGTGTGATTTTTTTTCTAACATGGCATAATCTACGTATTAAAGTACAATAAAACCATACCTACTGGATTATAAGTCGTGCGAACTCGATCTCGAGAATTATCCATCCACAGTGACTCCCATACTAATTAACCAAGATTCTGTTTTGTATACTAAACATGTTGTGTGTAACACGGGACTAACACAACTATATAGTAAATTATTTTGATTTACAAATTTATTCCTGTAAAGCATTGGATTTTTCCTACATTCCGTAGTATTTACGATGTAGTATTCCGTAACAGTGTAGAAGAATTGAGGATGAACATTGCCAGGCTTACGACCGACCATTCTTAATTCTTCTACACTGTTGTAGGAATACTACAACTATATAAAGTTAATATTTATTTAATGCATACGCCACCTTCGTAATGAGCTTGTTTTTCTTATAATATGTATTATCGTTTATTCTATTTATTTTTATTTGGGATATGTAGTATTTGTTTTTAGTCACAGTATAACATACTGTAGGGTCATCGAAAAAGAATGCCCCCATTTTGGAACCATTTACTTATGAGTATGAAATAACTTTGGAGCCATTTACTTATGAGTGATTCTTTCACTATATGGTAAATAATTAATGTAAATTTAGTTTGATGTAGGATCGCAACAAATTTTACATTTATTCGTTACCGTACAGCTAAATAATCACTCATTTAACGTAAATGGATCCAACGTTATTCAATTTTAAAATAGGGGCATTATTTTTCGATTGTACATACTTGTGGAACTAATATTTATCTATTGTGAGTTAAAAATTGGGCTAAATGGTCTGCTTGTTAAACATCTATAATTTCCTTGTATAGCAAATTCTCTACACATTAATACATAAGTTGATGACAGGATGAGGCAGAATGGGTGAACATTGCCGTAGGTATGTTTATAAGCTTTGGAACACTTAACCTGTGCCCTCCCCAAGGGAGTTCACACAATCCCGCACTGAATGTACATTCCTCTCAATTCTGTTGGCAAAAGTTGCAACAGCCATATTTTTTTTTGTTTATCTCAAAATTTCATTAACCATTTTGGCAGATATCGCAGCACTGCGATAAGCTCGCCCTAGTGAACAAATGTTGTGATTTATATTTGAAATGTTTACATGTCTCTGTATCTTGTTCATCAAAAGTGTAAATAAATATTTACATACCTACATACATCATATAATTGTTGAACTTCTAATAAATAATTTACATTGTGAATGACTTTTAGATTTCAAATGTGTAGAGGATTTATTGTATCTAATATGTACATTGATAGAACGTCCAGAGTCCTGCCAGCAGGACTTTACGTCCTACCGGTAGAACGCGCATTTTCTTGTCATATAACGATTTCTAATCGGAATAAACATCGGAATATTTCTACATGTCGTAGTTCTCTTTGCGAGTCTTGAATCATATGTCTACGGCCACTCTGGCCGAAATGGCTGGAAGTATAAGACGTGGTGAACCTTCCGAAAGGACGCGGGTATGGATGTTCTATCATTATATATTCATTCCCATCTGTCATTGTCCTCGATGTCGTGTTGTTATGTCATCGCACTCATGTTATTATTTTGATTTAGACGACTTTATCCTATTTGTTTTGGTGTTATTTTTGTTTTTCAGACATTAACCGCATCCTTCCGTCAGTATGATACAGACCAAGATGGCGTGATATCCATTCATTATGAACAATTCCTCGCTATGGTGTTTAGTCTTAAAGTATAATGTCGTCAGTTGCCAATGCCCACCTGATTCTCAACCAAAATAGTAAAATAAGTCCATTACTAATAGGTTTTGAGTTCGTCTGAGACTGTCATTCGTTCTTGTAAATACAGTACAGTCTCACTAACCGGTACTATTAAAAACTTCGAATGTTCGGATTCCTGGGTTGTCTAGGAAAATTCAAGGTAAATAAAATAAAGCATCACATGTGTGTGTGGGGGAAAAAGCAGATATGTGTTTATTTACCCCATAATTCATTGAGCCAATTATCTTACCAAATTTACCAAAAAATATCAACCTAGCCATATGTGGGGAGAGCGGTGGCGAAGGATGCCGGATTACTGGACGTGTCGATGCGGATGGCTGATGCGGTATGTGGATGAAGTGCCAGATTAGCGAGACTATACTGTATTTTGTCGTTTTTGCAAGGGTTCTCTGTTAAAGTACATAGTAGGTGTATCATTAATAGCTACAAGAAACTACAATTTTATTTGCTGGCAACAAGTATATTTCCATTAAATTTTACTAGTATTGCCAGCGAACAAAATTTTTAGTTTGATGAATCATTCTTGACAGGCTTTATATACATTAGAATACCTATGACAATTACAATTCTTATTTATCCAAATTTTTTTATAAACACATATCGGATTTTAAAGAACCCTTTTTTTTTCACGTTATTATATTTATCAAAGATTTTAGACCCACTCCTGTATTCCATACTAATTCTACATATGTATTATGTACCATCTACATTATATTTTAAAATATGTACCTACTAATGTATGAATGGTGACTAAAATAATTTAATTTTAAAACTCTAATGTTACCTACTAATTTTCTGATCATCCTTATAGGACTATAGGGGCAAGTGGGGCACAATGAAACGAAAAAAGCATTTTAATGTTTTTTTAAATCTGTATTTACAACTGAAGAATTTTTTTTTACTTTCATAAACTTTAATCTAAGAATCAGACATTGAAACGAGATCAAAAAATTAATCCTAACCCTATTAATTTTCCTGTTTCAATGTATCCTCTGTGCAATCTGGGAAACAAAAGCTATTTTCTTTTTTATTGCTGTGGTGTAAGCAACTGATTTCATAGTGATGGTTTTCATCTGCATCTCTTAAAATTTTACCGATAAAAAACTTTGTTTCCGCGAATCGAACTTTAACAAAGTCCTGATCCGCGGGTGTTTCTATCAATGGAGTGTTATCTTCTTCATCTAGTGTAAATTTTAGTGAAAGATTTTTCTTTGCTTCTCTCACACATGCAAGCTCTTCTATTTCAGTCTTAACGGGCGTGTCTGTCAGCACTGAGGTCTTGCGTTTCGTCCTTTTGTTACCTGACCTGACTTACGAGGTCCTGCTCTCGGGTAGTCTCTGCATTCAATTGGGCTTTGAACGCTAATCGTTTCAGTATTAACGCTAGATGTTGAAGGGTCTTCGACTGATGCTGGGTGCAGTTCAGATGCTGGAGATGGTTGAGGATTTTCTTGACTGTTAGTCTCCTCACTTTGGAATAAGTCATCTTCCGTAAAAATTTCTAAATCAAATGGAAAGCACCACTTTTTCTGGATCGGGATCTAATATTAGAAGGTGTCGTGGATTTGTCGAACGTCACTCCCATGATTTCGGCAACCTGGTAAATAGTCAAAGTCTGTCCTGGGTGGCGATGCAACCATGAATCTGCTGCACCATTATAATAGTTTTGAAATAGACCGAACACGGATACATCGAGAACTTGGAGTTTGCGACTCGTGTGTGGAGGGATAGTTAGAAATCTTTTGCAATACTGAGGACAGCTGTATTTATATGGCACTCATGGTTGTCCCTTAAAATCAGACAACAGTTTTCTTTGGTCAATGAAGTCAATTTCACAAAGTGCTTCATAACTTCGATGAACATCTCTCCAGTCATCCGGTCTGTTGGTTGAGAAAGACCCAAGGTAGAACACCATTCAACATGTGGGTTTAGAAATTCTTCCTAGGGAAAACCATATCTGGTGGCAGAGCTGATCCAGTAGCAATAATTTTTGCAACAAGCGGTTACAAGTGTCCCCTTTCTGTACTTGTGATCTTGCTAAATTGTCTAGCTGGTTTCAACGCTAGAACTTTTCTTGGTTTTTGCACCATTGTTTTGCTTGTTTCGTCCATGCAAAACATTCTCGTGCCATCGCCAAAAGTTCCACTTCGTTTAATAACATCTTCCAAGTTGTCGAAGAAAATCTTTGACCTTGATAAACTGCAAGCTTCAGGTTTTCCTAGTGTTAAATCTGGATGACGTGCCATAAGGCCATATGACCGATCAGCTCCAGCCCTTCCTATCTTCTGCCAGCTTAGAGGAATTCTTAAGTTGTGATGCAAAGCTAACTCCAACGATAAATCTGATTGGTCGAGTAAAAAGAACGCAGTTTTTTTTTAATTCATAATTTTATTTTGATCATTTCATTGTGCCCCGTGTTTCATAGATTCCCTACTGTGTGGCTATTGTCACGAACCTGAACTTTTACAAGAACGAATGGTAGTTGGCAACGGGCTTAACTAAATATAAGTACAAAATTAGTTTAAATTAATCAAAAATGCTATAGTTTTTATTTTTTTACTTGGCAAGTGGTTGAATCGCACGTGATCTTAAGGGATCTTGGATGGTTATTATAGTTTTTGTTTTAAACACAATAGATTTAGGTGTGTCTCTGCCTATCACGTAAGGGATGCGATAACACATGAGTGGATAGATAAACAATTTAGATGTACAAAATTACCACCCCCATTACTCTTTAATATTTTGTTTATATTTTTCGTATTTAATCACTTTTCAATTTCAATTACAACGCTTTTTATATCTTAGTTACTCACAATATGTATTTTGTATGGCATAAATTTTGCAATAATTATTGTTTGATTTTTGCAAAATGTGACATAATTGCTTTAAAATTCTTTGTGCCAATGTTATTTCCACTCCAGACAATTTTTAAAATAATGCTAACATAAATGCAGTACTCACTCATCCGGCACTACTGAAAACCAGAGGGTGCCGGATTATTGGCAAGTTCGGATTGTTCGATTGTGTAGGGAAATTCAAGTCAAATAAAATAAAGTATCACACATGTATGTAGGAATAAAGGGATGTGTATTTATTTACATTACATGACAATCATCTTACTTAACTAATTTATCTTAAAATATGTAGTCGTCAATTGAAAGCCGTATTATGCCGGATTAGCGAGACTCTACTGTATTAGCTTTGTACACT
Source organism: Ceraclea dissimilis (assembly GCA_963576895.1). Lineage (NCBI taxonomy): Eukaryota > Metazoa > Arthropoda > Insecta > Trichoptera > Leptoceridae > Ceraclea > Ceraclea dissimilis. Next base: position 3,137,390 of record OY756360.1, read on the forward strand.
ACTGTTAGCATTAGCATTGTTGTTAATGAAAGTTTTAGTTAGGCTTATAAAAAAAAATTGTATTTCATTAACAAAATTTTTATTAGTATATGTTCTGTGCTTGTTCCGTGGTCTCTTTAATGTTGACTGTTTCGTCCGCCAAGACTTTTTGTGGAAAACTTATGAAACAGGCCCAGAATGACCCATTCGTCAACCTTCTTTCTTAACTTTGTAATCCGTGTGGTGGTACGGTTGGTAGATATAAGCCGATAGTTTCAAACTGTCAAGTAGTACATCATCGTTTAGCATACAATACAGTGAAAGCGACAATTTTGACAAAAATGTGTTTTATGTGTAGGCCAGTAGACAGTATAAAAACACACAAACATTCATAAAACAGTACTTATAGGTTTCGCAGTGTTTTTTCCGTCTCGTGAAAAGTTGAGTATATGTCATTTTCGCTGTATTAAATGCCAAACGACAATGTTGTAACGTGATGTACTCTGCTTACGTGAAACAAGCTTTTATGGCTGAATTTTTTTTGTTAGTTAGGTTTACGCCATTAAACGTGACGTGATGATTTGTGCCACAGAATTTTAAAAATTTGCCAATTTTTATAATGCCCATAAAATTTTATATAACGGGTTTCATTTGGCCATATTATTGGTTTCAATTATGTAACTTACCAAACTGAAATAAGTGTACATATTTTAAATTTATTTTTTTAGAAAATAATTGAAGAAAGATTGTCATGTTATCGTTAGTACGCAGCAAATTAGTTACAGAATCGAACCTACTATTTTTTTTGTTTAAAAAAGTCCCACTTTACTTTTAGACGAAATAATTGCATGAAATAATTGTGACTGTTCTTTTGACTATCTTTTTAGTGCTACATAATTCATAAGGATTACTCAAGAATATTGTCATATTAGGGCATTTAAAAGGTTTAGGCTGGATTTCACCAACTTCTTAAATAAAATAAATAAATAAATAAATAAAAACTTTATTGAAGTAATGACATGCATTAAACAAATGGCGGGTTTATTGCCATGGGCAATATCTGCCAACCAACCACTTGACAAAATAATGAAAAACATAATGTGCGTACAAAAATGTACCTGAAATGTCTAAAATTAAATACGTGAAACTCGGATTTTAAGTTCCCGCATTTTACGTTTTCCCGGATTTAAAGTTTTTTTTTGTCGGTCCCGTTTCACCCCCATACATTCCAGAACAAAAATTTCCCAAATTTTACGTCAGGCGCCCAAACAATTCCCGGATTATACGTTTTTTTCTCGGCCGTAAAGTTGTACACGTAAAATTTAATCGTTTGTCAAAAAGTTGGACAAAAAATATTACGCAAAGAAAGTGTGTAAAGTCACATTGCTACTTTTTACTTAATGCCAACACTTCCACGTGGTGGGCGGTGTTATCTTATCTCCCCCTCATAACACCTCAGTACATCGCTACGTCTTGATGCATGGGGTGATTTACAGAGAATGTCAACATGTGCAGCGCATAGTAACATGTTAATTTTAATCGCCGGAAGTGTTTAGTATAACTTTAAAGTTTCAGTTTTTTATCCAGTTCATTGTAGTGCAACATACACATTACTCATTTTATTTAGGTATTTAATATATACCTACCTACACGTGCGTATTATTCCAAACAGTGCTTTGTGATTTACTTCTCGCGAAATTTTTGGGCACCAATTTTGTTGAATTTGAAAAAAAAAGATTCCTTTTTAATTTACATTAAGTTTGGTTGTTATTCCAATTTATATTTCCACAAATACAAATGTGTATTGTCAGCCTTAATAGGTGTTCAGAAGAAACTCAGGAAGGGCCCGACACACCATTTGATATTTGCAAAAGTTTTAACTAGGTCATTGGACATGTACCTAATGATAAACTCTGTCGAAATAAAAACCAACAACTAAAGTAAGTGACTTTTTGAAATCTAAAAGTAATAAATAGTTGTTTCAATTTTACTCCGATATAAATTGTGTTGTGTACGAAGTGCTATTATTAGGTAATGTGAAATGCGCGGACCTACGTCATGTCGTGCGCATTAAATTACGTACTTATCCCGAGAATCAAATTTGTGACAAATATTCGACATCCACCTGGGTTGCTTCCGAAAAATCGCAAGTTTTCCTTATAAAATTATTCAGTTTATTTGAAAATTAAAAATTGGCGCGAAATTCAAATGTTCGTGTCGCGTAATTCTATTTTTTTCCTGTTTTCAGATCTTTGGAATTTGAATTAACGGACTTTTATTGTATGGGTTATTTTCTGAAAATTCAATTCCTTCAATTTAGTTTTTTAGTGATATAATTCACTTTTGTTTCTTGTAAACATAATTACTGCCAAGAAATCACTCCTACTACATGACAATGAAGTTAACAGTGAAAAGTAACTACGTTTTTATAGGACATACTAAAATATCATTTCCCACATTTTAAGTTTTCCCCTATTTTACGTTTTTTTCTGGTGGTCCCCAGAAAAACGTAAAATCCGAGTTTCACTGTAGTTATAATAATATTTACAACATATCAAAGAAATATGGTGAGGAATAGCGGAGATAGGAGCCACTTATCATTACTTTACATACAAAAATAGTGCTAGGTGGCTCGTATCTCCGCTATTCCTCAACTAAGAAGTTGGTGGAATCCAGCATTATTGTACTTGTAAAGATGTTGTAATTGTACATATAAATAGGGAATATGTGACCGGGGTCTTATTATGTAACCTACATTTAAGTTATTTTTTCTTTCCTAATTTTCCAGGCTCTTACACAATCGTTTCGACACTTTGACACGGACCAAGATGGCGTCATAACAATTCACTATGAACAGTTTTTATGGATGGTGTTTTCGTTACATATTTAACCTGCATTTCACAGATTGTTAGCTTGTAAGCGTATTCTGCCGTCATACGGAAGAAGGCCGTCAAGTGACATTTTGGCGATTTTGAACTTTAATCATATATGTATGTACTAAGAATTAAATTCCTTAGCGATCTGTCTTCTTTTTTGAGCGTTTGAAAAAAAGTAGCTAAAACGGCGTTGACTAGCTTTAACGGCCTTTTTATCATAGTTGGTATTTTGTTACCAATACTTTTCTAAAACGCAGTTAAGGTACTTAACAACGTTTAAGTGAATAATTATTCTCTGATAGTCTGCTTACAGTTATGCTAAAAAGCAGTTTCATGCGTGCTTAAGCGGCTTTTTAGCAATTTTTTTATAAAAATAGCTTTACTAAGCTAAAAGGTGGTTAAGTGTATAATTATCTGCATTCTACATTAGCATACAATCAATTTAGCAGAAAAATCGTGTTTTTGTTAATTAATGTTTATCATAAACTACCAATTTCTCCGGCAAAGATAGAGAGAAGTGGTCTCCATATCTTGTAGAAGATAATATTTCGATAAGTCTACCCTGTTTCTAGAAATATGTTTTTTTGTTTTTTCTTGAAGCTTTTGTCACTTCACGGCCTTCTTCCCGATGGCAGTATTGTATAGAACTTATATTATTACCTCTCTTCATATTTTATTATATTGTCTACTAATGAATGTTGTCTGTTTAACTTTTAAATAAATATATTATCTATATTTCTATATTTGGTGACTTTACTTATTCAACTCCCTAACAGACACGAAAAAATACATGGTTGGTGCCGTTGGTTGGAGAGCGCACTTCTAATTAGGAAGTGCTGGATTCGAATCTCAGTGCTGTTGAGAAAAAAGAATGCAAAATATTGTAAGTATTCCCGTGTACAGTCTGCTGAGAAAAAGACGATCATAGATTAAATTGGAGCCACAATTTTATGTGCTGGCAAGAATAACATTCCTACTCAAATATTGCCACTAATTACTGAGAATACTGAAGCAACTTTCCTGATCTGGATTGGATATATGGTGGTCTAAAAAAGATTAGGTACCTATCATTCATATCATTAGACCCTAGTACAGTCTGTCAGGAAGAGAAGAGAGAAAGAAGAAAGGTAGATTGGATTAGTAAGTATTACTATTTAGTAATTCTCTCCTTGAACATCTGTTTTCCAAGTGATGAGAATTATTAGTGAATGCTGTGTGTAAAATTTGACAATAGTTTTTGAAGTTTTTTTTTTTTTTATGAAACCTTTATATGCAACTAAGTACCTAATAGCCATTACATATTGAGCTATTTACTCAATTCTGTCACAGGGTCAAATGTTGGATAGAGGTTAGAGGTATATTATGTAAACAAGTCTGAATCTGAATCTTATTGTAAAATTGGGTCAGTCATGCTTGTGAGAAAAACTGTTTTCTTATGGTTTTCTCGTGGAAGCAAAAATTATAAAAAAAAAATATTGCCAGAATCATTCTCTCATTTTGTGTATTTATCACGGAGATGAGAGATGTCAATATTATGGCAAGGAAAACAACACATTCTAAATTCAAAAACCGCAACTACAGCTGACTTTGACATTTTGTCCTTGCTGTAGGAAAACTCACGGTAATGTAACTCCAATCATAGATTCAGTGCGCAGACACATTGCAACAAAGTATCTCATACTTATTTAGGACATATTTTGACATTAAGTTATTCGACAGAACCTTTTTATATTGATAAAAATTTTGCATGCGTAAGTGTCATCGTATTTGTAATGTCGATATTGTCAGTACCTGTGTTGAATGTGTTCGGATCTCGATTTTCTGCAACATTTTGCACAAAGATTTTCGCTCAAACGGTGGGTTTTATGTAATTAAATATTTTCATTACTTAAATTGTGTAATATAATATAATAAAAATATCCAAAACACATTATTAATCATATATTTCACTCAATTTTGAATTAATTTCGGCATTATTCTCGTCCAATCACAATATTATGTGTATGAAATTAATGGTTTTTATAAATTACATATAGTATTTATTATTTGTGGCGAGATATGTGAATGAATTAAGTGACATGATTAAATTTATTTTATGAATTATAGATATAACCTCAAAATTACAATTTGTGTTGTTAGTTCATTTCTCTGGTGTTGTTTACAGAAAATGTTTGAGAAATCGGCAACTAATTTGAGTGCTTGCCCTCCAGAGCAGGTGAAAGAGTATTTAGCTTCAATTGATACAGTTTTAACTGATTGTGATGGTGAGTTGTGTTTTCAATTTATAATTTAATACATAGATCAGATTCAACCACTTGAACTTACAAAACACATTCATGAAAATATACAGAATACTAGGGTTCATTCTTTGTCATTAATTGTCACCTGGCGATTATCACATAAAGATGACACATTTGGGTGATGGTTCTGATTGAAGTTGTCGAACAGATTTCACCAATTTCTTAGGTGAGGAATAGCCAATATAGGAGCCACTAATCTGTATTTTTCACACAAACTTTGTGCTAGGTGGCTCCTATCTCCGCTATTCCTCACCTCAAAAGTTGGTGAAATCCAGCATTAGAATACTAATAAGAATGATCAGTTGATAGATATTAGTATAGAGATATCGATATCACCTGCAGCCCTGCTCTCTTGTGTGGTAGAAAGTTTGTATTTTATTGCATTCATATATTTTTTTTATTTTGATTTATACCCATATTATGTTTTTTTTTTAATATTTGTCAGTTCTGCAATTTCTAATTTGTTTTATGTAAAGCCCTATGGGCCGTTTAAACTGTTATAAATAAATAAATAACTTGTTTGCAGGTGTGATATGGATGTCAGATAACATGATCTCCGGAGCCTCCCAGGTGTTCAACACTCTCAGGGACATGGGCAAGAGGGTCTTCTTTGTCACAAATAACTCTACCAAGATGAGAGACGCTTTGGTCGTGAAGGCTAACAACATGGGATTTGTGGCAAATCCAGTTAGTATATTATACCTAGATATTATATCAGTGTGTGGTTTGTTCGTAACATGTTGACAAAGGGACACAAGGACTCTGAGGTGGTCGGCAACTGGTTCGGTAACACACTTGACAGTGGGCACGGGTTCAAACCCCAATGCTGACGTACTCCACTTCATGAGCCTACTGCGAAGTGTACAACAATGTATTTGGGTTTCGATAAACCCAAATTAATAATTTGCTTCGGAAATGTCTAAATTTTCCTAGCATGCATTGGTTTACATTGCGTTCTGTACGTTTTGCAGGAAGACGTGTTGTCCACTTCATATTTGACTGCACAGTATTTAAAGGACATTGGCTTTAAGAAGAAAGTGTACATGATAGGATCACCAGCTTTATCTAAAGAGTTGGAAAGTGTCGGAGTACAAACCATTGGAATAGGACCCGATGTCGTAACGAGTTTATCTGCGTTATTAAACAGTGATCTAACTCCGGATCCAGATGTGGGAGCTGTAATCGTTGGATTCGACGAACACTTCAGCTATGCCAAGATGACCAAAGCTGCGAATTATTTAAACAATCCCGATTGCTTGTTCATCGCCACAAATACAGACGAGAGGTTCCCCGTTCGTGAAGGTTTGATCCAGCCAGGTACGGGAAGTATAGTGCGAGCTGTGGAGACTGCCGCCGAGAGAAAAGCATTTGTTATCGGGAAACCCGAACAGTATATCTGTGATAATATTATGAAGAATTATGGAATAGATCCAAAGAAAACGCTGATGATCGGAGACAGGTACGTTTTCAATAAAATTTATCTACTATTTATTTTAAGAGATGGTTTTCGATGAGGGCATTGCTTGTCATGTTTCTTGTAGAATTTCAGTAGAAATGTCATTGTTGCTGGGAGACAAAATTGTAGTTCCTTTAATAATCCGACACCATCTCTTGACAAATGGCACAAATTTGTATGGAATGTCTGGGGTTAGAACGGCAAAGAAAATAATATGAATTGATGTTGAGTTGAGGTGGATTGAAAATGTAGCTAGAATGTCCGAGGATAGATACACTAATCCTGAAAGAGAGGGTCAGTGTTTCACTGACGGTGCCTAAGTCAGTGTTTCCAAACCTTTTTCGTGCTATGCCCCACCAAAGCCTTTCTAACAGTCGTATGCCCCACCGCAAAACATACATATACAATACATTTGTATGCCATGTAGTAAAACCGAGGGTCCCCTGTACACAACTACATACCTCATGCGATTTATATACAATTACAGCTATGATTAGCGCCGCAGGCTAATTTTTCTAACGAAACAATCGCAAGTTAATGAATTTTCACAATAATTTGTGATTAATGTGAGATTCCTTCGCGCCGATGGCCATGACTGCGTATATGATCTTTCTAATTCATGAACCTCTATCATAAACAGCGCCGCGGGTGAATTTTTTTTCATAGTAATGTTTTAAAGATTTATAATAAATAAATATAACATATCTAATACGTGGAATAGTTGGTAATTTCTAAAGTGTCCCATCTGAGGCGTGGTGTCCCACCGCTGAAGCATGGTGCCCCACCTCTGAGGCGCGATGTCCCACCGGTGGGGCGTACCCCCCACTGTGGGAATCACTGGTCCAAGTAAACGTGGCCATCCATAACTAGCTGGAATGAACATATTATTGATCAGATCTGGCCTGATCCGATCATGTCGACCAGATCCTCAAGGATCGCGTTTTGAGTAAAAGGAATCGGAGAGTGTGTATGACAGATTGCATGAATGTGACGGAAGCTAGGAGTGTGTGTAAGGATAGGGCTGTCTGGCGCTCTGTCCTCTCTGCCTACCCTGCAAAGGACATGGCGTGAGGGTATAGATAGATAGATAGATCAGATGTTAGTACCTGTGAGTTAAGCCACCATTGAAACTGTGTCCGGGAATTTTCACAAGTTATCCATCGTTATTCAGTTCTATTATTCTTTTCCTTCTTTTAATGTATAACATTTTTTATAATTTCACATTTCATTATTTTTCTTTAAATATTTTCAGGTGTAACACTGACATTCTCCTCGGAACGAGATGTGGCTTCAAAACTTTACTTGTTTTAACCGGAGTTACTAAATTGTCTGATGTCCAGGGCTGGCAGAAGGGGACGCCCGAAGAAAAAGATCTCGTACCTGATATATACCTCCAGGGTATAGGAGATTTACTGCCATTCTTAGATAAGAAATAATTATTCTTCAATTATAAAATATCTATTCTGTGAAAGAAAGCAGGTAGAGATTGCACAGTTTCTTTGTTTGCAGTGGTTGATGTTCTCGATTATGTTTGCTCCTAAATCAGCCGTACAAAATTACAAAGAAGAAATGGTTTATGGGATCAAAACTTTGGTTATTGTTACATAAATCAATGCAAAATATATTCATTTTTCCCTGATATAGGAATTCCCTCAAAAATCCTCTGTTTTCATAACTTTATTAACGTGAAGACACGAAGTTACCTGCGCAACAACTTCTAGGAATACGAGACTTTTTAACTGTTAAGTTGGCTAATTCTGCTGCTGAACTGCTGGCAATATAACAGTGTCATTTTTTCTCTCACCATCCGTCCTTCCGCTATTTGTCACGAATAGACAACCAGTAAAACTTTTGTTTGTCTCTTTCTTGTAAAGCACAAGCATACTCTTTATTGCTTGAATACGATGTCATATTTATCCTCTTCAGTCCTGAGGTCCACACACGGGGACCTCAGGACCGAAGAGGCTATACTACTCATATCTGGCAATTTTTATACACAATTGCACCAGTAAAAAAAAGATTATAACTTTTGATAATGTAATCAGTCGCTTATTATCGATTGTTGCTGGTTCCATTGCGATTAAATTCAGCTAGTATTTCCACTGTATTGTAGAATCTGAGAACAGTACTAAAATATGTATAATATTTTATCTATCTTTTGTGATCTGCTTTCTTTCATAGAATAGAAATTATGACAACAACTGACGTTTCATATTTTTGTATAAAGTTTTTAACAAAATTATTGATGAGATGGTATCTATTGAATTATGGATTACAGTTTGTAATGTTGTTAGGTAATTTATTCATTTCCCTGCTTGTGTGATGTAGAGTAATAGATGGTTAAATTAGGCTGCTTAGGTTACACTGCCATATCGTGTAATTGTCATTATAGTACTATAATCTTGTCAGGGTCTATTCGAGGACTGTGTATCATACAGTCGCCTCACTTTTTTATTCGGTGGACTTTTACAATCTTATGCTTAAGACGCCATTTGGCTTTGGCGTTTACTCAGCCAATACTGAGAGCATCGTCTTGAAACTGAAGACAGTGATAGATGAAAGTACTGACTACAATTTGACTGTCTTAGAATTGCAATATTTGGAAATTCCTTGAACGAAAAATAATTCTGAAAGTACCCCTGTAATTTACGGGAAGAATCCATTACTCGTTCAGTATTTCAGATGTAAAAGTATAATTTAGCCAAAATATTGGTAACTATAAGGTTAACAAATTGACTGTCGTATTTCTTTTAATTTGTTCCTAGTTTCTTTTTAAAAAGGTATACCTTTTTACTTTTCAATTCATATTGTCGCTTACGTTATATTTATTTCATGCTAATACAAAATACAGAAAATCTTAAAGCGATAATAGAACATGTTTTCCTTAGTGCATATCGGACCTGGATGATTATGTAGATCTTTGATTGTATGATCAATTCTCAAGTGATTTAGTAAGTATGTTTTTTTAATTAATGTCATAATTTATTTTTTTGTGAAACATCAGTTTTTCTACAATGTCAGTAAAAAGCGTTCAGATTACGAGTACTAATTTCAGAGGTGGGCACCGTTAATCAAAAAGTTAACTTCGTTAATCGATAATCCGTTAACTAAAAAGTTAACTTCGTTAATCGTTAAAGCGTTACATTTTGAAAAATGTAACGGAAGTTAACGTTAATCCATTAAAGCGTTAATGTAAAAAATCGCAGTTAAATGGCATGAAATAGAACTATATAAGTACAATTACTATCACATTTACACTATCGCGATGTATCCCAACAAAGTGAAATTTCTTTTCCAACTTCCAACCCACATACGATACCACACATAACCCCATACAACCCTTAAATTATCTAATGCCAGCGCCTCCAATAGATAATGTCTATGCAAAAAATCAAATATTAACGGACTTAATTAACGGAAGTAAAATGTAACGGAAGTTAAATAATCCGTTAACAATTTTTGGAGGTGAGAAAAGCGTTAAATCGTTAATCAAAATGTTAACTTCGTTAATTAACGATTAACGGATTAACGCTTTTCTGCCCAGCTCTGACTAATTTCATCGATTTGTATCAGTGATTTGTGTATCGGTGAAAATGTCATCTATGTAAAAACATAATATAAATGTGATATTTTTCATAACCATCGATATTTTTTTTATATCGGCAAAATATCATTGATAAATATTATCTGACGTTCATCAAAATTTTTGTATTTGTATATCAGCAAAAATATCATCGATGTTTATTGATAAATATCATGATGTAGGTTCAATCTACCTGATCTACTCCACTTCACAACACAAGCTCTTAAGCTTTCTGTGAAGTGTACAAAGATGTATTTGGGTTTGTTTCGATAAGCCCAGATTCATTTAATAATAAAAAAAAGGTATATATTTATCAATATTTGTGACACTATGACTGACATGTCCAATTTTTTTTTTCTCAAATTCGTACAAAGTACAAAATTCAAAGTATGTAGGATTAGGTAATGTGGTATTTGTGATTGAAATGCATATATTTTTATTGTTAAAATATTTATTTATTTTGTTATTTACATATACACTAATTGTTTTATATTTATCTTTACATTCAATATTATAATGTATTTCCCTGCTATTCATATATTTCATAAACTTAATATATATTTTTATGTTCATTTATAATTTGTTCCTAATAAATTAAATAATTTATTGGAATACCCACACAATTTATTGGTAATTTTATAGTTTTTGGTACCCGTGAAAATCCATGAAGGATAAATACCCTCTTTATATTAGAGAAACATGATGAGGATAAGTGCCATCCAGTGAACAAAAATGTGTTTCAAGTTGGAGATTCTTGGTTCAAATCCCTGAATTATTATATTTATTCTTTACGTTAACAAAGTACCTACTTAAATAAATAACTCTTTGTTCTTCTTCCAAATCGGTCCCTCAATGCTGAGGATCGTGACCTTCATGCGGTACTTCTCGCAGCAGTTTGTCCCACCCTGGTCTGTTTTCAGACCACCATAATAATTCGGCAAACGTTACAATGGCATCCGTCACCTGGTCGGACCATCTCATTGGTATGTGTCTGCGACTTCTCCTGCCTTTAACTCGGCCAGTCATTAGTATAAATCTTTATCGGCCAAAAAAACATGCAGAGTAACAAAACGAGGTGGTAACCTGGTTGGTGACGCGCTCGACTGTTCATCCAGCGGGCGCGGCTTCAATCCCTGATGCCGACTTACTCCACTTCACGACACAAGCTTTTCAAGCTTACTGTAAAGTGAAGAAAGATGTATTTAGGTTTATTTCAATAAACCCAGTTTCGTAAAAAAAATGAATAGTGTGAAAAGAAAAAATATAGTAGCAGTTGAATGTAATTTAGGTGTAAAGCGATGACATTAAGCCACCCGACGTCCAATGATATGCTCGATGGAATAGCCGTCCTTTGCTGTTCAGATAACTACTATTGCAGTCTTATGTACAGACCCTTAGGATTTATAAGACGATTTGATTCTTTGACTCCTGGACAAATAGGAATACCAATAGAATAAGTTAATAGTTAGAAATAGTAGAGGAAAGACTACTCGGGAAGCTCTGTCTATTTTAGATACGGAATTATATCTCGGTGTTCTCTTCTTTTTCTTCTTATGTGTGGTGCTCGTTTGAAATGACAATCTGTGGCCTGTCAACAGAAATAAAAATGCTTTATAATTATTGTTACAAATGATAGAACGTGAATAACATTAAAACTAAAGAAAACTTTGGCATTATTACACTGTTGCGGCTCTACCTGCAGCCGATCAAGGAGATTACAAAAAAGGGATAGAATGTCTGACCTCCCACTTTGCTCTAGGACCATAGGCAAGAAAAATATTTTATGAGTTATCTTGGCTCGGCTGCGGGTGGAGCCGCAATAGTGTAATAGTACCAAAAGTTCTAACAACGTTTCAGTAAGAAGACAGCAATATGGAGAAAGGACGTCTCTATTTAGTATGAAAACATATGAGGACTTAACTATTAAATGTACGAGTACATGGTTTGCGCAGTTGGTTGTGGTGGCAGTCTCTCAAGCGAGAGGTGCTAGGTTCAAACCCCGGCGCTGGCGATGTATTCCACACTTTGCAATGCAGGATTTCAGCCTAGTGCAAGGTGTGCAGGAAAGAATTTGAGTTTGTGTATGCATGCCCAGATCCTTTTTAGGTATATAAAAAAAAATACCTGTGTTGGGTGTTGGATCCTCTTCAACATCCTCAGGTTCTTGTTGCATACCGAGACATTGTAGTCCACTCCACATGAGGGAAGGACGTCTAATGGAAGGAATGGGTATGGTGCACGCTCGCAGTGGAATTACCTGGGAAAAAATAAAAGATCAGCTCATGTATTGGGCTATGTTTAAGCATCTTTATAGGCTACTGAATTCAAGCTATTGTTAACTTCTTCTTCTTCACTTTTGTTAGACTCGGGAGTCTGTTCTAGCAGTAGGAGTCTCTTCTTGGGATGCTGAGCTCCAGCCTCCAGCTTTCCCTCCATCTCTTTGTGGGCCTTCCCGGCTGGAGTGGTTTATTGTAAATTGATGGCGTTGTTATTGTTAACTGTTTTCAAAAAATCCATAATATGAGTGAACATCAGATGACAATCATTTACGCAAGGCACATATTGTCTAAACTCTCTAAAGGTTCGGTTCTCTTATGCGAGCAATTTTTAGAGCTATCAAAGTGAGACAACAATATTGCGTGCAAACGCGAAAGAAAATTGACTAAAATGGCGGAACCGATTGGATATTCTGCAGTTCATGTCGCCGACATCATGAAAATTTATTTCTCGTTTGCACGAATTATCGTTTTTTCGCTTTAGAAATTGCCGAAATAATTTCTAAATATTGCGAAATAATATTAATCAATACGATTTGTACGAGAAGCCGCAATTATTATGCTCGCGTAAGCGCACTTTAAGATCCATGCATTTTACCGATTTTTTTCGTACATGAGGTGAGAGTGAAGTGAGGGTGATTTTAATGTAACGTGAGATAGAAAGTACCATTCCTGACCCTATAGTGCGCCTTTCAAAATTTCTATGAGAATGAAACATGACGTACCTCTAATAAGAAGACATCTCTAGAATTTCTCTTCTTGGCGACTTTATTTTCTTCAGCGCTACTTCCGGCAGCACTCTCTCTTCTTGAAGTCTTTGATTCTGAAGATCTCTCCATGTGAATTCTGCACGTTGGTCGTTTATCGTCCTCTTCATCGCTACTCGAATCTGAACTGAATTCTGTGCTGAAGTAACATTCACCTGAGCCATATTTTGTGAAATAGTGGACCACTGCAAACTAATTTAAATATATTAAGTCATTAAACATTACCTACTGGCGTCATCTGAAAATAACAAGGTTCTATCTATAAAATTTTGACTTTTTGAGTGAAAATTTTTCTAACCGGCAATTAACAACACCATAAAGTGGAGTTTCCATCTACCCGTAGATTGAATGTTTGAAACATTGATCTCGTTTTTCACAACATTCTGAGTTTTTTATGTTACAACCTTGCTATTCTCGAGTCTCGGGAAGTAGGCAACAAAATTTATTCATTTATTTTATTCATGGTCTGCGAACTTTTACCAAAGGAGAATGGTTATTTTGTATGGAATAAAAACCCAGGCCTGGCGCAAACGCAACGTGACTCAAATGATAGATAAAAATGAGTAATTAAATACTGCATAAGTGGCATCATAAAAATCAATGGCTGTGAAATACGTGAAATAAATTTACAGGGACAACTTCACTTAAACTTCGAATAGGTATTTCACACATTTAGCCATTGATTTTGATGATGCCACCTACGCAGTATTTAATTACTCATTTTTACCTATCATTTGAGTTACATTTCGTTTGCGCCGGGCCTGGTTTCTTTTTAGAATTCTCCTTTAGTGTATAAAATGCCGTGAATACGAGCAAAATCTAAAGGATTGGTTTCAGATTGCACACACAATTTTCGTGATTATTAAAAAAAAACTTACTTACTTGTATTATTGTAGCGAAGATAAAACCAAATGACAAAAAGACGAAGAAATCCAGTGCTGTTGGGTAGGAAACCTTTGGAAGATCAGTTCTGGCTTCAAGACCCAAGAAAGTCATCGTAAGGACGGTGGTTATACCCAGTGATACCCTGTCTGCGGTGGCCTCTCTGTTCAGCCAGAAGGAGACCCATGACAGCACCACCAGAAGGATGCAAGGGCCGTACACTTGGATGAGGAAATTACCCATGTGCCTCTGGAGGTGGAAGCTGACCAGTAACATGGAATATTCACCTGGAAAAAGGCAATTTTCAAATCGTCATAATTTTTCTTTCAGGTACTATTTTGGAGGGAAGACGTTGCGCCCTCGGAGAAGCCCAGCGCCCCCCAGAGATTTTTTATTATTATTTAATTTCACTTAATAATGACGTTGGGGTGTTGCCCTTCCAGAGTATCCCTGGAGCCCCTCCCCCCCCCGTCTCATTTCTAAAAAAAAGTGAGTAAAACACGCATCATTTTGCTTTCGAAAGACAGCTACTTTTTTCCCGGCAGTCACCAAGACAAAAATCTTTTTTGTATTGATAATATGCATTAAAATCTAGCGAATGACTGTAATTTTTTAACGAAACGAACAGTGGCGAAGGGTGGATTTCTGCAGAAGGGAAGCCGAGGCTAACATTTCTTATGGGATTATGTCAGATTGTACACTATTATACCTATGATTTTTTCCAAAAGATAACTCGATGGAAATCTAGTTCTTAGGTAGCTTCGCGACTGGAAGCGAAATTAGCCCCAAAAAGTAAAAAAAAACGCTTTTGAAACTTAATACCGCGGGAAATGACGTGTGACGTCATAGATCGCACTAAGGAACATTTATACAGGTTCCCTAGATCGCACTTTATATAAGTTCCTTAGATCGCAACCCTCTTCTCACCTATTTTCAATGTATCTGATGTTCTATGACTTACTTATGTATGACGGGTTGGTACCATCTTTAGGAGTCTTGACCAGAGTGTCAGTGTGGTTAGCAGCAGGAGTGGCGATCAGATCAAACTGTGAGAGCTTCATGTCTTCAGCAATGGCCACTTGACGATTCTTGTTCCATCTGTATATCACATCCACGGATGTGTAGCCGACTGGAAATAATAATAAAATATAATAAATAATAGAATAAGAAATAAATTTAAAAAATTAGAATAAAAAATAGCGCTATGCACTCCTGTAAATGATTATCACGGAGTAACAGTCATGGGGGACAGAAGGGGGCAGCTGCCCCCCCTAGAGATTGGAATAGGTATACATTTTTTCGAACTAAAAGATAAAACCTCACAAAAAATCACAATATTTCGAGTATTACCACACGTTTTCTCATCATATCATATATTTTCTAAAAATTAAGTTAATATCCATCAAAATACAATTATTTCATAAAAAATTGCCTGCGGTGCTACTTTTTCATTATTTTTTCATAAAAAAACATTTTTCGTTTGTAACGTAATAAAAATTTAGTCAGATGCAAAGTGGCTCATTTAAGAAGTAAAAAAGAAAAACTCACATGAACCAAATGTCAAGGGGCATCTTTGTGTGTCCATAGGAAAATCTTCTAAATTCATGGGACATCCAGCCTTTATAGTTAACCTTAAAAACACAAAAAAAAGGAAAATAAATTATGTGGGAAGAAAAGAAATTGAATCCAAGTCCAAAATAAGACGTATTTTTAATTATTTTATTTTAAAATAAATTAATAAATCTTTATTAACCACAGACCAAATATAAATAACAAATCTTCACAGACAACGACACAGAACGACTTAACTTCGACAGAATCGACTTAACAAATCAGACACAGAAGTATGCCAAAGGGCGGACTTATTGCAAAAGCAATGTCTTACAGTCAACCCGAAAATAAATTTAATACACATTTATTTTAGTTCAAAAAGTTATATAATTATCGACCTATTCTTAAAGTAAAGCTAGGCATATCGACAATTTAAAAAATAATCAAAAAACGGGAGACCTTAGATCTCAACAACCTTGCTATGCGTTCTAAAAAATAGGGTAAATATATTGAACCTTTCTTTAATGAATGACCATAACAAATCTTTCAAATCTTGTATAGGTTCCCAAAAAAATATGAAAAATACTTCTGAAATTTATTTTCAAAGACAGTAACTCATTTTCCCGAAAGACGCAAATAAAAAATCCTGGTGATAATAAAATTGATGGAATCATTAAAATCTGATGAAATACCCTATTCTCCTTTTAATAAAGCGAAATCCAGGGCCGGATCTTACCTAGGTTCAAATGGAGCAAACCACCAGGGCGTAAAGTCTATTAAAGTGTATGAGGGCGCAAAGCGTATACAAAGTAATGCATAATAATATTCTCAGAGTCTGTACTTAACTATATTGTTTGTAATTCGCGGGAATCGGTAAGTAATGAAGTAAGACCTACAACGCCACACGTCGGACGTTGTAGAAACTACATCTCGCTCCAACATCATATATACGTATACAAATGCGTGTTCATGTATGTGTATTCTGTTCCTACCAAGTTCCTACTGGGTGGTGCCCAATACTATCACACTAATACATTGATTTCCGCTAAACGCGACCGCAAACATAGAGATAATAGCTGTGACACCCTATATCGTTGTTGGTTTTTTTTAGCTGATTGTTTTTGGTTGCTTGCACCAGTATGAATTTCGTACGTAATTAAAGATGTTTTTGTATTTGAAAGTTGGTACGATTTTTTTCAATGTCTTTGATTAGTGATGGGGTAACCCCAATAATTGAATAATTGAAAGTCGATTATCGCAATAAAGAGTAGGGAGAAAATCCCGCTTTTGGGTAATTGTA
This sequence comes from Ceraclea dissimilis, assembly GCA_963576895.1. Lineage (NCBI taxonomy): Eukaryota > Metazoa > Arthropoda > Insecta > Trichoptera > Leptoceridae > Ceraclea > Ceraclea dissimilis. Next base: position 3,154,360 of record OY756360.1, read on the forward strand.
ATAAAACATTGACTTGTCGAATAAAAAAGATAATCAATGATTCGTTATATAGATATTTATTTTTTTAATCGTTTTAATCATTAAAATGATAATCGAATGACATTTGATTATCTTAATAATACTGGTGATCGAATTATTCGATTATTTCATTCTATCATCCCAGTACTAGTTATGTCAGATTCTGTGCGAAGTACTGCGAAGTAATTAAAAATTTGCGATTTAATGTTTGTAAAATAATACTCTTAATAATTTTTCTAACGGGTTGTGCGGTAAGACGACTGTGCTTTTGGTTTTTGTCAGTTTTTTGATAATTTCGTTGTATTTTGGTGTTTGTGGCGTACGTTTAAGGCGTTCAGTTTCTTCTAGGATCTATAGATCATTCTATCAAACAATATATTAATCATTTTAGATATTTCTGATAGTTCCAGTTTTAGATAATGATTTTCTGATATCGAAGTGAAAATAAGTCTAAGAAGGTTTTTCAGTAAGTATTTTGTGAATAATAATATTCTGATTTTTCTTGCATACTTCACTCAAAAGTTTTTTTTAATATTCGTGAAGTAAACGCATCTTGATGGTCAAGAGAATTATTTCAGCAAACAAGTAAGTAAATTGATATTGACGAGTAATTATTAGATTAATTAATTCGTTTAATTAAGATTGATTTACAGTTCGATATTTGTAAATAAATCATCTACATCTACTACGTTGTTTTGAGGTGCAGGTGTTCGAATAATTTTCAATATTGTTTTAATTTCCTGGATTGTTTGTTCATTATTATTATTACAATGTCTTCTCAGCCCAAAAAGAAATTATCTGGGGCACAGTTCCGAAACATCAAGTTACAAAGAGAAATTGACGAAAAAGTGAAACAGATCCCCATTACTATATGTAAATTATTTCCTTCTAATCCAGTCAATGTTGATACGTCTTCAATTAGTATTCAGACTACTATTTATTCCATCCAAAGTATTCCATCCTCATGGAAACAAATAGATAATTTTATGGAAACAAATTGCCATCAAAATAAATCCCTTCATCAAATTTCTCAATCTCAGCACAATATTCCAGAAGCGAGTACATCGCAATCTACATTCCAAAATCTCTGTGATTTCGAAGATCCAGGTAAATAGCCAATGATAAATAGGGATGTTCGCAATTTTATCATTTAACAGGCTTAAATATTGAAAATTAAATTATTAAATTAAAAACATGCGAGGTATCCAACCATTAATTAGGATGTTATCCGCTTTCGCAACTAATTGGTGATGCATTGTTGGAGGATGGGGGGGGGGCGCAAGTTTTCTTCTTGCACCACAGCGCAAAAACTAGTGGATCCGGCCCTGGCGAAATCATCCTAAAAAAAGCGCCATTGATAACATTTGATCATGCGATTTCGAACCTTTAAGTCGCGGGAAATGTTTTCAAGACAGTCGTCCCCTTAAGGGCTTGGCACCAAGAATGACGTCACAGTCTTTTCCCACGGCATTAAGGATCAAAATCGCGTGACAATCGCACGACAAAATGGTAAAAATAGCGTTTTTTCAATTTTTTGGGGTTAATTTTGCGTCTATCAAAAAGCTTTTACGGTTATTCCCTAGATTTTAATGCATATTATCATTTAAAAAAAAATACTCCGCAACTTTCGGGAAACGAGTTTCCGTCTTTCGTAAAAAAGATCAGAGGTGTTTTTCATATTATTTTTTGAGAAATTTATACAAGATATAAAAAATCTTTTACGGTTATTCCCTAGATAAAGGTTCAATGCATTTACCCTATTTTGTTCCAAAGCATATTTAGTAACGGTTGTCGAGATATAAGGTCTCCCGTTTTTAGAAATTTTTGAAATGTCAGTATGCATACTTTTAAGAAGATTCTCTAAATTATGAAAACTGTAGAATCTACCACACAATACATGTGGTGTTTTATCAAATGTAATTCAAACATAGAATAACAATTGAGAAAAGGTTCTATAATTCGTAATTTGAAATATATCATTGACAAGGCCAGTGTTGCCAGTAGAATAATATGATGATATTATGGAGTACGGAGTAGGTACTGGAGATATGAGGAGCTTACTATGTAATCCCATTTTGTTTTGATCTATCACGTACTGTAATGCCAGAACATCCCTATTAGGCAAACTTACTCTAGCAGATTACTCACAGAATAACTACAGCTGTAGATTGACTATTGAGTACTGACTGAAAATAATGACATATTTTGTGCCTTACGGACCTGTAGGCAGAGTAGTCTATGGAGCATTCAACGGCCCGACGTTTCGTCTCGTGCTGTGGAGGATTCCTTCAAGGGTATTATTATTATCTTTCACGGCTATCCACTCGTCTGCGAGTGATATTAGACTTTCAAGGGTAGTGTGTAATCGGTGCGAATCAACCGGTTGTGCGATTTAACCTGTTCTATGCGCGTAGTTGACACGCTCGGTTGTTGCAAATAACACCCAACTATTTGGTTGGGTGACAATCGCTCGCCGTAGATAATAGAGTGGTCTGCACGTGCTGTTCACTCACTCTTATTAACACGCACCATTTCCACCAAAAAAGAGTGCTGTGATATCTCGATGTATATCTATCAACTCACTCTAATTAGTATTCTCATATCTCTATCTCTGTTTGACAATTCCAATATTTAAACAATCACCCAAATGCGTTCTGTCTTCATTCGATAATCGCCCTTTGAACCGCTGAGTGAAAACTAACGACAAAAGACGCAGCCCTTAAGACACTTCTATATAATTGTTTATTCATGGTGTAAGAACATCAAATGTTTTCGCTCTTCACAGAATATCCCACTAAATGGGCACCAAATTAAACTGGGCGAAATGCCGGCGGTAAATCATAACAAGATAACAATCATTTCACTGAAAATAATAGCGAAATGCGTCGATAGAAATGCTCGGACATTTTTACACGTCAGCGAAATAGCGAACAGTTATCTTGAATTCAGTAACTCATGGCTTTAACTAAATAGGTACTTTTAAGGGAGTATTTAAGGGGGCCCGAGGGGGGCCAGGCTATGGCGGTAGACAGGAATTCATTTCGGGGAGAAGGTTTGAGCTTTCGGCCAGAGAAAAAATATAGAAACGGTGGGCGTAAATAGCGCCGCAGGCGAAATTTTTCTCGAAAATGGGTGAATGATGAACCTAGTTTATTTGAATAGTAAGGCATCTGGATGTATTTCTAGGTCATGATATCTAGGTCATCGCAGTTCTGCGATAAGTTCGCCCTAGTGAACAACGATTTATAATCTGAATTATGTACGTTTTTTGTACTTATATGTATTTGTTGTTCACTTAAAGTTTAAATAAATAAAAATGATAAAGGTCTAGCGCCGCAGACGATTTTTTTTCATGCGAAGGCAGATTTTTTTGTGAACAAAACCTTGCTTCAATTATATTAACAAAACTTACTTTAATTAGTTACCGTCCAAAGAAAGAATCACTCATTTATCATGAATGGTTCCAATTGTTATACCTTTTTAAAATAGGGTGCATCTTTTTCGATGACTCTGTATAAGAACACAATACTCTATTATAATTTTATCTGATTTTATTATGGAGAGCATCATTTTGAAGAATACAATGAAATTTTCAATATCTAATATCTTCTGGTCAATCTTTTGAATCTTAAAGGCTTTTGTAACCTTTTGTTCTCAATTCCTCTCAACCCTCCACAACCTCAGATCCATCTTCTCCGATCATTGTTCACAATGTTCACAGGTCCAACATTATAATGCTGGCGCCACATGTTCGACGAGTCTCAGCGTCTGTTCACGAGCACCAATCATTCACGGATGCTCGGTAAATTTGGAAAACCATCCACACGCTCCCGACCGCGCTTGTATATTATGGATAAGCGAGCATGACGGACGTCTGGATTGTGTCGGCTATAACTTTCAGCATAGCGTATCTTTATTGTAAAAATAAAAATAAAATGAAAAGAAAACGAAAAATACGGCGAAAGAGATGGTGGATGTTAAAAATTCATAGAAACCGTACCAGTTTAATTTTTAATTATTATATTATTATAACTTCATTCATGTAATATGATTTTTATGTAGTTTCATGTGTGTATATGTCATATTTTTATTATTTTTTCGTTTTTAATTAAAATTCGATAATAATCATAAAATAACTTCTTACCTTTATATACCTATATATTTTTACTTTTGTTCTGTTATTTTCTCTCTGCGTGTGTGATATGCATTGTGAAAATGCATTATGTAGGTACTTATACTTACATATATACTTCTTTTAGTTTCCTTATTCTTTTACTATGAGGCTAATTGTATACTTTTAATCCAGTCAAATTAAACTCAATGCAGTTTCTCGATGGAGAGTTGTGGGGTAGTCTGGATTTCTTTCATGCTATACGTTTTTTGGGGTGCTGAATGCCAACAAAATTTATAGACGGAACGTGGCATTAATAATGGGAAAAATGGCGAAAATTTCCATATTCTGGCGAATTCTGCATATGAACTTTTTGTAGCTTATCTTTTTAGCAGAATGAAAGTAAGGTGCGTTAGGGTAAGATCGGAAATGGGGAAAGACCGAAAAATTGAATTTGTGATGAACTCTGGCAACATTGTTTATACTGACCATTTGCATTTGAAACTTTATTCTGTAACGCCCCGCCTCAGCTCAGTCCGATTTGTCTCTTAAGCCAATAGGATGTGTAGTGAGTGATTTTGTAAACGTCAAATTTTTCCGCGAAAATTAGAGATTTCCGGTCTTTCCCGGTCGGCTATATTATCGTTCCCAGGTAAGTTATGTGTTTATATTATTGATATTCATGCATTTTATACCTGTAAGGTCAATGTATGTAGAATGACAACCCGTTATCTGTCGTAGTTTAAGCTGTACGTGTTTTTTCGATCTTTCCCCGTCAGAAATGTAAGGGGAAAGATCGGAATTCAAATTATCCAAAGACACCTATATGTCGTAGCTAATGTTGTTACAATAGTAAATATTAAAATACCTAAAGCTTCGATAGTTTTACTTTTTTTTTACTCATGTGAATAAAATGTTATTGTAAACAGTTTAGGAATGTCAAGGTAGTTCAAGGCCGTTTGGGGTAATACCGGAATTCATAAATCATATATTTCTTAAATTCGGGAGTAAATAGTTTCCTATAAAGAAATAATTAATGTATTTAGTCATTAGGACAACATACCATTATTGTCCCAAAATATCAGTGGTCTAAAGTGTCTAATAGTGATTTTAGCATGAACTCCGGTCTTACCCCAGTATTTTCCGTTCTTACCCCATGTGAGGTTTTATTTAAATCATAAATATAACTGGGTTTTATTAATTAACGATTATGATTCTGATGATAAAAAATATACTGTAACGAAGAATGAAGCCTTATGTTTACCAATATTTAAAAAAATATGTGCTAAACCTGGTGGACTGCATGTGATGAATGATACAAATTACCATGTGCCATCTCACCAAAAAACCATTCGGACTTACCCCAACGCACCTTACATAAAATTTCCTACAAAGGCATATTAAATTTTTCTCTAAAATAAATGGGAACGGAGCTGTCAAAGTCCAAAAAACATATTTTTGTGTTGTTTTACTCGTACATTACGAGAATAGAAAATGCATTGAGAAAGTTCACCTCGTTTCATTCACAACCAAATTTAAACAATTATTCTTTAAATTTATGAGTCACACTCTACCTTGCTGGAATCAGTAAACATAACGAATGTTTTCAACAAAAAAAAAAACATTTAAAAACACCGTGAAGTATTTAAGCTAGAAATGTTTAAATAACTTTATTTAAAATGTAGTGAATTGTTTAGGCTGAAAATGGTTTCACCTTTTTTGTTTAAACATTTCACTACCTATATTTTTAAATAAAATTTACCCTGAAAACTCTCTTCATATTTACTGATAACAGCGAGGTAAAATGCAGCTATTTCTATTACAACAATAATACGAGACGTCCGTCTTTCCCCTGCTAATGCACAAACGCTACTAAGTTCGCACGAACGTGTGGACGCTTCGCAAGTTTTTTGCCGCAAGCTTCCTTTGATCTTTGAAATACCGTGAACACTCAGTCGAAGTGTTCACGTTCCTTCACGAGACAAGGCAAACGCCCATCCACACGCTCGGAGGTTGTGAACAGTCGTGGAAACTTGGCAAGCATGTAGCGCCAGCATAATAAAGTGGGTTGAGGTACCCAACTACCCACTTTCAATTCTTAATGCTGGCGCCACATGTTCGACGAGTCTCAGCGTCTGTTCACGAGCACCAATCATTCACGGATGCTCGGTAAATTTGGAAAACCATCCACACGCTCCCGACCGCGCTTGTATATTATGGATAAGCGAGCATGACGGACGTCTGGATTGTGTCGGCTATAACTTTCAGCATAGCGTATCTTTATTGTAAAAATAAAAATAAAATGAAAAGAAAACGAAAAATACGGCGAAAGAGATGGTGGATGTTAAAAATTCATAGAAACCGTACCAGTTTAATATTTAATTATTGTATTATTATAACTTCATTCATGTAATATGATTTTTATGTAGTTTCATGTGTGTATTTAATATTTTTATTATTTTTTCGTTTTATAATTAAAATTCGATAATAATCATAAAATACCTTCTTACCTTTATATACCTACATATATATTTTTACTTTTGTTCTGTTATTTTCTCTCTGCGTGTGTGATATGCATTGTGTAAATGCTTTATGTGGGTACTTATACTTACATATATATACTTCTTTTAGTTTTCTTATTCTTTTACTATGACGCTAATTGTATACTTTTAATCCAGTCAAATTAAACTCAATGCAGTTTCTCGATGGAGAGTTGTGGGGTAGTCTGGATTTCTTTCATGGTATACGTTTTTTGGGGTGCTGAATGCCAACAAAATTTCTTGACGGAACGTGGCAAATAATAGGAAAAATGGCGAAAATTTCCATATTCTGGCGAATTCTGCATATGAACTTGACAACTATCAACTTTTTGTAGGTTATCTTTTTAGCAGAATGAAAGTACATAAAATTTCCTACAAAGGCATATTAAATTTTTCTCTGAAATAAATGGGAACGGAGCTGTCAAAGTCCAAAAAACATATTTTTGTGTTGTTTTACTCGTACATTACGAGAATCGAAAATGCATTTAGAAAGTACACATTGTTTCATTCACAACCAAATTTAAACAATTATTCTTTAAATTTATGAGTCACACTCTACCTTGCTGGAATCAGTAAACATAGCGAATGTTTTCAACAAAAAAAAGAACATTTAAAAACACCGTGAAGTATTTAAGCTAGAAATGTTTAAATAACTTTATTTAAAATGTAGTGAATTGTTTAGGCTGAAAATGGTTACACCTTTTTTGTTTAAACATTTCACTACCTATATTTTTAAATAAAATTTACCCTGAAAACTCTCTTCATATTTACTGATAACAGCGAGGTAAAATGCAGCTATTTCTATTACAACAATAATACGAGACGTCCGTCTTTCCCCTGCTAATGCACAAACGCTACTAAGTTCGCACGAACGTGTGGACGCTTCGCAAGTTTTTTGCCGCAAGCTTCCTTTGATCTTTGAAGTACCGTGAACACTCAGTCGAAGTGTTCACGTTCCTTCACGAGACAAGGCAAACGCCCATCCACACGCTCGGAGGTTGTGAACAGTCGTGGAAACTTGGCAAGCATGTAGCGCCAGCATTAGATTCTGATAAAAGAGTTGAGACATTGTGTACAATGATGCCTTTAAAGTGGTCTTGGATTTGAAAGACGGAGTCTCGACAAACGGTTTTTTTTTCAGAAGAAATATCTCGATAACCTTACTAAATATTCCCCCTTAACACAAGTTTTACTTTATAAGGGGGGGTAAAACGTTATTATATGTATTTTTAAGATCTGTATCCTCAAACACAAATTTAATCTGTCTATTTATTGTAATAACACATGTTTTTTTTTTTTAATAAATAAATAATATGCATTTCTATACTTCACCCTGAAGTGGCAGTAGTATCGCTGCCGAAAGCTCGGTTATTCAACCACTCTACACGCAGTAAGGAAACCTGAAGAACGAACAACATTGAAATAAGTAATATGCCTTTCAAAAAATGTGGCATTGAATCTTCCTCTAGCAGATTACTGTAAATCGCCGCCACACGCTTGCGAGCGTCTACAAGTTTTTTTGTGTATATGAGTAAAAAGGCATGTGGATGGAACGTTTGTCTTGTCTCGTTGTACTTGACTGACCGTTGACGCCTTTTTACTCATGAGCACAAAAAAAACTTATGGACGCTTGTAAGCGTTTGACGGCAACAAATTTAAGATATCATGGATAGATTTCAGAAATAAATCGTAAAAAATATCCCGTTTTTTTTTTCTCAAATGCATATCTTTCATCGAAAAAGTAAAAAAGAAAAATTCTCTCTCGTAAAGATGGCATTAAAATCTAGTGTTTTTTTTTATATGTAAGTGCCTAAAATATCTAAAACCGAAATTCCGTGCATCAATTAAAAAAAAAAAACGTTTTCGGTGTTCCCTTCCCCCTTATCAGGTATAAGGCATGTCTTATAAATAAAAAAAAAATGTGGTTTGCAAAAATATCTAAGAATGAAAAAGAATTTCCCAATAGTTTTTTTTAATACCTAGCTGAAAACTTATCTGGTCTGCTAAAACTTCACAAAAAACCTGAGATTGTCGGACTGCTTTGGGTTTTGGTCTTGAAAATGAAGCGTATCAATCAATCTAAGACCAAAATTTGTCAATATTTTATTTATCGTCACTTCACTTAAATATTTTAAAGGTGTTCATATTTAATATAAAATTTGAACGGAGCAGTGTGGTATATTTTCCATCACTTTCATACACACGGTGACATAATAGATTTAAAAATGTGAAACGGAGAATCTCAGCTTTTCATTATATGAAGTGGTATCGTGTCGTGGAATACAAATAACCAGAGCCGTTATTAGCAAACATGTTAAAGATGCTGTAGTTGCGGGCAATCAATTTTTGACACGATAGAGGATTAATTTATATATTTTTATATGACGTCTTTGATATGAATCTTTTGCGTTTAAATCTACGATTGAATCAGCTCTGTCCTAATTATTCCCTCAAGATTCATTCCTGATTTAAATATACTCGTATGTGTGTTTCAAATATATCTATCAAATTGATTATTGTTTATTTGAGGTGATCGGTAGCCTGCCTAGCAATGTACCTATCTACAAGGCATGTTCTTTTTTTCAAAATGCAGGTAACTTGTATAAGACCAGCGACATAATATATTAAGTACTACCTAATATGTTATCTCTTTGACCTAGACCTACGTAGATATCTTTCTATGCAATAGAAATTCTGTGAGATTTCAAATTCAACACAATTTCTAATTAGATTTCTCAAGACTTTATTTTTATCAATAGATCTTGAGATGGGCATAAAATTATCAATATTCTAGCATCGGCCCTGTGTGATTCCATATACTTGTATGGTAGAATGTTGCTGACACAAGCAAGCACTTGAGTTTATAACAGGGCCGTTTTAATTTCTTAACCGGAGTGGGTTGAAGTGGAAGAGTGAAGGCATTGACAGCAGCTGTTAACGGTTAGAAGAAAATGAAGTAAGCACACTGAGCCTGTGCACTACTTACCTCATTCCTCACACCCACTCTGTACTCGGAGAGAAATTCCAATACGAAGTAATTGAAATAATCGATTAAAGTTGGTACCTACCAGTGTGATGAGTGGATTTCTATAGGAGAGAAGCCAGACCTCACATTTTTTACAGAATTATGTCAAACTAGCTGTATTACCCGTGCTTCGCTACGGAAAAATTGTGTGGATCCCCCCCCCTTCGTGCCCCCTTAGTGTCCCCCTCCTCGTACCCCCTACCACAATAAGAACATTCCCTGGGGCAAGCACAATAATTTTCCAAAGTTTCATCTCAATCGGATGAACGGTTTAGGTGTCTATAAAGGAGAAGGTGAAAAATGTTAGGTATATACCATAGGTACGAACTAAAATATTTATTATTGGGAATCATCACAATCTGTCATCTAAATTGTCTGAATTAATTAATACGTATCATCAAAATTTATATACCTACATTTTTTTCTGAAATTAACAAATTAACAAAATTACGAATATTATTTTACTTAAAAGTTTATATTTTGCAATTTAAATTTCGCGCCGTTGGTGTTCCAACGGGCGGGGTTAATAATATGTATTTCACAATCGATAAAACACACTATGCAATATATTATGTATGTAAAAACAGACTGATGACTGTGTGCCCACCTGTGTACATAAGTATAGACGTGTGTAGTACGGTAAAATATAGTATAGTCAGTCCAGCAAAATAACAACTACTACTTAATATTTGCGTTAAATATTCGCAAATGCCTTGCTATATGGAAACCAATACTGTGTGGTAGAAACTTCTGGAAATTGAGAACCTTCTGTGAAATTTTTTTGATGAGGGGATTCAAGGGTTGTGTGGAGCATGTGTGGTATGGTATGAAAGGGCGTTAGAAAAGAAATTCAAATCTTCAGAAAGTCATTTTTATGCGTCCTCAGACCATCGGGAGACACAGAGTGATCGAGAGAATCCAGTCACCACATACCACATTGTTTGGTGTCTCATAAAAGAGCTTCACAAGTAGAACTTGGCTAGACGGGCAATGCTGGGCAATACAGTTAGTACGGCTTATGAAAAAAATACAATTAACGAAATTGCAAATATTTTTTTACTCAGAGTCCATGCTTCACTGAGCGCATAACAATACACTTATTTCACCACCTATAAAAACGTGTATATATTCACGTATACAGGAGAGTACTTATATCAACTAACAACTATAAAAGTACCCTTTTCATGCCCTTATCCTCAATTTTTGATTAAACAATGTAAGACGAATTTTTTTCATTTTAAAAGAAGTATGCAACTGTTTAACTACAGCTTTGTAGCTTCAGTGTTTACCGAGATACGTTACTATCAAAGCAAATTTAATCCCACGCCCTAACCCTTAAGGATTGACTCTTTTTCTGGACAGAATATCATATTTTGACCCTTTCTTAGGAATCCATTTTTTGGAAATTCCTATAAAATTATTTTTTACCGTATTAAGAGGCATTTAAAAATCACCCCTTTTCTTTATGTCCTTTCTCATCCCTTTAAATAAAAATTAAAAAAAAACGGCGAAACAGCCTATTACTAATTTTAATAGTAGAATCTATGTGCCAAATTTCAACTTCGTACAATGTCTGGTTTCCGAGATATTCGCATACTCTGAAAAACTTTCAACCCTATTTTTCACCCCCTTAGGGGCGGAATTTCCAAAAATCGCTTCTTAGTGGAAGCTTTTGTATTAAAACCTATCTGCCTTTAAAATTTCACTTCTCTAGGATTAGCCAATTCGGCTCTGCGTTGATGAGTGAGTATGTCAGTCAGTCATTCAGTCAGTCATTCAGTCATTCATTCAGTCAGGCACTTTCGTTTATTATTAGAGATAAGAGCTATAGGATACAGAGATATGTTAACATTAAGAATATAAACCATAACATTTATTCACTGGGGCGAGCTTATCACTGCGATCATATCACCACTTATTGCTGCGATCTCTGCCAGCTAACCCCAATTTAATCTTAAATCAAAAGGTAACCCGATGGATATCGTATTTTAGATATCTCCGTCACTGGTACCTTCTCCTTAATAGTTCGTCAAATATTTAGCAAGGGTTTGTTCGTGAGCTATTTTAAAGTTCGTGGGAATTTTGGAAAATTAAATTAAATTAAATTAAATTAAATTAAATTAAATTAAATTAAATTAAATTAAATTAAATTAAATTAAATTAAATTAAATTAAATTAAATTAAATTAAATTAAATTAAATTAAATTAAATTAAATTAAATTTAATTTAATTTAATTTAATTTAATTAAATTAAATTAAATTAAATTAAATTTAATTAAATTAAATTAAATTAAATTTAATTTAATTAAATTAAATTAAATTAAATTAAATTAAATTAAATTAAATTGATGATTGTAAATTACCTGGACGAATATAAAACTCTCCCATCTTGATAGAGCCTAACAAACTTATTAGGTGTGGTGATCGTATGAAGGTAACTCTGCTTCCCATTATAGAAATACGTGTCTGGTTTCCATATCTTCTTCAACATGGATATGCTGAGGGCCAGAGTCTCTTTCGCCTCGGCGTGGAAGGCCAGTCTTCTGTCCACCCACGACTGCCGGAAGTAACAGTCCATGGAGTATGTCTGAAAAAGAAAAAGATTCAAATTGTACTAAATATATGTTTATAGAAATTCTTGAACAAATTAACATTTAAGATAATATCTAAATTATTTATTTAGGCATGGAACCGGATTTATCTGTACCTATGCACAGACGGAATTACATTAGGTTTTTCATTCATTTTCATTCATTCCTCCCTAAGGGAGATCACATAACGCTGCATTATGTGAATTAAGATGCCTCTCGTCTCTGTTGAGGAAAACTTAATAAATTAACATTGCTAATTGCAATATAACTCGTAAACGGATGAATGCCACAGTACCTAATGCTAGCGACCCAACTTTGATGTCACGTTCATTTTCCGCGCCGTAATGTCGCTTCATTCAAAAAAACTTTCACGGTCATTCACTAGATTTTAATGCATATATTATCAACACAAAAAAAAACTGGGACTTTCGGGAGAAGAGTTGCCGACTTTCGAAAAAAAGATAGATGGTGTTTTTCTCAATTTTTTATTTTTTGAGAAATCTATAGAAGATATAAAAAAATCTTTTATTATGGTTATTCAAATTCGGTCATTTTTTTTATGAAACTTATTGATTTTAATACTAATTTCAGAAAATTTATGATATTATGAAAAAAATTGTTGTAGTAATGTGATTTTTGTGAGGTTTTACCATTTAGTACGAAATAATAAATACCTATCCCAATCTCTAGGGGGATCGAAGGCAGCTGCCCCACCCCTGCCGCCAGTGGCGGATTATCCATAAGGCAAAGTAGGCACGTGCCTAGGGGCGCGAGGTTACAAAGGGGCGCGCGAGCCGCGCGATGAAGTTTTTAAACAAAAACAAAAAAATAAAAATAAAAGTTGTGTAAGTAAATATGCACCTACTTACACAATATAAAAGATTTTATGATTCTATAGAGATGTAGAGTTTCCGAAGCATGCTCCGCCTTCATGATTATTTCTACATCGCATGATTTTATAATAGAAGTTAGTAAGATTCTTCATGAGCAAAAAAACTACTAAACTGATTTTGATGAAAATTGGTATGTAGATTGGTGGAGACACAGATTTACACATTTTATCGCAAAATTCCCACGGGATGGGGCATCACGATGGGTTAAGCCGTGTGGCGCAGCATTAGTTATTATAGTATGTACGAGGGCGGATCAATAAATACCCGTGTTTGAAGAAATGTGGCTGTGCTGAAAGAAAATGATATTACCATCGTGTGGAACCATCCTTCAGACGACACCATACTGAATTTCGGACCGATTCGTGGATTAGATATTTTTTGGCAGCCAGTTTAATGACCCCTGCTGAGTGTTTCTCGAAAAAATTTAAAAATAACAAAATTGATCCGAATTTGGTTACTCATTTTTGGGTCGAAAAACACGCGATGAAATAAAAGTGAAGTTTGATGCTGTCTATGGAGAACGTTCACCATTTATTGTAAACATACAATTTTGGTTCAACGAATTTAAACGGGTCGTGCAACTGTTTTTAATGAGGAGCGGCCAGGTCGCCTGGCAGAAGGGGTTACCGAGGAAATCTTTGAAAAAGTCCACGAGGTGATTCTTGCTGATCGCCGAACCAAAGTGTGCGTACGAAATGGCAATTAATATTTTTTAGAACAAGTTAAGTGTGCAAAAGGTGTCGGCCCGATGGCTGCCACAATTGCTCTCTTTGAACAACAAGCAAGACCTTTTTAAGCGAGATGCGATGGAGTTTCACCGTTTATGAAATCTAGATACATAATTATACGACAGGGACCAAGAAATGGGCAAAAAAGTGTATTTTTCCGGGTGAATATCCTTCAGAGGAAAAGACGGTCCGATCGGGAATGAGATAATCTGAAAGGGAATATCATCACGGTCTTTTTGCAGAAAGGCAGAACGATCATGAGACAATATTACGGTGAATTATTTGAGCGATTCGATGAGAAATTGAAGGAGATATGGCCCTAGTTGGCTAAGAAAAAAGGTGTTTTACCACCACGATAATGCACCAGTACATTCCTTCGGGGCTGTCGCGGCCAAATTGGATGGAATACGCCCCGACTTGCTGCCGCACCAATCATATTCTTTCAACGTGTCTTTCTGCGAATAATTTTTCGGTCCCCCATATGAAAACGTGGCTCGGGGGGTAAAAATCAGATCAAAGAAGGAGGTTTTTCCCGAGAAAGAGGTGTATTTTAAGGAGTTTGGCAGATCGCGTTTTAGGAGGGGTTAAATAAATGGCAGAGGTGTTGGGATAAGTGGATCGACCTAAAAGAAGATGACGTTGAAAAAAAGAAAAAAAAAATGGAAAAAAAAAACATCTTCATACCTAACACGGGTACTTAATGATCCGCCCATGTATTAGTGCTAGTTAAAATTTATAATACAATATGGACGTTAGAGGGGCGCCGATGAGGTGCTTGCCTAGGGGCGCTCTCGACACTTAATCCGCCTCTGCCTGCCGCCCTCTGCCGACGCCCATGATAGTCTCCATTTTGTATTGATTGTATTTAATTAGAAATTAGTAATCCAATAACAATTAATAGGTATATTATGTTATTCCTGGAAAATTTAGTTTAATTTCTTGTGATATTAGCAAACATCAGGAGTAAATATATACCTTATTAATGTATAAGAACGTGGAATGTTTTTGATCTCATGAATGTGCGGTGCGCTTATCAATGTTATCATTAAATCAGACACTAATAAGACACCCACCTTAGACTGCTTCTTATATGGTTCAAAAATAATATATTAGATATTTTCATGGGTCTTATTTCGTTCCCTGATCTAAAAATTGTTACCGTTTTTGTTTTAATTTTTTCGTGAATAGGTATTTAAGGGTCGATATCGGGATAAAAGTTTAGTATATGGAAATATGTATGGACTAGTATGGAGGTATGTAATATCATATTATAAGTAATAAGGATAAAAAGTAACTAGAATTATAATCTACTGATTTTTATTTTCAGCCAAAGACTAGACTTTTTTACAGCAATCAGGTTTGTTTACTGTTAACTTTATCGAATAGAAGGATGAACATGGCCATGGGCGTCGCCAGCTTCGGAGCTAGGGGGGTAACTAAAATGTATCTATTTATCAGGCGCGAAGCTACCTAAGAACACGATTCCCATCGAGTTACCTTTTGGATAAAATGATAGGTATAATAATGTCTAATCTGACGTAATTCAAAAAGAAATGTTAGCCCCGGCTTCGCTTCTGCAGAAATCCACTCTTCGCCACTGCTATTTATATAGTACCAAAAACGCGTTAATAGCGACGCAGGAGAATTTTTTGGGTTACTAATTGAAAAAGGTAAAGATGTAGTTTGGTTTAAATTCAGAAACCATAGTTAGCGCCTCAAGCAAAAAATGAAAGAAAAATAGGTGAAGTGATTTTTTTTAATGAACAATTGTATTTCAATAGATTTTCATACTGAATGTTTATGATGTGATGGGAAAATGTATGTAAACAACGTGATTTTTTTGTTAGTTTTTATCATTTAGTACGAAAAATTATATAGGTACCTATCCCAATCTCTAGGCGGAAAGGACCAGCTACCCCCCTGCCCCACCTTGGCGACGCCCATGGACGGGACTATAGTGATGTCTCTTATAATAAACTTTTCTGTAACCTTGTATGCTTGTCACGTTCTGTCTTCTATAAACACTAATAATATTCTGAATATACAACTAACTCCAATGAATAGCGTCTTAATTAGTCAAAACAAAATATTATAAGACTAATTATCTCAATTAATAGTCTCAAAATATTGTGGTGTTTATCAATTTGCTGCTTATTTGCTTTCAGCGTGACATAACATTATAGTCCGAGAGCCCGCTGCTTAATTTATGACGTATCTGTTTTTTGATCGAAATGTGGTACAAATGATAGCTTACCAATAGGGTTTTACATCGCACTAGGGTTGCCTATCAAAATCTTGCCGCAACCCCCCCTGCCCCCCCCGAAAAGGTCCCTCTTCGCGGTTTTTCGCATTTTGTAGGAATATGGTAAGAGATAGAAGAAAATAATCAATGACAAAAATAATCCTTACTAAATTCTCTACAAAAAATGTTACATCAATTTTTTCATAGGACTAGTAGTTTACCCGTAATGGCCGGACGAAAAACAGGATATTTTTTGAAAAAAAAAAATTTTTTTTTTTTTTTTCTTTAACTTTCTTCCACCCATTATCACTAACATTTTATGGAAAAAATTATTTGGCCTGCGGCACTATATCGCTAGTTATTTTATGAAAAACTAGATTTCAAGAATTTTCGTCACTGAGTTTTATTGCAATAACTCTAAATTAATTGATGTATGAAAATAAGTTATAACTGGTTTTGTAGCTAAGACTATGGTAATTAATTCGTTCTTTGACTATTTTCCTGTAGCTCTTATCAATTTTCAACCAATTTAGTTTAAATTCATTTTTTTTAGTTTTTTAAATGAATTTCGGTTTTGGACCGGCTATTGCGGCTAAACTGCTAGTTCTACGAAAAAATTGACTTAACATTTTTTGGAGAGAATTTAGCAAGGATTATTTTTGTCATTGACTACTTTCTCCTATCTCTTACCATATTCCTATAAAATGCGAAAAACCGCGAAGAGGGACCTTTTCGGGGGGGACAGGGGGGGTTGCGGCAAGATTTTGATAGGCAACCCTAGTGCGATGTAATACCCTATTGGTAAGCTATCATTAATACCACATTTCGATCAAAAAACAGATACGTCATAAATTAAGCAGCGGGCTCTTGGACTATTAACACATCTTTCTTGACATACTCATTCAAAGTTCATGGTGTTCAGTAAACGTTGAAGGTATTCGCGGTGTGCGATTGACATTGTTTCATGGTTTTTCGGGGTGAACCGTGTGTAGACAAACTTGATCGACGTTTCGACACTCCTGCCGGTGTCTTCTTCTTCAGATAAATGTATGAGAAATGTGTTTGTGTAGTGCTCACGCAGCACACATTAACAGTCCACACCCACACAACGACACCAGTAGAAGTGTCGAAACGTCGGTCAAGTTTATCTACACACGGTTCAGCCCGAAAAACTAAGAAACAATGTTCATGGCACTCGTTTTTGGAATAATATTCCCACTGAATTCCTAACTTGCCGTCTTCTCTCACCTAATCTAACCTAGCACTTTCCCTTCTCATTCTTCCCATTTTTTCCCCTAAAATGCTTAGTCTCAAAATTTGTCACAATCCGAAATTTTCAAAAAATTTAAAGTGTGATAAAAAAGAAAATATGATCGCTTAGTAAAAATGAAATTACAAAGTTTTTGAAAATATTTGGAACAAATTTTTATAGTGATATTTTTTTAAATCGTCCTTCAAATTTTTGAGTACTTATGTCGGATTGTGACTAATTTTAAGATTGAACTATTTTTCATGACGCGATTTTATCAAATTATAATTGTTTTTGTGTCAGCAAGATACACCTGTTTTGCAAAAAATCAAGCATATATTTTCATAACTATTGTCTTTATGACCAACAACGTCTTGTAAGTCAGTTTTGACAAGAGTGTATAATAAAAAATTGCAACTCGAAAACAGCTATAAAAATCGTATACCATATATTGGGGTATTTGGATACCCCCAGAGGTGCTATATCTCTGGACTTCTGCTTGGTCGTTATTTTTGGGACAACCTGTAAATAGAAGTGCTAAAGAACTGATATTTCAGGAACCGTGACACGTCAAACAAAATACTGACGGAATTACGAGTCTATGATTTGTCAGAATCAGAAATCAGATTTGAAGCACCAATTTGAAGCTAATTCGATTTATTCATACTTGTAATTAATAACTTGTATGTTTGACATGCGTCATACAACCAGTGGCGGACTGACTCTAAAAATTCAGTTCTTCTACTTGTTCTTCAGCCTTCACTGCTGGATATAGGGCTCTTCCATACTCTTCCATTCCTTTCTGTTGTTTGCTGCTTGTGGCTAATTTTTTCTCCCCACAGCGGCCATGTCGTCGGACCATCTTTTTTGGAGTTTTCCAATGCCTCTTTTATTCTCCCTAAGTCTCCATCTTAAGATTTCTGATCTTGTGGGGTCTTGTCTTGCAAAATTCAGTTGCCGTTTCTACTTCTTAAGATTTTTACATAACGCCGCATGAATTTTTTTATGAGAGAATCGTCAAATTATAATTTAATGGATTTTCATAAAAAATTTCGAGATACCTATGACCAACGACCATGTGTTAATAATCAGGTTTTTTAACCATCGCCCTCTATAAGAAGCGTCGCATGCGGATTTATTTATATTACTCTCGAGTATTGATGCATGCATATATTTAATTTAATTACCTACCTGGGAAATATTAAAGGACGGGTTCAGGGGAGGGCCTCGTGGCTAGGGCCCACTTTCCATCGGGCAATGTGGCAACCTGCCCAGTCCGCCACTGCATACAACATAATATTGGACGACAGATGTTAATTTATAACGCGTGTATTGGTAATTACTCCTCTAATTGAGTAGTGCTAATTACATATTGAAATTTGATTGGGAATAAAGTGATTACCAGAGTGGTAGGTACTCTACACAACGTTCATAGATTTTGGAAATCAATTATTTGATTTCGAATATGTCGTGTCAAAGAATCACAAGTACCTGTAGTGTAATTGTTAATTGTCATATTATTAGCTTTTATGCCCGGCAGGTCCGCGCCTGGATATTAGGTTTGATGTAATCAGTTTGCCTGTGTTCATGTTGTTTTGCAATTAAGGGCTTGGTACCAAGAATGACGTCACAGTCATTTTCCACGGCATTAAGGTTCAAAATCGCGTGAACAAGCGCATGATAAAATTTAAAAGAAATATTTAAAAAACTTTTAAAATAACACGCTTTTTAATGTGCTCTAAAAAGAATAAAATAATTTGAAAAAAAAAGCGTGGGGCTTCTTATGGGGAAGAATGATATTATACAGAGAGCATAATATAGTAATTTTATTTACTTCCATCGTGTGCCGTTTCCTGTGTTTTAAAATTACTTATGAATTATAATTAACAGACTATTTACATCTTTTGGTCCTATAATTATGTCAATATGATGTCTATAATTCATCAACAGTAAAAACAGCAGTTTCCTATAGCCCATTTAGTATGTAAAAACCTCAATTTTGCTTCTTTTGCCTAACTGGTCATTTTCCATAGGGTCGCAATAATCAGCCAAGACTGGATACAGTTTACTAGTATTATAAATCCATGGGATGAACATATTAATGTCGGTAATACAGCATCCTGTTTAATCCGACATGCTTCTCTCGTAATCCGACACAAACAATATTCCGGTGAAATGATGCACATGATTGCTAAAAAGCAATTTATCTACCTACATTATCATACATACAATAAAATCATATTATGAATAATCTTCTCTTACATCCGCTGTCTAACTTTTTAATGCAAATTTAATTTGGTTGACTGAAAGACAAATCCATGTGGCAATAAGCCCATCAGTTGTACAGCTATTTATTTATTTAAGTATTTAAATATTTATTATTATTTATTATTAGGTAGGTACTAGGTAAGAAAGATAATCCGAGAAAAAAGATTTTTTATAAGAGTAGACATTCGCAAATCACCCACGCCGAATTATTATAAAAAAAGAGTAGGTACTAGGTAGGTAGGCATTTTATGGATATTTAAAAAAAAAAAAGAAATATTTGAGACCTTAGATTTCCATAACCTTACGAAACATGCTTTGGAAAACATAGGGGAGATACATCGAACCTTTATCTTATAGTGGATGACCGTAAAAGATTTTTTTACGTCTTGTATAGATTTTTAAAAGAAAGTGAAAAATATCTCCGTTTTTGTTTTTCAAAAGACAGCAACTTTTTTCCTGAAAATCACAAGGAAAAAATATTTTTCTTATTGATAATATGCATTAAAATCTAATGAATGACCGTAAAAGTTTTTTTGAAGTGAGTGAAATCAACCCTAAAAATAAAAAAAAAAAAGGCGTAATTTCCAACGTTTTATCATGCAATTGTTGATGCGATTTTGAATTTTAACGCCGGAGCCGCGAGCCGCGGGTATTAATGACCGTGACGTCATAGTTGGATTCCTAGCCATAAGATACTTAAAAAAAGGATCTGGGCTCGCATACAAACCCAATTACTTTCCTGCACACCTTGCACTAGGCTAAAAACCTATATCGCAAAGTGTGGAATACATCGCCAGCACCGGGGTTTGAACCTTGCACCTCCCGCTTGAGAGACCGCCGCGCCGCCTCAACCAACTGCGCCAACCATGCACTCATACTATTTGGTATAAAAATAGTTTTCCTTACCATGTCCACTTCTGAAATAGGTCCCATACTTCTAACCATGATGTCCACTTCAATGATAGCTGGAGGGCCTGGAAAAAGCAACAAGTTTAATATTTTCAACCTGCTCGTATCGTATCGTATATAGTATCGTATCGTATATCGTATCGTATATCGTATCGTATCGTATATGAAAACATCGCAACGCCTAACCTGTATTCTAATCAAGGTTTTCATCATTTTCTTGGATTCGACTGCAACAATTATTATATTAGACGCATTTACTATTTCATCATCTTTAGACGTTTATCAAAGAAAGTCACAAAAAGATATGATGAAATTCAATTAGGTATTTTAGTTTTCAATTTCTATTTTTTTTTTCATAGACTACGTAGTACACAAAAAATCTCAAAGGGACGTGTATTCCTGAAAACATTTCACGAACGCACATTCGCTTTCGGGAAACTAATAGCTGTATTTCAATATAAAATCAGAGGTATTTTCTTTTTGAGGGTCCTATCCAAGATATGAAAGATCTTTTAGGGTCATTCACTAGAGGAAGGTTCAATGTATTTATCCTATTTTTTTACAAAGCATATTGAGTAAGGTTGTCAAGAATCAAGGTCTGTAAAATATTTTTGTTCCCTCCTCTTAACTCTGTAAATAATATAACTCCGGTTATTTGTCTATAGGTTTTTATTTAACACAGTGTCAATAATATTTTTGCTCACAGGAAGATGATAGTATAGAATGAAGGTGGGGAGAGGCGGTATCCACGGAATAATTCTGTAAAAGCTTCGGGATACTTCCTGAAAACTAGATGCATCGTTCATACTATACACAACGCTCCCTTTGGGTATTGAAAAGGAATAATAATCACATTATTCACAGACTAGTGTTTATAGGGCTGCCAAGGTATTGGAGAAAACAGCCTAAAAGTGATTGAGACAGTGAAACTGATTAAGAGGCTATATACTGCAATTCGTTTATTCAGACAATACTGAGAGCATTGTTTTAAAAGTGAAGACAGTGATAGATGAAAGTATTGACTACAAGTTGACTGTCCAAGAATTACAATATTTGGAAATTCCTAGACAAAAAATAATACCGAAAGTCCCTCTGAAATTTACGAAACCCATTATGCGTTCAGTTTTTCAAATAAAATTATAATTTAGCCAAAATATCCGTAATTATAAGGTTAAAAAGTTGACTGTCGTAGATTTATCAATTTGTTTCCAGTTTTTTTTTTAATAAATAATTCTCATTGTTGCTTACGTTATTCATATTTAGCTATAACATTCTCACACAAAATTTGACATGGTTGACACTCAGTTGAAAAAAGTAAAAGTGGGTGAAACATTGAAACTGCAAATCCGGAAAAAATCTGGCGATTCCAAGTGCCTTTGATAAATGCCTGAAAAATAAACAATTAGACTTTCCAGCTATTGAAAATTTTCACAGTCAGACATGCGGGGTGTATATTTTTATTATTTAGGTAATGCATCGCGAAAATATAAAAATACAAGCACATTGCTGTTAATATTTTTTTTTGTATTTCATCGCGAAAGTTTAACGTATCAAGATATTTCAGCGATCCTCAAACTGTACTTTTTTAAAATAAAAAATTCTTCCCTAGATTTTCCTTTCTCCTTTCTAGTTCCTGAGAGAGTTCTATATGTTCATTTGTTGTAGATAGTATCTACAATAAAAATTTAGTTCAGTCCGAACAGAATTGCTAAAGATGTTCTAACTTCACACCTGTACTTTACTAGGGTTAGCTGGGAGGCTTCCTTGTATACTGTAGTAAGCTCTCCCTAGTAAACGTACATTTCATTTGAGTGTTTTTTTTTCGATGAGGTTCGCCACCAATCCTGAACGCCGCGTCATATAGTAAATATCTGCGCAAAAGAGAACCATGTGTTATTTTTAACACGCACAGCATTTCATTGGAATACATACCGTTTACAAAAGCATAATACTTATAGTTATATAAAAAAATATTTTGTCCTATAAATGGAGCCAAATTGCTAGCTTTTTGACCGAAGGGTGCGCCTGGATTTAAGGTTTGACGCAACCACTATTGCATACACAGTGCTAGGAAATTAATTCTGTGACTATAATTAAGTGCATACTAACTAAAATAAGACTTTTTTTTTTTCAATCATTTCATAGTAAAATAAAATATTTAAGACACCTATTTTAGTTCAAAAACTTGTAGAATTTTGGACCTATCGAAGTTTGAGAATTGTCGAAATATTCTTTTAATGCGGCCGCTTCACGCTCGGCGACCCTCCACGAGTTTTGTGTGAATGAGTAAAAGGACGTACGGACGAGGTGATTGTCTTGAACTGTATACGTAACCGACGGTTAACGCCTTTTTACTCATTCGCGCGGGACTCGTGGAAGGTCGGACAGCATGTGGATGAGGCATAAGAATATTATCCCAGTCTTGTAAATTCATTACAGACATTACATGTAAAATCCATATTCATTCATATTCTATATGAAATATTCATTCATATTTGTGTAGTTGAAATCCCGCGGGTGGATATTGCAAAGTACAACGAGACGGTGACACGATTCCATATATTCGATATGGTTGCAAATAGATCCACGGAGATATACATGGTGATTATAATTCCATACAGGCGACGAGATGCTATCTGATTGGAACAATTGCATAGGTATAGTATGGATTGATTTACTTTAATTTGTATGCAAGCCTCCTGATACTATTCTACAGAGAAATCTATTAACTATATTATAAGACAAGCAGACAATTAACACTAGGAAGAATTTCTGGTAGCTTTGGTGTTTGTTTTCTGTATAGTATTGCAGTTTCAGAAATGCTCACTTTTAAAATGTTAAACATATATGGTTGGCTCAGTTGGTTGAAGCACGAACTTCTAATCATGAGGTGCGTTCTGCATTTCAACACAAGCATTTAGCTTACTGTGAAGTTTACTGGAAAAAAAATCATTTTGTGTACACATTACACAAGCCCAGATTCTTCTAATTAAAAATAAGAATATTTTTGTTGTAAAATCAACACTTTCAAAATGCCGTGTCTAGACGATTCACAGCTGATGGCAGTGACTTCAGAAACACCAGAGCGATAGGAACGACACGGGAAGAGGTGATACCTTGAGTGCCCTCTCGGTATTAGCAGGTAGATAGTAGATAACGATTACTTACATGACCCCAACATTCCCATTTTGGAATCCATAGCTGATCGTGATCTCAGAGTTACTGCTAGCAAAGCTGATCCAGTATGCCGGAAGACGGTATTTTTTAACATAGGTTTTGGTAATATATATTTTTTATTTTTTTTGTGTTGAAAGATTTTTTTGGCACAGGACTTTGAATCATCATGTATCTGATATTGTATCAATCGTTCTGATTTATAAAAATGCTTTTTATCACGTATATGCATGTAAATTTATTTGAAACATATTTGCAGGTGTGCAAAGCAAATGCATGCGCTTTACTTGCAAATGTAAGAACATCAGCTGAATAAATGTTTATATACAATATTTGTTTTTTATTTTATTTTATTTTATTCACAGAATCAGACAGTTAGATTAGTAAATTTTACATAGAAGAAACACATCACCAACAAATAAACCAGCAAAGATTCTACATTTCACCTAACAACAATACCATGAATTCTCTCTGCTTACGCTGCAAGGGATGCGGTGTGAGGCGATAGAATAGAATTGAGAAATTATAAGAAAGAATCGTGTTTCGTTTATTTTATCTATTCTATCTCCTTACACCGCGTCCCCTGCGTGGTAGGTAGAGAGTGGTCAGACTTTTCTATCTTTACACACACTTCGTGCTTCCGTCACATTCACACAATTTGTCATTCACTCTCTAATCTACGATTCCTTGTACCCATTTGTTCTATGACATTTTATACTTGCCTCCAAAGTCCGGACGGACACTGTTGTCATACCCTCGAAGCAGTCCGTCCAGTAGCTCCGATATGTTCTTGTGGTCATTCATCTGCGAAGGTACGTGGTGCTGGGCGGCTGATGAGGTGTGGGATGAGATCATCCATAGTAGGAGTAGACTAACATTGGATGTGGAGACTGGGATTGCTCTCATCAGTGGGGAAATCTTCTGAAGTCTCTGAAATATAAAGGAGATAACTAGCTTACTGATTAATTCTAAATGATCAAAAAAATTATATATCAAAGTTTCTTTTTAAACACACTATGGCTCTCCACATACGTCCGGAAGTTCAGTTGACT
Organism: Ceraclea dissimilis; assembly: GCA_963576895.1. Classification (NCBI taxonomy): domain Eukaryota; kingdom Metazoa; phylum Arthropoda; class Insecta; order Trichoptera; family Leptoceridae; genus Ceraclea; species Ceraclea dissimilis. Next base: position 3,179,160 of record OY756360.1, read on the forward strand.
GAATCGACCGTTTGCAAAAAAGCTCCGACTAAAACCTCTCTCTAAATTCAGTGTTATCTGATTATTCAGTGTTAGCTGATTTTGAATTCAGAAAGAGGTTTTAGTCGGAGCTTTTTGCAAACGGTCGATTCAGTTAACTGAACTTTCGAAATTGTGTGGAGTGCCTTTAGTGTGGATTTTTTAATTGTTATAATAGTGTATATACTGTCGGCTAGAAACATTTTCATGCCAAAAATTAAAAATGTTTAGTTAAAGAACTTCGTGTTTCTCAAATGATGAAGTAGTTGGAAAATTATAGACCATGAATTTTGTATCAAAATAAACTATGGAGCAAGGTAGAAAAGACATATTTGATTCTGTGTGGTGGAGGGCGAGCCCCCCTCGAAATGTTAGGCAATAATTTGCCATCTACTATTATCGAGAGATCCCAGGTTCATCACTTCATCCATCTTCTCTCCCGTAGTATATATTTTAATAATGTTTTACGTGACTTAAAACTAAGTATTTATTAAACTCTTGTTTTCTGAAAATTGAAATCTAATAGATATTTTTAATTTATTTAGTTCAACAGTACTTATAAATGATTGAAAATTAATTACTTATAACAATACTTAAACTTAAGGCGGGTTATGTATTTATTTACTTATTTATCTAAGACTTTAGAATTATGAAAAATAAGTTATGAAAACTTAAGATTTAATCCAAGTATCACTTGTAAGAACATACGAAACTGTCTATACCAACTACATAAGTTTTAATCCTGAAATCTTAAATCCCCCCCCCCTAAAAAATGAAAAGCTATTACGTCACTGGTAAACTTACTCGTATAATACAGGGGCCTAGCCAGGAATTCATTTCGGGGGGTTTCGAGCTCTGGAACTAAGACAATTAATAACAACCGCGGGGGTCGGCCAGCTTCTAAGCCCTATAGCTTCTGTTTTTTGAAAAAAAATTTTTTCAACAAAATTTGCTTTATTTTTTTGTAAAATTGTAGTAACCGTTAAGAGTACTCATACTGACATTTCAAAAATTTCTAAAAACGGGAGACCTTAAATCTCGATAACCGTTACTAAATATGCTTTGGACATAAATAGAATAGATACGATTTATCTAGGGAATAACCGTAAAAGATTTTTTATATCTAGTATGGATTTCTAAAAAAAATAATTAAAAACACCTCTTATCTTTTAAAAGACCGAAACTCGTTTCTCGAAAGTCACGGAGAATTATTTTTTTGTATTGATAATAATATGCATTAAAATCTAGGGAACAACCGTGACAGTTTGATTAACTAACTGAAATTAACCCCAAAAAAATGGAAAAACGCTATTCTTACCATTTTCTCATGCGACTGTTCACGCGATTTTAACCGAAATGACCGTGACGTCATAGTCGGGTCGCGAGCCTTAAGTTAGTAAGATCTTACGATCAACGAGAATAAAATGCATTAATTTAATCTTGCATCTTAATTAACTGGCATACAAAATGAATTTAAAGCTCCTCGCAACAGCAGCGCCGCTGGTTCACGGTGGATTAACAAGAAACTACGGTGTGTTTATTAAAGTTCACGTTGAAACAGAATTAATTCATAGGTTTATAGCAAATTAAATTGTAGGAAGAAAAATTTCCGTCTCTTCTTGCATTTAAGTCTGTAACACTTCTTATAAACTACCTGTAGGAGAAAAATAAATTGTTATTGAAAGTGGATATACTTAGATGCAGTGGCGTAGCGTGGGTTTCTGCCGCCCGGGGCGGAAGTCAAATCCGCCGCCCCTCTTATTTTGGCATTTAAATCCAACATTCTCGAAAATTTACAGGAATTATAAAACGAACTTCTAGGCTGGAGTCCTGGAAAGAGACAACTAGTATTTGGATATTGATATGGCATACAAAGTGAAAAAGTAGTGCGTAATTTTTTCAGGCTTTTTCAAATGGGACAACTAATATTTGGATATTGATATGGCATAAAAAGTGAAAAAGTGGTGTGAATTTTTCTTGAGTTTTTAGTGAAAAAAATGTGGTTTAATGTATTTTTGAAAATTTCCCTAAAACTGCCCCCGGCCACTTACCTCCCCCCGTTCCCCCCACGCAAAGCTATTGCTAAGATGGTCTGTGGCATGTTGAGAGAATGAATGATAACAGGATGACAAAAAATGTATATTTTGGTAAGTGAAGAGGTGTGAGGAAGCGCGGCCGCCCGAGATGACCTGGGCCGATCATGTCGACCAGATCCTGACAAATTACATGATGTTACTGAGGATAGGAGTGTGTGTAGGGATAGGGCAGTCTGGCGCTATGTCCTCTCTGCCTACCCTGCAAGGGACGTGGCGTGAGGCTATAGATAGATATACCTATGTATGTGAGGTAGAAAAGATTTGATAAGATTTAACGGTATAGAGATTAGAGGTCGGATTAGAAAATGAAAAGATGTCAAGATATATCAAATCGAAAAAGAAAGAAAAATGCTGAATTTCATAATCGATCATTGATTATAATATCTTCTACATTCAAATTTATATAAGTGTAGGTACATCATAAAAAAGTCCGATTTTCCAGTTCAATGACTTAACAAATATAATATGATGATTTGGTAACTTTTTGTATAAAACGTCTCATAGACTTAAGCCGGGCTTAAATATTTAAATCTTAATTGGAATTGGAATGTTTTTCATAACAGTATAATGAGATATTGTATGTAGGTATATTTTGTATTTAGAACGTGAGTTGTTTAAGATATACTTAGAAAGGGATAAGTTATATGTAAAGTACGTGTGTGAGAAAGGGTGAGGTAATTGGATAAAATGAAAAAAAAACAACATATTCATTACATCGTTGTAACGAGGATAAACCGATTACTTGAGCTTGTGGTAGGGTGGCTGGTTAGGTACTGAGCACTAGAGGTGCTTACCTGACTTTATATTGGAATTGAGATGTATTGGGACGTTCTTTTTTTCGAATGAATTCTTTTTCTAAAATAGAACGATGGAAAACAAATGCCTACGGTTAATCGGAACAGAATAAACAAGTCGAACCTCACACTGTAATTCAACCGTTAGAATATTTGAGTTTGTCCACATGTCATTGAATGCACCGTTTTTTCAAACACGTAGCAAGTTGACAATAGATATAGGTAAATGGTAAACGCAATAGACAACAGTAATTTACGAAAAGAACAAAAAAAGTCCAGAAATGAGGTTTGCTACCGATTCTGAATGTCCTTATTTATAGCGTTGCGTGAAAATGCAGATTATATTTTATTAACCGTGACCATCAATAGCATAAAAGGCTATCGCGTCGCTGGATACGTGTCAGGCACTGTTGCACACCTATCACCTGTTAGTCACGTTGTTGTAGAAAATGCTGCCACGTATGGGTACCTAGATTAATTGGAGCATTGGTGCAGTTGAGTTGAGCGCGGACTTCTAATCTGGAGGTGCCGGGTTAGATTCTTGATTCTGGATGTATTTTACACTTCACGACACGAGTTTTTAGCTTATTGTACGCGTGCAGGAAAATGTATGGGTTTTTGTTCACCAGTCCTACCTTTTAAAATAACTTAAAACAAATCGTTTAAACTGTAATGACATAATTATTGTACTTAGTGCTCTTTAAAAGTTTGGACGGACGAACCGGATAAAAAAAACTTTCACTATACTTGGGTTTCTCCATAACAGCAGTTTCTTTTATTGAACAACGAATATGTTGAATTTCTTGATAGTTCCCTGCAAATTCTTATTCGTATCGTATTGGTTGGATTATTGAAACAATGGATATCTTGTTCCTGTCGAACAAATCTGCATAATATTCAAATATTTAAATCAGCATTCTATTCCATCCGTAACTCAACAGCTGTATTCAATTTATTTATTTGTAATTTAGAACACGGAGGTCGCTAGTGTCGATGGAGCAATTTGCATATCTTATGTGATTTCACTCTATTTTCTATTACCATCCCTTATTGAAGTTTGCAAAACTGTTGAAAAAATCATCATTTTTTTGCCACAAGAATCCAGTTTATGTGAGATGTAGTTTTTTTTTATCTAAGTATCTATCTATTCCCTCAAGCCGCGTTTCTTGCGGGTTGGCAGAGAGGACAGGATGCAAGATCGCTTTATCCTCACACACTTTCCTTCCATCACCTTTATGAAATTTGTCGAACACACTCTCCGATTTCTCTTACTCAAGACGTGTCCGTCAATGAGGATCTATTTGACATGTTCGGTCCAGGTCAGTCTCTGTTGGCTTCCACGCTTCCAAACACCTCTTCGTTTAGCCCCAAAATGTATATTTTTAGTACACCTATCCATATACCTACCTTAAGTAATTTGGTTGTTTTTTAAACTAGATAGGTAGGTACTAAGATAAGTAATTTGATAGGGTTAAAATTTTGAAACTTAGTTCCACTTTTATCCGCTGGTAATGTTAGGATGTTCGTATTATGAACTATTATTTTGCACCAATAACGGTTCAGGTGAACTTTGATTGATTGAAATTCAAATATTATTCCATATTTAAAATCAGCAGTTTGTTCTATTAATATATTCAAACGAGAACCATTAGAACGGAACAAATATGGGAATTTACTCCACAATATTGCAAGGAAATTTTTTTGTTGATTTCTTAATATTAATTGCTCAATAAAACTATTTCCAAACTCCATTATTTTACAAATCTTTTATAAAAAAATTGCCTGTGGCGCCAATTACACTTCTTCTTTTACATATTCTGCATTCATATCATCAGTAGTATTAATTATTACCTATTAAGATTATTGGAAGACAAAATGGATGACTTTTGGACGACTAGATCATAGTGGATCAGTGATACAATTAAAAGGCCGAAATGTCGAAAAGGTGGTAAAGTTTAGATACCTCGGCAGTATCCTCACAGAGACTCTTGACCCGGATGTGGAGATTAAGTGCAGAATTGAAGCAGCAAGAACTGCATTCAATAAAATGAAGCCCCTCTTCTGCAATGACAATCTCAATTTAAAACTGAGGCAGAGAATGTTAAAGTGTTATGTGTGGTCGGTCTTGCTGTATGGATGCGAGGCATGGACATTGAAAGTTAATACAATGAACAGGTTAGAAGCTTTTGAAATGTGGCTTCACCGGAGAATGCTCAAGATTCCATGGACTGACACGATCACCAACACAGAGGTTCTCAGGCGAACCAGAGCAGACAGAGAACTGCTCTCAATAATTAAAGTTAGGAAAATTTCATATCTGGGCCACGTGCTAAGAGGGGAGAAGTACCATTTGCTCCAGTTAATACTGAAGGGTAAGATAGAGGGGCGCCGAGGAGCTGGTAGGAGGCAGACGTCCTGGCTGCGAAATGTAAGGGAATGGACCGGAATTAGAAGTGTGGAGGAGCTATTCCGGGCAGCCCAGGATAGAGATGTATTCGCTAGAGTGATCGCCAACGTCGGGGAGACCTGATACGGCACGAGCAGAAGAAGAAGATTATTATTATTATTAATTATTTTTAACTTTGTATATATTTTATGTCTAATAAATAAAATTAATTAATTCGACAAAACTAAACAAGATTTACACCACTCTTTTTTATGTAAACAGCTACACGCTCATGTCTTTTGACAAAAATTACGATTGCGGTGCTACTTACATGGTCACATACAAACAAACAAAACCAAGTTCATCATATCATCAATTTTTCAAAAAAAAAAAACATTGGCATATTTTGTGAAGAAACAATTTTCATGCCTATAGAACTAAACTATGGCTGGCCACACACGTCCCGAAGTTCAGTTCCGGAATCGACCGTTTTGCAAAAAAGTTCCGATCAAAACCTCTCTCTGAATTCAGCGTCACCCCGATTTTAAATTCAGAAAGAGGTTTTGATCGGAACTTTTTTGCAAAACGGTCGATTCCGGAACTGAACTTCGGGACGTTTGTGGCCAGCCTATGAATATTGATAGTTTTTTAGAGGTTTTTCTTTTGGCGGGAGGCGGGAGGAGGTGTCCCGGTCTGCAGTCTGACAAAAATGGCAGCTTTAAACTAAGTTCTATGTAAAAGTGTGTGTCAGTGGAGATTTAAGGGCCTGGAACCAAGAGAACCAAGAATGACGTCACAGTCATTTCCCACGGCATTAAGGTTCAAAATCACGTGAACAATCCCATGATAAAATGGTAAAAAAAGCGTTTTTCCATTTTTTGGGGTTAATTTTGCGTCTATCAAAAAACTTTTACGGTTATTCCCTAGATTTTAATGCATATTATCAGTACAAAAAAAATTTGGGAAACGAGTATTCTTCTTTCGGAAAAAAGATCAGAGGTGTTTTTAGTATATTTTTTTGAGAAATGTATACAAAATAAAAAAAAATCTTTTACGGTTATTTCCTAGATAAATGTTCAATGCATCTACCCTATTTTGTTCCAAAGCATATTAAGTAACAGTCGTCGAAATATATAGGGTCTCCCGTTTTTAGAAATTTTTGAAATGTCGGTATGCATACTCATAATTAGAAAATACATTCATTGTACAAGCAGTGCCATATGCGCGGCATACACCAGTAAAATGAATTGTATATAGTAATTGTTGCAATTATCGTCGCTTTCCGAGTTTAACATAGTGTCCTATTAGTGCATAATTCAGTTGAGGACCTCTGCCTATATATACTATATATATAAGTAGGTACTTACTACAGACATAGATATAAGTAAGTACACTTAACGTATTACGTGATTAAGTGCGCATACCTCATTTACTCATATTAATAGGAAGTCCTAACGGATAAAGCCATAGACAAAAATTTACCGCCGCCAGCATTTCCGCTATGTATACGCAATTTTTTCTCGATGTAAAGTTCGGTAATTTAGCATTTGATTACATAAGGTATATTCCAAAGGTAATTTCCACACTGATTATACATAATGAGCCGCAAAAATCACTGAAATATCACCAGGATTCATGCAATTGTGGCAACCAACATGACACGCAATCATACGAGTATGTTAACATCGTAAATGGCGTCCACCATATATTTGTCATATTAACGTCACGTCATACAAAGATAACAAGGTTCTAACCAACAATTAACAAAAACACCCTAGAGTGAAGTTTAAAATAACGGGACTTGTCACAAACTGCTTCAATGTTTTCTATTGAACGCCCTGTTGAACGTGGGCCAGAGCGAATAATATTACCAACTGATCCAGTTTTCTTGAGCAATTACCTAATCTTTTGATGAGCATTTGGGTTGATTGGCAGAAATCGCCAACAGGCGATAAATCCGCCCTTTGTGTGTAAATTTATGTGCAATAAAGTTTTTATTTATTTATTTTATTTATTTATTTAAATGAAGAAAAAACACATTTTAGTCCATACGTATTGCCAAATCTCCATTATTTTTAAAATACTGCTCAACGCGATGTGAACGCGCTGTTCTTTCGTAAAAGCCGCCATTTATAAAAACGAGAAACTGTCAGCTGTCATTCCGTGTTATTTTTTTTTTGTTGGCAATACTTTCCCGGTCTAACGGCGCGACGTTCAAATCAAATCTTGCGTTATCTGTGAGACACTCTATAACAGTGTTTCCCAACCCTTTTCGTGCCATGCCCCACCAAAGTCTTTCTAACAGTCGTATGCCCCACCGCAAAACGTATACATATAAAATACATTTGTATGCTATGTAGTAAAACCGAGGGTCCCCTGTACACAACTACATACCTCATGTGATTTATATACATCACAGCCATGATTAGCGCCGCAGGCAAATTTTTGTAACGAAATAATCGCAAATTAATGAATTTTGACAATAATTTGTGATTAATGGGGGACGGCCATGACTGCGTATATAATCTTTCTAATTCATGAACCTGTATCATAAACAGCGCCGCAGGCGAATTTTTTTATAGAAATGTTTTAGATAAATATAATCTATCTGTATTAGATAGATTATATTTATAGTGGAATAGTTGGCAAGTTCTGAAGTGTCCCACCTGAGGCGTGGTGCCCCACCTCTGAGGCGCCATGCCCCACCGTGGGAATCACTGCTCTATAATAATATTGGATTTGATATTCCACAAAATTTAGTGTAAGATGATATGCGGCGTTGTCTTATTCATTAGTAAGAATCAATTAGGCAAACCAATACGATATCAAATGGTATTATTCCTAGACACATTTCGAATTTCCTGCTAGGTTGGGATATGAATAATGACGTTATCGATATAGAGACATTGTAAGGTTAGGATAGGATAAAGGGCTTGGCACCAAGAATGACGTCACAGTCATTTCCCACGGCATTAAGGTTCAAAATCGCGTGAACAATCGCATGGTAAAATGGTAAAAATAGCGTTTTTCCATTTTTTGGGGTTAACTTTGCGTCTATCAAAAAACTTTTTCGGTTATTCCCTACATTTTAATGCATATTATCAGTACAAAAAAAAATTACTCCGCACCTTTCGGGAAACGAGTTTCCGTCTTTCGGAAAAATATCAGAGGTGTTTTTAATTTTTTTTTTGAGATGTCTATACAAGATATAAAAAATCTTTTACGGTTATTCCCTAGATAAATATTTAATGCATCTACCCTATTTTGTTCCAAAGCATATTTAATAACGGTTGTCGAGATATAAAGTCTCCCATTTTTAGAAAATTTTGAAATGTCGGTATGCATACTCTTAACATCAAGTTATATTGTACTTCCTATGGGACTTCGACATCCAAATGTTAGAGCAGATGGCGTAATTCGGCAAAATCTGTCCAATAACATTGTTACGAATATAATATACTAGCTGAGTTACCCGTGCTTCGCAACGGCAAATTTGACAAAGCGATCCAGCATACTTTACAAAATTTGACTTAAGCTCTGAACTTCTTTTCCAACGCCCTTTCATACGATACCATACATGACCCAACGCAATTCCCTTGGATGCCCTCATCATCATTGCTCTTAGCAAAAACTTTTTCTCCAAAAACCGGCGACGTTAAAATGTGAGGTTGAAAAAAATCATCACTCTCCAACTTTGTCGTCGCGGTCATTTCCCACGGCGTTAAGATTCAAAATCGCATGAACAATCGCGTGATAAAATGGTAAATTTTTGGGGGTGAATTTCGCTTCAATCAAAAAAACTTTTACGGTTTTTCCCTAAATTTTAATGCGTATTATCAATACAAAAAAAAATCGGAAACGGATCGGAAAAAAGATCAGAGGTTTTTTTCACATATTTTGTTGAGAAATCTATACAAGATATAAAAAATCTTTTACGGTTATTCCCTAGATAAAGGTACAATGTACCTATATACTCTATTTCTTCCAAAGCATATTTAGTAACGGTTGTCGAGACTATTCTAAGGTCTTCCGTTTTTAGAAATTTTGGTATAAGTATATTTTATTCTTTTTTCCTTCCTTTTCAATATTAAAAAAACGTCTCAATTTATTTATCTCGAATACTTCAATTTTATGATATTTTTTTGCGTTTTCCACAAATCACTCTCTATACAATCTGCTGAATTTGCTTTTAGACTCCTATCCCCGTAATTTATCTTCAGTATCTAAATCCATGTTTGTCATGCACTTGCGGAGTAAATTGTATTTCATATAATACAATGTTTACAAGTGTGTAAGTAATAATACTCGTATATCGTAAGTTACGTAAAACCATTCAATACAAAAGTCATTATGTTTTGATAATAACTTTTCTACCCGACGTAGACCGAATAAATACAATCCGCTATACCAAAAGGTTAATCCGTTAGTATTCTTACTTAATTCCTCTCTCTCTCCCGTCGATTTCCTCACTGCTGAGGGTCGCGATCTCCAAACCCAAACACCCGTTGCTTGACTAATCCCCGCCACGCAGCTCTGTCCTCGGCAAGATGCACTGCCCTGTAGATGGAGGGGGCAACAGTCTGCGTAACTTGGTCCGTCCATCGCAAGGTGATCGCCCTCTGGGTCCCCGTCCCGGCGTGTTTCCCGTGATTATTAGCTTCTCGAGACTATCTCCCCTTCTGCGAGCGATGTGTCCAAAAAATTGGAGAATTCTTTCCAAGCATAGAGATGACAATCTCGATGTGATTTCAAGTTCTTGTAGGATAGAGGCATATGTCCTTCTTGCAGTCCATGGGATCCGCAGCATGCGCCTCCAACACCACATCTCGAAAGCGTCAACTCTAGCTTTGTCCCTCGCTCACAAGGTCCAAGATTCCATCCCATAGAGGAAAATAGAGAAGCGACCGCACCAATTTAATTTTTAGCCCTGGTGCTGGTGTCGTATATCCTCATGACTGAGGGTCGCGACTCTCATTCCCGCAGTTGACGATTCTCCTCCACGAGTCTCTATACATGGCCAGATGTGCGGCCTCGTGTAGAGTGGTGTTTGTGGCTGCCCTCACTTGGTCGCTCCAACGCATCGGCGATCTGCCTCTCGGTCTCCTGCCTTGTACACTGCCTAGCATTACCGTTCTTTCTAGGTTGGTCTCTTCGCGTCTTGATAGATGTCCGAAAAGACGAAGCATACGTTGTTGGCATATTGTGGAGAGCCGAGTATCTACGTGGAGCTCCCGTAATATGGACTCGTTGGTTCTATGTTCAGTCCAGGACACACGAAGCATTCTTCTCCAGCACCACATCTCGAATGCGTCGATTTTTCTCCTATCTACCGCTTTTATAGTCCATGTCTCGACAGCGTAGAGAAATATGGAGAAAATTAGTGTCCTGACAAGCCTCATCTTTACCTTAGAGGATATACCGCGATCTTTCCATATATTAGTCAGGCTCGTCATTGCGCTCTTTGCCATTCCCACTCTACGCTTTATTTCTAACGTGGATGTTCCATCATTTGTGATAGTGGAACCAAGGTATACGAAGTTCTCCACTATGTCCATTCCAGTTAGCCTATTATTTAGTTGTAGTTGGTTGGTGCGGTCCACAATCATTATCTTTGTCTTGCTGCGGTTGATTTCCAGTCCAAGCTCTCTACTCTCCCTCTCCACTCTGTTCAGAAGTTCGAACATCTCCTCTTCACTAGCTGCAATGAGATTAGTATCATCAGCATATCTTAGATTGGAAATCTTCCTTCCAGCTATGGATATACCTCCCTTCCCAACCATCAAGAGCTCTCCTCATTATATATTCACCGTAGATGTTAAAAAGATCTGGCGACAGTATACAGCCCTGCCTCACTCCCCTCTGAACCTCAAACTCTTCCGATGTGAGGTCGTCCAATCTCACGACTGCTTTGTTTGACTCGTACAACTTTTTTATTAGGATGATAAGATGTTGGGGAACTCCCATCTCTCTCAACACACTCCACAAATGGTTCCATCTCACGCAGTCGAATGCCTTGGAGTAGTCAAGGAAGCATATGATCATAGGCACTTGGAACTCACGGCATTTTTCTATGAGCAGTCTTACGTTCAGTATTTGCTCTCTAGTGCCCCTTCCCTTGACGAAACCGGCTTGTTCTTGTGGAATTTGCCTTCCTAGGTAATGTTGAAGACGGTTTTTGATGATGTGCAATAAGACCTTGCTCGTGTGTGAAATGAGAGAGATGGTCCTGTAGTTTGCGCATTTTTTTGTAGATCCTTTCTTATGTATAGGAACAAAAATGGACTTTCTCCAGTCCTCTGGCCACACCTTGCTTTCCCATATCTTGTTGCAGAGCGTGGTTAGCAGCTCAATGCCCTTTTCACCCATTTGCTTTATCAGCTCTACTGTGACATTGTCAATACCGGGGGATTTGTCATGTTTTAGGGCCTTTAGTGCAGCTTCCACTTCGCTCCTGAGTATGTTTGGTTCTTCTTCGAAATCATCATCCATGCTTTCAACAGCTTCTGTATTACTATCTTCTTCGGAGTAGAGATCAGCGCAGTAGTTCTTCCATCTCTCGAGTATCTTATCCAGATCTTGTATTTTTTCACCGTCCTGTCCTTCTATGAGCCAGGATTTTGGCTTAAATTTTTGTGTCAATTTTTAGCCCTACATAATCACAAAGTTTTATGCATGTGTCACATGCATTTTTTTTTACTTTTTAACGAAAATAATATTTCATGAAATTTCCTCCGAGAATAAACGAATAGATCCGTTTCGACGAATTCAGTCATTTCACACACATGCAATAATAATATTGGATTCCTAAATACTGATGTTTCAGACACAATACCTGTATTTTAGGCCCCACACATCTGAGCCTAATCCTTTGATATCCGGCTAGGTGAATGTTTTCCAGTATTAGGCAGACGAGTTTAAATATTAAGGTGTGCTAACACGAGCAAGTTTTCGAGAAACAATTGCGGCAACTCGTACAAATCGAATTGATTAACATTATTTCCTAATATACGTATAGCAATTACGAGTATTTCGGCAATATTTCTAGTGGGACAACGACATTGCGAATAAACGAGAAAGAGAATTATCGTGATGTCGGCGACACGTATAGCTGAATATCCAATCGATTTAGATATTTTAGTTGAAATTCTTTTTTTTCGTTTGCACACAATATCGTTGTCTCGCTTGAAATATTTTCGAAATAATTGCGATACCTATATTGCGAAATGATGTTAATCAATACGATTTGCAAGAGTTGCCGCAATTATTACCTGAAAAATAGCTCGTGTAAGCGCTCCTTTAGTTACGTTGAATTTTTGCTTTTTAGTTATACCGCGAATTGCGTCTTGACAAATCCTGGCTTAAAAAGTATATTTTCTCTATGATCACGTGTACGGTATTCCATTACATAATACTCGTATTATCCAAGTCATGTAGGTATGTAACGCTTGCCCATTGGAAAATTTTGCAAGTTCGATGAATATGTATGTAAATTTAAAGCAGCGACGCCTTCGTTGGTGTTTAGAAATTTTCGTCGACGTCTCACATTTTTAAACTTTTATGAATGAAAAATTTGAAATATCGAATGATACCGTACCTACTAATGAAATTATGAATGAAAATAGTTTTGAAATATTTCTTTCCTGGAAATAATCAAGTAAGTACCAACGTGACGGAAAATGAAAATAGAATTCTCATACATTCTATATGGTACCCCAGCAAACATTGCGAAGTCAATAATTCTGGTCTAATAGCAGATTTACTTATTTTGGTGTAAAATTTCGTAATATTATCTGACATTTTAAACTTTTCAGAAGTTTTGACTCTTATGGTGAATAGAAAGAAAAAAGGACATCGTTTTTACTTATTTCCCAACCATAAAGAACAAATAGCCACTAGGTAGAATAAAAGTTCTAAAAAGACGTGGTATTTACCTCTCTTAATAACCACTGAGCTATTCCTACTAATTGGTTGAAATAATCGTTTCTGCGTCGAAATTATAACCATATAATCAACCTATTGGAAAAAAAACTTACTAGTCTAATTTATGACCCTTATTGAAGTTTGTTTTACTTCATTTGAGACAAAATTTCGACCAACAAGTTCCACAAAATGGCGGCCAATGATCAGCTGATTGCGTTCTCGGTATCTGTTGTGTTTTGTAGGTTAGGTATGACTTATTGGTCATTTTGAACACCAATAGGTTATGGACAATAATATTATTATGTCTTTATGGTAGGATTTGCTTCTAAATTTAACCTAGAGGTTATAGTTTCACATAAGTGTTCCAATTCTAGTTATATTTTGGAAGTATTTTGGTAGCACAGGATATTTTGGCGAATATGGAGTTTCTTTTTATAATTGTGACGCCATGATGAAATATGATACATACCTACCGTATAATGTTGGTGTGAGCGGACAATAGAGATGGGCAAATCTTAATAGTATGTGGATTCATACCGTACGATCACGATATTCACCGCGATGAGCGGTAACCAGCGACAGGTGCGCAAGTGCACATGATTCACAACACACCTACTTATTTATATTTGTATATAGTGGTGGTGCCCTTAAATATGTAATATGTAGTTTACTCACCTAATTTCGATCATCGGCTCGCCCTAGTGAATAATTTACGAAAATAATTATATTTTCTCACTTAATTTAGATCATCAGCTCGCCCTAGTAAATGTTCACAAAAACATTATTTTTTTATTAATTTCGATTATTAGCTCGCCTTAGTGAACATTAATCTGAATATTTAAATTAACCTACTTGATTTTATGTCATCAGCTCGTCCTAGTGAACATTTACCTGAAATATTTAAATTAAAACACTTAATTTTAATCATCAGTTCGCCCTAGTGAAAATATTGAAATATTTAAATTTACTCATTTAATTTAGATCATCAGCTAGCCCTAGTGAATGTTTACAAAAAATGTGAAATTTCAATTCCTTAATTTCAATTATCAACTCGCGCTAGTGAAAATTTAACTAAAATATTTTAAAATTATTTAAATTTTCGCTAGGGCGAGTTGAAGACACAAAATCAAGTAGGTAAATATAAATATTTAGGTTAATGTCTACTAGGGCGAGCTGATGATTAAAATTTATTTATTTAGGTTAATGTCTACTAGGGCGAGCTGATGATTAAAATTTAAATATTTAGGTTAATGTTTACTAGAGCGAGCTGATGATTAAGTGTTTAAATTTAAATATTTCAGGTGAAAATGGTCACTAGGGGGAGCTGTTAATCGAAATTAATTAAATTTTAATATTTTTTAAATATTCACCAGGGCGAGCTGGTGATCTAAATTAAGTGAGAAAATTTAAATATTTTAGTTAAATTTTCACTAGGGCGAGTTTATAATTGAATTTAATTAAAATTTCACATTTTTTGTAAACACTCACCAGGGCTAGCTGATGATCTAAATTAAATGAGTAAATTTAAGTATTTAAATTAAATGTTCACTGGGGCGCACTGATGATAAAAATTAAGTGTTTTAATTAAAATATTTCAGGTAAATGTTCACTAGGGTGAGCTAATAATCGAAATTAATATAAATTTACTATTTTTTTGTGAACATTTACTAGGGCGAGCTGATAATCTAAATTAAGTGAGAAAATAGAATTATTTCAGTATTTTATTCACTAGGGCGAGCCGATGACTTTATTTTAATCATCAGCTCGCCCTTGTAAATGTGCAAATTTAAATAATTTTCGTTAATAATTATTTTGATTTGTATAATCGTGGTGTGTATTATTAAAAGGGGGGGGGGGGAATTAAATAGTTTGCCTCGGGCGCCGGCTACCCTAGGTGCGCCACTGAACTGTTCTACTGGATTTTATGTTTTTTGAGAAATTTTTGCTATGGTTATTATAAAACGCGGCTTAACACATCACTAGATATCACGTGACGCTCGATTATCTGACAGTGGTAACCTTGGATGACCTACATTAGACATCATGGTCGGTAACTTTGTAGATTCTATCACTAAAGTAGGAAAAAGATTCTTGATAGCCGAGAATTACTGGTTTTCATGACTTATTTGACGTTATAGAAGTCATATCTCTTTCTAAGAGTGGACGCCATTTTTTTCATTCTGACGTTTTAGCTTGGCGGAATGAATTGACATGTTATGATTACTATTTATGCCCTTATTAATGCTCAATTATCAAAAGTAAGGTGAGCAAACATTATAAATCAATGTTTCTAACAATTTTGCATGCTTAAAATTCAATTTTAAGAATTTTTAAGACATATAAAAATAATTCGATTATTATTGTATTTCCTTATTTCTCAATATTTTTAGGGCCCGTTAGTATTTTTCGATCTCCAATCATCATAATATACGATTAGATTTGCACCGCACGTCATTTTTGTTATATATGCGCGTAAAATCAGTGATAAAAAAAGTGCTTATGCAGTTTGATGAATATTATAATCGCCATTGTACAAGTATTGTAACGTAAATGGATGCGTGTGCTAAATAATAAAATAATGAATTGGTTATATGTTCTATAATCCGCGCACGCGCGCATTAGGTCATAAAATTTTAAACAGGTCGATTAATTGGTAAAGTATACGTGAAGTTTAGGTCAAACTGGTTATAGCGACCAAATTGGTTGTAAAATGTCTGGTTAGAGTTTCTTAGATTACCTCCATTTAGACGTCATAGGCACGTGCTTCCGTTCCCCATTTTGGTTAAAATGAACATCAAATCAAGGTTTTTATTTCCGATTTAGGTGAGGTTACCAAAGTATCAGTGACATAATAAAGGTAATTAACTCCAAATTACAACCTTTTATGTTTGCTGGGACGTACCTATACACGTAAAGATTGCAAATTACGTAAAGATTGCAAAAACTATTTAAAGTACCCACCATCTATATGTGTGTAAAGTACCTACGAGTATGTATGTAGATAAACATGAAATAGGAGTTTTGTGGCTTTCAGGGGTGGGTGCCAACTAAAAAAGTCGACAATATGAATCGGGTCTTACGACTTTCATGACGATATTGGAGAGTGAAGTCGGAGCCTTGTGATCTTCCTGTGTTAACTCGAGGAACTTTGAAGGGTGGAATAGTAATAGGTATGGTTACACAAAAACATATTTAAGCAAGCCTCCGTGATTTTCACGGGTGGTACCCTCTAGTTTATAAATAGTATTCTAAATGGAACAAATAATATGATACGGCTCACTAATGTATTATATTTGAATAGAAGAAACTATTTACAATCTGTTTAAATGTCCTTCAGGCTACATATGTAGAATAAGGAGCTTCTGTTTAAATATCATCCTACATAGGCATGATTATTTCTGTAACTTACATTGGCGGATCCAGGATTTCATTTTGGGGGGGGGGGGCTGAAGTAGTGTTGCCGTTTCAATTTTTTCTTTCAACAAATTTCTTTTTGTCGATCTTTTTTTTTTGGTTTGTTGAGCGGGGGGAGGGGGGGGTTAATTCAGTATACCAGATTTTCAGAAAACACTAATTTAGTATTCAAAACACTAGAAACGGCAACACTGGGGCTGAATGTCGTCACGTGGTTAAAAGTACTGTCACTCAACGTTTTGGGGGGGGCTAAGGGGCTGAAACGCCTAGATTTGTTCTATATATACGACTGTAACTCATGGTTTTGGGGGGGCTTCAGCCCCCTAGCCCCCCCTAGATCCGCTAGTGGTTCCTTACATAATGCCTCGGAGTATTTACATGTTTGTTTGCCCAGCATTTTGTCTTACAGAGTAGTATTCTCATATTGCTCATATTATAATTTATACATTGTCTAGGTGACGACGTAGCTATAATGGATGTATTAAGAGTAGGCATATTGATATTTCAAATATTTCTAAAAACAAGAGAACTCAGATCTCGACAACCGTTACTAAATATGCTACTACTACTATACCCTCACGCCACGTCCCTTGCAGGGGACTTAGTTTAAATACATTTTTTTAGTATTTTAAATGAATTTCGGTTTTGGACCGGCCATTGCGGGTTAACTGCTAGTTCTACGAAAAAAATGACTTAGCGTTTTTTGTAGAGAATTTAGCAAGGATTATTTTTGTCATTGACTACTTTCTCCTATCTCTTACCATATTCCTATAAAATGCGAAAAACCGCGAAGAGGGACCTTTTTGGGGGGGGCATGGGGGGGTTGCGGCAAGATTTTGATAGGCAACCCTAGTGCGATGTAATACCCTATTGGTAAGCTATCATTTATACCACATTTCGATCAAAAAACAGATACGTCATAAATTAAGCAGCGGGCTTTTTATTGTTGTTTATTGTTTATTGTTTTGAATCATCCCTAGGCCATTTGCAGGCACTTGGACTCGTCAAGGTTACATGTTGACAATAAATATACAGGGAAATTCAATGCCAATAGAGTGTAAAAGGCTCTATTGGCACTTCGTCATGGTCGTAAAACTAGGTACATATTCCACAAAAGCACATACAAATAAAATTAATAAAGAGATAATAATTATGGTAAGGTACAGATGTGACATTGCAGTACAGACCCACAATCAATTTCAATATCAGATAAATTTACAAGTGTTCATATTAATAAAGTAGAATCCGTGGCAAGAGAGTGTAAAGAGCTCTGCTTGTCCTTCGTCATGCTTAATAATGATTCCATGCTAACCGGTGCCGGATAGCATTTCGTCAATATTATAAAATTCATTTGCCACAAGATACTTTTTCACCTCTCTCCGGAACGCGACAGGCTCTAGGTGCTTAAGATCAACAGGCAATGCATTAAACAGCCGAACACTCATGCATATGAAGCTCTTTGATGTTTTTGTGAGTCTATGGGCTATAGGTCTAATATCATTCCTGGAGCGTGTAAAATAATTATGGCATTCCCCATTAAGCGGGGTGTTAGCCATGTTGAGCCTCGCATAGTTCAAGTATTCATAGGCTCTTGGACTATTAGGGGTCTCCTTCTTAGGTTAAAGTTGGTGGGATTGGGCATAGGTTTATTTGAATAGGAATAATTACTTTCAAATGGCAATACTTTTTCAAGGATCTTCGTGTTTGTGATCAGGGGTGAAACTTTCTAAAGGTTTCTCACCCGAAACACGCAGATAAAATGCACACGAAAAACGCCCTTATGTATATCGCCGTAAGGGTCATTTTCCATTAACATTTTATCTGCGTGTTTTGGATGAGAAAGCTTACAAAGTACCCCCCCCAGATGTTTATTAACAAAGTAGCAACACGTAATTCGAGAAATTAGTAAATACGAGACAGATTTTGTACTAATCCTTACGAAACAATTCGTAAGTACGTACGTAAATTTGAGATAAATACGCATTAAAGTTGAATTTTATAGACGTTCGTCTACTTGTTCATTATACAAAAGTTACCACGGCTTTAATAAAGAGAATTACCATACCATTTTACCTCTAAGCGAGTAGCAACATCCTAACCGATACCGCATACTGTAGGTAATTGTATATAAAATCTATCCTAGCCACACAATACAACCTCTAAAGCTCCATGAAGCCTCTATGTACTCTTTGGGAGATAAGCTTCTCTGTGTCACAAGATAAACTTAAATGGTGCCTCAGCTTTCCTTCCATGTCAACGACCACCTATCAACTTGGCTTCTCATATTTTGTACTTCAACTACTCTATCTAACTAAAGCTTCACTCTAAATGCATTAGGTTTGCACTTTGAGTATGACCCATGAATATTAATTGCATTAGGTTTGCATTAACTCTGAATAATCTAACTACAATTGTTAACTGTGTGCTTTTAATCTAATACGTAAAATGCTCAGCGTACGTGCTTCCGGGATTTTTCGGAAAACTTTGTGTGTATTCGGATGTACCTAATTGAATAATAAAATAATATAACATTTCACATATAAAATTACTAGCTGGGGTTAACTGGAAGAAATCGCAGTTCTGCGATAAGTTCGCCCTAGTGAATAACGTTTTATAATCTGTACTATGTCCATTTTGTATATTTATATGTGTTTGTTGTTTACTTTAAGTTTAAATAAATAAATAAATAAAATGCTGAGTTACCCGTGTTTCGCAACGGGAAATTTGACAAACCAACCCGGCATACTTTATAGGCGTGTGCTGGACAAAATGTGACTTAAGGTCTGAATTTCTTTTCCATCGCCCTTTCATACACGACGCCATACAACCCTTGGATCCCCTAATAATCATAGCATCTGCTAGGAAAAGCTTTTTCTCCAAAAACCGGCGACGTTAGGACACACCCTATATTATCGCCAATGTATATTATTTTACTGTAGTTCCAAAAACTGCCGTATACTAAGATGTTTTGTAAGAATACAGAACTTCTCGTATTGACTCCGTGAGAAAGAAAGGGACAGAACATGAAAAAGAGGGATGGCGATATTTTCGTGGAACGCGTTTAAATTTTTTTTTTTTAAAGAATCTGGGCTTGCATAGGTACACAAACCCAAATACTTTCCTGCACACCTTGCACAAGGCTAAAAACCTGTATCGCAAAGTGTGGAATACATCGCCAGCACCTGGGTTTGAACCCGGCACCTCCTGGGTTCTGACTGCCGCCTCAACCAACTGCGCCAACCATGTACCCAATTACGCATTTTAAAACCTTTTTTGAAGTTGTCGATTAATGTATTGGAAATATTTATAGCCTATGTCACCCGCTAGCCTCTAAGGTTTCTAAAGAGGTATAACATGATATAATTAGAGTTTCTAGTCAGCGTGGAAAGGCTACCATACAAAAACAAATATGACTATCCTCATTATTATATGTATAGATATAATCGTAGATTACTACAGATTTTTCTACACAAAATATGTTTAGTCCACGGTTTTCACTATTTACTCCAATATTTCTACTCCTTGAGGTATTTTCTTGAAAAAAAAAATGTATCACAAAGGATATATCATTCACATTACCTATCACATATTATTCACACGAGTGGGTAGACTGTTGTGATAGCATTATTAATACTATGAAGGAACCACCTACGCGGGATCGTCACCCCTCCTTGGTCCATTGTAGAGAGTTGAAATCACCAGGGTGACATCCGTTGCCCAGAGGGTTTCACACGGTCACCATATATTGTATTTTGTACGAACATTACAGACTTAGCCAAAATAGAACTACTTACGATGAGAATTCGTTGGAATTTTGAAATGAAATAATAATAGTACCTAGAATCTAGGTCTTAGGTCCTAGATGATGTGGTTACAATATTATACACATGGGCTTCGCCAGCCTCGGAGCGAGGGAGGGGGGGGAGACAACAAAAAATTACAGAATTGACATAATTGACATTGCTGAAGTCCAAATTGTGAAAAATATATCTATATACTGTAAATATTAATAGTGATTATTGTCGGCTGTCTGTACCTTCAAATTAGTCTATACAAAAGAGTTCTCATGTGCTTTTGATCTGATATTTTATGTTTTTTTTGTCAATGTTTCAGATGTACCTACATTAAGTTACTTACTTATTTTTGTTGTTGCTTGTATTGTACTTGTACAAAACTATTGTTAATGTTAAAGGCTTGCGCCGTAAATAAATAAATAAATAATAATTTTCACAATATTATGTACGAAAAATATTTTCTATAAAAAGTTATAAAAAAAATGCGCCGCAGGCAATTTTTTTGTGAAACAATTGGATTTTGATTGATTTTTAAATTAATTTTACAAAATTTATGACATGTTGAGAGAATCTGCGGTAATAGTGTGATTTTTTGTGAGTTTTTTTCACTTAGAATGAAAAAATATATACCTATTCCAATCTCTATGGGAGGACAGCTGCCCCCCCTGCCCTTCCCATGATTGTACATAGATTTGTACCAATCATTTTCGTTCTTTCTTCCACGCCGTACTGTCACTCGTGTTTCTTTACGGCCTTTAAACTTGTATAATTTCTTTGCAGTTTTATCCACAAACATTCTCCCCACATGGACAAACCATGTTTTCTTTCATCCTAATTACAACCCTAGTTCTGCATGCACTCATCTCAAATTATATTAAAATATTATCATCCTAGAAAAACTCTTTGAAATGACATGTTTTTAGTCTAAATTTCCATATTTTTTTTAGCACAGAAGACCCACAAGTAGAAATGTTATTTTCTTTGTACGAATAATATGTATGTGCATAATAATATTTAATGTAATGTGGCCCGTCATAAAAAGGCTGGTTATGTAGGGTTTCTTTTTATAGATTGTTATGGAGGAGCCACAAGTAGGGATTGGACACTAAAAAATATGAAAAGTAGCATCGAAATTTCTTGCAAAGATTGGCCGACAATGGGTTAGTCCGACTAGTATACTACCGACTAAAATAGTTTGTATCTTATGCTGGATAGTCGGCTTTCCCAGCTAGTCGGCGACTATAGTCGGCACTTTTTTCTTAAAATGAAATTTAATTACGACTAAGTATAGTCAAATTCTAATCTATTGTATACCTATCCCTTAAATTTAATTCTTAAAAATAAAAAAAAAGTATTGTTAATACCGGTGATTTATTTCTTTTATTTCCTGTAACTATTATCTACTGACTATAGTCCGCCGACCACAATAGTCGGCATCTTTGGCCGGATAGCCGGCTTTTGCGACTAGTCCGTGCATCTCTAATTACATAACTATATTACTTAACTACATCGATTGAGGACAATAGTGACTGGCTATAGTGAATTGCTAGCAGGCGCCTATAAAAGATTCATACTTACACTTCAGTAACGGGAACTGGAAAATCAAAATGTTTAGAAATTTAAGAAAAAGCGGTAATTACTTTTTCTTAATTCCAATCAGGTTTGGATGCTTATCTTCGATATTTCTGCACTTGAAGATAAGCGACAGACATCACAACAAAAAGTCGACGAAAACCGGCACTTTTCTTTATGATCAAATAAAAATATCATTGATTTTTCAAACCGTTATCCGTCAGTTCCTCATCGTCGATGTTACTTATTTCCGGGGCTGGTGGAATATATTTTTATTTGTTTCGATGAGCGATGTTCCAACTCTAGTCCATATTCATCACACCTCCATACAACAAGGTATAAAGGTAATTGAGTTTTGCTCCGTGTCTCCCACAATATGAGGTGAAAAAATGTAAATTACGTATGCCAAAGTGGATAGCAAAGAAATATTATTATGAAAAATATGTAAACTCTTATAAAAGTGTTGTGATTATGTCATGCGGTCAGAACATAATAGTAATATGAATTTGTAGAATAGTCGTTGAACAAAACGTGGGCACATTATTACAAATTAATACGAATTTAAGACTAGGAGCCCGGCTATGATGCATGTATTTTTATTCTATATATTATTATTATTTTCATATTTATTTATATTTTTCTTATTTTTCATACACTTGTATGTAATGTGTATATCAAATTAATGTCACAAGTGGTTGGTTGGCAGATATTGCCTACGGCAATAAACCCGCCATTTGGAAGATATGTTTTCTTTTCAATAAAGATTTATTTATTTATTTATTTATTTATGATGTCACGTTCATTTTTATTTAATTTAAAAGGATCTGGCGGGCTTGCATACACCTTCCTACAATTTCCTGCACACCTTGCACTAGGCTAAAAGCCTGTATCGGTGTTAAGGTTCAAAATCACATGAAATGAGTAATCGCATAAAATGCCAAAAAAAGCGTTTTTATAATGTTTTGGGATTAATTTCGCTCCATTCAAAAAACTCTTACGGTCATTTACTAGATTTTAATTAATTTTATTAAATATATTAAATTAAATCAATACAAAAAAAATCTCCGCGACATTCAGGAAACGAGTTTCTGCCTTTCGGAAAAAAATCAGAGATGTATTCCACTTTTTTTTAAGAAATCTATACTTACATACAAGATATAAAAAATCTTTTACGATCATTCAGTACAGATAAAAGTTCAATGTATTGACCCTAATTTTTTCAAAGCATATTTAGCAAGATTGTCGAGTTCTAAGGTCTGGAAAATCCTTATTTTTTAAAGACAATACTCTTAGTATTGTCCAAAGAGATTACATATTAAGTACTAGAGATCTGATTCTATGTATTTTCAATAGAACGGAAGTGTAGCAATTTCACGCATGGCACTTTTTGGTATTTAGAGTCGCAAAGCTCACACTATTAACAAGATATCAATAATAAAAACTAAAACATCTTTAAAACTGTCGTTTTAGTCCTAAATAACGTTGAAACTAATACCGGTTTTAACTATGAGAGCAAAATTTCAAATCCGTTGCCCACAAACTGTCAAAATTTTCCATACGATTTGACAGTTTGTGGGCACCAGTTTTGTTACACTTCTAGCATTGAGTACTCTGTCTAGGTAGTACTTAATATATTATGTCGCTGGTATTGTCTTTAAAAAAATAAAGATATCTTACCTTACTCTTAATTTTGAGATCGTATACTTTGCATTATGTTGCCATATTCGCGGTTTTAGAGCTAATAATTAAGTTAGAGGGAAATTTTGTTACTATGTTGGCAACACTGAAACGTCATTAGCTTCTTGTCCTTATCCAAGCCTTATACACCACAACCGTCTAACATGAATAACTGTGATTATTATAGAAGGGATGTTAAAAAGAACATGCGATAAATAACAGTGAAAAGTAACAGTAAATATTACAAGAATAAGGAATGAGGAGAAAAAGAAATGGTTTTGGTCGTGGAGCTGCGTAGCGGCAACACTAATTGTAGTTTTTTTTATTCAAAACATTAGTAGTATGTATTCATTCAGATTGCCACCACCTGGAATTGCCGCTCCTTCAGAGTGCCGCCTTTGGGCTTTTCTTAACTTGCTTTTAAGGTAGGGATATCCCTGAACCCTGACACTATACGAGATGTAGGTATATAACTTCTTCTTCTCCTTAGCAATTATTAATCCCACATGGTGGTGGGGACTGCTTTTCTTGTGTTTCGCCGCCACTTTTCTCTATCTTGCGCATCCTCCGGTACAACGTCACTCTGTCTCATGCACTTCCTCACCACTTCCCTCCATCTGCGCTTGGGTCTTCCGCTGGATCTCCTACCGATTTTCCAATAACATTATGGCAAACTCCAAAAAAATTCAAGAAGCCACCCACAATTTTTTTCCCGAACTATGACGGGCTGTAAAAACTAGTTTAAATAATAATAATATAATTTTGTGTGAAGATACGTGAGGGTTGGCTGAAAAAAACATCCTCAGGGGATGTTTAGTTATTATGTGTCTGTCCGTGTGTGTGTGCGTGTGTGTGTGATTTGACAGCAAAATGAAAACCTATTCTACTATATCTCTACTAGGTTTTGTATAGAAAAAGCAGTACCTGTTACATTAGGAGAGACCTACATACTGAAATCTGCGTATGACTAAAATAAGATGTTATTAGTAGACACCTTCTAGAGAATTTCGCGTTGTTGTTATCAAAATTCGTGTAACTTTGGTGAAGTTACGTATTTACTCGTAAATATCACACACATTCGTCTCCATCTCTCTCTATGGATGTTCATTTGAGGCCAGCTGTCAACTTCAGGTCGCCCGTCCAACGCATCTGTGGGCGGCCTCCAGGGCGTTTACCGAGCCACGGACGCCAGAACAGGAGTTTGTTGCTCCATTTGCCATCCGTTGCTCTCGCCAAATAACCTGCATAGTCCCACTTAAGCCCTGCGATGCGTTGTACAACATCCGCAATTCTAGTCACAAGGAATAATCCTTATCCACTCGTTTGTTTTTCTGTCTCTGAGAGTAATGCCAAACATCACTCTCTCATGGCTCTTTGTGTAACTGCTAGCTTATAGTATATTTATATTAAAACAAATAAAACAAATACTTACATTCTCATGTTACTGAACTATCTAAAAGATTTATTCTTATTTTTTTTACATATTTCAATCATATTTTTTTCAGTCATAAGCCTGACGGAAAGTCCATCCTTTGCTGTATATCCGTTGAGATAACTAATTGCTAAGAGTATTTTAGTTAATGAAACACGAGAAATAATTGAATAATGAATTTTGTATGGTCTTTTCGCGTATAATACGCGAATTCCACAATTAAATTGAGTAAGTATTGTTTTCAGTTCGCGAAAAATTAAGTGTAAAGACATTATTAGATAGGCAGATATGTTTCTCCCAAGTTTTGTATAATCCTATTCAGTTCACATAAACAGATTTCTTGGAAAGACGTGATTCCAGATTTCGTTGCCATGTAAACCATTATCAGTTCCATTATAATAAAAAGATGGTACAATACTGTCAACTTGCTTTGAAATTTTCTAATTTAGCTTCACTTTGTATTCACATCTGCCTTATATTTTCCACATTTACTTGCTTCCAATGCGACAACTCAATCTACTCTTTCACAAAGAGGTCTATATCGACTCCCAGGGGCCAATTTGAGAACTCCAGAAAAGAGCGGAGAAAAAAAAGAGGGTCTATGAGAAGTCCAAGGGGTCTACGAGAATGAATCTCATTTAAGCAGATTTTGACCGTAATCCTATTTATTTCATAATTTAACTATAGATTCGCATTTTGGGTCGTTTTAAAATTAGTAAAAATATAAAACCTAACATGCGTTTTCTTACTTTTTCAACATATAAGAGTGAACGAGAGGCATCTTCATTCACATAATGCAGCGTTATGTGAACACCCTTGGGGGAGCAGCAGGATGGGTGTTCCGACGCTTACTAGTCAGCTTTGGCTGACTTTAGTGAACGTTTCCCAACGTTCACCCATTCCACCACATCCTGCTGTCAATCGTGTAATTTTGAAAGATGTGAAAAAACTTAATGTAATTCCATGTGTGCAACTGGTACAGATAAATCCGGTTTCATACCTAAATAGTTTAGGTATATCTCAATTCATGTAAAAGTAATTTCTGGTAAGGCGCCTAGACGGCATGGTATCTTAGAAATTATTTTGACCGATAAAAATAAATAATTACATAAAAAATGAAGATGAATAAGTGTCGCCCAGGAGAAAAAAAGCTGAGTAAATGGTAGGGGGGAGGGTTACTGAAAAAAAAACTACCCATGTACCAATAAAGGTGTTCGTGAGGGTGATTATCCAACAGGATTTGCCATATAAAAAAAATTTAGAGTACTCTTAGATAAGTAATTAAGCAATCAGTTTGATTAGTAAGCGCTTTGATTTTGCAAATTGATATTGCAACATAAAAAAATCGTAAATATCTTTACGACAGTCCCGTCATAAAAATGACAAAATAATTAATAACGTGTAGTAATCAGAAAAAGAATCAGTTAGTTTATTATGTGAACAAATAATTAGTCATCATGGTATAATCAGGTCGCCGCCGTCACCGCGACTAGATTATGTGTCCAGTGTGGTAACAGCGACCGGGTTGCGACCAGAATGGTTATGCATTCCTCAAATTTTAATCCTCAGACCCTATGGATCACGGTTATTTCCTGCAGCATTAGGCTGGCCACACACGTCCCGAAGTTCAGTTCCGGAATCGACCGTTTTGCAAAAAAGTTCCGATCAAAACCTCTCTCTGAATTCAGCGTCACCCCGATTTTAAATTCAGAAAGAGGTTTTGGTCGGAACCTTTTTGCAAAACGGTCGATTCCGGAACTGAACTTAGGGACGTTTGTGGCCAGCCATAAAGTTCAAAATCGCATGAAAAAATGTTAAAAATAGCGTTACCTTTTTAGGGTTTATTTCGCACCGTTCCAAAACCTCTACGGCCATTTACTAGACTTTAACGCCTTTTTTAAAATATGTACAATTTATAAAAAGAAAACCGGGATTTTCGGCAAACGAGTTTCTGTCTTTCGGAAAAGATATCGAAGGTGTTTTTCACATTTTAATTGAGAAATCTATACAAGTTTTTTTTACGGTCATTTATTCGATAGAGGTTCAATGTATTTACTCGATTTTTTTTTTCCAAAGCATATTTAGTAAAGTTGTCGAGATATTATAAAAACTCCCGTTTTTTTTAACGGTGATAGGTATGCCTACTCGTAGGTTTAATTATTATAATTAAAAGGTTTGGACAAAATGTCAATGTGACTTTAAAACAAAAAAACGCTAATGGGCTTGTTAAAAGTTATTTGACCTTAAAAGGGAAATTCGAACTAGTGAACGTGGAAAAAAGTTACGTAAAAATAATAACATTGTTTTTACATTTTTACGTAAGAACTATATGTATCAGTGGTAACAAGTGGATTTCTGATGATTGGGCGACACATTGTCCCCCGACGGTTCATCCCCGTCAATTGCTCCCCTCGACAATTCACAATTTTTGGTCCATTTCTTCAGGTTGCATACTTAACTTACATATTATATACAAATCTGTACAAATGAGTACATGGTTGGCGCAGTTGGTTGAGGCGGCATCAGTCTCTTGAGAGGGAGGTGCCAGGTTCAAACCCTGACGCTGGCGATGTTTTCCACATTTTGCGATACGGGCTTTTATCCTAGCGCAATGTGTGCAAGAAAGTATTTCGGTTTGTGAATGCAAGCCCAGATCCTTTGATATTAAAAAAATCCTTTAATTCGATCATCAGTCCTATTAAATATTTACTCAAAAAATAATAATTCACTTAGAGAGGGGACTTATTGTCATGGGACAAACTTTCACCTAATCCGAGTTCAATATATCTAATATAAATGGAAGCTTGATGGTGAATGTGTATGACCTGATGTGGTCAGGCGTCTACCAGTCCCAGCTGTATCTACACACAAATCAAAACACAATGTCATATGCATTAATAGCCACTATTATAATTTGTAAACAGTTTAATATTATAAGTATGAATAAAATTATTCACGCTAGATGAAAACTATTTGTATGTCCCACAGAGCACCGTTGTCCTTAGTGTAATGCGTACCTATTATTTTATTGTTCTCTGAAATACTGGTATTTTATTTCAAAAATGCTGTATCTGACAGGAGTTATTTCAAAAGTGTCATGTTAAGATTTTCGTCTGATTAACAACAAAACACTACTCTCAAAAAGGAACAAAAGACTATCGACAGATGTTACGTTGTTTCGGAACAAAAGCCTGTCAATGTCCGTCAAGTAAAACATAAGACTATTGAAAGCTTAAACTAACGAACATGTGTAATTAGTTTCAATAGAGAAAAATAATCGGTTAGCTGGGAACCAATCGAACAAAAAAAAAATCAGGTTTTGAAGGGACGGGCCTGATGTTTCATTTCCCGCGGCGTTAAGGATCAAAATAGCACGAACAATCGCATGATTAAAAGTTTTTTTTTATGAAACAATTTCATTTTAAAAAATCTTATAAATTTATGTAACGATGAGAAAACGTGTGGTAATAATGTGATTTTTTTGTGAGGTTTTATCATTTAGAATGAAAAAGTATTTACCTATCATTGGGCGTCGCCAAGGGGGGGGAGGGCAGCTTCCCTCTCTTAGAGATTGGAATGGGTATATACTTCTTCATACTATATTATAAAAATCACATTTTTATCTCACAATTTCACATCGCATCATAAATTTTCAGTATGAATGTCCATTAAAATTCATTTGTTTCATAAAAAAATTTCTTCACCCAATTTTATTAAAAAAAAATTGCCTGCGGCGCTATTACTTTGATTTTTGTGTTTGAAACCAATTTACGAATCGACCTTCTTCATTAAGTCACCCAGAAAAATTTTATCATCAGGACAGGTTGCAGCAGATGTGCAGCCGAGCGTCACAGGTGGGGCTACATTAGTGACCCTGCTTGTGATTGCGGTGATGCGGTGCAGACTCTACACCACATTGTGCGTGAATGCCCAACCCACAAATTTGGGGGAATGATGGAGGATCTGAACAACTTGACGACCGAGGCCAGAATGTGGCTTCGGGATCTAAATGTGATCTTATAGCGCCTGACATCATACGAATATATATATTATAAAACAATTGCATTTTAATGGATTTTCATAAATTTATGTTACGATGAGAAAACGTGTGATTTTTTGTGAGGTTTTACCATTTAGGATGAAAAAGTATATACCTATCATGGGCGTCGCCAAGGGGGGACAGGAGGGGCGACTGCCCCCTCCCTTAGAGATTGAAATTGGTATATACTTCTTCATACTAAATCATAAAACTCACATTATTATCACACATTTTCACATCGCATCATCAAATTTTAGTACGAAAATCTATTCAAATGCAATGGTTTCATAAAACAAAATTTCTTCATCCATTTTTATTTGCGGCTCTTCCTTCTTCATTTAGTCACCCAAAAAAATTTCGCGCTATTTACGCGTTTCACGTGCTACATGAAAACCTAAATTTTGCTTGCTACCCCCCCAGCTCCGAATCTGGCGACGCCCATGATGTCTATTCCAATCTCTAGAATGTGGATCTAGATACATATGTAGGTGCCGTTTGAAAACAAATGTGCAGAATTTTAGCAATCTTTGGAATTTTTTTGGTATATCCAATGTTCGACATTTCTAAGATGAAGGATGTAACCTACCTAGGAAGAAATGCGAAATAGATTTGTGATATGTAACAGAGAGGCAGTGGAGAAACATCAAAATAGGGGGGCCAACGGAAGATAATTGGTGGCCCTATCTGTGACAACAAATAATTATAAAAAATATTGGTGCGAGATATAAAGCTATGTCGATTTCTTACAGCCAATCACGCTCACTTGAACGTAACGTGGCGTGAATGAACTTAAAGGATTCTACTTATTTTCTACAATTTTCACGAAATTTTCTTTACAAAAAAAAAATATTACGTAAAATTTCGAAAATACAAATAACATCAATTACCTACCCTATTCAAAAAACAACGTACTGACACTAATCACTGAAAAATTGGGTAAAGAATCGGGAATTCGGGGGTATAGCCCGCGGGATTTCTTTCAATAGTCGCGAAAGCTTAAGTAATTTTTTTGTGGATGTTAATGTAAAGATTTAGTTTTTCCATTTTTCCTTAAAAATGGACTTCCACCAAGTACCGACGGTCAAAAACATCGAGATTTTCCAACCAACCTTCAAACTTTTTCCTCTGAGGAATTTGATATTCTTGTTTTGACCATACGATAAATAAATAAATAATCGAGATTATCAATGTATACGATAACGCGCAGTGGTACATACCTATAACTATCACCCCGCCAACATTTTACTGTTGGATAAATGAGAAAGTATTATACCTACTTACTTAACGAGTCCGTTTACACTAGGCCAACCCGCCCCAATACACTGCAGCAGCAACTGCTTTGTCGTTAGCCCTATATAGGTCCGCTTTATCACACCCCTCCGCTATATCTCGGCAGACGAGGAGGTGTTCGTCATCTTGTGTCTCTCCACAGCTACAGGAGATATCCTCATCCACACTTATGCCCCATCTATGTAGATTCTTTTTGCACCGTGTAACGCCGACTCGGAGCCTATTTAGCGTTTTCCACGTGCAAAAGGGCAGTTGGTGTCCCGGTCCCAGTGTCTCCAGCAGTTCGACCTGACTTTCACTGTGTTGTGTGTTCCAATGTTCTAGTCTCGCCCTATCAGGTGGTAATTTTAGGGGAGAAGTCATTCTTAGGAAACTTTTCCTAGATTTAAGTCTCGCTGCCAGAGGTTTGTGACCGAACAGAGGATGTCTCGGATCTGTCTTCTGTTTTTGCCTTTCTGAGTCCGCAGCAACGTTTCTCCTAGTATTATACCAAACATCCTTAAGAATCCATAAGAATATAGTTACGTCTCTGCCTTCCAGCGTACTTACACATTTCTTAGTACTCTAATAACATCTTTGAACATCCCCTATCGCCTTTGAAAAGGGAAACCTTTTTATAGATTCAATAAAAGTATTAAAAATCCGTTTGTTGTAAACACGATATCACCATTAAGATGAAAAGAACTTACAGCCGGATGGAAAGGGCTCAACATTTCTACTAAGTGGTATTCTTTTATGACATATTTATCGCGCAATTTGAGAGATTACAACATATTTCTAGGTTTGAAAATTTCCCGAATTTCTTTATAAATGCTCCGATGAAATTTTCACCTTTTACAAAATTGTGCCGACTCGATAAAAAAATGTGAATAGTACTTCTGATTTTTTTTTCAAAGACAGCAACTTGTTTCTCGAGAGACGGAAGGAAAAATGTTTTTCGGATTTAAGAGTATGCATACCGACATTTCAAAAATTTCTAAAAACGGGAGACCTTCTATCTCGAAAACCGTTACTAAATTAGCTTTGGAACAAAATAGGGTAGATGCATTGAACCTTTATCTAGGGAATAAGTGCAAAAGATTTTTTATATCTTGTATGGATTTCTCAAAATAAAGTTTTAAAAACACCTCTGATATTTTTTCCAAAAGACGGAAACTCGTTTCCCGAAAGTCGCGGAGTGAAATTTTTTTCTTGTACTGATAATATGCATTAAAATCTAGGGAATAACCGTAAAAAGTTTTTTGATAGACGCAAAATTAACCCCAAAAAATTGAAAAAACGCTATTTTTACCATTTTATCATGCGATTGTTCACGCAATTTTGAACCTTAATGCCGTGGGAAAAGACTGTGACGTCATTCCTGGTGCCAAGCCCTTAATTTTCTTTTTTAACGAAGTAAAAGTTAAAAAACGTTACATTAACATTTTTGATCATGCTATTATGAACTTTAAAGTTGCGGAATATATTTTCTGTATACTCGCCCCCTTGATTTATAACTTATTTTCGACCAGTTATTCGTCGACACCGTAGGATCCCCGTATTGTAGAATAATCTCCCCACTTTTTCTATATTTTTTAGTTATTCGGGTAACCGCTGCTCGATTATGTATGTATAATATGTCAATTATTTCGTCAGAATGGCGAAAATGACAATATACCACAAAAGAAAAAAACAAACTTCACACCTGTTCAGGGTTTGAAACTACATGGGTTAAGTGGCATACGTATATGGGTCATTTACTTAACCCAAAAGTTTTGGAATATGTATTTGGTGTAGGTATTCTCCTTTTAAACTTTTTGTTTATCGAAACTAAACTAACTGTTGAACAAATCTTGAAATTTTGGTCTGGGTACCAGCTGCTCAGGAGAAGTTCTTTGAAAAAAAAGTTACGTAAAATAAACTTAAAGTTATCCTACCCTGGTACGGGCACTGCCTAGTTGGGTGGGGTAAATTATAAAAACCTGCACATTTTTTCGACTAATTATTATTTTGAGACTTTTTTTGAGACTGAGTGAAGAGTGTCATGATACCCATAACCACCGTTCGATTTATTTTTTGTAAATAATAAATGTATCAAACAGGTAGCGCCGCAGGCGATTTTTTTTAGAAAATGTATGAAATAATGAACCTAGCTGCTTGTCTATCTATAGCAGGCCTGGGCAAACTTTTTTGATGAAGGGCCATTTGGAATTATGAATGAGCGACGGGCCGCAAGTATGTAAAATACAATTTTAGATCAATTATCAGGGCTGGAATAATGCGCCGCAGGCGGAATTGTCTTAAAAAAATAGATGAAGTGATATGAAACACACGGTAGGCTTAATTAGCGCCGCAGGCGAAGTTTTTTACCAAACAATATAGTAGTTTTAGAAAATTCATGACATGATGAGAAAACGATGTGGTTGTAATGTGATTCTACGGAAACTAGTTGTTTAAAAAGTACTGTCACTCATGGTTTTGGGGGAGGGGGGGGGGGGGGGAGATTGATCCCCCTAGCCTTCCCCTGGATCCGCCAGTGTAGCTACCTACCAAAAATATTATATTGGACCTCGCTACCATTGGCATGGACGATTTATTTATGTCGTTTTCAGTGAAGTTCATTATATAAATAATTATTGGGAAATCCCATGAGAATAAAGGTGGATCCCAACTTGTAGTAGGTAATCCTTATTATATAAATTAATTGGGAAACATTATAACAGACATATTCAGCTAACAATAATAACATGGCCATTCATTTGTCGCTTTGTCTAAAGCGCCACTTTGGTAAAAAATGAATAACCGTTGGAAACGTCTTGATAAGCTGCGTAGAATGGACTTGTTAAAATAGAACAAAAAAAAATAGGTGACGATAATGGCAACTTATGATAGCGAATGGCGCTTTATTTTGCAAAATTTACGCATTTCTTAAACGTTTAGTTCATAAGAAAAAATAAACATTACGCATAGAAAAATGCGAGTTGCAATTCAGCCATTTTGAATTATTAAAAATGATTAGACGTAGGTCTTATCACCTTAGTAAAATTGTATTGTATTTAACCTAAACATATAAGAGGTGTATAGATATATTAATATAGTTTGTAAAAAAATCAACGAATAAACTTGATCAAAAATAAAAAAAGTTATCAAAATTTCCTGTTTCTACAAACATTAAATCGCTCTCCAAGTTGACCAAGTGGCGCTTTAGTCAATGTGAAAAACGAGCAGCGATATGATATTGTATTATCTTTGTCTTATGTCATCTGTCTCCTGATGCCCTTTACTTAATGAGGATCGTGACCTTGATCAAATGAAAGTAACACACGTGCGTATAAGGTAGCTATATTGTACATATGTCACGGACGCTAGACAGATACTTACATAATAAATTTATCTTTAGGTAGTGGCATGGGCGTCTTCATGGGAGCTTCGGAGGTAGGGGGTGGCAACCACAATTATTGAAAACCTTGATATAGCACAAAAACAATGAAATAGCGCCGCAGACGATTTTTTTTGTGGGACAAAATACAGAAGGTCGCAATGTAGGTAGTTTGGTTTATTTTCTTACAAAAAATGCATTGAAAATAGCGCCGCATGCAGATTTTTTTTTTGTGAAATCATGGTTTTTGAAGGAATTTTAGAAAATTTTTGGTGTGATGTGAAACGTGTAATATTATGTTTTTTTTGGTGAGGTTGTGACATTTAGTATGAAAATGTATATATGTACTTATTCCAATCTCTAGGGGGGGCAGCTGCTCCCCAGTTCCCGTCCTGACGACGCTCATGGGTTATGGTTGTCCCCAAAAATGTTTTTTTCAGAAGAAAATCTTGACAGCTTGACTAAAAATAACAATCTTCTTCTTCCTGGCGCTCTCCCAACTTATTGCTGCTGAAGGCTATTGGGGTCAGTTCTTCTCGTCCTAAGGATGTACACAATGTACACGTACACCCTTCTATTCCTTATGTCATCTTCATCTAGGCCTATGCTATGTAAAGGCGATCACATACGCACGGAAAGTTGTACTCTAACATTCTTATTCCGGTAGCACAGAAATGCATACAATTTAACTATCCTCCACACACGTTCTGATTTTCAGATTTATCTGATTGTAAGATCAATATGTCAAAAGTCGTACCGACGATTTTTTTATGTGACACGCTTGGCGTTCTTTAGCCAATACGAGTGTTAAGTGAATGCAGCGCCCCTAGCGGTGCGGTCCAAAAGCTCTGACAGATTCATACAAATTTTTGTACAATTTGTTTCATTTACTTACTTTTTTTGTGCAGATTCATGCTAATTTCTGTTCCCTTTAAAAAAAACAAAGATATTGTGTGACATTTTATAGTTCTTTTAAAGCACACCGATATTTATTTAATCTTTAAGTGAACGAGAAATAGATATAAGCATAGAAAAATGGACATAGTGCAGATTATAAATCGTTGTTCACTAGGGCGAACTTATCGCAGAACTGCGATTTCTTCCAGTTAACCCCGATTTGATTGGTATTTTATTAATGACATAATATTACCAAAGAAATATTTTGAATCAAGCGAAACTCCCCCCAAAAATTAAAAAAAAATACTAGTATTTTTTTAAAAATTAGTTCATTAGCGCTTGCGATTTTCAACCTTAAATACCCGAAAATGTAAATAATATGTAATATTACCTGTAAGCATTGTAAAGTTTTCTCTTTTTTATAGACTCTCTGCTTTCCCTAAAAATGACGGTATTTTAAGTAAAATATTTTATTTTATCAAAACATAAAACTACAAAAGTCAAAAAGAAAAGCAAAGAAAAAATATTTATTTAAAGTTATTCCGTATTTTACTTAATAGATTCACTAAATTATAAATTTCTAAAGTAAATTATATTGAAATCAGTTCGAGAAAACTTTTACTTGGATTCGAGAAAACCGACTACATGATATATCTACCAAACTACAAATATATTTTATATAAATTTTCTCTTTTGAAAGTGAAATACTTAGTAACTATTTTTATCTTCTATAATATTCCCTTTCACAAACGATTTTCAATTGAAAATATATTCGTGTTTTGTATGTGAGAAATAATCGTCTCTTAAGAGTATACTGATATTTCAAAAATCTCTAAAAACGCGAGACCTTCTATCTCGACAACCGTTACTAAATATGCTTTGAAAAAAAATAGGGTAGATGCATTGAAAATTTATCTAGGGAATAACCGTAAAGGATTTTTTATATCTTGTATAGATTCCTCCGATTCCTTGTATCCAAAAACATCTCTGATCTTTTTTTCCGAAAGTCGGAAACTCGTTTCCCGAAAGTCGAGGAGTTATTATTTTTCATTGTACTGATAACATGCATTAAAATCCAGGGAACAACCGTAAAAGTTTTTTGATAGGCGCCAAATTAAATTAACCCCCAAAAAATAAAAAATAAAAAAATATTTTTACCATTTTATCATGCGATTGTTCACGCGATTGAACCTTAATGCCGTGGGAAATGAGTGTGATGTCATTCTTGGTGCCAAGCCCTTAATACTAATCTTTTGAAGAAATTTTTGTCATAATACAAGACTCAAATGTTACAAGAAATACAAAATTTATATAATAGAATATTATTTTGAATAGACATTCTACATACGGAGTATGGCAAAATTATAATACTCAACAAAAATAAGTTTTTTTGTTGAGTATTATATAATACTAGCTGTATTACCCGTGCTTCGCTACGGAAAAATTGTGTGGATCCCCCCCCCTTCGTGCCCCCTTAGTGTCCCCCTCCTCGTACCCCCTACCACAATAAGAACATTCCCTGGGGCAAGCACAATAATTTTCCAAAGTTTCATCTCAATCGGATGAACGGTTTAGGTGTCTATAAAGGAGAAGGTGAAAAATGTTAGGTATATACCATAGGTACGAACTATAATATTTATTATTGGGAATCATCACAATCTGTCATCTAAATTGTCTGAATTAATTAATACGTATCATCAAAATTTATATACCTACATTTTTTTCTGAAATTAACAAATTAACAAAATTACGAATATTATTTTACTTAAAAGTTTATATATTTTGCAATTTATATTTCCCGCCGATGGTGTTCCAGCGGGCGGGGTTAATAATATATATTCCACAATCGATAAAACACACTATGCAATATATGTATGTAAAAACAGACTGGTGACTGTGTGCCCACCTGCGTACATAAGTATATACGTGTGTAGTACGGTAAAATATAGTATAGTCAGTCCAGCAAAATAACAACTACTACTTAATATTTGCGTTAAATATTCGCAAATGCCTTGCTATATGGAAACCAATACTGTGTGGTAGAAACTTCTGGAAATTGAGAACCTTCTGTGAAATTTTACTGATGAGGGGATTCAAGGGTTGTGTGGAGCATGTGTGGTATGGTATGAAAGGGCGTTAGAAAAGAAATTCGAATCTTCAGAAAGTCATTTTTATGCGTCCTCAGACCATCGGGAGACACAGAGTGATCGAGAGAATCCAGTCACCACATACCACATTGTTTGGTGTCTCATAAAAGAGCTTCACAAGTAGAACTTGGCTAGACGGGCAACGCCGGGCAATACAGTTAGTACGGCTTATGAAAAAAATACAATTAACGAAATTGCTAATATTTTTTTACTCAGAGTCCATGCTTCACTGAGCGCATAACAATACACGTATTTCACCACGTATAAAAACGTGTATATATTCACGTACACAGGAGAGTACTTATATCAACTAACAACTAAAAAACTACCCTTTTCATGCCCTTATCCTCAATTTTTGACTAAACAATGTAAGACGATTTTTTTTCATTTTAAAAGAAGTATGCAACTGTTTAACTACAGCTTTGTAGCTTCAGTGTTTACCGAGATACGTTACTATCAAAGCAAATTTAATCCCACGCCCTAACCCTTAAGGATTGACTCTTTTTCTGGACAGAATATCATATTTTGACCCTTTCTTAGGAATCCGTTTTTTGGAAATTCCTATAAAATTATTTTTTAGCGTATTAAGAGGCATTTAAAAATCACCCCTTTTCTTTATGTCCTTTTTCATCCCTTTAAATAAAAATTAAAAAAAAACGGCGAAATAGCCTATTACTAATTTTAATAGTAGAATCTATGTGCCAAATTTCAACTTCGTACAATGTCTGGTTTCCGAGATATTCGCATATTCTGAAAAACTTTCAACCCTATTTTTCACCCCCTTAGGGGCGGAATTTCCAAAAATCGCTTCTTAGTGGAAGCTTTTGTATTAAAACCTATCTGTCTTCAAAATTTCACTTCTCTAGGATTAGCCAATTCGGCTCTGCGTTGATGAGTGAGTATGTCAGTCAGTCATTCAGTCATTCATTCAGTCAGGCGCTTTCGTTTATTATTAGAGATTATTCCCTAGATCAATGTATCAATTCAATTTTTCCGAAGCATATTAATTTAGTAACGGTTGTCGAGCTCAAAGGTCTCTCGTTTTTAGAAATTTTTGAAATGTCAGTATGCCCACTCTTAATAATAATTTTTATAAAACGAGCTGAAAGTTTTAGTGTGCAAAGTTCCAATGCGGAGTAACTTTTAAGCACTCGTTAAATTAAGCTTTGTGCATCTAACAAAAGCTTGCTGATTAGATGTCTTCACGGTTTTAAAACTATGTGGCGTAAAAATGTCGGACTATTTATGTAATCGGTATTAGTGTTTCAGTATTTATTAATATGTATAACAGTCTTGTCATACATGCGGTCCGCTGAGCGTTTTCCTGCGGCTCAAATGAATTTTGAAAACAGCCAGATAACACGGCCCGCGTGCGTGGTAAAAACCTAAAATAAAGGACTGGTACGATTGGTATAAAGCTCACCACAAACGTCCGGAAGTTCAGTTAACGGAATCGACCGTTTTGCAAAAAAGTTCTGACCAAAGCCTCTTTCTGAATTTAAAATCGGGGTGACGCTGAATTCAGAGAGAGGTTTTGATCGGAACTTTTTTGCAAAACGGTCGATTTCGGAACTGAACATCGGGACGTGTGTGGAGAGGCTAAAATGGAAAAATACGAATAAAATAAGTCGTGTGTAAACTATCAACTTAATTAGCAAAAGACAATAGATGTCAAATATCTGACAAAAGAAATTAATGTTTGTAGTGCTCTTTCGTATTGTCCTTCTTATTTGAAATTGAGTAAATATTTTACTTGTCCTATAATTGTAGTTTGTCTTCTTTAAGATTAGCTTTTGCAGCCCACGTAGTCTATGATCTTCATGATTTAGGCCCAGCAGTGACTTTGAGTTCGACATGCCTGATGTACAACATTCATCAGAAATACCTCTTGACTTAAAAGGTAAAATTATTAATTAGACGGAATATTATACGTAGACGTGAAATTTTATGCGCAGAATAAAGAAATTGTTAAGAAATCACGTAACAATTATTATACGTGCCTATGTCGTATATTCCCTGACTCACGCACGGTGAATCCATACAAAAAGGAATAAATTATTTGTACGAGTTAAGAAGTAATAAGTCTTTAGAAATAATGTTTCTCACAAATAATAAAATACATATACGTATTGTGTCATTCTGACAAATTATTTATGTGAATATAGAAGTTATTTTTCATAGACAAGACTTCAAAAAAAAATCACTGATATTTTTTACTGTTATAAATTTTCACAAAGAACGTACCCATACTGTGCTACTATAACTACCACACCAATACTAAAAGAGTATAAAAAGGGGTTCCGGAAAATGATGTGTACAAAAAAAAGATGCATAATTAATTTCAGCTTGTAAAATGTTGCATTATAATGTAATAGAAAAAATAAGCAGAACATTATCTCTTCGCAAAATTAATGTGACATTCAGAATTGTTTGCGAATCTGATTGCTGAAGTATGGAATTTGGGGTAAGTTCGCCCTAATGGAAAGGTACGGGAGGAAAGGTAATAAACAAATGCAAACGTATTTTAAGGGAGTTTTATGAAGACTTACACGACAATCGAAGAAAACGTCAAAAAGAGCCAGATGAAATTGTCATACCTATGGGGGTCCCACAGTATCTAGATATACTAGAATTTTATTTCACATTACGTAAAAGAACAGCAACTAACGATTTTCACTGTTATTTTTGGTGCAAGTGTATGTATATTACATATGTTCTCCCATGATGATACCTCTTTCTCTTTACAAACCTTTCTTATTCGATACTAAACGTAGGTAGAGTAGAATCTAGAGTTAGATATGGGCTTCTTAATTAAATACGTGAAGTGAATAAAACACATTAATCACAGGTAGGTATATTATAACCTATTATTTTTATCAAAGTACATTATACCTGTTATCTGTCTCAGGATAATTTGTTATTTTTTTGACAACTGCGAGTATAAGGTATCTGATAATTAACCCAAATTCTCCAGAATTAAGAAATAGTCATTATATAGTTATTATCATTTTCTGTATGTGTAGATTTTTTTAAAAAGAATATAAGTAATTTTGTTTTTCAGTTTCAGGAATGTATTACTGAAGTACATATGATGTGTACTCATGACAAATCGTGATATTTTTTAATACCTACAAAATGTTTTTAAACCGCGTGGTATGTGTATAAAAAGGTAACCAGACAGAAACTCAAATGACAAAATCTCCACTGTCAAAATGGTAACCTACTATTGACAGAATGGAAACTCATCGCCGGAAAACCTGTTGCCGCCAATTTCAATATTTTTGGGTTAGGTTCGTTAGGTTGTTTTTTTTACACACAAAAACAAAACAAACAAAAACAACGCCATCAGATTTCCCGGTGTTGAGTTGCGATTCTGTCAATAGTAGGTTACCCTTTTGACAGCTGAGATTTTGTCACTTGAGATTTTGACATGGAACCGTATAAAAAGTAAGATGAAAATATCATATTCCACATTTACACATAAAAAAAATCCACAACCTTACGTTGAATTTAAACTATGTCTACCATTTTTCACCCTTAAGAATCCCCGTCTCCAAATAGGGGTTTTTCAAGATAAATATCTGCTCACCGACATACATAAAAGGCTAGTGAGATGTTAACAGAATGGTTAGTTTGAACCTTTTTCTAGTGGATCTTTTTGACAGATTTTGGAATACATCGCCAGCACCGGGGTTTGAACCTGGCACCTCTCGCTCGAGAGACTGCCGCCCCAACCAACTGCGCCAACCATGTACATATTTGTTACTTAGCGGTATGCGAAGGGAAGATAAGCAGATATTTATGTCGTAAGAATAAGTTTATAGCTTTTAAAAATGCAATTTACACCGTATACCAGCGTCAATCAAAAATGTTATTATTGGAAAATTTTGGTTTAAAAATGAGTTGAAATTTCGGCCGATACAAACCTTGTATTTTGGTGATTGTTGATGCTCTGGTCTGTCTTAAGTTACCTATCTTATATCAGACGCTTCACCTATATGGAATAATTACCATCAAAAGTGGATTCACCCCATTCATCAAATCGCCTAAACACTCGGACCCACCAGCTTACGATTCCTCCGCGGAGTAAAGTTCTGGATTTGCAATTTTTTTTCACCATTATGAGTTCTGAATCAAACGTACTATAGATACTAAACGATGATATTTTCCAGTAAGCGATATACTAAGCAGCAGGTACTTACAAATTTTAATAAAACAATAGGATAGAGTTGGAGTGTAGAAATTTTGTAAATAAAAAGATCATTTTGGTGGAATATATGAAAGTATTATTACATAGAAAGATACTTTACAAAAAAAGGCTACTTTCCGCATATGAAAGTTTGTTTCTCTTTTGTATCTCATATTACACAAAATGATGAAAAAATCTGCAGAAAAAAGTAATATAGGACGCGAAATTTCTAATATTGAATATAGTGCCAAGTAAGGGCGCTAATGCTGTACACGTATTCTCGAGATAATAGTTTTGTTATTATATCGACATTTCGAGAAAGTTATTGATGGAGTTACTAATACTGGTCCAGTAAATAAGAAAGAAGTATGGTGTTGGATATAGAACCAAG
This sequence comes from Ceraclea dissimilis, assembly GCA_963576895.1. Lineage (NCBI taxonomy): Eukaryota > Metazoa > Arthropoda > Insecta > Trichoptera > Leptoceridae > Ceraclea > Ceraclea dissimilis. Next base: position 3,220,574 of record OY756360.1, read on the forward strand.
AACTGTATGATCTCTACTGATGAGACTTCGACGTCATATAAGAAATAATAGCCAGATTATTCTTGTCTGCATAATTTAAATGAACAAAGAAGTTCAGTCCAGACGCTTGTGTCGTAATGTGCACGGACACCTGACTAATAAAATCGAACGCGTTAGGAACTACGCTAACAACCACCTGTGCTATGGAAAAAAGTGGGCACTAACTTGTTCATGAGAACACTAACTTCTTCCAAGCAGGAAGTGGCGGGTTCGAAGACAGGATGTATTCTGCGCATGCTTTTAGCTTACTGCGATATGTAGGTACATGAAAGTATTTCAGTTTGTGTATACAAGCCTAGATCTTTAAAAAATATATATCTCGGGTGTTCCACAGGGACATTGTTTAGACCCCTAATATAACTATTTTTCTCGAGATATCGAGATAATTATATTTAGTCTGTTTTGCAATAAGCAGATACGCTTTTCCGAGTGTATGGCATTAGATCCTATTGTTGGCACGAAATTGAAAATTGTTTTAAACTCGAAAATAAAGTACTAGACACTTAGTTCAGTTAAGGCTCATTAAGTTTAAGACATTAAATACATCATTACATTTATTACATGATAGTTTTTGGTACACAGAAAAAGGAGTTGTAATAATTTTTCAATTATGAAACCAGTACATTAGACATATAATTAATTCCACTGCAATTTGCAGTAGAGAGCCCCTTATAAAAGTTAACTTTTATACAGGATGATTTGTTCGGGTTGACTGTAAGATATTGCGTTAGCAATAAGTCCGCCTTTTGGCACACAAGATTGTCTTATTTTTTTGTAATCATTGTAATCATTTTGGTCAATAAAGATTTATTTATTTATTTTATTTATTTATTTGTTCGGTTGTTCAGATATTTTACCACAAATTTCACGTTTAATAACAAAATTTTCACTACATTCTAAATCAAAACTCATAAGTTGGGATCTTTATCAAAAGCCCAAATTGTTTACTATGATTTGTGGTTGGTTTTGTCAAAATCGAGTCGGTAGTTTAAGAGTTATTGGCAAAAAACCTAAATGAGAAATTTTCATACTCCTCGATTTTCAATAGGCCATACCTCCAAAATGGTTGATTTTTGATATGCATCCCCTTACCTTTTTTCATATTTTTTCATCCTCTATCACCTCTCCAAATATCTGAACTACGGAACCAATCACCCTTTTACAGACATGTAATAATTGAGGTTTTCGGGTGCAAAGTTTGTTTCGAGTTGCATCCGTCGGTTTTATGGTCGAAAACTCTTGATAAAATTTTTAGAGTATCATCTCATTTCAAATTGTAATGAATTCATTGAAGTATTCCCACAACAGTATAGAAGAATTAAGGATGAACATTGTCGGGCTTACGACCGACCTCGGCTGGCTTAAGTGATCACTTTACACTCGAGAAACATTCGCCATTTCAGTTCACCCCGGCTGGGATTCGAACCCATACCTTCGTCTCGCTTAGTAGGGATCATATCCACTACACCACGAAGAGCGACGGCTGTGTTGTCGAATTTCATGTACATTAAGTACCTTACGTTGGTAATTGTAATGAATTCGATAAAACATTTTTTAAAATTCGATGGGATGAACTGTCTGTAAACTGTCGGTAATACAAACCAAAATATTTTTTTAAATAATTTGGGAAGCGAACGATGGTGCTTATTTATTTTATTTCACCTTTCAATTAATTGAGTTGGTACTTATTTTTTTCTTAAGAACCATGTTGAATAACACAGGCTATTATGCTAATATTGACGCCTATTTTATCAAGCTTTTTTGGCCGTCTAAATAAAATAACTAAATAAATATTGCTAATTTATTTAATGGAGTTTTAGAATATTAATACTCTTACCACACAACGTTTTATTAATAACTAGTGGGTAAAAACCTACCCGTGAAAATTCACGGAGGGTTGATTAAATATGTTTGTGTGTAACCACTATTACTACTCCGCCCTTTAAGTTCCTCGAGAGAACACAGGAAGATCACAAAGCTCTGTCTTTTCTAATATCATTCCGCGCTCTCTAATATCATCTTCATTAAAAGTATGAATTCTAATGACTTATGAGTAATGTAAAGTCATACAGCCAACTTTTGCATAATTTGTCAACGGCCCAGCGTTACATACATACAGGACTTGGATTCTACCAGTATTATGTAATGGAATGGAAATATGTTTTTAAAAATTATTAATTTTAATTTCTTCAAAGTTACACTGTAAATATTTGCTTACAAAATATATTTCAAATTAAAAAAATATCCATTTAATTTTCGTAATATATTTACATTTCTTTTGATTATTTGGGTGGGAAAAAAACGTTATCTAGGTAATTCGTATTTCTTGAAATTGTAATATAATAAGGTTGGAAACAGAATAACACGTACTTACAGGATATATATTATAAGGTTTACGAGTATAACTAATATTAAAATATCAAAAGGTATTCGAATCCGATAAATTTCGAGGTTTTTGAAATAATTGGGTACTTATTTGTTATTTTATTTGAAAATAATATCGCAAAATATTGAACAGTTTTTTTTATTTTATTTATTAACTCAATGAACATAATACATTTTACAATAAATATTTAATGACTACATTTTACCAGTCGCAGTTAGAAAAATACCTACATATTTATTAATTTGATTGCCGTTGCCTGTTTAAAAATATATGAAATTCCCAGTAAAATGTTTGTAATATAGAATTACATTAATAAGTACATAATATAATTACATTAGATTAGGTAATATATAAAATGTAATTAAAAAAATAAATTGATTCACACATTTTCTGTCGATTTTAGGCATTGTACACATTTCCTAGGGATTGTGTACAATGACGGATTTCCACACATTTCTGATAACATATACACCAAAGTATTAATATTGTACTTGGCAAAATTTATGGGCATTGTGTGAATTCGGATTAATATCAATTCAACTAGGATAAATATTTGTAAGTGGATAAACATGATTCCGTATGCATGGACGAATCCTGTGAATGGTTCGACCATCGTATTACCATCACAATGTCTACCCAACAAGGGATGCAAAACATTAATCCACTTACATTTCGGAATAATAAACAATATTGTCTCTACCATGAGCGTCGCCAGCCTCGGAGCTACGGGGGCACCAAAATTTTGAAAAAAATATGTAGCATGAAAAATGCATAAATAGCGCCGCATGCGAAATTTTTTCGTGAGACAGTGAAGAAGATCGTGGTAATGGTTTGTTTTATTTAAAAATATGCATAATTATTTGCACAATAATATGTATGAAAAATTGTTTCTATAAAAAGTAATAAAAAAATAGCATCGCAGGCAATTTTTTTCAAAACAATTGTATTTTGACGGATTTTTTATACTAATTTTAGAAAATGTATGACATGATGAGAAATTGTGCCGAAAAAATATGATTTTTTTGCGAGGTTTTATCATTTTGTATGAAAAAATATATACCTATTCCAATCTCTAGGGGGGAGCTGCTGCCCCCCCCATGCCCCCCGACGACATCCATGCTAAAACAATTCGTCGGTAGGTTCTGTACTCTGTAGTGCTCGAGGCGAGAATAATCTCAAGTTTCAGTAAAGGAGAATGCTCAAAAAAACCCAGGCCCGGCGCAAACGAAATATACCTCAAATGATAGATAAAAATGAGTAATTAAATACTGCATAGGGGGCATCATCGAAATCAATGGCTTAATGTGTGAAATACCTATTCGAAGTTCACAGGGGTCACATGAATGTATTAATAAAAGGAGCATTAAACAGTTACAATTACAGTCTAAAAGGGTATAATGTGATGAGTATAAGGTAGCCCGTCCTTTTCGTCTTCTTCTTCATCAGCCTTCGTCCCTCCTCAGCTGGATATAAGCCGAAAGGTAAATGCGCAAGAAAAATGAAAAAAAAAATCAAGTCCGGCGCAAACGAAACCTAACTCAAATGATAGGTAAAAATGAGTAATTAAATACTGCACAAGAGGAATCATCAAAATCGATGGCTAAATGTGTAAAATACCTATTCGAAATTCAGGAGACACAGAGGTTGCATAAATTCTGGAATATTTATGTTGCAACGAGCTTTCAAAAATTATTATTTCTTGGTTCCATCCAGTGGTGGAAGGACCAAGGCTGATGAAGAAGACGGGCTACCTTATACTCATCATATTATATGCTTTTTAACCACAATTGTAACTGTTTAATGCTCCTTTTGCTAATATATTCATGTGACCCCTGTAAACTTCGAAGAGGTATTTCACACATTAGGCCATTTATTTCGATGATGCCCCCTATGCAGTATTTAATTACTCATTTTTACCTATCGTTCGAGCTACATTTTGTTTGCGCCGGGCCTGGGTTTTTTTCCCATACTAAATGAGCATTCTCCTTTCAGAGGTAATTAAGAAATTATTTTATATCGCGAAAATTAAATAAGATCAGATTTACAAATAACAGAGTCACCGTGCCATCCAAACAGCAGAAATGAAAATGTGGAGATGGATGTGCGGCGTCACCAGGCCAGACAGAATCCGTAATACGTACATACGTGGAAGTCTAGGTGTACGTGACGTATCCGACAAAATTCAGGAAGGCAGATTACGGTGGTACGGGCGTGTAAGTAGAAGACTCCCCGAATTCATTGGCAACAGGGCACAGTCCTTAGTTATCCCTGGTAAGAGATTCAGAGGAAGACCCAAGCGGAGGTGGTGGGAGGTTGAGAGTCAAGATGTGAGAGACTGTGGAGCATCCCCGGAAGATGCCCAGGATAGAGCCAAACGGCGACTGAAGACAAGAATGGAAGACACCACCATCATGTGGAAATAATAAATGCCCAGGGAGAGAGAGAGAGAGTCACTAAGACAAAAAGTCATTTATCCATATGTTTTATGTCTTACGATGATAACCTCAGTATTAGTTAAGTAAGAAGTAGGTTACGAATTTACTTCTTACCACGCAATTTTTCTCATGTTTATACCCCTTTACTTTACCCCTATAAACATGAGAACGTTTTTTTAACAATAAAAACGCAATTTTAAGAGTACGCATATTGACACTTCAAAAATTTCTAAAATAGGGAGACCATAGATCTACATTGAACCTGTGTCTAGGGAATGACCGTAAAAGATTTTGAAATCTTGTATAGATTACTAAAATGTGAAAAACATCTCTAACTTTTTTTCCCGAAAGACAGAAACTCGTTTCCCGAATGTTGCGGATATTTTTTTTTCTATTGATTATAATATGCACTGTCGCATTTATGTTGAGCAATATTCTAATAGGTTTCTTTCCAGGAGCCAAAGGACAAACGCCTGGATTTAACCGACTTAAAAACACAGGGTTCTTGCAAAGAAATAGCTAAAAATCTAAATCGTCTTATTGCTAGCATTGGGCTCTTATTTTTAGGCGATCGTTCTAGCGATTTCTATGAAACATGAATTATAATTATTAACTTAATATTTTATTGAGATTTATTGATTTGTTATGTTGAAATGGTGATGTTTTCTGGATTTTGATTATGTATTTAAGAATGTTAAGATTGACACTGTGTACCAACAAGAAATTGTTAAAGGCTTTAGCCGTTGATGTATAAATAAATAAATAAATGAATAAATAAATTATTCTAGTGGGTAGATACAGGGAGAAAATCGTCCAAGGCCACGATATACTCGTAATATATTTGAAATTAAGATATTATGTAAATTTATTTTATTTATATTCTGACATGAAGTTGAAAGATATTAATTTCCGACAACCACGAAATGGAAAATTTACAAAATCAAGAAATGGATGATGACAAATTTATTGCTTTCTATTATATTACGTTTATACTAGTCATAACCTGTATAGAATTTCTGTGTTTCCACAAAAAAATATTCTGCATAGTTAGGCAATGAACTGGGATACTTACGTAATATTTATTTATCTATATTATACGAGTATATATAAAGTAAAGTCTGATTTTTGTAAGTGTTCGCATAACTCTCGCATTTTACGATGGATTACTGTGAAAAATTAGAATAACATTTGCGATAATATATGCTGTATCCCAACGTCGACGGTTTTTGGAGAAAAGGCTTTTCCTAGGAGATGCCATGATGATAAGGGGATCCAAGAGTTATGTGGGTTTGTGTGATATCATATAAAAGGGTATTGGAAAAGAAATTCAGATCATATGTCACATTTGGTCCAGCTCAAGCCTATAAATTATGCCGGGTTGGTTTGTCAAATTTGCCGTTGTGAAGCACGGGTAACTCAGCTAGTTTATTTATAAGGCACACATTCTATTCTCTTCTTGATCTATCGGGAGTCTTGGCACCTGGCAACATGCCCAGACCAGCTCTATTTAAGGCTAGCAACCAAAGAACAAGCCGAAGAAGCGTCGGTAGACCCCAGCCAAGGCGGTCCGACGATAATATGAAATGTGCCGGTGATGGATGGATGCAGTGTGCCCAAGACAGGGTGCTGTGGAGGAGCAAAAGGAAGGTCCGACAATGGACCTGAGTGGCTACAGAAGAAGAAGAAGGCATATAAAAATATATACTTAATATGCAAAGTAATCATCAATATAAAATTTGTCAAAGTTTGAAAATATTATGTACTTAAATCATTTACTGTGAAATATGATAAATTAACAGTTCCTCGCAATGTCAAATAAGTTAAAATATGTATCGTAGATCAAAGATGTACGTCACACAGTAATGTACTCGTATGTATAAACAACTAGTTGAGTTACCCGTGCTTCGCAACGGCAAATTTGACAAACCAACCCAGCATACTTTATATGATTGAGCTGGATAACATGTGACTGAAGATCTGAATTTCTTTTCCAAAGCGCATTTTCATACGATACCAGACGAACCCACACAACCCTTGGATCCCCTCATCATCATGGTATCTCCCAGGAAAAGCTTTTTCTCAAAAAAACCGGCGACGTTAGAAAACAGTCTGTATTGCTATCGCAAATGTTATTCTAAATTTTCGCAGCAATCCATCTCAAAATGCGGGAGTTATGCGGACACTTACAAAAATCAGACTTTACTTTATACATGTAGGTATATAGATAGATAAGACCATCCTAGCCTCAGTCACATCACGCAATTTGTCATACACCCTCTCTGAGTCCATTTAGTCAAAAACGCGTCCATCCTTGAAGATCTGGTCGACATGATCGGTCCAGATCAGTCTCTGACGGCCGCTCACATCTTCGCTCACCCAAATATTTTTTTTTCATCCTGTCATCATTCATTCCCTCAACATGCCCAAACCATATAATTTTGTTGACTTTCATTTTATTTCTTTCTAATAATTCTGTTTTATTCTTGAAACTATAAGACAGTATAAGGTGTACCCGTATGTATATTTATACTGATGAAAATCAAAGAAAATTTTTGATTGGTTTTATTATAATTTTGACGACTGATGATGAATTTTATATGTACTCGCTTCGGCGGTACATATACTAAAATTGGATGTATTTTATATAGTATATATTATACCAATATACTCGAACATTCCATAGGAAGTAACCGAGATAAAAACATAATAGGTACTCATCGATGATACTCAGAAATTACGCCGTAAAAGTAATTTTCCAAGAAAACTAAAAATTCTTATTAGTACCTACTATATTTCTTAGAATTTCATTTACGAAAAAAGTTTAAGAAGACCTGCTAAAGACGCGAAAATATTTGCATTCCCATTTGAAATGTTTGGCTTCATTAATTACCTATGTAAAACATTAGTATTCAATGGGGAACTGAAAAAATTGAAAATAAAATAAAATAAAATAGTATGGACTTAGAAAGATAGGAATTATAAAAAAAACATGTACATACTTACTGAAATTCTTTTAAATTAATTCACTATTTAAATAAATAAAATAAAATAAAATAAAACACTGTTTTACTTCCACTAACGTATTTATTTGATTATAACGTTTTCAAACCTAACCTACAGTAATTAAGTTACTGAAGATGAACCGTTAGGTTTGAAAAGGTTATAATTAAATAAATACGTTAGTGGAAGTAAAACAGTGTTTTATTTTATTTAATTTTATTTAATTTATTTAAATAGTGAATTAAGTTAAAATGTCCTTCCACGAGGTTACACTAACCAACTTAAAAAAAAAAAACTTTTAAATGAGTACTTAAGTGTAGACAGTGGCGTATAGAGGTTTTCATTTCATGGGGGATCTAGTATTTAACTTTGGGGGAAGGACTAAGCCTAACCATTAAACCTGGTTTCGTATGTATGTTGCAGTTTTCTAAAAAAAACTGCTGTCATCGAAGATTTTTTTTAATCAAAAATTTTTTACGTTAGTATTAAAAATTGCTATACAAGAAAAAGTATAAGGGTAGGTACCTATTTCAACTTTAAATATATCTGAAAATTTCAATCATATTATAAAATCTGAGTTTCCATACCAAACCCTTGTTTTCCAACCCGCCTATTCCACGCATATTATGTATTGAATTATATTAATACTAGGCGTTTTTTCGATATTTCTCTGTTTCAACTTTTTATTACTAGAAATTGTGAAAACGGAATATGTTAATAAGACTAGGAGCCCAACTACAACGTCACGGTCATTTCCCGCGGGGTTAAGGTTCAAAATTACATGAACAATCACATGATATTGGGTTGTAATCACATTGGGTTGATTGGCAGAAATCGCCAAAAGGCGATAAATCCGCCCTTTGTGTGTAAATTTATGTGCAATAAAGTTTTTATTTATTTATTATGAAAAAATAGTTTTTTTTTACTTTTAGAGACTACTTTCGATAACTTAATTTTAAAAAAATACTTGCAGTCATTAGATTTTAATGCGAAATATCAATATTAAAATATTTCATTATGCAAAATACGAGAAAAAAAAATTTTATTTAAAAAAAAAAAAATAGAGCCGTTTTTCACATTTTTATTGAGAATTCTACACAAGATTTAAAAAATCTTTTATCGTTATTCTCTAGATAAAGGTTCAGTGTTGTATTTTTTAGCATTAGTACGGCTGTCGAGATCGAAGGTTTCAAAAATCTCTTTTTTAAAATGTCAATATGCCTACTCTTAATACATGAATTCAAACATAATAGTCAATATAAGATGGAATCTATATATCATTGTTGAAAAAAAAAAACAATGTATTTTTTGAACCCACGCACATTCAAAGTCCATGAAACTTAGTCATCTGGAAAGCAATATTATTTAACAAATAGCTTCAATAAGTATTCTGTTATGGATGGTATGGATGGTATAGGATAAGATCAATAGCTGTTGAAGGTTTGAGACAATATAAATCTCATGAGCCTATGCGTAATCGAATTTCCAGAAATCCAATGGATGCGAAAGGAGACATAACTAAAATAGATTTTTCCTAAAATAAAAACATATTTTTTTAATATTACAAACTCGCTTTGTGACAAACTTCGGGTTTTCTACATACTCGTATCGTAGCTAAAATAACAAGTAGTTATCTCAACAGCAGGGTCTGCGATGGTTTCAATGTACAGCGAAAGTCCATCCTGTGCTGTACATCCGTTGAGATAACTACTTGTTTCAAAAACATATTTCGGACATTGCTATTTTTTCTGTACGTCTGACAAAAAAGGGTTGAGCAATGACTTTGAATTCATTGTTTATGATTAACAAAATCTTTTTTCATGGAAATAGTCACATTTTAAAAATATCATGTCTGATTTCTTACGCATTATAAATTCAATCCCATAATTTATCTTCAAAATAATACAACAATTTTTAAAAAGTCGTAAATTTTAACTCTAAACTAAAATACTTTAGCAGCATGTTTTAGCAAGTAGTTTAAGAAAAAAATATTGGTACCTGCAAAAAGTTCCAGCTTCTTGTTCTGCTTTGTAACGAAATTTCTAAGGGATAGTGGTTCGCACGCTCTTTCGAGGTTCTTGGATGCTTTCATTCTGATGGCGCATTTCACCAAGAATTGATTCAAAACTTGTATAAAGATATATATGTAAGTTTCACTCGTGAAGGACTATTCTACATATAACCCGGGATCCCAAGAGAATATTATATTTTTTTGAGGATCTGGAAGGTCTAACCCAAAATATTATTGCACACTCAAAGATTGTGTTATTTTTTTAGAAAAATGTGTGAATTGAAGAACCTGGTCATCTTTCAATAGGGAGGGATTCGGTTCCCCCTAACGACACCCACAAGACTTACCCTGACTGCACAAAAACACTAATAAATCCCAAAAAAGACAAAAACCTTTCAGATATACGAGTACATACTCGTATATGCTCAAGAGAGAAAAGCTCTGGTTTTTGAAAATAAATTTAATTGCATTTATTAGTATTGATTTCTTTCAGTGTGTCAGAAACTAGCATAGATTAGAAAATAAACAAACAAATAAGCGGATCTAAAATCGGATAGACATTAAAACAGTCAACACTTTATAAATAATTCGTCTACTGGAATCCAACTAGAAAGTATGGGCTTTTATCCGTTGAGGGTATTTCTGAAGGGCTATTTTCTTTTTTGAGATTTATTCACATTGAGCAAAATTCCTATGAGTTTTTTTCGGAAACCATTACTTATGTACTACTTAACCTTTTTTCTCACTTGTCAAAAGTTCTTATGATACTTTTCAGGCTAAGTAGGTATGTATGTTCTTGTGTATTTGAAAATTTTCAGCTCCATTTAGTAAGAAATAATACGCACCATTAAGGCGTTCGATATATACTTATAAAGGATCAAAAACCTTTTCAAGGAAATAATTTTAACGTACAGTGTTGTATATTTGACATCTTTTAGTACCTATGTACAAAATATGCATGGGCGTCGTCAGGGGGGGCAGCTGCACTCCCTCCCCCCCTAGAGATTGGAATAGGTATATATTTTTTCATACTAAAGGATAAAACCTCACAAAAATCACAATACTACCACACATTTTCTCATCATATCATAAATTTTCTAAAATTAGTATGAAAATCCATCAGTTTTGAAAAAAAAATTGCCTGCGGCGCAATTCTATTACTTTTTTATAAAAAACACATTTTATACATATTATTGTACAAAGTATTATATACATTTTCAAAAAACAAACCACATCACGACCTTAATATTCTATATGTCTCACAAAAAAACTCGCCTGCGGCGCCATTTACAGTTTTTTATGCCATACATTTTTCAAAAATTTTGTTACCCCCTAGCTCCGAGGCTGGCGACACCCATGTTAATATGTATGAAAAAAGTACAAATGATAATACGAGTAAATACGCCGTTAAACCCGACAAACCTTTGATTTCAATCTACACGATAAAATGTTTTTCGACATTTTATTTTATTCATTCTTCAAGTACACAGAGAGTATAAACCTACAATAAAAAATGGGCATATAGCAAATCATTCAGCATTGTTCACTAGGGCGAACTTTTCCCAAAACTATGATTTCTTCCAGTTAACCCCAAATTTAAAAATTACATTTGAAATTTATAAAAATACGTCTTAGTATTTTTTCTCTAAGATTTACTAGGTATTGTTTTTAGTAATATAAAAGTTGAGAAAAGTTAAAAAATACAATAAAAAAGGTATACAAACAAATAAATCAATTGTTAACTAGGGCGAGCTCATCATAATGCTGTGATTTATTTTAACTAGCTCATTTTGTTCGTTATAAAAGAGCAAAAGAAGAGCAAAATCTAAATCACAAAAAAATATTATTTTTTTATTGTCAAACGCCTGATGAAGAAGAGGACGAGAATCCTCGAACACTACTGCGTGTAATTAAAATCGTTTAGTGGATTTTAAACCTCACCTTTTTAAAATCGACTTCCACCAAGTACCGTCGGTCGAAAAACTTAATATTTACAAGAAAAAAATAAACAAAAACAGTATAAGTACAAAAGAATCTACTAGTACAAAAATATGTCGTAAAAAGTCTTCAGCGACGAATGAAAAGTTTCAGCATTAAAGTAACTATTTAGTATATACATTTAAATTCTGTATAATAGATGTTAATCACTCCTTAAAAATGGACTTCCACCATGTACCTAACGTCCATAGAAAATCTTAGCATTAAAAAAACAGTTTTAGAGAAATATAAAAATCAATCATTCCACGTAAAAAGTTTTCAGCGAGAAAAGAAGAAGTTAAGTACAGCAATAAATTAACTATTTAAGTAGTACATACCTTATAATCCTGTATCATAGATTAATAACTTAATAACAGCTTAAAAATCACTTCACAAGTTCAGCAGTTAATTACAGAGCTTTTATTTCAGACATTTTCACGTAAATTTCCTGGAAAGGACCGCCTGAAAACTTGTTGGAAAGTTTTGTACACGAGAGCTTTAATATGTCATCACTCGCGTGTCTTGTTGTCTGGATATGTACTGGTCCACGGTTGAATGTGAACTGACAACAACTCTTGTACTCGTAAATCAGTAGGGATATTATCTTCCCGATACATTTGGACCGTAAGTACTATGTGTATGAAGGGAAACTCTGTAGGAAAACTTACGAGTATATACCATCCCTCAAATACAGTTACTCCTGTTTTCACCAACTTTTACCTAAGAAGGAGACCCCTAAGAAATTTCCATACAAAAACAGAGATAATAATATTCTATTTATTGACACGCAGGCCTACCAACCACACTCTAATTCCATACAAAATGCAGCACGCAACTCACCTACGTTAGGTGCCCAAATATCTCTGCCCAGGCTAGGTGAGTTGCGTGTTGCATTTTGTATGGAATAAGGGTGTGGTTGGTAGGCCTGCGTGTCAAAAAATAGAATATTATCTCTGTTTTTGTATGGAAATTTCTTAGGGGTCTCCTTTTTAGGTGAAAGTTGGTGAAAACGGGGGTTAGGAACCTAAGCTTTACCTTAAGTAAAGTTTACAATTGAATTAGTTTATTCACGTATATATATATATATATATATATATATACGAGTACGTTACTTTTACAACACTAAACTTTTTGTTTATTATTATTTTTTTAATAGGATTTTTTAATAGGCTTGCATACATAAACCCAAGAACTTCCTTGCACACTTTGCACTAGGATAAAAGCTTGCATCGCAAAGTGTATTATATGCATACACCTACCTATCTTATACCTTTTTATATTTTTTAATGTATTTATTTATGTAATTTGGTATTGATTATTTGTATGTAGATATATTATATAAAATGTTCCTACATTTATTATAAGTATTAGATATTTGTATTTGGTTTAATAAAAATAAATAAATAAATCTTTATTGGCCAAAGAAAAATATCATACCTAACTACAGAAACAAGACAATGGTAGTGTGCCAAAAGGCGGACTTTTTGCAAATCAACCCCGAAAAGAAAGAGATAACTTATATAATATAATGTAAATAATAACAAAGTAAATAAATATATATTATCTTTATTTTAAGCCATTTTGTGTACAATTTGGGCCGCACTTAATGTATTCACATGATTTCTCAAGTGGTTGGTCGCCGGATGTAGGCCACGGCAATAAACCCGCCATTTTGCCATTGCTTTTGTATATATATCTTCTTTATGTGTTTTTTCGTTCATGGTATTGTAATTAGGTGAAATGTAGAATCTTTGCTGGTTTATTTGTTGGTGATGTGTTTCTTCTATGTAAAATTTACTAATGTAACTGTCTGATTCTGTAAATAAAATAAAATAAAATAAAATAAATTCGTGTAATGCATCTCTATTTAGTCAATAAAATTTATTAACCTATTTATTATTGTTATAGAAGAACTAATGACTCAGTCCTCAAAGAACTCAGAATAACGGAACGACTATCTGCGGTATGCAGTCGTCGAGTACTGGGTTTCTTTGGTCACATCACCAGAAGAGAGTCCGGAAACCTGGAAAAAAATATAATCATGGGAAGTGTTCCAGGCAAAAGAAGTAGAGGTAGATCTCCTGCAAGGTGGTGCGACCAGATTAAGGAAATGACTGGGAGAGACGACTTGTGCTCGGCGATGCGGACTGCGGAGAACAGAGAGGACTGGAGGCGCCTTGTTTTTTCCGTGGGTAGCTCCACAAATCACCACCCTCAGCAATGAGGAAACGATGAAAGAAAAGATTGTTACTACTACCTAAGTATGCAGTTAAAAATCAAAACCCTGTCTGTAAAGCTTTTATTTTCAAGTCACCCCCCCCCCCCCCCCCCATCCCTATCTTTCTCTCTCTCTCTTGTCAGAATCGTTTCCACTTACTTTATACTTCCACATGCTTTTATCTCGATGTATTTATTGGAGAAGACGTATTTTTCTTTATAGAGATACTAGCTGTATACCCGCCCCCACCCACCTACTTACAAACAAATTAATGCGTTTTTAAGCTCTTCAGGAGCGACGCTGGCTCTTTTATACACTCACTTACGTTAGGTAGGTCTCAACACATTATAATGTCCATAGAATGTTGAATCTATAGATGTTTCAAAGTGATCACTTTGACTTTTTCTTTTTTTCTTGTATCGTCCTCCTCAAGTCTAAAGGTTGTACTGATTCTATAATATGTTCTTTATACTCCAAACATTCGTTGCTGGGTTATTTTTTGCCAAGAAGCTGCATTACCATCAGTAACTGTAGTCTGAACTTAATTTGAAAGAGAAACTGTTTGTGTCTTTGTCATGTTTCATGACTTCTTATTTTTATTTATTAATATAAAAAAAGAGATAGATAATAACTAATATGTTTTTATTTAAGATGAAGCAATTTATAAGGTTTACCATAGAAGGCCACAAGGTAGGCGTAGCGATGGAAGACCCAAACTCCGTTGGATGGATGGAGTACAGAAAGATGTGGATGATGTTGGCAGAGGAGGCCAAGCCACAAATGATGATGAATTTATAAGGTTTCCCCATTTCACTTTTTAAAATTTTCTAAGTCTCCTGTAAAATTGAAGTGTTCATAAAACTCCCATAAAACATTTGAATTTTATTTTAACATTCTGATAATGGTGTCGTAGTTTAGTAAAGCCCGTAGTGTGTGAGATTACTCGCATAGCATACAAATGTTTGATCACGACTTTGAAGGTTGCTTTTAAACCGTCCATTCACTACCAAGCAGTTACCTAGATAAATTTTAGTCCTCAAATGTAATTTTGAGAAGTCGGCATGTAGTAATGATGGTAGGCACTAACATGTTCCTTTAAGGCACCTCCTTATATTCATTATTCAATGTTCCAATTCATCCATCTGTATAATGTTGTTATATTCTACGTTTTCATATAAAATCATAATCTACCCATCATTGATTTAGTCATGGGATGAGAAGCGTTATAAATAACAGTAACAAATTAAAGATGAGCAGTCTAAAATTAGCAGGTTATGTGTGTGCTTGCGTGCGTGCGTGTGTGTGCGTATGTGTGTGTGTGTGTGCATGTGTGTGTGTGTATGTGTGCATGTGTGTGTGTGTATGTGTGTGTGTGTGTGTTTGTGTGGGTGTTATCTCATGTTTAAAAACTAGCTACGGGTAAAAAAACATATTTTTTACTTTTAAGGGATCTGTCCTTTCAATACATATCCATATATCGTACACTACTGAGCATTACCAGTTAGAGGGTCAAACTGATTTACAATTAATTGAAATTTGTTTGATAAAACTTTTAGCATCACTCCAATCCGTTTTAATCAATGTCAACAAAGGTTTTTCGGCGAAAATCTTTTCACTGACTGTAAATAAAATACATGTAATAGATTTACCTCGTATTTTCAACTCATCACTGGATTTATTTGTTTGAGTATTGCAAACTATTCAAGTATATAATGAAACAGGCTATTAAAATAACATACAAGTCCTAGTATCAAAAGCAGTAACCTAATCTCAGACGGTTTCGGATTAAATTGAAAAAAAAAGTTTTTATCTAAATTGCTGTTCTCGTCTTTCATATATTTCAGGTTGCAGTAAGTATTTGAAACTATGTCAAACATATGGATATTAAAAATGTATATGGGTTATGGTTTCTTTTGTTTCCATCAAGTTAATATCTTAAAATGTAGCTATAGTTCCAAGTTCTTAACTCAATTTACCCAAAATTGACAGATTTGTGTGCGGTAACTGAAAAATAAAGCATGCACACTTTTAATATAACTTTTCCATACTAGTTTGTATGGAAAATATTATCCTGAAGACGGGTCCAGCTTTCAAACTGATACTGGAAACGATGGTACCTACCTAGAGATAATGAGACTTTATCTAAAGTTTAGAGTTTTTGACATTGCATAAGCATACATCTCTTCTTTTTCCATTTTATCTACACCCGCAGGAGATTAGGCCTTCATAAAAACTCTCCATTAACCATTTGCTGCGGTCTCTAGTGTGGAACTTATAACTCCATTATCCTGATGCATAATAAGTCATTGCACATCAGCTATAGTTTCCTTACGGGTCTGCCAACATCCTTGAATTGGATCCGAGCTGGTAACGGGAGATGCAGGATGGGCACCTCCTCCATAAATGGGGTAAGAGGGAACATCCAGATGGTCTATCACATGTTGTGGGGGCTCTGTTCCATCAAGGCGTTCGAAGGGGAAATTTGGCAAATCCAAGAGAAGAATACTTGAGAAATTTGACGCGGAACTTTGACTCCCAGATTACTTGTACAGTGATTGTT
This sequence comes from Ceraclea dissimilis, assembly GCA_963576895.1. Taxonomy (NCBI): domain Eukaryota; kingdom Metazoa; phylum Arthropoda; class Insecta; order Trichoptera; family Leptoceridae; genus Ceraclea; species Ceraclea dissimilis. Next base: position 3,237,200 of record OY756360.1, read on the forward strand.
GTTTCGTATACGAAATAACAAGAATTAGTCAAAATCACAGAGTAATAATATGACTGAAGTATATTATCTTCTCTAGTACTGTGATTTACGACTTGTGACTTTTTCCTCACGCCTAAAAAATAACAATTGTTATTTAATGACGTATCTCATCCATGATTTAGAAGCTGGTGAATTATATTTCTAACGCCGACGTCTTCTACGAAGAAAAGATATAGTAACCTACTATATAGTAAATTTATTTCAGATGTTAACCTATTATATAGGTACGGTTAACAGGGTTGTTGAGAATACAAGTCATAGTTTATAGTTTGTATCTCTATAAAGCGCCATCTCTCTAACTAGACCGGTGTTTTAACATTAAAAAAGGGGGTATAGCGTAGATAATTGTCGGAAAGCTGGAAACTATTTGATTCCCTTCATTAACATGCAAATAAGGTTTCTTGAAGTTTGCACCAATTTTCCGCTTGTGCTAAGTACAGGGTGACCCATAAACCGAAAAAATAATGTACTTTTTTCAGTTTTTCAGTAATAACTTCTAAACTATGCTTTCTACGAAAATGGTGTCTTTTTATAAATTAAAGTACATAATATTCTGCGTCGTTTGAGCATAAATAATTCTTTGTACCTCAAAAATTATTGTGATACAGACACTGTCAAGTACATATTAATTTTCGGAACAAATTGAAATATTCGTATTTTTCACTTTTGTTGTTGAATAACTCCCCAACTCAGGTATTTACGGTAATACTTTACTAGAAGTATTTAATTGTGGGTCAATTTTCTCTAACTTGTGATTAAAAGTTTAGACCTACGGCACACAGTTCAGGATGCACAGGTGTTTAAAGAAAGACGGGTGAAATAAAGAAATTTATTAAATGATAGATTTAGATATGTTAAAAGTAAGATAATTTAAATTTTACGATTTCATTTTATTGATGTAAAGTTTTGTCAATTACAATATGATTTTTAATACTGTTACGCCACTGCCTAATATTTTATATCGAAAAGAGTATTTTTTTTACATTCATTGGTTTTATTAAAATATCTCCTAAACGGTTAGTGTAAGAAAAAATATTTATCTCACAATATATCTAGAATATTTTTTTTATATTATATTTCAAAAATAATTTATCTAATTTAAATACTAAGTGAGGTAGAATTGATTAAAAATGGTATATAAAAAATAAGTTCATTCATGCCGTCACTTTTTGTTAAATTACTTCTAAACCAAGCAATGTAGCGTAAATCTATTAAATTGCATTTAAAGCGAAATAAATTTTCTATAAAATGAGTATAATAAAATTAATTTGTGATTTATAATAAAAAAGTACTAGAGGATCAAAGTTGATTTTGTGTAGAGGCACATTGCTAAGTAAGAACATTTTGTATGGGAAGCGTTGAATTATTTTTACTAAATATTGGTATTGATCATCTAGTACTTTTTTATTACAACTCCCAAATTAATTTTATTAGACTTAATTTATAGGAAATTTATTTAGCTTTAAATGCAATTTAATAAATTTACGCTACACCGCTTGGTTTCGAAGCAATTTAACAAAATGTGACGGCATGTATGAACTTATTTTATATATACCATTTTTAATCAATTCTACCTCACTTAGTATTTAAATTAGATAAATTATTTTTGAAATATAATATAAAAAAAATATTCTAGATATATTGTGAGATAAATATTTTTTCTTACACTAACCGTTTAGGAGATATTTTAATAAAACCAATGAATGTAAAAAAAATACTCTTTTCGATATAAAATATTAGGCAGTGGCGTAACAGTATTAAAAATCATATTGTAATTGACAAAACTTTACATCAATAAAATGAAATCGTAAAATTTAAATTATCTTACTTTTAACATATCTAAATCTATCATTTAATAAATTTCTTTATTTCACCCGTCTTTCTTTAAACACCTGTGCATCCTGAACTGTGTGCCGTAGGTCTAAACTTTTAATCACAAGTTAGAGAAAATTGACCCACAATTAAATACTTTTAGTAAAATATTACCGTAAATACCTGAGTTGGGGAGTAATTCAACAACAAAAGTGAAAAATACGAATATTTCAATTTGTTCCGAAAATTAATATGTACTTGGCAGTGTCTGTATCACAATAATTTTTTAGGTACAAAGAAGTATTTATGCTCAAACGACGCAGAATATTATGTACTTTATTTTATAGAAAGACACAATTTTCCTAGAAAGCATAGTTTAGAAGTTATTACTGAAAAACTGAAAAAAGTACATTATTTTTTCGGTTTATGGGTCACCCTGTACTTAGCACAAGCGGAAAATTGGTGCAAACTTCAAGAAACCTTCTTTGGATGTTAATGATGGGATTAAAATAGTTTCCAGCTTTCCGACAATTATCTACGCTACAAAGCTAAATTTCCTGGGCTAAACTCTTTATTAAGTGTATTTGCTTTCCCCTTCAGAAAGTTGTTTGCAAAAAGCATTAAAATTAACTTTTTATTTACCTTATTCTATTCGAGTGACTTTGACTTTTTAAAAATTAAGAGGATTCGACTCTAGAAAACTATTTTCACTTCGTTTTGTGAAAGTAAAATGGAAACTGTTTGTGATGTTTTACTTTTGCCGTAATTATTAAGAACTAAGTATGTGAAAACTATTTAACCATTTAACTATTTGTATACCCAAAGTTTTTTTTGCAAATTACACCTGTACCTATCGGTTCCGACAATTGACAAATTTCTAATATTCCATTTCTGGGTTAGCGGTAAATTCGACTAATATCACAATATTTCACATTTGTTCACTAGGGCGAGCTTATCGCAGTGCTGCGATCTCTGACAGCTAACCCAAAGCTGGCCAACTGACTGTAATCAGAGCATAGAATAAATAACAAATTCTCTATTTATAAATAAATAAATAAATAAAATCTTTATTGAAAAGAAAACATATCTTCCAAATGGCGGGCTTATTTCCGTAGGCATATCTATTATAATGTAATTATTAAAAGATTACAACAGTATTTCTATGAAGAAAGGTATAATAATTATGTATTTTGGTTCATTAATCAATGTTGTTTTCTTCATTAATCTTTAGTTCATATTCATTAACACATTTACAACATTTGAAATTATCATCAAATCTTCCAATTTCATTATTCATCTGAATGTTTCTTCTCATTTTCGCGAAATAATTTTCATGAAAAATATTACTTAACTAAATGTAAGCCGCCCTAAAAATATCACTACACTAGGTGTAGACCGACAAAAATGACGCTGTCGGGGCGGGGTAGGCAGAGAGAACAGATCACTAGACCCTTGGCCTCCCCTTATACCTATACACAGTGGCGGATCCAGGATTAAATTTTGGGGGGGACTGAATACTACTTTTTTAATTAAAAAAAAATTGTTGTCGACTTTTTTCTTGGTCATCAGAAACTATAATAAAAATGAATAAAAAGTTCTGTCACTCAAAGTTTTGGGAGGGGGGGATTAGGGGCTGAAACCCCTAGATTTGTTGTATATAAAGAACTGTCACTCATGGTTTTGGGGGGGGGGCTTCAGCCCCCTAACCCCCTGGATCCGCTAGTGCCTATACTATACACCCTTGATTTTTATTACTCTAATGCCCGATCCCACCAACTACCACCTAAGAAGCAGACCCCTAAGGAATTTCCATACAAAAACACAGATAATTTCAGTGAATAAATAATAATGTACAGCTAGAGAGCAACAAATCCATACAAAATACAACATGCAGCTCTACTTAGTTAGGTGCCCAAATATCTCCGCCTAGAATCTCCCTCACTTATGTAGCTGCATGTTGTATTTTGTATGGATTTGTTGCTCTCTAGCTGTACATTATTATTTATTCACTGAAATTATCTGTGTTTTTGTATGGAAATTCCTTAGGGGTCTGCTTCCTAGGTGGTAGTTGGTGGGATCGGGCATAAGTTTCTCGGCATACCTGATACTAGATATCACGATTCTTCGTCATTTGAGAACCAAATACCTCACAACAGCTTACTCCATCATGATTAAATTTCTTTCTATCTAATTTATTCTTTTTATCTATACGTATATGTTTTTTGCTTGTAACTAGTTTTTAAAAGTTGATTTATTATATATCGTTTGGCAACGTCGAAATATTGTCACATCGTTAAAGTCTGACATCCAGCGCCTCCAGCCACTGGAGGAATTCAGGGGAGAGGCTGGCAGATACTCTCAAAATAAAATCGACGGGCCTTCACTGGTTTGCTTTCTGTCTTTGTTGAATTGTTCAATATGTGCTGTTTTAACTGTTTGTGCCCATGTGACTAAAGAAATCTATACCTACCTATGTATAAAATAAAGTTTTTTGTAAGCGTTCGCATAACTCCTGCATTTACCGACGGATTGCTGCGAAAATTTAGAATAACATTTGAGATTATATAATCTGTGTTGTAACGTCGCCAGTTTTTGGAGAAAAAGCTTTTCCTAGGAGATGCCATAATGATCAGGCATCATATGAAAGGGCGTAGGAAAATAATTTTAGATATTAAGGGCTTGGCATCAAGAATGAAAAATCGCGTGACAATCGCATGATAAAATGGTAAAAATAGCGTTTTTTCCATTTAATGGGGTTAATTTTGCATCTATCATAAAACTTTTCTACTAATGATATGCATTAAAATCTACGGTTATTCCCTAGATTTTAATGCATATCATTAGTACAAAAAAAAAATTCTCCGCGACTTTCGGGAAACGAGTTTCCGTCTTTCGGAAAAAAGATCAGAAGAGGTGTTTTTTTTTTTGAGAAATCTATACAAGATATAAAATTTAGTAACGGTTGTCGAGATAGAAAGTCTCCCGTTTTGAGAAATTTCTGAAATGTCGGTATCCATACTCTTAAGTCACATTTTGTTTAGCTCAAGCCTATAAAGTATGCCGGGTCGTTTTGTCCAAATTGCCGTTGCAAAGCACGGGTAACTCAGCTAGTATGTATTGGGGTTATCCAAAATTAATTTTTATTAATTATGCTTTATATTTTATATTTTCACTCCATTCTGTATAGTGTATATGTATTGTTAGGTATTATTAGAGCAAATTAAAACACAATACAAATATTTTAATTGATAATAATTTCATTTCGCTTTCAGATTATGAATTTCAGACCGTTGTGTGTTTTTTCACAATTCACAAATTGAGCTTTATTTTTATGGCTAAGCTTTATAACCCGCCTAAGCTCGGTTATAGTAAATAATTAGTTAGATTTTTATTCATTTTCGAAAATGGTATCATTAGGTCCATTTATACAGAGTATGTAATTGTAATTCAAGTGATATTGTAAATGTTATGTTATTTTGTAATAAAGTGACTTAAATAAAATAAAAAAATATGTAATTTTTTGAACTAAAATAAGTGCGTTCTAAATTTGTTATACTATGAAATAATTGGAAAATATTTATTTATTTATTTATTGGGGACACACACAGAAAGTTAACAAACATACATAATGACATACACAAAATATATAATTCACGTTAACCTCCCAATTAAGAGTGTCCACAGCATGCACGCATAGTAGGTACATTACAAATCAATCATGTGAATATGAAACAATTAAATATACTAACACTTAGGCACCCACATATAATATATGTGTGTGCAGGTAAGGATTCTATTAGCAACAAGTAGGTACCAACACACCAATAAAATAATAATTCAATGCACTCATGAAAATAATAAATTGATGGCACCCACAAATAATATCAAAAACAAAATAATATTAAAACATGAAAGGTGACAATAACAAAATCTTCCGTGCACCGAGGCACATTATAGCGATATTGTAAGTTATAGGTTGCTGATAATATCCGAAGTGTGAGACAATGCGAAATGACTAGTGCGGCAAAATATTTATGTTTTTATGAACATTTTTCTTAAAGGCACTTAGTGACTCACCAAAAACATCAACACCAGTCACGATTTGAGAACAAAGGGCATTGTAAAGTCGGCACATTCTACTTACTGTAAAATTTCAAATGAAAAGCTATATACTCCACTGCTTCAGATTGATTGTTTATCCCGGGTACGTATTCATTACAGGATGTACAAATATACAAACACAGTGAAATATTAAAAAAATATTTAAGAGTAAATTTTTTACACTAGCATTAATACCCATCAATTCCTACCCAACATAAATCAAATCAATCATATTGTTTGACGGCTCTGATGTTTTTTAACTGATTTAAAATATATTCCGTTTGAACAATGCTATAATGTGTGTTACAAATGAAATTACGGAATGGACAAATAGTATTACTGTTTTTAGGTTTGTTTGAAAAAGAAACACGAAAATTCGCGTTATTCGTGTAAAAAAATCATAGAAAAACACAATAAGTTTTTATAGGCGTTTTGCTGGTAATGTTACCATTATGAAAATACCTGTAATTTGCCAAAACTTAACTCATATATATAAGAAACTTTTTCGCCTTCTTTTACGTATATTTCAATTCGAAATACGTTTGAATTTAATAGAATACAGGTTAATTTCGGCGGGAAAGTTTTCGTCTAAATATTAACTTACATAATTCTCGTAAAAACCGGTCATGACTATGACGCAATCAATCAACTTTCGCGATTGCAGCGTTTTTAGTTATTGTCGAAAATCCCATTGGAGAGGCAGACTGTGAGCCATATCATGTCCGAATGTGCTCTCAGGGCATATGGGAGTGAAACATTTCGACTTCATCTCGTCGTCTTGACTAAATGAAGTGGCGACGACATACCTTGGAACACTTGATTTGGAACTCCGACAAACTATTTTCATTGTGGAATTTACATTTAGTGTCTGGTTGATTAAATGTATTGTTATTATATTGATGTGATGTACTTTGTATGACTATACTACTATAAAAAAATGTTGAAAAATATTCGGTTAATACTACAATTTTTCATTGAAAACCATACAAAAATGTTTTTAATGTTCATCAATAGATGTCGACATTTTTAGAATACGCGGCTTTAATTTATTATTAAGTTCAGAGGGTATTGAGCTCCTTCAAATTTAATTTATACATTTTGTTTTATATAGTGAAGTGGTAAATATTGTAGTGTTGATTTTATGAACTAGAACAGTGAATACTAGGCTAAATTCACCATAAGAAAATACGTACGTGCAATAACTTGTAAGGTAAGGGAAGTCTGGCGATCTGTTGTCTCTCCCGCAAACTTCGCCATTATGACGGGTTGCAACTGGTTCTTTAAATAATAATTTCCGTTGTTTATGGAGTTTCTATTTTTTTTTGGTTTGTTAAATTTCGTATCATATAACTCTATAATGAGACGTTCATACTTGATGTCGAGCTTTCGAATAAAAAACTTACAACTACGAATATACCTTATCGCGTTAAAGGCTGTAATACTATTTTTTAGTTGCTTCAAATAAATTTGTTTTCAGTTTATGAGAAGAGTTTTACAAAATATACAACACGTAGGAATTTAAATTTGTCAAAATATTGTTTCGCATTTCAGCGAAAGTTTGTAATCAACAGTATAATAGCTTGTTATGAGAATAATACCTTATCACGAGCTATTCACTAGCTAAAGGTAAAGGTGGGAATAGAATATTCTCTGAATATTACAGTAAAACCTTAGTTTAATGCATAAATTCAAGATAAGCAGACATTTAGGTACTTGTAAATCGAAAGTAAATGATTAAATCTTTTTGTTCTACTATACACCAGGGTCTGTCTTTGCAGAGTTTGTCGCATTTTGTGACGTGATGTCTTTTCGTGTTCTAGGAGATTTCCAGGCTCCCAAATCTCCCCTCTGATTTACCATGTAGGGAAAAATTGTGGTAGTCTTTTGGGAATTGCGGTTTCTTTTCACGCAGTCTCTCCAGCACCTTTGTCCCCACCTTCTGAGAACATCGTGGATATCATACAATCCTCGAATGTTGGTGTTACTTATTCTGTCGCGTAGAGTCATGCCTGATATTTTTCTGAGAGCTTTAATCTCTGTGGTTCTGAGGAATGATTAAATCTGGTATTTTAACCACAGATATTTGAATCAAAGTATTTAAACTAAAGATACACTCCCTGGTTTTAATCTAAATGAGCCTGAACACGTAGGTAAAATAAGTATGCGTACCTACAGCTCAGAATCTCAACACTCTGACGAAAATATACAAATCGAAAAAGTGAGCTAATTTTGGTTGAACTAATTTGTCTGTATGAAGGACATAGTTATTAGGTATTTGTTATAGGATGATATTGGCGTTCCAGAGGAATGAGATTTCTGATAACAATATCAAGTTTGCTTCAAGATCTTCAGACTTAATCGAAAAGTTCGTTATACCGGGGACCGCAGGATTGCGGGATTGCCTTATTTATCTCACCGCAATGATTCTATCTTAAATACTTGCGTAGGGAGAAGGGCAATTTAAAGTTTCTGGATTAATCTATTGTCACTTATCGAACTGAAGAAGTTTCCTGAGGTATTTACAAGTTTTAATTAGATTATTATTCAACATCGCCTTAATTTGAATGCCTAAACATTTCTTTCATCAATAGTCAATACACGAGCGGAGAAATTATAAGGAAATGCGGTGAAGAGTCTGATGGAAATTTGAATTGTTAAAAGAGATTTTATGACACGTTGCTAGGGAGAGAAAAAGTTTTAATAATATATAAAACTAATCTAAGATGACAATCGTTGGTATCTAAACGAAATCTTCGTAAAAGAATTATGATTGATGAGTATATTACTCGTGTTACAAACCGAATGACTATTTTATAGGTAGAGAGCGAAATGATTTTTCTCCTAGAGCCTTCTTCCCTCCACTGCTGGGTGAAGGTCTCCTCCACTTTTCTCCACTCTTCCCTGTCTTGACCCTTTCATATCCAGCTTCTTCCAGAAATTTGGGCAATGTGCTGGAAGAGCTTGGAATATCGAAGAGGATTCCACTTTCATGCTAAAATGACATATATCTAACAAGTAGTTACATCTCAAGAGATACACAGCAAATGATGGACCTTCATCAAGCTTATGACTGATCGTCGGCTGGCTTATGCGATCACTTTACACTAGTGTACCATGCATCAATTCATCTTTGACATTATATTACATCTAGATAGGTATCTATCAAATTCCTTATTTTACTTATTATAAAAATGAATTGAATTTCTAGTGGGAACCTCTAACACTCCGACCAGCATTGATCTTATATCACAGTATTTTTTGTTTGAACTTTTCGCTTATTCTTCTTCTTCTTGTGGCCTTAAACCCGCACATCCAGCTCATCCAACCATCGTACGGCTGCCTCCGAGGCGTCATCCAGCTCACTTAGTCCCCCATCGAAGGAGTACAGGGGGCACTGTTCCATTATATGGTCCATGCTCTGGGTTTCCCCGCATGGGATCTTTCCTCGCTTGTCATAAGTACTTGTTATTTTGTATAATACGCTAACGTGATAATTCCAAGTTTCCAGGTGAAAATCAATGATACAATACAATAAACCATACATAATTTACGGATTTTGCCAACGATCACTTAATTCATTTTAAAGAGGTAAAATAAGTCACTCGGTAAAATAAGTCACTCTGCCAAAGTAGCGAAAGACCGAAGTAAAAATGAAACTGAAAAGCGATAAATATTTCCAAAACAGCCCTTCTCAGGGCTTCTCGACGAAGGATATTGGAAACAATGTCCGGATTATGCAGTTAAACATTGAGGATATTGACGCGGAGCTCTGACTCAGACTCCCAGATCATTTGTACAATGGTTGTATTCGCATACGAAAGAAGAAGAAGAAGAAAGAAGAAGAAGTCACTCGTTTCTATACATATTGAAGTATAGTATGTACCGAATCTTGTTCCCGTAATTTGCGGTTTTTGTTCTTCTTCGCTCTACTCAAGGGCTTGGTACCAAGAATGACATCACAGTCGTTTCCCACGGCATTAAGGTTCAAAATCGCGTGAACAATCGTGTGATAAAATGGTAAATATAGCGTTTTTTTTTCATTTTATGGGGTTAATTTTGCATCTATCAAAAAACTTTTACGGTTATTCCCTAGATTTTAATGCATATTATCAGTACAAAAAAAAATACCCCGCGACTTTCGGGAAACGAGTTTTCGTCTTTCGGAAAAAAGATCAGAGGTGTTTGTCACATTTTTTATTGGGAAATCTATATAAGACATAAATACTTTACGGTTATTACCTAGATAAAATACTTTACGGTTATTGCCTAGATAAATGTTCAATCCATCTACCGTATTTAGTTCCAAAGCATATTTAGTAACGGTTGTCGAGATATAACGTCTCCCGTTTTTAGAAATTTATGAAATGTCGGTATGCATACTCTTAAACCTACTTGACAAATTGCTTCTACACTTAACTTCAGTGATGATGATAAGTAAAGAAACCTGTGCTCTGCGAGAGACGCTCTGAATTAACTCAGTAGTATTTGATTTAGCGTAAAAAAACGTTAATGGAGAATCGATCGGCGTGTTTAAAGTGCAAAAAATACTCTAATGTGATGAACGTTTAGATGTGAACGACGCGACATAAAGAAGAATTTATAAATTCAGATATTCGGATGCAAAATTTTATTACATTTGACAAAACGTTAAATTATTATTCGTTGTTTATGAAATTTCTGTCCTGACAAAAAGAAATTTCAATATATCATTTACTAGTGGGTTCTGTGAAACTATATTCACAAAATTTGGCATTTTTTTATTAACTAACTACTCATACTGCCATACTACCACACCCTTCAAAGCTCTTCGAAGGAACACATCAGGGAGATCACAAGGTTCAATATTTTCCCATGCCCCTGCAGTGTGAAAAAATACAGGGTCTTACCTACTTTCCATACTATGTTCCTACTATATGAAGGTACCTACAGTAATATGGTTAGGTACTCAAAGAATTCGAATTGCATTCTCTACAATAATATCTCCCGTGTCAGAGCACCTTAAGAGTGTGCAATGTGCATACCGACATTTCAAACATTTTTAAAAACGGGAGACCTTCTATCTCGACAACCGTTACTAAATATGCTTTGGAACAAAATAGGGTAGATGCATTGAACCTTTATCTAGGGAATAACCGTAAAAGATTTTTTATATCTTGTGCAGATTTCCCAAGAAAATATATTTAAAAACACCTCTGATCTTTTTTCCGAAAGACAGAAACTCGCTTCCCGAAAGTCGCGGAGTAATATTTTTTTGTACTGATAATATGCATTGAAATCTAGGGAATAACCGTAAAAGTTTTTTGATAGACGCAAAATTAACCCCAAAAAATGTAAAATACGCTATTTTTACCATTTTATCGTGCGATTGTTCACGCGATTTTGAACCTTAATGCCGTGGGAAATGACTGTGACGTCATTCCTGGTGCCAAGCCCTTAAGTATGGGTAGCTTGAATTAAGTAGGTTCCTTCTGATATCCAATCCATCCAGAATAGCGTCGTGCAATAAGGAATTAAATTCAAAGTATGAGGTTTAGTTTACCGTCTATCCTTTCAGTGCTTAACCCAACACGAAGTAAACAAGACCTAATTTGTTTACCGACTTGGGAAATTGACTTCGGTTTGTCATAATGTAAGTCAAGACGCTAACATAATGGAGATTCTTGTGAAATTAATTGACTTTGGATAAACTGAAATATGTAGATAGGTATTTCTATGCGAGTCAATTCAGAATTTGAAATATAATTCTTAAATCTAGTTCACCAAAATATCAGAGAAGTCGGTTGTTCATGTAGGTTTGTGAGAACGAATTAGTGAAGAATGCAGTGGAAATGAGATCGTTGGGAAGATGTGTGGGATAATATAGTATAATATAATATGTCAGTGATGTAACGAAAATGTGTAGAATATTTTATTATTTTTTTAATTTACAAAAAATGGGCTTGTTCTATTTAAATTTTGTACTTAATTCTATAAAAACGTGTACCTATCTACTTACCTAAAGAAGTAAAAAGAATTTAGCCTTTTATTTTAAGGATATCAATAAAATTGTTACAAAACTGTGAAAAAAATATTGAAAATTTCAATCCCAAATCTAAAAGGATAAGTTAGGATAATATTATTTGTGTGTTTGAGGAATCTCAACTCGTTTTAAAGTCATCCCGAGGGATCGAATCTCACTGCTATTCACAAATAGAAAATTCTCTTAACAGTTTTGTTTCTAAGTTTCATAATTCCCATTCTAGTTTAAAACTAGAGACCCAACTATGACGTCATGGTAATTTCCCGCGACGTTAAGGTTCAAAATCGCATAAACAATCGCATGACAGAATGTAAAAAAATGCTTTTTTTAACTTTTAGGAGTTAATTTCTCTTCATTTAAAAGAAAAATTACTGTCATTTAAAAAATACTCTGTGACTTTCGGGAACCGAGTTGCTGTCTTTCGGAAAAAAGATCAGCGGTGTTTTTCAATTTTTTTTTTATAAATCTTTAAAAGATTACCCTATTTTCCCATGTAATATTTATTAATGTTGTTAAAATCTAAAGTCTCTAGTTTTTAGTTTTTTTTTTAAATATTAATATGCCTACTCTTAAGGGATATTGAGGATACGTGCAGACAACCTTAAAGTTTCAGATTCTCGCCTATGTGAGAACTTGATTCACGAATAAATTCAATTTAACAATTGAAAACATCGAGAAATCAATAAATATAGCATTTTATTTTTAGTAGAAAACTTTAATTCAAAATTTTCAATTTCCATTCATCCATACAAACCATCACGAAAAATCAAAAGACATGGCTGTGTGTCGATTGAGTTTGTCAAACTCAGAAGCTCGACGATTCTCACGTGGTGTTTCCTGGAATTTCCCAGCATGACGTCTTTGACATTGCTTCACTCTTGACAATTGGGGAAATTGGAGAATGCTGCTCTTTTTTAAAAATATTAAGAGGCTATATGCTGCCATTCGGTTTTGGTGACATATACAGTTTTCTCAGTCAATACTGAAAGCATCGTATTGAAACCGAAGACAGTGTGATAGACTAGAGAAAGTATTGACTACAAGTTGACTGTATCCTAGAATTACAATATTTTGAAATTCCTTTAAAGTACCCCTGAAATTTACGGGACTCAAAGATTATCATTTCAGTTTTTTAGATGTAGAATTTAGCCAAAATATTTTGATAATTCGGTATAAGGTTAACAAGTTGACTATCGTAGATTTTTGACATTGTTCATAGATTATTTAAAAAAAAGTTTGATTCACACTTGTCACCTACTTAGTATTAAAATAATTTGATTAGGTACTTCAATAATCAAAGAAGTCACATTGTCGCTTACGTTATTCTTAATTCGCGCTAACATTCGCATACAAAATTTGAAAAAGTTGAATCGTTAAAATAGAACAATTTTTGTTCAGTGCATATGGGACCTTAAGGAGCTATTCTCCGATCTCCCTTCTTTCTCTAGTAATCTGAGAATTGTTGTTGAAAGCGTAAATGCTATGATTGTATTTTTGTTGCGTCAGTTTTGTAAAATACTGAATTAAAATTATAATTAGCATTATATACTTACAGGTTAAAAAAATATTCACAGCGAATCATGTAAATCATACTTTTATTCTTTCATTATAAAAATTAAAAATCTTACATTAACAAATAATAATATTTATTAATATCAATGTGATTTTTGGTATTTAACTAATCTAATAGTTAAACCTATAAGTATCTAAAAATATTATAATGTAAACTATTATTTTTTTACAAGGTTAGTGTAATATTATTGTGCTAAATATTTGGTTCCACTAAAAATATATAATAGGACTTAATACTTACTACATTATTTTGAGAGTCAGTATTTTTCAGTATTTTTAAAGGCGAACTTTGACGTTTGTGGTAGAAGAACCTTTGCAAAAGAAAATACTTGCTGTTTTGGTGAACCTTTTTTTAAAGCAATTGGTACAATTCCACTTATATTTTCAGAAATACTTAATATAATATGTGAGGATTGTAGATATATGATAACAATCATTTAGAAAAAAACATACTCTCATTATACTTTATGAAATTTCTTAGAAATACTGAACAAAAATTTTAATCATTAAAAAAAAAAAGGACAAATATTATAAAATCCATTATTTTATGATAAAGCAACTAAACCAATGACCTTGTAACACTTTTTCTTAATATATTTATTTAGAACATTTCGAAATTTGACTTTGAAGATGCTTATATGCTTAAGATATTTAAAAAAACTGAATTTTAACTAAACGCTTGATTTGTCATAAAATATAAAATGACTGACCACTTGAATAAACATACTGACTCAATTAATTACTATTTTGTCCAAAATGGCGGTTAGTGAACTTTCAAACTCTAAATAATACTGAACATAAAATAAATACCAACCAAAATGAATTGATGGATTTACCCACCACTGACCAAAGTATCCAAAATATACTAAACTTTAAAGAAGTCCATTTATAAAATAGTTTTTATTATTACTTACAATAGGTATACATTTATTATAAAAATATACATATTTTTCTTTATATGAACACAATAAATTTTAGAAATTAGAGTAGGTACATTATTAAGAAATTACTCGTATTAAATAAATTGATGGAAGAATATTAAATTAAACAAAGACATGTAATACTAGAAACTTATATAACAAGTAGGTATAGATATTTATCAAGAAACAGTTTTGGAAACACTTATTGAGAAGATAATGTAATGTAAAGTAGTTATAAATAGATGCAAGATGTAGAAAAAGTTTTAAAAACTTTGAAATGAAACAGTTTGCAAATGGAGATAAAACGAATTAAAACATGAATAATAAAGAAATGAAATCGAACAGATTTTCAAATATCAATGTAGTATGTATTGAGGAGGAAAATATTATATCTTATTTAAAGTTCCTAATAATTTCCTACTAATAATAGCTCATTCTACGTGTAGCCAGCGTTTCAAGGTCCTAAAAAATCTCGTACCTAGATCTCGAACTATCGAATACGAGTATTTGTTTGTTTTTCAGCAGTAATAGACTTTAGGCAAGCTATGGCTCGAAAAATGCAGTCAAACTTTAGGAATTTTATTAAATACATGGTAAGCGTAGTTCGTTGGACCGTAGGTCTTCCAAAGATAGGTGTCGGATTCAAATCCTCGTACTGATGATGTAGTGACGTAGCGTGGGTTTCTGCCGCCCGGGGCGGAAGCTTAAAACGCCACCCCCTTAGTTAGGCATTTATTTGTTTTTTATTTATTTATTGAGACATTCACAGAGGATTGACAGATATACATAAAAAAACATCAAACACATATTTCAGGTCAACCTCCCAATTACGAGCGTCCACAGCATGCACGTAAATATATTTAAATCCAAGTCTCGAAAATTTACAAGAATTCTAAAGAACTTCGAAGCTGGAGTGAATCTACATTAATGTTTTATATTGATGTGGTGTAAAAAGAGATAAAATAGCGCCACAGGCGAAATCTTTCGAGCAATTGAATTAAAAAAGTTGTTATATAGAAATCTTGGCCAAAGAATGTCGCCCCCTGAAAAGTGCCGCCCGGGGCAGACCCCTCCCCTCAACCCCCGCGCGATGCCACTGTGGCGATGTATTACGTATTTTTACGAGTTACCCCAAGTAACCTTCTGAATTTGACGAGGAATGCTTGTAATATTGTCTTTCATAATCTGTATCAGTATAGATTTATCCGTTTGAGTCATATATTTCTATCAAATATATTGTTGTAGTTCCAAATAGCAGCACAATTTCAGGTAAAATTGGATCTGCTAACATTTCTATTATAAAGCTATATGGGTTAAGCAGGTATTCCATTAAAGCAAGCGTAGTCTTCTAAGGATAATCGTTTTGTAATTGGAGATTTGTTGAGAGGACTACTGGAAAACAATGACAGAGATATGACCAAGGATTTATATTGAGGTACCCCAGCTAGCTATACCTGAGTAGTAATACATAGTTTCAACTAAATCGTGTGATTAGGAAATAAAATAGTTGTCCATCATTTTTGAGATGGCTCGAAAATATCAATCAATATACAGACTGTTTCTTTCTGCATATGAAATCTTTTTAGGGGTGATGGAGGATGAAAAACTATGAAAAAAAAAGGTTTGTGATATACCTAAATTAGGTATTGAACCGGATTTATCTGCATTGCACAGACGGAAATACTCTCAACCGGAGGTATCTTCATTCACATAATGTAGCGTTATGTGAACTCCCTTGGGGAGAAAACAGGTATGAAAAAAAGTTTAATGAATGCATGACCAAAAATCAACCGTTTTGGAGTTACGATCTTTTGAAAATTTAGGACTACATGAAAATGTCCCATTTAGGAAAATATTTAACAAACTAATAACCAGATTTTCTCAAAACAAACAATAGTCAAAGCAAATGTTTTATTCATTTTGTACCTAGTTTTGCATTAGAATACGGGGAAATTTATGAAAATTCACATTCATTTCATTCCACAAATATTAAGGGCTTGGCACCAAGAATGACGTCACGGTCATTTCACACGGCATTAAGGTTCAAAATCGCGTGAACAATCAATCGCATGATAAAATAGTAAAAATAGCGTTTTTACCATTTTTTGGGGTTAATTTTGCGTCTATCAAAAAACTTTTACGGTTATTCCCTAGATTTCAATGCATATTATCAGTACAAAAAAAAAATTTACTCTGCGACTTTCGGGAAACGAGTTTCCGTCTTTCGGAAAAAAGATCAGAAGTGCTTTGAATTTTTTGTCTTGAGAAATCTATACAAGATATAAAAAATCTTTTACGGTTATTCCCTAGATAAAGGTTAAATGCATCTACCCTATTTTGTTCCAAAGCATATTTAATACGATTGTCGAGATAGAAGGTCTCCCGTTTTTAGAAATTTTTGAAATGTCAGTTAATTAACTGTTTCATCGGGCTGTTATTATTGAATTACATGACTTCATAGAGAATGCTTTGTTAGTACATATTTGTAGTGGCTAGTTGTGTACACATATGTATCTTATAAGGCGGTTGAATTGTACTATACTATACTATACTAACCACATTTTTAAAACACAAATGTGGTTTAAAAATAACATATTGGAAATTGAACAGTGTAGGATTGAATAGGCAGTGGCGGCGTAGGGTACGTTGGCACCCGGGGGGCGTCTTTATAAGCACCCCCCCTCCCCCAAATTAAAATAAAACACCATTACTAAAAAGTAAACATGCTTGCGCGACTTCATTTTGCTGAAATTTTCCACCACGTGATCAAAATTTACCTCCCTCCCTCTTTCTATAGATAAAATTCAGAGATTGGTCAGTCTAACTTGGCTCATAGTGGATCTTATCGCTACTCATCGCATGGGTCAAAATCTAATATTCTAAAACGAAGTTTTGTTCTTTTTTGACTAATGTGTTACAACTTTAATAACGATTTGTACCTGTACGCATACCCTTGGCTGCCGTTGGCACCCCCTTGGTGCTTGGTGCCCGGGGCGGACCGCCCCTCCGCCCCCCACACTTACGTCGCCACTGTGAATATGTATTACAGTTGTAATTATTTTATAAACAATGTTAGTGTATCCAAAATGTTTACACGAAAACCTTAGATTATTAGATAACAAGCTCTTGAAGAACAAGCTAAAAAACACAATAAGTATAAAAATAAATTTTCTATAAATAAAGTAGGTAAACGCTTTTAACTATTTACTCACGTTACGTATAAGTACTTAAATTACGACCCTATTTCGTAACACGATCTTTTATAAGTATTTAAAGTCAATAAAAACATAGAACTGAAGAATACATTCAAAATAGGTAGGTATTTAATTAATTAAGTACATATGTTAAATTTATAAAGTATTACTGTGGTTTGCTGGAAGAGATTGCCTCTCGGCAATAAGCACGCCCATTGTGCGTATTTTTATACATGAAATATTATTAATCAATGTTTCACAATTTTCAGAATTACGAAAATTGGAAACTTGTTAAAAATTGATTTAAAAATCCTGGCAGAAACGCATGTATAAACGCATGTTGTATGTTTGCTTTAGCATGAATGTGTATCTCTATATGTACGAGTATGTATTATGTATTTATATATATTGTGTTGTTATTATCAATGGCTTGTTTATATGTATATAAAATATGAATTAATTATAGACACCCCGAGACAGGCCATGGCTTAGTGGGGTGTCATATTGTATTAACTTGCACCTATTGTAAAAATGTAAAGTAAAGTAAACGATTTTATTTATTAAAAAAAAAAAAAAACACTTGATAATACAAAAAAAATATTATACAAGTAATACTTCTAGAGCTAAATAAAAGAGTTCGGGGATAGTAGAATTTTTAATGTCTAATGGGTAAAAACCATTCCGGCTTTCAGCTAAGTCTACTTTTAAAGTTTGAATTTCGAGTTTTCCGTATTTGTAAATCGAAAACTAGACCCGAAAACCACATATTGGGTGTGGTTTCATGATGGTGTGAAAGTCTACAAGAAATGATTATTATGATTGAATCAAAGAGGTACAAATATCACGGGAAAAATTCTTACGGAAAAAACATCACGTGGAAGAAAAACGTGGAAAAATATTTATTTTTATTCAAAATTTCTTAAGCGATTTTGTTGTCATATATAGAATTAATTATTAGACAGGTCATTATTAAACATAGCTATAAATTACCATTTACATAAATCATTATTAAAAGATTTTTTTTGCGTGAGATTTTTCCCGTGATATTAATTATTCCTGTGTGTTTCCTTCCTGACACCCAAGAATATACATATAATAATAGCGAAGTCTTTAGTATGAATACAATGGTACAAAATGTCTATTAATTTATAGTTTTTTTAGTGTTTTAGTTTAGTAGTCCAACCACGGTGTCCATGTGTAGTTGTACCTGGCTGGGTCCGCTCTGGGGTCATTCACAATGGTGGGCTGTGGCACTAAGTATGACTTGTAATAGGCTAATGTCTGTTTGATTTGTTTCACAATATGTGGATACACTTTCGATAAGTCGCGTTGCTCGCATGGATCGGAGTCGAGATCGAAGAGACATGATTTACCTGAAAAAAAAAACAATATTATCATCGTGTGATATTAATATATTTATGCCCAATCTCATCACCTTCAACCTAGGTAGGGGACCTCTAAATAATTTCCATACAAAAACAGAGATAATATTATTTATTGAATCGAAGCCTGCGATAGTAGAGTACAAGCCTACATCCTCGGATTCCATCTTCGCCATGAGTGGTGACGTCACCTTGTATCAGTGACAAACACCTTGTCTCGGTGACAAAAACTTGAACTACGGAATATTTTTTCCCATACAATTTAGATGGCGTAATCATCGTCAAATGTCAGTTGGCCCCGGCCTCCGTAAACAATATGGCGACGGCCTCGATTGAATCAACAGCAACACGCAGAAGAGCATAAATTCATATGAAATTCGGCATAAAACTCTCCTAAGTAGGGGAGATTCTGGGCGGAGATATTTCGGCCCCTATACTTAAGAGAGTTTTATGTAGAATTTCATATGAATTTATGCTCTTCTGCGTGTTGCTGTTGATTCAATAAATATAATTTTATTTATTTATTCATTTATTGGGGACACACACAGAAAGTTAACAAACATACATAATGACATACACAAAAATATATAATTCACGTTAACCTCCCAATTAAGAGTGTCCACAGCATGCACGCATGGTAGGTACATTATAAACAATCAAGTGAATATAATTAAATATACTAACACTTAGGCAAACATATGCATATGTGTGTGCAGGTAAGTATTCTATTAGCAACAAGTAGGTACCAACACACCAATAAAATAATAATTCAATGCACTCAAGAAAATAATAAATTGATGGTACCCACAAATAATATCAAGAACAAAATAATATTAAAACAATAATATTCATATAATTTTCTTGGAGGAAAAAAAACACGTGCAAAGATGATGCAAAGATCGTCGAAACGTCAATCAAAATAAAACAACACGTCATGTTTTGCCCAAAAATCAGAAGCAGTCATATCAAGATAACATTATTATCTCTAAATCAGTGGCGTTCATAGGGAGAGGGCGAAATGTCAAACAATGATGTGCCATCTACTACAGAAAGATCCCTGTTTCATCACCACAGCATTTTTCAAAAAAAAAAATTCAAGCGCTTCATTTTTGTAAAGTTGTGTTTTTTAACACAACACTTATAATACCAACCTAAAACATAACCTTTCTCACTCACCTTCAAGAAAACTGATGAATGATTTTTTACTAGGTCTATGTTAAAATTTTACTTGCCTTTTCCAGGAATTTTTCCGCCCCTCCCCCGAAATGAAAAGCAATATACGCCACCGCTCTTAATATTATACAGACTAGAAGACGTTTGTTTTTTGTGAAATCTATGTCAAATTTATTATTATATTTATTATAAATAAATAAATAAAACTTTATTGGCCAGAAAATATATGTAATAACAAAAACAAAACAAGATAATACAGTGTGCCAAAAGGCGGACTTATTGCAAAAGCAATATCTTACAGTCAACCCGAGAAAATAATGAAAAACTTAAATATGTACTATAATAATAAAGTACGTAAATATAAAGATACAAATACTTAATATATACATATAAATATACACACATAATACATACAAATAGATAATATGATAAATAAATAATAAAAAATAAGAACATTTAATAAAAATAAATAAATACATATGCACACAGGAGAAGGAAGAGGAAGAGGCGGGATGGGAACAAGGGACTGCTCGTTGCAAACAGTTAGACCTGAGGTCGACGACACAGAGAAGAAGAAGCCGGTAAGACTAGCGACCAATGATCATCCTACGAAATGAATACAGGGAAGAACAAGTACGAATATTAGCTGGGAGCTGATTCCACAGTCTTGCGCTGTGAACCGTAAAGGAGTCTGTGTAAAAACTGGAGTGATGAGGTGGAATCAACAGGAGATTGTTATCAGCTGAACGGAGCGGGCGACCATGAGAATTTAGAAATTCAAAGCGCTCCCTTAGATAAGAAGGTGAAGAAGGATCAAAAAGAACTTTAAATAATAGGCTTAATACATGGATATCTCTTCTATTTGGAATGGTTTTCCAGCCAAGTCTGAGACGGTAATCAGAGACATGATCATATTTTTTAAGACCAAAGACATAACGGATGCACGCGTTCTGCAGGCGTTCAAGTTTATTTAAGCCTTCAACTGTAATATCAAGATAACATACATCGGCATAATCCAGAATGGGATGGATGAGTGATTGAATTAACATTTTCTTGGTGTCGAGATTGAGGAAATTCTGTAGTCTCCTGAGCGAATGCAAAGAACCAAAAACCTTTCTACTAACTTCACCAACCTGCTTCTCCCAAGACATCCCGCTGTCGAAATAGACACCAAGATTCTTAACATTATCCGAATAGGGAATGGTGGAGCCATTCAACACCAGAGAAGGTAGAGGAGCCAAATCAAGTGAGGACAAAAGCCTGGAACTGCCCATCAAGATCGCCTGAGACTTGGACGGATTAACCAGCAGCCCATGTTGTGAACACCATGAACTTATATGTTCTAGATTGAGGTTCATGTCGTGAAAAGAAGAATCAATAGAGTCCAGATCGAAGTGTATGTATAGCTGAAGATCGTCAGCATATAGATGGTAAGATCCACGAAGACAGCGAGCTATCGGATTAATAAATAAGGAGAAAAGAAGAGGTGACAATATGCCACCTTGGGGAACCCCAGCCCGAAGGTCTGTCCAATCAGAAGCACCCTCCGCAGTGAATACTCTCTGTCGCCGACCCCTAAGGTAGGAATCCATCCAGCGAAGAGCAACTCCAGTTATATTGTGGGCCCCCAACCGCGCCAGCAGAAGATCATAGTCAACGCAGTTGAATGCACTGCTAAAATCGAGGAGAGTCAACAGCGTGAGCTGCCTCTTCTCCATGGCAAACCTAATGTCTTCCGTTATCTTTAACAATGCTGTGGTAGTGCTATGTCCCTTTCTGAATCCAGACTGACAAGAATCCAGAGCATTATGTGAATTAAGATAATCATTAAGCTGTTGCAGCACTAGCCTCTCCAGCACCTTGGAGAGGAAAGGCAAAATCGAAATTGGTCGATAGTCCCCCGGGGAAACCGGTGTAGCAGTTTTAGCAAGAGGGATTACATTGGCAATCTTCGACTCCGCCGGGAATACGCCCGATGTGAGCGAGGAGTTAATAATGAAAGTGATAACAGGGACAATGAACTGTAAAATAAGGGACAACATCCTCAGACTCAGTCCATCATAGCCCACAGCAGTGGACTTAATAGACAGGAAAGACTTCCGTACCTCATCCACAGTTACAAGTCTAAACACAAAAGGTTCAAAATCGAATACAGGGCCGTCCCTGATATTATGTAGAGACTGCTGCTTAGTGCTAGATTCAATCACCACGGGCAATGAGGAGAAATGGGAATTTAGACCATTTAGATCTACCGAAGACAAATCAGACGGACCCTGTCTACCCAGACCCTGTTTTCTTAGGAACTTCCAGGTGAGACTTGAAGAAGATGAAGATATACCACTCTGGAAATAGTCCTTCCTAGCTCGACGGCAAAGTTGAGAGCAACGATTTCTTAAGCTTACGTAGTTCTCCCACCTATATTGATCTCTTGTTTGTTTAAACTTAGTTTTGGCTCTGTCTCTCTTCGCCATCAGCCTCAGCAATTCTTCAGTTAACCAGGGAGTGGGAGGATGTTTTAAGGGAATAGTTATGACTGGAGCGTGATTGTCGAAGAGTCCAATGACATGATCATTGAATTGCTTCACCATGGAGTCGACATTTTGAGCGCTGTAAACGCTTTGCCAGTTGATACTCGCGGCGTCCTCGTGCAGTTGTTCCCCATTTATACGTCGAAAACTACGAAAAGAGTGCATCCTGGGTTTAGGTTTGGGCATCTTAATTTTGTGTGATAGGTATATCAAATCGTGATGGGAAAACCCAGATGCCGTGAATTGACCATGATTTTTAGCTTGGTTGGGAGAGGAGGTTATTATCAAGTCTAGAAGACTTTCACTTGTCGGTGTATGGTAAGTTGCAAGCAGAGGGAGAAGGTGTAAGTTCAAACTATTTAACAGATCAGTCAGCTTAGTGGCTCTGCGATCACTCCTAATAATGCAGGTGTTAAAATCGCCCATCAAAACTGTGTGCTCATAGTTATGAGCCATAGTCTTCAGTATTGTTTCCAACTCCAAGAAATAATTAGAACCAGGAGGACAATAAACAACCCCTAACAGGACTTTCGAGTGATAAGAAGAGATTTCAATAAATAGATACTCCATCCCAACAGTTAGGCGGGAACCGGAGCTAGCTAGGACCTTATATTTTATGTCATCACGAAGATAAATCGCCACACCACCACCAACTCGACCGCCCCTATCACAACGAATCAGTTTGAAACCAGGAAGATGATAGAGTGAAGACGAAAGGGAAGGCCTAAGCCAGGATTCACTTATGAGAAGAGCATGCAGTGGGACACATGAGAAAGAAGCGATAAGTTCATTATAATGAGCCGGAACGCTCTGAGCATTGATGTGACAGACGTTGAGGAGTGATTTCGAAGAGCTGAGAGAAGATTGAAGAAGTTCAGAGAGAGTGGGAGGAGCGCTGAGAGAAGAGTTGTTTAATGAGGCAAAAGAATCTGAGGAGAGTGAGCGAGCAGAGTGTAGGGAAGATGGAGAGGGTGGGAGGGATTGGAAGGAGTTATTATGATGAGGGGAGTGGGGAACGCTGTTGTGTGCATTATGCATAATATAATGCAAATATAAATATACTAAAAATAAATAAATAAAATAGAATTGTGCTAAGGCACAACAAAAATAATAATGAGTAAATAAAGTAAATCCACTGCAAAAACAACAAAGAAAAATAAAAAAATAAATAAAAAACAATCAAGTCTATGATCGCAAGAAGTAATACACAGTAAAACAAATAAACAAACATAAAGCCGAATATTTGTGTAGGTTGGTATATAGGCCGAACAGGTACCTGATAAAAGTTGAACAAGCAAGCACAGCACACAGTTTCAACAGCAAAAATAACAATAAATAAAAACAGCATTGTCAATACAATGCAGAGAGAAAAAGAAACAATAATAATATGCAAATAAATAAACCAAGTACCACTCGTTTGTTAGCCCAGAGGCGGCAAAATCAAACTGTCTCAGAGTATATGTATATACATACACACCATGCACTCCGTGACTGGCAAATTATGTATCGTTAAGTTATTAATATCAAGTGCCTAGGCACACAAAAAAAATATAATCACCAATATAATATTATTCGTTAAATCACAAAGTATGAACCAGTGCAATTTAGTGTGAAGGGAGCTTAAGAATGTATTTCATAGTAAACGGACAATATGACAACACTACCGTACGATTCGCACCATTCGCACTTCACGAATACATCTATGGTTAGAACAAATACGTCAACAGAAAAAGTGCAACAGAATTATACATGGGCGTAGGTGGGTAAAGTTAATATACAGAATGTCACTTGATATGTAAAAAGAAACAGTAATTAATCCATGAAAATGAGTATGTGCAGATGATATTACATATTTACATTGATCTATAATAATAGACAGCAGCGAATGAAATAGAAAATTGTGAATACGATAGTTAAGCAATACTGTACAGTGTATAAGTGCCCAAAGTGATATGCATTGAACAATCACACAATAAATCAGCTGTGTTCCATTACATAATTCTGGTATATTCCATTACATAATTCTGGTAGAATATAAGTCCCGTATGTATGTAACGCTGGCCCTTTGGCAAATTTTGCAAGTTCTATGAATGTGTATGTAAAGTTAAAGCAGCGACGCGTTCATGGGTAGCTAAAAATTTTCGTCGAAGTCTCACTTTTTGTGTCGCATGTTTGCAGAGCTTAGTGAAATCAAATAGGCACGCTGTAAATAATGGAATTAATATTAGTTTTTAGTTTGAATGTATGGAACATTTTTGAATTCTCTATCTAGCGCTTTAAATCGGTCAAAAATATTAGTTGACCAATACGTCTGGACGTTTTCGAAATCTTTCGAAAAGTCTGTAAAAACAAGCACAAAGTAAATGTAAACATGATACAACCTGCAAATAGAATACTCTTATAGACTTTGTAGGCAAAATTATAACGACCTGGTAACGACCTTCAATACGTAGCATTCTCAAAGATAAGTACTTATAATAAGAAATAAGGTACATATGTATTGGAAATATTGGAATACTTATCCAAAGTATGTGATATAAGTGTTCTTCAATCATTCCGTAAGATTCCATCACTCACCCCATTCTATTCTATAACATTGTCTCATCCTCAACCACTAGGGCGATCTTGCAACAACAGTAGCTGCTACTCACAACGTGAATTTAAATTAACAGACCATTTCACTGCTATGCGCCTGTTAGTATGCATAATGTTTGTTACGTGAATTTCTTGTGATAGAAGGCGATGTAACAAGTAGTTATATCTCAACAGATACACAGCAGAGGATGGACATTCCATCAAGCTTATGACTGATCTTAGGCTGGCTTATGCGATTACTCTACACTTATGTACCATTCATCAATTCATCTTTAACATTATATTACATCTATATATCTATCAAATTCCGTATTTTACTTATTATAAAAATGTACTGAAAAATCACTTTACACTTAACTACTCGTTATATTCAACTACGAGTACTACGACATGTAGAAATTTCCGATGGTCTTACAAATATAAAATTGTGATTCCAAAATAATCTTATAAGAAGGCGATATGTTTGGGATAACTTATTCAAAACTCAAAGGTAATATCCACGAACATTTTTTTATAATCCTATGGCTTAAAAAGAAATGCGGTGTAGACGATAATACTGGTGTGTAGTATAGAGCGTGATGCATTTAAAATGGACTGCAGTTTCGGTAACATCGGTTTAAACAGAGAATTTGAACTTCGTATTGTGATAAAATCATTCAACAAGGTTTTAAGACAAAAAGCTGTAGGTATGTAAGTAGGTTATTTGTTAATTTATAGGTTTTAAGTAATATATAATACCTAATGATTTTGGCATAAATCACCTAGCTTGGGTGGATTTCCTTATTAAAAATAGCAATGATCGGGTAGCAGATATTTTTAGCAGCCTGTTAATTTCACTTCACTAATATCACAGCTCTTTAGTGCAACCACTTAAGTATTTTATTACTCTTCCCTATATTATATTAGTATGTAGATGAGGGTACCTAACTGGTCTCTTTGTAGAGCTACTTTTTATCGACTACTAAGAAATTTTTGATGATACATAATTTCACTTTGAAGAGCTGTTTTTTATTCTTCATTCGCTCTAGAGGACTTTTCTTATATAAGAGTTGTTTAGAAATCAACGTGCCAGTGACGTAACGTCGCTATTTCATATTAGGTAGATAAAATAATGTATAAATTGACCAAGGCAACAGCAGATTTGCCGAAACATCAGAACTAGGAAATATGATCAAGCCCGATAATACTTCAACACAACAATAGACCATCCAAAATCTGCGACAATAATTATGGAAAGTTATTTTAAAATTTTCTTACGAAATAGGCATTGAAAGGGAACGCCAATGTATTAGAATCCAAAAAGAATTTTTGATCCAGAAATGGGAATTATTAATATTGAATTACTTTCCGGTGCTTAAAACGCAGGGGTGACTGACTACCCCCTACCCTATACTTAAGGGCTTGGTACCGGGACTGACGTCATAGTCATTTTTCCCACGGCATTAAGGTTCAAAATCGCTTGAACAATGGCATGATAAAATGGTAAAAAAAAGGGTTTTTTCCATTTTTTGGAGTTAATTTTGTGTCTATCAAAAAACTTTTACGGTTATTCCCTAGATTTTAATGCATATTATTAGTACAAAAAAAAATTTACTCCGCGACTTTCGGGAAACGAGTATCCGTCTTTCGGAAAAAAAGGTCAGAGGTGTTTTTAATATATTTTTTTGAGAAATCTATACAAGATAAAAAAAATCTTTTACGGTTATTCCCTAGATAAAGGTTCAATGCATCTACCCTATTTTGTTTCAAAGCATATTTAGTAACGGTTTTCGAGATAGAAGGTCTCCCGTTTATAGAAATTTTTGAAATGTCGGTATGCATACTCTTAAGAGAGTTCATTACTATTGTAATATAGACATAATATACAACACTTAGTCAACATAATATATTTCATGGATGTATATTCGTATTTGTTTTTCAGAGATTTTATTAAATACTTGTGTATTCAGACGTTTATTTATTTATTATGACATAAACGGCCATACGGCCTTTGAAAAATACAAAATATAATCAAAAACAATAAAATGAACAATATATAATCAAAAACAATAAAATGAACAATATATAATCAAAAACAATAAAATGAACAATGAACAATAAATATACGGAGAACTTTTTAGAGGCAACGAAGTAAAATTGTGAATTTAACATCATCTTCTCCAGTTTCAATCGTTACCAGTGGTTTGCAGGAAAGCCCCATGTCTCCTTCTCCACTCATCCCTTTCCTGTGCAGTTATTTTTAACTCTTTATATGAGTCGAAGCACATATCCTGGCACAGATCGTCCAGGTATTCTTTCCTTGGTCATCCTCTGTAGTTTATTCCCTCGTTCATTCCTCCAATTAATTCAAATAGGAGACCATCTTGACGCACTATGTGGCCGATCCATCTGGCACGTCTTTCTTCTATTGCACTTAGCAGGTGTCTTCCACCCTTGATTTTCTTGAGAACCTCTTCCTTCGTTAAGTGATCCTTCCAAGAAATTTCCAAAAATTCTCTTGTAGGACCAAATCTCAAAAGCTTCAGTTTCTTTTTATCACTTTCAGGTTTTTAAAAATAGTATATTTAATTATGTTGTATCTACTTAATTTCCATCCCATGAAATTCACCCTAATGCACTTTTCAGAGAAGGTTGTTTTGTGTCTTTATAATAATCGAGATTCGAACTCGCTGTCGAACTTTTCCACGCGTTCTCAACCCATCTACAAATCACCCCAAATTGGTGTAGTTAAGTAGGTACCTATTTATTAAAATCTACACTAAATCTATTACGGTTGGTAAACGAAAAAACTTACAAGTTATAAAACAAGATACCTAATAATAGTGTGGTAAGGGCGGATTTTTGGAAAAACATAAACTTGCTGTCTTCCCTTTAAAATAGAATAAAAATAATATCGAAAACGATTTTTCTTCAAAAATTATTTTTAGACAAAGTTATCTATCGGGTACAATTGCTAGTTTTAAGATTATACGATGGCATCTCCTCTTCTCTGATATTTTAGTAACAGTTTTACAGCCATTAAAATATCCGCGATTTTGATAAAATCGACTTTTGATAAAAATATTTTGTCCTAAATACGAGTAGGTACATGCAGTTTGAGAGTGTTTTCAAACTAAAAATCTTCCCAAACTATTCCAACAAACCTGGAGAAAGAGTGAAAGAAAACACATAGGTACATATTTACATATTAATATCCAGATAATTCCATTAGTGCATTGGGATTCTGGACGACCTAGATATGTGTATCGGGAAACTGTAACAAACATACGGAATACGAATGTGTGGAGTTGCATTCAAATTTGTGATGGAAAATGTTGCTGGAAATGTCTGGAAAAGGAGTGTTTAATCAATCTACTAGGAAGCGACGTTTATCGTTAAAATTTTAGACAGAAGCTAACTGTGCTTTATGCTTGTTCATTTTTTAATGTAAATTTCATAGTCGCTTTGCATTTCGAATCATTGTTTCGAGTAAGTAATATTAGGTACTAAAAGTTTTCCAAAAAAGACACACCTGTAGCTTTTCCTACATCCTATAATATTTTGACCGGATGAGGCATTTAGTGAATGTTCACTATTTTATGAGATTAAACGAAAAACAATAGTTGTTACATCTGCTACAAATTTGTATTTGGTGTGAAGACTTGTGAACGCTGCCACTTCATTTTGTCAGTAGATTACGAAGGATTCGGAACGCTTGTGCTGCTTAATAAATTGGTATCAACATAAAAATAACGGCTTAGTTTTATGTCATGACATTGTTTGTAACCATGTGCATATTACGTGACGTGACATTATATGACTGATGTTTCGACTGCGAACGCGTGATACAACTGATTAAAATGCATTCGATGCAACCCGCCTATAGTCTATGAATAGAACAACCGAAAGACATTGCTAACTAATCCAGTACTGAGTACATAAAGGTTTAAATTCTTATAATATCAATTATTTAACTGTTGCTACATGGTGGAAGTCCATTTTTAAAGTAAAAATGAAAAGACTATATATTTAGTTTTATCGCTTAAAGGTACATGCTGGAGAAATTTTAGTTAGAAAAGTCCGTCCAGGGCACTCTTTTGTGATAGTTATTCATCACTGTAGTTATCTATATGTTTTGTAGTTTCCCATAACAGTGTAGAAGAATTAAGGATGAACATTGTCGGGCTTACGACCGACCTCGGCTGGCTTAAGTGATCACTTTACACTCGAGAAACATTCGCCATTTCAGTTCACCCCGGCTGGGATTCGAACCCAGACCTTCGTCTCGCTTAGTAGAGATCATATCCACTACACCACGAGGAGCGACGGCGGTGTTGTCGAATTTCATGTATATTAAGTACCCATGTATTGTTGCATTTCTAACTGTGGGGAGAGGGTGGTATTTTTTTTTTGTATATACTACGGAATGTAGAAAAAATCGAACGCTTTACAAAAATAAAATTTGTAAATAAAAAATAATTCTGTATGTTTTGTTTTCTAAACTACCTACCTTCCCACATTTTTTGATTACGGGCTTCTCCCACTATATTGTTTCAATTCTCTTAAATACTGACTGTCTCTGTATTCCTGTTTACTTTATTGTAAAAAGCATTTTGATGAGGGTGCAAATCCTCGAACACTAGTCGCATAATTTAAAGTGAATGTCGATTTTAAAACTAAATATATAGTCTTTTCATTTTTACGTTCAATTTCTTACCTGGTTTTGGTTCACAAGGCGATGAGAGATCCTTGATACAGTTGACTGTCGCTCTGTCCCTCAGTATGGACATCTCTGATGGAGTAGTAGGTCTGAGAATGGATCCAATAGCTTTAGAAGTTTCACTCGTGAATACCTCATTGTAGTCATAAGGCACATAGTGAACGTTGTATGTTCCGTCTTCTCCGTAGAAGTCGTCATAGTCTCCATTCTTATATTCTCCTAGAACAAGTTTCCAGGCTCCTCTCCTGTAGGCAGCGACACGTTCTTTCTCGTCGATGTCGTGGAGAACTTCCAGCCTTGCCGATCTTCTGTTGTCCAGAAGTGAGATCCATTGATCCATGCCGTCTGTCGTGTAAGGCAGTGACGCAGAAAACCCTCCTGTAATCAATAAAAATGTTTTTAACCTCAAGATTAGCTAAGGAAACTTTATTTTGAGAGACTCGTATAAAATTAATCTTTTATGCTTTACGCCCTATCATCCCAATTAACAAAATTTTGAATAAACAGCCAAACATCCAAACATCTTATTACCCACTCCTTTTGATAGGAGAATCGATAAACCAAATCTCAAGCTCGTATCACATCCAATTTCCGAGATATTCAACTCTCTTTTTCACCCCTTTGGGGGGCAGAATTTCCAAAAATCTTTAGTGGAAGGTTTTGTATTAAAACCAATCCGTCTTCAATGTTTCACTTCTCTACGATTAGCGGTTTGGTCTGGTGTTGAGTGTGTTAGTCAGGCAGACGCTTTGGCTTATAGATTTAGATTGAATCTGTGTTTATGTAGGTACACCTACACACTTCGAACAAACTCCAATTACCCTACACGTAAAGTGTGGAATACATCGTCAATACAGTAATAGGACGAACGTAACCATCACAACCAAATGCGTGAAGAAGTATTTGTATATATATGTACTACCTACCTCCTTTGGTATGTAATTTATATATTTGAAAAATATGTAAATATGTAAAATGTGAAAAAATACAATGCCTTCAATAAAAACCACTTGTCTTGTAAATAATTTCACGGCAAATGGCTATCACACAATTCCGGAAGTTCAGTTAACTGAACCGACTGTTTGCAAAAAAGCTTCGACCAAAACCTCTCTCTGGATTCAGTCTTACCCTGATCTTGAATTCAGAAAGAGGTTTTGGTCGGAGCTTTTTTGCAAACGCTCGATTCAGTTAACTGAACTTCCGAACGATGTGCCCAAATACGTCTTTCCGTTAATTAGAAAATATACAATGATAAAGACAAATAAATTATGAAGAATCTGATAGTGTTTTTTTTATTTCATATTTTATCCGATTAATATCTTAATTTGTTTCACCTGCAGCAGTGAGCAGTGTTGGCAGCCAATCTGTGACGTGGAAGAGTTCGTTGGAGACTCTCGGAGTGTCGCTGAAGCTTCTGCTCCAAGTGCAAGCAGGGACGTGGATACCGCCTTCCCAAAGGGTGTACTTTATCTGAAAAGGAAAAACAGAGACATTTTATAATCTCATGTCCAATTTGTATCTCAATAGACTGGAAAATCCGAGCATTTCAGCAACAAGATTTGGACGAACTCATTAACTACGTTATTGTTTGCTGGAACTTTTCATAATAATTAATATTCTGGTGTGGTCCTTAAAATGGAAATGGGCAGGACACGTGGCTAGAAGCGCAGAGGACAAGTGGACTAAAAACTTCCTTAATTGGAGACCTCGAGATGGGTGTGTGGACGGCCACAGCTGAGATGGAGAGACGACCTGGTCCGACATGTCGGTGCAACCTGGATGCAGTCTGCACAGGACAGGACAACATGGAGGCAGATGGAGGAGGCCTTCGTCCAGGAGTGGACGGGATAGGCTGATAATGAAGAAGAAGAAGACTATGTACATATCTCAAGTCACTCGATATACGCTTTACAAACAACAATAACTTATTTTCCTTTTCGTACTCTCTTCGTAAACGATCTCACCTGAAATTCACGAGTTCATCGTGAGCTTAAATTTTCAAATTAAAGGCAGGGGGCCTTGCTGTCACGCCACTACGGGGATGTAACGTCGCACGTGAATTCATATGTCGTTTTTAGAGCGTATTTTGACAGATAACCTAACCTCACACATTCTCAATAAAATCGAGGATTTTTATAAGTATTTCTGTGTTGCAAATTATGTTATAGCTACTAAATTTGAGAAATCTATTTTTTTTTGTGGACATGCATCGTTTAATGATTATTTCGTAAAATGTTGTTAAAATTGACATCAATTTACTCGTAAGTACATGAAAACATAAAAAAAAAGTTTAATATAAACGAGAGGGATGTACCTAAATCATTTAGGTATTAACTGGATTTTTATCTGCATCTCGCAGAATGCATACATTGAGATTTTCCTCAACGAAGGCGGGAGATATCAACATTCGCATAAGTTTATTATGCGAACTCCCTTGGGGAGGGGAGCAGGATGGATGTCCCGACGCTTACGAGTCGGCTTTGGCTGGCTTAAGTGATCACTTTATGTCCAGGGCAACGTTCACCCATTCCACCACATCCTGCTCCCCTCCCCAAGGGAGTTCGCATAATAAACTTATGCGAATGTTGATATCTCCCGACTTCGTTGAGGAAAATCTTAATATGAACGAATTTTTTTAAGTAGGTAAGTACCTGCATACATACATAAAAAATGTG
This sequence comes from Ceraclea dissimilis, assembly GCA_963576895.1. NCBI lineage: Eukaryota > Metazoa > Arthropoda > Insecta > Trichoptera > Leptoceridae > Ceraclea > Ceraclea dissimilis. The sequence continues at coordinate 3,269,909 of OY756360.1, forward strand.
CAAAAAAGTTTTAAGTACATAAAATATGAACAAAAAGTGTGTAAAAATTATTATGACAAATGTGCGTAAATGTGGATTTTTAGTCTTCTATTAGCAAAAAATAATTTTGTAATTTGTGACACATAATTATTTATTAATTATTGTACGAGTTAATTAGGGATAATATATTTAATAATTACAAAAGAATTGGTTAACCGCCTTATAATTAGCATAAAAATAATTGTCCAATGTGTGAGAAATTAAATTTAATTCACCGAACAAAATTGCGCAAAAATATCGTAATGAGATTTTGTGCCAATTTAATTTGCAATTAGTAGGTCAATCTTTAGAACAAGAAATTTTGTAAAAATGCGTCATCTTCGTCATGTCTGCCATATTCTCAATGATGGTCGAGTAGTCAGTTAAAGAAACTGACGTATGTCTATGACGAAGTGTTTTAAAGCGATGGTCACAAAGACTGGATATAAATATAAGACAGTGGGACATAGTTCACTTTAACGCAATAACTTTCTAATCAAAGTGAAACCATATCCTATGGTGAACCGTCTAAGCTAAACCTAAATTCACACCAAGTGAAGCGGTCACTATACGAATTGTCGAACAATTTTTACGTATGGAGGAATTCCAAGAGTTATGACATTGCATAATACCAGTGAGCCATGCAAAAGTGTGGCGTGTAATATTAGCAATACTAACAAAATAAGACGTTCTTTTTGCAATTGATGATGATATAGTAACAATCTCGTAGACTGGTTTTTTTCCGAGCATTTCCGTTTTTTCTTTCCACGCCGTCCTCTTGCTCATTCATCTCTTCACTTCCTTCATGTAGGTGCTACAGCGCACGCTCTCAATAATCTGGTCCATAAAACTGCTTCCTGGGCGACTATATTTCATAGTAACATATATTTAAAACACTCTTATTTTAGTTAGAAATGTTTCATAAATAGACCAATTATAGATTTGCCTAGGTAATGAAATAAATCACCAAGGTTGCTTAGCAAGAGCTTATGATAATTAAAACATTATAATAAGTATCTAGAATATTCTATTCTTTCTCACGGGATCTAATGTCATAAATTAAATGTTTCCTTCACTTTGTAATTAACACCAGAATAAAACTAACCTAACCTTGATAGCTATAAGACACGAAATTTTATGATTTTTCTACGAAATACCTTCACATTTTTGTAAAGCTGTACGAAATCTCCTACTCATGTTTTGTTTTTTAGTCATGTGATCAAAAATTCTTGCATAAAATTCAATATAAAGAATTTTCCCATTGCTCTTGTGGGTTTTCAAAACAATTAGTTAAAATTATTTAACAAAGAACTCTGTTTTTCGACAGGCACTTGCGGGTAAACTGCTAGTCCTATGGAAGAAATTCGTAGGACACTTTTGTGGAAAATTTGGACTTAACCACTTTAACATTAAGTGCATTAAAAATAATGAATATTAAGACGTACATAAACTAAACGCAAGCTCTATATTCGTGTCACGAGTCACGATTAATAAAGTGAAAAAAAAAGAAAAATATTTTCCGCGAAAACTACCTCAATCACAGTGGTCTGATTTCGGAGGCCCGCTGACATCATCCTGGAGTGTATTTGGGTAGCTCGACATTGGTCAGTATTCTTGTGGTGTTAAAGGTACTAAAAGTACCCGGTTCTGCCCCGATACTCGGTTCTGCCCCGTCTTTCCCTACTAGATATACATATTCGTATGGTGTCGGGCGCTATAAAATTACATTCAGATCCCGAATCCACATTCTTGCCTCGGTCGTAAAATTGTTGAGATTCTTCATCATTCCCCCGAACTTGTGAGTTGGACATTTACACACAATGTGGTGTAGAGTCTGAACCGCATCACCGCATCACCGCAATCACAAGCAAAGTCACCAATGTAGCTCCACCTGTGACGCTCGGCTGCACATCTGTTGCGACCTGTCCTGACATGGTATTAAAACTGTCTTCTGGTGTTGATTCTAGTCTATCAACATCGTGTTAATAACTGGTTAATTAGATATCAAATTAGCTAATGAGAATTAAAGCTTCTTAAGTACTCATATTATGACTAAATAGCAAGAGTGCGTTATTACTTAAGAGTATGCATACCGACATTTCAAAAATTTGTAAAAACGGGAGACATTATATCTCGACAACCGTTACTAAATATGCTTTGAAACAAATGAGGGTAGATTCATTGAACATTTATCTATGGATTAACCGTAAAAGATTTTTTATATCGTGTACAGATTTCTCAAAAAAGCATTTTAAAAACACCTCTGATCTTTTTTCCGAAAGACGGAAACTCGTTTCCCGAACGTCGCGGGGTAATTTTTTTTGTACTGATAATATGCATTAAAATCTAGGGAATAACCGTAAAAGTTTTTTGATAGATGCAAAATTAACCTTAAAAAATGGAAAAAACGCTATTTTTACCATTTTATCATGCGATTGTTCACGCGATTTTGAACCTTAATGCCGTAGGAAATGACTGTAATCAGCATCGAAGGTTTCTTTTTACATATAATTTTATTTTGCTAATTATATTACATAGTGTTTTGACACTTGGTATTATACGCGCGCTAGTTCGTTACATGGGAAATCAGTAACAATAATGGCCAAATAAATTTATGGCGTTATTGTGTTTTTGATTGAAAAGAATAAACTCGGAAAAACACATCACATACTTGCTTTTTTTTGTCTGCGATACCAAATGAATCATAAGCTATACATATATCAATCATTTTTAATATAAATTTTATTTCTTACACACTCTGACATATAGCATTGTGTTTAAATGCTATAAACATTATGGATTTTTTAACCCAAGGATTTTAGAACCGAAATGCGTTTCACGGATTAGTGAGGACCAAGGTGGCAGTAGGTTCGCCGAAACGTCCTATGATCATGAAAACCTGCAACAACTATTACAGCAGATTGTTTTTGTAAGATATTATTTTCTTCTTTGAAAAACAGTAATTTTAAAAAAAAATATTTAAATATCCATTGAGCGTAAAAATTAACTGAAACGGCAAGTTTAGACTAAATAACGAATATTAGGTTGAAATTTGAAGGGGACCCGAGACAGTACCTTGAGGGACACCAAAAGTATTTCAAACATTACAGATTTATAAATTGTATAGATGGTATCTGATTTAATTTGGGTCTTTATTTTGATGAATCGATTGAGGAGTGGCCGGTGGATTGAACCGAGTACAATTAAAGTGGCTAGTAGTAAATAGGCAGTGATGTTAGTATTGTCAAGGCCATGCGAATACAATGGAAAGTGTGGAGTATTTACTTTAATGTCTACCTAATCTAATGATAATAAAATCATTCATTATAAAATAACTAATGAAAAAAAATTAGTTACAATCTTCAAAAAAATATAAATTACAATTTTGTGCAAGAGGACTCAGCCGCAATGAATAGGTTTAAAATTGGTTATCATGATTTGAGGTGATACCTTAATAATATTTTTTCTATGAGATATTTTGGTAATCATTATGATTTATTTTAGGTAAATCCTGCATCGATTCTTATTTTCGTGGAGTTTTTGCTCACCGTATAGGCACGTTTGACAATCCTCAAATGTTATAAGATTGAACACGAACTTTTAAGATTGTATAACTATGACCATCATGAGCACTCTTGGTAGCACAGAAGCACTCTTAATTTATTTTATTTACTATATTTTTACTTACCCCTCTGTACGGGTGGTTGGATCCAAAGTTCTCATATTCTCCGAAAGTCGGAGCTCCATTATCCGAAGTAAAGACTATAATTGAATTATCCAGCATATTCCTATCTTCTAGGGCTCTTAATACTCTGCCGACACTTTCATCTAGTTTGTTCACCATGGCTGAAAATACATAAAAATACTTGGTGATTTCTTAATTCTCATGAAGCAAATCAATCCAAACGTCCAGATATTTCAAGAGAAATTTCGGCAACTTGGATCATTTCTGTTCAAATAGATAATTTACATTAACTCACCAGCATATTTTCTCCGATTGGCATTGACTATATGCCCCATCTTCACTACCGTTTCCGGTGGGGCTTCCAGAAGACTTCCCTCGTTCCCCGCGTGAACTGCCAGATGGGACAGGTACAGGAATAATGGAGTACGGTTGTCATGTTCACGAATTACTGGAAAAAGAAGGAATAAATGCACATTTCTGTCACTCTATATTCTCTTAGTCTAATGTGACAACAGGCGCCTTCTGATCTCAGTGAGTATGTCTCTAATTCAATTAGTTTGTTGTGGGTGATATCAATATAGTATTTGTTGGTGGATAGGGTTTTCTATTGTTATTGACATCGGTCGATAATATTTTTCTATACGTATCTAATAAAGCGATGACATATGTATATTATGAAGATATAAGCTGTAGACAAATCATTTATAATAATACAACTATTAGACTAAGCCCGTAAAGAACCACAGAACATAATATATGTACGTTAATAATTCATTCATTAATAGCTTTAGAAGGAAGGTATATCGTATTCAATTATTGATTTGACCTGTAATGTTTATAGTGAATTGTAATGTTTCTCAAACTGAAATGAAGCAAAGCAAATTTTATTTTTATCAAACGCCTAGTCAGTAAAAAGACTGGATTCTCCAAACTAGTATTGCTACTCTGAAAATTTTGATCCAGTTCATACGAAAACTGAAGACTTGCTATGTTTTACTGATACCCTACATTCGTGCCACTTGGATTTCGGCAGTTTTACTAGAATAAAAAGTTTTAATACAGGCATTAGCATTTTTATCTACATTCTAAAAATCGCTAAACAATGTTACTCACGGGCTCACTTAAATACAAAATGCTTTGCGAAGTATCTCTACATATAAAGATGATTATAACAATATAAATACTTTGTTAGTATCTCCCATATAATAAATCTATAATCTACTACTTTGTACAAGTGGAGTTAACGATGTGTAAAAAATGTGCTCATTGCGCTGAGGTCAGTTTTAATAGATTAGCTGATAATTTCAGTACGCTGAGATCAACCTACCTATAACTATCAAAGCTGGTATAGTCCATGGAGTTATTCGCAGATGAATCATGGTACTTAAGGAGCCTGAATAAATTTTTTACTGCATATAAATATCATAATTGCAAACTGATTGATTTAATCTAAAGATCTCTGGTTTGTGTGGAAGTAAAATACAGTGTTTTTGTTATTTTCATATTTTTTGTTACATTGAGGGTACTTAGTGTACAAGGCAGGAGCGACCAAGTGAGAGGACCCAGCAATACCATTCCACACGAGGCCGCACATCTGGCCATGGACAGAGGCTGATGGAGGATGATTGTCAACTGCGGGAGTGAGAGACGCGACACTCAGTCGTGAGGAACAACGACAGCAGCAGCAGCAAGGGTACTTTTGCAAAAGTCTCGATGCCCAACTTTGAAATGCTATTTAACTGATAACCATTATACTGTCATTTCATTTCATAACATGAATTAAAACCCACCTTGAAGAAGTGTGCGTTCACATTTATCTGCCTTAACTTAATTTCTTAATTTCAAGGCTAAACATCTTTTTCAGTTTTCTCATTGTGTTACTTCATCCATATAGCGGGATATGCAAGTGGGCTATATTCAATTATTATCTTAATATCATAATGTACTTATATATTCATATCACATAGGTTATACCAATAATTTGCACTATATTATTCCAATAAAATAAATTCAAATTCAAAAATTCAAATAACAACTCTGGCTCCTTATTACGTATGGGTACTGCACTGTCTTTTCTTTGAGACGTATGTATAGCTACACCTAAAAAGACTTTAACATTATAATATAAATGACTAGCTGAGTTACCCATGCTTCGCAACGGCATACTATTTGACAAAACAACCCTACATACTTTAGAGGCTTGGACAAAATGTGACTTAAGATCTGAACTTATTTTCCAACGCCCTTTCATATGATATCATACATGAGCACACACAATGCTTGGATCACCTCATCATAATGGCATCTCTAAAAAAACTTTTTCTCCAAAAACCGGCGACGTTAGAACACAGAGTACATATATTATCGCAAATGTTATTCTAAATTTTCGCAGCAATCTGTCAGTAAATGCACAAGTTATGCGAACACTTTCAAAGGATCGGCTTTATTTTATATATATAGACAAGCATAACGTTGGAATAGTTGAAAAATAAAAAAACCTTTAGATACTGAAGGGAGAAGAAGGGTTATGGTACAATAGAACTATATTATACTTTATCTACCTCTCTATACTTGCGTATTTATATTATGTCCATAATCAGATGATCAATCAAAATTCATATATTGATGTACAGACCTTTATATTGGCATTATATTTTCAAAGGAATCTATAGCGATATATTTTTTTCTTTACTTCAATACAAATTTTCAGTAAATAAACAAGATCATATGTCATTCAACTTGGGTGCATTTACCCATTTATACAATATGTGTACTAAAGAGTACAGACTACAGTGAATACGGAAAATAAGAAAGAGATACAGGCAATTTTTCAGAATTATTCAATTTTCAAGAGATTCGAAGAAGGCACCGTCAGATTGGGACTCCGTGCTCTAACCAACTGCACCAAACGTGTTCTCAAAACTAAGAATTGAAAGTTTTTTCGTTTATTTACACTTTTGCTGAACAAGATACGAGATACATAAAATTATAGAGATTTGTTAACATTACGAATATAAATCAGGTTAATTAAGTTTTTTTCGAATATCGGCATTCATCAGAATTTGAATAAACAGGAGTTGGTGAATATTGCTCAAGTGAAAGTAATCATTAGCCTAATAGAAGCCCATTTTTCACTGTATATCTGTTGAGATTTTTATAAAAAGTTATGCTTACCACTAACAGCCTCATTGGTGAAGAGATCAGTGGCGTACGTGCCAACACTGTCCCATGCTGGGGTCATGTTTCTGTACATGTCGAAGCCATACAGGGAATCGTTATCATACTGAAACAAAACAAAAATATTATGAAATGAAATTAAATTAAATAATGAAATGAAGTTAAATAAAATTAAAATAAATTAAATTAAATTAATTGAATTAAATTAAATTAATTTTATTTACCGTAAATATGCGTGTACAATAGAATTAAAATAGAATCAATATGATATAATATAGTTGAGCCATTGTATCAAAAGAAACAATCTGAAAGGGCCAAAAAGGGTTAAGGGTTAAGTTGTAAAATTGACAGATTGCTGTTTTTGATACCTACTATAGGTTTGTGTGTCCATAATTAAGAAAAAAGATTTGTACACGTAAAATAAGATATTATGATATCTATATGTTTCTATTGTAAAATAATAGTTTGGACAGAATGTATTGTAGAACAATTATGATTAATAAAATATGAATTTAATATGCAAATCATTTAGCAGATAATGAATTATGACTTCATTCATACAACACGCATACTTTTAAAATAATAGGTATTTGATAAATATATGGTAAGCATGAGTCCCTATCTGTTATAACAGTACCTAGTACTTAAAAATAACAGTTACCCAGGTTTATGTGCTACTTGTACTCTTTGTAAGGAGTTTTCATAAAAGAAACAATTCATGGATTATGATTACTGAGATAGTATGAAGCGAGTTAGAGGGGAGGTTTTTGAATTGTACCTATAAGTATTTTTTTTATTTATTTTTCATGTTTGCATGTGCAATGTTCTTCAACTTTTACTAAAATCATTTTCCTTTACAACCTATTGTTACGTAAATATAATAAGAAAACTTCGTAAATCGTAAAAAGTTTTTTTTTTAAATAAACCATTTTGAAGGATGCATCACTTTTTAAATAATAACAGTACAATAAACTCACTTAATAAAATATATAGGAAATTTAATATTCTACAATATTTTTTTCTCTTGTGTGCACCTAGCGGAATTTCGTCGGTTTTTGGCTCGCCCTAGTGAACGCACAAGGGTGGGAGGTCGCAAACTTGAATTCTGAACCTCAAGACCGACCTACATAACATATCCAAACATCAGAAATACTTCTCCACTTGTAAGGCAATGTACCATTTTTATTCTAGATTCAATGGACTACAATGCAAATATGTTATTTTTGACGCTACTATACAAAATGCTACTGTTCTTTAGTTTGCTATAATATAACAGAGCTAGTGCAAACGATTGTGTTAAAGAATAAAGTTAAAGTGGTTAATGAAGTAATGACGTTGTTATTAATTAATCACAGTAGAGGTGTGTTGAGATGTCATAATTAATAATAGCTATTTAATTAATTACTAGTACCTATAGGTATCTGCTACCCAGCTATATTATACGCAGATATCGCTACATTACAAATTAATTTGTACGAATTAAAAAATATTATTAAATTGTACCTTGAAAAGTTTACGCCTTTATACAAATCGTTTTGATTGTTTGATTTTATGCTAATTTATAACGATCCAATAACACTATCCTTGAGAGAATTATTATTTCGTATGACTTCTGCCACTGTTGGGCGGCAACGTCAGAAGGTAAGAGAATTACGCTATCTGCTACATACAGGAGACATGTACCGTACAGAGCAACATCCAGGCTTCCAAGCCATTTAAGGGCATTGGGTGTGGCATTGTGGATATCTGCATATGGTCCAGGGAATGCTCGTAGAGGACAGTATAGAGGAGAGAATAATGGAAGGTAAAAACGACAGAGGTCGCCCCAGAGATGCTACATGGACCAGATGATTGGATGAAAATTATCATCTAAATAATCGTACAACTATATTTAGGGATTGTGAGAATGTTTCTATCCGACATAATTCATAAGTAAATAATTATTATTAAATGCACCCTGACGTTCAATAGTTCCATCCACAGATTTTGAAAATTTTTATAATTGCATTTGACATAGATAGGCTATAATTTAATAGTTTTAATACAAGTCCATATAAATTCAAAATGAAACCAATTTGTTGACACTATAGTGTCAAAATTGTAAGATTTTTTATATGTCAAAAACTGTGGTATATTATATTTCACTCTAGTATGAATGACTATAGAGTCGTCGAGGTAGAGACCTACTCATATATAGATGACATAATTGCAAACGCACCTGTCTTTGATTAAGGTAGATACCATCATTTTATTACTAGGATGAACCTAGTTCTACCAGTAGGTATCTCAGTATTAGTACCTTAACTAATACGTTTTACGTAATGAATGTACGTACGTAAATAGACTTATACGTACCGACGTACTTGTAAAAATAGATTATCGTACGTAATATACCTACAGGTATTATACCTATAGAGGTATGTAGGTACTAGGATGTACCTCTGTTATTAATGTTGGTTAGCATTACGCCTTACCCATTGTGAACTTGACACAGGTTCCCACGATGCTGTAGATAACAGAAATACCGACGTATTATTGGGTAGGTGCAGGTAATATTATACCCAGATAGATTATACCTGCTTACATCTCTTTAGCTAATATACAAGTTTAGTATAGAGGAAACAGGGTTTTCCGACATATATGACGTAAAATGGGGTCACGCTGTTAGCTGGAAGATTTCGCTAATAAATTTGCAATTAGTTTGGCAAAATTGGTTGGATTATTTTGAAGCAACTATGTTATCATCTTCATGACGAATTGCAAACTGAGCCCTTTACACTCTGTTTGCATTGATTCTACTTCTCTGGCACATTATCACTGTTGCTCCTCTTGATTGTTAAAAAACTATGATTGTTATAACTATGTAAATTTGACGAGTCCAGGTGCCTGAAATTAGGGCCTAGGGACGATAATGAACAATAAACATTAAGGCCATTGTTTTAGGCATGTTGAGAGAATGAATGACGTAGGTATAAATCATATAGCTATTGAGAATAGGAATATATTTTAAGAGGGTAATTAGAATCAAAGTGAATAAACTAAGATGGTTTGGGCATGTTGCGAGAACAAATGACGACAAGATGACTAAAATATATGTATGTGTAAAGCAAGAGATGTGAGTAAGCGCCGTGGCCGTCATGGTGATCAAGGACGGTCGCGTTTTGAGTAAAAGGAATAGGAGAGCGTGAGGGTGAGACTGTTTTCGTAGATAAATAAATAAATTGGAAAATTTCACACGTTTGAGGATCGCTGATTGACATTGCGTGCTTGGTACAAATTGAAACCCTTTGTTACCGTTTTAACTATACGCACAATAAGTTAAAAATACAAATGTAAATAGTTATACGAGTATTACCATTACATTGTAATATGCTAGCTTTTGTGTGCCCGGCGTAGCTCAGATAAATAAATGTAGTGCCTATATTGAAATTAAAAGTATCTACCCACTACTTAGTTAGTTGCAACTAAAATATCGAAACCTTATTGGTAAAACACACTAAGTCAAAAAATGACGGTTTTGAGTTGATGAGAAATGGTATTAAAAATTGTGTTATCTTTCTCACATACTCAGTTAAGAAAATACATTGAAAACACAATACATATTTTTTTAGTATGGAATTTTATTTACTTAAATTTATCTCAAAACTCTCATTATTGACTTAAGTGTGTTTAACCAATCTGATAACAGTAATATGTACCTAATTTATAACATATAGTACATAGGTATGTATATGTATATATTATTTTGTAGCTTTTGCCAAAGCAGGATTCATGATTTAGTCAAAAATATATATTTATATTATATTTACTTCTATTGTCAGTATGACAAAAAAATATTTGATTAAGTACTTCAATAATCAAAGCTTCTATTCATAAAAGATTATGTACCTACTCATATTGGTTTGCCTCTCTGTCTGGGACTAAGCTGATGGCTGATCACCATTTTACGGGCAGAATTGGGGGAGAACAATAATAGATCTAATGGTCGCAGTATACCTTACACCCCAGGTGAATAATATAAAAAAAATCTACTGATATATTCTCTTATTCATTGAAGGATGTAATTACTTTAATTACCTACCTAATTAGCATTAAGTATATTAATATGCATTATGTTAATATACATTATGTTAATATACATTACCCACTGGTCAATGAAATTTAATAAAACCTTAATTAATTATTTTATTAATCTTATTATAAACATCATGAGAAATCTCAATATAAAGCTGTTAGTAGTGTTAGTTCTCTCACAATATACAGCAGAGATTTTCAAACTTAATCAGCGAATAAAAAAAATAAAAAAATCTTTATTGAAAAGAAAACATATCTTCCAAATGGCGGGTTCATTGCCGTAGGCAATATCTGCCAACCAACCACTTGTGACATTAATTTGATATACACATTACATACAGGTGTATGAAAAATAAGAAAAATATAAACAAATATGAAAATAATAACAATATATAGAATACCTATACATACATAAATAGATATGTGGATGGGATGAAGGACAAGGAAGGTTCCACGGGATTGTCAGTTAGATGGATTATTTAAGGAAAGGTAATGATGCCTCAGTTTACTTTTGAAAGAGAGAATAGTTGGAGCTAGTCTGATAGGAAGTGGAAGGTTATTCCATAGTCTAGCCGCGTGTGTAGTGAAAGAAGAAGTGAAGAAAGATTTGTGATGTGAGGGTATGGTGAGTGAGTGAGCGAATGCTCCCTTCTCTGGTGTTTGCACTATTCCAAAAATGAATCAATTGCAATAAAAGGCAAATGTCTGCTCGATTTGATATTTGTTTCTCGTGTACCTAATTACAAAGTTTAGTGCAAAGTTAACTTTTTTTAATTGAACTTTTTTACAAAATAACCCACCCTACACATACTTCATCAAAATCATTAGGTCATTAGAGTAATTATACTCTCAGAATGGTAGGTACTAGAAATGCCTCTTTAGAACAATGTAGTCACCGCCAGGAGCTGTTTCCAACCATTCTGAGAGTAAATAGTCTCAGAATGGTTTGACGTATGCTAATCTAGAAACATATTGCTTCTCAGGAGCTGTTTCTAACCATTATGAGAGTAAATACTCTCAGAATAGTTGTGCGTATGCCAGTCTAGATCCTTGTTGCATCCTAGAAGCGCGAGTATCTATGTAAAAAAATATACCTAGTCGTCAAAAAAGTTTACAAACATCTGAGATAGGATAATATGCAACAATGTATATATATCGGCCGTGATTGTGAATAATATTTACAGTACTGGAAAAATTATTATGGATTTTTTAAAACAGTGGAATTTTTACGAGATTTTCAATATACTTAAGAATTTTAACAACAAGAATATACATTTATTGTTATTATTTTGACTGGAGATTCATCGGGTATCACATTTTTCACAAATGGAAAAACAAAACGAAATTCATGAAAGTCATGAAATTCATGAAATTCAAAAATGAAATTCATGAAACTCCAATCACAACAAAGACACAGCTGATCGAGAGACTAATACACGTGTGGTTTCACTCTGAAAAAATTAAAACTCTATGCCAAATTTTGATGGAGAGTATGCCACACATTTTGATAGAAAGTATAAAAAATCCATAATAATTTTTCCAGTACTGTACTATTGTTAATGTTTATTGTTCATTGATTTAATGTAATAATAATGTGTACTTACTATATAGTTAATAAGTTATCATCCAATGTATACTACAGGATTTCCCGTAAGTCAACGATATCCCGTGGAGGGTGATAGACCAACTCATAACGGACCAGAAAATCGAAATATGACCTTTGTAAAAAATCGCTCGTTCTCGAGATATCGGCACTTTTTTGTTTTCCTTGAAATTCGACACCTTTGTTCAGTTTCTCGATCGCCACGGTCACAATTGTAGCACAATAGGTTTTATTCAGGACTATAATCAAATAGATGGATTGTTCAGGATTACGAATCAAAAATTAGAATCCTAGAATGTTGAAATTTGTGACCGAGGCGATCGAGAAACTGAACAAAAGTGTCCGATTTTCTGGTCCGTTATGAGTTGGTCTATCACCCCTCCACGAGATATCGTTGATTTACGGGATACTCTATATGTAACATTAATAATTACTCTTAATGTGATCCATAAGGATTTCCCTGTATTACACAGATGGCGTGATTTGACAGTTTCGTGAGGAATATCGCATGCCCTTCACTGTCAACACAAATAAGAAAACTAATTCTTCAGATGTTCTATATAGGCATGGGCGTCACCAGAGATTGGAATAGGTATATTTTGTTTCATACTAAATTACAAAACCTCACAAAAATCACATTATTACCACACATTTTCTCATCATGTGTGCTAATAATGATACATTAACCTTTATCTAGGGCACAACTATAACAATTTTTTTATATCTTGAATGTACAATTCTCAAAGAAAAATGTGAAAAACACCTCCGATTTTTTTTTCGTTGGAGACATTAAAATTTTTCCTGAAAGTTGCAAAAAAATCGATTTTCGTATTGATACCTAATAGGTATGCATTAAAATCTAGGTTCTGTAATCGGATTTTGTAGGTTGGATTTTGGTTAGGCCAATGTTCGGTCTCTCCGTAAATAGGTATGAATTAAATAACTGTATAAATAAATAAATAAATTAAACTTACATATTGTTGGAGAATATAATCGTAATATCCAATGAATCCTCCTCTATATCCAAAATGAGAATCGAACCCTCGACTAGTTGGAAGTTGAGCTGTCCTGGATAATCCAAGATGCCACTTGCCCACCGCCCTCGTGGAGTAGCCGAGGTCCTTGAGATATTCTGGCAGAAGCTTCTCTGTCAGGGGTAGTCCTCTGGCTTCCATGTTGGATAGTGGAATCCCGTGCATTCCTGTTGGACAAATTTGAAAAAAAAAAATAGAAAAAAAAACAATAAGTAATCAATTTGGTCGCCACTGAACCGTGTAGGTACTTTTTTAGATACTTTTTCTGGTGGCTTTTCATAAGATATTTCATAACTTTTTAGGCAAATAGGTTCGCTTATATCGAATTTTGTGCACAGATAATAGTGTGTGCCTTTTTTTACACATAGCATTCACCGGTTGCCCCATTATAGGGATATATAGCAGTAAGTAATTTTTTATTAGGTATACTAGTTTTTTCTCGTATACATATATAATTAGGCAGTCCACCCTAATTGGGTGCCAGTATACTAGTTAAGACCCGTAAAAATTCACGGAGGGTAAAACACTTTTTACTAAAAAGACTGTTTTACTAAATAATCAAAACTTCGACATGGTAGACGAAGAAGAATACATTAACTCTGAAATCACTGACAATTATAGAATATGACGATTTGGTAACATAATATTAGGTAATTATTATATGACTATATACCTAATAGTTTTTAGTTTTTTCATCAATAACGCGCTATTGTCATTTTAATCCGTTTTTTGTAAGTACTTATGAATGTACTTATTACATGATGAATTCTTACCTAATTGTGCTGAAGTATGCAAATATTGTGCCAGTTACAAATTATAGATATTTGGAAACGTCATTCATCATCAAATGAAATAAACATAAATATTCATCATCTTACTAGTCACTACATGAAGATTCTCATACCCGGGCAATTTTACGAACAATAACGCAACTCGGATTGCCGGCCAAATGGAGCAATTAATTGCGCAATTATTACTGCAATATTTCACACTTTCCTATTCTACACAGTATACAAATTATACTTTGAAACAGAGTTTTAAAACGACGTACTTGGGGCTGGCTTTCATTGATAACCAATAGAATTTGATTAATAAAACCGGCGGCTGCCAGTTTTATTGTATAATTTTATCAAAACGGGCGTGCCCAGTGTCCAGAGCATCAATACAGGATGGTGCCGTACCAAAGTGTCTGACAGAGACCTAGGGATACAGAAACAATAAACAGTAAAACAGTACAATTGCTATTCCTAAATTGAAAGCTCATGTCGTGAAGTGCAAAATATATGTTTTTTTTTAATTTTCTTCTTCTAAATTATTTTTATATTTCTCAATATTTTACACATACAAATATGGTTCCTTAAAACTATACATGTTTCGAGATACCTCCCCAATAGAGAGAAGTCTGTGTGGGGAGGGATCCTGCATATATAATACACATAGCAAAATCATACATAGCAAATATCATACATACTCGTAGTAACAAAGTTACATCCCGCGAAACAAATGAAACTACTGGACCAAATGCCTCTATCATGTGTCCCTTAACTTCTTTTTTGAAGGCCACTCTGTTTCTAATATCCCTCATTCCGCCTGGTAGCTCATTAAAATACTTTATGCCCATATATGTGTAATGTCTCTGGGCGACATTCTTCCTGCAGGGTGGTATCGGTAGACAGTGGTATCGCACAAAGATTTCAACTTAGGTTTTGTTGAATATTTCTCAGAATAAAATTAAATTTAAAGTTTAATAGATACTGAGAACAACATCCTTTTAGTTTTATAATTGAATTCAACAGGTTGATGTGATTTCCTCAAGGCACGGCTGTGATAATAATGAATTTCCTTCCAAACGCAGACTTGGAATAATGGAATTATCTCAGCCAATATGTCGGATAATTATCCAAGCGAGGAGACGTGGCTGCGACACAAGCGGCGCGCTCAGAGCAGGCGTGGAGTAGGCCCCTACCTGGTACCTATTTCAGCCTGAAACACGAGACATTTCTCGCGGAAAATAATGGTTCTTAAACTTTTATTGATTTAGTCAGCGTGTAATGCTTTTTTGCAACGCAGGTTCCCTCAATACAAATATTTTAACATAGTATACTCGCATGGCCTGAAAATCTCAAATTCCAGCTAGGTAGGTATTTATTTATTTGCTGACTCACCATCACCTTTACATTTCTCTCTTTCTGTAGCCATGTTGTAGGATTAATTCATAAAACGTTATAGGCGAGTTGCCGTCACTAAGAAAATTTATGGAATAACAGTCCCTTAACAACGAGTATGACGGACCACGTATTACATTCTGTTACGAGATTTGACAGGAGTGGTGGTCCTGTTTGATCATTATGCTGTGTTGCCAACTACTACAGCACGGCTAAAGTACCTTCTCCAGGAGGCGGTGGCTGACTGGTTTTTGGTACCTATGTACCTACAGCTGTTAGTAGGGACTTAATTGTCATCCAACTACGACATGTAGAAAATTTGTTGTCTGAAATAAAAGCTGATATTCTGTTCAATCCTCTCACGCTGCCTCCCTTGCGGTGTAGGCAGAGAGAACAGATTACCAAACTTCCCTAAATTTTTCACACGTCTTGCTTCCGTCACCTACATACAATTAGTAATACACACTTTAATAATAATAATAATAATTGGACCACTTATTTGGCGCCGTTTACGGAAAAATCACACAAATTTATTGACTCACAAGACGCACAAAATAATTAAAAAAAAAAACAATTAAAATTAAATTTAAATCTACACAGCACAAAACTGCAGTAGTGGCAGCTAGAACAGCGCCATCTGTTTATGATTACTTTTACTCAAACTCACCTCTCAAGTGGAGTTTGGAGCTGAATTTAACATTAATGTGGGTGTAAGTTAGAAGACATCAGTTTACAGATGTGTATAGGAATGTGAAATATGAAATTAATTTGTAATACGAGTATAGGTAGGCATATTATTCTCTAATGTTGAGGACCGGCTATATGCAGATCCATATTCTTCTTAGGTAAGTAAGCGAATGATCGGTACCTCCCAGTGGCGAAGACTGGATTTCTGCAGAAGTAAGCCGGGGCTAACATTTCTTATTGGATCACGTCATATTAGACATTATTCAACCTATCATTTATCCAAAAGGTAACTCGATGGCGCCTTCGCGCCTGGTATGTACTTAGACATATATATATTGTGAATAGCTACTAGACTGCGATATTACATTAAAATTCCCTTCATTCAAACAGATGTGTCTTATTTCATACAATGGTACATACATTTTCAGCTTCAATGGAATATGTTTAAGAAAGAAAAGCAGATACGTACTTTCATACGCAACGCATAAGTCTTTTAGGTAATACTGAGGTACGAACATATAATTATACATTTCCCTTGAGACTGAATTGAATACTTATATGCACGTTTCATCCAACAACATCCTTTCAGAATGCTACAGTAAATCAATTAAAAGTGACACAAGCATAAATTTAGGTGCTACAAGTCTATAAATGGCCTCAGATTCAAGTATTTTCTCTGCCTTGTTTAACTTTGACTGTAGGTATAATATTTGTATTGATAGTTTGATTGTACATTTGTACAATGATATGTAAAAATTGACGAGTAGAAGTGCTCAATTCGGGCCTACGTATGATTGAATATAATAAACGAGAAATTCGGTACTTAGCTAATGAAAATAAAAGATTCTGGGCTTGCAAATACAGATCCAAAAACATTGCTCCAAACTTCACAATAAGCGTGTCGCACATGTGTCGCGTAGTGAAGAATATATTGTAGGCAGAGTTCATGGAATACCGATCCTGTGACAATCATATTCCTGACAGAGAGGTACCAATCACGTAATAAGAGTAAGGTGTGTCAATAAAAAGTTGATCTTCATGTAGTTTTTGATAACCAAAGTGGTAACGCTTTTAAACGAAATCTTATTTGCTAGCAAACGAAATTGTAATTTTAAATTATCCGGGCCAACCATTTCTTGGTGAGGCCTGATAACCCCCTTGTGTTAAAAAATAGAACAATGTACTATTACTTTTTACACACAACTCTTCCTTACATGCGAGAAGTCGAAATGGCATAACTTATCACCAAAAAAAATATTAAAGACGTTGTTGTTACCTAATCTTATGGGATATTTCCCCGTCATGAGAGCACTCCGTGACGGCGTGCAGGTTGGCTGGGAGTAGTAGCTGTTCATGATGATGCCATTGTAGCAAAGGGCGTCTATGTTGGGCGTGGGGATCTGACTGGATCCGTGGAAGCCCACGTCATTCCAACCCTGAAACATAAAACCAACATTAGAATAAAAATATAGTAAAATCCATCTAGTTTGAGCATCCCCTATAAAGCAGATGGAGAGAAAATAGCAACACACTTGCACTTCAATACTTAGATAAATCATTCACGGGTCTGTCCATGAGAATTAAATCGTCACGATTATTATTATTATAGGTTTGAAAACTTACTACTACTACTATTTTTTTGAGAGACTAAGAGAAAAAGATTGTGACGTAGACGCTTTTTAAAAAAAAGTATAAAGAATACCTTCAACAATAATACATATTTTCCATAATACCTAATACGCAAAATTGTCTCATTTTAAACTTTTATTTAGTAAAATTGGTAATTTGGTGAATCTGGTACAGAAGAGCGTTTCGTGAAAGTTTTTTTTATGTATTTCTTAATTTCAGTTGAGTGATGAATGGCCCTGGCACCATGCGCCTATCGTTTCCGAAAGTATTTGGCTCTAGAACCTTATAGATATAAATATTATAATGGGCGACATCTATTCAAAACTGCACAGCTTAGGACGACAACGTACACGAGAAGCCCTTTTTTGTTTGAAAGTTTTTTTGGCTGAATACGTAGGTTAGTAAATTACGATTGTCTAGCAACTTAGATAGATGTTCTTTCAGTTCCATGAACTACGAGTATATTGCTTTACTTATTAATTTTATCGATAATAAAGTCTGTTGAGAGGCAATAATCATATTCTTACAGTCATTCGTCAATCTGATGGAGAAGGAAAGGAGGTAAGGGGGGCTTTGCAAAAAAAAAACTATTTAAACGGAAGAAGAACAACTCATTAATGGTACTGAATGGTACTTGTATTAATATACATTAAATGAGTATTTGATCCGAAGTAATTCCAAGATACTTAATACACACGATGACCTCCAGATTGTGATCTGATAACACTCAGGGAAATGATGGAGTGGCGGGGGAGATGAATGCAACCAAACAATTGTAGAAACAATGGTAATAACCTTGTTCAAGTACACACAATCAATAAGTCATTCTAATAATAGAGATGGTAATAAGCTCTCTAATAATTCGATGGAAGTTTTTGAGAGCAAAAGTATTTTTTTTTTTAATATTCCGGAGCACGCTAAGAATACATTTTTAACTAAGGTCGGTGTTTGTGATATGTTTTATGTACTTTTACTTTGTGTACTATTATTTATTTATTACAAAATTACAATTACAAATTAAACAAATACAAATTAGATATTGAACACTTAACATTAGTTTAAACTACCCCCCCAAATTTAGCATAGCTCGTGCTCTGGGAAGGAGCAAAACACAATATTACAATGGATATTACGTACTTCTTCATTTTTTTTCACTATAATTGAATTGTGAGATAATTTTCCGTATAGTTCTAAGTGTTTATTGCACAAAAAAAATATTGTAAATTTATTAAATACATATTATGAATTTAATTATGGATATGTACAGATTTATTTTACAGTTTACAGCATACTGACAACAAACGAGTGGTCACGAAGTTCTTCGGAATTTTCGGTACAGACTAAGTAGGTATTTATTATACCTTGGCAGGCATTTATTATACCTTGGCTATATTTGATAAAGTATGTACCTTATAACTCTATCGTTAAATCTAGTATCCGTGGTGTGGTGATCCATGCGACAAATAACTCTAAAAGGAGATTGGATTTATGTACGTCTAGCTAATTACGAGTATGTAATAGATTATCAAAAATCGATGAAATATTCGAACGTTTACACCCCTAGATAATCAAATCGTTGAGGTGGTTTAAACCTGTGTAAAGAATGAATGATCGATTTCATGGCTGTGTGAGAGGATTAACACAATTATTCTGCAATTACACTTAAATATTTTTAGATACATACATAGACTTTTATAGTATTTCTTATCTTTACGTCATGTTTTATGAAATTGTGTGTATTTTTGTACAAATCATTTTGAATCTGTGGGATCTGACTGCCGGTAAATATTTCTACTAAAACAATGATTTGTTAAATATTAAATGACACATGTTTATCATTTAGAGGTCACACTCGTATAATTATTTATTTAATATTTGTTAATGCTTTTACTCAACCTCGAATTGTCTCCCACTTTTTTTATTAATATTTTTTCGAGTGTCGTGCGCCCGCTATACGCTCGCGAGTCACCACGACCTTTTGGTGTTCATGAGTAAAAAGGGGTGCGGATGGAACATTTGTCTTGACGTGTACGTAACCGTCCGTTGACGCCTTTTTACTCATGAACACCAAAAGGTCGTGGTGACTCGCGAGCATGTAGCGGGCGCAATTTCGTACAATTAATCCCATAAGACATATTATTCTGAAATATGAACTCATAAACTAATTCAGATCTTTAAAGGTGCGCTTACACGAGAAATAATTGCGGCAACTCGTACAGATCGTATTGATTAACATTATTTCGCAATTTATATATTATTACAACTTATTTAATTTATAATTATAGGCATTGCGGTACATTCACACTTATAATAATTAATGTTCACTAAGGCGAGCTTATAGCTATACAGCGATCTCTTCCAGCTACCCCTAGTTTACATAATATCTTGTGAAAATTAAAAACTCATTAGGAATAGAAAAATAAACCTTTCAAAAATTTCTAATAACGGAAGACCTTAGATCTCGACAACCGTTACTAATATGCTTTGGAAAAAATAGAGTAGATACATTGAAAAAAAATGTTAAAAACACCTCTGATCTTTTTTCCGAAAGACAGAAACTCGTTTTCCGGAAGTTGCGGAGATTTTTTTTGTATTGATAATATGCATTAAATCTAGGGAATAACCGTAAAAGTTTTTTGATTGAAGAGAATGTGTGCGCCTTGTGTAAATGATTGTCGTATGTTGTCTTTTCATTAACATGCACATTATTTGTAAGTACATAAATCAGGTAAACATAGATGAACATTATGCGATATCAACGTTACGGTTTCAGTAATCAATTTCCTAGTAATTATTGGACCAATAATTACTACGAAATTGGGTTACATGTAGTCAGGTTGGTGAACTAGAAATAATATTGTTATAATCGCAGCAAATTGGGGCATATGTAAATTAAGTAATTAACTAGGTATACCGCAGGGTCAATTATTATGGCTCTTGCCCTAATTGGGTAAATATATGTCAATATATGTAACTGGCCACGTAAAAGGCTAGTGAAAAATCTAAAAGAATAATAGTTTTTTTTGCGTTTGCGTTTGCATCTACAAACTTAAATACCTACTTTCCCAAAAACTGGCTAACCTGTATAAATGCACACACACAATGCTAATTAGCATTGCGCGCTTAGCATTACGAGTATGCATACTGACATTACAAAAATTTCTAAAAACGGGATACCTTCTATCTCGAAAACCGTTACTAAATATGCTTTAGAACAAAATAGGGTAGATGCATTGAACCTTTATCTAGGGAATAACCGTAAAAGATTTTTTATATCTTGTATAGATTTCTCAAAATAAATATTTAAAAACACCTCTGTACTTTTTTCCGAAAGACCGAAACTCGTTTCCCGAAAGTCGCGGAGTAATTTTTTTTTTGTACTGATAATCTGCATCAAAATCTAGGGAATAACCGTAAAAGTTTTTTGATACACGCAAAATTAACCCAAAAAAATGGAAAAAACGCTATTTTTACCATTTTATCATGCGATTGTCACGCGATTTTGAACCTTAATGCCGTGGGAAATGTCTGTGACGTCATTCCTGGTGCCATGCCCTTAAAGTTAACTTTAGTTAGCGTAAACAGTAAACACCCACAACTAGCATGTACCTACTTTGCCCACTTGAAGATCAAATGAATTTATTAAAGAAATACCTATTAAAAATATGCGTAAACACCGGTAAACGTGCTAGTTAGTATGTAGATCTATAATAGTAAAATGATTGTATAATGTTACTACTTGTCTATATTAATATCTACAGAGTACAGACTACAGACAATGATCCTAGATAAGTGTGTTGTAATTAAAACCTAATTTTATGGCAATCCGTCATCAGCGACTTTACCTACATACCTAATTAATATAATGAGAGATCCTACTTTACATATTATATGAGGTCATACATACTTCAGATTATCATTCGGTCATATCTAGTATCATTCTCTTATTATGGACATAATTATACTCTGTATAAGTAGGTATTTATTGTTCTTCAACGAAGAGTAAGGCGGACATTGTCAAATTTTCTGTACCTTTGACAAAAAAAGCTGTGCACTACTGACTTTGAATTAATTGTTTATGATTAAATAGTCGTAGCCTGGTTGGTAACGCGCTCGACTTGTTAATCCAGTGGGCGCGGGTTCAATCCTCGACTTACTCCACTTCACAACACAAGCTTTAAAGCTTTCTGTGAAGTGCACAAAGATGTATTTGGGTTTATTTCGATAAACCCAAATTCATTAATAAAAAAAAAAAAAAAACCTCTTTTCACGGAAAAATGCTCAATTATGTTCTATTTATTACACATAATAAGAAATTTTATTAATTTATCTTTAAAAAAAAAACACATTTTTAAAAGAATTTTTAAAAAGCTGTTCTTACTTAATTTTTATTTCATTGTAAAATGACGGTCACACGCATTTTCCATAGAAATGTTCGTTTTGTAACGATTTTTTTATACAAATTTCATTACAAAACGGACATTTGTATGGGAATTACTATGAAATAAAGCTGCATTTTTAATTTTTTCTATTTTTTTTTCTCACGGAAAATTAAGTAAGTCTAATATACCTACATACTAAACGATTTCTTGTCTTCCTTAAACATTTTTGTTAAGTGTAACGCTTCCAAATTTTGTATTTATATTGTCAAAGGGGAATTATGCTGCATTAGGTTGCAAAAAGTTTTGAAAAATAATGATGGACATTTGTATTTAGCTTACTTCTTATCAAAGTGTTTAACGGGTCCATTAAACTAAAAAAAGATTTAGAATCTTTGGTAAGACCGACAAGATATTGCAGAGTATTTACACGGACCACAGCACGCCTTACGGAAGTGCAAATTATTTTTCAAAAATACCGATTCTAAATTTCAATACACGGTTCACTGATCTAGTAAGGGATCTATGTAAACTATTCATTATTTGATACGGCATCTGTTTTTTTAAAAGTGACATGATCATTGTTAGATCTTTTCAAGGATCTACAATTAAATTAAGGATAAGGATGTGCAAATTATTTTAAATCGTTTTTTTTTTCGAAAGATCTGTGCGTCTGCTCTGACTTATATGAAACTAGTTATGAGAATCTAATTCATGAGGTACTTAGGTATACCTAACCTATACATGTTTTACAACAACTTGACTAATTGACGAAATGCTGGTCGGAACCTTTTACCTTCCGATCAGCATTGATCTTGGATCATATTTTCTGTTCTATTGATGTATAATTTTATATGTTTGCATACTGATGTTTCTATTCTATACTATTCTATACCCTCACGCCACCTCCTTTGCGGGGTAGGCAGAGAGAACGGATCGCCAGACTTTCCTATCCTGACACACCCTTCGGGCTTCCATCACATTCATGCAGTTCCTCATACATACTCTCCGGTTACTTTTACTCAAAACACGTCCGTGCTTGAGTATCTGGTCGACATGGTCCAGCCAGGTGGTTCTCGGACGGCCGCGTTTCCTTACACCTCCTCTTTCACCCACTGATGTACTATTGTTTATATATAATTATTTTTCGCATGATATGTTCAAATGACGATTCCAGGTGTCCGGATGGGCCTACGGATGATAAACAACAATAAACAATAAACATGGGGTAAAAAGCGTCAATTTTTATTATAGAATGCGCGACGTATCAATGTGTTATGTGTGAACGGATGAACAAGGGTTCGATCCCCGATTCCCACCTACTCCACGTCGCGACGCAAGATTTTCTATCTCACTGTGAAGTACACACAAAATATGTATTTGGGTTTATTTCGATAACCCCAAATTCATTGATTCAATAATTTAACAATTCGCAGCTGAAAGACACACTGAAAAAGGAAACGCCGTGCTTATAGGAGAGTTTCCTAAAATGTTGCTGAATTGATATACCTACACACAAATAGGTATATGACGTAATAATATGTGTATGTAGGTAGGAATCTTATTGGCGACGCGACGTGTTGTCTGCTAAAGCTAGAGTGTGTCCCTGACATTAGGCAGGTTCTTACGCAATATATTATTAAATGCCCCACGGCTGTCAACATGCTGACTGTACATATAATCTAAACCTAAAGGTAGTATAGATACATCTACATTAATATCTACAGTTGATTAAGTACGTGTCCACTATCGATAGCATTTGAAATACGTATTTTAATTAGGGGTACTTCGACTACCATACCTACTGCTACTTGTTTTTGTTTTTATCATTGTTAGGTCCAACTGCAGACACAGAATCGTAATTTCTACCAATACCTAAAAAAAACAAATGATGAGGGAGTAGAGAAAGTTACAATATAGTATATAATAATATGATTCAAGTTCATTCGGAAGATTCGATGCTGATCGGAGTGTAGGTAAATATTTTCCACTATAGGATTTCGTCAACTTCGACTTTTAATGCTTTGCAAGATAATGGTAGAGTTCCTCGAGAGGACAAAAATTTTGCGTTCTACGAAATGAGATTAAAAAAAAAAACAGGTACTCTACTAAGAAATATAATCTTAAACACCTATAATTCCCATTTCTTATATTTTATTGCCACCATCAATTCATAATCTTCCTCATTTTCAAAAAAGAATCTAGAAAAAGTTTCCAGAGTGTATAGTACGTAGAGGGGTCCCACCAAAAATTAAGCCTAGGGGTCAACAGATAACACCAGTAATATGTATGATTTACTATTAAAATAATTTGATTAGGTTCTTCGATAATCAAAGGATTTACCTAATACGTATAAAAAAATTGCTTACCATATCATCAGCTACAATGAATATAATATGAGGCT
Source organism: Ceraclea dissimilis (assembly GCA_963576895.1). Lineage (NCBI taxonomy): Eukaryota > Metazoa > Arthropoda > Insecta > Trichoptera > Leptoceridae > Ceraclea > Ceraclea dissimilis. The sequence goes on from OY756360.1 coordinate 3,294,764, forward strand.
GTCCTGTCAGTGTGGATATGGCATCTCCTAAGGAAGCTGACAGTGTTGCCAGGACAAAGAATCCCAGCTGGAATCTAATCACCATTTTGTTCCTGAAACAATAAATACGTTTTTTTATAAAACACAAGATAACAAAATAAAATTAATGTTGTTACTTCCTCGATAGAGTCGAAGACTCGTATTCCAGCGAGAATCATCGCTTAACACTGATTTATGCCTTAGGTATTCACATTCAATACTATAAAAATATTTTCTAACATATATTTTTTAAGTGATTCTGGGTTTATTTCCAAAATACATCTTTGCACACTTCAAAGAAAGCTCAAAAGCTTGTGTTGTGAAGTGGAGTAAGTCGGCGATTGAACCCGCGCCCACTGGATTAACAGTCGAGTGCGTTACCAAGCAGGCTACCGACCACCGGACTATTAATTATAGTCTTCAACAACTGCAAATCATCTCAATGTACCAACATAAAAAAAACAACAATTTTTCAACATTGGGCAAAAAAAAACAGGACACAGTGAAGAAAGTTGTGATATGGTTTGATTTATTTGAAAATGTGTATGATATTTTGCACAATAATATGTACGAAAAATGTTTTTTAACAAATAATAAGAAAAAGTAGCGCCGCAAGCATTTTCTCATTTTTAGAAAAATTGTGATTTGATGAGAAAAGGTGTGATAATAATGTGATTTTTTGGGAGGTTTTATCATTTAGTATGAAAAATTATATACCTATTCCAACCCCCCTTTGCCTCCCCTTTACGACGCCCATGCAGTGTACGTAATTCAATAAAAAATAATTACAGAGCAATATAAAATTCATTATTTTAATATGATAATGAATTATTTCCATAGAGATAATTAAATTATAAGGATTCTTCTTATCACGATATACTCGTAGTTACTGCAGATTCATTCATAAGAATAATCTCAGGAAGTAATTTCAATATAATTATAGTAATTAAATTTATATACCGAAGGTTCAATGTAGCAATCCATTGATAATCTCAAGTCACCTGTTTTTGTATATCAGAATAAATAACTTATCGCTAAACTATAATAATATGCAAGTATTTTTCATTCAGAAATATCTGCATGCAAAGAATCGTGTAATTTATTATTTATCTGTGCATCTATGTGCATGTGCATCTATATTATATATATCATCTTCTTCTTCTTCTTTCTCAGCCGTTTTAATTTCAATGCTAGACATATAGGCCTCCCCTTTGACTTTCCACATATCCCTATCCTGGGCATGCTGCATCCACTTGCTTCCTGCGATTCGCCTCACATCGTCAGATCATTTTCCCTGAGGTCTTTCTACGCTCCTTTTGCTTGTTCTAGGTTGCCACTGGAGAGTAGTTTTGGTCCATCTAGAATCGGAGCGTCTGGCAACTTATCTTGCCCAACTCTATTTTAAGGCAGCTGCTATTTCTACCACGTCGGTGACCTTGGATTTCTCTCGTATCCACTCATTTGTCTGTCTATCTCTCAACGAAATACCCAACGTTTTCCTCTCCATGGCTCTTTGTGTTACTAGCAGTTTTTGCGTGATTCCATAATTTTTGTATTAGGCCGAGATTACATAAAGTGCTTATAAATCCGGGATACCGTGCAAAAAAACAAATATTTGTAAGTAAATAATTAAAGCGTAAGTATAAAAAAAGGATCAGTAGGATGGAGTATTTAAAAATATCTCCTAGACTTCGAGTCACTTCGAACAAGGAGTTACTTAAATAACATAAGTAATCAATATATGTATATGTGCCTGATGTCCGCTGTTTAACATCATGCAATATTGGGATTTCCCTACTGCCATGGGATATTATTAAACGTAAATTATTTTAATTTAGAGAATTTCCCACGACCTCTTTAATTCCGGTTTGTTTAACATCTCATGTATAACAATCTCAAAGGTGTAACAACAACACTATCCAGGCAGGTATATATAGACACACAGATATACTAGATGCCTTATCCATTAATAGGTTAAATAATAGGAAAATTTAATGTCCGCTGCCTATTTATTCATCATTTATCTAAACACAGTCTTTCATATTTACCTAATTATTTGATAAAGAATAACAGGGCAAGAATAAAAACTGACGAGGCCATCAAAATTTTGAAAAAAAAAACAATGTTTCAAACACTCATACACACAGATGATCTTTGTAGCGCCCTTTAGTGACAATTCTACGACAACTCCATTCAGTTGATCTTTGTAGCGCCCTTCTGTGACAAGTCTACAACAAGTCCATTCACGGCCGAATTAAGGACCTGATGCAAGAGATGCATATTACTCGTATGGCACCTTATAAGTCTCGTATATATCGACTAGAAAAATTTTCACATAGTCAAAAATTGAAAAATTTCCAGACGGATTACAATATTTCGAAATGCCCTGATGAAATGGAGAGGTAAAAAATATTACAAAAAAATACTATGCATATATACCAGGGATGACTTACCCTTTGGGCGTAATTTTCACGTTGACTTTTGTTTCTGGTTTTTCTTTGTTCGTTACCATCAATGGTATTAATTTTTCATTATTTTAAAATATCAAAGCTGCAGGTAAAGGTTGCAAGTAGTAGATAGATATAGATACTAGGTAGGTAGTGTAGGTACACTGTACATCTATATATAAAGTCTGATTTTTGTAAGTGTTCGCATAACTCCCGCATTTTACGATCGATTGCTGCGAAAAATAACATTTGCGATAATATAGGCTGTGTTCTAACGTCACCGGTTATTGGAGAAAAAGCTTTTCCTAGGAGATGCCATGATGATGAGGCGATCCAAGGGTTGTGTGGGGTACAGAATGGTATCGTATGAAAGGGCGTTGGAAAAGAAATTCAGATCTTAAGTCACATTTTATCCAGCTCAAGCCTATAAAGTGTGTCAGGTTGGTTTGTTAAATTTTCCGTCGCGAAGCACGGGTTACTCAGCTAGTAGCCTATATTAACAAGAAATATTGCAACACAGAAAATTTACAATAGTTTCTAACTAAATATTTGTGGTAAATTGAAATATATACCTTGGAGCTGGAAGTTTAGATATTGAATCCACAAAGTCGCTAGATGAAGCAGAAATTTTCAATAGAAACCGTGAACAAAACCGCAGTCGACAAGCGTTTGAAATGCAGGAAATGTTTTAGTAGGGCTCCAAATATTATAGTATAGTGACAACATAATACTCTGCTGATTGTAACTTAGGCAAAAATGTTTAAGGGTTCTAGAATGTAAAAATTATAATCTAATACTATGATAATTTTATACAAAAACCTTAGTTCTTCCCCGGACACTTCGCTCTAATTAGTCCGAGAGCCCGCTGCTTAATTTATGACGTATCTGTTTTTTGATCGAAATGTGGTATAAACGATAGCTTACCAATAGGGTATTACATCGCACTAGGGTTGCCTATCAAAATCTTGCCGCAACCCCCCTGCCCCCCCCCGAAAAGGTCCCTCTTCGCGGTTTTTCGCATTTTATAGGAATATGGTAAGAGATAGGAGAAAGTAGTCAATGACAAAAATAATCCTTGCTAAATTCTCCAATAAAAATTTGTAAATTAAAAAAATACATTTATAAAAACTTTCAATTTTTAGTACTCACTTTAAAAGAAATTCACTGACTACTTTCATAGAACTGTCGAAAGCTTAACTTGATTCCATTCATTTTCACCCGTATAAATATTAATATTTATATTGTGTTTCTTTGTCTGATGTTTTGTTTTTTCTAATTGCATGCTGATCTTTCCATATATTATATTGTTCACAATTGTCCTTGCATGCATGTCAAATATATATAAATTGGTAATTTTTGAGCCTTTACTGGTCCACTTGCTGTTAATGTTCTACTGTATATGATTTTTGTAAGACTGTCTGTGCTTTAGAAAATAAAATAAAATAAAATTAAATTAAATTTGTTACACCAATGGAAACAATACTTTGCTGTGTGCAGCTAGAAATGCATGACGCCACATGTGATTGAAAATTTAATCAGTTGGTTTCGTCGTTCAACTTTACTTCTTGCAGGTAAGACTGTCTGTCTCAATACTAAGACATTATTCTTCTCACAACTTTCTTAGGAATGTAGTTACTAGTGCAGAGTGCTTTCCTGTGTTTAGTTTTGCGGCAAATAATGCATTTATATAAGAATACTATATCCTTAGAGAATATAAGAATTCGTTGAGAATGCGAATCTACTACATACATAGACATACATGCTGAAACGTTGCACCATTGGAGATAAGTATTCTATTCTTTTCTATTCCCTGAAGCCACGTTTTTATTGTTTACACTGGAGGAGTTTTTATTGTTTATTGTTTTCTATCGTCCGTAGGCCCATTCGGGCACCTGGACTCGTCAATTTTTACAATTATAGCATATTATCAAACAAAAACAATAATCATTATCAGATCAATGCCAATCAGAGTGTAAAGGGCTCTGATTGACATTTCGTCATACATAAAAATCAATTATTCAACAACCAGAGAGAACAAATCGCCAGACTTTCTTATACTTCGTACACACATTTATTCCTTTTTCCCTAACCTTCAAGAATTTCGTAATTCATTCTCTACTAGGTATTTCGTTTACTTAAAACGCCTCCTTCCTTATAATCGACGTGCTGAAGACATAACTAGAAACATATTAAATTAGTCGCCTTTTTTAAATAAACAAAAATCTGTGAAATACTACTACTCTGATAAAACGTACTCAATATAATATTGTGTTTTCTAATAATAAACTTCTAGCAAGAACCTTTGGGGTGGAATCACTATCATCTACTATCTCTTCACAACGTGACCCTTGCGGAGTAGGCAGAGAGGAAAGAACGCTACACCGCCCTATCCTTACATGCACAGTTTGCTTCCGTCACATTCATGCAAATTATCATATACGAACTCTACAAATTACGTTTTCTTACTTAAAACGCGCCCGTCCTTCAAGATAAGCTGACCTTGCTGTAATTGCTGATTTTTTTATTTATTTCTTGTACCTACTCATTTTAGATTATTTACCTGAGTCATACATACACCGATACACTCTAAAAAGTTATATTTATTGTCTGCGAATTGGCGTACCAATGTTTTCCAACTTTATCTGTGAAATTATTGAACTACGAGGTTAATAACATTTACATAAGTAGACATTTTTAACAACTAAATTATCTTAGTAAACTAAATAATAAAAATATAAATGATAACCTAAATTATTTATGGTAACATTAACAAAACAAATATAAGATACTGCAATGAAAACATATGGAAAACATTAAAAAAATGTTGACGAACAAATCCCAATGATTTACTGGACAGTGGAAAAAATTCCATAAAGAATAATCAAATATAATACCTATAGTGCAGGATTGATGTATAAGCCACACAAGCCTAGCTTGGGAGGGGGGTCCAAAAAAATTGCCCCTGGAGTGAACTCCCAAAAGACGTTTCACATGTCTTTCAGCAATTAGGTACAAGTCATGATTGCAAAGAGGAAACCAACAATGTGCCTTATGTAAACGATAATTGAGTATATGATCGGCGCAGTTGGTTGAGGCGGTAGTCTCCCTACGGGAGGTGCCAAGTTCGAACCCCGGCGCTGGCGATATATAGGTATTCCACACTTTGCGATACAGGCTTTTAGCCCAGTGCACGAAAGTATTTCGGTTTGTGTATGCGAGGCCAGATCTTTTTTATATACTTACTTACTTACTTTCCGTGTCCGGATGCCTCAAATCAAGAACCTCCAATAGTTGACCACATGTACGGCCCTGTCATTCGCATTTATGAGATCTTCTCGCGCGCATTTCTCCCCGATTTTAGGACATACTGGTAGGTGTTGATTGTCCTATCTGTATGTCTCCCCACTCACTGGTGTCGTTCTCCGTGTATCCCCATTTTTTGAGGTTACTGTTGCAGCACGACACCCCAGTTGTTTATATAAAAAAAGTACTTATTAAATATACATAGTCATCACTCTAATTAGCGACCTTTGTTTACTCCACATTTTGTTTAATCTAATAAAGTTTAGGAACAATAAACATTCTATCAAAATTAAGAAACTATCACATAACAACATATAGCTACCAATTAATACAATACAACTATTATAGGTAGGTATAATATTATGTATTTCATGTGGGTAGATGAGTTTTGTAATCCTGTTTGTTAATTAAATTGTAACATAGACAGACATATTATAATAACTTTGATCTACGATATGATCTATATTTCACCACGATGATATCGTTAATTAACATTGTTACGATTAATCAACTCTATAAATAGAGAAGAATGTATGTAGGTATACCTAGATACATGTGGGAAATTGTAGAGAAAATTGATTGAAAGAAAATGGAATCGCAGGATTTTCAGACCATTTTTGTCCTTCCAAAATTGTTTGTTAAGTGTTTATGTTTATTTATTTATTTATTTATACCTACTATTATAAACCTGGGGCCATCCGAGTAAATTTGTACCCAAAGAACAAATAAAAAGGCTGGTGTGAGGTGGACCTTCAATTACATTATAATTTTAAAATACAACTATAATCAAATCAATTTGTTTTACACGTGTGTGCATATCAGGTGTATTCCAAATGTGAACGGATGTTATTGGTCTTATATAATATCTATGTATTATATTTCTGGGACAGGACAGACAAACCCAGGACAAAGCCCAATGGAGTGGTGTTGTTGCCGGCCTAATGCTCCCCCAGGAGTTAGTGGAACAAATGATGATGATTATATTTCTATCTACTAATGAAATTGTAAATTATTATATTGTGACTGCACCATCTTCAAATAAATAAATCTTTATTGGCCAAAGAAGAATATACTTACATAAGTATAGTTTCAAAAACAAGACAATGGTAGTGTGCCAAAAGGCATCTTTAACTTCAATAATAAACAAACTTTGGCAAGAAAAGGCGCTTTATGACTAAACTAGATCAGATACTAATCATTAAAAACTAAGAGTATAGGTACATACCGACATTTCAAAAATTTCTAAAAACGGGAGACTTTAGTTTATCTCAACAACCGTTACTAAATATGCTTTGGAACAAAATAGGGTAGATGCATTGAAAATTTATATAGGGAATAACCGTAAAAGATTTTTTATATCTTGTATAGATTTCTCAAAAAAAATAATTAAAAACACCTCTGATCTTTTTTTCCGAAAGACGGAAACTCGTTTCCCGAAAATCGCGTGGAATTTTTTTTCTGTACTGATAATATGCATTAAAATCTAGGGAATAACCGTAAAAGTTTTTTGATAGTCGCAAAATTAACCCCAAAAAATGAAAAGACGCTATTTTTACCATTTTATATATTTATTTAAACTTAGGTATAAGTAAACAACAAACACATATAAATATAAAAAATGGACATAGTACAGATTATAAATCGTTGTTCACTAGGGCGAACTTATCGCAGAACTGCGATTTCTTCCAGTTAACCCCAATTGTATCATGCGATTGTTCACGCGATTTTGAATCGTGGGAAATGACTGCGACGTCATTCTTGGTGCCAAACCCTTAAGGTTTCATAATCATAACTATGAATTTGATTGCACCAGAGGTGAAAAGGTTACCGGACCATTATTTGTGTTCCCTCTGTCAATAGGACACACATTGTGCAATGCACTACATATCTCACTGTGAGTGTAAGTGATGAACTATTTATTCTAATTATTCTGATCTAGTTCACTAAATTTTAACTTCTGTTTCGACACAATGCAATTAAAAGTATTAATTAATTAAAATGTGTAATTATTATCGCCAGGGATCACACACTATAAGTTTCTTAATATGATTAACATATTATTGATTTCCGTAGCGATGTGGTACCCAATAATGCTATCTTTGTGTGGTTTTATTTATTTATAGGTAAGTAGTTCAAGTGAACAATTCAATATCGTATATGGCGTTAAGAAGGCAGAGTCAGAGTTTAAGATCGTGTGAATGTCAATAATATAAGCACACAATCCGATAAAATCATACAAATTGTTCACTAGGGTGAACTCATCGTAATGCTGCGATTTCCTCCAATCAACTTTTTTATCATGGATTTTTATGAAACAATATCAGATTTTCATGGCCGTCTTCAGCAGAGTTGCCATTTTTGTCTCAAAATATTGAGATACCTATGATAGTATTTAGATTTTAGATAGCGTAAGTGACGAAAATCATTAATTATTACAAAATAATGGCTGTCATCAAAATCATACCATCTGTCAAAATCATACCATCAGTGACGGACTACAATTTCTGGTACGGTGTTCCCAAAATTCAAAGAGTGCAAATAATCGAAGAATTTAGGTACAGTGTATGTTTTTTCATAAACCATTTCGCTAGGCTGATTTATTGAATGATTAGATAGCGATAGATTGAAAATTGGGCCTCAATCCACGCGTTCAATATCCCTGGATTATGTAGGTCGTGAGACGCGAGAGTGAAATATGTCATAATGTGTCAAATTAATCAATAAATACTATAAATAATTGACATTATCTTACAAATACACACTACGAGTACATACGTCATACCTACGTATTGTTTTCACTGAATATGTTAGACAGCTATTTAGTTATTTTTAATTAAAGCAATGTTTTCTATTACTATACGTAGTTGTTTCCGGGTAAAGCATATGATAACCAAACCAGCCCAAAAGAGCACCTACCTAGTACTTACCTAGAATTCTCATTTGACAGGGGCGAAAAGAAATCAGGAGAGGGTTTGTGTTGCGTAGAATTACGCCAGCTCGCCCTAGTGAATAATTTCTGAATGAAAGTACCTATTCACTATTTTATTCGTACTGCATATTTTTCGGTAAAGAATTTAAATACTCACTTACTATTAAATTTAAATACTACTTAAGATAGTCAAAACGGAAAACCCCACTGGTAGAAGATTACCCGGAAGGCCACCCAAGAGATGGAAGGATAGCTGGACCTCCTCATTCCAGGACAGCCCGCCGTCACAAATAGGTAACCCGACCTAACACAAGAGGAAGAAGAAGAAATATTTACTTATAAAAAATATCAAAACAAGTCCCACAGTAATAGATATATGGTTAGACCTAGACGAGCGTTTTTTTTTTAATTTCAAAACAATTTTGCCATGTAATTGTACTTTATGTGGTAACATTATTTAGGTGTGTATATGTATGTGAAGCATACAGATATCTATACTATATTTATTACCTGGGCTACTCCGGGTACAAAATCTAGTTAACGTAATTCAGTATTTATTATACTTATTATATTTTAGTATCTATTGTTTTAAAGATTATCAGATATTACATGGTCGAATAGCATTACCTCATCATCATCGCACAACGCACAGTGAAGGAGGGTTACACTTTACACTTTGATCTTAGCCAACAGGCCGAGAAGTGATGAAGGAAGGTTTGACTAAACAAAAAATCGATTCCGAATGTCATATTATGAAGTTGCCCAAAAAATGATTATCTTAAGTGTTTTCATTCACACACAATATTCTTAATCAGTGGTAAACCTATCTGCTGAGAAACATGTGTAATGACTTATAAAATTTCATGTACATCTAACGAGTACATGGTTGGCGCAGTTGGTTGAGGCGGCAGTCTCTCGAGCAGGAGGTGCCAGGTTCGAACCCCGGCGCTGGCGATGTATTCCACACTTTGCGATACAGGCTTTTAGCCTAGTGCAAGGTGTGCAGGGAAGTATTTGGGTTTGTTCATGCAAGCCCAGATCCTTTAAAAAAAACTTTACAGGACACTCGAAAAAAATGAAAAAGAGTGGGGACCAATTCTACAACCCGGAGATCTCACAAGTATGTGATCAATTGAGGTCTCTAAACAAATGGTGCTAAAACTGTAAATGTTGGGTTACCTCACACTATTCGTAATCTAAATATAAAATAAATAAAACGAAAAACTTACCTAATTAGCATTTCAGATGTACAAAAAATTTTAACTGAGTATTTTTTTCAGTTTTTTAACACTTTAATTGCTCATAAAAACATTAACTGATTTATGTAATTAAATTTGTGTTTCAAAATCACCACTTAAGCACATAAAAAAAACACTATTCAGCCAAAGTATGCAAAAAAAAAACAAAACATGAAAAACTGTGTAAAACACTAGAAAACGATGTCCACTTAACGAAGAAGTAAATGTAGCCAATCAGAGCGATGTTTTTTTATAAAAAAAATGATTGAATATGACAGATTGTTCCGTATTCGAATAAAAGTTTAAAAAGTGTTCCAAATTTAAAACGAGGACGCACTGACGGCAACGCGACGTATCTGCAAATTTATTAAAAACAAACTAAATTGTTATAATAATGCTGGGTAGGTACTGAAGTATTATCTACTACTTACTATGACTTATCGCACACTAGAATAGGAAGATTTCGCGTTTTGTATCGTTTATCTGCGGCGGTAGGCCACGACGATGTCAGCGGCAAATGTATTACAAAGTGTGTGAACTAATCAAACATTGTAAATAGAATATATTACGTGGAAATACAATAGTCCCTCCTACCACTTTATTATATCCTGATCTGTACAACAAATCCTCCATTATCAAAAGCCAAACCTTTGATTCCATTATTATTTTAATTCAACCGATGTCGAAACTCACATGTTTTATTATTTAATTCATGAGAAAATCTCCTATACCCTAAGCTACTTACTCGTTTGACCTATTTTTTTGTGTTTCATAGATCTCTGTTTTCGAACGGTTAGTCTGTTTTCAAATGTTATGAACACAGTGTTTTCAAATGTCGCATTAACCGTACGTTTTCGGGGTAGCCTCTCTCTGTAAAAAGTTAGTGCTGTAAGGAGCCAGAGAAACCATGGTATCAGCTCCAGTACTTATTCTTTTAATATAGACCTGTCTGAAGGACCTGTCCTGAAAATGGCTCCACACGGTACGAAAATACGAAAAGGATAAAAGTATAGGATAAAAGTTTTCCCATATTTTTTTCTAATAAAATGAGTAAGCAAAATATTTTCCTCATGATTTGCTAAAAAACGCCGTTACACGCTTATCCTAGACTGGTTCTTCAGGAGGTCAAAGCATCTGCTTACCTTCACCAGAAGTCTTCATTTCTTGTAGTGTATTTTGAGGGATAACCCTAAAAATAAATACTTTATAAGGGTTCCAAACGCAGCTTCTTCTTTCTCAGCCATTTTAATTCCAATGCTGGCCACAGGCCTCCCCTTTGAGTTTTCACAGATTCCTATCCTGGGCATGCTGGATCCACTTGCTTCCTCCTGCGATTCGCCTCACATCGTTAGACCATCTTGCCTGAGTTCTTCCAACGCTCCTTTTGCTCGTTCTAGGTTGCCACTCGAGAATCTTTTTGATCCATTTAGAATCTGAGCGTCTGACAACGTGTCCTGCCCAACTCCATTTAAAGGCATAAAAACCTCTGGACTAGCCAGTCTATCATTTTAATTTTTACCATGATACCTGTTTAAAAATAGATACGCATTACTAATGTAAGTAGACACTAGGTATATGTATATTATTATATCATAGGTGATAGGATCCATTCAGCACTCGAACTCGACGAGTTGTCTCGGGCAGTATGAGTCACCGCTTTGGATTTCAGATTCAATAAATAAATTAACTATCGAATTATGCTTTTGATCACTCAATCCTAAAGTTGAGTTAACCGTTCAGTTTTTTAAAGTATTTAAACAGTCAGTTTTTATAGGCAAAATACTTATCATAAGCAATACAGATACGGCACCTAACCTACTTCTTCTAGTCGTGTCGGTCGGCACTCACTACTATATCCCCATCCGCTCCCAAAAAGCCACAACCTCTCCTGCGTCATCGTCCAAGGGGGAGCGATCTGCGAGACTCTCCCATTTGCACCGCCCAGGAGCAATTGGGCAGGCCAGGAGGTGCTCAATGTCCTGCAGTTTCCCGTAGACGCACGTCGCGTCCTCAGCTATTGCCCATCTCTTGAGGTTTTTTCTAGTGCAGCCGACCCTAGATCTGATCCTGTTGAGGGTTTTCCATGCTGGCCAGGATAGATCGTGTCCTGGGGGTATGGGTTCCATTGGCGTGTTAAATACGGTCCTTTGTGAATCCTGTACTGTGCCCCTCCACATGCTAATTCTTGCAGTTTTAGATATATCTGCTTGGGGTTTGGTCGCGTTTAGGAAGCTCCTCCTAGATTTGAGGCGGCCAGGTGGTGGCAGGTGCCTAATGGAAGATATAAGGTTCTTCTGCTTTTTCGGGTTTTCTGACTGCGTTTGTGGTTTCGATTCATTTATCGAGCTTTCTGTATCGTAGCTAGTACCAAATAATCAATTGAAACAACAAACGTAGTGAAGATTCGACTGTCACTTCTGAAAAAAAAAACGTAACAAAATGAAAATACTGACTATATTTTTTATTCAAAATACTGACTGATTTAAATTTAAAACAAATTTTATAAAATCCTTGAATCCAACCGGTTTCTTAGAGAAAAGGAGTTATATTAAAGATTTATTTTATGACTTTTGATATTCGATTAGACAATCGAATTTACATAAAAATTAATTCTTGAAATAAATATTAAACTATAATAAAATTATAATTAATATCTTACAAATGCTAAAAAAAACGCTATATTTAACAATTTTACATGCGACTATTCATGCGATTTTGAACCTTAACGCCAAGAGAAATGACCGTGACGTCATAGTTGATGGGTCCCTACCTCGTTGTTTTGGATTTATCTACTGTAGGTACCTACCGGTAGACGAGTGAAAATTGAACTTTTTGTATTGAGTTAAAGAATTGACGACAGAATTTCCTCTGCAAGTTGCAAAAAGTACTATTAACTACGATACAAAGTTCGTTGATCTTACTTTAAAATTTACGTAGTCGTGAATATTGAGTTAGGGAGTATTGCAGTACAGTGTCCAATGGAAAACTTTCTTCAGACTCTATTTCATTTATTCAGTTTTCGTTGATATTCAGCCAAGTTCTTAAAAGTTAACATTTTTAAAAGGGTCATAGTAGTAAAAAAATACTAAGACAAAATTAGCAAATACACGAATTTAGCGGATGAAATACAGGAAATGTGGCATCAAAATTCAGTAAGGGTGGTTCCGGTCATAATTTCATCTACTGGAGTCGTACCAAAAACATTACACAAAGCAATAAAAGATTTGGATTTAGGGAAAAATATTTCAAAGAATGTCAAAAATCAATAATTTTATAAGCACATGTTCGATAGTCAGAAAATTCCTTAACACTCCGTCATAGGTACAAATTCATTTCGAAAGCAAGGAACTTGGCTTCTGCCCGTTCTTGCTTTCTTGTAGTTCCAGCTTGTGCTGAGATGTGTGGAAATAATGCGGACAATTTCTAATGCGCCGTTTTGTAGAGCAAGTCCACCTCAAGGGTGCCTTTTACATTAAAATAAGCTAACCTAACATCTAAAACTACATGTTCTATACTGTACTAAACGATTTTTAAATAGGTGAGTTTTAAGCTGGCTCTTGAATTTAGAAGTTGTTATTGGTCTTGTGTATTGATATTTTGTACTAATGTACCTGTCAATGTTTGTTTTTGTGACTGTATCTGTTCCATGTGTAATACATATATAAATAATTAAATAAAAAGATAGTTGTTTTTGCTTTTCTGATGTGTACAGTAAGTTCATTCCAGCCAGAAGGCCCTGCTGAGCTGAAAGCTCTGAATTTCATCTTCGGGTTGACTGTAAGATATTGATTTTGCAATAAGTCCGCCTTTTGGCAAACTGTATTATCTTGTTTTGTTTTTGTTGTTACATATATTTACTGGCCAATAAAGTTTTATTTATTTATTTACGTAGTTGATTTTAAATAGCGTCTAACCGAATGGAAGAAAATAATTTATTGTAGTCTGTGTATTTTTAGTTATTTCAAGATTCATGATATATAAATGTGTACTTTATTGGGGTGGGGAGGTGTTTGGAAATATTGTAAACTGCTGATGCAAAAGTAATTGGAATAAATTTGAATACTTAACTTAATTTTAATTAATTAAGTACCTAATTAATTAATTTTAACAATAAATAACTTTGAATTGAAATGTAAAGAGAAATTGAAAATTATTGTTACTTATGGATGTTTCTTGACTTCGAAATTTCGTTGATGGTGTTAGTATTTGTAATCATCATCATCATCATCTTATTATCAAAATTATTCTAATATATTGCATTGATTTAATTTCATTTTGTTTTATATAGGCATATAAGATTTTGATTGGTTTTCGGATACTACGCGTGATTTTGCTTTTGGGCGAGCTTTCGACGTCTCAAGGGACGTCATCTTCAGGCAATACGTCTAATACATCTATTCCCTGAAGATGACGTCTCTTGTGACGTCGAAAGCTAATTAAGAAACAAAACCAACGTCGAAAGCGAATAGAAAGTTACAATATGTATCTTCACACAAATCAGTGCCATGTGATTTAAAATCAGTGGATTGATTTTGGTTTCATGCGTGCTTCTAATATCGTTTGTGTGTGCGTGTGTGTGGTGTGTGTGTGCAGAATTCACATTTTGCTAATTGGAATATCAAAAGCATAATTAATATTAGTCAAGATGCCTACATAAATAAATGCATAATATGTAGAGCAGTGGCGAAGGGTGGATTTCTGCAGAAGGGAAGCCGGGGCTAACATTTCTTATGGGATTACACGTCAGATTAGACACTATTATACATATCGTTTTATCCAAAAGATAAGTCGATGGGAATCGTGTTCTTAGGTAGCTTCGCGTCTGATGTAGAGACATAAGTCTACAACATCTTACTAAATAGGTAGGTACTCCTATTAGTTGTGAGATTAATAAGTTGGGAGGACAGCTCAAAAAATTTAACGAGTTAGTAAACTGTGTGTTACACAACGTCAAACAATAATTGTTTATAGAATCGCATAATTCATATTGATGTATTATCTTTACTTAACTATACACAGTATTTACTTAAACATATTTTAAGTTATTAACTTTAGTGTCTGGAGTTGCGAGGAATCGTATTAAATATTAGGAAATCTCAAAATAGTAACAATTCACGCTTTCATCGCAAAATAGTAACAGTTCACATTGTCATCTCAAAATAGTAACTATTCACATTTGAAAAAAAATAACTTATGGACAAAAAAAAACCAATACTCAAAACCTATTGATTGGACGCCATGTCAGTACTTTTTGAAAACTTCGGTACACTCCGTGAAAAATATTTCAAGGTGAAGTTGCATGCCAGGCCACCAAGCGCGTCTCATGCGTTTTCGTCTTATGTGAGTCCGTCCCGAAAAATAGGAATAAATATGCCTACATACATACGTACAAACATTTCAATATATTCTACAGTTGCCGATGGTCGCTTCATATTATATGAAAAACTAAGATATTTCTATCTCGTATGGGTTATGTCTGAGTAGACCGAAACAATCGAAACATTAAATATTATGGTTGTAGTAAGATTAGTAATTAATATGAGTATCACACGCCGTCTATGAGGTGACGACCTTCAACTGTTATAATATCAATGTTCACCTTTTGTGCCCGAAATTCGGTTTCGGACTCAATTTTTTTATGCCAAAAACGTAGGTAGCTAAAAGTGTCACATTTTTTAAAAATATTTTTGTTAATATTGTGTACATTAAGGATCCGAATGTTCGGTTTCGGGTTCAATTTTTTTATGCCAAAAAACATAACTAACAAGGTCACGATTTTCTTCACAAGATTGATGTTAACATTTTTTTTTCTAAGTCCGAATTTCGGGTTCGACTTCTTTTTTGCAATAAATAGATAAAAATTTAACATGATCTTCAATTGTTCACATTGGTATTTAAACCCTAAAATTCGATTTCTTATACAAAATTTATCAAAATAGATAGGTATGTGACAAAATAAATAAAAAAAACTGTCAATTTTTTGACATCTTTGATTTTTAGCTTGACAGACAAAAATTAGAATTACATACCTGCACAAATGCGAGGTCGATTCTAACGGTAAAAGACCAACTCTGTTTTAAATCATCAAAATATTATAGGTTTTTCTACTCATGTCGATCGCTTAAAATTAATGTTCGAATTTCGGCTTCATAATGTAAAAAGGTAGACTAATTTCGGCCTCATTATGTATTACCGGTGAACACATTTTCGGTTTACTTCCAATTACAATTTTCGTACCTTGGTTGTGTGTATCGTGGTAGCGTCTACTGCCAAAATCTCATACAAACATTACTACCTAATAACTCACTACTTCACCTTAATCGTTCGTAAAACTCTCAAATATTTTATACAGAACAGCGCTGCTCAAACGGAAGCGCAACCAAGAACACTTAATTCTAAGCCCTGATTGGTTGATTCTTACAGCGGGTGATTTTGGAAATCCACTGTTTGTGAACTGCCTATTTGCGTTTTCACTGTTGCTGTTGCAACGAGGATTTTTTTTTTAGAGAAAGCACATTAAACAGATCTGTCTAATTTAAAGCGGGCACCTAAAGGACACCAGAACCAATCAGGGCTTGGAAGTAAGTCTTCTAGGTTGCGTACGTCTAAACTTCACTTGAAATCTGAGGCGTTGTGATTGGTCTAATGTTAACCAATAGGATCGAAGGAGCGTCAAGATTATTCTGGCGCGAGACGCATGTAAAAATATGTGTTCGTCTTCCTCTTCTTGTGTCGCTCCTATCCGAGCTAGGCAATTACCAATTGAAACTCCTCGCGATGCTTGTTATATGAATTTTGCTGCCTCGGAGATTTTAAGCCAGTGCTGAAGATTTCCGATTTTTAAGATTATCTTCCCGTGCACTACAAACAATCGAAGGGTATATTTTTCTACACGGAATATATGGCTAAAGTATGCGGCCTTTCCTTTTTTGAAAATAGCCAACAATTCTATGAAAATACAGACACCTAGTAATTGTTAAATATGAATGAATTTAAAGAAAATGAATAATATTCAAAACTAAAAGAAAATCCTGACGCTGTCGATTCCGTAAGAAAACAGTGGTTTAGATAACGGGGGTCACTATTAATTAAGAAAGAAGTGGTGTGACAGGACATGAGAGAGAGTGACGTTGTACCGGAGGATAAGCAAGATAGAGCAAAGTGGCGGCGAAACATAAGAAAACCAGACCCCACCACCATGTGGGATTAATAATTGCTAAGGAGAAAAAGAAGGAGACTATGAATTAAGAAAAAAATGGAGGCTTAATTACGTTCCATAGTAATTCTACGTACGTGTATCATCTATGTAGACTTGTTTGTTTATTTATACTTAACTTTATTAAAATACTAACGTATAAATGATAAAACAATTCCATAATATAATTATAATATCAGTTTCTAACCTTATTATTGGTAATGACATTTCAATAATATTTTTATGGAGGTTGAATAGTTGACTTGAATATTAAAGTGAATGCAAGGCCCGCAAGGTCAATTCGTGATTTGCAAAAAAATGGAACGAATTGCATTTGCAAAATAGAACAATATGCAGGCGTTATCTTTATTGGTACTGCACTTAGCAAGCTGGAAGGAAAAAGGAAAGGCAACTCCTAAATATTGCTTAAATATTTACTCTAAATCATAACGTGACTACATAATTTGAGAGTGAGATCAATAAACTCGCTCTAATTTTGCATATAGTTACAACTAGATTGCAACTATTGCAACTTCAGCTATATGCAACCGCTTTTTTTATTGATAACAAACAGAATAGATACAGTGTAAAATAACAAAAAAATATTAATAAATTAGGTACCATTCCAATTATGTGTTATTATTATTATCGTTTGGCGTCAGAAGATAAGAGAGTCAAAGATTTTTTGCTGTTACATCCAGGAGACACTAGAGAGCAACATCCAAATCATCAAGCCATTGCAAGGCGTTTGGAGTGGCGTTATGTATGTCGGTATATGTGCCAGAGAACGCTCTCAGAGGGCACGTCTCCACGATGTGCTAAATAGTCTGTATAGGTTCTCCGCAGTCGCAGGCAGGGCATTCCCGCATCTTAAGCAGGAGATTACACCCATTATGTGTTGAGATGTAATCATTATGTATTGAAAAAATGTGAAACATTTTCAATTTTCGTGAGACCCAATTGCAACGGGCAGACTTTTAAGCAACATGTAACATGCGGCATTGACGCGTGATGTTTGAGAATCACTGGAAATATGAAGACTGTGACCGCTTATCCAAAGAATAAGGTATGTATTATTTTTTCACAAACTTGAATCTTACAAGTACAAGAGGGAATTATCACATTTTTTTTTCTTATATAAAAAGTAATTTTAAAGTTGTACATGGTTGACGCAGTTGGTTGAGGCGGCAGTCTCTCAAGCGGGAGGTGCCAAATTCGAATCCCAGCGGTGGCGATGTATTCCACACAAGTATTTGGGTTTGTGTATGCAAACCCAGATCCTTCTTTAATAAAAAAAATAGATTCATATTTTTGATTTTTTCTTTAGAATTTATTTCAAAATAGGCGAGTATAAATCTTGGATAATTCTTTTAAGTACTATATCATCACAGTATATCCTAATATGGAGTTACCAGTAAAGGGTGTGTTTAAATAAAAAATACACACAACCATTCAAACCACAACCAGGCGGTATATTGATTGCGAATCTCATTGCTGAAACCTTACATTTACATGACACCCACAAAAATATTCGGGTCGAGGTACCAGGGGATTCTACAGGGAAATAAGTGGACATGTCACTCCATCTATTTGTTATTTTGTAACCGATAGTATTCAGAGATACTACCAGCATCAATTAAAAAAAATTACACGACTTTAAAGCATTTTAGTATAATTATATTTTTAACATGAAAATATACCTGATGGTACCATTTTGGCCATTCGTTAGTGAAAATCGAATGCTACATAAAACCCGCAGATTTCGATGCTCTCCAACAAATGACCAAAAAGGACCAATAGGCAAATCTGGGTTCAATATCATGAAACCGAGTGGTTCAGTGTAGGTAGTTTTTTTTTGCGATTTTCTTGTGTGATAAATCCCAACAATACGATGAAAAAAAAAACTACAAAACATTTGAACAAATGGCGGGTAATGTAGAGAAAAGAAACCTTGGCAATTAATACCTGCTGGAGGTAAGTATTTATTTAATTTCCGGAAATAATACAACTGAGAGACATTGTTCTTCTGGTACAGAGTTCATAATATCATATTTTATTGTACATACGTAATATAAGAGTATACAGAAGTACAAATACAAATAATACAAATTGTTTCCTTGCTATGTTCTGTCGGTACTGCGAGGATGATGGTGTTTAAAGACATTTCCACCAGTCACTACCACCTGGACCGATCACGTCAGCCAGATGGCCGAAGATGGACGCGTTTTGGTTAAAAGAACTCCATGAGCGTGTATGACGAATTACACGAATGTGACAGAAGCAAGGAGTATGTGTAAGGTAGGACTGTCCTTAAGGAAAGCAGCGTGACGAAATAGATATGTAGGTATATCCTCCAGCTAATAATTTCTTAAACATAAAGTCCGTCAACCACCAAAAAAATGCAGCGTGGCGGGGATTCGAACCTACAACCCCAAATTCTTGAAGTGAAATTTTCAATACTAGATTTCATACGCTCTTAAAGAGTTTACACAACGTGTGTAACTTGTATAAATGAGTGTTGTTTATTGTCTGCTCACAAACTAACCATATTACTCTCATGATAATTTCGCTCCTCGTGGGAACACTGGGAGGTCAACAAGCTTTGCCACTCAAAGCCAGAATAATTTATGTAAGTCTCGTAAATTCATAAAACAATTAAATTTTAAATTATCTAATTAATTTAAAACTATTGTTTAAATCATTGATTTTTATAATATATGATTGTATACTTATTTATTACACTTTTTTGAGGTGTTATTGGCTTCGAAATAAAATTTAATTAACATTAATAAGACGTATGTTAATTCAAGGTGTTATGAAGCATGTGTTATTGTTTTTTAACCATGGTTTTTTAGACAATGCGTTGATTGAATGAAACAATTTGTGAAATAGGTCATGTTATAGTCCGTTGAATTAAGAATGAAAATGGTACCTCGCCTTAAAAGTGTAGAAGTATTTTTTTTATTTTTGGACATGTTATATAGGTCAGTTTTGTGGTTCACAATCCAAGTTTGCAACCTCCCCACCCTTGTGCTTTCACTAGGGCGAGCCAAAAACCGACGATTTTTTTTTAGTATAATTAAGTATTATAACTGTTTTTTTTATTTGAAGAGGGACACACACAGAAAGTTAACAAAGATACATAATAACATACACAAAATATATAATTCACGTTAACATCCCAATTAAGAGTGTCCACAGCATGCACGCATGGTAGGTACATTACAAAGCAATAAAAGAAGTGAATATAAAACAATTAAATATACCAACACGAAGGCACCAATTCTACAGGTGCAATCTAGAGAAAAAAGATTTGAGTAAAAATTGTAGAATATTTAATTAAATATTCGAAAAAACTTAATGAAATAAAGTTATAGGAAATTTCCTATAACTTTATTTCATTAAGTTTTTTCGTAATGTTATTATTTAAAAAGTTATGCATCGTCCAAAATGCCATATTTGAAAAAAGTCTATTTTTAACGATTTATAAAGTTCTTGTTATATTTCCGAAAAAATAATTGCTAAACTAGGTGCATATTTCCATGGATTTTCATAAAAAAATTCTTGCCTACGTATATTTATAGAAGTTTGTAGCAGATCTCGCAAACAATATACCTGGTGAATAGAGCCATCTATGGTCATTTTCTGGAAGCTTTTCTTAAGGAAACTTTATCATTGTTGTTAATTACTTTTCTAGTAAAATGTATCAGTATATATAATAAATCTATCTAAATTATTGTAGTAATATATAGAGCGTTCATTGACATAGAACTTAGATATAGTAATTTGTTATAAACGATTGTACAGTTAGGTAATGTGGTATCAAAAGCTTTCGGAAAATTCGCATAGATGGCGTTCGTGTGGAAAATATCATTGCGGGTTTTTGTCATGACCGCGCGTTTTCAAAACGCGTCATTCGACGTTTTGTATGATTAAATATTATGATGATGGGATTTGTGTCCGGCGTAAATCGGTACATTCTATCACTATTACTATTTTGCCCCAACCGTTCCTCAAGAGAACACGGGGAGATCATAAGTGCGACTACCCAGTGAGACTCGATAACTGGGCATTCATAATACAGCACTACTATCATTATTCCGAAATTACTAATAGTTTTGAAACTCATAAAATACTTACTATATTCAATAAGTAAATAAATAAAAAAAATTGCTTGCAAATGTAGTCATGGACGACATCTATTAAAAAATAAAACATAGGACAACATCACACGAAGTCCTCCGAAAAATTATGTAAAAGACATATGTACGTCTAGCAAATTATGTGATAGACTAGTGGGTCCCGTGAATATTATATTCACGGGACCCACTAGTCTATTACATAATGAGCCTAATACTGCCACTCTACCACGCCCCTCCAAAGTTCTTCAAAGGAACATATCAGAGTAGGGTCTTGGTCTTACCTACTTTCCATACTAATTCTACATATTTACCTACTATATGTACCTATAGTAAGTATAATTATTTAAAGGATTCAAATTGCATTCTCTATCAATAATATAATTAATGTAGGTAGGTATCTTTGATTATAGAAGTACCTAATCAAATTATTTTCTGGTAGGTATGTATGAATACTGTAGCACTTATACGTGGAATTTTTTTTTTCATAATTTCATTAGTCGTTACATTCGATATTTAATTTTCATTCATAAAAAGTGAGACTTTGACAAATTTATTTACCCACCCATGAACTCGTCGCTGTTTTAAATTTATATAGATGTTCATAGAACTTGCAAAATTTGACAAAGGGCCATCGTAACAGACATACATTTCAATTTCAATTTATTATCAAAGAATATGGTTCACAAAGTATGTGTATCATTAGAAACATTATTTATATTATGTTGATATGACATGGCTTCTACCAGTATTATGTAATGGAATAATAAAATTTCTTATTCAGGAATCAATTATTGGAGGTCGAAGTATGAGGTGTGGTATGAGCATGAATAATAAACTCGAACTCAAACTTCTTGGTAGTAGTAAATATTCCATCAAGGTCTTCATCCAATCAACCATGCATGATGATTCGATCGCTTCTTGTTTTGCTCCGTGATTTTGCATTGAAGTATATTATAATACGTACCAATAAAATTTATTGAATTATTGCAGTATTTTTTAAATGCTAAATTTTAGGCCCCGCGTTGAGTCTAATCCTTTTATATCCGTGATATCTGGCTAGGTGAATTTTTCCCAGTATTAGGCTGATGAGTTTATATTGTCAATCGTGAATGAAAATATGTAGACTCTTCTGACTGATATTACATATAAATGTATGGTAAAAAAAATAGATGACTCTTTTTATTCAAAGTAAATATTTTTTTTCTCTTATTATTTATTTATTTTTTTCTTGTAGAATATAACTAGATGCGTTACTATATTGCAATCAATTCGCCCAATTTTCTAAAAAAAATAGGCTCTTTTAATTAGTTTTTTTATGCCTGATTAATATCAAAATTTTAGTTGACACCCTCCGTCCTTAATTTTCATGGTTTAGACACGTCGAGTTCAAAATATTCGCAATCAATGTATTGTATCTAACTTTTTTTCTATCTCTTCACGCCGCATCCCTTGCGAGCTATGCAAAGGGAACAGATCGCAAGACTTTCCTATCCATACATACACTTCGTGCTTCCGTCACATTCATGCAATTCGTTATACACACTCTACGATTCCTTTTACTCAGAACACGTCACAATCTAACTTCATAATTGTAGGTATAGATAAATAATCAGTATACGAGAATCTACCTAATTACCCATACAAAAGTAACGTAGTTAGACATATCTCTAATCATAATAATAATTATAAATAGATGATAGATATACGTGTGTTATTATGTTCATAGGAACCTACTCTCGCCAGCTGATAACAATTATTTGCACAAGGTACACTGTTATCATAATGTTTGCTCTGTAAATACAGTGCAATAGAAAAGTTGCGGTCTGAAATTCTTCATCAAAATTATTGAAATTGGCTGGTCTCTGGAATGTAAATCATTTTATGATGGAAATAATTAGGAAAAACAAATACGAATTTCTAAGTTGATACCTACCTACCTGTGAATACACGCAATTGTAGATATATTATTATATGTAATAACCGATAATTACAACTTCATCATTCTTATTTACTAAACAAGATTTTGTTAACAGTCAGGTCCGACTCTGTGCTTTAGGAAGCCTCACAATTAATTCAGTATGTATTATACAGTCACAAAACAGGTGATCTCAATAGGACGATTTTCCCAATCACAACCTAAAACTTTAACAAAAAATGGACTAAGTCGTCAGCTTTATATTGTCGCTGCTACCTTTGGAATAACTGCAAAAACCAGTTGGTACGTTAGGTAGTTAAACCCGATGATAAATCTATGATGATTAGGTAGGTACATTATTAATTTGTTTTTTATTTAACTGAACATTTCATAGGTACAGCATAAAATACTTTTTACGCGGAGGCAAGACTTGCCAATACACTTCTCAGTATCATCAGTCAGAAGAGTCTACATATTATCATTTACGATTCTCATATAAACTCATCGGCCTAATACTGGGGAAAATTCACCTATCCAGATATCACGGATATCACAGGATTAGGCTCAACGCGTGTATTAATAAATAATATGTGTACCTATTTACGATAATAATAAGTAATGTTCACTAGGGCGAGCATATTGCTATACAGCGATCTCCTACACACACACCACCAAATATTGACACATATATAGATTTTGAAAATTATTACGATTCTATTTGACATACAGATAAGTTATAATTCAACTGTTTCAGTACAAGTCCATACAAATTCAACATGAAACAAATTTGTTGACAAAATAGTGTAAAAGTGTTCAGATTTTTTTATTTCTTACTTCAACGACTGTCAACAATTGATATAAACTGTTAAAATAGTGTTAAATAACACCTTCTACATACATTAAATATCTATATGTGCATTAATCTATAAATATCACAAATTGGATATTCTTTAAAAATATCACTAAATATCACCATGCCACAGATTATTTCAAGCTTCTTATTTCTTTCATTTATTTTATATCAATAAAACGAATGAAATAAAAAAAAAAATGTGTTTAACAAATTTAAAAACATTCGGCACGAGCAATATTGTTGTAAGAACTAGAGCGCTCCTGTTCTGATGTTCTTGAAAACTGGTAATGGATTTAAAAGTAGGTACTAACTTTATTCCTAAGTCAACCGTTGAGACAAACGTTGGTATAATTGATCTGTTCCGGTTTTAATTATTATTAGCGGCTAATTATTTATTACGGTTAACGGGTAAAAATTATTGCATTTTTTACTACCGGCATCAAATAAAATTATAATTATTCAATTTTTTTTGTACATACATATTTAATCGTTTTTATAATCGTTGTTAATAATGCTTTTTTTTAATCTATTAATCCAATGAATTAATGTTATTGTGTTTTTATTAATTTTTAAAACATCTTCCTGAATTGTTTTTCATTGCTTTTTTTTCATAGTGTTGTGTTGTTAAAAAATTGTTGTTTCGTAAATAAGAAATTATAAATAATATCTTCCTAATGATATTAATTTGTGCATTGCTGTGATCACTTTTTAGCATGTGTTAAATAGAAAGTCATCTTTAAAAAATATCAACATATTGTGAAAAATGCTATAATTTTATTGATATTTATCGTTTAATAATAAATTCTTTTTTATTATTTATTTAATAATAAAGTATGTACATCGTATTTATTTTTATAATACGTATAATACTAAGCCGCTCCAAAATATATCGTAAAAGTCTACCTAAATAGGTTAAATTTGTTTAGTTTATTTACGTTTTTTTTGTTATACGCGGGTGCAAGACTTGCCATCAAACTTCTCAGTATTATCATCCAAAAGAGTCTATATATTATAATTCATAATTAACTTAATATAAACTCATCAGCCTAATACTGGAAAACATTCACCAATTATAATTTATTTAATTATTTTAGTGATATTTCTGATACAGGCTTTTAGCCTAGTGCAAAGTGTTCAGGAAAGTATTTGGGTTTGTGTATGCAAGCTTAGATCCAAAAAAAATGTAAGATGGAATGAATTCTGGAAACGTAGACACAATGCATGATTTGTCATCAAATTATTCTCATAATCTAAGTGTATTTATATTTAAAGTTAATAAAGTGTAGATATCAGGCTGTTACAATTATTGTGCGAGTATTATTAGTGAGAGTACCACTAACACAAATAACTTACTTTATCCATGCTTATACCTACCTACACATAGTCCGTGACATACAATCAGTATTATTAGCTAAGGTCATGTACCTCGGCATATTATAATGTAGTATATTGACATACGCAAATATCTATACTATATTTATTAATTGTCATATACTATAATATATTTATTTATTTATTTACATTGTGACAATGATTTGATGTTTTCTGTGTAGGCATTTGTGAAATTATTGAAAAACCTGTTATTTGAAGACGTTTTTAAGTGTGTTTTCAAGAGACATGTTTCTACAAGGATCTGGGATTTTATACATTAGGTATACAAATTCGCAAATATTTTCCTACTTCACAGAAACCCAAAAAGCGATGTAATATTAGGCCGGGTTTCCACCTGCAAGAAAACTTCTGTTTTCTTGCAGGTATTAAATCCATAAGCATCGGCAGGGGGAGAAAGGGAATTTGGCCCCTCTCCTACCCTCATAGAGAAATGAATTGGTATTTACCTACAAAAGATGAATAGTACGTAACAGTCCTAACACTCTTTCTCTACTTTTTACGGTAGGTGACAAGGGAAACAAATGAAGTGTATTTAATACTTTTTCACGGATTCAGATTTCTGAGGCGTAGCAATCGCACACAGGGCACAGCTAGTTCATTATAATTTCATTTAACAATAACTATATATATATATATATATATATATATATATATATATATATATATATATATATTTCTTCTTTAGGTATCATAAAAACCGCAATTGGCTCCTATGGTCGGGCCTAATATTTAATCGATGGATTTCAAATTGAAAAAAAAAACATGATTATTTTATATATTACACATAAATATGCATTATTCGGTCTATTTAAGTCCCTACACTCGTCTACGAGTGATCTTAGTATTACATATAGGTATACAAGTCTGTTTAGGTATACTAGGTACCATGGGCGTCGCCAGCCTAGGAGCTAGGGGGGGGGGGGTGCAACAAAAAAATTGAAAATTCATATAGAATAAAAAACCAATAATAATAGCTTGCCCCCCTGACGACGCCCATGCTAGGTACTAGGTACAGACAGACAAATAAATCTTTCTTTAAATTTTTACGAGAAAAAGTGAATGGCCAATCGTATCTCGTATCTTATTTCACTTTAGTGTAATTAAGTGAAGATATTTACATCGAATGTAATTCATATATTCGTGTATTTGCATCAATATGTTAAAATGCACTATGATAATAATTGATGCTCTGATTACTTTTAGGTGGAAATCATTGAAATTGAGAAGAAAGTGAATTTAATTGAGCAATAATTATTATTTAATCATTAAAGTTGTATAAAGTATATAAACATTTATACATTAACACATCAATCTATAATTTCGTTAGAAATTTCATGAAATTACTACTAATTATGTACTCGTATTTTGATATCATCGTAATACTGTAGTAATATGGTAGGTGTAGTTGGTTACAGCACCGTAGTCTCCAAAGCAGAAAGTTGTATACCATACTTAATTAAGGGCATGTCACCAAGAATGACGTCACAGTCTTTTCCCACGGCATTAAGGTTCAAAATTGCGTGACAATCGCATGATAAAATGGTAAAAAAAGCGTTTTTTTTCATTTTTTGGGGTTAATTTTGCGTCTATCAAAAAACTTTTACGGTTATTTTATTCCAAAGCATATTTAGTAACGGTTGTCGAGATAGAAGGTCTCCCGTTTTTAGAAATTTTTGAAATGTCGGTATGCACACTCTTAAACATACTTTTTTAATGTATTTGTGTTTGTACATAAAAGCCAAAATTCTAAAAAAAAACAATTTAAGACTAGGCATATTGACATTTAAACAAGATCTAAAAACGGGAGTCCTTAGATCTCGACGACCTTACTAAATATGCTTTGAAAAAAAATAGAGTAGATATGAACTTTTACCTAGGGAATGACCGTAAAAGATTTTTGGTTGAAGCGAAATGAACCGAGAAAATGAAAAAAAACGTTATATTTACAATTTTTTCATGTGGTTGTTCACGAGATTTTTAACCTTAATGGCGCGGGAAATGACCGTGATGTCATAGTTGGGTCGCGAATTTTAAATCTCGAATTAGATTACTCGTAAACGAATGGAAGGCCGGTTTTTGACTCTACGTGAGTATGCAATACTTTTTTCCAAATCTCTCTCTTCTCATCCCTAAAGGGACGCGGTGCGAGGGGATAGGATAAGTTATACTTTTTCACCATGTCCAAAAATTAAGATTCGTTAAAATACGAAAATATTAAATTACAGAAAAGTGTCCAATTGTGTGAATTTGTGATGTGATTTGCAAGTGTAATAAAAATGTATCGATCAGTGAAGTGTTGGAGTCTCCTGCTGGTGATGTGGAGTGTACTACTGATGAGGATCAAAGCCCAAGAAAGTCAGAATAATAGGCCCCCTCATATTGTTGTCATTCTAGCTGACGATTTGGTAAGATTTCAACATTATTATCTGCTCATTTTGATAAATAGAGGTTGTCGGTAGCCTGGTTGGTAACGCGCTCGACTATTAATACAGGGGGCGCGGGTTCGATCCCCAATGCCGACCTACTCTACTTCACGACACAAGCTTTTCAAGCTTACTCTGTAGTAGTAAGTGTATTTGTGTTTATTTCTATAAACCAAGATTCAAAATCAGCACAACACAAATCAGCATAGAGTTTGCAAATTGAATTATTGTATCCACCCTTTATAATGTGTTGGTGTGAGATGGTAGCTACCTACAGACGTAGAATTTATATCGAACATAGTTAAATCCCCTCTTTTTTACTAAATAATGACGTCATCTCTCTCGCTGTCTTCTTACCGAAACAATGGCGTCAGGGCTTATATTAGGACTATGGGTATATCTAGCACAAAAAGGTGTTCAATCCTCCGTGAATTTTCACATGTACATACCAGTGACGAAGGATCCTAAGAATACAATTCCCATCGAGTTACCTTTTTGACTTAAGATGATAAAATAACAGGTCTTGTCTGACATAACAATGTAATAAAAAATCTCAGTCCAGGCTTCCCATCTGGCATCTACAGAAATCCACTCTTTTGCACTAGTGCCTACTTCATTTCAACTAAGTCAGTTGGTTTTACCCAATTGGCTGTGTTTTTCATTTTTATAGTTTGACACGGAGCTTAAGGCTTGGGAGTGAAAGCTGGTTCTCGGTTCAGCTCCCAGTGTCAATAAACAACTACCATTTCTGTCCTACCTGAGGGTTGTTTGTTTTGGAGGAGTGAAAACAATGATTTGGCAATTTTATACATATATTTTAAATCAGAAAAAAACTTAAAGCTAGGTACTTACTCTATGATGCTATATAATAAACACTACACACTAATTGTCCTAAATTGTCTATGTACGTACACACACTACACGAATTACTCAATTACGAACACTGACGCAACGTCCCTCGATGGTGGAAAAGGCGCATAGCCCTTCCGATGCTCCAACGGTGATGGCAGGACACAGGCCTGCGAAGATCTCGGCGGTGATGATAGAGAGGCTGTCCAGCCCTCCCTATGACGGCAACGATGATGTGACGGAAGCGAAGGCCTTCCGTGAGATGTGAGAACGCGGTCCTCACGTTACGATGCGAGGTGTACGGTATAAAATTACGTAACCACGTAATTTGTAGCAGCAAATAATAACAATTATTAAAAGTTCGTTCGATCAACAATTACGATATTAGGCAATCGTGGTAGGAGGTAATATGTATAATAAACAGTTCAAACACTCAATTAACAGTTCGTCACACAATGATTTAGATAAATTTTATGTTCTTGCGCACAATGGATAATCAACACAGTCTCTACGTTATTATTATACGGTGAATTACACAATAAGACAAATAGGTATTTAGTAACACAATATACAGTATACACATAAGTGGCCCGAGGCTTAATGTCCTGACGACTATATTATGAAGGCCATAATTTGGCTTCGCGATTATAATTTGAGTTCGACCGGCTATGACAAGTGCTAAAGCTCGACTGACTGAATAAAACAATGCATGGACCTTACTTGAAGCATTTGGGTTTTGCCATCACGCGACTGTTGTTAGCCTGTATGCACTTACCTACCCTGATACTAATTATTTAAACAATGAACCCCAAATATTACAATAGACCCCTATACCGTTATATGTACCTGATCGTGTAGTTAGCCTAATGGAAAATTCTTAGAAAGTTGTCAGACAATAAGACCACTAAAACAATACCTCTACCCGTCTGCCTACTACAATAGATGTGGAATGTGTACAGGTACCTGGCTTCACAAACATTGATTTTTTTGAAAGCAATAATATTTTTTTTGGCATCTCTTACTACTAGGTATATATCAAGTTAATACCTATTAGACATGAGCGCCACGCCGGCGCGCCGCCGCTGATCACGGTCGGCGCGCCGCCGCCGGCAAAACGCTCACGCCGGCGGCGTGGGATCCGTGTAACTAAAAGTATTTATCCTTTGTTTCTTAAGACAAAAATCGAAATAAGTACTTTACCAGGTAAAACAAATTAAGTATTCAGCTGTGGAGACTCTAGTATTCAGTAATTATATAAGATATCGAATAATAACTAATGCAGTTCCGTTCTATACCCATTCCGTCGTCTGAAGTCTGAATTACGTTCATTAGGTTTTGCATAAAAAAAAATCGGGGAATTTTCTGTGTCTTATTTATTCGATACTAAAACAAGGAATAGGATGGGATGGGGGTATTAATAGTTTGGTTCTTCGTGGTGGAAATTAAATGAAAAACAAACGTTTTTTTATGTACATAAGTAACTTTATGTTTTTCTGATCGATTTTTAGAACACTAGTCGATTTTACCACGCTGAAATTTTTAAACCACGTGAATTTTGGCAGAATATCTGACCAAAATATGCGGGCTTTCGTCTTTTCGGTCAACTTTTCTCTCTTGTCAATAGTTTAACCTTTGATTATCAAAGTACCGAATCAAAATTATTTTTATTCCACTTGACTAGATTCGCTATACTTCATTTGTTTCAATACAACACTGTGAAAAGGATAATGACTCCTTTTCTCTTGACAAAAAACGATATTCATTTGGTAATTTTTGACGTTTACGATGTTCAAAATGTCAAAATGTGAATATAATTAGATATTTTAACGTTAAAATCCAATTATTTCGCTCACCCAAGGCTGCATTTTAATATTAAAAAAAATACTATCCCCTAACGTGGTTTCTCAGACTGTGATTACAGACTACTCTCAAATTGTAATTTATCTTTCCACCGGTAAGCATTACGTATTTTGGTTGATATCATTATGAATTTATGCACCTTTCGACGAAAAACGCCATAATTTATGTTTATTCATTAATTATCCTAATTTTTACACCTAAAATAACATCACAAATAAGGTAGTTTTATTAAATTACATTATTTTATTAAATTACCCTTCCACTACAAACAACAGCACATATAACACAAATGTTTTTACAGCTTATTCTCAACCGTAGTTCTTGGTTACATTGGAGTTTTGGATTTCGTGGAAGGTCGACCTCGTCATCGCAATTCAAGACTTTATTTCAGAGTTTCAATTTCACTCACCGCACCGTTTAGCTAACAGCCCAAATATTGCCAAATGATAAACCTGTTCGACTGCACCACTGCCCATAGTGAGGCTCATTCTGACGCGTTTGACTTTATGGCTTAGTTTATTTTGACCTGCTCTCCAGTACCATGAAAAAGCAATAATGAAATTTTCTCAAATGTTTCGTTCATTTGGTTTTCAAATATTTCGTTCATTTGGTTTTGCATAAAAAAATCGGGGAATTTTCTGTGTCTTACTTATTCGATTCGAAAACAAGAAATAGGATGGGATGGGGGCATTTATAATTTGGTTCTTCGTGGTGGAAATTAAATGAAAAACAAACGTTTCTTTATGTAAGTAACATTATGTTTTTTTTTATCGATTTTTAGGACACTGGTCGATTTTACCACGCTGAAATTTTTAAACCACGTGAATTTTGATAGAATATCTGACCAAAATATGCGGGCTTTCGTCTTTTCGGTCAAAAGTTCTCTCTTTTCATTAGTTTAACCTTTGATTATCGAAGTACCTAATCAAAATTATTTTTATTCCACTTGACTAGATTCGCTATACTTCATTTGTTTCAATACAACACTGTGAAAAGGATAATGACTCCTTTTCTCTTGACAAAAAACGATATTCATTTGGTTATTTTTGACGTTTACGATCTTCAAAGTGTCAAAATGTGAATATAATTAGATATTTTGACGTTAAAATCCAATTATTTCGCTCACCAAAGGCTGCATTTTAATAATAAAAAAGATACTATCCCCTAACGTGGTTTCTCAGACTGTGATTACAGACTACTCTCAAATTGTAATTTATCTTTCCACCGGTAAGCATTACGTATTTTGGTTGATATCATTATGAATTTATGCACCTTTCGACGAAAAACGCCATAATTTATGTTTATTCATTAATTATCCTTATTTTTACTCCTAAAATACCATCGCAAATAAGATAGTTTAATTAAATTACATAATTTTATTAAATTACCCTTCAACTACAAACAACAGTACATACAACACATATGTTTTCACAGCTTATGCTCAAGGAGTTTTGGATTTTGTGGAAGGTCGACCTCGTCATCTCAATTCTATACTTTATTTCAGAGTTTCAATTTTACTCACCGTTTAGCTAACAGCCCAAATATTGCCAAATGAGAAACCTGTTCGACTGCACCACTGCCCATAGTGAGGCTCATTCTGATGCGTTTGACTTTATGGCTTAGTTTATTTTAACATGCCCTCCAGTACCATGAAAAAGCAATAATGAAATTTTCCATTATTTTTCAAATATGAGCTTTTATTTTACTTTGTCATTGAAATAATTATAGTTTTCAAAATAAATAAATCTATTTTATCATTATCCTTTTCACATATACGTATTTAATCATTTAAAACAATAGTGCAAAAAAAATCTAATGGTCCCCCCACTTTGTATCCACGCCGCCGGCGTGGCGCCGCCGCCGGCAATTTTAGACATGGGCGCCGCCGCCGGCTTTTTTGCAGCCGGCGCACACGTCTAATACCTATAATACCTACCTACAATAATGTCACACAAAAAATGGAATTCTCTGAATTCATCTCGTTGAAATTTTCGCTGAATAATTGCAAAAGATTAAAATACTGCGAAATTTTTTTTTTTTTTTTTTACTTTTATATTGGCCTCCACCCGTTCGCGAGTGATTTAGCCATTGTCAAGTATATTATTAAATTAAATCGGTGATTTATCTATACATACATATAAGTACACAACTATATTACATAAGTATTCGACATTCTATACTACAACACCGAGTGATCCCATGCGACGGGCAGTAGAACAATAATAATATCATTCATACCCACCATCACACCGAATCCCAATACTGCAGTACAAAATGTCACAAAAATACTATAATCGCGCACAAAACAAAAAACACGACATTATAATACAACATCAACAACACTATTCATGTAGTACACGGTGGTGCAAAAAAAAAATATTTACACTGAATTATTATTTATTAGATTTTTTTTTTTTTGATATACATATTTTTTAAACTTTTTATTATTAACAAAGTGGATGATTATAATACAATTATACTTTTTTGTCATATCTTTTAAGGTGTTTGACTAAGCTAGTATGTATCTTACTACTCTTCATTGCCAATAACGATTGAATATTTACTGGTAATGTGATGCACAATTCTCTTATATCGTTTAAGAATTCTTCATTAGGCATTAGTGGGCAATTAAAGAAGATGTGATTAGCTGTCTCCTCCTCCACTCCGCACTCGCAAAGTGGAGAGTTGACTATCCGAATTCTTGCGAGATGAGATGCTAACACGCAGTGTCCCAGTCTCAGACGCGAGATCAAAGAAACGTTTATTTTTGATATTGATAGTCCATGGAACCACGGCTGGGATGGAATCTCCGACTGGACAAATTTGTAGTGAGTTCCAGTCGGAGACTCCACGAAAGCCGCATTCCACTCACATCTAATAGCTTCTTTCGACGCAGTCACGCAATCGCTGGCGGGAAGGGCAAAAGAATGGGGGAGTGAGCCGCACGAGTGGGCCCGTTTAGCCAAGGAGTCCGCCAGCTCATTTCCAATTATTCCCACGTGTGCTGGTATCCATACCAAGACGATATCCATATGTCTTAAGGAAGTTGTGTAGAGAAAATACTTTATGTCGCATATAAGGTAATTAGTTTTAGAGGTAATTCGATTTGATAAGGCGTTAATTAGGCTTAAAGAGTCAGTAAATATCACCGCTTGTCGAAAGTTAGATGAAAGGATTTCAAATAGTGCTTCCTTTAAAGCAACGCATTCAGCTGTAAATATCGAAGCGGATTGAGGGAGCGAAAACATTCTTTCGATGTTCAACGAGGGGACACAAAAGGCGGAGCCGCAGCCGTCCTGCGACTTAGAACCGTCAGTGAAAAACCTTAAATGGTTTGGCCAATTTTGTTCTACCCTTTGGTTGAAGATTCGGTTCACGTATACGGGACTCATTGACGAAAAAGATTTATTGATATCGATTCCTTCCAATATATTAGGCGAGAATATCAGAACCTGGTATGGGATAGAAAACATAGGAACTTGAGAAGAAAAGGCAGATGAGAAAGTGGTGTTTATGTGATCCCAGGACGAGCATAACAAGGGGAAGATTTTATTTCTCCAATAAGGACGAGCCGAACATAATTCAAATAGTGTTTGCAGAATTGGGAATATTGGGTGTTCGTTTTGGTTGAGTCTACTGATGATAAATTTGTTGGCTAGGAATTTCCTTCGAAGATACAGGGGCATCTCCACGCATTCCGCCTGTAAAGCCACTATAGGACTAGATCTCATTGCACCAAGGATAAGGCGTAAGCTTTTTGATTGTATCCTACCCAATTTAATGCTCAAATAGTTTGGGAGCGGCTCCATTAGGAAGCACCCATAGTCAAGATGACTTCGAACCAATGCAAAATAAAGGATTCTCATCGTGGAGGGATGTGCCCCCCACCAGACCCTAGAAACAGCTCTTAGTATGTTCAAGCCGATTTCACACTTCACCATGACATGCTCTATATGCAAGTTCCAGGATAATTTTCTATGTAGAATCATGCCGAGGAACTTAACTGATTCAACTGTCGGGATAGGAGTGTCGTCAAACTTAATAGTAATAACGGGTGTCTCGTGTTTATTTGTAAAGATCACTATCTGGCTTTTTGATGGAGACAAAGTAAGTCCGTTATTATTGAACCAACGATTAATCGGTTCTAGCGCATCCTCTAACATTTTGGCAGTCCGAGTAACTGACCGCCCGGATCCGGAACTATAAACAACAAAATCGTCAGCGTATTGTAATATATTGCAGTGTGGGGGGATCATTTCTTTGAGGTCATGGGTATATATATTGAAGAGAAGTGGACTTAAAACGGAACCTTGAGGTAACCCTTTGTGAGACTCTCTGCGGATTATGCCAATTGGTGTTTCAATCATAAGGATTCTATGGCACATAATGTTAAAGATCAGGTTACATGTTGAAGTAGGAATACCAAGAGAGATCATTTTATTAAAAAGAAGGGGGAGGAGGACATTGTCGTAGGCACTGTTGATGTCTAGAAAGCAAGCGACGAGTTCCTTCTTGTTTGATCTGGCTATTTGAATGTCTGATACCAGCATGCTCAGGCAATCGAGGCATGATTTTCCTTTTCGAAAGCCAAATTGAGTATTAGGGAGAATAGAGTTTTTTTCAATGAACCATTCCAATCTTGCCTTGATCATGCGCTCCAAAATCTTTAAGAAGCAGCAAGATAAGGCTATTGGCCTGTACGAAGAACCAAGAAATGGATCCTTTCCAGGTTTCGGAATAGGGATGATGCTGTGGACTTTCCAGGAATTAGGAATTACGTTAGCTTTTAGAATAGAGTTGAATAGTTCAAGCAAAGAGATGAGTAAGTCGTGGGTAAAGTGTTTAAAAAATGAATATGGGATGAGATCATGTCCAGGCGAGGAGTCCCCGCAAGACTGTATTGCTGTTTGTAATTCATTTAGAGAAAACGGGGATGTGAGAACGCACGGAGGATCACTGTGGACGGATCCTTTCAGCACTTCGGTTTTATTTTGTACGTAAGGCGAAGATAATTTATCTACAAAATCATTAACCCATGACGTGCATCTATTGCTATTAAACTTTGAACGGAAGGAGCCTCTAAATCTACGTATTGAGTTCCAAACTTCAGATATACGTGAGTCGGGAGAAAGTGAATTACAAAATGTTTTCCACCCTTGGCGTTTTTTCTTTCTTAATAATTTTTTAGTCTGAGCTTGAATTTTGCGAGTTTCTAAATAATTTTCCATTGTCATATTCCTCCGATAGGATTTATTTGCCTCAGACCTACGGTGGACCATATCACCACATTCTTGATCCCACCATGGAGGTGAGGGTTTGCAATATTTGTTTGAACGAGTTTTTGGTATAGATTTTCTCGCAGCCTCATGGATAAAGTTTGTCAATTTTTCTGCAAAACTATCGATATTGTTAGGGTCCTCTCCTGAGAGTGACCCAAAATTGGATTCGATTGACTCGTTAAAACACCTCCAGTTGGCTTTCCTGGTATTAAATAGTTGTTTTTTGTGGGGCGATATTGACATTTTTACATTGTTGTTTACTATGCAGATTGTTATAGGATAGTGATCACTAGAGTGTGGGTCATCTAGAACATCCCAAGATGACAATTGTGTGAGATCGCTTGTGCCTATTGAGATGTCAACAGCGCTATCATTCTGACCAGGGCGCGATACTCGAGTTGGTCTCCCGTCGTTCAAGATAGACAGGTTCAGTTCGTCAGCGAAATCGATAATAGCTCTGCCGTCACGGTCAGTGTCGGGGCTTCCCCATAAGCGAGCATGAGCATTAAAATCCCCCAGGATCAGGTACGAGATTGACAGCCTAGAAACAATAGATCTCCAGAGTGACACATCAAAACGTGTTCCGGTAGAATACATTGACACGATTGATATATCTAAGATATTTACAGCGACAATCTGAAAGTTCGGGTAATGGGGAAGATCGATTTGATCGTAAGAAAAACAGTTTTTGATAAGAATTGCAGCCCCACCCCAGCTGTCTGAACGCCGGTCATCTCGTACGCAAGAGAAACCCGGAAAATTCACATAGGAATGTCCGGTGAAATGCGTTTCGGATAGGGCGACTATGTCTATATTGTATGATTTAATTAATGATATTATTTCGTCACGATTGATTACTGCACCACGGCAATTCCATTGGAGGATAGAAAAGCTCGCTATTTTATGTATCGACGCCATTGTCATTGCTTAATTCGAGTGAGTTAAATGTTTTCATGAGATTAGCAGCGATGGACGGTGAAAAACATGATGGATTGGAAATTAATTGTAAGAGAATAAGGGAGATTTTTTCAACGAGGGGTTTAAGAAGGTCGATGGGTAAATTGTCAGAATTAGAAACGTGGGAAGGGGATTGAAGGGCGCATCCATCCGGAGGGTTGGAGACTTGCCCATTAGTGTACAAAAGGTTATCTTCATGTTCTTTACGATTGTAACCAATATTTGGGTTAGATAACTTACGAGTGGGTTTAGATGAGTAGGCAGTTCGAGTCATGGTGGATGAGGCGTGTGATGTCGGCGTGAATACGGCAGACGGGCGAGAGGATGAAACCTTATCTGCATATGAGACAGTTCTTGGGTGAGCAATTAAGGCTTCTTTGTATGATACGTTTTTTAGAGCCATTGTTTTTTTTACTTCATGCTGTCTCTTTAACTCGGGGCATGAGAGATTGGCTGCCGTATGATGGCCTCCACAGTTTACGCACTTAATTTCTGGGGTTATGCAGTTATCGCTGCTGTGGGGCTCTCCGCATTTGAAGCAACGGGGGGACGAGCGGCACTGTACTTTCGTATGACCATAACGGCAACAGTTGAAGCAAAGGATGGTGGGGAACACATAGTTGTCTACACGGAATGCATTGTGGAATATATAAACATGTTCTGGGAGAACCTGTCCTTCGAATGTCAATACAATCGTCTGTGTAGGTTTCCATTCTGTGCCTTCCTGAGTCGAAACCTTCCTGTTTAGTCTTCTGGCCTTGACCACTTTGCCACAATTTTCGGGAACTTCTAAAAACTCCAGAATGTCGTCTATGGTGACGTCATCCGAGACTCCTCGAATGACACCAATCTTAGTAGCGCGAAATGACGGAATATATGCTTTATACGAGTTATCACTTACGAATTGGCTTTCCAGGAAGTCATTTGCCATACCCGAGGATCTGAAAGTAATGGAAATTTTATACTTACCTTCGGCTCTAATAGAGCCGTTGGAGATGCCTGTTACCCTGGAACTGTATAGCCTTTTGCCGAAGTCCAATGGTCTTATCGGCTTTGTAGTGTCTGCATTTTGAACGAAAACTTCGAACGGACCGGCGTCATTTTGGCGATATTTGAATACTGGCGTAGGTGGACGGGTTTTGTCGAGAGCAGGAACTTTAGAGCGACTGACGTCAGGGGACATAGAAGGATCAGGAGAGCGCGGTCTCTTGCGGGGGTCAGGTGGATCGGTCTGGGACTCCATCATGGGAGTCCCAGGCTGAGGGGACAGGACCAAGGAAGGAGGAAAGATACGCTTACGCCCAACTATAATTAATAAAAAAAAAAAAAAATGATAACGAAATTAAAGATAAAAAAAGGGCGCTTTGAAATTAATCTCTTGGGCCACCCGGTAGTTCTATAAACTAATATTATATATACTAGATATACAGAAAAAAGAAATTGATAATAATTTCGAGAAAGCAAAAACACACAACCGTCACCAACCGAATATTATTGTCAACTGTACTGCGAAATTAATCCAGATCAATTTTACAGTAATATTCTACATAATTCTATGAAATGGTAACGAAAAACGTGATGATTCACACATTTTATAACGCCATAGATAATAAGCTTATGGAGATATTCCGCGAGTGCTGGCGAGCTCAAGGTCTTTGTTCGATTAATCGTTTTTTATATCTAATTAGAAAAATATGTATAAAACTACTTCTAATGGGCGATACTGAACTTCAATACACTCAATCGGCCAAGTCATTGGTCGTCTGAAGAAACTTGGATAGTATTAATTACAAAAAAAAAACGAGTAGGTACTATTACATAATTTTTGTAGTAAATATTCTCCCTGAAGTACTCAGTAGGTTTTGAGTTATAGGCGAAAAATTAAAAAAGATTATAACGTTTGATCACGAGTAGAATTCACGCCCTATTTTAAGCCCCCCTAGCGTCCAAATGGTTTATGCCACAAAATTTATTTGAATTATACCACTATTTATAGCAAGCTTTTGAGATTCTTTTCTCTAAAATGTTTATTTTTTATCAGTAAAAATCTATAAAAACGGCATTTTTCACGTTCTCTCTGAAATTTCTCAGAACGCATCAGCACCCCCGAAATACTCTAAAGGACGATTTAGAAAAAGACTTCTATATTTTTCCTGGATTTGCCACCATTTTATTTGATTATTTTAATACCTACTATGTACTACTATATAAGTAGCTACCCAATATTATTGACAAGAATGTGATTGTATTCATATGTGTACTGCTTACAATACAAGTATTTAATATACAGACACCTATCTACCTGATGTTTGATTGCTTTCAATAATAAAAATCTATTAAGATTTTATTGTACAATAGTCTACCTTCCTTCGCACAAAATATTTCTAATTAAAATTACAAGGATATCAAGATTGGAGTAGGAAATCAAAGATCATATAGAAACCGCAAACGAATGAAAACAACTTTTATGTATTTTTTTATATCAAGCAGGTATAATTTTTATTTCATATTATAAAAATGTTTAAAAAATATCGAGATACAAAGGCAATATATGTAGGTATACAATATAGTACTAGTAATCTAGGATCACACGTGTGTTTTTTAATTATATATATTTTTTGTGCTGACAGTGTGAAAACCTATATTGAATCAACTTAGGTAGGTATAATTTTTATTTCATATTATAAAAATGTTGATTTAAAATCGAGATACAAACGCAATGTCAGTAGATACTAGGACCACATAGCTATTATTTTTTTTTTCCAAACTGATGGGTGATTTGTGATTTCAATTTTTTTCTTTAGTAACAAAAACACACAGTGTACCTATCCTACTTAATTTTCCACTTAAAATTTTTTATGTGTCTACACTCTACATGTCTATGTGAACAAAAAAAGACAAAATAGAGAAATATGTCAAAATTACAAGGAATAAGAAAAATTACCCACTTTTTTATGAAGTCAACGATTACATAAATCACCTAATAAGTACCTATTTGCTTTTTAATTACAGTGGATTTTAAACTACCAATCAAGTTTTCATTTGGGAAAAATAAAAATTATTCAAATACAAATAACCTTTGCTGTTGTGAATTGCTGAATACTTATATCGACACTATAGACGAAAATCTGGAACTATTCAGTCATTTTGGTGCAAAATGGTTAATTCTATACGAGCCCACAGTAACTTTGTAGTTTTTCAATGGCCCCATCTTAGAAGTGCACATGGAAAAAGCAGAATGACTAACGAATTTATTTTCAATTTTTGTTTTTCCATATTTTTCTCAGGGATGGAATGACGTGAGTTTCCATGGATCCAATCAGATCCCCACTCCGAACATAGATGCTCTAGCCTACAACGGAATCATTCTCAACAGTCACTACGTGCAGCCTCTCTGTACACCCTCTAGAGCTGCCTTCATGACAGGGAAATATCCCATGCACAATGGTAATACAACTATATATATTTAAGGTGCCGTCAAAAAATGATTTTTCTCAGAACAAATATCCCGACGGCCATACAAAATATGCTTTTTAAAAAAATGAAGCACATACATTGAACCTTATTCCAGTAAAATACTCTAACCTAACAGATCTTTCATATTCTGTATAGATTCCTGAAAAAAAAAGAAAAATACCTCTGAATTTATTTTTCAAAGAAAATAACTCCACTCACGAAAGCCGCAAAGAAAAATTATTTCTTCTAGTTATACTCGTAAATACATGGTTGGCGCAGTTGGTTGAGGCGGCAGTCTCTCGAGCGGGAGTTGCCAGGTTCAAACCTCGGCACTGGCGATGTATTCCGCACTTTGCGACACAGCCTAGTGCAAGGTGTGAAAAAAAGTATGTGGGTTTGTGTATGCAAGCCAAATCCTTTGTAAAAAAGTCTGCATTAGAATTAAGCGAATTACTGAAAAATTTATTGAATATAAATCAAAATGTCACCAAAAAACGTAGAAAACCGTATTCCTAAAATTTGATCAAAAATGTTTATATCTTAATACCTGGGAAATGTTTTTGGGATATTCATTCCTATAAAGCAGTTTATCGTATTTTGTTTTACAAGTTCTATAATCTTGTGATTTTCCAGGAATGCAGCACAGTGTACTACTGGAACCAGAGCCAAGAGGTCTCCCACTGAACGAGAAACTGCTTCCAGAATACTTGAAGGATATTGGCTACTCCACTCACATTGTGGGTAAATGGCACTTGGGATTCTACCGCACTGAGTACACTCCGACCAAGAGGGGATTTGATTCACACTACGGTTACTGGAATGGACTGAAAGATTACTATGATCACACGGTTCAGGCCACGGTATGTTGTTCAATTTCATTTATATTTTCTGCGTCTCCAAAGCCTTTTCCAAGCCAGTTGGACTCAATGTCTGCCATCATTTTTCTTCTTCTTCAGTCCAGTAACGTAGTGTCGGTTTCTGCTGCCCAGGGCGGAAGCCAAATCTGCCGCTCCTTATTTACTCACTTAAATTCAAAAGGCTCGTAAATTTACAGGAATTCTCTGGAGTGAGACAACCAAAATTCTGTTTTTGATATAGTATGAAAAGAGAGAAAAAAGCGCCACAGGCGAAATTTTGAGATTGAATGAAGAAAGTCGTTGTACAAAAAATTTGCCCTGGAAATGCCGCCCTCTAAAAAATACCACTTAAGGCGGACCTTGCCCAGCCGCATTTGAGTTCTGCGACCACTTTGGGAAACAAAAGTCTCGATTGATCACCTTTTACACATTTTTCTTTGAAACCCTTTCATCCATCATTCTCTATTTTCTAGACGTGACTAAATTATCTCAGCTCATTCCAAATAAAATATTAGTTTTGGAAGTACATTCAACATTCATGTTTAATTTTTCTTCAGTATAATCCTGAAATGATTGGCTACGACATGCGTCGTAATTTAGAGGTTGACTGGACTGCCAGAGGTAAATACTCCACCTATCTCTTCGCAGATGAGGCTTCCAGGATCATCTTCAAGCACAACACTTCAGTGCCCTTGTTCCTCTACTTGGCACACCTTGCACCTCACACAGGAAATATGAATAATCCTTTCCAGGCTCCGGATGAAGAGATTGCCAAGTTTGGACATATTGCTGATCCAGAAAGAAGGATTTATGCAGGTAATGAGTTTTTCTAAAGAACAACAAACAAGATTTATATGATATGGTAATATTCTCTCTATCCCCTTACACCGTGTCCCTTGCGAGGTAGAAAAAGAGTACAAAATACCAGACCGTCTTTACAAAGATTCTTTACATCCATCAGATTCATACAATTCGTCATTCATGCTCCCCGATTTCTTTTACTCCAAGCTCACCCGTCCTTAAAGATTCGAACGATTTGATCAATATGCCCAAACCACCTAAGCACATATTTCAAATTTTAATTTTCTCATAAGTACAAATATTCAATGCTTTCTCAGGTATAGTATTCTTTTCAATGATCTCGTGCCTACTGAATTCAATTCTGATTCGTTTTCTTTCTCTCTCCTCTCCTTCGTAGGATATTTCCTGAGTATTTGTGTAACGAAAAAAGTTATTAGAAAAAATACTTTACGCTATAAATTATTTTTCAGCCATGGTGTCAGCCCTAGACCGAAGCGTCGGAACAGTGATGAC
Source organism: Ceraclea dissimilis (assembly GCA_963576895.1). NCBI lineage: Eukaryota > Metazoa > Arthropoda > Insecta > Trichoptera > Leptoceridae > Ceraclea > Ceraclea dissimilis. Next base: position 3,337,191 of record OY756360.1, read on the forward strand.
AGCCCTGAGAGCTAAGGGAATGCTGGACAACTCCATCATCCTCTTCATGTCAGATAATGGAGGACCAACTTATGGTGTCCACTCCAACAGAGGTTCTAACTATCCACTTCGAGGGGTAAGTAAAAGAAGTGTAGAGAAAGATTTTAGAAAATATCGGAAGCCAAAATAGAGTTCAAGCATTAAGGTTATGTTAATCCACCCAGAGGAGAGTGCTGTTAAATATGCCTATCCCGGATTCACCCATTCAGCCATTTGGGATGCTCTTCTTCCAAATCAGGATCGTGATCTTCAACAATAATTTGTCAACAGTCTGGCCCATCCAATGATTTATATCCAGCCCGACGCTCTGCCTCTACTAACCCAGTCCCTATAGCCTCTTTCACCATTTGGGATGGCATATCAGAAAACACGTTCCACAACCAGATCCTCTGTGAACTTTCAGCGCTAACAATATTCGCCCTTTCGAGTTGTTGGCATCTCCTTAATAATTGTGGATATTCGGCAGCGTTGAGTATTTGACAAAACGCCGTCACAATCACATCGGAACGTTATTTTGAAAATTGTATATATACTGTTTACAAAAAACATTTCGCATTGCACCTAATTTAATTTTGTTTTAATTATATACGTACAATACAAAAAGTAGATATTCGTATACGCCACTGACTTTGCACGAGATTGTATTGATATTTTGGATAAAAATATGTGCAACAAAGGGAATTATTGATTTATAATGATTTTTTATTTCATTTCTGATTTTATAAAACATCACTACCGCCATCTATGAATCATAAATGACTCGGGAAAGAACCTGAAAAAAATGACGATTCGCGTCCGGAGTAAACATTAATACCAGACGATTTTAGACATCCATCTATTAAATAAACTTATAAATGGAATCTCGGCTTCAACATAGGCTATTAAAATATATGATTTGTATCGTGGTTTGGTAGAATTATCAATTTTCCCAAGATACTGAATTCTATCAAGTTAGTATGAAAATGAAAGAAGCCATTTAAAGTAGTCCCGTTAATATGGTTTTTAAATTTGTTTGCGTCGTTACATAATCTAGAACTAGGATATACATCTAAGGATTATTTTTATATAATGTTTTTGCTCTACAAATACTTCTGTATGACTAAAAATGTGTCTATAATAATTAAAAAATAGTTTTGACATTTGCTCCGCGGCGCTTTCTGTCGTCATCTGTTTTGACTCGCGTGGTGTAGGGGCTAGCGTACTTAACATAAATTGAGTGTTATGCGATGCGAGGGTACGAGTTCGATCCCACTCCATACCCAACGCTTTTTTCTTCTTTTTTTTACTATCTTTTTGTGAAATTTGAATTTAGCAGAATCCTATATACATAAAAAATAATTTTACTAGGTAAAACAAATATATTCCTTCCTATATGCCAAAAATTTATTCCATTAGGTATTTAATTCTAAGACGATGTAACTTCACCACCCGTACACAATTTTAGCCGTTGCGAAGCACGGGAAATACAGCTAGTATTACAATAATTTTCTAGTTTTTACAGAATTTCGTATATCCCAGTTTATAAAAGAAGGAGATACCCGAAATGATTGGATTTAATTCCAGCCTTTTATTGTTACAGCAAAAAGCTTCCCCATGGGAAGGAGCCAGTCGTGGAGTAGCTGCCATCTGGAGTCCACTATTGAAATCTTCCAACAGAGTGTCCAACCAACTGATGCACATTACAGACTGGTTGCCTACGTTCTGGAAAGCTGCAGGTAAAGTCAAATATTTTATATCACTTCGCTCAGTTTGATGAAAGCACTGACATTTTGCGTAGAACATACTACTTGCTTCCGTCACATTCATGCAATTCGTCGTACACAAATATTCTACGGTTCCTTTGACTCAAACCATCGCGATCTTTGAAAATCTGGTCGAGATGGTCAAGTCACGTGGTTCTTGGACGGCTGCCCTTACTTTCACCTCTTTATACTCCTACGTAGGTATAATTTCTTTGCTATCCTTTCATCAATCATCCCTTCTACACATCCCATCAAGCATCTCAACTTGGTCACTTTCATTCCATTAAGTCATGAATCTTATTTTATTTACAGGAAAAGATCCTAAAGACCTGGGACAAATTGATGGTACAAATATATGGGAAGCTTTGAGTGATGATACTCCATCTCCAAGGACCAGCGTTGTCATAAATATAGACGAAGTATCTCCCTTCATATCAGTAAGGAACGGTGACTGGAAATATGTAAACGGAACAGCTGGGACGTACAACCTGTGGTACGGTGAGACAGGATTGGACGACTTTTCGCCTTCATATGACCCTATGAGCGTCATGTCTTCTCCGAGTGCGGCGGCCCTTTCAGGCTACATCACAGAACGTCAAGTCAGAGAGATGAAACTCAACAAAACCAGGAACTTTTCAATGAATTTGATAAACAGTGGACAAATATTTTCTTTGAGAAAAGATGCAACGTTGAAATGTAAAGAATTGACGGAAAACACAACGAGAATATCGTGCGATCCTTTGAAAGAATTTTGTCTTTTCAATATCAAATATGATCCGTGCGAAACTATTAACCTGGCGGGAGTGAAACCCGTTATTTTGGAAGGGATGCAATCAATGGTGGAGACGTATCTTAAAACTTTAGTTCCAGCAGCCAATGTCCCAGCAGATCCTAAAGCAGATCCAGCATTATACGGAGGTGTGTGGATAAACTGGAAAGACGACGTTTCTCTCGTAAGATCCGTTTACGATACATTTTCGCCTACAGCTATCGCCGCCTTCAGTGTTTTTCTATTTTCCCTGTTTGTAGGATTATTAGTACTCATATCTTACGTTATAAAGAAGTCTCATTGGTATAAGAATACGGTGAGGTCGAAGTCTTTTACACGAAGAAGAAAGACCCCGCAGAAGGCTTCCTCTATTGGGGTCATCTATGCCAATCGAGAGCCTATAATTATACCACCGATAACCGTTGCTCAACGCATTGAAATGTATGAAGAAAGGGAGAATTCGTTTGGCTAACATTTTCTGTCCAACAAAAAGTTTAATACAACTTGTAAATATGTGTATAAATTTTAGTAAAATTAGGTAAACATTACGATTGTTCCTCTCTAAGTTACTAGGATATAAATTAGACTATAATTAATTAAATCGCATTTTAGTTTACTAAGAATTATTTATACCTAGTTATTACGTACTTATTTAAGATTTGTAAAAATTTACCAATATTGATAAGATTGTGCAATACTATGGCGATTGAAGTGCTATCTACCTGAGTTTAGGCTTCTATGATAAAGCTATTTTACACATACACACTCGTACATAAACATACTCATATTTTTTTCTATTGAAAAGAAATCTAATTAATTGAATTAGCCGTAACTTTTTGGGTGCAATTTCTAAACTTTAACAATATACGAGTATACAGTACATACGTGGTTTGAAATACTAAGTTTGTGACTCCTAAAAACTACCTAGTGTGATGGGAACACCCTACTAGCTAAAATTAAAAGAATACTAAACTAAACTTTTGGTGTTCAACATTACCTCCTAACTAACTGCTACCTAGATTCAAAAACTAAACCCTATTTTCTAGTTCTAAAAGCTACTTTCCCTAAGTTCATCTCTGCTTTCACTCTATCACACATTCTAATCTCACCTTTCATTCCAAACTTTCATTCAGACACTGAATTTGCGTAAAACGAATCGCCGCTTGTCCGTCGTTATCCTGTTTTCGTAATTCGTAGCGAAGTCTTTCTTTGTTCTACAATATTCGTTGTAAATTGGCCTTTACGTGATCTGTCTAATGTTTGATTTTCTTTAATTCGGACCCACATTGTTTTTCTGCTGAAATAAAAGTCCTACCTCAATTTGGTGTATCTAATTATTATATAATACGAAACATCGACTCAATAAGTACTCAGCGTGTCACTGAGCTGTAGGTACCTGTAGCTCAATACGAGGTACGTGCTACACTCATCTCCTACACATAACATTCAGGGGCGTATTCAGTACATAAAAGTTACATTATAATTTTACAAACAGATAAGATATTCTTTCATTCGTAGTTGTTAGTAAAATATTGATAGTATCACCTACCTTTGTCCTTCTGAAATGTTACATAGAAAACACACACAATAACACAAAGAGAATTCAATAAATTTACAATTCAAAGTACCACGAATGAAAGTTTATGGGCTGTGGATAGATTATAGTTAACATGTTATCTGCCTCTTTCTACATGCAAGGTTATTGAGACATTTTGGAAGGCGAATTGAGCACATAATCGTAAATAATTGGATACTTTCTACATTCGAGAATAGAATTCAAACAAATGGACATTGTCAAAATTGTTTGTCATGAGGTTAGTTCAGGGCGCCCACCCACGCACGCGCCCTAAAGTCCTGAACAACCAGAGTCGATTTCAGGTCCAGTTAGTAATCTACCCTCTATCCGTTCGCGGAATAAATAAATTTCATTCCAAAAACGACAAGCAACTACTATATAATAAGAGTATTTCTGACTAATCCATTTCTTTCGAAGATACTTTCCAGCCATGAAAGTCGAAATGGATTCTACGATGAGTGTGGGATCTCATAAGCTTGCATGAGATGCATTTCTTCTACAGAAATGCGCAGGTTAGGACATGGATATTAATAAAATATATTTTGTTAGTTCCATTCAAAAAATCCAGTACAGACATTTTTTGAATCCGGGACTGGATTTGGATATATAAATTTCTATCGGGAGGGAAATAATAATAAAAGCATGCTTTATAAGGGCAAGGATAGAGTTAGGTATGTTAATATATAAAATTATAATGCAGTGCTATAATTATATGAATAAATGTTATAAGATGATGGCACTATCCACTTTTGTAAATTGGTGAGTAAATCTTCGCATTGGCTGAAGATTCACAACAAAGAAATGGTAAATATAATTTGTCTCAATCCGCCTTAACCTAGTAGTAGTGTTAATACAAATTATTAAAGTTAAAATAATAAAACAAAATAAAATTTCTCATCCTTAATGCGGTCCTGTTCTCGTTGCACTGAAGCTAAATCTAATATTAATATAATTAGGTCGATTGCAGCTTTCTCAATATTCTAAATAAGAATATTTCACTCCAAAGCTAAAGTAGACTATTTGAAAGGCGAAAGAAATTAATTAATTTAAAATAAATAAAACACACGATAGTCTTAAAGCAAAGCCCTTCCAAAAATAATTAATGTCATATCTTATCAACGAATGAACCGCCCGAATCGTTAGATAGATATTCACTGTCTGTCCCGAGAAATCTCTTCCAAGCCATCACATCTCGATTCTGGATACCTGAATCCTGATAAAAAAATATATCTATTATGCATCTCACTCACACACTTACTTAAATGCATACATCATTCTTCCCTCTTCTTTCCTTCCAAATGGTACTGAAAGAAATATTTTCAAGTGTCCACCAACACGTCACTGTAGTAAAACACACCATATAAACATAACTAACTCTTTGCCTATAATATATATCTACTTACTACTTATGATATTGCTATAAAGATGGGCCTCCATCACACTAGGTATATCAGATTGTTTGACTATCTTTGAAGTTTTTATCTGTCATTAATTACATTAATCTAAAACCTCTTTTTGTGCTAAAAACAGTTTTTTGTGTATCGACATTGTACCACAAGCTTTACCTTAAAATCTACAATCAGTATTTTTACTAAATTACAAGTATTATTAATATTTTTAACTTATTTATGAAAGTTCCAAACCTTCGTTCATTGGGGATATGATAGCGTGTTAAACATTGATCGCTAGTATACACTCCAAATTATTGTAATGTTGATTTGAAATGAAAATGACGAAATTTTGAAATCCTTATTCCGCACAGAATCGGTGATTTAAATGATAATTCGAGATTTCACTTTATTCCCGATATTGTTTCCATCCAAATTTAAAACTTGTAATATCCATCTATCCTTTCAGATCGCGTCCCTTATGAGGTAGGAAGAGAGGACGGAACACCAGACTGTCCTATCTTTACACACACTCCATGCTTACATTGTTCACACTCACTATTCAATTCTTTTGCTCGAACTCGAGAAGACAGAATAAACAGACTTTCCTAACCTTACACATACTCGTTACTTCCGTCAAATTCATACAAGTTTCATACCTGCTTTTCATTTTCTTCTACTCAGAACGTGTCCGTTCTTGACGACCTGGTCGACATGATTGGTCCAGGTCAATGTAATTGTAACTTTCGTAATATAATGCACGAGTTATATTGGGTTTTAAGTTACATAACTGACACACAATTACCCTATTAAAAATTGACAAACTTAATCAATATGTAACGCATATTTTTTAATGTTTGTAATTTGATAGCAATACTAATTAATTGGTAATAATTCCTTTACATTATACTGGAAGAATCCAATTCCTGTATGTTTGTAACGATGGGGTTCTGTGAATGTGTATGTAAATTTAAAGCAGCGACGCGTTCATGGGTGGCTAAAGATTTTCGTCGAAGTTTCCCTTTTTGTGTCGAATGGAGTAGTAATAGTGGTTACACAAAAACATATTTAACCATGCCTGGTAACAAAAATAACATTGTGTTCTGTGTTTTTTTTCTGATAAATAAATGCTCCTAATTTAAAAAAAAAAAGTAATTGTATTTATTATTTTTACCCTAATCTTTATAATAACCATTGAAACCTTATAACTACATAAAATATGTTACTTATATTAACTCTTAAAATAATTCGATGCTTTTGCTATTATTTGTGTGAAATCCGCGAAAGAATTCATGTAAAAGTCTGGAATACACAAGTCTTCTGATACTTTGTCAAGATCTTCTTTGGATGCCGTTCCTGTTAGTACTAGAAGGGTTTGGAAGTCACAGATGGATCCAAATTCAATGTCCTGCTTCAACCTGGAAGAAAAATAAATCCTGTTACAAAGCCGAGGAAACACACCTATAAATATTATATTTTAAGTTTCATGTATCTATTTATATGACTATGGCTACGTAGGCCGAAACGAGTAAATCTTTAATAAAATCATCCAAAAAAACAAAGTTTAAAAAAAACAATTACTTAAATTATCCTCGTGTTTTCCAAGTAAAAAACCTATCTGAGAATGTTGAGCGTCTTGGCCAAAGGCTCTCGCTGGATGTTCATTGTAATAATATTAAAATAAAGTACAGAAGTACAGCTATACATACATTGTTCTGGAAACGTATTTGTACTAAACAATTGATGAATCGTAATATTTGATATCTTATACAGACTTTTTTTTATTGAATTGAACAGGCCCATGTGGCCTTCGGCCAGTTTTAGAAGAAGAAGAAGACTTGAACGGAATAATTCACCCATCAAAAGATAAATATCAACCAATGATGAACCGTCAAGACACAAAAGTGATGCGATCACCAAACGAATATTTTTTTGGTATGTAGGTACGTGTAGTTAGGGATGGGGGAGTTCACTGATATACCTAATACCTATAGCCCACACAAAATTGAAGCATGTAATAAGCGTGCCACTTAATTTATTCCATATTTCATTTTGTCGTCCGTCTTTCAAATTCCACGAGGCACATGTCAAACAGAAGTATTCTTAAAAAAACTATGAACATCAAAAACTGCCTTACATATCTCCGATGAATAGCACTCGCCTTGGGTCGACTACGTTGAATCTCTCTTTGACAACTTTACGTAAATGTTTACCAGGCTTCCCCACTATTGTAGCCCGTTTACCCGTCACTTCTGTGAACAAATCCAGGAAGAATCCAGGCCCTGAAACACAATCTTAAGGATTAATAATTTAAATAAGTGCTAACTCGCCTATGTCCAGAAATCAGCTTTACATTGGAGAACTCTCTGTCTAGATAGTTTGAGTAACAATAGAACAGAATTACGGCTAGAATAGAGGCTATTAAAAAATCCAGTACCCATTATGGTTAAAGAAAAAGACGGCGGACGGAAAATAAAATATACGCGGAGGCAAGACTTGCCAACACACTTCTCAGTATAATCAGCCAGAAGAGTCTACATATTATAAAATAAATAAATAAAATCTTTATTGATAAGAAAACATATCTTCCAAATGGCGGGTTTATTGCCGTAGACAACGTCTGCCAACCAACCACTTATCATTAATGATTCAAATGTAAACTCAGCAGCCTAACACTGGGAAAAATCATCTATCCAGATATCACGGATATCACAGGATTAGGCTCAACGCGGGGCCTAAAATACAAGCATTGTGCATGAAATATCAGTATTTAGAAATCGTCTTACACTATTGCAAGTATTAATAATGACCGATTTTTGCATTTTTGTATATATTTTTTGATAAGGTTTGTATATTTAAAATGTATAATTTTATTGATAAGGAATTATTATAAAATATATTCATTAATCTAATCGTAGAAGTAATCACCAGTGATTCATCAAGAAAATACTATACAAATACTAAACGTACGTACAGATTGAGTGTATTATGCAATAAGCTCATAAAAAAATATTCAATGATGCGATTCGTACTAGGAAGTACGAGTATATCATATCAACAAATAAATATTGGAAAAAAACTCTTATCACTTAATGATAAAATCACAAAATTTCTATTTAGCTGATTAATAACTGATTTCTAGACACCAGATTGTTGGGATCCAAAGATCGAGGTTACCCTAAAGATTGCTACATGGGACAAGTGATCAGCAATTTACGCAAGCTAAGGAATGAAAAGGCTGGGGGTGACAAGAGATGAGTGGAGGGAAAGAGTACTTGGTGCGGACCAATTCTAGGATTGTGACTTTTAATCACAAAAGTCCAGGGCGTGATCAGTGTTTTCTGCAAATTTGGTGTTCCACAGGGATTGGTACCAGGGCCCTCACTACATAGCTAAAATGTTCTCTTTGCCGATTAAGAGCAAAATTGTATATGTTGTGAAGATGACACTGTTTTATTTACAAAATGGAAAACGTAAGACGAAGTATCTCAAATAACTTAAGTAAATCTCAACATACTTAAAGATTGGTTTACTCTTAACATACTCTCTGCCCTAACTGCACCAAGATAGAATGTCTAAAAAAATTCTTGAATATTTCTAAAAAATTACCTGGATAATTTAGATCTCCAATTGGAATGATTCTATCTGTAGCTCCAACCATCAATGGCACTTCTGGGCGATGTAATATGGTCACTGCTTTGAAGATTTTCAAATAGTTTAACTGCAAATCGCCATCAATGAAGACTCCTTCCACCTCCTTGTCATTCCTACCCTCGTACGCCACAGCAGAAAAACTGTACTCGTATAAATTGGGCTGGAAGTAATTCAAGAAGTCACCCGTAAAATGCACTGTTCTTAGAAAAAAATAAGTATTCCAAACGAGGAAAGCCACAAGAAACAACAAACGATTCTTCATATGGGCTATAGGATATGGATATTTTCTCCCAGTTCTGAAAACCTTTCACTAAAAGTGCCTTGCGAGTTTGAGTGCTTGAATTTGCTCTGCAGGCAAGTACTAATACTCGTTGGTATACTATATAAAAGTTTTTCCTTCAATTTGGCGGCTGTATGTTGATATGGATTGATTATGAATTCTAACCAGGCGTAAGGAATATTGAAGAACTGTTTCAAGATACACAAGAAAAATACGCTTACTATCGAGTTAACGTTGGAAGGGGGACCTGTCAAGACGCCATAAAAAGAAAAAAAGGGTGTAAGGGTAAGGGCCCTGTGTGATCAAGAAATAGGATAATCTGATGTTATCGACAAAGATCTGGCAATTGTTTATGTTTTCCGTTCACGGTATTATAATTATAATTCAGTGAAATGTAGAATCATTACTGGTTTGTTTGTTGGTGATGTTTTTTTTTAATCATCCCTAGGCCATTTGCAGGCACTTGGACTCGTTAAAGTTACATGTTGACAATAAATATACAGGGAAATTCAATGCCAATAAAGTGTAAAAGGCTCTATTGGCACTTCGTCATGGTCGTAAAACTAGGTACATATTCTAGTTTGTTCCGTTGTGAAATTTACTACATAACTCTTTGATTCTGTAAAAAAAATTCTAGCATGACATGAGATGAGAGTTTTCATGGATCAATTTTAATTGTTCTCACCGCTGAAATGGCATTGATCCCTGCAGCTCGTAAAGCGTTGTTCAAATGCTCTGGACCAATCGTGAATATTTTCTTACCGACAAACTTCTGATTCACCATATAGTCCACTATTGTGTCGATTGGGTAAATAAAATTTTCCTGAAAAACAAAGTACTATTATAGTAATGATTACAGCACATATTGAGAAGTGAAATTGTTTCCTCAAACTCAAACTTAAGGCTAGCCGTTTGGACACTAAAAAAATTAAAAAAACCGGAGGACCTTAGATCTCGACAACCTTACTGAATATCCTTTGGAAAAAATAGCGTAGATACATTGAACCTTTATCTAGGGAATAACCGTAAAAGATTTTTCATAACTCGTATAAATTTCCCAAAAAATATATGTAAAAAGCACCTCTGACATTTTTTCCGAAAGACGGAAACTCATTTCCCGAAAATCAGGTATACTGTATACTCAATGTTCCGATCTTAACGTCTTTTAAATTGAATAGATCATTGAACCCATACATAAACAAGTAGTTTGCCGACATAACAGAGTAATCATTTTGACCCAGAGGCCAGAGGTCATAAAGAGTTTCAATAAATAGATATATCAAATATTTATTTTTATTATTCGCAGTACGATCGTTTTGTGTGAAGAAAAAGATGTGTGAAAGAACTTTTTGATAAACATGAACATAATTGATTATTGATTCAAGATTATTAGTCGAGAGGGATCCATTTCACAATACTTAGGACTTTTTCTCTTTTGGGAATTTGAGGACTTTCTTGGAGGGATAACATAACGAACGAAGAACTTCTCAACAAAATCAAAGGAGGAAGACACCTGCTCAATGCAGTGGCGGAAAGACGTGCCAGATGAATCGGCCACATAGTGCGTCAAGAGGGTCTCCTATTTGAATTAATTGAAGGACTGAACGAGGGGACAAACTGCAGAGTACGATCAAGGAAAGAATACCTGGTCGACCTGTACCAGGATATGGGCATCGACTCTTGTAAAGAGTTAAAAAGAACTGCACAGGACAGGGATGAGTGGAGAAGGAGACATGGGCTTTGCTGCAAACCAATCGTTACGATTAAAACTGGAGAAGAAGGAAGTCTTTCATTCGTCTAAATCTTACCTCTGTTCTCTTGACTCCAATCTGAGCAAGCGCGTCATCGTAATGTCCTAATTCTCTTTGACAATTGTTTGAAAGAAAATTGACCCTCTTTCCTATTTTATATAACTCGGCAATCGCCTCTTGAACACCAGGAATCGGACTCAAATTCCACAGAACTCCTGTAAATACAGATGCAAGATTTTTTGCAATTGATACTTTATACGCGGCTCCACACCCTCGCCGAGCCTCGACAAGTGTTCACAAGTTCAAAAGCGTGTGGATGGGGCGTTTGTCTTGACTCGTTTAGGTTTGTGAACCTTCGCTTTCTATACAAATTAATGGAAGTTTGCGGCAAGCGCTTGGAAAGCATCTACACGTTTGCGAGCAGAGTTCGTGAACGCCTGCCAATCGTGTGTATCCTACCATAGTAAGTGAATACTACAATTCAAAGGATTTCAAGCAACTTCCGCAGTTCGCCGTGAGTGAAAAGATTATTAAAATAAATACGAATTTTCTTACCATCGCAGTCGCTTATAATAATATCAAAAGAATCTAAAAACAATCTGGCTTCCTCCGCTGATATATTTGATAAATCCTTCGTCATTTTTCTTCACCAACTGATTAACTAAATAATTCACAAAACCACACACCAGGAAATTAAAATTATCGCAACACTGTCACAATTATTTGTGTTGTTCTTCCCTTCTTGGCGAAATGTCGACTAACTATTGGCGAAATAAATTAATATATTGATGAGATACTTTGTATTTATTATATGAATATAATGTATTTTGATAGCACTGATTATAATATCACATGGATAGATTAAGTCAAGTACCCATCAGCGATAAGATTCAATACATTACAACCTCAGTACTCTGGTACTTTAGATGTCATATTTCATTTCATTTAATTTGCTTATCGCATTTTGTGGTAAAGAAAGAATGATATTGTTGCTAATAAGCACATATAAGGATGACACAATCTAAATTTAATAAAGGTTCCCGGACCGAACAGAACAAACCAAAACAGAACGCACCATAACAGGGCACGGTATAATTATTTATCTGTTTTGTTCACGTTCTGTTTTGGTAGTGTTCTATTATAGACTGTCCTGTAAATGTCAGCTCTGTTTAAATATTGTCCACGTTCTGATTTGTCATAATTGTGTTTCGTCACATTTTCTTAAACTGATTTATTTATTTATTTATTAATAGTACAGATAATAAAGCATTGTTCACTAGGGCGAACTTATCACACAGTTAACCCCAGAAAAAGAAGAAAAATATAAAAAATACATATTAAGGAAAAGAGAAAATCAGAGAAAAAAACATAGAAGATTTTAACCATTTAATCTCAGGGTTCAGATGCATCGGTTTAGTGATTGTACTCGTAGTGATAATTATTTGAATATCACCGCAGAAAAACAGCATGTAAAAAAAAAACCTTTATTACAAATTAAGTTTAAAAAATGCATTAATTAATCTTCATCTACGATTCTCTAAAGACGGCATCAATGCTGTCAGTTGTGTTCCTCCGATGTCTCTTCCTCATAGCGGCTGCTTCGTATATAATTATCACTTCATTCGTCACATAGGCCTCCCTCTTGATCTTATCGTTCAACTTTTGTGGAATATCAGGTATGGCCCATCTCACAATCATTTGCACAATGGACACAAAGTTCTGTAAAAAATAAAAATTTTATAAAATTAATCAGGACGCAACCCCAAATTCTTCACTGCGGTTTTCACACTTTGCCAAATGACCGTGAATTGCGGAACACATCGGGTCGGTCACTGGTCACTGGTCAGCCAACGACGGTAGTTAGCCAAAACCGATTAGATTTATTTTTATTTTTTTGTTTGTGACGATCATATGTGGTGATTCAGTCTATCATTTTAAAAATTAACGCGGAGGCATGACTTTGCCAACACACTTCTCAGTATTATCAGCCAGAAGAGTCTACATATTATCATTCATGATTCACATATAAACTCATCAGCCTAATACTGGGAAAAATTCACCTATCCAGATATCACGGATATCACAGGATTAGGCTCAGATGCGCGGGGCCTAAAATACAAGCATTGTGCCTGAAATATCAGTATTTAGGAATCGTCTTACAATATTGCAAGTATTAATAATGACCGATTTTTGCATTTTTATGTATAAATTTTCCGGTAAATCTAATTTTTTTAAATTGTTTATTAGCGATTTTGGTATTATACCTGTAGCTAATAATACTAATGTGACGATTCTATATGGTGATAAAAAAATTAAGGTGCTCTTGAGGGCGATTTTATCGCTAAACGGCGTCCAAAATAGTCAAATTATTATTATTATTGTCAGGTTATAGATTCGAACATGGCATCGAACTACTGGAAAATCAGTGCTCTAACCAACAATACCAAAATCTATTCGAGATATCACAGGAGGAATACCACAATAATTGTGGAAAAAGCATTTTCTCACATTTCCTCACTTGAACAAAATTAAAGAGAAAATTGGTAGAGAGGGTGTAAAATAATATCTGACCTGAAAAGCGACGACGAAAGCCAGTCTTGCCATTAATATGTACCAAAATATATTGGCAAGCTCATATTTGTTTCCATCTGGATCCCAAGGTGGATTACGATAGTCTCGATACCGACAAATCTAAAAACAAGATTAAAATATTATGAAAAACAACTATGTAATTTGAATACCCACAGTAGCACCCTGGGTAATATAGGAGCCATTAGGCGCCTATTTATCCGCGTACTTTATTTGAAGGTGCGACCTCAGGGTTTATCCAATAGGTAACTCCCAACAAGTCCGATCGAAATTTTCTCTTCTAAAATACTCTCCAAGGTGAGATAGGATTATATTTATTAGGAAATAAATGTTCTATGTCAGAATAGCGTCCAAAAATGTCTGGAAGTTGTCGTTTCCAGAAGAAAACAGCGTTATAGAGAGGGGGTATAAGGGGGTAAAATATGAGAACTTTACTACCTACATACTTTACGTACCAAGTGGATTACATTATTATTAAACATGAATACAGCCAAACTTAAGAAAACAAAAATCCAGGTTTTGAAGCACCTATATCGGAGCGAGGATTACATTAGTTCATAAAATTACCCTTACCTCTACATTATCGAATGTTGAATTCACTGGTGCCCCAAATTCAAAATCTTTCGTATCGAAATACGCCAGGGAATAATTTAAAAATCCAGAGTCTGTATGATCTGGACTAACAACTGACATATAGACAAGACGTGGTATGAAATTGGATGTAGCAGCAATGATGAAAGCCTGGAAAAAAATAACATTATACATTAACTGTTTCCTAGCAAATTTCTGGCAGAGTAAAAATATGGGAGGAGTCAAGTAAAAATGGGATGGAATACTTGCAAAGAATCAACTTGAACTAAGTAGTGACGTAGGGTCATCTGAGAATAATACGTTTTCAACACATTCTGAGATGTTGACTTATAGTGCTAAAATGTTTCCAGCTGACATAACCTATCTTACAATTAACAAAAACACTCAAAGTGGAGTAGTGTTGCAAATCACTGAACAAATTATTTTCCTCGTGGGTGTTTAGAACATGTTCTCGTTTTTCTCAAAATTTTGGTCTTCAGTTAGAAACTTATTTTTCTTGGTGGCAATAATATATTATCGTGGAAAAAAGTGGGACTGCTGTAAAGAATGAAATGTGGAGTGGCGAAGGTATGGAAATACTAAAATTGAAAAATGTTTTTTCTAAAATATGAAAATATGGATGGTTATTGGGTTATGTGTTGTTGTATGTATTGTTATGTGATAGGTCCAACAACGTAACAAATTACTTAAATACATTTTTATATGAACGTATATTTCTCTCAATTTACGTACATTTGTCAACGTTGACAACCTTCCGAGAATATCCATAATATTGTACCAGATACCAATGCTACGGGATCTTTCTGGTATGGGTCTCCGGTGCTTCTTCAAGAATTTCCTAGCGTCCATTCTGAGTTCAAACATGTTTGCCAAAAGGGCGCATAATGGGGCCAGTGGAAACGTGGCCACGAAGATTGTTACGAAGCCATACTGCAAAACTGAAATCATAAATATGAATAAGGTTGAGATTGGGTATGAAAAGACCTTCGTACGATACAAAAAGATAGTGTACTTTTCGAGGTCTGTCAAATTCAGTACTCACCCATTTCCAAGTAATCATCAAACAATCCAGATTCAGGCCATTTTTCCAGTTTATAATCTTTGTTCCATTGATTACTATTCTTAAGGAGAACATCGTCACTATTGTCAATCTTTTCCTGAAAAACATAATTCTACGGTAATGAAAACACTTGTTCTCTTAAAAGACCATCTAAAAAATCATTTTCTCCAACAAGATATAATTTCCATTTTCCTGCCTGTTATTCTGTTTTTTTTTTTGGTTCCTGCCTTCTAACATTATAACTTTTTTTAGTATTTTGCTAATATGGTTTGTTATGCTGCTAAGAACCATGGCAAATATTTGATTCTTGAGTCCAACATTGAATTATTTAGACTACTTCCCGTTTCATGGTGTTCACATTTTGATTAAAAACTATGAATTCATTGCAATTTAAGTAGTTATTTCTACTTACGAAGCAGGGCCTGAAATATTTAAGGCATTTGAAGTAAAGATATTTGAGCAGCTCCACTAAATACTCCAAGATTTTTCTTCCTACCATTGTAATGGCAAGTTGTATAAATACTTCGTGAAAACATCCTCCGGGGCTGCACTGGAATAAATCAACCGAAACATATGTAAAACTATACTTAAATAAGTAGAAATTGCACTACGTCTTCTGCTTGTATGGTATGGTGATGTTTCCAGTGATATGAACAGCGTTGAAATTGGTGCTGGATAATGTCCACACATGACACTTTTCCTGTACCAGATGAAAACTCTGAACTCTACTCTTAAGGTTTCCGGGAAAGTTTTGTTACAGAACAGAAATTATTCACCAGAGTAACATGTCACAGAAATTGAGTATAAGACATCAAAGTTACACGAACCTCTTCCTGCCGAATTCCGAATATCTTATTGTAATTTGACGGATGCCCTATAAATTTCCCCTTGAAGAAAGCAACATAGAATATGGACGAATAGTAATTGACGAATTGAAATAAATATATCTTTAACGTCAGACTTTCGTCAAATTCCGTCTTGGTTCGTAGCAACTCCAATTCTGTCAAATCTGGTTCAAAATTGTGACGATGATCAAGTTGATGATTGCAGCGCTCACTGGAACGACAATGTCTCTGTTTATTGTATTTTCAGATGGTCCGTAATATAGTTTTGTTCTGGAAATGGCCATTCTGTATACCATCACGCCAAACATCGATGCAATAGCTAAGGAAATCTGAAATGGGAAAAGAAACAAAATACTCTAATTTCTGTCTATTAACCAAATCATATTGGCTATTTAAGATTTATTCAATTGCCAAAGGGACTATGCCACCTACCAAAAAGAGTACAACCGAATAACTCAACAAGACGTAAGGCATTTTCTTTTTCCAGAATGATACGGTGGGTTCCATTTGTCCAGTAACATAATTCTGTTTCATCTTGGCATTGTTCAGTTTAGCTAAGAATTCTGTACGGGGATGTTCTGCATCAGGGTCGAAACCAGTCAAACCCCATCTGTGGGTTATCTCGGCAGAATATCTTTTCCACATTTCAAGATACACAGCGCCTGAAAGAATAGTTTGTCACATAATGATTATTGTAATTGCAGTGTTCTATGCCTTGCTTAGCTATGAAATTAGTATTTTGTATAGAAACTTACTCCAAAAAGACATGAATATTGCGAAGAATACTGTGAAATTATTATCAAACAAATACGTAATCCTGGACTGGACGCACGAGTCTTCCAGCTTCCAATAATCACAGTTGAGTTCACATTGAGGGCACATTGTTATATTTAAACTTGGATCACAGATGTCGCTACTGTAAGTATTAAAGTTCAGCGTAGCCCCTCCAAATATGAAACAGATAAGGCCTACGATAGACGCAGGAATCAACATGTACGTGTAGAAGCCTAACCAGGCAAAATAGAGAGCAAACTTGATCCCAAAATAGTCCTTTATCGAATCTATTGGCTGGTAACGTAAAATATTATAAAACGATGCCCATTTTGTATACAGTTCTTGCCTTTTTGTTCCTGGATCGAAAGCGCCACCCTGGAATCAAAAAATATGGCGTGAAATTTTGATGGACAATATTATATGGCCACAGAAAGACGCTGGAAAACCACAAAAAATATGGATAGATGACATTTTATCCGGCTAGTGGGACGTACATGGCAGCGGTTAGCCCAAGATAGAAAATATTGGAGAGATTGGAGGAGGATTATGTTCAACCGTGGAACAAGAGTGGCTAGCAGTAAAATAAGTACATTCTTAAGCATTGGACGTGTTAAGATGTGGAGCAATACTTACATCATGTATGGGATACGCCGCCACATAAGATTTGTTATGCAACATACGCTCTATTCCACAATCAGTCACAATCACATCGTTGTTGGAGAAACTAGTTCTCTCTAAGATAAAAGCCACTATAGAGATGCGTACAGCTTGGCAAAAGAAGTTGGGGTCTTGGATGTTGAACCTAAAATAAGAATATCAAACAGAAAGGGTACAGCCTGAACAATTTGAGTTATGATTTAATTTTATTTCTAAAACGTTTGGACACGCTTCACCCAATGGGTTGTTTTCAGCTTCCGGCAATGCTCACCAGGGTGCAACACACGTGTAAGGGTCTGTTGTCAAACATCACACGTAGATTATCTTATGGTGATCCATGCGACTTATAACGCTATTATCTTTGAAAGACTTTGAGGATATAAATTCTATTTTGACACTAAATTTGACAATTGACCCTAATTGCCAGTGTGCCCCCAGCGATATAAAAGGGAAACAATTGCAACCCATTGAGTCAGGACTCTAAAATAATTTAACTGTGCCTTATGTTAATTTAATGTTAATTTTCAAGGTATCAATAAGCATAGGTTTTACTTACAAATACAGTCTGTTTCTTGTAAACTCTGACGTCAGTTGAAATTCTTCCACTTCTTGCGCTGGAAAGTCTGTTTCATCATCAGTACTCACGAATCTGAGTAATCGTTTAATTTTCTTCTTTAAAACAATAGCTAAATTATCACGATCCAATAATTGGTGTCCAGCCAAATCCTACAAAAATAATTTGATACAAAATCTATAGGCGAACTTCAACGAAGAGCGAATTCAGTGAATATCAATATTCCAAATGGTGGAATCCAAAACGGTAGCCTTTGGATCTTGTGTCCGCCACCGAATACACAAAATCTATGGGTGACATAACTGTGATACGGGGGGGGGTAAATAAAAGGGGGGGCATAGAGATTGAGTTTACCTCCTTTTAAAAAATTATAAAAAAACCGTAAGAGAGGGACCCCTTTTCCTCCTCTCATACAAGTCCAATTAAAGTCCATTATACTCCATTATGATTCCACTAAACTTTTCCTGGGATTCTTATTGGCATATTATCTGTAATTATTGTAGGAACTTTTAAGTAAGAACTCAGGATAACCAATTTAAAATTACTTTATTTAAAACACACACAAAAAAAAATAAAATGATAGAGAAAAATAAAAATAAAAAATAGCTACGCGTAACTATTAACTAAACAATGTACTTAAAATTACCCGAACATAGTTAAAACAACCCCGTGTCTATTTTCACTTTATAATTTTCCCCATGGTTTCTTTCCCCACACACCCGAATAAAAAAAAATCTCAACGGCAAACACAAATCACAAAAATTCTTTTCTCTATTGGCGTCCTAAGTCAGCCAGAGGAGCGGAGCTCCACTCGACGCTACTCTGGACTTCTTCCATCCTGGGTCGCCTCTGTGGTCGATGGTCCTCTGGTCTGCTGAACTCAGACCAGCGCACTCGTTCCTTCCCACGACGCCGCCTTTCCCGACCCTCTGCTGGTCAAAGAGGCGGAGGTATTCTCCCTCTCAAAGCCTCCGCGATATTCTTCCGGCGTCCTAAGGACGCTTTCGCGCCGAAACACGCCCTCTTTCGCTGGAGCGTCTGCTCACCACGGCGTCTGGTATACAACAGTCTCATGCTTTTTTTTTTCAAAGCGTCGTCCAAGCTTCGGTTGCAAACATTCCATGTGTCGTTGGAGTGGTGGGTATATAATACCCAGCCTCTATTGGCCGATTCAAACATCCCTTATACCTAATACATACATACTTATTATACAATATACTATCCTTACTCATATTGTCTATCTATATCCAGATACACACTAAAAATACATAAGTACCTATAGATGGCAGCAGTACATCCATTCGACCATATATACCCAGTATGTACCTATGAATAGACTCACAATACAGTGTGCAGAACACAACAAAAAAATTCCCTATACGTAGGGCCACACTCCACATGTGTTAAACATTTCAACTTCCTTCAACCAAGACGATACTGACCAAAAAAAATAATTCTGAGTATTTATCTACTCAAGGGCCACATGTCTCCTACCTACTCAGGCAAAAAAAAAAAAAAATCACACTACCCTCGGATCTCTGAATGTCTTAAAAACCGAATATTTTGAAGCGATATTATTTTATACCTACCCATAATGAATGATCTCTACATAATACGTACCTATACTTGCACTTATATAGATACATCACCCAATAATGTAGATATCACTGAAAAGTTCGTTCTATATTATTATGATGTTATTTTTCGTCAACAAAATACACCAAAACAATTCGCCACTCCCTTTTTGACGAAAAATAAATCATAAAACATCCCCCCCGAACTCATTCAGAAATGACCACAAAAATCGCGAAAACCCAACACAAGCACACATGATTATACATCTCAGCATCTACTGGAGTTCTAAAAAAAACTCTATGCACGTAGGTACGTAGGTAGGTACCAACTTACTGACATATTTATACCGAAATCAATTCAAATAGCCTGTTTTATAATCTACCCATTAAATCAATTTCACTCGGTCAAGGTATACCTAGGTATGCAATCTTTTTACTTCGCTCTATCCAACACTATACAGTCTACGTTTCCCAAACTATTCTCTCTAACCAACCCTTCACAGAACCTAGTTCTTCCGTCACAAAACTCTCTCTTATCTCATTCTTTCAACTTCCGAACCTCTAAGCAGCAGGCAGCCTTCTTTGGAAATGTGACAATATCCGCCCTTAGATATGTCAGGCTCTCACGCCTTCCGCGGAGTCGCCATTATTTCCTCCGTAGCCCTCTAAGCCTCACTCTATCCTCTCTACTTTGACCTCTCACCGCCCCTGGCAGAAACGCGACACGTACCTCCACTTGGCACGGTCAGGCCAACTACTTCATTCCGCGTAGTGACATTTGTTTCATTCAGAGCCTATCTTCATACTTCGTTCACTAACTAACACTCCTCCATATCTCCACCTCTGTAACCATCGCGTATTACTCTTACGCACCCTTTCAGCGTCCTCCCCGCAAATTTCTTATTGCATACCTAGTATTTCCTCACATCGTCTCTACAAAAACATTTAATTATCAAAACAAAATACCACAATTTATCAAAACACAAATGCAACATTCTTATATTCCCTGGTTACCCCAAATTCCAATAACATAATACACTGCGAACTACATTCATCCTCTGTTTCGCGGCACACAATTTTCCCATTTAAAACGCAGACGGTACCTACCCCCTTATACCTATCGCCCTTTACAGCAAATAAAATTACATTTCACCACATTAAAAAAAATCACAAGTTAAAATATTATCATTCTAGTACAATTTAGGCGCCAAATTATTTTTTATGGAAAAATAATTAAAACCATTACTACTTTTGCCCGCTAATCAATTTCTCAATTTAATTCACTGTGTAATTTTTATATTTTCCCCACATAACTACGATGAATTCTTTACCGTTCTGGACAATGACAAAATAACACATTTTAAAAATTCAAATTACATCGTTTCATAATTTCCTACAGCAAATGGACTACACGTAATTTACATAACACATCTCAGTTTTTCTTACACGTTAACTACACGATTTCGCGAATCTAATTTCTCAGCTAGGCCAATCCGTTGCCTGCAACACACAACACGACCGATAAATTCGCTAAACTACCTTTCTCAATTTATTTAGTCGATTCAACAATTCAATTCGTTAATCCATTTACTGTAAAACAATATACAATACAACAAGAAAATTTCCAATTGGTATCCAAGTTTAAACTTCCCATTTCCTCCACAATTTGTAATATGCCAATAATCCCTCGCGAAACAACTACACAAAAAAAAAATACTCATTTCACTCACTACCCTCTTTCCTCTTAATCCCTCTCCATAATCAAATCTCAGGGTGGGTTCTTTGTCGTTCATCGGCATAAAGCCTCAAGCGAACGATGCCACTAGTTGCGGCGCCAATTGATACGGGGGGGGTAAATAGAGGGGGGGGCATAGAGATTGAGTTTACCTCCTTTTAAAAAATTATAACAAAACTGTAAGAGAGGGACCCCTTTTCCTCCTCTCATACAAGTCCAATTAAAGTCCATTATACTCCATTATGATTCCACTAAGCTTTTCCTGGGATTCTTATTGGCATATTATCTGTAATTATGGTAGGAACTTTTAAGTAAGAACTCAGGATAACCAATTTAAAATTACTTTATTTAAAACACACACAGAAAAAAATAAAATGATAGAGAAAAATAAAAATAAAAAATAGCTACGCGTAACTATTAACTAAACTATGTACTTAAAATTACCCCAACATAGTTAAAACAAGCCCGTGTCTATTTTCACTTTATAATTTTCCCCATGGTTTCTTTCCCCACACACCCGAATAAAAAAAAATCTCAACGGCAAACACAAATCACAAAAATTCTTTTCTCTATTGGCGTCCTAAGTCAGCCAGAGGAGCGGAGCTCCACTCGACGCTACTCTGGACTTCTTCCATCCTGGGTCGCCTCTGTGGTCGATGGTCCTCTGGTCTGCTGAACTCAGACCAGCGCACTCGTTCCTTCCCACGACGCCGCCTTTCCCGACCCTCTGCTGGTCAAAGAGGCGGAGGTATTCTCCCTCTCAAAGCCTCCGCGATATTCTTCCGGCGTCCTAAGGACGCTTTCGCGCCGAAACACGCCCTCTTACATACATACAACATTCTCATGCTTTTTTTTTTCAAAGCGTCGTCCAAGCTTCGGTTGCAAACATTCCATGTGTCGTTGGAGTGGTGGGTATATAATACCCAGCCTCTATTGGCCGATTCAAACATCCCTTATACCTAATACATACATACTTATTATACAATATACTATCCTTACTCATATTGTCTATCTATATCCAGATACACACTAAAAATACATAAGTACCTATAGATGGCAGCAGTACATCCATTCGACCATATATACCCAGTATGTACCTATGAATAGACTCACAATACAGTGTGCAGAACACAACAAAAAAATTCCCTATACGTAGGGCCACACTCCACATGTGTTAAACATTTCAACTTCCTTCAACCAAGACGATACTGACCAAAAAAAATAATTCTGAGTATTTATCTACTCAAGGGCCACATGTCTCCTACCTACTCAGGCAAAAAAAAAAAAAATCACACTACCCTCGGATCTCTGAATGTCTTAAAAACCGAATATTTTGAAGCGATATTATTTTATACCTACCCATAATGAATGATCTCTACATAATACGTACCTATACTTGCACTTATATAGATACATCACCCAATAATGTAGATATCACTGAAAAGTTCGTTCTATATTATTATGATGTTATTTTTCGTCAACAAAATACACCAAAACAATTGTTTAACGTGATTTGCGTGATTCTAGCTTCTTTCCTATAATTTTGGAATTGTCAGTCTAGCCGGCAAATATATCGACAAACAAATTGCCAAAGAAATTGTTGAACAAATCGTTAAACAGAGCTTTCTCTGTCGCGGAACCAGTTACCTGGAATAGACTGTGGGACGATCTCCTAAAAGACCAGCCCATCACAAGCTTCAGGAGCAAGCTGAAAACCAATAGTTTTAAGACCAGCTTCCCGCGTCCTTGAGATGGAACACATTAAACGGCGCCAAAAAGTCATCCATCGTCATCATCATCATCCTCCAACAAACCGTAAGGTGTGTTGTTCATAAAAAATAAATAATAAGAACCTTACACTCCTCATTGGTAGTCTCATTTTAGTTATTTCAGCATAGAGCTGCAAGACTTCTTGCGTTGCTGTAATCTTTACAAAACTCAATTCATCTCTTTCATCTTTCTCCAATATCAATCCTTTCTCTCGGAGATTCTCCTCGAATATTTCTCTATTTTTGGTTTGTTGTTGCGTACTTTTGTTTGGATTGTATACCAATATGAAGTCGATGTCTTTCGGCGCTTCTTCCTCCAAAGTATCCAACTGGAAAAGAGTAAAAAAATATTAATATAATAACGGACCAAAGAATCATTCTAAGGCCATTAGGCAATCTGGCTGAAGCAGCAGAAATTTTCGAAAGAATCTTAGCTGCCTGGGGCGCCAGCCAATACTACCTAGAACAAAAGGCTATGACACACAACCCAAAATGGCGGCCGACGGGCCTAAGCGAAATGTCAAATCTGGGCTTGTGTAGAGTATAAGTCAGTGTTCTTCTGCGATTTCTGTCCTGAAAATGTCATCCAAGCGCCAGAATTCTCCATTATTAATGAAATAATTACATATGATAGTGGAAGATGGGAGTTATTTTAAACAAAACAACATTTGACTTTCGACCAGTAGACCTTTAATAAGAAAATGTTCATCAATACCACACAATTTGCAAAAGATGTCACCAATAAAACATATAATAACTACAATATCTCTTTAGATCAACTCTAGGCTTTGAAATAAAGAATAATTATACACCTCATTACATAAAATAATGTAAAGGAAGGATATATATACTTATACGATACAAAATACGCACGACTATACCGGTACACAAATCGACCTAACCTCACATCAAAATTAACAAATAAATATCAACGATAACACGCGTACACATTATAAGACACAGGGATAACGTTTTATTATCATAAATAATCGAGAAATATCATTAGATACCCTCGAATATTGGTTTGGAATATATTTTTTTCCGGTGAATAGCGCGAAGCCATCTTGATCGCAGCACAGAGTCTTTTGGGAAGATAAAAACACGAACTTTTGGTCCTGAGGCGTAATTTCCTTTACAATTTGTAACACAACACTTGTTCACCATCGTAAGCAATGTTTTTAAACCGTATTTAGTCTATTTAATCACTGTTATACAACAAATATAGCGTATCAACGAAGGGCGACCGCACGTCCGCCATACAAAATCAACGGAAATACGTTATGGCAACGGCCTATGATAGGCCCCTTGACGAAGAATTTACCGCTAGGGGCGCTGCTAGTACCACGGCTTTATACTATAGGTGGTATTGCGCCAGCTCCATCATTTTTTTAAATATTTCCAGCCTAAAAAAACACTGCAAATTTTTTAAAATAAAATTTATTCTGAAAACTTTCGCCATGTGTATTTGTATACTGATTCCAATGAGGTAAAATATGTCTCATAAATTTGAAGAAAATTGTTTAAATTTGGTTAAAAATGAAACAAGGTGAACATTCTCCGTACATTTTCGATTCTCGCTATTTAAAATAATACGAAAATTTGGCTAGTTTTTAGAGCTTGGCAGCTCTGTTTCTATTCTTCTTTTAAGGAAAAAAATTATACACCAAATTAATAGAAAATTTGTCGTACTTACTTTCATTCTCTATAGAAAGATAACCATAAAAAGTGGTCAGTTTTCAAATTCTAATAAAAATTCGCGAGATAATGAAAATTTTCGCTAGTATTCAAAATTTTTGCCATGTTCGGTAAGGAAATTTTGTTGCCAAACCCCGGATTCGGATTCAGCACTCCAAAAAACGTATCGGATGAAGGAAATCCAGAATACCCCAGAACTTTCCAGCGCAGCGATAAATGTATTTGCACCGGACTAATATGGTTTCAACTATTTATTCTAAGTATTTTATTGTGATAGCAAAATATAAATTTAACAAAAAACAGGTTTTTAAAATATTAAAAATAAATATTTACGTGCTTTCTGGAACAAGACGTCATTTCGATGGATTTTTTTTTAAATATGGTTACTCAGAAATTTTGCGTGCGTCTAACTGTAACTGATGTTAGTTATACAAGAGAATACTTGTCTATTACAGGATAGGATAGTCCATATTTCGACATACTCGCGCGAATTTTTAATTAAAATTATTAATTTTAATGGACACTGTTTCCGTCCACTGGGGAATACGGGTTAATTAATGACATATTTGAGTAATATAAATTAATGTAATATACTCTTATGTATCATTAATTAGCGCCAGAAGCATTCGATTAAAATGAATCAATGTCAGCGGAAATGTATGAAACCCAGGAATTCTACACATTTCCTATGAAATGTGTAGGTACTCATATAATAATTTTGAATCAATTTAGGAAATCTGTAAAATAATTAGTCAAAGAAAACTTATCAATTAATCTAAATCAATATTCCTAGAAAATGTAGTAAGTATTCAAAACTCAAGAACTCAATATTTTTTCGACCAAGCAAACACCCAGATAAAACTGAGATAAAAAACGTATTAAAACTTAATAACGTGCCCTTTATTTTGGCAGGGTTAACTGAAGCCGCACTTATTTTTACAATCTGCGTTTAAAAAAATGTATAAAATTCCTAGTAAAATATATATAATTTATAACACTGATACATAATACATTACTTACACTAATATGAAATATATACTTAGACGAAAAAAAGTTTTCACTTTTCCTAGAGAATGTGTATAATTTCTAGGTTTCATTAACTTCCGGTAACGTTTAAATCAGTATTGTATAGAGTTTGGCTTACATTAATTGCTGATTCCTGTGAAATGTCATTGCAGTATTCTTCACTATTGATGTGTTGATAATGTCCCGAATGTCCGTCTTCTTCATGCATCACAACAGACTAATAAATATCGAAAAAATGCGGTTTTGGTTACCTTATCAACCTTATCTTATCATTAGGCACAATTAGGTAAATTATAGGTACACCCAGAGCATCATTAGGTATGTCTATGCTATGAAAATGTGAATACACAAAACATTCACAATCAAATAATTCTAAGATCTGTGTCTTTCACAATGTGCGAGTTTTCTTCATAATCCGTCTTACAAACCAGGTACCTTGTACAGGTCCAGAAGCAGGGTTTGTAGTATTCAAATTTTATGGACGCAGGCGATATGGTAATGATCTAAGAACATAGGCAAATTATTGTAAACGATCGTAGCCAGGTACTTACATACTTAAAAGAAAGTGGTCGTATTTTTACATACTTGCCTATGTACATAAATAGTGCCTACCTATATTTTATAAAAAAACAAACTTGTGTTCATCCTCAACAAAAGCATCCACCAAGAAGGGATTTTTGGAAATTCCCTCCCTAAGGGGGTTAAATTGAAAATTGGTGGTCCGATTTCTGAGTAAAAATAACCTGGTACCTAGGTTTTCCGCCGCTTACCCAAGTTTTAATTGAAAAGGGTCAAAAAAGAAGAAAATAGGAAATATGTAAGTATTTTTTTTAATGAATCTGGGTTTGTCGAAATAAACCCAAATACATTTTTGTACACTTCACAGAAAGCTTAAAAGCTTGTGTTGTGAAGTGGAGTAAGTCGGGGATTGAACCCGCGACCACTGAATTAACAGACGAGCGGGTTACCAACCAGGCTACCGACCACCTCAAAATATGTTTTTCAAAAGGATATTAATATAAGTCAATAAATTGTTATAGAAGGCTGTGCGATAGGATAGATGTTAATAAAATTCTACATTAACGCCACCTGGTGAGAAATGTTTCAAGACGTACCTTTCAGGAAAATGATATTTTTTCAGCAGTTTAGGTATAATATTTGAAGATAATCTTATCTTATAGATAGATAATAATATATTGTTATCTTATATTTGACAACAGTCTTATATTTTTCGGTTGACAATACCATTATTTTAGAGTGTTTGTTTATATATTTGAATTAAATACCAGTCATGTCCAAAACGGTCTACATCAACCCCTAGGGGTTGATTTCGAGCTGCATCGACGAAAATGTTTGGGAACCTCCAACCTTGGGAACAAATCATGCTTTTTCAGTTATTTTCACGGTAATCCTACTACATACCTCGGTACTCAGTGTTTAGACCGAAGGATTTTGTTAATAATAATAAGAAAGTAATAGCCGTGTGCCCGTTGCCGAGCATGTTTTTAGCTTCGAAGAATCGCTGTCATGTTCCTGATGTCGATGATGCCATTGGATGTGACTATGAAGGCCGATTCTGGACATGCACACTCTGTCACACTTTGTTAATAAAATGCATTGCAAAAAAAATGTTTGTTCTAATTAACCATTTATGTTTACATTTATATTTTCCTCCGCAGAGCACGACCTGTTCTCATTTTTGGGGGGTCGTTATGTCGAATGTTAAGTGTTCAATACCTAATTAGTATTTGTTTAATTTGTCATTTTATGTTTGTAATAACAAACAAATAAAAATGTGATGTGTGTAGGATATAGGGTGAAATTGTCATAATACCTAAACTTCCATACCAAATAAGTTTATTCTTCAACAAATTACAAAATACATGCCAGTAAATTAATATCGAATACAAGATCATGAGTCCATATGACTTGCAGTCTTGCTAATATTATTGTTTAGGACTAAAGACATTTGTGCAAGCGAAGGTAGAGTAAAATGAGGAGTATAAGAAAGGTTTTTGTTTTGCATCACATCTTGTGGAGTGGTGACACCAGTGAATACTAGTAACTTCTGGAAGTTACAGAGATCTGCAAAGGCCATGTCTGCATCCAATCTGAAAAATAAAATAAAGAAATTAGTACTTAAGATAAGCTTTTTAACAAATTACTGATAAGCAATCTCATATCGCATCCTTTGCGAGGTAGGTAGAGAGGACAGAACGACAAACTGCGCTATCCTAACACACACTCCTTGCTTCCGTTACATTCAAGCAATTTCTAATACGTGCTCTTCAATTCCTTTTACTCGAAACTCGCCCGTTCTTTATAGGATCTTGACCCGAAAGTCCCGAAGTAATGTTTTTTCTTTGTTTTGATAAAATGCATTAAAATCTAGTAAATGATCGTAATGTTTTTTGATGAAGCGTAATGACCCCACAAAGTAAAAAAACGAAAATTTTAGGATTTTTCATGCGAATTTGAACCTTAATGCCGCGGGATTGACCGTGACGTTATAGTTGGGTCCATGCCTTAAATAAATAAAAAGTCTTATGTACTTACGAATCCCCAATGAATAACGTTCGCTCAGGTTTCTCAATGTTAAACTGTTTCATTATCAACTCCTTCACTTCTCCCCCGGGTTTACCCATCATGGTGGGCTGTCTTCCAGAATATTCCGAGAGAATATTTATAAAAGCTCCAGGCCCTGTAATAATCAAAGTAAAATCTAAAATCAAACGCAGTTTGTTGAATCGCGGACATTCAATCGAGAGGTGCTAGGTTCGAATCTCAGTGATGCAGTCTGCACTACATGACACAAGCTTTTGGCTTTCTATGAAGTGTACATGGTACTATTTTGATTTCAGCACACAAGCCCATATCCTTTTTCTGCTTTTAAAAAAAAATTAAAGTTGTGGTTAACTGAAAGAAATCGCAGTTCTGCGATAAGTTCGCCCTATTGAACAATGCTTTAAAAACTGTACTTTATCATTTTTTTTATATGTATGTATACTCGTATACTTTTTTCACTAAAATAATAAAAAAAATGACTGTAAACTGTACCAAGCTATCTATCAAAGTTATCTCAATAGATGTAATATACCTACAACGAAGGTGACCTTTCTACCAGGCTTATGACTGATCGTGAGCTGGGTTATTGTGATCACTTTTAGCCTGATGGAAAGTACCTACATCATTCGCTGTATTTATTATTGTAAGATAACCACTTGTTAGTCAATTGGACGATTGTGATGTTAAAAAAAAACACCTCAGAGGAGTGTCAGGAGTAATCCTGAAAGACTTCACAAGGAAATAATATGTCCGAGAGACTCTCAGGGACTCCTCTTCATAGGGAGGTCCCAGATGAGATGGCTTGGACACGTCATCCGGATGGCGGAGGAGCGGCTTCCAATGAAAGTCCTGGAAGTCGAGGGTGCAGGCAGAACACCGGTGGCGGTGGGCCGCCACAGAAATAGCTGGCAGAAGCAGGTGACAAAGGTGTGCGAGGAGAGACTGTGTTTGGAGGGCCAGAGATCCTGAAAACTGCAAGTGGCAGGGGCCTCTGTCGAAGATATACAGATGTCTTGAGCCCCCGACCCAACCAAGGATAGAAGGGGAAGAAGATGTAGGTATGTGATACGTAAAAAAAAAACAATGCTTTTGTTTACCAATAATCTTCCTCTTGTTAGGGACCGTCACATCTTTATCTACGCTGCCAACTAGAAACAGAACATCAGATCTCTTCAGAAGTGAGATCGCCTTGTTAAGTTTCAGGTAATTGAAATTTATGTCAAAATCAACAAACACAGCTCCAATATTTGCATCATCTTTAGTATTCTCCAAGAACCAAGGCAGGTCTTCTGGACTTGTGTCATCCTGAAATGTAGAAATAAATAAATGTATTATTTTGAACGTCTCTACATGGTTGGAGCACAGGGTCTCAAGCTGGAGGTGCTGCGTTAGAATCCCAGTTCTGACGATCTATTCTCCACTTCAGAAAAAAGGCTTGAAAACTGAAGACCAGTGATTGGATTCCTAACTTGCCTGGGTGTTAAACTCAGTAACACATGTAAAGCGATAAAATATAAACAAAGTTTAATAATTAATTTAATTAAATCTAGCCGATAGAAGGATTGTGAACGACTTAATGTTACTGTATAAAATAATTAATTATTGTTTCGACAGCCCTGAGCTGTTGGAACTGATTTGCTTCCGAGTACCAGGTAGACAGACTAGGAGCCAACATTTATTTTATTGCAACAATTACTGCACGAATTACATTAAAAACACAGTGGCGCCCCGCTTACATGGCTTGGGAAATGAATACTTGTCAGACATAGATGTGTTCAATATCAATATTTTAGCTTTCAAAGCGCTTCTAAAAAATAAATTTCGCACAGGAGATCATGTGCCTTAAGATTTTTGTATCAGAACTATAATGGGGATACTGCAGTACAATTTGTTTGGTTTGGTTTATTGCTTTTATTTTCTTTATTAATTGTGATGTTTACTGTCTTTGAACGTGTTTTTTAATTTTATTTTTTATTCTATAATTTTTATTTTTATTATGGAAAGAAAGTTCTAATGTAAAAATTTTACTGGTGTACCATAAAAGAAAAAAAAAATGTCTAAAGTTTCAGTCTATATTATATTATATTAGGCCAAATTCATTTTAATTTTTGGTGTTTTTCTTTACTGAATCTATTGTGTGGTAACCTAGATTAAACTATACCTACATATGTATGGCTTTTTATGTTAAAAGATTTTACTTTTAAGTGTATTTTACTAAGTCTACAATATATTGTAGGGTGATCTGAATTTATTTATAGTTTTATGATTTTTACTGAATTTTTTGCATGGTAGTATAATTTTATTTGTGTTTTATAATTTTACTTCGATGATCAATGTTGTACAATTTAAGAATTATGCTCCATGAGGGCATTATATTGTCATGCAAATCTGTGTCCAGTTAATGTGCGCATCTACTGTACGTAGCTACTGCGACACTACCTGCTACTTACTATACACAATGTATTGTATATACCTATGTACATAATATTATATATTGCTGGACTATTAATGTATTTATTGTTGTAAGGTTTGCTGGGCACAGATGGATTGGAGTTGATGTTTTATTTATGCATGCCGATTGATTTATTATTATTAATTTTTTTTGAGATTTCTATGAAATATGAATTATTTATTATTATTAACTAAATATTTTGTTGATTTGTTGTGTTGAAATAGTAATTGTTTTTTTGTATTTGATTATGTATTTGACACTGTACCAACAAGAAATTGTTAAAGGCTTTAGCCGTTGATGTGTAAATAAATAAATAAATAAATAATATAAAATCATATTATTTTTGTCCCTGGGACAAAAATGCCCATAGCGAGACTCTCCCGGGACAGAATTCCATAATATTTTGTCAGAATGATAAGACAAGTATGTACTTTCATTTCCCACTAGTCTCGTTAGTGGAGTTCATGAGTTTTAATTTTTGAACCAATAAAGTTCTACTTACAGAAGTTATACAAGAAATTCCAGCGGCTCTCAGGTCTTCTAACAGCATCGATGTTCCGATTACAAAGACACTTCTATTGAAATTTAGAGACCTCAGATAAGTCACAAGAGTTTTACTTGGATACAGTAAGTCTTCCTGAAAAAATGTTCCAATGTATTACTAAAATTGACGCAATTATTATCGCCCGTGTAAGACCACTTTTGTGTGGTATGAAAGTACTGTGTACACACATACAAACAAATGTTCTCACCTATAAACATACTTACAGAAAGCTCTGAATTTGAGTTTCTCCTACCAGTGGCGTATATAGGATTTCATTTCAGGGGGGGGGGGCAATCTATTATTTGACTTTGAGGGGGACAGAACTAACCCTGACCTGAAAAAAACTCCTGTCAACAGTTGAGACAGAAATGGGAAAAACCACGGGCGTAGCCTGCTTCGAAGCTGGGAGTGGAGGCAACAAAAATTTAAACATAGACATATTGTAAAATAGGGATAATAGGCAGGCGAAATTTTTTCGTGAAGGTAAGCGAAAAACGTCATGTTGTAGGGTAGTAATATAATATTGCGTGAGAAAATACAAAGAGAAAGAGCGCCACAGGCGCATTTTTTTGATGGGTGAATTGATGAATTTGAGTAACTTTCATGCTTTAAAATAATGTTTTTTAAAAAAAACTTTGGGGAAGGGGTCTGGTCCTCTCGCCCCCCCCCCTTATATACGCCCTTGCTAGTTATCGTAAAATTCAATACTATTCGATACAAAGAAAAATCTAACATGTTTTATATCAACACCAATTTTCTCAAACATCATTCGATAATTCTCAAATGTTTTTATGCTATTGTTTGTTAGGAAATGTAAACGTTTCCCTCGTGCTTCCAATAAGTCCAGACTTTTCTCTACTCCAGGAATCGGATCTTTATGTATCCAGAGAACTCCTGAAAAGAATAATGAAAAGTGTCATACATACAATACAAGTACGTAGTGATTAAGAGAGGCATATTGACATTTCAAAAAAAATTAAAACGGGAGACCTTAATAAATATGCTTTGGAAAAAAATATGCTAGATACATTACATTGAACATTTGTCTAGTATAATTAAAACAATATGAATTTGTTTACACCACTTTTATTTTGACCAGAGTCAACATGTTTCGGGAACAATGTTCCCTTCTTCAACAAATTCATATTGTTTTAATTATAATATAATGTCGCCACAAAGTAAAACCTTCAAAATCAAAGAAAAAGATTTGTCTAGTAAATGACCATAATTTTTTTTTATATCTTGTATCCATTTCTCAAATAAAAAATGTGTAAAACACCTCTGATCTTTGTTTCCGAAAGACAGCAACTCGTTTCCCGATAGTCGAACAAAAATTTTTTTTTTGTATTGAATAAAAGTTTTTTGATTGAAGCGAAATGAACATCCATAATGCAAAAAAAAGCTATTTTTAACATTTTATCGTGCAATTGTTCGTGCGATTTTGAACCTTAACGTCGTAGGAACACCACTTCTTTATGGGTGGAAAGCTGATGAATAATAATAAAAAAAAACTTTGGACCTGGACCCCTCCTCAAATAATAAATAAATAATGTGAATAAATGATTACATACCATCGCAATCAAAGATAACATGATCAAATGAATCCAAAAACTTTTCCCTTTCTTCGTGGCTCAGGGAAATTAAATTTCTTGTTTTTATTTCCTCACACTCCTTAATTTCAGGAGATATTATGTAGTAACTGAATATGTATTTCAGCGCCCTTTTTATATCTGCCAATCTAAAATTTATTTTTATTTATTTATTTATTTATTTGATCCTAACATTGGATATACATTGCCTATATGTTTGCCTCCCCCACTAGGAAAATCCTGTGTCGGGAGAAGCAAACTCACATCACAAAAATTATAATAAGAACATTACAAACAACACAATGATTGACAGATAAAAACATAACACAAAGTACATACATACCAGTCAAGTGGAGCCCAACACACCATACATACAACAATAATCATTCTTATTATTGTGTACTTCCTTAACCATAGAAGTACAGCCAGGTGTGTAGGGTGACCACATGCTTGGACTTAAAAGTTTCAAGAACAAAAAAACAAACAACAATCAATAATAAGAAAAAAAAAAAAAACATATACATACATACACACACACTCATATACACACACATATGGTCAGAAGTGAATATTATTTGAGCATGAACTCCAGGGATTTTTTCTTAAATGCAAGAGGATTTTTAGTATTTTTAATATCCACTGGCAGTTCATTGTAAAACAGAGGTGCCATGTAAGTATATGATTTCTGTCCAAAAGTTGTGGCCATGTGCGGTGGTTGAAAATTTTGAGAGGTGGATGTTCGTGTAATTCTAGATTGTTGGGTTCTTGTGGCATTTTGCTTACTTAAATGAAATCTATACAGTGCTGTTCTTATAAATAATTGTTGAACATTTAATACTCTGGCTTGGTTAAAAAGCAAAGTAGTAGAGTATCTATAATATTTTTTAAGCATAACTTTTAGTAGAATTCTCTGTGCAACATTCAGTATTTCCAGCACAGACTTTGAGCATGCTCCCCAGCACAAAATACCATAAGATATACATGACTGTACCAGAGCATGATATACATCCCTAAGTGTGTTAGTGTCTAAAATGTGCCTCAATTCTCTGAATATGTAGATAAATTTGCGAACTCTACTTGCCAAATTACTCACTTGCACATCCCACCTTAAGTACCGATCTATTTGAATACCCAGATACTTAATGCTGTGAACATTTTCCAGTTTTTTACACGAGCACTCCCGATCATTTGCACATTCATGGATGGCAAGATCATGTTTTTTCTCTGGTTGGCCAGGTTTAGTTATACTAAATGTGATATATTTTGATTTATCAATATTCAAAGTGAGCATATTAAGATCAAGCCATCTCTTCACCATTTTTAGGCCTATGGCAGACTGAGTGAAAACCTCCCCCCATGATGGAAATCGGAAAATCAAGACTGTATCATCCGCAAAAGAAATAACACTACCTGGAATAGTCAAGTTACACAAATCATTCACATACACCAAAAAAAGTACAGGTCCCAGGACACTTCCCTGTGGAACACCATAATTAATTTGTTTATTATCACTATTGAACTTGTCAAGCATCACCAATTGTGATCGATTTTCCAGATAACTCTCGAACCACACCAACGATGTTCCCCTAACACCTATAGCACCAAGTTTTTTGCACAAAAGGCCATGCGAAACGGTGTCAAAGGCCTTTGCCAGATCCAGAAACACCGCCAGGCATTTATCTCCGGAATCTAGCCCAGCCGTAACACCGCTCACAAGTCTCAGTAGAGCATCGGTGGTTCCCATTTTCTCTCTAAAACCATATTGGTTTGGCGATAGTATCCCTTTGCTCTCGAGGTACTTTACTAGTCGAACCTTGGATGCCTTTTCAATTATTTTGGAGAGATTATTCAGCAGTGAAATTGGTCTATAGTTGTTAACGTCCCTTTTATTTCCATTCTTAAAAATAGGAATAACCTTGGCCACCTTGCAATGATCAGGAAAGGTGCCTGATCTAAAGCTCGTGTTTATTATGTGTACAATAGGGGTAGTTACATTTTTAATACATTGTTTATAAACTTCAGTACTTATATCATCAATACCTGCAGAAAAGCTTGTTTTTAGAGATCTTATTATGCTCATAACCTCAGATGTTGTTGTTGGAGTGAGGGTGAAGCCCAGTGTGGTGTTATTCCCCGTATCAAATGCTTGAATGCAATCTTTCTCCTTAGTATTTTGTTTTGTCAATAATTTCAGGACATAATCCTTACCAACATTAGCGAAGAATTCATTTATATGGTTCGTTACCAAGGAGGGATGTTCATTAACATTCACATCTACATTATCTATATTTATAACATTCAGGGGATTTGCTCTTGTTTGTATTCCAGCTGCCTCTTTAATGATTTTCCATCTTTGTTTTTGATCGTCCTTTACATCATTTAGTTTAGATTTATAGTAGCTCTGTCTTGTTGCTTTAAGAACATTAGTACACCAATTTCTGTATCTCTTGTAGTAAGCATGTAATGTATCATTGTTAGGATTTTGTTTGCATTGAATATGCAGTCTATCTCTTTTTCTTATACATTTTATTAGGGAATCAGTTATCCATGGTTTCAAGCAATTATTCTTCCTGGGAAGTCTTCTTAGCATAGAACAATCCGTAATGTGTCCTCGGAGAATCTCAATAAACTCAGCAGTAGCTTCGTTCACATCTTCACAGGAGAAGACCCTGTTCCAAGTTTCCTTGTCCAATTTATTATTCAGGTCCATGAAGTTGATAACTGAACTATGCATTTTATCATTTCTAGTTTCTTTACTTCTCATTCCATCAGACCTCAGGATAACGGCATAGTGATCAGTTATCGCAGTTTGATATATCATTGAGGAATACTTTATCCTGGATCTGGTCATAATGTGATCAATACAAGACTCAGAGATTATTGTTTTTGCTGTTTTGTTTCTCCTCTTTGCTTTCTTCTTTTTAGTTCTTCTTGTTACTCCAGTTGTCATAGGTTTGAGTCCTTCTTTCTTTTTTCTTTTTATAGTTCTTCTTGTTACACCATTTATCATAGGCCTGAGTCCATGAGATGCCATGAGTGAAACATATTTCATCACACTTGGGCTATTCTTGTCTAATAAATCAATGTTAAGATCCCCTGTCAGGATCAAGTTTTTGATAGCTACATTCACATTCAGCACATCTTCCAATGATTCAAGGAATGTATCGATTGAGTGTTGTGAAGGAGACCTGTATAGTGCAATTATTGTAGTTGAATCATGCAAACTGATCTGCAGGCAACCCGAACCTGCAATCTCGATCTCTTTTATAGTTGTCGTCATAAGGTTTCTGACATATACCACTATACCATCATTTTGGAGAACATTTTTTGAAGTATTATAAGATGTGTATCCATCAATAGGTTGAGACACAAAGTTGTCACCAATCCAGGCCTCAGTAAACACCAGGAGATCAAATCTATGTTCCATTGTTTCTAGGAGCACCAGAGTCTCATCCAGATTCTTTCGGGCGCTACGGATGTTCATACAAAAAAAGGAAAAGTTTGAATTTGATAAAAAGTTCCTACATACGGTCATATCATGTGTTTCATACTGTCTCTCATAAAATTCCAAGTCCAAATCAGTTTCTGTGAATTCCATATTCGTGCTTTTGCTATTGAGAATGTTTGTTCAGGCAGTTTTCAGAGATCTAAATCAGCAGCAACAGATCATCCACATGTTTTATATGGGTTATTTTTGCCCCTGGTTCTTTCTTTACCAAGATTCGACTTTCTTTGAACCAAACAAACTTTATTTCCTTCTGTTTTGCCACTTGCTTTGTCTTCCACAATAATTCCTTATAGTAAGGAGAGATTACTTCTCCAATGTATATGCTTTTTGTTTCCTTTGCTTTCATTCTGTTTTCTAGGAATTTGTCTCTAGTATTACCATTGTGGAATTTTATGTAAAGTTTGTCGGGCATTTTCATATTTTTATTCCTGCTTGGCACCCTTCGGGCTACGCTAATTGCTTCTGGCTGTATTGATATACCCAGCTCATTTCCAAATCTAATAGCTGTTTCAACAGGAGGTTCTCCTGTAATTACTTCTAGCCCTGTTATCTCAATGCAATTGAGACTCAATTGTTTCTGTTCCAATTCTGCTATTCTAATTTCTAAATCTTTCATCTTTTTATCCCTCTTTTCATTTTCCTCCTTCATGATTTTAACATCATTATGAAATATCAAGGTTTCATCAAATTTCACTTTCATTTCATCAAATTTCATGCTAATAAACTCTGCACTACGCTTGATTTCCATAGTTTCTTCTTCATATTTCCTAAATATATCCTCCTTCAACTCAGCCATCTTTTTGTCTATGTACATAATCATTGTCTCCATCACCTTGTCATTTTTGGGCGACATGTTGTCCTCCTTTCGAGTGCCCTGTTTCTGTGGCATGCTATCTTAGTATTGCCAAACCAGGAGAACAATTAGTATGGTCACCCCACTATGAACAAATTGTACAAGAGTTTTGAATTGTATTTTTAAGATTTCAGTAGGTGTTTGATTTTAATTTTTCAATGCACACTAATTTACAATAAGAAAAATGAACACTTTAACAACCTCACCACCTCAATACAGACACTTTTCACAATTATATTTAATATTATTTAAGGGAGCCACTTTGACAGACTCAGTAATGATTGGCAGTTATTGTTGTATTCAAAATAAATGAAAATGATAGACAAAGTAAATAAATAAATAAAAACTTTATTGAAATAATGACATGCAATACAGCAATACACAAATGGCGGGTTTATTGCCATGGGCAATATCTTCCAACCAACCACTTGAGAAATCATACAAATAAGTAATGTGCGTAAAAAACTGTACCTAAAATGACTAAAAATAAAAAAATAGTATATACACAACACATCTATCAAAAGTAAAACTAGTTGATGGGTACCTAGCAGTACATACCCGTGAAAATTAAAACTGTGGGGTTCAAAAAAACAGAAATCTCAGCATGTTAACATATTTCTGTATCTTTTCATTCAAAGTGTATATAAATTTAATAAAAAGGTATATTTAAATAAAAAAAAACTTTTTACCCTCCTTGAATTTTGGCGACTAGCCATTTCAATAATAGACACATCAATTTTTTTCCAAGCACTATGCATATTGCACAAATAACTAATTTGAATTTGAAAAAAAAAACATATTTAAAATTATTAAAGGTAGGTACTAAATTAAATTATTTTTATTAATTTTAGGTCCATCTTTTCTACACCTAATTCCTTTATATCCGTGATATCTGGATAGATGAATGTTTCCCAGTATTAGGCTGATGAGTTTAGGTACATTATATATCAATCATGAATGATAAAATGTAGACTTATTTGGCTGATAATACTGAGAGGCGTACTGGCAAGTCCTGCTTACACATGTAATAAAGAAATTAACACTTACATGGACCACATTTTAATATCTTCTGGTAGGTAACTTAACTTCAACACTACAGTTCACACACAAATTACAAGATGAAACTAAATGTTATAATTTATAAAGAGTTCGCTCCAGATTACAATCTTCTGAACCTTGGTGGTATTGTGATGATAATTCAACAGTAAATAATAGAGGATACTCACAATGAAATCATATACCTATTTATTTATTACTAAGTAGGTGTCAGAGTTGGACTTAGAGCCTATTCTATGCCATCCATGGTAGGTATTTAGAAAGGTGAGATCACTACATATTAATAAAATTTTATTCAAATAATTTTGTAGGCTTTCGCAGCATGATGAATCCATTTCTGTGTTGTTCGTTCTTCGGGTTTCCTTTCTGCGTTTCATCTTCACCCTGAAGATGGCGGTAGTATCGTTGCCGAAAGCTCGAAAAGAAACCCGAAAAACGAACAACATGGAAATGGACACAAATGGTTCTGGGACGGATATGTCAAGAATCCATGGCAACCCGTTTATTTGAAAAATCACCATAGGGCATTTTGGGAAACCTTTCTTTTTACTGTCATACCTATATAAGTAGGTACCTTGGTTTCTATCCCATCACCCGGCGTCCATTGCATGGTAGGCAAGGAAAACAGAGCTCCAAATTGACCCTTACTGATCAACATGTTCGAGGCAAGTGGATCTTGAACGGCTTTTTCCGTACACATCTTCTTTCTTCCTTCATCCTCATAACATGGATTTAAATACTAATTACTTAATTATTATTTAGTTGTAGGTACCAACGAAATAAAACTAAAATAAATTAATAGATTTTGCCTAATACAGCTCTGTTAGAGTGATAGCAAAGTTCAGTCACTTCCTGGGAGGTAGAAATGTACAACCACAATAGATATTTAGTATGACATTAAATTTTGTCTGGAATATACAAATTATTTGAAGGAAAACCACAAAGTAATGAGTAATACTATAAGTAAAATCGTTATTCAGGATAGACTTTTAGTACGTCAAAGGAAATACACAAGGAATTACCTACATACTGTTTTCAAATTGGGGTTTTTAATGCTACATAGGTACTTATATGATAAATTTTGCCAAAGACATAGGAAATGTAGGCTAATAATAAGAAATGTCTCACGTCCCACACTTTTTAGGAACTAGAAGGTTGCTGCAAGTCGCCCCGCAAACGTTAGTGGCACAGAAGTTAGCTGCAAATAATTGCAGCAAATGCTAGGAAAACAATACTTTCTAATTGTAAGTTAGTTTACTGTGACAAGGCATGCTGCCAATATTATAATTTCATTTTTCTGCCCACCATTCTCCCTTACGCTCTTCATGAATTTTAGTCTGACACACTGTAATCATAGACAACCAATTAAACTTTTGTTCGTCCCTTTCTCTCAAAGTATTTTTGGTATTGTTAAAGGGAGATGAGATGACAATACTCTTTATTGCTTAAATACGTCTCATCTCTGATGTTGCCAGTTAGAAATGTTGAGAAAGTGACAAGTATATAAAAAAAAGATTTCGGTAAATACAATAAACATTTATTATATAAAAAATATTATTTAACATTAATAGTTATAAATATTGTAAAAAGTGAAACACTTAGGTATATAAAAAAGCATAAAAACATTACAGATATACATGACAGTTACGATAGTAGTAATAACATTTATTTGACTTAACTAAAAACCCGTTGTATTCGAGAATGATATTCTTAACTAAATGATTGTGTTTTTGAGGTTAAGGTAAAGATAACAGTAGATGGCGCTGGTGTATTTAACCAGCCGTCAAATAATTCAACGCTCTTAACAATTAATTCATTATTGCACACTTTAGACACTTTTTTTTTTTTTTTAATGAATCTGGTTTTGTCGAAATAAACCCAAATACATCTTTGTACACTTCACAGAAAGCTTAAAAGCTTGTGTTGTTCCAACATATGCTGACATCTAGTGAGAGAGTTGAGCAATTTATAATTTCATTGACTAGTGTATTCTTATTAGCCAAACACGGAATGACAGATGTTTAAAAATAAAGATTCTAATCCTATTTCAAAATTCGAAACAACTGATGGTATGAATTATTATAAATCTCTGTAGAATCAACAGCAGGTAGTTTATCATACAATTTTCAGGCATAAAATACATATAAATATCATTTTATAACAGATCTTAAATTAATATTTTTCAAAGGAACGACATAGTACCTACTATTCCATTATAATAAATTCAATTTAATCATTTGTATGATTTAAAATAAAAATAGCTTCACAACGCACGGCCACAATAAAAAAAGCACCATTGGATAACAATGAGAATAAAATCATCTCAAACAAAGCTTAGTGTTAGAAAGGAACACGATTTACAGAGCAAAAAGGTTACAAGTTAGTTGTAGATGGCGCCGGTTGTACATCAATTACCATATTTTGTGTCAGAGTCGATAAAGCAGGTA
Organism: Ceraclea dissimilis; assembly: GCA_963576895.1. Lineage (NCBI taxonomy): Eukaryota > Metazoa > Arthropoda > Insecta > Trichoptera > Leptoceridae > Ceraclea > Ceraclea dissimilis. Next base: position 3,378,293 of record OY756360.1, read on the forward strand.
CCATTATTAAATAGAGTATTGTTTAGTCAGACCTATGTAAACAGGCGACATTAGCTAGCACTGTTTTACAGTTTATAACCTAATTTATTTACGCGACGGAAGTTAGGGGGCAAAGACAGTTACATACATAGACAGAAAACATTGGCGCAGTCCTAAATATGTTCTTCTTGGAATGTAATACATAAAATAAGACATCTCTAACGTGTTGAAACATGAAAGATGACAAAATATTTGTACGAATATGGAATATTAATTGGTATCTTGGTATCTTATTTCAACCAGTTCAAACTCTCAAAGTGAGTTAGACAATTAGATTATTCAAAGACGTTTCAGATACCTCGAATAAAATAAATAAAAAAAAGAGTAACAATAAAAAAATAAATAAATAAATAAGCAGGTACACATACATATTAGTATTCTATAATAGGTATGTGAAATAAAATAGTAAATGCAAAACAGTAATTCTGTTCTTCAGATAACAATACCTACTACAAAAGATCTTTTATCAGATGAATAATAACACCATATATTGTGGAAACAAGATTATACGTACGTAAAACGAACGTAGCATGAAATTGGACTTCATTGATATAATTTTAATTATTCAACAGAAAGCAAAAACACTAAATTCACTCTTTTGATTTAAAAAAATCTCAACACTATCTAATTTCATTTTTATATACTACTTACATATAATACTATAACATCTCATAAAAAAAATTAAACAATAGTTGTTTTTTTGTCATGTTTGTTTTCAATACACAATAGATATGTGCGCTGATTGCTAATGGTTACAGAATTTGACTAAAAATTGATTAAGTTCTCTTCATTTGTGTTGTTTATATTATTAGTTACAAATCTGAAATGTAAACTGACAATTCCAAGCATCTAGCGGACCTATGGATGCTAGGAAACAATAAACAAAATGATACGATAGCGGCGCACACACTACCTATAACGCAACTACGCAGATAAAGAAAAATGCTAAATGCTTTTGAAGCAACTACTAAAATTATTTTTTTATACGACTAACCATCATTGATTAAAGTTAAATTAGGAAATCACTAGCAAAGCCAATTTTCAATTTAAAATTCACGTACACAATAACAAATTTGCCTAAAATATCGATAAATCAACATTTCATTGCACAAAGTAAGTATTAATAAATAGATTTTAAAAGTATCTAGGGTTGTGTAAGTACACAAACCCAAATACTTTCCTGCACACTTCACAGAAAGCTAAAAGCTTGTGTTGTGAAATGCAGAATACATCGTCAGCACTGAGATTCGAACACGGTACTACGGTAAAGTCCATGCTACGACTAACTTTGTCGACCATGTACTCGCTTAATTAATTAAATTGGATGTTATGTATATAGTTATATAATATAGGTTATAAATATAGTAAAAGTAAGTATATAATAAGAAGGCAATAATTGAGGTATAAAAGGATACATCGCGAGGTTTAAGGTACAAAATTGGAAGCTACGCCATTTTTGGTTTGTAAAAAAAAGGATCTGGGTTACGTACACGCAACCACACTTCATGGGCTTGAACCCCATGTTCTAAAGTGCAGAATACACTGTCAGTGGATGGATTCGAACCCAGTTCCTTCTATTTGGGAGATATTTGCATAAGATTTGTTTCTTAAGAGTATTACAAGGAATCAACAGATCGTAAAATATTAACAAGTTTGTGTAAAAATGGTGAGATTTCTTGATTTGAGATTCACAACAGTTAAAATGCATTACAACAATCAGATCTCTATATTTCGAGTATAGATTATGGAGTAAAAAACATCAATAAAACACATCATTTGAGTTTAAAGAATCGTCACCACTATAACATTTTAGCAAAGTTGCAGAGGTATTAATAAATCACCTATGTCCAAGAATCAGTTCTACACGGAAGAACTCTCAGACAACACATTCTGAGCAGTGATAGAGCAGAATCTTGAATAGGACATAGGCTACTAAAACATCAAATACGTCTTACAGTTAACGAGAAAAATGACGTTAATTACAAAACGACATGTATGCAATATTGGTTGAATCAATCATAATATCCTGGCACAGGATCGCCGAATACAAAGGTTTGTTTTCAATAAGTTAATTTGTTTTTCACCGAAGAACATTGAGGTTCACTTAGACAATGACGGGCCATACAGAACCACGAAGACTATACTGTAGTATTTAAAATACATAATGATATATAATTAATAAATTAGCACACCTATAGGTACAAAGGTGTAAGCTCTTGATAAGATAATTTGTGCACAGTTACAATATATGACTTAGATAAGTTGGTAAATTATCCTAGAAAAGGCCCAGGAACTAGCGTACTACACTTAACAATAAGAAACAGTATACATAAACAGTAGTCAAAATGTAAATAACTCGTATCAAAATTGACAAAAAGGCAGAATCATTTGGGATCGTGTTTGGGTCCTATACGAAAATGATTGTATCATCGGTTAATAAATTAAAACTAGTCCAAAGTAGTATTTCAATATCATCGTAAAGGTATGAAAAACAGAAAGTGAATAACATTCAAAACCAAAGAATGGTCCTGTGGCAATACATACGTAGATGAAACGGCAGGAAGACAGAGGTATGGAGTGAGGGGTCATTATTTAGTATGGAAAAATATGGAGACTTTATTACATAGTACTAGCATGTGTATTACGTTATGGGTGGTCGTGAAAAGAGACTCTCTCCATAACACTGTATTTTTACTGAAGCGACGTCCACAGGTCTTTTCCTAGATTTTTAATGTTATTCATGGTTATAATTCCTAATTATAAGCTTGAAACTAATGTATGAATATCAAATTAGTTCCTTGGTCAAAAAATGATTTACGATAAATTCGTGGAGAATGAAATAAATCTAAGTCATCGTGGGATTGGGATAAATTTCAAACAATCAACAACCGAATATTAAATCAACAAAAAAATAATTCCAAAACAACTTTTTCAAACAGCCGATTCATCCACATTGTTCCCAGGTCTCTTCCTTACGTGGTTATGAGTCTCGTCACTTACGCACGAAGTCCCGTCTCCAATTCCATGTTCTCCGGAACAACTCTCACAAAAGCCATGAACATTGTTTCGTGGATATAAGTCGTCTGGCGATGGAACTCCACCTATAAAATAATATCAAATACATTAGATGTAGTTAAGATAAAGCTGATATAACGAACTGTACAGAACCCTTTAGTAATGAGCTCCCTGTATTCCTCTATGGTACGTTAAAAAGGAAAGTAAAAAAGGTGATTTTAATTCAGTTAACCAAAAATTGTAACTTAATAGGTAGGTATGTTACTGAATATTTGTTTTCCATAATACCTCTGTCTAATAACATAGATATTATTATTCAATAGGGTCCTGAAGGCAAAAAAATTGTAAACCTAACAACAAAAAAAAAATATCCATCTATAGATATTTTTCTGAAGTTCTTTCAAAATGGGGAATTGATTAAAATTCAAAAGGGAGAAGTATTTTATTTTAAATTACGATATTATCGCTATCTATGAAAAATTTCACATCATAACATGTGGATGCTGAGTATTTCGGATATTAAAATGCTATAGAAAATATATGTAAAAAATGACTGACATTTCAAAATGTTAATATTCATCGTCGATGTGTATGAGCTGGATTATGGATTATAAAAAACTCACAAACATTTGCAATTATAAAAAAATACAGAAAATTTTACATAAATCTAGGTATGTATTTACATAATTATGGGAATAAACAAAATATTTTTTTTTTACAAGTAGTAATAGGTACTGTAGTGTAGTTATTTACAAGCATGGACATCTGCAGGGGGGAGGGAAGGGATGTGGAAAACACACTAGATATCAGTTTATAACAAAAACTTTAAAGTCAAAATATCTAAAACATACTAAGTTTGATTCACAAAATAATGTTGAAATGAAATTTTGTACATTCATGAAATACACGTAAATCAGAGAAGGAATCAAAATTACTGAAGGAAAAAACTTACAGTCTAATTACGAAGAACGAATATGATTCAGGAAGGTCTATACAAAACGAAAAAAAGGTAAAAACCATTCCAGGAGACACATTCAATATTTTAAAGAAAACATTAGAAACACAAACACAATTGATTATATACAATTAGATATAAAGTCTATGAATTATAAACCATAAAACTATGTAAATTAGAATCTAGGGGTATATTAAATTTATCTAACTATGCATTATGTATATTATTCCACAATACCTTGTCCCTTAGTAGACATCTTGAATAAATAAATAAAAAAAGTAATTGAAAAAATGTTAGTCAAATAGTATGTAGTACAAAACTCAATGCATTAGAAATTGCATTAATCAAATTATTTAAAGAGATTTTAGATTTGTTAAAAAACTATAATCTGGAATTTAAATTCAACCTTGAAGGCATATTAAATAAAAATGTAGTACGAATGTTGTATCCAAAACATCAACAAGATTATATATTGGAATCTTAAAATGAAAAGTTTGAAAATGTTTATGCATATATTTACTAACAGGCCGAGTATCATGCGAAAAATCTCAGCTTAGATTGCCATTGTTTTGGAAAGAAACCAAAATCATTTCGACAAACCTTAATAAATCAAGTAGTTTTAACACAAGATTAATGCAATGTACACAAAACTGACACACAATCTAAACTCCAAAATAATATAAAAATTTGTAAATATGCAGTGAATAAAAGTATGGATATTTAAAATAGTAGTTCTGTAAATTAACACATTTCAAAAGGCAAATACATATTATTATTTGTAAGCTGTAATAACTTTCCATCAAAGTACAAGAAGGAGGCCGAAAACTAGTCATTTATAAACATAGAATTTAAAATAGTGCATATGTTGTTACCGGTCATTTATAAACTTGAAATTTAAAATAAGGATGATGTGACCCGTTATTAATAAACTTGGAATTTAAAATAAGGGTAATGTTACCGGTCATTTATAAACATGGAATTTAAAATAAGGGTAATGGTACCAGTTATTTATAAACTTGAAATTTAAAATAAGGATGATGTGACCAGTCATTAATAAACTTGGAATTTAAAATAAGGGTAATGTTACCGGTCATTTATAAACTTGGAATTTAAAATAAGGGTAATGGTACCGGTCATTTATAAACTTGGAGTTTAAAATAAGGGTAATGTTACCGGTCATTTAGTCACTTGGAGTTTAAAATAAGGGTAATGTTACCGTTCATTTAGTCACATGGAGTTTAAAATAATGGTAATGTTACCGGTTATAAACTTGGAGTTTAAAATAAGGGTAATGTTACCGGTCATTTAGTCACTTGGAGTTTAAAATAATGGTAATGTTACCGGTCATTTATAAACATGGAATTTAAAATAAGGGTAATGGTACCAGTTATTTATAAACTTGGAATTTAAAATAAGGGTAATGGTACCGGTCATTTATAAACTTGGAATTTAAAATAAGGGTAATGTTACCGGTCATTTATAAACTTGGAATTTAAAATAAGGAAAATCTTATTTGAAAACTTTGCAATGAGATACATAGTTAAAAAATAAATAATTCCACTAGTTCGTTACACATAACACCTTCTCCTACATAGATTTTGGTGGAAAGTCATTTTAAAGGAGGCGATTTAGTCTGAAGCTAGGGTTGGTTTGACAGCTTACATACTTTGTTTAACAGCTGTTGTTCCAGGGATATTTCTCCTGCTTAATTGATCGGCTGAATGACACAATGTCAAAACCAGAAAGAAATACACATTAGTAAAGTAAACAAAATTTTGTGTTTTTGCGGAAAGGTGGGTATGTACCTCGGAATGCTAATAAGTTACTCTAGTTGAACGCAAGATCGTAAATGATTTTTTTTCCAACAAAATCTCTATCCCCACACACATTTCCTGCTCCTGATATATGACATACACACTCTCTGATTCCATTTACTCAAAACTTACCCATCTTTGGGCACTGTGTCAACACGAACGAGTCACGTGATTCTTGGACAATTTGAAAAACTGAGTTCATTAAACTATGTACTAAGTCACTTGAGTTTGTAAAACACGCTACCGGGGTTTGAACGCTTGCGCGTTATTTACGGGCGTAAAAATTAAACTTCTTATTTTTATGCTCGTAAATGCTCGTGACATAGTAGTACATTCTTGGACAGCTGTGTTTGCTTACACCTCCTCTTCCACCCATGTGTATGTTTTATTTTCTATTCTCTCATCATTCATCCTCTCTAGGTCGTTCTTCAGCCATTATTTAATTTTACAATTAATAATTACCCAGGACAAAAGAAATAATAAATGAAACTACCTTTAGATTTGATGGTCTCATGTGTGATGATAATTTCACTAGTGAGGTAGCCCTCTCTCTTGATTTGATCTCGTAATTTACGTGACACGTCGGGTATGGCCCACTGCACTGTCATCATCACAAAGCTAACCAAATTCTGTAAACAAATAGTGAGAAAATATTATCTATTCCTTGATAAACGTAAAATAAAAATAATCTTATTGGTCATTCGTAAATCTGAAATCTGAAAAGAATAATCAAATTTTAAAACTTGGCAATGGGGTAATAAAAAAACAAAGACCTCATTGGTAAAATATTATCTGTACCTAGATGGAAGATACATAAAATGAGCAAAAGTACATAGTAATATCCTTACTTGGAACACCACAATGAAGGCAAGTCTCGCTGCCAGGATGTGCCAATATATCTCTGGTCTCTTGTACCTTCCCGACTCAGGAATATGCCACGGTGGATTTCTATACTCCGGATAGCGGCACTCCTAAAATCATCATAATATTTCAGTAATATGAGGTGGTCAGTAGCCTGGTTGGTAACGCGCTTGACTGTTAATCCAGTGGGCGCGGGTTCGATGTCTGATGCAGACTTACTTCACTTCACGACACAAGTAGTTCAAGCTTGCTTTGAAGTGTACAAAGGTGTATTTGGGTTTATTTCGATAAATCCAGATGCATTTAAAAAAAAATACATACCTAGATACCAAATTCCCTATGCCCAGGAATCAAGTTTACACAAGAGAAGACTACAGATAAATAGACTATGACATATATGCCCGATCCCACCAACTACCACCTAGGAAGCAGACCCCTAAGGAATTTCCATACAAAACCACAGATAATTTGAGTGATTATCATAACCTTGAAGATATAAATCCATACAAAATACAACATGCAGCTACTTAAGTGAGGGAGATTCTAGGCGGAGATATTTGGCCACCTAACTAAGTAGAGCTGCATGTTGTATTTTGTATGGATTTATATCTTCAAGGTTATGATAATCACTCAAATTATCTGTGGTTTTGTATGGAAATACCTTAGGTGTCTGCTTCCTAGGTGGTAGTTGGTGGGATCGGGCAATAGACCACCATATTTTTATTGAATGGAGGGGTTTAGGACTATTCCTTAGTTTTGAATATTATGCATGTTCAATTAATTGTAATAACACAGCATCATAATTAGACCCTTTCTAAGACCAACTAAAAACAGAAATATACATACTGTGACATTGAAGAATGTAGAATTCCTCGGTGAATTTCCAAATTCAAAGTCTGCTGTGGAAAAATGGGCTAGGGAGTGGTCCAGGAAGCCCTCATCTGAGTCCTGAGTTACAGTCAGCATGTAGACCATCCGAGGTATAAAATTCGATGAGAAAGCTATCATGAAAGCCTGGAAATAAAATCAATATTTATTTATCATATGGTGATGCAAAGTACATCACATAAATATAACAATATACCACTATATAATAAATAGACAGAAACTACATGTATGTACTTATTTCTTTATTTATCGTTTGGCAACGTCGAAGTATTGTCACATCATTAAAGTCTGACATCCAGCGCCTCCAACCACTGGAGGAATTCAGGGGACAGGCTGGCAGCACTGTCAATGGTACTGGGGTAAGCACGTATGGGACAATCATGCAAGATGTGCTGCATGGTTTGCTTTGGGTGTCCCCAGTCGCACTGTGGATCACCCCTCATTCCCCACTTGTGGAGCATGTCACCGCAGCAACCATGACCCGTCCTAAGCCTATTGAGTGCGGTCCACTGCCTGCGAGGCAGGTGGACATGTATGTATATTGCACAATATAAATTGTTTGTCAAGAGTTCGAAATCCGAGTGTCCTTAAGTATGTCGTTGCCGCTTCATTTAGACACATAAAGTCGGATGCTTCACTCCCATACGCCCTGAGAGTACACTTGGTATTTCGTGCGAATGTGAAAGAGAATCGACTAAAATAACCAAACCGATTGGAGAGCAATTTGTGCCGCCGACATCATGATAATTACTCGTGTAAGAGCACCTTTCCTAATAACCTAGAGCAGTCTCGGTCATTCATAAAAAAATGCAAAATTCAAAAAAAATGTGCAACTTACATTAGTGACTACAGATATCCTCCCTAAGATATCCATAATGCTGTACCACACTCCGATATTCTTAACTCTAGTTGGCACGGGTCTCCTGTAATACTTCAGGAACTTCTTTGCATCCAACCGCATCTCAAATATGTTATTGAGCAGGGCAAAGAAGGGTGCTAAAGGGAAAGCTGATACGAATATGGTGACGAAACCATATTGCAAAACTGAAAAAAAATATGAGCTCTAATTAGCTCCTGAGAGGACATCAACTAAAACTGACGACAACAAGATTTTACAGCTTCTAACAATACAGTCAAGCAATATGTTAATTACGTATAGCATTCAAACTTCTAAATTATAGTAAATGGGTAATTCGACATGTCGGTGCAACCTGGATGCAGTCTGCACAGGACAGGACAATATGGAGGCAGATGGAGGAGGCCTTCGTTCAGGAGTGGACGGGATAGGCTGATGAAGAAGAAGAAGAAGGCAATTCGTGCCACATTGTTGGATAGGTTTAAGGACAGTGCACACTTACTCATTTCAAGATACTCGTCAAAGAGTCCTCGTGGTCCCCACTCCAATAACTTGTAGTCCTCGGTCCACTGATTGCAACAAATTATACTCTCATCATCTTCGTCCTTAGTCAGACCTGTTCTTACCTACAAAATTCACTCATTTGAGATATACACAAAAAATACACCAAATATGCGGACAGACGTAACTGCCAACCAAAAAAGCAAACACCTAAGTAATGGTACGATATCTCAATCCCTCTTAGGTTAAGAGACACAGATGTAAAATAATGACTGTTGGTCATAATTCTCAAATAAAAAGTATGTAGTAATATGTATATGATTACCACCACTATTTTGCCAACTAACATTCTTCAAGAGAAGTTACGAGGCCCCAATTTTAGCGAGGACGGGTTACCTCTTCCCGTGCCATTCCTGACGCTTAGACGTCATCGTCAGAGGAACTGTGTACAGTAAAGAGGGTCTTTTCAGCATCAGTCACCGACTATCATCCGGCATTCTCAAAATATGCTCCAGCCAAGGCTATCATCTCTCCCAGATAAAGGAGGTGATAGGTCTTTGGTGTGTCAATTTGCAACATTAACTGCATTTTTTTTTTTACTTTATTTAAAAAAAAAAGGATCTGGGCTTGCATACACAAACCCAAATACTTTCCTGCACTAGGCTAAAAACCTGTATTGCAAAGTGTGGAATACATTGCCAGTGCCGGGGTTCGAACCTGGCACATACCCCTCGAGAGACTGCCGCCTCAACCAACTCATCATGATCATTCAGGTCAATCAATCAGCAAACTACTTTGTTATTGTGGAATGAATAGCGAAACAGAACTAACCTCTCCATACCCATACATGTAACTTACCATAAAGGTATTGAACCACTTCATCAGCAGTGGAATTACCATCTCCAATACGGACGTCACAGCTTGCTTGCCAATCATTATGATGGCTAACTGAATGAACAGTTCCAGGAAACATCCACCGGGACTGCACTGGAAAATCGCAACAAGATTTCTAAGTTTACTTCTCCATATAAAAATACAATTCCATTACAAAATACTCGTATTATCCAAGTCATGTAGGTATATAACGCTTGCCTATTGGAAAATTTTGCAAGTTCCATGAATATGCATGTAAATTTAAAGCAGCGACGCCTTCGTGGGTGTCGAATTCTCATTCAACGAAGTAAATAAATTTGAAAAAGTTTGTATTGGAGAGACACATAATGCTTGGGGCGATAGAAGGTAGACGGGGTAGAGGTCGCCTGCCCATGAGGTGGTCCGACCAAATAAAAGCAGCCACAAGAACCACACTCTATGAATCTGTACGTGTGGCGGAGGACCGAGAGGGATGGAGAAATTTCATCCACATGCGTGATGGTCACGATCCCCGGAATCGGGGGGCCGACTAGGAAGAAGAAGAAGAAGAAGTAAAGAATTTAAGGTACTAATGAAATTATGAATGAAAATAGTTTTGAAATTAAGTACCATTTTATATAACGTGACTGAAAATCGAATTCTCATACATACTATATGGTACGTACCTATACACGTAAATATTGCAAATCGAACTATTTAAAGTACCCACCATCTATATGTGTGTAAAGTACCTATGTATGTAGGTAGACATGTAAGAGGAGTTTTGTGGCTTTCAGGGGTGGGTGTCAACTAAAAAAGTCGACAATATGAATCTGGTTTTACGACTTTCATGACGATATTGGAGAGACGGGGAAAAGACGGAGCCTTGTGCTCTTCCTGTGTTTACTCGAGAAACTTTGAAGGGTGGAGAAATAATAATGGTTACACAAAAACATATTTAACAAAGCCTCCGTGAATTTTTCACAGGAAGGTACCCTCTAGTTAATTAATATTTACTAACTGAAACGTGTTTATAATTGACTCCATTGACGATATGTTAAATAATTGATTTTATGTATGACGAAATGTCAATTAGAGCCCTTTACACTCTGATTGGCATTGATCTGATAATGATTTTTGTTATTGTTAATTGTAAAATATCATATCTGTAAAAATTGACGAGTCCAGGTGCCCGAATGGGCCTACGGACGATATAAAAGAAATAAAAAAATCAGTGGTACAATTTTAAACTGTCACCTAAAGAAAATATGTGTGCAAAATTTTCAAGGTGCTGGGACGTTGGAAGTTATTAAAATTTGAAAATAAAAATGTACACACAAACAACAACAACAATAGATGAAGTTAAATAAAAGCGAGGTAAAAATCTATCTATCATCCCTGCAGATGCATGAGGTAGGCAGAGAGGAGAGAGCGCCACACTGCCCTATTCCTACTCATACTTATTACTTCAGTCACAATCATGCAATTTGTCACACACGCTTCTCCGATTACTTTTACTCAAAACGAGACCGTCCTTGAGTATCTGGACAGTATGGTCGATCAAGGACGGTCTCGGATGGTCGCGCTACCTCACACATCTTCTTTCACCCTTGCATTAGCAATACATATTGTGAAATAAGAGCACATCAAAAAAATTATGACAATCGTTACAAATTTCACTTCAAAACATAAAGGACGCAGGAGTATAAAAATAACTATACCACACCTCTTCTTGTCTGAATCCAAATATCCTGTTATATTTAGCGGGATAGCCAACAAATTTCCCCTTCAAAAATGCTATATAAAATATGGAAGAATAGTAGTTCACAAATTGGAACATGTAGATTTTCAATGTTAAACTGTCATCGAATTCAGTCTGTGTTCTCAGTAGTTCCATTTCAGTCAGATAGCTGGCGAGTCTATCGTAGATAAAGTTAAGTACGGTGATTAATAACAAGTTGATGAAGGCGGCGCTGCACGGCATCATTAAGCTCTTGTACGGCAAGTCGTCCGAACTTCCAAAGAAACTGTTGGACGTCAGTTGTGACATTCTGTACAGTACGACGCCAAACACAGAACCTAGGGCTAGTGCGATCTGGAAATTGATAAAATAAACATTAAGGACAATTTTAATCTTTTGGTATGCAGAAATGATTTTGTAGTATAATTATGGAACTTAAAAATTTACAAAGATTTCCTCAGATGTGTAAAGTCAATATTACATGATTCACTTTTACGGAATAATTTCCCAATCCAAAGCGAAATCATTCAATGATGAACCGTCTAAATATTGAAGAGATATGATCGCCACACAAACTGTTATTACGTGTATTTAGGGTTCCATGCAAAGTAAAGCACGTTATTTTTTTATATTTAGTATCAAATAATCTTATAAAACATCCTAGTTAATTTGGGTATTTTTCTTTAATTTATTTTTTTCTATACCAAGAGTAAGATAGCGCAAAAAAAAAGCAGCATCAAATATTTGTCAACGAATTGTAATACCAATATAAATAAAACAATATTGTTGGATTTTACCAACTTCTTAGGTGAGGAATAACAGAGATAGGAGCTACTTATCATTATTTTTCATACAAAATCTGTGCTAGGTGGCTCCTATCTCGGCTATTCCTCACCTAAAGAGTTGGTGAAAATTTATACTTACTAGGAATAAAACTACGGAAAAACTGAGTAAGGTGAATGGCAAACGCATCCTCCAGAATGGCACAGTGGGTTCTATAACGTGAGTCACTACATTCAACTTCCTCTTCTTGGCATTAGTCAGCTTGGCTAAATACTGGGGTCTGGGATGCTCCGCTTGTAGATCAAAGCCTGTCAGACCCCACCTGTGCCCGATGTTGGCAGAGTAACGCTTCCACATCTCCAAGTACAAAGTTCCTACAATAAAAAACTAATTATTTCATCCATCTTTTACGGGATACTCAAAAACACCAAATTAATCGTAAAATTAATGCATGTCATTGAAAAAGAGATGTGATCAGGGGATCTCATTAGAAATACAGTCTGTCAAGAATGATATTGTCTAGGATTAATTGATGACTACAATTTTGTTTGCTGGCAAAAATGTTAATTCTACAAGTGTCGCCACTATGGTCGCCAAAAAACGACAAGTAGCGGCCTCATCGAGAACCATATTTTTCTTTACACACTGTACAAGGTGATACACTGCTCCTGTGAGATACCACCAGCTATGTTCACCATGAGCTCTAATGTGCACCTGAGAGGACATCAACTGAAGCTATAGACAACATTATACAAACGCATCCAACACTTCTTGTCCAACAAAGCTGTCAGTGCTTGGAATCAGTTGTCAGAGTCAGCTATACCTGCTCCGACTACTAATTCCTTCAACAATAGGCTGGATAATTCCATATAAACACAATTTAACTGGGGTTTGGAGCAAATCAGTGTATTAGATAATGTTTTGATCTTACCCCAAAACGACATGAAAACAGCAAAGACCACAGTGAAGTTGTTGTCAAAGAGATAAGTAACCCTGGCCTGAACACAGGTCTCCTCCAACTTCCAATAATCACAGTTAGAATCACACTGAGGGCACATTGTGATATTCAACTTCGGATCACAAATGTCGTTACTGGAAAAATAAAAGTCAAAATGTTAAACATACCAGGAACCTGAGCCAAAATACGAAAAGTGCTGCGTAAAACAGTAATGTTTCCAGCATTTTTTGTGTTTGCAGACCCCAAGGTTTGATGCATGACAGAATTTTAGCCAAAACATCAGCGTTTTGACAAATTGCATGAATGTGACGGAGGCTAGGAGTGTGTGTAAGGATAAGGCGATCTGACCTTTTCAGGGAGAGGGGGGGGGGGCAGGTAGAGTTGCGGCAAGATTTGATAGGTAACCCTAGTGCGATGTATTATCCTATGTGTAAACTATAATTTAAACCACATGTGATCAAAAGACATACAGGTCATTTTTTAGTGGTCAGATTTCGTGCTATTTGGACAAACTCAAATATTTTAAATAGTTTATATTTACCTTAATGTATTGAATGGTAATGTTATGACTCCGTATAAGAAGCATATGATCCCGATTATGGAGGCGGGTATCAGCATGTTTGTATAGAAACCTAACCAAGTAAAGTAGAGAGCAATCTTCACTCCAAAGTAATCCTTAATATTATCTACTGGCTGGAAGTTTATCCATTTGTTCACTTGGGCCCACTGGGTGAATAGCAAGTTCCTCTGTGTGCCTTCTTCATTGTGATCACCCTGGAAAATAATCATTTCAAATTCACATTGTTAAAATAGTTGTATTTCAGATGAGGGCTCATGGGTTCAAAACCCATAGAATGATATCTCGCGATAGAGCTGAGATGGTTAGGAGATGTAGAGAGGATGAAAGAAACCGCTTGACCTAACCTTGTCGACCAGATGCTCAAGGACACATGCACTTTGAATAAAAGAAATCGGAGAATATGTGTGACATATTTGAATGTTGAGGAAACCAGAAGATCCACACTGAGGGGCAAGATAGATAGAATACGATTCATGTAATTTCTGACGGGTTACTACAGCTAGTTTATTTCTCAGACCAAGTATAAGATAGACAGGTCGACAGGTGTTCAAAATGTCCCACACTCTCCTACACATTTTTTGTAAGAAAATTAGTAGAGACGTTTGGCTGTGAAAAAGACAGAGACTGAAGTTCCCGCAAATGCCGCAGCAATTGCTAGGCATTTCACACATTCTAATCCTTAGGTTGGCAACCATGTGGCAACATGGCGGCAACATAATAATGACATTCCTCCTCCCACTCCCCCGCTCTCCCTCAAATGTACTGGGTCAGAGGACAATCTAGATCAACTAGTGAAACTTACTTTTGTCTCTTTCTCATAGAGTATTTTTAGTAGCAGTTAAAAGTAGATAGCACAAGTCTACTCATGCAGGGCTTAACTGTGTCAGCTCTATATTGTAATTACTCTGAGGTTCATAATGAAATAGCTCATTAAGTAGTTGGCCCTTATAACATATTTATATTTATATAAAAGTATTCAATTATAATGAAATACAGGTACAAGGACGATTAGGTAACAATATGGCAAAAGTCATGTAATAATTATGTAGCATATACCTACATAATGCATAACATAACAATGTCCATGAATAAATAGTTAAACAATGAATGCAATTACATTATACAGTACAGGCTACATAACTTACATACACAATGTAGGGTAACCAATGATATGTGTAAGTGTGTGCATTAAGTACTCTATCAATAAAAGCGTGACAACTGAAAGTTCTAGCGTAAAAAAACAACAGGATTAATTAGTGCCGCAGGCGAAATTTTTGTTGAAAAATTGATGAAGTGATAAGAACACATCACAGACTTAAAATTTAGCGCCGCAGGCAAATTTTTTTAAAGAAACTGTTGCAAATTTATTGGATTCAATTGAGAGAAGAGCTGGATTGTTCAACCTGTTCTAGGCCATTTGAGATGTTTAATATTTTTTAGATTTTTTCAGATTTTTTACACTCACTGCGTATGCCCAGGGCTGCTCTAGACACTTGTAAATACTTGACTGTATGTACTTTGTGTTATGTTGTCTTTATCTGTCAATCATGTTGTTTGTAATGTTCTTATTATAATTATTGTGATGTGAGTTTGCTTCTCCCGACACAGGATATTCCTAGTGGGGGAGGCAAACATATAAACAATGTATATATATAATGTTAAGATCCAATAAATAAATAAATCAAATGTAAGAGACAGGAAAATGCAAAGTTTTTAATGGACCGGATTTATGAAGTGTTTGATTACTACGATTGTACTGTGCAATGTGCATGTCACAGACCAGCATTGTAATATGCAGATAAATACATATTACTAACCTAATAAAAATTGCAATGAATATGCATTAGGCACTGATTGAATACATTAGTACATTTCCTATCTATCTATCTATCAGAACATGCTGTATCCCTTGCAAAGCAGGCAGAGAGAACAGAGCACCACACTCTTCTATACTTACTCACATCTCTAGCTTTAATCATATTCATAATATTTGTCATACATATGCTGGATTTTACTAGTACTAATTTCTTGGGTGAGGAAAGCGGATATAGGAGCCACTATCATTATTTTTCATACAAAATTTGTGCTAGGTGGCTCATATCTCCGTTACTCCTCACATAGAAAGTTGGTGAAATCCGGCATTACTCTCTCGATTTCTTGCACTCAAAACGCATCTGTTCTTGAGGGTATGGTTGGCGGCCGCATTTCCTACACTTCCTCAACTTTCACTCAAATATGTATATCTTTCCCGTCATCATGCACACTCTCAACATGCCCAAACCTTCTAACTTTTGAAAATCACAATTTATGTTATCACAACAGATATACAGCAAAGGATGGACTTTCCATCAGGCACATTTCTTCTCAACTCAGCTATCAGCCTTGATGACCCAGCGGGTAGAGTACCGGCTTAGGTCTTAGGCTAGAGTTCTAGATTTGATTCCCGGCGGTGGATGGACTGGAATTGGTGAATGTTACTTAAGTGTAAAGTGATGAAACAGTAAACCAGCTGACGATCGTTCATAAGCCAGATGGTAAGTCCATCCTTTGCTGTATATCCGTTGAAATAAATAAACATGAAATTTGAGTAAAGTAAGAATAAACTTACATCATGTAAGGGATATGCAGCCTTGTATATTCCTAATGATATCAATCGTTGTACTCCAATATCAAACACAGCATCGTGATCATTGTTAAATCTCTTCCTCTCTAATATGAACCCCACTACACTTATTCTAATGGCGTGGTTGAAGAAATCTGGATTATCTACATCAAATCTGAAACGACAAATAGAAAATTAACTCAACCTTACAAAAATACAATAAATTTCCACAAAATAAAGTTAATTAAGGTCCTAAATGATATCCTATATATGCACTGAGGGAAAAATGTTCTATTACGTTAGTGCGAAATATAAAAAATGTAAGCGACAATGTGAATTATACCTTAAAAAAAAATTAGAAATAAACTGATAAATCTACGACAGTCAACTTGTTAACTTTACCAATTACCAATATTTGGGTAAATTATACCGTTACATCTGAAAAACTGAATGGATTCCTCCCGTAAATTTCAGCGGTACTTTCAGAATAACTTTTTGCTCAAGGAATTTCCAAATATTGTAATTCTTGGACAGTCAACTTGTAGCCAATACTTCCATCTATCATGTCTTCAGTTTTAAGACGTTGCTCTCAGTATCAACTGAGTAAACAAGTAAATTCTAAAGCCAAATGGCAGCATATGACCTCTTGAGCCCAAACATTTTCGCTAAGCTATCTTAGCATTATCAAGGCATTAGACTCTAATCTCAGTGCAGACGATATATACTGCACATCACGACATAAGCTTTTAACTTATTGTGGAGTGTACAGGAAAGTATTTGAGTTTGCGAACACAAGCCCAGATTCTTTTTATTAAAAAAAAAGTAGGGTATCGTGGTTGGATGCAGTATCTACCAAAGGAACCGAAAACTGCCAATATTTTAAACCGTTAACCAAATCTTTAACACTAGTCATTGTAGAACCGAATCAGCAGTTAGCGTGTAAAATCAAATGGTGATTAAAACATTTACTTACAAATATGTTTTGTCTCTACTAAACTCCGATGTCAGTTCGTGTGTTCTTTCCGGGAACAGTGTTGGATCTAATCTAAGAAAGTTTAACAGTTTTCCTATTCGCGTCTTCACTGCGTCCACAAAGTCCTCGGGATCCAAGATGTACTCCTGTCCGCTGATCTGAAAAAGATTTTAAAAAATTAAATTACTCCTCCATTTCGCTTTCATGAAAAATCGTGATTTTAGCGATCAAAATGGTAATCAGCAGATGCCGAAAGTAGGTCGAAAAATTTGTAGATTGTGAGAATTTCTTATACAATTTCCAAGAATTACACATTTGATAGCAGGATGTGGCGGAATGGGTGAACATTGTCGTGGGCATAAAGTGATCACCTAAGCCAGATAATGAATAGATAAATTTTTATCAGCCAAAATCGTGTGGAGATACAAAACATAACTACTGTAGTATGCTAAAGGGCAGACTTATTGCAAAAGCAATATCTTACAGTCAACCCAGGTTGCCAATTCGTAAGCATCGGAAGGCCCACCTGACATCCTCCCCAAGGGGGTTCACATAATAATGCATTGAGGAAGAAAACCGTAATGAAGTTAGTCTATATGAGGCACAGAAACATCAATCGAGGTATCATACCTTTTTAATGGGCATCTTCATCTTCATAATCTCACAATATCTGCACAGCACCTCCCTGGGTGCGTGTATCTTCACAAAGTGCAGCTTCTGCTGGTTCTCTTCCTTCTCCAGTATGAGACCCTCCTCCTCCAGGTTCTTCTCAAATGTCTCCCTCTTGAGCTTCTTGGCGGGGCTGTCATCCGGTACGTACGCCAACACAAAGTCAACAATTCTCTCTCCATCTTTAAATCGCCGCCACGTCTAAAAAATCAATTCAAATAATTAGATATTTTTTTTAAATGAATCAGGGTTTATCGAAATAAACCCAAATACATATTTGTACACTTCACAGTAAGCTTGAAAAGCTTGTGTCGTGAAGTGGAGTAAGTCGGCATCGGGGATCGAACCGGCGCCCACTGGATTAACAGTTGAGCGCGTTACTAACCAGGCTACCGACCACCTCTTTATAAAAATAAACATAATAATAATTATTACTTTAAATATAAATTCTACAATTCTATTCTACTCTATCCCCTCATGCCACATCCCTAGCAGGGCAGGCAGAAAGAACAAAACGCCAGACATTTACTATCCTTACACACACTCCTAGCCTCCGTCACCTTCAATAATCATTACTAATATCATACTTTTGTAAAAAACAAATCAACTGCATTCGGTATCTTTATGAGTTACAAAATACCTATCTATTTTATAAAAAGTTAGGAATATAATATGTTCGTAATATTTTTATACAGACTAGATTAATTATTGTTGAATAAAATTACCATAAATTAAAGATAAATCTGCAGTTTATGAATAAATTAAAACAATTTCGTAGAACGTAAATATATTAAATACAATCGACTTTAACCAGATCTTGCAATGAGTCAATAAACATCCAATCATTTACTATACTCGTATTAAATAAACTAAGTTTGGTTGAAACATTGTAATTTACCCGACTAAAACGTAAATAAATAAGTTAAATATTTACACAAATTACAAAATATAGTACAGACAATAAAGATCCCATGCACAGACAAGATAAAACAAGTACCTACCTACCTAATAACACTATTGACATTGAAATTATATTATTTGTCTAAGGAAATTGGTATTATAAAACAAAGTGTAAACAAGACATAAGATTTTGTTTCTGTGGTTAAGATAAAATTTGAATTTGAATAAATTCTAGAACACTTTTCATCTTGTTTGTTTCAGTGTTGCCGTGTAGATTGTTTTATAGCTAACCTACCCAATTGTGACAATTCAAAGGTCAATAGCAGTGTGTGATAGTGAGACATGGCAAGGTTAATAGAAATGATAAATTCACCAGATGTAAAATGATATATCTTTTCATGAATAATCCATCTATCGTCGGCACAATATTGAATCACTGGTTTTAACAATTTTTATGCAAATTACACACTTCAAGGTTCCACTTGTAAACTCAGAAAAGCAGGTAAGTACCAAAAGATTTGATGCCAAATATATATTTTTTTAAATTTAAACCAATATTTGTCAATGTTTTTTTCTCCATTACATCATCCAATTACTGCATAACCCACAATGTGGGGTAGCCAGCGACAAGCATGCACGCGTGCATCACGTTATTAAAAGATATAAGTACGCTCACACAACTGCCTTCTACAGTGTTCCTACAAAAAATGTCACCCAATGTTTCTATGAGGAAAATTACAAAATGACAGAAAAAACAGTAGTAAAAAATATTATACGGATGTCATTTGTGATTAGAAAAAACAAATAGGTACTAAAAGATAAATAAAAAGTACTTAGATAAAACATTTAAAATATAATAAGTACTCACTTTCATGCTAATTAAATAAGACTTATCACAGACAAATTAAAAATAAATTATCTGAACTAGGAATAATTATATGAAGCTCCAATGTATGCATTATTATCAACACTACTTCAGTAATTTAAAATGTTCTTATTTTTAAATTCAAAAAAGGAATACACAAAGCATTATCAGTACTGCTTTTGTTACTTAAAACAAAACTGTTCTTAATTTGAATTTATTATGGTTACATACAAATCATTATCAACACTAGTTCAGTTCTTTGGTTCCTATTACAAATACACAGCACTATTTTAGTAATTTAAAACTGATTTTATTTCAAAATTTTAAAAAGCAATACACGAGTCACTATCAAATCTACTTTGTTAAGTAATTTCAAAAGTGTTCTTATTTTGAAATTCAAAAAAGGAAGTAACAATTCATCAACAACACTACTTTGTAATTAATTCAAAAGTGTTTTCTTTTAAAAATTAAAAAAAAAACACACTTCAATTCGTTATCAGAAATACTTTGGTAATCCAAAATGTTCTTATTTTAAAACTTGAAAAAGGAATACACAATTCATTATCACAACTACTTTGGTAATTCAAAACTGTTCTTATTTTAAAATTTAAAAAAAAAGGAATAAACAATTTACTATCACAACTACTTTGGTAATTTAAAATAGTATTCTTATTTCAAAAATTTGAAAAAGGAATACACAATTTACTATCACAACTACTTTGGTAATTCAAAACTGTTCTTATTTCAAAATTATGAAGAATATTACTAGAATGAAGTTAGTTACAAGCTAATGAGAAGTGGAGATGAGACAAACTGACCGAGTGAATAACTGATAGGAACTAATCTCTAGCATGGCTGATTACAGTGTTATACAGGGTTGTCATATGATTCAACTACATTGCCATAACATCCATAGCCAGGTAGCTACATGGTGATGTCATAAGTGAAAACAAACACTAATTTGATAATTAATTATTTGTCTTTTAGTCATAAACAAACTAAATTTAGAAAACATTGTTTCGACTCATAAGCAAATACCAAATTGGACTATTGTGAAATTGTGAGTTGAAAATACGTCGTTTTTGAGTGTCCAATACAAGTCATGATATTTTTAGTAGGTATATTTTTGTATGCAAACCCAAATACTTTTCCTAAAATGGCGTCGTGAACAAATACATTGTCAAGAACAAGATTTGAACCAAAAAACGTGACTCCAAAAAAACGTCGGGTGTTCGCAAACCTTTCGAAAAACGCTTTTCATCTTTTTCACTTTTCAGTAATGATGTTCGCCACCCATTCTGAATGTCTTATAAATGTTCAGGAGACGAGAATATTATGTGTGCTTTATACATACCCATGATGGGGTAACCAGTGAATGCTGTACACACAACATTCGTTTGGTACAGAAATTCTATGACATTTAGAATGGATTGTGAACGTTTCTGCTGAAAAACACACGTCTTACGGAAATTTTACACCTGACTTTTACAGGACACACAAAAATATACAAAAAAGGGTGGGGACCTGTTAATAAATAAATTAAAATACCTACACATTTAACTACTTTATATCCGCAACAATTCAACATCACAATACAAAACGATTCGTACCATTTCAAAGTTGTCACAAAAATTTATTTTACGAACAGCATTACGATAACAAAACTTATTTTGTCAATTTGAAAATTACGACTGAAGACCTTATTCAAACATTATGTACAATCTGTGTTATAATAAGCATTATATGTAGAGCTCTAATGAGCTAGCTAGTGTATGAATGTGTATGGATGTGCTAATTGTATGTAGGTACAATGCACAGACAACACGTTATAAGTGGGAGTATGTTTATCATACTTCCTAATAGACTCAATATAAACTGTTACACTATAACTTCATTAAGCAATTACTTCTTTTAGCAAGGTTATTCACGAATGAATGGCGTTTTTCTCATAACGTAAATTATATGTACATTGATTTGTTACGAAAGCTGAGATTTTTTTACAATGTATCGTTATAGGTTTTTAGATCCCATAGTAATAAAGCTATTAAGATAACTAATACGGCTCTAGAAAGTTGAACAGAATACAAGGTGCTTAGCGTTGAAAATGAGTGTTGTTTGAAGGCGCTAGTAATATGGTCAAATCGAAAAAGAATTTTGGATTCGGAGTGTGTCAAATTCAGATAATTAGGAAAAGATAGGAAAACGTCCCCTGTGGTCGTTTTCGTCCCCTCAACCATTCCCGTTATCAAGTCATGTTCTTCATGGCGCATGATGCGGCCAATCCAGCAGGCACGTCTCTCGGAGATGGTCTTAACATGGACAAACCAAAGGGGGCGCCCCCGTGCCGGCAGTCCGAGGAAATGAACTGCGCCACGTATGTCGAGCTGAAGAGAGCTGCAGAAGACAGAGAAGAATGGAGATCAAGGTGTAAGAATTTGCTTCAAACCAATCCGCAGGATTGAAACTGGAGAAGAAAGAAGGAAATCGCAACGGACAAAACGACTCGAGAAGCAAAATTGTAGACAGCAAATAATAGTGTGTAATTGAAGTTCCATTGTAGTAAATGTGTAATAATACTGTATCTCAATTGTCTGCTTGTAAAACCTAATGTCTGTCACTTGACTACAGTCTGAATGAACTTGTAATGCATTTGTGAGAGTGAGAATAGTATCTACTGTCAGAGAACGCCGTTGTAATTTCATTGTGATCTCTAATGCTTATTATTCAAGTGTTAAAACGTGAATGACTGTAAGACGAATTATTGTTTAAACATAAAAATAATACGGGGATTTTATTTATTTACACTTTAAGATCAAGAAATGCACAAAAAATAAAATTCATACTCTCCACAAAAACAATATTAAAGTCCTCGGATTGATTGCGTTAAATATGGATTGTGAGAAACAATAAATGTACGTTTATAAAAAAATAATACATACGTAATAAAACTGTCCATCCATAATCTAAAAGTACATAAAATCGCCTGGATTTTTTTTTGGAAGACGTCAAGTGCATTCGGTTGTAACTGACTAGGTATATAAAATTTTCAATAGATGGCGTTTGTCCAAATTTATATAAATTTCTCCCAAGATTTACCTCTTTTAAAATTAAATAACTTTGAGATAAAATTCACAGATGGATTTCTTTTTCTATTTTTCATTATTTAACCTTTCAATTAATTGATTACTTATCACATATTTTGCCTTTACGACCCCGTTGAATAATTTCGTAACTAAATGAAATTCATTTTTTTTTAAACGGAACCGTCAACGAAAATACATTTCAATTGAAACACAGGCTCTATTACTTCAGTATTGTTACCTGTTGAGAAGGTTTTTACGCACTAACATCAATATAAGAACCTTATTCAATTTTTATTATTGTTTTGAACAATAAAATACCGAGGTAAATAAATATCTGACCATCTATTAAGATGGTATATAATTAGATACAATATAATACCTATGTATGTATTTCTTTGAGTATATAATATATTACCAATTACGTACATGCTAAGTTCATTGGTCATCCACTTCAAGGTAACATAATATTTATTTATAGACACATATCTGTATAGACTACCTACCATAAAAAAATATCATGATTTTCCTTCATTGAGAATTATTTATTGTATACAAAAACAACAGTGCAGCTACGATTATTCAAAACATTATGGACCAACTTTAGGTCGGATTATAACACGGATATGGGGAATATTCACAGGGCAACAAATGTGACTACATTTTTGTCATTTTCAATGATTTTAAGTTAAGGGTCATGTTGGTTTTGTTAACAGCCTCTGACTTGGAACTGCAGTTTGATTTGATTTGTCCTTGTGGATGACTGATTGGTATGGGTGTGCAGTGTTCGTGTGAGTAATATTCACATGTCTCTCTGTAAGTATATTATGGCTGTTGTAAGGCCTCAACTATTTGTGGTGTTATGCTGTGTTTGTGTCTGATTGCTTATTTTTATTTTTTTTATATAAAAGCTGGTGTGGATAAATAAATAAGCCCAAAAAACAAGACAAATACTCTACATATAACAATTTTGTGTGAATTTTATGTATAATTTTTGTGTATTATATTATCAACACTCCGAAATCATCGTAATAGAAATGATGAATTAAAATAAGTGATTTAGGCACTTTGCCACGGGACCAAGAAAAAACAACTCCTTTGTAGCAATAATAATTTGAAAAAAGGAAAAACCGGTATGAACGATGTTAAAGATACGCCAGATAATACAGACTTTACTGTATTTTGTTGCAATAATATTATTTTTAATAAATCCGGTATAATATATTGAATCACCTCATAATTTGAATTGCAAATTAACTAATTACTCATCTTGTTTGGGCACCAGCCATAAATGGAGCAACCAGTGAAAAACAGTTCAACCGCTATGAAAAAAAGTTGTGCAGAATGGTCAATAACCTATTGTGGTGAATCTACACATTATATGAACAAAAGATTACCCAGCTCTTATGGGACACTCAAAAACACAAGGAAAAGATAGTGAATCATTTAAATCTCAAACAAAGAAATTGTCTGTGTGTATATATAGCTACACCAACATTACAGTTTAGGTTCAGTAAATAATCTTGGCTCAGGTGGTTGGAGAATGGTCTCACAAATGGATGTCCGTGTTAGAATCTCAGTGTTGTCAATGTATTCTCCATTTCACTACCTACTGCTAGAAATAAACCCCAAAACATTTTTGTACATTTCAGCATAAGCTGAAAAAAAATTGTGTCCGTATGAATATAAACTTATGCTAGTTTATACTAGGAAAAAACGCCAGAATATAAGCAGAATACAGACGGACCTGACTAGCTAGTAGAAACATCACAAAGATACTTATAAGGGTAAAAATGACAATTCATCATGCACCATCGGACGATAATCTCAAAAATACTCACTGATAATATGTAGTCAATTTCGGATAGGATGAAATAATTTTACAGAAAGCATGAAGTTTCAAAAGAAAAAGGTACACGGAGAAAAACAATCGGTTGGCTGGTACTCTACTGACTAAAAAATCTGTTAAGATTAGTTACAGTCTGTCAAGAAAGAGTTGGTTTCGGATTAATTTGGAACTACAATTTTGTTCGATGGCAACAATAACATTTGTACTTTAAAAATTTTTTTTTTATTTGTTTCTTGTGTGGTTGCCAAAAAACTAAAGGTAGGGCCCTTATCGAATACCAACTTTTTCTTGAGACACTGTGAATATGCTCAACTGACTAAGTAAACTACTATTAAAATAACAACAATCCCAATAAACTGATTTTTCAATCACTCGGTTCACAGTTAACCTTATATTTTCTCAGTGTACTCGTTAAAATTACTTACAATGTGCAATCATATACAGAAGAGGAATCCAAAAAGATGCATAGCGTAAAACTAGCAGAGAATATGCGTAAAATACTTCTGTTCTTTATTTCAAAAATACATCAGGCAGCCATAAAAAACCACAGATAAGAAAAAGGATTAAAATGTACAGAAGGTTTCAATAAAAATATATGAATATATTTCAAGTACCTTAACGTGTGGCTTCTGTGTATCCATAGATAAACGAATTTATATAATTTGATCTGTGCAATGGAAACTTTCACAAAAATACATAATCAGTGCTACCAACAATAATACAGTGTCACCAAAAAATAGGTGAAACATTTTTATCATTAGTGGCACTGAATAAATATGAATTACAGTCCGTCAAGAAAGATATGGTGCCGGATTAATTTAGCTACAATTTTGCTTACTGACATCAATGATATTTCTATTGAAATTCTACAAGTGTTACCACTATAAGCCACCCTTATCGAATACTATATTTTTCTTGACGGACTGTATATACTTAATACAGAATATTAGGTTAGTTTCAAATACAACTTAAAAACACTGTTGTGATTGGTACTTATTTGTAAAACAAAAACTTCAAAACAGTGTTTTTTATAGTTTCGAATGAGAAAAATCATACAGTCACTATGCAATGCTAATAATTTGACCATAATAAAATAAGTTTTTCAGCAAATCGGCGTAAAAAATATTTTTATCGGTTCTGCATTGTTCTAATAATCGTCTGAGATAATTGGTAAGTATACCCGATGTGGTTTCCGGTATGACAAAACTGGTGTCAAAACAAAACGGCGATTAAAATATCGCACTGTTATACCGAAATAATTATCATAACAAACACACATAGTTATCAGTACTACGAATTACACGCTTGTTAACTGAAATACCTACTAATTTGTTTTTTGGGTGCGATAACATATCCACGCATCATTATATATTGAATATTCGTTCGTAATTAGTGTAACAAATTATAAATTTAAAATATTTTAATTACGTACACGTTTTTAACTGATGCATAGTCGAAGATTTACCAGAATTATGTAGGTACGTGGAATTTTGACTCTCAAATCATTTGCACAATAGGCATTGGCATCCGAAAGAAATTGCATAATGGTTAGAAGCTCCCAGCGCAATCTAAGTGTTCTCAGTGTACAATTTATTTGGATTTTCAATATTCACATATAAACTGACTATAGAGGTACAGTAACTGTTGATTTTCTCAAAACGAGTTTAGGTAAATAATGTTAAGGTCAAACATACAAAATACAATTAGAAATTACGTATAATATCCATAAAGTTATGAATCTATATATGCATTATTATGATAGAATGGAGATTGAACATGAATTATTTTGGTTGCCATGTTAATACGGTTCAGATCCATTTCTCGACGTAAAGTTGTGCATTAGTCTGGCTGGATTTCTTTCATCCTGAAGGTTTTTTGAGGTGCTGAATCCGAATCCGAGGTTTGCCAACAAAATTTCATGACGAAAAATGGATATTAAGGTGCTCTTACACGGGCAATCCTTCTAGCAATAATTGCAGCAACTCGTACTCGAACAACATCGAGTAATCATTCTGCAATATTTAGAGTGAGACAACGATATTAACCACAAACGAGGAAGAGAATTGACTAAAATTTCCAAACCGATTGGATATTCAGCTGTTTGTGTCGCTGACATGAAGAAATCGAATAAATACTCGCCACAACTGGAGAAATTACTTGCGCAATCACTTCGGCAATATTTCATGCTTTCAATAGTTACTTGGCAACTCTGAGCAATTAATTGCGCAATCATTTCGGCAATAGTTGCTCGTGCAAGCGAACCTTTATGGATGTTCCATCAATTGTAATAATATATAGTATTCATAATTCTATGGCAGTACCAGACAAATCATATTTAATGATATATATAATTAGAGGCAAGGAAGCTGTAACCATATCCCATTCTCAAAAAGCAGACAAAATGCAAAAAGACAGTCTTGTATTAAGTTGAGTTATTATACAAAATATAAAGAGTGCGTTACAGTATATTGCATTTAAACATCGGGACAACCAGATAATCACAAATCAACTTCGGTGAATTATTGAACAAACTGTGCAGAATAAGTATTAAGTCAACAAGATTTCATGCATGTGTTTTTTTTTTTAATTTATTTAGTTATTTTTTACATGCGGATTTGGTGTAAAATGTTATATATTTTCAATAGTGCATCATACGAAAACCGGGCTAGTCAGATTACTAATACCATATTAAATTATTACACGCTTTCATTTAGCGATGTTTCCGAAATTTGCAATCGAATTTTAACTCTTTTCCAGACCAGCTAGAGCTCTGAAACTTTCACGAATTCTGTAAACTAAATGACGTTTTGTATCTGTACCAAATTGGATCCGCCTTCTTCAGAGACAATATGTAAAGCGTTCGAGGGGATCCAAGGGTTGTGTCGGGTCGTGTGTATAAAAGAGTGTTGATAGAGAAATTCAGGTCTAAAATCATGTTTTTTCAAGTTTAAGGTTTCAAAGATTACAAACATGTGTTTTTTTATTTATCTACTTGTCCGTTCTCAAAAATTACATTCTTTTTTTTTTTAAATATTAAATTATAGTTCTAGAATCCCAAAATTATAGATGAAATGGAACAAAATTAGAAAGCAAAAGAATTTCCGTTGCACCAAAATTTCTAAATGTCAAGACACTATATTTTTTGAACTCGTAATTCGTTTTGTGATAAATTTCTTAGGTAACTTGCTTTTAGTGGCCTGGACTACTTGAGTGAGACAAAATATGTACCATTATGAAGTGTTTTACTCGGCGAACATATTCGATTACAGTGAAGTTATTTTAGAATCTCGTGCAGTTGTGTACAGAGTGTGAAAGAATTGATTAATTATGAAGAGTAATCATCTGGATGCACCTTGATATTAAATATGTGTGTAGAAATAATGCAACAAAATAGAGATATACTGTGACCATCACTCCAATAGGGGAGCTCTGTATTATAATTAATACGCAATGGTTACCCTATTCTTCCACTGGGAATACAGTACAACACGCTTGCTCTTAATAAGGTGATCAGAAACCTTATCCTGCATTTCTCCCTCTCCGCCGCCTTCCATGAGATTCAGTTTCTGTGTCTCGTATTGCTCGGGCATCTCGATACTGTCGGCGTCGGCGAACCCTTCGGCCGAATGATAAATCGTGAGATGCGACTGTCCCAATCTTTTCCTGTTTTTGACGGATGTTAGCGTGTTGATTGAACCCAATGGTGATGATGTGGCGTCGCAGAAATACTCATCTTCATCATCGCTCATCTCAGTCGGAAACGGATGAGTTTTACGTCATTCTTTCGGACTGCGGGAGAAAAGGAGACGAACAAAAACATAAACAAACGAACATCACAAAACAAAACACATGCAATTGTTCAACAATTCATCTACTATTCACTTAGTTAATAAAAGAAAATTATTGTCTCCATTTAACTAGATATGAAGCAATTCTTTTGTTTCAATACAGGTCGATACAAATTCAACATGATGCCGATTTATAAGCAAGAAATTGACAATTTTTATATCTCATTTCACCAACTGTCAATAACTGATCTTAACTGTTATATTTTGTGTTAAATCACATTTATTTACACCCCTTAAGCACAATATTATCGTGTACTAATCTTTTCGTATCACATACTCCTATCTATACACAAATTATCAGACGAATCTACTGTTTCACTCCTGAATGTAGGAGGGCCCTAAGTTGGTTCCTATCTCTATGCACTGAAACAATATGTTTGCAAAAAACAACTTTGAAAACAATCTTAAACTGTGTCAAAAATCAAGAGAATGTGAATAAAATGGAATGCACTTTAATTAACAAAGAGTCATCAGGTGACTAAACTAAAAACACACAAAACAATGTGTCCATTTGTAATACACTTTGCACATTACTGTGGTTGAATGTTGGACCTTGCAAGTATCAATTATAGAAGCAGTAAGGACAAGAAATAAACCCAAGTGAATGGGATGTGGATGTTATTTAACTGAATGATGGTCAGCGACCATGAATCATGTGTACAATCTGTTGAGTCTGAGATCATTTTTTTAGTTTTAATTAATAAGATATATACTAAATTAATACTGTTATGACCGGACGCGGTTAAAGTCAACTGGCCGGGTGTGTCAAGGATACACGCAACTAAATAATATCTTGTTATGTTGTGATTCAAGTTATGTGAATAATATTACGAGAGGTCACAACTTACTTAGGTTATTACCTACTGTCAAATGGAAAATATGACAGTACCTACTAGCGTAAAGATTACAACGTTATAAATCCACTTTAAATAGTGATTTCTAAACGGTAATATGTAAATAGTAGATAAATTGATTGATTGTAAACATGAAAACTCACTCATGCACTGGAAAACATGCGAATTAATGTAAAATAATACATAAAAAAACACGACACATCCCACACGACAATTTGATAAAAATGACTGGCGGTGTTGCAACTATTGAAAATTAAAAAAAAAACAAACGTCCAAATTGTTTTTTATTGGCAACACTGAGGAAAATTTAATAATGTTACCATCGTACAACTTTTATCCCACATCTAGCAATAAAATGTTTCGATTAAAAAATCACTTCAATTAGTATCATTCAAGGGCGTACATAATGCGGGGGGGGGGGCTTCCCCCACGCTTCCCGAAATGTCAAACAATGATTTGCCATCTACTATAAAAAGATCCCAGGTTCATCACTTCACTCATCTTTTTTTAAAAAATTCGACTGGGGCACTTCTATTTTATTTCATTTTAAACACAACACATAAATAATGCAAACCTAAAACACGACCTTTTTCACTCACCTTCACGATTAAATTTCGCCTGGGGCGCTATTATAGATTTTTTTACCTACTACGACTATGTATAAATTTTAATTGCCTAAACCAGGAGTTATATCGGCTTAATCAGTCTCTTTAATCAGATTGAAAAGTCTAGTCAGCCTTAGCCCCCCCCCCCCCCCCCGAAAGTCAAATACTCGCGTCCTCCCCGAAACGAAAACCTATATAAGCCAGTCATGGTAGGTACTTAACATTAAGGCTATAATATACCACAGCTAGGAATTCTAAATGAAAGTCGCTTCCCCTCTCTTATCGCTCCAAATATTTCGTCCACAAGTTTTACTTACACATACATACATCCAAATTTATACAATATACCTACATACAAACGAAGCTATATACTTACATATTATAACATTTTAGTTTTGAATTTCATTCAAGTTCTATGTACCAACTATTGTATTTGGTAGGTGTATCTACCTACCTACCTATTATATCCGATTGGAAAATAATATGCGTTGTTATATTTTTTAGTATATTTTATATTGATACTAGTTAGTATCCCCCAGTGTGATCGGCGTTAACTGGGATTTGTTCAAAAAATAATGAAATAAAAAAGAGTGCACATAGATTTGGTTGGTAACGCGCTCGACTGTTAATCCAGTGGGCGCGGGTTCAATCCCCGACCTACTCCACTTCACAACACAAGCTTTTAAGCTTTCTGTGAAGTGTGCGAATATGTATTTGGGTTTATTTCGATAAACCCAGATTCATTTATAAAAAAATTAAAAAAAAAACATACATAATATGTGAATAAAATTATTGTGCCGTATAATTTCAATTAAATTAAATTTCAAAATTCTTTATTTTTATAAGTTTATTTCATCAGTAACTATACGGCTAATGAAGCCTTTTACATATATAATAGAAAATAAACAGTATAAGAACAATTCTAACAAAAATAATACAATATTTATTTACTTATTATAACCGTATACAATCATACTAATTTCTATTGATTCTCTATCAAGTTATTATATGTATAGATGTTTCTACCGACAATGTGCCTTCACGAAGTGCGATTTGTAAATTATAATGATAGATAATTTCTAGTACTGTATTGGTTTGGCGAAGTGTGAATATTCTAATTTTCAAACATATAAGAAATTTCAAAACGTGTCGGTTCAAAGACGGTAGGTATACATAGATGTGTGTTCACAACATACTGATAAAATTTCATTCGTTTTTGAGAGACCTTACCAAGGAGCAAAAGTTGTGATGAACAATATTATTATTAACACAAGGGCAGGGTCGTCTATAATCTATTGGGGGCCCTGGGCACTTTAAAATAATGGGGCCCCTATGACAATTATGATCCGTGGTGGACTGGCTCTAAAAATTGAAATTGGCATGTAATAAAGCCAGGCCCCCCCAGTGCAGAGAAAGCAAATTACAATTTTGATATTGATATGATATACAAAATTAAAAAGCGCCGATGGCGAATTTTTTTGGTGAAGTTGAATGAAATGGTTCGTTACTCAGGTCAATTGGAAATCTAGCAGGAACTAGGGGGCCCCTTGCATCAATGAAAAATTCACATAACTACACAAATACGTAATATGTATAAATTAAAAATAAAACGTTTTTCAGCACCAGTCTCGCTATATAATTGCCACACCTCGTATTTTGAATTTAAAATTTCGTCGATATTGGTAGTATGGGTTATAGTCCGAGAGCCCGGTGCTTAATTTATGACGTATCTGTTTTTTGATCGAAATGTGGTATAAATGATAGCTTACCTATAGGGTATTACATCGCACTAGGGTTGCCTATCAAAATTCTGCCGCAACCCCCCCTGCCCCCCCCCCCCGAAAAGGTCCCTCTTCGCGGTTTTTCGCATTTTATAGGAATATGGTAAGAGATAGGAGAAAGTAGTCAATGACAAAAATAATCCTTGCTAAATTCTCTACAAAAAATGTGCAGTCAATTTTTTCATAGGACTAGTAGTTTACCCGTAATGGCCGGTCAAAAAACAGGATATTTTTTGAAAAAAAAAAATTTTTTTGATTTTTTTTTCTTTCACATCCTTCCACCCATTATCACTAACATTTTATGGAAAAAAAATTGGCCTGCGGCGCTATATCGCTGGTTATTTTATGAAAAACTAAATTTTAAGAATTTTCGTCACTGAGCTTTATTTATTTAGTTTAAATTCACTTTTTTAGTATTCTAAATGAATTTCGGTTTTGGACCGGCCATTGCGGGTAAACTGCTAGTTCTACGAAAAAATTATATGAACATTTTTTGTATAGAATTTAGCAAGGATTATTTTTGTCATTGACTACTTTCTCCTATCTCTTACCATATTCCTATAAAATGCGAAAAACCGCGAAGAGGGACCTTTTCGGGGGGGGCAGGGGGGGGTTGCGGCAGGATTTTGATAGGCAACCCTAGTGCGATGTAATACCCTATTGGTAAGCTATCATTTATACCACATTTCGATAAAAAAACAGATACGTCATAAATTAAGCAGCGGGCTCTTGGACTATTAGTAATTATTAGAATATAATATTTCTTTGATGGTGTTGGTAATAAATAAATTCAAATGAATAAACAGGAGTTCCTAAATAGTTTTGATAGTTCCTATCCATAGTCCATACACGATTTTCATTTATTAGTGTTGGTGATTATTTTCGTAAAATATAAATAATGAATTCAAAAATTTGCAGTACGTCTATCCCGTGCAAAATCAAAGCTCAGACTGAATTTGAAAGGGAAGGGTATACTAATTTTAGGAATGCCTTTTTAAAAGAAACCTGGAAAGAAATTTAAAATCTAAAACGTACGATTTGTTAAGATTATAATTTCCAGTATTTTGGCTAAATTATGCTTTTATATCTGAAAAATTGAACGGAAATTCTTGGAATTCCGTAAATTTTAGGGGTGTTTTCGGAATACTTTTTTATTCAAGGAATTTCCAAATCCTGTAATTCTAAAACACACATTCTGTAGTCCATACTTTCGTCTATCACTGTCTTCAGTTTCAAGACGATTCCTTCAGTATTGGCTGAGTAAGAGTCGCCGCGCCGAAGCCGTATAGGGTACCGTAGCCCCTTAAAGCTGAATCATAAAATCGAAAGCATAAAATCCTTGACTTTGCTCATTTAGTTCAAAACCAGCATAGGTACTCAAAATGTATACCTAGGTAGAGATGTATCGCGAGGATAACGGCCTTTTTTGTAGTGTTCGTGAAAGGACGGGCATACCTGCCTAACGCATCTGTGTGCATTCTTGTTCATTGTGAGCTCACTAATACTACTATAACTCCGTGTACGGACTTGCGTGCAGTTACACTGTCTCACACTACAAAAAAGGCCGTTATCCTCGCGATACATCATTACTCAATGTTTGATAAAATAATGTACCTACTTAAAATCTTTTGGCGAGGAGGCTACATTAAAGGCAAAATTAAGCAAGAATTTCCAGGTTAGAAAGGTATTTATGAAACAATCCATGCTTGAATCCAACGTTAAGTTTGAGAAAGCTAATAAACCTATCTAACTTACTCCTGTGTAAACAATTATGAAACAGAAGCAGCAGGTCAAAAATCTGTCATTTAAATGCAATAAAAAAATATTATAATCCCGACTTCCCTTCTATAAGAATCCACTCTTCGTCATTGGTAGGTACTTACATATATGTTCGTACCTACAAAATATCTACTCCTTGTTTCATATAACTTGGCCACTGGCTACATAGTAATTCTATACAAAAAGTGTGACAAGACGGATGAAACGAAATGTAACATAAAGTTTTTCCATTTAACAAAAAACAAGACAAGTAGGTACCTACCAAGGTAAAGTAACCTTGGGTACCTACCTAGGTATAAATAAATGCCGCAGGCCGCAGCTGATTATGAATTTTGTTTTAAAAATTTCGCCATTTAGGAAAATATATTCGAGTGCTGACAACATTAGAAAATAGGGAAATTTTTTTTTTGGCGGAGTAAAACGTATTAACGTAAGTTTTACGTGTAGGATTTTTAGATTTAACCTTGACGCTTTGTGTCTGTGTGTTTGGCAGACAGCAGTAAATTTGACTTTGCGACAGTTATAATCTTCCAGCAGAATATCATTCCATGTAATATTTTCACTATCTTGTTTAGTCAATAAGATGTTTATTTTTGTAATGTCCTTTGACAGTTGCTGTCACCAGCAATGGACTCTATACCTACAGAATACACTAACTCAAATAATAAAAAATAAATATTTTACTAATAAATAAAATAAATATTTTACTAATAATAAAAAAACTTGAACTTGGGATGTGGCTTCAGCAGCTCAAAACACCCGTTCCATTTTACGTAGGTATTTTTTTTCTAGGGCTTCATAAGTTACATGTTATTGTAAATGGATTCATTTTTTTCTTTGATCACAAGTAGTGTGATCAAAGGATTTATCTCCCAGTGGCCTTTTCTGGCGATCAACTAACTATAGAGTTGTAGCTTGTAGCACAGGTCATATGAAAGAGAAATTATAGGTACAAAATGACGCAAGTTTTTTAAAAGAATTCGCTAAAAAATCGAGGCTCGGAATGTATCTGAATTATTAAATAAGATAGTATGATTACTATTTTAGTATTTCATTTCATTACCATAACATAAGTCTTACTAGGTACATATGTATACCTACTTAAAAAAAATTAACCGAGTTTTATTTCGATGTATAAAATTTAAATTTAATCACGAAAATGGCAGTTACTGTTTTCTACGTGAAGACCCAGTGCAAATCATCTCTGACCAGACTTGTGTTGTCCTTGAGTTCTCTTTTTAAAAAAATAAATAAAATCGTGTTTATTTTCGTCTTTCAGACATTATTTTTCCGCAACATGGGTGTAAAAATTACAGAAATTTTGGAATTGCAACGGAGTCATGTGAGAATAAAGAATATTTCCGAGCTAGAAAGAAAATTGACAAAGTTGAAGTTGGATGGGAAAGATAATCTCCAAGTAATAGCGGACTTTGACTGTACTCTGACCAAACAGAGAGCTGAGAATGGAGCAAAACTTCTCAGTAGTTTTGGTAAGTTTTGTTATTATTGTCAATTTTGTTGTAATTCTGTGGGTATGAACTTGATTCTAACCTCCAATATTTCAAGGTTTTCATTTAGTTTACATATTGTGATAATAGTGAATTTAGATAATGTTTTTAAACTTGCATTATCTGTCGAGATGAATGTATGGATAAACATTGAGTGATCGGATAAGAAATTGAGGTTATCATGTAGATAGATGAGTGATTCATATGCATTTTAGTTTAATTTTGAAGAAGTTGTTGATAAAAGCACAATTGACAACCGATTCCAGGCAGTGATAGATCTATTAGTCAGTTCGAAATACTGCCGATTCATCGATAAATACTTAAATCTTTGACAAGGTGTTTAACTTTCAGGAATGTTCAGTGAGTGTCCCTCTGTACCCGACTCGTACAAGATGGAAGACAAGAAGTTATGTGACGTATATAAACCTATAGAAGTAGATCCTAATCTCTCGGAAGAGGAAAAGACGGCACATATGGTGGAATGGTACAAGGCGGCTAACGATATTATTAAGTAAGTTCGTATTATCTTCATAATTAAACTTTTTATTGTTGATGTTTTATTTTATTGACAAGATTAAGATATAAAACATAATATGGCAGACTCGAGGATGGACGTGTTCTGAGTAAAAGGAATCGTAGAATGTGTATGACAAATTGTATGAATGTGAAGGAAGCACGAAGTGTGTGTAAGGAAAGTAAAGTCTGGCGATCTGTTCTCTCCGCCTACCCCGCAAGGGATGTGGCGTGAGGGGATAGAATAGAAAAACTATAGTATGATAAATACAAAAAATCAACAGTGTTTGTTCATTTATACCTACAACAAAATAAAAATGTGTGCTGACTTTGATAAATATATTGTTGCTATGTCGCTTACGGCCACCAACACTAATCGTGGTTATTTGGTTTTTCAAACAAAACGCCATAAACCACATTCAACGTTTTTGATTCAACACATGATATATTTCTCAGTACTCTTGTGGTGTCTCAGTTGAGATATTTCGTGTGTTGTGGTTTGATAATTGAAGTAGGTATATTTATATTATATTTTGAGTACACTGTTGGTGCAGTTGGTTGAAGCGCGGACTTCGAATCACGAGGTGCTGGATTCGAATCTCAGTGCGCTGACCATGCCATACTTTGCGACATAAATAGCAGGAAATGAGTTTTAAGTGCGGACCAAATGTTATTGCAAATTAATGGACTGCGATTTTTTTTCCAGAGGTTTCCATTTTCCTGCAGACGAATTGGAGTCAGTCTCTAAGTATGTTGTACAGAATTTAAGGTAAGCAATTCACTCAAGCAATTGTGTTGTAAAATTGATCATCGAGGTTCTCAACCATTCTGATTGTAGTGTATGAATGTTTGCTAGACATGAGCGCCACGCCGGCGCGCCGCCGCTGATCACGGTCGGCGCGCCGCCGCCGGCAAAACGCTCACGCCGGCGGCGTGGGATCCGTGTAACTAAAAGTATTTATCCTTTGTTTCTTAAGACAAAAATCGAAATAAGTACTACTTTACCAGGTAAAAAAAAATAAGTATTCAGCTGTGGCGACGCTAGTATTCAGTAATTATATTTTAAGATATCGAATAATAACTAATGCAATTCCGTTCCAGACCCATTCCGTCGTCTGAATTTCGTTCATTAGGATTTGCATAAAAAAAAATCGGGGAATTTTCTGTGTCTTATTTATTCGATACTAAAATAAGAAATAGGATGGGATGGGGGTATTAATAGTTTGGTTCTTCGTGGTGGAAATTAAATGAAAAACAAACGTTTTTTTATGTAAGTAATTTTATGTTTTTCTGATCGATTTTTAGAACACCAGTCGATTTTACCACGCTGAAATTTTTAAACCACGTGAATTTTGGCAGAATATATGACCAAAATATGCGGGCTTTCGTCTTTTCGGTCAACCGTTCTCTCTTTTCAATAGTTTAACCTTTGATTATCGAAGTACCTAATCAAAATTATTTTTATTCCACTTGACTAGATTCGCTATACTTCATTTGTTTTAATACAACACTGTGAAAAGGATAATGACTCATTTTCTTTTGACAAAAAACGATATTCATTTGGTTATTTTTGACGTTTACGATCTTCAAAGTGTCAAAATGTGAATATAATTAGATATTTTAACGTTTAAATCCAATTATTTCGCTCACCCAAGGCTGCATTTTAATAATTAAAAAAATACTATCCCATAAAGTGGTTTCTCAGACTGTGATTACAGACTACTCTCAAATTGTAATTTATCTTTCCACCGGTAAGCATTACGTATTTTGGTCGATATCATTATGAATTTATGCACCTTTCGACAAAAAACGCCATAATTTATGTTTATTCATTAATTATCTTTATTTTTACACCTAAAATAACATCACAAATAAGGTGGTTTTATTAAATTACATTATTTTATTAAATTACCCTTCCACTACAAACAACAGCACATATAATACAAATGTTTTTACAGCTTATTCTCAACCGTAGTTCTTGGTTACATTAGAGTTTTGGATTTTGTGGAAGGTCGACCTCGTCATCGAAATTCTATACTTTATTTCAGAGTTTCAATTTTACTCACCGTTTAGCTAACAGCCCAAATATTGCCAAATGAGAAACCTGTTCGACTGCACCACTGCCCATAGTGAGGCTCATTCTGACGCGTTTGACTTTATGGCTTAGTTTATTTTGACCTGCTCTCCAGTACCATGAAAAAGCAATAATGAAATTTTCTCAAACGTTTCGTTCATTTGATTTTCAAATATTTCGTTCATTTGGTTTTGCATAAAAAAATCGGGGAATTTTCTGAGTCTTACTTATTCGATTCGAAAACAAGAAATAGGATGGGATGAGGGCATTTATAATTTGGTTCTTCGTGGTGGAAATTAAATGAAAAACAAACGTTTTTTTATGTAAGTAACATTATGTTTTTTTTATCGATTTTTAGGACACCGGTCGATTTTACCACGCTGAAATTTTTAAACCACGTGAATATATGTGGGCTTTCGTCTTTTCGGTCAACCGTTCTCTCTTTTCATTAGTTTAACCTTTGATTATCGAAGTACCTAATCAAAATTATTTTTATTCCACTTGACTAGATTCGCTATACTTCATTTGTTTCAATAAAACACTGTGAAAAGGATAATGACTCCTTTTCTCTTGACAAAAAACGATATTCATTTAGTTATTTTTGACGTTTACGATCTTAAAAGTGTCAAAATGTGAATATAATTAGATATTTTAACGTTAAAATCCAATTATTTCGCTCACCAAAGGCTGCATTTTAATAATAAAAAAGATACTATCCCCTAACGTGGTTTCTCCGACTGTGATTACAGACTACTCTCAAATTGTAATTTTTCTTTCCACCGGTAAGCATTACGTATTTTGGTTGATATCATTATGAATTTATGCACCTTTCGACGAAAAACGCCATAATGTATGTTTATTCATTAATTATCCTTATTTTTACTCCTAAAATAACATCGCAAATAAGATAGTTTAATTAAATTACATAATTTTATTAAATTACCCTTCAACTACAAACAACAGTACATACAACACATATGTTTTTACAGCTTATGCTCAAGGAGTTTTGGATTTTGTGGAAGGTCGACCTCGTCATCGAAATTCTATACTTTATTTCAGAGTTTCAATTTTACTCACCGTTTAGCTAACAGCCCAAATATTGCCAAATGAGAAACCTGTTCGACTGCACCACTGCCCATAGTGAGGCTCATTTGGATGCGTTTGACTTTATGGCTTAGTTTAGCTAACAGCCCAAATATTGCCAAATGAGAAACCTGTTCGACTGCACCACTGCCCATAGTGAGGCTCATTCTGACGCGTTTGACTTTATGGCTTAGTTTATTTTGACCTGCTCTCCAGTACCATGAAAAAGCAATAATGAAATTTTCTCAAACGTTTCGTTCATTTGATTTTCAAATATTTCGTTCATTTGGTTTTGCATAAAAAAATCGGGGAATTTTCTGAGTCTTACTTATTCGATTCGAAAACAAGAAATAGGATGGGATGAGGGCATTTATAATTTGGTTCTTCGTGGTGGAAATTAAATGAAAAACAAACGTTTTTTTATGTAAGTAACATTATGTTTTTTTTATCGATTTTTAGGACACCGGTCGATTTTACCACGCTGAAATTTTTAAACCACGTGAATATATGTGGGCTTTCGTCTTTTCGGTCAACCGTTCTCTCTTTTCATTAGTTTAACCTTTGATTATCGAAGTACCTAATCAAAATTATTTTTATTCCACTTGACTAGATTCGCTATACTTCATTTGTTTCAATAAAACACTGTGAAAAGGATAATGACTCCTTTTCTCTTGACAAAAAACGATATTCATTTAGTTATTTTTGACGTTTACGATCTTAAAAGTGTCAAAATGTGAATATAATTAGATATTTTAACGTTAAAATCCAATTATTTCGCTCACCAAAGGCTGCATTTTAATAATAAAAAAGATACTATCCCCTAACGTGGTTTCTCCGACTGTGATTACAGACTACTCTCAAATTGTAATTTTTCTTTCCACCGGTAAGCATTACGTATTTTGGTTGATATCATTATGAATTTATGCACCTTTCGACGAAAAACGCCATAATGTATGTTTATTCATTAATTATCCTTATTTTTACTCCTAAAATAACATCGCAAATAAGATAGTTTAATTAAATTACATAATTTTATTAAATTACCCTTCAACTACAAACAACAGTACATACAACACATATGTTTTTACAGCTTATGCTCAAGGAGTTTTGGATTTTGTGGAAGGTCGACCTCGTCATCGAAATTCTATACTTTATTTCAGAGTTTCAATTTTACTCACCGTTTAGCTAACAGCCCAAATATTGCCAAATGAGAAACCTGTTCGACTGCACCACTGCCCATAGTGAGGCTCATTTGGATGCGTTTGACTTTATGGCTTAGTTTATTTTAACATGCCCTCCAGTACCATGAAAAAGCAATAATGAAATTTTCCATTATTTTTCAAATATGAGCTTTTATTTTACTTTGTCATTGAAATAATTATAGTTTTCAAAATAAATAAATCCATTTTATCATTATCCTTTTCACATATCCGTATTTAATCATTTAAAACAATAGTGCAAAAAAATCTAATGCTCCCCCCACTTTGTATCCACGCCGCCGGCGTGGCGCCGCCGCCGGCAATTTTAGACATGGGCGCCGCCGCCGGCTTTTTTGCAGCCGGCGCACACGTCTAATGTTTGCACAGAGAGAATGTTGTGTGTTTCAATATTATTATTATTATTACTAGGTGTTATCAGACAGGCAGCTATGCTGATAATATGTCTGATCTCACAACAGTATTCACTCATTCAGTCTGTCAAGTCCATTGTTAAACACATTAACA
Source organism: Ceraclea dissimilis (assembly GCA_963576895.1). NCBI lineage: Eukaryota > Metazoa > Arthropoda > Insecta > Trichoptera > Leptoceridae > Ceraclea > Ceraclea dissimilis. Next base: position 3,418,843 of record OY756360.1, read on the forward strand.
CTTTCCACCACAACTATCTCTGGCGGCAGACCATTCCATGAATCCACTACTCTATTGGATAAGAAATGTCTCCAGGATTTCGCTTGAAACTGTGTTTATTTAAGTTCAAACTTTGACCTCTTAAATTGGTGTTTTGGTTGAGGCATCAGCTTCACCTACATACATCATTCAGAGGTTACTGCATTGTTGGGTTAATCCCGTTATGGTATAGCTGTATTTATATATTTGATATCTTTCAATCGGGACTTAAAAAATATCTGTTTTCCAGGGATGGTGTCTGCGATATGTTTGTGAAGTTGAATTCAGGAAATGTACCTGTGTTGGTGTTCTCTGCGGGACTTGGAAATGCAGTTGAGTTTGTTCTCAAGAGCTCAAATATTTTGACAGACAACGTTAAGGTGAGGACTTTAACCATCCAACTTGTTCTTGCTCATTCTTGTCACAACACTCGTCTTACAGTCTCATAACTACATTGCTTGTCCTGTCTCAGTGTTTTTCCACACACTCTTCTAATGACTGCATTGGGCGTTCAACCCAGATTCGTCCTTCAGGCATGTCCGATTCTCACTAGCATATGTAAAGGTCGACACCACGACGGCATTGTGCACAAACATTTTTGCTTTCGTAGACACATTGCTACTACTTAACAATCGGTCTGAGCGCAGCATTTGTCCTAGTACCGTCCAGCTTCCTTCTTTTGTTTCTAATGATAAATCTTTGTTATTTTACAGGTGATTTCAAACTTTTTGCGTTTAGACGATAATGGATTCATTCAAGGAATGCAGGGTGATATAATTCACGTATTCAACAAGAACGAGACCGCCATCAAGGGCACGGAGTATTACGAAATGATAAAAAACAGGTCTAACGTTCTCCTGTTGGGTGATTCACTCGGCGATGCAAAGATGGCCGACGGAATGGACCACAGCGAGGCTGTTATTAAAATCGGTTATTTGTTTCACAATTTAGAAGGCAACTTGCCACTTTACATGGAACATTTTGATATCGTACTTATCGACGATCAGACCGTCAATATACCCAGTGCTCTTTTAGATGTTGTTTATTAGAAAATTCATTAATCGATAATCGACAGATAAGCAATTTGACATAACTTAACAATTGTGACATGCACTAAGTAAAAATCGCACTTATTATCGCTTAATTTTTTTTCAAATTTTGTGTGAAAGTGTAAGTGCGAAATAGGAATAAAGTAGAAAAATCAATTTGGCTTAAATTGTAAATAAAAGAGACTGAATATAAAAGAAAAACTCCACTACAGTTGATGCGTCTTACCTTACGAACTGCAGGAATAATCTCAAGCTACAGTAACCTTGGAATAGTTTTTTTTTATCAAGTAGATTTGCAAAAATTAAATATTTTATCATTAGAGTCGCCAAAACGTGTTCTTATTTTTCCATGTTTTAAGTCTTTGTATGATATTTTCGGTATTAGTCGAAGTAATTTTTAGCAAGTTGAGATACTATGGCCCCGTAAAGTGAAACTAAACGATTCTATGCCTTAGTGATTTCGAATACTTCTGGTTTAAAATTGCATGCATTAGTGTCATTTTTGATTATGTCAAATTGTTTTATTAACATTGTCTTTTTTAATGTCACGTTTGAAATTAAAGGGTTGGATTTTCGTTTGGGTCTATGTGCCAAAATTATCCTTTTTCTTTCATGTTATTTATGTCGTTTATAGTTATTTTTTGTTAGCACATAGGTCCAACCGAAATACGACTCATAGGTAAATTTTCGTGATTTTTTCGTCAATTATTGTATTTCTTATCATTCTCCGATGATAGAATGTATAGATTGAGCGTTACAAATGTCATTAACATTCTTATTTGTCTATTCTAATGTATTTTGTAAACTATGATCGCTGAGTGGTCGATTGACTTTGGAGGCTGTTAGTAAAATAATTGTTAGTTATTTTAACGTGTCGTCGCATGAGGATAACAGGTTCTAATTGACAAGACCAAAATGTTGAGGAAAATGAGATCAATGTACACTCGTATATTTTACGCAATTTTACTTAGGGCTAGCTGGCAAAGATTCCCAGCACTGTGATAAGCTCGCCCTAGTGAACAAATGTGTTAGCATCTATAAGTATCTACCTACTTGTTATCTTAACATAGTGCTGTATTCTGTTCACTTAATGTGTAAATAAATAAATTAATAAAAATTACATCCTTGTTATTCTCAGGCGGCGATATTTTTATTGTTACCATATTTTGTACATAAAATTATATTTCTTTTTTAAAATTTATGAAAAATGTTTTTTGTAGGCACAGAATTCATTATGTTATGGTTGCATTGTGAATGTTGAATTTTAGTGGATAGATCTGATTGTCTTTTGAAATTATTTCTTGTATTAATTGTTTTTATTTTTAAATACGTAAATTACGTACTAATACGTAAATTAATTTTATGAAATTTGTCACAATTTTGTGAAATTTGTCACAATTTTGTGAAATCTCCTCATTTTTATGACATTTGTGAAAATTTTGTGTGTTGTGGACCAGCCCTGTCCTTTTCTATTTGTTAAGTACATAGTAGTATCAATTGGACTTTCCATATTTATACAAGTACATTGATTATATTTATCAATGTGTGCATTAGTACAATAGTGATTGTACTATAATGCACTCATGACCATTAGTCATGCTGTTTAACTTGAGTTTGTTGTTTAAGGGTAGCATAATACAATTTCTTCTTATCATTATGTACGTGCTTTATAGCATCATCATAGTATACTGCGTCATCCTCATCCATGGTTCCAAATAACGTCTTGAACTGATTTGAGATACACCTAAACTATTTTAGGTATGGAACTGGAATTTATCTGCATTGCACATACGGAAATACATTACAGTTTTTTCCTCAACAGAGATGATTGCATCTTCATTCACATAATGTAGCGTTATGTGAACTCCCTTGGGGAGGAAGCAGTCTGCCCTTGCTTCGGTGCCATATGTAAGGATAGGCCGCACGCAGGTTTTATAGATGCGTACCTTGCTCTCGGTTTTTATATCTTTGTTCCTCCATATGGCATCTCTCAGGCATCCTGACAGCTGCAGCCTCATCCAGCTGTGGTCTCACCTCTTTGGGGTTTTATCTATATGATTGTAATATAGTCCTGATGAAGAAGTTATTTCAGTCCATTTCGTTTCATTGGCTGCTGTGGCCATTAGCATTAATCTGTAAAAAAGCTCTTTTTATTCGGTTTGTATGCACCTTTACTTTCTTATTTTTAATTTGTGACATGCAGTTTACCGGAGAATTTCAAGAAGTTTAACTTCAATAACAGATTCCTTACGAGGTTGGACTACCACATGACCATAATTGTTATTACCATTGGGCTTGAAGTACAAAGGAGCCCGAAGGTTATTCAACCGCAATTGATTATTCTTGTAACCAATCTTTGCGTTATTACCTCTCGAAAAATCTGATCCCAACAATCCATCAAGGAACATGTGTGTCCCTTTGATGTCTAACATCAATTTAACACTACCAAGAGTTTCACTTACTCTTCCCGTATTTATACCTCGCAATTTAATTTTTTCCTGACTGTTCATAGCAGTCTTACCATTCCCTTGATATTTATTAACAAATTTACCCTTTGCCTGATGTTGGCTTGTTTGAAATACATTGAAATCTTCTTTGTCTCGTTTAAAACATTTACTCGCCTCATGGCCAGATTTTTTACAAATTTTACAGAACCGTTCTACCTCGCCGAATGAGAAGCTGTTCAAAGTTTCTCTTGATTAATTGCAATCTGTGTGGCTTCTTCGTAATTTTTGGTTCTCTAGCTATGAGTGTCGTTCGAAATTGTGGAAGAACTCCTAACATAAATGCTTGCAAGGCATTTTGCTTTATCATTGCGTATTTACCTATTACTAATTCATTTCGATTACTTGTTTCGTTACGAACTGCTCTAGATAATGTTGAGAACAACTGATCTATTTGCTGAGTGTAATTGATAATAGATTCGTTACATTTTTCACTGCATTGAGACAGTTCTATACTTAAATGGGTGGAATTACAGGAGACCTGGCTTTCTCGTTGCAGGAAGCGGGAGCTTGTTTGTCTGGTTACTAGACGACCTGATGATCCTGTTCCAGGGCTGGCACTCGTCTGTCTGGCTGGCGGCTAGTGGACTTGATGCAAGTTATGTCAATTTAATTTTACTTTTCCTGTGAGGTTTGATAATCCCACTTCTGACACCACTTTTCTGTTGTGGTTTTCAGGGATTAATAAAACTATCGGTTGGTATAATGAATGGTATAATGTATAGAAACGTCCTCTTTTCACAAATGTACAATTATATCTAAGGGACCTGTTTTATTACACATAATTGTCAGCGATGACTCCTATGGAACCACGACGATCCACTCATTGCTATTGACCTTGTGCCATACCTCGTCTATGCTATTAAGGATCCTCACGTTACATGACCTTATAGCACAGAATTTTTCTCGATAACAACTCAATTTCACAATTTGCCCTATTATGAACGGAATAAAAAGGGTTTCCCGATTCACATATCAGGTTGTCCCTTGTTATGCCTTTACATTTATCAAGACTATCTAAAACAACATAGTGAGTTTTGCTCTCAGAAATTCCTATATATTTTATTGAGGGCACAATAAATATATATTAACTGTCCGGCCTTTACATTGGCAGGGAGATCAGTTCGTATAGATTGACCTTTGTGAAACTACATAGTGGTATATTAGTTACAAATATAATTCCCTTATCAGTAGAAAACTTCTTAAGTTCAACTAATTCTAATATGTTATCAACATATGTAATTATGTGTTCAAGGGAGTGCATAGTGTATCTCACTTCTGATACCACCCTACAATCACTATTGCACTCATTGATAAATATAATCAATGTATATAAATATGGAAAGTCCCATTGATACTACTTAACAAATAAAAAAGGACAAGGCTGGTCCACAACATGTGATATTTGCCACAATTTTGTGAAATTCGTCACAATTTTACAAGTTTGTCGGAATTTTACGCAGTTAGCACATTTTTGAGAAATTTGTACAATTTTGCGGAAATTGTCACGATTTTGTGAAATTTGTCGTGGACATTGTCACAATTTTGTGAAAATTGACACAATTTTATTACAGCGTACTCTTAGCCATCTATGGTCTACCATGTTACTTAAATTCACTCCACAAAGCAAACTAATTATGCTCTAATTCACAACACAGCAGATGTCAGTTTGCTATGCTTTGAATAAACATTTTTGAAGCGTGTTTCTCGTGAGTGTGTACATATGTATGGTACTTCCCCTGGTAACCCTTACAATAAGTCATTTTCTAAAATAGCTACAATAGTACACCTCTAGGCATTTGCATTCAGTCTCATATTTCTTACAGGCCGTTTATGGCGTATATTATGTAGGTATTTCACACGTCCTTTTATGCGTACATATTTTATTGTAATTATTTTGGTTAATTTTAAATTTGATTTTTTAACATCTGTGATATTGTAATATACAGAACTATAAAAATGGTGATTTTATGTGGTAGTTTACTGTTTTTCTTAACCGTTTCCAGACTCAAAAAGTATATAAATATGAATGTGACAAAATGTTCCAAAGAAAAATAATTTGGAGTAATATCAGTTTAATTGGTTTAGTCCACAGCTGATCGAATCCCTTTTCCATACCACACAATCTTGGGCTACTGGCATCCATGCTGTTCCAGCATGTTTCCCATAGTTATTTGTCTGTCGAAGTTGGGGTTGTCCGGAGTTTCTCACAGTAGTGCTAGGGCGCCAGCACAGGAGGCGTTTTGTCTGTCTGTCGTTCAATTCTGGGTGTCATCCAGTGCCGTTTTATTGTTGCAACTCTTTCGACAATCTCCAACCAAGTCGTGTTTTGGTTGTGTTTATGTCATTATTGAAAAAAAAATTGTCTTTAAACTTTCTATCACTAGTTTATTATGTAATTACCTTTAACTCCCGCTCTCCATACCTGTCTTCTTGCTTTTCTTTAGTTTTGATTGTTATCATGTTCTATCAACAGCATTCATATTTCTATTGTAATTTATTAAATTGTAACGAAGGAGTGTTATAATCACCATATATTTTTATTGTTTGTATATAATCCATATGTACTATTATATATTATCTTTATGTACTTAAGACAATTAAACGTTATAAAAATCATCAGCCATCTTGTGTTCTTAATTTAGTGAATTGCACATTAAACAGAAACGTGTCACAAATGAAAAATAAATCTCTTATTATTTATATAAAAAAATATATTATTCAGTCTATTCTTGAAGCAGTTGGCAATCAGAGCAAGCACAACTGACCAAATAGATATTGATGGTTGTACAGAATTCGGGTAAAGATGGAAACCACCGTAATTTAAATACAAAGAAAAATAATACTTTTGCTCACGAGCCGTCTATGAAATCAGAGGATTAGCAAGGTTTTATTGCACCTAATCAGGCAAGTGGCATCCAAATTCCCAATGTATAGTCATCTCATCACTATACATTGGGAATTTGGATACCTTTTATTGCCGAGGTCCAATAAATCATTTTTAATCCCCTAATTCCATAGACAGCTCCTGACCAAAAGTATTATTTTTAATAATAATAATAACTTATTTATTTTTTCAAACTCAAAAAGACACATATATGATACAAATAAATAAACAAATATATATATATATATATATATATATATATATATATATATATATAGATAAAATCTCCCCTCAGAATTGAGCAAAGCTCGTGCTCTGAGGGGAAGCTCGTTTCCTACAATATCTTTCTCTTTGTATTTAAAATACCAGGTTTCCATCTGTACCTAAATTCTATACAATCATCAATATCTATAGCGGAATACAACAATAGTGAAGTGTAAACAACAAATTCCACTTAACTTGTATCTGCATGCATTGAATGAATGAATGAGAATCGGATCTCCGATGTATAGTCATCAGCTTCAGTTTACAAGATACAGTAAAGGGAATTGGATTGGATTGGTAAGTAATACAAATTTGTATTTTATATAAAACAAATTTATTTTGTTAATATATATGTATTTTAAAACACTTATAATACTCTCTACGTAGATTTTAGTTTATGTTGACATAAATTGGACAGCTTAGACCAAATCCTAAATACACTTAATGAATTTGGATGGACAAAAGTGTAAATCAGTTGTGTTATTGTTGTATCTTGTCATAATGTGTCAACAAATTGTCACTAATTTGATTGTGTCAACTTTTGTTTATGTTATAAAACAATGGAATTGTCATTTTATCAATTGTCAACTCGGTATTTTACTTACTGGGAAAGTTGCAAAGAATTTTCATTCCTACCATTCTATATATTTTTTGGGGTGCTGAATTTGAATCTGTAGTTAGCCAACGACATTGAAAAAGATTGCAAAAAAAAGTAAATGGTCTGGCAGTTTTTCGATAATAACTCGTTAAGTTTTTGTGAGTGGCTTTTCTATCAAAAAGGAAAGTAGTTAAAATTACTAACAAGTTTGGCATACATATAAAAATTTGCTCTAAAATAAATAACAGCGGAGCTATCAAGCTCCAAAAAGTGGCCAAATTTGGTACTACTATAAGTTAGGTTTATGCTTAATTTTATCAATTATTCTTACAATTTTTAGAGATGTATTTTATCTTTTTGGAATAAACAAATTTAAAGGAAATTTTGAGAATAAATATTTCAAATATAATGAGTTGACATTCTGAATTGACAAAATTTTTACAGTTGTATCAAATTAATGACAAATTTGTTGCTGTTTTCGGAGCCAAAAAAATGTGAGAGTCTATTTTAATAATTATTGTTACATTGATGTCACATCGAAACTTATAATATTCATTATGTATAGTAATATATTATCATATTTCATTTTTGATATACACTTTCCCAAGATTTAAACAAACAAACATATATTTTATATTTCATTACCTACTAGATATTAAAAAAAGCGGGAATTTTTAATCAATGGTGATTAATTTTGTAGTCGATCACTTAATTGTCATTTGTCATCGAATGAAAAAAAAATTGTAAGATTTTTTTTTATGTTTCGTTATGGCAATATTTTCACTTATTTAAAACCACTTTCTCTCTCTCTCTCTCTCTCTCTTACACCTATTTTCTAGAAGCTCATTTTGTGGATTTAAAATTATGTTTACGACAACACAAAATTAAATCTTATCAATATTATTTAGCACATTGAATAGACGAAAATTTTAAAATGAAATACATAACCGTAGTAAGGAAATCCATCAATAATTTATACATACATTCCTATTATACATTTAATTTATATTTTAGCCACCTATGTATAAAATACAAAAGCAAAAACGTTCTTAATTCAAACTTGTCAAATGTCATTTTTAGGTTATTGTTGTTATTGTGTTTTTAAAAGTATAATTTGTCGACGTAAAGGAAAAATGTATATCAAGAATTATTATTAGAGGTTATAAAAATACTCAAGTGATAATAATAATAACAATAATACATCAAATACAAAAATTTACAAATAATGCCGTTCTACTCGAATAGGAAAATGTAAAAAAGAAAATGGAATTATACAATTGATATTAATGTAATCACAATGATATATAATAATAACAGTTAATAACAACATATAATAATATCAATTTCAATACGCTGGCAACACTGGGGCATAGACAATAATATTTTTTTCGAGGCCTTCGTTATATTGTTTTGAGGCCGGTGCCATATTGTTCATACAGGCCGGGTCCAACTGACATTTGACGATGATGGCACCATGAAAATGTATGGGAAAAAATATTCCGTTGTTCAAGTGTTTGTCACCGATACAAGGTGACGTCACGAATCACGGTGGTGATGGAATTCGTGGATGTAGGCTTGTATACTATTGCTGGCTTAGATTTTTTTGAAACCATAAAGCGCAGGAGAATATATGAAAAGAGAATAATAAAAAACCTTTTTTCAAATATTCTTGCCGTCTTGTCACATACAAGGAAAATAAAAATATCGCAATAAATATGGCTATATTATACTACTTTGCCGTATTTATCTAAGCTTTCTTCACCATTTAAGTTTATTTCGAAAGAGATGTGTTGATTTTGTGTCTGTAATGATAATAAAAGCGTGTAAAAAAAACCCGTAAAAAAGTATAGAATTATAAAGTTAGGTTAGCTCCAATGTTGCCGTGTTATCGAGTATTAAATACAAAACATTGATGCGTTACACAGAAAACAATGCTCCACACAGCATTCATCTTAAAATGGCTGTTTATTACAATAATAATATTATATAAATGACATCAAAGATTATTTTACTTTATATTCTTGTTTCTAACAAATAAAATGACATAAATAATGTTGTCCTATCTCTAACTCAGTGTTTTATATAATCAGAGATTAAGTTTGACAGCACCTTAGGTGAGATTCGAGCAAGAAAAACGTAAATCTCAAAAGCTAATCTTCAACTATACAAAAAACACCGATTTCATGTTTATACAAAGTAAAAATAACAATAATTAGTTTATGTTTCATAATAAGCTTGCTTTGGTTATCAATATTTACAAAAAAAAAAATACAAAATGTACAACACATAATAAATAAGTAAATATCTTCATTAAAATATCATGAATTAAATTTAAAATCTGCACCAAATTTGATATTCCATTGTCACTAAAACAATGGAATAAAGAATTTTGTTTTCAAAGTGTGGCAACACTAATTGAAATATTTAAAATTAGAACGGAACATTTAGAAATTTAAAAACTGTTGATGTCATAGATATGTCATAAAGTTAGAGATGTCATATTGTGACACCATTAGTTGGAAAATAAAAGTGATTTTGGAGGAATGGTCTAATAGTTTAAACATGTTTGTGTCCCAATCATGGTAAAATATTGTGAAATTCCTAATGACTAAGTTTATAATAAGTAGTAGACCTTATGGTTTATTCTTGGGCACAATATAAGTTCTGGAAATATTCCTTTAGGTACTCTATTTAACAATTATCCTAACAAACAAATATGATATGGAGTTTGATAGTTTTGAAACCTGATAAATGAAAAAATCACCTACAAAAAAAGAAGCCTCCCCTCCACAGCTGAGCAAAAATACAATTTTTAATGCTTTAACAAAATAAACTTGCGCAAGTACTGACAAAGTAACCGCCATTTTGTAATGACCATAGACAAGACACTTACGTTCTATGACTTTCATGTCATTTCTTTAATCGTGTCATAAATCACAAATTTTGTTGCAAAAACATTGACTCAACTACTTGAATTGAGACTTCATGGTCCTATATTTGAAACATTTGAGTCTTGAGGTCAAAGACTCGACACATTACTTTGAGATTTGGGGCTAGTGACATAAAGCCAATTCTATTTTTAAAGGTATTCTTTTTTCGAATCTTGTATCTGTATTCTTTTGTTATGTCATGCATCAAATATACCAAACTCCATACAATCAGTTGTTCACTAAATAAGCAGAGTCGCGTGTCATGATTTTTTCAGCCCAGATCTACAAATTTATTAATTTATTTTTTACATTTAAATTGGACACTGTTAAAGCATTGGCAGATAGTTTAATAATAATAATAATATTTAATAATAAATAAAATTCGTATGCGTAATATTTTTTTATAATTTTACACAAATCAGTCCATCGATTAATTTATATAAATTTATTCTTTTCAGAAAATGCTATCTACAGTGTTTTGAGTTTTGACACCCATAGTTTTTTTTTATTGATTAGGATTTTAATAATTATAATAATTCATATATATAACATAATTTCTATGTACAGGTTCAGTGGCTACCCCATTATTACACATTTAATAATTGTATATTTAAATATTATATGTACAACTTTATTTACATTTTTTTTTCATATATCTACTGGTTTGTATAAATTGTGGTTTGGGTATTTTGTTTTATTTTAAAAATATTTATTAAAAAGCAGGGTCATTATTTCAGCCTCCTAGTTAAAAGAAAAATCTAAAACTCTGTTTTGCCATACGGCACTCTCCCATCAATTCACTACCTAAAATATTTCAGTATTTTTTCGCCCTTTATTGAACCTTTTAGGAATATCGGGTAGTTACAGAGCCCAAGATGGATAAATGCTCTGTCATGTGATCAAGGTTGTCCAAGCAATTTTATTAATAGTATTTATTTTAGACGGTGAAAAAATGAGAAAGCGAAGTATGGCAAAAAAGAGATCAAATTATAAAATTCTAATTCCAAATAAAATACACATAATTTTCATGACAAATTGACAATTCTAAACATCCATTTATATAATTAGGTATTCCATTAAAATACATAATACACTGATTTATTTTAACAAGCATTTTTTTCTTTAAATAAAACACATTTAATACATACCACATATAATTTATATTATTAAATACCTACTTATATTTATTATCTTGTAATAAATGTCTAAAATAAATATTTATTTTGGACATTTATAACTGATTAAAATGTCTAAGATAAATATTTATTACAGTGGATATTTATTTTAGACATTTATAAGATAAATAAATATCCACATATTTAGATATTTCTTATACGATAAATATTCAAAATAAATATTTATTATTAGATATTTATTACAATTAAAATTAATATGTTGTCCAGGGAACCACTGTGGTAAAATTATTAATACATCAATATTCATTAAGATTTAATTTATAAATATATTTACAAAATCAATAATACATTGTTTATAGATTATATAATAACACATATATAAAGATAAACTCACTTATATTATATATTATAAGTATATAATATAATAATATATAATCACATTTATTAGATTTAATATAACATGCATACATACATTCAACATCCATACAGTTTTGGCATCATGAATACACAAATATACTTTGGTTTTTCCATATTTTATTATCATTATTATAATTAGTAATAGTAATAATAATAATAATAAGTAGTAGTAAAAAAATCTTAGTTTTCATTTTCAAAAATAATTTTTAAATAAATAAAGTCTTTTTTGATAAATCGCATTATTTATACGTAATAAAAAAATGTTGAAAGAAATTCGTATTTCGACTAGCAGTTGGGATGTTTGTAGCCCCATACTCTGTAACATTCAGTTTTCTCTCTATCTCTCGTCTGTCGTTTCCTTCTCCGCCTCTTGGATTGGTCAGTTTGTTTCTTGACAAATCTAATATTGAAAGGATCCTCGGCTAATTCTGGATACGTCTGAATGTCGTGGACATATTCTCCTTCATAATTTGCGGAGAAACCTTGTTTTTGTATTTCGTCCATTTCTGTCGCCGACCATTCTACACTGCCCGTGAATCCGTTACGTACAATTTCTTTTTCTCTATGCCAAGCCTTCCTTACTGCGGCGATACGTGCGTGGTGTAGCAATCTCTGCTTTTCTTTTTCAGCGGTCGTTCCATAACGCAAGTTGATGACGGCATTTGCCCCATGAATCTTTACATCCAGGTAATTGTTCCCGCTTCCATTTTCTCTGGGTATTTCGTGGAATGTTGTGTTGACTTGTCCCTGCATTCTCTTCAGTTGTTGTTTGTCTTCCACAGCTCTCCAAGTTTCTTCCTTGACAAAATAGAACGCATCTTGTTGAGCACTGTGTACAACAAAGGTGAATGGTAGCATGCTGGATCTATTGAAGACAGAAGTATAGACATCTCGATATATCGCGTTGGCAGCTGGAACACTGGATACAATGGCTTTACCTTGACTGGTCTGTGATACCAATATCCCTTTACCAAATGGTGGATCGGAAGCAGCTCCGATTTTCTTGGGTGCCAAATCCATGACATTAGTTTTTAAGGCTGATTTCGGTGGAGAAGACAATTCTTTAGCATCTGTCATCTTTCTCATTGACAGGAACGACATAAAACCTGATTGAACATTGAGTGCTGGTGATTTAGACATTAAGAATGGTAATTGAAGAGCCCATGATTCCTTTGGATTACCCCAGATAGTTGGTTGTTTGGCGATGGAGGGTAAAATGGAACCGCCAGGAAGATTATCAGGGAAAAGTTGTGGAGCCAAACTCTTCATGTTGTAACCGAGCCTTGAAAGCCAACTAAGATGATCTGAAAATTAACAAACAATCGAAAATTAGTTAAGAAAAAATGTTCAATGTGGTATTGCTGTGTTGGATTCGGTTGGAGGATGTTTTTACCTGTTGGTTTTTCTCTTGGTTGATTTAGATTAATCGGATCATTTCCATTAAACCTGTACAGATGCAAATGCGTCGGGCTGGCCACTCTCTCCACAATATTCTCCCACAATGGTGACATCCATTGACCTATCAATGGGTCGTATACCTTTCCATTAGGCATGTGAACCAATGAAGTCACTTGATCCAATAGACCACCACAGAAATCTACAGGTAAATAGAGATAAGGATTTGAATCGTAAACTATATGTCCGTATGGAGACCTCATGATTTCTCGGATGCCTTCGCCGTATTGGTTGAAAATCATGATTGGAGTTCCGCACTGATCTGTGGCGACATAATACTTGTGCCTGTACACCTGGAAAATACAAACATATCATTAACATCTTTCAAGAAATATTGTAAAGCAGAAATGTGGCGTTTTGCGACATTGACTTTTACGAACCTGCGCATAGATAAGATGTCCACGATCGTCATACACAAGAGTCATCAATTTTCCATCTCGAGGAGAATATATCTGACTTACTTCGTGCGGTCTGTCTTGGTTCGTGTAGAAGAATTGTGTTACATTTCCAAAGTTGTCTTTCCTCGTGGCTAACCTGTAACATGAAATAATTTGATTTTTAAAGAATGATCTTTCAGTTAATACCTGGATACGTTCTTAAGATGATAAGTAGAATTTTTTACCTGTCCATATGGTCATAGAAGTATCGCACATCAAATCTTCCTCTCTTTGTGGCTCGAACCAGGAGTCCTTTGGCATTATATTGGAATCGTTCTTCTCTAGCGTTCTGTGCTACCAGTCCACGATTGTCATATCTATATTGTCCCTCACCAAACTTCACAATACGATCCATAGCATTGTACTCCATTGGTATATTGTTACCTCTGTATGTCAGGGAGAGCATGTTTCCATTATCGTCATACCTGAATCCCCACGGCTCCTGAGCTTCTACACCAGAAAGTTGTCCATCACAATCCCATGTGTAGTTCTTTGTGTTTGTGTAAGTGTTCACGCCGACGTTCCTCGTGTATGTTCTAGTCTGGGATATGCGGCCGTGAGAATCGTGAGAAAATTCCATTCGAAATACTTCCATACGATGGATTGTGACAGCAATTTGTTTTTCAAGGAATCTATCATCGATACTACGAGTGAAAATAGCTGTTCCATCAAATACTGTAGTTTCATTAAATTTAGGTCTTGTTATTTTGAATTGGCCGATTAATTCGGGTGCACCCGTTTTGGAACTGTAAGCGAGGGAATGAGAAGGAAGTGTTTGACCACCAATTCGTCCTTGGATTGAAATGAGTCGATAGTTTGTGTCATACTCGTAAGTGAATTTGGCATTGCTCAATCCCGTCTTGGCACCATAGTCAATTCGTTCTTCGACAAGCAAACCACCAGTGTATTGGTAGTCCCACCGATAATCCATATCCTTTTCTGTGTGGAGTACTTCACTTGGCATTCCGGTTACTTTGGAGTAATTGATTTCAGTTCTTCCATCACCGTGTACAACTTCAGCTAATGTTCCTGATGCGTGATAACGATAGACAACTCTTGCGCCATCTCCAGGATATACAGTCTGAAGCAGTGCACCTGTATGCGAATAATGCTGCAAATAGGACCTTAGTGAACCAGGAGGTGTGTAAGTGACACGCAAGAAACCGAGCGATGGTTGTACACTGAAGGAATGTTTGGTTCCGCTTGGTAGAGTCACGTGCCGTAACCCACCATCATCATCATACAACAAAGAATATCTCCTTTGACTTGCTAATGTAATTTTAGAAATCAAGTTCCAGTCGTTGTATGAAATGATTTTGGTTCCATCTTGAACACTTGAGATTTCAGAGAGTAAACCGTGACGATCGTAACTGTATTTTTCCTCTGACGTTCCCCAGCGCCATCCGTCCATTCTATTGAATCTATCGTAAGAGATGTTCAGAGGAGCTGCACCGTAGTAGGGCACATATGACTGTGGAAGTCCTGCTGGGTCAAAGGTAATAACCAACAGAGGTTGATGATCACGGTCATAGAATGTTTCTTTGCTTGTAAATTGATCAAATTCTATTCCAAGGACCTTGGAACCGTTCACATAAATTTCTCTGTTCAATGTTTGTTGTGGGTTTCTCACATCACCTACAAGGCTGTACACTGATGACATTGTATTGACGAGATTTTCGCCGAAAGTAGTTGACTGATGTGACCACATCCTTAGCATTTCAGCTTCTACAGGAAGGGCTGCTTCTAGAAGAGGATGTTTAGCTATTGCTGCACTTTCCATTTTTCCTCCCCATGGAGTAAAAACTGACAACGTATCATTTGAATAAATGCAGGCGTCTGTAATCTCTTCATCATTCTTTAAAATCAACGCTTTGAAGTTCTGACCTTCGATAATAAGTTCACTTTTGTGTTGTTTTTCATTGACAACAATAGCTTTCACAGGGTTTGTGATTTCAACGAGCAATCCACGAGTGTTACTGAGTCCTGATCCAATATTGATGATTTCTCCAGTTGGTACGATAAGAGAAATTACCCGGCCCAAATCATCATATTGATACATGTATGTTTCGCCTCCCTGAAAATGAAAAAAGAAATGATTATAAACAAAGTTAAAGACAAAACAAGATGCCATTGTTTTATTGATGCAGAAGATGAAATTGGTTGGCTTACCCCTGACTTGCTGTTCAACAATCCAGTATTGCTGTCGTAGTCAAGTTCGATTTCAGATCTTCCCTTTTCAATAAGTTTTGTCAAAAATCCAACTCCAGACATCTTCAATTCTGACTTATGATCTTGAGTATTTTCAATAGAACTGACCAGATTACTGTAGTCTCTCAGGAATTGAATCTTATTTCCTGATGCATCAGTAACTGTTGACAGTTTACCAAAACTAGTGTTCTTGGAATACAGGAATGAATATCTGGTTTTGGCTGATGCCAAATCTTTTGTAGCCACGTGTTGGCCATACCTATTGAAGACGTAAATCTCAGATGTTGGTGGGAAAGGAATATGGAACTCTCCACTTTCATCGTGGCTTGGGAGATAATGTTTGAGAGCAAGAATGTGTAGTGATCCTTGATCGGCGACATTCAAGACACCATCAGGTGATACAGAGAGGGCAGATATAGACTGGAACTTGGCACTGGATGATAGAAGGGTTTCAGCATTGCTTGTTGTTTCTTCATTATTGTAATTGTTAAAGCAAGGGCAGTTTATGTTCAACTGATCAGTTGTCCCTTGAGGAATGGTTGTCGTCGACGAACTTGAATTGCATTCACACATTGGGTCTTTGAATTTGTATTGCTGTTTTCCAGCAAATATTGTCATCTTTCCAGCAGTATCGACGCACTTGATGGTGTTAATTTTTCTGGAATCAGCTTCAGCGACATAAAGTTCTCCAGTTGGTGCAAAAGCAATAGACAGAACTGTTCCAAGGACATTCTCTGCCTTTACATTTGGAACTGTAGTAGTATTGGAGGTTTCGTTCTTTTCTGGTCCTTCACCTTCAGTGTTTCTGTGGCACTGGAGTGGTGTACCTGCGACTACTTTGACTTTCATATCAGCTGTTAGCTTCAAGACCAGTCTATCATCAATGAAATGTAAAGTTCCATCAAGAGGTGATAGAGCTAAACCAGTTGGCCACTGTAGTTGAGCCTGATGAGAAGCAATCGCTATTCCACATGGTGACGGACTCCAGTGGTTGTGATGTCCATGGTGTCCGACTAATGTATGAATGATACCTTTAGGATCCACAGCTCTAATATTGGTGCCATCAGCAATGTACATAGTTTTATCTGCAGCGATAGCAAGACCTGTAACAAAAACGAATATAGGTATAAGGTTTTTTCGTAATGTTGACCAGAGAAAAAATAAAATAAATAGAAGAAAGACACTTGCCTTTGGGATGTGCCAATTTCGCTCTGATAGCAGGCGCTTCGTCTCCACAGTTAGTTTCATCACCAGGAATACACCTTTCACCATTGCCAACAACAGGTTCTATATTGATCAAAGGATCTCTCACAGCATCCAAAGAAAGAACTTTTAAGATTTGATGTTTCTCTGGGTCAGATATGTAAAGATGGCCATCAGCAGGAGAAACACAAAGATAATATTGGTATGCCACTTGGGTTGCACTGGAAACAAACAAAACCGTCAGAAACATATATGATGTTAAACTCAAAATATTATAACAAAGGTAGAATATAACTCTCTTTACCTCAGTTGCAATACTGTGTGGACGGTTCCTTCAGGAGTAATTCTTCGTACGAGATTGAAATCTCCGACATACAAGCTTCCATCAGGTCCCGATGCGAGGGACACTGGAGTTAAAAGCTTAGAATCCTTTGCTTTTCCATTGCAGTGATCTGGGCAGAGCAATGGTCTTTGGAAACCAGTTCCCATCAAAACTTGAACGGTTCTTGGGTATTGCTTCAAATGTAGTGTGGAGCCATCACCTTTCTGGAGTATACCTTCGTGGAAGTTATAATGATGATGAATATCAAGACCCCAACCACCAATGTCAGATATATCCACGTCACATCCTTGAAGAGTTGCTGTTTGAGTCTCCCAGATTGGTTCTCTGCAGTTATTGTGTTGATAGCCGATGGATATTTTTGCAACAGCCACTCCATAAACCTTCTGTTTGTAAACGTTCCTTTTATTCCAGGCGAAAGTGTGCGTCAGATTTGGATCAGCTTCATAAGTCTTAACATGTAAAGATCCTTCTATTTCCACTCTAACGTGGACATGAGTTAGTGTTGGTGGAATAACGTCATGGGTTAGTTTCATGTGAACTGTGCTCAAATATCCGGCTGCTTGGGATGACTGGTACATTAGATTGAGATCAGAGCCAGGTATAGAGATAGACTCTTGAACAATCTGTAATTAGAGAGAATGTGTAAATTTTCTGCCACTATTTTTATAAACCTAGTAGTACTTATAGATGGATACGAAGAGATTTTTCTTTACCTGTGTTTCAGCAAAGATTAGGCTCTTTCCTGGTTGTCCGCCAACAGTGTGTGGGGCCCATGTGCCAACAATTCTTGGAGAGAGGAGTTCATGATCGTGTGCTGGACAAGCTTCAGTTCCTCGGCTGAATATTGAAGAGGACAATCCAGGGAAACCCATTCCAACTTGACGGTTTGGCATAATTCTGAAAGTAGATCAAAATAAAGAACGCTGCTACATTCCTGAGTTGAAATTGTAACAGTTGACAGCATGCTGAATATCCAGAGTTATTAGAAGTCTATATTAAAGACATGAAGTCTTAAAGATCCATAGCTCAGGAAACTAAAAATGCAAGTAGGTGGTCAACTTTGGGCTTTCTGCTAAATTACGTTTTATGGATTTCCAGGGTTTTTTACCACTACCAGTGTCGGTGCCAAAGACAGGTAACGGGACGTACTAATAGTAAAACATCTTATAGCTATTAGTTCTCCATGGTCATCCTTTGGTATCAATAGACCTTAAGTCGTTGCAAAAAATAAATATGGAACTTACCCAGGGGATGTTCGCGTTTCATCTTCGCTGCTCAGCTGCATATACACAGGAGGCAATACCACGATTTGGTTCCATGGTACAAACACTGTTCTTGTCAGAGGTCTGAATGGAGACCTCTGGAACTGTAATGTAACCGCGCCGCCACCATTTACAAGAACATCGAACCTAGAAAGAAAATACGACGAATTTCAAATTTTAGTGTTCTTTTACTGTCCGGATTTTTAATTAACATTTTGTCGTTTTTTTTAATCAGATATAAGAACACAAATTGAAAAACGGTACCACTGTAGAATACTTTTAAACGTCTTTTAGTAAAAAAAAAAGAAAAACATACCATCCTCCTTGTCTTGTCAGCGTAAAACCAAATCTTGCATCTCTGTCGACCGACACACGAATCCCAACAATACCGAGACCTTGTGACGTCAGCACCTGCCCCCTCATCACTGATACACGGCTAAAATTGTAATTATTTTTTATTAGAATAAATTGTGCAAAATAAATTATAAATACCCAAATCCTGTTTTATTACATAAATAAAAATACGGAGATATCGAATAAATATCTAGGAAATAAAAAAAGATATGTTTATTTGCAAAATTTGTGACGTTGAAATATAGTAAATTTATCGTAATAAATAAGGAGAATAAATTTAGTTTAATAAAAAAACTTGGATAAAATTGTGCTTATAAAAAAATTAAATTTAAAATCACTGACATGTAAAATACTAAATACTTAATATAGATTATTTTTGGGCTAAAATGGGGGTTAAAATGTGTTTTTTTTTTCATAATGCATAGTAAAAATAAGTAATTATTGTTAACAAATCTTCATAAACCTTAAAAAAAACATGCACATAGTTTTATTGAACATCTTGCAGGATGGGGGAATGATGAAGCGAATGTGAAATGCCACAAGTCTTTGTTTCAATAAATTTAAAAATTGCACAGGATAAATATTTATTATAAAGTATATTTGTCGTATTGGACCGTTTTTGAATTTACAAAGAATTGAAATAAATTTAAAAATTGCAACGGATGAAATATATTTATTATATTTATCCTATTGAACCATAGATAAACGTGGAACGTTTTTGAATATACAAAATTTTGTAGTTGTTGGTTATTTTTTTTTTTTTTTTTACCAGAAACTGTATTGTAAGTAGGTAGGTACATATGTATGTATTTAAATAAACGAACTTAAGAATTGACAAGTAATTTAACAAGGAGTCGTTTTCCCACTAAAATAAACTAATAATTATATTTTCTAAAATATCAGTCTTGTAATTTTTTTATTTATTTGACATTGTTTTAAATATTAACGTCTTTATAGAATCAGTTTAAATTACTATTGAATACAAAGAATTGTGGCAAGATTAAACATGGAATTAGTTTGTTCATTCCAATAAGAATTTAAAGAAAATAAATAAAATAAAATAAAGATTATAATAAATGCATATACAGTCGATGAGATTATATTATTAAATAAATATACATTGTAAGTTATTTTGTAGATTTACTTAATTTTGTTAGTTTTCACGGATTTCAGGTTCACCCTGCATAAATAAATACCTAGTTTCAAGCCTATCAAGATTTAACAATTATAAGTACTAATAATTCATATGTTTTTATTTATTATTTTTTAAATAGGATGTAATGTAAAACAGATGATGCATCATTTTTTTCTCTTGCTTGCACTTTCAACAGTCAAAATAATACCTATTATACAATTTTAAGAAATTTTATACTCACATTTTTTTATCCACTTTTGAACAATCATATTTTCATGAAATAAACTACACATTATCGTAGTGTCACCTGAGGATAACAATGTTCTAACCGACAGGACCAAATGTTGATGAAAGTGAGACCAAAAGTAGTTGCAGGTTTTCACGATGATCCATTATGTAGACTTGTTTTTCGGGTTGATCGTGTGATGTGATCAGATGATTCGACGTTTCGGCGAACCTACTGCCGCCTTGGTCACGGATTGTGATGTTACACAGAAATAAACACGCGACACTACACCTGCTTGCAGTAGCAAATGTTAATTATTCCCACATCACTCACCACA
The DNA here is from genome assembly GCA_963576895.1 of Ceraclea dissimilis. Lineage (NCBI taxonomy): Eukaryota > Metazoa > Arthropoda > Insecta > Trichoptera > Leptoceridae > Ceraclea > Ceraclea dissimilis. The sequence continues at coordinate 3,439,606 of OY756360.1, forward strand.
TCATACACGCAACATCACAATCCGTGACCAAGGCGGCAGTAAGTTCGCCGAAACGTCGGATCATCTGATCACATCACACGATCAACCCGAAAAACAAGTCTACAAGTGAGATCAAAGTTTCAAACACTTTCACATAGAGAAGGAACCTTTTTACTCAATCGTTTCTTTATGTACAAAACCACTATGCTTAATGGTGTCTTTGTTAATTGTACTCGTACTCGTAGATTATATCGGTTAGAACAATTTTTAACAAAAAGGTCGAAATTGCTAGTTAGAACGTTGTTATCCTCAGATGACGAGAGGTAAAGCGACAAGTAAAAAAAAATAAGTGGGTAAATTAAAAAAAAAGTGCTTTCTATAATTCCAACTATTTTATAATTCCAAATAAATCCTGGTCACGGCACCAATTGAGTGAATGTGGTAGGAATAAATTGATGCCAAATTGTATAGCAATCGAGATTGTTTAACGACATTTTGTCATAGTTTTGTGTTAAGAAAATAAAAACTAAATTGCTAATCGTGCATAAATTAAGATAATATTAAATTAAACGACATATACGAGGGCTGTTTTTTATTCAAGTTCCGTTTGTGCTTCTAAGCAAGCACGAAATACGAAAGAGCAATATCTGCACATTTCGGGATTGCGCAACTCTTCCACCACAACCTCTGCCATTTTCAGATCGATTGCGTCACTCGCAGCCGAGTTACAGGCAATTGAACATGGCCACCTCGATCGGTGCTCCCGCCAAATGTGAGTTACGACTTGTAATCCGTTTTCTGCCAACCAATGGACGAAGTTCTGCTGAAACCCATTGTAAAATGGTAAAAAAAAACGGTAAACACTTCATGAGTGATGATAGTGTAGATAGGTATGGGACTGGTGCACAAAATTTAAAGAAAAGCAAGCTGAAGTACGTGATGAAGATATGGTCAAGGACGCAAGTATGCCCTTAGTGTAGGCCTCGTGTAACCTCGCGGACCTCGGGTAGACCTGACCACCCAATTTAGCACACACCTTCCTAATCTTAGGGTTTTTCTGATAATATTGTTTGCAAAGCGGACTTTAAAATTTATGGAAATTCTTCCTTAGGGCGTACCTTAAAATCAGAATGTTCTCTGGTTGAAAACCTTCGTTAACTCACATTTGGCGGGAGCATCGATCGTAGCGGTCATGTTTAATTGCCTGTAACTCGGCTGCGAGTGACGCATCCGGTCCGAAAATTGCAGAGGTTATGGTGGAAGAGTTGCGCAATCTCGTGATGTGCAGATCTTGCTCTTTCGCACTTCGTGCTTACTTAGAAGTACAAACGGAACTTGATAAAAAAATAACCCTCGTATATGTAATTTATATTAAATTAATAATATGTACAAAATTACATGCAATTATTTGCCTTTTGGCAATAGTACCTACGATTTGCTTATCTTTTTGTAGAATAGAAACTACACAATTAATTATTTTTGGTATATTTTTGGGACATAATCAAAATTATTATGCTTCAACCACACGCTTGCCAGGCAGCGCGCTGCAGCGAGCCGAGCAAGTATTCAATATTCATGAGTAAAAAGGCGTGAACGGTTAGTTATCTACACGAACCAAGACAAACGCCCCATCCACACGTCTTTTTTACCCATAAACACCCGCTCGGTCCGATGCTTGCCAAGTGTGTGGCGCCGAGATTACAAACATTTTTTCAAAGTATTGAAAATGGATTTATACTCCCGGTGCCATCTAACGGAGTAAATGATAAGCTTGAGGTATCGCACTCCATCAATAGATGGCGGTAGAATAGAAAAAATGGTGTATTGTGAAAAATTCTACATCTACACAATTTTATAAAAAAAAAATACAAAATTGACAGCAGGATGTGGCTGATTGGCTGAACCTTGCCCTGGACATAAAGTGATCACTTAGGCGAGCTAATACCGATTCGTATGCATCGGAAAACATCCTGGGTCCTCCCCAGGGGAGTTCATACATTACTGCATTGTGCGAATATCTTTTCTTCTCTGTCGAGAAAACGTACATTATTTTCGAAATGTTTAGTCTAAAATACATTAAAACATCTTATGAAAACAATAACAATTAGATTCTGAATATAACGTTACCTTTCAGTAAACTAATGTAGGTTTCATACGTATTCGTATGTTTTTCATGCAAAAAAACACGACATTTCAAAACATGCTTTGTGCAATATACAATTTAGACTAAAATCTATATTGTGTACTAAGGATTGTAATAAGAATTATTAAGTAGAATAACATTATTTAATTCTTGGGATAGTTTTTAGCATTACATATTTAGAGAGATATCTTTCCATAATTTTTATATCAAATGTCATTTGAAATAAATTTGTACGTAATTTCTGTATTAAACAAATTGTAAGCTGTCTAATTTTTTAGTTAAGTACATTTAGAATTTAACAAATGTACCACAATTCAATTTACAGAAATATTGAAAATATGGCACTTTATTTGTGTTGGATCTTCTGGGTTTGATTGAAATTCCTTTTATTTAATCTTCATTCTTTTTATTGTAACACTTTACATCTTCACAAATTAAGAGTACATCCTATCGCTATGCTAGCCTAGCCAAGAGAGAGCGGCTCGCGATCGCATCAATTATCAGCTGTCAAAGAGCGTGGCGATAACTACGCCATCTCGTGTGTACTATCGCTACTATAATTCTGTGGCGGCTAATACAAATCTCAACAATTTGAACGTCACAAAAGTTAGATCGGTAGGTACATACATAAAATTTTTGCTTCTAAATTGCCTTAAATTTTAGTAAAGTACATTTAGAATATAATCTACTATTTCAATACTATACGATGGTAAAAAAAAACTTCACCACTATATCTGCCAATTCTAAATTAATCTAAATTGTCCTAATTTTTAGTTAAGTACATTTAGATTATTATCTGTCTATAACCCTTCTATACGTAACTAGATGTAAAAAATCTTTACTGTAATATCATTTTTCTCCTAATGCAAAACCTTATCTAAATTGCCTTAATTTTTGGTTAAGTACATTTAGAATTGAATGTATCTAAACTATTTCAATACATACGATACCGTAAACTTAAGTATATTGAAGTAAGTAATAACTAATCTAAATTGCCTTAATCTTTGTTAAGTACATTAGAACAAAATGAATTTCCCCTTCATAAGGTAACGGCTCCATACATTTGTCTACAACTCCATACCATAGACATAATAAAGTACCTATAGACTACCATGTAATGAATACATAGACCATGTAATAATAATATATGTCCAGTGATTATCGATTTTGGGACACGGATAGATACGGTGCTAATATGTAGAAACCATTGGACAGTAAGGAGTTAATGTCCCCAGCTTACAAACGTATTATCCTGCAAGCAACTACCTAAATACTATGGAGGGTAGATGAGAGATACAATCGTACACTGAATTAGTTCCATTTCTCGCTTTACGCTTATTCGAAATATGATATCTACATCGTTTTCCGCAAATTTCAATCGTGTTATAGTGTGAGTTTCGTGAATTATTTTATAAAAGTCTTCCAGAGTCTTTTCAATCACTTTCTAAAGATATACGAGTACATGGTTGGCACAGTTTGTTAGATCTCGAACTTACAATCTAGAGGTGCCGTGTTCGAATCTCAGTGCTGACGATGTATTCTGCATTTTAAGACACAAGAATTAAGCTTGCTGCGAAGTGCGCAGTAAGGCACTTAGGTTTGTGAACACAAGCTCAGATCCTGTTTTTTTTTAAATATGTATTATAATTTTTCATTTTTAAGTATAGGTACTTATTTTTGTTACAATTTAACATTTTGTAGCTTTATAGGCTGCTGTAGACAGTTGTTATTTTATGTTTAAACACAATAGATACATTTACGATGTCACTCAATGATACTAATGGTTTAAATTTCGATATTCGAAAATATTAAACTTTACCGTCCTGACGAAATAATTTAGATTGTTTTCAATGTAAACCAAATAGGGGCTACAAATTTACATCCATGGCTCAACATTTTACAATTCATGTTGTCTTGACGTATTTTACGTATTTTGAAAGTGTAAAGCGAAGCGTAGGAAATAGGGGTTGACTTGTAAATCGTGTGCTTGGAAAATCTGAACACAGGACGTACCCATAATCACCTAAGTTGCAGTTCCGTTTGTAACCTTACGCCTCCTGTCCGTTTCGGACTAGAAATTACAGGGAGAGACCGAAAAGCCTTTTGATCTGGTTCGGAGTATGTTATTATGTTGTATGTAGCTGTATCTACTGCTTCCACCGCTCTAATGGATCTCTCCCCATCTCACTGTGGCAACTTAATATATCTACTATCTGCTAGTAAGTTATTGGACGCCGTACTGCTGAGATTTGGTACACTTTGAGGTGCAGTAATTAATACTAAAACTACATACAATCTCGAGGTTTTTCACCTTCGGTAAATGGTGAAAGTCTATTTTGAAGGTAAAATAAAAGACTAAATATTTAGTTTAAAATCTACAAAAATGACCTTAGAATTCGCGACTAGTGTTCGAGGATTTGCACCCTCATATCATCAGGCGATTGTGAATAAAGTAAACAGGAATACAGAGACAGAGAGTATCCATAAGAATTGAAACAATATAATGGGAGAAGCCCGTAATTAAGAAATGTGAGAAGGTAGACAGTTTAGTAAACAAACAAAAAAACTACAGTGATGAATAACTATCACAAAAGAGTGCCGTGTGGACGGACTTTTCTAGCTAAACTTTCTCCAGCGATATAAAGGAATCCACAAAAACCTATATCAGAGAAAGAGCATTTAATAGTAAAACAGATTTTAAGGATTTCACTTATCTACATTTCTTAATAAATCTGAAACAGGATTACACTTTAGATATTTTTTAACGAAATGGGAAATTTTATCATTAAGTTAATCCATTTCAATCATGAAAAGTGTGAGTTTCCATACGTAACCACTATTTTTTAACCCCCTTTTCCACGCACAGGTTGTACGGAAATTATGTAGACTATACTAACTTGGGCCATTATTTGAATGCGTTTGAATACCCCGCTGCACTTCTCTAATAATTAGGTTTAGTTGTATCTTTTTGGACTGTGCATGGTTCTTGAGACGGCAGTAGGTATTGATGTGTAGGTAATCTTCATTTATCCTAGTTTTAATTTCTTGCTGTATCGAAAAAAACGATTCAGCAAATCAAATGTACCGATTAAGAGTGTGCATACCGACATTTCAAAAATTTCTAAAAACGGGAGACCTTCTAATCCGACAACCGTTACTAAATATGTATTGGAACAAAATAGGGTAGATGCATTGAACCTTTATCTAGGGAATAACCGTAAAAGATTTTTTATATCTTGTATAGTTTTCTCAAAAAATAATTTTAAAAACACTTCTGATCTTTTTTCCGAAAGACGGAAACTCGTTTCACGAAAGTCGCGGAGTGAAAATTCTTTTTTGTACTGATAATATGCATCAAAATCTAGGGAATAACCGTAAAAGTTTTTTGATAGACGCAAAATTAACCCCAAAAAATGGAAAAAAACACTATTTTTATCATTTTTTCATGCGATTGTCACGCGATTTTGAACCTTAATGCCGTGGGAAATGCCTGTGACGTCATTCCTGGTGCCATGGCCTTAATACTAGCCTAAGATCCCACCACTGAAAATTACCTATGTGTCGCTTAATCGAAATGTGACTTGATAAATGAAAGTTTACTAATAAGGGAGGGGCACACGTCGCGACGCCGAATAGGTCCATTTTTTTAGAAATATGGTAAGAGATAGGAGAAACTTATCAATGACAAAAATAATCGTTACTGAATTCTCTTTAAAAAATGTAATGCCTCAAAATTCGTCATTCATCGGAAATATCCCAAAATTTCTTTGTTTTTGGATCATACAAAACCTTCGTAATTCGCAAGTATATTAAATATGGTTTCTGTAGGACTTCTCTAAATATATTCGGCCTTATTCTCCACTTTTGAATAACACGATATCTAGAGTCCTTTTACCAAGATTTTACGGTAAGGGTTACCAACAATACAATAATAAAATACGTCACTTGTGGATAACTTCAAAAGCGCCAAATTGTCTGGGCAGAGTTTACGAAAACTAGGGACTACAAAAATAGTTTCGTCGTCAAAACCCGGAATATCGGGATAACTGGAAGAAATCGCAGTTCGGCGATAAGTTCGCCCTAGTGAACAACGATTTATAATCTGTACTACAGACAATTCTCTGTTAGAAGTCCCCTGGTGCAAACTTGGTTTAGTGTTGCTTAATGTGATAATACGATATGGTTAAATTTTTTCGCTACTTTCATATTATATTTCAGAATTGTTGTTTAAAACAATTTGCCAATTTTCGAATTGTTAGAATAAACTGGCAACATTGTTTTTATAACTTGTGGTGGCGGCTTGAAGGGATTATTTGTGAAACAAAACACTTAATTAATTTTAAATAAATTAAGTAGGCGTACCTACATAATCAACAGGAGAAAAACGGAAACACAAAAAACAATTGCTATTTTTTCGTTTCCGAGAAACAACTTAATGGAAAACAAAAACAAAATGGCTGAATTAATTAACAAAATGTCGTCGTCAGACATTTGTATATAATTGCGCTCAAAATTTTAAATTAGTAATTTTAATAATAAACAATTTTAATTACACCTTTTCAAATTTTGAAAAAGGAACGGCGCTGGTGTCTAACCATAAATTCAATTTTAAATAAGTATTTTGTTTCATTTACTTAATTATTACTTAAATTCATGATTGAATGGCTCCATTTTGTCCGATGAAATTCTACGTGAGTGTTGTTGGTAGACATTTAATACAAAACTGATTTAGCTAATTTCTGCAAATGACGTGAAAATCCGCCTTTGTATAACAAGCAAGAACCGCCCGCTGTGTGACGTTGATATCTGTTTACATTGCCCCTCCCTACTGTACGAAATTAACAACAAGCAAACATTGGTTGTGTAAACCTACTTTTATAATGCCGGCTCCACACGTTTGCCGAGTCTCGAAAGGTGTTCACGAGTGTTCACGAATTAACAAGCGTGCAGATGGTAGATGGCAGTGGGGCGAAGGGTGGATTTCGGCTGAAGGGAAGCCGGGGCTAACATTTCTTATTGGATTACGTCAAATTAGACACTATTATACCTATCATTTTACCCAAAAAGTAGCTCGATGGGAATCGTGTTCTTAGGTAGCTTCGCGCCTGGTAGATAGATATATTCTTTATTTAGTCATCATGGTGTACATAAAAACATAGATAGGTATTTCAATTCAAGTTATGGACATTATTTATCAATATGTGAACAGCCCAACTATATTTAAAAGCAAAACCGTGGGTGAACTAGAGCTGATTGCCCTATATCTTACCACACGGTATAAGATCTTCACAAGAATAAGCAAACTACAATTCAATAATGTTACTAAAGGGCTTGGTACCAAGAATGACGTCACGGTCTTTCCCACGGCATCAAGGTTTAAAATCGCGTGAACAATCGCATGATAAAATGGTTAATATAGCGTTTTTTCCATTTTTTGGGGTTAATTTTGCACATTAAAAAAATTACGGTTATTCTCTAGATTTTAATGCATATTATCAGTACAAAAATAAATACTCCGCGACTTACGGGAAACGAGTTTCCGTCTTTCAGAAAAAATATCAGAGGTGTTTTTCACAATTTTTATTGAGAAATCTATACAAGGTACAAAAAATCTTTTACAGTTATTCCGTAGATAAATGTTCAATGCATCTACCCTATTTTGTTCCAAAGCATATTTAGTAACGGTTATCCAGATATAGGGTCTCCCGTTTTTATAAATTTTTGAAATGTCGGTATGCATACTCTCAAATAAAACAATAAATTCAATCACTCGGTACATTTGTATTGGCTCGTGTTAAGGAACCTATATAAAGGTGGGAAGAACTATTGAACAATGAGCCCCTTATATATCTATGACAAATCTATGGTAGACGCCATTAAGTCTCTAAACATATGATTGCGTGTCATATTGGTTGTCCACAATTTCATTAATTCTGGTGATATTTCAGTGATTTTTGCGACTCATTATGTATAATCAGTGTGGAAATTACCTTTGGAAAATAACCTATGTAATCAAATGGTAAATTAGCGTATTTTACATCGAGAAAAAATTGCGTATACCTAGCGGAAATGCTGGCGGCGGTCAATTTTTGTCTATGGCTTTATCCGTTAGGACTTCCTACATTTATACAGGTTCCCTAGCTCGTGTAGGTTTGTGAACACTCGTGAACGGTCGGTTTCCATACAAATCAATGGAAGTTTGAGGTCAGCGCTTGCGAAGCATCCACACGTTTGTTATTTGCTTGTGAATGCCTGCCAATTTTCAGTGCTAGTAATTTAATACTTAATATAAAACGACAAATAAGAATCGGTAGGTATACCATTATACAAAAATGGCGGACTGCTAATTATACTTGTATTCTAATTTAAACGAAAATTTGTTTTTCATAAACAGAAATGCTTCCAGTGAATAACACGAAAAAAAAATACAGGAAGTCTTAGAAATATTATACCTGACAGGAAATTTTAATGGATTTTAACAGCGAGATTTTAATGGATTCGTCGAATAAGTATTTGGAGTAGGTGTAGAATTCTGTTTACAATTTATTCACTAAGGCTCGCCAATACATCCACGTTACATTGGATCTCCTCAAGCACGTGCGCCATGGATTACGAACTATAGTGAAATTATTTCAAACTGTCGAACGCAGTCATAAAAGTGTGACAGAGAAGGGACGACTACCTGCTTTATTCGCATCCTACGGCTCTGGCATGAGATGCGAATAAAGCAGGTAGCCGTCCCTTCTTGGTCAAATTTTATGACTGCGTTCTACAGTATGAAATAATAATGTGTGCACCATGTCTGAATAAATAAATAAATTCACTATATAGTGATATGTCAGTCGAGGCCGACGCCATATTGTTTATAGAAGCCATGCCCAACTGACATTTGACGATGATTTCACCATGAAAAATGTATGGGAAAAAATATTCCGTAGTTCAAGTGTTTGCCACCGAGACAAGGTGTTTGCCACCGATACAAGGTGACGTCACCAATCATGGTAGAGATGAAATTCGAGGATGTAGGTTTGTACTATACTATCGCAGGCTTCGTGTCAGTGCGCTCGAGACATAGACAATATTACTATTATTTCATCTGCACGTGTCACATCCACTACAGTGGGTATGGAAAACACTATTTAATCGATATCGCTGTACCAGGATACAAAAATTGTACAAAGTTTAAAAATATGCAAATGTTTAAGTATTAAAAGTGTCTTTCAACACGGAACCATAAACAATTTGTAAGTTTTCCTTTTTTGAAATCACGACTTCTTTTTTCGACATTTTATATCCTTCCGGAAGTGGTGTGGATTAGGTGGGTACCCACCCATGTCTCGTACAGTTAAACCTCTCAAATCATATTTCAAGAGTGTCGAGTGCCACTCTGGGGTTAATGTGTGCTGACGACACAGAGGCGTCCGAAAAAAAAGTACCAACTCACCGATTTTACTATCTTTATTTTGCATGACAAGAAGAGTGGCAACACTGTTATTATTTTTATTATTATTCGAGAGGCAGCCATTACGTGAAAATGGAAATTTGAAGGAGTCTTTTTTACAGGCGAAAGTCACGAAAATTTTATTACTTATTTCGGTATGAAATGATCTTTTTATACGACTTATTTTATTTTCTTACGTCCGTAATCTTTTTTATGAAAATCTGTAGACGGAGTTAGTTTAGAATAAATTTCTTATCTTTAAGCCATAGACAAAAAGTGACGCGTAAACAAAAAAAAACTGTTTATTCTACTTGAAACATAAAAAGATATTTTCATCTCAACGGTATCTTCTGTAATCTATGAACATCTAAGTAAATTATATTCCAAATGACATTTGATTTTAGCGCCAAAAACTGGGGACAATATCTATAATGGTGCAAGTTTTTTTTTGTATTCAAACTATGAACAATAATAACTACGGCTATTACGAGTTGAAAAGTTTCTAATATTATCTGCTAAGTGCTGATTTTTTTAAAGGAAAATTTATGTTTCTACTAAATACGTGTTATTTATCTACATTTAAAAAACTTTTGATGAAAAAAAAACTACTTAGTTGTTAGTAGGTAGTGTGTGTATTTTTAAAATCGAAAGAAAAATAATGAATTGAAAACTAAATACAGTGTTTTTGACAGTAAAATCTAAATCATTAAAAACATTGAATGGAAATTATATACTATAAGCACTTATTAAATTAGTTCTAAAGAGAAGTAAACACATTTATGTATTTGTTGAATTTTGACATTGGTTTAAATGTTAGAAGCAAAATAAAACAAACAACATTTTGATGAAATTTGCGTGTTAATTTCTCTAAAAATAATAAAACATAAATACTAACATTCCTTAAAATATTTTGCAAATTTATTGAGAAATTATCATCTGAGAATAACAAGCCTAAGCATTGAGATTTTTACTTTTCTGCGTGAAAATATTCCTATCCGACATTTATAAGAGTACAATAATTAATAAAAACACCCCAAAGTGGGGTAGTTTTATAAATAGCAAGACTAGTAAGGTTCCATCTGCGCGTTGTAAACTTTGATTAATTTTTCTCAATATTTTGGTCTCATCAGTTAGAATCTTGTTATTCTCGGATGAAGAAATGTTATTTAGTGGGTTTTCAATAAAATGAAAAATATAATTTTATGAACAACATGTTGAAAGTGCAAACAATGTTTATAATAATTAATAATAAATTAATAAAATACAATTGATCTTCCTTTTCAGATCTACTTGTAGAATTATAGAACACAATGCAGCAGTCTGTTAGTATTATAAGTAAGAAGAAAGTAAGTTTCCTGGATGGATCAGTGGTCCCAGGGTGGGGAACGGGGGAGGGTAAACACAAAATAGGTAGTGGTAGTTGGGCGGGAAGGTGGGGAGATGATAGGGTGACAGATAAACAATGAGACGCAGACAAAGGGTGTGGGGGGAAACGAATAAACACTCTGCTCTCATCACCGTCTTTAAATGAAAAAAATATATTTTATGTATAGGTATTATAAGTTTCGATAACCGATAATTTTTGGTAATTTATTGAATGTTATTTCGTCGTTATTATTATTAATGTTAAAACTACAATAAATCGTTGAATATTAATAACCGTTGTAAATATACGAGTGATAAATTATGTCAATGAATTCGGCAGATACGAAATTTAAGTTTGAAAGGAAAATATCTAAATAATAGTAATTTAAGAAATTGAAATTTATTCGTGTTATGTAAGAAAGTGACGCAGTAAAAAGAATTCAAACATATTTTTGAACAGCGTTATTTAATTTGTTAGTTGCAACACTTGTATACGACACTTTTTCACGACGAAAGAATTACGCCATCTTGACTAAAGAAAGTTTTGAAATTGGAACGTAGCGCAGCGCACCGAATCCTACTTAGCATAGACTATTGTTAATTGTATAAGACTTGAAAATTGCAATATAAACAAAGATGCTTTTAGTTGCACAGTAATATTCTTAGACACCGCATGCCATCTAGCATTTAATATGATATTGTTTAAGTTTATCTTTAAAAGCTCCGTGAAAATTATACCAACCTAAGTATATTTTAGAAATTGCGCTATTGTTGCTGCTTTAATACTGAAAAGCTTTTTGAAAATGAAAATGCAGGTAAATAAATGCGGTTGAGCGGAAAATAATGAACATCGTATCGGATTTCAAAATGGGAAAAACCTTTTGAAAAACTACGTTTTAACAATAATTACTGTGGAGGAATATACACAAAAGTATTTTTATAAAACATTTTTTTCACGATGCTTTCTATTTGGTGGTCGCCCTTTTGACATATTAAAAAAAAAAGTACACTTCAAAATGTCAGCTAAACAGAGCAATATAGTCCGAGAGTCCGCTGCTTAATTTATGACGTATCTGTTTTTTGATCGAAATGTGGTATAAATGATAGCTTACCAATAGGGTATTACATCGCACTAGGGTTGCCTATCAAAATCCTGCCGCAACCCCCCCCTGACCCCCCGAAAAGGTCCTTCTTCGCGGTTTTTCGCATTTTATAGGAATATGGTAAGAGATAGGAGAATGTAGTCAATGACAAAAATAATCCTTGCTAAATTCTCTACAAAAAATGTAAAGTCAATTTTTTCATAGGACTAGTAGTTTACCCGTAATGATCAAAAAACAGATACGTTATAAATTAAGCAGCGGGCTCTTGGACTAATAGTGATGTTTTTAAATAGTGTTCTAAAGGTAAAATAACTATCGAATTCGAAGGTTTGAATAGAAAATAATAAAACATTGTCTATTGATTTTCTTCCAATAGGATTTAAAAAATATTATGAGTTGAAAATTTATAAATTAAACAATGGACGACATTATATATATATTTTTACGACATACGCACAACCGCCGAGTGCATGTGAAGGTCTTTCCAAAACAATCCGAAAGATGCACGTACGTCTAGCAAATTATGTATTAGATGGAATACTTAAGGCCCCACGTCAGGAAAATTGAATTTTCCGGGTGACCGTGGTTTCCGAAATAATTTCTCGTAATTTTTTAATAGTTCGTTCACTAGAGCGTGACTAAAGTGACCTATTTTGGTTATTCCCATTAAAATTATCAATAACATTATTATGTATGTAGGTCGCAGTGATCATATTTCCGCTTTGTAAAAACGTATCTGCATAGTTTGTTCCGGGCGGTACTACTGTATCTACAACGATAATAATAATACAAAGAGGAGACGAGAGGGGAGGGGTGGACAGGAAGCCACCCCCCGCATCGTGAGTGCTAAAAAAGGATAATATGTATGTGATCATGAATGTGTGTGTAAGTGTAGTGAGGCGAAAACACGCAGTTTTTTTTTGTTAATTTTGTTAATATTGTATAATATTAGTCTTTTTTTAAAATGAAAAGTGTCAAAAATAATTAGTTTTTGTTTAAAGCACAAAGGTGGACAAGACAAACAAATGGATGTACAAATAATTGATAATAATAATAATAAATATATGAGCACAAAACACAAGAAGTGCGCAACATTTAATAAATATAGTCTCAAGTACACAGAGCTGTGGATTTGCGGAGGATTTTACACAAATATTGACGGGAAACACAGAGGGAGGGCTCTAAGTGGGTATAGTACATTTATACATGAAATACGACACAAACATTTGGAACGAGAAACAAAAACAAAAACAGAAAAAATCGTCTTACATCGCATTTTCCGGGTGAAATTCAACCAATTATGTTTAAAAATAATTGTCCTAAATAATGTTTTACATTTCGTACAAATGTTTCATTCGTATTCCAAAATGACTCATACATTATTCGAGAAAACAGAGTATTCAAATACAGAACTAATGACGTCATTTCGAATTAATTCTCGGATCCATTTAGAATCGTAGAACACAAATTTAAAATGGCGACACGAATTCGGCATCTTGAATTACTTATAGTTTTATGCGCACAATGTAAAAGAATGTGATGGATTGAGGTTGTGAGGTAAAGAGTATTGAATAAAGAATTACATATAGAACTAATGCGAGACATACACATACTGTTTTTACATACACATACCAAAAACAAAAAAAAAATGAAACAAGAAAATTGTTTTGATTACAGAACAGAAAACAAAAGTGATGATTTTTACATACATTGAATGAGAAAAAAGAAAGGGTGATTGATCGGACTGATTCGGATGCCATTTAGTGGTTTAAAATCACCTCAAGAGCAAAAAAGAGTAAAAGAGATATCCCTGAATCTTGTTGGAACTTTCCGGGTGACTACAGCGCTTGTTCCGGGTATTATTTTGGCTATGTTATCAGGATTGGGACATATTTAACAATTTTTTGAAAAGAAGCAGAGATTAATAATTAATGAACAGAACGCGAGAAGGTTGAGAGTGTGGAAGGGGGGGAGTGGGTTCCATTTTGAGAAAGCTTTCGGAAATAGTGTGACTTACCACAAAATAAAGTTGCACGGACAGTGGGAGGTTTTGTATTTAAAATAAAAAGAGAAAAAATAAAAATGACGATAGTAGAAAATAGAAATGGTAATGATAATAATAATATTAACATAATGATTATAGCAACACATATATAGACGAGTACAAACATAGAATGATGTAACGGATACGGGGCTTGGCGACGACTTACCACGGTGTAAAGGAATTCCAGAACTCGCTAGGAGAGATGGACAACGGCGGCACGGGGACACAGAAAGATAGGACAGATTACTACACATATATCTACATATAGGGCCCATAGCCCCCTCCGCACTCACACAACCACACATCCGCACACAAATATATATAAATATATATGTATATTATATTGGGTATTATTATTATGACGCGCACGCCATCTATTCACTATTGCATCTATGACATTGCACTTTTCTATGGAAATTTAATCAAATCGATCGTTTCCGGGAATGTTCTACCTGTTTAAATTATCGTTTTCTCGGAATGTTATCGATTTTTTTACAAACTGTTCCAGTTTTGAAACATGTAGATATTTGAATATATAAAAACAAAACATAAATTTGAGCATGTAAGGCCAATGAAAGACTACTTAAATAAAAATAAAATAAGAAAAAAGTATTATTTTTTATAAGTATGATTGTTTTTTTTTTGACATAACTAAGATCCTAACTTTTTTAAAATAAAAAAACGAATAAAAAAATAGAGGAAAACTAATCGATCCGATATTCCAATTTTTTTGTAAAAGCACAACGCATAGACTATTAGTACCTACTAACAAACACGCGACACACACTGTCAGTAGCATATAATATGAAAAACAAAATTGGACACACGTTAGTACAAAAACATATAATAATAATAATAAATACTGTTGATCTTTTTTTTTAAATAAAAGTACAGTCAAATGGAACAACACCACATTTAAATAAAATTTTATATAGAGGGATTGTATAGGATTTTTATGGTGAGAAATATATAATATTACAAAGTTATTGTTACAAGCGCATGACAGACACAAGTAGCAATTAGATACAATACTTTACGGACGTCACAAGATACAAAAAAAAACACACGAAATCAATGACAAAATATCGTTAGTCAAAATGTTTTATGTTTGTAAAAACATACACATTGCCAAAATACGATAGTTACGTAAAAAATCAATATATTATCAATCCGGTAATGAATTTTTATCCTATTTTTTTGTTTTTTAATATAGTCTCAATGCAACTCTTTGTTGTCAAAATTAGAAGATACGCCACTGGCTTGTGTCCGCCATGGCCCAATAATGTCAAACCAATTTGCCCGACCTGTGTTTTATTGCATTACTACAGTAAACTCCCCAGGTGTCCTATCCCCTCCGTTCCGGATAAAATACAGTTCACTGTGTTCATATATTCATGATAATACAAAATACACAACGTTATACATAAAAAACAATAAAATAATATAAAAACACTACTTTTAATTCTTTTAATTTAATATAAATAAATTAAAACGTATAATTATATATTAATTTAAATCAGGAAAAATAAATAAACGAAAATATTGACAGCGGAAAGTGCGTGCAAGCGTATAGTTATAATATATCAAAATAACCCGGAAAAAATAATTCATATTAATAATTTTTCAATTAGTACAATAATAATAAATTATTATTCATCCTCTACCGGTGTGAGAGAGAGGGACACAAAATACGCGTGTCTCTTTCATATTCATGATTTTCTTCTTTTTTTAATAAATATATTATGTGGTGTGTGAAACAGAGAGGTTAAAGACAGACAAAATGGTTAGACGCACACACAAAGGATAATATTAGACAATACACAATCATCCCCGGAAAATGATGAGATGGCGATCTTTAAAAAAACGCTGTTTAAACATTCAACAAGTCCAACTGAACTCGCTGAATGTTTAAAAAACGTCGAAAATTCACATTTAGTATTCTAATAAGAAAAAATACAGTTTCGAAAAGAACAACCCGGAAAAAAAACAAATGCCATTCTCATCACTAAACCAGAGAGCGGAAGGGTTCAGGAATTGGGATTTGATGGTTTTTTTTTAGGACCAGTTGCGGCTTATGACCATAAAACCGCCAAAACAGTCCATTTTTGGAACACCTAATAACTAATGTAATTCTTGTATCAAAATAAAATCACAATTGTATTAATTAAAAAAAAAATATTCACTTTATAAAAAACTAAATTACTTTGAAAGTAAATAAAATTTAATATTCGTTGTTAAAAAAACTTGAATAAAAAAATTGTCATAAATTTACATTCATTTCAAATAATAATTATTGTGTTAATTTTGTTAATGATGTTAATAAATATATTTAAATATTGAAAGTAACAACTTTATTAATAATAAATTGAATTAATAATCATTTCGAAATATTATGAATGAATTAATTAATAATTCATTTCGTTCGAAATGAAATATTCAAATCAGAAATCATTGAATTATTCATTTTAAAAACTACATTAAATCCTAGTGGAGAATTTAACGAAAAAATAAAGCAAAGAAAATAATTATTGTATGGTTTTTGTATGAAATCTAAATGTTAATTTTTCAGTATGATTTCTATATTGTAATTTCACCTACCTCTCAGAATACTCGTCCATATGGGCGTAGGATTGGACTGAATTCTCTTCGATGAGGAATTTAACACGTTGGTAAAAGGATGCCGTGACTGATGGAGGCTGTTTTCTGAGCAAAACGTCCGCTGGATCATTGGACGCTAGGCACATGATGTGATCTTTGCAGGCATCCCTTGAGCAGCATTCGGCATCTGAGCAATCCGCTGTACCATCTGATATACGAAAAGAACGTTAGAAACAAAATTATTTAACATAACCTTAAAACTAGTAGAAATTTTCAATCTGTCAGTTGAAGATATCTGGAAACATCCACCAGTAGACTTGGAATCGTCGGTTAAGAGTCAAAAGTTTGGAACCTGATTTAATTTTGCTACCAACTTAATGTCGTTTTTTCGGAAAGATGACAGCAGTATTGAGATTGGAGGTTACTATTTACTATGAAAAAATATGGGGCCTTAGCTATGTTTTTCGCACGTTTCAATACTAACGTATGGATGAAGGATAAAATTTATCAATGTGCAATCTCTACAATGTAGTACATAATAATACATAGGTTCTGAATTTTATAACTCGAAAATTTGTCGCGTATAACAAAAGTTATCAAATGGATTTTAATACAAAAGCATGACTTTCATTTAGCTTGTTAAAAAAGTTTCTAAATAATATTGAACCAGAAAATATTGAAATTTTCATGTTGTAACACATTTATAGGTTTTCTGGATAAATAAAATTGTATGGCCAACAACAGAATATTGAAATAGTTTTACGCTGAAACTATCGTAGCGCGCTTCAGAAGTTAAAATTTTGTACAATTTGACATCATACAAAAAATATTTTACAGTCACTTGCTACACAGAGATTTTTACAAAATTGGAAGCGTCAAGCGAAAATTCCCAGCACGTCGCTTAACTTTTTACCTCGTTTTTTACATTATTATAATACAGCGCAAAAATATAAACTAAAAAAAGCAACACTACCTACCTAGTACCTACACACAATACAGTTATCCAAAAGTTTTAGTCAACAGTGTATAGAGCTTTTTCTTAAAATAAAAAGTTTCACACTGAAAATGTAGGGAGACATTTTTTCACCAAGAAAAAGAAAATATGTCGGATTGTAATGGCGAACGTGTTTAGCATGACTGATTTGAAGCAAAATAGTATAATTTTTAATATAACACATACATACCAAAAAAATTGATAACTTTTAAACACGCCCATGGATCTACTACCATGATTTCAGTATGGTGTAAAAACAAAACCCATTAAAAAGTTGTACTCTAATGTTTGAAAAAAAAAAGCTAATTTTAATAAAATACGTGAATCCCAATGTTTTTTTGGTTTCTCCGAAAGTAATATTAATATTCTTTTGTGGTTTAAATTACAATGAGAGATTTTGTGTAGATATAAAAACATCTATTATTTCAGTTTGCTGAAAAAACCTTTCAGAATGAAAAGTTGGTACGAACACTAATAATGGACTCGGAAATAATACGTTTGAGTATTTTCAACAATAATTAATAATCTATTCTAAGTAAATAAATTATTAATTTAAGAGTTCATTGATAAATTAAATTACAACTGTAGTCCAGTCGTCATAGTAGGTTTCAATTGTATGGGAAACTAGCAAATGTTCCCAAGTCATTGAAACTTCTGAACGCCCAGTAGAGCTACACTGAATTTATTCAATAAAATTAATTTGCGTTAACTTAAGGAGGGCTTAACAAATGCAACATTTAAAAAAAAATGGCTTATATCTTCTAAACCATACATTTCTTGTATCAAATGTAATTATAAAGTTGTAGAGCATTAAATTTCCTATCATTTTTCCCCATCAAACATATCTTTTGGCTTTAGAGGTGCCGAAGTACAGTGCTACAAATAAAGTGCTAAATTTGTAAATAACCGATATGAAGGTACTATGTATCTTCAATTTTGCAACATTCATAATTAAATTATAGGACGCAATAGGTACATTCTGTGAATAAAATTTTTGAAAAGGAAGCCCAGACTTTTCTTTCACGGGGACTCTTTTCAGACAATCCTGAAAATAGCGCCGAATGCGAAGATTTCAACTTTGCAATTTTCCCATCTGTTGCCTTACCATGATCATTATCAACGCTGTCATCGCATTCCATCTCCAGTGGGATTGAGCAGTCACTTCCAGCCCATCCTCTCGAGCAGACGCAGGCATATTCCCCATTCTCCAGGCTGCATTGACCGTGACGTGAACATCCGTTCTCGCAGCCAGCTGTGAAAGAATAGAAAAAATACAATTATTTGTTGTCCCTTTTTTTTGTTTTCGTGACTTTCGTCCTTAACTGAAAGTGAACAATGCTTTATGATTTGCTATATTTTATTTTTTATTTAATTTTCTTAATGGAATCATACAGTCACAATAACGAATTTTACATAAATTAACATATTATTTACAAACAGACCAGCAAAGATTCCACATTTTACTTTCAATATTATATTTAATAAACACAAAAAAAAAACAAAAAAGGAAAAACACCTATATGCCCAATTAATTGTATATCAGAGGCGTAGACTGATTTTCTGTACCAAACGTTCGTTCTTGATCATCTGGTCGACATGATCCGTTCTTTATTCTTTCATCGCTCATCCTCTTTACATGCTGTAACCATCACAACTTGTTCGTTTGATGACGGACGCGTTTTGAGTAAAAGATAAAATAATGTTAAGTGTACATGGATTGCATGAAGGGGACGGAGGCAAGAAGTGTATGTAATATAGGGAAGCCTGGCGTTCTATCTTCTCTGCCTACCCCGCAAGGAACGTAGTATGACATGTTGGAATAATCGCAAGTCTTTTTGTCACAAGATGTGTTATTTCGAGAGTATGTAGTAGATAGAACGACGACACAAAACGTATTAGTGGGTAGGCGGGTAAGTCTTCATACGAAATATTTTCATCACGTAATAAAAAAAGGAACAAATTCCTTTACTTTATGATCCGTGATAGATACAGGAAAGTAAAAAATATTATATTATGTCCATGCTTTAGTACCAGGCGTTGCCCGGTTAATAAATTGCTAAAACAAACGGATCTATCCATATACAAATCACAAACAAACTTATTTAAATTCGTTTAGTGCTAAAGTGAGCATTGCTATGCAATGCAGTTAGATAAGAAAGTATACTTCTAATAAAATAGCAAATGTTCACTAGGGCGAGTTTCCATCTAACCCAAATAGCAAAAAAATAACCTTTGAAACAATTTAGCTCATGTACAAAATTTACATGAAATTTGGTACATGAGGTTGCATATAATACGGCGCAATAAATCGGGCCTCTTCGAAACAGGAAAAAGAGAAAGCTAGTGCCGTTATCCGGAGTAAATTAGTGTCCCGCTGAATATTTTATAGCCTATGTGAAGGCATAACTTTTAAGCTTATCTCTCTCTCTTTTTCGTATCCGAAAGCATTGAAAAAAATAATGATCTGGGAGTAAAATTTAACTAAAAACTAACAATACTAAAAGAATTTTTAGTTTTCTGTTCCAACTATAACTGACTATTCTTCCGTGTTAAACTGTTGCCTGAATATATTAGCGTTTTTCTTGTGGTTTTCTTACTACATACAAATAAACATACATAAACTCTAAAATATGAAAATGTTACATACAAAAAAATATTACGTATGAGAGAAAATATTCATATTACGATTTAGCGGCACGGAATTATTTGTCGTTTCAAATAGCAAATTCCAAATACATAAATAAATAAATAAATAAATAAAAAACCCACACTACTTCCTGCCGACAAAACCACCTCCGGAATAAAAAGACTGCGTATGATTCTTCGCCTTTGAAAATAAGTATTTTAGATATTTCCATTCTATAATACACGGGAGGTTCTTGCCTTTTTCCGATTGTAGACGCACATAGGGGTGATGGTGTAGTAAAATATGGTCAAAATGTTCAAGTAGGTAAAAATAATATAATTTGTGTCTCATGAGAGTCATGAGTCAATACTTATTTTATTAATTTTATAGGCTTTCGCAGCGTTATGAATCCATTTCTATGTTGTTCGTTAGAGTGGTTGAATAACCGACCTTTCGGCAACGATACCACTGCCATCTTCAGAGTGAAGTAGAAGATGGCAATAGTAACGCTTCCGAAACCTCGGTTAGACAACCACTCTACACGCAGTAAGGAAACCCGAAGAACGACCAACATAGAAATGAACATATTTTATTATTTTCTTGTAAGGTACCTAATGGTTTTTCATTTTCTTTTTATTAGGTATATCTAATGTTTTGTTGTACAAGAAAAGTAAAAGAATGTTTTTTTAACAAGATTTCATACGTAGTGAGAGAAAAAATGACGCAACCCTCAATTTATACTGAGTTGGCCTTAGAAAAATGCTCCTAATATTGTGTTTTATGAAAAGATACAAATGGCGTATCCCGCCACAAATCTATTAAGAGACAGCACAGGTTACGTTTAATTCACATTGTACATGTTAGTACAACATCACTTGCATGTGGCTTACGTCGCTTTGTCTCTCACCGTCTCATATAATATAACTAACTCAAAAAAGATTAAAAAATCTTCTACGAATGGTTTGAGTTCTGAGTGACATACATTTTAGAGATTCTGGTACATAATTTATTGAACCATTTACACCAGACCTGCATTGAACTAAACCACACCTTGCTTTGAGGTTTGTTTTGTCACCATGGGTTAATTGATTTCATTCCTTTTTCCTGTAACTGTTTATTGATGTATCGCATTTCATTTTGTGATGTTTGTTTAATATGTAAACCTGATGACTCCAAGTGCCTTGATTGGAGCCTACGGATTATTAGAGAACAATAAACAATTACAATTAATAGTGTTTAAAAAAATCGATTGATATTTTTTGTCTACATGAATGTTCGTTTCGTCCCAGTGTGCGTCGTTTATTATACTAGGGATGACATATTATAAAATACGGTATCTGCAGGTAGGTGCCTATAATAATATAATACATATTTCTGTTTACCATTTCGCCATGAGAAAAAATGAAATGTTTATGAATAAATGAACATGTTGCTTCTCGTATATGGAAGAGGGTGGCGGGAAGAAATGCAATATGGCGGCGTACTGTGGAGGTAGGGAAGAAGAAGAAAAATCACATTATGCATTGTGGAGAAGGTGTCTTCTATTTCTTTTCGTAAAAGCAAGTCTTTCATTTTTGACAAAAAAACGTGGATTTTGATTGGTGTCAAGATTTCTTAACAAAATAAACGTGAGTTCTGCACCACTTTATGTTCATATTTCTAATTTACGTAAAAAAAAAACAAGAAAATTGCGTAAAAAAACAAATTCTGGAACAAAATAGTCGCGATCGTGAGGTTATTCAGCTTCTAAATTAAATATTGGAGTCAATTCTCTAACTAATTAGAATTAGCTGGCAGAAATCACAGCACTGCGATAAGCTCGCCCTAGTGAACAAATGTAATGATTTATATTTCTACTGATAACAGTGCTAACATATCTCTGCATTTTGTTCACCAAAAGTGTAAATAAATAAATATTTAACTATGTACGAACTAAAATGGTTGTCGCTGTTGGTGGAAGCGGAAGTCTCACAAACGGGAAGTGCCAGGTTCAAAACCTGGCGCTGGCGATGTATTGCACACTTTGCGATACAGGCTTTTAGCCTAGTGCAAGGTGTGCAGGAAAGTATTTGGGTATGCAATCCTTTTATTAAAAAAATAATTGAAAATAATTAAATATGTATACTTATGTATACAGGGTGTTTGATAGATGGATACAGATATCTTCAGGAGTGATATTAGAGGTCATTTAGGATCTTTTGAGCCAAACTTAGCTTAGTCAAAAGTCGCACGGTTCTCGAGATATTCGAGATTTTAACTTTTTTTCGAAATACCCCGAATTACTCAAGTTTTAGCCCGATAGCATCGTAAGTAAAGGTACCTACTTAGTTATATCATTCTTTTTTGTTACCTGAGTATGTGTTTAGTCTATTTAAATCATAAGTTTAAATCTGAAAAACAATCATGTTAAAAAAAATATCGCTTTAAAGTTTAGAGAAAGAGATATTTCAAAAACGAGTTACGACTTTGGAGAGGATTTTAGATAAGAAAAAAATTGTCCAAAGATTCAGAAATCTGGAAAAAACTTCTCTGGTTTATGCTCTTTTAAATGATATACAAAACATTATAAAAAACATTAGTTTCGTAAATCTATGATACAAAAACTTAAATAGATCACTACTTATTTAAGCAAATTTCCATACAAATTCGGAAACAGTGAATTGAAAAGAAATGTGTTTTTCACTATGCAACTTTACCTATAGTAAATATGTATGGAATTTTGCTTAAATTAGACATGATCTATTTAAGTTATTGTTTCATAGATTTATGAAACTAATGTTTTTTATAATGTTTTGTATATCATTTGAAAGAGCATAAACTAGAGAAGTTTTCTTCAGATTTCTGAATCTTTGGACAATTTTTTTCTTATCTAAAAACCTCTCCAAAGTCGTAACTCGTTTTTGAAACATCTCTTTCTCGAAACTTTAATGCGATATTTTTTTTAACATGATTGTTTTTCAGATTAAAATTTATGATTTAAATAGACTAAACACATACTCAGGTAACAAAAAAGAATGATAGAACTAAGTAGGTACATTTACTTACGACGCTATCGGGCTAAAACTTGAGTAATTCGGGGTATTTCGAAAAAAAGTTAAAATCTCGAATATCTCGAGAACCGTGCGACTTTTGACTAAGCTAAGTTTGGCTCAAAAGATCCTAAATGACCTCTAATATCACTCCTGAAGATATCTGTATCCATCTATCAAACACCCTGTATATTTTCAACTTCGTATATTTTTTTTATTCAATTTCTTTTTTCTGTTTTTTTTATCCAATATTTTTGTTAAATTTTTTTTTTCTGTTTTTTCCTGGGGTTAACTGGAATAAATCGCAGTTCGCCCTAGTGAACAACGTTTTATAATCTGTACTATGTCTACTTTGTATATTTATATGTATTTGTTGTTTACTTTAAGTATAAATAAAAAATAAAAAAATTCGTAGTAAAATTTTAGTTCAAAAACTTTTAGAATTGGACCTATTGTCTTGATAAAACTCATTCGCCATCTTGCATTCAGGTGACTGTAGTTAATATTAGAACAATGTAACTTCTATACTTAATGATATCTATGGTTCCAATAAAATTAGTAGCTACAGTATGTACAGATTATTACAATTATTATTTATGCTGAAGTATTTCATCTCCCTCTCACTGCAACATCCATCCCTCGCGCCATCCCTCATCCACTCAACTCTCGCTGAACAAATAAAGCCGCAGGAGATGAATCCTCCCTCAGACAGAACAAATACTTTCCTCCACAGATAAAATGTTATACTACAGACGATGCTGAAACTCTCAAACTATTTAAATAATAAACTAAGAAAAACATAATTATTTTGAATCACGTCTATCGGTCCAATTCTTCACAAGAAAAGAACTTATGAGTATGTAATGTATGCATACCGACATTTCAAAAATTTCTAAAAACGGGAGACCTTATATCTCGACAACCGTTACTAAATATGCTTTGGAAAAAAATAGGGCAGATGCATTGAACATTTATCTAGGGAATAACCGTAAAAAATGTTTATATCTTGTATAGATTTCTCAAAAAAAAAAAAAATTAAAAACACCTCTGATCTTTTTTCCGAAAGACGGAAACTTATTTCCCGAAAGTCGCGCAGTATTTTTTTTTGTACTGATAATATGCATTAAAATCTAGAAAATAACTGTAAAAGTTTTTTGATGGACGCAAAATTAACCTCAATAAATGAAAAAAAAACGCTATTTTTACCATTTTATCATGCGATTGTTCACGCGATTATGAACCTTAGTGCGGTGGGACTGGGAATTGACTGTGGCGTCATTCGCCCTTAAGTTTGACTTACCTTTCATTCTCAATAGATTGTGTACTTAGGAACAGATTATATAATAATTAAATAGAGGTTGAGAAACTCTGGATTACCTCGACGTACAAAACATGGCGTGATGCGCTTTTGCAGAAAATACTTCACCTTTGGATGAATTAAAACAAAAATTATGATATTACTTTCAACATGAAAGTAATAACAGTTTAATGCTGGTAACTACACAGCTACTCCTATCTCATTCTGGCTACACCTGGAGATAATCAGTGGGAATGAATGGGAGATATACCTCGCTGATGAACAAAAGAAACTCAATCGCACTAGCTATTGTTTTTGACAAGCCAATAGTGAACTAGCAGAGAAGAGAACAAAGTTTAGAATTTAAATCAGGAACAAAGTATTATTATTATTATTTCCCCGTCCATTTAAAAAAAACAAAGAAGATTATTTTTTCAGATTAATTTTTATCCGTTGGCTATTCTGCAAGCGAAATAGAACGTTTTAAAATTTTAACCATGTTTTCTATTTTTTTTTTCATTGGCTTTGAGGATATGTATGCAAAAACAAAGATTTACATAGGCGGTTACTATAAATAAAACTAATCTTTAGATACTACGTCAAATTCTTTAACTATATTTCGTAGTAAATTAAAAAAAAAACACTTGTTTTATTTCGACAAGTTACAGAATGGGACCTAGTGGGTAAGAAAGGCGAGAGGCCTACATCAGTAATAATAATAAAATCTGTCAATTTTGGACGCCGTTTAGCGATGAAGTCGTCCCAAGGGCACCTTACATTTTTCTCAGTATAAATCACCATATAGGATCGTCATAAGCAGTAAAAATGATAGATTAAATCACCAGATAGGATCGTCACAAACAAAATAATAAAAATAATAATAAATAATAAAATAATAAATAATAAAAATGAATTAGTTTTGGCTAATTCCCGTCATTGGCTGACCAGTGACCGACCCGTAGGTACGCACAAAGAGGTGAGTCTTCAGCAACCTCCTGAACTCCTCCAGGTTTTTGGCACACCTAACATTGAGTGGAAGGGCATTTCAAAGGCTTGTACCCGCTGCACAGAATGCACGGTCACCATAACCCGTAGAAACAGCCCTGTGGGTATATAGACTATTAAAAAATCAAATACTATGTAAGTACCTACCTCTTACTTATTATACGGTTGGAGAGAAAAATGGTTCGGTTTGCTGGAGAGGTTCTAGATCTTAATCGAGCCGACTGAAATAAAAGAAGTCAAGTGTCCAAAAAACTTTGCCAAGAAAGTGAAAAAAATATTTTTTGAAAGACGTAGCGATGTAGTGTAGTTGGCTGTTTGTTTTGTTATACTCTTTAGTGTTATACTTTTAAGAATGTTATAAAATATGTTTTAATTGTTGAAAAATGATATCCCCTCATACCAGCAATCTCTTTTGCTGACTGGGCATATTTTATTCTCACATTGTGTTATTTGTATTATTTCTGTGCTGTATTATGTAATGTTGTAAATTGTAACAATATCAATAAAATAAATAAAATAAATAAAATAAATAAAATAAGTAAAATAAATAAAATAAATAAAATAAATAAAATAAATAAAATAAATAAGTCACCTGCTAGATTTTTTATAAAATAGGTATATTCTAACTTCGCCGGTGCGTGCTTTATATTCTACGGCATATACAAACGTTGACAACACTAAAATTATTAATTAGTAATTTCTTATCAGCTCGTACACACACATCCCAGTATTGTATTGTGAGTGAACTCGCGTACATCAAGGGTAGTGTTTAAAATATTTATACTCGCATACGTTGCTGTTATATTTAGTTAGAGTTTGTTGTTCAGGTAAGAATAAACCATTTAGAATTTATGTCAACTACTCCAGCACACTATGGGAACTCGACATAATGTTAAGTAAACAAACTTACTCCTAATAACAACGCTTAAAGTAAACAAGAACATGGGGCGTGTTGATAATATGAACCGTGGATGTGTTTCTAGAAGTGCTACAAATAGGAAGTTCAAACTATCTTTTTCTTCTGGTGTCGTGTCAGACGTTAACTATCACGTCCCCAACGTTGACTATCACTGTGAGAAAGTGCTCCTGTCCTGGGCAGCTCGAAACAGCTCTTCAGCACTCCTTATTCCAGTCCAGTGTCGTATATTGCGGAGCCATGAAATTTGCTTTCTTCCAACCCCTCTACGACCCTCTATTTTGCCCATAATGATCAGGTGGATTAATTCATATTTTTCTCCCCTGAGCCTACCCAAATATGATACTTTCCGAACTTTGATATTTGATATATTAAATCGTCTATGTCCTAGAATCTATTTTACATCAGCCCCATGTCAGCCCCGGGCAAATGCCCCATGGGCCGATATCTGGCCAAAGGACCGTCTGGCCAGTAGCATCGACTGACTACATCGCGCAAAAGAATATTATGCTAATATAAATTGATTAATTTATATAACCTACCACATCGTTTTTTCAACAGGTCATGAATTTTCATTAAATATTGTGAAAATCTATTAAATCACAGCTGTTCCATTACATTTTTTTGCCTGAGCGCTAATCTGATTAAGGTGAGGGATTGTTCACAAAAAAGAAACTGCAATTTAAGAGAAAAATGACTGAGAAATGAATAATTAGATAACAACATGTACAATTGTACATACATAACACTGGTTGCATCAAATCTTAAATTTAAGCCAGCTGGGCTCATAAGCTAGTACCTACTCAAATTATGGTTGAATATAACTCATTAAAAAATACATAGCTACGAAAAGAAGTCGATATAAAACAAATTATACAGAGGAAAACCTACTATCCAGTATGTATGATGATTTTACTCGCGCAAATAAAATTCTATCGTAGGTTATTATTCGTTCCATAGCATTTTAAAAAAATTCCTTTGGCACGCCACAGGCATAGGTAGATTTCAAGTGATTTATTAATTTTATTAATTTTAAGAGTACATCTGTACAATAAAAACAATCACAATATTATCGGCAAATAAACCAGCGAAGTGATGAAGTAGTATGGATGTAGTTTATTCTTTGATTATATGAAGTACCGTATGACGAAAAAATATTTGATTAAGTACTTCAATAATCAAAGGAAGTACCTAATCCAATAATCAAATTATTTTCATTCCACACATTATATGGATTGGTACCGGTACCTAAGCACTAGAAATTTGAAAAAAAGATGTGAGTTCTTCTCGTATCGTGAAGCACTAAGACAATAAACACGCTAGTACCTATGCGGTAACTACTTACAAGATCTTTCGATCGATCAGTGTAGTCCGAGGAATTGAGCTAGACAAAATCTGACTTTTGATCTGTATTCCTTATTTAATGCCTTTTCATACGATACCAGACGCAGACCCTCACAATCATTGGATCCCCTCAGAATGATTGTTTTTGAATTTGAAACCTTAAAAAGTGAACCTTCCTCTTAATGGATTTCACCCAATCTCCTATCAGTTCATCTACCACTTACCAAAAATCTACCACCCAAGTTTCACGTTTCTGTGACGCATAGTTTGGCCGCAAACGTGCGCACAAGAAAAGGGACATATATATGGCTTATATATATAAACTTTTAAACCAAGGTCGGATTTGGGTTCTCCTGGTCCTAATTAGTGATACTGAGTAGAAATTTTTCAATTCTGCGACATCACGGGAGAAACGAATAGGTAGAGTTCCTTTTGGAAATCTACCTAACACATTCCAAATGGAAATTAACCGGCAAAAAAAAAATACTCTCATTATCAAAAAAAATCTTTTAAATTATTAGGTGCAATGGAGCGCGGCAGCCCTAGAAGGTCACATTTTTTAATTTAACATTGTAGGCCCGGCGCTATTAACATACCAAAAAATCAAAACTACTGGACTTTTTGCAAGGTAATTGTCACAATTTTACTGGGGTATAGTAACTAGCGAGCTTACTGCGCTGTGACAGTAGATTTATCTAACAAACTAGCATGTGTAAACGTTTTAGTATAAATACAATTCCAGCCTTATCTTAATTCTAAAGTATCAACCTACATAAATATTCTATAGAGTTCATCATGGGCGTCGTCAGAGGGGGCAACTGCCCCCCCCCCAGAGAGTGGAATAGGTATATATTTTTTCATACTAAATGATAAAACCTCACAACAAATCACATAACTACCACAAATTTAAACATCATATC
Organism: Ceraclea dissimilis; assembly: GCA_963576895.1. Taxonomy (NCBI): domain Eukaryota; kingdom Metazoa; phylum Arthropoda; class Insecta; order Trichoptera; family Leptoceridae; genus Ceraclea; species Ceraclea dissimilis. The sequence continues at coordinate 3,468,410 of OY756360.1, forward strand.
ATAAATTTTCTAAAATTAGGATGAAAATCCATAAGTACCATTTAAAAATTTACCAACGGCGCTATTTTTTATTACTTCTTCATAAAAAAAAACATCTTTCTTAGATATTAATGTGCAAAGTATTACATACTTTTCAAATAAACAAACCACATCATGACCTCCTTCACTATGTCTCACTAAAAAAAATCGCCTGGGGCGCTATTTACGCGTGTTTTACGCAATATATATATATATATTTTTCAATTTTAGTGCCCCCTACCTTAGCTTCGAGGCTGGCGAAGCCCATGGAGTTCATAACAATGTATTTTGAGTTGAGTTTAAAGCGAAGTTTGCCTGAGAACACACTCAAGAACTTTCATACTAATTACTATATTTAACTTAAGTTAACATCTAATCTTAATTACTTTTTAAAACATCTCGAGACGTATCAGTTGAGTAAGTATTACACTTATCTCTCTGCCTACCCTCTTAGAAATTAAATCTACAAACATGCGTGGAATTTCGCTAAAAATATTCGCGTAATAATTTTAAGGTTTAAGGTATTTTATAAGCTATGTGGAGTGGATTACTCATCCTGGCAACATAATTTCACGAATGTGTGAGTTTCGGAATTCGGAACGATTTCTAAATTTAAATTTGAAAATATTACAAGTATTTGATAGTAACGCAATTAGAGGAGCTTCCTCTCAGTTCGTCATTTTTAAAATTCATTCGCGTATGGATTTTCAATACCGGTACATTACAATAAAATTCAACATATCTGTCCTTTTTGGTACTTGTTTCCTACAGAATTACAATGTTCCATACCTAAAAGTTTCATTTTTTTATTTGAACAAGTACCTACTTGCATTTTGACGACATATTTGACGACACCAGTGGTACAGAGTGACAATGACCACAGAGCTATGGAAGTTGGGAGGGAGGTCTATATCCAGCACTGGAATAGTGAAGGCTGATGACGAATATTGTTTTGTCGTAACTTCAAGAGTCAACTTCAATTCAACTTTCAAGAGTAGTATGTCTAGATGATTTACAACAGATGGTGATAACTTATCACAAAATAAAATATACGTTCAATAATCTTCGTCTACTTCTTTTCAGCCCCTTTCTCTCCACTGCTGGATATAGGCCTTTTCCCGTCTCTTCCCCAACTCTATGTTTTGGGTGCTCTGCCTCCACCCATGTCCCACCGACTCGATGATATCATCAGCCCATCTCCTTTGTGGTCTCCCTACACATCGTTTATTTTCTTATGGTCTCCAGCTCAGTACTCTGGGGCTACATCTGCCGTCCTTTAGCCTGCCATATGACCTGCCCACTGCCATTTCAGTGTCCCTACTCTCTCCGCAACTTTAATTTTTATATAGCAGATATTGTTGATTTTCGACTATCGAATACACGCACGATGTGTGTGTGTGCGTGCGTGTGTTTTAAAACCACCACACCACACCTCTGCGTAAACTGTTATAATGGAATAAGATTCTGAATGGGTGGCTGCCACCTAGTATTACCATATTATTCAAGCTATTTAATGCTTAGGATGAAATGGATAGTTTATGTACGGGTAGGTACCACTAACTACCTATAAGTATGCAAATATAATCATTACAAGTTACAGGTATATATCACCAAAGTGGCATCTATATTAAGGGCTCGGCACCAAGAATGACGTCACAGTCATTTCCCACGGCATTAAGGTTCAAAATCGCGTGAACAATCGCATAATAAAATAGTTACTATAGCGTTTTTTCCATTTTTTTGGGTTAATTTTGCGCAAAAAAATTACGGTTATTCCCTAGATTTTAATGCATATTATCAGAACAAAAAAAAAATCCTCCGTGACTTTCGGGAAACGAGTTTCCGTGTTTCGGAAAAAAGATCAAAGGTGTTTCACAATTTTTAATGAAAAATCTATACAAGATATAAAAAATCTTTTACGGTTATTCCCTAGACAAATGTTCAATGCATCTACCCTATTTTGTTTCAAAGCATATTTAGTAACGGTTGTCGAGATAGAAGGTCTCCCGTTTTTAGAAATTGTTGAAATGTCACTATGCATACTGTTAAGTACACGAGTATAATATAAATGTGTAAGAGAACTGTTAGTCATATAGATATAGAATATAGATAGTATAAGGAATGAAGAGAAATTAGACTTCACCTACGTGTAAATTAAATTTAGCACGCCATGTCTAATCCTAAATATTAAACCCTACGATGGAACCTGAAACCGACCCTGATCTCGATCAAATGAGAGGAAACTACAGGGTCGCATCAGCAGTTTTTTTCACTCCGGTTTTAAATCCATCAGAAAGACAGTATTTAGTCTCTAGAGTGTCATTTTTATGGATTGGAATCAAAATACAATACGGATGTTGACAGTTATTTTGCTTGTTCTTGTATTACTATTTGTACCTACTTCAATACTTTTTTTTTGTTTTACGTTAATATTGAAGTTCCCTCCGCACACCCGAAAAGCACAGATGCCTTTTTATTCGCTCTTTCAGCCCAAAGTAACTCAGACGGCCCCAGGGTTAGCCGGAAGGGCACCCCCCAGAATGACACCTTCAATATCTCTGCTACAAGGAGGATAACAAATAATGAGCTACATTACATAATAACTTGAGACTAATTACATAACTATTCGACTGAGCTAGAGGCAGCAAAAATAAAGGACCCTGAGGACTTGACATAATAAATCTAAACCTGTAACAAACTTAAGTATTTGTTACGATAAAAATTTCGCCAGCGGCGCTATTCACTCATTTGTGTGTCACATTTAGCAAACTAAAATTTCAGTTGTCCCCATAGCTTCGAAGCTGGCAAGGCCCGTCCTTTTTTTAAATATTCAACAACACATTTCATCACACATTGATGGAGAAAAGTGGTTTAATTACAATGTATTATTAATTAATAACAAAATGCATGTAGGTACGTCTGTGTACTTTCAAAACCATTTCCATTTCCGACAATCTCATCATCATCGTTCAAGAAACACCAAAGCGACCGCACGAAAGCGCTTATTTCAACACCGCCCCTGTTCGATATTATTACAATCCTCTATATCCATCCCTTTCTTATGTATTACTATTATTACATCATCGCTTCTCTTCACTCTCGCTTCAATCTTAATTCAAAATATTGTTCTCGAATCATAGATTACATTTACAAAAGACTCGTCATATTTATATGGAAAGTTCAAAATAAAGCAGAAAGAGTTGAATTAATTTTAAACTACAGTTTTGTTTTCTGACAACGTTTCTATTAAAATTCTAGAAGTGTTGTCGCCATAGATTGTTGAAAATTATTTTAATTCCATTTGACATGGATAGGTTGCTTCAATTCAACTCCATACAAATTCAAAATGAAGCCAATTTATCGACACAATGGTGTCAAAATCGTTGGGTTTTTTATATCTCTCACTTCACCAACTGTCAACAATCGATCGTAATTGTAACAATAGTGTTGAACAACACGTTTTACAGCAATTGAAGAAAATATCACTGTGTCTTAATCTTTTAATATCACGTACTCGTACCTACACATAAATTGTTTCATGTTTATTATTTTTTCATGTTCTCCAGGTACGCACGTACTATGTTTTTCAATAAACTACATGGAGCCCATGGAGCGTGTCATCCTCGAAAACCATGTCTTTTTGACGTACCGTAAAGGTTTAGAATGTATCTATAAAGTACTCGGTATGACTACACAAGGAATGATTTTTATTTATTCATTTGCACCACTTAAAATTTGCAAAAAACAGAAATATTTAAAATCTTGCAATAAGAATATTTCTGTTATATAAGGACCAAGAAAGAGAGGACGGCCAAAGAAGTCCCTCGTAGAGACCATCAGAGGGGACATGGAACACCTGGAGCTTACTTCAGAAGACTGCCTCGATCGGGGCAGATGGAGAGAGCGTATTCGAGCCGCCGCACCGAGCCCAAATAAATGGGATATGATGCAGAGAAGAGATAATATTTTCAGTTGAAAAGTTGGCTGGAAATTTCAAGAACTAAAATTTTTCAAATTTGATAGAAAGCGTTGAAATGTTCAATCTATGACATCAGTGATTATTCAGTTGTGGTTTTTGTAACAGAAAGCCTGTAACGAACGTTGTGGTTTTCAGGCTTTGCTCATTCTTACATCTCACTCTTACATTACCGAACTAACAATCTCTGTCCCGCTCTGTCGTAATATTACAAGCAATGTTCCGTACAATTCATTACGTCTCTCTCTCGCGTAAATTAAATAGTTTACCATCTCTGTCGGATAAGGAGGGTGTCTCCACTTCAGTGGTTCTAAACCTTTAAGTATTTATATCCAGATCTACTATTAGACCTTCAACTCGTCAAGTTCCCCTCTTAACAAAGATGGTGGTTTAAGTTTAATTATTCAACATTCGATGTGCAAAATATAATATTTCTATCAAATAATAAGTGAGGCAATATTATTAGAAATCCAAAAATAAGTAATTTATTTATATACACTTTTGGTAAACAAAATACAAAGGTAGGTTAAAATTACAAATTTTGTTCACTAGAGCGAGCCAGCTATCCCTAAATGCACTAATAGGTACATACACAGTAATTATTGTAAAAAAAGTCTTTTAGAACCACGATTTATTTACATACAAATTAACACAAATCTAAAAATTCAGTAACTTATGAATTGCGTGCTAACTAAAATATGACTTTCTTTTTATTTATTTAAAGAAAAAAAAAGCAAAAACCCTTAATCCGGTTAAAAAGTGTTCCTGACCAATCAAGTCAGAAGCGGTGGTATGGCAGGCAGCACGGGAGCCTAGGCTTTGAAGGATACTTATGTCGACGCAGCCTACACGGGCAAAGGGCAACGTCGAAATGCCACACGGAAAGTAAGTCAATAAAATGGGCAAGTCAGACATTTTGAAAAAAAAAACTAACAAGCGAACAAACCAGCTTGGCATGAACTTACTATCGTTACTATTAATTAATTAAAATTTACCAATTGAAACCTGTTTATGATAAAACAGTGCCTAATAAGTAGGTACGTAGGTACTACAATTTTGAACTGTCACCTAAAGTAAATCTGTGTGCAAAATTTCAAGGTGCTGGGACATTGTAAAGTTATTAAAGATTGAAAGTTGTTAACGCAGACAGCGACAGATGAAGTTAATGAAAACGCAGCAAAAATTTGATTAAAGAAATCTAAAATGAGGGAATTACATAGATTTTTTGCACTAAAATTAAGTCCATTCATCCATCATTTCTAAAAAGTTCGGATTTCATCTCTAAAAGGTTCGGATTTTCAAACCACTTTGTATGCTGAAAAGACTATGATTAAAAATGAACTGAATCCATGAGCTGAAACTTTGAATTACTTTTCGCCAGCTCAATCAAACTACGTTGAAATAATTTTAAATTCTCTCTATCCTCTCGTATTTTGCTACCCACGATGTTGTCTCTGTGCCGCATTTCGTATTTTTAACTTAATAATTACAGGTATAAATTAAACAAGGTACGGTATAAATGTCTTCTGCTCATCTAGTATGTACAAACATTATGTTTGTACAATCCCAAAACGGATTCAAAGATGTCGAAGGTAAATAATAATTAGAAGCAACCGAGGTGTATTCAAGCCTTCTCTGCCTTCCAAGGATATTATTATTATTTCTAACTGAAACCCGTCAAAACTGACGCGGTTTGCGTGGCAGTGGAAAAAAACGAACGCCAGATTTTCCTATCCTTACACTATAGTAACTGAATGCACATTCTTAAGAGAAACTAGTAAATAGCAATTCACCAAATTTACCGTATTTACCAATTTACCAACAAACCGTGTGTAGATTGTCGGTGTGTCGAACTTTCGGCCTACATGGTGAGCTCAGAACTATGACGTATTTACTTGTGCAGCGTGAGCAGTGTAATGAAAGTTAGTATGTGTTGTAGTGTATGAGATGTAAACTTTTGCAGCGAGAGCAGGTCGCGAGTGTGTCGTGGAGGTGTATCGGTGGAAGGTGGTGTAGTATTGCATTACGCAATATTATGTAAATGAAAAGCAGTATTAGCCGAACACATTTCAACCCTAGCTGAAGGCATTGCGGTCGAGAAGTGTATGACATTTCATATATATTCGTACAACTTGCAGAAGTTGCCAGGGCCCTGCGTTACAAACATACCTGATTTCCATCAGAATTATGTAAGTTGATTTTCAGGCTTCAAAGGGTCGGAGGCGTAACGTCGTACATAAAGGGTTGCGCCATAAATTATGCAGTAAAGCCTTTCACATTGAATGAGGTGACAGTTCAAAATTGTTATTTTTTTTATTTAAGGTTTCTATAAATACATCGCCGCAGAGGTCTAATTATTATTTAATGACGATACTGTGCGTCGATACCTTATTACAAAATATAAAAGTTTTTTTTTTATATTTTAAATCGCCCGGGAATACGAAAGCGAATTTTTGCAGAAGGCTTACGGTCTGGTAACGAGGAAAAATAATTTGGGTAAGTACATAATATTACGATGTTATCATTTCGGGATTAAATATTTCAAGTTTTTTTTTTAATATTCCTACGTTGAAAAGTTCGTATTTACATTCGTATATTGTTTGCTTTGCCGTGCAAAAACCTGGAAACGAAATCCTTTGTGAATCAAGGAGTACTTTATACAAGATATAAGTTACATTACCTCTGATTCCACAAAGGAAACTGTTTTTTATCGAAGGTAGGAAAATATTAATGAAATTTATTCTCTATGATCTCTTTGAAAAATCAACTTTCACAGGGAATTGTGGATATTACGTGGAAAACGAAAGTAAATATTATGTTACTAGCTATAGCCCGCCAAAAATGACGCTGTTTACGGGGTAGGTAGAGAAGACAGATCCTTAAACGTATAATTTTAGTATTATTATTCTCCTTTCGTATGCAAATTAGCATTGTATTATTAGTATCGGGTTGACTGTAAGATATTGCTTTTGCAATAAGTCCGCCTTTTGGCACACTGTATTGTCTTGTTTTCGTTACTATACATATTTACTGGCCAATAAAGATTTATTTATTTACCAATGTAGAGGATAATTTCCATGTATCAATTTTGATAGTATGTATGTAAGATTGTTAACAAACATTCATTGGTAACTATAAACTATTTTAAACATTTAAGATTTTTTGTACCAAATACTGTCTATTTGATTTACAAGAAAAAAATATTGTAAGTACGTTTATTCTTATGGTACATTAAATTGTCATTTAGGGCGCATTTTCTTTTCTACTTGATAATATTTTGAACCACAATATTCTCGACGGAGTTTGACACATTCTATCGATGACTATCGAAAACATTTTGCACAATCGTATAATGTCAATGAATGCAAAGGGTTGTGAACAACGATATGTCTTATATTGCACAATATTATGTCACAAATGTGGAATTGGCGAAAAATTCTCGATCAAGATTGAGAGCGCAATGCTCGCGAGGTGTTTTAAATTTCGCATAATTCGAACAGCTTGCAAAAGTTTCCACGGCTCTGCGTTACATTGTTACTCAATTATCACCAGAAATATGTAAGTTGATTATGTCTAAAGTGAGGAACTTAATGTAAATAAAAATAGTAATTAGTAGATTACTTTGTTTTTTTCATCGACATAATATATTAAGTACTACCTAGACAGAGTACTCAATGCTAGAAGTGTAACAAAACTGGTGCCCACAAACTGTCAAATCGTATGGAAAATTTTGACAGTTTGTGGGCAACGGTTTCGAAATTTTGTTCTCATAGTTAAAAACTGTATTAGTTTTAACGTTATTTAGGACTAAAACGATAGTTTTAAAGATGTTTAAGTTTTTATTATTGATATCGAGTATAAGTCACTCGTTGACGGGTGGATTGCCGTTTAAAAAAAAAAAATTATTGATATCTTGTTAATAGTGTGACCTTTGCGACTCTAAAATACCAAAAAGTGCCGTGCGTGAAATTGCGACACTTCCATTCTATTGAAAATACATAGAATCAGGTCTCTAGTAATTAATATGTAATCTTTTTGGTTTTTTTTATATAAAAAGGATTTCAATTTATGTAAATAAAATCAAATACTTTTTTATACATTTCAAAGGAAGCGAAAAAATGTGTTGCTTTGTGTTGTGAAGTGGAGTAAATGTCAGCAAAGGGGATTAATCTCGCGCCCACCCGCTTGACAGTTGAATACATTAACAACCTGGCTACCGATAATGGTCAGTTCATGACTTCATGACTTTAAAAACAAGTTTCAAATATACATGATTGGTACCGTATAAAATGGTTATTGCTGAATTTGACCAAACGTAACTTTCTCAAAACCAAGACGATCAACATTAATTTGACCAATAACCAATCCAATCAACATTCATTTGAACAACAGTCAATTTGATCAACACTAATGTGACCAACACCAATGCGATCAACGATCAATTCGATCAAGATTATCATCTGCTTACCTTAATACTATCTATGGCACGGTGTCATTTTGGGAAAGGCTTGTCCAGGTTTTGTCCAGTGATATTGTACAGAAACCACTATTGTACCAGTACAAAAAAATTGAATTGAACGAAATTGTCAAACAAGCATATTTTTACTCACGTAATGTACAGTGTTTTCCATTCCATCCTTGTGAACAGACACAGGTCCCATTCTTGCATTGTCCATGTTCAGCGCATCTCGTGTCGCAAGCTTTCTGATCGCACTTCGTTCCAGCCCATCCAGGATCACAGCGACACTTTCCAGAGGCACATACTCCATGAGATCCACAGTTCAGACCGCAAGCAGCTGAAAAAATATAAATATTAATACTGAAATTATCTAGATTACAAGAAGTTAGCGGTTCAAAATAATACAAATTAAAATGGAAAACATTTTCTCAAGAATTATTTCAAAGTATAAAGAAGAATAACCGGGGAATTAATCGTGAAATGCCAACCAAAATTATAATTCTGAAGTTTCCCTAAACCGTTGTTGAGTACTCCGTTGAGTACCACGATAAGGGTCATCGCCCTTTCAAGAACATCTCAAGGTTATTCTATCATGAGACACTTCAAAAATATTAATGAAAGGGAAAATTCAAGATTGCATAACAAATAATTCTTAATATTTCATGTGACCAAATTTCTTACCTTGAGAACAATCATTGCCTGTCCAGTGTTTGTCACAGATGCACTTTCCGCTGTCCAGATCGTAGGTGCCATGCTGTGAACATCCAGGGAGACACTGATATACTTGGCGATCCACGTCAGCGCAAGAATCTCCTCTCCAACCAGCTTTGCAATAGCATTTACCAGATACGCAAGCTCCGTGGCCGGAACACTCAGGATCAGGACAATCCTCTGTGAATCAAAAAGAGAAATGTGAGTAGAATAAGCTGCCGAGATGAGATTGCTAAGAAAAATGTGAGGAAAGTGTTAAGGAATGAAGTGACCAGAGAGTTGAGTGAATGTATGTAAAATGGATCTTGTGACTAGAATAAAAAAGATGAGATGTTTGGGACATGTAGAGACTGTAGATAGGATTAATTATGAAATATACATGAGAGAAAGAAGAAGTGTAAGAAAATGCTGCCGTCTAAGAACCAGGTGGCTTGACTAGACCATGTAGACCAGATTCCCAAAGCACGTTTTGAGTAAAATGAGTCGTAGCGTGTGTATGACGACTGCCCAGTGCCCACCCCGCAAGGGATGCGGCATGAGGGGATAGAATGGAATAAGTGGATACGAAAATATTAAACAGATTTAAATTTTGAATGAAATGAAAACCAGCATTTTTATTTCTGAATTTAATTCTAATGATAAAAAGCAAAAACCCGTAATTGAATTTCAGACAAAAGATAATTAAAATTCATTAATAAGAATTAGATAAATAACATCATTGTGAAGAAAATCTGGGGAAGAAAATCGAAACAATGGAGAAAGTTAAAAATTTTCAGAGTCCAAGAAATAAAAATGCTAATTAAGAAGGCAAAGGGTAAAACTCGTTAAGGCTTTTGCGGAGGAATTTCTCACTCGCTCCTCTTTGAAGAAATATTTTACTTATTCTGGGAAAGTATTGATAGCTTCATTAGATCCTGAAAGTGGAAGATAATATCAACTAAATAGAAATTATTAGCCCCAGTGAGAAAAAAGGAGTTTATTTTTATGGGGGGTGTTTTTTTTTCGATTAACCTCGAACTTGGGTTTTCAGCTCTACGAAGGAAATTATTTTTTTCGATTAAAGTTCGTGACCCAACTATGACGTCACGGTCATTTACCGCGGCGTTATTTCAATTGAAAATCATGTTAATCTGTCAACTTATTGTACTTAAATATGTCTACATCTAAATAAATAAATAATCTTCAAAATCGCATTAAAAAATGTGAAAATATTTGGCAATAAGCCCGCTCTTTGTATGTTTCTGTACAATAAAGATTATTTTTTTTATTTATTTTATTTTTAAATAGCGTTTTTTTTTAACTTTTTGGAATTAATTTCGCTCCATTAAAAAACTTTTAAGTCATTTACTTTATTTAAGACATTTTATCAATAAAAAAAATCTTTGCGACTTTCGGGAAACGAGTTTCTGTCTTTCGGAAAAAATATCAGAGGTGTTTTTCACATTTTTTTTATTATAAAGGTTCAATGTATTTACTCTATTTTTTCCAAAGCATATTTAGTAAGTTGTCGGAATCGAAAGTCTCCCGTTTTTTGTTGTTTTTTTTAATGTCGATATGTCTAGTCTTAACCTCGAACCTGGGTTTTTGTAGAGACGAAGGGAATTATTTTTTTCGATTAACCTAAAAACTCATTACGTCTTTGTATTATTATTGGATGCATCCTTAAATTCCAATTAGAAAGCTGACGACGGTTCCGGAATAAATCAGGTTGATGGTATTTTCCGGCAAAAAGAGGGTGAGATAATGGAATTGAAAGCATTCACAGTGAAACTGATACTCGCAATATAATTATATCGTCAGAGCTGGTAATCTCAGTCGTGGTCAACGGTTGACCGTAAAAAAGAGAAACAATAGAAGATTATATCGGACAAACGCTAAAAAAAACAGTATCTACATATAACCTGTAACCTCCTTGGACAAGGATATTGAAGGAACGTAATTCGGGGGTGGGGTTTGCCGGGGGGCTCCCTTAAGGCTAACCCTGGGCCTACCTCTTAATAATATTTTGCTAGAAGTGCGGGTAAAGAGGTCGCTATTAATGCGCCTGAGCTACCCGGGGATGTGGAGGTCCTTAAGCCCGCGGGATTTTCCTTCAATCTAACCGTAGAATGACAAAGTAGTATCTTCAACTTCTTCTTATTCAGCCATCCCTCCACTGCTGGATATAGGCCTCTTCTAACATTTTCCAAGTTTTTATACTTTGGGCTTTGCTCACACAGTTCCTTCCTGCGACTGGGACTATATCATCTAAGTACCCATTTCTTTTGGGGTCGTCTCACAGGTCTTTTATTCTCTCATGGTCGCCATCTTAGGATTCTGGGTGCCCATCTCTCATTTCCCTGTCTCGCAACGTGGCCCGCCCATTGCCGTTTTAACCCAGCGATACGGTCTGCTGCTATGTCGGTAACCTTTGTTCGGCGTCAAAGTAGAACATTCTATCATATTTAGTGGTCAATACTGATCAGATAGACCCATGATAATATGAAGTTTCGAGAGATAATAGAAAGTTTCGCCAACTTCTGATAGAGGAGGCACAATAAATATTTGCGATGATGATTTCATCAATACAAAATAATAATAGACAATTTATAATGCGCCCTTTTTTAAATTTACTCCACTTCAAGGGCGCCTCCTAAATATTAACATTAATACATACATAGCCTGACCTAGTTACACAGTAAATGACCTTCCAAACAAGTGAGTTTTCAACAAACTATTGAACACAGCGAGAGACTGTGTCTTACGCACTTATTCAGGAAGATCATTACACACAGATGGTCCAGCAGAGCTGAAGGGTCGGAAGGAGTACTTCGGTCTGCCTCTTACTCTGATTTCCATCAACCTGACACCAATATCACAGCCTGATAGGAGAGTGGCTTGCCTTTGTCGTATATATGTATGTACATCGTGTGATATTGGAAAGACATGATTCAAAGATTAAGATCGCGAGAGCGCAGGTATTAAAGTGCCTCAGGAGGCAAGTTGTGAATGTCTTCCATTGTGCCGCTGAACCTAGTGAACTGACATTCCCACCACTACAGGTGTTGTTGGATTTGTCCCGCTCATGATGGTGAAGCCTGCACCTTTATTCATATCCAGTTCGGGTTATGCCAAAATAGCATGGTGAATGGCTACGAGGTGGCATGGTTTTAGGGTCGTTTATAACTACTATCGTTTTCAATGAATATGTTTAATTATATGTAAGACTTATTCTTTTGCTCTCCCGACAAAGTTGTCTTCCTCTGTTCTCTGAGAAAGTTCTACATTTCTAATTACTCTCTCACGTGACTAAGTATTAAAGATTCTATTACTCCCCCCACCCCTCGTCTCTTCAGCAGCCCTCGGGTGGAGTTGTTATTGTTATTTACTTGCTGGAAGATACAAACTTGTAATATAGGTAATTACAAAACATCTTAAGATTACAAACTTTAGTAACAATGTAATAATGGGAGCGAAACGATCAAATTAACTAGGCGACGTATGAAAATTATAATTGGATTGGAGAAAATCGTCACGATATAGAATTTTGAAACATTATCTTGAATCTAATATTGTTACCAGAATCATCATCATCATCAGTGGTTCTATAGCCCGTTATGAGCCTTGGCCTCCTCCAGCGTTCGCCTCCATCTCCCTCTATCTCGGCATGCATTCCTTCAGTCCCTAATGCCAACGGCATCCACATCCTTTTGCACTCCATCCATCTAACGGAGTTTGGGTCTTCCAACGCTACGCCTACCTTGTGGCCTTGTATGGAGGATTTTCTTTGGCACTCTCTCCTCATTCATTCTCTTCACGTGCCCAGCCCACCCCAGTCTTCCTATTTTGATACATTTTATAATATTGGACTCATCATACATTTTTACCAGTATAGCAGTGTTGTATCTCAGCCTTATCAGTCAGAAGAGGCTACATATTATCATTCATGATTGACATATTATAAACTCATCAGCTTAATTGGGAAACATTCACCTCTCCAGATATCACGGATATCAAAGATACACGGGTCCCAAAATATGTACAAGCATTGGTGCTTGAAATATCGATATTATGAAATCTTCCAACAATATTGCTGATCTATTTTTATTTTTATGTACAGTCCGTACTATAGATTAAAATACTACAACACTAATACTACAAATCTTCTGAAAATACAAAAGTCAAAGTTATCAATGCTTACTTAAATCTTTTTTCTCTAGGGGGCACCTATAAAAAATTATAACCATTAAACTGAAAAACGTCCGGAATTTCTTCCTTTTTTGGCTCGCCCTAGTGAACGCACAAAGCTGGGGAGGTTACAAACTTGGATTCTGAACCACGAGACTGACCTATATAGTACCTATAATATATCCAAAAATCATAAATATTTTGAGGTGGTCGGTAGCCTGGTTGGTAACGCGCTCGACTGTTAGTCCAGTGGACGCGGGTTCGATCCCCGATGCCGACCTACTCCACTTCACAACTCAAGCTTTTCAAACTTACTGTGCATTGTACAAAGATGTATTTGATTCATTCGCTTCTCGTCTTTCAAGGTAAACTACTATTTTCATTCTCTATTCAACGGAGAGTAATACGGCTCTATAGATCTGTCCTTTCAGGAGTTTTAAACTCTACAGAACTTGTGGGTAAGAAGGTATAATAAATCCAATCAAATTCTCAGTCACTTTCTAATATGTTTACTTTTAAAGAAGGTAAACTTCTCTCATTTCTTCTCAATATAATTACCAGGGCAGGTACTGTTATTAATAAATAATATCGGAGTTTCATAAAAGACACATCAATCAAAATAGCGTCAAATAAATTGAGAAGTTATACAGTAAGATAAATCGATCACAAGGAGGAAGGAAGGAAGGAAGGTAGTTATCAAAAAAGTCAATTCTCATTATATGATTGAAGAGAAAACGGAAAAGTTTTAGTTTGTACCTACTTACTCGGAAACAACTTATTAAAAGAAATTACTTAGGATACTTTGGGGTAATGTTTCTTTTGAAAGTCGAGTACTTCTTGAATTCATTGATTTTATTGAAAGAACTCTCAATCTATCACCAATTATGAGTAAGTATATTATGTTGGATTTTTGAAATAAAGCCATATTTTTTATATTTTGGACATATTTTTTTAGTTTCAGTTTATAGAACTTGCACACAGTAAACTTTATTATATTTATAACAAAATTTAGCAAACGTGTTTTGTTTTGAAAAATAATTAATTACCTAGCTCTATAATATAAGTTCCCCTTATAAGAAGTAGAACTACAAATAATATACAATTTTGAATTCTATTTAATTGAAAAACAATTCGTACAAATTTCCAGTGTGGTATACATCGCCAGCGCCGGGGTTGAACACGGCACCTCCCGCTTGAGAGACTGCCGCCTCATCCAACTGCGCCAACTATGTTGAGTAGTGTAGGTACTTACCGGTTTGTTATCAAATAAATAAGTAGAATACTTACGTTGATCACAAGCATCCCCTTTCCATCCCCGATTGCAGACACACTGTCCAGATACACAGCGCCCCTTGCCACCGCAGTCAGCTGGAAGACAGTCACCCTGGGGCACATCGCACTCTGGCCCCTTCCAACCCTCTGAGCAGTGGCATACTCCTCCGCCATATTGACCATGACCAGAGCACAGCACTGGGCAGACGCCTGTAAAGCAGAAGATAATCATAACATTTAGTTGAATGAAGACAATAAATAAGTATTATACTATACCCTCACGCCACCTCCCTTGCGGGATAGGCAGAGAGAACGGATCGCCAGACTTTCCTATCCTTACACACACTTCGGGCTCCCGTCACATTCATGCAATTCCTCATACACATTCTACGATTACTTTTACTCGAAACACGTCCGTCCTTGAGAATCTGTTCAACATGGTCCAGCCATGTGGAGTTCTTGGACGGCCGTGTTTCATTACACCTCTTCTTTCACCCAGGTAAATTTTCCTTGTTATCCTTTCATCGATCATTCTCTCCACATGTCACACACAAAAAATAAGTACCAAACCGTAAAAACTTTTAAAGTAAAGAGAAAGTCTATAGTATAAACTGGAATGGACGCTTTGTGTGGATTGCTTGTTTTCACCGAAATGGAAATCGCTTTATTCTCTGTATGCATATAGATTATAACAGATAGTGTCCCCTCCTATAAATAAATACAATAGTAGGATTAAGAGTGTGCATACCGACATTTCAAAATTTTCTAAAAACGGGAGACCTTCTATCTCGACAACCGTTACTAAATATGCTTTGAAACAAAATAGGGTAGATGCATTGAACCTTTATCTAGGGAATAACCGTAATAGATTTTTTATATCTTGTATAGATTTCGCAAAAAAATATTTAAAAACACCTCTGACCTTTTATCCGAAAGACGGAAACTTGTTTCCCGAAAGTCGCGGAGTATTTTTTTTTCTTGTACTGATAATATGCATTAAAATCTAGGGAATAACCGTAAAAGTTTTTTGATAGATGCAAAATTAACCCCAAAAAATGGAAAAAAAACGCTATTTTTACCATTTTATCATGCGATTGTCACGCAATTTTGAACCTTAATGCCGTGGGAAAAGACTGTGACGTCATTCCTGGTGCCATGCCCTTAACAACTATTGGAATAGTCGTAAAAATGAAGTTCTTACAGCTCAAGTTGACAACTAAATGGTGTGTTTAGTTGCGTGTAACATGTTATTTGTATAATGGATGTAAAATATGTTCAATGGATGTATGATTATATTTATGTACGTAGGTTCATGTTAAATAAATCCGGGCATTAGTTTTACGTCAGAGAAATGTAAACACAAAACATGCACGGTGCATCCCATGTGAAACACCCAAGTGGTCAAGATTAGATTATAAATGCGACCGGGTTGCAACCAGAGTGGTCACAAAATGATTCCCATTTTTGGTTGAGTGTGGTACTGCGTAGGAATGGCGACCGAATTTGCGACTAGTGTTCACCCCAGTGTTCACCCATAATCTTGTTGCGGTGTGGGTACTGGGACCGAATTGCAGCCGAAATAGTTGCATGGTAGTTGCAGAATATTTTGATATTAAATTTGTTCAACAGAGCTATTGAGCTGTTAGTCTGTCGAAAAAACATGAGTAGCATAACTTACTGAAAAAACAATGTACCTACATACTTAGTTTTTAAAAGTTTGTAGGTTTTGAGTTATAGTCGAAAAATTACAAAAGAATATAATCTTTGCTGGAGGGTGAAATTTATGCCCTACTTTATTTAGCTCGCTCTAGCGTGTGAACAGTTTATTCCACAAATAAGATTTAAGTACATCACTGTTTATAGGAAATCTATATATCTATCTATACCCTCACGCCACGTCCCTTGCAGGGTAGGCAGAGAGGACAGAGCGCCAGACAGCCCTATCCTTACACACACTCCTAGCTACCGTCACATTCATGCAATTAGTCATACACGCTCTCCGATTCCTTTTACTCAAAACGCGTCCATCCTTGAGGATCTGGTCGACATGATCGGACCAGGTCAGTCTCGGGCGGCCGCGCTTTCTCACCCCTCTTCGCTCATTCAGATATATCTTTTTTGTCATCCTGTCATCATTCATTCTCTCAGTTTTATTCTTGCCCTGAGATTATTTTCTCTAAAATAAATACTTTTTGAGTTATAAGTGAAAGTCTGAAGAAAGACACTTTTTCTCGTATATTCTGAGATTACTAAGAACGCATCACATTTACGAGGTGGCAAAGTTGAAATTCGGATTCAGCGCCCCCAAAACAATACGGGATTATGAAAATAAACAGTTCTATTTTCTTTTCTCCACCAAACTACGGTTTTCCTGTACTTCCTATATGCCGGGTAGTTCAGCTTGTAGTATTTAAGTACATCTGATGATAATGTTAATGTTTGTATGTATGACAATGATTGAACAGTAGTTTACACATGTCACAAACACAATGGGCTTAAAGATCTTATCGTCAAAATGTTTAAAAATAAAATAATACTGTTTATTGTCCGTGTCATCCTAGTGTTTATGTTGAGTAGGTACCAAACCAATACATAATATAAATACTCAATATATTATCAGATTATCACCCTCTAAAGTTCCTTTAGGGAACACATAGAGATCATTAGACCCAGCCATATAAGAGGGCACTAGGCAGTGCGTTCACCAAGTTTTGCCTTTTAAAACCACTTTAGCTTCGAATTTAGCGTACTTCGAATATTGTGAAATTATTCCGAATCCCGCGAACACACCTACAAAAGCGCCGCAGGTGATTTTATATATATAAATAAATAAAAAAAATGCCATATGAAACATGCTTTTAAAGCAATTTCACGTAAGTACATTCAACGAGTCTTCACTACCCTAAATAGTTATAGTTTTAACCATTTTGGGGCAATTTTGCCCTATTTGCCATCCACTGCACACAATGAAATGTGTACAGGTAATTTATTTAAAAAAAATTGAGTATGTTATTGCCCCACTAGACTAATAGTTCTGGGGCAATACTAGTAACAATTTAATACCAGGTAAAGTGAAAGTATACAATAAGTACCTACAGGTATTAGAAGTGTGTGTATGTAGGTACTTACTATGTAGGACATGTTTTTGTAAATTTTATAATTAGGTACGCATGAGTTTTTAAAAATATTCCAGTAGCGTACGAATTACTGAAAAATCTATGTTAATGATGTAATTATGATTAATTTCCATCCACTTTAGAACCTTCAGAAAGGTAGGAAATGCTTAAAATTCCTCACACATCGCCGACACTGTTACATTTTTGTGTTTCTCAAAGGGTCCGGGGAGGGTGTTACTAATTATATAAATGAAAATACTTTTAAGGGCTCGAGTAGGCTCGCTTCCCTGTACTCTGTAGACTGATCTAATATAGTACTCACATTTTAGAGAAGTTATTTTAGTAGTTTTGCGTTACTCATTTAGCGCTAAGCACTGCCGCCTAGAGTAGGTACTCTAGCCATGCTGTAACAGTTGGCAACATAGAAAAATGATCAAACAGGACCACTACTGCTGTCAAATTTCGTAACAGAATAATATAATACGGGGTCCATCATACTCGTTGTTAAGGGACTGTTATTCCATACATTTCCTTAGCGACGGTGATGGCAATGCTGCAAAACGAAGTGGTCTCAAATTTCTACAGCATGGCTAGAGAAAGACTCTAGGTGGCAGTGCGCTAAGTTGCAAAATTTAAATCAATCTACAATTACTACTACACCATCACGGTTTATGCTAAAAAGGGGTAACCAGTAAATGATGTGTGTGCATATAAAAACACACACAATCTTTAGGTTGGCAGCAAGATATATTGTTGTACTTACGTATTTTTTGTTATATTTGCCAGTTATTCTTTAATTAATTGTATTTTTTATCAGTGTAGTTATAACGGTATAGACGTGGGTTGAAAATAGACATATTTCGAGGTTCAAAAACTTCAATCACTTTGACCTTTAGAGTTCTTTCTAGAAACATCTAAAGAAAGGTCACAACATTTCGCTAGGGATAAGGACATTCGAGTAAAAATAGCAATATCTTTAGAAAACCTAAATAAATAGGTTATTTTAAATATTAGAAAGCAATAATATGAACTTTACGCTTATTGCTTATCGACAGCCTGATATAGAATACAGGCAAACAAAACGTGACAAAATGATAGAAAAACAGATTTTACTCAAAATAGGACATAAAAATGATATCTACCTACACTTAACACTATAGAGTCCAACGAAATTAGCACAGATCGGTTATTTTCGTTATTATAGTAATAGGCTTTTAACGCATATAAACACACACATGTTACACATTGTTAAATGTTCTTTTTATGATTATTATGCCGCAAATGATTCCGGCGTAAACAAGTGATAAAAGTTGATAGAAGAGTTAATAGGGGCTGGGGGCAGGTAGAAGAAGCGCCAACACCGCAACTAATTGTAGAAAGGGTGTTCACACGAAAAAGGGGTTGATTAAATTTGAATACGCTAAATTGACCATTGTATGTTGTTAGAATGTGGTTAGAGTCTGCACTCAGCAAATTTTATAATCTCTACTTTAATTTTCATAATATCCCCCCCCCTCCCAGCCCAATATCCCCACCGAGTGCTTAATCCACTTTCGTGTTTGGGATTACTAAATGCCATCAAATATAGATAACATTGGTAAAGTAATTATTATTTCTGTACATAATACGATGAGTATCGATTAAACAGTAAATTTAGTATTCTACGAGTATTACGATGTGTTAGTGCAGAGATGTTGCATGTCCAAATTAATTCGTATTTTTTGATAAGTAACGAAAATTAAGGATTTTATTTTCATGCAAAAACGTAACACGTCTAGATATTTGATATAATTATTTACAAATAACGTTTTTTTCCTAGTTTGCGTCAATAAAATTATCATACTGGTCAGCCAATGACGAGAGTTGGCCAAAACTGATGTATCTACATATTAGATAAAAAATACACACACACACAGAATTTTCTTTCACGCAAACATTTAGATTGCATTTTGTTAGTCAAAATTGATTAGATTAATTTTTATTTTTTTGTTTGTGACGATCCTATGTAGTGATTTAATCTATCATTTTTACTGTTTGTAACGATCCTATATGGTGATAAAAAGAAATTTTAGGTGCCCTTGGGGCGATTTTATCGCTAAACAGCGCCCATAATTGTCCAATTACTATACCTTTTTGACATTAAGTTTTTTCGAACGATAATTCGTTTCAAACTAGAATTGACTCTTTTAAGGTAATCCTTAAAGAAAACAATTCTGAAACTAATGTAGCGAATACTATCAAGTATCAGACGTTCGTGTTTCAATTATTTTCATAGTTCAACACATTTATTTTAGTTCGAAAAGCTAAAGAATCGCACCTACTATAAATTTAAATAAGGTTTTATCATCTTTGGACAAATGATGTAGGACAAATGACAAATATTCTGTGTGTCGTAACTCAATTTCGTCAAAAAATGGACATGCAATATCTGTGCACTAACCCATCGTACATTGTTTTATGAAACAACAACCATCCCAGTATAATTTTGTTTACTCTTCAAAATATTGAATTAATTTCGCATTATTATGGTTTCAAATTAATGAATATCTGCGATGGAAATATATTCAATTTCAACAATAGTATTATTTATTAGATTCTCAATTACAATTTTAATTCTGTGATATTATTAGTTCAAAGAAATTTTCTGCTGAATTGACCTAGTTTCTAATATTGTGTTTGTTTATATACTTTCATTATAGAATAAAACAAGGTTTACTTACTTTTTGAACAGTCGGTACCCTGAAAACCGTCTATGCAGTCACATTTTCCTAAATAGCAAGATCCCCTTCCAGAGCAGTCGTTAGGGCAAGAATTGCTGACGCCTTCCGCTTCAGAGACAATCAATTCTATACTATGGGGTTGCAGTTCGTCATTATACACAGAAAGAAACCAGCGCCCTGTATCCAAATATTGTAATAAGCTCACATTCACCATCATACTCTCTGGAATAGCAGAGCGTTTCTCAATCATGTGTTTATCTACAGTAAACTGCCAGTCAAGAGTTGGTCTAGGCTCTGAAACACCAATCTGCCCAAAATGTCTTTCTTCATCATCTTTCGCAATAAAGTCAGCGTTTTCTGGTTTTGGACTGAATGGTCCTTTGCGATCACCATCAGACAATATTCTATCCGTGCCATCATAACTTTCGATTATACTTCGGAGAATATCGGCTTTGTTTGATTTGCTAGTTGAATAATTTGATGCTCTATTGACGCTGTGCGTCTCGCTTGGTCTATTTTGATCTTCTGTGTCTCTCCTCTTCCTCAATCTGTGATCTACCCTGCCACCCCTTACGAATTCTACAAAATCATACTGCGTGACGCTTGGTGCCACGTTCCTTCTGCCATACACGGCGAAGTTTGCTCCCCATGGTAGGGTGAAATTCAACCTCACGTAAGCGGGTTGTTTATTTCTGAATTCGGAATTCCAAAATTGGAATGGAGGTATTGTCGCCGAATGAACGACGTCGAAATCCCTGAGTTCCAGCGTAGGAGGCCAATGTTGAGCTTGGGTTTGTTGTTGAGGGAGATGCGGCGCTGATAACGTTGTCGCTATTCTTTCTGATGCTAACGTCGCTGAAGATTCTGAAACAAATATTATAGAATTGTAACAAAGTAATTTGTAGAAGGGAATTTTGAAAAAGGTGTCGCATAATCTTATTAGAGTTGTAATATTTGTATGTAGTTTGTTCTCAATGTTAAATGGGGGAGCAATGATGTTAGTACGAATAAGTAACGAAATGGAAAATATTTTTCACATAACCTTAATGATAATAATTTTCATCGGAAGATAAATTTTTGTCGCAACTCTACGTCCTGATTTGCTTTTAATGTTCGTGACATTATTGCCTTCGTATGTAAATATAAAATAACTAATGATTTTTATGAGTAGTATTGCGTAATGTTATGTAATTTATAACCAGCGAAGTATCATAATATCACATCAGTGTAAAATATCAAAGAGACATTATTGTATTACGTGTGTACATATCTGCTTAATATCTCACTCTGTTCGGGAAACTAAATAGGTAATTGACGAGCGGTTTTTTAAGCTAAGTATAAAACAAGAAATAAAAAAAATGATAATGCGCTTTAATCATCCTTTTAGTCTGAGTTTGGATTTGAATATTGACGAAACTATACATGACCCTGTACTTGGATACCCTCAAATACTTTACATCTGGAGAATCTGCGATCAAATGTGGTACAAAATCCTAATAATTACACAATTGGTTAAAGTTTCAGAGATCTAACTAGTTATAAAATGACTTAAAATTCTATTTCAAAGTTTGGAGGCAAGCAACGAAGCTAAGTAAAGGCGTTTGTACGAGGATCGATGACAAAACTAGTCACTTTGTGTCATTTACGTCACATTGTTCCGGTGGTAACAATTTGAAAATTTCTGTATACAGTCAAAGGCTCTCCAGACGCGTCCGGAAGTTCAGTTAGCTGAATCGACCGTTTGCAAAAAAGTTCCGATCAAAACCTCTTTTTGAATTCAAAATCAGGGTAACATTGAATTCAGAGAGAGGTTTTGGTCGGAACTTTTTTGCAAACGGTCGATTCAGTTAACTGAACTTCCGGACGTGTGTGGAGAGCCAAAGGCTGCGTGACACTATTATTATTATTATTGAAGAAATGTATCTTAGTTCTCTTACCTTCCGTTGGCGACAGCGTCGACTGAGAATCTTGCGTCATTTGGTCATGTGTCACAGCCTTAACATCTTGGACTAAGATGCAATTTGTTGAATCTACGTTTGGTTTCATTGATGATAATGCTGAAATGAAAGGAGAAATACAATGATTAATTACACTTCTTTCCTTTTTGATTAGAAATTGATTGATTACCTGTAATAGATTGGGGTGAAAAAGAGAAAAGAGGGTGAAAGAAGGGTGACAAAGCGTAGATATATTGCAGCAAAATTATATACGGGGAAGAACACGTAAAAAGGATACAGAAAAATTTGGTACAGATATCGATTGATGCTAGACGATATTTTTTTTTTGTTGTAAAACGTCTCAAAATGCGTAATATTTTCGACGAGAAATATCGTCGTTGTGACTGTAAAAGTTCTAAGGAAATTCACAAAAAAATGCTGTCAACCTACATGTTAAATATGAATTTGTTTTTTTTTTACTGCGAGACTTCTTTTTGAAAAAGGAATATTAACATAAAAGAGAACATAAATACGAATATGATTGGATAACGTACCTACTTACAGCATTTCAAAAAAGGACGCAAAAGTCATGTAAGGAGAAAAATAAAAGGGAACGAAAATAAATATAATGGTATCTATTCCGTTATATGCTAGGCTAGAACATTTTATTGCGAACGTTTGAAAGATTTTTTCGTATTAAGAATACTAGATGTTTGCTTAAAGAAGTGGAAATGATATTACCATTGATCGATGGGTTTCTTAGAACATGTCTGGGTGAATTTTACAAGACTTAAATAACCTATTCACATCATACATTTTTTGCATTTGTACATTTTTTGTCAGAGAGAAATAAAGCAATCAAACGAGTCACAAGCGGATCCAGGAGGGGGGCTAGGGGGCTGAAGCCTCCTCCAAAACCATGAGTGACAGTACTTTATATACAACAAATCTAGGGGTTTCAGCCCCTTAGCCCCCCCCAAAACGTTGAGTGACAGTACTTTTTACCATGTGACGACATTCAGCCCCCCCCAAATTGAATCCTGGATCCGCCACTGAAACGAGTGATCACTTAAGCCAGCCCAGGTCGGTCGTAATCCAGACAATGCTCATCTTTAATTCTTCGCTACACTGTTGTAGAAATACTACATTGTATATACTACGGAATGTAAAAAAATCCAACGCTTTACAAGAATAATTTGTAAACCAAAAATAATTCAAGTACATTTTTAATGTTTCTGATGCTATTTTCCAAAATATATGCATTAAGGTTGGCTGGTAGATATCGCGAATTCTTGTTCAATTATATTTAAAACATTATCTGTTATGTACTGAATTATTGTACGAGATTTTTCACTGAAAGAATAAATAAGTTCAATACCCGACTTACTCCACTTCACAACACAAGCTTTTAAGCTTTCTGTGAAGTGTACTAAGATGTATTTGGGCTTATTTCGATAAACCCAGATTCATTAAAAAATAAAATAATAAAAAATAAAATGAAACAAATAAATATTTTTCCCGCCGCATTCCTTATGATGTAGGCAGAGAGGACAGTTTACCATACGCTTTCTTTTTATTACGTAGATCCATCTATTTTGGTTCTACCACGTTCATCGTATTCTTCATCACATATATTTTTTTAAAAATTTTAAGTATATTATTTATGCGTAAGTGCTAGAACAACATAGCATAGAATGTTACCTACCTAACTGAACATGAGACCGTACCAAAACATACGGAAACGGAAGCAATATTAAAAAAAAATATATTGAGAAAAACGGATTGATAATTTTATACGTATTATATGTAAATTTAATAAAGGATGACACCTAACAACAACAGAGTGTACACGAAAAATTCCTAGACCCTTTAGCAAATTATGTGATTTTATTTTTTTTAATTTTTTATTTAAATTTTTTCGGAGTAAAATAAACAAAAAAAGGTGTAAAAGTGTGGAATGTCACAAACGAATAGGAAATTCTTTTGAAAAAATACCTCAGTTTTTGTATAAATAAATATTTAATGTAATAATTTTCAACTCCCAACTCTCAACACCTCATTTTCATAAACCCCAATTTTTTCTCTCTTTTTCTTAGAACCCGCTTTAATTTAAAAATCTTTTTTGATATGAAGTAGGATGGAACGCACATAGTATCAAAACATTTTAATTAAAGAAAGGACAACCGAAAAATTGTGCCACCATGTCGGGGCGTTTATTTAAGTATTTATTTTTTAAATGAATCTGGGTTTATCGAAATAAACCCAAATACATCTTTGCACACTTCACAGAAAGCTTAAAAGCTTGTGTTGTGAAGTGGAGTAAGTCGGGGATCGAACCCGCGCTCACTGGATTAACAGTCGAGCGCGTATTTATTTACCTATTTTCAGTTTCATTCACACGAGTATATAATCTGAAAGGAGAATACTAAAAAAAAAACAGGCCCGGCGCAAACGAAATGTAACTCAAATGATAGGTAAAAATGAGTAATTAAATACTGCATAGGCGGAATCATCGAAATCAATGGCTTAATGTGTGAAATACCTAAACAACGTTTCTGTTTTTGCTCTATGGAACATTTTGTTGCACGTTAATTAAACGACAGCAGTGCCATCTACATTATGCAAAGGGAACATGAATTTAAATTTGGAATACTTGCCAAACAGAAGATGAATTTATTCAAATAACGAATGTGCAAAGAAGTTTTATTTGCATTAGTCACATCGTGTGAATGTATGGGTATCATCAACATAATACATAGTTCTCATCATAGCCGGGCATAAATGTAATGCAGGTTCGCAACAATTTTTGCAATTTGTTCATATATGTATCGGATTAAAAACATTTTGCGATCGTAGCGCCTTCAAATATCATCGAAGAATATTGAAATACGCTAGAAGTTTAATATGTATATAGTTTTATAAAAAAAAAAACTGTATCTAGTACTGAAATCACATGGTTCGGGACCTGTTATAATTTGATGGATAATCCTTATCGAACATAACCAAAACCATACTAGATGGTACGTACATAGAATTAGTCGGTTCTCATATATTTTTCATACTGAAAATGAACAGTAAGTATCATACTGAAGCTGAAAATATTAGCTTTGTCACCTTCTGGTGTTTGAAGAGCGGAGCTGTAAAATCGATTAAAAAAAAAATAATCTTCAACTAACTCTCCGTGAATTTTCGCTGGTAGGTACTAGTTCCTCTATATGTATAGATCGGAAAGTACCTCCCTCTATAGTCTATGGTATTCTTCTCATTAGTCTATACCTCGCGTTCCTCTGAATATTTCACATTTACATTTCGCGGTTTCGAATGGGAAGGATAAGTTAGAAAGAGAAGAACAAAATTATGCAAACAGTTGGATTTGAATTTTAGAAAAGGATGGCTTATATTACATCTGTATGTCGCAGTATCTAATGGTTCATGTGTTTGTATGATGAAAGACAAGGATAGCAAATATTATGTATTTTTAATAGTTCTACAAACAACGTCTACCTACTACTAGAGTTCTGAGTGGAAAAGAGAAATGGGTATAAATTTAAATAGAGAACGTTCGGTGCCATAGAGAATATGGTTTGAAATTATAATAAGTTTTCAGTTATTTTACTACCTAGTTGTGGTTCGAGTAGATGATATACTTACGTATGTAAGATATGTTAACATTCCTGTTAAAAATGTCTTTAGGATCTTTACGTATTACTTTCTACCCATAAAAATAAATAAAATTACCGGATTGACTGAAAGATATTGCTTTTGCAGTAAGTTTCTCCTTTAGCACACCACGATTGTCATGTTTTGTAACATTTTAAGATCTTTAGGTTAATAGGAAAAAAAGTGACTGACGCCGCATACACAGCATAGCATCCCTAAAGTGGAAATGGGCAGGGCACCTGGCTAGAAGCGCAGAGAGTAAGTGGACCAAGAACCTCCTAAATTGGAGACCTCGAGATTTATTTATTATGACATAAACGGCCATACGGCCTTTGAAAAATACAAAATATAATTAAAACAATAAAAATTTCTCACAATTGGTAGTATAAGCGAATGTAGTACATGGAGTAAATGGAACATCTAAATTTATATTAGGAAGAATTTATAACAATCGTAAAAAAAATATTACTTAATATGGACAAAACTATACAGATGGGAACAGAAGTGTGAGATGGCCACAGCTGAGATGGAGAGACGTCCTGGTCCGACATGTCGGTGCTACCTGGATGCAGTCTGCACAGGACAGGACAACATGGAGGCAGATGGAGGAGACCTTTGTTCAGGAGTGGATGGGGATAGCCTGATGATGAAGAAGAAGATTTATTTTATTTATTATACCATCACGCTTGATATAAATAATAGGGTAAACAGTGAATGGTGTGCGTGTATAAAAATCCACAAGGTTCTCTTTGTGCAAACATGTATATGATATTCAGAATGGGTGAAGAACCTAATTGCTGAAAATGTGTAAAAATTCTTGCAGGACGCTCGAAAAAATCAAAAGATGTGCCTAACCAAGCCAATTCTGAAATGCGATTGACAAATTCGAAAAAAATACCGCAATAAGCAGTACAAAAATTTTCCGCTGAGAGAATGCTTTGTGTGTATGTTATATATACAATATAACTACACACAGCATTCACAGGTTACCCCATTATTGGTTGTAACGTGATAATATAGTAGTGGTAGTACGTTAGCATTTATAATATTATTTTACACAACGATGTTGTGTTCGAATTTTGAAAAAGGCTTCGTCTATTGGTTGTTTTACAAATAGGAACAGAATAGATATTTGAATATAGAAAATCGATTGCCATTGGCTGGTTTTAAAATTGGAATACTGTACATAACGATAGTTGGTAGTTGGTACGCATTTGTTTAGCCTGAATTGCCTAGCAAAATAACAAGAAAAGTTTATATTTAAGCTTAGAAATTGAATACGGATCGCTTATATTATAACACAAACAAAAAAAAAACTCCTACGTGAATTTTGATAGAAAATGTTTGTATTTTGCTTAAAAAATATCCGTCGGTGTTTTTCTAGTTTCAGAATGTTTAATTTAGAAGGTAGGTAAGTACCTGCTTTCTCTCTTTTTTTTTTTTGTAAAGGTGAAGTACAAAATTAGCCAAACCACCGTGAGGAGGTAGTAGGTGCCTACCTACTCATACTTACCTCACCACACACCGCCTAGATACCAAATTTAAAAAAAAATTGCCTCTGGGGTATAGAATTTAATATGAATAAGTAAATATCATTTCCTTTTGCTGTCGGGTGGTTCAAAGGAGGAGGGGAACACTCTGTATTAAATGTACAGGGGTAAATTCTGGATAATGAAGTTTTTTTTTTAGAAAAAGAAATCTAGACGTGTGTGATACTCCCTGTGGAAATGTAGATCAAAATATAAATTATATATACTTTTTCATCAAAATATTTCAGGAACCGGGCGAAAAAAATTGTAGTGGTGTAGATTGTAAAACGGTAAAAATTGCGGTGTAGTGTAAATGTGAAATGAAATTCGTCACCATTTCAAAATGCCATCTAAAATTCTGAGTGTTTGCGTAAAAGAAAATTTTGTGTAGTATTCCTACAACAGTGTAGAATAATTAAGGATGAACATTGTCGGGCTTATGACCATCTTCTGCTGGCTTATTAAGTGACCACTTTACACTCGAGAAACATTCGAAATTTCAGTTCACCCCGGCTGGGATTCGAATCTTCGTCTCGCATAGTAGGGATCTTATTCACCACTCCACGAGGAGCGACAGCTGTATTGTCGAATTCCGTATACGTTAAGTACGTACGTATTGCTGCCAATCGAATCCTTAATTCTTCTACTCTGTTGTAGGAATACTGCATCGTAGGTATATACTACGAAATGTAGAAAAAATCCAACGCTTTACAAGATTAATTTGTAAATCAAAATTACAGCATTTCCTGGTTACCCTATTATATGGATATAAGTACCGTGATGGTAATGATATTATAAATAATATAATATAAATTCTTGGATAAATGCGGTTTCTCAATAAGCCCGCCCTTTGGTTTGATGTTCTTCTTATTTATTTATGTGAAGTATTCATTCCAATACAGTTTTATTATTCTCATTAAAATCAATATAATTTTCCACAAGAAACAAAGAGTCCAAAATTAATACCGAATTTTGAGAATTAATATAAATGATACCTAGTGAAAAAGTTATGGTTTAAATATCGGTGTACCGCAGAATACAATTATTGCGATTCTGATAAACGATTTTGGGATTTTATTCCCGGAATTGTTCCAAGTTGTGGAAGTAATAGCAAAATTTATTTATTTATTTATTGATACAAAAGAGGCAATTAAGGAGGTAATGGATAGGAATTTATACCACAATTAACATTATTAGCCGGACTTTGCAAAACATACACTTCATGTTTGCAGTATTGAAATTCATATAAAACATTTCTTCAAATACGAGATACGGAAAAACTAAATTTATAGAGCAAATTCGAATTACAAAAAAAAAGAAAACTCGCAGACATTGTCATGTTTTTCATATTCAATTCCAACTTCAAAACTTTTATTAGAAAACGACGAAATAAAAGACTGCATAAACAAATGAAACATATCGACAAATTCGTTAAGTATATATATTTTGAAATTTGAAAATTCCTAAACGTTGTTTTGTTTTTCAGATTTAGTTCTAATTACAAAACTGCTGTGAGAAAACTTTGCTATAACAGATACCGCATAAACAAATGAAATATCCAGAAATTATTGCTTCGTTTTTTTGAAAATGGAACAGAAAAAACAAAAAGTTATCGTCCTGTATACTAACTTCAATAATGATGGAGCCATCCTCGAAATATGTAATACATATATGTGTTTGTTCCTTTTGCTTACATAAAATGTAAAATTACTCTTTCTACAGATAATATTCATACAAATATGAGCCTACGTATGAAACTGACTGTATTTACTTTGAGAATTTCAATTTCAAATGAGAAATAACATTATAGTACCAAAGGGAAATGATTCCGCAGCGAAGCTTCCAGACGACTGACGCGCCACCGAGCGGCGTCGTTATTGGCTGTTGAATTATAATATGTATTTTAAAAGTATTCCTAATTTGAAATGTGAATTCGAATCACATTTTTTTTCATGGTTTAATGAAAGACACCGAGGTGATTTTGCTCAGAGGTAACTTTTTACGTATTTTTTTTTTATTTCTTATACAGGGTGTCCCGTAATTTAACGTCACCCGTGGAGGGGTGATAGACCAGCTCACAAGGGACCAGAAAATCGAAATATGACCTTAGTAAAAAACCGCTCATTCTCGGGATATCGGCACTTATTTGTTTTTCGTGAAACTCGACACCTTTGATTAGTTTTTCGATCGCCACGGTCACAAAATTGAAAGAAAAAGAACACCTGACTCTTGTAGGAATATTGAACGTCATAAACATTTTTTTTATGTCAGAAAAAAAGTAATTCTATGCACTGCAGGTAGGTTCATAATAACATAAATTATTTAACAGAAAAAAACATGTCGACAATATGCAGGGGTATTTAATAGTATTTTCAATGAATTCATTTATAAATGTTTCATCCCTGTTTCACCTCCAGGAAAAACTATGGGAACAAAAGAGAAAGGAATAAAAATCGATTCCTATTATTAAAATTACACATTTGTAATAAGAGTTGATACACACGAGGGAAATTCACGTGTTTTTTCAGAAGGGGAGTAATATTTGTACAGCTAGGTGGACATACGTAAGCAAATAAGAATATTAATCATTGTTTGTCGAAGAGAGGGCGAGAGATTTCGGTGAAGTGCCATCGGAAATGATAAATTGAATACAAATAATCCTAACACAGCCCTCTAAGCAGTGGCGCAGCGTGGCTTCCGGCCGAACGGACTCGGAGAGGAGCGCCAAATCCGTCGCCCTTTATTTAGGAACTCCAAACCAAAAGAATTTTAAAGAACTTCATAGCTGGAGTAGGACAACTAAAGTTTTTGTAGAAGAAGAGAAGAGAGAAAATAGCGCCGCTGGCGATATATTTTTGAGGGATTGAGTATAAAAAGTCGCTATATAGATCTGGTTTATTGTTCTTGAACAAAAATAGAATGAATATTTTGGACAACAACGTGTATACTCGTAAATTAGAGCCACAGGAAAAGTTTACCTCCCATAAAAATACCGCCCTCAAAAAGGTGCCCCCCCCCCACGTTACGCTACTGCCTCCAAGGTACGTACTTCGTACTTGTATTTTTTTCCTCAATGTAAAAATATCGAATCGGATAAAGGGACGACAATCGTTCGAATTTCAAATATATTTTTATTATTGGAGGTCTTATAGGAAATGCGAGAATTTGTCGCCAGCGAGAGAATAAATGAACGCGATAAAACGATTTTCATATTTGAATTTGGAATTGTATGTGTCGAGTGTTGTCAGTGTGTCAAATTTGTATATCAAATAAGTCTTTCTCGTTTTTTTTGTCACATTCTGTGACTAATGAAGACAGGCAGGTTATGTAGCTGGCAATATGTTTAGTAGGTATCCTATGGTAAAATGCGGCATCATATTTTAATCAATTTATACACTGTGTCTCTTGCGGGATAGGCAGAGGACATAACACTAAATCGCCCAATCCTTACATGCACCCACTTTGTCATTCAAAATGACCGATTTCTTTTACTCAAAGTGCGTCGGTCCTTGAGGATCTGGTCCACATGATCGAGCCAGATCAGTTTAGAACGACCGCTCTTCCTGACGTCTAATCTTCTACCCAAAAAAAAACATTTTAGTCATCCTGTCATCATTCATTCTCTCAATATGCCAAAGTCATCTAAGACTTACTCGTGTTCATTTTACTCTGCATCGTCGGTTGGGTACTTGATTACGTTAGTAGTTTTATTGAAAAATCTCGTTTCCATGATGGTCAAAGCATCTTTAGTAGTCACTTATCTCTCTAATGATCTCATTTCTTGTAGGCAGTAGATAAATGATACATACTACGTAGCTTCCGTTTTTGATGGTTAGTGAAACTAAAATGTTTTTTTCCCTGGGGTTAACTCATATTTTGGATCATATTTTCTGTCTATTGATTTACAATCCTATATATTTATATACTAATGTGATATTGTTTAATTGTAATTCTTATTTACATAACATGTTCAAATGACGATTCCAGGTGTCCAGATGGGCCTAGGATGATAAGCAATAATAAACAATAAACTGGAAGAAATCGCAGTTCTGCGATAAGTTCGCCCTAGTGAACAACGTTTTATAATATATAATTTGTCCATTTTTATGTTTATATGTATTTCTTGTTCACTTAAAGATTAAATAAATAAATTAATTAAATGTTTCAAATTTAAAAACACCTGCATTTCACTTTATACGACAAACGACAATCGATGGTTTAGACTTATAATATCTGGACTAGATAAAAATTATACCCAAGAGGAGTTGGTAAATGATCTAATTTTGCAAAATCATTTCATTACGAAAGAAGATGAGATAAGGCTAGTCTATTCCAGACTAAATAAACATCGAAATACATACAGTGTTGTGATTGAAGTATCACCACTCACATACCAGAAACTGGTAGGTAACTACGTTAATGTACACTGGGGAGAGCACTTCGTGAGGGAAGATTATGGCATCCTTAGATGTTTTAAGTGCCAGGGCTATAACCACAAATACAGTGAATGCGAAGCTGCCACGGCTTGTGGTAAATGCTCAGAAAACCATGATACAAGGGATTACCAGTCCACAGTGCTCAAATGCATAAATTGCGTAACGAACAAGAGTGAGAGGAGCGATCACCAGGCATACAGTTCGACCTGTCCAATTTACAAGAGAATGGTTAATATGACTAAAGAAAGAACAACGTATTTTTTGTAGAGAAAAACAGAACAGTTGCAACAAAAGTGAATACCAAAAAAATCGAAAAGTCTAATAAACTGAATATACTATACGCAAATATGTGTAGCATTAGAAATAAACGAAATGAAGTTGAATGTATGCTGGGGATCCACCCTGATGCAGATATATTGGTGTTCAATGAGACCTGGCTCTTTTCAGATGAGTGTAAATTCTTTACCATAAAGGGGTTTAATGGTATTTTCAACTGCAGAGATGGTGGTAGTAGAGGTGGAGGTACTGCGATATATGTCAGAGACACTTTGTGTTTTAATATCTTGCATGAATCTGATAAATATAACGTAATTATAGTTGATATTCGTATAAATAGCCACAGCCAAAAAGTATGTACTTTCTATAGGTCAGATACCTTTAATCCAGTGAACGAATTTATTGAGGACTTTGATGACCTATTGCAGAAATATAATGGTATGATAGTTATAGGAGATGTAAATATTAATTTGTTGGACGAAAAATCCACAACTAAAAGTGCTTATAAATGTACGGTTGAATCTAATAATTACCGAATAATAAATCGAATAGATCATAGTCATGCAACGCGAGTGACAGATAATTCCAGTACGTTGATTGATCATGTTTTGGATAATTCGACTAGGAATACTTTTTCGATGGAATTGAGTAATTGGCCGCGCTTGGATCATAGAATATTAAAGATATGTGTTACAAATATACCGAAACCGAAGCAAAAACTACAAATTGTAGAAAAGAAAATAATTAACTTTATGATGTTTCAGAACCTGGTTAAGGATCGTATATCGTCGTGTAATGTATTGAATTTTGAAAATCTCATCGATATTATAACAGATTCTAAATTAAAGGCTACTACTGTGAAGCGTTATCGTGCTAGGGTTGACAATGTGTGGCTAACGCCAAAAATAATAGAAATGATTAACACTAGAAACAAATTATTTACTTTGCAAAAAAGTCCAAATGCATCTGAAAATGCTAAACATAAATATAAATTTTATAAGAACAAAATAACAAATGAAATAAACAAAGCAAAGAAAGCCTACATGCAAACTAAGGTTGAACAAACCAATGGGAATAGTAAAAAACTCTGGAAAATAATAAATGAGACTTTTGGTAAAATCAAAACGGGTAAACTCAGCGGAATTCAGGAGTTGCAGGTCTCTGGTGTCACAGTCACGGATAGTCGTACAATAGCAAATACCATAAATGAGTATTTCTCTTCCATCGGAAAAAGCCTTGCTTTAAAAATTACACAGGCTCAGAACAATAGAAATAGGATCAAAACCAATAGAACAGACTCTCCAATTAATAGTGTGTTCTTGTCTGCAACGGATAAGTCTGAAATTTTAAATATCATTAAAAATCTTAAAAATAACGTAACTTGTGGACATGATGGAATTACAGTAAATGACGTCAAAACTTTACAAGAAATAATTGCGGAACCGTTATCGCTAATAATCAACGAATGTGTTGAGAAGTGTGTATTCCCCAGCTGCCTAAAGATCGCTAATATAGTACCAATCCATAAATCGGGTAGTAAAAAAGACGCAGGTAATTATCGACCAATTAGCCTTTTGAATACTTTTAGCAAAATATTTGAAAAAGCCTTGCATTCTAGATTTGTGGATTTCTTGGAAAAAAATTCTTGTTTTGATCCTTATCAGTATGGCTTTCAAAGGGGTAGTAATACTTCTAGTGCGTTGATGGACGCTATGAATTACATTAACAGGGAATTAGATAAAGGAAAATATGTCGTACCTGTGTTTATTGATCTATCTAAAGCCTTCGATACTGTCGATCACGACACTCTGCTATGCTCGCTGAATAAACTTGGATTCAGAGGTGCTGTCTTAAAACTGGTGAAAAGCTATTTGGAAGGACGGTATACTATGACAAAAAACTATGGTCAATTGAGTGATCGGTTGTCTGTTGATATTGGAGTCCCACAGGGTTCAATCCTTGGCCCATTGCTATATTTGTTATACATAGACGATCTTCGCTTTACTGATATACAGGGTAAACATTTTGTATACGCTGATGACACTTTACTTGTTTATAGCGGTTATGATGAAAATTGTTTGCAAATTATGATTAATAATGATCTGAATAGCCTTTGTTCCTGGCTTGATAATAAGTTGCTCACAGTCAATGTGAATAAAACTAACTATATGATCCTGAAACAAAAAAACAAGTCCCCTCTGAATCTCAGACTCGTTTTGAAGGGTGAAGTAATTAAACAAAGTACTCGTGTAAAGTATTTGGGCCTTCAATTTGATGACAAATTGCTTTGGATGAGTCATGTTGAAGCGCTCCTAAAAAAGCTTGGTCCTATCGTGGG
Organism: Ceraclea dissimilis; assembly: GCA_963576895.1. Classification (NCBI taxonomy): domain Eukaryota; kingdom Metazoa; phylum Arthropoda; class Insecta; order Trichoptera; family Leptoceridae; genus Ceraclea; species Ceraclea dissimilis. The sequence goes on from OY756360.1 coordinate 3,503,025, forward strand.
GGTATTGAGAAGAGCGGACTTGTTCGATACCAGGACTAAAAGATATATATACGATGCTTTTGTTGTTTCTCACGTGATCTATGGCTTGATTATATGGTCTCAATGCAGTCTAGAGGCTCGTGGAATGATCCAAAGATTGATGAATAAGGCTTTGAAAATAATCTACAGATTGGGTCGATTTACTAGAACTGTTGAACTTTATAATCTGACCAAAATGTTAAATTTAAATGACCTTATTTTCATAGAAAAAGCAAAGATGATTCACAAAATAAAAAATAAATTAGTTAAATCAAATATCAAGCTGGTTTACAATTCAGATGTACACTCGAGGTACACACGTACCAGAAATTTTATTCGAGGATACACACCTCGGACCAATAGTGTAAGGCAGGGTTTTCTATACACGGCGGCCGAACTGTATAATGGCCTGCCGACTGAAATAAAAGAAGTCAAGTGTCCAAAAAACTTTGCCAAGAAAGTGAAAAAAATAATTTTTGAAAGACGTAGCGATGTAGTGTAGTTGGCTGTTTGTTTTGTTATACTCTTTAGTGTTATACTTTTAAGAATGTTATAAAATATGTTTTAATTGTTGAAAAATGATACCCCCTCATACCAGCAATCTCTTTTGCTGACTGGGGATATTTTATTCTCACATTGTGTTACTTGTATTATTTCTGTGCTGTATTATGTAATGTTGTAAATTGTAACAAAATCAATAAATAAATAAAATAAAATAAATGGTAAGAACTACATACGCAATAAATAGGTATAACTTCTTATTAACATGTAAGGGTTCCTATCGCTGTGTTATTACTATAGGTAGGTAACATCAGAGTACCGACTGCATACAAAAGCAAGGGAGAAGTCTGTAATGTGTGTTATTCCAACAAATACAATTATTATTATTAAACTAGGTAACAAGGAACTTGGTACAATCACTTGTGCTTTGCTTGCTAAGGAAACAAAAACACACTCGCTATTCAACTGAAGAACATGAAGATAACATGTGCGAGAAATAACAGTGACAATATACGCGATGCGTTTTTCACAAACCGTGGTAATTTTTCCGCATAAAAAAAAGGCAAAATATCGAACGTGTTTATAATTCGTATGAACTAGAAAACGCAAAACAAGGAGAACATTTTTAAATTTATTTATATGCCAAGTGAACAAAAGACAGAAACGCGTTAAAAATCCAATAAAACGAGGCCGCGATATTTATTCACTAGGGCGGGCTTGTCCCAACGATGTAATTTCTTTCAACTATAACCCCATAGTTTATGTTTAATTTTATACACCATAATATAGTACAAAAATGCGTTTTTTATGTACGGTATATCAATTGTGCATTTTGATCGTTAGATAAGTGTTGTTTAATTTATGAAAAGCTGCATTTATTAATTCCGTTTTTAAAATCGCATAGCAGTAAACGAATAGGCTTATCGTATCGTTGTTGCTTCTATCGACTACAATGTTACTAGACGTAAAACTGTGCGGGAAACGCATTTACAGTAGCAATTACAATCAGTATAAACGCGATTTAGCAGCGTTTAAAACAAAAATAGCAGGAACTGTTACAAAGTTAAGGCTACATTATATCTACATAATAGAAGGTTCACAAATTGAAACCCTACTCCGATGTTGTTTGCTTTGGTGTGTTGTGTTTGTACCTTGAATAAATCAATCTTTGACAGAACGGTGGCAACAATACAAGAAACTTTAGGTATAGGTAGCTGGTACCTACCTACTTCACCTCCTTACAGCAAAGTTCAACGAACCAACCATAGAGAATGTTATTACAAAAATATGACTGAAATTATTCAATAGTTCATACCAGCAATCTCTTTTGCTGACTGGGGATATTTTATTCTCACATTGTGTTACTTGTATTATTTCTGTGCTGTATTATGTAATGTTGTAAATTGTAACAAAATCAATAAATAAATAAATAGGTACTTTGATTGCAACGATTGCCAGTTGGAAAAATATAAGATTTCCTCTTTGACAGGTATTATTCGTATTTCTTACATCGATTTGTATTCCTGGGATATTATTATGTAAGTACTTATTTTCTTGTAAACATGTTTTAAGTACGTACCTACAGTCTGTCAAAAAAGAGTTGGTGTTCGATGAAGGCGCCACATGTAGCTTTTTGGCAACCGCATAATGGCAACACTTGTATAATTTCCATACAAGCAGCCTCATTGCCAGCAAACAAAATTGTAGTTCCAATTTAATCCGCCACCAACTCTTTTTTGACAGACTGTACCTAATATTTTTTGTTTATGGCAGAGCTGTGAACGAGGCCGACGCTATATTGTTCATAGAGGCCATACCCAACTGACATTTGACGATGATGACCCCATGAAAATGTATGGGAAAAATATTACGTAGTTCAAGTGTTTGTCACCGAGACAAGGTGTTTGTCACCGATACAAGGTGACGTTACCAATCATGGTGGTGATGGAATTCGAGGATGCAGGCTTGTGTACTATACTATCACTGGCTTCGCTGTGAACTATTTACAAAAGTAAATGTCTACCGAGTACGAATATGTACAAACTGAGGAAATGGCTGGTCGGATATGTTCAGAAAAGTGAAAAATGAAATAAATTATTTAAATTAATTAATTAATCTTTAATACCCGTCTCCTTAATACCCCTCATTAATTATATTTTTGAGTTGGCCTGTCCTGCAAGAGTCAGGTATTCATAAAACTTTTAGTACTTAGATGTTTTTCACCTTATTCAGCAATAAGGTTCGTCAACCCATTCTGAATGTCACGTTAATTTTGCGTAAAAATAATGTTGTGTTTTTTTACACAAACGGTTACCCCATTATAAGGATATATGTGGTGGTAGAAAATGAACGGTAGTAGGTCAATTCAGTGAAAGCCATCCGACGCTGTTTATCAGTTGGTGATAGACGAACATGCAGAAAATCTAGTGTTTTCCAAAAATACGATTTTAAAACAGAGAAGAAATAATGTGGAGTTTTTGACAACGAATTTCGAAACCGGATCCATCCCCTTAACGAGCTATTTCTTAGTTGCATGTACGTATAAAAATATGTATCTCTCTTTCAAAAGTATTTTCGCAACATATTTAGAATTATCTATCTATACCCTCACGCCACATCCCTTGCAGGGTAGGCAGAGAGGACAGAGCGCCAGACAGCCCTATCCTTACACACACTCCTAGCTTCCGTCACATTCATGCAATTAGTCATACACGCGCTCATACACGCTCATATCACACAACATATTTAGAATTAACCAGATAAAAAAAGGAATATGTAAGGAAAAAAAAAACGATATTATATTTCATATCCCACTATACATCCTATGGTAAATAGAGAAATGTTCAAGTTTTCTAAACACGTGTTTGGCTGTAATAAACACGTAAAATCATAACTTGTTGTAGTAATAATAATATACACACATAGATACACACATTTTATCGAAGAAGGTGAAAAAGCGTAGGTATGTAGTATGTAGCAATGTAGCATCCGATGTGATACGATGTTTTCGGTCTCGATGAAATGGGAAATCTCGAAAGGTATAAGAGATGAATCTCGACGAATAGATTACAAAACAATACTAAAATACTTAGGTACATGCAAAATGAGAAAGCGCTGTCGTGGATCGATCTAGCAGAATAAGATGGTTTGGACATACTGAGAGAATTAGCAACAACAGGATGACAAAAATAACTGTGTGTGGCTGGAAGGGCGGGTGTTAGAAAATGTGTACGTCCAAGGATAACCTGGATTGGTAATGGATGCCATATCCTTAAGAGCGGACGGGTTCTGAGTAAAAAGAATCGGGGAACATACCTACCTACTATATTCTGCCAAATTACACGGGGGTGACGCAAGCAATGAGTGTGTAAGTTCATATACGGCGGTCCGGTATTCTTTTATCTGTGCCTGTCATTCAATTTTAGATGCAATTCCGATACTTACTAAATTTGAAAAAAATGTTCTATTGTCGATGAGCAAAATGGTGTTGCCTGTTGGATAAATGTAGGCACCACTACTCTACAATGATTCGAATAATAACTGGCTGCTTACAGTTTCACGCAAAGGCCTACGGATTATCGGAAATACATAAGAACAGGAAACATTTTCAAACATAAAGATCGAACGTGGAATTATTGTTTCACATTTCAAGGAGAAGAAAATCTATGGCAATGTCGTGTTTTTATGGCTACTTTCTAAATATCTCAATAGTCAATACGTTACTATCAAGATTATATTATTATCTTGCTTATTTGAGAAAAAAAAGAAATTCTTTTGACGTGCTTGAAGGTGACTTTGCTATGATATCTAAATAGAAATATTCCATAGGTAAGAGCATGGAAAACTAAAAGCACTTTTTATTGAGTCTCGTTCAAAAAATAGAATAGAATAATAAGGTTCAATTTGAATTTCAAAAGCGAACGTTATTGACGTTTGATTGGCCATAGATAACACAGACAGTGTAATAATGTAGCATGAAATGAAAAGCGCGGGATAATTTCAAATACATAATCAATCAATCATTCGATTATTATTAGGTATAGATATTGTAATCTATGGTAACAGGATTTATAGATTGAGTATTCGGACATTTCAAAATAGCCTACCGGTTGCGCAATTACGTTTGATTTATATTCAAAATGATTTATTACGATCCAAATAATGTACAATGTAGGATCGCAACCGTCAATTCTTTATTCGACAGCCGTCATTACTAACGACAAGTATTATTAGCATTTCGGTTTTACATAAGAGAAAACCATAGAGAAAAAGAAACATAGACGCCACCTGTTAGTAGTACTAAGTACTAGCTTAACTATTCACAATAATTTTGAATGATTGCTGTCAAATTTAAATTTGAAAATGGAATTTTCGTGTTCTAATAATAATGGCAGCTAATAGGCCTTTTGTACTAGAAGATATGTTTGATTAGCAATTACCCAATACAAAAACGTGAAATTAACGACCTAATTGTAAAGAAATGTATTGTGCCATTAATATATTATGGACAGGTTGGCTTTTTAAATTACCAGTTTGTTACTAAGTGGGTGATACTATTGGAACTACCATCAACACGACATGGGCTAATTACTTACTAATTAATTTATGGTATGGATACCTTTCTTTACAAAATAGGTAATAAGTAATAACCATAAGTAATACCAAAATATGGTATACCTACGTCAATTTCCAAAGACAATGTTTTAATTATTAATAATGTTAGGTACCTACATACTAGATTTAAAATAATGTATGAAACACTCAAATTGTAGCGATGTTGTATTGGCATACGTTTGTCGGAATGCCTTTTCGAAATTTGAAATAATTCGAACGAGTTCGTAATTTAAACACGAACCGTCTATACATATTTTCATTTCATTTATTTCATACAAAGAATACGCGTGCCTACATAGATGCGCTACAATGTATAGCTAAATTAAATTAAAATTTTGGAATAAATAAAACATAATAAACGAGAAGGATAATATTAAAAGAAGAGAGAAAAAACCGTCTAAGCTATTGTGAATTTCACGGGATGAAAAAAAAAGCGAACTGTTAAATTGAAATCATTAGTCAACGCCATGTCTTGTACCTTTTTTAAGGTTCAGTACAACCTTTAGCGAGGCCACATCTAAAATTCTATTCAGACAAGAAAGAAATGGGACTCATTAACTATCGTTTTTCAGGAAAGTCACAACAGAATTATTTTACCTCTCTTTATAGAATGGAATAGAATTTGTAGAAATAGCGAGAAATGTTTATTGGGCTAATTTTAGCCAGGTAGAATTAACCCTATCTATTTACACCATCATGGTATTTTGACACACACACAATGTAGTAACCAGCGATAGGTGTAAATTTGCATTATTTAATCCGAATCTAGTTAGTGATTGAGAGACGCAATTAATTTCATTATTCCCTATTTTAAAGAAAGATTATACCTTTATGTATTGAAATGCCAGAACTCATGTATAGTAGGTACATATCTTATTAAGGCTTCAATTTTAGACGACCTTGGTTTATGAAAGAAACCTCTGAAATAGTTATTAATCTTTATCAAAATTATGACAGTAAAATTAAATAGGTACTAGGTAAATTACGAAAAACTTTTCAAGAACCGCGCTTATTTATTTACACAAAAAAGTGCCAATTATGATTAAAGAGTACTACAATTTTAATCTGTCACCTAGAGCAGATAAGTGTGCTGCAAAACTTCAAGGTACCTACTGGGATATTTTCAAATTACTAAAAATTAAAAGGGGATAATGTATGCGCAGAAACGTATGAAGTTAATAGAAGAGAGATGTGACGTTAGAGGCAAAAATGGCTGGAGACAAAAAGGAAGTGTATTTAAAAAATAGGCTTACCTGCAAAATATGTCAGCATGGATGCAAGCACCACACATACTAAGATCATGGCTACTGAGAAACACTTCCATGAACATCTGTGCTGGCATCTCTTGTCTATGTGGAACCTTGAGGGCGAATATGGGGCGCAGTTGTTGGGGGGCGCGGAGCCCCGCCCTCTCAGCGGAAACCCTGGCATCCCCAGGGCACCACCAGTACCGCTCATAGTACTCATTGTGCCCATATTACCGTTACCACCAATTGTGCCCATTCCGCCCATACCACCCATACCGCCTTGGAGTTGTGATGGCGTTAATCTGAAAAAAAAGAGAGAAACAAAATTATCAAAATGTATGAATTTGATATATACCTAAATTATTTAGGTATGGAACCGGATTTATCTGTACCTATTGCACAGACGGAAATTCTTAATAAAATATATGAACATTCATCATTCTTCATGTAAACAATCAGAAAATAATTCAACAACAATGCTCACTAGGGCGAACTTACAAAAAATTCTCAACTTCTACCAGTTAACCCTTGTGCTAAATTTTAAAAACAATTTATGCGTATAAACCGCAATTCTAAATAATATATGAACGCAGCCGCAAAATACATTTAAAACAAAAGAAAAAAAGAACGAATTCAAATTATTCAAATATCGACAGTCGTGCTGGCGTGGCGTTCTGAAACAATGGAACGACGAAAACAAAAAAAAATGTATAAATAAAACGAAAACAAAAGAATACCTACGTAATAATGTAAAATTTTTGGTTCTTATTATTACATCACGGGCGAGTAATTTGAATGCGTCTGGGTAATGGCGATATCAAAATGCCCTCCATTCTCTATATTATTGTAATATCTATATTCTATGTATATAGGTGAGTTCTCGGCTCACGGATTTAAACAAACAAAATGGAAACAAAAACATTCCAAAATTCAAATTTGAAATTAAAGTATTCTATATCATATCCGTAGGTGTGTGTGAAATGGAATAGGTAGTATTTTTATAAGGTTTTGCCCGTCTGCACCAGTGACGAAGGGTGGATTTCTGCAGAAGAAAAGCCGGGGCTAACATTTCTTACGGGATTATGTCATAGATTAGGCACTATTATACTTATCATTTTTTCCAAAAGGTAACTCGAAGGGAATCGTATTCTTAGGTAGCATCGCGCCTGGTCTGTGCTGAAATTTATTCTGTAATGAAGTGAATATTGACACGCTTTCCAAACCTTTACAAGCCGTCACAAATTCAAACGTACGTGTGAATAGGGCGTTTGGCTTGGCTTGTCTACCTAAGCTTGCTAGCATTCATAGCCCATCCGATCGAATGGTTTTTTTTCGCAAGTCAAAGGAAGCTTGCGGCAAGCGTTAGCGACGTGTCTACACGTCCGTGCGATTTTGAGGCTTGATGGTTTTTGCGGCAGATGTTAAGCGTGCGGATCAGGATCCTGCATAAGCTGCAGTCGTATTTCATAGTAAAACACCCTGTATAATCATCATCAAAATATGAATGTCTATTTAGTAAGGTATTAATTTATTTATTTATCTATGGTACAAATACAGTCACAACAGTACAATTAAACAGGAATATGTATTGACAAACCTGACCAATTACATTTGTACACAAATAACAACACACAAACACAGTAACACAAACTTAGACCCACACATACATAGCAAAAACAACTTAACTAATATGGGGCCGCTTCACGCTCGGCGTCCTTCCACGAGTTTTGTGAGAATGAGTAAAAGGACGTACGGACGAGGTGATTGTCTTGAACTGTATACGTAACCGACGGTTAACGCGGGACTCGTGGAAGGACGGACAGCATGTGGATGAGGCATTAGATATTTTGATTATACAATATATGAAAGGATAGGATGGGAATGGAATGATGGTTTATTATTATATTATGGACTTTCTAAATACAGGGAGTAATGTACCTATCTGCATAGGTCGCTGTATTCATACTACAAATTTGCTCCCCTGTTTCGTGAAAACTTATTACAACGAGCAGGGGATCAAATCCCATCCCCCGCGGCGTGACGCACGTATGAATAACGATGATTCAAATACTGCTGCTGCGTTCGAAACTTGAAATCATTCACTGTCAGCGGTGCCAACATTAAAAATATTAATATTTATCAAATTAGTTGTATTATTTCAATAACCATTCTACATCAAACATCGAAGGGATAAAAAAAACGTTCACATGACAGTGTTCTGTTAGGGATGACAAATCGTCGAAAATACATCGAATATTTTATTGACATTATATTATATCTAGCTGTAACCCGCAGCTATGCTCACGTGAAAATTTTGAAGGTTGGGAGAGACAACAGAACCCTATTTGATAATATGATTCGCTTCTCACCTTTATAACATTAGTTAATCTTTTCGTTATTTTTATTCAATACCCACCTATTGTGAATCTGGTTGACATAATCGATCCAGTTGGATTTCGGACGATCCTACAAATTTAATAAGCTTTTCTTGCTCTTCGTTCTTCAGATGTGAGAATCACCAGGGTGTTTGGATTTCATTTTCGAACAGGCTATACATAATGTAACATTGCCTTTTTGAAAAAAAATGATCTTTTTTCAACTCTGCTACGTATAAACCTAGTCGATGAAAAATGGACGATTATAATACTCCCTAAATTAATGTTATTTGACAATGGTTTTACCCTATTCCTTTAATACTTATACCTATAGTTTTACAGTATATCTACCCACCTTTCAGTTCACAGTCTAGTTGTAGTTAAGTACTTATGGTACCTTTAGAGTTGACAGTCTGAACTGTGATTGATAAACAAGAGTTCATTAACTGCTTTTGTCAAAGTAACGTGAACTGCATTTGATGTGACGCGTCTGGTCTATTGTGTAATCATATTTTAAAAACAGAATGAAAAAAACAATTGAAACGCGATCATCTGTCAGTTGACATCGCACTAAAAACTACTTTGAAAATTGAAATACGACAGCCAAAGCGGACTTGAGCAAAAAAAATAGGAAGTTAATATTGTAGATAAAAATAGGTGTACTTATGTATTATACGAGTATATATTTCAGATGCCCCACGGCCATATTAAATTTAAGCAATATTTCAAAATCAGTTGTCAATCCTATTAATTCAAAGAGAATTTGGTTTTTCATTCGAATAATGTGGGTTAGAAATGTTAGAAAAGGACAACATTACATGGGATAGAAATGAAAGAAAAGGAAAGCATTATATTGTCATATTATACATACTATGCTTCTTGATTTGAATTTACAAGTTTCTCAATAAAAATCATAACCTCAAAACCCGACCGTAATAATAATCATGAAGATCAAAGAAGTACAAAACGTTTATTATTATTGACAACAGTGTTGCCCTGAAGCGAAACAGTTTTATTTATTAAAAAGCAAGAGCACAATCTAATTTGTATTTGTATAAATCCATAGATACTCGCACACATAAAATTGTACATTCACTCAAAACAATTTTTCCCTTTCATCTCTCCCCATCAGGAAATAGAGAGATTGTCAATATTAAATATAATTTGCAACATACAATGTTAAATAATAATAAACTTCTGTGTCTGACAGTGAAATATTGTTACGTACGATGTTTTATTAAACACACTGTATATTAATAACTCGATGGTTGGAGGGAAATCATTTTATTGGCAATAACTTGTCTGTGGTTCATATTTCTGAGAGATTCAAATATTCAAATTAAGCAACCATTCTATATCAATATTTAAATAAAAATAAAATACGATCGTAATGGCTACTGTCAAAAACCATTATAGCTATAAAATACCAAACAAAGTCAATTCTCATGATACGAAAATTATATAAATATAAAAAAAACATATATGTTGTAAAACCCACACAATAATTTAAAACTTGTTGTCCACAAAGAACTAATTTAATATGAATCTCTGTTTTACCTACACTACTGTGTTATATAAATAATAAATTCAAATTGAGAACGAATTGATTCCATCCTCATTCGACCTATAGTATCTACGTGCAGAACATCTCATAGATTAAATCATATTTGAATAAAGAATATTTATGAAAGGTCGATGTACGTTTGGTTTATGTTTTAGCATTCGGTGTTGTCAGATATAAAAAAAAAATCACAATCCATTTTGAATAACGCTGAGAAAATACAATAGGTATATAAAAAAGTGTAGGTAGGTATGAAAACACCTATGAATAATTCAAATCGCAAATTTAATTTCGTTCCATGGATAAAGATCCGTTCTCATTTTAATCCTTTTGATTAATTTAAAATAAAATATCTATGGACAGGGAAAGGTACCAACCTAATAATATTGCAATCTGTTAGCCAAGTATTTAAGCACCGTTCTATATATTTTAAACTAAAGTTCTAAATCATCTGAATTCTAAAAGGGTGTGCTGGATATTATTACACGACTGAATTAAGTCTATACCCCAGCACTAGTATGATAATCCTCCTGTATATGCAATGGGCGAATGTAATATTGAATAGGTAAGCAACCCCTTCTGTCTGAACGGTGTTTAATAATTTTTGCTTATATGGCAATCATATTAAATTTTGTCAATGGCATCAAAATGGCGGGCGTATTTAAAAATAGGAACATAAATTTATATTTAAGTACAAACAGTACTACGAAGCAGTTATTATTTATTTTATTAGCTTTTTTGCGAGTCGGGCATGCGCCTGGATTTTAGGTATGGACGGTATGGTGCAACTACTGCATGTCATGTTGTTTTGTAATTCGAGTCATTTTTCGCTTTAATCGTATCGTGGTATTTGATTTTAAATAGCCTATGCCCTAGCCAGGGTTCTCCTATATCGTTTCTCAGAATATGTAGTCAGAAATCAAATCTATCGACGCCGATTGGAGTTTAAAGAGTTCCAAATGGCGTTTCGTCGAAGGCATACATGGGGATAACAGAATCGAATGCTGAACTGGGTGTATAAGGATTAGATCGGCATACTGAATACAAAAATATGTTAACATTTAGTATATTTTGTTTACTGGGGCGAGCTTATCGCAGTGTTGCGATTTCTGCCAGGTAACCACATTTAGATACAAAATTGACCCTTTGCATAGTCTGTGATTTAAGGCAGTTCTGTGGTCATATAAATATGGGTGAATACTGTTGGTATACTTCGATTGCTCAGTGCACAATGCACAGCTATCATCATCTACCCACACTGTGGGAAAATATGGTGACGGTATCGATGGATGGAATGCGATTTTGCAAATTGCATTAATTCAATTTGATTTGCAGTAAAATTTACGAAAGCAATTCGCATAATAACATTGAGGACTATCAACAAGAATGTAACTCAAAATAATGTGTGGCAATTTGATCCTTATCATTATAGTAATTGATATAAATGATAGTCTGTAAATCCCGTGTCGGCGAATCCTTGTATCTTGTATTCTATTAAAGGAGTTAGCGATACCATAATTGTTTCCACAGTAAACCCCCGATTATTCTGAATTAAAATTTATGTAAGTATTCTTCAAAAGAAAAATTGCTACATACAGCTTACGAATATGTTAGTAGTAAAGAACCTAATGTAATTTATTTATTTATTTATTCAAGGTGCACATACAGGCATTACTTATGAATTAATTACAATATTAGTATACCACATGTAGTGTTCAAGTAACCCCCAGTTATTATTAGTGCACACAATTAGCTAATCGGTCAATAGTAACTACAAACAATGAAATAAAATAATATAAACAAAAATTCTAAGTAAATTGTAAAAATATAAAGTATATTACAAAAAAAAACTTTTTACGACCTACGATGCTCCATTCCATTACAAGAAAATAACTTAATTAATTGTGACTAAACAAGTTAGGCACTTTGAAAAACAAACTAAAAGCCGAACAAATCAGATGGTAATCAACCAATCGGAGCACTGAGGTTATAGGGCTTACGTATATTTAGGAGCAGCTTCATTAAATTTGATTATACGAATCTGTAAATCTTAACAGGTACTATGTAATTAGTTTTACCAACTATGTTATGTAAGAAAATGATGAAGTCACAACTTGTGGGAAGCAATAGTATTAAATTTAAGTGTTTGTCGCCGAGACAATTGTGATGACCTGTTTTTCCGATAGTTGCCATATTATCTTTCTTATTAGAATGTCGTAGTCTTCAGGAGATATTTATTTATTTATCTTATGGCCAACATCACGCCTATATCATTTAACATTCGTTATGTCGAAGTGTAAAAAAAGTTAAAAGCGCAGGGTAAATTTTCCTGCTTGTCTTCTTCGCTCAGCTGACTTTGGTCTCGACCTAAATTTTATCACAGACACACTGGGGTCCTCAATTTGAAGTAGGTACCTGAGTTCACACTATTTGTTTTACCAAGTTATGGATTTAGTGTTTTGTCCAAAATTTTCTCCTAAATTATAGGTATTTTACTGTACTTATATATTGTAATACTGAGGTTGTAGTGGTATGTCTCATGTATAAAAGAGGTCAACATTAAAGTAACCATCAAATCAAATTACCATAAATCAATAAAGACCTTTCTACTAGGTACATGGGTATTGTATGTTCCCTGAACGTGAGCGCGGTATTATAATGCATACCTAATGAAATTGCTCTATCGATGTATTGAAACATTTCAAATCAGGGATTGAAAACATTTTTGTAAGTAAAGTATACTCGTTTTCTGTAAAACTTTAAAAATATGATCTATCTATCTATCTATACCCTCACGCCACGTCCCTTGCAGGGTAGCCAGAGAGGACAGAGCGCCAGACAGCCCTATCCTTACACACACTTCTAGCTTCCGTCACATTCATGCAGTTAGTCATACACGCTCTCCGATTCCTTTTACTCAAAACGCGTCCATCCTTGAGGATCTGGTCGACATGATCGAAAAATATGATGAATGTAACAAATACTTTACACATGATATTTTGGGTTAGCTGACAGAGATCGCAGCGTTGCGCTGAGCTCGCCCTAGTGAACAAATGTTACAATTTATATTTGTAAAATCTATATCTATATACCTATATAGAGTAAAGTTTGATTTTTGTAAGTGTTCGTATAACTCCCGCATTTTACGATGAATTGCTGCGAAAATTAAGAATAACATTTGCGATGATATAGGCTGTGTCTTAACGTCGCCGGTTTTTGGAGAAAAAGCTTTTCCTAGGAGATGCCATGATGACGAGGGGATCCAAGGGTTATGTGGTGTCGAGTGTCGAATATCGTATGAAAGGGCGTTGGAAAAGAAATTCAGATCTTAAGTTACATTTTGTCCACCTCAAGCCTATAAAGTATGCCGAGTTGGTTTGTTAAATTTGGTTGTAACTCAGCTAGTAAATAAATATTGATTATTATCTCATCTGCCCCACCTCAATAGCAATTAGAATATGATCGCGTAGAAACAATTTTATCGCACAATTCTGTTGGCGTAGACGTGTCGATTATACTGTTTTTAAGCGTCAGGTTTAAGTTTTAAGTCAGTCAGTGAGTACGAACTATATAGTATATTTGAGTAAGTGCTATCTTTATAAATATTTTTTTATTACAACGTCAGCAAAATGGAATAAATGTAAAAATTTCAGAAAGATAATGCTCCCGCCACATGATCGTGTAGGGTCGTCAAGGCTCGGTGTTCATGAGTAGAAAGGAGTCAACGGTCGGTTACGTACAAGTCAAGACAAACATTTTCATCAAACACGCCTTTTTACTCATTCACGGCGAGAGTCGGCGAGGGCCGGCGAGCGTCTGGCGTCAGCATTATATTTTATCTAAATAGGTAGTATTATTGAAGTCAAATTATAGCGTCCAACAAAAAGCGAGTAGGTCAGTACCCAATAATTCTAATTAAAAAATATCTGTTCTTAGAATAAGCATGACGCGTAAAACCATTCAAATAAAAAAATACCTGCTATAGAAAAAAATCCAATGTTAAAATTATCTGTTTACTTAAGAAAATATTTAAAAGTAGAATGAAAAGAGGCGGATGTACCTACCTACGTAAAACTTTAATTTTATTTTAAATCCTCATTTATAAACAAATGCCTTCGTCTTTTAGAATACCCACCTACATTCCATTTTTTAATTTCTCTGGAATTTCGTTTCAACATTTCATTTTTTCATATGGTAATAATGCCTATACTGGAGAAATTACTTTAAACATTTGAAACTAGAATGTCAAAAGCAGAGACGAATTATTTTGCAGCATCACCCGTAAATCGGGTGCAAAGCCGTAATAAAGAAGACGAACTATTTTCTTATTTCAAATATTATCATACAGTATGTAGCGGAGCGGTGGAGCTACGAGTATGTCAATTTTCAAAAAAAGAATGCAGTGCATAGACAAAGCAGGGAATTTTTAAATAACATAAATCTACCATCAGTTTAGTATGCATGTCAGATATAATCCAGGGAGCGCTAGTAGTAGGTACTCGTATAGACATTGCGTAGCACAGATAGACATTTGAAGTGGTTTTGATGAGAGAAGAGATAATATTCTGTTGACAAGCGTCCAACCAATCAGCGGCTATTGTAAAACTTGTGGAGGTTATTATGGAAATTAGCCTCACACTCTATTCCTTTATTCCATCAGTGTTGCCAGTTGCCATACCTACAGGGAATGAAGAGTACCAACATTAAAATAATGCATGCATAATAATAATATATTCTAGTCTATGGTTATATCAATACTAATAACAAACATTAAATTGCGTAGTTTATGGTCCGGACGAATAAAGATCTCCGAATTCAATAAATTTAAAAATGGAATGGAATTTTTAAATTTGAATTTTAAATCAGCCATCGAATTAATAATGAAATGCGACCGCATTTAATATGAACTTTTTACATTTTTAAGATTTTTTTACTGACTGATGATTCGCAGCTAACACCCAGTGCTCAGTTTATATGTAGTTTGTCCACCATAAACCATATTCAACCTAACTAAACCATAGACAAAAAATAGTAGTATGCTAAAGGGCGGACTTATTGCAAAAATTAATGTCTTACAGTCAAGTCATAAGGACGTAAAAATAATGTAGGTATACCGCCGTTTGGGGTTATTTCGCCTATCCATGGGTATCTTTGGCCTAACGCTTTTTTTTTGTTTAACCGCTTACCAGAAGACATAGGTAATTAATTTGTTATTTTTTTGTTTCTGGTAATGTAAACACATCTTTTCTGGGTGCACTAAGCATGATGATTTGTTGGTAACTTCACAAACCTTTCAATAGAAGCATTTTTCCAGGAAGCTGTCAAAACGTCTAGAAAACTACATAAGTGCTGAAAACTTTTGATATATATCCGAAAATACTTGGAACATGTTCTCTAATACTCTCCTATATTATGCTTTGATGTTTTGAGAACAATATTAGCGAAAAAAAAAAGTATTTTGCTTAATTTTACTAGTATATATACCACTAATAAGTAGGCACCCCCAACATTATTAGAATCTCGGGGTTATTTTGCCTACAATAGGGTTGCCTACTTCGGTGATATTTAATATTATTTAATATTTTTAGCCACTTAGGTATCCGCACATAGGTACATATTACACATTTTGTCAGAACTTTTTTTTTCAAAGTACCAAAAAGGGTATTTTTTTACTCGGCTCGGCTGCGGATAGACCGAACGCGCGCACAAAACGTCAGAATGTGTTTCTCAAAAAGATTTCAGTTAATGATTTTTTTAAAATAACAAAGATGTTTTAGTCTTGAAACTGTTATTCTTGTCAAAAGTTTGTGTTTTTAATAGGCGCAATAAGCATACAGGAATTGTACGTAATTCTTCTACGTTTTTTTTTAGTCCAAACCATTTCGGTTCTTATGTACTTTTTATTTTACGGTATAATTTAGTCTTTTGTCGCCACCACACGCTTGCGAGCGTCCCCGGCTTTTTTGTGTAGGTATATAAGTAAAAAGGCGTGTGGATGGAACGTTTGTCTTGGCTCGTGTACGTAACCCACCGTTGACGTCTTCTTACTCGTAGACACAAAAAACTTGTGGACGCTCGCAAGCGTGTGGCGGCGACATTAGGTTTTGTTATTTAACTCTTTGATTTTCACAACGTTATACAATAAAAACAATTTTTTAATAAAATTAATATTTTCATTTTAGTAGTCTTGTTCAACCCTAAATATAAAAGTAAATTTGTATGGAAATGACCGCGAACCCAGGGGTAAATTGGCCTAATCGTCAATAACTAATTTTAGATTATCTTTTTCTGAAATTTTATTTTGGATTCAATTTGGATCGATGTTTTTCCATATTTTTCCCTTTTTGACTTTTCATTTTAAATAAACTTTTAGTGGTTTTATACGCGTAGGTTGAATAACCCCAAACACGGGGTTATTTTGCCTAACTACTTTGTTTCATGAAAAAGGTATATAATATACATATTTCTTAAAAAATATACTTCAAAGTATCTAACTATTGCACTAGCTCATCGATTAAAATCATATTTTACATATCTTTTCATAGAAATATTAATGGCAAATCAAATTTAAACTTTATTTTTAAGAAAATTTAGGCGAAATAACCCCCGGTGATGGTACCTAAGGGGCGAATTTTCAATCTATTTTCTACTAATCGACCTCGTACTATAAGTAAGTACTAAGTAGGTACATAGACTATTTTCAGAATCAAATTGAATCTGATTGCAAATTGCAAGGGTTATTTTATAATATAATATAGCCAGTAAATGAGAGAGCTTGTGGCTAGCCTGGTCGATACCTATACATTCCATGTAGGTATAGGTACCTACCTACCTACTGTACTTAATGAAGTATCGTCTGGGTTGCTACCTACCGGTTCCCGGATTATAAGCCATAGGAATATTGCTCAACATGAATAAATCCCAAAAATGACAAAAGCCCTTAAGAAATTTGCTCAAGGGATAAAAGCCCAAACTTTCTAGTTGGATTCCAGTAGATGAATTCTTTATAAAATGTTGACTATTTTATTGTCTATCCCATTTCAGAGCCGCTTATTTATTTGATTATTTTCTAATCTATAGTAGTTTCTAACACACTGAAAGATATCGTATACTAATAGATACAATTAATTTTATTTTCAAAATCCAATTAGATTTGAGATTTTGTCCCTTGAGCAAATTTCTGAAGGGCTTTCGTCTTTTTTGGGATTTATTCATGTTGAGCAATATTCATATGAGTTTTTATCCGGTCACGGCTACCTACCAGAGAGGTTGTTATTATTATTGATGGATACACTGATGTAGTTTGACAGATGGTTAGATAATATATAGACATAGATGCTCCTAAAGGGACGTCTTAAGTGTGCTTACTTTAAAACCAGGTATTGATATACAAATTCTGAAGCATCCTATGTAAATTTAATATCTGACTGGACAAAAACCCTTGAGCATGTTGATTAAGAGTGTGCATACCGACATTTCAAAAATTTCTAAAAACGGGAGACCTTCTATCTCGGCAACCGTTACTAAATATGCTTTGGAACAAAATAGGGTAGATGCATTGAACCTTTATCTAGGGAATAACCGTAAAAGATTTTTTATATCTTGTATAGATTTATCAAAAAATATTTTTAAAAACACATCTGATCTTTTTTCCGAAAGACGGAAACTCGTTTCCCGAAAGTCGCGGAGTAAAATTTTATTTTTTTACTGATAATATGCATTAAAATCTAGGGAATAACCGTAAAAGTTTTTTGATAGACGCAAAATTAACCCCAAAAAATGGAAAAAACGCTATTTTTACCATTTTATCATGCGATTGTCACGCAATTTTGAACCTTAATGCCGTGGGAAAAGATTGTGACGTCATTCCTGGTGCCATGCCCTTAAGATTATGTAATGAACCGCAAGAAGAAATAGGTTCACTAGATGAATTATTTATAAAATGCTGACTGTTTTTTTGTTATCCCATTGCAGATCCGGTTACATATGTGTTCATTTTATAATCTATGCTAGATTTTAACACACTGAAACACACCGAAAGGCTTTATGTAGTGCAATTTCTTATTAGGACTTTTGAATTAAAACAACGCATAATATGTTGAATTATAATATATTTTACAATGTCGAGTTTTAGTAAATCGGTAATTTTCCATCAGATCAAAGTTGAACATACTCTTTCTTCAACCAGAAGAGATAATGTTTACCCTCCTGAACGACTAACCAACTTACATCATCTGGAAGTAAACAAAAAAATATTAAGATTCTTATATCCAAGTGAACCATATGCGGACTCAACAATGTCTCTCCAGGCCCTACGGTCTAGTACGAGCTTCCTTCTCCTTCCAAAGACGACACCACTCTCCATCACTTACGCATTATAGAGTTCTTTGATTGTCTGACTCTTTTTTATGGCTGATGTACGCTAGATATATTATATTATATTGGTCTATGCTGTTTGGAAACAAGGGTCCAAGGAAGGATTCATTTTGTGTACACGAAATTGGAGAGTGTGCATGGAAAATTTCATGAAGGAAAAGGAATACTTGTGGATAGAGGGCAACCTGGTTTTCCAGCCGCGGGATTCTAGATAACATAAAGGTCTTTTTTTCCAGTAAAGTCAAGGGACCAGGCATCTCTTGTGCCGATGCGTCCAGAATAGATTCTATACTTATTAAATCTTGTCCTCAAGACTCACGTGGATTTTGACGTGGATAATACCTTCTCGGAGTCCATAAGTGGACCTCCAAGGAGGTGTTAATTATTATTTTGTGAGCGACTGCGTCACAATAAAATTATGTGGATACGCGTTTCGTTGTCCTCTGAGCAAAATCTACAATCTGGGGTATAAGACCTGTGATTAGGTAGGTAAAAGTTAGATTAAAAATTAGTTACATTAAAAGTAGATAGACGCAAACTCAACAGCCTAATTCAATTAAATTCGTATAAAATACTTTACTTACATAAAAATATAGATAATAATTTATTAACCTGTAATTTTTACATTCGACCTAAAAACTTTTTTTAAGGCTAGGATCATCTGGATTAAGATAAAAATGAAATGTATTGTGTTGGTACCTACTACCTACTAATAGTTTGAAGAGGGGACTTACCGGGAGTTCTCGTGTCGTCTGCGCCGACAATTTATCTGATTAAACTTTCATTGTTCCGTTATTGAAAGTAATTGGAGAGAATGGTCAACACGTATAGGTACACAAATAGATTAGATATATGTACTATCCGTTATGTAATAGTGTGTATGAACATCGCAATCAAGGTACACAGATCATTTTTTCTTACTTGGCAATCTGCAAGGACTTGTAAAATTGTATTGTTGGTAGCCCTAACTGTCAAGTTTTCACCAAAGAGCTGTTAAAGGTTCGTAATTTTCCCTTGTTGCACTTTTTACGAGTAAGTTATAATGTCGAAAATATTACAGAGCAGTCAGTGGAGTAGGTATATAGGTTTTCATTTCGGAGTGGGGTGAAAAAACTCCTGGGGAAGGCAATTAAACTTTTAACATAGACGTAGTAAAAAAATCAATCATAGCACCGCAGGTGAAATGTTTTCGTGAAGGTAAGAGAGAAAGGTTGAGTTTTCGGTTGGCGTTATAATAGTCTAGTCATATGGTGTTTTCGCGGAGAAATAAATACAGTAGTCTACTTCCCTTTCATACTTTACGTATTTGGGGACGCTGAATTCGAATTTCAACTTTGTCACCTCGTAAATGTGATGCGTTCTGAGATATTCGAGAAAAACTCAGAAGAAAACGTTCTTTTTAGAGACTTTCGCTCATAACTCGAAAAGTATACATTTTAGAGAAAAGAATCTCGAGACAAGAATAAACTAGAGTAAATTTTCTACAAAGAGCGATGTTATTCATTTTTCTGAAATAAACCGCTTACGCGCTACTATGCGCTAAAAAAGGGCATAAATTCCACTCTTTTTTAAAAAATATTTTCTCTTTTAATTTATTGACTATAACTCAAAATATATAGAGTTTTTTGGAAAAAATTGTTGTACATAAATAAAGTACACTATATTTTCTACAATTAGTGCTAAGAAGGTTTCTGAGACAGACTAACCTCTATTACGTTAGAGCGCATTGAAGTTCACTATAGTACATTAGAAGCAAATTCTTCATTATTTAAAATGGATATATAACATTAAAAAAAATAAAAAAATCTACTAAACTTTCTTGATGCTATAAACACAAGGCTGAAATTTTTATATTTAAATGTTTGCTACCCCTCAATAGCGATGGGTCGGTAGAAATTTGAGAATTCCTTAGAAACAAAAGCTCATTCTCCAGTTTTTTGTCCATAATGTGAAAATTAAAAACAATAGGGACAATTATACTAAGACAAAAATAAAGTACATTTTATTATCTATGAACTACCTAAATAACTTTTTTTAGTCAAATAGACGATTCAGCAGCCAGAGTCCGTTAAAAATTTTCCATATCTCGAAAATATTCTAAAATTTCTACTTATTTTGGTTTACCGCCTGCAAATAAGAATCTAAACATTTTTAAGAAACAAAATGTGAAAATTCATCAAATTTCCTACAAATTATGTCTCTTGCGTTTTCGCCCTCGCGAACTGGTTCGATGTTCAGAAGCATCGAAATTTGGTATAGCGTGTCATATTAATTAAGCGTTGATAATACGAACTACGACTATGGTATGTAACACACGTACCGTAGTCGTAGTTCGTATTATCAACGCTTAATTAATATGACACGCTATACCAAATTTCGATGCTTCTGAACATCGAACCAGTTCGCGAGGGCGAAAACGCAAGAGACATAATTTGTAGGAAATTTGATGAATTTTCACATTTTGTTTCTTAAAAATGTTTAGATTCTTATTTGCAGGCGGTAAACCAAAATAAGTAGAAATTTTAGAATATTTTCGAGATATGGAAAATTTTTAACGGACTCTGGCTGCTGAATCGTCTATTTGACTAAAAAAAGTTATTTAGGTAGTTCATAGATAATAAAATGTACTTTATTTTTGTCTTAGTATAATTGTCCCTATTGTTTTTAATTTTCACATTATGGACAAAAAACTGGAGAATGAGCTTTTGTTTCTAAGGAATTCTCAAATTTCTACCGACCCATCGCTATTGAGGGGTAGCAAACATTTAAATATAAAAATTTCAGCCTTGTGTTTATAGCATCAAGAAAGTTTAGTAGATTTTTTTATTTTTTTTAATGTTATATATCCATTTTAAATAATGAAGAATTTGCTTCTAATGTACTATAGTGAACTTCAATGCGCTCTAACGTAATAGAGGTTAGTCTGTCTCAGAAACCTTCTTAGCACTAATTGTAGAAAATATAGTGTACTTTATTTATGTACAACAATTTTTTCCAAAAAACTCTATATATTTTGAGTTATAGTCAATAAATTAAAAGAGAAAATATTTTTTAAAAAAGAGTGGAATTTATGCCCTTTTTTAGCGCATAGTAGCGCGTAAGCGGCTTATTTCAGAAAAATGAATATCATCGCTATTTGTAGGAAATTTACTCTAGTTTATTCTTGTCTCGAGATTCTTTTCTCTAAAATGTATACTTTTCGAGTTATGAGCGAAAGTCTCTAAAAAGAACGTTTTCTTCTGAGTTTTTCTCTAATATCTCAGAACGCATCACACTTACGAGGTGGCAAAGTTGAAATTCGAATTCAGCGCCCCCAAATACGTAAAGTATGAAAGGGAAGTAGACTACTGTATTTATTTCTCCGCGAAAACACCATATGACTAGACTAAATACCAATTTTGTTTCTACATAAGTTTTTACTAAACTATTTCAAAGACGTTATCGAAAATTTTTACGACAGAACATATTTGCAGCGAGCGTTTTGTGGGTATTATTTTGTGAAGCTAAAAAATAGTTTAGTCAGCAAAGGGGTTAAGGGAAATACAATAATATTATAGCACTATGCCTTTCATCGCACTAATACAAATATCATAAATATTAACCCTTTCTGGGCGGTCGACAGCAAAACAAACTCATTGATAAGTTTTTCCTGCGTTAGCAATTAGTAAATGTTACTAATATGTAATTTACACCGTTGTTTTTGTTATCCTCAAAATACAGATGATTTTCCATGGGAGAAAGGTATCGTAAAATACGCATGCGCGTGCTTTGAATTGCTGTGGAGTAATGATTTTTTTGAGAAAAAAATGTCATTAAAAGAGTTAATTTACACAATAAATAGTTGGCGCGGTTGGTCGGAGTGCACACTTCCAATCTGGAGGTGCCGGGTCCGAATTTCGTTGCTGACGATGTATTCTGCATCCCCCACTTCATGACACAATATTTTAGCTTCTTGTGAAGTGTGCGGGAAAGTATTTGTGTTTGTATATACGAGTAGAAGTCCTGATCCTTTATATGAAAAAAGGGAGAAATAATAGTATTAGAAGTTACCTACTTATTTGCATGTTCCCTTGCAATTATCTGGTGCCAAAAATCAATCATTTCATTAGTTCAGCTGGCTCATACAAGAAAAAAATAGATTGACCAGTGGCGTGGCATCGGTGCGAGCTAAAAGCTGGGCTCACTTAAAATAATATAATTTTATGAAAAATGTGTACCTAGATATTAAAGCGCGCTTAAGATGGGATATTCATTACATTTTTTTAAAATCCATAGTGCCATTTTTTTTGTTTTTTCCGATATGTTTTGAATATTTTTATACTCTTTTTGTGTACACAGCTCAGCACAATAGCTAAGCGCTGTTACGTTGAGCTGTATTTATAGTAATAAAATAAATATAAAAATAAAAATGTTATGTTTTTATACTGTTTGCCAAGGCTCACCTTATAATGTCCTTTAATACAGTTTCAATACATTTTACATAGTACAAGTAAACATTAAACTGTGGGTCGAATGTAAATATTATATCTATAATACATAGTGATATTATTTCGGTGGCTAATAAATATTTATGAAGATAATATCGCTTTAATATTGTACGTGCCCTGAATATAATAACCTAACAATATTACCTTGTAATGAAATGATATCAAAACCTTTGATTCTAGCGCACCATACAGTAAGTGCCACTTATTGTCATCAGTACATTATTTGGCAATTATTCTTAAAAAACGGCGATTCTGATAAACGACAATAATTATAAAATATCACTCTAAATATGCGTGGTGATATCGGGAACTAAAAACTCCGTAGTAAAAAAGTATCATGTGTGACAGTAATTGTTAGACGCTTATACATTTCATGACACAAGCTTGTGAATTGAAGTTTTTGAAGTGTGCAGAGGCCTGAGTCAAACCACGAAACGTGACGTAAATGTTGTCGTTTTTATTTCGTTTCGTGTTTTTGCTCAGGACCCAGGAAATTATTTGGGTTCGTCGCCCAGAACAACTAAAAAAAAAACAAATTTACTAAAAATTATTTTTACTATACTTGATGTTTATAATCAGGGTCTAAAAACCAATGTTCGTCTTCGTATTAATCTGGAGCTTACTGTACTATTGTTAACAGTATAAAAAGGTTTTTATTTTATTATGTACATTATTATTTGTTTGGTTTGCAATATTGGGAACCAATGGTTATTTTTTTCTACGCAAAAAGGACCATTTTTAACGGGTTATAAAATTTTGAATATTTTCGACCCTTTCTATATTATACTTAAGCCTAACTAATTTATTTTGTGATATTTTTACATTATTTCTAGTAATATTTACAAAATTTAACGATACGTGAACAATTACTAAGCATAGTTACCTATTTATTTATTTTTTATTTTATACTTCTAGGAAAAAATACTACTTTGCTGCAGAATGTTGAGCAAACCTCACAGTTGAACAACATGTGAAATGTCCCGAAGAAAGTTTTATGTAAAATATACGACTTTTGTAGAACACTCAAAAAAATATGTTAAAAAAACAACTGACTTTACTGTAGTTACATAATCCGTATGACGTCATAAGCCTTTCTGTTTAACCGACAAGAAAAGAATACGCCATTTTATAACTATTCCAAGTTAATCTCCAAACTAAAACAAATAAAGATTATTGTATGAAACTCATGTAAGATTATAATACTTACACTTAAAATATACTTTAAGAGGTTTCAAGTTCGCTTTAAAATGTTTAAATAATCGAAAAAGTTATTCAGCTTTATCTAGAGAGATGACTTATTTCTAGATTGTAAATAAAGTTCTACGACATTTCAAACAAGAAAATTCATCTTGCTAGAACCGTCCCTGTAATGAGGAGAACGGGGTATGATGGGACGGACGAACAGAGTAATAAATTTGATTTACGTTGTACCTTCATACAAACATTACTGAGAATCTAATAGTATTAATAATTCACAATCAACCCCCCTGCGTCTGTCAACCGTGAATGCAGCAATGAATTATTTTGAAAAAAAAAAATAGAACATGAAGTTTTTACGTTCGAAATGGTTTGAATTTTCGAAGAATAATGACGCAGAAGATTTAGAGTTTCTCAAGGATTACTATGAGTAATCGATGAGAGCCAGATAAACCTAATCTGAAATAAGTGAAAGATGCTGTCGAGTACTCAGATTTTTTGAAAAATAATGTAGGTACGGATTATTCACGTAAAGGTCTATTTAAAAAAAGAGAGACTTTTTATTACCCAATAAGGCGGTATGCTAATCGGTTTAGAAAAAGAACAAAGCAATCTAACATTTTCTTTCCTTTTTCGAAATACTTGGGGATTTCGTAGAATTTTTCGTTAATCTCGAAAAAAAAAGATTGTAGATTGTGAATTAAACAATTTCATCAATCTAAATTTCTTTTTAATGCTCATTATCATATTTTATTGTTTTTTCTTTGAATACCGAATATTCTCAGCAGCTCTTTCTGAATTTGTTACAATGAATGTCATTCCGTAAATTTCGAAAATAACCGTTAAATTTAAACTTTTTCGCGTACGAAATGACGGAGTGTCAGCTAGTGTGATATCTTTATGTCATTTAAACGCTGAATATAAGACATAATTATTACGAATGTGAATTATAAGAGAAGAGAAGAGAGAAAGCTGCAAGTTTATTCAAGTCTTCTGACTTATATACACATAAACTGCTTCTCAGTATTATTATTATTTAGTTCACGATGCAAGTAAGAAAGTTTTAGTTTGGTCATAATAAATTTATTTGTTCACTAAACTTTGTGAGTTAAAACTCCTTCTGAATAATGAATTGGTTGCCTGAGCTTGAAGCAAGAAAAGAGAAAGAATGAGATAGACAAGATTAAAAATTAGTTTCTTCTTTAAAAAGTACATCTGAAGATTTCTTGTGTTAGTGTTTCAGGAATCCGAGCTGTGTGTAGTTTCGCTTTAATTATAAATTAGTATTTATGATGCACAAAATACCTTGCTTTGCTTTTGAGAGTTTCATGAATATTACGTGATTTTGTTGTATCAAATCTCCAATTTAAATCCCGGGTTCCTCACAACAGATCAGCGCTCTCACTCATTTTTGATAGATTTAAACCTTTCGCATCTTTTTGAGCAATATATAGTACACCATCCCTTCTGAATGTTAGGTTCATAAATGTTTGTCATGTAGTAATGATGTGAATTCTGGCCAGCGGCCGAAAACTTACAATCCGTCCAGTATTCGATTACATCATTTCATCGTGTGTAACAATTCTTTTTTCAGATTACTCATGGATTTTTGTGATTTTTTTACACTCAAATCAACACTGTTGAGTGTTGAACTCTATCTTTTATGTACGTGCATACCTACGTGGTATTTTTTATATACACATATGTTCAAATGACGATTGTAAACATTCAGATGGACCTAGGGATGATTAAGTACAATAAACGATACTACATTTATTTAAAGTTTGTTCTGTTTCAATTTAGTTTGTCTGGAATGCTATGGGCAAAGTCAATAGTTGTTCTCAATTTCTAGATACACAAGAGACTAACAATGATAATTAACGAAGTTTTCAATCGAATCTAATAAAACAGATACGTATTATTGAATAAGAAATATCTCTGCAGTATGAAACATATTATTATTATAGTATACGTACACCTACGCTCGTACAAGCATTACATTATGGGGTTTAATATAGGAAGATATTCGGGTATAAATGAATTATTTTCAACAAATGCTGGAAATACCGCGTATAACTTTGGTAAACTTTCGTATATAATTTCATTTTGGATGTTACTACTACCAGAAACCCCAATAAAACGTACAGCCATATTACGTATATTATGATGTCGTATATCACAGACTCATAAATATGAAAAGAATGTGCGTACAAACATATATGTAGGTATTGAGGTATGCTCGTTTTTAAAAGAATGTTTAACTTGTACATCACTGAAAAGACCTAACGAACGATGAACACAAATTATAATAATATTAAAATATATTAATTTAAAAATGCTTAATTTTCAAGCACGTAGAAATTGGATAATATACCGCGATAGAAGAAGACGGTTAAATTGGTTACTATTGTCCCCTGGGCACGAAGTGCCCCCGACTACTTAAGACTAACTCCATCGGTTCGTAACCTGAGAAATACTTATGTAGTCGTATGTTTCATTTGTGCCCACAGTACATTTCTGTCTTTTAAGTCTTTCTGTCATTAACTCTTTGCAGCTATCCCTACCCTGCAAGTTTTCGACTTTTCTTTGGTCCATCTTTTCTCTTTGTGGTCTCCCTAATTGTCTTTTACATTCGAAGGGTCTCTAGTTTAGAATTTTGGGCTCCAACGTCTCGCCACATGACTTTCCCATTGTCATTTTTGCCTCTTTTCTCTTTCTGTGATTTCAGTGACCTTTTTAGGGTGTCATTATTTCTTAATTGCTTATTGCGTTTCTAACGGAGACACCTAACATTTTGTCTTTCACTGAAACACTTATGATTGACACAGTTTCAAGGCCGTGTTTTGTTACTGGTAAAACGCAGGAATCGCAGGTAGTCTAGACCTAAATTCACCTATTTCCTATATCACATTTTATATGGGCGAGTTATTTCATTTTTACGAAACATTTTCACAAGTGTACAAGATTTTAGCATTCAAACCAGTCGAATCGTAAACTTAAAAAGACGCAGGAGAATTGCTTGATATCAATTTTGTACTACTGCCTCGTGGGCTAATGATATTCTAGACTCGTTTTACAGAAAAAAAGGTTTGATTCGTACTTTGGGAGATATGTTCTGAAGAAATAAAATAAAACGGGAAGCGTTCCTGTTACGGACCGATGATATTTTTGCTTAGAAAAAAGAAAGTTTTAGATCAGAAAGTGTGGGATGAAAAAATGTATATTATGAAAGCAGACGAGGGTGGGGGGAGAGGGGAAAAAGTTTTTTTATTAGATCTTGTAAGACGTAAGAAGTAAAATGGAGGGTTTGTGGTACTTTGGTACAGAACCTAGAAGATTTCAGGGTACTAGAGGGTAAATGTACGTGACCTTTTTAAATCATATATTTTACTTTTTATAATACTCTTTAATATTCTGCCATTATCAAATTAAAAATATGTACATAACTTCGTATGTTCCTTTTCATTACGTTAACAATATATTTTTACATTTTTTCATGAATCGTTAAACATCCCTTGCCGGTTAGGTGGAGAGTAGGTATCTCTTCATTAATGCAGTTTGTCAACGCGTCCGTCATTGAGGCTCTAAATGATCGGTTCAGATATGTCTCGGACAACCACCTTTCCTCATACCACTTTTTCATTCATACAATCTAGTTATCTTTTTAATCTTCCACTAATCCTTTATTCTCTCAACATCCCCAAAGCATCTAAGCTTTTTTCTAAAACAATCACTTTGTACAATAATATAATATTGGATAATAAATAAATGAAATGAAAACCTAGTAATGTAGGTACCTGAAAAGTAGAGTATTATTGACGAAGAATTTAGTTTGAAAAAAAAATATTACAATCTAAGGACGTTAACCTCAAAACGAAAAAACAGATTTGGTTATTAAGATGAAAAAATAAGTATAGGAAAATGGCGGCGGAAGGAAGTATAATGATTTGACACCAATTACCCGGTGTAACATTATCCCGCCTCTACCCCACGCCAGGTTCGTGTTTTTTGGAGTGAGGCAAGGTGGGGAGATACAAAAGTAATGAGCATGTTTTGAGGAATTTCAGCAGTGGGATAGGAAATTTATTAGGGTTGTTTACAGTCTTAATTTTGAATATATTATTAGGTATATTACTACTACTGACTGACAGATTTTCTACACACAACCCTTGGAACTCCTCATAATCATGGCATCTCTTAGGAAAGGCTTTTTTTCCAAAACCGGCGACGTTAGGACACAGCCTATATTATTATCGCAAATGTTATTCTAAATTTCGCAGCAATCCATCGTAAAATGCGGGAGTTACGCGAACACTGACAAAAATCAGACTTTACTTTATATACGAGTATAGATATGATGCAATAGTGGTTGCATTGAAAACTTGTAAAATTCTCTTTTTTTTATTTCACTATCATTTGAGTAAATACGCGATGCGAATCACAACGGGGGATTCTAGTTGGGATATAATTTCCTAACTTCTTCCGGCGGAAATGACTTGAAAAGTTTTTGAATAAACAGAATATTAAAGCATAGAAAACGAAGAATTACGAGTGCCTACCTACCTACCTTACTAGATAGAATTTTTAATAAACGCCATACTAAGTTTTGTTTATGGTTTATGATGGGTATAGTTTGTGTGTAGCAAAGGAAAAATTTCATAAAAACACATTTAAACATGCACATTTTTAATTTACGTAATGTGTGTCTTATGTGGCTGTATAAAAAGGACATTAAACACGTTTTGCACGCTAAAAAAAATTAAGACAGCATGTTTAGTACTCTCTAGTGCCCCCGCTACATGCTCGTATCGGGTCTCTACATGCTCGTGTACGAGAATCTTCTAGTTTTTTTCAGAAGTCTCACGGAGCAAACTTGGTTTAGTGTTGCTTGATATGGTTGCATTTTTTCGCTACTTTCTCATTATATTTCAAAAGTGTTGTCTATCTGCTTTTTGTTCACTGATCACAGTCTGTGTTTTTATTTATGTATATTTTTTATATGTTTTCCAGGCAAGGTGGTCTGATGATATTGGGAAATGTGCCGGTGGTGGATAGATGTAGTGTGCCCAAGACAGGGAGCTGTGGAGGACCAAAGGGGAGGCCTATGTCCAACAATGGACCTGAGAGGCTGCGGAAGAAGAAGAAGAAGATGTTTTCCGTTTTGAAAGAAATGTAGAATCTTTTCTGGTTTGTTTGTTGGTGATGTGTTTGTTCTATTGTGAAATTTTCTACCATAACTGTTTGATTCTGGTAATAAAATATAATAAAAAATAAATTACAATAAATAAAAATAAAATAAAAAAAACTAGCCAATTTTTGGATTGCTAGAATAAACTGGCAACTTTGTTCATCAAACTTGTGATGGCAGTTTAAAGGGATAATCGTATAGTACCTACTTTTTTCTTTATCCAACTCACAAAACTATCTTGCCTTTAAAATTATTTCTCTCCCGCTGTTCTGTAATATTTTCGGAATTGCTGGTTACTTGTAAAAGATGCAATGTGAGAATATTGCTCAACTTTGACAGTTCATATGACAAGATTTGACAATCAGGGCTACCAACAATACAATGCAACTATGTCTACTTGCAGCTAATGTCCGCAGGCTGCCAAGATATGGTGAGTAGACGATAGCAGTAACTCTGATTAGATTATTCAAATGAGACTAACATATTATTTAAAATAATATTTTTATTGCCTTCTATAATGTTCAATTTGTCAACTCTGAACCCATTATAATTATATAAAACAAAATACTCATGTCATACGTAGAATTAAAATAATTATAATTGTCAAAACACAGTGGGGCCCTAACACCCGCATTATAATCTAATTTTACACTAATTATAACATAAATAAAATATTAATTAAATAAATTAGGTAAATTTGGGTAGATACTTTCTCACTATTGTGCCCCCAACCCGTAGCCTGGTAAAGACGCCATAAAAATATAAGTGGCATATAAAAAATCGTAAAGAATTTAGTAAAGTAATATACGTTTTATGTTTCTTGTTAGTACCTACTGTAGGTACTGCAAGATTACTTTTTAGCCCGGCTCAACTGCGGATGGACCAGACATTCAAAACAGTAGAAAAGTGAGTGATTCGTAGGACGAGCTTATCGCATTTCAGCGAATTCCTACAGTCAATCCCTGAGATTAAGGCTCCCGACGCAACGCATTAATGTTCAAAATTGCATGAACAATCGCATGATAAAATGGTAAAAATAACGTTTTAAATAATCAAAAAACTTTAAAGCTAATTCCCTAGATTTTAATGCATATTATCAGTACAAAAAAAAATATCCGCGACTTTCGGGAAACGAGTTTCTGTCTTTCGGAAAAAAAGATCAGAGGTGTTTCACTTTTTTTTTGAGAATTGTGATAAAAAATATTTTACGGTTATTCCCTAGATAAAGGTTCAATGAATCCACTCTATTTTTTTATAGAGCATATTTATACATACCTAACGGTTGTCGAGATATAATAAGGTCTTCCGTTTTTAGCAATTTTTGAAATGTCAATATGCGTTCTCTTAATTCATTTAAAATTATCAAAGTAAGTTACGTACCTCTTAAGAACATAGTAAGGTCACAAAGCCCATCAATTCACATCAGCGGCATTGACCTAACATCACCGGTCTATAAAATTTACGATTCATTTTAATGAAAAATACTTCACGCGACTTTTTTGCGGCATTACTATTAAAGTAAGTACATAATGAATTCTCCGGCATTGGTAGGTTTATAATAAGCGTGAAATTACATTGCGTGAGTCATGTTTTATTAAGAAGGGTAAAGAGAGATAAAAATACCTGCATACATAATAAAATAATT
Organism: Ceraclea dissimilis; assembly: GCA_963576895.1. Taxonomy (NCBI): domain Eukaryota; kingdom Metazoa; phylum Arthropoda; class Insecta; order Trichoptera; family Leptoceridae; genus Ceraclea; species Ceraclea dissimilis. The sequence continues at coordinate 3,534,234 of OY756360.1, forward strand.
GGATAGTATAATCATGTTTTGACCCTTTTTACATAGTCACCGTGACAAGGCAGAATGTATTTATAAAAAGGTTCAAAGTACCTTTATATACAAAGAGGAATCCGCACTATCTAAGGGTGCCTTCCCACGACAAGTGAATCCGGATTCGTACGCGAATCTGGATTAATCCCTTCCGGATGGATGATTTCGTGCACGGGGTATGGGGAAATAGTTCCCTATTTTTATAATAATATAATAATTCATTGTTTTAATATTTTTAACTTTTTAACTTTAACGTTGTAAATTTTGAAAATATCTTGAGTCCGTTGAAGCAATAAATAAATAAATGTATAATATAATAAATAGATAATAATAATTATCTCTGTCATACTGTTGAATATATACTAATTCTGTTTTTGTGTTTAAAAATTAGATTGATCAGGTACGAGAATAAATTATTGTCTTTACACCAATATTAATTGTAATTTAGTAAAAAAAAAAATAAAAGAAAGAATTGCCTGCGGCATTAATTAAACTTGTTTGTGGGTGATATTTTTTAAAGTTTGTCACACGGAGTTTTTGTATCTTGTATCACGCGTTATTTTTCAACACCGGTTTTTCTCAAATTAGCTGCTAATCTCTCTCAGTCCCGTTATGGGCCCGCTACACGCTCGCGAGTCACCACGACCTTTTGGTGTTCATGAGTAAAAAGGCGTCAAGGGTCGGTTACGTACATGTCAAGACAAACGATCCATCCGCACCCCTTTTTACTCATGAACACCAAAAGGTCGCGGTGACTCGCGAGCGTGTAGCGGGCGCATTATGTGTCGGGGTGTACATTATATTTATTTTGTACGGGAAAAAATGTCTGCCATAACTGGAAATTAGAGAACCCATTAAATAATTTATTTATTTATTTTTAATATTATTAATGTCGATATTATCAGAATAAAAGAATACCGGCCCAGTAACAGTGCAAAAATTGTGCTGTTTCAGGTCCGTGGTATTAGAAAAAAATAATGATTGGTACCTTAAACTTTTTTTCATTTTAAATAAAATTATAATTTCTTTATCATTCGTGTGTTATTTAGACTAATAGATTAGGTACATAATTTTTGAAGGGAGACATTTGAAAGATTGGCATCATACTGATAAAATGCACCACATGGACTTATAATTCGATGTAACAAAATTCCAGAAAAATTAATTCAATAAATAATAAGAAAATATAATGTTCCCCACTCTATGGCAACTGGGGAATCTAAATTTATACATTATTTATTTTGATTTTTATTTTTCGAATCATGCGGGTGTCTGCATCTCTTTCACTCTCGTTGTATATTGTAACAGTACGAAACCCATAAGCATATTGCTCAAAATAAATAAACCCCACAAAAGCCGTACAAAAGCCACACAGGATTTTTTTTAGGGATAAAAGCACAAATCTAATTGAATTTTGTAAATAAAATTAATTGTATCGATTAGTATTCGAGTAAATTATATTAGGAACTAGAATAGATTAAAAAATACGAATAAGCAAGCGGGTCTAAAATGGGATAGACAATGATTTCAACATTTTATAAATAATTCATCTACTGAAATCCAACTAAAAAGTTTAAGCTTTTATTATTTGAGGATTTTTTATTGGTTTTTAATCATCTGTAGACCATATTTAAGGCACTTGGAATCGTCAGGTTTACAAACACAAAATCAAATGCAATAAATCAATAAACACAACAAAAAAGAATGAAAGCAATAAACACATAGACAATACAAAACTATAACACATTTGTGGTACAATTTAATGCAGGTCTGGATGTAAATTGTCCAGAACTACATTAAGTACGTCATATTTCTGAAGGGTTATTGTGTTTTTTGGGGTTCATACTACATCATCGTAAATACTCCTATGGGTTTTTCTTCGGAAACCGTTGTGTATACACGCGCTGAAACATGTAAGTAGGGTTGTCAACATTTTTTCAGCTGATTATTCCATCTGCATCAATAAGTAATTTTAAAAAGTTATCGGAAGCCTGGTTGCTAAAGCGCTCGATCCTGGATGCCGACATACCCCACTTCACGACACAAGCTTTTAAGCTTGTTATGAAGTGTACAAATATGTATCAGGGTGTAATTCGATAATTTTATGAAAATAAAAGAAAACATACACATTATCTTATTGTTCTTGATATCAGTTCTTAACTCTTTTTTTGTTGCTTCCTTCATTATCCCCTCCTTTCTTCCTCTTCTTCTTCCTCTTCCCATGCTTCCTCCTTCCCTACCATAAATGTTTTATAGATATAAGATATATATTTTTAACTATGTAATGTAATCTATTTGTTTTGCGTGTGTGCTAATTGTGAACGGATGTAATTGGTCTTGTGTATTGATATTTTTGTATTAATGTACCTGCCAATGTTTGTTTTTGTGACTGTATCTGTTCCATGTGCAATAAATAAATAAATATCTACTTATCTATTTAAATAAAACTGTCATTTTATGAACTGCTTGAATTTTATAATATTTTTATTTGCTAGAAAAGTGTGGTTTTCTCAATTTTCAAATTAATGTAAATTACACACTCATTCGTCAGTCGAAAACTGCAGGCAATTATATAATTCTTAAACTGCGTTTAAATTTTACAAGTGAAGCGGATTTGGTTGATATTTTCTTAGTTTTAATGTTGCCAAAAAAAAATATATAGTATTTTGCGATCCATATATTTCTTGCAACTCACTTTCAATATTATTATTATACTCTAGTACGGTTGACAACCCTCGTTGTTAGTGAATATATATCCGAAAATATATCGAATAATAATTATTTTTATTGTAAAATTGTTACAAAAATATACAAATTACCCGACTAGCAAAAATTACAACACGTTATTTTCAGTTAATGTAGGTAGCTACATGTTATCAATTTAGTATCATATTCTTGTATTATGTATTTTTGTACCTATGAATAACTTTTGAATCAGTATTAATTTACAGTAAGTAATGTTAAGAGTATGCATACCGACATTTCAAAAATTTCTAAAAACGGGAGACCTTCTATCTCGACAACCGTTATTAATTATGCTTTGGAACAAAATAGGGTAGATGCATTGAACCTTTATATAACCGTATATAACCGTAAAAGATTTTTTATATCTTGTATAGATTTCTCAAAAAAAATGGAAAACACCTCTGATCTTTTTTCCGAAAGACGGAAACTCGTTTCCTGAAAGTCGTTGAGTAAAATTTTTTTTTGTACTGATAATATGCATTAAAACCTAGGGAATAACCGTAAAAGTTTTTTGATAGACGCAAAATTAACCTCAAAAAATTAAAAAAACGCTATTTTTACCATTTTATCATGCGATTGTCACGCGATTTTGAACCTTAATGCCGTGGGAAAAGACTGTGACGTCATTCCTGGTGCCAATTATATAGGTAATACCTACCGATTCGGTATAATACTTTAAGTAAAAGTTAATGTCGCCGCCACACGCTTGCGAGCGTCTACGAGTTTTTTGCGTTCATGAGTAAAAAGGCGTCAACGGTCTGTTACGTAAACGAGCCAAGACAAACGTTCCATCCACACGCCTTTTTACTCATATACACAAAAAACTTGTGGGCGGCGACAAATGGAATATATATATGTATTACGTTTAATAGTTATACTATAGAAAATGAAGTAACGTAATAAGCTAATAGGTACCTACATAAATATATACATAATTATATTTTTTAATAAAACGTTTTTTATTTTGTGAGAATCAACACACACACACACACACACACACACACACACACACACACACACACACACACACACACACACACACACACACACACACACTCACACACACACACACACACACACACACACACACACACCCTCACACACACACACACACACACACACACACACACACACACACACACACACACACACACACACACACACACACACACACACACACACACACACACACACACACACACACACACCCTCACACACACACACACACACACACACACACACACACACACACACACACCCTCACACACACACACCCCCTCACACACACACACACACACACCCTCTCACACACACACACACACACCCTCACACACACACACACACACCCTCACACACACACACACACGCACACATACACACACACACCCCCTCACACACACACACACACACACACACACACACACACACACCCTCTCACACACACACACACACACCCTCTCACACACACACACACACCCTCTCACACACACACACACACACACACACACACACACACACACACACACACACACACACACACACACACCCTCACACACACACACACACACACACACACACACACACACACACACACACACACACACACACACACCCTCACACACACACACCCCCTCACACACACACACACACACACACACCCTCTCACACACACACACACACACCCTCACACACACACACACACACCCTCACACACACACACACACACACACACACACACACGCACACACACACACATACACACACACACCCCCTCACACACACACACACACACACACACACACACACACACACACACACACACACACACACACACACACACACCCTCTCACACACACACACACACCCTCTCACACACACACACACACACACATACATATAATTATATTACACATTTTGTAATTATCAAACTATAAATTAACATTGAAATAATTGAAAAAAAAGTTTAATTTTAATTAAAATACATTTTAAAATAGAAAAGAAGAAATAAAATGAAAAAAACTGTCTGTTTGGGATGTTTCCTAAAGAAATATCTACGTATATGTATATTGGATTCAACACTTGTATTGCAAGTTATCCAAACGCTATGGATTAGACGGATTCATCTGGATTCATCAAGGCGTGTCCGCGGATTCACAGGCAACCTATTTCCCACGATCCGTGCATGTCTGCGATATCACGTACCGCCATACAAATCGCTATGAAAAAGTCTGTAGATTCACGGACTCACTCCTTCCCACGGCATGCGAATCTACGGACGAAGCAGGATTCACCTTCCGTGGGATATAGCCATAATAAACTGTATGGAGAGTGGACTGTACTGGACGGAAAGTAATATTATAATGTCATGTCACAAAAAGGTACAAAGTAATTTAATTTACTTCATTATATACCTACCTGAGATCCCTTTTTTCATATGTATACTAAATACACTGAAATCTTTTCTTTAGTTGAGTAGGAATGTTATTTAAATCGCATGGTAAATGAAAATTTAAGTAAGGAGAATATAATATTGTGTGGGATGGCTGGTATCAGCAAAATATATTTAAAATTATTTTTTAGATACTCGTAGGAAAAAAACATTTTTATAAATATGAAGGTACAGTTTAAGATTTTTGTAATATTGGGAGAAAAAGAAAAAATCTGACGGTACCTTATTAGTTCTTTGTGTATTAAGAGAACATCACAACTGATTTTTTTTATACGAGTATATCATATTTTCAAAATGTTGGATAGTTGTATAATAAGTAGAGATTTCACCACATCCTGCTGTCAGGTCATCGAAAAAAAATGACCATTTTTAACATGGGAAAACATTGGAACAATTTACGTTAAATAAGTGATTCTTTCACTGTGCAGAAACTAATCAATGTAAATTTTCTAATGAATATAGATGTAGTCTGCGCAGCTATTCTGCGCACGCGCTAACGCACTGTATCACGCATCAAACGAAATTTACATGAATTAGTTACGATACAGTGAAAGAGTAACTTATTTAACAAAAATGGTTCAAAATTGTTCTATTTTAAAATGGATGCATTTTTTTCGATGACCGTACTATAGATAATATAGATTAGATACCTCTCGCTTGTGTTGAGAAAAAAGTTATATTGCAACAGTAGTCTACTGGTTAGAGGTAGGCCTTTGTTCATCACTGGATTTGAGAAGGGTGAGAATATTAAGTACCTAGTTATGTAAGGTACTAACTATAGTATACGTATTAAGAAAGGTTATAGTAGGCATCCAATAAGTTTTATCCTTGACATTATTGATTTAGGTGATAAAAGTGTATTGACAGACCAGATTTCTTGGTCGAATAGACATGCGGGTAGGTACCTAATCTAGTTTCAATAATGAAGGTCTTTATTTATTATAGAAAGTATTTACCCACATGCCCAATTGGCCAACGCAATTTTTATAGACTAGGTAAGTGTATTGTGCCTTTTAATATTTTTAATTGAATGAATGAATGAATGAAAAGTTTATTCTTCCAGATATGTACATACAGCTTACAAAAACAATTAATTTTGATATACACATATATAGACATAAATAAATACAGAATGCCGCGCGGCACCAGTCGCTAAACTATCTGGAAATATTTTACTGCCTCACTAGACCGGAGTCTGTTCTGAGACAGTAGACGCCAAATCTATTTGTGACGGAAGTATAATGTTGCAACAGTAATCGTAAAAATACATTTCGATTACAATTACAAGGGTAGCTTGTCTTATGCGAAGGTCTTTCCTTTTTCAAAGAAAATTTTTAACAGATGTCAGTGTACACTATTATTTGAATTACATTATAAGCAAAATTAATTATAAGTGGCGAACGCAGTCATAAAAATGTGAACTAAAAGGGACGACTACCTGCTTTATTCGCACCTATACTAGAGCCATAAGTGCGAATGAAGCAGATAGTCGTCGTCCTTACTCGGTCACATTTTTATTACTGCGTTTGCCACTTTGAATTAATTTTACTATAGTGATGGATCCAAAATTCTTAGCTACTCGAGAATTGACCAGTATACGCCAAATCTCAAATTTTTAGGACGTCTAGTTTTTAATGTGAAAAAGCCTGTATCGCAAAGTGTGGAATGCAGCGCCATTGCCGGGGTTTGAACCTGGCACCTATTGCTTGAGAGACTTCCGCCTCAACCAACTGCGCCAACCATGTTCCTCTTTGTTTTAAGAGATTGAAAAACTTTTTCATTAATTAATAGTCCAATTATGTAAGAAAATAAACACAAACATAGGAGTTTCTCACCTTTTTAATACGCATAATGTTTTGACAGGAGCGATTAAACATATCCCTATGTGTCTACTGTCTAATCTTAAACAATGACAGCTCAAAAAAATTACGCATGTATAAAGTTATAATTACAATATTAAAGGGCATGGCACCAAAAGTGACGTCACAGTCATTTCCCACGGCATTAAGGTTCAAAATCGCGCAACAATCGCATGATAAAACAGTAAAAATAGCATTTTTTAAATATTTTGTGATTAATTTTGCGTCCATCAAAAAACTTTTACAGTTATTCCCTAGATTTTATTGCGTATTATCAGTACAATTAAAAAAAAATACTCCGCGACTTTCGGGAAACGAGTTTCCGTCTTTCGGAAATAAGATCAGAGGTGTTTTTCATTATTTTTGTTGAGAAATCTATACAAGATAAAAATCTTTTACGGTTATTCCCTAGATATAAATGTTCAATGCATCTGCCCTATTTTGTTTCAAAGCATATTTAGTAACGGTTGTCGAGATATAAGCAATATAAGGTCTCCCGTTTTTAGATATTTTTGAAATGTCGGTATGCATACTCTTAAGTAAGTGATTCACTTTTGGTAATGTGAATGAAATTCTGTAATCTTTCGAGTGTGACGATGAGTCAGGCAGGGAAGAAACCGCGGCACGGTTAGGTCACAAAGTGCCTAGTCACTCTCTTATATTGTTATAATCATGCATTACTTAGATGTCCATCCAAATTTTATATATTTTAGTTTCCAAGCAATTTACTCACATCAAAATAATACATTATATCATCAGACTAGTGTTTATGGCCTGCTAAACTGGCGAAAACGTTGAAAATTAAAAGAAGGGGTTAGCCTGAAGAAATCGAAGCATTTATTTATTTAATACCTTTTTTAATATCACAACTAATTTTTTGAGAGAACATCGGATTCTCTGCATGTCGTTGTCTAATAAAACAGGAACAGGAACACATTGAAGGATGATAATTTTTAAGTACTATGAATATTGTAGAAATGTCAGTAGTAGTTGCAGGTTTTCACGATGATCCATATGTAGATTTGCTTTTTTTCGGGTTTAATCGTGTGAAGATCTGATGACAATCCGTGACCAAGGCGGCAGTAATTTCGCCGAAACGTCGGATCATCAGATCTTCACACGATTAAACCCGAAAAAAAAAACAAATCTACATTGTAGAAATGTTTCACAACAGGACGAACGCACAGCAAACGTTTTATTAAAACAGATAGAGACGTAAGTAGGTATAGTGTGTTGTTGGTAGCGGTGTACTAGATTGCACCCGACTCTATTAAATTAATGTTTTTCAACAAAGGATGTACTGAATTATTATAACAACACGTTAGGCAACACAATGCTTCATTATGTACTGCGTTCACATGATTGACGAACGTACAATAAAATACTAAACCAATGAAATAAATTGTTTATTGTTCATTATCGTCCCCAGGCCCTAATTTCGGGCACTTGGACTCGTCAAATTTACATAGTTATAACAGTTATAGTTTTTTAACGATCAAGAGGAGCAACAGTGACAATGTGCCAGAGAAGTGGAATCAATGCAAACAGAGTGCAAAGGGTAAAAGCATTAAAGGAAACTCGCGATAACCAGTTACCAGACAGTGAAAGAATATCTTATTTAACTTAAATGATGTCAATTTTATACCATTTTAAAATCAGCGCATTCTTTTTCGATGACATTGTAGGCATTATGTATACCTGGGTATTCATTTTGACAATAATTCTGATGAACAGTACCTAATGTATGTTGTTCGTTCTTTGGGTTTCCTTACTGCGTGTAGAGTGGTTGAATAACCGAGCTTTCGGCAGCGATACTACTATGCCATCCCGAAGAACGAACAACATATGTAGAAATTATGGATTCATCACGCTACGAAAGCCTACAAGATAATAATAAGTACGTACCTAATGTAATTTCTATCAGCTGACAATTAGGTTTATCTACTAACAAAAAGTCGAAAAACGCCCCGAAAAATTGTAAGGTGATGTGGCTCCCTGCAAAGGTTAGGTCGTCTAAAAACCCATCTCTTCTGTAACTTTCTGTTTTTTTTGCCCATATCTCCGTTCCCTATAGGTCTATCATCTAGTCTTGCTACGTTACCTGGCCTATTACTATTTCAGCCGACACGAAGAAAAAATTAAATTAATAAAAATATTTCAGAGGTTCCAATTTTCAGGATGTCATGATAAAAGCTGGTGACAAGGATAAGGATTTCTTATTTTAAGGTGTATACGTCCAGCAATTTGGTCCCTTTATTACCAAAATCGGTGACAACGAAGAAGATGGAGTAGAAGGTAGAAGGTGGTATCTGTACGTACTGAAGAGTGCCCCAGACAAGGGTGACCCTCCTGGTACAAGTGAACTTGCAAAACGAAGTAAGATTCATCTTCCTTACATATTTTCCTTAAACAGTGATAGCATTTCTCTAGGATATAAAGCCAGATACCCCAGTTTTTTTTATTTTACTCAGAGTAACCCCGCAACCAAGTTCCAGTACTGGACTCCGAGAAGGCAATGACTCTCGCACCAAAACAGACCATGCGCTAAATGACCCACGTGATTCTTGAGGACGAGATATAGACCAGAAAGCCGGGCTGCCATATATTTACAAGCATTCCTTGCTTCCGTCATGAAATTTGTCATGTACACACTACGATTTCGTGTAGGCAAAATGTATCCTTCCTTGGACCTGTGTTTCCAAACAGCAAAGACTAATAGAATATAATGTATCTAGCATATATCAGGCATAAAAATGAGTCACACAATCAAAGAACTCTATAACGCGTAACTGATGGAGAATGGTGTCGTCTGAAAGGAGAAGGAAGCTCGTTCAAGACCGTAGGGCCTGGAGAGACTTTGTTTAGTCCATATGAGTCACTTGGAGATAAGAATCTCAATATTTTTTTGTTTATTTGCAGATGATGTCAGTTGGTTGGTCGTTCAGAAGGGTAAACATTATCTCTTCTGGTTGAAGAAAGAGTATCTTCAACTTCGCTCTGATGGAAAATTACCGATTTACAAAAACTCAACATTGTAAAATATATTATAATTTAACATAATTATAAGTTGTTTTTATTCAAAAGTCCTTTCATAAAAATTACACTACTACATAACGCAATGTAAAATTGTACAGCAACTCCCGAATTTTACGACGGATTGCTGCGAAAATTTAGAATAACATTTGCGATAATATAGGCTTTGTACTAATGTCGCCGGTTTTTGGAGAAAAAGCTTTTCCGGGTCGAGTATGGTACATATCGTATGAATGGGCGTTGGAAAATAAATTCAGATCTTAAATCACATTTTGTCCAGCTCTAGTCTATAAAGTATGCCGGGTTGGTTTGTTAAATTTGCCGTTGCGAAGCACGGGTAATTCAGCTAGTAAGTCAATAAAGAGTTTATTATTATTAAGAGTATGCATACCGAGATTTCAAAAATTTCTAAAAACGGGACACCTTCTATCTCGACAACCGTTACTAAATATATGTACTTTGGAACAAAATAGGCTAGATGAATTGAACCTTTATCTAGGGAATAACCGTAAAAGTTTTTTGATAGACCCAACATTAACCCCAAAAAATGGAAAAACGCTATTTTTACTATTTTATCGCGTGATCTTGAACCTTAATGCCGTGGGAAAAGACTGTGACGTCATTCCTGGTGCCAAGACCTTAAGTTGCGTATGGTATAATATGAGTGTTTAAAAAAAAACTATTGTAATCGAAGTTTTATTACGGTAGCTTTTCGTCGTAAAATCAAATTTATACTTATAGGTATATTGTTTTTTTTTTAAGTTCATTTCTAACTGTAGGTAAATTTGAAGAGTTTAGTAATGTCTTAATTCACGGCCCAATGAATTTGATTCCTTTCTTTTATAATGATTCCCTATCGCAACAATAGTTTCGATTAATTGTTTTTACAATGGGACCATTTCATGGATCAATAAACGCCATTACATTACCGTAAGAAAGCGGCACCCTACTAAGGTATGGAAAAAGGAGTGTTTGTACTTGCATATAATTATTATGTACATAGGAGTATACCCGGATGATAAGAATATTGCTCAACATGAATAAATCCCAAAAATTACAAAATCACTTTAGTAATATGTTTACAGGACAAAATCTATGTCAGTGGACTTTGAAAATAAAATGAATTGTATCTATTAGTATACGATTTCTTATAATGTGTTAAAATTTAGCATAGATTAGAAAATAAACAAATAAATAACTGGATCTGCAATGATTGAGGATATTTTTGAACGGCTTTTGTCTTTTTTGGGATTTATTCATATTGAGCGATATTCTTATGGTTTTTTCTCCAGGAACCATATGGGAGGCATGTGTCCAACACTAAACAATACTTCTTCTTCTCCTTAGCAATTATTAATCCCACTGGTAGGGGTCTGCTTTTATGGTATTTCGCCGCCACTTTGCTCTGTCTTGCGCATCCTCCGGTACAACTCTCTCTAGTTTCTCATGTCCTGCCTCACCACTTCTATCTACCTGCGCTTAATAGGGTAATTATTTTTCTCGATGAATGATGGGAGAGTGTGCTTTTTTTTCAGGAGGAAAATGCCTTGAAATAAAAACGCATATACATCACTGATACACGACACTATAGGATGTATTATATTGTCAATGAATCGCCATATTATGAGTTGTGTGCGAACTTTCGGGTCATTTCTCCCGCACACTGTGACTGGAATAACATATTTTTCAATATTCTCCCAACAATAGATGAGAGATGCGATAATATGCCAGATATGTATTGTATGGAATTAGATACGTGATCTCCAAAAATACGACGTATTATTTAGAAGATATCATTCAACAACACTATCATAGTCTTCTAAATCCTAAACAGGTCACCGCTTTTGTAAGGAAATATATAGGACTATAAAATATATTTAAAGTGCACCAGGTTTTTAACTGTTTATATCAGTTTTCAGCATCATAAATTGACCCGATTTCATGCGTGTGTGAAAAAATAAATTTGATTTCCCCGTTACCCGAGAGTCTAGGAGCCCAACTATGACGTCACGGTCATTTCATATGACGTTAAGGTTCAAAATCGCATGCACAATCGCGCGATCACATGTTTAAAATAGAGTTTTTTAAACTTTTTGGGGAACTTTCACATTATTCAAAAAAGAAATTACGGTCATTCACTAGATTTTAATGCATATTATCACCGCGAAAAATATTTATTTCCCTGCGACTTTCGAGAAAAAAGCTATCGAAAACAAAAACCAGAGGTGTTTTTCACATTTATTATTTGAGCAATCTATACAAGATATAAAAAATCTTTTACGATCATTCCCTAGATAAAGGTTCGACGAATCTACCCTATTTTTTTCCAGAGCATATTTAGTAAGGTTGTCTAATCTATGGTAAATCTTTTTTTTTTAAAGTCAATATGCCTACTCAAATAATTTGCACTTTAATAGAGGAAATTTACGAATAAAAAACGTACCCACTTAGTGTAAAAATATTTTCATTTGTAGGTACTTAATTACTAAATTAGTAGGACCATAAAATATTTTTTGATTACTTGTAACTAAATGTGGACTTATGTAAAAAATTAACGTTTATTTTAAGTATCAAATAGCTATTACACAACGACTATAAATATTAATTATAAATATGCATAGATTAAGCTTTTTATGCCTCATAAAATTAACCCATTAAGTAACGCGCCCTTAATACCGTAACCAAACAGAAATAAAAGTCCATCCAATCAAAAAACGTTTTAATTCTAATAATTATTAATACGTTTTTCCTATTTATAGTCGGTAGTGAAATGTAGGATTTGGTAGTCAAACAGTTTTTTTATTGATGCATATTAAATCATAAGTTAATTACTGAAATATTTTAGTAAAAAAGCTTTATGCCTAACGACAAAAACAATGCAAATATCGACTTTTGAAAATAATATCACCGTGATAGAAATTCCCTTCACGTGAACATTTACATGACTTCATAACGAGTGGCAAACCTGACAGCTGAAAAAGATGTACTAACGGAAGTTTTATGTTTTAACATGGGGTTAGCTGGCGGAGATCGATAAGCTTGCCGTAGTGAACAAAGTTGTGATTTATATTTGAAATGTTTACATGCCTCGGTATCGTGTTCATCAAGGGTGTAAATAAATAAATAATAATCTCGAGGAGACACTCAAAAACATACCAAAAAATATTGGGGGTAAATTCAACAAACCGAAGAACCCACCACGGGGTAGATTGTTGAGGAACATGGTGTATGGAAAAAGTCTAAAAAGTGGTTCCGTAGAATCAATTTTTCAGCATTTTTATGAGATTATGAAATGCAGAGCAATTATGAGGTGAATGGTCGTGGGCTGAAACGTTACCAAATAACAAGATTCACGATGGACCAAAGAGATAATGGAATGGTGACAAAGAACAAGCCGAAGAAGCGTCGGCAGACCCCAGGCGAGGTGATTTGACAATATACGGGAATGTACCGGAGAGAGATGGATGCAGTGTGCCCAGGACAGGGAGTTGTGGAGGACTAAATAGCAGGCCTACATCCAACAATGGATCTGAGAGGCTGAAGAAGGTATTGAATTATTAGTGCGAAAGTAATTAATATTAATTTTAAAGCAAACATCAACAATCCTATAACGCGAAGTTATAGCGTCGCACAATTTATTATCCAGCCATATTTTATTTTTATGGTTGCCTGAGTTATATTTGCGGCGGCTGAAATTATTATAATAAAATATTGAACCCTACTGCCTGCCTTATTAATATTTATTATATTTTTACTCATTTTATGGTTTCATATGCTATTTAATATTTTAAATATAGGCACGTACTAATAAATGAAATAACAGGAATAAATACATGGTCCATGTATGCATGTGGCTGATACGAGTATATTACTACTTCTGTATAGATAAAATTACGGATAACCAATTAATGGGGCGGGTCATGTTGCTAGACAGGAAGTGGACAGATGGGTACCCAGAATCCTGAGAGGGAGACTGTGGGACATGAAAAGAGGAAAAGGCCGGCCTCAGAAAAGATGGGCCGATGATATTGTCCCCGACGCTGGTTGTGGGTGGACCCAGAAAGCCCAATGAAGATAGGATTGGTAAAAATGGAAGAGGCCTACATCCAGCTGTGGAGAGATGACTAAGAAATTAATAATTAACTTGCATAAATTTACAGAAAACACTAATCTTATAAAATTTAAAGAAAAAGACAAATAGTCGTAGATATCATTTTCGGTTTCCTAGCATTTGCAAGATTCTAGACAAAAAATTGAAAAGAGTTAAAAAAAAAATAAACATAATCCAGATGACGCGTTATAGAGAAATTCTTCCATTTCAACACCAAAAAAACACCTAAATAGATCCAATTATTTGTAATGAACGACTAAAATATTTTTTCCTCAGTTGTACCTAATCATATATTTTATCTGACTTCGTACTTTTTTAGTTCCAATTTGACTTTTTTCTATTCAAGGACTTTGCGATTACGTTAGCTGTAAAACACGTGCGTCCTTGAGGAAACTAGTTCATGATATCAAAAGACAAAATATTAAAAAAATATTAAAATACCTACGTGAAAATACCTAATATTATCTCTGGTATTGAGAAATATCATGGAATATTATGAACTAGCTAATTTTCTTCGCTGAATCACAAGTTAATAATTGGACTAAATAGTTGTTGGGGTACAAGGTTGGCGCAGTTAGTTGAGGCGGCAGTCTCTCGAGCGGGAGGTGCCAGGTTCAAACCCCGGCGGTGGCGATATATTACACACTTTGCGATACAGGCTTTTAGCTTAGTGTAAGGTGTGCAGAAAAGTATCCCTTAAAAAAAGATTTTTCACGACAGTCCATGATATATGTAGGTATGGTTTTTCGGTTTCGAGTTGATTGGTCAAAAATTCGCGACCATGGCGGCAGTAAGATCTCTATAGTACTGGTTAGAAGAATTCTTCGTCAAATTCTTCGGAAGATTTTCCTATTCTTACACACGCACTTCGTCCTTCCGTCACATTGATACAATTCGTCATACACATTCTACGATTCCTTTTACTCAGATCGCGTCCGTCTTTGCGAATCTGGTCTTCACGATCAAGCCATATGTGGTTGAACGGCCGCGCTTCCTTACACTTCCACAAAACACACGGTCGCGAGTTTTTTTATTATATAGATTTCATGAGTTAGTCGCTCATCCGAAATAAAACTTTTTTTGAACAATTAATCTTTATTAGTAATGTGTTTTTTTTTGTATTTTTCCTGAAAAAAAAAACTGGAAATAATAATTTTGAGTTTAATGTTAAAAAATGATGGCGGCGGTTGAAAAACCCTGGCGGACAATGGAGGAAGAAAGATAAGGTGAAAATGTATTCATTACAACAACAATAATAGTATCATAACTTTTGTTGTAAAAAAAGTGTAATTACATTTCATGACCTGTAATAATATAAAAAGCTCGGAGCTTGAAAGGCTTTCAGGTAGCTTTACTGAAAAATCTGAAAAAAATCATGTTGAAGTTAAGTTTATCTTTATGTTGAAATCGTGATAGTTGGTTTAAAAAAAACTCTTTTTGCACAACGCTTCATATAGCCGCAGAGCCTTACCGTCTTTCACTGAACATCAATTCAATAATTGGGGTGAACTGAAATGGCGAATGTTTCTCGAGTGTAAAGTGATCACTTAAGCCAGCCGAGGTCGGTCGTAAGCCCGACAATGTTAATCCTTAATTCTTCTACACTGTTGTAGGAATACTTAAATGTGTTTCTAATTCGAAAAATCTAAAGGCACTACTAGGTCTACCCGTAAAAATTCACGGGAGGTTCAACTCGTTTCTAACGTCTAGATACACTGATTTCAAAAAATCTACTAAAAATAATGTTCTTGTTCTATTTTAAATGTGAAATTTTTAGTAATTCCATAGAAAAGAGTAAAACACCGAAAAGACTAAATAATATCGATAATCTTTTTAATGTCATGGATAAATCCGCAGTGATATACGGGATGGAATATTTAACGTACCTACAATTTTTATATTCTTACGAGTCATACATATATTTAAAATTAGAACGATTCAAAATAATAATCATATATTCAAATAAGTTTCCGAACGATTAGAACACATTTCCACATGAAGCGGCCAATCAGAGCGAAGAGAACAAATTTGAATTCATGTAATTTTTAGCGGTAGGTGCCTAACTACTTGCCGCCTACGGAATGAAATAAAATGTGATATTTGCATGATTATTGTACATCAGTTTGATATAATATTTTTGCAGCAGTAACTTTTGAAATACACGTATAATTTTCTCCTATAGGTACTAAACTCAATAGTAGGGATGTTTCGGGAGATCAGTACCCGTTATTCATAAAAGTAACAACACTTTTGAACAGTTTTTTTTTCACTTTACGGTATCAACCTATATAAACTGTTTTTTTAACAACTACACATATTAAAAAAATTATAAGTAGGTATTTGAGAATTGAACCGTAACTAACTATAAATACTCATTCACTTTCATAGCTATATTTTCTGAATTCGATCACTCGCAGACGAGTGAAAGACCACCCAAGGAAATTTTAACCTCTAGTTATCCTAGTGCCAATCAGCGCTATAATTTGCCATTGAATATTATAATTATAAATACGTTTTGTAATACTGTAATATGATGTGTGAAATAAACAAATAAAAAATCGCGGTTTAATCAAATACTAAAATGCTAGGAAAAAGTAACAGTAATCAATACTCATATTGTTATTTTTATCTGTGACTATAAGCAGAAAACTAACATTAATAATATCTCCTACTTCCACCCATCCACGTCACTTCCTATCTCCCTTCAGGTGCCCCCCACACCCCCCTCCCGCCGCCCCATCAGTTCACACCCCGCCCTTCATTATGAGTTATTGTTATCGTTATTTTGCCAGACGCAGTCAGTATGTTCCTGTTGATACTAATAGCGAAAGCCTACTAGGTACCTAACCTACGTAAACTGATTGCGATTCACAATAATAATATTGTGAAAATTTTATAACAGGTATTACGGTAGCAGGTACTAGATTATGTATATAGATTACATATGTATGTATGTATATATTTTCTTACTTTATATGTTTTTTAAATTCCATTCTATTTCTTTTTTTCCTGGGGTTAACTGGAAGAAATCGCAGTTCTGCGATAAGTTCGCCTTAGTGAACAACGATTTATAATCTGTATTATGTCCATTTTTTTAATATTCATATGTGTTTGTTGTTCACTTACAGATTAAATAAATAAATAGATTAGCATACACACGATTATTGAAAATATAAAGCATAGCTTAAGATCAGGCATACAGACATTTCAAAAGTTTCTAAAAACGGGAGAATGCAGATCTCTACAACAATATTACTAAATATGCGTTGGAAAAAAATAGGGTAGATACATTAAACCTTTATCTAGGGAATGACTGTAAAAGCTTTTTGATATCTTGCATAGATTTCTAAAAAAAATCGTGAAAAACACCTCTGATCTTTTTTTTTTCGAAAGACTGAAACTCGTATCCTGACGTCGCGGAGATTTTTTTGTATTGATAATGCATTTTAAAAACTAGAGAATGGGCGTAAAAGTTTTTTGATTGAAGCGAAATTAACCCCAAAAAATAAAAAAAATAAAAACGCTATTTTTAACATGCGATCATGCGATTTTGAACTTTTTAATGTCACGGAAAATGACCGTGCCCATAGTTGTGTCGCGAGCCTTTTAATGTTTTTATCAGTGTACCTAATATTTTTGAGTTTCAATACTTATCAAAACTTCCTCGTGTCCACTGTCCATGATTGATTAGAAGAAACATACCTGAAACAAACAGAAAAATCTTATTAGTGACAAGTAGGATCTCTTAAAATTTTAGATGTCAGTTTTGTGTTATCAGATGGAAGAATATATGTATCTAAAAACCTACTTTGATTTAGGTGGTTATCAGGCGCGAAGCTAAAGAACACGATTCCCATCTGTTAAAGACATAAAAATATTCTTGTCTATGACTAAATACATTAATTCAGGTTGTACTGTTCTCTATGCTTGGCGGAAGTAGTAATCTTATTTCCGCCCGAATATTATTAATAAGTTGTGAACTTGATATGTCTGTCTATATTAACAAATACATTGTCACATATTATTCAGTATCGATTAAACCACCCTGCACATAACAAGTATTTTTAATTAAAGACCTGAAGGTATATAACCTTTCAACACCATCGAGTTACCTTTTGGAAAAAATGATAGGTATTAGTGTCTAATCTGACGTATAATATCATAAGAAAAGTTAGCCCCGGCTTCCCTTCTGTAGAAATCCATCCTTCGTCACTGGTGGGTATAAAAATGTTGTTAGAGATGGGTGAGACATGTAGAGAGGAAATTGAGATGGTTGGGACATGTAAAGAGGATGAATGATGAAAGGATAACAAAAATATACTTTTGCTAAAGAACAGATGTAAAGACTAAAAAAGCTTGGTTGACCAAGACCTACATACTTGGTTCGACCATGCCGACCAGTTGCTCAAGAACACAGGTATTTTCTTGAGCATCTGACGGCAAAAAATATAAATTTGAGTGAAAGAAGAGGAGTGAGGAAGCGCGGCCACTCGAGACTGGCCTGGTCCGATCATGTCGACCAGATTCTCAAGGACGGACGCGTTTTGAGTATAAGGAATCGGAGAGCGTCTATGACAAATTGTATGAATGTGAAAGAAGCTAGGAGTATGCAGAAGTATAGGGCTGTCTGGCGCTTTGTCCTCTCTGCCTACCCTGCAAGGGACGTGGCGTGCGGGTATAGATAGATAGACATTATAGAAAGGCGTTTGTTATTCTTTGGAAAATCTATATTCAGTGATATCGGAATTTACCTATCAATATCGAATAATAACGACAGACGCCATATTATATTATATTGTCTATGACAAAATGGCGGACGCTCCATCATTACATTCATGGCGACATCTGATTGGTTGGACAGAGAATGAATGAACACAATCATGGCGATAATAGATAAGGGAAAATAATAGTACACTGATGAGAATTCAATAAACAAACAAACCTCTATATTATCGTAGTGTACTAACCTACTTTTATATTATTAGGTATAGATAATCATAGGATTGGGTAGTGAGGTAATAGATGGTACCATACAAATTAATCGAACGGATAAAATATTAAAATACGGATAACATATAGAGATACGGATAAAATATAAAATTACGGATATATTTTTTTTCAAATACGGATAAAATACAGAAATACGGATAAGCGGATTGAACGAACAATGGGTTAGCTAGGTTAGCTGGATGAGATCTTATAAATCTGTTTGTATTATCGTGGTAAATTCTACGGTATATAATGGTACAAAAGAGTAAATAAATAAATAAATAGAGGTAATAATATTCGGTGTTTTCACTCATTTATGTCATTTTTTAGAGGGAAACAAAAGAGTCAGGTATTACTGAAATATTCCACAATTTTTTCAGCTAAGCGTATCGCAACCAATTCTAAACGCCATGTTGAGAGAACGTTGTTTATGTACACATTCTGTGAACATTCTGTGAACATTCTGTAAAATTTTTGTGAACATTTTGTGAACATTGTGTGAACATTTTGTGAACATTCTGTGAACATTTTTCGGTTACTCTATTAGATGTTGGCATGGTAATTATCAGGTAGGTCCCAGGCGCGGAGCTACCTAAGAATACGATTCCCATCGAGTTACCTTTTGGAAAAAATGATAGGTATAATAGTGTCTAATCTGACGTAATCCCATAAGAAATGTTAGCCCCGGCTTCCCTTCTGCAGAAATCTACCCTTCGCCACTGGAGGTACGTAGATTTCATATCACATTTTGTAAACATTCTGTGAACACTTTGTGAACATATTCCGGTTACTCTATTAGATATTGACATGGTATAATTATTAGGTACGTAGATTTCATATCAGATGAATAGTGATAGAAATATATCTAAACACAGTTCCTACATACGAGTGTAAATCATGAATATTGTCACAGAGAATTTAATTCAGATAAGCTAATAATAATTAATCCATAGATATCTCTAGAATTCTGGATATACAATTTGTCTATGGCGGGATTTGTTGATTATCATTCGTTATTATTCTCATCGACGGTTAATAATCATTATTATTATCAATACACTAGCAATACCTGTCGAATTGACGGACTGTCTGCAAAATCAACTTTTTTTTTCTTTTATAGTACCTACCGATATTGCATAATAACGAGTTGGTATCTACATGTTAGATTGTATAGTGATTGGTTCGAGCGGATCTCCTAAGCAGAGGGTGCCATGTTCTAATCTGTGCGCTGACGATGTAGAGAAGTACTTCACGACACAAGCATTTAACTTGGTGTGAAATGTTCAGAAAAGTATTCGGGATTGGTTATGAAAGCCCAGATAATTTCTTGAATATCACAATTTTAATTTTGTGAGGAACATCGAAATTTCTACATGTTGTCGTTGAAATAAATTACAAGTAGTTATGTCAAAGGATATACAGCAAACGATGGACCAGGATAGCAGAGCGGTAGAATACCGGCTTGTCAGGGCAGCGCCAGCGGCCTGAATTAGATTTCGGGCCGCGTCAGATGAATGGACTGGAATTAATGAATGGTAAATAAATCAATCTTTATTGGCCGGTATATATGTATAGTAACAAAAACAAGACAATGCAGTGTGCCTAAAGGCGGACTTATCGCAGAATCATCAATATCTTACAATCAACCCGAACGGTGCCTAAGTGAAAAGTGATCACAATAGACCAGCCGACCGTCAGTCATCGTTTGCTGTATACCCGTTGAGATAACCAAATTTATTTATTTTACAAAGCGTTATTATCAAAGGAATTATGCATATTGATATCCAGATTACCAGGATGAAATTTATATCACTATATGATAATAATTATTACTGTTATTGGTAATAACATCGCAATATCGGTAATTACTGTATAAACAACAGTAATAATAATAACTACTCAAAGGATTACTGTACGAATTGTACATTAATATTTGAGTAACACAAATTCCTATCAATAAAATAATGACATGCTGTATGAACGCATGTTCCCATGAGGAACCGTACAGGGTGATATAGAAGTAGGATAGGTATTTTATATTACACAGAAATAGAGTGAATTCGCATAAGAATGCGCCGAGAATACAAATAATGCGGGGCACTTTGTCAAAAGGTATTTTTATTTACAGTCATTTTTTAAACTAAAGATCGAAATAAAATAATATTTTTTATAAAAATTCACGAAATAATTACGCTTATTTGAATTCTCGGCACTTTCTTCAATATATTTTGAGTTTTTTGTGGGTTTTCCAAACGTGTATTTTTTTCGACTTGATTCGAGCTTTCGGTGTTGGTGATGACACCATCTTCAGGACAAAGCATGTCATTTGTGTAATAGTTCGTTGAGTCCTTAGTTATTAACAGTCGCAGCGTGAGCATGTCTGTATGTTTTCATTGTTCGTATGTGTACGTATAATATGTTACGTTATTAAAAGTTGTCGATACTAAAACATTTGTTCACTAGGGCGAACTTATCGCAATGTGCGACTTCTTCTAGCTACCTCGAATATTTTTATGACAAAAATTAAGTGTTTATTAATTTTTGCTGGTTACCCTATTTCAAATTTGTTAAATCATCAATCATCAATCAATCGTGTTTTTAAAATATCTTGTAAAAAAGATATTTTAAAAACACGATTGTGAACATATACGTAAAAAATTGGATAAATAAAACAAATTGAAAATAGGTGACGAAAACCATTTTAACCCTTATAGGCCCCCACGCGTATTTT
The DNA here is from genome assembly GCA_963576895.1 of Ceraclea dissimilis. NCBI lineage: Eukaryota > Metazoa > Arthropoda > Insecta > Trichoptera > Leptoceridae > Ceraclea > Ceraclea dissimilis. Next base: position 3,556,172 of record OY756360.1, read on the forward strand.
TAAATAAAAATTCCATTAAAAATAATTGTTATATGCACTAAAAATTAACACTTCATAACCAGCGTAATAAAAAAAACTACACACGTGTTTTCGTTGCGTGTAAATTTAAATTCTATTAAAACAGTAAAACATCCCCTAAAATTCATTAATATTTCGTCGTTCAGAACAATGAAGAGTGACTGAATGCATTTTTATTATTACTTCGGTTCAGAAAAAAACAAAAATAATAAAAAAAACAATTTGTTTATAAAAATAGTTAACAGATAAAACAACTGACGGATGACGGTGCAGTTTTTTTGTGTTTTTTAATGTATTAACTGCGGTATTCTAAAACGCATTAAACTGAGAGTTAAATTTGATCCGAGGTTAAATATTGTTGGAAAGTATTTAAATAAATGTAATTTTTATTTTGCGAGAAACATCGGATTTTTTATACATAGTAGTTGAAATGTCAAGTTGTTATCTCAACGGATACTTATACAATTGAACACAAGGAATTGGCGAATGTTACTAAGTGTAAAGTGATCACATTTAACCAGTCATAAGCCTCGTGGAAAGTTCATCCTTTGCTGTATATCATTACTATACTCAGATGAGCAACTTCATAACAGTTTCCTGGTGAAATGACTATAGATTCGTACAATGTACATACACAATATCCATTGAATTTTTGATATATTTATTTTCGTTTAAATTACTTCAAGCTATCGGCATCAAACGTTTTTTTTTTTTACTAAATTGGCCTCCACCCGTTCGCGAGTGATTGAGCAGGAATCAAACGTTTAATTTTATGAAAATCACTAAATGCTTTGATAAAAAAAAGACAGCCATGCTTACATTGATCCGCAGTTTAAACTATGCACACGACTATGAATACGGTTTCTACACATGTTTTGTCATGAGTGATTGTATTCCATCTAGTACAGAACTACCTTTCAATGTAGGTATGCACCTTTGAATTAACGTTTGTTCCCTCGTATTAATCAGAGTGGTATGACGATGACAACGCCACTTATGAATGAAAGGCGAGGTGACGCATTTATGACGGTATCTACCCAAGTACATTTTACATACTATAGTACTGTATACCATTACGTATACACATTTTACCTTTTGTGTGTAGCGGTTACGTTAATGCGTTCTTTGTACGAGACGCACTTAATTTTTCAACGACGCGCTTAGGGTTAAAAACGCTATAGGAAAGTTAATTTTTTGAAGAGGGTTTTTTTTTAGAAAGCGTTTGAAAAAATGGCATATTAAAGTTATAACTACATAGATACGTGAAACTTTTATTTACATATTTTTTCCATTACTTCACATACTTTCACTCACATTTCACATGTTTTTCAGCAATGTGGGTCGACACCTTGTCGCATAAATATTTGCGCCAGCAAAATTATGTGCACCCATTATTGGGATATCCCCTGACTTGCGGAGTAGGCAGAGAGAACAGAGCGCCAGACATCCTTTTTATTTCAAACACTCCTTGCTTCCGTCACATTCATTAAATTCGTCATACACACTCTACAATTCCTTTTACTCAAAACATGTTCATCCTTGAGGATGTCTCCGACAAGAATGGTTCAGGTTAGTCTCGGACAGTCACACTTCCTCACACTGTTTTCTTCATTCATTTATATATATTTTTGGCTATCCTGTTCTCAATCACTCTCTCGAAGTGACCAAATCATGCGCATTTCATAAAAGAAATCGTTGGTAGAAATGTGCCAAAACTGACGCATAAAATTCATAGGTAATCTGTATTTACGTAGCGGAACCACAAAAAATATGACAAAACATCAAATTATGTATTATATTTTTACCCCTAGAAAACATGAAAATAATTTCATACGAGACATGCCATCTCGCCATAGCCCCAATAGTAATAAAAAACATATCTAATCCATAATACACTGAGTCCCTCGTTTACGAAAGAATTCAGCTCAGCGTGGATGCATTGAGAGTCACAAGCATGTTTGAAATAAATTCATCGTTTAGTGACAAATATAATCGAGTAGGTTGGTCATCTCACATAACATAGACATTTGCTATGTAGAGTACAATATATACTGGTCCAATCGGCTTGAAAGAAAAAGCATTTGGTTTTCATCGTCATTTCTTCAGCCCTTAGGCGTTCACTTCTGAAAGTAGACTCCTCCACCCCTTACCACGCTAAACGATCTCAGGCTATTTTTACATCCGTACTGTTCCGGAATTTTTTTCCAAATCATCCTTCCATTGAAGCTGGGGTCTATTTTGTTTTTGTTAGTTTAAGATAATACCATCATAAATAATTACAAATATTCGTAGGTGCATTTTTAACTAAAAACGCAAAAACGCAGTCTACGTAAAATACAGTCTTCATGCTTGAATGTGCTAATCTAGTTGAGTTTTATCTATTTTTTAAATATGGCATATACACTTAAAATAATGCAGTTGTAGAAAATGTAAACAGATAACATTAATCTCAAATTTTCAAAGGAATTTATATTACACAGTTATGTGAAATGTCCTGATGTCATGGGTATACGAATACGTTAAAACGCACTTTCGTAGAGCGAAACTACGCAAAAGAGGGGTTTACTGTTGATATAAAATAAATATAAATTTTTCCATCATTTTGATCACATCTCCCCCTGAAGATGAGCTGTCAATCCGTATGAAAGTTCATTATTTTCATACATGGCTTACTGCATCAGATATTCTCCACACTCTATACAATATTATGTATTAGTTCTATGGAGCGCCAATCTACCTACATCTCACAAAGGTAGAGTTTATCATCTATGGTGTCATAGAAATTATAAGGTAATAAATCTATACATAATATTTTTTGTATAAGTTTTGGTTTGTGTGTGCATCCGTTTGTCATTATTTTTATTCCACATATAAATTTAAACAAAATTATTAAAACTATAATCTGTTAAGAAAGGTACGGTTTCTGATTGGAAAATACAGTGTTTACTACTGGCAACAATGACATTTCTATTGAAATTCTATAAGAGTCAGCAGTTTTACTACTATACTATGAAGCTACAAGTGGCGCCCTCATCGAGAACTATCCTAACTTGTCAGACTACCATATTTGAAATAAAACTGTCAAATTTATTGGAGAAAATATAATATTGCATTTTCTTGAAAGAAAAGTAGAGGTGACTACTGCGTTTTAATTAAACATGTATCCCTTGCATGGTACGCAGAGAGGAAATATGTATTTTGATATTTTCAATCATTTATTAAAATTATATTATTTCCCTATCGTAAACCATTTTCTACTTCCATTTTGCTCAACATTTTGTTGGTCTTGTCAGTTAGAATTTTTCTATTCTCGGGTGTAGACTAAAATGCAACACTCGACAGGATGAAAAATTGTAATACAATAAAAAAAATAAACAGATATGTATACAAATAGACAAACAACATAAACATTGGAGAGAGGGGAAAGGTGCTGAACAAAACTGCACGAGAGAAAATTGTGTGTGTGGTACCTACTTGATTATCGAAACTGACTAAAATGAGAAACGGATGTCAGTGGGAAAAGATCCCTGGGGTATTAGGACTAGTGCTACTTATTATATCGATTCGATAGACGGCGTAGGATGGGGTGGGATGGACGGGGGGGTATGACAAATATTAATACCGATGTATGACATTTTGGGGTTACAAAAAGTGGCGTGTTGCACTGCAAAGGGATGTAGGTAGTATTTTATTTTTAAGGGTTGGAAATAAATATTTGAATTCATGCCTCAAAACATGTCACTACATTAATTAATCGTTTAGTTATCTAATGGGAGTTTATCAAATAAGTCTATCATCTGAGTGTCCCGTAATAAAGCAAAAATATTTATTTATTAATTTATTTAATCTTTGAGTGAACAACAAATACATATCAACATAAACAAATGGACAGAGTACAGATTATAAATCGTTGTTCATTAGGGCGAACTTATCGCAGAACTGCGATTTTTTTATTTATTTTATTTTATTTACAATCATAACCTTATACTTATCTATCACACTTATGACGCGTCCCTTAAGGGCGGACGCGTTTTGAGTAAAAGAAATCTCGAGAGCGTTTACGACTAATTGCATGAATCCGACAGAAGCAAGTAGTGTACATATGTAAGGATAGGGTTCTGACATTCTGTCTTATCTGCCTACCCCATAAGGAACTGGCATGTCGACTTACTCTATTCCACATAATAAAAGCATTTCTGGTTTACAAAGAGTTTAAATGATTTAGATTATATAAAAAAAACGTTATAAAATTTATTCGCTAGATGGCGGTAATAAAATATATTTATTTTGTTATTCCTCCCTTGTGTATGTTTGTGACTCCCTCGTTTGTAACATGAACCCATTAGTGTTAGACTGTCTATAATGTCTATGCTATGTCTATATAGACATTGTGACATTTGCATCTATCTTCACTTCGTTGGACTCAAATGTCAATCTGACTAAACTTATTTGTTTTGCATACAATGACGTTATCGTTGGTACCAGGCATGTTCACCTAAGCGAATTCACTGCAAAGAAATACATCGCCATAATATTTTAACAAGGTTGCATATGGACTAAATCTCCTATGTCCAAGAATGAGTTTGCAACTGGAAAACTCTCAGACTATTGTATATTTTGAATTGTGCTAAAGCATATTAGTTATTAGGCGAATAGCTATTACAGTGAAATTATTTTAAACTATCGAACGCAGTCAATAAAGTACAACTTACCTGCTTTATTCGCACTTATGCCAGAGTCATAAGTGCGAATAAAGCAGATAGTCGACCCTTATCGGTCACACTTTTATGACTGCGTTCGACAGTTTAAAATAATTTCACTATAGTTATTACCTGTCCACTTGCAAAATCAAGTACACTCAGACTGCATACATATTTTGATAAACGGCAGAGCAGAATTGTACAGAACACATGTTATTAAAAAATCGAATAGTACCTATTGCTTTAATTACAAAACAGCATGTACGCAATAATTGCTGCATTGAACCTAAAATTTAGACGCTAGCCAGTCCGACGCCGGGCACAAAAAGCACCTAGTTTAAAGTAAGTTCATTGAAAGTTCACATCAAATGTCATTCGGTAAATTGTTTTTCGGAAAATTTTCAGTACATCTGACCTTATAGCGAACCTCTACCAAATAATGCATATACAGTTACAGTAATCAGACACAAAGGTGACGTACTTTGAAATGTCTGTGTTGCATTTGCATTTACACAAAGCAATTTGCTATTAACTTTTACAGAGTTCAAAATCCTTTATCTGGTAATTTTATAACCTATCTAGGTATTTTCATTTTGAGAAAATAGTGATGTGGACTAGTAAAACAAATTAAATTTGTAATTAGGTAGACAAGTGCTTTCGAGTAAATGTTCGCTATATCTAATTCATTCTTTAATTAATGAAAAAAAAAAACAATTTAAAGCTTTTATGGGGTAAATAACTTAATCTGAATGCCGTTTTTTGCGTCAGCAATGTGCGCCAATTAATCACGAAAAACAGAATTAAACTCCGGCAAAAAAAAAATCGGTCAAAAAAGAAGTTGCTCGTTTTGCACTACTATAGAAATGTGTATAAAACGTGAAGGAAAAACACTAACATCAAAATCAACCGTTGATTGTCATACAGAAAATATATATTTTTTTATATTTCCATCCTCAAAACCCCATTTACCGTATTTTAAAATATGTAAAGAATGTCATGCTTTCAATTTCAGTGAAATATTTCAGATCTTTAAATTTTGGACGGTTATTAAAATGTTTTTATCAACGGACTTAGATGAAGGCTTATTGGAAAAATCTTCTTCTTATCGTGTCGTTCGGCACTCACTATATCACCATCCGCTCCCGGAAAGCCACAGCCTCTCCTGCGTCATCAAGGGGGAGCGATCTGTGAGACTCGCCAATGTGCACCGCCCAGGAGCCATTGGGTAGGCCGGGAGGCCACAAATAATAATATGAGTTAAGTAGGTGTATCATATTTCTGTGCTTAGTCAAATATCATAAAAACTTACTAGCAATTTGATATCCCATACACTCTTAAATATCAGCATAATATAAAACTAGGTACAATAATCTCATAGAAGTGAGTCTATAGTATATTGTTATTGGGTAAGTCTGGGTGTATGTTTGAAGGACATAATAACAGTGCGATGGAGAGTTATGAAGGGTAGTGTTTAATGGTCCGAAGTCAAATAGTATTGAAATGCAATGGTCCTGTGTGTAAGTAATGTTCCGTAGAATATAACCGTCGAGCTTGCGTTGGTACCTACCTACTATAATAGTTTTTCATAGATTTTGTAAATTATATGCACTGGAAATGGTTTCAATCTCTTCATTAGCATGTAAGAAGAGTTTCTTTCAGTTTGCACCAATTTTCCGTTTGTGCTAAGTACAGGGTGACCCAAAAACCGAAAAAGTTGTGCTTTTTTCAGTTTTTTATTAATAACTTCTAAACGATGCATTCTAGGAATGTGTAGTCCTTATATAAATTAAAGTACGTGATATTCTGCGTCGTTTGAGCATAAATACTCTTTTCTAACTAAAAAAATAATTATGATACAGGCACTGCAAAGTACATATTAATTTTCTTAACAAATTGAAATATTCTTATTTTTCTTGAAACGTTGATGTTACATGACACCTAAACTCACGTATTTACGGCAATATTTCACTGAACATATTTATCGTTTGGTCAATTTCCTCTAACTTGCAATTAAAAGTTTACACCTACAGTGCATAATTTAGGATGCACAGGTGTTTAAAGAGAGACGAGTGAAATAAAGAAATTAATTAAATGATTATAGATTTAGATATGTAAAAGGTAAGCTAATTTGAATTTTACTATTCCATTTTGTCTATCAAGTAAAATCATAATTTTCGATACCGATATCAAATATCATTACAGTATGGTTAATCCTATTAAGAATTAAGTTCTCCAATATTACAAATGCCTTCAGTAAAACAAAATGAAAGGAAGAATAATAAAACAGAGACAAAATAAAACATAAAAAACGAATTAGAATCTCCAGTTTTCCACGCAGTACATAACGTTTGATCTAATGACAAATTAAATTAAATCCGACGTTTCCGAGAGGACAGAATTTCAACATGAATGAAAACACTGAAATCATCCACTACCATCAAGGGACTTGAGTTAAAACCGAATTATTCGGACGAGAGCAAAAGTTTATTTTATCATTTCAGCAATGAGTTTCGCGATCCTTTCTGAATGTAATATTAAATAATGTTGTATTTTTTTATCTATCTGGCTTTGAATTTTTTTTGACGAAACGTAAAAGACGTGTTTAACACACATGAAAGTTGTTAAAAACAAAGTTTCGCAAGGGTCCCAAAAATAATATAAAATAGCGTATGTAAAAATCCTTTCGAAATCCAGTTATAGACGAAAAGATTCAATTCAACTCGCAAATTGAATTAAATAAAAGGATAATCGAGTCAGACCCTTGAAATTTACTTCAATGTTATATATTTATATATTCAAGCGTTGTGCTTCTCTTGTGGGGTTAACAGAGATGACAGGATAGTAGACTATCGCTACAGAATTCTCCTTTGCTTGCTGCCGTCATATTTATGCAATTCGTCATATATTGACTGTTGCTTAGTACGCAACCTTTTTTTTCTACCGATTATTTCTTATAGATAGTCGTTATATGTAATCCATTCTCTTAACATATCCAAACCATAATCTCTTATACTATTATGTGTAGTTCCTACAATATATTTATACGTCCCTTTCTGCCTCAATTATTATATCAGTGTAAATAGGTGCGACATGCACGCCCGAGGATGCGCTACTGGCGAACGCCAGGGCTATCCGGGTGGCTGAATATTGGGGGTTTCAAAGTTGATGGTGTTCCGGACACGGAAAGTAAGTAAGTAAGTAATAAGTTTAGAGGTCTGGGTTCGATTCCCGACCGCGTTACTTTCAAGTTGGTTGCATACGGGATTATTTTTTCTGATTTATTCAGTTCTGTGGGTGTATTCCTACTGCAAGTTTGCATTGTGTATTTATTTATTGTATGTGTACTTCAGCAGCAAGTAAAAATTATTGTTACGGATACCTAGTGCGGTGTTGTTATTATTATATACATATATTTTTTAATTTAAATTGTTAGTATTTGAGTACAAGTATTGGTTTATTATTATATACAGTATGATATTATTATATAATATAAGTAGTATTGTATAGAGTTTTTGGTAGCACAATAAGTATATTGATTTGTGTATCTTTTAAAAGACATTAAAGCCGTTTATTAAATAAATAAATAAATAAAAAAGTGTAAAGTGATCACATTAAAACAGCTTACAATCAGACATAAGCTCGATGATGGAAAGTTCATCTTTAGCTGCATATCTGTTGAGATATATTTACTTTATAATTTTAATTCTTGAACCATTACAGTCCACTTATTTCCTCATTCCATTTTGCAAAGTTATTCCATATATTGTGTCCTCAGCAATCTCATTTCGACAACGTTTATACTATCAGTTGAAATTTAATGTAATGACGGCCGGAAAATATGGAAGGTTTTGTATAGAAATAATATTATTTATAATCTAATATCAAAGAGATATGCCTGTTATGTCCTGGGATCTGGAATCAACTCTGGAGATCGCCTGGAACGATTCTGCTGAAATGAAGATAATGTAATATGTCAGAGACAGACTCGCCGGACAAAGTTTTATGATAACAAACTAAGTGGATTATTAAAAAAATCCCAAGTTTTAATATTCTTTCATTTATATGCATGAATAATAAAATTATAATAATAAAGGAAGGAAATAATATCTCAAACTCATGCTACCTTCAAGGAATTATTGAAGATTCAGAATTCGAGTTTCATAATTTATGGGAATCAGAATTTTATTAAAAAAAATTGTGGGACAAGTTCAGAAAACATTTATTTTTGAATCTGTAGATACTATACATAACTTTACAATACCTGTTTTTATTCACAAGTATCTGGGCTTGTGGACACAAACTCTCATACATTCCTGCACACTTCACGGCATTGAAGGAAAATCTCGCGCGCTTAAGGCCCTCCACATATCCGGGTAGCTCAGGCGCATTAATAGTGACCTCTTTACCCGCACTTCTAAGCAAATTTTATTAAGAGGTGGGTCCAGGGTTAGCCTTAAAGAAACCCTCCGGCATACCCCATATATCACATCAAGCAAAAACTTATTCAGCACAGAGATTCGAACTCGGTACCTGCAGATTGGAAGTCTGAGCTTCAACCAACTGAGCCATACTCATCGCTGTAATCAATCTAACAACGTTACATTATTTTATAATTTGTTGGTTCGCGTTCGGCTATTTAGGCGCGGTTCAATTTCTGCTGTAGGTTTCTTCCAATATCACTACCAGTACCTACCACAAAATAAGCTCATCTTACTTATGGTCAAAAGTAAGTTATTTGTGGGGAAATTCGAGATTCTAAATGTCAAAACTGTTTTAATTAGAACAAACTTGAAAGGGACAATCGCAAAGGCATTTAGAGGTCGAATTTTGAAAAGGTGTCCTTTGACAAGATCCTTGTTCGCTGAAAAGAATAATTATTTATTAAGGATTTTTGTGTAGGATGAATGACGAAAAAGAACATTTTTTTAATATTTCAATAATTCTTCAAAATAAACGTTCTTTTAGCAACTAAAAAAAGCTAATTCCATTACGTACCTATGTCATATTTTTTTAAAAAGACTTATTGAATTTTGTAGAAAAATTGGCATTGTAAACGACTTTAAAAAAAACTCATTACTAGGTATACTAAAAAACAAAAGAGAAGGAATGCTAATTGAATTTGGAAATGGAATAGAATGCCATTTAAAAATAAAAATTCTCAATAAGAACTTTGATGTTTTCGGCTGGCTTCACACAGCCGGCCGAAATACCTCTCTGAATTCGATTTATGAATTCACATTAGAGGGAAAATAATATAATTTAACTACATATTCTACACACACATTTTTTCAGATTATGAGTTTTCTGATCCATCTGTCAGAATGATACTGATGAGCGTTATGAATTCCGGAACTAAAAATTTAAGATTATAAGTACATAACGCACGTCTTGCCATGCATTTCTATAGAATGGGCACACACACAGGAATCAGATTATGAATGATCAGTCACTGGAAAGATATTAACCAAAGTGAATACTGATTAATCATATTTAAGACATGCATGAGACAATGTAATGGAATTACGATCATGAATTCAGATTGTTCAGGGATTACGATTGTGTTTGGCTAGCCCAAGTGACTTTGTAACAAAACCGTGTGGTGCAGTAAGTGTATCTCATTAGTCATTTATGATGTTTCATTATGAATTTCGTTATTAATAATATTGTGAACAAAACAAGACAGAAGATTCTCGGCTTATTAAGTTTGTCCTATATTCGTCCTCTTTCTCTCCCCTTAATGCCATTACTTTTGGGATGAAAGTACGTAGCTATATTATGGAGAGAGATAAGGACTCTGCGCCTGCGTGGAAATAAGAAGAAAAGTGTAATTTCACGGATGAACTGTCAACTCATACACGGGCCCTCAGGCTTTGTACCAGGAATAGATAATCTTTGCACGTATCACCAACAAGAAGGAAAAAAGTTCCAAATTGACGTGGGCCAAAGACACCAATAATAATAATATGTGTGAGTTTTTATCGTAAGGCGACAGCTTGAGAATATTGATAACATTACCTAATAATGCAGAGCTACATTTTCAAGAAATGGAGGAGAAAATTTCCAAAAATATATTTTGTGTCGTAACCTTAGAAATATAGATATGGTAACTGGCCATCTGACTGATCTATCCTCACACGCACTCCTTAATTCCACCACATTCGTGTAGCTTTATAAATATACTTTCATTTTTTTTTTCTCAAGGATGGAAGTGTTCTGAGTAAAAGGAATCGTAGAGCGTGTATGACAAATTGTATGAATCTGACGGAAGCACGAAGTGTGTAAGGATAGGAAAGTCTGGCGACGTGTCCTCCCTGCCTATCCCGCGAGGGGTGCGGCATGAGGGGATAGAATGGAATATAACTTGTTTTGTTTAGATAAGAGACCATCATTACATACAACATGATTTGAAAAGAAAACACAAAGTAATGTTCACTAGGGCGAACTTACCACTATACAACGATGCCTTTCGGCTAACTCAATTGGTCATACACGTTCTTTGAATTATTCTACTCAAGATGGTTCGTCCTTGAAGATGTGGTCGACTTGGTTGGTTCAGGTCAATCTCGTACGGCCGCGCTTCCTCACTCCTCTTCACCTGTATATATTCTGTCTTCGATTGTTCTCTCAACATGCCCGGATACCATCAAAACTTATTAACTTTCATTCTAGTCCCTGCATCCGTGAAATAAAGTATCCATCGTGTGACTGTAATGACATCAAGATAATACGTTAAAGATTTAACATAGATGTACGTAATTTAATAAAAAGAAAGTGGAAACAAATATAAAGATCGTTGTCAGACGAACCGAGTGAATGTACTTTAAACAAAAAGAGTCATTTTGAGCTTTACAAAAGCTTGAATTGAAGAGAAAATTGCATTACAGCGAGTTGAATTGTTTTTACTTAGGAGAATTAAAGTTGAATCAGTCAAACGTTATTTCTTTTTACATCAGTTTACAGTTTTCAGTGGGTAATGGCTATTTTAATGTAAAACCCTCAGAAAGGATATTTTCAATCATTTTCTTCAAGAGAAGCAATTGAGATGTTTATTTTTACGCTCATTAATCATTTAACTTTTCATTTTCTAATCGCTTTCCATTCCATTATCCTGTAAATTTACAACCTTCAACTTGACACTTTAAAAGCTTAAAATACATTTAATGCTTTCATAAAATGTTTCTGATTATTTAAATATTTGGTGGCAGATTAATTTACTCGCTAAAGTAAGATGTTTGTGAGGATTTTTTAAAAATATTTCTGTATTCATATAGTTTGTGGTCGGAAGCTGGCTTAGAAACGAACATGAACTTTAATAGCGATGAAATCAGATGAATTAAAAATTAACTCGTACCAATGGTTCACAATCTTTACGTGGAAGAGAGCATCATTAAAGATCCTCAAAGTCTTCAATTGTATGCATAATATACATAATACCTCTACGTAGGAGGTAGAAATGTCTTCGTAACAGTACAAGATGTAACCACGTACAATGTACCTTCATAGAGCATACATTGCCATATCAATCGTATTTAATTTTATAGAGACTGTGGAACATTCAGCGTATGGGTGTCCGGATAAGAAGTACGTAGGGGTTCTTGAGTAAATCCACAAGGTGACGCCAAGGGCAGTAGGCTACTTGAAACATACTGACGCGAAGCTATCACTCCTAGCTAACTTGGACAGTGGTCTTATGCACACGAAAGAAGAAGAAGAATATACATGAGGCGTGTAAGAACAAACACGGCAATCACCATTTTGAACTATTTGGAGTGATTTAAAAAAAAAACATTTATTTCTTTAATTTCTCGGAAAATTTTATCTATTATGTCATAATAGAGATATAAGAGAGCAAATTGTTTCAAAAGGAATAAAAAAAATATTAGAAAATATTACAAGTCGGCATCAGCTCCGACGCCAAAAGAACGATTCGCTACGTAAAATACACGCGGTGGAAAACCCAGAGAACACAGAGCCGAGAGCTTTCAAGTAGATAATACGTTATTATATCGATTAGGTTTTCTACTTATGATACATTGTTAAAGTCCATTTTTAAACATAAAAAAAATTAAGTTTAAAATCCACGTAAATTATATACTTACGTACTTTTTACCTGGCCTGACGAAAAAGTTCGAGTAAAATATAATGTCGATGGCTTATAGCGATATCCCACGATACGCGAATCCAGATCCGTCCGTGATTTTGGATTTGTACGTACCGCCATACAAATCGATACGACAGCGTCTGTAGATTTACGGACTCACCCCTTCCCACGGCGTGTGAATCTACGTACGAATCCGGATTCGCGCTCAGTGGGAGACAGGCTTTAGATTATAAATTAAACTTATAACTTCTCAAAACTAACCCATAACTTTTCTAAAAGATAAAATTAAAGTACTTAATAACTAGTGTTAATATCCCAGAACTGTTTTCAATGTGAAAAATGAAAAGATAATAATGAATTATTTGTATGAGAAGTTCTGAAGTAACTGATAATCTAAATGTAAAATACCACACGAAAATTTGCTTTTAAGAGTATGCATACCGACATTTCAAAAATTTCGAAAAACGGGAGACCTTATATCTCGACAACCGTTACTAAATATGCTTTGGAACAAAACAGGGTAGATGCATTGAACCTTTATCTAGGGAATGACCGTAAAAGATTTTTTATATCTTGTATAGATTTCTCAAAAAAAAATTGAAAGCCACCTCTGATCTTTTTTCCGAAAGACGGAAACTCGTTTCCCGTAAGTCGCGGGGTAAAACTTTTTTTTGTACTGATAATATGCATTAAAATCTAGGGAATAACCGTAAAAGTTTTTGATAGACGCAGAATTAACCCCAAAAAATGGAAAAAAAACGCTATTTTTACCATTTTATCATGCGATTGTCACGCGATTTTGAACCTTGATGCCGTGGGAAAAGACTGTGACGTCATTCCTGGTGCCAAGCCCTTAAATCGTTTTGCTAAATTTAGTACGATAATAACAAGTTGTTAGATAAGAATGGATAATGGATGAATTGTCGACACTTTGATATCGGGAAATATTTATCTACCGTAAAAACTTTTGTTTCTCGACAAATCGAGATGCGATTTCTCATTTGATGTGTCACGTACAAAATACTCTTTGGTCATAAGTGGTTATTATGGTTCTATGTAGATTTTTTTTACGGCAAGATTTGCCAGCACACTTCTCAGTATAAGCAGTCAGAAGAGTCCACATAGTTATCATTCATGTTTGACATAAAAACTCATCAGCCCAATACTAGGAAAAATTCACGTATCCAGATATTACGGATATCACAGGATTCACAGGATTAGGCTCTGCAAATACAAGCATTGTGCCTGAAATATCAGTATTTAGAAATCGTCTTACAATATTGCAATTTTGATATTAATAAATACCGATTTTCGCTCATTTTTCCATGTTTTAAGTATTTTCGCGACGAAATGTTTCACGTGTGACCAAACACCTTATCATCTTATTGGTAAATTACGTGGTAGATCTTGATAACTAATGATAACTTTCGAGATTTCTCGAATCGATAATAGCTTGTAATTTGTAGAACAATCCAGACGTCGAACCGCTTCAGAAAATACATTATTAATCTATACGTTTTATCTATTATTTGCTTTGTGAAAATCTCAAAGGGAGTAATGTAGATTGAAATGAAAATAAATCGTTCTGTACTTACATAAATTACTTTCGCAAATTTACATGTTGAAATTTTGTGAACCAAATGGTTTGAGATATTATTCGTCTATCTTAAATATTATCAATGACTTGTTATTTCTGGAAATTTGAGTAAACTTCAAGTGCTTACATAATTTACGCAAATAAATAAAGTATCTATTCATTCAAATGAAACAATTTATAGCGCCGTTCATGATTTGTTATTTTTATTATAAACGGTAGACATTTTGAATAATCAAATGTTTACTTTGATAATGTTGCAAAAACAATGGGTTTCTCACCCCCATGGAAGTCATACCTAATGCTTTGCTGGAGTAAAAGACTTTTATTTATTTATTTATTTATTTATTATTAACAAAGGTACACATAGGCGGTAACATAATATGGACAAGATAATATAGATACAGTTCAAAATATCATCATTACTGCCCTATTCAGGGTGCACACAAGTATTGGGCACAAGTGCGCAATACTCTATGTTATGATGTGGTCATTGGACAATTTATATTAAATTATTCTACCACCTTCTGACCTGCCCAGTAGCTCCTGCAGGGTGCACATGGGAGAGTCTCTCAGATCGCTCCCCCTAAGACGATAACGCAGGAGAGGTTGTGGTTTTCTGTGAGCGGAGAAAGATCTAGTGAGTGCTGACCGACACGATAAGAAGAAGTCCATTCTACCTGACTAAGCTAGCATATAATGAAAGAAAATTTTATTGTATAAACTTACTAACTAATAAGTAATAATTCCCTAACCTAAAAACTTATTGTCAAAAATTGTTTGTTAGCCTGTAAATAGGTTACACATATTTCTTTCTACTAAAACGCTCGTAGACTCGGCAGACTCATATAAACCCTCAACCCACATTGGGGCAATGTGCATAAGATGGGATTTGAATAAGCCAGTATTAACTAAACTGTAACAGCTAGTATGGTGGACTAGCATTCTAGATTTATAGGTTCTTTCTCTATAATTTTTTTTGCAAAGCACCCGAACTCGAGTGACACATGAATTTATTTTAAACTACACTTGAAAGAAATATATTTTTATTACTTACATCAAATTGAATTTTTGTGAAAAAGAAAATCTTAATCAACCTTTGTCAAATAAATTAAATTCGACCATGCGACGCCTAGCGGTATAGTTTGGCACTTTATAACTCAATTATTTAAATTGACATCACCGTGGAATAAAGTGACAACAGTGGGTTCAATGGCTTCGGTTCCAGATCCCATTATGTTCATAATAAAAATATATTATATTATTATGTCTTATAAGGTATGCAATCATTATTTACCGATATAATAGTTGCATTGTATTACAAATGACCGTATTGTCTTTGAATCTTGTAATTAAATGTCAAATTTCCTGTGGATGCACGTAATGATTGTAATTTTAATGAAGATTCAAATTATATAAATGGAGTCAAACATGTGACTATCCTACCTTACTGAATAAGAAATCTGGATAAAAAAAATAAAACAAAAAAAACAAAATCGTCATTTTTGGTCCACCTAGCGGTAGAATTTTACTAGTCTGAAATTATTTAATAAAAGAAGGGTTTTCTTCGTAATATGGCTCGATGCAAACGTTTATAGTGGGCACTAGATACACATAAATAAATAGATCTTTATTGTCCAAAACAAAATATGTAAACTTACTTAATTACAAAAATAAGATGGTGTGCCAAAAGGCGGACTTATTGCAAGCGCAATATCTTACAGTCAACCCGAGAAAAGAAAGAGATAACTTAATAAGATAATATAAATATAATAGATAGATATAGTTATAGATATAAATATATAGAAAGATGCAGATAGATATATACATACGTAGTGACATAAATACATTCTAAAAGATAATAAAATAAATAGAAAAATAATGAATTAAAAAAAACTTACATATGAACTGAACAAACAATTATTGGGGTCTTTGATGTTTTAGATGCTACGAATTATGACCAACTATCTTGGCATCATTTTTTTTAATTAATTACATGTACTTTATCGAATAATCAAAACTTGTACTTATTGTTCAAATGTTCACAACATTCTATAGTTAGAATAAAAAGGTGAATGATTTTATTTTCTGAGCGTTCAAAGTTTTCTCGCTGAGCGACTCTCTTCCACGGCCACATCTAATATAGAAAGACCACCTGATCCGACTTGCCGACGACCTGGATCCACTATAGACAGATGAGCGGTATGCAGAGAGTTAATGTTGGATGCTTTTTTTCCAGGAGTGGTTGCAAATAGGCTGACAAGAAGATGATGGTTATAATATATAGGACTTCCTGTCAATTTTTAATTATCTGTTTTATTTCCTGCCACTCAAGGTTGCGTATTTCCTCAAGGCATTGTTTGATTGCGTATTTCGTAACAAGTCCCGTTTTATGTAAATATGGTAGACAAGAAAATTGTGTAAAATTACCCATCCATTTATTAAAACACAGAGGAAGAATATAAATTGTTTGTTTAATTCAATAATGAAACAAAAGTGTGTATGAAAGCGCGCATAAATTATCTTACGTTATGAGGAAATTAGTTACAAGCTAAAATCATACAACTTTGTTTCGTAACCAAGTAAAAGCTTTACTACGCCTATGTTTTTTAATATAGTCTCGGGTGAACCGGAGGCATACCTTATCTAACCTATTCAGGATACATAAAGTTACAAAAAAATATTACTTTGAGATCGACTTGACAAGATAGTACATTCAAAAACATGTTACAGTTTTAAAAATACAAATTAAGTAAAAGTGACCGCTGCTCTGGATAAAAAATTGCATATTTGTGAGGAATAGCGGAGATAGGAGCCACGTAGCACAAATTTTCTCCGCTATTCCACACCTAAGATTAAGATGAAACCCAGCATATGGGTTAACTGGAAGAAATCGCATTTTTTTAAATAGAAAATGAATCTGGGTTTATCGAAATAAACCCAAATACATCTTTGTACACTGTATTTATTTATTACATTACAAATGGCCAAAAGCCTTTTAAAACATTTTTACAATCAGGTCAATAATAATAATAAAAAAATATATTACACAATTCTACTTCACAAAGCTTAAAAGCAATTCTGCGATATGTTCGCCATAGTGAACAACGATTTATAATAATATGTACTATGTCCATTTTTTATGTTTATATGTATTTATTGTTCACTTAAAGATTAATTAAATAAATAAATATGAGTTACATTGGTTTGTGTCGGCAGCAATATACCTACAAAGGCAGGTACAGTAAAACCTCCATTATGAGTCTTCCTTATTATCTACACAGTACACACACGTGTATCGTACTCAATCTTCTTTGTTTACACATTATACATTATACGAGTAATACCTAATGAATGAATAATGAGTTTTGCTGCTTTCAAAGATTGTCTTTCTACTCCTACTACTCTACTTGTATGTTGGCACTCCTTAAAACAATGAAGAATGGTACCAACTTAACCACCACCATAGTAACTAGCTTATTAACCAATATTGTCCTGGAAAACCATATTGCCATTTTTTTAACCTGTCATATTTAAGAGTACCATTTTACCATGCGATTGTTCATCCGATTTTGAAACTTAATGCCATGGGAAATTACCGTGTCTTCATAGTTGGGTCGGGAGCCTTAATGATGAGATTATATAATACCTAGGGTATAAGGTTTATAAATCACTCGTTGTCGGGTGGGTTGCCTTGTTTTAAAATGAGGATGTTACAGAGGTAGGTATAATGAAACGAAAATACTCAGAAATTGACTGATTATGCAAAATAAAAGAAAGCACAAAAGTCGGGCCGCAGGCACAAATTGATAATTACGCTGAAGGTGTCTACCAACCCAATATTAGGTACTAAACGAATCTAGGTATTTTATTTAGGCAGGAAAACAAACTCATGAAAACCTGTGACAACTAATCGGATTTTTCGTTTTTTTTTTCGGTAATTTTTTTTCGGTAAACCAGTTCGTCCCATTTGGTGAACCAATTCTTAGACTGTATTATTTAACAATGTTAAGCTGATGAGAGATTCAGTCAACGTTTGACTGAAAACACACCAAGATACTGAGAAATTGCTAATTTATCGCGACTCACGAGTGACTGATCAAAAAACAAATCAAAATCCAAAAGGGTAAGACGGGAAGACAAGAAGAAACTGATGTACGAATGCGATGAACGAATTTGAAATGAACCCCTATTCAGAAATGTTGATAATTAAAATAACGATGCTGGTACCTCTGTAGAATTAACTTGGAAGTAATGTTGGTAGGGTGAAGTGAGACGATTACTTTTGTATGTAGAATGTATGATAATATAATGTACTAGTGGGTCCCGTGAACACTATATTCACGGAATTTGTCATTTTTTATTAACTAACTACTAATACTGCCACTCTACCACGCCCTTCCAAAGTTATTCGAAGGAACATATCAGAGAGGGTCTTGGTGTTACTTATTTTCCATACTAATTCTACATACATACCTACTTACCTACTATAGGTACCTATAGTAAGTATGATTACTGAAAGAATTCGAATTCCATTCTCTATCAAAAATATAATAGGTAGGTATCTTTGATTACTTATAGAAGCACCTAATCAAATTATTTTCTAGTAGGTAGGTAGGTATGTATGTATACTGTACTACTTTTACGCGGAAAATTATTTTCATTCATAATTTCATTAGTAGGTAGGTACATTCGATAGGTATTTCAAATTTTCATTCATAAAAAGCGAGACTTCGACGAAAATTTTTAGCCACCCACGAACGCGTCGCTGCTTTAAATTTACATACATATTCATAGAACTTGCAAAATTTTCCAATGGGCCACGTTACATTCATACAGGACTTGGATTTCACCAGTATTATGTAATGTATAAGATACACACGCATATTCTTAAGAAGCTCGTGTATAATATGTGAAGAAACGCATTGGAGCATGAAAGCATAGAGGTGCTTCGGAAATAAGGAGTTGCGGTTCAATGATTTCTTATATTACACATTCAGTGTTATTATTTCATATAAATTAATGTCAATTTTATACTACCAATTCCAGGATACAAATTAGTTCTATGACTTCCCTTAGGGCTGACTCAGGTAAAGTCTGGTACGTATTTTGAATTATGTAAATAACTTTGCAGAAAGCGTAAACTTACAGTCATTTTGTTATAATGCAGTAAGAAATACACGCATTTTTCTCACTTTGTGCTACAATTAGGAATAATCGTGTTTTTGACTCACGTCTTGCTAAAACTGAGAAAGATAGTGCAATTCGCGTTTTTGACTCACTTCTTGCTAAAATTGGAATTGGCACGTACATACCTAGTTTGCGTTTTTGACTCAATTTGGAAAAACTGCGTACATGATTCGTGTTTTCGACTCATTTGTCCCTAAAACTGGGAAAGATCGCGTAAGTAATTCGTGTTTTCCACACGCTTCTCGCGATCATTGAGAAAAATCGCGTAAGTAAATTGCGTTTTTGACTCACTCCTTCAACCCGTAAAAATCAGCTAATTTGCGTTTTCAGCTCACTTCTTGCTAAAACTGGGAAATATATCGTAATTTCGACATAGTGCGCAATCTTTGTTCTTTAAAATAAATAAAATTGTTGGTTTATTGGTTTTAAATCATCCGTGGACCTTATTTAGGGCACTTGGAATAGTCAGGTTTACATATTGAACAAAATTTATACATTGTAAACTTATAAACTGGAAACTCATAAACAGTTACAGCAAAAAAAAAAAATGGAAACAATAATTACATGGTGACAAAACAAAATTTTAAATAAGGTGTGGTGCAGGTCTGGATGTAAATTCTCCAGAACGACATTACGTCAATGACAACATAATTTTGTACTGGATTTTGTCATTCTTGAAAATTCGTCATGATGGAAAATGATATCAGTAATGACGTAATGACGTAAATAAATAATGCAATGACGTAAATGTAAATAAACTACTTTAGCGGCGATTGTCTCTCCTGTCGATTGCTTGCAAGATGTAATATTCTATTGAGACAAAAGTTTGCCGAAAATCTTAAGAACATTGAATCTGTAATCCATCGGGGTGAATATCCTTGCGATAACAACAAATAAATGTTATATAATTCTATATAATTATTATAACACAATACGTTATACAAATTTTATTATGGCTGAGCTTAAAATACAAAATAATGATGATACGTCATTATATAGGGACTATAGGGAGATTATTCATGCGGAAATATAATTATGTTCGAGCATTGTGTTTGGGACGTGAGTCTGTCAAATTCTATCAACACAATATCAGGTAACCATCACAGGTCTTAAGGTAGGAAATATCATACGCGCTGAAGAGGGGTATTCATAAGACCCTATGCCAGAATACATAATCACTGGTCACGGGGGTTTATTTCAAGAAATCGTAGGTTTGAGCTAAGTTTGCTCTGGTGAACAGTGAGTGATTTAGGATTTGCCATAGTAATATCCAAGTTGTATTATAAGTAAGATGATGATGTGTGTTTATTTATTTTATTGAATAAATAAAAATAGCTGTCTCAATGTAATGGTGAAAGATTGCGCTAGAATCGCATAAAATTTACATGCAAATATGTACATAGGTACTAATAAAAAAAAAACTATTGCTCAATATTTCGAGTGGATTAAAACGCTTGTATGTAAAAAAAAATATCACTTTTCAACGGGCAGCACAACAAACTAGGCGTATCTAGGTGTTAATGATTTTGAAAGAGATATTTCTTTGGATTACGCGTGACTTATATCGCGCAGTTCGAGTGCACCCATAGGTAGATTGAATTGCTGCTGCAGGATTGCAAACTCTTTTTATCATACAGATTCTCCTCAACAGAAGCGAAAGGTATCCGTTCATACTGGTAAGTTATTTGGTATAAGGAAACGCATTATTGGGTACTCTTTGCACCCCATATAGGCTTGCTAGGGTTTAGCATGGGTTTGAATATAAAGCTGAATATGTATACTCATTTCGAAGGTGTCCCAATTCCCCTCATAGGTGACACGTGTGAAGGAACTGTACGATATTTCATATATGGTATGGTATTTGGTACAAACATAGAATATTGAAGAAAAAAGGTCGTCCTATAACATTGGCACCTTATGGTGAGGATTTGTGGGCATCCTAGGAATACTAGGATACATTCTGAGTGAATGAAACGTCAAAATATGTAATGGAAGTGATGTTTGCTAAATGTGTGCTCGACTCGATTCTCTTTACCTACTTCGATAGGGCAGTGGCTTGGCGGTATAAGTAACTAGTAGTAGGATTCAGAAATTGAAATTAAGGTTTCGACGAATTCGTCAAGCGAGTTATCTAGTGTCTAATATAATAATAATAACTACGAGTATGAACTTACCCTAATTAAGTAATGAATACCATATGAAGGGCTTTCAAGAGAGTGTACATTTTCTTACCTGAAACAAGAAAATACAAATTAGTTAGTAATGTTGTGGAACCAATATCCCGAATTCTATCCAATATATAAATTCACATACTGTAGTTACTCATAATCTCATTCAAAAGTTTCGAACAAAATATATGCTTAGTTTCACATGTTACCTAAATCCTAGACTATCGCCATCTGTTGAAAAAAATGAGAAACAAATTTCTATGAACTATTCGAACACTTTTCTTGCAATAACTTCCCAGATACATAATCGATAACAGTAGATATTCTTATGGCACTCGATAAAACTCTCTATTTCATTTATCTTGTCTTGCATTTTGCTGCCATCTCTTTCTTTTTCAAGATTTTGTATCATACGTTATTACATGGGCATTCAATAAAACTATCTATTTCATTTCTCTTACGTTGCATCATGTTGCCATCTCTTTCTTTATGAGGGTTTTGTATTATTATACAAGTCATGTAATCCCGGATTAAAGCATAAGCTGACGTGTCTCATTTAGTCAAGTCATCTTCTATCAGTACTCAAGTACTTCCTCTTATTTTTCCTCCGCTGCTTATCTGAAGGCTATTATCAAGAAACGCTACAATACTACAAGATACTTTGATGGATTAGCTTGTATTATGATTTTAAGTACGCGATAAAATAATCCGGGTGATGCGTGTATCTCAAACTGAGAATTATTCATCATCATCATTAGCCCTCTGCAGTCCAGTATTGGACCTAGGCTTCCCTTCCTGACTTCCAACGTCCTCTGTCATCAGCAGCTACCCTGTGCCACTGGTGTCCGGCCACTTTCTTAATGTCGTCGGACCATCTTGATTGTGGTCTCCCTGGGTTTCCGCTTCCGGTTCTCGGTCGCCATTCCAAAGTTTTTTTGGTTCTCAAGATCCTCAAGAATTATTTCTCAAGCCAATATTAGACTCAGACTGAGTAAAAGGAATCGTAGATTGTGTATGACAAATTTCGTGAATAGGACGAAAGCACGAAGGGTGTGTAAGGATAGGAAAAGGTGGCGATCTTTTCTCTCTGCCTATCTCGCAAGAAATAGAATAGAACAATAATAGTCGAATAGTTCCCAAGTAAAATGTGAAATCATTCAATGGTGAACCATCCAAACTCAAAAGTAATGCGATCGCCACCACTGTTATATGCGTATTCAGGGAAGGGAGAATTCCCTGATTTATAAAAACGGTGATCCAGTGATCCATGCAAAAGTAAAGCGTGCAATATTAGCTTAAGTCGAAAACTCAGATAGGTATGAGTTTCTCAGATCAAAAACAGCAACCTGTCGAACGGAAATTTTGCCCAGGTTAACACTGATTAGGCGGGTAATCTATAATTTCTTATAAATACACTATGTAGCTAAATGCGGGAGTATTTTTGTAAAAGAAACTCTTTAATTCGTCACGAGGGCACGATGGCTGCTTTAACATTTTAAGATTAGAAGTACCTAATTGAAAAAATTCATACAAACAAGCATCATTTATATAAAAAAAAGTACCGACGTAAAACTTTCTCAAAAATAGCATGTGTATGATCTATTCGACAGATGGCGGTAGCATCACACAAAATCGATAAAATACCTAATTTTACATTAGATGCTAGTCTTGAATTTTTCTTTTTCTTTTTTATCCGACTAATATATTTATTATTTATTTTTACCAAAGGCACTACAGATTGAAAAATATTGATATCATTATATAAAAATAAGAAAAAATATTTTCGTACATATACTCAAAACACGTTCACATCTAATGGGATTTGGAAGTGTTTTTTGAATAAACATTACTTGTCTCCTTGATAAAAAAAAAACATGTCATTTCTTCTCATAAGAGGTTTAGTAAGAGGAAAATGGACTCTTTAGGTGTTAAACACCAATTTTGAGAAAAATCTTATTTTAAGGGTACGTGTACGATATTGATTCCCTACAGCGTTAAGGTTCAAAATCGCATGGACAATCTTATGATCAGAACATAAAAATTTGCGTTTTTTTTCTTATTTTTTGGGGATACTTTCTATTTATTCAAAAAAAATATGGCCATTCGCTAGATGCATATTATCATTACAAGAAATATTTTTTCTTTGTGACTTTCGGGAAACCAGGTCTTTGAGAAAAAAAAATTGAAGAATTTATCACATTTTTTTTGAGGAACCTAACCAAGATGTTAAAGATCATTCACCTTCACAGAGGGTGGTTTAACGTATCTACCCTATTTTTTTGTAAATCATAGGTATTTAGTAAGGTTGTCGAGATTTTTTTAAATGACGATATTCCTGCTCTTAAAAAGGATTAAATAAACACAGTTCGGCGTTTCGAGTGTACCTAATCCTTCGTTTGTATGGAGAGCTGAAAGGGCTTTAACGGGGCGATAAGAAGATATAGCAGCGAGTTATACTCAAGTGGCACATTACTGTACAGGCAAACCGGGATTACAGGGGTTGCGAAGTATAATCGAAGTTCGTTTATTAGAATTTATGAAATTCTTAAAACCACATTATTAACACTAAGCCTGGAAAAATAAACATTGAAAATCCGCAAGACTCAACATCCATTTAAATAAGACGTTTAATGGAATTTTAGTCCAGCTTAGTAATATGAAAATGCTGAATGGCCTGAGGGTAAATATAGAATAGGATAGTTTCTAACCTTTAAAAAAATCAAAGTTATATTTTTTTTCTCCTCATATCTTCTAGTGAACGTATAATATTCAGAGTTGAATTTTCTCGGTGAAATATGCAAAGCGAGTTTGCTTATAAATAACCCATGAGAAATTCTGCTTAGGAAAAATGATTGATTTTCACATTGTAAAATGTACGTAGACTAACGCCATCTATTGAAATATTTGCAAAAATAAAATAAAAGCGAAAGTTATGATAATATCGCATATTTTTTCATAAATATTTGCCAACTTTTGCAAACATCGACAACTTGGCAACACTAATGCTCAGAACGTCGCTGAAGCGAATTGACAACATTTTCTAAACAACAATACGATATTTTCAGACTTTCTGTATCTTGGTCCAACTCTAAACGCAGGGCACGTACGAAACTTTAGGTGTATTTTCAGAATATAAGTAATATATATTTATGTATTATTTCTTGTTTGTCTTTTTTCCTTTCTTTTTTATTACAGAAAGTACATTGTGGAAGTTCTATTTTCTGTCTCAGAACGACCAACCAACGTTTATGTTAAACTTAACAGGGTTGTCCAACACAAAACTATCTGAATATCAGAAAAAAGGGCCTTCATAAAGAATTACCAGACCACGCCCCCGGGTGAAATTTTCCGAAAAAGTTGCGTATCTTTTGTGGACCTACCTTTTTAGATGCCAAATATATTTAATCTCAATTTCCGTCCGTCATTTTATCTCTCTTCCAAATTTCACTTCTCTGTGATTAGCAGTTTAGGCTGTGTGTTGATGAGTGAGTATGTCAGTCAGGACTCATTCGCATAGAACAAGCGAAAATTTTCAATAGTGTACCAATTAATTAATTTAATACTAAAACCACTAAGGCCACCAAAGAGATGGACCGACGACATTGTCCAAATCGCTGGAGGAACCTGGATGCGGAAGAGTCAGAACAGAGACGAGTGGAAACAGCTGAAAGAGGTCAATATCTTGCAATGGAGGAAAGAAGGCTAATGAAGAATACTATAACATATGAAAAGCTGATCCATTGTTAGCTGTGCGAGAGCAATATTAGCTAAAAGTTGAGAGAGAGTAAGAAATTTATTTTAGGAACATACTTAGCTACTTGCTTAACGTTTTTTTTATCCGCAAGCATACCAATTTAGGACAGCCCTGTTACATTATACGACAAAGATTGGCAAAATAAAGACTTACCAAACGATAAGAATACTCAATATGCACTTAACTTTTTGGTTCGTGTAACATTAAGTGCGGGTGTAGCAAAAAAAAAATAACAACGATTATGTTAAAAAATAACAGGTGATTTACGAAAGGAGTTCGATATTGAGAAATGTGAAATAATCTGCATCCTATACATTAGATTTATTTTTATTTTATTCTATTTCATACACTTGTATGTATGTATTGTGTATATCAAAAATATGTCACAAGTGGTTGGTTGGCAGACATTGCCTATGGCAATAAACCCGCCATTCGGAGAAAATATTTTTTTTAAATTAAGGTTTTATTTATTTATTTATTTAGTGTCAATTTTAATTACATCTGTGTATCATGTCACGATGGAACATGTTTTCGTTATTTTGAATATTATAGCTACGTTATAAGCTTTTATTCGGTAAAAAAAACGACTTTTTAAAACGTTTAGTTTTGGTCTACTTTAAATGTTTTTTTGTACATCTACTCTCGATCATCGTCTGAAAGACAATTTGAAGGATAACGTACCTGCTTTTCATCTCTCAGAGAGGTGATATGTAATAATAAAACAGCTTTCGATAGCAACTCACCGTTTATAATTGCGATTTTTTACTCCATAAAACGTTATATTGTTACAAATAGCAGTGAATTTTCGTTTCGAGTCTTCACTGGCGATGCTTTTATAAGACACGTGAATGCTAAAATGTTATAAGTAATAACAATAATAAAATCATAGCGTGATATTATTATCAAAAGATTTTGTATGAAATGAAAGCAAAATAATATAAAGCAACAATCCTTTATGCAGAGGTGGTCGGTAGCCTGGTTGGTAACGCGCTCGACTGTTAATTCAGTGGGCGCGGGTTCAATCCCTGACTTACTCCACTTCACAACACAAGCTTTTAAGCTTTCTGTGAAGTGTGCGAAGATGTATTTGGGTTTATTTCGATAAACCCAGATTCATTTTATATAAAAAAAAAAAAAAAAAAAAAAATGATATTACATGATAATACATATTTAGTATAATATTAGCACTAGAATATAATCGGCATGATATTTTAGTGGATTTATGTGGCAAAGTATCTATATTTTGAGCTTAATAAGAATTCCCGTTGGTGGTAGGTTAATATAAGCGCTATTTTTTAAACCCAAAACTTTTCGGATTCTCTATGGCTTGGAATTATGCGAAGCCAGCGATAGTATACAAGCCTACACACTCGAATTATATCACCACCATGATTGGTGACAAACACCTTGTCTCGGTGACAAACACTTGAACTACGGAATATTTTTTCCCGTACATTTTCATGGCGTCATCATCGTCATATGTCAGTTGGACCCGGTCTGTATGAGCAATATGGCGCCGACTTCGAATTATGGAGAATTCTTCTTCGGCGTGTTTAGGAACCTGGTCGTTCAGCCCTCGTGTAATCTGATGTTATGCAATAAAAAAATGTACGCCCCGGCTTACCGCCTACAGAAATCTACTCTTTTGTAATGCTAGGTTGTGAATACATTTTTTCTTATGATTTAGCTGTATCGGGCAACACAAACTGATATTTATGTAGGTAAGTACGTTATTTTCCAAAAAAATATAAATATTTTAAGTATATAAATATTTGTATAAGGTTTTTCTTTATGTTTTTTTTAATACATATTTGCCTATATTTTATGTAGGTATGAATCAAACATGAATTTCCGAATTCCACATTATATTATGTGCCTATTGAAATATGTATTTCAATGATTTCAAAAAGATCTCATTTCAATGATTTTCATTTTGTGAACATAAAATTAGGGCTTAGTATATATATCAAAGTACCAAATTAATACAAAAATATCATATATATTAGGTACTTATTCACATTTTTGCTTTTTCATCTCGGCGTCTCTTCTCCCTCTCTTGGGATGTGTGTGTTTTCCCCAATGATGTTCCTTGGAACTGGCTGGGCCCTTTAATATTTCCTTTATTTTTTTTATTTTTTTTCTCTTTTTCTGTTTATTATCAGGCTGTGGTTTCCTTCGCGCGTGGACGGGGGACAACAGGTAAATATGGAGTTCAATTGGTAAGACCCTTTATTTTGTTTTTTTTTCTGTATACCGTGTATGTGCTGTCTGAATCGTAAAATGTTGTCCTCTAGATTAAGATTTAGTACGTAGTAATACGTAATTGTAAGACGATAGTTTCTAAGAAAAGAAAAAATGTAGTAGTGTGTAGATCCTTGCAGTGAGAGTCTCCTCCAAGGAACATTAAGGGTGTTCAGAGTAGTTTCGGGAGGGGTTTGTTGAGGGGAGCCCTTCCGGCGAACCTTGAGCCCTCCTTTGAAAAAAAAAATGTTTTTGCTTAAAAGACTGGATGATATAGGAGCTAAAGCTCCTGAAACATCCAGGGGTGGAGGTGGGTTTACCCTTAATGTTTTTCATAAATACATACGAGTATTATAGCGCTTCTGATTATTATATCTAGGTATTAAATTTTGTATAGAGATTCGACGAAGCTTTTGAAATGCTTTCAGTGAGAAATTCCTTTATTAAATAATAAATTGAATAGGTATTATTACGTTCACCAAAATATAAACACAATGTCCAATTACGTCGCAATAACAAACTATTATAGGATTGTTCATATTGTGTTTAATATGGGATGACAGCTGGTGACCAGTGATAATAATTGTATGGTTGTGTATCTCCTACAGGGTAACCATTAAGTGGAATTATTAAATTATATTAATTTCATACAATGATAACGATTGTTTTGTATACGTTGTTTCTCTCTCTCCTAGTGTTTTCATAAATTCCCTCTCTTCTTCACACACAAAATTAGAAATTTCATGGTATTGTTACATAGGTATTATTGTTTTCTCTATAATATTCGTAATAATGTCAACACCTTCCGTAATGCAATCCAGAATGAAGGCGTTTTGAATTTTGAATTTCGAATGAGTTTGAATTTGAATGGTTGACCGCCATTTTATATTCAACTGTCATATATTCGGTCATTTTGATTTGTCACGTTTTTCGAATCAAAACACATTCGAACGCTCTACATTGCGATTTTTTTAGGGCCGAAAGTAATATACATTTATAATCTTTACATGATGATATAGAGGTTGACTGGAAGAAATAAAAGGATGTCGGCAAAATATAATATTAATTTTGTTTGGTAATGGTATTTGGTCGAAAAAATTTGAAACGACGAGTGCATTAAATTCTGTTTCTTAGGCTTTAAAGAGTTTAAAGTATTAAGATACAGAATAGGGGAAAAGTGGTACCTTATAGTAACATCAAATTGTTTTTTTTTATTCCTGGTCGCAGATTTTCTATCCTTCACAATCCACCATCCAAATTTAATGGCCGATTCGTGCCGTTATCAAGCGGTTCGAATCGAAATAAATGAACATTATTATGTTTGAAATTACGCACCACATCTGTAGAACCGCAGCTAAATGCGAATTATCGTTCTGCATGGGGTGGAATGATGGCTGGTGAATCGAACAAGAATGAAAATTAAATCTAAAGCTGAAGAGAAGAGGTGGGAAAAAGTTTATACGGTCATCGATAAAATGGTAAGCGGAATCATCGATTGAATATAAATTCTTAGAACTAGAGGTTCGACCTAGTGAACGCACAAGGGTAAGGAGGTCGCAAACTTGGATTCTAAACCATAAAACCGACCTATATATCCAAGAATCAGAAATACTTCTCCACTGTAAGGCAAGGTACCATTTTCATTTTTAATTCAATGGACTACCACAGGTTATACCAGTATAATAAGTTATATTTGTTTTGACTTAAAAACCTAGGAATCTGACAGAAAGTCTACCTGCTATACCTACCGATAATTAATAACGATATTTTCGACCAAACGGTAGAACATAAATAACACCATTTCATTTTCAATACCTAAGTTAGATATTTTTGCTGAGATAGGTAATAAAACAGTCATGATAATCAAATTGTCTGTACCAATAGTGATTATTGGCTAGTATGAAATTATTTTAAACTGGCGAACGTAGTCATGAGAAGAAACGACTGCCTTCTTTATTCGCACTTATGCCAGAGCCATGAGTGCGAATAAAGAAGGTAGTCGTTCCTTCTCATGATTATGTTCGCCAGTTTAAAGTAATTTCATACTAGTTAAGTAATATTGTACTACTATTATTCGATGTGTCGATGTGTAGCTTGAAATCTCTAGTTATTGCATTATGTACAGGAGAGCCAAGAATGAGATTTTTGTTATTGTTGTTGGCGGAATCCCTAGGGTTGGGTTAAATGGACCTTCAAATCAAATCGGATCCGAATTGATTAATGTATAACGTGATCTTATTGCGCGAAACATTGTTTCGCGAAGGTATCGGTAGTTTACCTAATCATGGAACAAAAGAAAAAGAACAGGAACAATTTAAACTGTTATTCGAGAAAGGTGACTGATTAGGGCGATACCTTCTCATAATCGGAAACCCTCTCGCAGAAAAAAATATCATTAGAGACGTCTTCAGTTATATACTTCCATTTTTAAATTTAGCAGTCGTAAGAAATTCGAATATTTCGTACAAGAATTTGTGACATATGTCTTTTATCTTTACTTTTTCTCACCGAAAAAGTTGGTTAAATCTACGCATTGAGTCACTTTTCTAAGATACCTCCCTATTTTAACTTTCCCGTTTTGCAACAAAATCGAGAGTTTTTACACACGTTATTTTGATCAATTTTACTTTCTTCTTCTGCTTGTTCTAGGACTAGGTCCTATTTTTTCTCGGATCACTCCTCGGACGCGGATGTCCAGCCGTCCATCAACCTCTTTGATGGTCTTCATAATCAATTATTTCTTGTGTTTTTTATCACCCTTTTGAATTATTGTACCTACAAATAAATGAAGATTAATTTTTGGAACGGAGCTGTGAATGAAACCCTAGTTTATCATAATTTTTTAAATGTTTTTAACATACAGTATAACAAGTTAATATAGTTTTCAAACTATTATTTAAAAAAATAGCGGTGTCTGCTCTTTAAATACAGTACTACTAAATGTAATAAAAATCTTAATATCTCATCAGTAAAATATCTGAAGTTTTATCCAATTTTCTAACAACATGTTCTGTGATTACTAGTGGAAATCCCAGAGGATCCCTGCTACTAGTAATAGGTATGAATATATAGAAAGGAAGATAGATACGTTCTGGAAAATATAGGTCCAGGTAGGTACCCAAGTAACTTGATTGGATTTTAATCAGACACCAATATATATAAACTTCATTTTCCACATATGGGCTGATAAAATGTATCTAACATTCCAGACCTGGATGGACTGGAATTGGTGAATGTTACTTAAGTGTAAAGTGATAACATTGAGCCAGCCGACGATCAGTCATAAGCCTGATGGAAGCCATCCTCTGCTGTATGTCAGTTGAAATATAACTACTTGTTAAAAATTCAACTATAAACATGTAGAAAAATTCCGTTGACCTCACAAAGAAATTGTGATTTCAAAAATAATACTATCTAACATTGTTTTGGTATGTGAAAATTTCTCATTTACGCGGACCGCTATTTCGATCAGTTTTTTTTTCTTTTTTCCACTTGGCACGTATTCTAAGCCCCCCCGCGCACTAGGCAGCCAGGCTGCGCAGCCAGTTAAAACATATGACGTTGTATGGGAGCCCGCGCACTAGGCAGCCATACAATAGTGCGCGGGGAGTCTAATACCACCGGCAAATTAGTCTTGTATCCTTTGATGATGTTACATACGAATGAAAATCTTTCGCTGGTAATCCCACATTAAAGGATACTGTGTTCATTTCTGTACCGTTATGAGTACATAATATCCATATTCAATGATTCGGAATATTCGGATAAAAATGTGTAAATTATAATATGCTGTAGCATGTGGAAAATATACGTTAGGTTATACATATATATACTACATAGGTATTATACGGTGTCAGGAAAGAATTACACTGGAAAAAATAGGAAATACCACAAGAAAAATAAAACGTTTTATTTTTATTCAAAATTTATTATTAATTTAATAGACACTATAATAAATACGAGTATAGGAAATACGTAATCTAGTAGGTATTAGTATGAAGGTACCCGTGGCGAAGGCTGGATTTCTGCAGAAAGGAAGCCGGGGCTAACGTTTCTCATTGGATTACGCCAAATAAGACACTGTTATCCCTATAATTTTATCTAAAAGGTAACTCGATGGGAATCATGTTCTTAAGTAGCTTCGCGCCTGGTCAAGATACCTACTGATGTTTCGTCGCTATAGGGCATGTATGGCAGCTGCCCCCCCTCCTAGAGATTGGAATAGGTATAAATTTTTCATAGTTATTGATAAAACCTCACAAAAAAAATATTACTACCTATAATATTTTTTTAATTAAAATATGTTGTGTCTTCTTGTGATATTTTTGCATGTGGTCTCGCTTCCCTGTGTGATATGTTTTTTGCGTTATTTTTTTTCAGTGTAATTTTATCATGTAACCGTATAATACAGGGGCGTAGCCAGGAATTCATCTGGGGGAGGGATAGGGGGGGGCATTGGACCAGAGAAAAATTTAGATTTTGCCAAATGGAACAAATGGTGGTAAATATTTTTTTTTGTTTTGAGTTCCACGGCACTACCCTGCTTTGTTGTGCAAGCCTTTTTTAAAATATTGTTTACTGTTTCACATGTTCATAACTGATTTCACACACTGTACTACACAATCACTCTCAGGATTCCGACAAATTATTTGATTTCAATAGTAAAGCATCTGGATATATTTCTGAGTTAGTTACAACACGATAAAGGTCTACTCCGCAGGCGAAAGGACGGTGTGCTAATAATGTGAATCATTTCACCTATGGTTAAAATGGTGGGTTGGCTTAGGAATTTCGGGTTGGGGGGGGGGGGTTGAACCCCCCCTGCCTACGCCCATGGTATTATACGCACTTAGTTATGTCATATTTTCATTTCATCCTTATCAAGTTGTACCTAAATGGAGGCTGCCTAGTACCTACCTATATGTCTGCTCCAATAAATAATATTCGACGAATTAAACTGGCTGTCAGTTGTGCTGAAATATTAACTCAATGGGATAAATAAAACATGAGGGAATTCTGACACAAATTGTATTTTTTCGGTGAAAAAAGGTGTTCTTCAAATTTGTATTATAATAACAAAACCAGTAGATATTATTATTGGGAAAAAATATGAAATTCTAAAGGTACTACAGAAGTATACATCCCATATCCCATTAATATTTATTTTAATGAGAAGAAGATTTTCCGTTCAGTTTTTCAGATATTAAAGTATAATTTAGCCAAAATACTGGTAATTATAATCTTAACAAATCAACTGTTTTTTATTTTTAAATTTCTTCCCAGGTTTGTTTTAAAAAGGCATAATTAACTTTGTCGCTTACGTTATTCTTACTGGGCACTAACATTCTCATACAAAATTTGAAAAAGTTGAAGCAAAAATAGAACGATTTTGGCTCTGTGCATATAAGCCCTTAAGGGTACCGTTCGGTACTATTCGGAATTAAGTTTATAATTAGTATTGTCACACTATGATTACTGTTTTGGGTTGGCTGGCAGAAATTGCCATTTGGCAATAAGTCCGCCCTTTATGTGTTTTTATATAAGCGATAAAGAATATTTTAGTTCTATTTCTTATTTTTATTATAAGTTAAGTTATTAAGTTACAGGAAACAAAAGTCATAATCTTGATAAAGCACGATTGTGTTACGAGTTGCCAGTAGTTTCGAGCTAAGCTTGGAGATTCTGGACTACTATCATAAACGAATTCTCAAAACATGGACGATTCAGGACGATTTTCAGAACAAAAAGGATGTAAATAAATTGGGACCAAAATGATCATAACATAAAATATGTATCATATACATAAACCCGAATAGAATAGAATAGTGCAGAATACATTGTCAGCGCAGAGATTCGAACATTACAGTAATTCCCGCTGGAAAGACCCGAAAATGTTACATTGCATTACCTATTATACCTCATGGTATTACTTACTGCGAAATTCGCAAAGAACAAATAAATTCATAAACCTATATAAAGTATATTTTTCGTGCGGGGGAGTACGGTCATTATGAAACACGAGCCACCCTTCGTGGATCACTCGCGGACGAGTCGAAGGTCGTGTAACATAGAATAGAATAAAGCCCTTCTTAAACCGGGGGGGAAAACATTAAAAGTTCCCGGAGAAAACCCCAGAAGAATACTGCTCAACATGAATAAATCCCAAAAAAGACAAAAACCCTTCAGAAATATCCTTAACGGATGAAAGCCCAAACGTTCTAGTTGAATTTCAGTGAATGGTTTATTTATAAAATGTTGACTATTTTATTGTCTATCCCATTTTAGATACGATTTGTTTATTTTCTAATCTATGCTAGTTTCTAACACACTGAAAGAAATCGTATGCTAATAAATACAATTAATTTTATTTACATTTTTACAATTAATATTTCTAAAGGGCTTTTTTTCTTTTGAGCAATAATACAATGTTGAGCAATATTCTTGTGGGTTTTTGACCGGTCTCACCTGCTCTAAATATGAACAATGAGAGGCAATAGGTTCGCCATATTGACAGCTGAGCAAATTGTAGCAGATTTTTTGTAGCAACACCGGGATCGCACCTGTGCAGTATTCTATTGAAAATAATACATCAGTTGGAGATTTTTCGGATTCTGTTGATACAATTAGGAGTATTAAATGTGAAATGGATTTTAATCGGATTTGTGCCTATTCAACTACAAATACGAGCATGTAAGTACGCATTGTAGTAAACATAATAGCCGGTATAAGTACAGTTAGGTAAAATTTTAATCCAGGTAGGAGAGAATGAAGGATGACAAAAAAGATATATCTGAGCAAACGCGGAGGTGTGAGGGAACGCAGCCGTCCGAGACTGGTCTGGTCCGATCATGTCGACCAGATCCTCAAGAATTGACGCGTTTTGAGTAAAAAGAATCGGAGAGCGTGACAGATTGCATGAAATTGACGGAAGCTATATAGGAGAGTGTATAAGGATAGGACTGTCTGGCGCTCTGTCCTCTCTGCCCACCCTGCAAGGGACGTGGCGTGAGGGTATAGATAGATAGTAGGTATATAGTATCTACATACATATCTATCCAATCACTTTGTATCCCGTGTGGGGCAGGCATAGAGAAGACTATGCCATATACTATTTTATCTTCACACACATTTCTCGCTACCGTCACGTTCCTGAGAGTAAACAAGTTAGTTTGGGCGTCCGCAGAAAATGTCTGAGAATATATAGTAATTACAATCGCAAAGAAAATATGTTAGCCCAAAGGAGAGGGTGCAAAGAAAAGATGTCGTCTGATATTGATCAGATATTCGAGGACGGGCGCGTGTTGAGTGGGAGATATCGTAGGACATGTATGATGAACGTGATGGGAGTAAGATGTAAGAATCATAATGTGAGGCGATATGTCCTCTCTGCTTATGCCACGTGACGGTATGGATAGATATAAGTTGAAGGATATCGATAATGTTTATAAGTTTATTAATTTATACGGTCTACGTCGAATACTAAAACGAATGAGCAACTTCTAGTAGAATTTTAGATTTTAGATGTCCTAAGGTTATAGTATGTATAATACAACGTAGAAGATAAGTATAAATGCCGTATCTATTTTGATTATAATACGTTGGGATAACGTCAATCAAA
This sequence comes from Ceraclea dissimilis, assembly GCA_963576895.1. NCBI lineage: Eukaryota > Metazoa > Arthropoda > Insecta > Trichoptera > Leptoceridae > Ceraclea > Ceraclea dissimilis. The sequence goes on from OY756360.1 coordinate 3,591,556, forward strand.
TATTGTTGCATGAAAAGACATCACAAACAGATTAGGCAAACCCCCCGAATTCCAGCTTTTGATCACATTAGCAGAGGTGTCAGGTTGATAATCAAACGGAAAGGATGATTCTCAATATAAAGGAATGTCGTCATGAATAGAATCTTAGTATTCTTAGAATAAGAGTAGGAAATCTTTTCTATATTAAGCTCGTCCCCATTTTGGACATTCTATTTAATAATGTATTCTTTGTTCTTGTGCGTTCAAATGATGGCTATGAATAAAATTTCAATGCTTTTATTATCAAATTAAGCAGAAACGAGCGCAGCATTCGAAAATTTTATCCAAAATTAATCTAGATTTGATAAAGAAGATTGTAGGTTGTATCTTTTGTTTTTCAAGTATTTCCTATAAATAAATGTCCATCTTATTTCTCTGGTTATAGCTAGTTTGATAATTAAGTATGCAGGTACACTAGTACACTTTCTAATCATATGAGTACAATATGTAGTTCATTGATGAATCGAACAGCAATAGGTTAGTGAAATAAATAAATAAATAATCAGATTGGTATACTTAACAGTAGTCCGTTAACGTCGAAATATTTCCCTGTGGGCGAAATAAGGCAGATAAAAAGCCTAAAGCCAATAAAATAAATAAATAATGGAAAATAGATGTACAAAATTTTATTTACGTACGTATCAATGTTAGCGTCGTATAGTTTAGAGATACACATATAAAAAAACAATAAAATACTTGGTTTATCGCCGAGCGTATAAGTAATTTTACTGTGTGATGGGAGATGGCGAATAAAAACACTTTATTTCTGATCACACTGTAGGCTAAACTAGTGATTGAAATCAAACGTTTCAACCATCTATTTTAAATTAGCATAAAATAATCGAGATTTGTAAGATTACCTACAATCGAAATAAGCCCTCACCCTTTTGCTATTATTTTTTTTAGAATCCTATAAGAGTGAGATGTGCTAAAGTTTGTGTATTCAAGACTTTTCACATATTTTCAGACAAGGAGCTTAGCCAAGAGTCCCGATCGTAGAGCGCATCTAAGCGGTTGTGTTGATTGTGATTATTTGCGATATTATTGTGAGAATACAAAATTTAATTTATTAAGTCCGAAGCAGCAAAACATCTAGAGTGGTTCTAAAATTTTTTTTCTTTAATTTTTTTTTTTCTTCTTTTTTTTTTTTTTATTTAATTATTTAATTTTTTCAACCTTTTTGTAGATTCCATAGTGGAACAGGTTCCTCCAATATGGAGGTACCCCTGGTCCCTCCAGATCCTCCCGACCCGAGAAAGAGACCTCTTTCTCCGGATGTAGATATTTCCATTTCTTCCCCTCCGTCTAAAGTTCCTGCCATATCTCCCAATCCTTCTCCTTCTCCCCAACTCCCTTACTCCCAACCTTTAACTTACAAATCCACGTCATTAGGGCCATTCTTGGTCTATGTCCAAAATGAAGATTCATCCAAACCAATACGTGCGCTGGATTTTGGTAAGTTGTTGTATTCTTTAAAAATTCAAGGTATCATCACCGGCTCAGTGAAGGCTGAGGGTAAATATAAAATATCTTTGACATTTTTGAACCCTAAATATGCAAACAACTTTTTGGATAACCCGATAATAACTGAAAACAAATTAAAAGCGTATATCCCCACGTTCAAGCTAACCAAACAAGGAGTAATTAGAGGAATTAGTGAGGATATCGATATGGAGGAATTAATAAAGTATTCTGAGCCCTCCCAATGGAAATTAATCAAGGCAAGGAGATTAAATAGGAAGATTCAGTCTAGTGAGGGAGCCACATGGAAGCCCTCACAAACCGTAGTTGTTACCTTCGAAGGGCAATCCCTTCCGGAGTTCGTATTTTTGTTCCACAATGCATTTAGGGTTGAGCAATATGTCTTTCCCACCATCCTGTGCTACAACTGTAGTAGGTACGGGCATACCAGAGCACAATGCCGATCATCGGCCCGTTGTTATAAATGTGGCGATGCTCATAACGGCGAAAATTGTCTGTCCCAAATTTTAAAGTGTATTAATTGTGGAGGGCAACACTCTGCTGCAAACCTTTCTTGTCCTGAACTCAAAAGACAACAGGACGTAAAAAAAACTATGGCTACGAACAATGTATCTTATAAAGAGGCCCTCGCCGCCCATCCTCAAAAATTCTCTCTATATTCAGAAGCAATGTCCCAGGCCCTTCCTTCTTCATCAGTAAACTCAGCCTTGACAGATAATAATGTCCACCCCCCGCTACCATCCAGTCATCGTAAGACTATTTTCAAATTCAAAACCCCTTCTCACCCCTCAGTACTACCTGGTTACAACCAACCTGAGCACAATTCCCTTCTTTTTTGCCCAAATGGCAGTTCTTGGTCATCTGCTCCAAATGGATGTGCTCTCCCCAACAATCTTCCAGCCCCCGATCAATCTGAAAACTCCACATCTTCTGGTTACCTCCAAAATAAATTTTCCTCTGGCAACAACAACTTTTTAAAAACAATGATTTCCATGTTAATAGAAATTCTCTCATCTCAAAATTCTTTACCGTCCAACGCAGCTCAACTGATTTCCATTCTTCAGACCTTTTTAACCGAAAATGGCTCCACAAACTTTTAGTTATAAAAACGTGTCATTTCTACAATGGAACAGCCGCAGCGCTGTATCAAATAGAGAGGATATTTCATTCCTTTTAAGGAAATACAAAATAGATGTCGCTGCAATTTCGGAAACTTGGTTTTCCTCAGATTCTTTTGTATCATTCCCCGGATATGACTGCCTTAGAGATGATCGCCCCGATGGTTACGGAGGGGCAGCACTATTGATAAAAAAATCTTTCTCTTATGATCGGCTAATTCTTCCGATCTCCTCAAGAATGCAAATAGTCGCCGCAAAAATCATGGACATCACTGTGGTGTCGATGTATTCCCCGAGATCCCAGTTTGATACATTGTATTGGAACAGCATCGTCCCAATTTTCTCGTCTACATATATGATTATGGGTGATTTTAATGCACATTCCTCATCATGGGGCCCTCAAAAAACAGATTCAGCTGGCAAAGCGGTGTTGGATTGGGTCGACAACTTAAATTTATGTATCTTAAACGACGGCAGCCCCACTATAGTTCCTCCTCCACACCAGAATCCGACCGCGGTAGATTTAACGATTTGTACTGGTGAATTAGCTTCGCTGATCGCATGGGAAGTTCTCAAGGACCTTTTATCCAGCAATCACCTTCCTATAATAATAAGAATAAGATCAAACAATTCACAATCCAATTCGTCTCGTCATAAATCCGGATATAACACAAAGAGGGCTAACTGGAGTAAGTTTGGGGAGTCTATAGAGGGGGGTTTTATAGATCTCCCTTCTGATGATTCTATGAGTGATGTAAATATGGTTTCCGACAGGATTTCCCACCTCGTTATTAGCGCGGCCGACGCTTCCATGCCTAGGAAGAGCTCTGTTGGACATCGTAGAGCATCTCCCCCCTGGTGGGACGAGGAATGTACGGCTATGGTTAGGCAACGTTCTGTGGCAATGAAAACCTACAGAAGGAACATGTCTCTTGAAAATTATCTCTCCCTTCGAAAGGTTCAGGCTCAAACCAAAAGAGTTCTTAGGAGTAAGAAAAGGCAGGGATGGTTCAGATTTTGTAGCTCTCTCTCTCCGGATACACCACCATCAGACGTCTGGAATTCCGTAAATGCTTTTAGAGGTGCATATTCCCCAAGACCTAACACTTCAAAATGAACATCCTGGATTGATGGTTTTGTGCGGATTCTGGCTCCTGCGTATGCTCCCGGGGAGTTTGAGCTGCGGAAGGACTCTGTCTTCGCGCCCCAGCAATCATGTATTCTCTCTTCCCCTTTTTCCTTTAACGAACTGGATGTAGCAATTCAATCCGCAGGTGATTCTGCTCCTGGTCCAGACCAGATCTCATACTCCTTTATTCGACACTTTCCTAGACCCCTTCTTCTCAAACTTTTATCATTATTCAATGTGATTCTCACTACAGGTTCGGTTCCTTCATCATGGAAGCAACAATTTGTCGTACCAATTCCCAAGCCAGGTAAAGACTCGACGTTGGGATCCTCATACAGACCCATAGCTCTATCATGCTGCTTCCTAAAAATCCTCGAGCGGATGATAAAGGCTAGACTGGAGTGGTTCGTGGAGAGAGAAGCACTTCTGCCAGAGTGGCAATTTGGTTTCCGGAAGAGCCGATCGTGCCTAGACAACTTAAGCATTTTGGTGACTGATATTCATCTTGCTAGAGCCCATAAGACGGATCTTATTGCGTGTTTTCTAGACATTCGTAGCGCTTACGATAATGTGTTGCTCCCAATATTGTTTGAGAAATTGTTATCTTTAGGTATTCCGGACATTATTTGACGTCTGATTTTCAACATAATGTGCGAGAGGGAGCTCCTGATTAAGACTCCAGAGGGCGTGGTTGTGAGAAGAGTATATAAAGGACTACCGCAGGGGTCAGTCTTAAGTCCCCTACTCTTTAACGTCTACACTCAGGACATCCAGTCTCTGATTCCTACTTCTTGTAGTGTCTTGCAATATGCCGATGACTTTGTTGTTTACAGCGCTGAAAAATCCATTGCTCGATCGAGTGAGGTCTTGGAGAGTACTCTCGAATCCCTTAGCTGCTGGTTTAAGAAAAATGGTCTTACTCTTTCGCCTAACAAAAGTAAAATTGTGTGTTTTTCAAACAAGCATAGAATTCCTAACATTGGTATCAAATTTGATAATATTCCGGTTCCTTCGGAAGATTCTGTTAAATTTCTTGGCATGACCCTGCACCGGAAGCTCTCATGGAACATTCATATCGAGAAGGTCATTGCAAAATGTGAAAAAAACATAAACATTCTCCGTGCGGTGGCAAGAGTGTGGTGGGGTTCTCACCCAACTACAATGCGAACCCTGTACGATGCTCTGATAAGAAGTGTTCTAGATTACGGTGCATTCTTGTTTGAGCCTCTGCCGAATTACCTTGCAGATAAACTGGAAAGAATGCAGAACAAGTCAATTAGAGTCATCTTAGGAGCTATGCGGTCTTCACCTATCGTGGCCTTACAGGCCGAATGTGTCGAAATGCCACTTTTTCTTAGAAGAAAATCCCTTGCATTAAAGTTTCTTGCGGCAAGGCTGGCTCAGGAGAATCATTTGATCTTTCCCAAATTACAGGTACTCATTCAGAGATGTCAGACCGTTCCTTACTGGCGTTCTAGAATATACCCATTGCTGTGCTCGTCCTATCATTATGTCTTAAACAGTTTCCCGGATTCATTTCATTCTCTTTTACCAATGTTCTCTCTTCCGTTTGAGGCTACAACATTTCGTCCAGATGTGCTCCGGCACATGGATATTGACAAGTCAGCTTCGACTATGGATCCTGGTTCAGTCAACAAACTTTTCTTGGAGAAAGTAGAGGAAAAGTGGCCCTCACATGCCAGGTTTTTCACTGACGGCTCGAAATCTCTGGAGGGCGACTGTGGGGCAGCCTTTTGTGCCCCATCTCTCGGTATAGAGAGACAATTCCAACTTCCACGGTCCGCATCCATCTTCACAGCGGAATGTGTTGCCCTTCGGGAGGCGCTAACGGAGATCCTTTTGACTACCACCCTATACTCAATCATATTCACAGACTCTTTTAGCCTTGTAGATAACTTGTGTTCTGTTAAGAAATCATCAATAAATAATCACCTCATATATGATATTCTGAAATCTCTTTACGTGGCCTCTTCTCGTAAACTAGACATTACAGTCTGTTGGATTCCTTCCCATGTTGGTATAGCTGGAAACGAGCGTGCTGACGCTCTTGCTAAGCAGGCATGCAGCTGTAGTATTATCCCTCCTATGTTTGCTCTTCCTATTGCGGATTGCCAGAGAGTGACGAAACTTTCTGTCATGAGCGAGTGGAATGAGTGTTACTCCAATTCTACTACTGGTTCCCATTATAGGAGTATTCAACCGTCTGTTCCATCGCACCCGTGGTTTAACAAATGCAAACTTCCAAAGTTAAATGTTTCATTACTGTGCAGACTCAGAATTGGTCACGTCATCTTAGCCGCACACCTTTTCAAAATTAATGTCGTGGGCTCCCCACTATGTGAATGTGGAGAAGATGCTGAAACTGTTGACCACATATTCTTCGGTTGTCCCCTTTTGCCGAACGAGGAATTCCTGAAGGACATCAGCGGGGTGTGCAAGACCTTGCCTATTAACATTCAATCGCTGTTAGCTCTGAATTCTCCGAAAGTGAATAACTTCATTGTAAAACACTTGAAGAAATATGATAAAAAGGTGTAACCGAGTTTTGGAATCATAAGTGTAATTTGTATTAAAATCTCCCAAACGTGTTTTAAAAACGGGTTACTTGAAATCGGGAAATAAAAAATCCTTTTCATAACATTGATTAAAAAAAAAAATTAAAAAAAAAAATAAAACATTTTGCCCGACTCTATGTTCCATTTAGTTTAATTTTGCCTGTAGTTCCTGGAATTGAATTGTATTTTTGAGTGTACCTACGGCCTGTATATAACTGTGCTGTGCGGTCAGAGAGATATTGTTGTATATATTCTGTGTTTGTCATACAATAGTTCTTTCATTGATGTTATATAAATAATATGTTTGTCGTACATGTTGAAGATATTGAAACATTTTATAACACTGCATTTAGTATTTGTTACCTAAATATAAAATACTATGATTCGTCACTCTCAGTGTAGAGAAATAAGTAAATAACCAAAATACTTGACAATGGCAAAATCACCCGCAGACGGGTGCGTGCCATATTTAAATAAGAAGAAGAAGAAGAGCTTAGCCAATCATTCTGAACTGAATGTTAACCTTTATAATGAAAGGTAAATCTTTGTTCGCGCTCAAGTGCATGTTTCGTATAAAATTACAGAGTTTCATGCAAGTTTCAGAAACTGAACATGATCATAATTTTTTGTATAACTTTCAAAAAGTAGGGTGTCCTAAAGATTTACAACAGATGGCGGTACCATACCACAATATATAGCTACGTTAAATTAATAAAATATTTTATACATTTTTGTTCAATATAACTAATTATCGAAAAAAAATACCTAGTGTAATGTAGATTTGGCCATAGGTACAGAATTTAATGGTAAACCCATTATTGATGTATCGCAATGTTATAGTTGAAAAATAATAGTGAAAAGCAAAATAGAAGAAAATAAGACAAATATGTCTGAGGTATCATACTCTACGGTTGAGCCCTCATAAAATCAGTAAGGAAATGATTGAAAACTTCGCTATTATTGTAACTAATATAATAGAAATCATCGATGTTTATGATATCGACTTTGTCATTAACATCTCTAAATTTTGTAATAATAGTAATGGTTTGAATAAACTCCGTAACAAAGTAATCCATTGTTTAATGTGTGGTCTGTTTTACGTCTTTCTCGTATTATTGATTAGAATAATAGGACTTTACTGTACCTCCGTACAAACACAAAAGAGAATTAAAGAAATTGTTATAAAAATACTGCTATACCTTTTGATGTGATAATTTAATTAATAGGGTGTAAAATAAGGTGTAGGTGTTTAGAGAAAATTGAGGAATTTTGGGCAAAATAATTCCTAGTAAAACAGGTTTTACTAAGATAGAAAACAGGTAAAATGTAGATATTCCAATTATTGGTAGAATTGTAGTTCTATAGGAGTCTGTTCCATAGGAGAAAAGGTAAAAAAGACCAAAACTTCTTCAAACTTGAAAATTCAGGATATCAACAATGAAATTTGGGAACAATATTTTTATTACAAACGTTATAATATATTTTTTGGTCGTTTTAATTTCAATTCATTTTGAATAGGTATATCAATTGCAACGAATATCTACTGATTTCCAGTAGGTAAAGCTAGAGCTCTAAAACTTTTAACAATTGTATCAAATTAGTAGACAAAACGAATCAGAACAACATTGTATTAGACTTCTGCACATACAAAAATATGTAAAGCAATTGAGAGGATCAAATGCCTCATCCACATGCTGTCCGACCTTCCACGAGTCCCGCGCGAATGAGTAAAAAGGCGTTAACCGTCGGTTACGTATACAGTTCAAGACAATCACCTCGTCCGTACGTCCTTTTACTCATTCACACAAAACTCGTGGAGGGATGCCGAGCGTGAAGCGGCCGCATAAGGATCGCGTGGGGTAATGTATGGTATCGTACCTATGAAATGTTGTTAGAAAAGAAATTCAGATCGAAATCTAAACTTTGACCAGCGCAAAGTTACAAAGATCATAAAAGCTTGCCATCAATTTTCTTTTTACTTGTTCAGTATCTAGAAAAAAATCAGGAATCTCGTTACCGAAACATTAAATTACAAAACGCAATTTTACTGAGTGACGTGACTAAAATAATACTTGAGTACCTTATAAAGTGATGTTGAAATAAAAGTCGCAAATCACAATAAAATGTAACGCAAAAGTAATAAAAAACAACGTCTCATATCCAAACAAAATACTACTGAGATTAAAAACGGAAAAAAATGTTTTTACTTAGCGATGACAATATCAATTTCAATTGCATATTTTCAAAGTGGGAGAGACAGGCAAAGTAATATCGCATTATGAAAGAAATGCTGAAATATAATAAAACATCAGAAAATGAAAGAATGAAATGATATTTACCGCCTTTCTTTCATTCTTTCGTTCCTTTCTTCCACTTACTGCGTTTTTCAGAAATGAGGGCAAACGGAGCCGACTGACTTCGGGGATTTCGCTCTCATCCTAACGAATTTAACCCGAGAAAATCAACTTTTGAATAATATATAAACGTTATATCTACTTTAGGAATTTGTATAAGATAGCAGTCCCTACAACGGTCGTCGTCAATCTTTTTTCCCAACTAAAATCTAAATATTGAAGGAAAATCCCACAGGCTTAAGGCCCTCCAAATCCCCGGGTAGCTCAGGCGCATTAATAGGGACCTCTTTACCCGCACTTCTAGCAAAATATTATTAAGAGGTGGGCCCAGGGTTAGTAGCCTTAAGGGAGTCCCCCGGCAAACCCCACCCCTGAATTACGTTTCTTCAATATCCTTGTCCAAGGAGGAATCTAAATAGTCGGAATCCCATCGCTATCCTCTCCACATCCTTTTTTAATGAGTTTGGGTTTACCGACACAAACCCAAATACATCTTTGTGCGATTCACAGTAAGCTTCAAAAGCTTGTGTCGTGAAGTGCAGTAAGTCGGCATCGCGGATAAAACCCGCGGCCGCCGAATTAATAGTCGAGCGCGTTACCAACCAGGCTACTGACCACCTCAATCTTTTCTATTCGACCTCATCTGACATTTGAAATACTTACAGACATTTGTATACTTACATTAATATTAGTTTGTTGATTGTATGTAGGGGAAATTAATGATGAAAATAATCCAATTTTTTTGTATGAAAAATGCTCCATACACTTTTAATTAGCCTAGCGGTTAACACAAAATGGTCGAACAAAAAAATCTTTTATTCAAAATTTCTTCAAATCATCCATCATTATAACATTATAGGCAGAAAAAAATGTCTGCGGCGCTATATCGCTGACTAACACAAACAAAACTGTTTTTTTTTTGCGATAATTATGACCTGCGTTATACTAAGAGAAGCAATACCGCTCTTGGTTGCTATGCCGATAGTTGTCGACTCCTGTCCTACTGTACCCACTTCTTTCTCATCTTCTTACTAAATAATAGGCTTCCTTCTGATATAATATAACATCTTCCCTTCCTCTCGTCCTGTCCTACCTCGTCTCCTTCTTTCTTTCCATCTTCCATGGTTCTTCTCTTAAAATGTAATTATAATAATGATGGACGACAAAATTAACTGAGACAAGACTTTAATAAAATGTTCATTTATTATTAATAGTTCATAAATTTTCACCTCGATTGAGTATAGGTATGTAACACTTAATACTACAATAAATAATTAAAGCAACGTTGATAGAACAAGAGCTATTTTCAACGTAATTACAAGATTTTTTTGTTTTTTGTCTGTGAGCAAATCTTGCAAACGAATTTTCAACCACTTCCTGACTACTTAGAGACCTGCAAATGAACGTAAACTTGGTGTCAATACAATTTTATTCTATGTAAGAATGGATCAGCTTTCTCCAGAGATAAAAAAGATGTACCTATAAGGTTTCAGGGGGATCCAAGGGTTTTGTGCTGGGGTCATGTGTGGTACCTATCGTACGAAAGTTTTTAGTTTTGCTTTTAAGATGACTTATTTTTACGTAACTGAAAGTAAACTGTACAACAAAGACTGAGTCTTCAGACTCTAGCCATATTTTAATACTTTACAGCCCGTTTAGCCCATCCAACCATCAACGTCTTCTGAGCATTCCCACTCACACAACATCTTGTTTCACTTACTCATTCACAGCAATGACAGCTCATGGTGCTCGTTTGTGGAATGATAAACTCACAGAATTTCGACTTTTAACTAACTTTCCACCTTTCTAGAAGCAACTTCTCTCATCACCCGCCCAACATTGTTCTTTTTCACCACCCCCTCTATTGCCTCTCCTTACCCTGAGTGTACTATTTCGTTTTTTATTTTTTCCTATTTGCGTTTTTTTTTCTTCTTTACAAGAGATCGTGGAAGTGTAATTTCGAAGTCTAATTCTTTTCAAATCGAAAGACTCTGTATAAACAGAGAAAAAATTCTGCGACAAAGAATTATACTATGAAACAGACAAAAGGTGAGGCAATAATTTGATGAAGATGTTGTTTTCTTCTGTAAGACGAACATAAATTCCCCGTTGATTAAGACGGATCAATAAACGAATCAAATAGCGATAATTTCTAATTAATCTACTAAAAAGTTCTAATTATATAATCGGTTATGTACAATAATAATCGTAAATTAATTAATTAGTTGCGGTGTGGTTGATTGTTGCGGCAAATAATATAATTAGTAATTTTAACCGGAATTTTGCAACCGATTGTTATTGCTCTAAATAAAACGGTTTAATAATTTGATATTATTATTACGATCGTAAAGTTCTACTTTACTGTCGATTTGTTTAACTTTAATTATTGTTTTATTGTTTCAAGATGTTTGTATATCAAAGGAATTATTAGTTGAGGTAATTATTTGATCCGTTTATAATTACGAAACAGAATTATCAAAATCTATCTACTGAGTTTGAATTGGAGGGCTATAAATACATTTACTGCTATTTTTGACACACCTTTTTTGATTTATCTAGTAAAAAGAATCGGAGTGAGTATATGACAAATTTTATGAATGCGATAGAAACTAGGAGTGTGTAAGGACAGAAGTGTGTGACGCTCTGTCTACCCCACAATATGTAGCGTAATAGGATACTAGATATAGAATATTACAAATTCCGTTCAAGATTTAAGGTTAAAAATCAATAGTCAGTATATTACGAAATTTTGTTCAGTATTTTGTACAATTTAAACGAAATGTGACATAGATATTTTTTTCATCGCTTTTTGCATTTCATCTAAATAGTGGATCCAATTCTGGTTCCATTCAAGTGCGTTATTATTTCATAGTACAATTTAATTTAAAACACAGTTGTTTTAGTTCAGTAAGTTACAGAATTGGACCTTAAAAAAGATCTCTGGCTGGTACCTATTTATTAATTATTTTTCTGACTAGTATATGTCAATATACCTAAGGATATTGATCAAATAAAATGCATTAGCTAGCTATAGGAAATATCGTCCTTTTAGGTTTCCCTGTAATTTTGTCGCAAAATGTGAAATTACCCAATTAACCTGTGTCACATTTTGTCACACTACTACACCCGACTTTTTTACTGCAGGGCCGGGGTTAGGCGTCGTCGTCCTCGGGAATGGTAGCTGTAATAGAACGAGGGTGTGTCAAATTACACGGACTCGTTAATTAGGCCGTATCGTAAAAATTCACAATTAACTCCCCGAACGAGTATAAAAGTCAGGCATTACAAGCGAATGGCTACATTGCCTCGTGTTGTTTTCTACAAAATAAAATTTATTTGCAAAATAATATAGCGAAAATATTACCTCAAAATTGTGTGACCGAGTGAGTACGTATTTGGTTGACTCAATTGGTTCGAGTAGTACATATGTTCAAATAGTTGTTTTGGTCGTTGGTTCGAATTTCCTCGATATTTTTTGCTTATCACGCAACGGATTCATTCGAATTTCGAAACGATCACGTCGTTTTATATAAATTGTTTTCCCTGATTATCGTACCTACCTATGTGGTCGCGCTGTGACCAGGACTAGCCGGATTCGAATCTCAACACAATACTACACTTCACTATACAGAATTTTCGCCTAGTGTGAAGTTTTCAGGGATATGAATACAAACCCAGATCTTTTTTTGTACTATTAAAAAATGTTACATATTAAACAATTCCCTGTACCAAATTCCTTTATCTGAAAAAAAAGTTTTTTGATTTGTCTATGTTTTTGATATCCTCAATATTTACTACATTGTAATTTATAATGCATACTACAAATGTAGCAGTTTCATGGAAAAAGGAAAATGAAACTGGTTCAAAAATCAATAAAAAACTATGCACCGTAAAATAATTGAAGTTATGTATATTAACGTTAATCTTAAAAACTCAGTTAACATATTATTATCTTGAGCAGGAACTACGGAAATTTCCCCATAACGAATTTTCACGAGCGGCCCATTTTCCACTTAAAAGCAATTTAAAATTTATGAAGCGTATTTTACGATTCCGATGATTAAATCTGGAAATCTTCGTTCTTCGTTGTTGCGGCGTGCGAATAAAATTTATTATTAATACAAAAGTTCAATTTGTGCAAAACCACATACAGCTGGAGGAGAACACTGGCAACAATCCCCACATCGCACTGTGGTAAAAATCTACCTAATTGAAGATATAGCTTTCATTTTTATTTTTTTTAATATGGCAAATATTTACAACGGCAGAGATTGTATTGCACGGTTTTCTGTTTCCTAAAATAACCCCCCCCCCCAAATACCCATTTCGCCACCCCCTCAGCATATTCCGAATATACAAGGGGGTTGCTTCCTCGAGGGAATACAATCCTACAGTAATGGATCCGTGCTTCTCCTATTACGCAGATATACAAGGAAAAACCAAAACCCGATACGGATCGTTATTTCGCAATATAGAGTTACCTATATAACTTTTCGAAAGATAGGGTGGCCAAGTTTCGCAAGTTTACAAGACACCCCAATAATTTTACACACGCAAACAAGTTTTGCAAATCGTATTCGTTAGGCACGTCAACTGTTATGGACTAGCCACAACGTTTAATTAAGTAAAATAATATTTTTGGCAACCCTAGATATATTTAGAAGATTCCTTGAATTCTTAATGACAAAACAACATTTTAAAAAGTTAGATAACTATCTCTCGTAAAAAATATTCATGTATTGAATTTCAGAACAAAGACCGAGTTAAACAATCTAGTAAATATGATACCTTTCAATCTTTTCAATATTAGTTTATTGCATCGCCAAAATATCGCTGAAAGTATGATTATATTGTATAGATGCACTTAAATAGAAAGCCGCTTCCTTGTAAACGATACTTTTTAAAAGCCTAATTTGAAACAATACCTTTAAAAGCCTAATATAACACAATCTACCGACAATCTTCAAAATTGCGTCTAAATTTAATAGATTTTTATGTTATTGTTTTATTTCAAAGGGCCGAAAGTAATGTTCATGAACAATAGTTCCAAATTCTAAGGATTGCATCATTTTTTAAAGCACCTATTTAGTAAATACAACTGTATTTATCAGCGTTTCTAAACATACACTAAACCTTGATGACTTCCAGATAATTATTTCTTAATAACTATAGATTTGTATCATTAATGCCTCATTTAACATTCGTTATGTCAAAGTGTAAAACATGTTAGAAGCGCAGAGTAAACTGCTTGTCAGAGACTTAAATCTAGATTTCTTATGTATTGTTTAGCTTCAATATTATACTGTATAAATGTATTCTTAAATTATGTTCAACAATTTCATTAATTTAATTGTGAGAATGAATTGATTATGTATACAAATTGGAAGTGATTGATTATTAATTGTCAGTAATTATTCATACGAAAACTAATGTACGCACGCGATTATTTCCATAAAGTTTGAACATCACTGTGTTAAGGGATGTTTCGCTAGATACTATATATCCCCATACAATTGCAATTTCAAGTTAGAACGATTTCGCCGTAACCCGGGAACCGTTTCTCCGTGTGTTTATTTATTTATTTATTTACTTATACTGTGCAATTACATACTTAAATTTATCTACAATAGTAACTTAGAAATTAACTGTAATAACCGAAGAAATCTTTTGATATCTCAGCATTAATCACTCGCTTCCAATGAAAACTTTGCTTTAATTACCATAAATAATAATTGTCAACTACTAAAATTTACCGATTCCTACATAATTTGATACCACTGTAATGTAATATATGTACGCTGCAAATTGTGCTCCAATAAACTATTAATAACAATTAAAGACTTGTTACTCCATACACCACCCGCTGGCCCATTACATAAATGGTGTCAGAATTGGAGGATGTATTTCCAATAAAAAAACCGCGTCTTAATAATAATAATTGAATAGTTAAAATATTTAATTAGAAGAACAAAGGTTAAAAAGTGAATAGACATTTAGCATCATTGTCGCCGGAGGTTGAATTACGTCTGTGAGTTTTAAAGACCGTAGGCGCGATACTCAACATCCACCCAGGAGATTGGAAGACCACTCTACAAGAGCAGGAACCAGATCACCAGGTCATCACCCCTTTGAAGTCGCCGTTGTCCACCTGGACTGAGGAAGAACAACCCGCATCCCTCGAAGCAGTCATTATCGGAGGGCCCACCGAAAACACTGCACATATCTACAGGCCAGCGAGAAGTTCCGACTTCCCAGAGGATCCCTGTCTGCTGAAGCCGAGAATTCAGGAGGCGAAGGAAAATCTGACGAAGGTAGGAAGGAGCACAGTGATGTCATCTCGTAGCAGCACAACAGTAATGTAAGTAGTAAATTTATACACACGTTAGTTTTAAGACTCTTTTTTGTTTAGTTTGTTTCTCGCGATTCTTTTTATTACAAAAAGAACTATATAATACAACTTGTTGTATTATAGGCTCATCTCGGGAAGCCACGCGTGTTTCTTTCGCGAGTTTCGGTTTGATCTGTTTTTTCTTATAGAAAAAAGCTGTTAAAAATAAATCGAACTGTCTTTTCTTTTCGGGCGATTTCTTTTGCAAAAAGATAATCGGTCTCGGATACCGTCGGGTCTTCCCTCAGGTTTCCTGAGGAGGACGTTTATTAATTGATCGCTTGTAAGTCATATTTGATTCTTTATTAATTTCCTTTCTCGAATTTTTCACAATAATTTCACTCGTAAAATCTTGTAACTCGTAAATTTCATTTAAACTCATCCGCGTTGCTCGTAAATTCGTAACCTAAATTTCCGCACTGTACGTAAAATTTCAATCATAACAGTAATGAAACGAATCGCACTATGTAATTTGTGATTTTATAATATTTAATCATGACATGTATTGTATAACTGTTAATGCAATCATCAATTATTGAACTTGAATGGTGTGAAAATTGTTTTCCACTTTTTTCTAATTATTGTCTCAGGAGAATCCTATTGGGCTCCATTACGAAAGGGAAAATTTTATAAATTAAATAGATTCTAATATAGAAAAAATATATATTTAAATCAGAAGTTAAATTCCATTTATGACGATCAATTGAGCTTGGGGAAATTATATTTTGTATTGATGTGTTGGCGGTATCCGCAAAAACCACATGGCGTCCTCCCCTTCGAAAGGATGAATTTTATTATAGTTAACTCATTATTTGAAGTGTAAGAGCCGGTGCAACCCCATTAAACAATAGATTACAAAAATTTGTACCAAGGAGAAGGTACAGGCGCTAATCCATTTAACAATAGTATTGAAATAGCACTGAGAAAAAGCAAGGTGCATTTCCACGTAGGCTGCTTCGGAAAACCATGTGGTCGCGTTTGGGTCTTGAGCCCTTCGTAGGTTTGTGAGAGTTAACTTTTGCCATGGCTAATATGAATCGAAGAGATCTCAAAAAGAAAAAAAATATGCATAAATTATATCGTGTTGAAAGCAACACTTCAAGGAAAAAGTAAGATCCTAGTACAATATTGAACTACGCGTAGGATATAAAGAAAAAATATTATTTGAATGGAAATATATGAATGAAAAATAGAAGGAGGATTATAAAAGTATATTCGTACGAAAATATCGTGTTCAAACAAGACACTCTTTTATTGTAAATTAAGGATGCATCCGTCGAATGTTATATTACGCGTAATAATTATAAGAAATTGAATAATAAATCAATTGTATATATTGTCGACATTTATAATTTTTTTTTGATCACTTGAGTAGTGATCGATAGAACTCGTTTCAACCGTTAGAATCCTAGAGATAACTATAAAGGAAAAATATATAGGTATATAATAATCATTCCTTGTATTGTATATAAATTAATTGTAAATGTTGTGTAAGGACATCGCATCTAGTAAGGCTGATGTATAGGGATATTGATCGGGAGTCGAGAAGCACTGGGGTTAATTTTATTTCTCTTGTTATTTATACACGAGTATCTTATTTATGAATAGACATTTAAATTCAGATTTAACCACCTAAGGAACAAATACTAAAGCTCATTATAGGTATCTCCTATTATTGTTATTGTTCCCTCTTTGTCTAATTAATATCAAATATTCTATGAAGGTTACCCCATTTAGAACTCAGCCTTAGCATAATGCAACATTGTATATATTTTAGATACGGCCCTTTTAAACCAACTGAATGATTTCATGAAGGACAGGAGTAATTACTCATCACTCATCAGCCAAGTAGGGGAAAGGGGCTAAAATTGAATCGTTTTGAAGAAGGGAGACATAAGCGTTAGGTTATCGTTATCTCGAAGTGTTAGGATTTTTGCAAGAATTGTATATTTAAACCTGTGCATGTAATTTATAATTGTGCATGTATATTGTGAATTGTGTATTTTCTTTATGACCATATTGTATATGATATATGTATGTTGTGTTGATTCTGTAAATTACTCAGTGACTCGCTCGTCTCTCATGCTCACATTTCTTTTGTAAATTGTATATATATTTTCTCTCGTTTTAATCGCAAAGGCGATTAACTAAACTTGTTTTACTTAACTTATTGGGTGATTTTATAAGAGATAATCATGATGAAGCCCGAAGAGAAGGCCACGGCCTCTGCCCCACCGCTTGTAAGGGCAGAACCGTACAAACTGAGTACTTTGTTCCAATGGGTGGACAAGTACGACGGTAGTCGGTTAAAGTTAAACGAATTTATCGCGAATGCTGATGCAGCGTTCGATCTGGCATCCGATGACCAGAAAACAATTCTGCTTGCGTATGTGAGGAAACAACTCACCGGAAGGGCCAAAATAATGGTCTCAATAAAGGTCACACCAACGTGGGAGATCTTGAAAGCAATCCTTAAGGATTACTTCGCGCCCACTAAATCGTTAGACGAACTTATTATGGAAGCTCAAACTATGAAACAGCTTCAGAATGAAACAATTACTGATTACACTTTGAGGTTAGATATGCTCGAAAACTGTTTGGTTGAGGCAATCAAACACGAATTCGAGGAAGACCCGGCCGCGAGCCCGGGTATGCTGAAGATGAAAGATAACATTTGTTTAAGGTCATTTATCGGTGGCGTGTTGCCTCAATATAGGCACTATTGTCAATTAAGGAACCGAAGACGTACTTAGAAGCATCGGTCTTCTGCCAGCGACTCGAGAACGAGTCAAAAATACAGTCAAATCGCGAAACGTTCAGTAGGAAGCCCAATTATTGCACGCACTGCAATAAAAACGGCCACACGGCGAGCAATTGCTATAGCCGACTAAATCGCGCGACTAGCGATCGCGTGAATGAAAATACGTTCGCGAATGATACAAGGAAGGTCCATTTTACGCGGACTCATCAGAATAGGGAAGGTAACAATAGAGGAAACGGCGCGAATAACGAGCGAAGAGGCGCGAATAATAGAGGTTACGGAGGAAAGCTAAATTGCAATTACTGCAACAAATCCGGTCATATAGAGGACCAATGTTTTAAAAAGCAAAATGATGAGAGAAGAAAGGCGTCTGGTACAACGAATAATCATAATAACCCAACCAACGTCCATGTGACGTCTTTTTTAGAACCAGATCCCCTGGAGAGTGCGAGCAGCTCCCAGGAAAGCACAATCAGAGTTGCATATTCCCGATAAATAATTACACATCGTGTTATATTCTTGCGAAAAGTGACTTATCTATAAATTACAAACAATCTTTAAAACTTTTGTTAGACACCGGCGCGGATATATCTCTTGTTAAGTTAGAATCGCTACATAATGATTTCAATATAAATAAAAATAATACTATTCAGCTTAAAGGCCTCGACGTAAACGTCACGCCTGTATGTACGGTGGGTACACTAGATATCCCTCTCAGATTTGGGGAAAGAATATATCTTCATACTTTCCACGTAATACCATCTAATACAAATATCCCATTAGATGGGCTCATAGGAAATGATCTACTTAGAAAAATCGAAGCTAAAATAGACTTCGAAACGCGACGATTAGTTTTCGGCAACGTGAGTTTGCCTATGTATTATAGGATTCGGAGAAATACCACGCTAACCATTCCAGCTCGTACTGAAGCATTCATAGAAGTTAATATAAAAAATAAGGGAATTACGGAAGGCGTCGTACCCGATATTAAGATATTACCAGGTGTTCATATATGTAGATCAATAGTTAAGGTTGATTCTGATTCTAAGGCAGTTACGTCAGTAGTAAATACGACGGAAAAGTCTATCGTTATTGAGGAATTATCGTTAAACCTGTTACCAACGGATCAATTCGATATTTATATTGTAAAAGACAACACGGTTAAAGACGCATCAAGAATCTCGCGATTGGAGGAGGTAATTCGTTGCGAGCATTTAAATGAGGAGGAAAGGAAATCTCTCTTGAAAATATGTCACGATTTTAGTGATATTTTCCACTTAGAAGGGGACAAACTAACTACCACCCCCACCATATGTCATAGAATACCGGTCACGTCACCTCATCCAATATTCTCCAAGACGTATAGGTACCCCGAGGTTCACAAGGAAGAGGTCGATAGACAAATTAAGAAAATGTTGGAAGACGACATAATAAAGCCGTCTTCGTCCCCGTGGTCTAGCCCTGTTTGGGTAGTACCCAAGAAGGCAGACGCTTCGGGAAAGAAAAAATGGAGAATGGTGGTCGACTACAGAAAGTTGAATAGCGTTACGGTTGGTGATGCCTTCCCGTTACCTAATATAACCGATATCCTGGATCACTTAGGTAACTCGAAGTACTTCACGACCTTAGACCTTGCATCAGGGTTCCACCAAATACCCATGGACCCTAAGGACGCCGAAAAGACTGCTTTTAGCGTCCCTTCTGGACACTTCCAGTTCCAGCGCCTAGCAATGGGGCTCACTTCAGCTCCAGCCTGCTTCGAACGTTTAATGCATACAGTCTTATCAGGACTGGAAGGAATAAAGTGTTTCGTTTATCTGGATGACGTTGTAATTTTCTCTCCTAGTCTCCAGGAACATAACCTTAGATTGATAGACGTGTTTAAAAGGCTGCGAGAGCATAACTTAAAGCTCCAGCCAGACAAGTGTGAATTTTTGAGGAAGGAGGTCACATATTTAGGTCACATTGTGACAGACGAAGGCGTCAAGCCTAACCCTGAAAAGGTTCGCGCGGTAACGCAGTATCCAACACCAAAAAACCCGCGGGACATTAAGTCGTTTTTAGGTCTCGTCGGTTACTACCGTAGATTTATAGAAAATTTTGCAAAAATAGCAAAACCTCTTACAGATTTATTAAGAAAAGAGACCCCGTTTGTATGGTCGGACACCCAACAAAATGCATTCGTTGAGCTTAGAGATAAACTAATCACAAAACCCATCTTACAATACCCCGATTTCGGGAAACCGTTTATCTTAACCACGGATGCTTCGAACGTATCGATAGGTGCGATATTATCACAGGGAGAGATCGGAAGTGATTTACCCGTAGCGTACGCATCTCGTACGCTAAACAAGGCTGAAAGAAATTATTCGACGATCGACAAAGAGTTATTAGCAATTATTTGGGCCACAACTTATTTTAGGTGTTATTTATACGGAAGAAAATTCAGCCTAGTTACGGATCATAGGCCTCTCGTTTGGCTAATGAATTGTAAAGATCCGTTACGTGCGCGTTGGCGCTTAAAATTGGACGAATACGATTATGAGATCGTTTATAAACCAGGTAGGATTAATACTAATGCTGACGCATTATCTCGAATCACCCTGGATGAGACAGTTCTAAATATATCTTTAAATCCTCAACCGGACACTTATGAAGACTTTATAAAGGTTACATATACCGATCGCGAATTAAACGCGTCAGATGTAACGGAAATTGATGAAAATATTTTGCATGCTAAATCCGACGTAGCGGTATATTATAGCAACGATAAGGAATGACGGCAGGATTCTTAAAAGATATAGGAAAATCGATTAAGAATCTAGAGGAGGTAAGGTCTAGCGAGACGAATATAACGGACGTTATAAAATCTGAATTAAGTAATAATCGTAGTTGTTATTTTTTAATTATTAAGCAAAATTTTTGGGATAGGCCCACTTATAAGGATATATTTAAGACGTTTTTAAATTTAAGAATTAAACTAATGGAGGAAGGAGTTACACGGATTGCCATCCCTAAGCTAGGAGGTAATTTTGATAATTTAGATTGGAATAAGTTAAGATTAATAATAAGATACGTATTTTCGAATAGTTCAATAGATGTAACATTATGTAATAAGAAGATTTGTATACCTAATGAGGACGATATTCCTAAGATCTTAAAGGAATTTCATGATAACCCTGTGGGAGGACATTCGGGGAAACACCGAACCCTCTGTAGAATTAGATTGTATTATAAATGGCCTAATATGAAGAAGGATATTAAGGAATATATAAGGGTATGTCCAGGTTGCCAAAGGAATAAGATTTCCCGGAAAAACTTTGTGCAACCTATGGAAATCACAACCACTAGTACCAAGGCCTTTGAAAGAATTAGTTTGGACATCGTCGGTCCATTACCGTTGAGCGAATCAGGAAACAAATGTATTCTTACCTTACAAGACGATCTGACTAAATTTTCGCGAGCCATAGCTCTGCCAAATCATGAAGCCGAGACAGTCGCGAAAAATTTATTTGTACATTTCATAAGCATATTTGGAATTCCCGATAAAATATTAACAGATCAAGGAACCGATTTCGGATCCAAGATAATTAAGGAATTATGTAGGCTATTTAAGATAGAAAAAATACAAACCTCTGCTTACAGGCCCCAGAGCAACGGTGCTTTGGAGAGGAGTCACGCTACTTTAGCTGACTACCTTAAACATTACATATCTCCATCCCAAACGGATTGGGATACATGGCTCGATTTTGCTATATTTTCGTACAATACCACTCCACACACATCAACTCGTTACACCCCATATGAATTGGTATATGGGAAGAAACCCGAATTGCCAACGGCTATTACTAAGAACCCATCTTTTAAGTACACTTATGATCACTTTCTAGATGATCTAAAAATGAAATTACAAATGTCCCAAAAGGTAGCCCGGGAAAACCTTATTAAACAGAAAGAAACTAGCAAGGCCCATTACGATAAAAAGGCTCACGGGAATGATAAATATAAAATAGGTGACTTAGTATTGATTCAAAATGAATCGCATAAACCAAATACCTCGAAAAAACTGTCTCCTAATTACAAAGGACCATATCCAATAACAAAGATAAACTCAAACGTAAACGTAACCGTGAAAATTGGAAAAAGGGAAATTGTCACGCATTGTAACAGATTAAAACCCTTCATTGCGGATTAACACTACTCTCCCTCTCGGTAGGCGCGGCGAGCGTCTCGGAGGTAGTGGTTCATAACGTCCCGACGCGTAGAAGCGCACGTTTACATGTGAGCAATGCCCATTAAAGAGTCGAGCACTGAGCAGAGCAGAGTAGAGTAGAGTAATAATATGTAATTAAGATAGCTTGTAATCAATTTGCTTATTATTATGTTATGGCTATCAAAACCTTGTAATACAAACTGTATGCAATTGCAATTTTATGATTTAAATAATGGTGATGTTATTTTACTAAACTAAATCGATTAAGAAATATGATGATTTTTTTTTATTGATAATATTGAATTCAATTTGTAACTTGTGATATCTTATATGATAGAGGATAGTTTAGGGAGATGAGGAGATAAGACCTTTACTATAGATATTTACCTTGTAAGCCCACAAAGTAGACATAAGGTTCATTACATCATAAAGAAATTTGGATTAATAGATAATTTAGGAAAGTGCACTTAGATAAGTTAGGCATACTAGTAGTAATGATTTTATGTTCACTTAGATAAGTTAGGCATACTGGTAGTAATAATGATTTTATGTTCACTTAGATAAGTTAGGCATACTGGTAGTAATAATGATTTTATGTTCACTTAGATAAGTTAGGCATACTAGTAGTAATGATTTTATGTTCACTTAGATAAGCTAGCCATAGTAATACTTAATGTGTTCGGAGCTAGAGAGATAATTTTTCTTTTGGTAGGATTAATTTAGTTAAGGGACTTTATACGTAGTACTTAGGTACCTATCAGATTTTTAATAAAGGATTAGTTAATGCTAATAATTTTTATAATGTCTCAATTTATATCTTTTTGTTGTTGACAGGAATAACAAATGCAATGAATTGATACGCGAAATGTAAATCATATGGTACATTTGTACTTGCTCTACGTTGATTTGGTTGTCAAATCAGTTAATTGCATTTATGTCAATGACTAACATTGTATTAATTACTTTTATGTTATGTCTTTGTTAATTAAGAATTTTCATTTTTGAATTAATTATAGATTAGAAATTATTACTTAAAATTACCTTGATTTTGATTTTCTTTATTGTAGCATCATTTCTGCTTATAAATTGTTCACGCATATTTAATTGATTTATTAGAATTGAAAACATAGATTTTTGTATTGAATTAATTACAAAGTCTTAAATTAGAGCAATGTTGTCTGTCTGTCTTGTAGTTATTACTTAATACACATGCCAATGAGTTTGTAAATTGTTTCATTAATTTCTTAATGAAACAATTTAAAAAATAGGAATGAGTTGTTATGGACTAGCCACAACGTTTAATTAAGTAAAATAATATTTTTGGCAACCCTAGATATATTTAGAAGATTCCTTGAATTCTTAATGACAAAACAACATTTTAAAAAGTTAGATAACTATCTCTCGTAAAAAATATTCATGTATTGAATTTCAGAACAAAGACCGAGTTAAACAATCTAGTAAATATGATACCTTTCAATCTTTTCAATATTAGTTTATTGCATCGCCAAAATATCGCTGAAAGTATGATTATATTGTATAGATGCACTTAAATAGAAAGCCGCTTCCTTGTAAACGATACTTTTTAAAAGCCTAATTTGAAACAATACCTTTAAAAGCCTAATATAACACAATCTACCGACAATCTTCAAAATTGAGTCTAAATTTAATAGATTTTTATGTTATTGTTTTATTTCAAAGGGCCGAAAGTAATGTTCATGAACAATAGTTCCAAATTCTAAGGATTGCATCATTTTTTAAAGCACCTATTTAGTAAATACAACTGTATTTATCAGCGTTTCTAAACATACACTAAACCTTGATGACTTCCAGATAATTATTTCTTAATAACTATAGATTTGTATCATTAATGCCTCATTTAACATTCGTTATGTCAAAGTGTAAAACATGTTAGAAGCGCAGAGTAAACTGCTTGTCAGAGACTTAAATCTAGATTTCTTATGTATTGTTTAGCTTCAATATTATACTGTATAAATGTATTCTTAAATTATGTTCAACAATTTCATTAATTTAATTGTGAGAATGAATTGATTATGTATACAAATTGGAAGTGATTGATTATTAATTGTCAGTAATTATTCATACGAAAACTAATGTACGCACGCGATTATTTCCATAAAGTTTGAACATCACTGTGTTAAGGGATGTTTCGCTAGATACTATATATCCCCATACAATTGCAATTTCAAGTTAGAACGATTTCGCCGTAACCCGGGAACCGTTTCTCCGTGTGTTTATTTATTTATTTATTTACTTATACTGTGCAATTACATACTTAAATTTATCTACAATAGTAACTTAGAAATTAACTGTAATAACCGAAGAAATCTTTTGATATCTCAGCATTAATCACTCGCTTCCAATGAAAACTTTGCTTTAATTACCATAAATAATAATTGTCAACTACTAAAATTTACCGATTCCTACATAATTTGATACCACTGTAATGTAATATATGTACGCTGCAAATTGTGCTCCAATAAACTATTAATAACAATTAAAGACTTGTTACTCCATACACCACCCGCTGGCCCATTACACAACACATTGTCATCTTCACTCAATCAAGTGAGGGAGAATGGGTGAAAAATATCTTAATAGAGATGTAATTATTATTTTAAAAAACTGAACGAATTTGAATATTTTGATTGAATGTTTTTTGTCATCAAATCGATACTTTTATTCATCTATTACTACCGCTAAATCATCACAATGTAACCAGTATTCAACTGAGTGTTTTTATACACACAATATTCTCTTCGCGCAAAACTTTTACATGACATTCAGAATGGGTGACGAACCACATTGCTTCATCGAAATTGTATATTTTCTGTTATTAAAATAGTTTTATCGGAGAAATAATTTGAAAATAGATTTAAAACTCATTAGATTCTGGATCTGAAACCTGCATGTTGACATTTAGCTATCATTTTCTTTCGTCGAATACAGGAAATAATTCTCTGGTATAAGAGTGAATTTTTCACGTAAAGCATTCTACCCACAACTTGCTTCAACTTTCATGTAGTAAGTATATAAAAAATACTATGTATAATGGGCACCAATCATCCAATGTGGATGGGTTTCCGTAAGTAAATTTAAAAAATGCGAAACAGACGAAAATGGCTTGTTCGTAGTCTGGTCACCCTTTTTGAGGATTACAGGTACAAGAGATAGAAGCTTACCTCTCTGTCTTATTGAGATCCAGCTATCAAACTGGAGGTAAAATAAAGTGCATAGCAACAAAACTTTGTGAAGTGAACAACAATACTCGTATATTCAATAGGGACCCTTTTTCACTTCTGTAGAGAGAAAATACGAAAATTTGTTTTGAAAGATGCGCAAGAATTCACTTCAAAATTTGATTACGACTTACTTGAAGCGCGGTGGTAAATTGGTTTACTTTGTGAAACATAAGTTCTCTGGACAGAATTTCAAATCTTTTTGAGTTGTGTTCACACTGCAGCACGTCGGTAATATGATATGCGCGTTGAATTTCAAAATCAAATGTGTGAATATTGAATAAGTTCACAAAAATAGTAATACAAAAATTGAATATATCTAGGCCCCACTTTTCTCAGATTCTCTTCTCCGGGTGTCCTGTTCAAGAGTCAAGTGTTCGTAGAATTTCCATAAGACATCTCACATATTTTTCGTTTTCCCGAATAGAATATTATGTTACTATTCACAAAGATAATTCATTGGTTACCTCATTATAAGGATCATCAGGAATAAAAAAAAATTAAGAAAAGTGGAATTTTGGCTTGAGAAAAATTAAACTTAAACACCCACCAAACCAAAAATATTTTTCAAAATAATACTGATCAGCAAAACAAATTTGTTAGATCGTGATTGGGTAAAACTGTATAAATAAAGATCTGTAATAGATACAACCATTAAAAGCAAAGGTGACAATATAACCAACTGAGCCAACGCAACCACGTACTCTGTTGTGTTTTTATTTCCTGACTGTGATCTTTGTGTCTGATGAAAGTTCTTGTACTTCGAAGTAGGTGAAATCAATATCGTTTATTAATAGCTACTAAAAAATAAAAGACCTATAAAACAAAAAAAAACTGATAGATGATGTAACTTTAATGTAGAAAATATGATGTAATTTTATGATGCATGGACTTTATAAACAATTCCTCGAAATCAAATATAAGAAATTCTATGGGAACTTATAAAAAACAAATGGTTGTCGTAAAATAATGACCCTCCATACAATTAAAAACCCATTAAATAAGAATATGTCGTAGCCCTCCCGATGCGACGAAAAAACGGATTCCTAAACTATCTGTCCTCTCCTCTACCACATCAGTATAATTAGTCATAATAATGACTATTAAATATACATTAAGAATTAACATAACAATAAAAATCTTTACATTAAATATGATTTGACAGTGATTTCTATGTAACTACAAAATAATAGTGAAAAATGTGTTTGATGTATTTGTTCAGTATTTTTTTTGTACGGTCAGTATTTTAGACATACCTACTCATATTTTAGTAATAGAGCTAATTTTCTGAAATATAGTAGGTTTTCTACCTTCTCTTAGGTGGAAAAAGTAACTATTTATGTGGATAATATATCTTTGTTAATTTACATTTTGTCGTATTGTAAAAAAGGAGTTATTATGGTTGAATAGAATAAAGTCATATTAATTTTAATTTATTTTGAATTGGGCAGTAATTTTTTTTTCAGAATGTATTATTACAATAACACGTATGTATGTTGTAAATTAAATAAGTACTTACTTCGATCCATCGAAAGAAATAAGTACCTATTGACTTATTCAATATATTTTTTAAAATTCATTCAAAAATATTTAATCAGTGTGTTTCAAGAATTCCTTCCGATTTTTTTTAACTCATTGCGTTCAAAAAAATACTGACCAAATATAGAAGGGCGTATAAATCAGTCAATCAAGCAATCAAAATTGTCATATAAGGAGTCATAAAATGACATTTGACACCAAGATGGTGTCTGATAGTAAAACGTCTATCAATCTGTAAATGATTCTGAGATATAATAATATATTTTATCTCAGTCACATTACATTGCATCCAATACGATTAAGAGAGAAAGATAATCCCGATGACTTGTATTTTTATTGTTATTAGGTACTCCATGAACATTCCCCACGAGCATTATAGAAATATGATTATCATTATGCTCACCATGCATTTAGCGCCCCGCGGCGTTCGCTCGGACAGTGACTCGCGAGTAGACAGCCCTGGTATTAAGTTAGGTTGTACTCGTGGCATCTCTACTACAGCGGTTCCCTATTCTTTTTGACTACGGAACCATTATTGATCCACCTTTTTTTGGGGGAACCCTATCTCGACAACAAAAAGGCAAATTGCCAAAAGTTACATTTTAACGCGTTTCTACGTAATGTTCGACTTGAGAAGAAAAACTATGGTTTTAGTTAAAAAATCTTTACTGCAAGTAGGTATTTAATGTGAAAAATGAAATTTCAGCATTTACTACGACAATGTGCTCAAACTCTCGGAACCCCTGTGACCCACACAATTTAGGAACCGCTGCTCTACTAGGTAGGTACTACGCGACCAATCTATATAAATAAAATTGCATGTTTGTTTTGTCTGTATGTTTGTGTGATTGTTCACCTTGTTCCGTTTCGTATACAATACCAAACATTTCTAATTAAAGGGAACAAACATTAGCAACGTTTCACCCCAACGCCAAAATAATACAAACTTGCATTCACTTGTGTATAAATACAATTAAAGTTGTATTCTATTCTATTTCATCCCCCAACGCCGCATCCCTTACGGGGTAGGCAGAGAAAACATCGTCAAAATTTCCTATCCTTACCCACACTTCTTGCATCCGTCACATTCATGCAATTCGTCATAGACACTCTACGATTTGTATTAGTCAGAACACGTCCGTTCTTCAGAATCTGATCTACATGGTCAAGCCACGTGGTTCAGCTTCCTTGCGCCTCTTTTTTGTCCCAGGTATGTAGGTAAATGTTCTTGGTTATCCTTATGTTAAAACTACTACAACTGGTTGGCAGACATTGCCTACGGTAATAAACCCGCCATTTGGAAGATATGTTTTCTTTTCAATAAAGATTTTATTTATTTACATTAATTAAATTTGGGGTGTGTTTTAATAAGCTCAAATTTATTGAATTAAAAAAAAAAACGTTCATTATAAAATTTGACTTCCAAATCAAAATTTTTATATGTTCTTTTTTCTAAACAGTTCTCGTGATTTATCGGAATATAGCGAATATAGTGGCAATAATAACAATTGTAATATTACTATTGGAAATCAGAGGGTGGGAGAGACTGGATGACATTTGTTAGATTGATGAATAGGATTGATTCTACTTATAAATTCGATTCAATGATCAATCGACCGAGCGAGGGTTAGATTTTATGGGATCCAGTAAATTCGACAACACTGATTCGACTAAAACTAATTCGACTTACATCAATTCGACTACTAACCATTTAGTCTAATTTCATACATCTTGCTTTATTTTAAAATCCAGAACAATAATTTGCAATTGCAGTTATGGCGCGAGGTAAGTACCTCACATCATATTTATGCTTTTGTGTCATCCTAACTTCATATTTGTTTCTAATTTTCTCAGATGAACTCCTTTATTGCCGGTGAATTTATTGTTTATTCCTTATTTGTTTTGATTTTGTTGATTTATCTTTATACTTTTTGTTACTGGTTATTTGGTGATATTTCTTTCTTATATTGTACATATTGTCTACTTTGTATTGCTGTTTTTTGTGTATATTGGTCCCCTCATACCAGTTTTTAGCTGTATGGGGACCTGCCACCTCAATGAGTATGTAATTTAGTGTTGTAACCATTATTTGTAAACTGTACATATTTTTCTGAATTTTTATACGCGGAGGCATGACTTTGCCAACACACTTCTCAGTATTATCAGCCAGAAGAGTCTACATATTATCATTCATGATTCACATATAAACTCATCAGCCTAATACTGGGAAAAATTCGCCTATCCAGATATCACGGATATCACAGGATTAGGCTCAGATGCGCGGGGCCTAAAATACAAGCATTGTGCCTGAAATATCAGTATTTAGGAATCGTCTTACAATATTGCAAGTATTAATAATGACCGATTTTTGCATTTTTATGTATAAATTTTATTTATAAATTATTATTATTATAATAGTAATTAATATTATACTTCAAAAATTTAAAACAATGTCCAAAATTAGTCCAATTGGTTATAAGTCGAATTGATCATAAGTCGAAATAGTTATTTGTCGAATAAGTATTAGTCAAATTTTCTGTAAATTAGATTTTACCCGGATAAACAATTTGACCTTATACAAATAAATAAAATTAACTGGTTGAATGTGAGTGAATGAACTGTTAACAAGATGTACATGGGTTTACATTCTGATTTTCCTAATTTCGCAAAAAAATCTTTATAAGATTATTAAAATACGGCATTTAAGGGCATGGCACCAGGAATGACGTCACAGTCATTTCCCACGGCATTAAGTTTCAAAATAGCGTGACAATCGCATGATAAAATGGTAAAAATAGCGTTTTTTTCCATTTTTGGGGGTTAATTTTGCGTCTATCAAAAAACTTTTACGGTTATTCCCTAGATTTTAATGCATATTATCAGTACAAGAAAAAAAATACTCCGCGACTTTCGGGAAACGAGTTTCCGTCTTTCGGAAAAAATGTCAGAGATGTTTTTAAAATTTTTTATTGAGAAATCTATACCCTAGATAAAGGTTCAATGCATCTACCCTATTTTATTCCAAAGCATATTTAGTAACGGTTGTCGAGATAGAAGGTCTCCCGTTTTTAGAAATTTTTGAAATGTCGGTATGCACACTCTTAATTGACGTGGTTCATTTCGGCCAACTCTGTAAATAACATCAACGATATTTTATTTTCAAAGTTATTTTCGAATAAAAATAATCCCTCATAAAGTTAAATCGATTTTCTTTAAGTATATTTAAAAAATTCTTCACTGGACCCGCCTCCAAAATTATCAGGGTTGCCAAAAGAGTACAACTGTATAAATATTTTCTTTATCAATCCTTGTCATAACGGATAATATGGATGCGCACCCACGTCAATGTCACTTTGTATAAAGAGTTAAGACGTTTTCTTTTTCATACGTTTTATTCCTTATGTCTACAATTTACAGGAGAAAAAATGTTTTCTTTTATTTATTTCAAAACTTTTACACTTTTGTCAAGTGACCACCGAAAAAATAATGTTATTTACTGTCCTGACAGATTTTTTTGACACTAGTGCTTTGACATAGTAACCCTTTTTTATAAATTAAGTAGATTTCTTAGATGTCTGATTTTGTGAAAAGGGACCCATTAAAAACATGTTATATTTTCCTGATTTATTTACTTACAGAATTTGTTCAGCATAATGCTGAAATATTTTTTTCTAGTAAATATAGTACCTATTTTATTTTAAGTGTATTAATACCTAATAAGTACTAAATATGTATTTGTTTTTGGTTTTCGAATTGGAAAGACCTGGTCCGACATGTCGGTGCAACCTGGATGCAGTCTGCACAGGACAGGACAACATGGAGGCAGATGGAGGAGGCCTTCGTCCAGGAGTGGACGGGATAGGCTGATGAAGAAGAAGAATGAATAAAAATATTATTACCAAAAGTGGACTGTACCTATTCGGTGGTGAAATTTTAAAAAATTCATGCCCAGCTAAAAATCGAAATGAAGCCGGGAAATCACGGACTTACACACAGCGTTTTTCATGGATATATATTTTTTACTATGATATAATTCCTTAAAGACAGTATCGCACACTTTTTTATCTACCTATCCATAAATAGGTATGTGGCTTTTTGCTCAACATTTTATACAACTAAAGATATCCAGTACATACACATTCAACAAAACAAATAAAATCAATATAAAAACTATCATCAAACATATTTTTAACCCGTGGCTACTGTTATTCGATATGCACTAAACAATAACAAAAAAGTTAACCCTTCATTCGTGTCACAACATATTATTATCCTATTATATTTATTTTATCAATCGAACTAATCAGTAAATAAATTTATTGACAGTGACTTTTATTCAATCCCCTTCCCCCACAAAATTTCTCAGTTAAGTTTTTTATTAATATTTATCTAAGTACATCAATATGTTCATTGTATTTATGAAACGATATCATTTTTTTTATCATATTTTAAGAAGCGGTTGTCATAGGTATTATATATTATTTTATTTCATAACCTATAATTCAAATTTTAGTGTAAACAGTAATAATTAGAATGAGTTTATATGAGATAAATAGGAGTACAAGTTTAAACTGTGAGACAAAATAAGTGCTATAGTAATTATAATAGAGGTTTAAATTCCTCTCATACCTGATTTTTTAAAATAAATAAATAAAATAATCTTTATTGTACTGAAAATAATCATACAACGGGCGGACTTATTGCCAAATGGCAATTTCTGCCAGCCAACCCATAACAGAGACTAAAATTAGATAAACCTGATATGAATTTAGTACCAAAAGGGTACCTTAACTTAACAATAATTGAATACATACATAGATAAAAATATTATACATATATAAATATATACATAAATGGTATATGGGATGGGATAGGGTAAGGGAGGGATGCTGGGTTCAGGAGGGACTGGTAGTGGGATTTGAAATAGAAAGGTAATGCTGCTTAACTGTTTGAGGATAATATGATTTCTTTGTGTTGTATTTGTATTTTATGTCTTAAACTATTCTAATATTTCTCATTACTTATAAATAAATTTAAAAAAAAATCTCCAACAATAAAGTTCTTCTAGGGCGAGCATTTTGAACTAAAAGTCTAGCATAGTGTAAAAACTGCAATGTAATAAAAAACATGATAAAAATGTGTTTGCTGATCAAATATGTAAAGTATGGCGTCTTATGGTATGACAGTTCCTAAGGTTGACACTCTTGTAAAACATTTTATCGACCTGGATATAATATTATAAAAATGTTGTCATTCACATTATTACTCTCCCTTGAACAGTTCGAACTGAAATATATTTTGATCATGCAAATGGATTCGGGGGTTGATATCACCTCAGCTACATACACACAGTAATAGTATATTGCTAGGTAAAGCCGTAAAGGTACTATAACTCAGTAGAAACACTCTCCCTTATCGTAGGGTTCAATATTCCTAATCTCTTTATACTGTATTAAATTATATCCCTCGACAGGAGCGCTAAGTGGTGGAAGGTTTTTGAACTAAAATACATAGGTGAGTGACATTATTTTTGATGTGTTATTTTCATGTTTACCATACCGAACTGTCAGATAACTAGCGATATGATGAAAAACATAAGTTTACCTAAATTTCATGATTAATATGCATCCAAACTTTACAACCTATGAATTGGATTACGATGTTTTGGACATCATTTTTTATTTATTTATTTAATCTTTAAGTGAACAGGAAATACATATAAACATAAAAAAATGGACAAAGTACAGTTTATAAATCGTTGTTCACTAGGACGAACTTATCGCAGAACTGCGATTTCTTCCAGTTAACCCCATTTTTTAAAATGACTATTCAGATCGAAATCATTTTCGTCAGCTGTATTTGAGAAATTTTCTAATATACTAACATAGTGCCTCCTTATGTCAACTTTTCATAAAATTGTTATTGATTTTCTATCAGAAATAGTCTTAAACGGACACACCTATAGGTATGTGGCCTAAAGTGAGGATGTAGTTAAAAAAAACTTTAAAAGGTTGTGCAGGGTTGAGTCTAACATTAGGTGTCGAACTATAATGATGCAAATATGATACACAACAGCTTTGCACGGTTAAGTCTCACTTAAGATTATTGGATCGCGATTTTAAGTGTAATGAAGACGTTAAGTGCTTGTTTAAGTGAATGGCGCAAGAATGCATTAGGTAGATACCTACCATATTGGATTTGAACGAGGATTTCAGCGAGAACACCCCCTATACGATACTACACAAACATGATTGATCGTGGCACGTCCTTTAATACAATAAATATTGCCATTATAATGAAATCTGCATACAATATAGGGCGAACGATAAAATCAACTTACACAATTTTAGTCGAAACCGGGTATGAAATTAATGTAACGCAGGACCGTGGCAACGCTTGCGACTTGGCAGAATACATACATACCAAATATAAAACATTTTTTTGTGTCATTGTTTTGTTGTTAATGTTCTTTATTTGAATTAATGAAAATCCCGGAACTCCCCTCCAATACACGAGGTCTCCTCACATTGGAGGGTAGTATGGAAAATGTAAATATTGTAATAAGACGTATGTGTGTATCAGGGGCGAAGGGTGGATTTCTGCAGAAGGGAAGCCGTGGCTAACATTTCTTATTGGATCACGTCAAATTAGACACTATTATACCTATCATTTTATCCAAAAGGTAACTCGATGGGAATCGTGTTCTTCGGTAGCTTCGCGCCTGGTGTGTATATAATATATGTCGAATTTAAGATATTAGTGATTAATTAACTTATTTAAATTTGAATTTCACGACGCAGTGCCTTCACCTATCAACGAAAATTATTCGGATAGTAGAATTACATTTTTAATTGACATACAAAATGTTTTGAGTGCCTACCTAGTTATCGATAGGTGGCGGCATTTTTAGAATTAGCGGCTTTAATTAATCATTAATTTTATCCTT
The DNA here is from genome assembly GCA_963576895.1 of Ceraclea dissimilis. Classification (NCBI taxonomy): domain Eukaryota; kingdom Metazoa; phylum Arthropoda; class Insecta; order Trichoptera; family Leptoceridae; genus Ceraclea; species Ceraclea dissimilis. The sequence continues at coordinate 3,625,358 of OY756360.1, forward strand.
TATGTTTAATTTGTAGGTACATTTTGTTTAATAACGTGAATTGATAAATACTGTACTTGATACAAATATTGCTACACCTACCACAAAAATGTACCGTAAGTACAATAATTATACGTGTAAAGATAGGAAAGTCTGGCGATCTGCTCTCTCTGGCTACCCCGCAAACCCCGTCATTGTTGATGGGTTACAGCTAGTTACTCATAAAGGCGTATCGTACGTTTCATCGCATACATTATTGTGCGATCGATGGAATCGTGTTAGGTGATTTTACTTGGGGATTAAATTTGATTATATTTCACATCAAATAAATTGTCAACGAGGGAGCGATGTGATAAGGCCTACCCTATATTCAGAAATGGAAACAGCAGGGCTGGCGACGGTGTAGAGAAAAAATATATTACTATAAGTACTTTACGGCTAACCAGTCGTCTGCGAGTGATCTAATTCACAAAAATAATAATCTGATCCACATATCTAAGTATCGCCTTTTACTCCATTTTAGTGTGATATGCCACAACGGTAGAAATGAATGGACGGACATGTAGAATTAAATCATTTTACAGTTGAAATTAAAGGTTTTTTTTTGGTACGTAAATGATTTAATTAATAATCCGTCGAAATTTCAGAAAACCGTCAAAATATTGACAGCCAATCATTTCCTGCAAATGAAAAATCCGAAAACTGATTTAGAATTCCATATCAAATTCATGATGGGATAGTGATGCCAAGTTAATCATTGAAATCATCGAATGATGATTTCATAATCGTCAATTTCTTCAACCGCGTAGGTAATAAAAAAAAAATACTACCATATAGGAGCAAAACATCGTTACCTTACTATGAAAATTTAGTAACTCCATTTTTTGACAAAATAAGCTAATGATCGCATTATGCTGTCTCCATTCCAATACACATTTGACAAGTCCGAGGTTACTACAAATACACTAAAACAGGATATAAAGTAAATTATATTAGTACTAGTTGTACTTATCAAAAATTATGCATTTTGTCTGTCCTGTAAAGTAAGATGGAGATACAAAATCAAAAAAGGTGATTTTTTTTATCATTTTATGGAGTCATGAAAAATGCATGAAAAAACATGTCGGATTTGATTTAAATGTAAAATACTTTTACTAGACATACACTTTTATTTGAATTTTTGTTTTTTTTTCGTTTTCCTGTAAAATTTGTTTTTTGTCCATCACCATCGAGAAGTGGATTTAAAAAAAAAAAATCGATGAGTGTAAAAATTCGATGTATTTTTTTCGTTCCAAATTTAAATCTAATAAATACTTCGTCGAAATCATTCTAAATGTAAAATATTGCCAATCGTAGATTATAATATGAAAGGGGAGGGGATGAAACGGGCGACGATCCTGTTCTATTATTAGTAGGTAGGTCCCCTTGTCCCTCTTCGATTCCATTCTAAATTTGATTTCAAAATGAAAAATCCAAACAGCAAAGTGTGCAGTCCAATAAATTACATCGGATAATTGAATCAATTTATTCATAGCCGCTCGTATGTTACAGTCATGTTACAGTGACTCTATATAGATGGGATGTTAGCAAGTGCTGGCTACATCACGTCGCATACATACACCATATTATTATTACCATAGATTGTACAACTTATTGAAAGGGGAACGAACAAATTCGATTTTTAAATATCAGATTTGATTGACCAAATTCGATTTTTAAATTTTCGATTTGTTACATTGTGATGCGAAAAGTGCTATTGTCGCTTATTGTACTATGATTCGTATTTCCTTATTATTTTTTTTCTTGTGTGTCAACAGTTCACCGGCCGGCGAAAAGGCGATCGCTGTCATGCTGACCGGTGATATTTTGCATTTCAATAAAATTTAAAAAATAAGATGTGGGGCGACCAGTATCCATAAAATAACACATCCACCCTTTTTTAATAGTCATTTTTTTCCACTGTCCCATAAAACCACGCAAATCGAAAATCATTCAGATTAGTTGAAAGAAATACGAGTAGCTTTATCCCTTTGTAGTAGTATTCTTATTAGTAATTATGGTTAATTTTTTTGTTAATTTTTTTTTGTATGTAAATGAGGTGTCTTACATCCTTTGGACGTGTTTTGAGTAAAAGCAATCGTAGAGTTATGGTGTGACGGAATCAAGAAGTGTGTAAGGATAAGAAAGTCTGACGGTCTGTTCTCACTACCTACCCCACAAGGGCATGGGGCGATAGAATACAATATAAGAGTTTTGTTTCGTATTGAAATTTGAATGGATTCTAAAACAGTTGACAATCGCTGCGGAATGATATTGCGAATTCAAATCACGAATTAGGTTTGGCAACGTAGCACGGAGTCTACACGGTAGGTAGTAGAATCAGTAGAATCACGGGGTGACTGAATAACTAGTAGACTAGTAGAATAATCCCAACTACAAAGTACCATCACTAGTGTATATGTGAGCCAACTTAACGATGTTAACGCGGCCAGCGGAAATTAGTGGAACTAAAATAAGTATAGTAAAAATACGTGGTCCAAGTGCTTAATTTTCATGCCTGCTTGTTAAACTGTGTAGATAGCGGATGGTAAGATAAGAATAATAAATAAATAAATCTTTATTGGCCAGAGAACATATGCATACGAGTAGTTATAAAAGCAAGACAATGGTAGTGCGTCAAAAGGCGGATGTGTGTGCACTGTGCATATGCAATGTACAAATATGTAATGATTTTTTTTTCTTTCATAACTTTGTTATATTGTTGATTTTAATTAATATAAATATTGTTAACTTGTTTATTGTATCATAAGTTGTGTAAAAGGCTCACGTCGTTGATGTGAATAAATAAATAAATATTGAAAAAGCAATATCTTGCAGTCAACCCAAGAATACGATTCTCATCGAGTCACCTTTTGATTTAGGATGATAAAGTGGACCCATTGGGTATAATAATGTCTAATCTGACATAATACCCACAATAAAAATGATAGCCCCGGCTTCCCTTCTACAGAAATCCACCCTTCGCCACTGCTATTGGAAGTAGCCCGTTCTAAGTAAGTGAGGACGAAAATGAAAATGACAAGATGAGATTGTTTGAATATGTAGTAGCGATGAATGATGAAGGGATAACAATGGAAATCATCAGTAGTTATATCTCAAACAGATACACAGCAAAGGATGGACCTTCCATCATCTCGCAAAAATATAAAATCATAATATGGGTCATAATGATAAAAAAGAAGAGCTGTATGAAAACACGGCCGTCCAAAAACCAAGAACCTTGTCTCGACCATGTTGGGTTGGCGGCATGTTTTGAATAAAATTAATATGGCGTTCTGTTCTCTCTGCTTACCCCGCAAAAGAAGTTATTAGTTATTTCCTGACGTTCGTTTATATTGTCAAATAATCAGCCATCAATAAACAATTTACCAAGCCAGAAATGTTTCAAAACCTATAATAGTAATAATAATCGTGGGAGAGGGGGACATCCATTAGTATGGTAAAATGTTTTTAGTTCTATGTGATGTGTTTGTTTATTTAAAATTTTGTATTAATATTATTACCTATTATTTATTTTATATTTTTGTAATTTTTTATTTTAACATGTTTTTATATATTATTTGGTTTAAACGAATGTATTATATAGAGCTGAAAAATTTTGTATACTATTGTGTTAATAAAGTTGATTTGGAAATAATAATAATAATAATAGGACCACTTATTTGGCGCCGTTTAGCGATAAATATCGCCCCAAGGGCACCTTACACTTAGTTTAATTGTAAAAAAGGTAAAATTATTATAAGACCCACGAAATAATTAAAAAAGATTGAAAATGAGATGTCATTATATTGTTTCACTGATAATTGTCACAAAAATATACTTGGAAATAAGAGTACTAAGTTTTTATTTATTTTCAGATCGAATGTTAAAAATATTCACAGATTTAATATTAAAATAGTTAAAGTAAGATCACACAATGCTAACTGACTCACAAGACGCACAAAATAATTAAAAAAACAATTAAAATTAAATTTCAATCTACACAGCACAAAACTGCAGTAGTGGCAGCTAGAACAGCGCCATCTTTTTACAACTTATGTAATGTAGGATCTACTTCGAGGGTAGGCAAATATGTTCTCCACTCCTCCCCATTTGGTAATGATTGCTATCAAACAGCTAACTATGTGACTCCACTCGACGTTTACAAACTATGTATGAAGCATCACTAAACTGGGGTATAACATTATTATACCAGAAGGTACTATCTGTTAGACAACACACCAACTATCAAACTATTCACAATTCACTTCATTTGTAAACGTTCACATCAGACGGCGTTGTGGTATAATCAGACAAGTCATCAAATGAAATATATTTTTTTGTCAATAAAAGGTACTGAAATTCAACTTCAGGCCAATCTTCACTAATAGATCTATTTTTCATTAGGTACGTTTCTAAAAACATTAGGTAGTATCGGTTTATTATAATTTGACATTTAGCTGTCTACATAATAATTGTATGGAAAAATGAGATAAGTTTTAATGAATGTAGTATAGTTGAAACCTATACTGTATCTATGTAATTTATGCCTACTGGAATTATAATTTTCAAAGTTAGTAATTTATGTGACCTCACGATATTTGTAATGTTCCTCTGGCTGTTTTCACCCTGCTATCAAATTACTGTTCTCTGTGGGTATGTACAAGAATTCTGATGTGAAATCTAAACCTACATAATACTTGTATATTATTTTTCAATAGTTAACCCCCATTATATGCATGCTGTAGACACTCCTAATTGACCAGTTTATTATGTGTTTTGTCAATGTTTTAACCGCCTGTCAGTGTCTCTTGTAACAAATAAATAAATAAGTAAGTATTACAATAAACGATGTATTATGAACTTGTATACTACAAAATTGCTGAATTGAGAAGAATAAGTTGAACAGTTCTATGCACTTAATTTCAGGAAATAATTATGTTATAGGTATATTTTTTATTTTTTTTATTTTTATTCATTAAACAAACAGACAGTAATACAAAAAAATCTTAAATCTTAAAAAATAGTAACTAGTTAAGTATACCAATAGATGTTTGTTATCAATCTTACTACAATGGCAATTATCCTCTATGTATTAATACTAATGACAGAAAGCGAATTCACACACGAAAGAAAAAGAAAAAGAAAGATAAAGAAAGATAATACAACAATATAGTATCAGTTACATTACACATGCTCAGGAATAGGAAAAAGGAAAAGGAAAAGGAAAGAGGAAAAGGAAAGTTTGTAAGAATATTTGCACTTTTCAACCGGCCACATAATGACTTGTATGTAGTATTCCCACAACAGTGTAGAAGAATCAAGGACGAACATTGTCGGGCTTACGACCGACCTCGGCTGGCTTAAGTGATCACTCCAAACTCGAGAAACATTTGCCATTTCAGTTCACCCACATTGTAAATACTACGGAATGTAGAAAAAAATCCAACGCTTTACAAGAGTAAAATTTGTAAATCACAAATAATTTGACTTACATGATTTGTAACATAAACCATTTTCCCTGCCTGGTAGGTCCTCTAATAACATAGGACTGCGAGTATGAATTTTCACTCAATTAATGAACATTCTCAGTTTACAAAAGCATGCTAATTTTGTATACCTGCTATTTATTTACTTGATGTACGAATAATATGTTAATAATAGCTTTAAGCTCCAAATTGCTGTGTTTAAAACTGACTAACTATTAGTGATTTTAGCAAAATACTAATCTAAACTTTATCTTTCATGAAAAGTTAAACTATGCAATTTAGCGTACGTTTGTCACAAGAGGCGCTAGTTGCAGGGACAAAATATTAGGTTCTATAACTTTTGAACTAAAACAAAGGTGTTTTAAATTTATTTTACTGTGAAATATTTACTAATTACATCAAGCAGTGTACAGTATGCATTTATTTTACTGCGAAATAATTGAAAAGAATGACGTATTATTTAAGATACAGAATGGGACCCAATATTGTAAGTTTACCTAACTTGGTTATAGGTAAAAAAAAACGTGCCTAACTACCTTATTATGCCGTGTTATAGAATAGCCCCCCGCCGCTCTTCATACATTTTTTTTTTCGATTTTTTTTTGTACACAATGAAATTAAAGTTGACAACTTACGTGGTGATTCTTTGGACCCAACAAATGGGAGAGAAGATGATTTTAAAATTGGAACATACCTGAAACAATAAACAAAACATAGATTAGTAAAAAGTATGCACTTACTTTACTTACAGAATTGAACCTTATGCCGGCTCCACACGCTTGCCGAGCTTCGACAATCATTCACGAGCATGTGAATGGAGCGTTTATATTAGCTCGTGTAGGTTTGTGAACACTTGTGAACGATCGGTTTCTATACAAAGCAATGGAAGTTTGCGGCAAGCGCTTGCGAAGCATCCGTTCCACACGCTTGTCACTTGCTTGTGAACGGAGTTTGTAAACGCCTGCTAAGCGTGTGCAGCCGGCATAATATTTACCGGTAACTCCACATTAAAATTTGTCATGATGGTGTGAATGACTTATCTTTATACCTATATAAAGCAAAGTCTGATTTTTGTAAGTGTTCGCATAACTCCCGCATTTTACGATGGATTGCTGCGAAAATTTAGAATATCATTTACGATAATATAGGCTGTGTTCTAACGTCGCCCATTTTGGAGAAAAAGCTTTTCCTAGGAGATGCCACGATGATGAAGGGATCCAAGTATTGTGTGGGTTCGTGTGTGGTATCGTAAGAAAGGGCGTTGGAAAATAAATTCAGATCTTGAGTCACATTTTGTCCAGCTCAAGCCTATAAAGTATGCCGCGTTAGTATGTCAAATTTGCCGTTGCGAAGCACGGCTAACTCAGTTAGTAATACATAAGTATCTCTACTATAAACGATATGCAGGGTGTAACGTAGCTCGTAGCATGAAGGTAATCATTTTCTAATTATTAATTTCGATATAAATCAATTACTACAGACTCCTGTACCTTGTGCTAAATATAGTGTTACACGAACCGAACAACCACCCATCATAGATAGGGAGGCGTATTATACATCGATGAAATATAAAAAGCATCGATCCAATAAAATCATCGATTTGACATCGCGTTATATTATTTTCATTTTTTGGTTATCAATATTAATCAGTTTATTAAGTCGTCGCTTCAGTTCTTATTTTGGTCACGCGCCACTAACCAAACTTTACAGGAGAGCATTTTTTGTGTTTATGCGAATAATTTCACATATATTTAAACGATAAAGTATGTCAATAACAAGAAGGGCATAACAAAAATAGAATAAAATTTATTTTTCCGAATTTCGAAATCAATTAAAGCTGCTTTTTGAATTCTTATGTGGATATGACCCACATCTACGAAATTTCAGTTCACTTCGGTGGCCCGGATAGCGGATATGAACAAATGACTAATAATATTATTTTAGTTCTTGTTTGGGTCACAGACCATTTTAACGGTTATTCTATATAGATGGTGTTTTTTTTTTTTTTTTGAATGGATTATTTTGTCTAGGAGCATACCATTAAATTATTTATTAAATGAGCTGAGCACATTATGAATTGTTTGTAAATGTAATAAATATGTATTACTTACCTTTTTTTTCACCTTTTCTATTCACCTAGAGAACATTGTGCACTATGAAGAGTGAGATTTCGCAATTGTTATCTTTTCCCACAATGTCCAAATCCATAGCAAGCAAAGTACTTACCTAATTTTTAATTTTTATTGTTATATTGAGGTGGTTGGTAGCTGGTTAGTAACGCGCTCGACCGTAAATCCGGTGGGCGCGGGTTACTCCGTTTTACAACATAAGCTTTCTGCGAAGTTTACAAATACGTGTATGGCTTTATTTCGATAAACCCATATTCGTTTAAAAAGTATTATATACCTCGGTATTTGTAAGATTCTTAACTTATTTATGATAAAAAAAAATGTATCTATGTATGTACTATAATGTACCAACCTATAAAGTTATGTTACGGATACGTTTCACTTATTTTATAATTTCCTGGAATCTTTTGTTGCATAATATAAAATGAACTCTATTTTTGGGAAGACGTTAGTCCATATTGTAATTTATAAAGATGTGCATTTTTATGTCCTTTTGTTTTCGTTAACAATGCCATTATGAAAGGATTCGATGAATGCTTGACCGCCCGCAATTACACAACAATAAACTTTTATTCTAAAAGATTCATATGAATACGTTTGAAACTCTCGAAAATAATAACAATGTCGATGTTAAATCAATGAATAATTTTCTCAAAGGCAAAATAACAAACTTTGGTGCATTATTATTGTTATTAAGTTATTTAGATTTTATTTAATACTTTCACAAGTACAATAACTAATCTCTTACATTGTTTTTTTAGAGCAATAAACCATTCTAAAGATATCCATAGGTACCAATCATAAAAGATCTTAGGTTCATACAAAGAAACAATTTTGGGCACCACAGTAAAACAATAAGTGGGGTTGTAAAATTCTCATAATAACGTAAGCGTGCCACTGTAAAATTATGGTAGTACTAGCTGTATAGCGTCTAAAATGACCCGGTTTATGGGGTAAACAGAGAGAACATATACAATTCTTACACGTATAATAAATTATTCTACCTTCATTCTTATGATAAATTGCATTTTATTTAGTGATATTGGGACATTGGGTTGACTTGACTGTAAGATATTGCTTTTGCAATAAATTCGCCTTTTGGCACACTACCATTGTCTTGTTTTTGTATCCTTATTATTTTGTATATTTTTCTTTGGCCAATAAAAGTGTATTTATTTATTACAATATTTTTTCGATGAAAAGTAGAACCTATATTAACCAAACAGATTTTGACCGCAGCTGAAGGCACACTATACCTAAGTGTTTTAAATTCAGTACATATTCAAACAACTTGCATAAGTTGTTTGAATATATCAAATGTACTGCGTTTCATTGATACCCGATTTCCACTAGAATTATGTAAGTTGATTATAGCATTTTTGACCAAGCTAACTTACTTAATTCTGTATTTTTCTGGCTTAGTCGGGTACTTCTTTTTATTTTTTTACATATTTTGCCTCTCATTGCATTCGCTGGATTTTTTAACTAAAAAATCTACCGTTACAATTTTATCACTGAATGAGATGTAGGTAATAATTTTGTACCTATTGTGCAATAAACTTCACAAGCACCTCTTTTTACAGGGCACTATGTAAAAAAATCAAAAGCACGAGCGAACCTATTCTACAACGCGGGTATACTCTATGGGAAACATACCTAGTCTAATATTTAATATTAATATTTTTTATTATAAATTAATGCTCAGCCATGTTAAAAGAATGAATAATATTAGGATGACTTATCTTTTCTACCTACCCCGCAAGGGACGCGGTGTGAAGGGATATATAAATAAAAAAATAAAAATTATTTACAAAAAGTGATCATGCTGTATAAATTATTGGATGTTTTAAGTTCATTTTAATTTCTGTCGAAATATGTATTAAAACTCATGTAATTTGCAAATTATTTTTTCCTAATGTATGTGTTTTACTTCGAGAAGTAATTTAGACATTTTTAAATCTTAAAAAATATTAAATAACAGAAGAAAACACTGAAAAAGTACTAGACATAAATTCAAATTGAACGTTGATCTCTTAAATTAATAGCCGTGCTGCTCCCCGATTGGATGTCACACAAACAAGAAACCAATGAGATCATTTATTCCCATACAAATTAAGCGCGAAGCGTCCTGATTGGTGGATGTTAGACGTGACCAAAACAAGAACTGAAACATTATTACGATGTTGGATATGTCAATTTTAAAAATGTAAAAAAGTACGTGTTTAACACAAAAAACTCGGGTGTTTTTTGTCTGAAAATGTGTCAAATTTGATTTTCTACATCACTGCATTCATAACTCATTTTTGACAAAAATGGTCTGTGACCAAAATAAGAACTGAAGCGACGAAGTGTAAAACGTCGATTGAAAATAAACGAAAATTGTATCTTTCATATAAATATTTTGAAAGGATCGGGGAAAAATGCACCTTTTAAGAATTGTGTGAAATTTTATTATTATGATGGGCATATTTTTAACTATGTTTCTCATTCTCATTAAAATTATAGTGTTATGTTCTATAGTTTTGGATGGGTGTCAATAAAAATAAAAGGCAGTGAGTATGGCCCACATTATCATAATTTTGAGAAACATGACCGCAGCCTAATAACAAAATACAAAAAGATGAAAATAATATTTTTTATATAATTTCTTCGACTAAATGAAACTAAAATCTACATGAAACTAAATATTTAGTATAATAATAGATCACAACATTGCGAAAAACTAGCCGAAGTGAATAAATATCATGGCACATTACTGTTTCAATTTTAACATATTTTCTGTATTTTGTTCGCTCGAAGTTGTATATACAGGGTGGACCATTAGTCCTTGCACTTTTGAAATGGCCCCTAAAATAAAATTGCAGACGGTATTTAATTTTTTTTGCTAAGAAGAACAACAATAAACGGGAAATTCTTTTTCTAAACACAATATCACCAAGATGTCCGCCATCTTGGCGCTGACGTTCCTCAAATCTGGGTATGATTTTTTTCTAAAAAATTCGGCCCTAAGCGTGAAGTATTGCCAATTTCCTCTACAATATTCAATTTTGGTTGATGTATTGTCACTGATTGATTCACGTAGACCTGACTTTTGAAATAACATCATAAAAAACCAGGTGGGATTAGACCTGGGCTGCTGAGAAGTCATGGAATATCTCTATAGAGTAGTGTGAGAGAAGTTCCAGAACAAAATAATCTCGCGGAGAGGAGATATTCCATGGCCTTCCCGCAGCCCGGACCCAACCCCAGCTATTTTTTTTATGGGCTTATCTAAAAAATAAGGTCTACGTAAATAAACTAGCCATAATAATCCAACTGAAATCAAATATTCAAGAGGAAATCTGGTTTTGAAATTTTCGAAACATACCTACGCTTTGTATAGAAAAGTTTAATAAAAATTAGGGGTCAGATATGAGGAGGGCCAGCAGCAATATGGAGGACATCTTGATGATACGGCGTATAGTAAATGAATTTCCCAGCTACTGTTGTTCTTATTAATAAATTATTTTTTAAATACAAACTGTATTTTTATTTTTATGGCCATTTCAAAAGTGCAAAGACTTTTGGTCCACCCTTTACAATTATTGTTTCAAAACGAAACCATAGACCTGTCAAATTATGAGTACACAAACTTACAACTATTACATAAAATCGAAGATTTATAGAAACAAATTTCAATCCCTATAAGTGAGTAGCTGGTGGCAAAACATGGTCGTTACATGGCGCTGTTATGTGCTATATCAATAATAATTGTATAAATAATAAATAATTATATAACATCATGCATGGGGCCGCCCTGGTAGGGTAATGGTTGGCTGCTACTACTGCTGCCACCTAGTGGGAGAATATTTAACTACTAAGGTCTACTCATGTTGTATAATTAATGCTTAACAATTAATCATCTTAGTGCACAGTTAATCATAACACAGGAGAAATACTAATGGCCGGTGTTGTTCATTGAAACGGTGAATGATATCGATCAATTTAAATCTAGTATTAATAATTTTTGTATCCACATTGCTTATGCTTATGCTTTTGCAATAAGTCTGTTCTTTAGCAGACTACTACCGTCTTGTTTTGTAACTCTTGACATTTTTTGGCTAGTAAAGATTTATTTATTTAACTATCAAAATAGTTTATGCAAAGTATTTCCGTCCGTGAATGCAGATAAATTCCTCATTTCAATTCGAAATTTCATTTCATCATGATGATTTCCGGTTCCATAACTAAAATAATTTAGGATTATCTCAAATCATATCACAATACTCTTTTATTTCTCCTAATATATAATTATTATCTGTTTCGTTTTATTTCTTTTCACTTCATTTACCTACTTTTCATTTCACATATTATATTTACTAATTTCATTTTTTTTTTATTTCCATTTCATCTATATTTTCATTATAAGAAATACAGGAAATTGAAATACATCTCTGTGAAACAAGGAATATAATTTTGAATAAAAAAATCTTTAGAATATCTTCTAGTTTGACCAATATCTTAGATTCCTCTTGCTTTCGGTACTTATTGCAAATAAAATGTTTATTAGGATAACTCAACTGAACCATCAACTGGAACACATAATATTATACAAATACGTATTATATTACATAATAAACCTTATTTTTACACAATTATTTAATAATTCAACATAAAAATATCCAACAAAAGAATAAAAAGAGAGTTTATTAATCAATAAAATATATTTGTAAGGTCATAAACGTCATATTTAATTACCGCTTCACAGGCATTACGAACGCAGTACGCGTATCGCGTAGTCGTTATGAAAAAAATAAAATGGTACATTTTATAAATACCTAAAACAACGACGCAACACGAAATGTAGGAATCGTTTAACGACAAATGATTTTTATAAATGCTGTCGTAAATAATCACGACTTCTGTGTCGGAATAATAATAATACACCCTGTATACCGTAATGGTGTTGTGTGAAGCTTTTATAGCGAAGAATCATGATTTATATACTGACACTCTGGCAGTGAAACAGTTAACAAAGGCGAACCTATTTTTTCATTAAATAAAATGTATATTCGGCAGCGAAAGTGTTAGCGAAATTGAGCAAACAAAAATGATGAAAATTATGTGTTCGCTTTTTTTTTAATGAAGGAAAACGTCAAAATTCAATTTCTTGAGATTATTCCTAAATCTCTTTAAAAAAACGATATTTTGAAAGACCATAGTTAAACTCCTATGTCATAGTTAAAGTCCTATGAAAAAAAATGTATGGAACTTTTTTTATACACAATTTAGAAAGGGTTATTTTTGTCATTGACCACTTTCTTCTATCGATTTTTTTTGTATCGATTATACCTATGCATAGAATCTAGGGAACGGCCGTAAAAGTTTTTGATTCAAGCCAAATTAAGAGTGTGCATACCGACATTTCAAAAATTTCTAAAAACCGGAGACCGTATATCTCGACAACCGTTACTAAATATGCTTTGGAAAAAATAGGGTAGATGCATTGAACCTTTATCTAGGGAATAACCGTAATAGATTTTTTATATCTTGTATAGATTTCGCAAAAAAAATATTTAAAAACACCTCTGACCTTTTTTCCGAAAGACGGAAACTCGTTTCCCGAAAGTTGCGGAGTAATTTTTTTTTCTTGTACTGATAATATGCATTAAAATCTAGGGAATAACCGTAAAAGTTTTTTGATAAACGCAAAATTAACCCCAAAAAATGGAAAAAAACGCTATTTTTACCATTTTATCATGCGATTGTCACGCAATTTTGAACCTTAATGCCGTGGGAAAAGACTATGACGTCATTCCTGGTGCCATGCCCTTAACCCCAATTTAAAAAAAAAACGCTATTTTTACCATTTAATCATTCGATTTTGAACCTTAATGCCGTGGAAAATGAGCGTGACGTTATAGTTGAGTCGAGAGCTTTAAAAAAATATCTACAGGTAACTTGTACCAATGTGAACATGGACTGTAGGTAGTGACATACGACAAGCAGGCAAGTTTTTACACCGGATTAGGTCCAAGACTAGTAGGTTTTTTGTGTGGAAACCTTAATAGTGTCATAATGATTGTTAATACATTGTAATATGGGATATAATAATATATAAGAACATACTCGTACTGCACTAAGAAGGAAGGCTTAGTCGGAAGTAAGGAACTGGAGTAAGGTATAGGAGGAAGTGGGTAGTATTTATAGTTTACCTGTGACGAGTTATATGTTGTGTGGTTATGGCTTTGTGCGCTGAAGGGTGTACGTATTATGTAATTGATTAGGTGATGCGTAAAGAATTATTGTGTAATGTTATGAATTCGAGAAATATAGGGCAGGTATACGAAATTCTTCTAGGAATAATGCTGAATGACTACAAATATTGCCGCATTAAAAACTCTTCTACTTATTATTTCTGGGTTTTGGGTTCAATTTCTGGATTGTTTGTATTTTCTTAAGACTATCTATTTATTTATTTATCACCTCCATTACGTCCTTTGCAAGGTGTGCAGAGAAAACACAATGTCAGATTGCTCCATTCAAAAAACACACTTCTTTCGCGCTTCCCTCACTCCCCAGAGCATCTGGTCATCTTGGTCGAACCAAGTGGTTCTTGGACGGTCTCGTTTTCTCAGGTTTCTACTTTCACTTATTCTACATGTGTACAAAAATGATTAAAAAGTTACACTTTCTGAGAAAAATATATAAAAAAAAGTAGACAATCGGTCATCATTCATTATTTCAACACGTCCAAACCATCTAATTTTATTCACTCTCATGATGACCATGGATGACTTTTTGGCGCCGTTTAGTGGTACTCCATCTCTGGAAGATGGTCTTTAAACTCTTAATTTTCAGCTTGCTCCTGAATCTGGTTATGGGCTGGTCTTTTCGGAGTTCGTCCGACGATGCTAGTCACAACACCTTCTTACAGTCACATATCTCTCTAGAAATATAATTTATTTTCCGTGATTTTGCGACTTCCAAATGTTCCCACGTTGAACGTTAAGAGTGAGGTAGTAATATATTAGAAATATTCCATATTTTGAGTTTCATAATATTAATAGAATGCTGAAGAGAAAAGCAAGAAACGTTTATATAATGCCTCATCCACATGCTGTCCGACCTTCCACGAGTCCCACGCGAATGAGTAAAAAGGCGTTAACCGTCGGTTACGTATACTGTTCAAGACAATCACCTCGTCCGTACGTCCTTTTACTCATTCACACAAAACTCGTGGAGGGTCGCCGAGCGTGAAGCGGCCGCATTAGATGGAAGTATACATAAGACGAGAAACGCTCCCTTGTACAGGAAATTAGATCGGAGATGGTATACACATACTTTGTCAAATTCCTCGGTAAATTGCTGGAGCGATCGACATATGCAGAGACCCGCCCCGAGGGGATCAGAGGCAAAGCTGGTTCAAATTATGCAGAATGTTATTGCCTCGAACGCTACTAAATCAAAAAGGGATATGAAAATTGTATTGAAGACAGTGAGTAGGTATACTCGTATTTATCTACCAACTTATGAAAAAGAATAACATTGTTTCATATCCATTTTTTGTTCCAATTTTAAAACTTTTGCTTTGGAGTAAGTCAACGTTTTTTCACAGTGTGTATGTAGTATGGGAAGGATATCATGGCTCTACAGGAATGACGTGAATCAGAGTTTTAGTACAACTGGTGTTTAGAAGGCCTGATATTTTTTTAATAATAGAAAAATCCCCACCCATAGATGTTATACCGAATTCATTCATTTGAATCCAGGTCTAGACACCTAATCGATTTTGATATTTTTTTCTTAAAAAAACTGACAATTCTTTTATTTTAGAAAGGATCTGGGCTTACATACATAAACCCAAATACTTTCCTGCACACATTACACTAGGCTAAAAGCCTGTAGCGCAAAGTGTAGGATACATCTCCAGCGCTGTATACGAATGCAATTTTCATCATCTATCGCTTTTTTTTACGACAGGACACAATAATTGTCATATGCTATTACAACTTGCCATGTGGTTTAAAATTCAGGATTTCTAGCGACAAAATAGACACACCAAAAATATGTACCGACGACATTGTCCAAATCGCTAGAAGAACCTGGATGCGGAAGGGTCAGAACAGAGACGAGTGGAAACAGGAGGCCTATATCTAGCAGTGGAGGGAAGAAGGCTGATTAAGAACAAAATTTGGACAAACTTAAATATTTGTAGCAATAGCTAGAAATATATCAGTGCAGACAATACATAAATTATGTAGAAACTGAATCGCCTCTGTTCAGTGTTCATAAGATATATGTTTATGCTTTGTAGTTAGGTATACATCGTTATACTGTACAGTGTACATTTTGTAATATATGGGTATACATCTTCCTCTAAATTAGTTTGTGTATTATATGCTCTTGAAAACTAATTAAAGGGGCTATTTAATTGATTTCCTGGGCGTGTTGCATACGAATCAGTCTTAAGAAGGATCATAGCATAGCATAATACTGTAATAGGAATAGGAATTTACTTATCAATTACCTATCTATCTACATATTTATATGTAATAATCACTAATGTATGTATGTAGTTACCATTACGTTAAATTGTTAGTTAAAGCTCGCGACCCAACCATGATGTTACGGTCATTTCCCGGGGCATTAAGGGTTAAAATCGGATGAACTGATGATGAAAAATAGCTTTTTTTTTCAATTTTTTGCGGTTAGTTTCGCTTCAATGAAAAAAAATTTATGGTCATTCCCTAGATTGTTAAGCATTTTATATTACAAAAAAAAAATCGGGACATTCTGGAAACGAGTTTCTGTCTTTCGGTAAAAAAGATGAGAAGTGTTTTTCACAATTTCTGTCATTCTCTAGATAAAGGTTCAATGTATCTACCCTATTTTTTTTCCAAAGCATATTTTTTAAGGTTGCCGCGATCAAAGGTCTCCCGTTATTTGATTTTTTTGGATTGTCAATTTGTCTACTCTTAATACTTTTTTATAAGAAGGTGAACATTAACAGTTAAACGATTCTTGAACTTCCTATACTAAAAGAAACTATTGACTTTGCTGGGCCTACAATATACCATCTGTTCCGAACTCGAGTACCTACCTATAGTAAAAATAACATGAGATAACCACTTGAATCGTACTGCGAGTTCTTCTTAACTACAGTGACCGGATAAAAACCCATAAGAATATTGCTCAACATGAATAAATCCCAAAAAATACGAAAGCATTTAAGAAATTATGCTAAAGAGACAAAAGCTCAAATCTAATTGGATTAAAAAATTAAATTAATTGTATATTAGCATCATACGATTTCTTTCAGGGTGTTAAAAACTACCATAGATTAGAAAATTGATCACGGTATCCCCTACGCCAGGTAAGTATAAACTGATTTAAAATAGGATAGACAGTTAAATAGTCAATATTTTATATAATATAATGCATGCATCTACTGGAATCCAGTTAGAAAATTTGGGTTTATATCCATTGAGCAAATTTCGCAAGGGCTTTTGTCTTTTTTGGGTTTTATTCATGTTGACCAATATTCTTATGGGTTTTTCTCTGGGAACCCTCAACTACATAATATTATTTTATTACCCAAGACACTCGTAATGCTTGTCGCACTCGTACTAAATGCTGCTTTTAAGTGTTTCTTATATGGGATTACATGTAAGATATTATATTAGACCAGTGTTCTAAGGCCTGCTCAAACAGTCAAAAATTACGAAGAAAGACTCTCCCTGAAGAGGCCCTGGACGAAAAACAAAAGTGTTGGAAGACCTCCCTAAAAGCGGTCCAACAAGCTGGCAGAACCTGGATGCGACCAGAGAGAACGAGTGAAAGGGGGTGGAAGAGGCCTACATCCAGCGGTGGAGGGAAGAGGGCTGAAGAAGAAGAATATAAGAATGAACTTTATTGAAATTTACAAATTAAGGGCATGGCACCAGGAATGACGTCACAGACATTTCCCACGGCATTAAAGTTTAAAATCGCGTGACAATCGCAAAAAAGCGTTTTTTCCATTTTTTGGGGTTAATTTTGCGTCTATCAAAAATCTTTTACGGTTATTCCCTAGATAAAGGTTCAATGCATCTACCCTATTTTGATCCAAAGCATATTTAGTAACGGTTGTCGAGATAGAAGGTCTCCCGTTTTTAGAAATTTTTGAAATGTCGGTATGCACACTCAATATGTTTATGATAAAACACTAAGTACCTAATAAGTAGGTATCTACTACAATTTTGAGCTGTCACCTAAAGTAGATATGTGTGCAAAATTTCAAGCTGCTAGGACATTGATGGGTAGTTGTTAAAATTTGAAGTGGAAATTGTAGACCTACACCAACAACAATGACAATGACAGATAAAGTTAACATAAGCTAACAACGAATTTCAGGGAATTATTCAGCAGTATATGACGAGTTACATGAAGGTCACAGAAGCAAGGTATGTGTATAAGGATAGGGTGGTATGACGTCCCGTCCTCTCCGCCTGTGCTGAAAGGAATGCGGCGCTAATAGATACATAGAATTCAGGGTATTATGACAACAAAACATAGCGATATGTCAGTGAATATCTAAACTACTGTATGATTCGAAAATGTTTACAATAGGACATACAAACAACAATAATATTTTATTATAGTGATGTTGTATAAATAAATATTATGGGTTTAAAATAATGCTTCAAAGATCTTTTTGATCTATGGACATTGTATGGTATCTCAGTAGTAAAGCAATACAATGTTACAGAACACACACATTGCGTGCAATCGAGTGCCTGGGGTTTTCTTTTTCGGTGAGTTAAGGGCTTGGCACCAAAAAGGACGTCACGTTCGACGTTGCGTCCTGAGATAGCTTTTATAAATTTTGTCTCATATAACTCAGAAAGTATGCGTTAAAAGTTATTTTTATAATGCGATATCATCATTATCTGTCAAACCAATTATAATGGAATTATTTATAACTGGCGAACTTATGGCTCTGGCATAAGTGCGAATAAAGCAGGTAGTCGTTCCTTCTTGGTCACATTTTTATTACTGCGTTCGCTAGTTTACCTAAATAATTCCATTTTAGTGCAGGCGCTGGGTGTAGTTCGTATGAACAATATGAGGACCGAATTCCATCAATTGATATATCTCCAACAATAATCAATTGATGGAATTCGGTCCTCATATTGTTCATACGAAACGCCTGCACTAAAATATTTACTAGAACTATGTCAGATCCAAAATAGCATCATAGATTATTAATAATTCTCAGAATAATGCAAGACACAGTACAGACAATATGTATGGGAATGTTGAAGTTATGAAGTGAAATATTTCAAAGTCCGGACAGAGTATAAGGTATATTAAATTATAAAGAACAATGTCGTCCATGAGACGAGTATGTCCTCTCCTCTCACATATTATATTCTTCACTATGGAATGGAAAAGCCTTACAATGGAAACCTTACAATGGAAAAGCGCGTATCATCAATCGCAAGTCAAGGCTTCTATATTCTGAGGCAACTCCGGAATATAAGAAGATGCCTGTCATTGGATGGAGCCAAGACCCTGATTAATTCTTTTGTAGTATCTCGGCTGGACTACTGTAATAGTATACTAGCCAATCTTCCAAAGTTCCAACTTCAACGAATTCAGTCCATTTTCAATGCCGCTGCCCGTTTCATCTATCAAATAGATCGTTTCTCTCACATTTCTCCTACGCTTCAAGCTCTTCATTGGCTTAAATGTCCTCAAAGAATAGACTTCAAACTTTGCCTTATAGTCTTCAAGGCTCTTCACGATATGGCTCCAGAATACATTTCAGAGCTTTGTCTCCGACAACCCATAACTCATAGACACACCACACTCAGGTCTCACTCAGACACATCCACGAAATTAGAAATGCCGAACATTTGTGGTAAACCAAAATACCTCGGCCGAGCTTTCTTTTCCGCGGGTCCTTCAGCCTGGAACGAACTCCCCATGAGCATTAGGCAGGCAGAGACTGTGACTCAGTTCAAGAACCAGCTAAAGACACACTTATTTAAGAAATCTTTTAATATTAATTAGTTATATAAGTATGTATTAGATTAAAAAGCGCCCTTGTGGTGGGTCCATACTCAGAAAACGGCGCTATACAAATTATCTTGTTATTATTATTATTATTATTATACAACATACAAGTCCAGTGGCTCTAGTACTCTTCCATAGATGTCCACATACACCTACTCTACCCACTTCATATATCTACCCATACGAATATTATTGAAGGTACTTCATTAGGTACTTAAATCATAGAGGGTGTGTTTTTCAGTTAGAATAAGTGACATTTAAAATATGATGATACACTGGACGAAATCTGATTTTCGTTCTAAATTCTTTTTCCATACGATACAATTTAAAAGTTATACAACTTTTTTGTGTATGGAGAAGGCTAGTCGAATGTGGTACAGAATCGTTATGTCATCCAGTTTACACAATTGGAGAAAATTTCGGAGCTTTAGCTAGTCTAGCAATGAGAATAATTCAATTGTAAGATTTGGAGACAACAAAAACGTCAAGTAAAATGAAAATAAATAAATTAAATAAATTAAATAAATTAAATAAATTAAATAAATTAAATAAATTAAATAAATTAAATACATTAAATAAATTAAATAACTTAAATAAATTAAATAAATTAAATAAATTAAATAAATTAAATAAATAAATAAATTAAATAAATAAAGCATGTTAAAAGGAAGCATGCTGATTGCTGGTGATAAGATTGAATTGTCTAATTTGGTACTAGACACTTTAAACTCCTAGTTGGGTATGTTATGTGAATGCAGGTCTAGACTTTTCTGGCTAATGATACTTAGAAGTGTGCTGGCAACTGCTCCCTTCGCAATGAAATACTGCCTTCGTTATAAAAATTAATGCTTGTATGGAGAGCAAAAATAACAACAGGTTCGACAAACCATCTTTGACGTTCAACAAGGCTTGTGTAGGCATGCCAGGACTTGTGTGACCGATCCGATCGAGCGTCGGTTTGTTCTACACATTAGTAAGTTTATTGAGGCTTGGAGTTTATGGCATGTGGCAAGCATTTGAAGCGGGCATTATTTATACGTAGAAAACTTTTTTCCAATAAATGATGAGTGGGCCATGGAAAGGCAGATGCTCGGCGTGAGCCTTCGAGATAAAATTAGAAACGAGGAAATAAGACGCCGAACTAAAGTTACCGATATTATGGACCGCATTGCAAAATTAAAATGGCAGTGGGCTGGGTATATGGCTCGACAAGAGGATACTAGATGGGCACCCAGAATCCTACAGTGGAGGCCCTGGAAAAAAAGGAGAAGCGTCGGAAGACCTCCTAAAAGGTGGTCTGATGACCTAGTCCAACAAGCCGGAAGAACCTGGATGCGGAGGGGGAGAAACAGAGATGAGTGGAAGGAAATGGAAGAGGCCTACGTCCAGCAGTGGAGGGAGGAAGGCTGAGAAAGAAGAAGAAGAAGACATAAGAAATTGAAATTCGCTGTATATTTTCGTTACTATAAGACACACTGTATAAAAGTTTACCCTTATTAAGAAATACTTTTCATCACGCATTGATGGAGAAAAGGCGGATTGATGTCACGTCCATAGCGAATCACATTGTCTCTGGCTGTGAGGAATTCCTCTGTCCTTTTGTGTTCATCATCACACAATACTCCACTCCAAGTAGGTACCTCTCAGGTTCTCCAACACAATGAAGCTAAACGCTCCTCTCATTGCCTATTGTGACAAACACACAAGTTCCCCCTATACACCGTGACAGGTATTTCTAATTCTTACACATAATGCCTAGGAACTTTTTCCGTATTTAATTTAAAACGTGAGATTATTTTTTAGAAACTTGTGGGAATATCAAAGTTTTTTAATAAATGAATCTGGGTTAATCCATATAAACCCAAATACATCGTTGTATACACTTAACAAAAAGCATGAAATGTTTGTCTCGTGAAGTGGAGTAAGTCGGCATCAGAGATTGAACCTACACCCTCGGGATTAACAGACGAACGATTTACCAGCAACACCGACCACATTGAATATACAAAATGTACCTAAGTAAAATCTGGGTTAGCTAGAAGAGATTGCTGGACAGAGGGTAAACTCGCTACAGTGTCGGGAATTTTCTCAACGAAAGGCGGCAGATATCAACATTCACATAATAACTTATGCGAACTCCCTTGGGGAGGGGAGCAGGATGGATGTTCCGCCGCTTACGAGTCGGCTTTGGCTGGCTTAAGTGATCACTTTATGCCCAGGGCAACGTTAACCCATTCCACCATAAGTTATTATGTGAATGTTGATATCTGCCGCCTTTCGTTGAGAAAATTCTCAACATATGCCATCTGCGAGATGCAGACAAGAAAAACCAGTAATACCTAAATGATTTAGGTATCTTCCTCTCGCTACAGTGTTTTTTTTTATTTCACAACCCGGAGATCTCACAGGCAAAAGAAGTAAAATAAACACTTATAGACAGAAGCAAGAATGGTGTGTAAAAATAGGATGTAGGTGTGGCGTTCTGTCCTCTCTTTCTATCTCGCAAGGGATGCGGTGTGAGCTGATAATAGATAGATAGTGCTAAGAGTTATAATCTGTACTATATGTCCATTTTTATTTATATTTATTTGTTGTTCACTTAAAGATTAAATAAAATAAAATAAGTTCAATGGCCTAAAAGTACCTAAAGTTTATTTATTCATTTATTTATTTACAATCGTACACGGCTTTTAGGCCATTTGAACAAAGTATATTGCAAAAATCACAAAAAAAATATCAATTAAAACAGTCAAACAATTGTGCATTACACATAATTCATTAATTACAAATTTACATCATAACACAAAACCACACACAAACCATATTCAGATCAAAAAAAGGAGACATAGTAAACAGAACTTGCCTTATACGTGGTTCTTGCTTATGACGGCAATATATTAAACCTAATTCAGCAATAATTTTTTATGTGTATGGTTCTCTGGGTACAAAAATATTATGATCCTACTGAAAAATGCAATATGCCCAAAGCAGTATTAGTTCTTACTACATATGTACTAGAGTGCTCAGGTAGTTGCAAGTACTCTTCATAAAGTTGTTATTGTAAGGGAATTACGTACCGCTGCATTGTTCCATTCTTTTATTTCTACCCCTAAAATCTCATCCCCAAACCTGACATCTTATTTTCCCCTGAATGCCTCCCAGATACAAACACACACGGAATCCCATTTCCCCGCTTTGTTATGTTATATTAGTTGCATCTCTGTACGGCGTAGCACTGATAAATATAATTGGACAAATAAAATATCCTCTTGTATGAAGATATGAATGATGAAAGGATAACGAAGAAAATATACTTGGGCGAAAGAAGAGGTAAAAGAAAGTGCGGCCGTACGAAAACCACTCGGATTGACCATATCGAACAGTTGTTCAAGGAAATGTATATATGACGATTTACGCGAATGTGACAGAAGCAAGAAGTGTGTTATAGCATAAGGAAGTGTGGCGAACTGCTCTCTCTGCCTACCCCGCAAGAATAGAATAACCCTCTCACTACCACTGTCCCTACTGGAGGACACGAAGATAAAATAAATAAAATCAATTTGAAGCAAATTCTCATACCTAATCCACGGTAAACTTATATTATAGAATGTTTATTGTCTATGACTAAATATGTTTTACTAGTAAATAACTACCAGCGTCCTCCGTGGAGGGCATGGGGCAGAGTCCTAAACGGAAAAAAGTTCTCCTGAATTTATAGGTATAGGATATATTCATAGGTCTCTTCTCCACACCATATCCCATTTATTTGGGGTCGGCGGCTCGGATACTCCCTCTCCATTTTCCCCGATCGAGACAGTCTTCTGGAGTAAGTTCAGGATATATTCATAGGTAAAGATATTAAATCCATAGTCAAAAAAAATATATACCCCTTCTATCATATGTATTCTGGTGGTGAGAGGGATAAACAAACAAACTTTCAAAAATATTATGTTGAATGATTGTGTAATAATGCCGTCTTTCAGTTTCCATCTTCCTTCTCCGTGCTGGTATAATATTGCCTTGCATCTAGAATGCATGAGGTATCTTACTAGAAGAAGACCATTACTCAAGTTACTACATATTGTTGTATGAAATATTACTGAGCTAGAGCAATTTGATTCATTGTTAGTTGTACTATTATGATTACACTATATCATGTTAGGTTTTGAGGTAAATAAATTATTATGGTTCATACTCTATTATGTTCGGGTACTTTTTTAATGTACTTGGGTTGTGTGGTCATAAAATCTCTGTAGAATAGCCTCCTTACATTGTTTACTTATTAAGACATCCGCGGAAAGAGGCTTAAATAATGCTTGTCATACAGAAGTATACAGTTGTTTGATAGATGGATTCGGACCTCTTAAGGGGTGGTAGTAGAGAGGTCTTTTGGGATCTTTTGAGTCGAACTTAGCTTCTAGTCCAAAGTCTTACGGTTTTTGAGATATGCGAGATTTTAACTAATTGCTATGTATTGCAAAATAATGTTACCTAATCAATAAGTACGAGTTGTACGAGTTGCCGCAATTATTGTTCGAAAAATTGCCCGTGTAAGGGCAACTTAACACTTGCCTAAATATTGCGGACCGACATCTGACATTTTTTTTATATTGTGATGAATCTAATGTATAGAATGAATGTATGGAAAATTCTACGGACGTTCGCAATGTTCAGCCACCTTTAGTTAAAATCTTGAATATCTCGAAAACCGTGAGACTTTGGACTGAGCTAAGTTTGGCTCAGAAGATCCCACATGACCTCTACTATCATCCCTTAAGAGATCTGTATCCATCTATCAACCAACCTGCATACTTATGTGTGATAAAAATTGTTTTAAGAGTCTTTCCGTGGATGTCAATTTAAGGAGGCTATTCGCCATATACGAGGAATGTGCCAACTGCCAACAAAATAGAAACATGATAGCGTTTTTTACACTGATGTGCAAAATTATATTAACAATATTTATAATAAAATAAATGTAAGCGGATTGTTTTGTCATGTGAATAACGTTAATTAATTATAATTAAATTAAAGTGAGGAATAAATAAATAACATTTATACCTATAATTAATTATAATAATTTCACCCTTACTATTTGCTGATAAACAAAATTAACTGTGATTTAAATTAAATTTAATTAATTAATACAGATTTATCATTTTTTTTTTGTATATTATCAGATATTTTTACATAACGTACTTCATCAGGGCTCAGACCAGATTTTTGTCTAGTGAGACGGCAAAATTTTCAAACAAACCAAAGAATTTCGTTTATATTTCACAGTAAGCTAAAAGCTCATATAGGTACTTTATACCATTAATATACTATACCCTCACGCCGCACCTTCCTAGCGGGGTAGGCAGGGAGAACGGATCGACAGACTTTTGGACTTCCTTACACACACTTCGGGCTTCAGTCACATTCATGCAATTCCTTATATACACATTCTACACATGTAGATACATACTTACCTATTTATTATTATGTTCTAGGTATATGCTAGTTTTTTTTTTATTGTAGCGTTATAACGCAATTTCCCAATTGAATTATGTTATTATAAAATACTCGTTTGCACTGGAAATTTAAAAATCGAATTTAAATATATTTTCGAATTATTGAGCAACAGTTTCGAAACAGAATTATTGGAACGACCAATTTAAAATAATGAATTCGGACAAAAACACGGCTGTCAATTAATATGATAATCAAAATTCATCACAGAATCTATATTGGACAAGGGGGTGGCGTAGGGTGGGAGAGAGACAGAGGGGGGCAGGGGGGGCTTAGGGGGAGATTTATAATAATAATTTATTGATGAAATAATAATAATTTATTGATGAAATAATAATTAACACGTAAAGTGGGTTGTGATTGTGGTTCAGTATCTACAGGGTGATCATAAATTAAGATACTTTTTTGGTTGATGCTTCGACACTTTTTGGAGTGGTAACGGAAATCGCGAATCGGCAATAAGCCCGCCACTTTTTCATATTGAATACGTATGTTCAATAATCTGTCTATCATTACCCTCGCGTCGCGTCCTTTTCAGGGTAGGTAGAGAGCACAGATCTCCAGACACTCCTGGCATCCGTCACATTCATGCAATTTCTCCGATTCCTTTTACCCAAAACGCGTCCATCCTTGAGGATCTGGTCGACATGATCGGACCAAGTCAGTCTCCAGTCAGTCATACTTACAAAAACAAGACAATGGTAGTGCGCCAAAAGGCGGACTTATTGCAAAAGCAATTATCATACGTTTGTCTGACAGAAAAACAAAAATATCTAGCCCCTAAAAATTGTTTTAAAACTTCATGGAACAATAAATAAAATAAAATCATTTTTGAAAAAAAAAAATATTAAAAGGCGAGACTGCCAACTAACCACTAGTGACATTACATTTGAATTACATAAATGTACTACTACTTTACACTATACCCTCACGCCGCCTCCCTTGCGGGGTAGGCAGAGAGAACGGATCGCCTGACTTTCCTATCCTGACACACACTTCGGGCTTCCGTCACATTCATGCAATTCCTCATATACATTTACGATTACTTTTACTCTAAACACGTCCGTCCTTGAGTATCTGGTCAACATGGTACATAATATATTATATAAGTGCATGAAAAGGTATGTGTGTAAAAAAAATCACTTTGTATAGTGGGTTTATTATTTTATTGACACCTACAACACATATAATATTTGTACATAATGTATTTGTATAAAGCAATAATAATAATAACACTGTCATTGTCTATTCAATCTGCATATTGATAGGATCTGATGCACAGTATGTGGGGTGGGGTAGGGTAGGGTAGGGTAGGAACCTCCCTACCCTACCCTACCCTACATCTATTATTATATATCTACTTTGTGGTCAATAGACAAGCCTTTGTTTATTATTCCATATCAAAATAGTAATAATCATTTATGGTTTACATCACGAAACACACAAGTCAATAAAACATTGTTTTAAAAATTTCCTATACTGGGTTGGACGAGAGGATAAATCGCTGAATTGCTTGCAGTATTATTTTTATAAGTGTTAATTAAGAGTGTGCATACCGACATTTCAAAAATTTCTAAAAACGGGAGACCTTCTATCTCGACAACCGTTACTAAATATGCTTTGGAATAAAATATGGTAGATGCATTGAACCTTTATCTAGGGAATAACCGTAAAAGATTTTTTATATCATGTATAGATTTCTCTAAAAATATTTTTAAAAACACCTCTGATCTTTTTTCCGAAAGACGGATACTCGTTTCCCGAAAGTCGCGGAGTAAAAATTTTTTTTTCTACTGATAATATGTATCAAAATCTAGGGAATAACCGTAAAAGTTTTTTGATAGACGTAAAATTAAGCCCGAAAAATGGAAAAAAACGCTATTTTTACCATTTTATCATGCGATTGTCGCGCAATTTTGAACCTTAATGCCGTGGGAAATGTCTGTGACGTCATTCCTGGTGCCAAGCCCTTAAGTAGGTATCTTGTCGAATCATATTGTATGTAACTACCTAATGTTCACTAGAATAAATAAATAAATGTACACTTTGTAGACTGTAGGTATAAGATAACTTGGTTTCTAATTTGTAAAAATTAAATTAATGTAAAATTGGTGTTGTCGCAAGAATGAAAGTGAGTTGAGATGATTCAGGAAAGAATAATTGACGACAAGATGACAAAAAGAGTCAAAATACATGGATAAAAGATGAGGTATTTAAAATCCTGGTTGTACAAGACTAACCTGGTTCGATAACGTCGACTAGATCTTATTAAGTAGGTACGGTCGGGAACTGGGCACATGGAATGACAGTTCAGATTGCCGTGGAATTTCCATCTGATTTGGAGTCTACTGTCAGGAAAACTCCGTAGTAACAATTTAGCTCCAATACTGCTTCTAGAATGGTTCTAGGACTGCTCTAGAACCAATCTAGGTGCTAAAGCATTACTAGGGCTGTTCTGCAACTGTTGTATAAAAATAAGTTTAATTTAAAATAGACTTGTGCGATTTGTGAGTTTTGCTATAAAATTTCCATATTTGTGTAATAATAATTTGTCACTCTATCACAGGCGAGCGGAGTAGTTTGTTACTGAATTACACACACATGAGCGACGTGTGTATTGTGTAATAATAATGGGATGTTTGCATGTGTGGGTGAGGGAAATGTTACATACTGACAACAATGTTAGGAAGTATGGAAGTGGGGACCTACCAGGCGCGAAGCTATCAAAGAACACGACTCCGATTGAGTTACCTTTTGGAATAAATGATGGATATGATAGTGTCTAATCTGACGTAATCCCATAAGAAATGTTAGCCCCGGCTTCCCTTCTGCTGAAATCCACCCTTCGCCACTGGTACCTACCTACATCAACCAATATTAGTCGGACAGTTCCTGCAGAAAGTTTCTTGCAGGTGAAAACCCGGCCTTAGAATGTCCCGAAAAACTTAATTTACATAGAAGGAAAACCATGAATAATAGATTTCAGAACATATTCATGCAAACGGATTTTAAAACTAAGGTTGTTTCTTCTGCAGAAGTTTTCTTGCAGGTGGAAACCCAGCCTTAGAATGTCCTGAAAAACTGAATTTATATTGAAGGAAAACCATGAAAATTTGATCTCAGAACATATTCATGCAAACGGATTCTAAAGCTCTGGGTGTTTTTTTGAGAAGTAGGTACAGTCTTTTAAAATTCAGTTCAACCTTGTAAAATGATGCAAATGTCCATGAAAATGTCAAAATGTCAAATGTCAAAAAAGATATGATTGTTTTAATATGATTTCGGATACGATACCTCACTCGACCCCACAAAACCTTTGGATTCCCTCATCATCATGACGTTAGGACACAGCCTAGATATTATCGCAAATGTTATTCTAAATTTTCGCAGCGATCTATCGAAAAATGAGGGAGTTATACGAATACTTCAGATCAGATTTTACTTTACGTATAAATAGGTACATATTATTATTTTTTGACAGCGAGTGAGTCAAATCCTGATATTATATGATGAACTATGAACATATAAAAAATACTTAATTATGGTTTCTGCATCATAATTTATTATAGGCAGTAATATTAATTTATGTTAAATAGTTGAAACTTATTGCGATGACTACTTTGCATACAAAGCGATATTCTACCGAATCATAAATAAATTATAGAAGCGTCAAAAATTATTATTTGGTTGGAAATAACTAATAATTATGTAATTAATATTGGTATTAAATTTATGATTCATACCGACTATTTTCATAAAATTAGATACTCTATTCCTATCAATACATATGCGAAGATATATTTATGAATAATAAGTTATTTTAGTTTTGTATTTAGTTAAAGGCAGTAGGCAAAACATCTGCAATAAGTACACGTACCCAAATGATGTCTGCATACTTCAAACTAAGAGCTTTGCTTAGTTGTCATGTCAAAAAAGTATGTTCACAAAAGCAACAAGTAGGTACACAATTTAAAAAAAAGACAATCTTTCATATATTTTAATCATTCATACGATATATTCATTGGGGTTCAAACCCCCCCCTCGAAATTTCTCAGCCAACCCACAGTTTTATACACAGGAAAATGAATCACATAATTACCACATCGTTTTTTTTATCATGTCATGAATTTTCAATACGTACCTAATTATTGTCAAAATCCATTTCATCACAGTTATTTTATTACAAAATAATTGTCTGCGGCGCTAATATAATTATTAAGCTGAGAATTTCTTCACAAAAAATAAATCAGACTTCGAAAGGTTCATTTTTATCTGTTCTAAACCTTCTTATGTTTAATAACAAAATTTCGCCTGCGGCGCTAATCGTTTATCATGTTGTATCTCAGAAATATATCCAGATGCGTTACTAATTTACTATTGAAGGACAACTAGGTTCATCATTTCACCAGTTCTTGAAAAAAATTAGCCTGCGGCGCTTATCTAATTGCAGTGTGAGCATCAGTTCACGAAAAATAAACTGGACTTTTAAACGACTTTTTTTATCTACCCTCATATGCACAATGACAAAAATTTTCGCTTGCGGTGCAATGTGGTACGCAATGGTAATTACATCTAATTTACACAATTTATTGGTGAACGTGTCAGAGCTCTAGCTAGTCTGTAACGAGTTAAAATTTGATTGCAAGATTTGGAGACTATACGCCAGGTGAAGTTGAAAATATAATAGTCCGCACAACAAAATAATATATACATAACTTACATGGATTCCAGTTCTAGATAGTAAGTTGATTAACCACGTGGTAATTAATTTATTGTGTAGATTGATACATACCTGCAACAAACAAAATAGCACAATTAAAAAAATGTTAATAAATTACAAACATTATAAAAAAGTCACACCTAAATTAATAAAATTAGGAAGCTACAAACCTGTAGTGATTGAAATTTTTATTATTTTAACAGCAGTAGTTAGTGCATAGGTTTTATAATTTTTCATACTAAAAAGTGACCTTCTCTCGATACTACTGCCTTCCTAATGAAACGACAGCGTCAAGACTTGTAATAACATATATTAGTTGTTTTCTTCTAAGACAGCATAAAAAAACACAGTCAGTCATAAGGCAACATGTTTTTTTATATATATTGTTTTAGCTGCGATATTCTGGGATTAGATGGTAATATCTGCTATACCTATAGACAACTTGAAAAAAAAAACTTAAGAGTAGGTACCTATGCATATTGATATTTCACAAATTTGTAAAAACTGGAGACCTTAGATATCTCGACAAAAGTAATTTGATTGAAGGAAAATTAACTCCAAAAAATGAGGAAAAAACGCTTTTTAACCATTTTATCTTGCGATTGTTCATGCTATTTTGAACTTTAATGCCATGGGAAATGACTGTGACGTCATAGTTGGGTCGCGAGCTTTATGAAATTCAAACAAATGTCCGGAATGTCGTTGAATAAGAAATTTATTGTTTTTCGGTAAGCATTTGATTATGCTTAATTTAATTTTATTAATCATGTCAAAAATAATAAAAAATAACCACATTACGATAAAATAACATAAGAGATAACTACCAAATACCTAATCAATTATAAATTTTTAATGTGTAGGTAAGTTTGTATTGTTCGTACAGAAAAATTATAAGCGGAGGAAAACCCATAAGAATATTGTTCACGAGGAATAAACCCCAAGAAGGAGAAAAATTACACGGGATTATGCTCAACGGGCAAAAGCTTAAATTTAATAGAATTTTTCGTAGTTATGAATAGGTATATTTTGAATTATTCCTTTGTATAAAATAATATTGGCTTATGTAGATTATGAAAAAATCATTAATTAGAAGATGTATAAATTATCCGATCGATAGGGCTATTATACACTGGGGAATCGGTATAGACATATATTTTACTTTGTGTACTTTTAATACCAATATTGTGTTTGTTTTCGGTTGCAAGCCTTTGCCTCACCACACACGTCCCGAAGTTCAGTTAACGGAATCGACCGTTTTGCAAAAAAGTTCCGATCAAAACCTCTCTCTAAATTCAGCGTCACCCCGATTTTGAATTCAGAAAGAGGTTTTGGTCGGAACTTTTTTGCAAAACGGTCGATTCCGTTAACTGAACTTTGGGACGTTTGTGGTGAGCCTTTAAGATGCTTAACGAAAATGCCCATGCTTTTAGGTTACGCATATTTAATTAAGTATATTTTAAATAAATTGTTATGTTTTTTATTAAGTGTATGGAATGATATTTTGTTATTTTGCCTATTTGATATATTGATTTTTTACATTTATTTATTTTCCTGGGTTGTGTGGTATTAAGTGAGTTATTTGTGTATGTATTTTTTGATTGACCTGATTGTTGTAATGTATTTAAAAGGCTTTTGGCCGTATATAATCTAATAAATAAATAAATAAATATGCAATAAAAGGAGTCCACAATAATAAATAGTTCATCAACAGGAATACAACTAAAAAGTTAGAGCTTTTAACCGCTGGCATTTCTTAAGAGCTTTTTTCTTTTCGAGTTCATTCACCATGATTTTCTTATGGGTTTTTCTGCGGGGATTTACAAGAAATATGTTTGAAATATTTGTTGAGAGGCCTGAACAATAAATCATTGAAATGATAAGTGAAACATGACACCAACTACATGCTTTTTATTTTTAATAAATTATGTTTATATCAACAACAATAGATAAAATATTTACACGTAGTGTAATTTATCAAAGAAATTCTGAAAAAAATTAGGCGTGACTACTTTGGTTAGAGCGATTACAATAATTTCTTTATTCATACAATTTTTTTAATTAAATAAATCATTTTTAAGAGTATGCATACCGACATTTCAAAAATTTGTAAAAACGGGAGTCCTGCTATCTCGACAACCGTTACTAAATTTGCTTTGGAACAAAATAGAGTAGATGCATTGAACCTTTATCTAGGGAATAACCGTAAAAGGTTTTTGATAGACGCAAAATTAAGCTCTAAAAATGGAATAAAACGCTATTTTTACCATTTTAACATGCGATTGTCACGCGATTTTGAACTTTAATGCCGTGGGAAAAGACTGTGACGTCATTCCTGGTGCCAAGCCCTTAAATGCCGTATTTTAATAATCTTCGATCATATTAAAGAAGTTTGTCAGGGGCCCTTGAGGAAACCCAGAAGGTGACGCCAAAAGGCATTAGAAAATTTGAATGTCCGTGCCAACACGACGTGTCTTTTGAGGGGTAGGCAGAGATAACAGAACGCCAAATTTCTCTATCCTCACATACAATTCTTGCGTCTGTCACATTGAAAGGTATGTTGACAGTTGACTAACCTCTTTATAAAAAAAGATCTGGGCTTGTGCACACAATCTCAAACACTTTCCTGCACACTTAGCAGTACGCTGAAAGCTTGTGTCGTGAAGTGCAGAATCGTCGTGCTGAGATTAGAACCCGGCACCTCTTATTTGGGAGTCCTCGCTCTAACCAACTGCGCCAGACGTGTATGTACACTCAAAAGATGTACGACCGGTTTTATAAGATTCACAGCCTGGTAAATAACATTTAAAATATTCATAGAAATATCCCAGATATGTCGGGAGGAGTATTGGATTGGGTAGTGGGTACCTACCTATTTGAGAGCATTAACATAATAGGTATTATTATAAGCTAGGTATAGCCCCGACGTTGTCCGGATAATTGTTATAGACAACAAATAAACGCCTAGGCGAAGAAACAAAAAAGAATAGATAATATCTGTTTATTTTATCAACGTTTCTCAATGTGAAGTAACCAGCGACGACTAAGAACTCATCATGTATATGCCCAAAAAATACATATTCTAATGAGCAGGGCTGTCCCTAGATACAATGCCGCCCCAAAAATATGTGTAAATTTATAGACACCTGGTTAACAGTTTTAAGATACGAGTGCATACCTAGTAGGGAGAGCAATTAAGATTTTAATACTGATTTGGAATTGAAACAAGTAAATAGCACCAAAGGCGAATATTTTTAGAAAATATGGGAATGCTGATACTCGCAAACATGTTTGCATCTAATTATATGTACAAGACAAATGACGGTGTACCTAACTACCGCCGCAGTCAAATTTTTATAATTAATTACAAATTACATACAAAGTGCCGCCCTTAGGCTTTGCCTAACTGGAAGAGCATTATTTTTCAATGATTTGCTGAAGCCTGGATTCTTCTGCAAATATACTCAAAAATGAGCTTAGCCAGTACATATTAATATACCAACAATCGCGATGTGATGTTATCACAAAAAATCCTGCTTAGCTTTTTGGTAAAAGTTCACAAAAGTAGGTATATCTAGCCAGATATTATGTTGTTTCTTTATCCATAAAGCTTCTTATATTAAATTAAAATATAGGCACATGTGTAATATTGTAGTTATAATTTAATACCCACTATATAATCGAGAAAAAAGAGGCAGATATTAAAATAAGGAAGAGATTGCCCTAAGGCGAAAATACTAATATTATTATTGTATGGCAAGACATGGAGATATATTGCTTACTCGATAATTTATTAACATGATAAACCAGTGAGTCTTGGTCGAATCGAGTCGAGTACAATACACATCTATAACTGCTTTGGTATTTTGTATGGAGAAACTTGAATAAGATGATTTTGGGCACAACATTTGGATGCTTTATGTGTGGTTATTAATACAATCTTTGGAACCTGAGGGGAAAATTGAGGATTAGTGGGCCGTAACCGAAAAAGGCATCAAGACTCTCCATGCAAGATTTCCAGATGCTATTTTTGTCAGTCAAATTTATTCGAAGACATCTATTTATGCAATAAATACATGAAAATTGAAAAGATATTTAAATAGCGGAAGACCATTTGCAGATTGCATCAGGATCATATTATCTATCTATCCTCTCATGCCGTATTCCTCGCGGTGTAGGTAGAGAGAACATAAAGCCAGACAGTGGGGGCAGGGAGGAGCCGCCCCCCTCTATAGATTGGAAAAGGTATATACTTTTACATATTAAATTATGAAACCCCACATTATTACCATACATTTTCTAATCTCATTAAAATGCGATTTTTTTGTCAATCTGTCAACATATTCTAAGCATCTATGTTTATTCAATAGTTGTTGCAGGTTTTCACTATGATCCATATGTCGATTTATTTTTCGGGTTCATCGTGTAGTGATCAGCTGCTCGGATTGTGACCAAGGCAAACCAAAGGCAACCACAATCCGTGACCATGGCGGCAGCAGGTTCGCCGAAACGTCGGAGCATCTGATCACTACACGATTAATCCGAAAAACGAATCTACATGTCTATGTTTATTCTATTTGATTTAAGGACTGACTGACTATATCAGTTAATCTTAAAATCTATCTACTAACTTCGATCCTCAGCAATCAGGAAAACGTAATGTAAAGATGAAATCGTCCATCCTGGATTAGGTAGGTACTTCTACGTTTTTATTGCAGTTTAATGTTCATATCCCGGGAGAGTAATTTGATTATGTTGTGTAGGTTTTTATATGAGAAAAAAATGTATTTAATACGGCACGCTCATAAAAAAGATAGGTAAAATGTAGCTACAGAAGAATGAATCATATTCGCTTCTCTTACGAAATACTGGATCAACTTTAAAATTCGATAATTTGTTAAAATTATTTTCAATATTCGTGAATGGTCGTAGCGTTTCATCATAAGAATAATCATAAAAGAGTCCACATATCCTCTACAACGTATGTAATGTAAAAAAAGGTGGAATATCATTGGTAGAGTGTCATAAATGCATATTTAAATAAATAAACAAACCTTCATTAGCCAGGAAAAAATGCATTGTAAATTACAAGCAAGTAGGGGTACTTACCTGGTGTGTCAGGAAATGGAGACCTTGCAAAAACAATAATGCTTCAGTTACCTCAGATTTTTATCTTTATTGTGTCAATTGAACTTTTTTTTGTGTCGTTATAGGTACGTTGCCAACAAATAATTCTATCTGTGACAAGGTCAAAAAAATTCATAAAATAAATGAATTACGAAACCTTATAGGTAACTTGGGAGCAGGCACATACTTGAATAAATTTGAACGTCATTTACATAAATTTAAGTTGTGTTACCGTTCTGGTGGTGTGCGATCCACAACACCCACAATGTAAGATGAGAATTTTACCAATGAATGGATGCAATGGGTGGTCCTTCAAGGTCCTGTTTCCTTGGTCCCTTAACTTCAGATATTTGTAGGATATTAGACAGATTTAGTTACTTTTAAACGCCTAATTATTTGATCATTACTCGCAGCCGAGATACCTTCACGGAAAGCAAGACAGACGACGTGTCTAATCTATCTTAAAATAATGGGAATATTTCTTTGATGGCAATAACATCACACTTAGGTACCTATTAGGTGCTTAATATATATATATATATATATATATATATATATATATATATATATATATATATATATATATATTTTAATTAAAAGAATGAATCTAGTTTTATCGGAATAAACCCAAATACATCTTCGCACACTTCACAGAAAGCTTAAAAGCTTGTGTTGTGAAGTGGGGTAGGTCGGGGATTGAACCCGCGCCCACTGGATTCGAGCGCGTTACCAACCAGGCTACCGACCACCTCAAAACATACAGTCATTATTGTGGGGTAACCGGCGATAATTTTCCAAACGTACACTATTTTATTAAGTTTTGCATTTGCCACGATTTCATTTAACTTCATATGTCGTTTTTGTTGTTGTCTACATCTAAATTATATTCGTCATTTTTTAATAAATTTCCAGTGTCCCAGCACCTTTGAAATTTCGCACACATTTAGGTGTAAATTTTAATTGATTTTATTTTTATAGGAAGAAAAACTTATAAGAAAGTTTGTTATTTCTTTATTGAGATTACTGATTTACTTTCATATGACTTTTTTTTACTACAAACCGGTAATCCAAAACATTCTTCTTAACACTTAGACTAATCGTTCAGGACTTTAAAAATTTGTGCTCTAAACGATTGAGATCAACGACCTTAATAGTAGGCAAAGAATTTTGATAATAAGTTAACATTAAATATTTGCTTCAGCAATACAGGATCCCATAAAAAATACACCCATATGCAAATGTGTTAATGTTGATACTTATTCATAGGAAAATATACAGTGTGTTAAGAATCCTACAGAAATATTGTAATTTACGACTACAAAACCTATTAGTTTTATTAATAAATGCCGCATAATAAGAAAATATAATGTGGAATAGGCACAAATATAATTAATTTCATATAAAGATACCAGAGAGGTTTCATTAATATATGCTAATTTAATTCTAGGAAAGAAATATACCTACCTACGTAATTTAATAATTTTAATATGTAGAAAAACATTCCAACCAATATGGCGTATGAGTCATTAGGCTGAATTGAGACAAATTCTTCTTTTAATTAAATTCTGTCAAATATGGTTAGTAACGCTATCCATTAATTTGCGAATCTGATTAACCTAGCATTCAGACTTAGTTTTCCATAAATTATTTTGCGAAATGAGTTTTTTGTGACTGTTAGGTCCAATTCTGCGACTAATTAAGTTGGCACTGACTAAAGTAAGACGTCATGGGCGTCGCCATCTTCGGAGCGTAGAAAAATTTAAAAATATTAAATAGCACGAAAAACGCGTAAATAGCGCTGCAGGTGAAATTGTTTTGTGAGACAGAGTGAAGAAGTTCGTGTTGTAGCTTGGTTTATTTTCTTATAAAAAATTGTCTAAAAAATATAGGTAACAAAAATAGCGCCGCAGCTGAAATTTCATAGATAAAAATAGTAGAACAGTTTTTTTTTTTTATATTGAGATATGTTATAGGAAAGTTACTGAAAAATGGATGTGGCTGAAGAAAGTCAAATCAGGTGTATGGTGGATTCTGATGTTGATCAGAATGAAAGTCAATAAGTTGAGATGGTTAGGTCATGCGGAGAAGAGGAATGAAAGGATAACAAAGAAAATATACTTGGGTGTAATAAGAGGTATGGTCAGAAGATTCATTTTGTCAGAAAGACCAGTCATTCTGACAAAAAAAAATGTCAGCTGGTACCTCATACACACTAAGATACATCATACACATAGCGCTATCTTGTGCCAAAATGTCGCACTTAATCATATTGTTCACCAGAATTATTAACGCATTCTCCATGTACCTGGTTGATGATTCCGACTTTAGTATCAAAACATAATTAAATTAAAACACATTAAGCAAAATGCCGGCTCGGAGACAAGCGTGGCCGATCAATTTAGCCGTGGCAAATCATTGTACATATTATTCAGAACACGAAATAA
The DNA here is from genome assembly GCA_963576895.1 of Ceraclea dissimilis. Lineage (NCBI taxonomy): Eukaryota > Metazoa > Arthropoda > Insecta > Trichoptera > Leptoceridae > Ceraclea > Ceraclea dissimilis. Next base: position 3,662,832 of record OY756360.1, read on the forward strand.
GAATAAAATAAAAACACGACACATTAGTTGTTAACGAAGAGTGTTGAATGGGAAATGTCGTATAAATCAAAATAACGCCATTCGTGAGAACATAGATGAGGATACAGGTAATACATAATCAAATCCCTCTGTAACGAATACCGAAATAACGAAATTTCTCGTAAAACGTCACTTCAGTTTGTCCCCGAAAAACATTCATACAAACTGTACCTACCAAAGCATAATTCATTGTAATGAAATTAAACCTCAGATTACGCAAAATTTTAAAATTTTACATACTGTTTCCAGGAATGCAGGAATTTCCAATGCAGGAATGGCTGGAAAAGTTCGAGTCAGAGACATCCAGTGCTGGAATGAGTATCAGCGCGCCCAAGTCAGAAGTAATGGTTATAAGTCGCCAAGAGGAGGACTGCGCAGTGTTTGTAAAGAACACTCAGTTAAAGCAGACCAATACATTCAAGTATCTTGGGGTGGAGTTCACGGCAAACGGACGTCAAGAAGCCTGTATAAACAAGAGAATCACAGCAGCAGGCAACGTATTGAAAGCACTAAAAAACCCAGTGATCACTAGAGAGGAATTGAGCCAGAAAACTAAGATCACAATATTTAAATCTATATATAGACCAATACTCACCTTTGGTCACCAGATATGGATGCTTCACGAGAATGTAAGGTCAAGAGTACAGGCAGCTGAGATGAGGTACCTCAGAGGAGTGGCAGGAGTAACCCTGAGAGACCGTATAAGGAACGAGTGTGTTCGGGAGGCTCTCGAGGTGGAACCCACACTCCTCTTCATAGAGAGGTCTCAGCTGAGATGGCTAGGACAGAGGAGCGGCTTCCGTTAAAAGCTCTGGAAGCCGAGGGTGCAGGCAGAAGACCGGTGGGCCACCCCAGAAATAGCTGGCAGAAGCAGGTGACAAAGTTGTGCGAGGAGAGACTGTGGTTGGAGTGGCCAGAGGTCCTGGAAGCTGCGAGTGACAGGGGCCTCTGGCGAAGATATGCAGATGCTTTGGACCCCCGACCCAATCAAGGATAGACGGGGAAGAAGATGTATGTATGTACATACTGTTTCCGCATATCAAAACAGAAAAAAATGAAACAAATATGGTCAATATCACACAGAATTATTTATGTATAGTAGCGGAATACATTGAAAAAAATGCCACCAAATCCACCCAATGATCACGCATTGCATGTTCTGTTGGGCGTCAGTAGGTGAAATATTGAAGACTTTGTGTAGTTCGTATGTTCCTAACGTATACAAAATAACGACACAAAATGAGTACGTACCTAATACCTATGCAATTAATTACGTGTGGGAAAAATGAAAATTAAACTTCGAATCGAGAAACAATGGGCGATGAGAACTTTGAAAGCTCTCGTCGAAGCTTATTATTATTGTTGTATTATAGTTATACAAGTTTTGTATCAAAAAGCTTTGGTACAATCAATGGATGAATGGAGCTTTATTATAACAAATGTATGCAAGGTATTCATCGCTCATATCCGTATCGAATCATGAAATATCCGATTAAAGTTGTACAGGTATCTGCCAGGGTTGCGGGGATACTGATTATCTTGATAAATCCAAGATAAATATGCGTTGATAATAATTATCATGATAAAAACACTTTTGTCCGCGAGAGATATTGCATCACGTGGTGATTGACAATAAAGAAGTCAAGAAGAAAATTAAGCTTAAATAAGGGGTGTGTTCAACACTGGACGAGAGAAGGCTGATGATGATGATGAAGGGGTGTGAGGAAACGCGGCCGCCCGTGACTGACCTGGTCCGATCATGTCGACCAGATCCACAAGAACGGACGCGTTTAGTGACGAATGTGTAAGGATATGGCTGTCTGGCTCTCTATCCTCTCTGCTTACCCTGCGGCGTGAGTGTATAGTTAAATATAAAATTAGGTTGTGTTGATGCGTTTTTATTTTTAAAAGGAAAAATTAGTAATACATAAATAAAATAAGTCTGAAAGATGAAGGATGACAATTACTTTCACGTTTTGGGTACTTAGTTATTACATTATTGGCTCAATATAGGATAATCATTCATCAATGAATATAATTATTTTGATAATTTTCAACCCTGGTGTGTACCTGAGTATTTTATAGTCTTCAGGTCTTGAACGGTAATGTTCATTTAAAAAAAAGGACTATTTTCCTTCAAGGTATAATAGGAATATATTATTTTGTGCCCATGTGTAGACATACGTGATGCACTTTAGTATAGTTATCGATATTTTAATTGATTTTGCAATTGATTTCAACATGTGTGGTCTTTGATTTACATTATTGAAAAAAACTTAACCATACTTTTGGGAAGATCAACATGATTTGGTCCTAGTCGTATCTTATCGACGTATAAGCTGAGATGGTTAGCGCATATTGAGAAGATGAATGAAAGAAAAGTATTCGCTTATATTTCTCCATACAAATCAAATGAATTAGAATGTAACAATTGAAACGTGTTTATGATAAAAAAAATAGAATAATTTTACGAGTATACTGTCATGTCAAACATGTGTGTAAAATTTCAAGGTGCTGGGACTTTGGGAAGTTATTCAAATTGTCGTGACAGTTATTTAGTAAGTATCATGATAATATAAAATTTTACCGAAACGTCAGAAACCAGAATTGATTGACACGATTTAAGAGATGAAAAACGTAGGAAATGCAAAACGAATCATTTGCATTTTTGATTCTTCTCTTCTTGTTCTTCTTCTTCATTAGCCTTCTTCCCTCCACTGCTGAATATAGGCCTCTTTCAACTGCCTCCACTTGTCTCTATTCTGACCCTTTCGCATCCAGGCTCCTCCAGCGATTTGGACAATGTCGTCGGTCCATCTCTTTTGTGACCTTCCGACACTCCTTCTATCTGCCCAAGATTCAATATGCGTGAATATTATTATTTTTGATACTTAAATGTTGACATTCGGCCGAGAATCTTAGAATTACATAATTGTACATGCTTTTAATTTTACGGCCATTAAAAACTTAAGGAAAGTTTACGGCTTTAATTATTGAAACAATATAAACATCGAGATACAAAACCTCTCTTGTATTATACTATGTAATATATTGTCATTAACAAAAATTTCGCACGGCTTATTTCAATTAACTATTTGATTGGTATACACAGGCACGGCGCCGACAGTTAGTGATGGGAAATTATTATTAATCGACATAAAATATCGCACAACATCGATTTTTTTATCACATCGACTTCGATTATTAACATAAAAGAACCTTGAACTTCATTTACTAACATTATTATGTGACGATTTTTTCAGGGGACTCATAGGTATTATGCAAAAACTTAAGTTGCAAAAACGTATTATTTAATGCAATTTAACTATAATTATTATTTTCTATTCGATCCACTTCCCTTGTGGGGTTGGCAAAGAGAACAGAACGCCAAACTTTCCCGCCCTTGCATTCACTATTTGCTTCCGTCACATACACGCACGTCTATTTCTCTTACTTAGTTCACGACCGTCCCTGAGAATCTAATCGATATCATCAATGCAGGTTTCACTAGGCTACCAAGGATTTTTAATACCCCTCTTTCGCCCACATGTGCTCTTTAAATAATATATATTTTTTAATATCTTAAAATAACAACGAGAAACATTACAGCTTTAGCCTTTGTGTTGCTCCGTGCTAAGGGTAAAAGAATTTTGACACTACCTACCTATGCACAATACAACATGAACACAAAATGCTACTATACTTCGACTGTATGATACTGACACTGCAGGCACGGGATGACTATAAGTCCGCCCTTTAGCAAACCCCTTGTTACCTATGTTAAACTATTGATCATTTTTTTCGGCTAATCAAGACTTAGATGAATATATTAATAAAATATAGTTGTGCCCATCACTACAATCGATAATACAAAATGCCTGCCAATTTTAATACTACAACAGGTAACAGACGATCAGATTAACTGGCAACAAAAAACTAAACGTGTTTTTTGTGTATTATAATATTATATAACTAATATAAATGATTACATTTGAGTGGGCCGATGATTGTACAGTACCTACCTATTGTTGTGTTTTACATTACCTCTCTAAATTTATTTCTATACTGTGTTTTGTATTTATACAGAGTTTTGTTAATACGTTACTTATTAAGTTTTTTAACCCAGCAGAGACTGGGTAATTAAATTCGCGAAATACTTTTTCTTTCTTCGTTGCCTCTTCCCAGTTCACCTGGTGTCGGCCCTTCTGGTACGCAGTCTCCAAGTCTTTCTGTCATGTGTCATCTCACTGGTCAGCTGCTTCTCCCTTAGGTCTTTCTCAATACTGTTCCACCAGGTGGCTTGTGGACGACCTCGACCTCTCGCTTGTGTGGGTTAGTCTAGTGCAAGTCTGACCACGTGATCGTCATTTCGTCTGTTTTGCTTGCGAGTGGCGCTAGTGTCGCATATTTTTTATATGGAAAAATGTAACGTCACCGTTTTTTTTTTATAAGAATTTTTAGTTCCAGAAATCACCGATACACGCAGTCTTTATCTGGTACCACTATATCCTAATTTTGAATGTCATCGATGAACATAAATGACAAGCCAAATCTTTTTTTGATAATTGATAGATGTAGGTAGGTCTAAAACCTACGTGCGTAGGATTTTTAATATTCTAAGGAATCTAAGGCATCAGGATTATCATACATTTTTCTGGTATTAATTAGTTGCTCAGCAGAATGTACGTACCTAGTACCCGTATTCCTCACCCTTTCCTGACAAAACATAAAATTACATTTTATGAAACATTTTAGTCGCAAGTACCTATATGGCGAGTAGGTACGAGATTCAGTTCCATATACCTGACAGTTTCAAGAGCTCATACATAGATACCTCCAGTTACTAATTATCATATTACTATTGGTTTGTTTTCTTTCCGGGCGATGTCAGATACTAAAGCTTATATTGCATGAGATTGTAAAGAAGCAACATAAATCTTTTGGTGAATAATGTAATGGATGTCGATCCTTTACATAAATTCATTTCTACCCACGCCTGAGATGTTCTTTTTTAATGAACATAATGTTCGGTTCATTATACGGTATCATGTTATACAAGAGTTTATATAAGGGTGCCTTCCCACGACAAGTGAATCCGGATTCGTACGCGAATCTGGATTAATCCCTTCCGGATGGATGATTTCGTGCACGGGGTATGGGGAAATAGTTCCCTATTTTTATAATAATATAATAATTCATTGTATTAATATTTATAACTTTTTAACTTTAACGTTGTAAATTTTGAAAATATCTTGAGTCCGTTGAAGCAATAAATAAATAAATATATAATATAATAAATAGATAATAATAATTATCTCTGTCATACTGTTGAATATATACTAATTCTGTTTTTGTGTTTAAAAATTAGATCGATCAGGTACGATAATAAATTATTGTCTTTACACCAATATTAATTGTAATTTAGTAAAAAAAAATAAAAGAAAGCATTGCCTGCGGCATTAATTAAACTTGTTTGTGGGTGATATTTTTTAAAGTTTGTCACACGGAGTTTTTGTATCTTGTATCACGCGTTATTTTTCAACACCGGTTTTTCTCAAATTAGCTGCTAATCTCTTTCAGTCCCGTTATGGGCCCGCTACACGCTCGCGAGTCACCACGACCTTTTGGTGTTCATGAGTAAAAAGGCGTCAACGGTCGGTTACGTACATGTCAAGATAAACGATCCATCCGCACCCCTTTTTACTCATGAACACCAAAAGGTCGCGGTGACTCGCGAGCGTGTAGCGGGCGCATTATGTGTCGGGGTGTACATTATATTTATTTTGTACGGGAAAAAATGTCTGCCATAACTGGAAATTAGAGAACCCATTAAATAATTTATTTATTTATTTTTAATATTATTAATGTCGATATTATCAGAATAAAAGAATAGCGGCCCAGTAACAGTGCAAAAATTGTGCTGTTTCAGGTCCGTGGTATTAGAAAAATATAATGTTTGGTACCTTAAACTTTTTTTCATTTTAAATAAAATTATAATTTCTTTATCATTCGTGTGTTATTTAGACTAATAGATTAGGTACATAATTTTTGAAGGGAGACATTTGAAAGATTGGCATCATACTGATAAAATGCACCACATGGACTTATAATTCGATGTAACAAAATTCCAGAAAAATTAATTCAATAAATAATAAGAAAATATAATGTTCCCCACTCTATGGCAACTGGGGAATCTAAATTTATACATTATTTATTTTGATTTTATTTTTCGAATTATGCGGGTGTGTCTGTCTCCCTCACTCTCGTTGTATATTGTAACAGTACGAAACCCATAAGCATATTGCTCAAAATAAATAAACCCCACAAAAGTCGTACAAAAGCCACACAGGATTTTTTTTAGGGATAAAAGCACAAATTTAATTGAATTTTGTAAATAAAATTAATTGTATCGATTAGTATTCGAGTAAATTATATTAGGAACTAGAATAGATTAAAAAATACGAATAAGCAAGCGGATCTAAAATGGGATAGACAATGATTTCAACATTTTATAAATAATTCATCTACTGAAATCCAACTAAAAAGTTTAAGCTTTTATTATTTGAGGATTTTTTATTGGTTTTTAATCATCTGTAGACCATATTTAAGGCACTTGGAATCGTCAGGTTTACAAACACAAAATCAAATGCAATAAATCAATAAACACAACAAAAAAGAATGAAAGCAATAAACACATAGACAATACAAAACTATAACACATTTGTGGTACAATTTAATGCAGGTCTGGATGTAAATTGTCCAGAACTACATTAAGTACGTCATATTTCTGAAGGGTTTTTGTGTTTTTTGGGGTTCATACTACATCATCGTAAATACTCCTATGGGTTTTTCTTCGGAAACCGTTGTGTATACACGCGCTGAAACATGTAAGTAGGGTTGTCAACATTTTTTCAGCTGATTATTCCATCTGCATCAATAAGTAATTTTAAAAAGTTATCGGAAGCCTGGTTGCTAACGCGCTCGATCCTCGATGCCGACATACCCCACTTCACGACACAAGCTTTTAAGCTTGTTATGAAGTGTACAAATATGTATCAGGGTGTAATTCGATAATTTTATGAAAATAAAAGAAAACATACACATTATCTTATTGTTCTTGATATCAGTTCTTAACTCTTTTTTTGTTGCTTCCTTCATTGTCCCCTCCTTCCTTCCTCTTCTTCTTCCTCTTCCCATGCTTCCTCCTTCCCTACCATAAATGTTTTATAGATATAAGATATATATTTTAAACTATGTAATGTAATCTATTTGTTTTACGTGTGTGCTAATTGTGAACGGATGTAATTGGTCTTGTGTATTGATATTTTTGTATTAATGTACCTGCCAATGTTTGTTTTTGTGACTGTATCTGTTCCATGTGCAATAAATAAATAAATATCTACTTATCTATTTAAATAAAAACTGTCATTTTATGAACTGCTTGAATTTTATAATATTTTTATTTGCTAGAAAAGTGTGGTTTTCTCAATTTTCAAATTAATGTAAATTACACACTCATTCGTCAGTCGAAAACTGCAGGCAATGATATAATTCTTAAACTGCGTTTAAATTTTACAAGTGAAGCGGATTTGGTTGATATTTTCTTAGTTGTTGCCAAAAAAAAATATATATAGTATTTTGCGATCCATATATTTCTTGCAACTCACTTTCAATATTATTATTATATTCTAGTACGGTTGACAACCCTCGTTGTTAGTGAATATATATCCGAAAATATATCGAATAATAATTATTTTTATTGTAAAATTGTTACAAAAATATACAAATTACCCGACTAGCAAAAATTACAACACGTTATTTTCAGTTAATGTAGGTAGCTACATGTTATCAATTTAGTATCATATTCTTGTATTATGTATTTTTGTACCTATGAATAACTTTTGAATCAGTATTAGTTTACAGTAAGTAATGTTAAGAGTATGCATACCGACATTTCAAAAATTTCTAAAAACGGGAGACCTTCTATCTCGACAACCGTTATTAATTATGCTTTGGAACAAAATAGGGTAGATGCATTGCACCTTTATATAACCGTATATAACCGTAAAAGATTTTTTATATCTTGTATAGATTTCTCAAAAAAAAAATGGAAAACACCTCTGATCTTTTTTCCGAAAGACGGAAACTCGTTTCCTGAAAGTCGTTGAGTAATTTTTTTTTTGTCCTGATAATATGCATTAAAACCTAGGGAATAACCGTAAAAGTTTTTTGATAGACGCAAAATTAACCACAAAAAAATAAAAAAAAACGCTATTTTTACCATTTTATCATGCGATTGTCACGTGATTTTGAACCTTAATGCCGTGGGAAAAGACTGTGACGTCATTCCTGGTGCCAATTATATAGGAAATACCTACCGATTCGGTATAATACTTTAAGTAAAAGTTAATGTCGCCGCCACACGCTTGCGAGCGTCTACGAGTTTTTTGCGTTCATGAGTAAAAAGGCGTCAACGGTCTGTTACGTAAACGAGCCAAGACAAACGTTCCATCCACACGCCTTTTTACTCATATACACAAAAAACTTGTGGGCGGCGACAAATGGAATATATATGTATTACGTTTAATAGTTATACTATAGAAAATGAAGTAACGTAATAAGCTAATAGGTACATAAATATATACATAATTATATTTTTTAATAAAACGTTTTTTATTTTGTGAGAATCAACACACACACACACAAACACACCCTCACACACACACACACACACACACACACACACACACACACACACACACACACACACAGACACACACACACACACACACACACACACACACACACACACACACACACACACACACACACACACACACACACACACACACACACACACAATTATATTACACATTTTGTAATTATCAAACTATAAATTAACATTGAAATAATTGAAAAAAAAGTTTAATTTTAATTAAAATACATTTTAAAATAGAAAAGAAGAAATAAAATGAAAAAAACTGTCTGTTTGGGATGTTTCCTAAAGAAATATCTACGTATATGTATATTGGATTCAACACTTGTATTGCAAGTTATCCAAACGCTATGGATTAGACGGATTCATCTGGATTCATCAAGGCGTGTCCGCGGATTCACAGGCAACCTATTTCCCACGATCCGTGCACGTCTGCGATATTACGTACCGCCATACAAATCGCTATGAAAAAGTCTGTAGATTCACGGACTCACTCCTTCCCACGGCATGCGAATCTACGGACGAAGCAGGATTCACCTTCCGTGGGATATAGCCATTACAATGCGAAACGGACGTCACATGTAGTAGATTCTTATACGTTGGAGAAGATCGGATAAGAATAGGTTTTTAGTGAGATGATTGACTGTAAGACGGGTGTTCTTAATGAACTTGAAACGAAAAAATTATATGCACGCGACTTTCGGGAAACGAGTTGCTGTCTTACGGAAAAAAATCAGAGGTATGCTTCACATTTTCTTTTGAGAAATCTACAAATGCAAGATATAAAAAATATTTTATGATCACTCCCTAGATAAAGGTTCAATGTATCTACCGTGTTTTTTTCTAAAGCATATTTATCCAAGGTCTCTCGTATTTTTCTTTTAATGTCAATATGCATACTTTTTTTCGCTATATTTGAAGCCCCATGATCCCCAAATAGATCTCCCTAGGTTTTTCCGCATTTTTAAGAAATATGGTTAGAGATAGGAGAAAGCAGTCAATGACAAAAATAATCCTTACTAAATTCTCTACAAAAAAATCTCCAAAGGTAGAACTAGCAGTTTACTAGCAGTCAAAAATTCAATTTTTGGGAAAGAAAAATCAATTGTAAGCTGTACTCACTACTACACTAGATGCTGTGACAGGTGGAGCAATACCTATGACCTATGGCATCAGCTCCAGTACTATGGCTTGTAGATTATACTGGAGCTAGAGTACACTGGAAGATACTTAGCTGACAATGGTGCAATGATCTCATAAAGCCAATTCTCCTTCTATATGCAAAAGTATCCATGGATTATTTGATTAACACCCACGCAAATTGCAGCAATCCAATAGTTTATTATAACTGCTTCATCTATACTAGACTCTTTATTAATTAAAAAATAAAAGGCGTAGGTAGACTTGTGTAGTAATATTCTTTACTTTTTTAAAGAAACCCATAATGAAATTGCGATTTATGACCTATTCTATACGAAGTTTATTACCCATATTGTTTAACATAGCCATTAATAAATTAACGTTTAAGTTGTTTTGAATACAGTATTAACAATTTGTTGTTAAACTTCTTCCAATATGTTTTGCGTAGATACTTAAGAGTGTGCATACCGACATTTCAAAAATTTCTAAAAACGGGAGAACTTCTATCTCGACAACCGTTACTAAATATTCTTCGGAAAAAATAGGGTAGATGCATTGGACCTTTATCTAGGGAATAACCGTAAAAGATTTTTTTTATCTTGTATAGATTTCTCAAAAAAAAATATTATAAACACCTCTGATCTTTTTCCGAAAGACGGATACTCGTTTCCCGAAAGTCGCGGAGTAATTTTTTTTTGTACTGATAATATGCATTAAAATCTAGGGAATAACCATAAAAGTTTTTTGATAGACGCAAAATTAACCCCAAAAATGGAAAAAAACGCTATTTTTACCATTTTATCGTGCAATTGTCACGCGATTTTGAACCTTAATGCCGTGGAAAAAGACTGTGACGTCATTCCTGGTGTCATGCCCTTAAGTCTCACATTTTCTTTATTGTGTAAGTATGAAGGTAGTAAAGAGGGGTCGGAAGGCCACAGAAGATATGAGAAGACTATATAACCTTCGCAGCAAGTAGACAGTGCGTGCAAAAGGCGAGTGATAGAAAAGAATGAAATGTTTGGAAGATGTCTGTATCCAGCAGTTGAAAGGCCAGACTCCATACTACATATTATAGGTATACTTAGATATTTCCTGGTCAGTGGAAGTAAGAGAGGGCGTCCGAAGAAGTACCTTGAGGAGACCATCTGAGGGAACATGGAACAGCTGGTGTTTAATCCAGAAGACTGCTTCGATTAGGGCAAATGGAGAAAGTAGATCCGAGCCACCGACCCCAAATAAATGGGATATGGTGTTTAGAAGAGAAGATATACTTTGCAGTATTCTTACAATAGTGTAGAAGAATTAAAGATGAACATTGTCGGGCTTACGACCGACCTCGGCTGGCTTAAGTGATCACCGAGATCGGTCGTAAGCCCGAAAATGTTCGCCCTTAATAATTCTTCTACACTGTTGTAGGAATACTGCATTGTACTCGTATATACTACGGAATGTAGAAAAATCCAACGCTTTACAAGTATAATTTGTGATAACAAAAATAATTCAAGTGAAGATATACCTACTTACCTAGATATTTATTAAGATTTTTTTCTATCAGTGGTTCATGTTTCGTACACAAAGTCCCCATCATCATGCCGACACGTCCCACGGTCTAATCGCCGGCACGATCGCATCACGTAATGGGTAATTTTATTTATCGAGTAATTTGATTCTGATGTCGAGCGGCAGGTAAAAATGTTTCCTGTCCTGGGAATGTCCGCCCGGGAACACAGCAGTTTTTTTTATTTATTTCTTTATTCAATAATAATATTAGGTAATGGGTACCAGAGGTGGGCACCGTTAATCAAAAAGTTAACTTCGTTAATCGATAATCCGTTAACTAAAAGTTAACTTCGTTAATCGATAATCCGTTAACTAAAAGTTAACTTCGTTAATCGATAATCCGTTAGCTAAAAGTTAACTTCGTTAATCGTTAAGGCGTTACATTTTGAAAACTGTAACGGATGTTAACGTTAATCCGTTAAAGCGTTAATGTAAAAAATCACGGTTAAATGGCATGAAATAGAACTACATAAGTACAACTACTATCACATTTACACTATCGCGATGTGTCCCAACAAAGTGAAATTTCTTTTCCAAGTCCCAACCCACATACGATACCACACTACCACACACAGCCCCATACAACCCTTGGATTATCAAATGCCTGCACCGCCAGTGGATGATGTGTATGCAAACAATCAAATATTAACGGACTTAATTAACGGAAGTAAAATGTAACGGAAGTTAAATAATCCGTTAACAATTTTTGGAGGTGAGAAAAGCGTTAAATCGTTAACCTAAATGTTAACTTGGTTAATTAACGATTAACGGATTAACGCTTTTACACGTACCATCTTGCATTCTTATATATTTTATTGAATTTGATCCGCGTGCCAACCCACAACTTTTTTCATTCATTTTTTTTCTATCTCCACTTGGTGTATCGACAATATTTTATTGTTCATACCATCCATCCATGAGAAAATATTTAAGAAGATTTATTGTGGACAAAGTATATACGACAACAATTAAACAAACAATAAACTTTATAGGATTGTTTGAACTTATCACAAAGCTGCTTAAGTTAACCACAATTCGAGTAGATTTATTAGTGTATTAAATTTTCTATCTACTTATCTATCTGTCCACCCCCTCACGAAGAATCCCTTACGGGGTATGCATTAAGGTCAGAATACACGTAACTGCCCAACCCCGATAGGAACACCCTCCTCATTGTTTCTGTGCGCCAATCATTTAAGAATGGTGTACCGACAAGGCGCAAAGCTACCTAAGAACACAATTTCCATCGAGTTACCTTTTGGAAAAAATGATAGGTGTAATAATGTCTTAATCTGACGTAATCGTTATCCTATTATATTAAAATGTTAATTCCGGTTTCCCTTTTGCAGAAATCTGCCCTTCGCCATTGGGCCCACTACCTACAATAAAATCGGGTTCCAAAATAAGGTAATAAAAAATCCGTTGAGTTGAAAAAGAGTTCTTTTCAGTGACTTATAAATTGCTGCGTTAACCCTGTAATAGGTTTACAAAATATTGCTGCGGTTAGTATAGAACAGTATCCCACATAAATATTTTAGTTCGTTTGTTTATATCACCACTTCCCATTTAATATCATTTCTCTCATGGGTTTCCATGGATACAATTTTTTTCCATAGAATTACTACTAATCCAGCGTACAACATATTTGAAACAGAGAGTACTTTGTGTCCAATTTCCACAATTTCCAGTTAATTCATTCCGGGGTAATCTTTTATATGAAATGGTTTTGTGCATTCATTTATTGAGTGAATTTAGTAAACATTCTCAAAATACACTTAGGATATAAAAAGTTTAATAATTTGTAGTCTTGAATGAGATATTTCTTTAGACAAAACATCAAAATTCAAGGTTTTTCAAGAAAATCTCCACCATTAGTTGTGTTAGTCCAAATGTCACTTTTTAAAATGATAAGTTGTTTTTAAACTAATGAGAGGTGGTATTATCATTATTTGCAATGTAAAAGGTAAAATAGGATTTTATTTACGTTTTGTAAATGAAATTTTGCCATTTGCCAAATTAAAATTTACGACAAGAGCAAAATATTCATATTGTCTTTTTGTCATACCAATATTTCATATATTTTCTCTGTTGCACAGATGTCATATTCTCTAGATGGGTGCAGTATTTTTTCTCTATCTGACATAGATTATATTGCTTCCGAATATTTGTTAATCGATGTTCTACAATTATTAAAATCTTATGCAAAGTTGCTATACCGCAAAAAATTGCCATACCACAAAAAATAAATATATTGTAAGTAGGTAGGTACCTGCTGTAAATATTTTAGTTCGTCCCAATGTTTCTAACATTTTCACCATATCCTTTATAGACTCTAAACCGTTCATCCGATTGAGATGAAACTTTGGGAAATTGTTGTGCTTGCCCCAAGGAGTGTTCTAATGGGGGTAGGGGATACAAGGAGGGGGGCACAAAGGGGGGGGCAAGAAAAAAAACTTTTTTTTTTCAAATATATATAACTTTTAGTGTCGAAAAGATGATTGGTAACCCTCCCGACATCCGGAGGAATAAGGAGGGGGGGATTGGGGGGCTGGGGGGGTCGGAATGAAAAAAGTGATATTAGTGTCGAATCCATAGTTTTCCACCTCAATAAGATGAATAGTCACCCTCCCGACATCCGCAGGAATAAGGGGAGGGAGTAAGGGGGGGGCTAGGGGGGGTCGGAATGAAAAAAGTGATATTAGTGTCGAATCCATAGTTTTCCGCCTCAATAAGATGAATAGTAACCCTCCCGACATCCGCAGGAATAAGGGGGGGCTAGGGGGGGGGTCTGAATGAAAAAAGTGATATTAGTGTCGAATCCATAGTTTTTCACCTCAATAAGATGAATAGTCAACCTCCCGACATCCGCAGGAATAAGGGGAGGGAGTTAGGGGGGCTAGGGGGGGGGGGGTCGGAATGAAAAAAGTGATATTGGTGTCGAATCCATAGTTTTCCACCTCAATAAGATGAATAGTCACCCTCCCGACATCCGCAGGAATAAGGGGAGGGAGTTAGGGGGGCTAGGGGGGGTCGGAATGAAAAAAGTGATATTGGTGTCGAATCCATAGTTTTCCACCTCAATAAGATGAATAGTCACCCTCCCGACATCCGCAGGAATAAGGGGAGGGAGTTAGGGGGAATAGGGGGGGGGGGGGCGGAATGAAAATGTGATATTGGTGTCGAATCCATAGGTTTCCACCTCAATAAGATGAATAGTCACCCTCCCGACATCCGCAGGAACAAGGGGAGGGAGTTAGGGGGGCTAGGAGGGGGGGGTTCGGAATGAAAAAAGTGATATTGGTGTCGAATCCATAGTTTTCCACCTCAATAATATGAATAGTCACCCTCCCGACATCCGCAGGAATAAGGGGAGGGAGTTAGGGGGAATAGGGGGGGGGGCGGAATGAAAAAGTGATATTGGTGTCGAATCCATAGTTTTCCGCCTCAATAAGATGAATAGTCACCCTAGAGACATCCGCAGGAATAAGGGGAGGGAGTTAGGGGGCTGGGGGGGGGGGATTGAAAAAAAAAATTATGTAGACCCCCCAAAACTGTTGTGAGTTTTAGTGGCTCTGCAGTACTTTAACTAAACATGATGGTACCACTGATTTTGGGTTCCACTGCCGACCTACTTCACCATCCGTACACAAATTTTGCCGTTGCGAAGCACGGGTAATACAGCTAGTTAAAAATAAAGGAAGTTTGAATTAAGTTTCTTTGCGACGAAATTTGTCTTGTAAATTTTATATAAAATTTATAGTAACACAATTTCGTTAATAAAAACAGAATTTTTCAACCATTATAATTAATTACTCTCGAGATGACACTCGGAGACAAATTATAGTATAAAAGAGTGGAGAGAAAAGAATAATATAGTAGGAGTAAAAAGTAGATAAATAATAGGAAGAAGAAAATGTAGGGATGGATGTACAGTATCGCTTATAAAAAAACATCGAAAAATTTAGATGTAAATATTAATTATGTATGTGCGTTGAAACTAATGACGTTCTATCGGTTCGGTTTTTCACGAAGAATTTTTTGTTTTGTGCATTTTTAAATTTAGAAACTTCAATTTTTCTCGTTTTGATCTTTGTACCCCAACTAATCGAACCAATGCAACGGTACAATCCTTCTCTAAAATCTTCTGTAAATTTCTAAAATCATCATTACCTACCTTAATTGATATATTTATTTTTTAAACTATGTATGATTCGTTGGGTTTGGCTGGAAGAGATCGCAGCATTCGATAAGATCGCTTTAGTAAACAAATGTCATAAGTATGATGCGCTGTTTTGGCCAAAGAGGTAATACGTTAAAAATGTTTAGACATGGGGGTGTGAATGAAAAAAAAATGTTCATAACATTACGAGTTTGGAAAATGAATGCAGGAAAGTAGCACAATTCGTGATGAACATCATAGAAGGATAAAATTTCTTTAGACATAAGTCAGCATGGCTTAATCGATGAAGAACGTACGTACATTCTGATATTGAATTATGTTCGTTAATCTATGTTCGATGCATCGTTTATAAAATTATTCAAATATCGATGGTTTTCTTAACTCGTCGCGAAGTCCCTACTCATCTCTTAAGTATGCGGAGAAGATTTTTATAACCAAAATAATTAGTTTCATATTACTCCTCATTCTGGTCTCTAGTCTCTCGTCTCACACAATGGAGTGATTTAGTGATACAGTTTAAGAGTGTGCATACCGACATTTCAAAAATCTTTAAAAACGGGAGACCTTATATCTCAACAACCGTTACTAAATATGCTTTGGAACAAAATAGGGTAGATGCATTCAACCTTTATCTAGGGAATAACCGTAAAAGATTTTTTATGTCTTGTATAGATTTCTCAAAAAATATTTTTAAAAACACCTCTGATCTTTTTTCCGAAAGACTCGTTTCCCGAAAGTCGCGGAGTGAAATTTTTTTATTGTACTGATAATATGCATCAAAATCTAGGGAATAACCGTAAAAGTTTTTTGATAGACGCAAAATTAACCCCAAAAAATGGAAAAAACGCAATTTTTACCATTTTATCATGCGATTGTCACGCAATTTTGAACCTTAATGCCGTGGGAAAAGACCGTGACGTCATTCCTGGTGCCATGCCCTTAAGCTCTTCTTTTATTTTAAAAGTTTCCACTTTCATGTATAGCCGTGTTGTAAAAATATCATCGCGAGTAATTATAGGTACATACGAAAGATGGCGCTGCTGAGAAAGTATTATGGAACATGTGGTGACTTCAGTACAATCTAAAAGTACTTTAAACAATTTACATACAGTACTTGACTTACTGAAGTTACAGCACAATATTTTCGCAGTATTTTAGTGGCCTTGTCAACGTACATGTTTATTATATTATCCAGCGTATATATTTCGGGTTTACTGCCGAGTTTTATTATCAAAATTTGTCTTGTTCCTTTCGAAAAATACGTGCAGCAGAAAATCCGAAAAAAAACACGCCAAATATTTTTTTTACGCTGCGAAAGCGATCAAGAGTGTTTATTACTTTTTTTCAAAATAAGAATAGACTGAAATAGCTAGAGGGATAGAAGAATGCCTATCTAGAACAAAAGCTTGCCTTGTACCTTTGCCTTATTAAGAAAAAGGGCGAAGAATATTTTCGCCCCAAACTAATATGCAATTCCAACTTTATTCATATACTGCATAAGTCCAGACAATCTTAGATTCTAATAAATAAATCAGTAGTTTCTAAGATAATAGATTCTGAGTGTGATATTAAAATATAATACTTAAACAAGTTAACTATCAAATAATGCATATCTTCCATGGTACTTCGGGTTTCCTTCGTGAGTGTATAGTGGTTAGGTACTATCGCCAAAAATAAAATATCGAAAAAAAATTTTTTGTCAGAGAATCGTCATTCATTAAGGAAATAAATGGGGTCACTGATTGATACTATTTACTTGTTTAAACTCTAATAATTTATTGCTATGCACGTATTTTAAGGTTGAGCTTATAGCGTGTGTAAAAAATAAACACACCGTTCGCGGGTTAAAGGTGTACCAATACTACCAACAGCAACTTATAAAGTAAGTTTACCTAGCGTGTTTAAATTCACCCCAAAACTACATAAATTTCGGTAAGTGTTGCACATAAATTGCCAAAAATGTCAACTAACAAGCAGGAAGTATACGAATATTAAATACTTTTTGCTATCGCTTAACGTATCTAAAAACGACTTTTTGCACTCTGCGGTACATTGCTGACGGAATAGTAGAAAGGAAATAATTCTACGTAAAAAATGTGGAGATAGTTCCTATTTGGAGACGGAACTCCGAATTCCCCATGCATAATAATGCAATGTAATTAATACTTTTTTTTTAAGCGGCACATTGAATTTCCCATCCAAAATTATAACAAAAGCGTTTGTATAAAAGTGAACTATTTCATACAAAAATATCTCCAAAATGCCGTGACCGTATTGACAGAACCGGGCACATTTTGAGTACTTTATTATTTTATAAGCCGATAGATTAGTTTACTTTTTATATGCTTAAATTAGCATTTATCTCCCTTCTTTTTATTATTCTTCTCCATAATAATCGTGGCTTTTTCATGAAATAATATATTCAAGATGGGCATGGACAGGAGCTCATGGACGAGGATGGTCAACTGCAGGAGTGGGCAGTCATGACCCTCAGTCATGAGAAACAACGACAGCATCAGAAAAATAGTGATATCTTATTAAACTTGTGAAAAAATCATATAATATAGGTAGACATAGTGATATTCTCGGAACACCTCAATTAGTCAAAGAGTGCCGTTTTTTCTATTTTTTGTCATACCTAATTTCACATTAAAATATTTTTTTGGTGAAAAACGTTTTTCTTTATACTCAAACGTGACATAGATTGGATAATTTATTCACAAAATTTTGTGAAATTAACATTAACGTTCATAGTAAACTTCATATTATTATGATAATTTGGCAATCTACCAACGCCGGTAATAATAGGTAAACATTTGTGGCATATGCCTTTCACAATTATTATCGCATTATTGGACTGAAAAATGATTTTAAAAATTCCCTAGACAAATAATAAAAAAGCACCTACCCACTATTATTAAGTAATTTATGAAAATTTTCGTAGCAGTCCAAACTAACGGCACAATGGAATGTTAAACGAATTCTTCAAATCTTTACATATTTTTCAGATAAGGGATAAGACATTGATAACATTGTGTAAGTATTTTGATTAATAACTTTTGTGGGAAACAATTTCTTACCTACCTACAGTACCTACAAATACAAGAATGCCCGGAGTGCCGTGCTTAAATGTATATACTAAATCGTTGAATGTGCAGTTGTTATGGATTTCCAATTACAACCTTGCAGTAGACATCATTATCACGTCATACATAATCATAAAAAAAATATTGCCGAGAATGTCGGAGTTTCTGTGCCGCGCGTATTTTTTTAAATTGTTGAATATGCCGTCGTTAAGAATTTCTTATGACAGTCTAAAACTTGCGGTAGATATCGTTATCATATGACCATACAAAAGAAATAATTGCTGTACATTGTAGGTAGGTCCCTTATTTACACCATGTGTTTCTTATTAAAGGCTGAAACACTTGGTCCCTATACAAATATTTGGGTTAAACCGTCTAAGACTCCCCTATACTAAATTCCTTACAAAGTTTTAACTATTATACTACACAAGGAACACGTAATGAGATACAAATGGCCGCCATTTTAGTTCTAATTCATTCGTAGGTACTATCAATATGTACGTGGATCCCTGCATTAGGTGCTTTTTATAACTAAAAATTATAACTACTACCACTACTATACCATCTTGGTAACTTCAAATTCCGCATACCATAAAACCAGTAAATTCTGTGTGTGGATGAAAATTCATTAGACATTTCTTTCCATTTCGAATTAACGCCGTATTTGTATGATTTCATTTTCAGGAGTTTGGCAGTTTGGTCCTAAAATCAAGACACTAAATTATCATATGGTCCTAATTAATCTACTAATTCTTATTATATGACATTATTTGCGGGTTAACATGCATGAAACACTGGAAAACACCCATAAGTTCCTTGACATTGTTAGACATAAGACATTCTTTTAGTATTCTGAAGTATTATATTATTATGACGAGATGTCCATACTAAAAGACGGAAATGCAAGACATAAAATGGCCACGATTGGGATCAACTTTGTTCATTATAGTTCTGCCTGTCTAATTTACGAGTATGGATATCCATGACTATGTAAATACACTATCATAGTACATTATACCTACCCGAAATATTTGAAGGGTACAGTTTGTTTTTCTGTAGAACGTGTGATATTTAATGGATTGCTGTTAAATACCATAATGTTGTAGGGACATGACGCCGGTTAATCCCCCTTAACGCCTATGTGATAATCCAGAGAATAAATAATACCAACTTACACAATTCAGGTGGAAATCGGGTATGAATGTAACGCAACCGAAGCAAGTTGTCCAAATACATACGGTATTTCAATATTTGACGATCGCGCCGCTATCATCGAAAATTATTCGACTAATACCTACTATTTTCATTGACATAATTTATATTGCATAATATAATACATATCGTATGTCCACAACCATTATATTATACGAGCCTATAAACGTTTAGCACAGCCATCAACAGTTGTCGTAGTCCTTTTTTATTTTTACGCGGAGGCATGACTTTGCCAACACACTTCTCAGTATTATCAGCCAGAAGAGTCTACATATTATCATTCATGATTCACATATAAACTCATCAGCCTAATACTGGGAAAAATTCACCTATCCAGATATCACGGATATCACAGGATTAGGCTCAGATGCGCGGGGCCTAAAATACAAGCATTGTGCCTGAAATATCAGTATTTAGGAATCGTCTTACAATATTGCAAGTATTAATAATGACCGATTTTTGCATTTTTATGTATAAATTTTCCGGTAAATCTATTTTTTTTAAATTGTTTATTAGCGATTTTGGTATTATACCTGTAGCTGATAATACTAATGGGACTATATATACCGACCTAGAATGCCAAATATTTTTTATTTCACCTGCTAATTCTGTATATTTACGAATTTTTTCTGCGACGGTTGTTTGAATATTAAATGTATTTGGTACAGCGATGTCAATTAAATAAGTAATTTAAATGAGAACATTTTGATTTACAAATTAATTGATAAATATTGTAGTACAAATAGAATTAAGTAGAAAAGAAATTCTACACGATATACAACCATAATTTACCATAAGAATGCACCTACGTACAATAATTATACGTGTACCTAGCGATCTGCTATTTTTCCCTACTCTACTCTAATTAGCGTCCTTTTTGACGGATTACAGCTAGTCGTGTAATAACGTCGTCCAAATGTCTAAATATTCCTAAGATAAGAGCGCCTTGTTTTAATTGATGGTATCTATTCACTATTGTGTGTTTAATATTTAGAATACCGTGAATAAAACCATAAAATTATCATACCCATTCTAGATGTTTTATGATATAGGTGGAGCTATATTGTGTTACTTTATTCCAACGTTTGTCCAATCAGATTAATTGATATAAGACGTGATAATATCACATTGTTTTTCATAATTTTAAATCGTTTTTTTGAAAAATAAATAAATAAATGGTCGTAAAAAAGTGGTGATCAGTAGCCTGGTTGGTATCGCGCTCAACTGTTAATCCGGTGGGCGCGAGTTCAATACCCGACTTACTCCACTTCACTACACAAGCTTTTCCGCTTTCTGTAAAGTGAAAAAAGATGTATTTGGGTTTATTTTGATAAACCCAGATTCATTAAAAAAAATCTTTATTGTAAAAAAATTCAAATGGCGGGTTTATTGCCGACTTGCCGTAGGCAATGTCTGCCAACCAACCACTTGTGACATACATTTGATATACACAATGTGGGGTAACCAGATATAGTTTTAAGATATTGCATCACATTGTTAAAGGATGTGCGACATTTTTACACTTAATGTGAACCAAATATGTTTACATTACAACTAATGTTTGTTCACTAGAGCGAGCTAAAAAAATGTTTTCGTTTATTCAGAGCATCCGTGGGTTGTTGGTCCCCTTTTAATATTTTTGAGTGTAGATATTTTAAGAATCAGGTGTTCGTAAAACTCTCTTTTTCAGCAGTTACGTTCGCCACTCATTCTGTGCCATATGTTGGCGCCTACCTACATGATGGCGCAAAGAGAATATTGTACAATTTTATATTATTTATTATAGTGATTTGATGATCAGCAATGAGCTTCTAGTGTTGAAATAAATTCAACAATATTAAAATAAAAAGATAAAAATGTTGTTTCTGAATAAAAAGCTTGCGAAAGAGGAAAGCTTAATAAACAAGATAATCTCTTTGTTAGAATTCACTAAAAAAGCGCCGAGTAAGTTTAAGAGAGATAAAACTGTCAAAAACAGCTTTTTTCTTTTAAGGAAGCGAAAGTCTTGTATATCTGAAGAATATAATTGGGTCGATGGAATCAAACTCGCCTAAATCACACATAAAATAATTGAACCAAAATTCACACCTCCCCATTTTGTGGCAAACTTCAAGCGAATTTTCTGATGTTATCTTATGGCACAAAGCAAGAGATCTGTGGTTTACCCAGGGTACAACCACACAGCATATAAGTTCTCTTAAAATGTAAATATATGAAACTGTATTTTAATTCACAATTTTCCCCAAATTTGACTATGTCTTAGTTTTTATTTTGCACTATTCTACATAATAGTTTTACCCAAAATACAGTTTAACTCGTTCAGTGAAATGGGTTTTTAAGATTTTTCCACAAGGAATAAGATCTATATCAGAATCGAATTAACAACCAAACTAAAAAAAACAGTAGGTGACGATGTCCAAACGTAATGCTTATTTTCATCGAACGTAAATAATAAAAAGAGTAGTATTATAAAAATATATGCGTAAGATAGGTCATTCTGAAACAAAAGAACGAATTGCGTAAAATGTATGCGTAAGGTAGGTTACTTGTTTGCGTATGATTAGTCATTACGGAACAAATAAACAAAAAAAAAATGGATCGTAAGTTAGGCCATTTTGAAAAAAGGAACTTATTTTATAAAATGTTTGCGTAAGTAAGATAGGCGATTTTGAAACTCGTTTAATAAGACACAATATAAGTTTACGACCGTTCCACATTCTACAAAACGTAATGAAATTACTTTAGAAGACGTGCCGGCAGCTGGAAACTGGAATACAAATCTGGAAAAGATAATCATTGATTTGAATCTCCGCCCCGCTCAATTACTTTGCAGTAAAAAAACTAATAATGTCTTTAGTTTAAATATAGCCCTCTTTGTAAAAAAAGAACTTAAGTTATTTTAAACAACGTAGATCTAAAATTATTGGTTATAAAAACGGATTCTTTTGATTTCATGTAATATTGTTAAATGAGTGTAATACGAGTATAAAAAAAATATTAACTCATTGGTCCATTCCATTATAAGAAAAGATCTTCATTAACTCCGATCGGAGCACGGCTAGAGATTACCTATATCGAGGAGTATGTTTAAAACATAGGTAAGTACCTATATCGGGTTGACTGTAAGATGTTGCTTTTGCAAAAAGTCCGCCTTTTGGCACACTGAATTGTCTTGTTTTTGTAACTAAACATATTTACTGGCCAATAAAGATTTATTTATTTATATTACATATTATGAATTAATTAAAATTTACCAATTGACGCGTGACATTAAAGTAGGTACTAAGTACAATTTTAACCTTCAAAATTTCCCAAAATTTCAATGCGCTGGGACATTGAGAGATTTTCCAAGTTCTTAATTCTTCGAATTCCCGCGCCCTTGAGATGGAATACATTAAACGGCGCCAAAAATCATCCATCATCATCATCATATAAAATTTGACGAGGAAACTGTAGACTCGGATAACAGCAACTACAACATATGATGCGTAGTAAAAAAAAATTCCTCGTGGAAATATGACGATCCATTGAAGCGAATTTAATGTACTCGTAATGTTGGAGTCAAAGGGAATCTGTGTTTTTATTGGATAAGATCTAACTGTGATCTCTAGATCTTTTAGTTATACATACATGCGCATACACATGCGTATAAGAAAAAAGCTTTTAGAACATATGGCGGACAGGTTGGCGCAATCTCGGCTCGGTAATGTTATAATTTCATAACTTTTAGAGAGATCAAAGGGAATAATTTCGATTCTTTGTGATTAGCCGTCAGTTGAAAAATGTCTTACTAATATATTTTATTATACAACGGATATAGAATTTTACATTTTTGTTGATGTGTTTTGATATTATGAGGTTAAAATAATAAATTCGGTGGATCCTGGTGTTGTAGAATTGGCCCCTATCAATATAAAAATTCGAAGAATTAAGAACTTAGAAAATTGATAAAGGATAGTACTTAAACATGAGAAAAATGGAACACGGGATAAGAAAGATTACTCGGCGAATACCTACTAGAATAGTTCTAAGTCTTAAAACGTGGATAAATGAGAATATGTTTTAGTGGCTCCAGCGATTGAAAATGCGATTTTTATATATACGAGATAAATAATACCAAATTTCGAATTTGATTCTAAAATTGGCGAAAGTTGAGATTATTCCTGTAGTTTGTTAAAATATATACATTATAATGCTGTAATTTTGGTTGATGTTAAGACTCAGCGACTCCAGCGGTTTTTTTTTTACATATGGTCCCCTTTTTTGTTGCTTCTTGTGTTAGTCTTATTTTGCGCTTACACTCTCATAAAAAAAAAGATTATAGATGGATTATTACTATCTCTTGCTCTGATATTTCATTCATATTTCTATGCGTAATGGTATGAATGAACGATAGGCTAGAAGCAGTATATATAGGCAGGTAGAACAATAAATTGTAATGTAGCCATTACATGGTGATTGCTTATGGAATTCAGACGTTGAAATTATTTTTCAGATCTGTTGTTAGCGATCAATTTTCATGGAGAATCTCCATCAAGTGACGCCACAAATGGTTCACTAGAATGATGGAGCTACATTACCAGGCAATTACCCTCATCAACATAACCCATTTGTTTCTGTGACATACACACCATCAGGCTAGCTATATTTAGATGAAAAGAATACCAAATCACTCTAAAAAAAACACAGTAGCAGATAGAAACAATAACGTATAGAAGAAAAGTAACAATGATTGAAAAAAATAACAGCGACTTTTGTACTTTTTACTACAACTTTCATTCTTTTCACCAGTACTTCTAAATACTTTTCCACTATTGAGAAGTGCGAGTGACAGAAATGGATGGATGAAAACAAATGAGTTTGTTAGGTTAACAACGATTAAATAGCAGGTGCCGTCACTTTTGTCACTCAGGGATTAAACAAAATACCAGCGATTGTGAATTTGTCTTTCCCATACTGATGAGTGATCTAGGAAGGGGTTAGATTTTAGACTAATTGATCTTAAAGATCTAGGGGACTGATGATAAATTGTAGTGCGTTCCAAGGCGATTATCTGTTACTCAAAATCATCTCTCGAACCATTATCATAACAAAACTCATAAGACGAGAATTCAGCTATTTCTGGATGGCGTTTCGGAGAAATATGTTCTGTAAACGGTTATTACATAGTTTCCTCACAATATTATTAGATCATAGATTTGTTTTAGATGAGGAATGCGTCTTTAAACAAAGAACCATACCAAACTTATATTTTCTCAACCTCTGATATACACAATATTGACTTTGTATGGAATCAGAAATATTGAAGCTACAACCAAGTCTTGAAATTCAATAGAGTTCCTCTAACTAGGAGGTTGTTCTAGTATCAATTTCATTCGCTTCAGATTGATTATTAATATTCAATATTCAGCAAGTTATAATAAGAACTCCTTTAGAAAACTACCTCTTTACAAAATATGGTAGGTAATTAGAGATACAGGACTGAAGGTATTCAAGAGAATATTGTACACCAGGAGCGATTTAATATTCTTTGTAACAAGAAAATATCTTGTTGTTGTCAGTATCGAACAGTTTCCCTTTGAATCTCAGGATATCATTATTGACAACGTATAGTATTCTATGTCAGAGAAGAATTGAGATCAAGATGTAAGAATTCCCTGCAAACCAATCCGCAGAATTGAGACTGGAGATAAAGAAAGTCTTCTATGTTTACCGACTTGTGAATTGTACAGGAAAGTGGATGAATTGTACAAGGAAGTGCTTCTTCGTAGTTTCAATTCAATTTCCTTCTTCCACCTACGTGCCTTTCCAGGATCCTTTTTAGAACCCGTGATGGTGGAATTCTCTGCACATGCCCGGCCCATCTCAGCCTGCTCAGTCTGGATGCACAGATGCTTGTAGATGTTGTGCAACTCATTGTTGTAGAGTACTCTCCAGGCTTCAGCATCATTCACGAAAAAATGACATATGAAGGTATAATGTAATAAGGTATTTTGAGGTAGTCGGTAGCCTGGTTGGTAACGCGCTCGACTGTTAATCCAGTGGGCGCGGGTTCAATCCCCGACTTACTGCACTTCACAACACAAGCTTTTAAAGCTTTCTGTGAAGTGTCCAAAAATGTATTTGGGTTTATTTCGATAAACTCAGATTAATAATAAAAAAAAAATCTTTTAGTAATCGATAAGAAAATGTTTTACGAGTATATAGGTACCGCCTGTTCGGGTTGCTTTTTTTCTACCTCATTGTAGTATGGGTGCAAAATTGATTGTCATATAAAAATCCTTTTCAATTTAATCAAACATATCAATCAAATCCTGGAGGCGGATAGTCTTTGAGTCATATTGGAAATAATATCTCACCATTATTGGGTCGTTCCATTATCATATTGTACTTGTAGCTTCTTCGAGAAAATGTATTTCTTGGTCTCGATAATATGGGGTCAACACAGAATTACACGGCAATAAATAACACATGTAAGAAATATCGCACAGAAAGGATTTCACCGGGAAGGAATAACGTTAATAGATTGTACAGGAGAATATACACTATACACAGGTAATTTTTATTTATTTATTTACACTTTTGGTGAACAAGATACAGAGATAGCTTAGTAGATTTTGAAAGAAACCTTGTTAATCTCTTCTCCATACTTCTCGGGTGTACCGTGTGTAGATTGTCGATGTTGTCGAACTTTCGGCCTACTTGCTGAGGCCATCTTCAGGACTAATGTTACAGGACTACATTGGTTCTGAAGATGGCTTCAGCAGGTATGACGAAAGCTCATCAACATCAACAATCTACATATACAGTATACCCAAGAAGAATGGAAAAAAGAAGATACAGAGATAATTATGTTATCATTACAAATATAAATTATAACTTTTGTTCACTAGAGCGAGCTTATCGCAATGATGCGATCACTGCCAGCTAATCCCGATATTGTAATATCATTTCTTCCCCGTAAAATTCTTTATACTTTGTATGTGTTATTTCTTTCGTGCGTTATTTTATAATGTGTTATTTTTTCCTATGTAATCTAATAATATTCTGGATCCCACAGTTTCACACAATCAGTCATACCGGTTATAATGATTGATGAGTTTTTTTTTTGACTGTCAATATTGAAATAACAACAATATACGAGTCGCGACATTTATACGACATACTAACGTACATATGTATGAAGGATGTCTTTTTTTATATACGACATTTCAAAAGGGTAAATTTTACCATTTCATATACGCATAATATAACATATTATATACATACTTACTCGTATCTACTTATTCATATTTGCTGTGTTACATAAGTATACAAAAGCTATGTATTTGGTAAATTCCTACTGCAAACACCAAACACTAGCTTTGCTAATATTGAGTACTCGGGTTTAAAAAAGTTTGCTAAATAGACACCAATACATACTGGTGTGACAGAGCTTGCGTTTCAACCATAGCTAAATTGAGCTTAATCAAGTGACAAAATTATTTAACAGGGCCTTTAAAATAAATTATAGCTAATTGATTTAATCATCTAAATAGTGTGAAACAGAAAAATCCATCTATTATTTTGAAGAATTGGGTAAATCTTATGAGACACCAACAGAAATTTGAAACTACATTAAAAAATAACTACCTATGCCAATCTATTCTCTAGATCTATTGAAAATTTTAAAAGTCCAAGAAATCAAATCTTCAGAGACAATGTTTGTTATAAAGGACTTCAACCATCAAAAGCAAATATTAAAAGTTAGGATTCCTTTTCATCCTTTCAAATTTATTCAATCTTCTCCGTGAAATCTCCATTTCCTTTTCGCCAAAACATACCGCTAAAATCGCATACAGTCCACTTTTACACATCTCTAGTTTCTTGTTTTCTGTTATATAAACAAGCGCAACCATAGGCATTTCATAAATTTTACGTTTGTTATCATTTACAATTTTGTAAACTGTACAAACAACTGAGGTTAATCATCTTCAGAAAAATCTCGAAGGATACACGTATATTCATTAAAAAAAGAGAGGAAAAATTTTGACAGAGATGGGATAAGAAAAAAAATAGAAATGTGCTATAAAAATCTTATTTATAAATTCGTACAAATTAAACGAAAAAACGAAAGGTTTTAACACTTATGTAATTTAAGACTTATATTGAATTGACTTGAAAAAATCTTCGATTAATCCTAACAGAATCATAGCTTCCGAAAATATTCCAAAGACGCCAAATAAATGACGAAACAAAATGTATATTACGATTCATTCATTCATTCTCATTGAAATATAATTTCCGTGTGATTGAGTCTGAAATCAATTTCCAGATATCGATAAAATAATTTATTATGTATTTGCGAATTCTAAATGAATCGGAATAAAAGGGGTCGTTTCGAATCTTACTGCTTCATAAATATTTATGTACTGTAATGTTTGTCCTTGCTACTCGAAAGCTTAAAATATTAAATTATTTTGCACGTTTTTTATTAAGAGTATGCATATTGACATTTAAAAAAATATCTTTTTGAGACCATAGATCTTGATAACCCTACTAAATATGCTTTGGAAAAAATAGAATAGATATATTGAACTTTTATCTAGTGAATGACCGCAAAAGATTTTTCATATCTTGAACAGATTTTTCAAAAAAAAAAAAAAAGTGAAAAACACCTCTCAACTTTTTCCCCGAAACTCGCAAAGAAAACAATATTTTTCGCTAAAATCTAGTGAATGACCGAAAAGTTCTTTTTAACATTTTATCATACGATTTTGAACATTAACGTCGTGGGAAATGACCGTGACGTAATAGTTGGGCTCCTAGCCCCTAATATCATCCATACGTACCTACCTACTATAGTGCTATCACTTTATTTTTAATAATATTATTATGGAGTAAGCAGCGACAGGTGTACAATCAATAGGTATTTTGACTCTATAAAGAAAGTACACGATTCAGAAGTCTTATTAGTTACTTAGTTATAATAGAAAGTTACATTGTCGCCTTTGAGAACATAATACAACAATGAGCTTAACAATAGTAAAAGCTGCCATTCTGAGTTGAAGTAGAAATAAAGCTTTTGAAAAGAAAAGCGTCGAGTGGTTATATGTATAATATCACCTTTCTCATTCTAGGAATTCAGAATATAAAGAGAGCTTTTGAATACTTACCTACATGTATGTAAGCTTTTATGCTATTACATAATATGTGTTAGGTATTGTAACTGGAATAAATTTAAGTACATATATGACTTGTATAATTAGGCACTATAGTCAAATTATTTCAAACTGTCGAACGCAGTGA
This sequence comes from Ceraclea dissimilis, assembly GCA_963576895.1. Lineage (NCBI taxonomy): Eukaryota > Metazoa > Arthropoda > Insecta > Trichoptera > Leptoceridae > Ceraclea > Ceraclea dissimilis. The sequence continues at coordinate 3,692,056 of OY756360.1, forward strand.
TAAAAGTGTAACAGAGAAGGGACGACTACCTTCTTTATTCGCACTTATGCCAGAGCCATAAGGTGCGAATAAAGCAGGTAGTCGTTCCTTTTCGGTCAAATTTTTATCACTGCGTTCGACAGTTTGAAATAATTTGATTATAAGGTAGGTACTATTGCACATTCATTTTCTCTAAAGCTCATTATTAGGTATAACCTAAAGCTGCGCTTACACGAGCAAAATTGCAGCAACTCGCACAAATCGTATTGATTAACATTATTTCGCAATTTATAGGTATACTAATTATTATTTCGGCGAAATTTAAAGCGAGACAATTTGATACGATATTCCCGAAGAACATGAACGACAAATTGTATGAATGTGACGAAAGTAGGGAGTAGAACATTCCGTCCTCTCTGCCTACCCCTGATGGGACGTGGCTTGAAAGGATAGATAGATAGGTGATTTTGATGAATGGAAAATGTACCATCATACCCGTCATAAATGTCGGGTGGATTTTTAGGCTTAAGTGTGAAAAAATATTATAGTGGTATTATAATATTGCACAATAACATTTCTAAAAGAGGGAAATTGAAAAAGCGTTTGTTATACAATGTAATGTACTCGTAGGTAGCTAGCTTTTATTATTATGCGCGGCCAATAGGAGCTCTACATTATGAATAATTCCACGAGTATTTTGAATATTATTCAATACCGCTTTTAATCGCTTGGAAAATAAACCTTTGGATTATTCGAACCCGTTGGAACTTACGATTGAAATTAATCATGTTATTTCAATAATTTGTATTGGATTCGCAATGGTTCCTTTGTTTCTTATTGCTTATCGCCTGGGTTTGGAAATAAAATTTAAGTACTTATTTACTATCTTAAGGGTGCACTTACCATTATAAAAGAAAATATATTATTACAATACAGGTAATTGAAAATCAACTATAAGTTAGGTAAGTATATAGATAACTCGCAGACGAGTGGAGGGTTTTAAACAGGTAAATAATAGTATTATTAGATATTAATTAATTAACTTACTTAACAATAAAACACAAAAATTATCCACAAATTTACCACTAATTAATAGTGCTGAGTTTTCACTAGGTTACACAAACTCTCTCGAGGCAGGTTCTTTAAAAAAATAGGAAATTTACGTAAGAAAACTATTATTTTATAAAAAATTGTGGTGTTTTATTAAAACTCCACTTTAAATACCTACGGTTTTGCGCTCTACTTTTGAATAAGAGACGGATTTATAAAAACAACGTCATGCGTTACTAACTGACAATGCAACGCTATTTAGAAAAGGCTAGTATTTCATCTATATCGAAATATTGAAAATGTGGATTGTTCAATTTTATTTTTTAATACATTGTATAAAATATGGAAAATATTATGGGGGAAACCAATGAATATAAATTCTCTATTGAATAATAATTTCTATTAGAGGAAAAATATTTCCCATGAAAAATAAAATTAAATTTATTAATAAAACTTCATGAAATTCAAAATTGCATTTCCTGCTTTATCTACTGATGAATTTTTAATGAAAATTCTCCAGGGGTTGACTACTTGAATCTAGTGATGGGCAATAGCGTATTATTTTACAGTCGATATAATCGAAATCGTTTTGAATTTACAACCGATAGCAGTAATCGACTTACGATTTTCAAAACCGTTGATTAATCGTAGCGCGTTAATACACGGATATTGAAGGAAGGAAAATCCCGCGGGCTTAAGGCCCTCCACATCCCCGGGTAGCTCAGGCGCATTAATAGCGACCTCTTTACCCGCACTTCTAGCAAAATATTGTTAAGAGGTGGGCCCAGGGTTAGCCTTAAGGGAGCCCCCGAATTACGTTCCTTCAATAATACACGGATAATGTAGTAAGGTTAGAGTTTTGAAGTCGATGCTCGATTGAAGTCGATAGTCCGTTATTTTTTAAGTCAATGCTTGTTAGTCGCCAGCAGGTGATAATTGTGTCCTCGATCTGTCCTGATCGTGACATAAGCAAAGCGTTTGTGTACAGATCAGACAGTCTGGCATTCCTCTCTGCTTACCCGACTCAGAACACAGCGTGAAGTAATAATTCTATAGACAAATACAGACTTACGTACAACTCTGTCATAATTTCTGGAATACTGTAACTTTCTGATCTTTACCTGAAACAGAAGAAAAATATACATGTTAAAAAAATATTTACATAACATACAATTTGAACAGATCATACAGAGTTATAATAACAATAAGTAATGCTCACTAGGGCGAGCTTATCACTATACAATGGTCTCATTCAGGTAACCCAAAAATATTCAGAACCAATAGAAATAGGCAGGTATATAGATATGTATTTTATATGCATCGTGTATGATATTGCTTTTGCAATAAGTCCGCTTTTTGTAATACACTAACTTGTCTCGTTTTTGTAACTCTGTAATTTTTTCTTTGGCCAATAAATATTTATTTATTTATTTATATATTTACTTATGTTTAACAAGTGGCAGGTTCCGGTTCGAATCCTGGCTCCGATGATGTATATTCTGCACATGGTAATGGCTTTTATTCTAGTGCGAAATGTTCGGAAAAAAAAAATATAAAACTTTTTTTTTCTTAAAACAAGAAATCATTTTTTTCTTTCAAATAGTTACTCGAGTTTTCGTCTGAATATTTTTTAAATATAATAATGGCGCTGTATTTTATGAAAGTATGTAAAATAATGCTGGAGGTTTGTAAAACTAAACTACATTCTTTTCATTCTATAGTAGACTTGCAGAATGAGCGCTGTTAAGTATCCACCAGATTTTGAAGGATACTTTAGAAATAATTGCGCTAAAACACCTCCCCCGCTTGTTCTAGATTATACCCTAGACTCTTAAGTATAAGAGACCTCCTAGAGTCAGCGCAGTATACAGGTGTTTCATTGTGACCTAAATATTATAATATGGGACACCCTGTATAAAAATAAAAAGGTACTTAACATGATTCATGATCATAATAATACCTAGCAGTGGCGAATAGTGGAATTCTGTAGCAGGGAAGCCGGGTCTAAACATTGTTTAATGTTCTGTGTCAGATTAAACCTATTAGCCAACTCGATGAGATTTGTGTTCTTAGCACCTTTCGCCACAGGTATCTACCTACTTGTATATAAAATTAATAAGAGTAGTAGAGTACCTATGTACGTCGTAGGTTGGAGCGCGGAGTTCTGATCATGAGATGCCGGGTTCGAATCTCATAGTTCAAGATTCGTTCTGAACTTTTAGACTTTTACCATACTGGGAAGTGTACAGGAAAGTACCTCGGTCTGTGTGTAGAAGACCAGATTTTTTTTGGAAAAAAAAATATCTCAACAAATACACAGCGAATGATGTATTTGCTGTGTATATGTTGAGATATTTTTTTTTTCAAAAAGAGTCTGGTCTCTTACACACAGACCGAAATAGCAAATACATCCTTTGCTGTGTATCTGTTAAGATATAACTACTTGTTATATTCAACTACGACAACGGTTTATAATCTGTACTATGTCCTTTTTATGTTTATATGTATTTCTTGTTCACTTAAAGATTAAATAAATAAATAAACGTGTAGAAAATTCCTATGGTTCCGACCAAAACATAATATTGTGATTTTCAAAATAATATCAGAAAACATTTGCGAAGAAAATAAATATGTATTCAAGTGCATATTCCATACTATGTGCCTAGATAGAAAAATATAGATCTAGAATAGGTATACCTTTTCGTTTGCAGACAAAATATGAAATTTCATAACGATACAGATTCATACGAAAAAGAGAAATTGCACAATTTCTTTCACAGTTTCACGGTCTGGTGGGTAAACAAATAACGTACGCAAGTTAAAGGAAACAAAGGACCTGAATCGTTAGCAGTTGGTCGGATGGATACGGTAGTCAAACGTATGTAACAAGGTGGTTATGGAACAAAGAAAAATGATACTTAGTGAAAATTTTCACTCTGTATGTTTTACTTTGACGAAGTGCAAACAAGAGCCGTTGTATAATATGATGGAATATGTACATGGGTACCAGTGGCGAAGTGTGGATTTCTGCCGAAGGGAAGCCGGGGCTAACATTTCATGTGGGATTACGTCAGATTAGACACTATTAAACCATTTTATCCAAAAGGTAGCCCGACGGGAATCGTGTTCTTAGGTAGCTTCGCGCCTGATGGGTACCTACCAGTATCTAAATACTCGCTAAAACGGGCGAAAGTAATTAAAAAGTAAAGGTACCAAACTACCAACTGAAAAAAACACAGAAATGATGGTTCTCTGTTCTATTCATATCTTTAGCACATTTATGACCAACTTTTATAGCGTCGCTATTTGCCACAGCACCTCAAGAACTTTCAATAAAAAATGTGAATGTTTATTCTCAAAACCCTTGAATGAATGCCTGTTTATTTTCATGTCCTTTAAAAATAATAGCTGGCAGAAGCAGGTGACAAAGTTGTGCGACGAGAAACTGTGGTTGGAGTGGCCAGAGATCCTGGAAGCTGCAATGGGCCTCTGTCGAAGATATACAGATGCTTTGGGCCCCCGAACCGACCAAGGAGAGACGGGAAAGAAGATATATGTATTAAAAATAAGGTGATACACTCCCAAAAAAATTTTCACTTCTTTTTCAGCAATGAGGTAATCCACCCATTCTGAATTAGATATAATTTTTGGAATGAAGGAATCTAAGCACCCCAGGAGGGAATATTTGGTATCGTTTTGAAGACCGCATCTAGGATGATAAGTTATAAAATCTTGGTTTTAAATAAAAAAAAAAAATAGGATTACTTATTATATCCATATTCCGTTATCTTTCTATGTGAAGACAATTTTTTCGAAAGGAACTATGCATAAACTGCAAAAAATTTTGCCTTTTAGCATCAGGGCTATAAACATCCATAATATTTAGGAGCATACATTTTTACGAGAACATATTATTATTACATTCCAGGAAAATAATATCCACATTTCCTTTTGATGCTCCTGCCTACAAAAAGACAATTCTCTATTCTAATAATCGTCCTGCAACGGAACATAGGATTATATCTACAGATATAACAAAAAAGAAAGTGTTGTGTGTTTGCAGTCGGTAATGTGGAAAACTGCTTTAAATTTACAATTATTTAAAGTGAGCAAAATATGTGAACATATTGTTTTAATATTGCAGGTAATGATACACATCGCTAGGACGAGCTTATCGCAATGGTGCGATCTCTTCCAGCTAACCTTTAAACTTGTTTTAACTATTCATGGGATAAGCAATGAGGGTATTAGAGAAATGAGGGACTGTAAGTGTAGTGATAGAACAAACTTAGATGGTTTAGACAAGTCGAGAGAATGGATTATGACATATATGATGACTAAATAAGATATAGGTATGAGAGTGAATATAGTATTCATTTCTACAACCGATAGAACATACTCGTATATAAGTTATGTTATAAAATAAACTAACGATAAGACCCAACCCTGTCGTTTCGCCTACTTACTTTATACATTTTTGCAGTGGTTTTATCTTCAGTTCTGTGTTTCACCAGACTATGCGGGGGTGATTGCTAGTCACGTTATTAAAAAAAGGCGAAGGTGTGAAAAGAATGAAAATAAAAACATTTGATAAAAAACAGGACGGTGAAAGAAAAAAAAATAGCGGAAATGCGGAAATAAAAGAAAAAGGCGTCTGTTTTATTTCGATTGTTTTTACGTAAGCAAACGGAGATACGATATGTCGCATATTATACTCCTATTTGTTGTACAAAGGATCTTATATTTTAATATGAAGGCATTTTTTTCCTAATGTACGAGTTTTTTTATGTATGAGAAACCGTTATCCCGCTTGTACTGTATATGCCAACAACTCGATAGGGCGAGTATTGTGAGCGCTGGGGGTTCAAGGTGGATCGCGTCGTAACTCCATTCGACTATGCCATCCCACATGGCTAAATAGGCCGATCCGAGACAGACATATTTTATCACATTTAGGGCATGGATGTTCTTCTCCGGGTGGGCCAGGGTGTCTCCGATTGTACAGTTCCTCAGGGAAACACAATGAAATGCACAATTGGCGTAATAATTTATTAGTTTAATTTTCTAAAATAATTCTTACTAGAGCAGGCGCGGGATGCAGTTTCGTATGAACAGTATGAGGACCGAATTCCATCAATTGATTATTGTTGGGGATAGATCAAAGATTAGAAATCAGATGTTTCCCGCCATTTTTGGTCCATTTTTTTACACCTATTCAAAGTTAGCCTATGGGGTGCATGCTATGAATTCATTTTAATGATTTAATGATTATTTCAGTTTAAATTTTAGTTTATTATAATGGTAAAGAGAAATTGGGTGGTTTTAATTTTATAGTCAGAATTTATAGTCATAAATGCCAATATTAAAGGAAAGTTATAAAAATTTGAAGAGGAAAAAGTGTAGCTACACGGCGATAACGAATTCAGAATGTGTGGCGAACCTCACTGCTGAAAACGATGTGAGATTTTTTTTATTGAAGGTTCAGTTATTATTTTCCATCTTTCTATATAGGGATTCGAACTTCGATCTTGTAATTCTAAAAATACAAATTCTATCATTAAAACTTATAAATCGTGCCTACAGTGATGTGATGAAGTCTTTAGAATGAATATTTACGATATATTTTACATAATAATGTGAATATTATGCAAAAACGTTTAAATTTTCAAGATAGGAAGATTTATAAGGTGAGAAATATATCTTTTGGATGGTAATTTCAACACTAACGATCTTGGAAATACCTCCTTACCTGAATCACAATAGATAATAATACATACCTAGTAGAAATATCTACTTTGAAGATGGAGAGATAAGTGTTCGTGAGTTTTAATAATAGCATAATGACAGGAACTTAGTATAAAAATGCTTTAAATATCTATTTTTAGACAAACTTGAGTATGAAAAAAAAAACCTAATGAGTACGTGGTTGGCGCAGTTGGCTGAGATGGCAGTCTCTCGAGTGGGAGGTGCCAGCAGGTTCAAACCCCGGCGATGGTGATGTATTCCACACTTTACGATACAGGTTATAAGCATAGTGCAAAGTGTGCGGGAACTTTTTAGATGAGGAAGAGCGGAGATAGGAGCCACTTAGCACAAATTTTGTATGTAAAATAATGATAAGTGGCTCCTTCCTCACCTGAAAAGTTGGTGAAACCCAGCATCAGCCCTTCAAAGAAGATTTTTTTCTTGAAGAAAAATTGAACATTTATCTTGAAAAATTGATTATTTCGGGATGTAGGCCTTCGTAACATTTATAACATAACAGAAATTATTCACAAACAGTGGAGTAGGGTTGTGCCACATCATAAATATGCAAGCTATAATGAATTACTCCAACGATAATAATACAGAGTTTGAGGTAAACGATGTATTATGCATTTAAATTGAAAATTCTATAGAAAACCACAAACAGTGTAGTGAATGTACTAATGTAAATCATAATACCCACCCTTTCACGTATTACAATTTCATTTCTACTTCTACGTATCCCTTTTCGAGTGAGTATTAAATCAACTTTATGTTGTTAAATATTCCACTCTATGACGTTGAAACAACAGAAACCAACCAACTAGGGCATGCATTCCGGGATTACGAAATTTGTTAGCTCCGGAATCTCGGAAAGATTTTTTCTTAGAAAGAAATTTAAAAACCTTTTCACCGGAATTCCAATATTGATAAGAATGATAAGCTATAGATATTTTCATGACCGGATAAAAACTCATATGAATATTGCTCAACATGAATAAATCCCAAAAAAGACGAAAGCCCTTCAGAAATTTGCTCAAGGGACAAAAGCTCAAATCTAATTGGATTTTGAAAATAAAATTAATTGTATTTATTAGTATACGATTTCTTTCAGTGTGTTAGAAACTACTATAGATTAGAAAATAACCAAATAAATAAGCGGATCTAAAATGGGATAGACAGTAAAATAGTCAACATTTTATAAATAATTCATCTACTGGAATCCAACTAGAAAGTTTGGGGTTTTATCCCTTGAGCAAATTTCTTAAGGGCTTTTGTCATTTTTGGGATTTATTCGTGTTGAGCAATATTCCTATGGGTTATAATCCGGGAACCAGATATTTTGCACTGTCTATGTGTCACTAAACCACTATTGTCACGCACTCATGGCAAGCGTATTGGCTACAATACTATAATCAATTAAATGCATCAATATTTATCAACCAAAAAGTCATCACAAAACAAGACAATAGTCATTTGCTAAATGGCGGACGTATTGCCAAAACAATATCTTATAATCAACCTAAGAACAAAAAAACACACACAATTGTTTATTTTACCAACTAGTTTTGGCGTTTTTCTTGGAAAAATTGATTTATTCCGAAATTTTATAAATTTACAAATTTGAATCTTCAGTTTCGAACCTAGTTCTGGAATTGAATATCTTGCAATACTGATGCACACCCTGCAATTAACAACGGACTGGTCCATAACATTCAACTCTTCTCCCCAACAGCGGGTCCACAACATTCAACTCTCTACACAAAGCTGAGAATGGATGGAGATAGAGATGATATTATTATGAGGGTTCCACGTTCTTATTGAAGATTAATTCAGGAGTTTCTAAAGTTTGGGACATGCGGTTTGATTTACGAATGCACTTTGAACAATAGGCAAAGGTACAAGCCTTCCCAGTCTAAGTATAAAATGAAGTCTTACTAGTATTTACTTTCTGTTCATTATTTTCACATTTCAGTTGTTGGGTCAGACATACAAACATGAAATTTACTGCACTAAATAATGAGTTATGTGCTTTTATTTAACATCATTTGTTGTTGATTCCTAAGTCTACATTTTCCTCTTAAAATTTGAATAACATCCCAAAGTTCCACCGTCTTAAAATTTTGAACAACATACCTACAAGCATGATTCTTAAAAACATTTTTACGATTGAGTGATTATTCATGTACCTATTGCAATTTGTTATAAAAATATTATTACAGAAATAAAACATGTTTAAGATTGTTTTACGTTGAGAAAAATAAGCACGCTAAACTATTTTGGCAAATATAAGGTAAAATGAATCGTAAAGTGTGTTTGACGAATCGCATGAATGTGACGAAAGCAAGAAGTGTGTGTAAGGATAGAAAAATCTGGTATTCTGTTCTTTCTGCCTAACTTGCAAGGAACGCGGCGTGAGGGGATTGTATAAAGTATAAAATATTCTGAAAATAAATATCAGATCTGATTTTTTAAAATTTGACGAATGTTTCTCTTGCACGTCCCCAAAATTGAGAAAGCGTGTATTAAAGGAGATAAGAGAAGAATTAACAAAGTGAATATGATGACACCTGAAAATGAACATGAAATAATTACTACTTTGTGGCAACAGACACAATGAGTAGGTAAACTCGACGAACGTTCAATATGGTAATGAGAGAAAACAGTCGAGAGAGCGGCACATTTAGAAGAAAGTATTCCGTTGGAATCGAATGTGTCGTTGGTTATATTTTGTCGTAAGAACTTATTTCGTAGAACTTCAGTATAAAGATAGCAGATAATATACTAGATGATGAACTATAGTATGTATGCAATGAAGTTTATTTATTTATTTATTTATTCAATAAACGGCTTTAAAGCCTTTTAAAAGATATACAAATCAATATTCTTATTGTGCTACACAATACTACTTATAATATAATAATATCATACTGTATATAGTAACTAATAACAAACCAATACTTGTACTCAAATACCAATAATGTAAATTAAAAAATATATATATTTATATATATATAGTTACAATAAGAAATATACAAAATGTATATTATGAATTTTAATATGCCATTATTCTTCATGCCACTCTATTACAATAAATTGTTAACTAAATTCCTATCACTGTATTTTTCTGTGATTTATCTGATTTGTTCAATCAATAAGTTTTTTTTTTCAGAAACACTATGTAATTTTACTTACATTATTATTTTATTAAGTATCTCTGTTTTTTTTATATTAGGTACACTCTGCCCCAATTACCGTGGGAAAGACTTTCGACCAGTGAAGCAACATTAAATCCACGATATTGCATTGTTCATTAACATAACCTTTTTTTACTTATATAAAATATTACTGATGGATGACTTTGTAAATGTGCAGCAGGCATTAGAATAAAAAAACAAAAGAAATAGTGCCGTTATTCACTGTGCCGCTAATTTAAGATTTACCTGCAAAGCAGGTAGGTATATAATGTATGGTAGGGGAAACAGTAGGAATGATAAAACTCTAAGATATCTTCAATTCAGACAAAGCAACATAAAATAAACGTAACGTAGGTGGAAGTGGGCATTATTATGTAAAGCCTGCTTAATATTCTATTAGGTATTTTAAGTTTCAGGCAGATGGCAAAGCGAACGAATTCATGCCATTTACTGTAGTAAAATAATCTTCACAATATGTTTGAGTTAGACTTTTGGTGAATAAATTAATATGACAATGCGAATTACCTTTTAAACATTTTATCCCGTACATACGACCATATTAAATTATGTAACAGCACACCGGCCGTCGAAAATGCGAAGAGCTGTCAAGCCGGCCGGTGCTATATTATATTCCTTTAAATAATAATGCTATTTTGATTTCTACCGCAAAAACCAACTCTTTGTTGACTGACTGTTCGACGTACGTGCATGCGCATTCTCACACAACTGCCTCGCTTCTCTCTTAATAGAGACATTCAAAATTGGTACGAAAATACGGAAAATACGAAAGTCCAAGAACCATGCTTCTCGATCATGTCGACCAGATTCGCAAGGACGTAGTGTTTTGAGTAAAATAAATTGTAGAGAGTGTAGAACGCATTAAATAAGTGTGACGGAATCGAGGAGTGTATGAAGCGATGGAGAGGTCTGGCTTTCCGCCCTGTATGTCTACCCCGCAAAGGATGCGGTGTGATGGGATAGATAGAGAATAATCCAATGAAGTTAATTGCTCATAAGCAATAAAGCACACACTTAAGCAATAAAGATGATTTAAACTTCGATTAAAAGAAATATTAACATTTGAAATTAGTGATACTGAAATCATAAATCAGTTCACACTCTTCAATAAAAATCTCTCAACGTACACTTAAAGTTAAAAGGAAGTCAGTAATATGTTAGCACTTAAGTAAGTGATGGGAAATGTATTTTTTTAGGTTAAGTGATTGTTGTGAAAACGTGAGTACGATTTCTGAACGGAAAATGCACACTGCACAGGGTTAAAGAAAAAGAATCTGAGCTTGTGTGATCAAAGCCAAATAGGTAATCGTGCTTTCCCGCCCACTTCACAGTAGGTTAGCGTAGTTACAGTAGGCTTGTGTGATAAAATCAGAATACAATATCGTCAGCACTGAGATTCGAGCCCAGCACCTCCTGATTAGAAGCAGTTGCTCCAACCAACTACGCCAACCATGTATATACACTCATACAAATAATGTGAATTTGTTACCTTTATTATTCCATCTAGGTATCAATTAACTTGACTTAACCACAGTCACAGTCTTGAAATAACTGAAAATATTCGGATTTTAATTAGTTTCTTTGATTTTGAAAGAGGCTGTTTCAACTCAGTTGATAAATTTACGATTGCCCCAGAACAGACTATCATTTAGTGGGGCAATGAAACTCAGCATTTTTTGGCTATGGTATCTAATATTTATTTCATTTACACTTTTGTTGAACAAAATACAGAGGTATGGTCTATTTCTATTATTTGCTATTCTATTATATTCTATTCTACTCTACGCCGCATCCCTTGCGGGGTAGGCAGAGAGAACAGATCGTCAAAATTTCTTATCCTTCCACACACTTCGTCATCCCGTCACATTCATGCAATATTAAATTTCATACACACTCTATGATTCCTTTTCTCAGAACACGATCGTCACTATTATGAAAAGAATCTAATTTAATAGTTTTGGATAAATAAATAAAAAAAATATTTAAGGGCTTGGCACCAGGAATGACGTCACAGACATTTCCCACGGCATTAAGGTTCAAAATCGCGTGACAATCGCATGATAAAATGGTAAAAATAGCGTTTTTTCCATTTTTTGGGCTTAATTTTGCGTCTATCAAAAAACTTTTACGGTTATTCCCTAGATTTTGATGCATATTATCAGTACAAAAAAAAATTTTTACTCCGCGACTTTCGGGAAACGAGTTTCCGTCTTTCGGAAAAAAGAACAGAGGTGTTTTTAAATATTTTTTTTGAGAAATTTATACAAGATATAAAAAATCTTTTACGGTTATTCCCTAGACAAAGGTTCAATGCATCTACCCTATATTGTTCCAAAGCATATTTAGTAACGGTTGTCGAGATAGAAGGTCTCCCGTTTTTAGAAATTTTTGAAATGTCGGTATGCATACTCTTAACAACGAAATTAAAATTGTATTCTTCGTCGAATACGTCTTTTATCCTTCATATTTGTCTACTCGTATAATCCTGCTTCTCATCTTCCCAGTCTTCTACCTATTACACTATTTCACTTCCTCACTGAACTTCCATACTACTGACGTGTACTGAGCTACATAGTAATATTTCTTATTACATCTTCCGTTCATTTGAATTCCTAGCGCAGAGATTGCTTGGAGATTTCCTACTGCAAACATACTACTCGCTGGTTTGTTACTTTGAAATTGAAATTTATCCACATCGCTGACTGAGCTAACATCCATTGCAATTCGTGTTCTCTGTGAAAATTACTTACCTGAAAAGTAAATTTCCAAGGAATCCAGAGATTTTAAGTTGTAAGAAATAATATATGCCAAGGTTAGCAACATAATTTACTGTTCACAATGTATGTCATTCCGTTGTATTAGAATAGGCGCTCTACTTTTTTTTTGAGTAACTTGTATGAATCTGGTGTTCGTCAAACCTCTAAAAGAAACTCTACGTATTTCAGCAATAAGATTAGCTACACATTCTTATGCTGAGGAGTGGAGACAGGGGTACTTTTCATTTTTTTAATACAAAATTGGTGCTAGGTTCGTCACCTTAAAAGTTGGTAAAATCCAACTTTAATTTCATATTACGCATGACGATTTTTTTTAATAAATTTGTCAAAAAATATGAAATCATCATTAATTGAGTGTGGGAACCGGCGAAGGTTGTGGGGGTAGGCGAGCAATGGCGTAGGGTGCCGGATTACTGGTTGTGTGACGTACTGAAGTGCTGGATTAGCGAAACTACTGTATTCTCAACACCTCACCTGAGGTAGATACAGTGAAAAATAGATCTTCCTCGGCCTTAACATGACGACTAACTAAGTGAAGGTTTTGTATTTAGGTAGTATAGTACCTCCTTTTTACTCGTCTTGAACTGATATTAAAATTTATTGGGTGAAGGCAGAATATATTGATTCCTACCTAGTCATAAATAAATTCGAGTTAAAGCTAGACGAATGTAAAATGAAACGCATAGCTAGAAATATTGCTTTCAACAGTGAATTTTAATATCATGTAGATCTAGTTTAACCCCGTCTCACGTGCAAAGAATTTCACCCCATGTACATAAGTAATAATGCTCGCTTGCTTGCTTGCTTGGAATGCAATTTTTAGATTGAATTACTCGCCTTCTACTCCGATCGCACGAAGCATGAACGAAATGAAATGAAGACGATGAGTGCTAGAGAAAGTATTAGACGTGAGACATGCTACATGCTAACAGCAGGTGAAATGTTATATGTGCATTGCACATACAAAGGTTGAACATGTAAATAAAATTACGTATATAGATTATAAGGGGGTGAGTGACTGTAAGACGGCTGTAGTGACTAGAATGAAAATGAAAGTGAATAAGCTTATTACATTGAAGGACTCCCACGGGCTTAAGGCCCTCCGCATCCCCGGGTATCACAGGCGCATATAGCGTCCTCTTTACCCGCACTTCTTGGCAAAATCTTTTTAAGAGGTGGGCTCAGGGTTAGCCAGAAGGGAGCCCCCCGACAAACCCCACCCCTAACTTACATTCCTTCAGTGTCCTTGTCCTTGAATAAGCTTATTAGATGGTTTGACATGTTGAGAGATTGAATGATGACAGGATGACCGAAAAGCTATATGAATGAAAGAAGAGGTGTGATTAAGCGTAGCCGTGCAAGACTGGTTTGGGCCGATCATGTCAACGAGAATCGAAGGACGGACGCGTTTTAAATAAAATAAACCGGAAACCCTGTAGGTATTTTTATGAATGTGACAGAAGCTACGCCCATAAGAATGAATACAAAAATAAAGGAAAAATGAAAAAAGAAACTAAATATTTAGATTAAAATCCACAAAATTTGACTCTTGAGTTCGCACTAGTAATCGAGGATTTGCACCCTCATCTTCAGGGGGTTAGGAATAAGAAAATGACTTTATTCATAATCGCCTGAAGATGAGGGTGAAATCCTCAAATACTATTCGCGAACTCTCGCGATTTTTTTTCATTTTTTCTTTAAAATGGACTTCTTCTATCTACTGGCGGTCGAAAATATCGAGATACAAAAATAGCTTTGAATGCCGATACCTGATCGTGCCTTTTCTGCGGTAGGAAATATCTTGTAAACTTTAATTCTTTTGCTACTAAAATACTCGTAATAGCATTATATTTCGTAAACGTTTCAATGTTAAAACAAGAGTGAAGTATGAAATTAAGTGGAAGTAGGTAAGAAAATTAATAGAAGGTATGTGTAAAGGGTTGGAAATGTATTAGCAGGTTGTACTACACATTAATTAATATAATTTCTACTATTTTTTCCATTCTCGGGGTTGTTATGTTTCGCTGAATTGCCCCTCATCCCCCAAAATTTACTAAATACCATACTTTAGTCTTATTAGGGTGTTTTCACGGAAAACTAACAAGACACTAGGAGAAAAATGTAGTGTGAGATACCTACATACTAGGTAAAGAAAATACAAAGTCAGCATGCTAAAAAAATAAGATGTCTTGCTAAAATTCAGGTTAAATAATTATGGTATATAACTAACCTACATGGATCGTGTGTTCAAGAATTAAGTAAAATTACGTGTTCAGGTTCAAAATGACCCATATAATAAAAATGCCAGAAAAACTCTAATTCACCGTCAATGTGTCCACGAAAAATTACAGTTGAATGTGTCTGAGAATGGAAATGTCACAAAATTCCATATCGTCGATGATCTTCCAATACCTCCTATCTCGATTTGACCAAATTTTACAGGAGGAAGAAAAAACTTCATATCTTCGTTAATTTTCGAAAAATCGAAAGACAAAAAATACCGTTGGTTCAAAATACTATATTTTATTGATTTATAAAAAAAAAATCTGGAAAAAAACTATAGTTAAGGCTCTACGTAACTTAGGAGGTATTTCCGTGATAAAATATTTCATTATATTCAATTAGGAGGAATTGGCATTGAAGTTAGAAGGTATTGCTTCCAGAATTTCAAACCCAGTAACCACAAATTGTATAATACATTGTAAGTTAGAAGATATTAGTTTGATTTACATACAACATTTATGAAAAAAAAAACATTTAAATAAATTTATTAACCATAATCAATTAAAAAAAAAACGGATCCATAAACTCCTGGATGAAAACTGTATGTGATATGCAATTTTCATTATTGGTTCAAGGCTTCAAGTTCTTGTTTTTTTCTTCTTCTTCTTTTAAGCCCCTTTCCGTCCACTGCTGGATATAGGCCTCTTCCTGCCTCTTCCATAATTCTGTGTTTTGGGCGCTCTGCCTCCACCCTTGTTTTTCTAAGGATTTAAACTGCTTGTTATGGATTTAAATTAATCAAGTATCAGAATATTGGCAGAAAGGATTCATGGGTATAGGCTGTATGGGATATTCAGTTTGAGTTGTTGGCTCAAGGCAGTCTTAATGAGGGAATGATGTATAGGATATTTAGGTTAGACAGGTTCAGGTTCAAGGCTTCCACAGGTAGCCAGATATCAAAACTTACCTACATCCACTTTCTCCATGGGTGAAGGTTGTATGGGATGTTCAGTTTCAGTGGTCGGTTCAAGACTCTCACAAGTAACCATGTAACATTACTTTCATCCACAAGCTTCATGTGTGAAGGTTTTATGGAATATCCAGTTTCAGTTGTTAGTTCCGTTCCAGCTTCTCACAGGTGTTCAAGTATTGGATGGAACATAGGATGAAATTTGCATGGGATATTCAGTTTAATTTTAGTTCATGCAAGGCCTTCACAGGCAACCAAGTGTCAGAACTTTCAACCAAAGGCTTCATATGTGAAGGTCGTATAGGATTTTCAGTTTATACGTTGTTAGTTCAAGACATTCACTGGCAACTAAGTATCAGAACTTTTATACATAGGCGTCATGTGCGAACGTAGTGTGGGATGTTCACTTTATGTTGTTAGTTCAAGGCTCTTACAGGTAACCATATATCAGAACTTCATCCCCAGGCTTCATGTGTGAAGGTTGTGTGGGATGTTCAGAGAACTTACATCACGATGTTTCATAGGTGAAGGTCATGTGGGATGTTCAGTTTCAGTTGTTGGTTCAAGACTCTCACAGGTAACCAATTGTCAGAACTTTCATCCACAGGCTTCATGGGTAAAGGTTGTATGAAATATTCAGTTTCAGTTGTTGTTTCAACTATTAGAACTTACCTTAAGTCACTAGTGCGATAGCTCTACGGGATATTCAGATTCAGTTATTCTTTCAAGTATCAGAACTTACGTCCACAGGCTTCGTGGGTAAAGGCTGTATGAAATATTCAGTTTCAGTTGTTGTTTCAACTATTAGAACTTACCTTAAGTCACTAGTGCGATAGCTCTACGGGATATTCAGATTCAGTTATTTTTTCAAGTATCAGAACTTACGTCCACAAGCTTCATGAGTGAAGGTTTCATAATATTTTAAATTTCAGAAGTATGCTTTGAGCTCCCGGATAATATAATCCAGGTGGTGTTTCTGTTCCAATCATTTTGTGTCATTAGAACATCTTCGCTGGTGATGATGGGTCCTAAGTAATATAATATACCTAATCGATTTTAGTATATTACAATGTACCTACATAATTATATAAATCTAAATAAGATTAATACAATATTACTAGAAAATGTCATAGTAATTTGAAAGAAATATCTCCTAAGTAATTATGAGTGATAGCAAAATATTATCTTCGAGAATAAAAATGTGAACTAGAAATACCTCCTATCTTAAAATTTCATGTTGAAATGGTCATTATAGGTATATAATGCAACAAAATCTAATTCAGATTATTACATTAGAACAAACATTCAATAGACCATTTGCTTGGCTATATATTTTCCAGAACATATCAAACAAAACATAAATATTTACATTTTAAGGTTAGCGCATGGCGTCCGCGCGAGATCTCCCTACAAATTGTTACAAAAAACTGATGTTAGGAGCTATTGGCGCCAATTTAGATACCATATTTGTTTGGAGGTATTGTTTTTAGTGTAATTTGATATGAAAAAATCAAAATTTCACTTTGGCTGTCTTTCCATCCTGTAGATATGGTCAAAATACACCGATTTGCATCAAAAAGTCATTTTGTGAAAAAACGTCAGATAGGAGGTATTGGAAGATCATCGACGATATCGTGTCTGTAGTTCTATCCACCTAGTAACTTAGCATATTTCCCATACTCAAATATATCAAGTTGTACCCGTAAATGAGAATGTTAGAAAAAAAGTGTTGTTTTTTTATAACAAAACGTGTCTGCTTGAAACAACTTGATCATTCTGCAGGTAACTAACTAAGTGCATACAAACTAAAATCAGACGTCAATTATTTGACACTAAAACAAATTTTAAACACAGTTATTTTACATGAATTATTTTTAATTTACAAATTTTTATTCTTGTACATAAAGCGTTGGATTTTTTCTACAGCCGTAGTATATACATTGAAGTATTGCCACAACAGTATAGAAGAATTACGACCGACCGGCTTAAGTGATCACTTTACACTCGAGGGTTCGAATCCCAGCCGGGGTGAACTGAAATGGCGAATGTTTCTCGAGTGTAAAGTGATCACTTAAGCCAGCCGAGGTCGGTCGTAAGCCCGACAATGTTCATCCTTAATTCTTCTATACTGTTGTGGGAATACAGTTATTTTAGTTAAAAAGTTAGAGATTTGGATCTATTAATTCTAATTAGCGCGTGTTTACAAATTTATCTGATTGTGTTCAAAATAGTCGATTACTTACAATTATTCATGTTTGATGGATAAAATGTATCCGAGAATTCAACTGTGATAATCCCTTAACAAACTAGCGTCAACCGTAAGACTTTGCTATTTGTATAATGGGGGTCGGTTGTCGATTTAATCACATTATTATACAAACTTAATACTTCGTACGACGGAACAAACAAACAAACATATTATTATTGTATAAAAAACTAATTAAATAAAATGTCGTACAATTTAGTAAAAGTTCCCCATTTCAAGGAGAGTGGTAAACGCTATTATTTATACTATTGTCAACGATATCCCAGATCCTAATTCGTTTAATGTATCAATGAACTGAGGGTTGTATTGTAACTAAATGATTAAATACCGGATTATATGCAATTGCATATTTACAATTTACATATTATGCATTTGCATATTTTGCCAATTTACTAAGGATTTTGCATATTTCGACCAAAATCTACTGATCGTGCATATTTGGGTTTATTTTCTGAAATTTTAGCTATATCACTTCACACTTAAGTAACATTCCATCTGCCAGCTTGTCAGGTTGGAGGACTGGGTTCGATTTACGGCCGCGATCTTAACTGATCACATTAAATCAGCCCACGATAAGTCAAAAGCCTGATGGAAAGTCCATCCTTTGCTATATATCTGTTGAGACTACTACTTGCTATCTTCCTTTTTCTTTCTTAGCTGTTTTCATTCCAATGCTGGACAAAGGCCTTCCCTCTGACTTTCCACAGATACCTATCCTGGGCATGCTTCATCCACTTGCTTCCCGCGATTATAGCCTCACATTGTAAACCATGTGGACCATCTTGCCTGAGGTCTTCCTACGCTCCTTTTGGTAGTACTCGAGAATCTTTTTGGTTCGTGTAGAATCTGAGCGTCTGGCAACGTGTCCTGCCCAAATCTACTTGCTACGGTTTATCGTAAAAATTGTCAACACATTGAGTGAGTTTTTTATAGACTCCAGACGAAATCGATAAAATAAATACATAGCATCTAACGAAACATCCGCCAGACCAAACTGTCATATACTTTGACATTAAGAGTGTGCATACCGACATTTCAAAAATT
Source organism: Ceraclea dissimilis (assembly GCA_963576895.1). Classification (NCBI taxonomy): domain Eukaryota; kingdom Metazoa; phylum Arthropoda; class Insecta; order Trichoptera; family Leptoceridae; genus Ceraclea; species Ceraclea dissimilis. Next base: position 3,711,325 of record OY756360.1, read on the forward strand.
TCTAAAAACGGGAAACCTTATATCTCGACAACCGTTACTAAATATGCTTTGGAACAAAATAGGATAGATGCATTGAACATTTATCTAGGGAATAACCGTAAAGGATTTTTTTTATCTCGTATAGATTTCGAAGATTTAAAAGATATTAAAAACACCTCTGATCTTTTTTCCGAAAGACGGAAACTTGTTTCCTAAAAGTCGCGGAGCAAAATTTTTTTTTGTACTGATAATATGCATTGAAATCTAGGGAATAACCGTAAAAGTTTTTTGATAGACTCAAAATTAACCCCAAAAATGGAAAAAACGCTATTTTTACCATTTTATCGTACGATTGTTCATGCGATTTTGAACCTTATTGCCGTGGGGAATGACTGTGACGTCATTCCTGGTGCCGAGCCCTTAAATTAATAAAAAATATCTCGACGGCTTTTAATAACATTATATCTCAATTTAACTCAACGCTGAAGGACAAACAGCTGGGATGGAATTATAATTTCACATCGCATTTATTTATTGGCCACGTCCGATTAATAATAATTCAACACTTTCCAGTTATATTCGCGACATTTTAATAAATAATGACATTAATAAATGTCATTTAAAATGCTGATCAAAGGGATGTCTGGAATATTATCAGAGGTGTTATAAAAATTTAATCTGGGTACTTATACAGTGCCGTGCGAATTAATTGGAACAAGATGTACATATTATATTACAAAAAAAGGATTTATCGGTTAATTATTTACCTGTGAGTGTGGTGCTGTACAGGATCACAGTCACCTGTTTTCATGTCCCCAAAAACAGGAGTGACATGCACGCCCCAGGACGCACTACTGGCAAATGCCGGGGGTGTCCGGGTGGCCGAACATTGGAGATACAAAATTTGATAGTGTTCCGGACACGGAAAGTAAGTAAGTATCGATTAAAAAACCACAAAATACAGCATTTCTAGCCATTGTTTCTAGCATACACTTGTGGTTTTAATATTGGATGTACCCTCATTTAGCTTTAATAGCAGTTTTGGTAGCTTTCTTTCAGTTGATCTAATTGAATTTTAACACGAATCACCGCGTATTGGTTATTGTTGAACAATTCATCTTAAACAGCCGTTTTTTACAAATGGTTTAGGCGTTTTCGGTTGGATTTAGATCAGGCAAGTTACCTGGACTCTCCGGACTTTATCGAAACATGGCACGGGGCAAAATCTTGTTGAAAAATACACCACCAGTGAGATACACATTAAGAACCTCAGAAATTATACAATAATAGTAATAGTAACTGACAATCCCGTGGTTCCTTCCTTGTCCTTCATCCCATCCACATATCTATTTATGTATGTATTTTTATGTATGTATAAGTATTCTTTATCATTATTATTATTTTCCTATTTATTTATATTTTTCTTATTTTTCATACACTTGTATGTAATGTGTATATGAAATGAATGTCACAAGTGGTTGATTGGCAGACATTGCCTACGGCAATAAACCCGCCATTTGGAAGATATGTTTTCTTTTCAATAAAGATTTTATTTCTATATTTATTTATTTTATTTATTTAATAATACATTTACGCCACCCTTGAGGTGAAGATATTCACAAAACGGCGCCTAACAAGTTATCATAAAACATAATGAAATATAATCAGGTGTTTGATATACAACAACTTAAAATTTGTATAAAAAATTCAAGATGTCCATACTGAAATACAAACAAATTTATCAATGACTGTTTGAATTATAGAACAATACATCATAGTACCGTCAAAACAAAACAGAAAAACAATCGGATGCGCGCGCATCAGTAATAATAATAATAAAAGAAGGCAGCCAACGCGGAATAAAAAAACAAAAGACAAACAAATGAACAACGTAACAAAACAAAAAAGGAACGGAAAGACAAACGGATGAAACAAAACACAACCTGTTCTTTGGATTGTAACCAAATGATGTTCTCTGGATACGTAAGTAATTATGTTACAAAAATGATTTCTCATAATGCTTGCTGTCTGCCGTGTTGGGATTCGAACCCTTTTTTTTGTTGAGCGCAGGTAATTTTTTATCCACCCATCTGTTATCGATAAACATAAAACATAATTCTGTCGCAATATACCTTTTCGACACACATTTTTGTCTGTCCGTAACGCATGACGTTAGAACGTTTCACAGTGATGGAGTTCACTGGAAGAAGTCGCAGCATTGCAATGAGTTCGCCTAGGTAAACATGTAACAATGCTTTATGATTTATTATATGCCCATTTTTTATTATTATTATATGTAGTTTTTTCACTTCAGGAGTTCTCAAATACAGGAGTAATAAAATAAAATAATTTACAAGTGTGGGGTCAGTGTACTCAGACAAGTTAGAGAAAAGGCATAAAATTCTCAATATGGTGCACCTTTTCCGAAATTTATATTTGCTTATTTTAGGCTTCATGTAGAGTCTTCAAGATGTAGAATATGTATCTTGTTTTATGACCATGACGAAGTGTCAATTATTCACTGTGTTAACATGTACCTTTGACGAGTCCAAATGCCTGCATTGCCAGCAAATGACCTAGGACGACTCAGAACAATAAACAATAAACAAAGTGAAACCCAACGGTTGAAAACGTGAAATAGTAAAATCTGGTAAATCGAAAATGGTTATGAGGAAAAAAATATAATCAAAACGCGTTATAATTGACGGGTATCACTACAAATAACTATGAATAATTTTAATATAAAAGAAATTTAATAGTCTGTAGTAACAATAGTGAATAGTTTGATAGCATTTTAAAATATGGGTTTGTAAATTGATATTTTACAGAACAAATTGGATAGTCTTCTAAATAATAAGCTGTATTCTATACATGACTGTAACATAATAATATATAATAGGTCTATTCCAAGATAATTGTTGTAGTTTCAATAGTTTTAATGGATTTTAAACGTTTTAAGAATTGGGCGTGTATATAGGAAATAATAAAAGAATAGGAACTTACATATATTATAGATGATACGATTCTATCACAAAAAGGTAGGAATCTATACATTAGGTTAACTGGAAGAGATCGCTTTATAGCGAAAAGCTCGCCCTAGTGATCATTACTTACTGTTATTATAACTTTGTATTATATTGTCAAATTAACTGATATGGTTGGTGTACTCGGTTGGAGAGAGGATTTTAATCTGGATGTTCCGGATTCGAATCTCGATAGTCAATACTGACGTTATACTATTCCGAATTTCACAACACAAGCTTTTAGCTTACCGTTAGCGTAGAAAAGTTTAGTACAAAAGCCAGAACTTTTATTTACAAAAAAAAAATGGTTATTAGGGCTATTCAAGTACGATCCGCGTGCCACATGCGGCCCGCGAAGCCTTTTATTGTGAGGCCCGTTAAAGATTTTTTACTCACAATAAAAGAGAGTTTCAAGTTTTGAGTTCCTAGTACAAAAGGGTAGCCTTCGCTACTGATGCTTACCTACCCGAATTTCGTAAATAAAAAACGCTCTGTGACATCTTCACGTTCCTGAGAGGAACATTAAAGAGTAATATTTTCATCAGATGGTTCATAAATAAAATATGATCGTTTTAATTGTATCTCAAGTAATGAATCTAGGTTAATTAATTAATTATATCGTATCGAGTCAGTGGTGGGAGAACCTTCAACTGTGTTTCGTGTGAATCCTGCGGTTCCCTAATAGCCCCCCATCTTCCAAACCATCATTAATAACGCCTCAGCAATCCTGGCACGTCTATCTGAATAATAGTACCTTGCGATACTCATTAATAAAATGTATTAATTATTTCATATAGGTTACCTATATCTAGGTACGAGTATCTACGAGAATTATATGCTATTGGGATGGTTATTTCATAAAATAATCTATATCTCTCCATCTACTTGTAAACTGAAACTCCCAACTTTCCATCAATAATCCATCCAACTCTCAAATCTCTTGATTCCTTCGTTACATCCACTATTACCTATTTTATTCCTGTTGTGTAGGTATAGGTAGGTTTTACGTATTATATATACTTATTATAATTTTACAATTATAATTAGGTATGCTTTATTTTTTGCACCTATATGTGTTTCTATTTTAAGTTAGCTACATACTCACAAGAATATATGTATTTCTTTCCTTTTTTCTTGAAAGGTCAATAAGTAGATATGCTTACCTGTAACAAAGAAAAATAATGCTATTAGATATTTTTTTAAATAGAATCACACAATTATACACAAGTTTCAATATCAAAAAAGGGAAAACACCATTGCTTTGCATTCAACATTCAAAAGTAGATATTGCGTCCAGTTGATGAACTTTTCACAAAACAATAATTGTTCAAAAATAAATAAAACAGTGGGTATTAAGACTTTCGACCGACGGTACATGGCTGATGTCCATTTTTAAAGGGAAAAATGACCTTAGTTGTTTAAAATCACGTAACGTCTATAACAAATTGTCAAATACGGATGTTGATTTGTGATCAAAACGAAAGTGAACATGTTGAGATGATTGGGACATGTGGAGAGAACGAATGATGAAAGGATAACACAAAAGTATACCTGGGTGAAAGAAGAAGTGTAAGGAAACGCGGTCGTCCAAGAACCACAAGAGCAGATTTTCATGGTGAAACGTGATCTGAATAAAAGGAATCGTAGCATGAATTGCATGAATGTGACGAAAGCACGAAGTGTGTGTAAGGATAGGAAAGTATGACGATCTGATCTCTCTGCCTACTGCGCAAGGGATGCGGCGTGATAAGCGGATAGAATAGAACAAATTGTCACACGTATGATGATGAGAATCCTCAAACACTTATAAAAGTCATTTCGTGGATTTTAAGCTATATACATTCATACATATACCTAGTCTTTCATTTTTACCTTTATAAATAAAATATTTTTATATTTCGTTTGAAATCGTTTCTATTAGGTAGTATATAAATAGAAAGGACTAAAAATATAACCAGGAGAGTGAATGTACAAAACACTTACCTACATAGATACAAATTTTCAGGAAAGTTGTACACTTACTGAAAAGTACCCAGTTATCTAGCTGTATGCCAATTTACACTGTGTATATAATAATATACTTGCTACTACTTCACGCCTTCACTTAGAGGCGATCTTACATGTTAGAAATGGGGAAGAGTTTAGACTTAGATACTAAACAGGGTCGATTTAAGGGTAAAAATTTGGAAATTAAAAATGTGTTCTGAATTTGAATATTTTCATTAAAACTACAGAATTATGAATGCCGTATCATTACAAATTGATAGAACATAAATACCATTTAAAACTAAAGAAAAGTCCTGACCCCGTCATTTCGGTAAGAAGGTTCCGGATTGGAGAGAGGGGGTCATTGTTTAGCGTAAAAAAATAAGGGGACTTAACGACGTTCCATGATGACTCTACGTACGTTGGTACGTTGGTCCTATTTCAGGTTACTCGTAAAATACTAACGTATAGTTGGTGGATAAAATGGTTCATTCAGCAAACTCTATAATGTTATGGTAATGTATGGGTTTCTAAGGTTATGATCAAAATTAACCAATTACTAAGCCATTGATATTTAAAAAAAAAACACACACAAACAATAATGGGTATGGAGATCATCAAATAAGTATTTATTTATCCAAAAACGAGAAAAATGTTGTTCTTGACTCAAAAAAGTACTCAATAGTACTTTATTTGAAGAACGGTTTGATTTAAAGAGGGTAAATTGAAGAAAATTGTTTTTCTTGTAATAAAGAAAGGTTGATAAGAGAGTGGACCCAAAAGGATTCTTTCTCTCAAACAAACAGAATTGCGATAAGAAATAATAATAGGAATCAGATACTTATGGCTGAATTATATTTATTTCGTTTAAGGGTCAGGATCGGCCCTGTTCAGATCTCGATAGCGGACATTCTGAGTCAGATAAATTCAGTGCCGTCAGCACTCAGGGAGATAACTGGAACGAAGCGGATGCCGAGAGGGTGAGATTCGGGGAGGGGTAGGTAAGGAAAAATTCTGAAATGGGGTGAAAAAAGGACACACATAAAAGTAGATGGAAAAGTGGAGAGGTTTGAATATGGAAGGGTAGAGGAAAATGAGAGAATAGACGAAAAGGGGAAATGTGTACAACTAGGGTTATCCAAAGTTTAAACTAAATTAGAAATGTCTTACAATAATGTGCTAACTCTACTGCCCGACGTAGACTTGGTAAATAAATAAATGTGTTAACAATCAAACGTATATTTTTATTTTTACAAATAAAATTATCTAAGCAGGTACAGATATATATGTCCACCAAATATTACTAGTATCATACGATTACGGTATATCCCAATAATGGGGTAACCAGTAAATGCTGTTGTTGTATAAAAACACACACAACATTCTCTTTGTGCAAACATTCACATGTCATTCAGAATAAGTGGCGAACATTTTTGAAAATGTACTAAGTAACTGAAATCCGAGGGCGTGTATGACAAATTGCATAAACTTGACGGAAGCAAGGAATGTGAGTGAGCATGGTGTGATAATAAAATTGCTTTATTTTGAAAAATCCATTTATTGTCTTAATCGGATATTCGAACTTTACTTCAAAAACAGGTGATCAAACCACTGATTTCCTATAAAATAATGTACTTTTATAGATTATGCATTTTGTCAAAACCACAATTCAATTCCAATTGTTCAGTTACGAGATATAATGAGTCATGTATAGTGCACAGATACTTAAAAAAAAGACGTTATTTTTTTCATTTTTTAAAGAACATCGAATTTTTCTACATGTCGTAGTTGAATATAACAAGTGGTGGACACGGCGGATGGATGGACTGAAATTTCTGAATGTTACTTGAGTGTAGAGTGATCGCATTGGGCAGGCCGCTCTATTCTTTGAAAGTCCATCCTTTGCTCTATGTCTATCTGTTGAGATAACTACTGTATTTTTCACTTATTTCATAGTTCAATAACTTTAAAACACACACACATACCTATTTTAATCATAGTAATGTGACGTCACGAGGTGTATTTGATAAAACCGAGCGTTTTTCAGCAACCCCAACTTTGACGCCTAATATCTCAGGAACTATTCCATATTTTTGAAAAATTCAAAAAGTCTGGTAATCGTAATTTTTTTCTTGATTTTTCTAGTATATTTTGAAAGCACATTTCAGACATGCGTTACTGCCTCATTGGACACAGTGTTTGACTGTCGCAAGAAGATAATGAACATACCAACATACATTTTAAAATCTATGGTGATTAAGTTTGCTAAACTCTGAAGCACAATTACAAAACTTTAGTGACTGAGTAACGACCGAGCTTTCTTATATGTACTTACTAACTAAATTAATATGCATGTACATTATCTGTGGTGGTGGGTAGGCATACCCATGTCCTGATTTTCTACCAGTCATTACATAAGTTTAAACACTAGTACATACAGTGGCGTATATAGGATTTCATTTCGGGGGGGGGGGGGGGGGGCGATCTAATATTTGATTTTGAGGGGGTGGAGGCAACAAAAATTTGAAGATAGACGTACAGTATAAAAATTATAATTTATTTATTTATTTAAACTTAAAGTAAACAACAAACACATATAAATATACAAAATGGACATAGTACAGATTATAAAACGTTGTTTACTAGGGCGAACTTATCGCAGAACTGCAATTTCTTCCAGTTAACCCCAATAGCGCCGCAGGCAAAAAATTTTCGTGAAAGCAAGTGAAAAAGGTTGTGTTTTAGGTTGGTATTCATACTGTGTACAGAAAATACAAAGAAGAATAGCGCCGCAGGCGAAATTTTTTTGAATAATGGGTGAAATGATGAATTTGAGTAACTTTCATGTTTTAAAATAACGTTTTTTAAAGAATTGTCCAACATTTCGGGGGGGCCCGGGCCCCCTCGGCCACCCCCTATATACGCCACTGATGGTACATAATAATATGTAGGTATACTTAATTGCTGGTTATATACTTATACATAATATACATGGTGATTTCAAGCACCCTGAAATAACACTTTTTCTATTCTATTCTATCTCCTTACGCCACATCCTTTGCGGGGTAGGCAGAAAGAACAGGGGCGGTATTCTGTAACTCTACTCGCTCGCTATGCGACGAGTATACGACGTACAAACAATGATTGTGCGTCGTGAACACGTCGCATAGCGAGCGAGTATGAGTTAAAAATGCCAAAGCACATCACCAAACTTTCCTATCCTTACACACACTTCGTGCATCGGTCACATTCATGCAATTTATCATACACATTTAACGATTCCTTTTACTCAGAACACGTCCGTCCTTGAGAACCTGGCTTACATGGTCAAACCATATGCGTTCTTGAACGGCCGCGCTTCCTTACACCTCTTCTTTGTCATCCTTTCATCATTTATTCTCTCTACATGTCCCAACTATCTCAACTTGTTCACTTTCATTTTAGTCACAGCATTATATTGACTCAAGATTATAATCACTTAAACTTTTTTCTACATCCCAATCCCAATAATGGAATAGTTAATAAAAAACATCAATATAACAAGAAAAAACCTGCCAATAGTTGTGAAATAAACAACAATATCTTATTACATTAAAGCACCAGACCAAAGACAAAGAATATAAAATAGATATTTCATTTCATCGACTTTTATCTTTGGTAACTAATTGACACATATCAAAATAAGACACGAGCTAATAGAATAATTGACAACCTGCATAATTGTTTTGACGGCTCGTCTATGGACCGCGCTTGGTGCCAATCATCGAGTAGATAATTCGATTTTCAAATTTCGATTGGAGCCGTAGATAAAGATATTGTCTACATATGATTTATTGTCTTTTTTTTCTTTAGTCACTTTTTTTGCTCAATAAATGCTCAGTTACCTGTTGTCCCTGAGCATTCATCTTTATAGGTCGGTATCTAGGATTTTTTTTGCAACGTTATTTATTGATTTTTGATGTAGGTAACCGATCTGTCAGTTTTTTGTTTATATTTTTAGTAAAAATTCTCATACAAAACACAATTCTTCTACTTTTAGGTAGAAGTTAGTGCAAAGACTGACTTTAAAAACAGTTTTTGTAAATAATAATACTATAAGAATAAGAGATGCGGAGAGAATGAATGATCGAAGGATGTATGTAGGTTCTTAGCTCGTGTAGGATTGTGAACACTTGTGAACGGTTGGTTTCAATACAAATTAACGGAAGCTTGCGGTAAGCTCTTGCGAAGCATCCGCACATTTGTTACTAGTTTATGAACGGAGTTGGTGAGCGCTTGGCAAGCGTGTGGAGCCGGCATTACAATAATTATGTATTAACAGTAACCAACGTATACCAATCACAAACGCAACACGAAATAACATTTCTTATCTAAAGGTGTCTCTGAATCCACTAATTAATTTTGTGTTTTAATTGGTTACTACGACTTATAGGCCCCATACCTATTATGTTTTCGTGTTTGAAGTGTGTGTAGTCTTTGGGATATGGAATCTTAGCTTTACTATAATAGTCTGATGCCCAATCCCACCAACTACCACCTAGGAAGGAGAGTCCTAAGAAATGTACATACAAAAACAGAGATAATATTCTATTTATTTAGTTACGAATCGTAGTGAAGCAATAAATCCATATGAAATACAACATGCAACTCACCTACGTTAGGTGCCCAAATATCTCCGCCCAGAATCTCCCCAACTAGATGAGTTGCATGTTGTATTTCATATGGATTTATTGCTGCACTACGATTCATAACTAAATAAATAGAATATTATCTCTGTTTTTGTATGGACATTTCTTAGGACTCTCCTTCCTAGGTGGTAGTTGATGGGATTGGGCGTGAGTATTATAGGTAGGTGCCAATTTACGTAGTATTGAGGCGCGAAGACATTTACCCAAAAATTTTATAAGATTTTCGATAGTGTCATACAAATATTATTTATGTTGTTTATAAAAGACAGTTTACACTATCCATTTTAACAAACACATGTTGACACTTTGTCATATTATAGGAGTGATGTTTTATCACTGATGGTGCATCCGTTCAATGTAATATTAGGAAGGTACATACTACCAACAGTACCTAGTGACAGCAAGAAGCGATTAATTATAATCCAGATTAAGATCTGAATAATTTCAAATAGGTTTGTTTTGATGGCGACCATGATGATTAATTAGAAATACATTTTAAATGTAAATAGTTTTATAACTATTAGAAATACAGCGAAAACAGGAAATATTATATGCCCAAACGATTCGTCAAAGCGTCGCGTTCAGACGCTCACATTTTTTATATTTTTCGAATGTTCCGTAAAAGTTGGGAGACCGTAAAAATTGCAATGACTTTCGCTACCTATTCTGAATGTCTTATACTTAATGCTTGAAGCTTGAGCTGCAAAAGATCTGAATTTCTTTTTCAACGCCCTTTCATGACCCCACACAATCCTTGATTTCCCTATCACGTCTTTACATTTTTTTTGTCTCTGGAGACGGCTGATACATAATGTACGACAGAATCGTAATGTCATCTAGTTTACACAATTGATGAAAGTTTCAGAGCTCTAGCTAGTCTGGAAATGAATGGAAATTCGATTGGTATATTTGGAGACAATGCGGAGTGCCTATAGCTAAAGAAAAGCGTGTTAAAAGTGATGATCACGAAAAATTATGTATGTAAAAGTACAATAAAACACTTTTTCTTGCACCTACATACATACAAATAATTGTTTGAGATTCTCTGGTTCAAATCGTACTAAGATTCAAATATAGAACATTCTTCGTTTCAATTTAAATTCATGAATGAACATCCTGTCTAATGTAATAACGTTGCCATGTTGCAAAAATAAAATAAAACGATTTGTACTAATTTGGCTTCTATTTTCAAAACGGATTAGTTTTATTATACCATTATTATTAAGTAGGCTGGTACTCGTTCACTTTTGAATGTCAAAATGTATGAGATTACGTATATTTAATGGTGGCAACACTGCCAAATACTTATATGTATCATAACACTGGGTATTGTTGAACTTTGGGATAGTCGTTTCCTTTATTGGCACACGGCCAAGAGGTTATGATCGCTCTTTAGATGTATATCTTGAATTATTACCAGACTTGAAATTTATTCAATGTGTTTGCAAAACAACACGCGATAGAAAGTGCTGAAATATCTCATGATATCCTTCTTCTTCTTTCGTTTACTTCTCAAAGAACACTTATTTATCTAAGATATTTTTCTTTAGATAGTTTTTCTCAAATATTTATTACTCTAATAAGTATCTAGCTACACACAAATTCCCCAAAGTGATAATTTAATAATAATCTTAATTATCATATTTTTTGGACATACAAAAATATGAATATTCGCAATTTATAATATTCGGTGAAGTTGGATAATGAAATGAATACGGCAACCTTAAAATATCCCAATACTTTTCGTAGTACGCAATATTACGGGGTACGTTCGTCGTATTACTATATACATGCGGCGTATATATGTAGGTAGGTACCGCAGCAGAGACCTTTTAAACGATTTTTTTCCATTTTGCCCGAAAATTCAAGGATATTTAATAATATTTTTTGAAAGAGTAGATCGGGAGGAGATAGCGTCCTAACAAAGCTTCGCAACGAACCGTTTTATTGAAATTAATAGCGGTTGAGGGCGAAGAAAAAAAATAACGACGCTGGATTCTCTTGACGAGTAAGATTATTTGACGGGAAGGTTTTTGCGGTGGCGATTAATTTACAGAGGGATGGAGTGACTGGCGAAAATGGGGTGTAAATTGATACTTTCTTACTGATTAAACGGCGAAAATCTACCCAAGTAAGTGCTGGCTTGAAAACAGTAAATAACTAGTTATCTATATAAGATTTAATGTCCTCATCCATTACTCTTATATTTTAGGGCAATTTATATGTCAGATATACTTGGATTTCTACACTGAAGTATGACATTAGAAACTTTTTGACAACATAAGAAATGCGTCGTCCATAAATATTATTTCATTCTATAAATTCATTAAATTTAGTTAAGTATCATTATCTTTTACAATTCTTAAGGGCATTCGGTTACGTTACTAACAAATAACATGTCTTAAGCTTTTCGAAATTTTTCGAGGTTTTCAGAAATTGTTATCTAGATATAAATAAACTTGTCCCTTGATCAAATTTTAAACGATATTTATATAAATTTTCCTAGCATAAAATTTCCTAATTTTAAATAAATAAGTAATTAAATATTTTTTATTACACAAAAAAACATACATATATACAGATTACAATAGGTCACTCCACTAGGCAATGCCTGTCTTAATGTTTTACTTGGTTTTTATGGAGAACTCATTATAGGCTTGAAAATCAAATACAGTAAATAAATAAATAAATCTTTATTGACCAAAATGATTACAATGATTACAAAAAAAATAAGAGAATCTTGTGTGCCAAAAGGCGGACTTATTGCTAACGCAATATCTTACAGTCAACCCGATCAACATCTAATGCAGATAATCTAATCAGTTATTAAAGTGTTGGCACCATAATTAAATAAATAGATACATACTTAGCTTCTGGCTTGTTCAAATTAATTATTATAGCGAAAAGACGTGATAAACTTCTTATTATATCAGCATGTTTTTGAATCGTCATAGAATAATATAATCTACCTAAGTACGAGTATAATATTTAACATTAGGTGTCAAACATATTTTAGTGTTGAGTTTTTGTAATGTGAAATCATGCATAACGCCACAAAAACGCGATGCACGAATTCTTTCGATCTATCGCATTTAGTCCTAAGAATGCATTATTATTGACAAATAAAATATTTTTCGAAAGGACGAGTGATTTATCACAAATTTCATAAAAGGTTTGTGTCATAATGATAACTAAACATCGGGTAACAATAAAAAAAAACCACCAATGTATATTTAAGAATGTCAAAAAACGATCTATCAAGATTACAACATCTGGAATAGAGCTAAATTATTAGCAATAAATAACATTATTTTAGGTTTTTGTAAAATATCCGATGACAAAAGGTCCATTGATAAAATTTTTACTAAACTAATAAAAATGGGAGGTCCGGATAAGAAAGCGTTCATTGTATCGTAGAATAATAATTTTGAATTAGAGAACATTTTTGAATAAAGAACATTATTTTGAATGTATTGTAATAATCCGACACAGTTATACTAAACCATAGACTTATATTATTAGACCATAGATGATGGGCGTGGCGTATGACGCATTGTTCGGATGTTAGCAACAAAACACGTGCAATGCTGCATTCATCTGTTATTTTGATTTGGCCAATTGAACTGTCGATGGCGGCGTGTTTAGGTTCCAGGTTGTCTTGTATATTTTTCATTCATGAAAGAAATAACAAGAGTGATTCTCAATCTTTCAATTTTTTATAACTATAGTAAAAAAAGTGAACCTAATTAGATACCAATCATTGACACAAAAATGCGCATTTTTATGTGAATTGTGTAGGTAAATAAATAAATAAATAAATAAATCTTTATTGGCCAAAACAAAAATGCATATTAATTACAAAAAATAAGACAATCGTAGTGTGCCAAAAGGCGGACTTATTGCTAACGCAATATCTTACAGTCAACCCGAAGGTACCTACCTAAGATTATTAAAATTAGGAGCATCATACTAACTAAAATAAGTACTTATTTTAATAGTTGTTGAAGGTTTTTACGATGATCCATGTGTAGACTTTCTTTTTGGGTTAATCGTGTAGTGAACTGCCACTGGATTGGATGGATTGTGATGTGTGATCCGTTACCAAGGCGGCAGTAGGTTCAGCGAAACGTCGGAGCATCTGTTCACTACACGATAACACGAAAAACAAATCTACATACTTGTTTTAGTTTGAAAAGTTGCAGAATTGAACCTATTATGACATTTGAATGTATCGGATGCATAAAATATTCTAAATTTGAATCCGAGTATCACTTTGAAAAAGGAACAAACCATAGACAGTACTCTACGCTTTATGTAGGTACGTACGATAGTTCCATTTTCAAATTACGAGACTAACATGAATGAGCTATTTATAAATTAAATCGCAACGCATGTTGAGCGCTTTTGATTGGTGAATAATAATGTTTGAAATATTCTATTTTAGAACGCCGACAGTCGCTCGTGGGTACCTACCTACTTTCACATACACAGCCGAATGCATGAAATGTCCATTCATTGGACGCGGGTTATTCATGTTGGATAGATTCGATATTTGAAATTGTACTTACCAATCCGATTCATAGATAATGGGATTTTGCCGCACTACTGTAGAACGAAATTCAAAAGATGTATGAACTTATTTCTATAGGCTAGAGGTGTTAATACAATACAGTATCAAACCATCTGCGCATTTTAGATGAATGTAAACACACCTTTATGATATTTTGATACCAAATTTTGTGCGAATTAATGATTTTTTTTTAATCTCACGAACAAATTGCCTCTTTTTCAAAGCATTGCGCTGGTTAATGGAATTCAAAATTGAGTTATTTATTATAATATAAATTGAAAGCCCTTTGGTTTTATGATATTAATAGGTACTTACTTAGGTAAACATTTTTTACGACTATCATTGACTCTTTCAAAATTTAAATCATTCGACAGACTAAACCAATAAACAAATTGTTAGCGTAGTACCAACAATAAAAAAATCTGCATTTGACATGGAGTAAAAAAACACACATTTTCATTCATAAAAAAAAATAACACGTCAATCCAACGCACTGTTCGAAATTAATGTTCCATTTTTTTTAAAATTGAAACTGTCATTTTCAAAACGATTATGTGAATATGAATAAGTCAACAATGTTTTCTATACCCATATATAATTATGTGACGCTAAGTACCTTCTTTACGTACGATACATTGTGCTAACGTCAAAGGCAGAGACATGACAATAGAACAGCGTATTTTAAATCTTTTGTCAATATGTGCTCACGCTGCGACAGTGAATAACTTCACCTACAACATTACAAAGTACACACAATACGGTGTAGGTACGCAGTTACTTTTTCTATGAATGTTTTGAGATTACAAGATCCACTTGTTGTTTGCGTTTGTAGAGAATTTCATTCATCAGTACTTAAGTATCTAATTTTTCCGTTTTATAAAAGGAAATGTGATTTATTTCATTTCCGGTTCAAATTTGCTATATTTGAATTGATATGTCAATCATTTATTTTTTACATATAAAAGTGAAGCAACTATTGAGCAAAAGAAAACATATTACAGGTATCTATGTATTTATTAAAAAAAAAACATTTACAAGGTTGAAATCAGATTCATTTTAGTGTTGATAAAATTATTATGAGACACCTTAAAATCGTCCTATTTCTTTGTACGTTTCTCTATCTTTTTCGATAAAATTTTAGAAAAACGGCTAACACCTTATAACTAATTGATAGAATATATGTCCCAAATCTCAAGTTCGTACTTTGTACCATATCTAGTTTCCGAAAAAAAACTCGAAAACAAAAACATTTAACTCTATTTATATCCCGTAGAGGCGACATTTCCAAAAATTCTTTCTGAGTGGAAGGTTTTGTATTAAAACTTATTTATTTTCCAAAATTCACTTCTCTACGATTAGCCGTTAAGGCTGTAAGTACGCTGAAGAATAATTAGTTAGTATGTCAGTCAATCAACTTTGCTTTATAGATTTAAGATATAGTCCAAAAAATTCTAGTACACTTCACAATAATCAATAATGCATGTTTAAAATCACTCAGATGGTTCAACACCCAGGTTTGAAATAAAAAAAAATAGGTTTCTGCAATAAAAGGGATCATGAAAATATTCCCGCTTCTATTTGAAAATATACTCGTGCAGAGTGCTTTTGACAAAGTCAATACAACAGATGACACCTCAATTCATATTTTCAAGATATCACTTCCTTCCATTATTTGAAAAAAAAAAGAACAAAAAAAAAACAATGGCACAATACGAAACACCATCACAGATATTTTTCTTCAACAGCGTACTTTCTCTGCACAGAATATTGAGCTTTGTGTCATACAAAATGTAATAGAATATAAGGTTCACATTTCAGTGCTATGAATATTGCACAAAACCAGCGATGAAGTTTACCTTTCTCCCTTGCATTTTTCATAATTCCTCTCTATAAGTTTAGTGTTGCGCTTTGCGAACTTCTAAGAGCATTCGCTTTTTATAAAGTATAGGTAGGTATAATATCTACTTGAAATCTAAGTAGCGAATATTTCCCCACACTACGAATCCTTTGCTAATTGAAAATGCTCAAATTTAACATGTGCAGTGTACACGCTTAAATATTTTTTGCTTAAGTTTATAGTGCCGCACAAAACAGAATAAAAATGTACTACCTATTACGATTAAAAAAAACGGTTAAGTACATGTTTATGTCAATGTATCTATCTAGTATCTATTTATTTACTTTATTATTATTTACATACAAAGTTTTCTTTTTTCATTTCTCGGGTTGACTGTAAGATATTGTTTTTTGCAATGCGTCCGTCTTTTGGTACACTACCATTATCTTGTTTTTGTATCTATGTATATTTTACTTTGGCCAATATTCATTTTTTATATGTAAGTAGTCATTATTCGTTATTACCGTATGCATCTATTTTTCTCTTCAAATTTTAATAACTTAATCATTCTCTTAATCAATCTTCCCAATGCCCCAGCACCTTGATATTTTCCAAACTATTAGACAGTTTAAAATTGTAAACTAATGCTGGTTTTCACCAACTTTTTTGGGTGAGGAATAGCGGAAATAGGAGCCACCTTGCACAAATTTTGTATGAAAAATAATGAGAAGTGGCTCCTATCTCCGCTATTCCTCACTTAAGAAGTTGGTGAAATCCATCATTACTGTTTTACCATAAACACATTTCAATTGGTCAAATTTTATTTATTTATTTTTTAGAGAGGAAGATACCTAAATCATTTAGGCATTACTGGCCTCTCATGTCTGCATCTCGCAGATGGCATATGTTGAGAATTTGCTAAAGGTTACATAAAATAATACATAAAATAAATATAGGTTGCTAAAGGTTACACCGCTCCTCAACGGATGGCGGTAGTATCTGAAATTGGGTGCATATGAAATAGGTTGTTGAGTATTATATACTCAACGGCAAAAAAAATCATTTTGGTAGCAGGATGTGGTGGAATGGGTGAACGTTGCCCTGGGCATAAAGTGATCACTTAAGCCAGCCAAAGCCGACTCGTAAGCGTCGGAACATCCATCCTGCTCCCCTCCCCAAGGGAGTTCGCATAAGTTATTATGTGAATGTTGATATCTGCCGCCTTTCGTTCTATTTATTTTTTAATTTGCACACAAAGCGTGCTCGTCTTATGCTAAACAGAGGCATTCAGAATGGATGACAAACCTCATTCATGCTGAACTTAATTTATTTCCAGACATGTATTTATTTACACTTTTGGTGAACAAAATACAGACATATGTGAATATAAATATACAACATTTGTTCACTAAGGCGAGCTTATCGCAGTACTGCGATCTCTGCCAGCTAACCCCAATTTTTAAACAATAATATATAAATTTTCACTTGAAACTACAGAAACATTTAAAAATATAAACATAAAAATATTTTTAACCTTAAAATAATATTAATAAGGCAACAATATTTTGTGTTAGCTTTTGTCATAAAATATCACATTATTATTTTACTCAAAAAAGCTTTTAAACATTGGTAGTCGAAGCTTTCATACACCTGCTATAGTAAGTTAATTACTATAGCGGTACTACTGTAGTCGTTTTTTAAACAAGTACTCCGGATGTTTGTGCGAAAGAGCTTTTGACAAAACTCGAGAGCTTTTGAGCGTAATTTATGAATTTAGATAACATTCAAAGAGAGCAAAATACACCAGATCAGGGGTGTCCAATCCACTACTGAAAAGCATCGCGGTCCGCATCCAGCCTGTGACTCATTTTGTGAGGACGATCTAGTGGTTATATTCAGTTAATTAATTATAATTTATATACGTATTAAGTATACGAATTTCTGTTTTTACAATTCAATTTTTGTAATGAAACTTCAAACATAAATATGTCATGTTTTATTATTATTTTTTTAAGTATGAAAGAAAATTTATAATATGAACCTTGGTAGATGGATCGTAGTGTTTTGATGTGTTTTTTTCTTTAAACAGCGTTCATGGTTACCCCCTTTATTGGGTAATTCCATTGTATTCATTGCTCGGTTATATTCAAATATTCGAGAAAAAGAGAGAAAATATGTTGATTACATCTGAGAAATGAGAGAGAAAACGGTCTCTGTTTTATATTATTATTTAATCCAATTAATTTATAATGAGGGCACTTCTTTACGATCATACGCGTGAAGAAATGTCATTAATTCTTTGATATCATTAGATTATGAACACACATTAACATGAAAATAAAAAAGGAAGGAATTGACGTAAATATTTTTAGACTTCTGGGTACTTTGACCGAAGGTTTGTGCTGGAAGCTCATTACAGACCAAATATAAATAGCATATTAAACTTATAAGACACAGAAGTATGCCAAAGGGCGGACTTATTGCACAAGCAATGTCATACAGTCAACCATAAAGAAAACAAATAAATACATACATAATACATAACAACCATACATACATACACACAAATATATATAAATGAAAAACATACATATTATTGCATGAAAAAGGGGATAATCAGATAGGACTGGAGGGGGAGAAAGTACGGGAAGGGGATGCTCGAGAAAAGAGAGAAAAAATAGGTACTTACTATATGTTTCATGTCAAACATATTTCAGTCTATCTTTAATAAATCTATTTTCACCATTTAAGGCATTTCACAGTGCAGGATAATGTTTGGAAGTCCAACTCAATACACTTTAAATGGGGACATTCAGAATTGGTGGTAAACTTCGTTACCGAGACTAAAAAGGCGTTTACGCTGAAGTATTTTTAAATGTGAAATTATGTCGACAACTTTCCAGGTTTGACATAAATACTGGTTTCTTTAAATTCTCATACAATAATTAAGAAGATTTATGTATAAATTTTAATTGTGATTAATTATTGCTTGCGACATTCAGAATGATTTAAATATTTTTTTAAACGACTGTTTTTTTATTTAATTTATGAAAGGCGACTAAATTACACACAAACATTGAGGGCGTGTCTTGGACGACAAGAAAATATGGCCACGGAAAATGTTTGGCCAACGTTTTGTCATATTCGATTCTGGCAATCTCTATCGAGACAAAATAAAATGCCTGACTGACTGACATAAACACTTAACCACACACAGCTCACACATATAATTGTAGAGAAGCGAAATTTTTGTTTGATGGAAAACAGATAGGTTTTAATACTAAACTTTCAACTTATTTCATTCTTAAAGTGAGTGATATTACCATTGTCAAGTATAATATATTTATATTGAATCAATGATGTATTTTCATACCTAAGAAAATAATTTTGATTTTTTTTTGGAAAAATAGGGTTGACAGAGTATATCGGACGTCGTACTAACTTGAGGGTTAAGTACTAACTTTGGTATAGAGATTCTCCTATAGAAATAAGTAATTGAGTTGACTGGCAGAAATTGCCATTTGGCAATAAGTTCGCTCTCAGTGTGTCACAGTAAGCTTGAAAATCTTGTGTCGTGAAGTGGAGTAGGTCGGCATCGGGGATCGAAGCCGCGCGCACTGGATTAACAGTCGAGCGCATTACCAACCAGGGTACCGACCACCTTTATTTAGTAATGGGTTGTTTGGCCGTTTATACATTTGTTTTAAAGATAAATAGGGAAGCTTTACTAGTGCATCGTCATAATCTTAAATTATATTCTTTTTATCTAGTCGCAGAAATTTACGTGTGAGTTAAACCGCGGGTTTCAGCTAGTAAAATAAAGTTGTAATACATACAATGAAATACTGCAGAAACAAGGCTATTTTACTGGTAATGTATAGAGTGATACGATACTAGATTTTCATAAAATTCTCTGAAGAACAGATCTGAATACAGAGAATATCATGTTTGTTTACTCGATGAGTGATTTAAAACTGGTTTCCCAGAATTATTGGACTCAAATTTTCCGGGAATTTTCTCAACGAAGTTATAGGACGTTGCAAAGTTTAATAATATTCATATTTGAACGGAATCTCTGAGGTACTGATGGTCTCTTAGAGATTTATATAGCTTAACTATCTATAATGTTAAGTATTTTGACAGATGGTTCTTGATGGAAGTTTATTACAATATTATTAAAATTAAAACACAATATTTAGTACTTTCCACAGAATCTGAATTTATTAAATAGGGCGACTAGTTAAGGGACACTTTCGTGTCCTTCGTCAGACCAAAACAAAGTTTCTTTTAAGTTCTTAAGCCCACGCCACACGCTTGGTAAGCACCGGGCCGAGCAGGTTTTCATGTGTAGAACGGCGCGTGGATGGTGCGTTTGTCTTGGCTTGTGTAGGTAACCGACCGTTCACGCCTTTATACTCATGAACACCCGCTTGGGCCGCCGCTCGCCAAGCGTGTGTATGAGGCTTTAAATTACATAACTGCCAATTCTGTAACTAATAGTTACAGGACATTAAGTGGAGGAGTACGATGTTACATTTCCCACTGCTTTAAGGATCAAAATCGTTTGATAATAGCACGATAAATTGTAAAAATAGTGTTATTTTTTTTTTTAGTTTTTGGGAATAATTTCGCTTTATTATAGATTTTTTAATGCATCCCTACACTATTTTTCTTACTGGCTTTCGGGAAACGAGTTGCTGTCTATGGAAAAAAGAATGAGGTATTTTTCACGATATTTTTGAGCAATCTGAAAATCCGAGGTCTGAAAAAAAACGTTTTCATGACGATATGCCTACTTTTAACGGCGTATTACCAAATTGATAATAATAATATGCACAATAGTTCCCATGCAAGCTTACCTCGTAGACGTGAAGAATTATTGAATTTTTATTAAAATATGCAAAGGAAAAGGGGTTGGCTAATCGAGCCCACTTTATTAGGTAGGTAGGTACTCCATATTACCGAATCTGGTATATTGTTATTTTACGAGTACGTTTCGTATTATTTACGATTTACTATCACGCAAGGTTAAAAACTGGTATTTTTTTCTTAAATATACACACGTTGCTTGCATTATTTTTTCATAGTACTAAATTATAGTTTATACTACTTAAATAGAAAAAAATATTATGTAGGTCAAATTTGAAAGAAAATTTATTTACGTAAAAAATCATCTTACAAGTAACAGTCCTCTTCTAACCATATGCCGACCGCGTCGTGATGTATTGTACGAGTCTGTATATTCATCTCTAGATGTCGTTGTTACTTTGTCTGAATTTACAACTTCCTTTTTAAATTTTAATAATTTTCAATGCCCCAGCACCATGAAACTATATACTATTATGCTACTTTAGTACGGTTTAAAATTGTAGTACCTTTTTTTTGCCATAAATACGTTTCAATTGGTAAATTTTATTTTATTTAACTGTTTTTCAGATTCAGCAACTAAACTACTTCTGAATATATATGTATCATCACTATGACTTTCAATGCCGCACTCTGATTGGTTGATAGTCAGCTAGTTTGCTCGACTATTAGTTTCTTAGATTGTTTGTCTAACTTGAATAGTCAGAAATCAGAATTATTTAAGATCTTTAACCAGAACCTACCGTTTGGAAGATCGGCACTCCAATTAATGCACCAATCATGTACCCTGTGTACCTAATATGAATATGATATGATTCATAAATCCTCTGTTTATCAATTTTATTTCAAAACAAAACATAAATCATACATAATAATAACATTCCATCCAAGATTCAAAAATAGAATTAACATCTGGTTTGAATTCGCGCATTGGTCATGCGCGCATGCAAATTGAATATTATTATTTACAAATTTCCATGGCAATAATAATTTTATTAACGTAAACAAAGTTCCTCGTACGATGACAGTGGTAATTAGAAAACTTGGTAGATATCTTTGACCGTTGAGTGTTAATTTATTCAATACGCGCAAAATGCGATCAAAGGATTTTGAACTCTGATACGTTATGATTTGGTATTATAAATGTTCTAAGATCCTGTGCCATATTTTTGGATGTTGAATAATTGTAGAGAAAATGTTTATTTTATTAGGTACATTGCTCTAACAGCGAGTTAGTCCCTTAGGACCTGAAAATAGTTCCCAAGTTCTAATAATAACTTAATGCACTAAAATCCTATATTGCATACTAGTATTTTACCCTGTTAATAATTGTTTAAAATGGTGACAAATTATGCATTCATCAGTCAATAGTTTGCCCTAGTGAAAAATTCAATAAAAATAATTGAGCAATATGTTTTTTTAAATACAGATGTACGAATGTGCATAATACACATACTAGACATCTAAATAAAAAGAATAAAAGTGGCCATTTCTCGCTACAAATTAAACTTTTTCAGAAACCTGCTTCGGTCCACCTTGGTACAGCCTAATACTGGGAAAAAATCACCTATCCAGATATCACGGATATCACAAGATTATAGGCTCAACGCGGGGCCTAAATTACAAGCATTGTACCTGAAATATCAGTATTATATTTAGAAACGTTGAAAATAAGACAACATGGTTATTTTAACCCGTAACGCTGGTGACTTTATTGAGGGTTATCCAGATAGTAATTTGACATGATTTACTGATATTATATCATATTAAGGAGGAAATGTTTCTTGCATTTCCTCCAAGTACAGACAATCGAACAACATGATTTTTTTAAAAAAAAATTTTTATTAATCTTATAGAGTGCATACAGTTATTAAATACAATATAAACAATCACAATATCACCTGCAAATAAACCAGTGAAGACTCAAATATTACTTAATTACAAATCCTGGGCAACACACAACATTTAAAAATCATATACAAAATTAATATCAAAAAATCAAACAGATAAAGAGAAAATTATGTACATAGAATTCAAAAAATAATCAGAATTAATTATATATTTCTATTACGCACAAAAACACACACACACATACACACACACAGTTCAATCACAAGCTGGAACAAAGAATATCAAAAATTGCAAAAAATAAAGTCAATATTAAAAATCAAATAATGTCAATCAATTAACTCATAGAGAAAAGGAATATTTTATGTCTTTAACGAAAAATATTATTGTTGTTTTTCTATAATGCCCGGACATAAACAACAGTACGTTATGTTGTTGTACTGAATGAAATATTACAGGGTGTTCTCAAGAAAGCGCAACATAATTAATTATAGTACACTTGGTAATTTATGGTTGACACTCCATACAAAACAATACCACACAATTACATTCAATGCGGTGATAGCAATGCTCATATTATTATCATCACAGTCACAAATTGTAAAATAACAGTGACTTGAGTAGCAATCGTAGTAATTGTCAGGAGAAGAGTATGCTATAAAATGCTATAAAAAAGAGGTGGTCGGTAGCCTTGTTAGTAACGCGCTCGACTGTTAATCCGGCGGGCGCGTGTTTAATCCCCGACTTATTCCACTTCACAACACAAGCTTTTCAAGCTTTCTGTGAAGTGTACAAATATGTATTTGGGTTTATTTCGTTAAACCCGGATTCATTTAAAAAAAAAAACAATACCATGTGCATTTTGACAGATAGAAAAAAAAAATTGATTATTTTCTCTTCGAAACAAAAATCAGCTGGTTTTGGTGTTCGATTAGAATGTCTAGGTTTTTTAAAGCTTTTTGTATGTTGTGTCGTATGAGTAGAAATCTCAATATTAATTTCATGTATTTGCACCTGTGGTCAGAACGCCAGACTGCCCTATTCATACAGACAATATTTGCTTCCACCATAATCATTATTTTCGTCTCACTCAAAAAGTCTTCCCACGCATGACACAATCCAATTTGTTCGCCTCTCTTTTCATACCTCCTCTCAATTCCACACTTTAATCAGGCATTCCACCATCTTCATTGCGATCTCTCCAGTATTTGGCGCGATATGATGGGTGGCGAGCCTCACATTTCACGCTCCAACCTGTGATTTCGCACTCCTCTTTTGGTGATGGGTAGCGAGACTGACCGCTGCTATTTCCTTCAATTCGATTCACGCAACTGTTAATAAATAACATTTATTTAAAATAACTGTTACTTTTCTGCGGTGAATAAAATGTGAATGTTCCCCTACATTCACTGCTCTCGACAGTTCTGTTAGTGTGTTTACAGCTTAATGTATGAATGTGTATCGAGCAGAATAATTACGTACTATGTGAAGGATACGTGTTTCGCAAAATGTACTTAGGGAAATTATTTTATTGAAACTAATATAGATCACTTTACATTCTTAGCAAATCAAGGATGTGCTCCGAGGACGGTCACGTTTTAAACAACTGGCAACTGTATGAACGCTATTGGATAAAAATACGTGAAAAACCAAGGGATCCTAGGGTTGTACGAATTCCTCCTCTTTTTCGATATTTTTTTAGTGTCCTGTAAAATTTTACATAAGTGATTTCGCATCGTTTTCAGCAATAATGTTCGCCGCACATACTCAATGTCACATTATGATAAATATGTACCTATTTTTGGAAAGTATAATGTTTTTTACACATCAGACATTTACTGGTTACCCAATTATTACGAATAATGTCGATTTTAGTCACTGACCGAAAAACGGATTTTGGGTTTAGAAGAATTTTACTTTTATTTCATCTTTGGAACAATTTTATAAAAATGTTTGTGGGCAAAGAGAACGTTGTGTTTTTTTATACATAGTATTCAACATTTACTGGTTACCCAGTTATTTGGATATTGGTAGGTACCGCATGTATGTCTAAATAAAAAACAAGCAAAGTCGAAAAACTCTTATAAATAAATTAAAATAATGAGTTAAATAAATCTAATAAATTCTTCTATCATTTCCAGGTCCCACATATGTACAGACTAGTACAGAGGGACTGGGTTCAAATGATGTAACGCACTTTGTTATATTTAAGCCTCCGGTTAATCAGGTAGAGATAGGTACCTCTTATTTTTACCTTTACCGGTAATTAACACCTTTAATTAACATATATAACTCGTTTTATTTCTTCAATTAACATAAGTATTTTAATTTTATTCCGTTTATAAAGAAATAAACATACCTTTAAAAATAAAATATGGTTTATATTATGAGTATTTCATTTTAGAAAAAGATTCTACATAATACTGTATCATGATTATTTTTTATTTCAAACATTTTGACAATTCGAATTGTTTAGTTTAATATCACTTAAGACTCCGGACCCAACTATGACGTCACGGGAATTTCGCAAGATAAAATGGTAAAAATAGAGTTTTTTTTTTTTTTATTTATTGGGGTTAATTTCGCTTCAATCAAAAAACTTTTACGGTTGTTCCCTAGATTTTAATGCATATTATCAATACAAAAAAAAATTAAGGACGGACGTGTTCTGAGTAAAAGGAATCGTACAGTGGTATGACAAATTGAATGAATGTGACGGTAGCACGTTGTGAGTGCAAGGATAGGAAAATCTGGCGATCTCGATCTCTTTGCCTATCACGCAAGGGACGTGGCGTGAGGGCACAGAATAGAATAGTGGGAAACATTGAGATTCATTGCAATACACTTCTACCAAGAACCTTCGTTCAATAGAGTGTCACTTACGGATTACAAAGATTCAAATCGTCAAATGAATCAAATGTATGAATCTATTTCGTACGGCGAGATAGGTACTATATCCAAATACCAAACATTGTCTTCAATAAAAATTATTGTCATTCTGATTGGCTCTTCCTGTGTCCCATAAATACACTTGGGTACCATTTTACATCATCGGTCCATTATAATACGCAAGGGTAACTTAGTGGCGCAACATACGTCACAACCGTGTTAGATCGAACACGCATAACACATTATTATGACGTCATCATCTACCAACAGCTATTTCATGTTACGCCGCTCAATAGAATAGGGCTTAGCTGGCTGAGATCGCAGTGATAAGCTCGCCCTAGTGAAGAAATGTTTTCGCATGTTATTTATTAGATTGCTGTTTATTCTTCATTTAAATTGTAAGTAAATAAATTATTGTTATCATGGTAAATCTTACGTCTGTAAGTAACTACGTATAACATATTTTTGATCTACTCGGCTTGACTGTAAGATATCGCTTTTGCAATAAGTCCGCCTTTTATATTTATTTTATATCCCGCCTACTGATGTCTTGTTTTGTAACTGTACGTGGTTTTTTTTTCTAATATCTAAAGAAATGTTAATTTAATATAAATAAGTAAACACTGTTGTATTTTCATTGTTTTTTAATCGACTCGAACGTTTTAATCCACACTGGCAGACATTATCAAGAGAACTAACAAAAAGACGGTAGTCGTCGATTAAATAACAGTGAAAATACAAGTGTTTATTTATCTAATTATTCATCATCAATTTCCAATACTCTGCAACTATTATGACCAATAAAATCTATCTATCTATCTATCTATCTATTATTTCTTTACTTGTAACGTCGTATTATACCTAGTATTACCTACTTGAAAATATCTAAGACAGAAACGATTCTTTTTTTTTCGTATGTAGTACTCGTACAAGATCTACACCTTCATAAGTGTATTGTATACTTAGTCAGATTGCTATTTTTTTTTACAAAATAAGTAGGTGCTTATCAGTTAGTGCGAATCGCATTCGGGGTTCTAGTTATAAAACACAGTATCCAAGTACAGTAGTAATACGCGGTAAGTTACGGTCGGCATCCTTGTTTCCCAAAAGACATGAAAGACAATTCACCAACTATCCCAACTCCCATGCATTACGCCCACATAACTTGACAACAATACAACTAACTCTCAACACAATACAATTATATGTAGGTATATTATCATATTACACAATTACACGCATACTTGAATGATTAATTAAAATAAAATGGACATAGGACAGTGCAGACTGCAGAGTGAATACATCTCATAATGAATCTGAGTAGATATCAGTGGAGAAGAGAGGATTTCTGTACAAAGGAAGCCGGGGATATAATTTTTTTATTTGAGCTCCCCCCCCCCCCATCTGAAATGTCAAACAATAATGTGCCATCTGCTATAGAAAGACCCCAGGTTTATCACTTAAACCATTTTAAAAAAAATTTCGCCTGCGGCGCTTCTTTATTATTGCATTTCTAACACAATACTTACATTGCCAACCTAAAACACAACGTTTCTCACTCACCTGCGCGAAAAAGTTTCGCCTGCGGCGCTATAACTGATTTTTTGGCTACGTCTATGTTAAAATTTTAATTGCCTTCCCCTGTAGTTTTTTCGGAACCCCCGAAATGAAGACCAGTAGAATAAATTTAAATATATTTAAAAAGAAAAATGTTTTTCTACATAGAAAAATTGAATTAAAAAAAATATTACAATTTTTTTAGTATTTTTTTAACAGGACCTCACCGGGTTACAATAGTTTCTGTCATTGGTTAATGAACCTGTGAAACAATTCCCATTAAATACAAAATAATAACAATAAAAATAAGTGTAAATATATTTGTATGTTAGTATTTTTGTTTAGAGTGTGTGTGTTAATTACTGTCACAATTCTTGAAATGTTGACATAAATTATGCACTATATAGAATATAACGCGACGCCAAGCGGAGCAATGATTCTTGGAATGCAATTTACTTAAGGGCTTGGCACCAGGAATGACGTCACAGTCTTTTCCCACGGCATTACAAAATCGCGTGATAATCGCATGATAAAATTGTAAAAATAGCGTTTTTTTCCATTTTTTGGGGTTAATTTTGCGTCTGTCAAAAAACTTTTACGGTTATTCCCTAGATTTTAATGCATATTATCAGTACAAGAAAAAAAAATTACTCCGCGACTTTCGGGAAACGAGTTTCCGTCTTTCGGAAAAAAGGTCAGAGGTGTTTTTAAAAAATTAATTTGAGAAATCTATACAAGATATAAAAAATCTTTTACGGTTATTCCCTAGAAAAAGGTTCAATGCATCTACCCTATTTCGTTCCAAAGCAAATTTAGTAACGGTTGTCGAGATAGAAGGTCTCCCGTTTTTAGAAATTTTTGAAAAGTCGGTATGCACACTCTTAATTCGTGCGTTACAACAAGATATTAATGGGTAATTATAAACAGTGAGCGACAAAAATAATATGCAAAATTTCGGTAGGTAGGCACCTACCCGTCAAATTGACAGGTGAATGTTAAATTCTCACAGATTATGACAGTTTGCTTTTTTTCTTGAAAAATAAAAACACGAAAATTGTTGTTCGTGTTTTAATAAACTAGCAAAAAGTTAATTGTAATGTTAAAAGTTTTCTCAAAAAGGAAGTTTTATGAAATCCTTTAGACAAAAAATCTAATTAAAAAATAATTATCTTTTTAGGTAACACGAAAAATGATCTACAAAATAAACGTGAAAGCAAAAAAATACACAGAATTTACTTAGAAAATACAATAACATGTTTCGTAAAAAATAAACTAATACTTAAAGATGCACAGTAAAATTACGTTTATAACTTAGAATGCGATGTTATTAGGCGCTAAGCGAATCATATTTTTGGATGATTTGATTTAAAAAAAAAACATAGTTATATTTTTGTTGTAAGCTTTCGCAGCGTGATGAATCTACATATGTTGTTCGTTCTTCGGGTTTCCTTACTTCTTTCCTGCGTGTAGAGTGGTTAAATAGATGAGCTTTCGGCAGCGACACTCAGAGTGAACATGGCAGTAGTATCGCTGCCGAAACCTCGGTTATTCAACCACTCTATACAGATACACGCAACAAGGAATCCCAAAGAACGACAACATAGAAATGCATAGTTACATATATTTATTACCTAAGTTAAGAAATATAAGGCAATGGACCGGAATCCAGAGGGTGGGGGAGTTGTTCCGGCTAGCACAGGACAGGGAGGCCTACGCCAGAGTGATAGCCGACGTCGGGGGGACCTGACATGGCACCCAGAGAAGAAGATTAGCTAAGAGCCCTATGGAGTGGTTTATAAAAACATTCATCAAATCCGGTGAATGAATGCCTCGTATAGTTATGTACCTTATCCCGTTCGACATTCGACTAAATATTATTGAATAGTGCCAAATAGGGAATATGTGCTTTTCTGCACCAATCACGTAGCACTTCTATAAATATTTTTAAATATTCAGAATTGGAAAACATAGAAGAGGCCTACATCCAGCAGCAGAGTGATGGATGAGAAAGAAGAAGATTGTGAATGAGCAAATATATGTTGCTTTTTTTTAAATAGGATCTGGGTTTGCATATACAAACTCAAATACTTTCCTGCAGACTTTGCACTAGGCTAAAAGCCTGTATCACAAAGTGTGGATGTCTATTTTAAATAACAAATCAATAAACACACAGCAACAAAAATATAGGCACAACACAAAATTACATCAAAAATAAGTCGCTAAAACTACCAATTAGAAAAAAATGAAAAAAAATGATCATGTTTTGTTAGGTACATTTGACTGCTTTTTTAGGAATTGAACAACTGTGTTATAAATCGAATAGTCGTTAAGAGAATTCTTTACGTATAGGTACAAAGAGTTTTCTCTTAACGATTTTCTCCCTGCTGTAACTTATGTAGGTACATAGGTACCCACCTAAAACAACTACTAGTACATATTACAGACTTACTTTCTCAGAACAAAGTTATAAGAAAGCTCTTTATTTAATTAAGTTTGTACGTAATTTCTAATTAGCTTTTTCTCTAGTACCTACATATCTACTTCCACAATATACTACCACTGTGTGACTGCTGCCTACTGCGTTAGGGTTGCGGAATGAATGCTTTTTTACGAAATAGTCCGGATCAAATATAAGGGAAGAACCGGACCCATACGGTCGATTGTCTCATTTCGTGTTATATCTAGGCTGGCTTGAAGTAACAACACTTACAAAACAACAGTATTACCGCATAGTTTTTCATCATATAGATATCTCAAAATTTCAAAAATGTTTATGAAAATCCATTAAATGACACCGGTTTCTAACAAAAAATTCTGCGATGTTTTTTGTGCTATAAGTCTAATATCAAAATTTTTATATGATACTTTTCAGTTAATTTAATAATACGTTTGTCACTCTGGTTCAAAGGTAACAATAGTTATTATTCTAGGGTAACTAAAGATTAGGAATTTGACGATAGGAATTTCAAACCGTAAACTATCTACGGATTTAAAAATAGGCACTTGAATTATTTCCTGTTTAAAACAATAACTGGTAGTGAACCTATTTTGGATTTCTTTTCTTAAGCATTTTCCGTAAATTAACTAGGTACTAACACAAATTATTTATGGACGATGTTGTTAAATACATGTCCAGTTCGTACCGGAAAGAATGTTCGGTTCTGTGTTCTGGCAACCCTAACAATTAAAGTTGTTAGTTCTATCTCCTGAACTAACTACCCATAGGTTAGTTACTTAGAAAATACGCAGAAGAAACACAAGTCTCATTTAATTTTATAAAGCAAATTACGTCATTTCACATAAATTGCCAACCTGGGAATTTTAGGAAAGGTAGTAGTTACTAACATTACCCACTACACTACAATTCTTAACTTCTACCGCATCAGTTGACGTATAGGTATAGTGGCATACCTGTGGTGCTAAATTTAAGCAAGCTGATTGACGATTAGAGTCTAAAATCTCAGTAAATTAATTTGTGAAACTAGGGTCCTGGAGCCTGCTTAACAGGAGACAACCGTGGGTACTTAATTAATTGATAGAATTAAATAAAATATATAAACCGGTAAAACAACATACGACATTGTTTTCAAAATTTTATGTAAATATTTTAATAAATTTATTAATGGACGTGTATTGATTTTTTTATAATATACGCACAAAAATCGAGTGAGAACTAAGGCTATCTAGAAAATCCCGGCTTATTTTAATTTTAATTAATTTATTTATTTATTCAAACTTAAAGTAAACAACAAACATATATAAATATAAAAAATGGACATAGTACAGATTTTCATAGATGTTATTACTTTTTGGTAAGCCTGACTTTTGGGATTACAAAACAATAGATTACGGCCCAGATTCTTGTTTAGGCGCAAAAACTCGCAATCTTTTAGCAGCTTTTTTTAATAGCATACTGTGTAAGTTAATTTTTATGTAGTAGGTAAAGTATAAAAAATTGTAAATGGGTGGAATTCAGATCATAATTTTTATAATTAGTGCTTGGCGTTTTCAATCTAATCCCTGCTCGACAACTAGAAAGTTTTTTCATTAGAATATTACTAATATAACGTAATACTTAATCACATTACAAAAGCTCCTAGTAGTAATTAATGTAAGCTCATAACAAACTGAAAACTTCCAGCTTTGTGATATTATACTCCCTCATTGCTTGTTAATCGAATTTAACTTTTCTACAGTCACTAGGTAGGTACTCCTAAACAACAGCAGTTCTTATAGATACATGCAGTGACTAGATACACCTCTGCTTATCTAGGACACACTGTATAAATAAAAATAATAAACACAAAGTTGGCGCAGTTGGTTGGAGGGCGGACTACCAATCGCGAGGTGCTGAGTTCGAATCTCACTGCTGACGATGTAGTCTGCACCTAAGTGTGCAGAAAAGTATTTTGGTCTGTGTATGTATAAAATCACGATTTTTTTTTAAATATGGTGTGAGAAAGGGATGACCTACGTTCACTGTAGTGTGCACTGTTGCTATAATGGATATGGATCTGAATGTCTGCATGAGAGAGAGTTGTGTGTGCACGCATATCCATACTCATCGTGCACCTTTGGCTGTTTACCCCACATTGCGCAAACTGTCATGATATATTGGCTGATTCAATATATATTTAAGCATTTTTAAATACATGTATTTAGTATTTTATATTGAATTGTATACACAATCCCAAATGCTTTTCTATATGTACCTACATAATTTACACTTTAAGAAGCTTGTATCGTGAAGTGAAGAATTCAGAGAAAGTCCGGCATCTCTCTCTTGGAACGCGCTTCAGCCAGGTGCGCCAACCTTGTGTAAAAACTTATCCATTTATCCTTCATACGCCGCGTCCCTTGGAGGGCAGGCTAAAAAGTCAGAACACCAATCTCTCCCGTCCACACCCTTGCTTCCGTTAACAAAAAGTCACAAAAGCTTATTTACAAACAAATACAATTTACTAGCAATCCATATGCTCTGCACCAGAAGCCATTACGACAGAAATCGAAGTAATGTTTATGTTACTTTATTTTCTGTAATTTGTAAACTGACATGCCGTATTTATGGCACCATAAATGTATATAAAATAATACCCCATACGCGTATAGTTTGAAATAAGGCCCAATAACAAAGCGTACTGTTTATAGTTGGAATAAAATATGCACGCACATGTGTGTGAATGGTAAACAAGGAGCTTTTTTGGAATACGATTTAAATTCAAATTACCCGCTGGAACTTTTATTCCATATAATATAATACATATTAAAATAATATAATGCGAGTATGTACAAACATTTGCGAGCTGTTACGAACATGTTTAGGAATAATGTTACAAACATACTTAATGGAATGTTATTTTATATTTTATTCTTTTGATTTGATGAATTTGAATATGTGTTCGAAAGTTTTGTTGGTAAAATGTATTACTGCTCCTAGTTAGGTACATTTATATTTTAACGAACTATTAACATCCACTATTTTTAGAAGCAATTTCGAGTGTTCTGTAAGAGTCAAGTGTTTCGTAAAACCTGTGTGTTTGTGTAAGTCTTTTCACATCATTTCAGCAATGAGGTTCGTCACCTATTCTCAATATTACCTATAAGTTTGAGCACACAGAATGTTGTGTGTTTTTAGTGTTGGTTACTTCATTATTGGGATTGGGATATGCTGTGATTGTACAGTAGTAGTGAATACATAAATGCTACACAAATCTGATCTGATCAGTGGCGAATCCAGGATTCAATTTGGGGGGGGGGGGGGGGGGGGCTGAATGTCATGTCGTCACATGGTATTAGGTGTGATGAAAAATGTGTTGTCGACCTTTTTTTGTCATCGGAAACTAAACAAAAATAAAAAAAAAAGTACTGTCACGTTTTAGGGGGCTAAGGGGCTGAAACCCCTACATTTGTTGTATATAAAGTACTCTCACTAATGATTGGGGGGGGGCTTCAGCCCCCTAGCCCGCTTACTTACTTACTTTACGTGTCCGGTCTAAAGTCTACCACTCCAATAAGCCGCGACTTTCATCGCTTTGTCGTTGGCCACAATCAGGTCCCCAGGTGTACAGCTCTCCTCCATCAGTGGACACATCAGGAGGTGGCTGTCATCCTGGGTTTCGCCACAATCACAAGTGATGTCTTCATCTGCGGAGAGGTACCCCCACTTCTTGAGGTTCTTTTTACATCGCGTGACACCAACTCTCAGTCTGTTGAGGGTAGTCCACACGCGGTATGGGAGTTGTTCGCCCAGTCGTGTGCCCTCTTGTAATTCAATCTGCGACGTCGCTCCAAAGTCCAGTTTCCATAATTCCTCTCTCCGTTGCTGTGAGGTCTCAACAGGAGAAGTAGCCTTAATAAAGCTATTCCTGGACTTGAGTCGCGACGCAACAGGCCGATGTTGATGTAAATGGGTCGCTATGGATCCGCTAAATATGTCGCTGAGTACGTCCTTATTATAAAAAATGTTGTTGAGGACGGATAAAAAATGAGATAAGACTACTTAGTTGGTAGGTACAACTGAGAAGGTACAAGTTAAATAAGCGTTTTTTGCAGTAAGACAAGATTATCCATTTTTTATAGGTTGGTACCTACTGCTTCAGTTTAAAAAAGTACGTATTTTGATAAAAAAATTCTACCTGAATTATTTATTCGGGTCGATGGATAATTTAGTATTTTAGGTAGAAAATATAAGATAATCTTAAAACTGATACGATTTAAGGAAAAAAAATGATAAGATTTCGAGCAAAAAAAAACTCTTTTGCGAATAATACTATAATCCATTTGAGTTCGCCGATCTCTTTTGACGACGCACCCGCTGTCGAGTGATTTGTATTGTGTAAAAAATTCAAAAAAAGAATTGATAGTAGGCACGCAATATTGTTACGTATTCAATTGTATAAATTTACAATAAAGCGACATCTTTGCGACACTCGAAAAAAAAATATTGTTATTATTTGAATAGCACCCCTGTGCGAAATTTATTATAAACTAGTAGACGATATCCTCACCCTTAATTATGGAGATGAATGAATGAATGAAATAAAATATTTTGAATGTAGGCAAAAAAATAAAAAAAATGTTACAGGTAAAGATTAAAATCGGTTGCTTCCTATAATTTCTAAGTAGTCATGAATTTGAAAATAACCTACAGGGAACAACGATAGACAACAAAACTTTGAAGTACATTTTGTAAAGTAACATAATGAACTGGCACAAAAAATAAAGAGATAAAATGGTTAAATAATAAATATGGCAAAGGGGGATTCATTGTAAGAATGTAAGAGCTTTATCTTCCAGTAAACACGGGTTTATAATGATTTTTATTTCTAACTAACACTTATCTTATTCCAAATATTGAATTTGTCTCATGTAGTCTGTACTTCATACTGTCATTAAAAAAACATACCTCTTGGCTAAAAACGAGTGGACTATAGGCACTCAAGATATATCTTTTTGTTTGTTTGGCAAAAACCATCTCTATTCTTATTGTAAAATTTGAAGATGACTTTGTTTGATTGTACATCGTGCAATCTTTAACTTACAGTGTAGTGTTCTAGCAATATACATAAGTTTTAAACTCAGTTTTTCTTTTCGCATATTCCCTGTATTAGCCACATTGCCTGCAACACGTCATTATATTGTATAACCCACTATTGTAAGCGAATTGAATGCACAATGTAAACATATTTTTTTCACATACATAATCAACCAACAATGCAGAAATCTATTCAATTCAAACGTGTATGTAAATTTAAACACATGCTTAAATTTATTGTCATACTAACTACCTACTACTATGAATTATGACAAATAATGTTCGCATATATTTTTGGGAACATTGTGCGATGTCATTCCTTACAGCATTGCAAATAAAACGGAGTAAATGGCGAAAGGTGTGCAAGTGTGCAGAACTATCTTGAAAAGGTGTACACATAGGATGGATGGTTATTTATTATGCACACTATTCTATTAACTATGGGTGTATCCTTCAGTTTTCAGGCCGCATCCTTTGCGGGATGAGCAGAGGGAAAATAGCCAGACTTCCCTATATTTTTTTTATTAGATGGTGTGTATTATGTACTGCGACCTATGAGATCTATTGTACTCCTTCCCTATCCTTACACACACTCCTTGCTTCCGTCACATTCACGCAATTCGTCATACATACTCTACGATTCCTTTAAGTCAAAACACTTCTTTCCTTGAGAAAGTGGTCAACATGATTGAGCCAAGTAGTTATCGGACGGTCGTGCTTTCTTACACAGTCTTTCGCCTAAGTATGCTTTCATCATTCATCCTATCTACATGTCAATACTTTCGCCTGTTTCAGCAGACCTTTAAATAGGTACTGGTAATACATATTACAGTATATCAAAGTCTATGATTCAGCGAGTCCCTATTACATCCAATGTCATATCCATTACTTTGAAAATGTGTCACCACTCTCTTGAATGGTGCAATTTGTTATTATTATAATAAGCAGACAATAAGACAATCTGTTTTCTATTGAAATATGTTCTTTAGTCTACTTTATGTCGCTGTGATAACCTAACCTAACCTATCCTAAGCAATTATGTTCTCCCAAGACTACTAATTAATTAGCTATCTTAGAAATTATAGGTTATTAAGTATAATTTACAGCGACCTATATATCAAAACGTCCTTCATAACGGCTTTCTTAGTAACTAAACAATGAACATGCTAAAAATTGGATCAGTACTTAAAAGGAAGATCGTTCGGCTAATATCTAACTAAAGATATCATCCAAAGATTTTAAACATGGATAAATGAGAGTACCTATACAATGTGGTTTATAAAACAATAACTTTAAAGTTACCTCTGATTCTTATAGAAACTTGTCATTATTCCCGTATTTTTTTAAATAGGTACATATAATGGTGTACATAGTTAATTTGTCTTATATGTTTTCTCGTTTTTTCATATTCATTGTCTGTGTGCTATGTATAAATAAATAAATAAACTGTTATATAAAGGTAAGTGCAGTGGCTTCATCGGATATTCAGTTTGGTGAAATTTTTTTATTTTTATTTTTACCTCAGTACTTTACTGAAACTTGAGATTACGCCGTAATTTGTCAGATAGTATAATGCTGTAATTTGGTTGATAAAACAAAATTGTTTAAAAAACAAAAGTTTCATCAGATGTTTTGTAAGTCTTAAACCTACGAGAAATCTTTTCCAACCGGAGCTTCTCATCAAAGATTATATACTAAAAGATCTCACATTATATTTTTATTATTGAGCTTTTAGTCACACAGTGCACTGCACGAAAAATTTTCAAGAAAAGAAAACAGAAATACTTTTGAAAAAACACGAAGAAGTAGTGTTATAAATTACCATCCCCGAATGTATTAGAGAAGAAAAAATATAATATTTGGGGCGAGTAAATGGTGGCAATAAAAAAACACATCCATCAAATAATGTTGAAAATACTAAAGTGTACTGGAGGGGTGGAAAAAAACAGCACACAAACTAAAGTATACATTACAGTCAATATACATAGGTATGCATGTGTATACAATAATGTGTATACAAAGGTAAGGTCGGTAAACATAAACGTAGGTAGGTATATGTTTACATACAACATTACTTTTTTTTATATGTAGGTAAAAATGTAGAAACTAGTGTTTGCATTTGTAGCCCATTATTGCTTACGTGGCATTTTTTTAGAGTAACCGTGCACGAATTGACAAAAATATCGCGAGTTTATAAACACCAACATAGCAAGTAATTATCTCAAAAAGTATACGGCGAATGATGGGCTATCCATCAAATTTACAAGGATTCGTCGGCTGGTTTAATGTGATCACTTTAGACTCAAGTAACTAACACCTATTCTAGTCCAGCATTAAGGTTCAAATTCGCATGAACAATCGCATGAGAAAATGGTAAAAATAGCGTTTTTTTATTTATTTCTACGTTCATTCCCTAGAGCAAATTTTGGGAAACGAGTTCCTATCTTTCAAAAAAAAAGAACCGATAGGTTTTTCACTTTTTACTTGAGAAATCTATACAAGATATAAAAACTCTTTTACGGTCATTCCCTAAATAAAAGTTCGATGTATCTACTCTTTTTTTCCAAAGCATATTTAGGAAGGTTATCTAGATCTTAGGTCTCCTGTTTTAAGAAATTTTTGAAATGTCAATGCATTTCACTCCTAAGTAGTAAATATACCTACAAATTTAGGTTGTAGATATAAGCAGATCGAGACGGTTCACTGTTTTTTAAGTAGGTACCTATCCTTCGTAAAAAAATGGACGAGAATTTCATTTTAAATTACGACTACCAATGCTATGGAACCTAATGATTCTTTTTAAAGTGCCCTAGGGGTGATTTTATGTTACTAAACGGTGCGAGAGTGGATGCCCAATCGTAATTATCCAGTAATTTGGGTATCTGCCTAACTACACTGTCAAATTGACTGATGTTGATGATTATTATTTCTATATTGAACATCTTGCAGGTAGGAACCTCAATAATCGAAATCGATTAAGATACATCATCGATTATATTTGAGGTTTTGAAGAAGATTATAAAAATCAATCAATCGAATACTTTATATCTGCTGGTTTAGTATTGACGTATATTACGTTTTGAGTCCAGTTTTTAGTGTTAAGTTTTTTTTATAAAATAATATATAAAACGGATCTAGGTTTATCGCATCACATTTAATGCATCTTTGTACACTTCACAGTAAGCTTGTGTCGTAAAGTGGATTAGGTCGGCATCGGGGATTGAACCTTGAATTTTTCATTATGTTTAACAAAAAAGTAAACTGTCTGAAAATTGGACTCCAATCGCGACTCAGAACTCGATGTCCATCCATAAAAAAAACAGCTGTAAGAACCTGCCTAATAAGTTAATGTGTTTCGGTGTACAATGCTGATCTTAGCCGATTTCGTTAATAAAGTAGATGATCAACCATTTTTTTTTTATTTTTCGATTAGGATTCACTATGATTAAAAATTTAAAGAATTCCTTATCTTTTATATTCACTACTTAGATTCACAAAATCTGATTGCCTATCAGAAAAAGCTCCATAGTCCGCCAATTAAGTTCTCACTTAGGTACAGAGTATAATGTTACAACAAATCGATTTTACGATTATCCTGAAAGTTTGCGAGCTTATATCGACATTCGAGATTGAAAAGTTTAAAAGCTTTTTTTTTCGTTGAATCTAATAATTTGTACCTTAATATTACCTTATATAGTACCTTATATATAATTTGTAAACATTGTACCTAATAATTTTCATAAAAAACTGAAGAAATTATGTTGTCAATTCAAGAGTATTTCAAGTTGAAATACGAATTCGAATCTCAGTTTTGACATGACGCATAGCATACCAAATACCTTATAACGAATCGATGGGGAGGTAGGTGATTTTTAATCTTTGGATCAACATTTCAAATTAACTTTTTTTTTTACCTTGGGTCCACAAATGGTTCCGCGTATATATTCCTAGGGGCCCTGCGAGGAAGGGGCGGAGGCACGGGGCCCAGGACTTCGTCCCCGTCTCCATACCTGTCCCCATACCTTCCCATTGACTTCATAGTCATGGCGAAGTCTTCCTCCTTACGGATCCTCTTTAGAGATGACACTTTTGATAATTTATAAACACAAAATCACATAACAAAAAAATTGGTTCGCACCCTTAACATAAACTAAGTACTCCAAAGTGTACAAAAAATCACTTAGAAATCCACAAAGTATGCATTTTTTCCAACATTAGTCTTCATGTTTATAAGATGCATTCATCTGCTAATCCTCTAATGAGTCACTTGTTTTTAAAACGACACTTAATCTTAACTTCGGATTATTTTTAATTTAAATCAGCACGAATTTTCAAATGATTTGACCCATCAAGATCAAAGTCACAATGATATGAGCTTTTGATGAAAAAAGCTGCGAATTAAAAACATTGAGATATAAGTATTATTAAAAAGCACAATGCATATAAAAAGCACTAAATTTCAACTGATGATGAATATTATTAAGTTTTTCCCAAAAAACAGAAAAATACTTTTATGAAATCAACACACACTTTTTTTATTCAAAGGGTAGAGAAGTACTTTCGACAAAACGGGGTTAGGTTAAACTTGTATTTTGTGACACAAAATTAAAACTTGTCGAAATATTCTACAAATTTTTCCATAGATGACATTCCAATTCCCTGTGATACTTTGTGTAAATATATTTCGGGGACGGTTTCGCTGATGTCAACGAATTATAAAAGTATTGAAAAACACAACAGAGTACACACGATCGAAAATAAAGCGACGCGAAGACACGTCCGCCCAGCGCGCCTTACAATGGCGAAGTGCGGTAAGGTGAAGATAGTCGTTTTGTGCGCACGCATTGTATATAGGAGCGCATGCGTTATAAATAATATTATGAAAGGGGGGTCGATGGGAGGTAAGGGGGTTTATTATAGGGATGCGCACCCCCTCTGGATAAACTCCCCTGTCCATTCTCCACGACCCTCCAAGACTCCTTATTATGCTATATCGAGTATAGGAAGTATAGGAACTGATATTATACGAATTCGTACATAGTAGATCGTACCGGAGGGTGAAGAGTGTACTCAGCTAGTACAACACTGCCTAGCTATATTATTATACCTACTAAATACGACTAGTAGGTGCCTCTCCTACCAACAAGCAGAATGACTCTAATCTCGGATGTTGTTTGGGAGAGCAACAGTTATTATCGGACATGGCGCTTATTATGCTATGTTCTTATGTCCGCTTTTGACGACCAAAGCTACACAAAATAAAGGTAGGTAGATAGCTAATATGAAATAACGTGAATTAGCTTGCTTTTGCCTATGTGTGTACAAAAGTATGTATTTCTTGTTTGTTTTCTCTTTTTTTGTTAAATAAAATGGTAAAATCAGAGGTGTGCGTGTGCGATGGGTGAGTGTGTGAGCGAGACTGAGTATGGGTGTGTGAGACGACCGGAATGAACTTCTACGTTTTAATTTAACTGTGGCGCATGCTTGTAGGTGACAACTGAATTATGAATGGACTAATTGTTTTATCTACATGTTATTACTTATATCTATACTTACTTATTAGTTGTTGTCTGTTTTGTGCTTTTGTTTGTACTTAATAAAATAAAAATAAAATAATATTACGAGAGAATTGCCAAAGCATGTGCAAAGATAGATACAGCAAAGTGGTAAGGTGCGCTTAGACGAGCAATAATTGCGGCAACTTGTACAAATTGTATTGATTAACATTATTTCCTAATATTCTCTTACCTAGAGCAATTATTTCGGCAATATTTAAAGCGAGACAACAATATTGCCTGCAAATGAGAAAGAGAATTATCATACGATGTCGGCAACACGAATTGCTTTACATCCAGTCGGTTCGGTAATTTTTTTTTTTAATATAAGAAATGAATCTGGGTTAATCGATTTAAGAGCATAGCACCAGGAATGACGTCACAGTCTTTTCCCACGGCATTAAGGTTCAAAATTGCGTGACAATCGCATGATAAAATGGTAAAAATAGCGTTTTTTCCATTTTATGGGGTTAATTTTGCGTCAATCAAAAAACTTTTACGGTTATTCCCTAGATTTTAATGCATATTATCAGTACAAAAATAAATTTTTACTCTGCGACTTTCGAGAAACGAGTTTCCTTCTTTGTGAAAAAAGATCAGAGGTGTTTTTAAAATATTTTTTTGAGAAATCTATACAAGATATAAAAAATCTTTTACGGTTATTCCCTAGATAAAGGTTCAATGCATCTACCCTATTTTGTTCCAAAGCATATTTAGTAACTGTTGTCGAGATAGAAGGTCTCCCGTTTTTAGAAGTTTTTGAAATGTCGGTATGCATACTCTTACATCTTTGTGGAGTGGAGTAAGTCGGCACGGGGATTGAACCCGCGCCCGCCGGTTTAACAGTCGAGCGCGTTACGAACCATCAGGCTACCGACCACCTTGCTGAATGTCCAGTCGGTATGGTCATTTTACAAGTACTACAGTAAATACTTATCAAATTGATTATAGACATACGCGGAGGCATGACTTTGCCAACACACTTCTCAGTATTATCAGCCAGAAGAGTCTACATATTATCATTCATGATTCACATATAAACTCATCAGCCTAATACTGGGAAAAATTCACCTATCCAGATATCAAGGATTTCATAGGATTAGGCTCAACGCGGGGCCTAAAATACAAGCATTGTGCCTAAAATATCAGTAGGTATTTAGGAA
Organism: Ceraclea dissimilis; assembly: GCA_963576895.1. NCBI lineage: Eukaryota > Metazoa > Arthropoda > Insecta > Trichoptera > Leptoceridae > Ceraclea > Ceraclea dissimilis. Next base: position 3,752,820 of record OY756360.1, read on the forward strand.
TCGTCTTACAATATTGCAAGTATTAATAATTACCGATTCTTGCATTTTTATGTATAAATTTTCCCGTAAATCTATTTTTTTTAATTGTTTATTAGCGATGTTGGTATTATCTGATAATACTAATGGGATTATATATACCGACCTAGAATGCCAAATATTTTTTATTTCACCTGCTAATTCTGTATATTTACGTTACGATTTTTCTGCGACGGTTGTTTGAATGTTAAATGTATTTGGTACAGCGATGTCAATTAAATAAGTGATTTTAGTTTGTTTGTTATGCAAAACTACATCGGGTCTATTATGATGTATTGTATAGACATAACCATTTATAGATACCTAATATATAATAATTTTAATTAACTACGCAATAATTAATTAATTTCTCTTGTTGATAAAATTTCTTCCTGAAACTCGATATAGCAAGCTGTCGCCATCATAACTGATGCTAGAGGAAATCTCAAATGTCAATTTATATCAAGTAATTATTCCTATCAAATACATAGCATAAGTAATTACTTAATAAGGAAGATAATTATTTCACATTTCAATCAGAAAGGGTCTGCTATATTTAGTTTGGCGTAGGAAGTCCATCATTAAAGGAGTATCAGCTTGTACAATTCTGGTGGAAACCGGGTATGTTTGTAACGGAGGGCCGTGGTAACTTTTGCAAGTAGTTCGAAACAAATACGGAATTTAAAACACTCCAAGATCTCAACGCCTGTAGGTCTATAAGGTCTATAAGATTCTCCACATACGTCCGGAAGTTCAGTTAACTGAACCGTTTGCAAAAATGCTCCGACCAAAGCCACTTTCTGAATTCAAAATCACGGTAACACTGAATTCAGAGAGAGGTTTTGGTCGGAGCTTTTTGCAAACGGTCGATTCAGTTAACTGAACTTATGGACGTGTATGGAGAGCCAAAAAGTGTTCGGTTGATACTACTTTTATTGACATAATATTGCGCAATACAATACACATAGTTTGCCCACAACATTCACAATACAAAATGTTTCGACCAGTCATCGATAGATGTCGAGTTCCTTTATATTAGGTAAATTTACTAATTTAGGTATAAAATGAATTGGTAGGTAAATATTGGAGTATAAAATTTTATTAAGTGGAATGGAAAATATAGGTACCTACTACGCTAATGAAAAACATATCTTACCATAAGAATAAACGTAAAATAGTTATATTTGTAACGCTAGGATCTGGTGATCTATTTTCTCTACCTGCCCAGCAAATAGCGTCTTTTTTGACGGGTTACATCTGATTGTATAATAATGTTTTGTTGTTATCTAGTATCAGTGGCGTATATAGGATTTCATTTCGGGGGGGGGGGCAATCTAATATTTGAACAGTATAAAAATTATAATAGCGCCGCAGGCAAATTTTTTTCGTGAATGTAATTGAAAAAGGTCATGTTTTAGGTTGGTATCAACATTTTGTGCAGAAAATACAAAGAAAAATAGCGCCGCAGGCGAATTTTTTTTTAATAATGTAAACTTGAGTAACTTTCATGTTTTATAGTAACGTTTTTTAAAGAATTGTCCAACATTTCGGGGGGGGCCCGGGCCCCCTCGGCCCCCCCTTATATACGCCACTGTCTAGTATTAATTAATATTTAATTGTTGATTACTTCCTGTATTGATTAATTTGATTAAGTAAAATTATTTTAATTTTAGGTAGGTAGCAATTAATTCATTTAGTTTGCTTGATAAATAGCTGCGAAATTATTTAAGAGTATGCATACCGACATTTCAAAAATTTCTAAAAACGGGAGACCTTATATCTCGACAACCGTTACTAAATATGCTTTGGAACAAAATAGGGTAGATGCATTGAACCTCTATCTAGGGAATTACCGTAAAATATTTTTTATATCTTGTACAGATTTCCTCAAAAAAAAAATTTAAATCACCTCTGATCTTTTATCCGAAAGACGGAAACTCGTTTCCCAAAAGTCGCAGAGTAATTTTTTTGTACTATTAATATGCATTAAAATCTAGGGAATAACCGTAAAAGTTTTTTGATAGGCGCAAAGTTAACCCCAAAAAATTGAAAAAAACGCTATTTTTACCATTTTATCATTCGATTGTTCACGCGATTTTGAACCTCAATGCCGTGGGAAATGACTGTGACGTCATTCTTGGTGCCAAGCCTTTAAAGAAAATAATTTTTGTTCTGAAAAGCTCAAATTAGGAAATCTCGTTATTATTGTATACCGAACTTTAGCTTTCCTTCTTATATTTATTGGAAAGTAATATAAGAAGGAAATTACTTTCCTTCTTATATTACTTGGAAATTCCTATAAAATTATTTTTACCGTATTAAGAGGCATTTAAAAATCACCCCTTTTCTTTATGTCCTTTTTCATCCCTTTAAATAAAAATTAAAAAAAAACGGCGAAACAGCCTATTACTAATTTTAATAGTAGAATCTATGTGCCAAATTTCAACTTCGTACAATGTCTGGTTTCCGAGATATTCGCATATTCTGAAAAACTTTCAACCCTATTTTTCACCCCCTTAGGGGCGGAATTTCCAAAAATCGCTTCTTAGTGGAAGCTTTTGTATTAAAACCTATCTGTCTTCAAAATTTCACTTCTCTAGTATTAGCCAATTCGGCTCTGCGTTGATGAGTGAGTATGTCAGTCAGTCAGTCAGTCAGTCAGTCAGTCAGGACGCTTCCAATTATAGAAGAGATTACGGTTCTACACCCGAAATCGAGTGATATAGATACCTACATCTTTTAATGTAAAAATCATTGAGTAAAAGGAATCGAAGAGCGTGTATGATAAATTGCATGAATGTGACGGAGGCTATGAGTGTGTGCAAGGATAGGGCTGTCCGGTGCTCTGTCCTCTCTGCCTACCCTGCAAGGGACGTGGCGTGAGGGTATAGATGGATAGATATATTTTTAGTGCATGCTTAGGTACATCGATTGCAAACTAAAATGTATCTACTACGCTAAAATATCTAAACAATGAAAAGGTAAAAATCGGCTGAGAATTGTTCACTGTATTAGCATCGGAGGTGGTCGGTAGCCTGGTTGGTAACGCGCTCGACTGTTAATCCAGCGGGCGCGGGTTCAATCCCCGACCTAATCCACTTCACAACACAAGCTTTTAAGCTTTCTGTGAAGTGTGCGAAGATGTATTTGGGTTTATTAACAACCTGGACATTGGGCTTTGTACTCAAAGAATACATCACAGAGTCGCTTACATCTTGTGCGCTTAAATATTATCTATTCAGAATTGGTGTCGTATCTGATCCTACATGTCAGTGTGGAGAGGACGATGAGTCAATAGACCATGTCCTATTTGCTTGTCCATTGCGGGGTTGTGGTAAGGACTTCTACCAACGTGATTTCTCCAGACCCTTTATCTTTGTTTCGATTAAGGAATCATATCGCGTGATTGCGGGTTTCTGAAGATGTTCGACCCGAAACTTTAACAGATTTGAATCATCGATTTTTTTCTTATTCTAAGTTTTCTTACGATGCATATCGGGAAAAATCACCCAAAGAAAAGAACTTCATGTCATAATTCCTAATATTCTCTCCACAAAATAATCAAAAGGAATCGCAGACTTTGTATATCGATTTGCATGAATGTGAATTGTGAGGGAAACAGTACGAAGAGTGTGTAAGTTAAAGAAAGTCAGGCAATCTGTTCTCTCTGTCTACCCTGCAAGGGATGCGGCGTGAGGGGATAGAATAGAATAAAACAGAATATAATCACTCTACAATTAATAATTTTCCTCTTCTGATTTGATCAAAACATGAACCAAAACATTCAAAGAGGTAGTTGTTGGACTCCTCACTATAATTCTAAGAAATTTATTTATGTATCTTCATGTAGGTATTTTGTATCAAAAATACCCTCATATGTCTCAAATTCCTAGACACACCTTGTACCTTAGTGTCTGATGCGTCATTCCTGTTCCATTGTCACCACTTTATCTTATTTGGGGTTCTCAAAACATGAGGGTCTATTGTCTCGATAAAATGCAACACGCAATATAGATTAAAAGGAGCAGTGGTCCTTAAGATAACATTGTATACTCCAGTTGTGAGGTCCAATGAATAAGATAGTGAGACATTAGCAAAACCTTGCACTAGAAATAATTTAAAATATTATCATATAAAAAAATTTATAAAAAATCCACGTTTTTCTCGGGCCCAAAGTGAACTAAAAAGAGGAAAATAACTTTTTCGGGGCTTTGTAAATCGATCAGTAAAAACGCATACCTAAAGCTACCTCTAAAATTCTACAACTAAAAACGTGGGGCGTAATTTGAACCTACAATAATTGAAAATCATTCAAATTTTCTTCTGGGGCTGGGTCCCAATGTACTGGTGATATCATACTTGTGTGTATGTGTGTATGGTATGTAAGTACATTACAAGTTAATACTGATTGTACTGGTGTGTATGTGTGTATGGTATCATACTTGAGGATTACATACATACATACAAGTTAATACTGATTGTACTGGTGTGTATGTGTGTATGGTATCATACTGGTGTGTATGTGTGTATGGTATGTAAGTACATTACAAGTTAATACTGATTGTACTGGTGTGTATGTGTGTATGGTATCATACTTGAGGATATTGGTGATATCATACTGGTGTGTATGTGTGTATGGTATCATACTTGAGGATTTTGGATGTATCCAAACCTAATTACCATACACATTGATGTTAATACCGGTGTGTACTGTGAAGACCCGACACTACATCACCGGTAACTGGACAGACTAACCTAAAGTTATTCTACAGACCAATTCTACAGTTTTTCTACCTCCGCCCCTATAATTAGATGTCGATAGTAATTAGGCTTGGATACATCCAAAATCAAGCTTGCAGATTAATTCATAAGATTTTCATACGAATGGGTAAATTTCTGAAGAAAATTTGAATGATTTTCAATTATTGTAGGTTCAAATTACGCCCCACGTTTTTAGTTGTAGAATTTTAGAGGTAGCTTTAGGTATGCGTTTTTACTGATCGATTTACAAAGCCCCGAAAAAGTTATTTTCCTCTTTTTAGTTCACTTTGGGCCCGAGAAAAACGTGGATTTTTTATAAATTTTTTTATATGATAATATTATTTAACTCTTTTTAGTTTTGGATTGTTAATCTTGCGATCATTTTTGTAAATCTGAAAATTTAATCATAATTAAAAGAAAACAATTGAAACTTCATATATGCATTTATTTAAATTTAACACACAAAAATCATGCCTTCTTTGTTTCCAAATTTTTTGGAGTACCAGACCCAACCACGAGGAGGTGAGGCAATTTCGAGAACTTGACTCGGACTCATCATCGGTCCAATACAGAAAACATAAAACACAAACAAACACAAGACATTCACAAACATAAAGATGGAACTTAACTGACGAGTGAAATTATTGTTGATCCGGTGGCTGATAATTCCGCATTAGTTCAATTTCTTTAATTGCATCCTCGTTGCATGGTTTTCTTCCAGTCAGCTTACTGCAATCCAGTTCAGTCACACGTACTCCTTCGAGAGATCTCACTCTGCTGAGAGCCACATATGCCTGTCCATCTTGGAAAAGTGACTTTCCAAGATAGACAACAGCATGATCAACAGTACAGCCCTGCATTTTGTGGACTGTACATGCCCAGCAAAGAATCATTGGCAGCATTCTCCGCTCAATTGTTCCATGATTGTATTTAGCTGGAAATTGTACAGCTCGCGGTTGAATCAAATGAACGCCGTCCTGGCCAAAATCTACACGGACTGATGGAACATCTGTATCATACATTTGATCTCTTCGGAAGTGAGGCCACACTATCTCTACAATATTTCCCATAGAGCCGTTGACAAGTCCTTTTTGAAGGTCAATATTAGATCGCAGCATAATCTTTGCACCAACAAAAATTTCCAATTCCTTGGGCATACCACCAGTTTTGTTAATATCGGCTGGCACGATATTATCCATGTTGATATTTTCCACATTACGCATCGCATCAACTAGTCGATCTTGAGCGCGAATCTTGAAAATTCGAATTCCAGGTTGTGTTCGATAATAATCTAATACAGCTGCATTATGGTCATCAACCTGTTTTCTGAGCGGGAAAATTCGAATTGCTTTATTCAATGCAAACTCACCGGATGGTTCCGTCAATATTTTCGACATGAGCAGTTCAAAATGTTGAGCAGACATTTCACCAACCCGTAAAGCATTAAGTAGATCCGCAAATGTTGTATCACCTTGTTGTCTCATATTTTGCGTCAATTCAATCAGTGAAAACATTCGCCATAAATGCGGAGCTGGCAAGAATCTTCCTGGTTGATTAAATACCTGTGCACCTTTAACTGGAGGGAGTTGCATTAAATCACCAAAGACAATTATATTGATTCCTCCAAATGGTGTGGCTTCCTTTTTCTTCAACTGTCTAAGGCGCGAATCAATCATGCACAGCATTTCATATGGAACCATACTGATTTCATCAATGAAAATAAACTCGATGTCTTTCCATTGTTGTCGCATTATCTTCAAGTAAGTTCCTGTTAGAAGTGGCATGTTCGGTGTTATGAAACCATCTTTTTGTACAGGCAACTTCAGCATGCTATGGAGTGTTGATCCACCAACTAATCGTGCAGCTACACCTGTCAAGGCACCCACTTTAACAGCTGTCTTTCCATAGCATCGATTAACTTGATTTTTCACTGTATTAAAAGTGTATGTTTTTCCTGTTCCTGCTCCACCAGTGACAAATAGTCGGAGACGATTTTCACTTCCATTTAATTCCTCCTGAATGCTGAGAGTAACCATATTGAATAGTTCTCTTTGCTTCAAATTCATGCCACTACAAGCAGCTTGAAACTGTTGATCTGTCATTGCTTGATCCGGTATTTCTTCTTCTTCAAATTCAGCTTCGATATTCTCTTCTGGATCAAGAAGTTGAAATGCATGAGCCTGGATTAATGCATCTTCTAATTGCTGATCTCGCTCTCTAAAAGTTTCCATGTAGCGACTTGTTTCTTTGAGTTGAGCTTCACGAGCAATGAAAGCTTCACGAGCACTATCATATTCTTCTGACAACTCACTTTCATTGAAATATGGTACATACTGCAGTAAACGACAGTAGAAATAGTTCTCTGGATCAGTATGTACCATAAAGAATGGAACTCTTACAACAGCTGGTACATTTCGAATCACCATTTTGGAATTATCAGTAAGGGTGATGAATCGTTTTCTTTCAGGTTGGTCATCCATTTCAGCATCTACACTTTCTTCATTATCCGCTGCATTTTTGTTGTAATGAGGCTCGAAAAGCATTGCGAATTCCAAAAGACACATATTCGCAAAGTCATAATTTGGATGACTTCTTGGACGTCTCTCATATCGTTCGAATATATTTGAATTTGTTCCAAGGGGGTCATTTCCTTCGTAACGAATTGTATAATACCGCTGCTCCGGCTTTCGAGCATTCAGGAATACGCATTTTCGAGAGCTTTGACGAAACGGTAAATGTGCCAGACGAAATACGCTCTCACATGCTGAAACTTGTCGTTCCTTTAGAACACGCATGCAAGCTTTGAATAACTGTCGTGACAAGTTGGTTTCTTCTCTGCGAATATTTCGGATAGCCTGTGCAACACTTTCATTTACGTTTGTTGGCTCCGATTTTGCAATATATTTGGCAATATAATGTGCAATGGCTTCGTTACTTCCACACGGTTGAATATCCATATTACCGTTCCATAAAGTTAAAATCGTGGGACAGTAGTTGTTTACCATGTTATCTTCAGGTCTTCGCTTCAAAATACAAATTCGACCACAATTTCGAATAAATTCATCAGATGTTGTTGCAATTATTCTGGTTTGCTCTGATGCACTTCGCGGAAATCCAAATCTACAAGAACTGTTGTCATTCTTATAGCATGTACTTCTGTGCTGATGAATCTGGTTTCTTTTAACGAGATCATGGAGTTCCGGATCTTCATTTTCAGATGACAGGTAGCACGAAATGACTTAATCAATTAATTTCACACCTTCATCTGTGTCGAATGATGGAGCATTTTCAATCCACAAGACCATATGTATATGTGGACTTCCTCTGTTCTGAAATTCGACTCTCCACCAGAAGTCTTTTATTCTACCACCAAGTACATCATGATTATTTTTGAGGTATTTCATGAAAGCATTGAATCTTTGCATGAAATGACGACTGACAATAACAGGATAAACTTCAATCAGTCGTTGAGCTTCATCTATACTGATGCTGCTGGGATCCTCTGGGTTCTGATGATCTTTAAAATCTTGTATTGTCATCGGAACTAAGCTTGCACAAAAAGTTTCAGCTCAATTGGATGTTAGGAAGTGGTCGAAAAATCGACGCGTTAATTTATTAATTAAGTTATTAATTATCGCATAAGCGACTAATGTACAATCATAAAATCTTTAAAATCTTGTATTGTCATCGGAACTAAGCTTGCACAAAAAGTTTCAGCTCAATTGGATGTTAGGAAGTGGTCGAAAAATCGATTGCAAGATTTACAACACACAAACATACAAGAAAGCAAGCTAAGAAAAACGTGGTAATAATAAAAATGACAAACAATACTGATGCAAGAGTAAGAAAGCTTAACTTAAAAGTACGTAATATTATATGGGTTGTAAACTGGATGTGAACATTTTTACGAGGTCCCTTGATATATTTTTTTTTACTTTATGAAACTTTAGACTGAGTTTTTTTTATATTTTTAAAAATGACGAATTTGTTCCACGTTGTTGTCTATTGTTGGCGCGGCGGCGGAGATTTAAAAATTCGAATGTTCGGATGAAAGAAAAAAATTGAGCCGTGGAATGAATAAGAATAACTTTTGAGATAAAATTACAATAAAGAAAAAATAGGTCTAATATCCTTTCCAAAACAAGGCATAATTTTTTTAGGAGACTTCCGAAAAAAAAGGTTCAAACTCTGAGTGTAGCAATACATCAAAAATTGTTTTGCAAATTGACAGGCTTTTTATAAAAAGGTTAAAAAAAAAACATTACGCTGTCGAAAGATTAGCAATGATGTACTTTTTGTTATTTATTTGATTAATACTAATTGAAAATTATCACATTATACTACCTATTAATAATTTTTAGTTTCACTAGTAACACACACTACTATTTCGCCTACAAATGTTAGTCAAGATGTCCTTAAATCATGTAGAAACAATGTACAATGAAAGAGGATCATATCGAGCCATAGAGTATTTTACCAAATATTTATTTATTTCAGGTAAGTACATCGTTGGTGCAGTTGATCTCCCAAGTGGGAGGTGTCGGCTTCGAATTCCTGCACCGACGACGTATTCTGAACTTTATGACACGAGCTTTTAGCTTACAGTTTGTGTGTCGAACAAGTCCAGATCCGTTTTATTATTTTTTCTTTTCTATCCCCTCACATCGCATCCCTTTACGGGGTAGGCAGAGAGAACAGATCGCAGAACACTTTTTAAATTTACTTGTTTAAAATGAAACATTCTTTATTGAACAACGTATACTTATCTCAAAAGGGGGGCTTGTTGCCTAATTGTAATTTCTACCAGCCAACCCTAGAAAAATACAGGCTATTTTTATATCGTCTGCCGTACTCGGTATACCTATCTGTTTATTCAGTATTTTCGATTTTAATTCATTTGCATATTCGTTTAAGAAATAAAATTTGTTCACCAGGATGAGCTTATCGCAATGCTGCACTCTCTGCCAATCAAGCCCTTAAGGACTCTGAGATCACTCGTTCTTTATGAGTGTAATGCAGATTAAAAAAAGTTAAATCAATGTAAAGCATTTTAAATAATTTCACACAATTTATTTATAATAAGTACATCGAAAACTTATTAGATTAGACCTTTTAGCTTAAATAAATAAGTGAATAATTAAAATCTTTATTGGATATAAAAACATTATTCCAAAAGGCGGTTTTATTGCCATAGGCAATGTTTGCCAACCAACCACTTGTGAAATTAAAATAAGATAAATAATTGTACGCATTCTTAGGAAAGTACGAAAAACAAAAATAAATAGTAACAGTTTTACCTACGGAAACAATAAGAATAAGAGCAAATATTATATAATAGTAATGGATACATAATCCCCGGCGTGTATTTTTCTTTCTTGGTATTTATTCATCTTGAGAAGTATTCTCATAGGTTTTGTATGGTCACGATCAATACGAGTACAAAACATAACATTATCTACATAGAGTACGTTTAGTATATTGCAGTGGACTGGTAAAGCTCAAGAATAGATAAGATCTAATCAGAGTTATGCATGACTCACAGTAATGTTATTATTCTCCCAGTTCATGACTTGAGCGGAGCACTTGACTTGATGCCTGTCAAAATTCAATCATTTCAAAGACACCTACCACATTATCAGCTATGTACTCGTAGATATACATAATATACATAGCAATCAACATTTATAATGATCCTATGTGTGTATATTTAAAACATCAATCTATCTATCTTCACTTACGAAATAAAAGCCAATTTTGTTGCTCTGAAAATAAGAGTTTTTTTTATTAACAAACAGATTTAAACAGTACTCAATCTCACATTTATACAATAGCTATAACAATAATCTTACCTGAAAATATGAGAAACAGCATTTAAGTTATTATTTCACAGATTCTTTCACAATCTACTTTACTAGAATACCATTTGACATTTCTACTGTCATCCTAACCTCACATATTTTATGTACCATAGATAATAGAATACATAAATGTAGTAAATTGAACTACTGCATTTATATATTCATTGGTGAGAATGCCGGATGAAACCATTGTTTTCCTCTTTCACTCTACGCTGTTTCTACAATGACAATGTCATCAGAGTGTTAAATAAATAAATAAATATTTATTAGTCAAAGAAAAATATACATAGTTACAAAAACAAGACGATGGTAGTTTGCGAAGAGGCGGACTTATTGCAAAATCAATATCTTACAGTCAACCCGAAGAACCCGATAGGAATCTCTCTGTATTTGTAAAATGATTTTTTCTATCCTTAAATCAATATCGATATGAAAAAGATTAAATGGTTAAAATTTGTACGGTTTTTTTCTATATAAATTATCATAAAAAAATAAAAACAATTGTTCATTTTAACGTAACACTAAATATTGATTTGATGCTAAATATTTTAAACTGTCGAAAGCAGCCATAAAATTCGCACCTTATGGCTTTGGTATAAGTGCGAATAAAGCAGGTAGTCGTCCCTTCTCTGTCACATTTTTATTAAGTACTGCGTTCGACAGTTTAAAATAATTTGATTACACTGTTCTTACCTTCTTCAGTGAGTTTATTTCTTATAAGTACCCAATTTTTTTTTCAGTAAGAAAAGACAAACTTTAAGAGATTTGCACACCCGGCCGAAGACGGGCAATATATCTAGTAAATGATGTTATTCAACTTGGTAATTTTGTATATAGGTTGGTACATATTATATGTGAGAGGAGTAGTAAACCTATGTATTATTAAAATATAAAAAATATATACAACACATTATCTGTTGGAAACAAACGTAGGTAGTTTAATACTACCATGTTCCAACTTCCAATCTATGGGAACAACATTGGACATAATCGTTTTAAAGTCTAAACGATTTTATTACAGGGTGTTGTATTATTGACCAACATTTTTCGACACGGCATTTTTTTTTAAACAGTTTTAATCTGGGCTTCTTGAAATAATTCCAGTAGCTACATATTTGTACACTTCAGGGTTAATTTGACCATTTTTAGCATACTTTTTTTAAACAAACTATGTCTCAAATGTACCTCAGATTTTAATATACAATGTATCACCTATGTACTTACACATCAAAAGGATGTGACAATACGAGTAAATAGATCTATTCTAATAACAGTGTAAAAAAACTTACGTCGTGAGTTGAAGTGGATTGCATCAGTAATCGAGAAAAAATATACCTAAAAATTTAATACTGTGGAGCGTAGAGGAATTTCCCAAGATTTTGTGAAAAAAAGTGAATTCCAAGTATTGTATAATAATATTCTTTACATCAGTTGGAGTGATCAAGCAGAATGGGACAGATTCCTGCACGAATCCCAGATTATTGATCAGTGATCACTAGGAGAAGCTCTTCACAATTCCAAAGTTTTTCTTCAGTACCGACAGTGGGGTAAATTAATGTTAATTAAATTAATGTAAACTAAATATTAAAATAAGAATCACGCTGTAGATATAGGAACGGTATACACCCATAATCGTTACGATAATCCCATTAAAATATTTTAAAAACAAAACTGCATTAAACACTGTACTGGTACCATACAACTCTACCATACAATAAGTTACCTTACAAACTTGCTACTCAAGAGTCGAGCGTTGATATCGTGACGTCATATATTATGAGGGTACGGTCACTTCAAAAGTCAATGAAACCTATAAGATTTTTAAGCGGAGGCAAGACTTACCAACACACTACTCAGTATTATCAGCCAGAAGAGTCTACATATTATCATTCATGATTCACATTTCACACATAAACTCATCAGCCTAATACTGGGAAAAAGTCACCTATCTAGATATCACGAATTAGGCTCAGATATACTGCTCTATGTAAAAAACTTACAAGCATTGTGCCTGAAATATCAGTTTTTAGAAATCGTCTTACAATATTGCAGGTATTACCGATTTTTGCCTTTTTATGTATAAATTTTCCGGTAAATCTATTATTGTTTTAATTATTACACCTACGGCAGTCTAGAAGTTATGTTGCACCGGACAGTCAGCTGATTGCCGGCAGGTTGGTTGTTAAATTGCCGCCTAATGGTTCTTAGTGGGTTCCTACCTAGCTATAGGTAATAACAATAAAAATCTCACAATATAAAGGCACCTACCTAATCAAAATTTAAGGTGCATTATCGTGTTCTGGAACTAATCGTTAGGTCGTTACATTTAACTTAATTTTAAAACAAGAGCTTTTCTTAAAAGCCCTTTTTGGGTGGCTGATTTGTATCGTAACAAAAAATCTTTTATGAATTGGTTTTTTGATTAAAAACATAATTAAAAGGCATTGCCATTCTATGAAATATTTTACGGTTAACATTTTTTTTAAAAGAATACTAGTTTTTTTGTGTTTTACTGTTATGCTATTTTCATTGATTGACCTAGTTAAAAATAATCAAATCCTATGTTTCTATGGTAGGTAGTTAAGTATAAACAAGTTGACGGAAACAGGAAATGTGAAACCTTCTGTTCTCTCTGCCTTACCTCGCAAGTGACGCAGCGCGAAGGAATAGAACGGAATTTTTAAATCATGTAAGTGGATACCTTCGTAACAACAGATATCATGGACAAAAATTGGCATGTATCTATGACAAACAAACAAAAAAAAAACATTAAAAAAACCTAACAAGAATATACACAATCTTATCAATAAATTTGATCTCAACGATGTCTTTAAAACCAATGAATATATGTAATGCGGCCGCCTCACGCTCGCCGACCCTCCACGTTTTTTGTGTGAACGAGTAAAAAGACGTTAACCGTCGATTGCGTATACAATCTAACACAATCACCCCGTCCGAACGTCTTTTTACTCATTCACACAAAAAACGTGGAGGGACGGCGATCATGTGGATGAGGCATTAAGAAAACCTATCAAGCCCTACATATCCATTTTCTTTTGTGTGTATTTCGGTCGGCAAATTACCTACTACTAAAAAAAGTATCGAGTTACAATATTATATGCAATTTATATTGTAACTCTGTATGAATAGACAAAATCACGCGTGCATAGACACACTCGGTGTATTGTTACACAATTGTAAAGATATGGATGTTGATTTATGAAGTGGAAATAGTATGTAATATTTTCTAAGTCAGATAAAATTGTAATGGATGCTATCTTGTGTGTGAATAAACTTATGATGCTAGGTTTATACGATACTAACTATCTACTTACTTACTATACTACCGAGTACCTATTAATAATACAGTAACATAAATCACAAGAGTATCTGATATTCTATTCGAGAAATATTTTTTAGATTTCAAAATAATGCTTTTATACGCGATCATTTGAAAAGATTGTATCATGAAGTGCAGAATATATCGTCTGTCATCGAGATTCGAACCTGTCACCTCTTGATCCAACCACCTATTTAAAAAACTGAGTTGTTCCTACACTCATTGATACGGATTTCAAACATTTCTTAATAAAATTTATTAAGAAAATATTTCGGTATCTTTATATTTTCAGCGTCCGTTTAAAAAAAAAACAGCAAAGCCACAGAACTTACAAATATCCAAATAGTACCTACTATTTCATATAGTTTTCACAGCAAGCATATTCCTTTTACCTGCATATTCCTAGCCTGTCGTCAACGACATGATTTTGACCTTATTTTAGCACAGACGGACACCCCAGCAACCAAGTGAACATGTATAAAAATAAAGATGTGAAATTACGACTTAATTAAATAAAATTCATTATATCTGTAAACGTAATTACATAGATAATTAGGGTTTTCAATTAACATGTCAGAACAAAACATCCTTAACGTTCTCAAATAACATCTGACATAGCCTTAGGGTGCAAAAATACTCTCTTTTTACTTGCTTTAAAAATATTGTCCAATGTAAACACAACATTTTTCGGTGAGTGAGGATATTCCACTGCAACCGTACAAACGGCTTGTGGAAGCATAAAATAGTCAAGTTTAGGATTTTTTATTACAAAGGGGAGCGTCGTGCCTCGAGGGGTTAAGTTCAGTTTTATAATAATAAATTTTAAACGCGGTCTCTTACAATATTATTCTCAAAAGCCAAAGTTTGTTTTTTTTGTCTTACGGTTCACGAAAGTGTGGCTTTCGGAAATAACTTTGGGGCTTCATGCTGGTTTTGACAAAATAATAAAAAAAACATCAAAGGGTTTTTTTCATTTGTCTTAAGGGCAGTGAAATTATTAAAGAAAGGGAATTTATAGCTGTCATTTAAAAATCCGTTGTAATATAGGCCTCCACTTTTTTCATATGTTTTTTTTTAAGTGTATCCTGTAAGTCGGGTGTTCGTTAAACTCCCATATGAAATTTTACATATTTTTCAGCATTGTGATTGGCGCAGGTCTCCCTAGCAGGAGGTGCCGGGTTCAAAACCTGGCGCCGACGATGTATTCTGCGCTTCTTCACGACACAAGCTTTTAGCTTACTATAATGTGTGCAGGGAAGCATTTGACATTGTGTCCCTACACATTTTAAAACACTTTTTTAAACAAATCAGGTTCGCCACCAAGTCGGTCGAAGACCTCAGGCAAGATGGTCTGACGACGTGAGGCGAATCGCAGGAAACAAGTGGATGCAGCATGCATGCCCAGGATAGGGATCTGTGGAAAGTCAAAGGGGAGGCCTATGTCCAGCATTGGAATAGAAACGGCTGACAAATAAGAAGAAGAAGATGAGCTTATCGCGAATTCGCAATCTCGTCAATCTCATCTCTTCATAGTTTAGTGGTAAAGAAACGATTCGAATAATTTCCGAGAAAAATTCTAAATTTGAAATCGGAACATAAACCAATCATCGACCATATGGTTTGACCAAAACAAAAACAATCGAACGTCGTCTGCCACTCGATAAATTTCATTACTGTTTACGAATAAAAAACAAAAGGTAAACGAAAGTGAATTTCGATTTTTTTTGTTTGTTATTGTTGAACGTTCTTGTCGTCGCTGGAATTGCGAGGCGACCAAGATGATACCCGTACTACCATAAAAGTGACTTAATCTTAAAACGTCGCGCCGATTGGAAATGCGTATCGGTCTCCTGATTCGTCGATAATGATTACCATTTTCGATTTAACAGGAGAGGTTGTAAGAAAATGCATCACTTATTTAACTCTTTCAGACCCAACCACAAGAAACTTTAGAAAAAAAAAAATTTACAATTCATCCTCATCAACATCGGAATTGGTACAGAATGATTCCCCTGTATTAAATTTGCATTTGTGAAATTCTTCTATCTATCTAACACGTAATGCCGTATCCCTTGCGATATACACAGGGAAGACAGGGTGCCACAGCCTTATTTTCTTACATACACGTCTCGCTTCCATCATATGCTCTGGGATTTCTACCACTCAACACGCGTCCATTCTTAAATATCTAGTGAATGTGTTCCCTTCATGTGACGCTTGGACCGCCACGTTTTCTCACACCCTTTCTTTCTCAGACGTATAATTTATTATTTTCTTCGTTATTCTATCTTCAGACATTCGCTCAAGAGTACAAATCTTGTCGAATGTTTTCAAATATACCTAGTCGTATTTCTGAGCCAATAAAGAATTTGAATTTATCCGACGATCGTTCGATGTATGGAGCGGGCATTGTAAACTTGTAAATTATTTAATGTTGGGGTCTGGATGGGTCAATGACAAAAAACAGGTTCGCATCTCGGCTGTGTATTGAGGACCAAATATGGGAGAGGTCGGAATCCGCGCGCGCGGTATCCTATCGTGGGAACAATACAATACTACCGTACCTAGTACCTACTTAGTTACTTAGAAATGACAACAAATACTTGCTTACTACTCTCCACTGACATTCTTTCTACATAGCTAATATCTTCGGTGATATGGCAATAGGTACCAACATGCCAAGTGAAAAATATATATATATATTATATTTTTTTATTTTTTCTGCTAAATGTGATCCCAATAGTGGTCCACATACATTGAGAAATAATGACTAGAGAGTTTCGGCGTCGCGATAAAACGATTTTATTCGCGTGTTTCGTGTTTTTTACAGTTTTAAGGGCTTGGCACTAAGAATGACGTCACAGTCTTTTCCCACGGCATTAAGGTTCAAAATCGCGTGACAATCGCATGATAAAATGGTAAAAATAGCGTTTTTTTTTCATTTTTTGGGGTTAATTTTGCGTCTATCAAAAAACTTTTACAGTTATTCCCTAGATTTTAACGCTTGTATCATAGAGGATAAAAATAACACCACTTTTCCCGAAAAATAACACCGATATTTTCCAGTCCATCGTGACATATAAAAACTTAACCAAAAAGATGGATTTCAATTCTTATTTTTCATTCAAAGTTGTAAGTTTATGTATAAAAATAATCACATTATTCGCTCTTAACTTCAAAATTACAAAAGCCCTTCAGGAAAAATATGCTCTAAGGATAAAATCTCAGTATTTCTAGTTGGATTCTAGTAGGTAAAGTATTTGAAAATATACCTAAGCGTTATAATATATTATTTTTATTTCTCAAAGACCTATTAGAATTTGAGTTTTTGTCTTGGGTTTTATTTGTCTCCAGCAACATTCTTATGGTTTTTTATCTGCTCATGATCTGGGATATTTATGTTTAGCCATGGCGTTAAGAATCTCTTACAAAAATTGAGAAAAAAACTTTCTAGGAAGCCGGTCAAAGATTTCAGTAAAAAAAACTTAGGTAAAGTATTAGGTAAGTACTTATAAAAACTTAAACAAAAGAACTTGTAGGCAATTCTTGAAGGTTTGTTGTGAAGTATAAAAGGCCGATGATCTCAATATGCTTGCATGTTAAACTTCTATGCAAGTGTAATATAGGTATACTTACCTATTTCAAATCATATTGTTAAAATAGTATTGAGTAGGTACCAGGCGCGAAGCTACCTAAGAACACGATTCCCATCGAGTTACCTTTCGGAAAAAACGATAGGTATAATAGTGTCTAATCTGACGTAATCCCATAAGAAATTTTAGCCCCGGCTTCCCTTCTGCGGAATTCTACCCTTCGCCACTGGTAGGTACCTACATACCAGTGGCGAAAGGTGGATATCAGCAGAGGGAAGCTGGGGCTAACATTTCTTATGGGATTACGTCAGATTAGACACTATTATACCTATCATTTTTTTCCAAAAGGTAACTCGATGGGAATCGTGTTCATTGGTAGCTACCAGGCTTGTGGCTCATGTATTACCAAAGAGGAACCTGTGTGGTGCATTGCATTATTTAAATTGTATGTGTCGATGTAAGCTTCGATGTTAACCTTCCTTAACCCTCTGCAACATACGTCACAATGCTCATTCAGATTTAACATTTTAACTTCACCTATGAAAAAGTTGTGAATTGTCTCATGGATGTTTTATGACCATCTCACTCTTATAGGACACTCGAAAAAGTATCAAAATAAATAGTGAGGTTCATTTATACAACTCGAAAGATTAGACGGGCTTCGTGAGTCTTTTAAATAAATAAAAATAACCCCAAAAAGAGAACATCTTATACGTTTAATTTAGAAAAAATATAACTGGCTTCGCTGAGACAGTAGTTGGCAATGGGTTAAAGTAAGTACTTAGTTATTTTTTGTTACCTGCCTGCTAATATTTTATCTGAAGAAACCAATCACCTCGGTTGATTAGACTAGCACGAATGTATATCTAATGTTTATACGTAGATAACATGTATTCTTATTTATTTGTAGGTATGTACCAGTATGTATCCAGAATGAACCGTTCAAAGTACAACAACATAAGTCAATTAAGCTGAATTAATGAATTATATTTTTATGTCATATTTTTTGAACGCCTGGTCTCTTGTGGGGTATAGTTCGAGAGGATACATGCCTATCATTCCACACACTCATTTAGTAGGTTTTTTTGTACACGCTACCCGATTTTTTTTATTGAAAATGTTTCCATCTTTGAGGATATGGTCGACACGATCGGCCCAGGTCAGTATCGGATGGCCACGCTTCCTCACACCTCTTCGTTTATCTTTGTTATTTTAGTCATTCTGCCGTCATTCATTCTCTCGACATTCGCCAGCCATGATTCACTTGTACGTAGGTACCTAAATGCATCTTGTACGCCACAATCGCCGTACGGAAAAAAACAGTTTATACGCAGATTTCGTGTAGATTATGTACACAAAAAATTGTACAGAAGATTCGTGCACACAATACTCCGAAGGTCCTATATGCTGCCATTGGGCTTCGGCGCTCTGAATTTTACTCAGCCAATACTGAGGGAATCGTCTTGAAACTGAAGACAGTGATAGATGAAAGTATGGATTACATATCGGCTGTTTTAGAATTATAGGATTTGGAAATTCCTTCAATAAAAATATATTCCTAAAGTACCCCAAAAATATACGAGATCTGAAGATTTTCCGTTCAGTTTTTCAGATATAAAAGTATAATTTAGCCAAAATACTGGTAATTATAATCAACAAATCGGCTGTTTTTGATTTTTAAATTTCTTCCTAGGTTTCCTTTAAAAAGGTATAATTCACTTTGTCGCTTACGTTATTCTTATTCCGCGCTAACATTCTCATACAAAATTTGAATAAGTTGAAACAAAAATAGAACGATGTGCATATGCCTCCGTAATTCAACCATGCATACATTAATGTCTTTGCATCTGAAGTTGTTCCCTTGTATGTTATGTTATGCTGTAGTATTCACAAAACAGGTTTTACTGTGGCTTATTGACATCGCTTTGATATTTTTATATGGCATCTCTTATATTATGTACTTATTATTACTTATATACTAACTGTTGCGGTGAGATAGACGAGCTTTTTATACATTAAGTAGGTACCTCTCTGAGAGTGAAGCTTTTGTTAGACCATGATTGATTTATATTACTACATCAACATTGATTGCAATAAAATCTAATAAAGAAATATTATACCTACTACTACTGATTCGCCCTCTAACGTTCCTAAAGCAACACAGGAATTTAATATAGCTCCGCCACTCACAGCAGTTTTAGGCTTTACGTTTCGCCCCTTCCCGTGTCCTTGCTTTCGATAATATCATCATATTCATCATCATCTTCATGACGAAATGCAAACTGAGCCCTTTACACTCTATTTACATTGATTCTACTTCTCTGGCACATTGTCACTGTTACTCCTCTTGATTGTACACTATAACTATGTAAATTTGACGAGTCCGAGTGCCCGAAGTTAGGGCGTAGGGACGATAATGAACAATAAACAACAATAAATATATAGGTAGCAGTGGCGAAAGGCCCTACGAATTCGATTCTCATCGAGTTAACTTTTTGATTTAGATAATGCTATATGATTTACTATGCTACATGATTTAGATAATGCTATATGTTTAATCTGACACAATGATATAACAAACCAAATTGTTCACATTTTCACTCAAACTTTAGTAATTTAAGTAGTAAGATAGTATTTTTTTTCCTTTGATTGCAAATTGATAATTAAAAAATTAACACTTGCAATATTGTAAGACGACTTCTAAATACTGATATTTCAGGCACAATGCTTGTATTTTAGGCCCCGCGTTGAGCCTGATCCTGTGATATCTGGATAGGTGAATTTTTCCCAGTATTAGGCTGATGAGTTTATATGTGAATCATGAATGATAATATGTAGACTCTTCTGGCTGATAATACTGAGAAGTGTGTTGCAAAAGTCATGGATCCGCGTAAACAAAAAAATCAATGTCTTACTGTCAACAGGAAGCGTTAGGTTAGGACAGATCGATATATTCTAGTAAAGATGCCTTGATCATATTGCAAACATATTCCCCGCAATTTGCTCTACGAAGTGAAAGACTAACACTGCGTATTAATAATGTAACGAAATTCCATTTTGTGACACAATGTAATCCATCAGAATGGCAGAGGACACAATGTGATATCCCATTACCTATATTGTTAACTCTCACAAAGAATAATAAAGTGGACACTGCGACTTGACATTTGATAAACCATCGGTGTGTTAACTCGGCTCAATACTTGGGAGGATTTATGTATTGTATGTATCTATTTTAGTAACTATTTTATAGGATAGATCAGCGGTCGGCAAACTTAATAGCCAAACAGCCAAATATGCAAATTAAAACGATTAAAAAAAATGAGAGCCAAATCTGTTTGTAAATTTTGTAAACATTTATTATAATTCAGCAAAACATCACAGCGAAGAAGCTACTACACTAGTGCTGAAGATGGCCTCAGTAAGTTGGCCGAAAGCTCCACAACCTACACACGGTACACCCGAGAAGAGTGGAGACGTGATTAACAAGGACCGTGAAAATCTACAAAGCTATCATGACCATATAGTCCTTGACCGAGAGGGAACGCTGGAGGATGCTGACCGCTGGCCTGCAAACATTGACCTTGTCGATGACATTGTTTCCCTGAGCTCCCGTATTAATATCGGAGGCACAACATTGACCATTGTGTTATTATTTTTTTTTGATTTCATCAAAGTAAGTGCGAATACGAGAAAGTCGAAGAATTTTCCGGTTCAGGTTCAAAATATTTTTAACGTTTAACCTATTTTATAAAATTCATATATTATGAAGCAAATGATTAAAATTAATGATTAATTTTAACAGTTTTTATTTTTATTGCCCGTCATTTTTAGAGATTGCAGACACCGCGCGACTTAGTTTTCAAGTAAAATACGGTTCTTAAAATAGTATGCATATTGACATTTCAAAAAATTCTAAAAACGGGAGGCCTTAGATCTCGACAACGGTTACTAAATATGCTTTGACAAAAAATAGAGTAGATTTACTGGATCTTTGTATAGGGAATAACCGTAAGGTCGTGGAGAATTTTTTTTGTATTGAAAATATGCATTAACATCTAGGGAATAACCGTAAAAGTTTTTTGATTGAAGCGAAATTAACCCCAAAAAATGGTTAAAAAAACGCTCTTTTTACGCTCTTTAATTTTGAAATTTAATGCCGTGGGGAATTACCGTGACGTCACAGTTGGTTCGGGAGCCTCAAAGGTTAAGGTGTAAAGACTGCATAGTTAAAAATAGAAAAATATTAGCGAATTGTCAATGATTTATTGCTTAAGTTTAAAAACACATGTTTTTCAATAAATAACACTGCGTTTGTGCAAACACAGTAATTAATTGTAAAACACGAGTGAAGTGAAGAATTCAAAAACAAATGTTGCAATATTAAAAAAAGGAATTAAATATTTATTAACTTATTAATTGTTTTTATACAGGGTCATCGAAAAAGGAACCCGTTTGAAAAAGCTATAACTTTTGAACCGTTCACGATAAATAAGTTATCGTAAGTGTTCGTAAAACTCGCGCATTTTACGATGGATTTCTGAGAAAATTTACAAAAACCTTCTTACCGATCTGCTTTAGGTTTTAACGTCACCATTTTTGAAAAAAAAAAAGCTTTTACTAAGAGGTATCGTAATGATGAGAGAATCAAAGAGTTGTGTGGGGTCATGTGTGGTATCTTATAAAAGGGCGTTGGAAAAGGAGTTCAGAGCTTAAGTCACATTTTGTGCAGCCCAAGCCATTGGAAGACACCGTGCCGTTGCGAAGCACGGGTAACACAGCTAGTTTATGATAAAACAATAATATGTTTATTTGTCAAGTGTGCAAAGCTTCAAGGTGCTGGTATATTGGGAAGTTATTAAAATTTGTATCGGAAACTTTACACGTATGAAGCATGAAACAGACATCGACAGGTGAAGTTAAATAAAAGTGTGTAAATAAAAAATAAAGAAAAAGCGTGTAACGAAAATAATAATAGGTATAACCTAATAAAGAATTGATTTATGAATGCAAATATAACATTCTAATTTCTATGAAATATGAACCTATTTATAAAGTACGTAGTGCGTAGCTGATCACTGTGCTGTTTACACCAGGGATGTCGAGAATATTCGCACCAGCATCCGCATCCGCGTCCGCTTAATTAGTGCAGATGTCATGCGTATTTTTGAACTTAAAAATGAATAAGAATTGGATTACGATTTGTTTGAATGCAACCACTTCTGTTATACTATGTCTTATGAGAAAACTTCGCCTGCGGCAACAGCGGCAACTCAACAGACGTTGCCTTTAAGATCATGATTCAAGGACGAGGGCTTTAAATTTTGATAACCCTGGACTTTAGTGCGAGAAAATTTATATAACTGGCCGTAGTTGCTAAAATATGAGAGTGAATATTGAATAGTGTCCTTGAGTTGGTAACATCAATCTGAAGTCGGTCCCTAGTGCCACCCTGGCAACGATCCTAAAATCCCACGGCACTTTTTTTACCCCTGAATATTTATCATGATGTTGTAGTCCCTATCTAGTAGTAGAATTGTGACCATCAGACCACGATTATCCTGAAAAATAAATCTAGATGTGGATCATCCTGAAAACCTGCAACAACTAATATTTATTTTATTTATTTATATACTAGCGTTATCACCCGTGATTTCAAATGGCAAACTCTTGTGTTTGGAATTGCAGAGTAGTTCAATATGAGAAAAATGGTGATGTTGTATTGAAATATTTCTATAAATAAAACCTCATAAATCGTAAATGAAAAAGGCTTTTAATCTTAAGGCCCTATATGCTGTCATTGGGCTTCGACGCCCTGAATTTTACTCAGCCAATACTGAGGGAATCGTCTTGAAAATGAAGACAGTGATAGATGAAAGTGTGGACTACAGATCGGCTGTTTTAGAATTACAGGATTTGGAAATTCTTTGAATAAAAAAATATCCCTAAAGTACCCCTAAAATTTACGAGATCTGAAGACTAATATAAATTGAATTGAAATGCCTAACTATGTTTCTATATGTGCACTATAATGACCAATATATTCTATCCCACGTCGCCGAGTTCCTTGCAGGGTAAACAAAGAAAATAAAATGCCAGTTACGCACACTTCTTGTTGTGTCACATCCATGCAATTCCTCATACATATTGTTTCGATTCTTTGCGTTTTGTCCAGGAACATACATACTAAATAATTTCAGTGTTTCTAACAAAACTAGAGGGTACCTACCCGTGAAAATCACGGAGGCTTGCTTAAATATGTTTTTGTGTAACTACCTATTACCTATTACTATTCCACCCTTCAAAGTTACTCGAGTAAACACAGGAAGATCACAAGGCTCCGTCTTTTCCCGTCTCTCCAATATCGTCACGTAAGTCGTAAGACCAGATTCATATTGTCGACTTTTTTAGTTGGCACCCACCCCTGAAAGCCACAAAACTCCTCTTACATGTCTACCTACATACATAGGTTCTTTACACACATATAGAAGGTGGGTACTTTAAATAGTTCGATTTGCAATCTTTACGTGTATGGGTACGTACCATATAGTATGTATGAGAATTCTATTTTCATTTTCTGTCACGTTATGTAAAATGGTACTTATTTGATTATTAATTTCACGAAAGAAATATTTCAAAACTATTTTCATTCATAATTTCATTAGTAGGTACGGCACCATTCGATATTTTAAAATTTTCATTCATAAAAGTTTAAAAGAATGAGACTTCGAAGAAAATTTCTAGCCACCAACGAAGGCGTCGCTGCTTTCATTTTACATACATATTCATGGAACTTGCAAAATTTTCCAATGGGCAAGCGTTACATACCTACATGACTTGGATAATACGAGTATTATGTAATGGAATAATTTGTTACTTGAAAATTTGATAATAAAATATAATCTCCATCTATGGATATTTTTTAGAGGGCAACAAAATACCTAGATTATGTACTAATCACGTATGTATATTTGTATGGTATGGGGTTGGAGAAACCAGAGTCAGTGATTAAGTTCGTGAGAGCTCAGCTATTGAACTGCTTCAGGAGACAAGTAATGGATGTCTTCCATTGTGCCGCTGAATTCAGTGAACTAACATTCTTCGACTATGTGGTTACCTCATGAGTTATCAAAGATTTGGATGAATCGCTTTCTTTGGGTAATTGCCTAGTAGATACTTATATAATATCCAGAGATGTGCAAAATGGGTACCCAAAACCATTTGAAATGCAAAATGGAAATGGGTCAAAACTTTTCCATTTGAAAATGCAAAATGCAAAATGATTTTTAGAACAGCATTTCAAATGCAAAATGGAAAATACCTATTTTGAAAATGCATCAAAAATACAAAATGGTTTTTCAGGTCAAACAATGAAAAAAGTAAAACAAACAGCCTTAATAATAATTAAAATGTTTTATTATTAAAAATAAAAGGAACACTTAGTATATGGACAATTTTATATATATTTTTTTTAATTCTTGATACAGTTTAGATAGATCTAGATACATAAAAATAACAAAAGAGAAAAAGTTCATGTTATATATAATGAGTTGAGATAAGCAATGACGTTGAATTTTACATCTAACTAGACTGTCTTCACTTGTATTATTCATCGGCGATTGCATTTATTTTCTATATTAACGACCAATAAACGACATTGACAGAAATGCATAGATTATGAGAGACGCTTGCATTCTGCCATAGCCAAAATTCATGCGTGCTGAATGTTGCCAGCTTAAAAAAATTGAAACTACTACCGTAAATTTTATATTAGAGCGTCTATGAAAAAAAAATCAATTGAGGTAATAGGGATGAGATTGCAAAAATGCATTTAAAATGGAAATGCATTAAAAAAAGCATTTAAAATGGAAATGGGTGAAAAATAAAACCATTTAAAATGCAAAATGGAAAATACCTATTTTGCATTTTGCATTTCCATTTGAAATGGATTTATTTGAAATAAGGTACATCTCTGATAATATCTACCCTTATTATTAGAGTATTCTATACAAGAACACTAAAAGATCAATCATTTTATTTATAACAATACCTGTAGTTTATAGGTACTCATAGACATTTATAGTGAAACATGATATTTTTAAGGAAGCTGTATTAGCTATAGGTACTTATAACTTATAAAGTACTATCTATTGTAGAGAAAAGATCGATTTCTTAAGGTAAAAATGTTTACCTTATCGAGTTATTTATTCTAGGAAGGTATTTGCATAATATTTAATTTCTTCTTGCCCCTTTAATAATTTAGGATATATAGTGATGAAAATAGAATTGAGGGAGGTTCACCGTGCTATTTTTAATTTAAAATATACATTGGATGGATTCAGTGTGTCCAAGACAGGAAGCTGTGGTGGACAAAAGGGGAAGCCTGTGTCAAACAATAGACCTAAGTGGCTGAAGAAGAAGAAGATGTAATAAACAGTATGTTCCCGAGAGAGACCCGAGAATAAGATCGTGAGAGCTTTTGACGTCCTTCAGGAGACAATAGTTGTAGGTGAGCTAAACCTTGTGAGCTGACGTTCTACGACAATGCGATTTACAAACTACCCGCCACCACGGGGGCAGATGGATGGAAAACCCACCCTTCCATTTATACAAAACTGATTGGGTTCAGATTCCACCAAAAGTGGCGTGGTAAATGGGTAAGACTCGATCGCTCCTCAAAAACTTAAAACTGCGTGTCACAAAAACCATACCCAAATGCGCAACATATTTTAAGCTAACAATATCACAGATTTTGTAAAATAAAAACACTGTGTTTTACTTCCACTATTTATTTAAGTACACACACCAGAGATCTTTCAAAGCTTATAGCTTCATCTTCAGTGGCTTTTTATGAACTCTACTTGAAAGTGAAGAAGAACTCTAAATAAATATTGAGTGTTTTTAGAATTTTACAAAATCTGTTAAATTGTACTTCCATAACGTTAATCTTCCAACAATCACTAAATTAAAATAATACGATTTTTTTATCTAGCAAATCTCGATACGTACCACACATTAAAATTATTTTCTGCAAAATTTACTTTTGATAACAATGTTCTTAGTGCCAAGTATGATGTGCGCCTGCTGGCGTGCATGTCGGCGTGCAACTTGCAAGCTTGTTAGAATCGGACATGCATGAATGTATTTCACTTGGTATGCTCTTCCTTCTATCTATAATTCTATACCTAATAATGTTACATGGGTTATGTTGTAATGTAGGTAAAGTACCCAGACTACCTATGTTCTCTGCGACGGCGATTGTCTGTCGGCATGAGAACCAAGAGCAATATGGTAATATATTGGAAGGAAAGGACAAGAGTTTGTATGTAGCATGTAGCTGTATCCATTGTGCATTGTGCATGTGCATGCTACAGAACAATCAATAATCCAACCTTATTACCACATATGGTTTTATGGAACGGTTTTTCAAGTAATAATGTTCGATAACAACGGTATGCATCATGGGCTAAACAAAACCATTTCAGAATTATGATGCCTGTTGTTACGATAGCAATAATGATTAGGTATTTAAAAAAAACGCTAAAAAACTTTGCATTTGTATAACCCTTTCCTTCTCACATTACAGTAAATGCTAATACGAACGTCTAGAACAAAAAATGCATTCCATCTTATAGAAAAGGAGTGACGGTTACTACCAGATCAAGCTATTCAAATTTCAATGCCCTTTCCCACCTCGAAAATATTTAATTACCTCTTCTTCTTCGCCCTCGCCTTTGTCCCATTTAAGTACTTGGAGTTGTCTCTCCTAGTCCTCATCCTTCAAGCCCTTCTGTCCCCCCCATCTTCAGCACGAAGCCTTGCCTCCTTTAGGTCTCTCGCGATTGTGGACATCCGTGGGATCTGCCCGGTCTTCTGGGTCCCTATATATTTAATTACCGAACGAATTAATTAATAGAAGATGCGTAAATAAAATAAGAATTCATAGAATATCCGACCCGTTTCTTAGTTTATGCGTTCTGGACTGTAATAATATTTTACAGAGACAATACTGAACTGGAGTAATATATAGTGATAGGTAGGTATCTACATATAATATATCTTATGATTTGTAGGTACAATACTGTCAGACCATACGTTACATAGGTGTAAATATCCTCTATGCTAATCTATAATAGCCATTAGTTTAATAGCATACCAATACGTACCTACTAAGAATGTATGATTGCATACAAAGAGTATCTCCTTAATAATTGTGGATTTTCGGCAGCGTTGAGTATTTGACAAAACGCCGTCACAATCACATCGGAACATTATTTTGAAAATTGTATATATACTGTTTACAAAAAACATTTCGCATTGCACCTAATTTAATTTTGTTTTAATTATATACGTACAATACAAAAAGTAGATATTCGTATACGCCACTGACTTTGCACGAGATTGTATTGATATTTTGGATAAAAATATGTGCAACAAAGGGAATTATTGATTTAGGTATAATGATTTTTTATTTCATTTCTGATTTTATAAAACATCACTACCGCCATCTATGAATCATAAATGACTCGGGAAAGAACCTGAAAAAAATGACGATTCGCGTCCGGAGTAAACATTAATACCAGACGATTTTAGACATCCATCTATTAAATAAACTTGTAAATGGAATCTCGGCTTCAACATAGGCTATTAAAATATATGATTTGTATCGTGGTTTGGTAAAATTATCAATTTTCCCAAGATACTGAATTCTATCAAGTTAGTATGAAAATGAAAGAAGCCATTTAAAGTAGTCCCGTTAATATGGTTTTTAAATTTGTTTGCGTCGTTACATAATCTAGAACTAGGATATACATCTAAGGATTATTTTTATACAATGTTTTTGCTCTACAAATACTTCTGTATGACTAAAAATGTGTCTATAATAATTACAAAATAGTTTTGACATTTGCTCCGCGGCGCTTTCTGTCGTCATCTGTTTTGACTCGCGTGGTGTAGGGGCTAGCGTACTTAACTTAAATTGAGTGTTATGCGATGCGAGGGTACGAGTTCGATCCCACTCCATACCCAACGCTTTTTTCTTCTTTTTTTTACTATCTTTTTGTGAAATTTGAATTTAGCAGAATCCTATATACATAAAAAATAATTTTACTAGGTAAAACAAATATATTCCTTCCTATATGCCAAAAATTTATTCCATTAGGTATTTAATTCTAAGACGATGTAACTTCACCACCCGTACACAATTTTAGCCGTTGCGAAGCACGGGAAATACAGCTAGTACTAAAATAATTTGATTAGTTACTTTCAATAACCAATGACCGTCTTTCATATACCTAACTGGGAATGAGAGAAAAGGTACATCGCGAGTTCGCGTGATGCGTGTTATTTTTGGTTAATTTATTTTTTTAATTAGGTACATAGTGTTTTTTACTTAATTGTAATGCGTTGCGAATGTGCTACATTGCATTGCTTTTTAGATTATTTCTTGAGTACACCGCGACTTCGCGTATGTTTTTTTACGGAAGTGTTAATTATATAACTGAATGAATTTTAATAAAGATATTCATATGACATATGACATTATAGATAGAATATGACTCATATATAGAATTTCATATGACATTATGCTCTTGTGGGTGTTGTGCTCTATTATTAATGTAATGTTATCTCAGTTTTTGTATGGAAATTACTTAGGGGTCCCCTGTCTAGGTGGAAGTTGGTGGGATTGGGCATAAGAGTTCTTAGGTAGTTGGGTACAATATTAGTAGGTATTTTAGATGTTCGTTAAATTCCACCCTTTTTATTAATTTTTATTAATCTGTTGCTCTTTAAGTATTCACGGGCGAACTTACATCCTTTGTACACACAAATGTTTTGCATACTATAGTATTCTAGGTACCTAGGTGCTACAATAATTTACATAGATATCTATAGATAGGTAGATAATACTCACAGCGTAATGTCGTGTAAATACGTAGTCGAAGACCATTATCTCAACACTCAATCTATTGAACGTGTTGTATCTATGGACTGAATATGCAATCAGGGGATGTTTACTCACAATTAGATTGGATTATATTAATTACGATTCTGTGATTGCCTAAGTAATGTACTTCATCAATCTATAATAATGTATCTGTGTATCTGTCATCAAAGTATACTTCAGATATACCAAAATACTTCGAAATACAAGGAACTTAGAACCACATACACATCAATCCTATGCTATAATTAGTCTAATCTCTTTGTGTTAGGAACCCAGTGGTGGTTTATTGCTTTTTAATCATCCGTAGGTCTTATTTAAGGCACTTGGAATCGTCAAGTTTACAAACTGAACAAACATTGCAAAGTCAAATGCAGCAAATCAATAAACAATTAGGTTAGGCAAAAAAGAATGAAATCGATAATTATCGAATATTTAAATATATGGCGACAAATCAAAACTATAAAACAGGTGTGGATTAGTTCAATACAGGTCTGGATGTAAATTGTCCAGAACTACGAGTACATTACGTCAATGTTGACACAGAATTTGATAAAGAAATTAGTATAAACAGAGATATATTAGTCAACGCAGGTCTGGATGTAAATGGTCCAAAACTGCATTTCGTCAACAATCAATACCTAATACTAATACAATTACGATGAATAATTCACTGAGTTAGAAAACATCTTATCAATGGAAGGTAGAATTTATCGACAAGCTACTTGTTCTCCTCTCCCCGAAAGACGGCATTGTATAACTGCCTCAAAACGGCAGGCAGGTGGTTTGTAGGTTGATATTTTTAAACATTTGTGCAGTTAATTTTGCTTAGTTAACCCTGTCACTACTCCTTCCTGGAGGACACGACGCAAAAACAAATAAAATTCATTTGAAGCAAAGTCTCATACTTAATCTATGGTAAACTTATTATAGAATGTTCATTGTCTATAACTTAATATGTTTTACCAGTAAATAACTACCAGTGCCCTCCGTGGAGGGCATGGGGCGAAGTCCTAAACGGAAAAACGCAAAAATTTTTTTTTGTTCTAAATTCATATAAAAATATGTAGATATTAAATCCATAGAAAAAAAAATTCTATGACCCCTCTATTATATTCTGGTAGTGAGAGGCAGGTGAGAAATGTCCATGTCCGTGGCAGTTTCAAAGTAGCTCCAATCGGAGAAAAAGTGACCGAAAATAGACTGCGTTGGTACGGACACATCATGAGACTGCCACAGGATAATATGATAAGAAGGACAATGGACATTGAGGTAGGGCCCAGAAGACCGGGCAGACCCCAGACCACATGGATGTCCACAATCGCCAGGGATCTAAAGGGGGCAGGGCTTCGGGCGGAAGATGCAGGGGACCGAAAGACTTGGAGGATGAGGACTAGGAGAGCCGACCCCAAGTAAATGGGACAAAGGCTAGGGCGAAGAAGAAGATTTGTGCAGTTAATTTTTAGTGTTTTATTTGTTCAAACAAACCTATATTACATATCGCCCAAGGTTGCTTTGAGTGATATAGGCCCAGTAACCTCCATGTTTTCCTCGAAGAACGGTAGCTAGGCAGCAGTAAGAAACATGAATTTCTGTACATGATCATCATATAGGTAAGTAATTATTTAATAAAACTTTAAGCTATCACCTAAAGCAAAAATGCGGGCTGAATTTCAAGGTGCTGGGACTTCGGAAAGTTCACCATAGTCACGAAAGTCAGATACCAACAACAACGACAAATAAAGTTGGATTAAATCGTGGTATGAAATTTAGAACACTTCAATTAATTAATTACTACCTAATTAGTAATTGTATACAAAGTATAACAAAATATTGCTTGTCTTCATACAAATTATAGACAATGTTAAACAAATTATTACAACTACGTATTGAAAAACATCGACGAATGAAGTTCGGTTAGCAGTAGTGCCACTCCTACGCTAAATCAGTATCCAGTTACAAACCCACACAATTCTCAATATAATTTATTGAAATCCATAAGACATAATCAAAAGGATGAAATATTATTAACAATACAACAACTCCTCATACAGCTTACATTACATTGCCTTACACGTGATAGCATTCATATAAGACAAAGCTAATAATATTAATAGTCTATAAATACAATGCGATAAGCATGCCTGGAAGAGTTTTTGACTCAGAACCGGAGTCGTTCAATATGGATAATGTGTTTCCCCTTTTTAAATAGGCGTGCCAGTTCCCCCCTAGTCCCGACATTTGATATCACCTTGTCGTATTAATACCCTATGCTTAATTTAATCGAAACCTTACTCTGGATTCTGGTCCATTCTCTGCAGCAAACGTGATAATTACTTAGGTGGATTATGTTTGCTGCATTTCACGAATATTTCAATACTAGCGCTTAATGGGGACTGTGTTTCTATTGCTGGTCGACTGCGGTTTCGTTTCTCTCGAAGGCCAAGAACGACTTCCAGGAATTTACGATGGAGAGAGGACATCGTTAAACATTTGAGTGTCAACGTCAACTAGATCCAGAGAGCCTTGAACAAGAGACATTGTTATATTTTTTTATTCCGAGCAAAAACTTTTAATGCCATCTTATATTTCCAAGAAGGGGGGGAAAGATGGAACGAGGCTAATAGTGAAGAAATGGCTGAAGAAAAATATAAGCCTTGCAAAATACATTCAACTTGAATTCGGTCCTGACTATATAGCAACCTACGCGAATTCAGAATGAATGGAGAATACTGGTTCAGTATGGCGCTAAAGATTGAAATGAAAAATCGTCCGGATATGAAATGAATGGATAATAATGTGAAACCAATTGATGAGGCGCAGGATGCTAATGATCCAGGATGGATGAGAAGCCTACTACTTATAGCAAAGAGTTTGGTATTGAGGACAAACATGACTAAGATAACTCCTGAAATTGTGCGTAAGGAATAGCGAAAAAAACTTGCATGCTTTTAAACTAGTGGCTCCCAAGGAACTTCGAAGAGCTTTGAATGTAAATATCTAGTGCTATAATATAAGAACATAGCAACTTGCTTTAATGCCCCCAAATAGTAGCGATGCCCATGCCCGATGCACATCTGGCGAATGCCGGGGCTATTCGGGTGTCTGAATTTTTGGAGTTGCACATTGAGTTCCGGAAATGGAAAGCACTTAACTTAGAATGAGGTGTTCGCATGTTATGATGTACCTAGATGTGAATCTAAATGTTTAAATGAAAAATAAAACATAGGTCTCCCGTTTGGATCTGCCAAAATTCCTTGGCCTCCTTTATCAAGTTTGAGCCAAATGTGTTTTTTTCTAGACACATTACTTACAATAAGCATATCGCTTTGTGTCGAAGTATAGGAATCTAATCCAAGACCGATAAGATCCTTTTGGTCAAAAGTAGGTACCCTACTCTTCAATAAGGACTGCAATAAAAGATAATTTTATTAGGTTTTTTGAGAAGAACTGTATATTCACCGTTAGGCCTTTGCATCTCAAATAAGTATTTTGCCGATCAATTAACCCTGTCTCCAGTGTCATGCATGAGACAGGATACCAACCTTGAAATAAAACAACAAGTAAAAACAGCTGTAGGATCCAGCCAGGACACAAAATTAGATTTAATTGAATTAATAATAAATTGATCACGAACAAAAAATCCACTTCATTGATTAGAGCGACTACCTAGATCTAGTATAGACCAAGTTGTCCAAATTGATAGTTCTTTATTACTTATCTAAGACAAGATATTGAAATAAATTGTAGTTAATTGGTCGTCGCATCGATTCCTTTGTAGTCTTAGATTGATTTTAATTGAAGGTATTTAAAGACATATCTAGTATAGATTAATAAAATATGATTGATGATGAGTCAGAAATTAAGAATTTTTCTGTCAATTCTTCGTCTATGGTCCGACGGTGTGTTTGTGTCATACGCGATGAACCAATTTATGGATTTTATTATATTCTATCCCCTTGCGGGGTAGGCAGAGAGAACTTTTGGGATCGGTTTCGAAAAACGTACCGTAGCATGTTGAGAAAATGAACGTAGACGGGATGAACAAAAAGATACGAGAAAAATATATCCAAAACTGCCCTGATCATGTCACCAGTATTCAGGACTTAAGCTTTTTGAGTAACAGAAATAGAAGGGCTTGTATGACAAATTGCAAGATGTGCGTAAAAAAAGCAAAGAGTGTGTGGACACTTTTATTCCTTTCTGTACATCCCAAAAACCATGCGTCGAAAGGGATAGGTAGAAATAATTTGAACAGAAATTTACCAAATCATCACGTCATATCATACAAACCCGGGCGCGTTTTAAGATGAATGTCAAAGACACAACTATTTTTTACCCGTCAAATGAGAAGAAAGACAAAACTATTTACAACTGAAATTGTTTGACACTAAATTTTATGCAAAATACCGTGGGTGAAATTCTAGGCCACTTCTATCATAACATGATCTATTCGTTGTTCTATGATTTCTAGCTGATGTATAAGATAAGGTTTGATTTTCATTAAATATGGAAACTTTGACGTGAATAAATAAATAAAATATGCGTCATCTCCTTCCTGCATAATGTATTATGTATACGTGTCAAAGGCTGTTTCCGCGTACGAATGAAAAGGATGGATGTATTCGTCTACCACCTACTATAATTTTTATAGAGTTGAGGAAAAAAAATATAACATCACCAGAGCTATGTGGCATACGGGAAAAAATGGAAGTACAATTTTGTCAATAAGCACCATCTACAATATCAGCGCTTTCCACAGCATGAGATAATCAGAGACAGGTGTGTAATACTCATTTTTCAAAAGATGCGAGACACTATAAAATTATATGCATGACATATCGCGCTTTAAAATAAAGGTATTCTGAATGGGTGGCGAACTTTATTAGGAAATTAGGTAGAGTGGAATTCGTATAAGAATGCGCCGATAATTCAAATAAACGTCATTATTTCACGAATTTTTATAAAAAGTATTATTTTATTTCTATCCTTAGTTTTAAAAATGACTGTTTATAAAAATACCTTTTAACAAAGTGCCCCACATTCTCGGCGCATCCTTATACGAATTCCACTCTACGAGTATATTAGACATTACCTGGTCAAAAGAATCGCTTAGATATTTTGACAAATTTATGTTTTTTTTTTATATATATTTAGGCGCTTGCAGGCTGTACTGCGACCTTTAAGATCTATTGCACTCACCATACTCTGCCCAAATTTAATGGCGGCGTAATTTAAGTCCAGGACTTGGATGGGGTCAAATGTGAGAAATGCCTGGGAAATGGAAAGGTGTATGCCCAGCAGGCGCGAAGCTACCTAAGAACACGATTCCCATCTGTAGTGTCCGTATAATAGTGTCTAATCTGACGAAATCCCATTAGAAATGTTAGCCCCGGCTTCCCTTCTGCAGAAACCCACGCTTCGCGAGTCCTAACCCTATGGATGTTAGTATGTTCATATATTTATTTGTCAGACTTACGCCAGTATTAAAAACTAGTAGGAGTGCTGTATTATGTATGTCCAATATTATTATATACACTATAAGTATACAGTCTTTCTCATGCACCATAAATAAAACATAAAAAAGAGGGAAAAAAGTCACAGTACTCCCATATCCTTCACCTCGTTCTCGGTTATACGCTGTATTTGTGATAAGATGGCTCGTGTGACCATACGTTCATGAGAGAAATAAGTAAGTACCTAGATATCAGCAGTTGTAGATTTTGCAATAAGTTCGCCTTTTGGTACACTACTATTGTCTTGTTTTTATAACACTGCACTTTTTATAACACGGCTAATAAAGATTTATTTATCATTAAGAGTGTGCATACCGACATTTCAAAAATTTCTAGGAGACCTCCTACCTCGACAACCGTTACTAAATATGCTTTGGAACAAAATAGGGTAGATGCATTGAACCTATCTAGGGAATAACCGTAAAAGATTTTTTGTATCTTCAGTAATTTCCCACGGCATTAAGGTTCAAAAAAGCGTGAACAATCGCATGATAAAATGGTAAAAATAGCGTTTTTTCCATTTTTGGGGTTAATTTTGCGTCTATCAAAAAACTTTTACGGTTATTCCCTAGATTTGAGTGCAAATTAGTACAAAAAAAAAATACTTCACAACTTTCGGGAAACGAGTTTCCGTCTTTCGGAAAAAAGATCAGAGGTGTTTATCACATTTTTTTTGAGAAATCTATACAAGATGTAAAAAATCTTTTACGGTTATTCCCTAGATAAAGGTTCTATGCATCTACCCTATTTTGTTCCACAGCATATTTAGTAACGGTTGTCGAGATATAAGGTCTCCCGTTTTTAGATTTTTTTTAAATGTCGGTATGCACACTCTTAATACACAATAATATTGGTGTAGTATAGGTGATATTTGCTTATACTATAATTGCACCTTGCACCAATTATGTTCGATTGTTGACGCAGTTGGTGAAGTGAGAGATTTAAAAAAAATACAATATTTTGACTTTATTGTGTCGATAAACTGGCTTCATGTTTAATTTATCTGGTCTTGTATTAAAACAACTGAATAATAACTTATCTATGTCAAATATAATTACGATAATTTTCAAAATCTATGCTGTATCGGTACATATGTATATGTCGAGATAACAATAATGAAATAGAAGCCTCTTTGAAATAAGAGTTCTAGTTGATAAAAAATTAAACGAATTTAAACTCTGGAGAGAATCGTGGAACGGTAGTTTTTTATTTCCATCTTCTTTAGTGTCGGACGCAGTATGGTTCCCAGTAGAACCTTTAGATTTACATTTATATTACATTTGATTGTATGGACAAACACGCATCGCGCATCCCGCCTTATTTTACATAATACAACCTATGTAAGTATCTTCCTAGTTCCTATATAGTAAATATACTAACCTGAAACCAATACTCGTATGTAGAACTATTCCTATAGATTGCTCTCAACAACAGGATCGACGCAACGATTTGAATCGATGCTGTTGACTGAAATAGCAACAATAAAGAATGTTTTCTCTCTGAAGGATTAGAAGAAAATTCTTTTCTATATTTAACAAAGGTGGTAATTTGCACAAAAAGTTATTTTATTTATTTATTTATTTATTTTATTTTAAATAATACACGGCGCAAGGCCATTAATACATAAATGAAGCTAACAGATATTACAGCAAAGAAAAAAAAGTATGGCAAAAAACAAACTAACATTCAACAGCACTCGTTCATACATCTCACACATACGGAATAATAGAAAAATAAAGATACATACTATATGAAAACATAAGTAATAATAATAATAATACATACTATATGAAAACATAAGTAATAAAATAATAACAAAACACACACAGAAATGAAGACAAACATTCAAAAGCAAGCATAGCAGTAGTAATAAACAAAAATATATATTATATATATATATATATATATATATATATATATATATATATATGTATATAAGTATTGAGCATGGCTTAGACATTCCATATCACCATTCATACATATCTCACTCATACAGATATACACAACAACAAGACAGAAGATGCAACACTCATCCTCAATTTTCTTAGTTTTGTCTTGACGCCTCGGACGTTTTGATATATGCACATTAATTCTTTGCGTCACGTGAATCACGTGACATAACGATTCTGGGGACGCAATTTGTGTATCTAATTATCAGGTTCGATTCTCCCTTGTTCCTCCTCTCAATGAGCTCCTCCTTTAGTTTTTTGTAGTCGTTACGCTGCATCAGGGTCCGGTCCTCGAAGATCTTCAATGTCCCAGGCAGCTGGAGCTTGTTTCTCACAATGTTTCTTGCCTGCTCCTCAGTGCTCAGTATCACCTTAATCGGTCTAGCCCTGTCGGTAGGTTTCCCAAGACGGAAACACTTCAATTTTGATTCTTCCACCGTTGGATCGACCTCCTTCAGCAAGCTGGCAACCCTGGCTGTGTCACCCCTCGCGTCGTCTTCCCTGGTAGTTAAGTGAGTCTCTTCAAGATTGCAAATAATTATATTTTTCCTACGTCTGCATCTTTCCTCGATCTCTTGCATAAAGCTGGCAGTATCAGGGATTGACACGGCACCGATACTGGATTTTAGGGTCCCAAGGTCATTTTCGATCTTCAAAAATTTTTCTCCAATTTCCTTATTTTTAATTTCGACATCATTGATTGCAGACAGCTTAACAGAGATAACATCGGTGATGAAAGTTTCCATGCTTCTAATCCTCGCGTCAAACTCTTCGAACCTTTTCGTGAATGTGCCAAATGAGGTAATCAACTCATCGTGTCTTCGGGCTTGCGTCTTTATAAAGTCATCTATCTTGTTTGATATTTGGCTAAAATAACGTTCGACCCGTTGATCGATGTATGCGGCCAGTTCATTGTCAACACCCAACGTATGTTGTCTATGGTTGATTCGCGTGCTATTGTCTATGGTTGCAGGCAACATCGCGCATGCGCGGTCCGCGTTCGTCAGGTTGGCATCTTGACAAGGCTCAACAATATGGCCGACGCTGTCTTGGTTGATAAAATGGCCGGCAATGTTTACAGACTCGTTGCTTACCTTTCTTACGGTCGATCGTGTCACCGGTCTGTTATCATAAGCTTGATAGGGTGAGAGTCCATCCTTTTCACTTACGCTCATCTCTGCTTGCAATCAGTAACATTTTTTTTTTTTTTTTTTTATTTATTTAACATAAAATACATTTACAATTTACAATTATTAAATACATGGTAAGAATATGATTAGCAATGATCTTGTTACTCCCCGGATATGAGTATATTACTCGTGTTCCGAGGAGGATCTCAAAAGTAATACAATACATAAATATATACATACATACATACAAATTCTCAACATACATACATATATATATATACATATACATATATACACACACATACAATGGAAAATACACAATTACAAACTACAAACACACAACACAACAGCAGAATGACAACATAAAAACAAACATTCAAAATAACATATAATAGCACTATTTAATTTCAGACTTTATTTTAGACTTAAATTTGAGATAGTCTGTGCAGCCTCCATGATATCTATTATGACCACTCAAGGCGTTGTACCATTTCACCCCCAGGAAGGAGTAATGATGTTGGCCTGTGGTAGTTCTACAGAGAGGTATTGTTATCTTACCCCTCGTGCGTGGCCTAGTACTCACCTCCTGAGAATGAATGCCGAGCAAGAAATAGTCTTTGAAGGTCTGACACAGTGCTCTCCGTCTGTATACAATGTCTACACTCGGAACAGGGAAGTCCCTGAATAAATCCAAGGTGGGGTAATCACTCGGTTTTTTCAGTATTATTTTCATTATTGAGCGTTGAATTACCCGCAATGGTGATAGTGTTGTCTTGTAAGTACCACCCCATCCAATGATGCCGTACTGGAACACCGACTGAGCCAGTGCACAATATACCATCTTTAATGCTACGAGGTCTAAGATATCTCTAAGTCTATAAAAAATATAAAATATTTTCCTGAGTCGGTCAATCGTTTGTTGGATATGATCTTTCCATCTCAGATTGGCATCCAGGGTGACTCCCAGATATTTTACTGATCTCGCGCGAGCAATCCGGGCACAGTCCACATCTTTACAATTGGAAAGTTGGTCGCACTTTTCACTGTGAATACCAATCATCAAACTCTCTGGAATAGTTCTATTACTTAGAGCGAATGGAACGTAGAATGTTTTTTCGGTGTTCAATGACAATATGTTGTCATCAAACCATATCTTTAAAAGTGTGATTTCTTTAGTCGCCGTTCGAGTAACATCTTCCCATGAATTGCCCCTGACGATCATTACGGTATCATCCGCAAATGACAGGACAGTAGATGACAACTGTAAGGCAAATATTTGGTTAATGTATACAGTGAACAAGATAGGGCCCAGAACTGTCCCCTGTGGGATTCCAAACTGAGTCGTCTCACTGTCACTCACAAACGATTCCACTTTTACACTCTGCTTTCTATCATTCAAGTAGGTCCTCAGCCACTTTCTCGCAAGTCCGCACACTCCAATTGAATTTAGTCTATTGTCTAATCTCGAGTGGCTGATACTGTCAAACGCTTTTCGTAAGTCAATAAATATCCCCAGACACTTACTCTTAGCATCGAGTTCTTTATAAATAATAGAGGTAAGCCTTGATATAGCGTCGTCCGTTCCCATGCCTTCTCGAAACCCGTATTGATTCTCACTAATTATGTTTTCTTTTTTAAAATAATCCGTTAATTGCTTTTTAACAATCTTTTCGTATATTTTGGCTACATTGGAAATCACAGATATAGGCCTATAATTATTAACGTCTTTGGTGTTTCCTGCTTTAAATATAGGGGTCACTCGGCTGGTTTTATATATTTCGGGAAATGTGCCGTTATTAAGGCTAACATTAATGATATGTGTGATTGGCGAGGACAAAGCTGCGCAATTATCCTTTAGTATATCTACAGTTACATTATCAAAACCGGGGGCCGATCCGCCCTTCATGCTTCTAATAATAGTTTCAACCATTTCCTTATTAACCGGCATAAACTTCATAAGACAATTTTCCGTTATGATATCTGGGTTAATCCTGTCTTCCGCGTAATTCGTTCTTATTTTATTTGCCAGATTTCTACCTACACTAACAAAGAATTTATTAAATACGTTCGCAACGTCGCGTGGCTGTTTTGAGGCATCCAACAGAATGCCATCATTTTCAATTTTGCCTAATTTTTTAGTTTTCCGTTTTTCGTTAATAATAGAATTTACAACCTTCCACGTCGCCCTGCTATTCTGACCTGTTTCCTTTAATTTATTGCTATAATAATCATTTTTAGACCTCCTAATTAAAAATGTTAACATGTTTCTAAATCTTTTGACACTATTAGGATTATATATATTTATATTATGCTTCTTCACAGTGAACAAACTAAAAGCGTTACCGTACACTCGCTGCAATAACTTCAACTCAGTGATTTCAACTATAATTTATACAAAAAATCGAAGTGATCATTGAATGCCCGTGTAATTTTACAATAATAATGAATTTATAGTTCGAATTCGATACAAAACAAATTAAAAAATATAGAGCGCGCCAGAAACATCTGTCAACGTCAAAAAACGGATCCGGAAAAAAAAAGAAAAATTTTCCAGAACAAATATCGCGAGTGATCTCGACATCCTTATTGAAGGTTTCTTTGTAAAAGTATAAGGAAAGCATTGAACCTTTTTCTAGTCAAGTGTCTAATGCCTCATCCACATGCTTGCCAAGGGCCGGACCGAGCGGGTGTTCATGAGTAAAAAGGCGCG
The DNA here is from genome assembly GCA_963576895.1 of Ceraclea dissimilis. Taxonomy (NCBI): domain Eukaryota; kingdom Metazoa; phylum Arthropoda; class Insecta; order Trichoptera; family Leptoceridae; genus Ceraclea; species Ceraclea dissimilis. The sequence continues at coordinate 3,793,636 of OY756360.1, forward strand.
AACACGAGCCAAGACAATAACGCTCCATTCAAACGCCATTTTACTCGTGAACGGCCACTCGATCCGGCGCTTGGCAAGCGTGTATCGGCCACATCACAAATCTTTCGTATCTTGTATAGTTTGCAGAAAAAAAAATGTGATAAATACCTCTGATTTTTTTATCAAATACGTCCCCATATTATCTACTAAATAGGGACTCCCTTTCTTCACACAGTTTTCTTCTTATGGAAACGACGGGGTCAATAACAGTGCCAAGACATTTCAATACTTTTAAATACAAAACATCATAATAGTAACCTAATCATAGTGTCTGAAACAAAAAAAACTTTACTGTACAATCTTCATACAATTATGTAATTTATATGAAATCACCAAAATATGCTGGACAATAGGCTGGCTTCTATCACTGACTTTAGTGTCATTTGGTCATTATAAAAATAATATCATTTCGTAATCATAATGACTTGGTAATTTAAAGACACGTAATGTATTTGATATTCCTAAAGAGGCACTACTTTATTCATCATGCCACCGTATAATCATGTATTTTCTAGGAATCTACCTATTTGTATTTTTGTAATATCATTTTAATTACACACCTAACCTAATATCACAAAAAACGTAGTAAATTATACTTATGTTATTCCTAATACACATGGGACAAAACTTTGTACGATTACCTACAAAATATCTACCTAGGTAGTAGGTACTAATATTATATAGGTACTAAACAATGGTTTTTAATTTTAATATTCGTACAGAGGAAATTTGGTGTGTATCCAGGGAAAAAGTATTAATTTATCCTGTAAATTATGTTTAGGTAGTTCTGTAATTTTAGATTCAAATTTGTGACCATCTCATGGGGCCGCTTCACGCTCGGCGACCCTCGACGAGTTTTGTGTGAATGAGTAAAAGGACGTACGGACGAGGTGATTGTCTTGAACTGTATACGTAACCGACGCGCGACGGTTAACGCCTTTTTACTCATTCGCGCGGGACTCGTGGAAGGTCGGACAGCATGTGGATGAGGCATCAGGTCGCTGTGGCTCACTTAATGCCTAATAATTCGCTTTCATGAGCAACTAAATTGCTGCACTCAGGAAATTTCACGTCAAAATTACGCGACATTGCCAGTAGAGGAACTATTCTCTATTTAAAGAAAAAAAAACACACAATAAATCAGTTTTTTCCAAATATATTTTTTTAATTTTTCCATTAGGTATGCATTAGGAACCTTTGAACATTGAACTTGTACACCAAATCTGGTAAACAACATACGTACAAAAAAAAATCTAATCCCCCGGGTAGCAAGATGTTTATTTTGAGTATTTTGACTGGACCATAATGTGTAGTTATGAGTCTAGTGTAGGAATCATGTTTTTATGCTCCCCGTAAGAGACGACACAAATTGGAAATGGTTGGTTGTAACAAAATAATAATTACTGGGTACGTGGTGATTTTAAACCTTCAATTTAGCATGGCGCATACCTGTGAAGCGTGCAGGTAATCACAGGTTCTGCTAAAGGCGATACCTGTAACTCCAATTAGCGTATCAGGTGGCGAACGAAGGTGAGGTTGTTTTGAATTAGTAGTGAATACATGAATACAATGATTTGCTTTGTGCCAATTAGTGTATTGAACACCTCTACGAAGTATAATTATTTATGTCATTAATACATGCAAAATTTTAAAACATAGCGTTACAAAACGTGGAATTCATTGGATAACAATAATCTATCAAACTACATAGATTGTTTAACCATGTCGACCAGATTCTCAAGGACTGACGTATTTGTACGTATGTACTTGAAGTATCTTTCTTTTCTAGGGTTGACTGACATTACTTTTGCAATAAGTCCGCCTTTTGGCACACTACCAAATTGTCTTGTTTTTGTAACTATGCATATATGTTCTCTGGCCAATAAAGATTTATTTATTTTGAGTAAAAACAATCGTGGAGTGTGTATGATTATTTGCATGAATGTGACGGAAGAATTAAGTATGTGTAAGGACAGGAAAGTCTGGCGAACTTTTCTCTCTGCCCACCTCACAAGTGATGCGGCGTGAGGGGGATAAAACAAAATAAAATAGAATTCTAGGGTTGTTTACCAGTTTCATTACGCGAGGCGCTTTACTCTCAAACATCAAAGTTGTAATTCGACAAAGAGATTATTGTCATAACAAATACTTGAACTAAAATACCTAAATATTTTTAATAAGACAAAAGGCTAGGTACTTTTATTGTTGTAAAATATAATGATATTAGATTTTTATATGTACCTACTACCTAGTATCTTGTTGATATAATGATGCCCCTAATTCAGATAAAAGCAAGAAGCCCCTACCCCTACCCATTATGATTATTATTAGAGAATATTAAATTCCCGGGGTTTGTCTCAATGATGTTTTGATTAAACATAAAAAATACAGTTCATGAGACGTGTGTTCATACAATTATGTAAAGAAAAAAAATGACGTTCCTATGTTATTGAGTATAAAAGTGCGAAAAACTCATCCACTGCTTCAATATATGCATTCCATTTGTTCTGTTTTTCTATAACAATTAAAAAAAATCTAACAAAAGTTAACATGTAGTTATCTCAACGGATATACAGCGAAGGATAGACATTCCGTGATGCTTGTTACTGATCGTCGGCTGGCTTAATGTGATAACTAAAGTTTTTGGAATGATTTCCGCAATGAAAGTTTTTTCGAGGTACTTAGTACTTACACAAAATTTTGACCATTTCTGAAAATCTGTTACGAATTCACTTAAATTCTAACGAACCTTCATCATTTTGGTTAAACATTCGCCTTGGGTAGATTCAAATTATGATCAGTTTCTTAATTCAGTTTCAGACTTTTCAGACTGCGTGATTAAACTTTTGAGTCATGTGTCTGGTCGACCATTAACACTGCACTGGGGCAAAAAGCCGTAGTCTATGTATGTGACTCAAATATCGTTAAAAGTTTTATCGAATCTTACACTTAGGCAGGACTCTAGGATTCCAGTAGGCATAACATGAACTAATATATTGTCTTTGTAGTTCTGGACAATTTACATCCAGACCTTCATTGAACTAAACCACACCTGTAATAATTTTGTATCATTACCAGTCACCATGTATTTTATTGATTCCATTATTTCTTGCTGTAACTGTTTATTAATTTATTGCATTTGATTTCGTAACTCTTGTTTCATAATATGTATATCTACCTGACGATTCCAAGTGCCTTAAGGCTTTTGGAAAAGCAAAACAAAATTCGCAAATGGGTGGGGCTATGACAAAAATTCCCCTCGAACCCCTTCACACCGCACCAAAGGAACGCCCCTTTTCTATTGTCTAAGGTCCTAAGTTTTTTTTGTATAGAAATTACCTGTGCTTAGTAAGTGTTGTCGGTATTCTGACAATAGATAATATTGTAGACAATAGATCTGTAGACACTGCAGCGCAGCGGTCAGGTAATGTACAATCTTTACAAAATTCGGAAATAAATAACAAGTCACATTTTTTAAATTTTATAATATTCGTGCTGAACTACTTCACAGTTCACACTATGAATTTTTAGAATACTAGGTACTAATAGATAATTATATTTTACAGGATAGAAATTATTAGGTATCGAATCACAATACCTATTACCTGCATACCTAGGTATCTATTTTTATTAGTCGCTTGGAATACCTAATTTCATGTATCACTCGAGCTCGGGTGCTTTGTCCGAAGAGAGAGAGAGAGTACGTATTTAGATATGTAATTAGTACTTCAGTTACAAGATGCCCAGCTCAAAACCTAGGTATAAATTAGTAAAAATAATACTTATCATATCACTCAGTTTGCTAAGAGATAAGTGTAAGTACAATGTGAAAATAGAACATACCTATCAGTGATAGGTATGATAGGCTATCACTTAATGATCTGCACGTCTCATAATGAATATAGACATCTCCAAAATAATAATAATTATTAATTAGTATAAGCTAAAATAATGAATTCATAATAGTATTTACCAAATTAAAGGACCTATTATTATTATATTATTATCTACCCTATAGAAAGTATTATTACCTAGATTAGAAAACAACAAAAAGTATTTACAACTATAGGCAATAAATGGATATATTACAACAATGGAGATAATTGGTAATATAATAGGATTTGCAACACCTCTGAAGTATTTTACCATCCATAAATCACATAGCTAGCAATAACAATAAGAATATTTTACAGTTCCTAATACTATTATGTTAATTATGTATACTACAAAAATACTAGATACCTACTATGACTAGGTAGGTACACAATTTACCTACATATAAGTATTCCATTACATAATACTCGTATTTTCCAAGTCATGTAGGTATGTAACGCTTGCCCATTGGAAAATTTTGCAAGTTCCATGAATATGTATGTAAATTTAAAGCAGCGACGCCTTTGTCGGTAGCTAGACATTTTCGTCGTGTTTCACATTTTTAAAATTTTATGAATGAAAAATTTTAATTATCGAATAGTACCGTACCTACTAATGAAATTATGAATGAAAATAGTTTTGAAATATTTCTTTAGTGGAAATAATCAAGTAAGTACCATACCTGCTGAGTCAGTCAGATATACATATAACTAGAGACTGGAAAATTTCGCGATCGCGATAAAACGAATTTATTCGCGAATTTCGTGCTTTTTACGCGAATAACGCGAATTTCGTGTTCTTTACACATATAATGCGAATTTCGGCATTCTTTTACAGGAATAACGCGAATTTTCGCATACTTGACGCGAATTTTGACCTTCATTTTGGAAAACATCGTGATTGAAACATTATCAAAAGGAATGTGGCTTTGAAAAAATCTTGCAAAAGGGGATTTTTTTGTTTTATTCAAATATTGTTGTTTTATTTTATTGTTTCAGGGATTTTTGTATGAAATATTGTTTACGACCAACTTTTTTTATATTCTTGTATTAAAACCTGCAAAATTGACCACTTTAATGACATAAATGTATGAAAAATAACACCACATTTTGCCAAAACTATGAAAAATAACACTCCTTTTTGCAAAAAATAACACCACATTTCTCGAAAAATAACACCGATTTTTTCCAGTCCCTACATATAACATATAACACGATTTACTTTTGTATGGTTCATCAGGAAACTTTTACACATATACATCCATACATCCGTAGCTGGTTACTCCCAATTGGGAAGGCCGTGGTGATACAGATGGATAGAATAAAATATATTGAACCTAACAATATTTTAAGCCCCATAACAATAATGTGTTTAGTTGAATCTTGAGTGTAGATACATTACTAAGTCGAATGACGCGATATTTATCTAGTAATTGGCTTTCTTTACTTTTGAAAATGAAAGAAAATTTCAAATAATAATTATTTCCCTAAATCCATTACAGGCAGGTAGGTCCGTTAGATGTGCCTACCTACTCACAATAGGTACCTACACTACCTACCTACTTGCTAATTCCTAATTAGTAATTATACCACATAATGTATACCTACCATACCTATGTACCTACTGCGTGAAATAAATAAAAAAATCTTTGAAAGTCCATAATACATCATATTTATCTATGAAGGAGATTTTATTCCAAGAACTTCATTAGTCATGATGTCACAACACAGTAATGACAAAACAAATAAAAATATTTTGGCTTTGAAAATCTTATTATGACTATAGGTAGGTAGGTACTTATTATTTTTAATATCCATAATTATATTTTATGTTATAATAAAATCATTAATTAATCTGCTACCGAACACGCCTTTCATAAATTCGAGAAGGCAGCTAATCAAATTATATAAAAAGTACGAAATTATTTAGAGAACATTTTCTCCAAAATACAAAAAAAAAACATGTTGCAGTTCCACGTCTGATCACCTCGAGAGCACACTCGAGAATGAAGGCGTATCCGTAGATGTAAATGGAAGCTTTGAAAACTATTATATGAGAACGTATGCTGTTAAGGAATATAATCCCGTACGCCCGAGTCCAGTATATTTCAATAAAGCTTCTTTAGAATTACGCAAAATACGGTTTATTTGATTTTACACGAAAAGTAAAAACATTACGCAAAAACGAAAACGATAACTTATTAGAATTATAAATTACCTTTATTTTAAAAAAAGAACCATGCTTCTAAACCTCATAGGTTTTGAGTTATTTCCGATTAAACTAAAAAAACAAGTATTTTTATATATTTTTTTGCGGAAAAGGTACGAAAAATAAAAAAAATATAATACGACGTCTGTTTAGCTAGATAATTAAGGAATAATATATATTTTTTTTAAAGATCTAACTTTTAAGAGGACGGCGCAGTATGCCTCCGAAAAATACCAAAAATACGAAGTTGGCCAATCCTAACACCTTAAACGAGGCATACGGATGATTAGAGAACAATAAAAAACAATCTCGAAATCAAAAAATATAGTTTTGTGGCGCTGGGTAGTGAATGCACCAAATAATTTGTTATAATTTATTTTATTTTATTACAGGCATTGCTTTATGAACGTAATCTGTAATGTTCGTCGTAAAGGATAAACATACCTATGTAATGTTGCCTTCTAGAGCGGGTACTTGACATAATATAGGTACCTATCTATCTTTTACTCATACTAGGTACCTATACTTTATAGATTAACTAGCTGAGTTACCCGTGCTTCGCAACGGCAAATTTGACAGAGCAACCCGGCATACTTTATAGGCTTGATCTGAAATGTGACTTTGATCTGAATTTATTTTCCAGCAACACCCTTTCATACGATACCACACACGAGCCCTTAAAACCCTTATGGATCCCCTCATCATCATGGCATCTCATAAGAAAAGCTTTTCCTTCGAAAACCGGCGACGTTAAGGGCATGGCACCAGGAATGACGTCACAGACATTTCCCACGGCATTAAGGTTCAAAATCGCGTGACAATCGCATTATAAAATGGTAAAAATGGCGTTTTATCTATTTTTTGGGGTTAATTTTGCGTCTATCAAAAAACTTTTACGGTTATTCCCTAGATTTTAATGCATATTATCGGCACAAAAAAAAATTTTACTCCGCGACTTTCGGGAAACGAGTTTCCGTCTTTCGGAAAAAAGTACAGAGGTATTTTTAAAATATTTTTTTGAGAAATCTATACAAGATATAAAAAATATTTTACGGTTATTCCCTAGATAAAGGTTCAATGCATCTACCCTATTTTGTTCCAAAACATATTTAGTAACGGTTGTCGAGATAGAAGGTCTCCCGTTTTTAGAATTTTTTGAAATGTCGGTATGCACACTCTTAAGACACAGCTTATATTATCGGAAATGTTATTCTAAATTTTCTCAACAATCCATCGTAAAATGCGGGAGTTATGCGAACACTTACAAAAATTAGACTTTACTTTATATATACAGGGTGTTTGATAGATAGATACAGATGTCTTCAGACGTGATAGTAGAGGCAATTTAGGATCTTTCATCCAAACTAAGCTCAGTCCTTAGTCGCATGGTTCTCAAGTTATTCGAGATTTTAACTTTTTATCGAAAAACCCCGAATTTCTCAAGTTTAACGCCGATAGCTTCGTAAGCAAAGGTACCTACTTAGTTCTATCATTATTTTTTGTTACTAGAATATGTGTTTAGTCTATTTCAGCTATTAGTTTCGATCTGAAGAAACAATTATGGTACATAATATCCCATTAAAGTTTCGAGAAAGAGATATTTCAAAAACGAGTTGAGACTTTGGAGAGGATTTTTGATAAGAAAAAAATGTTTAAAGATTCAGAAATCTGGAAAAAACTTCTTTAATTTATGCTCTTTCAAATGATATACAAAACATTACAAAAACATTAGTTTCATAAAAATACGATACAATAACTTAAAGAGATCGCAACTAATTTAAGCGAATTACCTCTACTATCACGCCTGAAGATATCTGTATCTATATATCAAACACCCTGTATAGTAGATGTTAGTACTGTGTGTACAATGTATAATAAGCCCGTATCCCATCAGGTCATCATATTAAATTACAAGAGGTAATAACTAATAAGTATTATCAAAATTATGCAGGTAGGTACCTACATATTGTAATTTAATATTCGTGTATTGATTTTTCAAGAAAGGGGTTGTCTACCTAATGTAAATGAGGACGATTTCGGCAATGCTGAATTTAGTAAGATATTTATTTATTTATCGTATGGTCAAAATAAGTATATCACATCCCTCAAAGGAAAAAGTTTGAAGGTTGGGCATTGGGCAATGATAAATTTCGCAAGCAAGCTTGGTCGTCAGAAACTAAACTGAACGTTATTCATATAATCAGTCGCTGGCTCATTCAGGTATAGGAAGTCTTCGAAGCTCCCTTCGTATGCTCGGAGGTCGCACTCAGTCACAATGTGACCCACAGTCTAGATAGATCGCAGCCAACTGGATTTCGACATTCAGAAAAATATAAAATTCTCATAATTTTGATGCCTTTCTTTGATAAAATAAAAAAAAATCATTGAATACACAATATGCGAAAGGGCGGACTAATTGCTAAAAAGAAATTTGTGCCAGTCTAATTCACAAACAACGTGCAGACATTTTTCTTCAAAAAAGGATAAATCTCATAAAATAAATCTTTATTGAAAAATAAATAAATTTTCAATTTGTGGGTTTATTGCCTTCGGCAATGTCTGCTAAACAACCACTTGTGACATTAATTTGTAATAAGTACCTACAAAATACATAAATAAATAATAAATAAATAAATAAACCTTTATTGGCCAGTAAATATAAATAAAAACAAAAACAAGACAATGCAGTGTGCCAAAAGGCGGACTTAAGCAATATCTTACAGTCAACCCGAATACATACATATGAAAAAGAAGAAAAAACAACATACATATATATAAATAATAATAATCCTTGCATCCTTGTTTCAGTGCCTAAACAGTTAGTTCCCAACCAACTTGTTACAAAAAAAGAGACAAAAAAAGATATCGATGTGTATTTTCATATCAAATTCAAATTCAAATAAATTTATTAACAACTAATATATAAAACTTATTACAATATTTACAATTTTCCATACTACCCTCCAATGTGAGGAGACCTCGTGTATTGGAGGGGAGTTCAGGTACACCAAAAATCCTTATTTGGGCCGCAGATTTTCTAGGGTCAATTCTTCTTCTCTCCGTGCCCTATCGGGTCCCCCTGACATTGGCGATCACTATGGCGAAAGCATCCCTGTCTGCCGCAGTCCGGAACAGCTCGCCGACGTTCCTGATGCCAGTCCACTCACGAACATTCCAGAGCCACGACATCTGGCGTCTTCCTATTCCTCGGCGTCCCTCTATTTTGCCCTTCATAATTAGTTGGAGCAGTCTGTATTTGTCGCCCCGGAGGACGTGACCCAAGTATGCAATTTTTCGTCGTTTTATTGTGTTCACCAGCTCGCGATCCACGTTTGCTCTCCTGAGTACCTGGGTCAATAGAAGTTCTTATTAAATTTATAATCTGTCATCGAGTTTATTTTTCACAACGATAAAAGATAATTAAAATCCCTCATTTATGACTGGTGATAGGTAAGTACTTAGTATAATCATATTTTATTGAAATTTGTGGGGCGTTCATAAAAGATTTAATCCTATATGAGTATTTAATACCAATAATTATATAAATTGGTAGATTTAACATAATGCTCTATGCTATGCATTTCAAAACATTTTGTATACAATACTTATAATTAAAATAATTAGTCCGGGATTATTTCACACTAGGCTTATTTAACTATATTTGGGAAATATTTAATAAATAGTTGTGTATGTGGATTAGTGTATTGTATGATTGTTAAGGGCATGGCACCAAGAATGACGTCACAGTCATTTCCCACGGCATTAAGGTTCAAAATCGCGTGAACAATCGCATGGTAAAACGGTAAGAATAGCGTTTTTTTCCATTTTTTGGGGTTAATTTTGCGTCTATCAAAAAACTTTTACGGTTATTCCCTAGATTTTAATGCATATTATCAGTACAAAAAAAACATTTTTACTCTGCGACTTTCGGGAAACGAGTTTCCGGCTTTCGGAAGAAAGATCAGAAGTGTTTTTCAAGTTTATTTTATTATTATTATTTTTTTTATAAAATTAAATTTATTATTAAATTAATTCATTATTTGTTTTTTATAATAAATTAATTTATTATTAAATTAAATCAAAAATTAAAATAAAATTAAAAAAAAAAAGAAATCTATACCAGATATAAAAAATCTTTTACGGTTATTCCCTAGATAAATGTGCAATGCATCTTCCCTATTTGGTTCCAAAGCATATTTAGCAATGGTTGTTGAGATATATAAGGTCTCCCGTTTTTAGAAATTTTGGATATTTGATACTGATGAGTATTGTACGTAATGCACTCATAATAAAAATACCTAAATGATTATCCTATAACATAATACCTATAGTTAACCTAGACGGTTGTAACGCACTGAACGGTAAGGCATTAGCTAATTTAACGTTATTAGTACCAACTCTCCAATCATGTGTGGCTAATATGAAAAAGTACGGTCCATTAGTTTCAATATAGAATTATAGGGAGATGCTACTCCTGCATTCGATCTATCGGTGTCCAGAAAAATTCGATTAATAGTCCGATCGATAGACTAATCTTCATAAGATAGTCGTGAATGAGAATCTAAATTTGCACAATTTTCCTCCCTCCGCCTCCTTTGACATCTTGAAAAAACCTTAAATAGTCGGCACTTTTTGTATAGCATGCTATGTAACTTCGTTGTTTCGCGTTTAAGGTCAAAAATAGTTCGAACACCATAAAATTTCAACTTTACCATATCAAAATATGCTCTAAATTAAAGTGCAGCGGAGCTGTTGAACTCCAAAAACTAGGCAAAATTCAGTATTTTTTTTCAATTCTGAGTTTTTACCCATTAAACATCATTATAACTTCGTTATGGCTTACTTTAGCCGAAAATTATCATCATAAGTAATATTATATACTTACTTACAATTTAATTTGCTATAAAATATGCATATATAAGGTATGCTCAAAACAACGGAGTCAAGATACATAGATTTAGAAAATAACAAAATAGTGATTTTTCCAGTTTTCCTTACATTTTCTACTGTAACAATAGTGACAGATTAGAGAGTGTGTTTTTTTTTTATTTTATCAAAAAAGCAGAACGCGTGCATGCATAATGCATAAAAATTTATTAAAAGCTTCCATACCTAAAGCATGAAAACCAATTTTAATCGTTGACCTAATTCTACATGGCAGTCTCATTTTTCTTATTTTTCATATGAATTTTCCATTTTCCGCACCACTGCTCACCGACTCTGCAATCTAATTAGGTACAACGCTAATCTCATTCAGAGGATTTGATATCAACAAAGAATTATCAGGATGGGTCTGCTATTAATACTAGGTATTTACTATCGTACCTATACCCAATAATGAAGTAACCGGTGAATGCCGTGTGTGTGTAATACACACAACAATCTCTTTGCACAAATATGTTTTCACAGATATAAAAGTATGTATAAAATAAAATAAAAATAAAATAAAATAATCTTTATTGTACTAAAAATAATCGTACAATGGGCGGACTTATTGCCAAATGGCAATTTCTGCCAGCCAACCCATAACAGAGATTAAATTGAGATATACCTAATTATAATAAGTACCAAAAGGGTACCTTAACTTAACAATAGGTCATATTCGAAACATTCGCCGGCAGTGGACCGGAATCAGGACTGTGGAGGAGCTGTTTCGCACTAGACAGGATAGAGAGGCGTTCTCGCAAGTAGTCGTCAACGTCGGGGGCACCCGACAGGACACATAGAGAAGAAGAAGATAGGTCATATTATCAGGCAACCCCCGGTCTGCTCATCACCATAACAGAAGGAATGGTAGAGGGCAGTAATATGAAGGGTCGCTCGAAAAGCAGCTGTGGACCACATTATTGACGCTCTGTAGTAGCTACAGGTACAATTCACGACAAAAGCTTTTATCTTTCTTAAAGTTTGCAGGGAAGTATTTGCGTTCGTGCACTTATAAGCCTAAGTGGAAAAGTATTTTTTTATTTTATATAAATAAAAATTAAACAAATAGGTATGTCAAGTTGCATGGTGCTGGAACGCAACGTTGGGAATTTATTAAAATTTAAGAGTACGACTACCGACATTTCAAAATTTCTAAAAACGGGAGACCTTCTATCTTGACAACCGTTACTAAATATGCTTTGGAACAAAATAGGGTAGATGCATTGAACCTTTATCTAGGGAATAACCGTAAAAGATTTTTTATATCTTGTATAGATTTCTCAAAAAAATAAATTAAAACACATCTGACCTTTTTTTCGAAAGACGGAAACTCGTTTTCCGAAAGTCGCGGAGTAATTTTTTTTCTTGTACTGATAATATGCATTAAAATCTAGGGAATAACCGTAAAAGTTTTTTGATAAACGCAAAATTAACCCCAAAAAATAGAAAAAAACGCGATTGTTACCATTTTATCATGCGATTGTCACGCGATTTTGAACTTTAATGCCGTGGGAAATGACTGTGACGTCATTCCTGGTGCCATGCCCTTAAGAGAAAAATGTAGACTCATAAAAACAGATGAGGTTGAATAAAATTTTTGAATAAACATTTTGAAAAATCTAATGCAGCAATAGGGTGGGTATAAAAATAACAACTAAGCTGTATTTTTAATCACTTAGAATCATCCTTGGCCCCATAACATTTTTAATACCATGGAAATTTACTAAATTATAATAACTATCTACCACAATAATAAACCGCCCCTTCTTCATGCATGTTCTCCATATATATGATACTAGAAGCCCCTAGGTGTAATTCGCACTAAATAGGTTCACGGAGAAAAATGTAGGTATTGTGAATTTATTCGGGATTCTTAGTAACCTATTCGGAATTCTGGATATAAAATGATGGCAGTTCTTAGGAATAATATATCGGGAAATAAATATATTGGCCTAGTAAATATTAGCGTGCATTCCTGATAAATTCACAGGATACGCCGACGTCACAACGCCGGATCGAGATTGTGTTTACCAGGATTTCCTGATAATCTCTCTATAAGTTTCAATCATCTCAACTTACCTATTTACGAATATCTATACAAAAATTGCCGTAAACAAAAATCTGGACATATGGCCCTGCAAAACACTTTTCTACCTAAATAATTCAGTAGGTAGGTAGAAAAAAGTGGAATTCATATAAGAATGCGCCGAGAATTCAAATAATGTGGGGCACTTTGTTAAAAGGTATTTTTATTAACAGTCATTTTTCAAACTAAGGATCGAAATAAAATAATACTTTTTATAAAAATTCACGAAATAATGATGTTATGTGTATACATATTTTGTAGGTAGGCGTGCAAAACAAATCATCACCACACCGTACCCAGCATCCAACTGATGATTTATCTAGGTGCGAGTAGATATTTTTGTTCCTTGATATCATTATGATTTTGAACGGCCTGGCCGATGATGACATGACAACGACTTTAGTAGTAACCAACAACAAACGATTGTGACGTATTGTTACGCCACTAGGAGACCCTCGTCTATTATATATGACGATACACGTATAAAGATAGTTACTAGATAGAGATATTATAATTACGATATAGGATGATCCGAATCTCCGCCCAGTCGCGTGCCACGGACTGCGATAACTAGATTCTCTATGAATACCAATGTAGCTAAGTATTTTCTCTATGTAGTACCTTTGTATATATTATCACAACATTTTAATATAATTTATTAAGTAGGTACTTAGATTTATTATAAAGTAAATTGTAGTTATTTTTTTTAGTGATACTAGTCAAGAAAAAATATAAATTATACGAGGTCGGATCAATAAGTACCCGTGTTAGGTATAAAGATGCAAGTTTTTTCCAGTTTTGAGAAATACTCAACAGGGGCCATTAACTGGCTGCCAAATAATAACTAATCAACAAATCGGTTCTAAATTCAGTATGCTGTTGTCTGAAGGATGGTTCCATACGATGGTAGGTAATATCATTTTCCCTCAGCACAGCCACATTTCTTCAAACACGGGTACTTATTGATCCGTCCTCGTACATAACATATTAAAAGGACGGCTATTTGTAGTGACTAAAATGAAAAAAAATAAGCTTAGATAGTGTGAGTATATATAGAGCATGAATGATAACAGGATGACCACAAAGATAAAGGTAGGTATACCTGAATAGACCATGTCGACCGAATTCTCAAGGACGGAGGCTTCTTGAATGAAAAAAAATCTGGAGAAGGCGTTTGACAAATTGTAGATATGAATTTTTATTTATCTATCATAACGAGCAACCTAACAGCATATTAGCCTTTTCGTCACGCAAAAAAAATGTGATGAAAGCTAGTAGTGTGTTTGTGTAAGAATAGGGCGGCATGGCCTTCTGTCCTTTCTGGGTATTTACAACAGCTCGTCAACAAACTTCAAAACAAACAAAAGTTTGGGGAGCTGTACTAGAGATAATATGTAAGTGAAAGCCATGGGCGTCGCCAGCTTTCAAGTTAGGGGGACAACTAAAATTTTGATATTGCCAAATGGTATAAAAACAAGAAAATAACCCCGCAGACGAATTTTTGTTTCACAAATAGATAAAAAAAGAAACTCTGAAACCCCCCCTGCCTAAGGCCATGAACTACCTACCTTACTCATACATACATCGCTCGTGTCAATTGAACTTTTCGATATTTGTGTTATTTCATTTCATTTCATTTACCTGGCCAAACTGTGTTATTTTACAGTATCGTTATGTAAACAAAACCGATGTGTTGAAGTTTGTTTACACTGCGCTAGTAAAATAGTCAAACAACTAAACGTGATAGTAAAATGGTCAAGTAAATTCTCAAGTGTCATCTGCCGCTGCAGTATTTGTTTACACGACACTCGAATTTTATGCACGGTCGAAGCCAACCAACCCACACAATAATAAAATCGAATTAAAATTAAAGTTTTGTTCAATGACTGCAACAATAGTCCAAGAGCCCGCTGCTTAAATTATGACGTATCTGTTTTTTGATCGAAATGTGGTATAAATGATAGCTTGCCAATAGAGTATTACATCGCACTAGGGTTGCCTATCAAAATCTTGCCACAACCCCCGCTGCCCCCCCGAAAAGGTGCCTCTTCGCGGTTTTTTGCATTTTATAGGAATACTATAATAAGAGATAGGAGAAAGTAGTCAATGGCCAAAATAATCCTTGCTTGATTCTCTATCGTTGCATTTTATAGGACTGACTTTTTATAGGATTTGATTCTCCTATCTCTTATCATATTCCTATAAAATGCAAAAAACCGCGAAGAGGGACCTTTTCGGGGGGGGGGGGGCAGGGGGGTTGCGGCAAGATTTTGATAGGCAACCCTAGTGCGATGTAATACCCTATTGGTAAGCTATCATTTATACCACATTTCGATCAAAAAACAGATACGTCATAATTTAAGCAGCGGGCTCTCGGACTACAACATGTCACACGATGCTGAACCCGACATCAATAAAAATGTATAAAAATACGGTTCATTTTGTCAAAACAATATTTATTATTATGCTGACGCCACATGATCGTCATGGGTCGCGTCCGAGTGGTGTTCGTGGGTAAAAAGTGTGTGAATTGAATGCTTGTCTTAACGTGTACGAAGCCGACGGTTGACGCCTTTTTACTCATGAACACCGTTTACTCGGAATTCGGACGGGCGTGTGGCTGGAGCATAATATCACTAATATTTATGAAGTCAATTGTTTTTAAATAAAACATCACACTTTAAGGCTCCTGACCCAACTATGCCGTCACGGTAATCTCCCACGGCATCAAGGTTCAAATTCGCATGAACAATCCCATAATAAAATGGTAAAAATAGCGTTTTTTTTTTCAATTTTTTAGGGTTAATTTCGCTTCCATCGAAAAAAGCTCCGACCAAAACCTCTTTCTGAATTTAGTGTTACCCCGATTTTGAACTCAGAAATTGGTTTTGGTCGGAGCTTTGTTGCAAACGATCGATTCAGTTGATTGAACTTTCGGACGTTGTGGCCGAGCTAAGGCTAAATTTTCAGGAGAATAAATGCATTAACAAAACACGACTAACATGATGTCACCAAAAAAATATTTTAAAATTGTTTTATTTGGCAGCTTATGGGCAAATATAATTTTAACGTGTGCCAATGTTATCACAATTAAATATAAAAATTCTGCGACATTTTCTCGGCAGTTAAACTGTTGAGTAACTAGCATGTTAACGTAAAAGTTTGTAGTACAAATATTGGACCAAGAGTCCGGTTTAGTTTTGGCGCAGAAACTTATGTGAATCTATTTAGTAAAAGCTTCTGAAATTCGATTTATATTACGACGAGTATTTACCTGTAGAAAGCTGTGTGTTGAAAGTTAATTTATAATTCCATTACCTGCGGAAAATATTTAAACTAAAGGTTTGCGTCCAAACTCAGAATAACCATACTGCATTTTCTATAGTAAGCCTTTAAAATATGTATTGTAATCTTCAAAATAAATGTCTATTTATATCCTCACACCGCCTCCCTTGTGGGTTAGACAGAGAAGACAGAGAGCTGGGCATGTTTTGAGAATGCCAAATTTGCCGAAGAGAGTGCTGTTTTCATCCAACAAACTTTTCGACGACAAAATCTTCTTTTACTGTAGATTGTTTCTATGACAATGACACCAAAATGTTTGAAATGACATGACGTGAACACTGAACAGTGGTAAGGTCTTAATTGCGACCTCCCTGCGTTCCCTCGAGGAACGATAGAGGTTTGAGAAAACAGGATAACATGTTGAGTATCTTATATAATATTTTACTCCATTGACGATATGTTAAATGATTGATTTTATGTATGACGAAATGTCAATCATAGCCCTTTAAACTCTGATTGGCATTGATCTGATATGATTTTTGTTATTGTTAATTGTAAAATATCATATTATCTGTGAAAATTGACGAGTCCAGGTGCCCGAATGGGCCTACGGACGATGGAAAACAATAAAACAATAATAATATAAATAAATCTAAAATATTCGAATCCAGTGTGTAGAATCCACGAATATTCTTGTGCTCCCTTAAGGTAATATAGGATGAATAATAGAATGAAATTCAAAGTCTTCATGATATGATGAAGGAATATTTCAGACAATACGATACACATATTTAATACCTGGAATGATCCTCCGGAAAGATTAAGTGAATAAGGAAGGATTTTCCGAAAAAGGAAGGATTAAAAGGGAGTTGTTGAGATGGGACTTGGATACAATATGATTGTTCAATATCATGATTCTTATAAAATTCTATACCAAATTAATTATAGGTACGACAGAGAAAATATAGAAAAGCTATGAGGATCCAACGGTATAGCTCACAGCAAATTTGAGAAACCTTATACTGCGTCATTTCTTACTATTTCTTTGAGCGCACAAATATCGTCAAAAACAGCACAACTATATGGCCAATCTCTTTATCTTTGTTAATGTTTTGATACTATTATGAAATACTATGTATTAGAATCGAAATGAGAGATGGGCACCTAGAATCCCAACATGGCGACCATGAGAAAACAAAAGACCAGTAGGAAGACCTCAAAAAAGATGGGTGGACGATGTAGTCTCAGTCGCAGGAAGAAAATGGCTAAGCAAAGCTCAAAGTAGAAAAAATTGGAAAATGTTAGAAGAGGAGGGACAGCTGAGAAAGAAGAAGAAGATGTATTAGAATCAAACACAAAAGGAAATGCCGGAAAGGCTCCTGAAAAAATTGGGTTGACGACGACGAAATCACGATAGCCAATACACAGTAGCTGAGAAAGAATGGACATGTTTGGAGGAGGCCTGTATCTAGTAGTGAAGGCAGCAGGGCTGAAGAAGAAGAAGTATCAAACCAGCTGACATCCATAAGAGCAGAAGTATACCTACGTCAATATGAATCGAACGTGTACTTTAGTAGTTATAAAAGTCAAATAATCGGACAGTTAATGTAATTGTAACGTAAGTAATTTTAGACCTACCCGAGGCCGACTCCATATTGTTCATAGAGGCCATGCCCAACTGACATTTGACGATGATTACACCATCAAAATTGTATGGGAAAAAATATTCCCTAGTTTAAGTGTTTGTCACCGAGACAAGGTGTTTGTCACAAATCATGGTGGTGATGGAATCCGAGGATGTAGGCTTGTACTATACTATCGCAGGCTTCGACCTACCTATGCCAACGGGTGGATTTGTCATGAGCTTCAATTCTGCTTTGTGTGTGATATGTAATTTGAATGGATGGGCGGATTTAGCAGAGTTTGATTAAAATTTCATCCCTTCCATCATGCATTGATATGTTAATCCCTTTGGTTTCACAAATAACCTCATAGTTCTTACACGGGATCTTGCCAACAAACTCATTAGCCACCACTAAAATCCTCTGGCACGTGCCGTCGCGTCCCGCGCCTAACCCGCGCCTAACTTATTATTACTCGTGTTGTAGTCACACCGTCAATAGGAATAATTACCATTCGCCACGATGGAGTACAGTTCTCTATTCAAGGTTGGTATGTACGAGTTGGTATTAGGGATGCCACCTTTCAATGAGGGCAGACCCGGAAATTTCGAAAAATTAATGTATTTTTTTACTCAATAAACCATTTTTTTAATGTAGTCTTCTTCTTCTTTCGTATGCGAATACAACCATTGTACAAATAATCTGGGAGTCTGAGTCAGAGCTCCGCGTCAATATTTCTCAGATATTCAATTGCCCTTGGCGTCAACTCATGGATCTCCCAAATATCCCCCTCGAACTTCTTGATGGGACAGTGCCCCACAATGTGTTCCACTTTAATGTAGTACAAATGTGGAAGAAAAACTCGTAAAGAACACGAAAAATTTTGTGATTGAATAAAGAAAGTCGTGGTCTAAACAAATTTATTTTCTATGTAAATAAGTAATAATGCATCAGAAAGGTAGCGCCGCAGGCGAATACTTTGATAGAACAGTTTAATTTTTAACGAGATTTAATGTATTTTTATAATATAATAAGTCGGCAGGGGTCTGTCTGGTGATAGATAAGCCACTGCCTCATCACCCAGTCTTACCCTGAGATATACGATGCTAACTCGGAGCCCGAAGAACACCATTCAAACCCGTAAACTCTGGGTCAAACCCGGATAGGTGGCAGCCCTATTTGGTATCTAAGGGTTGCTCAGGACGATGATGGATCAAGGGGATTGGCGGAGACGAAAGGGATGAAAGCGGGTTGTTATTGTTGTTTAATTTGGTGGGGAATGAGAGAATTCCAAATGAGTTTGTTAGATCTTGTTTGGAACATGCGCTTCTCAAATTGCGGTGATTCTAGTAGTTGTATATTCGCAGATTCGTTGACATTATCCATTCTAACAGTAGGTACACACTGATCTTGTATCATATTCATAAGTACCTTGGTCTTTTGGTCTTTCCTATATTGTTGTATGTGTACCAAGCAAAATGAAAATGAAAATTTAAGACTTAAATATTTAGTTAACTAAAGATATAGTCATATAGATCAGATATTTATGGCATAGATGATATTGGTTTTGCAATTTTAAAGATGAGAATTGTCTGAGTTTTAATCGAGGGCTCATGTTACGTTTTCTATTATTCTTTACGGCTATCCACTCGTCTGCGAGTGATCTCAGGACATGTTACGTTTATACAGCAAGTTTTTTTAAAAATTAAAATAAGACAATAATTAAATTAAAATAAAAAAGGACGTGAACCCGAGAACAATTAGATACATTTCAAAAGCCTAATGACTATTGATTGAGGCTATTTTTATGTTTAATCCCCATGTACAATAAAATACATTCAAAAATTTATAAAAAAACTGTAGATTGAATTTGATTGCGAGCTAGTGTCAAAAAAAAAATTGAATTAGAAATATCCACTTATTTCATAATTTAGACAAGCTTGTTTGTTATACAAACTAAAAATGTTAGGGTATCATCACGAGCCTTAGTTTAGGTTTCGAGCGATGGGCACTAGACTAAAGTTTCTGTAATATGCCCGGTACGTGTAATAGGCTTAGACGGTAAGTTGTATTACTTCAGCGGGTACTTGTATAATGCCGACATTGTTATCTAGTGCCGGCCCAGGGGGTGCCGGAATACCCCATTATTTTTTGTTATAACATTTCAATGCCAATTCAAATCCTATGTATATTATTAATTTCTTAGAATATTTTAATTGCTGCTTACCAATGACTTCATGAGGAAATTAGAAATAGTAACCGAGGTGTGGACATCATATATTGTAGGTACGGCTAGTCTCAAATGGCAACGGGCAGGGCACAATGTAAGACAAGATGATAGAAGTTTATTAAATGGTGGCCATGTGAAAACTTAAAATGTGTCAGAAGGTTACAGAAGATATTGGTCGATAACGTATCCTCGGTAGCGGAAATTGGGCGAGAAATGTGACTGACTGAATGCAATGGAAACGTTTGTATGTGACCTATATCCAATAATGCGACTCTAAACGAGAAAAATCCTTAAGTTTCAGATAAATTTATCGTATTTTCGCAGCTGGTGCGCTTGCTTTAAGCACAGACCTTTCAAGTAGGAGATTCTAGCATCGAATCCCAATATTGACGATGTTTTCTGCACTTCATTCATGACAATCATGACACGTCTTACTGTAAAGTGTCAAAAAAAGTATGTGAGTTTATTTCCATACCCTGATCTTATTTATAAAAAAAACTTAATAGTCCAAGAGCCCGCTGCTTAATTTATGACGTATCTGTTTTTTGATCGAAATGTGGTATAAATGATAGCTTATCAATAGGGTATTACATCGCACTAGGGTTGCCTATCAAAATCTTGCCGCAACCCCCCCTGCCCCCCCCGTAAAGGTCCCTCTTCGCGGTTTTTCGCATTTTATAGGAATATGGTAAGAGATAGGAGAAAGTAGTCAATGACAAAAATAATCCTTGCTAAATTCTCAACAAAAAATGTTAAGTCAATTTTTTCGTAGAACTAGCAGTTTACCCGCAATGGCCGGTTCAAAACCGAAATTAATTTAAAATACTAAAAAAATGTATTTAAATTAAATTGGTTGAAAATTGATAAGAGCTACAGGAAAATAGTCAGAGAACGAATTAATTACCATAGTCTTAGCTACAAAACGAGCTATAACTTATGTTCATACATCTAATAATTTCGGAGTTATTGCAATAAAACTCAGTGACGAAAATTCTTAAAATTTAGTTTTTCATAAAAAAACCAGTGATATAGCGCCGCAGGCCAATTTTTTTTCCATAAAATGTTAGTAATAATGGGTGGAAGAATGTGAAAGAAAAAAAAATCAAACTTTTTTTTTTATTTTTTCAAAAAATGTCCCGTTTTTTGACGGCCATTACGGGTAAACTACTAGTCCTATGAAAAAATTGACTTAACGTTTTTTGTAGAGAATTTAGCAAGGGTTATTTTTGTTATTGACTACTTTCTCCTATCTCTTACCATATTCCTATAAAATGCGAAAAACCGCGAAGAGGGACCTTTTCGGGGGGGGCAAGGGGGGTTGCGGCAAGATTTTGATAGGCAACCCTAGTGCGATGTAATACCCTATTGGTAATCTATCGTTTATACCACATTTCGATCAAAAAACAGATACGTCATAAATTAAGCAGCGGGCTCTCGGACTATAATGATTGTGGGGGGGGGTAATGAAAACACCCCTCTTTGAGCTGCGCGATATATTTTATCTTTAGTTCTAGAAAGGTTAAAGTAAGCTACTCTTGGCCTTGTGTCGGTTCTAGTTCTAGTTGTTGGAATAACGCAATAATACCTACAATTGAGCCTTCTCCGTATTATTCTCTGCTCAATTGTTCCAGAAAAGTACCTACATGCCAAGACGGGAACTATCTGAATACCAAGCAAACTGTACAAACTCTTTGTATTATTACTTGGTAAACTATGACTGCGTCGCTTTTATGGACAGTGCATCCCGACTAGGTATCAGTGGCGAAGGATGGATTTCTGCAGAAGGGAAGACGGGGCTAACATTTCTTATTGGATTACGTCGGATTAGACATTATTGTACCTATCATTTTATCCAAAAGTTAACTCGATGGGAATCCTGTTCTTAGGTAGCTTCGCGCCTGCTAGGTATAGCTACTGTACTATCAAAATGCGAAAAAAAATGGTGGAGAAGAAGGTCTTCAGTAGAAAAATCTAAGATACTAATCCTGTCAATGAAATAATTTCTTGCATGATTATTTCTATAATACGAGTATATTATAGTCTTCGGGACCAATTTTTGTTTGTTATCATTGGATAAAACATGTATTATAACCTTTATTAAACCTTTATTTCTAGAATACACAATGAGCCGGAAACACACAGAAGGAGAGAATAAGAAACACAGAAATTAGGAGGATGTGTAGTACGGAAGACGTCATCAGATGGGGAAGACGAGAAGACGATACTGGAATAGGCGTGTAAAAAGAATGCAAGATTACAGATTTCCATGTATCGTGCTTCATGGTAACCCAAACGGAAGAAGACGACCGGGAAGACCTCTGAAACGATGGCGTGACAGCTGGGAGTTCATATCATAGGAGGCCAAGACAGCGGCATAAACAGATCTTCGGATCTACATGAAGGAAGACGAAGAAGCTTATTAAACTTGTGGGATCCCGTGTTGTACATAGAATGGGCTTCCACTCTCTCTGAGAGCGTGCATGATAAACGGTCATAAATGAGGTGGTTGGTAGCCTGGTTGGTAACGCGCTTGACTGTTAACACAGTGGACACGGGTTCAATTCCCGACTTACTCCACTTCACAACACAAGCTTTTCAAGCTTTCTGTGAAGTGTACAAAGATGTATTTGGGTTTACTTCGATAAACCGAGATTCATTAAAAAAAAATGTGACAGGATTAATGAGTGAGATATTGAGATAGGAAAGTCTGGATATCTAAACGTTCTATATTCTTTGCCTGCCCCGCATGAGGCGAGTCGTCTTAGGATAGGCTTCTATCGCATCATTAAACTTTTTCAAAATGAAAAACCTAGTCCCTTTATTATTGTATACTGTTCGTCTGACAAAGAGATAGAGCGTTTTCGGAGTGACGGTGGGATATGTAAGCAATGCTTACTTTCCGTATCCGGAACACTATCAAATTTTGTATCTCTAATGTTCGGCCACCCGGTCACCCCCAGAATTCGCCAGTAGTGCGTCCTCGGGCGTGCATGTCACTACTGTTTGGGGACATGAAAACAGATGACCACACTCACAGAGGTGTCTACCTCTTTGTAACCCCATTTTTTGAGGTTACTGTAACAGCGGGAGACATCTGTTCTCAGTCTATTAAGTGACCTCCAGGCTGGGTATGGCAGACTGTGACCAGCTGCCATGTAAGCAAATGTAAGCAGTGCACAAAATATCGACTGGAGAGGCTGCGTAACCTCCCTATGAATTCTCATATGAAATATTAAAAAGCTTTACATTCCTAACTATTTTATTGCCTGATCTAACATCCGTTGAATAAAATCTATCATTCTCAATAGAAGCATATTGTGAAATATTTAATTGAATGAACTTTCATAGAAGGAATCTGAAATACGAGTATGTTACACATTTCAAAGCAACAATGAAGAATGAAGAATGGAGTCGCAACACCTTTGAGGCGATCCGTATAAATCTAAATAATAAAATGGTGTTTGAGTTTGTGTGTTTATATCCGTGCTCAGTCTTTATAGTCCAAGAGCCCGCTGCTTAATTTATGACGTATCTGTTCTTTGATCGAAATGTGGTATAAATGATAGCTTACCAATAGGGTATTACATTGCACTAACTACTAGTCCTATGAAAAAAATGACTTAACAATTTTTGTAGAAAATTTAGCAAGGCTTATTTTTATCATTGACTACTTTCACCTATCTCTTACCATATTCCTATAAAATGCGAAAAACCGCGAAAAGGGACCTTTTCGGGGGGGGGCAGGGGGGGTTGCGGCAAGATTTTGATAGGCAACCCTAGTGCGATGTAATACCCTATTGGTAATCTATCATTTATACCACATTTCGATCAAAAAACAGATACGTCATTATTTAAGCAGCGGGCTCTCGGACTATTATATCCATCTAGTTATATGATATTCGTCATAGTTTAAGGGAATTCATAAAATTTTATGTATGTTTTGAAACTATGTTGTCCCACCCTAATTTAGAATTAGGAACATAGATGCATTTAGAAGGAGTTGGCAAAAGGGATCGAACATCACACTTTAAGATTCTCGCATTCTTTCACTTCAACCGCATATACGCAATTCCTCAGATGTTCCACGGTTTTTTCCAGTAGGAATGCTGTACGTATTTCAGGATTATTTTGTAGTGGGGTCACTATTTGTAGCTCACAACTGCGATGCATAGCGAAGGATGATATTTCACTTATAATTTTGATGGTTTACCTTCATTTCCAGACATTGTTCTAAGTTGCAGAGGTTTTTTTGTATAAAACATACGGCTTTCCCCACCCAGAGCAAGTACATACCTATTAGGCTTCTAAAAAAGTTGTTTTTTTTATTTTATTTTATACGAATATGAATCAATAATGCGTTGTTTTTTGTCGATCATGGAACTAAAATGGGACAAATGATAATACGGGACTGGACTTTATGTAAAATACGGTGACTGTCCTATAAATACGGGATTTGATACATTTGTCAACCCTAATTACATCGTTCAACTCTCTCTCCGCAGATGAAGATATCACTTGCGATTGTGGCGTAACCCAGGATGACAGCCACCTACTGATGTGCCCACTGATGGAGGAGGGCTGTATCTACACCTGGGGACCTGATTGTGGCCAATGGCAAGATAATGAAAGTCGTGGCTTATTGTAGTGTTAGACTTTAGACCGGACACGAAAGTACTGTAAACAGATCATTGGTCAAAATAATTTCATTAAAAATGAAAAAAAAAATACAACTAGATTAATATTGTGAGGGTATATGAACTAGTACTCAATAAAATGTAACATTATTATCGGTCATTTTATAATAGATATGAACCGTGACCAGTGCCGTACGGGGATTTGTCACCAGTATAATAGTGCCGAGAGAAATAAAATTATGGGGCGCAATAAAATATAATTGGACATGGAGTCGGGGTTGATTGTGCAGAATATTGCACCGTGGTGAATAACAATAATATTTTAATACAATTATTTGTACAATAATTGATACGATTGTCACATTGACGGTAATTTATTTCATTCTATGACCTGACTAATAATTTTATCTAAATAAAATATTATTTTGGTGTTAAATGCATTATGCACTATTTAATATTTATTATGTATAACTTCTATTAGCAATGATAAATGATATTACTTGTCCACTTATAAAAATATTTATAGATATTTTTTTAATTAATTATGGCAAAACGTCTGCTTGGAATGATTTGTACCTCTTTAGGTCTACTATAAAATTTTATCTACTATAAAAAAAAGGCACAGTTTGGAATTATGTGTTTTGGATCAAAAAACCGTCAAAAAATAACAAAACTATATTTGAACACTCTTAATTATTTCCATATAAAGACGCATCCAAGCCACAGAAAGAGGAGTTAGGTCATGTTCGGACGTTGAGCATCTTTGACAGAGTTGTACCTTTCAATTGCGTCTCTTATTGGATAACCAAAAAAACATGGCCCTCAGTCAATACCGCAGTCGCAGTACTGAGAATTGTACGAGAAATTATGAACCATTTTTATTTTCTTATAAACTAACCTAATTAGAAAATTCGCTGAAAATTAATTAAATAACTTACATGGTTAGGTACAGCTCAAGGTATGATTTTGGGAGATGAAGGTGGCTTACCTGTAAAAAAGAGAAAAATATTTATAAGTATCGTTTAACATAAAAATAGTATTTCATAAATACTGGTAGGTATCAGTCTTCTGTATTACCGTGACGACGTTTCGGCGAAATCAATTGAACAAGCATCTGCATCATATACAGACCACTCGAAACTAGATAGATATACCTAGTGCTTCTCTGCTCTATAGAAAGTGTGAAAATCCTGTTATTATTGTTGGAACTAAGTAGGATTTTACAGAGATTTAACTAATGGTACGAAACTACCTATACAATTAATTTGAACTAGCTGTTATAGCCTGTAACAAAACTACGGACTTAGTATTTTTCCACCATTAAATTCTTTAAAATATTCCCAAATATTGTTAGAGAATAGATAATGTAGATATTCACCCCCTAATCGTGTAATTACGAAAAAAGATACAGTATTAAATATATATTTTTCTGTGAATATTCTCATATGAATGTATTATTTATTTATTTCATTCTAATAAAGTAAAACTGTTCAGAGATCACTCGTTCTTTATGGGTGAAATGCCTAAAAAAAAAAAAAAAAAAGTAAAACTGTGTGTGCCATCTGAATAAATAAATAAAATAATGAGTGGCATTACAGCTGTAGGCCTTTTCGGCACTCACTCCAATTACAATAAAACAGTAGGTACATTACAAAAACACAAAAGAGTAAGGATCACAGTACAATAAACACTATACAGTAATACAAACACAAACACAAAAACAAAATCGACATTCACATTCAAAATCATTTACGATATAGGTAAACAACAAGAGAACTTATATATCTTGAATAACATTTTGAAACATAAAATTTATATCAAATAGTTTATCAAGGCGAGCTTTCGCAGTATATTTTATATCGCGATGTATTTCTTCCAGCTAACCTCTTTAAAGATTAAAAAAAATCACAAACAAAACATTGTTATAGACAAAGTTTTAATCGATTAGACCCCTGCGCTGGCAATGTATTCCAAAAATTTTGCGATACAGGCTTTAAGCCTAGTGCAAAGTGTGCAGGAAAGTATTTGGGCTTTTATGTGTGCAAGCTCAGATCCTTTTCTATAAAAAAAGTAATGCCTACTTGAATATTTTCAGTTTTTTCTATTATCATTATTATGGGTAAAAAGCAAATATTAAGATCTTACACTGAATGAGATAAATGCGGTTAAAAATATTTCAGGAACAGTTTTTCTGAGGAATCTGTATTACTTGCAAAAAATCCACACAGATCATACAGAAAATCACTGCAAAATGCATCAGCTATTGAATTTAAATACGTAGTTTGAAGTGGGGTAGCTACTGGCTATAGTTACCCCACCCCTGTCTGCATTCAAGTGTGAAAATTAATTATTTCAGTTGTACACTACAACAGCGCTACTAAAATCATCCCTTGCTGTTGTCTAAATCTAAAATCCAACACTGTTCATGGTAAAAGGTACCTGGGTTTCATTCATCTAATGGATATAATAGGAAAATACAGCAAATATATTTAATAGGTAATATGTATATGGTTGAAACTCTAAACAAATAATAATAATTTGGTAAGTAACCGTGTAAGAATATAACGCTCATCCAGCGTTAGGAGGAGCAAGGTTGTATCTACACAGTATACACACACTCCTTGCGTCACACACGTTCTCCAAATCATTTTTCTTTTGTTTTTTTAAAACGCGTTTGTTCTTGAAGATCCTGATCGATCCAGGTCAGTATCGTACGACCATGCTTCTTCATGCCCCGATTTCCACCCATTCATATTTATGGGCCTGTCTAAATGGGTATCTGAGTTCCATACGGAATCATATTTCCCGGGGCGTTAAGGTACGAAATCGCATAAACTATGGATTTCGCCCCTCCCGCAACTAGAAGGCATGTTGCAGCGGAAATTGAACGAGGCAAACAGCGAGCAGACCCAAGACACCCAATGTACGGTTCCCAGACACGTCATTGCAGACTTAAGTCGAGGAGAAGCTTTATGGAGACGACACTCCCGATAGAAGGCCCCCCGGAGGCCCGCCGAGTGCACCTCTGGCGAGAAAGTACTGGGCCCACACAGTTACCTCCAATGGAGGGAATGGCAGCTGGTCACAGCCTGTCGTACCCAACATGGAGGTCACTCAATAGACTGAGAACAGGTGTCTCCCGTTGTTACAGCAACCTCAAAAAATGGGGTTACAGAGAGGAAGACACCTGTGAGTGTGGTGCCAAACAGGACCACAGTCACCTGTTTTCATGTCCCTAAATAGGTGCGACATGCACGCCCGAGGATGCGCTACTGGCGAACGCCAGGGCTATCCGGGTGGCTGAATATTGGGGGTTTCAAATTTGATGGTGTTCCGGACACGGAAAGTAAGTAAGTAAGATATAAAAATGGCGTTTTATTGGGGTTAATTTCGCTTCATTCAAAAAAATCTTCTACGGTTATTCTCTAGATAAAGGGTCAATGTGTCTACTGTCTACCCTATTTTTTTTCAAAAACACATTTAGTAAGGGTCTCGAGATCTAAGGTCTCATTTTTTATCTTTAATTGACCTTCTCTCAGTTTCAGCTTTTCGGCTTATGCGTGGCTCTTGCTCATGGAGGTCATAGCCCATAAACTAAACGTACCCCTCCTAGGATAGATAATTATTACTCAACATGTTTACAACAAACAACATTTAAAAGAGTTAAACTTTGATCGATTCCCTCAGAAGGCATCAGTCCCAGAAGTAATTATAATAATCTGTATTGCAATCAGGGAGACTGAGGGAGAGAGGTGGTGTTAGAATGAGATGAGGAGATATCATTAAGGAGAAGATTACAGTAATAACGTAATAAGACTAATAACAGTAGCTGCTTCTGCTTTGCCTCTATCGATCCTCATGGAAATATTGGGAGGTTATCATTTTGACCGAATGTTCTTGCTGAAAATTCATTGTACCTACCTAATACATAGTAATATGAAACACAATTTGAGTAGTTTACGGACACTTCGGACCTCCCGAAATAAAATTTAACTTCTTCTGTCGTTGTTATTACTGTCTGCATCTACATTTTCCTTTTCAAATTTTAATAACTTTTCAATATCCTGGGATAGGTACAAGTTAATTCCATCTGTCGGTCGCTGTTGTTGTTCTCTGCATCTACATTTCCTTCTTCAAATGTTCGTAATTTCTGTTACATTTTTATGTTTATTATTTTTAATTCACAGTTTAAATTAATGTTTTTTCATAAACGTACGTCCCAGTTGGAAAAATTTAATTGATTTTATTTTAAGAGAAAAATAAGGGTGGTTCTTAAAATAAAAAGTTTTTAACGATTACCTACCTACCTAACTATTTTATGTGTTTGTTTTAAATATATAATAAAAAATATAAATCTCTTTGAAATAATAATAAATATACCTACTCGTACCTGTACAAAAAATGAAGTAAGTGCGTGTGTTAAGGGCGTTGCTTTCAATAATTTTTATATTCTAATTTATTAATTTACATACAAGTAACAAGAAACCTAATTTATGAACATAAGTGTACACAATTTCGTAATAATGCCCTTTTTACACCCTCTTGTATTTAATTGATTTTTTCATATGGAAATAACTTATTTGACTACAAAACGCTCTAACACATTCATCATTCTTTCTTCCGTTTAAAAGATTTAAGAGTATGCATACCGACATTTCAAAAATTTCTAAAAACGGGAGACCTTCTATCTTGACAACCGTTACTAAATATGCTTTGGAATAAAATAGGGTAGATGCATTGAACATTTATCTAGGGAATAACCGTAAAAGATTTTTTATATCTTGTATAGATTTCGCAAAAAGAATTATTCAAAACACCTCTGATCTTTTTTCCGAAAGACGGATACTCGTTTCCCGAAAGTTGCGGAGTAATATTTTTTTTTGTACTGATAAAATGCATTAAAATCTAGGGAATAACCGATAAAGTTTTTTGATAGACTCAAAATTAAGCACAAAAATGGAAAAAACGCTATTTTTACCATTTATCATGCGATTATTCACGCGATTTTGAACCTTATTGCCGTGGGAAATGACTGTGACGTCATTCTTGGTTCCAAGCCCTTAAGGACTTAATTTATTTGAAAAAGGGAAAAGTGTCCTAAACAAAACTTCAAACGAAGTAATAATTATTGTTGAAGATGCAATAGAAGATTATTATAAACAGTACTGTACTCCTTCGCTTAGCGTAGATTCGCATTCTATGAGGTTTGTTTATCTTGCAAAAACTCGCCAACAAAGGTTCACTATACGAATATTATTCAGAGCTACTCCTATGCAATGATAGCGCATATTTATTTATTAAGATTCATAGATGATTAACAAACGTACGCAATTATGTACAAACATAAATCACAAAATTCCGGTTCCCTCCGATGAAGATTTTCCCTCAATTATAGTGAGGATTAAAAAAACAGGGTAAATATCGCGCCGTATGTAAACAATATATTTAAAACTGTTTTTTTTTTACAGGACGTGTTCATCAGTTAGATAGCTTTTTATGGTATGTTACATATTGCATATTTTTCTTTTTCATTATCCTCTCAGACCCATTTTTGGATTTGGGTCTCCCCTTCGGTCCTCCGCAACCCCCATTCCTGGATGCACTGCAAACACATCCTTCGGGCACATTTTTTAAGATCATTATAGACAACCTTGCCTGGGGTCTACCAACGCTTCTTCGGGTTTTTTTGGTCGCCATTCCTTTATCTTTCTGGGAGCCTTGGCATCTGGCAATTTGCCCAGTCTAGCTCCATTTAAGGCCAGCGACCCTTTACACCACATACGTTACTATATTGTACCTATATTATATTTACCAAAATAAAATAAATAAGAGAAGGAATGGTGTATTGGTAATAATAAAAAAGGAATTAATTAATTAGTTCAGGATGAGGTGTTGCTCCGAGTTCTGTGAGGAATTTTAAGGTAGCTTCATTCCTTTGTTCTTTTGAGTGGGTTGGCTGACGTTAAGAGCTAAAAATTATGCAGAAAACGCCTCTTACTTATACTTACTTACATACTATAGGGTTGTTAGGAAAGTGCCCCCTTAAGAAGTCTAAATGCGAGTGCCAATATATATGTATATAGAAAATAATGTGCCTACCTATTGCGAATGCGAATGTAAAATTATATTTTCTCAATATGGAATTAAACTTATTGATGTAATGAGTGTGCTTACTTAAAGCCTAAACGCGAATGCGAATATGTATGTAGATAATAATATATTGCGAATGCGAATGTGAAATTGTTGCATCTTTTCACAAAAACGATTTCAAATTTCCGATTGTAACGAAAGTGCTTAGGGTGAATAAATAGAAAAATAGTGCATTGTGAAATCAAATGTTAAATCGCGAATCAATCTAACAAAAATTAATACTAATAAGTAATAATATACTTACTTACTTCCATTCAATTCACAAATTTACGATTGGAACGATTGTAGATTGTAGGTCGTAGGAACCTAAAGCGAGTGCGAATACATAGGAAATTATATTGTGAATGCGAAAGCATATATTAAAATGCCCGCCTTCGAGTTAGCCCGAAGTCTCTAAAATATTCTTAAAATTTTCACAATATAAGCTGCTGCAAAAGTTGCTGAAATTGAATTCTAAAATTCATCAGACTTGTGAATATTCTAACATACTTACTTACATACTTACTCGTATTGTGATTGTAAATAGTATATAAGCTCTGTTCATTTATTTGAAAAAAAAATGAAAGATTTCGCGAAAAGCGAATGCGAATACCATGTTCTTGCGAAATATTCGCATATAACGAAAAATAATACCATATTCGTTACAGCCCCCTTACTTACCTATTTATCTATAATACCTTTTCTACTTGAGATTTGGAGGACATAAACAATCTTATATTAAAATAAGGGGGAACAATAATGCCTCTTCCTTTATAATTCTTTAAGATCTTCATTATTTTAATCCTTTTGTGTTTTCCTTCATACAAAATGGGTGTTTATCTCTGACGGAATAGGGGGATGAGTGAATTCGTCGCTGTGTAGGTACCAAAAGGTTTTGGTGTGCCAAAAGCAGGTAATTACTTAGCAAATTTTTCAAAGCATGTCCAAAGATATTGATTATTATTTTACACAGTTTAATAGAATTTTAAGTGTTTTGACCGAAGATGCTTGGTTGAACCTCATTGTAATATCTCGATGTTTTTGAGTCGCGTAGTTAATTTTTTTTTTGTACTGATAAAATGCAATAAAATCTAGGGAATAACCGTAAAAGTTTTTTGATAGACGCAAAATTAACCCCAAAAAATGGGAAAAAAACGCTATTTTTTCCATTTTATCATGCGATTGTCACGGGATTTTGAACCTTATTGCCGTGGGAAATGACTGTGACGTCATTCTTGGTACCAAGCCCTTTTAAATGAAACAAATTTTAGATTCCTAATTCTCTATCATTTCAATAAGATCATACATAACGATAAAATGTCAAGTTTCCTTGTTAAAGTGTCCTCTCGATTTGACGATGAGATTTCAAATTAAAAATTTAAAAAAAATAAATAAAAAGATTAGTATTAAAGATAATCTTAAAATGAGGCAATTATTAATCTCCTTAATTGGGGACTTCAAACGATCTAATGAAAGAAACAATTATCTTCTGAAGGTTCTGAGATGAAATCTTTGTAAAAAAATCTCTTTGAATCCTTAAATAATTCTTCATTTCATGGCCTCTAATCACTGATTTCAAAAGTCAAAAATATATTATATTGTCATCTGATTTATATTGAGTAGGTACGTAAAGATACGTAAAATTCTTTACAATAAATGTTCTATACATTTCTTCGTAGGACTAATGCCTCATCAACATGCTGTCCGACCTTCCACGAGTCCCGCGCGAATGAGTAAAAAGGCGTTAACCGTCGGTTACGTATACAGTTCAAGACAATCACCTCGTCCGTACGTCCTTTTACTCATTCACACAAAACTCGTGGAAGGTTGCCGAGCGTGAAGCGGCCGCATTACAATTTACCCGCAATGGCCAGTCCAAATACCGAAATTCTTTGGGATACCAAAAAAATAAAAATTTAAACTAGGTTGGTTGAAAATTTATCAGAGCTACGGATAAATAGTCAAAGAACGAATAAATTGCTGTAGTCTTAGCTGTAACTTATTTTCATACATCTATTGCAGGAAAATCCAGTGACGGAAGTTCTTAAAAATGTTTTTTTTTATAAAATAAAGCGCTGCAGGTCATTTTTTTCCATATAATATTTGTGATGGTGATTAGAAGGATGTAAAGAAAAATCACAAGAAAATTTTTTTTTTACAAAAATTATCATATATTTTAACCGGTTATTTCTGGTAAACTACAAGTTCTACATAAAATGTATCTGTACGTAACTACGTATAGATTTTTTTAACGAATTCAGTAAGAATTATTTTCGTCATTGACTACTTTCTACTATCTCTTACCATATTCTAGGCTATATCATACTAATTAAGAAAATCCCCTTTTATAAAATTGTGTGGGCACGAGTTTGATCTAAATTAAAACAGGTTTTAATCTCTCAATAATTCTCACTCTGCATGTTTTTATTTTATTTTAATAACATGTTCGGAGTCCTAATAGTTAAATATAACATCTCAATTAAGACGGGTCTTAGAGTGTAAACTGGCAATTAAAATTTACCATTATAAAAGAGGCTGTCAATTTTTGTCTGTCTCGCTCTAAAAAGTGTTATATTCGCTTTGGTGCGTGTTTCCCTAAAATTTTAATTAAATGTTTTATATTACAATATCGAAATTTTAAACATATTTTTATGGGTATATGATTTCAAAAATACCTAGTGTGTTCAAATGATTTACAACAGATCTTCAAAATTAGTATTAGGTATTTACACTTTTTAGTCAGGTGTCGTGTTATGTCTAAGGATCCCTGTTTGGGCCCCACTCTTTTTTGATATTTTTAGTGTCCTGTAACATGTGCTCATAAAACTTCCCCGAGATATTTATGTTCTTCAATGAGGCTCGCTACTTATTCCGGATGTTATAAAAATGTTTTTTTTGGTTGGGAAATATTTATTTTTATATTTATCCACAAGCTTTTCAAGCTTACTAAAAATGTTTTTTTTTTGGTTGGGAAATATTTATTTTTATATTTATCCACAAGCTTTTCAAGCTTACTGTGAAGTGTACAAATATGCATTTGGGTTTATTTCGATAAACACAGATTCATCTAAACAAGATACAGAGATATGTAAATATTACAAAATAGTATAAATCACAACATTTGTTCACTAGGGCGAGCTTATCGCAATGCTGCGATCTCCGCCAGCTTACCCGAAATTCTGTGACGGTATGTTGGTTTTCGGAGATTGACTTTTGATCGACGTTTCGACACTCCTGCTGGTGTGGTCTGCTCTAGAAGGATCGCCCAAAAACCAAACAGCCATTTCAAGTGTTTTCACAGGGAAAACCTTTAACAATTACTTTTAAGTAAACGCATAAAATAGGGGGGTACCTAACAGTGACGAAGAGTGGATTTCTGCAGAAGGGAAGCCTGGGCTAACATTTCTTATTGAATAATGTCATTACACATTATTGTACCTATCATTTTATCCAAAAGGTAGCTCGACGGGAATCGTGCCCTTAGGTAGCTTCGCGCGTGATAGCTACCACGGTAATAACCCCGCTAACCTTCGAAATCCACAGATATTTGAATTAAAAATGGCTCAAATTTAATTATACTGTAAAACATCAATTTTGTTATCTGTCTGTACTATTAGAATACCTAGTAATTGTGTAATATTATTATTGTGTAGGTACAGATGGTGTTAGGTTGTCTGTTCTACGTACGGCGCTTGTCTGGGGTGCATTGACCACTGCATGACCCACTTCACAAATTAAATTCATATGGTTCAGCTCGGTAGAGAAATGGGTGCTACAGTTGGGAATTATATTATCGTTCAACGTCCGCAATGTATAACGTAGTAACTTTGTTTTTATTAGATCAGAATTCTACTTTACATCAAAATTACGTAAAATGTTAATGTCAAAATTACTTTACATAAAATGACGCCTATATTATCATTACGATATTTAGTTATAGAAGCCGATTAATATTTTTATTTTAAAAAAGAGGAGTTGGATTTTGACTACAAACCGAAATGCTTTTCTGCGCTCACAACAAGCTAAAAACTTGTGTTGTGAAACTCAGTGTCTTGAACCCTGGATCTCGACTAACTCCACTTCATAACATAAACTTTTCTATCTTAATGCGAAGTATACAAAGATGCATAATAATATCGAGTATATTTAAATTGCAAAAAAATAAAATTATTTTAAAGAACACCTACCGTCCTGAATTAAAAGAATTTTAAAATATCACATCCAGTTTCTCTGAATAAAAAAAGTCATTAAGAGACCGACATTTCAAAAATTTCTGAAAACGGGAGACCTTCTTTCTCGACAACCATTACTAAATATGCTTTGAAACAAAATAGGGTAGATGCATTGAATCTTGATCTAGGGAAAAACCGTAAAAGATTTTTTATATCTTGTATCGATTTCTCAAAAAAAATAATTAAAAACACCTCTGATCTTTTTTCCGAAAGACGAAAACTCGTTTCCCGAAAGTCGCGGAGTAATTTTTTTTTGTTCTGATAATATGCATTAAAATCTAGGGAATGACCGTAAAAGTTTTTTGATAAACGTAAAATTAGCCCCAAAAAATCGAAAAAAAAACGATATTTTTAACATTTTATCATGCGATTGTCACGCGATTTTGAACCTTAATGCCGTGGGATAAGACTGTGACGCCATTCTTGGTGCCAAGCCCTTAAATTTTCCTACTAACATAAAACAAAATTGAATAAAGAAGCTTTTTTCAGGTCTGACGCTGTCCCTGAATACGGTTCTATTGCACGTTCATATTACGTATGTAGGTATGGTTCATGTGCCAAGCTTTAGTTCACAGCCACCTAATTTTATTATACAGGAACGGTATGGTTAGGTGCAATTTATATGGCTCTGCCATAGTGCGCTGAATCACCTTTATTCGTTTAATTTATACCCGTATAATAATTATAGTTGGTACTTACTCACATAAAATAAAAGAATTGAATTATGACATACTAGCCATTACATTTTCATGGCTTTGTTTTTCATTGATTCTCTGATTAAATGGAATTTTCGAAAATCTGGGTCTCTGTAATGCATAATTTTGTCACTCTTTGAAATACATAGTTTTCTGGGCATTAAAAAAAACACAACGTGACGAATACAATATGGTTTTTTATTAATTATCATAGTTTTTATTTAATTTACTTCATTACACAAAAATCTAAAAAAATATATTATACAAAGTCTGATTTATAACACCGTTAAACAGCATTTTCGTTGACTGATTTGGGACTTGTTTTTGACTAATTTTTGGCTAAATATAATATATTTTATTTTTTCAACGCCAACTTTCTGAGATACAGATACCCTTAAATGTTGATCATATGAAGGGAGATAAAGGGAAAACTTACCAAATATACGGCACTTCGGATTGGCTGTTAGGTATCGTTTGGAGGACCGCGAAAAACAGTTCTAGGATTTAAAGTCATTAAATCTTATTTTATTTTTTTTACGATTACTTATTTTAAAGTAGTACGTATTGAGAACCACAAGTGGATGAAACGAATTATAGCTTTGAACTACCTATTTACCTTATTTAAAAATATATTTATACACGTTTTTTTTGGCTTCCCCCAAACACATAGTACTACACTATAAAATGTCTAATTAACATTAATTAACAATGTTTCAAAATAAAATTAAAAAAGAATAAACTACAACCCCCTAGAGCTACTAATATTCTCTTAAATTAGAATTGAGAAAGCGTGTTTACAATGCATAAAACATAAATAAAACTTTCTACGGTTTTTAAGATCATTATCGTAGAAGCAGCAAGTTATTCATATTACATTATTAGTAGAAAGTAACGCTAAATGGTCGCCAGCACGCAAGTCTATTGATGCGGTCTCTAGGTTGTTTTATTAGAATTATAGATCCAAAACGATTGATTTTTCGACATATATTATTCAAACTTTTTTTCATATTTTTTCATCCTCTATCACTTGTCCAAATATTGGACATAATGAAGCTATAACCCTGTATTTGATTTTTTTTTATAATGAGGTCCTTTTGAAGTAAAACAGGAATATCTTTTTGTGTAAAGGGAACTATATCCAGTTTTGTACCTTTTTAAAAACTACACTAAATGAGGAAGTTTTTAATATAATTTTCCAGCTCAACTCATACTAATTTTTTACAGTATAAAGGAGTCGAAATTTGCTAATAAAAAACAAAAAACTCGAGAGGCGGAAATGATGTTCTTTTTTTCAAAATTGTGAATTAATAGGCTTTATTTTGGACTGTAATCAAATAGCTGAATAACTCAGGATTACGAATCAAAAATTTGAATTCCATAATATTGAATTTTGTGACCGTGGCGATCGAAAAACTGATCGAAGGTGTCGAATTTCACGAAAAACAAAAAAGTGCCGATATCTCGAGAATGAGCGATTTTTAGTAAGGCCATATTTCGATTTTCTGGTAGGTCATGAGCTGGTCTATCACCCCTCCACGGGATGACGTTGATTAACGGGACACCCTGTATGTATCAATTCTAATAACTTCCTGACTACTTAGAGACCTGAAAATTTGCAACCGTACGTAAACTCGGTGACAATACATTTTATAAAAAAATGGATCATACTTCTTCAGACACAAAAAAGTTGTAAGGCGTTTCAGGGGATCCAAGGGTTGTCGACTAGCCGCAATTACTGCTCAAAAAGTTGCTCGGGTAAGATAACGTTTACTTATATGAATATCTCACATCGCAACTTATGAACATATTAACACATTATAGGTACCTACACCTAAACTACCTTATCCCTATCGTAGGCCGTGGGAAGATGGTTTCCCAGCGGATGCAAGGTACAAAAAAAACCATTAGAAATCGGAATTTATTTATTTATTTATTTATTGTTTTAACGGCCACAAGGCCTTTGAAAAGTTACAATACAAAAAAAGTTTAAAAATATCAATACAATACAATACAATACACAGTAACAAACAGACAAAGGAATCACAATTAATATTTAAGTATGTTAACACACAATATGGACAAAAAACAGTAAATAAAAATCGTACAATACAGACTTAAAACAGAATACACGTATTAGATTTTGAGTGACCTCTCTTGAAACATTTTTTATAAAAAAAATGTTTTGCCTCGACACTCTGACGCCTTGTTATTAAGCGGGAAAACTGCTATTTGACAAATTTTATGTCTCACTGCTGTACTTTTTCAATATTTCTAATTTATTTCTAGTTTTTTGCTTTTTCTAAGCTCTAAGTGCCACTTATTTTATCAAAATAACATACATACATTTTTTTAAAAACATAAAAAATATAATTGAAAATTTAAAAAAAAATGTATTTTTCTAAAGGAAAGTTCATTTTTTATGCCAGCGAAATTTCCGTGGGAAGCATACTTCCCACCTAGTGTATCTTGTAAACCGATGACCGAATCTTTTTATTTCTTTTTTTAATTTCATTAAATAGGTTAAACTGAGCTTATCACACACAATAGGGGAAGAACTATAGTTATTGGCCACTTAAGCTACTTGGGTCCACATGTTTCTTAACCACACATTTACCTTTTGAGTTATTCTAATGACACTCTGGATTTATACACCTGAATAGTTGTTTTATGAGTACGATTAATTTTCATCGCAGATTACAGATAACACTGCTTAAAAAAATTGCCCACGAAAGGGTTATATTGGCTTCAATATTGTCACTATTATTGCTGCCAATATAACGTGTTATTATTATGATGACGATAATAATAGACGGGTTAGCTGGAGGTGTTAATTATTGGAATTTATGCAGGATGTTGTGAGTTTAGCATATCATAATTATAGCACAACATTGAGGGAAACCAGGACATTGCATAGGCTTGGGAGGCATAACTAATCTATTGTGAAACATAGCATACCGAAACTTAATCATATTATAATACAAATCCATCAGACAATATCCCTTTGACCAGAACAATTTACCTATGTACCTATCTATCGATTAAAATTATTTAACTAGGCATATTGTTGAGATTAAGAGGTGCCAATAAGCTTGAAAGCTTAAATCTAAGACTCGTGTATCTTGCCAGTGACCACGTACGGCCTAGAGACTACGTCCCTCACTGTCAGAAGCGTACAGAAACTAAAATGTGCTCAGCGAGCAATGGAAAGACAAATGTTGGGCGTCAGTATTCGAGATAAAATTAGAAATGAGGAGATCAGACGTCGAACAAAAGTTGCCGACATCGCAGAAAGAACAGCAAAGCAAAAATGGCAGTGGGCGGGACACGTGGCAAGACAGGACAGTGTCAGATGGACATCTAAAATCCTAAAGTGGAGGCCCTGGGAAAACAAAAGAGGCGTAGGAAGACCACATTAAAGGTGGACAGATGACATTGTCCAGCTTACGGGTCGTAGATGGCAGCAGATAGCCCAGGATAGAAGACAGTGGAAGAGTTTAGAAGAGGCCTATGTCCAGCAGTGGAACGCAAGTGGCTAGCAGTAAGTAAGTATTGTTGAGATTTGTATAAGCCGCCTTCAAGTATGGTATCAGTATTAGACTGTAAATGGCGTTGTTGTCGCCAAGCGCGTTTGACAGCACGATAATTTTATACGACCGACGCGGCCGGTCAAAATGTGGAAATTAACATAAAAGTATTTCAATCAACGCAAGAATTTTATTAATCCTAAAAATTGGCTCCTAATGGCTGGATCGAGTAGGGTCTTAATTGGCTTTAACGCAGACTCAATCGTTGCTTTTCTATATAGGACACAGGTTTAGAATCAATAAAGAGGCCTGCGTTCGAAAGTAGACAACAAAAGGGTTGTTTGAATGAGTAATCATATAGGCACATTGTGTGGTTCATTATTGGGTATGTTATCTATGATTCGGTTTAATGTCAAAGGGCCTATGTGCTTATTATAGTTTCATAGGTTATGCGGCATACCTATACCAATGTACAGAATCCACTATCTTGTAATTGACATTTCAATATTAAGTGCTTGCAATAATAACAGTACCAAAGCAATAGTTGGAATTCAATACACCTAATACTAAAGGACCAATCTAGACATACATTGCTACCTAATATACGTGTATTATTCTAACAACTATTGGGTGCCTACCCGTGAAAATCACGGAGGCTTGGTTAAGGCCCGCGGTAAAGCAAAACAAAATTCGCAAATGGGTGGAGCTATGACAAAAATTCCCCTCGAACCCCTTCACACCGCACCAAAGGACCGCCCCTTTTCTATTGTCTACGGTCCTAAGTTTATTTTGCATTGAAACTACCTGTGCTCAGTAAGTGTTGTCGCCGTTGTCGGTATTCACACAATAGATAATATTGCCAGATAATTAAGGGATAATATATATTTTTTAAGATCTAACTTTTAAGAGTACGGCGCAGTATACCTCCGAAAAATACCAAAAATACGAAGTTGGGCCATGTTAGCACCTTAAATATGTTTTTGTGTAACCACTATTACTACTCCACACTTCAAAGTTCCTCGAGTAAACACAGGAAAATCACAAGACTTCGTCTTTTCCCTGTCTCTCCAATATCGTCATGAAAGTCGTAAAACCAGATTCATATTGTCGACTTTTTTAGTTGGTACCCACCCCTGAAAGCCACAAAACTCCTCTTACATATCTACCTACATACGTAGGTACTATACACACATAGTACTTTGGGTGGGTACTTTAAATAGGTAGTTCGATTTGCAATCTTTACGTGAATTGTATAGGTACGTACCATATAGTATGTATGATAATTCGATTTTCATTTTCTGTCACGTTGTATAAAATGGTACATACTTGATTACTTACACGAAATAAATATTTCAAAACTATTTTCATTCGTAATTTCATTACTAGGGACCTACACTTCTAAATTTCAATTGTCATTCATAAAAAGTGAGACTTCTCGAAAATTTTTAGCCGCCCATGAAGGCGTAGCTGCTTTAAATTTACATACATATTTATAGAACTTGCAAAATTTTCCAAAGGCCCATTGTTACAAACATACAGGACTTGGATTCTACCAGTACTAAGTAATGGAATTATTAGGTACTACCGTCGAAATTGCAATGCAAATCATTGTTCACGACATAGAACTAATAAAGTTTTATCTACTGAATAGAATTCGCACAACGGACGACGTAAGTAAGCGAATTATTTTGCTCAATAGGTACTTATTCTTGATAGCTTTTACCTAACTTAAGCAGAAAAAAATATAGAATTAGCAAAAAATATTTATTTATTTAAGTACTTATTTATCTCAATATTCCAATTACGTAAATAATACATATATTATGTATACAGTAGGTACATTACATATATAGGTACCTGAATGAATGAATAAATGAATGAAATAATTTATTTTTTTCCAGAATACGAGTATATACACATAATAAAGAAACAATGAATACAAAAATACATATGTACATAAACAAATCATCAAATGTGGCACAAAGTTACCTCAACTATTCGGGAAAAAAATTTACTGCCTCACTAGACCGAGGTCTGTTCCGAGGCAGTAGACTATCTACTAATAAAAGCTCGTTTTGAGTATAAATCCATCCCAGAGAATGATGGAAATTATTTTTCTTGGTGGTTATTTTCAGAACAAGGGTGGGCAGTTAAGTATAAGAAAAACAAGAAAATTTTAATAAAATATGACACACCTACCTATGTACATACATAGTTTTGTAAATCAGAGTTGAATAAAATCTGACAATAGATCTGAATTTCTTTTCCAACGCGCATGCATACGATAGCACACATGACCCCACACAATCCTTGTTACCTCTCAAACGCTTTACATCTTTTCCTTCTCTAGAGAAGACTATTAATGCATGATGTACGAGTACTATAATCGTAAGGCCATCTCGTTAACACAATTGCTGAAAATGAGTAGAAATTCGATGCCGAGATTTGAAGACAATAGCAACAATGCCGGTAAATATGAAGGTAAATAAAAGCGTAGTAGAAATATATTTATTTATTTATTACACATAAACGGCGTAAGCTTTAATAATGTTTTTACATATAAAATGTAAATAACATAGGTACATGACATCAACAAAAAATACGCGAAAACAATAAGTCAAATCAACCCAGGCGATCTTCAATCAACAACTGCACAATATGGTGCAGGGGGCCAATACATACTTAATTATACATCATGCTAATACCAAAATGCTGATGTATCTCCGTCAGGCTGACACAAGGTAGACTAGGGAACCTGTATAAAGGTAGGAAGTCTTAAAGGATATAGCCATAGACTAAACAAGAGCGCCGCCATTTAATAACTTAGCACTTCCACTAGGTATACGCCATTCTTTCGCGATTGAAAGTACACTAATTTACCATTTAATTACATAGGTTATATTCCAAAGGTAATTTCCACACTGATTATACATAATGAGTCGCAAAAATCACTGAAATATCACCAGGATTAATGAAATTGTGGACAACCAATATGACACGCGATCATATGTTTAGAGACTTAATGGCGACTACCATAGATTTGTCATAGATATAGAAGGGGCTGAATGTTCAATAGTTCTTCCCACCTTTATATAGGTTCCTTAAGGTAGACAGAACGCGTGAGAGAGGGAGACAGAAACATTATAAGCGGCCCGATTAATAATACGAATAATACTTTTTGAAGAAATATTGCTTCTTCTAGTCAAACAGCAAATTTCATTATAGTACCTACCTGCTAATAATCGTATAGTTCATGGTACGGAATACACTACAAGGTATTTTGGTACGAATATATTATTACATGCTTAATCGCATACAGTCCATACAGCAATAATCCAATAAGATATACCTAGATTGTTCAATAAACAATTACGATTGTATTGTGTGCTAAGAAAATTGGTATCGGGTCAAAGCAATACAATAACACTAAACTCTATTATAGATGTTCAATGTTCATATTGTTCATGTCTTTAAAGTTTCGTTGATG
The DNA here is from genome assembly GCA_963576895.1 of Ceraclea dissimilis. Lineage (NCBI taxonomy): Eukaryota > Metazoa > Arthropoda > Insecta > Trichoptera > Leptoceridae > Ceraclea > Ceraclea dissimilis. The sequence continues at coordinate 3,836,606 of OY756360.1, forward strand.
GTGTTAGTAATTCGATACAAGCAAAACCGTACATATATTAATGAATATGGACACTCAGACTAATAAAATGGAAATCATGGGCAAATAAAAGAGGCGTTCGGAAGGCCACAGGAGAGATTAGTGGACGACGTAACCTTGATAGCCGATGGACAGTGGGCGCGAAAGGTGAGCAACAGAAAGCAGTGGAAACTTTCGGAAGAGGCCTGTACCCAGCAGTAGAGAGACCAGGGCTGAAGAATACGAAAAATTAGAATGGAGTAGGGATAGAGTGGTGCACTACTCATGTAAATTTTATTTTGCTGACGCCATCTACGAAATTTTAGAGTCTCTAAAAATTTTGGTTGGTATAACCGAAATACTGGTGAACTGCTGTCCTTCATATGATACTTACTAATATTGATAAGATGAAACATAAAATAATTTCTACCAACCAACAGTGTTCGTCTACTCTCTACTGCAATCAAGATGGAAAAAAGATCATTACTATTTGGCTGGGATTTGAACCTGTGAGCCAAAAATTCCTCAAGAACGCCACATCTGCTTAAAAATTTTAAACAGTTTTCACATTTGGTAAAAAAATGTGTGTTCCTTATATTATCAGTGCCATCTAGGTAATATTATGCAAAACAATGTAGGTATAGCTACCAATGTATATCGTTGTAGCTCGGTAATTTTTACTTTATAAACACAAAACACGGGTGTGAGGGCAGCCATTACTATTGTTATTATTATAACTCCTGTCTCATTACTCGTATTATCTCTTTATTCACTCCCAGTCATTGTTCCTTCCACTTCACTTCCACAAGTACACTCTAGAAATAATATTGTTGTGTTTGCTTATAAAAATCACTGTTATTTATTATTCACTGGTAGATTTACCACTTGTGCTGTAGATTTGGAGAAAATAATTTTGAGGTTATGTTTAAATCATCCCACATTTTTCGCCGAAGAAAAGTAACCATAATAGTGTGAGAATAGCGGGATTGGTAAATTCTGAGTAAAAGATGAAGAATATAAACATATGTTTGTGTTAAGCTGTAATTCTTCCCTCTGACCACCCCACAAGAGATGCAGTGTGAAAGGTAATCAATAGATGTCTGTTTTTTCAAAGAACACTGAAGATGCGTGACAATAATACAATTTTTTTAAGAATCTGAGCTTGCACAAATCCAAATACTTTTCAGCACATTTCATAGTAAGCGATGTCTTCAAGTGCAGAATACATCGTCGGCATTTGGGAGACTCTGACGTTCCAACCAATTGCCTACAGCCTTCAGAAAAGCCTGTTAGAATTTCACAGGGAACAATGCAGATAAAATAATTTATACTGTTCTTAATGAAACAGTTGTTCTTTCGTGAGATGTTCTTTTCATATCTCTATATGTATTGTCGCGAATCGTTTTGAACAATGGATTTATCTTACGGGTGCAGCACTTTATTGCACCATAAAAATGTCCGATGGCGACAATACTGTGTAGCGGCGCAGTTAGGTAGGTTCCTACTATATTCTTGTTTACCACAGTATTGTTAATTTTTACACTGTCCTGCGGAACTTTCTGCTTAAGCTCGTAATTTTTGAGTTACAACCTTTTACACTGTAAATGTTGATTACACGAAATGTAGTGTGGGTAGTGAGTTTATTTATTTATTCATTTATATATTTATTTTTTTTGTAGCTGTGACATTTTAAGTTAAGGGGAAGAGATCACTGGTAATGGTGGAATCCGTAATCAGGAGTATCCCGAAAACATATCCCTGTAATTAACATTCAACATCACATGTAGGTACGAAATTACTTAGGTACTAAACCTTCTGGTACCTAGAAATAGATTCAGAAATCAGAAATAGATTATAGTGCTTGCTACTTAAAAAAAAAAAGTATCTGATCAGATCTAATCACAAACGCAAATACATTCCTACACACCTTGCACTAGTCCTGTATTGCAAAGTGTGGAATACATCGCCAGCACCGGGTTTGAACCTGGCACCTCCCGCTTGAGAGACTGGCGCCTCAACCAAGTGCCCCAACGATATACCATTGTACCTACTTGTGAACTAATTATTTTTTATAGAAAAAAATGTATGAAAAGTTTGCGCAAATGTGACGAAAGCGAGAAGCAGTCTGGTGTTCTAATAATCGGAGGATTTGGTATATTTTGTCTCTTGTAGGTATTTTAGATTTCCTAGTTTTTACGGGACCCTAAAAAACAACATTGACAAAAAAAAAATAACGATTCTTCTATGGCGTTTGCCCCACGGCTAACAAACGTATATAAAACAAATTTTGTTTTTTATTTATTTATTTATTTACCCACTTTAATAATATGACCTATGGCAGTTTGTAGAATAAAGTTTTTCTCGCTGTTTTGGGGTCGAAATGTTTTTATTTGTCGACAGGAATAATAAATCAACTTCTGAGCAAAACTAATATGTAGGTCTATGTAGGTATAGCTACCTAATATAAACTTACAACAAACTAAGTAAGTACCTATTTACAACTGTATGTTGTAGTTTAGCCAACTATAATTATGTTTAGTGATATTGAAACTTCAGTTTGGAATCCCTAATCAATAAATTGAGCTGTATAACATCTACAAGGCACCCAGGCTATCTGTGCATGCCAGACTCAGCAGGCTGAGATGGGCCGTACATGTGCAGAGAATGCCACCATCACGGGTTCCAAAAAGGATCCTGGAAGGGCACCCAGGTGGAAGAAGGAGGGTCGGGAGGCCAAGGCTACGGTGAGAAAACGAGGTCAGGAAGGGCGCAGCAGAACTACTCCAGGCAACGAATTGGAAGGTCGCAGAAGGGACAGGAGAGGTTGGAGGAGAAGTCTCATGAGGGCCAAGGCTCGATATGGGCCGTAGAGCCATCGAAGAAGAAGAAGAAGAATCAATAAATTGGACAGATCTGTAATGCCCAAGGCACCATGTTAATAGAATGGATAGCTCGAGAATCCGGCGACCATAGTAGAAAGATCGCCGTCTGCCCGGAAGACCACCAAAGAGATGGAAAGATAGCTGGAACTCAACATCCCAAGAGTCACCACCTATAGCAGATAACAGATCCACAGGTCTAAGAGCAGAAGAAGATACACATTATACATAGACCCTACGTAAGGCCAACTTGTAGCGATTGATTGTTGAACGTGGAGAAGACAAAAACAAAATAAGTCGATTTAAGTTTGTTGCACTTTAAAGTACGTGGGATACCCACATTGTAGAGTTACCCCCCCCCCACTTCTTCCACTTTTTTATACTTTTCGAGTGTGCTGTAAAAGTCACGTGTTCATGTGGCTCCAATGAGACATTCACATCTTTTTCAGCAATGAGGTTTGCTAGCCCTTCTGAATAATATCATTTAATTACTTGGACAAAAATAATCTATGTTAGGTTGAATACACATACATACGTATCATTTTTGTACGCATATACACATCTCACACCTCGATGTTAAGTTTCTGAGGATTTTTTTTTCCATTATTTTATTTCAAACCCGCGGGCCACGTGTTTTGCACAACTGTCTTATAATATGTAGTGTAGATAGTATGGTATTGCTTACTTTTTGCCGGGTACCAAATTCAATCGAAACTCTTCCAAACTGAAAGATAAACAATAGGTTAAAAGGGATAAAGGGAACGTATTATTGTTGTTTGAGACTTGTGATACGTCAAAGAGTTGCATATCAATACATCGAACCATCGTTTTTTTAATCACGTAATACCAATAAATATCTATTATAGTGAGATGTATTTACTTGCCATGCATACATACTCTTAATTGGAAGGTTGAACTGAATTCTGTCTTCTATGTATAACGTTATATATTAATTTCTTTCATTAACAAACTAAGTTTTTACTAATGGGTTAACAGGAATTCCAGCTTTGCGACTAGGTCGCCCTTGTGAACAATTTTGTAAGATTTATTACATAATTATCTAGTTATATTGTAGGTTATTACACTGTACAGCGAATAGCTCCTCCGTACGCGATATAACAATTGTACGAATTACGAATGATCTGGGACTCATCTGGGAGTCAAAACTCGGTGTGAAAATTTATTAAGTATTTTATTTCCTTTGGTATGTATGTAGGTATGGGTAGTAGGAACTCTCTTTAATTAGTTCGAGAGTAAAAAAATATAGTAATTAACTTTCATCTAAACGTTATTTACAACCTACGTGAAGAAAGAGTAGTAGGTAATAATAAATAAATAAATAAATAAATCTTTATTGACCAAAATGATTACAATGATTACAAAAAAATAAGACAATCTTGTGTGCCAAAAGGCGGACTTATTGCTAACGCAATATCTTACAGTCAACCCGAGATAAGAAAAAGATAACTTATATAATATAAATAATAATAAAGCAAATAAATATATAGATAGACATACACATACATACAGACATAAATACATACTAATCGATAATAAGACAAGAGATAAATATACATACATAAAAAAAAAAAAAGATAATGAGCTTTTAATAAATTTAAATGTATACGTATACACACAGGGGAGGGGAGGGGGGAAGAGCGGGATGGGAAATAAGGGACCACTCGCTGTGAACATTTGGACCTGAGGTCGACGACACAGAGAAGAAGAAGCCGGAAAGACTAACGAGCAACGACCATCCTACGAAATGAGTTCAGCGAAGAACAAGTGCGAATATTAGCTGGGAGCTGATTCCACAGTCTTGCGCTGTGAACCGTAAAGGAGTCTGTGTAGAAACTGGACTGATGAGGTGGAATCAACAGGAGATTGTTATCAGCTGAACGGAGCGGGCGACCATGACAGTTTAGGAATTGAAAACGCTCCCTTAGATAAGAAGGTGAAGAAGGGTCAAAAAGAATTTTAAATAATTGGCTTAATATATGGATATCTCTTCTATTCGGAATGGTTTTCCAACCAAGTCTGAGACGGTAGTCAGAGACATGATCATATTTTTTAAGACCAAAGACATAACGGATGCACGCGTTCTGCAGGCGTTCAAGTTTATTTAAGCCTTCAACTGAAAGATCAAGATAACATACATCGGCATAATCCAGAATGGGATGGATGAGTGATTGAATTAACATTTTCTTGGTTTCAAGATTGAGGAAATTCTGTAGTCTCCTGAGCGAATGCAAAGAACCAAAAACCTTTCTACTAACTTCACCAACCTGCTTCTCCCAAGACATCCCGCTGTCAAAATAGACACCAAGATTCTTAACATTATCCGAATAGGGAATGGTGGAGCCATTCAACACCAGAGAAGGTAGAGGAGCCAAATCAAGTGAGGACAAAAGCCTGTAACTGCCCATCAAAATCGCCTGAGACTTAGCCGGATTAACCAGCAGCCCATGTTGTGTACACCATGAACTTATATGTTCTAGATTGAGGTTCATGTCGTAAAAAGAAGAATCAATGCAGTCCAGATCGAAGTGAATATATAGCTGAAGATCGTCAGCATACAGATGGTAAGATCCACGAAGGCAGCGAGCTATCGGATTTATAAACAAGGAAAAAAGAAGAGGAGACAATATGCCACCCTGGGGAACCCCAGCCCGAAGGTCCGTCCAATCAGAAGCACCTTCCGCAGTGAATACTCTCTGTCGCCGATCCCTAAGGTAGGAGTCCATCCAGCGAAGAGCAACTCCAGTTATATTGTGGGCCTCCAACCGCGCCAGAAGAAGATCATAATCAACGCAATTAAAGGCGCTACTAAAATCGAGTAGGGTCAACAGCGTGAGCTGCCTCCGCTCCATAGAAAACCTGATGTCTTCCGTTATTTTCAGCAACGCTGTGGTGGTGCTATGTCCCTTTCTGAATCCAGATTGACAAGAATCCAGAGCATTATGTGAAAGAAGATAATCGTTAAGCTGTTGAAGCACTAGCCTCTCCAGCACCTTGGAAAGGAAAGGCAAAATCGAAATTGGTCGGTAGTCCCCCGGGGAAGCCGGTGTAGTAGTTTTTGCAAGGGGGATTACATTGGCAATCTTCCACTCCGCCGGGAATACGCCCGATGTGAGCGAAGAGTTAATAATGAATGTGAGAACGGGGATAATAAATTGTAAAATAAGGGACAACATCTTCAGACTTAGTCCATCATAGCCCACAGCAGTGGACTTAATAGACAGGAAAGACTTCCGTACTTCATCCACAGTTACAAGTCTAAAGACAAAAGGTTCAAAATCGAATACAGCCCCGTCCCTAATGTTGATTAGAGACTGCTGCTTAATGCTGGGTTCAATCACCACGGGCAATGAGGAGAAATGGGAATTTAGACCATCAAGATCTACTGAAGACAAATCAGACGAACCCTGCCTACCAAGACCCTGTTTTCTCAGAAACTTCCAGGTGAGATTTGAAGAAGATGAAGATATGCCACTCTGGAAATAGTCCTTCCTAGCTCGACGGCAAAGTTGAGAGCAAAGGTTTCTTAAGCTTACGTAGCTCTCCCACCTTTCTTGACTTTTCGTCTGTTTAAACTTAGTTTTAGCTCTGTCTCTCCTCGCCATCAGTCTCAGTAATTCTTCGTTTAACCAGGGAGTGGGTGGATGTTTTAGGGGAATAGTTATGACTGGAGCGTGATTGTCGAAGAGTCTGATGACATGATTATTGAATTCCGTCACCATGGTGTCCACACTATGAGCGCTGTAGACGCTTTGCCAGTTGATATTCGCGGCGTCCTCGTCCAATTGGTTCCCATTTATACGTCGAAAACTACGAAAAGAGTGCATCTTAGGTTTAGGTTTGGGCATCTTAATTTTGTGAGATAAATATATCAAGTCGTGATGGGAAAACCCAGATGCCGTGAATTGACCATGATTTCTAACTTGGCTGGGTGAAGACGTTATTATCAAGTCTATAAGACTTTCACTTGTCGGTGTATGGTGAGTTGCACGCAGAGGGAGAAGGTGTAAGTTCAAACCATCTAACAGATTAGTCAGCTTAGTGGCTCTGAGATCATTCTTAATAATACACGTGTTGAAGTCTCCCATCAAAACCGTGTGCTCATAGTTATGAGCCAGAGACTCCAATAGAGTACCTAGGTACTTAGTAGGAAAAGAATAAGTATATGAAAAAAACACCAATAATCGCATTGATTATGATATAGCGAGTGACAATAGATAGAAACAAAAACATCGATGTTTGCATATACCTACTGTTTCAGAAGTTTTACACCACTAAAATTGTTTGTATTTGTGTATTGTTGCGAATATATTGTGCGGGCGGCTTGTACGGTACATAATACTATGAAAGTTTTAGTACGCACACAAATTCAAAAATAGGACAGATGTTTAGCAGTTTGTTTAATTATTATGGAAAAGCAAGGAGGTTTTAATATCTCAATGTGGAAAAGTAACATTTTAGTGCAAATAAAAGTAATAAAGTACAAAAAGTAATTGTAATGTAAAATGCATTGAATAGATTGGCAATGTGCGAAGTGATTTAGATCTTTCATTATTTTACAAAGCAGTGGTGTTAATAATAAAATCCACACTTTTAATGGATAGGGCGCCCCAAACGAAACTTCAGGGTTCGATAAGATCATCCCATTGCTATTTACCTATTTCACTGATTGCATGGATTGGTGACAGGATCCTAACAGACTGTCGCGTTTGAGTGAAAGAAATCGTATGGTGCTCCTTTCAAACTGCATGAATGTGACCTAAGCAAGAAGTGTGTGTACGGAGAAGGGGTCTTGACTTTCTGTCATCTCAGCCTACCCCGCAAGGGACGCAGTGCGAGAGGATAGATATATGTGTCTAACGCTAAGGGTTTAAAGCTGTCAAAATGATGACCTGCTATTTTGAAAATCTCAGGATTGAATTAGCCAGTAAATCGTACCTATGTTTATAAAAACACATAAGTAAGTACTAAGCACATTTTCGATGTTCAAACATTTATATCTCATTACTGAAAGAGATATTAAAAGTTAGCAAATTTTTTTTAGAGGACACTCCAAGATGTACCACAATAGTCGCGGGGAGCTATGCAATCACTAATCTGATGTTTTTAATAGTACATACAATTTATTTTGACCTAAAGGGCTGACATCTTGTGTACCATTTTCATACATTGTCTTTTTGAATGATAATGGTACCTCCGTACTCACTTACATACTTGTGAAATTTACTATTGGGACAAAAACAATGTGAAAAGACAACACACTTATTATCTGTACCATCCGTCTTGACCACCGTTCTGACGTTACCTGCAAGTGGAGCTTAGATTGTATTGTTGGTAGCCCTGATTGTCGAATCTTGCCGTAAGAGCTGTCAAAGGTTCCCAATATTCTCACATTGTATCTTTTACAAGTAACCTACAATGCCGAAAATATTAGAAAAGCGGCGCTAGAGAAATCATTTTAAAGGCAGGATAGTTTTGGGGGTTGGAAAAAGAAAAAAAATACTCAGATAATCCTTTTAAACCGCCATAACAAGTTAGAAAAAATGTTGCCAGTTTATTCTAATAATTCGAAAATTGGCAAGTTTTTTTAAACAACAGTTCTCTAATATAATTTTAAAGGAGCGCAAAAATATAACCATATCTTATTATCACATCAAGCAACACTAAATCAAGTTTGCACCAGGGGACTTCTAACGCGAAATGCACTGTATTGATTTTTGTCAGTTCTTTGTATCAGTAGTGAAGCTATGTGTGTTTGTGTGTCGTCGCATATCGGATTCAGAAAAGTTTACCGCTGTCAAACGACCTTTAAGCCATGGAAAACAATATATCATTTTATAGTAACGCTTATAGAGAAAACCATCCATATAAATTATATTATTTCTATACAAATATTGAAAATTCTACTAAAAATAGAGTCTGGACTTCAAATTAAATCGTAAATGCTTTAGTCTTCACAGTATTTTTTATTTTATTTAAAAGATCTGGTCTTGTATACACAAACCCAAATATTTTCCTGAACACTTTGCAGTAAGCTAAAAGCTTGTGTGGTGAAGTGGGGTAAAGTCGTAAGCACCGAGATTCGAACCCGGCACCTCCATACTGGAAATCCGCGTTCCAACCAGCTGCACCAACAATCTGCCTACTCTTGATTACTTACAAAATACAACACATAACCTCATACGACCCTTGTATCCCCCCGAAACGCTTTACACATTTTAGTCTTTAGAGAAAGCTGATCCATTTTTTCACAGAATCGTATTGTCACCGAGTTTACGTACCTATCTTCGCAAATTTTCAGCTTTTTAAGTAGTCAGGAAGCGGTGGACAAACAAAAATTCTAGTAACATCAATGGAATGAAGTAAGGTAAAATATTGTTAAAAATGACTGAGAAAACTCGTCTTCCAATTGGTATTGATCCAGTATCGGAAATAAGTAATGTTAGTGGTCGTGAAATCAACTCGTGAAATAGTGATTGTAATAGAAACTCGTGAAGTGACGATTACCTTCACAAAAGCTCGAGAAGATACGTTCTCGTATGTAATAATAATAAAAAGTCATGTTTCCTACGTTAAAAATCCAACTACGGTGACCCTCGCCTCTAAAGAAAGATACTAGGTTGAATAATAAAACTGGTGCACTCGTAGAAAATATCCTTTTATAAAATCCTTTTATACATTATGCAACCATGAGTATTAGTTTTAAACCGTGCCCTGCTTATGATGCGCCACTCGACCCGAATTTCCATAAAGTATTAACGGTAACGTGAACGGAAGTATCGCGAGTTTTCATAGGGATATACGGAAGATAAATTAAAATTGGAAGATTTTTTCGTTTACTGCTGAGCAGTGAACATAGTTGACAAGACATCGCGATTCGGTGTCACTGTTACGAGTACGTTACGGAATCAGCGACTATGAATATGGTATTTTGTGGACGTTAACGTTCTCATCTGTCATTATAATTAAGTTTCTAGCTAATTAATTTATTGCGAGGAATTTGAAAACACAGACAGTGTCACTGTAACGTTACGGATTTCGCAACTGAGAAAATAAAATCATGTTGAAGTTACCTAACGTTATCCTCTCACTTTGTTTGCGTAATTCGATCTGTTACGTGACACGTTTCAGAGAATTTTTATGTAGGTAGATATATATGGAAATAATCTAATTAGGTACTCGTTGTCACTGTAATGGTACGGAACCCGAAACTATGAAGATTTTTTAATAATATTTTCTTAACGTCGACCTACAACATTCTTGAATCAATTATATTACTTGTGCTCCAGTATTTTTGTTATTTTTTTCTCCATACATGTAGCCTTGAACTATATTGTAGTTAGTATTGCCCCAGAACAGGCTTTCGCCTAGTGGGGCAATAAAATCCAATACTTGTTTCTTACTTATATTTTTTACTTTGTTTTATTGTGTGGATATTAAATAAATGAAATGAAATGAAAACCTTCCATTTTTCATAATATAATATAAAAGTGACAGGCAATGTAAAATACAGTTTACTTGCAGAGATTTTCAAACATACGAGTAATGTAAGGGTGCCTTCCCACGACAAGTGAATCCGGATTCGTACGCGAATCTGGATTAATCCCTTCCGGATGGATGATTTCGTGCACGGGGTATGGGGAAATAGTTCCTTATTTTTATAATAATATAATACTTCATTGTATTAATATTTTTAACTTTTTAACTTTAACGTTGTAAATTTTGAAAATATCTTGAGTCCGTTGAAGCAATAAATAAATAAATATATAATATAATAAATAGATAATAATAATTATCTCTGTCATACTGTTGAATATATACTAATTCTGTTTTTGTGTTTAAAAATTAGATCGATCAGGTACGAGAATAAATTATTGTCTTTACACCAATATTAATTGTAATTTAGTAAAAAAAAATAAAAGAAAGCATTGCCTGCGGCATTAATTAAACTTGTTTGTGGGTGATATATTTTAAAGTTTGTCACACGGAGTTTTTGTATCTTGTATCACGCGTTATTTTTCAACACCGGTTTTTCTCAAATTAGCTGCTAATCTCTTTCAGTCCCGTTATGGGCCCGCTACACGCTCGCGAGTCACCACGACCTTTTGGTGTTCATGAGTAAAAAGGCGTCAACGGTCGGTTACGTACATGTCAAGATAAACGATCCATCCGCACCCCTTTTTACTCATGAACACCAAAAGGTCGCGGTGACTCGCGAGCGTGTAGCGGGCGCATTATGTGTCGGGGTGTACATTATATTTATTTTGTACGGGAAAAAATGTCTGCCATAACTGGAAATTAGAGAACCCATTAAATAATTTATTTATTTATTTTTAATATTATTAATGTCGATATTATCAGAATAAAAGAATACCGGCCCAGTAACAGTGCAAAAATTGTGCTGTTTCAGGTCCGTGGTATTAGAAAAATATAATGATTGGTACCTTAAACTTTTTTTCATTTTAAATAAAATTATAATTTCTTTATCATTCGTGTGTTATTTAGACTAATAGATTAGGTACATAATTTTTGAAGGGAGACATTTGAAAGATTGGCATCATACTGATAAAATGCACCACATGGACTTATAATTCGATGTAACAAAATTCCAGAAAAATTAATTCAATAAATAATAAGAAAATATAATGTTCCCCACTCTATGGCAACTGGGGAATCTAAATTTATACATTATTTATTTTGATTTTTATTTTTCGAATCATGCGGGTGTCTGCATCTCTTTCACTCTCGTTGTATATTGTAACAGTACGAAACCCATAAGCATATTGCTCAAAATAAATAAACCCCACAAAAGCCGTACAAAAGCCACACAGGATTTTTTTTAGGGATAAAAGCACAAATCTAATTGAATTTTGTAAATAAAATTAATTGTATCGATTAGTATTCGAGTAAATTATATTTGGAACTAGAATAGATTAAAAAATACGAATAAGCAAGCGGATCTAAAATGGGATAGACAATGATTTCAACATTTTATAAATAATTCATCTACTGAAATCCAACTAAAAAGTTTAAGCTTTTATTATTTGAGGATTTTTTATTGGTTTTTAATCATCTGTAGACCATATTTAAGGCACTTGGAATCGTCAGGTTTACAAACACAAAATCAAATGCAATAAATCAATAAACACAACAAAAAAGAATGAAAGCAATAAACACATAGACAATACAAAACTATAACACATTTGTGGTACAATTTAATGCAGGTCTGGATGTAAATTGTCCAGAACTACATTAAGTACGTCATATTTCTGAAGGGTTTTTGTGTTTTTTGGGGTTCATACTACATCATCGTAAATACTCCTATGGGTTTTTCTTCGGAAACCGTTGTGTATACACGCGCTGAAACATGTAAGTAGGGTTGTCAACATTTTTTCAGCTGATTATTCCATCTGCATCAATAAGTAATTTTAAAAAGTTATCGGAAGCCTGGTTGCTAACGCGCTCGATCCTCGATGCCGACATACCCCACTTCACGACACAAGCTTTTAAGCTTGTTATGAAGTGTACAAATATGTATCAGGGTGTAATTCGATAATTTTATGAAAATAAAAGAAAACATACACATTATCTTATTGTTCTTGATATCAGTTCTTAACTCTTTTTTTGTTGCTTCCTTCATTGTCCCCTCCTTTCTTCCTCTTCTTCTTCCTCTTCCCATGCTTCCTCCTTCCCTACCATAAATGTTTTATAGATATAAGATATATATTTTTAACTATGTAATGTAATCTATTTGTTTTGCGTGTGTGCTAATTGTGAACGGATGTAATTGGTCTTGTGTATTGATATTTTTGTATTAATGTACCTGCCAATGTTTGTTTTTGTGACTGTATCTGTTCCATGTGCAATAAATAAATAAATATCTACTTATCTATTTAAATAAAAACTGTCATTTTATGAACTGCTTGAATTTTATAATATTTTTATTTGCTAGAAAAGTGTGGTTTTCTCAATTTTCAAATTAATGTAAATTACACACTCATTCGTCAGTCGAAAACTGCAGGCAATGATATAATTCTTAAACTACGTTTAAATTTTACAAGTGAAGCGGATTTGGTTGATATTTTCTTAGTTGTTGCCAAAAAAATATATATATAGTATTTTGCGATCCATATATTTCTTGCAACTCACTTTCAATATTATTATTATACTCTAGTACGGTTGACAACCCTCTTTGTTAGTGAATATATATCCGAAAATATATCGAATAATAATTATTTTTATTGTAAAATTGTTACAAAAATATACAAATTACCCGACTAGCAAAAATTACAACACGTTATTTTCAGTTAATGTAGGTAGCTACATGTTATCAATTTAGTATCATATTCTTGTATTATTTTTGTACCTATGAATAACTTTTGAATCAGTATTAATTTACAGTAAGTAATGTTAAGAGTATGCATACCGACATTTCAAAAATTTCTAAAAACGGGAGACCTTCTATCTCGACAACCGTTATTAATTATGCTTTGGAACAAAATAGGGTAGATGCATTGCACCTTTATATAACCGTATATAACCGTAAAATATTTTTTATATCTTGTATAGATTTCTCAAAAAAAAATGGAAAACACCTCTGATCTTTTTTCCGAAAGACGGAATCTCGTTTCCTGAAAGTCGTTGAGTAAAATTTTTTTTTGTACTGATAATATGCATTAAAACCTAGGGAATAACCGTAAAAGTTTTTTGATAGACGCAAAATTAACCTCAAAAAAATAAAAAAAACGCTATTTGTACCATTTTATCATGCGATTGTCACGCGATTTTGAACCTTAATGCCGTGGGAAAAGACTGTGACGTCATTCCTGGTGCCAATTATATAGGAAATACCTACCGATTCGGTATAAGTAAAACTTTAAGTAAAAGTTAATGTCGCCGCCACACGCTTGCGAGCGTCTACGAGTTTATTTCGTTCATGAGTAAAAAGGCGCCAACGGTCTGTTACGTACACGAGCCAAGACAAACGTTCCATCCACACGCCTTTTTACTCATATACACAAAAAACTTGTGGGCGGCGACAAATGGAATATATATGTATTACGTTTAATTTTATTATTTAATTATTTAACACACACACACACACACACACACACACACACACACACACACACACACACACACACACACACACACACACACACACACACACACACACACACACACACACACACACACACACACACACACACACACACACACACACACACACACACACACACACACACACACACACACACACACACACACACACACACACACACACACACACACACACACACACACACACACACACACACACACACACACACACACACACACACACACACACACACACACACACACACACACACACACACACACACACACACACACACACACACACACACACACACACACACACACACACACACACACACACACACACACATTTTGTAATTATCAAACTATAAATTAACATTGAAATAATTGAAAAAAAAGTTTAATTTTAATTAAAATACATTTTAAAATAGAAAAGAAGAAATAAAATGAAAAAAACTGTCTGTTTGGGATGTTTCCTAAAGAAATATCTACGTATATGTATATTGGATTCAACACTTGTATTGCAAGTTATCCAAACGCTATGGATTAGACGGATTCATCTGGATTCATCAAGGCGTGTCCGCGGATTCACAGGCAACCTATTTCCCACGATCCGTGCACGTCTGCGATATTACGTACCGCCATACAAATCGCTATGAAAAAGTCTGTAGATTCACGGACTCACTCCTTCCCACGGCATGCGAATCTACGGACGAAGCAGGATTCACCTTCCGTGGGATATAGCCATAAGAAATAATTGAAAAGGTGTCATCACTGTCACTGTAACGGTACGTATATCACAAATAAGACAAACAGTTTCGTTTCCGTTAACGTTTTCGTCTTCGTGCCGTTCTAGTGATGTGAGTCATTCAAGATGGTAATAATATTTCCTGGTACACGAATAGTATTGTAAGGGGAACTGGGGGTCGGAGGTTAGGAATAAATTACGGGACCGAGTGGGAGCATGTTTACGTGGGAGCATGTTTACCTGTGCACCGACAATCCCGACTTATTGCTTGAGCGACAAAGCGCAATGTTACCTTATGGTTGTAGGTATGTATCTGGTTTAATATTATCTAGGTATCTTTATAATATCTATCTCCCTATATAATGTAGGTACAATACCTGTATGGGTTAGGTACATAGTAAAATAATATCTCTCCCGTCGTCACCTGAGATTTGTTGTATTTTGAGATTTTGACTAGGTATTTGTATGCACCCATGTATAGTCCGAGAGCCCACTGCTTAATTTATGACGTATCTGTTTTTTGATCGAAATGTGGTACAAATGATAGCTTACCAATAGGGTTTTACATCGCACTAGGCTTGCCTATCAAAATCTTGCCGCAACCCCCCTTGTCCCCCCCGAAAAGGTCCCTCTTCGCGGTTTTTCGCATTTTGTAGGAATATAGTAAGAGATAGAAGAAAGTAGTTAATGACAAAAATAATCCTTGCTAAATTCTCTACAAAAAATGTTAAGTCAATTTTTTCATAGGACTAGTAGTTTACCCGTAATGGCCAACAGTTAAACGATTTCAAATACAACAGTTAAACGAATGTCACTTGTTTGGTAGTTTTGTAAATAAACAAGGCTACTTAGGTTACCTTTGATATTTTGTGAAATATAAAAGATATGAGTGTTTGAAAATTGGTCTAATTTTGGTCTTTTTATTCTCAGATGATGCTGTAAAAATCATGCGAGAAATTTGAATTTGAACCTATATAAAAAATTGAGATATGAGGTCATATTCGAGAGGTGAGTGACTGTAAGACGGGTGAATAGAATCAATGTGAATTTATTATTATGATGCTGTTGTTTGAGCTCGCTGAGAGAATAAAGGAAGATAGGATGAGTTAAGAAGGAAGAAAGACGAGGTGTGAGGAATTGCGACCGTCTGAAACTCGAAACAAATTTATTTAAGAAGTTTCCGTGGTTCAATAGGATTGCGTTCTATATATTGTCAGGTGGATGAATGCGTTCCAATGTTCACATACTTAATTATTTATTGTAGTACTAAAGTATTACTACATTTCATTTCATTTATCGTATGGCCAACATCACGACTATTTTAATACCTATTCGTTATGTCAAAGTGTACAAAAAAGTTAAAAGTGCAAGGTGAATTGCTTGTCGAAGACTTAATTCTAGTATACCTACAAAGACATGTTTTTAATTTGTACGTCCAGATTCATTTTACTAACATTATGACTAAGAAAAACTATACAGAATGTAAAAAATAAGACAAATGTCCATGAAACGTGTGTAATTTAGAAGAGCGAGACTCTATTGTACAGCTAATTGGTTCGCATTGGATAATTTATAACAGCGAGGTATCGTTTCAAAACTTGTATTCGAGATTATAAATTATTCCTGTTATATGCCTTTGGATTCTTTATTAGGGTTGTGGAATCTGACACGAAATTGTTGGAAACTGAAGAGTGTCTGGTGACAATTACTTCGCATCGTCAGGGGAACATGACAATGACTAATGGAAGGTCGTGACATCGTCTGGTTGGAGTAACAGGAACCAGAGACACCATCCAATATATGAGTCTTTTTATGCCAGTTGGGAAACAATAGATTTTTTTATGTCATCCACTAGAATTTTAAACATTCCAGTTCTATTTCTGGACGGATGTTATTAATGTGAAGCATCAAGTTGTTGTTAACTAATTGGACACAAGGTTCCCTGCGCGATTGTTGTCGCTGTCACAAGCTCATTCTAAGTTTTTTTTATTATAATTGTATGAAAATGTCAAACATTTTATTGAGATATTTACTTATTATTGTCTGGTGTTATGTTCTACGTACGTGCCCCACAAGGAATTTGCCGAAAGAAGTCAAAATCTTTCCTAATACTTAAAACTATGCTTAGTATATTTTTTTAAAAGGATTAAATCCCAAATGTTTTTCTATATGCTCTTCACAGTAAACTAAAAGCTTCGAAAAGTTTAGAATATATCACGTGCACTGAGATTCGAATACGGCACCTACATTTTGCAAGTCCGCATTTCGTGACAACCACATAGAAACTTTGGTATGCAGGAAGGTAATTCAGGGGATTGTAAAATGATCGATTCAAACCGTTTTTGACACGAGTGTTTTGAATGAGTCAGGTGTTCGTAAAATTTACATAATTTCCAGGAGTTCCGCCACATATTCCAAATGTCCCAATACGAAATTTTGTGGATAGAGATCCTTTTATACACACATCATTATCATGATTAACCAATTCTTAGGATACATTGTAGTAGTAGTAGTATTTTTGCCTACCAATATAGGATTAACCTCGGTCCATTTTGAATAATACAAAAATGGACTGGTCAGTGGAAGTACCAAGGAATAGAGGACGTCCGAAGAAGTCCTTTGAGGAGACCATCATAGGATAGGGGACATGGAACACCTGGAGCTTACTCCAGAATACTGCCTCGATTGGGGCAAATGAAGAGAAAGATCCGAGCCGCCGACCCCAAATAAATGGGATTTGGCGCGAAGATTTGGAGAAGAGCATTTAAAATAACCCAGGATTAGTTTCTTGGGTTTTGAGAACCATAATCTTGAATTCACTGGTCGACGTACGTGGGCAGTTACAAAACTCGTCCAACAATCCATACCTACCTATAAAATATTACGTATCTACATCACTATCACAAGATTGGATTTTGTAATAATTGCAATAGCTTCTTGATGTCACAGTACTTGTGAATATTAATATGAAATCATATAGGACGGCCCACGCACGGCATTCTGCAAGCTTTTATATGCGGTGAGCTTAAAAGCAATCTCATTGAAGGTAAAAATATGAAGAAGTATTTCTTATTAACGTCGACTTCAATAACGCAATGCACAATGCTGTCTTGTCCAATATTAAATATTCTTCAGTATAATTTGTACGTAGCATATTATTTATAGAAAACAATTACAAATAAACTTGAGAGAAAAAACAAAGATTGCAACAAGAATAAACTGTACAAGGTAAGGTGGTCGATGATGAAAGGATAAGATGAAAGAAGAGGTGCAAGGAAACGCATCCATTCATGAACTATGTACTTGGCTGAACCACCTCGACTAGATCACCAAAGGAGGATGCGTTTTGAGTAAAATTAATCCTACAGTGTATATGACGAATTCCATGAATGTGACTGAAGCAAGAAGTGAGTATTAGGATAGGAATGTTTGGCATTATGTTGTCATTGTTTAGATATGGAATGAATACAATCATCATCATCATCATCATCATCGGGTTGACTGTAAGATATTGCTTTTGCAATAAGTCCGCCTTTTGGCACACTGTATTATCTTGTTTTGTTTTTGTTGTTACATATATTTACTGACCAATAAAGTTTTATTTATTTATTATTTATTTATTTATCATCATCATGTCAGCCTCCCTGCGTCTATTGTTGAACATAGGCCTCCCCCATTGATCTCCACAGCTCCCTATCCTGGTAGGACCGCATCCAATAGAATAGAATAGAATATACAAAATACTAATGTTTAACGACCTGATAAATAGAGATATTTTGATATATAGGTATTTGAACTTTTAAAATTAGGGTAAAAAGTAACGCAAACAATTTTAATAAAAGTGCCCTAAAATGTGAAAGAAAACGGTTAAAATAATATTTTAGGAATAAATATACCTACGTTTGGAAATTGTTATTGAAGAAGACATCAAAAAGATTTTCTCATGCGAAGCTTCCGCAAATGCTAAGCTTAGTGGAGAAACTAAAAGTTTACTTAAGGCCGGAGAAGGTGAGGGCTTTTGTTTGTGTTGGACGCCTCGGGGTGTGTATGGAATGGGGGTAGAGTAAAATATAGGAGAAGAGTATAAAGGACGAAGGGGTAGGTTGGATATTTCATCACAACCGCAATGAGAGTGACTTTTCAGCTTGAATAATAATACCCTGTACACTGTTGGTATACAGGAACCCTCCTGTGCAAATAACATTAGTATTTACTATCAGAAACCAGACACTGGTATGTCCAGCTGGAAATGTACTGTAAATGTGGGCAATGTGGTATTCATTATTTTATGTAAGAAGGTTTCCTGTTTGATTTTGTTGTCGACGAAATTGGTTTATATATTTATTTTTATTTTATTACAACTTCTAGCACAAAACAGATAACAAATGTGGATATAAATAATAATATGAAAAAAGACTAATCAGTCCATTCATAATTCAGCTATCACTCACAAGCATGCGCCACAGTTAAAGTAAATCATATAAGTTCATTCCGGTCGTCTCACACACCCATACTCAATCTCGCTCACACACTCATCCATCGCACACGCACACCTAGATTTTACAATATTATTAAACATAAAAGAGAAAACAAACAAGATGGGAGGGAGTCAGGGAGGTAATATGGATGAAGTTAGCCTATGGTGATGGTCGAACGTAAAAATATATTTTTGTCGTCTAAAACTTCGTAGCTAATAGCTATACATGTTGTATATACACATTTTTCAAAAAAATCAAGGAAAAATAAAGCATTTAGTGCATAATTATGTATGTTGATGGAATAAGCAGATATGTGTTAACTTACTGCATAAAGTAATTAAATCTTACTTAACAAAATCAAAAAAATGTATAGCAATTAATTGATAGCAGAGGGCGGCGGAGGTGGCTCGGGTGGAGAGAGCGTTGGCGTAGGGTGCCGGATTACTGGAAGTGTCTACGTACTGAAGTGTCGGATTAGCGAGATTCTACACACAAAAAAAAAACGTTTTGTAGAGATTCGCTCTCAATTTTCATTCGCCCAACATTTGCGTATAACATCCTAAGCTGATGTTTCGACGTTAAGTTGTGTAGGTACCTACTCGTATATTGTGAAGCTTTCCCGAACTTTTATTAATCTAGGATGTGACAGCCTGTATCGTAATTACTTTTCAAGGGCTGAACTGTGGAAGGACTGACAAAGATATTATTATACTGAATCTTTTGCTGTCTGTATGTCTTGCTGTAAAAATCCTTAGATGTCATTAGTTTTGAGACTTTAGGACATGGCACCCGGAATGACGTCACAGTCTTTTCCCACGGCATTAAGGTTCAAAATTGCGTGACAATTGCATGATGAAATGGTAAAAATAGCGTTTTTTCCATTTTTTGGGGTTAATTTTGCGTCTATCAAAAAACTTTTACGGTTATTCCTTAGATTTTAATGCATATTATCAGTACAAAAATAAAATTTTACTCCGCGACTTTCGGGAAACGAGTTCCCGTCTTTCGGAAAAAAGTACAGAGGTGTTTTTAATTTTTTTTTTTTGAGAAATGTATACAAGATATAAAAAATCTTTTACGGTTATTCCCTAGATAAAGGTTCAATGCATCTACCCTATTTTATTCCAAAGCATATTTAGTAACGGTTGTTGAGATATAAGGTCTCCCGTTTTTAGAAATTTTTGAAATGTCGGTATGCACACTCTTAAGTGTCAAATAAAGACTGTACAATTCTGTACTTATGTGAATAAGTGCGTACTAACTAAGTCAGACGTAAAAATTAAACACTTTTAATTTCAGCAACTTCTTAGGTGAGACTAAAATGTTCATACGGATTGGAAATTAAATTTAAAAAAAAAAAACGTGTCACTGGGCATAATTAGAACTCTTTTTCTCGATTGTACGCAATATCGTTGTCTCGCATTAAATATTGCCGAAATAATTGCTATACGATTATATTGCGAAATAGTGTTAATCAACACGAGTTGTCGCAATTATTGCTCGAAAAGTAAGTGCACCTTTAGTAAGCTAGTCGTAAATCACATTTTCCTTTCGTATTATATTTGTATTGTTTTCGCCTGTTTTAGCAGACCTTTGAACACTTGTCCTTAAATAATGAAATACAGATGGAAGAATAACGTACGTAATATGCAAAGAGATCAACAGAATCAATGTTTGATCCTATGTTTGTTTACTCAATACTATTTTATCAATGATGCTATCTCTATTTGAGTACGTCGCTATATTTTGATGTGCTTTCTACGTAAATAGGAAAATATGAGAATTTCAATACCAAATGAAAATTTTCACATTAATTCCGACTTTAGAGTATTTCCGTTTTTTGTTGTTGTTGGGTTATAGATTAGTTGTAAAATTACAGTCATTTATGGATAAAGGTTCAGTGTATCTACCCTATTCTTTTCCAATGCATATTTAGTGTGGTTGTCGAGATCTCAAGTTTCAAAAATCTCTCTATTTTTAATGTCAACACGCCTACTCTTAAATCTTTTAAACCCCACTATTCAATTTTATTTCTAAAAGGACATCATATTTTAACGTGACAATTTGAAGAGTCTACATTTTTAAAATAAAAGTCTTTAGGCTTGTACCTAACACTTCACAGTAAGCTAAAAGCCTGTGTTGTGAAGTGCAGAATACATCGTTAGCACTAAGATTGGAACCCGGCTCTTCGAGGTTGGAATTCCGCGCTCCAACCATGTGTTGCACTCCATTTATTTTGGATATTTACAAGGAGATATTTATTAACTTTCGTTACCTCACCGTAGAAATTGGTTGACAGCATTTTGAAAAATATGGCTTCCAAAACCAAATATAATTATCACCCCCTTCGATGATGAAATACGGTAGCTATTGATTAACAAAAATCTGTCAACAAGATCCCTCCGTTTACACTTTAAAGGATTCTGTATGATAATTATTTATTTCATTATAGTATTGTTTACTTGAACGGGGTGTCTCTCGCGCAGGTCTCCAGGGGGTGCACAATGACGCGACAAGATCGCTGTTGTAATTACACAGAGTGAGGGGGTGTTAAAACTATTAAAACAAATTCTCACTGGGGGATGATTATTGTTTTATGTTCGAAGAAATACACCCCATCTTCTCAACTCATCTTGACAAAATGTCCTATATAGTTTCTATAATAATTTTGCCACTATTTTGTGGCGCTAGCTGTATGAAGCACCATAAAAATTGTTTTGTATAAGTTTGTCAAAGAATACAGCACACATGGATGTCCACAAAATCGACAAGCGTCACCAACATACGTTATACATACCTACACAATGTGGAAAAAATATCGTTTGCTGTCTTATAGAGGAAAAACATTGGCGCTTTTCTCAAACTTAAAACCATATACGACATCTTATCATCATACTATGTTTTATCGTGCCACAATTAAAAACATAATGTTCACAACTTTTGGATTGCAAAATCTGTCTTTCGATTGTCTCACGTCGCGTCCCTTGCAGCATAGGTAAAGATGATAGAATGCCAGACCGCCCTCTCCTTACACCCACTCCTTTCTTCCATCACATTTGTGCAATTTGTCACACACGCTCTCCGATTTCTTTTACTCTAAATATTTCATCCCTGAAAATGTAGATTGTCTTGTTTTTGTAATTAGGTATGCAATTTTTCTTTGGGCTATAAAGATTAATTTATTTAATCTTGTCGAAATGATCGGATTGTCTGCTAAAAACAGAATCCCCTTTTCTAGTCTAATATTAATTTCAGTTTCATCCGCTGGGCAATGTATATCGGGATATCTGTGAACGTCAGTATCTCAATTTGATGCAATTATCACTCGTATTTGAAGATTCGGCTCTTATCATTTTGCAGAAGTGTTTGATGAACCTATTGGAGTAACTGCCTACCACGTCCCTACATAATAACTTAAGCGAATAGGAAATATAACAAAATATCCCTAAGACATGGGGTGAGTTCATAATTAAAGTGGTGCGTTCGGTATCTGATGTCTTGAGATTGAGATGCCAAATGAGTCTACAGTGTACACGAGTTCGAACCCAAATACCAACGAGGTATTTACATTTTTTTAAATTTATAAATGAATCTGGGTTTATCGAAATAAACCCAAATACATCTTTGTACACTTCACAGAAAGCTTGAAAAGCTTGTGTTGTGTAACGGAGTAAGTCGGCATCGGGGTTTGAACCTGCCGGATTAACAGGCGAGCGCGTTACCAACCAGCTTAACTCATATTAGACAATTTACTACAAAAAACATATCCACAATAGGTAGCGAATCGTCTTTTCTGAAAGAGATGTGAAACGTTTCATATAAGCTTTATGAAGAACACATGACTTTTACAGGACATTCGAAATAATATTAAGAAAATGTTGGGGCCTATTCTGTAACCCGGAAGAAAATAGAGTGTTTGACAATGTCGTTATTCACTGTATTTTAAACATATACTCGTAAGTACATGAAAATATATGTAAGTACTCTATTTCGTTAGAGAGCAGCTTTTTAAAAAGAAAAAAATATGTAACATGTCAGAAAAGCCAAGCAAATTTCAGTAAAAAATGATAATTAAAACTCCACCCCTGTTAATAACGGAAGCAGGAACGGACTGGGTAAGAAAGGGAGAGGAAATGGAAAATACGCGGAATTTGTGAGACATATTTCTCCGTACACATGAGATGTACGTGACGCCTTTTACATTTATATTAAATTTTAAAAAAACCTCCCAGTTTTTCCGTACCATCATATCTGACTTACGTTTTTATAAAACATATTATTATTTTCCTTGAGAAAAATATCTCGTAAATAATATAATTATGAGTCTTCATGTTTGTATGTGTGTTTGTCCGAGCGGCATTGCTTTTAATTTTCGCAATTATTTTTATTTGGACTACTTTCACGCCAGATGTTCTACTAATCACAATTAGTACGTAAATATAGTGTAAGCTTGGCGAAAAGAGAATCCTCTGAGAAGGCTGATGAAGAAGAAGACGGGCTACCTTATACTCATCATATTATACGCTTTTAAACCGGTGTTGTAACTGTTCAATTCTCCTTTGACTAATTCATTCGTGTGACCCCTGTAAATTTCGAATAGGTTTTTCATACATTAAGCCATTGATTTTGATGATTCCCCTTTTCATATGTAATATTCACTAACAAAATAAATTACTAAATAGCTTTTGTTCTATGGAAGGCTGGTTGCTTCTACTCAGATAAAATTGGTAGCACCATATTTTTTCATACACAGCCTAATTTATTATTTTGCTGATTTGAAATTTACCGAGCGAAACGGGGTGAGATGACTAGTTATTTAATAAAGGACTCTAAAGTTTAATAACACAATACGAACGTAGTGGAATTATTAAAAATATTCATACATAGTATTATGTGAAAAATGATCATTATAAATCTGGGTGCGTAGAGCTCAGATAATAGTCCTTTAATGGAAATATAATAACTGCGCGAATAACAGCAACACATGGGGAATATTAATAAGAAATTTTATCACCTGCCTTAGCCCGGATAAGGAAAATAATTTATTTGGATAATAATTAATTTAATACTGGTAAAACCTGGTATCATTATACCATTGTAAAATATTAAAAGAACATAGTTGTCAAATAATCTTGTAGGCTTTCGCAGCGTGATGAATCCATTTCTATGTTTTCCGTTCTTCAGGTTTCCTAACCTCTCCTGGGTTCCTGGGTTATTCCTTGAATAACCCAGCTATACCAACCGCTCTACACACAGTAAGGAAACCCGAAGAACGAATAACATAGAAATGTATTACATACATACTTACTTAATAATAATTCATTAGGGTTCTTTCACCTATAAGTTCTAGTACATAGTTAAGAAATATCTCAATCTCTTTATTCCACCACGCCGTTTCCCTTTCGGGGTACGTAGAGAGGACAGAGCTCCGCCTTACATCACGTTCATGAATATTTCTTCCACGCATTACGCATCCTCGAGTTATTAGCCAATGTTTGCTTATGGTGACTGGTTTACTCACGCTCTCTCTTTCATATTTAGATACCTACGAGTTTTCTTTGTCAGTCTCTGTTCAAATACTCTCTCCACATGCCCAAACCGTATAAACTTTTTTTCAAGAACGGTTCATCGTTTCCAAAAAATCAAAAATTAATTGCAGAAATCATTGCCATTTCCATGAAAGATGCAGTTTTATGCACAATTCAAAAACACTTCAATATCCAGTTATGGACTTTGCAATGTGCATTGAATATTTCATAGGGTTTACTTCAATTCTCTCAAGATTTTTAGAATTCGCCTGCATAATACAGTGTTGAGCTACAGACAGACATGATGCACCTTTTAACACTTTATTTATTCAGGATTTACAGCACCAACTGAAATCGAAGGTTTAGAAATAAGTTTTAAAATAATCGGATCTAAAAATAATATTGGCACCTTCTTATTTTCAACTTACGATTCGGAATTCTGAAATGAGTTTCCATATGGAAAAATGAGAATAAATGATGCGGTTTCTGCTTTCTTAGTCGAGGCATGAGTCTCCGAAGCAGGTGACCTTGGATTCGCAGCTCGATGCTGCCGATTCAATTATAATTCACGATACAAGCCTTTAGCTTAAGCCAGATATGCCTGTTCGTCCTTTTTGGTCATTTGTTAGATTAAATAGCATCCTCTTTCGAGGTGTAAAGTGTAAGCATAGGAAAATATTTGGGTTTGTGCATATAAACCCAGATTCCTGATGTTTTTCAGATATTAGTGTTGACGAGAAATTCTGCACTTTTGTACATATTTTGTCATCCGACTTGATTGTGAATTAGGTATATATGATAAAAAAATGTTTTTAGTATAATATTGTATGTAGGAATAATTAGTTTTTAACAGGGTGAGACTTTATCATACTATCGCTATTTTCTCCAGCTAACCTAGAATAAGATAATATAATATGAGTCTGAGTGAAATGAGAGCATATAATCTAATTTCACGTAATTTTCTATAAAATTCCATGCTTTTTACACTAGATTATTCACATTTTTGCTTTTAATAATATTGGTTTTATAATATGCACCAAGTTGAATGCCGCATTTTATCATTATACGAGCAGGAATAATATTACCGAGAATCTGGGTCAGCTTCATGGTAGGATATAATAAATAGTAGAAGGTATGAGGTATCTATAGATTTCCACATTATTTTCCATTATAATAAACTGCAAAAAACCTATGTTCGCTCCTGTAATTGTTTTCTATAGAAAAACAAAGACTTATACTAGTTTCACCTTCAAAACAGAAGAAGACCATTAGTTTTTTTAGTAAAATGTTCTCCAAAATGTCAAAATAATTTACGATGGCGCTGGGGGGAGCTGTAAATTCGACATTAGTGTCGAATCTATAGTTTTCGATAGATATAAGATGAACAGTGAGACTCCTGATACCCGCAGGAGTGTAGGAGGGGAGCGGAATGAAAAATCGTCATTAATGTCGAATCTGTAGTTTTTTGTAGTTGTGTGATAAATAGTGACATTCCCGGCACTAGGAGGAGGCAGGGGAGAGGGTGCTGGTGGTAGGAAGTGGAATGCTGAAATCGATATTAGTGTCGAATCTATAGTTTTTGGTATGTATGAAATGAATAGTGATACTTTCAACACCCACATTTCGGGGTGACATAGAAAAATTGATATAAGTGGATGTATAAATACATGTTTGTCTGACTCATTTATAGATTCATATATTATTATAAGTACCTACATTTCATTGACTTGCGGATTTTCTAGGCGTACAATGGCATGGTACAGCTAGTAGTTAATAAAATTTTAAAATTATTTCCCGTGTCGTGTCAATTCTGTCAATCGCTCATTGCATTGTAGTGCATTATTCTGTTTTACATTTTATCCACTAGATGTCGCTCATCCGAGGATATTGCCGCAGCGCTGCACTCCCGACCGCAATAAATATTACGACAAGGTCTTCTTCAACCGACATTTTCCCATCCAATATTGATATTAATAAATTATGACATGAGATACTGCCAGTAGGTACCTACCTACCAATATTATTTATCATCTGGTTTGCGACAATTCGATATAACTTGTTTCACACTTACGTCGACAGAGTAGCAAACTGAAAATTGTATTTTTCAGCACTGAGCACATATACTTTTCTGAGCAACCTTACTAAAATGGTTTGAAAAAAAAAACAGTACTTAGTTTTATAGAACCTTACTCTAGTGGATTACTGTAACAGATCTTTCCAATCTTGTTTAGGTTCCTGAAAATTACCTCTGAAAAATATTTTTCAAAAAAAAAATAGCTCGCTTACCGCAAGTCGCCAAAAATCTTTATCGTAGTAATAACAAACATTAAAATTTACTGAACCATTTTATTTTTCTTTATTAAATAATATAAAAACCCAATCTCCTAAATTTTGATCATACGATTCTGCATGCGACTTCAAATCTTAAAAACGCAAGAACTGTTTTCAGGACTCTCATCCCCTTAATTCGTAAAAAAATGTGGTAGTTTTCTTTTAACCAAGATTAACTAGTTCGAGGCAATCATTTCGGCAATATTTAAAGCAAGACTATTGAGTGCAAACGAAAAAGAGAAATGACTGAAATTTACAAACCGATTGGATATTCAGCAATTTGTGTCGCCGAGATGAAGAAATGGAATAAGTATTGCCGAAATAATTGCTCCAATAATTACCCCAACTAGAGTAATATTTCGTCAATATTTTATACTTTCAATAGTAATTGCTCAGCAACTCGGAGCAGCTAATTGCGCAATTATTTCGGCAATAGCTTCTCGTGTAAGCGTACCTTTATTATTTTGATTAGACGTTTGTCTTCCACAATCCAATCGACGTTGAATTTAATTACCATCCAGTTTACTTTTGTGTTAATTATGTTGTTTAATTTACCCCCTAGGTTTTTAATTAATTTGTATATTGAAAAGTGTTAAACGCAGTTAACGAAATTAATTTAAGTACCTATGCAGTGCTGTGTTTAGGCTCACACTATCTAGGTTGCAACCTAGTGAATCCCGCACAGAGTGCAATGTTTTGTTAAAAAACTAAAAAAATATACATGAAACACTCTAACAATGACGGTTATTATGATTTTTTTATTAATATGTATACCAGCTTACACAATTAGTGCAATTATAAAAACAGAAAATTAGAGACCCATTTCCTAGAGTGAAAAAAAAGAAAATAAAAAAAAATTAAATTCGTTAAGTATTAAGCAAACGATTTGTGTTGTAGAATCAATTTAAATAATTGTACTATGTCTGTCTGTCGGTCCATCTGTGCGCAGCGCGCGACGAAAATAAATAGTACCGTGATTATTATGCAAACTAACGGATCGAATCTATGAAATTTTGAAAATGTTCTCTACACTAGCGCTTTACATCGGACGAAAAGTGTTGGTTCAACAATACGTTTGACGTAATGTGAATTCAAACTTTTTGAAATTTCGAATTATTGGTACTTGGTGAATACAGTAACTTATAGGTAGGTACGTACCTACTTGATACAGAATGCATCGAGTTTTTCGAATCATACCTACATACTATATATATACTATAGTAGGTACGTATAGCCAAATGGAATGAAAACAGTTTTGAATAGGTACTATCAGTTGGTTCGTATGATTTTGAAACAATCAAGTACTACATACATACCTACCTACCTATTATATTAATTATTGATAGAGTCATTCAAATCATAATTACTGTAGGTATAATATAGTATAGGTACGTATGTAAAATTAGTATGGAAAGTAGGTAAGACCCTATATTTTTTCACACCAAATAGCGACCAATTCTCCACACCTCTTACCGAAAAGACGGTAATGTTACCTTAGATTATTTTTAGTGTTTATTTTTTTAACGTGCCCAAACCAGAAGACTATCAGACCGATCTTCAATACTGTGCGAAGTGCACAGCACATGGAGTGGATATGTATCAAATACATCCTATATAGTGAATGTGAAGGGACATAAGGATTCACGACAACGAATTAGGGGATTCAAAGTAATCCATATACCTACTATATTCCAGTTCGCCAACTGTAAGAAGATGTTGGCTACGAAAAGTTTCGCATGGTCCTATATTCGGCATGTTCCAATAATGCAAGACACACAGGGTTACCCATGCTCAGGAACCCCCTTGCTCTTTACGATACATTGTTCCTATTACAATGACATCAGAACATTGTCAGGGCAGCATTATCAACAGCAATAGCAGGGGCATGGGAAAAGACTGAACCTTGTGATTTCCCTGATGTGTTCCTTCGATTAACTTTAAAGACCGTGGTAGAGTGGCAGTATGAGTATGGGAATGACACAGGTAAAGAGGAGTCTTGTGGCTTTCACGGGTGGGTACCAACTAAGAAAGTCGACGATGTGAATCTGGTTCTACGACTTTCTTGACGATATTGGAAAGACGGGGAAAAGACGGAGCCTTGTGATTTTCCTGTGTTCTCTCGAAGAATTTTGAAGGGTGGAGTAGTAATAGTGGTTACACAAAAACATATTAAACCAACCTCCGTGAATTCACGGGTAGGTACCCACTAGTACCACATAATCTGCTTGTAAAATCATATATAAATACTCGTATCGTAGAATTTCAGAATGGGTATTGGGACTCCCATGGGGGGTGGGGCACCACAAGCTTAGCCCAGTGTTTAATGTTGAGTCCTTACGCTTGTAACTTGCCGCAAATTCCAAGTCTCAACAAACACACTGCGCAAGCCCTTACAGCAAACGTCCTTTGATTCGTGAAGAATCCGACACTCGATCGAATCGGCCACAAGCCAAGCCATCAAACGCCCTATACACATAGGTTTGAATTTGTGACAGCTTGTCGAGGTTTTGGAAATCGTGTGGACCCCGCATTTTAAATACTAGACACGGTCCTGTAAACAAATATATCCACTGTTGATTACTCTTCGTTATTGTGTGGTTATTTATATCAACGTTAAAACTTTAGCAGAGTCGCCACTGTCAGACTAGTCTACGTGTTAGCAATGTTAATTGCTTTCTGATCACCTATTTGTTTTCTAACTATAATCCGTTGGAATTATGTTTTCAATTAAGGCTCGCAACACAACGTTGAAGTCACGGTCATTTCCCACGGCATTGTGGTTCAAAATCGCATGAAAAATCGTAAGATAGAATGTTGAAAATAGCGTTTACTCTATCACTAACATATGACATTCAGAAAGAGTAGCAAACCTCTTCACTGAAAATGACTTGACATAGGTATATTATCTTATTGCAGTTTTACAAACACCTGACTTTTACAAGATTCTCGAGAAATATTAAATGAATGAATACATAGGTTTGTATGTAAGAAGTTCGTGCCTATATACATTTGGTTTTTTGTAGTAGTGATTGCTAACACCGTCAACGACATTTTAAAGTTGTAAGACATCTATACGAGTATAGGTATAGTATAGGAGGAGTATAGTAACTATTTTTTAAGTGTATCTCAGGCCTTCAAGAAAGCACTTAAAGGAAATTAGATTTTCTCCAATGAGCAATATTGTTTGAGATTAGCCATAAACGATAAGGAAATTTAAAGGAAAAAGGATATTTAAAGACAGAACTAATAATAATAAGTTCCTTTTGTCTTGCAGATAGTAATACATAGGTACCTGCTGCTTTTTTATTATTTTTTTATCAGATACATTTATCAGGTCGATACACATTTGACCCAAATTCTTTTTCTAAGAGAATAATGTGCACCTATTACGTGGGGAAAAGGGTTTTAAAAAGATATGTATAATTACTTTTATACATTTAAAGGTATACCGCATTTGTGACATAACCAATAAGTAAAAATAATGTATGTCAAATACATATGTACAACTATTTCTTTGCGCCAACATTTATAGGTAAGTATGCCATTTAGAATGGGTGGCAATAGTCGTTGTAAAATAGGTACCCAGTAAAAAAAAACCTTTGAAAACTGCCTTTATAAAACTATATAGAAATTAAATTGTCTGTTTTAAATGACCAGTTGAAACGGTTTATGATAAAACTATTTTTTTTTAAAATGAATCTGGGTTTTTCGAAATAAACCCAAATACATCTTTGTGCACTTCACGGAAAGCTTAAAAGCTTGTGTTGTTAAGTGGAGTAAGTCGGGGATTGAACCCGCGCTCGCCGGATTAACATTCGAGTGCGTTACCAATCAGGCTACCGACCACCTCTATAGATTATGAAAATTATTATAATTCCATTAGACATAGATATAAGTTCAACTATTTTAGTCAAGTCATACAAATCCAAAACCATGCCAATTTATAGACACACTAGTGTCAAAATCTTCAGAGTTTTATGTCTCTCACTTTACCAACTGTCAGCAATCAATCTGAATTTTTATAATACTTTATTTATTTATTTATAATAATGTTAAACAACACCTTCTATATCCATTAAATACAATATTACTGCGTATTAATATTTTATGATCGCATACTCGTACCTTGACACAAATTATTTTTCATGGTGCATTCTTATTTTTTTCATGGTGCACCTCTTTTAGGTGTAATTTAGGTAGGTTCAATACTCAAAGGATAAAACAGTATAAAATTATCTGCTTCTTCCACGTCAGCCTACTCCCGTCCACTCCTGGATGAAGGTCTCCTCCATCTGCTTCCACGCCGCTCTCTCGTATAACTCTCATTTAAAGCAAATACTGTGTATGAAAAATTTCAACGTGCTGGGATAATAGTAAGTTGTTAATATTTGCAGATGAATATGATGACACAGACAACAACAGATGAAGTAAATAAAATCGTGGTAAAAAGATGAAAAACGTCTTTCGGAGGTATTTATAAGAAAGAAGAAATACACGAAGATTTCTTCACATAACCGTTAATAGATAGTTCGTGCGATGCAAATAGTAGCTTCTCTCTTGGAAAACAATATCAAATGGAGTAAATTGAGTGTTAAGGGTGAAATGGTGAATGCAGGAGCTTTTTCAGGTCACGGATATTTATAGTAAATGTGGTTCGTAGTACATCTTATATTATCACTATTATAACGTGAGACCTACATTTCAAAGATCTGTAAGTAGAATGAGACTAAATGAAATTTTGAAAAAGAAAAAGAGCGAACCAGTCGAAGAATGAAGAGTTGTAAGTAAGTAGGTGAATTAAAAGACACAAAACATTCTCATTGTGCAAACATTTAGGTACCATGACATTCAGTAGCAACACAGCAGGGCTAATAAGTCCTGCTTCTACGAGGAGCGTTCAGCGTAGCAGGCCCTGTCAGATGGAACCAATTTCCCGTGGATTTGCGCAGCGACCAGACCGTCACTACATTCAGGAGCTAACTGAAGACGTCACTCTTCAAAGCCAGTTTACCGCGCCCTTGAAATATATAATCCATGAAACGTCGCCTTTTAAAATTATCTGACATAATATTAATCATAACATGGGTGGGGAACTTGAACATCTGACTTACAGGATGCTCGAAAAAATACCGAAAAAGAGTGTATGGGGGAGTGTATAAAATACAACACAGAGATCACATGGGAAGGTGTTTAACCGTTAAGGAGGAATCTAAAATACAAATTCAAATACTTACTCTATTCATAAAACCAAATGCCTTATTATCTACCTATACAATATCTACATTTACTATGAGGTATTAGGAGTATGTTCTTTCCACTCCAAATGTCGTTCTGATCTTAGAGTCATATGAAAGGTATACTTACAGAGAATTAGGGTCTTCTAGGCCATCGAAAACTTTATGGATTGTAAAACAATGCGATACGCAGACGTTACGATTGCCTGTGTAATCGTAAAAAATACGTACAAGTGTATAAGACATAAATACAGATATATTATATGATGGTATCTGTAAAGCATTTTATAGCAAAAGGGTGTAATGTTGAATTTTTGACGTTAATCGGCGAAGAATCATTCAACCCCTTTATCGTTCGTTCGTCTTTCATCCCCCCGTCCCCTTATAAACTCACCCTTATGTAAATGAATAAAATAACAACTCAGAAACAATGCGCTGTTCTCAACAAACGAAACTAATTTTAATAACACCACTGTGAAGCAAAGAAGAATACCTTTTTCAGAATATTATTTTAAACAGAATTTGTGTATTTGACGTTTGGTCTCGGTATGAATTTCCGTGTAACAATGGTTTAACTATATATATATTCGTATGGTGTCAGGCGCTATAAGATCACATTTAGATCCCGAAGCCACATTCTGGCCTCGGTCGTCAAGTTGTTCAGATCCTCCATCATTCCCCCAAATTTGTGGGTTGGGCATTCACGCACAATGTGGTGTAGAGTCTGCACCGCATCACCGCAATCACAAGCAGGGTCACTAATGTAGCCCCACCTGTGACGCTCGGCTGCACATCTGCTGCAACCTGTCCTGATACGGTTCAGTGTTGCCCATTCTTTGCGTTCTAAGTCGAAACCGGCCACCCTTTTACATGGGTCTAAGACAAGGTGTTTGTTTTTGGACTGTCCACTCCTCCACTCCTCCGTCCAGGCCTTCTCAGTTGTAAACTCGTTGGTTTCCAGGGTTTGCGCCCTGGTCCAAAAGGGGTTCCTCGATCTGAGTCTGATAGCCGGAGTATCCCTCAGGGTCAGGTTCAGAAGGGAGGTGTTATCCTTTGCTCTGGTCCACTCTCTGACCGTAGATGCACTCCTACGAATGTGGGGAGGGGCTATGTTGGCTAGTACGGGCAGCCATTGGCATTGTGTAGGTTTTAGTACCCCGGCTATAGTTCTCATGGTGGTGTTGAGCTGGGTGTCCACCCTCTTGGCATGAGCACTGCCACCCCAGACAGGCGCACAGTATTCGGCGGTAGAGTAGACAAGCGACAGTCCTGCCGTTCGTAGTGTGTCGGCGTATGCTCCCCATCCAGATCCCGCTAACTTCTGGACGACATTATTTCTGGTTTTGAGTTTTGCACACATTGAGTCAACTTGTTTCCTAAAGGTGAGTGTTCGATCCAAAGTTATGCCCAGATATTTTGGATGCTCGGTCTGTTGCAGGAGGACGCCCTCGAAGTGTACATTAATCTTGGATTTGGACTGTTTGTTATTAAGATGGAATGTAGTAACTTCTGTTTTTGTTGGATTAGGTTTCAGTCTCCATTTTTCGAAATAAGTTGATAGTTTTTGTAAGTCCTGTTCCAGTATTCGGGCACTTGTATCCAGGTCCTTACTTCCAGCTAAGAGGGTAATGTCATCTGCATATTGGAACATAGTTGATTCAGTTTTGGGTATGTCATGTACGTATAGGTTGAACAGGGAAGGAGCCAGAACTGATCCCTGTGGTAAGCCGTTATTGAGGACCTTGCTGTGGCTCATCTTTCCTTCCATAGAGACTCTTATGTACCTGCATGATAGCATGGAGTCTAGTAATTTTATGGTTTTACGGCATGGTATTACTCTAGCGAGTTTCAGCAGAAGGCCCTGGCGCCATACGGTGTCGTATGCTGCAGACAGATCGACAAAAGCAGCTGCAAATTTCACCCCCCTCTGGAACCCAGCCTCTATACTAGTGGTTAGGGCGAGCACTTGCTCGCAGCAATCCCTGCCGGCTCGGAAGGTTGGTTTAACTGAG
This sequence comes from Ceraclea dissimilis, assembly GCA_963576895.1. Taxonomy (NCBI): domain Eukaryota; kingdom Metazoa; phylum Arthropoda; class Insecta; order Trichoptera; family Leptoceridae; genus Ceraclea; species Ceraclea dissimilis. The sequence continues at coordinate 3,870,931 of OY756360.1, forward strand.
GAGATAAGACGTTAAACAAAAGTTGGTATACTGAAATCCCAGACAGAACACTTAATATGACAATGAGAATCTGGCGAGACAGTACAGTGTCAGACAGTTCCCTAGAATCTGAAGTGGAGGCCTTGGAACTACAAAATGACTTCAAATAATCATTATCAAGAACGAGAAGTATGTAGACTTGGTTGGTTGATAATTCCTAGAAGTAAGTATAGCTGAGGACGCGACCTGCGACTATGGGCAGTTGCAGGACACTAGTCACCTCGGGCCTGTCCAATGGCTCCTGGACGGTGCACATGGGAGAGTCTCGCAGATCGCTCCCCCATGGACGATGACGCAGGAGAGGTTGTGGCTTCTTGGGAGCGGATGGGGATCTAGTGAGTGCCGACCGACACGTTAAGAAAAAAAGAAGTTGACAAATTCTCTTACTTGGTTTATAATAGACATCTCTTACATCTCTGTCGCGGGACCAGTTACCTGGAACAGACTGTCGGACGAACTCCGAAAAGACCAGCCCATCACTAGCTTCAGGAGCAAGCTGAAAACCGAAAGTTTTAGGACCAGCTTCCCGCGCCCTTGAGATGGAATACATTAAACGGCGCCAAAAATCATCCATCATCATCATCATCTAATGAATGGTCTATTTGGGTGACACGGGAGCCGGTCAAACTGGAAAAAATGATAATGTCTGGTCCAGAAAAAGTTAATCCAACTTGACGAAGGAATAGTTGAAAGATGTATGCCCGATCCCACCAACTACCACCTAGGAAGCAGACCCCTAAGGAATTTCCATACAAAACCACAGATAATTTGAGTGATTATTATAACTGTCATAACCTTTAAGATATAAATCCATACAAAATACAGCATGCAGCTACTTAAGTGAGGGAGATTCTGGGCCGAGTTATTGGCCACCTAACTAAGTAGAGCTGCATGCTGTATTTTGTATGGATTTATATCTTAAAGGTTATGACAGTTATAATAATCACTGAAATTATCTGTGGTTTTGTATGGAAATTCCTTAGGGGTCTGCTTCCTAGGTGGTAGTTGGTGGGATCGGGCAGTACTGTGTTATCTCATGATTCTAAGTGCTAAAGGGACTGGTTAGATGAAAAAGAGGTGATTTTTTCCATGAACTTCTAATTCAATACAGGGAACATGGACATCACTGAGTAGGATATTACTAGTGGGTGTAATCTGAATCTTGTAAAGGAATTCGTGGAAGGATTCGACCTCTTCATTTGGTTTTTGATAAATTATTCTTATTATTGTGACGCCTGAGAAGTTGTGAGTCGTTTTTCAGATAATTTATGAATATTTATAAATATACTCTGACGGTGGAGTGAATCCACAATTACAAAGAGAGCTTTCTGAAATATTATCGTCTAAGGGAATTTTAAAATACGTTTCACTGTAATTTACAACGTGAATAATAAGTGTTTTGGATACGTTTTAAATCCGTAAAAGATACCTCGAATCTACATAAGTTCAGTTATTAATTTTATTACTTAGATACATTAAAAAGCTGTGCATACCTATACGGAGATTTTATCGCTAAATGGCGCTAAAAAATGTCCAATTAATATTATTTTTATTTTATATTACCTATGTAATAAGCCCCCCGCCCTTTGGGACTATTGTCTTAAATTGTTCTACCAATAATGCTTTTTTAATATTTTTTTTAATAATTAATATGGTGTATTTTAGCAACTCCTTAGGTGACGAATAGCGGAGATAGGAGCCACTTATCATTATTTTTCATACAAAATATGTGCTAGGTGGCTCCACACCTCAAAAATTTGGCGAAACGCAGCAAAGTGCCTTGTATTATTCGTTGTTTAGGGTTGGCTGGTAAAATTGACACCAGGCAATATAATAAGCCTAAGCGTATATTTTATGTTCAACAAAAAGTAAGTGCCTATTTCATTTTGTTTTATAGATTTCCAATATTATGACCGCGGGTAATTATTCCAAGTACTCACACATTCATTAGTATAGAAATCTAACTACAAACTTCAATTCGTATTACTGAGTGGTCGACAGATTTTAAAGCGAAGTTACGGAATGGGCAAGAGAGGGTATTCCCTGTTATTGTTTCTATAGTGTGGGTAAATGAATGAAAATGGTGTGGGTAAATGAATGAAATCAATTAAACACGACAATCGGAATTAAATTGCACTTAACGCTGGCTGATTGAAGTTTGGATTGGATTCCAAACCCAAACCTCCACAAACGATAATACACAACACTTCATTGTGGGTTGGGTGATGACGGGAACGGAGTGAAAAATGGTTTAAAATCGATAGTTTTTATAATGAACTTAAAAGTTTTATAGGAAATCGGGTCATAGTGAAATACTCGTAGTTTCCAGTCGTAGCATGTAGGTAAAGGTATACGACATCTAAAAAAATACACGATTGACAGCAGGATGTGGTGGAACCGGTGAACGTTGCCCTGGGCATTAAGTTGCCTACTTAAGCCAGCCAAAGCTGACTCGTAAGCGTCAGAACACCCAACCTGCTTCCTCTTCAGGGAGTTCACATAACGCTACATTATGTGAATGAAGATGCCTCCCGTCTCTGTTAAGGAACAACTGTAAAAAAATCTGTGTATTTAAAATATAATATTTAAAAAATAATAAAATATAATAAATATTTCATATCCATAATGAACTTAATTAAGTATATTTAGCTGGTGAAATACTTATATTCAATGTGCACATTTTATGAAATAAAAAAAATATATTTATTTATTTTATTTATTTATTTAAAATATAGATATTCGGTCACGGCCCAAGTGTCGCCAAAAGCTTGCAACCAAAATTTAACCAACGATGTAACCGTAGACAGTTCCAATGTCTTACCTTAACATTTTATCAGTCAAATTGGAGCATTAGGAATATCTAAAAAACTATAATATTCACAATACACTACAATAATTATTATAACTCAAGGAATAATATCTTTGATTCACCCCGCGTCGTCAAGGTATGAAGCAAAAGAGGGCAGGAATCAAATACTTTTACCACTACACTTTCACACAATAAATTTATAATTGAATTGCGTGACATTTTGCCGCTAGATGGCATCAGTAGGTTGTTATTTTTTTTCATCTAGCAATATATAACATGATCACGGCTTTTCCAAACGTGAAATATCCAGCCGCAATCTAGACTGATTTTTTAAGTGGGATGATCAATATAAACGTGCGTCTAGTACTATAAAACTTTTCTTCGTTGCACCATAAATGGAGACATTCAGAATAGGTGGTAAAATCTATTGGTGATCTTGAGGAGATGTTGTTTTGAATCTGTATTTCCCGACTTTATTTTACGGAACGAAAATAATGCTGATAAAATGAGGACATCAATTTTATATAGATTGCCCCGTATTGGTCAATCCCATAACCATTAAATAATAAAAAAATAATAAGCTTATTGTTCACAAGAATCAATAGATGTCGTTAGTAGTGATGTGAACTAACATAAGAAATGTTTTACTCTTTATTTAGAGTACAATTAATAAAATGTTACATTGGTAAATTAAAGTAATTATGTCACTACAAAGCCTTTTTTTCTTACTATTACAAAGTAAAAAATCCTTATCGATCGATCCTCGATCGATCTTCTATAATAATGCTGCCAGTTTTGTTATCAAAGGTTTGATTAAGGTATCGTATATGGGTCATCCTTCTCCACTAAAAATACAAATAATGACAAAATCTTACCAATATTTTATAAGTATAATAAGAAAGTAGGTAGTATTTTCTATATTGTGTTTAGTGGCAGCAGTTATTCATTGCTTTCTACCACTAGCATCCCCTGGCGGTGGGGTGGTGAAACACTCCCCAGAGATTAAATTCTTCTTTCACAATACAGAAAAGATCTTTTTATTGACAACTGCTGAAATGGACCGACGTTTTTACTCATTCCCATCAATCGACTTTTTATTTATTACAACATAGCTAGGTACCTACCCAGTTCTTACTTCTCTAGCTCAATAGACAAACAAAACAGTTTTATTTTATTAAGGGCTTGGCACCAAGAATGACGTCAAATTCATTTCCCATGGTATTAAGGTTCACAATCGTATGATAAAATGGTAAAAACAGCGGTTTTTTTTCCATTTTTTGGGCTCAACTTTGCGTCTATCAAATATATAATAGAATAACCGTAAAAGTTGCAATGTTCAATGCATCTACCCTATTTTGTTACAAAGCATATTTAGTAACGGTTGTCGAGATAGGTATAAGGTCTCCCGTTTTTAGAATTTTTTGGAATGTCGGTATGCATACTCTTAAAGAATAAATAAATTTGTTTGCTACTATAAATGTACGTCTTATTTTAGTCAGTACTCACCAGGCGCAAAGCTACCTAAGAACATGATTCCCATCGAGTTGATTTTTGTAAAAAATTATAGCTATAATAGTGTCTTATCTGACGTGATCCTACAAGAAATGTTAGCCCTGGCTACCCTTCCGCAGAAATCCAGCCTTCGTCTCTGGTACTCTCACTTACTTAGTTACATAATTGGACTTAATATCATCATCAATTTATACAACGCACCTATTATATTTATGTTTAAGTCTTACAACATATTTCTGGTCATCTCCTTTCAAGAAAATAAAAAAAATATATCTTTACTTTACCACTCCCTCCACCATCCGAAATCACTGCGTTGTTTCTATAAAGTATCAAATTTTCTTGACATCGAGTCAACAAACGAGAATGTCTCCAGCGAGCAGAACCGGAAAAGTGGAAAATATAAAATGGGGAGATACACAGTGACGACGCAAGCGATGAAGAATCCAATAAAAATCTCCTCCAGAATCTCCTGGGATCAGGAACCCCTGAAACCCTCCTCGGCTCGGGTTCAGAATTCAATTCGATGGCGTAAAATATATTTGTACGTAAAAAAACATTTTGCCTTCAGAGCTTTTCTCTGGTAAAGAAGTATATCTGAAAATTGAGAAGTTCAAAATAAATAACCTGTATATAGATATGTACCTACTACTTTTACATTGTTTATCACGCAAGACTTCTTTATAAACGAATACGAGATTCTTCCTCTTCTTTTCAGCCTGTTTCTCTCCACTGCTAGATATAGATCACTTCCAGATTCTTCCACGTCTGTTATTAGCGCTTTGGCGGGTTTCAGGTTGTCTTCGACCTGTATCAAAATCAAGATTCTGCTGTCTCCTGCTGATTCTGTCGTGGGGAAAATTTGGAATCGAATCTATTATCTAGGCATGTCAGAGAGGGATATATCTACCTAAATTATTTAGGTATTTACTGGATTTTGTCTGCATCTCGCAAATGGCATACATTGAGATTTTCCTCAACGAAGGCGGGAGATATCAACATTCACATAAGGTGGATGTGAACTCCCTTGTGGAGGGAGCAGGATGTATGTTCCGACGCTTACGAGTCGGCTTTGGCTGGTTTAAGGCTGGCTGGCAGCAGGATGTGGTGGAATGGGTGAACGTTGCTCTGAGCATAAATTGATCACTTAAGCCAGCCAAAGCCGACTCGTAAGCGTCGGAACATCCATCCTGCTCCCTCCCCAAGGTAGTTCACATAATAACCTTATGTGAATGTTGATATCTCCCGCCTTCGTTGAGGAAAATCTCTAGGCATGTCAGATTCGTAAAAGTCGTGTTTTCCCGACAGACAACTATAATTCACAGTGCACTTCCATAACATAAGTTTAATAATGAAGTTGAATAAATAAGTTCAAACAGAAAACATAATAAAGTACCTTAGTAAGATTTTTCAAATTGAATTGGAAAAGTTCATCCCATGCATGAATTGAAATGCAAGAAAAACTATTGAATAAACTGAAATATTATTTTCTACCACTTCTTTTATTTAATAACATCCGACGAAGTGTAGAATAATCTATGAAAAATTCAATTTGAAACAATTGTAGGTATAAAAATGAGGTAAAAAGGTATTCGACAAAGTTTTGGGGCTCGTTTTTGAAGATTTCTTTTTTTTATTTATACACTATTAGAAACTTTTAGGTGTTAGGGTCTAATCAAACACCAACTGAAGGGCAGTGGGCAATTGAAGGATCGGATATACCTACTATCATTGCAAGAATTGACACGGGTAAATCAGGTAGATACCTGCATACTATAAATTGTTATGAAAACCACTACTAAATTTGGAGAAACACCCCAGAAACAAGTAGGTAAAAGTATTTTTTTTAAATTATGACATGTTCTTATAATCCTTTTATCTTTGAGTTGGTCAAAATCTGACTAACGATCTGAAATTATTTTCCGTCACCCTATATACGATACTACACACGACCCAACACAACCCTTAAATCCATAAAGCGAACAAAGTATATATATGTACAAATAAAAATGGCCGTAGCACAGATTATAAAGCACTGTTCACTTGGGCGAACTTATCGCAGATCTGCTATTTCTTCCAGTTCACCCCATTATCATTACCCAAAGCTGAACAGCGGTGTGTAAAAAACTACTTCCTAGATCCATATACTAATTGTTCCCAGAATTGAAATAAGTACTTAAAAGTATGCATACCGACATTTCAAAAATTTAAAAAAACGGGAGACCTTATATCTCGACAACCTTTACTAAATATGCTTTGAAAAAAATAGGGTAGATGCATTGAACATTTATCTAGGGAATAACCGTAAAAGTTTTTTTTTTTATCTTGTATAAATTTCTCAAAAAAAAATTATCAAAAACACCTCTGATCTTTTTTTCGAATGACGGATACTTGTTTCTCGAAAGTCGCGGAGTAATTTTTTTTTGTACTGATAATATGCATTAAAATCTAGGGAATAACCATAAAAGTTTTTTGGTAGACGCAAAATTAAGCCCAAAAAATTTAAAAAAAAGCTATTTTTACCATTTTATCATTGTCACGCGATTTTGAACCTTAATGCCGTGGAAAAAGAATGTGACGTCATTCTTGGTGCCAAGCCCTTAACTACAATAATTATTTTAATTTTTATGTCAACACTGATTTGATCGTTTCCAAGAATTTTCACAGAATAATATGCAATGAACTACGTCCATACAAATAAGAATATAACAACGCCTTCTCTCAATTGCAAAATAATCGTAGTATCCTAAGAACTTGTGCTAGTATTTCGTCTCGTCTTTCTGATGAAAAGATAGTGATTCCTGAAGAATATACAAAGAATGTGATAAAAGGGAGTGAAGACGGCGAGAAAGAAAGTAGGATATGATGAAATGAAAGAAGAAGTACGGAATGGTAACAGGAGACTTCGTCTGGAAGGAAATATGTGGGAAATCGCACTGATGCGTACATTTCATTGCATCAATATCATTCACATTGGTATTTGATACGAGCCAATTCACCCTAAACAATTCATTCCCATAAAATCCTACTTTTTTTTAGGCGTTCCTTGCAGGATTGGCAGGAAGAATCGAAAGTTAGATATATTAAGTGGATGCAGTACTTCCCAATACACGTCTTAGTATTATAAGTCTGAAAAGTGTACATATTATTATCATTCAAGATTGATAAAAAAAACCCTAAAGCCTAATGGAAACATTCATCCAGATATCAACGTTTTATAGGCTCAAATGCGCGGGGCCTAAAATACAAGTATCGCGGTTGAAATATCAGTAGGTATTTATAAATCTTAAAATGAACCAGCGAAACTCCGAGCGGTCACCAAACACAGCGGTGTTTGGTACCTCCTTTGATTATCGAAGTACCTTATCAAATTATTTTTATTACACTGAAATCTCATACAAAAGTGCTTCACGAGTAGAACACAAATATAGCAGAGATTAAAAAGCGTGCCATCGCATTATATTGAATTTACTTGAGACACATATTTACAACAGTAGGTACATGAAGGTGATGATATGTTTTGCCGTGATCTAAAACTTTCGATCAATTTATCGTCGATGATATTCCAGAGGTGATATCCTGAACCCTCAATTGAAGGTATACGATATATTAGTAATAAGAAGCGTGTGTTGACTTATACTTTAAAGGAATTTCCTATATTATATTATTACTAGCATCATTTACTCGCCGATATACGATATTCTATTTCCGTGCATATAATTGTTTTCTTTTTATAACGCCGGGTCCACACACTTTGCACTTGCCCCAAATGCCAAGCCTCAACAAGCATGTAGACCCTTTGAAAGCGTTTGCCGCAAACTTCCTTTGATTTTTAAAAATACTTACACTCGGTTGGATTGACCACGAGTGCTAGCAAGCCTACATAAGCCAAGCCAAACGTGTGATCCACAGCTTTGAATTTGTGATGGCTTGTGCGTGTCCGTCATCAAGGATCATTTCAACATATTACGAGATTGTAACGGTTTCTTACCTCATTTCTTTCAGCCTTCTATATCTTCTTCATCAACGGTTTTTCTTTTCAATATGCTCAAACCACTACATGTCACGGATTTTTTTTATGCTCGGATTCATTTATATATTCACTTAAGAAATTAATAAAAGTATTAGGTTGTTCAGAAAACAGAGATTGACTTTCTTAGACACTTTATTAGAACCTGTAGAAGAATGAGAGGAAAGTTCCTTTAATTTCAGATTCATTATTATTTCTCTCTGGAATTTCAGAATTTATTATTGCCTTCTTACTAAGTAGAAAGGTACGTATCTTGATGCTACTTTTTAAACGCTTTAATAACGTTTTGACTTTGTGATTTCGTGAGGCGCAAATCCCGAGATCGAAAACACACATTAATTCGATTGAAATCTGAGAAATACTACAATACTGGCAAACAAATTGCAAGCTAACACAACCGTTCACTTGGCTCAGCCGTATATACCAAATGGTCGAATAACGTTTTGAGTACAATTGGATTGTGGAGCGAGGGTCAACCATCGAAGAAGCTACGGAGCTGACCTGGAGTGACTTGGATTTCAGTTCAGCGAACTATGAAGGAAATTTTGGGGACGAACAGGATAACTATCAAATTCGTGCCTCGATTTTTCACTACCGAACAATAACAATTTGAAACAAGAGTTCTGAAAGAGTCCAAAGTTGTTTTGTTGGTCGTTTATAAGATGCAAAGAGTTTTTGAGCTAGTTTTACCAAGCATAAATCAAAATTTAACTGCAACGACGCTTTACCAGAGTCATAAAAAAGAGGAGCACACGAGACAGTTTTCACTAAAAAATTCCACAAAAGTCGAATGAAACCTTCTTTAGCAAGAATTCTTAGCTTCCTGACTCAGAAATGATGGCCAATCCTAAAGTTAGGGCGTTGTACTACAAAAACTCTGCCCACCACAACATCAGTTCGGTTTTTTTGGGTACCCCCTCGTGTATGCAAACTGCTGAAATAGTTAATATGACCAATTGAAGAAATAGAACAGCTGGGGTCCACTACTATGGGAGAAAGAAGAGGTGTACCGAAAGGAGGCAGATCAAGAACCGTTTGGCTCGATCATTTCGATCAAATTGCTCTAGGAGACATGTTTTTAGTTGAATAAATTATGGATCATTTGATCAACATCGAGAGGAGAGTATTTACTCTAGGAGAGGCATGGTTTTAGTAAAATAGACAAAAGCAAGAAATGTGGGTAAGGATAGGGAAGTCTGACGTTCTGTTCTCTCTGCCTACCCATCAATTGATTCACCGTGGGTGATGGTATACAAATAAATTCAGTTTCATAATAAAGATGTACCTACCTTTAGCTTATATAATGTATTAAAATACGTATCTCCGCTTTTAAAATACGTAGGTACATATCTAGAAAGATAGCTTGAAGCTTGAACTATCTTTCTCGGCGCTTCAGACGCAATTATTGACGAGGCTAATAACTCTCTTTATTGAGAATTTTCTCATCTGATGATAGAAAATAAATACTCTGTCTATGTCTTCTATGGAGGCACAGTGACGTGCCTATAATTTTCGTGCCAGGCAAGCGGGTCGCAAAAAGTACCGCATGATGAAAAAAATGTAATTATTATGTATAAGTGCCTACTTAGTAAATGTTTCTAAAGTGATAATTCAATGATGTTATATCCACGAAGTTAATATTGTAGAGTTTATGAAGCAATGAACAGGGCATGGCAGATGTGCCGATTTCTTCCACAACTGTGGCTGGCTGGACTCCCCTGGATGTGATTGCGGGGCGGAGAAACAGACCATACACCACATTGTATCCGAATGCAGCCTTAGAGCGTATACGGGGAGTATTAGGGACTTCTTCATATTGACGGACACAGCGCCTGAATATATTTTAAACATTGACCTAAACCTTTGACAATCAGATCTACCTGTGCTATTGTTACTGTTCTATGTCCTAATTTTAAGATGTGATGTTAAATGCCATACGATAAATAAATATAAATCAATTTTCTATACACCATTTGCACGTTAGTATTTGAACGAACGTAGAGTAAGTCAGCAGATTTTTAGTACTAAACTAACCCCCTGTCTTCAAACCACTGTCTTCTTATCGATCTGGATTTTTGCTTCGATTCGAATGTTATTTTGGTTTAATCGGATATATTATATCGACACTCTATGGTTTCACGGGTATCGTGCGATTTTGTTTCAAATTTACAATGTATTCACAAATCGTATGATAATGTTCACTGAAAGAATTTTATGAGTGAGAATGCTAGGCTTACGGGCTTGTACTTGAGGCACGCCACTGTGAACGTAGTATTTTCAAAGCGTTTATAATTAGATACGTCACTCCTTGTTTTCCTCTTTCCTGATATGTAGTTAATAATTGGAAGTGTAGCAAAACCCTAAGGGAATGTTAAAGTAAATAAATAATAAAATATCCAATACAAAAATACTAATAAAATGAAAAGAGATGATTTTCAATTCAAATAACAAAAATAGTAATAATAAAAACATTATTGAAGTAATGACATTCATTAAAAAATAGCGGGTTTATTGCCATGGGCAATATCTGCCAACCAACCACTTGTGAAATGATACAAAACAAAATGTGCGTACAAAAGTGTACCTGAAATGACTAAAAATAAAAAGAAATAATAATATTCACAACACATCAAATAAATATATAGGCATATAAGATGTATGCAACAATAAAAAAAATTAATAGGTATGAAGATAGTGGAAGGCATGGGATAATAGGAAAAGAAGGAGTTATTGATGAGGATTGTTTTGAGAAACATAGAGGTGCTTCAGTTTATTAATTAATCCAGCTGACTGTGGTTTTATATTTTTATTTACGTACAAAATTTATTTATTTATTTATTCAGCCACACAGACACAAACAGTCAGTGGCGTACATCGCTTTTCATAACGGAGCCGTAGGGGGCCGATCCAGACGTAACAAAAAACTAAAAAAGCCCGCCCCCCGGCTCTTATGACAAAATTCGACAATCAGGGCTACCAACAATACAGTCTTGCAATGCCACTTGCTGCTAATGTCCGCCTTCGGCATAGATATAGAATATGCACTACAGGTATTCATTTTTGCTATACCTACATGGAATAGGTAAACACAATTCTAAATACGAAAATTCACACTAGTACTTAAAATATACCTATCGGTTAATTTCCTACGTACTATAATATTTCTTCTTTCATCGTTTCCTCATTGCTGAGGGTCGTGATTTGTGGAGCTACCCACGGACAAAACAAGGCGCCTCCAGAGCTCTCTGTTCTCCGCAGTCCGCATCGCCGAGCACAAGTCTCTCCCAGTCATTTCCTTAATCTGGTCGCACCACCTTGCAGGAGGTCTACCTCTACTTCTTTTGCCTGGAACACTTCCCATGATTACGCTACGCTTTTCACTATAATACTCGTATTACGAGTATCAATATCCGGGTAGGTACTTAGTATTTTCATGTTTATAAGACGCTCTATGGAAAAGTCGAACAAAAGCGATCTTCCTCTAATTAGAGCGAGATGAAGAACGTGTGGAAATTCCTTGACATAGGATGTACATGCGAAGCCTTCGTTACTTGAAAACAAGCCTTGACACCGAAAACAATACGCCGGAGATCCACTAGAGATCGTATTGAAAAATAACTTAATAAATAATTTGTTTTTGTAAATTGTCACATTAAAAATGAATGTATGGCTTTCACTACGGGGGTACGTGCGAATGTCAAATTTCGATGAGTACGACAGCCGTATGTACTCGTACCTACTACCGTTCGTACCTACTCTGTTTATTGGTTATTATCGTCCCTAGGCCCTAATTTCGGGCACTTGGACTCGTCAAATTTACATAGTTGTAACAATTATACTAGTTTTTTAACAATCAAGATGGCGTTCGATGTTGTTGTTCCTTGATGTTTTTTTTTTCAGTTTCGATAACTTGTTTCTTTTGTTTTTATATAGGTACTTAGTGTTTTTGTTCATCGTGTTTTATGTTGAGCTATTTTTTTCGTGTTTATTGTTGAATTAAAAATTATAGATTTAACGGAAAATTTATACATAAAAATTGGTAATTATTAATACTTGCAATATTGAAAGACGATTTCTAAATACTGATATTTCAGACACAATGTTGGTATTTTAAGCCCCACGCTGAGCCTAATCCTGTAATATCCGTGATATTTGGATAGGTGAATTTTTCCCAGTAATTTACTTACTTACTTACTTACTTATTTATCCAGCCATCTCCGTCCACTGCTGAACATAGGCCTCCCCCGTACTCCTCCATATATCTCTATCCTGCGCCCTCTGCATCCAATCACAAGCAACTCGTTTTATGTCGTCTGACCATCGCGTGGGGGGTCTCCCTCTACTTCTTTTATCTTCGCGAGGTCTCCATTCCACTACCAGTAATTTAATAATGTTCAAATATCACGTAGACATGGTCGGACAGTTTATTCACGAAGGCCTCGGTACGTGTGGTACAGGTAATAGGTACTAGTATCGATTTAAAGACATCAGACTTATTATTATCGACTCTGTGCGTTGTATTTTATATGCTCCTCTCTTTCTCTAATACAAGACACGTCAAGGGGATGAATAGAATGGCATGACAGAGAAAGACTGATAATAATATGAAAAGGAAAATACTGTTCGAATTTTGAAAAAAGAATGTTCAAAATAATTTTTTTTTTCAGAATTAGGTACGTAAAAGCATTTTTTCTTTCTATTGAACTTATATAATTGTCTGTCGCAAATTTAAAAATTTCGTAGGTACGAGAGCAAAATATGAATGACGTGAGCGACAATGCAAATTGTATCTTTTCAAAAAGAATCTGAGAACAAATTTTAAAAAATACAACATTTATTTATTTATCGTATGGTCAATAATGGTACATCACATCAATTTACTTGGCGCAATTTTCAGAGGTACTTTCAAAGTTATTTTTTGATCAGGGAATTTTCAATGAACCTAATTCTGGATCTATCAGTGTTTTAGTCAATACTATCAATACTATCATGTTTACCTGTCTTCAGTATCAAGACGACGTTCTCATTATTGGCTGAGAAAACCAAGTATCGCCATAGCCATTTCACAGACATGCGTCTCGCGCCAGTCGCCGATAGTCTTGACGCTCCTTCGATCCTATTTGTTAATCACAACGCCTCAGATTTCATGTGAAGTTTAGACGTAAGCAACCTAGAAGACTTACTTTCAAGCCCTGATTAGTTCTGGTGTCCTTTAGGTGCCCGCTTAAATTAGACAGATCTGTTTAAAGTGCTTTCTCTAAAAAAAAACATCCTCGTTGTAATAGCAACAGTCAAAACGCAAACATGCAGTTCACAAACAGTGGATTTCAAAAAAAATTTATCCCTTGAAATCTGAGGTGTTGTGATTGGTCAGATGTTAACCAATAGGATCGAAGGAGCGTCAAGACTAACACTGGTGCGAGACACAAGTTTTCACAGCAGTTCGCGAATTAGCGTAAATAAGTATACATTTACGATAATTAATTAAAAAAAAAACCTAAGTACCATCAGTACGTAAGACTCTGAAACATTCGTTGAATAAAATTGATATTAATTAAACCAGAAATAATACATACCCTACTATATTTGCGTCCGTTGAAATTGCGCTAGGCTAGACCGCATAACTAAGACCAACCAAGTTATGTCACAATAGACCTACTCTGGTCGCAGTGACGCAGGGGATATACGGTCCCCTGACATAACAAGGAAAAAAAAGACCAACTAAGACTAACAGTGCTATCTTTAAACGATAGCGAAACGTTGAATGAAAAAAATCTATGAAAAAACCATGGTTCTATAATGTAAAGGATATGAATGTATCTGAAACGCTTTGAATTTTCTTGTATCCTTAAACATTGTACCTACTTAGTAACTGCTTATATTCATTGGACTAGCCGTGCGCACCTGTAGGTAATGGGGCTTTGATGGAACTATTTGTTTTGTCTTTATTTTCATATTTCATACATTCATTGTCTGTATAGTATATAAATATAGCCTTATATAAATAGCCACTCCCAATATGCAGCTCCAGATTCACCTTTTTATTCCCCAAAACCAGGTCCATTGGGGCGCGGTCTTCTCGATAGAAATGAAATTCGCTGCCTTGCTTGAAAAATGAAAAAGACTGACCTGTTTAACATTGATAAGTTGGAGGCATTTAAGAAGGTAAGTAGTAGAAAGTAAGCTGTTATTTGAAATAATGGAGATTAAAATATAGGCTTTGTGGTATCCAATAACATACCAGAAAGTAGCCCCCAATTAGGAACACTAGCAGAAGAACTCAATATTCCAGGAGTCCTCTGTGCAACAATACAATTGAAAAATTTTGAAGAGGCTTTGTAAAAAATATTTGACGAAAGTCAAAATGGCGTAAATCATCACACATTAAAACAGTTATAACCATTACCATCCCCCTTTGTTCATCTTAGAACTACCACCCTCTGGTAATATTGTTACACAACCCAACTCCACAATAATAATTCTAATTATATTTCCTCTAAATTATTATATTTAATTACTCTCTTCCTATTCTGAAAGGGATCAGAATAAATACGTCTTGAATTATGCAAGTCATGGACTAGAGTAATCGCTAAATAATGGGGATGGAACGATCAGACAGTAACAAAGATCACAACTCCAAGAAATGAAGAGCCACTAGAAAAAAGGAAATGCGCAAACTTTTCAGTTTGACGGAGTACCCGCTAAATATGAGAGTTTTTTTTCAATATCCCATCCATATTCGGATCGCTGCAGGCGCGTCTGCGTTTCCAAAGATGAGCTCAATCCCATAGTCCGTAGTTGTCTGCGCCGGACTGCAATAAAACCGGCCGAATGAAGCAATTTGCTATGGACGCATCTTTTATATCACAGACGAGACCATTTACACAATTCGCCCATCCGGATAGGTTTGCGTCGGTCTGCAGAATCACCGACTATGAGAAGAACCAATCCGTCTACAAATTGGTGATTTTGTTCCAGAATTTTTTGAGACAATAACACAATTCTGTATCAGGAAAAACGCATTAAACGAATACGTTTAAAACGCGAGTCCATTTACAACGATTTCCATTATTAGTATTAGATTTATTCCCTAAAATAATCTTGGAATTTTAATCAACAAGCAGTTATATCTAAGACTGCACAAGTAAGCAAGAATTTCAGTAATAGATAGCCGAAATAACAACATTTAATCTACCCTTTGAATCAAAAACGATTCGTAGCAAGACTCATCGCTAACAAACTTTAAACCCTTTTACTTACTTTATTCATCGTTTCTACTTTCGAATTTCTCTTTCTGTGTTATTTATGTGTCCATATTTTATCCTTTTCTAACTCAATTCTGTGTCCCATCTTACGTTACTTTACTTTTTGTTTGTTGGATTTGTCTGCCACAAAATAAACACAGGAATACGCCTACTTAGAAAATAAATCATTATCGAATATTGAAAGAAAATATCTGGTGATTTGGTGATAAAGAGAATTATCATAAATTTGAAAAGAGATATTGAACACGTTGACCTAATGGACAGTCACGTGTTGGCAAGAGAAAACTAATAACGTATATCTACTTTTGTCCTAGGAATAGCGTAGCGTAGCCAACATTTCGAGTCTCATCTTCATCTATTTCAAGTTTCAACTATTTAGAGTTTTTTTTATTGATATGGGCCATAGACATACATACAAGTTAAACTATTTTCTAAATCCCTTATTCCACGTTCATGTATCTAAAAAAAATACAGTCTGTCAGATAGTATCTTGCGGGTGTAAAATCGTACTGTCGGACACTTCTTGGAGAAGTTTTCTTGCAGGTGGAAACCTGGCCTTATACGGAGTTTTTCCTTAGGAAAACAGAATACCTATCCGCATAATACGAGGAGAAGTGTAGTTTTTTTAATCGCTATCGTGATTCGTGGCAACCTAAATGGAAGAAGATCACCGGGAAGACCCCAAAACGATGGCGTGACAGCTGGGAGTCCATCTTGCAGGAGGCCAACACGACGGCCTTAAACAGATCCTCGGATCTACATGAAGGAAGATGAAGAAAAAGAAAGCGCTTATATCGAATATTACTACTACTACTATACCCTCACACCACGTCCCTTGCGGGGTAGGCAGAATATTCACCTATTTAATATGTATCGAATATTAAATACATAGGTGTATAAGGTATACCTTCCTACCATATTTTTTATTTATTTATTTATTTATTTATTTAAACTTAAAGTAAACAACAAACACATATAAATATACAAAATGGACATAGTACAGATTATAAAACGTTGTTCATTAGGGCGAACTTATCGCAGAACTGCGATTTCTTCCAGTTAACCCCAGGACAAAACAGAAAAAAAAGGAGTTGAACAAAAATATAGGAAAAAACAGAAAAAAGAAATTGAATAAAAAAAAATACACGAAGTAGAAAATATATACATACATACATATGTATGTATTTATTGTATGTATATATTTATGTATATATTTATTGCATGTATGTATTTGTTGTATGTATATATTTATGTATATATGTATGTATATATTTATTGCATGTATGTATTTGTTGTATGTATATATTTATGTATATATGTATGTATATATTTATTGCATGTATGTATTTGTTGTATGTATATATTTATGTATATATGTATGTATATATTTATTGCATATTATATTGCAACGCATCAGGAAGACCGCACTCCCTGCCGTTTAATTTAGAAAATAAAACGCACATAAGATAATATATCGTACACTTCAAAACCTCACATGCAGTCAATCTAATCCATATTTTACATCAAAAATCAATTTCCTCTATAGAAACTGTCACAGACGACCTACGGTTAATGTAACTTTACTTGGATCCATTATAATAAACAAGGCTACAGTAGTCTCAGGATGCCTGAAAAATTCTATATGGAAAACCCTGACATGAAGATCAGCAGCAAAATTAAAATTTATAAAACTTGTGTTCCACCTATCATGACATATGGGATCGAATGCAGAGCAGATACAGTAATAACAAAAAGTGCGCTAAGAGTGTCGGAAATGAAGACTCTCAGGAGTATATCTGGTAAGAGTCTCCGAGATAGAATAAGGAATACCAGAATAAGAGAAATGTGCGAGATCGAAGATGTCGTTAGATGGGGGAGGCAACGGAGAAGACAATGGTATGCACATGTGAGGAGAATGGAGCCATCCAGACTCCCTCACATTGCATTGCACGGCCAACCCCAGGGCAGACGACTCCCGGGCAGACCACCTAAGAGAGGGATTGACAGTTGGGAGTCGACATCGCAGGAGGCTAATCCATCTTCATAACAGGCCACAAGGCCTATATTAAGAACAAGAAGAAGATGAAGGATCCATTATCCGCTCTGTTTTTTAGTTTTAATATATTGGTTATGTTAAATGTACATTTCAGCGACGTATTAGACTTCGGGGAGGGAGGGGGGTGAAAACTAAACCTGACCACTCAATCTGGATAATAGCGCCGGAGGGAGGCGAAATTTTCCGTGAATGTGATTGAAAAAAGTTGTAGTTTTATGTTAAAATTATGAAGTAAAATAAGGTATTATAATGATGGTCGTTAAAAAAACTCCAAAAAAGAAAGAATGGCGCCGCAGGCAAATTTTTAGTGCAAATTGGGTGAAGATACTTTTTTATAGGTATATATAGGATCTGGGCTTGCATATACACAAACCCTAATACTTTCCTGCACACCTTACATTAGGCTAAAAGCCTGTATCTCAAAGTGTGGAATACATCGCTGAACCTGGGGGTCTTTCTAAATGTTAAAAAAATAACGTTTTTTTTAATTTATTTATTGATGGAAGATTAACTTTATGGAAGGCCATTGTAAATTATTTGTAAAAATAAAACACTGTTTTTTACTTCCACTATTTATTTGGAGTACATATACCAAAGATCTTTCGAAGCTAATGCTTCATCATCAGTGGTTATCTATGAACTAAACTGACAGACTCAAGACTCAAGCTGACAGTTCAACTTAGTCTCAAGACAGACTAAGTTGAACCTGTCTGTCAGTTTAGTTCATAGATAACCACTGATGATGAAGCATTAGCTTCGAAAGATCTTTGGTATATGTACTCCAAATAAATAGTGGAAGTAAAAAACAGTGTTTTATTTTTACAAATAACGTTTTTTTTTATGATTATTTTATATTTCGGGGCTGGGGCTATAAGTACATGCTTTTGGTATAATTCACATTGCCGCTTACATTATTCATATTTCACGCTAACACACTCTAAGTTGAAGTGATAATACTCGTAGAACGTTTTTAACTCAGTGCATATACCTATCGGCATCGGTCCTTTTAACTATTGCTAGGTACTAAATCTTCTTACATATGAATGGCAAACCACGTATAAATGAAAGCATGTAAATCGACGAGTGTTGCATTTAAAATCTTTCCTTTGAAACCTGAGGGATTTTATTAAATAGGTAATCTTTAAAGAAAACAGCTTCAAAGGTAGTACGGCTGTACGCAACATCAAGAGATGAATAATATACATGCGAAGGCTGTATCGATTCTATGAATACTTAAACGTGTTCCTTTTTAATATAAATACTCGTACTCATAATAAAACGGCAGTTTATATAATTTTCAAAGAAGCCTCATTGAAGTGGTAATACCTCCATCTCCACCTCTGTATCATGTCATGTTGGTAAATAAGGTTTAAATGAAAATTCCTTATAGGTATATTTTTTATTAAATTTTCAATACGGAAACCTTTGAATCACTTACTTGAATCTGAAAGAAGGTGGATTTTTCAGACGGCTTTTACCCTTGTTTTTATTTATATTTATATACATATTAGGCAGTCCACCCTTAGTGGGTGATTGGGACTTGTTTTTTGATAATGATTTCAAACATACTATTATATACATTCTGTCAAATAAGTATCGGGAATTGATAATTAATTCTAAATTCAAAGTTCGATTCGAAAATCCTTTTCTGCCGCTAAGTTGGCACAACTTTTATCTATAATGACGCGGAGTTTGAATGCCATATGTCATTTAGTTTGTTTACAGTGCTCGATTTTGTTAGTTCATCTCAAGGGTGCTCTGCGATTTTTAGAATGGATAAAAACATCGAGTTTTATCAAGCAAAGATTTTGTCTCAAATTTTGCATCAGAAATGGAATTTCGTGTTTCGAGTCGCTGAAAATGTTGCAGAGAGATTACGGTGAATCGAATTTATCAAAAATACGTGCATATGAGTGGTACAATTCATTAAAAAGCGTTCGAGATGTAGTGGACGATTTGCCTCTTTCTGGTCGGCTATCAACATCTTCAACTGAAGTTAAGATCTGTTTTCTTTGACTATCGCGGCGTTGTGCACTCGGAATTCTTGGCAGAAAGTCAGACGGTAAATAAAGAATATTATCTGAGCGATATGCGGGATTTGAGAGAGCAATTTCTTCAAAAAGACCAGATTTGTGGAAAGGAAACTCTTGGATTGTGAAACCACGACAACGCGCCATCGCACAAGGCCAATATTGTAAACGATTTTTTGGCCAAAAACTCAACAAATACCATGGAACAACCACCGTGTTTATCAGATATGGCTCCGGCCGACTTTTTTCACTTTTCGAAAATCATATTACCATTTCGAGGCACCCGTTTTCAGTCGATAGAAGACATAAAAGAGAAATTCGCGGCGAGATCTGAAGTCGATGTCGGAAAACGCGTATAATTTTTTTTTGGTAATTGGATTATTCGCTGGCATACGTGTATTTTTTCGGAAGGGACCTACTTTGAAGTTGATAAAATAAATTTGGAAGAATAACTTACATTTTGCGAGTTATTGACCAATTCCCGGTACTTTCTTGACAGAGTAGTACATAGTAAATAGCTCAATGGATGGTTTGGAGTACGGGTCTTTCAGCCATTATTGAGTTCAAATCTAGGTCCTTCTATGTACTCTTTAGTCTTTTCTTTCTTCCTTCCTTGCCTCTTTCCAGTTCACCTGGGGTCGGCCCTTCTGGTACGCAGTCTCCAAGTCTTTCTGTCTTGTGTCATCTCACTGGTCAGCTGCTTCTCCCTTAGGTCTTTCTCAATACTGTTCCACCAGGTGGCTTGTGGACGACCTCGACCTCTGTACTTACTTTTTAGTAACAATTAGAAAATTTGTTTCTCATTTTGGATATCTTTTATCACCTTTTAGCGTGTAGCGATCAAATACCTATATACTTTAGTTTTTTTTTTTATTTAAAAAAAATGAATCTGGGGTTATCGAAATAAACCCAAATACATCTTTGTACACTTCACAGAAAGCTTTAAAAGCTTGTTTTGCTTGCTTTTGTTTCACATCCATTGATAAATAATAATGAGTAGGTACGTGGTTAACACAACTGAACTGGTTGGAACGCCGTTCTCCCAAGCGGGGGTATCGGGTTCGAATCCCGCCGCTGACGATTTTGTAACTATGCATATGTTTCTTTGGCCAATAAAAAAAATATTTATTTATTTATTTTACAGTGAAGTGTGTACGAAATTATTTGGGTTTGTGTGTGAAACCCCAGAAACTTTTTAATTATAAAAAATGTTGTTAGTATGGATATAATGTCGTGGTATTTCCTACAATGCGCAATGTGGGGAAAATCGACGACTTAAAAAATTGAACAACTTACAGCCTGTTAGTTAGGAGAAAATTCCAGGAATAGATGTGGAGCTGGAGCAGAATACTTCGAGTGTCCTGAACAGAACACAGGACCACGAATCAAACATATATTTTTTAGTATACATAAGTTTTTTTCGGGTTTTCGAGCTACAATACATACTGACTCAATGAAATTCCTAACTTACATACGAAATTGTAAACTCTGACAAAATAATAATAAATATAATATCCAATTTGTTTGAAAGTTTCAGCAGAATTTTCCTCATTTTCAGGAAAGTTTCAGTTCCCGTAATATCATGGTGGCATTCACTTTAACTTTTAACACTGAGGGCGTCGGTACGCGACGACCGACGACGCAACATCCGACTACGACGCCCGTAGAAGTAGTAGATTGTGGTTTTCCACAACTAATTTAATACAGAGGTATTGTTGAAGGTGTTCATATGTTATTAAACTTTGAATAGCGCTGGTATAACAGTAAATAATAATAATGTATTTCACACTGTTCACACTGTCCACAGTCCAACTACGAAGTTGGAGAAACATTGATAACGTTATGTCCGCAAGTTTGGAAAACTTAAATTGAAATACGTATCTACTTCTTATTCGTTCTGTACGTATGGCAGAAGAAATGGCATCAAAATGGTGTGCCCTCATGCACAAAATATCTACAATTTTATACAAACAGAATTTAATGGTAACCCCATTATTGGAACATACCATAATGATATACCTAGTAGTTATAATTATCTATCTATCCACTTGCGGTGCAGGCAGAGAGGATAGAACGCTAGAGCACCTCATCCTTACACACATCCCTTGTTTGCATCACATTCATGCAATTTATCATACACGGTTTCCAACTTCTTTAACTCAAAACAATCCATCCTTGAAAACCATCCAGGTCAACCTAAAGGTTTTCATCTGTTAGGTACGTATTCTTTATAAGTGCCATATGCTGGATTTCATCAACTTTTTAGGCGAGAAATAGCGGAGATAGGAGCCACCTGGCACAAATTTTGTATGAAAACAATTATAGGTGGCTACTATCTTCGCTATTACTCACTTAAAAAGTTGGTGAAATCCAGTATTGATATTTTTAGTATTTCTGTATAGGTAACTAATGAATCCGAATACGTAATGTAGAATTTGATATTGAATTTGGGATTTAATAATCTGTGACAGTAGTACAGGGATATAAAAGGAGATGAAAATTAAGACTTAAATGAGATTTGTCGAAAAAATATTCAGGTTTTTCCAATATTTCACCCAGGTAGGTTTACAAGGAATAAGTCTGGGAAGATTACGTGTGAATAATGGGACAAATGCGTAGTGGGAGATGAGGTTTGAGTGAGGCCGGGACAGGGGCGACACAAGGGCGTATTTCTAGACGTAGAAATTCGATACTAAAAATGTTGACTAAGTACATTTATGTCTTCAGATCTCTTGAAATCGATTCCTTTTTACTGATTAATTGTAAAATTCCAAAGGCTTTTACCAGACTATCTTATTTTTTGTCTAGCTAATACATCTAAATACATTTTTTTAGAGATTAGTTAGAAAAAAAAATAGTGGGACTGTACCATTCATAGAGATAAAGTAGGATAGATGAGGGACAAATACTCTCGTGCTATCTTCCTTTAGCGGCTATTAAAAATACTGCACGAGAAAGAGACGAACACAAGTTTCACTTATTGTCTATGATTATGGTGTGTCCCAGAAAATTTGGAGGAGGAGAGCGGAATAGAGAACGGTGGGAGGAAAAATATATTTTTTTGCTGCCATAACCATCAGAATGTGCCGCATTCTCAGCTGCTGTCTACCAAACCAACATTTGCAGGTGGCTTGCAACTAATTCATGTTTATACTAAAATGTATGGGACATGACCGCTATTTCTTGACAGGAAATTTTTATAGTTCAAATGGGAGGCATTTGTTCAGAAATGAACTTGGTAAGAAATTTATCTGAGTTTTGTGTAAAATAATATGAAAAAGAACAGTTACGATGGTGACACTCCTGTTCAAGTGAATGCGAAGAAAGATAGAAAAAGAGAATGAGAGAAGTAGAAAGAGTACTAGATGAGTCAAGGTTGGGAAGATGGAGTAAGAGGTCTAGGGGTGATGGAAACTCGTAGAAAGGTACACACTATTTTAAGAGTATTATATCTTATACTTTCTCGTATCAGTCAACACAAGGAACAGTAACATTTGGGAGCAAGGTGGATCACCGTTTACTCTCTAAAACATTGAGTGGCCATTTTCTATTTTTATAGACTATACCCAATTAGGTACAAGGTTTTGTTTACCTATGCTCTTTCTAAGAGTCGTTACTATCTACTAAATTGATGAGATAATATGAAACTATTCGAAAGTTTTATAATTAAGTTGGAATAAGTACTTATTTTTATTGATTCCCGTAGTAAGACAGACCTTGGCAGGTCCAAGAGACGTCGCCAACGTCTTTAATGCACAGAACTAACAGATCTTATTTATTTACTGTAGCGTTTAAACCAAGAATTCTGCTGTCTATGATATCTAATAGCATCGTGTCAGCAAAGTTTTGCTCCCTTTAAGTTTACCTAAGGCTATAATTCTTTTTGGAATTACATCTACGCTATCCACTACAAGTGACCGAGAAATCACAGTTATATTTGTACCAATAAAGATAGCAGCGACTGCTATATTTAATTCGCGTGTAGCAGTAGACTTTAGTCTAATCCCTGGGTGTGATGCGTAGTAAGAGCTACAACAATTTTTTAAGCTTTCGCCACCCCATTTGGCGGCGTAACGTGGAGATTAGAGGTGTAAACAGTTTTATAGTAAAGTAGGTATTGGGTATGCGAGGCGCTGAGCTGACTTCTTAACGGCTTGGCGGCGAATAACAAAATATACTAGCTAAAATATACTATGGTATATTATGTACACAAATATACCTGTTATAAGAGTAATATCTTACGATGCCTACTACTCTATCTATTCGAACGATAGATATGAAAAAATAAACAAAAAAACAAAAACATCTTTGATCTTTACTTCATTTTCCGGGCTTGTAGGCCGTGGTCCAATGTGGGTCGAGAGACCCGACGTTAGGTCCCACGCTGTGGGGGACATCTTTAGGAGTAGTAGTAGGTTATGTCATTGAGTTGTGTTCTGTGTGGTAGTGGATGAAGTCCCACATCGGACCACGGCCTTAAAGCCCGGAATATGAAGTAATGGATCATAACTGCACTGGCCGTGAATCTCTTCTTCTCCTTAGCAATTATTAATCCCACATGGTGGTAGGGTCTGCTTTTCTTGTGTTTCGCCGCCACTTTGCTCTGTCTTGTGCATCCTCCGGTAAAACATCACTCTCTCTCATGTCTTGCCTCACCACCTCCCTCCACCTGCGCGTGGGCCTTCCTCTGGATCTGGTGAATGCCCACAAATTTTCGTAAAAAAATAATTAACCAAAGATCAAGAATTTCAAAATATGACAATAGTAGTGTGCTAAAGGGCGGACCTATTGCAAAAACTATTATAATACGCGGTTGCCTCGCGGCAACTTTGCCTATTTTATTACAAATTTCTTCCCAACATTCTTGTGCTATCGCAGAAAGATACGTTTCCAACGTTAAGGGCATGGCACCAGGAATGACGTCACAGTCTTTTCCCACGGCATTAAGGTTCAAAATCGCGTGACAATCGCATGAAAAAATGATAAAAATAGCGTTTTTTCCATTTTTTGTGGTTAATTTTGCGTCTATCAAAAAAAATTTACGGTTATTCCCTAGTTTTTGATGCATATTATCAGTACAAAAAATAATTTTCTCTCCGCGACTTTCGGGAAACGAGTTTCCGTCTTTCGGAAAAAAGATCAGAGGTGTTTTTAAAATATTTTTTTGAGAAAACTATACAAGATATAAAAAATCTTTTACGGCTATTCCCTAGATAAAGGTTCAATGCATCTACCCTATTTTGTTCCAATACATATTTAGTAACGGTTGTCGAGATAGAAGGTCTCCCGTTTTTACAAATTTTTGAAATGTCGGTATGCACACTCTTAATGTAAGATATTTCTCAACTATTTCGTAAGTTGGTAAGTCAGTAGGTATGCAAGTACTTGGCCAAGTGCGCCTACTTTGAATAATCGGAACAATAATACCTGCGAACCGTGAAAATAAAAGGGGTGTTAATTTTATCGCGATTAAGATCATACAAAGAATTTTAAGCAGACGTTTATTTTATAGGGTGAATCAAAATTCTTATGTATTTTTGAAAATAGCTTTTTCTTTTAGATAATCCGCATTCGGTCAGAAATAATTTCAAGGAAAGTTTATTAAAATTATAACATCAAAAAGTGTTTATATGAAATACGATATCATGACTAATAGAATCTGGTGTAGGAAATGAACGATGACGAAAATAGTACTTATATAATTTTCGATTATTTTACATGACAAGTTCAAATAAACGTTCTAAAAAATAAAATAAATAGAAAATCTCTACTGGATACAAAACATTATACCAAATGGCAGGTTTATTGCAGTAGGCAATGTCTGCCAGCCAACCACTTGTGACAACAAAATGACTTAAATTTTACACCTGTCATACTTACTTATATGAAAGTAGAGAGAGAACCTTTTGATAAAAGGGATAGTAAACTAAAGTAATAACGTTTTTTGATTTAAATAAGCGTGTTGTTCCTCAAACTTTTTAAGAAGCACGCTTATTTTTCTCCGTTAAATTAATTAATTAGAAATTACTCATTGAAACGTGTTTATCATAAAAACAAAGCTACGATTTTAAACTGTGTATAATTTCTACGTGCTGGGACACTCGAAGTTTATTAAAATTTGGAGTGATAAATTTATAAGCAGATATAGACAAATAAACCTATTTATTGTGTAAGCGCACACAGACCGGCGAAAAGCCGATGAGCTATCGAGCCGACTCTACCGGTGCTTGTATTCCAATGAAATAATAAAAAAAGAGTTTTTGCTCCATTCTAATGGGTGTGCATAATAAAATATTAGGGTCGGAGGTGAATTTCAAAAACAATTCAAAGAGTTATTTTCTAAGCCAGTCGTGGTTGTAACCAATAAATATATAAAGTTTTACCCATTCACAGTTGTTAATTTACGCTATCTAGTCGATCTACTGTTAACAAAACATCCATACACGCGATTTCTGCATTCAGAATTTACCCACAATATACTTTGGTACTGTTCCAAAACAGTCCATCCCTATATTCACACTAAGTAGGTATGAACATAACCCACCAGATGGCGCAACGTGTCCTCTTCTTATTTTGCTTTCTCTAGGACTAGGTCCTGCCATTATTCGGAAGCTACTCCTGGGACGCGGATGTCCGGCTATCCCGTCATCTTTTTTGAGGTATTCTTTATCACATCATTTTAGTCAGCATTCACAGTAAGTTAAAAAAAGCTTGTGTCCTTAAGTGAAGTAAGTCAACACTGGGGCTTGAATGCGCACACACTAGTTGGTCCTCTAATGATGTCGTACAAATGCCGTATGTATTTCGCGAGTATGCCAATGACGTTCAAAATGGGTAGTGAACTACTTTACTGTATGGATTTGTGGGTGTTTTGCCTGAAGAGAGAGAGAGAGAGAGAGAGAGAGGTATCAGATTACTCGCAGACGAGTCTTTATAAAATAAACTTTGATTGTTAGGAAATTCCAGAGAAAAACAAGTATAGGAAAACATAAGTTTTGCAAGTAGTTATATCTCAATAAGTTTTACATAGTTGGGTTTATTTCGTTATCGTTCCGAATATCACCAGCTCTACTTAGAATAGCGCCATCATTTGAAATAAGTTGGAGGTGAAATCGAAGGTAATGCAATATTAGAACTGGAAACAGGATTGCATTAGGAATAATGCAAGACACTGTTGCATTAAGCTAAAATAGTTTAGAACTTCTACGACTATATTTGCGTAAGTTCTAACTGCACGATTTGCGCCGAAATCCTACCTCGGTTCACAAAGAATACATTAAAGATCTGAGTGGAAACGTTTCTCGCACACTGCACAAGTTATACATGTGTGTAAACGACTCGATGTATTAGTGATGTCACATAATTGTGAAAAAAAAAACTGCCATTGTTGAAGATTTTAATGACGAAAACTTGATACGCCTACTGCTTCTAATTTTCGGGTAAACCGTACGTGTTATCGTCACTATTCTTTATTTCGACTCTTATTGGCGTCACTCTGCTGTCAGCAGTCTGAAGAAGTCGATATAATACAGCGAAACATAGTTCATCCGAAAATCAGAGGCGCTCATGAAAAAACAGTCAAATATTTACTTATTGTTTTTGTGGATAACTTATAAAGCTTCATTATATTATTTATTTAAGTTTCTACGCAACTTCCTTTTACATTTCAAAATTACATAATATTATAACAGATTAGATACTTCAATCATATTATGCGTGAAAAATAAAAAAAAATGTCCCCTACAATAAAATAAAAAGATATGCAACAGTAATGACATCTCGTCCAGGAGCAATCACATAGGCCGCAAATCAAAATATCTGATAAAATCAAATTATATGGAGGTATACTATTTTGGATGAAGCACGTTGGAGTTTGTTCTAAAAATTTTATTCGCGTAAAAACTTTCGGCGCATTTTTTTTATTTGTCACGTGTTTCATTCATGGCTACTTACGTAAAATAGTCTACTTGTACGAACAATCTTGGAAATATTTTTTTGGCTCAACACGGTATGGCGCATTCGATATCAGTGGGCTTAGAATATTCAGGATAGAAATGCAACTATGTAATATTATACATCTCGCATTCAGATAAAGATTGTAGTGATTCGATACACCAGTTCGTGCGGCAAGCGAAGGTAGTGTAGTCAATAATAGATTCTTATCTCCAGCTCAGCCAGAGGTAGCTGTAATCTTATGGCTGTGAATGAAGTCTGCTTGGAAGCTGAGCTTCTCTGATGAAGAACAGTTTGTAGATAAAACCCATACGAAGTCAGGTATTTCTACCTGAAATGGAGAGATTGCCAACATTTTATACGAAGACACATTAAATTTGTTTTTTTTTTTATTATTATTACGTTCTCTCTAAATTTATAAATCTATTTTTCTGCTTATTCTTCGCATCCTGTACTGCGTAAACAGAAAGGGCAGAATGCCAGATGGCCCTATCCTTTCACACACTCCTTATTTCACATTCATACAATTTGTCAAACCTACATGTTCTCTAATTTCGGGTGAATTACATAACATAATGTCAATACAAATATCAACACGATTGGGTAACTCAAAATATGCCAATATGTCCACGCCACAATCATCAGCAAACTCGTTAAATAAAATAATTTAGCTGCTGATCTGAGAGTTTGGAATGATTTTGGTACGGTCTGTCAGAGGAGAAAACATGTTATGGTGACGAGACCTGACGTATTATTAAGGTACAAATAGCGTAAATTCATGTGCATGGATTGTCCATTCTTTGTACACCCATCACTTATTACCCCGTATTGTGTACAATACTGTGATAGTATAATATAGTAACAGTAGGCAATTGCGAGAGCATCACACCCTGAGACGACACGAGGGAAACATCCCGAAGCAAGCATTGGACTGGGAACCCTTAGGAAGGCGCCGACGGGGTCACCCAAATACTACTTGGCAACCATCTATCCTTGCAAAGTGGAGAGAAGCCGATCTACAATGGCCGGATGTTAAGATCATGGCCCAGGACAGAGACCAACGGAGAGATGTTGTAGTCGCCCTATGCTCCCCCAGGATTTATAGGAACAAAAGAAGAAGAAGGCAATTGAAATAAATAAATCTAGTTTGTCCAATTCACAAGATTGTTTATGCATCGGACACCAAAGGTTTAAAACGTCTAGCATCCATATTATTGGAAAAGTTTTGTTAAAATGTAAAACTATCCTCCGGTACATCGAAGTGTATTTGTAAGGCATTTGTAGTTGAGATTTCTACCAGTGGTGGCGTGGTGGATATCTTAGCATTATTATACATACACGTAATACTGAAACTTGAAACATCCTAGGAGATGGCTTACTGTGGATGGTATTATTGTAAGAAAAAACTATCTCTGAAATGCATCTCATTTCTTTAACACCTTGTACCAAAGAAATCGGAAATATTTTCTCTCGAATCACTCCAATGCGATTCGATTTTCAAAGAATTACTTAGCATTTTTCTATTCCCTTTGCGAAGAGCTACATTTGTATTGATGTTGATGGGTCGGAAGATTATATTACGTAGGTACCTACCTAAGATATTTATATGAAAAATCTAAGATCAAATCTCCGTACTGCCGATATTAAGACAATGTTTTGAATGTATAATTACATATACAGGGTGTCCCGTAAATCAACGTCATCCCGTGAAGGGGTAATAGACCAGCTCATAAGCTACCAGAAAATCGAAATATGACCTTACTAAAAATCGCTCATTCTCGAGATATCGGCACTTTTTTGTTTTTCGAGAAATTCGACACCTTCGATCAGTTTTTCGATGGCCACGGTCACAAAATTCAATATTATGGGATTAAAATTTTTGATTTGTAATCTTGAATAATTCAGCTATTTGATTATTGTCCAAAATAAAACATATTAGTTCACAATTTTGAAAAAAAGAACATCGTTTCCGCCTCTCGAGTTTTTTGTTTTTTATTAGCAAATTTCGACTCCTTTACACTGTAAAAATTTTGTATGACATTAAGCTGACAAATTATATTAAAAACTTCCTCATTTAGTGTAGTTTTTAAAAAGGTACAAAACTGGATATAGTTCCCTTTACAAAAAAAGATATTCCTGTTTTACTTCAAAAGGTCCTCATTATAAAAAAAATCAAATGCAGGGTTATAGCTTCCTTATGTCCAATATTTGGACAAGTGATAGAGAAAAAATATGAAAAAATATGAAAAAAAGTTCAATAAATTAATGTCGAAAAATCAACCGTTTTGGAGTTATGGTCTTTTGAAAATAGAGGAGTATGAAAATTTCTCATTTCGGTTTTTTTCCAATAACTCTTAAACTACTGACTCGATTTTGACAAAACCAACGACAAATTATAGTAAATAAAATAGGCTTTCGATAAAAATCTTAATTTGTGGCTTTTCTTTAGAATCTCGTGAAATTTCTCTTAAATAATATCATTATTCACAAAAATACATGTTTCTTAACAGAATAATCACAAAATTTTGAAGAATAGGCCTCAAATTGGGAACTTTATCGTAAGCCTACATTATTTCTAATGATTTTTAATTTATTTTGTCAAAATCGAGTTGGTAGTTTAAGAGTTATTGGCAAAAAACCTAAATGAGAAATTTTCATACTCCTCTATTTTCAAAAGACCATAACTCCAAAACGGTTGATTTTTCGACATTAATTTTTTGAACTTTTTTTCATATTTTTTCATCCTCTATCACTTGTCCAAATATTAGACATAAGGAAGCTATAACCCTGCATTTGATTTTTTTTATAATGAGGACCTTTTGAAGTAAAACAGGAATATCTTTTTTTGTAAAGGGAACTATATCCAGTTTTGTACCTTTTTAAAAACTACACTAAATGAGGATGTTTTTAATATAATTTGTCAGCTTAATGTCATACAAAATTTTTACAGTGTAAAGGAGTCGAAATTTGCTAATAAAAAACAAAAAACTCGAGAGGCGGAAACGATGTTCTTTTTTTCAAAATTGTGAACTAATATGTTTTATTTTGGACAATAATCAAATAGCTGAATTATTCAGGATTACAGATCAAAAATTTTAATCCCATAATATTGAATTTTGTGACCGTGGCCATCGAAAAACTGATCGAAGGTGTCGAATTTCACGAAAAACAAAAAAGTGCCGATATCTCGAGAATGAGCGATTTTTAGTAAGGTCATATTTCGATTTTCTGGTAGCTTATGAGCTGGTCTATCACCCCTTCACGGGATGACGTTGATTTACGGGACACCCTGTATAGTCGAATAAGCTATTATTCGAATCAGATATTAGTAGCATTAATAGTATTAGTAGTTTTAGCTATTAGTCGAATTAATTTTAGCAGTATTAGCATTAGACAAATTATAGTATTTGTCGAATCACTCTAGTTGAATTAGAACAAGTCAAATTACATTTAATTAGTGTTAGACGAAATAGCTATAGCGGAATTAAACGTTAAACGAATTAGCTATTAGTTGTAGTCGAATTAGCTATTAGTCGTAGTCGAATTAGCTATTAGTCGTAGTCGAATTAGCTATTAGTCGTAGTCGAATTAGCTATTAGTCGTAGTCGAATTAGCTATTAGTCGTAGTCGAATTAGCTATTAGTCGTAGTCGAATTAGCTATTAGTCGTAGTCGAATTAGCTATTAGTCGTAGTCGAATTAGCTATTAGTCGTAGTCGAATTAGCTATTAGTCGTAGTCGAATTAGCTATTAGTCGTAGTCGAATTAGCTATTAGTCGTAGTCGAATTAGCTATTAGTCGTAGTCGAATTAGCTATTAGTCGTAGCCGAATTAGCTATTAGTCGTAGTCGAATTAGCTATTAGTCGTAGTGGAATTAGCTATTAGTCGAATTTAACGGAAAATATAGCATACGTACATTTTAACTGATTCATCATCAGAATGGTTTTTGGACAATAATTAGAATAATTATTCTTATAAGAAAATACTTCCTTCGTGCTTTCTAAAGATTGTGTTAATTTTACGTAATGATCATGATAAGAGAGGGATGGGGCTCACTTACTGGAAGGGGTAGTTGGAGGGTTGAAATTATTGTATAAGAAGAGTTGTGTCATACGAAGGGGGCGCATGATAATTATGTGCTAAGTGCTGACTAAAATAATCAGTCTGAAGATGACAGATTAGAGGCGAAAATGATGATGTGAGAAAATGTATAATTGTAAAGAGAACGATTATTTAGCTTAATTATTATTATTGATGACAATTAAAGTGTGTTTGTGAAGTTACGAGTGTTCTGTAAAAGCTGGGAAATTATACACAAATTATGTGTGTCTTATAGCGACATCCCACGGCGCGCGAATCCGGATTTGTACGTAGATTCACACACCGTGGGAAGGGGTGAGTCCGTAAATCTACAGACGCTTTCGTAGCGATTTGTATGGCGGTGCGTACAAATCTAAAATCACGTACAAATCCAAAATCACGTACGAAACCGG
Source organism: Ceraclea dissimilis (assembly GCA_963576895.1). NCBI lineage: Eukaryota > Metazoa > Arthropoda > Insecta > Trichoptera > Leptoceridae > Ceraclea > Ceraclea dissimilis. Next base: position 3,903,115 of record OY756360.1, read on the forward strand.
ATTTGCGCGCCGTGGGAGGCCGCTTTTACAGTTAAAGCGTCCATTTAGTGAATGCATAGATTAACTAGCCAATGCAAACATTAACTCGCTAATTTAATGTGTTCACAATCGTTCTAACTATTGACGCTTTCACTTGTTAGTGCGTACATTTACAAAGGGGATTCGGTCAAAGTGTGCACAATGTTTTGAGCGGAGTGTAAAATGGCCTCCAATAGCGAACAGCTGTTATCTTATTCACACTGTTGTCAGCCGTCAGTGAGTTATGTTTTATTGATCTTATATTTCTTAGCAGGATTAGCTTAACAAATATACAGTTTTAGAAAATATGTAGCTCTCATATTAATCTAGAATACTCTCCGAATATTCATCAAAAGCAAAGCTTGAATTCAATCCTTGCTGGACACTTAATTAAGCTCACTGGCCCTAAACCCTTCACTAAGGGTTCGGAGTGTAGAGGATTTATGAGAGGAGCGATCCATTTGGTAGATGAAACGTGCAGCAGTATTGAAGATGGATTGAATTGCAATTGAGGAGTTGGACTTGCGGTAGGTTTGCTAGTATGCTGTTGCAATAATCTGACCGGGACACTACAAAGGAATTGATCAGGGTCTTTGCTCCCTCGATTGACGGGCAATTTCTTATGTTCTTGAGTTGTCTAAGAATGTGAAAACCTTGTTGTTGACTACTTCCCTACAAACTTACACATTAGGTATATCTCGTAAAATTGTATTTCACACAGACGTCAATGTAATATTCTCTTCATGTTTTCTTGTCATGAATATCGACAAAAATGTTAGACGAACTGTTAAAATAAATAAAAATAAATATCTAACATTGTACCTACAATATTACGTCATTTTGTCGAGTCATACCGATAGGTAGTTAACTCAACTATGTATATACTGTCTTAACAAAAAACCGAGTATACGTAAAATTTCTTCTTCTTGTTGTTCTTAATATAGGCATTGTAGCCTGTTATGAAAATGGATTAGCCTCCTGCGATGTCAACTCTCAGCTGTCAATCCATCTCTTAGGTGGTCTGCCCGGGAGTCGTCTGCCCTGGGGTTGGCCGTGCAATGCAAAGTGGATGGCTCCATTTTACTCACATGTGCATACCATTGTCTTCTCCGTTGCCTCCCCCTTCTTACGGCAAGTAAAATTTGAAACAGATAATCTCTAAAAACATCTATAGTTGAGGTAACTTTGTGCCACATTGATGATTTGTTTATGTGCATATGTATTTTTATGTTGATTGTTTCTTTGTTATGTGTATATTCTGGAAAAAATAAATTACTTCATTCATTCATTCATTCATCTAGGTAGTATCAACATGAAACAGGGAATTGGAAAATATTGGCTGCTCGGAGAAATTCAGACAGTTTTTGTTTCGGATGTAGATTAAATCGCATTTCGGTAAAAAGAAACTCAAAATACGAATTTATCTCAACACATATACAGCAAAGGATGGGCTTTCCATCAGTTTAATGACAGATTTTCGACCGGTTTTATACGATCACTTTACACTTCACAATTTTCGTTTCCCGTGTATAGTGATCACATTAAACCAGTCAATGCCGACGATGAGAAATAAGCCTGATAGAATGTCTATCCTTTGCTGTATATCTATTGAGATAAATACTTTTTTTCAACTACGAAATATAGAAATTTCTATGTGCTCACAAAAAAATATTTTGTGACATTATAAATTACAACTCTAACACCTAAACTGGCTCATACCCAGTTCGTAGGTACTACAAGTTATTCGTGTTCAAACATTTAAAACATTAAACTCTCCCTTTCTCTTTCAGCAACCTCCCTTTCTATCTTTCTCCCCTTCTTAACCCCCACTTGTACTCTTTCTTATTCTAAGAATCTTAGAACATGCACTCCAAACACTAAACTATATCCTGAAAAATGTACAACTGCAATGGCTTATAAAATATCACTTTTTAGAGATGGGAACTATTAGGAGATTGAAAACATCGAAAATAATCGTTTTAATTGTTTAAAAAAATGATAGCTTTACCATCTATTCATTTAGTCAGATATGGTTAGTTAGGAGAGACCGCATAATGGCGATGAGCTCTCTTTAGTTATTGGCCTTCTATGAACATTTTTTGATAAGTAAGGACGTATTTATAAAATAAAAGTGTGAAACAATTAAGTGACGTTGTACCGGAAGATGCCAAAGAAAGACCAGAAAAGCAGACCCCACCACTATGTGGGATTAATAACTGCTAGAGAGAAGAAGAAAAGCGTGAAACAATTGATAATATAATCTTAGAAATAATATGGGTTAGGAAATAAAAAAGTAGCAAAACTGAAAATTTTCTGGATAAGTAATATTAAAAGCAACGAAATTATTAAGCTACATCCATATCAAAGTGGTTAAATTATCATTCGCTTTTAGGTGAATATTGAGAAAATCCTTTCATATTTTAATATTGTACAAAAATATCAACCAACGGATGTACAATTATGTCTAATAAATAAATATAAAATCATCGCATGAAAAAAGTCGATGTCTGGATTTAATAGAAAAAATATACACATCTCTAATGCAATAACTTTTCTATTTTTCTTTGGATACATGAAAACAGTTTTATTCAAACGCTTCGGAGTTTATTTTTTCTCATTGGACGTCGACTATCTACTACTGCTTACTTTTACTTACGACTTAATCTACAAGTTTGCAAAGTACCTTTCACTTATACAATTTATTAGGCACGTACCTACACACTTTATACTACCTACTTAGATATTTTAGCTCCAAAATACATTTCTATACATTGAATTATGTCTTATGCACCAATATTAATGACCACAGATATACAAATTTAATAGATGGGACGCATATTTTTAACATTTATTTAGCTTCACCCGGCGTCGTTTTTATGGTAGTCTTTCGGAAACGCGAGTCCATTCACACAAAATCTATCATCGACCGTTCAATTCTCCGACCGTCGATCTTTCTTTTCGAAGTACACTGGAGGATTTTCTTGTGTTTGTGTCAACGTGTTTGACGCAAAGTGATCCAACTCTGAACATACTTTTAATAACCGCTTTCTATTACCATTCACTCTTGCGTCACCATACCCTTTCAATCAATCTTAATCACCATCGACATCAGCAATCTTAAAATCATTTTTTACTCATTTTCAGATTGCTCAGAGCTCTAAGCAATCCGAACTAGATGAAATTACTATTTTGAACCATATTTGAGCAGCTTCCTTCAAAGTGAAAACTGTAAAATGTTTGAATGATACAGCCGGCAAACTGGAGATTCTCCCAGAAAAAAAACACTCCCTATGGTCCGTCGCCTTGCATGAATGAAAGAATGCTCGTTTATATTACACCGACTGTGAAAGTTTACGAGCTTAGGCTCGGTTGCTCGACGAATAGCATTGTCGGCTAGTAACATTGCTATTTCGCTTGCCCTATCGTCTTTTGTCGCACCAGTAAACGAAATAGCAATGGTATTAGCCAACGCGACGATACTATTCGTCGAGCAACCGAGCCCTAGTATAATGAAGCATTCCTAATTTATGCAACATCCTTTAATATGCTATTCTGTGTACACATACATTAGCTGCGGAAAAACTCATCTTGTAATTCTTATGGGGCCGCTTCATGCTCGGCGTCCTTCCACGAGTTTTGTGAGAATGAGTAAAAGGACGTACGGACGAGGTGATTGTCTTGAACTGTATACGTAACCGACGGTTAACGCCTTTTTACTCATTCGCGCGGGACTCGTGGAAGGACGGACAGCATGTGGATGAGGCGGTAGTTTAAGGGGAGTGATTTACTTAGCGAAAACATCAAGTTTTTAAGTGTCGACTAAGTAAGTGAGTAGCTACATAGTAGCTACAAGTAGCTGTCTACATACCCACTTAGTATGTGAGAGAGTGAGCTTTTCTTGTAAACTAATTTAGCTATTTTTTTACCCCCCTTTGCCTTTTGCTTTTACTTTGGAACTTGCTCAAATAATTAAGTGCTTTAAGTAAATGGATTGTTTGAGCTCGTGACCGGATAAAAACTCATATGAATATTGCCCAACATTAATAAATCTCAAAAAAGACAAAAACCCTTCAGAAATTTGCTCAAGGGACAAAAGCTCAAATCTAATTGGATTTTAAAAATAAAATTAATTGTATCTATTAGTACACGATTTCTTTCAGTGTGTTAGAAACTACTATAGATTAGAAAATAACCAAATAAATAAGCGGATCTGAAATGGGATAGACAATTTTGTCATTTTTGGGATTTATTCATGTTGAGCAATATTTCTATGGGTTACAATCCGGGAACCGTTTGAGCTGAAAGATTCAATACATTTTTTGTTTGTAAAAATAAATATGTAAGTACCTACTTTCTGAAAAAATAAACTGTTTTTGCTGGCTAAATGGCGAAAAATGAATATATTATTTTAAAGGAGCTGTAATACTTTCGTGTGTGCTTCGCAATAAACAGTGCTTGCTACATTATCTACTATTCTGGTAATATTTTGTTTGTCGCGATAACAGTTATGATGGCCACACCAAGAATAATTGGAAAAATCTTCAGCAATTATGAAGGCGCGGAATACATCGTGGGCACCAAAATTCGAACTTAACATCTCCAGATTAGAGTTTCGCGTTCCAACAAACTTTTCTGCGACAACCATTTTTTCTTAAAATTTTGTAGCAGGTACCGGGTTGAATGTATGATATCCGTCATTTAACGAACTACTAATATCTTGTTTTGTAACGCTAATGATTTTTGGCTAATAAAGATAAATAAAGTCGGTTGGAAAATTGTACGTTATAATTTCTTGATGTGATCCCAGGGTTGAATAATTGACTGCTACTCTTTCTATACTTTTCGAGTGTAAAATTAAGGTTGCTTGTGTAAAAAAAGCTTCCATAAAATGTTTTTTTTTAAATTTTTATTGTACAATGCAGATTACAATTATTATTTCATATTACGAGTACCTACATATATACTGCCTATTGTATAATTTTTCCTCTTATTTTTTGACAGCAAGGCATCCAAATGTTTTATAAATGAAATTGAAAATAATAAACAACCAAATAATTATAGAATGTCTAGACACGTGGGTGATTTCCAATTATAAAAGAAGTAATTTATTTCTGCTAGTCAACCAACACCACCTCCAACGTAACAGAGTGAGAAAGGGGAAAGTTGTTGTTTGGGGTTGGGGCGATTTGAAGGGATAACTCAGAAAGTAGTGAATGACAGCAGTGGGGTTGTGAAATCGATTATTGGTGAACGAAATGAAAAACATTGATTCGATGGTGTTGTTTTCATTACATAGTTATGCTTTTAATTGATTATTGATTGTTGACGAAATACAATTCTGGGAAATTTACATCCAGACCTGCATTATAGTTTCGTTTGTCACCATGTGTTTATTGATTTCATTCTTTTTTACTGTAACTGTTTGTTGATTTGCTGCATTTTATTTTATAATGTTTGTTCAATATGTGAACTTGACGATTCCAACTGCGTTAAATAAGGCTTACGGATGATTAAAATCCAATAAACCAGTAAATTAATGCCAATAAAACTATGTAGGTAGGTACCTACAGCTACACCATTTTTTTACTAGAAATAGTTAGGTCCTTAATCTTTGAATTAAGGATAAACAGCTGTCCTGTTTTATGTGAAATGTATTATCGTCTGTTTGTTTTGTTTTACCATTAGTGCCAAATGCTGCCGGCAAAAAGGCAGTAAGCTGTTAATCCCACTGGTCCTATTTTTTAATAAAATAAACTTCACCCGCAAATCGGGTGCAATGCCGTAATAAGTAAAGTAAACTTAATATTTAAAGAGTTACTAAATCATCGAGAATTTGAATTTTGTGTCATTTTGGAATTCTTCACTAGAATTCCTAAACCGAAATGCGTCGGCCTAGTTTTCGTCCATATGTTATCAGAAGCACAAAATTTTGTGGATAAAATGTGAGGTAACCATGGAGTGTTGTATTAATGTGAAATTTCAGCGTTTGTACGACACCTAACAATTTACAATACACATACGATGGTGTAAAAGTTCTTCATTGCAAAACTTCGATGAAAGTTTCATAAGTAGATGGGTAGATATTTACAGCCCTAGTTGAAAACCGATGCGTCGGGAAGAGTGCGATAGCATTAAAAAAGAAAGAGATAGTGATAGGGCGACGTTAGTGAGATTTCGAGAGCGATTAATATTCAATTTGTCATGAAAAAATATGAATGCAATAAATAATATAGAAAAATGTCGGCTATTATTCATAAAATAATGAAAAGCCCCCGTTATAGGAAATACATTAGGATTACAATCATAGCAAGCGTGCTCAAAGAAAATTCGTCATGTAATATTGTTATTAGGTGATTGTTTATGTGAAGTTTGGCACCTTACTCACTTACTTACTGCTAGCCACTTGCGTTCCGCTGGACATAGGCCTCTTCTAAACTCTTCCACTGTCTTCTATCTTGGGCTATCTGCTGCCATCTACGACCCGTAAGCTGGACAATGTCATCTGTCCACCTTTTCTGTGGTCTTCCTACGCTTCTTTTGTTCTCCCAGGGCCTCCACTTCAGGATTTTAGGTGCCCATCTGACACTATCCTGTCTTGCCACGTGTCTCGCCCACTGCCATTTTTGCTTTGCTGTTCATTCTGCGATGTCGGCAACTTTTGATCGACGTCCGATCTCCTCTTTTCTAATTTTATCTCGAAGACTGACGCCCAAAATTTGTCTTTTCATTGCTCGCTGAACACATTTTAATTTCTGTACACTTTTGACAGTACTGTACAGATTGGCACCTACTTAAGCATAAGCTTAGAATATTTAATTTTTTTTTTACTTTTCCAAATGTAAATTGGGTGACAGAAAGACATAGATTTTGATCCAGTAGTGACTAGAAGGATAGTGAAAGAGCTTTGATGGTTTGGCAATGTTGAGAGAATAAATGACGACAGGATGATCAACATGATATGACTCAAGTGAGTGAAGGAAAAGGCGTGAAGAAACGTGGCCGTTCAAGACTAATCTGGACTGATTTAAGCGAAAAGATCCTCAAGGACGGACGCGTTTTCAGTAAAGTGACAAATCGTATAAATGTGGCGGGACCTAGAAGTATGTGTAAAGATATATCTCTTTCGCCACCCCGCAAGGGACTCGGCGTGAGGAAACTGATAGATCCAGCACTTCGCGAAGAAAAAGGTACCTGCTTAGACTGCTTAGTCTAATCAGTACCTTTTAGTCGAATTTACTGTAAATCCCACCCTAGGAATTCTCAAAACTCAAATATTTTTTTTATGGTGGTTAAATGATAGTAGATATTATGAAGGTATGTAGGTGTAGGTACTCAAAAGAGACAAAGCAAAATTAACTTTCGTCTTTGTCTGGCTGAAGTAACCAGCGAAAGTAATAAAAGCTACCAGGCGACAACAGCTTTTGCAATGTCATGAACTTTATTCGATTACTTATTCATCTCTCTGCATCTCTCACTCCGTAATTTATGAACGATTTACGCCAACTCGATTTTGGCCGATTACGAGGGTCACCACCATTTCTGAATGTCAACACAAAGAGAGTTGTGTTTTTTACACGGCATTTACTAGTCAATAATGGTCGCCCAGTTGTTGGAATTCTATCTCCGTGATAGTAATAGAAAATTAGAGTCAATTCTTAAGCTATCATTGAAATCTAACGAAACTTTTTACAAATATTCTCGAAATACGTACCTTGATTTATATTGTCGTGACACTCTTATTTGACGGGATGTCTAATTAATAAACTGAGATCCAGAGGAAGACCCAAGCGTAGGGGGGTGGGAAGTGGTGAGGCAGGACATGATAGAAAGTGACATTGTACCGGAGGATGCGCAAGATAGAGCAAAGTGGTGGCGAATGATCAGAAAAGCAGACCCCACCACCATGTGGGATTAAAAATTTCTAAGGAGAAGAAAAAAATAATGGAGTTTTGGATGTATCCATTTATTCATTCATGGCACACAAGCAGACATCACCCACATGTTAACACAAATCAAACAAAAAACAACACAGATCAAGTTCAAGCGATGCCCTATTACATGTGTACACAACAAGTCAATACAGATAAAACAATATTATAATGAGAGTTCAGGTAATTCGAGAAATTGTATGTTAACAGTCAGTGCAAAAAAAAATGTAGAAACTCCTAGAAAATCTAGAATCTCCTAAGGTACGGCGCAACATTCGCTGGGGAAAGTCAAACCTCATCAGGATACTGTCTCTTAAGGGAAGCTACAATTATTGGCAATGCAGACAGATGCATTTTATTACTTCTCATGATGGATTTTGTTTCATTGTGAATTATGAATCTCCATTTTGATAAAATGATTCTATTGTGTGTCCTCGGGGAAATTGGACTTGCAAACGAATCTTTCTATCGTTGGTTGCATGCTATAGATAGTTTGATATTAACATTGACTCCTAGATAACTTGTACAATGATATTCTTCTTCTTCCTCAGCCGTCTCCACTGCTGGATATGGGCCTCTTTTAACGTTTTCCATTTTTTTCTACTTTGAGCTTTGCTCAACCAGTTTCTTCCTGCGACTAGGACCACATCATCTAGCCATCTTTTTTGGGATCGTCCTACAGTGTCCTACAACGATCTTGCTCATACGAAATTCGGAAGGCGTACCTTGGGAGTTAGAGGATAGGACATATTTATTCTCAAAGATTTTTGCTTCCCTCACATTCAAGTAATTGGTCGTAAGTTATAATACACATGCAATAAAAGGTCTTCGACATCCTGTCGTCTCAACAGCAAAGTTCATCGACGTCGACATCGACTCTCACCAAGTCAAATCGAAAATGGATTTGGGATTAGTATTGGTTTTTGCCCGATCATGACTCCGACTAGAGCAGTTCTGCACTCTGTAGCAACCAACAATAGTATAGTGTAGGAAATGAAAGAATTTTTTAATATTTACTTACACACAATGTTCCAGAACATCCTGGTTCTTACTTGTTTCCTAAATTTGACCTTATGAAGTGCACATACCTGAAACAGAATAGAAAAAGTGAAATTAGTTTAGTACTCATAAATTTATTCTCACATGAGTCGTAATAATTATTTGAGTTTTAAAAGTTAAAGTTAAAAACATTATGACGGCAAAAAATCGCAGTAGGTACGCCATCTGGTCCATTTGAAACGCCTTATTAAACTATCATTTTTCCATATGAATTTTTCATACAAATTTTAACGGAGAGATCGGCAACATTTCGTAAAATAATATTTGGTTTATCCATCCATAAAGTTAGGACATACCTCACAATAGGTATGGTGTAACCAGCGATAAGTGTGCGAGTGAGCATTTCATGTCTCTCAATCTTCACAAAAGGGGGTCGGAAAATAAGGGTTGCGTATGGAAATCAGAACTTTTTAGGAATGAAATAGATTGAATAACCAAATCGATAAAAAACTCAAATGATTTAAAGTTGTTTTATACGATCTTACTTAGGACTGAAGTATGTTATAAGTAAGGGTTAAAAAATACAGGAAAATAATCATCCAATTCCAAAACAATATATAGATAGTGAATCGTTTGTGGACACTAGTGTTAGGAGATAAAATGAAATGATGAAAGAATCGAGTGAATGTAAAAGGGATGTTGTTACTAAAATGAAAGTGAACGAGTTGAGATTGTTGAGAGAATAAACGATGAAAGGATAATGCTCAATGAAAATATACCTGGGAAATAGAAGAGGTGTAAGGAAACGCGGCCGTCCATGAACCACATGACTTGACCATGTATCTACTGTAGACCAGTTTCTAAAGGACGAACGTGTTCTTAGTAAAAGGAATCGTAGAGTGTGTATGAATAATTGCATGATTGTGACGGAAGCACGAAGTGTGTATTATAAGGATAGGAAGATCTGGCGTTCTGTTCTCTCCGCCTAGCCCGCAAGGGATGCGACGTGAGGGGATAAAATAGAATATTATAATAATTTGTGGACAATTAAACAAAAATGTTATAGTTGGCTGTATTAGCGTCGCATGCAAAAAAATATACAGTTTTAATGAATGTTACTCATGTGGATGAGGAAAAGTTATTGCACCAGAGAAAATGTAACTTTATTTTGTAACTGAGGATTGCACTGACCAGATGATAATTACACAATGAACCGGCATAATTAAAATAACTTTTAAAAACATTTTTACATCATTTAAATTTGAGAGGAAAATGAAATGATAAACTCCACAACTGATATTTTAAATTATTTTATCGTTTTTGACTTATCATTGCTATAATTGTCATATATCTAATTATGTAAAACTGACGAGTCCAAGTGCCCGACATAGGGTCTAAGGACGATAAACAACCATAAACAATAAACAATTTTTAGGATTAAGTACCTAGATAGGTCTGTAAATGTACTAAAGTTAGTGTGTGTTTTTTACTTTTTGTCGTTTAGTTATTATTTGAAATATCAATTGAAAATAATATCTTTAACTAACCTAAATGTGAGCGCATGTAATAGGGCATCATATGGAACTAACTCATATTGTGTTGTATTATATATTTATACTAGCTGTATTTCCCGTGCTTCGCAACGGCTAAAATTGTGTACGGGTGGTGAAGTTACATCGTCTTAGAATTAAATACCTAATGGAATAAATTTTTGGCATATAGGAAGGAATATATTTGTTTTACCTAGTAAAATTATTTATTATGTATATAGGATTCTGCTAAATTAAAAATTTCACAAAAAGATAGTAAAAAAAGAAGAAAAAAGCGTTGGGTATGGAGTGGGATCGAACTCGTACCCTCGTATCGCATAACACTCAATTTAAGTTAAGTACGCTAGCCCCTACACCACGCGAGTCAAAACAGATGACGACAGAAAGCGCCGCGGAGCAAATGTCAAAACTATTTTTTAATTATTATAGACATATTTTTAGTCATACAGAAGTATTTGTAGAGCAAAAACATTGTATAAAAATAATCCTTAGATATATATCCTAGTTCTAGATTATGTAACGACGCAAACAAATTTAAAAACCATATTAACGGGACTACTTTAAATGGCTTCTTTCATTTTCATACTAACTTGATAGAATTCAGTATCTTGGGAAAATTGATAATTTTACCAAACCACGATACAAATCATATATTTTAATAGCCTATGTTGAAGCCGAGATTCCATTTATAAGTTTATTTAATAGATGGATGTCTAAAATCGTCTGGTATTAATGTTTACTCCGGACGCGAATCGTCATTTTTTTCAGGTTCTTTCCCGAGTCATTTATGATTCATAGATGGCGGTAGTGATGTTTTATAAAATCAGAAATGAAATAAAAAATCATTATAAATCAATAATTCCCTTTGTTGCACATATTTTTATCCAAAATATCAATACAATCTCGTGCAAAGTCAGTGGCGTATACGAATATCTACTTTTTGTATTGTACGTATATAATTAAAACAAAATTAAATTAGGTGCAATGCGAAATGTTTTTTGTAAACAGTATAAATACAATTTTCAAAATAACGTTCCGATGTGATTGTGACGGCGTTTTGTCAAATACTCAACGCTGCCGAAAATCCACAATTATTAAGGAGATATACTCGTATATGTGATGTCTTTATGTGTTCCTATGGCAAATAAATAAATGAATAAACTCCAGAATATCTACAAAATATTATTGGTTCAATCAAGAAATATGTGGTTTTTGTACGGTTTTTGAACTAAAGAATTTAAAATAGGAGTTTCATGATTGCCAGCTAACAAAATTGTAGTTCCCAAATAATCCAAGACCATCGCTTTCTTGACAGACCGAATCTTGATTTTTTTTCGATATTCGTTTATTTGAATTATTAACATGCCCCCCTCTGAGAACAAAGGGGTTCTAACTATCAAAATTTGATTTTGACTTCTTGTGTGAAAATATTTCTGGCCGATATGATCCATAAAACGTCATAAAGCTAGTATGAGAAGTTTTGTAATAGAGTGACATGTCAAAGTGTACGCAGAAGGTACACTTCACGACCCAAGTTGTTTGTGAAGTCTTCAAGATGATATTTGCTTTTATGGATGTATAAAAAGATGTTGGTTTGCTACGCAAAATTGCCAGAAAACTAGCGCTCCTCGTGGCAAAATTCCACACCAAAACATTTTTTAAATTATCGTGTCTTTTACCTACGATAGAATATTACATACGCCTCTTGCATACAAATATAGCGATTTACGAAAGCCGCTCACAGTTTTTCAAGTGCCTACCTATCGACCTATCACTACAGACTGTCAGTATGTAGATAAAGATAACTTCGTTGGTGTTTTCTCGAATAATCGATCTCTGAACGTCAACACGCCTGTAGACAGACGTGAAAGGGTGAGAAACATGCATACATTGTAGTATTATTATTGAGCTGTAGTTTCATTATTATCAACATTTTGTACCTACGTGATACTATATTGTTCATTATCAGCTTGTATCTTAAAACGTTCGCTTCATCGAATCTTCGAGACATTTCTCGAGAAATTGAACAAACGTCATTGATATTTCTAAATATTTCCATTTTTATTTATTTATAAATTCTCTTACATAGAAATTCGTGTTTGTCATTGTATCAGCTGTCAAATATGTTTGCTTGTTTATTTTTGTATTAATGTACTTTTTATATTGTAATGTAGTGCTATATCCGTAAATATATGTAATAAATAAACTAAAGAAAATTCAGTGATAAAAAAAAGCTCGTCCAGGTTAACTGTAATGCCATTCGAATTCTCGTGTACACATTTTAAGATTTCATCACCATCTCTTCCAGTTAATCAGATAAAACTCGCCAATTGCATACTTTTTATTTCAATACAATAAGATTCAAAATATTGCAATAAGTCCGTTATAAATCGATTAATACTATTTAGAATTTCTCGAAAGTTATCATTTCATCGGATGATTATCATTTTGTCGACCTTTTAACCCATCAGCTTAACGCCTTTACGTCTACTTATTTAAGTTTGCGGTGTGTCCGCTATACATCGTCGTTAAGAAAAGCCGATGAAATGTCGAGATTACACACACTACATTTTACTGCTTTCAGAGGTAAATCCACGTGTGTGTACGTTGCGGATTCAAAGTTAATAGCTAAGGCGGTAAATTGTAACTTAAGGATTAGGTTACTCAATATCCAAAATCGAACCGCAGGATATTAGAAACCATTTGTCTTGTTTATAAATGAAAAACAAAGTTTTACCTTTCACGACTGTTAGTGAAGGGCAGTTGAACCCAGATTAGGCAAAACCATACAATACTTTATTACTATTTAAGTAGGTATATAATATTATCTTTTGCACATTTGGTAGCAAAAGAATAGGATGTTTAATATATAATACTTAATATATAATATATAATCTGTCTTCGCTAAAATTCAACTCATTTCTGGTTCCAACAAAATATTTTTTTTGCTTATTAAGAACACTAAAAATCAATCCCATTTTTTTTGGCTTTTTGCAAAGGTTTTAATAAAAATTTGAAAAAAAAAACGCTCTATTAGTAATTTTTTAAAGAGAATCTATATAATGCCTAATCTCAAGTTTGCAGAATTTTGACTTTTGAGATACATATTCAAATATTTCTAAAAAAGTTTTTTTATACTTTTACTCCAATAGGGTCGAATTTAAAAAAAAAAACTTCCTTAATGGAAGATTTTGTACTATACTAGCGTTTTTTAAATTTTGACTACTGCGATTAGCCGTTTGAGCTGTTTGTTGATGAGTCAGTCAGCTCTGATACTTTCTTATATATAAAGGATTAATATGGACAGATGGGATGACAGCGTCGTCAAGACTGATGGTAGAATGTATTTCATAAAAATCTCGTATGTACTCGTCGCTGTGCATAGAAATCAGATGGACGTCAAAATACCAAAATATGGAGACATAACTGGAGTTCAGCTTCTCAGGAGGACAACCCTTAGATAAATATACTCTCAACTCTACTGAGAGTTGGAAAAGAAGAGGAAGATTAATAGATCTCATTGAAGGAGTTAGCTACCACTGCTCTATGCGGTGTCTTCTATTCATACTCATTACCACTTTCTCCAATCCACTAAAGTTTTCCATTATTTATTCTCTCCTGCAGGTACACACCTAGTAAGTTCTCTCCTGCAAGTACACACCAGATACTCCTTTCTATTACTTCTTCCCTTTGTGTGGCGGGCTTCTGATAAATGGTCGAGACAGTGCCGGGTGGCGAAAGGAAGAAGAATGATGGAGTGACGATATATAAAGTAAATAGTATTTCAGGAAGCAGAGATTGAAAATGTTCAAGATTCTATGCATTGAAATTATTGTACATAAGTAGTTATAAGTGATACCAATACTGGAATGTGGGGTTGGCTGGAAGAGATAGCATCACGTTAATAAGCCCAAGTGAACAAATTTTATCCTATTACCATTCCTCCTCCAAGAGATAAAGGCGACACGAACACAGACGAGTTCTCCGGTCCAACACAACGAGAGTAACACATTAGCCAGATTGGATCCCTAGCGAGGATATTTGAAAAATGGAAATTGAAAGAAACATTGCAGTTCTGTAGGAAAGCATTGCACCAAAGCGAACATAATGCCTCATCCACATGCTGGCCGAGCTGTCACATGAATGAGTAAAAAGGCGTTAACCGTCGGTTACGTATACAATCCAAGATAATCACCCCGTCCGCAGGTCTTTTTACTCATTCACACAGCTCAGCCAGGATGTGGATGAGGCATCAGACATTTGCGTTTTATGATAATGAATGTAGCCACAGTAGGTACATAATATTTATTGCTATTAATTTTCTCAAAGAATGTTGTTATTACAAGTTATCTTCTACATGTTATTATATGACTTCAGTCGAAAAGTGCAAACACGACATAACTTTTCGTTAAGTAAAACGTCTTCCAAAAACGCTTTAGGGTTTCCTAGATTCTCCGTAAAGGCTTTATACTTCGGAGAAATAGCAAGGGAGAGAGAAAGATGTCGGCGTAAGAATATGGGAGGGATGAAAATTATGTAAGGTTGCCTGACTAAAATTATTATATGTACTTATCTACCATAATGTAGAATTTATACCCGCTCAGTTCAAAGGCTTGATGCCTGCATACCTCTGGCTGAGATTCAAAGAGCTTTCACTTTTATTAATAGCTTCGTAAGATGTCTTACTTTGATTGCTGATGTAAAGCTTAGGAAAGGTATTTTCTGAAATATTTCAATAGGCATATATGAATATCTCAATCAGAATGTTATGTACACAAGTCGACACGAGAGTATGTATGTCACATATTTATTCAGATATATTCATCATTGACATCTCCTGGCATTACAGCATAAAAATGCCTTAGCTGCTGCTGTATGCTGTAAAAATGCTGTAACTATAAATGCCTTACTGTAGTAAGAACATCTATGCATATTTATAGTTAGGTCACTATGTACATCTAATAAATTAGAATTCTATGATTAGACAAAGTGTTTAAAAACCACCTCAGTGAACCTTGGTACGGGATCATGCTCAGTTAGGTGGATCACGTTGTGTGCTATTTATATGTTCGTTATTTTCATTCCAAGCTAGCTGAGTTACCCGTGCTTCGCAACGGTACAGTGTCTATTTAGTTTGAAAAAAACATTGGGGTATAAGCAGGTTACTACGTTCAAGTAATTGGAAAATATGACCACCTACGGATAGTGTAGATAAAACAATTCTATTTGCAAACTCTGCAATATTCTGTGTGTAAAATTTAGGATTGGAAAATTATTCCCCAGAATTGTCAAAAAAATATTTGAATAAATTATGTAAGTAAGTATGTAATTATCATTAAAAAAAAAAAAAACATGAAAGATTTCATAATCGAAAGAGCAACCACACCTGTATTTTAACCTGCCTATACAAAATTGTCTAAAGTCTAAAGATATTTCGGGGGTAAATAATAATATGCAATAAATAATATCGTTAAGACTATTATTATTTTGTAAGGGTAGGTTGGTAAGTCAATGTTGGTTTAATAAGATGTTACGTTGTAACTTTATGTAATAAAGATTTGTTACAAGAATTATTTATGTTTGTAGGAATTAAGTGTCGAAGAAGGGAGAATAACATGGTTTAAGAAATTGCACTTTTTTGCCCTTGTATTACGAGTTTTATTTGTTTGATGTTATTTAATCGACGTTTCGACACTCGTTTGCTGGTGTCATCTTCTTCAGATATATAAGACCTCAAGTTTTCATCGCAAAAAACCCCAACAAATACTAAGCACTTAATAAGTTCAATTACTTAAAGACCTACATCTAACCAGTAGTGGGGTAACCGGCAATTGCTGTGTGTATAATATATACAAAAACAATATTAATAATCTCTCGAGCGAACATTTATTTATAAGACATTCTGACTTGGTTGCGATCGTCATTGCTGAAAAACATGTGAAATTCGTCTTAGGAATTTACTCTTTTTTTAATTTACTTTTTATAGATACTTATCATTTTTCAACAACTAGGTTCGTATGTTACTTTTATTGGCTCTATGTAATTGTCTGTTTGTTTTTACCCATTTATCGTATTGTTAACTGGGTTGACTCTTCGCATTTGTAATAATCTCTTCATTTTCACTATTTATATCAAACATTTGTAACACACTGCATTCTGACTACCTCCAATAAAGTTTAATTCATCTATCTATCTATCTATGCCACGTCCCTTGCAGGGTAGGCAGAGATTACAGAGCGCCAGACAGCCCTATACTTGCACACACTCCTAGCCTCCGTCACATTTATGCAATTTGTCATACACGCTTTCCGATTCCTTTTGCTCAAAACGCGTCCATCCTTGAGGACCAGACCAGATGATCGAACCAGGTCAGTCTCAGGCGGATTTATTTATTTATTATTTTTTTGTAAAAAGTGCAATAAAATCTACGTCGCTATACTATCATGTTGCATCCCTTAAGGTGGAGGCAGAAAGGACAGGATAAATAATGTAATTTATTTGCAAGAAAAGTGCCCACCTTCAAAAGTACGTGGGCAGTAATTTAGGATGAAGCTAAAATAAAGCTATGTACAGACAAATTATTTGGTATAATATTCTTACAAAAGTTGTCGTTAGAGCTTCACCCTGTCGCATTAAGAGACACGATGGTTGG
Source organism: Ceraclea dissimilis (assembly GCA_963576895.1). Taxonomy (NCBI): domain Eukaryota; kingdom Metazoa; phylum Arthropoda; class Insecta; order Trichoptera; family Leptoceridae; genus Ceraclea; species Ceraclea dissimilis. The sequence goes on from OY756360.1 coordinate 3,920,262, forward strand.
CAACGTCCTCCTGCCATCGGGGATGAGGGTGGCGAATTGGGATAATCCTTAGGAAATACTTTACCGAGGGGATAAATGAGTGTCTTATGCACCCTCTAATGACTGGGAATACTAAGGGTGGTGGTTGGTTGGTTGATATTAAAAACGAAAACGGTGAAATGGTGCAGTCTAATTTTATCATCAAAATGCACAACTTGTTTTTATTGTTAATAATAATGTCTCTAGCGCGAGTCGAAGTATTTAGAATTTTAATAGTCTCTCTATAACTATTTTATTTGAAGATTAAGACGATCGTACTGTCTATAAATTTAATGTAATTAAAATTTTAATTGAGTTTTGATGTGTGGATGCTTATGTAAGTAATTATGCCTTGGTTGACTAGAAGCTTTGACTTTTGTAATAAGTCTGCCCTTTGACCACAATATTTCTTCATTGTCTACATTTTATTCTTATCGTGATGTTTTGACATAAAAATTCCGTCAATTGTAAGCTGTTCCGAGCGGCGCAGGACAGAGACAAGTTTGCCCAAGTGATCGCAAACGTTGGGGAGGACCCGACAGGGCTCATGAAGAAGAAGAAGAAGAAGAATCGTAATCGTTTTATTTTACTACCACTACTATATCGTCACGGTAGATATATCCCAATAATGAAGTAAACAATGAATTCTAGGTGCGCAGGTATAAAAGAATACAAAATATTCTCTAAAATCAGCTACAAGGTTCGCTACTCATTCTGAATGTCACATAAATGCTTGCGCAAAGATAATGTTTTTATACACCCACAGCATGTACTGGTTAACCCATTGTTAGGATATACCGTGGTGGTGATATAAATAAATAAATAAAATTTATATTGGATGCAAAGCACATTATTTCAAATGGCGGGTTTATTGCCGTAGGAAATGTCTGCCAACCAACCACAACCATTGATAAAAAACTGGTACAGTTCATATTTTCGTTGTTGGTTCTTCAGGTTTCCTTACTGCATGTAGAGTGATTGAATGACCGAACTTTCGGCAGCGATACTACTGTCATCTTCAGGATGAAGTGGTTTTTGTATGTATAGGTCCGTCGGTCATTCAACCACTATACACACAGTAAGCAAACCCGAAGAACCAACAACGAAGATATGGATTCATCACGCTGCCAAAGCCTATAAGATTATTTATGGAATAGTTCTTTTACGAGTAGTTACTCTTTTTTTTAAGTTCAAGCTCGTATAGTTATGGTTGGAGTTCCTCTCAAATCTCGGCTCAATGCGACAGCCTTCGCACTCTCAATTATTTTTTCACAGTACCTAAGTGCTTTAAATATACTTTCAATTCTTTCGGGGATATTTCGTAACTCTATTAGAAAAAAAAGCAAAATGGGTCATATTTTTCATTTCACATCCTACCCCATATTTCTTTAAAGGCTTAAAAACCAATTGAACTTTCACTACGGGTAGGCGCCACCTTCGTTATTGTAAGGAATATTCTTATAAGACGTCTCTACTCCCCCGCTCACCCATTCATAGCTTCTTTAGAGCTTTATATTTCTCACCATTTAAAAATATACATTTTTTCGATATGGCAACAATGGAGTACGGCGGAGCATATGAACAAAAGACTACAGAATTTTAAAACGATAATTTGTTTCAGGCTTACGTACAGTAGGTAGAATAGACCCCGCTCGTTTTTTCAAGGATTTTGCCGGTGTTTGTAAAACACTGTAAAATTTGGGTTTCATCTAATGAAGTAGTTTATTAGTCAACAATGTTGAAGGAAAAATAAGTGCTTATTTAATTAAATAGTTCAATAAAGTAAAATACAAATCAAACATCTATTCTTCCTAAATGATTTTTATGAACTACATATTTAGATTTGAAATTTATGAATTATTAATTTTAAAATTGAAAATATCAGTTCATTTTCTTACAACATACGGACAATAACCGAGTGTACACTGTACACTGCACACGAAGTCTTCCGAAAGATGTACGCATGTCTAGAAGGATGTGTATCTATTAGATACTAATTAGTAATGGATACCACAGCTCCGATGGAGAGATGACATCGTGGAGCACGCCGGTGCAACATGGATGCAAGTGGCCCAAGATCGCTTGGCATGGAGGAGGCCTACTTTCAAGAGTAGATGGCTACGGGCTGAAAAAGAAGAAGAACGTAGGCATTTCTGAACAGGCGGTGTGTTTTATAATTCAGATGAGTAGAGTTGGGTTATATGCTACGATGGGGTAGTGTGAGACAACAAGAGGAGAGTAAGGAAATATGGAGGCAAATTGCAATAAGCCCAACAACTACCTACACTCCTCCATCCCTGAGGGTGACATCGGGTAAATCGTAGCATTTACGTATATTTTTTGTTCGTCGTCTCTTTATCTCCATTTTTATTTTTATTCAAAAGGAAAGGTTACATTTCCCTCTTTTTATTATTTCCTATTCGTCTATAAAATTATGGGAATCTTATTATTCCATTCATTTCGAATTAATTTATTCGACATTTAACGAAAAAATATTCCTTTATGTTAGTTTTACATGTTTGAATTTCCTACAATGATACCAATTAAGGGCCAAGATAAGGCGAATGACCTTGAGCGATCGGGCGTGTCACGCGCATTAGTCCCACCCCCTTTTGTTTAAAAATCTGATGTTCGTTACACTTTGCAAATCACGCGACCATGACCTATCTAGATGGAGCATTTAATACAAATTAACGGGACTTTCGAAACTAACAGGGTAAGTGCCCATTTTTATTATAACTTTAAATTGTAATAGATGGGTACGTACGTATGTACTATTAGGTACTTGTTATAGACAGGTAGGTAGGTATGTATCCCCTTTTGGCAAAATATTTTTTAAACATATAGGTATACATTCGTTTTGCAAAAAAACTTTGTTGTTAAAAAAGTTGCAGGATATTTAATATTCTTTAACTTTTAACTACTTACATTTTTTCTCTCTAAAATGCAATGTTACAAAGTAATGATCAATAAACTGTAAATTAACCATAATTTAGAAACTTTTTGGCTCGTCTTAATGAACGCACAAGGATAGGGAAGTTGAAAACTTGGATTCTGAACCATTTGATTAACCTATATAACATATCCAAAAATCAAAACTACTATACATTTTGCGAGGTAAGGTAGGTACCATTTTTTGTCTTCATTACTCGGAGTATGTTGGTGAGGTTATATATGTAGTTTAAGTCATATCTCTATCAAAAAACAGATGTGTTATATTTTTGTCGGCCTGCTCTCTGACGATCTGTGTTGTTTTAAAAAAAAGACGATTTGTATAATTTGTAACATGTTTTATACCACCATAATTGTAAATAAAATATTTACCTACCTAATAAATGTTTTACACAACCTGCATTATATTATTATTTTACTTTTTACGTTACAACACATATTATGCATTATAAAGAAAGTATGTAGGTACCTATATGTTTAAAAAAATATTCTGCCGAAAGGGGATACATACCTACCTACCTGTATATAACAAGTACCTAATATTACATACGTACCTGTCTATTACAATTTAAAGTTATGATAAAAATATTAAGTGTTATATTAAATGCTCCATCTAGATAGATTTGTAGCTCCGTGGTCGCATGATCCGCGCGCTACGTAAGTAATTCCGAAAAAAACTAAAATAATAAGATAGGTATTTCTCCAATTCATAACAAAAAAATCAACACAGATTTCACGTCTGTAGCCCACAAGCTTGTAGGTGGAACTGAGGAATGATATACAAACATCTCGCTTATAACACCAGAATGCATGTCGTTAAGATCTATTATTCAACTTGCGCGCGTTATCGAGTCTCGTCAAGGCGCATCACAAATATCTTCAAATGTAGTTTTTTCGATATTGCAATAAAAACAATAACGATTTTGTAAAAACTAAACAGTAATCGATTAGATATATAAAATACCTATCAATTGAAAAATAAAACATATTTCTATGTCAATTTGTTTTTGAGATATAACTTTTATAGCGCCAAAAACGGGTGTTTTTAAATATTCTATTACAATAAAACTATAAAACATATCTTTTATTTTAAACAGTAATCCATTAGAGAAAAGATGAAGGAATACAATATATTTTTTTCAAAGCTATATCTTTAAAGGGTGCGGTTATACAACTTTTTAAAAAGTACCGAAAAGTACCGAAAAGCATTGTTATGGCCCTTAAGGTATTTTTTCGCAAAAGCGTAGTAACGTAATAATAAAAACTAAATTTAAAATAAATTATGATACGCTTTTATAAAATAACACATAATAAATTCTACTTGTGAAGCACTTTTATGAGACACCAAACACGGCGGTATGCGGTGACTGGATCCTCTCGATCGCTCGGTGTCTTCCAAGGTTCGAGCTGGACAAAATTTAACTTTCGATCTGAATTTATTTTCCAACATCCTTTTATACCATTCATGACCTCACACATTTTCTTGCTCCCCTCAAACGTTTTACATATTTTTTTATGGAGAAGACCGATGAAATATGGCACAGAATCTTAATATCGTACAGTTTACACAACTGGTGAAAATTTCAAAGCTAGTCTGAAAGTTAGTAAAAATTCCTTTGAAAGATTTAATGAGAATAAGTTATAAGAACACCAAGTGAAAATTATGGTATATAATCGGAAGCTTAGAAAAATATGGTCCATCTTATACAGACAGAACATTCATGGACGCAGTCATGTTTCCTAACACCCATTCTTTCAACCACGTATATTTACTTTGTTTTTATTTTCTTCGTTTATCCTTTCTAAATGTCCCAACCATTTCATAACTATAAAACCAAAATTGTGCTTATTATCATCCTGCATTAATTGAAAAAAAAACTAGATTCCTAATTCCTAGAATAATAGTGACGTTTCTAAAATAGGTTTCAAATCAAAATTCCTCTCACTGCAAAATAAATTAGAAGACAGGTATATACAGATGCCCTCAATTTCCTTTCATTGAATGATTGCAGAGCTTTGAACAGGATCCATCAATCCTTGTGTCGTTTAATAAAGCTCCCAAAGCTTAATCTGACCAGGATTAATTGTGGTGCCGATAAATTTAGATCAGGCGTTGGAGGAATAAGCTCGGATGGATTTCAGGTGACTCATACAAATAATTTACCTCATTCTGAAGAAGTTTTTTCTCTAAGTTTGATTCAGAGACTAATGATCTTCATAATATTTTCAGCACATAGGCATTATTCATATTGAATGAAGTATTTTTGTACAGTAAAAAGATGAGAAGTAAATATTACTTGTTGGGGTGCCTACCAAAGGCGTCACGGTTCATTATTTACCGTGGCGTTTAAGTTCAAAGTCGCATGATTAAAGTTAAACATTGCGTTTTTTTCAATATTGCGTCTTTAATTTTTTTCACTGTATTACAAGTTTAGCCCAAATGATCGGTCTTTCTTCCTACTAATATGTCCAAAAGATAATGGATATTAAAATAGGACCCAGAAGACCCCTGTAAACTTGGATGTCCACAGCCATAATAGAACTAAAGGTGGCAACGCTTTGCGGGGTAATGCGGGGGACAGAAGGTCTTGGAAGATGAAGACTAGAAGAGCCGACCCCAAGTGAATAAGACAAAGGCGAGGGCGAAGAGAGAGATCGGTCAAAATAGAGAAATAAATTTGGAATGCAAAAAGAAAATATGTATAGTAAAAAAATCTTTCTTATACTCGTAATGTCAACATTCTGGGGTGAAAAAGCTACCAGCGTTGCTTATAGTACCAAGAAGATTTTCCTTTACAAATTGAATCAGGAAGTAAATAGAATGAACTGGGCCATGTTGTCTGTAAGACCAATAGTAAGTGAACTAGAACCAATGCGACGTGGAGGTAAAGACGACGCTATAGCTTTTGTATTATTGTTATTAGTTATTGTTATTACAGCCAACGCAACTGCCTTAATAAAAATAAAAATGTTGTCTCCTGAATGCAATAATAGGGAATTTACTATCTTCACCCCACATAGCGAAACTGTTTACGGGATCTCATAGGAACTTATTTTATTTATTTCTCCATTGCAATAAAAAATTATGTACTGCAAGCAGTAGTATTCATAATAAAAAGTAGATTTATTTTCTTTCTCTGTATCATTTATTACGCAGTTCATTATCATCAAATCAACATAGGCCTCCCCTATTGATCTCCACAGCTCCCTATCCTGGGGGGCAGACCGCATCCAACCGCCTCCTGCAACTCGTCTTTCATCGTCCGACCACCGTGCTTTAGAACTATCACCACTTCTTCTTTCTGTTCTAAGTCGCCACTCCAGAATTTTCTTTGTCCACCTAGAGTCTGTTGTTCTGGCCACATAATCAGCCCAATTCCACTACTACCTACACAGTTATTACCCATTTATTCTTCCAATGAGCATTCTCATCCAATAAATGGAATATTATATTATCACAAATGAACTTTTGAAATACAATTTCATTGCAGAATGTTCACCAAGGTGATCTCTTCCCAGATATTGTTGACAAATATAAGTTTGACAGACAGTTCTTGCGAGGCACCACAAACCAATATTTCCTTCGTGGTTGTTATAATCAACAGAAAAAATGTACCTGGGTCCCTAGACATTTACATCGGGAATAGACAAAATACTGTCATAAAAAGTTTCGTCGCATTTAGAAAGTAGTACAGGCACCACTACATCGTCAACACTGAGATTCAAAACCAGCACCCCTACTTGAGACATCAACGCTCCAAATAACTGAACCAATCTTGTACTTATTTCCATAAGAAACCCTTAATAATATTCAGTGCCAATTACTTCTATCATTAGTGATGCCAAATGACGTTTTCCGGAATGGCAAAGAGATTTTAAGTGTCTCTTAACTTCTTGTAGTTTCCTGTCTATTTTAACATGCATGGTTTTCAGTATATTATATTTCAAAACTAGTAAGTACATATGTGAATGCCTGCTAAAATACAAGAAATTTGATGGAGAATCAAAGTTGAAGACCTGGACAAATAAAAGAAGTGCCGGAGTACCATCTAGGCCGACGACATTTGTCCAGGTCGCCAATGCCATCTGGATGCGGATAGATCAATACATAGACAAATGGAATCAGTTAGAAGGGGTCTCTATAAAAACCACGGTAAATTATTCCTTTTAAATCCATGAAACCTAGAAACCACGATAGGGGATAGTAAGTTTTTTTTATTAGAATGCAACCTTGAGTGAGCGAAATATTTGGATTATCTTGGATATCTAATTACAAACTCATTTTGACACTTTGGAAATTTAATAAAAAAGTTACTATCTAAATGAATATCGTTTCATGTCAAGAATATTGGCTTCATATTTGTTCCCACCACTAATCAGATCCCAAAAATGTGGAGAAAGTCCAAGATCATCGCCCTCCTTAAACCAGGAAAAGACCCGGCAGATCCTAAGAGTTTTAGACCTATCTCCCTGCTGTGCCACCTATTTAAGGTGATGGAGAGAGTGGTTCTCAATCGAACCTTTAGCAGGGTGGAGAGTAAGATCATCCCTGAACAGGCAGGGTTCATGCCCGGAAAGTCGTGCTCGGAAAGTCGTGCAGGTCCTCAACCTCACCCAATACATCGAGGATGGTTATGAGGGAAAGCAAATAACAGGTGTTGCTTTCATAGATCTGTCCGCGGCTTACGACACCGTCAACCACCGAATTCTTCTGCGCAAGCTGTACAGCATCACGGGGGACCTCCGACTGACCAGGCTTGTGGAATGTTTTCTTCAGAACAGGCGCTACTGTGTTTCTCTTCAGTCCAGAAAGAGCCGTTGGAGAAACCAAAAGAACGGACTTCCCCAGGGCAGCGTGCTTGCCCCGGTGCTCTATAACATCTATACCAATGACCAGCCTATAAACCCTCACACCAAACAGTTTATATATGCGGATGATACAGCTGTAGCAGCCCAGGGCACGTCCTTTGAAGAGGTGGAGAGAAAACTGTCGACTGCTCTCGAGGACCTGTCAGAATATTATACCAAGAACCATCTAAAGCCAAATCCCTCTAAGACACAGGTATGCGCCTACCACCTCAGAAATAAGGATGCAAAGAGGAAGCTGAAGGTGACCTGGCGGGACCAAATGCTAGAGCACTGTGACTCCCCAAAATATCTAGGTGTCCGCTTGGACCGTTCCCTGACCTTCCGGCAACACTGTCAGGAGGTGGGAAAGAAGGTTATCACAAGAAACGGCATCATAAGAAAACTGACGAATGCCAGATGGGGATCACAACCTCATGTTCTTCGAGTCTCGGCCCTGGCACTGTGTCTCTCTGCGGCTGAATACGCAGCACCTGTGTGGTATGGTTCAGTACACGCAAGGCATGTTGATGTGGCCATAAACGAGACAGTCCGCACTGTGTCTGGATGCCTTAAGCCGACGCCAGTGAGGGACATCTATCCAATTGTGGGTATCGCCCCTCCCACTGTCAGAAGACAGGTTGCGGCTGAGACAGAGCGACAAAAACAACTATCCGATCACAGACATCCCATGTACGGCCGTGAAGCCAGACAACCCCGGCTAAAGTCAAGAAAAGGCTTCGCTGAAACAACAACACCGCTTCCCGGCCCGCCGGAGGCACGCCGGAGGCACGCCGGAGGCACGCCGGATTGAACTATGGCAAGCGAGCCTCTCTGATCGCGTGCATGTCAAGCCGAAGGAGGAGATGGCCCCTGGATACAATCTGCCATACCCAACTTGGAGAGCACGAAATAGATTAAGAACTGGGGTGTCGTGCTGCAACAGTAACCTCAAAAAATGGGGGTACACGGAGGACGACACCTGTGAGTGCGGAGACATACAGGACAACCAACACCTACTAGTATGTCCTAAAATCGGGGAGACATGCGCGCGAGAAGATCTTATAAATGCAAGTGACAGGGCCGTACATGTGGCCAACTATTGGAGGTTCTTGATTTGAGGCATCTGGACACGGAAAGTAAGAAGTATTTGTTCCCATAGCGTTGTATTGAAACAAATGAGATATAGCGAATCTAGTCGAGTGGAATGAAAATAATTTTGATGAGATACTTCGATAATCAAAGATAATAAGTAACTGTGTTATACATTTCTATTAAAAAAAGATTTTGTTTTTTTAACCGCTTAGAATTTTCTTAATGACAATACCGCCATCTATCGAATTGTTCCACAGCAGAGCATACATTCATTAAAGCGTTTATTATATCGATAGTGAGGCAACTTTCTGAAGTCGTTACCCGGAGGCACGATAGATCTAACGTAGATAATAAGTTATAATATTGTGAACTGGTGTATGTTTCCACGTTAGCACAATTTGCTCATACATCATCCCTTGAGTACATAAAGGAACGTGTGTGTGCGCTCTAATAAAATACTCATTCTATAATTTTATAACGAATCCTTGTGTAATGAATCTGTGCTCTTCAAAATTAATTCGTTTATGTATTTATTTATTCGTTTGTTCTTTTATTCATTCGTTCTGCTCTTTGATCGTTGAACGTGTTTTATGTGATTTATGTTCATTGTATTGTAGGTAAAATGTGGAATCTTTACTGGTCTATTTGTTGTCGATGTGTTGATTCATGTAAGATTTATTGTAGTGACTGTCTCCCTCTCTCTTCTCTGCACCATATCCCATTTATTTGGGGTCGGCGGCTCGGATCCTCTCTCCATCTGCTCCGATCAAGGCAGTCTTCTGGAGTAAGCTCCAGGTGTTCCATGTCCCCTCTGATGGTCTCAAGGGACTTCTTTGGCCGTCCTCTCTTTCTTGGTCCTTCCACAGACCAGTTTGTTGCTCTCCTCAGAGCGGAATCCTCGTCCCTTCTCTGCACGAATCCATACCACCGAAGTCGGGCCTCTCGCACTTTTTAGTCAATCGGGCAAATTTCATAGTTCCTCTGATGTATTCATTTGTTGTGACTATCTGATTCTGCTAATAAAATAAAATAATTAAATAAAATAAATTTGATTTAAAAATCTTCTGGTGTTAGGGGGTTGAACCACAGATACACTGAGGCTTAAATCTCAGTTTTTTTTATACATCGTTTTTCTTGCGGTGCATTGTAGAAACTATTTTAATAAATAAATTTAATAATAAGTTTATGAACTCTCATTTTTTTTTATATTCGGTCTGCAATGTAATTTACAAGCAGCTGAACTAACAGAAACGTAATGCCTCATCCACATGCTGTCCGACCTTCCACGAGTCCCGCGCGAATGAGTAAAAAGGCGTTAAGGGCTTGGCACCAAGAATGACGTCACACGTTTTCAACAAAATTTCCCCTCACCCCCTCTAAAAAACATCGCGGCGGCACCTTTGCTTACTACTTTGTTCAATAGATTGTGTTGCCCTACAATTCTCTCAAAATTTGAATTTAGTCTAGGAGCAAACTTTTTCTACTTTTTCGTATTTACAATTTACATCGACAGAGTGAAAGAATTTGTATTTAAATACTTAGGTACTTATACGTATATTTCGAGGGACTTGCTCGCTCGTGAATTGGGTCAGTGGTTCGGCGCGGCGAATTGTTTTCAGTCTCAGGTTCGAATACTACATAAACCGTTCTTTTTTTTTCTTTTTTTTTAGCAGATTTACTATTTATTGGTCAGTCATGTCCACCATTTTTTTTTATTACCTATTGTAATTATTTAATTCAGTAAATTAAATCGACATTCCATTGATATAATCTTCCTTCATTACCGTTTAGCAAATGCCCAAAAACCGGATTTACATTTTTAATTTCGCGAGCTAGGCATGGACAAAGCACATTGTTTCTTGTTTGTTTATTGTTGCTTATCATCCGTAGGCCCAGGACACCTGGAATCGTCATTTGAACATATCTATATTATATAAACCATAGGAAATTAACATACATACTGGCTTGTATGGCTGGATCGCTGAGAAGAATGTGTGAAAAAACGTTGAGAGATAGGATAAGTAATAAAGTGATTAGAGAGTTGAAAACGAATGTTGTGACCGAAATGAAAGTTAATAATAATAATAATAATAATAAATACTTTATTTCATAAACAGACATAATAAATACATTCTCAATTTTGCCACCTAACTAGGCAAAGCCCGTACTAAGGTGGCATTACATTTCCATATTATGTATTTCACTTATATATTTCATTCATGTATTTCACTTATTTATTTCATTTATGTATTTCATTTATACATATCATTTACATCTCAAAATTAGTTATTTTCTTTCTACGATAACACATACAACACACACACACACACACACACACACACACATACGTACACATATACACACAGATATGCCATTCTACCAATAACTACCATCTAGTATATACTTCACAATTTCACAGGTACACTCAACATACAAATACATAGAACACACACATACACATACACACACATAGAGGACACACACATACACATATACACACATATACAAACTAGGCTTGATTAAAGTCTGTTAGGCATTCGAGGAGACCTACACGGGTATATAATTGAGAATGGTTTCTGTCTCGTGTCGTCCGATCTTGAGTAACCATTCAGTAATTAGTTTTTTAGGTAAGGGTCTATTCGTCATTTGTCGTTTAGTCAGTACCCTGTCCTGGATTTTGTTAAGGAGTCTTGGTGCCTGAAAAGTAAAATGTCTTTGTGCAAATACTGTTCTTGTTCTTGGTACTTTATAGAATTGTCTGTTTCTTGCTCTTGTCGATAGGTTGTGCGTTATTTGTGTCTGTAGGTGCTTATGTTTAATGTAATGCAAAATTATGGTCTTTGTATACGTCTGTCTTACGTCCAATACACCAAATTCTCGGAAAAGGGCGACCGAAGGGTACCTGAATGGCTTTTTGTTAATCACTCTAAGTGTTGATTTTTGAGCCTTTACCAGTGGATCCAGGGCCGTCAGTGTCGCTCCTCCCCAACCGAGAACACCGTATGACAATACACTGTGTACTAGAGCAAAGTATACCACCTTAAGCATGCTATTGGACATCATATTCCTCACCTCTTTAAAGATGTGTAGGGTGTTTCTGAGCCTTTTCGCTGTGGTTAATATGTGCTCTTTCCAATCAAGCCTTTCATCAATTATTACGCCTAGGTATTTAGTGCTCTTTACCTTTTTGGTGATTGGACAATCGCAGAGTGTGCCGTTGGTAATGTCAGTGTCACAGTTATGTATTTTAATAGTCTTATTTTTGAGATAGTCATCGTCTCTGTTCGTAATGCTGATTGTCATGTAATTAGTCTTTTCCACGTTAAGGGTAAGCAAGTTCAGGTCCAACCATCTCTTCACCCGCCTCAGTCCCTCTTCGGTCTTCTGATAAACCTCATCCCATGTAGCTCCATGAAAAATAAGTGCGGTGTCGTCAGCGAATGACACCACGTCCCCGTCAACCAGTTGAATATTTGTTAGGTCATTGATGTAGGCAAGGAAGAGAACCGGAGCCAGCACGCTCCCCTGCGGAACCCCGAATTTGATCTGCGCCCCGTCACTAATGTATTTCCCAATTTTTGTCCTTTGCGTCCTGTTGGACAAATAATCGCAAAACCATTTATGTGCTGTCCCATGAATTCCCAACTTAGACAGTTTTGACAACAGCAGACCGTGAGAGACTGTGTCGAAAGCCTTTGCTAGATCAAGATATACGGTAATGCATTTATCCCCTTTGTCCAATATATTCACTACTCTTCGGGTAAGATAACCAAAGTGAACAAATTGTGACCATTGGGACTTATAGAATGAACGAAGAAAGGATAACAAAGAAAGTATACATGGGAGAAAGAAAGGGTGTAAGGAAACGCGGCCGTCCAAGAATTACAAGGCTTGACCACGTAGACCAGATTCTCAAGGACGCACGTGTTCCGAGTACAAGGTATCATAGAGAGTGTATAGCGAATTGCATGAATGTGACAGTAGCACGAAGTCTGTGTAAGGATAAGAAAGTCTGGCGATCTGTTCTCTCTGCCTACCACGCAAGGGATGCGTCGTGATGGAACATAATAGAAAATGTTTTTATTTTTCAACTGGTCCATATAATTCTACGTAGGTACAGATCTTTGATTATTGAAGTACCTCATCAAATTATTTTTCGTCAGTTTATACAAACCATTTCAAATTTGTTAAAATCATTCGTCAAAAACTTTATAATTTCAGTTCAATTCAAAATGTGAATAGTATTCTGATTTACAAAAATATTGTAACCACCAGTGGCGAAGGGTCCTGAGAATTCCATTTCCATCAAGTCACCTTTAGGATTTTTTTTTTCTAAAAACAAGCGCCACCATTATTTTAGTTTAAATTTTTTATGTAATTTTAATTTCACACCTAATTTTAATGTTTTTTTTATTATTATATGCGAATTTATTGTATAGAGTTGATAATTATTTTTGAGTACTATTGTGAAAATAAAAATTGATTTGGACATAATGAAAAGTTAATAATAATTTGACTATTTATTTATCGCCGTTGATTGCCTCAATATTTTAATGCACTTTATTTGACATAATTTTATAAAAAATATTAAGTATGGCTTCCATGCTACAGAAATTTACCCATTGCCCCTGCTTTTCTAACTATTTGATTCAATCTTTGATTATTGAAGTACTTAATCAAATATTTTTTTGTCATACTGACGATTCAATGGAATGAAAATAATTTTAAATATATATTATGTAGGAGCGTACGCACTATGCATAATAAATGTGTCATAGGTAGGTACATAACTTACCTACTTTGTAAGCGTTATAATAATTTAGGTTATAGGTATCTAATTATAATCATTATATTAGTATAATGTGACTGTTGTGTAATGTGTAAGGGTAAAAGATCCAATCTTAATAGGAAGTTAATAAGTTTTTGAGGACATAAATAAAATAAATTAAAAAAATATTTATTGAGTTAAATGGCGGGTTTATTGCCGTCCATAGGGCCAACCCAACAGTCATGATTCCACGGTAAATTTTACTATTTTTTAACTATCTGCTTTTCTCTACGTGATATTCTCGTAATAAAATGTAATTTTTCAGTTATTTGCTCATACTCGTAACTTGAAAACAACACACCTTCGCAAATTTGCGGAATAGATTTGTATCCTTTCTCTGATATTTACAACATCTTAGAACAAAACTACCTACATAATATGTATTAAATTGTCTACAAAATTTGTAAAATCATGTCTCTAGAGGTTTTTCGGGTAGACGAACCTGCTATTGTACCAACCACCAATTTTACAAAAATTAAGAAATTCGAGCAATGTTTTGTTTAATATTTGAGAAACTATTTCCGATATAGGTATTATTTATTATCTTGCTGTGAGGGCAGAGTAGGTCGTTATACATGCAATATTTTAGAAGATTTCTAAATATTGATATTTCAGGCACAATTATTACACTGTACTTCAGAACCTAGTCGGTTTAGTCCTTATATTTATTCATCAGCGGACCAACTCTTTATACTGCTGCATTCTTATCGAAGCGTCATGAAGTGAAAAAAATAATAGAAAATGTGACGATACAAGCTGGACTCGAACCATGTACCGTCTGTACAAGAAATAAAAACTTCCTCCCCAGTCTATTGCTGGCAATGTCGTGGGCTTCATTAAATGTGATTACATGCTAGCGTCTTAGCTAAATTATTAATTTATGATTAAACTACATACAACCGCTGTCCAAAGCACGATATCAAAATTATTCTGGGAGACCTCAATGCAAAGATCGGGAAGGAGGCCATCTACAGGCCAACAATAGGTAAATACAGCCTCCACGACAACAGCAATGATAACGGGGTACGCCTGGTGAACTTCGCAGCCTCACTCAACATGATCATAGGAAGCACTTACTTTCAACGAAAAGATATCCATAAACACACCTGGAAAGCACCAGATGGCCACACAAGGAACCAAATAGACCATATCCTTATCGACGGACGGCACAGATCAGATATTATGAACGTACGGACATACAGGGGAGCAAACATCGACTCGGACCACTTTTTGGTATGCGCACAGGTTAGAGCAAGAGTTTCAAATGCAAAAAGAACACGAGGCACAAAGATAAAAAAGTTTGACACAGAAAAACTAAAGCTGAACACCATAACAGAACAGTATCAGGAAAAAGTCAGCAACCATCTGCCCAACATGGAGGCGGAAACCCCACCAGACATCAACACCTACTGGGAATCCTGTAAAGCTGCAATAACTACTGGGGCAGCTGAAACCATCGGATATAAAATACCAACACCTAGAGCCCAATGGTTTGATGAAGATTGCCAACAAGCAACCAACAAGAAGAACGACGCTTACAGAAAAATGATCCAAAGGAGCAGGACCAGAGGTTCGGAGGAGGAATATAAGAAGCTGCGACGGGAGGAAAAGAAACTCCACAGAAGTAAGAAGCGGGAATATATTAAGCACGAAACCATCCAACTTCAGGAAAGCTATGAGAAAAATGAGAGTCGGCAATTCTACAGGAAAGCCAATGACATGAGAAAGGAGTTTAAACCGCGCCTTACTATGTGCAAAGACAAATCGGGAATAGTGCTAACCGATAAGCCGAGCATTCTCAACCGCTGGATGGAACATTTCGACGAACTGCTAAACCACGATAATACCCCAAGCTCGCAGGACGTAACACTATCCGAGCCCGAGGTCACTGCCCCACCAGAAGAACAGGAACCACCCACACTTGCAGAGGTACGCTTAGCCATCAAGAGCCTAAAGAACAACAAGTCCCCTGGGAGTGACAACATACAGAGCGAATTACTAAAATGTGGAGGAGACCCCTTACACTCATGTATACATAAATTAATAGCAGAAGTATGGAACTCACAGACATTACCAACTGACTGGAATGAAGGCCTCATATGTCCACTCCACAAAAAGGGAGACCAACTACTCTGTAGTAACTATAGGGGAATCACGCTGTTGAACACAGCATATAAAATCCTCTCTACGATTCTGTTTAGGAGGCTGGAACCCTATGTGGAGAAAATACTCGGACCGTACCAGGGTGGCTTTCGCCGCGGAAGATCATGCTCTGACCAAATATTCACTCTGCGACAGATCCTTCAAAAAACTATTGAATATAATATAGACACTTTCCATCTTTTTATTGATTTTCGAGCAGCATATGATAGTATAAATAGGGAGCAATTGTACATAGCAATGCAGGAGTTTAATATACCACCTAAACTTGTCGAAATGGTGAAACTAACAATGGCAAGTGTACAGTGTCGTGTGAAGGTACAGAACGACACATCCTCACAATTCCAAACACTAAATGGACTACGACAGGGGGACGCCCTGGCATGCTTACTATTTAACATTGCCCTAGAGAAAGTCATCCGGGATGCTAAAATAGAAACAAATGGCATAATATTCCATAAGTCAGTACAAATATTGGGATATGCCGATGACTTGGATATCATTGCAAGATCGGAAGATGTCCTAAGAGAGACCTTTATAGCCTTGGAAGCCGCCACGAAGAAAATGGGTCTTGTAATCAATGAAAGTAAAACGAAATACATGCCTGTTGTAACCACACCGAGTTCTTTCCCTCCGATGGTAGTTGGTGCCTATACGTTCGAGGTCGTGGAAAGCTTCACATACCTCGGGTCACAAATTAATAATAAAAATAACACATCGGAAGAGATAAGTAAACGAATAGTGGCAGCCAACAGGTGCTACTTTGGACTGATAAGCCAACTTAAATCCAGGCTACTCTCACGGAAGACAAAAGTCACTCTCTACAAGACCCTGATCAGACCTGTCCTCCTGTATGCGTCAGAAACATGGAATCTAACCAAACAGGATGAAAAAGCATTAGATATATTTGAGAGGCGTATCCTGCGACGCATATATGGAGCGGTCTGCGAGAATGGTGTCTGGAGACGGAGACACAATGCTGAGCTCTATCAGCTGTACGGTGACATAAGCGCAGTTCGAGCTGCTAAAATCGCCCGACTTCGATGGCTCGGTCACGTGCAGCGGATGGAGGACAGGGAACCAGCAAAGAGATCAATGATTGTCAATCCAGTGGGAAGAAGACGAGTAGGAAGGCCAAAGCTTCGCTGGCTCGACGGGGTGACGGCTGACTGCAGAGCGCTGGGTGTGAACTGGAGGACCGCTGCTCTGGATAGGAGAGGATGGCGACGGATTTTGGAGGCAGCCAAGACCCACCAAGGGTTGTAGAGCTATAGAGAAGAAGAATTTCCGATATAGGTATTATTTATTATCTTGCTGTGAGGGCAGAGTAGGTCGTTATACATGCAATATTTTAGAAGATTTCTAAATATTGATATTTCAGGCACAATTATTACACTGTACTTCAGAACCTAGTCGGTTTAGTCCTTATATTTATTCATCAGCGGACCAACTCTTTATACTGCTGCATTCTTATCGAAGCGTCATGAAGTGAAAAAAATAATAGAAAATGTGACGATACAAGCTGGACTCGAACCATGTACCGTCTGTACAAGAAATAAAAACTTCCTCCCCAGTCTATTGCTGGCAATGTCGTGGGCTTCATTAAATGTGATTACATGCTAGCGTCTTAGCTAAATTATTAATTTATGATTAATGGTAAACCAAAAATAAGAAATGGAGTGGTGCGGAGAGACGTCCGTAACTCTCCAATGTTGAGAGGAGTCTGAAGTTAAATAAAAATTTCCGAAACGATATCGACTCTCTTTAAAACCATTTGCCTTACACGTAGAGTTCAAAATTGCTTGGCGCGATATATCGAACTATTTATAGCCCGTGAATGAAATCTTAGAAATAGGGTTTTTTCCATTTTTTGGGGTTAGTTTTGCTTCAATCAAAAAACCCTTACGGTTATTCCCTAGATTTTAATGCATTTTATCAATACAAAAAAAAAATCTCTGCGACTTTCGGGAAGCGAGATTCTATCCTTCGGAAAAAAGGGCAGAGGTGTTTTAAACATTTTTTTTTGAGAAATCTATAAAAGATATAGAAAATCCTTTACGGTTATTCCCTAGATAAAGGTTCAATGTATCTATCCTATTTTTTTCCGAAGCAAATCTAGTAAGGTTGTCGAGAAAACAGGTTTCCCGTTTTGTGTTTTTTTTTTTTTTTTTCAACTCAATACTCTGGGCCTTAACCGTCGGTTACGTATACAGTTCAAGACAATCACCTCGTCTGTACGTCCTTTTACTCATTCACACAAAACTCGTGGAGGGATGCCGAGCGTGAAGCGGCCGCATTATAGGATAATATGTAATTTTTATTAATATGCTATTTCTGCACAATGAATTCGTATTGTTTTCATCTCAAGCACTTGACTTTTTGTTTGCACATATGAAACAGACATTTGTGATGACAACAATGCTCTAATCCAAGGGTGGCCAACCTTTTCATCAGCCGGGCCAGATTCCAAAAATCAGACTGCCTATCGGACCGCACAACCATTTTTTAAATCTAGGGTGGGGCGACAAAAATTAAAATATTTTCATATCCTAAGCGAAATAGCGCCGCAGTTGTTTTTTTTTGCGAAACTGAGTGGAGAAGGCTCACAACAATATGTATGAAAACCATTTTGCAATTGAAAAGACTAGCTGCAGGAGAAATTTTTAAGGGAAAAATGGGTGACGTGAGTAATCTGTCTTTCTACATCAGGCAATACATACGGTTATATTGTAAGATGCTTACATTAGTGTTCTCACTCGGGATTTGTTTTTTTTTTCACACTGCTCCGCGGGCTGTATGCGACCCGCGGGCCGCGTGTTAACCATCCTAGTTCTAATCAATATGTGCATGACCGCCGTACAGCAAAAAAAACACATTGTAAATTCATTAATTTATAATTTAGAGACTGTTGAGGCGTGATGAATTCAATTGTGAAAGTGATACGAAGAATTGCGGAAAAAATTACGTTTGTAAAGCTATGTTTAATTTTTATAATAATTTTATTTTGTGTATTGACTTCAATGAAAAGAAAAGATGTGCAGAGTTTTGTAATAAATAGATATTCGAACACAATACTTGATATCATGGATGACGTGGAACCACCTCCTGAATCAATGTTCTTCATTGAAACTACTCACACTTTGGGACTAGACAAAGTCACTGAAGTTGAGATAAACTTTAGAAAAGCTTGCACAGTGGAATCAGCAGCTAAGGCACACCCGGATAAGGCAATTTATATATTATACACAACACCAATCAAACATCCAACACAAGATATGCTGGAAAATCAGAAATATGCGGCACTGAAAGAAATTTACAAGCTACGAAATGTTCACATTAGATCAATGAACGTAACACGCATTATAAAGGATACTCCACTAGAACCCTTATTTACTAGTGGAAAGTTTGCAACGTCAGCATTTCCAAATGTACATCTCAGTGATATTTTGAGACAAATTGTGTTGTGGAGGTATGGTGGAACATATTTAGATATGGATTTGGTGGTCATGAAAAGTTTCTACGATCTTGGTAAGAATTATGTAGCACTCGAGAGTTACGAAAGTACGAATAAGGTGAATAGTGCTGTGATCAATTTGGACAACAAAGGGATTGGACGAGAAATTACAGAAGCATGTATGAAGTGAGTGATATTATTAATTTACATTCATACTTCTCAATTCCTTGACTGTTCCCTGTGAAATTCCTTCCCCTTCTTTCCTTGTGAACCTCTCCAAATTCTCTTTCCTTTTTTCTTATTCTATCGATTATAATCGTGTCAATTTTTACTTGTTTACAATTTATTTTTTATTTCCTCAGCTTTAGAGAAAATATGCCTGAAATTTTTGTAGCTATTGTCTTATGTGGGTGATACTGAACATCTGAATTATCACAAAATAAAATTGTTCGTAACAAAACGTTTGAAGTGATCCCGATCGAACCCATTTTTTAAATTACAACTTTTTTAAGGGAACTTTCTGAAGCATTCGTGGGAGATGGATGGGCGGAAAACGGACCGTATCTTGTGACGAGGATCATTGACAGAATATGTAACACCAATAATATCTCAGCAATTGGCGAAAATGATTGTCGAGGTAAATAGACGAGATGCGTTAAAAATATTTTGTTCTGAAATAGGTCTGCCTTTTGGTCATTTTCTCTCCTTCAAATATTTGTATCGTATGCTTCGGGCAATATTTTATTACTTTCTCAATTTCTACGATTTAACCGAATATCATCTAAATTATCTGAATTAATTGATATGTCTCATAAAAAATCTATTAACGAAATTGCAAAGATCTTTTTACTCGTAGGCCGTGTTTCACTGACGCAGTATACAATATTTCACCATCAATGAAAATACGTATATATGTAAATTATTTAATATTTATTTTTTCTTTCAGGATTTCATCCAGTTCCTTATTGGACATTCCATCCATACCACTGGGGTGAAAGGGAAATACCCTTCGAACATGGCAGACTAGAACAAGGTTTAGAAGATATGAAACGATGTCATACCATCCATCTCTACAGTCATTCCACCGATTCAGTTCCTGTTTGGAAGAATGCTAGTGAGGTTCTCTATGGTGTGCTTGCGAAGCAATATTGTCCAAATTCGTATGCGAACAGTGGAGATTTCTTTTAATAAGACAATACTCGTACATCGTAAAAAAATGACAAAAGTTACTAGTGTCAATTACGGAATAACATTGTACATGTACTCAACGAGCAATGGAGAGACGAATGATAGGTGTATCCTTGAGAGACCGTATTAGAAATGAAGACATAAGACGACGGTCAAGGGTCTCGGACGTTGCGGAGAGAGTAGGGACACTAAAATGGCAGTGGGCAGCTGGTCATGTGGCGAGGCAGAAGGACGGCAGATGGACCCCCAAAATACTAAGCTGGAGACCCTACGAAAGTAAACGAAGTGTAGGGAGACCACAGAGGAGATGGGCCGATGATACCATCGAGTCGGTGGGACATGGGTGGAGACAAAGAGCCCAAAACAGAGAATGGTGGAAGACAAAGGAAGAGGCCTATATCCAGCAGTGGAGGGAAAGAGGCTGATAAAGAAGAAGAAGATTGTACATAAGATAGCAGAGATACATAGAGATAAGCTCTCCCTAGTGAGCATTAAAAGTTATTATTTACAATATCTTGTTTTTATGTTCTATGTAATGTTCGCTTAAAAATATCAAGGGGCTTTCATCCCAAAGCGATCATTTTTTGAGAGAAAAAGAATAAGGTTACGTTTTCTACTATTAGTACAACTATTCCATTATGGTATAACGCAAAATGGGCTGCATTGTACCTAATACATTTGAGATTTTTTTGTGATTTTTTTTTAAATCTGTGTATTTAACAAATTTATTGTACGTAATGTTCCTTTAAATAATAATGTGATAAATTAATAATTATGTAAATAAAGATATTTCCGTATTCCATGACGGGTTATCACAATATGCACAAAAACTTAACCCCCCCTCACTAGCGTTCCCTCGGAGAAATTTAGCGGTGTAATATTTTTTGGTTGGGTGCGTTCTACTGAGATACCTACTATACCAAAGTTGAGCGATGCAATAAGACCTTAACAGCTAATAAGGGTTGAAATTTCACTGTTGTTAGGAGGGATGGTTATGTATGTAGCTATACTAACTACACAGGCAGTACCTAGAGAGAGAGGGGGTGTGAGATTGTCTTACAAGTTCAACGGTTGTGTATACAACTAGTAATAAGTAGTTAAAGAAGTTGATTTAGATTTTGAATGGAACTTTTACTACAATGCACCAATAGTACCTACATACTTGGTGAACAAAGTATTAACCTTCTAAAAACTACGAGATTCTTATTCGTATTACTGCTAATTTACCATCTCCTGTTATTGTTGTAATTATGTATATTCATTTGTTTTTCTGATCAAGTAGTTCTTCTCTTACATATTAATATCCTACTTCACTAAACTGCAGTCAAATGTCAAAACGCGGTAAGTCGATTTACCGCGTTTTGCCGCTTGACGGGAGTAATGTGTGTTGAGTGTCTAAATGTGGATGACCTCACGCTAGTATGGTACAACATGTATAATGAGAGTTTAAAATATGTAATATATATTATCATTTCACTATTTACAATATTTTAATCTAGATTATAACTAGTATACACCTATTGTACTCGTATGTCAGGATGTTTTGTTGTGTGTGACTGTGTTTTTTCATTGTTTTCTTTCTTTTTTGTTTTATATCTTTGCTCTTTTTCCTTTTGAATTTTTTTGTTTTACTTTATATTTTTGGTGGGATTGACCCAAATACAGATTATACCTAGATGGGCAATCCCGACGATTTGTACTGTATATATTTTATTTGTGAATAAATAAATTATCTAAATGTGATTTTTTATGGTTAGGTATGTGATTTTTGATGTAAATTGTCTCAGTAATATGTGTGAATTGTCCAGGGATGATGTGCGAAATGTGTATTGTCATCACGCGTTATTTTGTTTTACCATTTAGTAATCCAACACCAGCCGGCGGAAAGGCAATAAAATGTTGATATTACTATAGACCAAAATAATTGAACATATACAAATAACAGTTGCACACGTGGAGCGCTTTTTCTGATCCTTTTTGACTTGCCCTCCTACGAACGAAAAAGATACATGCATAGATCATTTTCCCTTATCCTTGGCTGAGTTGGAAGTTCAAAGCATAAACGTATATCCATATAAACCCCAATCTCTTTCAAGTTTCCAGGGCTACTGCGAATCCAGTGCACCACGAATTCCTATTTTCATCTTCATTGTCCTGCCCTTCTGTCATCTAGGGTCGGGGCTCCTTGTACGTAGGCGCCAGGATCTCCTGTCCTGGGTTGTCACTGCTCGAATTCTCTGCGCCGCTAGTTCCTTTTCAACATTGGACCACCACGTTGCCGGAGGTCTACCCCTATTTCTACGAATTCCTATTTTTATGAAATAGAATTATTATCAAGTACTTACAATTATTGAAGGGAATAATATCATGATGACAGTATTATAATTCGTTTCGAGAAAATAATATTAAGAATGAATCCTTTCAGTTGCAGAGGGTTAAGTGTGTGTATGACTAGACGTTTTACTGTTCTTTAATAAGATTTCCGACGCGACCTTTTCAACCCCTTTTGAACATTTCTGCAAGTATTCTGAATGCGACTTCAAACAATAATGTTTCACAAACATTTCGCCTTTGAAAACGAAACGATTCTAAGAACGCTAGGGCGTGGCCCAAAATATGCACCAAATACCTACCTTTTAGTAATGGTCTGACTTAAAAAAAATCACATTTGACATCAGGATGTGGCAATGAGTGAAGTTTACCACGAGCATAAAATTATCGACGTAGCCTGGAAGGCGTGTGGAGTGTATGTAAGGATAGAAAAGTCCGGCGATATGTTGTCTCTCTGTCTACCTTGTAAAGGATTCGACATGAGGAGATGGAAAACAATAAAATAGAATAGAAAAAATGTAATTTTATCAAATCGAACCAGGTTTTATTAAACTTAATGCAACCACCAGAGTGTGAGCCATTACAGTTTTCTAGCTAAAACTGATACTCTAATATAACTAAGACAGTATAAATGCCAACAACTCGATAGGGCGAGTATTGTGAGCGCTGGAGGTTCAAGGTGGATGGCGTCGTAACTCCATTCTACTATGCCATCTCAGATGGCTAAATAGGCCGATCCGAGATAGACATATCTTATTACATTTAGGGCTGGATGTTCTCCTCCGGGTGGGCCAGGGTGTCCTCTGTCCTTCGGTTGATATATGTGGATAGCGTGTCTCCACTTGGCTCAATAAGACAATAATATATACCTACTGTATAAGACTACCAAAACACTTTCATTCAAAATCAAATTTCATTGATTCATTTATCGCAGGTTCTTTTCTTTTCAAAGGCAAAATATAATCGTTCAATAATAATGGAGCATCTAATATGGCTTTTTGGGCTTTAAGGACGGGAAGATTATAGAAGAACAGAGTGTAGGTGAATGATCAAAGGAGAGAGAGGTAAAAGAGCTTTAAAAGGGCGGAAAATGAATAGGGCTAAGGGAGGTGGGGATAAGGAAGAATCCATACAAAACATTATCTGACGTAATAAAACGTTTGATGCAGTATTGCTACAACAATGAAGAAGAATTGAGGATGAACATTGTTGGGCTTACGACCGACCTCGGCTGGCTTAAGTACATGATCACTTTACACCCGAGAAACATTCGCCATTTCAGTTCACCCCGGCTGGGATTCGAAAGCAAACCTTCATCTCGCATAGTAGGGATCATATCCGCTACACCACGAGGAGCGACGGCTGTGTTGTTGAATTTCATGTACCTACATACATTATGTACCTACATATGTATTGTTGCATGTAGATATGTTAGAGAACAAAATAAAATTAATGGATTTTAATAATTATAGGTACATTATGCTTTTCGGCTTATTCAGCAATTAGGTTTACCATATCGTCGTGTGTTAAACACTAGTCGTTACCTTTTATTAGTTAGATTTTATTCGTTACCCTAAATCGTTGTAATTTAAGATTCCACTTTGAAACCACAACTACAGAAGGTAACGAGTAGAGACCGGATTATGTGCAACTTAAAATGGTTGAAATATGCATGCAAATATGCATCATAAGTGCTCGAAATATGCAACAATACCACCAATAAATACAACATATTAACGTTACTACAAGGTTTTATTTAACTTAATTTGGATTTAAATTATGTTTGGAATCGTTCGGAAGACCAAAGAAAAAAGTTGTACGGTATAAATTCAAAAATACTAGTTAAAATAAAAACCTTTAGGCAATTACTTTTCTAGACATCTACATTTTTGTTTTTGAGAAAATATACCCAAATGTGCAGGATCAGTACATTTTGATCGAAATATGCAAAATCCTGAATAAATTGCGAAAATATGCGTATGCATATGCAAATGCGTATAATCCGGTCTCTAGTAATAAGAATTTAATAAATATTTTAACGGCGAACCCTTAAGCCTATCCAATAGTTTCAAAAGCTACATTAAAATAAAGCTGTAATGTATACTTCTTCCCATAACTCTACTGCATTTCCAACAAAGATGGGTACCGGATAACCAGCGATAGGCGTGCCACCACAACCATATAGTAGCACTGGATAGTACTGAATGAATGACGTCCCTAACCATTAAATTGCCTACCTTAGGGTGCCTTCCCACGACAAGTGAATCCGGATTCGTACGCGAATCTGGATTAATCCCTTCCGGATGGATGATTTCGTGCACGGGGTATGGGGAAGTAGTTCCCTATTTTTATAATAATATAATAATTCATTGTATTAATATTTAAATTTTGAAAATATCTTGAGTCCGTTGAAGCAATAAATAAATAAATATATAATATAATAAATAGATAATAATAATTATCTCTGTCAAAGTGTTGAATATATACTAATTCTGTTTTTGTGTTTAAAAATTAGATCGATCAGGTACGAGAATAAATTATTGTCTTTACACCAATATTAATTGTAATTTAGTTAAAAAAAAATAAAAGAAAGCATTGCCTGCGGCATTAATTAAACTTGTTTGTGGGTGATATTTATTAAAGTTTGTCACACGGAGTTTTTGTATCTTGTATCACGCGTTATTTTTCAACACCGGTTTTTCTCAAATTAGCTGCTAATCTCTTTCAGTCCCGTTATGGGCCCGCTACACGCTCGCGAGTCACCACGACCTATTGGTGTTCATGAGTAAAAAGGCGTCAACGGTCGGTTACGTAAATGTCAAGATAAACGATCCATCCGCACCCCTTTTTACTCATGAACACCAAAAGGTCGCGGTGACTCGCGAGCGTGTAGCGGGCGCATTATGTGTCGGGGTGTACATTATATTTATTTTGTACGGGAAAAAATGTCTGCCATAACTGGAAATTAGAGAACCCATTAAATAATTTATTTATTTATTTTTAATATTATTAATGTCGATATTATCAGAATAAAAGAATACCGGCCCAGTAACAGTGCAAAAATTGTGCTGTTTCAGGTCCGTGGTATTAGAAAAATATAATGATTGGTACCTTAAACTTTTTTTCATTTTAAATAAAATTATAATTTCTTTATCATTCGTGTGTTATTTAGACTAACAGATTAGGTACATAATTTTTGAAGGGAGACATTTGAAAGATTGGCATCATACTGATAAAATGCACCACATGGACTTATAATTCGATGTAGGGTAGACTGGGTACAGTTGAAACAAAGGACGGTTGAAACAGTGTTAATATCTCTCGAACCGTACGTGGTAAGGAGAAGGGGTCAAGGGGCGAACGAAGCGGACAACAAGTACGAACATGAAACTCAGTGTTGATTTGACTCCCGCGCGCTGCAGTTGTTTATAGGAGTCCCTATTGTGAATTGATAAGCAAAAGTAAGTATTTTTGTTCGAAGATTTTTGCAATTATTGTGGTTTATATTAAAGTGAAAGTATTGAATATTTTTTTGTGTTTGAAGTAAAGCTTGTAGAATATGGTAGCTTGATTAGTTTTAATCTAAAATGATTGACATAGTTTACAATAAATAGATTTGTACGTAATGGGAGGTTGGGGACGGTTGAAACATTTTTTGTGGGTACGGTTGAAACAATATATTTATTTGATATTCATGTTTTTTAGATGCCGAGGGTACGCGCAAGAAAGACTTCAAGGGCACAAGTCGATTTATCGAGGTACAAAAACGCCTATGAGGAGGAAAAAGCAGGAAATTCTTTACGAAAAGCGGCGGAGAAAAATGGCCTAAACCACTGTTCGCTCCTAAGATACATACGAAAGCGAAACGCATCTGGCGACAATGATAATCAAGACATGGGTTATAAGGCACACAACCGAGTTTTTAATGAAGAGCAGGAGCGAGAGCTATCCAAGTATTTGATTCGATGTTCAGATATATATTTCGGCCTATCTAAAAAGGATGTAAGAAAATTGGCATACGAACTAACCATCAAATATAACTTATCACGACCTAGAACTTGGGATGACAACGAGATGGCTGGTGAAGAATGGTTTCGAATGTTTATGAGAAGAAACCATGAATTGTCTGTACGCGCAGCACAAGCTACACTAGCCTTTCAAGGGCGACTAGCTTTAACAAAACCAACGTAGATGCTTTCTATGACAATTTGACCATTGTCATGGACCGTCATAAGTTTGAGCCACAAGATATTTATAATACTGACGAAACGGGCATAACCACGGTCCAAAAACCCGACAGAGTGATAGCTAGGCGTGGTGCTCGTCAAGTAGGTTCAGTGACTTCAGCAGAAAGGGGTACTTTAGTCACAGTAGCCTTTGCGGCTAATGCCATCGGCAATGTAATTCCTCCATTCTTCGTTTTCCCGCGAGTGCGTTATCAAGACCATTTCATCAGAGATGGACCAATAGGATCTGCTGGAACTGCAAATCCCTCTGGTTGGATGCAAGATGAGTCCTTTATTAATTTCATGGAACACTTCAAAAAACATACAAATGTATCTCCTTCTCATAAAGTGTTACTTGTGATCGATAACCATTTCTCACACATCCATATTAACACACTGGACTTTTGCAAGACAAATGGCATTGTCTTACTCTCTTTCCCTCCTCACTGCTCTCACCGACTCCAACCGCTTGATCGATCCGCATATGGCCCATTGAAGAAAGCTGTAAATTCTACCTGTGATGCATGGATGCGAAGTCATCCAGGAAAGACAATGTCAATATATGACATTCCAGGGATTGTATCGTCTGCTATACCGCTTGCTCTTACACAATCGAACATTCAAGCTGGTTTTCGCAAAACTGGAATTTATCCATATAATCGGCATTTGTTTACCGAACTTGATTTTGCCCCTGCATTTGTGACAGATAGACCAAACCCTGAAAATACTAGCACACCCGAAGATGAAACGCCACCACTATTATCTTCTACCATAATTAACGAACCAACAGTAGAGGCGTTGGAGCTCTCTAATGCAGCTCTAACTTTGACTACACCACCCAGACATCACAGCAGTATTCAGCAAATTTCACCTCAACCCTCTACAAGTGCTCAATCAATTCCTCCGTTGACAGAACCGCTTGAAAATGTAGCATCTTCTAGTGCTCCACTTGTATTTTCACCGGAAGCAGTACGACCTTTACCGAAAGCTCCTCCGAGAAATACAACCAGAGGGCGGAAAACCAGGAAGTCAACAATTTACACCGATACACCAGAGAAAGAAGAGATAAGAAAAGAGCATGAAAACAGATTGAAACGGACCCAAGCTAAACAAGTCAAGAAAAGATTGAATGCAGGAAAAAATAAAGGAAATGCCAAAAAAGGGAAGAAAACACAAGAGGAATCATCATCAGAAGAAGAGGATTGCTATTGCCTTGTTTGTATATCACCGTATACAGAGAGCAGATCCGGAGAAAAATGGATACAATGCACAAATTGTAAGCTGTGGGCTCACGAAGAGTGCACAGAAGGTGGCCTTAGCTATGTTTGCCACAATTGTGAGTCTGAATGATTCCAAAACTAAAATTTATAAATTACAGAAATATGTTATTTTAATTTTTTAGATTTTTTTTTTACTATATTTTGTTGTTTTGTTTAAAAATAATTCTGTTGATCAATTAGCGTGTTATTACTATTACTATTATTATATTTACTTTTTATTCTTCGTAAATAGTGTATAATTGTCAATTAGTCGTATTTTCATAGACGTATCTGTTTTATGTTGAGTACCAAAAATATTGAAGGCTGATAACTAATTCATTTTGTTAAACTGTGCCATAATTAGTATTAGATTTGAAATAAATAATAAATATAACATGTTATAATATTATTTTGTATTATTTGTATGTGTTACAACTGACCCCAATCACTGTTTCAACCGCCCCTGGTATGGGGACGGTTGAAACAAATCCTCTTTCTTTTTTAAATAAGATCTTATATTAAAAATAATACATCAGGTACTAAAATGGTACTGCGTATTTGAAGACAGATATACACTCTTGTATTTAGCATATATCCATCATCTGTCGGTTTATTAATGACAATGCAATGGACGATATAAGCTAAATTGTTTCAACCGTACCCAGTCTACCCTAACAAAATTCCAGAAAAAATAATTCAATAAATAATAAGAAAATATAATGTTCCCCACTCTATGGCAACTGGGGAATCTAAATTTATACATTATTTATTTTGATTTTATTTTTCGAATTATGCGGGTATGTCTGTCTCCCTCACTCTCGTTGTATATTGTAACAGTACGAAACCCATAAGCATATTGCTCAAAATAAATAAACCCCACAAAAGTCGTACAAAAGCCACACAGGATTTTTTTTAGGGATAAAAGCACAAATTTAATTGAATTTTGTAAATAAAATTAATTGTATCGATTAGTATTCGAGTAAATTATATTAGGAACTAGAATAGATTAAAAAATACGAATAAGCAAGCGGATCTAAAATGGGATAGACAATGATTTCAACATTTTATAAATAATTCATCTACTGAAATCCAACTAAAAAGTCTAAGCTTTTATTATTTGAGGATTTTTTATTGGTTTTTAATCATCTGTAGACCATATTTAAGGCACTTGGAATCGTCAGGTTTACAAACACAAAATCAAATGCAATAAATCAATAAACACAACAAAAAAGAATGAAAGCAATAAACACATAGACAATACAAAACTATAACACATTTGTGGTACAATTTAATGCAGGTCTGGATGTAAATTGTTCAGAACTACATTAAGTACGTCATATTTCTGAAGGGTTTTTGTGTTTTTTTGGGTTCATACTACATCATCGTAAATACTCCTATGGGTTTTTCTTCGGAAACCGTTGTGTATACACGCGCTGAAACATGTAAGTAGGGTTGTCAACATTTTTTCAGCTGATTATTCCATCTGCATCAATAAGTAATTTTAAAAAGTTATCGGAAGCCTGGTTGCTAACGCGCTCGATCCTCGATGCCGACATACCCCACTTCACAACACAAGCTTTTAAGCTTGTTATGAAGTGTACAAATATGTATCAGGGTGTAATTCGATAATTTTATGAAAATAAAAGAAAACATACACATTATCTTATTGTTCTTGATATCAGTTCTTAACTCTTTTTTTGTTGCTTCCTTCATTGTCCCCTCCTTTTATCCTCTTCTTCTTCCTCTTCCCATGCTTCCTCCTTCCCTACCATAAATGTTTTATAGATATAAGATATATATTTTTAACTATGTAATGTAATCTATTTGTTTTGCGTGTGTGCTAATTGTGAACGGATGTAATTGGTCTTGTGTATTGATATTTTTGTATTAATGTACCTGCCAATGTTTGTTTTTGTGACTGTATCTGTTCCATGTGCAATAAATAAATAAATATCTACTTATCTATTTAAATAAAAACTGTCATTTTATGAACTGCTTGAATTTTATAATATTTTTATTTGCTAGAAAAGTGTGGTTTTCTCAATTTTCAAATTAATGTAAATTACACACTCATTCGTCAGTCGAAAACTGCAGGCAATGATATAATTCTTAAACTACGTTTAAATTTTACAAGTGAAGCGGATTTGGTTGATATTTTCTTAGTTGTTGCCAAAAAAAAATATATATAGTATTTTGCGATCCATATATTTCTTGCAACTCACTTTCAATATTATTATTATACTCTAGTACGGTTGACAACCCTCGTTGTTAGTGAATATATATCCGAAAATATATCGAATAATAATTATTTTTATTGTAAAATTGTTACAAAAATATACAAATTACCCGACTAGCAAAAATTACAACACGTTATTTTCAGTTAATGTAGGTAGCTACATGTTATCAATTTAGTATCATATTCTTGTATTATGTATTTTTGTACCTATGAATAACTTTTGAATCAGTATTAATTTACAGTAAGTAATGTTAAGAGTATGCATACCGACATTTCAAAAATTTCTAAAAACGGGAGACCTTCTATCTCGACAACCGTTATTAATTATGCTTTGGAACAAAATAGGGTAGATGCATTGCACCTTTATATAACCGTAAAAGATTTTTTATATCTTGTATAGATTTCTCAAAAAAAAATGGAAAACACCTCTGATCTTTTTTCCGAAAGACGGAAACTCGTTTCCTGAAAGTCGTTGAGTAAAATTTTTTTTTGTACTGATAATATGCATTAAAACCTAGGGAATAACCGTAAAAGTTTTTTGATAGACGCAAAATTAACCTCAAAAAAATAAAAAAAACGCTATTTTTACCATTTTATCATGCGATTGTCACGCGATTTTGAACCTTAATGCCGTGGGAAAAGACTGTGACGTCATTCCTGGTGCCAATTATATAGGAAATACCTACCGATTCGGTATACTTCGGTAATACTTTAAGTAAAAGTTAATGTCGCCGCCACACGCTTGCGAGCGTCTACGAGTTTTTTGCGTTCATGAGTAAAAAGGCGTCAACGGTCTGTTACGTAAACGAGCCAAGACAAACGTTCCATCCACACGCCTTTTTACTCATATACACAAAAAACTTGTGGGCGGCGACAAATGGAATATATATGTATTACGTTTAATAGTTATACTATAGAAAATGAAGTAACGTAATAAGCTAATAGGTACATAAATATATACATAATTATATTTTTTAATAAAACGTTTTTTATTTTGTGAGAATCAACACACACACACACAAACACACCCTCACACACACACACACACACACACACACACACACACACACACACACACACACACACACACACACACACACACACACACACACACACACACACACACACACACACACACACACACACACACACACACACACACACACACACACACACACACACACACACACACACACACACACACACACACACACACACACACACACACACACACACACACACACACACACAATTATATTACACATGTTGTAATTATCAAACTATAAATTAACATTGAAATAATTGAAAAAAAAGTTTAATTTTAATTAAAATACATTTTAAAATAGAAAAGAAGAAATAAAATGAAAAAAACTGTCTGTTTGGGATGTTTCCTAAAGAAATATCTACGTATATGTATATTGGATTCAACACTTGTATTGCAAGTTATCCAAACGCTATGGATTAGACGGATTCATCTGGATTCATCAAGGCGTGTCCGCGGATTCACAGGCAACCTATTTCCCACGATCCGTGCACGTCTGCGATATTACGTACCGCCATACAAATCGCTATGAAAAAGTCTGTAGATTCACGGACTCACTCCTTCCCACGGCAAGCGAATCTACGGACGAAGCAGGATTCACCTTCCGTGGGATATAGCCATTATATGGGAAACTAAAAATGACAGCAGAAGTGTTATTCTCCAGACTGCCCCCTGAAGAGGTCTGCCTTCGCGGTTTTTCACATTTTTTAGGAATATGGTAAGAGTAGTCGACGACAAAAATAATCCTTACAGAATTTTCTACAAAAAATGTTCTGTACATTTTTTGTAGGACCCGTAATGGCCAGGGGGTGGGAGGGGTTGCGGCAAGATTTTGGTAGGCAACCCTAGTGTGATGTATTAAAACATTGGTAAGCTATGAATTAAACCACATTTTGATAAAAAACAGATGCGTAATATTTTTAATACTGGTTCTTAGGCTTAGGTATACCGTTTATTCATTTTCTGAATATCCTATACATGTCTCTGCTTACACGTGCTTCAAGTGTCACCATCATGTACTAAAACAGGGTGGTTGTAAAAATGGTGAACGTTCACGAGTAGGTATAAGATGACAATATCGCTTCACGTTTTGTCATCCAATTTTCGCATACTGCTACTTTTAGTACCCGATAGAGTAACTGGTATTCATTATAATAGTTACTAGCACCAGTACTTGAACACTGGCAGAGTAACCGAGTAGCGAGATGTTAATTTGTTAGGTTATTTTTAGTCATAGAACTAAAACAGTCATGTCTTGAATAGAATCGTCGCTATGCCTCACCAAAATAAATAAATAAAAAAAACAAGTATTCAGGGTTTCTAAGGTGATGATCACATGGCGGTGGGCAGGTCACATGGCTAGAGACCCAGACGATAAGTGGTCGAAGAGGGTCTTAACCTGGAAACCCAGAATGACTACCAGGGGTGTAGGAAGACTACCACTACGATGGAGAGACGACCTGGTAAAATACGTGGGTACCGACTGGATTTATAGAAAGCCCAGGATAGAGCGGCGTGAAAGCAGATGGAGGAGGCCTTCGTCAAGGAGTGGACGGGAGTAGGCTGACGAAGTAGAAGAAGAAGGTGATGACCTGTGAAATTGATAGATGAGTACATGTACCAATCAATTGAGACTTGTGTAAAGCTAGGGACATCGTAAGATTGAATGTACTGCAAATGAGAGGCCCTAATAATACGCATCTCTCTTATATTGCATGCTTTAATCAGCCGTGGAATATTAAAGGACAGCTGGAAATCCACTATACAGGAGGAGCAATCCTACTGAGAACAGACCTCACAAAATGAATCACAAAAAATAAGAGTGTGGCATAGAGCGCAGGCTAATGAAGAAATATCTTTGATTCCCTATGCTGCTGTTAGAATAGAACGATATTTGCTGGAAATAAAAATGCAAGTGCACCATGCTGTCTTGGTTTCGATCCTCATTGTTTCGAGAGTTGAACAAAGCTGAAGCTATTAGAGAGAAGAGAGATTTTAAGACAGGTTTTGTGACCATAAAGAAGGTGAATAATCCTATGATAGTTTAATTGATGTTGAGAGAATGAATGACTAATGGGTGAACGAAGACCTCTGAGGAAGTATTCGAGACCGATGATGTAGATCCGCTAAGATAGATGCGAAAATAGTGAAAGAAATCTGAGACTGTGAATGACAAATTGCACCAATGTGACAGAAAGGGGGTTCTGTCCCCTCTGTTCGCCCCGCAGGCGACGCAGCTTCAGCCGATAGACAGATTATGATGCTACTTCTAGTCGTAAAGAAAGTTTCACTATTCTATGTAAGCAGACTAGTTAGTAACCTAGACTCCTAGACAGCATTAATTAAATGGTAAAATGAGAGAAGAATTTTATAGACTAGTCTGGAACATTCTCGAATATTCTGGAATAGGTATTTCGTAACAAAGCAGACGATATGAAAAACACACAGCAGACTCCATAGAGCGCTAAAGTTAATATACTCGTACGTACGAAGTCAAAGTGTTGAGCCACTTTTTATGAACACTTTTGGGAAAATGTTAACTAGAATGTCGATGTTTAATATGCACTAAAATTCATGATTATTTTAGACATCAACTTACGTAAATACTTTATTGAAGGGAAATCCAGCGGGCTTAAGGTACTTCACATTCCCGGGTAGCTCAGGTGCATTAATAGCGACCTTTTTACCCACACTTCTAGGCAAATCTTATTAAGAAGTGAGCCCAGGGTTAGCCTTAAGGGAGCCCCCGGCAAACCCCATCCCGTAAATGCTTTAGAAAAGGACATGCAGAAAACATGAATGATGACAGGATAGCGCCAAAAAATAATACTTGGGTGAAGGAAGAGTTGGTGTAAGTTAGCGCGGCTCCAAGAACCACTTAGCTCGACCAGTTAAAAAGACATATGCCCGATCCCACCAACTACCACCTAGGAAGCAGACCCCTAAGGAATTTCCATACAAAACCACAGATAATTTGAGTGATTATTATAACTGTCAAAACCTTTAAGATATAAATCCATACAAAATACAGCATGCAGCTCTACTTAGTTAGGTGGCCAAATATCTCGGCCCAGAATCTCCCTCACTTAAGTAGCTGCATGCTGTATTTTGTATGGATTTATATCTTAAAGGTTTTGACAGTTATAATAATCACTCAAATTATCTGTGGTTTTGTATGGAAATTCCTTAGGGGTCTGCTTCCTAGGTGGTAGTTGGTGGGATCGGGCAATAGGCGTTTAATTGAGTATCTAAAAGGAATAGTAGAATATGTATGACGAATTGCATGAATGTGACGGAAGTGAGAAGTGTTTGTAAGGTAAGGAATGCCCGGCAATCTGTTCTCTCTGCACATCAGGGGATAGAAGAAACCAATTTACTTATCTAGAATTTTTTGTCAAATTGAAAAAAAAAATGATAACCTTTTGCCGTCTAGGGGCAATTCTAATTACGATTTAAGAGCGTGCATACCGACATTTCAAAAATTTCTAAAAACGGTAGACCTTCTATCTCGACAACCGTTAATAAATATGCTTTGGAACAAAATAGTGTAGATGCATTGAACCTTTATCTAGGGAATAACCGTAAAAGATTTTTTTATCTTGTATAGATTTCTCAAAATAAATTTTTAAAAACACCTCTGACCATTTTTCCGAAAGACGGAAACTCGTTTCCCGAAAGTCGCGCAGTAAAATTTTTTTTTGTACTGATAACATGCATCAAAATCTAGGGAATAACCGTAAAAGTTTTTTGATAGGCGCAATATTAACCCCAAAAAATGGAAAAAACGCTATTTTTACAATTTTATCATGCGATTGTCACGCGATTTTGAACCTTAATGCCGTGGGAATTGTCTGTGACGTCATTCCTGGTGCCATGCCCTTAAGACAATTGCTCATCTCTTCTAATTCTCAAAACAAACTGGTATTTTAATTAGATTGTTTATCTGAGTTACCTGTACGTTTTATTAATTAATAAACTAAAATGGTTAATCTACACCTGTCTAAAAATTATCACAACCAGAGTTTTGACAAGGTGATGGTTATGACAAGTACACGAGGCCGCATTTTAATTAACTTGATTAAAACAGTTGGGTACCTACCTAATGAAATGAAATGTTTATTTAAAAAACTCATATTTTAAATTTGAGAGAAATATGTATTATGCATTTGATTATGAAATTCATATTATTTTATCGACCCATCATTTGCTTCCATGTGGAATATAACGCAAACATACTTATAAACATACATACGGATATGGGATTTGAGGTAGTCGGTAGCCTGGTTGGTAACGCGATCGACTGTTAAGAGTATGCATTCCGAGTTTTCAAAAATTTCTAAAAACGGGAGACCTTCTATCTCGACAACCGTTACTAAATTTGTTTTGGAACAAAAAAGGGTAGATGCATTGAACCTGTATCTAGGGAATAACCGCAAAAGATTTTTTATATCTTGTATAGATATCACAAAATAAATTTTTAAAAACACCTCTGATCTTTTTTCCGAAAGACGGAAACTCGTTTCCCGATAGTCGCGGAGTAAATTATTTTTCTTGTACTGATAATATGCATTAAAATCTAGGGAATAACCGTAAAAGTTTTTTGATAGACGCAAAATTAACCCCAAAAAATGGAAAAAACGCTATTTTTACCATTTTATCGTGCGATTGTCACGCGATTTTGAACCTTAATGCCGTGGGAAAAGACTGTGACGTCATTCCTGATGCCAAGCCCTTAATCCAGTGGGCGCGGGTTCGATCCCCGATGCCGACCTACTCCACATCACGACACAAGCTTTTCAAGCTAATGTAAAGTGTACAAAGGTGTATTTGGAGTTATATCGATAAACCTAGATTAATTAAAAAAGAATGGGTATATCGAAAATATTTCCCGCGATGATAACGTTGTAAAATATGAAATAAGTAGGTAAGTAGATAATCTTAAAAAAACAAGGTTTTCGACTTTACATCTTAGAATAGTTTTTTGCGGACTTCCAAACAATACCAAGCACACTCGCTCACGAGGCGCTCCTTTATTGCAATGGCGCCTACTACAAAGCATAGACAGAATCAAATTTGTAAAAAGATATGAGTTCTACTCGTGAAGCACTTTCATAAGATACCAAACACGGCGGTATGCGGTGACTGGATCTCTCGATTGCTCGGTGTCTTTCGAGGCTTGAGCTGGACAAAATCTGACTTACAATCGGGATTTCTTATCCAATGCCTTTTCATGAGAAACCACACATGACCCCAAGCGACCCTTGAATCTTCCTGAAACGCTTTACATCTTCTTTGTCTCTGGAGAAGGCTGATCCAATTTGACACAGAATATCACTGTCACCGAGTTTAAGAATGTTTGCAAAATTTCAAGTCTCTAAGTAGTCAGAAAGTTCTTGAAAAATCAGGTAAGTACTTAAAGATTGTCTTGTTGTTGATGTTGTAGGTTGGAATCGATGAAAACCCCGGAACTCCCCTCCAATACACGAGGTCTCCTCACATTGGAGGGTAGTATGGAAAATTTAAATATTGTAATTAGTTTTATATGTATGTATTAAATGTAAGATATTAGTTACTAATAAACTTATTTGAATTTTGAAAAAAAAAATTCGGACAGCCAAAAAAGAAAACAAAAAACACCACAGTAAAGTTAAATAAAATCTTAAAAAAAAAAACAATCAAACATTTGAATGTTGCAAATTCAAAAAGAGAATACGATACATGACGTATACCTATTGTATTACATCACGTGCGCGTCAATATTCGTTCCAAATATGAAATAAGCCAATCACGTCTCATTAATTTTAATGGCGCGGAAGAACATTAGGCGGGAAAGTAAGTACCCACTCGAAACAAATTAAATACGGAAAATAAAAAAAACATCGATGTATATTCGATTAGATTAGGGGACCTACCTACAAAAGCTTTCAATAAAAATGTATTTTACATTGTGTTTATATTAAATCTAAGTACAGTATGTTAAGAAAGATACGGTTTTCGATGAGGGCGCTATGTCTGGCTTTTTGGCAACCATACTGGCAACACATAGATGCAACACTTTAACTATTTATTCTGTCGACATCCCTTGCGGGACAGACAGAGAACATAAGCGCGAGATTGCTTCCATCACTTTTGCGCAATTCTTCATAAATGTCCTCCGGTTTATTTTACTCAAAACGCGTTCGTCTTTGAAGATCAGTTTAGACACGATCAGTTTAGGTCAGTCTCCGATTGCCGCGGTCCCTCTTTATTCATAAATATCTTTTTAATTACCCTTTCCCCAGTCATTCTCTAAACATGTCCAAACCACCTAAGCTTATTCACTTTCACTTTAATCATGACACCCGTCTTACATCAGTCACTCAGAACTCTAATAATCTCATTCCTTATCCAATCTCCCAATATTTTCCAACATATTCTTTTCTATAATGCAGTATTCCTATAATAATGTAGAACTGAAGGTGAACACTGTCGGGCTTACGACCGACCTCGGCTGGCTTAAGTGATCACTTTACATTCGAGAAACATTCGCCATTTCAGTTCATTCCGGCTGGAAATCGAACCCAGACCTTAGCCTCGCTCATATTATTTTCGACGATCTCATTCCCATTGCATTCAACCCTCATTCGTCCTTCTTCAGCCATGTCCAAAAGCAGTACTTAGGTACTTACTGTACCTAAATATTAGCGACGTTAAAAAGTCGATGGATTATTATTTTTGTATTATAAAAATAACACCTTAAAAACTGTATTCATCGGGTCGCCCTGCAATAAAGTAGGTAGTTATCATAAAAAAGAAGGAAAAAACTTGAAAAAAAATGGTCGAGAAAGCCTGTAAATAACAAAATACCCCTGGGGCAATCGGCAATGTTGGATTCCAATTTACTCTTATTAAATCAGAGCGTTCGAAAATAATTTTCGTGAGAGAGTAACATGGCAAAAAAATTTTAGCGTTGAAACATTGACTACGCCACTGGTGGAGCATGAGGGGATTTTTAAAATAAAAATCGAACGGAATTCGATTAAGGATTAAAGTTTTGAAAATGGAACGGTTTTATAAATATTGAGTGAAAATTGGTACTAAAAGGATTTTTAATTTAATGTTTATTGAAATCTTAGCTACACCTAGTTAGTTTTTTTAAATGGATTTTTAATGGATTCATAGGATGGCGTTACGTAAGGCTTTTCGAGCGAATCAAGCTTCACAAAATACCTATTTATGAGAATCATAACAAACTGACTGACCTACATATAGTACTGCCGCCATAATAAAGAATTGAAAGACAGAAGTTGAAACTGAGATAATCGCGAAAAATATTTACTCCACTTCACAACACAAGCTTTTAAGCTTTCTGTGAAGTGTACAATATGTATTTGGGTTTATTTCGATAAACCCAGATTCATTTAAAAAAATATATATCTAGCACCTATCGCCCATTAATTCCATACTTATAAGCGAGGAATGAGGCCTTTGAAAATAGAGATTTGTATGATTGAAATCGGTGGATCTAAGGTTGAAATACCCATCTCTATAAAAAAACTTAAAATACCTAAAGATGCCTTATCTGCGGTTCTTTCTTAAAACTGTTGGATATAAATATAATACGACTACTCGTATACTAACATAGTTTTATTCGTTTTAGGCTCGCGATCCAACTATGACGTCACGGTCATTTCCCACGGCATTAGGCTTCAAAATCGCATGAACAGTCGGATGATACAATTGTGAAAATAGCGTTTTTTCGCCCTATTTTAATGCATATTCGGGAAACGAGCTTCTGTCTTTCGGAAAGGATATCAGAAGTGTTATTCAAATTTCTTTCTGAGAAATCTATACAAGATATAAAAAAAGTATTTAACGGTTATTCCCTAGATAAAGTTTAACGTATCTACTGATTTTTTTTTTAGCAGCAAGCAATTTAGTAACAGTTTTCAAGATCTAAGTTCTCCTGTTTTTAGAAATTTTTGAAATGTCAATATGCATACTCTTAAACGTTAACACAGTTCGTTTCGTGAGAGAACGCGTAGGCAGTACCATCCCTAATCCAAAGTTATCGCATCTAGAGTAATAACGTTATTTTTTATGCGTTACGCCAGTGTCACATTCGCGAGCCCACGAGACTTGCGAAAAGAGGGCCCTATCAAGAGACCCTGGGAATATATGTATATATTATTCAAGCAATATTCACATAAAACTCTCTTGTGTTCACTTCCTAAGGCGGATTTTTTCAGATTGAATTGAATAAATGACATGGATTTAACGGAAAAGCCGTTTTCCCTTTGTTCATTTTTTTAACGATTTTCTCATAGATCTATGATAAGTATGGATGCGACATAAAATAATAAAGACACAAGGTAGAGTCATTGTAATGAATTATTTCACGATTAGGAAGTGGCGAAGTAGGAAGGGTTTTCGAAAAATGGGGCGACGACATAGCTTCAATCAACATTCAAGTTTTTGTGAAAATGCGAAAAAAAGTAATTTCAGTAAAATTCTTTTGGCATTAAATACTTATATAAAATGTGCACACTTAATGAAATAAAATTTATTATTATTATTATTAATTGTGTAACTGTTTCTAGACATTGTGAAACAAGAATTTACTATCTACTTTTGTGATTTTTGTATCTTTTCTTCTTCTTCATGTGCCCTGTCGGGTCCTCCCAACGTTGGCAATCACTTGGGCGAATTTGTCTCTGTCCTGCGCCGCTTGGAACAGCTCCACTAGATATACTCCTATGTCGTTTAAACAAGATATTTACTAGCAGTATTTTAGATTCTTGCTTCCGGTTCTCGGTCGCCACTCCAAGTTTTTTTGGGGTTCACTGGTCTCCTGTTGTTCTGACTACATGTCCAGCTCAGTTCTATTTTAGTGAGGCTGTTTTTTGGGTCACATCTTTGCCACCTTTGTTCTCTCTCTAATCCACTCAGGGAAACCCAGAGAGACCACAAACAAGATGGTCACTAGTGGAACAGCTGGGTAGCTGCTGACAGGGATCGGTGGAAGTCGGGAAGGGAGGCTTACGTTCAATACTGGACTACAGAAGGCCGATGATGATGATAATTTTAGATATTTTATATCTCCTCACACTAGTGACGTATCTTTTGATTCATTCATCACAGCCCCTTTTCTATTTTTTTGTGTATTGTAAATATACAGAGTATTATGTTGTAATACGATTGTATTTTCCGTTTTATTTCATGTATTGTTTACGACAAATAACTTTCATACAACTGAAGCTATTGAAGCGAGTTATTTTTGGTATTCAAGATATTTATTCGTACGTGGGTATTATTTTATTATTTTTCACTTACGAATTTCATAAGCAACAAAACAATACATTTAATATATATTCTTATTGCCTACCTACACCTAAACAATATTTGGTAAAATAATAATACCTATGTACCTACAATATTTTATAACGTAGCAGCCAAGACATGTGGAATCGAATCAAGGGCCGACACAACCAGAACAAAAGCACTGCTTAGAACTTCGGAAATGAGAACACTACGCGCTATTCTGGGAAAGACCCTGAGGGACAGAATCAGGAATACAATCATACGTGAAGCCTGCAACACGGAAGACATCGTAAGATGGGGCAGGAAAAGAAGAAGATTCTGGCGCGACCACGTGGAGAGAATGGACAATAACAGACTTCCACACGTGGTGTCCAATAACATCCCAGAAGGCAACCACCAACCAAGAAGACCAGCAAAGAAGTGGCGATATAGTTGGAGTTCGCTGTCCCAGGAGGCCCATGTGCAAGAAACAGATCCCCGGATCTAATACAAGAGAAAGAAGAAGATGTAGAAGCCAAGGGACTAACTGAGCATTGTAGAATATAATGACTTTGTTTAGTATAAATAGGGCCGCTTTCGGGCGAAAAACCCCTAATGAACATGAATAAACCCCAAAAAAGACAAAAGCCCTTCAGAAATATCCTCAAACCCAAACTAACTAGTTGGATTCCAGTAGATGATTTTTTTACAAAATGTTGACTATTTTATTGCCTCTCCCATTTAAGATCCACGTATTTATTTGTTTATTTTCTAATCTATGGTAGTTAATAGGTAGGTAAAAAGGAAGAAAGATTAGTATTCTATTATTAATCCTCAAATGTGTATTAACTGTCCAAAGCTTTCATGCTAATGAAGAACGTCACCGTACTAAATAATTACTTTGTATACAAAACCAGTAGGATTATTGTTAATCATAACAGTCTATTATTTATGAACATAGACAATTAAAAATGATGTTTTGGGTTCTACACAAAATGCGCCTACCCTTCTGGGACTCAGGGGGAGAAATAGAAGTGAATTATACGGTCTTCATTACTCATAATAACAACCCCCAATGTTATTTACGAAATTAACTGCACAACTAGAGAAAATCGCAGGGTACGTTAATCTCTCATTCCCGAAGAAAGAAAATTTCAGTTCATTCAGATTTATTTTACTCAAAACTAATCCATGCTTAAGGATCTTGTCGATACGATCGGTCTAGGTCAGTTTCGGTCGGCCAAGCTCCTTTACACCTCTACTTCCACCTTCAGAATTGTG
This sequence comes from Ceraclea dissimilis, assembly GCA_963576895.1. Lineage (NCBI taxonomy): Eukaryota > Metazoa > Arthropoda > Insecta > Trichoptera > Leptoceridae > Ceraclea > Ceraclea dissimilis. Next base: position 3,962,456 of record OY756360.1, read on the forward strand.
TCTTTTTAGTAAGCCTGTCGTCATTCAATCTCTCAACGTGCCCAAATTATTCGAATTTCATACTGGTAACAAATCCAGTTTCAGAGTCACTAATTTTTCTACAACCTCAGTACAATCACGTTTAGTGCCATACGTTTAGTGCCAAATAGTAGTGTACATTCCCGTTACACACGGCAGAGAGATCACATTAGGCCTGAGAACCCCAGAACTGACAGAGCCAGACTTGGATTCCTGTATTCGTCTTCCTTAGTGTACAACTCCTTACCAAATGAAATTAAAGGCATAGTGCAGATAAAGCCTTTTGCCAGAGCATTGAAGAAACTAACATTGGAGAGGCGAAAGTGAATTGTATTTATTTATGGTGTGTGTACTGTATAGTGAAAATAATTATGAGGTGCAGTGTGTGATAGATTGATATATGTTGTTTGTGTTAAATATTTTATTAAACTGTGAATTATATAAATTATGGTTGACCCCCTCATACCAGCTCATGTATGCTGTCTGGGGGCATGAATAATAATTATTTAGTGTTGAATTGTATATGTATGTGTAATTTATAATCTAATGTATAATAATATTATTTGTTAAATAAATTGAAAAAATTGAAAATCCATCCACAAATTCTTCTAAATGATTTAATTTCCATTGGATTCAAACCTGATTCTTCCTTCTTCAGTCTTATAGAATACTTAAGGGTAAATATTAATTAGGTTTTATAATTTAAAACTCTACGCACTCATTAAAATAACTGTTACCTACTGGGTAATTTAATATCATCGTGAGTTAGTTATAAAAGAAATACACGCCAGCCTGTTAATTTGATATTGAGAAAGCTTAGTAGGTGTATGTGGAGTAATAATATGTAAGTTTTATTATTCTTATTCTAGAATAAACACATCAATCTTATTCCTGGTTGTTTTTGAAAGCCTTCCTTTAGGGGCTGATCGTAATTAGCACCCTGGGCTGTTTAGATATACTCGCCCCTATTCTGCTATAGATAAAACTGTCGAAATATGAAACAGTGACATTGAATTTTAGCGTGTCCCTTTTTGGGAATTATTAGTATGATTTGATTTGTTAGCATGAGGTCCTGAAAATGACAGACGGCGAGGCGATATCTATCGCTGCACAAGGTCTGAAGTCTGGACCCGTAAAGTAAGTAAGTTCATATACTCAGTGACGCCATACAGAAACCCGAGAAAACTTGAAATTTTATTTTTACTCTCTTATTCATTAAACAAATAAAAGTCTAATAACACAAATTATTATGCGTGCATAAAATCATAAAAAAGCGATGTTGCGAGATTTCTTGCAGGCAAACTTGCGTTTTGAGTTCCCTCTCGTGTCAGAACACCTATCTAAAGTTATTTTGGAGACAAATAAATTGATGATTAAAAATATAACAGGCCGTTGATTCGATTCCGAACTCCACCATTTCACTCAAGATCAAAATGGTTTTGAATTTGCCATACAGTGTTTCACATTTTGACAGCTTCCACCCTTTCTTCGCCTTATACAGTAACATATTATATTCCACATCCACACACTTTGTTTTCTTTGTACATATTACGAGCTCGGATTCCTACCCATTCGAGCCGATATTTGGCGTTGTCTCAGGTTACCTTCCTACACATTACTGAAGATGATATAACTCGATGCCAAAAGTTATTTAGGCAAATATTTTGATTTCTAAAATACTAATTAGGTACATTGTTTAAATTATTATCAAGTTTCTTGAACATGTGTAACAACGTAGCTTGTACAATGTACGTAGCCTACGGTATTTTATTACGATGCTATATTATGTACGTGAAAAAATACTGAAGGATAGAATCGGAATCACTCTCGTACGTGAAACCTGCGACACAGATGACATTGTAAGATGGGACATTAAGGGTAAACCCACTGTTAAAGAGCTGTAGTTCCTATATCCTCCAGTGTTTTAAGCAAAAACATTTTTTCAAAGGAGGGCTCAAGGTTCGTTGGAAGGGCTTCCCTCAACAAAACCCTCCCGAAACTACTCTGAACACCATTAATATTCCTTGAAGGAGACTCTCACTGCAAGGATCTACATACATTTTTTTTTCTTAGAAACTATCATCTTACAATTACGTGTTACTACATACTAAATCTTAAGATGGGACAGGAAAAGATGCGAAAATTCTGGCGCGACTACGTACAAAGAATGAACAACAACAGATTTCCACACGTCACAAACGACACATCAGAAGTCAACCGGCCATCAGGAAGGCCAGCAAAAAGGTGGCGAGACAGTTGGAGAGTTACGAAAATTTGTTTTTGGTAATAGCCGATTAGAATTATTAGAAGATACCTTTTCTGACCTTGACATTGAAATAGGCGGACGCAAAAAGTATAGCTCCTATCGATTTATTTTTTTACTGAGTGTTTTCCGAATAAAAGTGCGAATGATTGATATCAGTGTACATATTGGAGAATTGCGCATCGAACTATAATATACACACACTGAACAGAATACCAGAAAGGTACATATAAAGACATTTTATTTCACTAACAAGACAAATTTGAAGTTAACTTTATATTGTGTGTAGTTAAAGTCCTTGGAACAATAATATAATTACTACTCGTCATTAATTAATAAATATTCACTACTCATTCGCTAACTACATAGTGTACTAAATCATTGACGCCTTCGCTAAGTACTTCCGTGGCACGGTGGAACTACGTCGGCGTCGTACATAGCGGGACGTTGGTTCGATCCCCGCAGAGGGAACACAGATACGATCTTTTTTTTTAATAAGTAACTAACAAATCACATAGATGGCGACGAACTTAACAAAATATAAGACAAGAGGTTGCAGTATTAAAAATTCTCCCGCAACTTCTGGGAATTTAGATCAAATAAATAAAACACCATCTACCGAAATTAAATCAAAGCATAATGACGACGAATTTAGAAATATGACTGTGGAATTAAAGAGATTCATTAATGAAAAAATAGACATCTTGAGGCAAGAGATGGCTCTATCCACCCAAAATTTAACAGAATGACACTGTCACAGCATTAAGACAAGAGAATGGGGAATTAAAAAATAGAATAATCACTCTGGAGGCGAACAATAGTACTACTGCCATTGCAAATGAAGTGGAGGACAGAATCAAGCGACAGAAAAACGTTATTATATGTAATCTTGAAGAGAGCCATAACACGGATCACCGTGAGGCTATTAAATATGACAGGCTGGTCGTGTCAACGCTACTGAATAAGATAGACGACAAATTACAGGAGAATAGCTTCCGTTGCACAAGACTGGGGCGACAGATTCCTGGAAAACCAAGACCTCTAAAGGTATTCTTAAGTTCCCAAGAACAAGCATTAAATATTGTTCGACAGAGGAAAAAGATAAATGACGGAAATATTCGTATATACACAGATATGACAATACTGGAGAGAGATGCATTAAATAAATTGAAGGCCGAGCTCGAGGAAAGGAAGAGAAACGGAGAGAAGGATATATGTATCAAGTACATGGGTGGCAGACCTACAATAGCGAAACACCATTCTTCAAAAAACTGAGTGTGTACTACCAAAACGTCGGGGGCATTAAAACTAAAATTACATCGCTTAATCAGAATTTCCATGCTGCGATAAGTCACGAAGCAATTGTTCTAACCGAAACTTGGTTCAACACGAACATTAACTCATCGGAAATTGGGCTTCGACATTATAACATATACAGGAGAGATCGAGATGCAAACAGCAGTAGGAAGAGCGAGGGAGGAGGTGTTGTGGTGGCAGTTAAGCAGGGAATTAGTTCACAGCAAATCCTGACTGTTCATAATGATGTTGAGCACGTGTTTGTTTTGTTGAAGCTGAAAAGACAGTCGCATATCATTCTTGGCAGCGTCTACATTCCACCGACCTCACCTAGTGTAATATACCAGCATCACTGCGATGAGATTGAACGAATTGTCTCAAAATACCCAAAGGCTGAACTGCTTATCCTGGGCGACTACAACATCCCAGAACTGGATTGGCAGGGCGATGGAACATCACATTCACGACTGACTGACAGGGCTCAAATCCTAGTGGATATGTGTGGAGTTACCGGCCTCAACCAGATGAATCGCATCCCGAATGAGAACGGTGTAATGCTGGACCTAGTGCTAACAAGACTCAAGAACGTCCTTGTTACCCGATGTGTGGATGAACTTTTGCGTATTGTTAAGCATCACCCTCCCCTAGAAGTACACGTTGTATTAAATGTCTTGTCCAAACCAGTACCATGTCCCATTACATATAAAAATTTCAAGAAAGCAGATTATACCAGTATTAACAGCGAAATAGATAGTGTTGATTGGGGGGGTGTTATGAGTGGGCGTGGGGTTGATGAGATGGTCGAGATTTTTTATTCTATAATTAATAACATAATCGAATCCCACGTTCCTAACCAATCTTTTTTCATTACCACGTATCCATGTTGGGTGACTAGGGAATTAAAGCAATTAATTGAACAAAAAAAGATAGCTCATGCAAAGTATAAGACATCTTTGATGCCGGAAGACTACAGTATTTTTAGTGAGCTTAGAAAACAGTGTAAGCAAATGTCTGCTGAATGCTATAACGGTTACATGAGTAAGGTTGAGGAGACATTAGTTAGTGGCCATAACCCAAAAACTTTTTGGAATTATGTGTCATCGATTAGCTCGTCTTCTAGTTCGGATGGTGCGTTGCCGGGTGAAATGTATTATGGCGATGAATTTGCCGACTCAGACGAAACCAGAGTCAATCTACTGGCAAGCTTCTTTAGTAGCGTCTACACTCGTGCGGCAACACCGTCAGATATAAACAAGGCATGCACGGCCCCTAGGGGAACCTTAAATATACCAAATCTCAGCATCGAACTCTCGGATGTCTCTGCTCAACTAGCCTCCCTGGATACGAACAAGAGCCCTGGTCCGGATGGTGTTCCCCCGGCTCTATTGAGAAACTGCTCCTCCACGGTCTCACTGCCCCTTTATATCATATTCCGTGAATCAATTTTGACTGGCACGTTTCCGGCCTTGTGGAGGAAAAGCTTCCTGACCCCAATACATAAGGCGGGAGATAAGAATAATGTTGAGAACTACAGGCCAATCTGTATACAGTCCACCGCTGCTAAAGTCTTTGAAACTGTCATATTAAGTAGAATTGCGTTCGGGGTGGATTCGTATATTGCACAGGAACAGCATGGTTTCACAAATGGCAGATCCACCTTGACAAATCTTATGCTCTATAATGGTTACCTGTCTGATGCTCTTGCTGCAGGCTGTCAGGTGGACTCTGTCTATACAGATTTTTCTAAAGCGTTCGACACAGTCAAACATGCTGTTCTGATAGGAAAGCTGAAACACATTATGGGCGTCGATAGTTCTCTTGTGCGGTGGCTGGAAAGCTACTTGACTGGGCGGTCGTTGATTGTTAGGGTTGGAAGTGTTCAGTCTTTCGAATTTCTGGCAACAAGTGGAGTGCCCCAGGGATCACACCTTGGCCCGGTGTTATTCAATTTCTTCATTAATGACATAACTGAAATTTTTAGTGATGTTAGGTTCCTACTTTATGCTGACGACCTTAAGATATTCAGAGTCATACGTGGTCCGGAGGATTGCGAGGTTCTGCAGAGAAACCTGAATGCTTTACATTCATGGTGTTTGGAAAATGGACTGATGCTAAACGTTAAAAAGTGTAACAGTATTAGCTTTACTCGCTCTAGGACCCGAATAATATACACATATTCAATGGGCGGTTGCGGGTTGGAGATTTTGCGTGAGATCAGGGATCTTGGTATCTTACTTGACGAAGGACTAAACTATATTGCACACATGAACAAGATCAGAGATAACGCATGTAGAATGCTAGGCCTCATTCTGAGAATATCACGGGACTTTAAAGACCTAAAAACTATTAAAACTCTCTATGTGGCATATGTACGTAGTCAACTGGAGTACGTGTCGACTGTTTGGTCGCCGTATTACGCCATACACACCTCGGCGGTCGAGTCAATTCAGCGGAAGTTTCTGAGATACATGAATTACAGACTGGGGATTCCTATAGATGACATTGACTATAATTACCTTTTGTTGGAGACGAGACTGCTTAGGCTATCTGACCGACGAATCATTGCTGACATTTTGACATTAAAGAAAATTATAGATGGATCCCTGAAATGCCCCGAACTCCTTGCCCTGATAAATTTTCACATCCCTAGTAGAAACACAAGACAGGTAGCTTTGTTCGCAATTAAGTACACACACACCAACATTCACTATAATGCCTCTTTAAACAGACTACATATTCTGGGCAACACTTACCAGAATTGCATTGACATTTTTGATGACTCTCAGTCTGCCATTAAAAAAAAGCTGTTCTCATTGTTTACTGCTAATTATTATAATGAGACTGCCTGACCATATAAATCTATATCTATTATTGTTGTCTCATATTCTTGTGTAGTATTGTTTTTGCTTGTCCTCGTCTGCTGATATTAATTTTATCCATTGACCATTAATCACTGTGTTTTATTGTTTTATTTTACTTTTATTTTATTTTTTGAAATTTATTGTTTTCTCTGAAAATTAGACTGACTTAAAACTAAATTTATTATTGAATCCCTTTTTGTATTAGTTGACCCTTATTTACATTTTATTCTTTCTTCTTTTAATTCTGACTTTTTTCTGTACAATCTATTATAAAAAATTGACTTATTGTTGTTTGACTGATGAAATCGATTTTGTGTTGTATTACATTCATATAATATGTTACTTTGATTTATACCCATGTAAAGTTTTTTTTTTTTTTTCTCTTTTTTATTGTTGTTGTTTGTATTGAGTTTGATCATATTTGCTTATATTAATTTGTATTTGTCAGCTCTGCTATGTTCCTAATTGTCTTATTTTATCTAAAGGCCTACGGCCGTTTAAACTGTTAATAAATAAAAAATAAAAGAAGATTAGAAAAGTTTAATTGAGGCCATGTAAAACGAGTTGCTGGAGGTGGTTTGATCCGCTCTGCCAGGGATAGGGAGCTGTGGAGATCAATGAGGGAGCCTACGTCCAGCAGTGGAAGCGGGGGGGCTGACAAGAAGAAGAAAAAGAATAGAGGTCTATAGCCAGCTGTGGAATAAAAGTGGTTAGCAAAGTTTAAACAAGTGTTTTGATGTCTTAAATCTAGATACACCTAAGTACAATCAGTATGACGCCTACACTTGAACCATTATTACGGAATTATTCTGTGTGCTATTTATCATTATTGTTTTATTTGTTTGATATTATCGTTCGTGCTTTCGCTCTAAGCTCGAGGCTTACTACACTACCACCTTTCCTTTTCCCCTCCCTTCCGCGAAGTGTGTTCTAAGTTGTTTTGTGTGTTTTTAGAATTATTATTTCAGACGAGTACAGTGCGATCCCAACATGCCGTGTTTATTTTGTACTAAGCAAATACTAGCTGAAGATATTATTATGTGATTAAATGTGCATTTATTATGAACTAGTGTAGGAAGATTTAATAAAATATTTACCAGAAGTACATATGTAAGCAATTCAATTCAATAAAAGTCTTAATGTCCGGTGTGTATTTAAGAGAAATTTTGTATATTTTAATTCAAATCTGATTTAAGAGTGTGCATACCGACATTTCAAAAATTTCTAAAAACGGGAGACCTTCTATCTCGACAACCGTTACTAAATATGCTTTGGAACAAAATAGGGTAGATGCATTGATCCTTTATCTAGGGAATAGCCGTAAAAGATTTTTTATATCTTGTATAAATTTCTCAAAAAAAAATTTTAAAAACACCTCTGTACTTTTTTCCGAAAGACGGAAACTCGTTTCCCGAAAGTCGCGGGGTAAAAATATTTTTTGTACTGATAATATGCATCAAAATCTAGGGAATAACCGTAAAAGTTTTTTGATAGACGCAAAATTAACCCCAAAAAATTGAAAAAACGCTATTTTTACCATTTTATCATGCGATTGTCACGCGATTTTGAACCTTAATGCCGTGGGAAATGTCTGTGACGTCATTCCTGGTGCCATACCCTTAATGTAGTACAAAAGTCTGATTTTTGTAAGTGTTCGCATAACTCCCTCATTTGGATTGCTGTGAAAAATTATAATAACATTTGCAATAATATGGGCTGTGTCCTAACGTTGCCGGTTTTTGGAGAAAATGCTTTTTCTAGGAGATGCCATGATGATGAGAGGATCCAAGGATTGTGTGGGGTCGAGTGTGGTATCGTATGAAAGGGCGTTTCAAAAGAAATTCAGATATTAAGTCACGTTTTGTCTATAACATACATATTCTGGGTTGATTTGTCAAATTTGCCGTTGTGAAGCACGGGTAACTCAGCTAGTATGTAGATATATTCAAACTGTGGTCCGCATATACTAAGAAATAATGATGACATACTAAAACATAATCTGAGCTCTGGATTTTGTTCAATTGCAATTCTACAGACAACGATGCCGACCTACTCCACTTCACGACATAAGCTTTTATAACTTACTGTGAAGTGTTCGAAGATGTATTTGGGTATATTTCGATTAACCTAGATTAATTCAAATAAAATAAAAATACCCGATTTTCCAGTCCATTGTAAATTTAAATAGTGATTTAATAGGATTAAGAATTAAATAAGAACCATTGTTTTTACGATCGACAGTTAATTTAATTTTCCCTTTATTTACCCGCATACCCGTTACAAATGAGGAGCAGCCTTGTCCAGAGTGTGACAGAGTCTGCAAGTCCAGAATCGGCCTCCATAGTCACCTTCAATGGCATCGTCGGCAGGACCAATAACAACATGGCAGCGATTCTTCTGAGTAGAAAAAACATGCTCGGCAACGGGCTCTTGGCATTATTATTATACTCCACCCATCTCAGCTTTTTAAAAAGCCGGTAGTATAAAAATAATAATAATAATTATTATTATTATTATGTACTATTGTAAAGTCTGTCTGATTTGGAATCGGACGTTCTTTGGGAGGCGAATTTTGAAGGTAATAATGACTGAATACATTTTTAATTTATTTATTTACCAGGCCCTTAAAATGACATATTCGTATTATAACCTTTTATCAATAGGTATTCTAATCAATTTTATATTTATTTGATTTTTATTTTGTATTCATACATGGTATTATATTGCTTTTATCTTTTTTTTTATATAAAAAAATAACTCTTCGATTTTGTATTTTTAATTAGTACTATTGTGACTGACTGACTTTTATTGTGAACTTGATTGATTACAATTCATTGTGTTTTTTTATTAAGTATGTGGAATAATATTTTGTTATTTTACCTATTTGATATGTTAATTTTTTACATTATTTTTTTTCTAGGTTGTGTGGTATTAAGTATGTAATTTGTATATTTTTAATTGAACTAATTGTTTATTTATTTATTTTTTTATTTATTCCATTACAAACGGCCAAAAGCCAAAAATTTATACAATAAGGTCAATAATAAAAAAAAAAATTATTGCACAATTCTACACAACCCAGGAAAAAAAAAGTAAAAGTAAAAATTCACAAATCAATCATATAAAAAAAAACATAATATACCTAAATTAAATAAATATAAAATTGACTATAATAATGATAAAACGTAACAATAGAAATATTGTTAAAATGTATTTAAAATGCTTTTGGCCCTATGTAATCTAATAAATAAATAAATAAAGCATGGTTTACTAGGGCAAACTAATCGTAGAGTTGCGATTTCTTCCAGTTAACGCCTATTATTACTTAGTATCTAGCTAATCAAATACCTGATTAAGGCGTAAGTAATTAATTGGATAAGAGATTTATTTCTAAATGTTTACACAGTTGTGTAATTCTTTCCACGTAGTTTAATTAAATATTTATATTTTTCATCCAATCATAAATATAACTCACTGATGTATAAAGAACGTTCCATTTAATTTTCTGACGAGCAAGCTTGCTTGCGAAATTTACCATTGCCCAATATCCAACCTTTAAACTTTTTCCTTTGAGGGATGTGGTATACTTCTTTTGACCATACGATAAATAAATAAATAAATAAATTACTCATGATAGGTTTGAAGATGCGGGTGTCGATTTTACTATTGGGGATATTTTTGGTTGCTGTACAAGTCACCAATGTGATAGCTGAACCTCAGCCTGGAGCGCCATGTACTTCCAAAGATGCTGTCGCTGCAACCAGTTCTACCGCTACAAGTTCTAAAGGTGGTAGTACCGCAGCATCCAGTTCTACAGCTACTAGTTCTAAGGGCGCAGCTGCTGCTGCATCAAGTTCTTCTGCTACTAGTTGTAAAGGCAGTAGTACCGCAGCATCGAGTTCATCAGCTATAAGTTCTAAGAGTGCGGCTGCTGCATCAAGTTCTTCTGCTACTAGTTCTAAAGGTGGTAGTACCGCAGCATCCAGTTCATCAGCTGCAAATTCTAAGGGCGCAGCTGCAGCATCTAGTTCTACCGCTGCTAGTTCTAAAGGCAGTAGTACCGCAGCATCCAGTTCTACCGCTACAAGTTCTAAAGGTGGTAGTACAACAGCATCCAGTTCTACCGCTACAAGTTATAAATGCAGTAGTAACGCAGCATCCAGTTCTACTGCTACTAGTTCTAAGGGCGCAGCTGCAGCATCTAGTTCTACCGCTGCTAGTTCTAAGGGCGCAGCTGCAGCATCAAGTTCTACTGCTACAAGTTCAAAAGGCAGTAGTGCCGCAGCATCCAGTTCTACCGCTACTAGTTCTAAATGCAGTAGTAACGCAGCGTCCAGTTCTACTGCTACTAGTTCTAAGGGCGCAGCTGCAGCATCAAGTTCTACTGCTGCAAGTTCTAAAGGCAGTAGTACCGCAGCATCCAGTTCTACCGCTACTAGTTCTAAATGCAGTAGTAACGCAGCATCCAGTTCTACTGCTACTAGTTCTAAGGGCGCAGCTGCAGCATCAAGTTCTACTGCTGCAAGTTCTAAAGGCAGTAGTACCGCAGCATCCAGTTCTGCTGCTACAAGTTCTAAAGGCAGTAGTACCGCAGCATCCGCTTCTACTGCTACTAGTTCTAAGGGCGCAGCTGCAGCATCAAGTTCTACTGCTGCAAGTTCTAAAGCCAGTAGTACCGCAGCATCCAGTTCTGCTGCTACTAGTTCTAAAGGCAGTAGTACAGCAGCATCCAGTTCATCAGTTGCAAGTTCTAAAGGTGCAGCTGCAACATCTAGTTCATCAGCTGCTAGTTCTAAGGGCGCAGCCGCTGCATCAAGTTCTACTGCTACAAGTTCTAAAGGCAGTAGTACCGCAGCATCCAGTTCTGCTGCTACAAGTTCTAATGGCAGTAGTACCGCAATATCCAGTTCTGCTGCTACTTGCTCTAAAGGCGCAGCTTCAGCATCCAGTTCTGCTACTGCAAGTTCTAAAGGAACTTCCATAGCATCTTGTTCTCCTAGAACTACTATATGTAAGAAATCGTATATTTTATTTATTTATTTGTTATGCCTTTAAATACCAAATTGCAAATAATTAGTTAGCTAAAAGATTCAGTCTATCATATGAATATTCTCATATTAATTGAGCATAATACTTTTTTTTCTTTATTATCGATATCTACTGCGGCGTTTGGGTACGGCACAAAAAGGCGGCAATATGGAAATCTACGAAGTTTATTAAATTTGTAGCTCCAAAAGACCGCTGTGGTATCAACGAGGAATGGTCCAATTGTGGAAAAGAACCCTGTGAACAACCCACATGTCTAAACTTCGGAAAACCCCTTAACTGTAAAGCAGATGCCGTTTGTGTAGCTGGATGTACCTGTAAAAAGGGATATTATAGAAACAAGAGAAATAAGTGTGTTAAACCAAATGAATGTGGTAAGGTTTTGTCTTTTAAACTCCAATATTAACTGTCCATTGACTCAAAAATACGATAATTACATATCCAGCAGAGTACAAACATAAAATCAAGTTTTAAAAAATTACATAAATTACAGAGAATAACGTGTGTCCAGCAATGAATGAAGAAATATCGCCGTGCGTTTCGCCATGTGGGGAAACCTGCGCCACTATGGGAAAGGATTTGGTTTGCAACTTTTTAGTCTGTAATGAAGGATGTGACTGTAAAGCAGGATATTACAGAAATTCAACTGGATCATGTGTGGAACCTAAGGACTGCGGTGAGTTGATTTCTAACACTATGCAGATCAAAAAATTTCACTCTTTTAAGACATGTTCACGCTTGATAGATGTGTTTTTTATTTCAGATTGTCCCAACAACCAATTCTTAGATTTGTGTTTCAACAACTGCCCTCCAAATACCTGCGATGCTATCGGAAAGCAATTCAAATGTCCAGCTCCAGATCCCAACAACTGTAAGCCAGGCTGCACGTGTGACAGTGGGATGAAAATGAACGATCAGGGAGTCTGCGTGGAAGTTGAGCAATGTCGTAAGTATGGAGGGACAACGTTAACTTTTTTTTATTTATTTGTAACGAAAAAAAAAGTTTTCGTGTTTCATTGGAATTTATTTTTTCTCAGCACCCACGACATGTACCAAGGAACACGAAGTATATTCATATAATGGACGGTGTTTGAGGGACAAATGTGGCAGTGAAGATGAAAAATGTGTTGATGATGATACACATTTTGAAGGAGAGAATCAAATAATCTGCGTTTGTAAGAAACCAGGCTATTGTAGGAACGCCGATGGAGATTGTGTTGAGAATACTGGTAAGCTAACTGAGATGGTCGGTAGCCTGGTTGATAACGCCCCCGACTGTTAATCCAGGGAGCGCGGGTTCAATCCCCGACTTACTCCACTTCACAAAACAAGCTTTTCAGCTTTCTGTGAAGTGAACAAAGATGTATTTGGGTTTATTTCGATAAACCCAAATTCGTTTAAAAAAAAGAAGTTATTATCAAAGAACGCATTTCAATTCTCAATATCCTGGATAACGTGCTAAATGAAAATGTTTTTTTTTAAGGAACCAATCGTTGTCCAGATCCAAACACAGTTTACAAGGAACTCGCCAATCCTATCGAAAGACAAAGATGCACAGCTAGAGGCAAAGAATGGCCAGATCTAAACACAGCTGAAGGCGAGGTACGGTCTCCTGATGGCTCTCCTACTGGGTGGTGGAAGCAAGCATGCGAGTGTATCCCTGGAATGTATAGGAATCGTTTTGATAAATGTGTTCCTGAGGAAGAATGCGGTAACGATTATGCCTACTCATTTTAATTTATAATAATATGGAAGGTGGTCAAAGACTAGACCTCAGACCTGTTGAAATTACTCCCATGATAATACGTTATACCATGTAGATATTTTTTGGCGATAACGTAGTGATACAATGGCAAATTTTTTGTTCAAATTTTGTCAAAATTGAATACATAAAACAGAAAAATTAAAGATAATCCATTCGTTCCATACTCTATAGATAAACCAATTTGTGATTTGTGAAGGTAAAGTTCCTAGACTTCCAGAAATCATTCATTTTTATTAAATACGCAATATGTAGGTACAATATTATTTCTCACTAGTCGACATCATGTTTCTTTCCAAAAAACTTCCAAGATATCTAAACGGCGGAAAACAGATGAACATAATTACATGGGTATTAATTCTATAGGTCTTAAGGTCCTCCAGATCAAATTTTAATCACGTATCATTTTAATTATGTATCTCGCAATATATTTTTATTTGGTCGGTAATATTATGTTTATTCTTGTTTCTTGTTCCGCGTTTCAGATTGTCCGATTAACGAAATCTTTGAATATTGCAACTGCTACAGACGCCCTGAGTCATGTGATGACATCTACACCCCCTACAACGAAACGTACAAAGCAATAGATAAATCCACCTGTACACCTCAATGTATCTGTGACGAGGGATTTTATAGAAACGGTGATGGAAAATGCGTACGAGTTGAAGAATGTCGTAAGTATAGGTCTTATTCCATTAAGGCAACACGTATCTGTGGCATGCGTCATTGGCGCTATAAAGTAGCATGCAACATGTCCTTCAGTGTTGCCCAAGTGGAATCTAGCCTTAAGAATTACACGATAACACTAAAAACATAGTAATTTCATTTCATTTTATTTATTTAATATCCATTTTTTTTACAAAATATAATATTAGAAAAAAAGTACTGGATTTTATTGCTCCACAAGGCGATAGCCTGTTCTGGGGCAATACTAACCACAATATAACAGTTCAAGGTTACATGCAAGTACCTACGAAAAAAACAAAAATACTGTAGGATAAGCACATTATTGAAGAATGTTGTAGACTGATTGAGGGGATTTGTTTAGTAGGTTTGCTCCTCGTGACACAACATCTCTCCCAACAACCGTGAGAGATCATCAAGCCGACCACGAAATGACACAAAAGCAATGTGCGGTAAAAAAGAAATTCAAGTATGTACTTAAAAAACTCGTTTCTGTTTCAGCAAATTATGAGTGCAGCTCCTCTGAAGTGTATCACGATTGTGTTGGAGATCACATATGCGAAAAATGCGGAGATGTTATATGTTATATGCCTGTCACAGCATCAGCTGTTGCAGTACCATACCGTTTTTGTACACCTAAATGTCTGTGTAATTGGAAACAATTCTGCAGAAACCCAGATGGCGAATGTATTAAGAATGACGGTACCTAGTTTACATATTTTATTTATTTATTAAACCTTGATTCTTACAATTTACAAAATTACACAACACAGCACAAAATAATATAAAGAACACAATTAGAAAACAAAATTTCCCTAGTCAGCAAAAGAGATTGCTGGTATGAGGGAGTATGATTTTTCAAAATTTAAACATATTATATAACATTCTTAATAATACGGTGCCCTTGGATTTCTCGATGGAAAATTGTGGGGTAATCTTTTTTTACAGATTCAGCACCCCAAAATATTATATAGAATGAAAGAAATCCAGACTTCCCCACAACTTTCCACCGAGAAACTACATTGAGTTTGATTTCACTGGATTATAAAAGTATAACACAAAGAAAGTAGTACAAAACAAAGAGCCAACTACACTTCAAGTTTAAGTTTGTAATTCTGTGAAAATATTTAGGTTTTACTTGCTAGAAAAAAATAATATTAATTGGGATGCAACAACGAGCTCACTGAATACTTATATAGAAAGGTTTATCATTTCAGGTACCGAGTCTTGCCCACAGGAGAACACCCGATACTCCGAATGCAGAAAAGAAGTAATGTTTCAGACTTGTGTTATGATAGGAGAAAAGGAGAACCCTAGAGACTACTGCGAAAAAGGATGCGAATGTATGCCAGGCTATTACAGGAACTCTACATTGGTTTGCGTGCCTCAGGGAGATTGTGAGAAACGGTCTTAGAATTGCCGCACGACTAAATCAAATTATGAATCCGTGGACAATATTGATTAATTAATTAATGAAACCTCAGGGCAGCAAAGTTACTCAAAGTTGTCTTACAAAAATCAATTTTGTAATTTGCTCAAGGTTGTTTAAGAAATAACTAAACTGAATAAAACGCACCGATTTAATTTTCAGTTTCAGAGTTTTCTATTATGCCTTAACCTCTAACTAACGTTGCTATCAGGATGTGGTAACTAAAATTCTACAGGTTTCAATTATTAATATCTAGTAAACAAGGAAGGAGTACATATTATAATAGGTTGCTAGGCCTTTAACTAACCACCTTTTCAATTTGCCAACCCCATTTCAATAGCTGTAGAAAATCTTAGAAAACTATGCGAAAATCATTATTGAACAATAGACGTGAACGCTGACTGGGAGCTTTTATATTCTGCTAAGCATTCGGTTGCATAAATAATTCACCATACCTACATGTAATATTTGACAATGTTGTGATTAATTGTTCTATTTGGATTTATTGACAGAATGCTAGCTGGAATTTTTTACAATCTGATCAGTATTGGATCTAGAAACATTTTTTTACTTTTTTACTATCCTTTACTCCCTCATTGTTATACTCTTATGTCTCCGAACATGTCATATTTTTTATTCAATTTCAAATGACAATTCTAAGTGTCCAGATATGCCACACTAAATACGTATTATAATCACAAATGTATACAAAAAAAAATGTCCATATACTCGTATCGAGTAGGACAAAAAACTGTAGAACTAGGAACTACATATTTGGATCTCAAAAAAATGAACGGGGTCGTGAATGCTGTAGTAGATCTACAAGCAAAACCGTAGTGCGGGTATACAGTGTTACCAACCTAAACATTATTAGCTAATTGGTTAATTATTCACGAATATTGAAAGGGATTTTGATTTTATGGAGTTAATACCTACTTTAATATTTTAACAACCTTATTAATAATAGATTATTTCCGCACAACAACCTTCTTACCTTTTAATACCTACTAATAATGCTATACATAATTAGATAGGTATACCTACACACTACACACGCCTATTACAATATGAATGAATATACTCGTAAGGTTCTTCCGTAGTACGTACTTACATTGTGAAGGAACTTGCATCCGTTTATGGAGAGATCAAACGAACTACTTTCGATAATTATTGTAACTGAATAAAATAATATAATGATAACAATTTGAGTAGGTAAATGGAAGGCGCATTGGATTGGAGAGCGGACAGGTGCCGTGTTCGAATCTTGGTGACGGCGATTCTGACGCATTCCACGACACAAGCTTGCTATGAAACGTGCAGAAAAATATTTGGGTTTGTATATACAGGTGCAGATCCTTTTTTTAAATACCTTTAACATATCAAACGCGAAAACTATCTGATACATACAGTAGCTGCGGCTTTAGCCACAAGACCTTATTAGCCCAACCTACCTTTTTTTCTATTTTTTTCTAATTTTAAGTAGCCACCAGGCGCGAAGCTACCTAAGAACACGATTCCCATCGAGTTACCTTTTGGAAAAAGTAATAGGTATAATAGTGTCTAATCTGAGGTAAGCCCATAAGAAATGTTAGCCCCGGCTTCCCTTCTGCAGAAACCTACCCTTCGCCACTGGTAGCCACCCTGTTGAATAAATCTGTTAGGTACTAGGTATATTATGAAGGGAACTAAAGAACCTTAATCGTAGGCCAATAATTGGAAAGCAGACTATTGTTGCATGTTTAACAGGCAACATTATACGTATATATTGTAAATAGTGTATTTTACATCAACATATTTCTCAGAACGTATTTTCAACGATGTGATTAAATCACAAACTGTAGAATTATCTCAGGCAATTCTAATAAGTGTTCATTTCAGTTATTCAGTAAACCTCACAGATAAGTGCTAATAACGACAAGTACGAAATATCTATCTGGCGTACGGCACAAACGGAAGTTCAGTAAATGTGCTTACTCCCTTGAAATATAACCTGATACACCTTTTCATGTCCTGCCTACCCAACTGCAGTACCTTCTCCCTGCTCTCAAATTGCCTACCCCCCCCCCCCCCCATACACCCCTTTGGTTCCCTCTGCTTCGATACTTTGACAAATGAAACGTGTCTGGAAATTAATTGGCTCGATACTCCTTCTAGTACTTCCATCTATCTACTTATATCTGTACCTTACGCCACGTCCCTTGCAGGGAGGACAGAGATGACAGAGCGCCAGATAGCCCTATTCTCACACACTCCTAGCCTTCGCCACATTCATGCGATTTGTCATACATGCCTTCCGATTCCCTTTACTCAAAACGCGTCCATCCTTGAGCATCAGGTCGAAATGATCGGTTCAGGTTAATCTCAGGCGGTTGTGTTTCCTCACGCCTCTTCGTTCACCCAAATGTATAGTTTTTGTCATCTTGTGATCATTACATTCTCTCAACGTGCCCAAACCATCTTAGTTTACTCACTTTCATTCTAGTCACAACACCCGTCTTGCACTATTGTGTACCTACTACTATCAATAACCATCGAAGTATATCTTAATAATACTAATTAATGTTACTAGAAAGTAGAAAATGCGTGTGTATCACTGCGGTCCTACATTAGAAAGCATGGACACCAGGCACGCCCCTTTTGGTAAAAAAATATATAAAAACCTACATGATGGGACCGTAAGCCGAAAAACCGGCCCCATGTACCTACTCCATTTTTCAATTTAGTTTCAAACCCTTTACATACATATTCTAGGTGGTATTGATAAAACACACACAAATTTTTCTCTCTGCACAAAATTCATATGACCTTCTTAACCTGAAAAAGATGACAAATATTGTAGGTATGGACTATAACTCCCAAAGGGCACTCAAAAAATGAGAAAATAAAGAGTTTTAGAGAGTAAAACAGAAATTAGTCAGTAAAAGTACTGAGAGAGTGAGAGCATCATATTTTATACTTTAGTTTCTCTGTCATCCACCTATACCTAGACACATTTGTCGTACTCTACCTTCACATAAAGTACTCAGTACTCTACCTTCACATAAAGTACTCAGTACTCTACCTTCACATAAAGTACTTCTGTACAGGAAATCATTTTATCGAATCAGTGAATCGAATTGATACTTCCTTATTTTCCCGCTAGATGGAAGTGGCAGCGATGATGAGTGATTGGGGGGAAATTTTGTAATATGATGTGTAGTTAGGTAAGGGCCTTCATACTACTCGTATAT
The DNA here is from genome assembly GCA_963576895.1 of Ceraclea dissimilis. NCBI lineage: Eukaryota > Metazoa > Arthropoda > Insecta > Trichoptera > Leptoceridae > Ceraclea > Ceraclea dissimilis. Next base: position 3,981,045 of record OY756360.1, read on the forward strand.
TGAGTGGATTTAAATTTATATTTAGAACATTTTATATCATATACTTCAAATCATTTCGAGAAAACTGAAGGATTTTTAACTAATTGGACTCTCGAATTGCTGTAATAAGTTAGGTAGATACCTACACAATAATAAGAACGTAGATATTGGAATTTAGCTACACTTACCACCCACTAGTTGCTATAGCTCATATCATCAGGAATGGAAATAATGATTTCACCTCAGTATTAAAAAAATGTTAAAAAGAAATTTCATAATTTTTTGTTTATCATTGTGTTTGAGAATCTGTTTTAGATATGGCCAATCCAAGTATGGTTCATGAAAGGCCGTATTTGCTTAAATGGCTACTTAAAAAATACAAGACAAAAAATATCATCTAAAAAAATTAAGAGTGTCGCTTACCTACCGCCACTTTCGAATGTCTTTACTTTGCACCTACCTGAAAGAGAAAAGAAAAAATAATAGGTACTTATCTGAAAATTAATTACTATCTGTCTCCAATAAAAGAAAGTAAATACGTACCCATCCAAAAATAAATTTAACATTATTGAAAAAATCCCATCATTCGATGCGGGTAGCTGAAGGTAATGGCAGATGAAACAAGTGGAGGTGGTAGGGATGTACAATTTCAGATCCATAACATCGTGGGAAAATTTAAAGAAGAAGGAAAAATATAGTACATGTTTGGCGCAGTTGGTTGAGACGGTATAGTCTCTCATGCGGGAGGTGCCAGGTTCGAATTCCAGCGCGGGCGATGTATTCGCACTTTGCGATGCAGCCTTTTAGTTTAGTGCAAGAAAGTATTTGGGTTTGTGTACCCAAGCCTAGATCCTTTTCAAAAAATAAATCCAATGCAGTAGACATCTCGTCAAATATGAGACAAAATTATGTAGGGACTTTGTTAAAAAGGGCATTTTCATCTTAGAGCCAAATGTATAAATGCTGATCAAAATGAAATAATGATTTTGATAATAATTCACGAAATAATGAGTTTGAATAATTTACTTTCGTGGCATTCTTATTTGATGAATGTCCACTGTGTCCTTTAGGTACTCAGAAAAATTTAATTAACTGGGAACCCTATTGGTTAAAAATAAATGACTTAATGAGATTGAAAAATTATCCTAATACCTATTTTTTGTTTTTGATTTCTTAGTCAGTAAGTTGAGCGAAGCTCAAAGTAGAAAAATTTGAAAAACGTTAGAAGAGGCCTATATCCAGCAAGAGTGGCTGAACAAGAAGAAGAAGATGTCAGTAGCTTCCCAGCCAGCCGATTATTTTTCTTTGCATAGGTAGTATGTATATACGTACTCGTAGATATGGTATGTTCATAGTATAAAAAAAATCTAATTAGCAAAAATGTCGATGTTCTGAATACATCGATATACAGGTATAAAAAGGGTAGATGCATCCCTAGATTGAGGGATTGATGAGATCGAAATTGAGTAATGTGATGGGAGACGTCCCTGGTTAATTAGAAGAAGTAAAATTGAAATGAGATAAGCTCTATGTACCTACCTAGATGGCTTCATCTGCGATTAATTAATTTCAAAAGATTAGTAGCAATCGGTAGGTATTTACAAAAATTTTTTACTCAGATTGGTAAGATGAAAAAAAATGAAATTATTACTGAATATTAAATAGAGTAGAGATTTTTTTAATTGATGGCTAAATTGTTTTTCTCTCGAGAAAAAAAAAACTTATCCATACACTGCGTCCTTTACTTTCATTCAATTCATCATACACGCTTTACGATTTCTTTCACTCAAAACACGTCCGTCCTTGAGGTTCCAAAAGGTCTAAAAAATATTTTTGTTCACCCATGAATTTTTTCGCCATACGATTAAACTAAATTCATAATCCTATTAGGTATTAGATACAGCGTCACTGGGGTAACCAGTAAATGCTGTGAAATCATACCTACCTACCTACGTACATGAAACTATTGTGTCATTAATGTTTGCTTAAGGATGATGTTTCATCCCCTATACTGCGACCCTTCGATACTAAAAGTGTCTCCGCTTCGCTTATAATGGCGTTAATTTGATTATTTAAGATTTATAGACATACCATACCTGAAGCTCGACATACTAGTATAACAAATTTACCCCGCCGATTCACCCTACTCCCCCTGCCTTCCCTTAAGCCCTCCCCCCCTTTCCATTGTTCGCATTTCCTTTTAATAAATGCATTAGCTCTAATACCAACGCATCGACGACGTCAAGATTTTTAATTACATTTTTCACTTCATTCTTAACTACTACATAGGTAGTTGTTTAAATGTATAACAAAATGTCTGGGCTTGTGTACGCAAACACATATACTTTCCTGTATACTAAAAGCGGTAAACCAAAAGCTTGTGTCGTAAGTGCAGAATCCATAATTAAAACTGAAATTCCGCGCTTTTATCAAATGCGTCAACCATTTTTTTTGCTAAATGAATGTCGCTTTATCAAAATAAACTCTAATAGATATAGCCTAAGAAAACCACGGTTTGTAGCTTAAATAATTCTCGGAAAGCTGGAAACTGTTTTAAACTCTTCATTAGCATGTAAGAAGAGTTTCTTTAAGTTTAAACCAATTTTCCGTTTGTGCTAAGTACAAAGTGACCACAAAAATCGAAAAAATATTGTGTACTTAGCACAAACGGAAAACTGGTGCAAACTTAAAGAAACTCTTCTTACATGCTAATGAAGTGATTGAAACAGTTCGCAGCTTTCCGAGAATTATTTGAGCTACACCCCCTTATTTTCTCTAATTTTCATGTATATGTCCTGTAATACATCTTTGTACGCTTCACATAAAGCTATAAAAGCTTGTGTCGTGAAGTGGAGGAAGTCTGGATCGATGACCAAACCCACCCACGCCAAACCAACACCACTACCGACTAATCATACTGTGTATTCATCTAACTTTTTTTCTGAAAGACAGTATTTTTATACACCGCGTATTTTGAGGTTAGCCAGTCTGAGTTTGTTTACAAGTCGGAGACGCGAGCAAATATTGCTTTAGCTAATTGAATTCGAAAAGTTTAACTGCTGTTTATATTAGATCGGGGGTCAGCTGATGCAGTATGATGGAGCAGGGTGTCTGTAATAAGATCTTGGGGATGTGATCCTTCCTGCTGGGAAGTGGGAGGGTCGTAAATGATATTTTATAAGCTCTATAAAATATATACATAAATGAGTCGTAAAATCGTTTATATTATAGCCAAGTTTTCTATAAGTACATAATTTTGTTTTTTTTTTTGCGATTGAAAATTAATAAAATATTTTTAAAATTCTTCGATGCCTCTATTTTTAAAATAATTTTAATCGATTTCCAAACATTTTTTTAGGCACAAGATCCTTCAGTTTTATTTATCTCTCTGAACTCTGTCTGAAATCCTTTTCCAACGCCCTTTCATACGATACCACAGATCGACTCTTGGATCCTCCTAGTAAAAGCTTATTTTTTTATAAAAAAAAGGGCGACGTCAAAACCTAAAGCAGATCGGTAGAAAACTTTTTGTGAATTTTCACAGAAATTCACCTTAAAATGCGCGAGTTTTACAAACTTACAAATTAAAGGACTTTGTTTTATAGATATATGTAGATAGATAGATGCGTAACGCAATATTCTCGGTAATCGTGACAAATATTAGGCAGATAGGTGTGTGCCGGTATCTAAAAGGGGACATTCGTGCGAACAGAAACAATAAGATGAAATGACGGAAGCCACCCCTGAAACCATCATGAGCTTTTAATAAGTAGGTGAAGCTAAAGCTTTCATTATGCCAGGCCACACCTTGCCTCAAGCCGGATGTACAACTAACAAGCTAATGTGTTATAAACAACATGTCATTATTATTCATTTGAGCTCGGTAATCATTAACTACTAAAAGCTTGCTATGAAATATTATATAAAAATATTTTTAGAAAGTTTTAGAAACTAAAGCTTTTATGTGAAATGAAATAAAATGAAATATTATATATTTCCCAACTCATAACAGCCATTTACATAATACAACAATAAACAAATCATACACGTGACAATTTTTAAATAAATGCATCGTATGACCTGAAAAATTACACTGCCTTACTAGACTAGTGCCCAATCCCACCAACTACCACCTAGGAAGGAGACGCCTAAGAAATTTCCATACAAAAACCAAGATAATATTCTATATATTTAGTTATGGAGCGTAAGTCCTGCAATAAATCCATATGAAATGCAACATGATTCTGGGCGGAGATATTTGGGCCCCTAACGTAGGTGAGCTGCATGTTGCATTTCATATGGATTCAGGTATTGCAGGACTTACGCTCCATAACTAAATAAATAGAATAATAATTCTGTTTTCATATGGAAATTTCTTAGGGCTCTCCTTCCTAGGTGGAAGTTGGTGAGATTGGGCATAGGTCTATTGTAAGGCAGCGGTATGTAGGGAGAATATTTATTTATTTATTTATTTATTTATTTACTAGCGTAAGAACCCGTGCTTCGCTACGGTCAAATGTTGGGTTTGGATGAAGGAGTAGTTCAGCAATGGGACCCGAAACACATTCATCCATCTATCACATTATGAAGTAATGAGTTATAGCTGCTCTCATCATAATACTTGCCTCCCTTGGTGGCTTTCACACATACCAATCATGAGCCTGCATGCATTCAGACTGCCCAACTACTTTAACTTCTAACATCATGGGCTTGGATAGAGAACCTTTATCTGATATGTTTCATTTCCCTTGTATGCAACCTTTGAGTTGATCCTTATGGAAGTATAGGTAATATAAGCATTAGGCGTACACAAACACTTAAGAATAATGGTTAATGTATCAATCTACGTTGAGAAATCATACAAGGGGAACGTTATTTTCTTTAATCATTTAAACATTTCTTTACCCTGTCTATAAAGGATCTCAATTTGTTAACACTTATTCTCTTCATGTAACTATCAATGACCAGATGCTGTATGTTCTTAAGATAAAATGAATATTCGGTTAGTGTCAATAAATTATGGTGAATTATCTACTTTAAAATTATCAGTTCAGATTTCTCGTACATACAAACCTCTGTTTTATTTATAACTCACAGTTTTTGCTTATCCTTAATAATCCTTTTAACTGTAACTATGTAGTACCCTTTGTCGGCTGGTTGCAGAACAATCATAAGCAGCATTTAAAGAAAACACTCCTTGATGTAAATACATATATACTTATATTGTGCAGAAATATTTTAAGTGTGTTCACAATATTTGTTTCATAAATCATATTTGGGCAGAAGTTTTTATGTGTAAAAGCATTTAATTTCCATAGAGAATTAATATTATAAGCGCAGAAAGCAAAATTTTAGTGACATGCAGTATATGCTTGCATTGCATTTAAAGAAAAAGGATCTGGCTTGTATACACAAACCCAAATAATAATTTGCACCTGTAGTCCAAATTGAAAATATATTCCCAGAGTCAAAGGAATCTAGCTTTACCACTTCATCTCACACAATATACCTAATATTGTAATACTACTTACTTAAATGTCTAACAAATACTCATAAACTCACATTACCGATGTAGAATTTCAGTATAACGTCTTAAGTTCCCTTGTATTTATGTTTTAAAAATGCCATGATAGACATTATTGAATGTTCACCATGTACGACAAATGTAAAATGCATATTAAGTAAACTGTTTACATATGTATGTCTGTATCTTGTTCACCAAAAGTGTAAATAAATAAAAATAAATAAACTTGAACTAATCCCACATAAATACTACTAAATATTTCCATCAGAAGATTTATAGCGAGACGAAATCACAACAAAAGAACATCAGCTGATAAGCGTCTAGCAGGATTATCCAATAAAAAGTAACTGAAATGTTATTTGTAGTCTTTCCTCTACATAATATGACACACAGATGATCATACCATTAACACTGAGCTGGTTAGGTTAGGTTACATCTTGAAATACAAAATCATCTTTCGATCTGAAATAAATTAACAAACAAATATATTATGTTTCAAGAAAATAATGAATATTGAGGTTATGCACTACCAAATCAAAACAGACGTTAATAAGTAAATACTTTAAACCTTATACTTACTTTAATACACATGGTGTTATTAAAAGTATTATTCTTAAAGATATACAATTATTATATTGTCATTTTACATTTATATTAGCAAACATTCGCATTATATCGTAAGTAAATATAATATCTTTGTTGTTTCGAACTGACACTTGACAAAACATAAACAAATTAAAAGCAGAACCGCATCAACTATAGTACCACTGGTGTTAATACCAATGGGTTCGCGCTTTTGGGAGCCACGCGCACTGACAGAAAAAATATTTCGATTACTTATCAACCTAAATCTAGTAATGAAGTAGGTAAATTTACAATTGTTTATTATTTTTTATACCTATTATTGCGTATTTCGTATTCTGATGTGTTTTTTTATTTTACCTATGAAAAATAAACTAATTTTACATAACTACCTCTTTTATGCGGACTTATGTTTTATATTTTTACTACATTATGTATAAGTAAACAATTTTCATACCTATTGCGTAACATTTTTATTAAAATGAAATAAACCAGATCTGTATCACCACCTTCTTGACTATGTCTCAAAAATCCGTATATCAATTATCAACAATGTATATTTTTTGCTTCATACGTTTCTACATAGGAGAAAGTAACGTAATATCTTTGGCACGGGCTTCGCGCAAGTTTAACACGGCACTGTTACTTGTCACCCGCCACATGGCCACATCAATGCTACCAACCTACGAGTTAATAACCAATGCCTTAGTATTGCCATATATTCAAAAGCGAGGCAACGCCGATATATCGGATGTTAATTAAATTGGGCGCCTTTTTAATGAAATTATCGCAGTATTTTAATACTAATATATTTTTTCATAAATACAAATTTGGTTTAGAGGTGTATACTTGTTGTTCAAACTTGTATGTTTCGCAAATTCATTTGGCAAAACGATAATTTCTCATACGTTGGCATCCTATCCTGTCTGTGACATGATATGACACTTCAGATGACACAATATGTACTTACTTGTTTGTTTGTTTACGTTAGAAATGTCACTGGATTTGGAGAAGATTGTGTGTTCTAACCTTGTTTTAGTTGCAAATTATAACTTTATCCCAATGAAACAATAACTCAACGTTGTTTTATAATAATTTCGTGATACTATTGTGAGTATTGAGTAAATGAATGCCACGTGCTGCAGATAATAACGGAAGAATATGAAAATACACATCAGACATGCAGTCTTAAAGGTATTCTATCAAATTCTATTCATTGAATACTAATTATTTTCTCCTATATAAATTAGCGCTTTTAGTAGGTACCTACTTTGTTCAATATACATTAGGTAGGTACCATAGTCCATATAAATAATATTTCCTGTGGTGTGATATGGCAAGTATGAAATATTTGAAAAAAATAAGTAGAACATAATCCTGAGTGTTGTATGTATAGATATGACACAATTGTTGATAATTAGAGAAAAAACTCTAAGCCACTCTATAGAATAATGATATCTCTGATGCAAAAAATATGAAAGGTTGATATGAAATATTGGTATGATAATTCTATATTTTGTTGTATCTTTTTTATTTATGTAGAGAGAGCTAGAATTTTAGTTGCAAAATGTAAGTAAATAATACTTTTACATTTCACAATGTGCTTTATAACTGTACCACCTTTCATTAATTTAAAAACAATGTATCTTTTTAAAAACTGACATCTTGGACTGGACACGACTGATGGCCATTTTTTTGAAAAACCTTGTATTTTGATGATTTGTGTAATGAAATATCTTAATCAAGACTACAAATCATTAATTTTTTTATATCCTATGTGTATCTTGGAAATGTTTACTAAATCCACTCAATTAATGAACGCACAAAACTATTTCATATAAAAGATTACCCCGGAATGAATTAACTGGAAATTGTGGAAATTGGACACAAAGTATTCTCTGTTTCAAATATGTTGTACGCTGGATCAGTAGTAATTCTATGGAAAAACTTTTGTATCCATGGAAACCCATGAGAGGGATGATGTGTAACGGGGAGTGAGAAAAATACGAACATACATATGTACGAACTCAAATATTTATGTGGGATTTATTTACGGCGCAAGCCTTTAACATTAACAATAGTTTTGTACAAGTACAATACAAGCAACAACAAAAATAAGTTATTCAATGTAGGTACATCTGAAACATTGACAAAACAAAAAAAAACATAAAATATCAGATCAAAGGTACATGAGAAATTCTTTGTATAGACCAATTTGCAGGCACAGACAGCCGACAATAATAACTATTAATAGGTGTTTAATTACAATGAAACTTGGATATAGTGAATTTAAGTATAGGAAAGTCTGGCAATCTGTTCCCTCTCCCTACCCCGCAAGGGATACGTCGTGAGGGGATAGAATCAATAATTGAATAGAATATGACAAGATGCATTAATTTAATTGTTTATTGTGCATTACAAAGGGTATCCGGCCTCCCCCCCAGAAAGACATCTCACAAGATAGCTACGTTGAAAATAAGAGTGGGCAAGAATGGCCTCCGAGAAATGACAGGACATAGTCATAGGAAAGCAGAAAAAGAATAATAAGCATAACAATAGCTATTTTACCCACACGGCGAGTTATTACGATTTTCTTGTCTGAAATGTTGTGGTGAAATTTTAACAGTCAAATAAATTAGGTATTCATTAATTTCCCGTAAAAATGTGTAACACTGAACAAAAAACCTGAAATCTGAATCTCAACATTGGTTTACAAGCAGAAAATTCCTTTTTTTTTAGGTACCTAGTACTCAATATAGCAACAAGTCACAACACACTTAAATAAATACTTAAAACATTAGTGAAATACCTATACTAAAAATTGAAATAACGATATAACTTCTTAAGTATGTATTTTTTTAATGCTCACCTTTTTAGTTCACTCATTTTTAATAAAACCGTTCAGTCAAGGATAAATAAATGGACATAAAATAAAATAATAAATGTAAAATAAAACAATGATTTATTGTTTTTTATACACGTTTTATACGTACAGGTATCACTTCATCAATTATTTGCTGTTCAAGAGAAACCTTGGTATCTTTTTCACCAGTCTCCATCATTCATCTTTTTTTCTTGGTATCGTATAAAAGAAACACGTGTGTTTTAGGGTTGAATAATAAAAGTCAAAAGGATGGAAAACGTCTTATGAATGAAGGCAGTAATAAAATAACATGTCTTGACAAACAGACTTCTGCAAATACTTGTACCATACAACAAAGAATAACAAGGATACAACCTAAACATACTACCTGCTTGAAACATTTTGACGGAATATTGTAAACATTCATTTGTATCATATTCTCGAACACTGCGGTTTTTCATTGCTCCTAAATGATAAAATATACGTTTATATCGTCATCATCAGCTTTCTCTCGTCCAGTGCAGAACATCTTCTTCTTCATCAGCCTATCCCGTCCACTCATGGACGAAGGCCTCCTCCATCTGCCTCAATGTTGTCCTGTCCTGTGCAGACTGCATCCAGGTTGCACCGACATGTCGGACCAGGTCGTCTCTCCATCTCAGCTGTGGCCGCCCCACACTTCTGCTCCCCTCTCGAGGTCTCCAATTTAGAAGGTTTTTATTCCACTTGCCCTCTGCGCTTCTAGCCACGTGTCCTGCCCATTTCCATTTTAGGGATGCTATGCGGTGTATTATGTCAGTCACTTTGGTTCTTCGTCTTATTTCCTCAGTGCAGAACATAGGCCTTCCTTATCAACTTCCACACTTCCCTATCCCTCGCCAGTCTGTGCCAGCGCTGTCTTGCCAGCACCATCTTGATGTCATTAGACCATCTCGCCTGTGGTCTGCCTGGATTTCTATAGCCGGTTCTCAGACACCATTCTAGGTTTGGGTTGGTCTATTTATCATCTTATGATGTGACCAGCCCGATTCCATCTTAATGATGCCGTTCTATGTGCTACATCCGTGACATTAATTGTCCTGTCTCTGATCCACTCGTTTCGCTTTCTGTCCCTCAAGCTAATGTTAAGCATCCTTCTCTCCATCGAAAATTAAGCATCACTTACCCAATTAAAGCAATAGTGGAAGTTTTATAACGAATTATATATATGTATATATTTAATTATTATAGCAATTCATTAAGGGTAAATCCACATCTGGATGTTTCAGGAGCTTTAGCTCCTATATCATCCAGTCTTTTAAGAAAAAACATTTTTTCAAAGGAGGGCTCAAGGTTTGCCGGAAGGGCTCCCCTCAACAAACCCCTCCCGAAAGTACTATGAACACCCTTAATGTTCCTTGGAGGAGACTCTCACTGCAAGGATCTACACACTACTACTTTTTTTTTCTTAGAAACTACCATCTTACAATTACTCAATTTAGTACGTATTAATACGTACTAAATCTTATTAAAATTATAGCAATACTGTAATTTTTTGGAATCTGCCAATCACACTTACGAGTTACCTAATAATCTCGGACAGCCAAAAAATATGGTTTTTGTAATCCGCCGTCTTACGTTTAAGGTCGTCATTCTCCCATTTTTACAGCGCCATAAAGTGGATATGATTTATCATATCTCTGCATATATCCAACAACATCTACTTTTCCTGCTGTCATAAAAAGTAAGAAATATTCCCCCCTGGATTGGAGGAAGGGCGTATCTTTATGAATATATCTTTGTACCTACATAATGTGACACATGTGGAGTTATAAGTTCTAAAGAGAAATAACTCAAACAATCTTATAAAAATGGCATCTCTACATTTATTAATTGCTCCATCATTTCATATTCTTCCTGTCTATAGGAAAAACCTGAAAAAAATAGGTAGTGACTTCAACAAGTTGTCATATCTCAACAGATATACAGCAAAGGATGGACCTTCGGATGAATCAGGTATATGACTGATCGTCGGCTAGTTTAATGTGTTCGCTTTACACTTAAGTTACATTCACCAATGCCAGTCCATCCATCTGCCGCGGCCGGGAATCGAACCCAGATTTCCAACCTGATAGGTAGTGACTTCTTTATAGCATCGTTGCCTTTGAGGATCATTTCACGGTAAAACGATATTGGTTTGGGAAATGGTCGCCAGACTGTGATTACATATTAACCGATCAATGATATTTTGCCATTAGAATCTCTCTCGAGGTATTATCTCCAGTCGGACCGTATCAGCGTAATTATCATCGGAAACAGGAGAATTCAGGATAACTCCATGGTCACAAAGACGGCTCGAAATTATTCATCCCTAACATTTACATTGAATCAGTTAGTCTTATTTTCTTGTTGGGCCGGATGTCAGACGACCGTCTTTCATGACTTATGGTAAATCAGTTCGATAAACAACCCTAATATTGTTCTATAAAAATTGTGTTATTCTCTTCTTTAAAAAACTGACACGATAACCATTATTATAATTAGAGTCTGTGTCGAGATTCAATAAATAATATTCATATTACTCGCGTAATTAAATAATTTTAAATGTAGCTGGGTCAAGTCGTCTTGTTTCTCTTTTGAACTCTAACATGAATAGTTTTTATTTATTTACCGTACATGTAGCTAGGTTTAATTTTATTCTATTTATACGAGTATATTTCTTCTCTAAATGCAAATTCTCTGATAGGGACCTACCTACTAGTATCTACCTATAACTATAAGACCATGATATATGTAACATGTAGGTGCCTACCTGAATTGATAAGTAAATGAAAATATTTTATTAGATAGCTAGTGTTTAAAAGCTAATCTAACAGGCGAAAATTTAAGGCCGGAGCCATACGTTTGTAGAGCGTCGACAATTTTTGTGTTCATGAGTAAAAAGGCGTGTGGATAGGGCGTTTGTCTCGGCTCGTGTAGGTAACCGACCTTCAACGCCTTTTTACTCATGAATACAAAACTTGACTATGCTAAGCAAGCGTGTCGATTAGGCGTTATTTAAATAGCCAAAAATGATTATCTTTGCCCAAACATTTTATAATATGACATTTAGGATGCGTGGCGACCACTTTATTGAAAAAAAAAAATATTTTTTTTGAAAAAACTGACCCTTATCGGAGCCTCGAAAAAGTGGGGGTTCAAAATTTGGGGAGTATTACACAATGCAACTCTTGGCTTTCTACGGTCTGTAATATTGCGGACGGTCGCAGAGAATTATCAATGCTCTACTCCGTTCATTATTTAATAGAAGAAGATGTTTATAGGGTAGCCTCCAGATAATTCTACGTCCGTGTCTTCCGGGAATTTCCTGGGAAGCCACCTTTAGCGGCATCAAAATGTATTATAATAATTTATTTACCTACATAAAATATTTTATATAGGCTTAAACGATCGTAAACTATAAATTTACATTTTTATGGCAATGATTTTATTACTAAACCGCAAAATCTTGAATAATGTCAGTACCTATTACAATAGAAGAGCAATGCCTCTACCACATGCTCGCACTCCCACGTTTTTTGTGTGAATGAGTAAAAAGACGCGCGGACGGGGTAATTTTCTTGGATTTTATACGTAATCGATGGTTAACGTCTTTTTACTCATTCACACATAAGAACGTGGATGGTCGGCGAGCATGTGGATGAAGCATTACCATTTCAGAACCATGCCTACCAGGCGCGAAGCTACCTAAGAACACGATTCCATCGAGTTACCTTTTGAATAAAATGATAAGTATAATAATTATACTTATCACAATTATTGTGTCTAATCTGACGTAATCCAATAAGAAGTGTTAGTCCTCCCTTCGGCAGAAATCCACTCTTCGCCGCTGATGCCTACCTACTACTTGGTATATCCCAGTTAAGGGGTAACCTGTCTCAAAAATACACTCTGCTTCTCTTTGAGCAAACACATAGACTCTCAATACTTTTAGATCCATTTTCTAGGCTCCTGCAAGAGTATAAAGGTGCTCGTAAGTCTACCGTAAGACATCTCATGAGTGTTTTTTCGAGTTTTCCCAATAACTTCGTGTGTTGTTTCGATTTCGACGCAAAAGCCTACAAGATAATCTACCATTAAGTATCATGGTATAATGCAGTGGTTCCCAAAGTGTACGCCGCCGCTTCCCGGGGAGCCGCGACATATTCAATTAAACAATTCGGCAAACTTCTTGGAATTTAGAGTTCTCTAAATTTCAATAAATATTTCAAGCAGATAATATTGACAAACTTACATGAATTCTAAACCCATTCAGAGCCATGGCTTTATCTGAATTTACCTCTTTAGAAGAAAAATCTCAGATTCTCAAGCAAACCAAAATTTTTGAAAAAAATCTGACGTATAAAGGGAGCTGTGAAAAAAAAATCGATGTAATAAGGGAGTCGCAAACCGAAAAAGATTGGGAGCCTCTGGTATAGTGAATAGTTAAAACATTTTCAAATGACAATTCAATTTGGATGTGGGTACCAAAAATTTCACGTTTTTTACTTTGTTCTACAGTAAAGTTATACATCTCCTCCATTAGGCTTGGTCCTCTGCGATCTGCAGTTCTTTTCAGTCCAACATAAGAGGCGCAGCTCATAAGTGGATGGATAGAACACAGTTCAATCCAACATTGTTGAATAAACTACCCTTGAGATGTAATATTGTTTGGGAATCATATTAAGGACGAGAGGTTATATTTTATACAATGTTTGCTACACGGGTCCATCATATTCTCTGTATTTACAATGTATGTCTATTGTATATCCCTCACATTTCCTAGATTTTCCTTTCCCCCACTTATGCTCTCTTAAGGTACCTACAACTGTCAACAAAAATCTCGAAAGGGAAAATTATAGAATGTTGGAAATCTCGACATTATGATAATATCTCGACCTTTCGAGATAATACTTTTGTAATTTTAATTGATTCATATTTATTTTAATATTATTTTTTAATTTATTTCTATGTAAAAGAATCCAACAAAACAAATAACTTATGGGTCAATACCTACAGAGGTCGATGCTTTCTTTTTCATAGTAAATATTAGTATCTTAGTGTAATCTTATTTGTTAGATATAATATTCACCTATATGTCCGTGTCACCGTGGTGTAGTACAATTTCCCAAGTAGGTATCTTGTTGTCTTATGTATGTTTAGTTTATTTTGTATTTTCTTGTTTTTAACTGTTATGAGTGTGTATATGGAAATATGGGAAATAAATCTTCATTCATCCATTCAGAATCGCTTTCCAGCTTGGGATTAAGTAAATTTGACTTTTCGAGAGATTTAATTGAAAATTATTTGATTAGGGCAGACACTGCAGTGTGTAAAAATTCTCTGAGAGTATCTGAGATGAATAACTATAGAAATATTGCAGGGAAGACCCACACCCAACAGAGTTAAAATACTAGAATTATAGAAATATGAAAGTTCGAAGACGTTGCCAAAGTTGATAGGTACTAGTATGCGCATTGCTAATGTGAAGAATATGGAATTATCTAGACTCTCCTTTTTTCATGGCCATCCTCAAATATAGCCGGGAGTCAACCTAGCAAAATCATCCTTAAACAACACATAATTGAGGTGGTCGGTAGCCTGGTTGGTAACGCGCTCGACTTTTAATCCAGTGGGCGCGGGTTCAATCCCCGACCTACTCCACTTCACAACACAAGCTTTTAAGCTTTCTGTGAAGGGTATAAAGATGTATTTGGGTTTATTTCGATAAACTCAGATTCATTTATACAAAAATAACAAAAAGAAGATAATTTGATTTCCTATTTAGAAAATAAATTAAAAGAAGCCCCAACTCCCGTAAAAGTCAGGTGCTCAATAAACAGATTTTCCCTCCATTCTAAAGGCCATTTAAATGCAGTATTCCTAAAACAATGTATAAGAATTAATCCTTAATTCCTTCTTTAAGGATCTTTAATTCTTCTACAAGAATTAATATAATATAATATAATAATCTATAAGAATTAGTCCTTAATTCCTTCTTTAAGGATCTTTAATTCTTCTACACTGTTGTGTGTAAGAATACTGCATTGTTGATACTACGTAATATAGAAAAAATCCAACGCTTAATAAGAATAAATTTGTAAACCAAAAATAATTCAAGTAAAAAACCATGTACACACACACGGTAGACACACAGAATTTACCAGTTGCTCCACTATTGGTGGTGGCATTCGAGAAATGAAGAATTCGTGGACTGAAGAACGAAATGAAGAACACGGGACCTATAGGTCCTAAGATGTAAGAAATTAGGTGGTGGTCTTGACGCATGGAGTCGATGAGGCTCGCCACCCATCACGCCGCGTCAAGGACCAGGGAGGGCGCAAAGAGGAGGGCAGAATGCCGGATTGGTGTGTGGAATATAAGAGGAGATATGGAAGGTAAGATGAATGAATTGCGTGATGTTTTGCATGAGAGGAACTTAGATATATTGTGTTTATGTGAGACGAAAAGAAAGGATAGAGATTGTGATGTGGTGAATGGAATGGCAGAGATGTGGTCTGGAGTGCCTGAAAATGAACATGGACGTCAGGGAGTGGGTGCTATATTATCAAAAAGAATGACTGAATGTATGGTGAAGCGTAATGGGTATGGACTGGTAGGACCGAGACTCATCTGGATTCGTTTCAAGGTAGGCATGACCAGGCTGTTCCTTATTATAGGTTACGGTCCAGGGAATGATGCCTTGGATGATGAGAAGGATGAGTTTTGGAACTTAGTGCGGGAGACAGCGGATAAAAGAAGAGCGAATGAAAAAGTAATATTGGCAGGTGATCTGAATGGTTGGGTCGGTGTCAGAAGGAAGAATTTTGAGAGAGTGTTGGGATTGCATGGCGATGATAGGGTGAATGATAACGGGAAAAGAGTGTTAGAAGTATGTTTGGAGTTGGATCTCTTTGTGGCGAACACATTCTTCGCACACAAGGAGATCCACCAGTACACTTGGCAAAGAGAGAGAGTTGATCGTATTGAAAGGTCGATGATTGACTTTGTATGTGTGGACTCTGAGCTCCGGAAGGCGACAAAGGACACCCGGGCATTTCGGGGCGCCGGACTGTAGACGGATCACTTCCTTGTGATAACAAGGATTGATCTTTTCTCCGGTTGGCGCTCGAGGGCTCGGAAGTTGGAGCCTGTCCGGAGAATCAGGGTCGAAAAACTGAAAGAGACGAATGTTAGGGATGAATATGAAAGACTAACTAACGAAAGGCTAGAAGTACATGATGATGAGGAACGCTCGACGAGTGAACTATGGAATGTTATGAAGGAGGTGCTAGTAAATAGTGCAAGAGAAGTATGTGGAGAAGCGTTGGTAGGAAGGAAAAAAGGTGATGCGTGGTGGGATGATGAGGTGAAGGATGCTGTAGTGAGGAAAAAAAAAGCGTGGAATGATGTGCTTGGTGCGAAACCAGATGATGGAGGTGAGAAAGAAAGAAAGGAGAATATATATAAAGCGTGTAGGAAAGAAGTGAAAGAAATGGTTTGCCAGAAAAAGAGAAAACTTGAGGAAGAGGAATGTATGAAATTATCGAGGAACGCCGAGGAGAATTTGAAAATATTCTGGAAGGAAGTAAAAAGAAAGAGATCTGGAAGTGAGAAAAACAGTATGAATTGCATCAAAGATAAGAATGGTGATTTAGTGATGAATGGAGAAGAAGTTGTTGAAAGATGGAAAGAATACTTCGAAGAATTGTATGAAAGTGGTACTAGTACAAACCAGACGAATGTTGCAGATAGTATGAATGTAAATATTGCTGAGGACGAGGAAATACGTATGAATGAAGTTGTGCTTGCATTGAAAAAAGCAAAGAATGGTAAAGCTGCGGGACATGACTGTGTGGCCATAGAGTTCATCAAGCAAGGTGGCCCGAAGATTCTCGAGTGGTGCCTGAGGCTCTTCAACTTGTGCTGGGAGAGTGGCTGCACTCCTGAGGATTGGAGGAGGGCAGTCATCTGCCCTTTGTACAAGGGGAAAGGCTCAAGGTTGGAATGCGGCAGTTATCGGGCTATCAGTTTGCTGAGCTCTGTGGGCAAACTGTATGGAAAGGTATTGATTGAAAGAGTAAGAAAAGTGACTGAAAGTAAAGTATGGGATGTGCAGGGTGCTTTCATGAGTGGCAGGGGGTGCACCGATCAGATCTTCTCCCTACGGATGGTCGTGGAGAAGCTTCTGGCTAAACACCAGAGGCTCTTCTGCGCGTTCGTGGATCTGGAGAAGGCATACGATCGTGTGGACCGAGAAAGACTGTGGCGTGTACTGTCGGAATATGGGGTGAGCGACCGACTGATTGGCGCAATCGCGTCTCTATATACGGAGAGCTCTGCTTGTGTCAGGGTGAATGCTGCGTTGTCGCAGTGGTTCACTCTCACAAAAGGGGTTAAACAGGGTTGCGTCATGTCGCCTTGGTTGTTCAACCTGTTCTTCGACTACTGCATGCGTCCTCTGAATGAGCTGAATGTTGGTGTGGACCTAAATGGAGTGAAAGTATGTGCGTTAATGTTTGCAGATGATTTAGTGTTGATGGCTGATGATGAATGTGAGTTACAACGGATAGTATCCTGTGTGTACGAAAGCTGCGATATGAATGGTATGAAAATGAATGTAAATAAAACGAAAGTATTAGTGTTCGAAAGAGAGGAAATAAGGACAAATTGTGTGATAAAGGTTGGTAATGACTGTCTGGAGCAAGTGAATGAGTATGTATATTTGGGAAGTTTGTTTACTAGAGATGGACGCTGTGATGGAGACATTGAAAGAAGGAAGCTGGCCGGTACTAGGACGAATGGTGCGCTCGGTCCGATTGTTAGTAGTAGCAATGTGTCTATGAAAGCAAAAGTGCTAGTGCACAATGCTGTCTTGGTGCCGACCCTGATGTATGCTAGTGAGACGTGGACGTGGATGAAGAAGGATGAATCAGGGTTGAATGCAGTAGAAATGAGGTCATTAAGAAGAATGTGCGGGAAAACGCTGAGAGATAAGATAAGGAATGAGGTTATTAGGGAAATGAGTGACTGCAAGACTGGTGTAGTGACAAGAATGAAAGTAAACAAACTAAGATGGTTTGGGCATGTTGAGAGAATGAATGATGACAGGATGACAAAAAAGATATATCTGAATGAGCGAAGAGGGGTGAGAAAGCGCGGCCGTCCGAGACTGACCTGGTCCGATCATGTCGACCAGATCCTCAAGGATGGACGCGTTTTGAGTAAAAGGAATCGGAGAGCGTGTATGACTAATTGCATGAATGTGACGGAAGCTAGGAGTGTGTGTAAGGATAGGGCTGTCTGGCGCTCTGTCCTCTCTGCCTACCCTGCAAGGGATGTGGCGTGAGGGTATAGATAGATAGATAGATAGAAGAATTCGTCGTGTCGGGATGGAGCCAAATTTCTTTCTTATTACAAAGAAAATGCGAATAATGATAACAGTAATAATATTTTTGTTTGATACACAAATTTGCGTAATATCATATTTGCTTAGGACGGACAAATATTTTTGACGGGGGTTGGTTGGTAGAAAAATATTATTCTTATTATTATGACAGATATGAAATAGCGTGTCGTAAATTTAGATTCAGGAAACTGTCGTACATAAAACGAAAAAACATAATATATTTTTTCTACACTGAAAATGTATGAGTATGTCGTAGGCATGAAGGATGTGTATTGAAAAAAATATGTTTGCTCAGATTTTTTTTATCAATTGTGTATTTTGGAGTCCATTTATTATGAATAGAAAATCCAAGAATAGAACAAACGTAGATGTAAATGTAACGCATGTTTTACAGAGCCCAGATAAGGGTTTGTCTCTCCTGGACATCCTTCGAATACACTATTTTTGAAGTCTTAATTTTTTTAAGTATCTAGGTATATTCAGGTGCATTTGATCAGCATTGCGAAGTTGGTATCACATTACTGTTATTTCCTTAACAATGGCGATAGGTATCCACACAATATATAATTATTTCAACTCCTTTGGGGAAGACGCAGAATTGACTTATTAATGCTTATCAGTCGGCATATGTAGGCCATTTTATGTCCTTGTAAATTTTGAAATTGCATAAGGTCAATGCATTCCGAAAACGTTTCATGATGCACCAATTTTTCCAAGATGTCTGTTATACAGTTGCAAGTGTTTTAAAACATCTGAGGTTTTACAAATTCAAGTTCTCGTCACCTCAGTTTTTCAACGACGGACACAGTTTTAGTTGTTAATTCAAAAAGAGATGAAATGCGGGGACGGGTTGATGAAAAAAATTACGATCAATACTTAATTTCAACTTTTCAGATATTCAGAAAATCATAGCCAAGGAAATAAGGACATTCTTAATAAATAAAATATTAGGTCTATTCCCTTTATACCCTTCGTCAATGTTTGGGGACTCTGAGTAAATATTGCTGAAGTTTATTTGTTTGCAAATCGTTATAACGTAATTTAATTTTGTGTTTTTATATACATACCTAATAATAAAATAAGAGAAATCGTAGGTTGTTTTAGAATAAGAAAATCCAGATAATGGGGAAGAAGTAAATATTTGTAGGAAAACCTACTTGAAAACATGGGGATAAATAAGAAGAAATTGAGCGAGACATATTTTTACGTGAAAAAATATAGGTAATTCAAAATCCACGACTTTTATTACAAAATCGATCGTAAGAAAAACCGACGCATTCGAGATGTGGTGCTGGAGAAGAATGCTTCGTGTGCTGGACTGAACATAGAACCAACGAGTCCATATTACGGGAGCTCCACGTAGATACTCGGCTCTCCACAATATGCCAACAACGTATGCTTCGTCTTTTCGGACATCTATCAAGACGCGAAGAGACCAACCTAGAAAGAACGGTAATGCTAGGCAGTGTACAAGGCAGGAGACCGAGAGGCAGATCGCCGATGCGTTGGAGCGACCAAGTGAGGGCAGCCACAAACACCACTCTACACGAGGCCGCACATCTGGCCATGGATAGAGACTCGTGGAGGAGGATCGTCAACTGCGGGAATGAGAGTCGCGACCCTCAGTCATGAGGATATACGACACCAGCAGTGTTCAAGGAATCTCATATTCATCATCAGGCATTTGAAAATAAAGTCTTCAGAGAATACTCGAACACTAGTCGCGTATTATAAAAGACATTACGTAGGTATGTAGGTTTTAAACTATATAAATAAATAAAACTTTATTGGCCAGTAAATATCTGTCACACCAAAAACAAAACAAGATAATACAGTGTGCCAAAAGGCGGACTTATTGCAAAAGCAATATCTTACAGTCAACCCGAAAAAATAAAAAAAAAACTTAAATAAAACTTAAATAAAAAATATAAATAATAATATACCTACTAGTCATCATATTTGTCTTAAAAAAATGACTTACACTTTGAACCGTGAGTCGAAAACGTCGGTACTGAAACTTTGGTATTGAGTGGAAACTTAAATTTTCGAATGGAACCATGAACAATAAGGTATATTTCATTTTTTGTTCCTATCTTGGGTTGGCTGGCAGAAATTGCCATTTGGCAATAAGCCCGCCCCTTGTATGTTTTTCTGTACAATAAAGTTTATTTTATTTTATTTATTTTTATTTAACAATTAAAAAATTAAGGGCAGACGCTATTACGCCATATTCAATACGTAGGTACTATAAATATTTAAAATTTCATGAGTTCTAAAAATAGTATCTACCTTTTTTATAAAAGAAAAATATTACAATATTTTTTTTATGGGTACATAACGAGAAAAAGTTTGAATTTTCATTTTTAACTTCTCCTGAAAACTTTTCTTCAGGATCGCAGACACAATGCTCCTCATTCCACAATTGTAGTTTTCCTTTTAATATAAGATTATACTGTGAAGGTTGTGTAATAATATTTCCACGTGTACCTGACAACTTAAGCCATTCAGTACCAACGTTCCCATTTGGGAGACTTGAGATTATATTGGATATCATATTATCAAAGTGTTATGATGCATGTCATTATTTAGGCCCTGTCAATATACTACCACTTGGCTGACATTGCTCATCCCTCGTCGTTGATTCGAGTGGAAAAAATCATTTAACATCAAAATTTACAAATTGGTTTATTTAATACTCCCGAAACCAAAATCTAAGTTCTATATTTTTACTCTAATTTATTTGATTCAGTACGGTGTAAATCGAGTTTTTTTTTAAATACTCGTATAGGTGGCTCCATTTATTTGAGGTCGGCAGATCGAATCCTCTTTCCATTTACCCCGATCGATGCAGTCTTCTGCAGTAAGCTCTAGATGTTCCATATTCCCTTTGATGATCCTCTCGAGGGACACCTTTGGAGGTCCTCTCTTCCTTGATCCTTCCACTGACCAGTCCGTTGCTCTCCTTAGAGCGGAATCATCGTCCCTTCTCTGCACGTGTCCATATCACCGAAGTCTGGCCTCTCACGCTTTTAGGTCAATTAAGGCAACTCTAATAGTTCCTATAATATATTACCATCATATAGGTCGTATAGCTAATTGCAGTGTAGGTAACAAATGAGAACACTAGCCGATTAGTATTTTTCATCAGTAATTAACATCAGTTTTACAAACCATGTTCTATAAAAATACATGTTTTGCCACTCAGGGTACACAATAGGTGAAAACATTGGACATATCTGCTCGCTAAGAAATTCAAACCTGCCCTATCGAAGAAATGGCCTACAAAATTACACATTTGTAAAATCCAACTATGTATGTAAATATGATTTTCTTTTGCAATATAATATTTTCATTTATATTTTACATTCGTTACAAATCCCTGAAAAAACTGGCTCCCAATGGGTTGGTTACAACTTTTGTAGGCATAATCTTGTAAGAACTTTAAAAGAATTTATCTACTCGAGTCAAAATATTTTCATGTTTGCATCTATAGAGTTGTTGCCTTTTGGCGGGCACTTAAGTTTGCTCTCATACCTTGTCTGAGAGCTTGAGAAATTCACTAAAGTACCTACCTATCTAACTTTCATGCGAGATTTAATACAAGTACAGAAAATAGTTAGAATATTATAGATACTTCAATGATTCTGCTATAACGAGCAGTTTCAGCAGCCATGCCACTAATTTGTGGTGCAGAACGAATATATTATACATATATTCCTTATAGAGTAAATATAACCCCAAATTTAACTCACGCGACTAGTGGCTTCCTAATCATTAGCAGTATTTTTTTAGTAAACGAAGAGTTAAGATTCAAGGACACATACATTAACTGGAGTCTTCTCCAGTTTATGTATGTGTCCTTGAAATGTTGAATCATTTATGTATGTGTCCGGTCGCCTAGAAAAATTCCAACACTTCACTTACTTCTTGCACCTTTTTTATACTGTAGTGTAAAAAAATAACTAACTAAATAGGTACAATACAATATTTTGGGTGTACCACAATGATTCATTTCCATCTGCCTATGAGCCCAACGTTTAAAGTCGCATGATCAAATGTAAAAAATAGCGTTTTTTTTCTTCTTCGGGTTAATTTCGATTCCTTCACTATAAAAATAGTTATTCACTGGATTATAATGCAAAATATTTTCAGTACGAAAATTTACTTTCGGCATGAAAAGTTCATGTCATTAAAAATAAATAAAGGGTGTCGTCACACTTTTTTGAGAAATCTTTACCAGATATAAAAATCTCTCCCTAGACGTTGAATGTAATTACCATATTTTTCTCCAAAGCATATTTTGTAAGGTTGTCGAGATCAAAGGTCTCGAAAAACTTTTTTTTTACAAGTGCCAAGATTCTCTCTAAAACTAAAAAGATAATAGCGATTTAAAATTCTGACATATGAAACGAGACCGTAGAAAAAGTGAGAATTTAAAGTAACTCTCCTGAATTTTCTGCTGAAATCCAGCATCTGAATCGCCTACACGTGTTTTCATAAATACCTAATGGAGACTGAGCCAAAATATCTGGTAATTTTCAAATACTTACGTGACATAGGAACGCGACATAACTTCAAGAGAATTTCAAGTAGATAGATAGATTGGTTGTTATATTATAGAGAAGCAGACATCTTAGATCTTAGAGAATTAATTTCCTTCATTTAATTTCTCCTCTCTGTGTTATTAAACTTTGTATTTTCAAGGAATGTTGGCGAATACACATTCAGCCCTTGGGCTATTTACTGTGGGAGATACAGGGCACAATGTTACAATTTAAGGGTGGAAAGCCTCTTGTCTTGTTTCAAAGGTTAAATAATATCCAGGTATCTTCAGTTGCCTACTTGAATGCGGCTTAGACCCATAACGTACATAGAGCATTACATTGATGGAGCTATTACGTAAATTTTCACCTATAGTTTTCAGGTATAAGATAATAGAAAAAGATTCAGTGTCACAGCTCAAGACATCGTTCAAATAAGTAAGAGGAAAAAGAAATAACCCCTCATTTCTTCATTAATAAAAACGGTGACAATACAAACCTAAGTACGTACTTAATTACATACACGGGATTCGACACTACGACCGTCGCTCTTCTTAGTGGTCGAAATCTCTACTATCTGGGGCGGAGGTCTGGGTTCCCAGCTGAGATATCTAACAGAAATAGCGAATGTTTCCAATATAAATAATAAAGCGATCACTTAATCCAACCAAGGTCTGACGTAAGCTCGACAATAATGGTCAAACTCAACTTCACATTGAACTGATGTAGGAATCTTGCATTATATAAAAAAAAGTTTAAGGGATGAGCCCACCCATTCTGAATGTCTCTACGCAAAAAAACAGTTTTGTGAAATGAATAAAGTCCATGTTTTCACCTTTTTGCTGATTATACTTTTAAGCAGATTCGCCAATATTTTCACCTGTATAAAATTAGGCATACATTTTGAGCATTATGAAAATTCTAGGCACTAGGGACTAGGGAGGTACGTACCCACTTAAAATAAGAATAAAATGTATTGGAGTGTAAGGAATTAGATTTGATGTTGTGTGTAAGTTTTCAGGTTGGTTGCCCACCCATGAATATTGATTCTGTAATGTCGATGTAGGTATGAGTATAGTCCAAGAGCCCGCTGCTTAAATTATGACGTATCTGTTTTTTGATCGAAATGTGCAGGTATAAACGATAGCTTACTAATAGGGTATTACATCGCACTAGGGTTGCCTATCGAAATCTTGCCGCAACCCCCCCTACCCCCCCCCCTCCTAAAAGGTCCCTCTTCGCGGTTTTTCGCATTTTATAGGAATATGGTAAGAGATAGGAGAAAGTAGTCAATGACAAAAATAATCCTTGCTAAATTCTCTACAAAAAATGTTGAGTATTTTTTTTCGTAGAACTAGCAGTTCACCAAGGATTATTTTTGTCATTGACTACTTTCTCCTATCTCTTACCATATTCCTTTAAAATGCGAAAAACCACGAAGAGGGACCTTTTCGGGGGGGGGGGGGGGGCAGGGGGGGTTGCGGCAAGATTTTGATAGGCAACCCTAGTGCGATGTAATACCCTATTGGTAAGCTATCGTTTATACCTGCACATTTCGATCAAAAAACAGATACGTCATAATTTAAGCAGCGGGCTCTCGGACTAGTACCTCTGCCAACCCATTACAGACCAGGCGCGAAGACATCTAGATAGAATACGATTTTCTTCGAATTACTTACGTTTTGATTTAAGACGATAATCCGATTTAATGCTATAAAAATGTTAGTCTCGGCTTACCTGATACAGAAAACGCTTCGTCACTGCTTCTACATAGGTACTAATATAATGTCGGTTGTATGTAGGAAATAGTTTTTTTTACTGTTACTGAAAAGGGATAGTACTGCGTAAGCAATCTCAAGCAAAATATGCTTCAAAACATGTTTATACGGCGCAAACTAATTACGCTCGGGTGTACAATGTTTTAACAGTCAGTTTGCGTTGCTTAATTGATTGTTGTTAATGATCGAAGTACTGGGATGCTGGTGGCTAAGAGAAAGAAAAATCTTTTATGTCCCAAAAACCACACAACGTCTTTTTAAACGTTTTAGAGTAAGCATGCTGTAAACGTAACAAACTTTATCTAGAGAATGACCGTAAAAGATTTTTTATACCTCGTATTAAAAAATAATAATCGAAAAACACCTCTGATTTTTTTCCAAAAAGACAGCAAGTAGTTTCCCGAAAGTGGCAGAGATTTTTTTTTTATTGATAAATCTACCCATCCAAGGAATGACCGTAAACATTTTTTGATTGAAGCGAATTTAACCACAAAAAAACGCTATTTTCAACATTTAATCATTCGCATGTTCATGCGATCTTGATCCTTAATGCCGCGGGAAATAACATAGTTTAATAATAATACTCGTATATATCTATTTAAACCCTTCTGTTTAATCTTAGATCTAATCAATCATAATAACAGGTTTCGGAAGATCATACATCCCATCTTCAGATGAATACTATGCATTATAAATATTCACCCAGGTAATTCCTTTAATTATATCGTTTAAGTGGGAGTCTATATTGCCTGCCTATTTAGTAATAACTTTTTTATGTTGGTTATTTGCGGATTAAAATAACAATGTTATAATGATTACACGAATATGTTATTATTATGTTGGTTGAACTGTTTTATATTTGAGAGTTTTATATTTGAAAATCGATTATAAAACCGCATTTATAACGACCTATAATTTAACCAGGGTCGGACAAGGTTAATAATATTTATAGTTGATTTAACTCGTGGTTATGATAAATAATAAAAATAAATTATATTAATTTTATTGCCCTCCTTTTGCCCTGCCACATGAGCCGCCCACTGCCATTTTAGTGTCCCTACTCTCTCCGCAATGTCTGAGACCCTTGACAGTCGTCTTATATCTTCATTTCTTTTTCGGTCTCTCAAGGATACACCTATCATTCGTATCTCCATTGCTCGTTGAGTGCATTGCAGATTGTGGACATCTCTGGCAGTGAGCTACATGGTTTCAAGACCGTATGTTGTCAGGGAAAAAACACAGGAATTGTGTATTCTGGTTTTTAGATTGTTCGGAACTGATGCTTTGGGATGAGTAATAAATACCTATAAATACATATCCTTAAAATAACATACCTAAAGATGCTATATTATGCCTCATCCACTTGCTCGCCGACTCTCCATGTTTTTTGTGTGAATGAGTAAAAAGAAGTGCGGACGAGGTGATTGGATTGTATACGTAATCGACGGTTAACGTCTTTTTACTCATTCACACAAAAAACGTGGAGGGTCGGCGGGCATGTGAATGAGGCATTAGAGGATAATGATAAATACTTAACAAAAGAATGGAAAGCACTGAAAAGAATAGGTATTAAATTGAAAAATAAATATTAATAAACAAGTTTGCCTCTGCTTACGATTTGATGACTAATCCATATGAGAGTTGTTTTTAATATAAATACCTTTGTAATATGTTATGTACCTAACGGTCTCAGGTAAAGGAAAAATAATTAAGATTGGATCTCAGTATCAGTTAATACCGATTATCTTTTGGTGCCGGAAATTCTTGAAAACACCTCAATGATTCTTGGAATTTCACGATGTTTTTTTTTATTGGTTGGTGATGCGTTCAGTGTGAACCGAATGATGGACTATTGCGTAATTAAAACGGTCGGTAGATTCGTAACTTAAGTTATTTGGATTAAAATCTATACTTCCCTTTTTTCACAGGATCTGTGCTTGCATACACAAACCCAAAATTTGGGTTAGAGTATTTAAGAGTGTGCATACCGACATTTCAAAAATTTCTAAAAACGGGAGACCTTCTATCTCGACAAACGATACTAAATATGCTTTGGAACAAAGTAGGGTAGATGCATTGAACCTTTATCTAGGGAATAACCGTAAAAGATTTTTTATATCTTGTATAGATTTCTCAAAAAAAAATTAATAACACCTCTCACCTTTTTTCCGAAAGACGGAAACTCGTATCCCAAAAGTCGCGGAATATTTTTTTTTTGTACTGATAATATGCGTTAAAATCTAGGGAATAACCGTAAAAGTTTTTTGATAGACGCAAAATTAACCCGAAAAAATGGAAAAAACGCTATTTTTACCATTTTATCATACGATTGTCACGCAATTTTGAACCTTAATGCCGTGGGAAAAGACTGTGACGTCATTCTTGGTGCTATGCCCTTAATACTTTCTTGCACATCTTGCACTAGGCTAAAAGCCTATAAGTTATCGCAAAAAGTGTGGAATACATCGTCAGCGTCGGGGTTTGAACCAGGCACCACTTATCTATCATATTCTATGTAGGTATCACATTGCCTACTTTTCAAGCTACGCAAAGAGATTCGAGTGCATATTATAACTACCTAATAAAATTCTTATCGAGAAGAAGAATTTTTTCACCACCACTCTCGTGAAGTGAGTTATTTTCGTCGAAAAACATAATCAGAGGAATTTTTTGCATATTCAAGAGTGTCTCTAACAACTCAGAAATAATGCCTTTGTGTTGTATTACTACTTAAATCCGTATTTACTTACTTTTTTTACAAAGCATAATTTTAGCAAGGTTGTAGAGATTGTTCTGAAAAATACCCTTTTGACGAATTACCCATCACCTTAATCATATGTCAGTATATAGAAAATGTACCTAATTTATTCATTTATTTACACTTTTGGTGAACATTGAACAAGATACAGATATATGTTAACATCAGTGGGCGGGGGTTCAATCCCCGACTTACTCCACTTCACAACACAAGCTTTTAAGCTTTCTGTGAAGTGTACAAATATGTATTTGGGTTTATTTCGATAAACCCAGATTATTTTTTTTAATTAAATAAAAACATAATACGAGTATAAGATATTGCGGTTTCGCAATAAGTCCCCCCTTTGGTTTGATGTTTTATTATCTACATATGTGATTTCTTTTTTTATACTAAATGAATCTGGGTTTATCTAAATAAACCCAAATACACTTTTGTACACTTCGCAGTAAGCTTGAGAAGCTTGTGTCGTGAGTAGGTCAGCATCGGGGATTGAACCCGCGCGCACTGGATCGAGCGTGTTAACAACCAGGCTACCGACCACCAATATTCATTCCAATAAAGTTTTATTATTAGTTGTTGAAGGTTTTCACAATGATCCATGTGAAGATTTATTATAATAATTAACCTTTTGCGACCCTGTGTCTCATTGTTGAGTCAAAAAGTACAATAATATTTTTGGGAGAATATTTAACCCTCTCACTACCAGAATATAAAAGAGGGGTCATAGAATTTTTTTGTCTATGGATATAATATCTATATATTTTTATATGAATTTAGAACAAAAAAAAAAATTTTGCGTTTTTCCGTTTAGGACTTCGCCCCACGCCCTCCACGGAGGACACTCGTAGTTCTTTACTGGTAAAACATATTTAGTTATAAACAATAAACATTTTATAATAAGTTTACCATAGATTAAGTATAAGACTTTGCTTCAAATGAATTTTATTTGTTTTTGCGTTCTGTCCTCCAGGAAGGACACTGGTAGTGAGAGGGTTAAGTCTCTCTTATTGTTAGCTGAATGAATAGATAAGTACTCCATTGTTACAGGGATTAACTGGATATACGTACACAAAAATAATAAAAAACACAATAAGAATTATACATTTTCCTTCTCTCTGCGTCTCCGAAATTATTATTATTTGCTATAATAATTATTTTCATCACAATTAATATACTTAGCCTAAATACGTTCAGAACGTCCACGACAAAGTGTGCTAACTGAATATTAACAAAAAAAAAATCTGTTCGTGTATTTCCAACATAATTAATTTTTAATTTATCAATACATAAAATTTAAACAGATACAACAAATTATATTTTTTAATATAATAGTTACATACTTGGCTTACTATAAAGGTTGTCATGATAATGATAATAATGCAGTCCAGACCAAATTCTAGTCTAGACAGATTTTACCATCTCAGAGATGACAAAGTACCACACACTTCTATCCTAACATACACTTGTCACTTTTATAACCTTCACAAAATTCGTTATACATCCTGTGCGATATCTCCCCCTCAACACTCCATTCCCTGAGTCCATCGCATTCAAACTTTATATTATTTTCTTCGTCCTTCCATACTCAGACATTCTCTGCACATGTCCAAGTCATCTCCGCTTGTTATTTTTCATCCTATAGTCGTTTTCGTCCTACCTAATTGATTTTTTTATACGGTAGATAACCCACGATACAAGCTTACTGAAAAGCATAAACGAAAGTATTTGGGTTTGTGTATACACTAAACGAGACTAGATCGTTTAAAATAAGCTACGCTTGCTGAAAATCGGGACTAAATAAAATTACAAGCCATCGTTTTGCCATTTACCTACAAAAAGATGGAAACATTATTGAGTTAGCACGTTTTAATAGCTAGCCATTGTATAATAGTCATTTGAGATGGCGGTAAAAAAAATCTAAGTACTTTATTTTTTTTTCGTTTTCTTTTATTAAAATGTTCTTTCCGAATTTTAATTGCATTTAAACAAAAAAAGGTTTGGAGACGTTAAGTTGCCGAAGTTAAGTGGGGGTATATTTTTTGTTCGAAACGAAAAATAATTTTCCCTTTGTGAAGAAGTAATTTATTGTGTTTTAACAATAATTATTTCCTTAAGGGTGGCTTTTGAACTTGAAGAGTTATTATAAAGAAATATAATTAAGATTATGTATTCTTATCCCAAAGAAAATTCTCTTAATTTTTTAAAGTATTTCTTTCATTCTTTCCCATCATCGAGAAAACTGACCCGAAAAGGTTATTAGGGGTCAAGAATTGTTTTGAGTATTTAAATTCGTAATTCATAAATTCGTTTGATGCTGGCGCTACATGCTTGCCAAGTTTCCACGACTGTTCACAACCTCCGAGCGTGTGGATGGGCGTTTGCCTTGTCTCGTGAAGGAACGTGAACACTTCGACTGAGTGTTCACGGTACTTCAAAGATCAAAGGAAGCTTGCGGCAAAAAACTTGCGAAGCGTCCACACGTTCGTGCGAACTTAGTAGCGTTTGTGCATTAGCAGGGGAAAGACGGATGTCTCGTATTATTGTTGTAATAGAAATAGCTGCATTTTACCTCGCTGTTATCAGTAAATATGAAGAGAGTTTTCAGGGTAAATTTTATTTAAAAATATAGGTAGTGAAATGTTTAAACAAAAAAGGTGAAACCATTTTCAGCCTAAACAATTCACTACATTTTAAATAAAGTTATTTAAACATTTCTAGCTTAAATACTTCACGGTGTTTTTAAATGTTTTTTTTTTGTTGAAAACATTCGTTATGTTTACTGATTCCATCAAGGTAGAGTGTGACTCATAAATTTAAAGAATACTTGTTTAAATTTGGTTGTGAATGAAACAAGGTGAACTTTCTCAATGCATTTTCGATTCTCGTAATGTACGAGTAAAACAACACAAAAATATGTTTTTTGGACTTTGACAGCTCCGTTCCCATTTATTTTAGAGAAAAATTTAATATGCCTTTGTAGGAAATTTCATGTACTTTCATTCTGCTAAAAAGATAACCTACAAAAAGTTGATAGTTGTCAAGTTCATATGCAGAATTCGCCAGAATATGGAAATTTTCGCCATTTTTCCCATTATTAATGCCACGTTCCGTCAAGAAATTTTGTTGGCATTCAGCACCCCAAAAAACGTATACCATGAAAGAAATCCAGACTACCCCACAACTCTCCATCGAGAAACTGCATTTATATGTAAGTATAATATATGTAAGTATAAGTACCCACATAAAGCATTTACACAATGCATATCACACACGCAGAGAGAAAATAACAGAACAAAAGTAAAAATATATAGGTATATAAAGGTAAGAAGGTATTTTATGATTATTATCGAATTTTAATTATAAAACGAAAAAATAATAAAAATATTAAATACACACATGAAACTACATAAAAATCATATTACATGAATGAAGTTATAATAATTAAATATTAAACTGGTACGGTTTCTATGAATTTTTAACATCCACCATCTCTTTCGCCGTATTTTTCGTTTTCTTTTCATTTTATTTTTATTTTTACAATAAAGATACGCTATGCTGAAAGTTATAGCCGACACAATCCAGACGTCCGTCATGCTCGCTTATCCATAATATACAAGCGCGGTCGGGAGCGTGTGGATGGTTTTCCAAATTTACCGAGCATCCGTGAATGATTGGTGCTCGTGAACAGACGCTGAGACTCGTCGAACATGTGGCGCCAGCATAACAAGATCACATCAATGTTGATTCCTTACAAGTTGGGGTAAACAGCGACAGATATATGGCCGAGCTTTACCTTGATCACTATCAGACAAATGTCCTATTGGACTATAAATGAAAACCTTTCGAAAGGATATTGTATCTCGTACTTTTTTGGGATATTACTTTTCAAAATGAGTGAACTGAATATACTACGATCAGTTAGACAAGACACATTGTGTGTTGTGATCACAGTGATCACAGTGATCACAAAAAGCCAGACGACGATCAGTCATAAGCCCGATGGAAAATCCATACTTCGCTGTGTATCTGTTGAGATAATTGACATGTTGAAAGAATGAATGATGACAGGATGTCAAAAAAGATATATTTGAGTGAGCGAAGAGGTGTGAAAAAAACGCGGCCATCCGAGACCGATCTGGACCGATCATGTCGACCAGATACGTACGTGTTTTTAGCGAAAGAAGTCGGAGAGGTGCATAAAATGTGACGGAGGCTACAAGTGTGTAAGGATAGGACAGTCTGGCACTCTGTACTCTCTGCCTACTCTGGAATGGATTCGGCGTGAGGGTATAGATAGATCATTCTGAGGATAATGTCAGCACTGAGACCGAAAGCACTTATAACAATTCGAAGGAAACATACGGGTAATCAAAAGCTCTAACTAAAAGCTGTAAAACATACAACTGAGAACTTACTCCTTGTTGTACCACCACGGCACGTAAAAAACCCCATAGGTACTCTTTTCACAAAAGCAAACATTTTTTTCAGTTGTTGTTTTTTTCTGTGTTTTTCGATTATGTACCATTAATATAGACATTCAGAGTAGATGATAAACCTCATTAATATTTGACTTGCAAAAGTATGTGTTAATACTAAATTATTCATCGTTATTTTCTCCTTTTTCTCAAAAAAGCTATTTCGTGGTGGCGGATTAGATCTCTCCCTTGCGTATGTTTCTCATTCATTTTTAAATCTTTGTGAAGTGGCTAACCAGCGATTTGCCATCCATTAAGGGTCTCCACCCCTCAAAGGAATAGGGTGAGTGGAGTACGGTGAAATCGCAGACTATAATATAATATTTTTCACTGCCTCTGCACGGATTTGATTTCACGTTTTTCCTCATTATTTAGAGATGTTAAATATACTGAAGATATTTAAAACTCTTCAGTAATATAACCGAACATTATTTTGAATTTTTATTTTATCTGAATATAAAATATACACTACCCGGCATAGCAGCTCATCGCCGTTACGACGGGCAGTGCTCGGTTATACAAATGCAAATTCATTGAAATGTTACATGAAGCAAAACAACATTGAACAACATCTTTGTGTAAACTTATGGATAGATCACTAATCAGCCAATGAGTAAGCCAAAACTGATAAAAATATTTTTTATTGCTTTATTGTTTGTGACGATCCTAGGTATATGGTGATATAGAAAAATATAGGGTGCCTTTCGGGCGATTTTATCGCTAAACGGCGCCAATAAGTGGTCTGATTATTATTATTTTTAAGTATTTTTGAAAGACAATAACACATTTCACGCATAGCGAGACATCAATATTTTTTCCGTATTTACGAGTATACGAGAAAAGAAATACGAAAGTTTTATGATCATGACATACAGAAAATTACAATAGGTAAATGTAAGAGTAAAAAAATATACAACTCTCACGTTGATTGGAAGATATTGCTTTTGCAATAAATCCGCCACACTTAGAAGAAGAAGAATGTATTTGCTCTTAAAACTTGAGAATAATCATTATGTGAGTGGGTTGATCAAAACATTCTTATAATTAGTTTAACTTCATAATTGAATGATAAAAAAGTTCATAGATATTTTAAGATTTGAACAGAGAAGTCTAGAAGAATTTAAAAGTTTTTTTCCAAAGACCTTTTTCAGTTGTGCTAATAAAAATACTTTTAACTTTTTTCGACCTCAATAGATTTTTTGTCTAAAATAAAGTGCGAAGCTCGAATGTATGCCAATTCTGAAAAGGGTGACCATGGTGTAAAAATGTTATAAAATTAATTTCATTTTTATCATTAGTTATACGATTAATTAACTGTAACCTGCACATACATATAACTTCAAAATTATGATTTACGCTAACCAATACCTACTATTCGTACCATGCGCCTTTAGTGGGCCCACATTTTAGGAAAAAATCTGAATACGCTTTGTGCATATTCTGGAGAAAGTAAGATTTAAACAAAATATTCTGTTTCGACCCTTTGTTGTACATAAAATAAAATAATGCGAAGATTATTCTTTATTTTATTTTTTCTTTATTTATTTATTCCATATTACTTGTCCGCACAAATGTTTCACCGTTCCCAATTTCGAACACATGGTCACCGTAAAAATGGGTATGTTGACCAATCAGGGACCAGGATTCTACCACACCTTTTTCTACGTAAATATTATACAAATTATTTGCTTATGTATAGAATTGGCATACATTCGAGCTTCGCACTTTACCTGCCTACGCAAGATTGTGTTTAGTTTATGTAAAAGTACTTTTGCTTTTCGACTTTCGAACATGTTCATTTTAAATAACAAACTTGGAAGTAAAAACACACTCATAAGATAGGGGATATTTTCACACTTTACGCTAAAAGCTTTGAGAAATAAAAATATTCGGTCGGTACTACCCCCCGGCACAGTAGTTCATCCTCATCCCTCAGAACAAAGAAGAAGCCTATTCATTCCTACCAGTCAAGTACATTTTATATGAAAATACACAAGTTCCCTTAACCGTCAATAACATAGGTGCATGGCTTATAACACACGTATCCCCGCAAATGATTATTTTTGATACTGTGGATGACGGGCGAAAAATGTAGTCACCATAACAAGAAAGTTCACTTCGTATTAGTACCAATAGAGTAGACCGATGCTACGACCAATAGGACCATCTGTTATAAACGTACTATACATTATGTAAGTACAAATGTCTTGAAAATATAAATAAATAAATCCTTACTGGCCAAAGAAAAATATGCATAGTTGCAAAAACAAGACAGTGGTAGTGTGCCAAAAGACGGACTTATTGCAAAAGCGATATCTCACAGTCAACACGAGAAAAGAAAGAAATAACTTATAGGTAAACTCGATCCTACCAAGGATGGAAGAGGAAGAAGATGTATGTATCTTTGTACTAACGTGTACAGTTCTGAGTAAAATCTGGAATAAATGACATCTGTTTTACGCGACTGAAGGTAGGTATAATATACGATCACGCATCCTATCGTCATGTTTTTGCAAAATCATGAAGGAAACCTAATTATACTTACAGAAAGTCATGTTGCTGATGAATTATAATTTATATTCTATGAGATTTTCTACTGTCTTGTTCATTTTTTAATTTGATATTTTAATGATAATTGAAAGGATATGAATAATATTTGTTACAATGTGGGTAAATACGAGTATAAACCAAATTCCGATCAAGAAAAAAAACATTCTAATTAAACACAAATTTTATTCTTCATTTGTCAAATATGATGTTTATAGTTTGAGAAGAAAGTTTTGCATTAAATTAGCCCAAAAATCAGTCCATCAAATGACGTAGCACTTTCTCTTTATTTTTGTACACAAAACAGCGAAAAAATTTTTGCTCGTGTGTCGACTCCCACGTTACTGGCAGAGGGTTAAACTCCGTGTTTTATATTATGACTAGGTATGTTGTCTTACCTTTGTCTCTCTTATGCGACCTTTGTGCAGTATGCGACTCTTATGCGACATAAATGTGAATCAAGTGGCAAAGACAATATTCCAGTCAAGCAACATCAAACCTGATAACAAACAAAAACATCTCTTAAGAAACCAGATAAGAGATGAGTTATCCGAATGCCCTTCAGAAAGCTCGCTGGTGGATGAAGTAACAACTAGTGATGTAAGAACTGCAATCAAACACATGAAAAAAGGCAAGGCGGCGGGAGCCGATGATATTCTCCCTGAATTTATAATTCACCTGGGCGACAGAGCTGTTGCATGGATTGCAAAGTACTTTTCACAGGTGCTGAACACGGGACAAATACCCAAACAATGGAAGGATGCCAAAGTTATTGCCATACTGAAACCGGGTAAACAAGCCGAAGACCCCAAAAACTATAGGCCGATATCTCTGTTGTCGGTTGTGTACAAGCTGTTTGAGAGGGTGCTGGTGGCCAGATACACGCCCGAAATTGAAAAACATTTACCACCAGAACAGGCAGGTTTCCGCGAGGGCCGCAGCACATGCGAACAGGTTGCTGCTCTGACGACCCATGTGGAAAATGGCTTTCAGAGAGGCGATAAGTCGGGCTTAGTCCTGCTGGACTTAACAGCGGCATATGACACGGTTTGGAGAAGAGGATTGATTTTCAAGATCGCGAAGGTTCTCAAATGTAAGAAAACCATTAAACTTATAGATAATATGCTATCAAACAGAAGAATAAAGGTGTACTTGGACGGGACAGTGAGTAGCACAAAAATACTACAAAATGGTCTGCCGCAGGGATCAGTATTGTCTCCGCTTCTGTTTAATCTTTATACTGCCGACATACCTGACACCACATCTAGAAAGTTTATATACGCTGATGACGTGGCATTAGTGGCCCAGGCGAGAACCTTCAAAGAGCTGGAATCAACTATAAACACGGATTTGGACAATTTTCAGAGGTACTTGGAGAGCTGGCACCTGCGCCCTAACCCCAAGAAGACAATTGCGCTTGCCCTACATCTAAACAATAAAGAATCTGAAAGGGAACTTGAACTGTACATGTGCGGTGAAAGGATACCGAACGAAAAAGCTCCAAAATATCTGGGAGTAAAAATCGATAGATCTTTAACATATAAAGCGCACACCGAGGGAGTCAAAAACAAAATAAAAGCCAGAAACAACATCATAAATAAACTGGCAGGGACTTCATGGGGTAGTAAAGCGGCGACTTTACGGACATCAGCTATGGCTCTGGTGTACAGCACGGCGGAATACTGCTCCCCAGTATGGGGTAGAAGTGCGCACTGCAGTAAGATAGACACTGAGCTGAACAAAACCATGAGAACCATAACAGGAACAATAAAGCCAACTCCAACCCAATGGTTACCAGTGTTGTCCAACATTGCACCGCCGGACCTTCGAAGGTTGCACGCAACAGTCAGGGAAAAAAACAAGATCAAACACAATCCCCTACTACCAGCTTATGGGGACATTTTTCAACCACCCCCAAAAAGACTCAAATCCCGAAAACCTGTTTGGACAGTACAGACAGAGGAAGCCAACATAGAGGAAATGTGGAAAGAGAGATGGACCACTGATGGAAACATAACAAACAAGCATCTGATAGTGGACCCAACAGCTCGAGTACCAGGATTTGACCTACCTCGCAGGGTTTGGGTACAACTAAATCGAGTGAGAACGGAGCAGGGCTGCTGCAACCACTCACTCTGGAGGTGGGGGAAAAGGGACAGCCCTGATTGTGAGTGCGGAGCTGAGCAGACCATAAGACACCTAGTGCAGGAATGCCAGCTGAATAAATTTGACGGAGACCTCCGGGACATCCATGAGGCGACCCCGGAGGCGGTGGACTGGTTGGCGAGACTGGAGCCCAGATTGTGACTCTACAGCTTATTCTCTGGACGCAATCCTCGCGGATGCAGAACATCAAACCGGAGCCAAACGAAAAGTAAAGTAAGTAAGTGTGCAGCCATTTTATGAACAAAATGACTTTGCTAATGTAATCCACCTTTAAACCTGGATTGAATTTTCAGAATGCGACGTTCATTTTCGTATTTGTTTCTTTTCTTCAGAAAATATTTTTTTTATTTTTAAAGGTTTTCCCTTTATGCTTGATAGTCACGTAGGTATATAGAGAAAACCTTACGAGCAGCGTCTCTGTCGTGGGCACGATGGTGGCTGTACAGGCCAATGCGGGACTTAATTACCCTATTGCTCGTTTCGCAGGTCTCTCTTGAGGTCTATTGTACTGTCTGTAGGATCGGGGGGCGCTTTCGTAGGTCTTTATAACATTTCTCCATGCTGGTCTGTCTTTGGCCGTTGTTTCCCAGTTACCAGCAAGACTTTATCCTTTTAAAATTCATGGAGTCTCACGGCCATATATAGCACGCCCTTAAAAAAATAAAAAGAAGTGTGAGAAATTAATACAAAAAATTTTTTTTATGCACATGATATTATGAATTACAATCAGCTTTAATGTCAAGGTTTGAATTTTTACAACATACAGACTCACACGTAGAATATTATCTAGACACACTCGGAAATATTTTGTTCATTGGAGACACGAAGTTCAAAGAGTAAAAACCACGTGTACCCTTGTTCGTATAGTGTTATAAAAACTTTTGTCTCGCACGTGTATGTAGGTGTTGGAAAAAGGTCAAGTATAGCATCGTGTAGGAGGTGAAAACCAGCCATATAAAATTACATTATGAAAATAGCTAAAGTATTAGGTTCCTCTATTTTTCAAATGACTGAATATAAGAGATAGCTGAAAACGTCAAGTACAGTTCAGGTAAAACGAATTTCTCAGAACTTTTTCAGAAAGATTTAACAGAATCATTGCCAGAGTGAGGGGCTTGCTTACATCAAAGCAAGTAGTCAGATGTTGAAAATACTTACTTACTTACAAGCTTAACAATTTCTGGTAAAAAGTCTGAAAGGTAAAACTGAAAAAAAAACATAATGTTGGTACGTAAACGTGATTTTCAGTGCACGTAGTATGATAGAACAAACCACCTGATAAAGAAAATATGGAGAAATCTAGAAGAGGCGAGCTGTCGTGGAAAAAGGAGAAATTTTTAGAGGGTAGAATCTTAGAATAAGATGTACGAAGTAGGTAGAAGTGAATGAATGAAAAAAGAAAGAGATAAAAGGCATTAAGCCCCTTTTAGTAATTTGTAATATCTGACATTACTAGGGAATTAAGCTAGTTACGACAAGGTGACATTGGGAGATTATTTTTTCCCTTCCTTAGCAC
Organism: Ceraclea dissimilis; assembly: GCA_963576895.1. Lineage (NCBI taxonomy): Eukaryota > Metazoa > Arthropoda > Insecta > Trichoptera > Leptoceridae > Ceraclea > Ceraclea dissimilis. The sequence goes on from OY756360.1 coordinate 4,019,201, forward strand.
TTTTGAGCACTTCCTTTTTTTTACTATTTATTTTCCTATTATTTTTAACACCCATTTATCATGTTTTACCACAAATATTACAGGTAGACGTTAAAGCGGATTATACCTAGTTTTTTTTTATCCTGAAATTCTGTTACATTATATAAGAAGGGGAAATCATAACCGTAAATTATTTTCTTGGTTTTAAGAATCTTGAAATTTCTCTTTTATTTTCAAGTTGAAAAAACGTATTCTTTATCTTAATTCCGTATCGGACGTGACGTATCTTACTTAAATTTAATTAAGTGTTCTATTACAATAGATTAAACAGTTACATGAGGTATTTTAATTGTTGTTGATATTAAATGGTAAAAATGGTTAAAACCGGTATTAAAAAAACCTCAAAGAATCAAATAAGTGGATAGAATTCTCAGAAAGTATTTTGAGCAATCGGATCTCTAGAGTGAATATGGAAAACTGGGCGAATGTAACGGAAAAAAGAGTACCTAGAAAATAATTTATTTTTCCTTTTTCCACACCCTTATGAAATGTTTTGTTTTAACCGCACAGAGGTACTAGGTGTATCAATAATGATACATACGTAGATATTTAGTTTCAATGATTTGCACTATGAAAATATTAAATAAAAAGGATTGCGAAAAAATCATTTTGCAATACCAATTTATGCACATACTTTATTTCCTCTCTAAGCCAAAGAACTACTATTGCATACTGATGTATTGCAAACTCATGTAGGTAGGTACTGCCTATATCATTTTTCAATATTTTATGCATTCTCGTTTAACACCCTTTAATATAACAGAAATATTATGAACCTCTTCAATATTAAACTTGGGGCCAATTAGACACCCCTGTGGGACGCCTGATCCACAGTTGACAAGCACTTGAGATTTTGATTATTCCGCTTCACAATTAGGTATTTACGTAATAATATCAATGCGCATTCATGCGTTTTACACTTGGTAGTAGCGGCAGATGTTGTTATTGTATGTGGTAAGGGCAGATTAGGCGAAATAATAACAAATTACAGTATCTATATTGTTTGATTTGTGAAAGGGCGTCAATGTGTATGTATTTACCTATGCTAGTCGATAGGATTGCAATAATGAGATGAGTTTTTGGGCTCGCTTTTTGCTTTGCGCTCCACTCAGCTATACATTTTCAAAGATGCCAATTGGATCCACTTAATTTACAATGGTCACATTTTGGTCCCATTGGGTCCCCTTTTCGAGCGATAGCAGGTATTATCAAATACTATAAAAATAGAACTTGGTACTCAAATTTATAACTAACTTTTCATTTAAATGGATGAAATAAGGTAAAGTTTACAAATACCGACCAACAGAACGAATTTTCAGCGATTACTATCATCACTTTAAGTAAATTAAAAAGAAATACTCAAATCTTTGTATGTAGATTTGACATGAAAATAGAAATAGCAAATGAGATTTTCAAGGACAAAGATGCCGTCTGATGCTAAATGCCAGATTCCAGATGCCCAGGAGACACCAGTATGCCCAAGTGAGGAGGATGGAATCAACCAGGATCTCTCACATTGTGCTCTGTGCTGAATGGCCAACATCAAAGCAGACGATACCGGACGGGCCACCAAAGAGGTAGATTATCAGCTAGGAGTCAGCATGGCATGACTGAGAGAAATTTCTCTTAAATAATAGGCCACTATATAAAAATAATAAATGTTCATTACAATAGGGTGATTGAAGAAATCGAATGAAATACCTGCGTATAACTTTTGCTGATTGCGCCATATTGTAAAAATAGGTACCTGCTTTGATGGTTTGATTGCCAGTGCGATAATTAAATCATTTTCCGTATTCGCAAAATATTCAATTGAAAAGGTGGAGGGCAAAACGTGTTTATTAAAATATCAGTAAAATTCAACGGAATTTCATAAATATGCATTTAGTGGGGTGCGTCTCATAAAATTCGTTACTGAAAAACAAATAAATAAATTTCCATGTTGTTCGTTCTTCGGGTTTCCCTGCGGGTCAAGTGGTTGAGTAACCGAGCTTTCGACAGCGATACTACTGCCATCTTCAGCTCGGTTACTCAACCACTCTCTCCGCAGTGAAACCTGAAGATCGAACAACATGAAAATGGATTCATCACGCTGCGAAATCCTACTAGATTATTTATTAAATAAATAAGTATTAATAAAGATAACAAAAGTATGAGAGCATTATAGGCTGAAAGAATATAAGAAAAAAAATCCCGGAGAGGGAGATTATCAGAATGCATTAAGGTTTTGTTTAAAAAAATAACGTTCGTAGAATATTCATAAAATTTGCAAATAGGAAAATATTTTTAAAATATTCTCTCAGTATTATTCAATCCGGAATCAAAGGCTGCGAGGGAATATGAGAATCAAAGACTAAATTGGAACAGAAAATAATAGTGAACTAAAAATAATAACAAATCCATGCGTTATATTGAAATCTGAAAATACCACAGAAAAACATTTTATGGAGAAATGCAATATCTGGTTTATTTTATTACTGTAGATTCATGGTGGAAAAATAATTCGAATAGTTGCGGAAAATATTTTTAATAATCCCCAAGTTTTTGATATCTGCGATACAAAAATATCGCATAAAATCGTATTAAATTACATACGTCAGAATTTCGCTTATTGATTGAGCTGGCTTCGTGGAGCGAGTGTGTATCAATTTGTCGCATAAAGTCCAGGATGATACTTTGTGCAAAGAATTGGAGGAAGAATTCTTCCATGAACGGACGGAAACTGGCTGAGAAGAAGATTGAAAATGACGTATTTACATTCCAGATAGTTTTGCCTAACTGTTAATGGTGTACATTTTTAATGTCATTAGATATGGCCACGTAACCTATACAACCAATTTGTTTTATTAAAATTTATTAAAACTTACTTAATTAAGTGAGCTAAGAGGGGTGAGGAAGCGCGGCCGCCCGAGACTGACGTGGTTCGATCATATCAAAAATAGGGCCAGGATGGACGTGCTTTGAGTAAAAGGAATCGGAGAGCGTGTATGACAAATTGCATGAATGTGACGGTGGTTAGTAAAAGTGTGCAAAGATCAGGCTGTCTGGCGCTCTGTCCTCTCTGCCTACCCGGCAAGGGACGTGGCGTGAGGATATAGATAGATTGAAACTTACCGATGGATTCTTATAACATTCAGATTACCGAAGTAGTGACTGGATATTTTTGAAGGAACATACCTGCAACAAGAGAAAAAAGATGTTAGTATTTTTGTTCAATGTTAAGAAAATAAAATTACGGACCTGTTTTTATATGTAAACTATTCTAGGCATAATGTCATGTGTTACAGTCAATGAACCCATGACTAAAGATTTGTGCAATGGGTCCCAAGGTAATAAGATAAAACTACTGTCAACACCAAAGCGTAGAGAAAAACGCAGGATATTAAAATTATCATTTGAATTCATGGGCCAATATAATCTGAACGAATAAGTTGTATTAAACAATTAAACATATACTCATACGTCCAGCTTAGGTTAGTAAGATCGGTTACATGAAAGATGTTCGAAAAACAGTATTTCGAATTCCAAATGTTCGATGAACAGTTGTTCGAAAAACAATAATCAGAATAACAATAGTTTGAAAGTAATATGTTCGAACTCACATTTGTTAGAAAAGCAAAATCATCGAATCACAATAATTCGATTCCCATTTTACAGGAATATATTTAATTTTCTGTAAAGTTTCGAGGCGGGTTATATAAATAGGATTGTCTTATATCTCAACCGACTACCAAAACCCCATTTTTGTCGCAATGTTTTGACTTTTCCTTACATACGTCATCCAACTGCTATTTATACAGGTTCCCTCCAACTGCGAATGAAGTGGATGAGTTCATAAGGAGCTAATGTCACTTTTAGTGTTACTAAGAAAATGAGGCGATTACTTACTAAGTACGGTACCTGATTATGAATATTATCAAAATGATTTATTTCCGTATTTTGACATTTTAGTTAATACAGTTTTTTTTATTACTAACTGAGTAATATTAGTAAAATATGTATTTTAGTTAAGCACACGTTTTTTCTTCTTCGAATCATAATATAAACATCGTCATTTGAGGTGAAATCCCGGGACATACATCCGTTTAGTTTTTACAAAAAATATTAAATTAGCAAATTGTCTTTAAAATAATTTATTTAAAAATGCAAAAATAGTGTACCTTGAAATCCATAAATTAGTCTAATGATCTGATTAAAAGATTCCGGCGTAAATTAGTGGTAGTTTCTAAACTTTAAATTTGGATATACTTACTATTGAGATTTACGGCTTCTTACATTTTCTAAAAAAAAATCTAATTATTTTTTGTATTATTATTTTCTTTTAACTAAAGTAGCCAAGAAATGACATTGGTACTTATTGAACTGAGTTTCGTGTCGCCATGTTGCCGCCTTTTGTCATTTGTTGCCAGTGAAAAAAAATTGATAGAAAATTATCAGAGATCTTAAGGTAATACCCTTTTGTGGTATTATTATTGAAACTCTTTTTGCATAAACAAACAATAAATTTAGAATTATGCAGTGTCTAAATACACATAACATTATACCTAGTTCACAAATTATATTAAATATGGTAGGTACAACACGCAGTTGTGTTGACGGCGACACTATATTGGCTTGCGCCTTTAGCCAGGAAACTTTTTTCGAACAATTGTAATTTCGAACTATTGTTCATTCGAAAATATGTTTTTCGAAATAAAGTGCGTCGAACTATTGTCATTCGAAAATTTGTATTTCGAATTATTGCCATTCGAAATGTTGTTTTTCGAAGTATTGTGCGTTCGAAAATATGTAAATCGAACAACTTTCCTGTCACCGTAAGATCAAACTGTTCAGCAATTTTCTTATGTATAGATTTGCCTGATTTGACTGAGTTCACACATTAATCTGGAATGGATGGAAATCCTCGATAGAGTGATTGGATCATCAAAAAAGTAAAAAAAAACCTTCTAATGGAAAATATGAAAGAGAAACTATGGAACTGTACTTAAATTCAACGATCCAATTTTTCTGTACAAAAGATATTATACCAGTATGTTCAATTATTTGCCGCATTTCACCGTAGCTGTCAACATGTACCGACATCTCAATTATATTATTTGTCTGTGTGTGTGTGTTATTATTGAAGGTATACCGTGTATGAATTCCGTTCTCATTATAATTTCAATTTGCATATTCATCATGTTGGCAAACCTTCGACGAATCCATAAACATTCGCCCTTTACACACTGACAGAGAGTTGGTAGGGTTACTATCCAATCCATCCGAGTGAAATAACAAAGTAATATTTCATGGCTGTACGAGTACTTATATATACCTATACCTAGTCTGTTTTTCTTTTTAGAAGTCTCACGGGAGCATAATTGGTATTACCTTTAGTGTTGCTATATGTAATAATAAGGTGTGGCGGATCAAAACAATGAGTGAATCACATTATTAGCACATCGTTTGCTCATCATGTCACGAATTTTATAAAAATACTGGGTATATTGTTTGGTAAAAAAAAATCGTCTGCTGATTCGGGCTGAGGAAGCTAAGACGCCCGAGATTGACCTGATCCGATCATGTCGACCAGATCCTCAAGGATGGACGCGTTTTGAGTAAAAGGAATCGGAGAGTGTGTATGATAAATTGCATGAATGTGACGGAGGCGAGGAGTGTGTGTAAGGATTGGGATGTCTAGCGCTCTGTCCTTTGCCTACCCTGTAAGGGACGCGGCGTGAGGGTATAGACCTACTAGCGTACGAGCGTATTAGCATGGCGACTGGCACGTATAGAGTGCTCCATCTCCCAATTTGATGTGATATTATACCTAATATACAGAAACAAACACCGTCCGTTTGATACAATAATAATATGTTAGAAGGTAATCCTTCTGATAGAATATTCAGAAACAGGTGTTCTCCTGAATAACAGAACCTGCTTATACATGGGTACCTACAAAGTTAGAGGGTTCTACAAGTAACAGCAGCGAAATAACATAATATAAGACCTCATAGACTATGTAGTGTAGTAGATAAAAACACTTTTTGACTTCTCTTCTCCATTCTTCTCCTCGGGTGTACTGTGTGTAGGTCGTCGATGTTGTCGAGCTTTCGGCCTACTTGCTGAGGGCATCTTCAGGACTAATGTAGTAACTTCTTCGCTGTGATGTATGAAGTATTTACTTGTGCAGCGTGAGCAGTGTAGTGAAAGGTAGTATTTGTTGTAGTATATGAGATGATAACTGTTGCAGCGAGAGCAGGTCGTGAGTGTGTCGTAGAGTTGTGTAGGTAGATGGTATCTCGACAACATCAACAACCTACACACGGTACACCCGTGAAGAATGGAGAAGAGATTTACAAGGACCGTGAAAATCTAAAAAGTAATCTGACTTTTTGACTTTTTTTTTTACTTTTAGCCTACTAGGTATTTAGTATGTCTCTCCTTAAATAAATCTAAAAACGTATGTAACTAAAGTTGTTTAAATGGTAGCTTTTTGATTTATTTCTGCTTTAGGCGAAGTTAAGTGCATAAAATAAAATTAGCTTAACAAAATTTCACAGATTCATAATAATTATAATAAGTAATGCTAACTAGGGCGAGCTTATCGAGAAATATATATTAGAAATCACTTTCTATTAACGCAATTTATTTTAATTTTCTTGAAAAAATGTCTTTAAAAAAATCTGTAGTAATCTCTAAATGATACAGTATTGTTTGGTTCATTTTTTGAACTTTAACGTGTTTATTTATTTATTTATTCATATCAACGGCGTGAGCCTTTTACACAACTTATGATGCAATAATCGAAGTTAACAATATTTATATTAATTAAAATTAACAATAAAACAAAGTTATGAAAGAAAGGAAAATGAACATTACATATTATATACCCACATGCGTACACACATAAGTAAAGTAAAAGAAAAATAGGATAAACCAAGTAAACCGAAGCATGATACACAGATAATAAGAAACAAAATGCTAGGCATAATGTTTCCTCAACCCCAGAAAAAAAAGCATTCATTCATTCATTGAACGAATATAGTTGCCGAAACATATTGTGATTTTGTGTGTGGGAAGTGAAAACATTAAGTGCACCTGGTAGATTCTCGTGTTCCCGCGGGGAACATTGAAGGAAAAATGTTTGAACTAGCACGAACCAAATTATTATAATTCATAAATTAATCGCATTCAGAACATCAGTCGTGCATACCAAACATTCATCCCTTTTAGCAATATACAACCCTTAGAGTTAGATAATAATAATGTTATTATAGTGAACGGACCATCCCTCATTTCGCATCCCATCCGTCACCCCTTTTGCTTTTCACTCTTTTGGTGATTCGATAACCTTGTTACATTGTTGCAATGTTATTATTTAGGGATAGATACCGTTTTTTGGGTCATCCAGTAGTCTATAATAACCCTCATTAAAAGTACACGTGTTTTTTATTAAACCCCTCCCCTCCCTATATCGTTTTTTTTTTGTATTTGGATAAAAATCTCAGGTGCGTAAAATGAATGCAAATCATTTATTTATATGGCATCATTTAGACAGCAACAGGAACGTGCATTACATATTTTTGGTGGTTTGTGAAGTTAGACATGCACGTTTTAAACGCGCATGTTTAAACATGTTAAAAAGCAAAACAGTTTAAAAAGGAGAATGAATATCAAAAAATATCAGATATTACTGGGCCTTAAACATTTTTTCAACCAAAATTACAGCACTATATCTAACAAACTACGGGAGTAATTATAATCAAGTTTCAGTAAATTACAGATGTGCCTTTTAAATGTTTTTTTTTTATAAAGAAAATCTACATTTATGACATTTTTATCCACTAATCACTAAAACATATTGCCATTTATTCATGTTTTAATATGAAGATTTCAGTATTATTAAGAGAATAACCTTACTTTTCTCTAAGCAATTGTTCACATGTTAAGTTACATTTTTCTTCTTCGCAATCAGTGCCGAGAATCATGACCTTTACTCAGTACATCTCTCAATAGTCTGGAGGCTGGCCCTCTAAAAACGCCGTCCCTGTAGCCTCGTTTACCTAGTCTGACCATCTTATGGGTCCACGACCAGTCCTACTTTCAATTCAACCATGTTTTACCAGATAGTCCGGCCCACGTCTCGCAATATACTTAGTTAATATGGACTCTCAAAACACTCCTAGGGCAAAAACTACTTATTTTGTACTCATATAACAGTTATAACGTACTTGCACTATGAATTCAAACAAAACATTTGAGTCCATAGTTATCAGGCATTCAGAATGTATGAGGAGGTTGTTTCTACGATAACCATAGTGTATAATATTATGAGAGATAGGTAGGTACTCGTAGTAGTTTGTAGTGTAGGTAGGTGATCATTATTACAATCGTGATTTTCTCTTGTGTGGCTGATTGAGCGGAAGGAAGTTGCTTGTATTGTTTGAGCGTCATGTTCTCCTAATACCTCTACATCTATCCACATTACCTAATATTATGCAACATATAGTCAGGGATACCAAACATTGTATAGAACTTTCAAAGTTCGTCGTCAAATGAACTATGTTATTGCAAACCACGTAGGTATTAATTTGTGATATAACTTTGGAGGTAGGTAGAATGGAAATTTTCCGCTCAATTTCGTCTCATTAGGAAATTTCCGCTCAATATCTACTATGTTGATTCCCCACATTTTTGTGGGAACTCTGGGAACCTACACTTTTTCATAATAAATAGTTACTCCCCTCTCTCGATACCGTTTGTTTTAAACCGAAATGATAGCGTCAGGGCTTTTTCTTAGTTTTGAATGATATTCGTGTTCAATCAATTGTAGGTAATAATGTAGTAAGTTCATGTTTTTGTGCATTGCACGATCCACATAACAACATAATATGCAAACTCTTTAAGAAACTTTGAATGTATGCACAATGCGCATCTATGATCCGAAATCATATTGTTGTAGCGCCTGGCAACATTATATTTAGCTATATATAATTTCAACATTTGAAATCAAACTGTTGTAGTGCCTGGCGAAATATCTATAATCAATAATCACTTTTTTTTTAATAACCGAACCGATATTGACAGTCTGTGGCGAGATCACTGGTAATGGTGTAAGCCTAAAAAAGTAAAAAAAAAATGTGTCATGTATTAAATACTTACTCCAAATTATAGTTCAATCCTAGTGCGTTGACTAAAATTCCGACAACAAGCTTTGATCAAACTATTTAATAGTATCTTAATACACAGTCTCAAAATTTCCAAGATTTTCTCAAAGAGATTCTCAGTGAATGCCAACTTAGGTAAGTAATATAGGGATTCACAGAGAGTACAATAGGCTTATTACGAATATAACGGGTAAAATACAACGATAATAATAATTATTCAAGGTGACGCGAGTTGGTAAAGTAGATTCCTACACACTGACTCAACTCTTAAAGTTCCGTCATCCGAAATTTCCATATTAATTACATCCTTATGATTCACATTGTCGGCGGCTTTCTTGGAAGTCTAATGTTTCATTATAAGCATAAACCTAACTGAACATCTCAATATAATTCCTCTACATATTCAGTAGAAGTTTATCCTTCAGTTTGATGTCTATTATACACCTGTAAGGTGTCTCCTGAGAACGAAAAGAAGGACGCGCGACATTGTTTCATATTGCCAGATTACCTACCTATATATTTGGTTTTTGCATTATTTACCTATATCAGTTTCTATTCTATTCGACAGATCGCACCACAACCAGCAAAGTGTTGAGTAAGGCCGGAGAGACAAGGCAAATCTTGAATTAGATTGCCCAACAGCGTGCGCGATGGATAGGCCATAATATCAGGCACCCCACCCTGCTCATTAGCATAGCAGAAGGAATGGTAGAGGGCAGTAACGTGAGAGGTCGCTGATGCTGATGTCATTTCTGATAATATAGGTAGTACCTATGGATATGGAATGTTAGACTCTTTGAGTATTGAAGCTATTTACCGCCCTCCTACCTACGTACCACGGTGCACCACGAAAGCAATAAGTGGCATGAAATAATTTTGTGTCAAGATACGAGTATGTGATAATAATACACAGTAATGTTGTATTTAATGGGTGTAGAAGGTGTTATTAAACACAATAATTATAACGATTATGATCGGTTGTTGGCGAAGTGAGAATTATAAAAATATGAAGATTTTGACACTGTTGTGTCAACGGCTTCATTTTGAATTTGTATGGACTTGTATCTATATCAAATGGAGTTATAATTATTTTCAAAATCTATGGTTAGATGACTTTCGACTACAAATGTCAACATTCGAATGAAAACCATTTTTATCTTAAAGTTTTCTCGATTTAAGAGTGAAATAATCCGTTCAATTAATACAATGTTTCCAGGAATTTTCCGCTTCCTTTTACAAGCTCAGTTCTATGAAGGATGAGCGCGATAAAGAAGACAAGAGAGAACGTACAATTAAGTGATATAATTTCTTTAACATAATTATAATATAATTAATGTTATCTTTCAGCTTTAACCTCTTTTGTTCTCGGCCAATACAAAGGACTCGTAATTACAGAGGTATAATACTATATTATGACTTATAATTTAGTTAATAATTTCTTCAAAAAGTTGAATTCAGATAGAAATCTACAAAGGCATCTCTTATACCTATATTTAATGTTACCCATTTTTTTAATGAAAAAAATGACAAAATGAAGTGATCAGACGTTAAGAGCAGGCATATTGACATTTCAAAAATGTCTAAAAGTGGGAGACCTTAGATATATGTAGACAACCGTTACCAAATACGCTTTGGAAAAAAATAGAGTGGATACATTAAAGTATTATCTAGGGAATGACCGTGAAAGATATTTTATATCTTATATAGATTTCTAAAAAAAAAATGAAATACACCTCAGTTCTTTTTTCCAAAAGACAGAAACTAATTTCCCGAAAGTCGTGGAGATTTTTTTCGTATTGATAATATGCATTAAAATCTAAGGAATGACTGTAAAAGTTTTTTGATTGAAGCGAAATTCACTATGTTTGACAATTGGATCTTTACGAAATAGATCCAGCGGATAAACTATAACCATTGGACAGAGATTTATTTACTTAGAAGGTATATTATACCTTACTGTAATTGCAAACATCCTCTCGTGAATGATCAAGCAAAAATAAGAAGTTCAGGCCCTTTCCATTCGTTTCAACGACCACATTCTAGGGAACTGATGCAAATAAATTAAAAACGATGAGATACCACGCACGAATGCACTCCTTGAAAATATAGCAAGTACTTACATACCTCATGTTCGTTTCTTTCCGACGATGCGATGTGAAAATATAGTATAGCTCCCTCTTTTACTTTTAATTCCAATTTTACAGTTTCAGGACGTAATAAAGCAAACACAAAAACGAGATATTCTGTAGTCGCTCTCAAAGGGTTTCAAACACCAAAACTGCAAACCGAATACTTGAGTGGTTTTGCAAAATCGTGCAAAAAGATTCGAATCATCATACCTGCATCCTTTTATTTATTTATTTATTTATTTATCAGCAAGGCACACTTACAGACATTTAACACAAGTTAGCCTAAAGAAAAACATTACATTAAATATAGTTCATTCAAAGCCCTATTACAGTGTACACAAAGAATTCCTAGTTTCTCCGGATGTAGATATATCCATTTCTTCCCCTCCGTCTAAAGTTCCTGCCATATCTCCCAATCCTCCTCCTTCTCCCCAACTCCCTTACTCCCAACCTTTAACTTATAAATCCACGTCATTAGGGCCATTCTTGGTCTATGTCCAAAATGAAGATTCATCCAAACCAATACGTGCGCTGGATTTTGGTAAGTTGTTGTATTCTTTAAAAATTCAAGGTATCATCACCGGCTCAGTGAAGGCTGAGGGTAAATATAAAATATCTTTGACATTTTTGAACCCTAAATATGCAAACAACTTTTTGGATAGCCCGATAATAACTGAAAACAAATTAAAAGCGTATATCCCCACATTCAAGCTAACCAAACAAGGAGTAATTAGAGGAATTAGTGAGGATATCGATATGGAGGAATTAATAAAGTATTCTGAGCCCTCCCAATGGAAATTAATCAAGGCAAGGAGATTAAATAGGAAGATTCAGTCTAGTGAGGGAGCCACATGGAAGCCCTCACAAACCGTAGTTGTTACCTTCGAAGGGCAATCCCTTCCGGAGTTCGTATTTTTGTTCCACAATGCATTTAGGGTTGAGCAATATGTCTTTCCCACCATCCTGTGCTACAACTGTAGTAGGTACGGGCATACCAGAGCACAATGCCGATCATCAGCCCGTTGTTATAAATGTGGCGATGCTCATAATGGCGAAAATTGTCTGTCCCAAATTTTAAAGTGCATTAATTGTGGAGGGCAACACTCTGCTGCAAATCTTTCTTGTCCTGAACTCAAAAGACAACAGGACGTAAAAAAAACTATGGCTACGAACAATGTATCTTACAAAGAGGCCCTCGCCGCCCATCCTCAAAAATTCTCTCTATATTCAGAAGCAATGTCCCAGGCCCTTCCTTCTTCATCAGTAAACTCAGCCTTGACAGATAAGAATGTCCACCCCCCGACACCATCCAGTCATCGTAAGACTATTTTCAAATTCAAAACCCCTTCGCACCCCTCAGTACTACCTGGTTACAACCAACCTGATCACAATTCCCTTCTTTTTTGCCCAAATGGCAGTTCTTGGTCATCTGCTCCAAATGGATGTGCTCTCCCCAACAATCTTCCAGCCCCCGATCAATCTGAAAACTCCTCATCTTCTGGTTACCTCCAAAATAAATTTTCCTCTGGCAACAACAACTTTTTAAAAACAATGATTTCCATGTTAATAGAAATTCTCTCATCTCAAAATTCTTTACCGTCCAACGCAGCTCAACTGATTTCCATTCTTCAGACCTTTTTAACCGAAAATGGCTCCACAAACTTTTAGTTATAAAAACGTGTCATTTCTACAATGGAACAGCCGCAGCGCTGTATCAAATAGAGATGATATTTCATTCCTTTTAAGGAAATACAAAATAGATGTCGCTGCAATTTCGGAAACTTGGTTTTCCTCAGATTCCTTTGTATCATTCCCAGGATATGACTGCCTTAGAGATGATCGCCCCGATGGTTACGGAGGGGCAGCTCTATTGATAAAAAAATCTTTCTCTTATGATCGTCTAATTCTTCCGACCTCCTCAAGAATGCAAATAGTCGCCGCAAAAATCATGGACATCACTGTGGTGTCGATGTACTCCCCGAGATCCCAGTTTGATACATTGTATTGGAACAGCATCTTCCCAATTTTCTCTTCTTCATATTTGATTATGGGTGATTTTAATGCACATTCCTCATCATGGGGCCCTCAAAAAACAGATTCAGCTGGCAAAGCGGTGCTGGATTGGGTCGACAACTTAAATTTATGTATCTTAAACGACGGCAGCCCCACTATAGTTCCTCCTCCACATCAGAATCCGACCGCGGTAGATTTAACGATTTGTACTGGTGAATTAGCTTCGCTGATCGCATGGGAAGTTCTCAAGGACCCTTTATCCAGCAATCACCTTCCTATAATAATAAGAATAAGATCAAACAATTCACAATCCAATTCGTCTCGTCATAAATCCGGATATAACACAAAGAGGGCTAACTGGAGTAAGTTTGGGGAGTCTATAGAGGGGGGTTTTATAGATCTCCCTTCTGATGATTCTATGAGTGATGTAAATATGGTTTCCGACAAGATTTCCCACCTCGTTCTTAGCGCAGCCGATGCTTCCATGCCTAGGAAGAGCTCTGTTGGACATCGTAGAGTATCTCCCCCCTGGTGGGACGAGGAATGTACGGCTATGGTTAGGCAACGTTCTGTGGCAATGAAAACCTACAGAAGGAACATGTCTCTTGAAAATTATCTCTCCCTTCGAAAGGTTCAGGCTCAAACCAAAAGAGTTCTTAGGAGTAAGAAAAGGCAGGGATGGTTCAGATTTTGTAGCTCTCTCTCTCCGGATACACCACCATCAGACGTCTGGAATTCCGTAAATGCTTTTAGAGGTGCCTATTCCCCAAGACCTAACACTTCAAAATGTACATCCTGGATTGATGGTTTTGTGCGGATTCTGGCTCCTGCGTATGCTCCCGGGGAGTTTGAGCTGCGGAAGGACTCTGTCTTCGCGCCCCAGCAATCATGTATTCTCTCTTCCCCTTTTTCCTTTAACGAACTGGATGTAGCAATTCAATCCGCAGGTGATTCTGCCCCTGGTCCAGACCAGATCCCATACTCCTTTATTCGACACTTTCCTAGACCCCCTCTTCTCAAACTTTTATCATTATTCAATGTGATTCTCACTACAGGTTCGGTCCCTTCATCATGGAAGCAACAATTTGTCGTACCAATTCCCAAGCCAGGTAAAGACTCGACGTTGGGATCCTCATACAGACCCATAGCTCTATCATGCTGCTTCCTAAAAATCCTCGAGCGGATGATAAAGGCTAGACTGGAGTGGTTCGTGGAGAGAGAAGCACTTCTGCCAGAGTGGCAATTTGGTTTCCGGAAGAGCCGATCGTGCCTAGACAACTTGAGCATTTTGGTGACTGATATTCATATTGCTAGAGCCCATAAGACGGATCTTATTGCGTGTTTTCTAGACATTCGTAGCGCTTACGATAATGTGTTGCTCCCAATATTGTTTGAGAAATTGTTATCTTTAGGTATTCCGGACATTATTTGCCGTCTGATTTTCAACATAATGTGCGAGAGGGAGCTCCTGATTAAGACTCCAGAGGGCGTGGTTGTGAGAAGAGTATATAAAGGACTACCGCAGGGGTCAGTCTTAAGCCCCCTACTCTTTAACGTCTACACTCAGGACATCCAGTCTCTGATTCCTACTTCTTGTAGTGTCTTGCAATATGCCGATGACTTTGTTGTTTACAGCGCTGAAAAATCCATTGCTCGATCGAGTGAGGTCATGGAGAGTACTCTCGAATCCCTTAGCGGCTGGTTTAAGAAAAATGGTCTTACTCTTTCGCCTAACAAAAGTAAAATTGTGTGTTTTTCAAACAAGCATAGAATTCCTAACATTGGTATCAAATTTGATAATATTCCGGTTCCTTCGGAAGATTCTGTTAAATTTCTTGGCATGACCCTGCACCGGAAGCTCTCATGGAACATTCATATCGAGAAGGTCATTGCAAAATGTGAAAAAAACATAAACATTCTCCGTGCGGTGGCAAGAGTGTGGTGGGGTTCTCACCCAACTACAATGCGAACCCTGTACGATGCTCTGATAAGAAGTGTTCTAGATTACGGTGCATTCTTGTTTGAGCCTCTGCCGAATTACCTTGCAGATAAACTGGAAAGAATGCAGAACAAGTCAATTAGAGTCATCTTAGGAGCTATGCGGTCTTCACCTATCGTGGCCTTACAGGCCGAATGTGTCGAAATGCCACTTTTTCTTAGAAGAAAATCCCTTGCATTAAAGTTTCTTGCGGCAAGGCTGGCTCAGGAGAATCATTTGATCTTTCCCAAATTACAGGTACTCATTCAGAGATGTCAGACCGTTCCTTACTGGCGTTCTAGAATATACCCATTGCTGTGCTCGTCCTATCATTATGTCTTAAACAGTTTCCCGGATTCATTTCATTCTCTTTTACCAATGTTCTCTCTTCCGTTTGAGGCTACAACATTTCGTCCAGATGTGCTCCGGCACATGGATATTGACAAGTCAGCTTCGACTATGGATCCTAGTTCAGTCAACAAACTTTTCTTAGAGAAAGTAGAGGAAAGGTGGCCCTCACATGCCAGGTTTTTCACTGACGGCTCGAAATCTCTAGAGGGCGACTGTGGGGCAGCCTTTTGTGCCCCATCTCTCGGTATAGAGAGACAATTCCAACTTCCACGGTCCGCATCCATCTTCACAGCGGAATGTGTTGCCCTTCGGGAGGCGCTAACGGAGATCCTTTTGACTACCACCCCATACTCAATCATATTCACAGACTCTTTCAGCCTTGTAGATAACTTGTGTTCTGTTAAGAAATCATCAATAAATAATCACCTCATATATGATATTCTGAAATTTCTTTACGTGGCCTCTTCTCGTAAACTAGACATTACAGTCTGTTGGATTCCTTCCCATGTTGGTATAGCTGGAAACGAGCGTGCTGACGCTCTTGCTAAGCAGGCATGCAGCTGTAGTATTATCCCTCCTATGTTTGCTCTTCCTATTGCGGATTGCCAGAGAGTGACGAAACTTTCTGTCATGAGCGAGTGGAATGAGTGTTACTCCAATTCTACTACTGGTTCCCATTATAGGAGTATTCAACCGTCTGTTCCATCGCACCCATGGTTTAACAAAAGCAAACTTCCAAAGTTAAATGTGTCATTACTGTGCAGACTCAGAATTGGTCACGTCATCTTAGCCGCACACCTTTTCAAAATTAATGTCGTGAGCTCCCCACTATGTGAATGTGGAGAAGATGCTGAAACTGTTGACCACATATTCTTCGGTTGTCCCCTTTTGCCGAACGAGGAATTCCTGAAGGACATCAGCGGGGTGTGCAAGACCTTGCCTATTAACATTCAATCGCTGTTAGCTCTGAATTCTCCGAAAGTGAATAACTTCATTGTAAAACACTTGAAGAAATATGATAAAAAGGTGTAACCGAGTTTTGGAATCATAAGTGTAATTTGTATTAAAATCTACCAAACGTGTTTTAAAAACGGGTTACTTGAAATCGGGAAATAAAAAATCCTTTTCATAACATTGATTAAAAAAAAAAAAAAAAAAAAAAAAACATTTTGCCCGACTCTATATTCCATTTAGTTTAATTTTGCCTGTAGTTCCTGGAATTGAATTGTATTTTTGAGTGTACCTACGGCCTGTATATAACTGTGCTGTGCGGTCAGAGAGATATTGTTGTATATATTCTGTGTTTGTCATACAATAGTTTTTTCATTGATGTTATATAAATAACATGTTTGTCGTACATGTTGAAGATATTGAAACATTTTATAACACTGCATTTAGTATTTGTTACCTAAATATAAAATACTATGATTCGTCACTCTCAGTGTAAGTAAATAAGTAAATAACCAAAACACTTGACAATGGCAAAATCACCCGCAGACGGGTGCGTGCCATATTTAAATAAGAAGAAGAAGAAGAAGAATTCCTAGTGTGGGGACTTGTTGAAAATATTAAAAGAAACTACCTAATCTAAATTAAATTCTCTTAACTACTTTTTCAAAACCTACCTATTAACCTATCAATTACAAATTATAGATAAACTAAGTCAAATAATTAAAAATAAAACAACATTATAACCTAAATGCTTGCAAGAACCAATCAGAGGAAGGAATAAAAGGACTATTGTCTTTGGAAACGCTATAAACTTAAACATAATTTGCTTTATAAGAATAAAATAAAATAAAATAAAAAATAATTTACGGTGATAACGATTTCTTTTCGTCAACTTTATATCACATTATGACATTGGTGAGGATCAGCGTTAGAGATAGACTGCGAGAGTTTCAGTAGGTATTGATATCCTTCAAGAGAGAGCTTGTGAATGTCTTCCATTGCGCCGTTGAACTTTGTGAATATTGTGAAAGATATTCTTCGATATCAAGATTTACTCACTCTATCCCACCCTAGAGGAGGTCGATTTCGCCTCGTTCTTGCAGAACTTACGGACGAGAAGGTCCCATTTTCAATATCCAGTTCTGACTCAGTTTGTAGAGTTAAGTAAAAATCGTATTATTTTTCAGTTGTCAATTTTTCCTTTTGGATTGCTTTTTCGTTGAATATAATGCGAGAACAGTAAATAAACGAATAAGACCCGTATCGTGTTCATCACTAAATCTTTAATTTGTCGTGTTTTGATAATGTAGAATAAATTGAATTATTAAGAATGAAAAAGGAAGACAGAAGATATTATTGTTCAGCTTGCAGATTGCAGATAGCTTAACATGGAAGATATTAGAAAAGTTTAGAAGAGACCTATCTACAGCCGTGGAACAAAAGTGGCCAGCTGTAAGTAAGAAGGAATTTTGCTACTAGTTCGTAATTCTGATAAGAAATGAAGACATAATACGACGGTCAAAGTTCTCAGACGTTGCGAAGAGTGTAGGGACACTGAAATGACAGTGGGCGGGTCGTAGGGCGAGGCAAAAGGACGGCAGATGGACCCCGAGATACTGAGCTGGAGACCCTACGAAAGTAAACGAAGTGTAGGGAGACAACAAAGGAGATGGGCCGATGATATCATCGAGTCGGTGGGACATGGGTGCAGACAAAGCGCCCAGAACAGAGAATTGTGGAGACAAAAGAAGAGGCCTATATCCAGCAGTGTAGGAAAAGGGGCTGATAAGACGAAGAATGGAAACTGTGCTTAAATAAATACCTACATCTTATAAAATTACAAAACTCTAGTTTTAAGTCTTAACAATCAAAGTTTTAGTAACCGCTAACACTCAAAGAACTTATGTACGTATTCTACCATCGTAGTATGTTGTTTTCTCAGTAGAATTGCTCTATTTCTGGTGTTGTCTCGCCTTCCCTCTGAAGAAAATGTGGAGAAAGGAGGAACAGGGAAGCAGCAGGGTTAAGAGTAATTATTCAAGCTGTGAAACTAACGTGTCAATACGAATCAGTATCCAATTTGTTACCAAGGAAATTGAAGGCATCCAGTAAGTAGATTGCAGGAAGATTGGAGATAAGCAAGTTACAAAATTATCTAGAAGGGGTTATCTTATAATATTATCCTAAATACCTATCACTTGGATATCCTGTCTTAAAATCATACAACCAAGAATAAACCAGCACAAGCGTTAGTACAATGTGAGGTATTTTTTTTAATGCTTATGGTGAAGATGAAGCCCATGAAGATAAAAACATGGCAAAAACATGTACTGAGACTGCCCATCTATATATTGTGGGTATAATTTAAATAAAATCAAATATTTTTTATCTTCTTCTTTTTTCTTAGCCGTTTCGCTTCCAATGCTGGACATAGGCCTCCCTTTTGACTTTCCACAGATCCCTTTCCTGGACATGCTGCATCCACTTGCTTTCTGCGAATCACCTCACACCGTCAGACCATCTTGCCTGAAGTCTTCCTACGCTCCTTTTGTTTCTGTTGAAGCGAACACACGAAACATTCCATTTGCGAAAACATTTTTATGATATTCAGAATGGGTAGCGAACTCATTGGTGAAGTAGATAAGAAATATCTTGTATAGAATATTTACGAACGCCTGACATTATGAGATACTCGAAAATATCAATATCAATAGTTAGTAAACTATTTTGCATAGGGTCATTCGCGGAAAATATTTTTAATGAGCTTGTAAAAACTTGCAGAGATATTGTGCCTGAATGTACCAATAATAATTCCACCGGATTTTACAAAATGACGGAAATATTATAAAACAAAACGTGAAGAACACCTGAAAGTAATGGCTGCCAATCAGTTAAATTCAGTAATAATTGATAAAGGTACGTTGACATTAAAATACTGCTGTTCATTTCCAACAATGCTTTGTTGCATTGTTACTGTAGAGTTTTACGTAACGTAGTGATACGCCACAATGCCCCCTGGGTTGGGTGATTGCACAACACCTCCCCTGTTCAACTGAAAGGTAGCAGGGAGGGCTTAGTGTCATGTCAGGAAATCTCTTTATTCAAATTAAATCGTTATTTCGTAATTAGTATGCAATTAATTAGACTAAAGGCAACGTGTCTATGCAAGTACGTTGTGCTACTGCATTTTAATGTCTCTTAGTTAAATACATACCTACACGAAATGTAGAGTTTTGCAACGTAAAAGATAACAAAGCAAGCAAAATCATAAATATACCTAACAGCTAGCTTGCAAATGCACTCATATGGAATAACAAATTGAAATAGTAATGGATTAAAGTGATCACTAGTCTAGTAGTCTCACCTCTCACACATTTCGGAAATCTTTTCCCGAGTGATTTTTGAACCCTGAACTCCCGAGGCCGTAGTTTAAACCACTGATTTTCCATCCCTCTTACATGAATCTGCTATCAATTCGGTAGCTGTACGATTGTGTACGAGTAGGTATCCATTATTTAAAAAAAAAACGTAAATTATATTTTCACTTTACCGAGAAAACAGAAAGATGACGAATAATCGAGATTACTAATTAATTTGAGTTACGAGATTAACAAAATATGTTCCCAATGACTTGATTGTGAAATTATTTAACGAGATAATTTATGAACGTTCATTTGCCTCATGGTACCTTAATTTAAGACAAAGCAGGTCCTTGTAGGAAAGGAAAATATTACTATATCTTCACTTTGATCATTTTCATTTTGATCAAAAATTTTAAACGTAAATACCTATCTAAAAATGTTGAATAATTATTATAATTCTTGATCGACAAAAGATCTGTAAAATAATATTGTCAACCACTTTTAACAATTTCAATATCGAATAAGAAATGAAGTTGTTTATTTTGTGAATAATTTTATTCTTCAATAACAATTTGAGTGTTGATATTTAGCTCAGATGAATTTAGACAAAGATGTTATCTGTTATTCAAGGAGATATATTTATTTAAGACAATAAACGAATAAATTCAATGGATTATTAAAAGGATTCTGGGAAATTTGAAATATTTGTTTCTAGCAGACAACCTATCTTATTCAAAAGAGCGTTTTCTTGATCTAATACTTTGATATTTAGTACAAGAAAATCACTGAAGGTATGTGTAGAGATTCTTTGAGTATTTTCAGGAAAATAAAACGTAGAATGTTTATAACACATTGCATAAATATGATGGATGCAAGAAGTGTGTGTAATGATTGGAAAGTCTGGCGTTCTATTCTCCCTACCTTCCTCACAAGGGACGCGGAATAAGGGAGAGAAAAGAACTTTTGCTGTTTTATCATCTTGAATAACGGTTAGTACTACATAGCAGTGACTAAGGTTTCCTATGGACAAGATTATCATCGTGCTACCTTTTTTAAAATGGCAAAACAATAAATAAAATAAATAAATAAACAAAAATTTATTGAAAAATAATAATTTCCCAATGGCGGGTTTATTTCCATCGGCAATTTCTGCCAACCAACCACTTGTGACATTCATTTGAGATAAAAAATACATACATACATATCTATGTAAGTGTATGAAAACGAAAGATTAAAAAAACAAATTAATAAATATAAGCAATAATTACAATACATATACCCGCATAATCACATACCTACATGCATAATATATACATATAAAAAAATAGGTGGATGGGATGAAGGACAAGGAAGAAAGGAAACACGGGATTGTCAATTAGAAGGATTATTTATGGAAAGGTAATGATGCCTCAGTTTACTTTTGAAAGAAAGAATAGTTGGAGCTAGTCTGATATGAAGTGGAAGGTTATTCCATAATCTAATAGGTCATATCTGACATAATGCAAATGCAAATCAAAAATGTTAATCTCGACTTCTCTGCTAAAGAACCACACTCTTCTCCACTGGTGCACGGTCCAATTTTGATTATTGTCGATGGATAAATACAGTAGATACCTATTTATTATATTACAATATACATAATATTGATCCCGGGTCGGATTAATTAAATCACGTCGTTGGCTAGTAGTAGTGACATCCAACAATACAACCCCATGGAGGGGTTGCACTTGTATTGTGACGGATAATAGGGTAGGTATAGTGAATTAAAAATATAATTTAAGGGCATAGCACCAGGAATGACGTCACAGTCTTTTCCCACGGCATTAAGGTTCAAATTCGCATAACAATCGCATAATAAAATGGTAAAAATAGCGTTTTTTCCATTTTTCGGGGTTAATTTTGCGTCAATCAAAAAACTTTTACGGTTATTCCCTAGATAAATGTTCAGTACATCTACCCTATTTTGTTCCAAAGCATATTTAGTAACGGTTGTCGAGATAGAAGGTCTCCCGTTTTTAGAAATTTTTGAAATGTCGGTATGCACACTCTTAAACACATTTTTCATTCCAATTTATAATTTCCCGCGTACAAATTATTATTAAGCAATTTTTCAGAGGACGTTCAGAGGACGAAATGTCAGACTTTTGTCCAGGTGCCCTTACTTTAGACGAATAACATTTAAAGGGCAGACGGTCTTAAATAAATAAATAAATAAGTCTTTATTGGTCTACAATGCACTCCAAGATGTTAGACTGAGAGTACCTGTTAATATGCTATCATTCAGTATCGGCGCGGCCTGAATTGTTCTTCCCAGCCAATACTGAGCAAATCGTCTTGAAACTGAAGACAGCGATGGATGAAAGTATGGAGTACAGATTGGCTGTTTTCGAATTACAATATTTGGAAATTCCTTGCATAAAAAAAATATTTAAAGTGTACCTCTAAAATTTATGGGATCTGAAGATTTTCCGTTCAGTTTTTCACATATAAAAGTAAAATTTAGCCGAAATACTAGTAATTATAATCTTAACAAATTGGCTGTTTTAGTTTTTTTAATTTGTTCCCAGGCTCTTCTTAAAAAAGGTATAATTCACATTGTCGCTTACTTTATTCTTATTTCGCGCTAACATTCTCATACAAAATTTGAAAAAGTTGACGCGAAAAGAGAACGATTTTTGCTCAGTGCATATAAGCCCTTAATAGCTGAGACCGCGACACATTTAGCCATGAAAAACACGTTTATAAAGATACTTTACAAGAAAGAGTCAAACACAAGTTTCACTTTTAAATAGGGTCAAGGAATAATGTGTAAAATAAAGAAGAAATAAAAAAAATAAAGAAAATAAAGAAATTTTGTATGCGATTCTGCCCAGTAATCTATATACCTACCTATATAGAAATAAGTCGTTTTTTTTGTAAGTGTTCGCATAACTCCCGCATTTCACAATGGATTGCTGTGAAAATTCACAAAAATTTTCGCACCGATCTTCTTTAGGTGTTAACGTCGCCGTTTTTGAAAAAAAAGCTTTTACTATATGGTGCCATGATGATCCAGGGGTTGTGTGGGGTCATGTGTCGTATCGTATCAAAGGGGGTAGCAAAAAAAATTCAGAGCTTAAGTCAGATTTTGTCCAGCTCTAACCATTGGGAGACACCGTACCGTTGCAAAGCACGGGTAACTCGTATTTAATATAATTCCTTAGATTAACATGTGGCCTATCTTTTTCGTTCTATACTATTAGAAATCACTCCCCTAAAAGGGAGTCGGGCGTGCGTCCAATATCCACCCCCTTACCCCTCTTAATTAGAATAAGAATCGGAATAAAATCCCGTCCTAGATGAAGGTAGGTACTAGGTAGTGCCTTATCTTGAAGTGAGGTGACATGGTGTGAGGTCTCGACATTTTATAATACGAACATCACCCACCAGATGTCGTCGCAGTACAAAGTGCGATAAGAAAAAAGTTGAATTTCGCTGAAATATTCATTCGACAATATAATTATTGATCAGTAGTTCATACTAAAAACATAACTCTTCATCTAAGAAATAGGTACCAATTCAGTATTTAATGAGAGATAACCCTCCTTGTATCCTAATTGCCAAAGATTTTCTTTAAACGGTTGTTTCAGAAACTGAGCATATTTACAAACTACTTGACAGCGGGTACAATGTCATTAAAAAAGAAACAAGAAGAATCTTGTGAAAATTATGAAATCCATGATCAAGGTTTTTTACTTCGTTTTGTTCATTGGTTCTGTTATTTTGACTACAGCTTCTCAATCACGGATCAGGGTTCGAATGTGGTTTATTTTTAGCAATGGGCTTCGGTACCCTTATAACGTCACACGTTTCTTTACTTTGTAATAATTTAAAAAGTCAATGTCTTCTTTTTCTCTTTGAGGATTTGTACATCTTAATGTTTTATGAAGTATTTCTGGTCATATCTGTAATGTTAATAGGTACTACTGGTAACGATCACATCTCTAGTGCCATCTATCGGCCGATGTACCGAACTTAATTGTATTGAAATATAATTTTGAGTTTGGTCACAAATTAGTAATGAATTCCACCTCCACTCTGAGGGGAGGACGGGGAAGACGATGATTGTCATGTTGATGTGGGCGCGCTAATATAACTACCGATATAACTTGCGATTAGAATTATTAAGATCCTTCAGTGAATTTACGCATCGAAGCGTTATGGAGGTGATGATAATTTTAATACTCCAAATGAATTTTGGGAATATTTTTGCATAATATTACTAAGGTATAATGATTATGGATTAATTTTATTCTTCTTCCTCTTTGAGTAAATCTTAGATCTGTTTGGTTAGGGCTCAAGTCTCGTTCCTGCGATGAAGAGGTCCAACTCTCTCTACATCTTTTCGGTGGACATCCCGGTGGTCGGCGTCCTTCAGGGATCTCTTGCATGACGAGCTTAGCTTGGATTAATCAATAAGTTATTAGACGAGTTACTGCAAAACTATGATGCTGTGAGTAGAATGAATTTGAATAAAATCAATTAATGATATGGATATGTTTAGAGAATGAATGACGACAGATTGATTAACAAGACAAATATAAAAAGGATGCATAAACTAATACCACATCGACAATGCCGATGAGATCGTCAAGGACGGGCACGTTTTTAGAGAAAGATGTCATGTTGAGGGAATGGATGACGACAAGATGGCTATATGACAGTAGGTATGGGCGAGTGAAAAAAATAGTAAATAATGTCGACCAGATCCTCAAGCACCAACGCGTTGGATAGAAGGAAGTCTTTTTCGGCTACAATTGCAACATCTATAAAAAAACCAGTACTTAATCGACAATCTATATAACTAAAGGAAAGTCGTTTTTTTGTAAGTGTTCGCATAACTCCCGCATTTTACGATGGATTGCTGTGAAAATTTACATAAACACTTCTACCGATCCGCTTCAGGTTTTGACAGCGCCATTTTTGGGAAAAAAAAATATTTTAAGAGATATTTAACTTTAAAATCGAAATACGTAGGCAAGTACCAAAACAATGCGGCCATCTTGGAATCTATATTGTAACCATAGATTGTTATGAGTAGACGGGGATGTCGGATTTCAGAGACAATAGATTAAAATTGTTACCAAGCGTAGATGTTTAAAAAAAACTTTCTACCTATATTTCTTTCACTTGTGTATTTCAACCATAGACTCAACTCATATTTTAAAATTATTTGTTTGTAGTTGTATGAGACTCATTGTATTTTTTATAAAGTTTTTTTGGGAGACACCGAGAGATGTAATGATGATGAAGGGATCGTCATGCTTACGGTACCATATGAAGGGATGTTGAAAAAGCAATTCAGATCTTAAGTCACGACTTGATCAAACCATCGGGAGACACCGGGCCGTTGCGAAGCACGGTTAACTCAGCTAGTAATAAACTAAACATGTCAACGCACTCAAGAGCCTCTAATAAAATTCGCAGATTGCAAAGACATATGTAGGTACGGCGGATTGCACTACATACGTAGGAAAGAAAAATGATCATTACTTCTTTGTATAGAACAAATTGCAATATTATCTCCATTTTCTCTACTAAGCAATGGTTTCAGTTTGTTTTTTTTTATGTAAGGGGTAACTTTCAGTGAGGGATGGTGTTATTTTTTGTTATCATTAACTACCTTCCTTTAAATGTTTTCTCAGTCCTTCACGACTCACCCTAAACCAGCGTTGTCAATCTTCTGGTGGGTAATTGACAGATGCAATTTGCAGAACAAACAATTAGGGTAAACAGAATGATACATTTGAAGCTGGAGAGACTGTTTTTTTTTAAAGAAAACCTTTGATGGTGTAATTATTGCGTTTTTAATTAGAAAAGTAATTCAAACATTATTTTTCTCCTACTTTTTCAGCCCGGGTCTTTCCACCGCTAGATACAAGTCTCATTAAAACGTTTCCATCATTTTCTGTTGCTTAAACATTACTTTGATACAATTATTTCCATTGAGGGCAAAAATGTTTAACTGCTTTTTACGAAGTCTTCTCCAAGCATTCCCAGCTATGTCAATTTGAACCGTTCGGATAAGATCAGTAATCTGTAGTAAAACGAAGGAATGAAGGTTCTTGATGATGGAATAAAATTCATTGGTGACTTTGAAAGACAATTCCTATTAAATTAATGTAAGTAATTCTTAAAAAAATATGATGTCCTAAGAAAATTGATTTAGGTAATAAGGAAAGCGATTGAGTAGAAAATTGGAAACGAAATTAAGTGTTGCAAAAAGTTGGAGCTGCTTACAGAAAATGGCGATGCAGAAATAGTGGACGAAAAAGATCATCTAAAGGTGATTTTTAAAAGAATTAATTGTTTCGGATCAATATTTAGGAAAGACCTTACTTCGTCGGAATCCGGAAAACGAATTCGGCATGGACTTGAATTCATGTCATGAAATTTAGGAAAAATAGGGATGAATAGGTATATGATTATAAAATAGCCCGAATCTAAATAGGTACTTGTGATTAAGAATAATTTACGATATTATTAAAAATTTCCTTTGATGTTATAACAATGCTGGTTTGTACAATTCACCCCCTACGAATTGTCCGCATTGTTCCCGGCAGGGGAAGATCCAGGTATTTATAACATGTATGGAGGGACAGAGAGATATTGTAATAGCGGGAAGGTAAGTGAAACAATGTTATCTGATAGACTCTGTAATGCCATGGACATGTGTTGGGGGCTTATACCTGTCTGCCCGCTGTGTTTCTACATCGATCGTAGTTTCGTAGAGGGTTCACCTCTCTCAGAGACAGTTTTCCACCAAAAATTATCGAAGACGATCTGTGATAATACCGAATTTGCAATGATTGAACAATTTCCCTCTCTGGATTTTTTTTTAAACGTTAGAATATTGAAATATTTTCTTTTCTTTTTATTTTATTTTACTAAAAACTACCTTATTTTTGTTCTAAAATCTGCGCACTATTTTTCAGCTCTGTTACTTTAATAGTTTCTGAAATATAGGCGATTTGTTTAAAAACATTCAACCCTATTTCTAACTCACTTAGGGGTGGAATTCAAAAATCCTACTTAAATGGTATGATATGTAAAATTGCAACATCCTGAAATAAGCGACTTGGGTTGCAGTTGACACATTGTTTTACATGTTAAAATTGCAGTAAAAAGCAATCCAATTGATTCGACCGCACATCAAAGGAAAACAAAAATAAATACGATGGGATTTACATTCATGTGACAATTTAGGGCGATGAAAATTTAATCGGTGTATTCAAATAGTGACACTGTCGTAATCCTAAGTTATTCTGACGACTTTGTTAGTACAATAACCCAGTTGAATAACATGGACCCAACTGACATTTCGGTTTGAATAGAAGACTGCGTTGTAAGATGGACTGGACCACTAATGGCCGACTACATTCACTGTCTGCAGCAACAGGACGTAAGTACACTTTGGGGTTACCAGAATTAATTGTTTCCCGACCCAGTTTGACATAAGAGAATGTCTTACATGTGCACTTACGAGAACTCCTTAATAAATTAATTGCAAGATATTACTTAACAGCCACCAGGCAGTCGTACGAACGAAGTTAGATAAGACGTTTTCAGATATACATACGTACGAGTATATGAAAAGTTTGATATTAAGGGCATGGCACCAGGAATGACGTCACAGTCTTTTCCCACGGCATTAAGGTTCAAATTCGCATGACTATCGCATGATAAAATGGTAAAAATAGCGTTTTCTTCCATTTTTTGGGGTTAATTCTGCGTCTATCAAAACACCTTTACGGTTATTCCCTAGATTTTATTGCATATTAACAGTGCAAAAAAAAAATTCATCCGCGACTTTCGGGGAATGAGTTTCCGTCTTTCGGAAAAAAGAGGTGTTTTTAAATATTTTTTTTTGAGAAATCTATACGAGATATAAAAAATCCTTTACGGTTATTCCCTAGATAAAGATTCAATGCATCTACCCTATTTTGTTCCAAAGCATATTTGGTAACGGTTATCGAGATAGAAGGTCTCCCGTTTTTAGAAATTTTTAAAATGTCGGTATGCATACTCTTAAAGTAATTTTCGTGTTCCTTCTACATCCACTTTTCCAACTGCGTTTTACTTGAGACATTGGGGACAATTTGGAAGCAAATTAAGTGTTGAAAAAAGACTTTTTTTTATCTATAAATAAATCTAAAATTACCTACGCAGTTCAAAACCTATTGAATTGATTCAATAATGAATTATTTTATAAATATTTAGTTTACATAGTTAGTATAATCACTTCAAGTGTTTTAAGATGCCTTGTTTTATTCTGTAGGTACCTATGATTATTTCATATATTATCGAGCCTTTTATGATTTGCCTTTTGATTGTTGATATGAGGCGCTAAACTGTTTGTGCTCGTGAAAAAATAATGAATATCTTTATATTCAAATTTTACAATGTGTTTGATCAAGTATTCTGTGATGATCTTCTTAATTGTAATTAAGCATAGCCCGTACTAAGACAGATGTATCGCAACCCTCATTTTCATAGTATTTATGTATCTAATATTTACTTATTAGCATAATAAAGTTGTTGAGTAGGAAACATTAATTTAACATAATCCATATGTTGAAAGATATAAAAGCTTTTACAATTAATAATGTACTTGAAGAAAACTATTCGTACATGAAATTGAGCTTTGCTAAAGCTCGAGGCTAATAATTAATGAGCTGATGATAAGGGTAGTAGTAAACAAGAGGGTAGGAAACGGATATCTAAATAGTAAGAATATCAAGTATTGAAAAACCGTACGTAGTAAATTGTTTTAGGTATTATAAGGTATATAAACTACTTATAAGTTATTGCTGGAATAATATTATATTTTATAGTGGGTCCCGTGAATAGTATATTCACAGAATTTGGCATTTTTTATTAACTAACTACTCATACTGCCACTCTACCACGCCCTTCAAAGTTCTTCGAAGCAACACATCAGAAAGTAGAGGGTCTTGGTCTTACGTACTTTCCATACTGATTCTACATACGTACATAGCTACTATACATATGTACCTATAGTAAGTATGATTACTGAAAGAATTCGAATTGCATTATCTCTCAATAATACAATAGGTAGGTATGTATGCATGTAGTACTTTTACGCGGAAAATTATTTTCATTCATTCACAGTAGGTATGTACAATGTACATTCGATATTTCAAATTTTCATTCATGAAAAGTGAAAATTCGACGAAAATTTTTAGTCACCCACGAACGCGTCGCTGCTTTAAATTTACATACATATTTATAGAACTTGTAAAATTTGCCAAAGGCCCATCGTTACAAACATTTGGCTTTTACCAGTATTATGTAATGGAATAATATGGTGTGGTGATTTATCGTCATGGTGATCGTTGTACCCTCCAGTAATTCCTCATTATATTAATAGGTAATTGGTTGTACCTGCTGGTAGATCAATATCTCGTACATTATTATCTAACATATTTTAGAGTGTTTGATGTGAGATATAGGTAGAAATTTATATACTTATCCGAGAATCAAACCAGGAAGGCTCGCCATTGTTTGGATACCGCATGAGTGAATACTGCTTTTTTTTTAATTTTGTGAAGTGTAAGCAAAATATTTTGAAAAAACAACAAAGAAAAATATTTATTTATTTTGGGAAAAAACTTTGGGAAAGACATAATATATAATTAAAAGGGAGCTTCGATGACTTCCTATACCTGAATGAGCCAGCGACTGAATATATGAAGAACGTTCAATTTAATTTCTGACGGCCAAGCTTGCTTGCGAAATTTACCATTGCCCAATGCCCAACCTTCAAACTTTTTTCTTTGAAGGATGTGATATACTTCTATTGACCATACGATAAATAAATAATAATCATTAAAACAAACTTTATTTCACTTCACATTTTAATGAAATAAAAACAAAATTGAGGTAACCCCTAGAAATCCTTAAAAACATTTTCGAGATACGTTAATCTTCAGCGAAAGATCAACTCAAACGGATTTTCTTTTCTATTTTTGTAAATTATTAATGTGTGTTAGCTTAATAATATTCCTTGGTTACCCCGGGTAACTGAAACTAGTAACTAATATAATACCTAATTAATTGGTATTACAATAAGGGCGGAAAAGAATCGTTAAATTTTGTAATAATATCGAACTTAATCAGAAACACTCGTATATCATTCTTCCTAATTAGGTATCTTATATTATAAGTGAGTACCTACTTATCATCTAATGATGTTTATGCGTAGGGTGTTTTCAAGTACCTAATAGGAATCGGGTACCTACACGTTATAAGTGCCTACCTCCATAAACTGTAAAGATTCTTCTTTTCAACCCGCAACCGTCTATGCCGAAACATAACCCTCCTCCAACCTTTTCCATGTTAAAGCTCGCAACCCAACTATGACGTCTCGGTTATTTCCCACGCGTCAAGGTTTAAAATCGCATGAAAAATCCCATGGTAAATTAGTAAAAATGGCGTTTTTTTTCCATTTTTTGAGGTTAATTTCGCTTTATTTAAAAACTTTTATGGTCATAAAAAAAATCTCATCGACTATCGGGAAACGAGTTTCTGTCTTTCGGAAAAAAGATCAGAGGTGTTTTTTGCATTTTTTTTTGAGAAATCTATACAAGATATAAAAAAAATCCTTTACGGTCATATTTAAAATCGCTTGTCTAAGGTCTCCCGTTTTTAGAATTTTTTGAAGTGTCAATATGCCTACGTTTAAACTAACTATTTACCCATACCGTCTTGTTTATCAATAAACCTTCGTTGGAGCTGAACTGCTCGTAGGTACATCCATAGTCGGAATTCCGAGCAACATGACCAGCCCAACTAAGTAGGTTTTTCCTTTTTCTTTTCTAATTTCACATACATACTTATGTATGATGTCAAAAAAGCTTTAACTAAAAAGGCTGTTTCATATTATATCAGGAAATTTCTGATTTTTCTGAAATATTTCGTGAGTTGAAACTATTTCCTAAGCTTTCAGTATTTTGAGAATTGAAAATAAATCCTTATTGACATGAAAGCATTTCCACATACTTACAAGATACTTCCATATTACCTTCAAAGTACCTAATATTTCTAATTTCCGTTGCCAAGGTTTTTAAATACTGAGTCTGTCCATATTTTTTCATCCTACTCCTTAACTTGTCAAATAGAATTATGTCATTTTGATATTTTATGAAAGAACATCCCCAGTTCCTGTATCTCCTCATTTGAAGAGTTGTCATAGGGATGAATGTAGTCCAAATACCCAAAGTAATATTGAGGGTAGATTCCCGGGAAGGTCTCTTCTACTCGTACCTATATTCTTTAATATAATATTACTTAATACTTTGACTGTAAATATGAATAGGGGATGATTTTGAGGGATGTTAGTTATATTAACTCATTACAAATTAGATGCTACATTGCTGCATGTTTGTACATAGTATAATTCTTCTTCTTTTAGTGGACCACGAACGTGAATGACGGCAAACTGTTGAGTGAGATGTGAACGTGTAGATGGAGCTGCAGTACTTTTCTTTTGTACTTTTGAGTATTTAAAGGTGCTTTTTTAAAATACATTTTGATGATGTTAGGTGGTTGCTGCTAGGGGTGTGTATATGGGTGTAGTTCTTTTTATACTGACGACTGATCAGTGATCATGGTTAATTTGTTGTGCTGGTCCGACTGCACCACTGCGCGTGAACTTGTAAAGGCACCCTAATGACAATGTCTCTCTGAACATTATATAAAGTTGAAGTTCGTAGCGTTAAACCATCTTGTTCCTGTTTGATATGTCTAGATCAGTGGTCGATAAGTATATTAATATGTCTAGATCAGTGCTCTGGATTCATAAGATTGCTGTTTCTATTCCTTCTAAGTTGACTGCCAGCTACCCCTTGTAAGAATGCATTGTAACCTCCTTGGATAAGGACACTGAAGGAACTTAATTTAGAGGTGGGGTTTCCCTGGGGGGCTCACCCTGGGCCCACCTCTTAATAAGTTTTGCCTAGAAGTGCGGGTAAAGATGTCACTATTAATGCGCCTGAGCTACCCGGAGACGTGGAGGGCCTTTTTGGAGGGATTTTCCTTCATTGCCAGCTACCCCTCCATCTTTTGGGTGCTCAACTTAACGTGTGTGATACAAAATAGTAGGTACAAAAATACTGTACACCAACAGGTCTAATACACTTACATTTTAAATGTTAAAGGTTCAAAGTTGTTTCTTAATTATTAAACCGGATGAGTTTAATAAGATTATCAACGTTACCCGGTCAATTTATTAAAACGTTACAGAAAGCTGATAGTTGGACGGTTTATATGAATTTCACTTGAATAATTAGTTTTTTTCCGATGAGTGAACACACAGACCCTTATTACTATTTCATACTCGCAATGTGTATAACTATAAATAATATCTGAGTACGGATTAATCACAAACGAAATTCATAATATAGTACGACACTGGACCGCTTGGGGGCACTTTGTGAGTTTAACAAACATTCATTTATTCAACAGCTTAAACTTAGGCGTACCAATTTGAACCTCTTACCGTAATAAAATGATGTTCTTTAATCCATTTTCGTGTGTATGGATGTTGGATAAATTTATTTTGAAATGTGACGTTTTGTATTATAGCTGGGGTCGTTGTATGTTAGATGAAACACATCCCTTGTGTGCTCCCCGTGTGACCTCGGGGGTGTGGATCGGACAAGTCGAGCATTCATAAATATCTGGATACATACGCAGTGGGGATATTATTACGAATATGTGCTCCTTCCTAATGATAACTCAGGTGAAATTCAGTCAAATGTTTTGTTAATGTTCTAAAAAGGGGGCTTAGAATATGATTGAGTTTTGTGAGGACGTGAGACGTTCATCATGTTCAAACGAGTGATTTACAAAATGAAACTATGTGCAGTGCGAAGGAAGGGTTTCTGTAGTAGGGAAGCTGGGACCAAAAATTTTAATTTTATGATAACATTAATATTATGTCTAAATTTCAAAAGGGAATTTGATGAGAATCTCAGGTATTTTAAAGATTGTTATGTACAAAGGTACCTCCCTACGTCAGTTCAGGTGGAATTTGGGTTGCATAGTATCAAAAACAGCAATTTGTCGATTTAGCGCAATTTGAGTTAAAACACGTTGCCAGACGCTCAGATTCTAGATGGACCAAAAAGATTCTCAAGTGGCAACCTAGAACAAGCAAAAGTAGCGTAGGAAGACATCAGGCAAGATGGTTTGACGAAGTGATGCGAATCGCAGGAAGCAAGTGGATGCAGCTTGCCTAGGATAGGGATCCGTGGAGAGTCAAAGGGGACTCCTGTGTCCAGCATTGGAAACAAAACGGCTGAGGAAGAAGAAGAAGAAGAGTTAAAAATGTGTGAATATTTTGTCGCTGCCACACGCTTTCAGGTTTCCAGAGGTTTTTTTGTGTTCATGAGTTAAAAGGCGTCAACGGTCAGTTACGTACACGAGCCAAGACAAACGTTTCATCCACATTCCGAACGCCTTTTTACTCATATACGCAAAAAATATTTATTGACCCATTTTTTTTTACCTAGAACGTAATCTTTCATTTTGTGATATTTATATAATAATGTTATTTTGTATTTTCAATGACATAACGGAAAACTAAATTTATAAAATTGACCTTTCTGAAAGTGTAATAATACCTGTCTGAGTTCGACAGTTTTTACGTCCCAAAGCTCTAGAGAGAATGTAGTTCCTTCTAGTAAATATAATGTTGAAGGAGGTTGATGTGTACAAATGGAAAAAAGATTTTAAGTAAATCATCCCTACGTAGACGACTTGCAGAGAGCTTTACTTGATGTTGTAGCTTCTGCTCCTACTACTACTAGTGCTACGACGTATAGAGCTACGATAATATCTACGACAGCATAATCTGATGAATACTGCGTCTTTCCAAGTCTCTCGAACTACGGCAGGGGAAGAAAACCAAAAAAATAGGTAAATCTACTTCAATTTAAATTTCAAAATTATTTTTATTTTTCTCGATGTTATTTTTTTTTAATATAAAATACATTTCCTCAAATAACCTGCTTACATTTTCAAAAATATTCAATGCTATTGTTTCTTGATTTTCGGGTAAACCGTGTGAAGATAAACTTGATCGACGTTTCGACACTCCTACGTGACTCCTACTGGTGTCTTCCTCTGTGGATGAATGTATGAGAAATGTGTTCTTGTACTGTGGAGTTTTAACTTGTGCAGCGTGAGCAGGTGTAGTGTGTAGGTGTAGTGTTTGTAGTGTATGGATATATTCAATGCTTTTTGTTAGATTTTTTTTTACTTTTACGGGAATTCGTCATACGTGCTCGTCAGCTTACAATGTCTAAGCATTGTATACAGTTCTAGTACAGGAAATGTATGTTTTCAAGAATTTTAAACGTTTCCTAAATTGGGCGTCATCGTATATATTACCTAGGGAATGTATACAATGCCTAGATTCCAAACACTTGGTTATGTATTAAGTATACAAATTCCTAAAATACACAATCGACAGCAGGATATGGTGGAATAGCCGAACGTTGCCCCGGGCACAAAGCGATCACTTACGCCAGCCAAAGCCGACTCGTAATCGTCGGAACATCCATCCCGCTTTCTCCCCAAGGTAATTTAGATAAAAGCTACATCATGTGAATGAATATACCTCTCGCTTCTGTTGAGAAAAATCTGTGATGTTCTATCTGAAACTGTTCTATAAGTATTCTAGAACTAATCTAGGACCTAAATAAATTTATACCTGAGTCGAGATATTATTATAAGATGGTTTTCAATTCCTGCACGAGTCTTGTGACTGAAGTTTGACTGAAATCTACATCGAGTAGAGTTACTGAGAATTAAAATGTTTGCAGACTTCCATACTTGATGTATTATGGGTACAATGTTACACTTAGAAAATGTGTAAACGAAAAGCAACCGTGTATGTAAAAGTGAATATTATGCGGAAATTCAAATCAAATCCTTTAGACATATATATATATATATATATATTATGTAAACTATAAAGGCAAAGCACCCGAACACTAGTGATTAGGGTGCTTCTTAAAATTGAAATTTCGAAATGTTAACGGGACACCCTGCTATTCTGTTCTCCTATGTAAAAAATGGAACTACAATTTTTTTTCTGAATTTTTAAACATGGTTTAGGAGTCGCTACTCGGTGTTGAAAATTTCATAATAATTAGTATTAAAATCAGTTTGATACACCGGCCTGGCTGGGGTACGCCTAGGGAAATAGAAACTCAACTGAAATAATGTATTATGCTTGTTGCTGTATTCGATGGATATAAATATAGAGAAAAAAAATGAAAAAAAAGGTTTGTATTTTTTTTTCATATACTTATTAAATTTTCTTCAAGTGGTAGCGACCCCTAATACCTAGTTGTTGAAAAATTCTAAAAAAAAATCTGTAGCATTTTTTTATAGCACAGAATAAAAAACCGGGGTGTCCCCTCGAAATTTCAAAAAATTCTTTTGGACCATATAAGAAGCACCCTACTAGTGATAGGCACATATACGTTATTCTGTAGGTATAATCTGTTGGGAAAAAGTAAGTATGTTTATCAATTAGTAGAATTGGAACACCTCGCCTGGGAATGAAACACTACATATTTATAAAGAATTATTTTTATATGAAATAGTTTCTTTTGTAAAAATAACAAAGGTGTAAAAATAGTTCATGATTGAGGAAGAAGGCCGAAGACGTTAAAGCGATCTTTGCAGAATCTAAATACGATTGCAGAGATTGGCGAGTGACAGGACGACGTGGAGAGAAAGAACTAAAATACTTGCTACAAACCAATCTGCAGGATTCTAAACACATCATTATCAATTTTCTGTAGACTTTTCTCACTGGTAATACTGAGACGTACGTTGCAAGTCATGCCTCCGCGTATTAAAGTGTTTGTTAGATTCATATTTGCGCACAATATGCGTCATTATTTTACTGATATTTTGCCGTCCGTAACATAGGTGGGCACCCAGAATCCTACAGTGGAGGCCCTGGAACAAAAGGAGAAGTGTCGGAAGACCTCCTAAAAGGTGGTCTGATGACCTAGTCCAACAAGCCGGAAGAACCTGGATGCGGAGGGGGAGAAACAGAGAAGAGTGTAAGGAAATGGAAGAGGCCTACGTCCAGCAGTGGAGGGAGGAAGGCTGAGGAAGAAGAAGAAGAAGAACATATATTACAAATTGAAATTACCATAAATTTTTCAATAGGAAACCTCATGATTACTCGTAGATATAATGTGAACATAACAATATTTCACTGTGTTCAGGTGGTAATTGAATATTTCTAGGAAATCGTGGAATTCTGTGGTAAATTTAATATTCATATTAAGGGCTTGGCACCAGGAATGACGTCACAGTCTTTTCCCACGGCATTTAGGTTCAAAATCACGTAAACAATCGCATGATGAAATGGTAAAAATAGCGTTTTTTCCATTTTTTGTTGTTAATTTTGCGTCTATCAAAAAATTTTCACGGTTATTCCCTAGATTTTAATGCATGTTATTAGAACAACAAAAAAATTTACTCCGCGACTTTCGGGAAACGAGTTTTCGTCTTTTGGAAAAAAGATCAGAGGTGTTTGTCAATTTTTTTTTTGAGAAATCTATACAAGATATAAAAAATCTTTTGCGGTTATTCCCTAGATAAAGGTTCAATGCATCTACCCTATTTTGTTCCAAAGCATATTTAGTAACGGTTGTCGAGATAGAAGGTCTCCCGTTTTTAGAAATTTTTGAAATGTCGGTATGCATACTCTTAACAACATGAAAGCGTCCATTAGTGTTTACACGTATTACTGATAATATAATTATGAACAGAGTGTGCATTTTAAAATACTTTTCAACATCATGTTAGCTTCATACTATATCGTTTTTGTTTTCAAGCAATGGACAGAATTATTACAGAACTTATTGCGTTTTACTGTGAGATAGAAATCGCAATGAGTGTTTTAGAGAGAGGCAATGGCAAAACAAAACAGCCTCACTAAAGTGGAATAAGGCTGAACAGTGAACATGTAATCATGGCAACAAAGGAGAAAGAAAAACAGGAACCCAGCAAGACCACGGTCAAGATGTTAGGGAGCTGTGGATGTCAGGAAGGGAGGCCTGTGTCCATTACTGGATTGGATAGTAAGTTGATTATGATGATCGTTGTTGTTAAAATTTTCATTGAAAGAGTATTTTGTTGGGGGAGTTGGATGGAGCACGGTCTTCCAATCTTCACATCCAAGGTGCCGGATTCGAATCCCGGGGCCGACGATGTATTTTGCACTTCGCGACACAATCTTTTACCTTGATGTGAAGGTGTGCAGGAAAGAATCTGGAATCGAATGATAAATAATTTAACCTTTTTTTACTAATACTGTTTTCAGGTGTCCTGCAAAAATCTGATAATATAAAAATCCAGCAGACGATCAGTCATAAGCCTGATGGAAAGACCATCCTTTGCTGTAAGTACATCCGTTGAGATAACTACTTACCATAATAATTTTTCGTCCAGCAACAAAGGTTTAACACATCCTATATTTCATTGATTTACCTACTAATTACAATATGCTCCCGAGTTCCGAGCAAACGGTGTTCATGAGTAAAAAGGCGTCAACCGTCAGCTACGTACACGTCAAGACGAACATTTAGTCCACACCCCTTTTTACTCACGAACACCACTTGGACGCGACCCATGGCGAGCATGTAGCGAGAGCAAAAACTGGTGACGACAAACAAAATAGATGCTCTGTACGTAAAATAAATTGTCCGTTTATTGTGTCTTTTCTACCAACCAACCCATTATTAATTATTATACCAGGGGTTTACAATTGTTAATTAACATTATTAATAATATGTTCATTCGTCGTTTAAGTTTATTTTATTTTATTTTTATTTTACATATAAGGGACACTGACAGAGAGTTAACAAAACATACACAATAACAAAACATAAAATATGAAACGCGTCAACCCTCCAATTAGAAGTGTCCACAACTTACATAAATCAAAATTATTACCATTCTATATCTATAACTACATATATACGTAGGTATATACAACTATTATTCTATATCCACATCTTTTATTTTCAAATAAAAATATCAAACAAAAAGACAACAATAATAATCATTGAATGTTACTAGCAATATGGAAGTTTAGGAAGAGAGAGAGAGAGAGTGCAAGGGAAGGGGGAGAGATTTACCACAACAAATAGATTAAGTAAACAACACCTGTCATTCACACAATGATTAGGAGGCAGGTATTGAGTAACCGAATTTATAATGTTAATTAACCTATGTACGGACTTACGCAAACTAAGCCATCGGTCATTATGGTGTATGAGATAACGGACAGTGCATAGAATCAAATGTCTATCAAATGTCCGTTTCAGCTGAAATATTTCACGTTCTTTAGGTATATAGAATCCGACCCCCCACTAGGTAACCTCGCTCCAGAAAATAGCAGTCGTAACGGTATTGTTAGTGACCAACGTCAGGGGTCCCTCGCATCGCATCTCACTGGCATATCTCGACATACGACTATAAAGTATTGCTGTTTCCGTGCTAAGCCAGTATTTACAAATAACGACTCCTAACAAAAGTACACCAAAATCTGAAATACATTTTAGTTCTTACCAGTAGGTAGGTATAGTTCTACACTCATGATGCGATATATTTTTTTTTTGTTCCAGATATGTAATACCTGGCGACGACGTGCTAAAATAATAATTCAATATTATAGTGAAACACCCGTAAAATAAAATGTTTTTTTTTATTAATAGTTTACAATCGTTCTAATTAATTATTGTCCGTTATTAAAGTGCTGGAATACTACCTACTACCTGCATTACTTACATTTGATACAATCTAGCATTATAACGCTCTGTAAAACGTCCGTCACCTACTATTTTTTGATAAGTACTTAAACTAAGTTTTGACTAAGATGATGAAATAAACGATTAGCTCGCCCTGGTGCGCATTAGTTATTAAGGCAAATGTGTATTATTTTATGATATATTTTTTAATCATCATGTAAAGAATAAATAGAATAATGAAAATAAGATTTTCTATGCAATGTCCGTTAGTGTCCGTTACGATACTATGGTAATGCTGTTTACGTAACCCCAAAATTCAAGTAAGTTCTATTCATCTGACGTGATGAATGAGTCTGAGTGACGATATTATAATAATTCTCGCCGGGTCACCTTTCAGAACCAAATCCCACGATTATGAAAGGAACCAAAGGGACCCCTTAGTGGTGACACAGTTTGAGAACATTAGCGTACACGAGACCACAGATAACATATTGTTATAAAAACTTTATTTTATATATTATTTTTATTTATTTATTTTGAGAACACAACAGCTTGGATTAAGATTTTATCATAATACGTTAGACACATTCAGATTTTATAGCGCCAATTACAGTATTCTTTTAGTGCTATCAACAAAATTATACATTTTTGTGAACAAAATACACAATTTTTCTTTTTTTTTCAATACATATGCAAAAGACCCGGTAAATACAAATTTAGAGGAAAATCTCTTAGCCAGTTGGCAGCAATTTTTCATTTTATAATCTTAACTCTCAACTACCTCATTTATAATATTCCTGCATACCTTATTCTTCACTCACAGTTTTACATAGACGTAATATAGTTGGACAAACTCTTACATAAAAATGTCACAACCCTAATCCACTTATCTCTATCACCCGCCAGGCTCTTCATTTCTTGGTAACTGCCACAGCGCACATCGCTGATCATCTAGTCCATGTAGCAATTGCCGGGGCGACCTCTATGGATTTTGTTTGCCACCGTTCCTTCGGGATAGTAAAGAGCAGGGTCGGATGCCTCTAATCGCGTAAGCCGTTTCCACAGTTTCACTCATCTGTGATTGCTGTATTATCAAAAGGTCCATGCTATCAACAAAGGGTAGAGTAAGCCGCCTTTGATTAAAATACACTCACTTACCAAATACCTTTTCGTCATTATGTCGTGAGGTACAACATTATTTAATCTATATAACTATACCAACCTACATTTTATTATTTACCTACATAATCCATGGGCTTAAAAATATTGTTTTTGATGATCCATAATCTCTAACCATCATACTACGCACCATGATCACTTTTCTCAATGTGGGGTAACCAGGGTCAAGTCTAATATCACTGATTTAGTGTATTTTTTTGACAATTTACATCCAGACCTGAACTGAATTAAATCAGTTTTTAGAATTCTGTATGCCACCATGTACTAACCAATTATAAAAGTTTATAAAACTAGAAAATTTTGAGAATACTTGGGACTAGTTTTTGTAGTGACCTACTTGTAAATTTCGAATCGTGACTAATATCATATACGGGTCGGGAGACCCAAGGAAAGGTGGTCTGATGATATTAGGAAATGTGCCGGTGGTAGATGGATGCAGTGTGCCCAAAACAGAGAGCTGTGGAAGACCAAAGAGGAGGCCTATGTCCAACAATGGACCTGAGTGGCTGCGGAAGAAGGAGAAGATAATTTAGATATTCACTATTTTTTTCATGGCACGATGGTAATATGTATCAGATAGGCCTACAATTGTTTTTGTATCAACAAGGTATAGTACCTACTATTCACCTATTTTGTAAAAAAAAGTCATGCATGTTTTTCAATAATTCGTGCTTCTGTGACCAATAATGTCTTGTGCCTACTTGTAAGTCAGTATTGACAAAAACTATACTTAACTCTAAAATTGCAAAACATCGCGTAAAATAAATTGGGGGTGTTTAGGTACCCCTAGAAGTGCCGTATGTCTAAACTTAAAAGCTTGACCACACATTTTGGTACACCCTGGACTGTACAGGTACGAGTTGGTATTAAAATTTGTTTTGAAATTTATATTACCTTTTTTTTAATTAAGGCCATTCTGACTTTGTTTTAACTTTTTTTTGTGTAAAAATATTTACGGCCCTTTGTAAATGAAAGCTTCCTTCCTAAAAAATTCGTTGCGCTTTTGAAATTCGTTTCCAATTTTGAAATTGTTGGACTTCAAAGGATTTTTGTGGAGAAAAAAAATGTTATTAAAATTTTATCGCATCTGCTTCACACTAAAGAACAACAATGGGTAAAATACGAGTTGAACAAAAACGAAATATTAAAAGAGTATCTTCGTAAATATTGAGAAATATTAAAACTGTCTCCTCAAATAATATTTATATTCGGATTCACTATTTATTTATTATCTATCTTTGAATATTAATATTATTGATTTTTGTGTTTGATTTTGTGTCCATTCACACGTCTAGTATCTAATTATATCCATATGTATCTCAATCCCAATATTATTTATTTATATATCTATAGAAATTAATTCAGATTTACTTTCTCTATTTATTCACACATGCATATTACTCTTGTATCTATTAGTGTTCAGATTCGTATTTTTTTAGTTCATGCATACTTGCAGGTTTTCTTCTTTGTTTTTCTTTTTTTTTTGATTTTTTGTGTTTGTTATATTGTAGGTAAAATATGGAATCTTTGTTGGTCTGTTTATAAGTGATATGTTAATTTATGTTATTTGTTGTTGTGACTGTTTGATTCCGTTAAGAAAATAAAATAAAATAAAATAAAATAAATAAATAGACTTATTCATCATGGAAGACCTTCTATAGATAATTTATTCATTGTGTTTCTTTAATGAATATGTTAGTTTTAGTAAAATATTCTTAGTTAAGGGCTTGGCACCAAGAATTACGTCACAGTAATTTCCCACGGCATTAAGGTTCAAAATCCCGTGAACAATAATATAATAATAATAATAAATTTTATTTACCGTAAATATCTATGTACAATATAATTAAAATATAATCAATATGATATTTTGCACAATATGTTCTAATCCCCAAAAAGCAACTATCGTGCTGGTATAAGGGGACACACAAATATATACACATAGCATTAACACTTTACTTTATTTTCACTATAACATTTTACTTCTCATAAAATGAAATATTTTTTTTAAATAATAGGTTTTTTCCATTTTTTGGGGTTAATTTTGCGTCTATCAAAAAACTTTTACGGTTATTCCCTAGATTTTAATGCATATTATCAGTAAAAAAAATTTACTCCGCGACTTTCGGTAAACTAGTTTCCGTCTTTCGGAAAAAAGATCAGAGGTGTTAACATTTTTTTTTTGATAAATCTATACGAGATATAAAAAATCTTTTACGGTTATTCCCTAGATAAATGTTCAATGCATCTATCCTATTTGGTTCCAAAGCATATTTAGTAACGGTTGTCGAGATAGAAGGTCTCCCGTTTTTAGAAATTTTGGAAATGTCGGTATGCACACTCTTAACAAGAAGCCCTGCTAAACAAGAGACAATACTGGAGTTCATATTAAAGTACCTAGTATTAAAAAATAAATAAAATCAGGAAAACCTTATGAATAGAGTAACAATATTATTATTAAAAATATATTATAGAAATTTATTGTTCTATATAAGTACATACTTTTTTTAAGAAATTTTTATTTGTCGTTGAATAATTATTCATACCTACTATGTTTTTTTAATGTTTTTTTAAGGGTGTGAATACCGACATTTCAAAAATTTCTAAAAACGGGAGACCTTCTATCTCGACAACCGTAACTAAATATGCCTT
Source organism: Ceraclea dissimilis (assembly GCA_963576895.1). Taxonomy (NCBI): domain Eukaryota; kingdom Metazoa; phylum Arthropoda; class Insecta; order Trichoptera; family Leptoceridae; genus Ceraclea; species Ceraclea dissimilis. The sequence goes on from OY756360.1 coordinate 4,061,849, forward strand.
GGAACAAAATAAGGTAGATACATTGAACCTTTATCTAGGGAATAACCGTAAAAGTTTATTTATATCTTGTATAGATTTCTCAAAAAAAAAAATTCAATAACACCTCTGTACTTTTTTCCGAAAGACGGAAACTCGTTTCCCGAAAGTCGCGGGGTAAAATTTTTTTTGTACTGATAATATGCATCAAAATCTAGGGAATAACCGTAAAAGTTTTTTGATAGACGTAAAATCAACCCCAAGAAATGGAAAAAACGCTATTTTTACCATTTTATCGTGCAATTGTTCACGCGATTTTGAACCTTAATGCCGTGGGAAATGTCTGTGACGTCATTCCTGGTGCCATGCCCTTAATCAACAATATTAAAACCATTTCATCTAATGATAAACTTCATGCTTTTAGGAATCCATGGAGGGTCATACTGTCCATCAGAAAATTTACATCTGAGGCACTAGATATCTAATATGAGGCAATCAACTTGATTAGGTACCATGACTACTACCGACTACTTACAGACTTCTGTTTGTCTGAGACAAACAGATCCAATTCAGAGATACATCTCTAGAGACTGCCAGCCAGGAATATCCAATCTCCTTGATGTTACTTGATATTTTAATGAATTGAAGACTTGAAATGCCTAGAATGCTTCTCTGTCTATTTATTTTAGAGTCTTCGAAGCAAACCTATAAATTTTAAATTGCCACCTTCTCTTTTTTACTCCCATCGATAGAAAATTTTTAGGCGCTGTTTTCTCTCTTTTAATGCCATATCAATATTATTATCAATACGAAAAAAAATCTTTGCAATTTACGGTAAAAAGTTGCTGTCTTTCGAAAATAAATTCAGAGGTGATTTTCAGTTTTTTTTAGAAATCTAAACAGGATTATACCAAATATTTTACAGTCATTCACTAGATAAAGGTTCAATGTATCTACTATATTTTTTGCAAAGCATATTTTGTAAGATTGTCGAGATCTAATGTCTCAAAAATTTCTCTTTTTTAATGTCAGTACGTCTACTCTGAAGCTGTTGAATAGTCTTTAGACTCGGTTTGATATTAGATTATTAAAAATCGTGCAAAACAAATCTTCTTGTCTCTCTAAGTTCCCATTCAGGGTGAAATACTAATGTTTATCTAAATTGGTTATAATTGTGTTTCATTGCTAATACAATTTTTCATCCTTCGTTAGGTTGGTTATTATAGAGAATTAGTTTATATGAAACTGAAAATGTGGTCACTGTAAATCACAACTTACTCGTACCTAAATCGTAAATTTTACGACTAACATAACTAACGAAACATTCAGAAAAATATCCTTTCCTTTTCACAAGCCAACGTCTTATGTATCTCCTCTCCCTCAGTATTCTTGTCATCCTTTGGCAAAGTAATATCTGATACAGGGATCGCGTACATCATCGTTATCCTAGATTATGCTTGAGAAAACAGAAGTTACAAACTGTTAGTTTAGATGAGATATTTTATTTTATTTATTTTATTTTATTCCAATATAATACGGCTCAACGTGTACAGAAAAAGAGTATTCCAAAACAACACTCGAAATATAAACAAAAAAGGTAGAAAGTCTAAAAGCGGGAGGTGCCAGGTTCAAACCCCGGTGCTGGCGATGCATTCCACACTTTGGCTTTTAACCTAGTGGAAGGTGTGCAAGGAAGTATTTGATTTTGTGTATGCAAGCCCAGATCCTTAAAAAAAAGTTGTCGTGACGAAGAAGGTATCTTTTTGGTTTGCGATAAAGTATTTCTATGATGTTAACAAAATATAGCCAAAGGACTCGACTTTTTGCAGAGCTCTAATTACCTATATTCCAATCAAACTACCCGATCTTGTTATATTCTCGATACTTCTTTCCTACAAAAAAAGTTGACTATTCCTGTTTTAATCCAGTAAAAACGTTTAAGTTGTATTTCGGCTGAACCGCATTTTTTATCTAAACCTTGACCTGTTTATGCCTGGCCAAACACGTCCCGAAGTTCAGTTCCGGAATCGACCATTTTGCAAAAAAGTTCCGATCAAAACCTCTCTCTGACTTCAGCGTCACCCCGATTTTAAATTCAGAAAGAGATTTTGGTCGGAACCTTTTTGCTAAACGGTCGATTCCGGAACTGAACTTCGGGACGTTTGTGGCCAGCCTAAGTGGTAGTAAACAATGATCAAAATAAAGTGTGTAGACACTTTTATACCACACAGTGGTTCAATATACTATAAACCTATGTATGTGGTTTACCTACCTATCTGTATTAAGATAAATACGTAATTTATAAGGAAAAAAGGGTCGTGCGTTAAATGTGAAGAAATTGACAAAATTACTACGGGTACTACCTGAACACCGCACTTCGCTGAAATTTTAACGAAATCCTTTTTCTCTCTGTGTTATTTTCTCGGTTTTGTTTTTAGCCACTCAGTCTACCACTTCGTACTTACCTACATAGTAAATACTTTACTAGTAGGCACAAATCTCATACGTACATGTGTGCACATCAGCTTGCACAACTGATCGGTAGATTTAACACTTGATCAGTATAGATCTTGGATCATACATTCTGTTTTCTTTTGTTTTTTTTTTTTTACTTTTCTTTACTCTCTACCTACTCCTTGTTTCATATAACTTGGCCACTGGCTACATAGTGATTCTATACAAAAAGTGTGACAAGACGGATGAAACGAAATGTAATTGTTAAACTCTGTTGTGTATATTTGTCTATTTACTTTTTTTTTATATAATTGGGGCCAACCCTATAACTAATGAACAGCGATTGCACCGACTAAACAATAAGACCTTATTTTTTCAGTTATTCCACAGAAAAATAAATTTCAAATAGGTACCAATCCGTATATCCATCCGTCCGTATCCGTATACAGATTACTCGTGTATATCTTCGTTAGAACCGAAGTGTATCAATTTCACATACGACTATATTGACAGTTTGTGAGTACCGTACCTTTAACTTCATAACTGATATTTTTTTACGCGGTGATGTTTAAAACTTTAGGTGCAAATTTTAATAACTTCCAGGCTACAAACCATGATCTCTTGGGCTACTAGATAGTTTGTGAAATACAGCATTAGTCAACGAGTACCTATACTTAGCTAGGTTGTAGGTATAGAAAAAATGAATGAATGAATGAATGAAGATTTATTTCCCATATATACATATACACACTCATATCTACCTACTTGATCCTAAATTAAAATGAATTGTTATCAATTTAATTAATCTCCTTAATCGCCCTTAATCCCACATGATTATTAAAAGTTTGGCGGCGCTGGGAGCAGGGATCAAACTGATGTCAAAGGAGGTTTAAAGAGTGGAGCTAAAAATATTTTTAAAGTAGGTATTAAATTTTATAATTTGACGTTTCGTTCTTTGCTCTACAATTGTTAAAATTTAATTTGATTACATAAAGTTCATCAATGAGATTAAATGCGCCCCCGAATTTATAAAGCGACAGTTAAATTTGATAATTCATCGTCTGAGAATAGCAAGGTTCTAACTGTAAGTTGTGAGGTTTTGATATTTATTTATTTTTATTTATTTATTCAAAGGCACACACATACAGACATAACTTAAAAATCAATCACAATGGAAACTAAACACTAAATAAAGAGTCAAAGTAACGCCCAGTTACAGGTGCACACAATTAGTTCAATCGGTCAATATTAACAATAAACATTTAAAAATAGAATTATGGCAATAAAAAAGACATTGTGATGAAAGCGTTTTTGGTCGAAATAATCAATGTGTAGGAACCTATACAATCAACAAACGCTCGTCCTAAATGGGCGAGTTTTGTCAATAACAAAACTAATGAGGTTGAATCAGTTTATAAATTAGGTGTTTGAAAGCTTTAGCCCATGTTTCTCTCAAGACTTTTGGAACTTTTTATTCTCGGGCGGTGAATTGTACTTTTATACACATTGTCATGACTGTATTTCTTCATTTAGGTACTTATTGATGCTTGTTGAGAGTAGACAAAGAGATGTAGTTTTAACGTGTAAAATTTGGAGTTTGGATCGGATGCATTATGTAAACATTAGGGTTCATAATATCAGTTCAAGGTAATAGTTCACGAAAACAAAGAGAGCTTTGGATACAGGTCAAACTGAAGTGATGTGTGACACTGACGGATAGATATGAGACCTCAACCATCTCGCTTTTACACGGAGTCGTCTTATTAGATAAATTGGTACTTTGAATGATATTCAGAAAAAGAGGAGTAGGGGGTTGAACGATGAGGAGCTGAAAGTCGAGGCAGTCGGGTTCGTTCGGTGTTCTGATTAGTTGTGGATGTTTTAGGGTGCTGATTTCGGGCTTTAAACTTCATTATAAATTTGATATTGAGTGATCTTTGTTACTTTGTACACTCAGTGCTAATAGGTGACGAGAAGGAACCTCGTGATAAAAATACAATACTAGCTAATACTAATTTTAAATAAAACCTTTTCGATTTAAATAAATTTCCGATTCGTTCAAAAATAATTTACCTTAGTGCATCAGTACTTTCGCCAGCTGCCTACTACCTGTTGAATCAGGAATTTGATAAGTTTTCACTGTGTTTTATCCATACTAAATTCGCATGCTAATATTATCACTAGGTTAAGATGGATTGAGACAAATTATTTATTACTACTTATAACATTTCTTTGTTGTGAATCTTCAGCCAATGCGAAGGTTTACTCATCAATTTACAAAAGGGGATAGTGTCATCATCTTATAACATTTATTCATATGATTATAGCATTGTATTATACAAATTTATATATTAACATACCTGACTCTATCCTTGCCCTTATAAAGCATGCTTTTATTATTATTTCCCTCCCGATAGAAATTTATATATCCAAATCCGATCCCAGGATTCAAAAAATGTCTGTACTGGATTTTTTGAATGGAACTAACAAAATATATTCTATTAATATCCAAGTCCTAACCTGGCGTTTCTGTAGAAGAAATGCGTCTCATGCCAGCTTATGGGATCCATACTCATCGTAGAACCTATTTCTGCTTTCCTGGCTAGAAAGTAACTTCGAAAATAAATAGGTTAGTCAAAAATACTCTTATTATATAGTAGTTGCTTGTCAATTTTGGAATGAAATTTATTTATTCCGCGAACGGATAGAGGGTAGATTACTAACTGGACCTGAAATCGACTCTGGTTGTTCAGGACTTTAGGGCGCGTGCGTGGGAGGGCGCCCTGAGCTAACTTCATGATAAACAATTTTGACAATGTCCATTTGTTTAAGTACTATTCTCGAATGTAAAAAGTATCTAATTATTTACGATTATAAACTCAATCCACCTTAATTTTGTCTTTTATTAACATTGTAGTACAAAAGACAAATAACATCTTAATTAATTTTTCCACAGCTCATAATCTTTCATTCGTGGTACTTTGAATTGTATATTTATTGAATTCTCTTTGTGTTATTGTGTGTGCTTTCTATGTAACATTTCAGAAGGACAAAGGTAGGTGATACTATCAATATTTTACTAACATCTACGAATGAAAGAATATCTTATCTGTTTGTAAAATTATAATGTAACTTTTACGTACTGAATACGCCCCTGAATGTTATGTGTAGGAGATGAGTGTAGCACGTACTTCGTATTGAGCTACAGGTACCTACAGCTCAGTGACACGCTGGGGGTACTTATTGAGTCGATGTTTCGTATTATATAATAGGTAGATGCACCAAATTGAGGTGAAGATTTTATTTCAGCGGGAAAACACAATGTGGGTCCGAATTAAAGAAAATCTAACCATTAGACTGATCACGTAAAGGCCAATTTACAACGAATATGGTAGAACAAAGAAAGACTTCGCTACGAATTACGAAAACAGGATAACGGTGGACAAGCGGCGATTCGTTTTACGCAAATTCAGTATCTGAATGTAAGTTTGGAATGAAAGGTGAGATTAGAATGTGTGATAGAGTGAAAGTAGAAATGAACTTAGGGAAAGTAGCTTTTAGAACTAGGCAATAGGGTTTAGTTTTTGAATTTAGGTAGCAGCTATTTAGGAGGTAATGTTGAACACCAAAAGTTTAGTTTAGTATTCTTTTATTTTTAGCTAGTAGGGTGTTCCCATCACAAAAAATGGTGCCGTCTGACAGCGGATATAAGTATTTTTTAAATACTTACTGAGTTACTACGGATAGCTTTAGAAAATAGACTTAGAATTAGTAAGAAAAAAAAAAATAGTATGAAGAAAATTTAAATCTGCTTGTCTACACTAATGGGAAGATATGACACGTCTTAAAACTGAGGGGAGGTGGTGGTTGATGCGTCATCGTCTCTAGAAGGTTGCGAAAATGGAAAATTTCTATTTCTTAGCGAGGGGAGGGGATGATTGCGAGACATCAAGAAATCAAGTATCGTTGAGTCGCTTTGCTTATCACCGAAGGGGTGTTATGTTTAAGTATGAATACGAAAATATTGGTTCGTTATTCGGAATACGTTCGAATACACGTAACACGGGGTTTGACTGTAGTTATGCAGCGTAGTGTTATACAACGGGGATCGGAAACTAATAATATTATTATTAGTTAGAGATATTGGCTCTGTAGGTACATCGAGAGGTGGTTACGGACGATTTTAGTTCTATGGAACGAATGTAGGTAGGTACCTTTATGATGTAGGAGTGATGTTATATACATTCTTATTATTGGATTTGTGTGGCAGCGATCGCAAGTAACATTAATAGGGGAACATACCTACGATTTGTGTAAGTTATACATCGAGTGATATAGATATGTCTTAGTTAAATAAATAAAACATCGAAATACATTTTTTTAGAATGGATTCGTCATAAGAGGTCTAAGATTGATCTGAAGTAGGTACCTAGTTGATTTAGTCGAACGTATGCGTTGAATATCTACATTATGAAAGGATACAGTTTGGGGACGAAAATATGTTTATATTTTAGGTCATTGACTTTAGATTTGTTTCGAAGTCAGTAGGTACTTTAGTGAACTTACAGAGGATTATACCTGAATTTTAGGTATCACGGAGGGATTATATAGAGATATGTATCTCGTTCGTCTGTTATGGATACTTAGATACGTAGCTATTTAGGTACATTCGATATTAGTGCTGGGTTTATCAACGATCTTATATTATTATGTATGTAAGCGCAGAATTCGCGGTGATTATTCTATTAATATTTATTTGGCTGGGAAAATTATTTCGTTCGTTTTCTTTTGGTTATGATATTTATTTTATTATTGTGTGAATATAGGATATTTATTGGCGGTTGGGAATATTTACAGGATGGATACGAGAACCAAATCTAAGGGGAAGGGAAAGGCGACAAAGGCGGCAGGTAGTGTGGACAGGAAGAGGAGGACAACACTTTACAGTAACGTAGTGAAGGGATTAATGTCGCCATGGATTAGGAAAATACGGACGTTGGAAAAACGTGGGATGGAGGTGCCCGCCAGTAAACTACAAACCAACAGCGTAAGTTTACTAGGTCCGGACATGGTATACTCGATGGTAAAAAGACCCAAAAACTTTGAAAAAGGGATGAATCCCATGGTCTTTCTAGACGAAATAAAAGAATACATACGGAAGACGGGGAATGAGAATAGAGCATTAGATATAGTAACCGAATGCTTATCAGATGACATTAAAACGTGGGCCAGTATCTACCGGGACGACTGGAGGAAGTTTGAAGACTTCCAGAGGGATTTCCTAGATCGATACTGGGGGGAAGTGGTGCAGAATGATCTAATTAGAAAGGTTTTATTAGATAGATGGGATGCATCGGGGGGAAAATCCATGGTAGACCACTTTGCAGCCTATTGGAGCCAAGTTAAGTCTCTCACCACTCACATGAGGAGTGAGACACTAGTAAACGAGTTAATAAGACATTTTCCGATTGAAGTACAGACACATTGGTTCGCCCAGAACCACAACACTGCCAAAGAAGCTGCTGACTTGCTGCGCAAACTGGATGGCTTGGTGAATACCAAGCGAGGGGACACAATTCGATATATGAGGGAGCGTCAACCGATTCCGCAGAGGAGGGAGGACAGTAGGATGAACGTATTGATGAACGATGAGGGGAGTTCCCTAAGTCCATACCAGGGAAACTGGGTGAGAGCTGGTGAAGCATTACCAGAGGAAGAATCTGATATTCCTCAGGGAAACGCGATCTAGTTGGATCACCACCCCGACATTCAACTGATGATGTAACGGAGAGGGGGAAGGGAATAGGGAAAGTGTTGAAAATTATGCTAGATCAAGGATGGAAGCCTGGGAAGGGACTAGGAATCAGGCAACAAGGAATAGTAGAACCGATAAAAAGTATGGTCCATGAGAAGAGGGTGGGTTTAGGTTATCACGTAAGTAATAATTATATTGTTAAGTGTCCTATGGAGTGCGTGGAAGGGGTATTGTGCGGGAAAAGGAAAAATCGAAACGATTTAGTAACGCGAGGGAATGTAATGTCGTCGGTCATAGAATGTAACACGGTATTTGATGAAAACGAGTATATAGAATGTAATGAGGATAATAATTTACCTGATTTGCCGGAAATACATGGAAGTATACTGAATCGATCTGTTAGTTGCTTAATCGATACAGGGAGTCAGGTTACTTGTATTTCTTTAGAATTTTTCAATATATTAAACAGTGATTGTGAAGGTAGCATACCTATAACATCAATCACTCCGATACAACTGAAAGGAGCTATTGGACAGAGAAGCCACAAAATAAACAAAATTGCTTTAATACCATTAGCATTGGAAAGCGTGACTATAAATGTGCCTTGTTTAATTGTACCTAATCTAATACGGAGTGTACTGGTAGGGTACAATTGGCTAAGAGAGCACTTAGGTGTGATTACTTGTGGAGCTCCAGGGAGATTGGAATTCATGTATAGTCATTCAAAATATTCGGTACCAACACACCCATCGGGATTAAAAGTAAATAGTGTTTTGCAATGCGCAGATAATGATAACATGAGAAATAGTATGCAAACACATACGATTACTAAGTCATATATTACGGAGAAGGAAATTTATGAGTTTGTAAGTAACCTTAACAGTACGAACGGTGACAATTCCAAGATCCTACGTGCCTTGTTGGATAATAAGGAAGCATTTTCAGATTATCCTGGATTGACGAGTGTATATCATCATAAAATTACGTTAGCGGAGGAAAGACCATTCGTAAGGAATTCATATCCGGTACCCATGGCATACAGGGCAAAGGTATGGGAAAAATTGATGGAAATGGAACAATTAGGTATTATCGAAAGGGCATCCACATCGTATGCTAGTCCTTTGACTTACACCTTGAAAAAGGATGGGACTGTTAGAATATTATTAGACGCCCGGGAGTTAAACACTAAGATGATTTCGGATATTGAAAGACCGCCCCTTATTTCTGAGATAATACAAAAATTTCACGGTGTGAGGTATCTATCTACGTTGGACCTGAATAATGCATATTTCCAAATTCCTTTAGAACCAAATAGCTGCAAGTATACAGGATTCATTTTTAACGGGAGATCGTTCGTGTACAAAGTATTGCCCCAGGGGTTAAAGACTTCTGTTGCAGGTTTTTGTCGAGCTATGGATATTATTTTAGGACCTGAAATCCGGGAATTTTGCGTAAATTACATGGATGACTTAGTCATAGCCACAAAAGGAAATATAAATGACCATATTGAACACATTAGACGGGTTTTACAAAGATTAAAGGCGGCGGGTATAACATGTAGTTTAGCTAAATGTCAATTTTTCAGTGTTACCGTAAAATTTTTAGGCCATATAATTAGTCCGTACGGGGTGAGTGTCGATTCGGATAAAATAACCGTCATAAAGGATTTTCCTACACCTACAAAGATTAAGCAATTGAAAGCGTATCTTGGACTGTGTAATTTTTATGGTAGATTTGTTAGATTTCATGCGGGAATTGTAAAACCTTTGTGTGAACTATTGAAGAAAAATGTACCTTGGAGATGGACAGAAGTAGAAGCGAAAGCTTTTGAGGAAAGCAAGAAAGGATTCATCGATTCGGTTATGTTGTATCATCACAACCCAGAGAAAGTATATTATTTACAAACTGACAGTTCTAGTATCGGTATAGGAGGAGAATTATATCAGTTAGATGAGAATGGCGATCATCATGTGATAGGATTTGTGAGTAAAGGATTAACTGAAGCCGAAAAGAAATGGAGTGTATCTGAACAGGAGATGTATGCTGTGATATACTCGCTGAAGAAATTTGAGACTTATTTACGAGGAGTAAAATTAGTAATTCGAACAGACCATCATGCTTTAACTTTTCTGAAAAGCTGGAAGATGCATAGTGGACGGGTAACCCGGTGGATATTGTATTTAAATCAGTTTGATTATTCTGTAGAGTTTGTTAAGGGTAAAGAAAATATTGGTGTCGATATCATATCTCGCTATTCATTGGACGCGACAAAAAATCAAGATGATAAGGTATTTTGCCCGGAGATAGCTGGTTTTGCCGTTGAGGATATTGAAGCATTGAAAGGAAACCTCCTTAATATAAAACAATTACAGAAGGAGGATATATTTCTGTGTGAAATATACAATCATATTAATGGAAATTACGGACCATATAGTAGGAATGTTCATAGATACTTACACAATTACGTCATGGAAGATGGCGTTTTAAAGTACAAGGAGAGGGAGAAAACCGAGAAATTAATTGCTATTCCAATGGTCATTGTTAACGAGATAATTAGATATGTTCACGAAGAACTTGGACATGTGGGCCGACTGAAGACCACAATGTTTGTCAAAAGGCGATATTTTTGGCCTAACATGACCGTTGATATCAAAACGTTTGTGAAAACATGTAGAATGTGTCAATTAGCCAAACATAAGAGGCGCAATGAAAGAGGACCCGGGAAAACTATAATACCGACTAGTATTGGAAATCTAGTATTGGCTGATATTTATGGGCCCCTACCTGTGGGACAAGATGGATATAAATATTTACTCGTAGTCCAGGATTCTTTCAGCAAATATATAAAACTCTTTAGGTTAAAAAGGGCAGCGGGAGGAACAATTATTAGGTGTGTAAAGAGATTTCACAGAATAATAAAAATAGAAAGGATATTAACTGACAATGGTCGCCAATTCATCTCTAGCAAGTGGAAAGTCGAAATGGAAGGTCTGAATATATCGATATTACATACATCGTTGTACAACCCTGGTCCGAACGGAACGGAGCGTGTAAATAAGGAGCTTGGTCGAATGTTTCGAATTTACGCACATTCTAAGCATTCATCGTGGGCGGGTTATGTTAACACCATAGAAGAAATTTACAACGATACAATACATATGAGTACGAAATATTCTCCAAATGAAATTGTGTTTGGAAAATCACCAGTATTGTCTTTAGATGGGTGTTCGGGGGTAGGACAAGAAAATTTAGACCATGGATACATTCTGGAACGGGTTGAAGAAAACCTAAAGGCGAGTGCCGAAATAAGGAATAACGTAATAAATAGAAAATGGAAATTAATGAAATACAAAGTTGGCGACAAAGTGAAAGTCAAGAGTTTTCCCCGCTCAAGCGTCGTTAACAAAGAAACTGGAAAGTTTTGTCTATTATGGGAGGGACCATATTCTGTGGGATCGATACCGTTTGCTAATGCATACACATTAGTTGGTGAGAATGGGGTAATAAAAGGTACGTACAGCCCAATGCATCTCGGAAAATATTACGCCAATAATTGAAGAACCTAATAAACGAGTGGTGATTACGTAATGGAATAATATAGCGTGATATATACAACCTACTCTCTTCTCAATGCGTTCCATTTTTTTATTAAACTATGTTTTGTAATTTAGGATAAGGAAGTGATTGTGTTGTTTACATTATTATCTTTAGTTTCACTTATGTAACGAATCGGGGTTTCTTTGTTGGTAATGTTTTATCATATCTATTGTAGTTCACTGTGTTATGCATAGATTAAAGTATATTTCTTTTGTTTTCGTGACAGTGAAATTCGACTGTTTGGTGTAATTTTAAATTACTTTTGTTTAGAAATTGCTACTATCGTTTTTTTCATTATAATTAATAATTTTGGGTTATTGTTTCCTAGTATCTATACTGATCTACTCACTGTAGGTATGTAATAGAGGAGATTTCTTTTTTTTCTACTTTTAGTATTGGGTGTTTAATCATTAATTGTTCATGTTAGTTGTTCCAATATAATGTAAGGTACGAATTTAATATTTTCACGTTAAAATTTTTCATACATAGATATTAAGTTTTATTATTGAAAAAAAAAAGAAAAAAAAAAAAGGGGGAAAATCTTTGTTTCATTGAATATTTAAGGTATTTTGTAAACATGATATTAGTTCGTTCTTTTAACTTCTGATCGTTAATCTTATAGAGACATGTTAGAATTGAGGATTAAAATATTGCTTTACTGGTATGTAAACGTTCGTTGTAAGGATTCGATGAAATTTTGATTTTTGTTTAACGATTTGTTAACAGAACGGATTAGTAACATGTTAGTTTTATAGTTCATAAGCGGGTTGCGAAATTATTGTAAAGGAGGCCTTAGTCATTTTGGTTGGAGGTCACTAAAGGGTGCGAGCTGGGGCACCCCTAGATTTATATAACATATTAATATTGTATTCAGGAATATAATAAGTTGAAAAATGTTAATATCAAATACTAAGTACAAAATAGAATGTTTGGTTGGTCTACTTGCTTTGAAGCTATGTTATTTCGTTCACCCTTACTTCTTGAATGAGATCGACTAAAGATGTACCAGACAGTGCATTAATCGATAAGGAATAGTAAATCTGGAAATGTGATAAGTAGGTATATATTTCGACGTTTCCGACAGAGATGTTGGATTTGTTTGATAATATGAGTTTGTGATTATAACGTCAAGTGATTATGCATTCAGGTATCTGATATCGGGACCTCTTCGGGTGCGATGAATGTAGGTATGGTAGAATGGGGGGTAGGTATCAGGTACAATGGATATGTATACTAGTTCTCAAGTAATTAAAAAGGTGAAATGGTGGTAACGAACGCTTCTACCCACTTGGGAGTATAGAGATGTGTATTATATATACAGCATGTTAGGTATAAACATCATGTAGTATGTAGGTATATCGACATGCGTCAACATATTGGAGAAATAAAATGATATTAGGTATAAGTGTTATTTTGGGACGATCCTAAGAATAATATTGACGGGTTATTATTAGTTTACAGTTTAAGGGATATTATGCTATCTTGAGTGGGTAATTAATTATATGGTGCGCTCAGGAAAGGAAAAATAATATCACATTTAGAGGCTTAATATTTTGTGTTTATATTTTTTCGTAAACACACCAAAGATGATCAACCTTTCAAGTGGAGAGAAATGACTTATTCACGGGGAATGAGATTAGTCATAAGTAAATACAACGATGTACTTCTTTTAGATGAGCAGCCAGTGCCGCATTCAAGAGGAATATAAGTTTAATTTTATTTTAAGGTTTATTTTATTCTTTTAAAAATTTTCTGAGTTGGTGTAAGACGGTTTTAAAATACAAATCATTGTTTTATTTTAAAGCAGTCTTCAGGGGAGGATTGTCATGACTGTATTTCTTCATTTAGGTACTTATTGATGCTTGTTGAGAGTAGACAAAGAGATGTAGTTTTAACGTGTAAAATTTGGAGTTTGGATCGGATGCATTATGTAAACATTAGGGTTCATAATATCAGTTCAAGGTAATAGTTCACGAAAACAAAGAGAGCTTTGGATACAGGTCAAACTGAAGTGATGTGTGACACTGACGGATAGATATGAGACCTCAACCATCTCGCTTTTACACGGAGTCGTCTTATTAGATAAATTGGTACTTTGAATGATATTCAGAAAAAGAGGAGTAGGGGGTTGAACGATGAGGAGCTGAAAGTCGAGGCAGTCGGGTTCGTTCGGTGTTCTGATTAGTTGTGGATGTTTTAGGGTGCTGATTTCGGGCTTTAAACTTCATTATAAATTTGATATTGAGTGATCTTTGTTACTTTGTACACTCAGTGCTAATAGGTGACGAGAAGGAACCTCGTGATAAAAATACAATACTAGCTAATACTAATTTTAAATAAAACCTTTTCGATTTAAATAAATTTCCGATTCGTTCAAAAATAATTTACCTTAGTGCATCAGTACTTTCGCCAGCTGCCTACTACCTGTTGAATCAGGAATTTGATAAGTTTTCACTGTGTTTTATCCATACTAAATTCGCATGCTAATATTATCACTAGGTTAAGATGGATTGAGACAAATTATTTATTACTACTTATAACATTTCTTTGTTGTGAATCTTCAGCCAATGCGAAGGTTTACTCATCAATTTACAAAAGGGGATAGTGTCATCATCTTATAACATTTATTCATATGATTATAGCATTGTATTATACAAATTTATATATTAACATACCTGACTCTATCCTTGCCCTTATAAAGCATGCTTTTATTATTATTTCCCTCCCGATAGAAATTTATATATCCAAATCCGATCCCAGGATTCAAAAAATGTCTGTACTGGATTTTTTGAATGGAACTAACAAAATATATTCTATTAATATCCAAGTCCTAACCTGGCGTTTCTGTAGAAGAAATGCGTCTCATGCCAGCTTATGGGATCCATACTCATCGTAGAACCTATTTCTGCTTTCCTGGCTAGAAAGTAACTTCGAAAATAAATAGGTTAGTCAAAAATACTCTTATTATATAGTAGTTGCTTGTCAATTTTGGAATGAAATTTATTTATTCCGCGAACGGATAGAGGGTAGATTACTAACTGGACCTGAAATCGACTCTGGTTGTTCAGGACTTTAGGGCGCGTGCGTGGGAGGGCGCCCTGAGCTAACTTCATGATAAACAATTTTGACAATGTCCATTTGTTTAAGTACTATTCTCGAATGTAAAAAGTATCTAATTATTTACGATTATAAACTCAATCCACCTTAATTTTGTCTTTTATTAACATTGTAGTACAAAAGACAAATAACATCTTAATTAATTTTTCCACAGCTCATAATCTTTCATTCGTGGTACTTTGAATTGTATATTTATTGAATTCTCTTTGTGTTATTGTGTGTGCTTTCTATGTAACATTTCAGAAGGACAAAGGTAGGTGATACTATCAATATTTTACTAACATCTACGAATGAAAGAATATCTTATCTGTTTGTAAAATTATAATGTAACTTTTACGTACTGAATACGCCCCTGAATGTTATGTGTAGGAGATGAGTGTAGCACGTACTTCGTATTGAGCTACAGGTACCTACAGCTCAGTGACACGCTGGGGGTACTTATTGAGTCGATGTTTCGTATTATATAATAGGTAGATGCACCAAATTGAGGTGAAGATTTTATTTCAGCGGGAAAACACAATGTGGGTCCGAATTAAAGAAAATCTAACCATTAGACTGATCACGTAAAGGCCAATTTACAACGAATATGGTAGAACAAAGAAAGACTTCGCTACGAATTACGAAAACAGGATAACGGTGGACAAGCGGCGATTCGTTTTACGCAAATTCAGTATCTGAATGTAAGTTTGGAATGAAAGGTGAGATTAGAATGTGTGATAGAGTGAAAGTAGAAATGAACTTAGGGAAAGTAGCTTTTAGAACTAGGCAATAGGGTTTAGTTTTTGAATTTAGGTAGCAGCTATTTAGGAGGTAATGTTGAACACCAAAAGTTTAGTTTAGTATTCTTTTATTTTTAGCTAGTAGGGTGTTCCCATCACAACATGCACAATAATCATGGCGTAAATGAGGGACGCCGAGGAATAGGAAGACGTCAGATGTCGTGGCTCCGAAATTTTCGTGAGTGGACTAGCATCAGGAATGTCGGTGAGCTGTTCCAGACTGTCGAAGACAGGGATGCTCTCTCCATACTGATCGCCAACGTACCAATAGGGCACGAAGAGAAGAAGAAATTACTTCCTTTGGTAGGGTATAGTGCTCATCCGCTGGCACGCATATTGCTAGTTACTCCACTCTGCGAAAACTTCGATGTTAAGTAGATAGGTTAGGTGCTTATAGTACGAGTGGTTCTCCTTCTTCTTCTTCTTCATAAGCCCTGCAGCTTCCATTTCTGGATATAGGCCTCCCTCATTCGTCTCCATCTCTCTCTGGTGGTGGTTACTTCTACAAATCTCATTTATGTCATGTTTCGTCATGAAATTTTCTTAGAAAACATCGACAACACTCCAAAAACATAGAATGAAAGAAATCTAGACTACTTCACAACTTTACCTTCCATCGAGAGGGTGATTTGTGTATGTATATTCGGACTAGACTACCAGTTCACCTTTTTACCTTCTCATATATATACCTATATATTTGAGAAGGTAAAAAGGTGAATATAATTTTTAATGTGATAGTGTGTATAGTTATATACTGTGGTGAGCGGTAGGCATGTATCACCCATAATCTGGTGTTTTGCCTAAAGAATGAAAGAGGAAGTAATTTTTCTGAGGTATAAATCTCTCCTTAAAGTCTTAATTTCATTTCCTTTTTCGTTCAACTTTTCATTATAATTTTTAATGTCTTCTACGACTTCCTTCGGCATCCTTCCTCTCAGAATCTATTCCTTTAATCCTCCAACGAAATCCTTTCGAGATGATTACTTGAAAACTTACAGCTTCCTCCTGAAAGCCATAGTCTTTGAAGTACTTTTTGAATTCATGGCGCAGAGCTTAATATTATCAAAGCTTTGACAATATTATAAATCATCTGAATTTTCACGTGTCATAAGTTTTCTCATACGAAATATTATCATGAAGCCTGCTAGATAGGCGTCAGTATTTATAATAAAACCTGCGTTTTTTTTAACAGGAGCCTAATAACAAAATAACTAGGTATATCTATGTACTCGTAATTAGGTAATTGAAAGATAAAATAAATTAAAAAACCAGACACCATGTACTATGTTACTACAACTTCTTGCCTTGCGGGGTAGGCAGAGAAGACAGAATACCACACTGCACTATACATAAACACACTATTTACTTCCGTCACATTTCATTATTTCATAATACACACAGCATTTCATTATTTCATATTAACTAAATACAGAAATAAGTTAAAATTACAAGAAATAGATGCTATAGTATTATTTCGTTCACTAGGGCGAGCTTACCGCAGTGCTGATCGCAACGGGCTGCCAGCGAATCCCTTCCTTGACAGTTAACGCTTCCAGGTCCCAAAATTATCGGGTATAAATATTTTGGTTTATAAATTTTGTAATGGACGACATTTGTTCTAATTTTTTTGAACAATGTGGAATTCCTACAACAATGTAGACTGTAGAAGAATTAAGGATGAATATTGTCGGGTTTACGACCGACCTAGGCTGGCTTAAGTGATCACTTTACACTCGAGAAACATTCGCCATTTCAGTTCACCCCGGCTGGGATTCGAACCTAGACGACGGCTGTGTTGTCGAATTTTTTTAACAACATATGGATAATGACCGCAAGTGCACACGATGCTTTGCGAAAGAAGGCAATATTTCAATGTGTATGAAAAATAGGAAGTACAATCACCTCAATCACATTCCCTATCAAAAAGGAATAGGTACAGCAACGTTGATGTTTACCATTACACACTTAAATAAATAAGTAAATGTACGAAAATACCTACTTATAATAATATTAATAAAATTTTTATTTACCGTAAATATCTATGTACATTTGTACAATATAATTAAAATATAATCAATATGACATTTCGCACAAGATGTTCTAATCCCCAGACAGCAACTATCGTGCTGGTTTAATAGTCCAAGAGCCCGCTGCTTAATTTATGACGTATCTGTTTTTTGATCGGAATGTGGTATAAACGATAGCTTACCAATAGGGTATTACATCGCACTAGGGTTGCCTATCAAAATCCTGCCGCAACCGCCCCTGCCCCCCCCGAAAAGGTCCCTCTTCGCGGTTTTTCGCATTTTATAGGAATATGGTAAGAGATAGAAGAAAGTTGTCAATGACGAAAATAATCCTTGCTAAATTCTCTACAAAAAATGTTAAGTCAATTTTTTCGTAGAACTAGCGGTTTACCCGCAATGGCCGGGCCAAAACCGAAATTCATTTAAAATACAAAAAATGTATTTAAACTAAATTGGTTGAAAATTGATAAGAGCTACAAAAAAATAGTCAAATAACGAATTAATTACCATAGTCTTAGCTACAAAACGAGCTATAACTTATGTTCATACATATAATAATTTCGGAGTTATTACAATAAAACTCAGTGACGAAAATTCTTAAAAATTAGTTTTTCAAAAAATAACCAGTGATATAGCGCCGCAGGCCAAATTTTTTTTTCCTAAAAATGTTAGTAATAATGGGTGGAAGAACGTGAAAGGAAAAAAATCAAACTTTTTTTTTTATTTTTTCAAAAAATATCCTATTTTTGACCTGCCATTACGGGTAAACTACTAGTCTTACGAAAAAATTGTCTGTATCTTTTTTGTAGAGAATTTAGCAAGGATTATTTTTGTCATCGACTACTTTCTCCTATCTCTTACCATATTCCTATAAAATGCGAAAAACCGCGAAGAGGGACCTTTTCGGAGGGGGCAGGGGGGGTTGCGGCAGGATTTTGATAGGCAACCCTAGTGCGATGTAATACCCTATTGGTAAGCTATCGTTTATACCACATTTCAATCAAAAAACAGATACGTCATAAATTAAGCAGCGGGCTCTCGGACTATAAGGGGACACACAAACTTATGGCTATTTTGCCCTATTAGGTATTCTATCAAATGTCGGATTTAGTTCCTATTGTTGCGATGGTTTATACTTGGGCGGATGTTAATAAAACGTAAGCCGCTGGAAAAATCCATTCAGATCGTTATATTGACCTCAGTAACATCTGTTGATATGATTCATATCATGATATTGTTAAGGTTATAGGAACCTACTTCATCAAATCTTTCTTTCCTTGAAATTCGATTCCTCGATTCGAGTAATACTCACCTTTCAAAGTACCTACCATCTATCATAATTATGTGAAATACTTTTGTAAAGGTTCGCTTATACGAGCAAATATTGCCGGAATATTTGCTGCAGTTGGAGCAATACGAGTTGGCGTGTAAGAGAACCTTAAGTAAATACGACCAATCGTCATTCAAACACATGCATTTTCATAAATGAAACACCAGAAACACTCGTCAGACTCCACAATAAGGTTCAAATTAGGCACAAAGAAGACATTCATAACTTGTCTCCTGAAGCACTTAAATACTGAGCTCTCAGGACCTCAATCTCTGACTTTGTTCTCTCTAAAATCATATGATATGCAATACAATTAGGTTCAAATGGTTTATATCGGCGTTTCATCGTTTTCGCTACGCAAAAATAGTTTTGAAAAACCTAAAAATTGCCTGCGTCGCTGTACGCGCACCCTACCTGTTATTGTAATATTTAGTCATGACTCGGTCTCACAAAATCTTCACTCAATCACTCACATACGAAAAAACTCGGCTGCGTCGCTTATTTCACACCTAATGCCAATTTTTTTAACCTCTCCCCCCCCCCCCCCTTCCCCCATATTTTGAAGCTCTCGACGCCCCTGTATCGTTGAAGTGCGGTACTTATCCGTGCAGAAGAAGAGGAAGAATGAAGATTATTTATGGAAATGATTTTACGGAGAATATTATTCTGAATTCATTGGATCGGATTCTCTATAATAATGTAGGTATCCCGGATATGATATTATGTTACCCGATCGTTTGGAAGAGTTTAATGGATGACGATTCAACTGCTCTCTTCAGAAGAAAGCGATATCAGCTTTTCTACTCTTTCACACATCATATTATACTGCTTAATCTCTATATCGTATGTCTCTTTCACACTAATATTAAAGCTGAAATGATAAAAAATAAAATAACAATCACAATTGAAATATTAACGTGGCTTTCCACGTTCCGTGATACTACTGACGGACGCAGAACACTTTGCAATATCGAGGATGGTGCGAAGCTACTTTTAGAATATTGAGTTTGAAAACCGATACGCCGTCGAAGGAATGCAAAATTATGTAATTTAAAAAAAGGAACATTTGGAATCAATATCGTCTATTGGTACAATTTTCTAAATCTGAAATTCTATGGAAAACAAATACCCAGCAACCAAAATTAAGATTGTCGTAATGAATTCAAATCATATTACCTACTACAAGTAACAGATAGGAAAAAATAACATACCCACTCTGATAAAATCGCTTACATCTTGGCAATATTCATTATATGACACCTGCGAAATATCACAGTGACTGTGATATAAAAATATAATCCATCAGTAAATTCTACCACATTTCACTCTCAACACTGCTATTTCACAGGTTAGGCACGACTCGTCTTTTCGCTTTATGCCTCTAGTATTTCACGATTCATTCCGACATATCAATTTTTATTTGACATCTCTCATATCGGTTTTCTTCTTCTTCTTCTTCTTCGTCAGCCTTGGTCCCTCCACTGCTGGATGTAGGCCTCTTCCATTCGTTTCCAGTCCTTTCGGTCCCTCGCCTTTCTGACCCACTGTTTACCCGCTACCGAGGTCACGTCGTCCGCCCATCTTTTCTGGGGCCTTCCGACACCTCTTCTGTTTTCCCATGGCCTCCACTTTACGAGTCTGGGAGTCCATCTATTTCCGTCTTGTCTTGCTATGTGCCCTGCCCATTGCCATTTGAGTCTTGCTGTACGATCCATGACGTCGACAACTTGGGTTCTTCGTCTAATTTCCTCATTTCTAATCCTGTCTCTGAGGCTCACACCCAGCATCTGTCTCTCCATGGATCGGTTTTACCTAGTATTAATAATACCTAGCAGGTATATCTTATCTACCCCATCATGTCGTATAACTTGTGGGGTAGTTATAGAGGACAGAACTCAACACACTTCTTACCTCAAATACATCTCTCGCTTCCATTACGCTCGTAACATTCGATAGTAACCCTCGTAACCCCATAGACTTTTATAGACTTTTCTATTAAGTACCTCAGACGTCCGACTCCATATATTTCAATAGAAAGGAAGTGACGCAATTTCACGCTTGGAATTTTTTGGTATTTAGAGTCGCAAAACTCACACTATTAAAAATATATCAATAATAAGAACTTAAACATCTTTAAAACTATCACTTATTTCCTAACAAGCGTAATTCCTATTGTAGTTTTTAACTATGAAAACGAAATTTCGAAAACGTTGCCTACGAAATGTCAAAATTCTCCATACAATTTGACAGTTTGTAGGTATCAATTTCTTCACTACTAGCATTGAGCACGCCATCTAATGACTTTCCCGCACACTTTGCACCGGGCTAAAATCCTGCATCGCAAAATGAAAAATACCTCGTCACCGCCGGGGTTTGGTATGTATTGTATGAACGTATTGCATGTATAGAAGTGACAATGTTTTTATGATTTTGTGAAAATAAAAATTGATTTGGAAATAATAATAACAAAAGAGACAGTTATAATTGGAGCCACCTAACTAGGCAAATCCCGCACTAAGTGGGTTAAGTGCCTACTCTAGTTTTATGCAATTCGATAGCCCAATTAAATTTCCGATTCCTCCCGGAAGTGCCAACTTACACAATGCCATACGAGAAACGAGATAAATTTGACGCATTGAGGCTTAGTTCTGAGGTTGCGACTAAATAAAGCCTACATCCTTTTCATAGAGACATCTGTTGAATAAATCTGTGAAGTTATTTTTCTAGAAAAAAATATAGGCTAATGTGGTAGGCTATTCAATTGACTATGCTAAAACAAAAAAGTGGGGACCTATTAATTCTATGACCCGGGCGTGAAAAAATGTGTCCTTTTCTTGGCTTACGCTGTCATCAGACACTTTAAAAATACGCTAAAACATGGCCAAAACTTCTTAAAACATGTCCTGAAAAAACGATTCTTCAGAATTTCAGGAAGGGTTTGAGCATACGAGTTAGATAAAATTTATATTTGTATACTCGAAATTAGGTACGTAAGGCGGCATAACGCAAGGATCTAAATGGCGACCTTTTTATATAAATTGGGTATTTAATAATTAATTCGGTGAACAACCAATTTGACGCGGAGATGTAATATTTTTAATATTTCGGTCGAGGAGGGTGTCATGTCCTGGGAAGGCTTAAGATACACTCTACAGGGCCGCATTTGTGATAATCACTTATTATTTTTGCTTGTTCTCAAAGCAGGCTAAAAATTGCGTCGAGAATAATAGTAGGTACAAAATATATCGTCCTAAAACTTAAAACGAGGATAAATAAGAATACTTCTTCTTCTTCTTGATGTGCCCTGTCAAGTCCAATTATATTGCGCAGCCAAGACGTTTGCCTTCTACCTGGACTACGCTGTCCCTCGATCTTCCCCATGAGTATTAGTTGAATGACACTGTAGTTATTCCAACGCAGAATGTGACCCAGATATGAGATTTTATAAGAATACTTTTTAGTACCTAATTCTAAAATCAAGAAATTTATTTCCGGAAATTTTTACATTGAAAATAATTCAAACCTACCTGTGAAATCTACTGGAACTTGTAGTTTATTAGATGTACCTATTAATGTAATTTGATTAATTAAGTATGAAACACAGTGGATGTAGAGGATACTTACACGTTTTTTTTTTATATTTGATCTCCTATTGAATTTGATACAATAAAAATGGAGGTTATCCCTTTTTATTTTTATTTCACTCTCAAACAACATTCGAGAAAGTGGAAGAGGTGATAGAGCGATTTTTAGATTTAAGTAATTTAACCTATGTACATTACCTGTAGAGTTTTTACTTTTTAGTAAGCAGATATGAAACAAGCTGCTGCAACAGGTTTTCAAGCTTCTTGTGAAGTGTACAATATGTAGGTATTTGGGTTCAATAAATCAAATTTCGCTTTAAAAATATTTTATAAGTCCGACCCTGTACTTATGTTTAAAATCCAGAATGCCAGTCATGAGACACAAAGAAATTAGCAACAGGTGCGCAATGGCGAGCTGCGAGAAAAAAAGACATTTAGGGTCTTGTGCGCCTAAAGCTGTTACAAAAAAAAAACTAACAACATTATTTTTTAACAACGCAACGAAGCCATTGGTGACCATATGGTCGAAAAGAGTTAAAAAGGATATTATGAGTGGGTACCTACAACTACCTTTGTTTACCTAACCTTACTTTTTTATATAAAAAATGCTGAGACGTCGATACGAAAAGTAGGTATATTGCAGTACACAAATTACAAAAGAGGTTTGACACAAAAATAAATTACCACTATTATATTTAACTTCATCTGTCGTTGTTGTCGTCTATTTTGGTGAACAGTTGTTTAGAATTTTTGTAAGGTCCAGGCGCGAAGCTACCTAAGAACACGATTCCCATCGAGTTACCTTTTGGATAAATTGATAGTGTCTAATTTGACGTAATCCAATAAGAAATATAAACCCCGGCTTCCCTTCCGCAGAAATCCACCTTTCGTCACTGTAAGGTACCCACCATTTTATCATACAATTCAATTTTTTAAATATTAATTTTCAATTTAATTTTTATCCGGAGAAGTGGTTCTCAAAATGTTTGTACCTTCTTACTTGTTTTTTTTTTTTAATTTTACGAGATGTTTATTGAAACACGGTTTATTGAACTCAATATTCGACATTTATTATCAATATTTTTTTTATTTCAATGTGTATGAAGTACCTATTTTTTTCTCTATTTGTATCAAAAAGTTTCAATAGATTATTTTTCAAAGAGATCTTTTTAGAAAATATTTTGAAGCATTACAATTTTTTCATCAATAGAATAACATAATACTCTTTAGCTTTTTATGAAGTTTACAATGTGTATTAGATCCGAAAAATACTTAACTTTTTTTCACGCAATATCTATCATAACAAAAGGCAAATAAATGCCAATAGGTTTTTGTGTGGCCCGGTACAAATTAATTCCTAGAAAATACAAAATTTACACTTGATTTTTAAAAAAAAAGACAAATATTTCCAAACAGCTAGAAGATTGAGGAATCTAAAACTACAATAGAAAAAACTGGTACTCCTTAAGGATTTTTTCAACATTATCGCAGTTCGCGCGCTAGTTCGTATCTGAGATTCCATTACAAAATAGATTACATTACATGAACATGAACTTTTTTAATAAGTACCTAAAACATTCAAAAGCAGTGTGTCTGTATACATAATTTACTGCAGATGTGTGGGTATCTCATCGCAAATAGAGTCTTAAAAAAATAAAAAATACAAATTTTCGTTAGATATTAGATACTTGTTTAAATGGTTTATCTAATAAAGAAACTATTTTTTCATCCGTAAATTTTCGCGGGTAAGTACCAACTATATATATATACTTACCTACATTTTTAAACACTGCTAGGCACATGTTAAATTTGCTACGAGCAGAAACGAAAAAAAATGGTTTTGAATGCTAAATAAAACTATTAAGGGCTCTAATCGCTCAACAATACAAGGTTATTTTCCGCTCGGACGCACAGGTTTTGAGATATATTGTACAAGCGTACAACAATGAACATACAAAGAATAATGGTCCATAATATCATATCTACCAAATCTCTGATCAATTATTTTTACACCCTTTAAAGTTTCTCAATGGAACATAGGGAGGTTACAAGAGTTGGATGCCGACGTACAAGAAGAATTGTATTGTGCGCCTTTTCTATAAAAGAAGGAAGAAGGTTAGGTACCTGTATAGACATCATCGTCGGCCCTTTTGGTTACATTATTGATCACAGGCCTCCCCCGCAAATCTGCACTGTTCGCTATGCTTGGAGGACCGTACCCAGCTACTCTAAAACATTCTACGTCTGTGGTTGTGACCACATCGAAGCCGTCGATATATTATCTAAGCCAATAACATCACCATGGTAACCCCACTCTTATGATGACGTCACCTTGTCTCGGTGACAAACACTTTTTCAACGGAATATTTTTTACCATACATTTCTTTCAATCTTTGATGACGTCATCATCGCCAAATGTCATTTAGACCTGGCCTCCATGATAATATTACGCGGGCCTCGACCACATGATATACGCTTAAATTCTTTTGAAGATGTTATTTTATTAAAATACGAGGTAGAATGTATAAATTCCAGATTTTTTGTTAAAGTCTACCTTTTTGTACAGCACCTAATTTCGCATTCACAAAACGGATTTTTTAAATGTGTAAAAACTTAAAACATGAAAGTTTTATCAGAAAATTTCAAAAGTACTTTGTAATAAGCACTCCCACACAGACCGACATATACATTGTACGACCCTATGTATTGTGAATACCAAAAGTGTATTTACTTAATATGTCATACTTATTATTATGGTTCACTAAATTTTGTACTCAGATTCATACATTTCTTGTATATTATGTAGAAGTATAAAATTACACAGCGATGAATCTGTCTGAGAAATGATTACATCATACAATTATTACTTCCTATATGCTATTAAGTGACTTCTCTTTATAAGTAGGCGAACTTCAGAAACCTCAAATGATTTTGACTCAATTCAATTTAGTTCCATGTGTGCAATTTCTTCTCTGTTCCCAAAACTTTTTTTGGGGGGTCCCAAAAACCGAATATATTTATTATGAATGTCTAAATTAAATACATGAAATCCTTATCCATTCATTGTTTTCTGATTTCTCAAATATAAGTATAAGTGAAATAAGTATGAATGTAAGTATTCAAATTACACAGAAACTTTTCGAATCGATGCGCTATTGCCCTAATTCAATAGATTTTATTTTTATGTATAAGTTTCAAGCTCACCAAGCATTTTATATACATAATATCTTGTTACATTAGTATTTTTCATATTTCGTACCATCAAAATCTTTACTTATTATATTACTTATTTAGTTGCAAATATGAAGATTTGTATCGCTGAATATTATATGGTGAAATTTATGTGCAATTTTTACTATGTAATTATTTCTGTGCAATTTTGCTATCAACTCTGTCGGTTCATAAAATAACGTCGTATGATATTATAACCGTATTAATGTTGGTGGTTTCAGTTGGTTTCAGTGCGGTTTCTATATAAAAGCATTGTCAGAAACAGGCGCCGTATTATCATCACTCCCATACTAAAATCTTATAAACATGACCATTACAATTACTGTGGTTTACATTATAATACAAGAGTATTTCGGTAGACAACAATGTGACTCGGTTCATAATAATCTATCTACATACATATAATACACTTCATATTATCACGTTTTAAGTGGAGATTTCTGTTTTGAATACTAAACAAAATAAACTGAGTATAAATGGGTAATTGGGTATACAAAACTAAAAAGTAGTTATCTCAACAGATATACGGCAAAAGATGGACTTTCCGTCAGGCTTATGACTGATCGTCGGCTGACTTAATGTGGTCACTTTACATACACTAAGTAACATTCACCAATTCCAATCCATCCATTTGCCGCGGCCGGGAATCGAACCCAGACCTCCAACCTGACCAGCCGGTATTTTACCGCTGTGCTATGCTGAGTCGAGGAGAAACGTGAATATCTATTGTGCGTCGACCTCCATTCAGATTAAATTTGTACGCTCCAACCATTTTTATGTATCCCTGATTCTTAGTGAGCAGGATACATATAAAAATATCTACCCACCCATGGTAAGTCACAATAAATTGTCATACTCATGTATTTTTTTCTCGGATTTTTTTTGAGTTAAATCTCGAGTAAGTACCAGTTTGTTGTTAATGTATTTATTACCGGTGATTTTTCGTTGATGTATATTCTTACCGATATAAGCAAGTTAGACAAATCCGTTGAAATTAAGTTACACCAAACGAAAATGTGTATGATGTATGTAGGTAACGTTTTATTTATTTATTTTTTGAGAAGCTTCCACCTTTAGCTGTAAATCGTCTAGACACGCTAATGTGGAGGGCTTACTTCAAAATTTACATACTAACTGTATTCGGAAAAAAATAACTCGATATATTTTGCCCCGGATATCCAGTATTGGTAAAAAACACTTGTAATATTTGAGATATACCTAAATTAACAAAGACGAGAGGCATCTTCATTCACATAACGCAGCGTTATGTGAACTCCCTTGGGGAGGACTTGTAATATTTACATCCGTAAATTTTCCAGCCAAAAGGTGTGACCTCATCAGTTTCTTACGTCACTTTGTGGCACGGCAAAGGGGCTTTCATGATCAAATTACAATTGGCGTCCCGACAGTGGGCGGCACAATAAGAAACAGATTACTCGAAACTAACTAGCTGTCATCAATGATTTTATTTATTATAACGATCCTCCAACAAATTACAATGAAAGTAATCACGATTGCCCACAAATTGATCACAATGGCGATCAATCAAAATTGGAATCCCATAACGGCAATTTATCTTAAATGCTATTACGATCCTCCCCTACACATTAATACATTGTACCTTCAGGTACTCACCCACGAATTCCAAGGTAATTTTGTATGACAGTACTACCTACATACTTTCCCAAAAATGTTTTCATTTCTTAAATGTCTTTGATACCTTATCCTCTTCTGAGAAAACCGTTTCCTTCTGAGATGTTATACACGTTTTAGTTGTTATTTGTGATTTTTTATAAGTAATACGTCTTAATTTAATCTGTTGTTTAATATTACGAGTAGGTAAGTTAAGTAAATATTTTCGAATATTTTATATTAAAGTTTTTGTGTGCCTCTGACACACATACATATTGTCTGAGGACATATTTTGAAATACTGTTGGGAGTGCTTGGATAGAATCTTCTTCTTCATCAGTCTATCCCCGTCCAATCCAGGCCTCCTCCATGTTGACCTGTCCTGTGCAGACTGCATCCAGGTTGCACCAACATGTCGGACCAGGTCGTCTCTCCATCTCAGCTATGGCTATCCCACACTTCAGTCCCCATCTCGAGGTCTCCGATTTAGGGGGTTCTCAGTCCACTTGACCTCTGCGCTTCTAGCCACGTGTCCTGCCCATTTCCACTTTAAGGATTCTATGCGGTGTATTTTGTCAGTCACTTTGATTCTACGTCTTATTTCCTCATTTCTGACTCTTAAGCTTATCCCTAACATGGCTCTCTGTATTACGCGTAATTTTTCAGTGCTTTCTTGGACAACGTGACTGTTTCTAGGCCATAAGTAGAAACCGGCAGCACACATATGTTTCATACACTTTTCGCTTCAGGTTGATGGGTATTTTCCGATTTTTCAGTACGTAGCTCATTTTTCCAAAAGCTGCCCAACTCGACTCTTTTAATTTCGGCAGTCTGGTTTTCTCGGCCTAGTCAGATACTTTTATTATTGAATGGAAAATGTATGACGATTTATTTTATTCACGTTCAATTAATGATTGTAACAATATACCTAGCAAGCCTAGGTCATCTATAAAATTCTCCAATAAACAGACGATTCCGTAGATCGATTGTTCTTTCCTTCTCTCATAATAGGTATATCCCAACAATTTAACGCTTTTCACTCACATCTTCAGACAACAAATTGATTTAGGGTATGTTTGAGTTATCGCCGTGCCACTCAAATTAAATAAGAATCATTGTGAGAATAAAAGAGAAACCATCCACATTTTTACAACAACAAAAAAAACCCTCGTTTCGGGCGCCAAGTTTATAAGATTAGAAATCGTTTACGTCAATATACGTAAACAAACACAATTTTATTGGTAAATTTCGGTAAATGATTCATTTAAAGAAAATGCTCTCCATAAGTATTTAAGTATGAGTAATGAAATCGAAAATATTAAATAATAATAATCTCGATGTTTTTGACCGTCGGTACTTGCTGGTAGTCTATTTTTAATTAAAAAATTAAAAACTAAATAGATATTTAGTTAAAGTGTTGTTTTGTAATTAAAGGTGTTTTTTCTTTAACCGTAATAGCTATTTTATTTTTAATAGCCTACCTATATTCTACTTATGATTCTGCTCCATAATTATTATTTCGTATGGCTTTTGCCACCGTTGGGCGGCAACGTCAGAAGATAAGGGAATTATGCTATATGTTACATACAGAAGACATGTTCCCTACAGAGCAACATCCAGTAGGCTTCCAAGCCATTCAATGGCATTGGGTGTGGCATTGTGGATGTCTGCATTTGGTCCAGGAAATACTCTCAGAGGACATAGTCTTTGACAATGTGCTTGATGGATTACACTCCATCGTTACTCTTTAAAGTCTTTCGATTTATTTCGGAAGACGTAAGGATGGGCGCGTTTTGAGTAAAAGGAATCGGAGAGCGTGTATGACAAACTGTATGAGTGTGACGGAAGCTAAGAGTGTGTGTAAGGATAGGGATGTCTGGCGCTCTGTCCTCTCTGCCTACCCCGCAAGGGACGTGGCGTGAGGGTATAGATAGATAGACGTATGTATGTTTAGAAAATAATGTATAGGAAGGTATCTTTAACCCTCGAAAGGTTTCGTGTTTATAGTAGGTAAGTACTGGTTGCACCTTTATAATACCAATTACAACTGGTTGCGTGACCATTATCGCATAGGAATGCACACAGAACCAATCTGGCGCGTGTCTCTTCACGGCCTTGTGGGATTTCAGCAAAGACGGGGGGTTAATGGCACGAAACAGACTACCATCATGCAGGGTATACGATTTCTCAGTGTTACCAAGCGCTATTGCATTCTGTCTTGCTGTCATTTACTCGTTTACAATTTTAACAAATGACACTAAAATTCACTCAATTAAAAAAAAATCAGATAAGTAGGTACTTGGTATTATCTGTTGACTCTCCAGTGATGGGTCCCGGGTTGTAGAAAATACTTCCATTCTCTACGGTTTTTTTTGAGTCTTCCGTAAAAGTTAGATATTTGTTCTAATTTTATGTAGATCTGTGAACTGATACAGTTTAAGACTGGCATCTGCTGGACTAAGGACTAGTTTAGCTAATATGATCACTTTACTTTGCAGATGCAGAAAAATCAAACAAATACTAGATTCGTCTCCGTCGCTGATTAAAAAATTACCAATTTTTTTTCAAAATTTTACAACAAGCTTGTCTATTACTAAACTTTTAATCCTTTGGCACGCCACTGCTACACGTTTAGTACAATCCATTTAATTAAAAGTAATACACGCACTTAAGGATCCTAAAAGTACCTAGAGCAATATCCTTCAAATCCGTATCTTAATATTATCTCATTCATGGTTCATCGCCGGTCAACATGGTGTCATTACGAAGCATTGGTCAAGCCAAAAACCAAAAACGTGATACACAAAAATGACTATTGACATTCTATGAAATTGAGGTCAATATTCTTTGGCATTATTTTGGATGTTGAATAATAGAAAAACTTTGGGAAAACCACAAGATAATTCCAGTGTCATAACGTCCAGATATTAAACACATTTTCCAACAAGACGCCATAGACCCAAAGTATTAATATTATATTATTATGGTCACCCGTTTTACTTTTACGAGGGTGACCATAAAAAAATATACACATCTTACGTAATTATTATTTTCCTTGAGGAGTTTTCCTCACAGTTTTTCCTGTAGGTTAATTAAATGGGTACTTATTTGGATTACACACACGTTTTTTCTATTTAGATTAAAATTATCTACTACTACTATGAATCTACTAGACTTATAATGAATAGGTTTTAGCAAGTACCTAAAATTATCTACTAAGGTTCAGTTGCTCGACAAATGGTATTGTCTGCTAGAAACGGTAAGTAATATTGCTATTTCGTTTGCGCTCGTAATAAAAAGCAAAAGGGCAAACGAGTTAGCAGTATTCCTCACCGTTACTAGCCGACGATACTATTTGTCGAGTATCCGAGCCTAAGTAAAAAAAAGACTTTCTAACAAATACTGCAACACAATCTGTGTTCTACTCGTAAAGCACTTTCATGAGACACCAAACACAGTAACATGCGGTGACTGGATCCTCTCGATCACTCTGTGTCTTCCAATGGCTTAAGCTGGGAAAGACAGACTTTCGATGTAATATCTTTTCTAAAACCGTTTATAGGGACCTTAAATTATACAGTTGGCGATAACTTTTGTGCACAAAGCTCGGTGCAAACTCTTCGAGAATAAATTCAAATGATAAGATTTTCGACCAACGAGAGAATAAGTCCATTTTTAAAGGTAGAAATGAATGAATAATGCTGGACTTCACCAACTTTTTAGGTGAGAAATAGCGGAGATAGAAGCCACTTATCAATATTTCATACATAATTTGTGCTAGGTGGCTTAGCTATCTCCGCTATTATTCCTCACCAAACAAGTTTTTGAAATCCAGCATAATTTAAACTTTATTGTCAAGTGCCTGACGATGAGGATGAGAGTGTCCGAATATTAGTCACGTTCAGGTAATAAAAAACATTAGGTATTTATGTCAATTTTAAATTATATAGGTATTAGGTACCTGACCTATGCAAGTTTTTCATTTTACCTTCAAATTCAATTTATTTGGTAGGTTGTTTCCGCCTGAGTTACTGAGCTAAGGCAAAAAGATAAAGAAGATATTGGAAATACAAAAAATATGAGATTATGAAATTCATAACAATATAGGTAGGTCCGTAAAGGTTTCTATTATATAGACGAAACCCACATTTTATTGTCCGTACTTCTATATTGGAGGATACA
The DNA here is from genome assembly GCA_963576895.1 of Ceraclea dissimilis. Classification (NCBI taxonomy): domain Eukaryota; kingdom Metazoa; phylum Arthropoda; class Insecta; order Trichoptera; family Leptoceridae; genus Ceraclea; species Ceraclea dissimilis. Next base: position 4,093,512 of record OY756360.1, read on the forward strand.
ACATACTCGTACTACCACCATAACTTCATTTTCATTATTTAATAGACATTGAAAACAAAAGTGGCATTATACAAAAACCCCAATTTTGAGTTTTAAGGTTGTCTAAAACGCTCATATTAAAATACATCCAATGCATGAAATTCATGCTTGTTTTGTCTCAGCTGTCAAATGTGTTTCCGTGCTTATTTTGTGTTAATGTATTTTATACTTTATTGTAATTGTATAACCGTGAATATATGTAATAAATAAATGTAAAAACTCCTGTCCCAATAGACACTTTACCAATTCAAGCCAAACAGCCGAGGAGTTGCAAGTCGTGGTGAAAAGAAAAGTGTCGTAGCATTTTTAACGTTTGCTTTCATAATTAATATAGGGGATGGAAAAAATGTATAATTTGCATTTTAGATGTACTGTCGTTTTTATATAAGGTACTATACTGAAATAATATGATAAGAATCTCTGAGAAACAAATGAAATTTAAAAAATAACTAGTTACTTACATGTAAGAAAAACGTATATTACCTAATTTAATCATGTTAATGAGGTATTAGCCGTAGAAGTAGTAGGTATATAAAAAAAACATTCATACTGAAAAATCGAGTTTTTTTGTATAATGCCAGTTTTGTTTTCAGTGTACGACGGGGTATGTATTATGTACGTCCATAGGTACTACAGTATCTCGTTACTAAAGTATGTATCTTGTAATCTATTACTGGTCCATTTCATAATAAAATACATGCGGATAGAAGTTTCCCACTCGGAAGTGCGTCCAACTAATCTCTAATGTACGCCCATTTAACTCCTACAATTTACTACGGACAACTTTACTGCTACCACCACTACTTTTTAGTGAATACACCTACGGACGTACCCTTGGATGGACGTAGTACTTTCATTCGGCTGCCGGAGAAAAACCCAAAAGGATATTGCTCAACATGAATGAATCCCAAAAAAGACAGATGTCCTTCAGAAATTTGCTCAAGTGATAAAAACCCAAACTGGATTCCAATAGAATTATTTATAAAATGTAGACTATTTTACTGTCTATCCTATTTTAGATCCGCTTATTTATTTGTTTATTTTCTAGTCTACGGTGGTTTCTAATACACTGAAAAAAATCGTATGGTTATAGATACAATTAATTGTATTTTCAAAATTAAATTAGATATGAGCTTTTGTCCCTTGAGCAAATTTCTTTAGGGCTTTTATCTTTTTTGGGATTTATTCATGTTGAGCAATATTCTTATGGGTTTTTGTCCACTCACGCTTCATTCTATAGTATTTTACCCTATATTCTGACCAGTTCCGTAGTTTATTTTCGAATAATTAATCATGTACAACTGAACTAGAATGAAATTGTGTGCTGTTTGCAAAATATCAGTAAAAAAATAACAATGAAGCGTGTACTCAGACTGAAAATGATACCCTGCCTTGTATTAAGAGAAGTAAGACTTAGAAGAAGATTGAACACTTAAGAGTGTGCATACCGACATTTCAAAAATTTCTAAAAACGGGAGACCTTATATCTCGACAACCGTTACTAAATATGCTTTGGAACAAAATAGGGTAGATGCATTGAACCTTTATCTAGGGAATAACCGTAAAAGATTTTTTATATCTTGTACATATTTCTCAAAAAAAAAAATTAAAAACAACTCTAATCTTTTTTTCCGAAAGACGGAAACTCGTTTCCCGAAAGTCGCGGAGTATTTTTTTTTTCATGTACTGATAATATGCCTTAAAATCTAGGGAATAACCGTAAAAGTTTTTTGATAGACGCAAAATTAACCCCAAAAAATGGAAAAAACGATATTTTTACCATTTTATCATGCGATTGTCACGCAATTTTGAACCATAATGCCGTGGGAAAAGACTGTGACGTCATTCCTGGTGCCATGCCCTTAACTAACTCAGCTTAATGAGCGTCACCTCGACTTGTTAAACGGAACTTGTTTATTCAAATCCCAGTGCTAGCTAGAACAGGAATATAGCTAGAGGGAAGTTCTGAGACTTCCTTCGTGACGTTCTGAAACAGTCATTCCTGGTGCCATGCCCTTAACTAACTCAGCTTAATGAGCGTCACCTCGACTTGTTAAACGGAACTTGTTTATTCAAATCCCAGTGCTAGCTAGAACAGGAATATAGCTAGAGGGAAGTTCTGAGACTTCCTTCGTGACGTTCTGAAACATGTTTTGTATTTTTACAAATAATGAAAATTACATTTATCTGCGGGAACGAAGTAAATTCGGATCGAGAAAAAATATGAAGTACCACCCCTCATCTATAGCATCACTTTTATTTCTACAAAAATAAGTTCTATTCCGTAACTGCACCCACCCTCACTCGGTGGATATAGTGGTGAGATATCCTTATTATATGAGATTTATGTCCATCAACATGCGGGTTCATTTACAAAATATTTTATGCTCCTAACAATAGGATGAATAGACCAACTATTATGATTATAAATTAATATATCGAAAAACAAGAAATTCAAGAGATACAAGATTTTAATCGGGTAGGTACTTGAAAAATATATTAATATTAAGGCCTTGGTACCAAGAATGACGACACAGTCATTTCCTACGGCAATAAGGACCAAATCGCGTGAACAATCGCATGATAAAATGGTAAAAATGGCGTTTTTTTTCCATTTTTTGGGGTTAATTTTGCGTCTATCAAAAAACTTTTACGGCTATTCCCTAGATTTTAATGTATATTATCAGTACAAAAAAAATACTGCGCGACTTTCGGGAAACGAGTTTCCGTCTTTCGGAAAAAAGATCAGATACCTATGTTTTTATTTTTTTTTGAGAAATGTATACAAGATATAAAAAATATGTTACGGTTATTCCTTAGATAAATGTTCAATCCATCTATACCCTATTTTGTTCAAAAGTATATTGTCGAGATACCTATAAGATTTTTTTTATTTTTTGAAATGTCGGTGTGCATACTCTTAACTGCTGGTCGATTGGTCGTTCGTAGAATAAGGGTGGAGTTCCCACCTCTTCCCTTTATTCTGCTATATTCTTAAAGCGATATCCCAAGGTGCGCGAATCCGGATTCTATGTACTTACCATACAAATCGCTACGAAAGCGTCTGTAGATTTACGGACTCACCCCTTCCCACGGCGTGTGAATCTACGTACGAATACGGATTCGCGCACCGTGGGATATCGCTTTTACAGAAACATCATTGTATGCGTGGCTCTCGCAACTAATTGTTCCTGTTCTAAAAGTTTCGACTAGAACGCACCTAGTTTAAAATATAACAATCCATAGAATATTAAATCGTATTAGATAGACATAGATGTGCAATAAATATTTCTGAACAGTGCACTCAATAACAGTAATATTGCTATCGGTTATTATTGGTAGACAGGTGGAATAGATGGAAAGTGGCAGGTCTATAAAATATTATATCTATGGATGGATAATATTGGATGGGTCGTACCTTAGTACACAAAACGAAGGGAAGTCAACGACATCATCGATGCGTTCAAAAAATATTTGAAATGAAAATGCTAATTTATAATTATTATATCGATGTGTTGGATTTGTAGAAACAATGAGAAAATGCCTAGAAACTCGGAAGATTTACAGGGAGGCTTAATTAATCCCGGGAACGCTTATACTCGTATTTATTTATTTGTTTATTGTTGGTGCACAACGCCATCCTAGTACCAACACTGATGTATGCAAGTGAGACATGGACATGGCTGAAGAAGGATGAATCAAGTATAAATGCGGTCGAGATGAGATCGTTAAGAAGAATGTGTGGAAAAACATTGAAAGTAGAATAAGGAACGAAATGATTAGAGAGTTGAGTGACTGTAAAAAGGATGTTGTGAATAGAATGAAAGTGAACAAGTTGACATGGTTGGGTCATGTGGAAAGAATGAACGATGAAATAATAACGAAGAAAATTTACCTGGGTGAAAGAGGAGGTGTAAGGAAACGCGGCCGTCCGAGAACCACCTGGCTGGACCATGTCGACCAGATACTCAAGGACGGACGTGTTTTGAGTAAAAGTAACCGGAGAGTATTTATGAGGAACTGCATGAATGTGACGGAAGCCCGAAGGGTGTGTCAGGATAGGAAAGTCTGGCGATCCGTTCTCTCTGCCTACCCCGCAAGGGAGGTGGCGTGAGGGTATAGTATAGTATAGTATAGTATAGTATTTAAAAGAATAAGGATCTTGGCTTGCATACACAAACCCAAATACTTTCCTGCACACCTTGCACTAGGCTAATAGCCTGTATCGCAAAGTGGAATACATCGCCAGCGCCGGGGTTCGAACTTGCCGCCTCACACAAAATGAAAGACTGCAGAAGTGCCCACATCAGTGTAAGCTAAAGTAAGCTTGTATCTTGTATAATGATGATGTATGATTATTTATTTATACTTTTATTGTTGGTTTGAGTCACTCCGAGACAGGTATTGCCTAGTGGAGTGACCTATTTGTAATTTGTACATATGTGTGTTTTTCTGTATAATAAAGAATTTATTTATTTATCCTGAACTGCAGGATTCTTCATCAGCATCGATACCTATCCGAACCACGCACCTCCTGATTAGAGTTATGAGTCTGTGCTCCAACCGACCATTTCTACACTATTATTGATTTTATTTTATCTGGCTAATTAGCTAGATGTATATAAAACTGTTTTGCTCATTAGAAAACCCGACCTAACAACAGAATAGTGTAAATTTACACCTTCTTATGTAGGTTTGAAAAATTGGGTTATCTGGATGAGATCATTGTATAGCGATAAGCTCACCCTTGTAATCATTACATTACTGAATAATGAATCTGGGTTTATCTAAATAAACCCAAATACTTCTTTGTACACTTTGTACACAGAAAACTGAATAACTTGTGTTGTGAAGTGGAGTAATACGGGGATTGAACCCACGCCCACCGGATTACGGGTGAGCGCGTTACCAACCAGGCTACCGACTACCTCGTTTAAGTATTATCTTGTTTCCTTATGTTGTATGTAATGTTTACATCAATGATTAATAAATAAATGTAAAATTCGCGAGTCATTTGAGAGATCCCAATCTAATGGTTTCCTTTATACATCAACTAAGGTTCCTATTTCATGTGTTAGTCCACATGTGACTGATCGACATCATTGATATTTTTTTATAACATGACACATTGATATCGATTATTTTCTATCGACGGAGCTTTGCCTCCCTCGCCTAGTGGAAATATATCGATACTGTTTCAAACATGTCAATATTTGAAGCCATGGATTACTAAACTTTTGTAAATAATGAAGGGAAAGGGTGGGAGGAATGGGGAGGAGGAACGGGGTAACGTTATTAATTACTTTTGTTCTTCTTCTTCTTCTCCGCCTCACACCAAATACAGATCTCTAACTGATATATCTTCAATATAGGTTATTAGTTTACATTGAATCTTAGTAAATACGAGTACCTACGTATTAATTAAATTAGCGTTGAGTGTAATAAAGTGCGTGTATTTTTCATACTTAATGGTGACCCCCTCTCTATACAGCAGTATTATTACCGAAACCTCTACGTACCTATGTTAAGCAACAGGCCTTTTCCTGTATTCAATGTTATTCAAGCTCTATCAATTATTGTAATAATATAACATTCCCAAATATACAATTTATACCTTCATAATTAGGTGGTCTGTAGCCGGATTGGAAACAGGCTCGAATCTAAATCCAGGGGACGCGAGTTCGACTTATGATCCGATTTACTCCACTTCACGACATTAGCTTTTCAAACTTACTGCGAAGGGAAAAAATATGTATCATTCATACCTTTATCGAATAAAAAAACTCATAAGTAGAAAATTTTTCATTTGAAAATATTTACCCGTATTCGTCAGACCTATAATAGCGAAATGTTACAGTCAATATCCTATAGACAAATAATGGTATAGATAGGTACTCAGTCGTGTTTCCATTGAGATAGGAGTATGTATGATTGAAGTATCGACTCGTGAAGTTCCGACATTGCCAATGTCCGCCGCGTTCCCTCGAGTACAATGCAATCCAACAAAACAGACAATAGTCATATATTGGCTACAATGGTCATCATTTTCATTCACGTACTTAACTGGAAACTATCGAGAGAGAAATAGATTTTTATTTAGTGACCTCCTATACGTTCTGGGCTCCTGATAATTTATATATTATTCTTTCACGCAGTATCCCTTCCGATTTAGGCAAAGAGGACAGGACTGACTTCTGTTTTTGTTCTCTCGCACGATTTTACTGCCCTATACTGCTATTTCTTCTATTCAACACGCGACCGTTCTCAAGTATTTGGTTTTCAATATGTTCACTCAGGTGACTCTTGGTTGGCCACTAACGTTTCATCAAACACTCTCATTTAGACTTAATTTATTTTCTTTGGCATTCTATCTCCAGTCATTCTCTCCCTATGCACAAACTATCTCAAAGCTTTCATCCCATATTTCTTAAATATAGAAAGATACACCTTCACAAAAATTAATGCGTGGTTCAGGTCAGACGTCGAACAAAAGTTGCCGACATCGCAAAAAGAACAGCAAAGATAAAGTGGCAGTGGGCAGGACACGTGGCAAGATGGGTACCTAAAATCCTGAGGTGGAGGCCCTCGTAGAACAAAAGAGGCGTAGGAAGACTACAAAAAGGTGGACAGATGACATTGTCCAGCTTACGGGTCGTAGATGATAGCAGATAGCCCAAGATAGAAAACAGTGGAAGAGTTTAGAAGAGGTCTATGTCCAGCAGTGGAACGCAAGTGGCTAGCAGTAAGTAAGTTAGCAGTTGATGAGCGCGAATTTACCAAACATGAGGTGCCGGGTTCGCTTCGTCGCGTCGTCAAAATACGTAACTAGATAGAAGTTTCTCGCTTTCAGGCGACGAATTGTGAAAAAATAGATAACATGAAAGATACTGTGTATCTAGATAGGTCATAAAATAATGCGAAATTGTCAATTAAAATTTTATAAGTGTATAAAGAAGGGAGAGAGGTTTCTAAATATAAAAATAGCAAAAGGTTTAAATATAAACATCGAGCTTACCTTTTAATTACGTTGTTGTTCATAATCCGTATAATCTTTGTTCAATAAAATCTTAATTGTGTTTCTTATAGGGATGTCATTTGCATAAAAAAAACATCGATGATACTGACAACTATTCTCGTAAGAAACATCGGGATAGTTTTGCTCCTATAAATTGACAAACAATAATATCTGGATACAACTGGATCCAGAGAGCCCAGGATAGAGCGGCGTGGAAGCAGATGGAGGAGGCCTTCGTCCAGGAGTGGACGGGAGTAGGCTGACGAAGAATAAGAATATCTAAGAATATCTACCATCCACTCCTACATTAGACTGTAGAGTGTATTGTAAACAACGTTAGATAGGTGTTTAAATGGTTGACATAACCTAAACTATTATCATAAAAAACATAAGACATATTTTCTCTAAAATGTAGGAAAAATAAATTATAATCAGATACATACGGTTTAATTGAAAAGAATGAATAAAAAGAGCCGGTATAAATTGTAGGAATTTGACTAGGCAGGGCAGTCCGGCATTCTGTTTCTCTGCCTGCCTCGCAGAGGACGCAGTTTGAGGGAATAGATAATCGATTCGATGCTTATTGAAATCATCGATAATTTTTATCATCACAATTTATAGCGTAGGTATTATTTTCTTCTTCCAAATCCCTCACGGAGCATAAATTTCTTTATGAATCATTAAGCATTTACTTAATAAAATGTATAAAGTTGTAGATTTTAATACATTTTAGGAAATTTATTACAGGAATTAAGGAGACGTATTGTTTTCATCTTAAGATTCGTAACTAAATTAAGAATGGGTAGGTATTTTATTTGAGTTTGTTCCATTTTTTGATAAAAAAATGTGTTCATTTTAACATTTAATATACCTAGGTTTAGGTGGTTTTGATATAGGTACCTATTAAATTCAATAATAAGGCTCACCACTAAATGACTAGGTTCATTAAATTTAACCCCCGAAGGGCGCTAGTGTTCGTGTGGGCACAATCATCATGGGTTTATACTAAGCATTTTAGTTCTTTCATTTAGTTCTTTAGTTCTCCTGTGTAGGTGAATGAATGAAATTTATTTTTCCCTATATACAACAACATACAAAAATAATGAATTTTGATATACACACATATAAATAAATCAAAGCATGCCATGAGGCACCAGTCGCTCAACTATCTGGTGAAATTGTACTGCCTCACTAGACTGAAGTATGTTCTACGAAAGTAGATGCCGATTAAGTTTGAGTACAGAAGTCGTAACAACAATCATTAAAATCTATTTCACTGGAACAACGCCGGACCATCAAAATACGCTAAAAATAAACAATGGCGATGGTGCTACAGAGTACGCTCTCAATAATCTGGTCCATATAACTGCTTCTTTGGAGACTCTCATATATTATTGCCCTCAACCATTCCTTCTGCTATGGTGATGAGCAGGCCGGGGTGCCTGATTTTATGGCATATCCATCGCGCTCTCTGTTGGCCAATCTTATTCAAAATTTCTCAACATCTCGGTGATCTGTCCAGTGAATCTTGAGCACGCGTCTATAGCACCACATCTCAAAGGCTGAACGACGTTCATATTCTCTGCTGCTTATTGTCCATGTTTCGCATCCGTACTATAGAATGCTTCACACCGACGTTCGTCTGAGATTGTTTGGTGTTTTAAAAATTTAAAAGAGTTATTAGCCTTTTACTTGTTATTGCCTATGGCAGTAAACCCGCCATTTGTTTTTATTAATAAAAAAAATATTATTAATTTTATTTATTTTGTTCTTCAGTAAATAATGAATAAATAGATAATCATGTTTGATTCTTTGGACATAGATGTAAGATTATAAAACATGGATAGGATAAAATAATAGGGATGAGTCATGCGATGAAATGAGGGTATAACGATCAAGTGTATGTGTAGATACAGGAGTCGCAATAATATTATGTATATTAGATGCAGACGGCGGCAATAATAAATAAAGATTACAACTAATTGCAGCTTAAGTGACAATAATCTAAATAATGGTTCGGTGCGGATTCCACTCACTACCTTGTCGGGTGCAAAGTTGTGCGGAAAAATTAAAACATCGTAAAGTGGTGGAAAATAATTCTGATCACATCGATTTTTTTTTATAATAATCTTTTTCCTTTAGCAATCTCTCCACTGCTGGATATAGGCCTCTTCCATTTGCTTCCATTTTTCTCTGTCTTGAGCTTTGAGAATCCATCTTCTACCCGAGACTGGGATAATATCGTCGACCCATCTTTTCTCTATGATGGTACTGTTATAAAAAAGGAGTGCCGTGGTATTTCAACTTAAAAAAACCCTTTCACAAACATAATTAATTGCAAGGAATATTTTTTTTTTGCCAAAATGCTTGCGTATTATGTTGACAGCATTTAGATAAAAATGTCCTTGTGGCATATAGCAACTAACATAGGAAAAATTGCATCGGGAAAATGATAACTCAACTATTGCTAAACATGTTTTTGGTTGATGAATAATGTTTAAGTTAAAACGAAGCCATAATTCAAGCGAATATTTTTATGCAACACTTAACCCAAAATCGATATCCTTTCTTACGTTATTCTTATTTCACGCTCACACTCTCATTTTCCAAAACGTGAAGTGATAATTGAACCAAATTCTTTCATAGTATGTCTGTACTAGTTCTCACATAAATTATTTAGAGGTATTAAATATGATTTTCGATGTAAAATAAATTTACTTATCTAAATTGTACATCCCTATCTTTTCATCGCACGGTTATATTATAGGTAGGTTAGTATCTATGCATTTATTTATGATGAAAAAGGGTGGCGATCACTGCACATCCCTTTGTGTAAAGTAATCCCTGTCGCGTGTTCACCGTTCAATCGTTGTCTGTCGCTTTATACTCTTATAGTAGATAGGTACTTACCTACTTCACGATGAAAGATTACACTTATATTGATTTTGCTAGTAGGTACCTACACTATATACTTGTCGGGTGGCATGTAATTTATTACTGTTATAATATCGATGATCGATGGAGAGTTTATCGTTACTTTTTTTTTTTTTTTTTTGAGTTAGGGTAGTCATCGACAAGCATTTTTTACTAGCATTTGTACACGGCGGCCCTGTGCCTGGTTATGTTATCGTTAAAGGTATTCCATATTTTGATGACTTTAGTCCTAACCAAGATTCTGATCAATCCTAACTCACATACTCTAAGAGTTCTCCCGTGTCAAACTGATTCCTGAATACAGGCGATTCCTGAATATTGTGTTGATACGAGTAATACCTAAAGTTGATATTTTTTAGAATTTGAAGAAACAACGATGCCACTTTAATACAAACATTATCAAAGTAACATAATGAAAGTATTTTTAACATTTGCAAAAAAAAAATAGACAGCATTTAATTTCAAAAATGTAAAATTGAAATTGCTTGTGTAACGGACACCTACTCATTTCGAATTTTACATTTCAAATAGTAACAGTTGAAACGCAAAACAAAATGATTTCCACTATCAACAAAATATATTCATTCCAAATTCGAAAAATGAAATAAAAAATATAGAACGTGTTTTCGACAAACTTTTAAATTGAAATATCGAACGTGTACGGTCTATTTGCTGTCAAAAGCTTTTTATCTCCGTACATTATTGTACCTCCGTAGTTCTGCATATTGTAGTGTATATCGGTGAATATTGAACAACGGAATAATATACAAAAGGTATGGTTAACGCCTACCTACATACCTAATGAATATAACATAGCTATGACTGTACTTAGTACTCGTATTATAATGACTGTACTTGCATTGGGCAATGGGCAGATACCTTAAATTATACAGCGAATACCCAAACATGTTTGTCGCTATACAAAAATGATCCGAATCACTGGAAATCAAAAACTTTTTCTAAAAAAAAATGCACTACCTCTTCACCCCTGCGCAGAAGGTCGTATCATTCAGGGATTTTAACTCTTTGGGAACCATGTTTAGCATCCGCAGTCCGCACACTGACACACACGAAGCTTTTAGACATCTTCGCTAGTTTGTGCCTTATAGTATATACGTGTTGTGTAAAATAATGTAAAATAATAATAAATGTAATAAAATTTTGGTGAAGTGATGAACGTGGGATGGTAAATCATTGTTTGACATTTCGGAGGTGGAAGGGCCCCTTTCCTCACCCCCGTATCAGCCCTTGGAATGAGTAGTTAAATCTTCTTTGTGAACACAGGTTATAAAAGGTACCTACTTAAATAATTTTCAAAAATTTACTGACGCTATGATTTTTGAAACTCGCACATAGCTACTATCATGAGTAGGTAAAAAAAGGAATAGTATCATCCTGGATTCTGGTTGACTCGGTGGAGTAGGTACATTAAGTGCATAGTCAGCTCGGTTTAAGTAGGGAGTGTACCTACTGTATTAGGAAATAGTAGCTAGTAGGTAATTCCGTTTTGAACGACTATTAAGTATTTTCTTATAAGTATACCGGAGATTGAAATTCCAAGACTGTTGACAATTTTATATGAAAATTTTCATCTCAGAATTTTCAGTAAGTACAACATAATAAAATGCAAGAATGCAGTAGGGAATAATATTGAATACAGTGTCACGTACAAAATTGACCCTCTTTCTGTGCTCAGTCACAACATTGATGTATGCAATATTCTCCTTTCATGAAAACTCCTGCATAAAATAGAAAAAAAAGCGACCGCGCTATCAAAGAAAAGACTGTCCATAGTATTTTCAAAAGATAAGACACTTATGTACGTAAGACTCAAAATACATTAACAAAACTAGACTCCTTAGTGAAAAGGTATCACTACGTTCAAAGCATAAAATAATCACGTCGACTGTATAATATGTTACTTTTTGAAAGGGGATGATAATATTATGCTTTTAGTGCATCGTGGAAACCTTAAGGGATGTGAAACGATAAATTTTGTTTTATGTTCCTTTTTTTCCTCAATAGTGGTGATTGTCAGCGCAGGACATTGGTACCCCCTCACTAAGACATTGCAGGCATTTTGTTTAACAAAGTAACGATGCATCTGCCGCCATTTTGATACTAAAAGTTATTGCATTGTAACATTGTTATACCTATACATTAAAGTTACAATTTAGAGTGCCCAATATAAAAGAATGGTCCGTACTACGATTTTTTTCAATACGTGACCGGAATAAAATTATGATGGTTAAAAGTGTATTTACTAAAATAAAGCTTTTTTGCACAAAGAAAAATCATTACTAAACTACGAAGTTAGAAAATTACTCTAATTTATGTTACCAGGAAAAGAATGCTGTATAGCGATAAGCTCATTCTAGTGATAATTTTGCACACTGATGTGCAGAATACGTCGTCAGCGCCGAGATTCGAACCTGAACCAATATTTTCAATATACTATAATATTACTGTACACATCAGAGCTGCGCCAGGCTGGAATGACATGGGAACAGGCAACGGAGTTGGCCCAGGACAGAAAAGCCTGGAAAAACTGGGTGTCGACCACATGCATCACATAGGGAGCGGAGCGGATGTATGTATGTATTGTATACCTACTTACTTACACCACTCACATAACAAAAGAATATGAATGAAAACATATCCATTATTATAATTTACATTAGTTGAACTAATTCTAATAATATAGTTATTTTATCAGACTTTTCGCGTGCTCATACAACACAATAAACTATTTATTGGTTTCGATGAGATAAGTAGATAAAAATACCCATTAAATCTATATTCCCACCCTAGTTATGTTAATATGCAGTAATATAAATGACAATACGATGCTATTTATCAACTGCAACTATGTTCATGTATTACTTATTGAGATGTATCTATTGTAATAATGAATTGTATTGTTGGATTAAGAGGATATGATCGATTAGAAGATATCGATGGGAGTCAATGGTGCATATTAAATTAATCTATCTTTATAATCATATTACTAGCTTAACTACCCGACACATACCATTGAAAAGGTGTAATAAATAAATAAATAAAACTTTATTGAAAAATAATAGTTTTGAAATGTCGGGTTTATTACCATCGGCAATTTCTGCCAACCAACCACTTGTGACATTCATTGGAGATATAAAATACATGCATATCTAAGTGTATGAAAACGAAAGATAAAAAAAAAACACAAATTAATAAATATAAGCAATAATTACAATACATAACCCGCATAAAAACATACATACATAATATATACATACAAATGTGTGTGTGCAAGAAATGAGGTAATTAGGGAAATGAGTGATTATAATATTGGTATTAGAGTGAGAATTAAAGGTTTTAATAAACAAAGATGACAAAATCTATTATTAAATTTCATTATTTTATCTTATTTATTATTGCCATCCATACATATGTTTTTCACTTGTTACTAGTAGTGTTCTCTTGGTAATGTTTTTCCGATAAAACTGACGGGCGTTCACTGGTTTGCTTTCTGTTTTTGTTGAATTGTTTGATATGTGCTGTAATAACCGTTTGTGCCCATTTGATTAAATAAATAAATGATATTGAAATAAAAAAAATAGTGTAGGTAGGTATGTGACTGAATTACGAGTTCATAGAAAAAACCTGGATGAACCATATCGACCGGATCATCGAACACGTTCTTAGTAAAAAAAATAGCTGTGTCTGTTTGACTCGCATAAACGTTATGGAAGCAAAACGTGTGTGTGGAGGGGACAATGTGGCTTTCTATTCTCTCTGCCTACTCCCCGAGGGGTGCAGCGTGAGGATGATAAATTATTGCAGCTTACAAGAGTCGCCTGTGTGAATGTTCTGTAAAACTTTGTAACCGTTTTCAGGTCGGGTGTCAGAAATTGCCATTAGGCAACTAGTCTGCCTTTTGGCATAAATATTGTATTATGTAGGTACCTACCTACCTACAATAAAGTTTTATTTTTCGGCGATTCGATAAGCCGAGTTTAAGTATTCTGCTTCATCCACATGCTCGTGTGGGGTCGTGAAGGCTAGGTGTTCATAAGTAGAAAGGCGTCAACGGTCGGTTACGTACACGTCAAGACAAACATTTTCAACCACACGCCTTTTTACTCATTCACGGCGAGGTCTTCGAGGGTCGGCGAGCGTCTGGCGCCAGCATTCTATGTATAACTGATGTAACCATCCGCAAGTTCAGTTTATCTTCAAAAATATACGCTAAAGTATTTTAAAGTAACATTATAATAGAATATTTTCCAAGAAGAATCTCAGTTGGTACACCTGAACTTTGGTTGTTATATTATTCGAATCACGATCATGCATTATTAAGGATGCGTGTTCGATACCCTCTTGATAATATTACAATCATCCCTTAGATTCTCCTATCATATCCTAACTAATAATATATATTTTATTGCGTGAATTTTCTTTTGCAAGAGTGCAGATAATGCACTACGCGTGGGGTAAGATGATGGATAAATAGGGTTGTAAAATATACATCGATTATACCAACTCGATGAAAGTGGGTATATGTATATCATACAGGGCACGTACATCGAACTTGTGTATTAATGGATATCGATGTAAGGTACTCATGATGAACGAATATGACAGTAAAAGTCAAAGCCTGACTAATCTAGGAGACAATTATTTATCGCAATTATTATGTGGAATGATCTTCCTGATCGAGTACGTAAGACACAGCCTCTTGCTGTGTTGAAGAGTTCGTTAAAAACTCTCTTATTTGATAAAGGTCATATAGTATGTAGCTAGATTAAGATATGTATGTATTAATGTTAATATTTAGGAGGCGCCCTTAAATGGAGTAAATCCAAAAAACTGCGCATTATAAATTGTCTATTATTATTATTATTAATAATTCAATTTTTTATCCTTGATCCAAAAATGACAAATAATTTTAAAATAAATCTGAATCTATAATCTCAAACACTTGTTAAGGTACCTACAACTGGAAGTTAGAAAATCTTTTGTTGTGAAGACAGTGGAATATCTCGACATCGAGGATCATCGATGTTTTTGAAAATACCTAGTACATAGGTATAAGGAATTTAAAGAAAAAATTAGTCTAAAAATACTCATTATTTAAATACTAGGCAGAAAACATATGGTAGTTAAAAATAACAAAAAACCTCCATCATCCATACTAAACATTTTACATATTAGAACAGAAATATTATTAATTCGTCACAATTGGTGTGTGATTTCTAAAGAACAAAAAAAGATTTATTTAAAGTATTAAAATTCGATGCATTTAATGAGAATGGGATGCTACACCACTGACGTAAAATTGTACAATCTCACCCCTAATTGCTGCACACACAAGATACTTTGTGGAAATAAACCAAAATCTTTTATGCTTTCTACCCCCACCCCCACCCCGCATTATTCTTAACGCAACCCTCGATGAAAAATCTTTTTGATGTTTATGAACAGATAATATAATACGATGTGGCATTAGGGCAATGTGAAAATTCTATAAAGAAAAGATTTAGACTATACTTAAGGTAGGTACTTTGTATAACTTTCAACTACCCACTAGTATTATGTATTATTGTGGAATAGTTGAAGCCAACGTGAAAATGATTCATCGAAGGCCTGTGCACACTCATATAAAGTGATGACGTTAGATTTTACGGGGTACCTATACAGCTTTACAGGTCTAGCGAGGTAGCGAAAATTTCTAAATCAAATTAAGTAATTTATCTTGATCATTACGTGTTCAATTTTCTTAATTGCTATTTGTTTTTTAAATTTCTTAATGGTGTGCAAAATAAATCGTGTTTAATTTCATTTAAATGATTTTTAATGAATGGATATTCATTTGTTTTGGCGCTACAAATACAATATTTTGTTTGACTTTAACACATATTTTGTGAACCACATTTATTATTTCGCAAAAGCAGTGTACCTATCACAAAAATAAGTGGGTTGCATGTTGCATTTCATATGGTCTGGTGGTGCTGGGGCCCTTCATAACTAAATATTATCTCTGTTTTTGTATGGAAATCTCTTAGGGCTCTCCTTTCTAAGTTAAAGTTGGTGGGATTGGGCATTGGATACCCAAAGTTGAAGCGGCCCGCGAAGTGTGCCCGAATCCTGAAGCAAAGTTTCCGGTGAAGAGCGCGGGAGACGAAAAGAAGAATCAACCGGACTTAGAAAAGTTCGGCCGATAACATTGTTCCAATATTTCAAGTTTTGACTAAATTTCCCTCCATTTTACCAATTGTTTGAACACTACATATATGATTTTAATTGACAACAATGTAAGTGGTTTCTGTGTACCACCGAATACAAGAAATGAACATTTCCTTTACAAGAATATAACATCCTATTACTTAACCTCATAATAATGAAACAATCTTGTAAGCTTTCCTAACATGAAAGATAATTAAGTGCCTGGGGCATCAACAATCATACAACACGCAGCGCCACTGGGTAAATATGAATTTGGTATGTGGAGGAAATATGAACTGATCCTAATACCTACTAGAAAGGTCAAAAATGTTTCTCTGATCTCTTTATTTCTAACTAATAATACTATTTATAATGCTGGAATAAAAAAAAAACATACCTATCCAATTATATTTGAACAAATAAGTCAACCTAATTTAAATTCATTTTTCTGTACTTAACAATAATTGAAAAGAGATTGTCTTATTTTATTTTACGCACTTGCCCTTACGTTATGATGATTTGTATTGATAGTTTAATTGTATTAATATGTAAAAATTTAGGAATACAAGTGACCGACTCGGCCCTACGTATAACTAAATACAATAAACTTACAGAATGGACCCCATTATCAGAAGAAAAAAAAGAAAAAAACATGACATCACAAGTTAGAAAACAATCCAATATACGTGTACCAAATGCAGACAAAATTCTTCTAGTCAACCCAGGAAATCGGAAACAAAATAACTACCTACAAAAAAAAAGTTTCAAAAAAGAAACTTCTAATATCTGTGGAATCTAATATTAAAATGCATAAATAACATTCCACACCCGCCACACAGAAGAATAATATTTAAAAATCGAACGTAACACAAGCTGTTATTGGAGCCATAGATTAAATATCTACGGTATAATAAAACCACCATAGACAATTTTCGCCATTGTGTTTTGTCTGTCGTTTGGTGTATTCTATGAAACAGGCTATTGTCATTTGGGAGTCGTTTTCAAGTTTCATAAACAATTTCACTACACGAAAAGTTAATTTGAAAAGAGCCGTCGAACCCACGCGACGCGTCCAGACGAATTTTAGACCGGTGTTTTAACGTTAAAAAAGGGGGTATAGCGTAGATAATTGTCGGAAAGCTGGAAACTATTTTAATCCCTTCATTAACAAGCAAAGAAGGTTTCTTGAAGTTTGCACCAATTTTCCGCTTGTGCTAAGTACAGGGTGTCCCAGAAACAAAAAAAAAGTTGAACTTTTTTCAGTTTTTCATTAATAACTCCTAAAGGAAGCATTCTAGACAAATTGTGTTCTTCTGTGAATTAAAGTAGATAAAATTCTTCGTCTACTGAGCATTAATACTACTCTCTACTTTGAAAAATCACTGAGAAACAGCGATTTAAAATTGTAATGTTTTTCTCAACATATGACAATTTTCTTATTTTTCTTGAATCGTTGTTGAATATCTTCTAATCCAAGCTACTTACAGCAAATTTTAGTACATATGATTCAATGGCCGGTTAATTCTCTATAAACTGGCATTAAAATTTTACCTCTATATTAAATTGTTTAGGATGTAGAGGTATTTAAAGAGAGACGAGTGAAATAGAGAATTTTTTTAAATGATAGATTTCGGTATGTGAAAGGTAAGATAGACTTAATTTTGCGGCTCTCTCTTAATAACGTACAATTTTTTTAAGTTAAAAACCCAAATTTCGCTATTGATACGCCATTGTGTAACAACTTATATCGAAAAGACTATTTTTTTTACCTTCATCAGTTTTACTAATATAACTCCTGAACGGTTGATGTTAGGGAAAAGATATTTTACTCAAAATATAACTAAAATTAATTTACTATAACTTGATTTCAAAATTAACTCTGTAACTTAAATAATAACTGAGTTACAGTGTTTGAAAAAAAGCATTACTAAAAAAATTAAATTGCCTCGGCTATTTTTGTTGAATAACTCCTGAACCGTGATATAGAGAAAAGGTTCAAGAGATTTAAATATAAGGTGAATAAATTTTCTATAACACAAGCGTAATAAAATAACTTTAAAAGTTATAGTTTTAAAGTTATGGATGATCAAAGTCAATTTTTTGTGTAGCCATTCGACGCTTGTTTAGATATATTTCATACTATATGGCGAGCAGGTACTTTATTTTCATACTACACCGGCTCGGAGGTGCTTACCATGTGCTTACTAGGCAAATATAATTCATAAGCAAACGTCGAATGGTTACACAAAATATTGACTTTGATCATCCATAACTTTCTTACTATAACTTTTAAAGTTATTTTATTACGCTTGTGTTATAGGAAATTTATTCACCTTATATTTAAATCTCTTGAACCTTTTCTCTATATCACGGTTCAGGAGTTATTTATCAAAAATAGCCGAGGCAATTTAATTTTTTTAGTAATGCTGTTTTTCAAACACTGTAACTCAGTTATTATTTAAGTTACAGAGTCAATTTTGAAATCAAGTAGTAACAAATTGGTTTTAGATAAATTATGAGTAAAATATTTTTTCCCTAACATCAACCGTTCAGGAGTTATATTAATAAAACTGATGAAGGTAAAAAAAATAGTCTTCACGATATAAGTTGTTACGCAGTGGCGTATCAATAGCGAAATTTAGGATTTTAACTAAAAAAATTGTACGTTATTAAGAGGGAGCCGCAAAATTAAGTTGAACTTACCTTTCACATACCGAAATCTATCATTTAAAAAAATTCTCTATTTCACTCGTCTCTCTTTAAATACCTCTACATCCTAAACAATTTAATATAGAGGTAAAATTTTAATGCCAGTTTATAGAGAATTAACCGGCCATTGAATCATATGTACTAAAATTTGCTGTAAGTAGCTTGGATTAGAAGATATTCAACAACGATTCAAGAAAAATAAGAAAATTGTCATATGTTGAGAAAAACATAACAATTTTAAATCGCTGTTTCTCAGTGATTTTTCAAAGTAGAGAGTAGTATTTGTGCTCAGTAGACGAAGAATTTTATCTACTTTAATTCACAGGAAAACATAATTTGTCTAGAATGCTTCCTTTAGGAGTTATGAAAAATGAAAAACTGAAAAAAGTTCAACTTTTTTTTTGTTTCTGGGACACCCTGTACTTAGCACAAGCGTAAAATTGGTGCAAACTTCAGGAAACCTTCTTTGCTTGTTAATGAAGAGATTAAAACAGTTTCCAGCTTTCCGACAATTATCTACGCTACAAAGCTAAATTTCCTGGGCTATTTGTATAGACTCAATGAAAACAATGACCGCCTAGCTAGATGATGAGCTGTATTCCAGAATTCTGTTTACCTTGGTTACCCCACAATAACGCCATCATGATATTTCTAACGGGGTAAGTTTTTTCAATCCAATTATATTTTTATTAAAAAAATAATATAGTTTACAAAGTAAGTGTATCATTAAAAAATTCTTTATTTTATTTTATTTTATTTCAAATTTAAATTTAAAGCCCCAGACAGCATAAGTTTACTGGTATAAAGTGGTCAATTATTTCTCTAGGGAGTTAGTAATTATTTCTCTTAAAACATTTGAAGTTATAGTCCGAGAGCCCACTGCTTAATTTATGACGTATCTGTTTTTTGATCGAAATGTGGTACAAATGATAGCTTATCAATAGGGTTTTACATTGCACTAGGGTTGCCTATCAAAATCTTGCCGCAACCCCCCTTGCCCCCCCCGAAAAGGTCCCTCTTCGCGGTTTTTCGCATTTTGTAGGAATATGGTAAGAGATAGAAGAAAGTAGTCAATGACAAAAATAATTCTTGTTAAATTCTCTACAAAAAATGTTAATTCAATTTTTTCATAGGACTAGTAGTTTACCCGTAATGGCCGGTCGAAAAACAGGATATTTTTTGAAAAAAAAAAAAAAATGTTTTTTTTTCTTTAACTTTCTTCCACCCATTATCACTAACATTTTATGGAAAAAAATATTTGGCCTGCGGCGCTATATCGCTGGTTATTTTATGAAAAGCTTAATTTTAAGAAT
Organism: Ceraclea dissimilis; assembly: GCA_963576895.1. Classification (NCBI taxonomy): domain Eukaryota; kingdom Metazoa; phylum Arthropoda; class Insecta; order Trichoptera; family Leptoceridae; genus Ceraclea; species Ceraclea dissimilis. Next base: position 4,113,729 of record OY756360.1, read on the forward strand.
TTTCGTCACTGAGTTTTATTGCAATAACTCCTAAATTAATTGAAGACTATGGTAATTAATTCGTTCTTTGACTATTTTCCTGTAGCTCTTATCAATTTTCAACCAATTAAGTTAAAATTCATTTTTTTAGTTTTTTAAATGAATTTCGGTTTTGGACCGGCTATTGCGGGTAAACTGCTAGTTCTACGAAAAAATTGACATAACATTTTTTGTAGAGAATTTAGCAAGGATAATTTTTGTCATCGACTACTTTCTCCTATCTCTTACCATATTCCTATAAAATGCGAAAAACCGCGAAGAGGGACCTTTTCGGGGGAGAAGGGGGGGTTGCGGCAAGATTTTGATAGGCAACCCTAGTGCGATGTAAAACCCTATTGGTAAGCTATCATTTGTACCACATTTCGATCAAAAAACAGATACGTCATAAATTAAGCAGCGGGCTCTTGGACTATTACTCATTCACACTACGGTAGATTGGTTAAAAAAAATCACCTAAGTAAAAAAAGTAGTTCAGCTTTATGGCTTACACAGAACACATGCTACTGCCTTGAAAGAACTACTTTGTTTTATATGGAGCTGAAAATATTGCATTGCTTATCTTTTTTCAATAGCCAATCAGTTCGATAACAAGTGATTAAATTTATGTTGCGTACTATTCCTTAGAAAATTTAGAAACGATAATGATGACTGGCCGAGTTGAAGGCAGGAGAAGTCGCGGATGTATACCAATGAGATGGCCCGACCAGGTGACTAATGCCACTGGAACAACGTTTGCTCAATAATTGCGGGCTGAAGACAGACCAGGGTGGGCCAGACTGCTGCGAGAAGTACAGCATGAAGGTTACGATCCTCATCATTGAGGGACCGATTTGGAAGAAGAAGAAGAATGTTCCTTTTAACTTATGTTGAGTTCACACATACCAACCTAAAAAAATGACCCGCAGAAACCTTTTTTTTGAATATACGCAAACCCAAGTGTTTCCCTGTAAGTATGGTACCTTAGGTACCTGGGTACCTAAAATTCACAATAAGGTAAGAAAATGTGTCATCATGAAGTATATAGGTAGTCAGCGACGAGATTCGAGCTATTTAACATCTCAGGTAGGCACACAGTATGATTTCCAAGTTTATCCAAGTTTATCATACTCACTCTCCGATACATTTCCAAGTTTATCATACTCGCTCTCCGATATCTTTTACTCAAAACGCGTTTATTGTGGATCTAGCTCGGAGTATAAGTACTGAACTATAGTAGGTATCAACCATACATAGTAGTGCACATATACCTAATTTGGCGAGTGGGAGGAAAATGGATGCACCTAAAAGTACCCCCTCATTTCATTACATACACACTTATCTATTTTATTATAAGTAGGTAATAAAATCGCCACGTTAACGATTCTACTTCTTGATAATATCGTTAAACTGATGCCCAAAATGTGATAATCCCCAAGTGTTGTGTATCGCAATTTTTTATGCCCTAACAATCTGTGCCGCACGCGTCGTCCTCTCCATAGAGGTACCTATTTATATGACAGAGAGGATAGCGTGCGAGTGGGGGGAGGGGGGGAAGGAGGGGGGGTCAAGAGGAGGTTATTTATTAAGAGTGGACATATTGGCAAAAGCAAAAGTATCAGAGGAGAAATATAAAAATGACCATAGGGAGGGAATTGGAAGCGATGGCGGATGATACCCAACTTACATACTACAACAGGCAATGGGCAATATATCAGACATAATTGGGTGGGGAGATATTGTGACTACACCGCATTGGGATGCCCACCCCTGCCGAAAAAAATAAAACATATTTGAATTGATATATTTATCATACACGCCCTGAATTAACTTGATGCTGTGAAACTTTTCATACGTAATTGCTGTAAAATGGTCACGGTTATTTCCTGCGGCTGCAAAGTTTCAAAATCGCATGAACAATCGCAAGATGACATTTGAAAAATAGCGTTTTTTTCTTTTTGGGGTTAGTTTCTCTTCAATCAAAAAACTTTTACGGTCATTCCCTAGATTTTTAATGCATTTTATCAATACAAATATATATATATATATATATATAGAAATCTATACGCGATACAAAAAATCTTCTACGGTCATTCCGTAGATTCCTAGATTCATATAGTTTCAATGTACCTAGGTATCTATACCCTTTTTTCATGCCCCCAAACAGGAGTGACATGCACGCCCGAGGACGCACTACTGGCGAATGCCGGGGGTGTCCGGGTGGCCGAACATTGGAGATACAAAATTTGATAGTGTTCCGGACACGGAAAATAAATAAATATACCCTATTTTAATCTAAATTATATTTAGTATATTTTTCAGAATCTAAAGTCTCCCGTTTATAGACATTTTTGAAATATCAGTATGCCTCACTACTTTAAATTTATGTTCTATGAATTCTATCGTGTTTTCTGTGATCATACGAGTATATTAAAATTACATTCTGAAAAATCGTTGAAAAAAATTCACATCAAAAACTTCCCGGGATACTTTCCGTATAATAGTCTTATTTTTTTCTTATTGGCTCACATCAATACATATACATATGTATTTCAGAGTATTCTGTACAAGTCTGTCGTTTATAAATATTCTTTAGAAAAAACCTTTTTTTTAGTAGGTAGTGAGTTTCTGTTCATTAAGGTAGACGTATAATAAGTAGTTATCTCAACAGATATACAGCAAATGATGTACTTTCCATCAGTCTGATCGTCGGCTGGCTTAATGTGATCACTTTAAACATGAGCATGAGCAACATAAACCAATTCCAGTCCATCCATCTGCTGCAGCCGGGAATCGAACCCAGACCTCCAAGCTGAAAAGCAATATACCTATAAATGATTCAGCTACCAACTATCATAGCACAGCGGTAGATTTTCAGGTTGGAGGCCCAGGTTTGATTACCCGAAGCAAAAAAAGACGTAAAATAATACCCATATGGAAATGGACGTGGAAAACGCTTAAGAAAACTAAAAAGTGGTTTCGAATGTTTCGATTTACGTAGGTAGACATCACATAGTACTAACGCATTACTTTCTCGGTTAGTTCATTATGTAACGCACAAACCTCTTCGAGTAACGTTTGTTTAAACATACATTCAGTCTTGTTTATTTGTTTCCTAGTACTACCTATGTCCTATTATCTTATTATGTTGCTTAATGTATGAAGTTGTACATAGGCGGGTGGAGGTACCAGCATAAATGTGTCGTGTGGGTTCCAAAGAGAAACCACGAGTTGTATGAACGATAATAATACTATTCATCCCATACAACCCCTACCAACAAATAACTACTAAACATACGAGACGTACAGAGACATCTATCTTGCGGCGTACAAAACAATACACTTCGTGATAGTTTAATAGTGGCACAAATTAATAATTATCTTTGTATCGCGAATATACATTGAGCACCTAGTGAATGATTCTTCTTCTTATTATTGAGAAGAAGAAGATCGCGAATATACATTGAGCACCTAGTGAATGATTAGAGTATACCTAATTGGAATAGACTGACATCCCTACGAGCCGATCGATGTTTAAAATACAGAGAAATTTGGAGAATATAAAGGTTACAAAATTTCAGTTGGTGTTTTATCGGGCTTATGATGATCACATTCTTATTATGATAAGTAAGTGTGTAATAAATAAGAAAAATTCTAAAATAAGGTACTACCTAGCGGTGTTATTTTTTTTATTGTGCCGCCTTGGTGACCAAAGCTACAAAAGGTTTTCCAAAACTTCGGAATTTCAAACAACCTAATGGAAGACTACAAAAAGGTGGCCAAACGACCTGTTCCGGCTTGCGTATCCTAAATGGCAGCAGATAGCCGAAATAATAAAAAGCGGTCTATATGTCTAGCAGTGTACCTAACAATAGTCGAATCGGCTGGGTATAAAGTAAAAGACCCGAAAGGATAGATAATCTGAAACGTGTTCTGACGCTAAAGAGTGATCATTTTAAGCCCGGGGCCAATTAAGCCAAAATATTTCACCATGCACATTGTAGATCCTGCTTCCAAACATCATTTGATTTTTTTTTCTATTTGTGATGTTTTTAGACTATCACACCTTATTTGCTACATTTCAACAAGCGTATGAAGCCGAAAGTCATTTGGTCACTCTGTTGTCGTAATTTAGAAGCAAAACTAGGGGAGTGTGGGGTGAGTCGTTGCTCAAATCATCTATTACTTTATAACATTTCCAGGAGGAGATTGGGCAATGTTCGTATTCCACATGTTCTAGGTACGTGTTCGTCCAACACATAGCCTCGAACTATTTTCGAACGTCGTTTCCATTTTTCTTTTTCTTCTCGTCTTTACTGGATGATTTAATGTGATGTAAATGCTCAATATTAACATCGATATTGAATACCATCGATACCATTTTTTTAACATGTTGATGAACATGTTGTGTTGTATTGGTAAAAAAAATAAAAAGGATTAATTAGATCATTCATGGATTTGGCATTTACTTTAAAGAAATTATATAAATAAATAAATTTGTATAGGGTGTCTCACGGAAAACGCAAAATTTGATTTTGATAGAAAACACAGGTTTACAATGAATAATTGAAAATTTATTTTTGATTCATAAAGTGTACAGTATGGGGTTATGAATGGAATATAATATCAGATAAATGGCCTCCACGCTTTTGCTGCAGCACACGCACTCTTTTTTTCGAAATTATCCATGACCGCTTTGCACAAATGTGGCTGAATTTCGCATATACAGCCCTCAATTAACTCCTTCAAGGCATAAGTGGCTGTAGGCTTGTTGGCATAAACCTTAGTTTTAAGAAAACCCAAAAAAATGTCCAACGACTTCAATTCACGTGATCTGGGTGGCGGATTATGATTATTATTATTATCCTTCGGAAACCTGTAAATATAATATAATAATCGGATCTACATTAAAATACCACTGTGTGTATGCATTTGTTGTGAATTATAAAACAAAAGTTCTTGTTAATGCAAGTAAAAGGTTTACTGATATAGCAAATAAATTCAAAATATGTAAATAGTTAACTTAAATAAAAGAAAATAAAAATTAGTAGACATCATAACTTCTAAAATCCTTGAATATCACTTGGAATATCGATGATTCGATGATCAAATCAACATGCCTATGAGACATGTATTTTGATGAAATTATGTTATATACAATGTCATTTTAAGCGTAAAAATAACGTAAACACATATGTAAATATCGATTGAAGCGTTTTTTGTTTAAAGATATATAAATTAATGACAATATCAACCAAAATGCATAATACTTACATATGAAAAGATAAATTACTCTTTTTAGAGTTATTGGTGTAGTCACAGCCGGGAAACTGACACTTAGGCATCTTAAAATGTTTTTTTTTATTATAATGCAGCCTTAGATAAGCGAAACAATTGGATTTTACCGTTAAAATAGCTAATTATAATCAAATATTTTGACACTGTGAAAATCGTAAACGTCAAATATCAACAAAAGAATACTTATTGGTGTTTAAGAAATGGCGGAAATGGCTTCACACACGTTTTCATAGCGTTGTATTGAAACAAAAGAATTTGAGCGAATCTATGTCAGTATGTGTTTGATTAGGTACTTCAATAATCAAAGGTCCAACACAACATAATACAATTGTTATAATAATAAAGTGGTTTTAACTTTTTGTTTGTCACAAAACGACCAACTCTTAATTAAGTCATAAATTTAATAACGTCTTAGTAGGCACCATGGGCGTCGCCACCCTCGGAGCTAGGGCGGTGGGGCAGCAAAAAAGTTAAAATTCGATATATCAATAATAACTATAAAAAAATATTTTATAAAAAAGAATAAAAAATGGCGCACAAGGCAATTTTTTTATAAAATAACTGTATTTTGATGGATTTTCATGGAAACTTATGATGAGAAAACGTGTGGTAATAATGTGATTTTTGTGAGGTTTTATCTTATAGTATGAAAAAATATATATACCTATCTCAATCTATAGGGGGGAGCTGCCCCCCCTGACGACGCCCATGGTAGGCACTGAGCTTTACTTTATTGTCGTACTATGTATATTATAAAAAATACCAAAGAAACCTGTAAGTATATTTTTCTACTAAATATATCACAGATCTTTTACGAAAACCTGAATTTTACAGGATATTCGAAAAAAATATCTAAAAAGAGAGAAAGGACAGAATACTTGTACTCCTATCCTTACATACACTTCCGTCACATTAATGCAAATTGTCATGCATGTTCTCGGATTCCTCTCGCTCAAAGCGCGTTAAAATATTTAAACAATTAATGAAATAATGTAAGGTATGCAAGAATGTATGAGATTTTCAACACTGGCACGTCAGTATAATTAAGGGGCCAGTGTTGTTGAAGGGCGGGCGCCCCACCTAGATGGAATATTGATAGACCTAACGGTGATTGAATTCCTGGAACAACAAGACTCCCGTATCTAAATAACACAATGCGGTATTCCCAGTAGTGGTTCTAGTCATAGACGAAGTAAAGGAGAGTGCTCAATAAAAACCCAGGCCCGGCGCAAACCAAATGTAACTCAAATGATAGGTAAAAATGAGTAATTAAATACTGCATAGGGGGCATCATCGAAATCAATGGCTTAATGGGTGAAATACCTATTCGAAGTTTTACAGGGGTCACACAAATATATAGGGAAAGGAGCATTTAACAGTTACAATTGCGATTAAAAAGTATAAAATATGATAAATATAAGGTAGCCCGTCTTCTTCTTCTTCATCATCATCAGCCTTGGTCCCCCACTGCTATATGGAACTAAGAAATAATATTGTTTAAAGCTCTTTCAACTTAAAATTCCTGAAACTATGCAATCTCTGTGTCTCGTGAATTTCAAATAAGTAGGTATTTCACACATTTAGCCATTAATTTCGATGATGCCACCCATGCCGCATTTAATAACTCATTTTTACCTATCATTTGAGTCACGTTGCGTTTGCGCCGGACATATTATTTTTTTACATAATTCATGAGTATTTTCCTTTGAGCCTACATCCGGCAGTGGAGGGACCAAGGCTGATGAAGAGGAAGAAAAATCATAGTATATACTTTTTAATCGCAATTGTAACTGTTAAATGCTCCTTTCGCTATATATTTGTGTGACCCCTGTAAAACTTCGAATAGGTATTTCACCCATTAAGCCATTGATTTCGATGATGCCCCCTATGCAGTATTTAATTACTCATTTTTACCTATCATTTGAGTTAAATTTCGTTTGCGCCGGGCCTGGGTTTTTTCTCCATACAAAATGAGCATTCTCCTTACCCCTTAAATCTAGAGATTCCGTATAAAACCATATCGGTCTATATCCTACCGTAGATACGAATATATTATGTGAGGTACAAAGGTGCGAATCTAATTGAAAACTCTCATTAATTGATTCTTGGCCACGATGGTTTCGTGTTTAACTATTATTACTGTATAGTATTTAAGGTAGCAATACGGGAGCACTGATTCCATATGGTACTATTGCAGATGTAATTCAATTCAAATATTTATGTCTTATCATGTGATGAAGTCAAGTTATGCTGAAGTTTATTTATTTATTTATTATACGGTTTACACCTTTACAATAATAAAAAAAAAAAAAACAGGCAGTCATTATAGTAATATCACAATAATAAACTAATGTTGACAAAAATTCAAGGTAAAAATAAAACGTAATTGTGAGTAAATAGCAAAAAGTAAAACAATTAAAATAGTGAGCAAACAAAATCTCAACAAAAATTCATAAAATAGAAACAATGATAAAACAAATCTCCACTAAAATTAAAAATTAACAAATGGGTCAATATCAGGAATGCGTCAATCCTCATCCATCAATAAAAAACAAGAGCATAAGTCAAGTATCGATAAAATATAACAGAAAGACAAGACCATATTTGAACATTGACAAAAATATTAGGTAATAATTAAAACATCTAAAACGAGTCAATAAATAAAAATTAAGAGAATATAAAATAGCAAAGAGACAAGAACAACCAACCAAGTTACCAACAATTTTTGTAGCAGGGCAATCATTTTTATAAGTCATAATATTAGATATCATTTTATCCAAAAGGTGACTCGATTTGAATCGTGTTCTCCTTAGAATCTTAAGCTGCTAGGTACCTTCTTACTCAAAGCACAGTGCGATGTGTCAGATGAATACACTACGTTATAATTTATCAAGTAGGTAGGTACGCTCGCAATAGTAAATCAGGGGTGAAACTTTCTAAAGATTTCTCACCCGAAACACGCAGATAAAATGCACACGAAAAACGCCCTTATGTATATCACCGTAAGGGTCATTTTCCATAAACATTTTATCTGCGTGTTTTGGGTGAGAAAGCTTACAAAGTACCCCCCCTGGTATATATGTATTTCTATGAGTACCTACCTATTAATAATTTCATCCGTCTTGTCCACCGTGCGGACGTTACCTGCAAGTGGAGTTTAGATTGTATTGTTGGTAGCCCTGATTGTCGAATCTTGTCGTAAGAGCTGTCAAAGGTTCCCAATATTCTCACATTGTATCTTTTACAAGTAACCTACAATGCCGAAAATATTACAGAGTAGCGCTAGAGAAATCATTTTAAAGAAAATATAGTTTTGCGAGTTGGAAAAAGAAAAAATACTCCAATAATCCCTTCAAGCCGCCACCACAAGTTAGATAAACAATGTTGCCAGTTTATTCTAACAATTTAAAATTGGCAAAATGTTTTAAACAACAGTTCTGAAATATAATTTGAAAGTAGTGAAAAAAATTAACCTATCGCATTATCACATCAAGCAACACTAAACCAAGTTTGCACCAGGGGACTTCTTACAGAGAATAGTCTGTAGGTTCTATGTAAGTGGAATTCATCTGTGAAACTTTAGAATAGAGTACAAAGTACATTGTGGCTAATTAATATCCTATTTACATAAAGTATGCATAACGACATTTCAAAAATTTCTAAAAACGGGAGACCTTGTATCTCGACAACCGTTACTAAATATGCTTTGGAACAAAATAGGTTAGATGCATTGAACATTTATCTAGGGAATAACCGTAAAAGATTTTTTATATCTTGTATAGATTAAAAAAAAATACGAACATCTCTGTTCTTTTTCCCGAAAGACGAAAACTCGTTCCCGAAAGTCGCGGAGTAAAATTTACTGATAACATGCTTTAAAATCTAGAGAATAACCGTAAAAGTTTTTTGATACACGCAAAATTAACCCCAAAAAATGAAAAAAAAACGCTATTTTTACCATTTTATCATGCAATCGTTCACGGGATTTTGAACCTTAATGCCGTGGGAAATGACTGTGACGTCATTCTTGGTGCCAAGCCCTTAAATTGTAGTAAGATTCAAGTTTCTATGTGTAGTGATCTTGTAAATTCTTGAAATCTTAATAATAAGGAAGTTGGGAATTCCTTGCTTGTCATTATATCTTCATCAACCCGACGTGAGATATTAAATAGTTTTCCATATAAGATGCATGTATGCAGAATATAAGTTTTCCTTAAAGGTGACAACAAAGGTAAGACACGAGGATATTGCCTTTACTTGTCAGTTGTTCGTTTAAGTAACAATTATTACAGAAAGTATGTACGAAGTAACATCGCTATGTAATTAATTTGCATATTATATCAAAACCAAATACTTTATATTTGTAGTTTCCCACAACAGTGTAGAATAATTAAGGATGAATATTGTCGGGCTTACGACCGACCTCGGCTGGCTTAAGTGATCACTTTACACTCGAGAAACATTCGCCATTTCAGTTCACCCCGGCTGGGATTCGAACCCAGACCTTCGTCTCGCTAAGTAGAGATCATATCCACTACACCTCGAGGAGCGACGACTGTATTGTCGAATTTCATGTATATTAAGTACCCATGTATTGTTGCATTTCTAACTGTGGGGAGAGAGTGGTATTTTTGACACACCCGCCATCTATTAACATATTACATACTACTAAATGTAGAAAAAATCCAACGCTTTACAAGAATAACATTTTTAAATCAAAAATAACTTTATATTTGTTTCAAGTTTCAACTGACAAAGAAATTCTGGAAAACTGTCTGGGGTAAAAAGGACAACACTTCAGACTCTCTGGGAATGTGTTATGTGGTACGGGAGCCACTTCCCTAGATATCTGGATATCGTCACCTTGGAAAATCGTCCGAAGTATATTGTCCACTCGAGTCTTGAAGTTGCACGAGAGCCGAAAGCTAGAGAGCAAAATAAACATACGCGGTGCCTACCTACCTGAAAAACACGGAGAAGGTATAAATGATGACGGTGAAAACCTACGCCATTATCCGACCGAAATATCTACATTAATGACCCATTATATTTATTTTATTTTATTAGATATGATGCATTATGTACTGCGACCTATAAGAAGTATTGTACTCCCTCTACTTTGCCCATCTGGTAACTAAGTACACGCAGTTAGAGCAGCCCCTCTAGTCCTAGACGTCTTATGAAGTTCAGCACTCGGAGGGGGTCTTGGGTGGCAAATGATTCAACCTCTATCTGGTGCTTGTCCAAATTTCTCAACCTCATGTATCATACGGCATCGCAGTCTGCCAGAAGATGGTGGGGAGTTTCCTCCTCTTCCTCACAGAATCTGCAGGTGCCGTCATCTTCAAGTCCCAGTTTACGGAGATGCTCCCTAAGCCGACAATGGCCCGTTATGAAGCCCGTTGAGACTTGTTTTGTTCAGGCTTATACAGGCTTTAGTTCTTCTACATAGGGTCATTAAACTAAACTATACTCGCGCACCTATTATTATTGGTGTGTGTGTGTGTGTGTGTGTGTGTGTGTGTGTGTGTGTGTGTGTGAGGGTGTGTGTGTGTGTGAGGGTGTGTGTGTGTGTGTGTGTGAGGGTGTGTGTGTGTGTGTGTGCGTGTGTGTGTGTGTGTGTCACACTCGGAAAAACGTTGGCGTAATTTTAACTGGCAGATATTATTGGAGCATAGGTATTATTTAGTATTGAGAATTGTTGTGTGTACTGTGTAGTCTCATTCAAACGTTTGCCTATTTAATATTCCAGACATGTAATCGAAATGGCATTTTTATCTGGGGCAGCTCACCCCAGTAGCTGTATATAATATCCCCAGGAACAATACTAGAATACGGAAGATGGAATGATATTAAACATACCTAGATAAGTATATTTTGAAGAACCATATTATTGGTGGCATTCTCGATCAGATATCAACGACGCGTTAAATATTTTTCGTATATTTTTTTCGCCGGCTGTTTTAAGCTGTTATTTTCTTTTCACCTTTTTGGTAGTGAATCTCCAAAACATAAAAAGTAAAATTCACAATGTGTCCATTCCTGCTAATGACTTAAAAGAACTGTCGTGGTATATACGAAGTCAGCCTTTACTAAATTACTATAGCAATACTACCTACCTACGATATATTTCAATTTTTACACTTATGAATACCTAAAATATTTTGAAGCGATGCCTGGATAGAATTCAAAAGCACCATATCAATTGAATATTGGATAAAATACTGAATATTTTTCACCGTGTCATCTCCAGAGAACAATCGTTCATCCAATAGTCTGTCCCAAATGACACTAGTCAACCTGAAGAATATTAAATAGCTGATTGAGTTGGGCTCGAATTTCGAATTCATCAGAGCTTTAGGAACTAGCTATTCAGACTTTTAAAATACTCTTCATTGCTCATGTCAGAACATACAATAGGCGGATATATTGCCACTTTTCAGTTGCAGACTTTTCAGAAAAAGCTCTCAGCTCTCATTGTTCCACATGTCATTCAAAAGCTTCATTACGTGCCGTTGATGGTAAGCATGTTGTGTCTACTTTTATACCTACGATTTACAAAAGTTCATTGAAGACTGAAGAGGTCCATGAAAAAACTGTCTGTATCTGATGAAGTGTCTATAATAATTGGTGCAATTCGTTGTAAATTCACTTGAATGTAATTGCATCACAATTGCGCTACGGTTGTAGTGTAGACAGTATTTCATGTTAGAATTCAACGACGATTGGGTCAACGACAATTGTATCAACGTCATTATTTCGCGAATTTATATGAAAAAGTGTTATTTCCTTTAGATAATTATTTAACAAATATACCTCTCAAATGTACTACCCCTATAGACGTGTTTAGTTTGTTTTATTTTATTTTTATTCTCTTCTATTACATTTTTATTCTATTTTATCTTTTATTATTGTGTTTTGTTTATTTTGTTTGTTTTATATTAGTTTATTTTATATTACTCTTAAAGTCTTGCTCTTGATGGCATTTTATTAGTTTATCTAACATATCTTCTTTTTTGTTATTACTTATTGTATCATGTGTGTGTATATATTTATTTTTTATTTATTATTGCTGATGTAGTTGGAAGCGAGCTCCCTCTCAGAGATTTTGAAGCCGTATCGTGAAAAAGAAGATGTAGAATGCCTAATGTCTTATTGTTCGTTAAAAGTCTCTACAAACTTACATATAGTTTGTCTAAGGATTGACCTGAGAAACAATTTTGTATGGAGCAATGCATGTAGAAAACAGGTTAAATTAACACACATTAAATTTTAAGTAATTTTCCATAAACCATTATTTAGTAAGGAGGTATTTTCTAATGCACCTGACGCATTACTTTTTTGCATCTCGAATAGTTTTAGTTAGGTGCCCATTTTCCCATCCCTGAATGTAATGGCCTCCCCAAATAGATCGTCGTTTTTGTACCTAATCAACTTACGAGTATATTAATCGATTCTGTTATCTTGTATTATATGACTATTTACTTCCTGTTATTCAACTAGGTAATTAGTTACATAACATTTTAGGTACCAAAACAAATTAAACTGAGCAATCTGTTTTTTAAACTATCTGATATTTTTTATGCCAGATAGGGCCTATAGGCAGTAAGTATAGTAGCAGTACATGGCACATAGTGTGTTTTAAAATTTTCCTAGATATTGCTAAAATTAGATAGTCAATAATTGAAATGGATTTTTCCTTTTTATTTCCAATATTAATTACATGGGATATCCTGTTATCAACAACACTATGTTCAGATTTTGTTGTTTCTTTTGTAAGTATTAATAGTCTTTCAAAATTCATTACGGCTTCATTGTACAATATTTATTTGATGTTAATATACCTAACACAAACTTATTTTCAAAAATAATAAATATTTTTATTTTTATTTTTTATTTATTTAACATAAAATACATTTACAATTTACAATTATTAAGTACATGGTAAGAATATTATTAAGCAATGATCTTGTTACTCCCCGGATGAGTTCCCCGGATTTCAACATGATTTTTCCACAACCTTACCAATATTCATAATTTCTCATCGTGAAACTTAGGCGTTCTACAGCTAACTATGATTCCTTTATTTATGTATTCTCTTTAAACATATTTCCACAGTTCGAAGTTGAAATCTTCGTCACAAAACTAGAACAGTGTAAAGGTCTGAGGAGGAAACAATATTGACCAATATTAAAGGAAATTTAACTTTCAATCCAGTTACAGGAGAGGGCAGAATGAAAGGAGAAGCCAGTTCACCATTTGTTGATGGTCCTATTCAGGTAAAATGCATGCTAACCATCTCTGGAGGTTTTTCCTAGTGCAGCCGACTCCAGATCTGATCCTGTTGAGGGTTTTCCACGCTGGGCAGGATAGATCGTGTCCTGGGGGTAGGGCTTCCATTGTCGTGCCAAATAGGTATATAAGTATAGGTTTATATTATTATACATTCGGGAGGCTCTCGAGGTGGAACCCACACTCCTCTCTATAGAGAGGTCTCAGCTGAGATGGCTCGGACACGTCATTCGGATGCCAGAGGAGCGGCTTCCGTTAAAAGCTCTGGAAGCCGAGAGTGCAGGCAGAAGACCGGTGGGCCGCTCCAGAAATAGCTGGCAGAAGCAGGTGGCAAAGTTGTGCGAGGAGAGACTGTGGTTGGAGTGGCCAGAGGTCCTGGAAGTGTGTGTGTGTGTGTGTGTGTGTGTGTGTGTGTGTGTGTGTGTGTGTGTGTGTGTGTGTGTGTGTGTGTGTGTGTGTGTGTGTGTGTGTGTGTGTGTGTGTGTGTGTGTGTGTGTGTGTGTGTGTGTGTGTGTGTGTGTGTGTGTGTGTGTGTGTGTGTGTGTGTGTGTGTGTGTGTGTGTGTGTGTGTGTGTGTGTGTGTGTGTGTGTGTGTGTGTGTGTGTGTGTGTGTGTGTGTGTGTGTGTGTGTGTGTGTGTGTGTGTGTGTGTGTGTGTGTGTGTGTGTGTGTGTGTGTGTGTGTGTGTGTGTGTGTGTGTGTGTGTGTGTGTGTGTGTGTGTGTGTGTGTGTGTGTGTGTGTGTGTGTGTGAATGCAGAAAGTTAAGAGGAAAATAAAAAAATGTTAAACCGATTTGCGGATGATCAGTAATACTGATTCAGTTACAACTACTTAATACCGGAGGAGGTAGCTTCAGGAATTATCCAAACACACTTCAAGTGCAAAATATAGAATCAGTACAAAGTAATGAAATCTATGTATTTGTTCTAGAACTTTGACTCTGATCCCAACGAGACGTTCCGAATCATGATGGGAAAGTATAATTTTACGGGGGACTATGAAATTCTCTTAAATTTGTTCAATCCGAAATATCACTTGTTTTGCTGGATTGTGGAATTTGGAAAACAAACGATTATAAAGATAAGCTAAAGAGTTACGGAAATGAAACAATAATTAGTCATTTTAATTTAACATCCGATGTACAATTAACAAAGAAACACATTCGATATGAAAAAATCATTGAAGACATATATACCGCCAACAACTTTAACACTTCAGACATACAAATAAAATAAACATTCTCAGAAAAGAAAACATGATGGAACTGTGAGACCAACCGCTGGTCCTATTGAAAATTAGTTATTACAATAATGTATGTAATGTCAAATTCCTGTCAAATTCCCTGTCATATTCAAAAATACCCTGTCAAATTCTGATGTATTGTAATGGTCACTGAAAGAATAAGTAAATAAATAAACAAACAAGTATGTAATTGTTTTAGATGAGTATCTACCTACTCCTTGTTTCATATAACTTGGCCACTGGCTACATAGTAATTCTATACAAAAAGTGTGACAAGACGGATGAAACGAAATGTACCCATTATCCATAATATCCTAGATGTAATGGCCTATCGCAATGGATCGTTGATTATGTACTTCATTTATATAAACAGATTCTAATCGCAATAATATGGTTATGTTCTTCCTGTTATTATCCGTGATTATTTGCATATTAAATTATATTAAAAAATCTAAGTTATCTATCAATATAAATAGATTGTATAATGACACACAGGGCCTATAAGTCGTTAAGTAGCCACATGTCGTGTTTAGCACAAAGAGCTTTTAATGTTTTACTAGAATTCCTTCCATAACTAATTGGTCACCAATTGAAATGGATTTATTAAATTATTTTGTATTATTGATTTTATCGAATATCCTGTTGACTGCTGCAAGTTCAGGTTTTACTGATCCTCGTGTAAGTATTAAAAATCTTTAGTAGCTCATGACGGCTTAATATCTTTTAGAAACTTGAAGTTTATTGGAAACGCGGCCGCCCCAGACTGGACTGGACCGATCATGTCGACCAGATCCTCAAGGATGGGCGCGTTTTGAGTAAAAGGAATCGGAGAGCGTGTATGACAAACTGTATGATTGTGACGGAAGGTAAGAGTGTGTGTAAGGATAGGGATGTCTGGCGCTCTGTCCTCTCTGCCTACCCCGCAAGGGACGGGGCGTGAGGGTATAGATATAGATAGATAGAAGTTTATTGTGAAAATAAGTGTAGTGTAATATGTATTAAGCTGTATTAAGTCTTTCATCATATTTCCTCAGGTAGATTTTGTACCATTCTATATAAAACTAGAACAGTGCAAAAGTTTGACGAGGGGACAATTGGGCAATGTGACAGGAACATTTACTTTCAATCCAGTTACAGGAGAGAGCATTCTCAAAGCAGAAGCCAGTTCACCATTTGTTGCTGAGCCTGTTCAGGTAGAATACGAGTACATTTAGAATAATTTTAAACTTACAAAAAGCAAAACTCAGACTTACAAACCAGGACGATAACTTATAGCAGTGCATTGTATATTCTATTCTACTCTATTTAAATTCATTCCATTCCGTTCTGTTCTGTTTTATTCTATTGTTTTCTATCCTGTCCTGTTCTATTCTGTTATAGGCCCGCTATACGCTCGTGAGCCACCACGAGTTTTTGGTGTTCATGAGTAAAAAGGAGTGCGGATGGAACGTTTGTCTTGACGTGTACGGAACCGACCGTTCACGCCTTTTTACTCATGAACACCAAAAGGTCGCGGTGACTCATGAGCGTGTAGCAGGCGCATTATATTCTATTCTATTAGTATTACTTAATATGATGCACAAAACTATAAGTATGACAAACTATCAGTGTCGAACGCATTAATAAAAATTTGAGCGAGAAGGGACGACTACCTGCTTTATTCGCACTTATGTCATAGTCATAAGTTCGAATGAAGCAGGTATTCGTCCCTTCTTTCTCACATTTTTATTACTGCATTCGACACTGATAGTAAGTTGAGAATTTTCTCAACGAAAGGCGGCAGATTTCAACATTCACATAATAACTTATGCGAACTCCCTTGGGGAGGATGGCGGTAGTATCTGAAATTGGGTGCATATGAAATAGGTTGTTGAGTATTATATACTCAACGGCCAAAAATTTCATTTTGGTAGCAGGATATGGTGGAATGGGTGAACGTTGCCCTGGGCATAAAGTGATCACTTAAGCCAGCCAAAGCCGACTCGTAAGCGTCGGAACATCCATCCTGCTCCCCTCCCCAAGGGACTTCGCATAAGTTATAATGTGAATGTTGATATCTGCCGCCTTTCGTTGAGAAAATTCTCAACATATGCCATCTGCGAGATGCAGACATGAAAAGCCAGTAATACCTAAATGATTTAGGTATCTTCCTCTGATAGTAAGTTGATCACACTATAATTTCATTTTTAATATTGTATTATATTGTAAATCTATGTTAAACTGGAATAAAGACTAGTTCTGTGCATATAAATACATAACTAATGCATTAAAATATAAAATCTACTTCCGTATTTTAAGGGTTTTTTAAGATTATTAAAAAAGGACAAGGAAGATGGAAATTATAAACAAATCCATAAAGTGTATACAAGGAATGTATGTAAATTTCTGCAACTGTCAGAAGATAATAATATATTACTCGTATTACTGTCGAGGATAATCGATATTGAGAACGACTGCACACCTTTACAAGTATGTGTATTAATTTAATAGGTATTGATTATAAGATTTAGGTAAATTAAATTTCATCAATAACTGCATATTTTACACTGACCTTTGAACTTATAACAGTTTATGTGACAAAAATTATACCATCACTGCTTGTAGGAAATTTATTTTAGTTTATTGTTTTAGGAGTCCCTTTTATAAAATGTAAAATAAAATTAAAAAATCTTTACTGTACAGAAACATACAAAGGGCGGGCTCGTTGCCAAATGGCAATTTCTGCCAGCCAACCCAAATGTATAGTTTGTTGATTTTTTTTAATGTATCTAATGTAATAATGTATCGAAATGAACCCAAATACATCTTTGTACACTTCACAGTAAGCTTGAAAAGCTTGTGTCGTGAAGTGGAGTAGGTCGGCATCGGGGATCGGACCTGCACACGTGATTTAACAGTAGAGCGCGTTACCAACTAGGCTACCAGCCACCTCAAGTTAGTCAAGAATTATAGGCGCCTATTTCTCAGTTTTCTCAGAATGCATCACATTTACGAAACGTATAGAACGATAAAGAAAAACATCCATATTTTTCCCTTTTTCCCTGCTTAACAAACTAAATACAGTGTTTTTTTTTCTAGAAAATTAATTTCCATTTGGACATCAACGAAATGCTACGCATGATTATTAAAAATAATGATTTTTCGGACGACTATCAACTTCTGGTAAACGTAAACTTGTTTACTCCGAATTATGACATCTTTTGCTGGGAAATAGATTATGGCCATTGGAAAACAAGTGAATATGAAGAGACACTGAAGGAATACGGAAACAGCACAATAAATAGTTATTTTAATTTGACATCCGATGTACAATAAATTAACTACGCAATCCAGAATTCCATGATTAAAACATTGAGTAATATTATCATAGTTCATCACCATTTTCTCTTCGAACGTACCAAGGAAATATAAATTATACAAATATACACCGTCCAGAAAACAACCGATATAATCAGCAATAAAAAGTCTGTGCTACGATTGTTCTAAGCCTTAAAATTATTCAATCAGTATGATTTGTTCATTAATTCTCTTTAATGAGTAGGGTGTGATGTGTATAAGATCCATATTTCTCCTTATTCCGTCCTTACAGCGATCTTCCACGTAGAGCAGCCCTTCTATGTATCTTCCTTTTGGCACACTGCATTGTCTTGTTTTTTGTTGTTATATATATTTACTGGCCAATAAAGATTTATTTATTTATGTAGTCCTAAATGTCTTATGAAGTCAATTAATGAAAATCGATCTGGTTATTGATTACTGTGCAGCCATTTCATTTATATATTATTAAAACTATTTCTGACAAAATGAACCACTTGAGTTTTATTTTCTTACCCATGAACAATTGTTTTTATTTTACTGGTATAAAAATAATAAAAAAACTACAAATTCGAAACCGCGGCTTGAAACAAGAAATCGAAAATCGCCTTGAAACATGTTCACAAGAGCGAACTGATAAAGAAATCTAAGAAAGTTAGTAAGTAGATGAATTTAAATATTTTAGTATAATTATTTTTTTTATTGTGTAGTGTAAATCCACCCATATAGAGAGAATTGTGCCAATACAAAAATAAATGAAATTAAATGAATACAATATTAGAATAATTTTGATAATAAGACGAAAGATGATGATGATGATCACAAATCCTATAAAGTCTGATTTTTGTTAGTGTATAAATTAAGAATAACCTTTGCGATAAGGCTGTGTCCTAACATCGCCGGTTTTTGGAGAAAAAGCTTTTCCAACGAGATGGCATGATGATGACGGGATCCAAGGGTTGTGTGTGGGCGAGTGTGGTATCGTATGAAAGGGCGTTGGAAAATAAATTCAGATCTTAAGTCACATTTTGTCCAGCTCAAACGTATAAAGTTTGCCGGGTTGGTTTGTTATTTTTTTCCGTTGGGAAGCAAGGGTAACTCAGCTAGTAGACTTATAAAGAAAAACAATAAAATAAACTTAACATATTATCATAATTCTTTTCTTCTTCTTCTTGTTCAGCCATCCCTCCACTGCTGGATATAGGTATCTTCTAACATTTTCCAAGTTTTCCTACTTTGGGCTTTGCTCACCCAGTTTCTTTCTGCGACTGGGACTATATCATCTACCCATCTCTTTTGGGGTCGTCTCACAGGTCTTCTATTCTCCCATGGTCACTATCTTAGGATTCTGGGTGCCCATCTCTTATTTCCCTGTCTCGCAACGTGGCCGCCCATTGCCATTTTAACCCAGCGATACGGTTTGACATCATAGCCCAGTAAAACGAGATTTATAGCGTAAATAATTCTCGGAAAGCTGGAAACTGTTTTAATCTCTTCATTAACATCCAAAGAAGGTTTCTTGAAGTTTGCACCAAATTTGCGCTTGTGCTAAGTACAGGGTGACCCAAAAACCGAAACATTTTTGTACTTTTTTCAGTTTTTCACTAATAACTTCTAAACGATGCTTTCTAGGAAAAGATTGTTTTCTTATAAATTAAAGTACGTAATATTCTGCGTCGTTTGAGCATAAATACTCTTTTGTACATCAAAAAATAATTATGATACAGACACTGCGAATTACATATTAATTTTCTCAACAAATTGAAATATTCATATTTTTCTCTTTTGTTGTTGAATATCTCCTCAAATCAGGTATTTACGGCAATATTTCACTAAACATATTAAATGGTGGGTCAATTTTCTCTAACTTGTGATTAAAACTTTACACCTACAGTGCATAGTTAAGGATTTACAGGTGTTGCAAGAGATACGAGTGAAATAAAGAAATTTATTAAATGAGAGATTAAGATATGTAAAAGCAAAGATAATTTGAATTTTACTCTTTCATTTTGTTAACCTATAGTTTTTCAAGTAAAATCTAAATTTTCAATACTGTTACGCCACTGCATAACATTTTATAGTGAAAAGAATATTTTTTTTACCTTCATTGGTTTTATTAAAATATCTCCTAAACGGGTAGTGTTAGGAAAAAAATATTTATTGCAAAATTTATTTACAATAATTTCTCTATATTATGATTGCAAAATAATTTATTAAACTCAAATACTAAGCGAGGTAGAATTGATTATAAATGGTATATAAAAAATAAGTTCATACATGCCGTCACTTTTTGTTATATAACTCCCTGACCAAGCAGTTTAGCACCAATTCGTAAAATTAAATTTAAAGCTAAATAAATTTCCTATAAAACAAGTATAATAAATTTTATTTCAGAGTTATAATAAAAATGTGCTAGATGATCAATATCAATATTTTGTAAAATAAATCCACGCTTCCCATACAAAATGTTCCTACGTAGCAACATGCCTCTATGCAAAATCAAATTTCAACATCTAGTACTTTTTTATTATAACTCTCAAATTAATTTTATTATACTTAATATATAGAAAATTTATTTACCTTTAAATATAATTTAATGAATTTATGCTGAACCGCTTGGTTTAGGAGTAATTTAACAAAAAGTGACGACATGTATGAACTTATTTTTTATATACCATTTTTAATCAATTCTGCCTCGCTTAGTATTTAAGTTAAAGAAATTATTTTTCAAATATAATGTATAAAAAATATTTTAGATAAATTTTGCGATAAACATTTTTTTCCTAACCCTACCCGTTTAGGAGATATTTTAATAAAACCAATGAAGGTAAAAAAAATACTCTTTTCGATATAAAATGTTATGCAGTGGCGTAACAGTATTGAAAATTTGGATTTTACTTGAAAAAATATAGGTTAACAAAATGAAAGAGTAAAATTTAAATTACCTTTGCTTTTACATATCTAAATCTATCATTTAATAAATTTCTTTATTTAACTCGTCTCTCTGTAAACACCTGTGCATCTTAAACTATGCGCTGTAGGTGTAAAGTTTTAATCTCAAGTTAGCAAAAATTAACCCACCATTAAATATGTTTAGTGAAATATTGCCGTAAATACCTTAATTGAGGAGGTATTCAACATCAAAAGAGAAAAATAGGAATATTTCAATTTGTTGAGAAAATTCATATGTAATTGGCAGTGTATGTATCATAATTATTTTTTGATGTACAAAAGAGTATTTACGCTCAAACAACGCAGAATATTGCGTACTTTACTTTACTAGAAAACAATATTTTCCTAGAAAGCACTGTTTAGAAGTTATTAGTGAAAAACTGAAAAAAGTACAAAAATGTTTCGGTTTTTGGGTCACCCTGTACTAAGCACAAGCGCAAATTTGGTGCAAACTTCAAGAAACCTTCTTTGCACGTTAAAGAAGAGATTAAAACAGTTTACAGCTTTCCGAGAATTATTGACGCTATACCCCCTTTTCTGATGTTTTTACACTGGCCTATCAATTAAAATAATTGTCCTATGTCTGTCCATCTGTCTGTGCGCAGCGCGCGACGAAAATAAATAGTACCGTGATTATTATGCAAACTAATGGATCGAATCTATGAAATTTTGAAAATGTTCTCTACACTAGCGCTTTACATCGGATGAAAAGTATTGGTTGAACAATACGCTTGAATTAATGTGATTTCAAACTTTTTGAAATTTCGAATTATTGGTACTTGGTGAATATAGTAACTTATAGGTAGGTACATACCTACTTGATACAGAATGCATCGAGTTTTTCGAATCATACTTACATACTATATATAGTAGGTACGTATAGCCAAATGGAATGAAAACAGTTTTGAATAGGTACTATACCTACCTACCTTCATACATACATACATACATCTTCTTCCCCGTCTATCCTTGATTGGGTCGGGGGCCCAAAGCATCTGCCTATCTTCGCCAGAGGCCCCTGTCACTCGCAGCTTCCAGGACCTCTGGCCACTCCAACCACAGTCTCTCCTCGCACAACTTTGTCACCTGCTTCTGCCAACTATTTCTGGGGCGGCCCACCGGTCTTCTGCCTGCACCCTCGGCTTCCAGAGCTTTTAACGGAAGGCGCTCCTCTGGCATCCGAATGACGTGCCCGAGCCATCTTAGCTGAGACCTCTCTATGAAGAGGAGTGTGGGTTCCACCTCGAGAGCCTCCCGAACATACTCGTTCCTTATACGGTCTCTCAGGGTTACTCCTGCCACTCCTCTGAGGTACCTCATCTCAGCTGCCTGTACTCTTGACCTTACATTCTCGTGAAGCATCCATATCTGGTGACCAAAGGTGAGTATTGGTCTATATATAGATTTAAATATTGTGATCTTAGTTTTCTGGCTCAATTCCTCTCTAGTGATCACTGGGTTTTTTAGTGCTTTCAATACGTTGCCTGCTGCTGTGATTCTCTTGTTTATACAGGCTTCTTGACGTCCGTTTGTCGTGAACTCCACCCCAAGATACTTGAATGTATTGGTCTGCTTTAACTGAGTGTTCTTTACAAACACTGCGCAGTCCTCCTCTTGGCGACTTATAACCATTGACAGCTCCGTTCCTACTTATTTTAGAGAAAAATTTTATACGGTAATTTTGTAGTAAATTTTACGTACTTTCATTTTGCGTAGAAAAATAACATACGAAAGTTGTCAGTTTTCGAGTTTTTATAAAGAAATCGCCAGAAAACGAATATTTTCGCCATTTTTTGTATTTTTCGCCATGTTCCGTCACGAAATTTTGTTGGCAAACCTCGGATTCGGATTCAGCACCCCAAAATACGTATAGAATGAAAGAAAAACAGACAACCCCACAACTTTCACCGTTTTTTGCCAATAAAAAGCAAATAACTCGATAGCCGGAAACGATGTCCTTTTTTTCAAAATTGTGACATAGTAAGTTTTATTATGGATTATAATCAAATAGCTGGATTATTCAGGATTACGAATCAAAAATTCGAATCTTAGAATATTGAATTTTGTGACCGTGGCGATCGTAAAACTGAGCGAAGGTGTCGAATTTCACGAAAAACAAAAAAGTGCCGATATCTCGAGAACAAGCGATTTTTTATTAAGGTTATATTTCGTTTTTCTGGTCCGTTATGAGTTGGTCTATCACCCCTCCACGGGATATCGTTGACTTACGGGACACCCTGTATATAGATACTATAAATGTTAATATGTACCTAGTTATTATTGTCGCCTGTCTGTGCCTGCAAATTGGTCTATACAAAAAATTTCTCATGTACTTTTGATCTGATATTTTATGTTTTTTTTTTGTCAATGTTTCAGATGTACCTACATTAAGTTACATATTTTTGTTGTTGCTTGTATTATACTTGTACAAAACTATCGTTAATGTTAAAGGCTTGCGCCGTAAATAAATAAATAAATAAATTATCTGGGCAGCAGTATCAACAGCAATAACAGGGGCATGGGAAAAGACTGAGCCTTGTAGTTTCCCTGATGTGTTCCTTCGATAAACTTTAAAGACCGTGGTAGAGTGGCAGTATGAATATGGGAATGACAGAGGTAAAGAGGAGTCTTGTGGCTTTCACGAGTGGGTATCAACTAAAAAAGTCGACGATGTGAATCTGGTTTTACGACTTTCTTGACGATATTGGAAAGACGGGGAAAAGACGGAGCCTTGTGATCTTCCTGTGTTCACTCGAAGAATTTTGAAGGGTGGAGTAGTAATAGTGCTTACACAAAAACATATTAAACCTCCCTCCGTGAATTCACGGGTAGGTACCCACTAGTATTATAATAATGATTAAAAAAGGATAAATTTGGACAGACAAAATATAATTAATGCACTGACGTCATCATTGTAATGTGCATATAATTATCAGTGCCTATAAAAATCCTACTTCATTATTATTTTAAAAATCACAAAAAATGTTTTTGGATCTTATCATTATGCATATCATCAAATCTGTCGAACATAATGTACAATTAATTTCAAACATCATTAAATACTGGCAACAATTGGACAAAGGACAGAACTAATTGAAGCACTTGCATCATCAATATAAATATAGTATTAAGGGCTTGGCACCAGGAATGACGTCACAATCATTTCCCACGGCATTAAGGTTCAAAATCGCGTGAACAATCGCATGATAAAATGGTAAAAATAGCGTTTTATCCATTTTTTGGGGTTAATTTTCCGTCTATTTTATTGCATTTTATCAGTACAAAAAATAAATTATACTCCGCGACTTTCGGGAAACGAGTTTCCGTCTTTCGGAAAAAAGATTAAAGGTGTTTTTAAAATTTTATTTTGAGAAATCTATACAAGATATAAAAAATCTTTTACATTTATTCCCTAGATAAATGTTCAATGCATATACCCTATTTTGTTCCAAAGCATATTTAGTAACGGTTGTCGAGATACATGTAATGTTTCCCGTTTTTAGAAGTTTTTGAAATGTCGGTATGCATACTCTTAATGATATTGATGCTTCTGCACAGCAGTTAGCATTGTCATTTTGTGTCAATGATTTGGTAGACATTAGACAATATGCCAAATATCATTTTTCTTTACAGCTTAGCGTTACGGATATATAATAAAAAAACTTCATAAATCGTAAGAAATTAGTTTTTTTTTCAAAAATATGTCATTTTGGACAATGCATAACTTTTTGAATAATAACATTACGAAAAAACCCAATAAAACAGAGTTATAGAAAATTTAATATTCTATAATTCTTATTTTAGTCCTTTTTCTCTAAGGTGCACCTGTAAAAAGTTATAATCATTAAACTGAAAAATGGACGGAATTTCGACGGTTTTAGGCTCGCCCTAGTGAACGCACAAGGGTGGGGAGGTCACAAACTTGGATTCTGAACCACAAGACTGGCCTTTATAACATATCCAAAAATCAGAAATACTACTCTTATTGCAAGCTGAAATCCTTTATTTCTCGGAGTATATATACCTAATGCTAATTTAAAACACAACATGGAACAAATACTTCAAAAACAAGTTACGATTTTGGGTAGGGATTTTCCTCAAGAAAAAAATACCCTTAAGAATAAAAAATCTGTAAAAAAACATCTCTGATTTATGCTCTTTCAATTGATATACAAAATATTATAATGACCATTTGTTACATAAAAATATGATGCAATAACTTCAAGAGATCACTACTAATTTAAGCAAATTTCCACACAAGTTGGATAACAGGAAATCCAACAGAATTGGCTGTTTACTACGTGATCTATGGTAAATATGTACGGAAATTTGCTTACATAAGTAGTGATTAAAAGATCGTAAATGATCTCTACTATCAGCCCTTAAGATATCTGTATCCATCATCTATCAAACACCCGTAAAATAATATAACTTATGTAATGTTACGCATTATTTTTCAACAACCCCGCGCAAATATTGCGAAGCAAAACACAAAATTATTTTCTTTTCTTTAGATTTAGTTATTTTACTGCTTAGATTTTCAATTAATTAGATTTTGCCTAATAATAATATTATTTTCACACGGTAGCTAATTACCCAAAAAAATATATTGTTTTTTGCTATTATTGACACAAAGAAACAACTTGTAATAATCGATTTAATTCAATAATTATCTAATATTTCAAATAATTATTAAATAATAGTTTACGCTACTCGAAGTCATCAAAATAACATCACAATCCCCGCAATGGTCGGGAAGGCAATAGTTAGACCCTTTTCAAGGAAATTTATTTATTTATTTAATAAAGTAAAAATATTACACTTTTCGGCATTACAGCGCTCAGCCTTTGCGCCGAAAAATGCACATATAACAAGTTTCGAACAAAACAATAATAAACACGAAAAAAAAACAACGTAATGAGTGAAAAGAATTTTCTTTCTCAGAAAACACAAGCTATCACTTTTTCGGGAGGTATAATCGACTTCGCCATTTTAGTGTGGAGCCACCAGCTTCCAAACATTGATTTTATGGCTGTTTAATTTCTAGAATGTGGTTATGGACCCACGTAACATCTTCAGTAAAAAATCGGTGCACAAAATCAATTAGAAAAATGGCCAGAAAATTCTAAAAATGGCCCTAGCATTGTCGGGAAATTCATTTTGTAGTTGAATTCGGTTAGTATTCAACAAATGCGGTATAATTATTGACATAAAGTGAGCGTAACTCTTTCTTATGATATGCCTGCGACCTCATCGCTTATCTTTTGATCGCGGATCGTTCAATACTCTATTTCGCACCTGCACAACATTTTCCCTTTAATAGCAATTTTCGGCCGTTCTTCACGTGGATCGTGTTTAAGAGAACTAGATATAATTCTATAGATAAAGGTTCAATGTATCTACCCTATTTTTTCCAAAGCATATTTAGTAAGGTTGTCGAGATCTAAGGTCTCCCGTTTTTAGAATTTTTATCGATTCTAATTGCAATAATACGACTGTCTGTTTCCTGTTATTAGCACAATAAGTGTGGAAGCTGAACAGGACATAACTTATTAAATCGTTGTTTTTTTTATCATAATCAACATTATTTTAATCGACATACTTTGATGATTAGACTATTAATTTCCTGACAATCAAAATCATTGGTGCGGTGCCTAATCCAAATGGATTTTTGGCTATACATAGACATACCTAACATTATTTGAACAATCCAAACTAACCTTTCGGAATGAATAGATTTTCCTATGCTTATAAGTAATTTAGTTGCCGTGTGCCGCGTTTAATAACTAGTTTTTCAAAGTTTTACTGCCAAATATTGAAATGGATTTTTTGAATTTATTTGCATTTTTAATTACATGGTATATCCTGCTGACAATAACACAATGTTATGAATTTACTGTTCCGATTGTAAGTACATTATATTAATAATCTTTCTAATTAAGGCTTCACTGTAAAATATTTATTCATGGAGAAATTAGATGACGAAAAAAAAATCTTTGGCAAAAAACATACAAGTATTGTTATCAATTACACAGTATTCTAACAACGCATATGTTATGAATTAAGGTCTTCGTGAAAAGTCTAAAATGTTAACAATAATATTTTTGTTAACTCTTTATTTATTTACTAGATTACAAACGACCAAAAGCATTTTAAATACATTTTAAGAGTGTGCATACCAACATTTCAAAAATTTCTAAAAACGGGAGACCTTCTATCTCGACAACCGTTACTTTATATGCTTTGGAACAAAATAGGGTAGATGCATTGAACCTTTATCTAGGGAATGACCGTAATAGATTTTTTTATATCTTGTATAGATTTCGCAAAAAAAAAATTAAAAACATCTCTGACCTTTTTTCCGAAAGACGGAAACTCGTTTCCCGAAAGTCGCGGAGTAATTTTTTTTTCTTGTACTGATAATATGCATTAAAATCTAGGGAATAACCGTAAAAGTTTTTTGATAGACGCAAAATTAACCCCAAAAAATGGAAAAAAACGCTATTTTTACCATTTTATCATGCGATTGTCACGCAATTTTGAACCTTAATGCCGTGGGAAAAGACTGTGACGTCATTCCTGGTGCCATGCCCTTAACAATTAGGTCATTCAAAAAAATATACAAATAATATACTTGATAAGTACTGCACAACCCAGGAAAAATATTAAATGCGAAAATTCAACATATCAAACAGATCAAAAAACAAAGATAGATATGTACTTAATAGAAAAAATTATAATCAATCAAGTCGACAAAAATAATTGTATTAAATTTTATTATGTATAATTTCCCTTTTGCCATATTTCTTCAGGCCGAAGTTTTACTGTTCACTACAAAACTAGAACAGTGTAAAGGACTGAGGAGTAGACAACTGTTCAATAATTCAGGAAACTTAACTTTCAATCCAGTTACAGGAGAGAGCAGGTTGCAAGGAGAAGCCATTGCACCTTTTGTTGATGGACCTGTTCAGGTGAATTACATTTCCGAATATTTTTCTAACTCACACTTCCTTCAGGCTTTTGTCTAATAGTAGAGTCGGCTGTGAATCCATCAACTTGTTTAACTAATAAAATAATGCATTGGTTCTACCTTTTGGCAGTAAGGGATGTAAACTGAACACCTTAGATGTTTTTGAAATTCATAGATTATCAAGTATAATTTAATTAATGTTGAAGGTTTTCACGGTGTGCGATTTACATTGTTTCTTGGTTTTTCGGGTGAACCGTGGGCGTAGGTAGATTAACATGATCGAGGTTTCGACACTCCCACTGCTGTTTTCCTATTCCATACCCACTGGAGTACAATATACATATATATTATTATATGCGTGTGTAGCACGGTATCCACAGTGTCCAGCTTTAGCTGTGTTTACACCGTCCACGAGTAAGAAAAAATATTCACAATTAGGTACGTGAATTGAAAAAAATGTATATTATTGATGATACGTATTAATTAATTCAGATATTCGGTTAGATCGTAAAATGCAATGAAATTACAATACATTAGTGCAGGATTATACATATGTACATAATTATTATATTACACAATATTTACAGAATTATGAGAAAACATGTGAGTATGGTCGTCGTTCGGTCGACCGAGAAAAAAAATACTGAATTTATTATCTATAAATAACTGATGTTTTTTATGTAATACATATTTACATATTTTCAGGCCCGTGTAAGATTTTACAGAATGGATGATAAAGATGGAATATATAAACAAGTCCTTTCGTACAATACTTTGAACGTTTGTGAGTTTTCGCATCTGACGGAAAATCTACTGTCGAAGATAATTGAGACTCAGGACGCGGACGGCTGCAAAACTTTCTTAGTATGAATATTACCTTAAATATTTATTAATTTACTTACTCAGTACATAATTATCTAAAACATTAAGAGTGTGCATACCGACATTTCAAAAATTTGCAAAAACGGGAGACCTTCTATCTCGACAACCGTTACTAATAATATGCTTTGGAACAAAATAGGATAGATGCATTGAACCTTTATCTAGGGATAACCGTAAAAGATTTTTTATATCTTGTATATAGATTTCTCAAAAAAAAAAAATTTAAAAACACCTCTCACCTTTTTTCCGAAAGACGGAAACTCGTTTCCCGAAAGTCGCGGAGTAATTTTTTTTTGTACTGATAGTATGCATTAAAATCTAGGGAATAACCGTAAAAGTTTTTTGATAGACGCAAAATCAACCCCAAAAAATGGAAAAAAAAAACGCTTTTTTAACCATTTTATCGTGCGATTGTCACGCGATTTTGAACCTTAATGCCGTGGGAAAAGACTGTGACGTCATTTCTGGTGCCATGCCCTTAAAGATTTCTAGTTTATTTCTAATGGGTACCTAATCTATTTATTTTATTTTATTTATTTATTTATTTAGATAATACAACAGCTAAATACATAATATGATATTTTATATATATTTACATTTTATAGCGCCAATTATAGTATTCTTCGTTTTATTAACAAAAGTATAAGTAGGTACATTATATATAAGCAAGAAATAGGAAATAGGATAGGAATGGATCCAGGAATAGGAAGGAAAATGGAGAAAGGAAGTGACAATAGTTCTTTTCATTTTAGTTTTACGCTGAAACCCTCAGACCCAACGGTACACACGACGCGCCGGCACGACCCCCCCGCTAAACGTCCACTATTTTCAACAGTTTATTTTTAAAAGTATTCAGACCAGAGCCAAAAGGATCCAGAGCTGGATCCTTCATACAATTCTTGTTAAAAGATATACATGATATAAAAGATATAATCTAAAAAATACATAATTGTGTGTTTGTTTCAGAAAAATAAGTTTAACTATGACATCAACAAAATGATTCAAGTGATTATTGGAAATTATTTTTTTCCGGGCGACTATCAAATTTTGGTAAATATGTTCACTCCGAAATATAACGTATTTTGCTATAGATACGATTGTGGCATTTGGAAAACAAGTGAATATAAAGAAAAACTAAGGAGTTATGGAAATGTTAGAATAATCAGTTATTTTAATTTTACATCAAATGTACAACTAATCAATTAAAGCATTTAACAAGAACAAAGTAATGATGAGTATTAGAGTAATTCTTCATTAGGTACATGTAAATCCGACTCTAAAACTTGTAGGTAGTCTTCGGATAAACGAGTACTTACAATATTTCACGTTATGAAAACAATCAGCACCTTAAAGAAATGCCAAGTGGAACAAAGAGCCCATGAAACTACTTGCCCGAATTCAGAAGATTCAATAAGCTCTTGTATTTTCGTCTATGCTTCTATGGTTCCAGCCGCAAAAGAATCTGTTCCGTATAGTCGCGTTCATACATCCTTCTGAGTCCTCACCCACACATTTGCCCATTCATTTTACTCCACACCGACATGCACATTGCCAATAGAAAATAAAATGAATTTAGATTGTGATAGTCAGATGCGGGAAGGTATACATAGACTAAGAGACACAAATCCCACCATTGATAGAAACAGGAACGACGAACGTCGGGGAAGTCCGGCTGGAGTGACCGAATACAATATAATTGGATTACTTGGACTTAATTCCCTATAAACTTTCTATCGTTTAGCTTTTGCCTCTCCACACACGTCCCGAAGTTCAGTTAACGGAATCGACCGTTTTGCAAAAAAGTTCCGATCAAAACCTCTCTCTGAATTCAGCGTCACCCCGATTTTAAATTCAGAAAGAGGTTTTGGTCGGAACTTTTTTGCAAAACGGTCGATTCCGTTAACTGAATTTCGGGACGTTTGTGGTGAGCCATATTCTGTACAAACTTGAATGTAGCGTAAGCGATCGCAAATCTCTTCACGGCAATTTATTTTCAAATAGTAGATATTTAAGAAACCACGCACAGTAATGACTAGAATAATTGAATTTTTACAGCGGATTATTGAATAAGTAGAAAATAAATATTTGTTTTTTTCTTCTATAAAATAAATTAAGTTCAATCTATGTTCGAGTATTTATTTATTGCCAACCCCTTTTAATAATATAACCAAAACTATTTCAATAAGTGATGCATTTATTTGGGTTAAAGTTTCTTACCTATGAACATATGGACAATTTTCTTCATAATGGAAGGCAGGCAGGAAGGCTTGTAGCGCCAGTTGTTAATCATGATTTAACCCAGATGTGTGACTACTGAAAGTGAGCTAGATTCATCAATTAACCCATTCTTTAAAAAAAATTCTGTGGTGGAATTTATTGGTTTTTCTTCCATTGGGCAATATCAAAATTTTAGTTTACCCTTCTAGCTTCGAAGCTGGTGCTGCCCGTGTTGTTACATATTGTCTCTGGTCCAGAGCTTGAACCCCCCCGAAATGAATTCCTAGCTACTACGGCGCTGCTTCACCCGACATATTGGCTGATGCACAGAACCCCAGAAATGAGACATCCAGTATTGCTGACAGTCGGTACTTGCTTAATACACTTAATTTATGCATAATGTCCAAATTCCAGAAACATTTTTTTAAAGAGATGATAATATTAAAGGCCATTAACAATTTTCAAACGACCAGTTGAAAGAACATAATGTTCCCCTCATAATAACGTATAGTTTCCCCTCGCTTTTCAGACCAAAGTGATCCCTAAGTATAAAAATATAGGTAGTTCTAAAAGATTGTGTAGGGAGTTAATGTGTCTTGTCCGCAGTTTATGCTCTTCGTGTGTGATCTGCGCGGCCTAATGGATGATGGATGACGCGTACGGTTCAGGAATAATACAGCAGTCTCCAATACTCTCCACACCAAGGGTGCCTGCAACGCAACTAACTCTAATAGGAGTACTTTTATTTTGCACGCTGCCGTCTGGTCTTGAGGCTAATACAAAAATCATACAGGGTATCTTGATAAAAAAATAAATTTTTCCTCGTATTCCTTGAGTCTTCTTTAGTTTATTTGTTGTTTATGTCTAAAGTGTTTGTACTTGTTAAAAAGAACTGTGATAAAATGCTATGAAAATACGTACCATATAGGTATGCAATTAAATAACGGAATGTCAAGTTTACGGGGGAGCGAAAAATGTGAATATTTTCAGTAAGTACTAACGTATGTCGTATATATTGTCATCAATCAATCTGTCTTTTAAAAAATACTTTAAACATAACATTATGAAAAATGCGTATTGCATTGGTTCCATCCATTACATCCAGCATTTTGGTTTAGTTTTGATGTGAATATTGTGATTTCACAGTGTATGTAGACCACTATTGTATATTAGGATCATATTGTGTGAGGGAGGGAGTATCTGTGTGCATCCCTTATTAATTTATCGTACATACATCATTGAATATCATTTTACCTGATTTGTTCTTTTTGTCTATACATACATATAATATTTCTTTACTTATAACTAGTTTCTTAAATTTAATTTGTTTTAACTTAGAAATGTTTTTCTGGTTAAATTGACGGGCCTTCACTGGTTTGCTTTCTGTTTTTGTTTAATTGTTGATATGTGCTGTTATAACTGTTTGTGCCCATGTGATTAAATAAATAAATAAATAAATATTATTTAGTAGAAAAAAAAACGTAACTGTCTTTTTTTTCACTTGGGAAGTATTTTCATATTCCCGACGAATATATTCTTAATTAATATGAATGTAAACGCCCTAGAGGCCGCCCACAGATGCATTGGACAGATGGATGACCTGAAGTTGGCAGGTGGTCTCAAATGAAAATCCGAGGCAAAATCCAGAGAGAGATGGAGACGAATGATTGAGGCCTATATCCAGAAATGGAAGCTGCACCAGAGCTCGTGAAGAAGAAGAATATGAACATTTTCGTTCAATTCAAAATAATTACTTTAGTTTCGAATTAATATTCCATCCCAAATGAATAACCTTAACTGGAACTAATATATAGGTATTGCAAAACTCCAAATATTTTAAATATAAAATTCACATATTTTCAATCCCCTATTCTCTTTCGTCGCATTGTTAAAAAGTGTTTTTTCAGGCTTGTTTTTCGATTATTCCGCTCGATATGACAATTGCATTGCGTCCAATGGTAAAATGTGATTGAATTTTTGTCGACCGTGAAAATTTAATAGAACTACATATGTAGTGGAATGACGTCATACACTCCTATACCCATTACATTTAAGTAGCTAGATAAAAAAAAAACAACCAATGGCTAACTGGTTGTCACAAATAACATTGGTGTTTGAATCTACGATCCGTTTGATTTCATTCATTATCTATGTTTTATTTTTCACGAATGCAACAAATAATGTATTAAAAAATATGAGTAGCAATACATCCCTACCAAAATATATACAGGGTGTTTGATAGATGGATACAGATATCTTCAGGAGTGATAGTAGAGGTCATTTAGCATCTTTTGAGCCAAACTTAGCTTAGGCAAAAGTCGCACGGTTCTCGAGATATTCGAGATTTTAACTTTTTTTCGAAATACCCCGAATTACTCAAGTTTTAGCCCGATAGCATCGTAAGTAAAGGTACCTACATAGTTCTATCATTCTTTTTTGTTACCTGAATATGTGTTTAGTCTATTTAAATCATAAGTTTCAATCTGAAAAACAATCATGTTAAAAAATATCGGATTAAAGTTTCGAGAAAGAGATATTTCAAAAACGAGTTACGACTTTGGAGAGGATTTTAGATAAGAAAAAAAAATGTTCAAAGATTCAGAAATCTGGAAAAAACTTCTCTGGTTTATGCTCTTTCAAATGATATACAAAGCATTATAAAAAACATTAGTTTCATAAATCTATGAAACAATAACTTAAATAGATCACCTCTAATTTAAGCAAATTTCCATACAAATTTACTATAGGTACAGTTGCATAGTGAAAAACACATTTCCTTTCAATTTACTGTTTCCGAATTTGTATGGAAATTTGCTTAAATTAGAGGTGATCTATTTAAGTTTTTGTATCATAGATTTACGAAATTAATGTTTTTTATAATGTTTGTATATCATTTGAAAGAGCATAAACCAGAGAAGTTTTTTCCAGATTTCTGAATCTTTGAACATTTTTTTTCTTATCTAAAATCCTCTCCAAAGTCGTAACTCGTTTTTGAAATATCTCTTTCTCGAAACTTTAATCCGATATTTTTTTAACATGATTGTTTTTCAGATTGAAACTTATGATTTAAATAGACTAAACACATATTCAGGGAACAAAAAAGAATGATAGAACTAAGTAGGTACCTTTACTTACGATGCTATCGGGCTAAAACTTGAGTAATTCGGGGTATTTCGAAAAAAAGTTAAAATCTCGAATATCTCGAGAACCGTGCGACTTTTGACTAAGCTAAGTTTGGCTCAAAAGATGCTAAATGACCTCTACTATCACTCCTGAAGATATCTGTATCTATCTATCAAACACCCTGTATAAATAGGCATAATTATTATTTATTTATTAATACACTATGGCAACTCACCCGTAAAGAGTGATTTGTGCCTACACAAACCAATATGAAATTAAATCCATACAATATTATTATAGGTATATTCAACCATACTCTTGAATACTTCACACTCTTCACAGTTAAGTATTATAGGTACCTACTTAAGCTACAAAATCTTATTTTTGGTAGTGGATTACGAACCGCAAAATTTGATTTGGCAGTTCAAGGCGATCAAAAAAACTACTCACCCAGTTAAATTCATATTTGTTTGTAAAATTTAATAATGTCGTATATTTTTAAACAAAGAATTTCCATTATAGCTATCAGTCCTATCTTTAGCATTCAAGGTGCGTTGGAATATAAAGAATGCAGATTTATAAGCGTCCAGCCAGTAGGTGAGCACTTATAGCCTCTTTATTAGGATATCCTCTTTTTCCTATCCCTCTGCTATTATATCCTATGGAAGATTAAGGGGGTATCCGTTTGTTTTTTACCTTCCTGCACTCGAAATATTATTTTACGGGGCGTTGAACTTAGGGCAGGGAATCTGCTTACAAAAAAGAAAAAAAAGTAAAATTATATTGGATTTCTTTTCTCTTAATTGTCTATATCTAAGGATGTGCAGATGAATCTGAATTCGGCCTGATTAAGTAGATAATAATAAGCGTTATATTGAAGAAGTTTACTTTAATTAAAAATACGAAATGAAATAATAATGCATTTTCAATTACTGAATTCCATTGGAGACTACGAAGTCCATTGTGTCTCCTATCCCCGCAGGTTAAATTCCAAATATATTTCCAGGAAAAAAAGTAATTGAATTTGATATTTAGATGCAAATGGAATGTGAAATAGAGAGGACTAGAGGGAAATATAGAACCGCTGAAAGTTCGAGACAAGTAAACAAAGGAGGAAAATATTGTTGGAAAAATATGTATAGGTTGTGTATTTTATACAAATGTGTATACCATATACTTACCTACTTATTTTTATGCATTTTTTGACATACCTTATAATTTTGAATTGCATTATGGTGAAAATTGATATTTTTCCTATCAGAGTTAGATATTTCAAGTACTTTACTGATGTAATAAATCCTGTTGACGTCCAGCTAATCGAACGAGTAAATTCACCTGGCATAAGACAGAGAAGTATAGACCAAGATGACAGGGCGATCCCACATCTTGGGGCCTGACATGGCACTTGACAAAGAAGGTAGCACGCAACTAGGTATGTTATAAAACACCACGAACCTAAATTAATTCAGTCAAAAAGTTACAAAAAGTAATATATGTAATATCGTAAAACTTTGATACGGGTATGTATAATAATAATATTATACGTATAGATAGTAATAACACCCGTTATTTTCTTTGGGAAAACTTTCCTGAAATTACAGTTATCACTTAGAGTACCGGATATTTTATTTCCTACACACCTGTCTGATTATAGCTTCCTCCTCTATGATTTTATATCGTTTCATACAAAATTAATTTAAGTGATAACTACGTTTGCTTTCTAGAAAAGAAATCGACTTAACAAAAAAGTTTAAAGTGAGTTGGTTCTATAATTACTAGTATTATACCAACAGAAAACCATAAAAAAACTTATGTATTGCCTACTTGTTTTTTCAGTAGAGAGGTTGGATAAGATATGTGGTTATTAGAGAGATGAATGATTGTGAGACGGATGCAGCGACTAAAATGAACGTGAATAATCTGAGATATATTGTACAGGGCACGTTTGAAAAATGAATAAAGATTCGATGACCAAACGAATTTGAGCGAAAGAAGTAGTTTAAAAAACAGTGATCATTCGATACTGGCCCACCATGTCGACCAAATCCTTAAGAACGGACACGTTTTGAATAAAATAAATGGGAGAGTGCGAGAGGCAGAGAAGGCCATTCTGGAGGGATCATGTAGATAGAGTGGACCGGACAAGACATCCCAGATCGGTGATCTACGAGATGGAAAAAAGGTGGATGTCCTGTCACAATACCAGGACTGACAACTGTCAACGCAGATCTAGTAAAAAGCGGAAGAAGAAGAAATAAAATAAATCTTATTTTGTTGATCTTACTTGAAAATTACCAGAAAACTTGATATTTTTTTTCTCATATATAAAATCAAATGAAAATAGATACATTACTTATTTATGAAATATCTGATGTAGATGCTGGTTGATTGTCTGTCACTATGGCAGCATGTATTTTACCCCATATTCCTCCATATAGGGGGTTGATTTGCTCCCAAAACAACACCCCAACCTATTCAGAATTCATAACTAAACACCCTTCTCCTGTTTCCAGGTAACTAAAGATTATTTATAGAAAACTGGCGAAGAAGACTTAATTTATCCGGTTGTAACTCACCTTACTTAATTTTGTACCATTTGGAAATTCTTGGAAAAACACAAGAAAGGTGTTATCCAAATTTTGTCATTCTTCCCGCAGTGGACCACTTGGTGACGAAAAAACATTTTGTTTCACCGTATGTTTTCTATTCCGATATTCTAGAATCTTTCGCATAGGTATACCTGCCGATTTTGCCTTAGGAGTATGAAAATTTTATTCAACGAAAAAATTAAAATAATTTTGCCTAGACAATTTCTAACAGCTTTATGTTCCGCACATTTTAATCAAATCATTTAAAACATATCGACATTTAAAAATTTCTAAATACGGGATACCTTAGATCTCGACAACTATAGCAAATATGCTTTGGAAAAAAAATAGAGTAAAAACATTAAACCTTTATATAGGGAATGACCGTATTTTTCTTTTTTATATTTTAAGTATACAGTTTTCTGAAAAAAAAATTTTAAAAACATCTCTCATCCTTTTTCCTAAAGACAGAAATTCGTTTCCAAAATATGCGGGGATTTTTTTTTATGTAGATAATGTGCATTAAAATCTAGGGAATGACCAAAGAAGTTTTTTGATTGAAGCGAAATTAACCCCAAAAAAATGGGAGAAACGCTATTTTTACCATTTTATCATGCGATTTTGAACATTAATGCCGTGGGAAATGACCGTGGCGTCGTAGTTGGGTCGCGAGTCTTAAAAGTTGGATTAAAGAGTTTTGACTGTGCAATAATTCATTTTGTAAGAAACCATAATTAATTATTAATATGAAATGAAATTGTTTGTGATTCCATTGAAGAATTTCTGTCTAAATATAAACATATTTTAATTTGTCTATCAAGATGTTATTGCGATGAAGTTGTTTGATGCCTTAACGATATGGGGGAAAATAATCCAATTTTAACGAGGTTATTTCAATAAGTGTTATACCCAGTACTGAGTATAATATAATCCTACTAATTATATTTTTCGTAGAAGAAATTACGTAGGTATTATTTTATTATTCTGCTGAGTACTTAGTGGTAATTGGCCTAAAATATTCGCGTTAAGGCCCAGGTTCAATAAATTACTATCGAGTTCGATTTAACGTTTTTTTTTTATTTTGCGTTTCAACTAGTGATATATTTACGAAACAGCATAAAGAATAATTCGTTTTAAAAAACAAATGGAAACAAAATATAAAAAGTTCCATCTGTCGATACTATACTATAATTTTTTATTTATTTAAACTTAAATTAAACAACAAACACATATAAATATACAAAATAGACATAGTACAGATTATAAAACGTTGTTCACTAGGGCGAACTTATCGCAGAACTGCGATATCTCCCAGTTAACCCCACATATTACTTTTAAAAGAAGAAAGTTCAAATCTTGGATAAGGAGGTATATCTACATCTCTATGTTTTTGGCTGTCAGTACATGGTGGAAGTCCATTTAAAGGTGAAATTAAAGACTAATTATTAAGTTTAAAATACACAAGAATGACTTTAGATTACGCAACTAGTGTTCGAGTATTTGCAATCTTAATCTCAGGCGATTGTGAATAAAGTTGTGAATAACTTTATTTTATATAACTTTATTTACAACTTTATCATTTATTTATTTATTTATTCACGGCACACAAACAGACATCACCCACATACAAACACAAACCAAACAAAAAACAATACAGATAAAACAATATTAAAAACGATGATTTAGAAGTACTTCGGGACAAATTTATGTGAAACAGCTATACTAAGTTTGTTTTACGATTTCATACACTCTAAGAGAGAGACTAAAAATAATAAGGCCATGAATTGTCAGATTTCCAGTGTGTCAGCAGACCCCAGGCAAGGTGGTCTTCTTCTTCTACATTCGTATGCCTGCGACCATTGTACAAGTTATCTAGGAGTCAAAGCTCCGCGTCAATGTTTCGTAAGTAATCTATTGCCCTTGGCGTCACCTTATGGATTTCCTCAAGAACCCCTGCAAACTTCTTATCAGGACACCTCTCTACTATATATGGTCAACAGTCTCGATCTATGGAGTGTGATGTGTGTATCACGTTTGCAATTATATCGGAAGAAGAAGTAGGACTAAATGGGAGGCCTTTATCCATGAGGAAGAAGAATAAAGAAGAGATTTTAGACAAAGTGTGCCTAACGTAAATGATCGGTGCCTGGTTTCCTCTCATATTATAAGACAATATCTTTCCATTTATATTTTTCAAAAGTCATGCTTAATCTGAACAATGCGTTCAATTTTTATCCGTTCATTAAAAATGACTTGCAAAAGCTATGTGAAGAAGAATTATTATCACCTGGCAGGTAATATTAAGTAGGTATATTGAAATATTTTTCAGAAGTAATACTCAATTTTCCAACGACAGAATTCTAAGGAAGCTGAAAGACATACATACTCGTAGGTATACAATACTACTTGAATTTTAGATACCAGGTTGAGATGATTGAGATGATTCTGCAGTATATAAGTATAACTTACACACTGTTATAGCTATATACTCGTACCTAGAACTCAAAATACATATTAGATATGTGTAATATAGATATGCGAACTTTATACCGCTATAATTCAAAAGCTTGTCATTATGTAACACTGTTTTGAATTTCTCCGATAGAATTCGAGATTTGATGCCAGCGCCAGATGTCGGCCGAGCGTCCACAAGTTTTGTGTGAAAAAGACATGCGGAGGGGGTATTTGTCTAGGATTGTGTACGTTACCGACGGTTAACGCCTTTTAACTCATGCGTACAAAAAACATGGTCGCTCGGCCAGCATGTGGATGAGGCATAAGATCGTACCCTCTATGTATGGAAAAACTTGAAATGTGTTCGGTAGATTTGTTCTTAGTGATTGCTTTATCTGGAACAATTGCCAAAATCCTGGTCGGAAGCCTGTACACCTCAATCAGCATTGATCCTGAATCATATTTTACATTGTTTATGTCCTCCACTCCCTTATTGTTAAACTGTGGTCTATGTGTGCTTTTTACAATTTATAATAATGATCCCAAGTGTCGAGATTGACCTAGAAATGATGAGACAAAATAAAAAATAAGAACAATTTTGTAAAAAATAAACAATACAATAATAGACAGGCAGACCATTCAACACATAGTTACCGGGTGTGCACTCAGAGCGTACAGTGGCAATGCATCGGATTTCCTAACCCTTAGCGACGAAGCAATACAATACATAAGAAATCTAGATTTAAGTCTCTGACAAGCAGTTCACTCTGCGCTTTTGACTTTTATTTTTACACTTTGACATAACGAATGTTATATGATATAGGCGTGATGTTGGCCATACGATAAATAAAAAATACCTAGTTATTTTTTTTTCGATTTTATTTAACGGTGTATAAGTTATCCATACTCCGTTTCTACGTGGGATGTGGTGTGATATGTGTATCACGTTTGCAATAATATCGGATATAATCATTACTGTTTCACGCATCGTACCTCCACATACAACATCACGAATCGTGCTTCTCCTTCCACCCCACACGACGTAGAATCATATAGGAATAATATTCTACCTATAGATATACCTGTAGGTAGTGTAGGTATGTGACTCAATATCAGAAATTCCTAATGTGTACGAATCTATAGGTATGTGAATACCTTCAACGTTCATACTTCCCTGATACATTCTCATACTTTGATGGAAACTTTTGATGTTCCATTGTAAGTTTTGTTCTTCAAAATAAGGTAATTAGTAAGCTTAGTATAAACCTCTTTCATCCCTTTCTTCCTGATATATTCCATACTTATTTTGATAGCACTGTTGATTTCTAAGGCACAGTTTTTTCCCCAGAATAGCCAAAACTGAATGCCTTCTTCAATCATTCTTCCCTGATAAATGACATATATCTTCAGGGTAATTTTGATGTAATTTGGTCCCCAAAACTAAAATATATAGAACTGTTTCGTTCATGCTTTCCTGGTATAGCTTGTGGAGAAAATGTGGTTTCATTTTTGAGAGCAGTTTGCTTGGTAGCAAACACAATCGCATTATTTCCTTGGACAATATTATAATGCTCACTTTTAGTATTTCAATGTAAGTTTTGGTCTACAAAAGCCAGAATGTCTAAATAACTGGTGTACTATAGGTATATTTAAATGTTAGGTTTGTTAACAAACGTATTTTTTTGGTTGACCTTATTGGCCTAGTTTGTTTGGAAGCGGTTACACTGGTTAATCTTTAAGAGAGCGGTAAGTTGAAAAAACTTTGGAAGGAGACTAAAGTATCCGAATACTTTTTTCATTTATATTTTCCTAATACTCTACGTCTCATATTAAAAATATATATACCTATTTTTGTCCCTTCTAATTACATTACATTACTGCACGCCAGTAATTTTTTAATCTCAAAATCTGTGATGAGATGATATAGAAATATTTATAATAGACATTTATACTATACTAGTAACTTGATAATTCTCTTAGCAACAAATCGCGAGCCGAGCGAAAAAATATTTGTATGGAGTTTGCCTATAACACCAAATGTCAAATTCCATACGTTTTGCCTAATTTGAACTGTCAGATGGGAACAAATGCGTAGGACCGCGCAAAATGTATGGAAAGGACTCGAGTTATTCCTCAAGTTATTATAAAAAATCATTGGTATTTACCTATACAATAGGTAGATTATAACTTCGAAGTGGCTATCTCCATAGACTATACTATTTTTATAGAAGAGTTGTGTCTAGGATGCGAGTATATTGTAGATGTACCAACACTAGCAACGTAAAGAGATAATGCTATTAATATCAGATGCTGTGATGGAAAATTTCTAATAGCGAGGTGTCCATTACATGTTATATTATTACTTGTCTATGCTAAGCAACAGATTCGAAATTCGAACTTATTTTTTGAAATTCTGAATGTTTGCTTTCTACTTTATTTTTTTTTATTTATTTAAACTTAAAGTAAACAACATACACATATAAATATACAAAATGGACATAGTACAGATTTACTTAGTTAAAAAAAAAAAAAACAAAGATAATCTTACTGGCTCAACCGAGGCCGTCGCCATATTGTTCATGGAGGCCGGGCCCAACTGACATTTGACGATGATTACGCCATCAAAATTGTATTGGAAAAAATATTCCCTAGTTCAGGTGTTTGTCACAGAGACAAGGTGTTTGTCACCGATACAAGGTGACGTCACCACTCATGGCGGTGATGGAATTCGAGGATGTAGGCTTGTACTATCGCAGGCCTCGGCTCAACTTGGCGCACCATAATGTACCTAATCATGTACCTACCCAACTGATGGGTTAGAGTAAACGCAGAGTGGCTTTGGATTGTTCCGAGAACCTCGTAACACGTACCTATCCATGAAAAGATTATGAATTGCGAATAGGCATCAGCGTAAGACATGCGGGGTGGCTCATGTGATCATTATTGACGTCACAAGTGGTCGGTTGGCAGACTTTGCCTATGGCAATAAACTCGCCAATTGATATAATGTTTTATAGCCAATAAAGATTTTATTTATAATTTTCTAGTTTGTTAGCATAAAGTTCATAATATAAAATGGTGAAAATGTCGCCTGTTCGAATCTTGCTGCTGTTTCGGCCTTACGACACACAAAAAATTAACTTACTGTCAATAGTGCATGAATAGAAGAGTTTCAGCATGTCCATTCGACGAATAAAAAATAGGTAAGTATTAAGAGTATGCATACCGACATTTCAAAAAATTCTAAATAAAGGGAGACCTTATATCTCGACAACCTTTACTAAATATGCCTTGCAACAAAGTAGGGTAGATGCATTGAACATTTATCTAGGGAATAACCGTAAGGGTTTTTTTTTTTATCTTGTATAGATTTCTCAAAAAAATATATGAAAAACACCTATGATCTTTATTCCGAAAGACGGAAATTCGTTTCCAGAAAGTCGCGGAGTATTTTTTTTGTACTGATAATATGCATTAAAATCTAGGGAATAACCGTAAAAGTTTTTTGATAAACGCAAAATTAACCCAAAAAATGGAAAAAACGCTATATTTACCATATTATCATGCGATTGTTCACGCGATTTTGAACCTTAATGCCGTGGGAAATGACTGTGACGTCATTCCTGGTGCCAAGCCCTTAAAAACAGTCACATTAATTACTGGCGTAACTCTCCGGGAACAAAGAAACACGAAACATATTTTTTAAATGATCCAATTCGACTCTGACAAACTAGAGATGGATAAGGTATAACATAATAATATTATGTATCTATGTATCTATTTTGTAGTACATAGAATTTAACGCTCTCGTCTGGTGAGCAGGACTGTTTCAGAGGCTTATTATTGCCCAACGGGCGGAAGTATACCTACATAATTCCTCGAAATGGGCGAATCGCTTCAATGCTAAAATATAGCTACGAGCAGGTATATGTACAAAGAAAATTTTACATACTTATTGCCAAATACCAGTGACGTATCAAGGATTAGTTTTTGGGGGGGTTGGAGGGGGCTGAGACAAAAAATAAAAAGAGGAAGTAGGTACAATTTGATAAGAATATAATGGAGTAGTGCTCTTTTTTATTTTTTTAATAGGTATGTTTATTTATCGGGTTGACTGTAAGATATTGGGTTTGCAATAAGTCCGCCTTTTGGCACACTATAATTGTCTTGTTTTTGTAACTGTGCATATTTTCTCTGGCCAATAAAGATTTATTAATTTATTTATTTGCACACAAGAACACATGCAGACATTGAGTATACATAGGAAATAGTTTTTTTAGTCAAACAATGTCCCAATTAACTGTAGGTATACATAATATAGTCAGTAAAAGTAAAAAAAAAAAACTAGACTACTAATAATTAACAAAAAATATGTTAGAATAAAAACTTAACGAAAATTATTTGTCGAGGTTTAATAACATTAACCCTACACTGATATACAACACATAGGTACTCTACACACTTAAGGGTGTTAATATCGAAAGGGTGAAACAGTTCAGGTACTTGGGCAGCATCATTACTGAAAAGTTAGACCCCGACACTGAGATAAAGTGCAGAATAGAAGCGGCTAGAACAGCTTTTAATAAAATGAAAAATCTCCTTTGTGACGATAATGTGAACTTAAAGCTGAGACAAGGAATGGTCAAGTGTTACGTGTGGTCGGTTTTACTTTACGGTGTTGAGGCGTGGACACTAAAAGTCAACATATTATTGAACCGCCTTGAGGCGTTTGAAATGTGGCTCCACCGTAGAATGCTATGAATACCTTGGACCGACATGGTAACCAACATTGAAGTTTTACGTAGAGCAAATACTAATAGACAATTGTCCAACACAATAAAGCTCCGTAAAACATCATATTGTGACCATGTCCTTAGAGGAGAAAAATACTCGTTATGAAGGGGAAGATAGAAGGCCGTAGAGGGGTCGGAAGGAAGCAGCTATCCTGGCTTCGAAACAT
Source organism: Ceraclea dissimilis (assembly GCA_963576895.1). Taxonomy (NCBI): domain Eukaryota; kingdom Metazoa; phylum Arthropoda; class Insecta; order Trichoptera; family Leptoceridae; genus Ceraclea; species Ceraclea dissimilis. Next base: position 4,158,037 of record OY756360.1, read on the forward strand.
TCGGCAGTGGACCGGGATCAGAACTGTGGAGGAGCTTTTCCGCACTGCCCAGGACAGAGAGGCGTTCTTCCAAGTGGTCATCAACGTCGGGGGACCCGACAGGACACATAGAGAAGAAGAAGAATGTACTCTATGCTGATTCTGTTACTAAGACTAATGATTTAAAATGGAGGGGGCTTAAGGCCCTATATGCTATCTGAATTTTACTCAGCACATACTGAGGGAATCGTCTTGAAACTTGAAACGACAGATCGGCTGTTCTAGAATTACATGATTTGGAAATTCCTTGAATAAAAAAATATTCCTAAAGTACTCCTAAAATTTACGTCATCTGAAGATTTTCCATCCAGTTTTTCAGATACAAAACTATCATTTAGCCAAAATACTGTTAATTATAATCTTAACAAATCTGCTGTTTTAGATTTTTAAATTTCTTCCCAGGTTTCTTTTAAAAATGTATAATTCACTTTGTCGCTTACGTTATTCTTACTGAGCACTAACATTATCATACAAAATTTGAAAAAGTTGAAGCCAAAATAGAACGATTTTCGCTCAGTGCATAAAAGCCCTTAACCCCCTCCTAGATCCGTCAGTTGTATGTAAGTAGGTACATGATACTAGGTATTTTATTATAAAATATTAATACAATTTTTTAATCAAATTACAGGCTCTATACGACCATTAAATTATCGAGAGATTCTGTATAATGGAAAGCACTGTAAAAAGCTTTTAGTATTGAAAATAATGTTTACATTCAATTAACGATTAAAAAAAAAAAACAAAATTGATTTAACAATGATTTTTTATACCTTCAAATGAAAGCTGTCATGATTATTAATACTTAAGCTAAGTGTTTTTTGTATAAAAATGAGATTCTTGTAAGTAATATTCACTAGTTGAGCTTTTAATCCAGAATTCAAAAAGTTCGTAAATATTAAAAATAAGATAATAGATTCTTGTAAGTAATATTCACTAAGTTGAGCTTTTAATCCAGAATTCATAAGCCGAATATATATAAGCCGGAGCATCAACCAGCAAACATGGATGGTGCACTTAGTTGGAGTCGGGTCTCCTAATTCGTATCCCAAGGCCTTCTAAACTGTTTAGCACAAGTCTTACTATGGAGTTACGCGGAAAAGTATTATTTAAGTTCGTTCGCGAGGAGCGGAATTCTCGATCTTTTTCTTACCTTAAGGAAGGTCTCCTTAAGTAAGGATACCGTCCGTTGCAAAAGATGTCTCTAACAAAAACACGATTCTCGATCTTTAAGCATTAAGGAAGATCCTAACAACGCGTGGTAAGGCTAAAGTCCTTATTAACACCTTTTTTTTACCTGTGATACCATTGTTGTCCTACTCTATTGTCTCCCTTCTCTATTGTTTCACAGAAGGATATGTCAAAATCCGCCATCTTGGCATTCGATACGCTGTTCGATACTACAAGTTTAAACTTAAAAAAATGTATTTTTAGATCACCTCAGCTGCGAATGGGATAATTTACGACTGCAGAAATAAGTAATAATTATTTTTACTTAGGTTTATGTGCAAAATAAATTCTTCTAACTTGTAAAAACAACATCCTTAAAGTATCGCCAGAGTAAATACCCGGCGTTAACTTAAGGACAATTTTAAGGACGTTCGCCTTCGCTAAGGAATTCATTTGTCATCGAGAATCGCAACATCCTTACTAAGCGAATATATCCTTAAATAGTCGCCTTAAGTAAAGGAAGAAACAATGTGAATCGCGTCCCTGATTGTTAAAAGTACGTAAAGTTTTGAAGTTTCAACAGATGGACGATTTTGGGGCACAGATATGTAGATACGAGCTCAGATTCTCTGTTGGAAAAAGGGTTCTATCATTTGGTTATTGAAAAAAAAAAATCTCAGTTATACACTCAGACAAACACAAGGTAGACTCGAAAACACGTATGGAAAGTGTCCTACACAGAGAGTGGTAGAGGCTCCCAGAACACACAAAAAGTGGTAAAGACTGCAGTATAACATTCCCCTCCCGTTCCCCTGCTCTCCTTCACATTTGCTGGGACAAGAAATGATCTGAAACCAATAAGTGAAATTTACGTCTGTCTCTTTCTCATAGAGTATTTTTATCAGCAGTTAAAGGGAGATCTACTCATGCAGGGCGTAAACGTGTCATCTCAATACTGTTTTATAAATAAATTATTATTTATTGGATATACATAAAACATTATACCAAATTGTGGGTTTGTTGCCGTAGGCAATGTCTGCGAACCAACCACTTGCGACTATAAAATGAGATAAATAATATTTTACACATACTTAGGAAAGTATGGAAATCAAAAGAAGATACTAGAAAAAAACTTACCGTTACTTTGAGGTTACACCTGGATATCAATGTCCTAAACAGATAAAACTATTAATTTAACATTAATTCAATAAACTATTGTGTGTGTCTCGATTCTATAATGAGATTAATATTTGATAAGACTTTAAACAGGCTTATACGTCTCTCAAGGGTCTTTTGATCCTTTTGTATAATTTGGAAGTATTGTAGAAGGTTAGGTTAGAAGAAGATAAGTAGTATTCATGTCAAAAACAGCACGAAAATTAAGTAATAATTGCGTTATATGAATTACCTTTCAAAGAATTTTCGACATTAAGAGCCTTTAATTTAGTGTCTAAATTTGTGCGCACACTTATAACCAATCAATGAAAACGAATTACTATTGTCACTAAAAATATTCTCCCGTCCTTTCCGCTCTTGAATGTTATTGCTGTGTTAGAGCGAGACACATGAAAGTACTTTTCTTCGTATAATAATATTATGAATATCGCTTCCATTCACGTGTCGCAAAAGCAGTATTGAAAAGAGGAAAGTCGTGGGTCATAGGACGCGAGATCAAAGTGGCATATCGCAACCATTGTCCACCGTTACCCTCGTCTCCCCTACATCTGGTACAGAATTGCCAATAATACGAAGAATGCAGTAGCGTAGAGGAAATTTTATAACAGAAATTTAAAGATAAGTAAATGATTTCATTATTTATCCTTCAAGTGAACAATGTAATATCGGACATAAAAGGGATTATAAAGCGTTGTTCAATAAAGTTCTATCTCTGTTGTGTTCTCTGTTATCAGCGGTAGGTTTTGTTTATAAGTTTAAAGATAAACGTCTACCATTTTTATAGAGTAGAAGCTTAAAATGAGTTAAAATAAAACAATATTAGATATATGTATAAATACACCTTCGTTTTATACACACATACATTTTTCAATATACTCCGTCCCTTGCAGAGTAGGCAAAATATTCACTAAACCGTATAGTACTTTCAGCTCTTGTCAAGTTCATTGAACTCCTTTTTTTTCGGTTTTCTGCGCAAAAATTTTTCACAGACAGTTTTTTGAAGTATATTTTGCATGTCAGGTAAAAATTTCCTACTAAAATAATGCATTTCTCACGGAATCGACGAACGACGCCAAAAGTGACACCACGGGTGGCCTCTGTATTTTATATAAAAAAATTCGAACGCGATCGATTTGAAATTTAAAATGAAAGTAGGGAAGGTAAAAATGACACGAAATTCAATTTTACTTGGACGGCGGGTAGGCACTCCACCTACTCGTGAGACAATGAATCTAAATCAAAGAGCATTTTCATTTTGCGTATGCTTTTAGTCCATAAACCAATTTAGTTCCCTGAATTTTCATTACATTCTATTTTTAAATTGATTGGTTCGGAGGTTCACTTCCCTACCTTTATTCCTTTCATTAAAAAAACTCTACGATTCTAAAAAATCGCGACTTAAATATTTTTGGATAAAACCGTTATTGGACATACCAATATATTTTAAACTAATATGGGAATTTATCGCAACGGATATACAGCAAAGGATGGCCTATCCACCAAACTTATGACCGATATCTGACGCGTCGGCTGGTTTAATGTGATCAATTTACACTTGAGTAACATTCACCAATTCCAGTCTGCCGCGGCCGGGAATTACTTTCTGAAATCCTATTACAATATTGTATTCTTAGTTGTCTATTTTTCTAATATCATTATTTTATAGCTCTTAGTAATCGATTTGAAGACTCCTATTTGCGATATTTTTGATCATCCCGAATCTTGCCCCAAAAGTGCCCCGTGCGGGTAGGAAATCAGTTTATATATTTTATTTTCATTCATTCTAAGCAAATTTCTAAGCAAATGGCGAGTGTTAGTTATGGCACCCGCAGCTCAAGCGAATGCCAGATGAAAGAAATTCCTGCTGTCCTTGCATCCTACTGCATGATACTCCGGACAAATCCAGCTCCGGTCTCAGATGGAGGGATGATATTGTGAAACATGTCGGAACAACACTGATTTCTTCTACTTCTTATCATCAGCGTATCCCCATCCACTCCTGGACAAATCAAAGGCCTCCTCCATCTGCCTCCACATTGTCCTGTCCTGTGCAGACTGCATCCAGGTTGCACCAACATGTCGGACCGGATCATCTCTCCATCTCAGCTGTTTGATATAAATAACCCAAATTAGGGCAAAAGACGACTACAGATTCAAAACCGGACGGCTACAAAGTGGAGAAGATGTTTTCTATTAATTTTATTGGTTTACATAATATACGAGACGTGTGAAAAATATGACATGGTAGTGAAAAAGTAAATCCATTTCTACCTATATATGAAACTCAGAGGCGTCTATATAGCTTAGACTAAGTAAAAATATTTCAATAAATATCCCTGGAAAAACTTTGTATTGTCGTGTCACAAAATGCAAAGCTAATTGGATTTTTAATTGAATTTTTCATTACGACATCATAAAATAAAATAAAAATCCGTATTAAAAATCTCGCCTCCCTCTTTGGAATATATATTATGCACCATGAAGTCCCCGCAGGAAGACATCGGGAAAGAGATCGGGGAATTCAATTTAAGTTTTCAAAAAAAACTATTATTATTATTATTAATTATTTCCCTTTCATTTTAATCTGTAGTTGGTAACTACCTTTTGTTTAGTTGATTTTTTCTTATTTTCTTAATCTATGGTAAACAAAATATACTTGCAAGCTTTCAAAAAAAAATAATGTGATAAATAGGATAATTGCATTGAAATAGCACTCTATTTCGTAAATAACCTTCAAAAGCAGTAAAATTAGATTATCATTGATGGCTTTAACATAAATTACGAAAGAAATAACACATTCTGACCCTTTCTAAATAAACATTTTTTGTAAATTTTTAAGAAATTGTTTTTTAGCATATTTAGAGGCACATTTTAAACCATCACATTTTACTCATGTCCTTTTTCACTCCTTTTAATAAAAGTTTGTAAAAACGGTGTATTACTAATTTTATATGAGTCAAATCATAAGTTCTTCCCATGTTTTATTTCTGAGATATTCCTTTATTCTAAAAAAAACTACTAACACTATTTTTTAGCCCCTAGGAACGTAATATTAAAAAATCTAAGTAATGCCCCTGCAAGAGGTGGTCGGTAGCCTGGTTGGTAACGCGCTCGACTGTTAATCCAGTGGGCACGGGTTCAATCCCCGACCTACTCCACTTCACAACACAAGCTTTTAAGCTTTCTGTGAAGTGTACAAAGATGTATTTGCGTTTATTTCGATAAACCCAGATTCATTTTTTAAAAAAAAAAAAAAAAAAAGACGCACGCAATCCAACACGATCTTTTGGTGTTCATGAGTAAAAAGACGTGTGGATGGAAGGTTTTTCTTGACGTAGACGTTACCGACCATTGATACCTTTTTACTCATGAACACAAAAATATTGTTTTGGCTCATGTTTGGCTCGTCGGTTATCATACTCAAATCCTAGTATTTTAGCAGAACATACGAAAAATCTTTGAATTTCTGGAAAGCGAATGCATATTGAAATTCATGTTACGTGAACCATATTACACTATTATGTACTTTCATAATAATAATTTTTAACGAGTTCCTTTCGAAGCAACGCATAAGTAACTTGTTACCGACGAAATTTGTTGTATTGAAAATATCAAAAGTTAGTACATAATGTAGATACATTACATCTTACATATAAACTAACCGTTCATACGAAACGAACCGATGAAAGTACGATTATGTCGCCCAGAAATAAAGACACAAAAAATATTTTGTTTATCCATCTATTATAATATGCCATTTCCCAGCGCGTGAGGTAACTAGCGACATTTGTGCGGTTGGTTGCACAAGTTATATGCCAACAATAATGCTTCAGTCAGTTAATATCTGCGATTGAAATTTCATTGAGAATGTGTATTGTGTATATGAATAAAGATGTCCATAAACTGTGACAGGTAAATGCTAGTACCTCTTACCTTTTCGTTATCTTAAGTGGCGACATGTCGTCATCTGAGAACAAAAAGGTTACACGAAACAAATCTTGATATTTAGAGCTTTTGTAAAAAAAATGTTTTAAACTGTGGTGACATACTACAATGAAGTTTGGTAGTTTTTTTTTTAATATAGAGAAAAGAAAGGTGTATGAAAATATGGTCTAAAGTTTCTCAAAATCCTAGTCTTCGTATGTCACAACCTTGCTATTCTGGCGTAGAGAAAAGAAAGGTTACATCTATGTATGAAAATATGGTCTAAAGTTTCTCAAAATCCTAGTCTTCGTATGTCACAACCTTGCTATTCTGGCGTAACGGTAATTCAAGCTGTGTCACTAGTTCCCACGTCATTTATCTATTTAATATTCGGTTACTTGTTTAGTTACAAATCATTCACACCATCAAAAGTTTACAAAAATATCACAATTCGCACAGCTGGTACTGATACATACAAATACAACGCACCTGTAGGTGGCGTCTCACAGTTCGTAATATTGTACACGGACGAAGTATTTGTGTATATATAAAATTCTGCGTTGGGCCGCAATATCACGGACGGTGGGAAGCCACCTTTATAAAATATACATATTGTGTACGTCATATATTGTAGGTACGAGTACCTACATACATACGAGAATATGTCGTCTTACGATATTGACGTTTCAACTTAATTGAACATTGTCTGCTTTGAGGTTGACCGGAAGAAATCGCAGTTCTGCGAAAAGTTCGCCCTAGTAAACAATGCATTATAATCTGTACTATGTACTATTTTATATGTATATTATATGCTTTGTTCACTTAAAGAATAAAGAAATAAATATTATTTTCATTTAATAAATTGCTAAGTATAGATAATTTTAGACAAAGTCAATAATAGTATCACAATTTTAACAATGTAATAGGTAGCCTCAATACAGACACAAGTCTAGTGAGGTACTCCTCATATATCCATAATGAACTTAATTATACTATTTAGCTGATGAAATATTTATATACAATGTGTACATTTAATGAAATAAAAATTTATTATTATTATTATTATTTATTTTCACACTACGTCTTGGTGTTGTTAATTACAACCTTGTTAATCTCGGGTGACTGTGTGAATAAACTAGAGTTGAATACGTTATTATAAGTAAGTCTTTTGAAGAGCACATCAGGAGTGCAAAGCAAAGCAAAGCAAAAGTTTTTGTTAGAAATTATGTTGAGAAGTAAAAGTTTATTTCGTTTCTAAATAATTTATTCTCGAGAAAGGTACTTATTTAGTACTTACAAAACCATATGTCACCAAGTGGGTACACTTTTACAAATACATAATATACTTACTTACAATATCTGACGGATACATGAGCATCTCGAAGCAAACTACAGATAGCAAGTTTTTATAATTTTGTTTCAAAAAACAAACACACGACGTCAGTGGCGTATATAGGTTTCCACATCACGGGGGGTTAACTATTATTTGACTTTGGGGGAGGGGGCTAAGACTGACTCTTCAATCTGGTTTCATATGTTATTCCTTCTTCCTCTGTGGAGACCCCAGAGGAAGACACCAGTAGGAGTGTCGAAACGGCGATCAAGTTTATCTACACTGCACGGTTCACCCGAAAAATCAAGAAACAATGTCAATCGCACACCGTGAAAACCTTCTACATTCATATGTCATATTGGTTTTTCATAAGTTATTAAGAGTGTGCATACCGACATTTCAAAAATTTCTAAAAACGGGAGACCTTCTATCTCGGCAACCATTACTAAATATGCTTTGGAAAAAATAGGGTAGATGCATTGAACCTTTATCTAGGGAATAACCGTAAAAAAAATTATATCTTGTATAGATTTCTCAAAAAAATAAATTAATAACGCCTCTATACTTTTTTCCGAAAGACGAAAACTCGTTTCCCGAAAGTCGCGAGTAAAAATTTTTTTTTTGCACTGATAATATGCATCAAAATCTAGAGAATAACCGTAAAAGTTTTTTGATAGACGCAAAATTAACCCCAAAAAATGGAAAAAACGCTATTTTTACCATTCTATCATGCGATTGTCACGCGATTTTGAACCTTAATGCCGTGGGAAATGTCTGTGATTGTGTCATTCCTGGTGCCATGCCCTTAAGCCAAAAATACTCCTTTAACAAAAGTTTTAACATAGAAATAGTAAAAAAGAAAATGTTTTAGCGCTGCAGGCGAAATTTTTTAGCGAAGGTGGGTGAAAAAGGTCGTGTTTTACGTTGGCACTAAAATTATACACCATTAGATTTTTATTGAAAGATGAGTGAAGTGATAAACCTGGAATCTTTCTCATAGTAGATGGCAAATAGGGGGGGAATAATTGGGTTTTACAGAACGCTAAAAAAAACACACACAATTTTTTACAGAACATTAGAAAAATATTCAAAAAGAGAGGGGGCCAACACAACATCATGTAATTGTACAATGTTAATATGGAAATACAGAAACACTAGGTAAGGTAGGATATGACCTGAATAGAAATAATAAAAATAAAAACAAAATCAATATTTTTTAATGTATGCCAAAAAACGATGCAATAAACAGCCCGAATGTTTTGGGAATAACCGATTTAATTATAATACCTACCCAGTGAGTGTGTTGTGGTGTATGGTTCCTGAATTAATTTAGTTTTCCTGAAATTCATTTACATTCACGTTTTATTTTTTACCCTTAATCATCAGAAAATACGTAGAATTTTATTTAATACCTACTAGTGGGTCCCGTGAATAGCATATTCAAGGAATTTGGCATTTTTACTCATAATGCCACTCTACCACGCCCTTCAAAGTTCTTCGAAGGAACATATCAGGGAGGGTCTTGGTCTTACCTACTTTCCATACTAATTCTACATGCGTACCGACTATAGGTACCTATAGTAAGTATTATTACTCGAAGAATTCCAATTGCATTCTCTATCAATAATATAACAGGTAGGTATCTTTGATTATAGAAGTACCTAATCAAATTATTTTCTGGTAGGTATGTATGTATACTTATACGCGGAAAATTATTTTCATTCATAATTTCATTACTAGGTACATTCTATATTTCAAAGATTCATTCAATAAAAGTAAGATTACGACGAAAATTTTTAGCCACCCACAAACGCGTCGCTGTTATAAATTTATGTAGATATTCATAGAATTTGCAAAATTTGTCAAAGGGCCATCGTTACAAACATTCCCACATGACTTGGCTTTTACCAGTTTTATGTAATGGAATAAAGCATTCTATACGGGTAATATGATTACTTTTTTTATCCAACCATATAATACAAGTATTATAAGTCCCTGCCTAGTGCCTAGAACTAAGTGAGTAAAACGTTAATTAAACGGCAATCCAAGTTCGTAATTAGTAAAAGGATAATTAAGTTCTTGCTTTGCGTTTGTACTCAGCAATTATTACTCCAGTTGCAAACAAGGCATTAGAATCTCTTCAAGCAGAAGTGAAAAATCTGCGATCCAAGAAACGGCATGTTATACTACGAGTATCACAACATGGAAGCTAGATGTTTTACTTCCATTGGAAATATCGACATCGATAGCGCAACAAGATAATCAATGAATCCTTTTGTATGTAGTGACGCTGGACCAACCACATGGAGCAGACTGTCTGGCGACTTTCGAAAAGAACAACCCGTCACCAGCTTCAGTAGTAAGTTGAAAACTGCCTACCTACTTGAACATTAGCTTCCAGCGCCCTTGAAATCGAAGACCATTGAACGACTCAAAACAAATCATCCGTCATCATGATCGGCGACTGTCAAAACAATGGTGCCTACTGTCAATTGGTTTAATTTTATTATATTTTTATTTATTCATTAAGTTTAAATACAAAATTAACATTTAAACTACAATTTTAATATCTGTGCAACTATAAAAAAATACATTTAGACATCATTACATTTCATTCATTCATTCATACACAGGTTGTCACGCTAGAGCTTTGTAAAAGTAAAATTAAAATCATTTTCATGCTCAAACGTTTAGTGGCTGATTGAGACTTGAAACAAACTCATATTATTTATTTGTATGAGACGTTTATAAGACTACTTTATAATAAATATGATTTTGTTTGCCTCTCCTACTGGGAATGTTGGAAGAAATAAACTCATATCAATTAATATTCATTCTACACACATTTCACACCTAATAAAACTACAATTTCAATTTAACAGTAGTATATTTAATTAGGTATAAAAACAGATATCACAATACAAAATAATGTACATAAAATCAGGTGGCCCAACGCACCATACAATAATAAAAATAATTGAAGTAACCTATGAACCATAATGAAAAAGGTTCTCAATATCTGATATACCTAAAGCTCGCCTAACATATTACGCCACTAGCTACCTAATACTAGTTTACTATGAAATTATATTACTAGTATGTGCTTACTAATTGTAAGTTCTATTAAGTCCCATATGCACTTCGCTAAACTTTCTAAGGTTCTGCTACTTATTATCATAGAGGGATCTAATCGCAAAATCTTGCACAAACTGCTGATAGCATTAACTGAAAGTTTTGTTATGGTGTTGTGTTTAATAGGTTCAATATAAGCTGCAGGTGTCCACAGGTTCGTTCTAATTTATTTAACCACACCATAATTACCTGAGTCAGGTCATATAATATGCTGTCAGGTAAATATTACCAAAGAATAGTTTCTCTGGCAATTACAATCGTTATTAATTCTCTAACCCCTCTCTTCATGTGTTTGTGTTTTATATATATAGGTATTATTTTACGGAAACTGTTGCGTTCTCGAAAATAATTTTACACATAATGCTAAGGCCGTAGGAATGAGAATGCTGGTTATTTTCCTGAGAGACAGTTTTCATACACTTCTATATATGTATTGTGTATCAAATGTATGTCACAAGTGGTTGGTTGGCAGACATTGCCTACGGCAACAAACCCTCCATTTGAATAGAATATTTTATTTCAATAAAGATTTTATTTATTTATAACAAATGTATGGATCAGAGAGATTGCCTGTGGTTAGAACTACTGACCCTAGGTGAACAAAGAAAGTTATATAAATAGCCGCCTAGAATAATCAGATGAAAATAAATGTTGGCAGACCTTAAGCACCACAATGGTCGGAGGATATGAAAAGAGTTGCGTGATGCAGCTTGATGCGGTCTGCTCAAAATAGGGAACTGTGGAAATACATATTTGGGGTAGGTCAATGTTCAGACATGGAAGCTGAAGAGCTGACTGAAGGTGATAATGATGATTATGAACTGTTGTAAGATTTATTGTGATTTAGGTGAAAAAGAAAATTTCCTAAAATTTTGGTAAGTAGGTACCTACATAAAATTCATATTTTTAAAAATATGCGTCATAAGTTTAACACCTATCTTGTCCAATGGTAGTATAATTTTGTGATGCTTCAACACCAATTATAATAAGCTGTCGACATAATGATATCATTGCATAACAAACTTACTGAATCAGCTTACTGAATGAGGCACAATAGATTCTCCGGTTGTAGTCTGATTTAATATCAACTCTAGTATAAATGTTTCATTGTGATTCTGTCTGCAATTAATCTCATTCCGTGTTTCCAGAATAACAAGGTGAACCCAACCATTAACTGAATTCAATTTAAGCTGTTTATCATTAGCGAACATTCGCCGTACAAACGCTTCAATATTATAATTATTAGGTACTTACTTCACAGCAAAAGCAATCAGGGTTTCAGAATTACCTTTAAATAATTAGGATTCAATTAATCTGCGTGAAGTTTCAGATCCTTGTAGAATAATTAATTATTATATTATTGGCCAATAGTCCATAACAAAAAACAGTATTCTAACAGTAAATAAAAAAATAGGATGTAGCATAAAAAAACTCGTATACAGCGCCGCAGGCGATTTATTTGTGAGACCTAGTGAAGAAGAAGAAAAAGTGAAGAAGGTCGTAATGTGGTTTGTTTATTCGAAATGTATATAATACTTTGTACAACAATTAGGTACATGAAAATTGATTTTTACGAAAAAGTAATAAAAAATAGCGTCGCAGGCATTTATTTATGAAACTGATGGATTTTAATACTAATCTTAGAAAAAATATAATATGTTGAAAAAATTAGTGGTAGTTATGTGTTTTTTTTTGTGAGGTTTTATCATTAAGTATGAAAAAATATATACCTATTCCAATCTGCCCTCTGCCCCCCCTTGGCGACGCCCATTTTTCTAAGCCTTGTTTATTGAAAATTATATTACTGTTTCTCTATCCCAATTTATAGGAATAAGTACTTCGTTCTAAACTAAAGAAGTTTTCTGAGAAAATTTTGCCACAGAGAGTGGTTAATTAATTGTGTGCTCTTTACACGTACACCGCATATTTTAATCTCATGTTAATGATTATATATTAATAAAAAGATTTAATATTAATATGGTTAAAGAGCTTGGAAACCTTGTGTCTTAGAATGTCAGAAAGTACATTGTTTTAAATAAAACGTTTTCTTTTGTATAGTAATTCGTATAGTAAATATTTATCTCAGTAAAGGACGAACATTCTATCAGACGCCTTGAGAATTAAGTAAGTAAATAAATAAATCTTTATTGGCCATTAAATATGTAGGTATAGTAACAAAAACATGACAATGCAGTGTGCCAAAAAGCGGACTTATTGCAAAAACAATATCTTACAGTCAACCCGAGAAAAGAAAGAAAAACTTGAATACTATAAATAGTAATAAAGTAAGTAAATATACAGATACATAATAGAATTCACAGACATACCTAAAATAATTGGTATCTGTTTGAATGATCATCTTTCGCTGTATTTATATATTATATACTTCTGATATCAATTTGTATCGAAAATAGTGTTTTTAATTTCAATTTATCAATAATATAATGATTTCGACTTACCTGTGTTGGCTTGATGATGTATTTGAAAGCGAAACTGGTGACCTTGCTGCTCTGCTTTCAGCCCTAGGACTCCCATTTACGATGTAATCTGTAAAGAAAAGAAAATATATTGTTATATTTTCTTTAAAAAAGGGATCTGGGCTTGCATACAAAAACTCGAAAACTTTTTAGCACATTTTGCACTTAGCTAAAAGCTTGTAACGCAAAGTGTGGAATACATCACCAGCACCAGGGTTTGAACCCGGCGCCCATACAGGGTGTCCCGTAAATCAACGTCATCCCGTAAAGGGGTGATAGACCAGCTCATAACCTACCAGAAAATCGAAATATGACCTTACTAAAAATCGCCCATTCTCGAGATATCGGCACTTTTTTGTTTTTCGTGAAAAACCCAAATGAGAAATTTTCATGCTCCTCAATTTTCAAAAGACCATAACTCCAAAACAGTTGATTTTTCGACATTCATTTGTTTAACTTTTTTTCATATTTTTTCATCATCTATCACTTGTCCAAATATTGGACATAAGGAAGCTATAACCCTGCATTTGATTTTTTTTATAATGGGCTCCTTTTGAAGTAAAACAGGAATATCTTCTTTTGTAAAGGGAACTATATCCAGTTTTGTACCTTTATAAATACTATACTAAATGAGGAAGTTTTTAATATAATTTTCCAGCTTAATGTCATTCTAAATTTTTACAGTGTGAAGGAGTCGAAATTAGCTAATAAAAAACAAAAAACTCGAGAGGCGTGAACGATGTTCTTTTTTCCAAAATTGTGAATTAATAGGTTTTATTTTGGACTATAATCAAATAGCTGAATTATTCAGGATTACGAATCAAAAATTTTAATCCCATAATATTGAATTTTGTGACCGTGGCGATTGAAAAACTGATCGAAGGTGTCGAATTTCATGAAAAACAAAAAAGTGCCGATATCTCGAGAATGAGCGATTTTTAATAAGGTCATATTTCGATTTTCTGGTAGGTTATGAGCTGGTCTATCAACCCTCCACGGGATGACGTTGATTTACGGGACACCCTGTATACATTACGACTTGTAATATTTTTTCGTTCGATTTTTGAAAATAATCGTTTCTGATTTAATGATCTGTGCTACTATGCAAAAGTGGGCCGGACATAAGTACCTACATTATGTCCTATCAAAAAGATGGTCACCCAAATTCTCTAATGGGAATCTTGGGCGAAGAACAAAATGTCCCAAATGAAATGTATCTTACTTTTATAAGGTGGTGAGACTACATGTTAGCGGAACCGATATAAATTTTTGAATGTTTGCAGAAAAATAGAGACAAACAAGGATAGAATGTACGCAAATGAATGAAGCCTACACCCAACAGTGGAGAGAATAGGGATAAGAGTAGAAGAAGAGAAAGAAGATCATGATTCTCTCAGAGATTAGTCAAAGTATCACCATTTGGTTTCTTATAGATTTAGGCGTACATTATAAAATATGATATGAAATACCTATCTAAACTTTTCACATTCATTTAAGTCAATGTTCAGACGTGTACCACCGTAATTAAATAGATATCATAATCCCTTTCCCCCATCTTCCATTATCCACACAATCAATTCAACTCCTTATAATATCCTCTAAGAGAATTTACTCTCTACAGACAAATCCATAAAACAGAGCTATTGAAAAATTTAACACTGAAACGGCTGTAAATGCAAGCGAATTGCAATAATAAAAATAATCCGTTTCTCCATTAAGTTAACCCCCCTGAATGAATGACTATGCAATAAGATAAGTAGATACAAACACCTTCAAGAAATTCCACAGGGTTATGTTACCCCGTTATGCGTTCGCATCGAAAGCACTTTCCCCAAACTAAAGACGATTGTATGGGAATGAATCGTCGCGCAAATAAATTTTAGTCGATGAATAATTTCAAATTTGCCATCATCCATCACTAAAAATTCTCGCGTTATTTTATAATTTATAAATAAACAAATAAAATAAATTACCTTAATTAGTCTATGAATAGAGGAAGGTTTACCATAGAGGTAGGTATGCACTATCTCATAGCGTTACCCTGAGAGTATTTTAGTTTTTTTTTTAATTATTATACAGGGTGTTTGGCAGACAATGCGACAAAATGATATGGTATATACAGGGGACTATTTGGAACAACTTACCAGTATTCAGAAATTATATAGGGTGTTCCCCAATTTTTTAAGAATTTTTGATTTTTTTTTACAAATTCCCAAAATTTTACCTGGTATCCTCTATAACTTTTTTATTTACCAACTAATCAGATCCAATTAAATTTTAGCTTAATCTCAGATGTATGCATATTTATAAAAAAATAATATCTGTCCCAGAAAGTGCAGTTAAATTTTTTCTCTACCCGTTCTTGGGACTTCTTTGGACCATAGTTTTTTTGGCCGGCCAAAAAAACTGACAGACAGACAGACTTAGGAAGTATCGCTTCTTTAACATACCTGGTAATTAGATAGATAGATAGATAGATAGATATTTTATTCAGTCATTTATAGTGCACATAAAAACATAGATTGATAATAATAATTGATTTGTTAGAAGACATTTTTTCAGTTAAAAAAGTGATACACCATCCAACGGGCAGGACCCAGATCACCCATATTTCTACGCACATATTTTTTTGTCCCTGTCAAATGATTCGTTAAAATATTGTCTGGACAGGAAGATTTCAGAATCACTATTGTTTCACCTCAAGAGCACTGAATTACTGTCTGTCTTCTATAGGGGAAAATCTTCAAAAAACTTTGGAAAATCAACCCGATCGATGTTTGTCTTTCTACAAACGTTTCAAATCCCTCGCAGAATGAATATGTAAGTAAGTTTTATGTCCTCTTCTGCTTTAATCTTACACGGCCAGCCATAAATTTCATCTATCCAACAGATTTTATGATACCTCTACATATATAATAATATTAATATAATATAAGGAGATGTGATGAATAGCCAACTGCGAGGCGAATGTATGTATGTTTCACTATAATGACACTAGCTCTTCATCTAAAATTCATCCCTTTTCATAATGCACTTTTTCAACAATTTTAATAAAATTTCTGAAAAAAAAACCCTAATTTGGCTTGGAGAATCTATCTGCCGCATCTCAAATTAGAGCCACATCTGGATTATGATATATTCATACGTATACTCTTAATAAATTTCAAAAATTTCCAACCCCTTTTTCATCTTCTTAACGACAGGATTTCCAAAAATGCTTCCTTCGTGGAAGGTTTTGCATAAACTCTTGTATGTTTTCCAAGTTTTATTTATCTGAAATAAGCCGTTTGGGCTGTGTTTTAATAAGTAAGTGCGTCAGTCAGTCAGTCATTTGATTTTATAAATTTAGATCAGGGTTTAGTACATTACGTATAGGTATACTCTGATAATAATGATATTACGAGTATACCTATCATGGTCTTGTTTTTATGATAACGTCTGTATTAACTTAGTCACACTACCATCTTCACAGATATGATTAGTGATGAGTAAAATCAGTCTATGTCTTGTAGTCTTAGTTTTGGTCTTGCGAGACTTGCAAGAACAAGGCCAAGACCACACCGTCTCGTCTTGGTTTGTTTAAAATATCGGTATTAGAATTACTACTTACATTATACGAATAAAAGGACTAGCTCCGCGTAGGTTAAAGTAGATTAATTAATGATTTTTCTATAAATATTGTACCAGTAATTCTGCCGCTCTAAAGTAAATAAGTAAATACCGCTAGAGTATTTCTGCCTGCATAAGAAACTATCGTAATAAAATATGTGAAAAGTTATAGCTAGGTCTGAGAGAGTGAAGGCTTTTATCTTTATTGCAACTTTTAATGGGAAGAAAGCTTAAGGTTGAAACCTGAAAAAAGTGCTCTGAAAAAGCTCTGGAGTATAATATTTGAATCGGACATACTCGTACATTCATCACTCCTCTAACTCCCTTGGGGAAAATTTTCATTATAGTATTATCATGTTATAATATCTACTATTAAGAACCAACATTCCTAAATCTTTTTAAAATTATTAAACTGCATGTTTCGTAATGCCTGAGTAGTGAAAACTTTAAACGATCTAAGTAATATGTGTGCGTGTGTTTAAAAATTACACTTTTGGAGCACTGCGTGCAATAACGAGCAATGGGCATTTTACATGTTTTTCAGGGTTTATTCGTATAATCCATTCTGGATGATATCATAATCAGTAATTAAAGCTATGTTAATAACATCGCTCACTACCAATCAAAGTAGAGAACAATCATTTACACAACAAATTAAAACTCATTAAAACTAACTGAGAGTATGTGTGTGAATGTGTGTGTGAGAGAGAATGTATGTATGTGTATATGTATTGTTTGTTTGTGTTTGCCCTTCTGTGCTTAATGAAACTCTGTGTTATATATTGTACAGCTTATTTGTATTCACCACTAAGAGGGCAAGATGTGAACCATACATAATTGTTTAAAAGTAGTATATAATGTCGTACACACAACACACATCTTGCCTGTAGGTGCGAGTCTTGGGAAATAAAAAATAAAATAAAAAAAAACTCTCTAAAACATTATTTTGGCAGCTGTTTTAATGTACTGTTGAACATGAATCTCTTCACTAATGTACCACCTATATTTATTTATTTATTTATCTATGGTACAAATACAGTCACAACAGTACAAATAAACAGGAATATGTATTGACAAACCTGACCAATTACAAACCAAACCAATTACATACAAACTGATTGGCAATCTACCCAAAATATACGTAGACCAATAATTCGTTTTTGGAGTCCACAATTCTCCTAATCTATCAACTCTATTCCAAGGTACGACTGACCCTTTAGTTGATGGAATAATTTAATACAGGGGCACCACTGAGTTCGTAATAAAAATGTTTCTTCAATAAAATATCCATCAGACACGAAGCAATGATGGTATTGTATGAGTATGTAATAAAGTACACTATTAAAAATATATTTTATTATTGTCAAAGTAATATTTCTATTACTTGTTGGTCAGGGTGTTACTCTCATAATAAAATTACGATTATTGCATTTTTCTGTTCTAACTTGAACGCCCGCAGACTGAGTATGAGACATTTCGTACAACATAAGGAAGGCTGATACAAAGTGGTATAGAATTGTATTGTTATCGATTTTACGTATTTTTGCTAAATTTCAGCTCTCTCAGTAAGTACCTAGTGGTTGAAAATTGATTGCAAAAATTACGCAGTCGTACAAAAAACATAGTAAGTAAAAAAAAATAGATGAAGTGATTTTTTTAATTAAAGGCAATCCAATCGACGGCGAGTTATTTATGATAAAATATAAAAAGTGGAGGCTTATTCTACAACATGGGGACCAACCTTGGGTCCACGGGGAAGATGATAATTAGGAAATGATTTTCCAATTTAATGCAAAGGTGTGAAAGTATAAAACACCATCTGAATTTATCCTGAAAACTCTTGAAAATATTTTCTTCTGAATATAATAAAGAAAAAGTTACTCACAATACAAATGACTTCTTCACATCACATTATTCACTTCTCCTTCTTCATGTGTTAAGGCCTAACATTAAATATAATAAACATACTTCGACTTTACCAGCCTTTGTTGATGTTATTGAAAATATACAACGAAGAAATACAATATTATAATAACTGAAATTATGTTCTTATTGACATGGAGCACGCGATATCGTGGTCGTATCTACGTACTGCATCAAAAAGTAAACATTTTTTCAGGATAAATTTCAGTA
This sequence comes from Ceraclea dissimilis, assembly GCA_963576895.1. NCBI lineage: Eukaryota > Metazoa > Arthropoda > Insecta > Trichoptera > Leptoceridae > Ceraclea > Ceraclea dissimilis. The sequence goes on from OY756360.1 coordinate 4,177,027, forward strand.
CACGGATTCATAGTAAATATGCTACAAAAAAAAATATTTTGAACCTTTACCTATGTACATATCTGTGCACTCGGTACTAGTGCATGATATTTTTCTATTTTTCGTAAGTAGCACAGTCATTAAGGAAAAATAATTTTTCATTAAATTTCCCTCACCGTATTAAAAACTTTTTTAACACAGTGGTGGAGTTTAAAAATATCTAATGCATGATCATTATCGTTTTTTTTTTAATTAGAGCAATATTTTCATCCACACCTAATATAAAAAAATACCCCTACTAGCCCCGAAATTTTGCTCCCAAACTTTTGTAAGGTTAACTAGTCAATAGCTGGGTTGGCAAAGCACTGGCATATAAAAGGGTTAGATGCGGGTTCGATGTCCGATGCCGGCCTACTCCGCTTCACGACACAAACTTTTCTTGCTTACTCTCAACTGTACGAAGATACATTTTTAATCATTGAATCGAGTTCATAAATCATTTTTAAGAAATCTTAATACTATAGGTAGGTATTATTCATAATCTTAAGAAATAAAATAAAAAATAATCAATAAAAATAATTAATTTAAAAAAACGCCATCTGTAACAGAATCAAATAATGAAAATGTGTTGTCTGTACAAAATGTTATATACCACAAATAAAAATGCGATTAAAAACTCAATTATATCACTTTTATTACATTCTCTTTATTATAATACAAACTCGCTTCAAAATTCATTTCTCCAATGTACAAAAGCATTGCTGTGAAAGAATTTGAGCTTTAATTTACATTCAGCTCCATAGCTTAATACTGTGAAAGTTGCATGTAAACTTTTCAGGATGTTGAAGAAGCTTGATCTCAATTAACTAATGACAAAACATCTTGACTGTTCAAATACCTCGTAAAAGTTTTATTATAACATTGAAATTAAAAAAAAATTCCTTTGGCACGCCGCAGGCATAGGTAGATTTCAAGTGATTTATTTATCTTATTAATTTTAAGAGTACATCTGTACATATGTATAATAAAAACAATCACAATATCATCACCAAATAAACCAGCGAAGTGATGAGTAGTATGGATGTAGTCTATTCTTTGATTTTCGAAGTACCTAATCAAATAATAATCAAATTATTTTCATTCCACTCATATAATATACGGATTGGTACCGGTACCTAAGCACTAGAAATTTGAAAAAAAGATGTGAGTTCTACTCGTATCGTGAAGCACTTTTCTAAGACAACAAACACGCTAAGTACCTATGCGGTAACTACTTAACTAGATCTTTCGATCGATCATTGTCGTCCAAGGAATTGAGCTAGACAAAATCTGTAAATTGATCTGTATTCCTTATTTAATGCCCTTTCATACGATACCAGACAGGGACCCTCACAATCATTGGATCCCCTCAGAATTATTGTTTTTGTATTTAAAGCCTTAAAAAGTGAACCTTCCTCTTAATGGATTTCAACCAATCTCATATCAGTTCATCTACCACTTACCAAAAATCTACCACCCAAGTTTCACGTTTCTGCGACGCATAGTTTGACCGCAAACGTGCGCACAAGAAAAGGGACATATATATATATGGCTTATATATATAAACTTTTAAACCAAGGTCGGATTCGGGTTCTCCTGGTCCTAATTAATGATCCTGAGTAGAAATTTTTCAATTCTGCGACATCACGGGAGAAACGAATAGGTAGAATTTCTTTTGGAAATCTACCTAATATTACGACGACACTCCGACCAAAAGAAAAAAGCAGCCCTCTGTGGAAATTGGACAAAAGCTTTTTGTTATAATTATAGTGATGCGCATTTAGCAGAGTATTATGACTGAGTGGATATCTATTAGAATTATCTAGAAGTACGCAGGTCTAATCCCCAGTCAGAGCTATTTGTCGCAAGGATCACCATAAATACGGTATTTGATCAAGGACCCAACTGCCAAGTGACGATAAAATTAGTCTATACGGAAATGTTCCAAAAAACTTCGTTGTTGTTGTCTGAATCCTGTGATGCTTTTAAATAGATGTCGTCTATTATTAAATTTATAATTTGTTTCAAATCGCAATATACTATTAACTTTTAAAATACCAAATTTCGAAAGAGGTTAATGATGCTTTATTTTATTTAACTTAACTTCCTATTAATTGAATTAATTCTGCCTTCCATGCTTTGTTGAAAACACATTTACTCCAATATTGCCGCCAACTTACCATGCTTTTAAACACTAGTATAACATTCATCCTTAGGTAATAGCGGTATAATTTAATTACAATAACCCACTATGGAATCGAACTTTGCAGGTAACGGATCATTAGGTCGTGCTTTGTGAATTATTCACTCTACGTTGTTCAATGTTTTCTTAAGTGGGAAACTTTATACCATCTTTGAAACTTCTTATAGTTAATTTTCTTATTTTTCTTAAATCGTTCGCTATTTTTTTTTACTAAACACCGCATATTGAAAATTCTTTAACTATGGTAAGTTCCCATAATGCATGTATTTCATAAGTTTATAAATACTTATATTAATTCATTTTGTAAGTTTTCTAGTTTGATTCCCCATTTCCCTGAATTACTAGCTGCTAGTACCTAGATTTCCCGTTTCTAGATCATTCTGATTTTTTCCGACGGTGATAAACAATAATTCACGAACTTCTACCCTCTCTCTCTCCCTCTCCACACACGAGACTTGTCTCTATTGGGGAGGTATCTCGAAATGTGTATAGTTTTAAGTATTTAATTTGTATATATATGTAAAATATTGAAGGAAAATAAAAATAATTTTGAAATTGAATTGAATTGAATTCTGTTAATGTTATCTGGAAATATTTTGTCTTTAAAATTATTGTTGAGTTCCTGAAAACTTGAGCGAAGTAATGAAAAAAAAATTCCTACATTAACAATATAACAGTTGAACACAAATATATCACTAAAAACAGATGATTTGAAACGAACTTATAGAATATATTTTTATTTATGTTGGTTGAATTACAGTATTGTGCAATTATTTATGGTTCATTATCATCCTTTGGCCCCAGTTTCGGGCACTTAGATTTACATAGGTAAATCAAGTTATTTATAATCAAGAGGAGATATAAAAAAATATAAGCACATCAATGCTAACAGAGTGTAAACGTCTGCTAGCATTTCATCGGGAACACATAATCGAATTTGAACAATAAGCAATTTTTAATAACAAATTCAATACTGATATGTACTAATAGTCTCATGCCAGAGTCTCGTCCATAACATTTTATTATCATTATATTGTCAAAGACTACGACGCGTGTTAATTGTATAATAAGAAGATATTTTTTTAAGGACAAAGACATACAAAATAAAAACTAAGTAGTAAGCGCCCATTTGGAAATTCACACTTAAATAAACGTAATATAAACAAACTACATATATAGGGATTTTTCAGATTGGCAGTCTTATGTCAGCCGTTAGTCCTGAGATAAACTAGGAATTTAAAAGTCCAACACTAAATTCTTTCAAAGACAATTTCTCACAATCAAAAGATAAATTTAGCAGTGCAAGAGGCAAGCTGAGACGGTTAGTTGTAGAGATTTCAAAGAGACCTCAAAATGTACAAACTATTTTCATTGTAAGTTACTTCAAATCCAATATAATCTTACTGAACTTTCAAAGTGTTTCGCTATCTCACCATAATCCAACCCTGGGTTGTTCCAAGAGCCGACACAACTGATTAAATTGCCCACAGCTAGGTTTCTCTTTGAAAGATAATATTACAACCTTAAAACTCCACTTTTAAGAAACTGATAAACTGTAACGATGAAGAAATTAAAAGAGGATTTAGGATAAGATCACCTTGCCAAAAATGTCACAAAATTAAAATCAATTAATGACCAACATAAAAATTTGTTTCAGTTCCTCCCACATGTTGGAAAATCGTTATGAGTTGCCTGAAAACTGTTTTATTTTTTAAAATTTAGTTTCCTGAATCCCGCTAGACTTTGATAATCGTAGCCAAAAAAGTTCGGCATTTTAATTTAAACATTGTTGATGTAAACTTAAGATGGAGATCTTGGGAGAATAAAAGAGGAGTCGGAAGACCCAAAAAGGGATTGTCTGACGACATAGCCGCTGTGGGGGGAAAAAACTGACTGCAAGCAGAAAACAACAGACAGAAATGGAGGAGTATGGAAGAGGCTTATATCCAGCAGTGGAAGACAGAGGGCTGAAGAAGAAGAAGATCGTTGAAAATACTGTTATTTTATAGGTAAACTAAATTTATAAGACTATGGATACACTGATTCTATACAAAAATTTAAGAATTGCAAAAATCAAAAAATGATTATTTATTAGATAGCACTTAATTGTTTTAATTGTTATTCTTTTGTCTGTTGTTTTATTACTGTGTATTTTTTGGTTATGTAGAATGATTTTATTGATTTTTTTAACTATGTATTTGTATTGTAAACCTTCCAAAGGCTTGAGGCCGTTTAAACAATAAATAAATAAATAAATTTAACAGTTTTTGCTCTACATTTTTCCCCAAGGTCATCACTGAAATTCTTAAGTGAAATTTGACAAAACACCAATAGTTTTCGCCAAAACTAAATTTCTTCGATGCAAAAAAAAAGTAAAACGGTGACTGAATGGAAATAAAACTCCATTTTTTGTAAATTCGTTCCAAAGAGTATTTTCAAAGGGTCCGGAATCGAAGATCAATACGGGTCGCCCTCCCCTTTCACAAAGTTAATTGGATTTTAATTGTTGACAAAAGGAATTCAATACTTTAGTAAATTTTAGAGTGAAATTTATAATTAAGCTTGTAAGGTTTACGTAATCCACCCAACAAAGGGTTTCCTGGAAACGTGATGCTTAAAGAGTCACCTTACTGAACTATGGTTATGAATTTTACAAAACTAATTGAAACGACAGTACAATTATAGTTACAAATTTTATTATTTTATTATTGGAATTTACGAGTATGTAACCATGAGATACGTGTATCTATACCAAACCGCCACTACTTTTCCCCATATGGAATACCAGTATCAAATACTTATCTCTCCACACAACAGTATCCGTTATAGGGCAATTAGCACACTACATACATAATATTATGTAGACTATGTCAAAAGCATACCTACATTTGAATTTAACCCAATAACGGGTGGTTCTGACCTAGAATTATGAAGTAGACAATAGCTTTTAATGAAAGAAATATTGGTCTTCCATGAAGAGAGATAGTTGGGATTTTTATAATACTGTACACGTGGTATGTACGGATGAATTTTTCAATTCTCGCCATGCTCACTTGGCTAGCCTATTGCACGAGCAATGAGCGTACAAGCGTATTTGATGGGAGCTTTAAATACAAGTAGTAAATAACACTCCGGATGCTTAGGAAAAGATAAATTTGTTTTTGATTCTGTCTCCTAACCTCCCATCGCTTGCGGGGTGGGCAGAGAGAACTACGATCGCCAGACTTTCCTATTATTATAAACTCCCTATATAAACATTCATGCAATTCGTCGTGATAACTCTACCATTCCTTTTACTCAGAACACTTGAGAATTACGTCTATATGGTCATTTTTCTTTCTTACCCTTTCATAATATGCACTAATTTGTAAACACTCCTCTCTCTACTCAAGTATTTATTTACTTATTGAGAGAGTAGTACAACGTTAAAAAATCTAAATCTTGTACCTAACTGCTTAAAATTATAATTGTACTTCTATTATATTACCAAATAAATAAATAAATAAAATAAATAATTCTTCACGACATGTCCCAAACATTTCAGCTTATTCAGTGTCATTCTAGTAACAAAATCCATTTTACGTTTTTATTTCCGTATTCCCTGTTTTACATAGGTGCAACAAATACTAATGCCTATCAAAACGAATATATCAACAGGGCATGTACTTACTACAACAGAAAATTGTCAGGTAGAGCAGGGCATGCTGATTTATTTGCAAGTACATTGTCGGCGTATAGGGCATCCCTATACAGATTGTGTGTTGAGCACTGATTATGTGCTTATGATGTTGGTAATGTAGTCCTGTTGCTTTGTTGATGATTAGTGATTAATAATTAATAATTAGTGATTGGTAATTACTCTTAAAATGTTATCTTATTGTTCTTGATATCAGTTTTTAACTCCTCTTTCCTTGCTTCCTTCATTTTCCCCTCCTTTCTTTCTCTTCCCATGCCTCCTCCTTCCCTGCCATAAATGTTTTATAGATATAAGATATATATTTTTAACTATGCAATGTGATCTATTTGTTTTGCGTGTGTGCTAATTGTGAACGGATGTTATTGGTCTTGTGTATGGATATTCTCGTACTAATGTACCTGTCAATGTTTGTTTTTGTGACTGTATCTGTTCCATGTGTAATAAATAAATAAATAAATAAAATCAATTTCTTTAAAACTTATTTATCAAATTTCATCTCAAAGCTAATACGTGGCAAAAAAAAAATGTGATGTGTTTGTGCCTAATTTTCCTTTCATTTCCTTCCTTTCCATACTGAGTAGTGAGTAGGTATTGGATGATGGGTGTTAGTAATAAATCACCATGTCACAATATAATAAACTGGAAGGATCTTGTTACTCCAACAACAACCAACACTGACTCTTTTGCTGTCACCTTTTTGTGAATTTATCATTATTTTGACAAGTATTCACCGCCATAATTTTACTGCACAATTTTGGATATTTTTTATACATCTTATCTTGCGCTTTATTAAAATTACCTACGGCTTTTTTGAAATTAAGAATGTAGGTACTGTTTATTTATTTATTTATTTTAGAGGGACACACACATAATGACATCGATCTTTCTTCTAAGAAGGACGGTAATCCAACAAACTTGACTAGTTTTCATCTATTGAGTATTTTTCGAGTTCCCTCACTGCGTATGTATGTTGATTCGAGCTTTCGATTAGAAACAGTATTGAATTCTCGAATTAATCGAAATAATACACGTAGAGAGAAAAACCTGAAAAAACACTCAATATATTGGGAGCCTGCAAGATTATCTAGACTAGTTTTGGTACACTGTAGGTGGGAAAAACTGCTTGGATTTTATAAAACTATTCATAACATACCATGACCAATATTTATTGTAAGGTAGAAGAATTAGTAAGCACCAGCGGCAGCGTGACAGCCGCTAAATATAAGATAAAATTTGTCGCATATCGTCCTGACGCTGATGATCAATTTATTAATTACCTTTAAATTTGAGATGTTTCTATACAAAGTTTCTTCCACACAAGTTCTCTCACGTTTCATTCAGGATTCCATTCAGTCACTTTCTGTTTAATTCCAAGTATTTCCTCTTATCCTTCATCTGTTCTGATGCACCCTCCGGCATCCTTGCTACTACAACACAGCTATCAGGATTTTCAAAGTTTTGTCCCTTATTTTAACCATTAGCTGATGTCGTATACGTCTAATAGACTCAGCGTTTTCAATTTTCGCGCGCATCTCGCCATGTTTCTCCAACCATCCCCGCCCGTCTCAGTACCTTCCTAGTTCATCTCGATCTACTAATTAATTGTCGCTGCGTTTGCCCACATCTTACCATACGTCTAATAGACGCCACCTCATAGTTTATGTGGTGGCTATATATAGCAGATATGCCATAGTGTCTTATAGACGCCTCAACAGTGTAAAAGGTATGTTTTTTATTATGATTATTATATTTTGCAGAATTTCTTCTTATAAAGAGAGTAGAAGCAAGAGGAAATCATCCGAAGGAAAAGAAATACCGAATCATATACAAAGAAGCCGAAAAGATCCGTTGGGCGATGAAAATTTAGTTCGTTGTTTAGTAAATATAAGCTATGTTCAGTGGTTGTGAATTTTTTATTTTATGTTTCTTTTATTATGTTGTTTACAAATTTTAATTATTTGGTCCTTAAATAAGAGATCTTAATATTTTTTTCCACAGTTGTAAGACTGGTTTTAGCTAGAGGGCATCTAATGTGTACTGTATTAATTTTGCTTGTCATTTTACAGTCCGTGTAATAAATATTAATTATATAATTATCTGCACATTTTATTTACACTTCTACCACTTATTTACTTTTAGGAAAGACCATAATTTATTAATGTTTAAATAAAATAATTTAGAGACCGACCGAATATTCGGTTTCGGTTACGGCCAGTTTCGGCCAAAATAGCCGGTTTCGGCCCCAGTTTCGGTTTCGGCCTAAAAGTGGCCGAACCTTCGGCCAAACCGAAACTAGCATCCGTATTATATCGAGCATTGTCGGGAATCTTCGGAACAGATTCACACTTTGTGTTTGTATTCTGTACACTAGATTCCTTTTTTATTTTACAAAAGTGAACTAGATATACACGGTGTAACACAACCGGTGGATCAACCGAAGCAGGATGATAGAGGACCTCAATACCTATCGATTTAACCCCCATGTATGTTCAGCGATTTTTTGTAGTTTTCGAGTTATGAATTTTTTTCGTATTTTTTGCCAAACCCTGACTTGCAAGACGTTATTGGTCACAGAGACGTCAATTATTAAGATACATCCTTGATTTATTTTTCTAGAATAAGTAAATAGTGTACCTTGCAGATACAAAAACAATTATGGGCCTATCTGATACCATAACGCTATAAAAAAATATTAAATCTCAAAATTAGTCACAATTTAAAATTTTAATAAATGTTTGAGGACGATTTAAGAAAAATAATCACAGAATTATATTTTTATTTTATACTTTTAAAAACTTGCCAATTTTATAAACTATCTACCCTGTAAATTTTATTGAGCTATCTTTACGAAATCATACCTAAAAATTGTTCCAAAGCAAGAAAAGCGGTAACTCACGAGAAGAAATTTTGATGAATCTCTATACAAAATGTATGGTGAAAAAAATTCCCAAAAAAATTCATAAATTTATACCTACTGCTTTCATACTCGATTTTTTAATCTAGTAGTCGAAATCTAATGCGAAAATGAAAATAGTAGGTATAAATTTATGAATTTTTTTGGAAAATTTTCTTCTCATACATTTAGTATGGAGATTCATCAAAATTTCTTCTCGTGAGTTACCGCTTTTCTTGCTTTGGAACAATTTTTAGGTATGATTTCGTAAAGATAGCTCAATAAAATTTACAGGGTAGATAGTTAGGTATCAGATAGGCCCATAATTGTTTTTGTATCTGCAAGGTACACTATTTACTTATTCTAGAAAAATAAATCAAGGATATATCTTAATAATTGACGTCTCTGTGACCAATAACGTCTTGCAAGTCAGGGTTTGGCAAAAAAATACGAAAAAAATTCATAACTCGAAAACTACAAAAAATCGCTGAACATACATGGGGGTTAAATCGATAGGTATTGAGGTCTTCTATCATCCTGCTTCAGTTGATCCACCGGTTGTGTTACACCGTGTATATCACTACCCATTTTTATACACATCATTTATGTCTTATGACAAAAATTTTGCCTGCGGCGCTACTTAAGCGGCTGTTTCCCTGATACAACATAACCAAGTGTTTTATTTACCTATAACAAGATTTATCACTTCGCCCATTAAAAAAAACAAAATTGCCTGCGGCGCTACTTCTAGGTGCATCTAAAAGAAAAATACTCATAATTATTTTTGTGTTCTACATTCCTATTTTAGTTTAAAGATAATACCCATACACATAGGCGTCGACGTCGGCAGGGGGAGGGGGCAGCTGCCCCCACTAGAGATTGGAATAGCTATATATTTTTCCATACTTCATGATAAGACCTCACAATAAATCACACTATTACCGCACATTTTCTCACCGTGTCATAAATTTTGTTAAATTAGTATAAAAAATCCATCAAAACACAATTGTTTCACAATAAAAAGCCTGCGGCGCTATTTATTTATTGCTTTTTATATGAAACATTGTTCGTACATAATATTGTGCAAATTATTATGTACATTTTCAAATAAACCAAACCACATCACGGCTTTCTTCACCATGTCTCACAAAAATTTTTCGCCTGTGTCGCTATTTACGCGTTTTTCATCCTAATATCAATTCCGTAAATTTTTGTTGCCCCCCTTTAGCTTCGAGGTTGGCGACGTCCATGAATATACATATTAGCAAACTACACCACAACTTCCGTTACTTATTCTCCTGAAGAAAAATTGCATTTTTTATCTCCCCTCTAGTGTTACCTATGCCATGGATGCCTACATTACTGATGTACATAAGTTGCAGTTTAATGGGTTCCTTTCTTTTGTACTTACATTGAGTTCCGAAAATGAAGTGGTTTCCTAATAAATATCTTAGGGAAACACTAGATATCAGAGCAGGGTACCTATAATGTTTTTTTTTCAAAATTACAACTGAAATTCCTAAGTTTCGGTTTCGGTTTCGGCCGAAACTAGAAGGGGAGCCGAATATTCGGTTACGGTTTCGGTTTCGGCTAAAAATCCAGTTTCGGTCGGACACTATAAAATATTAATATCTATGTATTTAGTACCTTTTATACCTAATTAAAAATATGCGTCTCTCAGATTCCACCACAGCGCTTAAATTATAGATAAGGCAGGACATCAGCTAAAGGTTAAAGTTACAGTTTTGACTGAAGCAACTGATAATATTAAAATACCTCGGTACTCCTAATGGTAACAAATTTTGATGCAAAACTTCCGATTGCAAATTAACAAAACGTAGATAACCGCAAACACCTGAATGAAAATATTATAATTAAAGATTGCTTTTGTTGATTCATTGCTTACACAATACTGTACTAATGGTGAAACGGAATTAATTGTGGTCTGCTGTTCATTAATGTCTCAACCGGTGAAATTAAACACAAAGCAGTCTCTCGATGGAAAGTTGTGGGGTAGTAAGGATTTCTTTCATTCTGTACGTTTTTTGGGATGCTGAATCCGAATCCGAGGTTTGCCAACAAAATTTCGATACGGAACATGGCGAAAAATACAAAAAATGGCGAAAATATTCGTTTTCTGGCGATTTCTTTATAAGAACTCGAAAACTGACAACTTTCGTAATTTATTTTCCTATGCAAAATGAAAGTACGTAAAATTTACTACAAAATTAGCATATAAAATTTTTGTCTAAAATAAATAGGAACGGAGCTGTCAAGGTCCGAAAAATGGCCAAATTTTCTTATTGTTTTACATTACGAGAATCGAAAATGTATTGAAAAAGTTTACCTTGTTGCCTTCATAAGCAAATTTCAACAATTATTCTTTAAATTCATGAGTCATATTTTACCTCGTTGGAATCAGAAAATACAAAGAAAGCTATTAACGAAATTTTTATTTAAAAACACCGTGAAATATTTGAGCTAGACATGTTTAAATAATTTTATTTAAGAATATAGTAATTTGTTTAGGCTAAAAATGTTTAAACCTTTTTAGCTTAAACACTTCACTATATTTTTAAATTAAATTTATCCTGAAACCTTTCTCCATATTTACTGATTCCAACGAGGTAAAATATGTATCATAAATCTGAAGAATAATTGTCAAAATTTGGTGATAATTCGAACATGGTGACCTATTCTCCATACATTTTCCATTTTCACAATTTAAAATAACAAGAAAATTTGGCCAATTTTTGGAGCTTGACAGCTCCGCTGCTAGTTATTTTAGAAATAAAAATTATATACCAAATTTGTAGGAAATTTTATGTGCTTTCATTCTGTTAAAAAGATGACCCAAAAAAGTTGATGGTTTTTAAGTTCAAATCCAGAATTCGCCAGGAAATGTAAATTTTCGCCATTTTACCAATTTTTCGCCATGTTCCGTCACGAAATTTTGTTGGCAAACCTCGGATTTGGATTCAGCACCCCAAAATACGTATAGAATGAAAGAAAAACAGACTACCCCACAACTTTCCATCGAGAAATCTAAAAGCACCGTATTATACGAGTATTAATCGATTATTCTATGGATATTGAGTAAAATGAAATTTTCTGTCTAAAAATGTTAGTGACAAAAGCCTGAAAATAATGTGAAATATTGCATATTTCTTTTCAGAACCTTGGTATTTTCCGAAAAAAAATGTCGTCTGGCCGTTTCGCATTTGCATGTGGGTAAGGTGCGTAGTCTACCTACATATGAACCTACATTGCATTTAGGGATGGAAACGACGCATCGAAAAACGATGTAACTTATGAAGTACCATCTTTTTATCTGAAAATATCGATCAGGACTTCTTTCATGTGGTCAAACAACGCTAATTGAAAATCGGAATAAATCTCAATGACGTGCCTAAAGAAAACTTGTGTGCAGTCAGCAGTGTGATATGTAACGAATTATTAATAGCGTAAATTATGATTTTTTTTTGTTTTTTTATTAACAAAGCACACTTAAAGGCATTGAATACAAATTAGACTGAAGAAAAACATTAAATTGAAAATAGTTCATTCAAAGCCCTATTACAGTGTACACAAAGAAATTACCTTATAAGGACAAATATACATATTGAAAATATAAAAAAAACTACCTAATCTAAATTAAATTCTCTATATGATATTTGAAGTCCTGTTAACTACAGGATACCCCACCTTCCCTTAACACAAGTTTTCAATTCGTAAAGGGGGAAGTAAAAAGTTATAATTTAAGATCTATACTATAAATTCAGAGTGAGAGACTAACGAATGGCAGGTGTCAAAGACAATCTCTTCTTACCAGCCACGTTGCATTACGATCATCTATTCAGCTTTGTAATTACATAAAAAAAACAAGTTCCAAATCAAATTTTGCCTTTTATTTCAATGTGATTGAGAATTGCTCGAAAAGTCGATGTTTTATTTTTGTCAAACATCGACGAGACCTTAACAGTATATTGGTGTGCATTTATCTGTCCCTAATCTCACCCTTCCATATTTCATGATATAAGATTGTTTCCGCATATGGTCTGTAGCCTGGTTGGTAACGCGCTAGACTGTTAATCCAGTGGGCGCGGGTTCAATCCTCGACTTACTCCACTTCACAACACAAGCTTTTAAGCTTTCTGTGAAGTGTACAAAGATGTATTTGGGTTTATTTTGATAAGCCCAGATTCGTAAAAAAAGATAAAGTTTCAATGTAAGATAAAGGTTCAATATATTATTTGCGTCGGGAAAATAAAGATTAGTCCACTCCACAGCTAATTTCATCTTAAGTCTTCAAACCTGAAAAAGGGTAATATAATGTTTCGATAACTCAGGAGATAGAAAATTGTTTTTTGAAAATAAACTTATATATTATATACTCGGGGGCACCTACTAATTATAGCCATGCTAACAAGATCAGTAGATAGATTTTGGTAAGTAAATATATAATTCTTATCCATTGTTTTTGTTAGAGACCTATTTATTTATTTATCGTATGGCATTTAACATCACATCTTAAAATAAGGACATATAATAGTAACAATAGCACAGGTAGATCTGATTGTCAAAGGTTCAGGTCACCTATGTAGATTCTTTACTACAATTTAACAAATGGGATTAATTCTGTAACTAAATAAGTGCGTATTAACTGAAGTAATTCCGTCATTTTGTTAATAATTTCGTAGTGAAATAAATTTTAAACACACATATTTTATTAATTGATTGGATATTTATTTTGTAGAGCTCCATTGTGTTGATGAGTTTTTGAGAATGGCTTAACAAGCCGAAACATGTAAAATGTTGATTTATTGTTGTTTGATTGTTAAAATCGATTTTGTGTTGTATTACATTATATTTACATTGTATTACATAAAATATGTTACTTTGATTTATACTCATGTAAAGTTTTTTTTTCTCTCTTTTTTGTTATTTTTGAATGTATTGAGTTTGATCATATTTGCTTATATTTATTTGTATTTGTCAGTTCTGCTATGTTTCTAATTGTTTTATTTTATCTAAAGGCCTACGGCCCACAGTAGATTCTTTCGAGGATTTAGAAATCAGAAAATCATAACAGTCGAACTATCAATAAATTTATATATTTTTTGATGTACGATGATTAAATAGACATTATTTTATAGATATTACGTAATTACACTCAACAAGCATGCTTGCGGTACATGCTATGCACATATAACCGTAGGCTTATGTAATGGAAAAAATACGGTGAATGGCAGCTTTCATAAAACCTGGTTCCGGAACTGGAAAATGATCCAATTTTCGATTTATTAATCAATATTATCATCTTTTATTTGTTTAACACTTGTTTATGAACATAACATCACTTTTAGGTAAGGCGTAGAGTCAAAAATCTCTCGCAATAATCACGGATATTCACCATACAAAAAATGGAATAACATTGTGCAGCAAATCTTGAAACATAACCATTTAGCATTGTCATTGCACATTTTTTTTATTCCCGATTCATTTTCCACATAATACTACCTATTATATAATGCCCATATGATGTAAACACGTACGAGTATGTCTATCCTTATAAAATAATACTTAAGTGTGCCAAAATTATTATTATTATAATAAAAAACTACCCAGAATACTCCCTAAAACTATTTATTTTACTAATAAAAAAGTTAATAAGCTATACCCAATACTTTTTATTTATTAATTAACAAAAATATATAATGAATACCCAAATGCATGCAAAGTACAAAATTACTCTACAAATAATTTCGAGGTGCGATTTGATTTATACAATTTCCTCCGTAAATGTGTACAAAATGAAAATATTGTTCTCTTATTTAATGTGTTATACAGTCCTCAATCAGATAAACCTAATTTATTATGAATGTATGCTCTTAAAAATTGAGAATGATAGAACAACGATTGAAGATCGCCGCATTGACTAAGAAACGTAACCATTTCTAGGCGATTTATAGCGCGACTTCGCTCAGCACAAATTACAAAAACCCTCGTTTAGGCACCTATCGGCAGCCAATTTTTTTAGCACTATTAGTAGAGATATTGGGGCTTTAAAATATTAAAAAACTAAAATGTACCTCGGTGTTGCAAAATAGTTACAAGCCTTTAAAAAAATATTTATATATTCTCAATTGACAAATTATATGAGTTTTTTTTATAATTAATTAAGTACATAATATGAAAATACTTCCAAGATATTTTTTTTTCAAATGTACATTATGTTTATTGAAATTCGAAATGACATAAAAAAATAAAACTGTTTAATACAAATTTACTGAGAAAAATGCTCTCTAACGCACAGCAATAAACGAATTGAATTGTTCTCAAATTGGATCTAGCGCGTGAACTTGTATTTCGCGATGTTGTCAAAGTAACCTAAAGGATGCACCAGTGTTTTCTTTGGTAGTTTTGGATTCCACATTTATCTAGCTAATTGGAAATACATTTATTTTTCCAAAAATAAAGTGTGAATTTTGTATTTTCCGCGTGCTAATTTGTATGGGAGGGTCTATTGTGCGGCCGTTTAAACTGTTAATAAATAAATAAAATGTAAACAAATATGTAAGTAAATCTTAGACACGCTCAATAGTTAGTTCGAAAAGTTACTACATACAGTGCACTTTCCTAACTACTCAACCAATCCCACAGAGGGTGTTTTACTGGGAGTAATTTATTATCTAACAATTATTTTCGATAGTGAGTTACAAAGAAAATTACAGTCGTAACTTTCTACTAATTAATTGCAATTTGTGCTAACAACTATGTTGCAACTATACTCGTATTAGCACACTTTGTATATAGGGTTGAGTTGGTCAGTGATACAAGGGATTTATTTATTAGTCTCCGACGTTGCCCGGATATTTAAGTACCTAAGTGGAATTAAGCTAGTCATTTAAATAGGACAATCGATGACCAAAAGACTCGTGCTGGATTTCATGCATGATGATGGCAGCAAACAACCGAATATAGAAGACAGTGGAAGAGTTTTATAGACGAAGCCTATGTCATAAATAAATAAATAAATAATATAGATAAAAAGAAGACAAAAACAATAAATAAATAAATGCAACATAAGTACAAAAGAAACTGTACTATATAATCGGAGGATCACAACAACAGTGGAGCAATAAAAATATGTTTCGATTAATAGGTAATACCATAGTGTCTCTATTGAATATTTTTTACTTTGGGAGAAATATCTATTGAATTTTCCTCTTTTATAAACTCTTTATTCCATTATGACAGCAACTACTAGTACTACGCAATTATACATTCACATCATTGCATTGTTTGAGTTTGCTCTTCGTAACGGCAACTCACTATAATAGGTGACACTTTGTCAAACAATTGTACTGTGTACATCACTGTCGGTCCAGGTTTATTTGTGTAATTAATATAGTGTATACAATTATTCACTAACAGGATGTACAGCACACTGTACAGTGTACACTGTACACCTTTGTGATGTGACAATCACTCACATAATCACGTACAATGGATTTTAAGCCTAAAAACAGTGACACTTTGTATATTGAAGTTTTCCTACATAACTACCCTATGTAATTGATGTATTAATTTTGGACCCTCTTGGATTACACAATATCTATCAACCCCGTATATACGCTATGTTTTCTATGGGGAAGACCAGAGTGACACCACCAACAACCAAAGACAACACCAGACTGCTCTATCCTTACTGACACATTCATCCAAAAAGTCATACATTTTCTACCAGTCCCTTTACTCAAAAGACACTCGTCACTGGTCGATATGGTGGGTCCAGGCATCCTTTTTCACGCGTCCTGTTTCATCCATTCACATTTTTTGGGGGATTCTATCATCAATCATTCTCTCAACATGCTCAAACCCATCTAAGCCTATTATGCTACTGCTACAAAATAAAGCAACATACTTTGGATAACCATAAATGTACGAGTATAAAACATAATAGCATGTTCATTAAAACGTATTACATGATTAGGTTTTGTAACATCCATGTAACATCTGATTAAATTAACACAACACACGCCTAGATTATATTCGTGGAAACAAAGATATCGTTTTAAAAGAGGATTAAAATTATCCGCTCTGTTTTTTATCAAGTACCTAAAATTGCATTTTTTTTGTACGAGAGTGAACATAGTTTTTTTTTTCTTTACCGCCAAGAATTCTGCACTTCATGACATTCGTGTTGTTCTTTTATTTGTGTTCATGAAATATCATACAATAGTAGGTAAAATGTAGAAACTTAACTGGGATATTTATTTAAATGATAATCATTGTAAAATTTATTGTTTTGTTATGACCGTGTGATTCTGTAAATAAAATATATTAAAAGTAAAATAGGTAAGTACTTACCTATGTATAAGCAGGACCGCATTTTTTGTCAAAAGGTCAAGTAGGCCGGGGACTATGGGCGGCAGCCCTCGGAGGGCGGCATTCGCTCGCTCGAAACAACAAAAAGTCACTTATAAAATATAAAATAGAGTTTCCTAATGGTTTCCTATCTATGAAAAATTAAATCTCATTTAATAAAAATGTCCCAGTACACCTAGTTGAGAAAATTAAGTATAGTCCCAAAATTTAAAACCACAGTCGTGAAGTACCTTCATAGAATTCACAACTTGAGAACCGTAGTCACAAATGGAAATGTAAAAATCATTATCACAAATTGTAAAAACCACGCTCGAGAGTATGTATAATGGTGAAATTAGCATCTATTTCTAGGTTAAATCTACTTAATTTTGAATAAAATGTGTGAAGTATTAGGTATTACTAACTACTATACAGTACTACGTAGGAATACAGATAATTAATTACTGTGTACCTACTGTTAATTAGGTCACGATACATAGAAAGAGAAAGGTGTCAGAAATAGATTCCTATCATATACATTTTGATACCAGAGTTTACCCTACATACCTACATGGTGCGTGTTTAATCATAAAGATCTATGTACACAGGGAGTGTCTTTATTCACGTACTAGTATCTACGGAGTAACTACCTACGGTTAGTAAATGTGGAAGGTTTTCACGGTGTGCGATTGACATTGTTTCTTGGTTTTTCGGGTGAACCGTGTGTAGATAAACCTGATCGACGTTTCGACACTCCTATGGTGTCTTCCTCTTTATCTACACACGCTTCACTCGAAAAACCAAGAAACTGTACCTGCGGTTACTCGGTAATATTATTATCGAATCCCCGACTTACTCCACTTTACAACACAAGCTTTTAAGCTTTCTGTGAAGTGTAAAAATATGCATTTGGGTTTATTTCGACAAACCCAGATTCATTTTTATTTAAAAAAATAAGAAAAATATATTTAGGACTTTTCAAACACATTAGAGTTCTACAATACTTGAACCCTCAAGATCTTCAACTCTGACTCTAATGGCTTTTTATGTCTTACTACCATGACCCATTCGAAAAAACTTCTAATAGACCGGTGAAGTTACATTAAAAAAGGGGGTATAGCGTAGATAATTGTCGGAAAGCTGGAAACTGTTTTAATCCCTTCATTAACATGCAAAGAAGGTTTCTTGAAGTTTGCACCAATTTTCCGCTTGTGCTAAGTACAGGGTGACCCATAAACCGAAAAAATAATGTACTTTTTTCAGTTTTTCAGTAATATCTTCTAAACGATGCTTTCTAGGAAAATGGTGTCTTTTTATAAATTAAAGTACATAATATTCTGCGTCGTTTGAGCATAAATACTCATTTGTACCTAAAAAATTATTGTGATATAGACACTGCCAAGTACATATTAATTTTCGGAACAAATTGAAATATTCGTATTTTTCACTTTTATTGTTGAATAACTCCCCAACTCAGGCATTTATGGTAATATTTCACTGATCATATTTAATTATGAATTAATTTTCTCAAACTTGTGATTAAAAGTTTAGACCTACGGCACACAGTTCAGGATGCACAGGTGTTTAAAGAGAGACGAGTAAAATAAAGAAATTTATTAAATGATAGATTTAGATACGTTAAAGGTAAGCTAATTTAAATTTTACAATTTCATTTTATTAAAGTATAGTTTTGTTAAGTAAAATCTGATTTTTAATACTGTTACGCCACTGCCTAATATTTTATATCGAAAAGAGTATTTTTTCTGCATTCATTGGTTTAATTAAAATATCTCCTAAACAGTTAGAGTTAGGAAAAAATATTTATCTTACAATTTATCTAGAATAATCTATCTATATAATACTTGAAAAATAATTTATCTCATTTAAATACTAAGTGAGGTAGAATTGATTAAAAATGGTATATAAAAAATATGTTCATGCATGCCGTCACTTTTTGTTAAATTACTTCTAAAACAAGCGGAGTAGCGTAAATCCATTAAATTGCATTTAAAGCGAAATGAATTTCCTATAAAATAAGTGTAATAAAATTAATTTTGGAGTTATAATAAAAAAAATACTAGATGATCAATATCAATATTTTGTAAAATAATTCCACGCTTCCCATACAAAATGTTCCTGCATAGCAACGTGCCTCTACACAAAATCAACTTTGATCATCTAGTACTTTTTATTATAAATCACAAATTAATTTTATTATACTCATTTTATAGAAAATTTATTTAGTTTTTAATTTAATTTAATGAATTTATACTACTCCGCTTGGTTTAGGAGTAATTTAACAAAAAGTGACGACATGTATGAATTTATTTTTTATATACAATTTTTAATCAATTCTACCTCACTTAGTATTTAAGTCAAAGAAATTATTTTGCAATTATAATGTAGAAAAATTATTTACGATAAATTACGACGTAAGTATTTTTTTCCTAACACTAACCGTTTAGGAGATATTTTAATAAAATTAATGAATGTAAAAAAAATACTCTTTTTGATATAAAATATTAGGCAGTGGCGTAGCAGTATTGAAAATTTGTATTTTACTTAACAAAACTATATTTAATAAAATGGAATAGTAAAATTTAAATTAGCTTACCTTTTACATATCTAAATTTATCATTTAATAAATTTCTTTATTTCACTTGTCTCTCTTTAAACACCTGTGCATCATAAACTATGTGTTGAAGGTCTAAACTTTTAATAACAAGTTAGAGGCAATTGACCCACAATTAAATATTTTTAGTGAAATATTACCGTAAATACCTGAGTTGGGGAGTTATTCAACAACAAAAGTGAAAAATATGAATATTTCAATTTGTTCCGAAAATTAATATGTACTTGGCAGTGTCTATATCACAATAATTTTTGAGGTATAAATGAGTATTTATGCTCAAACGACGCAGAATATTATGTACTTTAATTTTTAAAAAGACACCATTTTCCTAGAAAGCATTGTTTAGAAGATATTACTGAAAAACTAAAAAAAGTACATTATTTTTTCGGTTTATGGGTCACTCTGTACTTAGCACAAGCGGAAAATTGGTGCAAACTTCGAGAAACCTTCTTTGCATGTTATTGAAGGGATTAAAATAGTTTCCAGCTTTCCGACAATTATCTACGCTACAAAGCTAAATTTCCTGGGCTATAAATCTAAGTTTTTTTTCCATTTTTTTTTACGAAAGTGGAAATCATGTACTTACGGGTAAAAAAAACCTTAATCATTTTGGCTAATTACAATAAATAATATTTTATAAATTGAAGTACGACTTTAACTAAAAAATGGCGTTTTAAATTTATTCTAGGTACTATGATAAGATTGAAAAATGAAGTTTTTTTTTAGTTAGTAAGCCCCTGATTATTAGTTAAAGAATTGACCCCAATATAACAAATTTGACTTATCTTATTTGTCTACTGAAACTGAACGTGATAAAAATAACGAAAAGGAAATATGTTTCCATAAATTTTTGAATAAATTAATTTAGTTATGATCATGAGAACATCACAATCTGGGTAAGATAAAAACAGGAAAAATGTAGGTGTCGTGAAATGTACGAGTACGTATACGTAGGATGCAGTTTACAGTTGCATACTAATTTGAAACTAACAAACAAGATGTATAAATTATTCAGAATGTGATTTAGCGCTATAGCAGTATTCTATTGCCTGGCTCGTGTTGAAAACTGAGTTATGTCACTATAATTAATTCACAACTCCAACGTGCGAATTCCAAAGTGAAAAATCAACTGTTCAAAAGTACCTACTATAGTTTGTTAAAAAATACAAAGAGTTTTTATTAAAAGGGCGACTAGTTTCCATACCTACAGTCGGGTCAGTACCTACAACTTAAACTGGTATTAAAACCCTTTGAAAGTATCAATGTAGGTAGTTATTTAGTTACCAAGCAGAGACGAAGGGTATATTTCTGTGGCAGGATATCATTTTTATTTGCAGGTACTCTGTCAGAATATAATGTAAGTATTGGATACAGACGAAATGTCGCTTATTCATAACCTCGAATGTTGTCGGAAGTCGATAAAAACGAAAATTAAAGATTCCTTTTTTATCAAAGGACTTTATCTCAATGCTGTTGATCATGATGAATCTAGTTAATCCAAATCCAATTATAATGCCATGCAATACGATGACCCGAAGCGAGTAGAAGTGGTAAACCACAAGACCGGTGAACAAAAACGTTTTGCGAATTTGATCGCAAACACAACCACACTGAAACAAAGGAAGTGAGCATCTTTCAAAGCATTTTGAATTCAATTTTTTTCAATTTCAATTTATTTTCAAAGAATATGGCTTACAAAGTATGTGTATCATTAGAACATTATTTGTATTATATTACTTCAAATTAAATTTAAAGCCCCCAGACAGTATAAGTTTACTGGTATAAGGGGGTCCTTTGCTAGAACGAAATACAATCCAAATAATTTATCCAAATCCAAATAACCGGGTAATGCAGTTTGGTTGAGGTTGCACCCAATTATTCAGTGAATATGGATTATTCATTACAGGTAAATTCCAGGTAAACTAAAATTAGATAAAGCACTCAGGAAGCTGAATATGATGAATTTATCGATATCAATTTTAATTACCTAATTGAATTACTTGAATGTTCGAGTATAGATATGTAAAGTACTTAAATGTAACAGGATGCAAACTAATCAAATTAATTAAATGCAAAGTAATACATTTCTGATTCCACATTTAGTTATAATTCAATTGAGTGACATCCGAAATGCTATGCTTTCCAGTAAATTCGCTGGAAAATTTCTACTTAAACTTCCCCACAGTGGATAAAAAACACATTACTATTTCCTTCATCTGAACCAACAAGCATTTTATATTAACATTACGGTGCAGCGCACTTCCATGAACCCTTTTGGTGTGTTATATCTTCAAGGTCCTCGTTCCGATGGATAGGCATACCATTCTGTATTGGTTAGCTTACTAAATGTAGCACTGTGTTGTGACTCTACATGGACTTGATATGCAGTACATTCAATGAATAGTGCCGATCTCCAGACGAGATTATGTTCTAGCTATGAAACATAAGCAGTGGGAGAGTTGTTCCGGCTATCACAGGACAGAGAAGCCTACACCAGAGCGACAACCGACATCTGGAGGCCCTGACATGGCGTTACAAGGAGAAGAAGTGCTCATTAAAATGAAGGTTACATCAGAAAACAAAACAGCTCCCAGCATCACAACGAAAATCATACGATTAATATTGCACTTACTTACTGTTACATAAGATCTGAAAATCTTCTCAATACGGTTTTCATAGAAATTAAAGTCACTAATAGGATATTTATACATACCCTTAATAAAACTTTCCAATAATGATGTATGCTCGCTGTGGGCCACAAATTATTTGGGTCTATTAATATTAATATGGGTTTATTGTTGTTTTATCGCTGGGACAACAGCTGGTTGACTTATGAACCTCTTAAAGTTCAACACAAAGTAATTTAAAGCTGGTATATTTATTCATCTACCTATATATAATTATAAATTTCCCGTTTGCTTTAGGTAGCCTTCCAGATCACATGGGAATTAACGTAAATGGACGATTCAATTATTTCAATTTCAGGGGTGAGTACTTATATGAATATTGTTGTTTGAAAAAGCAGGTGTGTCCAACTTAATGGTTGGTCGGTGACCTGGATAAGATTTTCGGTCGGTAACCTTAGTATGACGAACTCAAGGACGGGCGTGTTCTGAGCAAAAGGAATCGTAAAGTGTGTATGATGAGTTGCATGAATGTGAAGGAAGCACGAAGTGTTTGTAAGGATAATAAAGGCTGGCAATCTGTTCTCTCTGTCTGCCCTGCAAGAGATGCGGTGTGAGGGTTTAGAATAGAATATAAAAAAGATGTACGGATCCATTTCTAAAAAAATGGTGCCCTTGGCGTAACTGAGCATAATTATTCAAAAATCTTGGACATCAATTCAGAATACTACTCAGATTAACAGAGGAATTAAAAGAATTCGAAACTGTCTGTGAATGTGCTTAAAAATTTAGTTTAAACGACACAACAGAGCGTTACCGATCATGCAAAAATACTAGTTTGAAAGACCTGATTGAATAAGGGTAAATAGGGATGAAAATATAAAGGAATAGAAGGTCAGGGGAGGAAATCAAGGGGTGCTGGTCAGATAACAGAGGGTTCGAGTACAATAATAATAATGGTCAGCTAAAGAGGATTTTTTTTTTTTATCTAAATATGTTTTTCCGTACGAACTTACCCCCTGGAACTTTATGGTCCCCATGTCCTCAGATAGGAAGATAACGGTGGGGAGTGATTTTCGTCGTATCGTTTTAGTATTGAGATAATTGGAAAAATACAATATTTTTCCAAGTGAAATAATCGAACCAATATTCTAGATTTAGAGAAAAATGTTATTATCGTGGACTGCCTTTTGTAATTCAATCTTCTACCATTTTTCACGAATCTTTTGTTCTTCTTTTAGAGAAAAGAAAATCGGCTCCATTGTGATCAGTAGCTACATCAAATACCTAGTAATTGATATTTATTTTTTTGCACTTGTATGGGAACACAGGTATAAAATACTTAGAACCATTCTAAATTGCGAAATTTCGCGCTTTTCTGTGAGCCAAGTAAATCAAGTGATTGTAGACACAAAAGAACATCAAAAATGAGAAGTTATATAGGAATACATATTATTACTAATTGTAGGAATTTGGATGTCTTTGATATTTTTTTGTATGCTGTCTGGATTTTTTCACAATGGAGTCTCAGAAAAGCTGAGTGTATTTAGTTTTTTCTTTATTTCAGAATTCAATGGCAATGAAAAAATATGTGTTCGCAGAAATTACATAAGTATTTTATTACATAATACTCGTATTATAATGTATAAGTACCTATACAATAGAATACAAAAGAAGAGAATCTCTAATACTTTATTCAATTCATTTATTCTTTCAGTGAATGATCTCATAAAAATAATATTTATTTATTTTTATTTATTTAAACTTAAAGTAAACAACAAACACATATAAATATACAAAATGGACATAGTACAGACTATAAAACGTTGTTTAAAAAAAATTTGAAGTGTAGTTAAATACAAAAATACTCACAAAGGACAGCTAATCGCGGCATCTCGATCTCTCCCAGCTAACTTTTAACACATAAATTTGAGAAGCAGTAGTTGTCCAGGTTTAGGTCTATACCTAAGGTGAAGTTTAAATAAATATACCTAATATTATCACTCATTTCAGAGGAACTGTAAAATGGGAGTAGACGCAGCTGGTAATCTGCAAGAGGGTGTGCTCATTATTTCATACGCCTAGTAAAGTATTCAACATTTAAGAGTATACTTATATCTCGACATTCGTTACTAAATATCCTTTGGAACAAAATAGGGTGGAGATGCATTGATCATCTAGGGAATAACCGTAAAATATTTTTTATATCTTGTATAGATTTCTCAAAAAACGATTTGAAAAACACCTCTGATCTTTTTTCCGAAAGACGGATACTCGTATCCCGAAAGTCGCGGAGTAATTTTTTTTGTACTGATAGTATGCATCAAAAAACCGTTCAAGTTTTTTGATAGACGCAAAATTTACCTCAAAATATAAAAAAAAACGTCATTTTTACCTTTTTATCACGCGATTGTCGCGCGATTTTGAACCTTAATGCCGTAGGAAAAGACTGTGACGTCATACCTGGTGCCAAGCCCTTAATGTATCGTCCCTGTCATATAATAACTTCACAAACTCCAGTAATATTGACAGCATGAAAGAAAGTTTTATCATTTACGAGTATTATACTAACGCAACACATTAATGAGTCCGAGACACAAACATTTTATTTCGTCATAAACTCTGAATTTAGTGCTGGTGATCAAATTTCAAATAAAACACGTATCTTCTATAATATTAAAGATAGTATTAATATCATGATACAAACTTTAGCTGCCCTTTCAGTTCCGATTGGGAACGAACACTAAAATAAGTATTTCTAAAAAACTTTAAGTATATGAAGAACGCTTATAATCGTATTTCTCCATATAAATTAGTCCCAATTTCCCAGTTGAAACGTGCTTATGATAACAGCAATATTAAAGTGTCAACTAAAAGATGTGCAAAATGGGTGCGGAGACATATTTTTTATTCCGCTAAACCCCGATAGCTTAGTAATAAGTTTAGTCGAATAAAAATAACCTCTATTTCCAGATTTGGTTAACTATTTGGTTCATCCTTCTAACAGCCATAACGTCAAGGTTTTAATAGTGTAACGAATTAGATAGATAGATAGATTTATTGGTCATAATACTCGTATAGTGGACATATAAAAAACATAGGCAATTTAATTCATTTTGTGTTTACATACATTAATACGCGAACAGCTCATCTATGTAGCATAACCGTGGGTGAACTAGAGCTGATTGCTCTGTATCTCACCACACGGTAAAAAATCATTACAGTAATTTCACCATAAGAATAAGCAGTCCATAATATAACTGTAATATATGTGTAAAGAAAATGTGATAAAATGAAATTTCAATATTTATCTGTACCTGGTTTTGGAAAAACTTGTGTATCGATCAAATTATGGAAATACTATGGCCCTAGCTAGGTATTGTTTTACAGAAAAACGGCTGAAATATGTACGTAAATCTGCTTACTGAAACACCTAATATACATGTAAGGTATATTCGTAGTGTATGGTGGTAGGTTATGTACACATAAAGAGGATACTTTGAAAATCAATTACTAAATGCTTTTAGAGTAATTTGCCTGATAGATTAAGCTCTACTACAACAGTACTTTCCTACGTACATTATGTAGTAAAGGTTTTATGAAAATTACATAGAAAGGTCGCTATTTATAATATTATTTTTTTATACGTTATTATGCTACTACTACACCATCCCTATAATTGAATAACCAATAAATGTTTTGTGCGTATAAACGAACATGTAGACGACGTTCTTTGTGCGCAAACATTTATATGACATTCACAATAGGTGGCGAATTTTACTGCTATAAAAGATGTGAATATATATTCCAAATTCAAATTATTTTTTTTTATTGGCTATAGAATTACAAATTGTAAAGAAAAACAAATTATACCAGAACTCAATATAACATAAAAATTACTCCCCAAAATTGAGCAGAGCTCGTGCTTTGGAGAGGAACAAAACAAAGAACTTTTAACAACTAGTTTATCTATGCATATATGCATGTACCAATTAAGAGAAAACATTAAATAAATGTATAAAAGAACGACGTAATTATAATATGATATGTAATTATAATCATGATACGTTTCTGATGTGGTAGACAAAGAGGACCTGTTGCTGCACTTATGAATCTTGGATAGATCTCTCGCTTGAAATGAAATTCTATGAAATTTCTTCTCATGCTCTGTGGTTCTTCCCAACACAAGGCTTGTGCCTAAATCAAACCTCGCCTAAGTATGAGAGGGATATACCTATCTCATTTAGGTATTACTGGTTTTTCTTGTCTGCATCTCGCAGATGGCATATATTGAGAATTTTCTCAACGAAGGCGGCAGATATCAATATTCAGGTAGCAGGATGTGGTGGAATGGGTGAACGTTGCCCTGGGCATAAAGTGATCACTTAAGCCAGCCAAAGCCGACTCGTAAGCGTCGGAACATCCATCCTGCTCCCCTCCCCAAGGGAGTTCGCATAAGTTATTATGTGAATGTTGATATCTGCCGCCTTCGTTGAGAAAATTCTCGTCTAAGTATATTCATATTCTGACACACATTTGATGGAGTTCACTTATTATTCAATGAATTTGATTCCTCAAATAGTTTGCTTTGTAAGTGGCAGGATGTTTATCAAAATATTACAGAATAATAGGAAAAAAACTAACGCTCAATATTGCAATATGCATCGAATTTATTTCCCCTAAACTAAACAAAAATATAATCTGCTTTTCCTACCCTTCCCCTTTTTGATCTCATTTTTTTGACATGGCATCATTTTTACATGATACATATTTATACCAATGTGTTTTGTAAATACCTAAGTCGGTAGTATCAGACTATCCCCTGTAGTGGGTGATTATTATGTGACAAATGCATAACATTTTTTTGAATACGCCAAATTAGTCCGAGAGCCTGTTGCTTAATTTATGACGTATCTGTTTTTTGATATTTTCTTTCCATAAAATGTTAGTGATAATGGGTGGAAGAATATAAAAGAAAAAAAATAAAGATTTTTTTTTTTTTTCCAAAAAATATCCTGTTTTTTGACCGGCCATTGCGGGTAAACTGCTAGTTCTACGATAAAATTGACGTTACATTTATTGTAGAGAATTTAGTAAGGATTATTTTTGTCGTTGACTACTTTCTTCTATCTCTTACCATATTCCTATAAAATGCGAAAAACCGCGAAGAGGGACCTTTTCGGGGGGGGCAAGGGGGGTTGCGGCAAGATTTTGATAGGCAAACCTAGTGCGATGTAATACCCTATTGGTAAGCTATCATTTGTACCACATTTCGATCAAAAAACAGATACGTCATAAATTAAGCAGCGGGCTCTTGGACTAAATGATTTGTAGACTCTTTTATT
The DNA here is from genome assembly GCA_963576895.1 of Ceraclea dissimilis. NCBI lineage: Eukaryota > Metazoa > Arthropoda > Insecta > Trichoptera > Leptoceridae > Ceraclea > Ceraclea dissimilis. The sequence goes on from OY756360.1 coordinate 4,204,809, forward strand.
CGAATCATGTTGCCTGTAAGTACCTAATAATGTTTGTTACACCTGTACATAAAAACACAAATCGTTAATTACTAATGCATGCAATATTGTAAGAAGATTTCTACGAGTAAATACTGACATTTCATGCACAATGTTTGTATTTTTTACCCGCGTATCGGAGCCTTATAGTTACTTTGATATCCGTGATATCTGGATAGGTGAATCTTTCCAGTATTAGGCTGATGACTGATGAGTACATTATGTAGATTTTTGTTGCTAAAAATCCTGAGAAATATATCTTAGAATAGTCTCGATCATCCGGGCTGTATGGCCGTGGTCCAGTGGGATGCGTTGAATTTCCCACTGGACCACGGCCATACAGCCCGGATGATCGAGACTATTCTATTGACGCCGGCCGTGAAAGCCACAGTGAAAGTTTCACTACTCACTTGAAATATATCTTACTCTGCGTAACTACTTTTTATTTATTTTTTATTTATTTAAACTTAAAGTAAACAACAAACACTTATAAATATACAAAATGGACATAGTACAGATTGTAAAACGTTGTTCACTAGGGCGAACTTATCGCAGAACTGCGATTTCTTCCAGTTAACCCCAGTTTTATTGAGCATTTGGGTTAGCTGGCAGAGATTGCAGCACTGCGATAAGCTCGTCCTAATGAGCAAAATGTTTACATATCTAAATATTCGTAATGTTGATATATCTTTGTATTTTGTTTACCAAAATTGTTCAAAAGTGTACATAACATAAGTCTTGGAATAATAGATCTTCTAATCAACCTTGGATATGAAAAAAAAGAAAGAAAGATGATGTATGTTAGCAGCTACAGAAATACTGAAGGGTTATATTGCCTAATCGCTCGGAATTATAAGATAGGTGTACATACTTACGTATCTACTTTTTCAATACCTCATATAATACAAGGTAGTTCAGTACAGATAATTTTTATCTGTAGATAGGATATATCCATATTGCATCTATGGGTTTTTGACCAGGAAATATCGAGTTCCCTTATTATGATACGACATGATCAGCATGCCTGTAATTCCCACAGGATATTATTATTTTGCAGCCCGCACACGTTGTTTGAGGGATAACCTGGACAAGGGAGTTCAGGGGGATGGAAATTGCATTTATTAAAAGAACGAAGTTTGGAAAATGAATTTTATTTTATTTGCACTGGAAATAGCACCGGTGCAGCGTAGGTGCATGTAGTTTGTTATTGAGTTTCCATTCGGTGGGTCATACATACACTTCATTCTGATACGTTGTTGAAAAACGGAGAAAAATAATACTATTTAATCCTTTGTTTAGCTTTGCAATATGTAGACGTGTGTTTCATGTAGGTATAGGAAAGTGTACTTATATAAAGTTCAATTTTATTAATTAATGCTTTCATTTAAGTACCTCAACTTGGAGTTATTTTACTGTCACAAAATCTTACAATCGAATCAGACTTGTCACTAGCTAGAACTCTGAAATGTTCGCCAATTATTACTTACTTATTACCAAAACTAGATGAAATTACGATTCTGTTCTACACTGGATCAACTTTCTCCAGAGTAAAAAAAAAGTAAAGCAACCGAAGGCACCCAAGCGTGGTGTGAGGTCATACGTGGTATCGTGTGAAAGGGTGTTAGAAAATGCATTCACACGGAGGTCAAATGTTGTCCAATTTGAGCCATCGGGAGACATCCAACAAAGGATCCAGAAAGTGATTTACAAGTAGAACTCTGATCTTATTTTATATAAGTACATTTTTTTTATTCATTTGTTACTGCATAAAAATACATTTTTCAAGTTTCCGAGAAAGAGCAAAATATGATTTTCTAACTAATTAGAACGCGTAATTTTCCTACTAACAGAACGGCAAAAATAGCAGCTCCTGCTATTATTGTTCTTGACTGTCGCGAATTTCCGCGAACGTTATATAATAGGTATCATAATGATAACTGTTATTATTCACAGTGGCGTAATGATACTTACCTCACTCCTAAAAGGATCAAAGTGACATTTACAAAAACATTTTTTATGAAGGTGTAAAATAGGTAAGTACTATAATAACGTAGGTATAAGTATTTGAATAATAAAACACCTAGGAACGTGTTTTTTACTAATATAGTTCAATAAATGCTAAATCCATGAAATAAAACAGAACTTTCTTCCTGTTTGTAGGTACGTATTCGGAATACTGAACCGTGATCCGTTCCGATAAAAACTGAGAAAAACCCCTTTACAAAGATGTTTTGAAATTGGAAAATATGAAAAAAACTCGTCTATGTAGATCCTTTGAAATTGATTAAAACCAATTTCAAAAAGATGCCTTGAAATTAGATGAACTAAATAAAACGAATTAAAATGTGTGCCAGTTAATCTTGAAGACGATTATTTTCATATAGTTTCATTTCACACAGTATGAATATAAAAATCCTTTCATACTTCATTTCATACTTCATTTCTATTTGAAAATCAAAATCTGACCTATGATGTACTCATATCTATTCGTATGATGATATTCGCTTGATTCAGGAAATATGAATTATATGCAATAATTACTAAGTATTCATATCAACACTGCATTCAAAAAAAATTCCTTTGGCACGCCACAGGCATAGGTAGATTCCAAGTGATTTATTAATTTTATTAATTTTAAAAGTACATCTGTACAATAAAAACAATCACAATATTATCAGCAAATAAACCAGCGAAGTGATGAAGTAGTATGGATGTAGTTTATTCTTTGATTATCGAAGTACCGTATGACGAAAAAATATTTGATTAAGTACTTCAATAATTAAAGGAAGTACCTAATCCAATAATCAAATTATTTTCATTCCACACATAATATGGATTAGTACCGGTACCTAAGCACTAGAAATTTGAAAAAAGATGTGAGTTCTACTCGTATCGTGAAGCACTTTTCTAAGACAACAAACACGCTAGTACCTATGCGGTAACTACTTAACTAGATCTTTCGATCGATCATTGTCGTCCAAGGAATTGATCTAGACAAAATCTGTAAATTGATCTGTATTCCTTATTAAATGCCCTTTCATACGATACCAGACACGGACCCTCACAATCATTGGATCCCCTCAGAATGATTGTTTTTGTATTTAAAGCCTTAAAAAGTGAACCTTCCTCTTAATGGATTTCACCCAATCTCCTATCAGTTCATCTACCCCTTACCAAAAATCTACCACCCAAGTTTCACGTTTCTGCGACGCATAGGTTGGCCGCAAACGTGCGCACAAGAAAAGGGACATATATATATATGGCTTATATATATAAACTTTTAAACCAAGGTCGGATTCGGGTTCTCCTGGTCCTAATTAGTGATACTGAGTAGAAATTTTTCAATTCTGCGACATCACGGGAGAAACGAATAGGTAGAGTTCCTTATGGAAATCTACCTAAAATGCACAGGAAAGTTGAAGAGAAAGGGACTTATCAAGGATTGGTTGTTGAAGTGTAGCTTTGTATATAGTTGATACCTTTTGTATTTGTATTTATATAGGATTGTATTATACATAAGTGTCTTGTTATTGTGTTGTGTATGATAGTATGTATTATACATGTATATAAGATATTGTATATAGTAGAATTAGGATAGTGTTGTTACATATTTATTATGGGGCCGCTTCACGCTCGGCGACCTTCCACGAGTTTTGTGAGAATGAGTAAAAGGACGTACGGACGAGGTGATTGTCTTGAACTGTATACGTAACCGACGGTTAACGCCTTTTTACTCATTCGCGCGGGACTCGTGGAAGGACGGACAGCATGTGGATGAGGCATGAAGATTATTTGTTTAAGAGCACACGCCGACAAACTTGTTAGGTTTGGCGTGACTTGATTGTTGTAATTTGTATATATTTTATGACTAATAAAAAAGATTAAAAAAAAAAAAAAAAAAAAAAAAGTTCTACTCGTATCGTGAAGCACTTTTCTAAGACAACAAACACGCTAGTACCTATGCGGTAACTACTTAACTAGATCTTTCGATCGATCAGTGTCGTCCGAGGAATTGAGCTAGACAAAATCTAACTTTTGATCTGTATTCCTTATTTAATGCCCTTTCATGCGATACCAGACACAGACCCTCACAATCATTGGATCCCCTCAGAATGATTGTTTTTTAATTTAAAGCCTTAAAAAGTGAACCTTCCTCTTAATGGATTTCACCCAATCTCCTATCAGTTCATCTACCACTTACCAAAAATCTACCACCCAAGTTTCACGTTTCTGCGACGCATAGGTTGGCCGCAAACGTGCGCACAAGAAAAGGGACATATATATATATGGCTTATATATATAAACTTTTAAACCAAGGTCGGATTCGGGTTCTCCTGGTCCTAATTAGTGATACTGAGTAGAAATTTTTCAATTCTGCGACATCACGGGAGAAACGAATAGGTAGAGTTCCTTATGGAAATCTACCTAAAATTGGTAACGATACTCCTTCTGCCTTAAGTCGAAAACTTTTTACTCCGCCCTCGTATAAGATTCTTCTTCTTCTTGTTAGCCTACCCCAGTCCACACTTGAACGAAGGCCTCCTCCATCCCCTTCCACGTCTATCTTGGGCTTTCTGCATCCAATTGACCCCAACATACGTGACTAGGTCATCTCGCCGTCGCAGCATTCCTACCCACCAACCTCAATAAGATTAATAAAATGAAACTAGACATTCATAAATGAATGGCGGGATGGTAAGTTGTTTACCAAGTTTGATTTTGGTAAATTTACTCCAACCTTGGGCCTCAATGCTGTGTAATGTTGTGATTTTAAACCAATATGTAATTTTGGTGTAATATGAAAGTTGTCGTTGAATTCCAGTACATTTACGCTGTCCCCGTCGCACATGTAAACGACTATGGCCTTTTCTAAAATGTATGTCATCAAAATCACCTCAAAAATTTCAGCATAGTTTCCATCTGACTTTACAGCATCAACGTAGTCAGCAAAACTTGTGTCAATGTAACCCACGCTGAGAGGAATTTCATTGATAAAATTTTCATTGATAGCCAAATGTTGAGCTGTAAGTTCCCTCAGTCTGACTGTGAGTGACTCATTTCCACACAAAAGTTGGGAGATGGCATGGTAAAAACAGTTTCCATCGGCGGAGGTGACAATCGGATGAAAACTTGTTTTAATTTCTACAGGCCATGTGCTGAGATCTTCTTTACCGATTGATATGACGTTTGGAAATCCCCGGCGAATGGTTTCTAGAAAATCAGATTGTTCTTTTTTGTCCTTTTTTGTCATTCTTGGCGGGAGATGGGTTTGTATAGGGGAAGACAGTGGTTTAACCCTTTGAATATCAGATACCATGGTGTTCGTAGTTCTTAATGGAAAAATAGCCGGGATAGAGGAGCAATCAACATTCGCAACGGCTGCATCGTCCGGACATCGGTCAGGAACCAAAATTAATTGCTTATGATAGCTGTACAATGTTTCGCTGACTCTAGAATAGCATGGGAAGGAGCTATATACCACGTCTATCCCAGTGTTTCCATTAGTTGTTGAAGTACCAGCTGGCAATTGATTTATCATCCCGAAGTTTTGTAGGTCTTGAAAGAGAAGATGGTTACCATACTGCAAGCAGTCGACGTTGAAGTCAGCTACAAATACAACTTTATTTGTTTTTTTGTAGGCAAGACTGAGGGCCTTCATAAGATGAGTTCGAACGTCGTTGTATGATGTCGACGGTGGCTTATACCCAGAGCACACAGCTACGTCATCTTCAGTCAGGAAACACACGATGCAACATGCTGATTTAGTGACGTCATTGTGATAACTGTGCAGGTTTTGCAGAGTGATTCCAGTTTTTGATAAGACCAGAAGTCCATTGGCATGCCGAGTTCTAGGAACATCCAAGCGAAATATTACGTTATACCCATTTATAGTTAAATTATCGGTTGACAATGTCCATGTTTCCGCAGCAATAAAAATAGTCGGTTTCGTGATTTTCAAGAAGTTCTGGAAATCACGCCAATGAGCAGAATTATTTATGCTCTGAACATTTTGATATACAATAGTGGTATTGCCTTCGAAGTCTGCGGCAGTTTTGTTTAAAAACTTAACTGGACACGATTGCAGCCGCAATACTTCCAGCACCACCTCGTCTGTTGGTAGTGGCGGTTTTGGCGGAATAAACGTTCCCGTAATATACAATCCAGACAACTGGGTGCACCGACTTAGTGCGACGTATATCTCACTCCTTTTCATGCCTGGTTTAAGGTGCGCGGCCACATAGTTGTATGTGCCGCCTTGGCTTTTACATAAAGTAATACTTTCAGCACAACGAAGAGGGAACTGCTTCCTGATAACATAATACTTGCTTTTGGAAAGTCTTAAGTTTCTATTTACCTTTTCAATGGCAGTAAGATTATCATCACTTCCATGGGTGATTTCTCTCCGTCTCTTTCTTCCAACTTCACTTTGTGGGAATTTCATCCAAACCCGCAACACTTCTCCATTATGAATGTCAATATCTTCAATAGTCCCAATGGCTCCATTCACTAAACCATCCCCGACGTCTATGTTAACTGTTATCATGTACTTTACGGCAAGGCTAATCTTAAGTTCGTATGAAAGGCCTTGAGTTTTTTCAGGGGGACTTTCTTTTGCTAATTTAAGTAGCTTAGTTTTTGTCGCGTCATTGGGTTGACCAGAAATTTTATCTGTTGCATGTACCACAACCTTATTTTTATCTGGATCAACTACACTATCGTTGTACGTATTAACCTCATTATTGCTCCTGTATAGTCTCAACGCATGCTTGGGGATAGCCTCTTCATTTACCACGCGGTTCTGGAAGAGTTTAATTTGACTGCTGTCGAGACATCCACGGGCCAGGCTGTTTAGTGCTTCCGCGAATTCAGCGTCATCTCTTTGACGCATAATTTCTGTTAAAGTGAATGATGTGAATAGGTTCCAAAGAGGATTGATGAGAATTTTTCTGATCTCTGATTTCTTGGGAAACTTGAATATATAGCTGTCACCAATGGGTCCTAGTTGATTGAAGTCACCAAAAACTATAACGGACAATCCGGCAAATGGTACGTCATCGCGTTGAAAAATTTGCTGTAATCTTTTATCTACGTTTGATATAAGTCTCGCTCCTACCATACTAATTTCATCGATAATAATTAATTTCACATTCCTCAATTTGCTGTATAAGGTGTTTTTTGTAGCTGAACTCAAAGGCACCTGGTCTGATGAGTTTTGAGTCACGGCTAGTGCAAAAGCAGAATGTAATGTAGTACCCTTTATGCCGAAGGCGGCTTTACCAGTAGGCGCACAAAGTAAAACTTTCAAGGTGTCCATGGATCCTTCTGTTGTGTTTAGGTATCTTGTTATAGCTTGATTTATACCTTCTATGAGACGAGATTTTCCCACGCCAGCTCCTCCCATGAGACAATGGTAAATTGGCATTTGATTGGTTTTGAAGCAGTGTAGAACATGTAACAAAAATTTCCTTTGCTTCGCATTTAATGTACAAACAATGTCGGCATACTCATCATCGGGTAAAATATTAGGCACAGGGATATGTACAATGTCGTCAGGTTGTTCTGTGCCTTTATTCATATGTTTCTCGACCTGCATGTCGGGGTCGCTTGCATTGTCGATGTCGGAATCAGCCGCACCCAATATTTCTAGACTGTGTGGTCGTGTTGGCATGTCTTCATCATCATCATCATTGTTCTCAATTTCTCGTCTTGCTTGAGCATTCACAATTTCGGTCATGATTTCCTCGTTATAGACATATCTCGCTCGATTAGCCTTTATTTCTTGAATGTGTGTCTCAAAAGTCCTCTCAACATGTAAGATCATGTCATGTTCCTCCCTCCAAGGGTAAAATAACATGACATTTTCACGTTTGTAATCGTCATGATTGTCATTGTAATTTACGAAACGTATTATTTTAGCTCTTGAGCGTCGCTTGATGAAACCGGCATTTTCCATCAAACGAATAGGAGCTTCTGACCATTCTGAATCACAGTCATAGTCATCGTCATTGTCATTGTTTTCGTCATGATTTTTGCTTTGCATTGCAGTCTTAGAATAATTATACAATGCCACAAAATCGGCGAGGCATATTGATTCCATAGAGCTTGGCCGTAACGCGTATCGCTCAATGTCATTACTCGCATATACATTTGTAGAATCTGGATCAGTCTCGCGCATTTTTTCAAGTTCTTTCTGAGGCTTCAACATTGCAACCCGTTTGTCTGGATGATTGGTGTTGATAAATACAGTTGTGCGGGAACAGCGGGAGAGCGGCAGCCCTAGTATGTAATAGACTGCCTCTTGCGCACTAAACTCGCTGCCGTTTAGAAAACTACTACCAAGAAGTTTGAATTGTTCGGCCATGGAGTAGTTGCCGCTGCGAATTTCGGCTTCAATATCACGTAATAATTTTGACATCGTGTTATTCGATTTATTTAAGTAATCCAAAACGTAAGTCGCGCACGAATAAATATCGGTTATATACATAATATCCATATTTGCCTCGTGAAGTTGGAGAAGGTCTGGATTATAAAAATTAATCATAGCTTCTTGTGGTGTTCGCTGTAAGTAAACAGTAACTCTTTTCAGGCCGCTTCGAATGATTAAAATATATTCATCATACGAAATATTCAGTTGATGCAGAAGTTCATCCAAAGTAGTGGCATCCTTATTTTTTACAATGATACATAGTTTTTCTTTAATATCTCGCCGGCGTGCTTGCAATTTCTTCTTGCATTCGACATCCATTTCATCTTTTGCCACTGGATGCAATATCATAGTTTCCTTTAGAGGCATGAAAGGAATGTCGAATCGGCACTTGTCATTTTTTGTTCCTTTGCATGTGAATGTATGCCGATGGGATTGAAGTTGTATGTGCTCCTCTGGCATGAGAGAAGAACATGAAATAAAATCATCAATAAATTGTATGCATTCAGTGTTGTCGCCCGCATCGGAATACTTTGGCGCGTCTTTTAGCCATAAGATGCAGTGCACGTGAGGTGATCCACGTTGTTGGAACTCTGTCCTTATGTAAAAATCTTCGACGGGGTGATCCCTGAACACGCTGCCAGGCTTTTTTAGTATGTTGAACAAGCATCGCATTCTGTACTCAAAATACCTTGCCACTGTGACTGGGTCTGATTTTACTAACCTCACTCTTTCAGGATAGGGTAGGCTGGCTGCATCTTCGGAAGAAATATTTTCTTTGTCCAAAAGCAACTTGAGAATTTTCAACAGTTCCCCCCAACGAGTTTCAGCGGGTGACAATGTTAAAAATATTGAGCAGGGACCCAGCTGCCGAATCATGGCAAAAACCTAAAATAATATCAATGAATACATATATTAAATTTTTATACCCAAATTAAATTATTGTACTAAAAATTGTAATTAATATGGGCTAAAGAAAAGAGACCTCTTTCTTTTTGGCTTCCCAGAAGGCAGGAGACCCGCGGTCGCCTGCAAAAATCTTGAAACCGCTGTCGTGTATCTCGAGATTCCTCAAAAATTCGGTGTTCAAAGCTTGCTTGACGGTTACATGTGCAATTTTGCTTTTTGCCTTTCGCATACAAAAATGGATTCCGGACGCCACTTTCGAATTTCTTAACTTTAAGGCAACGAAAAACAGGAAAGGCACGTCCGCACACCTCCTATCCTCCCGCATTATAAGAGATTTAGACCAGTTTTGAAAGCTAATTCCATCTGGGGCTTCGATAAGTTCCCCTCCGAATATGCGAAGGAAACTCTGTGACTCGACAAATCGACTGAACAGAGATTCTGGTTTATTCCCCTCACCTGGAGCAAACACTGTAGCATTAGCCAACATAGTCACGTCATCGGCCACATTAACAGGTTCATTTTCTTCATCATCATCTTCAATGTTACCAACATCATTATCATTCGTGTCATCGCCATCAATTACAATGTTAGTGTTATCTTTTGGTAGGTTAACATATTCCTGAAATCGACTAGAATCAAACTTTATATCGCAGAACTTGTATAAAGGCGAATTTACAAGGTAATTAGCTGCATCCTGAACAATCTTGGGTCTCACATTTTCAAACGCTACATTACTCTTAAAAGCCCTCTTTCTTTTAAAACATATGGGGATACATTCGGATTCGCTCATGGTTCTAGGCAAAATTTTAACAGAGGTATCTACGTTAATTGGAATGTTTATAGCGCGCCCTTTTACAATGTATTGCTGGTCACTTCTGGCCGCCCTAATAGCCATGAAAGGGATCCTCGGAGAGAGAAAGCGACTCTCTAACTCTGTTAGCTTTTTAATGACTTCAGGAACATGAGGTAATTCCATACCACGATTTATTGAAAATGTTGGTAACTTGTGTTTCTTGATAGAAGTTGAACAATGGCTGCACAGCTTGACAGTATCTCCTTCAACTAAGCCACATGCAGCAACTAGCGTAGCGTGATGAAGTTTTGTTACATCGTAGTTTCGTACTGATGATTTAAACCAAAGCCTTCGGCAGCAATCGCAAGTTATCGAAGGTCCAAGCTTCTTGTCACAAAGGAAAGCTTCATAAATTTTCTTGCGACTTTGTTCAGACTTGTCTTCGTTTCTTTTTCGACGAGATTGTAGCACTCTGCTGATATGAAGGATTCTTTGAATCGGGTCTTGCAATTTATTTTGTTGCGCCTCGCGAAGTCGCGCAAGATGTTTGTGGCGTAGAGATGCCAAGTTCATTCGAATTTGTTGATTGTCTCGAAGCTTTTGTAGATGTGCTTCTCTTTGTAAGGGGTCACACAACCTCTTCTTCTGGCACTCATTTCTTCTCATTTTACTAGCCGGACCCCGTATTGGACTATCATTACGGCGTTTCCGAACTATTTTTTCTCTTTGTCTCTGCTCTATACGTTTCGCAGGATTAGCTAGTCGTATTTTTTGACACTGACTTATTCTGATCCTGTGAATTGTCCGTTGTTTGGGATCGGCAAGTCTGGTAGATTGACACTGACGCACTCTGGCCTTGTGACTTGTGCGCTGTTGTGAATCAGAAAGTCGGGCCGCTTGATATAAGCTATTCCTTTCATTTCGTTTTTTCCGACCGTTATCACAAACCTCTTGACATTTATTTTTTTGGCTATTTTCCCCCGACGCTCTCTTATTCTCGAGTCTTTTTCTATTTTCAATGTTGCGCTGCTTAGCACTCATTGTCTTTCTACTTACTCGCGGCATTTTTTGTGGATTTCCAGTTCTAAAAAATGAACAATTATTATTTTTTGTCACAATACCAGGATGAAACTGTTAGTAGTACCTATGTATATTTCATTTCATTTATTTATTATCCAAAGCTTTACAAAGTAAAAACAAACAAACAAAAAAGTACTGGATTTTATTGCCCCAATAGGCGATAGCCTTTTCCGGGGCAATACTAACCACAATGTAATAGCTCAAGGTTACCTACATGTATGTACAAAAAATAAATAACATAGTGACAGAATACTGGGTGATAAGCAAACGATTCAAATTGATTCGATTTCGGTTCGATTGATCGTGTGAAATTATAATTTATTCAATTTAAGGAATGAAAATTAGTAAGTAAGTAATTACTTACCTACTTATTTTATATTATGTTGCGTACAGGTTGATTTATCTGTGATAATTATACTCAACAAGACTATTTGAAGCAAATTTGTGGAGATGTCCTCTGCGAGTCGTATGCAGAGCTAAAAAGAACTGCAGAGGACCGAACGGACTGGAAAACGAGACATATCTGCTTATAGGTCATTTATTACAAAATGGATATTTATATACCTATGAACTTTTGGAAATAGTAATTACTTACCTACTTCTTTTATATTATGTTGCGTACAGGTTGATTTATCTGTGATAATTATACTCAACAAGACTATTTGAAGCAAATTTGTGGAGATGTCCTCTGCGAGTCGTATGCACAGCTAAAAAGAACTGCAGAGGACCGAACGGACTGGAAAACGAGACATATCTGCTTATAGGTCATTTATTACAAAATGGATATTTATATACCTATGAACTTTTGGAAATACTAATTACTTACCTACTTCTTTTATATTATGTTGCGTACAGCTTGATTTATCTGTGATAATTATACTCAACAAGACTATTTGAAGCAAATTTGTGGAGATGTCCTCTGCGAGTCGTATGCAGAGCTAAAAAGAACTGCAGAGGACCGAACGGACTGGAAAACGAGACATATCTGCTTATAGGTCATTTATTACAAAATGGATATTTATATACCTATGAACTTTTGGAAATAGTAATTACTTACCTACTTCTTTTATATTATGTTGCGTACAGCTTGATTTATCTGTGATAATTATACTCAACAAGACTATTTGTAGCAAATTTGTGAAGATATTATGCGTACGAAATATTTGTTATTTTGCGATCAATATTCGTCGCTTCTATGATAAAAACTTTCTTCTGTCAAATGTGATGTAGTTTATTACAATAAACTTTGAATTTGTTCGAATCCAGCCATATTCTTTTTTTTTGATCTGAATATTTAATATTTGAAATTTGGTTTTGATTCATGGTACGTTGTATGTGGATTTATGACATAATATAAATGGGTACCTAAGCGCTTTAGAAATTTAAAAAAGATGTGAGTTCTACTCGTATCGTGAAGCACTTTTCTAAGACAACGAACACGCTAGTACCTATGCGGTAACTACTTAACCAGATATTTCGATCGATCAGTGTCGTCCGAGGAATTGAGCTAGATAAAATCTGTAAATTGATCTGTATTCCTTATTTAATGCCCTTTCATACGATACCAGACACGGACCCTCACAATCATTGGATCCCCTCAGAATGATTGTTTTTGTATTTAAAGCCTTAAAAAGTGAACCTTCCTCTTAATGGATTTCACCCAATCTCCTATCAGTTCATCTACCACTTGCCAAAAATCTACCACCCAAGTTTCACGTTTCTGCGACGCATAGTTTGGCCGCAAACGTGCGCACAAGAAAAGGGACATATATATATATGGCTTATATATATAAACTTTTAAACCAAGGTCGGATTCGGGTTCTCCTGGTCCTAATTAGTGATCCTGAGTAGAAATTTTTCAATTCTGCGACATCACGGGAGAAACGAATAGGTAGAATTCCTTTTGGAAATCTACCTAAAATGCTCTATGGTGCGTTGAATATGGTAAAGCACAATTTTAAAATTGGTATTTTAAGCACTACGCTTAACCATAGAAATAATAATAATATTATGGGTTATGAGTATGATTGCCTCAACATCGACATATTGTGGCTAACTGTTCTCATATTTGCCACATTACACATTACATACGCTTTAATTGCCTTGCCATTACCATCCACATCGCATACAATGCGGTTAAATTTAATTATCATTGATGGAAGGTTTTCTAATTAAGCCGCTGTTCTTACCATATTTGAATTATTACTTCTCTCTGACATGAATACCTAAAACTGGAAATAGATAGGTACATCACAAAGGGAAATAATCGATAACTTGGGATATTTTCCGAGTGTCACAATTAACTTTTTGTGAGAACATCGGATTTTTCTACAAGTCTTAGTTAGTATTTTCATAGTAATGTAATTTCAACAGATATACGGCGAATGATGGTAGTGCAATATGTATAAAAAATAATAAAACAGTGAATAAAAAAGCGCTTTTCCTGGCCAACTCCTATACACAATAGATGAACTTGTAAGTTCATGCTAAATACATTTTCATAAATACCTTTATTAACACATAGAACAGTCTCAATAGTCTCCATGTCTGGGGGTAATTTGCATATTCTTATCGTGGATGAAGCAATGGGGGTGTCTGTCGTCTGCATTGCATCCCTCCCCCTTCAGACAACAATGACCACCCTGAAATGAGAATTACCATGTTTTTTCCTGTCCTCGCTGGAAGAAAAAAGCGGATTAATTACTAATTTAATTGACTTTATAGTAATGTAATAGAAATCCCTCGCCGTTCCCTTAATTTGTTTATTTTTGTCTCTCACGTTAGTTACACCTACGTTCTACGTGAAGGTGTAGTAGGTACAGATACGGTACGTAAACGTAAATTCTAATTGTTCTCACATCTTCTTGCTCATTTTACTTTTATTTGTAGCTTTGTCTTATTTTGTCATAGTGTTTTACTGATTTAACGTGTACACATTATTTTAGACTCTTAATTTTTCTAATACTAGTTTCGTATTTTTTTTTATTACCTATTTTCGATATTTATTTAACTCTATTATTAATTTTAGGGCTTGGTACCAAGAATGACGTGACAGTCATTTCCAACGGCATTAAGGTTCAATATTTAGTATCGGTTGTCGCGAGTAATAAGGTCTCCCATTTTAGAAAGTTTTGAAATGTCGGTATGCATACTCTTAATGCTAACACTATAGAATGTAAGTATAGAACTCAAACTTATTATATAGTGTAAGCATCAAATTAACAGGTATTTGTTTCAATATTATGTCCCTACGTATTTAATGCACGTATGTGAATTTCCTGGAATAAATACCTAAATAAATTTAAATGCGATTGTTTTAAAAGTACACACATTTACTTTGAGCTTGTGCAAACCTTGATACCACTCTGAATGGGTGCGAGCTTCATTATGTGGAATGATTTAAATGTAATTTTTACGAACACCTGTATTTTACAGCAAATTTTGATTTAAAAAACTGATTCTACTACTCGGGTATTAATGATTCTAACGGTAACTCTGTGATGTACTGACATCTGGGTAAATCAATCTTGGGGGTTTGGAACTTCGCTATTTGGCGATTGATTAATGAGGGCATAATTAGGTTTGTAAGTTGGTGAAATGTTTATAACATTGGAACACAGATGGCAGTCTTGTATGTAGGAATTTAGGTTTTAATAATTGTTGTATAGAATGTTATTCTAGAGAACAGGGCCCTCATTCTGGTTTTAGACTCAGCTGTGAATAGGCAAACCTAGGAAACTAATATTGTAAAGATTCGTTGTGAAATATAGTGCTTAGTATTACAACAAGTGTTCTTAATTTTCTGCATCTGTCCAACTCATGGAAAGAACAGCTTACCATCAACTCCCAGTACTGGAATTCAAGGAATATCCAGTATTCTACAAACTCTTAAAATGTTTCACTATTCTCGTACCTATTACAAGAAATGTGTTATTGACATCAATATTTGATTAATCAATTCATAATAATGCAGGTACCTACCATATTATTAATGTTCGCTTGAAGAGTAAAATAAAAAAATAAAATGTAGATACATTAATACAAAAGAATCATTTAAATTATTTGCTCTAGTAAACATCCTCAAGTTGCAGACAAACTTTAATTGCATCTTTGCAGTGTGCATTTCTTACTTTCTACTGAACAAAATTATTTATCGTTATTATTATTAATGCAATAATTAAGTTGGAGAAGTTGGATTGGAATTCATGTGATCAATAACAACACTTCAACGATTCATAATGCAATACCAGTTAGGTGCTCGTACTAGCTGTGCCCTGTCAATTCTCATTAGCAACTGAAAATCTTCATCAATATCGCAAACTATGTAGGTATTTCGATAATTGACCTTGGAGGCTTTATCTGTCTGAAACTGTCTGTTGTATGGGTTTTTTACCCGTGTCTTTATTTGAACTCTACGAGCTTTCTGCAAAAATAACCTACAATGTAGAAACATTACATAACTGCAGGTGGATACCCATTTTGAATGAGCACTGAACAGTGCGTACTGTAGCCAACTGTCGATCGATATTTTTCAACGCTTGCGATGGTTCGATGGAAATATATAAATACTAACGTGAGAAATTACAATTTTACACCTGATCAATGCAATGGCAGAAAGGCGTGCCAGATGGATCGGCCAAATAGTGCGTCAAGCTCCCATCTGAAATATTTGAATGAATGAACAATAATATCAATACACCTTTGTACACTTCACAGTAAGCTTGAAAAGCTTGTGTCTAGAAGTGGAGTAGGTCGGCATCGGAGATCGAACCCGCGCCTATTGGATGGACCCAACCAGGCTACCATCCACCACTTATCTTGAATATTGTGTTGCATTATGATAGAGCGTCCCTTGAATTTGTTGTTTTGTCTTGTTTTTCATACTATTGTATTGCATAGAGGTATGTGGGTGATGACTGTATGTATGCCTGCGCATACTGTAGCAATATCAGAACAAATATTGTATCAATAATATAATTACAACTGTACAATATTTTCAAGACATCTTCATAACAATCAATAATAATTTGATTGGAATATAATAATTTAACTTTTCCCCTCAGTCAGCGGTATTCCCAGCAGCCCCTCATGTAATTACTAACGCAACCCTTCATTCACCCTTACAGACAGCCATCCATCTATCCCTCCTAACTTGTTTACTACGGCAACACGTCTCCGCGATACTCTACTATCTAGCACTAGCGGATCTAGGGGGGGACTATGGGGCTGAAGCCACCCCCCAAAACCATGAGTGACAGTACTTTATATGCAACTAGTTTCCGGAGAATCACATTATTACCACATCGTTTTCTCATCATATAAATTTTCTAAAACTACTATAGGTAGGTATATTGTTTGGTAAAAAAAATCACAATCTTTCTAAAAAAAAACCAACCCTGATGAATAATCTAAAATTGTATTTTACTTGCGGCCCGTCGCTCATTTATAATTTTATGTGGCGCTTCATCCAAAAAGTTTGCCCAGGGCTGATAGAGAGATAAGCAGGTCCATTATTTCACATATTTTCTAAAAAAAAAGTCGCCTGCAGCGCTATTCACATTTTTATTACCACAAAGTCATATTTGCACGTAACGACTTTCAGCCTCCCCCCCAAAATTGAATCCTGGATCCTCCACTGCTGGCTAGTGTTCATTTAGCGTCATCTTTTGATTAATCCCTCTGATCAGGCCATGAGATTGCAGAATAAATTGAGTTGGAATTGTTTTGCCTCTCAAAGTCCTACTGCATGTGTGAGAGACTGGTCGCTCGATTGTATTATCATAGACGCAACACGATTGAAGTTTTGTCCAATGAATTTTGGCATGCCTCATCCACATGCTGGCCGCGCTGTCACTGTTATTAACGGTTGTCGAGATCTAAGGTCTCCCGTTTTTAGATTTTATTGAAATGTCAATATGCATACTGTCAATAGTAATTAATAAACAGATACTTGGTAAAAAAAAAAACAGTTTACTTTTTCGCAATTTAAACTTTTTCTCCGATATCAGTGTGTATGCACTATGCAATACGCATCTTCAGAAATACATACTCCTGGTCCTGTCGAACGTCTTTATCTTTATGCCATCCACCTTTTTGGTGTTCACTTCTAGTCTAAATAAACGGCATTTACTATTCAAACTGGAATTATGTTATTATTTATTTATTTATCCTTTAAATGCTGGAGAATACATAAAATGTTACTTAACCAAATAACACACTTTTTGATAAATATTTATTAAACCGCATAGTAAGTGCTGATAAAATTAAAGAATATGATACAAATTAAAAAAAAATAGTACGTATTGTTTACTACCAAGGCAACAGTCGGTTTATTATCACCATGACTATATAAGGCTCGATTTTCACGAAAGCGTGGCTCCTTCAAATAACCGTTACGTCACATTTAAAAGTATCCCACTACTATAAATCTCACATTGAGAAATAGATAAATGACTTGCAATGAATTCAACACACTATTATTCAATACTAGAGGGTACCTACCCGTGAAAATCACGGAAGCTTGCTTAAATATGTTTTTGTGTAACTACTTATTACTATTCCACCCTTCAAAGATCCTCGAGTAAACACAGGAAGATCACGCAAGGCTCCGTCTTTTCCCCGTCTCTCCAATATCGTCATGAAAGTCGTGTGACCAGATTCATATTGTCGACTTTTTTAGTTAACACCCACCCTGAAAGTCACAAAACTCCTCTTACATCTCTATCTACATACATAGGTACTTTACACACATATAGTAGATGGTGTTCGATTTGCAATCTTTACGTGTAGGTATAGGTACGTACTATATAGTATGTATGAGAATTCTATTTTCATTTTCTGTTACGTTGTATAAAATGGTACTTAATGGATTATTTCCACCAAAGAAATATTTCAAAACTATTTTCATTCATAATTTCATTAGTAGGTACGGTATCATTCGATATTTCAAATTTTTCATTCATAAAAGTTTAAAATAGTGAGACTTCGACGAAAATGTCTAGTCACCAACGAAGGCGTCGCTGCTTTAAATTTACATACATATTCATCGAACTTGCAAAATTTTCCAATGGGCAAGCGTTACATACCTACATGACTTGGATAATACGAGTATTATGTAATGGAATATTTAGTACCCAACTAGAATATACGGAGCATCCTCCTAGACACACCGGTAAGACGTGTAGGCAGAGAGTGCATTTAGGCCCATTAATCACATTCGCACTGCAGGTCAACGAAATATTTGAAATGATTTATTATATTAGGAAATTGAACACAATTGCTTTCAAGAACTATGGGTAAGTAAAATATTGCTTGTGCAATAAGTCCGCCCTTTAGCACACAGTATTGTTTTGTAGGTAACTTTTGATATTTTTTTTGCTAATAAAGATTTATTTATTTAACTGTTATTAATAACACTAACTTTCATAAATATTATAGGTACTACAAGAGTGCTACACCATATTGAAAAATTACTATGTAGGCTTGTCTTATGCCCGATCCCACCAACTACCACCTAGGAAGCAGACCCCTAAGGAATTTCCATACAAAACCACAGACAATTTGAGTGATTATTATAACTGTCATAACCTTTAAGATATAAATCCATACAAAATACAACATGCAGCTCTACTTAGTTAGGTGCCCAAATATCTCCGCCCAGAATCTCCCTCACTTAAGTAGCTGCATGTTGTATTTTGTATGGATTTATATCTTAAAGGTTATGACAGTTATAATAATCACTCAAATTATCTATGGTTTTGTATGGAAATTCCTTAGGGGTCTGCTTACTAGGTGGTAGTTGGTGGGATCGGGCATTAGTCCACCTATAAGAATCCTCATTTTCTCTACTTACTTACTTACTTACTTTCCGTGTCCGGAACACCATCAAATTTGAAACCCCCAATATTCAGCCACCCGGAATTATTATAACATATTGTAATGTTGTCGGCTCAAGATAGAGCAGCATGGAAAAAAAATGAGTGACTACCATACTAGTAGGAAAAAGTAAAAACCGTGATCATTGCGAAAAGCATCTAATAACGCCCATATAATTTCAGACGTGGATTAAGGGTGGTTGAAAAACAGTGGTTGCATAATATGAAAATTCGAATTGATGGACGTAGGTACCTCTATCTACGGTTGAAATATACCCATTTCGATTGAAAAAACTCCGAATACCTAAAATTGGCTTGCCGCGGCTCTTATTAGGACAAAGGCATTGAAAGAATCTGGGATTGTGTATCACAACTCAAATACTTTCCTACAGACTTAACAATGAGCTAATATTTTGAGTCATGAAGTGCAAAATACAGAGATTCGAACCCGGTACTACCATATTGAAAGCCCGCGCTTCAACTAGCTGTACCAGTACTCAAATGCTCATGCTCAATATCAATGTAACAGATTCAAATGTGCTAATTAAACAACACTTTAGGCAATCAAGGTATGAATTAAATTATCTACCCCAATATTTTGGCTACAAAATTTCGGTGGGTGAATATTTAACGAAACATAATATCACCAACAAAAAAAAAACAACAACAGTAGATAGGCACGTTCAAATTAACGAAAAAAATTGGAATAAAAATTTGCATTTTGTTAAGTATGCAAATGAGCTGTTTGAAATTCTCCGGCATTAGCTAAACACATATTAATAGGGACAATTAAGCCAGAGAAACAC
Source organism: Ceraclea dissimilis (assembly GCA_963576895.1). NCBI lineage: Eukaryota > Metazoa > Arthropoda > Insecta > Trichoptera > Leptoceridae > Ceraclea > Ceraclea dissimilis. Next base: position 4,224,714 of record OY756360.1, read on the forward strand.
CTTTACCAATTACGTGACACCCTCCAAACCACCCAACACAATCTCCCTTTTTTCAAAATGATATCCTAACGAAATGAACCCCACCTCAACCGAGGCCCCAGTACTCCCCAGGTGACTACCCGCGAAATAAAGTTACACGTAGTTGCTACATATTATCTCAATGTTTTATTTAATTCTATTGAAACGAGGCGACAAAGAGAGAATTGACAAAATGCTCTGACAACGCGGCGCTTCCAATACACCAGGACATTCCCAATGAGGACTCACTCCGCCTTGAGTCCCGCCACCCTTTCTAGAAACTTGGGAGGGATCTTATGGTAAATGAATACGACACAAAAACCGAATGGAGACGTGTTTGGAGGGAAAGCGGCATAGACACCGATGGGCTTGTAGGGGACCCCTCGACAATGCCACCTGGTAGCCACTTGCCATGCCGCTTGTGGTGTAACCTGAACAGAATCAGAACGGGACACGGAAGGTGCGGTCTCCTCCTCCATAGATGGGGCAAAAGGGAGCACCCATATTGCCTCTGTGGAGGGGTGGAGTCTGTCACCCACCTCACCAGGGAGTGTCCACTCTCGGGCGGCCGCGCTTCCTCACCCCTCTTCGCTCACTATATATTTTTTGTCATCCTTTCATCTTTCATTCTCTCAACACGCACAAACCATCTTAGTTTATTCACTTTCATTCTCGTCACAACACCTGTCCTGCAGTCACTCATTCCCCTGATAACCTCATTCCTTGTCAAACCTCTTTGTAGTGAACATCTAAGTACTAATTAAATTCCAAGTGGGTACCTATATGGTCTCATCAATATTATTTGTCTCCGGAAAATATTCCTGTAAAACGTAGCAAAGCGTAACTCAGTGTAATGAGTTTTAATGTAATAATAACGAAATAATTGAATGAAGTTACAACTGACACAATTTCCGCGTATACAAATTTCATTACAAAACGGACATTTGTATGGGAATGAAATGACACAGCCATTTTAGTATGTAATAGAATTGACAACTTTTTAAAAAATCTCTTAAAATTGTAATTTTCAATGATAAAAAATGATTAAATATATTTATTGTATGAAAGAAATAGAACACATTTAAAAAAATGTGTGACTGTTTCCGTGAAAATAATGTTTATTTGATCATAAGCAATTATTTCAAAGTCAATGCACAGCCTTTTTGTCAGAGGAAGAGAAAAATTGGCAATGTCCGATTTACAATCGCAACCAAATCTCATTACGCCGTGTTTCAATCCTTCAATATATCTTTATGTACTTGTATGTCTTTAGATGATATTTTGAAGCTCTATGGTCATTAAAATAACGTAATTGTATATTATTTTCTATACATTTTAGATAATGAATTTTCAGCCAAGTAGGTGTACAAAAGTAGGGCCCAGAAGACCGGGCAGACCCCTAACCACATGGATGTCCACAATCGCGAGAGACTTAAAGGAGGCGAAGCTTCGTGCGGAGGATGCGGGGGACAGAAGTACTTGGAGGATGAGGACTAGGAGGGCCGACACCAAGTAAATGGGACAAAGGCAAGGGCAAAGAAGAAGAAGAAACAAAATATTATTTCACTAATCCAATGACCTTTGCTGCACCGAGACCTGTGTTATATGGGCTCGAATAAATCGAATATCCTAGGGATTCCACAGAACCTCTTATGCTTCATCCACATGCTCCCCGATCCTCCAAGTTTTTTGTGTGAATGAGTAAAAAGACTTTAACCGTCGATTACGTATACAATCCAAGACAATCACCCCGTCTGCACGTCTTTTTACTCATTCACACGAGCGTCAGCAGGCATATGGTAGATACATTAGAGCGTCAAAACCTGGAATGTACCTACTTATTATTATGAGTTGTACGTTGTGTTACAAGCAATTATCGTCCTTTATGAAAAAAAAATCCTGCTATCATAAAATATGTGACTTAATAATATTATAGGTAGGTAGGTTTTTCATTGCAGCGCGAGGCCATTAGTTCATAATGGACGTAGTCAAAAAATGCTCTTAATTTTACTGTTAATTCAATTCCTAGGCATAAAAGTGTTCCAAGTACCCATCACTGTCAATGTGCCATTTAAAAACCCTCGTATTTTTCACGATTAAATGTTCTATAAAAATAGAAACATAAAACACTACTACATTCAAGAATAAAAATACATGAAAAAGTGCCTTTATATTATAACACTCACTATTTACTGTACATATAATTTTTAGTGCCGTTATTTAAAATGGCTCCAAAAATTTTAACAATATGCATAATGCATATACCTGTACAGCGTATATGTATTTTAGTGTATCAAAAAAACAAAAACTATAAGATTTGTTGTCACATACGGTACTAGGCTATGGTGAATATTTTCTAGTGCCACTTTTGTAAACTACTAATAATAATTAATGTTATAATTGATGGAGGTAGGTATGCGATTATTTTCTCGAAGATACATGAGCCGTTTTAAGACGATATGACGAGATTTTTTTTTAATTTCTTAGTAATTTCGCCGTTTTTTTGTCTCGGTAACCTTAAAAAGAGTAGTTTAATTTGAAAACACGTATAAATATACTTGCTTTATTATATTAGCTATAGAATTACCGATAGCATAATTTCAATAAAGTTTAAAAAACGACACTAAAAATTATTTAATTAACTGAAAGTTTTTCGTAACATGCGAAATTGACTACAAAAATATATGAAATATGTGAAAAATATATGAAATATATGAAAAATATATGAAATATATGAAAAATATATGAAATATATGAAAAATATATGAAATATATGAAAAATATATGAAATATATGAAAAATATATTTCATTCCGAATTGTGATATCTTTAAGGGCGTAATATAAAATATGAGGTAAGTATAGGTTTCGACGTTTACGCCCCATATTTCCATTGGTGTCATAATAATCTGAGAATTACGAGGCGGTAATCAAAAAAATTCAATTACGTGAAAGTGTCTGCGTTATATTAGGACACTCTTTATTACTATTATTTTAGTACTGTGCTTCCGCTACATGATCGTGATGAGTCGCGTCCGAGTGGTGATCGTGAGTAAAAAGGCGTGTGGATTGAATATTTGTCTTGGCGTATTTGCCGACGGTTGACGCCTTTTTACTCATGAACACCGTTTGCTCGGAATTCGGACAGGCGTGAGGCTGTAGCAATATACCCTCCCAATTCCTAACCTTATGACCTAAGGTAGACATTCCAGTAAGTATACGCGAGCTACTCACCACTGGCATGCTAGTACGTAGTAGCATGCCAATTTTTCAAAAATGACAAAATAGATGATGACAGGGTAATCAACATAAAATTAGAAATCCCGTATTTTCACCATTCATTGATAGAACATGCATAACATTCAAAATGATGGAAAAGTCTAAATTCTAACATGGCATAAATTTTACATGCACACATATTTAGGTGAAATTCTGATTAAAATTTATTTTAGGTACTCGTAGGTACTAGGTATGAGATAATTGTAAAAATAACGTCATATTTTAGTTAGTACGCATTGGACCGCATCAGTTACAGAATTGGACCTGTTTACATGAAAATTTACATACATTTATTTTTTTTACATTCTTTGTTATACCTATTTATCATTTTCCGAAGTATTTTATCTTTTAAATCTTCGGCATTTAGAAACATAGGAAGTAAATATTGATTTCTATTTCCGTAAAAGCAACTCAATGAGCTTTTTGTCACTTTCTTTACTTGACATATATGTAAAGGAAGTTCTAAAGCTTGAAATACTTGTATGTAAGCACTATACTCTTCTACTTCATGTCTTATCCTTACTCAGCTTTGCACAAGTCTCTTGGGAAGGACCGCGCTGAACAGGAGTTTGTACTATACACAGTACTTGCCTTCAATATCACATGTACTATATTCAGTGGTAGAATCCTGGAATAATACTTACTTGACTGTCTGTCAAAGGTATTCAAAGAAAATACACACCGACACACAGTAGGAACATGTACATATCATTATTACTAGGAAGCCTGTATGTCAATTGTATGTGGTTATCTAGATAGACAGGTGTACTATAGGGAGGAAAGTGATTTCACATGTTTGGAACATAATTAACTACTAATTATTCAGTTACATTGAAATGAACATAATTTCCTTTCACACAGGCAGCTCTACAACGTTTTCCAAAGGAACACAGGAGTGTCACAAGCTCTCGTAGTGTTCGTTTCTTCATCTATCACGAATACCAACCAATTACAGAATACGACTTAAGGGCTTGGTACCAAAAATGACGTCACAGTCATTTTAAAGTCAAGGTTCAAAATCGCGTGAAAAATTGCATGATCAAAATGGTGAAAATAGCGTCTTTTTTCACTTTTTGGGGGTTAATTTTGCGTCTATCAAAAACCTTTAAGGTTATTCCCTAGATTTCAATGCATATTATCAGTTCAAAATAAAAAAATTCCCCGCGACTTCCGGGAAACGAGTTTCCGTCTTTTGGAAAAAAGATCAGAAGTGTTTTACACATCTTTTTTTTTTTGAGAAATCTATAGAAGAAATAAAAAAATCTTTTACGGTTATTCCCTAGATAAATGTTCAATTCATCTACCCTATTTTGTTCCATAGCATATTTAGTAACGGTTGTCGAGATATAAGGTTTCACGTTTTTAGAAATTTTGAAATGTCGTAATGCATACTCTTATGTGTGCAATTTTCTTTTTACTTACCCTGAGAATCGACGTTCAAACATCGTAACTAGAACTGGCAAGAGCAAGAGTATTATTTATACACGTACAGTACACATTACACGTGTCTGAAAGACTCCAAGGCGCTATGGTAGGTACTAAACATGGATAGATTCTTGGGAAGTGTCGTATCAATACATTTGACGTTCCGTAGATTATACTACAAATAGCTATATATTATTATAGTAGCTGAGACAATCAGCGGTTTTGATACGAAATGCCAAGGGATTTTTATTTATGTATAAAACACACGACATGTGTTTGATTGGCAGGAGAATATATAATTCACGTAGCCGAAATACGAAGAAACGTATATTTAGAATATCATTTACCTCGAAGTATTGTGTAGGTTGTTCTTAAAGACATGTGTCGAAATATTATACATTATTGCTACCACGTAGATATCTTATTATAATTGTAGGTATGTATGTAAGAATTATACACAGGGATCTTTTTATTAGGTACCTATGGGAAATCCTAAAGTATTGCTCGCATCTTTCAAGATTATTTTTTCGTATTTCGTCTAGGTATATAATCAGAGTATTTTGGAGAAAAATAAATAAAAAAATATCTTATAAAATTCGGTGATGGTGTTATGTTATAAAATATATACTTAATGTGTTTTACGGCAGATCATTGATGTAGTTACCTATCTCTACATATAGATCTTTTACTGCCAGTACATACTCGTATGTGTGGTAAATGCTAGCGCCGATGACTGTTTGACGTGAATTCTGAGTTGTTTATAATACAATAAGTTCAGCATTCGATCCTGTTATCACCAAGTACGCCTCTGATGAAACGTCCATTGGAACTCTTTGGGTACATTCCAATCGGCGTCGATAGATATGATTTATTTAAGAGTACGTATGTATACTTATATTTCAAAAATTTCTAAAAATGGGAGACCTTATATCTCGACAACCGTTACTAAATATGCTTTGGAACAGAATAGGGTAGATGAATTGAACATTCATCTAGGGAATAACCGTAAAATAGTTTTTTAATCATGTACTACATGTCAGATTTCTAAAAAAAATGTGAAAAACACCTTTTCCAAAAGACGGAAACTCGTTTCCCGAAAGTAGCGGAATATATTTTTTTGCTTATAATATGCAATAAAATCTAGGGAATAACCGTAAAAGTCATAGGGACTATTTGTCTACTAATATTCCTATATTTTTTTAATCGCTTTTGCTCCATTTTACAACGCGAAAATTAAAATGATTGACGCTTATATTAGGAGCGTCGAGATTCCTTATCAAAATATTAAAATTGAGAAATTAACAATGAATTCAAAGAATAAATTCTACCAATTCTACACATTGTTATTTTATGGAAATGATAATTTACATTTTTACGAGTGTATATACACGATACCTACTATGAAAGACTGTCGCTATCGGAATGGATCGTGAGTGTTCTAATTTCGATGTCGACAATTGTAAGACACCCTGTACATGTTGGCGTCAAACTTATTCCCCGAAGAAACATACAATATTGATGCGATTTATTTGGTCCTTCAGAGAAGACTTAATCTAGAAAGACGGAAACAACACACACGTGTATGAAAATGCTTCACAGGAAATATTAAGAGAAAATGATCACAGTTTTCTAAGAAAAGATTTAAAGTGGCTTTGAATAACAAACCACACACAAAAGTCACTTCTGAGAACATTGTTAATACGAGTATTCCATATCTCCCACTGATGACTTTCCAAGTTATTTCTTCTTCTCTTACTTCCCTTCTTTATTTTATTTATATTAAATTTAGATTTATACAATATCATAATATATAGAATAATTTGCGGTGTGTGTCTACTATGTATCTCAGTTTTTGTGTTTTTGTTTTTATATATGTTTTTGTGTAACCACTATTACTACTCCACCCTTTGTCGACCGAGGCCAGAATGTGGCTTCGGGATCTAAATGTGATCTTATAGCGCCTGACACCATACGAATATATACTCCACCCTTCAAAGTTCCTCGAGTAAACACAGGAAGATGACAAGGCTCCGACTTTTCCCCGTCTCTCCAATATCGTCATGAAAGCCGTAAAACCAGATTCATGTTGTTGATTTTTTTTAGTTGGTTTACCCACCCTACATACATAGGTACTTTACACAAGGTGGGTACATTAAATAGTTCGGTTTGCAATATTTACGTGTAAAGGTAGTATGCATGAGAATTCGATTTTCATTTTCTGTCACGTTGTATAAAATGGTACTTACTTGATTATTTCCATGAAAGAAATATTTCAAAACTATTTTCATTCATTATTTCATTAGTATACAATTCGATATTTCAAATTTTCATTGAAAAAAGTAAGATTTCGACGAAAATTTTTAGCCACCCATAAGGCGTCGCTGCTTTAAATTTACATACACATTCATAGAACTTGCAAAATTTTCCAATGGGCCAGCGTTACATACCTACATCATGACTTGGATAATACCAGTATTATGTAATGGAATAATAAAAATTATGAAAAAATGTGAAAAACACTGCAGTTTTTTTTTCCGAAGGACAGAAACTCGTTAATTGAAAGTCGCGGTGAATCTTTTTTTTGTGATGATAATATGCAATAAAATGTAGGAAATAACTCTAAAAGTTTTGAGAAGAAAATGGAAAAAACGCTATTTTTACCATTTCATCATGCGATTGTTTATGCAATTTTGAACCTTAATGCCGTGGGAAATTACCGTGATGGCATAGTTGGGTCGAAAGCCTTAACTGTACCTTTTAATCTTCGCAATATTGTGTGGTAGGCAGAGAGGACAGAGCGTCACACCTTCATACTCCTACAAACACTTCTCATAATTCTCGTATAACCTAAACACGTGTCTTTCTTTCAAAAGGTATTTGGTAAATATACTTTGATCTCTATAAATTCTACGAAAAAACTTATCACGTCTTTATTGCGATCTCTAGCTATCTTCAATCTAAATCTAGAAAGATAATTATTGTCACAATGCTTTTAAACCTTCTTTGTTTGTTTCACATAATAATATCATAAGGGTGGTCGGGTGGTTTAGGGGGTGGGGAAAGGATAAAAAGAAAAGAGATACAGTCTACGGTCAATTGAACAGCACTCTCCGTTATGTAGAACCGGACGTACGGTTGTCTTATCCCCAAAGGACGACAAAACTCTTTCGAAAGCTATCAAGCCTTCCACCATCAGATTGTTTACATGAAAGCTCGTAAGTGCAACACATTTGTGAAACTATTGATTCCGGATAATGCCAACACTACGATCGTATTATGGAATCCTATACACTCGTATTCGTGAAACGTGCTTCAAAATAGAAAGCAATATTGTCTATGAACAAAATGGTCTAGGTGAAATCCAGTGAAAATTTTAAAATATTTCAGTGTAGCTATACACTTATAGTGACTGTAAAATTTATTTGATTGTGTTGTATGTAAACCATGTAGGTATTAATATTGTTTTATTTTAATTTATTTAACTCAGAACTATCTCTCTCTGTTTAGGCAAAACACCCGGTTTCGAGTGATACAGAAATATCTCAGAACTACCGTCTTTGAAATTGTTGAGGTAGAATTACTCATTTCAATAAAGACTCAAAATATCAATTGCTTACGCGTACTTTTTTTTTTCCTATGACGGTAGATGATACATCGATTAATCGAATTATGCATTTTATGTAAAATTGTTCTCAACGCGATATAACATTCAGAAAAGATGAAAAATTGACGAACTATCGAACAATCAGTAATAAAGAGATTCAACCAAATATTGAAGAGCAACTTTTGAAACGTGCAATAGGTATTTTATGGGCGAAAAACCATGCGTATTATTGTATTAAGGGCAATTATCATGCGAATGGCCTTGAGCGATTGGGCGTGTCTAAATTTCTTCCGCGCGGTAACCCCTTCCCCTTTTTGTATAGAAATCTGATGTTCAATCAACGCAGATTTCACGTCTGCAGGCCACAAGATTGTGGGGGGAACTGAGGAATGATATACAAACATCTCGCTTATAACACCAGAATGTTTGTCGTTAAGATCTATTATTCAACTTGCGCGCGTTATCGAGTCTCGTCAAGGCGCATCACAAAAATATTCAAATGTAGTTTTTTAGATATTACAGTAAAAATAATAATGATTTCGTAAAAATTAAACAGTAATCGATTAGATATATAAAATACCTATCAATTGAAAAAAAATACATATTTCTATGTCAATTTGTTTTTGAAATATAGCTTTTATAGCGTCAAAAACGGGTGTTTTTAAATATTCTATTACAATAAAACTATAAAACATACATTTTATTTTAAAGAGGAATCCATTAGAGAAAAGATGAAGGAATACAATATATTTTTTTCAAAGCTATATCTTTAAAGGATGCGGTTATATAACTTTTGAAAAAGTACCGAAAAGCACCGAATGGCATTGTTATGGCCCTTAAGTATATTATATTATCAGCATTATGCGTTTTAACGATTCATCAAAAACAACGCAGCATTGCCTAGCGTCGCGACGCCAGCAAAGCGTGACGCTGCACATTTATTCATCAAACTACCCTCTTTAATCAATCAGTCTAGGCATCCCTTGAAATTCATTTGTTTACATTGAACAATCCATCGAATATGGAAAATATTGTAATAAAAAGTTTGCTCCTGCTGGAAAAATTTCAGAGGAACGGAATTATTTTTAATCAAGAATCAAAATTCTTACCACTATTCTTAAAATCTTCTTATCTAGTTTCAATCCTCGAGATTGGTTTGCAGCAAATTCCTACATCTTGTTCTCCATTATTCTCTGTCTTTAAAATATATCCTCGTTTATCCATGTTTCATATCTTAGGGTGGACACACACATCGTGAGATTCATAATCTTAACATGATTTATTTTGATTTACAAATTTATTCTTGTAAAGCGTTGGATTTTTCCTACATTCCGTCATAATCTTAAATTTGATTGTTTATTCGTTGTTAAAGTTAGATTAAAATTACGTACATAAAATATGTCAAGGTTCTTCCTCTAAGCAAAACTCTTAGTATGAATTCAGATTTAATAATGTGTGAGTCTACCCTTAGCATTATATCTTTAATATTAGCTGAGTAATAATTGCACGTTCAGTTTCTTATGTGCCCTATAATTTAAATTCAAATAGTTTTTCCACTACATTAATTGCAAACAATACATCGTAGCTACAGAAGATCTGCAAACTCCTCTCCGATGTGAAAAGATCTCGTGTATTGGAGAGCAATTCAATGGACATATATCTTTACATTAAATCAACAAAAAATGTCAAACAAAAGTACCTACTTACTAGATATGTACTTGTACACACAAAATAAAAAAAAAATAACATACAGAAGTTCAGCCAAGAGACAAATTATTGTATTTTTTTTTTACATTTTGTGAGAACTCTAAAGGCGCCGAAAGGAATAAATCATACGTACCTACATGACTCGTCTGTGAGTGATTTAAATAAGCTCAATATTTATTATTAGCTAAAATTAAATATAAATTAATATTGCTGAAAAGCAAACATATCAATATTATCAGGAAATATCCATTTTAAACAACAAACATGTTAAATTATTATTTTAATTATTGTGAACATCCCCCTCAAAATTATTATACTTACATCCGTATCCGTTTCTCATTCGATATATCGCTTAAGGGTAGGTACATTATTATTAATAAATGTGCCTACCTACTCAAAAAATCACATATTTTCCTTATTCTTAACATGTTCTTCTGCGTACAAACACTTAATGCTGACATTTATTGCTGACATGGATGTAGGTTGTCTAAGAATATATAAAAAGTAATTCTTAAGAGAAAAATTCTCAATTGTTTAACCAAACATTCCATATAATCTTAAATTTTAATATTATCCTACAGGACACTTAAGAGTGTGCATACCGACATTTCAAAAATTTCTAAAAACGGGAGACCTTCTATCTCGACAACCGTTGCTAAATATGCTTTGGAACAAAATAGGATAGATGCATTGAACCTTTATCTAGGGAATAACCGTAATAGATTTTTTATATCTTGTATAGATTTCTCAAAAAAAAAATTAAAAACACCTCTGACCTTTTTTCCGATAGACGGAAACTCGTTTCCCGAAAGTCGCGGAGTATTTTTTTTTTCTTGTACTGATAATATGCATTAAAATCTAGGGAATAACCGTAAAAGTTTTTTGATAGACGCAAAATTAACCCGAAAAAATGGAAAAAAACGCTATTTTTACCATTTTATCATGCGATTATCACGCAATTTTGAACGTTAATGCCGTGGGAAAAGACTGTGACGTCATTCCTGGTGCCATGCCCTTAAGTACCTACGTCTCGTTATATGCCAAATACCTACGATATTTATTTTGAATAGTTCACATAGTGTCACAACTCCACTGGGATAAGCTGTTTATTTTTTGTCAGTCATTGTATTTTGATTAATAAATTAGGTAATTTGACTTTGGGGAATCAACTCGAAATCGAGTGATTTTTGATTTTAAACGTTAAATATACCTACCTACAAAATTTAATTTAACTTTAAAGAGTATTTAATTTAATTAAATACTCTTTAAAGTTGATTGGACATTTTTGGAAGAATTACCGCTTCAAGAGGGGTTAGCTCAGTTCTATAGTGTGATTCGTGATAGGGTTATTAGACATGTGCCCGTGTCAACCTATTTTCCCTCAAATTATCCTGATTGGTTTAGCAAAGAGCTAAAAAATAAAATATTGGATAAAAAACTCGCTCACAAAGCTTATAAGGATACTGGAAGTTTGGGTGATTATACTATCTTTCAGGATCTCCGTAGGGATTGTAGGAGGATGACTGATGATTGTTACAGGAACCATATTGGTAGGGTTGAGGATAGTGTCAGGTCTAATACTAAACGACTATTCAGATACTCTAATTCTTTGAGATCCGACGACTCCCCTGTTCCTTGCTCAATGCAGCTTGGCAGCAAATCAGCAAATACCCTCCCGGAAGTTGTAAATTTGTTTGCTGATTATTTCAACAGTGTATATGATAGTACCTCTGTCCCACGGCCCTGTTTACCTTTGGAATCTCAAATCAATCTCCAATTATACTCATTGAATGTTGAGATTAAAGATGTTGTTTCTGCCATTAGAGAACTTGAGCCTAAGACGAATGGTGGTCCTGATGAGGTCCCCCCGATAATACTCAAAAACTGTATGTTTAGCTTGGCGTACCCTCTCTATATAATTTTTAACAGATCTGTCTCTGCCGGTCAATATCCTGAGTACTGGAAGAGTGGGTACCTGACACCTGTATTCAAATCTGGAAGTAGGGATGACGTGTCTAATTATAGACCCATATGTATGCAATCAACTATACCGAAGATCTTTGAAAAAATTATACTAAACAAGATATCTTCCTCCATAAATGGGACTATTACCGAATACCAGCATGGTTTTATGCCTCATAGGTCAACTCTTACCAACCTTATGGTCTATGAGAATTATATCTCCCAAAGTATGGCTTGCAGGACTCAGGTGGACTCGATCTATACTGATTTTAGCAAAGCATTTGACCGGGTTGATCACTCCATTCTTTTGCATAAATTGTCCGCTATGGGAATCACTGGCTCGTTGTATGACTGGTTTTCTGACTACTTGACTGGCCGAAGACTGATGGTACGTGTTGGTGACGCTGTCTCATACTCGTATGAGGCAACAAGTGGGGTTCCTCAGGGTTCCCATCTTGGTCCAACCCTATTTATATTGTTTATTAATGACATTGTGAATATATTCTCTGATGTGAAAATTCTAATATACGCCGATGACTTAAAGATCTATAGGGCTATAAGGGATGCTGAGGACTGTCATGTTCTTCAGAGCAACTTGGATAGACTCTGCAGATGGTGCTCTGACAATAGACTGGTGCTGAATGCCAAAAAATGTCAGGTAATGCGTTTCTACCGAATTGAAAAACCACAAATTTTTAATTACACTATTGACGATTCTGCACTTCAGTCAGTTGATGAGATTCGGGACCTGGGGGTTGTATTTGATCGTAAGATGAGCTTTGTCAGTCATATTGACAGTATCTGTGCTAGGGGCATGAGACTTCTTGGTTTCATTCTTAGAATTTGTAAATCTTTTTTAAATATTTATACCCTTAAGATACTCTTTGTTTCGCTTGTACAGAGCATCCTAGAATACAATAGTACTATCTGGAACCCCTGTTTTGAAGTACATGTTAAGAGTCTAGAAAGAGTTCAACGGAAATTTCTAAGGCACGTGAATTATAGATTGGGCATTCCAAGGGAACAATTAGATTATAATTGTTTGCTAACTTATTTAAACATTTTGAAGCTTTCTGATCGTAGAACGTTGATCGACCTGATGACCTTATATAAGATAATAAATGGAGATATGGATTGCCCGGAAATTCTGGGTCAGATTAATTTTCATGCACCCTTGAGAGCAACCCGTCAGGCATTGCCTTTTTATACTCGTGCGTCTACCACGGCTTATAACTACAACTCGTCTGTGAATAGGTTGCAGCGAATGGGTAATGGGATCGCTGAGTTTGCGGATTTCTATGGGGATACTCTATTAAGGTTTAGATTCATTGTTCTCCGTTTTCTACTGTCACATGCCCAGCCACTGATTTGACGGATTGATACTTTTTGACCTCTTGCAATTGTATTTTGTTATTGTTTTTATTCTTTTCTGCTGTACAGAGTGATTGACTTATTCTTTGCAACCTTTTATAATTGTGTTTTACTGTCACTTTATTTTTATCTATTATGCAGAGACTGATTGTTTTTAACCCCTTATAATTGTATTTTATTGTTGTTTTATTCTTTTCTATTATACAGATTGACAGATTGATCGTTTTTAACCTTTTTACAAAATGTGTTTTAATGTTATTTAATTCTTTTCATTATATACAGACAGACTGATTGTATTTAACCTTTTTTTATAATTGCACTTTATGATTATTTTATTATTTTCCATTATACACATTGATTGTTTTTTAGCCTTATATGACTGTATTTTATTATTATTATTACTTTATTCCTTTTTAGTACACAGATTGATTGTATTTAACCTTATATAGCTGTATTTTATTATTATTTTATTCATTTCCATTATACATCAGACAGATTAATTTTATTTATTTGACCTTTTTATAATTGTACTTTATTATATTGTCTTTTTTTACTATACAGGCTGAATAGTTGTTTTTAGCCATTTACAGTTGTATTTTATTATTTTAATCTTTTCTGTTGTATCTGTGCTGAATATAACAGTTCGTATTAATGATTATTTTGCCTTACAATTCTATATCATTTATGTTTTTCTCATTTGTATTATGCCTTGTTTTATATTGCTTAATTGATTATGATCAAATATTTTATATTATATATTGTCAAAGGCCGTAGGCCGTGAATTATATTAAATATTAAATATTAAATATTTAGAGTGGGCAAATATGAAGTTTTTTTTTATTAATCGGCATGCTAACCATAAAGAATGAGTGACCTCTAAATAAGGAGTTACGAGGTGAATAAATACTACCTCAAAATATTGTATAATATGCATAAACCATCGCCATCTAGATGAGGTCGATATAAACATTGCTGGTTTTTTGTTCGTACGTATGATAATATAGATAGAATGAATGACCATAAAATATCAAAAAGCGGTGTTTATGTAAAATAGGAGGTATTTGAAAACGACACTGTCCGAGAAAAAGTTTTCGATATTCATGTTCTGAGTAAAAGAAATCGATGAACACGTATGACGAATTTCATGAACAAGACGGAAGCAAGGAAAGCATGTATCCTGTAAGGCAGCAAAGTTTGTTGTTATGCACTTTCTGCTTACCTTCTGTAAGGGACAAGATATGGGAGGAGGACATTGGACAAGTACTACTACCTATAAGAATTTGTTACAAATCACTTCATAGCCTGGACTATATAAACACAATAGACCGGGCGGGGCACCCTGAACCTTCCTTTAATATATTATTATGTCTCTCACGAGAATGGCTTTCCTGCAGCTGTAGGCAAGCTGCGTCAGTCAGTTCTGACCGCAGACAGTTCCGCATGAATCTGTGGCCTGCAAGCACCCTGCAACCCCTTAACAACCTACCCTCCCCACGTTTCACCCTCGTATGTACCTATACAACATTCTGTTACTGAAATCCATTTCTACTGGCTGAAACAAATTCAACATGAACTCCTAAAACTGTTCTCCATATCTTCGATGATCTTCCAATACCTCCTATCTGACACATTTACTTTTGCACAAAATGTTTTTTGAAGCCAACCTCCCACACACGTTCTAACGTTCAGTTTGCTGAATCGATCGTTTGCAAAAAAGCTCCGACCAAAATCTCTGAAATCAAAATCAGGCTATCACTGAATTCATAGAAAGGTTTTGGTTGGATCTTTTTTCGAAAACGGTCGATTCATAGCTAACTGAATATTAGAACATATATGTGGGGAGCCTTAATACGTAATTGAACGAACAAAACAGAAAAAAATGCACGCGAGTAAACTAAATAATGGACACTCCAAAATATTATATTAATTTAGTGATTATCGTCCTAAACATTTTCTAACTATGTAAATACACAAATCATTAATAATTTATTAAACGCGTAGCTAAATACATAGTGTGTCAAACAATTGAATACGAAAATGACAATAACAGTAATAATAATCATCGTTAATGTTAGGTACCACTGACAGTCACAATCCATTTTGATAAATTGCCGGTGATTTGAGAAAACGATAAAATCAATTTTGGCTTGTCAACCGACCACATCGTATCGGTAATGACTTAAACTTTTCTCTATCTCCCTTCCAAGCGAATCACAACTTTATTGTAGTATAATAGGGTTTTCGAACGTGGGATTTTTTTTTATCCACGTAAGAAAAATAAAATAAAACTTTTCGACAGTTTGAATTATTATCGCCTCCTTGTTGATTTTATTTTTGAAAATCGAATTATGGTCGATTCACACCCCACCGGGTCGTCACAATTACGTCACCGTCACGGTATCTACTTGTCCGTCAATTCCGTCAGGTCCGGTTACATCAAACTGAAAATTCGGCGCAAGTCGTGTCGCAACATCTGGGACGAACTTTTTAGAGTGTTCTGAATTATCGAATTAGTAGTCGAAAATACTACAGACTTCATAAAATCATCACCAACAAGATTACCTATACCCTATTTCAAATGTTTCGAGATGGTCGGTAGCCTGGTTGGTAACGCGCTCGACTGTTAATCCAGTGGGCGCGGGTTCAATCCCCGACTTACTCCACTTCACAACACAAGCTTTTAAGCTTTCTGTGAAGTGTACAAAGATGTATTTGGGTTTATTTCGATAAACCCAGATTCATTATAAAAAAAAAAAAAAACAATAATGTCTTTATTTAGTTGTTTGTTTATTATTTATTATTTACAAATGTCTTTATAAGTTTTTTTATAAATTTGGGCCAATATCTCCAGAGTATAAAACCAATAAATTATGTTAATTCATATACGTGGTGTATAGTAGGTATATTTATTATTATTATTTATTTAAGTAAAAATATTACACTCTTCGGCATTACAGCGCTCAGCCTTTGCGCCGAAGAGTGCACACAGAACAAGTTTCGAACAAGACAATAATAAACACGAAAAAAAAAACAACACAACATACAAATAAAAGAGGCAATTTACCCTGGTAGGTATCACAATAACATTATAACAATACATGAACAATATCACCATATGAAGAAAACAAAAAGAAACAAGTTATCTAAACTGAAAAAAAAACATTAGGAACAACCGCATCGAACGCCATTATAAAGTAAACGGTAGTAGGTACCAACGGCGATCGTACTCGTTACTGTCAATCGTTACCTATGTTACTGTCAATATTACACATATTACTCATAACATGTAGTAACCGCCAGTTTAGATAATAATGGTTCTCATTATTACTCATTCGTCATATAAAATATTATAATAAGTACAGAAAAAATTAATTTAGTGTGAATGTAGATAAGACGTAGTAGTAAACCAACGTGTTTAGGGCAGCTGTGACGTGGATCAGTGATGATGACGTGACAGTGACGACACGAATAGTGTGAATCGGTCTTTATTATTTCTCTAAACTTGTTTACGGCTTTTCTCCGTCGTCGAAGCTTTCGAATTCCCTCGGCAGTGAGCTTTTTGTTGTGCAAGTTATTCACTTTAAGTCCAGTGAAATATTTTTTCCTTGTCCTTACTACGCGACCAGCTTTATAATACGCTTTAGCTACTTCTTTCCACATGACACTTTTGTAAAGAAGGATACAGAACTTCAGTTTATCCCAACGATAAATTTAGTCTGACAAAATATCTATGTTGAATATTGAATAACTAGGATCACTAGCCTGCAGGTAAACAGGCGACAATATTACCATAGTATAGTCTGCGTTAATCAACGACTACTAAAGGAAAATTAACAAATATTTAATTCTTCCACTCATCTATATTTGTTTTTTTATCCTTTCTATTCATGCTGTGTATCCATATTTCTTCTTCTTCTTTAGCCCTCCATCGTCCCTTTTCCATAATGAACTAAAACGCCTTACTGCCTGAATGACTGATCGACTGACATACTCACTTGTCAACGCAGAGCCCAAACGCCTGATCCTAGAAAAGTTAAATTGTAAAGACAGATAGGTTTTCATACAAGACCTTCCAGTAAGGAGGGATTTTTGAAAATTCCGTCTTTAAGTGGGTGAAAAATAGGGTTGAAAGTCTTTTAGAGTACGAATATCTTAGGAACCAGACGTGGCGCGAACTTGAGGATAGATTCTCCTATCAAAATTAGTATTATATGCGTGTGTGTGTGTGTGTGTGTGTGTGTGTGTGTGTGTGTGTACAATTTAAAATTAAATTATTGAAACGTATTGATTTTGGCAGCCCTGCCAGTAATATAATATAATTCAGTAATAATATTACTATCCACTATCCATGGAGTGGGTGACAGATGCCCATATGCGCCCTTTGAATGATTAGTTGTGATTTGAAGGGTAGATTGGAGGACAACCGAGTGAGCCGAGCACCGGCGGCGGTTCCTACGACAATCACTCACCTGTCAATGTACTAGTTATTGTAGGCACCTACCAACAGTACCAACCATCACAGTTATTGTACTTCATCAACAATAATTGTTGCACCTACGCCAATAGAGGGCGTTATTTATTTAATATGATTTTTTATTTAAATCTATATTTAGATGGGTGAGGAAGCGTGGCCGCCCGAGTCTGACCTGGTCCGATCATGTCCACAATATCCTCAAGTATGGACGCGTTTTGAGTAGAAGAAATCGGGGAGCGTGTATGACAAATTGCATGAATGTGACGGAGGCTAGTAGTGTGTGCAAGGATAGGGCTGTATGAAGCTCTGTCCTCTCTGCCTACCCTGCAAGGGACGTGACGTGAGGGTATATATAGATAGATAGATTTAAATCTACCTACAACAAGCGATCATATGAAGTAGGTATTAGATGCAAAATTATTTGTTCACTAGGGGTAGCTTATCGCAGTATCTAATTTGAGCAAAATAAACCGTAGAATAGGTATGTGTAACGAGTTCTATGAATATGAAGAAAACAAGACCGTGATAGTTCGAGTACTCGTATATTTGATTGACTGACCTACTTATTGGTAATTATTTATGTAAGTGTATTAGTATGGTTAAGGATTTCAACTGCCTCCAATCTGCGAACAATCAAAATTTCATAACACTACAGATAAGTTAATGGTACTTAATAAGCACAGTTTATATAATGCAAGAAGACGAATAACTCGGTCCTCAAAGAACTTAAAACAACTAAAAACAACGTAACGGCTTATTATGCGGTCGGCGAGTACTGAGTTTATTTTGTCACACCACCAGAAGAGATTTGGGAAACCTCGAAAGGAATATAGTCATGGGAAGTGTTCCAGGCAAAAGAAGTAGAGGTAGACCTCCTGCAAGGTGGTGCGACCAGATTAAAAAAATGACTGAGAGAGACTTGTGCTCGACAGTGCGGATTTCGGAGAACTGCAGAGAGGACTGGAGGCGTCTTGTTTTATCCGTGGGTAGCTCCACAAATCACGAACCTCCTGCTTTATGCAGTATAGTGTATGTATTTATACACTAGTATATACAGAGACGTTGTATGGACGTCGTAAAGTGAATTTTCCGCTTTCCATCCCAACGTGCAATTAAATGTAATCGAATTTAATTAAATTGCAGGAAGTAAATTGATTTCAGTTTATTAGTTAGAAGCAGTTACAATACATGATGCAGGGCTATTAATACGTAATAATGTTATAAGAACTTTGCACTCGGTATTCTGTCACTATGTGCACTGTGCAATATGCAATATGCATGCTTAATGGCCACGGAAGAATAGTAGGTAATAACAAAAATTATAACCGTAAATAATTACCTAACCCAGATCTATTACATGAATTGCAAGACGTACGTACGTCTTCCGAAAGAATCCGAAAGACTTCGTGTTTTTGGAACGTTTTCGTCCATTTTATTTAATGTACTGACCATAATACATACATATTCTGTATGTAAATTTCAAA
This sequence comes from Ceraclea dissimilis, assembly GCA_963576895.1. Lineage (NCBI taxonomy): Eukaryota > Metazoa > Arthropoda > Insecta > Trichoptera > Leptoceridae > Ceraclea > Ceraclea dissimilis. Next base: position 4,244,036 of record OY756360.1, read on the forward strand.
CCTAAATATTTTTCAATAATTTTAAATGGTGCTTTATTTGGATTTCATTTTATTTAGGACCTGAATCCAAAGTTTTCCAGAAAGGACACAGAAGCCTAGATACACCAGGATGATAGCCAACGTCGCGTCGGAAGGATCTGACATAGCACTAAAAGAAGAAGATTCATACATACGTTTAATTAATGTGTATTGTGTACTCTCAAAAAAGTGTTTCCCTCATTGCCAGCAGAATTCTCGAACATTCGAACCCACTACTTGAGAGGGCTTACATTGGTTTCTACTTTTACAAACAGTTAGTCAGATTTCTCCAGTAAAAATTCATTAAAAGGATTTCAGAATAATCCACTCAGTCACATCCGTCCTTAGCTCATTATCCAACACTCTTCAATTGAATTAAACTGCTATTTAGGATGAACAACATACTATAGTAGTAGTATAGGTATAAACCAAACGGGACTAAGTACACAGTGAAACCGCTAAATTGGTATAAAGCAGTGCCAAAACAACAAAATAAGAGATGACACTAAGTTTCCACAAGGGATTTGTCACCAGTATCTCCCATATGAGACTTGTAATACATAAGTATGTTCTATTCCTGTTGTCACTGTTGGCGCCGGGTTACGTGGTTGGCGCTTAAACCACAGACGAGGGTGTGAAGGGCTTTTGGAAACTGGTTCTTGTCAACCCATCAACCACTCACAATATAATCTTCATATGATTTATCATCCCGCGTTAACACCTGTCCGTGTCCAGCAATCACTGACCCCAAATTATCCAACACGGATAAGATGTTTATATTTATGACACACCTACATATAGTTTTAGTATAGCTCGGTCCCTGTAGAGTTTTTTCGACAAACAATTAGATTTTTACTTGACAATTGACTGGGGCTCAATCAAAGCTAGACAAGTCTTTTCTACTGGATAGATGATCAAACAAAAAAGCGAACAAAAAAATAAGAATTTCTATATGATCGATACTTTTGTATTTTACAAAAAATCACCACCTATTCTGAATCTTTTGAGGTGCATACAACTAAACAGTTTTATTAAAACATGCCATGGAAAAATATTGCACAAACTCAAACTAAAAGGTGAAATCGTTATTCGGTGGATACAACTAAACAGTTTTATAAAAACATGCCATGGAAAAATATTGCACAAACTCAAACTAACAAGGTGAAATCGTTATTTCTTCTATGTAACTGAATTTCTCGTATTTCGTCTGTAAAAAAATAAATTTAATAAAATTAAAATAAATTCAAATACCTCCTAAATACCAAAATTCTCATCCCACGATGTTTTACCATAAACTCCATCTTAGTTAATCTCTTTTAAATTATTTATACCATGAATTTGAATTCTCTTTATTTAAGATGAGTCGTCGAATAAACAATGTCGATAAAATATTTAATTTATATGCAAATTTATTGTTTGCCACCTCGATATTAAAATGGTACCATACATACTCATGTACCTACTGTTACTGTTGCTGTGATCCCCCGAAACGGGAAACGACGATCAACATTACATTCTCTTTGCAACGATCAAAGGACACATACATAAATGACGTTGACACATCCCCAAATTGCACCCCCATCCCCCCAATAATCCCCCATAATATTCACGTATGTATTTTTAAGGATGGCCGGGGGTCAAATAACTGCTGAATATTGTTTATCTTTTAATGTCATCAGCGTATCGGGGTCCCCTTTGTTCAGAATGTCCAGTCAGTGCTGGAATTCAACAGTTAAACAGATTCTCAAAATATGTCCATCAATATTGGTATGGTAACAACATGCTAACAGAAGTTTCTATGTGAATAATAGTTATTTGTCCCTCAACAATTACACAACAGACCTCACCAACTTAACAATACGTATATCGTATTTCATAGTCGACATGTCGACATTTAATTAACTTTATTGTGATTTTAGTAATGATAAAAATACAACAAAATGTTTAGTGTCCGTGTGACTTGTTGTAAAAACTTTCAATATATGTCTTTTTAGACAGTTTTTTGAACAAATAATCTTAAAAAAAAAAACATTTTAATTACAGCGCTAAGCTAGGTATACCTACTTAATAACAACGTGTCTACCTACTTATTATAATGAATTTCGATGTTTTTATCATATTTTTCATTATTTGAATATCAAGTGTACACAGAATCATAATTAAAAAAAATCCTCCCTTATTGATTAGTAGGTACGTCATTATACAGGGTGTTTGATAGATGGATGTATCGATTTACAGGGGTGGTAGTACAGGTCATTTGGGATCTTTTGAGCCAAACTTAGCTTAGTCCAAAGTCGCACGGTTCTCGAGTTATTCGAGATTTTAACTTTTTATCGAAAAACCCCGAATTACTCAAGATTTACCCCAATAGTTTCGTAAGTATAGGTACCTACTCAGTTCTGTAATTATTTTTTGTTTCTTGAATATGTGTTTGGTCTATTAAAGTCATTAGTTTCAATCTAAAGAAACAATAATGATAAAAAAAATCGAATTAAAGTTTCGATAAATAATAATTATTTAAAAAACGAGTTACGACTTTGGATGAGATTTTCCTTAAGAATAAAATTGCCTTAAGATTCAGAAATTTGGAAAAAACTTCTCTGATTTATGCTCTTTCAAATGATGTACAAAACATAATAATAAAACATTGGTTTCTTAAAGATATGATACAATAACTTCATGAGATCACTAGAAATTAAAGCAAACTTCCATACATATTTACCAAGGGAATATGTAGGTTGCATACTGAACAATACATGTCTTTCGCTTTCATGTTTTCAAACTTGTATGGAAATTCTCTTAAATAAGCAGTGATCTCATGAAGTTATTGTATCATATCTTTATGAAACTAATGTTTTATTATTATGTTTTGTACATCATTTGAAAGAGCATAAATCAGAGAAGTTTTTTCCAAATTTCTGAATCTTAAGGCAATTTTATTCTTAAGGAAAATCTCATCCAAAGTCGTAACTCGTTTTTTAAATAATTATTTATCGAAACTTTAATTCGATTTTTTTTATCATTATTGTTTCTTTAGATTGAAACTAATGACTTTAATAGACCAAACACATATTCAAGAAACAAAAAATAATTACAGAACTGAGTAGGTACCTATACTTACGAAACTATTGGGGTAAATCTTGAGTAATTCGGGGTTTTTCGATAAAAAGTTAAAATCTCGAATAACTCGAGAACCGTGCGACTTTGGACTAAGCTAAGTTTGGCTCAAAAGATCCCAAATGACCTGTACTACCACCCCTGTAAATATATACATCCATCTATCAAACACCCTGTGTATACATCATGTACTCAGCTTTAAAGATATAAAATAATAAACAAATACAGCATACTCGTGTTACATAGGTACTAATATTATCTTTGTAAAATAAATTATACTTATTTTTTTATGTGGATTAAATATAAAAAAAAAATTGGGAAACACCAGCGGTGGGTTATGTAATACAACAATTTTATGTTTGTATATTTGTATGCATTCTTCCAAACTGAATGTTCCAGACTCGAATCCCAGTGTTGAGAATGAATCTGCACATGACAATACAAGCTTCAAGCTAACTGTGAAGTATGAATGGAAATATTTCGATTTTATTTCGTTATGTTTTCTTTTAACGCATCATTTTTACAAACAAAAGATTTCACCAGAATTACCCAACTAGGTGCAACCTGTATTCGGGTCAATCTCACAAGCATTCACAGAATACTATACTAAATGGAATTAAATGATCTAAAAACATTTTTATTTTGATTACAATGGAACTGACAAAAAACATTGATTTTCACATTGTTTTAGTTTCATCAAATTTAATGGAGAAATGCCTGGTATGAGAGTTAATAGGATGTATATAATATTACGTAATATCCAATGTGTTCCCTTTGTAGTTTGTAGCTGGTTCAGTAATAAAAATCCCAAAGGTTCTCCCCCTTTTTGTTACGCCAGTGTTCGAGAGTAATTAAATGGAATATTGTCTACTTATTAACATGACTAACCCCCGTTTTCACCGACTATAGCTATTCCTGCTCCTAACTGGGTGGCTATCCTACCTACCAAAAAATCCTACCTAATTTACGTTTCACCAACATATTTCCACTTAATTGGGACAAATCCAGCTAAGAAGATTTTTATTTGTAGGGTTGCTGCATGTAAAACAAATTGATCAAAAGTAGTTATTTTTTTTAAACAATGCTTACTTTAGAGAGTAAATAATACAACTTAAACACAGGGATTGTATTTGAAAAATATTTAAATATTAAATATCATTACAAAAATAATTTACAGTCGTTAAATAACCGCGTATTTTTATTTTTCATATTTCACACAAATATTATTACCTAATGGCAACACTAGGCTTTGAGATTGACGCATGCGCGTTTAGGGTACGTGGTAAAATGAAAATGGCGCCTAACAGTAAACATTGTTTGTATGCAAAGTGTCATGTTATGATATTGTGTTCCGTTGTGTTCTAGGACTGTTTTGGAGTTATAAAATAACCCCAGGTCGAAAAAAAACACTACCTGATTGATAAAATTCAATGTGGCGGCCGATTACGTAGTTGGGTGAAGTTTAATATGACAGATCTTACCGTTAGGTGCCCAATTTTCGTTGCCTAAGATAAGTGGGATTCCTAGCCGTTAGGTAGGTATTTTCGCGTGGTGAAACGCAAATGTGGGCTAGGTGACTTTTATCTCTGCTATTCCTCACCTAACCAGTTGGTGAAAACGGGGGTAAGTATAATAAGCAAAAATATTAAAGGCTTTGTGTGACACCTATGTTTTTTTTATCACAGAGCTTGAATTCGTAATAATGAAACAAAGTGTGAACTGTGCAGGTACTGCACGCTCTTTAACCAGGGCTGGATTTGCCAAATACTCCCGTGAAAAGTGTACCTAAATCCGGCTCTGCCTTTTAAATTATTTTCTGCTGGCGCCACATGATCGTCGTGGATCGCGTTCGAGTGGTGTTCGTGAGTAAAAAGGTGTGTGGATTGAATGTTTGTGTTCGACGTGTATGTAGCCGACGGTTGACGCCTTTTTACTCATGAACACCGTTTGCTCGAAACTCGTACGGGCGTGAGGCTGGAGCATTAGATTACAGAGATTACAGAATGATTTTTTTGATATTGCATTTGATCATCGCACCTTTCCAAGTCATTTCTAACTCTCTGACAAGCTTATCATAGAAAACTCGCCCCAGTTAGTATACAGAGTAATTATTGGTTCCATATGTCAATTTTTTGGAAAGTTGATAAAAAATGAATAAATAAGAAAAAAAAACGTTAACTTTATGCATGTCCAAAACTCAACGGTTTTCGATGACCTTTTGAAAATTGAGAATTATGAAAATTTATTATTTAGGTTTTAGCAGTAGCTTTCAAACTACTAATTACTTAGTTTAGATTAGCCCCCGTTTTCACCGACTAGAGCTGTTCCTGCTCCTAACTGGGTGGCTATCCTACCTACCGACAAATCCTACCTAATTAACGTTTCACCAACATATCTCCACTTAATTGGGACAAATCCAGCTGGGAAGATTTTTATTTGCAGGGTTGCAACATGCAAAACAAATTGATCAAAAGTAGTTTTTTTTTTAAACAATGCTCACTTTATCGAGTAAATAATACAACTTAAACATAGGGATTGTATTTGAAAACGCAAATGTGGGCTAGGTGACTTTTATCTCCGCTGATCCTCACCTAACCAGTTGATGAAAACGGGGGTATGTGTATCTCAATCCCAATATTATTTATTTATATATCTATTGAAATTAATTCAGATTTACTTTCTCTATTTATTCACACTTGCATACCTATTACTCTTGTATCTATTAGTGTTCAGATTCGTATTTTTTTAGTTCATGCATACTTGCAGGTTTTCTTCTTTGTTTTTCTTTTTTTTTGATTTTTTGTGTTTGTTATATTGTAGGTAAAATATGGAATCTTTATTGGTCTGTTTATAAGTGATATGTTAATTTATGTTATTTGTTGTTGTGACTGTTTGATTCCGTTAAGAAAATAAAAAATAAAAAAAATAAAATTAAAAACATTTTACCTTAAATGATCTTATTGACTCTCATATTCGAAACATTCGGCAGTGGACCGGGATCAGAACTGTGGAGGAGCTTTTTCGCACTGCCCAGGACAGAGAGGCGTTCTCTCAAGTGGTCGTCAACGTCGGGGGGACCATATTACTATTACCTATTGCAGATTGCTGTGTTCGGAACCAAATCACTCTTAAATATATATTTTATGGATAGGTAATGAGTGTTTTTTGCCATGGTCCCATAGATCGGAGTCCATTTTAATAAGTCTTATGCCTCATACACACGCTTCCCGAGCGTCCACAATTTTTGTACTCATGAGTAAAAAGGTGTTAACGGTTGGATACGTGCACGTGCACGAGCCAAGCAAACGCCCCATCCACACGCCTTTTTAGTCATTAATAGATTCTAAACGCTCGGCTACCGTGTGGCGCCAGCATTAGACTAGTCTAGCTCTACAGACAATTCCCTGTTAGAAGTCCCCTGGTGCAAACTTGGTTTAGTGTTGCTTAATGTGATAATACGATATGGTTAAATTTTTTCGCTACTTTCAAATTATATTTCAGAACTGTTTGAAACAATTTGCCAATTTTCGAATTGTTAGAATAAACTGGCAACATTGTTTATCTAACTTGTGATGGCGGCTTGAAGGGATTATTGGTGTTTTTTTTATTCCGACTCGCAAAACTATCTTGTCTTTAAAATGATTTCTCTAGCGCTACTCTTATAATATTTTCGGCATTGTAGGTTACTTGTAAAAGATACAATGTGAGAATATTGCGAACCTTTGACAGCTCTTATGACAAGATTCGACAATCAGGGCTACCAACAATACAATCTTAAACTCCACTTGCAGGTAACGTCCGAACGGTGGCCAAGACGGATGAAATTAATAATAGCGTACTAATTCGTGCAGTAATGCAGCGTATAATGTGCATCAGCGCTAACTGCACTGCATGAAATGAAAACCTACCTACTCGTTCATAGGATTGCTAACTGCATACAGTGTGAAACAATGAGCTCTATAATGCTACAAAACTCTACATTTTGCTACATTAGTATCAAAGGCGCTCTACCAGAACCCACTATGTCAATTGTTCGCAATTTTGGACTACCTATTATTATTTTTTATGTGTTTTTTTTAGTAAATACCTAAATTGATTTTGCCTGATCGAAAAGTATGTAAAATTTATGACGTTCTTCATTAAACTTCAGATATCTTCTGAAAACATGGCCATCCTAGGGTAACCTAGATAAATTTTATTGACCAGAAACTATGGGACGAGTCTGTACTGAATAAAAGAAATAGAGGGGCGAGTACGATGAATTGCATGGACGTGGAGGAAGCAAGAAGTGTGTGTAAGGATAGGGTAGTGTGGCGTTTTGATGTCTCAAAGAAAATTAGGGTGATCGTTAAGTAAGAAACATGGTCGTCCAAGAATCAGCAAGGAATTCTCATAATAACCAGATAGGTCGGATGCGTGCTGAGTAGAAGGAAACGCAGAGGGTGACGAAGGTTATGAATGTGATGGAAGCGAGAGGAGAAATTTGTATCACTCTGTCCTGTCTGTCTATCCCACAAGGGATACTGGAATTGGTTATATCAGGACATAGGAGAACTAAGGATTTAATTTCTGCCACCTACTAATATGTCCCCTGATGGGAGAAAGCTGCACCCCTGGGGACCCGGTTTTGGGGGATGACAAGGCGATGTATGTCGCCGCATATTGGAGTGGCAGGGTATGACCCACCCGGACACGTAAAGTAAGTAAGTATTACAGAAATATGAGTAGACTAGGTTACTCTTTCTTCTAGGTTGTTCGGGTGTTGGCTGCGTGTCCGTTGATTTTGAAAGCTCGAGAAAATCAACGGACACGCAGCCAATACCTGAACAACCTAGAAGGAAGAGTATATATACCATACTCCGAAAATCCACAACATCATTAGACTGAGTAACATTATAAAGCAAATAGACTTATTGGATTCTGGTTGTATTCCTAGGACGTGTATTAGGAATCCCTCAGCTAGCAGGATCCGCCACACAGCAGCGAACACTATCAGGGGAATGTGGTTACAATGTGAAGCTATTGCCACTAGGTGAATGCTTATTTATTACTCCCTAATATACATACGAATGTTAATATTAAGAGATACCTACACAATACCATTTTTTACCAAAAATTCTCCGTTTGAATAAGTGGGCAGGTACCCTAGACTCTAGACTCCCTATATCTTCAACACACTTGTCAGAGACTGGCTATTCGATTTCTTTTCATGTTCTTTTTTATGCTATCTAATATCTGTTTCATGTTTATAATTGTATAAAATAAAAACCTAAGTAAATCAGAAAAGTTCACATATTTTCATTTATAATTGATATACTCGTATATTTATTATAATAGTACTTATGTAGTAGTTCTATTTTATTCCATTTAAAACCGCGATTTTTTACACTAACGCTTTCATGGATTAACGTCAAATTGCGTTTCATTTTTCAAAATGTAACGCTTTAACGATTAATGAAGTAAACTTTTTAGTTAACGGATAATCGATTAACAAAGTTAACTTTAGGATTAACGGTGCCCACCTCTGCTTTTTACGTAAACATTTACATCAAATCTAATAATACTTAAATGATATATTACAGATTTTGGTGTTACATATACTGGTACTTCCATACACCTTATTAAATAAAAACAAATACCTGCTGTGCATTTAAAAGGATTTAATGAATATTATTATATTAACAATTTGTGACGGAAATGTTAATAGTTTGAGACATTGATATGTAAAGTACCGAGCTTAATACAGCTCACTATGGGACGATACGGTAATCCAGCCACAACCGGAAAAAATCCTCAACCAAATAATTGAATTTGACGCCAAGCCGAGTGAAAATCGGGAGCCATTACCCAACTAACGTAGGCAGAACTGAAGCATTATAGATACTAGAAGGTACTTACCTGTATCATGGAATAAAATGGATGGATGAGCAAATGAACAGACGTAATGCAGTAGCAATATAGGTAATGCACATTGCACACAATAATGTATGGACTTACTTAGTAACACCTAATAAATCCTCTACATTGATGACAAGCACTATCCAAGGTCTTTCTTATATGCCCCAGATTTCGGGGGGGGATAGTTGGGATCTATCCCCCCCCCCCCGAAATCTGGCGAATATACGACACATGACGGACGGAACAATTTTTCTCCGCTGTCTCAGCGCGCCTCAGTTTTTTTTTGTAACGACTTCTTATGTAGATATAAAACATACTAATGTAAAAAAATTTTACGGCGCTATTTACACGATGTCTTTATATACACGTACTAACAACCAGGTCAATCACTTCATCTACTCTTCTAAAAATTTTCGCCTGCGGCGCTTATTTTTTGGTGTGTTTACTATAGGATGAAAAAGTGGCAAAAGGTCATTGCCTATACGAGTACATAGTAAATTTCATTCACATAGTTGTTTGATTGAGAAAATGTCTCCCCCCCCCGGACCAAAAGTATGGATACGTGCTTGATTGATGATATGAAAATCCTGAATTGTGGTTCTGAAAAATCAGGGTAACATTGAATTCAGAGAGAGGTTTAGGTCGGAGCTTTTTTGCAAACGGTCAATTCCGTCAAATGAACTTCCGGACGTGTGTGATAGCCCATAATTTTAATTCATAATTGAAGTTCTTGGGGCCCATACACCTTAGGCTTGTAGTTAGTCGAGTAGGTAGCGAATTAATCACCACGCCAAATATACACTCATATAGAATCTCTGTGTAAATCTAATCCGTTACCTACTATGTACAAATCTATCTATATCTTTCTCGGTGTCTCCAATCGCCTGTCCACAGTGTGTGAGCAGCGTACGCTCCGTTTCTTTGGCCATATTGTGAGAGCGGGTCCAGACAGCCTGGAGCGCCAAATCATGCTTGGGACGGTTGACGGTAGGAGGGGAAGGGGACGACTACAGATGAGGTGGACAGATGTGGTCAAAAGGATCACGGGGGCCAATTTGTACGAATTCACAAGGATGGCGCAGGACCGAGAAGGATGGGCGAGACTCATCCGTGAGCATGGGGGTCACGATCCTCGTAACCGAGGGACCGACTGAGAAGAAGAAGAAGATATCTTTCTATGTATTTAAATCTATATCTATCCATATATTTATTTACTTTATTATTATTTATATTATATAAGTTATCTTTTTCTTTTCTCGGGTTGACTGTAAGATATTGCGTTAGCAATAAGTCCGCCTTTTGGCATAAAACGATTGTCTTATTTTTTGTAATTATGTATTATGAATTTTTGTTATGGCCAATAAAGATTTATTTACTCGACTAAACTACTAACCTAGTGTGAACAATGCCGTAACGCTAGTGTTGTCGCATGCTTAGCAGGCTTTCAAATACCTACCTACCCAACGACTAATTTCTGTGATGCTTCTCACAATTATACTAGGTATATAGATCACTCGACTTCGAGTGAATTGCCGAAGCAAAATCGCAAGATTTCCCGTAAAACGAGAAAAAAATGTTTTAAACATTCACGCACGGATCCAGCACATATTTTTTCTTACACTTTTCGCTCTCCCTTTCCCCCTTTCTTGCTTTTTCCACTTTTTTCTCGACCCAACTATTCTCAGTCCCCGGAATCGGCGCCTGCAAATAACTGTATTGTGAAAAGATAGTGAGGTATAAATAAACAGATGTCGTGGTAAAACGAGGAATATTACCGAAATACTCGTAAAAACTTCGCATGGTAAGAATTTGATTGTTAAGGTTGATACCAGAGTGACAATAGTATCTACTTAATTATATTAATTTAGAGGGGAAATACGAATTGACGAACTAAATCAAGTTATGGTGCAGAAATTTGTTTAATGAGATTAAAGCAGACGAAGTTAATCACATTAATGCACCATCCACAAAAGTACTGGCTACCTAATGCTTGGAATAGGTGTTGATTTCAATTCACACACACATTTTGTAATGGATTCAAAATAGTCCTTGTCACCGTACACCGCACCATCGCATGTAATTATGTCACATTTCTCTACTGATTTTAAATAGCACACCTACAAAAGCTCACTGACTGAATTTTTTGGCATACCTATTTGTGAAAAGATATACATACCAGGCGCGAAGCTACCTAAGAAAACGATTCCCATCGAGATACCTTTTGGAAAAAATGGTAGGTATGATAGTGTCTAATCTGACGTAATCCTGTAAGAAATGTTAGCCCCGGCTTCACTTCTGCAGAAATCCACCCTTTGCCACTGATACCTACATAGAAATAATTAATGATAAGATTAAATTTCAGTTTTAATTTTAATTTTAATGTTTTTTATATTAAACCCTAACCAATTTTGCATTTTTGCCAATGTAGTTTAAATGCAAATAGATATTTCTTTTTATCCTTATAATATTTCGAGATACCTATCCAAAAACAATAATATGTCTATAATATAGGTACTCCTACATAAAAAGAAAATTGTTCTGCAATGGCATCAAGTGCGATCAACCCACTAATGCCATCTAGTGGCGAGTGTACGCATTACATAAGAAAATAAAGTAGTATTATGCGAATATGAACAGTCCGATGTGTTATTTTAACACAATTTAGTGTACCTATATGAGTAAGTGTTAATAGAGATAGATATACTATAGATATATCATTATCGGCTATGTGATGAAGTGAGATGGGGTCATTTTCATTATTTTGTATTATCCAATCAACCAAATTCAATCAACTTGTAGGAAAATCCAATAAATTGGAAATAGGATACTGGCTCTTTGGTCGAGCAGACTACTCTCACTATACACACATTGATAGTTGTGTTGTTAGAGAGATAGAGTGAAAACAATCATTTAGAAGAGAACAAAGTATAGAATAATAATATGTTCATATAGTTATTATAAAATGTCTAGTGTCTGGTATACATTACATAGAGCCATCGCCGGATGCCTTTTGAACTATAATATACCAGTCGGTTCAATGTACTCGTACATCATTATATATTGCGAAACTGATGATCTGAGGTTTCCCATATTAAATATCACCAGAATATTTTAGTAATAAGAAAAATGAAATATTCTTGCATAAATATAAAAACACACAAAGGGCGGGCTTACTGCCAAATGGCAATGTCTGCAAGCCGACCCAAAACAGTGACAATACTAATTATAAGGGTACCTAGCATTATTGAATACGTACATAAATATATACACCAATAAATGTATGAGTACATAAATGGGATGGGATATATGAGGTATGGGAGGGATGCTGGGTGCAGAAGGGACGGGGACGGGATTTGAAATAAAAAGGTAATGCCGCTTCAGTCTACTCTTAAGGTGGAAATTGGAAATGATTGGTGCGAGTCTGTTGGGTAATGGAAGGTCATTCCACAATCGCGCAGCCAAATAATTAGTGAAAAAAGATGTACGATGAATAGGGACTGAAAGCGTGCGTTGGGCACCAGAATGTAATAATTAATAAGGTCGTATAGTATGTACCAAGTCCCCAATTTTATCTGCAGGAATTAGTTTTACACGGCAGAACTCTCAAACTTAGTCATAGGCTATCAAAGAATCAAACATCTACCTACCTATTATGTCCTGATAAATAGAGAAAACACCTAGGTAATTAGGAGACAACATGGGACCAAAGGCGCCTTAGTGTAAAAAAGGTTGCATAATATAATATTGTGCAACGATGTTTCATATACCCATAGTGTTACGTTGTACATGCATCATAAAAAACAATTTAATATAGTGAGAGACATCTACCATTGAAAAGCCAAAGTTTTCCCGAGAAAATTGGTTTGAAACATAACTAAAGGCTGCCCTCACGGCGACATACACTTCACGGTACAAAGTCATACTGTAGGTACAACACAATTACACCCACAAGTTACGCAAAAATGTAGGTTTCTGTGAACTAGATCACTCGTAAACTGGTAGAGGGCCCTCAATGGAAAATAAAAAAAACTATCTAAGTAGGTACCTATGTATGTACACTTGTTTTAAAATGTTTTTAGATTTTTTTTAAATTAGGTACTCGTAATACAACTTGTAGCTATTTTTGCTCGACCTTTATATATTGTTTATTTTATTTTTTCTGGAAGTGAACCTTTGATTATTGAAGTACCTAATCAAATTATTTTCGTACTACTGAAGTGAACTAATGCAAAATGCTACAATACTGTTAGCTCGAAGTAAGACAAATCATAGATATACAAAACTGCTCACGAGCGCAAACTTTTTACAATGCTGCGATTTATTCCAGTTATCTAACAAATGTGCATTTATTGGTGGAGTATGAACTATGAAATGTGCACAATGAGACAAATCGTTGAAAAATCGTTCACTTTGGCGAGCTTCTGAGAACTTATATCCAAAATTATGTAAAACAAATACGTTTCACATAACGCCATAATACACAATTTGGAAAATCGATAGGCATCGTAAAATATTAGGTTCAAGTTAATGTGAGTTCTATATTATAATTCTATCAAGAATCCTTTCCTTCCTCCTCTTCGTCCTTCCAAATCCCTTGCTCATTATCTCACCCTTCTTATCTCCACACGACTCTATTTCCTGATCAACCCTCCTGCCTTGAGACTACAATTTTCACATGACGAAATTCGATGACCAAATTTAATACATTACATGCATTTCCCTCCTCCATCTTAGACTTGGGTTCAAAGCATCTGTATATCATCTTCGCCAGAATCCTGTCTCTTGCTGTCTTTTAAACCTTTGGCCACTAGTCTATAATCTATAATACCAAATTAAATAAGTTTTGAACTATTTAGCGTGCCTGTATTTTATGTTTTTTTTTTCAAAACAACATTTGTCAATCCAGAGAATTTCAGGTCCCTATGCTGATCTGTTTCCTGGACTACAGCAAAGCCTTTGATTGCGTTAACTGGAACTCATTGTGGGAGGTTTTGGCGAACATGGGTGTGCCACATCACTTGGTGGCTTTAATAAAAGGCCTGTATGTATCGAGCACAGCAAATGTCAAAATAGATGACAAAACGTCTCAAGAATTCGATGTTGGTAAAGGAGTCAGACAGGGATGCATACTGTCACCAGACCTATTCAATATTTATGGAGAGTTTATAATGCGAAGGGCACTAGACAACTGGCAAGGAGGAGTATCTATCGGAGGCAGGAAGATATCGAACCTGAGATACGCGGACGACACAAACTTGTTCGCTGCCAGTGAAACAGAAATGGCCGAACTGCTCCAGAAAGTGGAAATAGAAAGTCGAAAACTGGGTTTGGAGATAAACAGAAGCAAAACAAAGCTAATGATCGTAGACCGAAATAACCAACTCCAGATAACAGGTGCACTCACTGACCTGGAGGTTGTCGAGAGTTTCACATACCTCGGATCCATGCTAAATAACGCAGGAGGATGCGAGGCGGAGATCAGAAGACGGATTGGGATGTCGAAGAACGCTATGACACGCCTTGATAAAATATGGAAGGACCGAAGTATATCCAGAGGGCTAAAAATTAAATTGGTGCGGTCGCTTGTGTTCTCTATTTTCCTCTATGGGGTGGAATCTTGGACCTTGCGAGCGAGGGACAAAGCTAGAGTTGACGCTTTCGAGATGTGGTGTTGGAGGCGCATGCTGCGGATCCCATGGACTGCAAGAAGGACAAATGCCTCTATCCTACAAGAACTTGGAATCACATCGAGATTGTCATCTCTATGCTTGGAAAGAATTCTCCAATTTTTTGGACACATCACTCGCAGAGGGGGAGATAGTCTCGAGAAGCTAATAATCACGGGAAACACGCCGGGACGGAGACCCAGAGGGCGATCACCTTTGCGATGGACGGACCAAGTTACGCAGACTGTTGCCCCCTCCATCTACAGGGCAGTGCATCTTGCCGAGGACAGAGCTGCGTGGCGGGGATTGGTCAAGCAACGGGTGTTTGGGTTTGGAGATCGCGACCCTCAGCAGTGAGGAAATCGACAGGAGAGAGAGAGAGTATTTTATGTTTTTTTTTCAAAACAACATTTGTACGGCACATATTATGTTGTTGATGGTGCTCGTAAAACATCACCTTGACTCACATTTTTGTACTGCCAAAAAGAGAGGTGATCGCCAGAGAATCAGACACGAAACGAAATTTTCAAAATAGTTTGTTTTAATTTTATTAGACCTTATCTCGTACCTGCGATGATGATATACGTACAAAATTGATCATCCCTATCTTCACCCCCGACAACCCCACCCCCACATTAACCCCATTGATTGTGTATTTAACCTCCTTTCTCCATAATGACCGTCTCCTTGTCCCAAATAATGCTTTCATTACCTAATTACTTTATTTCCTTAGCATAATCTATCTAATACCTACCGAGATAATATACTTATTACTTAATGCCTCTAAATACCTAAGATACCTAATAACATTAGACGCGTCCTACCTATTAGGCTATTGACGTAGTTTGTTCATATTATTATGTAATAGGTACATGGGTATTGTCAAACGCCTGATTAAGAATGAGAATCCTCGAACACTAGTCGCGTTTAATAAAAGTTATAACGTGGATTTTTAACTATTTACTAGTTTTCCATTTTTACCTGTAAATATACACTTCTGCCTTCTAAAATTTTAATACAAAGGTATGTGTATAGAATACTATATATCTAGCGTTTTCACTGAAAATAAGCTTTGATGCGATCAAACCATGAAACTGGAAAGATTACAAAACGTCTGCATTAGATTCATCTTTGGCTTGCGTAAATTTGATCATATCACTGAATATAGAAATGAACTTTTGTGGCTGACGTTGAAGCAGCGTCGTCATCTTCACATTCTCTCACTTCTCTACAATGTTCTCAATAATCCCTCCTCACCCGAATATCGAAAAACCAACTTCACACCCTTGGCATCTCATGGCTTACCTCTACGTTCGAGTGGACGACGCACGCCAGCCATTCCCTCGCACCATTCATCATTTTTCACTTCCTCTTTCACTACACATGCAGCTAGATTATGGAATGACCTCCCACTTCACATCAGGCTCGCTCCAACTATTCACTCCTTCAAAAATAAACTGAAGCACCTCTATCTTTCTCAAAACAATTCCCATCAATAACTCCTAAAAATATATACTTTTATATGTTTACTGTATTTATTTATTTATTTTTAGTTTTTGCGTATATATTTCTTTGATATGTTGTAAATATTATTATAACTATTTAATTTTAGACATTTCAGGTACATTTTTGTACGCACATTATGTTTTTCATTATTTTGTCAAGTGGTTGGTTGGCAGATATTGCCCATGGCAATAAACCCGCCATTTGTTTTATGCATGTCATTACTTCAATAAAGTTTTTATTTATTTATTTGATTGCTGTTCCTTTGAAGAATATCACATTCATCTCATTTCTACAGCATTCAACCCTGATTCGTCCTCATTCAGCTACGTCCGCGTCTCACTACCACACATAACGGATGACAATAAAGTAGCGTTTTGCAATGTGCACCAGAAATTTTGCTTAATAGTTAGAAGTTGCACTCCGAAAATTTGAAAAGCAGATACTCATACTTTACTTGGTTATGCAATATCATAGATCATATTTTGCATAAAATTAAATTAAAACGTAATAATATTGTGCAAATTTGGCATCTCGTGATTTGAATAATATAATCCCTTTAAATCCATCATGATGCCACGTAAAATACTATGGGGGTAGGGTGAATATGAGGACATTCAATGAGATCCCCCCCCCCCCCCCCCCTCCCGTCCCCCTTGCAACTGGTGTCGGATCAGACTGGCCATTTGCATAGTTCATGAATACTAACCAAATTATCTTTCAGATTGTATTACAGTCCACGGCGTAAAGGGCTTGGCACCAATAATGACGTCACAGTAATTTCCCTCGGCATTAAGGTTCAAAATCGCGTGAACAATCGCATGACAAAATGGTAAAAATAGCGTTTTATCCATTTTTCGGGGTTTTCGGGGTCTATCGAAAAACTTTTACGGCTATTCCCTAGATTTTAATGCATATTATCAGTACAAATAAAAATTACTCCGCTGCTTTCGGGAAACGAGTTTCCGTCTTTTGGAAAACAGATCAGAGTTATTTTTTACATTTTTTTTTTTGAGAAATTTATACATGATACAAAAATTCTTTTATGGCTATTCCCTAGATAAATCTAATATAAATCTACCCTGTGTTCTTCCAAAGCATATTTGGTAACGGTTGTCGAGATATAAGTTCTCACGTTTTAGAAATTTTTGAAATGTCGGTATGCATACTCTTAACGCCATATATTACGAGTGTTATACAGCTAGGTAGCTAATGCTATTGGCGGGTAATTGGCGTAAATCCAGAAACTGGACGAGTGACAGAAAATTCAAAATGAACGAAAGATATTAAACAGATATTTGTATTACGACTTCTAACTGGTACATGGCAATAAGTACTCGTATATGCTCTGCGTAAAATTGTATAAGACATGTATAAAATGTTAAAAGAGGATTGCTGCCACTAACGTTTCTTGACAGACAGAAAGAGAGGAAACTGCAATCTTAAAGCCTCTTACTCATTTCTAGCTTTAAGACCCATGACATCCTCAATTCGTCTCAATACGTCTGATTTCCTCATTTCATATACTGTCCATGCGACCAACACGGAGCATCTGTCTTTCCGTTCAATATTTATATTCATGGATGTTCACATAATGAATTTTAACAATTGACACTATACAATTTTCATCACGTCAACTTACTTACTTCATAATATTAATCTCCATGACTTCGAGAATGTCATAATAATCCTATTATTCAACAGTCCAATCTGGTCCATTTACACTGCACTGGACTAATATGGATAGCATTATACATTACTTAATATTATCATAATTCTATTACTGTCCACTATATTTCAGCGTCAGGGTAGTTGGTTTTGAATAGGGGATGGCATCCAATGTCTAAATACGAGTTGATATCTACTAATGTATTCTTAGAATCATAAAACAGTCTAATCATTATTCTATATTCATAGTCCCCTTCATTCAAATAGGTGTTAACAAACCTACTATCTATGTCGTGTCCATTTTATTCAAAATTGAAAAAATAATGTCAAAAGTAAAACAAAATAGTAACTAAAAGTAATTTGCAAGAAAATTTTGGACTTCACAAAAGAGCAGTCGAAAGGGCAGAGTGGGCAAATAATGCACCTCGGTAAGAAAATAATTTAATGGATTAGAAACTTATGGAAGAGGGCTGCAAGCTACAATACTGCAGCGGATCGAGAGACCAGGAATGAAGAAGTCTCCTATTCTGACGAAACAAACAAATATATTTTTTCTATTAATATTCTTTTTTTACACGTACTCGTACTTGCTTGTACTAAAAAATAAATCTCAACATAGGTACGTGTATGATATTAAAAACTAGATTTTCATTACAAGAATGAAAAATGTTTTTTTTAATAATCTGCAAGTGTACGTATGGAAGTTCTGATTAAATTTATATTTAGATATCAAGCAAAATAATAATATACGAGTATATGCACAATATTTTCTCCAGATCCTACAACGTATTTGCTTATGGAAGTTATTTAATAAATTCTTTCTATCCAGACACGTTGCTCTGTGATTTTTCATAGAAAATGTTAATAAGAGTCGTAGGATCGACGTGATATTAAAATTTAGAGTTTACCTATAATACTTTAGCGCACATGTACCTACTCATTATCTACATACTCGTATTGATTTATCGTATTTATTAATTTTATTATTATTATTTCGTATGGCTTCTGCCACCGATGGGCGGCAACGTCAGAAGATAAAGAGAATTATGCTATCTGTTACATACAGGAGACACGCACCCTACAGAGCAACATCCAGGCTTCCAAGCCATTCAAGGGCATTGGGTGTGGCATTGTGGATATCTGCATACGTTCCAGGGAATGCTCTTAGGGGACAGTCTTCGACAATGTGCTTGATGGATTGCACTGGCTCTCCGCAGTCACAGGCAGGAGAATCTCGCATGTGCCATCTGTGGAGCATTTGAGCACATATCGTCCATGCTCCGTGCGGATTCGGTTTAACGTTACTAATATTAATACGAGAGTATTAGACAAAAAAGTATTCGATAACTTGGTGCAGAGCATCGAGCTATTTCTGTAAAGTATCGAGCTGGTCTGGTGGACATAAAAAGGGAAAAAAACATCACCTAAAGTTAAGCACTTAAACAATACCTATTTTGATTATCACATTTTTCGGATCGCGCGCAGGGAATACAAATATACCTATACCTTTTCCTTCTCCTCTTACAGTCAACCCGAATCAAATGCATGTACGTATTATCTGATGCAAAGGCTTTGTTATGCTGTAATGCCACTGGTTTTTAATAATAAAGAATAAATAAATAAATAAATAGTAAAAATATTGCAAGCCATAATGTATTTATTTTGCTCCTATTATATATGCAAACACTGTAGCGTCAATCTAAATATTTCTGAAAAATGCCGTACCCTTAGTATTTGGAGTACAAAAACAAAGATGGCGTTATTCTCGTCTATATTTTTATTTAAAAAATAGAGAGAGATTTTAAGGAGTAGGAGAGATGAAGGTAGAAAGAGAAAACATTTTTTTACGAACGTCTCCTGAAAACGCACTTAAAGATAAAATTGAATTTTCTTTAATAAAATTGCAGAAACCACTCTAACCTTTAGCATTATACAAAGGTAAGGTGAAACATTAAATTAATAATATCTCTAAGCTACAAAAGTAGTCTAGTTGGGTATATTTTTATTTTGTTGCTTATATTTTTATTACTGAAATACCTACTACTGATTTTTCCAACGTTTTATTTTCGCTTTGATTTTATGTTCCGTAAATTGAATTAGGTGACAAAAAGCGACCTTCAAAAGTTCGTTCAATTTTATTTTGGGTAAACTTTTAAAAACAACTTATATTATTAGTTATACGCATATGAATGAAAACTCAGCGGTACAAATAACGTTTTTAATAAAAGCTTTTCATACATTACAGTTTAACCTAAGTGGATAATAGATAACTCGTACATAAGTAATCATTATATTTAATTGAACTTATTTCTTTATTTGCCGACTTAATCGAAACAGATTATATTCTGTTACATAACTTCACCCTTATGGAGTAGGCCCTGTCCTTACATTAAATGCTTGCATGCAATTTTCCTTTTAACTCTTTTTATTCTGATTTTTTTTTCAATAGAGTCCGTTCTTGAGAATCAGGTCGACATGATCTAGCCAAGTGGTTCTTCGGTAGCTGCATTTAATTACACCTCATTGTTTCTTTCACCCGTTAATAATTTCTTTATTATCGCTTCATCCAACATTCTCTCCAGATAACCTAACCATCTCGACTGTTTAGTTTCATTCTAGTTACAACATACTCGTATATCTTGCAGTCGCTTGTCTCTTAAATCTCTTCATTCTTTATCCCATCTCTCTTCCCACACTTTAAAGATCTTATCTCAGCAGTATTCATACCTGACATCCTTCTTCAGCCTTGTCTTACAAGAATAGGTACATCATTATTATAATTTCATAGTAAACTAAATATTATGCATCAACACACTATTTCATACTATTAAATAGTTCCAAACTTCGATCATTACACAAACAAATGATAAGCTAACATAACGAAGTTTAGAGTACGATACAAGATACTTATAAAGTTATGAAGAATGGAGAACTTTGCAAGTCTTAAATAACGTCTTCACATCTTAGATACAATAATTATAACCTGAACCTAGAATATAGCAACATTATATTGTGTTGTGCTATTATTATCTATGTATGTATATTAAACCGCATTCTTATTATGCTAGAAAATTGTTGGGTAACATGATGGTACAATTCAATAATGTAACAAACAATCCTTTACAATTTTTATAAGATAGCCAAAGTAGTTTTGTTATACCGAGGGCACCAGAATACTTGAGAATTATGGACTCCCAGATCACAAACACTTATTTCTCATACGAAATAAGTACATGTTAGTGCACTCACTGGTACCACAAACTAAAGAGACATATGTATAGATCTCAGTATACCTACATGGTTAACTCAGGTGGTGGAAACGCACTTCACGATACAGGTTTCTTGTATATTTTGTTCAAATCTCACCGATGACACGCGACTGTGCAAAGTGTAGAAGAAAGTATTTGAGTTTGCGTACATAATACATATACACATACATATTATGTACGAGACCAAATCTCTTTTTGAGATTTATGATTTTAGATTATGTTGGCGAACACAAGCTTCCCACAACTGAAAACCAGACGTAATATCAAACTTATGCCATCATAGGATATAGAGCTTTCACAGCGCCTCGACGCTTCGGCGTAGGGTAATAAATTACTTAACAGCTTGTTATTCTAGCTTATATAATAATAAATAAAATTTTATTTACCGTGAATATCTATGTACAATATAATTAAAATATAATCAATATGACATTTTGCACAAGATGTTCTAATCCCCAGACAGCAACTATCGTGCTGGTATAAGGGGACACACAAATATAATTATATAACATTAACACTTTACACTACATATTTTCACTATAACATTTTACTTCTCATGTGATGTCTCTTTTTGTAAAAACATAGTGCTTAATACATTTCTTGAACACATGTATACTTTGTACACTCTTCACCTTATCTGGAATATCATTGAACAACTTGATGGACGAATAAACAAAGCCATATCTTGCTCTATTGGTTCTGGGTTTAGCTGCTCTTAAATCGTTCACCGATCTGGTATATCTAGTGTGAATGTCCCTGTTATACACCAGACCTATATTAGTTTTTATCAGTTTATGCTTCATCTTGTACATCATTTTTGACTTTTCGATATATATTATGTCATCCAAATTCAACATTTTTGTAATCCTGTACAAGTCTCTAGTTCTAGTGTATCGATCTAGGTTAAATGTAATCTTAATGGCTTTGTTCATCATTCTTTCCACAAATCCTCGCAATTCTTGAGTGCATTGTGACCACACTATAACTCCATACATAATATAAGGAAGAACAAAAGCATTATAAATCATCATTTTGGTTTTACAATCAAAGAATTCCGCTCTTCTCATAACTCCAACAATTGGTCCCATCTTTTTGAGTACCGTCTGTATGTGGTTAGTCCATGAAAGTTTGTCATCCATCTCAAGACCTAAATATTTTACACACTGGACCTGCTCAATTTCAATACCTTTAATGACTAGTTTCAAATTTAGAGGTGATTTATTTTTCTGTTTAATTATCATAAACTTTGTCTTATCCGTATTGATTGTTAAAAAATTTTCATCGAGCCAAGAAACAAACGTCTTCAGGTCATCGTTTATGGAGTTTTGTAAGCACTCTTCATCATTACCACTGTAGACGAGGAGTGTGTCATCAGCATAAACAAAATATCTCCCAGTTAGATTAGTAAATTGCAGGTTATCTATATACAATAAATACAATAATGGACCCAATATTGAACCTTGAGGTACTCCGATATCCATAGGCAATTTCCTGCTCACTTTATCACCTATTTTTGTCATTACTTTTCTTCCTTTAATATAACTTTCTATCAGTTTCAGGACATTACCTCTGAATCCTAATTTATCTAAAGATTGCAATAAAGTATCGTGATCCACCGTGTCGAATGCTTTCGAGAGGTCAATAAAGATTGGGACCACATAATTACCCTCATCCAGTTTCCCATTGATATAATCCATAGCATCAATCAAAGCTGCCGAAGTGTTACTCTCTTTCTGGAAACCATACTGATACCTATCAAAACCACAATTCTTGTATATGAAATCAACAAATCGGGAGTGTAAAATCTTTTCAAATATTTTGCTGAGAGTGCTTAGCAGACTTATAGGTCGGTAGTTACCAGGTTCATTTTTATTTCCAGACTTGTACACTGGTATTATTCTAGCGGTTTTTAAGCAACTGGGGTATTCGTTATTTTCTATACTATTATTTATCATAGTCGATAAAGGCTTAGAAATTATATCCTGTAGGTTTTTTAAATCTTTTGTTGAAATTTCATCATACCCACAAGCCGTATTGTCTTTAAGCTTCTTTATAACTGTCAAGATTTCCCCTTCATTCGTTGGTGCAATAAACATGCTATTCAAAGGAGTTAGTCTTCTAATATTTACTGGTTCATCTTTCTTTGTATTTAGCTTAAATTTATCTGCAAGTGTTTTGCCAATGGAGCAGAAGTACAGATTCATATTATCAGAAATAGTTTGAGCATCTCTTAATATACCATCAGGTGTGACCAACTCATCAATTAATTTCACTTTGCTAATTTTACCACGGCCCATAACTTCATTAATTAATTTCCAAAACTTTTTTTTGTCACCATTAGCACGATCCACCATTATTCCTACGTAATCCCTTTTTGCCTTTCTTATTTCTGCCGTTACTCTATTTTTATACTGTTTATACTCCCTTTTCACGCTTTCTGGAGCATTTGTCAACTTCTGTAAAGCATACAATTTATTTCTATGTTTTACCATTCTCATAATATTAGAATTCAACCAGTCATTACCATTTCTTACTCTATACTTCCTTACTGAAGTAGCAAGCATTTTAGACTCAGAGATTACCTCAATCAAGTGCTCAAAATCGACATCATCCGGCTGAAGTGCAATCATTCTTTCCTCGACAAGTCTCCTGAAGTAGACAGGATCCAGCTCTTTCCTTTCCGCAGTTTGTAATTGTTTTTTCTGTTTTGTTATATTTGTTACATGTGCATTAATAAGTCTATGATCTGGACCAGTCCAATCCCATAGCTCCATTACAAAAGTGCCCCCAGTACTATCCAGCACATGATCTAACAGAGTACTCGTCTCATTCGTCACTCTAGTTGCATTATCAAAATCAACCTTATTTACTATCCTAAAATTATTGGATTCAATCATATATCTGTATGCACATGTGGTCATCGCGTTTTCATCCAACAAGTCTATATTTGTATCACCAAAAATAATCATCTTGCCATACTGAGATAAGAAATCATCAAAGTCCTCCAGAAATTCGTTAGCCGTATACAATGTAGCCGATCTATAGAATGTGCATATTTTTAGTCGTTGATTATTGATATTAATTTCAATGACGAGTATGTTGTATTTTTCCGATTCATATAGAAGTTTATAACTTAATGTATCCTTAACATAGATCACCGTTCCACCTCCTCTGGTGTCAGTGTTTCTGCAATTGTATACACCAGTGTAACCCTTTAGTCCATAATAATCACATTCATTGGGAAACAGCCATGTTTCGTTGAACACCAGCAGGTCAGGATTCGAGTATTCTTTGATCATAATTTCGATCTCATGCATCTTATTTCTAATGCTGCGTGCATTTGCAAACAATACATTTAGTTCACATTTATTTGTATCGACATCTCTAGCAATGCTGCGGATAGTCCAAATATTGTGTGGCTTCTCTAGCAAACTTCTCGTATATGTTGCGCATTGGACATTTGACGCTAAAAGCTGAGTGCTGCATATCTTCCCTGTTTCCGTCCTTACACAAGCCACATCTGAAATCATTTGTTCCTTTCTTTGTGCATTCTCTGGAATCATGGTTTTCAGCGCAGTATGCACATCTCATATCCTGATGCGAGCAGTGTTTAGACGTGTGACCGAACATTAGACACCGGTAACACTGTATAAGCGGGCTTTCGTCCGTGACCGTTATTCTTTGGTATCCAATGAAAACTTTTCCAACTTCTGTTAAGGATTTCCAGTCTCCTGGTGTCACTTGGCATATTATGTTTGCCAAGAGGTCGTTTCTGTGTTTTTTTCTATATTTTATTGTGAGTTTTTCACTCAAATTAAGTTTGTTCTGACTCTTTAGCGATGCGTTGAGATCTTCCTCTGTGATTCCTTTAATTACACCCTTAAATATCACAAGTGGTTTTTTCTTCAATGCTTCTTTTACATCCAGATCCTTTGATTTCTCCAGTTCTTTGCGAATTTTCTCCATGCCATCTTTTGAGTTTGTTTTGAGTATAATCTTACTGTTTGCTCCTTTTCGTAGGCCTGTTACACCGATGCCCATTGAGCGCACGTTTATTGTTCTTTTCAACATCCCCTCTATTTCATCATGTGATTTATTTTCCTTACTTGTAATTATGAGAGAGTGTTGTGTGTTATTTGCTCGTTTGTTAGTGTCCTTTCTTTCTCCGGCCAAGACCTGAGAGTATGACAAAGACACACTTCTGTTCTGTTCCTCAATCAAACATAGTCGTTTATCAATGTTTTCTAGTGCACTGGCAACGGCTAAAGAGTCGGACGTATGTCCTTTGCTCGCAAACTCCTCCCATTTGGCTTTATAGTGTAGGGTGAGCGAGAGTAGATCCCTGAGTTTTGTATTTATTTCCTTTTTAATTTCTTTCTTTGAGCTTCCTGGACCATTCAGTAATATCTCAATTTCTCCCACTATTTCCTCTGGTGAGCTGGATACGACCGAGTTATCTGTGTTTTGTTTTATCGGGGGGGAAGCAGATAAATCTGCTGGCACTGAGTTAGACCTCATTTCCCTGACCCGGCTGACTTGCTTTTGAGGTGGCTTGATCATGATTTCAATGATAAAAGGGCTTGAGATGCCGTTGTTATTAATAATTTCAGTTCACTCCTGAATTTATGCAAACGTTATATCACGTACTGGTTGATGTACTATAAATGATAATGTATGTGGGTGGTTCGTGAAAAAATTGTTATCGGGACTTGTATCACCCTTGTTTGTGGATATAGTGGTATACCACTAATAGCTTTTATATAGTATTTTATGTGCTTTATTCGATAGTATAGGCGAACCTTCGAACGCCATCTTACGATCAAATCCATAATATAATCTTGTAGATTTCATATTCAGTCTTCAGACTTGGAGTTTCATCGTTATAATGCATGCATTAAAATGCATTAAGCTATCGAGGCGACAAAACTTGTAATAAATGTGTTGTGGCAGATCTTAGGTATAATATGATTATAATGGATTTTTTACAATATAAAGCCATTCTTTACAATATAATTTACCTACCTAATGCAAGATTAATTTTGAAATACGAATCGTTTTGGGTTACTCGATATAAACATTTGTAGAATCTATATATTATCTTGCGTTTCTTCTAGAGTAGTCAATAAGGACAGAACGCCCTATCCCTACAAACATTCCTTGATTCCATCATATTAACTCAATTAATTGGCTTTTGATTTTCTTTACACAAAACTTACTTTTACTTTCGACGCCGGCGGTCCAGGTCAGTTTCGGGCGGCAGCCATTATAGTCATTCATTCTCACAACACGTCAAAACCATTTACGTTATACCTAGGTAACAAAAAATATATACTTCCAGATAAACCATGTTGGACGAAATTTCTCCATCATTCATAATTTTTCAAAAAATCTGTATGGAATTCACTACATCGAAGAAAATAGTCTGTATATCGAAGGGAGTACCTCTCTATATTGTCACAGTTTTGGATGATTTTACATAGATGGCGATAGCCTACAATAAAACTGTCATATGAAAGGAGTTGCTAAATTATATAGTCACAGCTATGGTTGTGTTCACATAGATGGCGTTAGTCTATAAGAAAACTGTCTTATGAAAGTGGTTGATACATTATATAGTCACAACTTTTATTGACTTTACATAGATGGCCCTAGTCTATAAGAAAACTGTCATATGAAAGTGGTTGCTAAATTATATAGTCACGGTTTTGTTTGGATTTACAGAGATGGCGTTAGTCTATAAGAAAACTGTCGTATGAAAGTGGTTGCTAAATTATATAGTCACAACTTTTGGTGTGTTCACATAGATGGCGGTGGTCTGTAAGAAAACTTCCACTTTAAAAAAAAACTTAATACCTACAAACTTACAAAAGTTACGATCTGACACAATTTTAAAAATGTTCTTTCACGCTTTTCTTTTATAGGTATAATGATTATTATATTTTGGCACAAATCACTCTTAACGGGTGGATTGCCATAGCCTTTTAACAAATAATAATTATTATATACGTACATTCGGACCTATAACTTGTCATACATTTTGGATATTTAGATTGACGTACATATAATAGAAAAATCAATAATAACTATTTATAATAAACGTCAACTTACCTTGATTGTAGAAGTTACAATTATTCGTCTGTTCCATACCCCCCTGTGCGGGAATTTGTGCCCCCGTCCTCCTCAACGAAGGACCTCGGGGGGGCACTTCAGGAGGGGCCGGCTCGGGTGGAGATTCCTCTCCAGGATCTGCAAACCAATCAGACGAGCTCAATCTTCATTAGACATCAATTAAGGAAAGGTCGTTGATGGACAAGACAGTTGTCCGCAAATGTATGTTGAATATTTAATCAATACTGTTAGATTATTCATATGAAACCCTAAGAAACTGAAATCAACTTCATTTAAAACAATAATATTATATTAAGTAAGTCAATAACAACTTAGCCAAACCAAATT
Organism: Ceraclea dissimilis; assembly: GCA_963576895.1. Lineage (NCBI taxonomy): Eukaryota > Metazoa > Arthropoda > Insecta > Trichoptera > Leptoceridae > Ceraclea > Ceraclea dissimilis. Next base: position 4,271,631 of record OY756360.1, read on the forward strand.
ATTCTACAAAATTTGATTTACCGGAAAATTTATACATAAAAATGCAAAAATCGGTCATTATTAATACTTGCAATATTGTAAGACGATTCCTAAATACTGATATTTCAGACACAATGCTTGTATTTTAGGCCCCGCGCATCTAAGCCTAATCCTGTGATATCCGTGATATCTGGATAGGTGAATTTTTCCCAGTATTAGGCTGATGAGTTTATATGTGAATCATGAATGATAATATGTAGACTCTTCTGGCTGATAATACTGAGAAGTGTGTTGGCAAAGTCATGCCTCCGCGTTAAAATGGGAATACTGTATTATTAACGATTTTAAGGCCCCTTTATGTGACAAAAACATCGTCACAACATTGGGATGAATTTGGAAACTCGTTGGGACTTGTAATCTCCATGTGTTCCCTTCGGAAACGATTCGTAATCGCTTGACAGAGACTTCTTTATTAAAAGTGCGTTTCGATACTTTAAATTAGGTAATTATTTAAAAAAAATACTACTGATAAATATTGAAGGCATACAATCCTGAAATATTAGCGCGATGGGATATTACGGAAGATTGAACGTAGGATAAATATAGATATTACAATATTATTTTTGATGAGAAGAAGGAAAGATAAGAAAAAGATTGGATAAGATAAGTAATGATAATAATATGTCGGGAGTTTGAGAAAATGACTGGATGAGTGATTCAAAGAAATCAATACTCTTCATCAGAGGGTGGATAGGAAGGTAGGTATTATTAGGCTTAATCTTTGACATTCAGGAATAATGGTTTTATGGATAATAATAATCCACAGGCAAACATTGATTTTGGTGTTACAAATCGATATTTAAAAATATTTTAGTTAGTCTTAATTTTCATGTTGTGGTTTTAGTTTGGATGATCCAAATGCTGCGTATGATGCGGGTGATTGGTTCCGTATCTCAAATATTTGGAGAAGTGATAGTGGATAAAAAAATTAAATGTTAATGAAAACGGGTCCAAAAATCAACCCTTTTGGAAAATGAAGAGTAAGTATGAAAAATTACCTTTAAATATTTTGACAAAATCTCCTGACTCGACTTTGACAAATCACACTAAACAATTTAGATTTTCGATACAGATCTTAATATATGGCTATGGCATTAGAATGTTTGTAAATTTTGTCCATGAACGTGCTTGAAATGAAAATTTTTTTTTCTAACACAGTATAGGTATCAAATTTCTGAAAACAAGTACCAATAATGTGTCCATTTTTACATAGAATTCTCTATAATTTGATTTAGGAGTATCAATTTCTGCGCTTGGATCGAGGCTGGATCGGAAATTGACTTTGCTACTCCACTAGTAACCCAATATTTCACAATTTATGATTGAATAGCAAATAGCTTAATAAAATGTTCTGATCAGATTATTGGAAAGAATGCTTGTAAATTCTATTGTTGGCATTATTACGAACACCTACAAATCGAAAAGCGATTCTGTAACTAGTATTAAAAAAATCTTGACAAAAAATACATCAATGCTTAGAATATTGGAGGAGTCATATCGCATAATACCTATTACAAAACTTTGTAAAGGAGTTCTTTTAACAATAAAGTCCATTCTGATTAAAGTATTAAAATACGATGTCATTGAATATTCATAATGTAGACTTTTTTCAATATCTTTTTTTATTAAATCTTACACCTGTAACATTCTCAAAAGAATATTATTTACAAGTAGGTTTCATTATACGACAGAATATTAAAAACGATGAAATTTAAAACCCTGGAAACTTTGTATAATAATTAGGTATACAATATTCTATTTCGTATAATAGTTCCAAGAATCCGAGTGCACGTTTTCCAACCCGTGCAGAGTGACCCTTATTCCAGGAAGTTAGTCCTCTCAATTGCTGCAATATAATAAGGCACATTATGTAATATCGTGTTGATTCTAAGGGGGGAGGGGTCGACCTCTAGACCAGAGACAATAAGTAGCAACCATGAGCGTCGGCAGCATCGAAGCGTGGAGGAACAACTAAAATTTTGATATGGAATGCAAACTAGTAAATCGCGCCACAGGATTTATTTTTTTCAAAAATGGGTGAATTCGTGAACCTGGTTATCACTCAACAGCAAGAAAACATAAAAGAGAATCAGAGAAGAGAAGAAAGAATAAAAGAGAATGGGTGAATTTGTGAACCTGGTTATCTCTCAACAGCAAGACAACATAAAAGAGAATCATTTAAAAGTTCACATTTTTTTATGAACGAACCTTCACTTTAAGTAGATTAGCACCCCAGGCAAAAAATTTAAAGAAACAACTGTGATTTAATGGATTTTCACAATAATTATAAACAAAATTCATGACATGACGATGAAGAAACGAAGTGGTAGTTATATGATTTATTTCACCTATGGATCGGATGGTGGGTTGGCAGAGGAATTTCGGGGGGAATTGCCTACGCCCATGTACCCGTACCAGAAATATTTTTGAAAATCACAACAAGCTTACAGAAGCTGAGGAAAAATATCGTTTCCAAAATCCACTTAACAATTTATAATGGTGAGTTGAAGTTGAGTGGGTTGAAATTAGCTTGAGATTTTCAAATGGAAACGGGAGGCCATGCGAGATATCGTTGATCTGTAGAATTAAAAATTTATATCGTTTTTAAATTATGTTTAGTCAGATGTCATTTTTGGTTTTAAGATTCCTAGAAAAAGACTCGCTTGTTGAAGTTTTTTATGAACAGCATATTTATAAATGAGTAATTTCTATCAATAAAGCTTCTATTCAAATATCTACCTACCGGGCGCAAATATATACCTAAAGATAACTTTCCACGATCCTTAATCTTCTACAGACTAATCTATTTGGTACTTATTTATTTTATGTTTATTTAATTATCACAAAATATACGGCACCAGTGTGCCTTTGATAATATAAGAGTCACAGTCACGGGAAAAGTCAATAGGAAATAAACAATTCTAAGTAATAATAAAATACAATAAATATTTGAAAACAAAAAACTACACACACATAAAAAACTTGTCTTCGTTAAAATATTATTATTATTCTGTTACGATGAATAGAAAATTCTGTGTCAGGTTCGCAATATCTAGAACCGTATACCTTTCCTATCGAATTACCTTTTATTTACGATAATAGGTAGATAATATAATAAAGTCTAATCTGACAAAATGCGATATTTTTTTTATCCTCGACTTCCCTGCTAAAGAAATCTGCTGTTCGTCACTGCTACCGATTATATAAAAATGTACTTCATTTGGCATCTGTTTACTATCTAACGTATTATAATAAAGTATTCATGAAGAAATAAAAAGTGTATGAAAATATTAATTAGTTTCATGCAAGCATGTAACACGAAAACTCGTGTTTATACTTGGAAAGTAACACGTGCTGAAATTCACGTGGAGAATTTAGGTAACTAGGTGATACTACTTGATGACTTATTAAATAGGTAATTTGAATAGAATGGGTCGATGAGGTACGCAAATAATTATATACAGTCATTAAGAGTGGGTTCCAATAAATATACGATGATATCAAAGACATTCACTTAGAATAGAGCTGCCATGCGCCCCGGTTTTGAGGTCCGTGTCCCGGTGTTCCGGTCAGAGAGTCATTTGTTCCGGTCAGGCAAATTTCCTTATATTAATTGCTCAATAAAACGATTTCCGGAGAGTTATTACGAAAATCCACTATTTTGCAATACTTTAATAGAAAAAAATTGCCTGCGGCGCCAATTACACTTCTTCTTCTTATACATATTCTGCGTTTATATCATCAGTACCTACTTTCTTTTTTATTTCCATAAAACTAAACAAGATTGACATCAATCCTTTTTAGGCAGGTACACGCTCATGTGTTATAACATTTCGCCTGCAGTGCTACTTACATGGTCACATCCCGGTCGGTATGTGTCGGTCGGTGTCTCGGTCGGCAGTCCAACAATTATGGCAGCCCTAACATAGACGGTTGTTCTCAACTGGGTTTCTTCTTTGAAATATACCTAAGCGTTATTATTGAATGCTTTGCTGTTATGTGGTATTCGTGGGTGTTTATGCCAATATTATCAAGCAATGTAATGTCTTTGAACATTGATCTTTCGATCAGGGTACTACGCCCTTAACCACAATATGTACATTTCACGAGAATGATACGCGTAGGCACATCAATGACACCATACCTCTACATCAGCCATGTCAAACATGCGGCCCACTGAGCGTTTTCCTGCGGCCCGAATTAATTTTTGAAAACAGCCAGATAAAGCGGCACGCAAGCATGGTAAAAACCAAAAATAAAGGACTGTTACGATTGTTGAAAAAATGGAAAAATCCAAAAAATAAGATGTGTATGTATAAACTATTTTTAAAATGTCCTATTTTATGTGTGTTTACAACACGTGAACACAACTTCTGACAAAAGAAGTTAGTGTTTGTAGTACTTTTTTGTATTTTTTGAAATTTTAATAAACATTTTACTCGTCCTAAGATACTACTTTTTTTTCATTAAGATTTTCAGTAGTTTGTCTTCTATAAGATTAAGTCTTGCGGCCCACCTAGTCTATGGTCTTCATGATTTTGGCCCACCAGTGACTTTGAGTTTGACATGCCTGCTCTACACAATTTGCTACTAAGTAATACAAGCAGCACCTCAAACCACATTATGGAACGAAATGTTGGGAACACATCCTCCCACCAGACCACAGCCACATTTCCAGGAAAATACATATTCTAATTTAAAAGAAGTAGAAGTCCTCAGTTTTCTCAACAGATGTAACAAGGGATGAACTTCCTTAAGGCTAATTTTCGCTTGTTTCGATCATTTCACTTGCGTGTAAGAGTGGTTGGTTGACAGTCATTGCCCACGGCAATAAACCTGCCATTTGGAATAAAGTTTGAATAAAAGTTTTACTTATTTATTTTAAATCTCACCAATAATTCCAGTTTATTTTATTTATTATTATTATGAGAGTCAGAAAACATATGGTGGGTGTTGCCTATTATTATTAACTTTTTTACGGGATTAGGGTACGGGGCAGAAAAATAGGTACTTCATTCATATTGTATATTGCTGTGAGTATTGAGAAGGTTAGTTTCATTTCCAATTATTCACAAAATGAATCAAAAACCCAGGAATCAAAACAAAGCGAAACCATAAAACGTTCATTCTAAATAGAAAGATGACCTTCTCCGACGCAATAGAAACTCAACAAGACAATGAAATGCAGGTTTTTTAAAAGAACTTACCGTGCGTCATGCATAATCCAGTTATTCTTGTATCCTGATCCAAAACATAGGATTCTTGAGGTCTGGAAACTTGTAAAGAGACTTGAATCCCTTCCAGACCACTGGATACACTACTGGAAGGAGTCAGAGCTCTACTCCTTCTGCCACCTCCACCACTCCAACCTGATCTGCTCAAACTTGAGTTGGATGGAAGTTTCTTTGGGTTGCTGGTGGCGTAAATTATTTCACCTACAAAAAGTTAAACAAATTAAAACAAAGAGAAGAAGACACATGTGAGTGTGGTGGCAAACAGGACCACCAGTCACCTGTTTTCATGTTCCCAAACAGGGGCGACATGCACGCCCGAGGATGCACTACTGGCGAACGCCAGGGCTATCCGGGTGGCTGAATATTGGGGGCTACAAATTTTATGTTGTTCCGGACACGGAAAGTAAATATAAGTATTATATTAATTACCTTATTTAATGCTTATTTTCACTCAGAATTATCTCCTATTGTTAACTAAAATTTCTGATGTCATGGTTTAGATAATTTATTTGTCTGTCGTTGCTTTATCGCATTTAGGTAGGTATTTGCCTATTTTTTTGAAATATAACATTCATTTACATTTTAATAATACTACAGTGACCTTCCACTAAGACCCTTCCGTCAAAACCCTTAACATTCTGATACTTCTGAGTCTCTTATACACTCCTGAGAAATGTTAAAAAACTGATTTGAAAAGGTATGACTGAATGGAATATTGGACTTTATTTCCATGGTTATTCACTTGCAGACATTGAACACGAACTCGAGAAAATAAAACTTATGAAGGATTTGTAGTCGAAAATGAAGTGTATAAGGGTATTAAATTTACCATTTGGTCTCAATCTATCTTGGGAGGTAGCATAGTGCATCCGTCTATTTGTACTCTCCACGGGGAATGGAGAAGACTGTCGAAGCTGTGGAGAACGTGGGCTTCTTGGAGCACATCCACCGCCGTTATCCTCGCAGTCTGGTCTATAAGTTCGAAGATCTCCTGAAAAAAATAAATAAAATTTTGTATGAGAATGTTAGCGATCAATAAGAATAACGTATGCGACAAAGTAAATTATACCTTTTTAAAAGAAACCTGGGAAGAAATTTAAAAATCTAAAACAGCCGATTTATTAAGGTTATAATTACCAGTATTTTGGCTAAATTATACCTTTATATCTGAAAAACTATAAGGAAAATCTTCAGATCCCGTAAATTTTAGGGGTACTTAAGAAATATTTTTTTATTCAAGGAATTTCCAAATCCTGTAATTCAAAAACAGCCGATCTGTAGTCCATACTTTCATCACTACCTTCAGTTTCAAGAGGTTGCCTCAGTATTGGGTGAGTACAATTCAGGGCGCCGAAGCTAAATGACAGTACATAGGACCTTAATGCCACCATTTTTGTGTACGTGTTGCTTTGTATTTTTCTTTAAAGAGAAAAATAATCTGGGTGTATCCAAATACATATTCGTACACTTCAGTGTAAGCTTGAAAATCTTGTAACGTGAAGTGGAGTAAATAGGCATCGGGGATCACGCCCGCACCTAACGAATCGAGCGCGTTACGAGCCAGGCTATAACAACCACCTCGGAAATCCAGAAAATTTATATTTTTACAGTGTATCCAGGATTTTTCTTTATGATTTCTAAAATATACTATAGTCTGGTGTAGCGTAAAACTGATTCCTTGAAAAAGGCGAAAAAACAGCTAAAATATTAAAGCTATGGGATTATAATTGGAGTCTAAAAATAATAGAAGCGAATTTAAAATATTATACAAAATGTCATAACCGATTCTATGAAAATTATTTTTACACAGCTTCCAGCTAGACATCGCTATGCGGAGAAGGAACAAATTAGCTTGATTCCAAGGATCAGATTTCATTAATGTTGATGTTTTTCTAAGACTTTCTTTCACCTAAACTTTTTCCTTTTTGTATAACATACGAGAACAAAGACGTACAAAAAATCTAAATGAGAGGGTCTAAGTATACAAGTTGCTTGGTAAAAGAACCCATAAAACTTGGAACTTTAGATATATTTATTTAGTCGAAAACATCTATATCTAATCATTTATCTTTCTTCTACCTATCTATCCCATCACATCGTTTCCCTTGTGGGGTAGGCAGAGAAGACAGCGCGCATGATAATACTATATTAATTTACAACCTTCGTCATAGAAGCTCAATTTACAACATTACACAATACAGCACAAAATAATACAAAGAACACAATTTGAAAATAAAATATCCTAAGTCAGCAAAAGAGATTGCTGGTATGAGGGGATATCATTTTTCAACATTTAAAACATATTATATAACATTCTTAAAAGTATATTACTAAAGAGTATAACAAAACAAACCTACTGTACTTACCTACTGTGATTTGCGCAGGAAAGTACGAGTATTTACATACATACACTTGTCCACAATAATTACTTCTTCTATCAATATGAACACTTCAATAACATATCGATTATAGGTTTATTATGTTAAATAAAAAGTTACAATGCATTACAATTGAGATAAAACTTGGCGTTTTCCTACTTGGAAAAAAAAAGGAGAGGCATAAATTTTAGTACCAGCAGGAGGCACCTATTCTTCCAGGAAAGGTAATTATGGAAATATATCTCTCAGTCTTACTTAATATGTCTCTTAACGGAGTGCCTGTTGAATTTTAATGTGCCGTGATAAAAGTCACTATAGGAGAACGAAGCTGTTAATTTTAAGGGATGTATCTCGTTGAATAGTAAAATTTATAATGAGTTTTGAAGAAGTCTTACTTCTGCGAAAGTACGTTAGATAATAGGAATATTTTTATTCAGGGTGTTCTGCCCCTATTTTAATTAGTTACAGAAATTTATCTTGGTTAGGGCATATCCTCTGATCTCTAAACAAACGAGTTATCAAAAAACCTTGTGACAAATGTGCACTGGAAAGTTAGAAGTGAACCGAAAGCGTTAGATGGACAAGATAGAGAGAAAACAGAAGTAAAAATCTAGGGAATCTAGGGAATGACCGTAAAAGATTTTTATATCTTATATAGATTTCTCAAAAAAAAACATGAGAAACACCTGTGATCTTTTTTCCGAAAAATAGCAGATCGTTTACCGGAAGTCGCCGAGATTTTTTGTGTCGATAATATGCATTTAAATCTAGGTAATAACCGTAAAAGTTTTTTGATTGAAGCGAAATTAACTGAAAAAAAAATGAAAAAAACGCTATTTTTACAATCTTGCGATTTTGAACCTTAATGCCGTGGAAAATGACCGTGACGTCATAGTTGGGTCGCAAGATTTAATATCCTCTTTCGTGTGCGATATTAAGACAATGTCACTAAGCTACCATCACCATAATTTCACGATTGTTTATCTAAAAAAAAACACTTTTAATACTGATTCAACTCAAAGGCACCTTTAAGTTTAATATTTTAAGTTACGAGTATATTTTATGATATTCGTTTACTTGAGTTTTCAAGCTAACAATATTTATCGTGAAATCTCAAAATATTATGAAGGCAAGGAAAAACTTGAATGTTTTCCTCGAAGGATAAAATATTGACGTCTCCTATCGAAGAGAGAAGAAGAACATGGTAAAATAGACGTGAGCTAAGACTTTAAAGAACAGTGAAAATATTCTTAACGGATAATCCTCGTCGAGCGTGTGAATTCTTACAACAGGGATGGTAATTGTAAGCTTGCTCACCCAAAACACGCGGATAAAATGTTTATGGAAAATGACCCTTACAGCGTTATACACGAGGACGTTTTTAATTTGCATTTTATCTGCGTGTTTCGGGTGAGAAACCTTTAGAAAGTTTCAGTACAGGTAGCATTACCTATTCACTGATTTTGAGAAAGATCGCTGAAAGAATTACCTGATGCCTGCATTTGTCTGCCTTGACTGTTTGACGCATTTCCTGATGGATAACTTTAGCCTTGTCGTGTCATGTTAAATATTTGCTGAAAACTTGTCAGAAACTAGGTATCCTATATGGCTATGTAAAACATCGATATGAGGGAGTCAAAAAGATGGTTGATGAGAACGTATTATACCTACCCGCTTCACCTCGCATTATCAAAGAAATTGTTCAATCTTGGCAACCATTTTATTAACCCATCATTGTCCCAAATCATACTTTTTTAAGGGCTTGGCACCAGGAACGACGTCACAGACATTTCCCACGGCATCGCGTAAACAATCGCATGATAAAATGGTAAAAATTGCGTTTTTTCTATTTTTTTGGGGTTAATTTTGCGTCAAAAATAAAATTTACTCCGCGACATTCTGGAAACGAGTTTGCATCTTTCGGAAAAAAATCAGAGATGTTTTTCATTTTTTTTTTGATAAATCTATGTTAGATATAAATAATCTTTTACGGTTATTCCCTAGATAAATGTTCAATGCATCTACCCTAATTTGTTCCAAAGCATATTTAGTAACGGTTGTCGAGATATAAGGTCTCCCGTTTTTAGAAATTTTTGAAATGTCAGTATGCATACTCTTAAAATATATTACTATAAATAGATCACAGTGACTTTATTTTTGTACCAGGATTAACGGAGGGTAGAATTTGATGCGTCTCGGGGGTAAACAAGTCAAGATTGAATATGAAAATTTAATCAGGTAATTTCATAGGGAGTGCTGTTGTTGGTGCTAGCTAGCTTTACCTACTTTTGTACAATAATAATACCAGTTCCTCTGCCTACTAACAAACTGGGTAGGTAGCTAGCCATTATATAAGAACCCCTCCTATTTCCGGCCAGAGACGCAACCCGTGACATAATTTTTCAAGATTTGTGAAGTTTTTCTTTGCCCTGCAACGGGCACGATGACATAATAGCGTAGCTTTGACAATATTTGGAAAAAATAGAAATAAGCAATAAATACCTAGATAAAGTTTGGTGGGTTTTGCCGATTTCCCTTATAACTACAAAACAACAATATCATTCACATTTCACTTTTAAAATAAGTAGAGAAACACAATTTTCTACAAAAAAATGTTTGTTTAATCGCCCTAATATTTTAGTAATTGAAGGAAAATCCCGCGGGCTTAAGGCCCTCCACATCCCTGGGTAGCTCAAGCGCATCAATAGCGACCTCTTTACCCGCACTTCTAGCAAAATATGATTAAGAGGTGGGCCCATGGTGAGCCTTAAGGAAGCCCCCTGGCAAAACCCACCCCTGAATTGCGTTCCTCCAAAATCCTTGTCCAAGGAAGTAACAAAATTTACACATATTACTTAAATATTTTTCAAACTATATCTATATATTTTAATATTCAATAATGTTGATGCACAGGGATATTAACCAAACATATTTTGATTAAGGATAGAGCAGAAACCTAGCTAGGATAAAGGATATTGATAAATCAAATTCCTCTTACCGTCAAAGAGAAAAATTATGTGGTAGTTATTATATATCAATGTAAAATAGGTATATGAGATTGGAAGGCTTTTCAATTTACTGCTTAGGCTACGCCGTTGTCTAATGTAGGTATACCTACTAGGAGAAAGTATAGAAATATACATATGTAGGGATATTATTAGGTATATATATAAATACGTTTGTATTATTGCAGATTATTTATATTAAACCTAGGATATAGATCATCCAGCCGTTATAAGACGTCTTCTATCCTCAGACTGAATATTACATCAAAAGCAAGAAAATTATTAGGTATTTCTTATCAAAATACCTAACTTGATTATTATTTGAATGAGTTATGTCTAGATAAAAAAATACGTTCGTCAAAAGGAATTAAATTAATATTTCATGGGACATCGTACCTATGCGAAAATAAAATATTAAACAAGATACTTCTTTTAAATAATAATAAATATATAAACATAGATAAATTGAAATAAATAATTGTAAATTAAAAGCCTGTTCATGCGCATAATAGGCGAAGCTGGTCAATCGAAATGTTTAGCAAATTGTGTTTTTTTAAATGGTCCTAGGTACATTTTTTTGTTTTTTTAAAGGATCTATGACTTGTATGTACAAAGTCAAATACTTTCCCGCACACTTTAATTTATTTTATTCACAAAGCTACAAATACAAAATTCGTAGCTTATAAGTTTTACAAACTACAATATTTTTTCTTAACTATAAAAATACACATTCAGACGTCATTAGGTACCTTTCATTTATATACACACAAGTTTTCACGCCACAAAGTCCATGGCTTTTCTTTCAAATAAATATTTATAACATCTCACACGAAAAGTCGAGAGAGAGATTGGCGGCCACCCTGACGTCTAACGACAAATTATTATTTGACTTACTTAAAAGCCTGTATCGTGAATTTATGTTAAATAACATGTTATTGTTGCCAGCACGGGGAGGGGATTGTTGAGGGGAGCCCTTCCGGCGAACCTTGAGCCCTCTTTTGAAAAAAAAAATGTTTTTGCGTAAAAGACTGGATGGTATAGGAACTGAAACTCCTGAAACATCCAGGGGTGGAGGTGGGTTTACCCTTAATGCCAGCAAATAAAATTGTAGTTCCTAATATGGAAACCATTTTCCTTCTTTTAAAAAAACATATCTCAAGTCCTAAAACTTTGTATTGCTTAAAAAACGAAATAAACAATGTTATATTAACTGAGTTCACCACAAAAGTCAAGTTTATCAACAATATTAAAGCATTGTTTCTTAATTTTTCGGGTGAACCGTGTGTAGATAAACTTGATCGACGTTTCGACACTCCTACTGGTGTCTTCTTTCACAGAGGAAAACACCAGTAGGAGTGCCGAAACCTCGATCAAGTTTATCTACACGTGGTTCACCCGAAAAATCAGGAAACAATGTCAATCGCACGCCGTGAAAACCTTCAACATTTACTAACAATATTATAAGATCGTTTCTCAAATCCCTCAAATTTTAGTATGGACATAAATGTCAAACTCTACAAGGTATACGATTGTTTTATTTTTATGAGAAAATGCATTACATTCAGGTTACATTATTATTAATAACTGTGATGAATGTTGTATGGTGGAACACCGACAACTCTTTATTTGATTTCAATCAATAAACATAAAATTTAATGATGCAGAACTAGGTGCGGTGTTCGCGCAGTTGTCACTGGTACTTTTCACTCACCACAAAAATAGCGGTGAGAGTAATTTAAAAATAGCAGGTATTGCATCCCTATTCCCGCTACATTTAGATTTAGTAGGTATCTTTAGTAGGTACATGGCTGGTTTAGGGGGTTGGAGCGTGAATCTTCTGAACGAAATGTGGGGAGCTCGCATCGAGTGTTAGCAATGCGTTATTCACTTTGTATACATCACTTATCCGTAGCGCAATTATACGATATCACTTACTATGTATCTCCGGTTGACTGTAAGATATTGCGTTTGCAATAAGTCCGCCTTTTGGCACACTGCGATTGTCTTATTTTTGTAATTAATATTCACATTTTGTTTTGGCCAATAAAGATTTATTTATTAATTTATTCACTACCTCTCATTATAATATTGTTCATCACCTATAGAACACTTTGGTGCAAAGAAAATACTATTTTAGAGAGAAGATTTTTTCCAATCAGGCTCACCCTATCTTAAAAATGGTATGAGAATAGGTAAAAGCATTAGATAAAGCTGCTCTGCTGCGGCAGATATTAAATGTTAGAAGGCAATATAGTATTAGTCTTAGTTGTAGTAGAAAGACATTGCCCAGGGAGGTTGTAAATTGTAACTATCAATATTGATATAGAAGAATCTGCTGCTATTCGTATAGATAGGTACAAATAACAGCCTGACCTCGTTGAACTGCTCCAAAGCACTGTGACTGTGAAATCTGTGGCAACCCTAAAATTACATTAACTTGACTGTATTCATTGATAACAGGAAAGCAAGTACAAGGTATTTTAATATTATTGCTATTTACTATACGTAAGTAGTATTAGCTCTGTTATTTAATATCACCCTTGTTATTGTTGTTTTATTTGATATCGCAAGTATTATTTTATTAACATTAGAAATATATTACTTGGTAAGTATTATCAACCCCATTGTTTGTCTCAGAATACTTCGTATTTTATTAGATACTTCCTATTGAAATCAATATTATTATTATCGGATTGCGTTTCCCGAATCTTTTAACTACCGTTCGTCATAAAAACTAATCCTATAGAATTATAGTACCTATAGCAAAATCAAAATAATAGTTAATTTATCTACCAATTTATGTAGATTGGTACCTTATTTATGACGTTAAATACTAAACCTATGAGTATAATAAACAAAAACAACCAAAAGTATGGGCTAGTTTATTAAAATAATATAAGTACTGCATTTTTTTATCTAAATGGGTACTAATTATTCAGCCATATACTTTGTTTAATCATAAGAAGTCCGATTTTCAATTCCAAGGCGAATCTATATGGAAAATATATACTACCTAAATGTTTTCTTTTTGGCTTATACGTGGTTCTTGGTTACGACGTAAGAACTACGAGACTAATAAAATTTCACGTACCTATGTGTAAAAAATACGAGAATGTCAAATATACATTTTATTTAATTCTTGTCTGATAGAACCTTCATAATCTCGTGTAGCAAAATGGAAAAAATCTTTTTATCTACCTGCATAATGTTGTTGAGTTGCCTGCGCCAGAAGTGAGGCAAAGAGCTGAGGATCCATTCTCGGCGCTCCTTCATCTTCAGAGCTGATACTCCCCCTCCAGTCCCGACGTCTGGTGCTGCCACCTCCGATGCTACTGGCTTGGGACCCAGCTCGGGACCTCCGCCCACCTCGGAGCACTTCGGGATCCATCGTTCGCCCAATGGGCGTTTTAATCTAATTCAGCGTCATTGGTGGGACTTCTTCAGTAACCTGAAACAATACAAGACAAACTATTTTTAATATAATCAAACCATACAAATTTCCCTATCATGAAAAGTAGTATAGGTTTACAGTTTTTTAAAAGTCCAACAACGCCAATTTGGTCGTTAAGTTTTCATTTAATTTCATCTGTTAATACGAGTATTTGTATCTACATTTTCCCCTTCAAATTCTAATCACTTCCCAATGCCCCTGCAGCACTTTGAAGTATTACACACATACCTATTTGGTTTGGGTGACAGTTTAGTTTATTGCAGTAAGGAATTGTTTTACTCGTATCGTATCAACACACACAATGAAATACATGAATGAAATATATAAGTGTAATACATAATATGGAAATGTAATGCCACCTTAGTATGGGCTTTGCCTAGTTAGGTGGCAAAATTGTGAATGTATTTATTATGTCTGTTTATGAAATAAAGTATTTATTATTATTATTATTACATATATCTCTATGTAGACAGGTTTCAGTTGTCTACATAGAATTTTTATTTTATTAACTATTCATTTTTTAAACCCTTGGTGAACAAAGTACAGAGATATTATCTCTGTACTTTGTGAACAAAGTATAGAGATATTACATATTATGTAAACAATACAAAAAATATAAATTAAAACATTTGTTCGCTAGGGCGAGCATCCTCCGCCAGCTAACCCCATTTTTATAATCGAGAAATAATTTTGGTTCTTTAAAAGTATTTTTAGATTAGTTACCTATTTACTGTTGTATATCTTGTGTGCAAATACTGCTTGTAGCGCTGAGTATTATATCATCAACAATGGTCTGAGTTCTAAGCAGTGGCTCTATGTACATTAGTAGGTATGGTCTGTCTAGTGTAGATTCCTACAATGTACACTGACTGTACGTGTCCCTTCCCTAATCTCGGGGATAGGGCAACAAGGGTGAACCTACTTACGACGGCGGCAGTTCATAGAATAGGTAAATATTATTTGGTTTAGGTATTATAATATCCCGACTATGATAACGCTGTATCTAATGAGAGCCCTAATGTATTTGTTTATTTAGTAATTTAACTTTAGGTTATTAACCTACGTAAACCTGAACACTAATTATAATTGCACAATTAGCTATTTGTAGATAATTAATTAGTAGTGACTAACGAGTCTGAGTGGTGTCAGGTGCAATATATCATAGAGTGGTTCTATGTTATCTCTAGAGTCAATTTACGCTGGAGTCAATTTTAATACTCTAATGCCCAATCCCACCAACTTTAACCTAAGAAGGAGACCCCTAAGAAATTTCCATACAAAAACAGAGATAATATTCTATTTATTGACACGCAGGCCTACCAACCACACCCTAATTCCATATGAAATGCAACACGCAACTCACCTACGTTAGGTGCCCAAATATCTCTGCCCAGGCTAGGTGAGTTGCGTGTTGCATTTCGTATGGAATTAGGGTGTGGTTGGTAGGCCTGCGTGTCAATAAATAGAATTTTATCTCTGTTTTTGTATGGAAATTTCTTAGGGGTCTCCTTCTTAGGTTAAAGTTGGTGGGATTGGGCATAAAGGTAAATTATTCTACATAACCTACCTAACTAGATACAAATTGTTAAGTAGGTGCCCATAGTTTTTTTTTTTAATAAATAACCCTAAACGTTTACAGGACGCTTAACCCTCACGCATCCCGAAGGTCGTAGAAGAGCGGGAAGACCCAAGCTACGGTGGATGGACGGTGTCAACGCAGATGCGGGTGCCATTGGACTGAGGAGCTGGAGGTCAGCGGCCCTCAGAAGGACGGAGTGGAGGAAGGCTCTTGACTCAGCCAGGGTCCACCCACGACTGTCGTGCTGATGATGATGATGAACCCTAAATGTAGTAGCGTTGCAGGTTGTAGCGGCGGGGGGCATTTTTGGGCGAAATTACAATAATTCATTAAATCGCACATTTGTTTCATTAAAAATTTAGCCTGCGGCGATATTTCTTTTCATTTTATTCCATATCAAAATATATTTTTTTGTTGTCCTACTCCAACCTCATAGAATTCCCCTAAATTCTGAGCATTTTGGATTTAAATGCCTATTAAATGCGGATTTGGCTTCGCCCGTAGATACCTTCGCTCACCATTGCACCTATATGTAGGTATTGTACGAGTATATACCTATACCTACCTACATTTTGCAATTTACTAGTATTCCCACAACAGTGTAGAAGAATTAAGGATGAACATTGTCGGGCTTAACGACCGACCGACTGATAAGTGTAAAGTGATTACTTAAGCCAGCCGAGGTCGGTCGTAAGCCCGACAATGTTCATCCTTAATTCTTAGGTATACACTGTTGTTGGAATACTACATTGTATATAGGTAGTAAGTAGGTGTACTACGGAATGTAGGAAAAATTTAATGGTTTTCAAGAATGAATTCGAAATTAAAATAATCCAAGTGAAAATACTTACATAGGTACTCATAGGCAGGGCCGGATTTAGGGGAGGGCAACCGGGGCTACTGCCCGGGGCCCCCACAAAAGAGGGGCCCCCACAAAAAATTTCAAAAATCCATTAAATCACATTTGTTTCATTAAAACTGGAAAAAATTTCGCCTGCGGCGCTATTTTTCTCTTTGTACCATATCAATATCTAAATTTTAGTTGTCTCACTTGAGAAAACTTCGCCTGCGGCGCCTTTTAAGCTCTTTTTAGGCCATATCAATATCAAAATGTTAGTTATCCCACTCCAGCCTAGAAGTTCTTTATAATTCCTGTAAATTTTCGGGAATTTTGGATTTATATGCCTAAAAAAGGGGGGCGGCGGATTTGATTTCCGCCCCGGGCGGCAGAAACTCACGCTACGCCACTGGCCAGGGGGCCTCCACTCCTTTGTTGCCCCGGGGCCCCCACATCTCTAAATCCGGCCCTGCTCATAGGTATTTACTAAGTATGTAAAACCGTAGACATTTTGCCGACGGCAATACGCAAAATTTTCCTTTAACACATTTTTTTGTACAAGTTTAAATAAAACCTAAAAGGCTAAGATAATAAAAATGAGTAAAGAGTCGTGTTATTTTTATTTTCCCTTCCAATGACGAACGTCCTTGCGTGTTCTTACTGTTTTTTACGTCTTTCGTGTAGGTATGTATGTTAAAGCTCACGACCCACCCATGACGTCACGGCATTAAGATTCAAAATCGCATAAACAAACGCACGATAAAATGGTTAAAATAATGTTTATGTTTTTCCTTTTTGTGGGGTTAATTTCGCTTCAATCAAAAAACTTTAACGGTCATTACATAGATTTTAATGCATTTTATTTTTTAATTGTTTTTTTATCTTAAAAACCAAACAGTCAATACAACAAATACAGATAAAAAAACATCATGTTATAAACACAAAAAAAATCTCTCCGCGAGTTTCAAGAAACGAGTTTCTATCTTTCGGTCAGATGTGTTTTTCACATTTTTTTTTGAGAAATCTATAGATACTATTATATAAAACTATTAATCTCATTCCCTAGATAAAGGTTCAGTGTATCTAAGTACCTACTCTATTTTTTCCAAAGCATATTTAGCAACGGTTGTCAATATCTAAAGTCTCCCGCTTTTTGAAATTTTCGAAATGTCAATATGCCTACTCTTAGTATGAAATTGTACCGCAGATCTTATAAATTCTGCGCAAGAAAACGGGACATAAATTTAGTAAAACATGAAAAGCTGTCTGATGAAAAGAAACGCATAAATTTTAATAAAATAATGTATGACTGTCAACGCCATCTCACGATATAGAGTCAAAGCTTTGTGACGTGGGTTGTTATTTCTATTCGTATACAGATGTCGCTAGTTGTCGCCACCGTGACAGTGATATAATTTCCCAGTGGAAATTTGGTGTTTCCGATAGGAAAATGATATTTTGTATATCTAAATAACATAGCAGCTACATACTTTGCATAAACCTGTTTTGTGAGTCCATAATATTATTATTTAGTCTCGCATAATATTACATTTCCTGACACATTTCAATTTAATATTTTTCGTTTCATCAACAAAGAATAACAATAATTTATTTATTTTCATACAATTATAAGACTGTTACAAATAGAACAGACAAATTTTGTACAAACAATAAGTTCGCCAGTTATCAATATTTTAACTAAATCCTTACACACACTTAACACTCCATCACCCGCGTAGGCGGCAAAATGGCGCAAAAAGATTTTTTCGCTATAAAATTAAAACGTGCAGATCCCACATTTAATCCTTCCAGGATATCATCTACCGTACTATACTTACTGCATGTGTTTATCGTGAAATGCGCTGATGATAATAATAATTTATACCTATTTTTAGAGTTTAATTAATGTAATTTGTAATCATACAGTTTACTTGAGACTGGCAGGGAACACCCCGAACACCGAAGGATGAATGCCACAAAAAATCGTCACATCTATCTACACGTTAAGTCAAAACACGCCATTTGAGCATAGGTTGTCATGGCCAAGTGCGTTTGCAAGACAACCGCGTTTTCTTACAACTCTTCTTTCACCCATGTAGTTTCACCCCTCTTACAAACTGCGTAAGTAGCGCCGCAGGCGAATTTTTTGATATAAGCAGGCAAATTATGCTATTTCTATTCAAACAAGACAGCTCCAGTTTTTGTGTGACTGGTTTATTCACCAAACATCACTGGCACTGATGGTTACCACAAAATAACAACAGCTTGACGTTACAGAATTATGTAAAATTATTTTGACTGATGTTTTAATTAAAACTTAAATACGCGTACCTACCTACCATGATATCTAGCTTAAATAATTACATTATGATAATACCCTTATATACTTATGCACGCATGTTAGTTGAGCAGCAGTCTCCCATCTGGAACATTCCGGGTTCGAATACTGGTGGTGACGGCCAAGTATTCCACTGCCCAGTGAAGTCTACGAATGTAGGGTTTTTACATACTAGTGACGAAGAGTGGGTTTGTGAAGCAGAGAACCCGGTACATTTAAGCTAGATTGAAATGGCAATGGGCAAGATGAGACGATATTAGGTGGACACCACACACCATAAAATGGAAACCATAGGCAAACAAAAAAGAAGTCGGATGGCCACAGAAAACATGGGTAGACGTCGTATCGTAACCTTGGTAGCGAGTGAACAGTGGGTATGGTATAGGTGAGCAACAGGACTGAATGAAAACGTTTGAAAGAGGCCTGTATCCAACAGTGGAGAGACTAGGGCTGAAGAATAGCAGGAAAAACATTATGTTTTCATAACCTCAATAGGTTGTTATTCGATTTGATTAATAATACTCGTCAGAATACGTGAAGTCGAACAAATATTCTTCGGTTACACGATGGGAAAAAATCTTGTTATAAACTTAAACTCCCTCAGGACCTTCCACCGCACGGCCCGTCCCCAACAAGTTCACCTCCCACTCCCCACTCGGACCATAATTCAAAGAACCTACGGACCATCAAACTCTCGGGAGACAAACTTGGACAATCTTGATTTATTACTTTTTAATATTTTCCTGTGTGCTGTGGGCTATGGGCGTCAATAATAAAATATAATTCCGTTATCAAAGTAGCTTCACAGGAAATGTAGGACACAATGGAGCCTCGATTTCATCATATAGACTTGGGAGAGGTCATTTGAATATTCTCATCAGATGAGTGAATTTTAGTACCAATTCTTACTATATAAATGGGGTTAGCTAGCAGAGATCACACCATTGCAAGAAGCTCGTCCTAGTGAACTAAAGATGGACTAATAAATTATTACCTAAACTTATAATTCTCTATGTAACTTTGAATCCCATATGGATTACAAAAAAGGATAATCTTATTTATTTATGTTTTAGTTTTGCTGTTCTTACAAGACAAATATTCGTGTGAAGTAGGTAACAATATCAATACTTGAGTTATGTAAGGGTTCTATAACGCTGTATTGACGAATATTGGTCGAACAATTAAATTGGAAAATCATTAGTCAAAAGTGGAACACGTTTTTTTGTGGAATGTTCGGTGCAGAACCGTAACTTCATCAAATTCACACAACTGATAAGTTTCAGAGCTCCAGCGAGTGCAAAATGAGTTTAAATTCGACTGCAAGATTTTTGGAGACAGCAATAACAATAACACCATGTGAAGGTTAATGAAAATTCTGCGTAAATAAACATCAAATTATTACACCAAATAATCCAACTTCACTTTAAGATTATAACAAACTAAAAATGAAGACTGGAAAAATCATTCAAATGGCTTCACATAATTTACCCCGTCGACTACCTATAAGGGGGTGTAAAAAAAATTGGACCGGAAAATGGAGTGGCAGGAACCGGATTCTTAATCCTTGATCTGTCCCCAACAATAATCAATTGATGGAATTCGGTGCTCATATTAAGTATACGAATGTCATCACATCGCCTGCTCTAACAGAACTTAGTCCTTTTATTCACAAACACATCATTAAGAGTATGCATACCGACATTTCAAAAATTTCTAAAAACGGGAGACCTTCTAGATCAACGATCGAGATCGACAACCGTTACTAAATATGCTTTGGAACAAAATAGGGTAGATGCATTGAAACTTTACCTAGGGTAAAAGATTTTTTATATCTTGTATAGATTTCTCTAAAAATATTTTTAAAAACACCTCTGATCTTTTTTCCGAAAGACGGATACTCGTTTCCCGAAAGTCGCGGAATAAAATTTTATTTTCTTACTGATAATATGCATTAAAATCTAGTGAATCGCCGTAAAAGTTTTTTGATAGACCCAAAATTAGCCCCGAAAAATGGTAAAAAACGCTATTTTTACCATTTTTTCATGCGATTGTCACGCAATTTTGAACCTTAATGCCGTGGGAAAAGACTGTGACGTCATTCCTGGTGCCATGCCCTTAAGTATACGACTATCATCATAGCGCCTGCTTTAACAGACCTTAACAGACCTTAGTCCTTTTATTCACAAACACATCATTAAATACCTACAATACCTACATCAATACTATATCGAAAATTTTATGTCTTCAAAGTTTCAAACACAAATATCTTTTGCACACAGATGTAACCTTATCTTGTGATTTACAAAGCAACCTGACTCTAATATTATATTTTTGTCAAGTCCAGCTGCTCACAGATTATCTCGGTTAGAAACATTTCCGCTCAAAATGTCACAATATCTAAATTTCTTTCCAAGAACCAACCATGTTATTTTCACATGACGATTTCTTAAGGGCGTATTATGTTTATTTATGGACACGCAAGAATATTGGAAAAGAAAAGACGTTATAGAATGTACTATTGCTGAATATCTTTCTATTTTTTGTATATTTATAGAATTCCAATAGATGTTTACGTTCTCAGGTTGTTTTTGTGGAAATATGAATTGCTTAGAGCAGCTTTAATACATCTTAGTAAGTATTGTGAAACTTTTATACCAGTTTTCACGCTTTATATTAGGGTGACTTAATTTAAGGCATAACTTAAACGTAAAGTAGGTACATTTGTTTTTGACAAAAAATTGGACTTGTCAAAACATTTCTCAGTATTATCAGCCAGAAAAGTCTGCATAACATTGTTATCATTCATGATTGATATATAAACTCATTGGTCCAATAATAGGAAGCATGGATCTTTTCATAGAAATAGGCCCTAACTTTTTCGCCGCCTTCCCCCACTGCTCTCAATTTTCTTATTCCATCTTGACTACAAAAATTGATGTGCGGGAGAGGGAGGAAAGGGGGGGAAGAACTCCTGCAAAATCAAAAAGTGAAAAGTGGGCGAGTGCCACCTTCTGAAATCTCTGCCGGCGCCCATAGTCCCCGGCCTACTCAGCCTTTTGACAAATCCGGCCTTGGCTCAGATGCGCAGAGACTAAAACACAATCATTGTCCCTGAAATATCAGTATTTAAAAATATTCTTACAGTATTGCATGTGTTAATATTTACCGATTTTAATAATTTTATGAAATGGCTTTATTTAATTATCGATTATTCGTATAGGTAAATTATCCATTGTTGGCGTGCTAGTATACTCAGTAGTAGTAGAGTGGAACTTAAAGACTTTTTGGTGAAACTTGCTCTACGTATCTCTGTAACATGTGAAAGATGGTAAACGGAAAAAGTTTTCAATTTATTTGGCTACATTCAGTCTGTCTTTTGTCTATCTGAACTTTATATTAAGCAGTAAGCACTCTATAGCTATCTGGAACACGTTGTTGTATAAGGAGGTACTTTCCTAAATAATATATTTCCAAAGTTACGGAACATTGTGATTCTTTTATACGACTTTTCCAGGTTAATATTTTATCAGAATATGTCTGTAATAAAAACAATAGGTATTTAGAAAAATAAATAACGATATTTTACTATTCATTGTTTGTAGTTCCAATAATATATTTCATTTAGGGAAAAAATAAAAAAAACAAATATTTAGATTAAAATCCACAAAAAAATACGCTTCGCGTTTAGTATTCGAGGATTTGCACCCTCATCATCAGGCGATTGTAAATAAAGTTTAAACTTTAAATGAAGTAAAGAGATTATATATTTAATTCTCTAACTAATTAGGTGCGTACTAACTACAATAAGAGTTTCAACAATTATGTATGCCCAATCCCACCAACTTTTACCTAGGAAGGAGAGCCCTAAGAAATTTCCATACAAAAACAGAGATAATATTCTATTTATTAAATAATGAACATCAGCCTTCATTTAGAACACAGCCAAAATCCATACGAAATGCAACATGCAACTCACCTACTTTGGCCGGAGATATTTGGGCACCTAACGTAGGTGAGCTGCATCTTGCATTTCGTATGGATTTTGGCTGTGTTCTAAATGAAGGCTGATGTTCTTTATTCAATAAAATAGAATATTATCCCTGTTTTTGTAAAGAAATTTCTTAGGGCTCTCCTTCCTAGGTAAAAGTTGGTGGGATTGGGCATTAGTCTCTCAATTAACGAACAGTGTAAGATGGGTATGCTGGTCTAACCACCAGCCATTGGTTAATTTAGGTGACCACATTACTCTCAAGAAACGCTTAGCGTTCAGCCCTTAACCACTATGCGTGTATTCTTACACATTCTTCAGAGTACTTATATTATAGGTACTCTGAAAAAAAATGCATCTTGGGTGGGATTCGAACCTACATTCCACAGCTGTGAAGAAAGGATTCTACTCACTAATCTACAAGCCTACGTATATATGTAGTTATAGATAATATGGAATGTTTATGTAAGTTGTGGACACTTTTAATTGGAGGGTTGACGCGTTTCATATTTTATGTTTGTTATTGTGTATGTGTTGTTAACTCTCTGTCAGTGTCCCTTATATGTAAAATAAATAAAATAAATAAAATAAAATAAGATAAAAAAAAAAAAAAAAAGCCGCCCCAGGCACAAGAAACCGAATTATAAAGGCCAACCATTTTTTATCTACTGCCATCTGTTGAAGAGATGAGACACAGAGAGAAATATAACACACATCTTACACCGGTCGTTAGTTGAGAAACTACGTATTTGTTAAAATGGTAATTACGTTGTAGACAAACCCAGTCATATTTATTAAAAATTTCTAATTTCTCTGTAAAATCAGAGTACTTTGTTTCATTATTAATTTACCTAAGTTATAATAAAACACAGATTTTTCCACAAATTAATTGTTTCTTAAGAGCCTCGATGATTTCAGCGTAGAGAATGTTTTTGGCAAAATAAAATTAAGGTTTTCCTGGAAAATTACCGTTTTCTTAAATTAATTAAAATAGATTTCGACTCTATTAAGGTCAAAACTTAAGTATTAGTTTTCTCATTTTTAATGAATTTATAAGAAAATGTAGCTGTGAAAGTCTTCTCTTAAGGACATTAACCCACTTATTCCTGAAAAAAATTTTTCATGCAAAAGCCTTCATTTTCGGTTATGTGAGAGTAATTATCATAAAAATAGGACCCTAGAAGAAAAAAAATAAAAAAATTGTATTTTACAAGTTTTATTTAGAAAAAACAAGTGTACGTTTAAACGTACAATAGGACAATATACCACCAAAATGACAATGTACTGAATACTAAGTAGGAAATTTATTGATTAGCGTTTTGATCAAATTTATCATGTTTTCATTATCATACTGTTGCTTTTCGTGTTCCTAGATAAAACCATCTACATTCTACATGTATCTAATATTACATAGTGTTTTCTTCTTCTTCTCCTCCAGTTGTTCTGTGAAATAGAAATTACGACTCTTGGAATGTTAAGGTCCGACTGTCCCTCCAACTGGTCTTCCAGGTGGACGATGTTCAGTGGGGATCTCTCTGTAAGCCAATTTATCGATAAATATGACCCATTTTTTCCAACATGTGAATAGCGTGCCTCCTGAATATCCAATATTCCAGTTTCCTCTCTTTATACCAGATTCTCAATGAAACACGATCTCTACTGGAGCTTTAATTGAGATCCCGGTACATTTTACGGTGAATTTTTTTTCTTCGGTGGTTTCACCGTGTAGGCGTTATTCTCAAGGATGGACGCGTTTTGAGTAAAAGGAATCGTAGAGTGTATATGACGAGTTGAATGACGGGAGGCAAATGGTGCATGTATGTATAGGAAAGTCTCACAATATGCTCTTTTTGTCTACCCCACAAAGGATGCGGCGTGAGGGGGATAGAATAGAATAAAATTACTTCTTCGTCTCCTAAATCTTCGTCAGCGTTACAATCGTACGCATTTTCTGGAAGAAGCGTAATTATTCCGATACATCTTTCAGCCTCTTCCAGCAAACTAAATATTTCGTTTACAGTCGATAATTCTCCAAAAAATAAAAGAAAAATTTATTTGGGAAAGAATATTTAATTCTACAATAAAAAAAAATAATAAAATGTTAGTCGAATTCACCACACAAAAAAAGACTTGTAAATTTTGATACATTTTGTTTGTACTGCATACTGCATGGGTATTTTCCTATTGTTCGATAAAACGTACACTAATCTTTGAGGAGCAATAACTACTCTAAATTGTAATATTGATTAATTTTAATTATGCAATAATCTTAATTGAACATTTATGTATATTTAAAAATACAATGCACATTTATAATTAAATCCGTTTCAAAATTAATCACCCATCTTGAGCTCAAGGTGGCGGCGACGTCTTTTTAAAATTGGTAGCCGTGATTGTATTTCCAAGGACATCCAGACTGACGTCAACAGACTGCTGAAAACTGATGGAAGTGGTAAAGTAATGTCTCTGCTATAGGAATACACAAGCCACATCAGTCAGAATCAAATGATCTAAGAGTTACATCAAATAATACCGTGATAGTGCGAGTGTTCGATTAAACGTACAATAGGGTAATCTGGGTTAAGGGAGTTTATCGTTTATTGTTCATTATCGTCCATAGGTCCTAATTTTGGGCACATAGACTCTCTCTAAATTAATAAACGAAGGCAACTCTTGTATAAAATATTGTTTGCCTACAAATGATTTAAAAACTTGAAATATAAAAATGATAAATTTCTAAATGGCTTTTCTTTTTTTCTGCAAAAGCTATTTGAAATCAGTAAAAAGGTACATGCATAACCTTTACCTACTGTGTGCTAACTTAGGTTTATTATTTATTTTCCAGCGAGAAAATCCGAGGCTTGGCTGGATCCCCGAATCCCAAGCCTCGTAAACTAACCTCAATTCCACCCAACACCCCTCTGCACGACCCACGAAACTTAAGATCATAAACCATCACGAATGTAGGTAGGTGGGTGTCTAACCTACATAACTGCGTACACATACTATACCTACCTTTACTTTAATATCTTATACATTATCAATATGTAGGTATGTATGTAATTTTGAGAGTTCAAAGTAATCAGAGAAATGAGCGTTTGTAAAACTGGTGTTGTAGGGAGAATTAATGTGAATAAATTAAGATGATCCGGACATTTTGAAGATGTGAGTGGCTAAAAAAAGGGGGTGTAAGAAAACGTCGTCCTAAGGTAACCCAAATAGATCATATCGATCAGATTTCAGGGACGGTCGTGTACTGAGTAAAAGGAATAGACGTGGGTCTGGGAAATCAAGGGTAACAGAATATTTGAGAAATATTGACGCGGATCTTTGACTCCCAGATACACTGTACAATGGTCGCTCACATACGAGAGAAGAAGAAACGCTGCTAAACAGTCAGCACTGCCCCAGGAAAGAGTCTTTCTCCCAAGCGATCGACAACCTCGGGGAGACCCGACAGGGAACGTGAAGAGGAAAAAACAGGCGGAAGTGGTGCTGGGAGGGCTTTCTAAACAGGAAGACATGGTAAAAATGGTACGTTGTCTAGTATTTCGTATCAATAGGTCTTCCCTGTACCTTACGTTTTTTAATGTACCTGCGTCCTAACAGAGTAAAGGTTCTTATAGGTATATTATAATTTTACGCAAGTACTTACGATAATTAATAATCGTATAGGTATTATAATTGATTGAAAATCGTTATTAATTACTTAATAACCACATGTCAAGTTCTTACCTAATAGTTGATTGTTTTATTGTAATGAATTTATTACTGAAACATAATGATTAAATTATAATGTACATAGTTTGACGTATTGAGGTTATAGCATACCTGAGTGTTTAATAATAATATACACATAAAGTAGTCCTTAAACTTTTCTAGAGGTTGGTGCATCTAATACAAAAAACGGAGAAAATTAACGCAGAAGGGAATTAGATCCTGGAGAGGCCATGACGACAATAATTTTCACAGGGCACGCAACGTAAAAACTCTCTTATGAAACCAAGTAGCGAAGATGCTTTGTAATTACAATGTGTGCTTTGTGTAAATAGCTGTCTTTTGTTGCGAAGAACAAAAAAAAACTACATGAAAACTATTTATTTAAACCTTTTCCAACTACATATGAAAAAAATTGAGTAGATACCTATATATAGAAGGAAAATCCCGCGGGCTTAAGGCCCTCCACATCCCCGGGTAGCTCAGGCGCATTAATAGTGACCTCTTTACCCGCACTTCTAGGCAAATCTCAAAAGGTACTTTCAGTTTGGGGATAACTTTCTAGTAGGCAATGCGCAAAAGAAATAGGTAGGTATGTATTTTGTACTGAAAGATTGTAAAGTGCCAGTTGCGTCGTCGTCTACGGACGTCTTCCCGGAATGGAAGGGAAGAGGAACACGCAGTATTAATCACGCATGACGCAATACAATGAAGTTTTACATTTTATTCATTTATACTTTAAGTGTAATTTTATGTCATGTATCCGCGCAAAAACGAAAGAAAATCAATTAATAAGTAAGTTTTCAAAATCAAGTTTTATTTTGTTCCTTCCTTCATTTCTGCCCAAAGCACGAGCGCAGCTCAATTTGTATACATACATATTTGTTTCATTTAATTTATAAATGTAATTGAATTAATAAAGATTTCTAGTTTCCTAATTAAGTGGTTGGATATTTATTTTGCAGAACTTCATTATTAATTTAATGTTACGTACTATAGTGTTAACATTAAATTAATTCTAATTTTAGTAACTGCAGTCGCCTGTCCAGATAAGAAAATCATAGTCTATTTCCATAATGATGTTAGAAGGAGAGCAGCCCTAGGGCATATTGAAGGGCAACCAAAAGCTGCAAACTTTTGGTAAGAAATGCGTACTTGGTACCTGGAATATATTCTCCGAAAAAAATCCCATCAAAATTAAATTAATAAATAAATCATGAATTCCTGGAAACACTAATTGGCTAATAGGGTGGTGATTTCCTGGAAAAATTTCAAAAAGGTTTATCATATTTGCCGGTTCACTGGTTGCAATGAGTGCTCATTATGTTTGAATCGTGTTATCGATGGTTTATTGTTTTTTTTTTACAGATTTGGGATGATAAATTATCTAAACAGGCCCAACGTTATGCAGACCTTGAAAAGCTCGTTATTCTTTCTTCCATTTCATTTGACCGTTCAGATATGAATACTTACCAGAATGAACATTATCTACTGTTAATAATTTATTGATTCTTTGAAGGTTAACCTTATGGAAGCACATCGTAAAATTATTTGGAAAATAAAAAAACACTGTTTTTTGCTTTCACTATTTTCTACTTTCACCCCGGAACTCCCCTTCCATACACGAGGTCTCCTCACATTGGAGGGTAGTATGGAAAATTGTAAATATTGTTATTAGTTTTATATGTATGTAGGTATTAAATGTAAGATATTAGTCACTAATAAATTTATTTGAATTTGAATGATTTATTTTTGAGAACATACACCAGAGATCTTTCAAAGCTAATGCTTTATCTTCAGTGGTTATCTATGATAACCTTCAGTGGTTAAACTTCAGTGGTTATCATAGATAACTTCAGTGGTTATCATAAATAACCACTGAAGATAAAGCATTAGCTTTGAAAGATCTCTGGTGTATGTACTCAAAAATAAATAGTGGAAGTAAAAAACAGTGTTTTTTATTTACAAATAATTATCTACTGTGTTGCATAATATTGTGTAAAATCATTAAATAGTAAAACTGGCAGCAAATGTATTTCTATTTTTAAGTACATACATTTTTTTCACAGATTTATTACATTAAATACAATTTATTTATTTATTTATTTATTTATTTATTCAGATAGCACACACACAGACAGCAACATATATATATACAAGATGGTAAACACAGTACAAAGAAACATCATTACCGCCCTATTTAAGGTGCACACATATAGTCAATCATTATAGGTCAATTTATATTATACTATTCTACATTATAACTAATTTAACAAACAAAACTAAGAAGGACAGCACATACAAACAATATAAAATTCATTGGTCATAGCAGAGACTTATACCATTGATATTCACCTAACCTAAAAAATTGCGCTGTCAAAACATTAATAAAAAAAAAAAAGTAATCTGTCAAGTAGGATGGCATACAATAATACAACGCACAAGCAATAAATTATTTGCCTGTAAATTAAGAGAAAGAAGTAATAAGTAAGTATTAAATTATTTAGTCGTCATATAGTTAGATCATTATAAGTCTGTCAAATCGGATCACACATAAACAATTATTACAATAAAAACTTAAGACTAAAAAAATTAAAATCTACATATAATAATAACAACACAGTACCTGTATCGCACTTGGTGGAGATCATGTGGGAATAGGGAATTAGGTAGGAATATAAGGGAATGATTTGGATGGAAGGATTCATGAAGTAATAAGGATTAACATCAGTCGGTTGACAGTTGTTGTGTCTGTAAGGCATTGCTTATCAATTTTTTGAAACGATGCGGGGTAGCAACAAACATGTCGACTCCACAGAATTTGGCGTGCGTATATTTGGCGTGAATATCATTAACTAACAAAGATTCCACACAATACCAGCTCATAAACAGTACATTAATTTCAGAAATTATAAAGACGTCAGCACAAACAATTTTGTCAGAAAAAAAAACAAAAAGTAATAATATGTGTCAATACAAAATAAAAACATAAATTTTCACTAAATCAGTAAAGATATTATATAAAGGAATAGAAAATTATATTAAGTCGGTAAAGGCGTATACAAATATTAATTATCATTATTAGTAACTTTAGCAAACACAAAACATTCATTGTGATAAGTAGAGTAACACCATTTGTAAAATAGTAACGGCAGATAGTAAATTAGTATACGAGTATGTATGTACAATAGGGTGTCCCTTATTTGGCGAAAAAAATTTTTTTTGGGAATTCTTTTGGGCTCACCCCCCAATTTTTTTCCTTTGCGCCAGATTAACTCAAAAATAAAATTTTATATCAATCGGACGACGTTGACCCGTGCCGACTTGAGCGCAAAGTTTGAATATTAGTATATATGGGATTAACAGTATAAAGTCAGTGAAAAAGTTATTAATATCTAATTTTATATCAAAACATAATATATTATCACTTTTTAACTGTATTTTGGTTTTTAGTACTCTCGTGGATATTTTCTTTTCAGTCCTAGAGTCTTCTCCCAAAAGTCTTTGAGAGTGAGTGTTCTATGAGTTCACGATAATCACCTCTCAAGTTAGTTTATTCAATTGATTTCATAAAACCTTAACATTTCTTTAATTTTCGACTCAGTTAAATGTATCTACATTGTTTTTGTCACTTTAAACTTATTAACACTGACACATTCATTGCTTTCCTGAAACTAGTATTGTATGAGCTTTACATCCTAGCTTTCTCTACCGACGTAAAAATATCCTGTTTTCTTATAACTAGATCATTTTTAGAGCATTGGCAAGTGCAATATGAAATAGATTGTCCGAATTACTTCGAAACTTTTCTTCATGATACAGAAAAATACCTTCACAATTGATTGCGCTTTTCCTTCAATTTTCTCCCCTCCAAAAGCAAGTTAATAGGTATTTTTTTGGTACTTCTGAATAGCTCATGTCAGAATTCATGCTGTCCTTTAAAATATTATGTATTTGCGAACCAAAAATTTAACACTTAGACTGCCATATAATTTTGCCTCCCAATACCAAAAAATAAACTTTTCGCGCTCAAGAAGTCGGAAAATAAGGGACACCTTAATGTACAATTAAATTATTGTAATGATTTTCTAGGAATCGCAAATACATCATACCATCAATCATAATTACCGCTCGATAATGACATGTGGCCTGTCGAAACATTAGCCCATCAATATTTATAAACTACCACAAAGTAACGCCAGACTCAATTAAGAGTACGTACGAGTTCACATTCTTAATTCTTCTTCCTTCAGCCATCTCTCCACTGCTGGATATAGGCCTCTTCCATTTTCTTCCATCGTCCTCTATCCTGAGCTTTGCGAGCCCATCTTCTACCCGCGACTGGGATTATATCGTCGTATTCTTAATTAACTACATGAAATTTTTATACTTAGGAAATTAAATTTTAATACTTTCTCGTCAAATCCCTTGGAATTAAATTACTGATGTTGAAACGAATTTGACTTGTAGTTTTGAAAGCTCTGATTTTCGCTCATTTCCGCTTAGGAAAACATAATAAATAATAAAACACCAATTTTCCTCACTGCCTGGAAAGTTGAAAAGTTTTTTGACGAGATTTACGCACTTTGAAGGCGGGAATTTTAACAGTTTCTTGAATTTTTGAGTATCTATTTCTCTTTAGCACGAGTTTCCGTCGGATATTTGCAAATTAACCATTTTTTTCCCTTCAAATTCTGGCTTTTGCCTTATAAATAATTCCTAAGCTGAAAATTGCTTAAAACAAGTTTGATTGCATTCAAGATTCCAGGAATTAATAATACACGAAGAAAAAACTTAAAGGCATGTTTTTCTTCCTTTTTCTTATTAACTATGTGGTCTGAAAACAACAAATTTAATTGCATTTCTATTTTGTTCATTCTTCGGGTTTCCTTACTGCGTGTAGAGTGGTTGAATAACCGAGCTTTCGGCGGCGATACTACTGCCATCTTCACCCTTCCATTCTACACGCAGTAAGAAACCCGAAGAACGAACAACATAGAAATAGATTCATCACGCTGCGAAAGCCTACAACATTATTCGACAAATTTAATTTCATGCGAAAAATATAGGCATCAATTCTACAGTCTACACAAATTAAAATGTAGAGTGCGCAGCGGGCCATGGAAAGCCAGATGCTCGGAGTCCTTGTGATAAGGTAAGAAACGAAGATAAACAGATAGAAGAGAGAGAATAAATGTTGGATCGTGTTTCTCAATTCAAAATGGCAGTGAACTGGATACAAGGAGGTTACCCACAATTCTTTGAGAATAGGATCTCCTAAAAGCCCAGCCTAACAAAAAATATTTTTTAATACACTTATTGCTTGTTTCTTTATCTTCAGACAGCGTCATGAGCACACGTCTTTCTTACTATATTAAAAGTCTCCCGATTAGGTGCCAACCCATGGATACTTATTTCAATTCATAACTACGAATAAAAGACATCCATATACATTCATAATCATGAAACAAAACAAGTCTCTGAAACTAATAAAGTGGGTTGGAATAAGACGTTAATTTTTTCATAAAAAAATACTTAAACACACTTACTTTAGTTCGAGAAGTTACAGAATTGGTACTGAAAGTATACAGATACTGAAAATTGATAATTCAATGCAAGCTACTAAAGGTCCACTAGGCCATTTATCAAATTACGCAAACCCACCATGATTTTTGTGGTGTTGGTAATTAGCGGTTTTGTAATTACGAAATTGCCTTTTGTATTCGAGAATTCCCAAAGTGAATATTAAAATATGTCACGTACACGTACACGAGATTATTACAATTTTCATACCAGTTTAATAAATACTCGCTTTATTTTTATTATACCTAAAATCTCCAGAACACACAAAAAATTAAATTGGAACACCTCTTTGAAAACGTGTTTGACGCAGTTGTTTAGAGCAGAGTTCTTGATCTCGATTTTAATTTTATGCCGGCCACACGCTTGCCAAACTGCGAAATGTGTTCACAAGCGTGTCTTGGTTCGTGAAGGTTTGTGAACACTCTTGTGAACGGTCGGTTTCTATACAAATCAATGAAAGTTTGCGGCAAGCGCTTGCGAAGCATCCGCACGTTTGTCAAATGTTTGGAGCCGGCATTAGACTTATCAGGACGATAGTGTACTAGGTATCAGTGACGAAGAGTGTATTTCTGTAGGAGGGAAGCCAGGAATAATATTCTTTATTGAATTATGTTAGATCAGACATACTGTTTTATCTTGTCAGGGTTCTTCCTAGGAAAAAAATACAACTAGGAAAAACTTATACCTCTATACATATACCTACCTACCTGCCATCAACAAAATTTTATGCAAATTGATATTTTATTATGCACAAAAAATGTAAGTAAGCTTTTCGCTTAAATGAACACAAATATTTGCATAACTTTTATATTGTGAATACACTGCGTTGAAAAAAATCAAACTATTCATCTTTGGTATAAATCGATGGTAAAAATATTGTTGGAATAATCGTTCTGGCTTTGTGCCAAAAGCCGAATACCATTAGAGGATTGGTTGAATCTCGATGCATTTGAAAGATTAAAAACGATTAATACATGTTATCCGTTTGGAATGGTAACCGGAACTCCTGTAAATATGAATGTTGGGATGTTGGGAACATCTTTGGTTGAATACTTACTTTTCTTTAGTTCTAAACTCATGAGAATAGAATCAATATTTCCGGAAATCTTTGGATTTTTCTACACGTTGAATGAATATTATACGTGCTAAAAAATACTGTAAAGATGGACAATTACTGGACATATCATGCAATCAAAGAGGCTAATGCTAGATTTTAACAACTTTATAGGTGAGAAATAGCGGAGATAGAAATAGAGGAGAGGTGATAGTTTTTGAGAATGGCCTAACAAGCCGAAACATGTAAAACCAAAACACAAATATGTAAGTAGAATTCAGACACGTACTATACTGTTCACGTTAAATTAATAATTGAGTTCTACAAAATAAATATCCAATCAATTAAAATAGTAATATTTACCGCTTCCACATGTGAAGCCAACTCGATATGCTGTGTACAGAGTAGGTACAAGGTACATGGAATCAGACCAAGAGGGAGGTGACTGGTGCGATTGTAATTGTTTACACCGAGCGACGCAAAGGTCGCTCGTAATGTTGCTCGGTGTAATGTTGCTCGGTGTAATTTCAAGTTCAAATAAATAAATAAATGAAGGGAGCAAGCCAGAGCAGCCGCGTATCTGGCCATGGACAAACGTTCTCGGAGGAGATTGGTCAACCGCTGGAGTAAAAACCACGACCCTCAGTCGTGCATGAGAAACAACAACTGGAATAGCATATAGGCAGGACCCTCATACTTCTATGAAAATTGGGTACCTAGCTAGTTATTTACATTTCGCCGTCGAATAAAATTAAAATTATTTTGAAAATTCTTTTCGGGAACTGACTGGAAAACTCAAAAATATTTTGTTTCCCGGCGTAATATTTTCTTACTCCATATTTTTTCGCTATTTATAAAATTAAAATTACTATACACACATTTTAAATAGACATATTACAAGATATCTTAAAAAATATTGTCCCAAAAGTGTGTAATTCTGTCGTATCCGGTAAGTTTTACAAAGACTTTTTTGTGATAACACATTTTTTGGTTTTACTCAATATAGTGCAATAATATGGTGTTTTCGCGGAGAAAAAACTATAGACATTTATTTCTCCATCATGCTTTACGTATTTGGGGGCGCTGAATCCTAATTTCAACTTTGCCACCTCGTAAATGTGATGCGTTCTGAGATATCTCAGAAAGAAAGAGAAAAAAATGCTTTTTTTACAGACTTTGACTGATAATTCAAAAAGTATTCATTTTAGAGAAAAGAAGCTCAGGACAAGAATAAACTTCACCAAATTTCCTACAAAATGACATATAAATCTTTTTTGTGGCATAAACCTGTTAGGCGTCAGAGCGAGTTAAAATAGGGGCATAATTTTCACCCTACAGCACAAACTATATTTGTTTGTATTTTTGCTCCCATAACTCATAACTTGCACACTTTTAAGCAAAAATATCTAGAACAGAAATAAAGTGCATTATATTTTCTTTAATTTATGCTACCATTATTTCGTCGACAGGTAAACGGTCTAGGCGCTAGAGCGCATTGAAGTTCAGTATAGTACATTAGAAGCAGTTTTGACCATTATTTAAACTGATATATAACGATAAAAAAATACTTAATTGTACTGAATGCACTCAAAAATACAAGGACAAAGGCTGTAATATTTATATTTTAAGGTTTTCCACCACTTAATAGTGCTGTGTTGATAGAAATATCAGAATAACTCAGAAACAATAGTTATTTCTTTGTTTTTTGTTCATATATTGAAAATAAAAAAACTTTATAGAAATTATTGTAACAAAAAAAAGAACTACATTGAGCGAGTTAAAATAGGGGCATAATTTTCACCCTACAGTACAAACTATATTTGTTTGTATTTTTGCTCCCATAACTCAGAACTTGCACACTTTTAAGCAAAAATATCTAGAACAGAAATAAAGTGCATTATATTTTCTTTAATTTATGCTACCATTATTTCGTCGACAGGTAAACGGTCTAGGCGCTAGAGCGCATTGAAGTTCAGTATAGTACATTAGAAGCAGTTTTGACCATTATTTAAACTGATATATAACGATAAAAAAATACTTAATTGTACTGAATGCACTCAAAAATACAAGGACAAAGGCTGTAATATTTATATTTTAAGGTTTTCCACCACTTAATAGTGCTGTGTCGATAGAAATATCAGAATAACTCAGAAACAATAGTTTTTTTTTATTTTTTTGACCATATTTTGAAAACTCAGAACTATGAAGGAATTATTTTATTGGAAAAGTAAATTGAATTTAATTATCTATGAATCACGTCTACAACTTTTTTTAATCAGATGAACCATTCAGGAGCCAGAGCGCATTCAAATTTAACCAAAATTGAAAAATCGTCCAAATACTGTACTTTCTTTTATTTCCTGCCTACAAATTAGAAGGTAGGTACTTTTAACATACAAAATATAAAAGAAAATTAAATTTTCTACAAATTATGTCTCTTACAATTTTTCACTCAGACGAACGGGTTCGAAGTTATAGCGCATCCAAATTTACAATTAAAAATCAAATAAAGATATTAATACGACGTACATGAATATAGTTCTCTCTGATATACAACAACAAATTTGAATGCGCTGTAACTTCGAATCCGTTCGTCTGAGTGAAAAAATGTAAGAGACATAATTTGTAGAAAATTTAATTTTCTTTTATATTTTGTATATAAGAAGTGCCTACCTTCTTGGTTGTAGGCGGGAAATAATAGAAAGTACATGATTTGGACGTTTTTCAAAATTGATTAAATTTGAATGCGGTATGGCTCTTGAATGGTTCGTCCGATTAAAAAATGTTGTAGGCATAATTTATAGATAATTCAATGTAGTTCTTTTTTTTGTTACAATAATTTCTATAAAGTTTTTTTATTTTCAATATATGAACAAAAAACAAAGAAATAACTATTGTTTCTGAGTTATTCTGATATTTCTATCAACGCAGCACTATTAAGTGGTGGCAAACCTTAAAATATAAATATTACAGCCTTTGTCCTTGTATTTTCGAGTGCATTCAGTACAATTAAGTATTTTTTTATCGTTATATATCAGTTTAAATAATGGTAAAAACTGCTTCTAATGTACTATACTGAACTTCAATGCGCTCTAGCGCCTAGACCGTTTACCTGGCGACGAAACAATGTTGGCATAAATTAAAGGAAAAATATTGCACTTTATTTTTGTACTAGATATTTTTGCTTGAAAGTGTGCAAGTTATGAGTTATGGGAGCAAAATTACAAACAAATATAGTTTGTGCTGTAGGGTGAAAATTATGCCCCTATTTTAGCTCGCTCTGACGCCTGAACGGTTTATGTCACAAAAAAGATTTATATGTCATTTTGTAGGAAATTTGGTGAAGTTTATTCTTGTCCTTAGCTTCTTTTCTCTAAAATGAATACTTTTTGAATTATCAGTCAAAGTCTGTAAAAAAAGCATTTTTTTCTCTTTCTTTCTGAGATATCTCAGAACGCATCACATTTACGAGGTGGCAAAGTTGAAATTCAGATTCAGCGCCCCCAAATACGTAAATCATGATGGAGAAATAAATGTCTATAGTTTTTTCCTAGAAATGCCATCCAATTTCCTCTGATTACTGTACAATAGACTTCAGCTTCGATAATAATTAAGTGTAGTAGGTAAGGTATCATCAGTTTGTTTCCACTATTGCGACCCCACCCGCAGTCGAGTAAAGTGACAGAAAATGTGATATATTATGTCTCTTAAAAACAATTTTGTAAAGTGACAGGTGTTTTATACATATTTGGTTTGTTATTATTACTTAAAGTTTTTTATAAAGAATAGTGCCAAAAAAGGCATCTTTTTGGATTCACATGGTTCCCAAATACATGGTTAAAAATTGAATGCATAAATTTGATGAAACCAATACATGTTACTGTCAAATTGAAGAATTTTTCTCTTTAACCGTAGTAGTTCTTTGATATTGTAATAGTCTACCTAGATAGTCAAGAATTCAAGATGTCAAATGTGTAGTCTAAGAGTTCTGTAAAACTGATCCCTGGAAAAGCGATTTTATAGCTATGCAACATTACTTAAATAGTATGGTGATTGTTTCAGGAATAATGGAAAATTCGAGTATGTGCATATGCCCACGTCCTAATTGTCCATCTTGCTCGAAGAATAATAAAATCAAGGCGAAGAGGAGCGATTCGAAAGACAAATTACTAGATAAAATAACCAGAGATAGTTACCAATGTCCAAAATGCCCCTTCAAGACCACTGATCGAACTGATTTAGCTGAACACGTTATGAGTGCGGGCTGCGCACTGGAATTCTTATACGAAGACGAATGAAAACATATTAAAAAAGTTATAATTTAACGTAATAATTAATATTGTATTTATGTGTTTATAAAAGAAAAGCTTTTTGGATCTCCTGAAAATAAATCATCATATTTTGTCTATTGTAATATTGTTTTGTAATATTTTTTGCTTTGATAGTTTATTATAGATATTTATTGCCTTGATTTATTTGTTTAATTTACTATTATATCTATAGTTTCTAGTAATTATTGTGACTGCACGAGAATTCTGGAAACTCCCCTACATTTAGTACAGCTTTTCACCTCTCGACTCAGTCAAAGACAGGGTGATGACAACTGGATCAGTATGGTTCTTTTTTACAATACAATGATGTTAGTAGGTGTCTTAGACTATACCTCATTACTGTGCATAGATTTTTTGCTACCTATTAACCAGGTCCTACGAAAACTCTGCTATGTCCCATTCCTGACCTCAAAAAAATATAAAGATATATTTCTACGGTACTTCACACACCATCATAATACGAGTATATCCTAAAATGGAAAAAACCAACGAACGCTCTTTGTGTATAAAACACAGTATTCTCTTTTGCAAAGATGGCGAATCTCAATGCCAACAAAGGTGTAAAATATATTGTGGTAATTTTACAAATAACATTCGAAATTATATATCAAAAGAGAGTGAAGGGGGAGCAATTCTTCAACCTGGGGATTCGAGTTTGAGAAATGGTGCATAAATAGAAAGCCCTTCCAACATAATACCAAGTCAACATTCTTAAATAAAATAAATAAATAAAATAATCTTTATTGTACTAAAAATAATCGTACAATGGGCGGACTTATTGCCAAATGGCAATTTCTGCCAGCCAACCCATAACAGAGATTAAATTGAGATATACCTAATTATAATAAGTACCAAAAGGGTACCTTAACGTAACAATAATTGAATACTAAATACATACAAAGATAAACATATTATACATAATATATAAATATATACATAAATGGTATATGGGATGGGATAGGGTAAGGGAGGGATGCTGGGTTCAGGAGGGACTGGTAGTCTTCTTCTGCTTATCAGTGATTTTCGTCTTCTAGGTGGGTTGTCAGGAACCCGGTAGATTAAAAGGAAACTATTTTTACCGATGGTTATCCAACGAAATAGCAAATAAATATAACCCATTAACCCGGTAAGAAACAATTGTGTCCCCCGATTAATCAGATAATTGCCATCTGTTGGGGCGGGGCAGGTAATTCTGAAGTGGGTACATCTATATGTACAACACTGAGAAATGTTGTTCTTTTTCACTTATCCATCCTAGAAACATACTTTAGTTTTCTCTTGTTGTGTGTTTATCAGATTTTCCAACAGTTTCTATACCCTCTATATGTACTAGGTATTATTATAAAAATAAAATTGTATTTTTCTGAAATCACGCCATGGAAACTATTGAAGTAGATTTTGTTGAAAGTGTCCAATGAATGTGTGGGAGGAAAGTGGGGGATTATGTGTCCGAGAGGAGAGTGGGCGCAATCTGGTCTGAGTGGTCGTTCAAAGTAAATAAAGTGTTGTCAAGACAGCGGAGCGAGTGAATCCACTTTTAACATTATTAAAATTGATAAGAAAATGAAAACCTTTTTCGTGTACTTACATACTTACAAACAAACACACCAAACAAATGGAAACAACCTTTATTCAACAGTATTGTTTTATTGAAAAATATTTCTGTGGAAATTATTTACACAAAGCAAAGCACAGAGTACACATTAATAACAACGAAGCATTATACAATAATATGCTAGATGGACAAAAAAGTTCTCGAATGGCGACCAAGAACAAGCCGAAGAAGCGTTGGTAGGCACCAGGCAAGGTGGTCGGATGACATAAGAAAGGTTGCCGGGGGCGGATGGATGCGGTCAGCACAAGATAAGGAGCAGTGGGAATCTAAGAGGGGGGCCTATGTCCAATACTGAAGAAGAATAAGAATATCAATCTTAAAAAGTGCACTCAGTGAAGCAGTCAATCCATACAAATAGTAGAAAATATTAACGTTAAGAAGAACCGTACAGAACATGCTAGATGAATTAAAATGTTGTGGTTAAGAAAATATACTTTAGTTGTCAGATTATTTATTGTATTCAAGAGTTAATAGTTGTTGTAAGCAAATAAATAAATATTTATTCTTCTTCTTCATCCTCAGCCTTCCTCCCTCCACTGCTGGACGTAGGCCTCTTCCATTTCCTACCACTCATCTCTGTTTCTCCCCCTCCGCATCCAGGTTCTTCCGACTTGTTGGACTAGGTCATCAGACCACCTTTTGGGAGGTCTTCCGTTTATCTTTATTAAATCTTTATTATCCAAAGAAAAATATGTATGGCAGATAACAATAAAAAATATATCCATGGTTTCTAAGCTGCATACCCACGAGAGTCAGATGTTTGTGAAACTTCCATAAGACAATTTTCATATTTTTCAGGAATGTGGTTCTTAATAAATATTTGTTCCTTCAGTGACAGTATGCTCCGAGACGGGGTAATATTTCTACACGAATACGAACGAAACATTTTGTAACATTATTTTTGAAAATTATAATTTATCTCTTGTAAGAACATCCTATTTTCTACATGTCGTAGTTGAATATAACTAGTAATTATCTCAACAAATATACAGCAAAAACAGACTTTCCATCAGCCTTATGTGATTAGTGAATGTTACTCAAGTGTAAAGTGATGACACTAAACCAGCCGATGCGACGCGACTATCAGTCATAAGCCTGATGGAAAGTTTATCCTTTGCTGTGTATCTATTAATATAACTATTTATTTCATAATATGTTGATCACATACCTGCCTGTGTACTGGGGTTTGTTCATAGGTATGTGTGTATATTTGTGAATGTCATAAAGTGAGGTATTAATAATGATAATATTTGGACAACTTTGGGCACCATTTAGCGATAAAATCCCCCCAAGGGCACCTTACATGTTTTTTTTATCACCATATAGGATCATCACAAACAGTAAAAATGATAATTAAATCACCACATAGGATCGTCACAAAACAAAATAATAAAAATGAATTAATCTAATCAGTTTCGGCTAACTTGACCTATCATTGGCTAACCAGTGACTCCTTCGTTCTACCTTAGTATTAGCTTGTGTCAGTAATATATTCTATTACCTTCTCTTGTTATGTTAATTTATTTATTTTTAACATAAATCTTAAAACCAATTGTTTAAAATTGACCAATGACCCAAGTTGATTTTTTTACGTGACACGTCTTTTACACGTTTCTCTGTAATTTTAATATTTAAGTAAGTATAAAAACAAATGCTTCCAAATTCAAATTACT
This sequence comes from Ceraclea dissimilis, assembly GCA_963576895.1. Classification (NCBI taxonomy): domain Eukaryota; kingdom Metazoa; phylum Arthropoda; class Insecta; order Trichoptera; family Leptoceridae; genus Ceraclea; species Ceraclea dissimilis. Next base: position 4,312,454 of record OY756360.1, read on the forward strand.
TGAGAAGAATAATTTTAAATAACAAATATAATCTAAAATTATAATTTTGTTTTAAAAGTAGGGGAGAGGGCATGCATATTGACTGTATTAAAACTTAGTAAAATAATCTAATGTTACTAGATACCTACCTACCACTGGAGAAGGGTGGATTTCTGCAGGAGGGAAGCCGGGGCTAACATTTTTTATTGGATTACGTCAGATTAGACACTATTATACCTATCCTTTTATTCAAAAGGTAACTCGATGGGAATCGTGTTCTTAGGTAGCTTCGCGCGTGTTACCTACCTTAATTAATTTTATTTAGAGGCGAATTCCTTCTCATAAAATTTGAGAAGTATACATTCGCAGTCGACAAGATTTATTTATACATTCTTAAAATGAACAAAGTATATTATACATAAAAAAAAATGACAAAGTACAGATTATAAAGCATTGCTAAAGGAAAATTATGAATTAACTATTTTATTTAAGTACCTAGGTTAGGTACCTTTTTTAATTTCTTCGTGTCAAAATTTATGTTAAAATATTAAAGTAGTATACACGGTGTAACACAACCGGTGGATCAACCGAAGCAAGATGATAGAGGACCTCAATACCTATCGATTTAACCCTCATGTATGTTCAGCGATTTTTTGTAGTTTTCGAGTTATGAATGTTTTTCTTATTTTTTTTCCAAACCCCGACTTGCAAGACGTTATTGGTCACAGAGACGCAAATTATTAAGATATAATATACTTGATTTTTTTTTCTAGAATAAGTGAATAGTGTGCCTTGCAGATACAAAAAGAATTATGGGCCTACCTGATACCATAACCCTATAAAAAAATGTTGAATCTCAAAATTAGTCACAATTGAAAATTTTAATAAATGTTTGAGGACGATTTAAAAGAAATAATCATAGAATATTTTTTTTTTTGAATTTTTTCAAAAACTTGCCAATTTTATAAAGTATCTACCCTGTGAATTTCATTGAGCTATCTTAACGGATTCATACCTAAAAATTGATCCAAAGCCATTAGGGCGGTAACTCACGAAAATAAATTTTGATGAATCTCCATACTAAATGTATGAGAAGAAAATTTCCCAAAAAAATTATAAATTTATACCTACTATTTTCATCTACGCATTAGATTTTGACTACAAGATTAAAAAATCGAGTATGAAAATAGTAGGTATAAATTTATGATTTTTTTTTGGGAAATTTTCTTCTCATACATTTAGTATGGAGATTCATCGAAATTTCTCTTCGTGAGTTACCGCCCTTCTTGCTTTGGAACAACTTTTAGGTATGATTTCGTAAAGATAGCTCAATAAAATTTACAGGGTAATAGTCCGAGAGCCCGCTGCTTAATTTATGACGTATCTGTTTTTTGATCGAAATGTGGTATAAACGATGGCTTACCAATAGGGTATTACATCGCACTAGGGTTGCCTATCAAAATCCTGCCGCAAACCCCCCTGCCCCCCCCGAAAAGGTCCCTCTTCGCGGTTTTTCGCATTTTATAGGAATATGGTAAGAGATAGGAGAAAGTAGTCAATGACAAAAATAATCCTTGCTAAATTCTCTACAAAAAACGTTAAGTCAATTTTTTCATAGGACTAGTAGTTTACCCGTAATGGCCGGTCAAAAAACAGGATATTTATTGAAAAAATAAAAAAAAAAGTTTGTTTTTTTTTCTTTCACATTCTTCCACCCATTATTACTAACATTTTATGGAAAAAAAAATTTGGCCTGCGGCGCTATATCACTGGTTATTTTATCAAAAACTAAATTTCAAGAATTTTCGTCACTGAGTTTTATTGCAATTACTCCAAAATTATTAGATGTATGAAAATAAGTTATAGCTCGTTTTGTAGCTAAGACTACGATAATTAATTCGTTCTATGACTATTTTCCTGTAGCTCTTATCAATTTCCAACCAATTTAGTCTAAATACATTTTTTTTGTATTTTAAATGAATTTTGGTTTTGGACCGGCCATTGCGGGTAAATTTATACCTACTATTTTCATCTACGCATTAGATTTTGACTACAAGATTAAAAAATCGAGTATGAAAATAGTAGATAGGAGAAAGTAGTCAATGACAAAAATAATCCTTGCTAAATTCTCTACAAAAAATGCAAAGTCAGTTTTTTCGTAGAACTAGCAGTTTACCCGCAATGGCCGGTCAAAAAACAGGATATTTTTTGAAAAAATAAAAAAAAAAAAATGTTTTTTTTTCTTTCACATTCTTCCACCCATTATTACCAACATTTTATGGAAAAAAAAATTTGCAGCGGGCTCTTGGACTATAAGTAGTTTATAAAATTGGCAAGTTTTTGAAAGTATAATTTTTTTTTCATTCTGTGATTATTTCTTTTCAATCGTCCTCAAACATTTTTTTAAATTTTAAACTGTGACTAATTTTGAAATTCAACATTTTTTATAGCGTTATGGTATGAGATTGGTCCATAATTGTTTTTGTATCTGCAAGCCATACTATTTACTTATTCTAGAAAAAAAAATCAAGTATGTATCTTAATAATTGGCGTCTCTGTGACCAATAACGTCTTGAAAGTCGGGGTTTGGGAAAAAATAAGAAAAACATTCATAACTCGAAAACTACAAAAAATCGCTGAACATACATGGGGGTTAGATCGATAGGTATGGAGGTCCTCTATCATCCTGCTTCGGTTGATCCACCGGTTATGTTACACCGTGTATAGTAGCAACAATATTTACTAAGCATTTCAAAAGGCCCGTTATCTTCTGCTTTTCGTCTTTTTGCAACATACATATTTACATTTTCGTAATATTTACGAAAATTACGGGACCCTTTTAAAGATTGAGAGAAATTATTTATGAAGAATTAAGATTTGAAGTGTTAATCAAAAGAAACTTTTTAGTTCCTGTTTGTTTTCTCTTAGAAAATTTGCTAGAATTGTTTATTAATTATGAAAAACAAATTTGCTTCAGAATATTTAGTGTAGCGCAGAACTTTGTTCTTTGCAAAGAGAAGCTGAACCTTATATTGCCGCCAGACGCTGGCAAGCGACCACAAGCTTTTTGAGTATATGAGTAAAAAGGAGTGTGGATGGAGTATTTGTCTTGGCTCGTGTACGTAACCGACGGTTGACGCCTTTTTACTCATGAACACAAAAAGCTTGCGGTTGCTTGCCAGCGCCTGGCGGCAGCATAAGCCCTACCGATGTAATAAATGTTAGTATTTTGTAATTATTAACGTATGTGCCAATAATAGAGTCAACAGTAAATATTGTGTGTATGCAGTGCTGCACCTAACATTTTTTCCTGGCTCAACCCTAAGCCCTCCTAAGGTATAAAAATCACACTTAAAGTCCGAATGACGCCTTTAAAATGTACATGGTTGACGCAGTTGGTTGAGGCGGCAGTCTCTCAAACGAAAGGTCCCAGGTTCCAACCCCGGCGCTGGCGATGTATTCCTCACTTTGCGATACAGGCTTTTAGCCTAGTTCGCAGGAAAGTACGCAGGAAAGTATTTGGGTTAGGTTGCGAAAAAATCAACAGATGTCGTCTATTATTAAATCTATAATAGCTATGTAAGTTTCAACCCTAAACATTTTAAAAAAATATGTTAAGCGTTGGATTCTGCTTTGTGGGTATTACATTTTTACCCTTAGGACGCTGTTGAAAAAAGCATGATGTATACCAATGCTTTAACACCCGTTTAGCGGGTTTTCTAAAACCCTAGTGTAATATATGTAATTAAGTTCTTATGTATTGTTACCTATTGTATTACTTGTGTTAATTCCGCCAAAGAAAGCAGAAATAACGGTGTCTTAGTTTTTTTTTTTTTTTTTTTTTTTACAAAAAACGGGAATATTTTATTAGAGTTCTTAATAATTGTGACACTAATGAATTAACTTCGTAGTGCTTGCTGAGGTAAAAATATTTATATAATAGTCTATAGAGTATAGGTGAAAGCAGGTACCGTAATGATTGTCAAAGTACTAAAAAATCCATTCCATAATGTTTCAGCTGCTCGTTTTTTGTCAGCAGAAAAACTTTTCCCAGAATTTATTAACGAGTGTTTTTGTTTCTCATTGTGATTGGGTCTAAATGAACATCGTTAAAAGTGAGGTAACTTGAGGGTTCAATCATTCATTCGATGTAATGTGTGGAGGTGGGAAGGTGGATGGACAAGGAATGGCATAGAATGACAGAATAATTATTAGAGTACAGCATAGGCGTCATCAGGGAGGCAGTTGCCCCCCCCCCTCCAGAGATTGGAATAGGTATATATATTTTCATACTGAATGATAAAACCTCACAAAAATCACATTATTACCACATTTTTTCTCATCATATCATAAATTTTCATGAAAATCCATCAAAATACAGTTATTTCATAAAAAATTGCCTGCGGCGCTATTTTTCATTACTTTTTTATAACAGACATTTTTCACACATATTATTGTGCAAAAAACTATAGAGATTTTCAAATAAACCAGACCACATGTCGACCTTCTTCAGTATGTCTAAAAAAATTTTTTTTCATGATTTATCTAGCATTTTTGTTGCCCTCCCTACCTCCGAGGCTGGCGACGCTCATGGAGGACAGTGTTCATTGTGTGGTCGTGTACTCTCATTCTAAGGACAATGTGTCCTCAACAAGTATACAGTGTAATATGACCGTTAAGAGTATGCATACCGACATTTCAAAAATTTCTAAAAACGGGAGACCTTCTATCTCGACATCCGTTTCTAAATATGCTTTGGAACAAAATAGGATAAATGCATTGAACCTTTATCTAGGGAATAACCGTAAAAGATTTTTTATATCTTGTATAGATTTCTCAAAAAAAATAATTTAAAAACACCTCTGCCCTTTTTTCCGAAAGACGGAAACTCGTTTCCCGAAAGTCGCGGAGTATTTTTACTGTACTGATAATATGCATTAAAATCTAGGGAATAACCGTAAAAGTTTTTTGATAGACGTAAAATTAACCCCAAAAAATGGAAAAAACGCTATTTTTACCATTTTATCATGCGATTGTCACGCAATTTTGAACCTTAATGCCGTGGGAAAAGATTGTGACGTCATTCCTGGTGCCATGCCCTTAATACCTCAAAGTTAACGATCTCTGAAGAGTCGCAAGATTCACTATTACGACATGTCGTAAGTGGAGAAAAACAAACTTTCAACTGACAAATACTACGAAAATGAGATCAAAGTTTCTAACACCCCTATCATTTAACACGCACGTGAAATCTTATTAGTCTCATTATTTCCAAAACAAACCAACTTTGGGGTGTTTTTGTTCATTATTGTACTCATAAAATTATGTAGTTTCAAAAAATTTACCTTCTTTGATTTTGAAGGTTTCTTTATTTTGTGGCGACAATATTAGTCCAAGAGCCCGCTGCTTAATTTATGACGTATCTGTTTTTTGATCGAAATGTGGTATAAATGATAGCTTACCAATAGGGTATTACATCGCACTAGGGTTGCCTATCAAAATCTTGCCGCAACCCCCCCTGCCCCCCCGAAAAGGTCCCTCTTCGCGGTTTTTCGCATTTTATAGGAATATGGTAAGAGATAGGAGAAAGTAGTCAATGACAAAAATAATTCTTGCTAAATTCTCTACAAAAAATGTTATGTCAATTTTTTCGTAGAACTAGCAGTTTACCCGCAATAGCCGGTCCAAAACCGAAATTCATTTAAAAAACTAAAAAAATGAATTTAAACTAAATTGGTTGAAAATTGATAAGAGCTACAGGAAAATAGTCAAAAAACGAATTAATTACCATGGTCTTAGCTACAAAACGAGCTATAACTTATTTTCATACATTAATTAATTTAGGAGTTATTGCAATAAAACTCAGTGACGAAAATTCTTAAAATTTAGTTTTTCATGAAATAACCAGCGATATAGCGCCGCAGGCCCAATATTTTTTTCCATAAAATGTTAGTGATAATGGGTGGAAGAAAGTTAACACTCCTTCGCACGCGTCAGCGGCGTTTTGCCGCTATGGAGATTTTTTTTGATATAAAATTAAAACAACGAGACCCTACACTTTGTCATTTCAGGATATCCTCTACTTTACTATAGAACATGTGTTTATCGTGAAATTCGCTGATTATAATTATAATTTATACGTATTTTTCGAGTTTTAATTTTTTCGGCGGAGATTCACCGCCTACGCGTGTCACGACGGTACTATTCTGTCCTCTAGGTATAAAAACTATACAGCAGGGTCCGATTCTAGGACGGCTTTTGTTTATTTTTCTAAGGCGAACGCAATAATAAAACGAGGATAGATATTCTCATTGCGACAAAAAATTACTAGTTGCAAAAGTGAAACAAGGCGACTTTATTTATTTTTTTATTACTTTTATTAGCGACGAAATAATATAATTTATTACTCCTAGGTTTTTATGTTCTTTTGAAATGTCGGTTGCATTGAAATTTTTTGTTTCATTGAGTATTTATACAAATATCTATCATTGTTCCAACTACTAAAAGTAAGTCATAAACGATGGCATTATTCGAAGTCTTCATAAAAGTATACTACCACGGCACAACACAGATTGTTTTATTATTTTACTATGTCGGCATTTCAACAAAAAAATCTCCTGCGCCAAATGTATTGAGCGCCCGAAACAATAGAGAATACACGATGTTGCCTGGAGATAGCCCTTCCGAGTAAAGTAATAAACGCGGGGAATCTCTCACCACGCGTGTGTTCCTGGTAGGTAAATGTGTCTTGATATTTGTGAAAGTTGATTGGTCTCACATTATATTTATTATTTATTGTATGTTGAAATTTACAGAATTTTGGTATATGCAGTTTAGTAGTAGATACTTTAAGGTATGTATTGGTGGATTTTTGTAGTAATATGTAAATTAATAACAGAATTATAGCAATTATAAAAGGGTGAGCGATTCGCTCACTATGCGTATTTTGGCGTTCTATTGTCTATGCGTGCTGACTCGTGTTAAAGAAAAAAAATCAAAAAAAAATTTTTTTCTTATCAAAAACTATCCTGTTTTTCGACCGGCCATTACGGGTAAACTACTAGTCCTATGAAAAAATTGACTTAACATTTTTTGTAGAGAATTTAGCAAGGATTATTTTTGTCATTGACTACTTTCTTCTATCTCTTACCATATTCCTACAAAATGCGAAAAACCGCGAAGAGGGACCTTTTCGGGGGGGGCAAGGGGGGTTGCGGCAAGATTTTGATAGGCAACCCTAGTGCGATGTAAAACCCTATTGGTAAGCTATCATTTGTACCACATTTCGATCAAAAAACAGATACGTCATAAATTAAGCAGCGGGCTCTCGGACTATATATAATTTATTAAAACAATATTACTTTGTTTACACCACTTTTATTTTGACCAGAGTCAATATATACCGGGAGCAAAGTTCCCCTCTTCAGGACTAATACAATAATTCTTGTATTATTCCTGAAGAAGGGAACTTTGTTCCCGAAACATGTTGACTCTGGTCAAATTAAAAGTGGTGTAAACAAAGTAATATTGTTTTAATTAATCAAAAAAATAGGTACAAGTTAAAATATATTTTTTTTGGAAAGAATCAAAAGTGAAGAAATCAGACGCCGAACAAAAGTGGCAAAATTAAAATGACAGTTAACAGGTCATATTGCCAGAAAGGTAATTGAGAAATGGGCATTCAGACTTCTAAACAGAGACGGCTAAAAATCGAATAACAAAAAATCTGATGAAAAGATCTGACCCCTTCTGTGACTGTGACGAATCAGAGTGATTCATTATTGATCCCTTTTCGCACTGATAGAAGACGAACAATTTGAGGGATTCTGAGTCTACCTACTTCAATTAGTATTGTGCTCGTGAGGCACATATGGTTTCATTTTGCGTGGGCATGTTGAGTTGAATACTGGGCTTATACGTCAGAGATAAGAGCAAAGCACATTGTATTATTATTTGATGCTATTTTTGCTACCTGACGTAGCCCGGATACTAAATAAATAGACGAACGTCGTAGAATAATAATCGATAAAAATACGGTTGGACAAAAACTCATATACGTCTATATATCACTCATCTCTTAGATAGTGGTGGACAGGTCACAAGATCCAGAAGATAATGTAATGTAATAACAAGACAAATCGTCAAAGAGAGTCTTTACCTGAAGATTAAAGACAACTACTAGAAGTCAAGGAAGACCTCATTAAACATGGTGACAGGAAAGTTGTTCGATTTACATATTTTCGAACGCACAATAGTTCGAAAATCAACATTTCGAATGGCAATACTTCGAAATACAAATTTTCGAATGACAATAGTTCGACGCACATGTTTTCGAAAATCATTTGTTCGAACATACATTTGTTCGAAATTACAATTGTTCGAAAAAAGTTTGCTAGCTAAAGGCGCAAGCCAATAGTGTGCCGCCGTCGCCGTCAACTGTCAAGTGATTTAGAAAAAAAAAGAAAAAATGGCGTTGCGCTGTCAGAGAGATGTTTGTAAACATTGCGATCGTGCGTTGTAGCCGGAGATTGTGCTATAATTTGTACAGTACTCGTATAATTTTGTCGAAAATTGAAATTCACGCGTTAAATTTATATGAAAAACATAATTATAAACCATAACCTATGTGGAGACAGCACATCTTCGTGAGCAGGTAAAAACGACAAAAATAATCGTCATTTGTCACGGCGTGTGAACAATTATTGAGTTGTAACGCGTCGATGAAAATTTGTTTGCGAAAAGAAAGCTGAGCAAATTGGAATCGGTAAGTACGAGTTTGTTGACATAATCTTTTCATACGTGTGATGTACATTATGCATTACATAGCTTAATATGATTTCCTACAATCTTATGCACACAGAATGCAGATACTTTATGATGAAGCATTTCAGTGTTTATGTTCCTTACTCAGAGGCAGAGAGTTTGCTAAGGCAAACAAAGACCAAAAGACATCCTCTTGTAATAGCCACTGGCCTAATATAAATGGATATCTGTGGCTTTGTAGTCAAATTTTCGAAGGTCTTGGATCTGTCAATTTTCATCCCTATGTATTATATAATATATTATGTGTCATTCAATATCTTTCTAATAAATGTATTATTTTTCTTCATTTGTTTCCAGGTACAAAACATATATGCTTTGAGCAGAGGAAGATGGCCAATATTGTATTATCGGAAAACAAAACAAACCTGGCAGGTTGCATGAGGTCGGAATCTAGTTTTAACTGACATGAAGCGTCAGACAGAACCCAGCACAGAGTAACAGTACAAAGTGAAGGCAGACGCAGACTAATGTAGCACCTGCACCCCTACCACCTCATCTTAACTTGGATAAATTGATGAGAGAATAATAGCTTTTACATATAAAAGTTATTATCAGATTACCCTACACATGCGAAAACAACACTGGAGACTGCTTGCGGTAAAATTCTATCTCATGATCTCTGGAGCTGTATGCTTCTTCGTCAACTTATTCTAGATCATTCATCTGTTCGCTGGATTGGATTCTTTCACTTGATGTTTACATGCTACTGCTAGTAAAGTTATTGAAATTATAATATTGCTGAGTTCACTTGGTGACAGTATTATTTTGTTCTTGAAGCATTTGCAGTAACATAGTATTGTATAATGTGGAGCTCATGTGATTTCGTTACACTATATTATTAATGCTGTATTTCATACATTTACATTAACATATGGTTACATGAAAGTGTTTCGAATCCCAATTCTTCGAAGAACAATTGTTTGAAAATCAGTTATCGGAAACAGGAAAACCGGAACAGTTATGGAACTCACATTTGTTAGAGAAGCAACTGCACTCGCTACTAATCCTCAGTACGTCCACTAACCACTCGCACTATGATGCGCTAGCATTTTACTTATGCTCGCTACTAATACTTGGGGCTTACAAAATACACATCCTTATAAATATAGGTGATGATTCTGTTGTCTGTACTAACGATTAGTTACTAAGCTTGCACAGGAGCCTTTTGCTGCATTTTATCTTCACAAAAGAATCAAATATCTATTAGTAGGAAAAGCAGGAAGTATATTTGTAAAAGAAAAACCTTTGTAAAGTGGATGAAATTACTATATTGTTAGATACATAGTAATGTTATACTTAACCAATGTTTTATAAATAATTTAATTAACAACAATGCACAACAGTTTTTAATACTATCTGTACTTTAACAAAACCTAAACATCAATTAGATCTCTACTTTACCTTGTATTTACATATTTATTTTTGCTTCAGACACATGCACTACAAATATATACTTACACACAAAACATCACAAAAAAGATTATGTACAAAGCATCACGGTTAATAATTATTTTGTTTACTATATTATCAAAGAGGAATGTTAATGTTAAGAGTTTTAAATAAAACATATTTTTGCAAACATTTTTTGTTGACATTGTTATTTACATGTACATATATAGAAACACATTATGGACATTATTTCCTATTTACAACAAATAATCATACATTTCAATTCACTATTGGTATGTACATACATAGGAATAATATGACATATGTACATACTAAAGAAGTAGTCATTATATAGAATATTTGGTATCCAACTGCAATTGAGGAAGACTAGCGAAAGCGGGATGAAGAATACTGAGATAATTTCACTACTGTACAATAGATGGCTCTATCTTAGGAGCATCGCCGTGCTTATTCCCAGCTTCAACAAGACTGTACAATTCACTAATATCTAATTTCTTTATATGTAATGGATTTACTGTTTCTGAATTAAAAGGGTTTATTTTTATTGTTTATATACATAACCTGTGTAGTATTATGCGCAAATTATGATTTATTTATTATCGTTATGCAAATCCACCGTAACGAATGAAAATAAATTCACACAATATAGGGTAAAATAATTTAGATAATTAGATGAACAATAAATATTATCTGATATAATGATGATGATTACAAATAGGCTTACAAAAAACAATCAAAATAAACTAAACATATTACAAGAAAATAAATGTTAAAAGTTTATATTATTTTGTTAAATGCATTTCATTTTATGTGCAAATATTGTATTTAGTACAGCCATTTAAAGATATACAAAATTTCTATGTTGAATAAAAAAAATTACATTATGATACAGTCCCCTCTTAAAAAGCAATATTAGTCCCTATACTATGCAAATATCTTACTACATCAGTATCCTGCTGCCAGGTTAAGACAACCTGTCTCAGCCTGGCAGCACTATCCTTATATTTTCGTCTTTGATGTGGGGGCTCCTGTCCGCTCTCGAGCTGGTCCATTCTGAAGTCAGACAAATTCTGCTCCCTTTTCATGGCATCCAGGAACTTCCATATATTCGGATGGTCTCCAGATATTTGGTATTGGAAGCCCCTGTGCCAGCCCTCAATACCATTATTTGTTTTAGGTAGTCCATCTACCACCACTTGGAAGCAATTCCACATAATGTGGGCATAGAGTGGTGGGCGACGGCCAACACGATGGTCTGGTCTGCCAATCCAAGTGTCTTCAAAATAGTTGATGAGAGACTGTGCTTCTTCGGGGAATATACCACACACAAGTTCGAAGCATTCCACTAGTCGGGAGATAGGCACAAACGCAAGAGCAGGCAATAGTCGAATTTTGGATGCAAAAATTACATCCGACTCATACTGTTGCTTGAACCCGAGCGCTTGTACCTTTCTAAAAATACTCTGTGAAAAGTGAAAAAAGCACCCTCTATGCCAGACCTGTGGAAATGTGTCACGGATGGCTTTTATCATTCCAGACTCGAAGTCACTTAAAAATGTGTGTGGCGCCACTCCCGGATACAGCTGCTTTATCTTATTCAGCAGCGTGCAGTACGTCGAATGGGTTTTGTTTGGTAACAAAGCATATAGCAATGGTGTGGCATTGTGCCCTTCCATCCCATGTATGGTGTATAGCTGCTCAAAGAGGTGTGGTACCGTTTTAAAAGTACCATCACCATACCAATGGTTGGAACGCCTCAAAACCTCCATATTCCTGTGAGTGCTGAAAACCAGCATTCTGTCTTCAACCATTCCAGAATCAAATATGATGAATTGTTCCCCTCTTTCTGTTAGTTTGTACTCTTCGGGAAGAATTATCTCGCATGCAGTGGAGGGAGTGGTAGGAGCAGTGTCTAACCTTCGACGAATGTTATTTATCGTCCTCTTTAAGCTGCTTACCGTGGGCATTTCAGCTGCAACAACCTAGAAATACATGATTAAATAAATAAATCTTTATTGTTTTAAAAATCTTTATATAACGGGTTTATTGCCATAGGCAATGTCTGCCAAACAACCACTTGTGGCATTAATTTCTGATATACACATGTAAGTGTATGAAAAAGAAGAAAAATGTAAATGAATCATCAGTTGTAAAGAGAATTTCTTTAGCTTATGATATTACTTGAATGCGAAACTTCAACACGTACCTGATTCGTAGGAACTAAGGTAGATATAATATATGTCGGTGTATCCCGACTCTCAGCAGCTTGTACTCTTAGACGTTCCATGATTTTATTCCTTTCTATCTCTTCAGCCCTGCCAACGTGGCTATGCTCCAAGTTAACTTTCATGATTTCTCCTTCTTTCATCACGACACGAGCCCTACATCTAAATTTGCAAAATTTCTCACATTTCCAATATACTTTATCTCCCACAACTTTATCTTTGACGAATAGGTGAGACCGGAACAATAATTTACTGTTTCCCTTTTCCCCAATAACATATTCAAACTCCATCCTGATTCCTGAAACTAGCTTGGTGAAAATTTGTGAAAAAATGCCGAATTTCGCGGGTTTTCAATGACGTCACGACAGTGTTGCCATATTAAGTTGTAAATTCCCTGTGTTGCTATTTTATAAAAGCACAACTGCGTGCTGTATCACATTTAATATAATTTGTCAACTAAGTATAAAGTTATTTTATACCTATGTGTATTTAGACACTATATCATTCTAAATTTTCCACAATTTATTGTTTGTTTATGCAAAAAGAGTTTCAATAATAATACCACAAGTAGGTACTTACCTTGATCTCTGATGATTTTCTATCAAATATTTTTTCACTGGCAACAAATGACAAAAGGCGGCAACATAGCTACACAAAAATCGTAGTTCAATAAGTACCAATGTCATTTCTTGGCTACTTAGTTAAAAAAAAAACACAATATGCATGAATATTTTTTTGATTAACCAACTGAAACGAAAAATTAAAACTTGTATTGTGACAGCTGCTGATTACGCATAAATATATGCCCGTCTTCAACCCTATTAGTTTTCGATCTTTAAGATATTTTTACATTGCTCAGCCTCAGACGAATCTTATTTGTCTTCTTCTTCCTCTTGTTATTCATCCAGGATTGGTTTATATAGATTTATTCACTCGGATAGTAAGTGTTTAGTAATAAAAATAATAATTAGACATTTTTTTTAGAAAATGTTAGAAGCCGTAAATCTTTATTAAAAATTTAATGTTTAGAAACTACCATTAAGTTACGCCGGAATCTATTAATAAGATCATTAGACTAATTTATGGTTTTCAAGGTACACTATTTTTGCATTTTTAACCACTATTAAATAAATAACTTTAATAAGAATGAAAAAATATTTTTCTTTCATTTATTCCTGGTACCTAGCATGGCAGAATCTCCAATTTTTTTAAATATATTTTGGCTTAAATAAATTATTTTAAAGACAATTTGCAAATTTTATATTTTTTGTAAAAACTAAACGGATGCATGTCCCGGTATTTCATTTCAAATGACCATGATTCGAAGAATAAAAAACTTAAAAACTAAAATATTTTAATAATATGATTCAGTTCGTAATAAATTTAAAAACTGTATTAACTAAACTGTCAAAATACGGAAATAAATCATTTTGGTAATATTCATAATCTGGAACCGTACTTAGTAAGTAATCGCCTCATTTTCTGGTAACACTAAAAGTGACATTAGCTCCTTATGAACTCATCCACTTCATTCGCACTTGGATGACGTATGTGAGAAAAAGTCAAAATATTGCGACAAAAATGAGGTTATGATAGTCGGTTGAGATGGTTGAGATATATGACAATCCTGTTTATCTAACCCGCCTCAAAACTTTGTAGAAAATTAAATATATTCCTGTAAAATGGGAATCGAATTATTGTGATTCGATGAATTGGCTTTTCTAACAAATGTGGGTTCGAACACATTACTTTCGAACTATTGTTATTCTGATTATTGTTTTTCGAACAATTGTTCTTCGAACATTTGGAATTCGAAATACTGTTTTTCGAACATCTTTCATGTAACCATTAAACATGAACATTCAACTGTGTATCTAGAGAGCACAGTAAAAAAAACATCATTACTGAAAACAGCGTGCAGATATTTTATTCGGTATCTTTTCGTCTACTACCTCTGTCAATTGTCATGTATCACTTGGTAAGGGCGCAGATCATCGAAGCGAAATTTGTCTGGTTCGAATCTTAGCGTTGGTTAGCGATGTGTCTTGCACTCGATAGAAGATTTGAGCTTACTCTAAAGTGCGCAGAATGGTAAAAAAGTAAAGTAATTTTTTTTTATTATTAAAGTGAACAAAGCATACGAGTACATATAAAAAATGAACATAGTTCAGATTATTTTTCTTTTTTAAAAAATAGAGGATTAGAGCTTGCATCCACAAACTCAAATACTTTCCTGCGCACCTTGCACTAGGCTAAAAACCTGTATCGCAAAGTGAGGAAAACATCGCCAGCGCCGGGGTTTGAACCTAGCACCTCCCGCATGAGAGACTGCCGCCACAAGCAACTGCGCCAACTATTATGAAGCATTCTTCCAGTTAACCCCAGGAAAAAATAGATTAAAAGAGCATATAAAGTAAGAAAAAACAGACATACATACATATTTAACGCTAGAATAGCAGGAAAAGTAACGCTAGTCAGTAATAAATTAAATGTAAGTAATACAATACCACCGCTATTTGAACTCTTCCGCCATTAAAATAATTAAAACGTTGTCTTAATTCGACACATCGCTAGAAAATTTAATATACCTAATTTGTAGTAAGCTTACACACACATGAAATCAAGCTTAGTGAAATTGAATAATGGTATGGAAAATATAATTAGTAGGTATTAATATTCAAAACACGCCCTCCAGTGCCTGTCATCTGAAGCTCTGTATTGTCATAATGATGATGAGAATTATTAAACCATGGTATTATTTGTCCATTTTAATATGTCGCATGAATCATTGTGGATACAAAATCAGACAATGAGAACCACAAATACCTACAATGCATTTTTTTATATCTTGGCAGTCGGTGGAGGTAAGCTGCAAGTGGAGTTTTTTAAGATTATATTGTTGGTAGGTAGCCCTGATTGACGAACCTCCTCATAAGAGCTGTCAAAATTTCGCAATATTCTCACATTGTATATTTTACAAGTAACCTACGATACCGAAAATATATTACAGAGCAGCGCTACAGAAATCATTTTAAAGGCAAGATGGTTTTGCGAGTTGGGAAATGGAAAAAACTACTCCGATAATTCCTTTAAACCGCCAACACAAGATTGAAAAACAATGTAGCCAGTTTATGGGGTGGTGGCCAATATAGAAAGAAATAACGAAAAAATGTAACCATATCTTATTATCACAACAAGCAACCAAGTTTGCTCCGTGAGACTTCTGGTAGAAAACGGACAGTGATACAATCAAGCGTACCCTCCTGTCAAAAAATTAGGTACGTGTAGGTATACCTCCCAAATACATGCGTGCCTCATCCATATTTTGAACGAACAAGACAGTATGAGGATATTATTTTTTACTATTGAGTTTTTAGTTTCCGAAACTGCCACCGCACGCAGGCAACAATTAATTAAGTACCTACATTTCTATTGAAACAACAAAAGTTGCCACTAAGGTTGCCAAAAAGCTATATGCAGCGCCCTCATCGTAAATCGATTTTTTCTTGACAGACTTAAGTCTTTTGCTGGTGCTCTCTGGTCACACTAGTGGCAGTTCTCGGTACTAAAATAAATTTAACGTAACCAATATTGGATTGGCTTTTACCGACAACCACAGCGCTTCAAATTTGTAGAAGTTTTGACCAAAGATCGGTCAATATTGTTAAACCTAAAAGAGGCCTCCTACGGCGCGCAAATCCGGACTCGTACGTGATTTTGGATTTGTACGTGATTTTGGATTTGTACGTACCGCCATACAAATCGCTACGAAAGCGTCTGTAGATTTACGGACTCACCCCTTCCCACGGTGTGTGAATCTACGTACGAAATTGGATTCGCGCGCCGTGGGATGTCGCTTTAAGAGAGTATTGTACATATAATGTTGAACATAATATCATGTTTACTTAAAAAAATTAAAAAATAATATCACTCGGGAATTATTGTACTTAAAATACAAACCATCATGTTAAATAAGAAAGTATATCTTATAATATTACATAATATTTACATAGAATTATGTAAGTAAGCATATTTTTGATCCCGATGGAGTAGGATACAATTTTTTTACTCTTATTTGCTAAACATGCTAATAATATGCAAATCAACATAAAACTTCAAAGCTTCCATTAGTAACGATCTTATGAAAAAATGTCCCCCAAATATGAATAAACTAGCTAAATAGTAAATATGTATTAATTACCCGTCAAAAATGACGCGTTTTGGAGGGAGTCACAGACAGACAGAAGTAATGAATTGCTATTCTACTACAACATTTACTTATTCATTACAGAGGTATCCACATTCAGATAACGTAGCTTTATGTGAACTCCCTTGGGGAGGAAGCAGGATGAATGTTTCGACGCTTACGAGTCGGCATTGGCTGGCATTTATAATTCACTTTATAAATCAAAATGTATGTTTACTTGGTATTCCCGAAAAACTTTATAAATCATTATAATGCAGCGAATACTGAAAATGTCGACATCTATCGATAACAACTCAAAATACTTTTGTAGGCTCGTAGTAGCAATGAAAGAATGTGGTGTTACCCGAACAATTTTCGATGACAGCTGGGTGTCCGGTTTAATCAATTCGGCCAAAATCAATTTGCCTAACGATCAATTCGTCGATTTTAGACGAATTGATAATTAGACGAATTGATAATTAAAAAAAATGATTTTAGACCAATTGATCTTAGAAGAAACTTACCGGACACCGTATGTCCGACTATCGTGAAATGTTTTAATATATTATTAATTATTATAACAAAAGTTGGCACGGTCCTGACTCCTGCTTCACATTTATACCCGGTCTCGACGCGAATTATGTAAGTTCATATAATCTTGTTATAACGAAATAAAGGTGTCATAAAATAAACCCTATTTGGTGACCCAAAACAAAAAAAAAAAGGTCTACGGCCTGCCTGCAGTACCTACCTATTATTATTATTGTTATTTTGTCCGTAATAATTATTGCGGCAGTAAAGTTCAGTCTATTATCGCTGGCCTGAAACGGAACGTGAATTCCTCGAAAATAACTTCTCGATACTAATATAATAAAACCTTCGGTAGTATGACAGTGGCGCTATAAAAAGAAATCCTGAAAAATAACAATTTTTACATAACAATTATTTCTTGTAAAAAAGTTTGAGCAAAACCTCTCTCTGAATTCATAATCAGCTTGTATGAACATTGTACACTTTGTTCACGTAATACTAGTCAAACTTTTTTACGAACAAACAAATAATCATGATAATTATCTTGAAGGCTTTCGCAGCGTGATGAATCCATTTCCATGTTAGTTCACTCGAACCGCAGTGAAAGCCGAAGAACCAACAACATGGAAATGGAATCATAATAATATTTGGAATATTTTTATAGCGCATCTATTTGCCGGAGCACCTCGAGGACGTTTCACAAAAAAGGAATATTGTATGATAAAAAGTCATCACCAACAAAATGTTCGTATCCAAGAAATAAAATCATAATACATACGAGTTCATAAATTAATACATTTTTGGCAAAGTCATGCCTCCGCGTAAATAAATATCTTAGATACATAATAATCAAATTCACAGGGAACGTCAGAGGCCACCCTTAAGTCCGAACCCGTAAAGAAAAGTATGTGTGATTTCCAAGATTCGGGGCTATGTAGGTTCATTTTGGATGGAGCTGTTCTTAGACCTAATAATATTTTCTTCGAATTGTTAACGCCAATGTAAATCCCGTCAATAATAATGGGCGTAATAACAATTGTATTTAATTCGTATGGACTGGAATTTTATTAGAAGGGACACATTATTGTTGTATAGAAATACTTATTGAGGTACTATTTCCACAATAATTACACATAATAATAACGTGGATACTAAACTTATTTACATTGGGTAAGAAAATAACCCAAAAGAAAAAATAACTCTTGAACTAGGTACTTGTTATTTACGGAAAAACCTGGGAAAAATATTGTTATTTTCATCTTTTCTAATCCCAAAGAAAATGTGCTCATTTTTATAAAAGTTCGAGGACGTACATGGTTGGCGCAGTTGGTTGGAACACGATCTCCAATTGAAGGTGCCTCGTATCTCGATGTCCGACACAGACTTTTAGTTTCCTCAGAGTTCCATGACCTTATTTTTGAAATAGGCCCAATTTAAATTATATTTTTGTTGACCCATTGCTAGTAAATAAAGTTTTCATATATTCTTTCATCTGTATTGATTTTCTTTTGATCAGGACTCCTTATTAGTAGTATTTATCTAAAAATGAAATAAAATACGTTTCCAAAATAATAAAATAAATTGCTTTATAAAGCAATATTTTCAGTATTGTCTGGACTCCGCCTGATTCATGTCGTGATAGCAAATAAATTTCCTGAAATATTACTGCAAAAACAATATAACAAAAACGTAAAATTTGATATTTCTTTTGTCTAGAAAAGGCGTAACATTTCTAAAAAAACGTTTTCAATGGGTATTATGTTTCTTTATGAACACATTCTGATAATAAAACTCTAGGTTTCCTCCATCATATTTCGTTTATATGACGATTTATTCAACGAAAAAAGTTATATTGAAAAATATTTTTCGATAGCGTATCATAAAGGCAATGTGCTGGATTAAAAATGGGTGCCTGGATTTTCAGGAATTTGATTTTTTTTTTACAAACCCGCCTGTGTGCAGATTATGTTTTAAATTCCTTTGTGTTGTTATATGCGAACAAAAAATAAATATTTATTTATTTTGTATATTTACTGAACAAAAACCGAGTACTAGTTCACTACATTTATGAGATTATTAGGTACAATAAATAATACACATTATATTTAAATAAGAAAATAGATGTGCTAAATGTGCTCAAATTAAGGTTCTCTTACATTAGTAGCTATTGCCAAAATGATTACGCAATTAATTGCGCCAGTTGGGGCAATACGGGTTGCCGAGCAATTATTGCTCAAAAATTGCCCGAGTAAGAGAGCCTTTCCTTGTTGCCTATAATAATATAAATAACCATCTTTGTGGCTGGAGGGATTGCGTCTAGATTTTAGATTTGATGCAACCATTATTGGAACATTTTTCTCTTTAACCGTAATATGTATGTTTCAATAGCCTTTAATGTCCCAGTCATGTATTTTTTTTTCTAACTTTACTCAAAATATGCAGTCTGAGAGTTCTCCCTCGCAATCTTACTAAGATATTATGGTGATTTTAGTAGGCATGCATAATGTAAATTACATAGCATAATTACATGTTAATTAGATTTTGTGAAGATCTTATACCGTGTGGTGAGATACAGGGCAACCAGCTCTACTTGTAGTTCACCCGCGGTTATGCTCTAATACGTAGATGAACTATTTACATATTGATAAATGTCGCTATATTTTGAATTGAAATACCCATCTATGTTTGTATGTACCTACACTGAAATGACTAAATAAAGTATCTATATATCTATCACCGCATACATAAATACGTGCACATAATATTATGTAGGTACCTATAGTCAACCATCCCTTCATTTCACTTTCAGGGTAGAGGTTCACGACAGAATGCCACGCTCGCACATTAAGTAAATAAATAAATAAATAAATAAAATTGTGATTAGACCCACATCCCTCTCTTGCAACTTATCAATATTCTTTCTGAGAGAAATTATCCAACTGCATGTTAGTCGTTCTAATCCAATTCAATCTTATCGACCGTAATCGTATCAGTTGTATTTGAAGTAATCGACCATATTACGAATCAGTTAAATTTATTGTAGTATGCTTACCACTTCATTGCGTCCCATCAGTAATTCTATCGATGATTAATGCTTGTCCTATGAGAACCTGAAAAAAAAAGAATTGGTATGATTAAGACTAAGGTTTTTTAGAGTCCCTTTCGAGTGTCTGAACCCAAACGATTTTTTTCATTCTGTAATTCCCTAGAGGCCAAGGCTCACAGTGGGCTGTAGCGCCAGTGATGATGACTTCCCTAGATATAGGTACATATAAGTTTCAGCCTCTTTAAGAACAATTACGTCAACTGAAAAATTCGAAACTTACCGTATTTTAAAAAGTAATCTGCATTGTAAATATTGTTTTGGGTAATGCAATTTTGACATAAAACTAACATCTACAACTTTTACTGTTTGTGACGATCCTATATGGTGTTTTGGAGCGATTTTATTGCTAAACGGCGCCCAAAATACTCCCGTTTTCTATTTTTTTTTACATATGGTTTGAGCATTTTGAAATAATTAATGGCGGCATGTTGATGACTAAAAAGACAGGTGCTATAACTTTTTATGTAGGTTTATTACATACTTACATTTTTTTACAAATGTTCATAGAAATCTGATCTATTCCGTACATCATCCACACGTTTCTGGTTTAAACAAAGAGTGTCTACCTATACCTAATAATCATGAGGTTTGAAGGTTGCAAACCCAGTTTTAAAATATGTAGGTACATATGTACTTGCCCCAGAAAATATATTTGAATACATATCTAGAAAATAAAATTAGATAAATACTTATCAGGATCCTTATACGACTACGTGCTCATACACTCGCCACAATTTTTCATGCTATTGCAACATCAATCATAGATAGGAGTAACTCAAAAAAAAAAATGAAAAGAAATATCTAATAGAAAAGTAATAAAGAAATAAAGAAATAGTAAAGAAAAAGAAGAGTATGTGCGTGAATGTGTGTGTGAGAGAATGTATGTATGTGTGTATGTATTGTATGAGAAAATGTATGTATGTGTTGTGTTTGTCCTTCTGTTCCTAATAATGAAACTCTTGTGTTATATATTATATAGCTTCATTGTATTCACCACTAAGAGGGCAAGATGTGAACCACACATAATTGTTAAAAGTATATAATGTCCTATACACACACATCTTGCCTGTAGGTGAGTCTTGGAAAATAAAAATAAAAAAAATCTTTTGGAAAGGATTTTTTTTAAAGAAGACTACCGTTTTGAACAAATAAGAGTAACTTTTTTTTTAAAAAAATGGTTATAAAATAATTATCAAAACCAAAAAACAAATGATAGTTATTTAAAGACGTTGTATTCTGCAAGAATGTGACAAATTTCAAATCAATTTAAAAAATTAAAACAAATTGTTAGAGAGCCGAATACGGGGTAGTGGAAAAGCCATAGATTTAGGAATAGTAGTTATAGCTTCCTAACTATGAAAAAAGCACAATTGCAAAAAATAAAGAAAAAGAAGAAAAAACCTTGTAGATTTGCAATTATTAGAACAGTTTTTTTATTTAAAAAAAATACTTGGGCTGCTATTTTATAGCGTGTGTTTTAAAGTTTGATACATGAAATGCAGATTTGACCTGCAGATCTGGATTTGTCTTTTGAAAAGTTGTTTATTTATTTATTTATTAGATTACATACGGCTGAAAGTCTTTTAAATACATTTTAACAATCAGATCAATTAAAAAAATACAAATGACACACTAAGTAGCACACAACCCAGGAAAAAAATTGAATGTAAAAAATCAATATATCAAATGAGTAAAAAAAAAACAAAATATCATTCCATACACTTAATAAAAAATAGAATAAATTGCAATCAATCAAGTAGACAATTAAAGTCAGTCAGTCAGACTAGTAATTAAAAACACAAAATCGAAAAGATAAAAAAAGGTAAAAGGCAATATAATACCATGTATGAATACAAAATATAAATCAATAAAAACATGTTTTTTTTGATAAAACTTTATCTAATTGATAAAACGTTATACTTAATACAAAAATGACATTTTAATTAAAAGTTCAAAATAGGTTAAAATGTGTTAAAAATTGTTAAAAACGTGTTAGGTCCGTTTGTCTATACAATGACGACTTGTTTTTTTGTCACTACTTTCCAAGAAGTTTATTATTATTATTCTTTACGGCTATCCACTCGTCTGCGAGTGATCTCATTCCAAGAAGTGATGTTATTATTTTTTACACGCGCATTTTTAATCTCAAAATAAATAATTTTTATATACAATACACACTGATAGTATGTACCTACCAGACGCGAAGCTACGTAAGAACACAATTCCCATCGAGTTACCTTTTGGATAAAATTATAGGTATAATAGTGTCTTAATAGTGTCTAATCTGACGTAATCTTATAAGAAATGTTACCCCGGCTTCCCTTCTGCAGAAATCCACTCTTCGCCACTGGTACCTACTAATTTATTTGCCTTCGTTTTTCACGTTAATATTTTGACAGCCTCATTCACCTAATTCTTAATTAAATTTGTACAATAATTAAATTTATAACTCTTTACTGAAAGTAGAGAGGCACTGTAATAAATTAGTAACACTCAGGGCCCCCAAACGGCGATACTTGGAAGAGGGGTAGATACTTCTAGGCAAGGTGTCGACCGCGGTCAAAGAGATGGCGTAAGTAAAATGGTTTGTGACTTGGATAAAAATATCTTCGGTTCTGACATGTAGATGGGGTAAATTAAATGGTTCATGTAGGTACTAATGCAATGGCACAAAAACATTTTCAGTGTTTCCATATCGAAATAAATTCAGACTTCTGAGGTTCCCTTCGTAATATGGTTCATACAAACTCATCAAATCTTTCCCCAAATGCAGGTTATGATTAGAGTCTAGTAAATATATTATAGTCGATACGTTTTGTAAGTAGATACGCTAGAATACATTCTGTCAGTCAAACATAAAAACAGGAATTTAAGTACCTACTTAAAATTATTAGCGAAAATATTTTTTATGTGTAAACCCTGATACCTATGTTCTGTGGATTTCCAATTTGATTTCCATGATTTGTTCATTTGTTCAAAAAAAGGAACTCGCTGAAAATTTTTGACAGGTTTTTGTGTGAAATTATAAATTATAATATTTTAAGTATTTTTTAGACATTAATTACCTTTAATGGAGTGAAATGAGTATTAACCTTAAAAATAATCCCGAGATAAACAAATAGTTACCACACAATGTTCTTAAACATCTATATTTGATGCCTATATAGTCAAGTAAGTATACCGTGCCATGTGTATGGTATCAATTTTATCATATTTTATTTAATGCTGTCTGCTGAGTAAAAAGCACCACGTCATTACGTATCTTGATGCAATGATTGTGTTATTTGCAGTTTGGAGATTGTTGGAGAGAAATAAAAAAGTACACAAGTACTGTGATGATGGATATGTACAGCGCAATATTGAAGGAAGCTACATATATAATATGTGAAATTATATAGGATAATCTTTCCAATAGAACCCTCAGAGACAGAATTAGAAACTCTGTCATAAGAGAAACTTGCGAAACTGAGGATATCGTGCAGTGGAGCCGGAAGAGGAGGCGGTTCTGGCGAGATCGTGTTAATAAAATGGATGGAACAAGACTAGCCCACGTTGCTACGAATGAAATCCCCATATGTCAAAGGCTGCTAGGAAGACCACCAAAAAGATGGAGAGATAGCTGGTCTTCCACATTCCAAGAAGGAGCAACAAACGTCTGTATAGTAACAGATCCCAGATCTAACATAAGCAGAAGGAGAAGAAGAATCTTTCTACATATTAAGTAGGTAAAAAACTAATCAATAAAATATGTATCTACATAACACAATATTATGCCAATAAAAATAGAAGACGGTTTGATCAAACACATCTATGCTTTCATTATATGAATGAAGTCAAGATTTTTAATTATGTAAATCCCTTGCAAAAGTAACATGAAAAGGTAAATAATAACCCCCACCTGTGCAATTTACACGTGAAAGATATTAATTTTGATATTTTTATGACCATTATTCCATACATATAATATAGTCATATAACAATATAGCAAAAAATAATATCCTTCTCGATGTTTTGTAATTTTATGCCTGTATTAACCTTCTAATTAACTAATTAAAGTCAATGTAAAAG
Organism: Ceraclea dissimilis; assembly: GCA_963576895.1. Classification (NCBI taxonomy): domain Eukaryota; kingdom Metazoa; phylum Arthropoda; class Insecta; order Trichoptera; family Leptoceridae; genus Ceraclea; species Ceraclea dissimilis. Next base: position 4,336,782 of record OY756360.1, read on the forward strand.
TGTCACACATTTTTGATATTGTATAACACATTTATGTAATTGAAGTAACTTGTTTATAAAACAGGCAAAAAATTCAAAAGTTGCGTGCTAATTACAAGGTAGGTGGGAGATATGGAACAATAATTGATTTTGAAATTCCCGCTCTAAGAATATTTACTACTCAAGTCACAGAGATGGCGCATTTTGGTCCCGCTTGCTAGTATGGGCGATTGGCTTCTATAGGTACTATATATTATTATTCTATGGTAACACTGTTGTATGGGCGCTATGCAAAAGTTGCGGCAGTGCTGAATTTTATAGTATGTTCTTCTTCTTCTTCTTCCTCAGCCTTCCTCCCTCCACTGCTGGACGTAGGCCTCTTCCATTTCCTTACACTCTTCTCTGTTTCTCCCCCTCCGCATCCAGGTTCTTCCGGCTTGCTGGACTAGGTCATCAGACCACCTTTTGGGAGGTCTTCCAACGCTTCTCCTTTTGTTCCAGGGCCTCCACTGTAGGATATTATTATAGTGAAATTAATTCAAACTGACTTATGGCTCTGGCATAAGTGCTTATAAAGCAGGTAGTCGTCCCTTCTCGGTCACATTTTTTATGACTGCGTTCGCCAGTTTGAATTAATTCCACTATAGTGCTGAGAATTTAAGGCTCGCCACCCAACTATGACGTCACGGTCATTTCCCACGACATTGAGGTTCAAAATCGTATGATAGCATGATAAAAATAGTTTTTTTTTTCCATTTTTTGGGTTAATTTTGCATCAATCAATTTTGTTTACCCTTATTCTCTAGATGTTAAGGCCTTGGCACCAAGAATGACGTCACAGTCATTTCCCACGGCAATGAGGTTCAAAATCGCGTGAATAATCGCGACTTTCGGGAAACTAGTTTCCGTCTTTCGGAAAAAAACAACAGAAGTGTTTTAATTTATTTTTATTGAGAAATCTATACAAGATATAATAAATCTTTTACGGTTATTTCCTAGATTCAATGCAACTACCCTATTTTGTTCCAAAGCATATTTAGTGACGGTTGTCGAAATACAAGGTCTCCCGTTTTCAGAAATTCTTGAAATAATGTCGGTATGCATACTCTTAATGCATATTATCAGTAAGTACAAAAATATTTTTCCTCCGCGACTTTCTGTGTTTTTTTTCTGAAACCTGACAGCTTATTAGCTTTTTGTAATCCCCTGTATGGTTTATGAATATTGTGTGAAAATTTCTTCAAGGTTATCAAATAACTGTTTAAGAGTGTGCATACCGACATTACAAAAAATTGTAAAAACGGGAGACCTTCTATCTCGACAACCATAACTAAATATGCTTTGGAACAAAATAAGGTAGATGCATTGAACCTTTATCTAGGGAATAACCGTAAAAGATTTTTTATATCTTGTATAGATTTCTCAAAATAAATTTTGAAAAACACCTCTGACCTTTTTTCCGAAAGACGAAAACTCGTTTCCCGAAAGTCGCGGAGTAAAATTTTATTTTTGTACTGATAATATGCATTAAATGGGGTTTTTTAATTTTTTTAATAATGGATTTAATTCGGGTTAATTGGAAGAAATCGCAGTTCTGCGATAAGTTCGCCCTAGTAAACAACGTTTTATAATCTGTACTATGTCCATTTTGTATATTTATATGTGTTTGTTGTTTACTTTAAGTTTAAATAAATAAAAAAAAAAAAATAAAAATCTAGGGAATAACCGTAAAAGTTTTTTGATAGACGCAAAATTAACCCCAAAAAATGGAAAAAACGCTATTTTTACAATTTTATCATGCGATTGTCACGCAATTTTGAACCTTAATGCCGTGAGAAAAGACTGTGACGTCATTACCGGTGCCAAGCCCTTAAGTTACGAGAACATTAACCTTATCCAATAAATGTCTCACGTGCAGTTACGTTACGACTGTTACGAGTGTACTAAATCATGTACTTACCTAACATGTAAACAGCTGGTGGTATCTTTACCTACTCTTTACAAAAATAATTTATACAGAGGTTCTGTGATTAAAAACTTTTTTTTTATAAAAAAAAAAAATAATTTTTGTGTTTTTCCTCGATGAGAAATGATTTTTAGTTTACAAGAGAATTCACTCGGAATTGAATTAAAGAAGAAAGTTTTATTTTCTTTGGGCCAAATTTAAAAAAAAAAAATAAGCACCATGTACCAAAAAGTAATATTGGGTTTTTCGTCACCATGTGAGCTTCGGCGACCGGAGATGGTCACAAATTTAGAAGTAATATTACGGGATCCATATCATCAATCTTATTTCTCTAGTGAGGGTCAGAATTGGTGCATTCGTTTTTATCCCTATCCACTCCCAGAAAGCTACAATCCCATCTGTATCATCTTCCAGGGGAAAATTTAAAAACAGTTAACAATTATTTAACAAAAGATGAAAACTCGCCGACCCGTTGCTTAGTCTGCCCGACCTTTACAATTAGGACGAATTTAAAATAAATACTCTAAAAATATATGATAAGGTTCACCTTGTATCTAGATCACTCAATTTAAAGATGCGCAAAAAAATACACGTCGTAAATCAGAAAAACTTAGTTTTAAGATGCGGAATTAAAGTGTCATAAAGATTAAGTATGTTTTTTGATATATAAACTAGGAGAAAATAATGAGTGATACATTCGTTTAGGAATATTTCACCAAGACTTGTATATCTGGGTGAAAATGTCTCTGCTATCTTGTGTTGTATTCGTGGGACTGCTGTGCGTCATCGGCGCTACCCCTGTGGACGATGACGTCATACCTCTTCCTGATTTTGGACCTGTCACATGGGCCACGCAACCTTCTAGCAAAACAGGTAATACTTCCTTACACCAGTAGTTTTGTAGATACATTCATAGTTACGGGATTGATAAAGGAAGGGTGTGGTGTAGAGCGTACAAGAGTAGCATGACTCAAGAATGTCAGACAGTGGTTTGTAATATCCGATGTAGCAACTCTGATGATCCTAGTCCAATTTCTAGAGGAGCTCCAAAAGATGGTCACCAATTAGAGATAGAAGCGACGTGCAAATAAGAATTACGTATATAATTATTATGTTTTACTGTACGTTGTGCCCGGTGGGATTTTAGATTTAATGCTTCCTTATTGCTTGTCGTAATTATTTTGTAATGAAAGTCAATTTTCTCATCAACCGTAATAGGTCAATAGGGATGAAAATAGTAATGTGTAGATCTTTGCAGTGAGAGTCTCCTCCAAGGAACATTCATTAAGGGTATCCAAAGTAGATTTGGTTTTTTTTCGGGTTTAATCGAAAAAAAAAACAAATCTACATATGGATCATCGTGAAAACCTTAAATTACTATACGTATTCAGAGTAGTTCCGGGAGGGCTTGTTGAGGGGAGCCCTTCCGGCAAACCTTAAGCCCTCCCGTGGATTTTTTTGCGTAAAACACTGGTTCTGATGACTATAAACTGAAGCTTCTTAAACATCCAGGGGTGGAGGTGGGTTTACCCTTAATGTATCAATAGGTGTATGATTTTTAATGGCCTCTATGCCCAATGCCCATCAGCCGAGATTTTTCTCTATCCTTGTTATAATAGGTATGTAGTCTGAGAGATCTCCCGTGTAAACAATTGTCCTTGTATTAATTGTCATTTGTTTATGCTCGACGGCTATTTCCGGCTTAGTACTTATAACAATATTTCTAATTTGTCTTACATGTTGAATAAAATAAATTATGCTGAACATGTCAATTCAGTATTTAATAAACCTTATAGCCCGCAGAATGCGTTTTAGATTATATCAGGACATGAAAATTAATATCTTCAAACATGTTGCTTCGAACCGGAGAACTAGACGTTGGACGAACGAATTAATTGAAAATCGTTTTGGTATTCAGGTGACTTGGTTGCAATGTGGAATCCCTTGATGAAGATGAACCCTGAGGAAATGGGAGACTATCTGGAGGGCGATATGATGATGAAACCTTCCATGACTAAGACCGGTGTAGTAGCCACAGCCACCAATAGGTGGCCAGGTGCTGTGGTGCCATACGTAATCACAGGAACATATAGTAAGTAAAAAAAATGAAATTTCAGAATGTCGATATGGAATCTGTAGGTAGAACATACATAAAATACATATTAAAAGTTCCTGTTGTTTTATTATTTTTCAGCCGCAGCTCAAAGGTCTCTTATTTTGTCTGCTATGAGTGCTATCAGTTCAACCACTTGCGTCAGATTTGTACCAAGAACTACTCAGGCAGATTATATCAGAATCACAAGTGCAGCATCTGGATGTTGGTCTTATGTTGGACGTATTCGTAAGAAATTATTATTTTTTTCTTGATGTCCCTCAAAATTCTTACGTGACTTCTTAACAGGCGCTCTGTTACCATCCATATTTCCGGCGAGTTCAATATATTCCATATTCTCTATGGTCTTCTATTCCGTCTCTTTTCCCTTAATGACTGAAACTATCAACCAACCAACACGCCTGGCTATACTAGTATTTAAAACTTCCAAAACCGAAAAGAATGATCTCAATTTCTGAAAGGAAAAACTACCGATCTATGGACATGCGAGTAATATAGACTTTTCGTAGAATCTTTACCAAACGAGCAATGCTCATAACATTATTCGCAGTACAGACTTTTACATCTTACCTAATTACAATTACAAAACATATTAATTATTATTGTAGGAGGTGTACAAGATGTGAACTTACAAGCTCCAGGTTGTGTGACCTTGATTGGAACTGCGATACATGAGCTCTTGCATGCCCTCGGATTCATTCACGAACAGAGCAGTCCCGAAAGAGATTCCTATGTCACAATAAACTTACAGAACGTCCTAGCAGGTAACCTACTGTATACCCATTAACGCATTAGGAACTTAATCACATACTTACTGAAATAAAAAGTTCTTGTACCTTCTTATTTTAGATTTCATATGTGTTAAGGGCTTATAGGCAGTGAGCAAAGATCGTTCTATTTTTGCTTCAACTTTTTCAAATTTTGTATGAGAATATTAACGCTCAATAAGAATAACGTAAGCGACAAAGTGAATTATACCTTTTTCAAAGAAACCTGGAAAGAAATTTAAAAATCTAAAACAGCCGATTTGTTAGGATTATAATTACCAGTATTTTGGCTAAATTATATTTTTATATCTGAAGAACTGAACGGAAAATCTTCAGATTCCGCAAATTTTAGGGGTACTTTAGGAATATTTTTTTATTCAAGGAATTTCCAAATCCTGTAATTCTAAAACAGCCGATCTGTAGTTCATACTTTCATCTATCACTATCTTTAGTTTCAAGACGATTCCCTCAGTATTAGCTGAGTAAAATTCAGGGCGCCGAAGCCCAATGACAGCGTATAGGGCATTAACTCCAAAGTCTATTATTGTTTTCAGGCACAGAAGGAAACTTTGCTAATAGTCCAAGAGCCCATCGTTGAAATCATGACGGATGTGTTTTTTGATCGAAATGTGGTTTAAAAGAATGTTTAGACATAATATAATACATTGCCATAGGGTTGCCTAGCAAAATCTTGCCGCGAGTACCTTTACCATGATGATTATTGACACCAATTTTGAAGCGAATTGCACCCATCTGTTTTTTAAGTAAAATTAGCACCATCGGAAAGAGGCCGATTTGAAGACATAGAAAAACATGGGTTGCCTGTCCTCAGTCTGCCGCAACCCTAGGCAACCCAGGCCCAAAGATGCCATTTTTCGAAGTAAAATGCACCCATCTGTTTTTTACACGAGTGACACATCAAATTGAAGCTACTGTCTTCCCCGATACGATGGTATAGGGTTGCCTACCTAAAACCTGCCGCAAATTAGGGTTGCCTGCATTTGAATGATGATATTTGAATGATGATGACCTAGTGAAAATGTGGTGGCATATCCAGGAAAATATTATATTTGTTTTTTTCTTGATCATTTCTTATGTTTTTTGGGGTGCTGAATCCGAATTTTAACTTTGCAAGCTTCTAACTATGATGGTTTTCGCGAAAAATACGAAAAACAAAGAGAAAATTGTTTTTCTTAGAGACTTTTTTTATAACTCGAAAAGTATGCACTTTAGAGCAAAAAATGTTAGGACAAAAATAATCTTCAATAAATTTTCTATAAATTTTATTACGTGACATTTTTTCGTCAGACCAATGGTTTAGGAGCTATTACCCTTTAAAACTTTATGAAAATCAGAAAATTGTTCCAACTTTGCACTTTATTTAGATTTCTGCCTACAATAAAAAAACTGCATACTTTTAAAGAATGAATTATAAAATAAAAATGAATTCTCTACGATTATGCTTTTGGGTACTTTACGCTAAGATGCACCATTTAAGAGATAAAGAGTGTTAAAGTTTGATATTATAATTCAAAATATGAATTTTCATAGATGAAGTAGATTAGAAGTTTCTGGTTGTCACATCATTACCAATGCATACAAAGGTGTATTAGCGCCAGTATATACAATTAGCTAGCGAAGTTTTATAAACAGTCATGACACTACGTAATAAGAGTAATATCATTTGAGAGTCATTTGTTAAATTATGATGAAAATAAAATAACACTTTTTATAAAAAATAATTATATTCACGTCAAATTGTATCCAAGGCGAAGTTAGTAGATACATTAACATTATACAAGCACATGGAGGTGTGATAAAAAAATACCGCAAATTAATAAAATTATTTATTATTTTATGGATGTTAATTATGGATGTAAAAACATAAAACTGAGGAATTAAGGGGGGGCGGTTGAATTTCACTCCGCTCGGCTGCGGGTGGAGCCGTGCGCGATAAGAACCTTATTTGCCCTTGACTATTTTTAGCTATACTCTTCCAGTCCCATGTTGCAACTTTGCTGGTAATATTTTCTGTAGGTACTTGGCATCACCCGCAGCCGAGTAAAAAAGGTTATAGCAAAATAACGGGCCTGTCAACCTAGAAAAACTCTTTTAATAACTCGGTAATATTTACTGTAGGTACTTGGCATCACCCGCAGCCGAGTGAAAAAAGTTATAGCAAAATAACAGGCCTGCCAAATTAGAGAAACTCTTTTCATAACTCGGTAATATTTACTGTAGGTACTTGGCATCACCCGCAGCCGAGTGAAAAAGTTATAGCAAAATAATAATATTTCTCGGTAATATTTACCCCGACCCCGACCTACTCCACTTCACAACACAAGTTTCTTTAATTTGACAGGCCTGTTATTTTGCTATAACTTTTTTCACTCGGCTGCGGGTGATGCCAAGTACCTACAGTAAATATTACCGAGTTATTAAAAGAGTTTTTCTAGGTTGACAGGCCTGTTATTTTGCTGTAACTTTTCTCACTCGGCTGCGGGTGATGCCAAGTACCTACAGAAAATATTACCAGCAAAGTTGCAACATGGGACTGGAAGAGTATAGCTAAAAATAGTCAAGGGCAAATAAGGTTCTTATCGCGCACGGCTCCACCCGCAGCCGAGCGGAGTGAAATTCAACCGCCCCCCCCTAAATTCCTCAGTTTTATGTTTATTCATCCATAATTAACATTCATAAAATAATTAATAATTTTATTTATTTGCGGTATTTTTTTATCACACCTCCATGTGCTTGTATAATGTTAATGTATCTACTAACTTCGCCTTGGATACAATTTGACGTGAATATAATTATTTTTTATAAAAAGTGTTATTTTATTTTCATCATAATTTAACAAATGACTCTCAAATGATATTACTCTTATTACGTAGTGTCATGACTGTTTATAAAACTTCGCTAGCTGATTGTATATACTGGCGCTAATACACCTTTGTATGTATTGGTAATGATGTGACAACCAGAAACTTCTAATCTACTTCATCTATGAAAATTCATATTTTGAATTATAATATCAAACTTTAACACTCTTTATCTCTTAAATGGTGCATCTTAGCGTAAAGTACCCAAAAGCATAATCGTAGAGAATTCATTTTTATTTTATAATTCATTCTTTAAAAGTATGCAGTTTTTTTATTGTAGGCAGAAATCTAAATAAAGTGCAAAGTTGGAACAATTTTCTGATTTTCATAAAGTTTTAAAGGGTAATAGCTCCTAAACCATTGGTCTGACGAAAAAATGTCACGTAATAAAATTTATAGAAAATTTATTGAAGATTATTTTTGTCCTAACATTTTTTGCTCTAAAGTGCATACTTTTCGAGTTATAAAAAAAGTCTCTAAGAAAAACAATTTTCTCTTTGTTTTTCGTATTTTTCGCGAAAACCATCATAGTTAGAAGCTTGCAAAGTTAAAATTCGGATTCAGCACCCCAAAAAACATAAGAAATGATCAAGAAAAAAACAAATATAATATTTTCCTGGATATGCCACCACATTTTCACTAGGTCATCATCATTCAAATATCATCATTCAAATGCAGGCAACCCTAATTTGCGGCAGGTTTTAGGTAGGCAACCCTATACCATCGTATCGGGGAAGACAGTAGCTTCAATTTGATGTGTCACTCGTGTAAAAAACAGATGGGTGCATTTTACTTCGAAAAATGGCATCTTTGGGCCTGGGTTGCCTAGGGTTGCGGCAGACTGAGGACAGGCAACCCATGTTTTTCTATGTCTTCAAATCGGCCTCTTTCCGATGGTGCTAATTTTACTTAAAAAACAGATGGGTGCAATTCGCTTCAAAATTGGTGTCAATAATCATCATGGTAAAGGTACTCGCGGCAAGATTTTGCTAGGCAACCCTATGGCAATGTATTATATTATGTCTAAACATTCTTTTAAACCACATTTCGATCAAAAAACACATCCGTCATGATTTCAACGATGGGCTCTTGGACTATAAATACACCACAGCACAAGCTACCACCTTCAACGTGCTATATGACTATGGCAGTGTCATGCATTATGGTGCATACGCATTCTCTAAGAACAATCTCCCCACCATCGTGCCCAAGGTAATGAAAGCATTCATATACTTACAGTTTTTCTCTATTCTTTCAAGACTCCCTTGGGGAGGACACAGGATGGATGTCCCTATATTAGTGCATTAAATTATTTAAATATTTTAGCAAGCTGGTGCTGTAATTGGACAACGTAACGGGCTCAGTGCAAAAGACATCGCGAATATTAAGGCCATGTACAGATGTCCTTAAAAATAATGGCGAAAATAAAACAGGTTGGTATACCCGTCTTATTATTTTTTTTTTGTAATATAATGAACTAGAATATTCAAATTGTTATAATTTGGATTATGTGGCTAGGTGGCTTCGGCGACATATCCAGATTTCATAAATCATACCAAATAATATATCTATAGGTAACATCGATAATAAATTGGTGATCTGCAGGAACTAGGAGGGGTGGGCATGGATCGCGGGGCCCTGGGCAAGTGCCCAATGGGAGTGAGGGGCCTGATCTTATCCCTTCTTTCTTGTCCGCATTTCCTGATTGCTTTTTCGTACTCAATTGGGCCACTATAAATTCTTAATATTATGTATGGTATATATTTCAGGGGATTGATGAGTGGAGAGATGCAAATTGGCTACGATACAAGGAACAACTCTTGATTGATATTGATATTAGCATTATATGTATGTATGTAGTGTAGACCTATTAGAATCCTTCTTGTGATCTATTCTAGCAATGTGTTACTTGAATAAAAAGGTTAGTATATAAAATTGTTGCATTTTATAATCATTAAATATTATAGGTACCTAATATGTAACCACTCTCATTCCTGACCCATAAAGTATAATATATTTGAGAGGGGCAGCAAAATAAACAAAGTGAATCTGGCCAAATACCTGGTCGAAGTGGGGGTAGTTAATTCAGAGACTCTGTTGTTAAAAATATTAGTATAGGTGTGTGTGTGGTATATGATGTACAATTAAATTGCTAGTATAGATAATTATGGAGATAAAGACAATAATAGTGACATACTTATAACTATGTAAAAGGTAGCCTCAATACAGACGCAAGTCCAGTGAGGCACCACGCATATTACCATAATGAACTTAACTATATTTGACAAGTGAAATATTTATATCCTTAAAGTGTACACTTAATGAAATAAAATTATTATTATTAATTATTATTATTTATACCTATGTAAGCACATACCTACCCACGGGTGTCTACAGATTTGAAATTTTAACATATTTGTGACATAAAATGTTGATATAGTTTTTTTTTTTTTATGAAACTGAAGGTCATGATGTAGTTTTGTTTTTATTTTCTTAAAATAAAAATATAGAAAATAATTAGGAACCTGCGTTTCACAAAAAAAAAATGACTTTCATGTCGTGAATTGATGAAACTTGTAATGCGGCCGCTTCACGCTCGGCATCCCTCCACGAGTTTTGTGTGAATGAGTAAAAGGACGTACGGACGAGGTGATTGTCTTGAACTGTATTCGTAACCGACGGTTAACGCCTTTTTACTCATTCGCGCGGGACTCGTGGAAGGTCTGACAGCATGTGGATGAGGCATTAGTCTTTCTATGGTAGATGCCACATCTCGTTAAAGGTATTAAAGCAAGTAGCGAAATTTATGTCATAGTAAATTGTCTGGAATCTAAAATATTTTATTATAAAGAAATAAAGAAAAGGTTTAATTAGCGCCGTAAGCAATTTTTTTCATGTAATAATTGTAATTTATTGAGTTTATGAGATTTTTCTTTCTACCCATTTCCCTCCCCCCATTTAAGCCACTGTTAGTAACTTGATGTGTACATATATTATATAATATTATACCTCATTTAAATGTATATATAAAGCATTCATTGCAAATTGTTTTCATTCAAACCTCTATCAAAAAGTTTAAGTGTGTAATTCCATACTATGGTGCACGGGTTCCCATCTGCTGGTGCGCGCTCCCTTGGGACGCTTGGAGTGGTCCAAAGGGGGCGCGTAGTAATTGTTTGTTTAATATACCTACTTCATGTATGTTCCTAAGATTTTTGGGGATGAGTTTAGACTTCATACAATATGTAAAAAAAAAACTCCGCTCCGCTCCGCCTTCTCTAAAGACTTCTTTATTTCTATGTCCTCGTCTATCATCCTTATTCTTCAGGATGAAGTGAAGTGAACTTCATCCTGAAGATGGCAGCAGTATCGCTGTCGAAAGCTCGAGACAATCAACGTACACACAGCCAAAACCCGAACAACCTAGAAGGAAGAGTTTATATATACCATGCTGCGAAAACCTACAACATCATCCTTATAACACTTTGCGTTGTTAAGGGCTTGGTACCAAGAATGACGTCACAGTCATTTCCCACGGCATTAAGGTTCAAAATCGCGTGAACAATCGCATGATAAAATGGAACAAATAGCGTTTTTTTCCATTTTTTGGGGTTAATTTTGCGTCTATCAAAATACTTTTACGGCTATTCCCCAGATTTTAATGCATACTATGTACAAAAAAAAATTTACTCCGCGACTTTCGGGAAACGAGTTTTCGTCTTTCGGAAAAAAGATCAGAGGTGTTTATCATTTTTTTTGACAAATCTATACAAGATATAAAAAGTCTTTTACCGTTATTCCCTAGATAAATGTCCAATGCATCTACCCTATTTTGTTCCAAGGCATATTTAGTAACGGTTGTCGAGATATAAGGTCTCCCGTTTTTAGAAATTTTTGAAATGTCAGTATGCATACTCTTAATCTATTTTATTAAATTAGTACCTAGGTGTTCTCACAATTAAGATTGCACTATAATATCATAAACACAACGACCCCAATCGCTTAGATGCACTTTACAACCGGGAATGTATTTATAGGTATAATTTAATTAGTATCGTGTGAGTTGCGATAGGAAGCGCCGCTGGTGAGGTAGTTTACAACTAAAATTCTATTTTCCTAGAAATTTTGTAAGTAGGTACATCTCTATCTACCCTTGGCATAGTAAATACCTACATTTTACTCTAGATATTCTAGGTATATGAGTATTATGAGAGAGGCTACAACTCAACTCTCTCCTATATTAGGTAGTTCGTTGCTATTTAGTAAGTGTGTTCACCTCTGACTTTGAGAAAGGCGAAGTTCACAACTGTGGGTCTTGAGGGGTTAATTGAGCTTTAAATCATTCGATAACTTTTTGTATGAAAGATTAAACATTTTTTATATGATTTTTCTCTACGCAAAAAGTATATAAATATTGGTATTATACACATGATTTCCGTGAACAAAACTTGATGAAAAAACTTCCATGAAAAAAAAATGTTGGTAGTTCATTGGTTAGGCGTTTTATCGTCTAGGTGAAAGAAGAGGTATAAGGAAACTCGGCCGTCCAAGAACCACATGGCTGGACCATGTTGACCAGATACTCAAGGACGGGCGTGTTTTGAGTAAAAGTAATCGGAGAATATGTATGAGGAATTGCATGAATTTGACGGAAGCCCGAAGTGTGTGTCAGGATAGGAAAGTCTGGCGATCCGTTCTCTCTGCCTACCCCGCAAGCAAGGGAGGTGGCGTGAGGGTATAGAATAAAAATGGTACCAGTAACGGTATCGAAAGATTGATCGATAAATTAATGGAAAAAAACACATAAAGTGAGAACACACGACAAAACGTTCAAACAATGTATTCGTCACACTGTGAAAGCCTGCAAGATAATGAGTACTTTTGCAGTTTATACATTTTATTTGGTGGCAATTTTCGTATTTAAAAATAAAACGTTTCCAAAAAGAATTATGAAGTGTACTAAGATGGACCTACCTATTTCAAATGAATTTGATAATAAGCCCAAAACCCTTCAAATTACATATGGTAACTCAATTCATGGCTTGCTCCTTGATAACCATATTGACACTAGGTGGCTGAATTTGAATCCAGCTTTTTTGAGTTTGCTGTAAGAGATGGCTGTATAGCTATAAGTTCGCGCAGGTAAACATTTTTGTATTAAAGTAATTAATACAGCAAAACAATCACCTTCTTAAGGGACATAATAAAAATAAGAGAGACGACCTTCATTTTTGACGGGTATTTGATGCTAGTTCATGATTTTTTTTTCATGAAAAAAAGTACTTTTTTATAGATTTTCAGATCATCCCTCAAGGTTTTTAGAACTAAATATAAATATATAAAACATACAAAGGTTAATGGACTCAGTTCAAATCTTTTCTCCATTGTTCTCAGATGTACCGTGTGTGCCCGATGTATTCGAGCTTTCACCCTACTTGCTGAGGCCATCTTCGGGACTAATGTGAGGCCATCTTCAGGACTAAGACAACATCAACAATCTACACACGGTACACCCGAGAAGAATGGAGAAGAGATTAACAAGGACCGTGAAAATCTACAAAGCTATTAGTTCAAATCATCCTATTTTTAGCTAAGGATGTATGTCTTCTTCTTCTTCAGCCCTCTGTCCTCCACTGCTGGATATAGGCCTCTTCCATATTCCTCCATTCCTTTCTGCTGTTTGCTGCTTGCAGCCAGTTTTTCCCCCCTACAGCGGCTATGTCGTCGGACCACTTCTTTTGGGGTCTTCCGAAGCCTCTTTTATTCTCCCAAGGTCTCCATTTTAGGATTTTTGGGGGTAAGGATGTGTCTATGGCTAAGCAATAAATACATTTAGCAATTCAAGTAAAACAACGCTACATCGTTACCCCATCCCACTCAACACTCGACCTATGATATTCCATAAGTTGAGAAATAGTGGGCGATAATTATTTATTAACATACTCTTTAGGTGTACAAGAGGTATTTATTTATTTATTTATTCACGGCGCAAGCCTTTAACATGAATAATAATAATAATAACAAGTACAATATAAGCAACAACAAAAATAAGTAAGTTAAGGTACATCTGAAACATTGACAAAAAATATAAAATACGAGATCAAAAGTACATGAGAGATGGTTTGTAAAGACTAATTTGCAGGTACAGACATTATGTAACATTACAAATATAAATTATAACATTTGTTCACTAGGGCGAGCTTATTGAAACGCCAGCATATCTATGCCAGCTAACCTCAAATCTACCTATAACTATATAATAATAACCTATAACTATAGTTCGCCCTAGTGAACAAAATATTTTGTCTTATCCTACTTTTTTTGTTAGTACTATTTAGAACAACCTACTATAATACGTATCAACATGAAAAATAAATTAATAAAAATAACATTTCAAAATCAGAAAAATAACGTAATATTATAAATAAATAAATCTTTATTGAAAAGAAAACATATCTTCCAAATGGCGGGTTTATTTCCGTAGGCGATGTCTGCCAACCAACCACTTGTGACATTAATTTGATATACACATTACATACAAGTGTATGAAAAATAAGAAAAATATGAAAGTAATAATAATATATATAGAATATTTATACATACATAAAAATACATAAGTACATCAATAGATATGTGGATGGGATGAAGGACAAGGAAGGAACCACGGGATTGTCAGTTAGATGAATTATTTAAGGAAAGGTTATATTAGTATATTATATGTAGTTAGATTAGATATATGGAGGCAATGAATCCTTTGTTGGGAAGAGGTAAAAAATGAAACAATGACGAACAATGAGATACATGTATAATTTTTTTAAACAATAATACAATTTAATAAACTCAGCTCGTATGCCAGTGGTTGCCTACTTGTAAGCAGGGACGTAACGCTGGAGGCTAAACACACATTAACTTGCGGTATATTACCACGACACTCTGCCACACCCAGAAGGAGCAACCATTGGGTAAACATATTATAATACCATCACTAATGCCACCCATAGTTTCTTCACACCACACCGACCACCGCACTTTAACCCATATATCTATCTACTTATGACAAACATAGAAAACTTCCGTGTATACTTGGATACATTATGTTCATAATCATAAAACACAAACAATTTACCATATCATAATTCTATTAATATGTGGTATTAATGGTATAAATAAAATAAGTACTTAAATAAAAGTTTTATGCTGTAAATTCGAAATACATTGTCAGCACTGAGATTTGAACCTTACGCCTTACTCAGAACTCTAGGTTTTTTTCGTGGTAGTTCTTCTTCGTCAGCCCATTCCCGTCCACTCCTAGACGAAGGTCTGCTCCATCTGCTTTCACGCCGCTCTATCCTGGGCTCTCTGGATCCAGTTGGCACCCATGTATTTTAAGTATTTATATTTATGTTAGTTACTATGACAAAAATGGAAGGATGAGGGATAGAGAAGTATGGAAAACGAGGTAATAGAAAAGCAGGTAGGTATTTCAAAACGAATTAGCTTGATCGTGTTGTTAAGATTCTTAAGAACAAACGTCGTGACCGTGGCGATCGAAAAACTGATCGAAGGTATCGAATTTCACGAAAAACAAAAAAGTGCCGATATCTCGAGAATGAGCGATTTTTACTAAGGTCATATTTCGATTTCCTGATAGGTAATTAGCTGGTCCATCACCCCTCCACGGGATGACGTTGATTAACGGGACAACCTGTATAAATATTATTAAGTACGTTGTGTACATTAAATAAATAAATGTACACCATACACCATCTAACAATTACGAGTAGCTTTGGGATTGGACATTGATTCTCTTCTCGTTGCCCAAGTCACGAGAGAAATGTGAGAAGATTGAAATAATATCGTACATGGTTGGCGCAGTTAGTTGAGGCGGCATCGGCAGTCTCTCGAGCAGTAGGTGCCGGGTTCAAACCCCGTTGCGATACAGGCTTTTAGCCTAGTGCAAGGTGTGCAGGAAAGTATTTGAATTTGTTTATGCAAGCCCAGATCCTTTTTTTATTTAAAAAAAAATGAAAATCTATACCACAACGACCACATTTCATAATTACTATGTCACTGATTACTGTAAACGCCTTGCTTCACACTTTCTATGAAAACACTTCATATTATATTTCATGCCATGAATGAATAAAAAATGTGCAATTATGCGAAAGGAGAGACTACGTCTTTCTCCCCAGTACCTTTCGCTTCATTCTTTCTACTTCCGTGGTTTCCTGACACCTCATTTTAATGGGAACAAGGAAAACCCATTGTCTATGTCACAATATAAAGCTGTGTACTGCACCATACAGTATAGTATGTGACGATATAAAGCGGAAACACGAGGGCGCTACTAGTATGTTGGGGTTGCAAGAATGCAAGGTGTTGCCATGACAAATATTATTTTTTATTTTTTTATTTTTATTTTATTACAGATATACGTGCAAAACAAATAACAACTATAGATATAAGTAATTGAAGATTAGTTCATTCACAATTCAGCTGTCACCCACAAGCATGCACCACAGTTAAATTAAAACATATAAGTTCATTCCGGTCGTCTCACACACCCATACTCAATCTCGCTCACACACTCACCCATCGCACACGCACACATCAGATTTCACAATTTTTAGGCAGAAAAACAGAAAATAAACAAGAATATAAAAAATTTTAAAAAAAAAAAAAAATAGCGAATATATAAGAGTGAATTTAATAATAATAATTGGACTACTTTGGGTGCCGTTAAGCGATAAAATCGCCCCAACGGCACCTTACATTTTTCTTTATCACCATATAGGATCGCCATAAACAGTAAAAATGATAGATTTAATCACCACATAGGATCGTCACAAACTTAATAAGTACTTAATAAAAATAAGTCTAATCAGTTTTGTCTAACTCTCGCCATTGGCTGACCAGCGACCGACCCGTATTGTACGCTTAAAGAATTTGTAGAAAATATTATTATTAGGTAGATTTCCACAAAGGAATTCTACCTATTCGTTTCTCCCGTGATGTCGCAGAATTGAAAAATTTCTACTTAGTATCACTAATTAGGACCAGGAGAACCCGAATCCGAACTTGGTTTAAAAGTTTATATATATAAGCCATATATATATATGTCCCTTTTCTTGTGCGCACGTTTGAGGCCAAACTATGCGTCGCAGAAACGTGAAACTTGGGTGGTAGATTTTTAGTAAGGGGTAGATGAACTGATAGGAGATTGGGTGAAATCCATTAAGAGGAAGGTTCACTTTTTAAGGCTTTAAATACAAAAACAATCATTCTGAGGGGATCCAATGATTGTGAGGGTCTGTGTCTGGTATCGCATGAAAGGGGATTAAATAAGGAATACATATCAAAAGTCAGATTTTGTCTAGCTCAATTCTTCGGACGACACTGATCGATCGAAAGATCTAGTTAAGTAGTTACCGCATAGGTACTAGCGTGTTTGTTGTCTTAGAAAAGTGCTTCACGATACGAGTAGAACTCACATCTTTTTTTCAAATTTCTAGTACTTAAGTACCGATACCAATCCATATTATGAGTTGAATGAAAATTGATTGATTGAAAATAATTTGATTTTTGGATTAGGTACTTCGATAATCAAAGAATAAACTACATCCATACTACTTCATCACTTCGCTGGTTTATTTGCTGATGATATTGTGATTGTTTTTATTATATGTACAGATGTACTCTTAAAATTAATAAAATAAATAAATCAATTGAAATCTACCTATGCCTGTGGCTTGCCAAAGGATTTTTTTTTAATTATTTTTAATCTTTTATTCACTTTCTATATTATAATGTTCTTAAATATTGAATAGAGGCATGCCAATACATATCCACATTCAGAACTATTTGTCACGTGGATCATCACGAATATGAGATTTGACAATAGAGTGACTAGGGATATAATCAAGATCCTACTGAACTGCCAAATTATAATAAATTTTCGAAGTAGTGCGTTAATGTTTGCCATAAAGATGGGCAATGGTGAAATTACTTTAATTAGGTTACCTCGTCGAAAACCATACATTTCTTTACAGAGTCTAGTTAACAATACGCTCGTAGACAAAACATGCGGACAATTGACACAAGTTCAATTGTATTGAATGTGACCTTCTTCTTCTTCCTCTTGTATTAGGTCGGGTGACCTGTTTGTGACCATGTAGGTATATTGTTGTATCAACTTGTGTATTTCAAAGGTGTCCCAAGCATAAGGTGACCAACCGTCCTCCTTTTAGAAGGACAGTCCTCCTTTTCTAGGTTCTGTCCTCCCTCCAAGAGTGTCCTCCTTTTTCACTTTTGAACATTCTAAAACTAATCTGTTTATCTCAAAATCGCACGTTTTTTCATCATACCATGAATTAACTAGTACTATAATATAAAAGTACATTAGAATGCAATTGTTTCCTAAAAAAAGTTGCCTGCGGCGCTAATTACCTTTGCATTTTGTGTATATGTAATTTGGTATGTCTTATGACAAATATTTCGCCTGCGGCGCTATTTTTGTGATACATCCTTTATGGAGGACATTTTCAAGAAAATAAACCAAACAACATAGCGACCTTCTTCACTGTCCCAGAAAAATTTCGCCTGCGGCGCTGTTTGCGCATTTTTTGTCCTCCTTTTTATTTTTAAAAATATGGTCACCTTACCAAGCACCACTTCGTATCGGTGATACTATACAATAGAACTGAACAGTGAATGTATAGACATACGAGTACTTACCGTTATACCATACAATTTTATAAGGATGACGTTAATACTAACGTGTTTCCCGATATTATAAGCCCGAGATTGCGGCTGCATCCCTAGTAAATAATAATAATAATAGGATGCAACAGTAACGTAGGTGATAATAATAATAGTTGCTACTTGTAAACTGTGTGTGGTGTTCAGAATAGAGCCTTTAGAAATTCGTTTATCATACATTATTCTTCTTCACATAGTTTTCTACTAGAAACTCTTGTACTACTTGCACTTGTTTGGGGCGAGTACTTCCATATTCAAATATAAAAATATGGCTCCATAAAAGTAGCGAAGGTGCAGTGCAGGTACAGTGTCAACACAAATCTCGAAGCGAAGATTCAGTCGCGATACACGGCTGTGTTTTCTATCGTTAATTTTCACTCAGCGTGTCAACTGGCGATTATCGCACGAAGCAGGATGCATCTGGGTGATGGTTCCAATTAGAATTGTCAAACAGAGATAGAGGTATGAGAATACTAATAAGAGTGAGTTGATAAATATACATCGAGATAGCGATATCGCAATACTCTTTCTGGGGAGAAAGGGATAGACATATCGCGTGTCAATAAGACAGCACGTGCGGACCACTGTATTATCTATGGCGAGCGAAAGTCACCCAGCAAAATAGTTGGGTGTTATTCGCAACAACCGAGCGTGTCAACTGTGCACATAGAACACAAGCAGTTAACTCGCACCGATGATAGAACGAAGAACAATAGGACCATAAACAATCGAGCGAATCACTGAGTGAATTATAACGGATACAGAACGGACTCCAGTGATTAACAGTAACGGTTCAGTTACATAAAGGTGAAAGTGTGGTAAAATTCAATTACAGTACAGTGACGATTAATAGGCGATGTAGTGATGACTCACAGAGACGATTTAGTTTAGATACGGTTACGAAAGCATTTGTGTCATAATGCCATTGTAGTAACCGAAGAGTAACGAAAATGTTTAGAAAGAGTAGACATTCAGTGACATGACAGTACATTCACTTAATAGTGACGGTACAGTTACAGAACAATTACAGTAGTGTGACAACAGTAACATTGCGTTCGGCATCCGATTCGGTTATATCAAAGAACCGTTGTTTTTTTTTTAATTTTAACAAGCAATTTTTGGGATTTTTATCATGTCACTTCAAAAACCAAACAAAAACAATATAGTAAGTACATATTATACGTGTTAGGTACTACATTTTATGGTTAGCAGTTACAGAGTCAAAAAGGATATACGATCACTTGCGTTGTTGTTCGTTGTACTTGTATAAATTTATATCTTTTGAAGGACGTCGTAATTTTTATGCCGCCAAGCAGTGTTTGTGAGAGCAAAGTATGGGATAGGTTTAATAACAAAATATAAAAATACCTACGTACATACATAAATAAAGGACAGTATCATACACAAGTACTAAATTTATACCGACGGTAATTTACCGACAGTGGAATTTACCGATTTTGAAAATTTTACGGTTTTTTTATTCGGTGTACTTCTGATAAAATGTACAATAATAATGTACAATAATAATGATTCTGTGCAAAAAATAAAGCGTTACGAAGATTAAATAATAAAATAATATAGGGATAGCATTAATCTTTCCATGGCTCCAGGGATGTGTTTCTATAATTGTACCCACATTCAATCTTTAAAAGTAGACAAAGTGACATTTCAAAAATTTCTAAAAACGGGAGATATTAGTTCAAGACAACGGTTACTAAATATGCTTTAAAAAAATAGAGTAGATACATTGAGTAACTAGGGAATAACCGTAAAAGATTTTTTATATCTTGTATAGATTTCTCAAAATAAAATGTGATAAACACCTCTGATCTTTTCTCTGAAAGACAGAAACTCGTTTCACAAAAGTCGCGGAGATTTTTTTTGAAACGATAATATGTGTATGCAAATGACCGTAGAAGTTTTTTGATTGAAGCGAAATTAGCCCCAACAAATTGAAAAAACGCTATTTTTACCATTTTATCATGCGATTGTTCACACGACTTTTATTTGAACCTTACATAATGCCGTGGGAAATGAGCATGTTGGGTCGCGAGCCTTAACTTTCATATTATGTTTTATTTGGTTATATTTTATATTGGATCGAATAATTCCTTTCGAAACGATTCCAGTAATAATAATAGTAATATCTTCTTATCCGAAACACTAATCTTCGCTGGAATGGAAGAGTTTATCCTACTTAAGTTAATCCTTAATAAAGTTATTATTATTATAACTAAATAATAAATGATATTACATAATATTAAGTAGATTCTGGATGACGATATAATATATTATTAAAGTTTTTATTACTTTTCAAAAACTACTTTGCCGATATTATCCCAACAAAACCAAATTAGGTAAACACTTTTATTCATCATAAGGGGATCATAAAATATATAACGACTTTGTGTACATACTCGTAGTAATAATATTTTGTACCTATGATACGCTTACGATGTACAATGTACACAATTATACTCGCCGTGAAAGGTGACACAAAATAATCACCCTATAGGATACGACTCAGTGGAGTATAATATATAGGGATGAAACAATGATGTGCTATCTCCCATAGGACGATCCCAGGTTCATCACTTCACCCATTTTTCAAAAAAATCTCGGCTGCGGCGCTTCTTTTTGTTGCATTTTTAACACAACACGTACCTATAATGCCAACCTAAAACACAACCTTTCTCACCCACCTTCACGAAAAAATTTTAATTACTGAAAAAATTACTGATTTCTGTACTACGTCTATGTTAAAATTTTAATTGCCTTCCCCAGGAGTTTTTTCGCCCCCCCCCTCCCCCCCCCCCGAAATGAAAACCTATATACGCCACTTAATTACGACTGTACCTTTTTCCTTTTTTATTAAGGAAATTGTATCCTGACTTTGCAGTTATTATTGACAATAGTGTAGTATGCATGATGATAAAAGGATAGTGAGAGCATAATATGCGACGTAAGCCACGTAAACTGAGATATACGCGTTTAAAGCGTAGACCAGTTCATGGGCACCCGCAGGTAGGGGCAAGGGGGGGCATTTGCCCTCCCTGGATTGATTGAAAATAGTCAAATAATGTTACTTTTACTTTAAATCACTTCGTGTTGGCATAAAGAAAGTGTGGAGAGACAGAACATTGGCTAGCCTGGAGCGTACAAATACACTACAGTTTTCTAATATTCATATCTGCACACTTTGCACACCGTCCCTTTTTAGTATTTTTTTGGCAATTCGCTACTTTTTCAAATCCTGTTATGATTGTTTCAATGTTTAAAGTCAAATTTCCGACATCGTGGTTCAGTAAAAAGAAAAAAAAAGAAAAGTACTTTTGTTAGGCATATTAAGAAGAAAGTTATTATAATAATCAAACTGAGTGAATCTTTTGCGCCACCCAATAGAACAAAGGTTGATTTGGCTTCTGTTTTTATTGCTTTTTTTTGCTTTATTTACACTTACACAATATTAGGTACAGATATAAACTTGGTATTTGTGCCTGTAAACCAAGGGTGGCCAACCTTTTTCAGCAGCCGGGCCAGACTCTAAAAATGAGATGGCTTACCGGGCCGCACAACCAATTTTTTGAAACAAAAAAATAAGACATAGGGTCGTCTGGGTGGGGGGTTGGCAACAGAAATTAAAATATTGTTATGACCTAAAAAGTGAAGTTGCGCCGCAGGCGATTTTTTTCTTGCAAAACTGAGTGGAGAAGGCTGGCAACAAAATGTGTGAAAAACATTTTCTAATCAAAAAGAATACCCAAAATAGCGCCGCAGGCGAAATTTTTAAGGGAAAACGGGTGAAGTGACGAATCTGATTGTCTTTCTATAACAGGCAATGCATACGGTTATATTGTAAGACGGCTTCGCGGGCCGCATTTAGACCCCGCGGGCCGCGGGTTGGCCACCCTAGCTGTAAACGAAAATTACCCGTACGTGCCCTCAATTCTAAATTTCTCTTCAACTTAGCAAACAACAATAACGACCTACAGCGAGTTTATACCTTACTTAGATAGATTGAATTTATGATACTCTCACACCTATACACTTCTTATAATGATGATCACAAAAGTCTAAGAAGCAACACGGATGTGATCAATTGGAAAGAAAGCAGTTATCTCAACAGATATGGCCATGGGCGTCGCCAGCCTCGAAGCTAAAAATACGTAAATAGCGCCGCAGACGATTTTTTCGTGAAACAAATTTTCACTTAAGTGAAGGAGATCATGATGTGGTCTCTTTCTTTGAAAATGTATTAAATACTTTGCACAAATTATGTAGGTATGAAAAATGTTATATATACAAAAAGCAACAAAAAATAGAGCCGCAGGCAATTTTTTTTATCAAACTGATGGATTTTTATAATAATTTATAAAATTTATGATGTAATGAAAATATGTGTGATAGTAATGGGATTTTGTATGACGTTGAGGAGATGATAAACTCGTAGTATGAAAAAGTACACACCTATTCCAATCACTATTGGGGGCAGCTGTCCCCCTGCGGCGTCGCCCATGGATAAAGCGAAATATTTGTGGCTGTGACACTAAGCCAAGGGATGACGTAACTGATCATTGCCTCGCCTAAGTGGTATTTACAAATTCTAATATGTATATCTATCTGTCGTGGCCAGAAGTCAAACCCAGAATCTCTAAACACCTCTAGTGCTGTACTTATTTTATTTATCGTGTGGTCTTTTGACAGTACATCACATCCCTCAAAGGAAAATGTTTGAAGGTTGGGCATTGGGCAATGATAAATTTCGTAAGCAAGCTTGGTACTATACTACAGGCTAGTGACTGACACGAAATAAAACACGTATATAATATTTACGTGATATAAGATAGTTGGCTGTTGACTCTATATCACCAAATATTTGAAGACATATAACTTTCTATTAATTTTTCAACAATCAATAGTGTTTTCAATCAATTTCTATTAATTTTTCAACAATCAATTAAGCATGTAGACAATTTTTCTCACTGATTACGTTAAACTTCTTTACATTCGTTGAAGGTTTACACGGCGTGCGATTGACATTTTTTCTTGGTTTTTCGGGTGAACCGTGTGTAGATAAACTTGATTTACGTTTCCGAAGAGGAAAACACCAGTAGGAGTGTCGAAACTTCGATTAAGTTTATCTACACACGGGTCACCCGAAAAACCAAGTAACAATGTTCTTTACATACGTTACGACTTTTACCGTATATTGTTGTGCTTACGCATTTAAGTTACGTCAACAAACATACAATTCTACAGCAACTTGTTATGCCTCATCCACATACATGCTCGCCTACCCTCCACGTTTTTTGTGTGAATGAGTAAAAAGACGTTAACCATCGATTACGTATACAATCCAGGATATAGAGACAGTGTTTTACTTTATATGTAACATCTTAGTTTTATGATCTGCGATGATAATATTACAGCTGCCGACGTAGAAGTAAACATTGCACACAAACCCATCGTAAAATTCTGTTAATCCTTTAATCTTCAACAACTTTCACGATTATAAAATTTTTAGCAAGAACGTTGGCTAATAAGTATCGCAGTTTTACTACATATTTTCTTAATCCTTCTACCCTTTCACGTTTTGTTGACATCTTTTATTTTTTGAACACATTGAATTTCTTTTAATAAAACTCTTTTTTTTTTTATTTTTTTTTTAATGAATCTGGGTTTATCGAAATAAATCCAAATACATATTTGTACACTTCACAGAAAGCTTTAAAAGCTTGTGTTGTGAAGTGGAGTAGGTCGGGGATTGAACCCGCGCCCACTGGATTAACAGTCGAGCGCGTTACCAACCAGGCTACCGACCACCTCGAAATTTAACATCTAGGAAAGAAATTTAAGGTGCTGATATCTTCGAATGACTTCAGCTTTCTGGGAATAACGGCAACCTGAATTTTGGAAACATTCGACTGATCACCTTGTGAGAAGAAATATGGGTGAAAAAATCCCTGATTTTGTTAGGATCTATAGATCTCCCTGTGTTACCACGAGAAAACAAAAAAATAGGATCAGCAACAATACACTTAAAACTGTCGGATCGAATCAGAAACACTGAGATACCTATGCAGAAGGTCAGGAGCAACATATGTTGTCGAAAGAGTAGCTAAGCTCAAGTGGTCTTTTGCGGGACATGTTGCGAGACTTCAGGACCAAAGATGATGATGATGATGATGACGGATGATTTTTGGCGCCGTTTAATGTATTCCATCTCAAGGGCGCGGGAAGCTGGTCCTAAAACTTTCGGTTTTCAGCTTGCTCCTGAAGCTAGTGATGGGCTGGTCTTTTCGGAGTTCGTCCGACAGTCTGTTCCAGGTAACTGGTCCCGCGACAGAGAAGGCTCTCTCGAAGAAACCGGACTTGTTGGCTCTGTTCCGCTCTCGGAGTTTGTTGATGGCTGTGGCCGCTGAGCGTAGTGGCCTTCTCGAGGAGTTATCCTGCAGGTTGCAGACCTCCGAGATGGGTGAGGGCGCCATGTTGTTGAGGGCCTTGTATACTGTGAGGCAAAGCTTATATTTCACCCTTTCGCTCACTTTAAGCCAATGCAACTCTTCGAGAAGCGGTGTGATGTGGCAAGATGGACAAAGGTAGTGGAATGGAGACCTCGCTAAGATAAAATAAGTAAAGGGAGACCCCCCACGCGATGGTCAGATGACATTAAACGATTTGCTTGTGATTGAATGCAGAGGGCACAAGATAGAGATATATGGAGGAGTACGGGAGAGTCTTACGTTCAGCAGTGGACAGAGATGACTGGATAAGTAAGTAAGTAATACAACAACAACACTAAACTTCTTAAATGCTCCATTGTGACTATGTTCGAATTGCACTAAATCCAAGGTAATCTTCTTACATTTCCTTGGCTTCTTAAGTTATAGAATGGAGTTGAAAGGTTGAGTTTTAGACTTAATTGGGTGGTGAAAATATACCTATAAACCTAACTTACCATCGCGCATGCGCATTTCGCGTGTTACTACAAAATAAATATTTCTATCTGCATATCTAGCTTAAACCTAATAGGAATTGCACCTTGAGTGCTTGAACTTCGGCACTGGCGATGTACCTAATTATTCTGCATTTCGCAATACAAGATTTTAATTATAAATATGAAGTTTGCGGGAATATATTTGGGTTTTGAGTGTGCGAGTCTTGATCCTTAAGGTTCTATATGCTGGTCATCCGGCTTCGGCGCCCTAAATCGGTCCCAGCCAATACTGAGAGATTCGTCTTGAAACTGAAGACAGTGATAGATGATAGTATGGACTATAGATTGCCTGTTTTAAAATTACAATATTTGGAAATTCCTTGAATAAAAAAATATTCCGAAAGTACCCCTGAAATTTACGGGATCTGAGGATTTTCGGTTCAGTTTTTCAGATGTAAAAGTATAATTTTCCCAAAACATAATTATAGTCTTAACAAATTTGCTGTTTTAGATTTTTTAATTTGTTCCCAGCCTCTTCTTAAGAAGGTTAAATTCACATTATCGCTCACGTTATTCTTATTTCGCGCTTATATTCTCATAGAAAATTTGATAAAGTTGAAGCAAAAAAAAATAGAACGATTTTTGCTCAGTGAATATAGGCTTTTGATAAAAAAAACTGTACGAAAACACAATGCAAAATTGAATATGGGTTGATTCAATGGAATGAAAAAATAATAAATACGAGTATGCTTCTGTAGCGCCTATCATTACACGTCTGTTCCAATTAGAGTTGTAATACAGGAATTTCAATAAACTCCCAGCCGCGCTTCCGAATATTGGATTCAATCAAACTAAAAAAATAATAATAGTAATATCCATACAAACTTCCACGCGATAAAAATTTGATTATCGCGTAGCATGTCTCGACCATTTTATAAAATGCACTATGTTCCATCACAAAATGTGCTTTTTCAATGTTGCTCGAAACCTAACGGGCACTAGAAAGCATTACTAGCTAATACACCCTAAATGGAAATGCTATTCTATTCTATTACATTTTCGGCTATCCACTCGTCTGCGAATGATCTCAGCCATTTTTATAATTTGGCGTGGTAATATTTTCCACAAAACGAATAGGAAGCTATATAAATTTCGAAGCCGGCGTAAACACAATATTATTTTTTACTAGCTGTATTTCCCGTGCTTCGCAACGGCAAATTTTGTGAATGGATGGTGAAGTAAGTCGGCAGTGGAACCCAAAATCAGTGGAACCATCATCTATCAGTCAAAGTACTGCAGAGCCACTTAAACACACAACTATTATGGACTCCTCTCCCCCCAGCCCCCCCCCCCCCCCCTTATTCTTGCGGATGTCGGGAGGGTTACTATTTATCTTATTGAAGTGGAAAACTATGGATTCGACACTAATATCACTTTTGTCATCCCCCCTTCCCCCCCCCCCCTCTGGACCCCCTCTTCTTATTCCTTCGGATGTGGGTAGGGTTACTTTTCATCTTTTCGGCACAAAAAGCTACCAAAAGCTAGCAAAAAGATACCGCCCCCCCGACCCCCCAAGCCCCCCTTATTCTTGCGGATGTCGGGAGGGTTACTATTCATCTTATTGACGCGGAAAACTTTGGATTCGACACTAATATCACTTTTGTCATCCCCCCTTCTCCCCCCCCCTCTGGACCCCCTCTTCTTATTCCTTCGGATGTGGATAGGGTTACTTTTCATCTTTTCGGCACAAAAAGCTACCAAAAGCTAGCAAAAAGATACCGCCCCCCCGACCCCCCAAGCCCCCCTTATTCTTGCGGATGTCGGGAGGGTTACTATTCATCTTATTGACGCGGAAAACTTTGGATTCGACACTAATATCACTTTTGTCATCCCCCCTCCCCCCCCCCCCTCTGGACCCCCTCTTCTTATTCCTTCGGATGTGGGTAGGGTTACTTTTCATCTTTTCGGCACAAAAAGCTATATGGATTCGACAAAAATTGATTTTTTCCATGCCCCCCTCTTCGTATCCCCCCTCAGACCCCCCACCCCCGTATGGACCATCCTTGAGGCAAGCACAACAATTTCCCAAAGTTTCATCTCAATCGGATGAACGGTTTAGGAGTCTATAAAGGACAAAGGAAAATGTTACGAACATAGGTACGAACTAAAATATTTATGTGGGATTATCACCTGAAACAACATTGCAGGATCGAGTAGTTCTTTGTCACATATTAGACAAAATTTATGCATTTTTTTTTTTGACAACGTATTAAAGTTAAAAAAATATTGTTCTAAACTTGTTTTAAATAAGGAAATCCTACGTAATTTCTTTTAGGAAGAAATTTAGTATTTTTTCGTAATCGGGTATTGTGCCCCGAGAATGTAAGATGTGTTACGTATACCTGTCTAATACGGTTACATTATGTTAATTTTCTGCTTTCTGATGCACCCTACTGCATACACACTTGCCGCTGGTTACTTCGCAAAGGTGGTGAATTGGGCACGTTGATAAAATAATAATAATGGTATCTACCACTTTTAATCTGTGCATGGCGGTGATTTTGGGAACTAAAAAGTATATAATTTAAATAACACAACACAGTGGCAGTCGTAATTGCAAAATCAAACATATTATTATTATCATCTTTTTACTACAATATCCGTCACCGACACGATGCTCGGAAACAATTACAAAAGTATAAAATTAATCTAATACATTTTTGTGAACTGTTCGTACTAAATCAAGACTTGGACGCCCTATCTGTATGTGGGTTAACTGTGTTCGTACACGTTACAGCCTAACTCTTTATACGTACTAACAGTACCTACGTACTGTAATTTAGTAGACGGATAACCAGGTAGGTACCCTTCACAACCCAATTCGTATGACATCTCTACTGTAGTAGGTGCTTGCTTAGTGGATTACGTAGTAGGTAGGAACCTTAATACAGTTTCTAACCTCAGAAGCAAAACGAGGAATGTAGACAATTAAGATTTGATACTAATTTCGTTTTCGATAGTAGCGATGTTGAAGATACTTATATTCTAGATTTGTAACACAAATTCTAAGTCTTGCGATTATAATTATTCAGACAGTTCGTTTTAGGTTCATAATTATTTATTTACCTTTTTTTCAGCGACTTGTTTTTTATAGATATTACTATTATTATTTTTAGTTTGATTGGATCCAATATTCGAAAGCTCGGCCGGGAGTTTATTGAAATTCCTGTATTACAACTCTAATTGGAACCGACGAAGGCAACACAAAAGCATACTCGCGTTTACTACTAATAGGTGTTTTGGCTAAATTATACTTTTCATCTGAAAAACTGAACGTGTAATGAATTCTTCCCGTGAATTTCAGGGATTTTATTAATTTATTTTTTGTTCAAAGAATTTCCGAATATTGTACTTAATACTTACTTCCTTTCCGTGTCCGGAACACTATCAAATCTTGAAACGCTAATGTTCGGCCACCCGAACACCCCTGGCATTCGCCAGTAGTGCATCTTCGGGGGTACATGTCACGCACATTTTTACCATTTTTCGTAATACGGACATGTGTGATTGTTGCACTGAATAGTAAGTAATTGGTACCATGTGCCCTGTCTATTTGATATCCAAATGGAAGCTTCCGTCAGCTCTAGTTAATGAGCTCCACTGTGCTCTATATTATAGGTATCTATTGTACCTACCAGGTTGTCAAATCACTCACAGCCGCGTGCCCAGAACGTGACGTCGCTAAATCTATTAGGTAAATGTAAACACTTATCTATCTAGGTACTACACCAGCCATGTCAAACTCAAAGTCACTAGTGGGCCAAAAGCGTGAAGATCATAGACTAGATGGGCCGCAAAACCTAATCTTAAGAGTATGCATACCGACATTTCAAAAATTTCTAAAAACGGGAGACCTTATATCTCGACAATCGTTACTAAATATGCTTTGGAACAAAATAGGGTAGATGCATTGAACATTTATCTAGGGAATAACCGTAAAAGATTTTTTATATCTTGTATAGATTTCTCAAAAAAAAATTGAAAAACACCTCTGATCTTTTTTCCGAAAGACGGAAACTTGTTTCGCGAAAGTCACGGAGTAAAATTTTTTTTGTACTGATAATATCTAATGTATCCATCCATATTATCTATGTAAATCTAAGGAATAACCGTAAAAGATTTTTGATAGACGCAAAATTAACCCCGAAAAATGAAAAAAACGCTATTTTTACCATTTTATCATGCGATTGTTCACGCAATTTTGAGCCTTAATGCCGTGGGAAATGACTGTGACGTCATTCTTGGTGCCAAGCCCTGAAAGAAGACAAACTACTGAAAATCTTAACGAAAAACTATTATACCACAAGTAAATTAATTATTGTATTTCCAATAAAAAAGACATTACAAAAAAGTACAAACGCATTCACTTCTTTTGCCATATACTTGACATCTTTCGTCTTTAATTAAATTGTCTATTTGTGGCGTGAATTTATCGGATGAAATAACTTTTAAATCTCCACTATTTGTGGTAGAAAATGGGTAACACACGTGAACAAAAAATGAGACATTTTAAAATAGTTTTTTTTCTGTTTTTAACAAGCGCGGGCCGCATTGTAAATTCGGGCCGCAGGAAAATGCTCAGAGGGACACATGTTTGACATGGCTGTACTACACAATAAGTTTCTAATACATACAGTGAACCTGAACATATATACCTTCTGATGACGCAAATGACTAGGGTTGACTGTAAGGTATTGCTTTTGCAAAATGTCTACCCTTTAGCACGGTATATCTTCTGGTTTTGTACATTTTCTGGCTAATAAAGATTTAGTAGGTAGGTATAAATACAGTCTTTTCCTTTACTTAATTAAGTCTAACCACGAACGTTTTCCCAGCATTTCCACTAGCACATTTTTCTCCATTTACACATCCACAGCTCATATCGGCTTTTTATTAAGTATTTTTTATTCAATATAGGAATATTTTCTTTGTTATTGTGTAATTGGTGTTAGCTAGCAGAGTTTAATTACGGAGTATGGAGATTTAATGATTTATTCATAAAAGATCATTTTGGTTGAGGTACTCGATTCGATTCTCATAAATATTTTTGCTGATCTGTTGTGTATATCTTCTTCTTCTTCTTCTTCCTCAGTCTTCCTACCTCCACTACGGACGTAGGCCTTTTCCATTTCCTTCCACTCATCTCTGTTTCTCCCCCTCCGCATCCAGGTTCTTCCGGCTTGCTGGACTAGGTCATCAGACCACCTTTTAGGAGGTCTTCCGACGCTTCTCCTTTTGTTCCAGGGCCTCCACTGTAGGATTCTGGGTGCCCACCTAGTATCCTCTTGTCGAGCCATATGCCCAGCCCACTGCCATTTTAATTTTGCAATGCGGTCCATAATATCGGTAACTTTAATTCGGCGTCTTATTTCCTCGTTTCTAATATGCCAAGCATAATTTATTATTTCGCTAACTTAACGAACAAACACATTCATTAATGTTTTTTATTATTTTGTTTTCTTTGAGTACTCCAGCCGGTATGACAGCTTACCACCTTGTCGCCGGCTAATATAAAAACCAACATTTCCTACATATATTTCTGTACAGTCCAGAGACAATTTTCATAATACGTAATATACAGCGTGTCCCGTTTCCTTTGAACAACAATTCATAAAATAAAACGCAAACAAAAGGAATGCATTCCGGAACATTCCTACACTACCGTTTTATTGTACTGTATGTGTAGTACATAGACACTGATATCAGCTATTCCAATAACAACGTATTGAAATCGGTAATATGGAGCTCACTAGCAGACCAGTGAGAACCGTAAAATGAAGAATAGTAATGAAATTGAATGCCGTCTATTGAACAATTTACCGCAGTATAAAGTAAAAACAGAATGGGTTCTTACACATGTACAGATTGCAATGATTTCAGAATTTGTTTTTTGGTATTTTTATTACTATATCTGGGAACCAAAAATACACGAGACAAAATATTAGAGAAATCGTTAAGTTCAATTTAGAGGATCACCACTCATTCAGAATGTCTCTATTTAGAGTGTAGCCAATTATAATTGTGTGGACATACATACTTCGACAGACAATACACATACTCACACTGGTTCCATACATAGTGAGTCAGAAGGATGTTAAGAGTGACAGCTTCGACAGAGGTTTGTCGAGAGTAGCCCTTCTGGTGTACTTGCTTAGAGCCCTCCCTTGGTGAAAAAAAAATAATAAAGTATAGAAATTTCGAAAACGTTTTGAATTCATAGAAACACATTGGAAGTGAAACAACGGTGTATTGTTTTATTTAAAGTTTGGGACCCAACTATGAAGTCACGGCATTTCCCGCGGTATTAAGGTTAAATCACATGATTAAATATTGTATTTTATTTTCAATTTTTTGGGTTGATTTCGATTCAATCAAAAAACTGTTGCGTTCATTCCCTAGATTTTATTGCATAATATCAAAACAAAAAAAAAATCTCTCCGACTTTCGGGAAACAAGTAGCTGTCTTTCGGAAAAGGGATCAGAGGTGTTTTCTACATTTATTTTTTGTGAAATCTTTACAAAGTATAAATGGTCATTCCCTAGATAAAGTTTCAATGTATCCATTCAATTTATTTCTTAAGAGTATTTATTTCATAAAATAGTGAATTGCTGGCTATCCAAAAAAAAACAAAATTTAAAAAAATCTAGTTTAAAGGACTGAAAGCTCAAGCTTATAAAACGTCCTAGGATGGAAAAGGGTAATTTTAGTGTTTCCAAAATAATATGATGTTAAAAGTTTATGAAAATTCTTGGAGTAAAATCCTTGAAGAAGTAGGTTACTGTCTGAGAAGTTAAAATGAATAGAGTGCTGTCTTCATTATCATTTCATTCAGGTCAAGGAGACTTTCTGGAATATTCTCTGGAACAAACATAGAGAAAGTACGTATAACGTCATATCTTGTTACATTTGCAGCGTCTCAGTAAAGAAACAATACATTGGAGTCAGGGGCGTAGGCAGCAGGCGCGAAGCTACCTAAGAACACGATTCCCATCGAGTTACCTTTTAGAAAAAATGATAGGGATAATAGTGTCTAATCCGACGTAATCCCATAAGAAATGTTAGCCCGGCTTCCCTCCTGCAGAAATCCACCCTTCGCCACTGGTAGGCAGGAATTCATTTCGGGAGTGGGGGGGGCACTGGACCAGTACAATACAATACAATATATAATATATACAATACCAATACAATAAGTAGCAGCCGTGTGCATCGCCAACATTGAAGCTAGGTGGGACAGCAAAAATTTTGATATTGCCAAATGGAATTAAAACTCGCAAATAGCGCCTCAGGCGTTAATTTAAAATTAATGGGTTAATTTATGCATGAACCTGGTTCATTTCAATATTTAGATATATATGGACGTATTAACATGATAAATGACTAGCGCCGCAGGCGAAAATTTTGTGATAAAACATAAAAAGGTAGATAAAATTGTTTAAAAGTCCAGTTTATTTTTGTGAGCAAATCTTGACTTTAATTACTAGATAAGCGGGCATTTTTTAATGAGTTTCGTAGTGGATTTTCACATTAATTTTTAAAATTCATGACGTGATGATGAAAAAACGATGTGGTTATAATGTGATTCATTTCTCCTTTGAATAAAACGGTAGGTTGGCTGAAGAATTTCAGGAAGGGGGTTTTAACCCCCAAAACCCCTCCGTTTGCCTACGCACATGATTGGAGTAAAAATAAACAAACATAATGTTGTTTAATGTATAAAGTAACGTAAGTTTCCTAGAAATAATAAAATGTCAAAGCAGGTGTATCTTCTTGAAAAAATCTATAGATGTCGATAGTAGTAAAGTAAACTAACACATGGACGCAAAAATATGTCTAGTTGATAATCATATCGGTACCGTTCAATTTGAAGAATTTAGGCTAGTAAGTATTAAGTGGATAGACGATGTATCCTCGACAGCGGGTAGAAAGTGAGTGAGAAAGGCGAGAGAAAATAATAGAGGCCTGCATCCAGCAGTAGAGAGATCATGGCTGAAAAAGGAGAAGAAATAGTTTTTTTTTTCTGATTTAGCAAGACTATAATTGAATAATCTTAGATATTATACGTGCTTATACACAGTTAAAGATGATCCTTCATACCGTCTGTGCTTGCAATATTTGGCTTTTTTAATGTGATCAATACACCTTCCTAGATTTAAAATATTGTAACCTCTATAAATAGCTTTTTGTTAAAGATAATTGAAACTTTAAATTCTTAAGAGAACCACAATTGTACTCTATATTTAAGATTATTATAATTAGAGGAACTCCAGATTTTACGTATACTTTTCTAAATGTTCTAAATGACTCTAAAAGTTCTCTACTAAAAGAAACTGACACCCCAATGTGCTACCTAGTGCCCTACAATATTAAACTGCGCGTGTATGTACAAAGTGTCTTAAACTTTGACATTTGTGTGATATTTAAATTGTAAGTATGCTTTTCTCTAGGCTAGGGCATACATTCAAAATATAATACAGACAGTCTTATCGCTGACATTGTCATTCAAGACATATCAGGGTTAAAATACACAAGGGTATGGCATTTCATGATTATATAGCAGAGTCTAAAAACTGTCATTGACGGTGTTTCATATTTTAAAGATAGTGTAGTGAAAATATATATTTTCTTGGTCTCTGGTAGCTTAGTAGATTTTCACGGTCCTTGTGAAGAATATCTTCTCCATTCTTTTCGGGTGTACCGTGGGTATGTTAATATGGGTATGATCGATGTTGTCTTCCTTGACTTACGGGAAACGAGTTTCCGCCTTTCGGAAAAAAGATCAGAGGTGTTTTTTACAATTTTCTTTTGACAAATCTATACAAGATATAAAAAATCTTTTACCGTTATTCCCTAGGAAAGTGTCCATGTTCAATGCATCTACCCTATTTTGTTCCAAAGTATATTTAGTAACAGTTGTCGATATATAAGGGCTCCCGTTTTTAGAATTTTTTGAAATGTTGGTATGCATACTCTTAACTGGCAGAGATTGCAGCATTGTGATGAGCTCACCCTAGTGAACAAATATCTACATGTATTGTTAACATACCTCTGTATTTTATTCGACAAAAGTTTTAATACGATACCTTTTTACACAGATAAAAATTACCAACAGCTCCCTCGAGCTTAACTAACAGCTAGTAAATATGTTTTGTATAAAATATCTCATTATCTGTATGCAATAACTATTCATGATTTATAACCAGATGAAATTCAGTACGTGCACTGTGTGGCTAGTGTATCTGCGAGTCAACAGCATACAATATGCTGGTCTCATATTTTGTTATGACATGAAAATAATACTCCTACGTATTCATATTATATGGTGTACACCACGAGTACTCGTATATCTACACCTACAGTAAATGCAATAATACCTGAAGCGCCACGCTCACGTAGGCAACTGAATAAAATATGTTTTACAAATAAATTACAGTACAATGTTCACATAACTTTTCCCTTTTGTAAACATTATTTGCAATAGATGTCGGTAGTCGTCATATTTTGACAAGCAACATGTTAATAATAATTTTGTAAGTCAAATAACCTTGTAGGTAGCGGGATGAATCCATATCTGTGTTGTTTGTTCTTCGGGTTACCTTACTGGGTGTAGACTGGTTAAATGATAGTGCCATCTTCAGGATGAAGTAGTTTTTGTATGTAAAAGTCTGTTGAGGTACCAGTAATTTAATATCGCAGCGAGAGCAGTGAAGAGTATTATTTATCGTAGGATAATACTGCCATTTTCATCCTGGCAGTAGAATCGCTGCCGGAAGCTCGGTCACTAACCATTCTAGTTTGAAATATTGTAGTAATAAGTAAAATTTTGTAATCTCCTTGGACAAGGATATTGAAGGAACGTAATTCAGGGGTGGGGTTTGCGGGGGGGCTCCCTTAAGGCTAACCCTGGGCCTACCTCTTAATAATATTTTGCTAGAAGTGCGGGTAAAGAGGTCGCTATTAATGCGCCTGAGCTACCCGGTGATATGGAGGGCCTTAAGCCCGCGGGATTTTCCCTCAATAAACCATTCTTCACGCAGTAAGGAAACCCGAAAAACCAATCCAGACTTAAGACGGACGCGCTTTGAGTAAAAGAAATCGGAAAGAGCGTATGACATACACGCACATACACATGCACTCTCTCTTTTTTTTATTTCATCATTTCTTAAGCAAATAGTACCGGGTGTTTCTAGTAGCACTATAATATGAACAAATAAATTTAAAGCAAAACCAGCAATAATAATTAGAAATTCCTTTGCATGTAACACATGAAATGACAAGGCGTGAAAGAGATGCGATGATTAAATTTACGCTGTGGTGGACGAGATGAATGGTTGTTTGACAGCACCTATTTCACCGCAACCTGTACACGAACAATGAAACAATTTTCCATTATAGACTATGATTACATACATCCATTCACTATTATATTCTATTCCATCGTGCCATTCCCTTGTGAGATAGGAAGAGAGTATTTTTTGACTACTTAAAATGCAAAAATCGCTAATTAAACAGTATTATGTAATGTAGACTTGTTTTTCGGGTATAATCGTGTGAAGATCTGGTGATCCGACGTGTCGGCGAACGTATTGCCGCCATGGTCACGCCATGGCCCAATCCGTGACCATGGCAGCAGTACGTTCGCCGAAACGTCGGATCACCAGATCTTCACACGATTATACCCGAAAAACAAGTCTACATATGGATCATCGTGAAAACCTGCAACTACTATTGAGTATTATGTAATGAAAAATGTACGAAGGCTTTCACGGCCGGTGTCACGATGTAGAATTTCGTTTCCCGGGCTTGCAGGCCGTGGTCTTTTGTGGGTTAATATTCCCGACGTTTCATCCGCAGACGTCGGGAACATCAACCCACACAAGACTACGACCTACAATCCCGGAAAACCAAATTCTACGAGTATATAGTATTAGTAACCTTTCGCACTAAAATAGTTATCTTTTAAATTTACTTTACTGTGAAACAATTGAAAAGAAAAAATGTCTTATTTTAGTAGTACTTTTAGCTCCTCGTATGTCGAGACATGCCAGTGACGTGCAATGCGAGGGACCTGACGATGGTTACTGACAATGCCGTTATGGCTGCTAATTTCTGGAGTGGGGTGGCCTAGTGGGGAGAAGCTCGGACCCGATAATGAGAAGATCCAAGGGTTGTGTGGGGTCGAGTGTGGTATCGTATGAAAGAGCGATCGAATATAAATTCACATCTTAAGTCAAATTTTGTCTAGCTTCAGCCTCTAAAGTATGACAGGTTGGTTTGTTAAATTTGCCGTTGCGATGCACGGGTAACTCACATAGTGTATTATAATAAATATTATTTGTGGATGTTCGAGCAGCGATTCAAACATTATTCAAATACGACGACAATTGATCCTAATGGTGATGGTCACGTGCTGCAGACTAGTTACTGCCTGTCTTGTCTCCTGAATAATGTTGACAATCATGAAGATGAATTTATTATTATTATAATAAATTCATTATGCAAATCATTATGAAAATCTACAGAGGTGTTCAAATTATTAGACTAAAAACAGCTTATTCAACATAATAAAATGATTTGGCAGTATTTTAGTATGTACATTATTTCAAATTTAATAATTTGTATGCATTCCGTTGACATTTATAAGCATGTTTATTCTTGTAGACATTGATTCTACTAAACTTCTGCACACTTTTTTTATATCTTCGTATTACATGTATTTGGAGGAAAACCACAAATGCTTCTCAGGAAATAGCCCAATCATGAAACTGATTGAGAATTTGTGGGCCATGGTTAAACATAAAAATTAAAAAATGACATTAACCACATAAGTGCCAATAATAAAAAAGTTCAAAAATCTGGCACCTTGACGATGATATAAAAAAATGTAAAAAAGGTACATATATACTTAGAAATGTCAAAGGGAGAAGCACAAAGTATTTAATTCAAATCGTCTATTAAAATATTGTATTTATTCATAAATGAAGTCATTATTTACTGAAAAAATATTTTAGTCTAATAATTTGAACACCTCTGTAGAACTAAATAACACAATTCATAGATTATGCTAAATACGTGTCAACAAGTTATCTGTGATAGTTCCGATCAGGGATGTCGCAAATATTCTCACCTGCATCTGCGGAACTTCCGCATATTATCAGACATCCGAAACCGTATATTACGAGTAGTTGTATTGATTGAACGATTGAACCCATTATTGTACTTGGTTTATTTCAAAGTTTGACATATTCTGAACATTATTTTAATATTTAAACTATTTATATTCAAATTTACTCTTATATTATTTAATTATTTTAATTATCTGACATCATTTTATTTCCAATATCAATATTTTATTAATCAGACATTTACAATTTACTTAGAATTTTTGTTTATATAATTTTATTTTTATTGTTTGTAGTTACTATTGACCGATTAGCTAATTGTGTGCACTAATAACTGAGGGTTACTTGAACACTATATGTGGTATACTAATATTGTAATTAATTCATAAGTAATGCCTGTATGTGTACCTTGAATAAATAAAAAAATAAAATAAAATTAATAAAATAGACAAATTTTTGCCGGGATTTTTCGCTTCGTGTTTTTATTTCTCGAATTCTTAGAGCTTTCGGCGCAGTTGCTAGCACCATCTTCTGTACGAAGTACGAAAATACCAGCATCCGTATCGAAAATTCGGTGAATTAAAAAAAACTACTCATTAAAAAATACAACGACAAAACCTTTAACCGACAGATTTGTGTGAAATTTTGTATGGTGGATGAAATTATGGAGAATTATACGTAATTTATGCACATACAGACTTACACGTACACCACTTGCACATCGTAATTCTGACTGAATGAAAATAATAATTATCATTTAATTCCAGAGCGCAGGTGGGAAAAGGGCGAGAGGTTTGTTTGTTTATATTTTGTGTTAAGTGGACGTGACCGTGCGGACGTATTTGTATTAAAATAAACTTATTTATGTATAAAAAATGAGGCCATCAATTCTGGGTCTTTAATTTGTTGCAAGAGCAATGAGAATTTTAATTATAATACACAGCATTTTTAGGTTTATATTGGTATATACCGTGATGCTGTAGTATTAATAATATAGAAATTTGTACTTTATGAAATAAGATAAGTCCGCATCCGCATTTGTGTGTGACAAAAAATTAACTACCAGAACATCCCTGGTACTGACCTATAAATATGGAATAGCTGTCAAAATAATACTAAGATTATGGAGGTAGGACTTGGCATCAAGGTGACGAAACAAAACATGGCTTAAGAATCGTAGGAATCACATTTAGAATAATGAATGAGTACCTCTCTCTCTCTCTCTCTCTACGATGGCGCTACAGCCAGTGTTGCCGTTTCTAGTATTTTTAATACTAAACTAGTATTTTTGAGGCATTTTGAAGAATCTAGTATATTCTAGTATTTTTGATCAAAATCTAGTATATTTAGACCTAATTCTAGTATTTTTCGGTACTTTGCAATATTATTTTGTTACGCTTTAAAATTTGTACAGAAATGACTAAAAATGAGTGAAAAAATGAATATATTGTTGGTTTATTCATTTTATCACTTATCACCCCCCCCCCCCCCCCGCTCGCCAAATTTTTAGTCGTCAAGGTCAAAAGAAAATAGTACGATTAAAAATTGTAATAAAACATTCAAATCTCCCCCCCCCCCCCCGTCGTCAAATTTTGTGTGACAGAACTTACTTTTTTGCGCTGGTGACGAAAAAAAAAAGGTCATCGGTTTTTTTCAAGAGTCACTCTTTTCCTAAGGACCCCCCCCCCCCTCCGTCGACGTGTTTTCGCAGAACAAAGACATTATTGTGGCGGAGGACCAAAAAAAAAAAAAAAAAGGTCGACAAAAAAATTATCTGGTATTTTTCTAGTATTTTTTTCGACCCCATCTAGTATATTCTAGTATTTTCTGGACAAAAATCTAGTAGTTTTCCAAATTTGAAAACGGTAACACTGGCTACAGCCCATATCGAGCCTTGGCCTCCCGCAACCTTCGCTTCCAACTCCTCCAGTCCTCAGCAGCTGACTACCAATTGGCTGCCTGGAGAAGCTGTACTGCATCCTTTCTCTCTTCGTCTTCCCCCCTCAGCCTGAATCTTCCCATTTTTCTCCTTCCACCTGGGTGTCCAGCAGGCGTGAAGCTACCTAATAACACGATTCCCATCGAGTTACCTTTCGGAAAAAAATGATAGGTATAATAGTGTCTAATTTGACGTAATCCCATAAGAAATGTTAGCCCCGGCTTCCCTTCTGCAGAAATCCACCCTTCGCCACTGGTGTCCAGTCATAATTATTTCTTAATTAATGAGAACGTACCTACGAAAAATTCGAACATGTTGTCTTTAAGGGCATGGCACCAGGAATGACGTCACAATCTTTTCCCACGGCATTAAGGTTTAAAATCGCGTGACAATCGCGTGATAAAATGGTAAAAATAGCGTTTTTTTCCAATTTTCGGGGTTAATTTTGCGTCTATCAAAAAACTTTTACGGTTATTCCCTAGATTTTAATGCATATTATCAGTGCAAGAAAAAAAATTTACTCCGCGACTTTCGGGGAACGAGTTTCCGTCTTTCGGAAAAAAGGTCAGAGGTGTTTTTAAATTTTTTTTTTGAGAAATCTATACAAGATATAAAAAATCTTTTACGGTTATTCCCTAGATAAAGGTTCAATGCATCTACCCTATTTTGTACTAAAGCAAATTTAGTAACGGTTGTCGAGAAAGAAGGTCTCCCGTTTTTAGAAATTTTTAAAATGTCGGTATTCATACTCTTAAGTTTTTTTTTTATTTTCGGTTGATACGTGTGTTGATTTTTATTTTCTGTCCAGCTTTCGCCTACATTATTAGGTATAATATTAATCTTCGAGGCTATTATACTTTCAAAGACTGGAGAACAACCTGATGGTATCCTCAGATCCACGATGTTGACTGAACTAAACGATGGTAGACGATTGCAGGAGATTAGAATAAGTTAGTTTGTAAGTTTCAATACCTAGATTAAGTTAGTTTTATATTTAGTATGAGTAGCCAAAGATTCATAGTGAATTACTTTTCTAAAGCTTAAATATTAATAACTAATAAATGATAAAATCTCACTAAAAAATCAGATTATTACCATGAAAATCATAAAATATCATGAAAATACAATAATTTCATAAAAAAATTGCCTGCGGCTCTATTTTTTATTACTTTTTTTTAAAACACATGTTTCATTCATATTATTGTGCAACATTATCAAATAAACCAAACCACCTTCTTCACTATGTCTCACTAAAAAACGCCTGCGGCGCTATTTACGTTTTTTTTCACGTTATATAGAATTTCTAAAAATTTTCTGCCCCCCCCCCCCTAGCTCCGAGGTTGGCAATTCAAATTTTCGAAAGAATCCTTAACTAGTAATATTACTTTCTCCAATGTTCACATTCTCCTTACAGTTATTATCTATTTTCTAGGCCCTTTTAATACTATTTTATACACAATTCCGGAGAAAAATACCTATCCGAGGAAAATCTGGTAAAAATGTACGTTAATACAATACCATGGTATTTGTTATCTTTAACGTAGTAACAAAAGAATGGACGATGGCAAGTAGAAGTATCCATTTTGAAATTGGAACGCTCACTGTAAAAACAAACGAGCGACGGAATGAAAGTATCGAACGTCAAAAACAAAAGGAAGTGTCATAACATTATTGGATAATATCGAAAATTCAAAATGGCGCCGGGAAAGTAAGAACACTTCATAGTAGAAATGTATAGTAGCTAAGTATTATTTTATATTTCAAATCTGTCAGTAACCTGTCCAAATATCCGCAGATTCTAATGAAATATTCAACATTGTACATTTCTCTGAAATGAAGGTGAGAAAAATTCGCGCTTAGAACGTCCGTCACTGCCCGAGCCAAATTCTTTTTTTTTTTGTTTCCTTTATTTTACACTCTCGTGTTGTAAGGGGACTTTTGTATTCGTTAAAATTTATAAACATGTTCACACCACATTGCCGAGCCGCCGTTTTTACAGCCTAACGCTTTTAATAAACACCGCTCGTAAAAATGCTGTGGTCGTTCATAACTTATGCGCACAAAGTGTCGAGAAAATAATTTACTGGCCAAATGTTGCGAATTTGTAATAATATATATTTTTTGCAGTAATCATAATGTACGATATAAAATGCACGCTTTCCGGCCCAATGTACCTTCAAATGTTTCTATTAATAAAAAAAAACTTAAATAAAATTGTGTTTTTTACCATTTCTATAGATACGGCCTTAATGT
This sequence comes from Ceraclea dissimilis, assembly GCA_963576895.1. Lineage (NCBI taxonomy): Eukaryota > Metazoa > Arthropoda > Insecta > Trichoptera > Leptoceridae > Ceraclea > Ceraclea dissimilis. Next base: position 4,378,556 of record OY756360.1, read on the forward strand.
TTTATGGAGTGAACAGAGAGAGTTGGTTTACAATGTTATCGCGAGGTTTCGTTTCCCTAGCATTATCAATGTCGGTTCTTAAGAAACTGATAAAAAAAAAACCCTTGATATTAGAGACCCATACCTCAAGGCCAATAAAATAAAAATAAAGCGTCATCAATCGTCTCCCGAATGAGGGAAGTAGGCATTTTAAAATATTTAGATGCAGATGCCGGACAAAACTAGTCGTTGTATTAAATCAAAAAACAAATAAAATGGTTATGGCAATGGGCAGGTTATTTTGCCAGACAGGAAATAGGTAGATGGGCACCCAGAGTTTTGAAAGTTTGGAAGGAGAAACTTGGAAGAAGACCGTGCACCATAAAAAGAAGAATAATCCCGCCCCAGGAAAGACGGGCCGATGACATTGTCCTCGCCTCTTGTAGGTATGAAAAAACACATAGACGAGAAGATTGGGAAATATTTGAGAAGTGGAGAGATGGCTGAGAAAGAAGAAGATTTACAAGACTTCCAATTATTACAACGTTTGATACTCCTAGCATTTACATACGTATGTTTTATTTCCTTCTATGTTCAGTAAAATTATTATTATTTATTATTCATAATTAATATTTATATATTATATTGAATGTCGTCTATAAATAATAATTAGCTATGTATTTCTTCAACTGATTTTCGATAAATAAGCAGCGAATCATTATAATAAAATTTTAATTAATTAATTTCCAATCTTCATTGATTTGTCAACGAAGACTAGCTACATCCAATTAAAAAGACATAAATTTTGTCGCAAAATCTAATTATAGAATACGTCTTCAAAATCCTTAATTGCCGATAATGTTCTACCCACCCTTAACCCCCTCACTACAACTCTCCCTGATGGGGGACACGAAGATAAAATAAATAAAATTCATTTGAAGCAAATTCTCATACTAAATCCAAGGTAAACTAATTACAGATTGTTTATAGTCCATGACTAAATATGGGTTACCAGTAAATAACTACCAGTGTCCTCCGTGGAGGGCACGGGGCGCAGTCGTAAACGAAAAAACGGTAATTTTCTTTCTAAATTCAAATAAATATTAAATCTATAGTATAAAAAAATCTATATACCTTACATTATATTCTGATTGTGAGAGGCTTCAATTTGTATAAATGTTTAAAAAATATTATTCAGAGAATTTCAGCATCGCTCTAGTTTATTATGCCTCACCCACATGCTGTCCGACCTTCCACGAGTCCCGCGCGAATGAGTAAAAAGGCGTTAACCGTCGGTTACGTATACAGTTCAAGACAATCACCTCGTCCGTACTTCCTTTTATTCATTCACACAAAACTCGTGGAGGGATGCCGAGCGTGAAGCGGCCGCATTAGATCCTTCACTTTACAATACATTTTAAATTGTGTTCTGTTTAGTGATTATGGCACAAAACCCTTTTTTTTAATTGAAGGCCCTCTGCACACCTGAATAACACAAACGCCTTTTTATTTGCTATTTAAAAAAAATAGCGTTAATCAGATGGCCCGGATAGCCGAATGGTCAGGCTCTAGCAACACCGTGACCCCTGAATATATCATAATCATCATATTACATAGATTCGTCACAAAAAAAAAAACAAAATAATAAAAATATTTATAGATTTGTGATCGATCCCTAAGAACAAAACATACAAACAGATGCGTCGTCAGCAACCTCCTGACCTCCATAAGGACTTTGGAACACATAATAATTGAAAAGAATGGTATACCACAAGTTTGGACCTCCTTCATAGAAAACTGCCCTCTCACTCTCTCACTGAAATCTTTCCGTAAAAATCGGAATAATTTTGAAATACCTACTTATGTATATTTTTTTCGAAACGGGAACTATGGGAGGGGAGCTTGTCATCCTTCATTTTCTTTTTTGATTTTTAAAATAAAACAAAAAAAAACATTCTTGGTCACGTCGGCAAAACAACGTAACGGTGGACGCTCTCATAAATATTTAATTTCGACCGGGCCACCTCACCTCGACTAACAAGCGTGTGACTGAAATGACATACGACCTGGCAACTACAGCGGTACCTACACGTATTATGACATGTGCGAATTTATTATTTTCTCGCCGATCCAACTTGACTTCGATAACGAGTTTATTTTTATATTCGTATGTTTTATTGTATAACATGTTTGCCTTTACGTTAAGTGACGTAAGAAACTAATGACGTCACAACTTATGGAGAATAATAATTGACAGTAGGTAAGTTTAATTGTTTATTCGTAAACAAAACTAAAAATAATGAATTACTCGGCAGATATTAATATCCAAAAAATGACAAATTACTTAAATTATCAAAAACAACGAATTATTAAAAATGATTATGATAAATTAATTAATCAAGAACCTCTTTTTCTTCATCTGTTTTTCGTATGCATTCTAAACGTTTTCGAACCCTACCAGTTGATCGAAAATTATTTGGAATTGACATAAAATTTTACTCTCTGTTTTAACTTCTGACGATGCGACTAACCGATGGCATAAACCAGTGGTCCCCAACCTATGGGCCGCGGCCCGGTACCGGGTAAAGTAAAGTAAAACAACACCACACTACCATAATATGCATGCCGAATGCGGAGTCGTTTTTTCTCAAACTGGTCGCTCCTTGACTCCGAAGGCGGTCTTGTCGTAACTTAAATAAGGCAAATCTATTTAAACACGTCAAAAAATCTACATTCAATGTGACCCCCCCCCCCCCCTCCAATGTAAACCCTCTACGCTCAGTGGGCCGCGGTGAAATTATCAAACGCTGACCGGTCCGCGGCAAGAAAAAGGTTGGGGACCACTGGCATAAACCCTACGATATAAATTTAATAAGAACATTTACAAAAAAATGTTATTTTAAATAAAATATATTATTTTCACGTTGCCTTTGAGCTTCAAGCGTAAAACCCCATAAATTATGTTATCAATTAACAGCTTTTTATTTTTTCTTTCCCCATCAGAATATTTTTTTAAATTTATAAGCTGAATACTACAAGTGAATACTACCTGCCTACCCTAGATATTAAAACACGTGAATTAATAGTCCAAGAGCCCGCTGCTTAATTTATGACGTATCTGTTTTTTGATCGAAATGTGGTACAAATGATAGCTTACCAATAGGGTTTTACATCGCACTAGGGTTGCCTATCAAAATCTTGCCGCAACCCCTCCTGCCCCCCGAAAAGGTCCCTCTTCGCGGTTTTTCGCATTTTATAGGAATATGGTAAGAGATAGGAGAAAGTAGTAAATGACAAAAATAATCCTTGCTAAATTCTCTACAAAAAATGTTAGGTCAATTTTTTCGTACAACAAGCAGTTTACCCACAATAGCCGGTGTATCGGACGGCGGAGGTTTCGAGAATGCCTATTCCCGCCGTTCATACCTAGCACTTCGCCGTGAGGGAGACGCTACGCTTCGAATGGATTGATATGTGATTTATTGCATGATTTTGTATGAAAATAGATCATTTGAATTGTTGAATACTGTAGCTAGAATAAGTTACGTATATTGTTACGCGTGTCTTCAGCCGGTAATAAAGAGAATATCGAGTTGATATAACCGTCTGGCTGAAGGCACGCGAAGGAAATTATTATGATAGGGCCATAGTTGTTTGATGTATGAAATGATTGTAATTTGTAAGTCCTCATACGCGTGGCGTTGCAATCACCGCTCCGTACGCGACTGACCTGACGGGCAGTTCGGTACGGAATGGGTGAGGCGGACGGTGGGGAGAGTTACTTACGTCGGCCGTTCGGCGTTTCCCCCCGTTTTTCCCGACCGTCGCGCGGCGACGTCGTGCGTATGGGGATAAATATTGCCCGCATTTTCATAATAAACGGAGTCTACCTCGAACTTCTCTGCGTTTCACTTCTCTCTACTTGACCTTCTGATATCTACTACTGCTACCTTGGAAACGACTTTGGATCACCGCTCTTCACTTGGAACTTCTACCGGACAACGCAGCTCATCAACCTCGACCACTGGCATTCTACACGGACTACAGGCTGCCTTGCATACAGTTGCGCGATACCTAAAGGCGTAAAGCGAGCAGTACTATTGTAAAATAGTATAGTCTCGTGCCGCCGGCGGGTAGTGACTGTTGCGAGGTGGTAAGCGATCGCTATCTACTGGTGTGTGTGTGTTTGTCTGGGATAAGTCGCAGGTCAGTACTGCTTGACAGTGCGACCTTGGGTGCGCTCAGCAAACACTCCTCACTGGCGGGTAGAGGTCGTACCTGGGACGGCGCCGGGCGAAGAAGCTGACGTGGGGCCGGGCGTAGAAGAGGAAGAGGCGGTACCTAGCAGTACATCGAACCACAGTACGCGGACACCCCGTTCGGTACTGTCGGGCTACACACCGAGGCAATCAGCGGCCTTACAACCCGCTGTCGTGCACCACTCTTGGAGCGAACCACCACCCACTGGAGGCCGAGGGCTTCCGATTGGATTTGCAGTCGTGCTTAGCATTGCGGTGCGGTACAGCCGGTCCAAAACCGAAATTCATTTAAAAAACTAAAAAAATGAATTTAAACTAAATTGGTTGAAAATTGATAAGAGCTACAGGAAAATAGTCAAGGAACGAATTAATAACCATAGTCTTAGCTACAAAACGAGCTATAACTATACTATAATATATATATTTTCATACATCAATTAATTTAGGAGTTATTGTAATAAAACTCAGTGACGAAAATTCTTAAAATTTAGTTTTTCATAAAATAACCAGCGATATAGCGCCGCAGGCCAAATATTTTGTTCCATAAAATGTTAGTGATAATGAAGAAAGTTAAAAAAAAAAATCAAAATTTTTTTTCTTTTCAAAAAATATCCTGTTTTTCGACCGGCCATTACGGGTAAACTACTAGTCCTATGAAAAAATTGACTGAACATTTTTTGTAGAGAATTTAGCAAGGATTATTTTTGTTTACTTTCTTCTATCTCTTACCATATTCCTACAAAATGCGAAAAACCGCGAAGAGGGACCTTTTCGGGGGGGGCAGGGGGGGTTGCGGCAAGATTTTGATAGGCAACCCTAGTGCGATGTAAAACCCTATTGGTAAGCTATCATTTGTACCACATTTCGATCAAAAAACAGATACGTCATAAATTAAGCAGCGGGCTCTCGGACTATAATATCAAAAACAAAATTCTTTTATATTACCTACACAAAAAATCTCAATTTTTAAAAGTATTAATATCGGATAATATCTTCAAGACGAACATCTTTTGAAAGAAGCCTCTATCGATAATATTATCTTTTGGAGTTTTCTAATCTTATATACATATAATAAAAATGGATGTATGTTTGTGGGTATGTATGTATGTTTGTTCCACCATAACTCTGGAACGCCTAGAGCAATTTCGACCAAATTTGGTATACACATACCTTGCTATCTGGAAACGAATACTGTGTAGTAGAAACTTCTGGAAATCCAGAACATTCTGAGAAATTTTGCTGATGAGGGGATTCAAGGATTGTATGGGGCCGTGTGTGGTATGGTATGAAAGGGCATTAGAAAATAAATTCAGATTGCATGTTATATTTTGTTCAGCTCGAGCCATCGGTAGACACCCAGTGATTGAGAGGCTCCGGTCACCACATACCACCGTGTTTGGTGTCTCATGAAAGATCTTCACGAGCAGAACACAGATCTTTTGTCAAATTTTGAATCGGGCAAGTGATAGTGGGAGGCTCTATCAGAACGAAGGAATCCAAGCGCTCAGAGAATTACGAAGAATCTTCCAGAAGGCTATGGAAACAAGGCTAACTTTGTAGAACCTTCTAGAAAATTGTAGAGGTTAATCGAACATTGTAGTCCTTTCTAGAAAGTTGTTAGAATGAATGAAATTCGGACCTACTGGAAGATTGTGGAATAGAAACGAACTTTCTAGAGCCGTCTGGAAATTTAGGGAAATTTATCTAACATTGTAGAACTTTCTGGAAGGTTGTGGAAATATATGGAGCTTTCTAGATCCATCTGGAAACATCCGGAAATTCGTCGAACATTGTAGAACCTTCTAGAAAGCCGTGCAAATTACTCGAACATTACGGAACCTTCTAGAAAGTTGTGACAATGAATAGAATTCGATTGTAGAAATGAAACGAACTTTGTAGAACCATCTGGAAATTTATTGAACATTGTAGAACTTTCTGGAAGGTAGTGGAAATGAAACGAGCTTTCTAGAACCATCTGGAAATTTATCGAACATTATAGAACTTTCTGGAAGGTAGTGGAAATGAAACGAACTTTCTAGAACCATCCGGAAATTTATCGAACATTGAAGAACCTTCTAGAACCTTCTGAGAATGAATAGAATTCGAACCTTCTGGAAAGTGAAATGAACTTTTTAGGACCTTGAATTGTGGAGATTAATCGAACATTGCTGGATGTATGTGTGTGTCATACTGTCGATTTACTTCACCAATCAAATTTGCCGTTACGAAGTACGGGTAACTCAGTTAGTAAAAAATATTCCAGGAAAACTAAGTAAATTTAAAGCCACATTTCCTTGAATATTACATTTGAAAGAGAAACAGATACTTATTATTTATTTTTCTTCCTTTAAAAGATGTTTTATTTTAAAAACCTTTCAATGAAAACCCACATACTTACCTAGAGCCCCCCTTTTTATTTGAAAAGCCTAATCCAACTTCAATGGAATTAATATTCAGTATGGAAAAATATGGGCACTTCACTGCGTTTCATACTAATTCAATGTATGTCATGTACCTAAATATTTATTTATTTGTCAATACGATATTACACTACCCGGCATAACAGCTCATTGCCTTCTAAAAATTTTATACAAAGTCATTCAATCAAAACACAAAGAAAAACAACATTGAAAGACGAATACAAATTTTACACACAACGAGAAAACATTACGAGTATACTTATTATTTTCAGTATTAATAAAAAAAATACCTATAGGTAATTATGAGTATGACACAAAATCAAACATTACGATTAGGAAGCAAATTCAATCGTCTGTTGGCCGCATAGTGTGTTAGCCACAAAATCTATTGACGGACTCAGAAAGTTTTGGGTACATTTATTTAAATACAACATAAAATAATTACATTTGTAAGCTCTACTTATATCTCAGTAGCGTCGTATGGGGGAGGCTGTCTACCCTGGGAGCCCTTTTTACCCACAGTCATTTCCCACGGGATAAAGGTTCAAAATCGAGTGACCAATCGCATGATAAAATGGTAAAAATAGCGTTTTTCCATTTTTTGGGGTTAATTTTGCGTCTATCAAAAAAATTTTAGGATTATTCGGTGGATTTTAATGCATATTATCAGTACAAAAATAAAATTTTACTGCGCGACTTTAGGGAAACGAGTTTTCGTATGCATACTCTTAATAATAAAAATGTTTCACCTTCCACGATTTTTCACGTGATCAACCCAGTTTCAACATGTAGGGTAGGTACCAGTAACGAAGGGTGGATTTCTACAGAAGGGAAGCCGGGGCTAACATTTATTATGGGATTACGTCAGATTAGATATTAATTTTTTCCAAAAGGTAACTCGATGGGAATCGTGTTTTTAGGTAGATTCACGCCTGGTAGTGATCTGGTAGTTATAAAACGTGCCTATTCTAACTACCAACGTTGTTCACGTTGTCGTTAACAAAAGGATTACGTTGTGAACATTTTTTAAGCCAAAAGATACATTCTTTCATATCCTTTGTTGTTGGTTGCAAAGATGTAATAATTAATATATATTCTGGGCTTAAAAATGTATTATCCCTGTAGAATTAAAAAATTGTTAATGTAGATTAGGGCTGCCATAACTGTCTAACCCCCTACCGGGACACCTCCTCCCGCCAAAGAAAAACCTTGAAAAAAAAACTATCAATATTCGTAGTTTAGTTCAATAGGCATGAAAAATGTTTCCTTACAAAATATGTCCAATGAAATGGCGATTTTTTTCAGAAATATTGACGAAATTATGAACTTTTCTTTCTTTCTATAGTAGGTGTATAACTCATCTGGTTATGTTTTATGAGGGCAGAGACCATGTAAGTGTATCGCCGCAGTCGAAATGTGCGTCATAGGGAAGGAGTGTTAAATCTCGCTTAGTTTTATCGAAATAAAAAATAAGTACGTACTGATTATATGAATGTAGAATATGTAAAACAAGCAGAAGCGTAATACACCGCAGGCAAATTTTCTATGAAAGCATTGTAAAATAATTTATTTTCGAAATAGCTCTTCGGGAATCGTTATATCGAAATGCCTGACCGGAAAAAATGACTCTCGGACCGGGCCACTGGGACACGAACCGCAAAACCGGGACGAGTTCCGGTGTACCGGGACGTATGGCAGCCCTAATGTAGATAGAATAATACCTTCCTATAGTAGTTCAATGTTGATAAATATTATTACGGAATAGGTATAGGATATGAAAAGAGATGAGTGACTGAAAGACGGATTTTATGACTAGAATGAAAGTGATAATATTATTAAGATTTGCAACCGACGTTATACGGTGGAAGCTCGTTTTTAAAGGTAAAAATAAAAAACCGGTATACATGGTGTAGCACAACCGGTGGATGAACAGAAAAAGGCTGGTAGAAGACCTCAGTACCTATTGATTTAACCCCTAATGTATCATTAGCGATTTTTTGTAGTTTTCAAGTTATATATTTATTATTATTTTTTTTTTGTTTTTTTTTTTTTTATTATTATTATATTTTACTCTTTGTATTTCTTTACTATCGTTACTAACTAACTAATATCTATCTTCTTTATTATTTTTTATTACTTCATATGTGTGTGTGTTCTCCCTCAAAGCACGAGCTTTGCTCAATTTTGAGGGGTGATTTTGATTATATTTGTTATTTTTTTTCAATTTTGTTATAATATGTACTTTATTGATGAGATGAATCAAGACTTTTTTTTTCGTATTTACTCGTCAAACGCTGACTTATGTACAAGACATTAGTTACTTACTCTCCGTGTCGGGAACACTATCAAATCTTGTAAGTAATTCAAATATTTGGTCACCCGGAAGGCGGACACCCTAGTGCATCCTCTGGCGTGCATTATTGGTCATAGAGACACCAATTGTTGAGATAATTCCTATTTTTTCTAGAATGGGTGAATAGTACATATTGCGGATACAAAAACAATTAACCATCAAATCAAAGAGAAATTAAAAGGTTTTTTTTTTAGGTTTAATGGAATGGAAAATGCCCTAGGTGAATTTATAAAACATATTTGTGGATAAATTATAAATGAAAATTACGTAGAAGTTACCACCAAATAATTTGAAATTCTGTGAAAAATTACAGGAAATTGAATAATAACAAAATGTTTATTATAGTGAAGTTTTCAGAATAATCAAATTAAAATAAGTTATTAATAATTAATTATGTACAAATCCATTGTGAAAATCAAAGTATGAATAAATAATTATATTTGATATTAAAATTTATCGGTTCGTTTGTACTACGGCCATGTTTTTAATCAAAACATGAAATAATTTTAACATTTTACTATCCACTGATTTTTGTGGCATTTACTATGTGAACGTTTCTAGACATTTTGAAAATAACGAGTTTATTATTCTATGTAATACGTCACTTGAGTTCGATAGACAACGCTACCGTGGTTTCAACGCTTAAGCGTCATTAACGAGCGTAGATTATAAACTTTTATAATCTACGTTTATAATCTACGCTCGTTAATGACGCTCAAGCGTTGAAACCGCGGTAGCGTTGTCTATCGAACTCAAGTGACGTATTACATAGAATAATAAACTCGTTATTTTCAAAATTTTACTATCCAACTAACTCTAGTACATGGCGTAGTCCAATTCAATAGTGGGATGTTATCCTGCGAGGGTTTCAGAAATATAAATTTTGGAGACTTTCACATCTAAAATTAGTGACCCATATTCATTGTCCATACGCGATTATTTGCATTTTTTTTTTTTTTTTTTAAAAAGGATCTGGGATTGCGTACACAAACCCAAATACTTGTTTATACAATATTATATATACCCATTGTTTATATTATGTGCTAAAATGTATGAAAAGTTATAGTTCATTAAAAAAAAAGTATTAGGTCCTATAATATTTCGTGTTCCGATATTAATTACTAGATTTCGTTCCCAGCAGGTTTTTTTTTGCAACCTTATTTGATTTTGTGTCGATGTACTGATGACTATATATTGATATTTTTTCACATCTGTTCGTTCAATATTATTATTATTACTCGAAAAAATATATTGATGCCAAATTCGAATTGTTTTTCAACAACATATCGTCAAGATTTGATGAGGTGATTAAGAACGTTGACGACAAATACAATGGAATCATGGATTCATTAAATTACTATATAAAAAAAGTTGATGAATTCGAAATAGCCATGAAGGAGAAAGATAAAAGTTTCAACAAACTGAAGGCTGAACACGAACAAGTACTATTACGCATAAATGAAATAGAACAACACACCACTATCTTGGACAACCAAGCTAATGACGCGGAGCAGAGGGCGCGGCGCTGCAACTTGGAACTGCAAAATATAACGGAACGAAAAGGAGAGAATCTGATTGACATATGCAAATCATTGGCCATTAAAATAGGAGTCACCGTAACTCAAGGAGACATTGTGGCAGTACATCGTATGAACCACAGCTCAGCTATGCAAGACCGCCCAAAAAATATAGTCATCAAATTTTCCCAATCGAAAACCAGAGATGCTTTTTTAGCGGCAGCAAAACTCAAGCGCGGAGTGACGACAGACGACATCGGTATACCAGACAAGAAGAGACAAATCTACATCACGGAACATCTCACTTTAAGAACAAAACTGTTATACAGGGATGCACGAATGAAGTCCAAATCAAAGAAGTGGAAATTTACATGGGTAAAAAATGCCAGAATCTACGTACGAAAAGACGTCGGCGAGCCAGCGATTGCGATCTCTTCAACAACCGACCTAGAGAAAATAATCTAAATTTCAATGTAAGTACCCATCGCAAATATCCTAAAATCTACCCCACCATTTCCTATCCTTACCATAGAGTCAGTCTTGTCGGTTTTGTGTCCCGCATACTTTGCAAGGGGTGGCGGAGACATGTTAAAATGTCACTAGAATTACTTAAACATTTAGATTTTCACTACCCACAGGCACTTTAAAACTTTATTATCAGAACTGTAGGGGGCTCAAGAGCAAAACGGACACTTTCCGCACTAATGTTATCGTCAACGGCTTTGACATTGTTCTCCTCACTGAAACCTGGCTCAAAGATGGAGTTCACGATAATGAACTATTTGGAGATGACTACATCGTTTACCGCAGAGATAGAAATCTTGAAACGACTAATAAAAAAGACGGAGGAGGAGTTATAATCGCTGTACTACGCACCCTTCATTGCACACGAGAACCAGAGTGGGAAACAGCCGGCGAGGACCTATTCATTACACTCCAACTGTTGCCCAAGAATAGCAGACAGCAAAAGGTAAGTGTTATAATTGGAGTTACTTATTTGCCGTCCCCCTCACCCCTCAGTGATTACGAAAGACACTTTGATAGCATTTCGAACAAATCTGTGCAAAATGATCAAAACAAGTATATGTGCTTCATAGGCGACTATAATTTACCAACGATAAAATGGACTGAGGGCGACGATAGTGAGACGGCTCGTATTCAATCTCAGAGTGGTGCAGCGGCTCAGCTCCTTGTGGAGACGATGTCATTCCTCAATGTAAATCAATATAACCTGGTTTATAATTACTATAATGCAATTTTGGACTTAGTACTATCCGATCTCCCATGTCGTGTTGTCCGTTGTGATTCCCCACTAGTATCTGAGGATAAACACCATCCTTCACTTCTAATTGATATTCCCCTTGTTGTTGAAACTCATTTAGACACCAATACCACACTTAAATACAACTTTTATAAGGCTAACTTTGACGAAATAAACCATCAACTAAACAGTGTAGACTGGAATGACTTGCTCGACCATGCTGAGGTTGAGGAGGCGGTGAACAAATTCTATGAAGTATTTCTTTCTATCATTGACGAATTTACCCCCAAAAAGGTGCCAAAGTCCTCAAAGTTCCCAATATGGTATAAAAAAGCAACGATCACCCTCGCCAAAATGAAAACCAAATATTGGAACTTATGGAAAAAATACAATAACGATAATGACTATGCTATATTTTCCAGCTGTAGATCTAGACTCAAAGCGGCGCATAAAATTGACCACAGAAACTATGTAAGTAACATAGAACAATCTTTAAAGACCAATATTAAACCTTTTTTTTCATATGTAAATAACATGAAATCCTCCAACAATTATCCCAAGAACATGCATTACAATGACACAACCTCAAATGACCCTCTAACGATAACCAACTTATTTTGTACCTTTTTTGAATCCGTATTTAACAAAAATCCGGGATCAGACCCTGAATTTGACAGCTTATACCCACCACACACATTAAACTCACTTTCAACAATAAATATACTGAGTTCGGAAGTGTACAACAAACTAAATGGTCTGGACGTTGACAAGGGCGTCGGGCCTGATATGCTATCACCTTTAGTACTCAAGCGTTGTGCTCCACATATAACTAAACCTCTGCGAATCATATTTAACAAAAGTATTAAAAAAGGATCTTTTCCAATCATATGGAAAAAGGCGAACGTTACCCCTATACACAAATCTGGCGATAAAGCCGATATTAACAACTACCGTCCAATTTCAATCCTATCACCCATATCCAAAATATTTGAATCTATAGTAAAAGACCATCTGTCTCACTTTCTGGGACCACACTTGTTAACCGAGCAACATGGATTCATGAAAAATAAATCTACAGTTACTAATCTTCTCATCTACTCTGACTACCTGTTTACATCAATGGATAAAAGAATCCAAGTGGACGCTGTATACACAGACTTCAAAAAGGCCTTCGATAAGGTTGATCACTCATTACTGGTGAGAAAACTGCAAACTTACGGAATACACGGTGACTTACTGAGATGGATCAACTCTTATTTAACCAATAGACTGATGACCGTCACATTGAATGGCTTCAACTCGAACTGTGTTACACCCACATCAGGAGTACCGCAAGGTTCTGTGCTTTCCCCATTGTTGTTCGCGGTTTTCATTAACGACATAGGTGATTGTTTCCAGCATTCTAAATTTTTACTGTTCGCGGACGACCTAAAGATTTACAGCCAAATACGCAGTGAGGCCGATGCCGTTGACCTCGATTGCGATCTCAATAGAGTATACAATTATTGTGAACAGAATAAACTTGAGTTAAATCTTAAAAAATGTAATTCAATAACTTTCACTAAAAACAAGAAAATCATCAAACATACCTATAAAATAAACGGAATTGAACTTGAACAACTGAACGTAATTAGAGATTTGGGCATAATTTATGATAGTAAGCTCCATTTCGACGTACATATTGATGAAATGCTAACCCAGTGCAACAAATTATTAGGATTCATTCTTAGAGCAACCAAGGCCTTTAAAAACAAGGATTCTATCGCCCAACTTTACACGTCATTCATCCGATCAAAACTCGAATACTGCTCTACTATCTGGAACCCGCTATACGATAAATACTCTAAAGATATCGAACGACTTCAACGCAAATTTATAAGAATTTGCACACGTAGGTTCCCCAACTCTGTTATACAAAACTTGATCGAACTGTCAAAAAGGCGCGAACTCATCGACGCATGTGTCTTGCGGAAGGTATGCGTGGCCGAAATAGATGTGCCTCCATTGTTGGCGGACATCGGCTTCCGTGTCCCATCTCATAGGCGAACATACAGACCATTCCACTTAAGAGTACCGTCAACTAATGCAGGTTTACGAAATCCGCTCCACAGAGCAATGCATAACTATAACACTAAGTTCTGTGACGTTGACATGTTTGTTGCTACCCCGCATCGTTTCAAAAAAATGATAACCAATGCCTTACAGACACAGCAGCTGTCATCTGTCAGCTGTCATCTGACTGATGTTAATACTTATTCCTTCAATCCTTCCCTCCAAATCTTTCCCTTTACATCCCTGCCTAATCCCCTATTCCCACATGATCTTCACCAAATGCGATTCAGGTACTGTGCCCTTATATTATTAGTCTTAAGTTTTTATTGTATATAATTGTTTATATGTGACCCAATTTGACAGATTTTTATGTTTTTGACTATACAATTTTTAGGTTAAGTAAACATTAATAGAGAATAGCAATAACTACATAATTTAATACTCATTGGTTCCTTGTTTTGTAAATAATTTATTGCATATATGTTGTATTTGACAGTTATTTTTATGATTTGACAATGTAATTTTTAGATTAGGTGAACATCAGCAATACAAATAGAAATGACTGATCAATTTGATAATGTCTGACTTCTGTGCTGTTCTTTTTTTATTGTTATTATTTTTTTCTTGGTAAATTAGTTTTAGTGTAATGTAATATGATATAAATTGACTACAATAATATAACTATTTGTGCGCACCTTAAATAGGGCGGCAATGATAATTTTTTTATATACTGTATCTTCTGTCTTGTCTATATATGTTGCTGTCTGTGTGTGTGCCATGTATAAATAAAAAAAAAAAAAAAAAAAAAACGCTTTGTGGATTTGTTTATGTAGATTTATATAGAATTTTAATTTTTAATATTGATTGTGTAATATTTTGATAATTCAACACTAATTGTAATGAAATGTAAATATCGTATGCCGTAGATAGATAAATAAATAAATAAATTTTTAATAGTCTTAATCATGACCAGGACTCTGTACTATCTATAATAAAAATATATCGTCTAATACTTCTACCATGTAAAATAAATAAATAAAGGCAATGTTAATATACGTACAAAGTGCGGATTTTCTCGCCTATTGACGATTTCTGCCAATTTAACATTTTATCTTAATACTGGACAAAGGCGATTTGGTTTATATGCAAGCCGAAATATTATAGTGATTTTTGATTAGAGTCTTATTTGTTCATCATTTCATCACATATTAAATTTGTAAAATTTTATTGTAGTTTTTTGTTGTGTGTTGAGTTTATATTGTTATTGTTACGCATTTTTATGGCGCAAGCCGTATGTGTCAAAATAAATAAATAAATAAATTTCTCGTTCTATGGAAGGACGAATAGAAAAACTAAATAGAATCGTCATATTAGTGTGGCGGACTATACTGAACAAATCGAACAATTCCCGAAACCATTGGATATTTTACCAGAAGATTATTGACTAAGCAATATAATTCAGCTAATAAGCAATACAATAAACTAATGAGATATCGATAGAAAGTTCAGTACAATAATATAGCCAAAAATATTAAATTTATTTTTATATTAAATCGATTGCTAAGTAGAGATGCAAGCAGGAAATTCGTAACAAGCTAATTCGGTTTTGAGAAATAGGTACCTTACACTTCTTCTTCTTATCAGCCTATCTCCCTCCACTGCTGGATATAGGCCTCTTCCTTTGTCTTCCATCATTCTCTGTTTTGGGCGCTTTGTCTCCACCCATGTCCCACCGACTCGATGATATCATCGGTCCATCTCCTTTGTGGTCTCCCTACACTTCGTTTACTTTCGTAGGGTCTCCAGCTCAGTATTCCGGGGGTCCTTCTGCCTCGCCACATGACCCGCCCACTGCCATTTCAGTGTCCCTACTCTCTCCGCAACGTCTGAGACCCTTAACCGTATTCTTATGTCTTCATTTCTTATCCGGTCTCTCAGGGATACACCTATCATTCGTCTCTCCATTGCTCGTTGAGTACATTTCAATTTGTGGACACTTCTGGCAGTGAGCGATATGGTTTCAAGACCGTTTGTTGTCACCTTACACTACCTATACCAAAAGCGTAAAGTTTACCATATGAAACGTTTTTCTATTATTTATTTATACATCAACGGCTATACCTTTAACAATTTCTTTATTGGTACGTAGTGTCAATCTCAATATTCTTGAATACTTAATCAAAAATACAGAAATATCACCATTTACAACATAACATAATTATCATTAATCAATAAATGTCAATAAAATATTTAGTTCGAAATAATAATTCATATGGTCGAGGTGGCCGGTAGCCTGGTTGGTAACGCGCTCGATTTTTAATCCAGTGGGCGCGGGTTCAATCCCCGACTTACTCCACTTCACAACACAAGCTTTTAAGCTTTCCGTGAAGTGTACAAAGATGTATTTGACAGATTCATTTTTATATTAAAATAATATTAATAATAATAATTCATATAATATACGAGTATATTATATGAATTATTATTATTCAAACAACCGTCGCAGAAAAAATTCGTAAATATACAGAATTAGCAGGTGAAATAAAAAATATTTGGCATTCTTGGTCGGTAAAAAAAAAAAAAAAATATCCCATTAGTATTATCAGCTACAGGTATAATACCAAAATCGCTAATAAACAATTTTAAAAAATTAGATTTACCGGAAAATTTATACATAAAAATGCAAAAATCGGTCATTATTAATACTTGCAATATTGTAAGACGATTCCTAAATACTGATATTTCAGGCACAATGCTTGTATTTTAGGCCCCGCGCATCTGAGCCTAATCCTAGGATATCCGTGATATCTGGATAGGTGAATTTTTCCCAGTATTAGGCAGATGAGTTTATATGTGAATCATGAATGATAATATGTAGACTCTTCTGGCTGATAATAATGAGAAGTGTGTTGGCAAAGTCATGCCTCCGCGTTAATAAACAGTCTGAAAATTTTTAAGTTGCACGGACATTTGGAAGTCACTTAGATTTGAAGTGGATAAATGTAGACGCAGACAGCAACAACGACAAATGAAGTGAAATAGAAGCAGAGTGGCTAAAATGGTCTAATTTTAAAACGCCATCAGCAACGATAAGTAAGTAATTTGACGCTTCAAATATCAAAATAAGACACTGAAAGTTAATATTAATTGGCGTTTACGTATTTAAACTGGATATCTTTGCCTCTTGGATTAAGATAATAACAAAATTTAGCTCCCAAAATAACAGTATTACTCGTTTTAGCCTTCGATAAAATAACACCCGGCTGTATTCATTACATCCGTTAAAATAAACAATAAACCGCTTTGTATTTTAAGAGTCAATGTGGAGTGAAATAACGAAGGAACAATTTACAAAATGGTAACTGTTGATTTTACCAGTTGTTAATTTAACATTCGAAATTTTATAAGTACCTACCATTAGTTAAAAAAAGAATAATTATTTTCAGTTTTGAAATACGAACGACACGAACGTAGAATAAATGGTTATTTTTTTGTAATCGTCAAAATTTGTTTAAATATTTGAAAAGCACAATTTTAATGGAAAAATAATATTTTCACAGGTGCTTGAATCTGCGTCTTTATTTTGTGGATGTACCTATTTAAATGTGCGTGGTTGTATGTGTGTCACGGGGTGTAAAGATGTGTGCGTGTGTGTTTGTATATGGGTATGCATCTACTGATTTTTTGTTTTTTTTTTAAAGTGTTAACTGAAAAAAATCGCAGCTCTGCGATATGTTCGCCCTAGTAAACATTTTTTGATAATACGAGTATGTTAAATTTCAATTTTTGTACATACTTATACTATGTTCACTTAAAGAATTAAATAAATAAGTACTGCGTAGGGGGCATCATCGAAATCGATGACTTATAAATGGCGATGAAGAAGAAAAAGATGAAGACGGGCTACCTTATACTCATCAACTTTTGTAACTGTTTAATGCTCCTTTAACTAGTACATTCATGTGACCGCTGTGAACTTCGAATAGGTACATATTTCACACATTAAGCCATTGATTTTGATGATGCCCCCCATGCAGTATTTAATTACTTACTCATTTTTACCTATCATTTGAGTTACATTTCGTTTGTGGCGGGCCTGAGTTTTTTTTCCATACTAAATTAGCATTCTCCTTTGTAGAGAAAATATGTGCATGTAGCATTGCCATCCGTCCGGCTAAAGCCGGACAGTGTTAGGCTTTTTGATCTCTTATCCGGCCAAATTTGACTGCATCCGGCCCGCTCGGCTTTTGTTAGGCTTTTTATTTTCTTTTATTAACTCACGTCTCGCGTTTCGTTCCGTCAGACGATCGGCAGGTTTAGTTACAGCAGGTTTCTACCAAAGGAAAATGTGTAAATGTTTATTCGATTTTTTGGTCAAAAAAAACTTTTTTAGCGTCCGGCCCTGGGACCCAAAAGTCCGGCTTTTTTTAGCAGCTAAGTCAGATTTTCAATTTTTAGAGATGGCAACGCTATGTGCATTGTGCATGCATACTACAACAATGAAATGTGAATTAAATAAAAACGTGTAGAAAGAACTTTTACATGGAATCTTTTAGAAAGACATTTTTAGTATTTCTCTTTCACATTGTGTGAAGTAATATATCGAATTTACTTTGTATCGAAAATTGTTTAAAACAAAGAAAAGAGGAAAACATCAATACCTCACAATTTCTTGTAAAAGATATTCAGTTTCAGCAGTAGGTAGTACATATTATTATTCTCACCGAAAACATAAATAATATACTGGTATGATATTATACACTAGTGTACAAAAAGTCTGCTAAACGTGAGGAAAATTGGGTTTCATTTAGTGACATAGTTATTATTCATCGGTGCGGCGCAGACATGGCAAACAGGGACGGCATGCCGGACAAACTTCTAGGGCGAGGGAGGGGTAGTATTTAATACTATTATGCCGGGTAGTGTATAATTTAATCTCAGCCTAGTGCAAAGTGTACAGGAAAATATTTGGGATTGTGTATTCAAGCCCAGATTCTTTTAAAAATAAAATAAAATAAGATTCAGGAGTTCTCAAGAATTCTGTATTAGACACTTTTCATGTTTTTCAAAAATAAGGTTCGTCACTCGCTCCGAATGTCACAAAAATTAAAATTAAAGTGATCGGCGACCAATACCAAGTTGCGTGTTTTTATACATAATCAACATTTAAAGGCTAATCAGATGTTGGGATATATCTTAATGGTATAGACGTAGAATAATAACATAAAAATTAACGAGTCATTTCACATCTATTTCAACAATAAGATTCGCCAACCAATACATCTTCGCGCGTTTATGTATGTGTTTTTGTACAAAACATTCACTAATTTCCTCATTATTGGGATAAATCTTTATGGTACCTATGGTTGAAGTTGGAGTAAAACGTGAAATGACTTGTGGAAGTTATACGAAGACTTCATTAAGAAAGAGTTGGAGCTCAATTATTCTACACCCCAATGTCCCCACGAGACACACACAAACATAAAAAATATACCTACATTATTGTAAAATACACTATCAATATTTGTTGGGATTTTTCACAACATAACATACGATCAGCAAGTGTTTCATATAAACATGAACTATATTATATTTCTATACGATACGACGGTGCTATGACATACTTTGAGGAAATTTGAAACAAAATGCTGGAAATTTATGACAGCAACCCTTAAGTGGCGCATAAGGGTTGGCTGGTAGGTTGATACACATGATACCTTTACGCTACACGAGTGATGTACTGCGTATGAGTTGTATATGAGAGAAGAAATATATTAAATGATAAAATATAACTATGTACGTTCTGCTCGTTGGTATGAAATGTGGGTTCTGGAGTATATTTTTAGGCCTGATATAATTTGTATTTATCGCCTCTTTTCTCCGATAAAATTGACGTCTTTATTCCCGTGTATTTTTTCCCTTCTGTGTTTCTGGTTAAAATTAATCCCGCAATGTTATAACGAACGAAAACAGAATCCGCATTTCCCTGTAATATTATTCTACGAGTACCTCTATACACCATCACGATTTATCCCAATAATCGAGTAGCCTTTAAATATTGAGTGTATATAAAAACTCACTACCATGTATTGACGCTAATTAGCGACTAATAGATGGTTGTTTGCTAACATTAATGTTCTTAATTTTTATGACTTTTGGAATGGGGGGCGAACCTCATTGCTAAAAAACATGAAAAGCGTCTTATAGAATTCTTGCTAATATTTTCGTGTTTATATTTATTTCTTAAAGACCGAATTGAGTTTTCTAGGCCCTAGGGAAGCAAACTGCATTATTTTCATTTGACGCAATGAATTGGCATTTTTTTAAGTTAAGGGGGGGACTTACCCCTCTACTGCGGTTCCCTACTATATAAGGTGGGTCGATATGTTTGGAGTAACTTATTATGAGTTCACCAGACATGTCGAACAACATCTGCAAAAGTATACTGTCATTGTTATTTGTAAATGTATTATTGTTATGATAATATATTATCTCATAACGTGTTATAATTTGTTTACACCGAGCAACGCAACCTGTAATGTTGCTTGGTGTAATTTTAAACTGATAAAAATAAAATAAATAAATACAAGGTGAACCTTCGTCACTGCTACGTGTATACAATTAGTAAAAACAAAACCTTCTAACAACTTTGTGCGTACATCATTTGTAAATAATTTTACGTTTTCGTAATTTTCAACTCGTATAGTTGTTGTGTACACAAAATTATGGACGCATACCCTTAGGGGTCTGACCCGTGTTGAAAACAACTCGGAACCGCATTAAAACGTGGGTTTTACATGATTGAAGATATCTAGCTGGATGTATAAATAGACGACAGGAAGGCCAAGTTTATGTACCGAACCATCCTACAAAGCTTCAGAATATCTTCATCTCCACCCCTTATTTATGTAACTACTCCACCTACTAGTAAGAGAGCTATAAAGTCAAACGCGAAAATACAAGATCAGTGATGCGCAAAATGAAAGGAATTTATTTTCGTGACGAAAACAAAACAAAGTGGATTCGGTAGATTGTGTGACATACCGTAGAAATTGTTTCAGTCAAAAGTCAAACGTGAAAGATCGAATACCATTTCATACATTTTCCGCTTTGGTTTTTAATAATTTTCCAATTCCCTCTAGCACCTTGAAATTTCGCACACATTTGTTTTTCTTGAAACTAGGGACGCAACTACGACGTCATGGTACTTTCTAGGGCTAATTTCGCTTCATTCGCAGATTTTAATGTATATAACCGATACAAACAAAAACTGCGACTTTCGGAAAACGAGTTGCTCTCAAACTTGTTTTTCACATTATTTTTTTGAAATATCTATACAAGACATATAAAATCCTTTTGTGTCATTCCCTAGATACTCGTAAAGGCTCAATGTATCTTAAACATAATTAGTAAGGTTGTCGAGATCTAAAAGGTCTCCCATTTTTTTAGTTCTTTTTTAAATGTTGATATCCCTACACTTAAGTGAGGGTTTAAAAGTTTAAAATTCTAGTAATAGCCCAGTAAAACGAGATTTATAGCGTAAATAATTCTCGGAAAGCTGGAAACTGTTTTAATCTCTTCATTAACATCCAAAGAAGATTTCTTGAAGTTTGCACCAAATTTGCGCTTGTGCTATGTACAGGGTGACCCAAAAACCGAAACATTTTTGTACTTTTTTCAGTTTTTCACTAATAACTTCTAAACGATGCTTTCTAGGAAAAGATTGTTTTCTTATAAATTAAAGTACGTGATATTCTGCGTCGTTTGAGCATAAATACTTTTTTGTACATCAAAAAATAATTATGATACAGACACTGCCAATTACATATTAATTTTCTCAACAAATTGAAATATTCATATTTTTCTCTTTTGTTGTTGAATATCTCCTCAAGTCAGGTATTTACGGCAATATTTCACTAAACATATTTAATGGTGGGTTAATTTTCTCTAACTTGTGATTAAAACTTTACACCTACAGTGCATAATTAAGGATTTACAGGTGTTGCAAGAGAGACGAGTGAAATAAAGAAATTTATTAAATGATAGATTTAGATATGTAAAAGAAAAGATAATTTGAATTTTACTCTCTCATTTTGTTAACCTATAGGTTTTTAAGTAAAACCCAAATTTTCAATACTGTTACGCCACTGCATAATATTTTATAGTGAAAAGAATATTTTTTTTACCTTCATTGGTTTTATTAAAATATCTCCTAAACGGGTAGTGTTACGAAAAAAATGTTTACTGCAAAATTTATTTACAATAATTTATCTATATTATGATTGCAAAATAATTTATTAAACTCAAATACTAAGTAAGGTAGAATTGATTAAAAATAGTATATAAAAAATATGTTCATACATGTCGTCATTTTTTGTTATATAACTCCCTGACCAAGCAGTGTAGCACCAATTCGTAAAATTATATTTAAAGGTAAATAAATTTCCTATAAAACAAGTATAATAAATTTTATTTGGGAGTTATAATAAAAATGTACTAGATGATCAATATCAATATTTTGTAAAATAAATCCACGCTTCCCATACAAAATGTTCCTGCGTAGCAACGTGCCTCTATACAAAATCAAATTTGAACATCTAGTACTTTTTTATTATAACTCTCAAATTAATTTTATTATACTCATTTTATATAAAATTTATTTAACTTTAAATATAATTTAACGAATTTATGCTACACCGCTTGGTTTAGGAGTAATTTAACAAAAAGTGACGACATGTATGAACTTATTTTTTATATACCATTTTTAATCAATTCTGCCTCACTTAGTATTTTAGTTAAAGAAATTATTTTTCAAATATAATATAGAAAAATTATCATAGATAAATTTTGCGATATAGATCTTTTTCCTTACCCTAGTCGTTTAGGAGATATTTTAATAAAACCAATGAAGGTAAAAAAAATACTCTTTTCGATATAAAATGTTATTCAGTGGCGTAACAGTATTGAAAATTTGGATTTTACTTGAAAAACTATAGGTTTACAAAATGAAAGAGTAAAATTTAAATTATCTTTGCTTTTACATATCTAATTCTATCATTTAATAAATTTATTTATTTCACTCGTCTCTCTTTAAACACCTGTAAATCCTTAATTATGCACTGTAGGTGTAAAGTTTTAATCACAAGTTAGAGAAAATTAACCCACCATTAAATATGTTTAGTGAAATATTGCCGTAAATACCTGACTTGAGGAGATATTCAACAACAAAAGAGAAAAATATGAATATTTCAATTTGTTGAGAAAATTAATATGTAATTGGCAGTGTATGTATCACAATTATTTTTTGATGTACAAAAGAGTATTTATGCTCAAACGACGCAGAATATCACGTACTTTAATTTATAAGAAAACAATCTTTTCCTAGAAAGCACCGTTTAGAATTTATTAGTGAAAAACTGAAAAACCACCCTGTACTTAGCACAAGCGCAAATTTGGTGCAAACTTCAAGAAACCTTCTTTGCATGTTAAAGAAGACATTAAAACAGTTTCCAGCTTTCCGAGAATTATTGACGCTATACCCCCTTTTCTGATGTTTTTACACTGGCCTATAATAAGTACTGTTTTATAAAAAAACGCATTTTTTTATTTGTTAAGTTAGTTAAATTATAATATGTAGGTACCTTATATATTACATGTATGAAATGAAATGAAAATAATTTGATTAGGTACTTCGATAATCAAAGATTTTCTTTCGGTGTATTAGTAATTTCCTTTGATTATCGAAGTACCTAAAAAAAATAATTTCCTTGTATTGTAATTTCTATTGTAATGTTGATCAATCGCTGATAAATAAACTAAATTAAAAAAAAGAAATAAAGAACATTCTTTGCTATTTACTTCCCATCCCTATGGAAGATTTGTGTCTTAGTTTACGGGCAATGCTAAAAATAAAACGAACACAAGACGCTGAAAAGAACAAAACTGAAGAAAGTAATATTTAGAAAAAAAGAAAAGGACTTCTTTATACCCTTTTTATGTTGGCCTTATGTAAAGTGTCTCCCGCAATAAAGAATATAGGTGTTACATCAATTGTACCGCATCTACTGAGATGATGGAGTGATGATTGTGCCTAGGAGAACTTGAAAAGTTTTATTTTTTCCTTATTTTGTGAAAAAGAGAATTTATTTTAGATTTGATCAAAGTAAAACGACTCCTTATAAACTACAATAATACGCACTAAAAGACGGGATATTTTTCTAGATCTTCAAAAACTAACAATCAATTAGTTATTTTCTGATTTTCCTTTATAAATAGAGCCTACCTACTCGTTAAATAATAAGCTCTGAAGTTTTTATTGCAAAGCTTGGTACTATATCTTGTAGAAAGACTTGAGAAGAAAAAAACATTGTATTATTATTTTAACAAACATGTAGACTAGAGTATCCTATTTTAAGAAACGCGTATTTAAGAAAACTATGTAAGAAAATTGAAGGGCGTCAGAACATTCCTTACCTATAGGTAGTTATCAGTTATCATCTAATAAGATACTTTAGATCCTAAGACTTTTTTATATATATTATGCAATGTCCTTCTGATTATATATTTTGTTTAGAGCAGTTTAAACAGAGTTTAGATACTCACGCCGTATCCCTTGCGGGGTAGGCAGAGAAAACAGATCGCAAGACTTTCCTATCCTCACATACGTATGTATCCTGCGAGCTTCAGTCATTAAGTGCGGGTGGTCGGATTCTCTAAGACGTGATTGCGGTGCGGAGAGGCAGACCGTGAGCCATGTTGTGTCGGAGTGCTGTCTCACAGCGTATGGAAGAAACCCGGAGGTTTTTTTGACACTCAACGAATCGGCGACCGAATATTTGAGAAACAATACTTTTAATTTTTAATTTCTGACAATCAAACATGAGCTCTATTATTGTAAATTGATGTGATGTACCATTACTGACCATACGATAAATAAATAAATTCAGTCATATCCATGTAATATTAGTCCAAGAGCCCGCTGCTTAATTTATGACGTATCTGTTTTTTGATCGAAATGTGGTACAAATGATAGCTTACCAATAGGGTTTTACATCGCACTAGGGTTGCCTATCAAAATCTTGCCGCAACCCCCCCTGCCCCCCCGAAAAGGTCCCTCTTCGCGGTTTTTCGCATTTTGTAGGAATATGGTAAGAGATAGGAGAAAGTAGTCGAAAACAGAAATAATCCTTGCTAAATTCTCTACAAAAAATGTAAAGTCAATTTTTTCGTAGAACTAGCAGTTTACCCGCAACAGCCGGTCCAAAACCGAAATTCATTTAAAAAACAAAAAAAAAAAAAAAATTTAAACTAAATTGGTTGAAAATTGATAAGAGCTACAGGAAAATAGTCAAAGAACGAATTAATTACCATAGTCTTAGCTACAAAACGAGCTATACCTTATTTTCATAAATCAATTAATTTAGGAGTTATTGCAATAAAACTCAGTGACGAAAATTCTTAAAATTTAGTTTTTCATAAAATAACCAGCGATATAGCGCCGCAGGCCAAATATTTTGTTCCATAAAATGTTAGTGATAATGGGTGGAAGAAAGTTAAAGAAAAAAAATAATAAAAAAAAATTTTTTATCATTGACTACTTTCTCCTATCTCTTACCACATTCCTATAAAATGCGAAAAACCGCGAAGAGGGACCTTTTCGGGGGGGGGGGGGGGGCAGGGGGGGTTGCGGCAGGATTTTGATAGGCAACCCTAGTGCGATGTAAAACCCTATTGGTAAGCTATCATTTGTACCACATTTCGATCAAAAAACAGATACGTCATAAATTAAGCAGCGGTCTCTCGGACTACATACTCAGAACACGTCCGTCCGTTTGGATATTCAAACTTGGATAGTTAGAAAATACTGCTATAGAAGGGATAGTTGGAATAAGTGTAGGTGTTGGTATTTTAATAATGCATGACATTTTTCAAAAGAAAACATTTTTAAAGCAATACCTCTCTCTATATATTATGTTTTCCCAACAATTCATTGAAATATTCATGTCGTCAAAAAAGAGACTGCGGATAGGTAGAAAAATCATGTTGATTGGCACTCAATTTCTATATCATGAACATACGAGGAAGACTCGACTGCAACCTACGTCATAGCAAAAAATCTGTTAAGTGAGTACGAGATCTTCTCATTGAAATACTCGTACATATTTTACATGTTTTCAGCGAATTTTTCAGTGTAAACACGCTCCGTTTTAGTTTTAATTATAGTCTATATAATATATAATAATGTATGAGACTTTTCAGCTTTTAATACTGTGAAACCTCCCACTGAGTTGCTCAGTCACGTTCTAGTTAATAAGCCTTAAATAAGCCTTTATTAAATTAATCCGTGATGCTAATGACAATTAATAATTTATTCCAATTTATCCACCCTATTATTCACATAATTAACTATTCATCTCTTTATGTTTTGAAATGAATTAATAACATGAGAAGGTTTTTATTAAATGATCACGTTGCTGCTCTAAAGCCTTTGAAATTTGTCCCTTTAATCCTACGTTATGATTTTGTTATTAATATCTTAATCCAGTCCCTCCATTTTTCAGCTGACGCTGAAAGGGAAGGGTAAGCTTTTCGTATATTATCTACGTATCTAATGTTAATATCTCGGGTGAAAACCCAAAATACGAGTATTAGAAACCCTCCAACTACTAACCACTTATTGGACACAAAATGAAAATCAACTTGTTAATATTTGATTTTCCAAAAACAGTTAGGTATTTTTCAAATAAGTACCTAACCTGAAGGTTCTTTTGAATATCTTTATGTATTTTTTTGCATGCTTGTGTGATATATTTTCTTATTATCGTGTCGGTCGGCACTCACTATATCCCCATCCGCTCCCAGAAAGTCACAAACTCTCCTGCATCATCTTCCAATGGGGTGCGATCTGCGAGGCTCTCCCATGTGCACCGTCCAGGAGCCATTGAGCAGGCCAGGAGGTGCTCAATATCCTGCAGTTGCCCGCAATCGCACGTCGCGAATCTCTGGAGGTTCTTCCTAGTGCAGCCGACCCCATATCTGATCCTGTATCCTGATTTATCTAAGCAATTACAACTAAATTTTCTGGATCTATATAACATCATAATAACGGAATGGGTGAATGTTTCCCTGGGCATAAAATGAAATAACAAGGCCTTAAAATAGAAATCCAGACAACATCTGTATAGATGAATTCTCCGTATTATTGAAAAAAATCGATCCTGGCAAACATTTATTTTAAGAACTCCCTCGAGCGATCGAAAAAACATAGAGATTATTCTAGTTCAATAAAAAAGCATAATATAATATCATAGAAGTCTCTTTCGCTCAGTTCAATAGCATATTTTTTTACCAAATTAGGACAAAGTTAAACCGAATACTTGAAGCTGGTTTATGTTCGCTTCAGTAATCCCTGTGGCTTAGGAGTGGCATGATAGGATGGAGAGAAAATGATTATTTCATCTTGAGTAGAGAATTTGTTTGCAAACGATCAATAGAGATTTTTTCCTTACATTACAAAGAAGGCATTATCCTATAAGTCAAATATTTAAGCGAATTCTCATCTCCCGTTGGGAATTATCATCCGGCGTATTTAGTTAAAAATATTTTTGTGTATATAATGAAAGAAAAATAAAAGAATGTTTAAAAACGTGACACAGTACTATGTGGGTGGGTGTGTGTGTGAAACAAAACAATAAATATGATTTAAAATTACTTACATTTATTGGTCCAAAATACACAACTCACAATAACACAAAACAACAATTAACTACGAACTAATAATTATTCCTATTACTAGTTATATTAAAACTAAATTAATCTACAAATCGTTCGAGCTATCACTAAGTTTATTTAAATTAATGCACTGTTCGATTATCATAACAACACTTGGCCTTTTTAATAAACAAAAGAAAAAAAAAACACTATATCTTTAACGACGTATTACGCATTGCCGCATATCCAACGATGAATGTTCAAGCGGCTCTCATAGAATCCGTTCTAGAGGCGCTGGCTTGAATAATGGCGGTGATTTGGGTTGATGAGCGCGGTAACCAGACTCTGCTGAAGGTCCCGAAGCTGTGTTTCCGTACTTTGTTAGTACGATTCGATCCTGCTCTCTGAACGAGACACGGACAGGTCAAATTTGTGAATACTAGAGCCCTATCGTGGCAGCTCACGTATCGCACTGACGGGGCGAAGGCTCTTCTTATTTCAACGTCGGAGGTATCACAATAGACGACACACACACGAAGATAATTATGTGTTATTCACTGACTGTTACGAGAGACAACCGAACTATCTCGTATTTCGACCGCTGTTTCCAAAAACCAAGTGTCAACTAACTTCTTCCTTCAGCGACAGGTCCCTTTATAGAATAGGCTTTAACCCCTGGGAAGAGGCGGTCCTAATCGATGAGGCCCTGCTGCCATTGGCTTAGACCATTTCTCGTCCGATATGTCGTGTGCTAGCCACGCCTTCACCTGGTCCAATTGGAAACCAATTAATGTCCTTGAAGAATTTTCAAATCCACGTGGCACATAGTATTTTTCGTCATACAGTCCAAATTAAAATTATACATGATTGATATGGATTAATTCAGTAATCAACTGTCCATGCTACATTAATTGATAAGTATAAATGTCTATTCACAACTATCTTACAATTAATTACAAATCATATGCCTACATACACTATTTACAAATTGAACAATATGATATAATGATTTTCATGATTTGTATCTCCACCTAAGCTTAAGATAACACGACACATACTCCTAGTAGCGTAGTCAATTCGCTGGTTACTTCCTAATCATAATATTAATTATTCTACAAAACAATATTTCCTCATGCTAACACGTGTTAAATATTTCTATATACATACAACAATTGGAGCTGGCAACGTTGCATCTTTAATGAACGCAGACAGCTAGAGCAAGACAATATTCGCTTCCTAGAATTTCGCCTGGTAAGGCTTCCATTGTTTTAGTTACGGCGAGGCGATAACAATAGCCGCAGGTATGCCTACACTTGTTTATCAGGTAAATATTGTAACACTCGAAACAAAATAATACTTCGTTAACTAAAATATTTACGTATGCTGCTTATAATTTTGACTCGTAGATTTTTTTATGTTTAGGATACATGATACAGAGAATATTATTCTTGCCAAAAATATTATACCTAAATATACCATAGGTAGGTATATATCAAACGTACGTATGTACCTATATGTAAAAAGTTAATTGATGAATAATTTTTTTTTTGTGGTTTTGGTTTTACTAAGAATAAAACTTTTTATTAACAAGACGTTCTATAAGCAAATATAATACCTAATTATCAGTGGCGCAGGGTTCTACAATGAACACGATTCCCATCGAGTTACCTTTTTGATTTAGGATGATAAAATAATAGGCGTAATCTGACATATTTTTTTTTATTTAAAAGGATCTGGGCTTGCATACACAAACCCAAATACTTTCCTACACACCTTGCACTAGGCTAAAAGCCTGTATCGCAAAGTGTACAATACATCGCCAGCGCCGGGGTTTGAACCTGGCACCTCCCGCTTGAGAGACTGCCGCCAACGACCAACTGCGCAAACCATGTACTCCGGATATTGAATGCCGTATAGTATTCAATGTGACATAATGCAGTAAAAAGTGTTTGTCCCGGCATCCCTCCTACAGAAATCCACTCTTCGCCCCTGCTAATTATTGAAAAGCCAGATTATTTAAAGCCCGATTCAACTGAGGCAACACTGAACGACATATTGTGCCACGTTACTTGTTTCCTAGCGCCATTCGATTATAATAATATGCAATATGCACGAAGGTGGGAGACAATACGCCACAAAATAGTCCAGAAACATGACGCCTGCTACAAGCTGCCTTTGTTCTACACGTTGAATCAATTCTACCAATTCTTTTTTACATGATCTACAAAATTTTATTTCCCCTTTTTCTCTTCTATTCTCTAAAGATTATGTTTGAAAATATTTCAATTAGGATAATTTCCCTCAAGTGACGACGCTCTCAATTGAGTTTCCATGAGCTCAATCAAGCAGCATGACTGTTTTATAAGCGAGATTATAAAAATCAGTATCGTTTCCAACCAATCTATGGTTAGGTGTTGAAAAGAAATTACGCTCTTCAGCCTCAGTGACTTCCGGAAGAGATTATATTCTACGTATTATATATTACGTGTAAATAAAAAATTGACTTAACATTTTTGTAGAGAATTTAGCAAGGATTATTTTTGTCATCGACTACTTTCTCCTATCTCTTACCATATTCCTATAAAATAGGAATATGGTAAGAGATAGAGGGACCTTTTTGGGGGGGGGGGGGGGGCAGGGGGGGGTTGCGGCAAGATTTTGATAGGCAACCCAAGTGCGATGTAATACCCTATTGGTAAGCTATCACTTATACCACATTTCGATCAAAAAACAGATACGTCATAATTTAAGCAGCGGGCTCTTGGACTATTACTGTGTACTAAAAATATTGTAGTGTAGTGTAATCAATTTGTTTTGCGTGTGTGCTAATTGTGAACGGATGTTATTGGTCTTTTGTATTGATATTCTGTACTAATGTACCTGTCAATGTTTGTTTTTGTGACTGTATCTGTTCCATGTGTAATAAATAAATAAATAAATATTGAATTAAAAGGAAAATAAATAGTTTCTTTGAATAAATCTCTTTTTTAACATCAAATAAATCCTATCTTTGGTATTTTTTTTCTCTGCTTGTTATATTCTTTGGAAGCATGTTTATAGATTATGTAGATTATGTTTGTATTGTATAATAATAGTACATACCTAATTTATAGCAAAAAAATTAAACAAATTAAAGCTAAGAGAATTCCAAGTATACTTATAGTAAATTGGAGTATTTTCTAAGAAGCAATTACGAGGTTTGGATTGAAAAATAATACGAGTTATGAATAAGGAATCGTTAAAAAAAAATTTAAAAAAACATGACTTTACATCCTAAAACTGTTTTTCGCGGTCTTCCAAACGATACCAAAGACGCCCTTCCGTGAAGCTTGGATTCCTTCATTCCAATGGCGCCTCCCAGAGAGAATTGACAGAATCAAAATTTGTCAAAAGATATAAGTTCTACTTGTGAAGCACTTTCATGAGATACCAAACACGGCGGGTGACTGTTTCCTCTCGATCGCTCAGTGTCTTCCAAGACAATACAAAATCTGACTTGCGGTCTGGATTTTTTTCCAACGCTATTTCATACGATACCACACATGAACACACACGACCTTTAGATCCCCTGAAACGCCTTACATTTTTTTTTGTCACATGAGAAAGATGACCCAATTTTGTAGAGAAACGTATTGTCACCGAGTTCACGTACGTTTGCTAAATTTCAGGTCTCTACGCAGTCAAGAAGTTGTTGAAAACTCGTTTGTACGATTTGCGTACAAATAAAAATTAAATTAAAATCTTGTAAAAACTTAAGACCCATGTACTTAGTACATGTACGTACACATTTGCAATAGTTTCTGGTTGCACAGTGAACACCCTCACGCCACCTCCCTTGCGGGGTAGGTAGAGAGAACGGATCGCCAGACTTTCCTATCCTCACTCTTCGGGCTTCCGTCGCATTCATGCAATTCCTCATACACATTCTACGATTACTTTTACTCAAAATACGTCCGTCCTTGAGTATCTGGTCAACACGGTCCAGTCATGTGGTTCTTGGACGGCCGCGTTTCCTTACACCTCTTCTTTCAGCCAGATAAATTTTCTTCGTTATTCTTTCATCGTTCATTCTCTCCACATGAACCATCCATCTCAACTTGTTCACTTTCATTTTAGTCACAACATCCTTTTTACATTCACTCAACTCTCTAATCATTTCGTTCCTTATTCTATCTCTCAATGTTTTTCTCAACATTCTTCTCAACGATCTCATCTCAACAGCATTTATACTTGATTCAGCCTTCTTCAGCCATGTCCATGTCTCACTTGCATACATCAGTGTTGGTACCAGGATGGCGAACAACACGTTTTGTTTCGATTTCCTGTTTTATGACATATTCGCTTAAATTATTAGTTATCTTGAAGTTATTGTATCATATTTTTTTTAAACTAATGTTTTATTATTCGGGGTTTTTGGATAAAAAGTGAAAATCTCGAATAACTCGAGTAGCGTGAGACTTTGGCAAACGTAGCTAAGTTTGGCTCAAAAGATCCCAAATGACGTCTATACTATCCTTAAGATATGCATACATCTATTAAACACCGTGTAATATAGAAAAAATAAATGTGACAATAATAAAATAAACTGAATGAATATAAGAATCCCACAAGGCTTTTTCTGTCTATGGGAAATCAATCTTAATGGTTGTTTAAGAAAAAAGTTAGTAAGTAAAATGCTTGTGGATTTACTTACTCGTATACAAAAGGATGGATTACATTAGAACTAATACCCCTACTCCATACTCCTTTCCTTCCCTACTAATCTCCTTGGTTCAATTATAGTGTTTGGTCTTTTTGATTTTTATCTTCTTTCCCATTTTTTCAATAGGTAGATAATATTTACGTAATACACACTAATTACATCACGACACATAATTGGAATGATACACTTCTTCTCTCTTTTGCTTCATCTAGGACTGCGTCCTGTTAATGCTCGGAGCCTGCTCCTGGGACGCAAATGTCCAACTATCTCGCAATATTTTATGTGGTCTACCTGGTAGCCTGGTACCTGACGGCAGCTTGTTCGCTGCTACGCTCACCACTCTCTCAGAACAAGCTCTCTCCACGTGACCTCTCCAGTAGCGTCTTCCAGATCTTCCCCATCGGACAATGTCCTAGACGTCGCAAGTCCTTCTTATTTCATAATTCCTCACTCGGTCTCGGATTGTTACTCCCACAATGGGTCGGAGAGTCTTTATCTCAGTTGCTGTGATACTTTTTTTTTTTTTTTTGTTATTTTATATTAATTATGTGTTCATTCTGTTTTTTTGTCAAAATAAAATGGATCTCTTTACTTCCATGGATAAGTCCGAGGAATTGTTCACGATTGTAGTATACTATTTTCTATGTACATCAATTATTGTCTCTACCGCTGTGCTGTAAGGGATGGGGAATGGATTTTGTTTTGAATTCAAAAGGTTGAAATGTCCATAAAAAAAGGTTCAGTCGAAAATGTTTTGAACCTTTTACTAGTGTTTACGTATTAATCTTCATTCGTAGCATTTGTTTTTGTGCGGGAAGGTTATTTTAACTTTGTAACATCCAAACCCGAGGGCTTTTGTATGTGAACTTTCGATTTCGCAACAAAAAATATAATGGAAAAGGTTACAAATTACATTTTCTTCAGTTTTTTTTTAACTTGTGGGTAGTGACATTAGAAGACACGAAATTTTACACGTGGAAATAAAAAAAAATATTATTTTAAATTTTATTTTATCGACAATGATCCCAATTTTAAGCAGAATCTGAAGGTTGCTTTATTTTATTATTTATTTTATTTTATTTCACTAAAATATTACACTCTTCGGCATTACAGCGTTCAGCCTTTGCGCCGAAGAGTCCAATTTTGAACATGTGCATCCGCAGTCTGCAGTGTCCAGTAAAGGTCCTGGTTAGGATCCTTATTTGTTTTATAGATAGGTTGAGAGCTTCGAGAGCTTAATATAACATAACATATGTAAATATGAACAAAGTATTATCAATGCCATCTTCTTCCATTTTTTATTCTTTGTCAAATCCATTGTGGGATGTAGCCGACATATTGCCCCTCATCCTTCGTCATCTACAAGTCCCTGTCCTGGGCATACTCCATTCATCTTCTTCGACCATTTATTTTTGACGTTAGACAGCTTTCCTTAGGGTCTGTCGTTGCTTCTTCAGTTCGTTTTCTTCAATACGATGTGATAACCCTATGTTAGTTAAATAATTTCTATCGAAATGTTTGTATGGGTTAATAAGTCTTATTACACCTTTGCTAAGCTGGATTAATAAAATTAGTATTATGAAGGTATTGTGCCATCTGAAATTAATTAACGACTTCATGTCGATGGGAAATTTCCAATGTGTATTAAACTACGATACCTTAATAGGTACTATGTATATATATTGAATAGGTATAAAATTAATCAACTTGATAGATTCCAGCGATTCAAAATTAAATTTGTATTAGATTTAATACGGTATGCCAATCACAGGAAACAACTAAAACTGCATCACAATATTGCGTTGTAATGTAAACAATATTATCAGTTATGTTGATTCAACAGTTTGTTTATATCAATCTTTTGAAATGTTGCTCCATCACAGAATGCTGCTCTTCGCGTAGACTGATTTGGTCACCAACACGGAGGTACTGCGAGAGGCTAGATCATAATAGAATATTGCTCGAAAGTTGCAGTGGATGAAAGGAATGACATACTTAGGACACTTATGCCCGATCCCACCAACTACCACCTAGGAAGCAGACCCCTAAGGAATTTCCATATAAAAACACAGATAATTTGAGTGATTTTATAATGATTGTGAACAGAAGGAGCAATAAATCCATACAAAATACAACATGCAGCTACTTATGTGAGGGAGATTCTGGGTGGAGATATTTGGGCACCTAACTAAGTAGAGCTGCATGTTGTAGTTTGTATGGATTTATTGCTCCCTCTGTTCACAATCATTATAAAATCACTGAAATTATCTGTGTTTTTGTATGGAAATTCCTTAGGGGTCTGCTTCCTAGGTGGTAGTTGGTGGGATCGGGCATTACTCCGCAACAAAAAGTCCGGTCCGTAGTATAATAGTACATTTTTATACTATAAGACAGCTCATTCGTGTGATAGCCCTCTGCCTGTAGGTCATAAAGTTGTATAGTGCCTTGAATGCAAAGAGTTTTGTTACTTACATATACTCAGTGTTTCCTTCCATCCATGATTCCATCTGGACATGGAATGAACCTAACTATTTCTCCTAATGCTTTTACTCTCAAGAAGACGACAGAGGATTTCACATACTCAGAATTCATTGAACACTGTGCATTATGCACTTCAAATTCTCATTAGGATTAGTTACGGGTAAGTATGTCACTCCAATAAATAGTGCTGAATAGAATAATTATAATTTCCAATCATAGAGAAGAGAATAATGATTTTGTATTGAATACGTTATCTCCAATACACATGAAAGGCCTAATATTAATTTGTATTTAATTATATCAATATTATACCTACGTTAATACGTTATTGAATAATTAGTGATTTGCAGTGCAAATGCAAATTTTCCCATTGTATACACGAAACAATACAAATTTATTGAGTCCCAGCACTGCGATAAGTGCGCCCCACAATTTTAGATGATATTTTATTTTATTTTGTTGATCTAAGGGGTGCTTACAGTTATTTCAACAAAACTTAACAGTTTGAGCACAAACAACAAATAAACCAGTGAAGAGTCATAAAATACCAAAATACAATGACTGGAAAGTCAAAAACAATTTAAAATCTTAAATTACTCATCATCTTCGATGCCTTTAATTGGGGGTAGTGCTATAAATCATTTTTAATCTTCAAAATCCATAGACGGCTCGTGACCAAACCAATTATTTCTCTTCGAACTTAAATTACGGGGGTTTCCATATTTACCTGAATTCTATACAACCATCAATATATATAGGGGAATACAGCAATAGTGATTTGTAGACAACAAAATCCGCGTAACTTGTATCAGCGTGCCTTATGCAGGTAGTATTAACAAAATTTGCGAAGTAAATAAACTACATAATATTTTTGTTCACTCTACATACGTCCCTGCATATCTCCTAGTAGCAGGTAGTAAAGAATCCAAGACGCCTATGTATACTGAGTCATGACAACAAAACAAACACACAAATGAACACAACACAAAGTTGCAGTGTATTAGAAGACAATTGCAGTACATATATAATAAAGCTGTATTGCCCGGCGTTGCCCGGGTAGCTACTTTTGACGAAACCAGAGGCATTGGGTCTCAAATCCACCTGTTTGAACTAACTTGCTCCTAATAACGACGACCATATTCACTGATATATTTTTGTACATATTATATGTAGGTAAAAAAAACAATAATTAGTCGTACATAATTACGTATAATCCTGCACAATTTATGTATTTTCATTGCATTTTACGATCTAACCGAATATCTGAATTAATTAATACGTACATATATCATCTAGAAATTCCCGGGGTTTAGATACGAGTATTTCACCATTCTTCTTCTTCTTCTCTCGTATGTGAGCGACCATTGTACAGTGTATCTGAGAGTCAAAGCTCCGCGTCAATATTTCTCAAATATTCTATATTGCCCTTGACGTCATTGACCATTTAACTTAATACATAAGCACCCTATAGTTTCCATGTAATAAGACAAATAAACCACTGAATAAATCACCCTAGGATATCCTTTCTATATCCTTTTTTTATACTATTGTCCAGAGCTCCGTATTGTGGAGAATCTTTTGGAGTGTTTTTTTCTTTTATTTATCAATTCACGCGTTTCTAATGATAATTTAGAGTTTTTCTTCGGAGTTATTGTACAGATCTTCTTTGCCGCTGTAATTAAACCGTTTGTGATTATGGAGCAAACATCATCAATGTTTTTGTCTAGTAAATTTTGTATGGAACCTCTTTTGGTTTGTATTTAAGGGCTTGGCACCAGGAATGATGTCACAGTCTTTTCCCACGGCATTAAGGTTCAAAATCGCGTGACAATCGCATGATAAAATGGTAAAAATAGCGTTTTTTTCAATTTTTTGGGGTTAATTTTGCGTCTATCAAAAAACTTTTACGGTTATTCCCTAGATTTTAATACATGTTATCACTACAAAAAAATAATATTACTCCGCGACTTTCGGGAAACGAGTTTCCGTCTTTCGGAAAAAAGATCAGATAGTCCGAGAGCCCGCTGCTTAATTTATGACGTATCTGTTTTCTGATCGAAATGTGGTATAAACGATAGCTTACCAATAGGGTATTACATCGCACTAGGGTTGCCTATCAAAATCTTGCCGCAACCCCCCCTCCCCCCCCCCCCCCGAAAAAGTCCCTCTTCGCGGTTTTTCGCATTTTATAGGAATATGGTAAGAGATAGGAGAAAGTAGTCAATGACAAAAATAATCCTTGCTAAATTATCTACGTTAAGTGATTTTTTTCATAGGACTAGTAGTTTACCCGTAATGGCCGGTCAAAAAACAGGATATTTTTTGAAAAAATAAAAAAAAAAGTTTGATTTTTTTTCTTTCACATTCTTCCACCCATTATTACTAACATTTTATGGAAAAAAAATTTGGCCTGCGGCGCTATATCACTGGTTATTTTATGAAAAACTAAATTTTAAGAATTTTCGTCACTGAGTTTTATTGCAATAACTCCGAAATTATTAGATGTATGAACATAAGTTATAGCTTGTTTTGTAGCTAAGACTATGGTAATTAATTCGTTCTCTGACTATTTTCCTGTAGCTCTTATCGATTTTCAACCAATTTAGTTTAAATACATTTTTTTAGTATTTTAAATGAATTTCGGTTTTGGACCGGCCATTGCGGGCAAACTGCTAGTTCTACGAAAAAAATGATTTAACATTTTTTGTAGAGAATTTAGCAAGGATTATTTTTGTCATTGACTACTTTCTCCTATCTCTTACCATATTCCTATAAAATGCGAAAAATCGGGAAGAGGGACTTTTTCGGGGGGGGCAGGGGGGGTTGCGGCAAGATTTTGATAAGCAACCCTAGTGCGATGTAATACCCTATTGGTAAGCTATCATTTATACCACATTTCGATCAAAAAACAGATACGTCATAAATTAAGCACCGGGCTCTTGGACTAAGAGGTGTTTTTCGAAATTTGTTTTGAGAAATCTATACAATACGAGGGTGGAGTGAAAAGTTCTCGGCCTGACGGTGAAAAACTGTAAAAAATACATCTATATTTTTAAATAGTCTTCTATTAGTTCAGTGCACTTGGTCCGACATCTCTCCGATCAGTAGATCCCGCGTCTGAGGGTAATTCTCCAAGGTCTGCAAAATAAACATCTACAGTTGATACCATCCTCTTCATTTGACTAAAAACGTTATCCAGCTACAATTTTTTTCAGGTTTGAGGATGATAAATCTGGTTAATGGGGTGGATATTCCCATAATCCATACTTCAAAACCTTCGATTTTCCCCATGCCAAAGCGCTTCAATGGACAGGTTAATTGTCGTGATGAAAGAGGATTTTATCCTTTGGAATTTTAGCCTTTTTCCGCGATTTTTTCTTTCAGTTGGTCCAAAATTTTTGCATAATATTCTCCAGTTGTTGTTTTATCCATTTTAACGCAATGAGTGAAAAGGATTCCCTTTTTATTCCAGAAGACTCTAGTCATCATCTTTTCGGGAGGGAAAATCGACTTCGCCATTTTAGTGAGGAGCCACTGGCTTCCAAATACTGCTTTGATGGCTGTTTTATTTTTAGAGGGTACTGATAGATCAACTTAACATCCACAGTAAAAAATAGATGCACAAAATTAATTGGATCCTTCTTAAAACGGCTCAAACATTGGTGCGAAATTAGTTTTGCATTTGTTTTTGGTTAGTATTCAACAAATGCGGCAGCTGATTTTCATACAGGATTTTCATATTTAATCGTTGACGTAAAGTGAGTCCAACTTTTTTTCTGATATGCCTAGGACCTCAGCTATCTCATACACCTTTAGTCGCCGATCGTCCAATACCATATTGTGCACCTGCACAGCATTTTCCCTTGTGATAGCAATTTTCGGCTCTTCTTCACGTGGATCATGATCAAGAGAATTACGACCATGTTTGAATTTGGTCGCCATTTTTTTCACTATGAAAAGAAAGGAAAAGAATCCTAGTTCACTTTTATTAACTTTGGGTGAATTTCCGTTGGCGATAAACTCTCCAAAATGAAGAGTTTGTAACAGCACGATAGTCCGGTTTATCCATTTCAACAAACATCTCCGACACGTCTACTTCCGAACGCCGTTAATTGAAAACTATTCGACAGATCAAGCTGAAACTTGTCATATAATGTTTTCAGACATGTATCATCGTAACAGTAAAAAAATTTTTTTGGTAGCAATGCTGCATCAACCTTAGGCCGAGAACTTTTCACTCCACCCTCGTATAAAAAAAATCTTTTACGGTTATTTCCTAGATAAGGGTTCAATGCATCTACCCTATTTTGTTCCAAAGCATATTTAGTAACGGGTGTTGAGATAGAAGGTCTCCCGTTTTTAGAAATTTTTGAAATGTCGGTATGCATACCCTTAAGTTTGAAATTCAGGTTGTTTTTCCTTTAGATGTGTCTTTGTTAGGCGAAGAACTTTCAATATCATTTTCCTTCTCTCTGCTTTGACGTCGATACTGAGTTTGGCTCTTACCAGCCTATGGTCGCTTCCTGTATCAAAATTGTTAAGGACAGATACGCTTTGATTTTTTCTTTTTAATTTCTTCTTGAGCCAAGTCACCGCTGCCACAATAAATCAAATATTCACCTTCTTATTTTTTTCTTTAGTGGCGAAATAATTATTTAGTCCACTTCTACTAATTGAAATAACGATACATCAAATGCCTGATTCGCTCAAGACTGGAGTATTGTTCCGCTGTCTGAAATCCGTTATACAAGAAATATATTGACATGATCGATAAGCTTCAAAGAAAAGTCCTGCGAGTCTACCAACGCCGCTTTCGTAGCACTGACATACCAAACCTGCCTTCTCTGACATGCAGACGCGAGCTACTTGATGCATTAACACTGCGCAAAATCTGCAATTCCGACTTGGATACCCCTGCCCTTTTATCAAAGTTGAACTTCAGTGTGCCATCTACTACTCGTAACCATAGGCAATTTTACATGAATACACCATCTACTAACGCCGGTGTAAATAATCCCTTATACAGAATCACCCACAATTTTGATAATAAGTTTGGTAACATTGACATATTTGGCTCATCTCTGCACGCATTCAGGAGGTCCGTAGATCAGGCACTTGCAGGGAACTAAATCCTCTCTTCTCCCTTCCCCTCCTCTCCATTCTCCTGCTTCCTTCATCCTCTGGTACATTGTTTGTTGCATTATGCTGGTATTGTTATTTTATTTTATGTGCAAGTTTTAGAGTATGTGCGTGAATGTGTGTGTGAGGGAATGTATGTGTGTGTATGTATTGTATGAGAAAATGTATGTATGTGTTGTGTTTGTCCTTCTGTTCCTAATAATGAAACTCTTGTGTTATATATTATATAGCTTCATTGTATTCACCACTAAGAGGGCAAGATGTGAACCACACATAATTGTTAAAAGTATATAATGTCCTATACACACACATCTTGCCTGTAGGTGAGTCTTGGAAAACAAAAATAAAAATAAAATAACTAATAATTAATTATATAATATCACCAGGCACTTGTAATCATTATTTTTTCTCAATTACTATCTATTAAATTTTGGGAGAGTAGGTTGATATATTCTTCCTAATAATTAAGTAACTATATTCTAAAGAAATTATTTTATTACGGCGGTATATGTGTAATTATAATATAACATTCTCTTAGTTAAGAGGTGTGAGCAGGACATTACCAATATTACCAATAGTACATACGAGTGGCGTATAAAGGGGGGAGAGTCCCCCCCCCCTCAGAGACGGCTCTATAAGCGAGCGCCCTTCAGTTCTTATATGCTTCGTTTCTTCTGTGTCACAATCATTACGATTGGTTTGCACCAAGCACTCAAACTTTCCACTCCTCTCGGTTTTCCGCCACCTCTTGACTACACGACTAGGTGGACGACATCAGTGAGTAGGCAAATTCAGGGTAAGTGTCTGGTAGCAGTTGGTGTTAGTCATCAAGTGTAGTACCATAATATGCAAGCTATATTGCAAGCATATTGCTCAGTCAGTTAGAAAGAAAATCACAACATCCTCTGTGACTATGGAGCGACCCAGGACGGCAGCCACCTACTAATATGTCCCCTAATGGGAAAGAGCTGCACATCTGATGACAAGGCGATGTATGTCGCCGCGTATTGGAGTGACAGGGTATGACCCACCCGGACACGTTAAGTAAGTAAGTATCATATTATGTGAGCGTGTGCTTACTCCTGCACTGTCTTTATTTGCCTAGTGATTACAAGATATAATTATGAGCCATTTTCCGTAATAATTTTTCTACTCCTTCATTTTCTTTTATTTAAAATTATTTATTTAATTACTCTTCATAATTGTATCGACATTTCTTTATACAGAGTGTTTTTAGTTGATGGTTTTTTTGGGATTTTTATTGTTTTCTTTTCTATATGAACCAAGTGCAGTTCCAAAATCGCATCGTAAATGTTTAGTTTAAATTTAAAAATATGTGGCAATGAACTAGTTAGTATTTTTTTATTTTTTTCCAGAAAGTGTAATTATATCTCTCAGTTCAGAAACGTGAAAAAGCAAGATCTGGCAGTTAGAATAAATGATTGGATGTTCTTGAATAATACCGTTCAATTAGCACTAAATTATTTTTTATGAAACAAAAAGCCATACGATTAATGAAAAGTACAATTTCAAAACCAGTACGTAAAATCAAAAATAATCCCATTCATAGCATTCCTCGCTTTGTATTTTTTAAGAATCTGGTCTTGCAAACAAAAACCCAAATACTTTCCTGCACTAGGCTAAAAGCCTGTATCACAAAGTGTGGAATTGGAATATACAAGGGGTTTGAACCTGGCACCTCCCGTTCGAGAGACTGCTGCCTCAACCAACTGCGCCAACCATGTACTTAAGTTCATGGTTGAAATCAGTTCCTATAAAATATACTCGTATGTTTATTTGTTCACGTCACTCGTAGCGTTATTTTCTCAAATAAACTCTAAAATTTGCTTGCTCAACTCGTGGAGTTCTAAATACTGAAAATTCATCGGCATCGGATATACGAGTGGAGCCCAAGCTCAAGCCCTATACCAACCAGGCTACCGACTTAAAAATAATATGCTCTCTTATTCTTGTGCCTATGGCAATTTTGTTTTATATTGGACATTTCTCATAAATCTGAAAATAACAACATAGTTACCATTTCTCATGTACTTTTGATCTGATATTTTATATTTTTTTGTCATTGTTTCAGATGTACCTACTTTAACTTACTTATTTTTGTTGTTGCTTTTATTGTACTTGTTATTACTATTATTAATGTTAAAGGCTTGCGCCGTAAGTGAATAAATAAATAGTTCCACTAAGCGAAATTTATAATTTATTATGATAGCAATAAAGTGGTAGGTATTTGGTTTCTGCCCGTGCAGCCTTAATATTAAACATATTCAAATTCAACCTATGTATGAATCCAAGAATATTTCCAACTAGTTTAAACTGTGTGTAACAACCAGTATTTATTTTGAAGGGAGCATTAATAACTTCTACTGTGACTCTATATAAAGGGACACAAATCCAACAAGAACAATAGTTTCTTTGTTAGACTCCTCACAGAATTTCCTTTAATGATGGGATTCTGGGGCAGAAATAGAGTTACCGACACAAAAGCAACAGACACTGTAATATTAAAGGGATTGACATTTTGTGCTTGTGTTAATTCGCGACCATGGCCAACGGTTTATTGTTTTTTAATTATATTTGGTGTGCATTTGGGTATACGCATCTCATCTGGAGACAATTTAATAAGCAATTTCAAACTAAGGCAGCTGTCAATTCTGGGAATTTCAAACTTTATTTTAGTTATCGCGAAAACACATTTCTTAAGTGAGAAAAGATATACCTACGACATTTACAAGATGTTGCAACATTTTGACGTTTTGCAATATCCTGTAAATGTCGTATATCTTTTCTCGCTTCGTGATCAAGAAATATGCTTTCACGATAACTAAAATGAAGTTTGCAATTGCCAGAATTGAAAGCGGACTTAGTTTGAAATTGGTTATTAAATTTTCTGCAGATGAGATGTATAAACCCAAATGTATACCCAATACAATTAAAGAAAACGATAAACGGAGGCCATGGTCGCGAATAAACAAAAACACAAATGTTAATCCTTTTAATATTACAGTTGGTCTAATTCTATAAGAAATCGTTTTAATATAAGAGTGTTCCAAAATATTGAATTCGTTGATACTTTATTCTGTATTGACTGTCTTAATTCTTAACAATTTTTAAATGACGCACGCTGTGAAAACAAGAGCCGACACGACAAGAACCAAAAACTTCCCCAGAACATAGGAGATGAGAGTAGTAAGGACAATCACAGGGAGGACCCTCAGGGACCGAGTACGCGATGAACATATAAAGCGGACCTCTGAAACCGAGGACATCGTACAATGGGGCAGGGCAAGGAGAAGATTCTGGAGGGACCACGTAAATAGGATGGATGACTCCAGAATCCCATATGTCGTGGCCAACGAAATCCCAGCTGGTCACCGCCTCCCCGTAAGACTGCCAAAACGATGGAGGGTCAGCTGGACTTCAGCCTCAGAACAACAGAACAAACAGATCACAAGATCTATGAAAAGATGATAAAGAAGAAGAAACCAGAAACAATATTTGTTTAATACATCGGGAATGCGCATTGTTGCATAGTTCAATTTATCCATAGTCACTATGTATATTATTGTTATTTTGACCGACAGATGATATTTTAAATCATTGAATAAAAAAGCGGATTTATTTCTTTGACAATCCGAGGTTCTACGAGAAGATACGAAGACATGTTATAATTTGGAAAACCAGCACTGGATAGGAATTGAGTGATAAGAAAAAGATTGCGACCGGAGACAGCCGTGTCAAATGAGAGTTATCTTCTTCATGTGTTAAAAAATATTATTAATGCTTTGTGTCTGATCACCATCATTTACGTGTTGAACTTTCTATAGGGTATTTGAAGATTAACAACATAACACATTTTTTTGTGATAAGTAGTTATATTATACTAGAATAGATATTATATAATATAAGAATACCTGGAGCTTACTCCAGAAGACTGCCTCGATCGGGGAAAATGGAGAGGGAGTATCCGAGCCGCCGACGCCAAATAAATGGGATATGGTGTGGAGAAGAAGAAGAAGAATACCTACCTACTAATGATATATTTTTTTTTTGTTTTTGCCATAGGTATTGTTTTATGAATAAATGCATACCTTTCCAGGTATTTCCTCTTGAACTAAATGCTGTTTAAATTTCTACCATTTATTTATTTATTTCAGAAAAATATAACAATAATACATTCAATACACTAGCTACTACTACTAAGTATATAATGAAATTATATCTATACATGATTACTATTACATCTATTAAATAATGAATAAATATGGAAATGAGTA
This sequence comes from Ceraclea dissimilis, assembly GCA_963576895.1. Taxonomy (NCBI): domain Eukaryota; kingdom Metazoa; phylum Arthropoda; class Insecta; order Trichoptera; family Leptoceridae; genus Ceraclea; species Ceraclea dissimilis. The sequence goes on from OY756360.1 coordinate 4,422,724, forward strand.
CATTGAAATATTATATAAACACGTTATAATTATTCACACTAGAAACAAAACTTAAACCAAGTTATATATCTCCCTAGAACCTAGATGGTCCTGTGTTGAGACATCGCTCGCTTAATGTGCAAATCACTCCGTACTGTATGAGTATATAAAATTTATATTAAATAAATCATATAAATCATCATAACATCATATAAATCATATAAATTATCAATCATATAAATTTATATAAATCGTTACATAAAATTATTTTGTACGTTCTTCGCTGGTGTTCCGTTTGGATTTTGACAATGCTGTCGAGCTTCCAGCTCACTTGCTTGAGCCATCTTCAGGACTTGTAAAGCCCGGCAACATCGTCAAAATACTCATGGGACACCCGAGAAGAACGGAAATAATAATATTAGAAAAGGCCGTGAAAACCTACCAAGCTATCTATCTACCTATCACCTTACACCGCATCCCTTGGAGGGAAAGAGAGAGAGAGAGGACAGAACTCCCTATTCTTACAACACAAACACACACATTTTTATATCGGTCAAGATGAATATTTTTCGATAACAGCTGAAGGCGGAGCGATCGCGTAATGTCTTCTATACTGATTGAATAACTTGCAAAAATTGTCATGGTCCTACGTTACATTCAAACCCGGCTTCGACGAGAATTATAAAAGCTGAATTTGCTTCTGGAAAGAGGAAATGAACACTGGAAAATCTCTAAGGGTTTATTTTGTAGTACAGAACCATGGACATCATATGAATACAGATGTTCTGGTTAAAGGCGTTCTTCCCTGCGGGCGGTGATGGTGTCTCACCACGTGAAGCCTCTCGTTTCTCTTTGATGTTCTGCTCGGTAACCATCGCCTTTTTCTTTTTCGTATTCAAGAAACAAACCATGCCATTTTCTCTAATGCCTTTTCCTACACCTACACATACCAAATACCTCTACCCTTTACCTACTATGTTACTTGGATATTTTACCGATGTCAGAAAATTTTAAGTACATTGTTTTATTCTGTGCCACATTCAAGTGATACAATGGGGTTAACTGGAAGAAACTGCAGTTATGCGATAAGTTCGCCCTAGTGAACAACGATTTACAATCTGTACTATGTCCATTCTTTATGTTTATATGTATTTCTTGTTCACTCAAAGATTAATTCAATAAATAAAACAATTATCGGTTAGTTAGAAGATATCACATCAATCTCAAAAATACTGGCTAACTAGAAACCAACCCCTTGCAAAAATATTTGGGTTCGAATAAAATATAAAAAAAATAATGAAGAGCCGTTCATACGTACTTTAAAAATATCATATCATTACAGATTACACATTTTGAATCAGTAACTTTTACCTACTTTTAATTTTTAGCAAATATTTGCTTTATTTTGATAACCCGACCATCACAATATATAGTTATGTATAAAAATATACTCGTATCAACAAGCTGCGTTGAATTTGTTGAATTTCCTTTAATTATAAAACAACTCGAACATCAAACTTGTGTTTGTTAGATGATGTATGAATAAAATAAGAGTCTATCTATCTATTTAAATAAGTCTATCTATCTATCTGTCTATACCAGTGATGCGTACGCCCCACCGGTGGGGCATCGTGCCTCAGAGGTGGGGCACCATGCCTCAGCGGTGGGATACCACGCATCAGATGGGACACTTCAGAAATTACCAACTATTCCACTTTTAGATAATTATATTTATCTATTAGATTTCCGATAACTTGTAAGTAATCTTTAAAACATTACTATAAAAAAATTCGCCTGCGGCGCTGTTTACGGTACAGGTTCGTGAATAAGAAAGATAATATGCGCAGTCATGGCCATCGGCGCAAAGGAATCTCACATCAATCACAAATTATTGTGAAGATTCATCAGCTTGCGATTGTTTCGTTAAAAAATTTTGCCTACGGCGCTAATCATAGCTGTAATTGTATATAAATCGCATGAGGAATGTAGTTATGTACATGGGGCCCCCGGTTTTACTACATGGCATACAAATGTATCGTATGTGTATATGTTTTGCGGTGGGGCATACGACTGTTAGAAAGGCTTTGGTGGGGCATGGCACAAAAAAGGTTGGGAAACACTGGTCTATACCCTCACGCCACGCCCCTTGTAGGGTAGGCAGAGAGGACAGAGCGCCAGACAGCCCTATCCTTACACACGCTCCTAGCTTCCGTCACATTCATGCAATTTGTCATACACGCTATCCGATTCCTTTTACTCAAAACGCGTCCATCCTTGAAGATCTGGTCGACATGATCGAACCAGGTCAGTCTCAGGCTGCCGCGCTTCGTCACCCCTCTTTGCTCACTCAAATATATATTTTTTGTCATCCTGTCATCATTCATTCTCTCAACATGCCCAACCCATCTTAGTTTGTTTAATTGGTTTGGTTTAATTGGTTTAATGACTATATTTATTTGTATATGTTATCTGTACAAGTGCTTAAAATAAATAAATAAATCCAATCTACGATCATTTGTTCCAAAAATAAAACTGTTTTACTAACACCGGGTGAGATCCCTGGCTCTTAGAATTGGTTTATTAATTTATTTCATACTCGTAAGTACAATACAGGCACTGAATGCACATAGAAATAGATTGGACATGGAGTATCTGAAGAGCTCAAACAGTGACCTATATAGTCAGGGTGTACAAATTTAGTCAATATTATATCGTCAACAAATAATAAATTAGAAGCTAATCTACGAATAAATATAAAATTCAAAGAAGAGAACAAAAAAAATCCTTTGGCACGCCACAGGCATAGGTAGATTTCAAGTGATTTATTAATTTTATTAATTTTAAGAGTACATCTGTACAATAAAAACAATCACAATATTATCAGCAAATAAACCAGCGAAGTGATGAAGTAGTATGGATGTAGTTTATTCTTTGATTATCGAAGTACCGTATGACGAAAAAATATTTGATTAAGTACTTCAATAATCAAAGGAAGTACCTAATCCAATAATCATATTATTTTCATTCCACACATAATATGGATTGGTACCGGTACCTAAGCACTAGAAATTTGAAAAAAAGATGTGAGTTCTACTCGTATCGTGAAGCACTTTTCTAAGACAACAAACACGCTAGTACCTATGCGGTAACTACTTAACTAGATCTTTCGATCGATCAGTGTAGTCCGAGGAATTGAGCTAGACAAAATCTAACTTTTGACCTGTATTCCTTATTTAATGCCCTTTCATGCGATACCAGACACAGACCCTCACAATCATTGGATCCCCTCAGAATGATTGTTTTTTAATTTAAAGCCTTAAAAAGTGAACCTTCCTCTTAATGGATTTCACCCAATCTCCTATCAGTTCATCTACCACTTACCAAAAATCTATCACCCAAGTTTCACGTTTCTGCGACGCATAGGTTGGCCGCAAACGTGCGCACAAGAAAAGGGACATATATATGGCTTATATATATAAACTTTTAAACCAAGGTCGGATTCGGGTTCTCCTGGTCCTAATTAGTGATACTGAGTAGAAATTTTTCAATTCTGCGACATCACGGGAGAAACGAATAGGTAGAGTTCCTTTTGGAAATCTACCTAAAACAAAACAATAATCTACCGTAAAAATAATAAGTATGTCAAATTAAATTAGAAAACTACTTACACAAATACATTAAAATCATTAATACATTTTATTGTATCGACTATCCTGTGAGAGCCAGATGTTAGTAAAGAACTCGCATTGAAATTTATGAATTTTTTAAAAATGAATGAAAATTAAAATAACTCACCAATCCATGAATGTTTTTCACAATTTTGTTGTAATCCCAAAGTTCTGAAAAAAAGGAAAAAAAACATAAAGGCTAGGCATTTGGACAGTTCAAAAAAAAATCGTAAAACGGGAGACCTTAGATCTCAACAATCTTTCTAAACATACTTTGGGAAAAATTGAGTAAAAACATTTATCCTATATCTGTAAGATTTTATTATCTTTTATACCAAGATTTCTGAAGAGAGAAGAAGCTTGGGTATTTTCTCACGGTTAAGTAATCTCAATCTGAAACAATTTCTACAAAATATATCTATTTAATTTAGGTATTTATCTGTAAAAAGTATTTAGACTAGATTTTACACAAAAACCCTAATATTTTATTACACACTTCGCAGTACCAAAGCAAAATAACTTGAGTCGTGAAGTGCAGAGTACTTCGTCAGCAAAGAGATTCGCACCCGGCTCTTCGTACTTTCTGACTTCGCACTCCAGCTATAAAACAGGAGGAACTTAAATATACCTTTATGTACACTATCAAAATCATCGAAAATATAGGTACTTACTCGTACGTACCAAACTAAGAAAACCAAACCAATAGTTTCTTGTATAATAATAATGGTTGAATCTTATTCCGTAAATTAGTCACGTAGTCCAGTTGGTAAGTCTGAGATTTAACAAAACTTTGCCGGGTCAAAAGTCAAACATTCTACCCAAATAGTTTCTGTAACATTTGGAACAGAGTATCTTGAAAAAACTTATTGCTTCAACTCCGCAGTCTTGTAGCGAACTTGACCGCACGTTTCAATTATTGGTATTGAAAATACGAAATACGTTTCGTAGTGCAGTATATGGTAGGCGCATCATGTAGCTGTGTGACTTATTTCCTTTAGGAAATTAATAAAAAATGAGGAAATTTACCGCCAAACGGGGAAGCGAATATTATGATCAGAAGCATTGCTTGGAATATGGATAGGGGATATCATTTTAGGTTTGTAGAATAACCACAAAAAAAACATTCAGCAAAATTCTGCGCGAGCCGAATGTTGCAGGAATTTTTAGGTAAAGAGTGGCTTACAGATTCATTGCGCTCGAAGCTAAAATTCTGTGAAGTTTTATTGCATTCAAAAGAGTAGCTACCTTCCATACGTCCACTGGACAAGTCGCGACATCGTTGACAACGAAAAATCGATGATACGATGGATCAACTGAAAAACAACAGCAACTGTAGCTCTGGACAATTTACATCCAGACCTGTATTGCCTAAACCACACCTGTTTTTAATTTTGTTTCGTCACCATGTATTTATCGATTTCATTATTTTTTGCTGTAAATGTTTATTCATGTACCGCATTTTATTTTGCGATATTTGTTTAATATGTGAACCTGACGATTCCAAGTGCCTTAAATGCGGCCTACGAATGATTAGAGAACAATAAACTGTACCTGACTTCGATCATAGATGAATTTTCATTCTTCGAATCAAAATGATACAGGTAGATGCATGTAAGCGTGATGTTGGCCGTACGATAAATATAAACAGGTAAGTAAGTATACAAAAAAATAATAGGTAACCTCTATTTTACCTTTTTATCAACTAGTTTTCCTTTAAAAGTAAGTCAAGACCGAAGTATTTATTATTAAAGATGGATGTCAATAAACAAAGTAACATTCAATGTCACGTCATACAATGTAGCAAGTGAATGACATGTCTGACAAAGAGTCTGAAAACTTTTCACAGACACAAAAACACACCCTTTAAACTTGACAACGTAGCATTAATCAAGCTTAAGATTTTTATCACCAAAGACAGGAAAATGTCATAAAAGTCATGAGAGCATAAAAAGTCGATTTATGTCAAATGAACGTCATATTTTGTCAAAATTACGCAAAAAAACTTTTATCAGTATTTTCAAAAAAAAAAAAACCTAGTGATGGCAGAACGCATGGAGCATTCGTGGGGACCTGATTCATCACAATTAAAATATTTACACAATTATGTCAAAGAGCGACCTTGGGAAATGACAACGCGATATCTATTGTTGTTTTATATTAGAATGACCTGGTTTTGTCCGAGACGTTCTGTAAGAAATTAGGATATAAATGTCATATTTCGATGTTTTTACGGTCATACAAGCCATGTATATTTTTTAGGAGTAGTGAAATTCCTGTCTCTTTCATCATATTTCTAATTTTCTTCGCAATCTACAAGACTTCTCGTATTTTTATACAACAAAGATAAACTCTGCGTTATAACGAGATTTTACTAAATCATTTCAGAGATCAAAAGAAATGAAACGATTTTGTACAAAGGTACATACAATAGATATAATATCCAATATTAGAACACACAAAATGTATGTGTACATAGATTTACAGATAAAAATCTAAATAACATTACGTGTTTTATTGAAATGAAAATCTTTAAGATTTATGTAAACCACAATTTATGTTTTGTGAGACCATCGGAATTTTTCTACATGTCATAGTTGAATTTAATAAGTAGTTATATCTCAACGGATATACAGCAAAGGATGGACCTTCCATCAGGCTTATGACTGATCGTCGGCTGGCATAATGTGATTACTTTACACTTAAGTAACATTCACCAATTCCAGTCCATCCATCTGCCGCGGCCGGGAATCGAACCCAGACCTCCAACCCGACAAGCCGGTATTTTACCGCTATGCTATGAAGGCTGGTAACTGAGTCGAGGTGAAACGCATGTACACGGCCCTCTATTGAGACTATTTTTTTGGTATTTAACATATGTTCCAACCATTTTTATGCTTCCCTGAAGCCTTTCGACAATATCAGGGCAAATGACGGTAGACAGATTGTCATTTTTTTTATACGTACCTAAGGGTACCGATGAATATTTAAGATTTATGAAAATCACATTTCATGTTTTGTGTGACCAAGTATTTATATCTCAACAGAAGGTCCATCTTTCCTGGAAGGTCCATCCTTCCAGGAAGGTCCATCTTGCCTACCTTTCTACCCTGGAAGGGACGTGGCTTGAGGGTATAAATAGATAGATAGATAGACACCGGCATCATAATATTTTTATTTGTAACAGATAACAAGGGTATGAGGAGATTAAGATAAATGTGATCGAGAGTTATTATTCAGAGTTTTCGGTATTTTCACAAAGGCTGCGATTATCAAACCACCCGACTCTCCCCCCAACCGACAACTTATCGGACTTTATGCAAATTAAAAATTTCTACGTGGATGGAAATCTTGCATGTTTGGGCGTATGAGTGTGATTTTTTTACTATTATAGGTAGACTTTTTCATACCTACTTATTTTTATTCCTAAGTCTGAATGTATTTTTATTGTCTCTAGACTTGTATTTCTAAAGCCGCAGGTACTGTCGGCCGATCCTCTTCTAATCAACATCACGATTCTTGTTGTGTTGTTCCATTTTACATTTACGGTATTTTGTTGCATGAAGATAATCATTGAATTTGTAATAAGTTGCTAAGGTATTTTTATTGTTATGATCCTCCATAGAAAACTATATAATATATAAATATCTTTTAGTGTCTATATAGTTGTAATTTTTATTGTATAGAAGTCTCTGTGTAATGTACTTATGTAATAATCATGTCATAATATGTACTAATCTCCAAACACTCCTCTCTCTACTCAAGTATTTATTTACTTATTGAGAGAGAAGTACAAGGTAAATAAAAATGTTTACCTTTATACCTAATTGTTGAAAAATTATAATTGTACCTAAGTTGCAATACCAAATAAATATTTTTTAATTTATTTATTTATTTATTTATTTAAAACATGTGTAATTACAATAAGTACACAGATTAAATTTATATTTGAGGATATAGATCTTAAACTAAATATTATAACGTTTTACCCCCCTTATAAAGTAAAACTTGTGTTAAGGGGTGTGTTAATATGTTGAGGGTTTTGTCGGGTTTTGTAACTGCGTGTATTTCTTCGATTAACTGATCGAGCTTTCGTCGCCACTACTGGTAACATCTTCAAGACGAAGAAATGCAAGGATGAGAGAACTCTACAAAACCGTTCAATCATTGGATTCGACGCCCCGCGAAAACCTACAAGAACATCTCAATAAAGTAAAAATTACTTACACAATGATTAAGCAACATAATACATAGCGATAATTAAAAGAACGTCATGTCCACTGGTCTAACTTATCGTTGTAGAGCAATATCTTCAAACTAACCCCCAACCTGCATTGTACGGGATCCTCTATTTCATAATCTATCACATATTTCATGAGAGTTTTTTTCTTCTAATACAGACTTGTGGAAATAGGATTTTTTACGAGAAAAGTGTAAAAAATGTTTTCTTTAGGATCCACGGTGGGATAACGTAAACACTCTCACGAGAAATATGCTTCACAAATGTTTGTAAGTAGCGATAGCATAATTGCACAACGACCATATACTAATTAGCATTTAAACATTTAAACATTTTTATATGATGCCACCCTTGGGTCATCAACCTACCACAGACGGCCTATAGACTTAATTTAAAGTAAACCGGCGTCTTGTTTTCGTAAGTAAAGTGTTTGGACAACTTTCAGATGACAACCTTTACATTACAATAAGTTCCAACCCACGACGTTTCAGAAACTTTTAGATTTCTGCTCATCACATCTCCACACTCTTCCACCCCTCCGCCCCTCCACCCCTCCGCCCCTCCGCCCCCTAATAATATTTACTCCATCATCCCACGCCAGCCTGTCACAATATTGTAGTCTCTTCAAGTTTGTTGTTTGACAAGCTATGGTGACAAGAGTGACGCCTCTTGCCTAATAACAACTTCTACCTTCATACTTTCTTACTAATTCTATTAAAATATAATATACCTGCCTACTCCTCCTATACAACCAAACCCTCATTTCGCCTGACCCCTTCTTGTGGGCGTCGGCAGCTGCCCTACCCCCCATAGAAAACTGAGTAGATACTCACATTATAATAACCCAACTATGACGTCACAGTCATTTCCTGCGGCATTAAAGTCCAAAATCGCATGATGAAATGGTAAAAATAGCGTAAATTCATTTTTTGGGGTTAATTTCTCTTCAATCAAAAAAAAATATGGACGTTCCCTAAATTTTACTGCATATTTTATCAATTCAAAAAACTATTCTCTGGGATATTCGAGGATGATCAGAGGTGTTTTTAAATATTTTTTTGAGAAATCTATACAAGATATGAAATTTTTTTACGGTCATACTCTAGATAAAGGTTTAATGTATCTACTTTATTTTTTTCCAAAGCATATCTATTAAGGTTGTCGAGATCTAAGGTCTCCCGTTTTTAGAATTTTTTGAAATGTTAATATGCTTAGACGTTTTTCGAGACTGTCATATCCTATTCAACTATTTGGCTTATAATGGTTCTTGCTAATGGCGGTGAGTTAGAAGGTGTATAGAATAGTGGATGTAGAAGATATACCTACCTACATAATTACAATAAACATAATGTATTTATACTGCAAGGCTGGTGTTGTGACAAGAATGAAAGTAAACAAACTAAGATGGTTTGGGCATGCTGAGATAATGAAAGATGACAGGATGACAAAAAAGATATATTTGAGTGAGCGAAGAGAAGCGCGGCCGCCCGAGACTGACCTAGTCCGATCATGTCGACCAGATCCTCAAGGATGGACGCGTTTTGAGTAAAAGGAATCGGAGAGCGTGTATGACAAATTGCATGAATGTGATGGAAGCTAGGAGTGTGTGTATAAGAATAGGGCTGTCTGATGTTCTGTCCTCTCTGCCTACCCTGCAAGGGACGTGGCGTGAGGGTATAGATAGAGATAGATTTATACTAGTATATAGGAATAACTATGTATTCCATAGTAGGTACAATTCAGGGCTTTTAGTTGTGAACTTATTCAGGCATTGTTGAATACTCTTCATTAAAACGGAAACTTTTAGCTGAAACTGAAAAGTCCCATTAGAAGGCTTTAAATAATATTATTCTTGTAGCAAATTATGCAAAGTGTTAATTCATTGTTACAGCGACGTGGCGTACATTACGAATAATTATTAACTACTCTACTTTACATTGCTAATAACACTTGTAAAATATTAATTATTATTTTAAATAAGAAACTTTGGGCAAATTTTGCCTTAAAACATGACCAACCAGCACCTTCCCACAATAATTATACTTCTTCTTCTTAATGTTAATGCAGGACTGATGGCCTGTTATTTTAGAGCGGTTAGCCTCCTGCGAGGTCGACTCCCAGCTGTTGATCCATCTCTTTGGTGGTCTGCCTGGGGGTCGCTTACTTTGGGGCTGACCATGGAGCACAGTGTGAGGGAGCCTGGATGGTTCCATTCTCCCCACATGCGCGTACCAATATCTCCTCCGTTGCCTTCCCGATCTGACGACATCTTTATATTATACGAATAATTATACGAGTAAATTTATCTCTCAAATATCCAAAATGCATTTGTTTTTTTCCGAAAAAAAAAACCTTTTTTTAACCGGCGGCCATTGCGGGTATACACTATACAGCTAGTCCTATGAATAAAATGTACGTGACGATTTTTTAAATACAATTTAGCGAGGATTATTTTTGTAATCATTCTCCTATCACTTACAATATTCCTGTAAAGTAAGAAAATCGCGTAGGGGTATATATTTGGGACCCAGGGAGGTAACGCGGCAAGATTTAGCTAGGCAACCCTCTGGTGATGTATGACCTGACCCTATGTGTAACAGAATGTTTTTTTTTAGTGGAGGGCCATTAGGCTATTAGATAAACTAGATCCTTTACATTCGTCACCTTTGAGAAACATTGATTGATGTAGCCGATCCAAACTACGAGCATTAAATTCTACACGTTTAATGCTACATACGAGTATTCTATCATTTTAATGGAATTAATAAATGTTTGGAGCAAAACGACAAAGCAGCTTGGATACAAAAAACAGTATATTCAGACCGCAATGACGTTCTTTGTTAGGATTGTGGTTAAGCAGGACCGCACTTTGTAGAATGAAATACCTATTGACGAAAGGCTGATGAAATTCTTGTATTGCGATGCGGGAAATGTGTACCATTGAACACCAGTTTTATATAACTGGATGCAGTACCATCACGGTATCATCCCGATTGCGGGGAAACCAATGAAATACTTTGTATGTGTAACAAGCACACAGCATTATTTTTAAATTCATGGTGTACCTTATTGTTGAAAAAGATATAAAATACCTATATTACAGAAATTTATCTAATACCGGATACTCGGAAAGATACCTCACGGCAATGGAGAGAGGAGTTATTGAAACTGGACTGTGGTGCGACGTCACATATTGACGTACAAGAGGGCACACGACTGGGCGAACAACTCCCATACCGCGTGTGGACTACCCTCAACGGACATGAGAGTTGGTGTCACACAATGTAAAAATAACCTTAAGAAGTGGGGGTACCTCTTCGCAGATGAAGACATCACTTGTGATTGTGGCGAAACCCAGTATGACATCAGCCACCTATTGATGTGTCCACTAATGGAGGAGGGCTGTACACCTGGGGACCTGATTGTGACCAATGAGAAAGGGATGAAGGTCGTGACATACTAGAGTGGTAGACTTTAGACCGGACATGGAGAGTTAAGTAAGAATTATATAAATATTTTTTATGGGGGCTGACGTATACAAGCTGGGATCCTGTAGGACGGTATGAAATGAACAACAGATAAACTAAAAAATACGTATTTAAATGATTACTAAGCATGTTGATATTTTTAATGTAACATATGCAGAGTTTGTCAAATTTCTTGATGTGAATTATTACTAGCGACGACTCTGTGTTTGTTCATTACTTATGTATCTGCTACTGTTAGTGGTTACTTGTACACTGAACATATTAATTTAAGTATATATATTTGCACTCTGCCCGGCGAAAAGGCGAAAAGCTGTTATGCTGGGTAGTGTATATTGTATTCTTTTAAAATAAAAAAAAAATATAAAAAAATATCTTCTTCAACCTGTAGCCAGCAACTCTTGAATGTAATTTTCCCGCATTTCTTTCCATGTCAAACGATCTGCATCCATGATATTCTATGTTTATTGTTTACCAACTTCAGGTACAATGTGCATGAACATTGAACATCCATCTTCAGGACTAACTGAGTAAAGAAAATTTAGCACTTGAGCCAAAAGAAAGACAGCAAAAATTAGCACAGGTTACGAATATAAGCCACACGTAAAAAGGGAAAAGATTGATGACCGTGAAAGTCTATACGCAATTAAATAAATAAATAGATCTTTTTTACTCAGTCATCAAGAGTTACAAAACAAGACAATAGTAGTACGAAGGGCGGACTGCTTTCGATAAACTCTCCCTAGTAAACAAATGTTATAATTTATGTTTGTAATGTTATCATATCTCTGTATATTGTTCACCAAAAGTCTAAATAAATAAATAATTAAATCTTACAGTGAACCAAGCAATTACCCAATTTAACTTTTTTTTTATAATGTAATTTTTTTCTTGGCCATTTACGTAAGATTTGTAGATTTTGTAAGCGACGTTTACAAGGTGTGTAAACGTGCCTTTATGATGTGAATAAAAATATTATCTCATGATGAAATCTGTGTCCATTCTTCTCGGGGATTTTGTGGGTCCGTTTCGAGGAAAGTAATCTCCGGGGAGATATTTATCGTGTGAACCGTTAGAGTGGAGATTGATTGACGTAGACGTCAGGTAAGAAGTGGTCTCCGGGACCCGAAAGAAGTGAAATACTCAATGGTTAACGTTATTAGTATGAGAGGTGAAAAATTCGGCTTCGATGAATAACGAAAATATCACGATTTTATTTCGGCGACTTGAAGTTGAAATAATAAAAATACAAATCTACCGATTTTTGCAAAATACTTTTATATATATTTTTAATGAAATGATAAAATATATGGAATGAATTCGGTCCACCAACCTTCTCGTAGTTCACTACATTTGACTTCCAGACATGAACATGCACACTAGGGTGGGCCGTTTTCCTTTTCTTGGGAAATTCGATCTTCCCTAGTTCCAAAAGGTTGCATTTGGGTCTCAAATGAATAAAAATCAGCTTTGAAAAATTAAAAAAAAATGTCCTGAGGTTCCGCAACGCGCATTTATGTTGGGAAAAAATGATGAAAACGCCCTTCTTTAAAAATTAATTTTTATGTACTGTTTGGAATTTTTTCATTATTTTTTTGAATTACGAACAAATAAAAATAGTGTATGTACTCTTTTATATAGTTTTTTCCGTAAAAATATTTATTTCTCTGAAAAAATATTGACCCCAAAATCGATGAAAATTCGTACTTTTTTTATCTTAGCGGAGGTGTAACATTTATACATTTCTTTGATAGTAGGTAGCAGTAGATGCCCAAAGTGCATATTTAGCGTTTTAAATATTGTTATTTTTAGAAAATAATAATAATAATATGTATACTCGACAGCTAAGTGCCCAATAATAGGAACTTTTGAAATTTTCAAAGAAAATGTGTTACCTACGTTTGATCACGTATTAAAGTGTTATGAGTATTAAATAATAACTTGTAAATCAATACACGGAACCCATGACCCTCCATTTGGAGCCCAGGACCCCCAAATACATACTTGGTGACAGTATTTTTTTATATATACGGAAGAATGCTTCATCACTAACTCTCTTTGAAACAGAAGTTAGATCAATGATCAATAATTTTCATTTGAAGTATAAAAATAGAATAAACTCTTTTAAAAGCCGATAAACATCTGAGAGCTTCTAACATAAGGCGAATAAATTTCATTTATCCAGCTCTTAACTTTTCGATGAAGCTTTATGTAAATACAGGATCACATGCCTGTGCTCCAAAGATTTAAACGTGTCATTAAAAGGAAAACTATTCTTATAAGTCAAAGCGGTCCTATGAAAATGATAATAGTCAATGGTGACAAGAATGAAGATAAGAAATAGAAAAAAGGACACCTGGATGGTATTTAGTGACAGCAATTTATTATTAGATTCATCTGATCGTAAAACACCTAGTATGATATTTTCTACTACAAACAGAAAACTATTCAAATAATTTCGACAGGATAACGCTTTTTATTACACACCAGAATTAATCATTAATCGTGATAGGTATAAAGTTTCTGATAGAGCTGGTTTTGGTCTGTTATGTTGTGTAATACAAGAGTATGTTGCCCTGAGCTCTTCAGTATAAACCATAGGCTTTTATATTGATTATCTAAGTACCTACCTTATAAATCTATCTACCCACGAAACATTCAGATTTATGAATTATTTTTTGATGCTCGAATAAAATTAATAAGTAGCCGAATTAAATAATCAAATAAACGTTGGAAAATTTTACAAAATGTTTTAATCGAGGAACATTTTTCATTGATTCGCAAACCTGGGAGTGACAATATAACACATATTACACCTGAAACTGGATTTGCACTAGATATAGCTATCGGTAGGCTATCTCACAAAATTTAGAAACAGAAAATATATCTCTACAACATCTAACAGTTATTGATTGTGATGCGCTTGAATAGGAGGGATTATTTTGCTGTATAGAAAAAAAAAGGTTGATTTGTTCCGATGGTTTAATTTGTCTATTACATGGAAACTAAGACACTTATATATTTAGTTAAATGGTGAAATAACTGAACTGAACCCTGTGAATTTTTAAGTTTAATTGGTTCATCACTTCGCGATTGCAACGATTAATATGTACACTTTTTCAGAAAATCGATGTAGAGTATTTTGATTGCAGTACAATATTTGGACTTAACTATACACACCAAAATACCTACTTGATATGTTCAAAACAGTATAATTTGGACAATTTTATAATAACGTGCACAAACTTAAACCAGAAACAATCGCTAAAACGTTTTCACTCACCCCATTTACTTCGTAAGTGTTTCTTTATAAAATGTTCATACTTATTTTGTAGGCATGTTTTTTAGTATGTTTTCAATATAGATTATTATTTTAAAGCAAATGTTTATAATGAATTTATTGCTGTTTTAGTATTGTTTTATCATGTTTAAGCATTCCTAAGTAAAAATATTCTTAAAAACTTTAGACAAAATGTTTTTTATAAGACCTTGCACATATTAGAAATTTATGGAAAATTTTCATTTTTTTCAAAACTTCAAGGTCGTTGCGGAACCTTAGGATGGACTCCTAGGAAGCTAATATTTGGTGTGGTTAACACTCTTAGTAAACTGCAACTTTTCCGCACTAAGGCTATCCGAGATTCGAAAAAAAATTTTTTTTCATACATCAGGTGATGCACCCTAATGCACACATATCTTATTGGTACACGTCGTCCCAGTGGCCTTATTCTCTTCTCAGTCTGAGAATTTTTTTTATGAGTCTGGGTTTATCGAAATAAACCCAAATACACCTTTGTACACTTCACAGTAAGCTTGAAAAGCTGGTGTCATGAAGTGGAGTAGGTCGGCATCGGGGATCGAACTCGCGTCCACTGGATTAACAGTCGAGCGCGTTACTAACCGGGCTACCGACTACCTCAACTACATTTGAGTTTACTATTAAATGTTTCTGAAATTCCTCTCTAAACTACGAAATATTTTTTTCATTATTATTAATGTGATTTAATGAAGTAAAACATTAATAATATTAATAAAGTTTCTTCTTCTTCTCATTGTTCTAATAACATAGGCCTTGTAGCCTGTTATGAAGATGGATTAGCCTCCTGCGTTGTCGACTCCCAACTGTCAATCCATCTCTTAGGTGGTCTGCCCGGGAGTCGTCTGCCCTGGGGTTGGCCGCGCAATGCAAAGTTTATTAAATAAAATAAATACATAATTTACAATAAAACCAGAAACTAAAATAATATACATAGACTAAAAGTAGCTTTTATTTATCTTAAAATAATCCTGGGAACTATTTAAGATCAAGTTTCGAGCTGGATAGGTCTCCTCAATCAAGAAAACAATCATTTAAACTTTGAGAAAATATTATTTGCTAAATTCGGAGGCCATAAATGTTAAATTTTCTAATTCAATGAAAGTTATTTACCTTTGTCAGTTCTGAGTTGATGGATGATTTGTAATTTTTCCTACATTATTGAGTACCTTTCTCGAAAAATAAATATGATTATTTCTCTAAATGAATAAGTCGAAATTTCGGGTTCATATTTTTTCATGGAAATAAATCCTCGTATTCATTGGTAGGCGGTAGGTTCTAGACTTAGACCTACTCAGTTGATAATAAAGTAAGAAGGTGTATGTAGTAGTTTATAAGAGAGACGACCCTCATTAATCTTGTAACTCCTTTGCCATACGAATTTCCAAATCTAGATTCGTATATACGATGACAGGAACTCTACTCCTTATTCTACTATTTCATCTTCTACTTCTAACAATCCAGACTGAGAAAAAATATTCAGCTTTACGTAATACTAATAGGTACCCGTGAAAATTTTATTCACGGAATTTGGTATTTTTTTTATTAATTAACTGCTCATACTGCATCTCTACCACGCCTTCAAAGTTCTTCGAAGGAACATAACCCTTTTAGGTGCACATAAGTAACGACCTAGCAAACCTAACCCACCTAAAGAGGCCAATGCAATGCACCGGGTACCTAAGTAGGTAGTTTACCGTTTCACAAAAATGTACAAAACATGTGCTCGTAAATTCACGAAGAATAAAAAAAGTGTTGCGTAAGTGTCTATGTACTTTGTACAAACTCCAACACCAGAATGAATTAATGAATTATGATGATTTTTATTACAGCTCGTCTTCTATGAGGCATCTTCCTCTCACCCTAACATTTACCTCACATCTGCCACATTCCTGTCTCTCTCTAACGTAATTAGCGGCAATTAAGGTTAAGCTTACAACAACACTCACGTTCTTTCCGTAATTAAAAAAAACGCTTTATAACAAGAGTGTTCGTAAATGTAAAAATACGTTCTAATTTTAAAAAAATCATGAAAGTCGGTCATGTGGGACCATTTATGATGGTTTAAATAAGCAAATGTATTATTTAAAAATTTTGTTAATAACCAAAAAATATTTATACACGATGTAACACAACCGGTGCATATATCTTAACTAGCTGTATTACCCGTGCTTCGCTACGGAAAAATTGTGTGGATCCCCCCCCCTTCGTGCCCCCTTAGTGTCCCCCTCCTCGTACCCCCTACCACAATAAGAACATTCCCTGGGGCAAGCACAATAATTTTCCAAAGTTTCATCTCAATCGGATGAACGGTTTAGGTGTCTATAAAGGAGAAGGTGAAAAATGTTAGGTATATACCATAGGTACGAACTAAAATATTTATTATTGGGAATCATCACAATCTGTCATCTAAATTGTCTGAATTAATTAATACGTATCATCAAAATTTATATACCTACATTTTTTTCTGAAATTAACAAATTAACAAAATTACGAATATTATTTTACTTAAAAGTTTATATTTTGCAATTTAAATTTCGCGCCGTTGGTGTTCCAACGGGCGGGGTTAATAATATGTATTTCACAATCGATAAAACACACTATGCAATATATTATGTATGTAAAAACAGACTGATGACTGTGTGCCCACCTGTGTACATAAGTATAGACGTGTGTAGTACGGTAAAATATAGTATAGTCAGTCCAGCAAAATAACAACTACTACTTAATATTTGCGTTAAATATTCGCAAATGCCTTGCTATATGGAAACCAATACTGTGTGGTAGAAACTTCTGGAAATTGAGAACCTTCTGTGAAATTTTTTTGATGAGGAGATTCAAGGGTTGTGTGGAGCATGTGTGGTATGGTATGAAAGGGCGTTAGAAAAGAAATTCAAATCTTCAGAAAGTCATTTTTATGCGTCCTCAGACCATCGGGAGACACAGATTGATCGAGAGAATCCAGTCACCACATACCACATTGTTTGGTGTCTCATAAAAGAGCTTCACAAGTAGAACTTGGCTAGACGGGCAATGCTGGGCAATACAGTTAGTACGGCTTATGAAAAAAATACAATTAACGAAATTGCAAATATTTTTTTACTCAGAGTCCATGCTTCACTGAGCGCATAACAATACACTTATTTCACCACCTATAAAAACGTGTATATATTCACGTATACAGGAGAGTACTTATATCAACTAACAACTATAAAAGTACCCTTTTCATGCCCTTATCCTCAATTTTTGATTAAACAATGTAAGACGAATTTTTTTCATTTTAAAAGAAGTATGCAACTGTTTAACTACAGCTTTGTAGCTTCAGTGTTTACCGAGATACGTTACTATCAAAGCAAATTTAATCCCACGCCCTAACCCTTAAGGATTGACTCTTTTTCTGGACAGAATATCATATTTTGACCCTTTCTTAGGAATCCATTTTTTGGAAATTCCTATAAATTTTTTTTTTACCGTATTAAGAGGCATTTAAAAATCACCCTTTTTCTTTATGTCCTTTTTCATCCCTTTAAATAAAAATTAAAAAAAAACGGCGAAACAGCCTATTACTAATTTTAATAGTAGAATCTATGTGCCAAATTTCAACTTCGTACAATGTCTGGTTTCCGAGATATTCGCATACTCTGAAAAACTTTCAACCCTATTTTTCGCCCCCTTAGGGGCGGAATTTCCAAAAATCGCTTCTTAGTGGAAGCTTTTGTATTAAAACCTATCTGCCTTCAAAATTTCACTTCTCTAGGATTAGCCAATTCGGCTCTGCGTTGATGAGTCATTCAGTCATTCATTCAGTCAGGCACTTTCGTTTATTATTAGAGATAAAATTGGCGTCTCTGTGATCAATAACGTCTTGCAAGTCGGGGTTTGGCAAAAAAATACGAAAAAAAATCATAACTCGAAAACTACAAAAAATCGCTGATCATACATGGGGGTTAAATCGATAGGTATTGAGGTCCTCTATCATCCTGCTTAAGTTGATCCACCGGTTGTGTTACACCGTGTATACGTACCTACTAAGCACGCTGACAATATATTCTATGTGCTTTTGAATTCACATGTAGCAATATTAATATCACAGGCCTGCAAAAAAGAGGTTTTTGAAAATTGTTTTAGTTTTAATAACTGATTTTTATGTAGTTTTTGGTGCTGATTTCAGATATGGTATTGGTTTTTTTCTATCACGTAAGGTTTGTCTACAAAATGAGGTGAAACCTTAAAGGAAAAATTATACATAGGCCATTTTTCATATTAGTATTATTTATATAAACCACTTAAAACATAAAAATAGAGGATGGAAAGTTGATATGGCTCTATTAAAACACAATTTGAGTCTTTGTACGAGTAGGAACGTTTTCTTTTTCCTTCAAAACTTATTTTTGTACTTTTTCTGCTGTGGAGTTGAGGATTTTTTCTTTTCAACATCCAACAGTAGTCCGCCATCATGTTAACGTTCCAGCGTCCTTGATATCTGCGTTCCATTTTTTTTATATATTGATGGAATCGTTTGAGCTTGAAAATCTGCAAGATTTTCCGGAAAATAGTACAGATGTGAATGAATAAAATGCACTTTAAAGCTCATGTTACAGCCCAATAGTTTGAAGTTATTTAATAGATCCTCAACAATAATCTTGTAGTTTGGGTCTTTTTTATTTCCTAGAAAGCCAGTTATCACTTGTTTAAGAGACCTCCATGCTTTTCTGTCCTGGTTTCCCATTTTCAACTCAAAGTTTTCATCCTATATAAGTTTCCTTATATCGGGCCTAGTAAAAATACCTCCATCTTTAAGTTTTCCCTCAGAGAGGCCGGGAAACTGCTGAAAAACGTACCTTAAACACTCTCCTTCTTATGGCAAGGATTTATCAATACCAAATGAAAAATATATTTTTTAAACATCATACCGGCAGCAAATCTAATATGAACCGGATTCTACCAGTTTTTCTGCACAATTTTTTTAATAACAGAAAGGCTGTTTCATGTTGCCAACATAAATTTAGACTGACTACATTCGTAAGTTAACTTATTTGGCTAAAAAAAATATAATATAAAAATATTATTTAGATTTAATACCCAAATACAGTTTGTACGTATGTTAAAAAACCCTAAAAGAGTAAAAAAATCGATGCGCGATTTGTGGGTAAACGGAGGGTGATGGAATTTTTTCACTATTTTTTATGTAATCAACACACAAGATACCATAAAAATCACTTTAAATATTTCCAACAATTTTTTCATCGCAGGCCTGTGTATTTTTTCGTGTCAAGATAACTATTTTAATTTTTTTACCTGAATATTACGAGACTTCTGCTTTTATTTTCAGAGACGTTGATAAAGTTTTCGGGATATGACTCATGCACACACGCGCAAACAAATTGATTTTAAATGGACGGGTCCGATGTTTCATTGATTACAATGATCTAATGTTGAAAATAGCGTTTTTATAACTTTTTATAATTTAGTTTATTAAAAAAAAAAAATAATACGGTTATTCACTAGATTTTGACGAAATTTGAAAACGAAAATGATATTTTGTTTTCGACTTTTGGGAAAAAAGTTGTTGTTTTACGAAAATAAATTCAGAGATACCTTTCACTTTTTCTAGGACGTTGACTTCGGTTTTTAACGGGGCCGCATTATCCGGACATTTTCAAAATTTATTCGGGCAGAAGGAAAGTGCTCAGTGGGCCGCATACGGCCCGCGGCCCCATTTTTGAAATGGCTGCTGTACATGATTTAATAGATCTTTTACGGCTATTCAGATAAAGGTTCAATGTATCTAGTTAAGCCTATATTTTAGTAAGGTTTTCGAGACCCAAGGTCTGAAAAATTTTAAGACGGTACTCCCACTAGAGTATTCTGCATAGAGTTGTGTAAAGTGGTGATTAAGGGCATGGCACCAGGAATGACGTCACAGACATTTCCCACGGCATTAAGGTTCAAAATCGCGTGACAATCGCATGATAAAATGGTAAAAATAGCGTTTTTTCCATTTTTTGGGGTTATTTTTTTGTCTATCAAAAAACTTTTACGGTTATTCCCTAGATTTTTATGCATATTATCAGTACAAAAAAAAATTTACTCCGCGACTTTCGGGAAACGAGTTTCCGTCTTTCGGAAAAAAGTACAGAGGTGTTTATAATATTTTTTTTTGAGAAATCTATACAAGATATAAAAAATCTTTTACGGTTATTCCCTAGATAAAGGTTCAATGCATCTACCCTATTTGGTTCCAAAGCATATTTAGTAACGGTTGTCGAGATAGAAGGTCTCCCGTTTTTAGAAATTTTTGAAATGTCGGTATGCACACTCTTAACCTGTTTAAAGGTATTATTGAAAATAAACCTGCATACAGTGCTTATATTAATGACGTTTAAAATTTCCATTCCATTTTCTATCGAGTGGTTCAATATTTGTTTGCCTTCGCCCTCGACTAAACTGCTCCATACTTGAAAGTCTATTACACAATTCCTTTATAGAACAGTGAATTCAATATCCATGTATTAATTAATGATTCCTCTAGCTACTTTGCCACTTGGACTGCAGCTACGACTAGCATTTGCATAAAAGGCTTTTCATCTTTTAAAGTCCTTGAAACAGAAGCCGTCTCTACACGTTGTGTGCTCTGCCTCCTTTTAGACTTCGGGAGCACTAGCGGATCCAGAACCCCCCCCCTCCAAAACCATGAGTGACAGTACTTTATATAAAACAAATCTAAGGGTATCAGCCCCTTAGCCCCCCCAAAACGTTGAGTGACAGTACTTTTTACCATGTGAAGACATTCAGCCCCCCCTCCCCCAAATTGAATCCTGGATCCGCCACTGTTCGGAAGATTTTATTTTCTCACATTGTACTTTGTGGTAAACCTCAAACCTCAAAAAACCTCTTGGAGAGACCACCAAAGAAATGTATTAACAGCTTGGAGCCGACCACGCATTAGCGAGAATCTAACCACTCTTAAACAACAGGCCACTTTAGACCTCTGATAATAAGAAGAAGCGTGAAAATAATCTTTTGTACTGTAACTTATTATGTAAATATCGTATGCGGATAAAAAAAGAGAAGAATTTGAAGAGTGAATTTAATTTTACAATAATGCATAAATTTTACATTTAAATTTTCAATAGTAATGTTTTTAATATGTTGGAGAAACTAGCGGTGGTGGTGGCGTAGTAGGTGGTGGATGGTCAATTGGTATCCAGGGTGTCGGTGGTCCAACTACACCACAGCGTCCCACTGATCCGGACCATCTGGAAAATCCTGTCTCAAAAAATAGTAACTTCCCGCATTCCAATGATGGTCTTATATTGTCTAGCAGCAGCACTAAAGAAATAAAAAACAAAATTAAAAACTATTTTTTGGACCTAACATTTAAATGTAAACAGCGATGTTTATATGTAGAACTACAAGGTGAAACTTGTAGTCTCATTGCAATTATTAGGCTACAGTTTTTTCTGCATTATAGTTTGGATAAAAACTTTAGTCATCAATAAACATGTAGATACTCGTACCCACCAAAAATGTATTTAATTGAATTGAGCATGAAATTCTATACTTATATTGCGTTACAAACTTTGATTATCGAAGTACCTAATCAAATTATTTTCAACACCGTTTACTAGTTCCGCGATGAAAAATTGCATGAACGTGACGGAGGCTAGGAGTATTTGTGAGGAAAGGCTCTGGCGACATGTTCTCTCTGCTTACCCCACAAACCGGGTCATTTTTGAAGAGTTACAGCTAGTGTAATCAATAATACTTGAAACTTACATTCGCATGGGTGACATGGAGAACTTGGTTCCCGACAATCACTTATAGGAATACCCAAAATCCCCACTCTACTGGATGAAGTGAAACCAGTATTGCGATTACTTTCATTTTCAATTATGCACGCCCCTGTAATCAAACATCATAATATAATCATCAAGTAATAGGACTAATAGGGTTGACTGCAAGATATTGCTTATGCAATACGTCCGCCTTTTAGCGCACTACTATTGTCTTGTAAGTCTGCATGAAGGATTACACTGTAAGAAATAAACACTTAGTGGGTGCTAGTTGAACTATATTGTAGTTAGTATTGCCCCAGAACAGGCTTTCGCCTAGTGGGGCAATAAAATCCAATACTTGTTTCTTACTTATATTTTTTACTTTGTTATATATTTTGTGGATATTAAATAAATGAAATGAAATGAAAAAAAAGTTGAGTATATTGAAGGAAAATCCCGCGGGCTTAAGGATCCACATCCCTGGGTAGCTCAGGTACATTAATAGGGACCTCTTTAACCGCTGTTCTAGGCAAATCTTATTAAAAAGTGGGCCCGGGGTTAGCCTTAAGGGAGCCCCCCGGCAAACCCCACCCCTAAATTTATACAATTAATTATTACTAAATCTGCTAGTATTGAAGGTACCTCCGCACACCCAAATAACAAAGGCGCCAGTTAGGCGCCTTTTTATTCGCTCTTTCGGCCCAAAGTTACTCAGACAGCCCCAGGGTTAGCTGGAAGGGCACCTCCCTAGAAACACCGTCCGGAATGACACCTTTAATATCTAGTTGAGTACAGTACCTAATTAGTAATTATGTATCTCAAAAACTACATCTAGAACAACAGTTTCGTGAAAATACATTTTCAGACTAAATAGACTTTTACGTTCGGTGTCCATGCTGAGAGAATTTTCCGGACAATGAAACAGTGGTCAATTTCTTATTGTTTGCCTAAAACAAAAGGGCAAAAAAATCTCAGTTAACCACGGCCTCATAGCCTGGGAAATATCCTCAAAATTCTTACATTGACGATGGCTTCCTGGCATATTTTCAAGCTCAATGGCTTCACTCACTTGTTCTGGAGTGAGCTGGACGCATTGCGCATCATGGATGATATGACACATCACCAGTAGAAGAATGGGCGCCCACTGCATCTTGTATTGTACCTTAACACAATAATCACAAATAATATTGAAATTTCTAAATTTTCTAAAAACGGGAGACCTTAGATCTCGACAACCTTTAGTAAATGTGCTTTGGCAAAAAAACGAGTAAATCAATTGAACCTTTATCTAGGGAAAAACGGTAAAAAAAATATTCTTGTATAGATATCTCAAAAGACAATTTCGCTTCAATCAAAAATATTTTACGGTTATTCCCTAGACAAAGGTTCAATGCATCTACCCTAATTTGTTCCGAAGCATATTGTCGAGATATAGAGGTGATCGGTAGCCTGGTTCCAGTGGGCGCGGGTTCAATCCCCGACTTACTCCACTTCACAACACAAACTTTTAAGCTTTCTGTGAAGTGTACAAAGATGTATTTGGGTTTATTTCGATAAACCCAGATTCATTAATATATATAGTCAAAAAACCCAAATGAGAAATTTTCATACTCCTCAGTTTTCAAAAGACCATAACTCCAAAACGGTTGATTTTTCGACATACATTTTTTTTACTTTTTTTCATATTTTTTCATCCTCTATCATTTGTCCAAATATTGGACATAAGGAAGCTATAACCCTGCATTGGATTTTTTTTATAATTAGGTCCTTTTGAAGTAAAACAGGAATATCTTTTTTTGTAAAAGGAACTATATCCAATTTTGAACCTTTTTAAAAACTACACTAAATGAGAAAGTTTTTAATATAATTTGCCAGCTTTATGTCATACAATTTTTTTACAGTGTAAAGGAGTCGAAATTTGCTAATAAAAAACAAAAAACTCAAGAGGCGGAAACGATGTTCTTTTTTTCAAAATTGTGAATTAATAGGTTTTATTTTGGACTACAATCAAATAGCTGAATTATTCAGGATTACGAATCAAAAATTTTAATCCCATAATATTGAATTTTGTGACCGTAACGATCGAAAAACTGATCGAAGGTGTCGAATTTCACGAAAAACAAAAAAGCGCCGATATCTCGAGAATGAGCGATTTTTAGTAAGGTCATATTTCGATTTTCTGGTAGGTTATGAGCTGGTCTATCACCCCTCAACGGGATGACGTTGATTTACGGGACACCCTGCATAAGGTCTCCCGTTTTTAGAAATTTTTGAAATGTCGGTATGCATACACTCTTAACTGTAACATATTAATATAATAAAATGGATTATTATCTATTACTTACCTGCTATCTTTTATTACTACTAGCCTGAAGTATTGTGTAGTGTGGAGTATTTATGTAGATACCACACTCATTGTATGATACAATTACTCCGCAGTATTGCCTTTATATTGCAACAATAATGGTTTAATTTATTATATTTATTTATTGCCGATCCGATGATAATTAATTATCACGACTTGTAATTAGTGCATTGCACGTTGATCGTGTTGACTATAAAAAAATTAAGAGTTTTTTTATGATAAATCCTTTGCAAATCTTCCTTTACGGCCTTTCCATATGTTATAATAATATATGGAAAGGATGTCTAATTTTCCTTCCTTTTGTCTTGTCAATTCCGGGCATGTCAAAAATTCCTGTCATTTTATTTTGATAGGAACACAAACAAGGACAAGGACCTACACAAAATATATCTAAAAAGAAAAAAAAATCGCATATTAAATTTATTTATATAATAAGTAAGTTGGTTCCAATGACAAAGAATAAAAAAAAAACAGATTCCCATCGAGCTACCAATTTAATTTAGGATGATAAAATAATAGGTCTGATCTGACAATTATAAAAAAATGGTCCCGGTTTACTTTACCTATACAGAAAACCACTCTCCATCGCTGATAGATCGCTATTATTAGTTTTTCTGGTGCCCTCTAGCATACAAGCTGACGCCGCCCATGGCTGTTACTTATTCTCACTTGTCCAGAGCACGAACCCCCCCCCCCCCTCCGAAATGAATTCCTGGCTACGGCCTTGCAGTAGCTAGGCTACATCAAACAACAGATGGCGTTAGCATCGAAAATTAGGTTAATTGTGAAATCGTTTCCAACTGCAGCATATATACAACTTTCAAAAATTACATGATGGGTGAACGTTGCCCTGGGTATAAAGTGATCACTTAAGCCAGCCAAAGCCGACTCGTAAGCGTCGGAATACCCATCCTGCTTCCTCCCTAAGGGAGTTCACACAACGCTGCATTATGTGAACGAAGATGCCTTTCGTCTCTGTTGAGGAAAAACTTCATGAATTCCGTTTGTGCATATGTAGGTACAGATAAATCCGGTTCCATAAGTAATTTAGGTATATCTTAAAATAGTACATAAGTATTTTCAAGAGCACTCCATGCAGCATTACCCGAGCATTGGATGCAATGCCAGAATTTAATGAAGAATATTCCATGCACAATACAGGAATATTGTATTACCCAAACCATACTTGTGATTCAAACTGGAAAATCAATATTTCTTCAAATTGTAACGATATGCTAACCATACCCTAGGTTGAATCATTCTTCGTAGAAATTTAAGTACATTTTTTATTGTATCTATCTCTTATTAAACTTAATGTAAAAATTCAGATATTGATAACACGAATGATAATATTAAAAACGTGTTTTGAAGTTATGATGCCATTATAAATTTACTAGCTGTATTGCCAGGCGTTGCCCGTGTAGCTATTCTTGACAACCCAAAAGCATTGGACTCAATATCACTTGCTGTACAGGTTAACGTGCTCCTAATAACGTCCATCATGCTCATTTACATGTTTTGTCGTTGTATAAAGTACCTATCACATTTACGCCGTCTATTTTTGAGTAGCAAAAGTTTTATTTCCAACAATACCCATGCATAAATCAATTTATTCACAGCATTTCTCAAAAGATGAGCAGCTCTAATAAGTATGTTTTTTGGAAACAGAATAACATATTTTAACCTTATCAAAGGAAACTGTTTTTGGAAAATACTATAAAATAATATTATTTTAGCTTATTAAGAGAGATTTAAATATCATCCCTTTTCATTCTTTAGGATTAGCCGTTTGGGCTCTGCGTTGATGAGTGAGTATGTAAGTCAGTCATTCATTCAGGCTTTGTCGTACATTAGTCTTCTTCTCTCGTATTTTATCTCGTTTCGATCATTGTACAGTGTATTTGAGCGTCAAAGCTCCGCGTCAATATTTCTCAAAAACTACTATACTATGTAGAATTCCCACAACAGTGTAGAAGAATTAAGGATGAACATTGTCGGGCTTACGACCGACCTCGGCTGGCTTAAGTGATCACTTTACACTCGAGAAACATTCGCAATTTCAGTTCACCCCGGTTGGGATTCGAACCCAGACCTTCGGCTCGCTTAGTAGGGATCATATCCACTACACCACGAGGAGCGACGGCTGTGTTGTATACATGTATACATTATACAACACAGACCGGCCACTGCGGGTAAGCTGCTAGTTCTACGAAAAAAATGACTTAACATTTTTTGTAGAGAATTTAGCAAGGATTATTTTTGTCATTGACTACTTTCTCCTATCTCTTACCACATTCCTATAAAATGCGAAAAACCGCGAAGAGGGACCTTTTCGGGGGGGCAGGGGGGAATGCGGCAGGATTTTGATAGGCAACCCTAGTGCGATGTAATACCCTATTGGTAAGCTATCATTTATACCACATTTCGATCAAAAAACAGATACGTCATAAATTAAGCAGCGGGCTCTCGGACTATAAATCCTTCCCAAATCTTCATTTTCTTATCTTCCAACATAACTGACTATTTATAGGTATTACTATGGGTCACACGTGGAATTATATCATACATACAATAATTTAGGATCGACAGATCTATACGTGAGATTTCCAGGAAAATTCTCAGACTTCTTAATAAATATCTTGACATTTAGTACCTTTAGGCAACGAAAATATCAATATCTTGAATTTGTGTATCATTTTTGTTATTATCCTCCTTCTTTATATAAAAATCATGTCAAATTCAAAGGGGGATACTCAGAAAAACCCCATACCCGGTGCAAACGAAATAGGAAATAAAATAAATACTGCATAGGGGGCATCATCGAAATCAATGCCTTAATTTGTGAAATACCCGTCCTCTTCCTCTTCTTGCTTATCAGTCTTGGTCCCTCCACTGCTATATGGAACTAAGAAATAATATTTTTTTAAGATCGTTTCAACCTAACATTCCTGAAATTATGCAATCTCTGTGTTTCGTGAATTTTAAATAGGTATTTAACACATTTTCCTATTGATTTCGATGGTGCCGCCCATGCAGTATTTAATTACTCGTTTTTACCAATCATTTGAGTTACGTTTCGTTTGCGCCGGGCCTGGTTTTTTTTCATGCTTCGTGAGCATTTTCCTTAAGGCTTATATCCAGCAGTGGAAGGATCAAGGCTGATGAATAAGAAGAAGACGGGCTACCTTATACTCATCATACTATATGCTTTTAAACCGCAATTGTAACTGTTTGATGCTCCTTTTACTAACAGATTCATGTGACCCCTGTAAACTGCGAATAGGTATTTCACAAATTAAGCCATTGATTTCGATGTCGCCATTATTCAGTATTTAATTGCTCATTTTTACCTATCATTTGAGTTACATTTCGTTTGCGCCGGGCCCTGAGTTTTTTTTTCCATACTAAATGAGCATTCTTCCTTTTCTCGTTATTCGTTTATCAACTTCGGATATGTCCGTCAGGAAATTTTCAGTTATCTGGTATCCATTTTCGTAATAGTTTGCTTTTAATTTTTTATTATGCCTACCTACTTATCTCTTAATAAATTTAATGCAAAAAAATGCATTAGGTATTAATAACACGAATATTAAATATTTGAGTAAGTACTTATTGAAAACGTGTCTTGAAGGCATGATGCTTTTATAAATTTATTACTTGGCAAAAAAGGAAAGTACTTACATTAATCTATGTTAAGTGTTTTAAGCTAAGGATTAAAAATTAAATAGGTACTTATACTACACCTGTCACCTGTTGTTGGTTGCCCCGCATTTGAAAAATCGCTCAAGTCATCTATATAATATATTATCTTCACCAGAGGGCCCTGTCACTTGCAGGATACAGGACCTCCCGCCACTCCAATCACAGTCTTTTCTCAAACACCTTTGCAAGGTACATGCTTTTTCCAGCTATTTCTGGGGCGGCTTACCGGTCTTCTGCCTGCTCCTATATAATAGTCCTATAATATACCCACATAATACCTATATGGGATAAATAGAAAATATCCATAAAAAATGGTGAAGTTTGTTAAGGTGTGTTACGTAATTATTAAACAACGAACTTATACTTATCTTAAAGGAGAAGGTACCTACCTACCAACTCTGAATTGAGTTTCTCAAACTTTCACCATCTCCACAAGTAAAACAAATTTTCTAAGTCGACCATCAAATTTGCATTCAAAGGGCATTGAAAGTTGACTTCTCTTTGAGTTTGGTCTCAAGTTTCTCTATTCTCAAATGCACGGACAACGTAATCGAGGAACTTCAACTGCGGGAGTATTATAGGTACGGAACTAAGTAAGGTTTTTTTAATAATATAATATACTTCATGACAATAACATCAGAGTAGGTAGTTGGGGATCCAAAACGTGAGGCCGGCAACTATGTTCGGATTCTTATATTCCTAAGGTCCCAAACAATGAGAAAACTTATCTTGCCGTCAACTGCGGTGATCTCCTCTAGTCCCTTCTCCTCCCCTCTGCATGCCGTATAATAAAAATAAACGTATAAGTCGTTTGTATGGAGACCCAACAGTCAGGTAGACCTTAAATTTTGGTATGTTGTATAGCTCGATACTAGAGTGAATAATCCGGTTTTGCACGATTTTCCTCCCGTCGACCCCTCCGCCACCTTTGAAAATTCACAGGATATCGCACTGTTTTATATTATGCAATATAACTTCTTTGAAACGCATTCTACGCCTAAAAGTTACATGCTGATTCGTTAAACATAAAATAATTTTCTACAACTGTTTCTGCAATTTTTTTCTCTAAAACAAATAACAGCGGAGCTGTAAAGATCTAAAGCTGGAAAATTTATGTATTTTTTTTTTTCAATTTATAATTTCTAACCTTTCTACGCTATGATAACTTCGTTATGGTTCATTTTAGCTTGAAAGTCCTCATAAATAATCTTATAGAGGACTTAACAAGCTTCAAAATTCGTTATAATAAGGTCTATATTATTACGCTGAAAATAACAGAGTAGAAAAGAAATAGAGTTAATTAGTTGTTGTATTTAATTATCATTTGCTTTGTTCTTTTTGTTAACTTTGTCACAAATCAGTCTATTAGGTAAAATATCGTGATTTTGTAATTAAAAAATAAATGAGTGATTCATTGCGATATTAGCTACCCGAATCCGTGCCCGCTAATAATATTATGATGTAAGTGACTTTCTTTTGGTTTTATATGTTTCAATGCTTTATTTGAAATACTTTTTTTCAATAGTTCATCCCCATATGTATGCTGTAGACACTTCTAATTGGAGGGATGACGAGATAATTATGTTTAATTTGTGTTTTGTAAATGTTTTGTCAGTATCTTGCATTAAATGAATAAATGAAAATAAGTAACTACCTGTTATGCATACAGTGTAGCTAATTTAATGTAGGTCTCTATAACATTTATTGCTGATTTTTACGACCAACACGACCTTCTTAACAAACAAGTAATGGAAGTCTGGAATTATAAAAATAATATATAAGGACAGACACAATAAGTATAAAATTCATTTTTTACTGAAGCTGTATTAAAAATTGAATTGGTAAATATTAGATAAGTACTATTATTTATATTATGTTAGTACAAATAAATCGCTTACTAATAATAACTTAAAAATATATTTTCAGAATAAATATCTCGACAGCTTTACTAAAAATGCTCGGTAAAAGAAACTGTAAATACATTGATCCTTCCTGAATTACCGTGAGAGATCTTTTATAACTTGAATGCATTCCTGAAAAAAAAAAATTTTTCATAGAGAGTAAATCCCTTTGCAAGTCGCAAAGAAAAATCTTTCTTTTTTTCATAACGTTATATTGTCCTTAAAAACGTAAAAATTCTACAACCAAAATTTGATTACCAAATTTTGCAAGCGGATTTCATGCAAACATTCGATGTTTTTCTTCAAAAAGTCTCTCCTCTCGGCTGACCCCTTCTGAAACTCCCCGTTTAGTGTTTTAAGAATCCAGCACTGTTTATACCTATAGCGTCAATTTTGTTTACTTCTTGGTCTCCGTAACTCCCTGTATCATGCAAATTAATTAATAATATGTAGGGACTGGAAGAAATCGGTGTTATTTTTCGGGAAATGTGGTGTTATTTTTTGCAAAAAGGGGTGTTATTTTTCACAATTTTGGCAAAATGGGGTGATATTTTTCATACATTATATCGTTAAAGTGGACAATTTTGCAAGTTAATAATACAAGAATATAAAAAAAATGATCGTGAACAATATTTTATACAAAAATCCCTAAAATAATAAAATAAAATAAAAATATATGTGAAAAACATAAAAAAAAACTTTTTGCAAGATTTTTTCAGTGTGGTTCGTCTTTCCTTTATAAGCCACATTCTTTTTGATACTGTTCCATTCGCAATATTTTCTAAAATAAAAGTCGAAATTCACCTCAAATATGCGAAAATTCGCGTTATTCCTGTAAAAGAATGGTGAAATTCTCATTGTATGTGTAAAAAACACGAAATTCGCGTTATTCGCGTAAAAAGCACGAAATTCGCGAATAAATTCGTTTTATCGCGATCGCGAAATTTTCCAGTCTCTAATAATATGTAATGTTGTGTCTGATAAACTTATGTGAAATATTACAAAAGTTTTAGGCATCTCTGAAGGTACACCGACAACATGAAGTGCTGGTTTATTCTTCTATCGGTGATGTGTTACATCATCAATGATGCTCAGTGTATCCAACTCTCTCAACAGCAAGTGGAGGATGCCATTGCAAATAATGATATGCCAGGCAGCCAAAGGCAATGTAAGCATTATACTCTTTATTTCTGTATTTTCCTTCCGAACGACATACGGTTGCACAGAATATTGGTACACCTAATTAAAGACTTTTTCACAATGAAGACTTTTAGGCATATCGTCAAACCGTGCAAGCGATAAGAGATCTCTATGTTATCCATGCAGTAATATGTTTTTATGAGTATTTTTTTTATTTTAGGGTATTGCATCATTGAGAATTCAAGCGATCGTGAGACAAGTTTCACCTCTTCCACGGAAGTGGGCCTTCTGGCTATCCCTAAGACACGATGCACAGCAATAGGTTCTTTATGTTATCCATGCAGTAGTAAGTTTTCATTTATTCATTCATTCATTACATTATTAACGGCCATTAGCTTTCACAAAACACAAAATTTCAATGTTGTTATCAGAATAACATACTAAATGTAACCTTACTACACTATGCTATACAGAGTGCGTGGTTGGAACGCAGACTTCGAATCAAGCACTGCATTGTGGTTTGAATCTCTGTGCTGACGATGTATTTTGCACTTCATGATCTAAACTTTTAGTTTATTTTTATTTTACATAGTTAACCATTTTTTTTAAA
Source organism: Ceraclea dissimilis (assembly GCA_963576895.1). NCBI lineage: Eukaryota > Metazoa > Arthropoda > Insecta > Trichoptera > Leptoceridae > Ceraclea > Ceraclea dissimilis. The sequence goes on from OY756360.1 coordinate 4,454,905, forward strand.
GTGTAATTAATTTCGGTTATCCGAAATACCGAAATTTACGTACTTGATTTTTACCCGGCCACCGAACTGCCGGAGGGACGAAGCCGGGGAACGAACTGTCGAGGACGAGCAATCGCAAGTCAAACGTGGTACAGCTAATCTATAATTATTAATTATAAAGGAAAGTGCCTGACTGACTGGTGACTGACATACTCACTCATCAACGCAGAGCCCCTAGAGACCTGAAATTTTGTAGACAGATAGGTTTTAGTACAAAACCTTCCACTAAGAAGGGATTTTTGGAAATTCCGCCTCTAAGGGGGTGAAAAACAGGGTTGAAAGTTTTTTAGAGTACACGAATATCTCGGAAACCAGACATTGTACGAACTTGAGATTTGGCACACAGATTCTCCTATCAAAATTAGTAATAGGGTGTTTGGTCTTTTTTTAAATTTTTATTTAAAGGGATGAAAAAGGACTCAAAGAAAAGGGGTCATTTTTAAATGTCTCTTAATACGGTAAAAAATAATTTTATAGGAATTTCCAAAAAACGGTTTCCTAAGAAAGGATCAAAATATGATATTCTGTCCCCAAAAAGAGTCAATCATTAAGGGTTAGGGGGTAGGGTTAAATTATTTTGAAAGTAACATATCTCGGTAAACACTGAAGCTACAAAGCTGTAGTTAAACAGTTGCATCCTTCTTTTAAAATAAAAAAATACGACTTTCATTGTTTTGTCAAAAATTTAGGATAAGGGTTGAAAATAGCGTGTTAAGTTTTCCATCAAAGCCACTCGATATCTTAATAACATGATTGTATGTACCTCTCTATCTAGGTGGCAGTGTATGTACCCATTGTTTATCTACATACATATGTACATATTATATTGCATAGTGTGTTTTATCAATTGTGAAATACATATTATTAACCCCGCCCGTTGGACAAAATATAAACATTCAAGTAAAATAATATTCGTAATTTTGTTAATTTCAGAAAAAAACATAGGTACATACAGGGTGTCCCAGGAAGTGCAACCAAGCGGAAGTCCAGAGATAGAGCACCTCTGGGGGTACCTAAATACCCCAATATATGTTCCGCGATTTTTTGTAGTTTTCGAGTTATTAATTTTTTTCGTATTTTTTCGCCAAACCCCGACTTGCAAGACTTTATTGGTCACAGAGCCACTAATTATTGAGGTACATAGTTGATTTTTTTTTCTAAAATAGGTGAATAATGTACCTTGTAGGTATAAAAAGAATTATGGGTCTATCTGTTACTATCACGCCATAAAAAAATGACGAATCTCAAAATTAGTCACAATTTAAAATATTAAAAATGTTTGAGGTCGTTTTAAAAAAAATAATCATAGAAAAAAAAAAATTTCTAATTACTTTCAAAAACTTGCAAATTTTATAAACTATTTACCCTGTAAATTTCATTGAGCGATCTTAACGGGATCATACCTAAAAATTGTTTCAATGCAAAAAAAGCGGTAACTCACGAAACGAAATTTTGATGGTTCTCCATACAAAATGTATGGGTAGAAAATTTCCCAAAAAAATTCATAAATTTATACCTACTATTTTCATATCCGATTTTTTTGATCTTGTAGTCGAAATCTAATGCGAATATGAAAATAGTAGGTATAAATTTATGAAATTTTTTGGGTAATTTTCTCCTCATACATTTTGTATAGAGAATTATCAAATTTCGTTTCGTGAGTTACCGCTTTTTTTGCATTGAAACAATTTTTAGGTATGATCCCGTAGAGATCACTCAATGAAATTTACAGGGTGGATAGTTTATAAAATTTGAAAGTTTTTGAAAGTAATTAGAAAAAAAAAATTATCCATGATTATTTTTTTTAAAACGACCTCAAACATTTTTAATATTTTGAATTGTGACTAATTTTGAGATTCGTCATTTTTTTATGGCGTGATAGTAATATATAATAATTCTTTTTATACCTAAAAGGTACATTATTCACCTATTTTAGAAAAAAAAATCAACTATGTACCTCAATAATTAGTAGCTCTGTGACCAATAAAGTCTTGCAAGTCGGGGTTTGGCGAAAAAATACGAAAAAAATTAATAACTCGAAAACCACAAAGAATCGCGGAACATATATTGGGGTATTTAGGTACCCCCAGAGGTGCTCTATCTCTGGACTTCCGCTTGGTCGCACTTCCTGGGACACCCTGTATATAAATTTTGACGATACGTATTAATTAATTCAGACAATTTAGATGACAGATTTTGATGAGTCCCAATACTTTTAGTTTATACAAAAATATAGTTACCAGGGCAACGCTGGGTAATACAGCTATCCCACATAAATATTTTAGTACGTACCTATGGTATGTACGAGGGTGGTATGAAAACTTCGCGGCCTTGGAAAAAAAAGTACTGGAGTGTGTTTGGGTCTCATACTTATTTTTTAATACGATCTTTTCGAAGTTGAATGCCCTTAGGCCAGCGATGCTTCAAAGCCATTAAACCCAGTTTTATGGAAGGATTCGTCAAGGTCTTCAAAAAACCGCTACACCATCACTAAAACGCCATTATCTCAGTCAAGTCTTTTTTCACTGACATGTTTTTTGAGCTTAGGGATGAGGTGAAAACCTGATGATTCCATATCAGGTGAAAAATGGATAGTTCCATAACTGGAAGCCAATGGCAAGCAGCGAAGCCAATAAAAGTGTTGATGTGTTTTGTTTGAGCGTAAAAAAATCAAAAGCCTTGCTACCTGACGATTTGAGAGTTTATACTGGTTCTGTTCTGAAATTAAGATGAACTGTACTTATTCGCATCAGATCACTGTAATCTCTGCTATCTCCTAAGTAGTAATTCAGCAATCTTTGGAAATCAAATCCATGATTTCTTGACGTTTTTCCGAACCACTGCATTTTTTTGGCTTCCACTGGGAGGGTTGTCTTTGACACCTTGCTGTCCGTGTTAAAAATCTGCTACCCACTTATTAATTATCGCATATGATGGAGCAGACTCCGGCAGTTCATTTGATATCAATTTAGGCGTTTGCTTTGATGCAAAACCTTTGGTAAACAAATATTTTATCTCGAGTCGCAGTTGAAAATTTCACATTTTCATAAAAATGTCAAACACGTTGAATTAAAAACGGTGCCAAGAGTGCCAGCTTGGTTCTATTGATGCCAAATTTTGTAAATAGCCTTAAAAAGATTCAAATTATCAATATCCATAATAAACTGAAACTGGCTAGTACATTTTTTTCTCAAAGCCGCGAAGTTTTCATACCACCCTCGTACCTAACATTTTTCACCTTGTCCTTTATAGACTCCTAAACCGTTCATCCGATTGAGATGAAACTTTGGAAAATTCTTGTGCTTGCCCCAGGGAATGTTCTTATTGGGGTAGGGGGTACGAGGAGGGGGGCACGTAGGAGGGGGGGAGAAACTTTGTTTTTCGAATCCATATAGATTTTGGTGTCGAAAAGATGAATTGAAACTCTCCCGACATCTGCAGGAATAAGAGGGAGGGCTGGGGGAGGAGGGTCGTAATGAAAAGAGTGATATTAGTGTCTAATCTAATCCATAGTTTTCCGCCTCAATAAGATGAACAGTATTCCTCCCGACATCCGCAGGAATAAAGGGGAGGGAGTTAGGGGGGCTGGGGGGGTCGGAATAAAAAAAGTGATATTAGTGTCGAATCCATAACTTTCCGCATCAATAAATGAATAGTCACCCTCCCGACATCAGCAAGAATAAGGGGGCCGGGGGGGGAGGGGGGGATGGAATAAAAATAGTGATATGCCAAAACACTGGTTGACATGTATTGACATGTATTCATTCCTACACCCCAAAAATTTATTCCATTATTTAGTATGCCTTCGTGCCTTTCTGTAGTGCCACCAAAACTGTTGTGAGTTTTAGTGGCTCTGCAGCACTTTGACTGATACATGATGGTTCCACTGATTTTGGGTTCCACTTCACCATCCATACACAAATTTTGCCGATGCGAAGCACGGGAAATACAGCTAGTGTATAAATAAATACTTAATAGTACATGGTTGGCGCAATTGGTTGGGGTGGCAGTTTTTCGAGCGAGAGGTGCAAGGTTTAAGCCCTGGCACTAGCGATATCCTTATATTAATACGCAAACATTAATTAATTTTATGTACACCTAATTTTTCCAGGTCTGTTAACAAACGATCCAAACCCATCACTGCAATGTGGCAAAAAAATATTCAATATAAACGGATTTTCTACTTGGAATGATTATGTTGGTAACTGCAAAGACAACGTTAAGGGTTGCTCCCTCCCACTTACCCTTGGATGGTACAGGAACGCCAGTTCCTATTTCATCCAATATTTGTGCAAAATAATATATTCTGAGGAGGGCTCAGGGATCGCCTGAAGGGCTCCCCCCAACAAACCCCTCCCCGATTTAAAGCAACCGTCAACGTTTACAATTAGTCCTTATATGCTAATACAATCTCTTATATACTATCTTACAGTTACGTATTTGCTACGTACTAGGGTTCTTAGAATCTATACATGAATCAACACAATGGACATATGCAGGCAACACCCAACCATTGGGATTGATCCCTACTCTGTTCGGCGGAAAGTCAGCCGGCACAAGAGCGGCAAAGCGGAGGGCCACATCCAGCCCACATGTCGGACGGGATACAGACCCCCACAGCGCCACCCCGCACCGGCCACTCTCATCCCAGCTGTGCAGAAGAGTATCTGGAAGCAGAAAGAAAAGCGTTAAGTGCAGAGATGAGGAATGTAGAAATTGCCCGCAAAAACCATGGCATATAGGGGAAGAGAAAAAGAAACAGTAAAGGTTACAGGCGAACCATAAGGTGGGTTGCCACAGAAAGATTGAAGAGAAAGAAAGAAATTGCTAGAGAAAGCCACCTCCCAGAGTGGGAGAAGGGACATCACAAAACACATAGTGAGTTCAGTATCGGCACAAAGCGGACTGATTTAATTCTGGTCATGCCACTTCCTCAGGAGCAGAACCGGGTCGACGGAGCTCTTCCCACTTTGACTTCCACGCATCAACAAATGATCTGAAACAATTGAAGTTGGTCGGATTTAGCGTCAGCTCTCCAAACCACGTTGGTCTGGGAGTGTCAACAGTCAGTCCAGCAATCCCATCCTCTTTCGCATCACTCATCATCTCGCACTCCCACAGGATGTGTTCAGCGTACTGGGCACCTCCGCCACAAGGACACCACGGCTCTGATACAAGATTCAATTCAAAAAGTTTCCCCTTTAAATCCCCATGCCCCGTGACCAGTTGGGACGAATAGTGATCCAGCACGACGAACTTCCTCCTCATTCGAACTCTGACATCGGGAAAGAAACAGTAGACAAGTCTGCCGCTCCTTCCCGTGTCCCAACGCTCTTGCCATACATCCATCGTTCTTTCATAGATCCTACCAAAAGCAAAACGTCACCGTTGACATCCACATCGCCAACACCGACGCCAACAAAAACGCCGACACCAACGAAAACGCCAACTCCATCACCGACTCCCGCACCGACTCCATCACCAACTCCATCACGAATTCCATGGCCGACTCCATCACCAACTCCATCACGAATTCCATGGCCGACTCCATCCCCAACTCCCGCACCGACTCCATCACCAACTCCATCACGAATTCCATGGCCGACTCCATCCCCAACTCCATCACGAACTCCATGGCCGACTCCATCCCCAACTCCATCACCGACTCCCGCACCGGCTCCATCACCAACTCCATCACGAATTCCATGGCCGACTCCATCCCCAACTCCCGCACCGACTCCATCACCAACTCCATCACGAATTCCATGGCCGACTCCATCCCCAACTCCATCACGAACTCCATGGCCGACTCCATCCCCAACTCCCGCACCGACTCCATCACCAACTCCATCACGAACTCCATGGCCGACTCCATCCCCAACTCCATCACCGACTCCCGCACCGACTCCATCACCAACTTTATCACAAATTCCATGGCCGACTCCATCCCCAACTCCATCACGAACTCCATGGCCGACTCCATCCCCAACTCCATCACCGACTCCCGCACCGACTCCATCACCAACTCCATCACGAATTCCATGGCCGACTCCATCCCCAACTCCCGCACCGACTCCATTACCAACTCCATCACGAATTCCATGGCCAACTCCATCCCCAACTCCATCACCGACTCCCGCACCGACTCCATCACCAACTCCATCACCAACTCCATCACGAACTCCATGGCCAACTCCATCACCAACTCCATCACCAACTCCATCACCAACTCCATCACGTACTCCATGGCCGACTCCATCCCCAACTCCATCCCCAACTCAATCACCAACTCCATCACCGACTCCCGCACCGACTCCATCACCAACTCCATCACCAACTTCATCACCAACTCCATCACGAACTCCATGGCCAACTCCATCCCCAACTCCATCACCGACTCCCGCACCGACTCCATCACCAACTTTATCACGAATTCCATGGCCGACTCCATCCCCAACTCCATCACGAACTCCATGGCCGACTCCATCCCCAACTCCATCACCGACTCCCGCACCGACTCCATCACCAACTCCATCACGAATTCCATGGCCGACTCCATCCCCAACTCCCGCACCGACTCCATTACCAACTCCATCACGAATTCCATGGCCAACTCCATCCCCAACTCCATCACCGACTCCCGCACCGACTCCATCACCAACTCCATCACCAACTCCATCACGAACTCCATGGCCAACTCCATCACCAACTCCATCACCAACTCCATCACGTACTCCATGGCCGACTCCATCCCCAACTCCATCCCCAACTCAATCACCAACTCCATCACCGACTCCCGCACCGACTCCATCACCAACTCCATCACCAACTTCATCACCAACTCCATCACGAACTCCATGGCCAACTCCATCGCCAACTCCATCACCGACTCCAGAACCGACTCCAGAACCGACTCCAGCACCGACTCCATCACCGACTCCCGCACCGACCCCATCACCGACCCCATCACCGACTCCATCACCGACTCCATTACCAACTCCATCACGAATTCCATGGCCAACTCCATCCCCAACTCCATCACCGACTCCCGCACCGACTCCATCACCAACTCCATCACCAACTCCATCACGAACTCCATGGCCAACTCCATCACCAACTCCATCACCAACTCCATCACGTACTCCATGGCCGACTCCATCCCCAACTCCATCCCCAACTCAATCACCAACTCCATCACCGACTCCCGCACCGACTCCATCACCAACTCCATCACCAACTTCATCACCAACTCCATCACGAACTCCATGGCCAACTCCATCCCCAACTCCATCACCGACTCCCGCACCGACTCCATCACCAACTTTATCACGAATTCCATGGCCGACTCCATCCCCAACTCCATCACGAACTCCATGGCCGACTCCATCCCCAACTCCATCACCGACTCCCGCACCGACTCCATCACCAACTCCATCACGAATTCCATGGCCGACTCCATCCCCAACTCCCGCACCGACTCCATTACCAACTCCATCACGAATTCCATGGCCAACTCCATCCCCAACTCCATCACCGACTCCCGCACCGACTCCATCACCAACTCCATCACCAACTCCATCACGAACTCCATGGCCAACTCCATCACCAACTCCATCACCAACTCCATCACGTACTCCATGGCCGACTCCATCCCCAACTCCATCCCCAACTCAATCACCAACTCCATCACCGACTCCCGCACCGACTCCATCACCAACTCCATCACCAACTTCATCACCAACTCCATCACGAACTCCATGGCCAACTCCATCGCCAACTCCATCACCGACTCCAGAACCGACTCCAGAACCGACTCCAGCACCGACTCCATCACCGACTCCCGCACCGACCCCATCACCGACCCCATCACCGACTCCATCACCGACTCCATCACCGACTCCATCACCGACTCCATCACCGACTCCAGAACCGACTCCATCACCGACTCCATCACCGACTCCATCACCGACTCCAGAACCGACTCCATCACCGACTCCATCACCGACTCCAGAACCGACTCCATCACCGACTCCAGAACCGACTCCATCACCGACTCCATCATCGACTCCAGAACCGACTCCATCACCGACTCCAGAACCGACCCCACCACCAACTCCATCACCATCACCTCCACCACCAAACAATATATACTAAAAACTTATTTATTTGCAATATTATTAACAATGCGCGACCTGATAGTATGAACCTTTTCGTCGTTCATCGTAAACATTTGCAACCAAAAACACAAAATTATATTTGGTATGCACTGCTTTATACTGTAATCATGTACATCTAATCACGCGCACACTATCTACAGATCGCTATTTTTTTTCATAATTTGGTGGCCGGCGGATGAAAGCCGCAAGTGGAGTTGCAAGATTGCATTGTAGGTAAGTAAATATTACGGAGCAGCGCTAGAGAAATCTTTTTAAAGACAAGATATGTTTTGCGTGTTGGTAAAAGATCCACCATCACAAGTTTGAAAAACAATGTTGCCAGCTACCAACAATCTAAAAGCTGGCTATTTTTTTAAACAACGGATGAAATATAATTTCTAAGTAGGTAGCGAAAAATGTAACCATGTCTTATTATCGTATCAAGCAACACTAAACCATGTTTTCTCTCGTGAGACATCAAATAAGAAACGGACTATACCTACCATTTAGTTTCATAGTTTTCAATACTATGCAAACTTTCAGGGAAAATTGTTTACGATCAGATATATTTAATTTATAGCCTCAAATAAATTCGAAATGACGTGGTTGGAATAAATCCACTACAATAGACTTACGCGTAGGTATTGTTGTAAATTCTATGTGCAATCATATTGACTTTAGGAAGCAAACCGACACCATTTACATTGATTAATCAAAATCATTTGATGATATTGACCATGTTATATGTAGACAAACTTGGAGGCGTTGGCGCTGGGTTTTATAGCTATTTTTTTGAATGGTTCGACTCATAATTTCGTAGTCAAACAGTATGTATGTAATATATTAATAAAACTCATGGGCATGAGCTTTTGCTGTCGAAAAGATTATAGACCGGTGAATTAACATTAAAAAAGGGGGTATAGCGTAGATAATTGTCGGAAAGCTGGAAACTGTTTAAATCCATTCATTAACATGCAAAGAAGGTTTTTTGAAATTTGCACCAATTTTCTGTTTGTGCTTAGTACAGGGTTGTGTCTTCTTATAAATTAAAGTACATAATATTCTGCGTCGTTTGAGCATAAATACTATTTTGTATATCAAAAAATTATTATGATACAGACACTGCCAATACATATTAATTTTCTTAACAAATGGAAATATTCCTATTTTTCTCTTTTGTTGTTGAATAACTCCCCAACTCAGGTATTTAGGGTAATATTTTACTGAACACATTTAATTGTGGGTAAATTTTCTCTAACTTTTGATTAAAAGTTTACACCTACAGTACTTACTCGTAGTTTAGGATGCACAGGTGTTTAAAGAGAGACGAGTGAAATAAAGAAAGTTATTTATTTATTTATTTATTTATCTATGGTACAAATACAGTCTCAACAGTACAATTAAACAAGAATATGTATTGACAAACCTGACCAATTACATTTGTACACAAATAGCAACACACAAGCACAGTAACACAAACTTAGACCTATACATACATAGCAAAAACAACTTAACTAATAGATATTCTGATTATACAATATATGAATATATGAAAGGATAGGATGGGAATGGAATGAGGAGGAGGAGAGGGATTGGATTGGGGAGGAAATATCCCGTGAGGTACAATTCCACTCAAGTTTATATTAGATCAAATTATTATCGTTATGAAATGGAATACAATGCAAAAATATATTTATATACACATATATAAATACGCACACACACATACACACTAGGTGCAATATCTTCTCAATGAACTCTTGTATGTTGAAGGAGACTATTAAATAAATCTGCGTGATTAAATGATTTAGATATGTAAAAGGTAAACTAATTTAAATTTTACTATTTTATTTTATTAATGTTTAGTTTTATCAAGTAAAATCTAATTTTTTCAATATTGTTACGCCACTGCATAACATTTTATATCGAAATTAGTATTTTTTTACCTTCATTGGTTTTATTAAAATATCTCCTAAATAGTAAGCGTAAGAAAAAAATATTTATCTTTTTTTATTTTTATCTCACAATTTATCTACAATAATTCTTCTATATTAAATTGCAAAATAATTTATTTTACTTAAATACTAAGTGAGGTAGAATTGATTAAAAATGGTATATAAAAAATAAGTTCATACAAGCCGTCACTTTTTGTTAAATTACTCCGAAGCCAAGCGGTGTGGCGTAAATTCTTTTTTTGAATTTGATTTTTGATTTTTGAAATTTGAAATTTGAAATTTGATTGAATTTTTTAAAATATTTTTTTTTGAGAAATTGATACAAGACATAAAAAATATTTTACGGTTATTCCCTAGAACAATGTTCAACGTATCTACCCTATTTTGTTTCAAAGCATATTTAGTAACGGTTGTCAAGACATAAGTTCTCCCGTTTTTTGAAATTTATGAAATGTCGGTATGCATACTTATAAATAGTTGTTGTATTTAAAAATATATGCATATTGACATTTCTAAAAACGGTAGACCTTATGGACGGACCACACTCTTGAGTAAAAAGGCGTCAACCGTCGGCTACGCACACGTCAAAACAAACATTACATCGACACGCCTTTTTACCCACGAACACCACTCGGACGCGACCCATGACGAGCATGTAGCGGGATTATTAGATCTCGATAACCGTAACTAAATATGCTTTAAAAAAATATAGTAGATACGAGCATATTGAACCTTTATCTAGGGAATAACCGAAAAAGATTTTTTACACCTTGTATAGATTTCTCAAAATAATACAAAAAACACCTCTGATCTTTTTTTCCGAAAGACAGAAACTCGTTTCCCGAAAGTCGCGGTGCTTTTTTTTTCTTTTGTAATGATAATATGCATTAAAATCTAGGGAATAACCGTAAAAGTTTTTTTAATTGAAGCGGAATTAACCCCAAAAAATGGAGAGAACGCTGTTTTTCCCATTTTATAATGCAATTTTTCACGCAATTTCGAACCGTAATGCCGTGGGAAATGACTGTGACGTCATAGTTGGTCGCGAGGCTTTATTACTGTTTTATTATTTTTTGTTCACTTTGGCACAAATCACTTTAAGCCGTAATGTGTAATAAATAAATAAGTGGCTATATCCATTATGCATACATTGTAGCCAATTAATGCAGATATTTATTGATGATTATAATATTTATTGATGATTATCACGACCAACACGATCTTCTTAAATAAGTACTTAAAAATAATAGGGAATAATAATAATATATAAGTACAGACACAATATGTAGAAAATCAAATTATATTAAAGTTGTATTAAAAGTTGTATTTGGTAAGTATTAACATAAAATTATTTATTTTTTAGTAGCACTTACAATTTTAATAAATCGCTAACTAATAATTCCCAATAATATAATTGTATCGCCAGAAATAATGTTTTTCAAAATAAATATCTCGACAAACTAATTAAATGAGGTAGACACATTTAACTTCCTGGATTACCGCAACAGATCTTTCATATCTATAAATTGCAAAATACCTCTGAATTTAAGGGCTTGGTACCAAGAATGACGTCACAGTCATTTCCCACGGCATTAAGGTGAAAATCGCGTGAACATCGCGAGATAAAATGGTAAAAATAGCGATTTTTTTGGGGGTTAATTTTGCGTCTATAAAAAAACTTTTACGGTTGTTCCCTAGATTTTAATGCGTATTATCAGTACAAAAAAATACTCCACGACATTCGGGAAACGAGTTTGCGTCTTTCAGAAAAAGGATCAGATGTTTTTTTACATTTTTTTTTTTTTGAGAAATCTATACAAAATAAAAAAAACCTCTTATGGTTATTCCCTAGATAAATGTTCAATGCATCTACCCTATTTTGTTTCAAAGCATATTTAGTAACGGTTGTCGAGATATTATAAGGTCTCCCGATTTTAGAAATTTTTGAAATGTCGGTATCCATACTCTTAATTAGAAAATAAATCCCTATATGAAAGTCTATATAAGTCTATAGAAAATATATCTCGTGGCAATTATAAGCACCAAAATCGAATGCATTATCATAAAACTTTTTTAAAATGGAAATTTTCCTCAAATAAAACGTAAAGACCCTTTTTCTAGAATTTGATCATACGTTTTTGCATGCTTTCACACAAACCTTCGAAATTTCCTTAAAAAAATTATCTACTCGTACTTAGGTACTTACTTAATTTAATCTTACCAAAAAAGTTATCCTCATGACTCACCACTTCTGAAAAAACTTAACTCCCCTTTTAGGGAATTCTATTTCACTAGCTGTAACCCGTTACAGGGTAGGCACTAGGCAGAGAGAATAAGTCGCCAGACTCTCCCATACTCACACGTTAGTGTATCCGTATGGTAAATTATTATTTTTATTTAGCATGCTATTTTTTATTCTGCAGAATGAATATAAATCTGTTTGTACTTAAATTCAAATTCAATTTTTTTTATTGGGTATAAAATTACAAATTGTAAAGAAAAACAAATGAAATTACAACTCAATATAACACAAAAGAACTACTCTCCAAAATTGAGCAGAGCTCGTGCTTTGGAGAGGAACAAAACATAAGATCTTATAACAATTAGTTTATCTATGCATATATGTATGTATCATTACCAATCAAGAGAAAGCATTAAAGAAATGTACAAAAGAACGACGGAAGGAGGAAACATAAACACAGATACACACATACACACATACACACAAACACACACAAATACATACACACACACACACACATACACCCACATACACAGATCCACATTGCAGACGTTTGGAATCAAATAAGTATTTCTTTAAGTTTGCGCTTGAAATCTCTATAGTTCGTTTGTGGACCATGTCTATATTCTCGGTCCAGCTGATTATACCACCTCACACCCAGAAAAGCGTAGTGATGTTGTCCAGTTGTGGTTCTTCGGAGCGGGATCTTTAAAAGCCCCTCCGTTCTAGGTCTTGTGCTTACGGCTTCCTGTGGGTGAAGGCAGAAGATGAAGTAATCCTTGAAGACTTGAACCAGTGCAGCTCTTCTGTACAGTTCGCTGATGGGGAGGACCGGTAGATCCTCGTGTAGGTTCACAGTGGGATAGTCCATAGGCTTTCGCAGCATTATTTTCATAACACTTCGTTGGACCACTTTTATTTGTGAGAGGGTAGTCTCACAAATAAAAGAATATGAATATTTGAACAACATGCAATATGAACAGCCTGAATTATGACATATAGAGTTGGCTGATAATACTGAAAAGAATGTTGTCAAGTCCTGCCTCCGCGCGAGAATAAAGAAGTAAAATTATCAATAAGCTATGGTGAGACATGTGCTAAAGAATTGTGAAAGAGTTAAACTGTTAAAGGTATGTCATTTTATTACTGTGAAGATTTTTTTGTGTACAGGTACAACGCCAAGATGAAGTGCTTGTTTATTCTTCTATCGGTGATGTGTTACACCCACCATGCACATTGTGTTCAACTCTCTCAACAAGAAGTGGAGGATGCTATTGCCAGTAATAATATGCCAGGCAGCCAACGGCAATGTAAGCATTGTTCTTTTTATCTCTGTAATTTTCCCTTCCGAATGACTAACTTAGAGTTGCACAAAATATTGTTATAATTAAAGATTTTTTTTCGGAATGACGTCTTTTATATCTATCGAATAAATTTTAGAACATAGAATCTCTAATTATTACTTTATACTCGTTCACTGAGAGGTGTAGAACTATGTGAACCTATCCTTGCTCTACTGCCAGATCGAAACTGTTGACCATATAGTAGAGAGGTGTCCTGATAAGAAGTTTCCAGGGGTTCTTGAGGAAATCCACAAGGTGACGCCAAGGGCAATAGATTACTTACGGAACATTGACGCGGAGCTATGACTCCTAGATAACTTGTACAATGGTCGCTTGCATACGAAAGAAGAAGAAGTCAAATCACTAAATAAGCCTTACTTGTCGCATTTTTAGTCGAAAGGTGCATAAAGTAACAATGATATCAACCAAAATACGTAGGTTTACCGATAGAAAGATACATTACAATTTGAGGCTAAATATATCACCACAGTCCGAAAAACCACGTTAGGGGATAATGAAATGTTTTTTTAAATTAAAATGCATCCATAGATGAGCGAAACAATTTGATATTAACGTTAAAATATCTAATTACAATCACATTTTGACACCTGTGAAAATCGTAAACGTCAAATATCAACAAAAGAATACTTATTGATTTATATGAAAAGGAAGAAATGACTTCACACACATTTTCATAGCGTTGGATTGAAACAAATGATTTACAACCGATCTAGTCAGTATGACGAAAAAATATTTGATTAAGTACTTCAATAAAAGTACTTCAAGTATTCGAAAGACTCGATGCATTCTGTATCAAGTAGGTATGTACCTAACTATATGTTACTGTATTCACCAAGTACCAATAATTCGAAATTCAAACTTTTGCAAATTACTTTACTTCAGATGTATTGCTCAAACAACACTTTTCATCCGATGTAAAGCGTTAGTGTAGAGAACATTTTCAAAATTTCATGGATTCGATTAATTAGTTTGTATAATAATCACGTTACTATTTATTTTCGTCTTGCACTGCGCACAGACAGACAGACATTGGACAATTGTTAGTATGATTATTATACATACATTGCATTGTAGCCAATCAATGGAGACACTTATTTCATTACTTATTAGTTTTCACGACCATCACGAACTTCTGACAAAACAAGTAATTAAACCCAGGAATTAATAATATATAAGGAGAGACACAACAAGCATAAACAGAATTCTATTAAAAGTGTTTTAAAAGTTCATAATTCAAGCAGACGGATCGGTAAATATAAAAACTACTACTAGTGGGTCCCCTGAATAGTATATTCAAGGAATTTGTCTTTTTTTTTATTAACTAACCACTCATACTGCCACTCTACCACGCCCTTCCAAAGTTCTTCGAAGGAACATCAGAGAGGGTCGTGGTCTTACCTACTTTCTATACTAATTCTACATACGTTCCTACTATAGGAACCAACAGTAAGTGTGATCACTGAAAGAATTCGAATTGCATTCTCTATCAATAATATAATAAGTAGGTATCTTTGATTATAGAAGTACCTAATCAAATTATTTTCTGGTAGGTATGTATACTGTAGTACTTTTATGCGGAAAATTATTTACATTCATAATTTCATTAGTCGGTACATTCGATATTTCAAATTTTCATTCATTAAAAGTGAGACTACGACGAAAATTTTTAGCCACCCACGAACGCGTCGCTGCTTTACATTGACATACATATTCATAGAAATTGCAAAATTTTTCAACGGCCCAGCGTTACATACCTACATACATGACTTGGATTCAACCAGTATTATGTAATGGATTAATTTATATTTTAGTATAAATCAGTCACTAACTAATTCCTAACTCTAATTATAGTGTCTTAATTTGAATTACATTTACAAAGTATTCCTACCTACCTCAAAATTGATTTCTTATTTCTATGTAATCATGTTTTTCATTAGGGCTCGCAACCCAACAATGACGTCATGATCATTCCCCGCGGCATTAAAAGGTTCTAAATCGCATGAATAATCGCACGATAAAATGGTAGAAATGGAGTTTTTTTTTTTTCATTTTTTGGGGTTAATTACGCTTCAATCAAAAAACTTTTTCGGTTATTCCCTAGATTTTAATGCATATTATCAATCAAATCATTAGCGAGGTGGGTAAGACGCGTGCTACAGAATTGTGAAAGAGTTAAACTGTTAAAGGTATGTCATTTTATTACTGTGAAGATTTTTTTGTGTACAGGTACAACGCCAAGATGAAGTGCTTGTTTATTCTTCTATCGGTGATGTGTTACACCCACCATGCACATTGTGTTCAACTCTCTCAACAAGAAGTGGAGGATGCTATTGCCAATAACGATATGCCAGGCAGCCAACGACAATGTAAGCATTGTTCTTTCTATCTCTGTCATTTCCCTTCCAACTGACGAACTGATGCTGGATTTCACCAACTTCTTAGGTGAGGAATATCGGATAAAGGAACCACCTAGCACAAATTTGGTATAAAAATAATGTTAAGTGGCTTTAATCTTCGCTATTCCTCACTGAAGAAGTTGGTAAAACCCAGCATTAGAATCGCAAAGAATATTGGTATAATTACATAGTTTTTTTTTTATTATAACTTTTAACTACTCGTATATCAGCAACCCATGCAAGCGACGAGATATCTCTATGTTATCCATGCAGTAATATGTTTTTATAAGTATATTTTTTATTTTAGGGTATTGCATCATTGAGAATTCAAGCGATCGTGAGACAAGTTTCACCTCTTCCACGGAAGTGGGCCTTCTGGCTATCCCTAAGACACGATGCACAGCAAAAGGTTCTTTATGTTATCCATGCAGCAGTAAGTTTTCATTTATTCATTCATTCATAACATTACTTACCACCACAAGCTTTCAAAAAACACAAAATTTCAATGTTGTTATCAGATAACATACTAAATATATGTAACTTTACAGTAGTATGCTACGTAGAGTGCATGGTTGGAGCGCAGACTTCGAATCAACCACTGCATTGTGGTTTGAATCTCTGTGCTGACGGTGTATTCTGTACTTCATGATCTAAGCTTTTAGTTTATTTTTATTTTAGTTAACCATTTTTTAATTGTAATTAATTTCGGTTATCCGAAATACCGAAATTTACGTACTTACTTGATTTATATCCGGCCGCCGAACTGCCGGAGGGACGAAGCCGGGGGACGAACTGCCGAGGACGAGCTATAACCCAATCGCAAGTCAAACGTGGAACAGCTAATGTATAAATAAATAGCAAGTACATGGTTGGCGTAGTTGGTTGAGGCGGCAGTTTTTCGAGCGAGAGGTGCCAGGTTCAAGCCCCGGCACTAGCGATATTCTTATTAAATCGCAAACATTAATTAATTTTACGTATACCTTATTTTTCCAGGTCTGTTAACAAACGATCCAAACCCATCACTGCAATGTGGCAAAAAAATATTCAATATAAGCGGATTTTCTACTTGGCATAATTATGTTGGAAAATGCAAAAACAAGGGTGGAGAAACGTCACCGTCATCGTCGACATCAACATCGCCAACACCAACGCCAACGAAAACGCCGACACCAACGAAAACACCAACGCCATCACCAACTCCATCACGAACGCCATACCCAACCCCATCACCAACTCCGTCACCGACTCCATCACGAACGCCATATCCAACTCCAGCACCAACCCCAGCAACGACCCCAGCACCGACCCCAGCACCGACACCAGCACCGACTCCAGCACCGACCCCAGCACCGACCCCAGCACCGACCCCAGCACCGACCCCAGCACCGACCCCAGCACCGACACCGGCACCGACACCGGCACCGACCCCAGCACCGACCCCAGCACCGACCCCGGCACCGACCCCAGCTCCGACTCCACCACCAAACAATATATACTAATAACTTAAGTATTTATTTATTTGCAATATAATTAACACGCAGCAATATGCGTGCCATATAAAACGTCAAAACACGCATAGTGAGGGAATTACTTACCCTCTTACAACTGCTTATAATTCTGTTATTAATTAACATATTATTACAAAAATCAACCAATGGATACCTTAGAGTATCTACTACTAAACTACATAAACTAAAAATCTGTAAATCTCAACAATAAATAAATAATAAATAAAATGTTAGACTACTCCAATTTCACAAATATCAAAACACATGTACCTATCTCGAACACACGCGTGGTGAGAGATTCCCCGCGTTTTATTGCCTTACGTAAAGGGCCACCGCTAGGAAAGATTGCGTAATGTGTTTTCTTGGGTGCCAGACCTTTTTTGTTTCTTGGGATCAAACTTCAAATACATATAAAAAAAAAAGCAAAATTCATGGGAACAGAAAATAAAATATATAGCTTATTTCATCCGCACAGTGATAATACACGTGCTTAATTCGCAAGAAACGGGTTAATGTTCTGGTCCAATATCGAATATTTTTTTCTTCATGCTCGATAATGACAATCCGACTGGTATAGGTATCTTACTGCTTAATCACACTACTTAATGGACTAAGTGTAATACCTAAATATTTATATATCTAAATAATAATAAGATTTCGAGTAGAGGTGATTGCAATTAAAATAACTTAAAATAATCGTAAACAAAACGTTCATTTCGAAAAATCTTACATATAAATAATAAGACAATATGAATAATAAAATTCCGTTTGGACATTAGGTACTTAGTATTTAAATTTATATACATATTTTCTAAAAAGTTTGCTCAATCAAATATTTCACACGGGAACACAGGAAGGTCTTAAGTAAATCTCTCCAATCTTTTGCATCACGTATACAACATTGGTTGTAAAACAAAATATGACAAATTAGTGCTGTTATATAATAATTTTATGGGACAGTTTATAAAGAATACTGGTATGTACTTTGTGTTATGTTGTTTTTATCTGTCAATCATTGTGTTGTTTGTAATGTTCTTATTATAATTATTGTGATGTGAGTTTGCTTCTCCCGACACAGGATTTTCCTAGTGGGGGAGGCAAACATATAAACAATGTATATCCAATGTTAAGATCTAATAAATAAATAAATAAATACATATTTTACATTTATCTAAATTCTATTATATATTGTGCAAAAAAATCAATAAAGCCGACAAAATACGATGTTAGTAAAAACATAAAAATAATTATTATTTTGGGTCTATAACAGAATAAAATGCACATTCTAGTTATTTGTTATTGGCAATATTATAATAGGTACAAAGATAATAAAATTTAGGGACTGAAAAAATCCCTGCCATAAAACTCTTAGGTACTCGAGTAACAAGAAAGAATAGCTTTGTAGAGAGCTTAGAAAAAAGTACGTAGTAAAATTTGCAGTTATATAGGGGCTATTATAAAAGAAAGACACGTAGGTGTCATATTTTTTTTTATCCATGGGTCGGGATGGGTCTAATAATTCTTATTGTGACAAAAAATAACAAGATTGTAAAACATAATTGGTAACTACTTACAACTAATACTTGCAACTAATGTAAAGAAATAAACTTATTCGATTTTTATTATACATCACATGGACAGTGGTTTATCGTAATATCTGTTTTCACTGCAATTACATTTACGTTCAAATTTTATTACTACCTACTTAATTCCAATTGATACTTGGAGTTTTTATATCGGGTGGCTTAATTTAGGACACCTTTTGTATAATTCGCATAATACCTGCATTCTGAATTACTGTATTTTCTATAAGGCACAATGAGTAGGTATGGGTACGTATAACTATTCCGTTTTAAATACAAGGTGTTGATTATTATTTACCTATTTATGTATTTTTATTTTCTTCGACAATGTCTTTCTTCGACAATTTGACTGAAGATTTTTTGCGGTACTTGACGTTGATTTTGAGTAAAGTTATATCAGAAAGGAAGAAGCCTAACAGCAAGAGCCAAATGGTGATTCGGAGCAAGAAACTCCATCTGACATAATGTTTTCCTCACTCACTACCTGCTTTCGTAAAAATGGATCAACAGTTATGTTATCCTAGTAAACCATGGACATGGTGACTGAACAGTGCAGAAGCACTATTCAGAACACTAGAAGGTCCAGCAGGAGAAGCACTGTTAGCGAAATCTGAATTACAGTGTTTTGGTTTTTTTTTTAATGAATCTGGGTTTATCGAAATAAACCCAAATACATCTTTGTAAACTTCACAGAAAGCTTGTGTTGTAAACTGGAGTAAGTCGGGGATTGAAACCGCGCCCACTGGATTAACAGTCGAGCACATTACCAACCAGGCTACCGACCACCTCAAAAATAATGATATTTTTTTAAAACACAATTGTTGATCGTACAACTAAAATTGAGCAAGTAAAAATAAATAATAAGAGTGAACGGTTTGCCAAATTTACAGATTATGATAGAATACGTGCATTTATTGGTATTTTACATACCAATAATATTTTACATACCGTTTGTATGTAAAATATTATAATATTCAATCATAAACACATCTGCAGATGTGTTTATGATTTTTTGAAATTTCGCCTCGCAATGGGGAAACAAAACATTTGTTAGCTTTAGGTGCGTTATCAGGATAACGTTCGCCCGAGAAAAAATAACAAAAGCGATCCTAGATTCGGACCCTACTGGATAGTTTTTATGACCATAAACTTGAACAGTGCCGTCGTGGCACGCGTAGGCGGTGATTCCCCGCCGAAATAATTTAAACTCTAAAAATATGTATAAATTATGATTATCACGAGCGCATTTCACGATAAACACATGTAGTATAGTACAGAAGAGGATATCCTGGAACGACAAAATGTAGGATCTGCTTGTTTTAATTTTATAGCGAAAAAAATCTTCAAGGCGGCAATTTGCCGCTGAAGCGTGTGATGTCGTGTTAACAATACGCGACCTGATAGTATGAACCTTTTCGTCGCGCATCGCAACCAAAAATATTCAATTTAATAGGTTGATCTACTTGGAATTATTACGTTGGAAACGAAAAGGGACAAACCATCATTATGTTGTATTATCAATCAATAAATAAATAATTTTTGATGCTACACCTTCTTTTTTTAAGTCTCAAAATCCTTTCGCAGCATATTGAAAAAAAAAAACATTTTATGTATTTTACAATCTAATACGGCTTTTTAGGCCATTCGTACAAAGCATATTACAATAAAACGCAAAAAAAAAAAAAAACAACAATAATAGTCACACAATTGTGCATTACATAACATATATCAATAATTACAAATTTGAGATAATCAGTCACATACCGCTTAAAAGATTACTGATAACACACCAAACAGAACATCAGTCATATAACAATTTTTTTATACAGTTAATAACATTATGTAGCATTACAGTGTAAAACACCTTTGCACCATCAAAATAAAAAAAAAAATTAAAAAATTAAAAAAAAAAAAACAGCGTACAAAATTTTCAGTCATATTAGGCTGGCCACAAACGTCCCGAAGTTCAGTTCCGGAATCGACCGTTTTGCAAAAAGGTTCCGACCAAAACCTCTTTCTGAATTTAAAATCGGGGTGACGCTGAATTCAGAGAGAGGTTTTGATCGGAACTTTTTTGCAAAACGGTGTGTGGCCAGGCTTACACTAAGAACAGAACAAATCCACAAATCAGTCACCATATAAAAAAAAGAAAAGAAAAAACAACACAGCATATAAAACAGGTCAGTGTTAACACAACAAAGTAAATCAATAGTAATAATATTAAAAAATAAAGAATATAAAAATATGTATCCATAAATATGAAGAATGGTATTCTGGAACACTCTAGATTTAGACTTTTATAACTTCAGCTACCTAACTTTTATAACTTCAGCTACCTATTTGTCCATCGGGTCTTCTGAAGAGACGGTGCTCACTGCTCAGCATACATCTCATGTGCCACTGTATAAGTGATTCTGGAATAGTCCATTCTATGACGTAGTTTCTACAAAGATTCCTCTCCCTTGTGAAATTTATTTGTGGAGGAGATAATCGATCAGGATCTACATGCCGATCCCACGATCTTCACCTCTTTGACAATGATCGTATTGATCCGGTCAGAGAAACGAGCATAGTAAAATCTGGGTAATAGCGGATCAAAAGATACGAAAAAAATTATTAACGCATGACCGATAACATCAACCGTTTAAGAGTATGGAAATGACGCATTTGGGTTTTTTTGAAAATATCTCACAAACTGATACAGTACATTTGCGTCACTGTAGCAATTTTGACAAAATAAGAAAACATTTTAGGCTTTCCACAACGTTTTTGCAACGCAAATTTGCTTTTGAATATAGTGAAATTTTTAATAAGTATGCAGCATTTATTTTGTGAATTAAAAATTATCTTTTTTTCCAAAAAACATAAATTTTCTATAAAAAATGCCGCATATATGTATGCACATTTAACAATGAAGCCTTAATGAGTTCTCAATAGTTTGGGTAACAAAAGACACAAAATTTCCAAACGATGGGGCCTCAGCGACCGATTTATCAAGTGTTTGCAAAAAGTTTATAATAATACGACTAATCTAAGAGGCCACCACTATATATTATGTGAATTATTAAAGGAAAATTTTCGACATATAAAATCAATAAACTGGATGTCTATAGGAGTAATGTGGTGTGAAAAAGTGATTGTGATAGTGTAGTTGTAATGTGTGTGTTTGATAATAGCCTAATATGTCGAAACATGTCAGCTAAAGTGTAATACATGAATAGAACTTTCACACATAAAATTTATGTATTAACATGACTGATAAAGAAAGCATTAAATCTGAAACACTCGTTAGTACATTAAAATATATTTTTCAATGTCAAATTAAACACGATATCACATGGTATACGACTATAAGTGTATTTATTGTACCTAATTCATGCATTGTTTTGAATTATAGTAAGTATAGTATTTGAAAATAATATACCTAGATATACCTACCTGGATACATGGTACATCTACTTACAAATTATCAGAAACACTGACTGGGGCGATCTTATCTACTTACTCTCTTTATCATTAGTGAAATCAGTGGCATAATACTCGTAATTTATGTTAGCGCCTTTTATATAAGGCTGACCTGTGAAACCGAAGACACCATACGATGGACCAGAGCTAGGAGAAGATTCTGGAGGGACTAGGTCAATAGGATGGATGACTCCAGAATCTCATGTCGTGGTCAACAAAACCCCAGCTGGTCACCGGCTCCCCGGAAGGTCGCCAAAACGATGGAGGGATAGCTGGACTTCAGCCACCCAAGAATGAGGGAACAAACAGATCACAATATCGAAGAAAAGATGCCTTTTATATGATCATTTTGCTGTCTGTCTGCCTAGTAATAACACAATGAGTGAACGAATGAAATTTGATTTCTAGATAATATCTACACACGTTACACGACAAATAAACAATCACTCTGAAAAATAGGTATACGCACAAATAATTCCATGATAAAATTACTCAAACTAACTGGGAACATTTTAGTGCCTCACTAGACCTAAAAATACTTTGTTCGTTACGAGGCAGAAGACACGGAGTACAGAGTAAAACATAGTTACATTTATCTCACTGGATGCATAGGACCAACGCCTCCTAGAGTAGGTACTCTAGCCATGCTGTAACAGTTGGCAACATAGCAAAATGATCAAATCGGACCACCACTCCTGTCAAATTTCATAATAGAATATATGTAATGCGTGGTCCTGTTATAGTAAGTAATGAAGTCGCAAGTGAACTGCAACTGTAAGCAGTTCTGTCAAACCTCGTAACGCAACAGAGTAGGTAATAGGTAGGTACATATATGATCTGCGCCGGTGCAAATATAGTCACAGAATATAAAGAAATTCTCATCAAATTGATCTCCAACAAAGGTATAATTAAAAACAAAGGTTTTTCCAAGTAAAAGAATCATATTTATTTATTGAACTCATAATGTTTAACAAAAGGAATTACTAAAATAGAAAAATGCACAAATTATGCTATGTAGGTATTTCATATACGCAAGAAGAAGGGATATACTTTTTAACCAGCCTATTAATTTGCTATTGGTGAAGGAATGTAGCTTCAGGATATATTCTTTGTCTTTCAGTTGTGTAAGCTGTAAAACCATGTGACACTGGCTTCATAATATCAATTGTCATTGGGATTGAAAGTTACATTTTATCGTCATGATTTGATTGCCACCATCATCTGACATCTGGAAAAATATATACATGTTGCTTATTAATTGTGGAGTGGATATGATAAGTAGGTATAGGTGATTTCGATTGACCTTGAATATTCTGATATTTACTGAAAAAAACTTTAATTTCGCAATGTACATAATAACCGTGCTCTGGAAAGTCGCACAAAGCCGAGAGAAGTACACCACAGTAAATAAAATGAAAATATCCGGCCGCGTAGGTTGAATTCACTGATCCACAATGTTCAATCAACTCGAACAAAATGTCATTTGGTAGGTTTTGGTAAGGTAGAGAAAAAGATAAGATGGTTAAAAACCCTGCCTTTCTTCAATTATATCCCTATTTATGTATATTTTTTATAATTATAATAGTTAATAATTCAGTCAAACCAGTTAAGACTTCAGCTACACATCATAACATATAGTATACGAATAAATACCTTAATAGAGATCTTACCTTTATCTTAACTCGATTGGGAAATGTAGAAATTACATTTATTTTATATATTGTAAAATATATTTATTTTAATACACAATATACATTTATTTTAATTATTGTAAAATAACACGGCAGATTCAAATTGCACGACATTACGACTTTTTTATACGTTGTTAAGCAGTTGTTATTTTCTGTCATTATGATATATCCTTAGCAACGAAAATGGCAACGCCGCAATGAGGTGGTCCTAAATTTCTACAGCACGGCTAGAGAAAGACTATCTAGGTGGCAGTGATAGGACCAATAAAAAATTAAACGAGAGAATCATAGAAACAATATATTATGTATAACACTACAAGGAAATCAGAGCAATCGTTAGGTACCTATACTTCTTTTTCTTCTTCTTCGTCAGCCTTGGTCCCTCCACTGCTGGATGTAGGCCTCTTCCATTCGTTTCCAGTCCTTTCGATTCCTCGCCTTTCAGACCCACTGTCCACCCGCTACCGAGGTCACGTCGTCCGCCCATCTTTTCTGGGGCCTTCCGACACCTCATCTGTTTTCCCATGGCCTCCACTTTACGAGTCTGGGAGTCCATCTCATCTTGTCTTGCTATGTGCCCTGCCCATTGCCATTTGAGTCTTGCTGTACGATCCATGACGTCGACAACTAGGCAGCCTGCCTAGTGCGCGGGGGGGGCTTACCCTGATTTACAAGACATTATTGGTCACTGAGACACCAATTGTCAAGATACATAGTTGACTTTTTTTTTTAGAATAGTTTAAGATTTTTTGTGTGATTAATATTTTTAAATATTTATTTAGATTTATATTCATGTTAAGATATCTCCAAATGTTTAAATAAAAATGATTAAGTATTTAAAATCATAAACTATTAATTCAAAGTCAATGCACTGCCTTTTTTGTCGGAGGCGCAGAAAAAATGGGCAGTGTCCGGCCTACAAATAAATAAATAAACGCTTGAACTCCAGATAATCGATGATCTCCTGGCTGAAAGAAACATCGCGACACGAAGAGAATAATAAATTAAATATATTATAATTAATTAACTACCAAGTATGCGTGAACTTTATCAAATTAATGTAGGTATACTGATTTCATTGTCAGTTATCACGACCAATACGACCTTCGTAATAAAAAAAGTAATTAAAGTCATAATTATTAATATATAAGGACAGACGCAAGAGATTTAAAATTCATATATAATCAAAGTGTGTTGATAATTCAAACAAATACAATTTGATAATTCAAACACACGAATTGGTAATTATTAAGAGTGTGCATACCGACATTTCAAAAATTTCTAAAAACGGGAGACCTTCTATCTCGACAACCGTTACTAAATATGCTTTGGAACAAAATAAGGTAGATGCATTGAACCTTTATCTAGGGAATAACCGTAAAAGAATTTTTTTATCTTGTATAGATTTCTCAAAAAAATAATTTAAAAACACCTCTGTACTTTTTTCCGAAAGACGGAAACTCGTTTCCCGAAAGTCGCGGAGTAATTTTTTTTTTTGTACTGATAAAATGCATCAAAATCTAGGGAATAACCGTAAAAGTTTTTTGAAAGACGCAAAATTAACTCCAAAAAATGAAAAAAAAACGCTATTTTTACCATTTTATCATGCGATTGTCACGCGATTTTGAACCTTAATGCCGTGAGAAATGTCTGTGACGTCATTCCTGGTGCCATGCCCTTAACAACTGTTTTTTTTGTATTTTAGTACCTAACAAACACAATTATATTGCATACCGACATTTCAAAAATTTCTAAAAACGGGAGACCTTATATCTCGACAACTGTTACTAAATATGCTTTGGAACAAAATAGGGTAGATGCATTTAACATTTATCTAGGGAATAACCGTAAAAGATTTTTTATATCTTGTATAGATTTCTCAAAAAAAATATAATTAAAAACACCTCTGATCTCTCTGATTTAAGAATGACGTCACAGTCTTTTCCCACGGCATTAAGGTTCAAAATCGCGTGACAATCGCATGATAAAATGGTAAAAATAGCGTTTTTTCAATTTTTTGGGGTTAATTTTGCGTCTATCAAAAAACTTTTACGGTTATTCCCTAGATTTTAATGCATATTATCAGTACAAGAAAAAAAATTTGCTCCGCGACTTTCGGGAAACGAGTTTCCGTGTTTCGAAAAAAAGTACAGAGGTGTTATTAATTTTTTTTTTGAGAAATCTATACAAGACATAAAAACTCTTTTACGGTTATTCCCTAGATAAAGATTCAATGCATCTACCTTATTTTGTTCCAAAGCATATTTAGTAACGGTTGTCGAGATATAAGGTCTCCCGTTTTTAGAAATTTTTGAAATGTCGGTATGCATACTCTTAATATTGGTAATGCTCAGATTCCGTAGTGGCGAGTAGTGGAACTTATTCAATGAAAGAGTCCAAATCGCCGATCTACTTACCTACTATAGTAGTACAGTAAACGGAGAATATCGTTGTATGGCATAGATTTAATTAACTTGTCTAAGGAGAATTAGTTCAGTCACTTTAGGAAATCAATGTATGGGGAAGTTGGCAAAATTAATAACAGATGGGACTCTATGCAGTATGATACCTTAGGGTGAGGTGTTTCAGAATATCAGGCGTCCCCCCCGCCACACCTGACGCGTCACCCCCCTGGCCCCCCGAATAGGTCCCCCTACGTGGTTTTCCTCTATTTATCAAAAAACTGTAACAGATAGAAGGAAAATGTTAAGGACAAAAATAGTCCTTAATAAATTCTCTACAAAATAGGTAAAGCACATTTTTTGATAGGACTAGTAATTTACCCGCAATAGCCGGTGAAAGTATCGTAATTTTTTAATAAGAACCAAATTTTTTTTATTTTACTCAAATTGCTGAAAATTCATAAGAGCTACAAGAAAATGGTCAAAGAATGAATTAATTGCTATAGTTTTAGCTATAAAATGAGCTATTATTTATTTTTGCACGGCTCATAGTTTTTGAGTTATAACATAAAATTCCAATGACAGAAGTCTTAAAAATGGAACTTTTCATACAATTTGTATTGAAATGCTGTGATATTAAAATTTAGGTTAAGCCTGTTTTTCACAAGCATGTGAAAGATAAAAAATGTATTGGAGTATGATTGGGTCTTTTTAGTATTTCAAGATATAATCCTTTCGAAGTTGAATGCACTTTTGCCAGTCATGTTTCAAAGCCATTATCCCAGTTTTCCAGAAGGATTCCTCAAGGTTAGGATATGGGTCAAAAGCATTGGCACCCGGCGATTCGAGGGTTTGTACAA
Source organism: Ceraclea dissimilis (assembly GCA_963576895.1). Classification (NCBI taxonomy): domain Eukaryota; kingdom Metazoa; phylum Arthropoda; class Insecta; order Trichoptera; family Leptoceridae; genus Ceraclea; species Ceraclea dissimilis. The sequence continues at coordinate 4,482,566 of OY756360.1, forward strand.
GTCCTGTTCTGAAGTTAAGATGAACACTACTGATTAAAATCAGATCACTGGAATCTCTGCTATCACCTAACTAATAATTCCGCGATCTTTGAAAAATTAATCCATGTCTTTATCAACGTTCTCCAGAACTACTGCATTTTATTGCTTTCCGCTTCAAGGGTTGTGTTTGACACCTTGCTGTGCCCATTCAAAATCTGGCACTTACTTTCTAATCATGGCATATGATGGAACAGACTCCATTAATGAACCCGATATTTCTTTTATGGTTCGTGTCGGTCTATGACCTTAGATAAAATAATATTTTATCACGGATCGCAGCTGACAATTTCACATTTTCACAAAAATGTCAAACACGTTGAAATAAAAATGGTGCCAAGAGTGCCAGCGTCGTCCTATCGATCTCAAATTTTGTAAATAGCCCTAATGAAGTTTAAATTATCTATATCAATAATGAACTTAAACTGGTCTGTACATTTTTTTCTCAGGGCTACGAAGTGTTCAGCCGAACCTCGTATCTTACACAGACATACACTAAATTTTCTTCTTTAATGATCTTGACGAATCCTTCTGCAAAACTGGGATACGGCTTTGAAATATGGCTGGCAAAAGTGTATTGAACTTCTAAAGAATTATACCTTAAAATACTTACAAAATCCAGTCATACTCCAATACATTTTTTATCTTTCACATACTTGTGAAAAACAGGCGTAACCTAAATTTGAATATCACAGCATTTCAATACAAATTGTATGAAAAGTTCCATTTTTAAGACTTCTGTCATTGGAATTTTATGTTATAACTCAAAAACTATGAGCCGTGCAAAAATAAATAATAGCTCATTTTATAGCTAAAACTATAGCAATTAATTCATTCTTTGACCATTTTCTTGTAGCTCTTATGAATTTTCAGCAATTTGAGTAAAATAAAAAATTTTTGGTTCTTATTAAAAAATTACGATATTTTCACCGGCTATTGCGGGTAAATTACTAGTCCTATCAAAAAATGTGCTTTACCTATTTTGTAGAGAATTTATTAAGGACTATTTTTGTCCTTAACATTTTCCTTCTATCTGTTACAATTTTTTGATAAATAGATGAAAACCACGTAGGGGGACCTATTCGGGGGGCCAGGGGGGTGACGCGTCAGGTGTGGCGGGGGGGACGCCTGATATTCTGAAACATCCCACCCTAAGGTATCATACTGCATAGAGTCCCATCTGTTATTAATTTTGCCGACTTCGTGCTGCAAAAGGACTGAGCTAAATGGGCAAATTTGTATGGAGCCTGGTCCATCTGCAGCCAGAAATAATTTTGATATTTTCTAGTATATTTTATACCTACAATTACTGTGTAGAAGTTTTATCGCCGTGGTTGACATAGGAAGTGAGTAAATCGCATTTAAGTTTTAGAGCTTTTGCATCGTTTTACTAAGTAATCTGGCTTATTTAAAGGGCAAAAATGAAAAATTAAAATGAAATAACACAAATAGAATATATTTATTTCAATTAAGTACGTTTTACTACTACTACCATCACGGTATATCCCAAATGTCTATTGTTTATTGTTTATTTTCGTCCTTGACCTCATATTAGGCACCTGGCATATCAGACACATCAAAGATATACAATATGGTAAATGTACTAACAATATATGCATTTACAAGAATAGTAGAAATATAACAAACCCTAAAGTATATCATTCAAGGACCAACAGAGTGTAAAGTGCTCTGTTGGCCTGTCGTTTTTCTTTTTATTCAGTTACAGGTTTGGTCAAATGAACAGCAGAGTAAGAGACAACATACATACAATAATATAACACAAACAAAATATCGAAAGAGTTTATCATATTATCATTGAGTTAGGAGACAGGGCAAAAAATAAAGGGGTAATCAACGAACGCTGTGTGCATAAAAAATACGCGGACTCAGGCGTATATTTCTCTGAGGAATTACTTTAAGTGTAACAATAACAGTACTTTGAGGCAAGCCTTTTATTGTGTCTTTTAGAGTAAAAATAAATAGATTTTAGTGTTGTACAGTGATCGCGATGTAGTGCAAATAGTAAGATTAGGGTTTAGGGCATAAGTACTGCTTATTTGTATTATTTATCTCTACAAAACATTTATAATTAGGATCGCGTTAGTAGTTTTTTTATTATCCCTTTAACGGGCAAACATCCCTTAATACTACCTTTCCCTGATGGATTACAGCGTAACGTCCATATAGTAAAAGTTAGTCCTTAGGAGGTGTACTTTCATTTGACATACCTTTCGTTGATGGCCGCCGATGGACCAAAATGCCCATTCTCCTTTAAAGTCTAAAGGTGTAATCCCACTCTCCGTAACTTTTCATGTACTATACTTACATAATGCTACATGATGGACAAGACTAATTTTGGTTGATGTCAAAACTCAGAAAATCTCTCAAAAACTTATGTAATAATTAATAAGTAAACAACGTGAAAATCGATAAGGTATTAACAATAATTATTGTTGAAGATTTTCACAATCATCATTTTCACAATCAAGATTTTCACAATCATCCACGTTTTGATATTTTCCGATTTTCGGGAAACATTGTGTTTATTAAATTGATTTTTTAACTTGAATTTTTTTTATTTACAAATTTTTATTCTTGTAAAGCGTTGGATTTTTTCTACAGCCGTAGCTCTTCGTGGTGTAGTGGATATGATCCCTACTAAGCGAGACGAAGGTCTGGGTTCGAATCCCAGCCGGGGTGAACTGAAATGGCGAATGTTTCTCGAGTGTAAAGTGATCACTTAAGCCAGCCGAGGTCGGTCGTAAGCCCGAGAATGTTCATCCTCAATTCTTCTATACTGTTGTGGGAATACTTCAATGATTTTTTAACGTCAAGACGAGTGACCGCAGTATGATAATGGCAGCTGAAAGAATGACCGAAACGCAAAAAATCAACACGAAAAGCTTGAGACTACTTGAAAACCAAAAAATATCTCAAATAAGGGGAAAAACGGCGCAGGAACATCAATTGATCTTTACTCTGAGGATGTAAAAAAAAATCAAGTTTTTTTATGTCTTCTCTTAAGGTATACCAGCAACATGAAGTGCTTGTTTATTCTTCTATCGGTGATGTGTTACATCACCCACCATGCACATTGTGTTCAACTCTCTCAACAAGAAGTGGAGGATGCTATTGCCAGTAATAATATGCCAGGCAGCCAACGACAATGTAAGCATTGTTCTTTCTATCTCTGTTAGGAATAGTGGAGATAGGGACCACCTAGAACAAAAATTAGGTTTGAAAAATAATGTTAAGTGGCTTCAATCTTCGCTATTCCTCACAAGAAATTGGTGAAATCCAGCATTAGAGTCGCAAAGATATTGGTTTAACAACTAGTTTTTACTTTTTCAAAAGCTATATTAGCAATCCATGCAAGCGACAAGAGATATGTATGTTGCAGTTTTAAGTTTTTATATGTGTATATGTATTTTCATTTATTTTAGGGTATTGCATAATTGAGGATTCAAGCAATCGTGAGACAAGCTTCAGCTCATCCACGGAAGTTGGCCTTCTAGCTATTCCTAAGGGCTACTGCACGGCAAAGGGTACTCTATGTTATCCATGCAGTAGTAAGTTTTTATTTATTAATTTACTTATTAATTTATTCTTTCATCATTAACAAGCCTTTAACAAATACGAAATTACTATTTTTAATTTACTATCCTCCTCCATGAGCCATGACCAGATGGGCGCCCTCGTGTAGTGTGATAATGCTGGCTGCTCTCACTTGGTCGCTTCAACGCATTTTTATGTACCATACACATATCCATATTATATATGTACCGTATGTACTATTATATGTACTTACCACATTTATTATATACGATACTTAAATTACGCATATCAAAATTTTCAGGTCTGACATCAAACGATCCCAACCCATCACTACAATGTGGCAAAAAAATATTCAATTTATCAGGATTTTCAACATGGAATGATTATGTCGGTAACTGCAAAGACAAGGGAGACGACAAGGGAGATAAGGGAGGCGACAAAGGAGGAGATAAGGGAGATGATAAGGGAGAAAAGGGAGGCGACAAAGGAGGAGTTAAGGGAGATGATAAGGGAGATAAGGGAGGCGACAAAGGAGGAGATAAGGGAGATGATAAGGGAGATAAGGGAGGCGACAAAGGAGGAGATAAGGGAGATAAGGGAGGCGACAAAGGAGGAGATAAGGGAGATGATAAGGGAGATAAGGGAGGCGACAAAGGAGGAGATAAGGGAGATGATAAGGGAGATAAGGGAGGCGACAAAGGAGGAGATAAGGGAGATGATAAGGGAGATAAGGGAGGCGACAAAGGAGGAGATAAGGGAGATAAGGGAGGCGACAAAGGAGGAGATAAGGGAGATGATAAGGGAGATAAGGGAGGCGACAAAGGAGGAGATAAGGGAGATGATAAGGGAGATAAGGGAGGCGACAAAGGAGACGACAAGGGTAGTAAGCCAACACCATCATCATCATCAAAAGCACCACCAACTCCATCACCAACTCCACCACCAACTCCACCACCAACTCCATCACCAACTCCATCAGCATCACCACCACCACACAAAATATACTAAAACTAATAATTTATTTACGAGTATAAAATAGGGTGTCTCACGGATGACGCAAGAAGTAATTTTGATAGGAAACACGGGTTTTTAATGAATAATAGAAAATTTATTTTTATTTCACAAAAAAATACAGTGTGACGTTATGCATGGAATAGCATATCAGGGAAATGGCCTCCACGCTTTCGCTGCAGCACACGCACTTTTTTTTTCGATATTTTCCATGACCGCTTTGCATAAATATGGCTGAATTTCATATATACAGCCCGTAATTATTAATTACTTTAAGGGGTGAGTGGCTGTAGGCTTCTTGGCATAACCGTAGATTTCAAGAAAACTCAAAAAAATGTCCAACGGCTTTAGTTCACATGATCTGGGTGGCAAATTAAGATCACCAAAATGAGAAACTACACGACCAGAAAATGACCCATGCAGTAATTCATCTTTTTCTCGGGCTGTATGGCATAAAATACGGTCTTATTGAAACAACATATCGTCCACATCCATATCTTGGTATTCAGGCACAAAAAACTGCATTATCTTTCGTATTATCTAGCGCCATCAACTGATATATCCTGATCAGCCGCATTTTTAAAAATGAATCCGCACCAAACAGTTGTAGGGAGTATGAACATCCTCTACTTATGTATACCTCTTAAGGTACATTAGATCCTAAGACATTTGTATTGTACATATCCTTCTGTTTATCATTTTATAAATTAGTCCACAATAAACCTTGGTCCCAACAACACGCATTTTACTTATAACAACCTTCTGATAACTATATAGTATCGCCTTACACTAAACAGTGACACTTTCTGGAAGAATTTGTTCGTCAACCATCAATACACCAAAACACCAAATTTGTCAATTTTGTAGATAAACGAAGCCATCAAGATGAAAAAGGGCCTCAACGCTTAAAATGATTTTGTTTCATTAAATATTATTTTCCTAGAAAAATAGCTATCCACTTGCTGTCCATCCACCAAAAAAGTGTGGAGGCTATTCACCCGATGTGTTATTTTTACACTGTGCACTTTTGTGAATCAAAAAGAATTATTCCTTAAAAACCTGGGTTTTCTATCAAAATTCCTTTATGCGTCATCCATGTGACACCCTATATAATAAATTAACAATGCGCGACCTAACAGTATGACAATACACAAAAAAAACACAACATTATGCCTCCGCCAAACGTGCGCGAGATAACACGAGCTTTTAGTGTTCATATGAGTAAAAATGCGTGTGGATGGAAGGTTTTCTTGACGTGTACGTAACCGACCGTCGACGCCTTTTTATTCGTGAACACCAAATGTTAGTGTTGGTTCGCGCACGTCTGGCGGAGGCATTAACATTATTATGCACTGGTTTACATTCTAATCATGTGCCTAAATCCGCGTACATTATCCGATCAGACTTTACATCAAACTGAAGCCATTTTAACAACATCTTGCAGCCAGTTTGAATGTTATCAAGTCTAAGCAAACCTTTAAAGGAAATTATTTACAACTAGATCTATTTAATTTATACCCTCAAAATAATTCCAAACAAGATGTTGGGAGCCAATAGTTCGAGTCATAATCATAACTAACGAACCGCGGTCAATCAAACATTAATAGGTACATACATTTCAATTACCCATATAATTATTAATTTACAGAGTTAAATTAAATAATATGTATTATACCTAAGCCATTATTGTATTTATATATAAGAATCCATGCCATATTATTGAATAAATAAATAAATTATAACGAATCCAATGACTTTGATTGCACCGTTTAGTGACAAGAATTGAATCAAAAGCTAGTTTTTAGCAAATGTTTATAATGGACAACTGTCGATTGAGCGTTGCGTTCCTCAGGTGTTCCCCTGTTGTGGGAAGGGAAAGGACTGATACTACAGCCTACCTCCTTAGAAGAATCGAACAATTTGTGAGAATAAAATTCTGTGATATAATATGATTATACACAATAATACCATGAATATCGAAGAAAATGATCAACACTGCCTTCAGTCGTGATTTTGACATCCTTGTCTTCGTTGGGCGCTCCTCGCCCTCTTCCTACCACTGCAGTGCACTGTCGGCTTTGTCTTCGGGTCTCGGGATCGTACTCGAATATCCAGGACTCATCTTCAGTAACTACACGGCCCATCCAGACTCTACCTTCACTCTCAATGGGGGACAGTAAATCAACTTAAAAACTGAATCAGTCATTTCCCAGCAAACATAAAAGGTTGTAATTTGGAGTTAATTACCTTCATTATGTCACTGATACTTTGGTAACCTCACCTAAATCGGAAATAAAGACGTTGATTTGATGTTCATTTTAACCAAAATGGGGAGCGGAAGCACGTGCCTATGACGTCGAATGGAGGTAATCTAAGAAACTCTAACCAGACATTTTTCGACCAATTTGGTTGACTTCAACCAGTGTGAGGTAAATTTCACATAAAATTTACTGATTTATCGACCTGTTTAGGAAATTATGACCTAATGAGCGCATGCGCGCATAATAGAACATATAACCTTCATTATTTTATTATTTCATCACACGCATCCATTTAGGTTATATTACTTTGACAATGGCGTTTAAAATATTCATCAAACTGCATAAGCACTTTTTTATCACTGATTTTACGTGCATATATAGCAAAAATGACATGCGGTGCATATCTAATCGTATATTATGAATTCTGTGACCGAATTGAAAAACTTGTCTCGGAAGGACACCCGTACTTTTTTAACACTTTGGCATAAAGAATGTTAAATGATGTAGGCGTAATGTTGGCCGTACGATAAAAAAAATAATCTGAAATACGAGTAGGTATATTCCAGATATTGTTAAAGTTTAGGAGAAATGTTTTCGTTTACAAACAACGTTAAGTATCGAGGGTATAAAATTTCCACTATGTACTTTCATTTCATGCGAAAGAAAAAGCGTCATTTCACTACTCATTACTCCACGAAAAACTCATCTTACAATCTCGGATAAGTAACTGAAAACATAATTCACGCTGATGATACGTAAATAATAAGAAAAAAATGTTAATACACATACATTGTTTTATCCATACCATGGCGATATTCTCTAAAAAACTATTTTTCTTGAGACACCTCTCTCCACACGACGTCTGAAAATATTATTCTGAATCTGAAAAATATTACAATCTTACGTATCTACTTATACAGGATGTAAGATTAATTATATCTACATTGTTTTTCATCCACAACGTTTTCGGCACATGAAAAGACCCTGTCTTGATGTATGCCTTTGCTATGTTACTGCAGTATGAGTTAAAAGATAATTAATAATCATTATTATAATGCTTATATTCTACATGAACTACAAGACCATTCTGGGTAGTGAGGTCAGTAGGCTTTGAAATTATCATCTTTATAAAAACAACAATGCAAAACTCCGGGAGACAAGATGTTAAACATAGCTTGCAAGATATAAAACCTAAGCGGATTAGAGAGAAAACTAAAGATTCAGATATGACTTATAAAACAGCCTCACTTTAGGTATAGTTAGGACAAAAGGTGACCGACGGACCAACAGAACCTCAGCTGAACCGAACACCCATGGAGAGGAACCGAACAGTCATTTTTTTAAATAAACCCAAATACACCTTTGTACACTTCACTTGAAAAGCTTGTGTCGTGAAGTGGAGTAGGTCGTCATCGGGGATCAAAACCGCGCTTACTGGGATTAATTGATTAACAGTCGAGCGCGTTAACAACCAGGCTATTAACCACCTCATATTATGGTCCGATAATATAAAAAAAGGTAATTGTATGTCCGTGGCAGAGAGTGGAAATAGACAGCGGGTTATGGAAGCGGGAAAGGGGGGCGTGTATCCATCACTAGATTAGTTTGGGCTGATGATGATGATCTATGATTGATTGTAATAAATTACATACACTTACGAGTATATTAGCAAACCTTGATCATGCAGTACTGTACTTAGCAGAAGATAGTATTTGACAGAAGACAACATTATTAATTACATTCAAGTGAATTCAGGTTGACAAGTCTATACACTCTTCATACAATATTATATTATCAAACTTTCCAAAACTTTCAGTGAGGAAAAGTCTCGGAGGTAAAACATGTGTCGTAGTGTAGGTAGCTACTCGAGGAAGAATTTACTAAGTGATTAATTTCTTTAGAACGACATTAATTACATCGTAACAATTATGAATATTGAAAGTACGTACCTCTCCGAAAGTAAAAGTTGAGGGAAGTCCGGATAACAGAAACGATCGATGCATCGAAAAATAAATCTATTACATAATCATATGTGCTAGTACACCCCTCCTCCCTGTCGTCAATTCTTTGTTGCCCAAGGTAAACAGTTTTAGTTTTTGTAACATTCCTAGGAACCCCCCACCGTCAAAAAAAATTTGTATGCAGTTTTAAAAAATAAAAAATTCATAAAAAAGGTCCTACTCCCATGAAAAGTGTAAATCCGGCTCTGGCCAGACGTACGTGGATAGAAATTTTCGGGATATTTCCGAAATCGCTTAATACCTACGAGTATATTTTCAAAAAATTTAATTATATAAATATTGACTAATGGAGACGTTAATTCTGATAGAAAGTTCGTCGTCGCGAACTATACTTGACTACTCGTACTTGTTATTAAAATACAGCATGTAGAGAATCCGATGTTCTTACAAAAAATATATATATCATTTAAAAATAATTTTTCGATGTTTTTAATCACCTCTATGTTCAGAAATTATTCTTAGAGCAAAGTTTCATGTAATCATTAGCTATGGAGAAATTTCAGAAGACGATGATATTATTCAAGGTTTTCAGAAAACTTCCAAACAATACATAGAGAACTTGGGAACTTTTCAGTATGAAAAAAAAAATGTAAGTATATATTATTTATTTTGTTTGTCTCCTTCCCGAGAGACACCAATAATTGTAGAATAAACCTCACCCTTTTTATCGAGTGTCCTGCAAAAATCACGTGTTTCTTAAATTTCTATAAGACATTTTCACCTATGAGAAGGTTGAGAATGTTATACGGGTGGACCATTAGTCCTTGCACTTTTGAAATGGCCCTAAAAATAAAATTACAGTTGGTATTTAATTTTTTTTTTTTAAGAAGAACAACAATAAACGGGAAATTATTTTTCTAAACACAATATCCTGCCGCTGACGTTCCTCAAATCTGGGTATGATTTTTTTCTAAAAAAATTCGGCCCTAAGCGTGAAGTATTGACAATTTCCTCTCGAATATTCAATTTTGGTTGATGTATTGTCACTGATTGATTCACATAGACCTGACTTTTGAAATAACATCATAAAAAAACAGGTGGGATTAGATGCGGGCTGCTGAGAAGTCATGGAATATCTCTATAGAGTAAAGTGAGAGAAGTTCCAGAACAAAATAATCTCGCGGAGAGGAGATACTCCATGGCCTTCCCGCAGCTCTATAAAATAGGGTCTACGTAAATAAACTAGCTATAATAATCCAACTGAAATCAAATATTCACGAGGAAATCTGGTTTTGAAATTTTCGAAACATACCTACGCTATGTATAGAAAAGTTTAATAAAAATTAGGGGTCAGATATGAGGAGGGCCAGCAGCAACATGGAGGACATCTTGATGATACGGTGTTTAGTAAATGAATTTCCCAGCTATTGTTGTTCTTATTAATAAATTATTTTTTAAATACAAACAGTATTTTAATTTTTATGGCCATTTCAAAAGTGCAAAGACTTTTGGTCCACCCTTTAGTTATTTAATACCCACAATACTAGCTGATTTGCCCACTTTTGGGATAAATCGTAATTAAAATAAATCGTAAGTAAATAAATAAGTACCTATATTATTGGCATTCTGAAACTGGTGGTGGAACTGTCAATGAAATTTTTCAGAAAGTGACTTGTATTCCACTCATATTAACGAATAAGCAAAAGAGAGTAGACCCACTCTAATGAAATACGGAAGCTAGCTATCAAAAACTATCGTTGCATTTAGTAAAACTTTATAATAGTGGTGAGTATTTATAATTGGAGACCATTTGAAGCTCGGAAAACCAACTGAGGACGTACAAGTGAAAGAACTTCAAAATTCTACCAAAACTCTTGAACGGTAAAATTATTTTAAATACAAAGTCAAACTCCTATATCCCTAATCAGATTTTATAAAACAGTATATAGGTTAGTAATAACAAAAAAGGGGTAAGCATATAGCCATGATATAGTACAACGTTATTCATTTTGAGTAGTGAAAATTTATATCCAAAAAAAGAACCTGCAATGAAATTTACATTTTCCAGCAAATTTAACATCCACGGCGAACAAACTCCCTCCCCTTTCCTCCCAGTTGTCAACAATTTATGGCCTTGTTATTATGGGCATAATGTATGAATATAGAAGGCTTTTACGGAGCTATTTTATGTATCTGAAGAGCAGCCATCGAACTTTATATCAGGAGAATATCTACAAATAAATCTTCTATATTTATTACGCAATTCTATTGTAACAAAATAATAAAAAAACTTCATGACTCCGTAAGAGTATTTCCCTATTAAGTTTTGGTAATTCATCATAGCTACCTATGTTCTAGTATGTACCTAGTACCTATCTCCTATTTATTTATTGTTTGGCAACGTCGAAGTATTGTCACATCATTAAAGTCTGACATCCAGCGCCTCCAGCCACTGGAGGAATTCAGAGGATAGGCTGGCAGCACTGTCAATGGTACTGGGGTAAGCACGTATATGCCAATCACGCAAGATGTGCTGCATGGTTTGCTTCGGGTGTCCACAGTCGCACTCACGCCCTGACTCTTTCGGGGTAGGCAGAAAAGATAGAACGCCAATTTATTGACGTCCTGTCTTTACACAAACTCCTTGTTTCCGTCATATTCATACGATTTGTCATACAAGCCTTCCGGTGTCTATTACCGAAAACGAGTCTGTCCTTGAGGATCCAGTCGACATGATCGGTCTCGGACAGCCGCGCTTCCTCATACCCAGTATTTCCTATCACCCAATTTTCTTGTCGTCATTCATTCTCTCAACTAGCCTAAACCAAAAATCTATCGTTTAATTTTCCTAAGACGAAGTAAAAAGTCTTCTTCTATAATAGGAATATCTCTATGGAAGGTCCGTTGCCGCGTGGATTAGCCGTCGACACCCGACGGAGTCTGTAATTGCCCAGGCACCCGATCACGAGTGAAAAATATGGAGAGAATATTAAAAATAAAAGATCACATTAGTAATAAGACAACATCGTCGCCTACCGCCATCTAGCCTGAGCAGTGAGCATTCATAAAAGTGGTTGATTTGCTTATTATTTCATCTTTAAACCTTTGTAGTATAGTAGTTTCACAAACAGAAAAACTAAACAATGGGCATCAGTAGGTATACCTATAACTGAATTTGCTTTTCGACACGCATAACAAACATTAGGATTTAAGACATGACATATCATTTTTATTTTTTTCTAGTCTATTTAAGTAGGTCACCAAAGACACGTTCAATTTAATGACCTTTCTTAATATCTCAATATTGTATTCTTATGTCTCAAAACGTATTCGCGTGGGATCACTAAAAATCTTCTTGGAAGTAATGGTACGAAAACATAAAACATTAGCAACTATAGTGGGATGTACGAGTATGAACGAGTCATGGAGAGAATAACACAAACCTGCAGAAACAACATCCTTTTTAGTCCATAAAAGTCAATACTAATAGTTTTATATGTAAAAATAAACAAGAAATCAATGGATAAAGATATAGATGGGCCAAAAGCATGAAGGTGGGCCGCAAAACCTAATCATGAAGAAGACAAACAACTGAAAATCTTAACGAAAAAAGTATGCATTATTATAGGACAAGATTATTTATTAAATTTTCAATAAAAAGGACATTACAAAAACTATAAACGTACTTCTTTTGCCAGATATTTGACATCTTTTGTCTTTAATTAAGTTGGCTATTTGTAGAAGTAACACAAGTGAACAAAAAACGGGACAACCTGGTTGTCTTCCAATAGTAAATGCATTGATTTCTGGGTTGCAACATGACAAACGACTAGCGCCGCAGGCAAAAAAAATCGTAAAAAAAACTATGATGTAATGGATTCTCACAATAATTATTGAAAATTCATGACACGATGAAAGAACGATATGGTAATAATGTGATTAATTTCTCCTGTGTATGAAATGGTGAGTTGAACCCCCAACCCCCCCCCCCCCCTCCACCCTGCCTACGCCCATGTAAGTAGGTACCTCTAGATAACAACGACATACATACAAAATATTTTTATTCCGAATTATTGATACGCGAAAAAAACATAACCCTTTAAACGATAATTTGTATCAAATGCATCCTTTTTTGTGTAATTTAATTCAACCATTTCCATTAATACTGTTTTAAAAATCGTGAATAAAAATGCGCAAAATCGTTAAATAAAATATGTATCGGTAAAATGAATATGCAATATGCATGCTACGGTTTTTTTGCCCATCTAGAGTAGAGGAGATTTATAATATACCTACATAGGCAGATAACTGGGCCGGCGGATGCAAAAAAATATTGAATTCAATTGAGTACATTGTATGCTTTTTTGAATTTATGTTTAACTTATATGTCAAAGTTGGGTTGATTGGGAGAAATCGCCAACTGGCGATAAATCCGCCCTTTGTATGTAAATTTATATGCAATAAAGTTTTTATTTATTTCCTCTTTGAATGTAATCGACGCTTATAAACGTCCAGTATTCATATAGAATCTCTCTTTCAGTGCTCAAAGCAAATAAGGTACATCTCAACTGATTCACAAAGTAAATTCTCTGTAAAAATGTTGCTTATTTACGGTAGTTTAAAACGTTTGCACAAAAAGGCAAATCCCGGTATTTCTCCGAACAAGCGAGCGGTTAATAAGTTAAAAAGCCAAAGGCAAAGTTAAAATTATTTTCAAAAATGTTAAACCAAGAAAGTTTAGATGCGATGAAAAGTAAAAAGTCGCGGTATTTGTGTAATAAAGTAACGCTAACAGACTTATCGCTGCAAAGCTCTACAGTCTACACTCTCCTACACTTTTTACCTTTACCCAATAACTCTTTTATCTGAAAGTAAAATCGCACTTGTTGGCAAAGTAAAAACTCGACAATTTACAAACTCTGATAAATTTAACCGAGGAAAGGTAGAGAATAAACTTTTTTCATACTTTAAAGCGACCACAACGCGTATTTTAAAATATTTATTAAATTTTCAGGATTTAAGGCGATTTGTCTTCGTAATCCCTTTCCGATATGAAAACAAAAAATACTATTTCTATCTGTTTCTCCATGCCTTTAATGTAGACGGTGAGAACAGAATCTGTGTTCCTTTTTCTCATAATAATCATTCGTCATCTACCTTCATTAGTTTTTCCTCAAAAATCCATTAGTTCTTACTAAATGAAACACATAAGATAGATCTAAGTCGATTCCCAGATCTAGCTATATTTACTGACCTCTACTAGGTATATGTTATTCAACATTCATTCTAAAGAGCCAATCCTATTTCTAAGATATTATGAAAAATAACATTACAAAAAAACTTCATGCAAAACAATCTAAAAAGACACGGAGAGTGTTTTTTCTCTTCTAAATGTGCCCATAGAGAATATTTGTAGATGTAAAATAAGGACAACTTTAAAAACAAACTGAAATGATAAAATTGTTCTTTAATGACTAAAGAACAGCGAGATCTGGAGAACTCTTGAGAATCGGGAATGTGCATTTAAATGAATTGCTTCTTGCTGCTTTCAAATGAATGGAAGGCTTCACACGATTACTAAAACCTTTTTATTATTTTCAAGTCCTTCGTGTTCCAGATCCGTTCTATACAAAAACATACAAAAAAAATAAACTGGATATTTTTTCTTTCGTTATGCCACGGGACTCATTAAGCAAGAATTATTGCAGCCACACCCTTTCAAACCTGCTCCACAGTCAGTCTATTTAACAATACCAATTTTTAACAAAAAAAAAGTTTTTATGTTGAAAGTTTTGCACAAAAGCTTTTTTATCTTCTTGAAATTGATGTAACGTAGGTTAGTCTGGACATGACACGATATTTATGCACTGCCGTTCCAACTTGTCATCTCTCTTTTTCCTTACTATGTTTTATTTAACAGATTTGAGAATATCCAGAAAATGACGAGTAATATTATTTTATACATTTTGTTTAATTATCGTTATTATTCTCGGAATATTCTCTTTGTACATTTATTCACCTTTTTTTTATTAACAATACAAAGTTTTTACAGTAAAGTTTCAAAAGAACTTTGTGGCTGCTTTCATTTTCACATAGTTTTATCAATGTGACCTTCCCTTTTAGAAAGTTTTTGGAACAAAGGAAGACATTATTTTCTCAAAACATCACCAACGACTCACATACCTATTCACTATGAATTCTTTCTTGTGGTTGGTAACTGTAAACTCCGAGATTTATTTCTTGTTATTTTCTCTACAATGGTTTTTCGTTACAAGTTTCAGTAGGTAGTGATTTTTAATTGAATAGCTTTGAAATTCTATATCAAACCATAATGATTATACGAGAATAGGATTTCAATGTAGCTATAGGTTTTCATACTTACCTACCTATCCACATATATGTATACCTATATTCATATCTGAATACTCTGTTTGTTCAAGCAAATCACGGTAGAATTCCTCTAAAAAGAGACTATATTTACGGCTTTATCATTCGAACATCGCATCGGTAAAAAAAATACGATACGAGCCTTTGTTTGAAATATGAAATCCAAAAAGTTTTTTTATTTCGCACAGATGTGCTGTAACAGATTGGACTAGTATTGAAATTAAAATATTCGCAGCCTGGATTAATCCAACACGAATCTGAGTACCTCTCTAGTAATTAATTATACAGAAAGTTTTTAAATCACCGTCATTAGACATGTTACAGTGACATATTAGTATTGTAATTAATATAATATGTAATATGAACCAGGTGTTAACTTCCGTGACTATGTAATATTAACTAATTTATCACAGCAGCCTTGAGAGTTCCTATAACCACTGAATTATCACAATATGTCCAATTATTATTAACAGATATACAGCAGCGAAGGATGAACTTTCAGTGACTGTAAAACGGATGTTTATTTATTTATTTATCTACAAGACACACTCACAGACATTAAATACAAATAAGACTGAGAGAAAATTTCATTTTTTCACAGAATGCTGAGATGTTGAAATGCATGTTACTTGGGCAAAAGAAAAGGTGGAAAAAAGCGCGGCCGTCTATGAACCACTTAGCTCGACCGTTTTGACTAGTCGCTCAAGGGAAGGCGTGTTTTGAGTAAAAGGAATCGTAGAATTTGTATGACATAATTCATGAATGTAGCGGATGCAAGAAGTCTGTGAGAGAATAGGGAATTCTAACGATATTTCTTTCTCCCTGCTTTCTATCGAGCTTACTCGTATGTCTGCTCATCGGCTGACCTAATACTGTGATCAGTTTACACTTGAGCAACATTCTGTCATTCCAGTTTATCCCCGAGTCAATATTTTTCTCGAGTGTTGTATTGCTTTTGGCTTCAGTTCGAGGATTTCCCTAAAATTCTCGTCAAACTTCTTGATAACAGAATACCCTCCAATAGTCCAATATATGTATCTATGATTAACAGACTCATCCAACATAGAATATATCTATCTGTATTCTGTATATCTATGACACTGCGCTGAACTATATTGACAAATAAAATTAACTAACACTATCAATAAGCTTTCCACAGAGCTAGCGTGGAGAATTTGTTTTGATTATTTGTATGAGCTTTCATCAATGAAAATTTATTTTGTGTTATGTTTACAAGAACCCATTGTTTGATGTTCCGGCCAACCAACCGAGCCAACGCAACGTATGACACAATAAGAACAATAGTTTTCACACCTGAAACCGGAATGTCTCACACAATCACACAATCGACCTCACAGACGCCGACTAGACTTCGCCGAACAAAACATTAATCAGTTATTTATAGATGAACTTTTGCTACATATAAATAACACTACTACTCCACACTCACATTCATATGGGATTCTAATGTATCTATATTTTACCCATACATTGTTGTGGTATCTACAGAATTACAGTAGGTATTCATTTTTAATAAATAATGTAGTTACGTTGATCACTGAGTCACTTACTGATTGACCCTGTAGACGCTCTATGTATCTAGGTTTTTTTAATTATTATTTTCCACATTGAAGGACTCCCACGGGCTTAAGGTCCTCCGTATCCCCGGGTAGCCAGGAGGGAGCCCCCCGACAAACCCCACCCCTAACTTACATTCCTTCAGTGTCCTTGTCCAAGGATAGAAACATATTTACAATTTTCCACAAACAAATTTTATTATCTCTTTGATTTATATGTGTTTAAATTTATTTCCAGGGTATATTTATAATTTGAGATATATTTGGTATTTCCGCTATGTTAGGATTTTCAAGTATGCTTTCTGTGCACAAAATAGTCTTCTATTTCTTGCGAATAATTTGAGAAAGGCAGGAAAGACAAAGAAGAACAAGACCCTCAACATATTCTCACAACACAATTATGACTGAATGAAATAATTCAGTACGTATGTTCTTATATACTCAGTTGCTTGTCAGAGGTGGGCAAAAAGTTAACTTCGTTAATCTATAATCCGTTAACTAAAAAGTTAACTTCGTTAATCGTTAAAGCGTTACATTTTAAAAAATGTAACGGAAGTTAATGTTAATCTGTTAAAGCGTTAATGTAAAAAATCGCTGTTAAATGGCATGAAATATAACTACATTAGTACAACTACTATCACATTTACACTATCGCGATGTATCCCAACAAAGTGAAATTTCTTTTCCAACTTTCAACCCATATACGATACCACACATGACACCATACAACCCTTGGATTATCTAATGCCAGCGCCGCCAGTGGATGATGTCTTTGCAAACAATCAAATATTTGGACTTGACTAACGGAAGTAAAATGTAACGGAAGTTAAATAATCCGTTAATAATTTTTGGAGGTGAGAAAAACGTTAAATCGTTAACCAAAGTGTTAACTTCGTTAATTAACGATTAACGGATTAACGCTTTTCTGCCCAGCTCTGTTGCTTGTTACTCAACAGACATCGTATAGTGCCTACTACATATTATCATATTATAATATTCATTTTGTTCATTGTGTACGTCCACTCTTGGCTGGAAGCCAACAGCAATAAAATAAATATTGACAAATAAAAGAACTTATTAGGTAATATTGTGTCACTTGATAATATTCATACCATACACAATTTCTACGTAATAATGGTCCGGCAAAAGTGATACATATTTCATTATTTTAACAAATCAGATATCTACAGAGAATAGAGGTACTATATTCACTTATTCACACAATGTAGTATGCAATGGAAAGACAAATGTCTTCGAGATAAAATTAGAAATGAGGAGATCAGACGTCGAACAAAAGTTGCCGACATCGCAGAAAGAACAGCAAAGCAAAAATGGCAGCGGGCGGGACACGTGGCAAGACAGGACAGTGTCAGATGCACACCTAAAATCCTGAAATGGAGGCCCTGGGAGAACACAAGAGGCGTAGGAAGACCACAGAAAAGGTGGACAGATGACATTGTCCAGCTTACGGGTCGTAGATGGCAGCAGATAACCCAAGATAGAAGACAGTGGAAGAGTTTAGAAGAGGCCTATGTCCAGCAGTGGAACGCAAGTGGCTAGCAGTAAGTAAGTAAGTATGTGAATTTCCTTGGGAGGCCGCAAGATGGGCCTTCCAATGCTTACGAGTTGGCATTGACTGTGACGATATATCTTATTCTGTGTCAGTAATTGTTCAGTGATATTAGAGTGGCTACTACAGATAGAACTCGTACTATTGTCGTATTGGTCATAGTAAATAGGTAAATATCAACATAGTGACGGTACAGCTTCAGAGACCGTGACAGTCAATTTATTATTACAAGCTAACTCTCAAATGCTCTCTAAAACAAAGTAATGACGTCATACTCCTTTTTGATTGCTGGACAACCGCAGTTTCGCCCACGGTTCCTTTCGAAAATTCGTGCCACATCCAGCGACATAATTACCTATTCAAAAGGTTACTGAAGATGAAATAAGTACCCAATTAATTTAAAATTCAAAATGATGACTTCTATTAATTTTCTACAGGCTTTTATAAAGATAAAATAAATAAATAATAAAATAAAACGTAATACCAAATCGCGGGTCTAGTGCCGTAGGTAATGTCTGCCAACCAAGCATTTGTGACAATAAAATGAGATAAATTGTACACAAACCTACTTTTGAAAGTATGGAAACCAAAAACAAGATGCAGAAAAATAATATACTTACACACATACAAAAATAAAAATATAAAATAGGTGGTGGAGGATGGGATGAAGGACAGGGAAGGAATCAAGGGAGTTGGGAGTTGGATGGATTATTCATAAAAAAGTAATGATGCTTCACAATTTATTCTTGAAAGAGATACGTAAGTATGATGGTCGGAAATTTATTCAAAAACAATTAAATCTCAATATCATCACTCGGTTTCAACTGTATCGCCTAAATTTAAATATAGATGAGAAACAACATTTATTTGTATTTAGGAAAAAAAACAAGACATGAAACAAGCAAGCGTTTTAGTAGTATAAATCACTTACCTATTCTTTATCTTGACTTCTTCATTCAGCGTTAAGAATTAATCCAGTATTGTTTTTCCACATTAAATGTATGGTTGCATCACATTTAAATTCACTTCAAAATTCACAGGTATTTTATTATTAAACTTTGGTGTCTATCAACTTAACTCCCTGTATATTTTATACAGTCGAGCGAATACACTGAATAGGAAATCACTCAACAAAATCACTTCATGTGAAAATTTTTAGCTACATATCACTCGTTTCACAATTTTCAAACTTTTAATAGGCAGCTTTCAAGAAATAACTATATTATACAATTTTTATTGGCGCATATTATTCGTCTACCACTTATAAATACTTTCGAAGGATTCAAGCATGAGCTAGAATTATATTTTTCTCAAAGAAAGTTGAAAAATCTATGAAAAAATATGTATTTTTGTTATATTCAGAGAAAATTGACGAATACACAAAATCTTTTAAATGCGAATGTTAACATTTAATACTTTACTTTAGCCATTCACCTTATTAGAAAGGTGTATGTACATAATTATTAAATTATTTATTTATAAATTGACACCAACTTGACATTTAACAAGTACTTAATTAATTTTAATTAGGTCTACCTACTTAATGTTTTCTATTGAACAAACATCAACGTGTAATCCAAAGTGTTCTGAAAAGAAAAGAAAATAATGATTATTAGAGAGGTGTCGAATCTCAACATTGGGCGATCGAAAATATCAGAATTTTGTATAATTTTATATTAAGAGTATGCATACCGACATTTCAAAAATTTCTAAAAACGGGAGACCTTCAGCCCCTTAGCCCCCCCCCCCCCCCTCAAACGTTGAGTGACAGTACTTTTTACCATGTGACGACATTCAGCCCCCCACCCCCCCAAATTGAATCCTGAATCCGCCACTAAGTCGTCATGGTAAAAGTCGGTAGAATAATCTAGTAGAATAACACCTAGTAGAATAGTAGAATAGTAGAATAACACCTCAACCTCAGAACCTAGTAGAATAACACCTCACATCAATGTTTCCGTCTACCGCATACATCTTTCAACGTTACACCTACATACATATCTACATTAATTTCAGTTATTAATGATTTCTTCTACGAAGCATCATAGAAAATCCCATAATTGTTTCCTCGCAAGAAAACCATCAATAATGCTTTGTAATATAATATTTCCAATATATTTCCTTCTAAGAACGTGTAATTTAATATTGGTTTCTAACCCTCACTCACTCACACTAAAATCACCATTGTTGTAAAAATAAATTGTAATAATTTATTTGCTTTTTCTTGCGCTGTAGCTCAAGTAAAACAATAACAATAAAAAGATGTAGGTACATAATTCATCATAAAAAATTAAAATATTAGATTATTAAGTTTCCCAAGCGGTGGTGGCGCGAGGTTGTGAGACAAGATATGAGAAACTGTGGAGAATCCCCGGAATATGCACACGATAAAGCCGAGTGGCAGCGGAAGACGAGAATGGCAGACCCCACCATCATGTGGGAATAATAGGTAATTGCCCAGGGAGAGAGAGAGATACTGCCAATTACTGTATAGTGTGTAAAAAATACATATTATAACCCAACGAAAAACGAGTATCAGAAAATGAATCATTGCGTGATTTATTGTGGACCTAATTTGATTAAAAATAAGTATAGTAAATAAAAAAATGAAAATTAATGGAAATAGATGGGCACCCAGACTCGTAAAGTGGAGGCCATGGGAAAACAGAAGAAGTGTGGGGAGGCCCCAGAAAAGATGGGCGGATGACGTGACCTCGATAGGCAGTGGGTCAGAAAGGCGAGAGATAGAAAAAACTGGAAACAAATGGAGAAGCCTATATCCGGCTGTGGAGGAACCAAGGCTGACAAAGAAAAGAAGAATAATAAATATTATCGCATAATAAATATTATCGCATAATAAATATTATCAATAATAAATATTATCGCATAAATAAGAATATCGCAATTATCAAAACTTGATCAATTTTCATCAAGATTTCATAAAAAAAAACTGTATAGGGTAATTTAAAAACTTGTATTACGAAGGCTGTAAGTCCAAAACGGTTCACTATTAATCTTATATTTACTAAGCTTTTACTTATTTTTTATTCCTTTATAATATTTGCAATATATTAAACCACGCTTTCTATAAGATGACGCGTGTCGCAAAGTATGTAACAATAATTTAATTTTAGTATGTAAGTATTTAATTTAAGTATTAAGTATTTAAGTATGTATGTATTTAATTTAAGTATTAAGTATGTAAGTATTTAATTTAAGTATGTAAGTATTTAATTTAAGTTTGTAAGTATTTAATTTAAGTATTAAGTATGTAAGTATTTAAGTACGTACGTATTTAATTTAAGTATGTAAGTATTTAAGTTTAAGTATGTAACAATAATTTAATTGGTTTTCAGCAAAACAGATGAGCGGACGATCTCGTGCATAGGTACAAAGTAATTAAACTATTCTTCGTTTCATGTAGATACTTTATGGGAATCGTAAAATGTCCCATACATTTCAAATTAATACTGAATGATGAATTGTACAAGGTGTTTCAGGACTGTAATGAAATATTATTCTTATATGTATATATTTTTTGGGTAGCGCGCCCCTGTCGAGTGATTTATTATGAATATTGGAAATCAACCATTTAGAAACAATTGCATTTAAATAAAAATACATTCTCATAGACTATTCGTCATACGAAAATGTCTAAATAGGTAACATCAGGCACAACGCTTGTATTTTAGGCATTGTGCATCTGAGTCTAATTCTTTGGTGTCTTCTTCTTCTTCTTCTTTCACCGTTTCCTCATTGCTGAGGGTCATGATTTGTGGAGCTACCCACGGACAAAACAAGGCGCCTCCAGTCCTCTCTGTTCTCCGCAGTCCGCATTGCCGAGCACAAGTCTCTCCCAGTCATTTCTTTAATCTGATCGCACCACCTTGCAGGAGATCTGCCTCTACTTCTTTTGCGTGGAACAATTCCCATGATTATATTTTTTTCCAGGTTTCCGGACTCTCTTCTTTGGTGTCTTATGATAGGTGAATCTCTGGATAGGTGAATGTTTCCCAGTAGACTGATGAGTTTATACCATATACTTTCATATGTACCCTAGATGGTGAACTCAATGCTAGTAGTGAAGTAAACTGGAGCCTACAAACTGTCAAATCGTATGGAGAATTTTAATTTATACATACAGTTTAGTTTATACATACGAGTACACATCAATCGTGAATGATAGATAATACTATTTAGACTTTTCTTGCTGATCAAAATTCGTGTTCTGATGGTATCTAAGTTCTGTTGTAGAAAAAATATACCTACCTCAGGTTATCCCAGCCGCTGACTGCACATATTGTTGCTGACTGCACAGTTGCCCATCACTAAACTTTGACAGTCTACTCGGCTGTCATCATGAGTGTTGTGGCGATATGAATTCTATTAATTATTGTATTATGTTGTTTTAATTGTTTTTAAGAACAATTGTTTTTCTTAAGTTTAAAATTGTGTATTATTGTGTTTGTGGTGTTTATCATGTGTTTATGTACGTCTGTTATCAGTTATCACATCATGTATTAGCATGTAAGTACCACTTTGTAAACATAACCTGTACCTGGACTGGCGCTAAGGCAACAATAGTCGCTGTTAAGCTGGTCCAGGTCTTTTATACTTTATTAAATAAATAAATAAATATACCTACAAAAAATTAATAATACCAACCTTGTTATCCTACCCAAAAATATATATTAATCAGTTATATAGTCACCCTGTATTCAATATGAAAGGTACACTTATATAACAAGCTTCGCCGAACTCTTCAACTAGAAACAGCGAAATGTTTCTGATTCTGCGAATGTTTCATAAACGTACGAGTATGTACGAGTAGATATACGTGGTATGATGGGCAGATATCAAACATTTCCACATCGTGCTATTGCCAGGGGCTCCCCAATTTTACCATAGAACTACATAACATAAATGATACAGTGGCAATAATAACTCATATATTACTATATATCGGAATTCACTGTATTGAAAATCAATAACCCGTTACCATTTTCAAACAAGAATCCTAACAACATTGTTATTAGAGTTTCAGTTCTGGTGTTCAGAATTTCAGTATAATAATGATACAGTATAGGCATATTGACATTTCAAACATTTCTTGGAACGGGAGACTTCATGATCTCGGCAACCTTACTAAATACGCTTTAGTAAAAAATGAGTAAATATGTTGAACCCTTTCTAGGGAATGACTGTAAAATATTTTTCTAAAAAAAATATGTATAGCACCTCTGATCGTTTTTCCGAAAGATAGCAACTCGTTTCCCGAAAGTCACGTAAGACATTTTTTTGTATTGATAAAAAAATAAAATAATAAATAAATAAAATAAAATAATCTTTATTGTACAGATACATACACAGTGAAGCGAAATTGACCACAAAATGGAAAACACGCTATTTTCACCATTTTGTCATGCGATTGTTCATGCGATTTTGAACCTTATAATGCCGCGGTAAATGACCGTGACGTCATAGTTGGGTCGCGTGTCTTAATATGGATCGTTCTATGTTTGATCGAGTTTCAATATTTCTAAGTAGGTATCTTAAGTATATTTGAAGAGATATTGACGATAGCATCATTTAATGTTCGAGATATTTTGGATATCAATACATGTCTTTGTTAATATTACTCCAGTTATTGATGAAGATATCTATTAATCTTCTAACTTACTACTTACCACAATGAACTCCTCCAGTACGGAATAATATTAGATCCTTCAAGGTTTGCTTACACTAATTACAATTTAATTTGGATATACCATACCTATCTATCTATCTATCTATACCCTCACGCCACGTCCCTTGCAGGATAGGCAGAGAGGACAGAGCGTCAGACAGCCCTATCCTTGTACACACTCCTAGCTTCCGTCACATTCATGAAATTTGTCATACACGCTCTCCGATTCCTTTTACTCAAAACGCGTCTATCCTTGAGGATCTGGTTGACATGATCGGACCAGGGGTCAGCGCTTCCTCGCCCCTCTTCGCTCACCATACCTACATATCATTAAAACTACCATTCAGGCGCGAAGCTACCTAAGAACACGTTTCCCATTGAATTACCTTTTGGAAAAAATGATGGGTACGAGTGTCTAATCTGACGTATTCTCATTAGAAATGTTAGCCCCGGCTTTTCTTCTGCAGAAATCCATCCTTCGCCACTGCTACCTTTACATCTACTTAATAAGTAATCTTTGTTACTTTTATTTTTATGTTTGTTTCATACACGTTCACCCTAAATTTGTCTTTGATACAATTTGCTTGGTGCTGCGGTATTGCAATCCGTCCTAAATTGTACACTAATTTGTTTACTATTCATTTAGTAAACAAGCCCATATTCCAGACATAATTATTTTATGGATGTTTACATTAGAACATTAAGAAAAGTATGTAAAATTAATCGAGTTTCCTGCGCTTGTGTTGCTTAAAACTAGTTTCCTGATAATACATTCGATCCCTTCGTCCGTACGGGTGACTAAAATTTCAAATTTCTTGAACCTTACTATGAATATTGTTTTTTTCTGTATTGACTAGTTGTGTACACATGTCATTACTTGAACTTGATCTGTATTGTTTTTGTTTTTAAGTGTTTATATGTGGGTGATGTCTGTTTGTGTGCCGTGAAATAGGTAAAATCAGATTCACTGCTACTATGTGCTCTGACGTAGATATTCGGCGACTATGTGTCTAATGGTCTACTTGCCGGTTCCACAGACGTATAATCTACCTACATTTTCAAAAGCATTTCAAAAAACAAAGGTTGTTCATTCTTACACGTGCCGAAGAACTTATCTATCAATCCACATTACCTATATTATTTATGTAATAATATGTACGAGTATATTTCAGGTATTTGTAAAGCTGATATTCTGAAGTGGAATTCTTTGAAATTTGAAACCACATTTCACAATAAGATCATATTCTGTTTCTTCTCACATTTAAGCAATTCTCCAGACCATACCATACAATTAATTTTGCTCTAAATACGTCCTTCCACATCTGGTCCACATGTTTCTTGGACGTCCGCCTTTCCTTACACCTCGCCTTTCACACATATATTATGTTTTCATTCTTATCTTTCATCTCAATTTGCTCACTTCCATTATAAACACAACATCCGTCTTACAATCGCTAGTTCCTTAAATCACTTCATTTCATAAGCTCTCATCATTTATCCACACATTTTTTTTGGCGATCTCACGTGACTCGTCCTTTCACATCTATATCCATTATCCATGTCTCTCTAGTATAAAATAAATTTTCTTAAATTTTTACAAAATTACGAGTATATCAAGCAAATTTACAGTTTGGGTTGATTGGCAGAAATCGCCAACAGGCGATAAATCCGCCCTTTGTGTGTAAAGTTAATAAAGTTTATATTTATTTATTTATTAATTAGTAAAAAACTGAGACACCGAATAAGGAACGAGTATGTCCGGGAGGCTCTCGAGGTGGAACCCACACTCCTCTTCATAGAGAGGTCTCAGCTGGGATGGCTCGGACACGTCATTCGGATGCCAGAGGAGCGGCTTCCGTTGAAAGCTCTGGAAGCCGAGGGTGCAGGCAGAAGACCGGAGGGCCTCCCCAGAAATAGCTGGCAGAAGCAGGTGATAAAGATGTGCGAGGAGAAGTCCTGGAAACTGCAAGTGACAGGGGCCTCTGGCGAAGATACACGGATGTTTTGAGCCCCCGATCCAACCTAGGATAGAGGGGAAGAAGATGTATGTATGTACATTCACAGTTACACCTCAATTGGATTTATTTACTGTAGTTGAAATCCTACCCTTCGCACAACTATTTACTATTTGCTTATGAAGGGTGGTTTCTAATGTCTTTATATTGTGGTGATATGTGAGCGTGCGTAAATTTAAACAAGCGTGTATATTTCCAATAAACGAGTAAAATAATTAAACATTCCAAACTAAAAAAAATCGTCCTAAAACCTTCCTACCAACCTATTTTGTTTTGTTTAGGGAAATTTGCTGTTTTTATTTCGGTTACAATACCAAATTACAGAAATGTTTAACAACGTCTAGTTGCGACTCTGAAATAAAAGATATAAGGTAGGTACACAACATACAATATAATATTATGCCCTTGTTACGAACATTTTGCGAGATGTTAAAATAATGAGCGCAAAGTTTTATTACATCCTCTATTAGCGTTTCATGAGCGCCCGGCGCACTGAACATTCTCGTACGATGATTGTCATAAACTCTTATGACATTTTACAGAATCGTTATTATCAGGATCTCACACAAAGACCACCGCGCTTGTTGACACTAAGCTTAACATTTTGTTGACTTGTTGGATACTTTGAAAACGATGTAAGAAAATTGCCTCAGTACGTATTATATTTTCTCTCTATTGTTTGGAAATTGTCAAAAGAAAATTCCCATTATATTTTGCTCAGGTACCTGTTTTATTTTCTCTTTGTATACAATTTTTGTTAAATATTATTTTTGGTGGAATTCCAGGTTATAAAATAGGCTCCTACGTTTTATTTATTTATTTACTCATTGAGTCAACAGAATACATATGCATTGTTTGTATTTTTTGTAATGCCGTGTATGAAATAAATAAATAAATAAATACAAAGAAATATTGACACCACAAGAAGAGCTTATCGTAGTGCTGCGATCTCTGCCAGCTAATCTTATGTTCAGAGTATCCTGAAAAGTTTTGTACTCGTTAAAATTTCTTATTGCACATATTTTTCAACAATAATATTCCCAACCATGCCGACTCACTCAAGGTACTTGTTCCATAAATGGAAAAAACTTAGCTTAGACTGAAATCTCACGATTTTTGAGAACTTGCCTGACGATGGTATTGGAGTAAAACTGAAAATCTCGAAAACCTTGAGAGTTTTGACCAAGCTAAGTTGGGCTAAAATGATTTCGCATGACCTCTACAATCACCCCTTAAGCCCCTTAAGGTATGAGTATTTAAGTACTTAAGACATCTATTAAGGGCTTGGCACCAGGAATGACGTCACAGTCATTTCCCACGGCATTAAGGTTCAAAATCGAGTGAACAATCGTATGGTAAAATGATATAAATAATGTTCATTCCATTTTTTGGGGTTACTTTTGCGCCTATCAAAAAACTTTTACGGTTATTCCCTAGATTTCAATGCATATTATCAGTACAAAAAAAATTACCCCGCGGCTTTCGGGAAACGAGTTTCCGTCTTTCGGAAAAAAGATCAGGTGTTTTTAATATATTTTTTTGAGAAATATATTCAAGGTATTAAAAATCTTTTACGGTTGTTCCCTAGATAAATGTTGAATGCATTTACCCTATTTTGTTCCAAAGCATATTTAGTAAAGGTTGTCGAGATATAAGGTCTCCCGTTTTTAGAAATTTTTGAAATGTCGGTATGCATACTCTTAAACAATATGTATAGGATTCTGCTCCATAGATACCTACAGTTCTCTACCCACAACACTTGATTCATTATACCTAGCGCACTTCGTTATTTTAACAGACCACAAATAAGATAAACATTCTATTTTATTATGGACGTTGAGTAAAAGAGGAGTAAAAGAAAACGAAAGTAAAAGAAGTAAAAGAGTAAACGTTGAGGAAGAGGAATCAGAGCTTTTGTAATAAATACGTTGAGGGTGTTAATTATTCATTTTATTGTTTCAACCATGCGGTTTTGGCGAAAATTTATTAATAAGTAAATAATACCTAGAGACCGAATTATACTGTACAACTTAAAATGGTTGAAATAAGTATCAAAAACATCAAAAAATACCAAAATATGTACGATACATTTAAATAAATAAGTGCTTACAACAAATTAACGTTATTACAATATTTTATTTTATTTATGTTTGGTATCGTTTGAAAGACCCCGAAAGACAGTTCTAGCATGTGAGTCATAAAATCTTGTTTTAAAAAAATAAGATTTGGAGCATATTTTTTAATAAATTACTTTATATATCTAACCTACTACATTTTCATTTAGACACAAACATTTTTGTTTTTGAAAACGTTTAGATTTTACAAATACAGAAAATATACCCTAATATGCAGCAAGATCAGTAGATTCTATGGTCTAAATATGAATACACCACAATTGCAACGTTTTCTTCAACAAAGTATTGGTTACTGTAAATAAGTACGAGTATCAGTTTAATACAGAAGAACTGCAAGAGCGGTCTGAATAGTGTGTCTCGGTTATTTAGCAATATTAAGGGCTTGGCACCAGGAATGACTTCACACTCATTTCCCACGGCATTAGGGTTCAAAATCGCGTGAACAATCGCATGATAAAATGGTAAAATTAGCGTTTTTATCTATTTATTGGGGTTAATTTTGCGTCTATCAATTAACTTTTACGGTTATTCCCTAGATTTTAATGCATATTATCCGTACAAAAAAAATTACTCCGCGACTTTCGGGAAACGAGTTTCCGTCTTTCGGAAAAAAGATCAGAGGTGTTTTTAAAAATATTTTTTTGAGAAATTTATACATGATATCATAAATCTTTTACGGTTATTCCCTAGCTAAATGTTCAATGCATCTACCCAATTTTGTTCCAAAGCATATTTAGTAACGGTTGTCGAGATATAAGATCTCCCGTTTTCAGAAATTTTTGAAATCTCGGTATGCATACTCTTAAGAATAATACACATGTTCGGAAGTTCAGTAAACTAAATCGATCGTCTGCAAAAAAGCTCCGACCAAAACCTCTTTCTGAATTCAAAATCAGGGTTTTGGTCGGAGCTTTTTTTGGAAACGCTCGACTCAGTTTACTGAACTTCCAGACGTGTGTGACAGTCCGTAGGGTACACTCGGCATTCTTTCTCTTGATTTGATAATAATATAATGTTTCCATTGATCACTCCTCGTCAATAAGCGTAATAGGACTCTTAATTCAAAAACCTGCCACGTACGTAATTATACCTTGATTTCATTATAATATTCTTGGTAGCACTTTGATACACTTCATATTCAATTTCTGAAACTTTTACATTTTGTTATGACCACGTCATCGAAGTAGGTACTTACCTAAGTAATATCATGTAATTTAGACTTACGTCGCCTCAGGCAACAACGTTTATTCCAAATTTTATTTAAATCTTTCGACCCAGCTATGACGTCACAGTAATTTCCCATGCATACTGACATTTCAAAAAAAAATGAAAACGGGAGAACTTATATCTCGACAACCGTTACTAAATATGCTTTAAAACAAAATAGGGTAGATGCATTGAACATTTATCTAGGGAATAACCGTAAAAGATTTTTTATAACTTGTATAGATTTCTCAAAAAAAAAATTGAAAAACATCTCTGATCTTTTTTTCAGAATGACGGAAACTCGTTTCCCGAAAGTCGCGGAGCATACGAGTATTTAGTAACGGTTGTCGAGATATAAGGTCTCCCGTTTTTATAAATTTTTGAAATCTCGGTATGCATACTCTTAAAATGCCTAGTTTATTACATCTTCACTGTAGTTGCCTCCAAATTTTGCAACCGAATTTTAACTCATTTCCAGACTAGCTAGAGCTCTGTAACTTCCAGCAATTGTGTAAATTAGATGACATTACGATTCTGTACCAAATTAGATGAGACTTCTCCACCGACAAAAAAGATGGAAAAACAAGTTAAGTATATATTTATTTTATGTATTTTTTGGTAATTGATGCCATAGGAAATATTATTTTGATACATAAATGTGGGATGGCATAGAAACAAAAATGTTAATTTCGTTAGAAATAAAATTAAACACAATATTTACCTAGTTTCTTCCACAGACTTTGGATATATTAGGCGACTAGTGTTCGGACACTTACTCTATCCTGCATTTCGTTTCAAAAGCCAATCTCTTGTTTTAAAGAATGCTACCTGACCCCGAGACAGGCCATGGCCTAGTGGGGTGTCACATTGTATTAACATATTTTAAAGAGTGAAAAGGGAAATAAACAATTAATTTATTATACTAAATATTGGTATTTCATAAAATATCTTTCAACACGTTTATTAGTAGACAACATAAAACATAATATGATATTTCCTCACGTCAAATTCCCATCAATTTCCTAGCAATTTGATGACAGAAACACGATTTGATAGAAATATATAAAATTTATATATTTTTGTCTATGGCAAAAAAAAATACTTCGAAAATCTTTATCACTCACATGATTGAATAATAGAATCGAACGTTGAAAAATTCAAACGAAAGAGATGTTCTAAATAAAATTATTAAAAAATCATAACGAGAACATTTTTGTACATCTACATATTCCATATCTACTCGTATTCTATTCAATCACCTCGTGTAGTATCCGTTGCGGGGTGAGATCTGGACGTTCTTATCCCTACACATACTTCTTGCTTCCGTTACTTTTATTTTTTTATTTTATTTTATTTACTTAGAGCACAGACAGTCTTACAAAAATTATAAACAGTACAACATCAACAACAAGTGGACCAGTAAAGGCTCAAAAACTTTCATAAAATTCGTCATATACACTATACCTACGATTCATTTTAGTGAAAACACGTCCGTCCTTGTAAATATGGTTTACATACTCGTAGTCAATCCATGTGGTTCTTGGACAGCAGCACATTCTAACAACTCTTTTTTCACTACACACGCGTCTAGAGTATGGAATGATCTTCCACTTCGTATCAGACTAGCTCCAACTATTCTCTCTTTCAAAAGAAAACTGAGGCGTCATTTATCATCAGCCCGCGTTTGCCCATTACAGGACACATGCCTCCCCTCTCCTCCACTCCTTCCGCTCCTGTGCGATTCTCATCCGCTAGGGTCCGGCAAACCTCTTAATGTCGTCCATCAATCTGGTAGGTGGTCGCCCTTGTAGTCTTTTATCTCTCCTTGGTCTCCACTCCAGCAGTCTCCTCGTCCATCTGTTGTCCTGCATTCTTGCAACGTTTCCCGTCCATCTCCACTTTTGCACAGCTATCCTTTTTCTTCTTCGTCAGCCTTGGTCACTCCTCTGCTGGATAAAGGCCTCTTCCATTTGTTTCCAGTTTTTTCTATCTCTCGCCCTGACCCACTGCCTACCCGTTACCGAGGGCACGACGTCCGCCCATCTTTTCTGGGTCCTCCCGACACCTCTTCTGCTATCCTTACCTTAACGTATTTATTTATTTCCAACATTGGCAGATAATTAAACTAACAAGACTAAATTAATCCAATATTTTTTATGTCTTTCGTCTCACACAGTCTGAATTATCAATGTCCGTAAAACCTCCGTAAATCAAAAAGGTTATCGATAAGTTTCTTCCAAGAACCTTCAAATAATCCTTCTAACTGACAATCCCGTGTTTCCTTCCTTGTCTTTCAACCCATCCAGCTGTGTATTTATGTATGTACCTAACAGTGGCGGAGGGTGGAATTCTGCAAAAGGGAAGCCGGGACTAATATTACTTATGGGATTATGTCGGATTATACACTATTAAACCTATCATATTTTCCAAAAGGTAATTCGATGGGAATCGTGTTCTTAGGTAGCTTCGCGCCTGGTACCTATATTTATTACTATTTTTATCTATGTATATTTGTTTTTTTAAAGTTGCTTCTTCTATTTCATACACCCACTTGTATGTATTGCGTGTTTCTGATGTAATTTCGCAAGTGGTTGGTTGGTAGACATTGCCTGCCATTAAAATATTTTTCAACAAAGATTTAATTTTTGTATATCCTTTTTTTCTCCCAGATATATTTTCCTTGTTTTGCTTTCATCATTCATTCTCTCAACATGTACAAACCACATCAACTTGTTCACTTTCATTGTAGTCACTGCATTCGTTCTACATTCACTCAACTCTCCGGTTACTATATTTCTTACCTCATCTCTCAACGTTTTTCCGCACATTCTTGTTTATACCTGATTCGTCCTTTTTAGCCATGTCCATACCTCACTCTCATACATCAGTGTTGGCATCAGGCCGTACAAAAAAAAACTTTACGGTACGGTACTAAGTTCCTTAGTCCTTAACCATTACACCATTATCAGTCTACAACATTCTTTAATCATCTGGGTATTCTTCGGTATTTTTGTTATTTTTTGTACTTGCATGTAACTTCAAACTACCATTGTGGTTATTATTGCCCCAGAACAGACAATCGCCAAGTGGAGCAATAAAATCCAGTACTTGTTTTTTGCTTATGTTTTACTTTATTAAATGCTTTTTTGGATTGAAGTATTCCCACAACAGTATAGAAGAATTTCTTCTCTTCTCTTAAAAAGAATTCTTCTATACTGTTGTGGGAATACTTCAATGTATTTACTGCGGCTGTAGAAAAAATCCAACGCTTTACAAGAATAAAAAATTTGTTATTCAAAAATAATTCAAGCTTTTTTGGATGTTAAAAAACTGAAATGAAAAGTTGATTGTAGAGCTGGTACCTAGTAGAAGACGTGTATTAGGTTCTCATTCTTGTAGAGCTGGTACCTAGTAGAAGACGTGTATTAGGTTCTCATTCTTGTAGAGCTGGTACCTAGTAGAAGACGTGTATTAGGTTCTCATTCTTTGATTCTCTCCCGCGTAGGCACCCTCCATCTTTCATGAATATGATAATTTCTGGAATATTATAATATTAGGATAAAGGTCAGCCCTGATAATCTGAATAAGTGTGACACTTGTGTTGAGGGAAATGGGATGAAATGTATCACTTTCATAGTGTGATACGCATTTATTGAAAATATTATTTTTTTTACCTTAGCAATAGATACCATAAAGTACCATAGCACTTCGCATCCGTCGACATAGGCTGTGTGTTCTAAAGCGGTATTGTTTTTGTAAAATTAATAAAATGGACCTTCGTAGAATATATTTCAATTATCATGTTTAATTAATACCACAGGCGAAACTTTCTCGAGTACGAGGCATTTTCATTAAAAATGAACAAATGATTGAAATACGTAGTACTAATACTAATATAATATTCGAGGTGGTCGGTAGCCTGGTTAGTAACGCGCTCGACTGTTAATACAGTAAGAGCGGGTTCGATCCCCGATGCCGACCTACTCCACTTCACGATACAAGATTTTCAAGCTTACTGTGAAATGCACAAAGGTGTATTTTTGTTTATTTCAATAAACCCAGATTCATTAAAAAAAAATTAACTCGATTGTACGAATTACACGTGGTGAAAAATGTTCAGAAATTACCCTTTTAGTCTCAATACCCCAACTTTCCCTCACAAGCAGACTCTTCACATAATGTACGAGGCATAATGAATTTGCATACGTTGATTTTTTTTAGAGGAAAATTTCCCTTCATTGAATATTTTAAAAAATATCTACCTAGTATTCTTCATCCGTCCATACAATCTGTACACTTTCTCTCACAATATAATATTGGACTGGGTGTTTTTATGTATTATTTTTTAATCAATTCCTTTCTTGTTCGTTCCATAGGGATGAAAAATATTATAAAATAAAACTTGGTATATTAAAACCCATGAAAGAATAATAAACCTTCATTTTATACATTGAATATTACCCAACTAATTCTCTCCGTTTTTCATTCATGTTTTTAAAAGAAATTAATTATCAAATTTTTACCTTTTCTTTTTGTTGGCGTATTTTTTTAAAAGGTTATTGCACCTAAACGAAACACTGCCTAGTTTTCCAAAATGGTTGAGTTAAGAGTTCAGTTTTGAAGCGAGTTGAGCGTCTAGCACCTATCACATGCGTCTCGCACCAGTTGACGCTCCTTCGATCCTATTGGTTAACATCTGACTAATCACAACGCCTCAGATTTCAAGTGAAGTTTAGACTACTCAACCTAGAAGACTTACTTTCAAGCCCTGATTGATTCTAGTGTCCTTTAGGTGCCCGCTTAAATTAGGCAGATCTGTTTAAAGTGCTTCCTCTAAAAAAAAAACATCCTCGTTGTAATAGCAACAGTGAAAACGCAAACATGCAGTTCACAAACAGTGGATTTCCAAAAAAAATTATCCCTTGAAATCTGAGGCGTTGTGATCGGTCAGATGTTAACCAATAGGATCGAAGGAGCGTCAAGATATCACTGGTGTGAGACACAAGTTACCTATCAGTTTTTGCTAACATGCAAACGGGAGAAAGATGTGAATAATATTGTTACGCTGGTTACTGATTCACTCATTCATTCATTCACTCACTCACTCTGAGTGCCTACATAAATTAATCTAATCTAACTAATAAGTAAATCAACTTAATATTGGCGAGTTTTTGACAGCGTTTGACAATATTTGACAAAACGCCATAACATTCAGATTAAGAGTGGGCATACTGACATTTTCAAATTTCTAAAGATCAAAATAAATTTCTATTAGATCTCGACAACGGTTACTGAATATGCATTGTAAAAAATAGAGTTGATACATTGAACCTTTATCTAGGAAATAAATATAAAACATTTTTACTATCTTGTATGGAACTATGGAAAACAATGTTTCTTATAAATTCATAATATTTAATGGGCGCCTCAGGCGGCCTACAACTAACTAGTATTAGTATAACTTGTAACGAATAATGTAGCCGTGCCCCAAAATTTGGAGACGTTTTCTTTATAATATCCTTTCATCCGTATCGGTGACCCAATTAAAGAAATGCGGAAAAGGAAGACGAGAGAATCTCTTAACTGAGGATTTTGGTAATGTGAAACCTTCATTTAAAGAAGAGAAAAAGCTATACGCTGACGGAACAATGAAAATTATATTATCCTTAAAGAGCTTTCGCATTGGAGAATAAGAAAAAAACAATCTCCTAAAAGTTAACGAGATTAGGTCAGGTTCTACGTTGCCTCATTTTCATTTTTTTTTCAAGATTTTCATTTCTATCCTCTAATCTAATTCTCTATCATTTCACTTATTAACATAATTGATTTTAAATAAAATAAGTCCTATTTAAAAAACACCTCTTATTTTACCACAATATATTTATATTGCCCGACTTAAAAAAACGAAGAACGTTAGTATTTGAAATTCTTGATCATCTTCGTTTGGGAAGTTTTTGTCATTTTAAACCGTGCTTATACCAAATGGGCTGATGAATTTTAATTATTTGATTCAGCTACCCTTAACATAGGGAGCAGACCCCGTTCACAGAAGAGATATCTAGAAAATGTAACCTTGGTAGCAGTTGGACATTGGATGAGAAAGGTAGGTGACAGAAAAGAATTGAAACATTTGAAGAGTCCCAACAGCATCCCTCCCTTACCCTATCCCATCCCATATACCATTTATGTATATATTTATATATGTATAATATGTTTATCTGTGTATGTATTTAGTATTCAATTATTGTTAAATTAAGGTACCCTTTTGGTACTTACTATAATTAGGTATATCTCAATTTAATCTCTGTTATGGGTTGGCTGGCAGAAATTGCCATTTGGCAATAAGTCCGCCCATTGTACGATTATTTTCAGTACAATAAAGACTATTTTATTTTATTTATTTTATTTAAGAGTCCAGCAGTGGAGATACCAGAGCTGAAGAGGAAGTCATTTGTTATTTACTTTCATCACATTCATACAATTTGTCAAATACTCCCTTTTACTGTAACTATAATAAAAGCGCGCTTGTCCTTGAAGACCTGTACTGAAACTTTCTAAAGGTTTCTCACCCGAAACACGCAGATAAAATGCACACGAAAAACGCCCTTATGTATATCGCCATAAGGGTCATTTTCCATAAACATTTTATCTGCGTGTTTTGGGTGACAAAGCTTACAAAGTACCCCCCCTGATCGAGCTAATCAGTCCATATTTTATTTTATTTCTTCTCAACGATCGAATGATTGCAGCAACCTAGCAAAGGCTCGAGAATATACACACCTACGTTCAAAATACATAACATAATATACTCCATTACTATCACTCATTTCCCTAATAAGCTCATTTCTTATCAAAATAAAACCACGAAGTATATGATCTCCCCAGGTTCCCAAGACGAGCAAAGGAAGTGATTAATTAGTACAAGTATACAACATTATTACAACAATTAATATAATGGGAAAGGAAAATAAATTTCCTAATGAAGTTCATTTAAGTAAGTATATTTTCTTAATGATTAATCAATTACTTCATTTCCTTTTTAATTGACCAATTAACTGAGCAAAACAAACCTATAAATATTTTATATATTCCATTAAATTATACCATTTAATATCTTCTTTATCTTTCTATTTTCCCCTCAATTTCAACATTTCTAGAATATTCTGCATGATTGTTGATTTTCTTTCAGATAAAATACTGACTGACTCAATTAATATAGCTACTTGTTTTTCAAGCAGCCCACTTCATTGGGAAGTGATTTGTGCTTATACATATTATGGTACAGGGTAATCGAAAAAGATGGACCCTATTTTAAAAAGGTATAACTTTGGAACGATTCGCGTAAAATGAGTGATTCTTTCACTGTGTGGTAACAGATAAATGTAAGTTTTGTTTGATGGGTATATACTAACTGCTCGGTGGACTAAGCCAATCGGCGCTATTGGTCTACCATCTTCCAATCCAATAAAATGGTGATGACCACAAATAAGATAGACTTGTTCCGACATGTCGGTGTAAAATGAATGTAGTCTGTAGTCTGCACAGGACAGCTGGTCGACGTGGAAGCAAATGGAGGAGGCTATGTCCAGGAGTGGACTAAGAGGAGCTGACGAATGTACCTATATGTACATAAGTCGTGGTCCCATCGTAGAATTGGTCACATCATGATGTGCCCAGTCATTTCATGAAATGGTGGCATTTCATGAAATGACCCACACGATATCGAGCATATCATCCAACACACAAAGTTTGACGATTTGACAGCTCACGTTTGGCCATATCGTTGTGTAGGGTCTCCATAATAGGTATAATAAAAATGTCATTTGTAGTACTTAGGTTTTCTTTTTCATTGTTTTTTTTTTTTTGAAAAATAAAACATGTTATTAAATTAAACTGTATTTCCCTCTTCAACTGACTGATTATTCGTTTGCAAAACCGAAACATTGATATTGTTTTCGACCGCCATTGCAACGAGATGTGAACAAAAACAAAGCGAAGCGCTGCCAGCGCCACAGCGGTAATTACTGCAACTATGCTTATACGATATGGCGAGTCGAATTTTGGTCATATCATGAAGAGACCAAGTGTTTAGTTAGGAATATCGACAAACGATAACTATTCATCGATCTGCCCAGGGAACATCTGGGCACATCACGATGTGGCCAACCAACAATGTTACATTTCATGAAATGGTGGCATCATGATGTGACCAATTCTACGATGGGACCACGACTTATGTACATAGTAGGTATGTCAATACAAAAAGAGAATAGAATAATGTCTATCGTTTCTCCAGAATTGTTGACATTAGAAGTCTTTGATTTTATTAAAAAAAACTTACGTTAAATCTTAGTTTATTATTGCTCAGGACATTTTCAAAAGAAAATCAATCTGTGTTGATTTTGTTAAAAGGATATTCACGTGGAGAGAGCTTTTTCTGAGAGAGTGGTGAGCGTAGCAGCGAACGAGCTGCCGTCAGGTACCAGGCTACCAGGAAGACCACATAAAAGATGGCGAGATAGTTGGAGATCTGTATCCCAGGAGCAGGCTCCTAGCAATGACAGGACTCAGTCCTAGATGAAGCAGAAGAGAAAGAAGATATTCTGGCTTTAGAGACATTTAGAAATTACGACCGTAATGAATGAACACTTTTTATCGAGATTCACCAAATTAATTGTGCATGTAGAGGAATTGTCTCAAGATTCTGACTATAGCAATATTACATAATACATATGACTATTTTCATTACTCAATTCTGAAGAAACGCTCGTCTCAAGTACCTACCTACATCCTCACATATTAAGGTAGTAGGTACATTCATACACATGTGTAATTCAGAAAGATCCGGAACATTTATGACGTCGTAAACTTGTGCTCTTTCGTAATAATTATTGTTGTAGTTCAAGCGAACTACCCACACTAATATACTCGTAACATTGGCTCAAGCTCAAGCGAACCGGTCACTCAAATATTCATTGTACCTAACACTTTTCATTGCCCTTTGCGTCTTACGCGACCTACATTTTTGTATCAGAATCTCCTAACTACAACGCAATTCGATGTGTGTTGTTTGTATCTACAATGTGAGTAGTAGAGATCTTTCAAAAACCTTTTTATTTTTCGTTTAAGAAGGATGTTCTATAATCATTATTTTCAACTTACGCCTAATTTACTTTCAAAAACCCTTACTTTTTAATGGTCATTTCCTTGTGGGTATGTTTTATCCACCAACAAGGCAAAACTCCTCTTGTTAAACTACGGGCATTTGAACGTCTTTATTGTATTCTTACTTCAGTTAGTAAAGGTTGGCTTTGACAATCTCCCCAAGTGGGGTCTTTTGATAAAATAATATAATAATGAAGGCTCGTCGGAAAAAAATGACAGGATTTTAAAAAACTACTATTAGAAAACCGTATATAATATATACCTAATATACGAGTACTAATTTAGTCTTAAAATGTACAGCAAATATCAATTAGAGAAATTGAAAAGCGTGCATGAGTGCATGAAGAATGTTATTGCTTATATCAACGCCTCCTAGAGTAGGTACTCTAGCCATGCTGTAATAGTTGACAACATAGCAAAATGATCAAATCGGACCACCTCTCCTGTCAAATTCCATAATAGAATATATGTAATGCGTGGTCCTATGATAATAAGTAATGAAGTCGCAAATGTACTTATACAATGCAAATATTTCTTATCAAATTTCACCTCCTAAGATATCATTATTACAAAGTTCTTTTCAAGTAAAATAATCATATTTACATAAAGATTGAAATAGGTAGGTATAGAATATTTTCATAGTTAAAAAACCCTCTCATTAGCAGTTCTGTCAAACCTCGTAACGCAACAGAGTAGGTAATAGGTATATGACTGCGCCGGTGCAAATATAGTCACAGAATATAATGAAATTCTCATAAAATTAAACTCCAACAAAGGTATCATTCAAAACAAATGTTTTTTCAAGAAAAAGAATCATATTTATTTATTAAACTCATAATGCATACCAAAAGGAATTAATAAAATAGAAAAATGCGCAAATTATGCGATGTATTTCATATACGCAAGAAGAAGGGATATACTTTTTAACCAGCCCACTAATTTGCTATTGGTGAAGGAATGTAGCTTCAGGATATATTCCTTGTCTTTCAGTTGTGTAAGCTGTAAAACCATGTGACACTGGCTTCACAATATAAATTGGGATTGGAAGTTACATTTTATCGTCATGATTTGATTGCCACCATCATCTGACATCTGGAAAAATATATACATATTACTTGTTAATTGTGGAGTGGATATGATAAGTAGGTACAGGTGATTTCGATTGACCTTGAATATTCTGATAACTATTGAAAATAACATTAATTTCGCAATGTACATAATATATAGCAGTGCTCTGGAAAGTCGCACGAACCCGAGAGAAGTACACCACAGTAAATAAAATGAAAATATCCGGCCGCGGACCGGAGGTTGAAATCACTGATCAAACATTCAATCAACTCGAACAAAATGTCATTTGGTAGGTTTTGGTAAGGTAGAGAAAAAGATAAGTTGGTTAAAAACCCTGCCTTTCTTCAGTTATATCCCCTATTTATGTATATTTTTTTATAATTATAATAGTTAATAATTCAGTCAAACAAGTTAAAACTAACACGACTTCAGCTACACATCATAACATACTATAGTATACGAATAAATACCTTAATAGAGATCTTACCTTTATCTTAACTCGATTGGGAAATGTAGAAATTACATTTATTATAATATTGTAAAATATATTTATTTTAATACACAATATACATTTATTTTAAATATTGTAAAATAACACGGCAGACTCAAATTGCACGACATTAAGACTTTTTTATACGTTGTTAAGCAGTTGTTATTTTCTGTCATTATGATATATCCTTAGCAACGAAAATGGCAACGCCGCAACGAACTGGTGGTCCTAAATTTCTACAGCATGGCTAGAGAAAGACTATCTAGGTGGCAGTGCTTATATACATTAATTGGAACGAGAAATGTATGTATGGATAGAAGTGTGTTCTGAGCTAACTGGAAGCAAAGCAGCATTGTGATAACTTCGCCCTAATAGTCAGTAGTTTTGTAAGATCTGTCTGATTGTATGCTAATATCATTGGAACATTTTGAATCGTCACCACTTACTCTATAACCCCAATATTTGGCTACCTAGGTAGACCACCACTACGATGGAGAGACGACCTGGTGAAGTACGTGGGTGCCAACTGGATCCAAAGAGCCCAGGACAGAGCGGCGTGGAAGCAAATGGAGGAGGCCTTCGTCCAGGAGTGGACGGAAATAGGCTGACGAAGAAGAAGACGAAGAAGGTAGACCTGGCATTCGCCAGTAGTGCATCCTCGGGCGTGCATATCTCTCATGTTAATTTGAATTGTAAATGAATAAATAAATAAATAAGTGTATGACGCTGCGTCTTCTCTATAAAAATAAAAAGATAATATGTTAAACTATAAAATAGCCTATTTTGTAAAAAAAAATCATTGAATCTAAAAGGATGTAGGTATGTATTTTGTGGTATTACTTTTTTCAGTAAAATAATCGTATTTTGGATGTTCGATGGTGCGGGATGGTTTCCGTTCACTGATCCTTTAGTACTCGTGGTATGGGAAATATTATAAAATTTATATATGTACATATTTGCTTCACAATCCTAAAGTAAAATTTATGGCGGTACAAATGTATATTTTTATGGTAATGCATGCCGTACTGTAATAGGAGAATATAAAATTATTTGCCCTCGTACGCTACGTACAACATACAATACACACTTTGGTTAGGAAAAACCTTGTAGTAGACTTGGTTTTCATTTTTTTAAAACACATTCTTATAAATATATAAATTTAGATATTACGCAACCATTATGAAATCTTCTCAGGTACAATCTTCGTTTAAGAGATTTCTAGGAGATTTCTTTCAGCCCAAAGTTACTAAACCTGGGGCCGTCTAATAAGCCGGAAGGGCACGCCCCAGAAACACCGTCCGGAATGACACCTTCAATATCCCTGCTACAATGAGGATAACAAATAATAAGCTACATTACATAACTTAAAGACTCATCACATAACTATTCGACCGTGCTGGAGGCAGCAAAAATAAAGGACCCTGAGGACTTGACATAAAAGACTGATGGTTTCAATGCCGTGGCGCCAGGCGTCACAACACGGC
Source organism: Ceraclea dissimilis (assembly GCA_963576895.1). Lineage (NCBI taxonomy): Eukaryota > Metazoa > Arthropoda > Insecta > Trichoptera > Leptoceridae > Ceraclea > Ceraclea dissimilis. The sequence continues at coordinate 4,524,173 of OY756360.1, forward strand.
GATTGTGTGGATCAAAACAAACAAACCTCCCCGAATGGGAAAAATGGAATACATTGAGTGATGCATTAATTAGCCGACGTAAACACGTTCGAGCTCTCCCAGAACGACTCCCGGGTCTAACAGAGCCAACAGATGCATGCTAACGACCTGGTGCGTAACAGCAGCCACGGCGGCCAAATTTCAATTCGGTGTTTTTTTTTTTATAAAACACGTTTCGTAATATAAAAAATTTTCGGACATAATAATAATATTTCCAACCTTAATAGGTACTACAGTTTTTCTCTCTGTATTATAATAAAGATCCTGGATATAAGGCGGTCCCCTGCTTATCACAGGGAATAAGTTTGGATATTTTATTGATAAGTTCCTGTGAATCTTTGCAATAAAAAAGGTTGATATGGAAAAGTTGTCGAATAACACTCATTCTTATAAAGTTGAGTAGATAGTCCCACAGATAATACTCGTACGATATATAATATGAAGGTATGTGAGGCATTACAGTGGTACCTAGTAGTATTAATATATCTGAAAACCTGCCAAATAAAAGTTTTATAGCGTAAGTTTCTTGCAAACAAGAAATCTAAAAAATATATTTTTTTTTAAACCAGATTTTATGACTTCACATGCTAGAACTGTTTTTCGCGGTCTTTCAAACGACACCAAATACGCCATTCCGAAGTATTTTGGATTCCGTCATTGCAATGGCGCCTGCTACCAAGAATTGACAGATTCAAAGTTTGTAAAAAGATATGAGTTCTGCTCGTGAAGCACTTTCGTGAGATACCAGACACGTTGGTATGCAGTGACTGAATCCTCTCGATCACCCGGTGTCTTCCAATGCTTGAGCTGGAGAAAATCTGACTTACGATCTGGATTTATTTTCCAACGCCCTTTCATACGATACCACACACGACCCACACAACTCTTGGGTCCCTCTCAAACGCTTTATATCTTTTTTTTGTCTCTGTAGGCTAGTCCAATTTGGTACAGTATTGTAAGGGGGCTCCCAAAAATAACTGAACTTATGTTGTGGAGAGTTTTCATTGTACCACGTTCTAACTTTAGGATTGTATAGAGCCATCATTTCTGAGTGAGTATTTCTGGGAACCCCCTCGTATTGTCACCGAGTTAACGTAGGTACGTTTGCAAAGCTTCAAGTCTCTAAGTAGTCAGTAAGTGGCTGAAAAACTGACTATCCACAGTGAAGTTAAATAAAAATCTTGTAAAAAACATGGCACACGTATATATTGTACAACAATTCGCTCTTTTTACAAATAGTGTGATGGATAATCTCTTTAAATATGGCATGCACCCGTCTACAGGTGATTTTTCTATTGTCAAGTGTTTTGGTTATTTACTCATTTATTTATACTGAGAGTGACGAATCATAGTATTTTGTATTAAGGTAACAAAAAATTGGAAAACAAATCTGCCGCATAACTAATTGCAGTGTTATAAAATGTTCCAATATCTTTAACATCATTCAATGTACGACAAACATATCATTTATATAACATCAATGAACAAACCATTGTATGACAGATGGATAATCTCATAACAAAATAATAATTATAAGTACATTAGCGCAGCGGAGCGCCACAGGTGGGGATATATCACCGACTTCCGATGCGACTGCGGTGCTGTCTCTCAGACCCTACATCATATAGTGGAGGAGTGCCCTATACACAGTTTCCATGGAACGATGGAGGATTTTCATAGTTTGACGACCGAAGCCAAAGCATGGCTGAGGGACAATCACGTAATTTTATAGCGCCTGACATGCCATACGCATATATATATATATATACAAAAACTCTTTCAGAAAATCCACCCGCATAACCGCTAACTGGCCTTGTCTGGTTGCATATGCAAGGCACGAGTCATATCTCGGCCAAAATGGTTCACAGTGAAATGGAGTAAAATCAAACCTTCATATATATATATATATATATATATATATATGTAAAAAAAAGGGAAATGTAAAAAAAAAAGTATTTTTCATACATTAACGCGAGTAAAAAAAGAAGCAAATATTATTTCATTCACAAAATTGTTACATTATTCCGTAACAAACATTTGTCTTCATACTTACTCAATTATAATATGAGAATAAAAAAAGTAAATACTCGTAAATTATGTGAACACCCACACATATATTCATATAATAAATTCTAAAACACAAACATACGTTCTCCGTGTACAAATATTATAATAACTCACAGTACAAATATTAATAATCAACTTACTAATTCTCATCGCTGCTGGGTATGAATGTGATGTGTATGAACATTTACCTCTCTGTATATAAGTCGGCAGTCCACCCGAACTGGGTGAATTGTGCCAATATATATCTATAGAATATACTATCGCTTAATGGATCAATGAATTTGAAATATTGTTGGTAATTTATTTGGTAATTTGGTAATTTATAATAAGTCCGCCTTTTGGCACACTGTATTATCTTGTTTTGTTTCTGTTGTTACATATATTTACTGGCCAATAAAGTTTTATTTATTTATTTACTGGAATTAATTAGGCCATGGGCCTTTACACAATATAAATAATAAATAGGAAAAAACACTAAACTATAAATAGAAAGTAAACTCTGCAGTCAAAACAATAGTCAATCATATTCATATCAGTAGTATCGCAATTAAATTTAATTATACCTAATTATTAAAAATAAGATATAATAATATCTCTAATAATAAAATTTTAACAATAGGAACAATAACAGCTCATAAAAACAATAAAAATATAAAACATAATATACAAAAAAATGTAATAATAAAGTATATAGCGACAGGATTTTTCCATGATTTTGAATCTCTGGCAGCCACATATAATATATGCTCACCCAACCTCCGTGATTTTTCGCGGGTAGGTCCTACGCCCGTCATATAGGTACCCGTACCTACGCGGTATATTATTTTGATACAATAATGAAAAAAAAAACAAAAACGTGTCGGAATAAAACAAAGGAACGTCGTTTCGCATATCAATTATTTCACCTTGTTTATTTTGTTTTTTTTTTTTTTCTGAAATGTTATTTATTTTGTCCACGTTGTTGTTTGCGTAATTTTCACCTCATTAATCCCGGAAAAAATTCAAGCAAAATTAATAAATATTCGGCCTAGAATTTTTTTATTTTTCGTGGATGCTTACGTCTGATCAATCCAGCCCATCGCATGTAAGATTATTCACTAGGGTGAAATAAACTTATCTAACAATTCAGCGATTTCTTCCAGTCAACCCATTATAAATTATTATCTGGAGCAAGGCCGGACTGTCCATAAGGGAATTCGCTCTTCGAGACCTTTTGTGGACTGGTTTTTCTTGCCTACTTTAGACCTATATTCCTGGTCCAAAGTTTCTTCCTTCTAGCCTTCATGTTGAGAGAGGGAGCAACAGGATTTCATGCGAGACAGTGGATGGAGCCACCTGAAGCGAAGGTATCCAATTAATCAAAAATCTACCTTTCTCTCTGTGGATAATTTTCAACAGCACGCCAAGGACAGGTGTTACTCGACGTATGTATGTGCACATCGTATGCCACTGAAGAGAGCATGCAGAGATAGAGGTTAAGTTCGTGAGAGCTCAGGTATTGAAGTGCCTCAGGAGACAAGTTGTGACATGCCTATCCGTTGTGCTGTTAAACCTTGTGAACTGGTATTAATCGACAATATGGTAAACAAACTCCATCCCACTGGAGAGACAATTGGAGTTATCCTGATCGTCCCACCTGTGGAGGAGAAGACTGCATCTTCCTGATTCAGTCTATTAGCAAGGAAGAAAAAGAACCCAGAAAAACCTACCTATATCATCTGATTTTTTATTGTAATAAAAATGGTATCTGTGCTTGTATACGAATACTTTCATGTACATTTCACAGTAAGCCAAAAACTAGTATTTTGAAGTGCAGAGCACATGGTCAGCACCGGGATTCGAATTCGGCAACTCCCACAATCATATTCTTAATAAACTCTTATTGTGTTCGTATCGCAAATATTAAGAATCTTATACATTAAGGTCTTGGCACCAAGAATGACGTCACAGACATTTCCCACGGCATTAAGGTTCAAAATCGCGTGACAATCGCATGATAAAATGGTAAAAATAGCGTTTTTTCCATTTTTTGGGGTTAATTATGCGTCTATCAAAAAACTTTTACGGTTATTCCCTAGATTTTAATGCATATTATCAGTACAAAAAACAATTTTTACTCCGCGACTTTCGGAAAACGAGTTTCCGTCTTTTGGAAAAAAGGTCAGAGGTGTTTTTAATTTTTGATTGTGAGAAATCTATTCAAGATATAAAAAATCTTTTACGGTTATTCCCTAGATAAAGGTTCAATGCATCTACCCTATTTTGTTCCAAAGCATATTAAGTAACGGTTGTCGAGATAGAAGGTCTCCCGTTTTTTACAAATTTTTGAAATGTCAGTATGCATACTCTTAAATCGCAAGGTCTTATAAGTAAAGACTGCAGAAGCAATTATTTTAATCGTTTTTTCTTAGGTAAGTACTAATTGTAACTTGTAACTATTCTTTTACAATTTTATGGTTTTCTCGACATAATGGGTAAACATTAAACATAAATTTATACACCTAACCACAAACGGTGGTTTTAAAAGCAGATAGAAAATGTATACAAAGGAAATGTAGCAGATTGGTATAAGTTTTATTGTAGTTTGTAAAAAAATAGGTATCTACACTTGTATTCCAAGAGATGGTTATTACAATCTTTTAAAAACTATTTTAATTACTGCGGCGAAGAGAATAATAGTGAAGTATAATTAAAAACATAAAGTATGAAAAGGCTTTGCTTACAGTAAACTTACGTATAAATTGCTTGTTGTATCTTTAACTCATACAATAAACTTTAGTGAGAGAATATTAGAGTAAAAAAGTTTATAAGCGTGGTATGTGTATGCATACAATTGTTTCAATTGGTTCAAGAAATATGGATATTTTATATGCGCAGTGCTGGTATCACGGTACTAAAATTGCATCACAGGGCGACGCAAGTATTTGAGTAAGTGTATATGTAGTACCTAGTTAAGAGATTCTCATGGATGTAAACCGTGCTTGAAGCCTAGAAACTGACCGATAAAAATATGACCTATGACCCATCTGTTTTTTTATCGAAATGTGGTACACAGGGTTATACATTTCTGTGGGGGAGTAGGATAAAACTATATCCCATCACTAGAAACCAAGCTGAACGCCGGTGGCGTAGGTGGGTTCCGTAGTGTTGTTGTCATGGTATTGTCACCAGGTATTGTCCCCTGCAGCGGTGGTTGTGTGACAACAACACCGTACTGTGTATGTTGTTAACCTTGCAACACCCAGCTGATGTTATTGTCACTCGCCGCATTCCAGCGGCGCCACCGGGATTTCGTACAGCGCATATCATAGACGCCACATTACCACAGGGTTGCCTAACAAAATTTTGCTACCTCACCGCTATAGCACCAGATGAGATCCTCCCTCGTTTTTTTTCGCATTTTTTTAAGAATATAGTAAAAGCAGAGATAGGTATAAGTAACCTTAGCTAATTTTTAATAATACATTGTATGAATCTTTATACTCTGCTTATAATATTTAATACAAACAAGGATTCTATTGAAAATGTAATCGAAAGCTGCATGTGGCATCAGTAGGTGGATTCCAGTATAAACGTAAAAGTTCAAAAGGTTACTTTGCCTGTGTTTGTTAAGACGCTTTTGCCGTAGATTTTCATTTCTGAAAGATTCATATCTGAAAGGAAACAAAAGGTGCTGCGGGATTTGTTTTAATAGAAGAGTACAAGGAAATTTAATACTTACATAATAGTTACGTATAAAACTTCATGAGCGTGTGTACACATTTTAGACACTGCATCGTTTCAATCGATGTATTATTCCATCGAAATACTGCCTGTTAAAAATCATTGGAATGGTGACGGAAATTAACTGTAAGTGAGCAGCCAAAAAATAACTTTGAGAGTTTAATACCTATATGCATTGTAAAGACTGGGAATTAATAAGAAGTGGGGTGCCACTTTCATAAACATTCGTATCTAGTATTTTTGAAAACTATGCATATTTTTTAAAATGCAGGTACCTATACATGTTTAATGACTTAAAAATTTCATTATTGGTGCAAATACTACAAATAAATTATAACTATTTAGTAACATTCATTCATTTGTGTTTTGTTTAATATGCTAGCACCGTCAACGAAATCGGCATAATGTTTTAGTAACGCTGCATAGATATGTCCTGGAATTAGTTTTAGACAGCAGAACTCTCAGACTACATATTTATAGTAAGGATCTCTTCTGGCCAGGATAAAAAAGACTATTAAAAAACATTTCTTACAGATAAAGAGAAGTACAAGGCAGGAGACCGAGAGGCAGATCTCCGATGTATTTTTCAGCAAAAAGTCGATGAGAAAGTTTATGTCGGAATATTGCATCTCTAGCCATATTCGTATGTAAGATTGCAAGGTACAAGTATTATATAAGAAACGGTAGGTCTGAGATATTAATTCGGAAGCAAAGATATACCTACCTGAGCCGTGGAATAAAAAGGAAATTTCTTTCCTTTATTACATCCTTTGAAAAGAAATGGCATCGCTGGATGTGAGATGTTCGTGTGATCCTACGCAACTCAACTACAGAACAAAGAGGTGTAGGAAAAGCAGCCTTTTTATTTACTTAATTTAAAAAATTCTCTTGTTATAAGTTTTCCATAAAAGGTACAAAGTCGTACCGAGGTGAAAAAGGACACACAACTTTAAGGACCTATGTTAACCTATGTACGTGCATACTTAGGTATTTGAAAGAGATCGATATGTGTACACTTTTAACATTTAAGTCTCACGATCCAGCTATGACGTCACGGTCATATCCTGCGGCATTAAGGGTCAAATTCGCATGATAAAATGGTGAAAATAGTTTTTTTTTTTCATTTTTTGGCTTAATTTCGCTTAAAAACATTTAGTTACGATCAATCCCTAGATTTTAATTAACATTATCATAACAAATAAAAATTCTGAAATGAGTTGCTATCTTTCGGAAAAAAGATCAGAGATGTCTATCACTTTTTTTTTTAATAATCTATACAAGATTTCAAAAAATATTTTACGGCCATTCCCTAGATAAAGGTTCAATGTAAATAGGTATCTACTTTAATTTTATCAAAAGCATACTTAGTAAGTTTGTCGAGATCTTATACAGGTCTCCCGTTTTTAGATTTTTTATAAATGTTAATACACACGATTTGTACGAGTTGCCGCAATTATCGCTCGTGTTAACGCACCTTTACATCTTTGCGGCGTGTTTATAGAGAGAAAATGTCTGCAAATATTTACTTAAATGTTCGCATATTGAAAACAAACATGTCTACAAGAAAATTACTTTCATACATATTAAAATATTGTAATTTGAAATCGAAATTGGTATCGTGTAACCCAACTCCACATACAGAATATTAATAAGAGAATAATAGTCCGAGAGCACGCTGCTTAATTTATGACGTATCTGTTTTTTGATCGAAATGTGGTATAAACGATAGCTTACCAATAGGGTATTACATCGCACTAGGGTTGCCTATCAAAATCTTGCCGCAACCCCCCCTGCCCCCCCCGAAAAGGTCCCTTTTCGCGGTTTTTCGCATTTTATAGGAATATGGTAAGAGATAGGAGAAAGTAGGCAATGACAAAAATAATCCTTGCTAAATTCTCTATAAAAAACATTCAGTCAATTTTTTCATAGGACTAGTAGTTTACCCGTAATGGCCGGTCAAAAAACAGGATATTTTTTGAAAAAATAAAAAAAAAAGTTTGATTTTTTTTCTTTCACATTCTTCCACCCATTATTACTAACATTTTATGGAAAAAAATTTGGCCTGCGGCGCTATGTCACTGGTTATTTTATGAAAAACTAAATTTTAGGAATTTTCGTCACTGAGTTTTATTGTAATAACTCCGAAATTATTAGATGTATGAACATAAGTTATAGCTCGTTTTATAGCTAAGACTATGGTAATTAATTCGTTCTCTGACTATTTTTCTGTAGCTCTTATCAATTTTCAACCAATTTAGTTTAAATACATTTTTTTTGTATTTTAAATGAATTTCGGCTTTGGACCGGCCATTGCGGGTAAACTGCTAGTTCTACGAAAAAAAATAACTTGACATTTTTTGTAGAGAATTTAGCAAGGATTATTTTTGTCATTGACTACTTTCTTCTCTATCTCTTACCATATTCCTATAAAATGCGAAAAACCGCGAAGAGGGACCTTTTCGGGGGGGGCAGGGGGGTTGCGGCAGGATTTTGATAGGCAACCCTAGTGCGATGTAATACCCTATTGGTAAGCTATCATTTATACCACATTTCGATCAAAAAACAGATACGTCATAAATTAAGCAGCGGGCTCTTGGACTATAATAATAATAATAATGATGATACCTAGGTAGCTCCAAAAGATGGTAATCGAAAGGGAAAAGGACAAAGATAAAGTCTTGGAAGGTCAGAGAGAGATGACAACAAATTATTAAGTACACGCCTTAGAGATGAGAAACTAGTAGATACACGCATCATTATGAAAATGTCAAAATGTTTCTAGCCAGGAACATTTATGCAATCCGGGAAAAGTGGTACTAAAAAGTAGTGAAATCGAAATAAATGATGATTTTTTATCGATTTCCCTAACGTAGTAGGCAGAGAGGACAAAATGCAAGTCTATTGCTGCCATCACATGTTTCTGGGTTGAATTCCCTAAAATATCTCAGAAAGAGACGCGAGGACGAAATAAAAATAATACACAGTAGCTCAAATTCTGGTTCGACGATATAGCCGCTGTGGGGGATTAAAAATTGGCTGCAAGCGGTAACCGACAGCAAGAAATGGAAGAGGCCTATATCCAGCAGTGGAGGACACAGGGCTAAAGAAGAAGAAGGTCCAATTCTGACACTTTTCGAGTTCAACTATGTTTTAAATTTATTGTATTAAGGAATAACTGATAAACGAAGCCTTATGTTACTTAGTACACACAGAGAATTAGACCTTATGTTTATTATAAGGACACTTGTTCGTTAATCTGCTCTAGATTAAAGGAATTGGACGAAGCAAGTAGGTATGTATGATAGCGCCATTTTTGGGGTGATATATTTTCGTCGCGCTACTTTGTAGGTATTCGAGTATATATACTATAGTACTGTGCCTACATATTTGTAATGGGTAAATGTGGGTAAGATGGGGTGATGCAAATTAGGGAAATTAGTTAATCATGATAGCAATCTTGGAGGTGTGATACGTTCTACCCCAAGCGCGCTCCAACCTAGACATACATACATAATATAATATACATATCTACGACATCTTATCACAATTTTCCAGAGAATTTGGGGTATGTCAGATAGATATGAGAGCAAAAGCGAGGTAACCCGCACAAATACCTAAACTGAGTTAAGCTTTCAAGACTTAGAATACTCCAATATAGCACTTTATGGAACAGAAATAATCCTACCTACTCACATGTCATACATAGAAGCCGTAAAATTTCGCGATAAAACGATTTTATTCGCGAATTTCGTGTTTATACGCGTCATATACAGATATAACGTGAATTCTAGCATTTTTTACAAGTATAATGCAAATTTCTACCTCTGTTTTGAAAAACACCGTAATTAAAGCATCATCAAAAGGCATGTGGCTTCGAGAGTAAGAAGAACCACATTGAAAAAAATCTTGCAAAAGGCGTTTTTTTATTTTTGGAAAATATTTTATTTTTATTTCATTATTTTGGGATTTTTATATCAACTGTTGTTCACGTTCATTTTTTTACATTCTTGTATTAAAAGCTGTAAAATTGTTTATTTAAAAATGATATAAATGTATGAAAATTAACAGCACTTTTGCCACAAATGTGAAAAATAACACAACTTTTAGCAAAAACATAAGCAACCAATTTTTTCCCAAAAATAACACCGTAATGTTCCTGTCCCTAGTCATACATAATAAATAATATAGCATTGCTTACTCGTATCTCAGATTCACGTTTGGTCGAAAACATACTAACGCGGGTTACACCAGGTTGCCAAAGCTTGAACATTTACGTGTAGTAAAGTGGCACCTACAAAGTAAATAGATATATAAGTAGGTACAATAAGTTTACATTATGTAGGTAAAGCCAACATACATATTTACATAATAAATATTTGTCATTAGTGATGGCCGTCTCCGTGTGTATGTAGAGACAATATTATTATTAAATTACATGTATACATTATGTAATGTCTATAATCTGGGACTACAATGTGGTAGAGAATTGGCGAAGGGTGACGGATTACTGTACTGTGTACTGAGGTGCAGTGGCGTACGGCCTTCCGCGGAGGGGTAAAGAAGTACCTCGTTGACAAAGAATTTTATTCCGTTGACGATATGTTGAATAATTGATTTTATGTATGACGAAATGTCAATCAGAGCCCTTTACACTATGATTGGCATTGATCTGATAATGATATTGTTTACGATACTTTGTTTAATGATATGCTGTGATGAAATGATATTGTAAAAATTGACGAGTCCGGGTGCCCGAATGGGCCTACGGACGATAGAGAAATAGATAAATAAAAAAAAAACTAGCATTAGTGCCGCCCGGGCCGGGGTGGAATCAGAAAAAGCCGCCCTATTTGCCACCAATAAAGTAGCCGTATAAGTACATACCTACCAGGCGCGAAGCTACCTAAGAACATGGTTCCTATCGAGTGACCTTTTGGATAAAATGATAGATATAATAGTGTCTAATTTGACGTAATCTAATACGAAATGTTAGCCCCGGCTTCCCTTCTGCAGAAATCCACCCTTCGCCACTGATACCTACTCAGATGGTTATCTGCAGTTTTAAAGCTAGACAAGAGTAACTGAAATTTTAATATACTATAGGCAGATTAATATAAATCTGAATAAAAAAAAATATACTTAAATCACAAATACGCGAACAGGTGTAATTAGCGGCGCAGGCAAGTTTTTTTTTATGAGATAATAAAATTGTAATTAGATAATTTAGAGATTTAAAAAAATGGGGTTAACTGCAATTCTGCGATGAGTTAGCCCTAGTGAACAACGGATTTTTAATCTGTACTATGTCCATTTTTTATGTTTATATGTATTTCTTGTTCATTTAAAGATTAAATAAATAAATGAAATAAATAAATTATATGTTGTTCCATTTTGCCGCCCCCTGAAATGCGGCGCCCGGGGCGGACTACCCCCTACGCCTTCCCCCTAATTACGCCACTGCTGAGGTGCCGGATACGGTATTTTATTGAATTGCAATGTGCTGGGGAGTGTAGAACATAGAGATAACACGAGTATATCTAATCCAGTAATGGATGTCATGTAATTAGCAAAGTGTTGGTGTAATGTAGGTACTAATTCACATATTATGTAACTACATGTTGGTATTCTCTATGTTCATATTATTATCAGCCAGTAATTACTCTAATCAACCAAGTGAAGGCATTAACATACATACATATGTACATACATTATGTAGGATTAATTATAGCATGCATCCATATACCAGGAATTTTTTCTCAGAAATCACGAGGAAGCGACCATTCCTCGACTGATGTAAGTGTTTCTTTGGATATGTGTATCTTTGGCCATTACGGGTAAACTACTAGTCCTATGAAAAAATTGACTTAATATTTTTTGTAGAGAATTTAGCAAGAATTATTTTTGTCATTGACTACTTTCTCCTATCTCTTACCATATTCCTATAAAATGCGAAAAACCACGAAGAGGGACCTTTTCGGGGGGGGCAGGGGGGGTTGCGGCAAGATTTTGATAGGCAACCCTAGTGCGATGTAATACCCTATTGGTAAGCTATCGTTTATACCACATTTCGATCAAAAAACAGATACGTCATAAATTAAGCAGCGGGCTCTCGGACTAATATTACAATAATGAACTTAACTATATTTGACAAGTGAAATATTTATATCCTTAAAGTGTACACTTAATGAAATACAAATTTATTATTATTATTTATAGACCTTACATAAAGGGTAAACCAAACTGTGCCCCTGAATTTTTCAGTTCCTATGTCATCCAGTTTTTCAGGCAAAAAATACATTGTTTTCTCTGCGGGAGGGCTCAAGACTTGTCGCCTCTCTTGAATAAAAAATCTCTTGAAAAACCATTACCCGCGAAACACAGTTTTTCATGGAAGAGACTCTCACTGCAAAAATATAAGTAAGTAAGTGTGTACATTGTACAAATATACACACTACAACATTTTCATACAACTAGGATCTTATACCAATACGAAGTAAATCTTTATCTAAAGGACATTATTGTACAACGATTTATGCACAAAAGAAAACAAATAGCAAAAATCTTACCACGGTATGTATCTAGACAAAAAAATATTTGATTAAGTACTTTTATAATCAAAGGTATCTAGTTATAATTAGAATTATAACGGTGAAATTTGTAGAACTAAATTTCTGAAAATACTGCATAGATTGAGGCAGCCTAGTGCCAGTGATAGTACCTATCAGGCACGAAGCTATTAGTCCGAGAGCCCGCTGCTTAATTTATGACGTATCTGTTTTTTGATCGAAACGTGGTATAAACGATAGCTTACCAATAGGGTATTACATCGCACTAGGGTTGCCTATCAAAATCTTGCCGCAACCCCCCCTGCCCCCCCCGAAAAGGTCCCTCTTCGCGGTTTTTTGCATTTTATAGGAATATGGTAAGAGATAGGAGAAAGTAGTCAATGACAAAAATAATCCTTGCTAAATTCTCTACAAAAAATATTAAGTCAATTTTTTCATAGGACTAGTAGTTTACTCGTAATGGCCGGTCAAAAAACAGGATATTTTTTGAAAAAATAAAAAATAAAGTTTGATTTTTTTTCTTTCACATTCTTCCACCCATTACTACTAACATTTTATGGAAAATAAATTTTGGCCTGCGGTGCTATATCACTGGTTATTTTATGAAAAACTAAATTTTAAGAATTTTCGTCACTGAGTTTTATTGTAATAACTCCGAAATTATTAAATGTATGAACATAAGTTATAGCTCGTTTTGTATCTAAGACTATGATAATTAATTTGTTCTTTGACTATTTTCCTGTAGCTCTTGTCAATTTTCAACCAATTTAGTTTAAATACATTTTTTTTGTATTTTTAATGAATTTCGGTTTTGGGCCGGCCATTGCGGGTAAACCGCTAGTTCTACGAAAAAATTGACTTAATATTTTTTGTAGATAATTTAACAAGGATTATTTTTGTCATTGACTACTTTCTCCTATCTCTTACCATATTCCTATAAAATGCAAAAAACCGCGAAGAGGGACCTTTTCGGGGGGGGCAGGGGGGGTTGCGGCAAGATTTTGATAGGCAACCCTAGTGCGATGTAATACCCTATTGGTAAGCTATCGTTTATACCACATTTCGATCAAAAAACAGATACGTCATAAATTAAGCAGCGGGCTCTTGGACTATATCTATAAGAACACGATTCCCGTCGAGCTACCTTTTGGAAAAAAATATAGGTTTAATAGTGTCTATTCTGACGTAATCCCATAAGAAATGTTGGCCCCGGCTTCCCTTTTGCAGAAATCCACCCTTCGCAACTGGTACCTACGTAGCTTGCAGCATCGAATATGTATCCAACCCGTTTCTCGTTATCATAAATATCACATAATCTTGACAGTACTATAAAAGCTTTAGTTATAAACTTAAATCAGATCAAACCTGAATAAACTAGGTACGTTTTTATAAAACACAATAATTACCCATTTTTTTACATAATATTTATGTATATCCTCTCATATCTCAACCCTTATGGGGTAGGCAGCGAGAACTGACCGCCAGGCTTGCTCTCCTCACCTTGTCTGATTTATTTGACTCAAAACGCGTCAGTCCTTGATTAACTGATGCATGTGATCGATCCAGGTCAGTTTCAAAGCAAAAATACAATAAATAAATATAGCTAAACTGTCAAAAACACAAGTTATAGAAAGCACGAATTTTAGATTCATCTAGTATTTTAGAAATAAACCTATAGTTTTATATTGCCAGTGTCGCACTAATGAAAATTGATATCGACCATCTTGAAGATTATTATTCCCCATACGTTGTTTCTAAGTTTCTTGAATTGACCTGAATTTGGTAAATTTTGTATTAGCTGTGCGGTTAAGTACTCTATAAGTACCTACCTACTTCTGTATTTTGTTATTCTCTAGGAAGTACCTGCCAAACCATTTCACCCATAGCTAACCATGCTAACTCAGTACTATGTATTACTAAATATCAGTGGCGAAGGGTGTATTTCTGGAGAAGGGAAGCCGGTGCTAAGATTTCTTTATGGGATTATGTCAGATTAGACACTATTATACCTATCATTTTTTTCCAAAAGGCAACTCGATGGGAATCGTGTTCTTAGGTAGCTTCGCGCCTGCTATATATATCCTTTTTTTTTTTTTTTTAAAGGATCTGGGCTTGCATACACAAACCCAAATACTTTCCTGCACACCTTGCACTAGCCTGTATCGCAAAGTGTGGAATACATCGCCAGCACCGAGGTTTGAACCTGGCACCTCTCGCTTGAGAGACTGCCGCCTCAACCAACTGCGCCAACCATGTACTCACTTCATTTGCTACTTCCATCGTGTCATTGTATCCGGATCGCAAATTACTTTTTTTACTACGGATTTTTTTTTTATGAGCTATATTTATAGTGAGCTATTTTCTTGAGGGATGATTTCATGTTGAGTTTTTTTCACCCTGTGCTGATTTCATACTGAGGTAATTTCACCCTGAGTTATTTTCATCATACTGCGGTCTTTTCACATGCGCTTGTTTCTTATGAGGAATTTTCATGTGCGGTTTTTCCGATCATGGAAGTCATTAAACCTTTTTTTTTCAAATTATTTTTTTACGATAACTTATTTACTATTCGGAAACAAATCAATTTTTAAAATTCAATTTATTTTAAAATAGCTGGAAACCTAATCTATGTACATTGTACATATTAATACCAACACAATGAAATAAATATTTTATATTGTTGGCACTCGTGTTATTAATAAAATATATTTACCTTCCTGACTGAAACCAAAATGAACTCATCCATCCGAATGCTATAAATTAAATATCTGTTTGCGTTGCGTGCGGGTGCGGATAAAACCGTTTCCATAATATATATAACAGTTACAATAGGTACATAGAATAATATTTTATTGATATGGAAGAAGTTTGTTGAATAACATTCACTGCTATTTTAGTCGAGTACATGTTCTTCACAATATTTATAATAATAGCAGTCACAAAATAACAGCGAATAACGTGAATAGAAGCAATTCGCATCGCACAAAACCGTTCTGAGTGTTCAAGTCTTGTAACTCTCGTGTTTCCACAAATAAGAGTAGTGTTGAGTTTCATTGACAATAGTATCAATTTAATTCCATACAATTCGAGTCAATTACAATGTATCTAGAATGATAAAATGGCTGCGAATTGTTTAAATTATACCATTCTATACCCTCACGCCACCTCCCTTGCGAGGTAGGCAGAGAGAACGGATCGCCAGACTTTCCTATCCTGACACACACTTCGGGCATCTGTCACATTCATGCAATTCTTCATACACATTCTACGATTACACTGTGAAAATTACCTAAAATTTATTATCACTTGATGACAAAAAAAATTGCAAAATGTTCCTAAATTATCGCGTGAAGAGTGCCAACACTACACTGCGATATTTACGTAAAAGAAAAAAAAGATAACTAGTCCACAAAATGATAAAAACGGAACGGTACGACAATAACACTAAATAACGTTATTTTTCACAATGCGTTAAATTTGAAGTGACACTATAGCAAATTGCTACTGTTATTCAATCGTAACTTGCACCCAGGTCTATAAGGCCACCAATTTGGAACTAGGTTAACTGAGTCGTCAAAATAAAAATTGTTTGTATTATGTACGCATCGCACATAGATACTCCACATCTATACTGCGGTCAAATTAACTGACATACTAGATCTAGTTCTCTAACTGATTAAGTGCGTACTGTTAACGTTGGGTGCAAAGATAGAACGCCTCCTCGCGGTGCACCCAGGGCAACGTACATTGTACGGCAAAAGTTCTATCATAAAGGCAGAAGAGAGAAAGAGATAAAAAGCAAGAAATACAGAGTCTAAGAGAGATTACAAGAATGAAGCGAATGCAACGAAGTCACAACCCTTCTCAGGGCTACCAGACGAGGGACCTTGGAGACAAGATCCGGATACTTCAAATTAATATAGAGGGCATTAGCCAATCAATGACCGATTATCTTACCAGAATGACACAAGAGCTCAGGATTGACGTTGTATTACTTCAGGAGACGCATACTGCTGATGAAGCGCAGCTGGCGTCCCGGGGCACAGTCACAAATTTCACTTTAGCCGGTGCTGTCTACCATCCCCAGTACGGTGTGGCCACATATGTACGCGAAGGCCTAGCATGGAATTTGGAACACTGCTCCACCACTGAAACAGTATCCGTTGGTTCCATCAAACTGGGACAACTTACAATTGTCAACCTGTATAAGCCACCTACAGCTGCATGGCCAACTCCAATCATACCAACAGCATTCCACCACCCATCCATCATCATGGGGGATTTCAACAGCCACCACACCGACTGGGGGTACAACAGCATAGACGATAATGGAGAGGCACTCTCGGAATGGATCGAAACCGAAAAATTACAACTCATATTTGATGGCAAGGACATTGGTAACTTCCGCTCGGCTCGTTGGAACAAGGATTATAACCCCGACCTGTGTCTGGCAACAACCAATCACAATGGCAAACCTCAGCCAGTCACCCGCGAGGTTATTAACCCACTTATTCCTGAAAATTTTTTTTCGTGCAAAAACCTTCATTTTCGGTTATGTGAGAGTAATTATCATAAAAATAGGACCCTAGAAGAAAAAAAATAAAAATATTGTATTTTACAAGTTTTATTTAGAAAAAACAAGTGTACGTTTAAACGTACAATAGGACAATATACCACCAAAATGACAATGTACTGAATACTAAGTAGGAAATTTATTGATTAGCGTTTTGATCAAATTTATCATGTTTTCAATATCATACTGTTGCTTTTCGTGTTCCTGGACAAAACCATCTACATGTATCTAATATTACATAGTATTTTCTTCTTCTTCTTCTCCTCCAGTTGTTCTGTGAAATAGAAATTACGACTCTTGGAATGTTAAGGTCTGACTGTCCCTCCAACTGGTCTTCCAGGTGGAAGATGTTCAGTGGGGATCTCTCTGTAAGCCGATTTATCGATAAATATGACCCATTTTTTCCAACATGTGAATAGGCGCGTGCCTCCTGAATATCCAATGTTCCAGTTTCCTCTCATTATACCAGATTCTCAATGAAACACGATCTCTGCTGGAGTTCTAATTGAGATCCCGGTACATTTTACGGTGAATTTTTTTTCTTCGGTGGCTTCACCATGTAGGCGTTATTCTTAAGGATGGATGCGTTTTGAGTAAAAGGAATCGTAGAGTGTATATGATGAGTTGAATGATGGAGGCAAATGGTGCATGGTGCATGTATGTATAGGAAAGTCTGACAATCTGCTCTTTTTGTCTACCCCACAAAGGATGCGGCGTGAGGGGGATAGAATAGAATAAAATTACTTCTTCGTCTCCTAAATCTTCGTAAGCGTTACAATCGTACGCATTTTTTGGAAGAAGCGTAATTATATCGATACATCTTTCAGCCTCTTCCAGCAAACTAAATATTTCGTTTACAGTCGATAATTCTACAAGAAATAAAAGAAAAATTGATTTGGGAAAGAATATTTACTTCTACAATAAAAAAAATAAATAAAATGTTAGTCGAAATCACAACACAAAAAATGACTTCTAAATTTTGATACATTTTGTTTGTACTGCATACTGCATGGGTATTTTCCTATTGTTCGATAAAACGTACACTAATCTTTGAGGAGCAATAACTACTCTAAATTGTAATAATGATTAATTTTAATTATGCAATAATGTTAATTGAACATTTATGTATATTTAAAAACACAATGCACGTTTATAATTAAATCCGTTTCAAAATTAATCACCCATGTTGAGCTTAAGGTGGCGGCGACGTCTTTTTAAAATTGGTAGCCGTGATTGTATTTCCTAGGACATCCAGACTGACGTCAACAGACTGCTGCAAACTGATAGAAGTGGTAAAGAAATGTCTCTGCTATAGGAATACACTAGCCACATCAGTCAGAATCAAATAAACTAGGAGTTACATCAAATAATACCGTGATAGTGCGAGTGTACGATTAAACGTACAATAGGGTAATCTGGGTTAAGAGCTTTCCTCGCAGCCAGCACAGGCCTGTCGTGGCAACTATAGGATACTCAGTTCCTATTGTAAACTGCGCGCCCATACCACGATGGAACTTCCAGAAGGCTGAGTGGGGAAAGTTTACTGATGCACTGGACGAGATAAATACATAACATCGAGCCAAAAACCGGAAATTACAAACAATTTGTAATGGCAGCAAAGGAAGCTGCAAAGAAATCCATTCCGAGAGGCTGCCGCAAAACATACATACCAGGGTGGAATGAAGAATGCGAAAGACTATATCTGGACTTTATGGAGACCGAAAACAGAGCAGTGGCTGAAGAACTACTAGAAGCACTTGACACTGCACGTAAACAAAAGTGGACCAACCTAGTAGAAAGTCTAGATTTTAAACATTCAAGCCGCAAGGCGTGGTCTCTACTTCGCAAACTGGGCCACAGCGCTCCAACGTAACCCTCCACAAAAATACCAGTGAACCGTGTTGCAAACCACATTATTGAGAACAGTCGAGCACCTGGGGACAAAACACTCCAACAAAATACAGGAGACAGCTACACACCAGAAAGCAAGAAGCCCAGAACCGATCTGAACTAGCCCAACCCTTTACTGAGAAGGAAGTGTTAGCCATCTCCTCCCTTAAAATGGGTAAAGCAGCAGGACTAGATGGGATATTTCCCGAATTCCTGAAACACTGCGGCAGCCGCACAATCACCTGGCTTACAAAGTTCTACTCCAAAATTCTCGAGACTGGGATTCTTCCGCCTGAATTTAAAAAGACAAAAGTTCTGGCCTTGCTTAAGCCTGGAAAACCACCCGAAGAACCCAGCAGCTACCGTTCAATAGCACTCCTTAGTGTTAGCTATAAATTCCTAGAACGGTTGATCTTAAATAGAATAGAACCAGTTATCAACCTGCACATCCCTATTGAACAAGCTGGCTTCAGAGCTGGGAGAAGCTGTTGCGACCATACCATATATATATAGAGTTTATAGCTAACACTAAGGAGTACTATTGGGCGAGTAAGGTAAGATAAACGACTTAATATTTAGTTTAAAATCCACAAAAATTACTTTATATTACGTGACTAGTGTTCGAGGATTTGCACCCCCATTATTAGGCGATTGTGAACAAAGTAAATAATATGAATAAAGTTACTTTATTCACAATCGCCTGATGATGAGAAAATGCAAATCCTCGCACACTAGTCGCGTAGTCTAAAGTCATTTTTGTGGGTTATAAACTAAATGTGGACTTAAAAGTGGACTTCCACCATACACCGGCGGTCAAAAACCTCGACATACGAGTAATAAAGAAATACTAACAAATATAGGTACGAGTGGCGAAGAGTGATTTATGCAGAAGGGAAGCCGGCGCTAACATTTTAGACATTTTATACAAATTCAATAATTTTATACAAAACGTAACTCGATGGGAATCG
Source organism: Ceraclea dissimilis (assembly GCA_963576895.1). NCBI lineage: Eukaryota > Metazoa > Arthropoda > Insecta > Trichoptera > Leptoceridae > Ceraclea > Ceraclea dissimilis. Next base: position 4,543,999 of record OY756360.1, read on the forward strand.
TGTTCATTGGTCGCTTCGCGCCTGACTAATAGTAAAATTACTAACTTCCATATGCTCTAAAAATAAAGGCATGTTCATCCACCAGAGTGGAATGACAATAAAAAAAAGTTTCATTTTTTTATATGTCACTGGAAAGTTCAACGAAGAGAAATGGTTTGCAAGACGGAGAGAAAAGATAGTAGGTAAGGTCAAGTAGTATCGTGTGTATAAAATATAAGTCTACGTACTTTTTCTACACTTAAGAATATTATTTTCTTATGACAGTTTCAGCGCCTTTTGATGAAATACTCGTACGAAAATTAGAATATGGGATACAACTCTTTATATTCATTCATTTTACTCAAAACATGTCCGTCTTTAAGTAGCTGGTCAAGTTCTTGGACGGCCGCGATTTCTTACACCTCCTCTGCCGCCCAAATATATATTTTCTTTGTTGTCCTTTCATCATTCATCCTCTCAATAAGTTACAACTTACAACATCTGTTTTACAATCATTAACTCACAATCACTTCATGTCGTATCATACATCTCGACGTTTTACCTGTGCAGGTATACCTGCACCAAAAACTGCACAGGTCTGATCCAATGCACGCTCCGGTCTGCCTGCGCAGGTATACCTGCACCTCTCCGGTAGATCGTATTATGTATGGCCGGCATCAAGTGACTTAGTACATAGTTTAAAAAACTCAGTTTTTTCAAAATGTCAAAAAACAGTCACACAGTTAATGCAAGAAACCTCAGTGAAATTACTTATACAGGTCCATATCCTTTTTATATCAAAAAATGCAAAAAATGCTTTGGCACATAAGCTGATATAATGCTGGTCTTTGCAATGTTCCTGTATTACAAAGTGGAATTTCACAAAGCTCTCAAACAGCCTGCCTTTTTATAATTTCATTTGAAACAGAGCGCTTTCATCTGTTCTCTCCATCCTACATACATTTCCCACAAGACTACTGAAATAATAGTAAGTACACTACAACCCAGGGTAGACACTACTACAGTCAAACACCATTTACCGGCACTAATAAGAATTCGCAGAGATATTTTCTATTAAAATTATATACCAATTTCATTGTATAATATATTGCATTAATGTGGGGGGAAAAGGTGTTTAAAGTAAGTTAGATCTCTGTGCCTAACTTGCAATGTACGCGGCTTGAGGGAATACACCCATTTCTGAATTACGATTTCCATGTTTTGAGAAGAGGAAGATAGTTGCCAACCTAAGTTCAACCAAATTTTCTTTTTGTTTTACCTGTTCATCTAGAATTACCCGTAACATAAATACCTACTAAGTGTTGTTTAAAAGTTTCAGCGAACTTTTAAGCACACTCCTACAAAGCTTTCAGATTTGGTTGACGCATTTGATGTATTCGTATATTGTAAATATTATATTTCTTAGAAGTAAATCTTCTTCTTTCTCATCTCCCTCTTCCCATATTTATTTGGGGTCGGCTCTCCTTGTTTGTCTCCTCCAGGATTCTCTGTCCTGAGTCGTCACATCATCTAACTGGACATCCCCCATCTCCTTCCTCAAATTACCCCTCCGCGATAGGTAGGCCTCTGCCTAGCTATTTCCTTCCGGCAACTTCCGTGATTTTCATGCCTCATTTTGTGGTATTTACTTCAGTTTTTCATTTATTGGAGCCACCTTAATGCTACCTCTGACATACTCTTTTTTCTGGCAAAGCACCCGTTGTCCTCTGATATATATACCTCTAATATATTAATTTTTCGCTTTATCCATCCTTGTTACCACCCCTGACCACCTTAGTATCTTCATCTCACTCGTGTATATTTTTTTCTAGTTCGTCTTATAAGTAAATATATCTCTATATATAAAGTAAAGTCTGTTTTTTGTAAGTGTTCGCATAACTCCCGCATTTTACGATGGATTGCTGCGAAAATTTAGAATAACATTTGTGATTTTGTGTTTTAAGGTCGCCGGTTTTTGGAGAAAAAGCTTTTCCTATGAGATACCATGATGATGAGGGGATTCAAGGGCTGTGTGGGGTCGAGTGTGGTATGTATGAAAGGGCGTTGGAAAAGAAATTCAGATCTTCAGTCACATTTTGTCCAGCTCAAGCTTATAAAGTATGTGGGGTTGGTTTGTTAAATTTACCGTTGCGAAGCACGGGTAACTCAGCTATTTACAAAATAAAATAAAAAAACAGTTATTATTCGGGAAATAAACACTAATATTTCGAGTTCGTATATAGAGGTTCTGTTCATTGTATGTTCATATGTATGTCTGTATATTTGTATGTAACTAGGACACCACCAATAATAGTAGGACACGTTAAGCTGTAATACTCGTAGTATACTGGGTGTAGTATGCAGCTCGGTATAACGGCAAAAGATCGCGGATATTTGGACGCATTACCAATGGACTAGGAACATATAATTTCACTTATCAAGCAGAAAGTTTTGTAATTCAATAAAACATGAACATTAATTTCCTTTGTTCAGTAATGAATAATAATAAAATAATCATATTGTCATTAAAAATATTTTTCCTCACTAAATATGCATTGTAAAAAGGTCCCTTGTTGCCATTGTTTGTCTATGTTTAGCGTGTTTTGATGGTCCGGTGTTGTTCCAGTGAAATTGATTTTAATGATTATTGTTGCAACATTATACTGTCTGGCTAAAAAGTCGTGAAAATAAATATAGGTGAACTAAAATGTTCTCTGCTCTGGCAACACCAGGCAACACAACTGTCACTGTGACTGTCACTTACTTGTTACGTGGATTGATGATATACCGTGGTTTATTCGCATCGTATTTGTTTTAATCAGTGTTATTTGAGTTTATTTGTTTTTTAATAGTATTAAAATAAAAAAAGAAGCAACATACTATTCGCAGTGAGGGGCATCAAAGGTGATTTTCAAATCGTTTTGGGATTGTGCATAGCGTCAGTATATTATCTGACATTAAAGATGTTTACACACGGACAGCAGATCTAAATGGTAAGTACAGCACTCAACCATCATTTAATTAATTGGAACTGTTAATTTGGATGTTTTTCTGACATTGTTTTTAAGTATATTCCACAATAAGTGTCAACAACTTGCCAATAAGTTGTAGGTTATGTTGTGTACACTTGACATTTAAATGTTTGGAATATGACCATAGAATGGTAACTAATGGTAAGCAACATTCTGTGGATTATAGCGTCTAGTATATGACACAATACATTATAATCATTGCATAATATTTTTCATGAAATCTGATTGATATTTACCTACTTTAAATGTGTTTTTTTTTTATTATTTCAGGAAAATTGGGTAAAATTAAAACAATTGCAAAAAAAGGATCGAGTAATCAAGGAAAATATTGGAAACTGATGGGAAAATCACATAGGTACTTCTGTCACGAGACAAGCATATTTAAAAGTCTTCAGCCAGACCAAAAATAAAATATATATTGTAGTCATATTAACTATGCGATACAATTATATATGATTTATTGTATTCAAAAAATATATTTAGCAGTAGGTACTTAAAGAGTATAGTATATTTTTTTGTACAAATTTATATAACTCTCAGAGATAAAAATGTGCTTTCTTTAATAAAACCCATTCCTGATATTCATGGGTATAGTGACAGATGGAGAAGGAGCCAAATAAATCATTCAGAGGAGTCTTTGGGACTCCAAAGGAGGCAGATGTGGCCAGCAGATAACATGGAGAGATGTGACGACCGCTAGCATAGGGCTTAGGTCAATAAGGGTGCAGTATAGGGATGGTTGGAAGAGATTACGAGAAGTCTATGTTAAGTCTATTCAACTGTCATGGATGTGCCAGTAACGAAATTTTCTAGACAAATAATATTATTGATAGGTACCTACGTATACTAAATCAAAATATCTTGTTCTTATTAGATTTTTTTTATAAATTATCTAAGTAAAATAAATATAAAAAAAAAACTGAATTGGCGGTTACCTTACTTTACTTTATAAACGTGGAGTACCTACTATATGTTGCCATATGAACTACAGCAGCGCCCTCAATTATTTTCTGGACTTTTTAGCCAGACAGTACTTCTGTACACAAATTGATTCAGCAGCGTCTACTGACTTAGAACAGACTTCGGTCTAGTGAGGCAGTATTTTACATGTTTCGATTTATTTATATGTATGTATGTCAAAATTCATTGTTTTTGCATGTTGTTGTATAATATCTGAAAAATAAATTTCATTCATTAATTCAGATATACATTGACTCTTCTTCAAGTGCATTACTGACATCACTGTACCAGATATTTCATATTATCTTGTACAGATTCCTAAAAATAAATAGAAAAGTTAATCAAAAAAAAGTTCTTCTAAAACTAAATTCTTTCTCACAACGATGATAAACGATAAACATCTACTGTTTTTTTATAAAACTTTTTTGAATAAAGCGGAATTTTCTTTATGAATAAGATATAAGGCGTTCTTTTGTCGTGCTTTAGAATATCGTGCGTCCTTTGCCGCCGCGTCCAATTTTTTGTAATGTGTTTTTTTGCCACCACGTCCAATTGGCGTGCATCCATTTTCCCGGCGTCCTTTTGTCGTACATATGGATATATATGCACGGATATGCAGCTCAGTGTAAGTAGGTACTAGGTAGGTGTAGTAGTAGGTAGTAGTTGGGTTTATGCAGAACATCCGTGATGGTATGCTGATCCCACATGGGACATACGACTCGTAAAGTTAACATTATAATACACCCAGAGAGTTCATTCTTGCATATCACATTTTTTACGTTTCATCTGTTTAATTTCGCATTCAACGACCACTGCAATAAAACAGCTACATTCAAACAAATGGGATAGAAAAAAACAAATATTTTATTCGCTTACTATATATTTTATAACAATCCATACAACCGCACAGTGAATATGATAAATTGCTTTTGGCAGTAATGATGCGAAAATCAATGTTCGTTATACCTAATTACATAAATTGGCAATCGATCAATCACTACGGCCAGCGAAAATATTCTGATTTTTATATAAATTCAAATGAAATACTTCTAATCAAAGAAATCAAAGAAAATTATAACTTTATCTCCGTAAACTTTTTTTTTCCTTGATAGGTCAAGGGACGCTTATCGCCTGCATCATCGCGACCAGAGTAGGTTAATTCAATTTTCAATTCGGTTTATTTCTCAAAATATTATTTGTAGAATTGAGTAATTTATGAATACCAATATTAATTGAGAAGACACAAATGTTAATTAACCGCCCCCAGACAGCATATATTATTTATATTTAGCTGGTATAAGGGAGACAAATACACTTAAATTTTTAAAATAATAATAGGTCTATTGTGACATCTCCGTGGACTTACGTACGGTGTTTTTTTGATTAATTATCATTATGGCAAGAAGATAATTTTGCGTGTGATTTTACAATTGTATGCCATTCACCGGTTACCCCATCACTGGGATGTACCGTGATAGTATAGCAGCTAGTAGTTTAAGAAGAGTACTATATTCTCCTACCTATGCATAATCATATTTCATAAGCACTGAAATCCATAAAAGCTCACGACTCGCGACTTTTTACAATAAAAGCACTGTCACCTACTTGATCATTCAGAAGGAAAACGTGAGCTTAATCGCGCGATGCAAATTTCAAATAATTTATTATTCACAAAACTTTTCGTACTTGAATCGATTCGATAAACGAGAAAATGTATAGAGAAATAAAATCTGAAAAATCAAACGTTAGCTTGAAGACTTCATGTACCTACTCTATTTTCTGAAGACTTGTTTGAGACGAGTGCAAATATGTAAAGCATATAAGGTCATCTTTTACAACTACCAGTAGATCATCATGGAATATCCAGGTAGTGGTAATCAGTATGTATCTAGGGCTAGGGATATAAAAACACACACGCTTCTTTGCGCAAACGTACCTATACGATGAAAAATCTGTATTTTGTAAGCTGCAAGAGACTTCCACGAGCTGACTTTAGCATAGTAATGAAATACATTTTCGTATTACGATTTAGTGATATATAGTTATATATAGGTCATTGGGCATATTTGGGCTAAAACACCGGACGCCTAGGAGCCTGATTTCGAGAAATGGCAAGGCAACATGGTTCAAACCCCGGCGGTGACGATGTACTGCACACTTTGAAAGTGCCTATTTGGGTTTGTCTGATGTATCTCCAGATTCTTTCTTTCTTAAATAAATATCTGTCACCACCATTTTGAAGTGGCATGGTTTGTCATGGTAAGTCATTTAGCTTCTATGGTATTCGATCAAACCGTTGACCTTCGATAGACATTTCAATTCGATGCCGTGTCAACATTGTTTACAGCGAGAAACAATTAAACATGTACATTTCTGAATATTTTAAAAATAAGGTGGAGACTATTTTATAAGTAACTAATTCAAAGTGGCAGGTGTGAGCTATCAGCCAAACACATTTACTCAAAATAAGAAAAATAATATCTCCTTTTCAAAAGAATACGTGGGACCCAATAATATTATTGTCTGAGATTTTTCTCGTAAAAAGAAATACGATTCGTGACATTATTAGTTTTGACAAATCTAGACGAGAGATTGTTTTTGTTTGCTGACACAAATAAATGATCATCGTGTCCTTTATCCTTTCAGTCTTGCGAGTTAATCTCATGAAATTTGCACTCATTTTCATGACAAGATGTGAATACATTCTTTTCTAACATCGTCATTCTCGGAAAAATGAGAATTCTCGAATACGCTATGTTTTTAATATTTTATTCTAGACAACACGAGAATTCTCTAAGTTATGTTTTTACTGCTTTCACATATTTTTTAATTTCATTTAACAGAAGGATGATATAACACTGGTTGGCTTGCCGCCTTTCATCGCCCAGTGTACATTTTTTCTGTAAGTATTGTAATTATTATAAAAGACTTATTCGGCACAACGAGAACACTAGAACAATAAAATGCATTAGAATATAACAAATATTAAGGGCTTAGCACCAAGAATGACGTCACAGTCATTTCCCACGGCATTAAGGTTCAAAATCGCGTGAACAATCGCATGATAAAATGGTAAAAATAGCGTTTTTTCCATTTATTGGGGTTAATTTTGCGTTTATCAAAAAACTTTTACGGTTTTTCCCTAGATTTTAATGCTTATTATCAGTACAAAAAAAATACTACGCGACTTTCGGAAAACGAGTTTCCGTCTTTCGGGAAAAAAATCAGAGGTGTTTTTAATTTATTTATTTTTTTGAGAAATCTATACAAGATATTAAAAATCTTTTCCTGTTATTCCCTAGTTCAGTAAATCTATCCTATTTTTACCGAGGCAAATCTAGTAAACTTGTCGAGATGATACGTCTCCCGTTTAGAAAGAAATTTTTGAAATATCGGTATGCATACTCTTAATGGAGCTACAACTGTATAATCAGGACCTACGGATGAATGACAACTATGACTTTGCAATTGGGGTCTTGTAGTTTGCAAATATGTCACTTATCATAAAATTCTCGAGAAACTAGAGAATCACTTACCGACATTCTTTGTTCTCGAATAAAGCAGAATTTCAAAGGAATCCAGCGACATGATTTTATAATAACGCTCCTCTTATTATTTTTAAAGCATACCTCGCTTGCGCTGCAGAGCATTAGGTAAATTTCATATTATTTCTAAGTCTTACTTTATGAGTACTATACCTAAGTAGGTACCTTCCTACACTAGTGCTTAGTAGGAGTAAATTTCCATAATAATTTTATAATGTTGAGTACCTACCTATAGGTAAGTATCACTATCCTCTTTCTTTGTGTTTAATAACGAAGATATTTCCATGATGCAGTTACTACACATCCAATTAGCATTAAGTAGGAACTAGAAAGCAAGTAGTGAAAATACTCGAACAAGTCCAGAAGAGAAGTCATTATCATATGAATTATCATAAAATTACATAGAGATAGAATAAGGTAGAGCGGCTGACAACATGCGCAATAGAATTTTTAAAGATTTTTTTACGACAAAATCCAATCTAGCATAGAGTACCCACGTGAATTTGGAGAAAATGTGGTCATAGTTTAGAATTTGTACGGAATTTGAATGATCTTCGTGATATTCCAAGATGTAATTTATGGAAATCAATATATTTATTTATTTTCGACCGCTTATCACCAATCATGAAAATATGTTACAATTAAGTAAGTGCTGAAAATATGCATTATTTTCTTCATTTTAGTGAAAAAATCGACCATAAAAGCCAAAAGATTGATCAATTTTAACATAAACTATAAAAAACGACAAGATTTAAAACTATCCATGTGAATTAATTAGTTCTCTTTGCAGCTCCTAAAAATGATACTTGTGAATCTTTGATGATATATTCTGTCTCTACGTACTTTCGTCATAAATTTAACCTATGTTTAAATCATGTTTTAATTCATTTGAACGCCACATCATGCCGGTGCCAGTGGTGAGAACTATGCTCCTATATTAAAAGTATGCATACCGACATTTCAAAAATTTCTAAAAACGGGAGACCTTATGTTTTGACAACTGTTACTAAATATGCTTTGGAACAAAATAGGGTAGATGCATTGAACCTTTATCTAGGGAATAACCGTAAGAGATTTTTATATCTTGTATAGATTTTTCAAAAAAATGTGAAAAACACCTCTGATCTTTTTTTCCGAAAGACGGAAACTTTTTTCCTGAAAGTCTCTGAGAAAATTTTATTTTTCATACCGGTAATACTATGCATTAAAATCTAGGGAATAACCGTAAAAGTTTTTTGATAGACGCAAAATATACCCAAAAAAATGGTAAAAACGTTATTTTTACCATTTCATCATGCGATTGTTCACGCGATTTTGAACCTTAATTCCATGGGAAATGACTGTGACGTCATTCTTGGTACCAAGCCCTCAACCCAGGAAACTATCAGTCATCATAAGTTTGGTGAAGGCTCGTTCATCATAGTATGTATGTCTGTTGTATGACCATTATTACAGTCTTATGAAAACATCCAAATATTTCTCTGAAAACTGCGCAGTAAGAAAATTAAGTAATTAATATTTAACTGTCTTTATTATTGTGGAATTTAAGAGACCAAAGTCAGAGACTAAGATCGTGATAATTCAGAAACTAAAGTTTAAACTATAAATATTCATTTTTTACAGTAATTATCGATTATTAATAACTAGCGTTAGTGCCCGTGCTTTGCAACGGGAAGAGTTTGTGTATGGATGGTGAATTATGTCAGCACTGTGTGGGTACTTACCTCTATTGGTGACTTTCATACTCTCTGATTGCATGTACTCCCTGCATGCACAACCCTGCCCCTACCTTACTTCAGGATACTCTGCCCCGCCTGCCCAGCCCTATTTCACTTCTTCTTCTAACATCACTGCCGTCCCATTTCTAATTTTGACATTAAGTACCTAACTATATAATTTCTAAGTAAACATTGCCTTCGGCCAGGAACCACTATTTGAAATATATTTAACCCAATAAATATTTAATTTACTTATTTCCTGTATACTACCCAAAATTCTTCCATAGACGGGATCTGAACCCAAACCAACCAATGGTCTGTGGATGTTCATTGTAACATAGATACTATGAACACTTAGACAGACGGTTTGCTTTATGTATAAAGATTCGTACAAATAAAATTAAATTTAAGATGAAGAAAAATCAGAATTGGGTTGTTTTAAGAAACACACATTTATTAAAAAACAGTTCAAATTCCGCAATATCATATTACATTGTTATACCAAAAAGCATTAAATTTAGATACATTATGATTAAAAAAATATATTACAGATGTGGCACACCAATATATAATTTTACTGATTTATAGCTGAATTATCCGTGCTTCGCAACAGAAAATTTGGATGGTAATTTGATTGACGGTATGATCCAAGCGCATTCAACTGTTCATTCATTTTGACAACTTTCTAGAAGGTTGTGCAATGTTCCATTAATTTCCAAGACTTTTTTCTAAGAAGGTTCTACAAAGTTCGTCTTCTAGAATGATCCATGTACCTAATACTGGTATTTTTTTGTAAAGCGTCCTCGAGGTGATCTGGCACATAGATGGTGCTATAAAAATATTCCAAATACGTATTATTAATGTTCAGTATTTTCACTAATAATAATCTAATGTGTACGATGACTGAGAAATGTGTTAGCAAGTTTACATACATCTGCGTATGTATAAAAGAGGGGGCAAAACATGAATTAATCAAGAAACTTATCAAAGTACGAATCTACTGTGTGTCGGAAGATATTAAAGTTGCAAATTTTTATTTGAACAGTTGTTTTAAATATAATTAACTTAACTCTAAATATTATGAATATTTTTATTACAAAACCATGAAATTTATATAGTATGAAAAAATAAAAGAAATGGTGATGTGAAGGTTGTGAGAGGGTTTCTTCATGTCTGGACATGTGCCCGATCAGACGACGTATATGTTGTTGGCTTATTGTGGAGAGCCGAGTATCTATGTGGAGCTCTGGTAATATGGAAGCGTTGTTTTTGTGTTCTATCCCTGTCTTCCGACACTCTCCTGAGCTCTTACTTCTCCTCCACTACCACATCTCGTATTTCAGCTATCAGCTTATCAAACATCTTGCCCTGAAAGAAGTTATTGTACCTATATATTTTGAGATATACAGTAGAGTCTCACTAATCTGGCACTACTAAATACTGGAGGGTGACGAATCATTGGAAAAGATCGTATATGTATGCAGATAATTTATTTATCGTATGGCCAACATCACGCCTATATCATTTAACATTTGTTATGTCAAAGCGCAGGGTGAATTTTCCTGCTTGTCAGAGACTTAAATCTAGATTTCTTATGTACTTATTGTATTGCTTGGTCTCCAAGGGTGAGGAAGTCTGATGCCACTGAACACTCTGAGTGCACATGCACCCGGTAACTATGTGTTGAATGATCTGCCTGTTGGCTCAATGTCAATGAAACATAACAATTCAATATGACAATCTTACTTACCAACTTTAACTTAAAATATGAAGCCATTAACTGAGCGTAGGAAGCTGCGAAAGAAGTGCAGGTGGAGAGCGATGGCTTAGGGTGTCCTACTACTGGACATGTCGATGTGTTGAAGTGGCGGCTTAGCGAGACTCGACTGTAATAATATTTTATTTATTAACACCCAGTATTTAATGTCCAATCACCAATGTAATATAATTCTTGGACATGAATTTAAAATAGCAGTATTTTCATGACAAACAATGTGCATACATACTTACATCTGGTTATTTTCTCCAAGTTCCCTTTCCCTGTAGAGTACATATTATTGTTGTTTTGACATCTTAACGCAATATTGTCTTCGGAGCACTGCAATATGATCGCTTTAGTTATCTAATGTTTTAGCTTCTATCACTTCTTATGTTAAACATATAACAGGGCAAGACGAACTGTTACACTATTGGGACCACACTTTCGACAAAAAAGGGTTGAAAACGGTATTATTTACAGCGTAAATAAATTATACGCGTCCCGCGAACGCAAAACCGACAACTCACTTGACAGAAACAACACACGTAGGGACGTCACGGTAAGTAAATTATCGATACCTTCTTCCGATACCAAGTACTATTTGTCTCAATACATTCCTTCCGATACTAACTTGGTATCAGAAGTACTGGAATCGAATGAAATGATTCAAATGATTCAAGCTATCTAATGAAATGAAAAACACTTATAACATCTTTTTAGTGTACATTATTTTTTTAGCTTCCCTCCCCGCTCGAAAGTACTCTATGAGTATCGATATTTGTAAGTATCTGTACTTTCTAAGTACTCATATGCGTAGTATCTAAAGATGGTTATGAATACTACTCATATGAGTAAATATCAATACTTCGAAGTATCGTGATCGTGACGTCTCTAAACCATCGCTTTGCTGACCATAAACAACGGATGCACAGAAAAACATTGCCATTAATACAAACTGCCGGAATGAAATTACTCCAACTTTGACAATCTGTATACCTACCTATAAATCACTCGATTACACGAAACGGAATAAAAATAATTTTGATCAGGTATTTCTATGATCAAAGATTACCTTTATAATTGAATGTGATATTTATCTTACTGATTTGATGATATTTCTGCGTTCGGGCAACACTAAATAATATTGGAGGCAAAATTTTTGACATTGACATTTAAGAATTGAATCAATGTCACGAACAAAACTTGAAATGAGTTTAGAAGTTCAATGTTAAAAATATGTGTTTAAAGTATTGAAATATCATTATTTGAGTACTGTTGGAAATGAGTACGTTAATATATCATGAAAAATATCTTTTGCTACTCATAACAAATGTTTTGAACCTACTTGTGAAATGAACTCGCTCACCTCCACTCACCTCATCTGGCCAGTGGTTCTATTTTTAAAAATATTTATTATTTATGGCTAAGGCGATTAATCATGATTGGCAATTAAATAAATGGGTAGGTACCTGGAATTTTTATTGTGATGAGGTATTGTTTATGAAAGAGGAAATACTTTTATTGAAATCATAGAGTAGGTATCTCCTATTAGATTAGAAATGCCAAAATATTATGATTTTTATGAAAACATGAATCAAATTAATGAAGGTGTATTCATTTATTCGCAAACTATTTACCTACTATTATTTCTCTGCATTCGTCTTTGAGATGCCTAATATGTGCCCAGTATTGTTGAATATTGTAGTTCAATTAGGTGTACTACATTTTATTAATTCTTCAATAGTACACCATATCAGGGCATAATTATATCTCTATAGCAAAAGCTGACTTCTGCGGTGTTGTACATTCATACCTATTTGTCAAGACGTTAATTTCAGATTTTTGCCTAATTTATTTATAACGAAGGATTAATTTTAATACTGAAACATAATAAATCATTATGCTCTATTGTTGACCACTTTTTTTTTAGAAATAGGAGCAGTAAATAGTTTTAAATACACTTTGGTATTATGATTTGACACGATGGCAGCCATTTTTGCCGAGGAAATTAACTTACGATGTGTTGTAAAATGAAATGTATTCTCGGTGACTATACGTTATGAAATATTTTATACGTAGGAACGCTCCCGGGTACGGGCTCTCCGACTACTCAGTTTTTTGATGTGCAACTCTCCACGGATTAGGAGTCTATTAAGGATAAGGTGAAAAATGTTACAAACATAGGTACGAACTAAAATATTTATGTGGGATTATGTTCGTATTTGAATTTGTATTTGCAAACTTTTTTTACTATCTACCTACTTATTCACCAAGTACCCATAATAACATGTCCTTTTGGATTCCCAAGGGTTCAATCCCCGATGCCGACTTACTCCATTTTTCGGTACAAACTTTTCTGCGAAGTGTGCAAAAATGTAATTGTGTTTATTGAAATAAACCCAAATTCTTTTAAAACTAGTGGGCACATACCCGTGAAAATTCACGGAAACTTGTCAAAATATGTTTTTGTGTGAGCACTATTAGTACTCCACCCTTCAAACTTCCTCGAGTAAACACAGGAAGATCACAAGTCTCCGTCGTAATGAAAAGTCGTCAAACCAGATTCATATTGTCGACTTTTTAGTTTGTACCCACCCTAAAAGTCACAAAACCGAATAAAACTCATCTTACATGTCTACCTACATACATAGGTATACTTTACACACATACTATACATAGAAGGTCGGTACTTTAAATAGTTCGATTTGCAATCTTTACGTGTATAGGTACGTACCATATAGTATGTATGAGAATTCGATTTTCATTTTCTGTCACGTTGTATAAAATGGTACTTACTTGATTATTTCCACGAAAGAAATATTTCAAAACTATTTTCATTCATAATTTCATTAGTAGGGACCCACACTTCTAAATTTCAAATTGTCATTTATAAAAAGTTAGACTTCGACGAAAATTTTTAGCTACACATGAAGGCGTCGCTGCTTCAAATTTACATACATATTCATAGAACTTGCAAAATTTTCCAATGGGCCATACATGACTTAGATAATACCAGTATTATGTAATGGAATTAATTTATTGAACTGAACTAATATAATTGAATGTTTCGTTTCTTCGATTCTCATATAGATTTTAAATTCAAACATGGAGAGGAATTGTATAAGAATACTAAGCAAAAATAAATACAAGTCATCTCAGAATGAAAAATACTTGAATTTATTTTTGTTGAAATTCGCCGCTGGCGCTTGCCAGATAGCACAACAAAAACTGTCTGGAAAAACACCGTATTGCAGAATAAACTGAAATCAGCGAATACAAAAAACCATCCAATTGTATAACAATATATCCAGCGGTGGATTTTGGCTCCCTCGTGTGTCACACAACCATCATAGAAACAAGTCGTTATGTAGGACAGGACACAAGGATGCTATTGGAACTGTGCCAGTTAGTGGAGTGATGCATTCGACAATGCTCCTATAAAAGGTGTCCGGTAAGTTGGTCTAAAATCAATTCGGCCAAAATCAATTCGTCTAATATCAATTATTCTAAAATCGATTAGTCTAAAATCAATTCGTGTAAAATCGACGAATTGATCGTTAGGCAAATTGATTTTGGCCGAATTGATTTTAGACGAATTGATAATTAGACGGATTAATAATAATTAGACGAATTGATTTTTAGACGAATTAACTTCAGACCAATTGATTTTAGACGAATTGTTTTTATACGAACTTACCGTAAACTCATATGAAACTCATGTGGCTAAATCTATATTATACATAGATTTCAAATAACAGGTAGGACTTTCATTTGATTCACTTTAATTATGTAAAATTCGTACAATGTGAAAAATACCACAACGCAATACTATTAATTTCAAAATGAATTAAAATTTAATGTAATTTTGTATTGTGACAATACATTCTGCATTTAAAATTCGAATAGCTATAAATGATGAGGACAGGTCAATTAAAAATTTTACAAATCAGGTGAAAGAGTGCTGGATTGCTGCTCCATTCCACGCGAAACTGGACCGACAAAGCCTAACCAAATTTTATGACCGCGGCAAAAATATTTGTTTGATTAAATAACCATTTCTGAAAAGTGATCGAATAGGAAAAATCTGACGTTTTTTAAGTACTTATACAATATTATTATATATGAAAACTTTTCTATTATCGTACTTAACTCTATATATAATAAAGACATCACAACAAATACAAAACGTAATCAATCTTAAAAAAAGTTATTTTATAAGCGTATTTACAAATTTGATTAGTTTTTAATATAATGAGAACACCTTAGTTTTCAGCTAATGAGAAAACGTAAAAAAATGCTTATAAGAGTGAGAGACCCATATCATTATTCAGAATTAGTGTAATTGAATTTGACAAATCAGATTAAATAATGTGCTCATTTTCTCTCTTTACTAAATTCTACGATAAGGGAAAAAGCTTTTTTAAGAAAGTACTTTTACTTTTATTTTCAAAATCTTTTATCTCAAACTCGGTTTCAATATTTCCCTAGTACTTAAATTACTAAACGGAGATAGATAGATATTCGTATGGATTTTGGCGCAAATTGACAAAATCATACATTATAATACATTAATGCCCAATCCCACCAACTACCACCTAGGAAGCAGACCCCTAAGGAATTTCCATACAAAAACACAGATAATTTCAGTGATGTTATAATGATGTACAGAGTAGGGAGCAATAAATCCATACAAAAAAGATATTGCTGTTTTACTTCAAAAGGACCTCATTATAAAAAAAATTAAATGCAGGATTGTAGCTTCCTTATGTCCAATATTTGGAGAAGTAATAGAGGATGAAAAAATATGAAAAAAAAGTATTATAAGTGTATGTCCAAAAATCAACCGTTTTGGAGTTATGGCCTTTTGAAAATTGAAAAGTATGAAAATTTCTCATTTGGGTTTTTTGACAATAACTCATAAACCACCAACTCGATTTTGACTAAATAAATTAAAAATCATTGTAAATAATGTAGGCTTGTGATAAAGTTCTTAATTTGTGGCCTTTTCTTCAAAATTTTGTGAAAATTCTGTTTATTATATATATATAATTGTCAAAAAACCCAAATGAGAAATTTTCATACTTTTCAATTTTCAAAAGGCCATAACTCCAAAACGGCTGATTTTTTGTCATATATTTTTTAAACTCTTTTTCATATTTTTTTATCCTCTATCACTTGTCCAAATATTGGATATAAGGAAGCTATAACCCTGCATTTGATTTTTTTTATAATGAGGTCCTTTTGAAGTAAAACAGGAATATCTTTTTTTGTAAAGGGACCTATATCCAGTTTTGTATCTTTTTAAAAACTACACTAAATGAGGAAGTTTTTAATATAATTTGCCAGCTTAATGTCATACTAAATTTTTACAGTGTAAAGAGTCGAAATTTGCTAATAAAAAACAAAAAACTCGAGAGGCGGAAACAATGTTCTTTTTTTTCAAAATTGTGAATTAATAGGTTTTTGGTCTAAAATCAAATAGCTGAATTATTTAGGATTACGAATCAAAAAACTTAATTCCATAATATTGAATTTTGTGACCGTGGCGATCGAAAAACTGATCGAAGGTGTCGAATTTCACGAAAAACAAAAAAGTGCCAATATCTCGAGAATGAGCGATTTTTACTAAGGTTATATTTCGATTTTCTGGTGGGTAAAGAGCTGGTCTATCACCCCTCCACGGGATGACGTTGATTAACGGGACACCCTGTATATTGTAGTACTAATGTAATCAAGTAGTTAATTTGCCATAAGAATGCACGCACGTGAAGTGTAGGGAAGTCTGGCGGTCTGTTCTCTCTGCCTACCTCGCAAGCCGCGTCATTTTTGACGGGTTCTCGGAATAAACAGGGAAGAGAGTTTACTAATAAATAAATAATACTTTGAAATGAAGAAATGAGTTTATAAGGATTTAGAATAATTAAATTTAAAACAACCTGTAATGGTATTAAACTCACTTCCTTTCAAAATATTTCTCATGATGAAGAAAAAGGAAATGTATTTAAAAACAAAGGATGTTACCTCGACATTTTCTTTGCAACGTACTTTTTATTGTTGCTTGTTTTCCAAGATTCATCCAATTGTCCTTTTGTAATGGCGCAGTATTATTTTACTCTGCTTCCTGCGTTAATTACAAGGAAATCCAAGTATTCCTACAAAATAAAATTAACTGAACACAAAAGAACATTAACTGTTAATCAGACACCTGTTCTTTAGAACACCTTCAGTAGCTATACGCCTGTTGTCACGCACCCAAACAGAAGTGACATTCACACCCTAAAGTCCCTTTTAAAGGCAAATGCCAGGCCTTTTTGGGCGTCCGAATATTGTAGTAGATATTGTAGTAGGCCTATCTCCAAATACGGTAGGCTTAGCATTTTGCAAATTTTCCGACTACCGAATAGGGTCAACAAAACTAATTCAAAGTCAAAACCAAAAAAATATAGGCGTAAAATAACCCGCGTTTTTCAACTGACCCCTGAAGACAAAATAACTGCTAAGTTAATTGAAAAATTAAATGAAATAAAATACAAAACTATGCACCACGTGTTGCTTCAAAAATCGTTACAAAATATTTAAGGTTAAAACGTATGTCTAATGCAAATTTAATAACGGAAAATATGTATTCCAAAATTTTACGACAGAGAACAACAAATGAATGTGCACAAAGTTCCTCGCAATATTTGGATATAGACTATTTATTATAATTTGGCAGTTGGCTACTTAATTACATCCCTAGTAACTCAATCGCCAAAACTCGCATCCGTGGTGATCCATGCAACAAATAACTAACCCGAACTAACATACACAAGTCTAACAAATTCTTTATAAATGACAGTGCTATAGGAATTATTTATTTGAAAATAACAGTATCACATATTCTTGTAATTTTGTGTTCACTGTCTATCGCATCTCTAACAGCAAGTAGACGTAAACGATACAATTTCATTCCTTCGTTTACGGAATACGAACCGACAAACACAATGACGCAGTTTGTTTATAGGAAGAAGTTATGTCTCTTTTAGGTAGATTTCCACAAAGGAATTCTACCTATTCGTTTCTCCCGTGATGTCGCAGAATTGAAAAATTTCTACTTAGTATCACTAATTAGGACCAGGAGAACCCGAATCCGAACTTGGTTTAAAAGTTTATATATATAAGCCATATATATATGTCCCTTTTCTTGTGCGCACGTTTGAGGCCAAACTATGCGTCGCAGAAACGTGAAACTTGGGTGGTAGATTTTTAGTAAGGGGTAGATGAACTGATAGGAGATTGGGTGAAATCCATTAAGAGGAAGGTTCACTTTTTAAGGCTTTAAATACAAAAACAATCATTCTGAGGGGATCCAATGATTGTGAGGGTCTGTGTCTGGTATCGCATGAAAGGGGATTAAATAAGGAATACATATCAAAAGTCAGATTTTGTCTAGCTCAATTCTTCGGACGACACTGATCGATCGAAAGATCTAGTTAAGTAGTTACCGCATAGGTACTAGCGTGTTTGTTGTCTTAGAAAAGTGCTTCACGATACGAGTAGAACTCACATCTTTTTTTCAAATTTCTAGTACTTAAGTACCGATACCAATCCATATTATGAGTTGAATGAAAATTGATTGATTGAAAATAATTTGATTTTTGGATTAGGTACTTCGATAATCAAAGAATAAACTACATCCATACTACTTCATCACTTCGCTGGTTTATTTGCTGATGATATTGTGATTGTTTTTATTATATGTACAGATGTACTCTTAAAATTAATAAAATAAATAAATCAATTGAAATCTACCTATGCCTGTGGCTTGCCAAAGGATTTTTTTATATTCCATTATCAAAGTAAATAATGGGAAAAGTTTTGTATTATTATGGGACTGTATACAACAGGTCATCTCTGGATGAATGGTATTATATAGAGCTAGTCTTCTATGTACAATTATTACAATATAGCTACACAGTTTTTTTGTGAATTGGCACACTGATGGATAATATATGTTTTAGATTAAGTAGGTACTACTTTCATGTCATATTTTTTTCTATTATCAACACCCAAATTTATATTATTTTAATTTTGTTCAATATATAAAGTCGTAAGAAAGTTTTAGAACACATCTAATATTAAGTATATTCTGGTATAGATATAGTCTTGTGACCTGTGTTCCCTGGAGGAATATTGAAGGACCAAGTAGAAGCGGCATTTCTTTATCTGTACTAAATTAGTTGAGTATGCATACAGACATTTCAAAAATTTCTAAAAACGGGAGACCTTATATCTCGACAACCGGTACTCAATATGCTTTGGAACAAAATAGGGTAGATGCATTGAACCTTTATCTAGGGAATAACCGTAAAAGATTTTTTATATCTTGTATAGATTTCTCAAAAAAAATATTAAAAAACACCTATGATCTTTTTTCCGAAAGACGGAAACTCGTTTCCCGAAAGTCGCGGAGTAATTCTTTTTCTTGTACTGATAATATGTATTAAAATCTAGGGAATAACCGTAAAAGTTTTTTGATAGACGCAAAATTAACCCCAAAAAATGGAAAAAACGCTATTTTTACCATTTTATCATGGGATTGTCACGCAATTTTGAACCTTATTGCCGTGGGAAATGACTGTGACGTCATTCCTGGTGCCAAGCCCTTAATATTTCTCCATCAGCGCTAGTAATATGAGCATTATTTTCAGTTCAAACAACCAACCAACAAGTTGTATTAACTTTCTCCCAAACTCCTAAAGCTTTGTCGTTCCTTAAACCCCCATCACTTGCTTAATTTATGAACGAAATGTGTCACTTTACAAAGTAATTTCGCATCTAGTTTAACCATAGCTTTTCTAACTAACAACTTGCGGAGTAGGTATGTACATTAAAGTACAACGCTTGAATTTACGCAATTTCCTCAATCTAAACAGAGTATTGTGTAGTACTATGTGCGAAATGATATTAGGTACAATTTGTATTAAACCTTATTTATCCAATATACGGCGACAGGATATCGCCTCATCCTTTCTCGCAATCCCCAGGCCTGCCGTCTTCTCCCATCGGAAGCCTTTTAGTAGATGACTGACTTTTGGCCGTACGAATAATAATAATTTATAATTAGAACAGTAACACTGAAATCCCAAGTAACAATTTAGCTTCTAGACTGGTTCGGGAACCATTCTCGAAATGTTCCTAATCCATTCTACAACTAGACTGTCAGACTGTCAAAAACGATGTAGCGAGTATATGCTAAAAATAGTCTCTTTACTAACATCACGCATTTTTAAAACATGACCCATCCAAGACAATCTCTTCACAATAAATAAATAAATAAAACTTTATTGGTCGGAGAAAAATATGCATAGTTACAAAAACAAGACAATGATGGTAGTGTGCTAAATGGCGGACTTATTGCAAAAGCAATATTAACAGTCAACCCGAATTATACATTAGGGAGATGGCTTCATCTTTGCAGATGGGTGCGCTGATTGCCATTTTGGAATTGGATCGTACCACCCTATACCACACACCATCCTCCTCAGACGTGTATTTTCCAAGCTAAGTATCCTACGCCCTCGAGCCTTGATTAATTGTTAACTCGTAACCGTAGAGAAAGTTTAGAATTACTTTGCACTTACATAATTGATAGAACTTCGTTCTGACACTGAATCTCAAAAGACGTTTCGACTCTTTTTTTTTTAAAAGTGACTTATAAAAGAATATGACACGCTTTATACGATTGGATTCACTCGATAGCTCGGCATCAGCTGATAAAATCTGACGTTCAAGAAAAGGGTAAGATTGGACACAAAAACAACAGTACCAATTGAAGCCTAATAAAAAGGTATCAAAATGATCTGGTCTTGTAAAACCATCCCAATTATGTTCACATTACACTAGGCTTAAAACTTAAACGGTAAAAGTGTAGAATACAACGTCACCGCAGGGATTCGAACCAGGAACGTTCGAAGAATCCGCGATTCAACCACAAATGTGCTAACCATTACTTCTTCTTCAAATCTACCTGGTCATTACGAATTCCTGGTCTCGTAAAATAAGTCGTGTAAAACGAAGGTGTTCCATTGTATTAATCTGTCTACTACCTATTATAATACAGTTGTAAGTTGTAACTATAGAATTTAAGGCTTTTAATTTGGTAGTTTAGACCCTGAACTCAGTTAGCGGAAATAATTATAGCCTAAAGTTGTTGGTCTTATGATTGCTGATTACTATCAAATTGACGATTGCCTACCATCATTACCATCCAATATAATTAAAATTTTCTGACAGTTTTTTTTACTGTACCTTGATTAATTCAAGTTACTACTTAATTAATGACCTCAATCTAGCCATGCTGTAACAGTTGGCAGCATTGCAAAATGATCAAGAAGGACCACTACTCCCACTACTGCTGTCAAATCTCCTAATAGAATATAATATGTGGTCCATCATAGTCGTTGTTAAGGGACTGTTATTCCATACATTTCCTTAGCGACGCTGATGGCAACGCTGCAATACAAAGTGGTCTCAAATTTCTACAGCATGGCCAGAGAAAGAAGAGGTGGCGGTGCCTCAATATGTTAATTACTTTTTTTAACAGATTAGTTAAAAGGCTATAGGCCTTTTTTGTCGGTTGGAGTCGATTGGAGTCGAGATCGGTAATACAAGAGTACAAGAGACAAAAAACATCTCATCAAGTTGTGTGGGCATCAACATTCATCTGCCATGCGTCGTGTGATGAAGTAATCACCCGCATACCCTTACTTATCACCTAACATTGGTAACCATGATGGTAGTGTTCTGTATCGTATCTGTTTAAAGTTTCTGTGTTAGTATCTGTTTAAAACGTGAACACATGCGATATATATATAGCAAGATTACAAGATAAAAACAACGATGTCCTCCACAGACCAAATAACTGTAATCAGAAATTAATTTTTATATGTTCATTGAATATCTGAAGAATAGATCCAAAAGAAAAGGATTTGTTTCATGTTTTGATATTCATAAACTATGTAGCTATAAGGCAGCTATAGATAATATACAGTTACGTTTTCTTTCCCTCCTGGAATGAACTATCATATTTTTTGCAGAGAGCTACCACCCACTTATACTTATTTAATGTGTGAAAAACAAAGAGCCAAAATACATTTAGTAGAATAACTAAAATTCACCTCAAAATATTACGTCCTTGGAGAACATCCCCGTGCCAACTGATGGGAGTACTGTACTGAGGAAATTTCATTATTGATGACGATTTATAGTATTTTTATTCACAATATAATCATTTTACACGACCTACCTATAATACTATAACTTAAGAGTGTGCATACCGACATTTCAAAAATTTCTAAAAACGGGAGACCTTCTAACTCGACAACCGTTAC
Source organism: Ceraclea dissimilis (assembly GCA_963576895.1). Lineage (NCBI taxonomy): Eukaryota > Metazoa > Arthropoda > Insecta > Trichoptera > Leptoceridae > Ceraclea > Ceraclea dissimilis. The sequence goes on from OY756360.1 coordinate 4,566,364, forward strand.
TAAATATGCTTTGGAACAAAATAGGGTACATGCATTGAACCTTTATCTAGGGAATAACCGTAAAAAAAATTATATCGTGTATAGATTTCTCAAAAAAAAAAATTAATAACGCCTCTGTACTTTTTTCCGAAAGACGAAAACTCGTTTCCCGAAAGTCGCGGAGTAAAAAATTTTTTTTGCACTGATAATATGCATCAAAATCTAGGGAATAACCGTAAAAGTTTTTTGATAGACGCAAAATTAACCCTAAAAAAATTGGAAAAAAACGCTATTTTTACCATTTTATCATGCGATTGTCACGCGATTTTGAACCTTAATGCCGTGGGAAATGTCTGTGACGTCATTCCTGGTGCCATGCCCTTAACTACAACTAACAAATACACCCAACTACATATGTGCGTAGGAAGTCACACAGCCTCGCTCTGAGTGGTGAGACATGGTAGGGAATTTGTCTAATTTAGTAATCAGTATTTATTTGATTAAGGTTTTATTATTTACATTTCTTTTGCTGAAACTGCTGTGGCATATATCAATCTCAATGAGATAAAACAATTTAAAATGGCATGACGCCTATTGAATAAATAAATCTAACAAAATAAAGCACAATTTAATATAGTATAGAGATACCTTTGTTAAAAAAATTAAAATAGGGTAAGCAAATAAATAATTTTTCACAGTTAGTAAACAAACATAAAATCCCTTACCATATTTTATTACAAGTATTCTACTCTTACGTTTTCCTCTGTTCTCTCAGCAAATTAATCGTCGCAAATAACAGAATTTTTTCCATTACCTACACAATCTCTTACTTAGATGAAGTTAGCTGGGGGAAAGTTTTAACAAGATTTTAAAAATTGTTTATTTGTAAAGGCAAACAAAGATGTAACTTTTCAAAGACTCCCGCGTACTTTTTACTACCTCCTATAAGCACCTAACGAGACAAAACGACAGTATCTCCTCTCTCAGTAACTCTTCAATTTCTTATCTCGTCTTTTCGCTCATTTTCCCTCATTCAAACTGTGCATAGGATTACTCAATTATTATTTTTTATACATTTATCACACAACAATTAATTAACTAACCAGATTACATAAATAAATAAATAAAACTTTATTGGCCAGTAAATATATGTAACAACAAAAACAAAACAAGATAATACAGTGTGCCAAAAGGCGGACTTATTGCAAAAGCAATATCTTACAGTCAACCCGATACATAAATTTAATAAATAAAATTTTCTCTATCGCATAATATGTAAGAACTCACCAGACTAAAATTTTGAAAAAAAAAGAGAATTAGGTTTCAAACACTCATACTCGTATGTTTTATACTCAGATTGAACCTTTTTACATAGCCACTTTCGTTATTTATAAAACTGCCCCACATTTCAGTGTTTTTGCAAATTAATTTAAATATAAATAAATAAATCTTTTTTGGCCAGTAAATATATATGTATAACAACAAAAACAAGACAATGCAGTGTGCCAAAAGGCGGACTTATTGAAAAAGCAATATCTTACAGTCAACCCGAGAAAAGAAAGAAAAACTTAAATACTATAATAATAAAGTAGGTAAATATTTAGAAACACTTCTACCCAAAAACTCAATAGCTCAATATTTTCTGGCATAAACTTTAGGATTTACAAAATTACGCCCATCTTTTTAATTAAAATCTTTAAGGACTATTTTGGAAAATGTATTACCGGAACTTTTGCTATTCTGAGAAGCATTGCTTTTTATTTTAAAAAATCATATGCGTCGATTCAAAGTATTCGTAAATAAACTTCTTGGAAGAATTTTCTAGAATAAGCCTGAAACAAAATCCCGCCAAGTGAAGGACTGTTGTATTTGCTACATTCTTTTAAGACGTAAGCTATCGTATTTCCTTATTTCTTCTAATTAGGACAACGTTGTTAATGGCCATAGAAAACTTAACAAGAAAATATATAGTATGAAGCTGAAGTTAGAAAAAACAATATTTTCTTGTTTGTGTTATTTTTGTAATTCCACTTTCGTCCTAAATGCTGAATATTTTTTTTGGAGATTATTGTGTATAAATTTTTTTGATAGACTATACGCCATTCAAGCTTCCTCTTACGCTCGGAGCAGTATTTTATCACTACATAACGAGTTCTCTATGCCATGTTTAACTTAGGGGCAAATCTCCCCCAACATCATGCAAGACATATATAGAATCTACCTCATATTCTGTCCAGTAAATCTGTAAACACTCTCACACCTGTCACTGGCTGCACACGTATTACTATATTGGAAAGGACATCTGACACAGAATCGTCAGTGTATCGGAATTGCCTGGAAGATATTATGTACTTCTGCAATATGTCCACTCTTTACACTTTTCTTTCATATAGGTAACAATGTGAGGTAAGTCGGTATGCTATAAGTTAATATACCTGTCCTATACTTTATTTAATGCCATCAGTGACTACAATGGTCCGAGAGCCCGCTGCTTAATTTATGATGTATCTGTTTTTTGATCGAAATGTGGTATAAATGATAGCTTACCAATAGGGTATTACATCGCACTAGGGTTGCCTATCAAAATCCTGCCGCAACCCCCCCTGCCCCCCCCCCCCCCCCCCCCCCCCCGAAAAGGTCCCTCTTCGCGGTTTTTCGCATTTTATAGGAATATGGTAAGAGATAGGAGAAAGTAGTAAATGACAAAAATAATCCTTGCTAAATTCTCTACAAAAAAAATTAAGTCATTTTTTTTTCATAGTTTACCCGTAATGGCCGGTCAAAAAACAGGATATTTTTTAAAAAATAATATTTTTTTTTTTTTTTTTTTTTTCATTCACATTCTTCCACCCATTAACACTAACATTTTATGGAAAAAAAAGTTTAACCTGCGGCACTATATCGCTGGTTATTTTATGAAAAACTAAATTTTAAGAATTTTCGTCACTGAGTTTTATTGCAATTACTCTGAAATTATTAGATGTATGAACATAAGTTATAGCTCATTTTGTAGCTAAGACTATGGTAATTAATTCGTTTTTTGACTATTTTCCTGTAGCTCTTATCAATTTTCAACCAATTTAGTTTAAATACGTTTTTTTAGTATTTTAAATTAATTTCGGTTTTGGACCTGCCATTGCGAGTAAACTGCTAGTTCTACAAAAAAATTGACTTATAATTTTTTGTAGAGAATTTAGCAAGGATTATTTTTGTCATTGACTACTTTCTCCTATCTCTTACCATATTCCTACAAAATGCGAAAAACCGCGAAGAGGGACCTTTTCGGGAGGGGCAGGGGGGGTTGCGGCAGGATTTTGATAGGCAACCCTAGTGCGATGTAATACCCTATTGGTAAGCTATCATTTATACCACATTTCGATCAAAAAACAGATACGTCATAAATTAAGCAGCGGGCTCTTGGACTACAAGAATAGATATAATATTTCGCTAATGGTTTTAATACAAATCATATTCAAATGAATGTATAGTAGAAGTTTGTTTTTGTTAAATATATTATAATACCGTGAATTATATAAAATTATGATTTGGTATTAAATTATACATGTATGTGTAAATTAATGTAAGATAGTATTGTTTGCTAAATAAATTGAAATTGAAAGTAGATCCATATCCAATTTATATAAGGTTTTGTTTGTGGAACATTATCAACGAATGTTTAAAGCCGTAAGATATGATTGCGTACCCATATTATATTTTCCATTAAAGTTGAAGTATTTACTTAAGTAGGATAAGGCCATGGCGCCTGCTAAATGGAGATATTCAAAATGGGTGGTAAGCTCCAGAATTCTATGAAATGCCATTTCGACTCCAGCATTAAAATTTTCTATCGCCATTTTTAATCGCGAGGTGATAATCTCTCCAGAAAAATACACAAAATATTACAATTTGCAAATACAAATTTTAAATACGAGCTCTCGTCAGGAGACGAACCATTTAAAATGAAACGTTATCATCTGCCTATGTAAATAATATTTAAGGACATGGCACCAGGAATGACGTCACAGTCTTTTCCCCCGGCATTAAGGCTCAAAATTGCGTGACTATCGCATGATAAAATGGTAAAAATAGCGTTTTATCCATTTTTTGGGGTTAATTTTGCGTCTATCAAAAAAATTTAACGGTTATTCCCTAGATTTTAATGCATATTACCAGTACAAAAATAAAATTTTATTCCGCGACTTTCGGGAAACGAGTTTCCGTCTTTCGGGAAAAAAATCAGAGGTGTTTTTAAAAATATTTTTTGAGAAATCAATACAAAATATAAAAAATCTTTTACGGTTATTCCCTAGATAAAGGTTCATTGCATCTACCCTATTTTGTTCCAAAGCATATTCAGTAACGGTTGTCGAGATAGAAGGTCTCCCGTTTTTACAAATTTTTGAAATATCGGTATGCATACTCTTAATGTAAGAGATTATTCTGATATTTTACAAATTACTTCGTAACCATGTTAACCCAGATTTCGCACGGCTGAATTAAATTAAAAATTGTAGGATTTTCCGCTTTAATTATGAAGGAAAATGTTTCAAATTATTTTCTTTTCCTTAGGGGATGACTGAAAATAAAAATCACTGATATTTCCATCGTAATTATCTAGATCCCCGATGGACCCAAGGCTAATGAATAAGACCACAATATTTTTTTTTCTTCTTAAATAGGTACATATTATTATGTCTAGTAAGTCTTCCGCTATTTGGGAAAATGTGGGCAGTTGGGCACTTTTTTTCCCCCCTTAGGTATTTCTTTATTTATTACGATAGAATTAATGTATTTACACACCAATAATACTTTATATTATCTTTGACAGATATCTACTCGTCTGCGAGTGATTTTACAAGTTCCAATGATTATGAATTACAGAAAAATATGTATAAGTACTTGCGTACAAACCTGCAGAACTTCTTTACAAAAAATATCATATGTTATTGTTTATTGTTTATTGTTGCTTATCATCCGTAGGCCCATCCGGACACCTGGAATCGTCATTTGAACATGTTATGTAAATAAGAATTACAATTAAACAATAGCCCATTAGTATATAAATATATAGGATTGTAAATCAATAGACAGAAAATATGATGCAAGATCAATGCTGATCGGAGTGTAAAAGGTTCCGACCAGCATTTCGACCAGCATTTGTTAGATTTCAAAGCCGACGCAATATATTTAGAAGAGACACAAGACCGTAAATTTTTAAAAAATATTTTTAACCTCGAGCGCCTTTCATAACTATTTCAGGAGGGTTGATTAAAGATAGTTTTGTGAAAATTTAAGGGTGTGTGTGTTCTAAACATGTCTTATTTATTTTACTCATATTTTGTTTATTTTCTATTTCTACCAATGTGTTTATTAAAGTCATATAGTAAAAAAATAAACTTCAAATTTCACAACCTAGACCCGTAAGTAGGTAAATTGCAGTCACAATATTCTCCTTTCCAAAAGTAACAGGTAATTTCCTGCGAATAACCGCATTAATAAAGGTAGATAATTTCATTTAGCTGTGCACTATGCTGTGTTATGTGTTGTGTTAGATATAGGAGGCAACAACAACACTGCGATTTAATATTTAACACTACAAGACAATTTATTACACAAAGACTTGAGTTTCCACTTATGCTACACGAACTCACATGTAATACACAGTCATATTACCATCTGCTAATATTGCCGTATAATATAATAAAGAAAACGCTGAGAAATTATTTAGTTATACCTGTTCTATGTATAGAATAAGTTTCACTAACAATTATTCGGAATTTCTTTATGTCTCTTCTAACAAGTTTTATAACAAAATTTTACATTTCTCTTTAGATTTTCGTGAAATATCTGAGTATGAAATAATACTGGATTTCTCTTATAAATACAAATTACCATAGATATTAAATACACAATAATAAAATACGTATAATTTCCAGAATTGATCTCGTTTCTATCAACAACATAACGTTGTTAGTAAACAAAGCTGTTTGAGATTGATTCCTGTAATTCACATCTGTAGGTAATTAAAATTAGTTGATATAAAGAAGGTAATTACAGTGGACTAGAACAGCTTATATAGTGAAGTGGAGTTAGGGGACACACTGACTCATACATCATAATTCATTTCGCAAGATACGGTACTATTCCTTTGAGGGCCAATAATAAATTATGGCGAAGAATGAGAATTCGGCATTTGGTCTTTATGGAGTACACTGTAGAGTTCCAGACAGCCCTCGTGTTGTTAGAAGCAGCACCGCTTTACCCCATTTGGACAGACAGTTCCTTGCCAATGTTACCGTCCTTCACTCATAATACTATATAAAAAACTAGCTGAGTTACCCGTGCTTCGCAACGGTACGGTGTCTCTCAATGTCTTGAGCTGGATGAAATGTGACTTAAGCTCTGAACTCATTTTCCAACGCGATTTTATACGATACCACACACGACCCCACACAACCCTTGGATCATCTCATCATCATGGCACCTCCTAGTAAAAGCTTCTTTTTTTCAAAAATGGCGACGCTATAACCTAGAGCAGATCTGCAATTTTTTTTTGTGTATTTTACAGCAATCCATCTTAAAATGCGCGAGTTTTACGAACATATACATAAAAACGGACTTTGTTTTATTATACAGATGAGTAAATATGAGTTCTCATAAGAAAGCAGATTTGAAGTAAAATACTATTTACAAAAAGGTTAATAAAAATAAATAAGTTATTTATTTATTATCACTGATCAGGGTCTTATTAAAAAAACACCCTGATAACAATATTCTAGAAATCAAATCACTGTAGGTTATAATAAAATATAATACTTTCATTGTATTCTCGATAGTATATTGTTTAATAAAATAATACATACTACAATACCCATTGTACTCTATTTCAATATTAAGTTATAGGCAAAGTATGAAGTTAGTCATTCTTTAGACATTCTATTATTCCCTTTTTTCACCGTGTACGACAAATCAACTGATCAACAAAAGTACGTCAATCAAACAAATGTTATCAAACAACTTCCCAATGCTCTGCTTGTTTTGACAGCTGATTTTCTGATATATGAATTCATTTTTGTTGAATTGTTCAAACTGAAAACAACTGTAGTAGTCCGAGAGCCCGCTGCTTCATTATGACGTATCTGTTTTTTGATCGAAATGTGGTATAAACGATAGCTTACCAATAGGGTATTACATCGCACTAGGGTTGCCTATCAAAATCTTGCCGCAACCCCCCCTGCCCCCCCCGAAGAGGTCCCTCTTCGCGGTTTTTCGCATTTCATAGGAATACGGTAAGAGATAGGAGAAAGTAGTCAATGACAAAAATAATCCTTGCGAAATTCTCTACAAAAAACGTTTTGTCAATTTTTTCATTGGACTAGTAGTTTACCCGTAATGGCCGGTCAAAAAACAGGATATTTTTTGAAAAAATAAAAAAAAAAGTTTTTTTTTTTTTCTTCCACATTCTTCCACCCATTATAACTAACATTTTATGGAAAAAAAATTGGCCTGCGGCGCTACATCACTGGTTGTTTTATGAAAAACTAAATTTTAAGAATTTTCGTCACTGAGTTTTATTGTAATAACTCCGAAATTATTAGATGTATGAACATAAGTTATAGCTCGTTTTGTAGCTAAGACTATGGTAATTAATTCGTTTTCTGACTATTTTCCTGTAGCTCTTATCAATTTTCAACCAATTTAGTTTAAATACATTTTTTTTGTATTTTAAATGAATTTCGGTTTTGGACCGGCCATTGCGGGTAAACTGCTAGTTCTACGAAAAAATTGACTTAACATTTTTTGTAGAGAATTTAGCAAGGATTATTTTTGTCATTGACTACTTTCTTCTATCTCTTACCATATTCCTGTAAAATGCGAAAAACCGCGAAGAGGGACCTTTTCGGGGGGGGCAGGGGGGGTTGCGGCAGGATTTTGATAGGCAACCCTAGTGCGATGTAATACCCTATTGGTAAGCTATCATTTATACCACATTTCGATCAAAAAACAGATACGTCATAAATTAAGGAGCGGGCTCTTGGACTATAGGTAGGCAGGTAAAAAAAAAAACACAATTCATCTTCCATACTTACGGTATTACACATTAGTGAAAAACTGAAAGAAGCACAACTTTTTTTTCGGTTTTCGGTCACCTTGTACTTAGCACAAACAAAAAATTGGTGCAAATTTAAAGAAACTCTTCCCTCATGCTAATGAAAAGATAAAAACAGCTTTCTGAGAATTATTTGCGCTACAATCCGTGATTTGCTTGAGCTGTATTTCAGAACCTAAAAAAATTGCATATTACATATTTAAATTAGTATGGAAAATTAATAATTAATTTTCATTGAATCTACACCTTGGCAATATTACTTTACAAATATGACAGAAGTTCCACGAGTCCTGTATGGCACAAGGTAATATCGAAATAAATAAAACCGATCGCTATCCACAAAAAAACCAAAATTTTTGAGTCCTCTAACATCAAGGAAAAATCTCATAAAAATGTTGGTCCTGTTGTAGGTACGGATACGAAACGTGGACAATAAGCAGCAGAGAATGCGAACGTCTTTCAGCCTTTGAGATGTGGTGCTATAGACACATGCTCAAGATTCCAAAAACAATGAGAAGTTGTGTAAGGCCGGAGATACAAGACAAATCTTGAAGAAGATTGCCCAACAGAGAGCGCGATAGATAGGCCATAACATCAGGCACCCCGGCCTGCTTATCAGCATAGCGAAATGAATGACAGAGGGCAGAAATAAGAGAGGTCGCCCGAGAAGCAGTTATATGGGCCAGATTATTGAGAGCGTGCACTGTAACACAAACACAAAAGTAATAATATTGTCGAATGACATGACGGCATGGAGAGAAAGAACTAAAATTCTTGTTACAAAACCAATCGTTATGATTGTAACCACATGTATAGAACTAAAAAAATTAAATTCTCATACATACTATACGGTACGTATATACGTAAAGGTTGCAAATCGAACTATTTAAAGTACCCACCATCTATATGTGTGTAAAGTACCTATGTATGTAGGTAGAAATGTAAGAGAAGTTATGTGGCTTTCAGGGGTGGATACCAACTAAAAAAAACGACAATATGAATCTGGTTTTACGACTTTCATGACGATATTGGAGAGACGGGGAAAAGACGAAGCCTTGTGATCTTCCTATGTTTACTCGAGGAACTTTGAAGGGAGGAATAGTAATAGGTGGTTACACAAAAACATATTTAACCAAGCCTCCGTGATTTTCACGTGTTATAATATACCCACTAGTTATAATATGAACGCATTGTCTACAAGAACTTTATTTATACATTGCCTGTAACCACTAGATTTGATTGTTCTAAGTTTCCATAGAGAAAGAGAGTTGGTCCAATTTAATAATAGAACTCGGTTTAGCTTATTATTTCTACAACCCTGTTAACAATAATACAAAAGATATTTATTATTATTATGTTAAGTACAGTAGGTTCAGGCGCGAAACTACCTGAGAACACGATTCCCATCGAGATACCTTTTGGATAAAGTGATATCAGTGGCGTATATAGGGGGGGCCGAGGGGGCCCAGGCCCACCGAAATGTTGAACAATTCTTTAAAAAACGTTATTTTAAAACATGAAAGTTACTCAAGTTCATCACATCATTCATTATTCAAAAAAAAAAAATCGCCTGCAGCGCTATTCTTGTTTGTATTTTCTGCACACAATGTTAATGCCAACCTACAACACGACCTTTTTCACTTACATTTACGAATGAATTTTGCCTGCGGCGCAATTATAATTTTTAAACTGTACGTCTATCTTCAAATTTTTGTTGCCTCCACCCCCCCAAAGTCAAATGTTAGATCGCCCCCACCCCCCGAAATGAAATCCTATATACGCCACTGAATGATATGTATAATAGTGTCTAATTTGACGTAATCCAATAAGAAATGTTAGCCCCGGCTTCCTCTCTGCAGAAATCCATCCTTCGCCACTGGTAAGTATAATACCTAGTTACATTGAACTAATACAACCAATACCAGTAGGTAACAGTATCGTGAGAATACACAATATTAAAGGAAAAAGGAATTACATTTTCACTGAATACTCAAGTACTAAATACTATTAAAGACTATTATTTTATTATTACCTGTAGGTACTAGTCAAACGTGCTCGGAGACTTGAAAAACAGTAAGTCTGACGGATTTCCATTTTTCATATATTCTATTCTATCCCCTCACGCCGCATCCGTTGCGGGTTAGGCAGAAAGAACAGATCACCAGGCTTTTCTATCCTCACACACACACTTCGGGGTTCCCTCACAGTTATGCAATTTCTCATACACACTCTAAGATTTCTTTTACTCAGAACACGTCCGTACTTGAGAATCTGGTTAACATGGTCCAGCCATGTGGTTCTTAGACGGCCGCTCTTCCTTACATCTCTTCTTTCACTAAGGTACATTTTCTTTTCCAATATTGTAAAAAAAAAAGAAAGGAGGTAAATAACAGTGGCGAAGAGTGGATTTCTCTAGTAGAGATGCCGGGACTTTCATTTTTTATTGTATTAGATTATCAGATTAGACCTACTGTTTTATTATCCTAAATCATCGATGGGAATCGAATTATTAGGACCCTTTGCCACTGGATAAAGACATGTTTTTCTAAGTTCACCCTGCCCTGCCCTGATTTTAAAAGGTGGGTTTGAAACCATCCATCTTAAATTAATAACTCTGCCACTGCACAGTGTGGTAACTGGTTATCTCGAGTGTTTTTCGATGCACGACAGATTGCTTATCGCATGCGTAGACTAGCTATGCATTCAACAGAGAGATTATCAAAAAAAATATTGTTTAGAATATTTCAGAGATTTTAATTATATGGATTTTTTATACGTACACGGAGAAAAATCCAACCTCATTCGCAATGTTTATTCTTGAGTGATTTTCAATGTACTGTATGTAATGTTGTGTAGTTGAATACTCAGACATCACGGCTGAGTAATTGCAATCTATTGAAATCACTGTATGTATAATAATTTCAGAGAGGTTCAGACAGAAATATGAAATTCTCGTGTACAAGGATGTGGTACACTTGGTAATATTGCGATAGGTGGCGAGAGCAACGGATGACAAATGCAGCAACAAGCACTATTCTGGCATCCGTGGCTCTGTAAACGCCCTAGAAGCCGCCCACAGATGCCTTGGACAGACGACCTGAAGTTGACAGCTGGCCTCAAATGGACATCCGAGGCAAAATCCGAATGTAATGAATCCGAGGCAAAATCCGAATGTAATCCGAATGTAATCCGAATGTAATCCGAATGAAAAATAGACGAATGAGGGAGGTATATATCCAGAAATGGAAGCTGCATGAAGAAGACGTAGATTACGATAGGTATTCTAAGATTTCATTATTTTACTTGTCTACTGTTACTCAATTTTACATACTTATCGAATTATGCGTTTTTTTTTTATATTTCTATGTTCTACAGCAGTCTATTAGGTATATTCTTACAAGCGAGCGATCTTACCTCACGCTTATGTCGATCAAATTCTAAAATCATAATGGGTAAATCTACTCCGATGACCTCAAATCCTAAAGCGAGAAATATCAAATAAACTCAGATCTTACTATCGCATTAAATCATACTTAATTGTTATTAAAAAATACAATAAATCGTATGATATCGGTGTAACCTCAAGTCGTAAATATTACGAGTACTCGTATGTATGATCTATTTTGTACCATCAAACTGATCGTGTGATCTCTTAGCATCTTACAACAGGTAATTTAAAATTGTAGCATAAAAATTTAGCAGGTTTGAAAATTGGGTCGTCGTTAGTTACTCCTCAAATATTAGGCAAATCTGATAATCTAAAAACTCGTTTTAATCAATAGGAATGTATAAGAAAGAATCACCTAGAATTCTTTATATGCATGAAGAGGTGTAAGCAATAAATATCTAGATGTCTATATTGGTTTGGTTGTGTACGACTCTGTAAAACAGTTTGCAAAGCATTTACTATAAAATAATAAGTGGGTAGATACTTAGCTTGATTATAATAATTACACAGACACGCAACCCAGTTAGTAAAAAAGATACAGAACCTACTTTGTTTGGCTTCATTCTTACGAAACGAAAAAGCATTGCAAAGACTTTAACATTTAGTTCTGCAAAGATATTTTCGAGTTAAGAGTATGCATACCGACATTTCAAAAATTTCTAAAAACGTGAGACCTTTTATCTTGACAACCGTTATTAAATATGCTTTGAAACAAAATAGGGTAGATGCATTGAACATTTATCTAGGGAATAACCGTAAAAGATTTTTTATATCTTGTATAGATTTCTCTAAAAAAAAAATTAAAAACACCTCTGATCTCTTTTCCGAAAGACGGAAACTCTTTTCCCGAAAGTCGCGGAGTAATTTTTTTTTGTACTGATAATACGCATTAAAATCTAGGGAATAACCGTAAAAGTTTTTTGAAAGACGCAAAATTAACCCCAAAAAATTGAAAAAAACGCTATTTTTACCATTTTATCATGCGATTGTTCACGCGATTTTGAACCTTAATGCCGTGGGAAATGACTGTGACATCATTCTAGGTGCTAAGCCCTTAAAGATAAAAATAATAGTATGCTAAGTAGAATGATGCATGCAACATTATTCTTGTACTTAGAACACTATCTGCTAAGGAAATGATGCTAAATATTATAATATTAAATTTTCACATCGCAAACTATGTCGGTCTTAAAACATCTTATCCTTATAACTTTGAATTAAATATCGTTGGAAGAATTACTTACTCCTACTTCAAACAGTATTACGTATTTTACTTTCTTATCGCGCTTAACTTCTAAAACATTATTTTACTTTGGTGAAACCTGCAATGACGAAGCATGATATCTTTAAACCTATTACGTAATTTTGCGAGGCTAAAAATAAAATATTTTAAAGCATCCTTTCGAAAATGGATTTTTTTACGGATGATCCATCCATATTCCACGTAGATATATTCAATTTAAAATGGAATACGCCTAAAAGATATTCGGTTAACTGTTTTTGGGTTAAATCTCGGTGAAATTGTGAGACCAAACTGCAATAAGAATAGGCCTTAGGTGCTTAGGTGCTTACTTACTATACATTTTATGGAGTATAATCTTCTTCGTCTGCCTCTTCCTGTCCATTCCTGGACAAAGGCCCCCTCCATTTGCCTCCACATCGCTCTATCCTGGGCTCTTTGGATCCAGTTGGTACCCACGTATTTTACCAGGTCGTCTCTCCATCGTAGTGGTGGTCTTCCTACACCCCTACACCCCTGGTAGTCATTCTGGGTTTCCAGGTAAAGACCCTCTTCGACCACTTATCGTCTGGGTCTCTAGCCATGTGGCCTGCCCACCGCCATTTGAGAGATGCGATACGCTGGGCAATATCTGTATGAGTATAATCTTAGGTGGTAGGTATTATAAAAATGTTAGTATACCTAAATGTGTAGTAGTAAATAGGCGAAAGTGTACATGATTATTAAATCACTGTTTGTGAACTAACAATTCAGCTTAGGACTTTTGGTACCGCAATAAGGAAAAAGTTTCTAAAAAAAATGTGTGCCGTAAATTGAAATCAAATCCGAAAGCCCGAAACGTGATTAACCTGAAATTGTTAGGAATCTGTGGACTAAATTTTGCTTATTTATTTATTCTACAGTACATGATTGGCGCAGTTGGTTGAGGCGGCAGTCTCTCAAGCGGGAGGTACCAGGTTCAAACCCCGGTGCTGGCGATGTATCGGGTTGACTGTAAGATATTGCTTTTGCAATAAGTCCGCCTTTTGGCACACTGTATTATCTTGTTTTATTTTTGTTGTTACATATATTTACTGGCCAATAAAGTTTTATTTATTTATTTATTTATTATTTATGTATTCCACACTTTGCGATACAGGCTTTTAGCCTAGTGCAAAGTGTGCGGGAAAGTATTTGGGTTTGTGTATACAAGCCCAGATCCTTTTATACTAAAAAAAAGTGAACATTGCACACAATACAATTTGACAAGAAATGCACATTTATAATGACACTAAGTAATGCTACTAGAATAACCGTATCGCTGTACAGCGATCTCTTCCAGTTAACCCAAATATATTTATAAATATTTTAGTAGGTACGGCTTCATTCCACCCCTATGTGTAGAGTTAGAAGTTAATGAGTGAATAAATATGAAATTCTACTTACAGCTAAGTTAACAAAAGATAATAATTTTTCGGCATTGTTCTCCAGAAATTCCAGGTTCATAAATAATATAAATAATAAATGTTAGAAAGTTTCCTTGAATCTTTGTTACGTTATACACCCTACACAGAATCCCCAATCCGAAATAATATTATCATAAAACCCGACCTACATTTTAAGGTCCCCAGAGCAAGACGTGTACACTCAAAAGTTTCTAATTTTGAATTCGATTGAAACAACACGAAAAAAATCATCATTTTCCAAAATTAACGTTGTCAGAACCTTTTTCTTTTTTCAACAAGCTCGTGGGACTTTGAACTCCAACGAAAAAACCAGAATGACCCCAGGGATTTTTGACTATAAGTCAACGTCAGCTACGTCAGTAACAAGCGGGATGGAACTGAGATTTTGCAAATATTTGCAAATAAAGTGCGATGGCGAAAACCCGAAAACTACGGAATTTCATGATTGTATGAAAAAAAATTAATGGATTTCCGTACATTTAGATTTAAGTTTTTTGACATGGTGAGAAAACGTGTGTTAATGTTGTGATTTTTTGTGAGGTTTTATCATTTAATATCTATAAAATACTATTTTTGCTATGTCTCGCGGGCCGCGCTAATATTTGCCTCGGGCCGCACTTTGACGGCCACGGGGTTAAATTATTGAGGCATCGTTCTCTACCAATGTAAATTATGAATAAAACCTGAAATTAACCCCTAAAACCCAAAAAAAACACTCTTCTTAAAATTTTCGTGCGATTTTGAACCTCGATGCCTCGGGAAATGACGCGTTGGGCCCCTTGCTTTAAAAATATTGACTATAAAATATGGAATACATGGATAAGAGTGAATGTTTCAGTTTTCTATTAAACATTGGATACCTAATACTTAATTTGAATTATTTTTGATTTAATTTTTTTTATTCTTGTAGAGCGTTGGGTTTTTTCTACAGCCGTAGTATATACATTGAAGTATTCCCACAACAGTATAGAAGAATTAAGGAAAAAATACCACCCTCTCCCTTCAACAGTAAGAAATGCAACAATACATAGGTACTTAATGTACATGAAATTCGACAACACAGCCGTCGCTCTTCGTGGTGTAGTGGATATGATCCCTACTAAGCGAGACAAAGGTCAGAGTTCGAATCCCAGCCGGGGTGAAATGAAATGGCGAATGTTTCTCGAGTGTAAAGTGATCACTTAAGCCAGCCGAGGTCGGTCGTAAGCCCGACAATGTTCATCCTTAATTCTTCTATACCTACTGTTGTGGTAATACTTAATTACCTACAATACGACATAGCTAAAATAATCACAACCTTTTAAATGATATATTACTCGAATCGTATTGCCGTTTTTCTTTTTACGCACATTATTGCAATGTTGGGAAATAATATTTTTTATGTTTTCCCACACAATGAATAATTCTTTTTGTAGATTATTATTATGTTGTTGTTACATTTACCAAACCAATTTATCAAATAAACTTCTGACAATTGATTAATAACACTGTAATCTCATTACCATAAAATAATAATTCATGTTTATCGTGCGTCCAGATAAATACCAGTTATAATAATTATTGTACGTACGACGTTTTACTGTTACATTATGTTTTAATAATTATTTGAAGTACCCGGCGTTGTCCGAGTGAAAGTCTATAATAATTTTTAAATTATAAACATGAGCGTCGCCAGCCTCCGAGCTAGGAGGGGAAATAAAAATTTACAAAATTGATACAGGATGAAAAACGCGTAAATAGCGCCGCAGGCAATTTTTTGTGAAACAGTTGTATTTTGATGATTTTTTTATACTAATTTTACAAAATTTGTGACATGGTGAGAAAATGTGCAGTAATAGTGTGATTTTTTTGTGAGGTTTTATCGTTTGGTATGAAAAAATATATACCTATTCCAATCTCTAGCATCTGAAAAACCCTGTACACGCCCATGCCATGGTTATAAAAATGAAATGAATAATTGTTGCTGTCCAACTCTCGTTAAAGTGTATAAAGAGTTCTGTAAAATTATTAGAAATCTATGCATCATATTATGATCAGGGTTATGGGGTAACCACTAAACGTTGTGTGTAAACGCACACCACATCCTTTCTAAACAACATCAATGTCACATTCACAATGAGTGAAGTTTTGGACATTTGAAAAAATATGAAAAAGAGTTCCTATTCTATAATCCGAGGGCCCCACAGGGAATCTGGGGATTATTCTTCTTCTTTTACTGGTAGATCTAAGATCTGTGTTGTCAGTCCTGCTCTTGCGACAACGAGGACGTACACTACGTACAGCTCTCCCGCCATCTCTTTGGGGGTCTCCCCCGTTGTCGGCGCCTCTCTGGGATCTCGTGCATCACGGCTCTGGGAAGTTTGATTCGGTCTATTCTCTCAACATGATCCCTCCAGAAACGCCTTCTCTGCCTGCTCCATCGTACAATGTCTTCTACATTATAGGTTCTGCGTATCTCGGTATTCCGTATTCTGTCTCTAAGGGTCCTGCCCGCATTAGGTCTTAACGTCTTCATTTCCGTAGTCCTGAGAAGGTGTTTAGTTCCCACCGTGTCCGCTCTTGATTCGATGCCGTAGGTAATGATAGGTCTTATGAATGTTTTGTATATTCATTGCTTTCCACTAGCATATGCTTGTTGGCCCATACAGTGTCTCTTAGGCATCCAGAGATGACGGCTACTTTATTTGTCTGCTCTTTGACCTCATTATAGAAATCGCTGTGTAGCTATCTATCTCCACCCCAAGATACTTAAATGGGGATTATTAATGATTAAAAATTCAAATTTATTAAATTCAGAAGATATGGTTTTACTTTTGACATTATTAATTAGTGTAAGAGTGAGGAAGTGTTGGTAAAACTTTTAAGCCATTCCTCATTTTCCAGCACCGTTGTTCGCCACCCAATATCGTAATATTTGTTTGTGGACACACAATATTATTCTCATGTTAGTTACATAGCATTTAGTGTTCTCCACAACCAATCTTATGTTATCCAAAGGAGATGCATATTCAATATAAAAAATCGATTTACTCCACAAGTATTGAAACAAAATAGGTTTACATCCTTTGATAAGGCATTGTACATCCGCACGCCTGTCGCGGGTTACCTACATACTGTTTAGAAAAGTCGTAATGGTAGCGATAGGTATAGAATCAAATTATTGTTACATTGTGACATGTGTGACAAACTAGCGGGGCTTCGGCCCCCTAGCCCCCTCACACAAAACCATGAGTGAAAAATCCTGGATCCGCCACTCCTAACAGAGCTTAGCTTTAACCCCCTTTATCGTTGATATTATGTATTGCATATACTAAGAACTTACAATATAATTATTTATTATAATGTAAAATTATGTCAAACTGACGAATCCAAAAACCTCAGCTAAAGTTTGTGGTACGGACTATCAACAATAGCAAACAATTTTACAATTAAATTTGAAATTGTAGACTAGGGCGAACATATCGGAACATTGCATTAAATATTAATCTGATGGATGGTGACATACGTAAAAATAATAAATAGTGCAGATATTTCAACATGTTTGTTCCTTTTGTTAAACTGGGTTACGCCGGGCATAAAAAAGCTAGTATGTAATTAATATTTCTGTTAGTGAAAGTTACAGTTAGAATTTGTTGTTTAAAAAAGTTTTACTTTGTACGGAACCGTTTCGTATGTGGACGTGGCAGGTTTTAAATTAAACAATTAAAGCCACCTGAAAGTTTGCTGAAAACAATTAATAAAATATATGGAGAGTTTCAAATTAAATGCTTAAAAAATATCAAGTATGAGGTATTAGGTATGTCTTTATAGCATATTGTTGTATATTTTAAATAAAGAACAGAAAACATAATCACAAATAAATTAAAAAGCTTGTAAACTTACTAATATATAATCCTTGTTATAGTCGATGGTTCCTTATAAATTCACTCACAAGCTATTTCATTAAAGAAAATTGATAGATAATAATTTTAATTATTCAATATCTTTCCAAATAACGACACTTGAAACATAACCTCAATTCTTTATTTGTTTGAAACACGCGTCGCGACGTATATTGTACAATACGGTAAACTGAAACAATCTCGGCGTCGTCGTTTCGCTAAGCACGGCCGCCCGACGTCTACTGATCATCCCAGGACTTTTTCAGTGTTACGAACTTAAAGCATGCGCACAAAACATTATATTCTCACTATATACTATTTCACAATGTATCTTCTTCCTCTTGAAATAGATTAGACAGAAAAACCTCCATTTTTCGAAAACATGAATTTCAACGAATGTAGTTTCATTGTGTAAAACCTAATATTATGTTTTATTATCATTTTCTTCGTATTTTTAATATTTTATATTGATGTTATATTGTCACCTGTCAATATTCTGATTGATTATATTTTATCTCGGGCAGCTTTTGATGTGCAAAAAAAAACAATTTATCCGTTTATATAAATTTGTTATTCTAAGGCTCTCCACACACATCCGGAAGTTCAGTTAACTGAATCGACCGTGTGCAAAAAAGCTCCGACCAAAACCTCTTTCTGAATTCAAAATCAGGATAGCACTGAATTCAGAGAGAAGTTTTGATCGTAGCTTTTTTCGAAAACGGCCGATTCAGTTAACTTAACTTCTGGACGTGTGTGGAGAGCCTAATATATCCCTCCCTTTACACAAGTGTCACTTTTTTAAGGGAGGGTACAATGTTATTATGTTATTTAAGATAATCAATTTAGAACCTAAAAAAATATTGTTATGAGTGTTAAAATTTTTATAAGTTAAAAAAAAACTAGTTGTAGTACTATATATTATTATTCTCTGTGGTAAGAATAACAGAACCAAAGTAGCAGACGTCATTAATCGCCTAGCAAGTCTGAAGTGGCAATGGGAGGGACACGTCGCAAGACAAGACCTCACAAGATGGACCCCAAAAATCCTAAAATGGAGACCTTGGGAGAATAAAAGAGGCGTCGGAAGACCCCAAAAGAGGTGGTCCGACGACATAGCCGTTGTGGGAGGAAAAAACTGGCTGCAAGCAGCAAACAGAATAAAGGAATGGAGGAATATGGAAGAGGCCTATATCTGGCAGTGGAAGACAGAGGGCTGAAGAAGAAGAAGAGAAAGAAGTGGTAACTTATCTAGATACGGGGATAGAACTTTTGTGTCGGGCTATATTTTAGCATTCTCGACGAACTCGTCGCCCGCGACCAACGTAGCATCGGGTGGACATTGAACCTGTTTTCATAAGATCTCACGCCGGGTCCGCACGCTTGCCAAAACTCGACAAGCCATCACAAGGGCAAGCGTGTGTATAAGACGTTTGTCTTAGCCCGTGCGGGTTTGCGAGCACTTGTAACAGAACGGATCGAGTGTCGCTTTCAATACAAGTGAATGAAAGTTTGCGGCACGTGTTTACAGCAAATGCCAAGCGTCTCACAAAACACATCACAAAACTTGCTTATAGAAATAAGTAAGTAGTAAAAGTTCGAGTACATGGTTTGCGCAGTTGGTTGAGGCGGCAGTTTCTCAAGCGGGAGGTGCCAGGTTCAAATCCCGGCGGTGGCTATGTTTCCGCACTTTATTTTCCGCAAAGTATTTGGGTTTGTGTATGCAAGCCCAGATCCTTTTATTTAAAAAAAAATGATAAAGTGGTAAATACGGTCGAGGTCCCTCGTGACCTACTAGGTAAACAAAATAAAATACACTCTCTTCAGTCTTCACGTTATGTTAACTACAGCTCCCGTCACTTTAACTATTTTTATTGAATCCATCACTCTAAATTGCGACTCTCTGATCGACGTAACCAATATAACCATTGATCAATCGGGTAGGTTTTCAGATTGTTCGATTTTCTAACACCTCTTTCTGCAGCCAAGAAGTCATAAAATTCCACATCCGCTGACATACTTTACTTTCAAATAAGTACAAGCTTTTTTAACTCACGTTAAAGTACTTATTCAATAATATATGTATTTTTATTTAATTAGAGTAGGTACACTATTCTGATAAATAAAACACTATTTAGTAAATATTATATAAAATTCTAACTGTATTTCTTAAATGTTAAAGAAATTAACATTTAAACATCATGTATTTTAATGTACAATTTCTATTCTACATTTTATATTCCCTTTTCTTTTACTTACTTATTCCGGCTCTGCACCCGACTTACGGATGATGCTGCCTTTATATTCCTGCAACTGTTTACAAAACATCAACTATTCAAATAAAGAACATAATATTTAAGTATATTTTGATACATCCGCTTTTACAATAGAAGGTATTTACATTTCTTGTGTTTCCTTGAATGACTTTAAAAGCAAAGTTCTAATAAAAGTAGTAATTTTAAGTTCTAGTTTATTAACAAATTTACCGTCTCTAAATACTTCAACCTCATTAGAAAATTAATAGAGAATAAGGAATTTCCGAGATTTTCCCATTAAATTTAATCACCAAAAATCTTATTACCAAATCACACTTTATTCAAATTACTTAATTATTGAATATATTTTCTTTCTCCACCACGGAAGAGGAATGAATGAGAGTGTTTTTGTGAGAAATCGCGTCGCGATTCCATTGACATAATTCCCTTGAAAAACAAATTACAGTTTCCAATATCCATTTAGCAAAGTGCCACTTAAAGATTTCTCCTCGTCTCAGATTCTTTATAAAATTTCATTATTTTCAGGACTCGCCTCTGAAATAAACGTATGGTTACTTGAGTCGTTAAGAATAATGCGGAGACCGCAGCTGAAATCGCTGAAAAATACATCACATAAAATATTTCATTTTAAATATTAATCCGTAGTTTCAAATACACATCTTTTATGAAAGTTTACAACATACGAACCCCTCAATGAAATATTATTTTAAAAAAATACTTTCTAATAATTAGCGTCATCTTACGGCAAAGTATCAAATTACAGTTTTATCCAGTTTATTATTAAGTATATTTTAGAGCGCCTCTCCTGATGAATATAATTAATTAATTTGGAATTATATAATGCAGTATCTACATACATTAGGCAAACAAGTGAAGTATGTGGTACTACACCAAAAGCTTTGGAACAGTAAAATAATATTCCATGATAAGCAAAGTTAAACAACAACCTTAGAGAGGGTGTAATATTTTGTTATTATTTATTTTGTAACTTGTTACAAACGAAACCTTCACTTTGGCGAACAACTTAAATTCTCTTTGTATTGTGAATTATTAGCTTAGTATAATATGTATTGTATTCGGGTTTGTGTATATACGAACCCGGTATAAATGTTTGCAGTATTCAAAACGCAAAAAACTCAAAATCCAATGCATAAATATACTGAAAGCCTAAGCATAAAAAAACTCATTGGTTTACTGGAAGAAATCGCAGCATTATAGTTAGTTTGCCCGAGTGAACAGTTTTGTATGATTTGTCTAATTGTGTGCTTATATAACAGTAACAGGAATTTAATATTCTGTATTGTTTACTTGAAGTGAATGAATAAATAAAATAAAAAAAACAAAGTAAGAAAGTAAGTTCGATTCTTTCTTTCCTATTTTTTTCTCAAGGGGCTATATTAAAGTACAAGTACTCAATCTAAATGAAAATAGTTTGCCTGATTTATGTAAGACTAATATAGATATAAACTATTGGACCTTTTATCTCCTTCAATGTTTCATATGTCATATCTCTATCTTAAAGTTTACAAGAACTGAATGTCATTAGGTTGTACTCGTATGTTTTATTTGATGTGTTTGTTTTCCATTAGGTAAAATTTGTAAGAATGTCAATATCCATCCCGTCATTTTTGAAGTTTTCTTTTTATTACTTTTGATCTACGACATCAAAGAACTCTTTGACTAAAAAACAAAAAGGCAATTATGATACAAATGTAGAAACTTATAAAAGTTAATTGGATTCTGGTAAACATCGTTATTTTCTTAAGGACCCCGATAAGATCTGTGTTTGTTAATGTTGAAATATAACATTAGATAAGTAATATTGGTTACGTGATGAAATTTCGCAGGAAAAAATAACACATTGAATATCAAGGTGGTCGGTCGCCCGAGTCTTTTCGAAAAAGCAGTATACTGGCTACTACATTCACTTAAATATCTTTATATTATACTAGCTGAGTTACCCGTGCTTCGCAACGGCAAATTTGACAAAACAACCCGGAATACTTTATAGGCTAGAGCTGGACAAAATGTGACTTAAGATCTGAACTTCTTTTCCAACGCCCTTTCATATGATACGATACATGATCCCACGCAACGCTTGGATTCCCTCATCATCATGATATCTCTTAGGATAAACTTTTTTTCCAAAAACCGGCGACGTTAGAACACAGAGTATATTATCGCAAATGTTATTCTAAATTTTCACAGCAATCCGTCAGTAAATGCACAAGTTATGCGAACACCTACAAAAAACCGTCTTTATTTCATAGATATGTATGTATATGGCTTGATGCATACGTCACAGAAAATTTATTTATTTATTCATTTAGTCACATGGGCACAAACAGTTATAACAGCACATATCAACAATTAAACAAAAACAGAAAGCAAACCAGTGAAGGTTCATAATATATATAGTCTAAATGGGTACAGTTTTGAAACTGGTTTGGCATCGTCAGCCACCAAAAGGCTAAATAGGATGTTTTTGGTCATCCACGGGAACGGAACTTTAAATATTTATTATGCACCTGTAAGTAATGTGTTATTTTTGGACGTATTATTTCTTCCCTTTGGAATTCTTTTCATGTGATATTTTTTCCAGTGTAATTCTGTGCTGAAACCGTTATATTCTTTAATACTCGTATTGAGGCTTATTATGATATGTGTCGGAAAGTTTTTAGGTTCGTATATACAACCCGAGATCCTTTTACATATGCAAACTAGTTTTAATGTCATATTTGTGTATGAAAGTGAGTACTTAAAGAGTATCTAATGAAAAATAAATAAATGTTAAGGGCTTGGCACCAAGAATGACATCACAGTAATTTCACACTGCATTAGGATTCAAAATCGCGTGAGCAATCGCATGATAAAATGGTAAAAATAGCGTTTTTTTCAATTTTTTGGGGTTAATTTTGCGTTTGTCAAAAAACTTTTACGGTTATTCCCTAGATTTTGATGCATATTATCACTACAAAAAAAAATACTTCGCGACTTTCTGGAACGAGTTTCCGTCAAAGACCAGAGGTGTTTTTCAAAAAAAATTTTTTGAGAAATCTATACAAGATATAAAAAATATTTTACAGTCATTCCTTAGATAAATGTTCAATGCATCTACCCTATTTTGTTCCAAATCATATTAAGTAACGGTTGTCGCGATATAACGTCTCCCGTTTTTATAGAAATTTTTTAAATGTCGGTATGCATACTCTTTATACAAATTATTATTTATATTCACAAACATTTACCGTCACAGTAAGACCCTGATAACACGGCCCTCGAGGTAGTAATAACACTGTCATAGTATATTCATATTTCGTTAAGATATTATTATTATATTGCATTATGCAACCACAATCTTATTCTACCATCACCTTGCTTACTAGCACGTACTTTTACTAGTTAACCTTTGAGGCCTAGAAGTGAAAACATATCAAGCGTGCCGAAGAGGGGTGTGGCAGGACCCCACGCAATTTCATACTTAATTAATTTTAACGAGGTTCAGTCTTGGCTGCATCTAATGCAGGAAAATAAATATCTATTATAATGCCTCATCCACACGCTTGCCGAGCGTCCACAATTTTTGTGCTCATCTGTAAAAAAGCGTTAACGGTCGGTTACGTACCTACACGAGCCAAGACAAACGCCCCATCCACAACTTTTACTCATTAATACAAAACTTTTGGACGCTCGACAACCCTGTGTGGTCAGCATAATATAATTTATGAAATTTTAAAAAGATTGCGTTCGCCATATAAATTAACTAAATTTCCAATAACTCTCAAGATTTACTTACCTATTCTAAATTACCCTTGGAATAAAATCCGGAGATGATTTTTTCGTATTTTATTTATAACCATTCAATTGTTTTTTTTTCAGTATTTAGCTTTAAGTACACTGTTGAATAATTTTGTTACCAAATGACATCTGAAATTTCGAATTGAACCTTGTTACTATTGTCGCCTGTTTAGGGACCTTTTTAAACTTTATAAGCCGCTACAAAAATAAGTAGGTTTTATCATAAATTTATTTCTTGAATTTTTTTTTTCAGAATTAAAAAGCGAGGAATACATAAATTCCAGATTAATATTACGTACAACGATTTCCATTATTGTTTATTCACAAAAAGGAAAGATTTTTACTCATAAAAAACAACCACGTCCAGACTCTACACACCAATGAAATGAAAATGCTCAGGAGGTCTGGTGGTGTTACGAGGCTGGACAGGGTGAAAAATGTCCATATCCGTGGAAGTTTCAAAGTCGCTCCCATTGGAGAAAAGGTGTCCGAAAATCGATTACGATGGTACGGACACGTTATGAGACTGCCACAGGACAACATGATCAAAAGGACAATGGACATTGAAGTAGATCCCAGAAGACCGGGCAGACCCCTGACCATATGGATATCCACAATCGCGAGAGACTTAAAGGAGGCGAGGCTTCGTGCGGAGGATGCGAGAGACAGAAGGACTTGGAGGATGAGGACTAGGAGTGCCGACCCCAAGTAAATGGGACAAAGGCGAGGGCAAAGAAGAAGAAGTTTATTTTTTTAGGTTATGGGGTATCTGAGGACCCATAGAAGCGCAACAGTTGCATGAAGGCAAACTTCCTTACTTGCCGTGGTTTCGTGTAAACAGTACCTTAATAACATAACAAAAATATGTGCATACATTGGAAGATAACCTAACGTGGTTATATATAATATTAACAGTCCTCGTAGCACGGCGTAGCACGGTTAAATTAATTAGGAGACATCAATATTTTCCTCCACGAGTAACTTAGTACACAACTGTTTTTTCTTGGAAGACGTTGGATTTGCTACATTTCGTAGTAACTATTAGGTAATTATATAATATTCCTGCACCATTGAAGGAATCCCGCGGGCTTAAGGCCCTCCACATCTCCGGGTAGCTCAGCCGCGTTAATAGCGACCTCTTTACCCGCACTTCTAGGCAAATCTATATGAAGAGGTGGGCCTAGGGTAAGCCTTAAGAGAGGCCCGCGGCAAACCCCACCCCTAAATTACATTCCTTCAGTGTACTTATCCAAGGCGGTTACAATTCACACTTACAGACTTAAATACTAATTCATCCACATATGTAAACGGCTTAAATACTAGGTTTACAACAGTGTAAAGTTGAAAATGAACATTGTCGAGCTTACGGCCAACCTCTGGTGGCTTAGACCATCGCTTTGCTCTCTAGAAACGTTCGCCACTTCAGTTCATCTCAGTCAGCCGGGAATCGAACCCAGAACATTCGCCCCATCCATATAGCAGAGATCCAATAACTACACCACGAGCAGCAACGGTAGCGGTGTCGAATTCCTGATAGGTATATTATAAGTTCTATTTCCTGCGGTACCATTATTTTTAGGATTTAGTTATTTTGTTTATTCCAAAATTTGTCGTATCTTTTTCTCTTCTCTAGTTTAAATCCTGCGCAGTGGTTTGCAGCAAATTCCTATATCTTTTATTTATTGATGGAAGATTAACTTTATGGAAGGCCATTGTAAATTATTTGTAAAAATAAAACACTGTTTTTTACTTCCACTATTTATTTGGAGTACATATACCAAAGATCTTTCGAAGCTAATGCTAACTCATAGATAGTTCATAGATAACCACTGATGATGAAGCATTAGCTTCGAAAGATCTTTGGTATATGTACTCCAAATAAATAGTGGAAGTAAAAAACAGTGTTTTATTTTTACAAATAATTCCTATATCTTGTTCTCCACTCTCCTCTGTCTCCCGCAGCTCTTTTCAGTTCGACATATGTGGCGCAATTTATGTCCTCGTACACTTGGTGTCGTATCATATGTACCTAAATTGTTAATTTGTGTAATATGGTAATAAAATTTGTTAATTGCGAACAGTTAAAGGTCATATAGCCGTTGATGAATAAATGAACAAATAGGGTGGTCTTGTTATACGCAGCCACCAATTATAAATTGTCTAAACGAAACTAATAATCCCGATTGCCTTCGCTAGATGGCGGGAAGGGTCACGAGGAATCAATGTTGTTATATTGAGTATACTTATACTATACCTATAATATTTACGGACATAGTAGGTTTACAAAAATACTTAAAATGCACATTTGTTACGAAAATAATACTATTTACTTATAGTATACTTTTACTTAACAATGTTTCCTACACCACAACTGAGTTATTTAATCTCAGAGACGATTCCATTGAAATGTAAGTTGCTTTTGAGACAATATTCATCGCTGAATGGCGCCGAGAAGTTATCCAATTATGAATAAAGTTTAAAATATAAGCAAACAGATATACAAACGTTATGAAATACTTCTACTGATGAGAGTATCATAATATTTGATTAACATTGCATGCAACATGCTGTTTATCTTTGAAATATCATCATAATAATGTAGATCCTGCTAATATATTACTTATCTAATAAAAACATTTCATTTTAGTTGCACTTTATCGGCCTGGCGACTAAATGTTCTCTTCCACTCCTTCCCGCCGGGTCCCATCCAGGTAGGCAGAGAGAAAAGAATCAGATTTTCCACACACTTTATCATAGTTTTTGCTTCCGTCACATTGAAGCAATTCGTCATACGCGGTTCGATTACAGTCGATTCCTATTACTGGTTCTTGGACGGCCACACTTCCTTACCCCTCTTGTTTCTAAAAACACTTGATCTAAACATTAAACACATCTTACAACTGAACCCCATTCTTTTTAATATATTTTGGAGTGTCAAGTAAGAGTCATGTGTTCATACAGCATCCATAAGAAATTTCGCATTATTTTTCAGCAATGAATGTTCCTCAGCCATTCCGAATGTCACATAAATGTTTGTACAAAGAGAATATTGGTGTATTTTCATACACATTATTATTGTAAGTAAGTATTGTAGGTACTGCGTGTGATGGTGTAGTAGAAAAAAAACCTTTCAGAATATTTTCAAAATCTCATTTACATAACCAAATTTCTTCTACTTTTTATAACCAAGTTAACCAGATTTTTACAATAAGCTCGCCCTAGTTAATAAAATCATGTGGCTCATTTTATTACGCCTAGTTTTCTTTCATATTTTTCGTTCTATTGATGCAAAAATTAATTTTACGAACTTCAAGACAAAAAATAATTTAATTATTAGGGTAGGGCAGTATAATAATTCTAATGAAATTCACACTTCATTAGTCATTTTCATAAAGCGAATAAATGGTATTCCAAATTTGAATTAAAATTGTTCAAATTTTATTCTCACATTCAAAAAATATAATTCTACGACATTCTTTTGTTTCAAATTCGGTCACCGCCACACAATCGCATCAAAACGACAAACATTAATCACGACAGTGCGACCGGAGCTACTAGTACATTAGTACATTAAGTTCCCGTGGTGGCGCGGCGGTAGAACACAATGCCGGTGACAGGGGAAACGATGTACGAGTACATAAAGAATACATTACGTCCGTATAACAAGGTCGTACTGTACACACTACACAGAGAGCATTAATAATAATAACAATGCTATTATATGTAGTTTACTGTGCTACATGGATCTATAATACTATTCTAGTAAACTGGATGGAGAACATAGGTGTTTGTCTATACATTCTGTATGATTCTGGGGAAAATGGCCAGTTAGGCAAAAGAAGCAAAATGGAGGATTTTCCATACTAAACGGGCTATAGGAAACTGCGGTTTTCACATGGATTTTTGATTTTCACTGTTTATATTTTAACCGAAAATGAATTATAGACATCATATTGTCATAATTAAAGGACCAAGGGATGTAAAAAGTCCATTAATCAGAATTTATGAGCAATTTTATAACACAGGAAACGGCACACGATGGAAGTAAATTAAATTACTTTTATTTATTTTTCTTATTCTTTTTACAGATTTCCCTTTAAGAATTAAACCTTTAGCATAATTTAAGAAAAAAAAAATTGTGAAAAAATGTGTTTTCAGTAGTTGCCTATCACTAATTATGATATTAAATATCACGGATGTGAAGACGTTTTAAATACATCATTTATTATGTAGGAATTTATTTTTTCATATTTTTTGTCATTTAAAGCTAATGTGTATGTATTTATGAATTTTCGTGCAATGTTTAATTTATGTTGTAATTAATGACAATAAAATAAATGTAATTTAATTTACTTCCATCGTGTGCCGTTTCCTTTTTTAAAGAAATTGCTTATAAATCCTGATTAACGGAGTATTTACATCCCTTGGTCCTATAATTATGTCAATATGATGTCTATAATTCATTTTCAGTTAAAATATAAACAGTGAAAACCAAAAATCCATGTGAAAACCGCAGTTTCCTATAGCCCGTTTAGTATGGAAAATCCTCCATTTTGCTTCTTTTGCCTAACTGGCCATTTCCCCTAGAACCGCAATAGTCAGCCAAGAGATGAATCCAGTTTACTAGAAGTATTAAACATCCATGCTGTGCTATGACTCAAATTGTGGGATGTCATAAAAAGGAACATAAACCATACTGAATGCATTTATACGCCTTTTTGTATGTTTTATATTAGTTATATTTTCCTGGAGTTCCTCCTCTCGACCTTTGGTCGGCGTTGTTGTGGGTGCCCCGTCCAGAATCCTTCTAGAAAAGGAGCACCTACTACTGATTCTGTTCTTCTAGACTCTAGAGGACTGGGGTGCCTCCCAGCACCCTGCTTACTATCCCAACTGAATGTATGGTCGCTTGTCTCTGCATTATGCCAATTTTAATGCCTGATGCTTCCAATTTGTTTAGGTAGTTGTCTATATTCTTGGCCACTGTTCCCATCGCTCCCACAACAAGAGGCACCACTGTCAAATAGGGTAGATGCATTGAACATTTATCTAGGCCCTAGATTCTAGATGATAACCGTAAAAGATTTTTTATATCTTGTGTAGATTTCTCTAAAAAAATATTCAAAACACCTCTGATCTTTTTTTCCGAATGGCGGAAACACATTTCCCTAAAGTCGCGAAGTATTTTTTTTGTACATATATAATATGCATCTAGGGAATAACCGTAAAATCTAAGGAATAATCGTAAAAGTTTTTTGATAGACGCAAAATTACCACAAAAATGGAAAAACGCTATTTTATCGTGCGAATGTTCACGCGATTTTGAACCTTAATGCCGTGGGAAATTGACGTGACGTCATTCTTTGTACCAAGCCCTAAAGCATTAGTATTAAATTATTATGAAGACGTACAAAGTATGTGTTGTAAGTTCTTGCTGATGAAACTTGTTCAAGACATTGTGTAATACAGGGAGTCTGGCAGAATAGGGTAGGGTAAGGAAGTATGCCGTTGTAACTATAACAAGAACTACATAGAAATAATGTGTAACACAATTATTAAGTTTCAATAACGTAGTTATAGTGTTTGTATAAAGTTTCCAATATAGCAGAAGTAACAGAGAGTTCGAGTCAATAAGTTGAACATCGATATGATATTTTTGTCTGTTGTTTTTCATTTTTCCTAGATCTACTTAAATGAAAAATGTTAACATTGTTACATACAATTTTTTGTACTAATGTACCTGTCAGTATTTGTTTTTGTGATTGTATCTGTTCCATGTGTATAAATAAATAAATAAATAAAATACGGGAATTCTAAAGAGCTTCTAGGCCCGAGTAGGACGACTTAATATTTGGTGTTGATATGGCATAAAAAAAACGTAAAAAGCTTTTTCGAGGGGGATAACTAAAATGCAGATGTTAATGTGGTACAAAAAGAGAAAAATAGCACAAAAAATTGCGAAAAAAAAATTTTTTTTGAGTTCTTGTAATGAAACAAATGTAATTTAATTGATTTTAGAAATTTTTAGTGAAAAAAAAATGCAGCCCCCTAACAGATGCCGCCCGGAATAGACCGCCCCCCCTAGCTACGCTTCTGTCATGATTAGGTCTGGTTTATTCAGTGGCGTATATAGGATTTCAATTCGGGGGAGGGGGCTCGATCTAATATTTGATTTTGGGGGGGTGAAGGCAACAAAAATTTGAAGATAAACGTACAGTATACAAATTATAATAGCGCCGCAGCCAAAAAATTTTCGTGAATGTAAGTGAAAAAGGTCGTGTTTTAGGTTGGTATTAATATTGTGTGCAGAAAATACAAAGAAGATTAGCGCCGCAGGTGAAATTTTTTTGAATAATGGATGAAATTATGAACTTGAGTAACTTTCATGTTTTAAAATAACGTTTTTTAAATAATTGTCCAACATTTCGGGGGGGGACCGGGCCCCCTCGCCCCTACCCCCCCTATATACGCCACTGGGTTTATTGCTTTCAAATGGAAATATGAAGAATACGTTACACAGTTACTAGAAAATACTTTGGAGGAACCTAAGTTACAAATTGACGAAGATGCAAATTCATCCAATGATGACTCGATGTTCTACATATCATTAATTACATCACATTGTCTTTCCATCCCTTAATCAAAAGGAGCAAACAACCTAACAAAATGGAACAATAATGTAGTATGAAGAGTTAGTGATCCAAGTGAATATTCTAAGGCTCGGATATAACATACCAGGATTCTGGAGTTGCCGGGACAAACTTACGAATAAATTAGATAATCAGGATAAATTAGATGATGATGAAGTATTCAACCCCCCTTACCCCCCTGAAACCTTGCGTGTGCCAGAAAGGTTCCTGTTTATCTTTTCGACACCGAAAGCTATATTAATTCGAGACCAATCGCTTTTGTCATACCCCTCCTCCTGCTCCTTCCCCCCCTGAAACCATTCGGGTGCCGGGAGTATTACTATTCATCTTTTCGACACCTAAAACTATTTCATAAATTCGACACTAATATCACTTTTTCGTCCCCCCCATTTCCCTCCAACCTCTCCCCTTATTCCTGAAGTTGTCGGGAAGGTTCATCGTTTTATGAGAATAAAATAAAATAAATAAAAAATCTTATTGAAAAGGAAAACTTCGGATATTCCCTTTTCATTCCATCACTCTGCCCAGCCCCCCCGATCAAGATACCAAAAGCCATTTGGATTCCCCAAAAATCGTTTATTTCATGCCTTTCTCGTACCCCTACCCTGTTACTAACCATCCTTGGAGCAAGCACAACAATTTTCCAAAGTTTCATCTTAATCGAATGAACAACTTAGGAGTCTACAAGCGTCAAAGAAAATGTACTTTCTTTATAAGTAAAGGATTACTAATGAGTTAACAATTATTCGCCAGTGGGATTATATTCGTTAGTTAGTACTTAATTTATAATCATTTTCTTCTGGATTAGGCATTACTAAGTTATTAGAGATGTGAAGCTTATCAGATGCACCGAGAATACAACTTGTGCGTTGGATGGTATTATGATGTTCAATTAGCTTAGTACAGTAATGCTTGGATTTAAATTTGTTGCATTACTAAATAAAAAGTACCCTTTTATTGTGCAAGTGCACATTTTCCTCTTCAAATTTCTATAACTTCCCAATGTCCCAGCACCTTGGAAATTTGCACACATACTTACCTATTTTTGAAAGTTTAAAAAATTAATTCAACAATAAATTAAACAAAAAAAAATAAACTTAGATATTTTTTACTGTGTCTATCATACGTAAAATCGGTAAATTTTAGGTTTCTAGAGGTACTCAACAATGCTTCTCCTGAATACACGCAACCTCTATAGCCTTTCAATATATTACCCTTTTTAGTGCATTTTGAACGATGTAAGTGTACTTTCTGAAAAATATATGAAAAACTATGATTGTAATAATTTTACTAATGTTATACTATTATAATTGTTTTCTATACTATCCTTTTATCATCAAAGATGAAGAATGATAAAATACGCGATTGCCAGCTCCACAAAATTACAACTTTTATAGAATTTTAGATCTCCTTTACAACGTGTTCTTCAATTTACGTAATTTTCAACACATAAATTTATTTATTTATTATTTACTTCACGGCACACAAACGGACATCGCCCACATATAAACACAAAGCAAACAAAAAACAATACAGATCAAGTTCAAGTAATGCCCTATTACATGTGTACACAGCTGGTCAATACAGATAAAATAATATTAAAATAATGAGAGTTCGGGTAATTCGAGAAATTTTATGTCAACTGTCAGTGCAAAAAAAACAAAAACAAAATGAAGTCAAGGTAATCAGTAATAATATAGAGTGTTTCTTTTGAGTAGGTACACTTTTAAAATGAAATTAAACCATGTAAAAGTATGGTAATGTCCATAAAAAATGGCTTCATTGGAAAGATGAAAGTTTACTATTTATGTTTCAATAAGATTTTGGGCATATGTGCGCCACACTGACTCGAATTTCGAAGCCCAATTTTCAACAACTTTTTCAAGCGCAGTTGGGGCCGTATATCGGCAATAACTTGCGAATGTTGACTTCCAAGTTGTCCAACCTCTCTCGTCTCTGACTAGACCACCCACTTCGCGTATCCCCATAAAAAATATTCCAGAGCGATGAGATCAGACGATCGTGGAGGTCGATCAACAAGACCATTGAGTGAAGTTATGCGCTTACCGCTGCTTCCTGCAATAATCTGGTCGTGTTTTTTTTGCACAATTTTTCAAATTTACGCAATTTTCTGATGTTATTCTGCAGTAAATTTATTCATATTGAAATAACAAAGAGTTCTGGATATAAATTATCTGTCAATTTTTAAAATGTTTGTCAATAGAAACAGCAAATTGTGTGAATTTCTAAAATTTGCAAAAAAAGTGGTTGAAACTTAAACTTCGATATTTGAGCCAGTGTGGCATACATATGCCCAAATTCATATTGAAACATAAATGGTAAACTTTCAGCATTCCAATGAAGCCATTTTTATGGACATTACCATAATTTTACAGGGTTCAATTTCATTTTAATAGTGTACCTATTCAAAAGAAACACCCTATGGGTGTCCCGTAAGTCAACGATATCCCGTGGAGGGGTGATAGACCAACTCATAACGGACCAGAAAAACGAAATATGACCTTAGTAAAAAATCGCTCGTTCTCGAGATATCGGCACTTTTTTGTTTTTCGTGAAATTCGACACCTTCATTCAGTTTTTCGATCGCCACGGTCACAAAATTCAATATATAAGATTCTAATTTTTGATTCGTAATCCTGCATAATTCAGCTATTTGATTATAACCCAAAATAAAACGTGCTATGTCACAATTTTGAAAAAAAGGACATCGTTTCCGGCTCTCGAGTTTTTTGCTTTTTATTGGCAAATTTCGACTCCGTTACACTGTAAAAAAATGTATCACATTAAGCTGACAAATTATATTAAAAACTACCTCATTTAGTGTAGTTTTTAAAAAGGTACAAAACTGGACATAGATCCCTTTCCAAAAAAAGATATTACTGTTTTACTCAAAAAAGAGCTCATTACAAAAAATATCTAACGCAGAGTAATAGGTTCCTTAGGTCCAATATTTGGAGAAGTGATAGAGAATGAAAAAATATGAAAAAAAAAGTATAATAAATGTATGTCCAAAAATCAACCGTTTTGGAGTTATGGCCGTTTGAAAATTGAGGTGTATGAAAATTTCTCATTTGGGTTTTTTGACAATAACTTACGAACTACTTACTCGATTTTGATAAAACAAACTAAAAATCATAGTTAATAATGTAGGCTTTCGATAGAAATCCTTATTTTTGGCTTTTCCCTTAAAATTTAGTGAAAATTCTGTTAAGAAACATGTATTTTTGCGAAATTATAATATTTTTTTACAGAATTTTTACTAGATTCTAAGATAAAGGCGACAAATCAGGATCTTTATCGAAAGTCTATATTAATGACTATGAATTTTAGTTTGTTTTGTCAAAATCGAGTTAGTAGTTCGTAAGTTATTGTCAAAAAACCCAAATGAGAAATTTTCATTCACCTCAATTTTCAAAAGGCCATAACTCCAAAACGGTTGATTTTTGGACATACATTTATTATACTTTTTTTTCATATTTTTTCATTCTCTATCACTTCTCCAAATATTGGGCCTAAGGAACCTATTACTCTGCGTTAGATATTTTTTGTAATGAGCTCTTTTTTAAGTAAAACAGTAATATCTTTTTTTGGAAAGGGATCTATGTCCAGTTTTGTACCTTTTTAAAAACTACACTAAATGAGGTAGTTTTTAATTTAATTTGTCAGCTTAATGTGATACATTTTTTTTACAGTGTAACGGAGTCGAAATTTGACAATAAAAAGCAAAAAACTCGAGAGCCGGAAACGATGTCCTTTTTTTCAAAATTGTGACATAGCACGTTTTATTTTGGGTTATAATCAAATAGCTGAATTATGCAGGATTACGAATCAAAAATTAGAATCTTATAATATTGAATTTTGTGACCGTGGCGATCGAAAAACTGAATGAAGGTGTCGAATTTCACGAAAAACAAAAAAGTGCCGATATCTCGAGAACGAGCGATTTTTTACTGAGGTCATATTTCGTTTTTCTGGTCCGTTATGAGTTGGTCTATCACCCCTCCACGGGATATCGTTGACTTACGGGACACCCTGTATATAGAATAATTTATGAACTGCTATAAATAAGAAAAGACTACTAAAGACAAAGTTAAAAATGTAGGTACGACTGTATTTTCTGTATATTGCTAATAATGCGGAGCGCTTAGGTAAACTCGAGGTTGATTCTAATTAGTATGATACCTCTCCAATACCCACCATGTTCTCAATCTAAATAAATCATTCCTCCCTCCCTTCTATCTCTTCTTTCTCCAGTTACTTTGTCTTTCACAAAGAACATAATGTGAGCATTGAGAATTTCAATGACGTGTAGTATTAACTAAAATTAAACCGGGTTAAACAAAAAAAACTTCACTGATAGTTATATCTCAACAGATGCACAACACAGGATGGACCTTCCATCAGGCTTATGACTGATCGTCGGTTGGCTTAATGTGATCACTTTACACTTAAGTAAAATTCACCAATTCCTGTCTATCCATCTGCCGCGGTCGGGAATCGAACCTCCAACCTAACGAGCCGGTATTCTACCGTTATGCTATGAAGAAAGGTCCATCCTCTGCTGTGCATCTTTTGAGATTTAACTACTTGTTAAATTCAACTACGAATATGTAAAAAAAATCCGTTGCTCTCACAAAAAAATGTGATTTCAAAAATAACTTCACTGATGTTTCTGGAATTCACTATGTGACTGTTTTTGAACATTTTGAATTAACAGAGTTTATTAAATTATGTATTGCGTTACTTGAATTTGTATAACACGCTACCGCGGTTTCAACGCTTGTGCGTCATTAATGAGCGTAGTTTATAATTTACGCTCGTTAATGACGCACAAGCGTTGAAACCGCAGTAGCGTGTTTTACAAATTCAAGTGACGTAGTGAATAAACTCCTTTTATTCAAAATGAAAAAAAAACTGATGATGTCTTTTTCAAAGAATAAATTTATACGAATAGGTAGTTATCTAATTTACTTAATATTGACATCATACCGACCCTCTTTCGTGTTTAATATCTTATAAAAAATCATCAATAAGTGATCAACTAACTTTAGTACAATATTGGCTTATTACTTACTAGCTGTATTACCCGTGCTTCGCAACGGCAAAATTTGTGTATGGATGGTGAAGTAGGTCGGCAGTGGAACCCAAAATCAGTGGTATCATCATGTTAAAGTACTGCAGAGCCACTAAAACTCACTGTTTTGGGGGGTCTGCATAATTTTTTTTTTTCAATTTGACCCCCCTCCCCCCCAGCCCCCTAACTCCCTCCCCTTATTCCTGCGGATGTCGGGAGGGTGACTATTCATCTTATTGAGGCGGAAAACTATGGATTCGACACTAATATCACTTTTTTCATTCCGACCCCCCCTATCCCCCCCTAACTCCCTCCCCTTATTCCTGCGGATGTCAGGAGGGTGACTATTCATCTTATTGAGGTGGAAAACTATGGATTCGACACCAATATCACTTTTTTCATTCCGACCCCCCCTAGCCCCCCTAACTCCCTCCCCTTATTCCTGCGGATGTCGGGAGGGTGACTATTCATCTTATTGAGTTGGAAAACTATGGATTCGACACCAATATCACTTTTTCATTCCGACCCCCCCTAGCCCCCCTAACTCCCTCCCCTTATTCCTGCGGATGTCGGGAGGGTGACTATTCATCTTATTGAGGTGGAAAACTATGGATTCGACACCAATATCACTTTTTTTATTCCGACCCCCCCTAGCCCCCCTAACTCCCTCCCCTTATTCCTGCGGATGTCGGGAGGGTGACTATTCATCTTATTGAGGTGGAAAACTATGGATTCGACACCAATATCACTTTTTCATTCCGACCCCCCCCTAACTCCCTCCCCTTATTCTTGCGGATGTCGGGAGGGTGACTATTCATCTTATTGAGGTGGAAAACTATGGATTCGACACCAATATCACTTTTTCATTCCGACCCCCCCAGCCCCCCAATCCCCCCCTCCTTATTCCTCCGGATGTCGGGAGGGTTACCATTCATCTTTTCAACACTAAAAGTTATATTTATTTGAAAAAAAAAGTTTTTTTCTTGCCCCCCCCCTTTGTGCCCCCCTCCTTGCATCCCCTATTAGAACACTCCTTGGGGCAAGCACAACAATTTCCCAAAGTTTCATCTCAATCGGATGAACGGTTTAGAGTCTACGAACTAAAATATTTATGTAAGTAAGTAAATGTAGGATTATTTCACTTCAAAGCAGGTACCTACCTACTTACAATATATTTATTTTTTGTGGTATGGCAATTTTTTGTGGTGTAGCAACTTTGCATAAGATTTTAATAATTGTAGAACATCGATTAACAAATATTCGGAAGCAATGTAATCTATGTCAGATAGAGAAAAAATACTGCACCCATCTAGAGAATATGACATCTGTGTAACAGAGAAAATATATGAAATATTGGTATGACAAAAAGACAATATGAATATTTTGCTCTTGTCGTAAATTTTAATTTGGCAAATGGCAAAATTTCATTTACAAAACGTAATTAAAAGCCTATTTTACCTTTTACATTGCAAATAATGATAATACCACCTCTCATTAGTTTAAAAACAACTTATCATTTTAAAAAGTGACATTTGGACTAACACAACTAATGGTGAATATTTTCTTGAAAAACCTTGAATTTTGATGTTTTGTCTAAAGAAATATCTCATTCAAGACTACAAATTATTAAACTTTTTATATCCTAAGTGTATTTTGAGAATGTTTACTAAATGCACTCAATAAATGAATGCACAAAACCATTTCATATAAAAGATTACCCCGGAATGAATTAACTGGAAATTGTGGAAATTGGACACAAAGTACTCTCTGTTTCAAATATGTTGTACGCTGGATTAGTAGTAATTCTATGGAAAAAAATTGTATCCATGGAAACCCATGAGAGAAATGATATTAAATGGGAAGTGGTGATATAAACAAACGAACTAAAATATTTATGTGGGATTCATCTTACTACTAGAGATGCCATGCCATGTTGTTTTTTTTTTTTCATTTATTCTTATTCTGAAATGTTTCACAGCTTCCCTTTCTATCCAAAAATAATTACATTACAAAAAAACGCAATCGATTTTATTGCCCCAATAGGCGTTAGCTAGTACTGGGGCAATACTAACAACAAAATTATCATAGCACAAGGTTTCATGTGGGATAAATTATTATACCTAATGTATTTTGTCGATTTCTATGTGTGAGAAATCGCAGAATGTGTATGAACATTGAAGGACTCCCACGGGCTTAAGGCCCTCCGCATCTATAAATATTTTTAAGAGGTGGGCTCAGGGTAAGCCAGTAGGGAGCCCCCGACAAACCCCACCCCTAACAAGGATGGAAACATGTTTACAATTATTTACAGATACATACATGAGTGAGAATGTGTATGAAGAAGAGGAATGTCTGACGATCTATTTTCTCTGCCTACCCCACAAGTGATACGATGTGAGGTAATAGTAAATAAATATCACACATAGCTATTTTGCCTTGTCTAACAAACATCCATTGTATTATTGTATCAAGAGGGTGGGATGGAATTAGAGGAGTAGGTATAATTAACTTATACATTATTCAAGTACCTATTACAATAATAATTTCTTATTACATGTCTATGTTCTTATCATTATAACAAAAGCTAATTAGTATCCTTATAAATTATTTATCTATTTCCTTATTTCAGATAAAACTGCCTACACAAATACGTGAACGTAGGTTCTATTATATTAGGATTATGTAGGTGTAGGTACACAACGGTAAAACCACAAATACTAGCTCTTTCAACAGATATACAAACAGCGAAGGAAGGATTTTCCGTCGAGCTTAAGACTGATCGCCGGCTGGTTTAATACGATCACTTTACCAGTCGACTTTTGTTTTTAGGACGCATGTCTCACTTTTCGACGTGATTCAACGTGTCGAACTGCGTCGGCGTTATCCGACAGTCGGCGAATAACGACGGCTTTTTGTAAAGACATGTTCTACCAAACTGTCACATCTGTACCTTACCATATTTTTATCTCTTTGTTAATTTTATTTGTATGTGCTTATTGAGTGTTCTGGAACATGTGCCTAGTTTTACGACCATGACGAAGTGCCAATAGAGCTTTTTACACTCTATTTGGCATTGAATTTCCCTGCAATTTTTTTTTTTAAATAAAAAAATGAATCTATGTTTATTGAAATAAACCCAAATCCATCTTTGTACACTTCACAGAAAGCTTAAAAGCTTGTGTTGTGAAGTGGAGTAAGTCGGGAATTGAACCCGCGCCCATTGGATTAACAGTCGAGCGCGTTATCAACCGAATACCGACCACCTCGATTTATTGTTTTATGTCTTTTTATATAATATATTATTGGTAACATGTAACTTTGACGAGTTCAAGTACCTGCAAATGGTTTAGGAATGATTCAGAACAATAAACAATAAATAAACAATGACACTAGAAAACGAAATGACACATGTCATTCAGTGTTGCCTCAGTAGTAAAACTCCTTTATATTGCCTTGATTGTCGACGTCGTCGGCGATATAACAGCTTTTGTGTGGTTGTTATAGCGATATCCCACGGTACGCGAATCCAGATTCGTCCGTGATTTTGGATTTGTATGTGATTTTGGATTTGTACGTACTGCCATACAAATCGCTACGAAAGCGTCTGTAGATTTACGGACTCACCCCTTCCCACGGCGTGTGAATCTACGTACGAATCTGGATTCGCGTACCGTGGGATATCGCAAGTAGAATGGGTGGTTTATACTTCTCTAATTAGAGCTTCATACACACGTAACTCGTTAAATATTAAAAAATATATAAATAAATCACTGCGTGACATTGGTATACATATATTATTGTGACATTCGACAGTTTGATTGTCGGCTGTTAAATTAATCACAATATGTAATCAAGTAATTTGGAAGATTCCACTTTAGAGTATTACGAGTGCCATCGTATTAACAGTGACATATTATTTACTAGGCGCTACTAAATTACTCCATTTTACCAAATCTTATAAGAATATTCACAATATAGTTTGTCACACAACCGAATAGGGACGCTAGGGTCAAGCAGGTAAATGTTGTCTAACAGTTCATTTTATAATAGTTAAAAAGTTATCTTAAGTAATCAATATTACAAAGTTAGCACACTTGGCACGATCTTTTAATCTAGAAGGTGCCTGGTTCAAATTTCGACGTTGGCTATATCGTCGTCATTGAATATCGCGATATGAATAATACGTATTCTACTCTATTTTAGCTTACTGTGAAGTGTGGAGCACGGACTCATCTGGAGGTTTCAGGATAGAATCTCAGTGGTGACGACATTTTTCATCATATAATAGTTTTCTGTACTTCACGACACAAGCTTACAGTGAAGTGTGCTAGAAAGTAATTGAATTTGTGGACATACGCAAGTAGTTTTCCAAGTGCAAAGTAATACAGATTTGTAAGGTCGAATTCTATCAATTTTAGAACTAAAATACCTAAGTGTACCTATTTTAGATTTAATTGCTTAGAAGTATTTGAAAAATAACATCTTGTTTGAATCGGTACGCACATAATTATATGTAGTTTCAGAATTGGACCTACAACAAACATTAATGAAGTATTGATTAGAACAACCTTGCACGTGTACCTACGTACTTTTTTCATCCATCAGTAATTTTGTATCAGGTGTTTTATTTTCCATACACCAACTCAATTTAATTTACGTAAGTAATGAAACACCTATGATATAATTACATGCTCCCACACACCACTTAAAAAAATGAATAATTGTTGTATTATCTGCCGTAGGGCTTTAAACATAAGTTATAAACACATATACGTTCTTTATATTTACTTTATTTAATCTAAAACCCCTCCAACTTAATTAACTTGTTAAATTATGTTTACACATTAAATTGGTATATTCGATAGTGTGTCAACGTAATCACATACAAATACGAGTAGGATAAAATCTACCTAGTATATTAAAATCTCTTTCCAAACAGTTCATCCACCTCGACTTGGATCTTTCTCATCTCCCCCACTCTGTCCTAAAATTGAACACCCTCTTAGGTGGCAGGAGTGCTTCCATTCGTTCTTCATGCCCTAGACATCTGAGCCTCGAGATTTTGAAGCATCACGATATACGTAGACGGGAGTGGAGAGGCTTGGAGGAGGCCTACGTTCAGAAGTAGACGGTTTCGGGCTGAGAAAAGGAAGATGATGATGACGTCCGCATGATTGTAGAGTTGACATAGCTCATAATAGTTTAACCCACATGGAAAAAACTTGTGTTGTGAAGCAATGGGGTATATAGGTTTTCATTTCTGGGAGAGGGGGAGCGATACAGTATTTGACTTTGGGGGAGAGGGGAGATGAAAACTAAACCTGACCATTCAATCCGAACAATAGCGCCGCAGGCGTAATTTTTGATGATGGTGAGCGGAAAAGGTAGTGTTTTGGTGTTATAATTGTGAAGTAAAGATAAGTTATTGTACTTAATTGTGTCGTACAAAAACAAATGAATGACGCCGCAGGCATTTTTTTTTAAATGGGAGAAGAGATTAACCTGGGTGTCTTTCTATATGTTTTAAAATACTTTTTTTTATATATAAATGTTTTACCGTGACCAAGTCAAAGATAACTTAAGAAAAGCAACTCAAACTCATAACATTCGCTACGATAAAATAAAATAATATTATGAGAGTGTGTCTTAGAAGATTATTCCAGAGTAAAGTGCATTGGTGTCTATACGGCCACCTGAGTTGCCATACGATAAAATATTATTATATGAGAAAATATTGTTATTATTATAATATGAAAATATTGCTTTTATTTGACAGTTACTATTTTTGCTCTTTACGGTAAGTGAAGTAAAGCGTACATACGTTCAAACACGACATCGTAAAAATATATCAATGGTGTTCCTAAAGTAATGGATCGACCCAGATGTGCAAAATAATAATATTTTCTATCTATCGATACATGAAGATAAGTGACTGCACATATGTTTATATGTTATGATTGTAAAAGTGCAAAGAATTGAGGATGAACTTTGTCGGGCTTACGATCGACCTCGGCTGGCTTAAGTGATCACTTTACACTCGAGAAACATTCGCCATTTCAGTTCACCCCGGCTGGGATTCGAACCCAGACATTCGTCTCGCATAGTAAGCCGCGAGGTCGGTCGTAAGCCCGACAATGTTCATCCTTAATTCTTCTACACTGTTGTAAGAATACTACATTGTATATACTACAGAATGTAGGCAAAATGCAACGCTTTACAAGAATATTTTTTTTAATCAAAATAATTCAAGATTGCACATATGTTAACAATTGTCGCACACTTAGATTGACTAGGAACAATCCGCGAATGAACATTTATGTAATTCAGAGAAGAGGTATGAGGAAGCGCGGCCGTCCAAGGTCAGATCCTTTGATGACTTTATGTACAAATCAATCAATACCAGTTACATCAAAGCGGAAATCCGGGCGAAGACCCGCAAGATTCAAAAGCTATAGTAGTAATGGTAATGTATAAATATATTAGCGAGAAGGACGAATCCTGGTTGATCGCAGTGGAAATCATGTCGTTAAAAAGAATGTGTGGGAAAACGCTGAGAAAAGGTGAGGAATGAGGTTATTAGGAAAATGAGTGACTGCAAGACTGGTGATGTAATTAGAATGAAAGTGAATAAACTAAGATGGTTTGGTCATGTTTAGAGAATGAAGGATGTTGACAAAAAAAAAATATTTGAGATAACGAAGAGGTGTGAGTAAACGCGG
Organism: Ceraclea dissimilis; assembly: GCA_963576895.1. Classification (NCBI taxonomy): domain Eukaryota; kingdom Metazoa; phylum Arthropoda; class Insecta; order Trichoptera; family Leptoceridae; genus Ceraclea; species Ceraclea dissimilis. The sequence continues at coordinate 4,609,002 of OY756360.1, forward strand.
TCGCCCAAGACTGGCCTGGTCCGATCATGTCGACTAGATGGACGCATTTTGAGTAAAAGGAATCGGAGAGCGTTTTTGACAGATTGCATGAATGTGACGGAAGCTAGAAGTGTGTGTGTAAGGATAGGGCTGTCTGGCGCTCTGTCCTCTCTGCCTACCTGTGAGGGTATAGATAGATAAATAAATATAGGTATTATATGAAAAAACACACATAACATTAAAAGCAGAATTCTGATATAGGCCTATGTAATCTAAAAGTAATTTAAGACCCGTATTTCTCTACGCACGTAAAGTTTCCTTAGATTTAAGTGGTTGTATTTAAGTGAACTCAACTCGAGATAAAATATTACAACTCTTTTTTTCCCAAATAACTTCTTTGTTAGTTGGACCTATTCATATTCAATGGATGTTATTATCACTCGAGATCGTTCAACGGTGACCCTTAGTTGATAAAAAAGCGAGCTTTCTATTATACCTACATACTTCCTATACCTACTACTGTAATTCTATGGACACTTGTTAAAGGACCAAATTTCAGAAGGAAGGCACCATTGAAACATGAAAACAAACTTTTTTCTCGTGGCTATCGAACTGATTTCGAATCGTAAAATTATCTATGAAATCACTGAGATATTCTGGTGGAGTTGGTGTACGGTAAAATTATTGTTTTACATTACTTGTTTCACACTGAAGCTCCCTTACTCCCTGTATAGGTCATATGTCAAACTGACTCCCTATTCTTTCTATATATTTTTTCTCGAATAAAGTTCTGAATATCATAAAATGTTTGGTCAAATAATATAACTATCTGTGTTTTATACACAAAAATGTCAAACAATGATGTGTCATCTGCTATAAAAAGACACCACGGTCATCACTTCACCCATTTTTCAAAAAAAAAAATCGCCTGCGGCGCTTCTTTTTTGTTGCATTTTTAACACAACACATATAATAACAATAATAAACTTTATTGACATGATGTACACGCATTAGACAGATGGCGGGTTTATTGCCATGGACAATATCTGTCAACCAACCATTGTCTTACTCCAAATCCGGGTGGTTTTCCTGAAGACGATAGAGAGAATTGTATATTTGTAGTTATGATATTTGTGGTTGAACATTTCTGAATTCTGTTATTAAGAGTATGCATACCGACATTTCAAAAATTTCTAAAAACCGGGGGCCTTATATCTCGACAACCGTTAATAAATATGCTTTGGAACAAAATGTGGTAGATGCATTGTACATTTATCTAAGGAATAACCGTAAAAGATTTTTTATATCTTCCAAAAATTTGTCAAAAAAAATTTGAAAAACACCTCTGATCTTTTTTCCGAAAGACGGAAACTCGTTTCCCGAAAGTCACGGAGTAGTTTTTTTTGTACTGATAATATGCATTAAAATCTAGGAAATAACTGTAAAAAATTTTTGATAGACGATAAATTAACATCAAAAAATGGAAAAAACGCTATTTTTACCATTTTATCATGCGATTTTTCACGCGATTTTGAACCTTAACGCCGTGGGAAATGTCTGTGACGTCATTCTTGGTGCCAAGCCCTTAAGAGACGTAAAAATGGATATAATATAGGTGAATACTCTCCTTGCTGTATTTTTACTGTAAAGGGTTTTTTCTATACCCCAGAAAACCTCTTGTAGATATTTACAAACTTGAGATACCTAAGTATGTTAATTTAGGTTTCCCTTTTCCTTACACAATATCGGGCTATACACTGTAAATCATAGGTCCTCAAACTTACTTCGACCACCGCCCACATTGAGATGAAAAAAATATCTACCGCCCCCCCCTCCTTATATTTTTAATGCAAACTTTTTACATTACCATATCTGAAACAGTTTTTGCAAATGTATTTTTTTGGAGCCCGCATTTTCACCTTGAAGTATTCACGATTTGACAAGAACATCAAAAAAGCGCCGCAGGCGATTTTTTATTGAAACTCTTGTGATTTTGTGGATTTTCAAAACATTTAAAAAAAAATTGGATCATATGATCCACAACCATGTGGTAATGAAGTAAGGTTTTTTTTTTCAGTTGTATCTTTCAACAAGGTATCTCATGGGTAAGAAGATTTTACTGTATTCGCCGACTAGTTGGTTTACGTTGTAGGATGATTTAAAACGAATTTTTATATATAGGATTTGTCTCCCATCGCCCCTCTAGATCGCCTTAACGCCCTCTAATTTTCTCTGAGCCTTCTACCGCCCCCCTGAAAGCCTCCAGCGCCCACAAGGGGGCATTATCGCCCACTTTGAGAAAGACTGCTGTAAATGGTAAATTACCATAAATTTAAATTATTCCTAATACTCATGTTAGAGAAAATAGGATTTTATTATTATTTTATATTTTCTGGGTATTTTATAGGTCTGGGCGTGTGTACACATAACCAAATACTTTCCTGAACACTTCACAAAATATTTTCTCCATTCTTCTCGGGTGTACCGTGTGTAGGTTGTCGATGTTGTCGAGCTTTCGGCCTACTCGCTAAGGCCATCTTCAGGACTAATATAGACTCAGGACTGAAGATGGCCTCAGCAAGTAGGCCGAAAGCTCGACAACAGCGACAACCTACACACGGCACACCCGAGTAGAATGGAGAAGATATTAACAAGAACCGTGAAAATCTACAAAGCTATCTCAAGGGATGTACAAGGGATGATCTATCCCTCACGCCACCTCCCATGCGGGGTAGGCAGAGAGAACGGATCGCCAGGCTTTCCTATCCTTACACACATTTCGGGCTTCCGTCACATTCATGCAATACCTCATAGACATTCTACGATTACTTTTACTCGAAACACGTCCGTCCTTGAGGGTCTGGTCTATCTGGTCCAGCCATGTGGTTCTTGGACGGCCACGTTTCCTCACATCTCTTCTCTCACCCAGGTAAATTTTCCTTGTTATCCTTTCATCGTTCATTCTCTCCACATGCCCCTTCTATCCCTTAACCTTCCTTAAAAATAAAACCACCCAGTAACACCTAGGACACGACGTGAGGGGTGGGTAGATAGATAGATTAATAATGATATTTTCTATTATAATATTAATATTAAAAGAATAGATCATATTACACTCTTAGTTATTGTAATGGCCTCATACTACACAGATACCAGATAGTATAAGTATAGGAGAACATCAATCATTTTTCATGTCAGACATTTTTTTCTTCAACAACAATATTGCTATGTTGTACGCACGTAACCAAATTAGCAATCACTGCTATTTTTATTTAAGCAGAACAATATGTACTATTTTACTTACGACATGTAGGTTTTTACGATGGTCACTAATAATATTGTACAGTACAGTCTGTGTAGTCTGTATGTAGTGGACTGTACAGGCTGCGCGATTGTGGAATGACCTTCCATTATCCATCAGACTCGCACCAACTATTTCCACTTTCAAGAGTAGACTGAAGCAGCATTACCTTCCTATTTCAAATCCCACAACCCGACTATCCTGAACCCAGCATCCCTCCCTTACCCTATCCCATCCCATATAGCATTTATGTATATATTTAAATACATATGTATCATATGTTTATCTATGTATGTATTTATGTTTTCAATTATTGTTAGGTTATGGTACCCTTTTGGTACTAAATTTATAAAAAGTTATGTCTTATTTTGGTTTCTGTCGTGGCTTGGCTGGCAGAAATGGCCATTTGGCAATAAGCCCGCCCTTTGTATGTTTCTGTACAATAAAGATTATTTTATTTATAATATTGGTAGACTGACACTGTTCATAAGACAATGAGACTAGAGCAGTAGGAGTGGCACGTAAATGAAAACAAAGATTGCGAAGAACACTTTCATTGTTTGAAACCTTTGGGTGGTAATTTAAAATCAGCTTGTTTTTAAGGCGAGTAGAGGTGTTATTTCTGTGTTATCATAGTTTCATGAAAATCTGTACGGTGCTAACACTAATTCGCAATAACGTGACCACATATTCATCTTTACCCATCAGTCACACCAATCCCGAGTTAAATGAGGGAATAACGTCAAAATAAAGAAAGTAGAGAAATTAATAAAATACTATTTGAAAAATTAATTGATTGAAAGAAATGAATTATTTTTTATCGTAAAGTCATAACCAAAGTTAAAATTTGTTGCCTGAAAAAACAGTTTATTATACAGTGACTGTTCTTTATCATTACGTACATTTTTTCTCAGGGTATGGATTTAGTAGCAAGGTTGAGCTGTTAGGGTGTCAAATGTCCGAAAAAGATGTTAAACCCTTTTGACGTATGTGTGTTTAGTGATATAGTTCCTCCTACGTAGATATTATATTGAATTCGTGCTAGTGTAAATGTTTATTTATTAGACTAGCATTGGTGTGAGTATTAATTTAATATGCTTTACGTTCTAAATCAAATGGGTAGTAATCTCAAAGCTAAGTCATGAAATTTCCAATGGAGTGTACAAAGGGAATTCGACAAGGAGTCTCCAGAATCCAATTTGCGTTTCGTATCATGTATCAAAATGATGTCAACTATGTGAATTAATTTCGAATCGTAGGTAAATTGGAAGGTTACTACGATTGGGTGACAGTTCGTTCCCTGACAGTTATATGTAATATATAATTTAGTTCCTTTTTACTATAACCTATTGATTGTTTAATAATATTTAATTTTTTCACTCAATGAATAAATAAATAAGAATAAAAACTACTACTAACTCCATCTGGTGACAAAATGACGTTTTCTAGGATTCATATTCGTCGTTCTGGTGGTATGATAGTACGAAACAGAGTACCTTCTCTCTACCCACCTACACAAATACACAATGAAACCGTAATGAACCAATTCCTGTTTATATCATGCCACTTGACTTTCATGATGCGTCCTCTGTGTTGTTCATCACGGTACGATATCTTATTCTACCCCGGAGCGCGCTCAGTGGATTATTCCAGATACATCCTAAACACAATATTATTTTTACTCGAGGATAAATACATATTCAATCGTATGGAGTCTCTATAAACTTCATTTGAAACGTACGAGCGTTTTATACGTCTATGTATATATATAAAATAATGTCGCTTTTTCTGTAAGTGTTCGCATAACTCCCGCATTTACCTACTGACGGTTTGCTGTGAACATTAACGATAGGTAATACATATACTCTGTGTTCTAACGTCGCCGGTTTTTGGAGAAAAAGCTTTTTATAAGAGATGCCATGATGATGAGGGGATCTAAGGATTCCGTGGGGTCATGTGTGGTATCGTATGAAGGGTCGTTGGAAAAGAAGTCCTGATCGTAAGTCACATTTTATCCAGCTCAAGCCATTTGGAGATACCGTGAGATACCATATTGATTCACCATCTAAATTTGCCGTTGCGAAACTCGGGCAACTCAGCTATTAATTATACAAGAACAAGTATTTAGATATCTATCTGCTGAACATGCGCCTGATTTGTTTATTGACTGCGGTTATATTCACGGCTTCATTAGATTAGAGACTTCGTCTGTTACATAATAATACAACGATATTCTAACAACAATATTAATCCGGTGAAATTAAACACAAAACAGTTCCTCGATGGAAAGTTGTGGGGTAATCTGTTTTTCTTTCATTCTATATGTATTTTGGGGTGCTGAATCCGAATCCGAGGTTTGCCAACAAAATTTCGTGACGGAACATGGCGAAAAATTGGTAAAATGGCGAAAATATTCCTTTTCTGGCGATTTCTTTATAAGAACTCGAAAACTGTCAACTTTCGTAAGTTATTTTTCTACGCAAAATTAAATTACGTAAAATTTACTACAAAATTGGCATATAAAATTTTTCTCTAAAATAAATAGCAACGGAGGTGTCAAGGTCCAAAAAATGGCCAAATTCTCTTATTGTTTTACATTACGAGAATCGAAAATGTATTGAAAAAGTTCACCTTGTTGCCTTCATAAGCAAATTTCAACAATTATTCTTTAAATTCATGAGTCATATTTTACCTCGTTGGAATCAGAAAACACAAAGAAAGCTATTAACGAAATTTTTATTTAAAAACACCGTGAAATATTTGAGCTAGACATGTTTAAATAATTTTATTTAAAAATATAGTAATTTGTTTAGGCTAAAAATGTTTAAACCTTTTTAGCGTAAACATTTCACTATATTTTTAAATAAAATTTATCCTGAAACCTTTCTCCATGTTTACTGATTCCAACGAGGCAAAATATGTATCATAAATCTGAAGAATAATTGTCAAAATTTGGTGATAATTCTAACAAGGTGACATATTCTCCATACATTTTCCATTCTCACAATTTAAAATAACGAGAAAATTTGGCCAATTTATGGAGCTTGCCAGCTCCGCTCCTAGTTATTTTAGAGAAAAATTTTATACTGAAATTTTGTAGTAAATTTCACGTACTTTAATTTTGCGTAGAAAAATAACTTACGAAAGTTGTCAGTTTTCGAGTTCTTATAAAGAAATCGCCAGAAAAGGAATATTTTCGCCATTTTACCAATTTTTCGCCATGTTCCGTCACGAAATTTTGTTGGCAAACCTCGGATTCGGATTCAGCACCCCAAAATACGTATAGAATGAAAGAAAAACAGACTACCCCATAACTTTCCATCGAGAAATCTAAAGGCACCGTATTATATATAATAATTAATTGTACGGTCGAATAAAATATAGCTGATTTATATAAGAACCTACTATCGTTTAATGTATGGATTTTAATTAAATTAGTGCTGAAATTTTCATAATTATTCCACATTGACCCTTTCATTATACACTATCGCCATCTATTTAAAAAAAACTGCTATTATACCTATAATGTATAGCATATAAATGTTTGTTTGCCAAAAATTATTCTTACCCACGCCGAATGTGTTATAGAATGGTCCATGATATTTGACAAGCAAACCCCATAACACTTGTGAAGCAGGTTGAACATAACATAGTAATATGATACAATTTGGCAGCTCCAGTAAAACATAAAGCTTAATTAGGCGTCCCTATAGTAATACTAGTACGCAGTGGAACAATCATTATTATTACCCACTACAATGTACATATAGCAGAAATAATAGTCACTGTTATATATGCTAAATCACAGTCACATTTCGCTATAATAATTCTAATCAATTAGATAAAATTTATATTCAAGAGACCCTCGAAGTACCCACACTCCTCTTCATAGAGAGATCTCAGCTGAGATGACTCGGACATAACATTCGGATGCCAGAGGAGCGGCTTGGAAGCCGAGGATGCAGGCAGAAGACGGGTGTGCCGCCCCAGAAAAAGCTGACAGGTGACAAAGCTGTGCGAGGAGAGACTGTGGTTAGAGTGGCCAGAGGTCCTGGAAGCTGCAAGTGACAGGGGCCTCTGGCGAAGATACACAGATGCTTTGAGCCCCCGACCTAACCAAGGATAGAAGGGGAAGAAGATATATGTATGTATGTATGTATGTAATAAACTTTTGATTAATTTACTTAAATTTATAACGCCATACATAGATCCCAGGGTAAAATCGTCCAATAGACTGACGTTTGTCTGGTTTTGTTTCAAAATTGTTTGTTGGTATATATATGCGTACACTTAGATATTGCAATAAGGAGGATTGAAATCACATGTGGACGACATTGACGCGAATTCGTCAATCGAAACAAAGCATACCTGCCTAAAAACAACCGAAGCAATTGTCTAGAAAAACAAACCATACCTAATTTTCCGGTAAATCTATTTTTTTTTTTTTTTTTTTATTGGCAATTTTGGTATTATACCTGTAGCTGATGATAATACTAATGGGATTATATATACCGACCTAGTATGCCATAGTAAAAGTAGTTTAAATTTTTAAAGTTCCTTTTGTGTGAACTGTTATTTTTCACTCTTCAGCCCATTGTTATCGGCTACTTAATAATTTAAGTACGATATCTCTTCTAGTCCGAGAGCCCGCTGCTTAATTTATGACGTATCTGTTTTTTGATCGAAATGTGGTATAAATGATAGCTTACCAATAGGGTATTACATCGCACTAGGGTTGCCTATCAAAATCTTGCCGCAACCCCCCCTGCGCCCCCCGAAAAGGTCCCTCTTCGCGGTTTTTCGCATTTTATAGGAATATGGTAAGAGATAGGAGAAAGTAGTCAATGACCAAAATAATCCTTGCTAAATTCTCTACAAAAAATGTTAAGTGAATTTTTTCATAGGACTAGTAGTTTACCCGTAATGGCCGGTCTAAAAACAGGATATTTTTTTAAAAAATAAAAAATAAAATTTGATTTTTTTTCTTTCACATTCTTCCACCCATTATTCCTAACATTTTATGGAAGAAAAATTTTGGCCTGCGGCGCTATATCACTGGTTATTTTATAAAAACTAAATTTTAAGAATTTTCCTCACTGAGTTTTATTGTAATAACTCCGAAATTATTAGATGTATGAACATAAGTTATACCTTGTTTTGTAGCTAAGACTATTGTAATTAATTCGTTCTCTGACTATTTTCCTGTAGCTCTTATCAATTTTCAACCAATTTAGTTTAAATACATTTTTTTAGTATTTTAAATGAATTTCGGTTTTGGACCGGCCATTGCGGGTAAACTGCTAGTTCTACGAAAAAATTGACTTAACATTTTTTGTAGAGAAATTAGCAAGGATTATTTTTGTCATTGACTACTTTCTCCTATCTCTTACCATATTCCTATAAAATGCGAAAAACCGCGAAGAGGGACCTTTTCGGGGGGCGCAGGGGGGGTTGCGGCAAGATTTTGATAGGCAACCCTAGTGCGATGTAATACCCTATTGGTAAGCTATCATTTATACCACATTTCGATCAAAAAACAGATACGTCATAAATTAAGCAGCGGGCTCTTGGACTATTCTATCTGTTTAGTAATATTGTTGTGTGCCCACAATATACTACATCCACTAGTCACTAGTGCTGTAGGTACAAAGGATATTGTCTCTATTGCTGTATTAGATACTATTATGTTTATTATAAGCCTCATACAATATATTATACTTGCGAAACAATTACTTACCAAACGATATTAATTAGGTAAAGTAAATATACTGAAATACTCTTCCTAATTCCTTCAAGAACTCTGTTTAAAAGCCAACTTCAACATAAAAGCTCTGTAGAATTGTATAATGTATATATTATCACGAGTAAATTTTAATTGGCCAAATCTACTTTCTCCTTTAAGGGCTTGGTACCAAGAATTACGTCACAGTCATTTCTCACAGCAATAAGGTTCAAAATCGCGTGAACAATCGCATGATGAAATGGTAAAAAAAGCGTTTTTTCTATGTTTTGGGGTTAATTTCAATTAAATCGAAAAACTTTAATGATTACTCCCTAGATAAAAGTTCAATCTATTCCTCTCTATTTTTTCCAAAGCATATTTAGTAACGGTTGTCGAGATCTAAATGTGGCTACCACACGCTCGTCTACGCTCGTGTGAATGAGTAAAAAGACGTGCGGGCGCGGCGGGGTGATTGCCTTGGATTGTATCTATATATATATATGCCAACAACTCGATAGAACGAGTATTGTGAGCCCAGGAGTTTCACGGTGGATCCCGCCGTGCAGCCTCTGTTCTGTCATGCCACCTCATGTGGCTAAATAAGCCAATCCTAGACAGGCATATCCTGCCACACTTGGAGCATGGATGTTCTCCTCCGGGTGGGCCAGGGTGTCCTCTATCCTTTGGCTGGTATTCGCGGATAGCGCGTCTCCACTTGGCTCGGTCCACAGCATCTTGTTCCCAGGTGTGCTGGATGTTGCTGTCCTTCAAGATGTTGTGAAGGACATCTTTGTATCGCTTACGCTGGCCACCCTGGTTTCTTCTTCCGTGCACGAGCTCCCCGAATAGGATGTTTTTTGGGAGCCTATTATCGTGCATACGGATGACGTGGCCTGACCAGCGCATAGTGTTTTGCGATAGCAATATTCCAACACTACAGCACTTTGCTCTTCTGAGAACTTCTGTGTTCGACACCTTGTGGAACCACCGTATTTTCAGGATTTGTCTTATATACGTATATGTAGTCGACAGTTATCGTCTTTTTACTCATTCACACAAAAAACGTCGAGGGTCGGCGGGCATGTGGATGAAGCATAGTCTCCGGTTTTTAGAAATGTTTGAAATGTCAATATGCACATACTACGCTTAACATATAAATTGTGATTTTATAAAGGTAGCAGGGTAGTACATGAATGTCTTTCATTATTTAGACGTCCTTAATCAAGACTCCTATAATTCCATCCTGTATATAATTTTAATCCCACGTCGAATTTCAAGGAAAATAGAATAGAACTTTTGATTATAGAAAATAGCTATTTCAGTTGGCTGGCTTGGCTTTATAGAATTATTCATTAGATATTCATTGACTTCAATTGTCGATTATAATTTGTCTACATTGTACTCACTTCTTTTATGTCTTACACTTCTTTTACCCCTCCTAGATTATGCGGACATATCGTACATCGACATCACCATAAGGAGCAGATCATGAAAATTGATCGCCTGCAAAACATCTGTATCCGTTTCGTGTATGGCCTGCGGAAATTTGACCACATCTCGGAATTCAGGTCTGAACTTAAATGGCTAACCATATTTCATCGCCGAAATCTCCACACCCTCTCTCTTCTATACAATGTCCTATACAATCCCTCCTCACCTAATTATTAAAAGTCGAATTTCACTCCACTGGCATCTCATGGTCTACCACTCCGTTCTGGTGCACAACGTACGCTTTTAATCCCTATCCATCATACATCATTTTTCACTAATTCTTTCACCGTACAGGCTGCGCGATTGTGGAATGACCTTCCATTATCCATCAGACTCGCACCGACTATTTCCGCTTTCAAGAGAAGACTGAAGCAGCATTACCTTTCTATTTCAAATCCCACTACCAGTCCCTCCTGAACCCAGCATCCCTCCCTTACCCTATCCCATCCCATATACCATTTATGTATATATTTATATATGTATAATATGTTATGTATCTGTGTATGTATTTAGTATTGGTACCCTTTTGGTACTTAATATAATTAGGTATATCTCATTTTAGTCTCTGTTATGGGTTGGCTGGCAGAAATTGCCATTTGGCAATAAGTCCGCCCATTGTATGATTATTTTCAGTGCAAGAAAGATTATTTTATTTTATTTATTTAGAGTTTCAGCAACAAAAATAATATATTATTTATATACTAACCCAACACTTTTAGAACATGTGGGAGGCTATTGTGCTACGAGCGAAACCTAAAATGATTGCCAACTACTTACATATATTAAGGGCTTGGCACCACGAATGACGTCACAATCATTTCCCACGGCATTAAGGTTCAAAATCGCGTGAACAATTGCATGATAAAATGGTAAAAACAGCGTTTTTTTCCATTTTTTGGGGTTAATTTTGCGTCTATTAAAAAAACTTTTACGGTTATTCCGTAGATTTTAATGCATATTATCAGTACAGAATAAAAATTTACTCCGTGACATTCGGGAAACGAGTTTCTGTCTTTCGGAAAAAATATCAGAGGTGTTTGTCAATTATTTTTTTTTTTGAGAAATCTATATAAGATATAAAAAATCTTCTACGGTTATTCCCTACTTATATGTTCAATGCGTCTACCCTATTTTGTTTCAAAGCATATTTAGTAACGGTTGTCAAGATAGAAGATCTCCCGTTTTTAGAAATTTTTGAAATGTCGGTATGCATACTCTTAAGTAATATTAAATATTACTAAGAACACTCAACTACATAAATAGCAGTTTAATAATAGGTTTAATTATCATGTTAAATCTATTGCTGCTGATTATTGTGTAATATTGTTAATTTTATAGTGATGGCGTTGTTGCCATATATGTATTAAATCTATATATATAAAGTAAAGTCTGATTTTCGTAAGTGTTCGCATAACTCCCGCATTTTACGATGGATTGCTGCGAAAATTTATAATAACATTTTCGATAATATAGGCTGTGTTTTAAAGTTGCCGGTTTTTAGAGTGTCGTGTGTGGTATATAATTTTTCAAAATTTTCGTTGCCCCCCCCCCCCCCCCCTAGCTCCGAGGCTGGCGACGCCCATGTATCCAGCTCAGCTTAATCTGGCTATTTTTGTTGCATGTATGACATGAGGTTGTGTAGTGTGTACTCCCATACAAAACGCTGTTTCATTTTTCGTTTTGACAGTTAGCTACAATGCAAGATATAGGCAACTCGAGACGTCACCAACGATAGTTTTCTTATTATACTGAAATATCATACAGTAGTGTAGTGATGAATATATGACGTCACAATATTTTGACCAATGACAGTGGATCATCAGGAGTACGTAAAATGACTACATAGGCTCTCCACAGACATCCGGAAGTTCAGTTAATTGAGCCGACCGTTTGCAAAAAAGCTCCGACCAAAACCTCTCTCTGAATTGAGTGTTACCCCGATTTTGAATTCAGAAAGAGGTTTTGGTCGGGGCTTTTTTTCAAACGGTCGATTCAGTTAACTGAACTTCCGGACGTGTGTTAACTGTGGAGGTCTTTATACATGTATTTTGGATATAGATTTCACTACAAGTTATCCACTGGCAACATCGATTGGGCTCAGTCTTTCTCTATAATTAACTACAATAAATAACCCTCCTTTAGTATTCGGTATAAAAAAATTAAAATTAACCCTGACCTGCATTAATTAAAATATTATTTGGTATAAATAATAAATTCACTGTTACAAAATGTTCCATTTACAAATGAAGATAATTCCAATCGCCTGAAACAATAAAATCCAGCAGGTGTGATATTATTTTTACGAGCGAACGAAACGGCGAATATTATTTCATAAATGATAGAGAGCGAGAGATACGAATGTAAAACCGTGTGGTAATTATTCAATTTAATTGTTCCCTTGTGCATCGTATTGTAATGGCAGAATATTGCTGTAGATAATAATTGATGCCGTTTTACTAATGATAAAGTGAGATAGCAATAATATATTACTCTCGCACTGCAATAAAAAGAACTTATCGAACATTTTTTAAATCCGTTCGAATCACTCGCTGCTAAAATATCGTCGCCATATTTTCTATTGTTCTTTTTTTCTTTTCAATATCCGTCACTTTTGAATTTAGAACGTAGTTCTTTTAATGGTGTTTTCAAATCTCGTCAATTGTTGCGATTTCAAATGAAGTATTTTCATTATCAATTTCAGTTTTAAATCTCAAAGGAAAATGCTCATTTAGTATGGAAAAAAAACAGGCCCGGCGCAGACGAAATGTAACTCAAACGATAGGTAAAAATGAGTAATTTAAAAGGGGGCATCATCTAAATCAATGGCCTAATCTGTGAAATACCTATTCGAAGTTTACAGGGGTCACACATTAAGCCATTGATTTCGATGATGCCCCATATGCCGTATTTAATTACTCATTATTACATTTGCTTATTCGCTAAGATTTAGAACAAGACATTCAGCCTCTCTCACTGCACGCCTTTTCGCCGACAATTATTGTGACATTGGAGCATTACGGATGACAGAGGAAAAGGCAATGAGAAATTTCGAAATATCACCTACTTATTCCGAATCTCAAAATTTATATTTTATGAGAATATCAGATTTTCTACATGTCGTAGTTGAAAATAACTTAAGTAATCTCAATAGATACACAGCGAAGGACGGACCTTACATTAGGCTTAAACCTGATTCAAATTACAACTAACTTAACCAATACAATGAACTATATACCGACACAATCTCGATTGATGCCGGATCCTTTTAGCTCAAGGCACCGACCTTCGTAGCACAGTGGGTAGAATAGGTACCCACGTGTTATTAGACTGCAGAACTAGGTTCGATTCCCCGGCGCGGTGAATGGATGAACTGGAACTAGTAAATATTAGGTACTCTGTGTAAAATGATCACATTAAACCAGTCCAAGATCTGTCATAAGTCTGACGGACAGTCCATCTTTCACTACATATCTTTCGAGATATCTACTTTAAAAACTATGTACTTATTTTTAACAGTTTACTAGCTAATTCGCAAAGATACTTGCTTCAATTTTTGGAAACTATACTCCATCCCACTCCTGGTTTCAAATAACTTGGCCACTGGCTACATATTAATTCTATAGAAAAAGTGTGACAAGTAAGGTGAAATGCAATGTATATTAACACTAGGTAAAACTACGAGTATATGCATGTACCCAAAACATACAGTGTTTGTTTACAGAATGGAATAGTACAATATTACGTAATAATATGTGATTGTGGTGAAATACAAGCTCCGTGTAACATGTTGTTTATAGGTGAAGCGAGGATGAGACACACTGTGGTAATGTACGAGTGTTGTTTATGCCTGAAGACGCTCCTGGCTTAGCGCTTGGCTGAGTTTTTGTTTATATTATATTATACGGATTAAATAAATATCCGAATACGGCTACATTTGTGGCGTGATTTTGTGATGTTGGAGTCGCTGAATTTAAGCGCTTTTCAAATACACGACTATTGTCATGTTTTCTCTGAAGTCTCTTTAGAAGTACTTTATGTAGTGGATTGGCTAATTATTTATCTCGCATTTGTAAAGTTACTATACGAGTAAGTATGATGCCAGAGCCATAAGTGCGAATAATAATAATAATAACTTTAATAATAACTTTATTGTGTTTTTTTTTTATTTTATATATTAACATGGCAATTGTACAGTACTGGAAAAATTATTATGGATTTTTCATAATTTCTATCAAAATGTGTGGCATACTCTCCATCAAAATTTGGCATAGAGTTTTAATTTTTTCAGAGTGAAACCACACGTGTATTAGTCTCTCGATCAGCTGTGTCTTTGTTGTGATTAGAGTGTCATGAATTTCATTTTTCAATTTCGTTAATTTCGTTTTTTTTTTTTAATTTCGATTTTGTTTTTTCATTTGTGAAAAATGTGATAACCAATGAATCTCCAATAAAAATAATAACAATAAATGTATATTCTTGTTAAAATTCTTAAATATATTGAAAATCTCGTAAAAATTCCACTGTTTTAAAAAATCCATAATAATTTTTCCAGTACTGTATTATGTGATTTACAATATAAGGTACATGTTGTTTCATCGACGAGTCTCACTGGGCTTGCGCCTGTGCCGAGGCCCCCTCGATGAGCCTCTGCATAGCTGCTTGTACCTACATTATGTTCTGGCACCGTGTCTTCTTCGTCTCTATACAAGAATCTCCATCAACATGCTCTCCGACTTGTAAATCCCCTCCTCCATGATTAATTTCACTACCTCAGTCATGGCGAGCTTCCTTCCCTTAAAAAAATAATAAATAAAGCAGATTGTCTTCCCTTCTCGGTCACATTTTTATTACTGCGTTCGACGGTTTGAATTAATCATACAATAATTCCATTCTCGACAAGATTTTGGTAGTCTATCTCTAAATAGAGACACGGCTGGACAGGAAGATTTGGAAGACCTCCCGATAGGTGGTCTAGCGATACAGTCCAACAAACCAGCAGGACCTAGATGCGAAGGGGGAAGAATACATATGTGATGACGAAGGGGGTGGAAAGGCAAGAATGGTAGAGGGTTAAAAAAGAAGAAGAAATAGAGACATGCTCACCACAGTGAATACTTCATCATTAAAATCTGAATTTCTGTAATGATATCAAACTACCTATGCTTAAAACGAAACATCAAATAATTACTGGAGACAGTGCCAACACCATTTTCTACTGCGATACTTTTTCAAGCACTCTTGTAGAGATCGAATCTATGAAATGCATATGAAATATCACCCGAGAATAACAAGGTTCAATCTGACAAAACCAAATGTTGAGAAATGATGTCAAAGATTCAAACGATCATTACACACAGATAGTGTCTTAAGACGGAATGGATGGAATTATATATATATTAGATAGCTATGTATGTCGGTTAGAAGAATTTTCACGCAAAAGTCAAAATCTCAAAATACGTTAGTTACAACCTTATTATTCTCGGATGACGATGTTATCGATTTTCACAATTCGGAATGAATGTGTAAGTAAGTACCTACACGAGATGCATTCATTGAAATGATTAAGAGTATGCATACCGACATTTCAAAAATTTCTAAAAACGGGAGACCTTATATCTCGACAACCGTTACTAAATATGCTTTGGAACAAAATAGGGTAGATGCATTGAACCTTTTTCTAGGGAATAACCGTAAAAGATTTTTTTTATATCTGGTATAGATTTCTCTTTTTTTTTTTTAAAAAACACTTCTGATTTTTTTTCCGAAAGACGGAAACTCGTTTCCCGAAAGTCGCGGACAAAATTTTTTACTTGTACTGATAATATGTATTAAAATTAGAGACCGACCGAAGGTTCGGTTTCGGTTTCGGTTTCGGCCAGTTTCGGCCAAAATTGACGGTTTCGGCCCTAGTTTCGGTTTCGGCCAAAAAACGGCCGAACCTTCGGCCAAACCGAAACTAGCAACCGTATTATGTCGGGCATTGTCGGGAATCTTCGGAACAGATTCACACTGTGTGTTATGTATTCTGTACACTACAATCCTTTTTTATTTCACAAAAGTGCACTAGATTTATATAACTACATACTTAAAAAAAAAAATTGCCTGCGGCGCTACTTCTTGGTAAATTTTTAAGGAAAATACTGATAATTATTATTGTATTCTATATATTCCGTTACTAAACCTCCCGAAAAAAAAATCATTTTTATGCCCCTTCCTAGTTTTACCGATGCCCATGCAGCCCATGAATACATAACTGAGAAGGCTGATGCATGGGCGTCATCAGACGGGGCATCTTCCCCTCCTATAGATTGGAATAGATGTGGGTATATTTTTTCATACTAAATGATAAAACCTCACAAAAAAACACATTATTACCACACGTTTTCTCATCATATCATAAATTTTCATGAATATCCATCAAAATACAAAAATTATATTATATTAAAAAAATTGCCTGCGGCGCTATTCTTTGTTACTTTTTTTATAAAAGATATTTCTTATACATGTATTGTTGTGCAGAGTATTATACATATTTCCAAATAAACCAAACCGCATCACGACCTTCTTCACTATGTATCACATAAAAATTTCGCCTGCGGCGCTGTTTAGGTACGCTTTTTTAATGCTATTTCGGATTTTTCAATTTTTGTTGCCCCCCCCCCTAGCTTCCGAGGCTGGCGACGCCCACGGGCTGATGTACTCGTACATAAGTTGTAGTTGAATGGGTTGGTTCATTTCTTTTATGCTTACATTGAGTTCCAAAAATGAAGTGATTTCCTAATACATCTCTTAGGGAAACACTGGATATCAGGGTATACCTACCTATAATGATTTTTTTTTAATTATAACTGAAAATCCTAAGTTTCGGTTTCGGTTTCGGTTTCGGCCGAAACTAGAAGGGGAGCCGAATATTCGGTTACGGTTTCGGTTTCGGCTAAAAATCCAGTTTCGGTCGGACACTAATTAAAATCTAGGGAATAACTGTAAAAGTTTTTTGATAGACGCAAAATTAACCCCAAAAAATGGAAAAAACGCTATTTTTACCATTTCATCATGCGATTGTCACGCGATTTTGAACCTTAATGCCGTGGGAAAAGACTGTGACGTCATTCCTGGTGCCAAGCCCTTAAGCACAGCACACTAACTAATACATACTTCATATTGTGATGTGAGAATGTGATTGAGTTTGAGAATAACATTGCTGAGTTACGTAATGACAATTGCATCTTCCTTGGATATTATGTAGGTAATGCTCTCGTCTAAATGTGCAATAGTAACATTTAGATATACTATGATGTATACAGGGTGTATGATGTATACAGGGTGGATGTATATATTTTCAGGGGTGGTAGTAGAGGTAATTTGGGATCTTTTGAGCCAAACTTAGCTCAGTCCAAAGTCGCACGGTTCTCGAGTTATTCGAGATTTTAACTTTTTATCGAAAAACCCCGAATTACCCAAGATTTACCCCAATAGTTTCGTAAGTATAGGTACCTACTCAGTTCTGTAATTATTTTTTGTTCTTGAATATGTGTTTGGTCTATTATACTCATTAGTTTCAATCTAAAGAAGCAATAATGATAAAAAATATCGAATTAAAGTTTCGATAAATAGTCATTTCAAAAACGAGTCACGACTTTAGGTGAGATTTTCCTTAAGAAGAAAATTGCCTTAAGATTCATAAATTTGGGAAAAACTTCTCTGATTTATGCTCTTTCAAATGATGTGTGAAACATAATAATAAAACATTAGTTTCATAAAGATATGATACAATAACTTCATGAGATCACTGCTAATTTATAGAATTTCCTTAAATTAGCAAAAAATCTTAAATAACTCGAGAACCGTGCGACTTTGGACTAAGCTAAGTTTGGCTCAAAAAATCCCAAATGACCTCTACTACCACCCCTGAAAATATATACATCCATCTATCAAACAACCTGTATGTATATTTGTATAATTCCATTGCAGAATACTGGTAGAATACAAGTCCTGTATGTATGTAACGCTGGCCCTACGGCAAGTTTCACAAGTTCTATGAATTTGTAAGTAAATTAAAAACACCGACGCGTTCATGGGTGGCTAAAAATTTTCGTCGAAATCTCACTTTTTGTGTCGAATGTTTGCACTTTTGCAGAGTTAGGCGAAATCGAAGAGGCCCGTTGTAATTAATCGAATTAATGTCAGTTTTTTTGTTTGATTGTATGGGATTTTTTTGAATTCACTATACTAGCGCTTTAAATCGGTCAAAAAATATTGGTTGACCAATATGTCAAGACGCAAAAATTTTATGAATGAAAATTTTAAATATATGTAGAAGTGTACCTACTAATGAAATTATGAATGAAAATAATTTTCCGCGTAAAAATACTACATACATACATACTTGCCTGCTATGTTATTGATAGATAACGGAATTCGATTTTTTAAGTAATCATACTGACTGTAGGTAGGTACATATGTACATATAGTAGGTACGTATTTAGAATTAGTATGGAAAGTAGGTAAGACCAAGACCCCCTCTGATATGTTCCTTCGAAGAACTTTGGAAGGGGGTGCTAGTGTGGCAGTATGAGTAGTTAGTT
The DNA here is from genome assembly GCA_963576895.1 of Ceraclea dissimilis. NCBI lineage: Eukaryota > Metazoa > Arthropoda > Insecta > Trichoptera > Leptoceridae > Ceraclea > Ceraclea dissimilis. The sequence continues at coordinate 4,628,080 of OY756360.1, forward strand.
AAGGGCTTGGCACCAATAATGACGTCACAGTCATTTCCCATGGCATTAAGGTTCAAAATCGTGTGAACAATCGCATGATAAAATGGTAAAAATAGCGTTTTTTCCATTTTTTGGGGTTAATTTTGTGTCTATCAAAAAACTTTTACGGTCATTCCCTAGATTTAATGCATATTATCAGTACAAAAAAAAAATTTACTCCGCGACTTTCGGGAAACGAGTTTCCGTCTTTCGGAAAAAAGATCGGAGGTGTTTTTCAAAATTTATTTTGAGAAATACATACAAGATACCTACAAATAAATCTTTTTGAATCTACCCGGTTTTTTTCCAAAGCATATTTAGTAACGGTTGTCGAGATATAAGGTCTCCCGTTTGTAGAAATTTTTGAAATGTCGGTATGCATACTCTTAATAAAAAATGCCAAATTTCGTGAATAAAGTGTTCACGGGACCCACTAGTTATGTATATTTATCACAATCACAGTACATTCGTGATATGTATTGTCCAGCAATAGGTTATATTACCTACATTAATACTGCGAAGTTTCGTTATATATTTCATTACACAGGAAATAATTATAGCTGACATGATATTTCGTGCAAACATCTATGTTAACATGATGTTTAATGTTCATATTAGCATATTCACTAGCAGTTATTGTTCTATTTTATTGTCTCTATTAAAATGACACTTTTTATAATCCTAGATATACCTGCTGAATTTCTATATACCTACTGCGATAGTTCAAGTCCAATTCTTGTATTTTAGACCCTGCAAATCTTTGCCTAATCCGATATCCATGCATGATATCTGAGGTGGTTGGTAGCCTGGTTGGTAAGACGCTCGAGCGCAAATCCGCTGGGCGCGGGTTCGATCCCCGATGCCGACTTACTCCACTCCACAACACAAGCGTTCCAAACTTTCTGTGAAGCGTATAAGTACAAAGATATATTTCCAGATTCATTAAAAAAAACGTGAATGTTTTACAGTATAAGGCTGATGAATTTATTGGTAGGTTTATCAATCATGAATGATAATGTATATTGCAGATACCTATACCCCTGGGGAATGCCAAGGCGATATAGATGTCACCGCATATTATGTGGCTACCACACGCTCGCCTTCGCTCGTGTGAATGAGTAAAAGAAGTGCGGACGGGGTGATTGCTCTGGATTGTATACGTAATCGACGGTTAACGTCCTTTTACTCATTCACACAAAAAACCTCGAGGGTTGGCGAGCATGTGGATGAACCATTAGAGTGGCAAGGTTTAATCCATCCGGATACGTAAAGTAAATAAGTAGATACCTATTTCAGTTTTATTTTAATAAAAGAAGTATACTTAATTCGATATTTATAAGATGAAAGGCAGATAGGTACAGATTAGAGATAGCCCTTATTATGCTGAAGTGCGTACATGCACTCTATATAAGAGAACGCCTTAAAACCAAACATTGAGAATATTGCTTTTTTTTATCAGAAATCTAATGTCCTTAATATTCTGGCAGTATACATCGGGTATGTTGTTAGATATAAATACCTAATATGTAATAATTGTAAATGTGTATTCTACGGTTTATACCACCAATTACGTACTTATCATAACGCAGCTTAATGCGATAGATACCAGAGGGCATTGTGGAATGGTGCCAAAATGGTAGCACAAGCCATTCGCTTAATCTGTCGGACGAATCAGTGAGATAATTTCCCTACATATTGCTAGTTACAAACGTATTATTGTTATTATACGCTATACAGGTGTATTCTTACTAATGGCACAACCCGCAGGTAGAATATTGCGCTACTAAAACTCAGGTGTGTCATATGAACCATAATAGAGATAGGTACACGATGCTGCCAACTAAAAATGAATATTATTCTGATTATGAGAGATTTTTTTCTATAAATGACCAAAGCGACAGTGTTTGAAACACAGAACTTTACGTGACAACGAAGTAATAATTACTACTATTGTTTTAAATAAGTTCCAGAGAGCCCAGCCAGGATATAGCATCGTGCAAGAAAGTAGAGGAGCCCTGTGTCCAGGAGTGAGCCCTTATCTAAATAGCCAGACATCCTAAAAAATGAAGGTTTAAAGAAACATATTGTTTTGCCTTACAAATCTCAAATATTAAATAGGTTGTTTTTTTGTAATAGAATATTTTTTTAAGTTCATATATCTACTGCTATATAGCCTATGATTGCAAAATAGTAGGTAGGTAGGTAGCAGGCGCGAAGCTACTTAAGAAGACGATTCCCATCGAGTTACCTTTTGGATAAAATGACAGGTATAATAATCCATCAGACTCGCACCAACTATTTCCACTTTCAAGAGTAGACTGAAGCAGCATTACCTTTCTATCTCAAATCCCTCAACCCGTCCCTCCTGAACCCAGCATCCCTCCCCTATCCCATCCCATATACCATTTATGTATATATTTATATATGTATAATATGTTTATCTATGTATGTATTTATGTTTTCAATTATTGTTAGGTTATGGTACCCTTTTGGTACTAAATTTATAATAAGTTATGTCTCACTTTGGTTTCTGTCATGGGTTGGCTGGCAGAAATTGCCATTTGGCAATAAGCCCGCCCTTTGTATGTCTATGTACAATAAAGATTATTTTATTTTATTTATTTAATAGTGTCTAATTTGACGTAATCTATTAAGAAATGTTAGTCCCGGCTTTCCATCTGCAGAAATTCACCCTTCGCCACTGGTAGGTAGGTACATTTGTCATCCTCATTTGATAGTAATGGTATGCTTTCCGGTGATAATCTCCCTAACCCCTTTTCGGGGAACAATCAGCATGAAATGCATGTAGCCGAATATCATCAGTAAATATAATCTCATTGTGAATTTCAAATAAGGGTTAAACCGTAACATCACAGTATTCATTTCATGTATGTGATGATTTATGCACAACTGCGTCACATCACAGCGTTCACAGGGTTAACAGAATGAGGTCAATCGACATAAATATTTGGTCACATAACTGTTTATGAAATATTAGTGAATGATTCTGACCCTTTCCTTGTTAATTAACTAAAAATAGGGATGAAATCATTGAAGCTGGAATAAATTTCTTCTCTGATCTATTCAAAAATTGTATAAGTTTACTTAACTAAATACGTAGAATAATTATCCCTTTATGGACATTCTAGTAAATCACAGAAGGGTGGTCTCCACATTTACCATTCAGAGTGATTATATATGTACAAAGCGTATTTATAACCTAAGAGCGCAACGCTAAAAAATTGATCATCTTAAATCAGTTTTTACACAGGGTCATCCTTCGCACAAGTTTACTTAGGAAAATCTTTCCGCGCAACACTTGTGGGCCTACGCCCCAAATAGATCATCCTACGGGGTTTTTCACATTTTTCAAGAATGTGGTAAGGGGCCAAAAAAAGTAATCCTTACTAGATTGTGTATAAAAAATGTCATACATTTCTTTCATGAGGTTAGCAGTCTACCCGTAATGGTAAATCATTAACGATAAAAATAAACTTTTTTTCTTTAAAATCCATCCAATAGCTATCACTCACATTTTAGGCAGAAAAATGGCCTGTGGGTTACAAAACAGCATCATTGGCATTTTGTAAGCGAAAATAAAAAAGGTAAACTATTTTTTGTCTAACTGTAAGGTCAGAAACGTAGCCAGGAATTCATTTCGGGGGGGGGGGGGGATTTCGAACTCTAGACCAGAGACAATAAGTGTCAAGCATTATTGGCGCCGCCAGCTTCGAAGCGAGAGGGGACAACTAAAATTTTTGAGATATAATGAAAACTAGTAAAGAGTGCCGCAGACGAAAATATTTTCAGAAATGGGTGAATTGATGAACCTGGCTGATTTCAAAACTAAGGCATCTGGAAATATTTCTGGGTCACAACAAGATAAAGGACTAGCGCCGCAGGCGAAATTTCGACATAAAACATAAGGTAGATAAAAAATAATCTTTTATTAACGTCCAGTTTATTTTTCATGAACAAACCCTCAGTCTAATTAGATTAGCGCCGCATGCGAAATTTTCTTAAAAAATGGGTAACTTGATGAACCTAGTTATCTCTCAAAATTTTGTCATAAAATATAAGAAGGTAGATAAAAGAGAATCATTGAAAAGTTCACCATTTTTTTATGAACAAACCCTCACTCCAAGTAGATTACGGCACCGCAGGCCAATTTTTTTAAAGAAACAACTGTGATTTAATGGTTTTTCACAATAATTATAATAAAAATTCTTGACATGGCGAAGAAACGATGTGGTAATTATGTTTTTTTTTTTCACCTATGGTGGGTTTGCTGAAGAATTTCGGGGGGGGGGTTGAACACCCAAATCCCTCCCCCTGCCTACGCCCATGTATAAGGTGAGCGTGGGAATACAATTCCCACTTAATTTGACAATAATAAATCTTAAACACTCAGTAAGTAGTTTTTAAAGAAAACTTATCGCCATTAAAGGTGACAACAATTTTATTGTTCGCACGTGTCTTGGGGGAGGGGTGTGGCATGTCTGATAGGGGAGAGGGATGTAGCGACATTAAAGGTGATATAATTAATGTTTTATCGCACTTTTACTTTATTTACTTGTAAACTTTATGGAGAACGCGTGATGGAAATTCCAATTCCAAAATGAACATTCGAAATAGATATTGTACAATGTGACCAACAAAATGTAAAAAGTCTCAATTACATTACTGGTATGTACTTTACTGAATATAGGCCTGCGGCTAGGCATCACAGACTGACGACCCTTGAGAATAGAAGAACTGAGATGGATATGTCATACCTGTACAAGATTGTGAACGGTGAGGTGAACTCGGCCAATATTTTAGAGCGTGTTACATTTAGTTGCCCTACGCGCAGAACTCGATCTAATTTCTTATTTGGATTGTCCACGTGTTCCACTAACTATGCTCAGAATGCATTCATCTACCGTAGTTGTTCAGTGTATAATTCATTTTTCAGGAGCCTGGATCTCTTTGCTCTGAGTAAGGCTCAGTTCAAGAGGGGTGTATCTGGGTCACTGTGGTCCTCGGTTGTATTGTGAATTGCCTTGGTATTCTCCGGTTCTGAGACTGGAGCTGCGCGTGTTTGTCTGCACGCTTGTTTTCTGTGTTTTATGCTCTGTTGATCGTATTCAATTGACTTTGTATTTAACATTGTTTGATTTTTAATATTGACATTATTTTTTGCAATTTTATTCTTTGTTCCAGCTTGTGATTGAACTGTGTGTGTGTGTGTGTGTGTGTGTGTGTGTGTGTGTGTGCGCGTGTGTGTGTGTGTTTTTGTGCGTAATAGAGTTATATCATTAATTTTGATTATTTTGTGAATTCTTTGTACATAATTTTCTCTTTATCTGTTTGATTTTTTGATATTAATTTTTTATATGATTTTTAAATGTTGTGTGTTGCCCAGGATTTGTAATTAAGTAATATTTGAGTCTTCACTGGTTTATTTGCAGGTGATATTGTGATTGTTTTATATTGTATGTAATAACTGTATGCACTCTAAGATTAATAAAATAAAAAATAAAAATAAAAATACTACTACATTCTTTCGTGTATTGATTATGGGAATGATTGGTATTGAATGATATTGGGAATGGGAATATTGTTAAAAACATAAAAACAAATGTTGGCCATATTTGAGAATATTTTCCCCAATATGGCAACATTAGAATAATGCACATTTGATTGTAATTTGTTACATGTATTATTCAGTGGTTGTAATAAACTCGTCTTGGTCGTTCTCTTAAGTAAGTACCTTCTTTATTCACACATACCTCGCATTTTTAAAAATGGTAATTTCACGGTGATTTTTTTTTAATTATTTAATAATGTGCCATTACCACGTTAATTGATTTTGAATTGACTTCGATTCTCTGGAGTAAGGGGTGACTTCCCGCGGTCTTTGATTTTGCAGTCGGACGTAGTAAATATTTTCCATACACAGATGTATGCAAAATACTGAGAATAATGGGAAAGCCGTCTTTATATGCAGACCTAGAAGTGACTTTTTTATTTTTAGGTCTGAATAAAGGTGGCTTTCCACGATCCGTGATATTACGGAATAACACAGAATTTGTGAGAAGCCACCATTAAACTTCCCATCAGAGTTTTTTTTATACTTTATTTTATGTGGATACTCTAATTACGTCCAATTCTATAGCTTTTTAAACTAAAATAAACATACTATCAATTATGTAGCCTCGAACGAACAATGTAAGACGAGTTTTCTAGACTTACGACCGGTTGGTTTACGTGATCACTTTACTCTCGAGAAACGTTCACCATTCAGCCTTTAACACCTATGTGCTTATTCTAACACTTCAGAGTCTACTTTACCTTGGGTGGGATTCGAACCTACACCCCACGGCTCTGAAGCAAGTATTTTATCCACTAATCCACAAGTCGTCTCAGGCTGACCGCAAAGAAACCGAATTATAAACACCAACCATTTTTTTATCCACTAAGAGATGAGAAAGTATTGATGTACCAATTCAAACATACTATATAGTGAATTTGGGGGGGCTTAAGGCTAACCTTAAGGCTAACTGGGCCCACCTCTTAACAAGATTTGCCTAGAAGAGCGGGTAAAGAGGTCGCTGTTAATGCGCCTGAGCTACCCGGAGATGTGGAGGGTCTTAAGCCCGCGGGATTTTCCTTCACAACATATCAACTAGATGCCCTTTTGATAAAAATAATAAACATGTTTTAAAACTTTTTTACTAAGAAATAATTGAAAAATGGCGTATTATTTTAGTTAGTATGCTTTACGCAATTGATTCGTTACAGTATTTATCCAATTATCAATATCCGAAAAGGAGATTAAGCATACACTGCAGACCTTCATTCGTTAGAGAGCCTTAATCGTATTACATTCGTTAAAAAATACGCATCGTATTATTAATATTAATAGTGACCCAACAGAAAGGATAATTCGGAGCTCCATTATACATACGAGTGTCACAATGGAAAATGCGAGTATAATTAAAAAACCTTTTCGTTTTTCATGAATCTGTAAAATATCAGATTTACACTAAATTCGACTAATACTATATATAACATCTATATAATTCGACTAACGATCAACTCGACTAATTTCATTGGTTTTACATTATTTTAAAATTCAAAGCAATTGTGATTATCAGTGAATGCCGACCGACACGATAAGAAGAAGAAAATAATTTATTATGAGTATTTATTAACTTATACAGAATAATGTACCTACGGCATTGTTTTGATACAGAGGCCGTTCTGTATGTCACACGTACATTATTGTGCAAGAAGAATGTAATGTGTTTTTATACGTAAAAAACATTCACTGGTTACCTCATCGTTGGTATAATGACCTAGTGGTAAAATGAAAAATGCGTACTCTATGCAAAATATATGAAATTAGTCGAATTAACTATTATTAGAATTAGTATGTATGCTTCGTCTTTTCGGACATCTATCAAGACGAGAAGAGACCAACCTAGAAAGAACGTTAACGCTAGGCAGTATACAAGGCAGGAGACCGAGAGGCAGATCGCCGATGCGTTGGAGTGACCAAGTGAGAGAAGCCACAAATACCACTTTACACGAGGCCGCACATCTGGCCATGGACAGAGGCTCATGGAGGAGGATTGTAAACTGCGGGAGTGAGAGTCGCGACCCTCAGTCATGAGGATAAACGACACCAGCAGCAGAATTAGTTTTAGTCGAATTAGCTATTAGTCGAATTAATATCAGTCGACTTTACTGGATGCCTACCAGAATAATGAAGCCGGACTGAAAAGTAAAGTTGATTATTTCACTAACATGATTTCTATTTCAATGAGAAGCAAAGCTTTTAAAATGTTGATTTCCCTTTTCATTCAACACGAAAAACAAACAACAAACAGTCTTTTTATTTCATTTAACTTTTTATTCAAATATAGATTCTTCAACTGTAAAATCATCCGTCCATCCACAATATTAGGTCCAATTCTGTGACTAATTAAGTGCGTACTAACTAAAATGAGACGTTTTTTTTTTTCATTTATTTACATTACGTTTACATTATTTATAGGTATACTTATGTCTATGGTTGTGTAATACCCCCCATCTTCTCCCCTTCATCTTCCCCCTACATTTTCGTTTTAAGACATGTGTTCGTATGACTATCTTCTTTAGCACTTATGTAAGTTCACCACTCATTCTGAATGTCATGAAAATATTTGCGTTATCAAAAATGCCGTAATGGAAATCCCTCGTGCCGCTTTTCTTCTGGGGTAAACAGAAATAATAGAACGCCAGAGCTCCCTTTCCTTCCACATACTTCTTAGCTTTCGTCACATTCCTGCAATTTGAGTGCATGGTTGGTGGAATTGGTTGAGGCGACAGTCTCTCAAGCGGGGAGGTGCCAGGTTCAAACCCCGGCGCTTGCAATGTATTCCGCACTTTGCGATACAGGCTTTTAGCCTAGTGCAATGTGTGCAGAAAAGTATTTGTGTTTGTGTATGCGAGTCCAGATCCTTTTTTATAAAAGAAAAAAATGGTCTTACGAGCTCTTAGACTTCTCTCAGTCAAATCGCGTCCATCCTTGAAAATCTTGTCGACGGTCTCGGACCACGTTTCCTCACCTCTCTTCGTTCACTCATGTACTTCTTCTTACCTATTCCTTCTTCTTCTCCAGTTACAATCGTTGCGATTGGTTTGCAGCAACGCGCCACAAAGCGCAATGTCTCCTTCTCCACTCATCCCTGTCCTGTTCGGTTCTCTATTAGTACTATGAAAATATATTTCTCCCGCACTGATGTTTAACAAGCGTCATGGTACATAACGATTCCTAGAATGATACTGTTATTTGTCCGTTTGAATTTACACCAGAAACTCACCTCGTCACGGTAGTACTCGTCTCTTCCATTTACATTCTATAAAATCCTCACAGTATTGCTTGTCTATAGGATTACAGGAAGTCCATCCAAAACGTTTGATACGAACTGACATTTATGCCCGGCGTACTTCATTTAAATCACAGCAAGTTGAATGCTTGTCGTGGAGTTCCCAAACAACGACAGCGACGAGATTTGAACCCGGCACCTTGGAGTTGTAAAATTCGGGCTCCAACCTATTTTGACTGATATGTATTAATGTATTAAATTATATAAAATGTTGAATGATCATATCCATGATAGTTTCAATGTAGCTCCCATATCGGCGAAAAGGTGACCGAAAATAGATTAAAATATGGTACGGACACATTCTGAGAAATTCGAATCACTTCGTCTTTATCTTAAACATTTTTTCAACCAAATTACAGCATTAAATCTACAAACCACGGGAAAAATCTCAAGTTTTAGAAAATTTTATAGACAACATTATTAGAATTGTTATTATACATTGCCTACGGCAATAAATTCGCCATGTTTTATATCCAATAAAGTTTTTATTTATTTATAATTTTTTATCGAAAAATTTATTAAAATCAAATTTCTTACCGCTAGCATTACTGAAAAATACGAGTATTCTCATTTAATATTTTTTAGTACAAGTTGAATATCCTTCACTTTTTCAACGAAACTTTTCGCAAAATATCTGTCAGACATAATTTAAAAAAATGAGTGATACTTACGGCGGAAAATAAAAAATAAACGTAAAATTAAATTAAAACAAGTGGAAACGTTAGGCTCAAATCACATTATTATTTTTGTCTCATCTTCACATTAATCCATCACAAGCTGATGGGGAAGATGCCATGAATCCTCCAGCATATTGCGATAAACAACAATGGCGACTGTTCTGGACGGGTGGCGCTTTGTCATCGTTAATTTAATTAATGCCACTGAATAAATGGAGACGCACCCTCTCCTCACATCACCAGCCCTGTCCTTCATAGAGACACGTGCTACAGATGTATGGGTGATGAATATTACATCATTTATAAATCAAAGATATTTTACAAGTAGCGCATAGTAAATATCATAGTACGATAAGTACGTAGATTCCTCGAAATCTGTTAGACTTGGTTAGGCTTCATACGATATATGTATAAAAGAAATATACAATTTCTCTCTCTCTCTCTATTCCCTCACGCCGCGTACCTTGCAGGGTAGGCAGAGAGGACAGAACGCTAGGCAGCCCTATCCTTACACACACTCCTAGTCTCCGTCACATTCATGCAATTTGTCATACACGCTCTCCGATTCCTTTACTCAAAACATATTACATAATTTATGATAAAAATATTTTCAATAATACCGTGAGTCTGAAAGAACAATTTGCCTGCGACGCTATTCACTAATATTTTCTGATACATTTACATGATGGTTACGTTAAGGAAAAATCCCAAAAACCTTTTGTTGCGTAGTGCCCCCGGGTGTCTTTTAATCCGCCAGTGGTCATTAATATACCACAGTTGGTTTGTCTCCCAAGCGGAGGTGGCGCGAGGTTGTGAGGCAAGACATGAGAGACTGTGGAGCATCCCCGGAGGACGCACAGGATAGAGCCGAGTGGAGGCGAAAGACAAGAATGGCAAACCCCACCATCATGTGGGAATAATAATTGCCCAGGGAGAGAGAGAGAGAGGTTTGTCTCTGGGTTGATAGCACGCTCGACTTTTAATAATAGAGTATGATTCGCTTCCCAATGGCGACTTACCCCACTTCACGATACAAGTTTTTAAAGCTAACTTTGAATGTATAAAGAATTTAGGTGTATTTGAATGAACCAAATTCATTTTTATCGCGAAAAAATGCTGAGTAAATATAACAAACAAATCTAGTCGAAAATTATTCGGTGTAGACTGTAGAACATTTCTTATTATATTCTTGGAAAGCACAATTTAGTTTAAAATAAAATAAATAAATAAAATAAAATAATCTTTATTGTACTAAAAATTATCGTACAATGGGCGGACTTATTGCCAAATGGCAATTTCTGCCAGCCAACCCATAACAGAGATTAAATTGAGATATACCTAATTATAATAAGTACCAAAAGGGTACCTTAACTTAACAATAATTGAATACTAAATACATACACAGATAAACATATTATACATATTATACATATATAACTAATTTTATATACTTGGGTTAATGAGATGTATAAATGAAATACATAAATGAAATATATAAATGAAATACATAAATGAAATATATAAATTAAATACATGAATGAAATATATAAGTGTAATACATAATATGGAAATGTAATGCCACCTTAGTACGGGCTTTGCCTAGTTAGGTGGCAAAATTGTGAATGTATTTATTATGTCTGTTTATGAAATAAAGTATTTATTATTATTATTTCCAAATCAACTTTATTAACACAATAGTATACAAAATTTTTCAGCTCTATATAATACATTCGTTTAAACCAAATAATATATAAAAACATGTTAAAATAAAAAATTACAAAAATATAAAATAAATAATAGGTAATAATATTAATACAAAATTTTAAATAAACAAACACATCACATAGAACTAAAAACATTTTACCATACTAATGGATGTCCCCCTCTCCCACGATGTGCACTAGAATGCACTTATCATGAGAGAGTTTTTAAGAGCTATAGAGAGAGGAACCTTCTAACAATCCTGCAAGATGATAGTAGGACAGCCTTCTGCATGGCGTATTGAAGCCCACCATGCAATCCAAGCTTCTCAAGATTTACTTTGAGACTCTTAGGAATGACACCATTTGTGGACATCACTATAGGAATGATGACAGTGGAAGGTGTTCTCCACATCTCCATAATTTCATGAGCAAGATCAAGATATTTGGTAATCTTGTCTTGCTCAGCCTTATGGAGATTTTCATCATGTGGTATAGTGATATCCACAATATAGGTCTTTTTTCCCCTACGATCAACCAATACAATATCCGGTCGATTAGCTGGAATTGTACGATCGGTTTGTATTGGTCGATCCCAGTACAACTTAACAATGCTATTTTCAAGCACCGACAATGGTTGATATTTATAATATTCAGTTTCTTCATCGAGTAAACCGTATTTTAAAGCCAATCTTTGGTGAACTATTTTGGCAACCTGGTCATGTCTCTGCAAATATTCAGTGCCACACAAAAGAGAACACCCCGACATAATATGTCGTAATGTCTCTCCCATCTGACCACAAGCCCTACATTTATCAATTATATTTGGTTGTTTCATAATGAATTTTGCATAGTTATTTGTTACAATGACTTGATCCTGTATTGCACAAACAAAACCTTCGGTTTCACCAAATAGATCACCAAACCTTAACCAATTGATTGAGTCTTCAAAACATACATTTGTAGATGTCAGAACTTGGTGAAAACGGCCATGAAGAGATTTACTTTTCCATATGTCTACTCGATTTTCAACTGACATTGTCGGTAGTGAAGCACCAGGATTCGAGAGACATAAAGGTGTGTACCTCAAATCACAATCTATCAAGTCCTCATAGCCTACTTTACTCCTATGAGTTACAAAAAATCTCTTTAAAGACTCTACCTCATTATTATGTAAATTCTTTAAATTAAGTAATCCTCTGCCACCATTTTTGCGAGGAAGGTAAAGTCTCATCATGGAGGATCTAGGGTGATGAATTCGATATCTTGTCATTGTAGTACGCACCTTTCTGTCTAGTGTGTCTAATTCCGTTTGGTTCCATTTTAAAATACCAAATGAATACAAAATTACTGGAATTGCCCATGAATTAATTGCCCTAATTTTATTATGTCCAGAAAGAAGTGATTTAAAAATTAATTTGCATCTAGAGATGAAACGCGCTTTTACATTATTTTTTAAAAATACATGATCAAAACCCAGTGATTCATTTATTCCCAAATATTTATAGGTTTCATTTAATGTAAGATTTGGTAAATTTACTGTGTTATTAATCACTTCATTTGTTTGTTCGATAACCCCTTTTTTAACATTAATTATTGCACATTTATCCATACCAAATTCCATTTTGATTGTATCACTAAAATCCTTTGTTACTGAAATTAATTTATTGAGATTATTTAAATTTGATGAAAATAATTTTAAGTCGTCCATATAAAAAAGATGAGAAAATTTACAACCACCCCTTTTGAGCTGATAACCACATTGAGAATTTTCAATCAATGCACTTAAGGGATTCAATGCAATACAGAACCAAAGCGGACTCAGACTATCACCTTGGAATATTCCTCTATTTATGTCAATCGAATCACTAACATAACCTTCCGATGGCGTTGAAATAGATATTTTTGTTTTCCAATTAGACATGCAATATTTTAAGAAATTAATAATTTTAACATCAATTTTGTAAATTTCCAAAATTTTTATTAACCAAGAATGAGGTACCGAATCAAACGCTTTTTTATAATCTATCCACGCCATCGAAAGGTTACGTTTTTTGTGCTTCACTTGCTCGCAAATAACACTATCAATCAGAAGCAATTCTTTGGTTTCACGAGATCCCTGTCTACAGCCATTTTGCCTGACCGATAAAATGTTGTTGGTCACAGAATGATTTTTGATTTTATTTGCCAAAACAGAAGTAAGTAATTTATAGATTGTTGGTAAACAAGTTATTGGCCTAAATTGATTGGGTTGAGATGCATTATTAATTTTTGGAATCATATAAGTTATACCTTTTGTAAAAAAATTTGGGAGATTACAATTTTCTATTGCCAATTGAAATTGTGTAGCCAGTGTACCATGAGAATTTGTAAAATATTTTAACCAAAAATTTTGAATACCATCTATTCCTGGAGATTTCCAATTTGGTGTATGTTTAATTGCAATAGTTATGTCATCAGAATTTATATCTAAATCTGTCATATCTGGTAATTCAGACGATTCTATTTCAATTTGTTGTATCCAATTAGCTTCTGCATTATGTTCAACAGCTGTAGACCAAAGATCTGACCAAAATGCAGTCATTTCATTTTGATTTGGAACTGAATTTATGGAACAATTTTTGCCTTCAATATTTTCATAAAACTTCTTTTGTTTATTAATGAAGAGATAATTTTGTTTGCGTCTTAGTACTCGTTTTTTGAATCTTCGGATCCTTTTGCTTAATGCCAAAATTCTTTGTTTGAATTCATCAATTTTCTCTACTATTTTTGTGTCTAAATTTCTAATCACATTAATATTCGGAACATCAAAAATTTTTTCTATTGATTTTATAATTCTTTGTCTATTATTTCCAGATTTATAAGAATAAAGATGTCCCAAATATGATCTTATTTTATTAATTCGTGATTCTATTCTCTTTTGCCAATAATTATTAGTTGAATTATTATTCTGTATAGGAGAATTTTGTTGTAATTTTAATCCAGCTAAATGACAGCATGTTGCTGCAGCACAATATATAATCTTATGTGTATCAGTTAAATTTTGACTATTTATTAATTCATCTATAATAAATCTATTAACATCACGTATAATTTTATGAAATTTTGGTATATTTGGAAATTTAGGTAAACGAGGTCGCAAAATAGGATCAATATTACCATACATCAAAATTATCTCTTCATATTTGCTTCTGATTATGTTGTACTGTATTGTAGGGAAATCTTCATTCTCTAGGACAGCCTCCGATAAAAGTGAATGTGTTTCATCCTGAAAATCTGTACGATTTTCTGAATGTCCAACAACAATATCATCAGAAGCAGTCCCAATAGAATGAAGATATTCTGACTTAAGAGTCTCAAGATCAGGATCGGATAATAATTTATTCCTAACTATTACACGAACCTGATCAGCCAATCGTTGTTCACTTACAACGATGGTGGGCTCCAGCAGGGACCATTCACGGGATAACCGTTGGCGGTATCCCGTTATGAAGGTTTCTCCCTCTGTAGCTCTATAATACGCGCGCATGACGTTGAGATTTATTTCTCTTGTCCAACGCATGCGGCGCACAGGACCACTTGCAGCGGGGCCTGGTGTAACACTATGTGCTACTTGGCCCAAGCCAACACGTGTCGACGGTGTTGTAATTGTACTATCCATCATAAACCTTCTGAATATCTTCTTTCTCCATCATATAATTATCTTCTTTCATAATATTTTTTTAGTAATCCACACATCTTCTATATCTAAGAGCTTTCTTCTGATTCTTGTACGAATATTTATACTAAATTAAATTCCAAAATTATTATCTTCAATGTGAAATTTTTACTTCCAATTGACAGTTGATAAATTTTCATGTTAGCACCAACAAAAATAATACTTAAAATTTTCACTGTTAATAAACTTTTTGTAACTTTAGATATATTTTAAAATATGTTTAATATCTTGTAAAATAAAAACAACGTATAAAATATCCAAATAAATCAGTAAATATACTAAAAAAAATAATTATCAATTATGAAAGAAAATATTCAGTTGCTTATTTAGTTATCGTTGCTAAGCAATTTATTATTATTATAAATATATACATAAATGCTATATGGGATGGGATAGGGTAAGGGAGGGATGCTGGGTTCAGGAGGGACTGGTAGTGGGATTTGAAATAGAAAGGTAATGCTGCTTCAGCCTACTCTTGAAAGCGGAAATAGTTGGTGCGTAGTTTATTAGTTGTATTTCTAATTTCTATAATTTCTTACTTTTTTATTACATTTTATAAAACCCAGATTTAATGAAGACCATCTTATGCTAGTTAGCACGCGCTTAATTAAGCGCTAATCAGTTCACAGATCATCTGAAAAACAACCAAAATAGTTTATCCAGCGACAGTGGAAATTTACACAATCATACACTCGCAAGTTGAAACGCCTAAATTTATGCAACTTCTATGTCCTGGAAAAAACCATTCAGAAAACGTTTATTTTTATCTGAATGGTGGCAATATTGATAATAGTGATGAGACTATAAGGAACCAAGATCCCGCATTTTATTATAAATCTCAATCTCCTAAACATTAGCCTATTTTTACGTTTTCCTAATTTTAAATATATTGAGAGTATTTATGAAGGTAATCTCTGACGATTTTATTTCCATTAATTTCTCATTTTCATATAAAGTCTTCGTCTAATCAATTTATTTGAAAATATTTTCTCTAACGCTATCTTTCCTTATTGGTGGTGGGTATCTGATTAATGTCTGCAGTATCTACGCAAGGAACGTGCTCAATTTCCTCAATCCAATCTTTAGACATCGTATCTTTCCCAAAAAAAAAGGAAATAATACCATTTAAAATCAAAAGACTCCAAAATAAGGCAACCAAATTCAACTTATCGATTTTCTCATTAGTATTAAAATACAATTTCAAAGTTTCCTAAATATTAGGGAACTCTTTTACGACCAAAATTTAGGTGTTTTTATAGATAGCATCAGCCTCTGTAATCTAAAGTGGAGACAAAATTGCTACATTGTGTTATAAAAAAAGGTCTGATCTAATAGATTTTGTAAAAGAACGGTTTTTCTATGAAAATTTTTACCTATATTTCAACTTTCAAGGAAAACGTTTTGTATCAGTTCAACTCTGAAAGAATCAGCATAATTCGATTGAAAATAACTTTATTACTAATATATACATATAGACAACTAACACACTTGTTTAAATAAAAACTTATTGAATACTTATATATTATATTTATTATTTCGTATGGCTTCTGCCACCGTTGGGTGGCAACGTCAGAAGATAAGAGAATTATGCTCTCCGTTACGTACAAGAGAACAGAGCAACATCCAATAATAACAAATCATTACTTATACAATAACAAAGGCCTAAATTTTCTCATTTCAAAGGAAAACTGCCAAAGGGTAGTAATAGTACAGGTTCACAAATATTTAAGGAAAATTTCCTACAAATAATAATGCTTTACGATACAACACGACTTCGTGTTGGGGACATAACTAAAATAAAATAATGGATGTACGGAGACTATATGTAATATGTAGTGCTTTGCAGAGATAGACAATTTATTAAGTATGAACGCGAATAATTATATTTTTATAACCTTTTATTTACACAAGTATAATCATGGAGATAGTTTTGTAAATATTCTGATACAGATTATTTATCCCAGTATCGAGAATTCTACAAACGAGATGATCATTCATGTAATTCAATATTTGAAGGTGTTAATCCACAAATTGTATTCAAAATCTAATTCTAAAAATTGTATTGGCTTAAAAAAACACCTGTACGTTTTATACACGTTCTCAAGACAATAAGGCTACCGTGGTTAACGAGACGAGTGTGGTAGAACTTCATTCAACTTGATACTATAAAATATTTATATATAGGCACAAGCTGTCGCCAAGTTGTTATATCTCAATACCGATCGATGTACGTCAAAAATGTAATTCGCTAGCATTCCCTGCATCAATGAATGATCTAGATTCTAGAGTGAGAACAAAGAGCTCTGCTTGACTTCGAAAGCCATCTGGAGAGTCATGTTTCAACTCAGTTTCCAAACATCACAAAATTTCATGGTTTCATTACGAGTAAATGTAAAATAAAATGTTTTTCATTTCTGCAGAGTAGGTCTCAGTCCAGAACAACAACAGAGTATTTTGATTGTGTTGCAACATTCAGTAGTGCAGTTGTTGATACTGGTTAGCTGGTAGAATTATAGTAATTGTCGGTCATATATTCCTTTCATTGTACAGCTGTGGGCACTTGTCCAAAATATAGGCACAGCAGAGTACAACTAGGGGTGTAAAGAAAGCATCGATATATTTTCAATTACAACTGAAAAACTTCATTCTTTTCGAGCGAATGTTTTATTAACTCAATTTCATTTTTATCTACACTTTTGGTGAAAAAAATACAGAGATATGTTAACATTACGAATGTAAATCATAAAATTTGTTCACTAGGGCGAGCTTATCGCAGTTCTGGGACCTCTGCCAGCGAACCTCCTATGTACTCGTTTTATTCTATCTTCACCATTTCTATAAGTATTTCAATTGGTGAATAAACCATGAATCCGAACAGCTGATGTCAGTTAGCAGAGATGTTCATTCCGATATAGTTTAACTAAATAAAACAGCAAATTGTCAAAAATTAATAGCAGATATTCTGGCTATGAAAATGGATACAGATAGTACAATTGGCATAACACAGAACAGTAGCAGTGATCGTCGCGTTGGCCTGGCACGACAAAAGAACGAGCTGATAAAAGTGTACGTCCTAAGAAAACCAAAATATCAATTAACTTGTACGACTACTTTCATTAGTTTTTTGTATAATTCTTTTGTATAATTTTGTATAATTCCCTCCCTCACCCTATCCCATCCCATATACCATTTATGTATATATTTATATATGTATAATATGTTTATCTGTGTATGTATTTAGTATTCAATTATTGTTAAGTTAAGGTACCCTTTTGGTACTTATTATAATTAGGTATATCTCAATTTAATCTCTGTTATGGGTTGGCTGGCAGAAATTGCCATTTGGCAATAAGTCCGCCCATTGTTCGATTATTTTTTAGTACAATAAAGATTATTTTATTTATTTATTTTATTTATTTATAATTCGACGTTTTATTTCAGTACATTTCCATCCCTAGTCCCAGCACCAAATAAGTTAACTAACTATGTTATGCAAGCATGTTTGTACAGTATACTGGACTGATATTGCCTTAGGCTCTATGATATAGATACTCCTCGTTCTGATACTCCTACTGTTTCTGCTATAAATTGTTATAAATTTCTCCTTCAGCATTTTAAATAAGTATATTATCCTTATTACAAGCCTTGATCTAAAGAACATCTAAAGAACGAAATCTAAAGAACCTGTAGTCAAGGGCGTCACCAGCCTCGGAGCTAGGAGGGGGCATTTTTTTTAAATCTTTTTTTTTAATATATATATAAATTGATATACTTAGCATAAAAACGTGTAAATAGCGGTGCAGGTGTAATTTTTTTGTGAGACATAGTCATGATGTCGGTCATGATGTATTTTTTTTATTTGAAAATCCAGGTATATAATACTCTGCACAATGTTATGTATGATAATTATTTTTTAAACTGATAGATTTTCATACTAATTTTAGAAAATTTATGCTATGATGAAAAAATGTGTTGTAGTAAAGAGATTTTTTGTAAGGTCTTACCATTTAGTATGAAAAAATAAATATCTATTCCAATCTCTTTTTATACTGCACAGTTAGCTTGAAAAGCTTGTGTAATGGAGTGGAGTAAGTCGGTAGCAGGGTTTAAACCTGCATCCGTCGAATTAACGGTCGAGTAGATTACCAACCCGGCTACCGACCACCTCTATTATTAAATAATGTTCTCAAGAACAAGAGCCAAAACTTGATCAAACTGATGTGTCAAAGTTAGCTGAAAGACATCGCTATATGTACACCTCGGATAGAATTTCTCCATGAAATTATGCATAAAATTTCCTTTGTTACGACTGTATATAAAAATAGCGGTTATTTAGGACATCTGCCAATTTCCGCTACCTGTCAAACCTTTATTCACTGAATTAGATATAATATTATAAATAATATAGATAGATATAAAAATAAAATAGATATAGAAACTGGTTTAGATATCATAATATAATGTGACATCTAAAATCACTTTGAAAACAGTTGGAGTTTTTTCGTTACTGTGAAGTTTCCATTCCTAGAAAATTCTCGTTCCCCTACGACCTTTTTCTAAATTATATTTTTAAGCACTCGACGTTCAAGAACTCTTTGGTTAAGACTCGTGACCCAAATATGACATCACGCTCATTTCCCACGGCATTAATGTTCAAAATCGCGTGAACAATCGCATGATAAAATGGTAAAAATAGGTTTAAAAATAGGGTTAATTTCGCTTCAATCAAAAAACTTTAACAGTAATTCCCTACATTTTATTGCATATAATCAGTACAAAAAAAAATTAAGCGACTTTCGGAAAACGAGTTTCTGTCTTTCGGGAAAGAGATCAGAGATATTTTTCACTTTTTTTTTTGAAAAGTCTATAAGTACAAGATAAAAAAAAATACGGTTCTTTCCTAGATAAAGGTTCAACGTATCTACTCCATTTTTCCAAAGCATGTTTAGTAACGGTTGTCGAGATCCAAGGTCTCCCGTTTTTAGATTTTTTTGAAATGTCAGTATGCATACTCTCAAATACTAGGTATTAATACCCTTATCAAGTAAATGGATATCAGATACGGATGTTAGGTATCTACGCGGAACCCAGTTACCTAATTTGTAGAAACTAATATTTACTCAGCTAATTGGTTAAGGGTAAATTTATCCATCACCTTGAGAAGTTGCTATTATAATAATATTAACGCTTCTGCCATTAATAAAATAAATAAATAATTTAATGTACTCGCACACGTATGCGAAAATTTATATTATTAGTTATTTACGTTAATTAGCTGGCTACGTTTCACGTAGACAAAATTCATTGTGTTATGAGCGAGCAATGACTTACCACCCATTCTAAATGTCTCTATTTAGGGTGCAAAGAGGCTAAATTCAGTGAGCATACAGGTATGTATAGTATTTTGTTGAGCATTTTCTTATAAGCACACCCACACACTTGTCACTGAGTATCCCACATTTGTAAACCAGTTATAGAAGATAGTGCAAGATACGATTCCTTTCGATTAAATAAAATAAAATAATTAAGGACGATGAAATTATAAGTCTAATCTGTCATAATGTAATATTAAAGTTAGCCCCTTTTTCCTCCTAGAGAAATTCGATATTCGTCACAGCTATATTGCTCTATATTGCTAAATACACACATTAATACATGCATACATATAGGTATTATTCTACCAAGGAAATCTAACGAAATAAAACTAATAGTAGCTAATCGGAATTAGTAACTTATATGCTTGAACATGAGTCTGGATTATCCTTTCCCGTCCTAAGTAAATATCAGGTCCGATAATCATTCATTTTGTAATCAGCTTGATCCTTTGTAACCCATCCGAATTAATTTGCGTCCAATAATACAAAAGGTTTCATTATTTTAATTATTTTGTTATTACACACAAATATCTGAATGCAAAGCCGCCTTGTTAGTAACAAAAAAATACGTTTACTTACTCCTATTTTGATACAACCACTGAATCCCTTGATGTATCCCTCTCGCGATAATGAAACGTTTCTGTGCATAGACTTAGGAATCAGTGGCGGATCCATAAGTCAGTTTTGGGGGGGCTGAATGTCGTCACATGGTAAAAAGTACTGTCACTCATGGTTTTGGACGGGGCTTCAGCCCCCTAGTTCCCCCCCCCCCCTGGATCCGCTAGTGGAAGGAATGGTACCTGATACCTATATTATTGTTGATAGAATACATACAAAATATACTAAAAACTGTTGTGCCTGTTTAGGTAAAAAATATAGCGGTATGAAGACAGGGGGGGCGAGAGGGGGGACACAAGCTAGAGATTTCTTATGTGATGTTAAAAATTATTTTACTTATCGACAATATCTACCTATACTAAGTCTTCAAAATTTAGAGCGAACTTTTTGATCTTCTCGGAAATAATTTCGGAGGTATTTCTGAGAAAATCAAAAAGTGAAAAGTGGGCGAACGCTGCCCTCTAAGTCTCCCCCGTCTATAGTTGCCGGCCCACTCAGCTTTTTGACAAATCCGGCTCTGAATCTAAGTGACTTTTGAATGAGCACAATATTATATTTGAGCACAAAATGTAGTTACAGTCATTTAATACAAGTTGGTACTTGGTCACTGTTGTCTCTGCCAATGAAAATGAGGTGGCGGTAGCCTGGTTGGTAACGCACTCGACTGTTAATCCGGTGGGCGCGGGTTTAATTCCCGACTTACTCCACTTCACAACACAAGCTTTCCAGCTTTCTGTGAAGTGTATGTACAAAGATGTATTTGGATTTATTTCAATAAACCCAAATACATTTAAAAAATGTAAAATACCGCCGCAATAGTAATCCATACCACCTGTGTAATATTAAGATCGAAAAGAGACACATAAAAAAGCAAACAGCGACGCTTCTAATACAAAGTATACGTTAGCAATGGGACCTTAGGGGATCAGTGTGGACCCAAAGGACGTAAATAACACACCTTATCGGTAATAAAACCAACCTCCGGCGGTACGGGAACAAAATGGTAGCTCCTTTGTGCTTCACAAGATTTAAAACTTAATTTATGTATTGTCAGTTCAAAGGGCCAAGGCTTTTCATATTTACAATAAAAACGGTGAGGTCAACATTATTATGAACTTAAAGGGCTTGGCTCCAAGAATGACGTCACAGTCATTTCCCAGGGCATTAAGGATCAAAATCGCGTGAACAATCGCATGATAAAATGGTGAAAATAGCCTTTTTTCCAATTTTTGGGGTTAATTTTGCGTCTATCAAAAAACTTTTACGGTTATTCCCTAGATTTAAGTGCACGTTATCACTACAAAAAAAATTACCCCGCGACTTTCGGGAAACGAGTTTCCGTCTTTCGGAAGTGTTTTTCAAATTTTTTTTTGAGAAATCTATACACGATATAAAAAATCTTTTACGGTTATTCCCTAGATAAACGTTCAATGCATCTACCCTATTTTTCTCCAAAGCATATTTAGTAACGGTTGTCGAGGTATAAGGTCTCCCGTTTTTAGAAATTTTTGCAATGTCGGTATGCATACCCTTAAACAGTTATTGAATTAGTGAATGTTACTTAGGTGTAATGTGATCACCTTAAACCAGCGAACGATCAGTCATAAGCCTGATGGAAAGTCCATCCTTCGCTGTGCATCTGTTGAGATATAACTACTTGTTAAGTTTTTTCAGATTTGAGAATCTTAAAACGATTTTTTATTAACGAAAGTCTCCTCAAAAATCATATTTCGTTTTTGATATATCTAAGTAAGTCTATAAACTTTAATCTGATATATTTTATCATTACTGTTTCATCAGATCAAAACTAATAAGTTAAATAGAATAAACATATACTCAAATTACAAAAAATAATGATTGGACCTTTCCCTACGAATCTATTGGGGTAAATCTTGAGTAATTTGGGGTTTTTAGATAAAAAGTTAAAATCTAGAATAACTCGAGAACCGTGAGACTTTGGACAAAGCTAAGTTTGGCTCAAAAGATCCCAAATGACCCCTTAAGAGGTTTGTATCTATCGATCAATCACTCTGTATAACATCATAATATTAATGGTTGCCTGTCTGTATTCGCTTAATGTTTTGTTATAAGACAAGCGCCCGAATTTATTTATTACCTTGCTGTATGAGAAATTGAACCTTATTGGCAGTTATTTTAACCGAAAATCATAAACTTTGTTTTATAGGTTAATTATTGAACATAAACTTGGGTTTATTGATTGTGGTCATGTCACTAATACCCAAGCCAATATGCTTAATTGAACTTAATATTTAATGCACACTCAAACGGTTTCCATACAACGCTGAAAACTCGTTTTAATTCAGGACAGCACTCACAAGATGGCGTTAGTAATCATTCTTATCTTGGCAATGAAATACTTTTATGTCATATACCTGAATAATAAAATGATATGAGCCCCTTTGAGACAAACATAATGATTCATTTAGAATTATGCGAACAACAATAAATTATACAATAAACCCAAACCCACAAATTCGATAAACCCAGATTCATTAAAAAATAAATTAGGTACGTATTTAGAATTACACGAAAAAAATACTTACCCACACTTTTATTCGGCCTTCTTCAAGCTTGTGTTGAATAAAGGTCTCCCATCCGCAGTACAAATTCGGATTACACTATCATTGAAGAAAAGACGAATGTTTGTATGCTGCTCATTCTTTTCGTATCAAATTGTTCACGGAATGACGAATAGTGACCACTTTTAGTATTGAAACATACATAATTTGATTAAACATTACAAAATACACATGTTTTTTCCAAATTAGACATACTTTTATACCACTTAATTCACCATTAAGCTTGTAAATAATTACACTTGGAAACAACTTTAAGGGGACAAAGAAACATTCGTCCCCTTGTCAAGGGTTTATTGTTTATTGTTTATTCTCTAATCATCCGTAGGCCCCTTTTAAAGCGCTTGGAATCGTCAGGTTTACATAGATATTAAACAAATATTACAAAATCAAATGCAATAAATTAAGAAGTCACAATGAAATCAATGTGACAAACAAAATTATAACAGGTGTGGTTTAGTTCAATGTAGGTCTGAATGTAAATTGTTCAGAACTACATTACGTCAATGATGGCTGCAGAATCTGAGAATGAAATCAGTATAAAACAGATATATGTATATTATTCAATGCAGGTCCGGATGTAAATGGTCCAAAACTGCATTTCGTCAACAATGGGTCAACAACGGGTCGATTGAAACATTTAGCAAATCATGGTGAATGAACGCATCATACCTCGCGACACCGACATGACAACTGGACAATATTATTAATAAAACATTGTGAAATAGTGAGCGAATACTAACAATATGCGTTTGCTTGAGACAATAAGGCTGGCCACACACGTCCCGAAGTTCAGTTCCGGAATCGACCGTTTTGCAAAAAGGTTCCGACCAAAACCTCTTTCTGAATTTAAAATCGGGGTGACGCTGAATCGACCGTTTTGCAAAAAAGTTCCGATCAAAACCTCTCTCTGAATTCAGCGTCACCCCGATTTTAAATTCAGAAAGAGGTTTTGGTCGGAACCTTTTTGCAAAACGGTCGATTCCGGAACTGAACTTCGGGACATTTGTGGCCAGCCTAATACACGGTTCAGTTATACGGGGTTATTCCCAATCAAAAGTGAAATCATCCCGTATAGCGAACCGCCTAAATTAAACACAGATGTCTTAAGACTGTGCAGACAAAAGGTTGTACAACACATAGCGTCTGGACCGCCCTTAAGGTTCAATTCTTTAATTAATTACCTATGTGCGTACTAACTAAAATGGAACATTCTATTTTTAATTATTTCATAGTGCCTAAAATAAATTGAAAACACACTAGTACGAAAAGATACAGAATTGGACCTAATGAATACATACACAAAATAAAATTGTAATTTAAAGTAAGTTTTTTTTATAAGATACTACCCATATTAGTTGAGTAAAAATCTACGAAGGAGGAGTCTACCTTACTAGACTAGTAACACTTCTTTGTCCCCTTAAAAGCTCTCGCATGTTTCTATATTAAATTATTCACTTTGTTAATTGATTAATGTCCAATTCCACCAACTTACACCTAGGCGGGGGACCACTAAATAATTTCCATACAAAAACAGTCCTAATGTAATGGATGAATAGAGCACAACAGCTAGAAGACCATAAATTCCATATGAAATTCTACATAAAACTCTAAGTAGGGGAAATTCTGGGCGAAGATATTTCGGCCCCTACCTTAGGAGAGTTATATGTAGAATTTCATATGGGATTTATGCTCTTCTAGTTGTTGTGCTCTATTCATCCATTACATTATCTCTGTTTTTGTATGGAAATTACTTACGGGTCCCCTGCCTAGGTGTAAGTTGGTGGGATTGGGTATAAGACCACTTCCAAATAACAGCCCACTAAGCCTAATATCAGAACAATAAAAAAAAAATTGGCAGCTTTCCTTTAGGTGGGTGAAGCAATTTGACAACAACATAAAATTATGTGCCAAAAATACAAAAAAGAATAGCGACTGGGTAACTTTCATGTTTAAAAATAACGTTTTTTAAATTATTATTTAAATTTGAGAACTTACATAATTCTCCAACTTTTTTCTTATTATGCTCTGCGAACGATCCCAGGAACTGTAATAGCAAAAACTATTTGTTCACCATTTTTCTATTCAATTGTAAGAGTAATTGTGGAATATTCCCGAAATATGTTACGAAATTAATTCTATAAAATTTCAGAAGACTTAATTTCTGTTTTTGATAATATTTTCTAATTAGGTAACTGTTAATTTCTGTTTTTTCATAATCATACTCATAATTGTCCAATGTCTGTTTATGAATTTATGTGTTCGCAACGCACGACGAAAATAAATAGTACCGTGATTATTATGCAAACTAATTAATCGAATGTATGAAATTTTGAAAATTTTCCTTAGACTAGCGCTTCACATCGGACAAAGAGTGTTGGTTCTAAAATACGTCTGAAGTTAATTAACTTGAAAAAGTTTGTAATTAGAACTGCAGGTGTTTGCTGAATACGAATCATACCGGCATACTATATAGTAGGTACGTATAGCCAAATGTAATGAATATAATTTTGATTAGGTACTATCTTTGATTATTGAAGTACCTAATCAAATTATTTTTAGTCGGTTCTATCAATTGGTACCTATGTATAATTTTGAGACAATCAAGTACATACCTACCTACCTATTATATTAATTATTGATTGAGAACGCAATACGAATTCTTTTCGAAATCATACTTACTGTAGGTATAGTAGGTACGTATGTAGAATTAGTATGGAAAGTAGGTGAGACCCTATGTTTTTTCTATACTATAGTCCAGTTCGCCACCTGTAAGAAGATGTTGGCTACGAAAAGTTTCGCATGGTCCTCTATTCGGCATGTTTCAATAATGCAAGACACACAAGGTTTCCCATGCACATGAACCCTTGCTCTTTACGGCACATAGTTCCTATTACAATGATATCAGAACATTATCAGGGCAGCATTATCAACAGCAATAGCAGGGGCATGGGAAAAGACTGAGCCTTATGATTTCCCTGATGTGTTCCTTCGATTAACTTTAAAGACTGTGGTAGAGTGGCAATATGAGTATGGGAATGACACAGGTAAAGAGGAGTCTTGTGGCTTTCACGGGTAGGTACCAACTAAAAAAGTCGACGATGTGAATCTGGTTTTACGACTTTCATCACGATGTTGGAGAGACGGGGAAAAGACGGAGCCTTGTGATCTTCCTGTGTTCTCTCGAGGAATTTTGAAGGGTGGAGTAGTAATAGTGGTTACACAAAAACATAATATGTTATTTAACCAAACCTCCGTGATTTTCACGGGTAGGTACCCACTAGTATTTTCTGATTAGGTAACTAGCAATTAAAACTCATTGCTTACAATTTGTTCACCATTTTTCTATTCCACTATACAAGTAATTGTGGAATATTCCAGAAATATGTTGTTATTTTTATAATTTAATTAATTCCACAAAATGTCAGAAGACTTAATTTCTGTTTTTCATAATATTTTCTAATTAGGTAACTAGCAATTAAAACTTATTGTAATTATTCTGGAAATAGACTGATATACGTAATTAAAAATCTTTATAGTTGTTTTTCTTACTACGCAACTTTGTATATAAAGAAAGTTTGTCGAATTGAAGCTCACCGCCATTTTGAGTCCCTCTTTTTTATCTATCAGACAATGTTTTATGTTATATAAATCATCGAGTGTACCATATAATAAGTCCAGGCGCTTATACATACGTGCAGTTTGTATATTTAATACGAACACCGAATTCCATCATTCTTGTCTTTTTATCTGGTTTAGATTTTCAGCCCCACTTTAAATGAACGAAGAAATAAGGATAGAATGGTAGGATTGATGCAAAGTATAAACGAAGATATTATTCATCACATTTCAAGCAGATTTTTATTGGTATTTTCTAAAATATTCATTGTAACAGCGCTTCATAACAAAATATATCAGTTATTATTGATTATTACATTGACTATTACATATTATTTATAAATAAATGAAATGGGTAACAATTTCTGATGAAAGAATATTATGAATGAATTTAGCAACAGTTCAAGAACCAAAAATAGTACAATATCTTAACAATAGGTGGTGTTTGAACTGTAGTAATATTAGAATGTGATATTAAGCTGCCGGCACACATTCAGAAAAGACTGTATGTAAGGCAGGAAACAGAGCAGAACAGATCAGTTTGATAGAATTCATTTGTGTAGGATCGACTTGAAAGAAGTTCCAATTTCTTTACAGAAATAATATGTTAATTCTAAATGCTAGTTGCAAGTGATTGTAAAGCAAAAATAGCTGATCTGTGAATATAATCATTTTCGAAAAGGTTTGATAAGTATTTTTTTTAGATTTATCAACGATATTGTATGACGCCCAACAACATGATAGATTTCGACTAAAATATTCTTTGAAATGCGCAACTGAAGTGAGGTGGACTGGTAATGTGTTTGACTGTCAATCAGACAGCGAAGGGTTCAATCCCGATGTATTGTTACTCCACTTCACGACACAAAGTCTTCTAATTAACGTGTACAAAAATGTATTTGAATTTATATTTCAATGAAACCAAATGAACTCAACGGAACAGATGTTGAAGTTTAAAAAATACTCTTCCTAATGATACTTTTTAATATGTATTGTATTATTTATTGCTATCCGCTTCATATGTAACAACATCAAGATATAGTACGCTACTTAAACAGACTTGGAAGAGTGGGGAGACACAGGATTATATGTACATTCATAGTCGGATAATATAAAATTACACACATTATGTAAGTTGCACAGGGAAAATGCATGAAATCGAACCCATATTTAAATATGTGATTTAATACACCTGGAACCTACTATCACATATGTCAGTGAATATTTTCTGATTAAATAGGTAGGTACTTTAATTTGCAAATGGGGGCGTCTTCGATTTTTTTCGCCACCTGAGTGCACTGCAGTAAATGGAGGCAGATCTATAGCATTTCTATGGCTAATAAACAAATTGTATGTTTTGTTTTGACTGTATTGACAGTTGTAAAGACTTCCATTTACTGAAGTGCCATCTAGTGAGTGGTAAAAACACGCCCCCAATGAATCCTTATCTTAGGATGCCTTGCGCATACTTTTACTTTTTATCAAGTAAAATGTGTAATTCTTTTTTGTGCGTTTTATAATACAGAAATGACAATATTTGACGGCCATCCATAACCATATTGCTGAAAAGAAAAGGCGGGTTAGTGGACTGTCCAAGTAGAAAGTCGCCGTAAACATGCGACTCGAAGGATGAATAAATAAATTAGTTTTAAATTCACAATTTTACCAAACCCAACACAATGCAGGCACGAAACATAGATACTGGATATCAAGTAATTATTTCAACAGATCAGTTAAGATTCAACTCGGAAAATAGAATATTTTCTAGGTTTTTTTAAGTCTATACATAGTGTTTTTTTTTATATTGTCTGTGTTTTGTAGTACTTTATTTAAGGTACATCCAAATATAATATGTACAACTGAATTTCCATTTCCCATTCTAAACATTTCATTATGCATACAATTTCTTATTAACGAGGATGTTAAATTATACGTAGTACACATACAAGCATTACAATGAAACACGATTATTGACATGTGTTATTCAAATTTTACAAAGCGTTATTTGACAACAACAAAAAAAAACAATATAATTAACTTTATTACGATAATTAATAAACATTTTGATAATAAACTACATATTAAACATACATTCATTAAAGCAAATAAATAGTCATAATATTACTACATGACTAAGGGATCACAGAATTATTTTTTGCATCAATGCAACATTTACAAAACACCAAAAGCTATAATTTTTTTTTTTTAAAAGAACAATGAAAGACATATGCCCGATCCCACCAACTACCACCTAGGAAGTAGACCCCTAAGGAATTTCCATACAAAACCACAGACAATTTGAGTGATTATTATAACTGTCATAACCTTGAAGATATAAATCCATACAAAATACAGCATGCAGCTCTACTTAGTTAGGTGCCCAAATATCTCCGCCCAGAATCTCCCTCACTTAAGTAGCTGCATGTTGTATTTTGTATGGATTTATATCTTCAAGGTTATGACAGTTATAATAATCACTCAAATTATCTGTGGTTTTGTATGGAAATTCCTTAGGGGTCTGCTTACTAGGTGGTAGTTGGTGGGATCGGGCATAAATGTGTTGGCACTACAAAAATATATTACGACAAATTAACAAATTCATAAGAATAATGCAACTGAACCATTTGAAGTCGAGGATTTGAATAGAAAACTCATTTTCATTTTAAAAATTTGCCAGCAGTTGAACTGATAATTCTAGAAAATTAATTTAAACAGAAAAAAGAGTCTCATAGCACAAAAACATCAATCTGAACCACAACTGATTTGGAGCAGATTAATTTATTCTCATATCTATAAAGTAAAGTCTGATTTTTGTACATGTTCGCACAACACCCGCATTTTACGATGGATTGCTGCGAAAATTTAGAATAACATTTGCGATAATATAGGCTGTGTCCTAAAGTCGCCGATTTTTGTAGAAAATACTTTTCCTAGGCGATGCCATGATGATGAGGGGATCCAAAGGTTGTGTGAAGTCGAGAGTGGTATCGTATGAAAGGGCTTTGGATAATAAATTCAGATCTTAAGCCACATTTTGTCCACCTCAAGCCTAAAAAGTGTGTCGAGTTGGTTTGTTAAATTTGTCATTGCGAAGTGCGGGTAACTCAGCTAGTATGTACATATTGCAGATTGTTGTATTTGGAACCAAGCCATTTTTACATTAAAAAATTATAAGTGTTACGACTATGTTTGACACCATGTTAATATCTTCAAATAGGTGTTTTCAATTTAGACAAATTTTACTTTAGATTACTGTTTTAGATGCCATAAGACTCAAACAGCAAAAAGCTAACACACTGTATAAACATGTAAGGTTTCACGTATTGGTTCAAAGTCCACAACAAACAAAAATATAATTACAGCAGAGCCTCTATAATCCAAACGAAACGTTCGAATTATAGTATGTAGACATTTTGAAAGTCATTTTTCGAAATAAAACAAAAATATTTTACATTATAATATATTTAAGTATGTATGTTAGATACAAGGCTATTAATCACACTTTTTTAATGAATCCCAATACAGTGCTTTGACGAGTAGTGTTTAGCGATATAGAAAATGCTTTATCCCTTAATTTGAGACAGAGACTGTGAGAAACGGCAGTTGCGGGGTCGTTCGGATTATAGAGGCGTTCGGATTAGCTGGGGTTCGGATTATCGAGGCTCTGCTGTACATTCATTTGTATAATATAGTATTACCTAATCCTACTTTACAATTTAAACACTAGTACTTATAAAATCCATTCTCGAGATATGTTGAATTACGCCAAACTTTTATTTATAGCATATTACACTTTTATACAATCATTATCCTTACTAAATATCAACAACAAAAATACACATGTAAAATATCCACACATCCATTAAAAAAAACACATCAATTCACATCAAAAATCCACAAATATTTATTTATGAATACACATAGGACTTTTTATACAATTTTAGAATAATTTATTACTATGGTGTCTCAAGTTATTCTTTTGATTTGATAGTTGATTTGAACATTTTATAATGAACGCAAATCATATGATAAATATATTTTGCATTCAAAATGCAACGAGATAAAAATAACAATAATTTTCTTCAACAGAGCCAAAGATATCTACATTGACACAACGCATTTACATTTCCAAAGTCGTCCCTAGCTAATGATTAACTGGCAATGCAATGAATATTTTTTTCGTGACAAATCGATTCTGGTCCCTTTGTCTTATTTAGTTTTCCTCAAATACACACCATAATAAATAAATTAATTAATTAATATGTACAACATAAGTCAAGCACCTTTTTCAATTATGATAAATTATTGATATTTCACAATCAAAGGAGCACGGACAGATCATGATCCTTTGATTTTAATTGTTAAAATACATAAGTGCAATCTTGTGAGTTAAAAATTTTGTTGATTGTGTTAGTAATTACTAATACTACTAAATAAAACCATATACTATGGATAGGAACAAAGCTACTTAGGAACTCCTGTTCATTCGATTGAATTTTGTTTATTCCACACCCTCGAACTATTTTCGAAAGTCATTCCATTTTCTTCTTCTTCTAGTATCCACTGAGTGATTTCATAGTGATGTAAATGCTCAACATTAACATCGATATTGAATACCATCGATATCATTTAATTTAATCAAACAATGCGAAATCAAGTCAAAGAAATGGCGTCATACACACTATCATAGTGTTGTATTGAAACAAATGAATTTGAGCGGATCTAGTCAGTATGACGAAAATAATTCGATTAGGTACTTCAGTAATCAAAGATTTACTCCTAACACCATCTTATAAATATTGTATTCTTATAGTTACTAACACCATCAACAAAATTATAAATTCAAAACAGATGTAGGTATAACTCAAAATATTTTATCATTGTAATATCTTTGTACCTATAATAAACATTTTTGTTTGCCATTTTATATTGTCAAGGAACAGAATTATAACAAACTAGTATATAACTTTGTCCATTACTTTCTCTGTTCCAACACAAGTAAGCCACTTAGCTGCAAGTGAGTTTGTGCAATTCCTAATTAATATAGGAACTCATTGCTTTTAGAACAAACACAAGGAAAGAGGGGAACAGATATAATATAATTAATAATACATGTTTATAAACCACATGATTACAATAATACATCCATAATACACATCTGGTAGTGACTGGAGAACATCGTTATTGCTTTTGTTTTATTAAACAGTCGTATTAGGTACCTAACTAAACCTCTAAGTATTGAAAACACACAATACATAATAATATATATTTCATCAAATACACAGATATAAAACAACTTGACTATACTACTTGACATGCCTAACCTATTGAAACGATGCTAAGTGATTACATTTTTATACATATTAACAATTTTACAATACATACCTACTTTATACCATATAGTCTCTCCTAACTTACACTTTGAGATGTATTATTTATTGAAATTCTATCTAAGTTAATTTAATGTACAGGGACCTACTTACAATTTTATGACAGCAAATTTCTGAAACGAGCTTTTTAAATGAAATGTTTCAAAAAAACCGACGCAATGAAATACGTTAGAGAGGTACTCGAGATAATTCCAGCCGGGGTGAGCAGCCGGGGTCAGTCGTAAGCCCGACAATGTTTATCCTCAATTCTTCTACACTGTTGTAGGAATACTGCAGATACTATGTAGACAATTATTGTATCATTTAGTAATGAAATCATATCAAGATCAAATCATGCCAAAATTAATCAGTTTGTCAATATCATCAGTGACGAAGGACCAAAAAGAAGAAATATCCAACATAAACTGCCCTAAAACTACCTACCACACACTGAAATTTTCTTATACTTTTAGAAAATAGCTAATACAGGGTAAAAAGTTGATTTCAAAGTATGATATCTACCAGTAGATAGGTTAGAATTTCCATGGTAAACATCTAACAACGCATGCGTCCAGTCCTTCATCCTGAAATACTGATGGCAATGAGCGTCTCCCTTGTCAGCGTCTACGTGGTGGAGATGTCCCCATATCCTGAGCAGATTGAGAAGTCTGTCTCGTCATAGAGGGTCTTCTCTGCGGTATGACAAACTCCGCTGTACGTTGGGGCGTCACAAAGGGATTGGGGCCTGCGTATGGACCTGATATGGAACCTTGCCTCTGAGGTATTCGTCTTGGAGGACTTTGTGAGAGTACAGGACTACCACTAGACACTTGTGCTGCAGGTGTGTGAATAGGAGAACTCTGTGTTGTAGGCCTGTCAAAATAATACAAGATTACAGTAAAAACAGATAGAAAGTTTATTGGTTTTGTTGCAGAATTGAAGACAAGACTAGACACTAGAATTTTACAGGATTATCAGTTAGATAGTTTTGAATGTTTGCAATTAGCTGGACATGATTGCGGAATTTTGATAAATTCACCCTAGTGAATACTAAACTACCATAATAAAAGTTCTTTCAGAAAAAAAGGTGGTCTACATGCGAGGTATCGTGAATCATAATATGACTGAAGAATATTGAAAGGTTCTGTGAGATTCTTGGAGCAATATGTAGTGCAGTCAGTAAAAAAATGTGAGCATACTTGAGCCAATGAAATCAGTGCAACCTCGTGTAACCATTTCCATGACCAATTTTTTTAAACCAACTACATATTATGTATGTACCAGTAAAAATGAAAATGTGTAGGTACATATCAAAGTACCTACTTGCAAGATAGGTACTTTGATTGGTTATTGTGGGGGTGCACAAAGATTTGGATATATTACAAACCCTGATAAACAGTTAGTACGGAGAATGGTAGATATTAAATAGTGATTTAATAATGTCTCGAGAGTCCCACTACTGAAGTTCCTTGGGAGACTGGACATCCTCCACAGAGACACTGAATATAACAGTTACAACATTTATCACACCGTTTTCTAAAAAGGACGCATTATTTCTCTCAATATTTAGAATGAACATATCAATAATAAATCTATTAGTACCTTGAATCCTGTGTGTCTGGCATAGTGTTGTGTCGTCCCATTCCTGGTGGTGGAGGTTTCCTCGGTGGAATAGCTGGAGGTGACCCTTGACTCATTTGCCTAAATGCTGGTTCGTGCGGGACACTAGGAGCTGGTCTACCTTTCAAAGATCCTTCTCTGGATACACTTCCTCCTTGAGACGCCTGACGTGGGGGAATCAAAGGAGGGGGAGGATGTTTAGGGGGAGGTACGGCACCGGGACTCGCCGCTCGATCCGACATTACACTCTTCATAACGAACTGAGAAACTGGAGGAGCTTTTTCCATTTCTACTTCAGACTGTCTTCTGACTGGTTGCGCCTGTTTAGCGACAGTGGTAACAGGTGGGGTTTGAATGGGAGGATTACTGACAGTTGCCTCATCGTGTTTGACACTATCATCAGGCCGAGACGGACATCTGGCAGCTTGTTGGAGAATCTGTTTCTTTTGTTCTTGACCGGCGGCTAAGTATGAAAATACACACAACACTGCGTAACATATTTGTTCAGCCTGCAACAAGAGTTGGAGAAAAAATATATATCAAAAAAATATATCAAATACCATACGTTCATTTTATAAATAATAATGTTTTTTTATGTTAAGAAATCAAAACATGCATGACAAAAATAAGCTCATATGTTACTATAGTTTTTTATGGTTTTATGAAAATATTGGAAAATGAATTGACAAGATAACATAATTCTTCAATGAAATTCACTACCCATATCTGACAGTAAGGGAGTAAGGGTGTAATTAGAGAGCTATACAGACATACAAGTGTTATATGAATCCTTTATGAGTATATTAAAGCAACACTAAAAGTTAATATTTGTAGTGAATACTGGGATGGATTTGTAAAAAAAAAATTTTTTTGCTATCTATGGTGTGGTGGGATCCGAAGCCGTCGATATATTATCTAAGCCCTGACATTCAAATAACATCTCCATGGTATACCAACTCTTATCGTGACGTCACCTTGTCTTGGTGACAAACACTTGATCAACGGAACATTTTTTCCCATACATTTCTTTTAATCTTTGGTGACGTCATCATCGCCAAATGTCACTTAGACGTGGCCTCCATGATAATATTACGCGAGCCTCGCGGGATCATTTACAATCAATGAGCTTGTTTTTGTATGAACTTTCTAAATGATTGAAACATGCAGATACGAAATGCCACATGACAAAATAAAAAAAAAGAATGAAAAATAATAAAAGGTCTTACAAAAAAATAAAACAACAGATGTGTATCCGGAGGTGCACAACTAATGATAAAGTTACAAAGAGGGGGTTTCTAGATGAAAGTCTCGGTTCAATCTGTGCGTGAAGGAAATAGAGAAATAACGATGGATACTCTTTGATAGTTCACTTGCCTAAAACACAACAACAAATAGTGAAGTAAAACAATATAACAGTAACAAAATAAACAGTCAATACAAAATTATAAAGATACAGAAATATTGTGCAAGTAAGGTTATACAGTTTCATACAATCAAATAACATAAGATCGATATTACGATGCATACAACTAGCTACACATACAAGCTTCCCTAATCACTCTAATGATTTCTATTCTACTATCAGGATGGCATTCATCAGTGGTGTCCATTGATTGCCAGTTGGTTAAGGATGAACATGATAAAATAGTCTCTTCTCCATTCTTCTCGGGCATACCGTGTGTAGGTTGACGATGTTGTCGAGCTTTTGTCCTACTTGCTGAGGCCATCTTCAGGACTAATGTAGTAGCTTCTTGGCTGTGATGTGTATGTGCTGTATGAAGTATTTACTTGTGCAGCGTGAGCAGTGTAGTGAAAGGTAGTA
The DNA here is from genome assembly GCA_963576895.1 of Ceraclea dissimilis. Taxonomy (NCBI): domain Eukaryota; kingdom Metazoa; phylum Arthropoda; class Insecta; order Trichoptera; family Leptoceridae; genus Ceraclea; species Ceraclea dissimilis. Next base: position 4,664,127 of record OY756360.1, read on the forward strand.
TGTGTTGTAGTGTATGAGATGTTAACTGTTGCAGCGAGAGCAGGTCGTGAGTGTGTCGTAGAGTTGTGTCGGTAGATGGTATCTCGACAACATCGACAACCTACACACGGTACACCCGGGAAGAATGGAGAAGAGATTAACAAGGACCGTGAAAATCTACAAAGCTATATAATAAAATAGTTTCCCTATGTCCACAATACATAGCCAATGCAAATGACTGTCAAATAAATACTGTCACTACTATTTGCTCTTAATTATTTTACTTTAGCAGCTTTTATTCCTAATGCTCTGATCTTATTTTCACCCTGTGGGTTAAAAAATAATACGATCATCCTCCGCAGAATGTGAAACAAGTCATTAATTGTAAGAAAGTCTCTAAGGTGAATACAAGAAAAAACACCAACGAATATGATAGGGGAATCTAAATAACTTAAATAAATCAGTAACTAATAAGAATCAATTCAAGATAACAGTGAATGGATGTGCAAAGTAAGAACATGATTTATAAGTGATAAAATAAAAAGTTGAGATCTTATTATTAAGACGTAATATTTTCCGCTAATAAACTATATTGTCACATACCATAGAAGATCTGTATTTCCTTTGGATAACTTGTCGAGTCTTAGGATCTGAAAAGAGACACAATAGTTCATGCTACAAGAGTTACGATCATTTGAGTTTTCACACTATTATGAAAATATTATTCATCTAATTCAGTTGTAAAGTATCCTTTTAGAAAAGCAAAATGATTCATTCAATATCTTGAATACATTCATTATTTTGCTGTACATAGCCCATCCCATATAATTCTTGATTCTTTATTTATTTTTAAGTATACAATCCAGAATCATTGAGAATTTACAACAATGCATTGTGTTCGACACAACATTTAGGTTTACCTACTGTAGTGTACAAGAAGGTACCTACTAGGATTGGTACGTACAAGCATTTATAGCCCTGTGAATGTGAAGACGAAGTATCAGCGGATGTTGTGAATAATTTGAAATGGTTGGGACGTTTAGAGAGAATAAATGATGAGAGGATAACAAAGAAAATATGTGTAAGAGTAAGAAGAGGTGTAAGGAAATGCGGCCGTCCAAGAATCACATGACTCGACCACGTAGATCAGATTCTCAGGATGGACGTGTTCTGAGTAAAAGAAATCGTAGAGTGTGTATGACAAATTGGATGAATATGACGGAAGCACAAAGTGTTTAAGGATAGGAAAGTCTTACAATCTGTACTCTCTGCCTACCCCGCAAGGGATGCGGTGTGAGGGGGGGGTAGAACAGAATACGTAGATAAGCATAATATAAAATTACTTACTAAATTCCTCCAATATAAAGACCCCACCCTGAGTGAAGCACTTTCTGATGTGTTCCAGTCGTACAAAGAACTGAAATAAAAAACACACCATCATTATTTGTCTTTCAGAAACATTGCTAAATATACATTCCTCTACTGAACCACTACATCACTACAGTAAGGAGGCACTTTCAAACATGTTACAACTCGTCAACACACTACCAAAATCTCTGAGAGTAATCATTACAATCATTTCTTTGCCAAGGACTTGAATTTTCTTCACATTATATCGCCTCTGGTACATATCGACAGGTCTAGCTGAAGTCATATTTTTTTTGTGCAAATATTGCACTCTGTATGTTCCGAGTTGAATCGGGTACTGTGTGCGTATATAGAGGGGGCCGAGGCCCCCCCCCCCCCTTCAGTATTGTGGCCCCACTCGCAGCCGAGTCAAGCAAAAAAATATACCAGAACTAAATCATACTTTAACAAGAATGGACTGTAATGACATTTGAATTGGTAATATCTCAGCATGATTTTGAGATTTGTAATCGTATGTAAATATGTTTATAACATGTTTGAAAAACTATGTTCCCCAATGAAATGCATCTAAAATGTGTCGACTTGCTACTACAAGCATGCGTAATGCCAGAATATTGAAATTATGAGAAGTTTCAACTACACAATTATTAATTTCTAACGTTTAGGATAAACCAAAGCATAGTAAAAGTAAAGAAAATTGCTTGTTTGTAAGTATGTATGGTACTCCTCTGTCTCCCAATTGAATGAAATTGTGGATTGTCGGTTACAACTAAAGACATGACCAACACCTGCAGTCATCTACAGTCTACTTTCTTTCAGAAATCTCACGGAGCAAACTTGGTTTAGTGTTGCTTGATATGATAATTGTTAGAACAAACTGGCAACTTTGTTTTTCAAACTTGTAATGGCGGTTTAAAGGGATTATCGGAGTATTTTTTTCTTTATCCAACTCGCAAAACTATCTTGCCTTTAAAATGATTTCTGTAGCACTGCTCTGTAATATTTTCGGCATTGTAGGTTACTTGTAAAAGATACAATGTGAGAATATTGCAGACCTTTGACAGCTCTTATGACAAGATTCGACAATTAGGGCTACCAACAATACAATCTTGAACTCCACTTGCAGCTAACGTCCACCGGGTGCCAAGATATAGTAAATAGATAATACATGATTCAAGTAAGAAGTAAAGATAACACATCTTATGGTACACATACACCTACGAGGTCCTATTATAAAAAAAGCAAATTAAAAATAAAAGCACCACCTAAACATTTTTCAATACTCGTATTAACAGACTGCTTTGGTTTCTAAAAATTGTTACTGCACTACAAAAACATTCCTTTAATAAACTAATAATTATCTACATACGATAAATTTGAATAAAAAACTGTATTTGCGACGCAGTGTTTGGGTGTGTGCATATTGTATGTAAAAAATGTGATTAAATGTGTATGAAAATACTCAATTTATCTACCCATAACACAAGTAATAATTAACTAGTAATTCATAATATTTCCCTTTAAAAAAACCTCACTAACAATAGATGGCCTGGCTTTAAGAATCTAGAAGTTAGGAAAATAATATGAAGATAAATTTTATGTGCTGGAAGAAAGACGTGTAAAGAAATGTGGAAAGTTTACACTTCTTTTAAAGCAGTCTTTCTTATTGTGTAATACATAACAAATTCACAATTATTTGATCAAACATTGTTTCGTAGTACCTGTGAGGTTTTGGGGTGAATTTCATACAAATTTTCATAAAATAACTATACCTTGCAAGGCTACCAAAATTCAACCGTATAAAGCTAGCATGCAAGTTTTATGTGGGTATTTCCAGGGTGGTCTATAGACGGGCTAGCAGTGAAAGAAATTAAATCAACAGTGATTTAGGTGATTTCTCTGCTAATTTCTTTTATTATTTTTTATATTTAGTAGGCTGATTTCGCTGAATATCGCAAATTGTGTCTGTGAAGAACTATCCAGTCTATTCTTGAGGGTGAACTGAATCTGGTGATTTATCTCAAGCACTGACAGTCCTATTAGACAACAATTGTTTTAATTTTTTATTTGCCTATTACCATTTATTATGAAGGGAGAGGTAGTTTGCTGGAATAGATTGCCTCTAGGCAATAAGCAGGTCCATTGTGCGTATCTTAGTATATGTCAATAAAGAGTTTATTATTATTATTATAGCATAAATTTTGATAGAATGCGGAAAAATCTCCTAAATTGATAACAAGCTAGCTAAAAATAAAAATGTTCAAGCAGTATTTGCTACAATGAAGCCATAAGCATAAAATATATTATTTTACAATAATAATACAGAATAATGGCGGCATGCAAATCAGCAGTTGGGATGTGAGGGAAATACGGAACAGTGGCCATCATACAGTCATCTAAACATGACTCGACCCACCCAGAGCCTAGCCATGAAACTTTAGAGATGGTCAACTCTATGGTTTCATTAACATTAATTGTATTATAACCTTATAAAGACAACAAGAATATGAACAACAACAATTCACTATAAATATAGTCCATAACATTATGTAGAAATCAGAACATTGTAAAGAAATAACCAAATAGAAATGACAGTCAGTTAAATGGTTACATGTTAAGTATAACAAAGTAGGGAACAAATATATGGCGATTAAAAAGACAGGGTGAATGAAACGATTAACATGTAATAGGATAAACAATTATTTAGAAAAAATAATTACGTTTAATAGATAATTCCCATCACCGATTATTTATTATAGACTACAATGTTTTGTTCATGGTGTTAGTACTTCTACACATCTATAATTAAATATAATGGTAACAGTATTTCTACACCATTGTATTTAATAATTATAATGGTAACAGTATTTCTACACCATTGTATTAAATAATTATAATGGTAACAGTACTTCTACATCATTGTATTAAATAATTATAATGGTAACAATACTTCTACACATCTATAAAAAATATGTATCTGTGTCAGTACTGCCGTAATAAATTATAATGGTGTCAGTACTTGTACGCCATTCTATTAAATTTCTACACCTTTGCGACAAATTACATCTGTACTTCTATTTGTACGTATAATAATAAAATCTAAATCAGTGACATGCTTTTTTATCTTAAATTTTGCTTTGCCTTAATGGCACTCACCAACTAATCATTTTTAATTAACAAATTTTATACAATCCAGAAACATAAAATAAAAACAAATATGAACATTAATTATTTCTAAAATTTTGAACCAAACAAATAAGAAATAATACACAATAACAGTATTTTATTGTACAATTTTCATTGTGAGATTTTATTAATTGCCAACTAAAAGAATGCTAAAAAGATTGAAATGATTGAAAAGCCTCAAAAACTACAGGAAAGCCGTCTACTCTAAACAGTGAATTGCTAAGATGTGGTAAGACAGTTTAGTCTAATTATTATTAGTATATTATTAAATCGTGTTCTGGTGATATATATGTAGGTATATATTAGAGTATTAGGAGTAACAAGTGTGTTAGTAGTAGCGGACAGATAGTAGAACCAACGAGTACCTCGTAGTCCTGACGATGTCAGATGTTCACAAGGGCAAGTCCAGAGGAGATATAAAACAAAACATTCAATTAGTTCACCACAACCTACATCTCTAACTTATAATATCAACACTACCTAGACACTGCACTGCACTGCACTGCACCAGGCAATGCCAATTACTTGTGGTGGATGACACATTAACAGTAGTACCTATTATCTTCATTATACACATAATCAAAAGGGGGCCTAAACCCAAGGACCATCTCAAAAGTTCCTAAGCATCTGGCTGAGCTTTTCCATTTACCCGTACTCATATTCATTACATTTTTACTTTTAATAACACTTCATTATTATTATCAACTGTTGTAATAATGAAAAAGCTCGGTAATATAGTAATTCATCGTGTGATATTATTACAATCACCTGACGAGGATAATTATTATTTATACAATAATAATAATTAATATATGTGGGAGGGATTAATATGAAAGTTTTCTGCATCGTAGTGATTAATATAAATAGTAGGTATAATATAATCATTCAATAAAAGTTTACGTAGCAAATAGAAGAATACAGTAAAGTAGTAGGCCAACAGACAGCAGCATGCAAACATTGAAACCAGGAAAATATTAGGAAATTATTATCATTTAGTATTATAAACTTTATCCAATAGACAATATTTTACTATGGGTTATTATTGTAAGGTAAAACAAATGAAAATAAATTAAAAGAATTACAATTATATTACGAACAAGGCTTAATTTCAATTTTAATGTTTTTATCAAAATATAATCTATTGCCATAAAAATAATAATCAAACAAAAGGAATTAGTTATTTAGATTATTGTAATAATTAGTTACGTGTATAGTATGATATAATAATAAATAGGTGTAATATTAAAATCACAAACAATTAAGGTAATACAGATTGCAAGCACAACGTAGGCGGGGAAACAAATAATTTTTTTTTCTGTTTACGGGGAATCAATATTCATTAAAAAGAAAACAAATAAAACAATAATTATAGTGCCGTTGAAATATTCACTAAAACATTTTTTAACAATAATTTCATATCTAATAATAATGAGGAAAATTTGAGAGGTCCTTGCTAACTAAAGAATTTCTTACAACATTCAAATGAAAAGAAATAATACGATTTAGTATTTCAATCATTATACAATTCAGTATTCCTAAAGAGAAAACAAGTCAATCGAAAGTAGAATCTTCTAATTAATATTTATCTGAATTAATTTACAAAAAAACAAACCAAACGAGGAAATTCTAATTGGTTAAGAATACGGATAAAAACTTGTCTGTTTGCAAAACATCAAAATATTTAGCATGGAAGAGTATAGTGACAAAATACTCTACAGAAAAAGTGACAATGGTATTTCAAATACCTTCACTGACTACGTAACTAAATAAATATAATTAAGAAAAAGAATGAGGTGTAGCAATTACCAAGAAGAATTAAATACTGAAATGCTATGGAATTCTGAAATACTAAATACTGCAAGAATTGTGATATTCGAATAGAAGGCACATACAATAGTATATTGTTATACCATGGTTTGTGCTTGCAGATTCAAAACGAATCACAGATAGTGTGATAGGTCAGATAAAATCTATAAATGGATGAACCTGAGCTATTTTATGTTATGATAATTTTGCCACAATGCGTTCCCACAAACAGGTAGCCGTCAATATAAATAATTTGGGGACACAACACGAATACAATATAATGTAATAATTGGAAGCACCACAAGAAAAAAGCTTAATTAAGTAAATGTAATAAGAAATCTGCTGAAAAAATTATATTCCACAATACCTTCAATATTTATCATGTCATTTTTATTGCAAGATACAAAAAAGAAATAAAAAACACTTGGATGTTCCTTGATATTCTATTGCTTATGGCAACAATTACTTACTGTTTGATTTGTATTATGAATACTGTTTGAGGTTATGTGTAATGTAAAACTGTTGAGTAAATATGTATTTAAATTGTCTTTCTTTTGCAGACATCAAGATTATTTGTTCAATAATGTTTCTGCATAACGTAAATAAATCATCAGTAAAAAAAAAACCTTTTTTATGTATCAACAGCAGTGAATCCAAATAACAGTAATAAGAAAACATCCTTATAGGACAAAATTAAATTAAAAACAATGTTGATTAACTGCGTCAATTTTCCTACATAAACTATGACGATTCAACTTTTTTCCCAAGATTCTACTTGACTGTTTCACCTTTTATCCCAACATTTGTACATAACTATATAAAGTCATGACTTGTCAGGTAGTCTTTACAGATCAGCCATTGTAATTCCACCAAATTCTACTACGCCAAAAGAAAAAAAATGGATTCACCACTTTTCAAATCAAATAGTGTGTATAATTAAACTAAACCCATAATAGTTATGCCCATATCGGTACAAATGACATTGGTTACAGCATTCTAACCAAATAACCAGACGGCTTTTGTTAAACAATCCCCGTCATTCAGAACCCTCTGGTTTCACAATTGTTAACAATGCAACGAATATAATTTTAACAACAGTTTGAATAATTCTCAAAATTAAAAGTGTTACATTTTGTGTGATGGAATAACTGAAAAAACAATAATTTAACTTGAGGAGAAACATGATTGAACTATAGCAGTTCAAGAATACGAAAGCATTTTAAGGAATATAATATTGAGAGTAATAAATATATATGGGAATGTATAATATGTAGTACGTAGATTGTATTGCACAACATATAGAGTGAATAGTAGTAATGATGTGTGTGAGTATCTTTAGTCGTACCTTGCTGTGCTGGAAGAGAAGGCCGACACCCTCCATGCAGACCTGAATCAAACCTCCTTCTCCTGTCGTACAATCCTGAATGGGGAATTCTCCCCCGAGTTCAGAGGCGACTCCACCCCCACCACCGCGCTCCATGGCTTCTTTGATGCAATAATATAATGCTTTACACTGTAAAATATAATACACCATGTTGCTTAACTTCAATACAAAACACTCTAAGACAATCTAATGTAGTCAGACAAAGTGTATTGTCAATGAGTTGTTTGTTTGCCTTCTTTTGCCTCTAGGATCATAGGTTCTATTGTCAAATTAAATACCTATTCACCAATGTTTTTCAAAGGTAATAGTGTTATAAGCCGCATGGATCACCATGGATATGTGATGCGCAATGCAGCTACTAGTAATATTACCAAGTATCCAACTGCCATAGTCTATGTGCATTGCTGGAAGCTGCTCACAAAACAGTCCACCGTGAAACATTGTGCCGTCAGTTAAGTGGAAGTCCAATTACAATGTAACTTAAGTAACCCCGTTAATTAAAATTATTTATTAATTATAAAATTTACAAAATAAGTCACCTTTCTCGTGTAATATTTGTGCAGTTGTGTCTGTCCTCCATTCCTCCTCCATAGACAAAGCACTTTTATCTTGGGACTGTATGTCATGTTGACTAATCTCTCGTACCACCAGCGTTCTACAATGGAGCCTACATTTTGAGACAAACAAACATTTATATATTGCCAATCAAACTGTAGTATGGTATGTTGAAAAAATGATACTTTCTAACAACAATACAATGATACCTAAATAAATACGAACATGAATACAAAAAAATCACATGTGACGTATCATTGAACACCTTTTTGGAAAAAAAAATGTTTCGGTATTATGTATTTAGTATTATGAAAATTCAAAGTATCATTGTGACATTCCACTTTTCTTTGCATTTTTAAAAACGGTATAGCTCTTCACAAAAGAAAACTTCAAATGACATTTTTACATAACCACTCTCCCAATTTAGAGCGCATAATAGATGTAATTACTGCTATCTTTTACCACAAGTGTGTACTGGCTTTGGTGGTGAATCTTTTAGGCAACTTTGAAAATCTTTTAAAAACTGTTTGATAAAAGTGAAACAAAAATGAATCACATATTATTACAAAAGAAAAGGCAAAATAAATTTACCAAGTAAACGAAAGCGGCATGAAGTCCAAATTACAATAACAAAACAATACTTGCTTGATTGTAGTGCGCACCTTGTGTTGATCTCAATATCAATCCATCGTCCCTGACTTCCATAAACCTGAGCTCCCCCGATGCATCCGTGCCCTGGTGAACCGTGAATGACTGCCGATGTATCAGCCGAGATCCAAGGGGCTTCAAGTCTATATCATTCCCATGCTTAACAAAGGAGAAAAATAGCAGAACGATGAGATAGATACAATTGTAATATTACAGCATTTCATACAATGTGGGATAGCTAGTAACAGGTGTGCAAAGGCCAACTGCCTAGCAAAAAAAGAGACATTTAGAATCTCACCATGAAATAATTATAGTAGACAACAAAATTAAAGAGCTTTTGGATTTAGTGTATTACGGGTCGACCAGATCCTAAAGGAAGGACGCCTTTGGAGTAGAAAGAATCGTAGAGTACGAACGACGAATTGCAGTAATTTGATGGAAGCAAGGAGTGTGTCTAAGCATAGGGCAGTCTGGCATTCTGTCCTCTCTCCTTGCCCTGCAAGGGACTCCGAGGGAGGGAATAGATAGATACACTTTTTAGTGAAAAAAAACTGAATTTAGTGCAAAACTTCTCTACTTACCAGGTTCCCAATCTGATCCAATAACTGATTGACTTCTTGACTATAAACTAATCCAATATGACTTTTGGCTAACAGTCTTCTAACTTTGTTTCTGATATGATTAGAGTCGCATCCCAACATTACTAGTGAAGCTGTGAGATTATACAATCCAGTTGATAGGAGGCGGTCTTCTTCATGCTCTAAACGTTTCCTTTCCGTATCGCTGAGGCATTTGTATCGTTCCATCATTTCACCTGGACCCTGGTCAACAAAAAAACATATCAAAGTTAACGTACAAAAAGACATTGCTAAGAGGCAAACTCACTATGAGTAATTTCTTTAATACTATTCTTAAAAGACACAGGGACCAAACATAAGAATATGTATGTTAAGTATGCAAATTGTGCGAGAGTATTTACAATGAAAGCATAAAATACATTATGATAATAGAAAGAGTGGAATCAAGTCTAAATCGACTACATGATTGGTGTAGTTGGTCAGACTGCGGACTTCCAACCAAGAGATGCCAGGTTTGAATCTCAGTGTTGACCGCTCATTTCACAATACAAGCTTTTAGTACCTATACTTTGAAGTTACAAAAAAATATTTGGGTTTATGTATGTACATTGTACAAGCCCAGATTCTACTGAAAAAACTGGGAAGGGTCACCACTTACGAGAACCATTACTTTAAGTTGGAAGCAAAAATGAAATATGCAAACCTGATCCATTCCAATCATATCTCGTTCTTGGCTGACGGCATCAAGAAAGGCATCTTCCCAAAACTGCATCTGATCCCATAATGTTGATCTTTCTTTACCTAAAATAATGCAAAATCAATTCAAATTATTAGATTGTTACCATAATCTCAACTTCAACACAATCACGCCTGGAAAACCTTCATACATGAAAAGTGTCTTACCCAGTAATCCCTGGAACATATAAGTCCTTCCACTGTCGGGGGAAGGTGTTGGAGATGTGTTGACAATATGCCCTCCAGTGTACCTGAAGCCTGTACTCAGCGAGGACTTGGATGACCACACACTGGATGTTCTCTGTTTGTTTGTTTTTGGGAACTGAAAGGAATGAAAGAAATACATAGTTGAAATATTAAGGAACAAAACACATGTCCTAATAAATTCTGTTGTCATGACTTACATACGATAATGAAATCTGCAATTTTACTGCAATTTTAATGTCACAGAAAGATCCCATGTATGTATGTATTTTTCTTTGCCTATTTAAGTGGGAATTTCAACAACTAAGATGCTTACGAAAAAACTGGTGTCATTAAATTAATAATGTGGATTATGAATTAAGTTTTCCAAAGCAGTTTTTTAATCAATTGATGAATTAAATGGAAATGGAAAAATGTAAGTTCAAAACTAAGAAATGTGTTAGTATATGGTGATTATAGCTTAAAGTAAAATGTAAAAAAGTAAATGATTGATAGTATTTATAAAGTAATCTCAAAATATACAATGCCCAACAAAATAAAGAATTGCATGTTTAAAAAAATGAAAAAAAAATTATTTCTTTCCTTCTCACATAAAGAATAGTTTGTGACGTGAAGTAGAGTGAACAATATATGTACCTTAGAAGTAAAATCTAATTACTCAATGACTACAAAATATCTACATTAATGATTCAAAAATCTACAGAAACCAAAACAAACTCTATTCTAATGAAAAATCTAAAATGATGACTATTTAAAAATGTCTTATACTTACATTAGATTGTTGTACCTCTGTGTCGGAGACAGTAGATCTAAAAGAAGCCCGATGATTTGCAAACGCATTGGGATGATTAGTTGTGATAGATCCCGTCTCAGCCAGGGATGAATCAGACCCGTGCAGTGTGCCCTAACCCACAAACACACGACTAGACAACACAGTATCTCTACAAGGGACTAACAATACAACACATGCCACATGACACACGGCAAGGCAAAGCGGAAATATAATATTTGTCTTTGTATTGTAGGGCAGTAGGTATATTACAATGTGTTACAAAATTATAAACCCTTTGTACAAAACTAAAATGTTTGAGCTCTCAGTATATTTACAAACAACTACAGGAATTTTTCGTAAATTTCAAAGTATTAGTCGTGGAAATAAGGTGAAAACAGTTAGTATATCATTATTCTGGCCAGCATTTCAGCCATTTAAAAAAAAGCATTAAAAGAATTTGACAAAATATTTACAATGGCAACACTGGAAAATATAATATCAAGATGTGTTCTACTCCTGGTTTCAAATAACTTGGCCACTGGCTGCATAGTAATTCTATAGAAAAAGTGTCACAAGTAAGGTGAAACGAAATGTAGAATAAAATTTGAATTTGAATTTAAAACTTTACAATCTGCAAGGAAGCTGTGGAAATTGGAGGGATATTTTATCAAATCCATCAACTTTGTAGTGTTTTTACTGCAAGCGGAGTTTTCTGCGAAGGGTTCTTGTAATTAATACAGGTATAAAATTTCTATAACATTGACTCTAAGCACACAGCTGATGTACTTCAGTTTAATATTATCAAATCATTAGACCAAATATAGAGACAGGTCCACATCAACTCTTAAAACAATAACTGACAAAGCAAGGTTCATTACAATTAGGTATTATACCTCTAATTGTTATTATATACAGGTTATGCTAATGTAACCCCATTTAGTAAATATAAGTGCGTCAAGTGAGGAGAGGACACTTACTGAAGTTAGCTAAACTATTATTAAACCACTACTGGGTGACATATTAAAATAATATCATGTCACTACATTCATGTAACACATTCATTAATTGACAATTCTTTCAATTTCTAGTTTCCATTAAACATTGATTGAGAAAAAAATCTTGCATTTTTTGTAGGGAATAAATTAATAGGTATGCGTTTAGATTTCTTCTAAAATTTGGTTTTCAGGAAAAAGGGATAAACACTTGTTTGTAATATCGTCACATGAGAATAACATGCTTCTAACTCATAAGACAAAAATGTCGAGAAAAATGAGATCAAAGATTCAAACACTCGTATCTTAGAAAAACTGGAACTTAACTGAACTGTTACAATGTTGTTATTCTCAGGTGACGATAGGGTAACTCGGTCTTTATACAAAGCCCTATTGTTTTAAAATTATTGTAAATTTAATAAAAGGTATTCTCACCTCAGACTCGAAGGACGTCAGTTTACTGAGCAGCATGTTTCTCTTCTGATTCAACATGTCCTTGAACATATCTGTGGTTGTTTGAGAATCTGGTGGCTCCATTTCCGATTCCGGAAACTTCAAACCAGGAGGATCTAAAAGAGAATACACAAGGAATTCAAAATGTGGAAAAAAATTGCCCAACATTTTCTACGAACACACTTAATCAATAATGTAGAAAATTTCTAAATATTTACCATTCTGTGAATTCTTCCTGGATGAAGGTGATGAGGGACTAGCTGATCCAATATTGTCTTTACTTCCAAATGGACTGAAACCTCTGGCTAACTGTAATGTGCTCATCTGACTTTCACCTGAGTCGTCCACGGCGATAATTTCCTTCGTCCAGAAATGCGTGTGAGCTATTTCCGTCAACTGAAACACGGACGCCATTCCTCCAAGTCCAAAATTGGCAAACGTCACTTCTAAACCATGGACGACAGCTAAAAGTACTTTTAAAATACCCTTCCAGACATTTTTAGGGACGCAAACATCTTCAATATGATCATCGGGAGATATTTTTCTATTTAATGTTTTGTTCAGCTTACTCAACACTAGATTTCTATATGATTCGTCTTCCATTAATTTTTTTAATCTGTTCAATTTCAACCAGCCAACACCTTCTCCATCCAGGACTTGTACAATCACATCATTCAAAAAGTTTTGATTCTCCGTGTTGGTGCTGGTTCTATCGTGAGGCGGTCTGTGTGGGTCATCTTGCTGGGATGCATTTGTGTGTATAATAAGTGGAGATCGTTGGACCAGGCCTTTATTTCCCTGAGGGAACGGCCCAAACGTCTGCGACTTTTCGGTGTTCTTCTGTTTAGCTTGCTGGGCTTGCGCTTGTTGTTTGGATTGTTGTTGAGGTTGGTTCTGTTTTGCTTTATCTGCAAGATAGAAAATATGCCATTAATATTTCACAAGCAGGTAACAAGATAATAGAAATTCATACCTTCACGGAATTTCGAAAAACCAGAAAAAAATAGGTATGCATGTCCATTAACAACACATAAATATGTATGTGATTTTCATTGCAATTTAAAGAAAGACATTTAGGCACAATAATTTGGATACAAATGCACATGGTAGGTAATATAATATGTAAGGCAGAATTTATATAGACTTACTTTTTCCAAAGAAGTCGCTAAACATACTGGAGGTGGAAGCGGCAATTCCATTGAGATCTGAACTAATGTTGGAGAAGAAATCCCTGTGAGTGGTGGTGATGATGTTAGTAGTCTGGACAGTAGTCTGAGAAGAATCTCTCCGGCTACTAGGTGGACTACCACTACTACTCCATGAATCAGTCTGTTAAAAATAGTACACAGTTAGGAAGTTAATTATTAAAGATACACAGGCATTTAGATTCAACAATAAACAAGATCTAAGGTTTATAATTACAGGAAAAGATTTGCTGTGAACGAGTTTAACTATCCACACAAAGGAACAACTGGTGAAAGCCTTGATTATGTTTTTTTTATGGCTCAGGGACATGGATAATTTGTGTCTTTGAAAGGGAGAGTATATTATCTATGCTTTTAAGATTCAGCTCTGGAGAAGACTACGGAGAATGAATGCAAATAAAACTAAAAAGATTAAATATACATTACCTTCAATAATCCCTTCTTCGTGGCTACTTCTTTGGCACTCTTGGTCAAGTCATCAAACGTCGTCTTCCCAACATACGTCAGATCCTCAAAGGTGTTCTTACTGACACCAGCTGCATTCTTACTAGCTTCCAAAGCACTCTTGGAAGCCACTTGGACACTCTTAGATGCTTCTTCAGCTGCTTTCTTTGCATGAACAGTTAACTGAAATATGAAATGATAATATGAGAACCAGAATCCAAAAAAATGACCAAATAATTCAATTTAGCTTTCGATGATCAAATACAGATATTTCCAGTAATCCAAAATCTCTAAATGCCTGTCTTCTACGCTACTTGCACACCGCATTCTTGCGATTCATTTAATAGGCTTGCAACTTGCTCTACAGTTTCATCTACTCAATATGTATCTGTTCTTGAAAAGGGACATACATATTCAATCCAGGCTAATCTGGAATAGCCATACATTCGCATCTCCAAAATTTGTAAATTGTACCATTAAACCCTTCCCATACACAAGTACCTACTTTTTTTGGGAAGGTTAGTGTGTTAAAGAACTTGTTGATTTGATGTATATGTATGTATGAAATGTAATATGTACTACTTTTTTTAATAATTAAAAAAAATATTATTATTATCTGCTGCAAACATAGGAGATTCTAGAATCACAAACTGCCAACCTTATCCATGTGTGCCAACAACCCATCCTGACTTCCTTGCCTGCTGACTAACTCCTTGGCTTGTGATGTGAAATGTTCAAATATGGATCCCTGTGAGCCCTGCCTGGTGACTCCGTGCCCTGAAGTATTGCTGCCTGAAGATGACACACTTCCTGTTTGACTCGTTGAACCGAAGGATCCAGTGCGACTCAAAATGTTACTAGCTTGTTTCTGAAAACAAAATAAATAAGATACACATAGGTACATGCACAAAGGAAGTCACAGTAGACCTACTTTGGTCACAGATACGCAGGGGATAAACGGTCCCCTGACCTAACAGAAAAAAAAAACTGGCCTATCCAGCCAGATACCGGATAGTAGCAAAATATCCTGCTGATACCGGATATGTTGGCACACCTCACACCTTCCTGTCAAATATGCAATTTGTGGAGTTGGATATGCTGCACTGAAGAAAGTTTCACAATGCACCAATTTGTCATATAATTTATCAAATGTCAATAAAACTCACGGGTGAAACGGGCTTAGGTCCTCGCAGCGACCCTCTCTGTGGTATAGCAGAATGACTCTTGTTGCTTGGAGTTGAGGACCAATCTGAATCACTGGTGCTAGTGCTGTCTTGCTTGGCAGGTTGCTGTGTCGCCTGAGCACCTCCCACAATAGTCTTGGTTGTGACGGTTGAATTGGAATCAGATTCATTCTCCACACTGCCACTTCGTTCTTTGGTCTGGAAGTACAAAAACACTCAATTATTTTGCTTGCTAAGAACCATGCTAAGAATTTAGAACAGATACTTAACGACCCAAAACTAACCAGCAATGTAATATGCACACAACAGTTAACATTGGATAAATTGCAGTGGTCGGGAGCCCGACTACGAATATGGTTAACTGCTGAGTTTACTGTCTGTGAAGCTTTAAAAGATCATGTGCCTACGCTATTTTTGTTACAACTGGTGGTTAATACAGCGCTTTAGTACTGTTCGGGTAGGCATGGGTTCATTTCCCGATCCTGAGTTACTCCACTTCACGACACAAGCTTTTCTAGGTTACTGTGCAATGCGCAGTGTATAAAAATGAATTTGAGTGTATTTCGATAAACCCAGATTCATTTATTTATTAAAAAAAAAAAAAAATTCTTTAACTTACAGTTGTGCCAGGAGCTATGGGTCTAGCAGCATCTTCCATATGTAAATTGTCTTCAGCTTGGTTGTCTTCGGAAATATCGGAGCGGTCAGAAGATGACGGGGTGGGACTAGGAGATCGAGATCTTGAGCGTGCAGCATGTGGAGCTTGGCCCGACGGATACAGTAAACTGCTCGGAGGATGATATACCTGGAAGTAAAATTGTGCAATTGAAAATAGTATGATAAACAGGTGATAAAACAGTTAACTCTAATTATCAAAATATCACGCAAATGCGTGACATGTGAAATGGTGAAAAATTGCAAGAATTGGGGTAACCGGCGAATATTTTTTTTTGTATTGATTTAAAAAATAATCTTATGTGTGAATCTATATAATATATGTAATCAAATAGAGATAACCAGCTAATTCATTACATCTTCTTCAGCAATAATGGTCACTTTCCGAGTTAATAATTAATATTTTCCAGGTTTAAAATTGACTTTAGAGTTAATACTTTCTGAGTTAAGAACGAGATGAATGTATAAATTTTGCTTACAGTTTTAGGATCTAAGGAAGACGACAAAGTCATAGGGATCTGCGACTGGACTACGGCACCATAGACTTCTCCCAAACCATGATGAACTTGATTACCAGCTAGAAAACCTGAAATGAATCACAAACAATCAACACGATGACTCAATTTTTCCTTCAATATCTCCATTTGTAATAAAATAATTTCTTAATATTACTTGGTGAAAGATCCGAGGATGCCATCTCGGATACAAAGTCACTGAGTGATGAGTATGATGAGCTGGTGCTCTCCGCCGCTTCAGAATCGGAACCACTTTCATCTGTAACAAAATAAATATTTTTATAGTTAAATTTAAAAAATGCAAATGAAATGTCTAAGAGCGTAGATAGAATTACCTTCATTTTTCAGTATATTGTAGGCAATCTAACCAAACCTGTAATCAAACCTAATTTAACCTTTATATTGCAGCAGACCAAAAAAAAATACAAGCCGGGACATGAGGTATGAAACCGATGACAATGCCGGTAAACCGGGATGTCTAGCAACCCCTTTATTAAAATGTAGCCTTCCATAAAAGAGAAATAGTTTCAGTTTCATACTTTTCGTAAATAAGTTATTTTTCTGTTTATGTTTTTATGCCTATTTTTTAACGATTGGCATAAGTACAAGATTGTGCTCAATTCTTATAAAACAGAACTTATTGCTAATGAATTATACCTGTTGGTTGATGCTCCTGCCGCTGAAGACATCTCAAAGCTCCGTTGAGAGAGCTACCATCATCCCATACGGGGAATCGGAGAGGATCCAAGGCATTAGCAAACCATTTAGGTTTATCCCCAATTTGATGAGGATCAAACACTCCAGTGTGAACTCTCAAGAAAGCTACATTGCTCGGAGTCAGGGACCATTCGGCTAGGAACTCTACTGCCTGAAAATAATTAGAAAAAATCAATACATAATTCAATGTATTTAATATTATGTTATCAATTCACACAAACTTATGACTTACCTGTGTCCTGGCAAATTTATTCAAGAAGTGCGTTGTCCTCGGTCTTGACCGCAGGAAACTGTTGATTTGAAAGGCAACTACGGGTCTAGGATATAACCTTAAAGTTCTTGTGTGCTCTGTGAAGTTCGCAAGGAGATTTTGCGAATTGAAAAACCTAACCTAAAAAAGTGATAAAACAATTTGTTAAACAAAAACCGATAAACCAGTTCTACGTTTGATGTTATATTCCTAAGAATTTAGGCCTTTATATGAAGCATAAAATCCATCAGAAATAAAATAATTATTACCATGGCTACTCGAGTAGCAACATCCACAGAATCCACATCATTGCCATAGATAAGTGGGTTGAATCCCGAGAAGCCTTGCCCCTGAGATATAGACAGCCTCCCTGCTGCCGGCCCTGCAGGTCCCGATACAGATTGTCTCTGCGTCGGCGTGGAAGTCCCAGTTGGAGATCTGCTGTCGGGAATAGGAGAAGGCTGACGATGAGATGGTGAGGTGTTTGTTGATGACTCGGGTGTGTGATAGCGACTATTTTGTACGCTACAAACAGAACAATATCGTGTCCGTGTGAAGTGCGTGTATGTGCTTTAGTATCAGTGCTAATTATATTCAATCAGTGTTTTTTCATCAAATTTAGAAAAAATGTACAAGTATATTATTGCCTAAAGCGTACCATCATATAAAGAAAGGACATAACTCTTACTGCACTGCTACGGAATAATAGATTCGATGCATTACACATATTAGATCCACCTCTCTTTATAAACGCAATATCACTTGGTGCCTTTCTTTTTATCATGGTACAACAGATTGGAATAAAATTGAATTAAATTTGTGCATTTCACACAAGGCTGATAATTGAGTGAATGGTTTGTGAGAATTAGGAATATATTTTGTGTAATACTGTAATTTCGTTCAATGGGATCTGAGACATTAGACACATTCAGTTCATACTCGTATTTACAGCTAGTAATACCATAATTATACTATGGGCGATAATTTAGCACACCGGGTGCAATTCCTTCAATAGGGTACTTGTATTTTTTTATCGATCAAAAAATATATTAAATCGATAGTTCTACTTACTATAATTACAAACGTAATTTTAATTCACCCATTACAGTTAATGTACCGAAAACCAAAATAAAATAAAAAACATGCAATCGTTGCAGTGTAGTGTTTGGGACAATATTGAAGAAATGATGGGGACTCTAATATTGTGCTGAAACTTATTGTGAAAAGTATTCATGTGATCATTCAACATTGATGTGTGATCAGAATCATTACACAGAGACATAAAGTGATAGTAATTTGGTGCCAGAATTTATATTGACCACACATGATGAAATATTAAACCGTAATTATGATGTGTTTCAGAATGACAGTCCATAATATTATGAAGATGAATGTCCCCAGTGGCGGATCCAGGATACAGGAACTTTGGGGGGGCTGAAGGCCGTCGCACGCAAATATGACCTTGGGGTACGAAAATGTGAATAGCGCCACAGGCGATTTTTTTTTTAAATGGATGAAGTGTTATGAAACAAACAGTAGGCTTTTAGCAGTAGGATTTTTTTTTTAGAAAAATCGGTTAAGTGATAAGATAAACGCAACATATTTAATTAGCGCTGCAGGTGAATTTTTTTTACCAAATAATATAAGTACCTAGTTGTTTTAGAAAATTCATGACATGATGAGAAAACAATGTGATAATAATGCGATTCTTCGAAAACTAGTTGTATTTAAAGTACTGTCACACATGGTTCTGGAGGGGTCTTCAGCCCCCTAGGCTCCCCTGGATCCGTTAGTGAATGTCCCTGTGTTTAGTGCCAATAAACCTACATAGATGGCAGCACTAGTTCATATGAGTGAGTTTATTATGGAGAAGATAAAACATGAATTTCATTACTTGTACAACATTACAGCTATACTTACATCAAAATGGATGGATATTTTACTGCCAAGTCGTTAAATTTGTAGGTATTATTAATTTATTAATAAACAGTACAATCTGTCACGAAGGAGATGGTTTTGGATGAGGGCGCTACTTGTAACTTTTTGACAACCATACTAACACTTTCAAAGAAAATGTCAATGTTTCCAGCAAACAAAACTGTAGTTCCCAAATAATTTGAAACCATATCTTTCTTGTCACACTGTATAGAGATTATGACACATATATTTTGATACAGCTTGTATTATTACTTCTGTAGAACCATCTTGGATACATACACTTAAAGTTTATATGAACAAATATATTCATTACATTGTTCCGTATAGTGTGATGC
This sequence comes from Ceraclea dissimilis, assembly GCA_963576895.1. Classification (NCBI taxonomy): domain Eukaryota; kingdom Metazoa; phylum Arthropoda; class Insecta; order Trichoptera; family Leptoceridae; genus Ceraclea; species Ceraclea dissimilis. The sequence continues at coordinate 4,684,050 of OY756360.1, forward strand.
TTCCTAGTTCACAATTATTGAGGCTGTTTCCCCTCGATGTTTAGTAAAGTACCATCGATAAAATGTGTTTAATTCACTTACGTCAATGTGGCGCCCCCTAGGTTGTCTCTCTTGGAAGGAAGAAGTGTCGGAGCAACGGTCGCTGTGGCTTGACTACTGCTTCCGTTTGCAGACATGTTGCTGAGAGCCTGATACATGATATCATTAATTAGTATGTAATAACGCACTTGATGTAGAGAATTCCACCTACTACAAAGAAACTGTGTTATCCATTTCCATGTCGTTCGTTCTTCGAGTTTCACTGTGGGTCGAGTGGTTGAGTAACCGAGCTTTTGGCAGCGATACGAATGCCATCTTCAGGGTGAAGTAGTTTGTGTATGTAAAAGTCCGTCGAGGTATCAGTAATTTACTGCCGCAGCATGAGCAGTGGTGTGTTGAAGCGTGACGTTATTGTGATCAGAATAACTCAACCACTAGACACGCCGTGAAACCCGAAGAACAAACAACATGGAAATGGATTCATCACGCTGCGAAAGCCTACAAGATTATTAAACTGTGTGTGTGTGTGAGAAAACAACTATGGGTAGACCTTTTTGTACATATTTACTGGTTTAATCTGACTTTTTACACAAAAAAGTGTTTATAAAGATACCATGGATCAACACAGCGAGCAAACACAATATAGTATTGTAAATCTCAGTCTCAGAAATGTTTAGTGGGAAAAACTGCATGTATGAGAAATGTTATGTACATGATGGAAGGCAGGGATGTCTGTGGAGTCCTGTCCTATCTGCTTATCCTGCAAGGGATACAGCATGGTAGTAAGGCAAACTGTCTTTATGTTGATAATATTATGATGTAAATTGCAAGCACTACCCACACAAAACAACCCACTCGTGTGGACTTCAAAGTTGTGGTACAAAATACAAACCATTTCTCTACTAGTAGGAACATATAGTAAGGAAAGTAAACATAATATGTATTATACAAGGTGTGTGAAGTGATCAAATAATAAATTCATTTAAAAAAACTATCTGGGGTTACTGGTAACATTACATATGCATTACGGAAAAGAATGGTCTGCTCGGAAGACCACTAAAGAGACAGAAGGTGAAGAGAACTCGATATCTCAAAAGTTTGTGGAAATTAGAAAAAAGGAAACAAATTTTTAGTTGTCAATGTATAAAAGTATGTGTCGTGAATAACAGAATACATAGTCAGCGCTGAGAATTGAGCCTAGTACCTCGTGCTTGAAATATCTGCACTCTAACCAACTGAGCCGACCATGTACTTAAACTTCGTTTTAAAATTGACATTAAAAGAAATTAACATATAAAAACTGCATTAATGAATTCCAATAACCCCATATGTATTTCTATAACTACATTTATAAAACAAATACTACCAACTTTAAAAAAACACTACTGATATAAAATACAAAATTAATTACTGTAGATCCAACTTGGTCCATCAACTGCATTGCCTAAGGAAAGAATTAACTTGTCAATAAACAAATATTAAAACTCATTTTCATAACATATTATTGTGCATCAGTTATATAAATATTTACTGAATTATGTCAGGGATGAAATAAAACATTACTGTGTGCTTTAGTGTTTACAAAAGTGATTATTACAGAGAAAATATTACAACATATGACATCATGTAAGAAACAGATAATTCCGAGATATTAGAGATCATATTAACAAAGAGAGGTAAGAGGAGAAAATACGAACTCCATTGAATGACAAGGTCTTACAATCCCCTGTAAAGATCCCCTTAAAAAAAAGTTTTTGTGATTATAAATCAGCTTACACGAATTTAAAAATCATTATTGAAATGACTTTGGACCAAATACCATACAAAAAAAATTACTTTCTTTTTACATAAAAAATTATTAAATCTTATTTTCCCGAATTTGTAATCAAAACTTTCTTTCTAGAGTTAATATTAGATTTTTATTTATACAGGAATGAGTTTTGATTTCTCTAAAGACATATAAACAATTTTCATTACACAATGAAAGTTTACAACAAACCACACAAATCCCAACCGTAAAAGTTTTGCTTTAGTAAATAAACACGCACACAACTTAACTAAAATACACACAGTCATAATACGCAATACCGAAGTTCGGTAACCCTTTGGGGTTAATTAAACAAAGGGAAAGTTACTTGTATTGAATTATTAGAGAACTATTCAGAGTTATCTGTTTTATAATAGTAATAAATTATTGTAAGTTATGAATAAAATAATGTAATACAATGAGACAGTGCAATATAAATATGATTGCCTATTAGTGTGAGTAGGTTTCAAATTATTTTTCATAACAGTTGCAATAATAATTACCTGTTTCAAATGATTCTTCAGTATAGTTCCCTCCGGTTCGGGGAGACTTGGTAAGTCTTGATCCGACCCAGTGGGTGGTGTTAATTTATTCGAGTCTAAATCTATGATCCAAATGTCATCGGGTAATCTGAAAAAAAAATGAAATATGGTTTGGAGGCTATTTTAGGTGAAGTGAAGGTAACTGTAACAAGACCATGGCCCAGGACAGAGACCAATGGAGAGAAGTTGTAGCCGCCCTATGCTCTAAGGAATTAGAGAAACAAAAGAAGAAGAAGAGAAGATAACTGAGCACAGCTGGACGATAGATTACTCACCAAAAAGAGAATATATGTGGTTGAGAAATTCAGAATAATTGATACCTATATAGAAAAATATATTAATAAACTTACCGAAAATTTTTCTTGTACATCAGAAAACTAGCTGGAATTCCTATCACAAACGGTGTAGGTGCTAAGAGGAGCTGCTCAGCGCAACTCATACACGTTGGCAAGAGAGGAATAACGGGAAACATGTACTCCAGTGGATAAATCATTGTCACAAAGGCCATCACAGACATTGACAATGCATTGTAATCCCTTGATTGTAAAACTAATTTGTTCTCCAGAAGAATTAACGTTAATACCTTTAAACATGTGTCTACACCTGGAAGATTACAATAATATAGGTACTATTAATATATGTTTCAACCATTAAATATTTGTTGTAGATATTTTGCAAATAAAATTAATATATAGTACAGCAGAGCCTCGATAATCCGAACCCCAGCTAATCTGAACGCCTATATAATCCGAAACGACCCCGCAACCGCCGTTTTTCACAGCCTCTGTCTCACATTAAGAGATAAAGCATTTTCTATGTCGCTAAACACTACTCGTCAAAGCACTATATTGGGATTCCTTCAAAAAGTGTGATTTATAGCCTTGTATCTAGCATACATACTTAAATAAATACATTATGATGTAAATTATTTTGGTTTTATTTCGGAAAATATCTTTCTAAATGTATACATACTATAATCCGAACACTTCGTACATCTGAAGAGGGTATAAATTTTCGGTGTTCGGATTATAGAGGCTCTGCTGTAGTAGATAGTAATAAGAAAGGGATTGAGCACAAAGTTTTAGTTTTCATAAAATGAAATTCTTCTGATAAACCTGAATGAAATTTCTCAACTATATTGAGTTGATAGTATGAATTATAAATACATAGTTGAATAGCTTACCCAATAAAGAATAGCTTACCGAATATTATTGAATATATATTGAAATGCTTATTGAATAGCTTACCCAATAGCTTACCCAATAAATTATAAATACATAGTTGAATAGCTTACCCAATAATAAATAGCTTACCCAATAATTCCAAAGGCAAATGGAGTGGAAAATCAACCAAAGAGAATCTCGTGTGGTCCGGTAAGGCAAATGTCAAAGGTTCGTGTACAGAAGGAGACAGAACTTCTACTTCTATCCTCGTCTTACCCGGTATTGGAACAGGCGCTGAGAGTAATCTTAAAATCCATGTTTCTATTTCTTTGACGTCGTGTATTACTATACTTGGTGTATTATCATAAGACTGACCAGTCAAAACAGACCACACTGTGTCCCTGTAAAAGGAAATGATCAGATGATCACAAAGAGAGTTAACATTATTTTCCCCGAACAAGTCAAAGAGTTTAATAACTCCCATTGTGAGATATTTCATATAGATTGATATATAAGATCTATGTATTGAGAAATATATTCATTCATCAGATTTTACTACATATGTGCAACATGATGTTTATTACGATTGTCTCATGAATTCATTTGTGTCATATAATAATTATTGACGTCAATGCTAGCTGGAAACTTTTACATTCCATCTAGTATTTGATTGCATATTTTAAATGCTGGTTGGATCCTTCATACGCCTATCACCAATGATCTTGTATCGTATTTGCCGCTGTAACCTTTCTCCCCTCCCTCATTATTGAACTCTATTGTCTATGTACATGTGCCAATTATTATAAGTTCAAATGACGATTCCAAGTGTTCAGTTCGACCTAGGGAAGATATACTACAATAAACAATATAAAAAATGACAAATCAGCTTACCTTCCAGTTTGCCTGGAGGCGCCGACCCTTCTAGGACTAGAGGATTCATTGCAGGCGTCTATTAACTTCTTTAGGATAAAAAGGCACTCACGAAATATGGAAAAGAATGGATGATGAGATAAAAGACAAAGGGATGTGAGGGAATGGTTTCGTATTCTCTGTAACAAAAGATGCATCTCAATATTTAACTGTATTTCTTAAAAAAACTTTGATAGTAATTACGGAATCGCTGAGGGAACCTGGATGGGGAAGGGTCAGACCAAAGCCCTATATCCAGCAGTGGAGGGAAGAAGGCTAATAAGAAGAAGAAGACTGATGAACCTAGTTGCGAAATAGTCTATAATTTTTTTTACACAACAATAAGCAACACTATAAACTAGTGTATCAGACATTTCTATTCACTATAATTAGCAAGACAATACTAGGTACTCATGAGTCATGAACCCTACTTTAAAACAGATGTTTATTGAAATTCAAGTCCTCGTTACAAAAGCAAGAGTTTTTAAACAATAAGTCTATTACGTGTTCAAACAACTACCCTCCACTTAAAGAATCCTTTCAATTTCAAAATTAGACTTGTCATTAAATAACAATGCCTCTGAAAATAGCTTTGGATTCAATCCATTCCGACTTTTTGTATAAGTCATTTACTAACTAACTAAACTATATTTATATCACAATTATTGTGATATTGTATGGATTTAATTTCATTTGGTTTTGTATAGACACAAAAGCACTCTTTAGGGGTGGATTGCCACAATGTATTAATAAATAAATTACCTAATTAAAACTAGGTATTTATACCATCATTGTGCAACTAAATTGAAATGTAAGGTTTATAAATTATGTAAATGAAGCTAAAAGGGGTTGGATAAAGTGTAAATAATGGACTGAAAATAATTTGAGGTTATGTAAACTTGCCTGTCTTTTTCTGGAAGCCCTAGGACTCGGTGAATGACTCCCTCCACTTTCGGAGTCTGGCGCTGGTATGATGCCTAACCTCGGCGCATTCGAGGCCAGTTGTCCAGGAATATCTGAACTTCTTCGTCGTCCTCCACCGCCACTAAAACATTCTCTGTCCGAATCGCTCGGCGCAACATTGCTGCTTCTGTAGTCACTAAAACAAATTATTTCAGAATATAACACTCGCTTATAACAGTGCGGGAACATCACCAAGGGTACAAATACACTTAAGCAATTTCAAATTCAAACATAAATGTTTAATTTAACACGAAATATGCCTCAAATATACCAAAAAGATACAGGATTCTTGAAAAATGCCGAAAAATGACAAGAAATAGAAAAAACTGCCCCGTCATGGTCCTGGTCCTGTCACAGAGCTCAGAGCTGTCAAAGTATTTTGAAAAAGGAATCCCCCTCACACCACCAAAGAAAATTTCAGCGAATGTCAAACTTTGAGAAAACATTTCACAAAATTATGATAAGTTTAATTAAATAAATTCATTAAAACATGGATAAGTCGTTAAAACGCTTGAATAATTAATTAAAACTCGTTTTAGAAACAAATTTTACAAGTTTATTATTAATGAAATTGACATTATAATCTAACCTTGAAAACGCCGAATCGGAACTCTTCTCCATACTTTTCCTCCATGAATCTCTCCTAAAAGTTGTAGATCTCTCCCCCCTCGGAGCACCTAGTCCCGGTCCATGAGCAGATTTTTCAATTGGTCTGTAGAAGTTCACACATATCCCATACCTCGTTTTTCCTGCATTAAAATAACATATTATGTTTTATTGACCCAATTATGTTGAGTACTGACTACGTAATATTTCATGTCAGTACGAAAATCGACCAACCGACAAATTAATATTCAAAGCGAATTTTAAAAAATTATAGGTACACGTATAGCTTACACACTGTTTTTTTTACCATTATATGTATCTACAACACAACCTACGTATCGAATAATTTACACTCTAACTACGTTGTATTCGAAATATTTTTACGCAGTTTGATCCATTTAAGGGCGAAACGGCGTAAAAGGCTTATAATTCAGAAGCATAGAATATATATTATCTAAGTTCAGAAGGCTAATAACCAGTTTAGTATTAAAGCAACAAAATCATTTCTTGAATAAACGTGTGGGACGAAGTATTTTTTTTTTCAATTTAGCATTCTGTGTAAAAATGACTCTTTACGACTTGACCATACCTAAATATAGTAAATTACCTACGTAGTATAAACAAATCATAGAGGAATATGATTTATTAGATCATGAAATAGTATTTTCAATATTTTTATAATCCTTTCAAACCATTCAGGATCTGAGCACTTTATGTTGAATTAGAAACTCCATTTGGCTTTCGCATTTGGTCGAATATTTTCGTACCTAGATCCATACAATTATCAACACTTAATTATACTGTTATCATTTCAATTTAGGTATACAGGTACGTTGTTCAAGTTGATTCAAATGCATTGCATATTACTATAACAATGTATTGCTTTTAATGCCCATTAAATCATCGGAACATTGTACAATCATAATAATTATTCGTAACATTATCTATTATTATAATAAATTGATATTTTGCCATATTTACGGCATGTCCTGGATTTTTCTGAATTACTTCTATTTAAAAACTTATTAATTCTTTAATTCTACATTTTTTTACAACTGATTGTAGATAACTTATTTATTAAAGCATTTCCACGCAGACCCAACCCGATTTTTTTAGTTAATGCTGGTAAATTATTATCGAATGAAATAATTAAAAACAAAAATTATGAAAAAATAACAAAAATACTGTATTTTACGTCCGCAAGTTTATTGCAGACAATCCAGAGATCTTTCGAAGCTTGAGTTTATAAATCCCCACTAAAGATGAAGCATTAATATTTTAATAAGCTTCGAAAGTTCTCTGTTTTGTATGCAATAAACAGTGTTTTTGTTATTTTATCATATTTTATTGTTGAAATGTACTTCCATAAAGTTAATCTTCCTACTATCACCAAGTTAATGAAAAATATCTTACCAGAATCTTTATCAGTCAAAGTAAAAACGAAAGAAGAGGCTTCTCTCAAGGCTGTGCGCTTAGGTCCCACTGATACACATCCTTCTGGCTGACAGAAATATACCATATCCAGTGGAAGACCAAAATCTGAATGGTCCGTAGGGGGGTAACGTCTCAACAATTCTGGCGCCTATAAAATTTGAAAATAAGGAACAGTCAACAAAATTATATTATAGTCTTTGTGTGTGTTTTAAATAAAGAGCAATATTTTTATGTCATTTTATTCCTTGAGTTGACGCTTTCGAGATGTGGTGTTGGAGGCGCATGCTGCGGATCCCATGGACTGCAAGAAGGACAAATGCCTCTATCCTACAAGAACTTGGAATCACATCGAGATTGTCATCTCTATGCTTGGAAAGAATTCTCCAATTTTTTGGACACATCGCTCGCAGAGGGGGAGATAGTCTCGAGAAGCTAATAATCACGGGAAACACGCCGGGACGGAGACCCAGAGGGCGATCACCTTTGCGATGGACGGACCAAGTTACGCAGACTGTTGCCCCCTCCATCTACAGGGCAGTGCATCTTGCCGAGGACAGAGCTGCGTGTCGGGGATTGGTCAAGCAACGGGTGTTTGGGTTTGGAGATCGCGACCCTCAGCAGTGAGGAAATCGACAGGAGAGAGAGAGATTCCAATATCACTTGAATTTACCCAATGTGCTCTACGCATTACGCCCTTATTCTTTGAAAAGAAGATAATCCAAGAATTTATGTGTTTAATGAAAGGAAAATCCTTTATTGTTCTAGAACTTATTTAAAACCAAATTTTAATCCATACGAACAGGCCTTATAGATGCCGATTACTTTATTTATTCTAAGAAGGCCTCTTATATTATTATTTTTCCTAATTGCCACCTACGCAACGAGACAGCTTTTATAAATGTTTTCAGAATTGGAGACTTCAAATAAACTGGCAATGTGATAAATATTTTCTCTGAAAAGGATATTAAGGTAAAATATCTTTTGAAAGGGACTTAATTCCATTCACTGAGAGGGATGTCATTATATTCCCTTAAAGAGACATTTCCTCAGTAGTTTAATATATTCTTTGAATGATATGTAAGTACATACATTAAAATTACAGTCACGATATTAAGTGGGCGACAATGAGGAGGTTGAAATTTAATAAACAGATCTCGTTTTATAGTGAAATAAATTTATTTTATGAAGTAACAAGGGTATTGTCGCGGAATGCTTTCGCCTACATAACTTTTTTGATATTACGAGTATATTCAACTCAAGTAGATATTTCATGTTTGTATTACAAATGTGTTGACTCCTCTAAATGAATAAATATTAGTGAAATAATTTTACGGTACCCTGTGGAAATTTGTATTTCGTTTTATTTATTTAAGGCTTCTTTCTACACACATGAAATCAAAGAATAACCATCACGAATATATGTAATAGTTTTATTTGATAAGGATAAACGGAGCTCACTAATATCGGGGCGAATGCTTCGAGGCTACCAGATCCTCAGCAATAAAAGTGAAAACTCCAAAACATGAATGTCAATAGAGATGAAAAAACTTAAGGTTTTGTTATCCTCTATCAATCCTAAAAATATTTGCTACCCGGAAAACTGTATTTATGACGAAGTCCACTTCATATTCCAATTATTTAGTTTTTTTTTCTAAAACATAATAATATTTTCTAAACAGGGTTTTATAATAACCGAATACGCATTCGATCCAAATACTGTGTTTTTTTTTTCAACTTAGTGCTGCATATTATTATTTAGACACTATTCCAGAAACTCTGTTGTAGATTACTGAAAATTAACAAATAAGTTTGGCACTTACCTGTACAGGTGGATTGGAGTTGCCCTTCGTCGATCCGATCGAATTCTTCGCCCCCACAATCGCCAGATAATCGATGAGACGCGGACACAAAAATTGTTTTTGAATATTCATAATCGATAATTTTTTTTACAAAGTCTTATGAAACTAATACTGTAGGTTAGAATAAAATCGATTTAGTGATGTCACCGTATTGAATAACGCCTTTCAAGTGCCGAGTTTAATTCAAAGACGTTCATATTATTCTTAACCAACAAAACCTTTTGTGTCAAGTGGGCGAACATTATTTCATTCCATTAAGCTGTAACAAGAGAAAATTCACTTTATTATTCTGTATTAAATTGATTTCATGTTGTTTTGTCAGGGGTAAGAATAAATTAGAAACCATTCTTCTCGGAAAACATATCTTAGATTACAAGGGACCTTGTAATAGTGAAGGAGAGACGTGCAGATTGAAACGTTGTGACATTTAAGTACTACTATAGTTATCTTAAAGGTACTACGTATTAATTTTGTCATTATTTACTGGTAGGGTGTGGTAAAGCCAAAAATTGAAATAAAAAAATATTTAGTTATGAAATTACGGCCCATTCTGAATGTACTTTTCCCATATTCTCCATACCCCTACCTTTTTCTCAAAACAACGAGGTCAGGACTTTTTCATTGTAGTTGTTTTGAATGTTAGGTATACTTACCTACACGTTCTATCAATAATTGTGATAAAATAATAGGAATAGTGTTTATAATTCCATGGCCAAAAGAAACCCTGAAGCTGTTGTATCTATAAAGTGTTAGGAACTAATCAATGAGTAAAACCACTTAGGTTGTATTTATCTCTATAGATTATACATAGTGCTCATAAATTTTCATTTCATCCCTCTGGCTATCAAACATTGATTCAGACGTCATGTCGATTTCACGTGTTTCATAATAATTGATTATAATGTTGAATCATGCAAGTCCTCTCGTTAGAGAACGAAAATGTCATGTGATCACGTTTCCAAATAATACTAACACAAAACCTTTTATTTCATAATAATAATCCACTCTTACGTATTAAGAACTCACGTTGTGTCATTTTTTCTGAGTAATCCATCGTGAAAGTTAGACCAAATTAAATGAAATTGAATGAAAACTAAACACATAATGACAGCTGGAACTCAAAGTCTCGGTAGTCGCGCTTTCTATCTGATAACAAATCGTAACAAAGATGTAACAAAAGAAGAAAAATGAAACTAAAATGCTAAGTACGACGAAAGAGAACCCTGTCTGTATCAAATCTTACGTACGTCGTTATAATAAATAATATGGATTACAATATTATCCACGATAATGACGATTCAGTAGATACACCACCTACACATTTAATCTCTACATTATGTGTGTATGAAAATAGCGATTCTCTAAATAAAATAATTATGTTTTGTATAATATCTACTAGAAATAATTCGTGTACGTAACGTTTTAAGTACAATATCCAATTCATCATGGAGATGGAATACAGTATGACGTGGGTGTAAGGGCGGATAGGGGGACATCAAATTGCAATCTATTAAAAAAACTGCGAGCTATCTGACGTCATGCGTTGCTAACATTTACTTTACATTTACTTATATAAGTTCCTTACATTGCAATTATTCCATAATCAAAGTAGATACTACCTACATCATCTTGCGCTATTCTCTAAACCTTGTTGTTCTTCACAAATATAAATGGGTACACGCACATAACAATCTATAAATAATAAAATACTGGGGAAGAGGAATTGCTATTTAATAACATTTTAATTAAATATATAACCTTTTCTAAACTGTTTGTTTCGCAGTCCCACGCAGCTACGCCATTTAAAACCAGACTCATGTAGACGATCTTAGCAATTCGATAAAGATCACTATTAGAAGAACTTTTCTATAGGCACACAATAATCCAAAAACGTTTGGGATCCACTGTTGTACGTACATAGACAATAAAATATCACCGAAGCCAGCGATAGTATACAAGCCTACACACTCGAATTCCATCACCACCAGCAGAGTAAAGGTGGGAAGAACTATTGAACATTGAGCCCCTTCTATATCTATGACAAATCTATGGTAGACGCCATTAAGTTTTTAAACATATGATTGCGTGTCATATTGGTTGTCCACAATTTCATTAATCCTGGTGATATTTTAGTGATTTTTGCGACTCATTATGTATAATCAGTGTGGAAATTACCTTTGGAATGTAACCTATGTAATCAAATGGTAAATTAGCGTACTTTACATCGAGAAAAAAATTGCGTATACCTAGCGGAAATGCTGGCGACGGTCAATTTTTGTCTATGGCTTTATCCGTTAGGACTTCCTACAGCAGAGTGGTGACGTCACCTTCTATCGGTGACAAACACTTGAACTAGGGAATATTTTAACCCATACATTTTCATGATGTCATCATCGTCAAATGTCAGTTGGACCCGGCCTGTACGAACAATATGGCGCCGGTCTCAATATCACCGATGCCTGCGCTATATTGTCATGCCGGGCTTCTGAAAACGACGTCATTCTTCCGCCATCTCTTTTCGCATTGCTGGGATTCGCGAGCTCCGAAAAAAAATCATTTAAAGTGTGTTTTTGTGAATTATTTTGGTAGTGATTATTAAAAAACTATAAATATGTGTTTCTACGATGTTGATTGACGTTTATTTATGTATTTTTTCCGATACACATAGAGTTACCGACGTTATAATTGTGCTTGTCAGTTATCGACAGACGATAAAATATGTTTAAAAAAACGTATACAGGACATTACTTCAAGTGCAAAAAGTGGATTAAAATATTTTTTTATGAATAAGTGATTAAATCTAACAGCTGCATTTAATTTTTTTCAATGAATTACGTGTATAAAATATGTATTTCGCTGGGCCAATATTTTGACAGTTTCATCGATATAAAGTGTAAAAATAATGTGATTAAACTAATTTATACCTGTTTTACTAAATCATTACAATAGTAATCACTAAATATCGGTAAATGGACGTTTCAATAATATTGCTTTATAGTTATTTACGTCTTTTACTTGATGTGTAACTCCTGTCTGGAGAATGACAATACGTCGGACATGTTGTGTACCTACAAAATCAAATATAAAAATCGCATTTTTAGAATAATATACCTATATTATAATAGTAATAATTATAATAGTAATAGTGTTTAAAATATGTGTTTAACAGATTAATTGAATAAAAAACATTATCAAACTGACAGATGCTAATATAAATTGATTTTCAATTCCCGTCTACAGTTTTCCCTTTAGCTGTTGATTGGCCCTGAGATTAAAATAATAGAATAGACTGACCAAAACTAACCGACAGGAATGCGAATGCGTTAGACACCAAACGTTTTTTAATACAAACGTGGAATTGCCTGCAAATGGTAGCAAACCATTGCTATCTCAGTGGGATAACAATACATTATTATCGTTAGGTTAGCCCTAATATATTATGTCGCTGGGTTAGCCAACGTACCAACGCACGATGGCAGCATAATAATGACGTTCCTCCTTACACAAGAGTCCTCATAAATTCGCTTAACAGTGAGTATTATACCCTTTTCATGTCATAGGTAGGCCAGGATTTGTGACGTCACCATCGTCAAATGTCAGTTCATTCCGGCCTGAATGAAACAATATGGCGACGGCCTCGATATCACGGTAACCATAAACAAAGTTAAAAAAAATCTCATCACGTCATAAATTTTCTAAAATTTGTAAGTATTAAATTCCATCAAAAGACAATTGTTTCATAAACAAAAAATGCGCGCGGCGCTTTTATAAAAGACATTTTTAATAGGTAGGTAGATATCATTGTGCAAATTATCAGGCACATTTTCAAATAAACCAAACCACATCACGATTTTCTTTGTCTCACAAAAAATTTCGCCTACAGCGCTATTTACGCGTTTTTCGTGCTAGGTATATTATTAGTCCCCCCCCCCCAAAAATGTCAAACAATGATGTGCGATCTGCTATAGAAAGATCACAGGTTCATCACTTCACCCATTTAAAAAAAAGCGTTTTTTTTTTGTTACATTTTTAACACTTATAATTCCAACCTAAAACACAACCTTTCTCACTTACCTTGACGAAATAATTTAGCCTGCGGCGTTATTACTGATTTTTTCACTACGTTTATGGTAAAATTGTAATTGCCTTCCCCAAGAGTTTTTTCGCCCCCTCCCCCGAAATGAAAACCTATATACGCCACTGGTGAAGATATAATATACTTTGATTAAAATTGTCTATCTGTACTCTCATACCAGCAACTAGACCATATTGCACTCTCGTGGCACTCTCCCCGCGGCAAATGGACACTGATGGAAGCAAATCTCATTCACACAATTCAATTTAACTCCATCTTTTAATTACAGTAAACCTTAGCAGAAATGGGTCAAGCGCATTAAAAAGATAAACGGGTCAAGAGTCAAGACCCAAAAGAAATATAGTGCATTTTATGTATATGTTACCGGAAATGTATGAAATCCGTCATCGTATAAGTACAATCCCTAGGAAATGTATGCAATGCTTAAAATCGGCAGGAAATGTGTGAAATAAATGACATTTTTAACAGAAATCTAAAACATATAAAATAATGTAATTTTCAGTGCGACTCCAGTTTACCTGCAAAATGAAATAGGTTTGATTACGTATCTTCATTCTCGATTTTATCTATGTGCCAGCTTACACGAAAAAAAAATATTTTTGGGTTACTAAAACATACATTTCGAGAACCTGTGTCAAATTATTTCACACATTTCCTAAATTGACCCGGCATTGAGTGCATGGACGTCGCCAGCCTCGAAGCTAGGGGGAGGGGGGGCAACAAAAATGTACAAAATTATATAGGATAAAAAAAACACGTAAATAGAGCCGCAGGCGAAAATTTTGGTGAAGAAGGCCGTGATGAGTTTTGGTTTATTTGAAAGTGTGCATAATAATTTGCACAATATTAGGTATGTACGAAAAATGTTCTCTACAAAAAGTAATAAAATAATAGCGCCGCAGTCATTTTTTTGTGAAACAATATTATTTTGATGGATTTTTTATACTAATTTTACAAAATTTATGATATGGTGAGAAAATGTGCGGTAATAGTGTGATTTTTTGTGAGGTTTTATCATTTAGTATGAAAAAATATATACCTATTCCAATCTCTAGGGGGGCAGCTGCCCCCCTGCCCTGCCCCCACTGACGACGCCCATGATAGAATACATTTCCATTTGTATACAATTCCTAAATTTTTCATACATTTCCGGTAGGTAAGATATACATACACCTACTCCTCCTTGACACAATTGCTGAAGGGTTTCTTCATCAAAATTGGTTTATATTCAATGTATTCCCTTGGTTTCATCTGTCAATATACTGGGTTTCATCTGTCAATATACCTAATAGGAATGGGATACACGGGGGGTTTAAGGAGTTATTTTCAGTAGAGAATAAATGATTGAACTGGAGTGTTGATTTTTTAGATTGCTTTTAGGTCGGTCTATCGGTACCGTCCCTACCTAATAGGCAAGCTAGGCAAAGCCTAAGGGCGCCACTCTGAAGGGGCGGCGAATAAAGGAGGTGGCAATCTGAATGAATATTAATGTTTTGTATAAAAAAAATTCGCCTGCGGCGCTAGTTACACTGTCACTTATTAGATGAAAACATGTTCATCAACATCCCCATTTTTTCTGTCTGCAGCGCTATTTACTTTTTTCATGCCAAATCAATATTAAAATCTTAGTTGCTCTCCCCACTATGTATTTAAAAAGTGTTACAGAGGTTATCTATGTATCTGTTAGATAATTTACACATATTTTTGGGGGCGGCATTATGTCTAGGGATGGCCCTGTATGTATCTTCTTTCAATTTATTTTCAATAGCCAAATAAATCTGGGAATAAATTTACTAATCAGTGACGTATCTTACTTTTTTGTCCAAAACCCGATTTGCCGAAAAAATATAGTGTCGTTTCATGAAAGCAAAAATCTTCTACCATATAAATTTGCAGATTACCCATCTTGAGTGCGTGCGTGTCTTTTACGTTGAAAATTGCATGCACATTGCACAATCGTATGATCAAATTTTAGAAATAGGATGAAAATAATATTTTGGGGACGATTTCTCATAATTAAAAAAAGTTTTTTGGTAATCCAGCATATATGGTTTAATGCATATTATCACTACAAGAAAGATTTTTTCTTTACGACTTTCGCGAAGAGAGTTATTTTCTGTGAAAAAAGGGCAGAGATGTTTTTATACTTCTTTTTCAGGAATCTATGCAAGATATATAAAAGATATGTTACGCTAATCCACTATAGGTTCAATTCACCTAGCATATTTTTTACAAAGCATATTTACATAGTAAAGTTGTCGAGATATTTGTTTCGAAAAATACTCTTGGTCACATTCACTACCATTATTCTCGCTAAAAAAACTAATATCATGCTTATAGGGTTTAATAGGGTTGTCAGACGTCCCAGTTTACCGGGACTGTCACCGATTTTACGCCTCATGTCCCGGTGTCCCGAACAAACGTTTCGGGACACCTAAATTTCCCGGATTTCGGAAATGTTGGTATATTCTTACGATTTTTATAATTTTGTGGTATTTTTTACGGTCTATGTATAAAGTATGGAACTACGTAGAAAAGTTACACATTAGCGGTTCGTACAATTTTATAATTAAAAAAATAGGGCGCCAAAATAAAAAAAAATGTATCAAAAATCTTTTTTGTTGACGGGTGGGGGGAGGGGTTGTCCCGGTTTGACTTGCGAGAAATTTGACAACCTATATACTTACCTGCAAAAACGTATATCAGCGAATAGCCATATAATATGACACATATGTAGCTAGTATTCGTCTATATAACTAAACTGATTACTATGTTATTATCACTTTACTAAAGGATTAAAGTGCGTCACTACATTATTACTGAATAATAACATTGTAGCTTGTGGTTTATATTACAATGTACTCCTGCTCTACATATTCTATAATTATATACATATCGCGATAGTAGGATCAATACAACATCGTCGGTCGTGAAATAAACTACATTGTACCTATTTAGCTCTATATTACAACTTGACAAACAACCTTACCCCGGTTACTTGAGCTGACATGGAGGATGGGATGGTCAGATATACCTTGTGATTTCATGAGACATTGTAACAATTCTCCTAGAGACATTGAATTTATTTTATATAGCAAGCTACTGTGTAAATTACGGATCAATCGACTTGCGGAAAAATAGTAGTTATATAAGAAATAAACTTACATAATACATATACTGTATTAAAGTTTATTTGGAAGTGTGTATTTTGTTGATGAGAACTCAAAATTTATCCATTGATTTTTTTATAACACATCGTTGTTTTGGATATTCGATGAAAGAATGTATGAGCCGCGTACGGAAATCAATCCCATCAGACCTCTAATACAAGTTAGGTACTTTAAGTAAGTACTTTAAGTAAGTTAGGTAAATTTCATCAGTTAGAACATTTATTTTAACCTTTTTATCATTTTCAATACAAAAACATGAACAATTATTTATTTAGACGATCCATATTCGTAATATAAAGGAAATGAACATTCGTGCTCATGAGTCAAAAGTATTTTAAAGTACCTACCTACATAATTAATTTTCAAGGTTTAGAAAAAAGGTTCAACAAAGTTTTTCACCGAGGGAAATTTAGGGAACTAGTGTTTCTCCATTGACAGTATATACATTCTGATTCTTCTTTTTTAATAAAAATAATGAATCTGGGTTTATCGAAAAAACCAAGTACATATTTGAACACTTCACAGAAAGCTTTAAAAGCTTGTGTTGTGAAGTGGAGTAAGTCGGGGATTGAACCCGCGCCCACTGGATTATCAGTCGAGCGCGTTACCAACCAGGCTACCGACCACCTCAATAACCTATTCCACTTTCCAATTCTATAACCTACTCCACTTTCCTGGCACAATTTGTCTTGCCATGTTAAGGTGAACTACAATTCATTTATTGGAATCAATGAACCTTCAAATATTTGACTTTATATCACATTCGGGATTCTGAAAAATATATGAAATACAGAACATATATATATGAACATGACTCAAAAAGATATAAAAAAAGTCGGAGATCCCACGGGAAATTACAACTTTAAAAAAAGGTTTTCTTAAATGTTCCTTGTAACACAAATTATAATCCTTTCACAAACTGAAGGGACTATTGATAAGTAGGTACTTACATACATAATATAATAAGAATATAGTTTCATTTCATCCATATTTAGTGTCATATAAGGAAGTGATTTCTATTTTATTGGCCACTTGCCGCACCTTTTCATTCAACCTTGAACTTAATGGATATCTGAGTAGGTATACCTACGTGCACTGACATTCAAAAAGGGACTAAAAAGTTACGAAGGAAATCGTTCGACAGTTTTTCTACTTAAAAATATTTACAGTGATACTGTCTATATAATTCATGATCCATCCGTTAATTCCTTTGATTATTGAAGTACCTAATCAAACACATACTGTTAATTCAAACGAATAAAAACTTTCAAATTTCGAGTATTTGTCTAAGTATAATTCACCTCCAACTAAATGATGATCTAGTTTTATATAAAATGTTGCTTAGTGAATATCTACGTATATTTACATAACGTACGGGTGATAACGGTATAAAAACAAACTATTATACGTTTTTACATACTAATTAAGTTTCAATTGCTTTTATTGTAGGTAATCTATAGGTACAAGTTCTAAATTTCAGGAGATATTACATCGAAATATCTTTAATGGAGAAATTTTATCCTAAATGTGAGAAATACTGAATTACTTACCTACAAGGCTCGAAAATATCGTGTTTTTTCAACGTTCACACAATAAATGTTAGGGCGATAACTGATAAATGAAATATTATCATATTTACAGTAAAATGACACACGCAACTCACTCGTACGTATTCAATACTTTTCTGCCACCCGTGTTCGGCTTTCCCCAAGACTTCCCTCCCCGCCGCTGGCTTCCACTCAAACGATCGCTTAAATTTTCCCCGCGCGTGCGTGCAAGGGAACCATGTCCGTTTTTATCAATAATTTCTCGGAGTATGAGAATGCGAGGTTATCAAACATTTTCACGAGAAAAATTACTGTTCTTTAATTGAATTTAGACAATTTCATTCGCAGATTTCATTACAAAGATGAATGATCTTCTTGACCTTCGTATGTAACTACAAGGGTAGTTCATAGTTCGTCTTATCTTCACAATCATAGAACATATAGGTATTGGTAATCCAGTAGTTAATATGACCCGATAGTAGCGTCACCCTAACACAGCCGGAAAACCTCTCTGAATTCATGATACTTAATTTAACTTCAGAAGGCACGGAAATGCATCAATGTATAATTTAACTATTCTTCAAACGCATTCTGATTTTTCAGATGGATTTGTTAGAATGATACTGACGAGTGTTACGAATTCCGGATCCGAAATTTTAAGATTATAAATTCAGAACGCACGTCTTTCTATATTCAGATATTCTATACACTACTACAGGGCGAGCACACGAACACAAGAGTCAGATTATGAATTATTGCATATTTTCTTAAGTAAGCAGCAAGATTTTCATATTCACCACAGAGTTCGCCTGGTTATGATGAACAACTGACTACTAAAATATATAATCTGATTTTTTAAAGATATTTGTTTAATTAATTGCAAAGTCTTGTAATTTACCGAAGGCAACCCAACCCAGCCCTATCCTTCTGAACCTGGATGCGGAAGGGTCATAACAGATCGAGACGAGTGGAAACAGTTGGAAGATGAGGCCTATATCCAGCAGTAGAGGGATGAAGAAGAAAAAGAAGGGAAGGAGGTCTTGTAATTACAATGATGGGAAAATGCTTTAAGTATTTATATAGCTGACTCCCCCTGCAAGTAGGTATTAAAAGGTGTTTTAAAAAATGAATTATTCTTATTTAATTAGTGAAATACCTCGACGAAACTCGATCTCCCTCCTAAAAATGAATCCTGGTTCCGCCGACCGCTACTGAACATTATACATATTATACTCGTATCGTGCTTCGAAATTGCATTTATTAAATAAAAAATCACTTTGCCAGTAAATATACTTAAATATAAAAATATTAGATTAGACAATAAGAAATCCATTTAAACTTGCATATGGCTGTGCTGTGGTTTTAGGCAAAGATGCAGCCGCACCAGGCCAGGCGGCATCTTCAGTTATTTGTTCCCAATATTCGAACTAAATCGCATGCCGTAGGCTTAACACAAGCATTGGTTGATCTTCGTGTTGTAGAAGACACACTAGGTCTTACACTACTTGTAACGCTGGGGTTAAAGTCTCTTCCTATGGCTCTGTTTATTGTACGAAGATATCCAAATTTCTCTCCACAGATTCCTCTGAAATCGTCAGTATCAAGACTCCATACCATGACCCCAGCCAAATCCAGGCCCATGGCATATTGTGCTTTGGTTCGTAGAGATGTGTGATCATCATAAGATATCCAGTCACTTCCCTTATATGTGTAAGGTACTAGGGCTTGCATATCCGCAATTTCGGGCCAACTTTCGGTCAGACGTTTTTCACACAACTGAAAAATAATTAAATGTATAAGAGAACAAAGTATTGGTTATTATAACAAAGTATTAAAGTATCTTCGAAGTCGGCGAAATTTCAATACAGTGTTCGATGTAAACTATAGTAACTATACACATTTAAATGCTTACCTCATTTAATCCAATCATACCATTTTGTGAACTATACCGTCCTCCAATTCCATCTCCAATTACAGGTGCTCCGACAGATGGATCTTGTGGATTTGAGAGTCTGAAGGTTTTCCCATACAATGGAAGACCCATGATGAGTTTCTCTTTAGGAGCTCCTTGAGCCAGCCAGTAATTGTAGACAGTTTGAATGTCATTGGATGCGCCTATTGGTAGAGTCATATCGTATCGTTGAAATGCAGCGTTGTGCCCTGTCTTACCAACTGAAGCACTGGAGAGGTCGTAGCTCATGATGTGGATATAATGCAGATACCTGAATTGGTGATAAAAACGTTATTTTTAGTCACTATTTTTAGTCACTATTTTTAGTAAGTACGAGAATGACCACAGCGTCACTAGCTCTAGTTTCTATCCTATAATGGGAAATTAAATGTCAACAGTGAGCGACAAAACAGTTCATGCAATTTTTTTTCCTGTTAGGTCAGGGGACCTTTTATCCCCTGCGTCGTTACATCTCATCTTCAAGGCCGACGTGTCTCATGTAGCTCACGATCTGTCTTGGTGCGAGTAGTCTTGCCTTCTTGGAGTCCAGTAGGGGCCCTCCAAGAATGCGACTTCTTTTGTGAGCGAGTGCGTCACAGTTACAGAGGATGTGGATAGGTGTTTCGTTGTCCTCTGAACAGAATCTACAGACTGGTGTCTGAAAATCCAACTTTGAACATATGCTGCAGTAATTCCGTAGTCTGTGTAATGCGAAATCGCTTCCTGTTCATGATCCAAGCAGAAATCCAACAAGAAAACTTTTGTAAATATGGTGAGTATCCGCTGGACAATAATGAATTGTACCACGTGTATCTAAAGGTAGGTACTTACTAGGATATTTCAGATATATTGTAAGACAATTTTGCCAAAGATTCTGGAGCTGCTACTGCAGCCGTCAGAAGCAATCCATATTTATTAAACTCTTCCCTCAATTCTTTCAGGAGCTGAGTGAAGGCCGCAATATCATTGCTTCCATTAGGAGAGTCCCTCTGTCCAGGATACTCCCAGTCCACATCCAACCCACCAAATCCATAATTCCTAACAAAACTGGAAGCTTCCTGTACGAACTTAGATCGGAGTACAGGATCATTAGCAACCTGAAATTCAATTAATATTCTTTAAATTGTCGGGTTTACTCTTACTTTTAGGTACTATATTCTATATGCATGCATTAGGTACTGAAACATATGTATAAAAATTATGATTTTAATAAAAAATACCGTTGAAAATGTAAATGGGCCCTCACCCCACCCCCCAATGGCGACGGTGGTCTTTAGGTTTGGATTTCGAAGTTTCAGTTTGTTGAACTCTCTAAAATTATCTGTAATAAATATTATAGACGTGTTTGTAGATAATTTGGTTTAATATTAAATAATGAATTGAGACATTAAACAAACACAGTTACGCAGTGGCGTATATATAGGTTTTCATTTCGGGGGGGGGGGGGGGGGGGGCGAAAAACTTCTGGGGAAGGCAATTAAAATTTTACATAGCAAAAGAAATCTGTAATAGCGCCGCAGACGAAATTTTTTCGTGAAGTTGAGTGAGAAAGGTTGTGTTTTAGGTTGCCATTATAAATGTTGTGTTAAAAAATGCAACAAAAAAGAAACGCCGCAGACGAATTTTTTTTGAAAAATGCTTTCTATAGCAGATGACACATTATTGTTTTACATTTCAGGGGGAGCCGGGGCCCCTCACCCCTTCCCTCCATATACGCCACCACAGTTACGTATAGGGTACCTCTTCCTCCATTATCTGAAAGGTCCAGAAAAGGGTCCATAATCCTGATTGTGGCATTACTGTTGAGTCCCACAAAGCTGTATACAAGATGTGTGCAGATGAAGGGGTCCACATCACTCACACTGCAGGATCCATTGCCTTGTCTCCAAGTGGCCCAACTACCGTAATAACAGACCACCAGCTCTATGAAACACAGAAGAATGAAGGTAGGTTATGGTAAGTAATCAGTAAGTAGCATGGGCGTCGCCTGCCTCGGAGCTAGGGGGAGAGGCAACAAAAATTTAATAAATTTATATATCACACAAAACGCGTAAATAGCGCCGCAGCCGAAATTTTTTGTGAGACATAGTGAAGAAGGTCGTGATGTGGTTTGGTTTATTTGAAAATGTACCTACGTAATAATACGCACAATAATATGTATGAAAAATGTTTTGTATAAATAGTAAAAAAAAGTTAGCGCCGCATTTTTTTATGAAACAATTGTATTTTGACGGATTTTTCTACTAATTTTAGAAAATTTATGACATGATGAGAAAATGTGTTGTAATTAAGTATGTGATTTTTTGTGAGGTTTTATCATTAAGTATGAAAAAATATATCCCTATCCCAATCTCAAGGAGGGGCATCAACCCCCTTCCCCCTAGCCACGCCCATGGTAAGTAGTAAAATGAAAATTTGTAAAAGAAAACTAACGCTTACTTTGAGCTGCAGATAAACACGAGATTGAAGAGATTGTTATAAATAGAGTTAAGTATAACATTTCTATAAAACAACAGAAATTATTCTTCTGAAATCACTTGTTGATGAGGATGAGAATATTCGCACACTGAGTAATGTGTATTATACGGAAGGTTTTTATTTTTTATTTTTATCTAAGTATAAAATTATAATAAAGGAGCATTGTAAGAGAGTAAATGTTTAAATACCTATTTATTTCTAGACTGTTCATACAGGTGTATGTTATTTTATTTATTTGCTCTTATTAGCATTAAATAAGTCCATTCCTATTTAACACCATTATGGAAACCATGGGCGTCGTCGGGGGGAGGGGGCAGGAGGCAGCTGCTGCAGCTGATAGGTATATATTTTTTCATACAAAATTATAGAACCTCACAAAAAACACATTATTACCACACATTTTCTCAATATGTCATTAATTTTCTAAAATTAGTATGAAAATCCATCAAAATACAATTGTTTCATAAAAAATTGCTTGCGGTGCTATTTTTTTTATTTACAATTTTTTATACTACCAACTTTTTGTACAAAACGTTTTTCATACATATTACTGTACAAATTATTATAAAATAAAATAATCTTTATTGTACTGAAAATAATCATACAACGGGCGGACTTATTGCCAAATGGCAATTTCTGCCAGCCAACCCATTATGAACATTTTCAAATAAACCAAACCACATAACGACCTTCTTCACTATGTCTCACAAAAAATTCGCCTGCGGCGCTATTTACGCGTTTTTCATGCTATATCCGTTTTTTATTTGTTGCCCCCCCCCCTAGCTTCGAGGCTGGCGACGCCCATGATGAAAACATTGCTACTCCGAGAAACAACACACAACAATTTTATTGTTTGCTGATGACTTCCCGCCGTGCAGTGAAGATGATAGAGAACTCGAAAGAGAATTGGAAAATTGGAAGGGGTGCACTAGAGGACAACGGGCCTATTTTTTTTTTAAGTGATGAGGGTCTCCTCAGGGGACTTCTTCGGACGTCCTCTCTTCATTGGTCCTTCCACTGACCAGTCCGTTGCCCTCCTCAGAGCGGAATCCTTGTCCCTTCTCTGCACGTGTCCATGCCATCAAAGTCGGGCCCACGCCCACGTCGGGCTTTTGCGTCTTGGTATCTTGTATCTTGACATAAAAAAGGGTTTGGTTCCATGCTATCAACGGCACTGGTGAGACATCTATTGAAATTGTACGCAAATACTGTTAATTATTTTTGATAGATAGCTCTAATAAATAATGGTTGGTATCACGACTAATAAAAAAATAGGTTTGGTTCCATGCTAAAAATGGCATTGATGAGACATCTGTTGAATATCTTTGAAATTACTATGATGATTCGATTTGACTACTCATAACAAGATGGCGCTATATTAAAGAGATGTTTTTTTTTTTTAGAATGCCGCTATTATTGTTGTGTCTTTTTATACCTATGATGAAATCCTTATTGACACATTATATTTTTTTTATAATTGAGTTACAAAAAGGTGCCATTATAGCGAATTTTTGAAAAATATTATTGAAAAACAAAAAAATAACGCAAGCGACCATAGAGGAAGCACCGTCCATAGACAAACGCCAAACTTATTCATGACTTATTCGCCATTTTCATTTGTCAAAAAAATATATGGCGTGCGTTTTCTGAGCGGTAGATTCGCGTTTTGATATTTTCAATTTGTTTTTATCGTTTGATACGTACAAATAACTTAAAAATGAGCGTGGACAATATAGAAAAACTTTATAAAAATTATGACATATTAGATCAAGCGAAGGAGAAGATAAAAGAGGTAATATTTCATTAATTATTTTGTGGTTGTCAGGTTAGCAAGCTGCCGTATTTTTGTATTTGTTTTAATATTTCTTTCTTGTCGTATTTTTAGCACGAGAAAGAGTATGTAGAGATTATTGAAGCAGTAAAAGGTTCTGAGAAAGAAAAGCGTTTGGCGTCACAGTTTATAGCGAAGTTTTTCAAGTACTTCCCTAACCTTTCAGACCAAGCTATAGAAGCACACCTAGATCTTTGCGAAGACGATGATATTACGGTAATTATACATATTTAATACAAAATTTTTTGAAATTAGATCGCAATTAGGCATTTTTGTGCCTAATTTACTAATCTAATTTGCCAATTGTGAGTGCATCACTGGCATTGCTATATGGGGCTGGTTCAATATTCAGGGCGAAACTAGGTTTTTTTTTTCGTTTTTTATACATGATGACTGTGTTATCAAGTGTGTTAATTCTTGTAGGTTGTTTCACGTAACTGTTTGCATTTTTATTTTCAGATTCGTAAACAAGCAATCAAAGACTTGCCATCATTATGCAAGGACAACAAAGAGCACACACAACGTATTGCAGATATCCTGGCACAGTTGTTACAAGCATACGACGTGTCAGAACTCAATATGGTTCACAACTCAATACTCACACTGTTGAAGTTGGACCCCAAGGGAACCCTGAGTGGTCTCTTCTCTCAGATACAGCAGGGGAACGATAACGAGCTGGTGAGGGAACGCTGTATCAAGTTTCTGGCTACTAAAGTAAAGGCACTGGGAAAAGAGGTCTTGAATAAGGAAGCTGAAGATTATATCATTGTTGAAAGCAAGAAAGTTCTAGAAGTAAGTTTTACTTATGTTGATAAATATGATGATATGAAAGAGTTCGAATACATGGTTGGTTGAGGCGGGAGGTGCCAGGTTCAAACCTTGGCACTGGCGATGTATTCCGCACTTTGCGATACAGGCTTTTAGGTTAGTGCGAGGCCGTCGCCATATTTGACGATGATTACGCCATCTAAATTGTATGGGAAAAAATATTCAGTAGTTCAATTGTTTGTCACCGAGACAAGGTGTTTGTCACCGATACAAGGTGACGTCACCACTCGTGGCGGTGATGGAATTCGAGGATATAGGCTTGTACTCTACTATCGCAGGCTTCGGTTAGTGCAATGTATGCAGGAAAGTATTTGGGTGTGTGCCCAAATCCTTATAAAAAAGAAAATTTTCTGTTAACTGTACTTGTCTCTGAATGAATTGTTCACGTTTCTCCCACACTCTCTGTTTTGTCATCTTCTTCTCCATTAGCCGATCTCTGTCCGCACCTTGACAAAGAATTTTTGCTATTAGAAAATTTTTCACAAAAATCATGTTTAATAACAAAATGTTCCCTACATTCTAAATCAAAACCTAAAAATTATGATTTTAATCAAAAGCCCAAATTGTTTACTTTAATTTGTGGTTGGCTTTGTCAAAATCGAGTCAGTAGTTAAGAGTTATTAGCAAAAAACCTGAATGAGAAATTTTCATACTCCTCGATTCTCAAAAGGCCATATCTCCAAAATGGTTGATTTTTGGATATGCATCCTCTTAACTTTTTTTCATCCTCTATCACCTCTCCAAATATCTGAACAGCGGAACCAATCACCCTGTATAGTCATAACCTAACAATGAAAAGTGTAATCTCATTATGTGGTGTATTATATTTTCCAGGATGTGAATGCAGATGAATTTGAACAGATTATGGAAGTATTAGGATGGACAAAGCTGGGGAAAACAGCTGCTGGACACAAGGAGATTGTGGAGTTGGTAGCGACACAGGCATTCGCAGATGGAGAATTTGTTGCCAGTGAATCTGAACATGTGGACCGTGTGGTCCAGTGTGTAGTGCATGCTCTGCCATACTTCTCTGTAAGTATAATCAATACAATAATTGTTTTTGAACTTATCTTGTAATTAGAGAAGGTTTACCAATATGAGAAATGGTCTCAGACAGCTCACTTGCATGGAACGTCTGAATGTATTGGGCTGCATTGCTCTTTGGGATCGCAGAAAGAGAAGGGACCTTATTAGGAGAAAACCAACGGTGTGACTGCCCTGAACTGAAGC
Organism: Ceraclea dissimilis; assembly: GCA_963576895.1. Taxonomy (NCBI): domain Eukaryota; kingdom Metazoa; phylum Arthropoda; class Insecta; order Trichoptera; family Leptoceridae; genus Ceraclea; species Ceraclea dissimilis. The sequence goes on from OY756360.1 coordinate 4,710,503, forward strand.
TGACGTTTTATCTTAATCGAAATACTAATTCAATGGGTCGCAGTTTCAAGCAGAATCCCTTTTTTTCTTGAAAGATTAGGGGACCATTTATCCCCTGCGACCAGAATAGGTATTGTGACATCCTTCAATCTTGCTCAAGGCTGACCTGTGTCATGTAGCTCACGATGTCTTTGTGCGATTGCTTCACAGTTACAGAGGATTTGAATGGGTGTTTCGTTGTCCTCTGAGCAGCCACCATAGCTGCCTAGCTGGAAACATCTAATAATAATATGTATTCTCATCTTCTAATTTATTTCATTGCACTGAATTTCAGTCACAAGTGAATTCTACAAAGTTCGTAGACTACTTCTGTGATCACGTTATTCCAAAGATTGATCAAGTGGTGAATTCTGAAGAAGGAGGAGATTCCAAGTTGGAGTTACTGAAATTGCTGGCTGAGTTAACACTACACTGCGGAGCACTGGATGATACAGAGAAAAAAGTTGACGTCATTTATTCTTGTCTTGTTGTGAGTATAGAAGTCCCCTATATTGTTACAATTAATTAATGCTAGGAAGCATGAACATGGTAGAAGAAGAATGAGTCTGGTATAAATACTGTAGAAATGAGTGTTGAAAAGAATAATGTAAATAAATAAATCTTAATTAGCCATATATTATATAACAGAGAAATCTTTACTAGATACAGTCGTATGCCAAAGGACACACTTATTGCAAAAGCAATGTCTTACAGTCAACCGGAGAAAAGAAAACATACATATAGGTACATACTTAAATCAACCATAAAGTATGTAAATAAATAAATACATACATACACACAAATACATTTAAATTAACAACATACATATTGTTACATGAGGAAAGGGATAATAAGAAAGGACCGAATATAATATGTGGTGGTATAAAACCTCTGGTGACATGTATAAGAAGTGAGGTAATTAGAGAAATCAGCAATTGTAATAAAGGTGTTGTGGAGAAAATGAAAGTAAGCAAGTTCAGATGTTTTAGACATGTTGAGAGAATGAGTGACGATAGGATGACAAAAAGTGTGTAGTTGGCGGAATAGACAAGTGTGTATGACGAATTGCATGAACCTGACAGAAGCAAGAAACATGCATAAGGTAAGGGCAGTGTGTCTACGCCGCAAGGGATGCGGTTTGAGGATATAGCGTGGTAATTAAAGTTAAAAAATAACAACAATCCAGTTTTTGAGTTTCAAGAACACCTAATCTTTTTACTTCACAGAAATTCATGCCACTTCCTCCCATTAGTGAAAACGGAGAAACTGAAGAAACATCCCCGGTCCTGGAGTTCTCTCATGTTGAGTGTCTTCTGTTTGCATTCCATAAGTTGGGTAAACAAGTACCAGATTTCCTCACTAAGGATGCGGCTCGATTGAAAGAATTCAGACTCCGTCTTCAGTACTTTGCAAGATTGACACAGGGATATATTAAGAAACTCAAAGAGGCGACAAATGTAAGTGAATATGTATGTAATTTAATCTGTTGTAATTATATATATTTTTGAGTATGTATTACAATTTATTTTTTGTGGGTAATGCTGTATTTTTTTAGGGAAAGTCGAGAGAGGAATTAAAGTCAGATGAAAATAAAATCAAAGTGGTCGCCCTCCAGACAACGTCAAATATAAATACTCTTATAAAAGATCTATTCCATACACCACCCAGTTTTAAGAGTATTATCAAGTTATCATTTGAAACCAAAACACAAAAGTCCACAGTAAGTATCACGTCTCAAACTTTAATCTTATATTGGTAAATGTCGTTGAGGTGGTTGGTAACGCGCTCGACTGTTAACCCAGTGGGCACGGGTTCGATCCCCGATGCTGACTTACTCCACTTCACGACATAAGCTTACTGTGAAGTGTAAGAAGATGTATTTGAGTTTATTTCGATAAACCCGGATTCATTAAACAAAAAAAAACTAAGGGTATGCTTATACTACACATCTTTGTGTTTGGATATAGGTCTAGTTTTTCAACGATCTTTAGTAATAATACGCTTTTAATTTCCAGAGTGACGATTCCAAGAAGGTAAAACCCGCCCCCGAAGCCCCAGCCACAGGAGAGAAACGTCATAAACCCATTACATTTGACAAAGATGAAGATAAACCTTCAACAGAGAAGAAGGCAAGGACCGAAAGGGGAGGAAACATGAAAGTCTACACACCCCCATCGGGGAAATACAGCAACAGGATATCAGGAGGAGGAAATGGGGGATCAGGAGGTGGCGGAAGAAACTGGAGGAGGGGTGGTGGAGGAAGGAACTTTAACAGAAACAATTCACGAAATGGTGGAGGCTTCCGACGCAATCAGTATTGATTATAGAGTGGCTATATACTCACTAGGTGTGCTAGTTCATAAGCTCTACCCACATACTTACACGAGTACAGAAAACGCTATGATACAATAGAATATCTCACGCTCAGAGATGTATTCTCGCCTAACGCCATTTTAAACCCTATTTATTCCCACCCAATTTCTTTTCCTTTGACACAAAAATGTATCCCTTTAATTTTGTAAATACGTAGTTTATTATTTTATTTGTTTTATTATTGCAGGTGCAGCTTACTTTAAATATTGCATGTTTTTATTAACTTTGGAAGTAATAACAATAAAACAACAGTAGATGTAATTATAGAAGAAATGTATTTATTATCTTGAATGTTGAGTTTATGTATTGGTATTGTACATTCTAATTATTACTTCCAATGTTCGTTATGTGTGTAAAGTTTGATTTGCAGTTTTAATTCCTTTCTTTCAGATTCTTCGATCCGCAGTTGAGTCTGGAAATAATTGTTCCGGAAGACTTCATTTAATAATTGCTTCCCTTTCAGATACCCCTCAGGCGACTACCATAAGTGAGCTGCAATTTTAATGACATATTTTTAGGTTCTTAAATTGTTAAGTATTCTAACGATGGAGATACTATGTATCGTATTCCTGTTTAATATTTTGTGTTTTGTGAAGTTTCGTACATTTAAATAAAAAATTGACATACATAGTAGTTATGCCCTTTCACATTACATACATAAGTGGCTATAGCTATAGTGTGTATATTAGTGAATACTACTAGAATAATTTGTTCATTGACTTACTAATAAGAATATACGAAGGTATGTTTCCCTTCTTTGTAATGGTAAGGTAAATTAAAAACTGATTTCATTTCTATTTCGTTTAGGATGTAGCAGCTGGTGATTTTGAAGCGTTGTGTCCAAATTTTGATAAAATATTCATAGTGTTGTGAGCACTGTGTAGTTTGTAATCTACATACTACTATCACTAGTAAAAATGTCACGTGTCACAAAAAATAGGTGTGTGAAAGTATCCCTTTCATCATCTTCTCACATTATTTCCATCAGCAGTAAACTTTACACATTCTTGTAGGTTTCGTAAATCATTCTTGCTTTGTGTTTATATTCTACCTGTCTTCTGAATCACTGCGATACCTGAGCTCTCGTGAACTGAAACTCTGACTCCAGCCTGTCTAATGTCATCTGATGTACATATTGTCACAAACTACATCATTAAATAAATGTTCAGTGACCCTGTTACACCAATCAATTCATATTATTTTCCATCTCAGCTACACCATCAAATGTTCATTACTATATGTATTCAGAAAATCATTAAATAAATGTTCCACCCTCATGTCAAGTCATCAAATAAATGTTCAGTATACCTACTACTATATGTATGTAGGCGTCTTCTGACAATGTTCACCTTATTTTCCAAATATGTACATACATAATATAAAATGATACATACTACTTAGTAGTACATATATTATTTAACATTCTCATGACAATGGATAGATTTAATTTCTAGGATTGATGTTCTACGATTCATTTAGGTAATATTTACAAGGTGATCTACACTAAAGTAGAGGTGGGATCATCACGGATCTGCAGATTATTAATCTTTCCTCTTTTATTTCAGTCTTTGGACATCTTACTCGCAGGTGAAACATTTAATAATTATTTTTATATTGTATCCCTCCCCACCTTCCCATTCCTCTTTACCTCAGTTATCTCAATACCATTTCACTTCATCCTAATAAAAAAAATTCTATCCATTTCATTGTGTTTCAATTACCATAACCTTAGAATTACTAATACCTATTATAGGTATTTTTACAATTTATAGAATATAAGTAACACTGAAAAACTAAGGAAAAGTTCTGACACTGTCATTTCCATAAGAAGACAGTAGGTTACTATTCTGGAGATCTATCGAGCTAGAACTACAGTTCACTCATGATGAAGAGGACGATTGTTTTGAAACCTGGTAGTTATAAATTGAAAAGACCACAATCCTCTGCCCCAGTGATAAATTAAAAAAAAAAAAACAAATGTATTTAACTGTTTATTAATGAAAGGTAATATTAATCGATAAGCTTACTTACAATAATATTTACAACTTACACATAGCATGTCTTAAAACAAATTTGGCTTGTCAAGTAATATGCATTCAAATACGAGATACAAAGAATTAATGTAAACATTTACAACATCTTCTAGAATTTGTAATATAGAGGAATTTATAAGAATGTTCCGGAATGACAACTGATCACTGTCCTCATGAGGAGTGAATTAACATCAAACCCCTCTGGAGGTGTGTTTGGTGCCCGACTTTTGAACATTGGTAATTTCTTAAAGATTCGAGATGTCTTCTGAAATTCTTTACAAACTTTGTCACTGTTATGATTCGATCGATTCCTTTTTGTGCTTTTTGCACTTTTAAACTCGAATTTCAAACATCTCGAAACAAAAGTTTAATTCTCTGTGTTTACCATAAATTGTGTTATTTCACAACGACGATCATAGAATTATTCTGTATCGGTTTAATGTCATACAGAATATTACATCTAAGGCATTTTGTCTACAATATCACACATCATTTTATCAAGTTCGTAAAGAGGATCTGTGGGTGTTATTTCCTTTTGACTCGTGTCCATGTGCTCAAACGACTCGGCAGAGTCTATCATTTTGGAATCTGTTTCACACTGATCCGGAAGATTCTGTAATGCACTTTGAAGGATGTCTTGCACTTTGGATAAATGTTTTTGAAACCTGAAAAGAAAATAATGATTAAACCATTGTTTCCAGAAATAGTTGTAGTGGTACAGTGGAGTCTCACTAATCCGGCACTATTAAAAACTGGATTGTATAGGGAAATTCAAGGTATAGAAATCATTACATGTGTATTTTCATGCTATTTCTTTATGAGAAAGTTTGACATGTTGTTAAATTATCTTAAAACAGATCTAATTAAGGCCTGTTTTAAGAAGCACGGTTGGGCGTAGAAAGTGGCAGAGCTCCTAATAGGGTGCCGGATCAGCGGCACTATACATGTAGTGAAAATCGAAGAGAATTATTGTTATATGCACCCTATGCGCTAATCTGTATCTGCCTGCTTGATATCTACAGTTAAAATACCACTTCTTTTAAGAAATTTCTTTCTACAAATTTCAATAAACTGCAGGTAGACAGTTGGTGGAAATAGACGAAACCTGTTGACTAGTAGAAATCACATTGTGGTTACATTCACCAGCTGAATTGAAAGAAAACATGAATTAATATTGTTACCTCATAGCTGTTTCAACTCGTTGCCTCTTTTGTAATTCCATCATAACACGGAGAGTTTCCCTTGCTTGGTGCGGTCTGAACTCATTCAGTAAGTGATGTATGTGAATAAACAGGAGACTCAGATCTTCTACTTTCTCAGCTCTGCGTGGTGAATCCGGACAGTGTACCAATAAATCTAGGAGGTCTAGGAAATTGGCTAATAATGAGTGATTCAGCTTTTTTAACTCTCTCCGTCTTTCAAAGTGTATTGGATACAATCTTCTAAAGCCCTGTAAATATAGTAAAGGGTATCCAATAAAATGTGTTTTCGTTTGCACTGAATTCGTTGACCAATACAACACGCAGCACTATACCTTACCTGGCTTTCTAAGGATCTGATGATCGTATCGTCCGCGTTAAATGAGTTTCCAAACATAGTGTATGTGTCATGAATTGGCTGGGGAGGCTGTGGCGCCCTATTTCTTTTAATATTTTCATCAGTATACAGATTAATGTACTGCATCGGGGGCAAGGGGAGGGAGCTCACTTGAGTGTTCTCGTTGCCGTTATTCGACATAATTCTAGATTTCCAAGTTATCTTTTCTTAAAACTATAAACATATACAATGACGCTTTTCAGTTTATCACAGCAAACAAAACTCGAACTCGCGATACGGACAACACGACCAAACACCGAAACAAAAATGACCACAGAACACATATACTCTCTAACGAGAGAAGAATGCCAACTTCATAGAAAATATATGCAAACACGAAAATGACAGATCTCATCTAGCTTTCTCTCTCATTCATTTCATGCCCACATAAACAATGGCGCCTTGATAAATCGATTATTGATGTTTTATATGAATCAATACGCATTAGCGATTAAAAATAGTTGTACTCTAATACAAAAGCGGGACATATCCATATATCCCATTTTTACACTACAATACAACTATTTAATCATTAATGCGCACTAACCCTTTGGAAATAAGTATAATAACCAAAGAATTAAAATGCAGCAGTAGGTAGTATGACATTGGCATTTATTGTAAGTAAATAATACACACATATTGTATAAACATTACATAGAGACAATTAAAAAAGATGTTCAAAAGAACAATTAACAAAATTAATACGAAATAATGAGTCTATCAGAGCGTTTCACCAACTTTTTGATTGAGGAATTTCAGTAAGTAAAGAATGCAGTCGCGTGTCAACATTTCTAGTACAAAAATTGTCACAGATGGCTTTTCCGAACCTAAAGTTTGTGAAATCCAGAATATTTCTCACAAAACTATAACACAAAACAAGTTACACGAGTCTCTGGTCTCGACAATAATTGAATATAGAACAAGTCTCCATCATAGAATTAGTCTCCATTTCTCACACACAAACGAGTACGTAATACGTATATTTCTCCCAAACACAGGATCCCGAAATGACGAATCATATATGTCTCGCAAAAACACAAAAAAGGAGTTTATATTTTACACAAACCTAGTTCAAAACAATGTAATAATACCGATCACGAAACAAATTTTGGAAAGGCGACGCGACAGAAACAGTAAAAAAAATGGCCGCGTGTTGTTTACGAACGGCATTGGCGTTGTATTGCCAGCTTGCAAAATGTAAAAGACTTGTATAATATTTCTCGAAATCTGGTTTCTTAAAAATAAATAAATATTAATTCACCAATAAAAATATTGCATGATAACATAATAATTCATTTATGTTCTTAATATTCACTGTAATGTTAAGATTTCGGAATTATTTTCATAATCAGTAATTCTATTTTTTGCGTCTGTCATACAAATCCCATAAGATCGTGAAAGAGTGAAGAGATGCGATATATATCGCTTACGCATTCCCCGCTGAGCTGCCCAGGCAATACCATGATTATCATCGAAAAGTCCAGCGATGTATTACCAACTACACGATATGCTTGTTGGCAAGTACCAAAACCAGAGTTGACTCAGCCTGAAAATGACATTCATGACATTTTTGTCTTGACAGCAAACTTTTTAATAGACAATAAATTATTATTACATATTATGGCAACCCAATCCCAAATGTTTTATTCTTTTCTTTTTTACTTACCGACCTAGTTCACCCTAGTTAAGGAACCTATATACCTATGTACATTTCGTTTTATCCGTCTTGTCCAAAGAGATTACATATTAAGTACTAATTAATATATTATGTCGCTGGTCTTGTCCAAGTCTTGTCACACTTTTTGTATAGAATTACTATGTAGCCAGTGGCCAAGTTATATGAAACAAGGAGTAGTTGCAGATTGTGAAGATTTATTATTATTTTGGCATGCCTTCAACTTGAAATTGTCAGTAATATCTATTTATTTATTATACATAAACATCGTAAGCTTTTAACAATGTTCTAAAATAATAGATCACATATACCTTAGTAGGTACTAAACTTGGCATCAATAAATCGCGTAAAAATATTTTAATATCTAATGAAATGACGTGTATATATTAATGATATCTATGACACATATACCCACTTATATTATTTTTCACTTAAATAAATACCTATTTTTAATTTTTTGATAAATTATTATTAGGTACTCTAAGAGTGCGTTCTGTATCCGTTAAAATTCACTCAGCGATTCGCTCGATTGTTTATGGTTCTATTGTTCGCCGTTCTATCATCGGTGCGTTTCACTCGGTTGTGCGAGTCAACGTGTTCTATGTGCACGGTTGACACGCTCGGTTGTTGCGAATAACACCCAACAAATTTGTTGGGTGACATTCGCTCGCCATAGATAATAGAAGGGTCCGCACGTGCAGTTCACTCACTCTTATTAACACGCAATATGTCTATCCCTCTCTACCAATGAAGAGTGCAGTGATATCGCTATCTCGATGTATATCTATCAACTCACTCTTATTAGTACTCTCATATCTCTATCTCTGTTTGACAATTCCAATTGGAACAGTCACCCAAATGCGTTCTGCTTCGCGCGATAATCACTCGTTGACACGCTGAGTGAAAATTAACGGATACAGAACGCGGCCCTTAGGGAACCTATATAGGTTCCTTAGGAGTGCGTTTTGTATCCGTTAAAATTCACTCAGCGATTCGCTCGATTGTTTATGGTTCAATTGTTCGCCGTTCTATCATCGGTGCGTTTCACTCGGTTGTGCGAGTCAACGTGTTCTATGTGCACGGTTGACACGCTCGGTTGTTGCGAAAAACACCCAACAAATTTGTTGGGTGACATTCGCTCGCCATAGATAATAGAAGGGTCCGCACGTGCAGTTCACTCACTCTTATTAACACGCGATATGTCTATCCCTGTCTACCAATGAAGAGTGCAGTGATATCGCTATCTCGATGTATATCTATCAACTCGCTCTTATTAGTACTTTCATATCTCTATCTCTGTTTGACAATTCCAATTGGAACAATCACCCAAATGCGTTCTGCTTCGCGCGATAATCACTCGTTGACACGCTGAGTGAAAATTAACGGATACAGAACGCGGCCAGGTACCTAACTACCTACATGATTATTACAATTTTTGTCTATGGAACTATCAGGTCCGTACAAAGAGATTACAAATTAATATATATTATGTCGCTGGGTCCGTACCTACAGTCATGGATGAGGATTTTTGGTGATATTTTTTCTGTCAATAAATTACGAACAAACTTATTCTAGGGGCCCCTTAGTTCCTGCTAGATCACCAATACTGATGATAACATAACCGATATTACTTATTAGCCGTTTTGGTATTCTAATCTAATGAACAAGGGGCCTAACAAACAATCAGGCCCATCCTTCTGATTGCGATCCACGGGGCTCCCTAGTTCCTGCTCAAAATTTGTTATGAAAATCTATTAAATCATAATTGCCTCGTTTTTTTGTCTCCGGCGCTAATTATGCCTGTTATCGTTAAACGTATTCTTAATGTATGTGTATGTTAATATTGTTATTATTGTTACAATAAAGGTATTTATTCATGATTAAAGAAAATAGGTACATACTTTTATCTGGAAAAAAAAACAGCTCCATATCACGAATTTCTTTCCTCAATCTCACAAAAAAACTAAAAAAATATTTTTTTAAATTATACGTTTATTTTTGTATAACTAAATGTAGGTATGTAAAATTCGTACAACGGCCCTGCTTACATTCTATGTGTGCGTGTCATTTCAGGTGAATGTTTTGCGTTTGTTTTGTATGCGTGTGTGTATGTGAGCTGTTGCTATCTGTACATATTTGGAATATTTGAAAATGCATGTGTATTCGTGTACCTTTGTGGCTATGTTTGTGTTGTGTTGTCCACTGTGTCAAAAACTTATTTTTACCTGTTCGGTTTCGTGATGTCTTCAGTATTTCTTCATTTTATATTGTGGTTTCGTTAAAATATTAAAACTTTTGTGTGATATTCCCAATTAGTTACATCTATAATAGTATTTTCCAGTGTTTTAAATGGTAAGTGTGTGCAAATTTCATGTTAGAAAGTGACAGGTAAACTATAAGGATATTTGGAAAGCGTGTAGCGGCATTGGGATAAGTTGTTATTAGTGTTTTTTTTATAATGTATGTACAGTCAATGTCCTTGTAAGTTCATTACCATAAAATTAATTTATAATTTTTGTGAATTGCAATTGGGATATCTATCTACTGGCTGTTCTGCTATATATACTATACAGAATACACCCTTATAGGTGAGGCATGGATAGGAAGAGGATGTATTGGAACATTCCTGTCTGACTAAGATGGCTTTTGTTTTTACGTTTTCGATTGTTTTAAACGCACAGGAGATTTGAGATGCCCTAAACGATTATCTAGGTGGCACTGCCTAAACTAATTTCATTTACTTAATACTTACATAGTAACTGAAATTTCCCTTACCTAATTCCAATATTATAATAGGTATTTATAAATCAGCTCCTTTTTGCAATGTTGCACCTATTCTAAAATGTCATTTTACTGGGGTGGTATTTTGTAACCACTCGCTTGCTATCGGGACTTGTATACTGCAAAGATTGTATGTCTATCTGCCACCCCCGTTCAGTGTTCAGTGGATGATTTTACCTTATTATTATTATGCAGGGAGAATATCTCACCGGTATGTTTACAAATTAGTATTATCCACCATAACTTGAGATCACTGGCAGAGGAGTGGATAGCCGTAAAGAATAATAGAATAATAATAGAACTTCCATAAGATTTTTATAAATAATATAGTTGTGCTTGTTAGGTATTTGTATTTCTTTGAGAATTTGTAGATAGGTATAGTTTCCATAATAAGAAGAGGATCAGGGATTCATCTCAACTGTAAGGACTAGTATTGAGATATCTAAGCCTAGGTTCTTGATCCAGGAGAGATGATAAACCAAGGTACTGCAAGACGGTGTTGTGACAAGAATGAAAGTGAATAAACTAAGATGGTTTGGGCATGTTGAGAGAATGAAAGATGACAGGATGACAAAAAAGATATCCTATTTGAGTGATCAAAGAGGGGTGAAGAAGCGCGGCCTGGTCCGATCATGTCGACCAGATCCTCAAGGATGGACGCGTTTTGACTAAAAGGAATTGGAGAGCATGTATGACAAATTGCATGAATGTGACGGAGGCTAGGTGCAAGGATAGACTGGCTGGCTCTCTGTCCTCTCTGCCTACCCTACAAGAGACATGGTGTGAGGGTATAGATAGATAGATAGACGTTGTATTTTAAGATCCAACAAAGTGTGCTACAGCATCCATTTGTTCGGGAATATTTACAATAGCGTAGCAATTTTATTAAACATAATATGCGACACTGGGGTTACGAATCTCTCTCTTTATGAGAAGGGAACATTGAAAATTATTTTTTTTACCGTGTCAATATTGTTTGAACTATTTGTCAGAGTTTGTGTATTCTTGGTGAATTAAAAAAACCGCTTGAATATTGCACTGAGAACCATATAATGTGATGCGGGCTCATTAGCAATATGTGTGTTCTCATTCTTCTTCTTGACATGGACTGTTATTATGGTTGCGTCATTTCAATCAAACCCATGTAATCCTGCGTTAGTTACTAAAGTTTCCAGAAGGCAACAAGCACACATTGCTAACAATAGAGAGTTTAATTTGAATTATTGAAATTGTCTTATTTGTTTGTTCAGGAACTAGAATCATGGCTGGCACAGGGATAAAGGACGACCGGGGCGAAGAGGTGCTGAAGCAGGGGCTCATGACGAAGCGCTCCCAGAACAAGAAGAGATTCACACCAGTCAACTACAAGCAGAGACTCTTTGTACTCACGAGGAAGTCACTCACATATTATGACATTGATGGCGAGGTGAATGCTATAGCATTTCATTTTTTTATTTCTTTCATTACTTATGAATGTTGTTTGTATCACGGTTCCAGTGGCCAAAAGTGGATTTCTGTGGAAGGCAAGTGGGGCTAACATTCTATTTATTGTATTATGCCTTTTGGCATACTGCCATTGTTTTGTTTTTGTAACTATGCATATTTTCCTTTGGCCAATAAGGATTTATTTATTTATTATTTATTTTGCCTATTATTCTGTAATTCTGAACCAAAGGTTCATTGTTCATGTCAAAGGAGTGTTAAAGTAACAAAGCTTAGAAATAAAAAATGTGATATGTGTAAAATGTATGAACTATGTAGATAATTAAATAATAAGACGTGTTGCATATTCATGAAAATGTTTACAAATCATTCTGTTATCTCTATATCAGAGATATGGCCGTATCATATTAATATGGAATGTTCTTACATTATTTCTTTGTATTTACCACTTATATTGTCACTGTAAAGAATCTTAAAATACATAAGTATTATTTTAATTTTTCTGTTCAATATGAATCCGGGATGCAGTGGATTTGATCTTTTACTGGCTCTGAAAGCTCCAGGAATTTCTAGTTATTGACTGTCACTGCGGTACAGAGAAAAATACTGTGAATTGTTTTCACTACAGCGTTTGGCTCGAAGCTTGAATTCTTTACAATATTGTTATACTGTGGATGTTAACAGTTATTCTATGATGAATTTGCACACAGAGGAATGCATCTTCACACAATTCACACTTGAATTGATTCACAATGCATTATTTATGCATTGCCTCATTCTGGCCTCTAGGCCTAGGAACATATACAAGTAGCATACACTGTGATTTATCACAAGTATTAAAAAACATCATGAAGTTGTATGTTCACTCTGTGTTACTTAGAATATTAAAAGTCTTGATTTTATTTAAATAAAACCCTATGTAGTATCGGATGAAAGACACCTTACGCTGGTCATTAGATTTATTTATATTCTAAGATTTTATGTGAAGAAACCTTTAATTGTTTTATTGCCTCAGCAGGTGGGAAGATAAATAAGTACATAGTAATTAAACAATTGTTTATTGGCCAAAGAAAAATATGTATAGTTACAAAAACAAGACGCAAAGTAGTGTGGCAAAAGGCGGACTTAGTGCAAAAACAATATCTTGCAGTCAACCTGTGAAAATAAAGAAATACTTAACTAAAAAAATAAATAAAAATAAACATACCTAGAAATAAGATTCCAATCAAGTTACCTTTTGATTTACATAGAATGGTAGTAAATATAATCTGACATGCTTTAATAAAAAAATGTTTGTCCCGGCTTCCCTGCTACAGAAATATACTCACCACAACTGCAACTCCGTGAGTTCATCCAGGAATTCAGCAGTGGATCATGCACTGCTAAAAGTCACAGTTATTTTTTGAACTTAGGTTTATTATATCACTGTTACTGATAATTTATTTATCACGGTTCTAGCCTGTAAGCATTTTCTAATCTGTAGTAATAAATTAATTATGTATGTATGTATAATATTAATTATTGATAAGTAATTTACCATAAGACTTAATAATATGATTATGATGCATTTTTTCCTGATTACTGAGAAAGTTTTAACATTTTTCACGCTGCATCATATGGATAACCAGTTTATTCATTGAATAAGGTAAATAACATCTCATTAATGTACATTATGTGTTTTATAGTTTCTAGTATATCTCAGGTGGGTAAATAGTACTTGTATCTCATGTTAATGATTGATTAGCCAGGTGTTTCAAGTGTTGTTTTAATTTTCCAGTCAACAGGAATTATGATATGACTACATTACTGGCTCAATGTTTTATTAGCGTCCTCTAACGCAAAATACCCTTGATTTAAACTCGAGTGTTGAGAATCCATAGTGAAATCTGTGGTTGCTATGAGGATGGTGGGAAAACCTCTGCATTTGTCTGCAAGTTTAGTTAACCGAAGTGCCGCCTCTATCCACAGTGTCAGTTAGGGGTTTGTATCTCAGTGTTGTGGGGAGCTGTTGGGTTTGGTTACATGTAAAGTATTACATATTTCCTAGATTCTTTACAATCTGATGAGAATAACTCTGATAAGAAGTTTTAATTTACCAGAGACTTGAATCTAAAATGCTGTGGGCAACCAGTGGATGTCAGGACCATCCACAAAACTTTATTCCTTCTAAAACAAGAGATATATAATATAATATTATAATGGACATAATAGTATTATTAAATTAACATTATCTCTACTATGAACACAATTATCTCTACGCCCACATGACATCCATATTTAGTTTGGTTTCCTAATTGGGATTTCCCACATTTCATCAGTTTGTGACAAAAAACTTGTTAAAATAATATTTGGACACATTTATGCCTACATGTTTATAGTGCTCTTCATTGATAATGGCGCCCAAAAGTTATCCCATTACTATTTCCAAGTTTTTTATGTGTTCAGTTAAGTTGGTGGCGACACCTCGGTTTTCATTAACGGCTTGGGGTCTTGATCTTGATGTTCCTGCGCCATTCATGAATCCATACCTAAAAAAGATTTGTATTAATTTGTTTTCTTTATTTGAAAATAAACTTGTACTTTGTTGCAACACCATTACAAATCAAAAATATTGATTTTTTTCGTAATCCATATCGCCTTCTGTATTGTATTAGCGTATAAGACTAACCCACAATACTTGTGTTAGGTGTGTGCGTTATTTTATCAAAGCATGCAAGACACAGGTTTGTATATTCCCACATGCCTTAAATAGAGACATTAAGAATGGGTGACGAACTTCGTTGCTGGACTTAAGTGATGTTATTTTTTCTCTGGTATTTTCAGCATTGTTGCTTTCACGTGACACACTATTAGTTAAACACACAGTGAGAAAGATAGGCTCTGTTCTCTTTGGCTACCCCACAAGGGATAGAGTGTGATGATAAATGTAATGAAACACCACATGTTGATCAGATTTCATAACTGTTAGCTACATAAATATTAGTAGAGAACTACATATCATATTGGTTAATGGGATTTCAAATGTTAGCAATATACACTTCGAAAGTATTTCAACAGATGGCAGTGATGTACTAAATAATCTTCATAAAAATTCACAACCTTTGATTATAGAAGTAGGTATTAAAATTATTTTTATTCCATTCACAACTTAAGGCCCTATATGCTGTCAGGGGTCTTCGGCGGCCTGAATATTACTCAGCCAATACTGAGGGAATGGTCTTGAAACTGAAAACAGTGATAGATGAAACTATGGACTACAGATCTGCTGTTCTAGAATTACAGGATTTGAAAATTCCTTGAATAAAAAAATATTCCTAAAGTACCCCTAAAATTTACGGGATCTGAAGATTTTCCGTTCAGTTTTTCAGATATAAAGTATAATTTAGCCAAAATACTGGTGATTATAATCTTAACAAATCTGCTGTTTTAGATTTTTAAATTTCTTCCCAGTTTTTTTTGTCGCTTTGTCGCTTACGTTATTCTTTCTGAGCACTAACATTCTCACACAAAATTTGAAAAAGTTGAAGCAAAAATAGAACGAAGCAGATAAATAATGTGATGAAACTGCGTTTTATTGCACTAGTAGATAAACCCACTACGTAACATGAAATCAAAGGTACCTACGTAGTTACGTAGTCATTTTTATAGAATGAAAGTCTTTAGTTGCCAAGGTATAGGTAGATTCAATAGCGTATTTGGGGGGGGGGGGGGGGGGGCTAAATGTAAAACAATTAAAACAAAAAAAAAAACGTTATTTTAACGCATTTAGAAAGATACGTAAATTAACACTTTTTTTTAATTCGCCCATTTTGAAAACCACAACTGCAATATTTACCTTTATTTCACAAATTTAACACCAAAACACGACCTTTTTCACTCACCTTCACGAAAAACTTTGCCTGCGACGCTATTATTCAGATTTAATAGCCAGGTTTAGTTTTCGTTCCCCCCCTCCCTAAAGTCAAATGAAAACCTATGTACGCCACTAGGTAGATTCATTCAGATTTATCTAATTTCCCGTTTAGTGTTCATTGTGAGAACACATTGGGATCGTGAGGCTTTGTTGCTCAGAGCGATTTTATAGGTTACTTTTTTTCATTTCATTTATTTAATATCCACAAAATATATAACAAGTAGAAAATATAAGTAAGAAAAAAGTATTGGATTTTATTGCCCCACTAGGCGAAAGCCTGTTCTGGGGCAAAGAAGTAATATTTTTTTAGTAGACACTTGCAATTTCATCCCTGGATGCATAGTGATGCCATGGATGACGTTCCTAATTCTTGGAATCTTTGAAATAAAATAAAAAATCAATTGCCAACCCTAACATCAGTCCTATTAGGGATTGGAAATTCATAATAGATATACATTTTCTCTTGAACGGCGTTTTTTACGCGAAAAATGTAATTATTTGTCGTTATCTTCGTTGGGTAAATATTGGCAATTCGATAATAAAATTAAATTTTGTAAAGTACCTATTCGTGTTGTCCGATAGCCAAACGGTGAAACGTAGTATTTTAGCGGTGAAAGGGGTTAATATCTCGTGTAACATCAACAACGCTCTCCCTGTGCCAGCCATTAGCCGTCGATATTATTATGGGAGGTTTCATAGGGAACAAATACCATAGCCGCGCATGCTCCCTCAATTGTTTCCATCTATTCCTTCACCCCTTGTTTCAATATGTGGAGACGTGTCCTAGTCGGTCGCAGTGCGCTGTCAGAGGGTTAGTAAAGCGGACGACGCCGTCTGGAAAAACGAAAATTTCCCTTCAAACGTGTCTTCGTGACGTTTTAATATTATTTGTGTAGTGGTACCTACCCCGCCGTGGTATCGCTTCAATTCGTCTGGTCGCCTGAAAATTTACGTTGTCGAGTGGGCGTAGACAGTTGGATTATACTGTTTCGAATTAGTTTATTTTTATTTGAATAAGTATTTGGAACATCTTTTATCGCACAACTTCAGGTGAGTGTATTGTTTATCATTTTTTAAATGCGTTTTTTTTCTGAATATCGATGGAAATCCCTATGCACGTTTTTTTGTGTAAATAAATTGTTTTCGAAATTGTGGACGTGATTTGAATTTAAACCTAGTTTTTGTACATCTCATTCTATTACATTTCACGTAAGTACAGTCGTTTATCCTGAGCACAAAATAAATGTTTAATTATTTATTTTAGAAACATTTCCGTTCGAAAGAATCCTCGTATATTTCGCCAAGCTCATGGAAATCACTACTGTCTCAAATTGTTGTATCGTTTTTTTTTCATTTCCGCCGATTTATTTATTCATCAAAGATTTCAGAATTGGTTTGATTTTGAAGATGTTTCGAAATTAGTAGTACACATGGGTGCGATACATTTTTTAAGAATACCGGTAACCTATGTACTTTTCAGCACTTAAACTCTGAAGTCAGGTGTGTCCAGTATTTTTTTTCCCAAATCATGAAGCAGTATAATTTGCAAGAAAATAATGCATTACAAAATAAAAAGTAGTTTCGGTCAGTCGAGAATGCCAGACACACTACACACCACTAAAAGAAACTACGGTATATCCGATTGTGACTGGAAAAAATACCAGAATTCATAATTCCGTAACTTTTTTTATTCACCAATGCCGTTGAAAAATTCTGAAACACGAACCACATGAATAATATTTTAATAGTTTTACTATTCACGAAGGCATGTTAAGTTATTACACAATTTTTTCACTGAAGTACACATAAAACACAGTAATTTTTCACAAAATGTATTACTTTGTTAATCCGAACGTTGGTAATGTGATGGATCAGGCTACTTGTTAGTTTTTTTTTTATCTATAAGTGTGTTTGTACCTATATGTATTGGTATAAGAAAGCATGTTATGTCTACTTGTTTTGTTTCGTGTAAAACAATGTCTCTGTACGTACCTATTATGAACATTGTTGAAATTATCGATTATCTTTCTGTTAATTATATTTATTTTGTTGAGTGTAGCTGGATGTGTTTCAAAAGTGTAAAAGGGTGCCCATGAATAAATTGCAATAATACGTATACGTAATAAGAGGATTGGAGCTTGACAGCTCCGCTGCTAGTTATTTTAGAGAAAAATTTTATATTACAATTTTGTAGTAAATTTTACGTACTTTAATTTTGCGTAGAAAAATAACCTACGAAAGTTGTCAATTTTCGAGTTCTTATAAAGAAATCGCCAGAAAAGGAATATTTTCGCCATTTTACAAATTTTTCGCCATGTTCCGTCACGAAATTTTGTTGGCAAACCTCGGATTCGGATTCAGCACCCCAAAATACGTATAGAATGAAAGAAAAACAGACTACCCCACAACTTTCCATCGAGAAATCTAAAGCCACCGTATTAATAATAACGATGTACATCACGTATATATATATCAGTGGCGAAGAGTGGATTTCTGCAGAAGGGAAACCGGAGCTCACATTTCTTATTAGATTTCGTCAGATTAGACACTATTATACCTATAATTTTATCCAAAAGGTAACTCGATGGGAATCGTGTAATTAGGTAGCTTCGCGCCTGATACATATAATTCTGCGGTTTCTGCCACTCAACAAGCGTTCATTCTTCAGTGGTCAGTATGTTCCGTTTGGGTGACTCTTGGCAGACCTACTAACCAGAAGTACTATTTTAACCCGCCATTTGGAACGACTTACATCTCCAATAAAGATTTTATTTACTTTATTTAGGTACTTACTCTATTTTTTTAATGACCAGTTATAACTTATACTTGTGATCATTACCACGATGTGTTACCGAAAGAACCCTTCTAAGTTAATTGGTGTTATGTAATCGATAGAAAGTAGGAGTGAAGCCAACGAAATTGTCTCAGCTACGCTTCATTGGGTCCTTGTACGCTTTTAATGAATACCGATGTCGCTCAATAATTCTTGCTACACAGAAATAAATTCCTATTGGATTGTTGGGCGATACTATTGGAAACCTTTACTCAGCAAATTGCTCAATTGTGTTGAACTAATTCAATCGGTAATTAAATGTGCTGAAATGACCATTCCTGTCATCTACTAGGGCGGAGTGAAAAGTTCTCGGCCTAAGACGGAAGCAGCGTTGTTACCAAAAATCTTTTTTACCGTTACGATGATACATGTCTGAAAACAATATATGACAAGTTTCAGATTAATCTGTTAGTTTTCATTTAACGGAGTTTGGAAGTAGACGTGTCGGAGATGTTTTGTTGAAATGGATAAACTGGATCATCGTGCTGTTTAAATTCTTCATTTTTGACGGTTTCTCGGCAACAGAAATTCACCCAAAGTTAGCAGATGTGTACTAGGAGTCTTCTACTTCACTTTTATAGAGAAAAAATGGGCAACTGAATTCAAACATGGTCGTAATTCTCTTGAACATGATGCACACGAAGAACGGCCGAAAACTGCTATCGCAAGGGAAAATACGTTCGTTGCAGATGCGCAATATGGATAGCTGAGATCATGGGCATATCAGAAGAAAAAGTGGGGTTCATTTTACTATTTAATCAAATATGAAAAAGCTTTGCGAAAATCGGGTGCTGCATTTGTTAAATACTGACCATAAACATTGAAGGTTTTGACGCGCGAATTATTGGAATATCCACCTGATCCACCAGATTTGGCACCCTATGACTTCTATCTATTTCCGAACCTTAAAAAAAATTGTATCTAGAAAACGTTTTAGTCAAGTGAAGAGGTGATATTAACTTTAGATGGCTATTTTGCAGACTTTGCGGAATACCATATAAGAGCATTACGTTTATCGAACGATTTATGTTTTCTGTTTTGTTTTCATTTGTCGATTTCGAATTGATATAGTACCTAATTGTTAATTGATCTTGTTACAGAAACGCAAGGAGCGCGGTCGTATCGAGGCGAGCCGTGTGGAAATTGTCGAAGCGGCTGCACTGTGCAGCGGCAGCGCGGCTGTAGGAGCCGTAGCAGCAGCCGGTCAGTTAACAGGCGGCGGGGCCGGCACCCCGCCCCCGTGTGAGCCCGCGGAGACACATCCCCAGGGGCTGCCTTTCCAGGTCAGCTACAGGGCCGACCAGGGACAGCAGTATACTCTTTACCTCATAGCAGCCAGGGAACAGGATAGGACGGAGTGGTTAGCTGCTATCAGAGCTGGTAAGTTGAACTTAGTTATTTTTCACAGTTTTAATTCTTGGGTCTAGACGTGTGCGCCGGCTGCAAAAAAGCCGGCGGCGGCGCCCATGCCTAAAATTGCCGGCGGCGGCGCCACGCCGGCGGCGTGGATACAAAGTGGGGAGAGCATTAGATTGTTTTTGCACCATTGCTTTAAATGATTAAATATGTATATATGAAAAGGATAATAATAAAATCGATTTATTTATTTTGAAAACTATGATTATTTCAATGACAAAGTAAAATAAAAGCTCATATTTGAAAAATAATGGAAATTTTAATTATTGCTTTTTCATGGTACTGGAGGGCATGTTAAAATAAATTAAGCCATAAAGTCAGACGCATCAGAATGAGCCTCACTATGGGCAGTGGTGCAGTCGAACAGGTTTCTCATTTGGCAATATTTAAGCTGTTAGCTAAACGGTGAGTAAAATTGAAACTCTGAAATAAAGTATAGAATTGCGATGACGAGGTCGACCTTCCACAAAATCCAAAACTCCTTGAGCATAAGCTGTAAAAACATATGTGTTGTATGTACTGTTGTTTGTAGTTGAAGGATAATTTAATAAAATTATGTAATTTAATTAAACTATCTTATTTGCGATGTTATTTTAGGAGTAAAAATAAGGATAATTAATGAATAAACATAAATTGTGGTGTTTTTCATTGAAAAGTGCCAACCAAAATACGTAATGCTTACCGGTGGAAAGATAAATTACAATTTGAGAGTAGTCTGTAATCACAGTCTGAGAAACCACGTCAGGGGATAGTATTTTTTTTGTTATTAAAATGCAGCCTGTGGTGAGCGAAATAATTGGATTTTAACGTTAAAATATCTAAATATATTGACATTTTGACACTTTGAAGATCGTAAACGTCAAAAATTAGCAAATGAATATCTTTTTTTGTCAAGAGAAAAGGAGTCACTATCCTTTTCACAGTGTTGTATTGAAACAAATGAAGTATAGCGAATATAGTCAAGTAGAACAAAAATAATTTTGATTAGGTACTTCGATAATCAAAGGTTAAACTAATGAAAAGAGAGAACGGTTGACCGAAAAGACGAAAGGCCGCATATTTTGGTCAGATATTCTGCCAAAATTCACGTGGTTTAAAAATTTCAGCGTGGTAAAATCGACCGGTGTCCTAAAAATCGATAAAAAAAATAATGTTACTTACATAAAAAAACGTTTGTTTTTCATTTAATTTCCACCAGGAAGAACCAAATTATTAATGCCCCCATCCCATCCTATTTCTTGTTTTCGAATCGAATAAGTAAGACACAGAAAATTCCCCGATTTTTTTATGCAAAACCAAATGAACGAAATATTTGAAAACCAAATGAACGAAACATTTGAGAAAATTTCATTATTGCTTTTTCATGGTACTGGAGAGCAGGTCAAAATAAACTAAGCCATAAAGTCAAACGCGTCAGAATGAGCCTCACTATGGGCAGTGGTGCAGTCGAACAGGTTTCTCATTTGGCAATATTTGAGTAAAATTGAAACTCTGAAATAAAGTATAGAATTGCGATGACGAGGTCGACCTTCCACAAAATCCAAAACTCCTTGAGCATAGCTGTAAAAACATATGTGTTGTATGTACTGTTGTTTATAGTGGAAGGGTAATTTAATAAAATTATGTAATTTAATAAAACTACCTTATTTGTGATGTTATTTTAGATATTTTAGGTAATAAGGATAATTAATGAATAAACATAAATTGTGGTGTTTTTCATTGAAAAGTGCATAAATTAATAATGATATCAACCAAAATACGTAATGCTTACCGGTGGAAAGATAAATTACAATTTGAGAGTAGTCTGTAATCACAGTCTGAGAAACCACGTTAGGGGACAGTATTTTTTTATTATTAAAATGCAGCCTTGGGTGAGCGAAATAATTGGACTTTAACGTTAAAATATCTAATTATATTCACATTTTAACATTTTGAACATCGTAAACGTCAAAAATTACCAAATGAATATCGTTTTTTGTCAAGAGAAAAGGAGTCATTATCCTTTTCACAGTCTTGTATTGAAACAATTGAAGTATAGCGAATCTAGTCAAGTGGAATAAAAATAATTTTGATTAGGTACTTCGATAATCAAAGGCTATACTATTGAAAAGAGAGAACGGCTGACCGAAAAGACGAAAGCCCGCATATTTTGGTCAGATATTCTACCAAAATTCAGGTGGTTTAAAAATTTCAGCGTGGTAAAATCGACTGGTCTTCTAAAAATCGATCAGAAAAACATAAAGTTACTTACATAAAAAAACGTTTGTTTTTCATTTAATTTCCACCACGAAGAACCAAACTATTAATACCCCCATCCCATCCTATTTCTTGTTTCAGTATCGAATAAATAAGACACTGAAAATTCCCGATTTTTTTTTATGCAAAACTTAATGAACGTAATTCAGACGACGGAATGGGTCTGGAACGAAACTGGATTAGTTACTATTCGATATCTTATATAATTACTGAATACTAGCGTCGCCACAGCTGAATACTTAATTTTTTTTACCTGGTAAAGTACTTATTTCGATTTTTGTCTCAAGAAACAAAGGATAAATATTTTTAGTTACACGGATCCCACGCCGCCGGCGTGAGCGTTTTGCCGGCGGCGGCGCGCCGACCATGATCAGCGGCGGCGCGCCGGCGTGGCGCTCATGTCTACTTGGGTCTTATTTCTCCCAATAATGAATAATTAATTTGTTGTTCATATTTAAGGGAAAATAAGACGTACTTTGTAATGTACAGGATATTTTCAGACACGTCTTAGATATAGCTATCTGCGCTTAAAAAACACTAGAAGAGGTCTTATTCTGAATTTAAACAAAAAGGTCTTGATTAACGATAAATTTTAGCGACCAAATGGAGTTTGTTTTAGACGTCGTACATAATATGGTCTGAACGACGCAGCTCTCGTAGTAGATTACGAAACAAATTTATTGGGTACGGAACTGATAACAAGAAACTCGGGAGCACGTAATACTGAAGTGACGTGTGTAATTAATGTGGTGTTTTGAGAGTATTGTTGAGTTAAGTTAGCAGCGGTCTCTCTCTCTGGATATCGGTATGTTATTTAATGTGGATTAATCTAACAAGACAGCATGGTTGAAATACAAATAGCGTTAGAGATTAAAGTAACGGAAGGTAACATCACAGGATATTCCCCGGGGTGCAATTTCGTTCAGACTTCATTTGCTCTGAAGGAATGTTCTCTTTATTTTTCTGTCTGTAGTGGCTAATCCCTCGTCTGCCTATATCTTGTAGATAGGCAAATTACAACGTAATTAATTTCTCTCATTCCTTGTTCTTACGTCTTCTATGTCAGACGTCTTTATTCTTACAAACTCATTTTATTTGAAGTTCTGATGCAGATTTCGAAGAAACCTGTCGGATGACGACTTTTACGCTTTTGCTGATTTAGACCTTATCGATATTTTTTCATTCGATGTTTCATTTGACTTTAACGTGAATACATTAAATAACTGTTTACTCTCCGATCTTATTTCGATAAGGATTTCGTGCCATTCGTCCGTATAAAATAGATTTGTTTATAACTAACCAACCTTAGCGACTCGTATATTCTAGTTTTTCTAGTTCTAGTTTTTAGTCAACTTCTTCATGCAAGCTTGGTACCTAATTACACAATTTGTCAAAAATAGAATCGGGTCAACTTCCATCCGGCTATTTGGGTCACCCCCCTGTTTTGGTGGGTTGACAGTTCATTAATTCACTCATAAGTTTATCACCATATTGTTGTTTTTATATCGTTTATATCCTTATTATACATATATGATGGGTGTTTTTGTGTTGTTCTCGGAAACTATTGTTTTAATGTGATGGTTTGGTGAGAGTTTTTGATGATGTGTTTTTATTTTTCCATTTTGACGAAGGTAGCCACTTAAATAAAAAAAAAATGCCTCCAATTATTTATCAATGCTAACGAAAGCGGGTGATATGACGGGAGAATAATATCAAAAGAATATCGGTTATTAATTATATTACTGTCGGTGATTGTCACTTTTTTAAAACACAATTTGTAATATCCAACTTTTTGTGTTGCAAATCACCTGATAGTCGTGGGCAGATTATGAATCTGAGATGCTAGGTGAAATGAATAGAAGAAAATTTATTAGTTCCAAACGATATATTTTCAAGACTCATTCCCTGAATAAACGGCCAAATACCTATATGTTTTGCTTGTTATTATGTTTCTGCTTGTTACAAAATACCTCGATTATTATTTTTTAAAACTTTATTTTACTTTTCAGTAAACGGGCTGTCAACAGGTTAACAATAATAAAATATGATTACAAACAAATTAAAAAAAAAACAATAACAGACAGACACAAACGCAATACAAACATTCATGCAATGAAATTAAAAGCAAAATTGCCTATAGCAGATTCTGCATCTCAAATTGTTTTTATATAAATTATTTATCAATTCGTTGGTGTCTGCCGTCTCCTGTCATAAAATAAATAATTTATTTTTCTCCCTGGTGATTTCTATGGTTTTCAGGAATCCAATCTAAAATAATATTGTTCATAGCTTTTGTAAAAGATATATCTCTGGTAAATATGACCTATTTAGATTTGCCATAAATCATTCGTGTCATAGAGTACATTTAATTTACTGGCATTGTCTACCAGGAGTAAGTATTTTTAAACATTAAACTTTTTAATTCAATTAGTAATTAGTTTTTAATTATGTTAGAAATAATAGATGTAGATAATTTTTTGTCGACTGTTCTATTTCGTCGTATTCATTAACATCTTATTTCTCAGCCGTTTTAATTCCAATGCTGGACATAGGCCTCCCCTTTGACTATCCACAGATCCCTGGGCATGCTGCATCCACTTGCTTCCTGCGATTCGCCTCACGTCGTCAGAACATCTTGCCTGAGGTCTTCCTACGCTCCTTTTGCTCGTTCTAGGTTGCCACTCGAGAATCTTTTTGGTCCATCTAGAATCGGAGTGTCTGGCGACATGTATAAAATCAGACACACTTGATTTGTGTTGATTTAAGATCATTATACCCAACGCAAATCATCGCCAAGTGCAAGCATGTTGTTTATCTAAAGCAGCACTAGACGACTGTAATCTTAATGTTATATTTTATTATTTATGTACTTACACCTCTTCTTTCTCCCAGGTATATTTTCTTCATTATCCTTTCATCGTTCATTCTCTCCACACGACCCATCCATCCCAACTTGTTCACTTTCATTTTAGTTACAACATCCGTTGCATAAAGAATTGCATGAATGTGACAGAAGCCCAAAGTGTGTGTTAGGATAGGAAGGTCTTGCGATATGTTCTCTGTGCCAACCTCGCACGGGATGCGGCGTGAGGGGATAGAATAGAATAGAACCGCTATGACTTGCGTTTAGTATTATAAAAAATGCTTAAAGAAATTACTTATGTAATATTATGTTATAATTTCATAAAATCCACCCTTCCCATGAAAAATAAACAGTATGAAATGAATCAAATTCAAAGAACTCGAGGTCCTGAAGAATTCTTTACTCAATACTACACAGTTTCTATAATATCTCGGTATACATTTTATATTCTACATAAGTAAATAGGTATAGTAATAATATTGTTTATTATACAGTAGCAAAACGATAACATGATTTAATACGATACAATTTATTGAGTCAATAATATTACGTTGGCAATAAATAATTCCATGTTTTGGAGGATTGTTCAATAAATTTTGGACATTTTAAATCAGAATCAAAACGTATCATTTATTTAATGATTAATTCAAATTTTCGGATTTCGGGGGAAATTGCGTACTAGGTATACAGGTGAAATTCGAAGTTGTTATGCACTAGGCACTCGTTTTCTGAATGACTATCGTTATCGGTGAAGTAGTAACATATGTATATTGTATTTACACGAATATTACCGAAGCCTGCGATAGTATAGTACAAGCCTACATCCTCGGATTCCATCACCACCGTGATTGGTGACGTCACCTTGTATCGGTGACAAACATCTTGTCTCGGTGACAGACACTTGAACTACGGAATATTTTTTCCCATACATTTTTCCCATTCATGGTGTAATCATCGTCAAATGTCAGTTGGGCATGGCCTCCATGAACAATATGGCGACGGCCTCGATATTACTTCCGAATATCTATGGTATTTACCAATTGATACGTGTACTATTTTACGTCGGAGTATTTCTGTTTACATTGTCTCATTCAGTACATAAATTCTTTTTAGTGTTCGCTATGTCGTTTCTCCTTCAATGTGTTCTATTTTGATACCAGACGATGTTTTCCATTCTCTCTTTACTCTGCCTACATAATGTCTGTTGTAACCATATCCTTTGTACATTCTGTCAAATAAGTATCGGGAATTGATCATTAATTCTAAATTCAAAGTTCGATTCGAAAATCCTTTTCTGCCGCTAAGTTGGCACAACCTTTTTCTAGTAATGGCGCGGAGTTTGAGCGCCATCTGTCATTTAGTTTATTTACAGTGCTCGATTTTGTAAGTTCTTCTCAAGGGTGCTCTGCGATTTTTAGAATGGATAAAAACATCGAGTTTTATCAAACAAAGAGTTTGTCTCAAATTTTGCATCACAAATGGAATTTCGTGTTCCAAACCGCTGAAAATGTTGCAGAGAGCTTACGGTTAATCGACTTTATCAAAAACACGTGCATATGAGTGGTACAATACATGAAAAAGCGTTCGAGATGTAGTGGACGATTTTCCTCTTTCTGGTCGGCTATCAACATCTTCAACTGAAGTTAGCATCTGTTTTCTTTGACTATCGCGGCGTCGTGCACTTGGAATTTTTGTCAGAAAGTCAGACGATAAATAAAGAATATTATGTGAGCGATATGCGGGTTTGAGACAGCAAATTCTTTGAAAAAGACCAGATTTGTGGAAAGGAAACTCCTGGATTTTAAAACCACGACAACGCGCCATCGCACAAGGCCATCATTGTAAACGAATTTTTGGCCAAAAATTCAACAAATACCATGGAACTACCACCGTGTTCACCGGATATGGCTCCGGCCGACTTTTTTCACTTTTCAAAAATCAAATTACCATTTCGAGGCACCCGTTTTCAGTCGATAGAAGACATAAAAGAGAAATTCGCGGCGAGATCTGAAGTCGATGCCGGAAAACGCGTATAATTTTTTTTTTGGGTAATTGGATTATTCTTTTTTTTTTTTTTTTTTTATTGTTCTCTATCGTCCGTAGGCCCATTCGGGCACCTGGACTCGTCAATTTTTACAATATCATTTCATCACAAACAAAGTATCGCAAACAATATCATTATCAGATCAATGCCAATCAGAGTGTAAAGGGCTCTGATTGACATTTCGTCATACACAAAATCAATTTTTCAACATATCGTCAACGGAATAAAATTCTTTGTCAACGAGGTACTTCTTCACCCCTCCGCGGAAGGCCGTATCATCCAGTGATTTCAACTCCCTGGGGAGCGCGTTTAGCATCCGCACACTGAGACACACGAAGCTCTTCGATGTCTTCGTTAATCTATGCCTTATTGGTCTTATATTGTCTTTTGACCTGGTATTGTAGTTATGGTACTCTGAGTTCAGGGGAGTATTATGAATATTTTTGCGGGCAAAAAGTAAACACTCTAAAATGAACATGCTGGGCATGGTGAGGACTCCGAGTTCCTTAAAGGAATCTCGACAGGAATCTCTCGGATTCATACCCAGCATGGTTCTCACTGCTCGTTTCTGCAATATAAAAACTCTATTCGCGTCAGCCCCCCTCCCCCAGAATAGTATACCGTATGACATAATGCTGTGGAAGTATGCGTGATATACAGACTTTGCAGCATCAAGTCCACAGGTTTCGCGTATTTTTTTTATGGCAAATATAGCCGAATTTAATCTCTTACAAAGCATCTCAATGTGCGGAGACCATTGAAGCGTCCGATCAATTGTTATCCCGAGGAATTTATTTTTGTCAACTGTTTCTAAAGATTGACCAGAAAGTGTGTCCATCACCGGATCCACCCCCAACGGTCGCTTAAGAGAGAAGTGAATAGCACTCGTTTTCGTCATATTTAGTGCGAGGCCATTGTCGCCAAACCACTCTCTCACCCCGTTCAGCAATGTTAAGGCCTTCGTCGACGCATCCGTTTTGTTTTTGTTTTTGTTCGCTGGCATACGTGTATTATTTCGGAAGGGACCTACTTTGAAGATGATATAATAAATTTGGAAGAACAACTAACATTTTGCGAGTTATTGACCGATTCCCGGTACTTTCTTGACAGAGTAGTATATTTGATAAATCTGACATTCCTCCATTGAGTATCTAGTACCGCTCACTCTCCCGTCATAATATTCGTTTCATGAATTTTAAACTATGCGCTACTTTAACTATTAAAAATGGACATCCATCATTTACCACAAGTCGAAAATCTTAGTCGTAGGTAGTAGATAAAATCTTGTCGACTTTTTATGACGCCTGATTAGTATGCAAACTCTACAACATTTAAAGAGATAAATTTAATATTATTGAATTTTTGTGACGATTATTATTATTATTTACTATTTTTTGTACACAGTGGGGCTGCTCCTGGATTTAAGGTTCGATGCAACCACTATTGCATACATGTTGTTTTGTAAAGACATTTTTCTCCTTAACCGTCAGAAGTATTCGATTTTTTAATGAAAGGTTCATAAATTAATAATGATATCAACCAAAAAACGTAAGCTTACCCATAGAAAGATACATTACAGTTTGAAGCTTAATATGTAACCACAGTCCGAAAAACCACGTTAGGGGATAGTAAAATGTTTTTTTTTTTTTAATTAAAATGCAGCCTTGGTGAGCGAAATATTTGGATTTTAACGTTAAAATATCTAATTATAATCACATTTTGACACTTTGAAAATCTTAAACGTCAAATTGGAGCAAAAGAACTCAAAATCATGTTGAAGAAGAGGAAGAAATGGCTTCACACAGTTTTCATAGCGTTGTATTGAAACAAAAGAATTAGAGCGAATCTACACATGTCAAGTAGTACTTCAATAATCAAAGGTAGCTTCTGATCGTTTGTCAACATATGTAGAATGATATTTGTCTCGTGTAAAACTCTTGGTGGATTTAGTATGCAACGTTACTAAAATATAATTATGATTGAGGTATTTTCATAATTTTATAGTCTTCGACTAAATTCTAAAAATGAAAAGCCTTTTTGTTCTTATTTTATCTATATACCTTTCAAATTGATTTGAGAAATGGTTTCGACTTACGACTACGTAAGTACCCAATAAGTACTCCCGTATGCAGAACTTATTAAAAGCACCATTCGTGTTAAAGTATGCGTACATTTGTACTTGTTGGAGTAGGTACTATTGATTTTCAACAACCTTCTCGTTTTGTTTATTCAGAACTACTCTCTATACTAGAGAGATTATGTAAGTGTAGTTAGCACTTCACCTACCCCCGTTTTCACCAACTTTTACATAAGTAGGAGACCCCTAAGAAATTTCCATACAAAAACAGAGATAATATTCTATTTTTTGACACGCAGGCCTACCAACCACACCCTAATTCCATACAAAATGCAACACGCAACTCACCTACGTTAGGTGCCCAAATATCTCTGCCCAGGCTAGGTGAGTTGCGTGTTGCATTTTGTATGGAATTAGGGTGTGGTTGGTAGGCCTGCGTGTCAAAAAATAGAATATTATCTCTGCTTTTATATGGAAATTTCTTAGGGGTCTCCTTCTTAGGTAAAAGTTGGTGAAAACGGGGGCTAGTGAAGTACACTATGGACTAATTGCTGTTAAACGTACCAACGTCGTAATACGTAGAGCTTTCAAATTGTGTTTTCCATTGAATGTTCTGTATTTGACTAAAGCCGCAAAGAGGTAGTTTGTTTATTTTCATTCAAAGAGGAAATGTGTCGCTGGAAACGATGTTCAGTTTTAGGGAGATTTGTATTTTTAGATACCTATCTAAGTGATATTTCATATTTAACGCAAGCAGCAGTTAAGAAAAAAATAAGTGAACATATAATCGAGAATTACAATAAATGGGCCGTACAGACGGCTGAAATGAAGATGTTGAGATGGATATGATTTCACAAAGCTTGACAGAATCCGAAACTTCTACATCCGTGGGAGTCTAGGTGTACGCTACATCTCTGACAAAATTCAGGAGAGCAGATTGCTATGGTACGAGCATGTCAGCAGAAGACCGCCAGAGTATGTTGGGAACAGAGGCACAAACACTTAATGTTCCCGGTAGGAGATCCAGAGGAAGACCCAAGCGCAGGTGGAGGAAAGTGGTGAGGCAGGACATGAGAGAGAGTGACGTTGTACCGGAGGATGCGCAAGATAGAGCAAAGTGGCAACGAAACACAAGAAAAGCAGACCCTACCACCATGTGGGATTAATAATTGCTAAGGAGAAAAAGAAGAAGATGATAATCGAGAATTCGTTTATTCTGTTTTTCTCTTGATCATTTTTTAATTATCCCAAAAATTGGTTTAAATGATTGGAAAAAAGAGTGCTTGTATAATTTGTATCCAAATTCGAAAAGATACTTTCGTTACCAACTTATATTTAAGTACCTTAATAATATTGATAACCCTTGATATTTGAATGACTTTGTTTACCAATATTATAGTCATTACCAATATTTATAGTCCAAGAGCCCGCTGCTTAATTTATGACGTATCTGTTTTTTGATCGAAATGTGGTATAAATGATAGCTTACCAATAGAGTATTACATCGCACTAGGGTTGCCTATCAAAATCTTGCCGCAACCCCCCCTGCCCCCCCCCCCCCCGAAAAGGTCCCTCTTCGCGGTTTTTCGCATTTTATAGGAATATGGTAAGAGATAGGAGAAAGTAGTCAATGACAAAAATAATCCTTGCTAAATTCTCTACAAAAAATGTTAAGTCAATTTTTTTCATAGAACTAGCAGTTTACCCGCAATGGCCGGTCAAAAACTGAAATTCATTTAAAATAATAAAAACATGTATTTAAACTACATTGGTTGAAAATTGATAAGAGCTACAGGAAAATAGTCAGAGAACGAATTAATTACCGTAGTCTTAGCTACAAAACAAGCTATAACTTATTTTCATACATCTAATAATTTCGGAGTTATAGCAATAAAACTCGGTGACGAAAATTCTTAAAATTTAGTAATTCATAAAATAACCAGTGATATAGCGCCACAGGCCAATTTTTTTTTCCATAAAATGTTAGTGATAATGGGTGGAAGAATGTGAAAGAAAAAAAATCAAACTTTTTTTTTATTTTTTCAAAAATTATCCTGTTTTTTGACCGGTCATTACGGGTAAACTACTAGTCCTACGAAAAAAATGACTTTACGTTTTTTGTAGAGAATTTAGCAAGGATTATTTTTGTCATTGACTATTTTCTCCTATCTCTTACCATATTCCTATAAAATGCGAAAAACCGCGAAGAGGGACCTTTTCGGGGGGGGGGGGCAGGGGGGATTGCGGCAAGATTTTGATAGGCAACCCTAGTGCGATGTAATACCCTATTGGTAAGCTATCGTTTATACCACATTTCGATCAAAAAACAGATACGTCATAAATTAAGCAGTGGGCTCTCGGACTATTATCTGTTGTAGAATTGTATTGGTTATTTCTATTTTTGTGTACCAGTGTGAAGAATTATTTGATTAGGTACTTCAATAATCAAATGGGTACGGGGATTCAGTACTTCTGTAGAATTTGAGTGGGTGCAAAGATGATGAAGTACCTACATCTACATGATGAAGTACCTACATGATGTAGGTTTTATCAGTTATACTTATAATAATACTCATATTTCAGTAGGAACTAACTGTCCTTGTTTTTGTTATGTATAATTTAATACCGTTTCACTTCCTTTTGTACCCATTTTCTCTAATTTATTCATTACCCTATTACTGTTTTAATATTGGTAAACCGATGTCGATTTTATTAATTAGTATATTGTACATAATATTAATTACGTACGTAAGTATATGATAAGTAGCTATACTAATTAATTAGGCCCGAGCTGCACTCCGTCATACCCGTCACAAACCCCAAATCTCAACAGTCTGGTTTCCACCTGTCGCAGTGGAGTGCACGCAATAGACTTAGGACGGGTCATGGTTGCTGCGGAATGGGGGATGATCCACAGTGTGACTGTAGACACCCGAAGCAAACCATACAGCACATCTTGCTTGATTGCCCCATACGCGCTTACCCCGGTACCATTGACAGTGCTGCTAGAGGCACTGGATGTCAGACTTTAACGCTGTGACGATACTCGACAAAAGATATATTTGCTATCAAAAACATTTAATTTAGTATTACACTCTCTTTATATCGTCACGTCAACCATTAGGAAACGCTTAACTCGGGTGGAGAACTGGGGACATGCGTCTTCTGAACCAAAACAACATATGGGGATAGTTGGAGTATACTTCATAGTCCATAGAGGACGCAGCCGCAGTGGACGTAATGTGGACCAGAGATTATTATTATACTCTTGTCAGTAGTATTCTCGGAAGAATTGTAAACATCGCATTGATAGTTTGTCCCGGTGATTCATTGTACGTATGTGGCTGTCACATTATCTAACTGTTATTTGTATGTTCAAATATAATCCAAGAATACAGCAAGACGTGCTTAAAACTCCATCAATCAAAATCAGAGTGGATACCCATATTTAGTTAGGTATAAAATCGATACGAAAACGACATTAGAAGGGTGTTTCGTTATAGAAGGGGAATTGCAACTCATCCCCTTCGGAGGCGACAGCAGTAACACATTCTTCATACTAAACCACATTTGTACTCGTAGGTTACAATAAAGAGTTGATTATTATTATCATTATTCATGGTAATCAGCCTGAATTAGATGTATGAATGTTATACGACGATTTCCCAAGTAAAAATTTCGCACAGTTGTACTCGAACGGTTCTAGAACCAATCTAGGAACTAAATTTTTACCTGAGGACGTATTACAACATAATATATCTTTTATTTTTTTTTTTTTTTATTATTAGGCATTCCACCCATAAAGAACGAGTGATCTCTGCAACACATAATATATCTCCCAGACTATAAAATAAATATTCCGAATTCCGATGTTTTAATATTACGTGTATAATTTCGTAGATTATTTTTAACGTCCCATTTGCCCTTAGCGATGACTTTAAAAAGATAATTTGAATATTAACGATACCATGGCTGAAGAAGATATAACGGGCACGTAAAAACAATGAAAAGGAAGTTATATTTTACAAATAAATAAATTGAAGGATGAATATTTAAAACTTTTTTTTGAAATAATATTTTGCTTGATCATGTTGGATTGAAACGGTATTTTTACCAGGGCTATAAATTAATATACTGAGTGTCGACAAAGACAAATTCTTAGATGTAATAGGTTACCTGGCTACATAGTATACGGACGTAGAAGAAATACCAATAGTACATAGTGTCACCCTCTAATCAAATAATATGCATTACTTCACTTAGGGAATGCCGTGCGTCACCATCTCCCCTCCCATTAGGTTTCAGGCAGACAAACTTAATATCGTCGAGTGGGTTGCTTGTGTTTGAGCGACTCACCCTTTTTATATTAGTATATCGGCTGTAGTGTTATAAGAGATTTATTGTTCGTCGTCTCTTCTCACATACACCTATCTTCCGCATTGGTCCAGTAATACCATTATCACTCCCCCACCCCACAATAGAAGATCGAGAATGTCATATTTTTTAATCAATCAGTCTAAGACATCATTAAATATGGTAACATGTAACTTTATTTCTTTTTTAATACTCTGTTTCTAAAGCTACAATTGAACCGAGCTAAACATATTTAGTTTTTTTACGCGTTTCATTCATCAGGGTGATAACTCACTTGAATAAAAATTGATTAAAATACACTGTTATATTTAGCATATTATGATATTGTCAAATAAGTAATATTATGTCGTAGACTAAATAGACTAAATTACCTGTATGTATTAGACCCAAATGTTTTGGCGTATGTGCCCTGCTTGTCATTTTAATTTCACTTAGACTGTTTCTGCAATTGACTGTTTTTTATTATTATTTGATGCGTACCTATATTTATAATTGTGTCAGTTTCAACTTTTTTTAAGCGCATTTACATGAACATCATCGTTCAGGTGAATTCACTTAATGAAGTTAGGTTAAAAAAAAATAATATCAGTTTCACGGAACGCACGCACGCACGCACATACGCACACACACACACACACACACACACACACACCGCCATTTAGTATCTTTGCAGCTTTACTAATGTTTTATAGTGATTCATTCATTATTCTTCATTGATTAAACGTTGTTTTCAGATTAGTTGTATTGTTACTTGTGTTATCATTCTATTTACTGGAGAATTTCCCCAATAGGGAGCTGCGCGTGGGTGCCTACACTACCTACACTGTACAGTGTACACACCACCCACCACGCTATCTAATTCCATTGTTGGTAATAAAGAAATATTTTTATTGTACCTGCCGAGTACACTGTTTTTAGTACATATGTACTATTTGCTTTAAGTTGTTTATTCCGTCTCGTAAATTATTTTACCATCATGTTTTTATTTTATTTTCTCATTATTTTCCCAGCCTTGTTCCGTTCCAAAAAAATATGTTTTTTTTTTCTCTGTGGAAACTTTTATAATCTCTTGTTACGTAATGATATTGAGTTGCTGAGATTAGTTTTATTAATTATAATTCATATTTTTCGCAGAATCTGTTAACTAATCTACTTGCTAACATTTTTTTACTGGAGTATTTTTATTGGTACGGTGGAAAATAACATTTATTATTGCATTATTCTTTGGGAGCTTCATTCATCCTCATTATTGTTTTTCCCTCACAAGTTAGTTATAGACTCTGCGTCATTAGAAGTCACAAATCAGGGGATTAATTTTGTCCTGATATCTGTGGACCATAGCTGTCTTCTAGTTGTTTTCCACTTTTTACCAGAGTTTTGTATTAGGTAACTAAACATTTTATGGTCAGCTTGTATGTAGGAAATGTGTAAATTGATTTGATCCCGTGAGAAATGATTTTGATTGTACATCTGGCAAATGCGATCGTCGAGTCGTGATCTTTGATGTTGAAATATACTGGCATTCCCTTGGAATCCAGTCTTCGGGGAGCTTCTAAGGTTCGTTCCAAGTATGGGCAGTGGAAGAAATGACTAACACGGTTTCACACAATAACTTCTATTAAACAACAATAATTACAATGTTTGTAGGCCTATGCTATGTCTGCCTTCAGCTGAGTCTAAAACCAGAATAATGTTCTACCCAACATTCCCTAAGATAATAATTCCCAATAAGTATAGATCTCAAAATCCCGCACCGCCATCTGTGTTCAAATATTCTAACCGCTTAATGCCAACCATTCACTATTCGACCTGTAGCAGTTAGCAAAGTCTCACACCTATTTTGTTTCTCCCAGTTGACCACAGATGGCAGTACCTATCTTGTTTCTCCCAGTTGACCACAGATGGCAGTATATCACACTTCCCAAATTAATTCAAGAAAATCTCAAATTTTCTGATCTAACATACTATACATTTAAACAATTTCAATACCTAAACTCAGCTGTGTCCTATCTAACATATTACATTACACTTATATATATGATTCATTTGATTCAATTACATTACACTTATCTCCACTATATATATGATTTATTTGATTCCATTGTTCTACTACAAATATGATAACTTAAACATATATCTCTTAAACCTCTCCGTATCTCTGCGGTAACTGCACTGGCCTTGGTCTCAAGCTTCTCTCACGCTGTCCAGTGTCGAGTGCATCGAAGATTCTCCCGTCTTGGCTTTCCTGTAAAGACAGAGAGACAGGATTAGGCACACTGTCAAAGAGCGCCTCCATCCCTGCCCCGCCGTCTGTACACTCAGACTGGGGCAAGGCGGGCGGTGTGTCGCACTCCTCTCCCACAACATCATCTCTCCCCCACGACACTCTCAGAGGCGAGATCTGGTCCACATGACGTCTCCATATCTTACCTGAGGAAATTCTTACTAACACCACACTCTTGGACAAAATTTTATGTATTCTAGCCTTAATCCAGCACTTCTCTGTGCTCCTATAATCTCTTGTCATCACAAGATCATCCAACTTTAAAAAATATTTATAATTTTTTTTTCCTTTATGATAAAGTTTTTGTTTGT
The DNA here is from genome assembly GCA_963576895.1 of Ceraclea dissimilis. NCBI lineage: Eukaryota > Metazoa > Arthropoda > Insecta > Trichoptera > Leptoceridae > Ceraclea > Ceraclea dissimilis. The sequence goes on from OY756360.1 coordinate 4,746,793, forward strand.
CTTTACTTATTTTTATGTTTTGACGGACCGACCTAGGTATTTTCCTATCCTGACCCATCCCTTCGGGGATCAACAAGTCGTATATACATTTCAACCTTCTTCCCAACATGAGCCTCGCAGGCTCTATACCTGTTGATGAGTGCGGTGTATTCCTATTATCTGTGAGAAAGTCGTTAATCAGATCTTCCCAATTTTGGGGTAATCTCTCGCTTTTCATGATTTTCCTTACAAAATTTTTGCAATTTCGAACCGAATTTTCACCTTGGCCATTCGACGATTGATGTTGAACCGGTGTTACTATGTGTGAAATTCCCTGTGATTCACAAAATTGCCTAAACTCGTGTGACCCAAAAACTGTCGCCCCATCGCTCACAATCACGTCGCAAACCCCTAATGTTCTAAATATTCCTTTCAACGTTCGAATGGATGAGGTTGAAGTGGGTTGATCTACCCTTACACACTCTAGCCATTTTCACAGAAAAGTGCCACCTTTTTCCCGTCCGAGACCCCCTTCTCATCATAAAGCCTCAATGACTGCCTAAATCTTAAGATGAATATTTCCCACCTGTCCGTCTTATGGTCGAAAGACAGTGTAGGATCCCTCGTCACTGAACCAGATACCGAGGAAGCTTGAACCTCCGGCTTCGATACTCCTGGCTTGGAGTCGGGCATTTCTCAACAACTTTTCTATCTAAGCTACCTATTTACCAAATGAAAATTTGTTCTACTACAATCCAATAACTCAAAACTACTTATCTTCAGTTGGACAACAATACTCCTGATGCCCTCAGTTGACCTCTTGGAATGACCCCAGATGACCCTTGGTTTGATCGTCGGCTTCTGTGTCTCGTTCTCTTTCGCGGATGATGGCGTCCTCCCTCTTGTAGTCCTTGTTGTACTGGGCGCTGCTCCAGTCTTCCGTCCGTCTCTGGATGGGTAACTGCCTCCGATTCTGGTCTCCACAAGGTCTTGTCCAGCTTCTTGGAACACCAACACCGCCCTTGGCTTCTGGTTTGATGTCCTCACCGTTTCTCTGGTCCCTGACCCCTTGTAGACCGCTCAGCTGCCAAGACAACACCTCCGCACAACCGAAGAAAAATCTTCTTGTGACAACAAGAAAATTTTCACCTTTGCCCACACAAATTTACTGCGCCATGAAATATACTGGCATTCCCTTGGAATCCAGTCTTCGGGGAGCTTCTAAGGTTCGTTCCAAGTATGGGCAGTGGAAGAAATGACTAACACGGTTTCACACAATAACTTCTATTAAACAACAATAATTACAATGTTTGTAGGCCTATGCTATGTCTGCCTTCAGCTGAGTCTAAAACCAGAATAATGTTCTACCCAACATTCCCTAAGATAATAATTCCCAATAAGTATAGATCTCAAAATCCCGCACCGCCATCTGTGTTCAAATATTCTAACCGCTTAATGCCAACCATTCACTATTCGACCTGTAGCAGTTAGCAAAGTCTCACACCTATTTTGTTTCTCCCAGTTGACCACAGATGGCAGTACCTATCTTGTTTCTCCCAGTTGACCACAGATGGCAGTATATCACAGATGTGTTACTTCTTTTTTTTCACTTCATCGTGTTTTTCGTGTTCATTGATATATACTCGTAGCTTATCCCTCATTATTTTTTACTTTTCATTTTGCGTCGCCATTTTTAATCCAAACTATGTGGATTATCTCGAAAAGGATGAGCTGACATTAATTGTTTATTTACATCCCGCGCCTCGCTACGGATTGGGGATATTTTATATTTGATGAACTTGCAACATTATTCTTTTGAAGGTCATTTTAAGACAATTTTAAATAACAAACACATCGGTGTCATTCATCGCTTGTGACAAATTCCCTGACACTACTCCAGTAGTTTAATACGGTATTGTTCCTCAACTATCAATCGTTTTATTCTCAATGATTTGTCTGCTTTTCGCAATACTGCATCGTCTTATCTTTTAATTGCTCTTTATCTTTTAATAACCACGCGCTTTTTCTGTATTTCCTCAAGGTCATGGTTGGATCACTGTCACGTCTATTGTACGTATATAACATAATAAGTCATCATTAAGTGTAATTACTTACTTAATTGTTTCGCTGTTTTATTCTGTAAGACAATCAAGTGACTGAATTTATATGTTGACTGCGATGGAAAATTTATGCTGGCAGAAGGTTAACGAGTCTTAGGTTAGAACTGAGTTTGTCTTTTTTTTTAAATAAAAATCTTGTTTATTAACAAAGTTTTCACTGCATATTGCAGTAAACCCACAATTTAGGATCTTTATCGAAAGTCAAAATTGAGGTTTGTCACGTCAAAATCGAGTCAGTAGTGTGAGAGATATTGGCAGAAAACCTAAATTACAAATATTTCTACTCCTCAATTTTCAAAAGGCCATGTCTCCAAAACGGTTGATTTTTGGATATGCATCCCTTTAATTTTTTTCATATTTTTTCATCCTCTATCACCTCTCTAAATATATCTAACATACGGAACCAATTACCCTGTATTTTAAGAGTAATATATGTTTTGAAATCGAATTCTCAAAAGAAAAGTCTAGTGTGTTGAATGACGCAAGGGAGGAAATGTGAATTAGAGTACGTAATGGAAGTGATATCTATTTTATTAACCAACGGTTGTGTATTCGTTAACGTTTTCCGTTGTGAGTTTATTAATTTGTTAGTTTGTATTACTGGTATGTAGATACTTGTTTTGTTTATTATTCATCCACAATATTGCAGAGTTGTACGGTGAAATGCTGAAACGCCCAAGGCATTGGTGGTTCGATGTACATTGTGTACAAAGTTGATAATGAAATACTTGTTACTAGGGAATCCAATCCCGCATCAAAATCGCGATCCCGCAAGCCTGCGGGATTGAGGCGATCAATCCCGCGGATCCGCGGGATTTGCGGGATTGCGGAATCACTCGATTCTAATAGAAAAATAGATATTTACGGGGTACGATATAAGGAAAAAATCCTTATTTTAGTCATGCCTTGATAATAGATATGGCATCTAACAGAAATTAACAATGTTAGATCTATAACAGCTCCTAGTGCATTTGGATTTGCAGTACTACAGGGGTCAATCTTCTTCTCAGTCGGTCCCTCGGTTACGAGGATCGTGACCACCATGCTCACGGATGAGTCTCGCCCATCCTTCTTGGTCCTGCGCCATCCTTGTGGATTTGTACAAATTGGCCCCCGTGATCCTTTTGACCACATCTGTCCACCTATCTGTAGTCGTCCCCTTACCCTCCTACCGTCAACCGTCCCAAGCATGATTTGGCGCTCCAGGCTGTCTGGACCCGCTCTCACAATATGGCCAAAGAAACGGAGCGTACGCTGCTCACACACTGTGGACAGGCGAGTGGAGACACCGAGCTCTCTCAGGATTGATTCGTTGGTTCTGTGCTCAGGCCAATGCACACGTCCCCAGCACCAAATCTCGAATGCGTCAATCCTGTCACGTTCTCGAGCTCTCAGAGTCCATGTCTCTGAGGCGTAGAGGAAGACGCTGAACACCAGCGAACGGACCAGCCTCATTTTGTTATCCCTAGAAATGTCGTGGCTTTACCAGATCTTGTCGAGACGACTCATTGTGCTCTTCGCCAGTAGGATGCGGCGGTTCACCTCTTGGTCGCTCGTGCCTCCGACATTGATAAGGGAGCCCAAATAAACAAAGTCAATGTTTGCAGGCCGTTGAACAGCATCCTCCAGCACTCCCCACAGGGGTCAATACTGGGCCCAATAATATCAATGGTCTGCCTAACATTGTTGATGAGGATGATTTTATTGTAATGTTTGCGGATGATACATTCCTGTTACTAAAAGACAATATTTAAAAAAAAGGATGCTTCGATGAAGACCTTGAAATTGAACGGGGTGAAAAAATGAACGGGGCGAGAGGGTGGTTTAATGACAACGGTCTCGAATTAAATATGACGAAGACCGGTGATATTCACTTCTCTGTTAAGCGACCGTTGGGGGTGTCCTTTGTACTTTCTAGTCCATCTTTTGAACCAGTTGACTAAAATAAGTTTCTTGGATAAACAATAGACCGAACGCTTCAGTGGCCTCCGCACATTGAGGTACTTTGAAGGAAGGTAAATCCGGCTATATTTGCTATTAAAAAAAAATAGGCTCACCTGTGGACTTTAAAAGTCTGTACATTTTACTTATACTTCCACAAGATTATGTCCTATGTCTGAAGGAGGGGGGCAGACGAGTGTTTTTATATTGCAGAAACGAGCAGTGAGAACCATTCTGGGTATGAATCGCAGAGATTCCTGTCGAGATTCCTTTAAGGAACTCCTCACCAGTGCTCACCATGCTCAGCATCTTCATATTAGAGTGTTATAACATAATACTCCCCTGAACTCAGAGTATCACAACTCAAGGGTCAAAACGTACCAGGTCAAAAGAAGACATAAGACCTTTAAGGCACAGACTAGCGAAGATGTCTAAAAGCTTCGTGTGTCTCAGTGTGCGTATGCTAAATGTGCTTCCCGGAGAGTTCAAATCGCTGGATGATACGGCTTTCCGCGGAGGGGTGAAGAAGTACCTACCTTAAACTCAATTGACGAAATGTTAAAACGATTGATTTTTACATTCTGATTGGCATTGATCTGATAGCATAGGATTAGGAATGGTACCTCCGAGCTTTCTAACTTTATGTCTGATAGTGATGATGCGATTATGTTAATTTTTTGTTTACGATATGAATTGTAGTAATGTATATGCTGATAATTGTAAAAACTAACCACAGCTGCCCGGATGGGCCTACGAACGATGGAAAATAATAAACTTTTTGGATCCCGCAAACATGCGGGATCCCGCATGACTAATCCCTCGTTTTGAATCCCGCAAAAAAAGGCGCGGATCCAGCATTTGCGGGATCCCGCGTTTGCGGGATTGGATTCCCTACTTGTTACTGTATTATAAAGTCGTTTAAACTTTCAAAAGCTTTGCACATACACCGCGAAAACTGAATTTGGAATACATACCCACATGCTCATTCATTTTTAAAATTTTGTTATTCAAACGGACTACCGCTTTTCATAAACATGCTCTAACGCTTGCAAATTGGAAGAATGTAACCTCTGTACCGTATTTCACGATTTAACCTGTTTGGGATATGTATGATAGTATAGATAGATAGTATAGATAGATATGTATGAATTTTTATTAAAAATAATGACCCCTTGAATATGCGAACTTCATGCTGTCCGTCTAGGATCTAAACAAGTCCCTGTAGGCTTGTACATTGCTAACCCCCGTTTTCACCGACTATAGCTATTCCTGCTCCTAACTGGGTGGCTATCCTACCTACCAAAAAATCCTACCTAATTTACGTTTCACCAACATATTTCCACTTAATTGGGACAAATCCAGCTAGGAAGATTTTTATTTGTAGGGTTGCTACATGTAAAACAAATTGATCAAAAGTAGTTATTTTTTTTAAACAATGTTTACTTTATAGAGGAAATGATACAACCTAAACACAGGGATTGTATTTGAAAAATATTTAAATATTAAATATCATTACAAAAATAATTTACAGTCGTTAAATAACCGCGTATTTTTATTTTTCATATTTCACACAAATATTATTACCTAATGGCAACACTAGACTTTGAGATTGACGCATGCGCGTTTAGGGTACGTGGTAAAATGAAAATGGCGCCTAACAGTAAACATTGTTTGTATGCAAAGTGTCATGTTATGAATGTTATGATATTGTGTTCCGTTGTGTTCTAGGACTGTTTTGGAGTTATAAAATAACCCCAGGTCGGAAAAAAACGCTACCTGATTGATAAAATTCAATGTGGCGGCCGATTACGTATTGGGTGAAGTTTAATATGACAGATCTTACCGTTAGGTGCCCAATTCTCGTTGCCTAAGATAAGTGGGATTCCTAGCCGTTAGGTAGGTATTTTCGCGTGGTGAAACGCAAATGTGGGCTAGGTGACTTTTATCTCTGCTATTCCTCACCTAACCAGTTGGTGAAAACGGAGGTAACTCTTGTTTTAATAATGGCCCGTAATACTTTATGTTATTCGATATTAATTATTGCAAACGTGACTATTTTTTTATGTTATGTTATTTACGAATGAACCATCACCGACTTACTGAATAACTGCGGTACAGAAAAGTAAGCAGTAGCAATATATTATATATTTACCTGTAAATATTCATCAGAGTAGCGGTTCCTCGCGTCTGGTAATGAATTATGTACAAGGGAAAAGGCATCGATGTTTTAAATTAGCACAACACAGAAACATCCAGCTGTCAAACCGAGGGAAACACGATGTTTCGAAATAACAAATTATTTATTTGGTTTCTTTATAAATGTAAATAGGGTAGCTATATGTTGTATAAGTGGTGTAGTGATTGATTCTAGATGTGCGATGCATTGCATATGGCAGCTGGCGATGAACTGCTTCCCAAGTTGTTCATACATTCCCAATGCCGATCATTCTTTATTGACTGCATCTTACATTGCTGATTCCTGTGTACTGTGTAGTCAGAAATTGATATTTATATATAGTACCCACCTATGGGTATAATTTAAAACATCGGCAATTAAAAAGTCTTTATTGACAAACGCCTGGTGATAAGGGTGAAAATCCTCGAACACTAGTCGCGTAATTTTTAATGTAACCAAATATCATGTACATATATAGTCTTTTCATTTTTACTTTCAAAAGTCGAGTTTCTTGTTCAATTTTCTTCAAAAGTTTTCAGTTTATTAGCTCTATAACTCTGGAACGCCTGGAGCCATTTAGACCAAATTGGTATACACACATTCCGCTATCTGGAATCGAATACTGTGTGGTAGAAACTTCTGGAAATCCAGAACCTTCTGAGAAATTTTGTTGATGAGGGGATCCAAGGGTTGTATGGGGTCGTGTGTGGTATCGTATGAAAGGGCATTGGAAAAGAAATTCAGATCGCAAGTTATATTTTGTCCAGCTCAAGCCATCGGGAGACACCCAGTCATCGAGTAGATCCGGTCACCGCATACTACCGTGTTTGGTGTCTCATGAAAGATCTTCACGAGCAGAATACAGAATTTGCACACAAATTACACACAAATTTTGAATCGGGCAAATGATAGTGGGAGACTCTATCAGAACGATGGAATCCAAGCGCTCAGAGAATTACGTAGAATCTTCTAGAAGGCTGTGGAAACAAGGCGAACTTTGTAGAACCTTCTAAAAGGCTGTGGAAACAAGGCGAACTTTGTAGAACCTTCTAGAAAATTGTAGAGGTTAATCGAACATTGCAGAACCTTCAAGAAAGTTGCGGAATTTAATTGAACATTGCGGAACCTTTTAGAAAGTTGTGACAATTCGAACCTTCTGGAAGGTTGTGGAAATGAAACGACCTTTCTAGAACCATCTGGAAGTTTCCGGAAATTTATCGAGCATTGTAGAACCTTCTAGAAACTTCTAAGAATGACGAACCTTCTGGAAGGTGAAACAAACTTAGTAGAACCTTGAAGAAAGTTGTGCAGATTAATCGAGCATTGCTGGATGTATGTGTGTGTGTGTCATATTGTCGATTTACTTCACCAATCAAATTTGCCGTTACGAAGTACGGGTAACTTAGCTAGTCTGGAATACAGTGCCTCATTATAGATGGGAATACAACACTTGTAGAAAATAAGACCAACAAATAAACGACTACCTAAAAATAGAATTTGGTTTAAAGTTTTATGTTTAACGCGTCTCAGATTATAACATAATTTATTATGTTTAAAAGAATATATTGTCTATATATTAGCGTCGATGTTATTCACTGCTTGTATATTCCTTGAATTCGTAATTAGTAGCACCTGTACAGGAGGCCTGATTATGCTATTGAACTTGTGTGTTTTCTTTATTGTAGGTAAGTGGAGGTACGAGTATATTAAGTATTATAACTCATAAAGTTATTTATATCGTAACTTATTCTACGAAGCGTACAAGTTTGTACATGTATTTCATATACTTCTGAAATATCGATTTGTATTGTTGTTGTACTCGTAGTAGACTTCTTAATTGCGTTTACTCATTGTCATTTTTATATCGTCGTTTCCTTTTTTGCATCCACACTCATTTATCCTGCGCGTTAAATATTTTATCCTGTCTTGTTTCCTCTTTGTCTTACGTGAACAGATTCTCTAATTTTTTATGTGTTGATTTCAGTAACACGATTGTTTCCATTCAAATCAATTATTTATGAAATATATTGCTTAGTCAGTATTTCGTCTCGTGGCTAGGCGTATTTATTGCATTGTGCGAGGAATGAGAAATTGAATGTGTTGATGTCTAGTGATCTTGTTAACGTCTTAGTTGGTTTATGATTTACGAATATTCCTGATGTCTAACAAAATTTCCGTTTCGTTTTTTTGCAGTTTGCGCAGATAATCTTTCATTACTACCTCGATATCATCCAGGATTGTGGATAGGACGACGCTGGGTCTGCTGTAAGGCCAACACCCGTACAACAGAGGGCTGTGAACCTGTCACTCCGTGGGCAATCCATTCTTCAGCGCCTGTATTGGAGCTCATCCCTATTGACCAGGGAAGGATATTGAGTGAAACAGGTAAGCAATTTAAATTCTAGTAGTCACTTGTCATGTTTTCTACAGTGTGTGTGAGAGTTTTCAAGAGATACGGTGTTATATTTGATAGAAATACTCGACATGAAACTATCAAGTCATACAGTAGCTTTATTAACATTTAACTAGTTATTCATTCACTAGAGTATGTATGTGTTTGAGTTAGGGTAAATATCATATCAACTGCTCTTTGTGAATCTCCCTTGAACTCGTGATATTAATCTTCCTAAGTGATTTTATTTAGTTAAATTTGTTAAAACATTTTGTAAATTTCATTTTGTTTGCTTATTTCTGTAATTGACGTATTTTTCTTATTTACTCTACGTATTTTAAAAGAGGAAATTATATTCGTGTTTAAGGGCTTGGTTCCAAGAATGACGTCACATTCATTTCCCACAGCATTAAGGTTCAGCATTAACTAAGTGCTCTTGAACCTAGCCATCGGAAAAATATAAAATTTATGAATATAAAAAAATATGGTTGTATTTGTTTAAGAAAAATATTGTGATACGTAGTTTGTTTACAGGTAGGTGTTTTTAAGATGTTACAATAAATTAAATAAATTACATTTGAAATAAATTTCGCTTCTCTACTACCCGCAAGCCTCTATTTGTTCCAGAGACAATATTTATTTTGTAGGATTATTTTAACAACCGCGTGTCTATAATAGAATAAATATTCTTTGTACTAGCTCTTTTTTTATTCTTTTCTTATAATATACAAATACACATAAGGGAACGTACCCATACTACGTGACCGGTTCGGGGTGGGGGGGGGGGCTTCAAAATATCACGCTTGGTCACAGGGGCGGGGGAAGAAGGTAAAAAATTGCAAAAAAAAAATGGGTCACGTAGTATGGGTACTTTCCCTAAGTACTTTTCTCAGAAAATAAGTTGAGTGTGTCGCAGTGGCGAACGGTGGATTTCTGCAGAAGGTAAGCCGGGGCTTACACTTCTTACGGGATTACGTTAGATTAGACACTATTATACCTATCATTTTTTTTCAAAAGATAACTCGATGGGAATCGTGTTCTTAGGTAGTTTAGCGCCTGGTGTGTCGTGATGTTCTGCGCTGATGTCTAAATGGGCGATCGTGGTTTCAGATCTTGCTGTTGATATAACAACGTATCCAACCGCTTAACTACTTAAGAGTGTTACAGTTGCTAGCTCAAGGTCAATATAGGGCGGGACATAAAAATTAAGGCGTGGCCTCTCCCCTGCCCCGCTTACACCACATTGGAACGTATGCATTAGCAGAGTTAGGAGTAAGTAACCTTTGAGTTAGGAGTAAAATATTATTATGCACAAAATAAGTCTAAGATCAAAGAACATTTCTAAGCGAAGGGCAAAATATAGTATTATTAAGACCATTGTCTTCTAGGCCATTGTTATTAATTTATTATACGGTCATATTCAACCTTTATAATTCTATGTCTTTAAAGTTGTTTTGACTGCAATAGCTAACACGTGTTTGGAATTTTTTAACAACGGCTGTGCGATACTGTTAAACATGTTAATTTTTCACATTCACGTGTTCATTGCATTCACCAGCCTTTTGAAACCAAAAGTTCTCAACATTAATTAAACCAAAAGTTCTCAATTTTTTTTCTCAAATTCTTAAAATGGGAATGGGAAACAATATACACAAAATATTTTTTTTTTCTTAAATGAATATTTTATAAATTGAATATTAAAAATTATATTTACTATACAAATGTCTTATAGGTATACAATGTAACGACGAGTGATACAATAAAATGGATTTATGTTGTCTCTCTGGAGGAATGTCTCTCATACAATAATATGGAAATAGAATAGCAGTAGAATAACTAGTCAAATGCATTATGCAAGTTACATATAGTATGCCACAACACCCATATATGTAGGGCACGACATCATTCGACGACGACCAAATGAAGGAAACAATATTCTTATAGGATGAAAGATACGTTTGGTTCAATACCAAATTATGAAATATAAAGTGGGTACCTACTCTGTTGTTAAAAATAAACAATGTCAATATTGAACAACATAATACTATTAAATATGTTTGTATGTACGAATATATATATGTACCTACTATTGTACCTACTAAAGAATTATATAACAAATAACATAATTTTTAAACGAAAAAAATTTTTTTTTTCTTTTTTTGTATTATTTTTCAGAATGGTACATAGTAAGAAAAAATATTATTAGCGAATATTATAGGATATTAAATTTGCAACAAAAAATGGTACTAGACTTTTTTGCCTTGGACTAATAACAATGTTATATGTTTATTGTTATTATGTTATTTGTTATATAATTCTTTACATAATAGCTTTTTAAACAAACGTGACTAACCTAAGTTGCAGAAAATTTAATACTCTACAATATTTACTTACAATTGTTAACTTAAAATGGATAATTAAAAAAATAGAAACAATTAACTGAAAAATTAACGAAATTTCAGTAGTTTTTGGCCCACCCTAATGAATACACGCGGGCGGGGAGGTCACAAACTTGGATTCTGAACCACGAGACTAACCTTAATAACCTACAAAAAAATAATTTCTTTGATTGCATTTTTTTTATAACTATTATCATACCTACTATACTGAATGTTGCTTAAATATTCGTCGGATATTTTTTCAGAAGGTCACAACTCTGTTGTTATTGGTCCGAGAGAAAAAATGTTGACCTCAAACTTGTTTTAAATTAAACGATCTACAACATTTGCTTATAACATTTTTCTCTACAACGTACATTTCGTGAAATATATTTAAAAAATGAGAAATTTTGTAAAAAAACAGCATTTTTCAGAAAAAATTGCAAATTTGGATATCACATAACTCTTTAAATAATAGTTTTACAAAAAAACTTTGTAGGCTCAAGTTGCAGAGAATTTAATATTCTTTAACTTCTACATACAGCTTTACTTTCTAAAATGCATTGTTAAAAAGTTATGATCAATAATTTAAAAAATGACCGAAATTTCGTCAGTTTTTGGCTCGCCCTAGTGAACGCACAAGGGTTAGGAGGTCACAAACTTGGATTCTTAACCACAGGGCCGACCTATATAACATATCCAAAAATCAGAACTACTATACGATTTGCACGGTGGCCATACATTGTATGTCTAGGTTTCCCGGGTATATCCAAATAGAAAAGTGCACCTAATGGTAATCGGTGTCTACCTATTTTTGGAAAAAAAAGTTTAGTTTTGTCCAGTATAACATCATTAAGGGCTTGGCACCAGGAATGACGTCACAGTATTTTCCCACGGCATTAAGTTTCAAAATCGCGTGACAATCGCATGATAAAATGGTAAAAACAGCGTTTTTTTCCATTTTTTGGGGTTAATTTTGCGTCTATCAAGAAACTTTTACGGTTATTCCCTAGATTTTACCTCATATTATCATTACAAAAAAAAAATTTTACTCCGCGACATTCGGGAAACGAATGTCCGTCTTTCGGAAAAAAGGTTAGAGGTGTTTTTAATTATTTTTTTTGAAAAATCTATACAATATATAAAAAATATTTTACGGTTATTCCCTAGATAAAGGTTCAATGCATCTACCCTATTTTGTTCCAAAGCATATTTAGTAACGGTTGTCGAGATAGAAGGTCTCCCGTTTTTACAAATTTTTGAAATGTCGGTATGCACACTCTTAATTGGCACGCATAACCCTTTACACTTTAATACACATTAAAGTAATAAGTATGTAAAGTCTCTACAAATCACTAAAACATGCGGGAACTACCTACTCGTAATATTGTGTGAAAATAATTTAAAATAAAAATCACTTACCAATGTTTGCCGTCCTCTGTAATATGCGAACTTTCGTCAATAAGATTAAAATACGGAACGTCAATTCAATTAGCACAGAATCCACGTCTTACCAGTCCACAGTCTTGCGGGTGACTGAATCCGTGGCGTAACGAAAAACACTGCGTTCCTTGTAATTCCCGTGTTATAAGTGTCATATTCGCATGCACGCTAAAACCGATAGAGTATATTGGTACGGAGTCTTTTTATGAAATTGACGTTTTTTGGGTTTTGACGCGAAACAAACAAAAAATATTAACGTTTCTCTCTATAATGCGCTAGATTTTTTAGTTTTCTTTAAGACAAAAGAAGAATTATTTCATTCCGACGGACGAATCACTTGGAATATAAAAAAAACGATGAAAAACGATGTTTACAATTTTTTTTTTTTTACAAGAAACTATATAGTATATTAATTATATTACTCTATAATGCGCTTCGTTAAAGTTCAATCTATATAATATATTTTTTTCATCGAAATCCGACAATAAATAACGCGGGAATATCGATTGAAAAATCACTAAAATCGCCATGTTTGCTACTGTAGCCCTCTTAAATCGTCATTAGAATTAGGCATTTCTCGTACGTGTAATTTGTACACATTATAATTCGGTATAGGAACAGTTTTGTATTGTAACTATTTTGCTTAAAAGTATGCATATTGACATTTCAAAAATTTCAAAAAACGGGAGACCTTAGATCTATAAAACCGTTACTAAATATGCTTTGGAGAAAAATAGAGTACATACATTGAACCTTTATCTAGGAAACAACCGTAAAAGGTTTTTTATATCTTGAATAGATTTCACAAAAAAAAAAATGTGAAAAACACTTATGATCTTTTTTCCGAAAGACAGAAACTCGTTTCCCGAAAGTCGCGGATATTTTATTTTTTTAATATTGACAATATGCATAAAAATCTAGGGAATATTTGTAAAAGTTTTTCGATTGAAGCGAAATTAACTCCAAAAACTTGAAAAAAAACGCTATTTTTAATATTTCATGCGACTTTGAACCTTAATTCCGTGGGAAATTACCGTGACGTCAGTTGGATCGGGAGCCTTAACTTTGCTCGTGTTTATTTGTCACGCAAATTAAACGAAATAACTTTGATAATTAGTTGCGTAATTGTTCTAAGATTTTAATTAAATTTATCTGGGATTCCTCCTCGCATATTGAATAATTGATAGCTTTATCTAATATCTTATTAGATAGATTTCGTGATTAAGTAAACCTTTTATCATGGAAACAGTCACGCATTTTTGAAATATGCTCTATTTCTTACACATAAAAGTACAGTTTCATCATTTATCTTTAAAAAAAACACAATTTTTAAAAACTTTTCATCTTTTATTTCATAGTAAAATGACTGTCCCATATCATTCCTACACCAGTGACACGACCAATTGATTCAATATCAGTGCACAGCCTTTTTTGTGAGAGGTACAGAAAAATTGACAATGTCCGCCCTAATGAATTTGTATAGAAACTGTGACTGTGTTTTTAGGTGTGTTGTATAATACTCCCATCCCATTCTATAAGTTTAGTATTGGTGCTGCTCCTTAGAGCGTGAACATTCGTCCATTAGTATTTGGATATTGGACGCGCTTAAAGAAATGCGGATGGATTTCTATAATCGATTTTATGTCTTTCATTATTCATTTACACTATGTTAAATAAACAATTAAAGCGTATTTCAGAACAGTATACAATACAAAAGAAGATGGACGAAAAACGCATTCAAAATCTTTGCGAAAATGTATTTTCTTGACCCGCAAAATGTTTTTATTCGTGTTTTAATTTTTTTAAATACGAAGAACTTGTTTCGGAAAAACATGGTTCATTCTCGAAATATAATCACTTGCACAAAAGCATATTATTCGTGTACTAGGTATTCATCATCTACTATCTCAGCGAGCTTGATAGTAGTATGATGCACATGTAGATAATTATTTGTATTATATAGGAAGTTCAGATGTCACTTGTACTAAGTAATATCTCATGAGTAGTAGGGGTGTTGTGACTAGCATGATGAATAAACTTGTGCAAATCTGAAGTCAATTCATTGGAGAGTGAGAATAATAATATGTATTCAAAAAACTTGTGACTTGATTATTATCTGTTTAGGAATTCATTCCGAAAATAGGATTGTTAATAAAATAATATTAATTGTTGTTTGATTATATTTTGTCGGTAAAAAACAAATCGTTGAGCTGTATAGAATACCTGGAAGACTTTGCCGGTATCCGATTTACCACACAATGCTGAATTTCAGGAAACAATGACTAATGAGTGTCTTAACCAGATAACCTTTTGATAAAGTTTACAGAGGCGTAATCTACAATATAATCCATCAACAACAGAAATGTTATATTAGGTAGATGTACGCATTATCACATTTCACAATTATTATATTTCAGAGCTTCTAGGTATTGAACTGGAATTATTTTTATTTATCGTATGGCATTTTGTTACATCACGTCTTGAAATCTTAGAATAAGGACATACGAGGGTAGGCTGAGAACTTCGCGGCCTTGAGAAAAAAATGTACTGGAGTATGGTTGGATTTTCTTATTATTTTTGTATACGATCTATTAGAAGTTGAATACACTTTTGCTAGCCACGTTTCAAAGCTAGGATCCTAGTTTTATAGAAGAAATTGTAAAGGTCTTCAAAAATTGCTCCGCGTTTACTTTAACGCCGTTAACTGAGTCAATTTGTTACATGCTGAGATTTTTTTGCTTAGGGATGAGGGGAAGGTCTGACGATTCCATTTTAGGTAAATAAGGCTGATGTTTCACCAACTGGAAGCCATTGGCATGCAATTTGGCTATGAAAATTGTTTTTCTGTGAAATGCCTCAGAGTCGCGGTGAAAGATCACGACTTTGGACAATTTTCCGGGTCTTTCCGCGTTGGTAATTTATCGCAATTGGATTTTTAGATTAGCAAGTGCTTCCCACTTCTTTTTTTGCCCTTAGTCAAGTAGTCTATTGTGATGCTAGCCCTAAATTGCCAAAAAACTAATGCCAAAACTTTTCCAGTTGACAAAGGAGACATCGATTCCTTTGAAGACGGAAAATCACCATGCCGCCACTATTTTGATTATTTTTGGGCTCTGTTAGATGCAGGTTTCATCCATGGTGACATGACGAAAAAAAAAATCTTCAGGATCAGCTTCAAACCTGGCCAAAAATTCAAATGAAAATCGAAAACGAACACATGTTTGTTCGGCCCTAAAATTGAGCCAATGGCGTTGGCACCCTGCGAACAGAAAGCTTATACAAGCCCTGTTCTGAAGTTATATGAAATCTATTCATTAACATAAGACCATTAGGATCTCTGCTATCTGCCAGGCACTAATTTGGCGATCTTTCTGAACCACATCCATGATTTTATCGACGTTTTTCGAAACAACTGCAGTTTACTGCCCTCCACTGCGAGGGTTTTCTTCAATACCTTTCTGACCACATTTAAAATCTGCTACCTATTATTTGACTACCGCATATGATATAGCAGACTCCAATTATGTATCTGACATATTTTAAAAAGTTTGTTTTGATATACAACCTGTGATAATAAAACATTTTATCGTGGATCATGGTTGAAAATTTCTTATTTTCGCAAAAAACTCAAACACGTTGAATTAAAAGTGGTGCCAAGAGTGCCAGCTTAGTCCTATTGATGCCAAATTTTGCCAGTAGCCTTGTAAAGGTTCAAATTATCCATATCAACAATAAATTGAAAGTGGCCAGTACAATTTTTTCTCAAGGCCGCGAAGTTCTCAGCCAGCCCTCGTAAGTTTCATGTGATATTAGCTTTAGTATTCTGGTCGCTATGTACCGCGATGTGATATTCGCCAGGATCGATGGGAACTATTTTCTGTAATATTACGTGTATATTGGGATTTATGTCCATTGTTCGGTGAATTTATCAGTATTTTGGGTATTTTCGCTTAATCCCATCAGTGTTGAGAATACCATGAGCGGGCTCGATCATCCATCGCACATTATGTGCATGTATTTCCAAACCTTTTCACATAAAGCTTTACTTTTTTACTACCCTAGAAAATTGGCGAAAAAATGGAGACGATATTCAAAGGTGGGGTTGTTGTACGTATCGCACCACGTTAAAGTTTTGAATAATTTATCAACTACTCGTGTACAGAGATAAAATTGCTATTGGGATCGTGCTTCAATTTAAAGTATATAATTTGAGAGAAATGGTGTATACCTATGTGCCATATACACTGTACTTTAGCACAATGTGGCAATATTGAATTACTAATTGAATTATTACTAAATCAATATAAATATTATTTATGCAAAGATTACTTTATTTCGCCATTACTTATTGTTTTACGGCAGATCAAGCATGCGTTGATTTATGAATGTACCGTTGGAGCTGTGCAATGTGCATTCTGTATCGGTTTCTCATTTCACTGTTGTAAATTGAATTATTATAACGATAAATCTTTTTGGATAATTACACCATTCACTACTACGCCACATGATAATGTTTTACATGATCTCTGTTACACAATTGTAATAATTACATATCTCTGTGTTTGTATTATTATTGTACTTACGATTGTACTTACGTATTTTTTCAATTATTTATTCAGGTCAATGTGTTCATTGTATGCTAATATTTTATTAGATGAAATTATTTTTTGTATAATTTATTGATGGCAGCATTGCTCTCATAGATAAATGATTCGTAAATTAATTGGTAACAATTGATTTGACAGTTCCACACTCTCGTTGTCAGAAGTTCTCCTTGCTCCATTTATTTTCATTATTTAGATAATAGTCTTCGTTCTCAAGTGCATAGACTTAGTGAGCAAACTGAAGTTGTCTGATAGTCCTGTGCTCCGTGGAATAAGTTAGTAATATTATTGACCAGTACCAATGTGAATAGTACGGCAAGTTTACTCGTAAGCTGCCTGTATAATAACTGTACAGTGAACAGGCTGAGTAATGCCGGCCATACACACTACGGTCTACTGGAGAGGTCTACCTGCACAGGTAGACCTAGACCAAAAACTGCACAGATCTGATCCAATACACGCTCCGCTCTACCTGCGCAGGTATACCTGCACAGGTAGACCTCTCCGGTAGACTGTAGTGTGTCTTCTTCTTCGATGGCTCTACAGCTCAAATCGAGCCTTGGCCTCCATCAGACCTCGCCTCCAACTCTGTCTGTCCTCGGCAGCGGATTTCCAGTCCCTCACTTGTAGTAGATTGGCAGCATCCTTCTTTACTTCGTCCTCCCATCGGAGTCTCGGCCTGCCGACCCTTCTCCGGCCACCTGGATGTCCCTCTAAGATCCTCTTCGGTACCCGTGATGGAGGCATTCTCTGCACATGTCCGGCCCATCTCAGCCTGTTCAGTCTGGCATGTACAGAGAGCCTGGGAGCTTTATAGATGTCGTATAGCTCATCGTTGTATCGTATTCTCCAGGTTTCGCCATCATTCACGGGCCCCAGAATTTTCCGTAACACTTTCCTCTCAAATGTGTCCAGCATCTCTGCGGATTTTGCCGTCATTGTCCACGCTTCACACCCGTATGTTACCACTGTTCTAATTATAGTTTTGTAGAGGGTGATTTTAGTTTTTCTGTGGACACTTCTTGATTTGAGTACTGGTAGAAGAGAGAAGAATGTCCGGTTTCCAGTTGCTACTCTCTTTTTGATTTCTATAAGGTCTTCATTTTCCTTTGTTATGGTGGATCCTAAGTACACAAATTCATTGACCATCTCGAAATTATATCTGTCTTTAAACTGGATAGTCTGTTGAGGATTGTTAGTTGGGTTCCTGGATTGTTTCATTATTTTTGTCTTTCCTTCATTTATTTCCAATCCAATCTCCTTGGCTTTTGCTTCTAATGGCTCAAAGACTTCTTTTATGGCTGTCAGGGATCTTCCCACTATATTGAGGTCGTCTGCGTATCCGACTATCTGGCTGCTTTGGAAGTAAATGTTAGGGTTTGTGTTCCTCTGGTATGTTTCGCGTATGACATGTTCAAGACTGAGATTGAAGAGAGTGGGGGCCAATCCATCCCCCTGTTTGAGACCTTGGGACACTGTAAATTCTTCTGTGAGTTCTCCTCCGACCTTCACTTTACACTTTGTGTTATTCATTGTCGCTTTTATAAGTCTTACCAGTTTTGTTGGTATTTTGAATGACAGCAGAATGTTGTACAGTTTTTCTCTACTAATGCTATCGTAGGCTTGTTTGAAGTCAATGAACAGCTGGTATATGTCGACGTCAAATTCCCAGCATTTGGACAGTATTTGTCGTGCTGTGAATAGTTGATCGCTCGTCGACCTGTCTCTCCTGAATCCTGCCTGATATTCTCCCAAGATGTTCTCTGCAAAACACTCCACTCTTTGCTTGAGTATTGTGGTCAGCTGTGCTCAACAACGATATTCCTCTGTGATTTTCGCACTTCAGTTTATCTCCCTTCTTATATATTGGACATATAATCTTCATTTGCCATTCTTCCGGTATTTTTTCCAGATCCCATATCTTTTTTATTATTTCGTGAAGCAGTCTGTGGAGTTGTTCATTCCCATACTTTAACAGTTCGGATGGTATGCTATCTATCCCAGGTGTCTTATTGTTCTTCAGTTTCTTTATAGCCATCTTTACTTCAGTGAGTGATGGGGGGCTGATTTCCTGGTCATCCTCCATGGGTATATCTGTTGTCTCATTACCCAAGTGTGTGTTTGGGTTTAGGATTTGTTGGAAATATTCTCTCCATCTGTGTTTTATTCTTTCTGGGTCGGCTATCATATTACCATCTGTGTCTCTGCATAGGCTCGTGTTTGGTTTAAAGCCCTTCTTGAACATGTTGACTGCTCTATAAGCTTCTCTTGTGTTATTGGCGGCGAAGTCCTGTTCCATCTTCAGCAGTATACCATTCATGTACGCTCTCTTTTTCTTCCTCAGTAATTTATCTTTCTTCCTTCGCTCTCTTTTTCTTCCTCAGTAATTAAAACTGCACAGATCTGATCCAATACACGCTCCGCTCTACCTGCGCAGGTATACCTGCACAGGTAGACCTCTCCGGTAGACTGTAGTGTGTATGGCCGGCATTATTAAGAGATTTAATTGAGACGAACTTCTGAACACTGAGCAGCCTGTCATATAAATATAATATGCTGTATGAATGGACTTAAAGTAAATGACATATTTCATACAAATTCATTACGTCCCACTCATTCGTAACTGAGACCATATAATAATTTAAATTTTGTATTAATATTTACATGGGATTTTAATTATTCATCTGTGCCGTAGGTATTTATGTATAACTAGCGTAAGAACCCGTGCTTCGCTACTGTCAAATGTTGGGTTTGGATGAAGGAGTAGTTCAGCAATGGGACCCGAAACACATTAATCCATCTATCACATCATAAAGTAATGAGTTATACCTGCTCTCATCATAATACTTGCCTCCCTTGGTGACTTTCACACATACCAATCATGAGCCTGCGAGCATTCAGACTGCCCAACTACTTAACTTCTAACATCATGGGCTTGGATAGAGAACCTTTATCTGATATGTTCCATTTCCCTTGTATGCAACCTTTGAGTTCATCCTTATGGAAGTATAGGTAATATAAGCATTAGGCGTACACAAACACTTAAGAATAATGGTTAATGTATCAATCTACGTCGAGAAATCATACAAGGGGAACGTTATTTTCTTTAATCATTTAAACATTTCTTTACCCTGTCTAAAGGATCTAATTTGTTAAAACTTATTCTCTTCATGTAACTATCAATGACCAGATGCTGTATGTTCTTAGATAAAATGAATATTCGGTTAGTGTCAATAAATTATGGTGAATTATCTACTTTAAAATTATCAGTTTAGATTTCTCGTACGTACAAACCTCTGTTTTATTTATAACTCACAGTTTTTGCTTATCCTTAATAATCCTTTTTACTGTAACTATGTAGTACCCTTTGTCGGCTGGTTGCAGAACAATTATAAGTAGCATTTAAAGAAAACACTCCTTGATGTAAATACATATATACTTATACTGTGCAGAAATATTTTAAGTGTGTTCACAATATTTGCTTCATAAATCATATTTGGGCAGAAGTTTTTATGTGTAAAAGAATTTAATTTCCATGGAGAATTAATATTATAAGCGCAGAAAGCAAAATTTTAGTGACATGCAGTATATTATGCTTGCATTGCATTTAAAGAAAAACAATCTGGCTTGTACACACAAACCCAAATAATAATTTGCACCTGTAGTCCGAATTGAAAATATATTCCCAGAGTCAAAGGAATCTTGCTTTACCACTTCATATCACACAATATACCTAATATTGTAATACTACTTACTTATGTCTAACAATTACTCATAAACTCACATTACCGACGACGTAGAATTTCAGTATAATGTCTTAAGTTCCCTTGTATTTATGTTTTAAAAATGCCATGATAGACATTATTGAATGTTCACCATGTACGACAAATGTACAATGCATATTAAGTAAACTGTTTACATATGTATGTCTGTATCTTGTTCACCAAAAGTGTAAATAAATAAAAATAAATAGACTTGAACTAATCCCACATAAATACTACTAAATATTTCCATCAGCAGATTTACAGCGAGACGAAATCACAACAAAAGAACATCAGCCGATAAGCGTCTAGCAGGATTATCCAATAAAAAGTAACTGAAAATTTATTTGTTGTCTTTCCTCTGCATAATATGACACACAGATGATCATACCATCAACACTGAGCTGGTTAGGTTAGGTTACATCTTGAAATACAAAATCATCTTTAGATCTGAAATAAATTAACAAACAAATATATTATTATGTTTCAAGAAAATAATGAATATTGAGGTTATGAACCACCAAATCAAAACAGACGTTAATAAGTAAATACTTTAAACCTTATACTCACTTTAATTCACATGGTGTTATTAAAAGTATTATTCTTAAAGATATACAATTATTATATTGTCATTTTACATTTATATTAGCAAACATTCGCATTATATCGTAAGTAAATATAATATCTCCGCTGTTTCGAACTGACACTTGACAAAACAAACAAAAGCAGAACCGCATCAACTATAGTACCACTGGTGTTAATACCAATGGGTTCGCGCTTTTGGGAGCCACGCGCCCTGACAGAAAAAATATTTCAATTACTTATCAATCTAAATCTAGTAGCGAAGTAGGTAAATTTACAATTGTTTATTATTTTATACCTATTATTGCGTATGCGTATTTCGTATTCTGATGTGTTTTTTTATTTTACCTATGAAAAATAAACTAATTTTACATCACTACCTCTTTTATGCGGACTTTTTATGTTTTAAATTTGGCCTTTAGCGCTATATTTTTACTACATTATGTATAAGTAAACAATTTTCATACCTATTGCGTAACATTTTTATTAAAATGAAATAAACCAGATCTGTATCACCACCTTCTTGACTATGTCTCAAAAATCCGTATATCAACAATGTATATTTTTTGCTTCATACGTTTCTACATAGGAGAAAGTGACGTAATATCTTTGGCACGGGCTTCGCGCAAACTTAATACGGCACTGTTACTTGTCACCCGCGACATCAATGCTACCAACCTACGATACATAACCAATGCCTTAGTATTGCCATATATTTAAAAGCAAGGCAACGCCGATATATCGGATGTTAATTAAATTGGGCGACTTTTTAATGAAATTATCGCAGTATTTTTGTACTAATATATTTTTTCATAAATACAAATTTGGTTAAGAGGTGTATACTTGTTGTTCAAACTTGTATGTTTCGCAAATTCATTTGGCAAAACGATAATTTCTCATACGTTGGCATCCTATCCTGTCTGTGACATGACATGACACTTCACATGACACAATATGTACTTATTTGTTTGTTTACGTTAGAAATGTCACTGGATTTGGAGGAGATGTGTTCTAACCTTGTTTTAGTTGCAAATTATAACTTTATCCTAATGAAACAATAACTCAGCGTTGTTTTATAATAATTTCGTGATACTATTGTGAGTATTGAGTAAATGAATGCCACGTGCTGCAGATAATAACGGAAGAATATGAAAATACACATCAGACATGCAGTCTTAAAGGTATTCTATCAAATTCTATTCATTGAATACTAATTATTTTCTCCTATAAAAATTAGCGCCTTTAGTAGGTATCTACTTTGTTCAATATACATTAGGTAGGTACCATAGTCCATATAAATAATATTTCCTGTGGTGTGATATGGCAAGTATGAAATATTTGAAAAAAATAAGTAGAACATAATCCTGAGTGTTGTATGTATAGATATGACACAATTGTTGATAATAAGAGAAAAAACTCTAAGCCACTCTATAGAATAATGATATCTCTGATGCAAAAAATATGAAAGGTTGGTATGAAATATTGCTATGATAATTCTATATTTTGTTGTATCTTTTTTTATTTATGTAGAGAGAGCTAAAATTTTAGTTGCAAAATGTAAGTAAATAATACTTTTACATTTCACAATGTACTTTATAACTGTACCACCTTTCATTAATTTAAAAACAATGTATCTTTTTAAAAACTGACATCTTGGACTGGACACGACTGATGGCCATTTTTTTGAAAAACCTTGTATTTTGATGATTTGTGTAATGAAATATCTTAATCAAGACTACAAATTATTAAATTTTTTATATCCTATGTGTATCTTGGAAATGTTTACTAAATCCACTCAATTAATGAACGCACAAAACTATTTCATATAAAAGATTACCCCGGAATGAATTAACTGGAAATTGTGGAAATTGGACAGAAAGTATTCTCTGTTTCAAGTATGTTGTACGCTGGATCAGTAGTAATTCTATGGAAAAACTTTTGTATCCATGGAAACCCATGAGAGGGATGATGTGTAACGGGGAGTGAGAAAAATACGAACATACATACATATTACGAACTGAAATATTTATGTGGGATTTCATTGAAAACTCTCGTTACCTAGAAGTTAAATACAATCTCTTCATAGTGTATTCTGTGCTGAAATATCATGCCTGGTTAGATTTGAGATATTCATTTTCCAGTGATAACCGTTTCAAATAATATACAGTTTTATTCACCATTTAATTAATCCCAAACAGTTGAGTTCGAATGTATGTACGTATATATTTCCCTATAACTCACAATGATGTCGCTTTGTATTCAGTGTGTAAATTGATATGAGTGTTCTTGTGAGTCAAGTTGACCTTAAAGCTTTTAATATGTACTATTGCAGTGTGCAGCAATCGTATGAACGTTCTCGTTATTGCTTTGGAAGCTGTGAAATCTCTTTTATTGTGTTGTGAAATATGTGAATAATTGAAAGTAAACATCCAACAACTCATGACATTTTAACATTACATACATTTATACTCCAGTCGTACATTTACCACCACATCTATATCATAACGTAACTGACTGCATAGTATTCTGTATTTCTATTCGTATTGCACTCGATGTCTTCGTTGCGCAACGCTTGTGCCTTATTTGATTTTGTTTTGCAAGCCATTACTTCTATAACCTACACTGTGGTGTATTGAAGACACCGTATTTCATTCAATAATGTTTTTACGATAGACATAGATAGTGCCAATTCTGATATTGATGTGATGAATTATTCTAAAGCCATTAAGAGGATATAAAATTGCTGTCTAATTCTGGTAATTTTCTTATTATAGGATAATATTCATTTATCGTAGTGAGTCTAATGTTTGTTTGAATAAATAACACTTTGTCAGCACAAACATCAGTTATTTAATAGACGATACAGAGAGCGGCTCATTCCATTTGTAAAACCGTTAACTGTAAAATAGTATGTGTCTATATGATTGTCATAGAAGTTTTGACTCTGTGAAATAGTAAGCGAGATTATCTAAGCAGTCTTCGTTTTTGAAAGGCACACCAATGCTTGTTTCTTTTTATTTGTCTTGAAAAACGCTGCACAAAGTTTTCTATTCGACAATGTGAATGTTACGAATCATTAGAATTTACTCTATCATTGATGCAACCAATCCCTTTAGAGAATGGTATAGAAGTACTGCATGAACGACTAATGACATTTTCTTCCAAGTAGGCAGTATGTAGTTATATTCGTTGGCTAAGTACACATTACATCAAACAATACAATACGATAATAATACCTATTACAAGTTACAAGACATTGAGGCCAGCGTGCGCAATTAGTATTGTAAATCACAAAACGTCTTTGCCAGCCACGAAGTATGGCCAGGTGAACGGTGCGGGGGAATAATTCTAATACAACCCAGGGGTTTTACATGGTGGCATTAATTAAATCTAGTATATTTAAGTGAGTTTCTTTCCTTCATTCATTCATTTCTGTTGTCCGACACCATATGAATATGTATATGAAAACGTGAGAAAAAACGTGAATAAATTAGTAAAATATAAAAGTGTACTCGTAGTGGTGACAATTGACATGAAACATAATAAGATCTAGTTAGGTTATACTATGTATGTTTCTGTGTATGCCGTAGAAGTTTTATATTTTTAAAAAACGGTGTCTTGCATTGATGTTTCTTAGTGGACAACCTTTAGTACAAACTCGATTTCATTGCGCCATCGCCATCGTTACCTTGTAATAATATCATCATATATAACATGATTGTTAACAATGGAATCATCTTCATTTATTGGTAAACCCTGATATAGGCTTTCTCCTATGAGCGACGACTTGCGGTACTTGCTCCCTCCACCTTCTTGTTGAATTTAACCAATTCAACTCAGTTGTGCACGGACCATCGCGCGCGCAGACGTGTTGCTTGTGCGTATTGCACACCTGTTAACATTAGACCAAGTCGTGTTCTGCAGCAGTTATAATCATAAATTTATCTTTACTAATAAACCGTTACGATCCAACAGGATAATTCTCAATACAAAGAAGTTGTTGATGGTTTATTGAGATTTGCCAATTCTTAGCCGTCGAGGACGAACGAATTCGACGATCATTTTCTTTTTTGTGTAGTTACATACGTTTCGCGTATGTTGTGACTTGTGTGAGTGTATATGCGACAAAACCGGTGTTGTGAAATCACATTTGATAACTGTGTCAACTACCTGTGGAGTATGGTTGCCTACAACAGCTACTACACTTGCCTACGTCTGGCTGCTCAACAAACCATATCGATCGTATTTTAACTTTACTTGATCACAATTAATTAATCGCTGTTTTCTATTTAGTCGCTAATTTCAACCAGTGTACTTTGCAATTAGTTCCGAGTCTATTGTTTATTCGTTATGTAAAGAGACACTACGCAATATAGTGTTATCTGCGACTAATCGAATGAATAGTGTAATTCCTTGCGTAATATCTTCAATGATGATTGTACCTGTACGTTGTGCCCCTTGATGAATGTTGACTATATTGGATATCAGTTTTGTGTGATTGTATCGTCATGTCGGCGATATGATTGATAATGTGATGGTTAAGTGTCGTTAGATGTAGTCAATAAGTGTGTATGAGTGAAGACGAGGATTCAAGTGAAGGGGAAAGCATGAGGGAAGACGCACCGGGGACAGGTCACAAACCAGACGGCCGTCCGGTCGCTGGTTACCGCTTCTCCTTTTGGGCATTCGCGAGCAACTTTCTTCTGCCACAAAAAGGTAAACAGTCATAATTATGTATTATCATAACATTCACTCTATTATTTCATCATGTACGATTTCACTTTTGCATTCATAACGGTTATGTTGTCTATGTAGGTATTGTAGGTTGTAGGTATACACAATAACTATTAATTATAAATTACCTCTGTTTTTTTGTTGTCATTGTTTCATAACATAATGTAAAACTTTCATATTGATTATTAGTTCCAGTAGAAGGTATCAGCATTTACTTGTATTCTTTAAAATCTGCAGTTGGACAAATATTGAGTAGTCTGTTTCGTTTCTGTGTCATTATCATGTCAAAGTTGGTATTCTTTCTTTTGTCCTGTAATTATACTGGTAGATATCTACAGATTCTTAGTAGATACATTTTATCACAGTTTTATTTTTGTACTTTGAAGGATGTCATAGCCCAGTCCTGTGAGGTCTTCTGTGTTATTCTATAGAGATGCACTGTTGCAACTTGCAATGTTCTCGTTGCAATGAAATGAGGCTACATTTCTATTGCCTTGCAAATTGATCGACTTGTCGCTCATGAATAAATCCATGTATTTGCATTTGTAAGATAATAATATTCTACTTGAGGCATATCACAATACACCACACGAGAGTGTTCGTGCATTGAGAATCGATTCGATTCTATTGCTTTATATCGAGGCTGTTTATAATATTATTGCTACACAATGCATTTACGACTAACAATTTCTCTTCAGTTTTTTTAGTTCCGTTTTTCTTTCTTTTCGTCTACGGCAATTGATTGCTATTCGTTTATAATTATTTTTCAGGTTAATAATATTTAAATTTATACGTATTCCACTTAGTTTATCTGCACTTAATGCATTCTTCGTTTCTTTGTATTGGATTTTTCATTTCTTGTATTAATTCTCTTCTATTAGTTCAACCATATTATAGCTTGGTTTCAATCATTTCTCATTAGTAATGAATAGAGTCACTGACTTCTAACTCGTATTGTCTTTAAGTTGTCTAATGTTTATCGTCTTTTCCCTGCACGTCATTCTATTACATTGTTATTTTTTAACTGTTATGCGTCATGAATTTAAACAACTGTTATTTTTTTTTCAATTTTAATTACGATTGTCCGCTAATTACGAGATACTAGAGTTTGATTCTAACTTACGTACTTTAATCTATAAAAATTGGATTCCATGATCATGTGAGTATAATTTTTGTTCGGGTTCAATAATTTTAGTTGTCTGTTTAAGTTGTTTATCCTCTGTAATTTTTTTGTATTGAACAAGTGCGGTTTTTTTATTAATCGCTTACAGCGAGAGCTTAGCCATTAAAATGTTTTTTTTTTGTTTTTTCGTTTGTATCTAATATATTCAGTTTTGCTTTTTGCCTCGATCTCTTGTCAATTGAGGCACGGTAATTTTGTCTACCTTTACTTTCTTTGTTTCGTATACCTATTACCTGTATTTCTGTATTTCCATTTCATAGATATAATATCTCCGATATAGCATTCATGCATTGATATTTAAATGAATGGAGCAGTAGTATCTATTCTATTTTGCATTTCACATTTCGCAAGCTCGGAGCGAAGTCGTCGAATAATAAAATATTTTATCTGCGAGTTATTGGTGCGTACAAACACAAGAAATGTTGAATGCATGTGATCCAAGTAGTATACGTAAAAATGTACTCTTTTTGCTCTTTGAGTTTCCGCTATTTTGGTAGTGAGTTTGTGTTTTCAATAGATTCACTTAGCACTGGATACTAAGGGAGTACGAGTCTTGTGCTGTGGTATAAGGAATATGCATTTTGTAATGTCTTATACCTAGTAGTACTTGGAGTGTGATAGTATTCCCTGATGCGTGAAGTTACTTGCGGATGGAGTTTCTCAATATTATTATTTCTTTATGACTCACTCATACCGCGACGTTGTCTTGCTGTAGACCGGATCCGCTCTAGTACCGCCACCACGGCACTTGACTTGCTGCTTTAGAAAATAATATATTTATATTAGGTACATAGTATATTTGCGCGCTCTTCCGCAATGGGCCTTAGAAACTTTACATGATTCATTTTGATAATTTTAAATATATTATGTATGTATTTGTTTACCTGAATATAGGTAGGTATTCATATTTTTACGATTTCAAATCTATGTAATTGCAAAGCCGTCGCTCTTACATACATCCTATACGTGAACAGAAAATACGGTGAAGATGTAGAGTTTTTTAATGACATGTTATTGAGTTATTCTCTTTTCTTTGCTAACGATCGTAAAGCAGTGAACTCTGTTATATCATACAATAGTACATAGTTATATACGTTGTTCTTTTGTTGCGAGGTTATAAACGAATTTCATTTTTGCAGACGCGTTGAAATGATGAATCCAACCAGAATAACGACTGTCTCATGGTTCACAATGTACCTACTCGTAAATCGTAGCTGATATCGTGTTGTATAATGTATTGATGTTGAGTGTATTTTGTATGTAAATTGGAATAATATGTTCGCTTGCTAGGGGGGCGAGGGGTTGCCTGGAAAATCTCTCATCCAGAATAATGAAATCATTCCAGAGCTTTACGTATCAGAATTTTGAGAATTTCCAGCAGTGGGGAAGTATATTTCGTCTTTCGCTGCGTATCTGTAAAAGTGTTTCTTTTTTACTTTGAACTAAGTTCAAATATGAAAGTCAGTGACTCGGGAAAACACCTGATTTTGGAATTTGGTGCATATGCAATGTGCATGTATGCTTTTCACCCAATAAGGAATCGTTTTGCATGTCTCTCATCTGAGGGCTTGTATGATTGTACAAGCAATGGGTGTGTGTGCATAAATGTGGGTATGTGGGATTGGATTGTCTTTCAACATTGTTATTTTCAAGTACAGTAGATATTTGAGAGAAATAAGTTTTGTTGATTTGTTAGTGTAGGTGTCTGATGTATGTATGGAGGTAATATTTTGCAATACATTTTTGCTTCTTTATTCCTATGTGTTTTATGTTCACCATAAAAATATATTTTAGTGTAAAACCCCATTGATACTGGCTGTATGAGTGATGAATGGAATCCAGTTGGATGAATCTCGCTTGTGGCTACCACAAGTCTATAGGTATACCTGTGAAACTCATAATCAATAATAGATACTATACCCATTGCCATTATACTCCTTTGATCATGTGGACTATATTAATTTAGAGCACAATACCATAGAGCCTATGAAAGCTGTATGAAGAGAAGAAATAATTATAAAAAGGGAGGATTAGGTACTTTAAGTAACGTAACTTGGCTGTTCCCTAAATTGATTATTACTGTATTAGGTACTGCTCACCGGTATTAAGATGTGATTATTGCTGACAAACTCATTAACTCCTTCGTCCAGCCTTAGATCTTCACGCGTCCCTACTCCCGATCCTAGGCCCTCTGCATCCACCCTCCTCTGCATCCTCTGTCATCTCTCGGATGTCATCCACCATCTCTTAGCAAACAAACGTATTCCAAATAATATGCCGTGGATGTTGGGTTGATTCTATAGAAGACAGCTGTTTATATTTTAGTTCCATATGAAGTTCAATCCATTATCCACTATCTATTATCTCCACAACATTACGTTATTTCGTGGATGCGATGCGATTGTCGTATCGGTACATTAATTTAATATTGGATCAGTATTTTGAAAATGACAGGTTTCCAGTTTTTGTACTAAATATAGTAAACAGTTATTATGCGAAGACCAATCAAATGGGATATCCCGGAATGTTACTCTTTTAATGTGTCAGTGTGTGTCAAAAAATGTCAGAGATCATTTTATTCACGGGATATTGGCAACACCTGGTGTGACGTGTCACGTGACATACAAGTCAGAAATACTAGTGGAGATAGATATTTCGAAATACAGAAATAATAACGTATGGTTTTGTTTGATTTAACACTTAGTTTTCAACAATAATTTTACTATAATAATTATAAATGGATAATTTGTGTAACGCCGTTTTGCGTGTGTGTACATTTACTCTTATTTCGAGAAATGTTTGTGAAATATGTGTGTTTTTAACTTGCTCTTGAACTAATTTAGAGTCCGGACTTGTCTATAATATGTGACGGAAGTTCGTTCCAGGCTAAAGGACCTGCAGCACTTTAAATGTGATTAAGGCATTTTTGTTTTGCATTCCTCTCCAATACTAAAACACTTGTTTTTTATATTTATGTTTTGAAACTGTAGTTTTTGTCATTTCAATAGGTAAATTCTAAAAAGTTCTTTGTGCATTACTATGACGTAGGTACATAATATGTCATGTTTTCTCATTGCTGGCAAAAGAAATTTATAAAGGAAAATCGTAAGGCGCTTGTTTTATACATTAGGTACGAATTTATTATTAGCGTGTAGAAAAAAAATAATTTATTACCACCGTGAGATAACATTTTATGTAATGCGATATCTCCCACTCCCACATATAGAATGGTTAAATTAGACCGATTTACCCCGATATCGCAAGCGTTAGGCCAACTTTTATTGGCTTAATGTGACTAAACC
This sequence comes from Ceraclea dissimilis, assembly GCA_963576895.1. NCBI lineage: Eukaryota > Metazoa > Arthropoda > Insecta > Trichoptera > Leptoceridae > Ceraclea > Ceraclea dissimilis. The sequence goes on from OY756360.1 coordinate 4,777,388, forward strand.
ATATTATGTTCATTGTCATTATTATAGAATTGATTCGCTTATTTTTTCGCTAGATTGTATATACATATACTACGTATATGGCGAGCAGGTACTTTATTTTCATACTACACCGGCTCGGAGGTGCTTACTAGGCAAATATAATTCATAAGCAAACGTCGAATGGTTACACAAAATATTGACTTTGATCATCCATAACTTTCTTACTATAAATTTTAAAGTTATTTTATTACGCTTGTGTTATAGAAAATATATTTACCTTAAATTTAAATCTCTTGAACGTTTTCACTATATCACGGTTCAGGAGTTATTCAACAAAAATAGCCGAGGCAATTTAATTTTTTTAGTAATGCTTTTTTTCAAACACTGTAACTCAGTTATTATTTAAGTTACAGAGTTAATTTTGGAATCAAGTTATAGTGAATTAGTTTAAGATAAATTATAAGAAAATATTTTTTCGCTAACATCAACCGTTCAGGAGTTATATTAATAAAACTGATGAAGGTAAAAAAAAATAGTCTTCTCGATATAAGTTGTTACGCAGTGGCGTATCAATAGCGAAATTTCGATTTTTAACTAAAATAATTGTACGTTATTAAGAAAGAGCCGCAAAATTAAGTCTATCTTATCTTCCACATACCGAAATCTATCATTTATAAAAATTCTCTATTTCACTCGTCTGTCTTTAAATACCTCTACATCCTAAACCATTTAATATACAGGAAAAATTTTAATGCCATTTTATAGAAAAATAACCGGCCATTTAATCATATGTACTAAAATTTGCTGTAAGTAGCTTAGATTAGAAGATATTCAACAACGATTCAAGAAAATTAAGAAATTTGTCATTTGTTGAGAAAAACATTACAATTGTAAATCGCTGTTTCTCAGTTATTTTTCAAAGTAGAGAGTAGTATTTATGCTCAGTAGACGAAGAATTTTATCTACTTTAATTTACAGGAGAACACAATTTGTCTAGAATGTTTCCTTTAAAAGTTATTAATGAAAAACTGAAAAAAGTTCAACTTTTTTTTTTGTTTTTGGGACACCCTGTACTTAGCACAAGCGGAAAATTGGTGCAAACTTCAAGAAACCTTCTTTGCTTGTTAATGAAGAGATTAAAATAGTTTCCAGCTTTCCGACAATTATCTACGCTACAAAGCTAAATTTCCTGGGCTAAAAAGCAAGCCGATAATAAATTCTTCCATTGCGAATCGATTTCAATATAAAAAACAATATCGATTCTTATCGATCGATGAATTAGTAATAGTCATAAAGTTGGTGCGAAATCCTTCTTGTTACTTGCTACCAAATATTTATTTGTAGTAATGACTAAAATAATAAAAAAAAGGTCTCACAGATCCAAGTTCTTGACTGCTGTCAATTCAAGACCAAAAGAAGTTTATTAACAGTTTTGGCCGATCCAAAAGATGCATGATTTTTGTAGTATTGAAGCTGTTATTTTTATCTCCTCCAAGATGAGAAAAAATGTCTCGAATATCAAAAGTCTCAAGGAAATCAAATTTTCAAATGTAATAAATTGTTCGATGGTTACGTGAGGTTACCACCGACAATAGGAGACTTTATACCACATCTAAACTTACTGTTATTTGATAAAAAGCGTTAATTATGTGTTTTTGAAATGGGGTTTTTACTACTTGCAAGACCAAGGAAATATCATTTTTATCAAAGACCAAAAAACATATCACTCTTCTAAATAAATAGAAGTTTGCAGAGATTCCAAGACCACAGTGACATTTGTATTAAATTTGCCCATCACTGAATCAGACGTTATTATTCTACCAGTGTTTAAAGGCCTGCTCGACAGGCAAAGTATTTTGACGAAGTAGTCGAAAAATGATTATGAAAAGAATAAGTATGTGAAAACACAGAGAAGTGACTGTATTATACTATTAAGTTTTCACTTAGATGAAGATACCTACTACGAGAAACTTTACATTTTTATATGGATTTCTATATGATGACTACATAAATCACTCGTTGACGGGTGGACTGCCTTTAATTATTATATGATGACTGAGGGTCGCGACTCTCACTCCCACAGTTGACTATTCTCACTCAGACTCATGCCCAGATGTGCGGCCTCGTGTAGAGTGGTATTGGTGGCTGCTCTCACTTGTTGCTGCCTTGTACATTACTGTTCTTTCTAGGTTTTGTCTTCGCGTCTTGCCCTGTGTGGCATGCAGGCGAAAAAATATGAGGTTTATGTTTAAGTGGTTTACTTATAATGTAGTCTCATTTTCGCATACATAAAGTTTAATGTGTACCAATATAATGAAAATGTGATGCCATACGATATATTTTGATAAAAAGGAAACGTGTTTAATTTATTATTTATTGTTGACGGATTGTACATGTAGTATCTGTCTGATTATTATGACGTATCGTTTTATTGGTGTGATGTACTTTGATGACTATACGATAAATAAACGTTTTTAATTATTGCTTTATATAACAAAATAGCGATCTGTCAACAGCAGTAGGTACCTGTCAAAGCATAAAGACCTATTGAAAACTTCCTCAACGGGACGTACGTACGTCGTACAGTATTGGTTTAATGTATCAGAAGTTAGTTTGATTTGATGAAATAAAAATATGAAAAATTTCAATTTTATGAGACGGCTTATCGAAATAATATTTAACGTTTTTTTTTTTATTATGATTGTTTTATAAGTACATAGGCATTTAACTACCCCATACTTGCATGCTGCGTAATTGCCGGAGTGTAGTCGAGGTAGTAAACCAATCTGCATTCTGAATGTATGAATGTTTACACCAACAGGACATACGCACATACATATGCCTACACCATTTACAAAGTTTTTAGATTACTTCGTTATTGGGATAAACAAAAAAATATTTGATTAAGTACTTCAATAATCAAAGGGATAAACCATGAGGGTATAGTACAAATAAATATATTTAACCCTTTACAAGACTAGGTAGATAGTTATATTTTCTCCACTTGATGTAAAATGGGCGCTTTTTGAATTTTATGTTCGCGTAACTTCTTTCTGGGTAACAATTAGGTCAAATTCTATAACCTTTGGACTGAAATAAGTCTGTTTTCAACGTATTTTACTATGAAGTAACAAAAAAATATAGTATTTAGTTTGTACAAACTTTTTTACAGAATTGACTCCATTGTATTTAAAATTTCTTCTCTTCATGTACTTAACCCTATTAATAAATTATAGTGTCATTATTATGGCATGCATGCATTTCACAATCTCATTGATCTGTATTTAAAATTAATAGGAAAAAATATCTATTAGGTAACTTAATTCAGTATTATTAATTTACTAGCTGAGTTACCCGTACTTCGTAACGGCAAATTTGATCGGTGAAGTAAATCGACAGTATGACACACGCATAGGTACATCCAGCAATGTTCGATTAATCTGCACAACTATCTTCAAGGTTCTACAAAGTTCGTTTCACCTTCCAGAAGGTACGAATTCTATTCATTCTCAGAAGTTTCTAGAAGGTTCCACAATGTTTGATTAATACCCAGAAATTTTCAGATGGTTCTAGAAGGCTCGTTTCATTTCCACAACCTTCCAGAAGGTTTGAATTTTATTCATTTTCACAACTTTCTAGAAGGTTCCGCAATGTTCGATTAATTTCGACAACTTTCTAGAAGGTTCTGCAATGTTCAATTAACCTCTACAATTTTATAGAAGGTTCTACAAAGTTCGCCTTGTTTCCACTTCTAGAAGATTCTATGTAATTCTCTGAGCGCTCGGATTCCATCGTTCTGTTTCTCCCAGTCTCCCACTATCACATGCCCGATTCAAAATTTGACAAAATATCTGTGTTCTGCTCGTGAAGATCTTTCATGAGACACCAAACACGGTGGTATGCGGTGACCGGAACCTCTCGATCACAGGGTGTCTCCCGATGGCTTGAGCTGGACAAAATATAACTTGCGATCTGAATTTCTTTTCCAATTCCCTGTCATACGATACCACACACGGCCCCATACAACCCGTGAATCCCCTCATCATTAAAATTTCTCAGAAGGTTCTGGATTTCCAAAAGTTTCTACCACACAGTATTTGTTTTCTGATAGCAAGGTATTTGTATACCAAGTTTGGTCGAAATTGCTCCAGGCGTTCCAGAGTTATGCTGGAACAAACATACACACATACACACATACCCACATACATCCATTTTTATTATATGTAAGATTTTCATATTCATCTATTTGTATGTTGTTGTGTAACATCTGTTACGGTACAATGTGAGTTGAGATTTATAATAAAAATAAATAATATTTCCATATCAAGTAGTAGGATTGACGTGATGATTCTAATAATAAAATAGCGAAACAAGTCACCGCCAACCCAAACAATGATACAAGACAACTAGGTAATAGGTATACAACCCACATCTTCATTCTGTTGATACATATTATGTTCTTGTATTCAACACTGTCGTCATAATATTGTCATTAACTCATTACACCGTATTGTTATAAGCTTGTAGTATTGTGTTCCTCATACAAATAAATACGTTTTTATCTGCAAAACCTTTAAATATATTTTGTTATTTTATGTACATTTGTATAATCACTATGTATTTTTCATCATTACAGAGTTACGTCGCGCTCTTAAATCTCGGGGAGATTTAACGATCTCGTAGTTAATAATCCTACTCTTTAATCTTTAGATTATGCTAATCGCCTCGAAATATACTGTTTATATTTATTGTATATACCTATACCTATCTGTATTTCCTCCTTACTCCAGATTATCTACCCGATCTACCGTCTTCTCACACCTCTAATCTCTACTACGCCGTTATTCCTCATAATCGATTTATTACGATCAAATTAAGATGTCGTCTTTCAAAGAAAAAACTGTCTATATCGCGTCCCTCACGAGGTATACAGAGAGGACAGAACACCAGACTGCTCCTTTCATTCCACACTCCGATTCTGCCCTCCTCTGTATTTGATTGAGCAGAGGTGGGCACCGTTAATCAAAAAGTTAACTTCGTTAATCGATAATCCGTTAACTAAAAAGTTAACTTCGTTCATCGTTAAAGCTTTACATTTTGAAAAAAGTAACGGAAGTTAACGTTAATACGTTAAAGCGTTAATGTAAAAAAATCGCGGTTAAATGGCATGAAATAGAACTACATAAGTACAACTACTATCATATTTACACTTTCGGGATGTATCCCAACAAAGTGAAATTTCTTTTACAACTCCCAACCCACATACGATACCACACATAACCCCATACAACTCTTGGATTATCTAACGCCAGCGCCTCCAGTGGATGATGTCTATGCAATCTATCAAATATTAACGGACTTAATTAACGGAAGTAAAATGTATCCGTTAACTATTTTTGAAGGTGAGAAAAGCGTTAAATCGTTAACCAAAATGTTAACTTCGTTAATTAACGATTAACGGATTAACGCTTTTCTGCCCAGCTCTAGTGGCGAGCCTCACCGCTGCTCACAACTTCAGGCACTTAATGACTGAATAATAATGGAACGCTGAAATAATTATTCATTAGATGTTAGTCTCGTTACATTCGTTTCAGTATGTGGAAGTGTGACCAGCTCCAACCATAGGCGATCCGTTTTCTCGGAATTAACATTTTCTTTAAAAGACTGTTCCTTTAATTTATATTGAAATAGTGACTCGTTGGTTGCTATGCTTCCTGCCGTCTAACTACCACATGATATTTTCTGTAAATTAAATTTTCTTATGATAATAATATTATTGGAGGTATCTCAGTGGCGTGTCTAGGGGGGGTGGGGGCGGTCCGCCATGGGCGGCGTATTTCATAATTGAACGACGTTATATAAAACGTCTTGATGAAACACACACATTTAAAAAAAATCTCGGAATATTCTAAAACTACTATGAAAATCCATTAAAATACAATTATTTGATGAATAAATTTTGCTTGCAGCACCTATTTACCATTTTCTTCGTTAGTACCCGAGCATTTTCTTTTACGAAAATACACTAGATTTTAGATATATCTTATGACAAAAATTTCGCTACTTGCATGTTCGTTTGCCCTGAGATACCAGATGTGGCACCTACTATAGAAAGATAGCCAGGTTCATCGTTTTGTCCACTTGTTTAAAAAATTTCGCCTGCGGTACTATTTTTTTGAGATGCAATAAGAATCCTATTTTATAGTCTATTTTTTTGGGAAGCTTAGGTTCATATATTTTAGGTTTTTTTTTTAAGAAAGTAAACAAAAGTACATCACATCTTTCAGTTTCATTAAAAAAAACATACTTTTTTATGCCACAAGTACATGAAAAATTTGGTTGGTCAACCCTAGGGTAGGCATTATGTACTTGTATAGGTAATTTATGCCCTTTTTGGGTCGGGAATGGGGCGAAAATTTTTGAGTCCGCCCCGGGCGGCACTAATGCTAGCTACGCCACTGAGGTATCTGAGGCAAAGATGAGAACAAATATTTATTTTGCGTAAACAATGTAAAAAAATAATCTGTGTACCGAATTAATATTGTGTATGAATACCGTTCGTATTTTATATTAAAAATGTCTTTCATTTTCTTTTTTTGAGTTTATTTTCCATTCATGGCTTTTATACTACAACATAATACGAGGGCTGTTTTTTAATCATGTTCCGTTTGTGCTTCTATGTAAGCACGAAATACGAATAAGCAAGACCTGCACATCACGAGATTGCGCAACTCTCCCACCATAACCTCTGCCACTTTCGGAATGGATGCGTCACTCGCAGCCGAGTTACAGGCAATTGAACATGGCCGCTTCGATCGGTGCTCCCGCCAAATCTGAGTTTACGAAGGTTTTCAATCAGAAAACATTCTTATTTTGAGGTCCGCCGTAAGGAATAATTTCCAAAAATTTTAAAGCCCGCTTAGTAAACAATTATCAGTAAAGCCCTAAGTTACAGGAAGGTGTGTTCTCGTTTGCCTTTGACTACCTAATTAGGTGTTCAGGACTACCTGAGGACTTGCGCTCTTGCCCATACCTTCATCACGTACGTCAGCTTTCTTTTCTTTGAATTTTGTGCACCAGTCCCATACCTATCTACACCATCATCACTCATGAAGTGTTATTCGTAATTTTTGACCATTCTGAAATGGGTTTTAACAACACTACGTCCAATTATTTGTAGAAAACGGATTCGTAAGTCGTAACAAACATTTGGCGGGAGCACCGACCGAGGCGGCCATGTTCAATTGCCTGTAACTCGGCTGCGAGTGACTCATTTGATCTAAAAATGGCAGAGATTGCGGTGGAAGAGTTACGCAATCTCGTGATGTGCAGATCTTACTCTTTCGTATTTTGTGCTTACAGGCACAAACGGAACATGATTAAAAAACAGCCCTTATATTTCTGTAATCCTTCAAAGAATTGCGAGTATTCGCGTAAAATTCAGTCTCATTAATATTTTTTCATTCTCCAAATAAAATTATTTCACATTCACAAGGCTTTTCATTGAAAGTATGTGCTTCCGTATTTTAATTAATTTGGTAGGTGAAATTTATGCTTTTTGAATATTTCTTAATAACGTGACTTAGTGTTTAATGTCAATTTTGTTGTAGAAATTAATTGCAATGAATTTATACAGTTTGGGTATGTTTTGTACCTGCCAGGGATGAGTGATTCTAAGACGATAAAGAAAATTGCCTATCAAGAATTTGAGTTTTAAGGGAGACTCGTATACAGTTCTAAACTAGGCATTTAAAGTTTGCTGTTGTTCTAAAAATATTGTAGAAGAAGAAGAAAAAAATATTTTTATAATACCTTTTTTAAATATGAAAATATGGTTGCAGAATGTTGTTTGTTCTCTCAGCGGCTTCCACATGCAAATAAATAACCTAACTAAATACCATTTATATATGTGTGCTAAATTCATTTTGTTTAATTAAATATCTATTATGGTAGGCATATTGATATTTCAAATGAAAAGAAATGTTTTAGACCTTAGATCTCGACAGCCTAACTAAAAATGCATTAGAAAAAATAGGGCAGATCCATTGAAACTTTATCCAGAGAATGAATAAAAGATTTTTTATATATCTTGTATAGATTTCTCAGAAAAAAAAGTGAAAAACACCTCTGATTTTTTTTCGAACCGAAGATTAGCAAAAATCTTTTTCGTATTGATAATATATAATGCATTAATATCTAAAGAATGACCGTAAAACTTTTTTGAACGAAGCAAAATTAACCCCAAAAACATAAAAAAGCGTAATTTTTAACACTTTAATCATTCGATAATTCATTCATGCGATTTTGAACTTTAATGCCGCGGGAAGTGACCGTGACCGACCTTAATCTTTTGTTTGTAAATATTTACAATACAATTATACGCAGAGCTGGGCAGAAAAGCGTTAATCCGTTAATCGTTAATTAACGAAGTTAATATTTTGGTTAACGATTTAACGCTTTTCTCACCTCCAAAAATCGTTAACGGACTATTTAACTTCCGTTAAATAAGTCCGTTAATATTTGATTGTTTGCATAGACATCATCCACTGGCGGTGCTGGCAATAAATAATCCAAGGGTTGTATGGGGTTATGTGTGGTATCGTATGTGAGTGTAATAAAAAATTTACCTAGGTATTTGTATAATTTCTCTAAGACATTTTATTACTTATTAAAAAATGAGACTCGCCACCCATTCTGTATGTTTTATTTGTTGTAGGCACATTGTATGTTATTATTTAGGTACCCACTTTGTTGGGATACATCGCGAAAGTGTGAATGTGATAGTAGTAGTACTTAGGTATGTAGTTCTATTTCATGTCATTTAACGGCGATTTTTTACATTAACGCTTTAACGGATTAACGTTAACTTCCGTTACATTTATCAAAATGTAACGCTTTAACGATTAACACAGTTAACTTTTTAGTTAACGGATTATCGATTAACGAAGTTAACTTTTTGATTAACGGTACCCACCTCTGATTATACGCATACTACACAATAAAGAAGACAATGATGAAACTGAGTTGATGTTTTTTGTTGTCCTTTTATACTTTTTAACGTACGATTGTTATTACGCTGGTGGTTTTATTATTTTTTTATTCATGAAAGTGTAAATTACTAAAACAAGAAAAATTAATCTTCTCTTGTAATTTCAATATGTTGAAATGTCAACTGCCGACTGAGATATTTCTCTACCTATATGTGTCGAGTGTTGACAGAATGTATGGAGGATATTAGGTTGTTACGATGTGGCTATTTCCATATACACCATTGCATACTAATTATTTTTTGTATCAATATTGAATGCAAATTGATGGCAATCGTAAAACAATTAAATTATTGATTTTATTGTATACTAGCTAAGTTACCCGCACATCGCAACGGCAAATTTAACAAACCAACCCGACATACTTTATAGGGTTGAGCTGGACAAAATGTGACTTACGATCTGAATTTATTTTCCAACGCCCTTTCATACGATACCACACTCGACCCCACACAACCCTTGGATCCTCTTATCGTCATGGCATTTCCTAGAAAAAGCTTTTTCTCCGAAAACCGGCGACGTTAGGACCCAGCCTATATTATCGCAAATGTTATTCTAAATTTTCGCAGCAATCCATCGTAAAATGCGGGAGTCATGCAAATGACTATAAATATATATGTAGATATGAGCCCAGCCGTGCCTTAGCACCCAACAAAATTTCCCCAGGCTCTACGATCTTGGGCGAGACTCCTCTATTATGCATCAGCTCCTCACCAGTTTAAATAATAGAATTTGTTTTTATTCTGCGCATTATGCCAAAATATGTAAATTATTATATTCGTATCAATTATGTGTAGGCATTTTTTAAATATTATTTGGTACCTACCGTGTTTTAGTTAATATGATAAAGACTAATATTCGTAATGCAATATTAATATGTAGATACGTCTGGAAGATCTAGTTGAACTGTAATCAATATTAATATATTATGTTTGTCTTCGTCCATTTAGTAATAAGAATGAGTATCATGTTGTGTAGATTGTCATTACATTACTATATTAATACTAGATACGTTGTGGTGTAGGTCCACACTCCACATGACAAACTACTTTCGATCTCGACTGGGGCTGGCTAGTGGCTCTACAAATTACAATATATATAACGTTTGCATAAATTATTTTAATCTAGAAATTCAACCCGATTTACCTTAGCTACGTATTGTCGTATTGTGTTGTAGTATATTATTATTAGATTATTACTGTCAAGCTCTATAGATTGTATTCGTGACAATAAATGTAGGCGTATTTTCAAGTGTACTCATTATAATATTTTGTTGTATAATGGATAAGTACCTGTCTTTGACAGACTGCCAGGAGCTAATTTACAAGACTTTGTGTGACTGCTGTCTGTAGCGCCATTAATCGGAATCGTTATTGCTGGATCTGGATGTTGAGATGCTTCCTGCTGTGCGATAATTATTGGCAAATAATTCTCTTTGACAATAAGCAATAATATAAGGATTACCAAAAGAATTTGGAACGTTGAGTGATCGATTGGATACTAGCTACGAGTACGATTGTATACAATTTCTTATCTTAGATTCGTGGTATGATACCAAACATGACGCTATTTATCAGTTCGGTGGTTTTGGTAAGGACCTTCTGGATCACTAACCATTTCCAGGATCTGATGTTGATATAAATGAAAATTATTCTTACATGTCACACAAAACCATAATAGAGAATTATAACTACATATTTCTCTTTTGGTTACCGAAACTTTGTAGCCCTGGGACTGAGGGATAATGGTGATGTATATTTATGATTATTTATTGTTAAGGGCTTGGCACCAAGAATGACATCACAGTAATTTCCCACGGCATTAAGGTTCAAAATCGCGTGAACAATCGCACGATAAAATGGTAAAAATAGCGTTTTTTCTATTTTTTGGGGTTAATATTGCGTCTATCAAAAAACTTTTACGGGTCTTCCCTAGATTTTAATGCATATTATCAGTACAAAAAAAAATACTCCGCGACTTTCGGGAAACGAGTTTCCGTCTTTCGGAAAAGAGATCAGAGGTGTTTTTAAAAAAAAAATGAGAAATCTATACAAGATATAAAAAATCTTTTACGTTTATTCTCTAGATAAATGTTCAATGTATCTACCCTATTTTATTCCAAAGCATATTTAGTAACGATTGTCGAGATATAAGGTCTCCCGTTTTTAGAATTTTTTGAAATGTCGGTATGCTTCCTCTTAAGAGTCTGTGTGGTAAATGCCATAGAAAATAATACACAACATTTCAAGGGCGATAAAGTTTACGAGCAAATAACAAAGTGAGTAAGTAGCCCAGTAGGTATGCAAATGTTATAATGACTAGTACACTGTTTGAGTATCTTTATCGAAATGTAGTAGGAACAGATTATAACAACCAACCACGTTCTCTCTTTACCTACTTAGGTATGATTGTACTATGTTGTGTGATACGTTGAGTTTACGCTTTTCTTTGATACAGTTTAGTAATTATAGTAATTATCAGTTGATACTAAATAGTTTTAGTGTTACATAAAGAAGAAATTGGCCTGATAATGTGGCGTATGGTGTAGAATGCATAAAATGCCTTTGCCTAGCATTCAGACGAGTGCATAATATATCAATCGCTTTTTATAAGAAATATTCTGTACAGAAAATCTGCAGAGACGATAAGTGTACATTTATACGTACAATGCAGTGTGAAAAGAGGAGCAGAATGTTTGCTTTTGATAGAATTGAACCACGCTATTTTTTCTATTGGGTTTGTATTGCCCAAATTAGGGAACTGAAACAGCTAAACATAGTACCTAATAATAATACCTGGATTTTTCTCATAGAAAATTCGACTATGTCAAGTAAACAGTAATTCAAATCTTTATCGAACAAGTACTATAATTATTGTAAAACGCTTGTTGTTCTTTTGTAAGAATATTCAGTGGATGTCGGTATTCTCTGTAAAGACAGTAAAGTCCAATTCAAACTACCAATATTTTGTTCGTTTAGCAGGTTCTTAAATACTAGATGCAGACAAAAAATATGTAAATCCTTTAAGAGTTAAGAAAAAATGTTCGCATAATTTATGTTTTTTTATTGAAAATTTGTAAAAAAAGGGTTCAAATAATAGAAGTTTAAATTATTTATCTTAGAAAAGAAAAACTTCTTCATTAATGTTTTGGACGCTTTTTATTATCTCCATAATATACTGAGTAGGTACTTAATACTCGTACTAACTAATCATAAAAGTAACTTATTGTTTCAAAACTTTTTCTTCACTGTAGATAATCCTTCTGGAAAGAGATGAAGTAGATAATTATATCATGAATCCATAATAAATGTCTTGTAGTACCAGAGCATCTTCAGCTAAGTAGGTGGCATAGAAACATTGTAATTCTACACGTATTTTCATTGTTATTTTATTATCCAATGCCGCTTGCTGTATCATTTTCTATAACGTCTCGTATGGTTAGGTTAGAGTACCCAACTGAGAAAACGTAAAAATACGGGGGACACTAATCTTGCAGTATGACTAATAGAATATTATGGACTGTTGGCTTATCCGAAGCGAATCGAGGAGCCGTTGGTAACTTGTTGGTTAGAAATATAATTAATTAATGACACCCGTGCAATGTGCGCATTCAACTCATAACCATATTTAAAATTAAATAAGAATAGAGGAGATTAAAAGTACATACATAAGTCGATAGTATTTGTATCGTATTTAAATAGCGCGACAATTTTGAAGGCCAAACTCATCTCGAGTCCAACCCAACTCAATCAAAGTAATACGTGGCTCATAACAATAATATCTGGTATCAAGTTGTATGTAAATGAACATTGAACAGGTATTGCTGCGGTGAATGGCGGAATAGATTACCTTAGATAAAGTTGAAGATGTCAGTTCTCTTTGCCAAAACGAGGTCGAAAGATAAATAATAATTATGAATATCCACCTTATCCTAACCTATACTTGTACTTGAACAATGAAAAATTATTATTTTATTGTTTTGTAATAATTGTGGGCATTCAAATTGTTTCATGACGTAACCTATAATTATTACTTCGTAAAGTTGACTTTTAGGAAACATGTTATTTTGTGGATATTATTATTGCTTAATTTGGCTCAGTTGATATAAGCCTATTTCGTGCAATAATTCATCATTACCTAATAGGCATTTCGGTTAATTTATAAATTAGAAGTATAAAAATAACAGATTTCTGTTTCTTGATTTTCCATCACTGTTTGTTTTTCAAGAATATACGAAACTATTATTCTTTACGGCTATCCACCCGTCTGCGAGTGATCATATATGAAACTAATTAATGGAACATTATGTCGAAGTTATGCCGTACAAGAAATACTATTATTTGAAACTCTCCTCACCTTATATATTACTAACAGTATAGGCATAATGTAGGGAAGTATAAACTTTAGCCTTCATACATACCGTCAGTCACTAATCACTATGTAGGGTTTAAATCTGTAGAATATCTTGAGATTCCTCGTCTACTGCAGACATAAAAGCGTTGAGAGTACAACCATTACCTATTATTGTAACTCTGAATAAGATTAGTATAATCCTATTATACTAGATTTCAAATTTGAAGTGAATATACTATACATACATATGTAAGTATGTACAAAATAACTTATGTTCGGTGTACACAATTTGGCGCAAATGCTGAACGCTGTAATGCCGGAGTGTGTACTATTTTAATTAAATAAATATAAATAAATAATAATACACCATAAGATATGTAAGTTGGTAATTTTGAAGACTTGCTCAAACGTAGTACACGTATAGTACTGTGAATACTATCTCCATATGGGTAGTATAGTACTAATGGTTGCACGTTTGTACAATATCTATCTAGTATTATGTTATACTTGAAGACTTGGACGCTAATGAGTTGCCAACTTAATTAGTTGATACGGCCTGCTGAATGCTTCGAATGTTCCAACTTAATATGAAAAACCGTGCCCTATGTTTATCAATTGACACAAAATCGGAATACTTGTTGCACACTAGTTACAGGGTCGGGGTGAATTGTGTATTTGAAAAAAATATCTAACTAAATTTTTTCACGCAGGGAGTTGATGGGAAGGTGTTGTCTCATGATGGCCTGCCTAAACTTTATAAATAAAATTGGTTCATGAGAAGGACTGCTTGATATAATCTGTTTCATTTTGAGCACTTGACCTAATGGTAATGATATTTTGACACAAAGTGGTTGTTTTTGTAAATGCTTATGTGGACTACCTAATAAACAATTAGTTTTCTACTTATGTATGTATCTGTAAATAAATGCAAATATGTTTCCATCATTGGACAAGGATACTGAAGGAATGTAAGTTAGGGGTGGGGTTTGTCAGGGGGCTCCCTTCTGGCTAACCCTGAGCCCACCTCTTAAAAATATTTTGCCAAGAAGTGCGAGTAAAGAGGACGCTATGTGCTACCCGGGGATGCGTAGGGCCCTAAGCCTGTGGGAGTCCTTCAATGTACCTAATAATTATGTTACCAAAGACATTTGAAGTACTATTTATTATCTTTTCTCGTCATTTATTTTCATACAATTAATTCTTGAATAATAATTTATGAAGGTATATGCGTTCCGTACCTAATTATCACAGAAATGGCAATTCCTATTCCGGTAATGATCTCTAATGATCTTCTCTTACTAATTATCAATTTATAATGAGTGTGTGCTAATGAGCTTTTAGTATGTGAAAAGGTAAGCATCTCAAGAGGTATTCAAATGAATATGTTTTTATGATCTACTCTTAGAATATGTAATATTATTTCATTCGTCTTCTGTCGACCTTTGTTCAATTATATGAATACGTGGTATATCAGATGTGCTTTCAAAACCAAAAGATTTTCCAATACTGTATGAAGCACTACCTACTTGTATGAGATACTTATCTTTTTACGTATAAACTCCTCAAAAACTCAATGAGAAATTTCTATGAGAGATTCAATGTAGGTAATTTAATACATTCTGGGAAAATATAGTCTAAGTGTTACCAGGCTTACTTCAACACTATAATATATTATACAGGGTGTTTGGTAGATGGATGTATATATCTTCAGGGGTGATAGTAGAGGTCATTTTGGATATTTTGAGCCAAACTTAGCTTAGTCCAATGTCGCACGGTTCTCGACATACTCGATATTTTAACTTTTTATCGAAAAACCCCGAATTTCTCAAGATTTACCCCAATAGTTTCGTAAGTATATATTATACCTACTCAGTTCTGTAATTATTTTTTGTTTCTGGAATATGTGTTTGGACTATTAAACTAATTAGTTTCGATCTAAAGAAACAACAATGATAAAAAATATCGGATTAAAGTTTTTTTTACTTATTTCGACTCTGCACCCGGTTTACGGGTGCGATGGCTGCCGGATTAAAGTTTCGATATATAGTTATTTCGAAAACGAGTCACGACTTTAGATGAGATTTTCCTTAAGAAGAAAATTGCCTTAAGATTCAGAAATTTGGAAAAAACTTCTCTGATTTATGCTCTTTTAATTGATGTACAAAACATAATAATAAAACATTAGTTTCATAAAGATATGATACCTACAATAACTTCATGAGATCACTCACTGCTAATTTAAGAGAATAAGTCCATTTTCTCGTGGGTATTTTGGCAAGCTCAGTGTTATCCCAAAACTTGAGTGTATTTGATGTTGGGTTAACATTGACGTTTCATCCTAATGCTATACATACCTACATACGTAGCGCGTTAACAAAACAAACATACGCTTTAAGAATTATTTGTGGATTGTGAAAAGTTTCTTATATGTTTTAATTTAACTGTGGCGCATGCTTGTGGGTGACAGCTGAATTATTAATGGACTAATCGCCTTATCTATCTTCATGTTATTACTTACATCAATAGTTGTTACAAATTAACATATTACCTATAGCATTTACAGTTATAATATTTTTAGATATTTCGATTACCTATGTCAATAGGAGGGACATATATGTATTCTTTTAAAGTTTTCAATACCTACCGTACCCGTAGTGCCCGCCACTATAAGTACCGCACTCCACTGTTTGCGAGCTCATAGAACAATAATTATCTGATCAAGATAGCTCCTTGTTCGTAGGTGTATTCATTATAACCATATTACCGTATTCTCATAACTACTCACATGAAAGGTTGTTTACGGTGGTAAGACTTTGGCTATGTAGGTGCTTCAGTGTTGTGATATTATTTCAGAACTAGTGGGACCCGTGACTATAACTATATATTCACTATATTCACGAAATTTGGCATTTTTTATCAATTACTCATATCGCCACTTTACCACGCCCTTCCAAAGTTCTTCGAATGAACATATCAGAGAGTGCCTTGCTCTTAGCTACTTTCTATACTAATTCTACATACGTAGAAAATATGTATCTACTATACATATGTACCTACCAGGCGCGAAGCTACTTAAGAACGAGATTCCCATCGAGTTGCCTTTTCGAAAAAATGATAGGTATAATAGTGTCTAATCTGACGTAATCCCATAAGAAATGTTAGCCTCGGCTTCCCTTCTGTAGAAATCCACCCTTCGCCCCTGGACTACCTACAGTAAGTATGATTACTAAATTAAATAAAAAAAAAAAAAATACGAATTGCATTCTCTATCAATAATATAATAGGTAGTGTGATGGAGGCCCATCTTTATAGCAATATCATAAGTAGTAAGTAGCTATATATTATAGGGCAAAGGTTAGGTATACTTGTTCCCTTTATAGAGAGATGATTCCCACTTAACATATTTCTTTCAGAATCTACTAAAGAGGAGATGAAATAGGATTAAGATTTTTCTATAATAAGAGTGAGATGGATAATAGATATATTTTTTATCAGGATTTCAGGTATTGAGAATAAGATGTGTGTCTGTGTGTGTAGTAGGTGGTGTATGATTTTTTGTTAATAATATTTTTTTTCAGAGATTAAAGTGTGAGAATCGAGTTGTGATGGCTTGGAAGAGATTTCTCGGGACAGAGAGTGAATATCTATCTAACGATTCGGGCGGTTCATTCGTTGATAAGATATGACATTAATTATTTTTGGAAGGGCTTTGCTTTAAGACTATCGTGTGTTTTATTTATTTTAAATTAATTAATTTCTTTCGCCTTTCAAATAGTCTAATTTAGCTTTGGAGTGAAATATTCTTATTTAGAATATTGAGAAAGCTGCAATCGACCTAATTATATTAATATTAGATTTAGCTTCAGTGCAACGAGAACAGGACCGCATTAAGGATGAGAAATTTTATTTTGTTTTATTATTTTAACTTTAATAATTTGTATTAACACTACTACTAGGTTAAGGCGGATTGAGACAAATTATTTATTATTTACCATTTCTTTGTTGTGAATCTTCAGCCAATGCGAAGATTTACTCATCAATTTACAAAAGTGGATAGTGTCATCATCTTGTAACATTTATTCATATGATTATAGCATTGCATTATACAAATTTATATATTAACATACCTGACTCTATCCTTGCCCTTATAAAGCATGCTTTTATTATTATTTCCCTCCCGATAGAAATTTATATATCCAAATCCAGTCCCAGGATTCAAAAAATGTCTGTACTGGATTTTTTGAATGGAACTAACAAAATATATTCTATTAATATCCATGTCCTAACCTGCGCATTTCTGTAGAAGAAATGCATCTCATGCAAGCTTATGAGATCCCACACTCATCGTAGAATCCATTTCGACTTTCATGGCTGGAAAGTATCTTCGAAAGAAATGGATTAGTCAGAAATACTCTTATTATATAGTAGTTGCTTGTCGTTTTTTGGAATGAAATTTATTTATTCCGCGAACGGATAGAGGGTAGATTACTAACTGGACCTGAAATCGACTCTGGTTGTTCAGGACTTTAGGGCGCGTGCGTGGGTGGGCGCCCTGAGCTAACCTCATGACAAACAATTTTGACAATGTCCATTTGTTTAAGTACTATTCTCGAATGTAAAAAGTATCTAATTATTTACGATTATAAACTCAATCCACCTTAATTTTGTCTTTTATTAACATTGTAGTACAAAAGACAAATAACATCTTAATTAATTTTTCCACAGCTCATAATCTTTCATTCGTGGTACTTTGAATTGTATATTTATTGAATTCTCTTTGTGTTATTGTGTGTGTTTTCTATGTAACATTTCAGAAGGACAAAGGTAGGTGATACTATCAATATTTTACTGACATCTACGAATGAAAGAATATCTTATCTGTTTGTAAAATTATAATGTAACTTTTATTTACTGAACACGCCCCTGGTGTATTATGCGTTATGTATGAAATGCGTGGAGTATGTGTTTCTTAGTGACGCTACAGGTACTTACTGGGACAACGCTTCGTATTGTATAATAGGTAGATACACCAAATTGAGGTAGGACTTTTATTTCAGCAGAAAAACACAATGTGGGTCCGAATTAAAGAAAATCAAACATTAGACTGATCACGTAAAGGCCAATTTACAACGAATATTGTAGAACAAAGAAAGACTTCGCTACGAATTACGAAAACAGGATAACGGCGAACAAGCGGCGATTCGTTTTACGCAAATTCAGTGTCTGAATGAAAGTTTGGAATGAAAGGTGGGATTAGAATGTGTGATAGAGTGAAAGTAGAAATGAACTTAGGGAAAGTAGCTTTTTTAGAACTAGGCAATAGGGTTTAGTTTTTGAATTTAGGCAGCAGTTATTTAGGAGGTAATGTTGAACACCAAAAGTTTAGTTTAGTATTCTTTTATTTTTAGCTAGTAGGGTGTTCCCATCACAGTAGGTATGTATGTATGTAATGCGCTGATGGTACAGTGAATTCAAAAAATTCCACACATTCAAACAAAAAACTTCTATTGATTCCAGTATTTACAACGTGCCTATTTGATTTCATCAAGCTCTGCAAACGTGCGACACAAAAAGTGAGACTTCGAGGAAAATTTTTAGCCACCCATGAACGCGTCGCTTCTTTACATTTACATATTATGCATATTCAGAGAATTTGCAAAATTTGCCAGGGCCAGTGTTACATACATACGGCACTTGGATTCTACCAGCATTATGTATTCAAAAGGTTTATCTTTTGTAATGTATTCGTGCTAATTAGTCTTCGCGTAATGCTTGGGTATTGAAATTATAAAGCTTTGTATCATTATAAATACTTAGGTGTTGTTTCTACGAAATAAGAATCCTCTGATAATTATTATAATACCACAGGATGTCTAATTAGTATATTTTGTTCAAAGCTAAAATAAATCTCGTGACAGCTTCTCAATATGTTTTTGTTTCCTAAGTTATTTATGTAAGGTTTTCCTGGAATAGGTTTATATTTTGTAATATGCTAATTAGCCCTTGTGTAATATAATAATTGCCTATTGAAATTATAAATCACTAGCTTAGTTACCCGTTCTTCGTAACGGCAAATTTGTGAAGTAGAACGACAGTATGACCCGAGCCACATTCATGCGTTCATTCTTCCTAGAAGGTTCTACAATGTACTATCGATAAATTACGGAAATCTCCAGATGGTTTTACAAAGTTCGTTTCATTTCTACAACCTTCCAGAAAGTTAGAATTCTATTTATTGGCTTAACTTTCTAGAACGTTCCGCAATGTTCGAGTAATCTCCACAGCTTTCTAGAAGATTCTAAAATGTTCGATATGTTTCCGGAAATTTCCAGATGGTTCTAATAAATAAATAAATTGTATTCATTCTCACAACTTCCTAAACTTTTTCGATTTTTTAGAAGGTCCTACGTAATTCTCCGAGTGGTCGGATTCCCTTGTTTCAATGGCGTCTCCAACCATAACTTGACCGATTCAAAACATGTAAAGAGATCTGTGCTCTGCTCGTGAAGCTCTTTCTCAAAACACCAAATACTGCGGTATGCGGTATTTGGATCCTTTCGATCACTCGGTGTCTCCTGATGGCAAAAACTGGAAAAAAATGTTACTTACAAAACGATTTGAATTTATTTACCACACACGAACCCACACAGCCCTTGGATCTCCCCTCATTAGGAAAATTTCTCAGATGGTTCCACATTTCCAGAAGTTTTTACTACACAGTATTAGATTCCAGGTAGCAAGGCATACGTGTACCAAGTTTGGTTGAAATTGCTCCAAGCGTTCCAGAGTTATGGTGGAAGAAATATACATACACACATACGTAGATACGTCCATTTTTATTATATGTATATAAGATATGATTTATTTGATAATAACTTACGGCGCAAGCCTTTGTTACTAACAATAAAACAAATAGATACAATACAAGCAAGAACAAAAATAAGTTAGTATTGTATGTATTATATAAAATGATGAATACTTAGTGTTAGAAGAAGGTACCTATTGTTTTTAAGAAATAAGAATCCTCTGATAATTATTATAATACCACAGAAATATCTAATTAGTATATTTTGTTCAAAGCTACCAGAAATCTCGTTAAAGCTTCTTAATATGGAAAATTACTTATTTCCTGAAATTAAAAAGTTTCAAATACTTATTGAAAGGTTTTTAGCCTAATTATTTCTCAGATTAAATTGGGTGAAGACAATCAGACCACCGAACTGCCAAGGCGGAATTCGATTGAGCTGGGTTGCTTTTGGGAAGCAGAAACATGTGTTCAACAACAAGGAAATCCGAACAATCTAAAAGCCAAAGTATACAATTGTTGTACTTTTAATGAGAATTATAGAATAATAAGGAAGAGGCCTATTTTCAGCAGTGAAGAGAAAGGGGCTGAAAAGAAGAGAATCAATTTCTACGAAAATTTAATTTAATTCTTTTATAAAATAATGTACATATATTAAATTCTGTACGTATATACCATTATTTTTATTATAATGCATTTATTTTATTTGTTGCAGGTACGTTTTGCATAATCGTAGGTATATTAAAAATATGCAGCGACATCTTATCATTGTCAACATTCCTAATGACTTAGGTAAGTGAGTCTGTAATAATAGTTATTAATATTAAGAGAGTCCAAGTGACTGCGACGTGATAGTGCGATAGATTAAAATTAAGGCTGCCGACCCAACTATGACGTCACGGTCATTTCCTTATCGGTCACGGCATTAGGGTTGCAATGCAGTAATTGTCCAATTATATCTTCTAAAATAAAACCAAAAAATATTTATTTTTATTTGTTGAAGTAAATACTTATTTAAGATTAAAAAATACATCATATAATACTCGTATATGTAATTAATTTCAACATTTACATAACATATGTTTAAGATGTCATTACTTTGTACTCTCTCGATAGAGTTGAGAACTCGTGTTCGAGAGCGCAGCGTCGCATATAGTCCAAGAGCCCGCTGCTTGATTTATGACGTATCTGTTTTTTGATCGAAATGTGGTATAAATGATAGCTTACCAATAGGGTATTATATCGCACTAGGGTTGCCTATCAAAATCTTGCCGCAACCCCCCCTGCGCCCTCCGAAAAGGTCCCTCTTCGCGGTTTTTCGCATTTTATAGGAATATGGTAAGAGATAGGAGGAAGTAGTCAATGACAAAAATAATCCTTGCTAAATTCTCTACAAAAAATGTTAAGTCAATTTTTTCGTAGAACTAGCAGTTTACCCGCAATGGCCGGTCCAAAAACGAAATTCATTTATAATACTAAAAAAATGTATTTAAACTAAATTGGTTGAAAATTGATAAGAGATACAGGAAAATAGTCAGAGAATGAATTAATTACCATAGTCTTAGCTACAAAACGAGCTATAACTTATTTTCATACATCTAATAATTTCGGAGTTATTGCAATAAAACTCAGTGACGAAAATTCTTAAAATTTCGTTTTTTATAAAATAACCAGCGATATACCACCGCAGGCCAAATATTTTTTTTTCCATAAAATGTTAGTGATGGAAGAATGTCAAAGAAAAAAAATCAAAAAAAAAAAAATTTTTATCAAAAAATATCCTGATTATTGACCGGCCATTACGGGTAAACTACTAGTCCTATGAAAAAATTGTCTTAACATTTTTTGTAGACAATTTAGCAAGGATTATTTTTGTCATTGACTACTTTCTCCTATCTCTTACCATATTCCTCTAAAATGCGAAAAACCGCGAAAACCGCAACCCTAGTGCGATGTAATACCCTATTGGTAAGCTAACATTTATACCACATTTCGTTCAAAAAACAAATACGTCATAAATTAAGCAGCGGGCTCTCGGACTAATATGAGAAAATATTAATAAAATATTTACTTAATTAAAGTAAAAAAAAAAACTTAATAAGTTTATTTTAATCGAAATGTGACTACTTTATTAATAGTTCAGTAAATCTGAACATTTGTTCTGCATAAGGTGCGATAGTTTTGAATTTTTGGTATGTTGTTGGATCTGGGACTAAAATGTTACGTTAAAAAATGCTACCTTCTAGGGCCGCCGCGCTCCGCATGGTAGCGAAAAATCCTTTTCACTTTCTGCTTTCCATTTCTATTTTCAAAATTCCTCCCAAATGGTTGGTTTTACAGTAAAAATCATTCCTTTCAAATTTAATCTCTAAAAAAAATTGGGATAAACATATTTTTCTGTAAGCCTAACCGTTTAGAAAATATTTTGAAACAATCAAGGAACGGAATAAAAGTGTTTGTTTTTCAATACCAACATGCAGACAGTGGCGCAACACATTCGTTAATTAGAGTTTTTTTTTGAGACTGAGTGAAGAAGGTCGTGATGCAGTTTTGTTTATTTTCATTAAAAAAATGTATAATATAATAGCGCCGCAGGCGAAATATTTGTCAAGACATGCAAGCAACCTACCTACATAGAGAAAGGTTGTGATTATAAATCTAGTTTATTTTTCATGAAATAAGAAACAGACTTAGGTATCTATAACACAAGAGTAGGTAGGTATATTGGCGCCGCAAGTTATTTTTTTGAAAAAAAAATAACTTAAATGGTTTTCTATAATGATTTTAGAAAATTGTGATATATGATGAGAAAACGTGTGGTGCCTAATAATATATTTTATTGTGAGATTTTATCATGTACTTATGAAAAATTGTTTGCTGTGTCGCGGGGAGCACTTTAACGACCACAGCTATAGACCTTACTGTACAGTGTACAGAGTGGATGAGGTTATGTAGGTAAATAATTCATTAAACTTTCATTATTTGTACATTAAAATCACCTCTATTTAAATTGTAAACTACAAGGTTCATTGCAGTAATCACCATATTACATGCATATAGTGTTGATTAAATCATGTAATAATATAATTATATAAACAACGCAGATATTTTGCAGACGTGTTGGGGAAGTGTTGTAGTGTTATCTAATGGGATATTATACGTAGTAATTGACTTCGTGATAAAAATACGAGTCATGAGTTCACCAGTGACTGCAAAGCCCTTCTCCTCTCATTTTTTTTAACGCATATGGCAATAGACCCGGCAATTACAAATTCAGAGGTAAATCTCTCAGCCAATTGGCAGCGTCAGCAGTGACCCCGTGGATTTCAGTTAGACCGCGCTCGAAACCAAAAATTGGACACTCAACTATATGGCCCATCGTCTGGCGGCGACCACATTCACAGTCGGGGCTCGGGGAAAACCCCCATCGATGCATAAGGTCTGCGCATCTTCCGTGGCCTGTCCTGATTCTATTAAGCGCGGACCACTGTTTTCGGGGCAAGTCAAATCCGGGTACACGCTCATGAGGATTTTCTATTAGGTGTCTATTTGGGACATTAGCCTCATTCCAAAGGGAATGCCAATCCTCGTTGAGCGTAGGAAGCTGGGGAGAGGATGCCAGTTCCCTCCACAACACGCTCCTTGATGGTAATCTGAGTGGAGGGGGTGAGAAAATATCATTATAACCTGGCAGTTGTGGGTTCCGTTCCATTTTGGTTATCTCCCGTGACGTTATCTGCTTCCTGCGTAAATCAGGGGGAGCGATGTTAGAGAGGATCGGGAGCCAGGGTAGCGGAGTTGACCTGACCGTACCACTCACCATTCGCATTGAGTTGTTCAGTTGTGTGTTTACAGCAGCGACATGTGCGCTATGTGCCCATACTCTCATTATAGTTCTAGTACTGCTTATATAATAATTGAGATTATTATATCATCAACAGACAACTAGGTACTGATGTCATATCCTTGAATAAAGTCTACAGCATTCTGAACTGGGCAACACCACATATTAAAACCTTTATTATGATGGATATTACAGAGTGACGTCACGTCATGTTTATTTTTATAAGTCGTGAGTTGAATGCTTGACCTCTGATGTTTCTGAGTTCATTATTACTTATTGAGATTTCTATTAAGTTACGTATGTAGATACATAATATGTTATTTGATTGTTCATTTTGTTTTTATTTAATATTGAGTTTTTCTGAGAATCAAAATAATATGGTTATTGGAAGGCTTGTTTGTTTCTGTCATCATGAATCAAATAACATTAGGTATTTTATTTTTTGAAGTGGGTATTGGTGATTTACATGTATGTACTTTGCAGTAATACATTTACTACCACACATTATAGTAGCAGTAGGTACGAGGGCTGGCTGAGAACTTCGCGGCCTTGAGGAAAAATTGTACTGGCCACTTTCAATTTATTGTTCATATGGATAATTTGAACCTTTACAAGGCTACTGGCAAAATTTGGCATCAATAGGACTAAGCTGGCACTCTTGGCACCATTTTTAATTCAACGTGTTTGAGATTTTTGTGAAAATGAGAAATTTTCAACCATGATCCACGATAAAATGTTTTATTATCACGGGCTGTATATCAAGACAAACTTTTTAGAAGATGTCAGATACATAATTGGAGTCTGCTCTATCATATGCGGTAGTCAAATAATGGGTAGCAGATTTTAAATGTGGTCAGCAAGGTATTGAAGAAAACCCTCGCAGTGGAAGGCAATAAACTGCAGTTGTTTTGAAAAACGTCGATAAAACCATGGATGTGGTTCAGAAAGATCGCCAAATTAGTGCCTTCCAGATAGCAGAGATCCTAATGGTCTTATGTGAATAAATAGATTTCATATAACTTCAGAACAGGGCTTGTATAAGCTTTCTGTTCGCAGGGTGCCAACGCCTTTGACTCAATTTTAGGGCCGAACAAACGTGTGTTCGTGTTCGATTTTCATTGGAATTTTTGGCCAGGTTTGAAGCTGATCCTGAAGATTTTTTTTTTCGTCATGTCACCATGGATGAGACCTGGATCTAACAGAGCCCAAAAATAATCAAAATAGTGGCGCCATGGTGATTTTCCGTCTTTAAAGGAATCGATGTCTCCTTTGTCAATTGGAAAAGTTATGGCATTAGTTTTTTGGTAATTTAGGGCTAGCATCACAATAGACTACTTGACTAAGGGCAAAGAAAGAAGTGAGAAGTACTTGGTAATCTAATTATCCAATTGCGATAAATTACCAACGCGGAAAGACCCGTAAAATTGACCAAGAAGTCATGGTTCTTTCACCGCGACTCTGAGCCAGTTCACAAAAAAACAATTTTCATAGCCAAGTTGCTTACCAATGGCTTCCGTTTGGTGAAACATCTACCTAATTTACCTAAAATGGAATCGTCAGACCTTCCCCTCATCCCTAAGCCAAAAAAAACTCAGCATGTAACAAACTGACTCAGTTAACGGTGTTAAAGTAAACGCGGAGCAATATTTTGAAGACCTTTACAATTTCTTCTATAAAACTAGGATCCTAGCTTTGAAACGTGGCTAGCAAAAGTGTATTCAACTTCGAATAGATCGTATAAAAAATAATAAGAAAATCCAAACATACTCCAGTAAATTTTTTTCTCAAGGCCGCGAAGTTCTCAGCCTACCCTCGTAAATAGTAAATGTTTTCGGTGGCGAACTTCAATGCTGAAAAAGATGTAGGTACAAGACTGAGAATAGTGAGAATACAATAGCCGAATACCTACGGCATTCTAATTTTGGCTTGCTTCTGTCTGAATCAGAAAAAAATAATTTTGGCCGATGATAAAAAAGGAACATATTGTGTACATTTCAAATAGTGAATATAATGACAATGTAAAAGTTCAGTCATTTCACACTTGAAAGTGGACCCCGGTGCGATGCTAGAATGCCTGAGCTATTAGTATAAAATTTCCGAATTTAATTGATCTCAATGTAAATAAGTTTATAGTCTAGTCATATGGTGTTTTCGCGGAGAAAAAAATACAGTAGTCTACTTCCGTTTCATACTTTACGTATTTGGGGGCGCTGAATTCGAATTTCAACTTTGCCACCTCGTAAATGTGATGCGTTCTGAGATATTCGAGAAAAACTCAGAAGAAAACGTTCTTTTTAGAGACTTTCGCTCATACCTCGAAAAGTATACATTTTAGAGAAAAGAATCTCAAGACAAGAATAAACTAGAGTAAATTTCCTACAAATAGCGATGATATTATTTTTTCTGAAATAAACCGTTTACGCGCTACTATGCGCTAAAATAGGGCGTAAATTCCACTCTTTTAAAAAATATTTTCTCTTTTAATTTATTGCCTATAACTCAAAATATATAGACTTTTTTGGAATAAATTGTAGTACAAAAATAAAGTACACTATATTTTCTACAATTAATGCTACGAAGGTTTCTGAGACAGACTAACCTCTATTACGTTAGAGCGCATTGAAGTTCACTATAGTACATTACCTATTATATAGTACATACACGTTACACACATACCATAGTCGTAGTTCGTATTATCAACGCTTAATTAATATACGATTTTATACCAAATTTCGATGCATTTTAACAGCGAACCAGTTCGCCTGAGCGAAAACGCAAGAGACATTATTTGTAGGAAATTTAATGAATTTTCACATTTTGTTTCTTAAAAATGTTTAAATTCTTATTTCCAGGCGGTAAACCAAAATAAGTATAAATTTTAGAATATTGTCGACTTATGGAAAATTTTTAACGGACTCTGGCTTCTGAATCGTCTATTTGACTAAAAAAAGTTATTAAGGTAGTTCATAGATAATAAAATTTACTTAGTATAATTGTCCCTATTGTTTTTAATTTTCACATTATGGACAAAAAACTGGAGAATGAACTTTTGTTTCTAAGGAATTCTCAAATTTCTACCAACCTATCGCTATTGAGGGGTAGCAAACATTTAAATATAAAAATTTCAGCCTTGTGTTTATAGCATCAAGGAAGTTTTGTAGATTTTTTATTTTTTTTTAATGTTATATATCCATTTTAAATAATGAAGAATTTGCTTCTAATGTACTATAGTGAACTTCAATGCGCTCTAACGTAATAGAGGTTAGTCTGTCTCAGAAACCTTCTTAGCACTAATTGTAGAAAATATAGTGTACTTTATTTATGTACTACAATTTATTCCAAAAAAGTCTATATATTTTGAGTTATAGTCAATAAATTAAAAGAGAAAATATTTTTTAAAAAAGAGTGGAATTTATGCCCTTCTTTAGCGCATAGTTGCGCGTAAGCGGTTTATTTCAGAAAAATGAATATCATCCCTATTTGTAGGAAATTTACTCTAGTTTATTCTTGTCTCGAGATTCTTTTCTCTAAAATGTATACTTTTCGAGTTATGAACGAAAGTCTCTAAAAAGAACGTTTTCTTCTGAGTTTTTCTCGAATATCTCAGAACGCATCACATTTACGAGGTGGCAAAGTTGAAATTCGAATTCAGCGCCCCCAAATACGTAAAGTATGAAAGGGAAGTAGACTACTGTATTTTTTTCCTGAAAATGCCATTAAATTTGCTCTCGTTACTGCACTATTAGGTCGTACACGTTGGACTGAACCTAAATAAAACCTTATTGATTTTATCATACCAATCATTTTATCATGTTTTATTTTATAGTACGACTAGTTTAGTGTACTTTGTACAGTCTGTAAGCAGATATACAATATATTATAGGTGGTAGGTACCCATACTTACACTCACTCACTTGTACACTCTTCGGTGCAAAGGCTGAACGCTGTAATGCCGAAGAGTGTAATATTTTAGTGAAATAAAATAAAAATAAAATAATACTTAAAATATGAAGGTTTCATTGTATGTATCTATACGTTTATTTAAGTATATAAAACGCAAAAAGATCAAAAAGTACCAAATTTCCTTCATATCGAGAAGTAATTAAATCTAGATTTAAGTCTCTGACAAGCAATTTACTCTGCGCTTCTAATTTTATTTTACACTTTGACATAACGAATGTTAAATGATATAGGCGTGATGTTGGCTATACGATAAATAATTAGTAATTTGAATTTGTTGGCTGGAAATGTATTGTACCATCTCACACGTCCTATGGAATGAAACTAATTTTTATTAGGTGCATCGATAATCAAAGGTCATACGTATCTATGAGTTTCTATCTAAGGCTGAATCTTGATCATCCGGGGGTCTAAAAACGTTGAATTGGACACTTTTGGTACCCTAAACAAAACTCTTTTCGAGCTTCTGAGAGAAACTTTATGAACCCAAAAAGTATCTACGTTTACAACAAATGATTCAGTGTGATTTAGTTGAATCCACAGCAGGGTCTAGCATTATTGTAAACTTCTTACATAACGAATAAATGGAAGTAGTAGGTAGTACTTATTATCAAATTGTCGTAATCAGTAATTGTGAGAATCTACAGCATGTACCTATATAATACTTAATGATATCTACACAGGTCCTAAGTATTGTTTTACCCATACAAAGATTGAAGTTAGTCGGCAAACAATAACATTATACGTACGTACTTGTAATGTTTACTAACTGTGTTCGTGTTCCGGGTTTTGCCGTGTATTATAATTTTATTATTTCCTACTGAGGTTTTATTAATAATTCGTGGTTAATGGAGATCCTGCTGGGACCTGGGTGCCGATATTCGAAAATTACAACAGCAATAAAACTCTCACCACAAACATAACATTTTCTCTTTCTGACAATGTTTCTACATTTTTGCCTAGAGAATAATTACTGAATGGTGAAACTAAAAATGCTTATAGAATTCAGACAAACTTTCCTTTGGTATACCTAGTCCACATTTTTTTATACATATATAAAGATCTGGGCTTGAATACACAAACCCAAATACTTTTCTGCACACTTTGCACTAGGCTAAAAGCCTGTATCGCAAAGTGAGGAATACATCGCCAGCGCCGGGGTTCGAACCTGGCACCTCCCGCTCGAGAGCCTGCCGCCTCAACCAACTGCGCCAACCATGTACTCGGGTGTCCCATGTACCCATTTAGGTAATTCATTCTGTTACCATTTGAATTTATCACCCGTGAACGGGTGCTTTGCTGACGGAGATAACAAGATACTGGCTGAAATCTTCACGAAATGGGAAAACGTCGCTCCACAGAAAAATGTTACATTACGTAATGCAATGATTGTATTCCTCATGTCTACTACGACTTAGTTTTCAGATTTCCACTTCACATCAAACACTACACACAGACATTTAGAATTGTGTGAATCAACCTTATTATTTGTAGTCATCAATTATTCGATTCGACAGTTGGTAGGTATTGGAACATCATTAATGAACGATACAATTACATTTCTCTTTTTGCAATATCTGTAAAACATGGTTATCATTTGTATGCTGTTATTGCTTTGCTTGTTTTATTTCCGATTGAATTTGAATAATTTCCTTTTGCATTTATTATTTATGACTCATCCGATGATGATAATGTATTTTTTCTTTTCTTCGCTACAGACTCCCATCGGAATTGTATGAAATGAGAATTTTCCTTAATGGAGAGAATTTCCGAACACGATTTATCTTCACGCGCCAAATTTTTTCATCACTTTCTTATTAATTTTCGCCGACTCCTCTATATCCACTGGGCGTATCGGAACTTAATTTGTGGAATGGATACGACAACCTTATTCTGTATATAGCAACTGTTTTACTCTCTAAAAGGTATACTTCAAGTGACTGAAATTATATCTACTAAAAGAAGTCTTATTAGTCAACTAAATATACACATTCAGACTAAAATTGCTGAACAGTAATTATTTAATACATTTCGTGTTCCCAAGTGAGAGTAACTAGGTGTACCTGTGCTAGTTTTGTGCTGTACACTGTACATTTCACATGAGAAGTCCCGAACAATTATTATTATTAATACCAAACTGTCTACCCACCAGTGGCGAAGAATTTCTGCAGAGAGGAAGGCGGAACTAACATTTCTTATTGGATTACATCAGATTAGAAATTATTGTACCTATCATTTTATCCAAAAGGTACCTCGATAGGAATCGTGTTCTTAGGTAGCTTAGCGCCTAATACCCACTCTAATTTATTGTTGTCTTTGGAAACCAAAGATTTGTTTAACTGCGAAGCTAAATTTAATAACTCGACGACGGATTCATTACAGTGCTACGTCATCATTTCATATTTTGTAAATATTTCCTCGTTATTAACCCAATAGCCCAGGAAATTTAGCTTTGTAGCGTAGATAATTGTCGGAAAGCTGGAAACTGTTTTAATCCCTTCATTAACATGCAAAGAAGGTTTCTTGAAGTTTGCACCAATTTTCCGCTTGTGCTAAGTACAGGGTGAGCCATAAACCGAAAAAATAATGTACTTTTTTCAGTTTTTCAGTAATAACTTCTAAACGATGCTTTCTAGGAAAATAGTGTCTTTTTATAAATTAAAGTACATAATATTCTGCGTCGTTTGAGTATAAATACTCATTTGTACCTAAAAAAATATTGTGATACAGACACTGCCAAATACATATTAATTTTCGGAACAAATTGAAATATTCGTATTTTTCACTTTTGTTGTTGAATAACTCCTCAACTCAGGTATTTACGGTAATATTTCACTAAAAATATTTAATTGTGGGTCAATTTTCTCAAACTTGTGATTAAAAGTTTAGACCTACGGCACACAGTTCAGGATGCACAGGTGCTTAAAGAGAGATGAGTGAAATAAAGAAATTTATTAAGTGATAGATTTAGATATGTTAAAAGTAAGCTAATTTAAATTTTACGATTTCATTTTATTAATGTATAGAATTGTCACGTAAAATATGATTTTTAATACTGTTACGCCACTGCCTAATATTTTATATCGAAAAGAGTATTTTTTTTTTATATTTATTGGTTTTATTAAAATATCTCCTAAACGGTTAGTGTTCGGAAAAAAATATTTATATCGGAATTTATCTAAAATAATTTATCTATATTATAATTCAAAAATAATTTCTTTGACTTAAATACTAAGTGAGGTAGAATTGATTAAAAATGGTATATAAAAAATAAGTTCATACATGCCGTCACTTTTTGTTAAATTGCTTCTATACCAAGCGGTATAGCGTAAATCTATTACATTGAATTTAAAGCGAAATAAATTTCCTATAAAATAAGTGTAATAAAATTAATTTGGGAGCTATAATAAAAAAGTACTAGATGATCAATATCAATATTTTGTAAAATAATTCCACGCTTCCCATACAAAATGTTCCTGCATAGCAACGTGCCTCTACACAAAATCAACTTTGATCATCTAGTACTTTTTTATTATAAATCACAAATTAATTTTATTACACTTATTTTATAGGAAATTTATTTCGCTTTAAATTCAATGTAATAGATTTACGCTATACCGCTTGGTATAGAAGCAATTTAACAAAAAGTGACGGCATGTATGAACTTATTTTTTATATACCATTTTTAATCAATTCTACCTCACTTAGTATTTAAGTCAAAGAAATTATTTTTGAATTATAATATAGATAAATTATTTTAGATAAATTCCGATATAAATATTTTTTCCGAACACTAACCGTTTAGGAGATATTTTAATAAAACCAATAAATATAAAAAAAATACTCTTTTCGATATAAAATATTAGGCAGTGGCGTAACAGTATTAAAAATCATATTTTACGTGACAATTCTATACATTAATAAAATGAAATCGTAAAATTTAAATTAGCTTACTTTTAACATATCTAAATCTATCACTTAATAAATTTCTTTATTTCACTCATCTCTCTTTAAGCACCTGTGCATCCTGAACTGTGTGCCGTAGGTCTAAACTTTTAATCACAAGTTTAAGAAGATTGACCCATAATTAAATATTTTTAGTGAAATATTATCGTAAATACCTGAGTTGGGGAGTTATTCAACAACAAAAGTGAAAAATACGAATATTTCAATTTGTCCCGAAAATTAATATGTACTTGGCAGTGTCTGCATCACAATAATTTTTGAGGTACAAATGAGTATTTATACTCAAACGACGCAGAGTATTGTGTACTTTAATTTATAAAAAGACACCATTTTCCTAGAAAGCATCGTTTAGAAGTTATTACTAAAAAACTGAAAAAAGTACATTATTTTTTCGGTTTATGGCTCACCCTGTACTTAGCACAAGCGGAAAATTGGTGCAAACTTCAAGAAACCTTATTTTCATGTTAATGAAGGGAATCAAATAGTTTCCAGCTTTCCGACAATTATCTACGCTATACCCCCTTTTTTAATGTAACTTCACCGGTCTACAACATCTGACATAAATGTTGGCATTACCTGTTGTCGCATAATCCGTGTCGTTGGTTTTGCGGTCCAGCGTTCGATTCTGTGAGGAATAATTATGTACCTAATCATAATTCTTAAATGCGAATGAAGAGATTTGTCACATCGTAAGAATTGTTTCTAATAAATATAGTTAAGGGCGCGGCACCAAGAATGACGTCACAGTCATTTCCCACGGCATTAAGGTTCAAAATCGAGTGAACAATTGCATGATAAAATGGTAAAAATAGCGTTTTTTTTCCATTTTTTGGGGTTAATTTTGCGTCTATCAAAAAACTTTTACGGTTATTCCCTAGATTTTGATGCATATTATCAGTACAAAAAAAGTTTACTCCGCGACTTTCAGGAAACGAGTTTCCGTCTTTCGGAAAAAGATCAGGGGTTTTTTTTTAATTTTCACAACAATTAAAGAAATCTATACAAGTTCTAAAAAAATCTTTTGCGGTTATTACCTAGATAAATGTTCAATGCATCTACCCTGTTTTGCCAAAGCGTATTTAGTAACGGTTGTCGAGATAGAAGGTCTCACATTTTTTGAAATTTTTGAAATGTCGGTATGCATACTCTTAAGGACATACCTAATGGAAATATTGTAAATCGCCGATCTGTATCTTGTTGGCTGAATTCTCCTCCCCGTATTCCAAAGACGAACTTTGAGGAGCGAAATTATTAGCTGATTTCTGATTCGATGACAGAATGATTAATGAGTAATATATAATTAGTTACTATGTAAAATATGTATTCCAAGCCAAGTGTGAATAGAAGCCTATACTTGCTAATAAATTATTAACCGATTGTGAAGTCAAACAACTTTGATTGTCAGAACAAAATGTATTAGGCTCCAGTTTATGTACGAGTATGTGTGTTGTTCTATTTGCCTTATGATTAATTTAATCAAAGCTTCACCCACTTCACATTAGTTGTGACTAATAAATAAACAAGCAAACAATAATTTAATTAAAACAATACGAAAACATGAACTCCTCTTACTTTTGATGCAAATCATAAATGCAGTTGATTAATCTTGAAATCTCATGTTTAATTAATATTGTATTCATTATGGAAGAAAATTATGAATACATATTGTTATTCATTTAAAGTCTCGCAACATATTAGCATATACTTTGTGTATATTATTATATGTCCTTGTATTTGTATGTAATATTATTGGCAATGGCGTGCTTTCGGCACATAATACGTATTAATTTAATCCCGTGCCGTAATCTAATCGCCTATATAATTTTTCTAGTACCAATCCTTACTCTCTAGATTCTAAAATCTATTGCCCGATCCCACCAACTACCACCTAGGAAGCAGACCCCTAAGGAATTTCCATACAAAAACACAGATAATATTCTATTTTTTGACACGCAGGCCTACCAACCACACCCTAATTCCATACAAAATGCAACACGCAACTCACCTAGCCTGGGCAGATATATTTGGGCACCTAACGTAAGTGAGTTGCGTGTTGCATTTTGTATGGAATTAGGGTGTCGTTGGTAGGCCTGCGTGTCAAAAAATATAATATTATCTCTGTTTTTGTATGGAAATTTCTTAGGGGTTTCCTTCTTAGGTAAAAGTTGGTGAAAACGGGGGTAAGAGTTTCAAATCCACGCGTTTTAATCGTAAATTGTGTAATGGGGCTGTTTTAGTTTTATTGTTGGTAAAAGTTCTTAATATTTTTTGAACTGCCACCCAGGTCCAACTCCAGCTTTCTAATATAATCAGAACTAAAATAGAATGGACGTCACACCACTGCCTGCAAGCAGATTGTTGTTTTATTTCAATAGACCATCATGGCTATTATGTATAATCCATAATATGAATTCTGTAGTATAATAGTACATGTAATGATCACTGCCATTATTATTATGCTAGCTGTATTGTGAAATTATGTGGTGAAACAATCTCCTACCTGCAAGACATCCTTGATCTCTTAAGCAGATTGTTGGAGGAGTATGATACCACACAGATGAACACTGATTCACTGTATCCACAATACACTACATACTCGTACTTATGTAACTTACTAGTACTAAACTAATACCTACAAAGTTACACAGCGTATGAAATACTGTCAGACCTTTATGTTCGTCATTCATTGTTTAATATATTTGTACTGGTAATCTTAGACCTGATTTGCAATCTCGATATGATTCAATAACATTTCAATACGCGAGAATCACCTAATAGTCTTTTCGTCAAATACTTTGGAAATTTATACGTCTACACTAATAGAAAGGAAATTCCTACTTTTGAATACTATTGGCAGTTCACGGTTCTTTTGGAAAAAAATCGCCTTCATCTATTTATGTAGTAGTGTGATAATTATTCAACGGGGCCCCGAAGACAAAAAGTTTTAATATGCAGTATAAAATACTAGTACCTAATTTTAAAATCTCCGTCTATGTTCTTAAAATGTTTCGATGTCGACAGTAACATATTGAGTTATGCATTTGTGTATTTGATAACACGAAGGAAATCTTAGAAGCTGACGAATGCAAAGGTTTCATTGTATGGTTAATTTTAGCACATTATTCAACCTACGTGGCACCATACGTGTACTGTACACTGTACAGATACATATATTATATTCTTTATAAATTCATTCATAATGAACATGTTAGTTGTTTTATGAATATTAGGTACGATGTTGAAATTTGTGTTTAAGGGCATGGCACCAGGAATGACGTCACAGTCTTTTCCCACGGCATTAAGGTTCAAAATTGCGTGACAATCGCATGATAAAATGGTAAAAATTGGGTTTTTTTCAATTTTTTGGGGTTAATTTTGGGTCTATCAAAAAACTTTTACGGCTATTCCCTAGATTTTAATGCATATTATCAGTACAAGAAAAAAATTTACTCCGCGACTTTCGGGAAATGAGTTTCCGTCTTTCGGAAAAAAGGTCAGAGGTGTTTTTAAATATTTTTTTTGCGAAATCTATACAAGATATAAAAAATCTATTACGGTTATTCCCTAGATAAAGGTTAAATGCATCTACCCTATTTTGTTCCAAAGCATATTTTGTAACGATTGTCGAGATAGAAGGTTTCCCGTTTTTAGAAATTTTTGAAATGTCGGTATACACACTCTTAATGTTTAATGTTTATTGTGATGCTAAAGTAGGTGACTATACTTTATCTCATGATAATTACAGACTTTACGGATATTAACTTTGGCATCGATATAAACTTAGGCATGTTTAAAATCACTTATTTTTATGATAACGATTAAAATCCTTTTATGTTTCATAATTGTTTCGCTTGAATTTTTAATGAAAATATGTTTGCTTGCTTACCGCACTGGGAGCGGTTAATTTAAAAAATCCGTTTATAGTTACGTTAGACTAAATGTAATTGCATAGAAATTATTTATTATTGTCAAAATGTAAGCATAAAGTGAGCTTTTTCCTTTCCAATAAGATTACACAAATACGGATTGTAGAAATGAGAGGATGCTTGTTGATTTCTGAGTAAGTACCTACTCTTCGCCTCAGCCGGCTAGTTTCAAGTAATCTGTAGGTATTTCATTATTCCATTCGGAATTTAAAAATAAGTAAGTAATACTTTCTTATACTCTGAGATCACTCGCAGACAAGTGGATAGCCGTAAAGAATAATAATACTTTCTTATAATAATAATTTTCTGGTAGATTTATGAGGTCGGTCGGTAATATCATTACTAATATGTACAAATAGCATTGCTTTCTTTGTTTTCGTGGAAGACAATATTCTTATTTCCACAATATGCTGTTTTCATTGTAAAGATTTTTATTTATATTGGATCGCTCCATGTTTTATTATTCGGGGATACCCATGTCGCGTACAGCTGCGTTGACAGGTGTCTCAGATGATGTTTCAGTCTGTCTCGAAGGTATTACTCGTGGCACTTCGGAATGAAATAATACAAAAATAAAATCTTCTTCTGGTGTCGTGTCAGGTTCTCCAACGTCGAGTATCACTCGAGAGAAAGTGTCCCTATCCTGGGCAAAGGAAACAGTTCTTCAGCACTCCATTAATTATTAGACTTGTATTTTACTGACTGTTCTGTTGTGGATTGTACTACACATCTGATGTACCTATGAAATATTATATGTTGTCTATAAAGAGATACTGAACTATCAACAGCACCTCCAAGTCCAAATATCAATAGCATGTCATTATTTACGCTTTATGTTGTATGATACCTTTGAGAATTGTATTAAGACTGTATTTGGTTATTAGTATAGCATAATTGTACGTTGTAGTATATCTTCTACTTCTTCGCCCTCGCCTTCGTATTTGGGGTCGGCTCTCCTAGTCCTCATCCTCCGAGTCCTTCTGTCCTCCGCATCCTCCGCACGAAGCCTTGCCGTTGACTTAACATAAGTTTTGTATGGATCTCGTACGTTATCTCCATAATATTCGTATACAGGAGATAGCGTACCTAATAACTGGGGGTTGTTTTGTTTTTTACCATCCTAAATGAGTTGATTGTGAAATCCGTAGCTAAAAATAAAACACATAAAAATATATTGCAGGAATGTCATATTCAGCGGTTGACTTAACATAAGTTTTGTATGGATCATTCATCAAAGATTTCTCATGAGACTAATTGATTACGGTATTTATTTATTGCTTTAACGGCCTCAAGCATAGTCGCAAGATAAAAAAGAGAGAATAGAGTTTGCCGAGCACATTAGAGAGCAACGTTAAGTCACTATGCCGCTTGCAGATGCAGTGTTTGGAGTGGCATTATGTATTGTGTTATATTGCTAACAACTTATTACATGTGCGTGGAGGTAGTATAGATCTTTTATTACGATTATGTATCATATGCAGTGGCGTAACTAGGGTGGGGCGGGGGGGGCGGTCCGCCCCGGGCGGCGCATTTCAGGGGGCGGCAAAATGGCACAACATATATAAAAAAACATCTTGATAAAATACACAAATTAAAAAAATCTCTGATTCTCTACAATTATTATGAAAATCTATTAAATTACAATAATTTTCATAAAAAAATTTGCCTGCGGCGCTAATTAATCCTAAGCACATATTATTTTTTATTTTATTTAAACTTAAAGTAAACAACAAACACATATAAATATACAAAATGGACATAGTACAGATTATAAAACGTTGTTCACTAGGGCGAACTTATCGCAACTTATCACAACATATTACTTATGGGTACTCAAGTAAGATAGATTTTCGATATCTTATGACTAAAATTTCGTTAGATAGATACTTCTTGCATGGTCGCTTCCCCTATACAATACATGTATCCATATGTGTTACCTACTACAGAAAGATAACCAGGTTCATCATTTCACCCATTTGTCCAAAAAATTTCGCCTGCGGCGCTCCTTATTTGATGTTTTTTTATATCTTTTTTGTGATATGTACTTACTTTTTTAATATTTTTATTTAAAGATAGTAAACAAAACTACAACATGACCTTCATATTTACATTTAGTTTTATGAAAAAATTTCGCCTGCGGCGCTATTTACGTGCTTTATTATGCCACGTCTATATCAAAATTTTCAAAATGCTATGACAATGCGGCCCTTCCAATACACCAGGACATTCCCAGTGAGGACTCACTCCGCCTTGAGTCCCGCCACCCCTCCTGGAAACTAGGGAGGGAGCTTATGGTGAATGAATACAACACAAAAACCGAATGGGGACGTGTTTGGAGGGAAAGCGGCATAGACACCGATGGACTTGTGGGGGACCCTTCGACAATGCCACCTGGTAGCCACTTGCCACGCCGCTTGTGGTGTAACCTGAACAGAATCAGAACAGGACACGGAAGGTGCGGCCTCCTACTCCATAGATGGGGCAAAAGGGAGCACCCATATTGCCCCTGTGGAGGGGTGGAGTCTGTCACCCACATCACCAGGGAGTGTCCACTCACCAAGTTCAGCGGTACCATCGAGGACATACACAACCTGTCTCCTGAGGCTCTTCAATACCTGGGCTCCAACGATCTTAAACTCTGACTCTGCCTTCTTAACGCCATACGATATATATATCAAAATTTTAGTTTCTCTCGCCTAGCTTCAAAACTGCAGACACCAATGGGCAGGTATGTACTTGTGTAGGTACTTTAGGGGTCGGGTGGGGCGGCATTTTGAGAGTCCGCCCCGGGCGGCACTAATGCTAGTTACGCCACTGATCATATGTAAGTACACTTACAATCGATCTTCCGCGTAATAAATCTGAGTCAATGATCGTGTTCGTTATAAGGAAGGGCACCGCAGGTAAACCATCATACAACTATTGTTTATAATCGGAAGAATTCACAATTTAATTATTGTAATATCCATTATATTTATTTATTGCAGTTTTATAATCATCGTAACAATATTAATTCGTAATTACCACGCAAGATAATACAACGAATCGTGTTTATATTTATTTATTTATTTATTTATTATTTATTTATTAATTCATAAACGGCCGTATGGCCTTTAACATATTACAAAAAATATAATTTTCACCATTAAGTAAAGAAAACAATACACAGAAATAGGTAGGCATATGTATAACAATATCAAAATCAAATAAATATCTAAATAACACAGTTGCATGAAGTATACAATATATCAATAATGGATCAATGCTAATATTAAATTAAATTATATATATTATATTAAATTATAGGTAGGTTTAGCTAGCATGCACGCACACTGCACAGGGAATTGGTGGCAATAATAATTAATTATATCAAAAACACAGCCGTCCGTACAGTTTTACTTGTACGTACAAGTTGTAATAATTGTTTCATTGCCCTGAGCCTGAATTTTTAATAAATAGTATTTTATTTGCGTGCGTTTGCCGTATTAATTTTATACATGGTAATTTTATACATTATTTTTGTTGTTATTAGGAGTAAGTATACTAACTTGTATAAGTATTACTAGTAAGTAGTAAGTATACTATTGGTTTAAAACATATACACATTACTGTATTAACAAATAGTTGGATCGACTTAACTTTTGTATTACAATGTGATGCTGATTGATATTAAAACACGTAATTTACTATTACATACCAAAACCGTTCACTTTCGACCCGAGTAATCTCATACGAGTTATTGAGATAATTGAGAATATATTTTTACGGACCTATATACTACGCGATATTATTATTTTGATGTCTTGATTGGTATCACAAGTTTAATGATGTTAGTTGTCAAAATGATAGATAGGCACTGGGCAGCTCCATGCTGGAGTTTTGTTGTTCGTGCAAAAACTTTCAAATATATTTGTAAAAAATAAAATATCCTACCTATGTATATCTTTATCGTACTTTCCCCCGAATGTGTGTACGAAATCTCTGAACTATGATGATGATTGAAGAACCTACTCAAGTTCTACACAAGTATTCATGCATCTTTTTTTAATAATAGCGATGGCGCATTTGTTTAGATTACGTAATCTAATTCTGCATTAATAATATTACCCTAGCATAACGATATGTTTGCTTATCGTTCTGATCTTCTTAATTAATTTACCGTATCGACATAATAATCCACAGTGTATATTGTACTATAGAATGTAATATTTGTGTAGTTTTCCCTCTTTATTCTATCTATACCCTCACGCCACATCCCTTGCAGGGTAGGCAGAGAGGACAGAGCGCCAGACAGCCCTATCCTTACACACACTCCTAGCTTCCGTCACATTCATGCAATTAGTCATACACGCTCTCCGATTCCTTTTACTCAAAACGCGTCCATCCTTGAGGATCTGGTCGACATGATCGGACCAGGTCAGTCTTGGACGGCCGCGCTTTCTCACCCCTCTTCGCTCATTCAGATATATCTTTTTTGTCATCCTGTCATCATTCATTCTCTCAACATGCCCAAACCATCTTAGTTTGTTTACTTTCATTCTTGTCACTACACCAGTCTTGCAGTCACTCATTTCCCTAATAACCTCATTCCTTATCTTATCTCTCAGCGTTTTCCCGCACATTCTTCTTAATGACCTCATTTCTACTGCATTCAACCCTGATTCATCCTTCTTCATCCACGTCCACGTCTCACTAGCATACATCAGGGTCGGCACCAAGACAGCATTGTGCACTAGCACTTTTGCTTTCATAGACACATTGCTACTACTAACAATCGGACCGAGCGCACCATTCGTCCTAGTACCGGCCAGCTTCCTTCTTTCAATGTCTCCATCACAGCATCCATCTCTAGTAAACAAACTTCCCAGATATACATACTCATCCACTTGCTCCAGACAGTCATTACCAACCTTTATCACACAATTTGTCCTTATTTCCTCTCTTTCGAAAACTAATACTTTCGTTTTATTTACATTCATTTTCATACCATTCATATCGCAGCTTTCGTACACACAGGATACTATCCGTTGTAACTCACATTCATCATCAGCCATCAACACTAAATCATCTGCAAACATTAACGCACATACTTTAACTCCATTTAGGTCCACACCAACATTCAGCTCATTCAGAGGACGCATGCAGTAGTCGAAGAACAGGTTGAACAACCACGGCGACATGACGCACCCCTGTTTAACCCCTTTTGTGAGAGTGAACCACTGCGACAACGCAGCATTCACCCTGACACAAGCAGAGCTCTCCGTATATAGAGACGCGATTGCGCCAATCAGTCGGTCGCTCACCCCATATTCCGACAGTACACGCCACAGTCTTTCTCGGTCCACACGATCGTATGCCTTCTCCAGATCCACGAACGCGCAGAAGAGCCTCTGGTGTTTAGCCAGAAGCTTCTCCACGACCATCCGTAGGGAGAAGATCTGATCGGTGCACCCCCTGCCACTCATGAAAGCACCCTGCACATCCCATACTTTACTTTCAGTCACTTTTCTTACTCTTTCAATCAATACCTTTCCATACAGTTTGCCCACAGAGCTCAGCAAACTGATAGCCCGATAACTGCCGGGGACGGTTTAAAATGGTAACAAAGAAAGAAATATAGGCATGGCTCTTATAAAATTTATCTATAAATGGTTCTAGGTTCTATAAAAGTTTAAAAACGATTACCTGTGGACAAATTTTAAGTTATTACCAATTATTCGCCAGGTTCATGTTAGTTTAAATTTAGTACACAAAGTGAATTCAGGTGTAAAGGTTATTCAGAAATTTAAAAAAAACTGCAAATTCTTAGAAAAGATTGAGGTGGAAGTTTCAGTAAGGTTTTGGAAATATAATGCAAATCGTAATCTCTTGTCGCTTAGACTTTGGATGACGCTAACGTTTCATATTATTAATTTTAATCTCTAAACCCACGTTGTAATTCTGTCAAACTTTATGAAAATAAATATTTTCTTAATCCAGTGTATTATTTTCTCTATGTACTTTGTGAATAAATTGACTTCTTAATTTATGGCTTTATGAAACCTGTAATTTAAATTCGCCACTTCGCTTTAATTATAATTGTGTCAATACAAGATTGAAACATAATTAAGGTCGTTGAAGGTCGATAGTCGAATGTGTTATGGTCACGCCTGTCGAGAAGAAAATTTACGCTTATTATTTATTTATCATGCTGAAGTTCCGTAATTTCGAATATTGTTTCAAATAAGAACTTAATTAAAATTGAGACGAACAACAACTATAGTGATTTAGTTACATATTCATGCTTCATCTTTCTTCACTGCCTTTTTTCTTTTCAGAAGTCTCGCGCGAGCATACATGGTTTAGTGTTGCTTGATGTGATAATAGGATATTGCTAGATACATTTTTTCTCTACTTGACATTATATTTCAGAAAAAAGTTTTAATAATCGTATTTATAAAATAAAATAACGTATAAATGTTCCGTTTAGTATTTTCTAGGACAATCTCTCGTTAATATTCTGCTCTCTTCACCTTTAGATCAAGGTGATGGATTGTAGAACCTAATGTAAGTCTACAGATATACTACTTAAGACAATCGTTGATCAAGATTAAGAAAATTATACACGTTCCTTATATACCGTGTTAATTATTTTTTCTAATTACCATTATTAATTTCATTGAGTATTGTCATTAAGCCTATAACAATTCTCAAGTAGGTAGAGATTAGAGATACTCATAGACATGCAATAAGACGAGATCCAATAGTTTTAATGTACAGTTTGACTTCTAGCATACCTAATTGTTTTGTGTGTGAAATCTTTATATGTAGGTAGTAGTTGCAGGTTTTCATGATGATCCAATATGTAGATTTGTTTATAGTTTTTCTTTTCAAGCTAATTTCTCTTATGAAAAACAATGTTTTCAAGATGCAAGTTTTACGACGTCTATACGGATTTTATAGATCTTTCTATACGCATGATAAAATGGTAAAAATAGCGTTTTTTTCCATTTTTTGAGGTTAATTTCGCTTCAATCAAAAACTTTTACGGTTATTCCCTAGATTTTAATGCATACTATAAATACAAATAAAATTACTCCGCGACTTTCGGGAAACGATTTTCTGTCTTATGGAAAAAATATCAGAAGTGTTTTTCATTTTTTTAAACAAGCAAAAATTTAAAAAAAAATACAGCTATTCCCCAGGTAAAAGTTCAATGTACGAGTATGTACTCTAGTTTTTCCAAAGCAAATTTGGTAAC
This sequence comes from Ceraclea dissimilis, assembly GCA_963576895.1. NCBI lineage: Eukaryota > Metazoa > Arthropoda > Insecta > Trichoptera > Leptoceridae > Ceraclea > Ceraclea dissimilis. The sequence goes on from OY756360.1 coordinate 4,820,508, forward strand.
GGTTGTCGAGGTTGGCAAAGACGCTTTTATTATTTATCTTTTTTTGTTGTCGTTATAAGACGTATATACATTTTAGTAAGGCATATCGTGTACGGTAAGGTACTTCAATGTATTTTAACATCTCAGAAATTTCGACTCAGAATTGGTTACATTGATTACATGACGAATCTAGATGCAATCCTGATTGTTTAGATTGTTATGCTATAAAATAGAACTTTTCTAAGAGGATTTCAGCCTGAAATAATTGAGTTTGATGTCCAACCATGAATTAAATTAATTTATATGGCTAGTCAGTACTCGGTAGTTTGAGACAACACAATGACGAGATAACATTAATACTGTAATAATAATGCATTCAGTAAGTTAGTCTTTGTAGGTAATGTATATAGTTACATACAATATCAGGAAAATGCCTACTAAAGTTCAGTTTTGTCATGATGAATACCTATCAGTCGCTTTCAACTTTCTCCAATATTCGTTATGGTGGTGGTATAATAGATAAAGGAAACATTATGAATAATACCCAAGTTTCTCAGGTGTCAATGTAAATTTAATTTCATTCGACACCGTCCTAACTCGATCCCAAATGTGCGTCGTATCACCCCGGATCCCAGAATGCCGGCGAGCAAAAAACCTCCAACGTATGGTATCTTTAGTCATCGGTCGATATGCAACTGTTATGGTTAGCAGTATTTTAAATTAGCTAGTTATTTGCTGCTTTGAAGAATTTATCGCGTTTTAAATAACGACACGACACGGAACTCTTAAGACGGAGCGTTTTTTTATATGAATTCAGATTCACTTTTATACACGAGTTATAAAATCAGCGACCAAAAAAAGTGGAGCAAAAGAGTAATTAATGTGTTATTAGGAGCAGAATTACTTCACAGTCATGTAGCTGTACAGTGTACGTCTTGTTAGTGTATTCATCAACGTTAATAAATACTCGATGGATTGCAAGAATTGTAGCATGAATAAAATAATGATGTTTTGATTAGCAGTCTTAATTAAATATTTATACAAGTATTCTTATGAATTCCTTCAATATATTTCTATATTTTCTATTCATTTCTCCCGAAGGCGCCATGAATACAAACATATCTTTTCTATTTTCATTAAAATTCTGCGAATTATTACAATACTCAAAGACTTAGCAACGTGCATGTCGCTATAGGCCTTTATTTTATATTCATAGTACCTGTCAAACACACACAAAGTCAAATTACCTATTTGAAAAAGTGATTTAATTTTGTGAATGTTTTTGTGCACATTTTATAACGAGTCGTTTGTTTTGTTTTTGTATGTTTTTTTATAGAAAATAAATACATCTTTGTACACTTCACATTAAGCTTGTGTCGTGAAGTGGAGTAGATCGGCATCGGGGATGGAACCGAATCGATGTTAGGTACACAATAGATGTATGTATAATCAATCGAATAATGTCTGTTGATATACGAGTTTACATTTCTTATTACAAACATGCATATTTATACATTAATAATAATTCTGCATAAATACTAATTAGTTAATGATTTAATAGTCTCATGACATCAATATTGTACATACGTTTGTAATTATAATCCTCTAGAATGTTGTTATCAGTACAGTAATGAGTCCTGGATATAATAATAATGTGAATCTAATTACCTATTGTTAAGAATTGATCCAACCGCGGATCAATACTTCCACGCGTCACATAGCACCTCAAGGGCTTTTTTGAAAGGCACAGTGAATCTATTGGTTACATCACTGCATTGGTAACGAAATGTAAGCCTGCTCAGTGCTCATAAAATCTTTCTCAATCAAATTTTGTAAAATGGAAAAATATTATATTTTACTTCTACTATTTGATTTGAACACACAATCCAAAGATCTTTCGAAGCTTAGAGCTTCATCTTCAGTGACTTTTTATGAACTAAAATCTTTATCTATATCTGTGGTTTCTTCTATATACCTAAGCGATTTAAATAGTATTGTAGGTTTTGGACTATAAAATAGTAATTGAGTGTTCCATGATTGTATTACCAAACGAGCGAACACCTGATTGAATGAATACATTAAACATTTTATTACATTTTGATCATAAAATATACTGAGAACATAATCATTTCAATATCGTAAACATAAGTGTTTAATTATTTGTTGTCGATCTGAGAAATCATATTGGTGGTATTAAATACGTGCTATTGGGCCAAGACTCGGCAACTACCTTGCCTACCTAGTACCTACATTTTTTTTTTAATTTTATTGAAATTTTGACATTAATAACAATACATTTTTTTAGGTTCTACAGTGATTATCTTAAATAAGTATAATTACATTATACCCTCCCTTAAAAAGTGACACTTGTGTAAAGGGAGGGGAGCATGAAACATATTCCTAATAATAATTCCAATAATTACAACTTATAAATACAACACTTCCAATCATATCAATATTTAACAACATACATAAGCAATAGAAACTATAGCTAACATAATACAGTGCACAAGTACATTGCAACTAGGTAGGTACTTTTCAAACAAAAATCAAAAATCCATCCATTGAGACAGCATTTAGATACAACATATTTTTCAGTTCTACCGACAATACAATAAATTAATAATGTTACAAAGTTATATCAAAGTTATTATTCAAAGTAGATACCATTGTACCGTGTAGGTACCCAGGTATATATATATCACAATACCAAATGTATTTTGTTCACTTAAATTAATATTAAATAATAATAATTAAATGCAATATAAACTATTCTAAATCTAAACAGAACCTCGCAACTGAAACTGTTGGGTTTGGTTCTCTGTTAACTTTTCTTCCCGCTTTTTTCTAAAAAAGTTCTTTATTTGTAATTTAAATTTATTTTTACACTTAATGTTTCTTATTTCATAAGGTAACTGATTATAAACTAATAATAACATATTTTAACATAACAATTTTCATATAAATTTATAGTGATATGGCTTGCATTAACAAAGCAAAACTCATTTAATAGTGCTACAGTAGTCACACAACCTGTCAGTTGGCAGTAGCACTACAAATTTGATAGTGTGCAGTGCACCCTCGTCAAGAAAATATTCGTTGTTTGCCTTGGATGGCGAAACACAATCACATTATGTTAATATGAAATTATCTTTACACTCCCTTAATAGTTTCAGTATTATCAAATTATTACACTTATGTAAGTAAATTTATTTATATACATAATTCTAATAATTAGTTTACTAAAGCGCTACGAAGGTAATGCCAAAACCATCAGTGAGTGTAATATATGTAGGTATCTGTATTAATTGATAACAGATGTTTCTAGTTGATTGTTTCATCATTGAGTGAGTCAAAGTAACATGATGGTGTGTGAATACGAATGAGTAAGTATAATATTGCGATAGTAATTCCGTTTGTGTCACAAGCCCTAGACTTGGAGAAAGTATTGTGTAAACAGTACACATAATAATGGACTGCCTTCTAGCGTTACTGCATCCGCGGTCTATAAATTTGTTTACTAGAAACTCTAATTTATAAGACACGTAAAATCATTATTTTATAAGCTACCAATGGGCCTTGTCTCTCTCGAATTAACTGTATTAGACCAAAAAACTTATACGGTTATTTTCGAAACTGTTAGTCGCACTGATAATCACCTGAGCACACTTTTCTTTTCGCAATTAAATATACATTTTAAAGCCAAGGTGGCTATTATTAGACTTAAGGCTCTAGAATCAAACTCTCTTTGTATATCTGTATGCTGTAGGGGAAGAAGAACAGGAATCTTGGTACATGTAGAGAATCACTCTAACTCTGTGTGTATGTGAAACTTCCAACACCTAAGAAAGCTGCCAAATAAAATAAAGAATTTGTACGGTGGAGCAAGAATAGGAAGCAGTGTAGGTACCGGAGGGAATATTGGAAGTTTATTTCCTGTGGGACACCGTCTGGTCTATACCATAAATGTTGAAGAAATAGCTGAACTGAACTTCTTGCAGGAGGAATAAATAGTAGTAAATATAAAATACATTTCGTTAAATGAGACATTAGCAGAATTGACAAGATAAGCGATTTTTTGTGTAGCAAAGACCTTCCAGGAATAAACACAAGAAGAGTGATCCTTAATAGTAACATTTATTAAGATGCTTATGAAACCAATTTATGTAATGTTATGGAACTACTAACTATCTTCCATCTACCGATATCTAGTCGATCAATAATGTCGCCATATCACGATGTTTTGGAAATTATTTCAGTAGAGCATTCAATAAGGAATATATAAACGTAAAACAAAGGATTATTACTTACAGTGCACTGTTATTTATTTTCATTCTGTTTTCTACTCTGTATTATTATTTCTTCTATTCCGGTTCCCTTTTCCATTAAATAATTCACCTCTGTTATATTTTGTACTTTTTCTTTCAATCCACTACCTACATTTTTCCCGAATAAGAACTAAAGTTGAAAACAAACTACTCAGCTTTATGTAGGCTTCATTAAGGTACGCCTGTACTATGGTACGAGTAGGTATAACAGTATACGTATGATTACTGACGTATGTATGTTTTATCAAAAATATTACGCAAATATCACATACGTCTCCTGGGTATTATTATTATTTTCTTAAGCTCGTCATCCTTCCTCTTCATGCAATTCTATTGATTACTCAGGTTTTCACCGTCACGTCGTTGGTATCGTTATTTGAACCTTCCTGAAGATAACCAGGGTACGTGAGTCGAAAGCTCGACAAAATGAGTACGTCACAAATACAAAAGCTGTAATATGTACCTTTTCGGAAACCCTGCAAATATGTGATAAGGTTCCTTAACCGTCTGGCGAAGGTAAAGTTACTGCAGTGGACAAGGGAACACAACGTAGTCTTCACCACACTTCCATGTACCAGGTACCTATACATATTTTATCATCATCGATCTCTGATGATGGAATTCCGATTGGTCGCAAAATACACTACGCGTGTTGACGATGCCTAAAACTTTGCATAAAATATATTGAATAGAAATTTCAAAATTTTCACGCGATATTGAAATTTCACGGCATTTTCATGTATGTAATAGAGATAGTATTTATTTAATTTTGAGTTTCAATTTAGTAGCCGGTGATTACGTTAATTTAAGAGCCAGTACATGAATACATGATTGGTATGACATTTACAGTACAGATTCTTTTTTCTTGCTCTCTTTAGTGTGTATTTCAACTCAAAACATATTTATCTAATAGCCATTTAGCGGATTAAATACATACTTCGTAAAATTGTTCGTTAGTAAAGTTAGTCATATATATTTGGTTAAATACTAAACTACGATAATATATGCACCTATAATATGGTGTCAATATTGAAATAGTGTTTCGATATTGACACCATATTACGATTCTATTTAATTACTTACCTAATAGAGCACATCATCAGCTACTATTGCATACAATAATATGTCACCTGATATAATATTGTACGCCCCGAGGTTGTTACTTATGATGAATGTGATTAAATAATAAGTACATACGTTATTTTCATATACGAGAATTATTAGCTCGTGGAGTTTTTAAAAGTATATGTATGATATCTACTAATAGGAACGTATTATCAAGGTGTGGACCAAATCATAGGCGTAGAATTTGATTTATACATTAGGTATTACTACCTACCGCACATGTTTATGATATTAATGCTCTCAATCAGCTGACGGTCAAAATTCAATTTACCGATGTCTGTTTAATACACTTGCCTCGTAGGTTGTTGTTGTATAGATATTGTAATACAATTAAAAACCTGTTCATTTTCAACTCGACGTGTTCATGTTTGTACTAATGACGTTGATTTAGATAGGTGTACCTGTACCATTAGTAACAACATTAATTACATTGTCTGCCTGTTAATAACACTAACAAAAAATCATAGTCTTATTATGGTACGAATTTATGAAAAGTTCGTAAAAGTTTGTTAAGATAAAAGTACCTAGGTAGTGTATCTGTCGTCTTGGATAGCCTAACTAATGGAGAAGTTACTAAAAGTTCTTTTTCTACTCGTATTTATGTATGTTCTGTCTAGGTATGACGATATAATAGCTCCAAACAAGTCCAAATGACACGTTTGTAATTAATTATATTATCTGTGTATTAGAGTTCTCTATTACGTCAGTTATTGCTTTGCGAATGTCTGATGAAACTTCTGCAAAATCGTGGATTCAATTATCTTTCATTCCACAGTTTTCCTCTCAGGTGGGCACACTTTACTTAGTAATTGCTATTGTCTTGTACAGTCTTTATTTCATTAAGGTCGTATCCCCTCTAAATTTTATTAAAGCAGATTGTAATACAAAACTGCATTGTGTTTTATCTCAAGTGTAACTCATTTTCTCAATTAAATATACTTTAGTGTCTCTTTGAATATAATTACATTTTTTGTTTTGTTTTTTGTCCTGTCAACTACAAATCATTGTTGTATCTTGACATTTTTTATTAAAAGATCTTATAGTTGTGCTACATCCGGGTGTTAAATAAAAAGCACATCGCATACCTAATGAAATGCAATTTTACGAATACCTACAATACAATCCTTTCAGAATAATGGGTTGGCTTTTGATAACAACGTCCAATTTTAATAATGCGCAGTATAGACGCTAAAAGGTTAGTATTGCATTTCCTTCTGTAGTCGTTACATTATAAATGTCAGTAATCTTCTTGTTTTAAAATGAATTTATTTTATCGTCATGACATTTAAAGTACTGCACTTGACTGTTTTGTTGAGGAAATAATTACCGTTTATGTCTCGTATTTTCATGTTCACTACCTCTCTTTATATTCCCACCTTTGATTATTGAAGTACCTAATCAAACACATACATTCCCACAGTTGACTCTGTAGGTAGGTATATTGTATTGTATTAATATTATCAATTCATCAACATTACTGTATACTTGCCTATCTGAATTAAGTAGTGTATGCCGTACATTAGAGACCTTTCAATGAAATAGTACATTTTATGTAGTAATCTAAAATCACTTTTCTTTAATACCTAATTCAAGGAACACCGTTAAAATTAATTAGATCTAGTAAGGGTATTGTAATTCTATTATTATTTATGCGTATTGAGCAAATCCCGATAGATGTTCTGTAGGCATTCCCACGTTCTATCAAAATCCCAGTTTCTACTAGGTAGATCATAAATCGAGGTACGTGGAATTATCTCAACACGGTTCACCTAAATTCATTGACCTGGAAACAATATATTATTTAACACATCACAGGTACGAGAAAATCAATTGAAGGTACCAACAATGAACTTACATAAGCTGGATGCTAGCTGTACCTATACACATTACACACATAACTATATATTCACAAAACATCATTGATTGAATTATTTTGTACTTTGTCTACACAACAATAAAATAGTAAAATCATGAACTTTAGATATACTCATCTATGAGATGTACTTCTTAGCTTTTCAGTCACTGAAACGTCGTCGCTTATTGGTGAGGCTAACGTCCTTACTTATGAGGCTAACATCCCAAATGGATCTATTCTTCGGTAAAATCGGTACAATGAAATTTTGTAATTTAATGACTACGATAGTTTCTCTAGCGTGATTGTATGGTATTTACAGAAGTGTGGGACATATTTGATTTAATTTGAAGTAGTATTGCAGGATTCACTGTTGTTATTATTATTGATGTTGTAATATTATTCTAAAGTTCGGATCTAACGGTATAACTATCCAAGCGTAGAGAGAAGTAGAAAATCTGTACCCGATCACTCGGTGGTATTATTTTAACCTTCTTTCGAATACGCTTGGACATCATTGGATCGGATGCTGTGGCCACATCACCGATAAATATTGTGATTTTTTTAACTCAACCTATTGAAAATTTATTAAGGATTCATTGCATGATGTAAAAATGGATACTTTATGGGGCTATTTTTTTTAGAAATTTGATGTTTATTTCAAAAAATACTTTATTTTCGGAAAAAAAAAATGTTTGGTGCCCAAAATTTCACTATTTTGTGGAGCAAAATCCCCAAATCAAGATCTACGTCGAAAGCCAAAAATGTTGACTATGATTCTTTTTTTTTCAAAATTGAGTCAGTGGTTCGTGAGTTATTGTCAAAAAACCAAAGTGAAAAATTTTCATACTCTTAAATTTTCTTAAGGCTATAACTCCAAAACGGTTGATCTTTGGTCATGCATTCAATAAACTTTTTTGCTTATTTTTTCATCCTCTATCACCCCTCAAGAGATTTTGCATACGGAAGGAAACACCCTGTATCTTGAGTCATTATGTATTATAGAGTTCCCGATTGTAGTGAACTCTATTCAAAGTGAAAATCCCATACTTTACGAGTACATTCTGTGTGATGGAGTTATTAGAATTATGCATTATTATCTTGAGAAAGTCAAGCTTCAGAATGATATGACTGCGAGGTTTCTTTCTATTGTTCGAAGCTTTGGTTGATGTTTCTTTGATGCTTTGTTCTCCTTGAATGTTTATTTTATCACTTCGAGATGGTATCGTTTAAAGGATTATCGTTACATATACAATATATACATACCACGTACGTATATTATGTATAATATTCAAGTATTTTAACTTAGCTTTGTTGTGAGTGTCTTGATTGAACCCATAGTTTACATACGTACAGCTCGAATAGAATTTGTGGTAACCAGTGACAGCTCCGTTGATGTAAATAAGAATCATCTCACTTTCACATGATGTCCCTAATTTTGAATTATTTTACTCGTATTATACGTTTAATTTGCATATACCAAATTAATTTGGTTCGCTTAAAGAACGAGTAGGTAATTAAATTTCTTTGTCTGCAGAAGTGTTGAGGGTTGCAAAGAAACCTTTTTTGCAATTTGTCGAATGATCTTCAGTTAATTTAATTCTCCGTTGCTCCGTTGTTTGAGACAAACCACACAAAGTAATTAGAAATTGTAGATTTTTGCTCCGCTATCTACTATACAATTATACATGCCTCCTATATTGTTTTATGTCATTCTCTCTACCTCGAGGTGCATCCAACATTTTATTAACGTAGAAGCTTCTTGCACAAACCTTTTAATATTACTTTTTATTTACACTGACTTTACAATTCTCCCGTTTAAAGTATGAAATTCCTTTAGAATATTGTCGCATTTTATTCTCTCAAGAGCTGTTTTGAAGTTTTGTTGAATGTTTCAACAAGAACTTGAACCTGATATTGCAAATTGTTTTAAACTTGCATACCTAGTTCAAGTATTATATTTATACTTTATCCAAGGTTGAAAAAAGCTTAGGGCCCGGCCGGGCGCTTTGAATGGAGGCCGGCCTCTATATGTACGCTCCTCCCCTTTTTTAGACTTCTTTTCGTAACTTTTTTATTTTATTTTTCCATTGATATAAAACTGGGATATAAAATTAGGAATGCATTTTAGTATCCGGTATCGCCAAAAACAATATTTTTTCGGAAATTCTCCGGATAAAATAATATTTTTTTTGTTCTTTTTTCAGTAGATTGTTACTTTTTTTTTATTTATTTAATATATAAAAATTCTTCTTGTATATTGGCCTCCACCCGTTCGCGAGTGATGTAGATATATGAAAATTACAAAAATAACTTGTATCAATATTTCCCAAACTGCAAAACAGTTTGTTGGCAGTACTCTCCTACTTCTTAGTTAGTTGTTTTTTTTTAGTTTAAAAATCAAATCGATTTCCATAGATATTTTCTGTTTGATACAAATTTCCGCACCAAAGTTAGGTTATAACGGTGAATGTAACGGGGGACACAAAATAGTAGATGAAGCCTATATTATTAAGTTTTGTCTAACATTTTAAGATTATTAATTCAAGTATCGGTACACGTACCCACCCTATTTTAATTACGCTGCCAATGATTAAATATCATGATGAATTAAGCTGTTGTAGATCTAGGCTACTGATGTTGGAGGATATGTGTTAATTATTTCACTTGATAGAGACTAATCGAGAGCGATTAGTTTAGATTTAGATGGATGATATTATTTATTTATTTATTGATTGTTCTTGCCTCAGGACAAAATATCTAATCAGTATTAGAAGACAGTAGTGGTTGATGTCAATTATTTTAATTAGTATCAAATGTCATTATGTATGGCCATTCATTTCTACTACTTACTTTAGACCTGGGTCACTCGTAGACGAGTGGATAGCCCGAGGGTGAAAAGATAATGAAATATTTCTTTTTTAATTGGTAGGTATCTACTCTAAGAACCAAATCTTGGTTTTGCAATGTTTTGTTCACGTATGACTATTGAAGGTTCGTGAATCACGCAATTGAGATTTTAATTGAGAGTGAATTTATTTTGAGACTTTCATTATAATTACGAGTATTTAATGATGTATTGTTATGTTTCTTTATTAAATTGAAAAAAAAATTGCATTTTTATGATACGAGTATGTTTATGGGTATATGGATTACATGGCTTGACCATCTGAACCAGATTCTCAAAGACGGACGTGTTCTGAGTAAGAGGAATCGTAGAGTGTGTATGAGGAATTGCACGAATGTGACGGAAGGCCGAAGTTTGTGTAAGGATAGAAAGGTCTGACGATCTGTTCTCTCTGCCTACCCGGCAAGGGATGCCTGAGGTGATAGGATAGAATAGAGTACGTATTTGTAATAAACACTTCAAGTACGTATTTACTTCGTTTTATTTTTCCCGTTACACGTGTTTAGGGCGCACACTCATAATTATATAGCATAAATTATATAGCATTGTACATAGTACCAATGTATAGCATTGTACATTCAGTCTAACAAAAGTATCATATCATTATCATTAAGATATATTTTCTACTTTGATACAAAGATTTGATAATGTACTTACATTAAAGCATAATACTTCATTAGGCGCACACAGCAAGCTTTGTAGTAATTAATTAAACGTAAGTGCACCGTTTTATTACTACCTTACATTGTACATATAATTGTATGGATTTGTTCTGTTTCCATATTCCATGCATTTCCGTATGTGGCTTATTTTCAGCCAACCGGTAGTTACTAGGTAGGTAGGTAAGTACCACTCGTATGCTGCCGTCAGCTGGCGATATGCCCAAAAGCCGCTTAAATTCAGTTGCCAGTAAAGTTGCGAAAGGAAAATGGTTTCCCCTGATAAAATTACGTTGTCGTTGAAAATTTTACCGGAAGAAAATTACTTTGTCTTGTGTTAAATTTCCATTTTATAACGATATTATGTACCTACCTACCATAATTATGTATAAAGGTACCTATACCTATATATGTTAATAGGATTTGTACTCTGTATAGGTCGTAGAAGTGTTATAGAAAGGCAGCCATTTTATAATGCTTTTTTTTATAACAAATAATTTATTATTGTCGATGAGCGACATTATAAATCTTCTTTATTCATACTTTTTCTGAACCCCTTCCTACGTCCAAACTAAACGAATTCCAATCTACTTTGAAAGTATTGAGGTAGACGTACCTCAATATTTTGCTAAATTATCAAAATGTGGGCATACAGGAGTTATGACAATTCCTGAAATGATATTAACTAAGGCAAGAGATATTGCAGTGTCCTAAGCTCCGTATCACGTAGTACAGTGGTCCCCGACCTTTTTGTCGCCGCGGACCGGTCAGCGTTTGATAATTTCACCGCGGCCCACTAAAGGTAGGGGGGTTACATTGGGGGGGGGGGGGGGGGGGGGATACACAGAGAAATATAAAAATTAATAACAAACAGTAAAGAAAAATGTATTAAAATTAACAACAAACATAAAATAATAAATTGTGGTTCCTCATCATAAAGAACAAGGTCCCTCAGGAATACCTAAAACCTCAACCCCGTATTTATTATATTTATAGAGATCAGTGGCGTATATAGGTTTTCATTTCGGGGGGGGGGGGGGGCAAAAAACTCCTCGGAGAGGCAATTAAAATTTTAACATTGATGTAGTATAAAATCAGTAAAAGCGCCGCAAGCGAAATTTTATCGTGAAGGTGCACTCAGAAAGGTTGCGTTTTAGGTTGGCATTATGATTAATGGGTTAAAATGCAACAAAAAGAGCGCCGCAGGCGAAATTTTTTTGAAAAACGGGTGAAGTGATGAACCTGGGATCATTCTATAGCAGATGGCACATCATTGTTTGACATTTCGGTATTTGACATTTCATTTATATACTTATTATTATGATATTACAGTTTAATTGGAGCAATGTGCATCGGCTACATATCACAGGGAAGGAAAGGTTTTAAACTCGAGAAAGTAGGTACCGGTAAACAGATAGAAGAACGACATACACCTTCTCTCCACCGAAGATACATAGCTACTGATCAGATACAGTGTAGATGGTAACTTAACGTGTAGGCATTTTTTACGGAATAATTATTTTAAGCTATATTATTGACGATTATTTCAAAAAAATAATTTGATTTTTAAGCAGGCGGCGCGGCCCAGTACCATTTGGCCCACGGCCCAGTACTGGGCCGCGGACCATAGGTTGGGGACCACTGAGTCGTAGTATATTAAAATATATGAGACGATTTTCTCATAAGACCGTGCCTGCATCTACTCGTGTTATTATCTTCATACCCCGACTTAAGAAAGTAACCGAATATTAATATGGCGTGCGAAGGAAGATAAATAGGAAATTTGGATTTACAATACGTTTCTTCTTACAGTCCTTGTATACCTACCTAATCATATGCTTCAGGGAATCTTTTCTAGGTCAGGTTCATGCGTGTTATTCTTTCTTTAATCGTAAACCCAGCAGACGGCCCATTAGGGAATTTGTACAAGTTTTGTCGTTTTTAGATCTCCGTATTGGTATAAATCCATTTCAAAGTTTTTGTTCTTTTGTTTTGTATTTCTTCTGTTTCGTGAAGTAAGAATTTATTTATTTTCCATTTCTTTTTTCAGTATGACGAAAGAATATTTGATTAAGTACTTCAATAATCAAATCTTTTTTCCATTGATTTCATTGTTTTGTCTTTTCGTCTGCTTCGAGCAATTCTATGTAATTGTTTATTATTTTTTCTTTGAAAATTACCTACATATACATATTATGTTTGTCTCGATTCATATATTCGGTGTTCGATTACGATATAAAAATGACTTGCGCTATATTTAACATTTGTGATAACTGAAAATATACGTTTAAAAAACTTTTCTCTGTCGTGGTAAGACTGGTAAGAACCGTGGTACTAGCCTGCGCCCCCTGAATATGACACATTCTGTTTGCTAAATGCTCAATAGTGAATACAACCCAAGATTTCAACAATGTGTGATGTAGGTAGGTACTTTTAAATTTTTAAAAGATTTTGTAATTCGCGAACAAATCGGTTTAAATAAACTTTTCTCAAAGTTATATCCAATTACATTGATTATAGTCCGAGAGCCCGCTGCTTAATTTATGACGTATCTGTTTTTTGATCGAAATGTGGTACAAATGATAGCTTACCAATAGGGTTTTACATCGCACTAGGGTTGCCTATCAAAATCTTGCCGCAACCCCCCCTGCCTCCCCCCCGAAAAGGTCCCTCTTCGCGGTTTTTCGCATTTTGTAGGAATATGGTAAGAGATAGAAGAAAGTAGTCAATGACAAAAATAATCCTTGCTAAATTCTCTACAAAAAATGTTAATTCAATTTTTTCATAGGACTAGTAGCTTACCCGTAATGGCCCGTCAAAAAACAGGATATTTTTTGGAAAAAAAAAAAATATTTTTTTCATTTAACTTTCTTCCACCCATTATCACTAACATTTTATGGAAAAAAATATTTGGCCTGCGGCGCTATATCGCTGGTTATTTTATGAAAAACTAAATTTTAAGAATTTCCGTCACTTTTAATGCAATAACTCCTAAATTAATTGATGTATGAAAATAAGTTATAGCTCGTTTTGTAGCTAAGACTATGGTAATTAATTCGTTCTTTGACTATTTTCCTGTAGCTCTTATCAATTTTCAACCAATTTAGTTTAAATTAATTTTTTTAGTTTTTTAAATGAATTTCGGTTTTGGACCGGCTATTGCGGGTAAACTGCTAGTTCTACGAAAAAATTGACGTAACATTTTTTGTTGAGAATTTAGCAAGGATTATTTTTGTCATTGACTACTTTCTTCTATCTCTTACCATATTCCTACAAAATGCGAAAAACCCCGAAGAGGGACCTTTTCGGGGGGGGGCAGGGGGGGTTGCGGCAAGATTTTGATAGGCAACCCTAGTGCGATGTAAAACCCTATTGGTAAGCTATCATTTGTACCACATTTCGATCAAAAAACAGATACGTCATAAATTAAGCAGCGGGCTCTTGGACTATTACAGATATACCTACCTACTCGTATAGTACAAAGATCGTCTTTCTGAATTGTTGTCTTGCACTGGTTGGTCTGGAATGTTGCATGAATCTTACATGAGTTGAGAACTTTTATTGGGTCGCCATAATAACTTATTATGAGTTGAAAGTGTTCTTTGTTATATTCACGCTTTACATGGCGGTGCATCTCACTAGTATCTCTCTACAACTACATAGTACATACATACATACATGAATAGATTAATGACATCGTTTGCTCGCGCAAGTTTTTGAACTTTGTCAAACTATGTATTAGTAGGTAGTAATAATGAAAAGGATTTTCGTTCGCTTCCAACAAAAAGCACTCTTTAAACATTTTTATTCTTCTTGTTCTTTGAAACTGACTGCGGTTTCAGGAAATATCTACATTTAAAGTTTTTTTAGTACATAGACCTACACCTACATGATGTAATTTTATATTTAATTTAATTTACTTTACAAGTGTTATCACGCTGTTGCTTTAAGTTTCTCAGACATTGTTTATACTTACTGTTATTTGCATGCAACTTTGTATTATATTTGTGTTACTTATGTTCTATTTTTCTTATTGTTTTCAGGTAAGCGAATCTGCTTTCAATAATATATACTACAACGTACCTTTCTCTCAGACGCCGCGCACTGGTGGGTAAGTTGAAGTTAAAACATTGTGCACAACTTTGTATCTTTGCTACTAGTCCGAGAGCCCGCTGCTTAATTTATGACGTATCTGTTTTTTGATCGAAATGTGGTATAAACGATAGCTTACCAATAGGGTATTACATCGCACTAGGGTTGCCTATTAAGAGTATGCATACCGACATTTCAAAAATTTCCAAAAACGGGAGACCTTCTATCTCGACAACCGTTACTAAATTTGTTTTGAAACAAAATAGGGTAGATGCATTGAACCTTTATCTAGGGAATAACCGTAAAAGATATTTTATATCTTGTATAGATTTCTCAAAATAAATTTTTAAAAACACCTCTGCCTTTTTTTCCGAAAGACGGAAACTCGTTTCCCGAAAGTCGCGGAGTATTTTTTTTTCTTGTACTGATAATATGCATTAAAATCTAGGGAATAACCGTAAAAGTTTTTTGATAGACGCAAAATTAACCCCAAAAAATGAAAAAAAACGCTATTTTTACCATTTTATCATGCAATTGTCACGCGATTTTGAACCTTAATGCCGTGGGAAATGACTGTGACGTCATTCCTGGTGCCAAGCCCTTAAAATCTTGCCGCAACCCCCCCTGCCCCTCACGAAAAGGTCCCTCTTCGCGGTTTTTCGCATTTTATAGGAATATGGTAAGAGATAGGAGAAAGTAGTCAATGACAAAAATAATCCTTGCTAAATTCTCTACAAAAAACGTTAAGTCAATTTTTTCATAGGACTAGTAGTTTACCCGTAATGGCCCGTCAAAAAACAGGATATCTTTTGGAAAAATAAAAAAAAAGTTTGATTTTTTTCTTTCACATTCTTCCACCTATTATTACTAACATTTTATGGAAAAAAATATTTGGCCTGCGGCGCTATATCACTGGTTATTTTACGAAAAACTAAATTTTAAGAATTTTCGTCACTGAATTTTATTGCAATAACTCCGAAATTATTAGATGTATGAACATAAGTTATAGCTCGTTTTGTAGCTAAGACTATGGTAATTAATTTGTTCTCTGACTATTTTCCTGTAGCTCTTATCAATTTTCAACCAATTTAGTTTAAATACATTTTTTTAGTTTTTTAAATGAATTTCGGTTTTGGACCGGCTATTGCGGGTAAACTGCTAGTTCTACGAAAAAATTGACATAACATTTTTTGTAGAGAATTTAGCAAGGATAATTTTTGTCATTGACTACTTTCTCCTATCTCTTACCATATTCCTATAAAATGCGAAAAACCGCGAAGAGGGACCTTTTCGGGGGGGGCAAGGGGGGTTGCGGCAAGATTTTGATAGGCAACCCTAGTGCGATGTAAAACCCTATTGCTAAGCTATCATTTGTACCACATTTCGATCAAAAAACAGATACGTCATAAATTAAGCAGCGGGCTCTTGGACTATTAGCTCTACTAGGTATATAGTTGTGCCAGAAAAGCCACAGTTAAGTGTAAATATTATATTGTGCAATGTACGCTGACAGGCATTTGTGAAATTTAATTAGACTTCCGGAGAGAAATGCCTGACCCGTCAATATACTATTTTGTAGTTCACTTCAACTGTATTGTGATAGTGCTGGGCTAGAGTGTATGCACGAGTCCTGAACCCTAATTTAGGTAAGTTTACTGTTTATTTATTACAACCACCCCATTCCAACTCATCAATTTTATTTATTTTTTTATTTCAGAAAAATATAACAACAATACATTCAATACACTACTACTACAAGTATAATGAAATTACCTCTATCAAAATCTTGCCGCAACCCCCCCTGCCCCCCCCGAAAAGGTCTCTCTTCGCGGTTTTTCGCATTTTGTAGGAATATGGTAAGAGATAGAAGAAAGTAGTCAATGACAAAAATAATCCTTGCTAAATTCTCTACAAAAAATGTTAAGTAAATTTTTTCATAGGACTAGTAGTTTACCCGTAATGGCCGGTCGAAAAACAGGATATTTTTTGAAAAAAAAAATATTTTTTTTTGTTTTTTTTTCTTTAACTTTCTTCCACCCATTATCACTAACATTTTATGGGAAAAAAATTTTGGCCTACGGCGCTATATGGCTGGTTATTTTATGAACTACTAAATTTTAAGAATTTTCGTCACTGAATTTTATTGCAATAACTCCTAAATTAATTGATGTATGAAAATAAGTTATAGCTCGTTTTGTAGCTAATACTATGGTAATTAATTCGTTCTTTGACTATTTTCCTGTAGCTCTTATCAATTTTCAACCAATTTAGTTTAAATTCATTTTTTTAGTTTTTTAAATGAATTTCTGTTTTGGACCGGCTATTGCGGGTAAACTGCTAGTTCTACGAAAAAATTGACATCACATTTTTTGTAGATAATTTAGCAAGGATTATTTTTGTCATTGACTACTTTCTCCTATCTCTTACCATATTCCTATAAAATGCGAAAAACCGCGAAGAGGGACCTTTTCGGGGGGGGCAGGGGGGGTTGCGGCAAGATTTTGATAGGCAACCCTAGTGCGATGTAATACCCTATTGGTAAGCTATCATTTATACCACATTTCGATCAAAAAACAGATACGTCATAAATTAAGCAGCGGGCTCTTGGACTATACTATTTAAACGTCATTCTTCTCCAGTCATTTTTATGTCATTTTTTTTATATTAAATAAGATATAATACGAGTATTCCGTCTTCATACTATTGAGATGACATAAGCAAATAGTTCTTAGACTTATCGGGGTTGGAATGCGAAACTCATTCACTGAGTCTGTTGTGTCTTCGTGGAATCGTTTATTATAATATGTAAGATATTAAAAATCTGCGTGTGATTAACGTATGATATAACGCTGTATGAATATTGAATATCAGTTATAATAGTCGAGAGCGAGTTAACCCTTCACATTCATGACATTGCATTTCTGAAGAATGTGTCGTATCACTCCTCTAACTATTACTCCAGCCACCTTAAGTAGACAATCCACCCCTATATACGGTCACGTGAAGTGCGGAGTGGACCCTCTTCTCCTGGAAGGTTTCACGTCGCTTAATCATCCGGGACCGTAGAGCTATACCCCGAAACGTTTTCTTATTATACTAGGTACTAATGTTAGTAATTGACCCTTCACATTGTGTGAATAAGTTAGGTCCTGATACAATGGCTTATTTTATGTCTATATTATGTAGTTTTATTTATTTACTAGCGTTAGTGCCCGTGCTTTGCAACGGGAAGAGTTTGTGTATGGATGGTGAATTATGTCAGCACTGTGTGGGTACTTACCTCTATTGGTGACTTTCATACTCTCTGATTGCATGTACTCCCTGCATGCACAACCCTGCCCCTACCTTACTTCAGGATACTCTGCCCCGCCTGCCCAGCCCTATTTCACTTCTTCTTCTAACATCACTGCCGTCCCATTTCTAATTTTGACATTAAGTACCTAACTATATAATTTCTAAGTGAACATTGCCTTCGGCCAGGAACCACTATTTGAAATATATTTAACCCAATAAAGATTTAATTTACTTATTTCCTGTATACTACCCAAAATTCTTCCATAGACGGGATCTGAACCCAAACCAACCAATGGTCTGTGGATGTTCATTGTAACATAGATACTATGAACACTTAGACAGACGGTTTGCTTTATGTATAAAGATTCGTACAAATAAAATTAAATTTAAGATGAAGAAAAATCAGAATTGGGTTGTTTTAAGAAACACACATTTATTAAAAAACAGTTCAAATTCCGCAATATCATATTACATTGTTATACCAAAAAGCATTAAATTTAGATACATTATGATTAAAAAAATATATTACAGATGTGGCACACCAATATATAATTTTACTGATTTATAGCTGAATTATCCGTGCTTCGCAACAGAAAATTTGGATGGTAATTTGATTGACGGTATGATCCAAGCGCATTCAACTGTTCATTCATTTTGACAACTTTCTAGAAGGTTGTGCAATGTTCCATTAATTTCCAAGACTTTTTTCTAAGAAGGTTCTACAAAGTTCGTCTTCTAGAATGATCCATGTACCTAATACTGGTATTTTTTTGTAAAGCGTCCTCGAGGTGATCTGGCACATAGATGGTGCTATAAAAATATTCCAAATACGTATTATTAATGTTCAGTATTTTCACTAATAATAATCTAATGTGTACGATGACTGAGAAATGTGTTAGCAAGTTTACATACATCTGCGTATGTATAAAAGAGGGGGCAAAACATGAATTAATCAAGAAACTTATCAAAGTACGAATCTACTGTGTGTCGGAAGATATTAAAGTTGCAAATTTTTATTTGAACAGTTGTTTTAAATATAATTAACTTAACTCTAAATATTATGAATATTTTTATTACAAAACCATGAAATTTATATAGTATGAAAAAATAAAAGAAATGGTGATGTGAAGGTTGTGAGAGGGTTTCTTCATGTCTGGACATGTGCCCGATCAGACGACGTATATGTTGTTGGCTTATTGTGGAGAGCCGAGTATCTATGTGGAGCTCTGGTAATATGGAAGCGTTGTTTTTGTGTTCTATCCCTGTCTTCCGACACTCTCCTGAGCTCTTACTTCTCCTCCACTACCACATCTCGTATTTCAGCTATCAGCTTATCAAACATCTTGCCCTGAAAGAAGTTATTGTACCTATATATTTTGAGATATACAGTAGAGTCTCACTAATCTGGCACTACTAAATACTGGAGGGTGACGAATCATTGGAAAAGATCGTATATGTATGCAGATAATTTATTTATCGTATGGCCAACATCACGCCTATATCATTTAACATTTGTTATGTCAAAGCGCAGGGTGAATTTTCCTGCTTGTCAGAGACTTAAATCTAGATTTCTTATGTACTTATTGTATTGCTTGGTCTCCAAGGGTGAGGAAGTCTGATGCATTGCCACTGAACACTCTGAGTGCACATGCACCCGGTAACTATTGTTGAATGGTCTGCCTGTTGGCTCAATGTCAATGTAACATAACAATTCAATATGACAATCTTACTTACCAACTTTAACTTAAAATATGAAGCCATTAACTGAGCGCAGGAAGCTGCGAAAGAAGTGCAGGTGGAGAGCGATGGCTTAGGGTGTCCTACTACTGGACATGTCGATGTGTTGAAGTGGCGGCTTAGCGAGACTCGACTGTAATAATATTTTATTTATTAACACCCAGTATTTAATGTCCAATCACCAATGTAATATAATTCTTGGACATGAATTTAAAATAGCAGTATTTTCATGACAAACAATGTGCATACATACTTACATCTGGTTATTTTCTCCAAGTTCCCTTTCCCTGTAGAGTACATATTATTGTTGTTTTGACATCTTAACGCAATATTGTCTTCGGAGCACTGCAATATGATCGCTTTAGTTATCTAATGTTTTAGCTTCTATCACTTCTTATGTTAAACATATAACAGGGCAAGACGAACTGTTACACTATTGGGACCACACTTTCGACAAAAAAGGGCTGAAAACGGTATTATTTACAGCGTAAATAAATTATACGCGTCCCGCGAACGCAAAACCGACAACTCACTTGACAGAAACAACACACGTAGGGACGTCACGGTAAGTAAATTATCGATACCTTCTTCCGATACCAAGTACTATTTGTCTCAATACATTCCTTCCGATACTAACTTGGTATCAGAAGTACTGGAATCGAATGAAATGATTCAAATGATTCAAGCTATCTAATGAAATGAAAAACACTTATAACATCTTTTTAGTGTACATTATTTTTTTAGCTTCCCTCCCCGCTCGAAAGTACTCTATGAGTATCGATATTTGTAAGTATCTGTACTTTCTAAGTACTCATATGCGTAGTATCTAAAGATGGTTATGAATACTACTCATATGAGTAAATATCAATACTTCGAAGTATCGTGACGTGACGTCTCTAAACCATCGCTTTGCTGACCATAAACAACGGATGCACAGAAAAACATTGCCATTAATACAAACTGCCGGAATGAAATTACTCCAACTTTGACAATCTGTATACCTACCTATAAATCACTCGATTACACGAAACGGAATAAAAATAATTTTGATCAGGTATTTCTATGATCAAAGATTACCTTTATAATTGAATGTGATATTTATCTTACTGATTTGATGATATTTCTGCGTTCGGGCAACACCAAATAATATTGGAGGCAAAATTTTTGACATTGACATTTAAGAATTGAATCAATGTCATTATTGTCGAACAAATCTTGAAATGAGTTTAGAAGTTCAATGTTAAAAATATGTGTTTAAAGTATTGAAATATCATTATTTGGTAATATCAAGAAATGAGTACGTTAATATATCATGAAAAATGTCTTTTGCTACTCAGAACAAATGTTTTGAACCTACTTGTGAAATGAACTCGCTCACCTCATCTGGCCAGTGGTTCTATTTTTAAAAATATTTATTATTTATGGCTAAGGCGATTAATCATGATTGGCAATTAAATAAATGGGTAGGTACCTGGAATTTTTATTGTGATGAGGTATTGTTTATGAAAGAGGAAATACTTTTATTGAAATCATAGAGTAGGTATCTCCTATTAGATTAGAAATGCCAAAATATTATGATTTTTATGAAAACATGAATCAAATTAATGAAGGTGTATTCATTTATTCGCAAACTATTTACCTACTATTATTTCTCTGCATTCGTCTTTGAGATGCCTAATATGTGCCCAGTATTGTTGAATATTGTAGTTCAATTAGGTGTCCTACATTTTATTAATTCTTCAATAGTACACCATATCAGGGCATAATTATATCTCTATAGCAAAAGCTGACTTCTGCGGTGTTGTACATTCATACCTATTTGTCAAAACGTTAATTTCAGATTTTTGCCTAATTTATTTATAACGAAGGATTAATTTTAATACTGAAACATAATAAATCATTATGCTCTATTGTTGACCACTTTTTTTTTAGAAATAGGAGCAGTAAATAGTTTTAAATACACTTTGGTATTATGATTTGACACGATGGCAGCCATTTTTGCCGAGGAAATTAACTTACGATGTGTTGTAAAATGAAATGCATTATCGGTGACTATACGTTATGAAATATTTTATACGTAGGAACGCTCCCGGGTACGGGCTCTCCGACTACTCAGTTTTTTGATGTGCAACTCTCCACGGATTAGGAGTCTATTAAGGATATAGTGAAAAATGTTATAAACATAGGTACGAACTAAAATATTTATGTGGGATTCAGGACGCCACGTATTGTAACATTGTTAAGTTATATGTTAATAGATGAACAGTACTACGTTTCATAACCACTAGACTTCTGTAGATTTTCATAGGTTGTTATAGAATTAGATAGTTAAAAGATACACAATACACACATGGGCGTCGCCGGCCTCGGAGCTGGGGAGGGGGGGGGGGGCACAAAAATTAGGAAAATTGTAAAGCATAAAAAAACGAGCAAATAGCGCCGGAGATGATTTTTTTTTGTGAGACGTAGTGAAGAAGGTCGTGATGAGGATAAGAAAGAGCGCCGCAGGCAATTTTTTTATGAAATTGATGGATTTTCACACAAATTTTAGAAAATTCCTTGCAGCTCCCCCCTGCCCCCCCTGACGACGCCCATGAATACAAATCTTTTGAAGAATCTTTTTATTATATGATATCCCCTCACACCACGTCCCTTGCGGGTTAGGCATAGGGAAGACAGTACTAGATTTCCGAACCTTTACACACACTTCTTACATCACACTCTTGCGATTCATTAAGTCTAAAACTCCTTTATTTGTGTTAATTTATCAAATAAAAATATGTTAGTTTTCTTGTATACCCGAGTATATTTTCTTTATTAACTTTTTATTATTTATCCATTGTAGCCCAACATATGTCTTTCAGCCACTCATCTCTCTAATCACCTCATTTCTAATCCTATCCCACCCTGTAATATCTTATTCTCCTCTCATTGGGATAACGGCTCCAATATTTATCGAAAGGAAAGAAAATTACAAGTCTTCACGGTTCATGGGATTCAAGTAAAAAAATGATTGATTTTTACATTCTTAGTCATTATCCAATTAGTTATCAACACTGTGCTATTATGTATGTAATATCTCAAGAGTACTCTACTTATATCTAACCAAACCACCCATATGTGAATTCATAAATCCAGCTTCGTATAACGACTGTCGGGGGTGGTATTCTGAAAGTTTCAATATCATTTATGGCAAGACATTTTATAGCTTCTTTGAATATTCTACAATCTACACCGTCCCATTCCCAGTGCACTGCGCAGCTCAACGACAACAGCTGATGTCGCCTCCCGTTCGGAATGAACCATGTGTTCTGGATATTAAGATATTGTATAAAATCCAATAATAATGTCGAGTTATTGGCAAAAAAAGCTACTTTATAAATTTTACGTATTGCAGCTTGTATAAGGGGGCATATGCACTGAGCAAAAATCGTTCTATTTTTGCTTCAACTTTTTCAAATTTTCTATGAGAATGTTAGCACGAAATAAGAATAACGTAAGCGGCAAAGTGAATTATACCTTTTTGAAAGAAACCCGGGGAGAAATTTAAAAATCTAAAACAGCCGATTTGTTGAGATGTGAAGTATTTTGGCTAAATTATACTTTTATATCTAAAAAACTGCACGGAAAATCTTCAGATCCTTAATTTTTAGGATTCTTTTATTCAAGGAATTTCCAAATCTTGTAATTCTAAAACAGCCGATCTTTAGTCCATACTTTCATCTATCACTGTCTTCAGTTTCAAGACGATTCCCCAGTATTGGTTGAGTACAATTCAGGGAGCCGAAGCCCAATGACTGCATATAGGACCTTAACTAAATACTGTTGCGTAATTAATACAATTTTCAGTACGTAGGTAAATGTATCGTAGAACACAATAGCTTGCGTAGGCCTAATTATGTGACACACAATAAATAAAGTATGTAGTGTCTATCATTGGTGCAGTTTATATATTTAATTTTATTATCCACGGCGTTATAATTTTGAATGTGAATATTACATGATTTTAATTAAATATTGAAAGGGTGATTGAATTTAATTACAAATGTTATGATTTAATAATATTATTCTCCGGTCACTGTTTTGCAGAATCTGATTTTCCGTAATATAACACAATCGATCTAACCTAAATATTTGCCTGCATTTATATCAATAATCGTTGCTCGTATTTTAAATTAGCAACACCGTGAATTGAACCCGGACCTCACGCTTATAATCTGAAAGTAATTACATGATTCATAATTTTCACACGCTTTTAATCCATACTGTAATTATATTTTTGCTAATATGTAATTGTTAATTATAATCATACGATAGAAAAGTATTAACACGTAGTTCAAGTACGGAGGTGTGATTCAATTAATTTCTATTTTCTTTTTCTATATTGGCAACATTTTTCTTGTTATTTTATAATTAGGTACCTACCTGTAATCTTTACGAAATCTTGGCATTGGAACATCGCAGTGTCTATTTCAGTGATTTTGTAAGAATTTAGTTCGGAAACACTTGATTTACGGTTTGTTTTTATAATTCCGCAGCGATAGGTATACAAGGCACATTATCGTTTCTATCGTTTATAAACCGGAGATTATTACAGTGATGTTTTACTTATCGTCTTGATTTCACACGGCATTTTTCATCCAACGACCCAAACGATCTTCGATTGCACAATCTACCTACATGCTTATTACTTGTGTAGAATGTAATAGTGAACAAGTGCCATAAATATTAAGATTTGCAGATAAAGAATAGCTACAACAATATTAAATCGTATAGGTATACATCGAAATGGCATGGGAGATAGTTGTACCGAATACATATGACATATACATTACTCTTTGAGATGTTTATTATGTATCTATGATTCACGTATTGCAATAGTTTTATTTGTAAGATGCCATATTATTACTTTCACCATTATGGTATTATATTATCACATTGTAATTTCATAGAGTTGACACGACTGCCATGGTGAATATCAAGTTTTTTTATAAAGGTGGGTACTTTTATTAGACAAGTGTTCTAATGGTTTGCAATAAAAACTAATTGCTTTTCCGTGTTATCTATCGGTGAATTTACCATTTCGATGGTTCGCTTTAACGGCACTCATAATTTCACGCCTTGATTATGTGAAGCATTAAGTAATTTTCATCTCTTATTTTTGTTATGTTTTGGTTTGAGTTTCTTTTTGCATGTTCTATTATCCTGTTGGTTTTAGTTGTAAGTAGGTACCAAAATACATATAAAAATTTGCATAGTTACCTGAGCACTCACGTGAGAAATTAGGACATATTAAAAATAATGATTTTTACGATTTTCAAGCTAAATAACAAGTCCCCAAAAGATAAATAAGAAATTGGCTTATTTTATCAACAAACAATTAAATTAAATGTGAGATATTGCAAAACTTTGATTAGCTAATTTCACTTTCGCTGGCAAATTTGCGAATGAATCAAACAAAATGTTTAATTTCTTAAAAACTTCTCATTTCGTAACATGACGGAATGTAACCTTTTGCATCTTTGAACTTAAAATATTGCTTAGTATTAAATACAACGATCCTACTATCTTGAAACTTCAAAGAGCCTTATATAAATTGTACTGCGTAGTATTGCTTAACTTCAATAAACATAACAATAATAACTAGTTAGTATTTATAATGTAAGGTTACCGTATTATTGTTTATCAAGCAAAGTTCGATCATGTTTCCTCGATACAATTATTATAATATTATTAGACTATTGAGATATCATCGATGAATTAGTATTGAAATACGGTTGGTTGTTTACATAACGCCTGAAGCCATCTGTCCCAATCAATGAAATGAAATTTGCTAAGAATATTGAGGTTGTAATATAAAACATGATGGAAATACATATTTACAAACAACTGTGTTGATGTTTAGTAGAATTCCTTTCTTGGTATCTTCTGTGGCATATTTAGGTAGAAACTTCATATAATAATAATTTAATAATAATCAATTATTTTCATACCACTTTATACTGATTCTCTGGAATTAATGTTTGCTGTTTACTTCCACTTTATTTTACTAGTAGATTCTCATGATATGAACTGCGAGTCTCTCGAATGCAAATTATACTAGGTAGTAGGTACCTACTACAAGTATTTGAGTATTATATTTCAATATCACTACTAGCTGCTGGCTCGTCAGATTCATAGACCATGATAATAATATGTCACAACTCCAAAACTCCGCATGTGCTTACATATGGTCTCTCTATCATCACGTTGTTTTATGTTTAATTAGGTATATAGTAATAATAGGTCGATAGGTCGTTTGTTAACAATGTCTATTCTTGTATAGATGTTGTTGTGGAGAAGGACTACCGATGTAACTTAGTTGAGTACATAACTTGCCTAATTATTTTCCATTTATATTATGGTCCACGGTTCCTTCGGAAAAACTGAACTTGATCAAGGTATGTAGGTATAGTAATAATAATAACAAGATAATTTCTATAGCGCCGTTTTGTGAGTATGGACCCACCACAAGGGCGCTTTGTAATCTAATACTTACAATGTAGTGCTAGTGGTATTAGGTACTTATATTTGATTTGCTGTTTGCCAATCTCGTAATGCATTAGATTAGCTTTCGATCGGAGTGCAAACATTAGCGTTCAATTAGTTGGAGTGGACCTATTAATCGAATAAATGTCCTTATTAATGCATTACCGTGGTTTGTATTTGAGTATACCTAATTTTATCAAAGTTACATTATCTGCTCATTTGTTATTTGCCTATTAAAGTGGAAACTGTTAAGTTCGTTTTGATCGAATCAACTAGCACCCGGGCACCATCGTATCCTGTCGTCAGAGCTTAACCGTGAATATAATACGAAACATAAGTACTTATTATTGAGATGATTATATTGTTATTGAAATGTGATTTGGAAGTAAGAATGTAATGCTCAGTGTTGGTATTGATTATATAGTAAAACCTAAGTGTTAGGAATGATACTAAAGAACGTCGAGTGTGTGTATTACACAAAAAACTCTGTGAATGGCGAAGTGTGGCTTGTCTACTTTTTCAAAGGCTGTTAGAAGAAGAATAATGGGTAGGTGTGATATCTTCACACTACATTATGTTTTTCACTGTTTTAGTTCATTGTAAATACCTAAATAAGTAGGTACATTAACTTTAATATTTATTTTATGCTTTTCCAATAATTGACTTTCGCGCAGGACGTGTAGTGTATGTCCGAGTCGTTTATTATTATTGTTAATAGTTCCCTAAACTTGTTGGCTCCAACATCATGTCAGTGGAGTATTTCCACAATATAAACGTTCCCAGAACAAAGTAGGTACTTCGTATATCTATAGCATAGTCATTGCCTGGCTTGCCTCTAACAAAATTAGCGCGCCATATGTTTTAAAAATTTAATTAGTTGTGTGCGTCGTACAAGAAATATTTTCCATCTACCGATATCATTAAAATTTCACCTCATTATGGAAAAACCAGCGACAGATTGAATGAAAGAATGCGCTACACATTCAATGTTCATATCCCTCGTTACACTTGAAATGAAGACGGCCAGGGTCTTCTTCTTCTCCGAGTGCCATGTCAGGTCACTCTGGTCGACTCTGGCGTATAGGCTTCCCTGTCCTGTGCTAGCCGAAACAACTCCCCCACCCTCTGGATTCCGGTCCATTGTCGGATGTTTCTCAGCCAGGACATTTTCCTTCTCTTTTTGGGGTCTTCGGGCAATTTTAGAAAAAATGAATTGTAAACCGTATCGAGGCCTCAAACAAAACCTGATCTTTTTGTAGGTGAGAAGAGAAAACGTTTTTTAAGAATTTGTCCCCTTTGCAACGGTTCCATCATGCAGACGTGGACCTTAAAGTGATGCCTTAAAATTTTTGAGTATAGGTGGTACCTACTCCATGGTACAGTCTCACTCAGTCTCCTCTCTGAATTCAGCAATGAATTCTGAGGAACTTTTTAGCAAAAAAACACTTTCAGAATATAAATGTAAGACTAGTGTGTGGCTGGCCTCAGCACGTTAATATAATTACCTCTACACAACGTAATTAATCATATTCACGTTGAATAGGCGTTCCTTCAAACTCTTGAGACGAACAAGAGGGCTTGGTATAAATTAGACGTCTTCAAAGGCGCCGTATATTCAGTCTCACAAATCTTTCATACATACATATGTACTTATGTGTATACGTTAGCTTACTCAAATCAATCTGATATTTAATTATCTGTCGCTTATTGCCGTTTATTATTGCTTTTATAAAAACGTATTTACCGTACAAAAGTAGTTACTGAAAAATTCAATAAAACCATAAATAAAATGTACGAAATAAAATGTTTTTGTCAAATGTTGAACCTCGCGCTGTATTTTAATAACCATACTAGCTGAGTTACCCGTGCTTCGCAACAGCAAATTTGACAAACCAACCCGGCATAGGTACTTAATAGGCTTGAGCTGGACAAAATGTGACTTAAGATCTCAATTTCTTTTCCAAAGCCCTTTCATACGATACCACATACGACCCCACACAACTCTTGGATCCCCTCATCATCATGGAATCTCCTAGGAAAAAAAATCTCCAAAAACTGGCGACGTTAGAACACAGCCTATACTATCGGAAATGTTATACTAAATTTTCGCAGCAATCCATTGTAAAATGCGGGAGTTTTGCGAACACTTACGAAAATCAGACTTTACTTTATATATCGTTTCGTGTTTTAGGTCAGTGGTCCCCAACCTTTTTGTCGCCGCGGACCGGTCAGCGTTTGATAATTTCACCGCGGCCCACTGAGGGTAGGGGGGTTACATTAGGGGGGGGGGGGGGCATACACAGAGAAATATAAAAATTAAAAACAAACAGTAAAGAAAAATGTATTAAAATTAGCAATAAATATAAAATAATAAATTGTGGTTCCTCATCATAAAGAATAAGGTCCCAAAGGAATACCTAAAACCTCAACCCCGTATTTATTATATTTATAGAGATCAGGGGTGTACATAGGTTTTCATTTCGGGGAGGGGGGGGCGAAAAAACTCCAAAAGGCAATTAGAATTTTAACCCTTAACCACTGACGTGTATTTTGCTTACATAAACACTGACGTACGTCAAATTGACGTAGGTCGTTTTTAAATGCCCTTAATTAGTTATTGAAATATGATACAGTTATTTTTTTGTCATAAATTATTAGTTTAATATCTAAGGTGTTTATTACATAAAAGAAAAGTGATATAAGTACTTTAGGTATTTATTTTTATATCAAAAAAAAAAATGTTTCAAAAATCAACTGCAACAAAAAACAGCCTCTCTTAAACAGCTTATAAACTCAACTTATCAGTCTAATATTAGCACAGAACTGATAAAACTTAAAAATATACATGACGACCTTAATACTAAAATAAAAAAAATAAGAATTGTAAAATAAAAAAACTAATTTTTAAAGGCATGAATTGCAAGCAGATTTTGAACATTACAAACAAAAGGGTTTCTTACAGAGATAACATGCAACCGAGGTTTTTCTATGTCTTTTCTTCATAGTCTGTTACTTTTATTCCATCTCCGTGTTTACTCGAAGTTTCCTTAGGAGTATCGTCATTTTCCTCCGAGAAAGAGTCAATTAAAAAATCTGGTTCCAACATCACATTCTCATCAGCTGACTCCGAAAAAGTAAAGTTTTTCATTACAAAACTCTCTAAATTTTGAGTGCTCACATTGAGTCCAGGCTGTTAATTTGATCTCGAGCATTCACCAGTCGAATGACATTATTTGAAACCATTTTAATACCTAAAACAATAACGATATCGAAACCTAAAAAATTACATTAACACTGACGATACGTCATATAGACGTTACGAGATCGATATTTACCTATTGTAAGCGCGCTGCACTTCCGTTCCCATCCGCTGCGCTCGCGTCTCTGAATCCTAGAAAGGTACAGGAATGGACAAGATCGTGCGCGCACAACACTAAAAATTACAACGGTTTTACGAATTTGCCTACGTCACAGAGACGTACGTCAGTGGTTAAGGGTTAATATAGACGTAGCAAAAAATCAGTAAAAAGCGCCGCAGGCGAAATTTTTTCGTGAACGTGCACTCAAAAAGGTTGAGTTTTAGATTGGCATTATAATTAATGGGTTAAAAATGCAACAAAAAAGAAGCGCCGCAGGCGAAGTTTTTTTGAAAAACGGGTGAAGTGATGAACCTGGGATCATTTTATAGCAGATGGCACATCATTGGGGGGGGGGGGTCCCCTCGGCCCCCCCTATATAGGCCACTGATAGAGATATTACAGTTTAATCGGAGCAATGTGCATCGGCTACATAACACAGGGAAGGAAAGGTTTTAAACGCGAGAAAGTAGGTACCGGTAAACAGATAGAAGAACGACATACCTACACCTTCTCTCCACCGAAGATAGATACATATGTAATGTAGCTACTGATCAGGTACAGTGTAGATGGTAACTTAGCGTGAAGGCACGGAATAATTATTTTAAGCTATATAATTGACGATTTTAAAAAAAAATATATTTTGATTTTTAAGCAGGCGGCGCGGCCCAGTACCATTTAGGCCACGGCCCAGTACTGGGCCGCGGCCCATAGGTTGGGGACCACTGTTTTAGGTCATACCTAATTGTATTTGAACACATACAACAGAAAATATAAAATTATCGACAAAGGAGCGATAAGGAACATATTTCGTACACTGAGCAAAAAGTCCTATGGCAAAAAACATGTCTTTCAATTTCAATTCTGCATATTTATCGGACCTTTTCGGACCATTTGTTTTCAGTTTATTTAAGGAAATTATTCCCTTCGGTCCATTATTTATTACATATTTATTTCTCGTGCCATTTATTGATTTTTTCTAAATCGCATAATATTTTGTGTATGATTCCTATACACACCTACATACTTTTCATCATAGCATCCCGTACCTACTGACAAACTACTATTCTACTTAATTTCCGTTAAAATGTGTTTAATACAGAGATCACTCGTTCTTTATGGGTGGAATGCCGGTAAATTAAAAAAAAATCTGTATAATTTTTACTTTGAGAATTTTTATTTCATATAAACTTTTCTCTCTTTCATTTCCCTTTCCCGTTGCCCATCCATGCCCTGACTATATCCACGATGTTTTTATGTTTGAAGCAAATTGACGAACGTATGAAAAATGTTCAACGCTTAATTTTCGGTCGGGAAATAAATTGAAATTCAGTTGAAATTTATTCTTTTAAAAAAATGTGTTTATTAAAATATTGTTTTTATATAATTCATGTAGTAATTAAAGTCTTAATCGAAAACATTTATGATTAATTGTTGTTTTTATTTCAACAAAATGGAAATTTCTTATCTCTACATCAGTTAATTTGGCCATATTTTAAATTAAAAGGGATTAATTAATAAAAAAAATATTTCCTTGTGTAATCTACTACATGTGTAAGGGTTAGGTACTTCTACTTAATCGATTACCATCCAAACGTTTACAAGAGATCGTGAATCTATGTTCGATGAAAGATGCTTCAGCCTAACTTTCCCGTAGGCTCTTTATATAAAAGGTTTTTCCACACCATAATACATAATTGATGTAATTAAATAAACACAGAATGGTATAATATTCTGTACGGTGGTCCTGGATGGCCATTGTTTTGAGAATTCTCAATGATATTTGCCTAAAGGCCGGTCCAGACGCTATGTTTTGTACAACCTCTTGTCTGCGCAGTCTTAAGACGGAATGAAAACGGTGTAATTAATAGAGCGTCCACACGGTGCAGTGATGTCTGCATATTTTGCTCAGTTTTGTGGACACCGTCATGGAGAAGGTACTGCTGTGGTCAATTACGGTATTTAGACCGGTGTTTTAACGTTAAAAAAGGGGGTATAGCGTAGATAATTGTCGGAAAGCTGGAAACTATTTTAATCCCTTCATTAACATGCAAAGAAGGTTTCTTGAAGTTTGCACCAATTTTCCGCTTGTGCTAAGTACAGGGTGTCCCAAAAACAAAAAAAAAATTGAACTTTTTTCAGTTTTTCATTAATAACTCCTAAAGGAAGCATTCTAGACAAATTATGTTCTTCTGTGAATTAAAGTAGATAAAATTCTTCGTCTACTGAGCACAAATACTACTCTCTACTTTGAAAAATCACTGAGAAACAGCGATTTAAAATTGTAATGTTTTTCTCAACATATGACAATTTTCTTATTTTTCTTGAATCGTTGTTGAATATCTTCTAATCCAAGCTACTTACAGCAAATTTTAGTACATATGATTCAATGGCCGGTTAATTCTCTATAAACTGGAATTAAAATTTTACCTCTATATTAAATTGTTTAGGATGTAGAGGTATTTAAAGAGAGACGAGTGAAATAGAGAAATTTATTAAATGATAGATTACAATATGTGAAAGGTAAGGAAGACTTAATTTTGCGGCTCTCTCTTATTAACGTACATTTTTTTTAGTTAAAAACCCAAATTTTGCTATTGATACGCCACTGTGTAACAACTTATATCGTGAAGACTATTTTTTTTACCTTCATCAGTTTTATTAATATAACTCCTGAACGGTTGATGATAGGGAAAAAATATTTTACTCATAATTTATCTAAAACCAATTTGCTATGACTTGATTTCAAAATTGACTCTGTAACTTAAATAATAACTGATTTACAGTTTTCTCTATATCACGGTTCAGGAGTTATTCAACAAAAATAGCCGAGGCAATTTAATTTTTTTAGTAATGCTGTTTTTCAAACACTGTAAATCAGTTATTATTTAAGTTACAGAGTCAATTTTGAAATCAAGTCATAGCAAATTGGTTTTAGATAAATTATGAGTAAAATATTTTTTCCCTATCATCAACCGTTCAGGAGTTATATTAATAAAACTGATGAAGGTAAAAAAAATAGTCTTCACGATATAAGTTGTTACGCAGTGGCGTATCAATAGCGAAATTTGGGTTTTTTACTAAAAAAATTGTACGTTATTAAGAGAGAGCTACAAAATTAAGTCTATCTTACCTTTCACATACCGAAATCTATCATTTAAAAAAATTCGCTATTTCACTCGTCTGTCTTTAAATACCTCTACATCCTAAACAATTTAATATAGAGGTAAAATTTTAATTCCAGTTTATAGAGAATTAACCGGCCATTGAATCATATGTACTAAAATTTGCTGTAAGTAGCTTGGATTAGAAGATATTCAACAACGATTCAAGAAAAATAAGAAAATTGTCATATGTTGAGAAAAACATTACAATTTTAAATCGCTGTTTCTCAGTGATTTTTCAAAGTAGAGAGTAGTATTTGTGCTCAGTAGACGAAGAATTTTATCTACTTTAATTCACAGAAGAACATAATTTGTCTAGAATGCTTCCTTTAGGAGTTATTAATGAAAAACTGAAAAAAGTTCTTTTTTTTTTTGTTTTTGGGACACCCTGTATTTAGCACAAGCGTAAAATTGGTGCAAACTTCAGGAAACCTTCTTTGCTTGTTAATGAAGAGATTAAAACAGTTTCCAGCTTTCCGACAATTATCTACGCTACAAAGCTAAATTTCCTGGGCTAATTGTGCCTTGTTAAAAAAAATTGGAACGTGTCCGAGGTACCCGGCGTTCAAAGTGGTCGCGGAAATGGCTTCTGAAAAGGCACTAATATTCCCATATTAGATTACTGCGTGAACTACGTGAACAAAATTAATCGGAAAACGGTGCTACCGTCTACATGCACCGACTTGTCTGAACAGGTCACAAAATGTCACAGATATCTATGCTCTTTTGCTCAGTTATCGCTGCAACTGTACATTCTTGGCGCGGGATTCAAAAGTGCGCAGTTTTCCAGTCTACACGCAACGTTTTATCTGCAGCGTTTTGAACTGTGCAGACAAAAGGTTGTACAAAATATAGCGTCTGGACCGCAGAGAATTTCACTTAAGAATAGCGCTTTTCAACATACGATACCGACTTCATATACTCGTATATTCATGTTTAAACAGGCACTCACTGCTTGGTGAAAAGGAGTTCCGTTATGTTAATTAACAGTAGGTAGTGACTTAGTGAGTGGAGTGATTGATAAATAACTTATCAAAGTTTAGGTTTATTAATAACTCATTAGAGTTGTAGGAAGTTTCAATATAATATACAGGACGTCGTATTCTACGTGTACATATGTACATATTGTAGTGTAATATAGGCAAGACTTTACTATATTCCCTTAATTGTATGAAAGTTGTGCTTGTAGTTACCGACGAGTTGCAACAATGTATTTTCAAATTAATTTTCCTCAGCTTCTAAGGTATTTCTAGACAAGCTAAGTGAATGTACAAAAGTATTTGAATAACATGGCCTAAAATATGATCTACCTAACTGAGCAGGAGCTCGTAGCATAAAGTGGATCGGAGTAGTATTGAACACCCTAATACATATTATACAGACGAATTAGTCCAGTTACCTAAAAGTTTATACATATCATAATATGATCAAAATAGACTAGATAATATAACCAAAACTTAACTGGGATTTGGGTCAAAACAGCGAAAGCCCAGTAACAAATAATAATACCTAATATTATGATACAAAGTTTAAGGTGGATATTGTTTATCATATTATGAGTAATCAAACCTTCCTGTCTTACCATGCGGAGAATCAAAGGGCGAAGAAAAAAAAATAGTGCACTTTAATGTTCATATAAACGTATTAATGATCTTCATTCGTGTGATGGAATAATCGTGTTAATTAATAATTGTTGTAATTATTACATTAAATCATGTTTTATTCATTTCAATGTTAATCAATATAATATTACGGAATGTGTTATTGTATGGCAGAACAATGCGTTTTAACTAAAGTAGTTTCTGTTTGTAATGAACGTACGAGCGTCATTGTAAGTTCAGAGGATTCTGTAAAGTGTTTAACAATATTGAGGTAAAAATTTGATGATTTTTATCCTGGTCCTCATTAGTGTTTTTAGTTGAGCCCTGTGTACTGTGAATAGTTGTGTCGTCTGCCTTTTTACTTTCTTGAAGATACCGACCTGCAATATGGAAGTGAGAAGTCTTCACATTACTAAAGTTATATTATGCCTAATGAAATCATGTCCATCAGTACATAAAAATAGGATTCATACGGGGTAATAGTGATTGTATATCATACATTATGTGACAAAATTTCACTTATCTCGTTATGTGTTGACTTTGGCAACTTAAAAATTTTTGCCTACCTAATCGAACAAAGGTAAAAAAAGGCATTGATCTGTATTTATACGTTAAAATTCTGTTTTTCATCAACGCGGGCATAAGAGCTAGTGACTAGTGAATACAGCATAATTGTATGATTTCTTCATTAACCCTGACACGCCATAAAATAATGAGGCCTTAGTTATAAATCGACCCTCACTCAATTCATTGATCGCTGCCTATTGTTATACCAATAGATACTACTCGTGATATTATTGTTGCATTGTTGTTGGTAGGTAATTTTAGAGTGTGCGCCCACTCCCGCGCATGATTTGAAATGTAATACAATACATATTATTATTGTAAGAATAATGATGATCATCAGCTGTCAATATAATGACGATGATTTATTGTTATCAGAGAGTTTGATATTGAGGTTTGGGCGTTATTATTAGCTCGCTGTAGACGCGTTGGTGTTTATTATACCACGTACTGTATGAATAACGGCTTAACAAGGTTTTGATGTCAAAATCAAAATGTAACACATTTCCATGTTGTATGTTCTTCGGGTTTCACTGCGGGTCAAGTGGTTGAGTAACCGAGCTTTCGGCAGCGATACTACTGCCATCTTCAAGGTGAAGGGTGGAACATACAACATGTAGTACCTTCCAATGTAGGTATTCTTCTTCTTCTCTATGTGTCCTGTCGGGTCCCCCCGACGTTGACGACCACTTGGGAGAACTTCTCTGTCATGGGCAGTGCGAAACGGCTCCTCCACAGTCCTGATTCCGTTCCATTGCTGAATGTTTTGAAGCCAGAATAGCTGCTTCCTTCCGACCCCTCTACGGCCTTCTATCTTCCCTTTCGTAACGTGCTGGAGAATGGAATATTTTACTCCAGTAGGTATTATACTTAATGTCTTTTTATTCCTCATTCTCTGTGCATTCTATAGGTCCTAATTTCGAAATTCAATTTTGTCGTGTCTCATAAAAAAAATTCGCATTTAAAAGGATAAGAAAAAAATTACATTATTTAGTTCAAAAAGTTTTACAGTTGAACCTAAATAAAAAAATGGGAAGTGCGTGTTTCGTGCGGTATAGTTACTACGGGATTTTTTTTAACCAATTAAAGAAACTAAAGTAGAATTATGATGGAATGTTTGTTCAATGGATTATTTATGGTTATTATTGTTATTAAATACCTTAGATTATTGAAGTACGTAATCAAAATTATTGTTCATCATTTAAATACCTACACGATGAAGTGGAAAATTAGTTGAATGTTAGTCATTGGTAGCATCGCATGACCTGACACCTGCACACCCTGCAGACCGCAGACGATACAACGTGGCAAGCACAGGCACACTGCACTCCACGTACTTTGTAATAATATAACCATTGTTCATTTCCTTATTACAGTATTTTTTGTAGGTAACATTCATATAATGGTATTCGTATCACGTTCCCCGGCGCGTGTGGTTACATACCAGACGTACCTATCATTATAGTAGTATGAAATTATGCTTGTTTTATCAATGTTCTGAATGAGGTAGGTACACACTACAGTATAAGTAATTTATTATTTTATCGATAGGTAATAATATTTGTTTAAGGTGCGAAACAATCTTTTAGTTTATTTTATCCGAACAATTAAACTGACCGTGAATAGTGAATAGTTCACGTCCACTCTATTCTTCTCTATTCTTATCCTTATATATAACAGTTTTCTGGATGACACACAAAATTTACTTCCAGTCTAACGGTCTGCTCCATCGCGGCTTATTCCTTTGTGGAGTAAACAGAATAAACTATGCTTTTCTGCGCGACATATGCGTGCGAATGCTCACCTACAGGTAGTTGAACCTAAAGGGAAACATTCAAAGTGGCTAGTGGATCTCAAGAAAAATAAGAAGTTCATCACGGCGAAGCCATCGCAATTTTTAGCCGCTAATGTTCAATATATTAATGCCGCGTCGTGAATCTCTGGAGAATTTTAAGTAGGTATATATTTCAGTTGTACCAGTATATGTACCTAGACACAAACCCCTGAATCTCCTATTGTATGGAGAATTGTATACTGTTATGTTTCTGTTTTGTAAGATCTAATAATTGTATTATAGCATCATTGGAACCTCTGTAACATAATATTTTATAGGTAGTTACTGGAAGTAATGACACTCGCAGGTCGCAGGTAATAAGATTATGTGATTAATTATTATGTAACAGGTATATCGTCTTAACAACGACCACACTATAATAGATAATCTGAATCAGGTACCACTGAAAGTAATTTAATACTCTATACCTATTGTATTACTAAGATATTGTTCGAATTGTATATTGTAAAGGTTATGTATTAATCACCCTTTCGTTATCTGGATTAACTAAATAATAATATTTATATTGTACCGATTAATTACCTAAATTAATGTAGATATTATTGTGTTTCTTGAGTTAATTAATGACCGAAGCTAATTCGCATTTTGTATGTTCGTCTATAAAAACATTGTTGTGGATTGTATCGGGACTAGATTAGGATACATTTGTTTTTGTTGGAAACATCGTGGGGGATTTAATTCCAGTAAGTACCTACTTTAGAACATACATAACTTTCTCAACGTAATAAATGTTAGGATATATTTTCACAATGATCAATCTCAGTTTGTTGCTATCGGTTTTTGGAACTACCGCTTTACGGATTCATTTATAATCCCGACGTTTCGGAAAAACTTCAGTTAGTTGGGTGGGATAGGTACGTACGGTATTTGAATACAAAATACATACCTATCAAATTCAACTTCTGATAAAATAAGTCTCTGTGTAGTGGGTAACGAAATTCTGCTTCTAACATTTGTTTATTGTTTTATTAACGACTTCACACTTCATTACACAGTCAAGGTGTTTAGTAATCGGCCGGTATCAAGCTTTTGTAAAATTTTAAACAATTTTGCGGTTTTGTTTATAATAAAAACATTATAGTGCCGTATTTCCGTTCATTGTTGTTAACTTGTTAATCATTTTGTTCCTTGTCACGTTGTATTGGGAATTAGAGTGGTCCGTATTTAAGTAGTACAACCTGGCATAGAGCTAGGTGCCACTTTATAAGTTAAATAAACTTAGTTTGGGCCCGTCTTACCTCAGATAACAGACGGGCAAACGTGTTGATTCATGAAAATTTGTACACAATTAAGTGTTAGAGCCAAAGCTAGTTAGTAGGCAACCTTGTTCAGCCTGTAGCCCGCCGCCGTCTCCTGGATGTAGGACCTATTTTATTTTATTGGTCTTAGGAGCACAGTTTCATAGAGTACATATATTTACATATAAACATTACCAGCAAACAAACCATCAAAGGCTCTATACATTTACCATACCTGATAAGCATTCAGAAATTCAAGAAAGTACATCAGAGGAAAAAATATTTCAAATTACTAATTAACATAAGAGAATGAAACTTGAAAAGGAATACGTATACATATAGTCAAGATTATAAAATATTGGAAAAGAATGTAAAAAATTAGAATAATATAAATATACACAGAAATACATAATGTACAAATAATACATACATACATACACATACTTTCATACAAACAATACACATACAGCATACACACATAAAAATAATATGAATAAAAGATACATAGAATAATCGGAGCTAAGTAGATTGATATGGCGGAAATACGTACAATAGTCCAGTATCTAATAAAGTCAAATAAATTAATTTTAAAATTTTTAGTTAATGAGTTAAGTCAGCTTACGATTACAGAAACCATTGTCACATCTGTAAGTCATATGTTGTCTTGTCAGTAACCGCACCGAGGAACGAATTCTTTTACAGAAATTTCAGAAAATAGTCTTCTTCTTCTGCTTCATCTAGAACTGCGTCCTGTCATTGCTCGGAGCCTGCTCCTGGGACACAGATGTCCAACTGTCTCGCCATCTTTTATGAAAATCTTTTATTTATTTATTTAAACTTTAAGTAAACAACAAACACATATAAATATAAAAAATAGACATAGTACAGATTATAAAACGTTGTTCATTAGGGCGAACTTATCGCAGAACTGCGATTTCTTCCAGTTAACCCCAAAAAAATCTCTATTCTAAAGGTTTTGCTGTTCGTTATCGGATAGTGATACTCTGAAATAAATACCATGTTTTATGTTAGCTAAATCTCTGTTAGTTGTAAAAAAAATTATACCCCTATAGCGATATTCATGGTAAAGATCACGTATTATATATAATTGAGAATATGGGAATAATGTTTTATTCATTACTAGCGTAAGAACCCGTGCTTCGCTACTGTCAAATGTTGGGTTTGGATGAAGGAGTAGTTCAGCAATGGGACCCGAAACACATTAATCCATCTATCACATCATAAAGTAATGAGTTATACCTGCTCTCATCATAATACTTGCCTCCCTTGGTGACTTTCACACATACCAATCATGAGCCTGCGAGCATTCAGACTGCCCAACTACTTAACTTCTAACATCATGGGCTTGGATAGAGAACCTTTATCTGATATG
Source organism: Ceraclea dissimilis (assembly GCA_963576895.1). Taxonomy (NCBI): domain Eukaryota; kingdom Metazoa; phylum Arthropoda; class Insecta; order Trichoptera; family Leptoceridae; genus Ceraclea; species Ceraclea dissimilis. The sequence goes on from OY756360.1 coordinate 4,860,181, forward strand.
TTCCATTTCCCTTGTATGCAACCTTTGAGTTCATCCTTATGGAAGTATAGGTAATATAAGCATTAGGCGTACACAAACACTTAAGAATAATGGTTAATGTATCAATCTACGTCGAGAAATCATACAAGGGGAACGTTATTTTCTTTAATCATTTAAACATTTCTTTACCCTGTCTAAAGGATCTAATTTGTTAAAACTTATTCTCTTCATGTAACTATCAATGACCAGATGCTGTATGTTCTTAGATAAAATGAATATTCGGTTAGTGTCAATAAATTATGGTGAATTATCTACTTTAAAATTATCAGTTTAGATTTCTCGTACGTACAAACCTCTGTTTTATTTATAACTCACAGTTTTTGCTTATCCTTAATAATCCTTTTTACTGTAACTATGTAGTACCCTTTGTCGGCTGGTTGCAGAACAATTATAAGTAGCATTTAAAGAAAACACTCCTTGATGTAAATACATATATACTTATACTGTGCAGAAATATTTTAAGTGTGTTCACAATATTTGCTTCATAAATCATATTTGGGCAGAAGTTTTTATGTGTAAAAGAATTTAATTTCCATGGAGAATTAATATTATAAGCGCAGAAAGCAAAATTTTAGTGACATGCAGTATATTATGCTTGCATTGCATTTAAAGAAAAACAATCTGGCTTGTACACACAAACCCAAATAATAATTTGCACCTGTAGTCCGAATTGAAAATATATTCCCAGAGTCAAAGGAATCTTGCTTTACCACTTCATATCACACAATATACCTAATATTGTAATACTACTTACTTATGTCTAACAATTACTCATAAACTCACATTACCGACGACGTAGAATTTCAGTATAATGTCTTAAGTTCCCTTGTATTTATGTTTTAAAAATGCCATGATAGACATTATTGAATGTTCACCATGTACGACAAATGTACAATGCATATTAAGTAAACTGTTTACATATGTATGTCTGTATCTTGTTCACCAAAAGTGTAAATAAATAAAAATAAATAGACTTGAACTAATCCCACATAAATACTACTAAATATTTCCATCAGCAGATTTACAGCGAGACGAAATCACAACAAAAGAACATCAGCCGATAAGCGTCTAGCAGGATTATCCAATAAAAAGTAACTGAAAATTTATTTGTTGTCTTTCCTCTGCATAATATGACACACAGATGATCATACCATCAACACTGAGCTGGTTAGGTTAGGTTACATCTTGAAATACAAAATCATCTTTAGATCTGAAATAAATTAACAAACAAATATATTATTATGTTTCAAGAAAATAATGAATATTGAGGTTATGAACCACCAAATCAAAACAGACGTTAATAAGTAAATACTTTAAACCTTATACTCACTTTAATTCACATGGTGTTATTAAAAGTATTATTCTTAAAGATATACAATTATTATATTGTCATTTTACATTTATATTAGCAAACATTCGCATTATATCGTAAGTAAATATAATATCTCCGCTGTTTCGAACTGACACTTGACAAAACAAACAAAAGCAGAACCGCATCAACTATAGTACCACTGGTGTTAATACCAATGGGTTCGCGCTTTTGGGAGCCACGCGCCCTGACAGAAAAAATATTTCAATTACTTATCAATCTAAATCTAGTAGCGAAGTAGGTAAATTTACAATTGTTTATTATTTTATACCTATTATTGCGTATGCGTATTTCGTATTCTGATGTGTTTTTTTATTTTACCTATGAAAAATAAACTAATTTTACATCACTACCTCTTTTATGCGGACTTTTTATGTTTTAAATTTGGCCTTTAGCGCTATATTTTTACTACATTATGTATAAGTAAACAATTTTCATACCTATTGCGTAACATTTTTATTAAAATGAAATAAACCAGATCTGTATCACCACCTTCTTGACTATGTCTCAAAAATCCGTATATCAACAATGTATATTTTTTGCTTCATACGTTTCTACATAGGAGAAAGTGACGTAATATCTTTGGCACGGGCTTCGCGCAAACTTAATACGGCACTGTTACTTGTCACCCGCGACATCAATGCTACCAACCTACGATACATAACCAATGCCTTAGTATTGCCATATATTTAAAAGCAAGGCAACGCCGATATATCGGATGTTAATTAAATTGGGCGACTTTTTAATGAAATTATCGCAGTATTTTTGTACTAATATATTTTTTCATAAATACAAATTTGGTTAAGAGGTGTATACTTGTTGTTCAAACTTGTATGTTTCGCAAATTCATTTGGCAAAACGATAATTTCTCATACGTTGGCATCCTATCCTGTCTGTGACATGACATGACACTTCACATGACACAATATGTACTTGTTTGTTTGTTTACGTTAGAAATGTCACTGGATTTGGAGGAGATGTGTTCTAACCTTGTTTTAGTTGCAAATTATAACTTTATCCTAATGAAACAATAACTCAGCGTTGTTTTATAATAATTTCGTGATACTATTGTGAGTATTGAGTAAATGAATGCCACGTGCTGCAGATAATAACGGAAGAATATGAAAATACACATCAGACATGCAGTCTTAAAGGTATTCTATCAAATTCTATTCATTGAATACTAATTATTTTCTCCTATAAAAATTAGCGCCTTTAGTAGGTATCTACTTTGTTCAATATACATTAGGTAGGTACCATAGTCCATATAAATAATATTTCCTGTGGTGTGATATGGCAAGTATGAAATATTTGAAAAAAATAAGTAGAACATAATCCTGAGTGTTGTATGTATAGATATGACACAATTGTTGATAATAAGAGAAAAAACTCTAAGCCACTCTATAGAATAATGATATCTCTGATGCAAAAAATATGAAAGGTTGGTATGAAATATTGCTATGATAATTCTATATTTTGTTGTATCTTTTTTTATTTATGTAGAGAGAGCTAAAATTTTAGTTGCAAAATGTAAGTAAATAATACTTTTACATTTCACAATGTACTTTATAACTGTACCACCTTTCATTAATTTAAAAACAATGTATCTTTTTAAAAACTGACATCTTGGACTGGACACGACTGATGGCCATTTTTTTGAAAAACCTTGTATTTTGATGATTTGTGTAATGAAATATCTTAATCAAGACTACAAATTATTAAATTTTTTATATCCTATGTGTATCTTGGAAATGTTTACTAAATCCACTCAATTAATGAACGCACAAAACTATTTCATATAAAAGATTACCCCGGAATGAATTAACTGGAAATTGTGGAAATTGGACAGAAAGTATTCTCTGTTTCAAGTATGTTGTACGCTGGATCAGTAGTAATTCTATGGAAAAACTTTTGTATCCATGGAAACCCATGAGAGGGATGATGTGTAACGGGGAGTGAGAAAAATACGAACATACATACATATTACGAACTGAAATATTTATGTGGGATTTATTGAATACTTTTCGTATTTCATAACTTATTACGTATCACTGCTATCTGTATATGTTAGTAAATAAATATATTTTAGAAATAACATTATTATTCACATAATATTGTTGTAACCAAGTACTTGAGATGGATTTCATATTTTTATGAAACGTGATTTTTGAATAAAAAAGTTTTTGTATGTACAGGACAATCCCTTTAAAATATTATTTAGATATGACAACAATAACATATAAATATTATGTAAAAATATATTTTTTATTATTATAATGTTGGATCAAATCCATTATTTCTCTCTGAATATCGATATTATTTTTTTGCTTACATTATAGAGTAGGCCTTACAAAAAATCTGCTATTGTACCTAATATGTTGTCCCATACAGTAAGTAGGTATACCTACCAAGTAGATTGTGTAAGATGTATATTGTGCTTGGATCTAATGCCAAAAAGATACAGGTACTTTGTACTGTTTTCAGTTTTCCTAGTTTATCCTATGCTTTAACCTTCTGTTTGTGATTGTCTTTCGATATTAGTAATTTCGATAATAATGCGTAGGTATGGTGAAACGTCGATCTTGCTGTTATATTTTTCCGGCAACCCCAAAGGTTTTAGCTATGGTGTGTATTATTTTGTTTTAAATTAGGTATGTTCACTTAGTCGTTGAGGAAATTTACTTACCTAGTGGTATTGTCTCGTTTAATTATATAAAGTTTCGTAACAAAGTGTTTAACGAATCTTATGATTAAATTAACAAATATTGCAATTTACTATTAAATTATTCAGAATTAAAGTAGATGCGGTCTGTAGCACTATTTCTTTATTTCTGTTTAATTATTATTTCCAGTAGTATGAAAATAATTTGATTAGGTACTTCAGTAATCAAAGTTATTACCCGTCTACATTTCGTTTCATCCGTCTTGTCACACTTTTTGTATAGAATTACTATGTAGCCAGTGGCCAAGTTATATGAAACGCAATGTAATCGTTTCTTGTTTGTTATATTGTAAAGTAAAGTAGTATTACGTGTCTACTGTCTATGCTCTGAATTGATCATTCAGATGTACAGTGAATTTCGCGTTAGAAGTCCCTTGGAGCAAACTTGGTTTAGTGTTGCTTGATGTGATAATAAGATAAGGTTACATTTTTCGCTACTTTCAAATTACATTTCAGAACTTGTTTAAAAAAATAGCAATTTTCGACTTGTTAGAATAAACTGGCAACATTGTTTTTCTAACATGTGATGGCGGGTTGAAGATTTCATCGGAATATTTTTTCTTTTTCCAACTCGTAAAACTATATTTTCTTTAAAATTATTTCTCTAGCGCTACTCTGTAATATTTTCGGCATTGTAGGATATCTACTTGTAAAAGATACAATGTGAGAATATTGCGAACCTTTGACAGCTCTTATGACAAGATTCGACAATCAGGGCTACCAAAAATACAATCTTGAACTCCACTTGCAGCTAACGTCCGCACGGTGGCCAAGATAGAGGAAACCATTTGTATTATTTATTACGACATTGGTCATAGACAAATTATAATATTAGCACTGTGTGAAATTGTCTATTTTACGTCTTTATTACCTAACACTGTAGGTAGGTAGGTACGAGCATATCACACATAGGTCAGGTTTAACATGGTTTACGTATGGCGAGGGGGCGCGCCGTAGGTATTACGATACTTCCGTGGGAATCTAGATCACTTTGCGCTCACGTATCCGTCAGATATTTTTATCATAGATCGTAAATAATTTAAGACTGTTATTTTTTACCCAAGGTAAACACTCTACTAAATACTATTTTAAATCGTACTATAGTTTATAGCTATACCTGACAATTAGTAAAATTTTGATTGATGCATTATTACTACTAGCAAAATCGATGGCTTGGTATATATTTTATACTTGCGCCTCCGTATCTGCCTACCATTAATAGTTAAATCTTAATTATCTATTTGTAATAATAAAACCATATTCGTCTAAGTTTGCAAAGCTAGTTGTATCCGGGATTTATTTTATTTATTTTAAGGTACAGATACAGTCATATACCTACTTACTTACAGCAATACAAAGATAAGAGTAAAATTATTAACGAAGCAGACCAATTACATCTGTACAGAAACAAGAACAGCACAATAAACACAACAAACATCAACTTTTTTTTTTATTAGGCTTTCCAACAAACATCAACTTAAACTAACATATAAAAAGCGAAAATATAATAACGTATGTACCTACCCAATACATAGGTATATATTTATCTAAATGTAAGGATTGGAAGAAAATGATACTGAGAGGAGGCAATAGATACAGTTTATATAGACATAATATTATCTATCATAGCTACCTCTATTTTTAGTTTATTGTTGGAATCGTATGCTACCGAAGTACTTACTCGTATTTTGCGTTTCAGGGATTATTCTAACTGTTTACTATTTGAAAGGAAATTTTTTCTCTTTTGCATTAAGGGGTTCAGCCAGGTCTTTTGTCGACACCAGAAAATGAAGTAGGTAATTTTTACTGCAAGTTTTCTAGTATTTTTAATTCAAACGATATTTCGTTCTTTGCTAGATGGTAAACAAAAAATTGTTGAATGGTAAACCTTTTCCATTGAGACATTCACGTAGACTTCTACCCTCTGCTCGTCATCTTCTTTTTGTTTTGTGACGGATGTTTTGTTCAATGTAGTTATGATATTACGTGCAACTTGCATTAGACAGTTATCCTCCTCGTCGATTTGTATGCACTGTATTGCATCTGTAACATTAACACGTTTAAAGTATCGATGAAGGTGGGAGATTACGATCACCCGGATATTATCCACGTAACTGTCACAGTATATCTTGTTGCTACGCTATGCTACACTCTGTCTATAATCTAGAATAGATAGTATGTAGTACTAACAGAAACTTTACAACTTGTTCGTTTAGAAGGCTGTAGACCTTATGCGGCCGTAATCCCCCTAATCTTTTTATTGCATAGGCCATATAAAAAGGTTATTTTAATCCTATAGACCACATGCGGCCGGTTTGCTCGGGTAAAACTAATAATAATACTAATAATATTTGTAGTACAGTAGATTACCACTAACTTGGACAGAAAATGTATGGATTACGTATGTCAATTTTGTATATTGTACTTATTATCATAATAATTTGTAATTTATTTAGCAATTAACTCAAACATACGTCATTAACATATTGTAAACAATTTGAAGTTACCAGTTAATGATTGGAAGGTACCTAGGAAAGTTTAAAAAAAAATCTGGCATTCCGGTCGTATTCAAATAAATAGTTACCTCCTACGCATTCTTTGTACATTTTACGGTAATTCAGAAAATACCCAATGGAAATAAATTAGGTATTATCACTACACATACTTAACATAGTAGATGTAAAAATCAAATAGATATGTACATGTAGTGTGAGAATAATGGATTCGGAGAATTTTGGACTTGCATTTGGTTTTTTTCCTATTTGTAAATCTTGTAATATTATGTTCAGCGACGATCTATACATTAATGTTTTACTACCGCGTATTATGTTATTGTTTATTATTGAACGTTTACATGCATATTGAATTGTAATGGGTAGGTACATTTGTAAGTGAAAACACTAATTGTTTTTTTTTTACATTGTGAAATTAAACTTGAAATTAGAAAGATAAGTACTATTGAAAATAATAAATAAGGAATGATAATGAAACAAGGCATTAGCAAGCTTTTGTAAAGTAGGTATTGTATTATTGAGTAATTATACGATAAGACGGCAGCATTATTGAATATCTACCGGCAATCGACATATATAATACGTAGTAGGTGTGTAGTGTAGAGGTATAAATAAAGAAATAAGAACACCATTGTGTACTATTTCCTTTTTTATTATTAATTATTAATCGTTAAAGTGCTTTCTGATTATAGTTTTTTTTAGAGACCAGATAACTTTATAATCTTGTCAATAGAACTCGAAGTATCGAATCATATTAATAGTAAATCACATATTTAATAATTATTTAATTTGGATTAGTTTTCAATATAAAGATTAGGTATACCTACTGCTAAAGTACCTAATTGATTGATTAACAATGAATCAAAGTAATATAGCGATATATTAGCGATATTTTTAATTGACATCTATGACATAATTAATATCGAATTAATTAGTTCACGATATAAAGAGTAGGCACAATGCAAGAATAATTGATAAATACTTAATCAAAGCAATATAGTTAGATACATTAGCGATATTTTTAATTGACATTTATGACATAATTAATATTGAATTAATTAGTTCACGATATAAAGAGTAGGCACAATGCAAGAATAATTGATAAATACTTAATCAAAGCAATATAGTTAGGTACATTAGCGATATTTTTAATTGACATCTATGACATAATTAATATTGAATTAATTAGTTCACGATATAAAGAGTAGGCACAATGCAAGAATAATTGATAAATACTTAATCAAAGTAATATAGCGATATATTAGCGATATTTTTAATTGACATCTATGACATAATTCATTTTGAATCAATTAGTTCAAAAATTTAATTCTTCATTTTATTTCCCCAAGCCAGATATTTTTAAATTTATAGCGCTCTGTCCTCTCTGCCTACCCCGCAAGGGACGTGGCTTGAGGGTATAGATAGATAGATAGATATATTAAAAAAGTTTCAACTTTCGACAAATGTTTTAATCACAACGTCAAACAGTACGAAAGCTATACCTAAAAGATGCGACAACAGAAAAAAACAATACATCGATGACCAAATACTAAAGTTGAGCAATAAAAAAATATCGAGATTGGAATTTTTAAAATTAATGTCCCGAAAAAATTCGCCTAACACAAATATGTAGGTATCTTGTCAATTAAATGTCAATTTAAAATATCGCTAATGTACCTAACTATATTGCTTTGATTAAGTATTTATCAATTATTCTTGCACTAGTGGGTACCTACCCGTGAATTCACGGAGGTTGGTTTAATATGTTTTTGTGTAACCACTATTACTACTCCACCCTTCAAAATTCTTCGAGAGAACACAGGAAAATCACAAGGCTCCGTCTTTTCCCCGTCTTTCCAATATCGTCAAGAAAGTCGTAGAACCAGATTCACATCGTCGACTTTCTTAGTTGGTACCCACCCGTGAAAGCCACAAGACTCCTCTTTACCTGTGTCATTCCCATACTCATACTGCCACTCTACCACGGTCTTTAAAGTTAATCGAAGGAACACATCAGGGAAATCACAAGGTTCAGTCTTTTCCCATGCCCCTGCTATTGCTGTTGATAATGCTGCCCTGACAATGTTCTGATGTCATTGTAATAGGAACAATGTATCGTAAAGAGCAAGGGGGTTCCTGAGCATGGGTAACCCTGTGTGTCTTGTATTATTGGAACATGCCGAATATAGGACCATGCGAAACTTTTCGTAGCCAACATCTTCTTACAGTTGGCGAACTGGAATATAGTAGGTATATGGATTACTTTGAATCCCCTAATTCGTTGTCGTGAATCGTTATGTCCCTTCACATTCACTATATAGGATGTATTTGATACATATCCACTCCATGTGCTGTGCACTTCGCACAGTATTGAAGATCGGTCTGATAGTCTTCTGGTTTGGGCACGTTAAAAAAATAAACACTAAAAATAATCTAAGGTAACATTACCGTCTTTTCGGTAAGAGGTGTGGAGAATTGGTCGCTATTTGGTGTGAAAAAATATAGGGTCTTACCTACTTTCCATACTAATTTTACATACGTACCTATTATACCTACAGTAATTATGATTTGAATGACTCTATCAATAATTAATATAATAGGTAGGTAGGTATGTATGTAGTACTTGATTGTTTCAAAATCATACGAACCAACTGATAGTACCTATTCAAAACTGTTTTCATTCCATTTGGCTATACGTACCTACTATATATATAGTATGTAGGTATGATTCGAAAAACTCGATGCATTCTGTATCAAGTAGGTACGTACCTACCTATAAGTTACTGTATTCACCAAGTACCAATAATTCGAAATTTCAAAAAGTTTGAATTCACATTACGTCAAACGTATTGTTGAACCAACACTTTTCGTCCGATGTAAAGCGCTAGTGTAGAGAACATTTTCAAAATTTCATAGATTCGATCCGTTAGTTTGCATAATAATCACGGTACTATTTATTTTCGTCGCGCGCTGCGCACAGATGGACCGACAGACAGACATAGTACAATTATTTAAATTGATTGTGCTATCTATCTATCTATCTATACCCTCACGCCACATCCCTTGCAGGGTAGGCAGAGAGGACAGAGCGCCAGACAGCCCTATCCTTACACACACTCCTAGCTTCCGTCACATTCATGCAATTAGTCATACACGCTCTCCGATTCCTTTTACTCAAAACGCGTCCATCCTTGAGGATCTGGTCGACATGATCGGACCAGGTCAGTCTCGGACGGCCGCGCTTTCTCACCCCTCTTCGCTCATTCAGATATATCTTTTTTGTCATCCTGTCATCATTCATTCTCTCAACATGCCCAAACCATCTTAGTTTGTTTACTTTCATTCTTGTCACTACACCAGTCTTGCAGTCACTCATTTCCCTAATAACCTCATTCCTTATCTTATCTCTCAGCGTTTTCCCGCACATTCTTCTTAATGACCTCATTTCTACTGCATTCAACCCTGATTCATCCTTCTTCATCCACGTCCACGTCTCACTAGCATACATCAGGGTCGGCACCAAGACAGCATTGTGCACTAGCACTTTTGCTTTCATAGACACATTGCTACTACTAACAATCGGACCGAGCGCACCATTCGTCCTAGTACCGGCCAGCTTCCTTCTTTCAATGTCTCCATCACAGCGTCCATCTCTAGTAAACAAACTTCCCAGATATACATACTCATCCACTTGCTCCAGACAGTCATTACCAACCTTTATCACACAATTTGTCCTTATTTCCTCTCTTTCGAACACTAATACTTTCGTTTTATTTACATTCATTTTCATACCATTCATATCGCAGCTTTCGTACACACAGGATACTATCCGTTGTAACTCACATTCATCATCAGCCATCAACACTAAATCATCTGCAAACATTAACGCACATACTTTCACTCCATTTAGGTCCACACCAACATTCAGCTCATTCAGAGGACGCATGCAGTAGTCGAAGAACAGGTTGAACAACCAAGGCGACATGACGCAACCCTGTTTAACCCCTTTTGTGAGAGTGAACCACTGCGACAACGCAGCATTCACCCTGACACAAGCAGAGCTCTCCGTATATAGAGACGCGATTGCGCCAATCAGTCGGTCGCTCACCCCATATTCCGACAGTACACGCCACAGTCTTTCTCGGTCCACACGATCGTATGCCTTCTCCAGATCCACGAACGCGCAGAAGAGCCTCTGGTGTTTAGCCAGAAGCTTCTCCACGACCATCCGTAGGGAGAAGATCTGATCGGTGCACCCCCTGCCACTCATGAAAGCACCCTGCACATCCCATACTTTACTTTCAGTCACTTTTCTTACTCTTTCAATCAATACCTTTCCATACAGTTTGCCCACAGAGCTCAGCAAACTGATAGCCCGATAACTGCCGCATTCCAACCTTGAGCCTTTCCCCTTGTACAAAGGGCAGATGACTGCCCTCCTCCAATCCTCAGGAGTGCAGCCACTCTCCCAGCACAAGTTGAAGAGCCTCAGGCACCACTCGAGAATCTTCGGGCCACCTTGCTTGATGAACTGTATGGCCACACAGTCATGTCCCGCAGCTTTACCATTCTTTGCTTTTTTCAATGCAAGCACAACTTCATTCATACGTATTTCCTCGTCCTCAGCAATATTTACATTCATACTATCTGCTACATTCGTCTGGTTTGTACTAGTACCACTTTCATACAATTCTTCGAAGTATTCTTTCCATCTTTCAACAACTTCTTCTCCATTCATCACTAAATCACCATTCTTATCTTTGATGCAATTCATACTGTTTTTCTCACTTCCAGATCTCTTTCTTTTTACTTCCTTCCAGAATATTTTCAAATTCTCCTCGGCGTTCCTCGATAATTTCATACATTCCTCTTCCTCGAGTTTTCTCTTTTTCTGGCAAACCATTTCTTTCACTTCTTTCCTACACGCTTTATATATATTCTTCTTTCTTTCTTTCTCACCTCCATCATCTGGTTTCGCACCAAGCACATCATTCCACGCTTTCTTTTTCCTCACTACAGCATCCTTCACCTCATCATCCCACCACGCATCACCTTTTTTCCTTCCTACCAACGCTTCTCCACATACTTCTCTTGCACTCTTTACTAGCACCTCCTTCATAACATTCCATAGTTCACTCGTTGAGCGTTCCTCATCATCATGTACTTCTAGCCTTTCGTTAGTCAGTCTTTCATATTCATCCCTAACATTCGTCTCTTTCAGTTTTTCGACCCTGATTCTCCGGACAGGCTCCAACTTCCGAGCCCTCGAGCGCCAACCGGAGAAAAGATCAATCCTTGTTATCACAAGGAAGTGATCCGTCCACAGTCCGGCGCCCCGAAATGCCCGGGTGTCCTTTGTCGCCTTCCGGAGCTCAGAGTCCACACATACAAAGTCAATCATCGACCTTTCAATACGATCAACTCTCTCTCTTTGCCAAGTGTACTGGTGGATCTCCTTGTGTGCGAAGAATGTGTTCGCCACAAAGAGATCCAACTCCAAACATACTTCTAACACTCTTTTCCCGTTATCATTCACCCTATCATCGCCATGCAATCCCAACACTCTCTCAAAATTCTTCCTTCTGACACCGACCCAACCATTCAGATCACCTGCCAATATTACTTTTTCATTCGCTCTTCTTTTATCCGCTGTCTCCCGCACTAAGTTCCAAAACTCATCCTTCTCATCATCCAAGGCATCATTCCCTGGACCGTAACCTATAATAAGGAACAGCCTGGTCATGCCTACCTTGAAACGAATCCAGATGAGTCTCGGTCCTACCAGTCCATACCCATTACGCTTCACCATACATTCAGTCATTCTTTTTGATAATATAGCACCCACTCCCTGACGTCCATGTTCATTTTCAGGCACTCCAGACCACATCTCTGCCATTCCATTCACCACATCACAATCTCTATCCTTTCTTTTCGTCTCACATAAACACAATATATCTAAGTTCCTCTCATGCAAAACATCACGCAATTCATTCATCTTACCTTCCATATCTCCTCTTATATTCCACACACCAATCCGGCATTCTGCCCTCCTCTTTGCGCCCTCCCTGGTACTTGACGCGGCGTGATGGGTGGCGAGCCTCATCGACTCCATGCGTCAAGACCACCACCTAATTTCTTACATCTTAGGACCTATAGGTCCCGTGTCTTGGTTTCCCTCCACCATGTTAGTAGAAATGTATATATATACAAAATAATATAATAAGAATAGAAATATAAATAGAATAAATAGAACTACCACCACCAGAAGTATCCCACTACCAGCCGTTGAAAGTCCTCAAGGTCAGCGTTTTCGTCGGAAGTGGCCGGCACTGAGTGGGTTTTGAGTAAAAGCACTCGAAGACACACAACCACGATTTTGACTGGAAAATCACTGAAGGAACGACACAGAAGGTGGAATACACGAAATAGTATTAACGACAATATCGAGAAGAAACACGTGCGGTCACGACGGATGGTAGAGGGCTACTGATTTTGCGTTCAGTGGACGCCTGGGGACCACGCGTATGGAATAGTATGATAAAATGGCGTCTGAAAAACAGAGGACAAGATGGCGTACGAAGGCAAAAACCAGTAATACTAGGGGAAAAAGCTTATTAATTCCGGCACTGAGTGGGTTTTGAGTAAAAGCACTCGAAGACACACAAACACGATTTTGACTGGAAAATCACTGAAGGAACGACACAGAAGGTGGAATACACGAAATAGTATTAACGACAATATCGAGAAGAAACACGTGCGGTCACGACGGATGGTAGAGGGCTACTGATTTTGCGTTCAGTGGACGCCTGGGGACCACGCGTATGGAATAGTATGATAAAATGGCGTCTGAAAAACAGAGGACAAGATGGCGTACGAAGGCAAAAACCAGTAATACTAGGGGAAAAAGCTTATTAATTCCGGCACTGAGTGGGTTTTGAGTAAAAGCACTCGAAGACACACAAACACGATTTTGACTGGAAAATCACTGAAGGAACGACACAGAAGGTGGAATACACGAAATAGTATTAACGACAATATCGAGAAGAAACACGTGCGGTCACGACGGATGGTAGAGGGCTACATAAGGTACATGCATAAGGTACATGCAATAAAACGATTAAGGGGATTACGGCCGCATAAGGTCTACAGCCGTTTAGAATTATATCGTCCTTCTGGTGAATAACACCTCAAACCATTGCAATAATGCAGATGTCTCCTCCTGGTATACGAGTATGTCTTGCCTTGAAAGGAAATTACGTGCTCGATACGGATTGTGAGAACGTAAAGTAAGCAACGTTTATTTTGTCTATCTTATGTATCAATATGACTATCTGTTAGCTTTCCGCAACTTCTGCTCCTGAATGCGACACTTTCAAGCAATGGCGTAGCGCTTTTCTGAGCGGTAATGAAATGCTTTTGTAACATATTTGTTTTGTATTAATTCACGCATTTCATATAATTCTATTTAGTATTTATTATTATAAATAAATAATAAATAGAAAAATTATGTACGCACATTTAAATAGGATAGGTAAGTGAAAAATAATGATGTTGGAAGTGGACTGTAGAAACTTAGGATTTGTTGCCACTTACCTTGCCGCTGATTCCCGGTCTTCTTTCATAGTCATTCAGTGCACTGATTTGATCATTTAATTATCTTCAATTCAACTTTCAATTCAATATTATTATTCTCCCCTACGGGAATTAACACAATTATAACATAAACGTAACATTTCCCCTACGGGAATTCACTAAATTCAACACACGACGATTTTCACAAAACAACGAACTATAATCTTCAATTATTTTCAACCATGTTCATTTTCCCATTCTGAGGGGAGATTTTACCTATATATATATTTTTGTTTATTTATTTGTATCATATATGTGTCTCTTTGAGTTTGAAAAAATAAATGAGTTATTATTATTATATTATTATTCCATACCATTTTTTGCTGTTTTTTTTTTTTGGTATCCACAGCAGGATTATTTGTAGATCTACCTTCATGTAATTTATTCAATGTATACATGAATATTTAATAATTTGTCATAAAATCACGTTCTTATTAATATTCATGTGTTTATGTACATACTAAATAAGTATGTACCTACAATATGTATTATCTTATCGAATAATTTCCAGTGCAAAATAAATCAATTCAATCACGAACGTTTCATGATTTATAGTAGTAATAATATAGTTCTTCATCCAACTGTACGGCAAATATGGAAAATAAAAAAAAAAAACAACCAAACAAACACTATACAATATACATTATATGTACATGTTGTTCACATGATATGATTCAATTACACGTTATACTAATATTGAGGTTACGGCTTCAGGGCGTGTTTAATATTGCATACTATTTCTTTTTTTGTTACAAGTATTTAGTCTATCATATGCGTACCCGGATCCAAAGAAAAAAACTTTGCCTAACGAGGAAAATTTTTTATGCACACGTTACGTTAATTGAGAGAATTTAAACTTAAAGATGTGGATTCGATTCTCCATTTCGTTTATACTGACAATTTTTACCAGAGCATAAGTCTACTGTTCCCAGTCTGACCCGGAAATATACGATGCCAACTCGGAGCCCGGAGAACATTACTCAAACCCGGAGAGGTGGCAGCCCTAGCTGTTATTGGTGTTACAATTAATTCTCCTGTTAACACCGCAGCTAATGACGACATATTGGTTAGTGCAATTACCACGCGGCTTATTCAACCCAACAACTTTCCTTTTTCAAATTGGTTCACAAAAATTGCCCCCATTATCGTGCGTTATGGAGTTCGTTTCGTACTGACTGAACACCAAAATATCTCTAGTTCGTACCGTTTTAGTGACAGAAAAAATATTTTCAATATCCTATTCGTTCTTCTCGGGTGTTTCGTACGTGTTTGTTGATGATGGTGTCGAGCTTTCGGCTCCTTGCTTGAGTCATCTTCAGGACGAATATAGTAGTTTCTGCGTTATAATGAACACATTGTTGCTCCTGTTGAAAAATAAATTGATGTATAGCTCTCTTTTTTTATACTTTTCTCTATATCTTGAACTCGCTTGTGTCTAATTCAGTCTAACTTTTCCATTTCATCGATTCCTTATGGAGCAATGGACTCCATCACTATATTAATTTAGTTGTATAATGTTGAAACATGACTATTTGTTGCATATGTGAATATTTAGAAATCTTATAATGCACGAGTAATTAATTATATATCACCGGTTCTACAAACGCGAATGTCGTTAATTATTAATTAACTGTTAGTCCAAGAGCCCGCTGCTTAATTTATGACGTATCTGTTTTTTGATCGAAATGTGGTATAAATGATAGCTCACCAATAGGGTATTACATCGCACTAGGGTTGCTTAGTGCGATGTCCAAATGATGATCCAAAACCGAAATTCATTTAAAATACTAAAAAAATGTATTTAAGCTAAATTGGTTGAAAATTGATAAGAGCTACAGGAAAATAGTCAGAGAACAAATTATTTACCATAGTCTTAGCTACAAAACGAGCTATAACTTATGTTCATACATCTAATAATTTCGGAGTTATTGCAATAAAACTCAGTGACGAAAATTCTTAAAATTTAGTTTTTCACAAAATAACCAGTGATATAGCGCCGCAGGCCAAATTTTTTTTTCCATAAAATGTTAGTAATAATGGGTGGAAGAATGTGAAAGAAAAAAAATCAAACTTTTTTTTTTTTTTTTCAAAAAAATTCCTGGTTTTTGACCGGCTATTACGGGTAAACTACTAGTCCTATGGAAAAATTTACTTTTTTTGTAGAGAATTTAGCAAGGATTATTTTTGTCATTGACTACTTTCTCCTATCTCTTACCATATTCCTATAAAATGCGAAAAACCGCGAAGAGGGACCTTTTCGGGGGGGGGGGGGCAGGGGGGTTGCGGCAAGATTTTGATAGGCAACCCTAGTGCGATGTAATACCCTATTGGTAAGCTATCGTTTATACCACATTTCGATCAAAAAACAGATACGTCATAAATGAAGCAGCGGGCTCTCGGACTAGTAGAGATACAGCAAGTATACGTTCATTACTGATGCGGTTAAACAATATAACTCGATGTTTCGTATACATTTGATTTTATGGTATGAATCTCAGTGACTATATGAAATCAGGTTTCTGCCTTTCAGTATTGTAGTATAGTATTAAGTATTATACTCTCATGGATTTTGAAATACTTGAAATATCTACAAATATGTGCTTCAATTTCTTATGATATTCACAATACTTACTTTCCGTGTCCAAAACACTATCAAATTTTGTATCTCCAATGTTCGGCCACCCGGACACCCCTGGCATTCGTCAGTAGTGCATCTTCGGGCGTGCATATCACTCGTGTTTGGGGACATGTAAACAGGTGAGTGTGATCCTGTACCTCACCACACTAACAGGTGTCTTCCTCTCTGTAACCCCATTTTTTGAGGTTATGTGGGCCCAGCGCATTCACGCCAAAGGTGCACCCGTCGGGTCTCCGGTGAGCCATCCATCTAAGGGGGGGTGGGGGGGGGGTGGACTTCAGGAAGCTCTTCCTTGACTTAACGTAACGATAGTATTTGATAAAGTATTGAATGTACTGAACTCAGATGCTACATTGGTTCTGTAAAGTGCGTGTGAGGACGAAATCACGTATGGGAAAATATAAAAAATGTGATAAAAAATTCGGAACAATCAGAAGAATAAAATTAATTATACAAATTCGGCAATAAGATGACGACCAAAAAAACCAGCAAATCTCTACCTAGTTGAGTAGAACTAACTGGGTTACCCGTGCTTCGCAATGGCAAATTTGGATGGTGAAATACATATGTCGACCGTATGACCCAAAACGCGTTCATCCATCTGTTAATCAAAATACTTAGTTACGGTGGCTCTATAGAGTATAATGTATGTAACTATCAACCCGTCATTTTTCTATGTTTAGATTTCTAACTTTTTACTTTTAGAACTTTGCTCTATAATCTGAGCACTTGGATTCCCCATTCTAATGGCGTCTCCCGCCATGACTTGAATAATTTAAAATTTGAATAAAGATCTCTGTTTTAATTATGAAGCTATTTCATGAGATTCCAATCGCGGCGGTACGCAGTGACTGAATCATCTCGATCACTTATGCCCGATTCCACCAACTAACACCTAGGAAGCAGACCCCTAAGGAATTTCCATACAAAAACACAGATAATTTGAGTGATTATTATAATTATCATAACCTTTAAGATATAAATCCATACAAAATACAACATGCAGCTCTAGAATTAGGAGTTTCGAACGATTGTTGGATATTTTCGTTGATTGATTGTATTTTGAGCTCGTAGAATCCAGGATAGTATCCGATTCCTATGATTTTCTGCAGTTGCAATTGTTGCAAATGTACTACATGTCGCATTCAAGTTGGCAGAAATAGAACCCTATCTAATCGTTATATTAGAAACATTCTAAACTAAATTCACATTTCAAACGCTTGGAGCCAGTCTTCAAACGTAACTCGTGAAGAGTCAGTCTTCAGACTTTAATTTGTCATCATTGTTGAAAAGACAGTGACATCGGCTTCACAGACGATAAAGAAAATAGACGAATGAAAAGCTGATAATTTTATCCATGGAGAATACTTCTCTGTATTTCGCCGTTTAGTTTACATATTGTTATTATTATTTCGTATTTCGATTGAAAACTTGAATTAGCTTTAACCGTCTGAGTCTTATGAAAGCATTCATCCCTTTTGCTTTTCATTCTTGTATCCCGTGTGATTTCTCTAGCATATACCTAGATATATATTACTAGCTGAGTTACCCGCGCTTCGCAACAGCAAATTTAACAAACCAACTCGACACACTTTATAGACTTGAGGTGGACAAAATGTGACTTAAAATCTGAATTTCTTTTCCAAAGCCCTTTCATACGATACCACTCTCGACTTCACACAACCTTTGGATCCCCTCATCATCATGGCATCGCCTAGGAAAAGTATTTTCTCCAAAAACCGGCGACATTAGGACACAGCCTATATATATTATCGCAAATGAATATTCAAAATTTTCTCAGGAATCCATAGCAAAATGCGGGAGTTATGCGAGCACTTACAAAAATCAGACTTTACCTCTCGTCTGAATCTATTACTGAATCGTACACATATCTACTAGTATCTACTAAGACTAATATTTTATACGTATACTTTATTTTATTTTATAGATAGATGTGTAGTACATACTACATAGACCGCTAGATTCTAGCAGGTTGGATCCCGTCCTCTTTGTTATGAAAAGATACCGAGTACCCGAGGGTGTTGGTGGGATATAAAAGAATATTCCACACAGTTATAAGTATTGGATGTTTTGTGTTAGGAAGCGCTTCCGAGCAAAAATCAGTTAGGGCGCTGCTCTCCATAATCCATATAAAGTATCTATCTATTATGGTTTTCAAAACGACTTTGTTGTGTAGAAGTGCATGAAAATACCTATTTAATTTAAAGAAAGCAATAAACTTACGGGTTACTGGTTAGGGAGTTTAAATAATAAATCTGTAGGCAATGTCTGCCAACCAACCACTTGTGACATTGATTTGAAATGCACAGTGCATACATATAAGTGCATGAAAAAGAAGAAAAATCAACTAGGTAAATAAATATGAATAATAATTTTTGTTTTTGATAGAATCTGTTTTGTTTTTGATAGAATCCTGATCCCAAAATGTTATAAGAGTAAGTACCTTAGTTTAAATTATGTTAATATTTGTGAATATACTTTTTAATATAGTTAAAAATATTATAAACAGAAATAGTTTGAAAACAAAAATAGTAAGAAAAACAGAATGTAATTCAATTCCACTTAGGAAGCCAAGCTGTTGCGTTAGCAAAAATATTTGTGGTATTAAATAAATATTGGAAATTGTAAGTGTTTCTGTTATCGAGGTCACCCTTAGTTTTTTCCATATAGATTATGACTATGGGAAGGGGATAGCCTAAATTTAGAATAGTCATTATAGTCCGAGAGCCCACTGCATAATTTATGACGTATCTGTTTTTTGATCGAAATGTGGTACAAATGATAGCTTAAAAAAACAGATACGTCATAAATTAAGCAGCGGGCTCTTGGACTATTAGCTCTACTAGGTATATAGTTGTGCCAGAAAAGCCACAGTGTAAATATTATATTGTGCAATGTACGCTGACAGGCATTTGTGAAATTTAATTAGACTTCCGGAGAGAAATGCCTGACCCGTCAATATACTATTTTGTAGTTCACTTCAACTGTATTGTGATAGTGCTGGGCTAGAGTGTATGCACGAGTCCTGAACCCTAATTTAGGTAAGTTTACTGTTTATTTATTACAACCACCCCATTCCAACTCATCAATTTTATTTATTTTTTTATTTCAGAAAAATATAACAACAATACATTCAATACACTACTACTACAAGTATAATGAAATTACCTCTATACAATGTTTAATAATGAAAAATAAAGAAATGAGTATTGAAATATTATATACATTAAAATTATTCATACTAGAAACAGAACTTAAAGCAAATTGGATATAACTATTTATGTCTCCCTAGAACCCAAACGGTCATGTGTTGGGTTGGGACGTCGCTCTGTAGGTATATTGCTATTCACGGGATATAATATTAATATTGTTTTTATACTTATAGTATGCTTGATGTTTGATATATCTCCAATCCTAATGCTGATCAAACATATTGTAACAGTATACAAAGAATTCTGTCAATGACATTATTATTTTGTATCGTATGGTGTACTTACCTACTGTACCTACTGGAGCCTAGATTTCTCTATACAAACCTACACACACTAGTGGTAAGGCAACAATGGATAAGTATTGTTGTAGCATCAGTACTTGTATGTATATTCATTATTATATTGTCGGAGTCGGAGACTGGTTGGTAATAATGGAGTTCTCACGCGATCTGCATCCACTAGTGTAGCCTCGGAGGAGCCGCTGTCATTATCCCAATAGACTGTCAATGTCACTCTTTAAATACCTACCTGTGCTTTATTCATTATTTCGCCATATTATACTAGGACGCTAATTAATATCTACAATGTCGTCTATATAATTACGTTGTTGATTGATGTCAACATTCAACCACACAAATTTTCATTATGGTGTGTTGCATTAGGTCATATGATTTGAGAGGTAGGATGGAATGAAAATAATTTGATTAGGTACTTCGATAATCAAAGGGTAGGATGATAGGTGAAGAAGTAATGCTGGCTCAGGACGTCCCTTATTTGTTTCATTTATATTTTAGTAATAATTTCTGGTGAATTCTCTTTGCCAAATCAATCATGATATGACGGAAGCATTACTAATTATTGTTGGTAATTCCAATATTGTTACAAGGAAAGCAATCATATAATAGATGTGAGAACATGGATGTGAGTGAGTGAATATCTTTCTAAGATGTATTTTGCCATACATTGTGTTTTAATACTTACCCTACAATATAGATAGGTCCGTAGTACGAGTATGTCTGTGAGATAAGAATATTATTGTGTATTTCTCTTCGTATATTTCTATATATATTTCAATATACATCCATTCATTTTACCTTTGTTATAATAAAACAACAGTTTTGTTTACTGGAAGAGAATCAATGGAAGCGTTTCATATTTGCATACGTATTATATGTTATGAATAATATAACATAGTATTGAGTATTATTTCAATCACTCGACTTTATTTTATAAAGAAAACAAATGATTTTCCTCCATACCTCTTCCTCCTTTCATGAATATTATTATAAAACATTTCTATATTTATATTACTACTAATAATAATATGACTAAGTTAGACAGACTGAATAAAATCCATCGTATACCTAGTAGGTTGAAACTCTTCGAAAGCTATTAATCGTTCTGCTGGACTTTGTCGCAAAGAGTAACTTTATTTATATTTGTAAGTATGAGGTTATCCCCACACGATAGTGTGCAATATTACATATTATTTAGTATGTACATTGTTGACTACGTGTTACGATAGTATCAGTTGGTAATACATTGTACCTACACCTACCTAACGATGATTCACCGTGTCGATCCATGTCAACTTTCTCCATTATTATATTCATTCATATATTCTTTGATGTTCCGTAATCTCCCACTAAATAGTGTAAAAATACCATCCAATAATGTATTGATTGTTCATTGAAATCGGTATTTATCAATATTCGAATTACAACTCCCACTTCTGCGATTTCTCTAAGATCCCTATGGCCCATATGACTCACGTGTTGTTAGGTTAGTATAACTAACTATACGCTACAAAAACATATTTGTTCTTAATTTCCATTGAAGCGTTTCACGTCCCTCTGTGATACTGATCAATGATCATGGACGTCAGAGTTCCAGGTGTGGTAAGTGCGGAGACATATCGATATATCTTCGTTGTCCACATCAAAATTAAAACACCTTAATAAATCTAAAATCATTTAAAGGCCACTTTAAAAAAATAAATCTAAAGTGAAAAAGGAGGACTTAGAATATTGGTATATTTAGAATTAGAATAAGGTATAGTTATTCGCATTTCACTTGTCTATAACAAGTGGTTTAATGTCTATAAAAATGATTTATGGTTGAAGTACCCAGCAGTTATTTGAAGGTGAACGTGCGATATAAAATTAAATTTTCGGAGGTATTTATCCAACCGAATGAGATTTATTTTGACAAAGATTTCAATCCTCTTAAGACATCGGGCACATCTTATATTAAGAGAGCTTAGGAGAGAAAATGAATAGTATTTTATCTTACTGTGTTAGGTAAATTGACGTGACAGAATGCCTACGGTAGGTACCTATCTTGTCTCCATAATAATAAGGAGACAAATAAGAAAAAAGAGTGGGACGATGTTAAATTAAAATTTGATTTCATATTGATTACGTATTAGTCTTTGATTCTGTTCTTGATGATTATTTCATTATATTACGAAAAGAATAAAAAGTATATTAAGTACTTGATTTAGACGACTGTCGCCGACGTCTTTTCTCCGTTCTTCGGTCAAAGTCTTTACGTATTTTCAATAGAACTTATTGAAGTGCATATCAAATAAAATTTTCCTTGATAACATTTTATCACGGTATGAAATTCTTCAAAATTTTCCGTAAATGGTAATGAGTAAATATTAGTTACATAGAAAATGTCCCAAGAATTTATGCGACGCAAGATTCAACATTTCCATAGAATTCGTAAGTTGGGTTAATTTATTATAATGACTTTTCTTGTTGTATGTTTTATAAAGTAAAGTTTTCCCACGCTCACACATATTAGTAAGAAATAAATGTATTAGATTATGACATTAATGATTGTTTTGAGGAAATAACAAGTTTTAAGATGGGATTTACTTTCCTTAACCCTTTTTACAAATCTCATCATTGCCTTTGTAGTTTCTATCTCTCTCTCCTCCGTACTACAGCTTACTTTACTCCCAACTTACGGCGTGAAATATCGCATACGTTTCCGTAAATAATTCTCTATAGACCATCAAGTTTATCGTATGAAATCCTAGTTGTATATTTACAATATTAAGGTACCTACGCAGTACGCAGTTACAACCCTATCGCTTTCCCTTGAGATTCTCCCGTATTATAACACGACCGCGATACGGGAATCTGGGATTCTGGGATTCTTTTATTTATTACCAACCCCCATTTCTACACTAAGGTCGCGAAAAACCGACTCGTACGATTTGTAAAGGAAATCGTTTAGTAGATATAATTTGTAACGAAAACCTTTGTGTGCGAATTCTTTAGAGCCGCTCCGTATCTCTTGCGGGATAGATGAGATTTCAATTATCTGTGACAAAAAATGAACTAGAAATTTTATCTTCTATTTCAACACCAGTTTTTTCACTGCTGGCCTCTTACAAGCACTTTCATTTCAAGATTACGTCGCCTACCCAGTTCTTCGATATTTGTTTTGTTTACCCATGATGACCATTTAATAGCTCGGCTTGTCCATTATTGTCTACCTATCACGTCGTCCCGCTATGTGCCCTTCCATTGCCATGTGTCTAGTTGTATGATACATGACGACCACAACTCTTAATTTTCTCATTTCTTATTCTGTTCCTGATACCTGCCCCGACGAGCTTTCCATGGATCGTTATGTACATTTCAATCTTTGTTTTCTTTTTGTATGATGGACACAGGACAGTCTCTTACACTTTAACGAGAATATGAAGGGAACATTCTCCCTATCTCCATACCATTTTTCTGTAGTTACTGTACCATCGCAATACAAGATAATATAATAGGATGTGTATACACGACTGACTGACTGTTTGTGTTGTACCTTATTATAATCTGAAGTCGTTACCTTACAGGATAAAACGTGGGATACATTTCCTTTTTTTTTGTAAAAGATTAAGTTGGTGGTATTAGATACCGCCGAAGCAGACCTAGTAAATACGGTAAGTACTAAGTAAAGAAAATAAGGTAAATACACTCTTATCGGTAGATATATAAAAAAATAGGTAATAAGTATTACCTATAACAATTAATTATATCCTACTTTCAGGCCAACCACTGGTCTATGAGTAATCTGTTAAATTACTTGTATAGTATCCCACGCATTTTTATTTTAGTATTTATTGCCTTTATAGTCCAAGAGCCCGCTGCTTAATTTATGACGTATCTGTTTTTTGATCGAAATGTGGTATAAATGATAGCTTACCAATAGGGTATTACATCGCACTAGGGTTGCCTATCAAAATCCTGCCGCAACCCCCCCTGCCCCCCCCGAAAAGGTCCCTCTTTGCGGTTTTTCGCATTTTGTAGGAATATGGTAAGAGATAGGAGAAAGTAGTCAATGACAAAAATAATCCTTGCTAAATTCTCTACAAAAAATGTTAAGTAATTTTTTTCGTAGAACTAGCAGTTTACCCGCAATGGCCGGTCCAAAACCGAAATTAATTTAAAATACTAAAAAAACGTATTTAAACTAAATTGGTTGAAAATTGATAAGAGCTACAGGAAAATAGTCAGATAACGAATTAATAACCATAGTCTTAGATACAAAACAAGCTATAAATTATTTTCATACATCTAATAATTTCGGAGTTATTGCAATAAAACTCAGTGACGAAAATTATTAAAATTTAGTTTTTCGTAAAATAACCAGCGATATAGTGCTGCAGGCCAAAATTTTTTTTCCATAAAATGTTAGTAATAATGGGTGGAAGAATGTGAAAGAAAGAAAAATCATACTTTTTTTTTTCAAAAAATATCCTGTTTTTTGATCGGCCATTACGGGTAAACTACTAGTCCTATGAAAAAATTGACTTAACATTTTTTGTAGAGAATTTAGCATGGATTATTTTTGTCATTGACTACTTTCTCCTATCTCTTACCATATTCCTATAAAATGCGAAAAACCGCGAAGAGGGACCTTTTCGGGGGGAGCAGGGGGGGTTGCGGCAGGATTTTGATAGGCAACCCTAGTGCGATGTAATACCCTATTGGTAAGCTATCATTTATACCACATTTCGATCAAAAAACAGATACGTCATAAATTAAGCAGCGGGCTCTCGGACTATTAGGGTAAATAAATACATGGACTTGAAAAGGTTTGCTAAACGGTGAAAATATTGCCAGTTCATGCGCAGTTGCTTTGGAAAAATTAGGCTTCATCTAATGACATAATTAATCAACATCAGGGCCCTGAAGGCAAAATGAATTATTAATTGAAAGGTTTGATTGGAAAGCCAATAACTACAGACTCAGGAGCCCTGAAAGCGCCGTCCTATTAGATGTTCTTGGTTCAGATTTCTCGACTGATGATGTTTATATTTAGAGTTAAGTTTTTATTATTAATACTTTTTTAACTATTATTCCTTTTCTTTCTTTCAGGAGCTCCATCGTCTCCCATGATGCCAGGAGGAGCCACTCCAGGGACTCCTTCTTCCAAAGTGAAGGTAAGTCACTAAACCTAAACATATTACTACTACTACTCTTCTTTTCATCTTTAAAAATTGTTTAGAAGCTGCCCAGTTGAGAGAAACTTATACAACGTTATTTGATATAGAAAGGAGCTGGACTTGTACACACAAACCCATATATTTTCCTCCACGTTTCGCACCAAGCTAAAACTCTGTACTATAAAGTGCAGAATACATCGTCACCGCCGAATCTGGAACCTAACATTGAGGAAACCAACTGCGCCAACTGCACCCTCCAATTTTATAGGCATAATTGTATATTGTGTTTCTTGTACTGATGATCATAAAATTTGCAGGAGAAGCCGGCAGCGAGGACTAAAGTCGTAGTTGCTCTGTATCCATTCAAAGCCATCGAGGGTGGAGACTTGTCCCTGGAGAAGGTAAATTATATTCTGTATCTACTAACAAGTTGGGATAGTTTGGTCATGTTGTGGAAATAATTGGTGAAAGAGCAACAGAAACCAAGCTCTAAAACTGAAAAAATACTACCTACACAATTAATGGAACGCTGGTAAGATCCTCAGACTGGTAGAATGCCCCCCCCCCCCCCCCCCCGCTATTTTGATTTTTTATTTATCCTCCTGTATGCCAGACTCTAAAAAGTCAGTAGGTGTTCATAAAACTCCCATGAGACAATTCACATTGTCTTCAGCAGGAACATTCCCCATGTACATATACTGGAAGTCAAATAAAAAATGCTTTATGTTTTTTTATACACACACGGCATGAGCTGGTTACACTATCATTGGGATATGCTGTTATGGTGTAGTAGATAGAAAGAAAAATGTTTAAAATTAAATTTTGGAACTGGCTACCGAGCCCATTAAATACAGTTACCTACCTTACTAAACTACCCCCTTTCTCATATTCTTTAGGGATGTGAAATATAATATGCATATATATTTGCTAGTTGTAGTAGGTACTCTGTATACAATGTTTTGCACTGAAATATTTATTTATGCAAATATCTAATTTGTATGATATTTCCAGGGTTCCGAGTACGAAGTGTTGGATGATTCTCAGGAACATTGGTGGAAAGTGAAAGATGAAAATGGGTATGTTAATTTTACAACTTGTTCTCTTTATACTTCCCTTACATTTGTGAAATTCAAATGAATGCAAATATAAGGCGAGATGATGATGATGTATATTTACATATTATTTATTAGGTACATATATGTCCTACCAGCAGTGCCTCTTGTCTTCCCAGTGATTCAGATATACATATCTATCTGTCCGTGTGGTTCTGTAGTTGCGGGCATGCCCAGCCCATTCATTGCCCATATCCAGCTGCTATAATTATCTTTTTGTATTCATATAAATTTTGTGTATTTTCTCCAAGTGTTATGCTACGAGTACAATGCTTGGTTTACTATTTGTTGTTTTTTTAATTTAATTAACAACCAATTTTTACTTCTGTAAATTATCATACCTTTGGGTGTCTTTTCCTCTGTCCATAATTGTGTTGAAATATAATGATTTGTTTCTTTGCAGATTGGTTGGTTATATTCCTAGCAACTATGTAAAGGAGAAGGAATTATTAGGATTACAGAAATATGAGTGAGTGCTGATTCATTAATCATTTACAAAAACTTAAAATAAATAATGCAATCTCTAGAGTTGGGTATTGTTATTTTAATTGTTATTTCCCCTGTGCTTTGCAGATGGTATGTAGGGGATATGTCGAGGCAGAGAGCTGAGTCATTACTCAAGCAAGAGGACAAGGAAGGATGCTTTGTCGTTAGGAATTCTTCTACTAAAGGAATGTACACATTGTCATTATATACTAAAGTGTAAGTTAACAATATTTTCGTCCAATATGAAAATCAAATAATCATCGATATTTCACAATGTACCTAACATGCATCCATCTATTGAAAATTACGCAAAACAATCTATAATTTGAATATTGTTTTTGTGTTACAGTCCTCATCCTCATTCGAAGCATTATCACATCAAAACCAACGCCCGTGGTGAGTTTTACCTGTCGGACAAACACTGCTGTGGTTCTGTGGCAGACTTAGTCAACTATCACAGACACAATAGTGGAGGACTGTGCTCCAGACTTAAGACATCACCATGTGATAGGCCAGCACCTGCTACAGCTGGACTTAGTCATGGTAGGACATGTTTATTCCATCTACCACTAACTCTGTATGTGTGTTCCCTTCAGACATAATCTTATTGCGATGTTATTCCAGATAAATGGGAAATAGATCCTTCGGAGCTGGTTCTCCACGAAGAGTTAGGATCTGGCCAGTTTGGAGTTGTACGGAGGGGCAGGTGGAGAGGCTGTATGGATACGGCTGTTAAGATGATGAAGGAGGGCACCATGTCGGAAGATGACTTCATCGAAGAAGCTAAAGTCATGACGTTAGTATATTGCATTCATCAGATTTACTTGTTAAACAATGTGCTTAGACTTTCATGTGTTCACAACTACAATACATATGATAAAGAAGCAAACAATAGTTCCAATGGATGTCTGATTTTATCAATGTATCTCAAGCAATTCAGAAAGATAATAGAATAGAAAGATAACCATAGTGGGTGATAAACTTTGTTATTATAATAATGGAAGAACTTTCATACAACTCTAGCTGTTGTTTAGTTATGGTTTGCAGGAACTTTGCAGAAAACAAAAGTTGTAGCGGAACATATTCTTCTAACTTGTCTGGTTTATTGTATTCAAGTCCATGTAACATAGTTGTTGTGGAGAATTTTATCCAATTTAGATGTTTCTTCTTTTAGTAAGCTCCAGCATCAGAACCTGGTACAACTGTACGGAGTATGTAGCAAACATCGACCTATCTTCATAGTGACGGAATATATGAAGCACGGCTCCCTACTCAACTACCTGAGGCGGCATGAGAATACACTGTCAGGAAATGTTGGAATGCTGCTAGATATGTGCATACAGGTGGGTAGATGAAACCTTACATATCTGTCTTGTAACTCCATGTCGTCAAAGAGGTGTCCTGCCACATTGAGGATCCTGTCATATTGTTCAATAAAATTCTGTTTTTAGGTTTGCAAAGGAATGGCTTACTTAGAAAGGCATAACTACATACATAGAGACTTGGCTGCCAGGAACTGTCTAGTCGGCTGGGAGAATGTTGTAAAGGTGGCTGATTTTGGTTTGGCCAGATACGTCCTGGACGATCAGTACACAAGTTCTGGAGGCACTAAATTCCCCATCAAATGGGCTCCACCGGAGGTGCTTCACTACACTAGGTTTTCATCTAAGTCAGACGTTTGGGCTTATGGTAAGACATTCCTATTATTCTGTCTAGAAATTTTTTCGTAACGTTTCTCACCAGAAGCTGATCTTAAAATACACATTATTCTATGTGGATTGTCCATTACTAATGAGCATATATTATTGAATTCCAGGTGTTTTAATGTGGGAGGTGTTTACATGTGGTAAAATGCCATATGGGAGACTAAAGAATACAGAAGTAGTGGATCGCGTACAGAGGGGAGTAGTCTTAGAGAAACCTAAAGCATGCTTCAAAGAAGTCTATGAGGTAACTGCAATATTAACTACCATTATATTGTAAATCACATAATACATTGCCATGTTAATATTACACAATAAAGTTATGATTATTATTTCAAATCAATTTTATTATCACAAAAGTATACAAAAAATTCTCAGCTCTATGTAATACTTTCATATAAAATTTTAAACATACATAAACATATTACTACATAGAACTAAAAACTACCTATATACTATTGGGTGTCCCTCTCTCCCATGATGTGCACAAAAATGCACTATCATGGGAGAGTTTCAGAGCTATAGAGAGAGAAACCTTCTAACAATCCTGCAAGATGACAACAGGACAGCCTTCTGCATGGCGTATCGAAGCCCACCATGCAATTCAAGTTTCTCAAGATTTACTTTGAGACTCTTAGGAATGACACCGTTTGTGGATTTCACTATAGGAATGATGACAGTGGAAGGTGTTCTCCACATCTCCATAATTTCATGAGCAAGATCAAGATATTTAGTAATCTTGTCCTGCTCAGCCTTATGGAGATTTTCATCAAGTGGTATAGTGATATCCACAATATATGTATGTCTTTTTTTCCCTACGATCAACCAATACAATATCCGGTCGATTAGCTGGAATTGTACAATCGGTTTGTATTGGTCGATCCCAGTACAACTTAACAATGCTATTTTCAAGCACCGACAATGGTTGATATTTGATTTTATTATTATTATTATATATCATTAGTCATGTTATTTATGTACATACATGTTTATTTCAATTAATATTCTTCTTTTCAGATAATGAGGAAGTGTTGGGGTCACACTCCCGAGGATAGGCCCTCGTTTAGAGTGCTGAAAGAGCAGTTGGTAGCGGTGTCTCAGGGACTCCTTGCCGACTGACTGGCGACGTTCTCCACCCCCCTACACCCACACCTCCCACATCCATCATCACACGGACCCAACACCGCCAAACCTACACACTCCCAAGATGGCCAACTGCTTCCAAAAGATAACAATAAATATAATAAGGACAGCGACCAGTCCCTCAACACATTGTCCAGAAGTCATCGTGAAAATCTACTTCGTTTACTCTCCCAGTATTCTAAGGAATCTGTTCTATTAAAGGAACTTGTGACACATTGCCTGCAGGAGCGGGACAGTCAGCAAGACGACACCAACACTCAGAGAATCAATCACTCACCAGAGACAAGCAGAGGAATGTCTAAACGCACTGGTGACAATTCCAAGCAACCCTCCCCTCCTAGAACTACATTGCCCAGAACTAAAAAGACGTCCACTCCTCCTAAAGACTCTTGTGATTCCTGTGTGCCAACGAGCAGCACCAGACAACCACCATGGTTAATGGACTTGTGTAAAATCATTGCCGAGAGCACAAAGAAGAAATGATAGTTCCATATCAGTGAATATTTCTATAATAATAAGTTGAATTGTGCATAAGTGTACAAGTACATAGGTGTAATATAAAATATTACGTTCATATTCTGTCTACATGTTCCACTGTAAGATAATTAATTTCAAATGTCGGCTATGAAAGTGAAATTATACATAGATTAGTATTATTTTGTTGTGTTACATTCCACTCATTCACAAAGCAACGAAATGAATTTGTTCAATGTCTGTAGTTTCTTGAGAATACCTCATGGTATTGTATGAAGGTATGAAAGCTAGATTTCCCACATTTGCAGATGACATTGCAATGCAAACTCCTGCTACACCCTGAAAGGGAGTTTGTTCTTATTAAACCTGTCCATCAGTTTGCATTGATTTTGTGTTTTTAGGCATTGAATGTGTTACGGATGTATTGTGTATTGATTATAAGTTTTTCATTAGTGTACCATACATTTTACTACGAATTACTTTCTCATAATCAGTATTTATTTATTTTGTGGTGTTATGTAAGTATCATGCATTCATTGAATGTATTGTACATGCATGAAAAGAAAAGAGAATAGAATGGCTAAAAGTATGTATGATGCATTTGATGCCTTTTAGTGTTTATTCTGTGTGAACATTCTTTAGTTTATTAAAAATGTGATTTTTTATTGATCTTTAAATTTAAAGATCTTTAATAAACTAATAATTGTTTTAGTACTTAGGACATGTTGTACATATATATGTATTATTTAATTTTACGACTATTTCATATATCGAGAACTGATTATTTTACTTAAAATTAATAATTTATATTATGTTTTTAAATAAGCTACGACTAGTATGTGTAAATATTGACTGGAAGATATTGCTTTTACAATATGGCTGTCCTTTGGTACAACTAGGTAGTTATCTACTCTTATTATATATTGTGACACTTTCTAATTAGGTTATATTTATTTAGTTTCCCAGTATTTCTTGAATACGATGTGTTTTCCTTTCGTTTTACTTTCCATAATACTTGATTCTATTATTGTAGTTAAATTTTAATCTTGGGTAGATTTTTCAATGTACAAACATTTAGAATTGGATGTGCATATGAAAAATAGTATTGCCAAAGGGCGTACTTATTGTTTAAACAATGTCTTCCTGTCAACCTTAGAAAAACATTGTATGTACATTACTATCTATAATTTGTATGGTTGCAATACTAATCCATATTAGTGTTGAAAACATTGCAATTATTTCATTGTGTAATTTTACACTGATGACATTACGTATGACAGTTATATTATTTATATTGCATATGGTGCTTTTTTTTAGTGATTGTAGGAAGATTAACTTTATGGAAGTACATTTTAACAAATTTTGTAAAATAAAAACTGTTTTTTACTTCCAGTATTTTATTTTAATACACACTCCAAAGATCTTTCGAAGCTTCATCTTTAGTGACTTTCTATGAACTATACCTCTTTTTTCAGTTTAGTTCATAAAAAGCTACTGAAGATGAAGCTCTAAGCTTTGAAAGATCTTTGTAGTGTGTATTCAAATAAAATAGTGGAAGTAAAATACAGTGTTTTTATTTTACAAAAATTTGTGGTGCTTTTTTGTTACTTTATATGTGAATCACTTACCAGGAAATTATACGTTGTTTAATGTATTTTGGAATACGTAACAATAACACTGCCCTCCTAAACATAAGTGCAACTTTAAAGTAAATAAATAAAATCTTTATTGGATATAAAAACATTATCCCAAATGGCAGGTTTATTGCCATAGGCAATGTCTGCCAACCAACTACACCACCTACAATTTGTACAGTTTCAAGATATTCAAAATAACATTTTTCTAACAAAAACACATATTTTTTGTAATTATACTAAATTAGATTATCTGTACGCAGTAGGTATGTACAGAGTCACTCTCTGGAGGGCAGTATAGCTGTATTGTGTGGTATATGTAGATATATGTAATATTGTAAAAATATCCAGTGATAAATGTGTATGTGTATTACTGTTATCATTAATTGGTTGGGTCTCTACAGAGATCGTCTTGTTATTTATTGTAAAACTATTCAAATAACTCACTGAAGCAGTTGAACTATGTAAATTATAATACAATACCATATATATATGATTATAGTTATGCTGAGGGTATTGGCCAGAAATGAGGAAGTTCTCCCAGGCCCCTTGCAACTCTGTGAAGTGGATATCACTGCCTTGAAAGTGAGCAGATACAAATGACATGCGGGATTTTTGAGAAAAAAAATAAGATTTTGCTGTTGCAAAAAATGTAAGGGGGAACAACTTACTCCCCTTGATTGTGTGTTTTTAGAGACATATCTGCATGTATGTATATGTTCAAATCGTTCTGCGAAATATGTCAGGAACATTTCACTTAATGGTATCTTCACAATGAGTAATGGAGTTATGTAACTGTACCCTCCTTGGTTTACTGAACAAAACTGCACTCATTTTATCAAAAAATGTTCCTTTGTCTATTCACCTTGACAGCTACAGTGTTGTCCAATATGTTTTACAATATGTAACAAGTCAACTTGAAAATTTTACCATGTATAATGTATAAATATTTTGCCCAGTGTACATACTAAATTTATCATGACAAATTAAATACTTTGACAACACCACAAACTTGCTATAAGATATCAAATCAAGGAGTGTGTTACGTACGGAGATTGGAATTGATATTGTCGATTTAATAAAAATGTGGACTGTAGGTATTTTAATATGATGGAATGTTGAGCTTGTAATGTAGACTGATTTATTATAAAAAATGGACTTGACACCTTTTTCCTCTCTGATGCACTTCTTGGTTTCTGTCAATCATATGGAAATAAACCTAAATACACCTTGAACACCGTGAGCTATAAAAGCTTGTGTTGTGTGTCAAACCCCCCCACTCTTGACAGACCTTACCAACATCCAATGTTACCATAATGAATATTCCATCGCATTTAGAAACCTAATATCCGCTACATTTGATATTATTTATTAATCACGAATTACCATTTCCAATAAATAAATAAATAATTCCTAAATGTAAGAATATTACAGGGTAATAAAAATAATATTGGGCCAAATTAATATGGTCTCCTATTTATTTGACGAGTTATTAAGTCCACAATTAAAAGATAATACTAAACTTAACATATTTCATAACTAAGTGTATTGTTTTGTAATTTTATAGTAGAAAATATGTTAATTGTTTTTTAAAAAAAAAACTTTTCAAAAGTTTAATTCAGTCTTTAATAGTTAATTTTTATTGATTGATTAAACAAGAATAATCACTTGTAAATCAAAATAATGTATATAAATTAAATAATTCATTGTACAAATATTATGTACTTACATTATCATTTTCTTGTAACTTTTTATCATTGTTAACATTTAGAAAAGATGTGTATGTACATATAAAATAAATGTTTGAAAAGGTGTTTTTGCAGAGATTGAAATGATCGAAAATATATTGGGTACACTGTGTCCCATTGCGTTGATCTCGAAAAAGACCGTTGGTTGCCTGACGTTTCAGTTGGGCCAGCCATCGGCAGGGGCGATAGGTGGAAGCGAGAAGGCGGGAATAGAACTACCTCAGTTCATGGCTGCAGCGTGTGCAGGTCAATTGAAACCGGAAGTGAAAGGCAATTACGTTGATCTGTTTAAAACACTGTCGTACGCTATATAACAAGTTGTTAAGTCGCTAGTTGTCTGACAAATGGAAGAAATGGATGACACGAATTTGTTATATATTACTATATACACAATGGTACTCAGAGTACCCAATAAATTTTCGAACATAAAATAAAATTTATATAATAATACAAGTATCCATCATGAATGATATTTAATATTTAATCCATTTGTTTATTAAATTGTTGCTGTGAATGTGTGTAACTGAATGTTTAGTGTTTTGACCAAAGTTCTTGGTGGAAGTTCATTGCAATAGTTTACAGTTTACACTTCATATTACACAAAGACCAACGATTGGCTGGACACAAGGACACCAAAGTGTCTATACCTAATACTGAATGTTGAATATTGTGTTTCAGTTTATTACCTGAATTTATTTAATTATTACATAATCCTGTATCACATTATCTTTATACTACTATGTACAATGCATTTACTACATATACTAGTATTATTATGCCTTTAGTTTTCCATTTTTATAAACACAACTACTATTGAGATCAGATGGGATTGAAAATGTGAATTGAATATGATTACTTAGAATTACTAAATGCAGACATCTTAGATATTATTGTAGTATATTTTTAAATATTAAATATGCAATTTTCAGGTGTACAGTAATGGTGCTTG
Source organism: Ceraclea dissimilis (assembly GCA_963576895.1). Lineage (NCBI taxonomy): Eukaryota > Metazoa > Arthropoda > Insecta > Trichoptera > Leptoceridae > Ceraclea > Ceraclea dissimilis. The sequence continues at coordinate 4,895,031 of OY756360.1, forward strand.
CTAATTAATATTACCTTTTGCTAATTTCAAAGAATCTCTGGTTTTTGCATGGCCGCTCTATATTTGCCGCTATATTTCGCCGCTTTGCATGGCCGCGAGTATAGTTACATATGATATTGCTGCATTACATACATTGAGAAGATGGTAGGCAGGTATTGTTTAAAATATTGTGGAGCTAATAATAAATTGATTAGTGAATTGGCGTTTGCTGAAATGTTAGGTGGATTCAAATCCTGGGTTTGATAATGTAAAGTTTTGTATTGATATAATGATATTGCTCTTGACTTGTTACTGGTTAGAGAAGTCTTAATCCCTACCACCTGTTACAGACTGTGTTTTTATAATTCCTAATCTGTTCCCCTAGAATTATTCTATTTGCAAAAAGATTGTGGAGACACAGTTAGGATTCCAAACTCTACATGAATACATACTTCAATATTAAAACCTTTATGTTTCTATAGTTGCAGATTTTGCCACAAGGTGGCAGATAAATATTTGTGTGGTGCTTATCTAAATATTTATAGCATAGTGTATATTTGTATTTTATAAATCTCATCTTGATCTGAATTCTATATAGTATGTTTATTTGTTTGTTGTCTGCATGTAATTCTAAGTACATAAATAATAGTAAAATAGAGGAATTACCAGAATTATTTTTAATGTACAGTTTAAAATAATTATTTATTGCTATATTATCATAACATACATACCATTATATCATAATAGACACAGATATTTATAAGTAAATAATATTTTGGTAGGATTATTGTATTTCATTGTATTGATAACATTTAGTCCAGATTTTATAGTTAACATTAATTAATAGAGACTAGTATGAATTACTACAATAGACATACATGCAATTTATTTTATACTTGTGCTTAACTGCTACATTATAAATTTTGTCACTGGAAAGAGAATTTGATGAAACCATCGACGTAAAAATATTAAATTGTATTCTTTACGATTTAAGACTGAAGAATAAAATTGGATGCAGTGGTTTCATCAATTTTACTTTCCGTTGACAATATTATAATAACAATACAATTTCTCACGAGTTGTAACACCGTGTTAGTCACGTTTGTCCAGTTTATAGGAATTGATATTATCTTTTTGTTTACCACAGACAACTGAAAATAAACAGATACTGCATATGTTTATGATGTTGGTAAATGCTTTTACGTCAACATTAACATCCTCCGGGGTGGATTTCATTCCGTGTAACCCGGACTATGCAATTATTCCACATTATTAAATAACCCTTATGGAATTTTCCCTACAGCACATGGGGTATGATGTCCTGTTGTCCATATAGTGTGAAGTAGGAAGGTACATTCTATTCAGTGTTAAAACTCGTGGGACGAACCATAATAATTTATTACAAACTTAGATATTGAATGTGTGCTGTGCTTTTTATAGTAATATACTTATACATACATATGTAGTAATCATCTCATGTTATATTTATCACACTGTTGTAGAAATCATTCTTGTGTTTTTTCTTTATATATTCCTCTTAAATGTCTATATAGATATATGGTGATCTCATGTTGAAACAATTCTTTATTTGAAGAATCATTCCATTCCATTTGTTGTGTATTTTTCTATGGATGTATTGTTAGTATTAAGACATCAAATCAAAACACACGACCACACTCACAATCCGTGACCTAGGCGGCAGTAGGTTCACCGAAACGTCGGAGCATCTGATCACTACACGATTAACCCGAAAAACAAATCTACATCAAAACAACTGTTTTCCATTTCATCCACCGAGTGTAAGGAATATAATTGAATATATTCATGACATGTCTCAAACTTTATTGCTATCTTGCCATTCATCTTAGGATATCAGAAGTACAATGTATCTATCTACACACTTGCTATAATTTTGTGCATTTTCATTCCCTCAATTGTTAAACAACAAATGAATCAAATGAGGAATCAAACTACTATGTGTATGTTGATGAACCATATCAAGAAATCTCTTATTAGAATTCTCACATTCCTCAATGGGATTTATTGTTATAAAAAGTGATGTAATAATCAATTCTATTCCTTACGCTTTATGTCTTTAAAGCTCAAAATAGAATGTAACTGATGCTCTGCTTCAGCAGTTGTTTATAGTTTCCAATGTTTTCATCAGCGTGTAAAGAAAGGAGATTACAAAAGCATTTTATTCCAATTTCTCATACAATAAGAAGCCCTTAAAACCTTCACCGTGGCGGACATGGGCATTAGTGTTTAATATAATTATTAATATGTGTTGTCATTCCAAAAATATGTTTTTAAATGTTAATCTAAATGTAATTAATGTTGAGGGAGCCTGGATAGTTCCATTCTCCCCATATGTGTTTCCATCCCCTTCTGATAATGTCCTCGACGTATTTCTTACTGTATCATTCTTACCTGCAATGTTTCCAAGGGTTTTCATCACAGACTCTCTTTAAGTCACTCCAAGGCTCTGTGGTATTTGTCTTACATTTGATACCATGTGTCATGATTGGTCGTACACGAGATTTGTAAATTTTTACTTCACTTTTCTTTAGTTAATGTTATGTGAAGTTTTATTGTTTATGATTCAGTGATTACTATATATAATAATATTAGTTATTCTGTAAATACATAAGTTTATTGTTTTTATTATAATCGACTATTAATATTATTTAATGCAAATGTTTATGTTGGAGCTAATTACTATAACATTACATAATAGCAAATATAATATATTAATATATATAAGTATATATAAATATAACTACATAATATTGTCAAGTCATTACATTTACTATTACTACATATTATAATATTGTATTATGTATAACCCATGTTATTCTTTCATTGTGTGAGCTTTGGAGAAATAAGTAATAAATTTCAAATATTATTTACTACCAATCTTTTATTTTTACACAATCTGGCAACACTGTCGGTGAATAGGTGATGATAAGGAACCTATATAAAGGTAGGAAGAACTATTGAACAATGAGCCTCTTCTATCATCTGTGGTGGACACCATGGGAGCTACAAACATATGATTTTGTGTAATATTGGTTGTCCACAATCGCGTGAAACCTGTTAAATTTTCAGTGATTTTTTACTCATTATCTATAATCAGTGTGGAAATTACCTTATATAACCTATGTAATTTAATGGTAAATTAGCGTGATCGAGAAAAAATGGCTTATACCTAGCGGAAAGGCTCGTTCACACAGGGTTGCACAGTGGGCTACCTAAGGTCCATCTTTGGATAAGGAGGGGGAAGGTATAATAGATCCCAAGGGTCGAGATGCCACAATAGCATAAGCTATGCCCCCGCTAGAAAGATAAAAAAAAAGATAGCGGAAAGGTTAATAGCGAAAATGGCGGCGGTCATGTTTTGTCTATGGCTTTATCCGTTAAATCGTAATTTTTAATCTGAAAAACAATCATGATAAAAAAATATCGAAATAAAGCTTCGAGAAAGATATTTCAAAAACGAGTTACGACTTTGGAGAGGATTTTAGATAAAAAAAAATTGTCCAAAGATTCAGAAATCCGGAAAAAACTTCACTGGTTTATGCTCTTTCAAATGATATACAAAACTTTATAAAAAAATTTAGTTTCATAAATCTATGAAACAATAACTTAAATAGATTACCTCTAATTTAAGCAAATTTCAGTTGTATATACAGGGTGTTAGGCAGAACGTTCGACAAACTGATATGGTATATACAGGGGACTATATGGAACAACTTACCGGTATTCAGAAATGATATAGGGTGTTCCCCAATTTTTTAGGGCCTGGTCTGGTTGCAAATGCAAGGCACGAGTCGTATCTCGGCCAAAATGGTTCACAGTGAAATGGAGTAAAATCAAACCTTCATAATATTCCTGTGCAAAGATTAATTGGTCGTTCGTCCATCGGGATGTATGTTGGTTCCACCGCATGCATTCTGCGACGAAATTGATCACATATATATACATATATAACTTGTCAGTTGGGTACCTACTTGAATACATTAGTGTAGTTCTTCCTTGGTGGAGGTTTGGGTGGGTTTATTTTATTTGTCCCATGCGGGGAGGTTTGTTTGTTTTGATCCACACAATCGCCGGGTTGTGGCGCCTGGCGCCACGGCATTGAAACCAGTCTTATTAGTCAAGTCCTCAGGGTCCTTTGTTTTTGCTGCCCCTGGCTCGGTCGAATAGTTTTGTAATTAGTCTAAGTTATTATGTAATGTAGCTCATTGTTTGTTATCATCCTTGTAGCAGGGATATTGAAGGTGTCATTCCGGACGGTGTTGCTGGGGGGTGCCCTTCTGGCTAACCCTGGGGCCGTCTGAGTAACTTTGGGCTGTAAGTGCGAATAAATAGGCGTCTAACTGGCGCCTGTGTTATTCGGGTGTGAGGAGGGACCTTCAATATTAGTGTAGTTCTAATAAAAATCTCATTTCCATGGTGATCCATGCATTTTTTAACGGTGAACAGCCTGTAGGCGTAATTTTTTTTTCATAAATAGATAAATAAAATGCTTCATAGACATAAAAGTGTATATTTAAATATAATATTATATTAGGTAGGTACATGTTAGGAATACAAATCTATGCAAGTATAAGGTACAGTACTTGTTAATTTATTCATCCATACAGTTTAATTAATTATCTAGTGCTCCATATCTCAAAACATTCTTCTATCGGAGGTTGGCTATCATTACAGTAGGGTCACGTTAATCCGGCACTTCAGTACATTGAAATGTGCAGTAATTCGGCAGCCTATGCCACCACTCCCTACTCTCAATTAATGATTATATATTTTTTGATAAATATGTGCCGGATTACTGAGACACTACTGTATTTTAAACTCCTTTCAACCCTGGGCTAGTCTAATGCAGCGGTTTCCAACCTGGGAGGCGCGCCTCCCAGGGGAGGCGCGAACCATTGCCAGGGGAGGCGCCAAGTTTTTTTAATAAATTAATTTTTATACAATGATATCTACAAATAAATAAAACTTCATATCTTAACGTAACAGTGAAAATTCAGTGTAAACGCAGTTTCGGTAATCCACAAAGCGACCGCTAGTTGTATGAAAACAATAACCTCACATTTAAATGTCTCTCGTAGCTAAAGTGTCAACTAAAGCGTGTCGGCGGGGTGTGATATTGTTTTTGACGTGATTTAGGGACGCCTAAATGTACCGGTTTTCGGAAATGTTGGTATATTCTCAAGATTTTTATCATTTTATGGTATTTTTTACAGTTTATGTAGAAAACAAAGTTACGCATTAGCGGTTCGTAAAATTTTCGATATGATGAAACTTATTTCCACCCCGCGCTTGTTTTGGATATATTTAAATATTGGAGCGCAAAAATAAAAATTCATCCAAAAAAATTTTCTTTGACGGGGGGGAGGGGAGGAGGGTCCGGGGAGGCGCGGAGATAAAATTTTTTTTAGGGAGGCGTTGTACCATAAAGGTTGGAAACCGCTGGTCTAATGAGAGTTAATGCATCTGATATTGTGAGCCTTTTATATGCTGATGCTCTTCTACAAGCCATAACACATCTCCCACCTATCTTTCTCTCCAAAATCAGGACATATTATTTCTCACCACAAAATGGCCAATTTTCATCTCTTTACTGTGGTTAAAAGTTTACAGTCGTTATCCATCAAATGCAAAACTCACTCATTAGATTGTTGAGATTATTACACAACAATTTTGTGGATTAATTTTAAAACTTGATACAACACAGATGTGCTTCACACTTCACAAGGCGTAAAATAAACAACATGTACTAAGAAAATAAAAAAAATAATGAAATTAAATGTACAAGTGCTTAAAAATACTTTTCCAAATTACACAGTGAAATTTTACATTCATAGGTTGTGACAATAAATCTTAAATTAAATATTTAATTGACTGCAATGCCAACTTTATTTTTTATTTTCATACAAATAACAATTAATAAAGCAATAAAAACATCACAACAATGGAAAGATAACAGTATTCTAATCTAACAGTAAATAAGTCATAACATTGTGTGACGTAATAATATTATCAATGATACTGCAAAACTGCATGTCTACATTATTTGTCTAAGTATTTAATAAACATTAATCAGTTGTATAATGCAAAACATTTGCTTTTACATACTACAATAATTAGACTTTTCATTTACAAGCACATATTCTAGATACCCATCCCTGAATATGTTAGTTTTAGTTAGTTAGAATACCAAGCCAGTATATTTCTCATTCTCAAGATACGCTGGCCAAACGTCATAAGCAATGTCGATCTATGGCGGACCATGAACCAGAGCCAGGTCGCTGAAGACATCCGGGACAGAAAGTGGAGGTGGATCGGTCACACCCTGAGACGACACGAGGGAAACATCCCAAAGCAAGCATTGGACTGGGAGCCCTCAGGAAGGCGCCGACTGGGTCGTCCAAATACTACTTGGCGACGCTCCATACTTGCAGAGTTGAGGAGAGCCGATCTACAATGGCTGGATGTCAAGACCATGGCCCAGGACAGAGACGAATGGAGAGAAGTTGTAGCCGCCCTATGCTCCCCAGAAGTTAGAGGAACAAAAGAAGAAGTATATTTGGCTGACTGTATAAGGAATTTTACAATCTGAGATGTCTGCGAGGCTCGAAATGTAGTCAGAGGGGGCGACAAGAGTCGAGGATACTCGTACCATTTACAGACAATCCTGCAATAACAGCATCTCCTCATTAAGTTTAGTATACATAGTAAATGTGTGCTATTGGAAAAATGGAAATATATAAAAATGGAAACAAATGGAAGAGGCTTATATCCAGCAGTGGAGAGATGGCTGAAGGACGAAGAAGATGCTATTATTCAACCCCTAACTCAATAGCAAAGGTGTCCTATAACATAACATGCCAAGGTCTCAGAATAGCAGCGCAGAAGTTGATAAGCATATCACAGGTCGGGGAATCTAGTTTAAGGTAAAGAAGATGACAATATTGGAAACAAAGTAATCAAACATGTTGATTTAAGATATCATTGATATTATAATTTATACACATAATATTATAAATAATAAATTAACTATATAATATTATAGAGAACCCTGATAGTTAAGTACTAGACATTGAAATGAAAACAAGTATAGAATTATCAACACATAAAGATAATATAATAATACATATTCACATTAGATAATTTAAGTTTTATTTATGGATAGACACAACTCAACATATCGGAAACAAAACATGGAAAATAATTTCTTATGACTGACTAATATAAAAATATAATGTTTAATTAATGTACATATTTAATCCATTGAGCCAAACATCCTAAACGGGATTCTGCATTATCTTGTTTAATCTATGTAAGTAATGTTAATGAAAAAAAAATGTTTGTGCACAATATACAAATATGTAAGGTCTGAATTTCAGCACTGACTGACGGTATATCCTATGTACACTCCACTAGAAAAGCTTTTCACTTACCATGAAGTGTACATAATATTTTTAAACCATTTGATTTTAAGATAAAACTGAATTAGCACAATTTTGTATTGAAATTGACAATGCACCGTATCTCTTAAAAATTCAATTCGTACTTCGTACAAAGAATTATGGTACATCTAATGTACATGTAAGTGCATAACAAAATATGTATTTATAATACAATAAAATATAGCTTAAACTATAAAAAGTATTAATCATAAATTAAGGTATAATATTTCCTAATCAGTACAGAATCCCATTTGATGTGGCCATTTGTCATTTGCATTATGCAATTCAATTCCTAAATGGGCGAAAAACAATTTATTTTAATTATACCAGAGAACTTGTAAAAATACTGTGAGTAAATCATAAATTAAAGAAAAAATACCAAAAATAATCATACTGAAGAAGAGCATATTTTAGTAATGGCTTAAAATATTACATCATATATTAATTTACACGTTATTAAATGAAAATACATATTACACAATTGATCCACAAAGGGGGAATTTAGTACATTTATTCAAATTCTTCCAACTAACCCTAATGTGAATATTTGGAATACATTACTTGTGTAGACATTGTGGACTTGTACAGGGTGACACACAAGCTGGAGATCAAACAATTTATGTCAGATCAAGCCACCAATTATCTCCTGCATTGGTCAACTTATTAGCCGGAAATCACCTTATTTTGTTTGATCTACGACTTATGGGACAACCTGAATGAAGGGCGGGTGAAAGAAACACCCGTAGCCATGAAATCAACATTTCGAGAAAAACGTTTTTTTAGTTCCAAAACCGTTTTAAACATGATCGATAAAAGAATTGCTTACACTGACTATACACATTTCTTGAAATTAAGCGTGAACTTGGATTTTTTTCCCTCATATTGTGCTACCGTTTGTATTTCATCTGTGTGACCCGAAATTTCAAATACAATGTGCCAATGACTGAGTGAGTATTACGATATTTTGATTGGAAACATGGGTGCATATTGTTAGTACCTACAAGTCGGCAAGTTTAACTTAAATGTGTAAAGGTAAATATGAAGAGACTACAATATATTTAGCCCTCATCATCAAGCAATTGACAATAAAGTTCTTATATTTTATTGTCAATCTCCTGAAGATGAGGGTGTAAATCCTCTAAGACTACTTGCATAATTTAAAGTCATTATTGTGGATTTTAGACTAAATATATTAGGTATCGTCGTTTCATTTTTAATGGACTTGCACTAAGTACCAATATCAAAACCCTTGAGATTATTAAATGTATAAAAATCATGACTCCGCATATTTCTTCCGCCCACTCTTCACATCTTAGGAAGTAATAAACTATGTAGTATGTATTAACTTATAGTAAACTACGAGGTAACTGTGCAAGGCGTAATACAGACCACGATTACATTAAATTTCTAAATAACAAATCCTAGAGAGAGAAATGACTGGCCTCCATCCACACACGCTGCTTGCTTCATGTAACTTGTTAGACAATACATACTTCACTCATACTCAATATAACTTACAAACAACCCTGATATTTGAATCATAATCGAAAGGAGTTTTACTAAAATGATAACCAATTATATTAACATTTATCGCTAATGTTAGGATATTGCTTTATCAGTTTTTGTGACTAAACACTTCTCTATACAAAAGTATGAAGATACAGGAAAGTGCAAATATCTTTAAAATACTTACTATTTCAATGTTCAAATGATGTTACAAACTAACATAAGTGACGAAGTTAGTGTATTCTATTTTGTATCTTAAAGTTTATGACTATTAGAAATAAAATTGAATGTTCTTCGGAATGCCTTTTTGGATAACATACACTGCTACAACATATTATCTATAAATTATGTTAATTCACTATCACTAATCGTGTGTTTTAACTCGTTATAATAAATACTCACATAAACATGTTACATAAAATCTATTCACTAATTTCAAATTGATTTTCTCTCACTTATCATTTTACTGCAACAAAAAATACCTGTATTTTATTCCATCCCGTCCCCGATTCTCCAAAAATTCTAAAGCTCAGAGAGACCATTATGCCAGACATCCCAATCTCTCACACTTCTTGCTTCTGCTACATTCACGCAATTCGTGTACACATTCTACCATTTATTTTACTCAAAATACATCTGTCCTTGAGCATATAAACGAGACAAATATTTCTTAGATGGCCGCATTTCCTCACACCTGTTCTTTCACTCATGTATATTTACATTGTTATCTTTTCAACAAAATAAGAGCTCAACATCAGATGTTATTTTTTACAAATTGGAATGTCTTATTTGATTGTCACTTAGTTTTTATGGGCGACCATGAATGTTTTCCTCTATTGTTTTCTTTATAAACTGACAATGAGACTGCAATTTGCTTGCAATTATCCTCAAAGCATAGTCCAGTGGAATATTTGTACTATGATCATAGTTACACAACGTGTAGGTGAAAATAATTCTGTTATAAGTTATCAATATTCATAAACATAATGTTGCTCCGTAACACTTCAATTTTATTGATATAAAACTTGATATTTGGGGAAATAATAGTGTGTTTGTAATACAGTAGAATCTCACTAATCCGGCAGTACATTGGCATGTCCAGTAATCCAGCTCCCTTGGGAAGGGCTCCGCTCCTTCCATCGCTTTTTACACCCGCAGCGCTTGTTACAATAGACCTTAATTCAATGCCTTTATAAATAAATTAGTTACGTAAACATTATCATAAAGAAATAGTTTGTAGGTACATATCTCTTATTAATACTAGAATTTCCCTATACGATCCAGTAATCCAAACTTTCCAATAATCTACCACCTCCTGGTTTTTAATAGTGCGACTCTATTGTAATGTGTATTGATATAACGTAACCTATGGTAATTGTAGATCCCTACATATCTGTAGGAAGTATATCAGGTATCAGGTATGAACACAGCTCGGTTTCAGATCCTACAAACAATACTTTACTGGAGGTGTTCTCATCTAACCTGCAATCAAAAATAAACACATTACAAGTTTCCTGTGTGGTCCCTTCAGCTCCTGAAGCGTTACTAAACCAGTGGTACAAGCTACACTAGCAATGAAAGTACAGCGATTGGAGATTGTGGTTTGCAAGGAAGAATGGCATTGAATAAAACGTGACACATTGATAAGGTTGAACATATATAGAAATAAATAAAGTAGATAATGAATGAGCAGGAAAATTTTTATCTAAAACATGTGGAAAAACACATTTATATTCTCACTTTTGATACTAATCTCATATATCTTAATATCCTATGTAGACAAGTCAGTGGTGTACCTAGTCATAATTTTCCCAGTGAGGGAACACTAAAATTTTGTGATATTGTATGAAAAACACTTTTTTTAGTTTCCAAATATTGTAATTCTAGGACAGTCAACATGTAGTCAATACTTCTGACTATCATTGTCTTCAGTTTCAAGATCATGCCCTCACTATTGACCGAGTAAATGCCAAAGGCAAATGGCAGCATGTGACCTCTTGATATTTGCGATGGCCTCGGCGAAAGATGAAGAACAGTCAAAAGGGATAAATGGATTAACTTACCATCCTTTAATGACAGCCCAACAGCCAGAGAATAAAGCGGGGGAATTGATGACGAGGCAGACTCCTAATCTCTCGGGATAGTGCCGACTCAGCAGCCAGATGAGGTTCTTAATCACTTGGTAGTCCATGCAGCCCATACTGAAGTTGGAGAGATCAAATACTATACAGAGATTGTCCACTACCTCTTCGAAGCACTTCTTACACGCCTCCTCCTGAAATTTATAGCCCTCGATTGATATATTTATTCTATGATCACCAAACATCACACGGCACAAAGGAGTTGTCAAATATATGCATAAAAAGAATTAGTGAAGTACGTAGTTGGTCAGGACTAGGGCATTAACGGATACATTATTAAAAATAATGCAGTTCGAAGTTTGTGATAGCAAACAAAATTTAAAAAATAAATTTCTACTTAACAATAATGCAAAACAATACGATGGAAATAGCAAAAATAGATTCCCGATGTGCTCAACTGAACAAATATAAACGCCGCTAATTCTGGGAACTGCAAAGTGAATCAGTGAATAATGAAATAGATTCTTGCGTTTGACTAACATTATGAACGTGATGGATGTAAGGATATATAGAAATGTGTGGCGCTCTTTCACCTCTGCCTGCCTCGTAAGGGATACAGCATGATAGGGGACATCAATAGTTATGAAATAAATTTCACATATTTCAACTATTTTATTTGAAGTGTTTGTAACTTCCAATCACGTGAATTCAGAGTCTAATCATGTCAATAATCTAATCTTATCTTCAAAAGCAATAACATTCTGAATGTATTTCGAAGTTTTCTCTGATTTACGTTAAATTGAAATGGGGAATGAACTTTCAAACTCAAATTTAAAATTGTCAATTGAAAATTCATTGAAAATTGGAATGAAAGTTTTTCCCAAGAATCAAGTGATCTTAAGGGCCCTTTTTGAGAGTTTGCAATTGTATTTAAAAAAAAAAGTACTTGGTTACTTGTCATCAACTACCAAACGGACTCCCATTGAAACTAATTGGTGGTCCCTGCTATAGAGGGCCAGCGTATTGCATTTTAAGCAATAGAAACCTATTTTAAAGCAGTATTCCAACTTACCAGGCAATAGACAATAAACTTGGTGAGTTCATCCAGATCTCTATCATTGACATTATGATTCTTGGCTGGAATATACACCACAGGCCTGCCACTCATGTCACGATGTTTCAACACTCTGCCCTTATTACCCAACATGTGTTTCTTCACTTCTGCCGTGTCCTCTGTTAGGTTGGCAACTCCGTATTCTTGTCTCCATTTGTTTGTTTTTAAGATTGCCTGCAGACAAATGTACAAATTTGTCATGACATTACGGCAACACATTTCAAACTTTGAATGAACGCATGTTTAGAATTACAAAATTAATTAAAGGAATCAGGAAATCATTGGAGAAGAGACTCGTGATAACCTTTTAGCAATGACAGGGCTGTCCTGAGGTTTGCTTTATTGATGCAAAGAAACTTGTATAAACTAATTAGAGGTGTTTTATGCAAATGTGTCATACTCAACAAAAACTTTAAGCTATTTGCCTAATTATAAAATCTGTAGGAAGGAAACACTCAATATCACACCATTGGGAAAATATTTAAACATCAAATTATACATTTAAGAGTGTTTAATGTTTCACTTTACCTATTTATGTTCATTAAAAAATCACAATTCCTTGAAAATGTAGCCCTGAAGTCCTGGCATGCTTCAATACTAGAAACACTTCTGTTTAAAGTAGTTTTACTAATAGAAAACTAGGCCAAACACTTATCATAAAAGTCAAAGTGCATTCAATTAAGATTGTCTCTGCTTATAACATTTCAATTAACCAATGGAAATAAATATCACAAAGATATACAAACATATGTTATGAGGGGCAGAGTATGTCATATGAAGATTGCTTGTAAAACCAAAAATTAGGCGATAATACATACTTGAAATGCTTTGTCCACATCTTTAAATGCTCTCAAATATCTTCGTAATGAGAAATCATTATGATATTGAGCCGGATCAGCGTCAGATATCAATTTCATTCGCGCCTTTAAATCTTTCAGATCATCTTCATTTACAGGTTTCGCTTCGTTGATTGACATTGTCAGATACTTGTGCGAGTCGAAAGTAAATACAAACTACACGATTCGTAACTTAATTAAACAACTTTCTAAATTAAATAACCATTACTTATTTAATATTTATAACCTTAACGTAACGACGGCGGAAAGATCACACGCAAAACAAGAAGAACAGCGCGCTGTCACATTTGGCATTTAACTTGATTTAAAAAAATATTATGTTGGTCACACTGATTTCCATACGAGAAAGCGCCATCTACGTATGAAAAGCCAAACATTAGTATATTATTTTTTTACATTAATCAAAAGATGGCAGTAAACAAAAGTTATGTACTTTTCTACTCACCGGTAGTGCAGCGGTATGGAAAGGGAAGAGGTGAAATAAAATAATTCACTGATGAGTCATGACTCATGAGTGTCATGGGCCTAAGATTTTTTCACAGACCTGATTTCTTCCAGTTAACCCAGCGACATAATAACTTACTTAATATGTAATCTCTTTGAGTTAACCCCATGGTAAGGGTAACCCAATAATATATTATGTCGATGGGGTAACCCCAATCATGAGCGTCGGCAGGGGAGGGGTTTTGGGGATTCAACCCCCCCCCCAAATTCCTCAGCCAACCCAACCCATGAGAAATGAATCACATTATTACCCCATCGTTTTTTCATCATATCATGATTTTTTAAATAAAATTGTTGTGAAAGTCGATTGAATCACCATCATCTTTCACAAAAAAATAACCGGACTTTTAAACGATTCTGTTTTACGGGTATCTGTCTTATGTTTTATTATAAAAAAGAGAAAGAGCCCACTGTGGCCATTGGAAAAGAGGGGACTGTAGGTACATGAGCGGCCCACAAACGGCACCGGCCACCGGGCCACTGGGAATTCGCCCAAATTCCCGTATGGACATTCCGACATGGGCCCTCGTTCTCTGTAGTCTAGTCTGTAGGAAGGTTTGCCTAATTGGGGTCCCATTAACCATTATACATTATCAGCATCGCAAAGTAGGAGCCTCTTAAATTATTTTAATTATTAAGGTACCTATTTTAAGAGGAATAATCTTATTCTTGCGACATCAATACCGGCTAATATTCCCTCCGTGCCCCGCTGGCCCTACTTAAATACGAGCCGAATTCACCCTTATTTTTTACTATAAATACGATACGTTTTATAGTATGGTTTTATAATATAATGATGTTATTGGTTATTATATACTTTAAACAGGGAATTTCGGAGAGTCGTAGATTCAACGATGAATGTATGAGGAAGTAAGCCACGCGCGATTTGGAATATTCTGATTTTTTTTTATTGTTTTGAATGAAAAATTTGCCACAATAAAAATGTGCCAAAAAGATCCACTTAGGTATTAACAATTTCTATCACTAGGTGTATTTTTTTTATCTTTGTTTAAGTTTAGTTTTTGCGTAAAAAGAGTTGAAAAAATCATCACAGGTTAACTTTAGAATTTTTATCTGGAGGATCCATATATTTTTTTAAAATCTGTCTTTGTGATCCACTAGAAAAAGGTAGGTACAAACTCAATCTAAGGTAAAAAATTTCGTTTATCTATTATCTATAGCAGATATTTATCTTGAAAAACCCCCTACTTCGCGACGAAGACTCTTAATAAAATATCATCCAATTTTGTAGTCTTCATCAACGCCATTAAAATGGGTTCCCCTCACACCAAAAGAATCTCTAGCTATAAACTTAAACCCATAATATAATAATATCTACAGAATATAATATAACCTTTTTTACATACTTTGTCGGCATTTTGCTTTAATGTTTTCTTATCGAAGAGATTATGAAGAAAAAAAAACACACACACACAGCAACAGAACACGAAACGGCCATTCCTGACTACAATGTTTTATTGGTCCGTTGGATCCCGAGAATATTATGTATTATTATTTAAAATAATATGTTTAGATGAAACGGACTCGTAATTATTATTAATCTTCTCCTTGGACCAATCAGCATAGGCACCATTTATAGTGGTTTGTTGTACCTAACATACAATACCATATCAGTGGCGTATATAGGATTTCATTTCAGGGGGGGGGGGGTGGAGGCAACAAAAATTTGAAGATAGACGTACAGTATAAAAATTATAATAGCGCCGCAGGCAAAATTTTTAGTGAAACCACTGTGTGAGTTAATAAATTTTCACAAAAAATATTGAAAATTTATAACATGATGAAAAAACTATTAGTGTGATTCATTTGTCCTATTTATGAAACTATGGGTCGGTTGAGGAATTTCGGGGGGGGGGGGGTTAACCCCCGGATATATAACAGGCCTACGAACTAATAAACTGAAATTCTCCAAATATCGCGTAACACTGTGTGATGGGAACTTCACATTTTTTGCATTAATATGAATCATTTCACATTTTTTCACATGCAATCACATTTTTTATGACAGATTTGTAGGCAGGCAGACTCCCAAGCACACCAGAAAAGAGATGGATAAACAGCTGCGAGTCGACCTCGCAAGAGACTTGATTAATAATAATCTCCAAACAACAGGCCACTAAGCCAAACATAAAAATAAGAAGAAGATTAAAATTTGTCTTTTTTGACCCCAGACCAAAATTAATTCGCAACACAACCCGATTTTTGTAGGCAAATAACTCTTTATACCTAACTGAGAACCGAGGTATTGATATACACAACACACCTACCTACCTCTCTATATATCTATATACATCTAGACATGAGCGCCACGCCGGCGCGCCGCCGCTGATCACGGACGGCGCGCCGCCGCCGGCAAAACGCTCACGCCGGCGGCGTGGGAACCGTGTAACTAAAAGTATTTATCCTTTGTTTCTTGAGACAGAAATCGAAATAAGTACTTTACCAGGTAAAAAAAAATAAGTATTCAGCTGTGGCGACGCTAGTATTCAGTAATTATATAAGATATCGAATAATAACTAATGCAGTTCCGTTCTAGACCCATTCCGTCGTCTGAATTACGTTCATTAGGTTTTGCATAAAAAAAATCGAATAATTTTCTGTGTCTTATTTATTCGATACTAAAACAAGAAATAGGATGGGATGGGAATATTAATAGTTTGGTTCTTCGTGGTGGAAATTAAATGAAAAACAAACGTTTTTTACGTAAGTAACTTTATGTTTTTCTTATCGATTTTTAGAACACCAGTCAATTTTACCACGCTGAAATTTTTAAACCACGTGAATTTTGGCGGAATATCTGACCAAAATATGCGGGCTTTCGTCTTTTCGGTCAACCGTTCTCTCTTTTCAATAGTTTAACCTTTGATTATCGAAGTACCAAATCAAAATTATTTTTATTCCACTTGACGATTCGCTATACTTTATTTGTTTCAATACAACACTGTGAAAAGGATAATGACTCCTTTTCTCTTGACAAAAAACGATATTCATTTGGTAATTTTTGACGTTTACGGTGTTCAAAATGTCAAAATGTGAATATAATTAGATATTTTTACGTTAAAATCCAATTATTTCGCTCACCCAAGGCTGCATTTTAATAATAAAAAAAATACTGTCCCCTAACGTGGTTTCTCAGACTGTGATTACAGACTACTCTCAAATTGTAATTTATCTTTCCACCGGTAAGCATTACGTATTTTGGTTGTTATCATTATTAATTTATGCACTTTTCAATGAAAAACACCACAATTTATGTTTATTCATTAATTACCCTTATTTTTACACCTAAAATAACATCACAAATAAGGTAGTTTTATTAAATTACATAATTTTATTAAATTACCCTTCCACTAAAAACAACAGCACATATAACACAAATGTTTTTACAGCTTATTCTCAACCTTAGTTCTTGGTTACATTGGAGTTTTGGATTTCGTGGAAGGTCGACCTCGTCATCCCAATTCAAGACTTTCAGAGTATCAATTTCACTCACCGTTTAGCTAATAGCCCAAATATTTTTTATTTTATTTATTTATTTAAACTTAAAGTAAACAACAAACACATATAAATATACAAAATGGACATAGTACAGATTATAAAACGTTGTTCACTAGGGCGAACTTATCGCAGAAATGTTGCCAAATGATAAACCTGTTCGACTGCACCACTGCCCATAGTGAGGCTCATTCTGACGCGTTTGACTTTATGGCTTAGTTTATTTTGACCTGCTCTCCAGTACCATGAAAAAGCAATAATGAAATTTTCTCAAATGTTTCGTTCATTTGGTTTTCAAATATTTCGTTCATTTGGTTTTGCATAAAAAAATCGGGGAATTTTCTGTGTCGTACTTATTCGATTCGAAAACAAGAAATAGGATGGGATGGGGGCATTAATAATTTGGTTCTTCGTGGTGGAAATTAAATGAAAAACAAACGTTTTTTTATGTAAGTAACTTTATGTTTTTTTTATCGATTTTTAGGACACCCAACGATTTTACCACGCTCTAATTTTTAAACCACGTGAATTTTGGCAGAATATCTAACCAAAATATGCGGCCTTTCGTCTTTTCGGTCAACCGTTCTATCTTTTCATTAGTTTAACCTTTGATTATCGAAGTACCTAATCAAAATTATTTTTATTCCACTTGACTAGATTCGCTATGCTTCATTTGTTTCAATACAACACTGTGAAAAGGATAATGACTCCTTTTCTCTTCGATATTCATTTGGTAATTTTTGACGTGTCAAAGTGTCAAAATGTGAATATAATTAGATATTTTAACGTTAAAATCCAATTATTTCACTCACCAAAGGCTGCATTTTAATAATAAAAAAAATACTATCCCCTAACGTGGTTTCTCAGACTGTGATTGCAGACTACTCTCAAATTGTAATTTATCTTTCCACCGGTAAGCATTACGTATTTTGGTTGATGTCATTATGAATTTATCCACCTTTCGACAAAAAACGCCATAATTTATGTTTATTCATTAAATATCCTTATTTTTACTCCTAAAATAACATCGCAAATAAGATAGTTTAATTAAATTACATAATTTTATTAAATTACCCTTCAACTACAAACAACAGTACATACAACACATATGTTTTTACAGCTTATGCTCAAGGAGTTTTGGATTTTGTGGAAGGTCGACCTCGTCATTGCAATTCTACACTTTATTTCAGAGTTTCAATTTTACTCACCGTTTAGCTAACAGCCCAAATATTGCCAAATGATAAACCTGTTCGACTGCACTGCCCATAGTGAGGCTCATTCTGATGCGTTTGACTTTATTGCTTAGTTTATTTTAACATGCCCTCCAATACCATGAAAAAGCAATAATAAAATTTTCCATTATTTTTAAATATGAGCTTTTATTTTACTTTGTCATTGAAATAATCATAGTTTTCAAAATAAATAAATCGATTTTATCATTATCCTTTTCACATATACGTATTTAATCATTTAAAACAATAGTGCAAGAAAATCCAATGCTCCCCCCCCACTTTGTATCCACGCCGCCGGCGTGGCGCCGCCGCCGGCAATTTTAGACATGGGCGCCGCCGCCGGCTTTTTTGCAGCCGGCGCACATGTCTAATTCATACTAACGAGTTTAGTAAACATTTAGATATTTTACCTATATTAGGTAACGATTGTAGGTACCTATACTTTATAAGTACCTATACTTTATATAAAAGTTTAATTGTAAGATTATAACATTATTATGGACCATATACTGTGGGCTAATATAATAAATATTATCTATCTACTAAGTATATAACGAACACAGAACAGTGCATGGTCACGGGCGCCCACAAGTAGGAGCAAGGGGGCACTTGCCCATCCCCCCTGGATTGATTGAAAATAGTCATATATAATGTTACGAGTACATTTATTTTAAATCACTTCGTGTTAGCATAAACAAAGTGTGGAGAGACAGAACGTTGGCCAGCCTGGAGTTCGTTTACCATACAAATATACGCTACAGTAGATTAAAACTACATTAAAACATTACTAAAAATATTTTGCCCCCCCCCCCCTAGAAAATTTTCTGCGGGTGCCCATGTGTATGGTGCCTACCTCGACCTATTCTAATTCATAAACTATTTTTGAAAGTACGTGCCCACATACCTACCTAGCAATAAGTATTACCCGGTACCTAATTCTAATGTTTTTTGTTCCTTTAGTTCAAGGTTTATTTCCAGCCTAGACCCACTTCTCATACTTTTGCCAGTGATTGAGGCACGTTTAATATATAAACTATACTATGGGTATACATTAGGATAGAAGTGGGTATAATAGATGTAAGTATTTTACTAATTAGGAACATAACAATAGGTATATAGAGGTGTTATTTTATATTGCTATCTTGATTAAGATAATTATTATGTAGGTGTAGCTGGGTAAGGTTAAGGTACTTACTATATCTCTTAGACTATATACTATTCAAAGCAAATTATAAGTTGCTGCAAAAACTTTGTGTTTTTTGTACATACTGTTGTTTCTTTATTTAAAGTTAATGAAGTATGATTTTTATGTCCAACTCCGAAAAAACTAAGAATAAATAATATGCATTATTTTATAAATTTAGATACTTACCTATGCCAGCATATAGCTACACTAAAATGGCGCTGGGCTGGTCAAGTTGCCCGTAGTTCAAACGACAATGGACGAAACGCCTCTTGTGCTGGCGCCCTAGAACATCACAAAGAAACCCCGGACGACCCCAACTCCGCTGGAGAGATGACATTGTCAAGGTTGCAGGTGGAACATGGATGCAGAAGGCGCAGGGTAGACAGGAGTGGAGAGGCTTGGAGGAGGCTTTCGTTCAGGAGTGGGTGGTTTCGGGTTGAGAAGAAGAAGAAGCCAGCATCAAAGCTATATTTTAGATTGTATTAGGTAATGTAGCAGTATGTATAAATAAATACAGATAGGTTGATATCAGTGCCGTATTTAAGAGCCTCCCCCCTATATGATTAATGCCCAATCCCACCAACTTTTACCTAGGAAGGAGAGCCCTAAGGAATTTCCATACAAAAACAGGAATAATATTCTGTTTATTGAATAAATAACATGTTCCTCCAGCACCATCACAGCCTAATTCCATATGAAATGCAACATGCAACTCACCTAGCCTGAGCGGAGAAATTTGGGCACCTAAGGTAGGTGACTTGCATGTTGCATTTCATATGGAATAAGGTTGTGATGATGCTGGAGGAACATGTTATTTATTCAATAAATAGAATATTATTCCTGTTTTTGTATGGAAATTCCTTAGGGCTCTCCTTCCTTGGTGGGACTGGGCAATAATATAATAAAATAAAACTAATAAATAAAGCCGATTTAAATATGAGAACACCTGCACTTGTAACAATTTTTGACTCTCGAGTAGATACGAGTAGGTATAGGTACTTCACTAGAATCAGACTATGATACATGATACGAGTATTGTCATCTGATGTGAGTTTATGTGACAACGTGATTTATTAAATAAACATCTTATAAATCTTCTTTACGTCTCTGGGATTATATAAGATCCACCTCCATCTTTAGGTCTATATAGAGCTGATGTATATATCTACCTATACATTTTAGATTACCCTTTTATACGAAACATACATAAGTTGGTATGTAAGGTACCTAAGATTTACCTATACCGATCGTCCCTCTAAATAAGATATTAATTTAATGCGTAGGTGCCCGGTACCTATTGGAATTAAATCACTTGTAAGTACATTTTTTAAAGAAACATTCTGATAGGTATAATATTCGAAGTTTTCAAGAGGTTCTGAAAGAGGAGACTTGGTGTAAGTATTAAGTTAGGTACACCATGGTCCATGAACATCTTTATCTTCGATTACTGTTGAGGGTTTCTTCGCTGGGACCATGAACTGGGGCAGACATCGAAAGTATACATTCGAAAAGAGAAGTTTTTTCGCCGGGACACTTTTACGTTGCCTGTTTCCTGGCATCTGAAATAAAAACAGCCGAATATTGTTCATAACATAAAATAAAGATTTTTCAAAATTGGAGGAACGTCTACTGAGAATCAATTCTGTCGACCAGCGACTCAACAACAAAAATTGATATCAATGAAAGAATCGAATCATGATGTCAAACAATTAGGCAATCTAGATATCTAGAGTTTAGTCCTCTGGCTATCGAAATTATACACTTGATCCTTCCCTCCCCACACACGAGACATGTCTCTATTGGGGAGGTATCTCGAAACGTGTATAGTTTTAAGTATTTAATTTGTATATGTAAAATATTGAAGAAAAATAAAAAGAATCTTGAAATTGAATTGAATTGAAACCGAAATAAACACCTTTTACTCCCACATCTCAAAAAAAAAAAAGAAAAAAAGGGGGGAATTCCCGGGGATATCCTTCGTCTGCCAGAGCAGAATAAATAGTGAATTCTGAATGAAAATAATACTTATTATTTATTATCTATTTATATTCTCCATATTATTTAAGTTAACGTGGCTCCCTTAACAACAAACAGTTTTGTTTAATAATGATTTGTATATCCATTGACCATTACCATTAACTTTTCACCTATTGTTTAAACAAAATTAAAATAAACAATTTTGTTTGTTTCAACCTGTGATGAAAAAACCCCGATACATTTGTGTGTTTATTGTTTTATATTTTGTTTGTAAGAAAGGGTTGTTTCATGTTGTAAAATAAAATAACAAAGTAAATCCATTAAAATCCTATCATTCATTTACGATGTTTTGGTTGTCTACCTGTGTAAGACATCTGTCGCGACTTGAACGTTACCTATTCGGCTACATAGACCTAGACATATTGTAGTATGTACTATTTTCATCTACGTTATCGAAAAATTGTTATTCTGACTGAACCGAATAGGTATAAGCTAGGTAATAGGTACCTACTACCTACTTAATATTTCTTACCAATAGATTTTCCTCGTGAACGTTTTGTATATTTGATTTGAGGTATACCTAAATTATTTAGGTATGAAACCGGATTTATCGGTACTTACATACCTATAGCACAGACGGAATTACATTAAGTTTTTCCCTCAACAGAGACGAGAGGCATCTTCATTCACATAATGCAGCGCGTTATGTGAACTCCTTTAGGGAGGAAGCAGGATGGGTGTTCCGACGCTTACGAGTCGGCTTTGGCTGGCTTAAGTGATCACTTTATGCCCAGGGCAACGTTCACCCATTCCACCACATCCTGCTGTCAATCGTGTATTTTTTTTAAGTTGTATTTTTTGAAAGATATTCGTGAGCAGATCTGTCTAGCTGTCTCCCTCAGTTATAAAAAAAAAACATATTTCTTCTCTAATCCGACCCGATCAATCCATCTTCAAGGGTCACCTGGAGTGAATATAATTATTGGCCAGATATAATACTGGACTCTGGAGGATAAACGTGTTTTGAGTCAGATGAATCGGAGTACGGAGAACCTGCAAGACAGATTGTATAAATGTAACGTAAGCGAGGGATGTATGTAAGGTAAGGATAGAAGGGTGCGATGCTTTGTCCTCTCTAACCACCCCTACAAGACGTGATGAGTGTGATGCTGATGAGACAGTGGCGTATATAGGTTTTCATTTCGGCGGGGGGGGGGGGGGGGGCGAAAAACTTCAGGGAAAGACATTTAAATGTTAACATAGACGTAGTAAAAAATATCGCCGCAGGCGAAATTTCTTAGTGAATGCGATTGAAAAAGATTGTGTTTTAGGTTGGCATCATAAGTGTTGTGTTAAAAATGCAACAAAAAAGAAGCGCCGCAGGCGAAATTTTTTTTGAAAATAGGTAAAGTTATGAACCTGGGATCAATAGCAGATGGTACATCATTGTTTGACATTTCGGGTGGGGGGGGGCTCGGCCCCCTCTATATACGCCACTGCGATGAGATATAGATACTACACGCAGTACACGCGTCAGGTCAGATATTCCTTAACCCATCGATTTCAGCATTCCACTATCAAACTTAGAATGGTAAACTCAGGAAAAATCGTTTTTGGCAATTAAATTTTTATGTACCAAAAACAGGAGATTTGTATGTGTGTGTACCTTACCTATCTATCGTTGAATTCGTTGAATTTTATTCGACGTGAGATTTTTTCTGGTCACTTTGGTTGTTTTGGTCCGCTATTATCCTTATTATTGTTCACCTTATCCGAAGCAATAAAATCTACCCTCAAACACAATTAACAAAAGGGTTATATACCTTGTTTCATCCACATTAAATTTTATTTTAATGCTATTTTTCTACCTGCCTCTAGGTACCTGGTTCTTCCACAGTTCCCTATTAAATTAGATATTAAAATACTAATTATTGTTTGTATCATGCATGTTACCTAAAATTGCGTGGGTTTCTTGGTACTCGCATCTCACATTCAACATACAAATATACCTAATTCTTCAGCAATAAAAATAATGTGTCGGGTTATGGCATCTACCTAATTAATAGAATAAGACATATTGAATAGTTTTTCTTATTTTTTTATTAGTAGATGAATACCTACCTTAAGTATGTATATAGTAAGAAGTAAGTCTTCTAGTAAGTACAATGTATCAAATTGCAACATTGAAATTACTGTTGTCTCCAACTTGAAAAACTCAATACATCTTTAGGTAGGATTAGTTTACCTACTTTGACATAAAATAATGCAGATCGGTGATATTATCTGTTTCTTTAAATGATTATCTTATGGATGATGCGGTCTCACGCCGCTTAAAGTAAAGGCTGCTGGTACAAAAAATCGGGCTGCAAGTTTCACTAAGTCACTTCATCCAACCGCAGGTGTAATTCAGAAAAATAAAATCACTGCATGTTCGAAAAAAATACTCATGATAGACTTAAAGAATAACTTTAATTGAAAATAATTGGAATATTGTGTTATTTTATTATGAACATCAGGCACTGTTCATAATTCCCAATATTAGGTAGATTTCCAAGAGGAATTCTACCTATTCGTTTCTCCCGTGATGTCGCAGAATTGAAAAATTTCTACTCAGGATCACTTATTAGGACCAGGAGAACCCGAATCCGACCTTGGTTTAAAAGTTTATATATATAAGCCATATATATGTCCCTTTTCTTGTGCGCACGTTTGCGGCCAAACTATGCGTCGCAGAAACGTGAAACTTGGGTGGTAGATTTTTGGTAAGTGGTAGATGAACTGATATGAGATTGGGTTAAATCCATTTAGAGGAAGGTTCACTTTTTAAGGCTTTAAATACAAAAACAATCATTCTGAGGGGATCCAATGATTGTGAGGCTCCGTGTCTGGTATCGTATGAAAGGGCATTAAATAAGGAATACAGATCAATTTACAGATTTTGTCTAGCTCAATTCCTTGGACGACACTGGTCGATCGAAAGATCTAATTAAGTAGTTACCGCATAGGTACCAGCGTGTTTGTTGTCTTAGAAAAGTGCTTCACGATACGAGTAGAACTCACATCTTTTTTTTCAAATTTCTAGTGCTTAGGTACCGGTGCCAATCGATATTATGAGTGAAATTAAAATAATTTGATTATTGGATTAGGTACTTCGAAAATCATCAAAGAATAAACTACATCCATACTACTTCATCACTTCGCTGGTTTATTTGCTGATGATATTGTGATTGCTTTTATTATATGGATGTACAGATGTACTCATAAAATTAATAAAATAAATAAATCACATGAAATCTACCTATGCCTGCGGCCTGCCAAAGGAATTTTTTTTATTTCCGACACCTCGAACGTTTTCGCCAAGGCGACAGCTTGGCATCATTTATTTATTTATTTATTCATGGCACACAAACAGACATCACCCACAGGAAATTATTTTGAAGTGTAAATAAAATTATTGTAAATTTAACATACATACATCTTACATACATACATAAACAGTGTTCATAATAATAAAGGGTGGACCAAAAGTCTTTGCACTTTTGAAATGGCCATAAAAATTAAAATACTGTTTGTATTTAAAAAATAATTTATTAATAAGAACAACAATAGCTGGGAAATTCATTTACTAAACACCGTATCATCAAGATGTCCTCCATGTTGCTGCTGGCCCTCCTCATATCTGACCCCTAATTTTTATTAAACTTTTCTATACAAAGCGTAGGTATGTTTCGAAAATTTCAAAACCAGATTTTCTCTTGAATATTTGATTTCAGTTGGATTATTATAGCTAGTTTATTTACGTAGACCCTATTTTATAGATAAGCCCATAAAAAAATTGCTGGGGTTAAGTCCGGGCTGCGGGAAGGCCATGGAGTATCTCCTCTCCGCGAGATTATTTTGTTCTGGAACTTCTCTCACTTTACTCTATAGAGATATTCCATGACTTCTCAGCAGCCCGCATCTAATCCCACCTGTTTTTTTATGATGTTATTTCAAAAGTCAGGTCTATGTGAATCAATCAGTGACAATACATCAACCAAAATTGAATATTCGAGAGGAAATTGTCAATTCTTCACGCTTAGGGCCGAATTTTTTAGAAAAAAATCATACCCAGATTTGAGGAACGTCAGCGGCAGGATGGCGAACATCTTGGTGATATTGTGTTTAGAAAAATAATTTCCCGTTTATTGTTGTTCTTCTTAGCAAAAAAAAAATTAAATACCAACTGTAATTTTATTTTTAGGGCCATTTCAAAAGTGCAACGACTAATGGTCCACCTGTATTTTAATTACTTCAAAAATAATGAATTTCTAATGAGTTAACGCAAAAACGTTAGATTTGTTAATTTTAATTGACATCGAAACTTAGATTATATGTTATATTTCTTATATTATAATGGTTATACTTAATTATAAGTATAACCATTATAATTCTATGCATCGAAATATCAGGTACACGCAATTTCAATACTTGGGTAGAAATTGTGTCAAATATAGGTAGAGTAGAATTCATCCTATTTGGCGCGTGGTCCCAGCGCAGCGATCGACCGTTTTTCATAGTTTTCTTTTTTTTTTCGTAGTTCGATATAGTTCACCGTTTTGCCACCGCTAGCCAAAAGGGATGAATTTGACTCTACCTTACTAACCATATAGTATTTATAAATATTTATACTTATATAATATAGTCTATAGGTAAATATCAAGGTAAATACTAAATAGTGAATACCGCATCCGATATACTTAATATAGGCTTAGATGTACACTGTGTGATGAAGGCAGGATCAGGTAGACGTCTTATAATAGGTATAACTATATAATATATAAATATAACTATATGTATAAGATAGATCATGGATTGATAGTAGGATGTAGGTATTATATGTATATAAATGTAAGCGGTGATCATTATAAATAGGTAAACTAAACTATACTTATTTAATAATAGATATCTATCTCGTATAAATAATGTACTTACCTATAATATAAACCTAGCCGTCGTTTTCTATTGGCCCACAATCTGTGGCAGCCATTTTATCTTGGACTTGATGCATATAAAGTACCCTTTATGGATTGGATAGGTATGCACACCATATGCACACCTATTCAATAGATGTGCCTATACGAGTATATGGCCTACTATATATTATTATAGGTAATCTGTCCTTATTATTGTGTATTGAAGTGCAGAACAAAATAATTAAATTTTCGATGGCCTTATAATGATCCTAAGTGCAACTATACTCAAAGTACTTATTATACTGACAGTACAGGGCAGCCTCGAAGTAGATGGCAGAAGCAGTGTCAAAGTACGTGTTAAGAAAGACTGTATGTTGAAGTGGTCAGAGGGGTCTTGGAAACTGCAGAAGTCAGGGGACTGACCTCTGGACAAAATAGGTACATTGATGATTTTTAACATTGAATAAAGCCTCAATACTTTTCATAGAAAAAAGGCTAGCACTCTGAAACACTCGTCGACGAGTAGATGGCCTATGAATTTAAAAAAAAGTTTGCATTGGTATAGCGACCAGCCGCACCAATACCCAATACCACTCTGCACGATGCCACACATCTGGCCATGTACAGAGGCTTATGGAGGAGGATGGTCAACTGCGGGAGTGGGAGTCAGTCATGAGGAATTACGACAGCAGTAGCAGCAGCAAAGTGGGTCGGTATTATAACACTACATAACTAAAACGATCCTTTTTCAATTAAAATTTAATACACACTTGTTTTAATTCATAAAGTTATAGAATTGACTCTAGTGCCATTGGATAAAATTCAACTCATAACTCATAGTTTTAAATACCTAAATAGGTGGGCAAATTACTACAATAAATATTCCTAGAGCCAGACGAAACATCAGTCAAATAATGATTTAATTTGTCTAATTGTCAAGTAATACAAATAAAACTTTATTGTAGGTAGACTGTATAGTGTATATAGTATTATTATATTATGAGTTTATAATCCTACAGCAGTATATAAATAAATAAAATCATTGAGGATTTTATTTATTTATTGTGAAAATTAAACTTTATTAACCCTCTCTACCTACTTGTGTGTTTTTTAAGCACAAGTTTCGTGTGTCGAGTCGAGATTATAATAATTTAGTTTCAGTATATAAAAGAGAACTACATAAAATAATTATTACTATTGCCTACTACTGTTTTACTGCAATATTGTCGGTCATAATATTAGTTTGTAACCTACATAGTAAATGTAGCAAGTGTCCGAGTTATTGATAGTGCCCTAAATTAGTCGAAACACCAAATGAATATATCAGATCGTAAGCTTTGGAACCAATTACCTAAATAGTTTGTGCAATGTTGATGATAAGTATTAAAAAGCATTTAAGAAATTAAAATTAAGAAATGAGTCTTGTATGGTTTATTTTTCCAACAAAATTTATCCCTACTATACCATCTCACCAAATCCCCATTGGGGTAAGTAGAAAGGACTCGCTAGACGAAAGCTGTTCTAAGGCACTACAATACAACATGCTGTGTATAATATCAGAGCATAGAGAACAAAAAGTCAACTTACCCTATCACATCACATGCATAGACTCTTCAGCTTATCTGGGTCACATTCATGCGAGTCCTCAATCGTCACATTGCCAAAGGAGGCTTCCTTCAAAAAACTTATCCGACGATAGTACACACTACACATTGGGTAGAAATGAAAACAAATACATAGTTCATATCGACCTTATTCCAATTCGTCACAGACTCATACGAGTACATTGTAGGTCTTTAACGTTGATTGAAAATATTGCTGCTTCCGATAAAAAAAAAATTGATTATGGTTCATACGGAATGCTCCAGGGTTCCTCTACAGAAAGTTGTTTTGACTGGGTATGATGTTGCCTCTTAAACTAGAAAATTGTTAGTAAGTACATCTCTAAATCTATGTATATACGAATACCTATGTCTGTTCCTCATGCTGTATTTTATGAAAATTTGTATATTAAAGAGAAATCATGTCTCTGAGTGTCAGACAAGAGAGAGGAAATTATTCAGCACGAATTTTCCAATTCCCCTTCGAGGGGGAGAAGTTTTATATAGGTAGGTAAGTTTGTATAGTATATCTAGATACCTAATAGGTATTATGTTACCAAAATGATGTTATGATAAAATCACATAGCCGAAATCACAGAGACGAAATCACAGAGACGAAATTATGTGAATGAAGATGCCTCTCGTCTCTGTTGAGGAAAAAAAATGTAATGTATTTCCGTCTGTGCAATGCAGATAAATCCAGTTCAATACCTAAAATAATTTAGTTATACCTAATCTCATATCAGATAGAAACATTGTTTTTTGTTGGTTACGTCCGTAGACTCTTGTTCCGGTACTTGAACTTAGTTTAGTGAGAGAAATTCATAAGGAAGTGCGGTCGTCCAAGAACCACTGTAGATCAAATGCTTGAAACGGACGTGTTTTGAGTAAAACGTATTGTAGATTGTAGAGTATGTCTATTAAAAGACGGGGAATTCTTCGACCTCTTCGAGAATAATTTTATCCTTGTATGATTTTTAGTTTATTTATGGAACATTATTTTAGGTAGGTATGTGATTTTGCTGTAAATTTATCCGAAACACTACTAGCCCAGTAGATCTATGATTCGTTAGTATGGAGACCCAACATTAAATCAGGTAGCCGTGAATTTTCGGTATGTTATGTAGGACAATAAGTTAGTTAAGAATCCAAATTTGCACAATTTTCCTCCCTCCGCCCCCTTAACCATCTTGAAAAAACCTTAAAAAATCGCCGCTTTTTGTATGTTATGCACTTCGTTGTTTCGTGTTTTAGGTAAAAAAAAATATTTGCCGATTTGTACACCATAAAATTTTCTATAACTTCATTTCACAAATTTTTGCTCTAAAATAAATATCAACGGAGCTTTAAAGCTTCAAAAATACAGCGTTATTAGCACATTGTGATTCTTTTTGCATGTGATTTCGTCCTTATGCCTAAATAATACATCTCTACTGCTACCAACTGATGGTGTGATTCTGCTAGCGGTCGACTGAATGGGAAAATGTGGGGTTCTTTGCTCTACTAGGTAGTGAGGTACCTACACCATGTTCTCCCAGGAGTGCTGTATTCACTCCCAGACTAAGTTGGCAAACCCCGCAGCTCAGTTGCCTTTAACTTTGTCTAGATAAGCGACTCACAATTCACACATCATCATATCTCTAGCTATAACATACTACATACCTACGTACAGTGCCACAGATTCGTTCAATAAAGTTTAGCATTGAATTTTTTTAGTATCTTTTGGTAAGTATTTTGTCACGTTATTTGGTATATCTTTGAATTATAAATTAGACGACTAGAGAACAGAGTCCAAATTAAACCATTTGCGCTTGCATATACTTGGGCTATTCCATAGCCAAAATATGTTTAGTTTTATATTAGGGCCTAATAAGTATGTACTATGTACAATGTACATATAAGTAACAGGGGCGTTAATACGATTCCCATCGAGTTACCTTTTTGATTTAGAATGATAGTCATCATCACCTGATATATAGCAATAAAATATGATAGTCCCGGCTTTCCTCCTACAGAAATCCACTCTTCCCAGCGATAAGAAAACACATATTTTCCGGACTGGAAACCGTTGGCTCGTCTAGTGTGGGATGGGGTGACGATGAGGTATTTTTCCACCGAATCAGCCAGCCTCGTCAATTAAGCGTATATAAAACCTCTTTAGGTATAGTCTGTGGCCCAAGCATTTTCATAGAATTAGTTAGATATAATTTAATTATTTCATAGTCATCTATGTTGCTTTGATGATATGTACCTGCAATCCTATAGTTAGTAATAACTATGTAATATGTATACATTATGTAGAATGATTTATCTCAGTTGTAAAATTAAGTCCATAATATAATACGAAATGTTTCTCCATCATTTTCATCAGTAAATAATATTTTAGTATACCTACTTAGTATCTATAGGTTATTTTATTATAAGTTCTTATCTGTTAGATTATTTTTCGATTTATATTTTCATTTACATTTTCGACCTACAGTCTGTCAAGAAAGATTTTGTATTTTAGGAGAGCGCTGCATGTAGCTTTTAGGCGACACTCAAGGTATGAAATCAATAGAAAGGTGACCAGCATTATATAAAGATGTACGTATAAATTGATTCGAATTCATCTCTTTTTTGACATCATAAACCAAAGAGATTGTATTAGCGCATAAGGACTATTTGTAAACGTTGACGGTTGGTTTAAATCGGAGAGGAGTTTGTTGGGGGGAACCCTTCAGGCGATCCCTGAACCCTCTTCAGTATCTATTACTTTGCACAGATATTGGATGAAATAGGAACTGGCGCTTCTGTACCATCCAAGGGTAAGTGGGAGGGAGCAACCCTTAACGGATCATCATAAACTAAAAATGGAATTGATATTTGATCATCATTAACATACCTACACTGTCTCGACTTCCAGATATTTTATTGGAAGACGTTCTTCTACTGTCATCAGTCATGCAGAATGCAGATCATGTAACCCAGTCATCTCAGCTGGGATCTCTCTGTGAAGAAGACTACAATATGGGTTCTGCCCCGAGAGCCTCTCCCTCGAACAGTATCGTTCCTGTGATGAAATTTGATACTTACCGCCAATTTTACCAAATGTCATCCGAAACTCAAAAATTTAAAACGTTTCACCACTCAGACTTGGTGGGGAAACGATATTATGTAGTGTTTAGTATAGATGCTTATGGTTTTAAAATCATGAGAATTGCCAGGGGAACTACACTAGTAAGTATTAAATAATGCACTAAAAAGTATTTTGATGGCAGGTAGACTTGTTTTATAGATTATATGTATACCTAGTGCTTATCTAATTTCTATGTATATAATACTTATCAAAATACCTATACGTTTTCAAGATATTATCCCATTATGTGAATTGTATATTTCTTTAGTAGAAATACACGTATCAACCCCAAAATAGTTGTTAAAAAAATACATAAAAATCTTTTTATTTCTTGGTTTCACTAAAATGTATGTAGAATCTACCCAAATTTAATAGAGTAAGGTCCCAGAAAAGAGTCCCTCGATTTAAAATTATATGAATCAAATCCCCTTGTTTGAGATTCAGCTGACATATAAATAATACCTGCTACTATAATTATTGAGACCTTAGAATGAGAAAAAACGTATTGAACTCTGTTTTCTGGAAAATTTCCTTATAAAAGATTCTTTTTTTAAGTAGACTTAACTATGTTAAATTTGTTGGGATGGAAAATACTCTTTTCTATCAGACTTTTATTTAACTTTATCTGTCGTTGCATGCGTCTACATTTTGCACACATGTTTTCCATAGGTGACAGTTTTAAATTGAGGTAGGTACTATTTTATCACAAATATCGTTACATTTGATACTTTTTAATTAACTTCATTGTGTGAGATTTCTACCTAAAGCTGCTCCTGAATTATGATAATACGCAACCTCTATTACTTCGGTTCTTAAATAAATTAATATTTTCAATTTTAAGGTGCTCTTACACGAGCAATAATTGCGGCAACTCGTGTGCAAATCGTACTGATTTAGGTATATTATTTCGCAACACGTAGCAATTATTATTTCGGCAATATTTAATGCGAGACAACGATTTTGCGTGCATACGAGAATGCGAATTAGCATCATGTCGACGACATTAATTGCTGAATGTCCAATCAGTTTGGACATTTAAGGCACATGCTAGGTATAATATCTTGACAAATATTTCGCCTACTAACCGTATTGCCAGCTTCATCAATTCACTCATTTTTCTTTAAAAATATTCACACTCGTTATATTTTTATAAGGAATATTTTTTCTATAATGCAGTATTCGTACAAAATTGTAGATTGAAGACAATATTCTCATTATTCTTTGTACGCTATTGTAATATGTTCTCTCGCACTAAATATTGCGAAATAATATTTATTATATATATATTTAATAAATTAGATTCGTGCGATTTGTCGCAATTATTGCTCGAAAAATTGCTCGTCTAAGATCATCTTAATGTTAAGAGGAGATACCTTCTGAATTAAACATTTTACCCGGGGACACCTTTTGTGGCGATCACATAACAGTGGATATATGTACTGAGAAATAGAGGCTATAATATATTTTAATAAATTATCGTAGAAGACAGATAAAGGCAATAGATAGATAGATACATAAAAAGAGAACCTTTTACACAACACAACATATTCCAAGTTAGATTTATTGAAGTCGTTAAATTAGTTTTTATATCCTAACTCGTTTTCTATTGGTGATTCTGTTGCCGAGTGTACGACCCCAGAAACTATAATAAATTATTTTGTGTTTTTTTTTATTCTGCTTTTTGTTGTTGTTGCTGTTAAGTTGGTACCTGTCTCCGTAATATTATAAAATAAAAATGTTATCTCATTTCAATCTATCATGGCGGAGGAATGAGTCTACATAATATGTTATAGGTACTTATTATCTATACATTATGTATATATTAAAAATACCTTTAAGTATATATGTATGTACCTACTACATTATGTAATAAAACAATATTCCTTTACTACACCCTCCTACGACCACATAATTTAGGTAAAACCAACCACGTTTAAATTTTCTACTTCTCCATGTTTCTCGGGTGCACCGTGTGTAGATTGCCGATGTTGTCGAGCTTTAGGCCTATGTACTTACTGAGGCCATCTTCAGGACTAACTCTCATTTATTTTACTTTCGTTGATCTGATTGATCCATCTAAAAATCAATAGATTGCATGACATTGGGTGCAATGCCATAAAAAAGAAGAATAAATTTGAAGATTCTTAGGCTGACAACTTCTGAGGACTTCATTGTCCAGTGTCTTCTTCTTCTTATCGTGTCGGTCAGCACTCATCAGATTCCCCTCCTCTCCCAGAATGCCACAACCTCTCCCGCGTCATCGTCCAAGTGGGAGCGATCCGCGAGGCTCTCCCATGTGCACCGCCTAGGAACCATTGGGTAGGCCAGGAGGTGTTCAGTTCTACTTATCGGATATTCAACATTACAACATTAAAAAAAGTTCTACAGGCTTGTGCACACAAACCCAAATACCTTCATCTTAAAAAGCACAATACATCGTCAACGCCGGGATTGGAATCTGGAACCTCCTGCTTGGGAGAGCCGCGCTCCAACCAGCTGTGCCAGATATGAAGGGAAGACTCTTAAGGAAATAAGTTCTCTATATTCAAACTATATTACTGTAGAAACAACCTGGCATGCAAGTTTTCTGTTTTAGATAATAGATGACCCTCCAAATAAATGTGTTTCCTGCACACTTCACAGTAAAAATGTTTCTTAGGAAAAAAAAAAACATATTCAGTACCAATAGGTATGTATCCTTTTTTTAGCAGATTCCGAGCTTAGCAAATTGTAATTATATTTTATTGATTTTTAGAGTAAGTAGATACAGTTATTCCATAAAGTATAAATAATTTGAACATCAACTGCAAATAAACCGGCGAAGACTCATGGATTACCTTAGTTATATTACAATTTATGGGTAGTCAAAAGAAATACACAACAAAAATAAATAAAATAGGGTTCATTAAGAGGACCTCACCGAAAAAGACAACAGGAGACTGGAGGCTTTTGAGATGTGGTGTTACAGAAGAATTCTGGGTATTTCCTAGAGGGACTACATCACGAATGCCGAGGTGCTCAGCAGAGTTGAAGAAGGAAGACACCTACTTAAAACCATCTCCGAGAGACGTGCACGCTGGATTGGCCACATCATGCGCCACGAGGGTCTCCTACACGAGTTAATAGAGGGAATGGTTGAAGGGACAAACCACAGGGGGCGCCCCCGACGGCAGCACCTGGACCAGGTGTACAAGGACATGAACTGCACCACATATGTCGAGCTGAAGAGAGCTGCAGAAGACAGAGAGGAATGGAGAACAAGATGTAGGAATTTGCTGCAAACCAATCCGCAGGATTGAAACTAGAGAATAAGAAAGAGGACCTCACATGTATATTGTATACCTACATGTAAAAAGGTAAATGGACAAGAACAGGACATAAAGTGACACAAATATACAGGAATGATTACTTCTTCTTGAAGTCTTCAAAAGAAAGCCTAACGCATTTCTCTGTCCTTCCAGTCAATTAATGTTAACATCTTACCCAATAAAATTACAATGGTACTTTATTGTTTAATAGAGTAATAATTATAATGAGAATAGTATCCAAGATACCCGCAGCATAAACTTTATAAGTACTCCATTTACTTGTTAATCCATGGCTTATTCATTTGTAGGGATGGGTTGGTTCTGTAGGATTAATGTTTGATTAATGAATGCCGACAAAGACATATCGATATAAAATAATAATACATATTAGGTTAGTATCTGTTATCGATATGTTATCAAAATATTATCATATATACATACCTAGTGACTGATGCTTATATCGAAAATGATATCAATAAATGATTAGGTACGTATATGAAATCATCTATAAATGTATAATTTGATTGCATTGTTAATAATTATTACTTTCTCGTCAAGTCTTTGCCAATTTCAATTAATTTTTCTATAAGTAGGCATCTAATATTACACTATGTAGGTACCTACTTAAAAACGTTTCATTCGTATAATTGTTATGGATTTTTTTGTTGTAAGTAGGTATATATAAAATGGAAAATATAGAGTTTTGAAATTAAATTGAATTGACAAATGAATTACCTATATTCACTTCACAGCCATTACATCCATATTACATCAGCGAACTGCACCTGTCCTCTGTCAAATGCCGACGGCTTATCCACATGTGGCGATGGGCCTTTCATATGCAGTAGATCTTTCACTTTTTATTATGTAAGACAGCTTTTTAACATCCCCTCATATATGAAAATATGTGAAAATTAGTCCTAAATTAAACAGTTCCAGATAAAGGGCATATTTTTCTTTGGATGTACATTGTACATATCTATTGCATGAGCAAAATTATATAAATTTCTCCTGCACATGAGACAATACAGGTTTTTCTGTTCCTATGTAGGTAGGTAAGTGACAACATATTAAATAGTAATTTCATATTATCATCAGAATATGCTCAGTCTCATTCAAGAGCATCATATCTCGCTTGCTTTTCAGGAAGACAGCACTGCATTTCGCGATACTTCCTTCTATCATCGCAAAATAACAATATTCTTCAGAAATTGCGATATTATTTTTTATTATATTTTATTTATTTTCTTATAGAAAAGGATCTGGGCTTGCATACACAAACCCAAATACTTTCTGCACACCTTGCACTAGGCTAAAATCCTGAATCGTAAACTGTGGAATATATCGCCAGCGCCAGGGTTTGAACCTGGCACCTCCCGCTTGAGAGACCGCCGCCTCAACCAACTGCGCCAACCATGTACTCAAATATCTCTATATTCTCTATGGCCATGAAATAATTATTGTTTATGGTAGAATCTAAGTGCCAATAAAATGGTTCAGTGAAATGAAAGAACACGTTCAATTCTATAATATTTTATTTCTAGTGATGATAAAAATACAATTTCAATAATATGACATTATTCTCACAACATAACACAATAACATGAAGCAAACATTATGACGCACAATTATAGAGTAAAATATTCCCGCGTATTTTGTCGCAAATAATTTGAATTACAAACATTGGAACAATGCCTAATTTTCAATGCGAATGCGTTGTCTATGAAAGGGCAGAACTGATTGCCAATGAAGAAAAAAGTAATTCAGAGAACTGCCACCAAAGCTCTAGGATCGCATATAGATAATAACTGCAATTTTGTTTTCTTCGTTCTGATTTCCAATTATGCAACTTTAATTATTTAAAACAAACGAAAACATCCGATTTCTCTAAACGTATTTTTTTCAAAAAGTTTTTTTTTCATATCGATGCACTTTTACTCTTCATTCAATTCATTAAAAAAATGCCATAATGTCTGCTCAAGACACAACAATACAATTCTTATCTTGAATTTATTATTATTATGTATTATAAAGGTGTATATTATAATAAACGTTATCTATACAGCTTTAAATTAAATTATAAAATAATCTTAAGTGAATTATACAACACCGACATGATTGTGTAATAATTCTGTCCTTAATAATCCCAAAAAATCGATTACTTACATTGCGTCAGCTCCTTCATATCTGTCATTTCAATGTCAAAAAATTATCCCAGTTTCACGCAACAATCAAACAGAACAATGCATTTATTTTCTAAATTTAGAATTGTTTTTCTTTGTTGTACACCACTTTCGATATTTTGTCCGCCGTTCTTAATTTGAACACTAGAACGGTGCACGTCATTCGATGATTCAAACTGACGAATTCTTTAATTCGAAAATTATTGAGACAATTATACGTCATTAACTGAATCGTTTTAGTGTTCAAATGTTTGATTTCGCATGAATGTGTGGTCCTTAAGACACATTACCTGTAATGTTTTTGGAATATTGAGAACTATGGAATAAAAACACTCGACTGCATGAATCTTGTAGTTCAAAAAGTAAATTGAGAATAGCAATGCAAAGTTGATTGTAATTATTACTATTTCGTGATAACTAAAGCTGATAACTCACCACAGTATTAAATATTAGATATACTTTTGTGAAAGGTGTTTATTATAAACAAAATAATACATTATGTAGTACCTAAGTCATTTATTGCATTCATGAATTTGATGATGAAAATAAAGTCAATATAAACGACACACCCCAAACGTGACACCGCCACTGTTATTTTTTTGAAACTGATAGAACACCGCCACCTTGACATTTCTCTCTTTTTCTAGCCATGATGTACGATTAATACATAAAACGTTAAAGGCGAGGTTGCCATCACCGTCGCTAAGGAAATGTATGGAATAACAGTCCCTTAACAACGAGTATGATGAACCACGTATTATATTCTGGTACTAGATTTGACAGGAGTGGTGGTCCTGTTCGATTATTTTGCTACCAACTGTTGCAGCCCAGCTAGAGTACCTACTCTAGGAGGCGGTGGATATAATTATTCAAAGAAAATTACTCACTTTATAGTATAGAACAGATGTTTGTTCCTGTCCTTAATCCAAAATTTATATTGGATTCGTTATACTCAAATAATTTGATAAAACGGCCAGGATAATTCAATAAAAAATACAGAGGCGGCGTGCTTCCGGGGGCAACCGTTCCTTTTGGTAATTTTATTTCAATCTAATACAACAAAATTGTAAAGTTTCCATAAAAAGTAAACCAATTCCAATTTTGTTTGACTGAAAAATGTTGTCTTGAATAAGCATTTCATTCATCTTCCATGACAGAGGTTTTTTTGTAAAAGAAATGTCACCTTTCATAATCGTTTGCACTTTTAAATACGATAATAATATAAGCCATTTAAATAAATAAAGCTTCACATATAGACATATAATTGCTTACTAATATTACTTAGTAATAATCAACCTATTATTACGTAAAAATACTAAAATATTCAGAGGGGTGCGTTTGTTGTGATACTTTGTACATTATAAAAATCCCACACTTATCTAAAAATTATTTAATATAATATTTATATTAATTGTTATCAAGTATTTATGTTAATAAAACAAATTAATACTCGTGTATTATTAGCAATACATTTACAGTTAATTTATTTATAATATTAATTAATAACTTATATCTAAAAATCACCGGAAAATAATAATAATTGTCTTTTAAATAATTAAACAAAAATCAATTTCACCTTTACAGGTATAAATCATAAAAAATCATATATAAAGAATATAAATATATACAACAACTGTGAATACATATTTTAATCTGAATTTAATATGATAAAAAAACAATATATAGGATGCTGATAGGTATAGATTGTAAAAAAATCAATTCAACAATTTTCTTAAACCTTATAAACGCTTAAACGTTTTTTTACACGTTGTATGCTTAAAATTGGGGTGATTTTTAATAAATTATTTTACGCACATAATTGGGTGTATTTATTTTCTACTTATTTTA
This sequence comes from Ceraclea dissimilis, assembly GCA_963576895.1. Taxonomy (NCBI): domain Eukaryota; kingdom Metazoa; phylum Arthropoda; class Insecta; order Trichoptera; family Leptoceridae; genus Ceraclea; species Ceraclea dissimilis. The sequence continues at coordinate 4,933,474 of OY756360.1, forward strand.
CGTATTTCTTTAAAGTCACATTTCGATTATAATATTCTTTAAAAGGCACACATATCATGAAACATTCATAATAGCTATCAATAAACATACGATATTTACAGTAAAAAACGTTTTTTTTGTTTGGAATGAGACCTACGTGAATACTTCATAGAGGCCCAAACGCTGTGACATATGAGAGAAAGATTGAACATATTAGCTTACTTTTATCCATAAAAGATTATTTCGGTTAACTTTTTGAACTAGAAATAATGTTTTTTTTCCTGGTCAGCTGCAGGAACGTGACGCACGTTTATTATTTAGCTCTTAAACGTTTAACGCAAAAGCATACATTAATGAAACCAGCATTGCAAAAACACACATTAATTTATCGTTTTTTTTTGTTAACTAGGTACTGTATAGATTGTGACCACAGGGTATGAGGTCATCAATTTCTTATATTATCTAATTAGCTGTAGCCTTAACAGTATTCACGTAGGTCTCAATTGGACAAATAAAACTGATATTTCTCATTAACATAAGTGACTACCTAGGTTGAGAGAACATTGACATGAAACTTATATAACTCCAACGCCTTTTTGTTTATGATCTGAATAATGGAAAGGGATAGAAAACGCAAATAATATGTAGGCGTTCTAATCGATTGGACGGAAGATTAATAAGTAAATATAGTGAGATCTTTAGATTCTACTAGGTATGTATTTAAATCTCGACATTTTAGTTTCTTGAATTTTATAATAATTTAATATTAAACAATACTACATCAAAGATTGTGCATACTTTTTTAACAGACGATTTCAGTTAACTTTAACGTCAATTAGAAACGGAGAGAACAAATGAAGATATTAAATCAAGAAAACATTTTCAAAAATGTCCCACTAAGTTTATTTCCAATTGTTCATTTATTTTAACAACATGTTATGCATTACAAAATAATTAACTATAATTTATTCAATAAAAAAAACATTGTAACTTGAAAAAAAAAACTACTTGAATAAGTCTTAATGATTGCACTTTTGATAACCTTATTAACAATACAGTAATAATAATTATTAATTTAAAAAATATAACGTAATTATAAATATTTAAAATTAATAAAAAAAAGAGCAGTAATAATTATTGTAATAATTCTACCAATTAATAGTGTGAATATTCAATTAACACAAAGACAACGCAGCGACAGATAATTTAACTTTAATTACCTAGGAATTAATTAATCACTTTTTTATTGAATTCGGCTACTAATTAATGTTTAATTTTATTTTATCACATATTTCTTTTTATAATCTCAAAACACACAAAGAAAACATAATGCAAGTCTATACGATGACTTAATATTATAACGTTTAATACAATAATAAGCTTTTTTTAAAAACGTTTGTTGAATAAATTACTAACAGCGTTGAATACCACCTCTAGTATGTTCACTGTGGTGAACTCGCTGGAGGTACCTACCTAGTTTAAGATTTGATTGTTTTGTGATTATTATTGCAGTGTGCACCTATGTTATGAATCTGTACGATTTTTTTTATATTGAGGTAAGCTAGCAAGATAATTTTGAATCAATTTATATCTACTGTTTTTTAAGGCAACGCGTTCGAATAAGGAATAACGTCCTCATGTTCAAACCATCCTATATTGTTTTTATCTTGACGATCCTGTCAGATTAATTGTACTGGGGGGACACCGTGGAGTGGCTGCGGTGTTCCTAAACCCTGATGCAAACTCTGATGAGTCAATCCTTGATGCGATAGACTCTGATGGGACATCCCCTGATGACTGAGTCCAGGATGGGTCATACCTTGATGCGCCAAACCTGGATGTGACAATCCTTGATGAATCATTGTTTGCTGATGATGCAATGACGTCTGATGATGGAGCTGATGCAATCCTGGATGTGAATCCAGTATTTTTTCTTTGTGATTCACTTCTTCACGTTTTTTCACCTGCTTTCGTTCCTTTGCGCGGCGATTTTGGAACCATATTTTAACTTGTCTTTCAGACAGTCCAAGGTTAGCCGCTAACTCAGCCTTTCTTCTTATTGTTATGTAACGACTGTAGTGGAACTCTTTCTCCAGTTCCAGTCTCTGGTGATCTGTGTAGACGACTCGGTACTTGTCTTTGGTGCGAGTTTTACCTTTAAAGAAATAAAAAAGGAAATTAGTATCTGTTTTGTTAATGGGAATCATCTGAACTCGTAAATTAAAACTTAAACATAATAATAATACAAATAAAGAGCACTCAAAAAGCCAAAAAGCAATGAAATTTTGATAAACTGTAGAAAAATGCGATTGGAAGGGCTTTAATTTACCACTCTGTAACAATATTCACATGCAAATAATATCATTGATTATGTCCATAGATTAAATGTGAATATAAAGATACTACTACTAAGAATCAAACCTATACTAAATGAAAACTACATATGTTCAAGATAAAAACTAGCAATATCATAACACAAAATTACAACCAGAAATGCAGCACAATTATAATTTAATGAGTTTCTTCTAAGTCATAAAACGTATTTGCAATGTTTTCTGCAACGATTAATCTTTCAGTAAATTTGAACAATATAAACAATTCATAATACTTAATTGTAAAGTACAACACATTGACGTTTTAACTGCGTCGTAATTATGAGTGTAAACATTGATAGTATCAAGTCAACATACCACAGGTAAGTCTACATAGATATAGAGTATATTATACATAGATATTATGAGCAGTGTGACTCAAGACCGTGAGATGTGGATTTTCAAACCTTCCTTCTTAATCCTTAGACAAACAAGTGTATCTACTTTCAGCTGGATGATACAGAGTCGTGGCAGATGTGAAGCAACTAAAAGCGCAGTCCCAAACTGCTATAGCGAAAGGGTGCACGAATTGAATATGTATGTAAATTATTTCGTTATATCTAAGAAAACGTGCTCCGTATTCATAGTGCCTTATGGATTGCTATGAAAAAAAACATCGTTCACAAAATTGTACTGGTACATTAATATTAGGGTTTTCAAACTTGTGACCTCAGCTAAGAAAACTTTGAGAGCACTGTCAAAGCAGATTTTGTTTTGGGTTCACGGTACAAGCAGTTATCTAGCGTTTTTTCCCTATTTTATATGTTCTAAGACGAAATAGGTATACCAACAGGGGCCTAACGTACCTACTCGTAAATATCACAAATGAAACAGAGGTATTTAAAACAAATAGTGGTTCAATAACTCCAAGAAGTGGGTGAACTATTAATGTTTAATCTACATTTCTCATTATTCTTCTAGTCGTCCATCAGACAAATTTAGCTCGGACAAGCAATATAAACTGAGCCTTCTGTTCTGTTCATGAGGGCATGTATGGAGAAAAGGCTTAGTATAGGCGAGGCCGACGCTATATTGTTCATAGAGGCCATGCCCAACTGACATTTGACGATGATTACACCATGAATATGTATGGGAAAAAATATTCCGTAGTTCAAGTGTTTGTCACCGATACAAGATGACATCACCAATCATGGTGGTGATGAAATTCGAGGATGTAGGCTTGTATCGCTGGCTTCGGTTTAGGTATACTTTATCAAGACAAATAAATGGACCATACATGCAGTTTAAATAAGGAAATACTAATTGGCAGTGCTTGATCTGGCTCTGATACTGTTATCAGTTTGAAATGTGCGCATGGTGCTTCATATATATCATTGTATCATAACAACACAACGCCTATACATAGATATACATATAATATCACTATAGAATCACATATGTAAAATACATAGTACTATATGTATAATTTTATCTATTTATTCATGTATCAGTGTACAATGTACATATTATATATACCAACATGCACATAAAAAAAGTTTTATAAATTTTAATAAAGATTTCTCGAATATTCCATATAACTACTGCTATAAATAATCATGATTGCATATTCTTATTTGAGGAATTTTAAAGAGTGCACAGTTAGAGTTAGAATCGGTGGTGAGCCTCATTTCTGAACTTAGATAACGAGATGTTGTATTTTGGCTCTTACATTTTTCGACTTGCCACAAACGAGTAGGTAAGTAGGTTGTCCTAATATACTTGTTAATTATTTTTTAGATAATTGTATAAAATTACAATAAATTAAAATTTAACTATTTTGCAAAATAATGCTCAAAATGTTTCTCATGCACGGTTCGCACATAAGAATAAAAAAAGCCAAAAAATATTTGAAATAATGAAGTAATTTAATGGGTACCGCTAACGTAGCTAAATTTTATGGGAGGTATTATGAGCGTTTAATAAGGAGTTTTACTGCGCTCTTGAAACTTTCAATGGAGCAATAACATCATTATAATTAAGCTCCCAGGCTCGCCTCTGCTTTATACAAATCGACGTTATGTAGTTTGAAGTCTTCAATGTCCAATAAAATGTTAATATTTTTTTCTTGATACCTACAGGTCTGTAAATAAACATACAAAAATACTTTCGCGTTGTATTTTGGGGGGTGTATTTTCCGGCATTTAAATCATGTTTTCTTTCATTTTTCGACGAATTATGAATATTCATGTGAAATTTTAAGTTTCAGGGACTATTTTAAATTGTCGATTGTAAATATTTTCGTTAGTGTTATGATTTAAATGTATACTGTAGGACGTTTTCTAATACCCCCTTTAAAATATGATAAAACACAAAACGAATGGTCGAATTCTGTAACTTTTCGAAATATATGTGTTATTTTTATTTTACATTACCACTAAATAATTGACTTCTGCCTGTGACTGCGGAGAGCCAGTGCAATCCATCAAGCACATGGTCGAAGACTATCCTCTAAGAGCATTCCCTGGACCATATGCAGATATCCACAATGTCAATGAATGGCTTGGAAGCCAGGATGTTGCTCTGTGGGGTATATGTCTCCTGTATGTAGCAGATAGCATAATTCTCTTATCTTCTGACGTTGCCGCCCAACGGTGCCAGAAGCCATACTAAATAATAATAATTGAAAAAAGAACGTCTTGATTTATTAAGTACCTACGTACTTAATTAGATACAAAATTGGACCGACGTAAAATACTTTATAAGAAATATTAGATTTCTTTGTTGACATTTTATGGCTGCGAGTGCTTCAATAAGTTGTTAACTTGAGTCAGCTACCTTAATGCCGCAGTGGCGAAGGGTGGATTTCTGCAGAAGGGAAGCCGGGGCTAACATTTCTTATGGGATTACGTCAGATTAGACACTATTATACTAGGGAACCTATATAAATGTAGGAAGTCCTAACGGATAAAGCCATAGACAAAAATTGATCGCCGCCAGCATTTCCGCTAGGTATACGCAATTTTTTCTCGATTTAAGGGACGGTAAGTTAGCATTTGATTACATAAATTATATTCCAAAGGTAATTTCCACACTGATTATAGATAATGAGTCGCAAAAATCACTGAAATATCACCAGGATTCATGCAATTGTGGACAACCAACGTGACACGCAATCATATGTTTGCAATGAAAATGGCGTCCACCATAGATTTGTCATAGATAATAGAAGGGGCTCAATGTTCAACAGTTCTTCCCACCTTTATACAGGTTCCTTATATTATACCTATATTTTTTTCCAAACGGTAACTCGATGGGAATCGTGTTCTTAGGTAGCTTCGCGCCTGATGCCGATAGACCTTTATTTGTAGGTATAGTTGATATAACATGGTTTAAATTTAATTAATGAGATACAAACATAATTCATATAGGCTTCCTATTTTAGAATAAGTGGGCAATATAGTTAGTGTCTCCTAACCACTTTCTCATCCCTGCGTTAGTTTAGTAATAATGTGAGGAATAAATCATAAAACAGTACGTATAATAAATAATCAATAAAATAGTGTATAATAAATGATAAAATGTAAAGTAAAGTAGTACCTAGTTGTAACAATCAACTAACATAATTCTCGTCGAAACCGGGTTTGAATGTAACGCAGGACCGTACCAATTTTTTCAAGTCGTTCGAATACACTAAATATAAAATATTTCCCGATCGCGGGGCTTTATACAGTAATACCACATTCTTTCATTGACATTACGAACCTACAAAAATGTTTTGAGCAGTCATCAATGGATTTTAAAGTAGACATTTTAAGAATTCGCAACTTTAATTCATTATTAAGTTATCCATTGAACTCCTTTATCTTTAATTTGTACCTAAGTATATTAATTCGTTAATTATAAAGTAAATCTGTAAATATCGTTTTGCAAAATATTGTTAAAAGCTTAAGCAGAATAAAAAATACTATGCAATGTAAAAATTTCGATGATGGATGAAACTCTATCATACAAAAGAGAGGTAAGGGATCTCGGAATAATAATGGACGAACAACTCACTTTCACTAAGCACTACGACAACATAAGTTCTAGAGCCTTTAAAGCTCTGGGCTTTGTTATTAGAAACACAAAGGTTTTCAAAAAATCCAAATCATTGGTCATACTTTTTAACTCCCTAATTAGAAGTCTTCTGGAATTTGGTTCTACTGTTTGGAATCCAAACTACATCGTCCACATAAATACTATAGAGAAGTTACAAAGAAAATGCGTAAAACATCTCAATTATCGCAATAGATTACACTTTGATTCGTACATCCAAGCATTAAAACACTACAAAATCAAATCTCTCGAAACTAGAAGACAAATAATCGACCTTTGTTTCCTACATAAAATTATAAATAATAAAGTAGATAGTATTCCTCTTGTGGAATCATTGCCTTTCCATTGCCCTTCCAGAAATGTCAGACATCAAACACTTTTCTACGTCAGCCACTCAAGAACAAATTATATGCGGAACTCATACATAAAAAGAGCGTGTATATCTTTTAACAAGAATTGTATGAAGGATCCAGCTCTGGATCCTTTTGGCTCTGGTCTGTACACTTTTAAAAATAAACTGTTGAAAATAGTGGACGTTTAGCGGGGTGGTCGTGCCGGCGCGTCGAGTGTGCCGTTGGGTCTGAGGGTTTCAGCTTAAAACTAAAATGAAAAGAACTGTTGTCACTTCCTTTCTCCATTTTCCTTCCTATTCCTGGATCCATTCCTATCCTATTTGTTGATTATATATAGTGTAACTACTTATACTTTTGCTAATAAAACGTAGAATACTATAATTGGCGCTATAAAATGTAAATATGTATAAAATATTATATTATGTACTTAGCTGTTGTATTCTCCAAATAAATAAATAAAAAAAAAATAAATAAAAATTTCATATACTAGATACTTGACTAGATACCATAACAATTGTGTACAATAATTTAATTTATTCGTAAAGTTATAAAAACCTAATTTTTAGGTTAAAATCAACATTTACAAACTACAATAATTTGTCTTTTACTACAAAAGCACGCATTCAGACGGTATTACCTTTAGTGTTTTATATTTCCTTTTTAATAACATGTTAGGAATGAGGATATAGGGAAGCCTGGGGATTTGTTCTTTGTGGTTATCCCGCAAAACTCGCCATTTTTGACGGGTTACAACTATATAGTAAAGAATAAATGATAAAATAATATGTAAAGTGGTACGTAGTTATAATAATAAGAAAGAAAAAAACTAAATTAATAATAAAAATTCCTCCATCAGATCGTTAAATGTGACACGCGAGTGTAAAATTCAATGCACAATTGTGTATCTTAGTTAAATATTAAACAGATAGATGGCATTCCTAAATAATGCTGGTTACTTCTTTTAATCAGAATCTATTTTCATAATTAACACCGAATGTATGAAAGTGTGGCGGCTGAGATGAAAATATCTCGACATCTCACACTCATAGGCGTAGAGTAAACGATTTGAATTAATCGTAGTATAATACATACTATTTTATTTCGGGTTTGGTAAAGGTATTCAAGTTTACACAAAGCAATTTGCATAGGTATCGCATTAAATAGTAGATAAAACAAGAAAAACATAAAAGTACATTGGAACGAAAACAAAGTATAATTCGATGTGGGTCTAGATGTAAATTGTCCACGACTAGGCACAGTACATCAATAACATTAGAAAGTATAAGGAATAATCTTACATGACAGACATGAATTTTTGGTAAATAGAAAACACCTAAGACAGAACTTGGTAATAATTTAGCTCCTAGATTGGTCCCAGAACCTTTCTAGAACTTTAACATAGAAGTTAAATTGTTGCTTGGGAAGTACCTATTCCAACCAAGACCAAGTCTCAGCTGAATGTGGCGAATAACGGGGTATTTATGGAGGGAACAGACTCTTGCCTTTATTAGGTAGAATTGATCCTTAATTTTATAAGTACCATAGCTATTCGTATCTACGCCTATGGCGGATGTTGAAATATTATAGTAAGTAACTGAAAACCTAATGTGCGTGTTAAATAGTTTAGTATAATAAAATATTTTACTCTAATAGGTGCCTACCTACCTACATAATACATACAAAGTACATCAGTGGCGTATATAGGTTTTCGTGTCAGGGGCGGGCGAAAAAACTCCTGGGAAAGGCAATTAAAATTTTAACATAAACGTAGTAAAAAAATCAGTAATAGCGCCGCAGACGAAATTTTTTCGTCAAGGTGAGTGGAAAGGTTGTGTTAAAACACCATCATAAGTGTTGTGTTAAAAATGCAACAAAAAAGAAGCGCCACAAACGAATTTTTTTTGAAAAATGGATGAAGTGATGAACCTGAGATCTTTCTATAGTAGATGGCACATCATTGTTTGACATTTCAGGGGGGGGGGGCTGGCCCCCTCGGTCCCCCCCTATATACGCCACTGAAGTACATAATATCATACGCCTCCCATTATTTCGCTAGGCTGATTAATTACAATGCCATATCTATATAGGTATACATAGTATGTAGCTGTGAATATTATGCCAGCTTTTAACACTAATTGCCTCAAATACCTATACATACATTGTACACTTTAGTACTATTTAAATTTTTAAACAACAAAAGAACGTAGGTATTCTATTTTCTGTTTGAATTCAGCATATAGTCTAAGATCCGACCACTAAAGAAATGAGGTACGTTGTAGGTACATTTCTGACACAAGGGGTCTGCATCGCCAGCGCTAGAGAGTTGCCAATCAAAATCTTGCTGCCTTTTATCACATTTTTTAGGAGATAGGACAAAGCGCTCAATGACAAAAATATTTCTAATTAAATTTCCCACAAAAATGTTTCATACGCATTATTACAGGACTAGCAGTTTACCCGCAATGGCCAGCCAAAATATCGGATTTTTTTTTGAATATACACACTACACTGACACTATCGAAATCTAAAAAAATACTAGAAAAATACCAACTTCTCAGGAAATACTAAAAAAACACTAGATTTTTCAAAATGCCACAGAAAATATAGGTTCAATTTATATGTATGTACAAAAAAATCTATTAAACCGTCAAAAACTGTAACACTAAGTATAGGTAGGTATATCGTATTTTTTATCAACGATTAGCTATGTATTATTTTGTAGTAGAAGTTTCACACCGATGTGTGAATTCTGACACAGAATCCATTACCGACCACTTTACAAGAAGATTGATAGTCGATACTCTGATACTGGGTGCAAGCAATTTCGTAAATATTTTAGTGTTTTATACGGTGCAAACGTAATCACACCATTGAAGAAAGGAGAACATTTAGGTCGAATTTTCTCCATCGTCCATATAAAGTATTTAATTATTTATATAGTCTTTAACTCGAATACGAGTATAGTTGTGGCATACCTTGAGCAGGGCGAACATTGTCTCTGTCGTGGGCAAGTTGATGGGTGAACACTGTACAGACCAATACGGGACTTGTAATTACATACTAATTACCCTATTACACGTTTCGCAGGTGAAACTCTCTTGAGGTCTATTGCATTGTCTGTTGGATCGGGGGACGCATTTTCATAGATCTTTATTACATTTCTCCATGCTGGTCTATCTCTGGCTGTTGTTTCCCAGTTACCAGCAAGACTTTTCCCTTTTAAAGGCTCATGGAGAATGTCTTTATAGCGCTTGTACTGTTCTCCGTGTTTCCTACTACCATCAAGGAGTTCACCATACTGGAAGTATATTTAGGTACTAATGTCGACATAATATGTCGAAGCTGTCGACGCCATAAGAATATTATTCTTATGGCGTCATCAGCTTCAGACTAATAAAGAATTCGTTTAGCAAGCCCGATATTTGGGTGTGTGATACGTGGAAGAGACGTCACGGAATGTGTTTCTATATATACGTCATGTTTAAGGCTCGCGGCCCAACTATGACGTCACGATCATTTACCACGTAATTAAGGTTCAAAATCGCGTGAACAATCGAATGATAAAATGCTAAAAATAGCGTTTTTTTTAAATATTTTGGGGTTAATTTACCTTCAATCAAAAAACTTTTACGGTTATTCCCTTGATTTACATGCATATTATCAGCACAAAAAAGAAATCTGCCACTTTCTGTCTTTCGGAAAAAAGATCAAAGGTGTTTTTCACATTTTTTTTTTGAGAAATCTATACAAGATAAAAAATATTTTACTGTTATTCCCTAGATAAAGGTTCAATGTATCTACTCTATTTTTTCCAAAGCATATTTAGTAACGGTTGTCGAGATCTAAGGTCTCCCGTTTTTAGAAATTTTTGAAATGACAGTATGCGTACTCTCAATACACTTGCCTACCTACCTACGAGGTATCAGTATTGCTAATCCTATACTTATGAGTATGACTCTCTGTACACCTAATACTATCGCAATGCCATCTTTTTATTAATAATAATGTCATTTATTCCTTGTACTGTACTATCTTAAGTCTATTAAATCCTCTGTTCCAAGCAGACAACTCACTCACTACGATAATTCAAAAGAAAAGTCAATTTTACATATATTTTATAACTCACTCATAAAATTCGCTGATAAAAAAACGATGACTTTCTGTTAGGTGCACTGCATTAACTTCATTTGAATTTTGAATATCATTGACCCAAAGAAGATCAACCCGATCATCGATGCAGAAAAAATTATCTAGTAAACAGCACATGAAGAAATTTTCGGAATCTTTTGTGCATGAGAATTCAAACGCTACCTGGGGTGAAACTTTCTAAAGGTTTCTCATCCGAAACACGCAGATAAAGTGCACACTAAAAACGTCCTTATGTATATCGCTGTAAGGGTCAATTTCCATAAACATTTTATCGGCGTGTTTTGGGTGAGAAAGCTTACAAAGTTCCCCCCCCTGTTCGAAAACTGTATGACGATTAAAAAAACAATAAGTACCTATATCTTTTGCATGCTGTGACATTTCATATGCAGGAGAATGTCACGATTTACAATGCAAGTCCAGGGGCGGTATTTTGCAACTTTTCTCGTCTCGAATTCATTTGACTCATGCAACATGCAAAAATAAACTCGTCTTCAAAACTCGCCGTTGCCAGTGCTTTTATTAATATCACAGAATCATTAATTCATTCTGCTCTGTGTAATTAAAGTGTTGGTAGATTCTTAGGATTTTACGAGTATACCACAGATATATATTTGCAAATTTAAGTTACATTACAGTAGGTACAGTTCTTTGGTCAAGTTAGAGTTTATATTGAAGAAATAAAAACTAGCCGAGTTACCCGTGCTTTGCAACGGCAAATTTAACAAACCAACCCGGCATACTTTATAAGCTTGAACTGGACAAAATGTGACTTAAGATCTGAATTTCTTTTCCAACGCCCTTTCATACGATACCACGCTCGACCCCACACAACCCTTGGATCTCCTCATCATTATTGGACCTACTATGAAAGGCTTTTTCTCCAAAAACCGGCGACGTTAGGACACAGCTTATATTACCAAAATGGTCATTCTAAATTATCACAGCAATCCATCGTAAAATGCGGGAGAAATGCGAAAACTTACAGAAATCAGACTTATACCTAACACTGATTTCCACAATAATGTTAGTAGGCATAAATTTATGAATGTAAAACATATTATATCGAGCTGTTGGTAAGTCTGTGCAGCTGGAATAGTTAATACATATATCTACATCTAGTACCTATATCTAGTAAGTAGATGAAACGTGATGTCAATATGTGGCAACTCTTTAGAATATGTATTCTGATATCAACAATAAAACACTTAATTACACTATGAGGTCGAGTGTATTGCGAATAAGTCATAGATCACGGAGAATTGTATATCTACTCCACAGCTATAGGCCTTTTCATAATCAACTATGCTGACTATTGTAATATATACTTCACTGAATAAAATAATAAGTTTAGTACCCAAGCAGCAGAAGCCATGAACCCTGACTTATATTAGCAATTTACTATATACGTACAATGTATGTATAATATATCTAAGCTAATGCAATTAGAAGAGGCATATCAAGGAATACACAAAGAATAATATATTATTCTTTCGTCTTTTTCCTAATGTAAATAAGTACGTAAACTCAGAAAGCACCGACATTTTTTTTTCAGTGCCTAAGCACAACAAGAGAAATCTTGAACATGAACTTTTTTATAAAAAAAACTGGATAATTACTGTCTATCAAGGAAGAGCTGATTTTCAAAATCACTCTAAAGGAGGCTGACCTGTATACATATTTCAGATGGATCTCTTTTAGGTATCTTCTTTAAGGTCAATCAGGAAATTGACTGAGAATTAGCCTGACAGAGGTCCGGTTATCTTTAGTGAGTTATATTTTCTATTAGCAAACAACTCCTGTATCTTCTACTGTCGGACGAACTCCGAAAAGACCAGCCCATCACCAGCTTCAGGAGCAAGTTGAAAACTACGAGTTTCAAGACCAGTTTCCCGCACCCTTGAGATGGAGTACTATTAAACGGCGCCGATAAGTTATCCATTATCAACATCTCTCTCTCCCTGGGTATTTATTATTCCCACATGATGGTGGGGTCTGTCATTATTGTTTGCTGCCGCCACTCAGCTCTATCCTGTGCATCTTCCGGGGATGCTCCACAGTCTATCATATCTTGACTCACAACCTCACGCCACCTATGCTTGGCTCTTCCTCTAGATCTCCTACCAGGGATAACTAAGGACTATGTCCTGTTACCAATGTATTCGGGGGGTCTTTACTCACATGCCCGTACCACCGTAATTTGCTTTCCTGAATTTTGTCATCATCACGCTGAAGAAATGAGCTTATACAGGGGACGAATTGTCGGAGTGACTAACTGTCGGGGAACGAATTGTCGGTGCAGCATATTTTCGTCTGTTTGCCGGTCCATAAATATACACCAGTATTATAATGTTGGTATATATTACAGTAGGTATATTACAATACTTATGATAAATTTATAATATCGTTATCTTGTATGAGTATGAGAGGGATTTAGTGTGAATATGATAATTCTCATTGAACCTATGTGGAGGAAGATAACACTAATCCCGGGACTACAGTCGGTTCTTGTCATGTCGCACTTTGCATGTGCCGACAGAGAGGACGGCCTTATTATATTATATCAATAGTATCTACATCACCTGTAGATATATACCTATTACCTAGTACTAACTATCTAGATATAGTAAAAGATAAAGGAGTATACATATGTACTAATGCTCATAGGCAAAGTAGAGATAGGCACTGTAGCGCAGTAAAAGCGGAATACCCTTCTATGGGAGCTATATTGCAAAAGGTCGTGTAGTCCTGATTTTTTGTATGTTATTAGTGCCGTTCCTACAATATTAAGTTCAAAAATGCTGCCGCGCTCTGATTAGTAGCGAAAAAATCAATTTATTTTTTGCCATCCATTTCTATTTTCAAAATAACTCCCAAACGGTTGGTTTTATAAATTTGCCAGCTCATAACTCAGAAACTATTTGAGACTAATAATCAGTTTAGAGCTCATCCAGCGGAAAATTTACAGTAGATTAAATTTGAAATCTATGATTTTTTTCTGTAAAACCAACCGTTTGGGAGTTATTTTGAAAATAGAAATGGATGGAAGAAAATAAATGGGTTTTTTCGCTACCAATTGAAGCGCGGCAGCCCTAGAAGGTCACATTTTTGAACTTAATATTGTAGGACCGGAACTTATAAGAATAAGATATATCACTCGCGATCGGGTGCCTTGCCGAAAGAGAATAAAAAAAAAAAAAAAAACTTATAAGAATAACATACCAAAAATTCAGAACTACCAGACCTTTTGCAAGTCTAATTTTACTGTAGTTCTGTAGGCAGTAAACACCTGTACTTTATCCGCTCGGAAAATAATTAAATTTTCAACTAGGAGGTTGCCGACGGCTGGGCAAGTAGACCAGCATTACCTGACTGTGCCAATGATACTTGAAAATTAAATATCTTCAAGAGGGTGTGTGCTAAGACCAAAGAATGTGACGTCTCTGATGGATCGTCAACGAGTAAAACATTCATTTGTGTTTTGGGTAAATTAGTTTTTCTCCACTATTGAGTACCATTGTACTTTCGGATCCCTACAGCAAAAATGAATAAAGTATATATCAACCGGTGTCGTCGGGCGGGGGGGAGGGGGGGGGGGCAGCTGCCCACCCCTAGAGATTGGAATAGGTATTTTTTCATACTATGTAAATGATAAAATCTCTCAATAAATCACATTATTACTATACATTCATCATATCATACATTTTCTAAAATTAGTAGTAGATAAGTATTAAAATACATCAAAATAAAACTACTTTATAAAAAAATTACCCGCGGCGTTATTTTATTATTACTTTTAAAAAAAGAACATTTTTCATAGAAATTATAGTTCAAAGTAGTATATGCATTTTCAAATAAACCAAACCTTCACTATGTCTCACAAAAAAAATTCGTCTGCGGCGCTATTTACACATTTTCATGCTTTATTAATTTTTCAAATTTTTGTTGCACCCGCCCCTACTCCGAGGCTGGCGACGCCCATGATATTATTACTTAAGGGCATGGCACCAGGAATGACGTCACAGTCTTTTCCCACGGCATTAAGGTTCAAATTCTCATGACAAGCGCATGATAAAATGGTAAAAATAGCGTTTTTTCCATTTTCTGGGGTTAATTTTGCGTCTATCAAAAAACTTTTACGGTTATTCCCTAGATTTTAATGCATATTATCAGTGGAAAAAAAAAATTTAACTCCGCGACTTTCGGGAAACGAGTTTCCGTCTTTCGGAAAAAGTTCAGAGGTGTTTTTAAATATTTTTTTTGAGAAATCTATAGAAGTTATAAAAAATCCCTTACGGTTATTCCCTAGATAAAGGTTCAATGCATCTACCCTATTTCGTTCCGAAACATATTTAGCAACGGTTGTCGAGATAGAAGGTCTCCCGTTTTTAGAAATTTTTGAAATGTCGGTATGCACACTCTTAATTAGCAAAACCACGCCACAGTTACTGAAAAATAATTCATAAGGCAATAATCTTCATATTTTATGAAATAAATCATAAGGCTTGCAGTCACATTATTTATGATAGAAATAAATTATTAAAATATGTGAAACTACCGACAAAGTTACTTTACTATTATAAATAACAGGTAGGAATAGGTAAGTATAATAATTGTTATTGTTACCTTCACATATTCACAGTGATATAAATCACAGGTGCCTAGTGTATGTATTGGGATTATGTTGTATATTATTTTAATAAATGACACTATAAATTTGATTACTGTACAATACGTCTCCGTACAGTTAATTAACTCTTGTTAATTTTTTAATACACACCTACTAGCTGAAATAGCTGGAATACATCCTACGATCCTACTAACCTACCCGAGAAAATTAACGGAAGGTTAAATATTACCATAGAGAGGTCTCATCTGAGATGGCTCGGACATGTCATTCGGATGCCAGAGGAGCGGCTTCCGTTAAAAGCTCTGGAAGCCGAGAGTGCAGGCAGAAGACCGAGGCGAGGAGAGGCCGCCCCAGAAATAGCTGGCAAAAGCAGGAGACCAAGTTGTGCGAGGAGAGACTGTGGTTGGAGTGGCCAGAGGTCCTGGAAGCTGCAAGTGAGCCTATGGCGAAGATACATAAGATACATAGACAAAGTTGTGCGAGGAGAGACTGTGGTTGGAGTGGCCAGAGGTCCTGGAAGCTGCAAGTGAGCCTCTGGCGAAGATACATAGATGCTACTCAACCAAGGATAGAAGGGGAAAAAGATGTATGTATGACGTACTATGTGTGTAAACTGGTAGAATTAAATTTAGCAATATCCGTCCAAGGTTAAATCCTTGTGTTACACCACTAATCTCCAGTATTTTCTTTGGTGTCCCTTTACCAACTCGAACTGAGAGTTCGCGACCCGTAAAAGATCTCATCCCCGGATTTCCATACCTACCTGAACTGCGTAAACCTAGCAAAAAATCCTACATAAGTAAATAAATAAACAAAGATGACAGAAAACGGATGACAGAAAAATATTGTAATGGTTCCCGCTATCAAAAAGGATTGATGAAATGTCTCCTGTCTCTTTATAAATCAGTAAAACGCTCGATAACGAGTGTATCTAGAATAGACATGAGCGCCACGCCGGCGCGCCGCCGCTGATCACGGTCGGCGCGCCGCCGCCGGCAAAACGCTCACGCCGGCGGCGTGGGATCCGTGTAACTAAAAGTATTTATCCTTTGTTTCTTAAGACAAAAATCGAAATAAGTACTTTACCAGGTAAAAAAAATTAAGTATTCAGCTGTGGCGACGCTAGTATTTACTAATTATATAAGATATCGAATAATAACTAATGCAGTTCCGTTCCAGACCCATTCCGTCGTCTGAATTACGTTCATTAGGTTTTGCATAAAAAAAAAATCGGGGAATTTTCTGTGTCTTATTTATTCGATACTAAAACAAGAAATAGGATGGGATGGGGGTATTAATAGTTTGGTTCTTCGTGGTGGAAATTAAATGAAAAACAAACGTTTTTTTTATGTACATAAGTAACTTTATGTTTTTCTGATCGATTTTTAGAACACCAGTCGATTTTACCACGCTGAAATTTTTAAACCACGTGAATTTTGGCAGAATATCTGACCAAAATATGCGGGCTTTCGTCTTTTCGGTCAACCGTTCTCTCTTTTCAATAGTTCAACCTTTGATTATCGAAGTACCTAATCAAAATTATTTTTATTCCACTTGACTAGATTCGCTATACTTCATTTGTTTCAATACAACACTGTGAAAAGGATAATGACTCCTTTTCTCTTGACAAAAAACGATATTCATTTGGTAATTTTTGACGTTTACGATATTCAAAATGTCAAAATGTGAATATAATTAGATATTTTAACGTTAAAATCCAATTATTTCGCTCACCCAAGGCTGCATTTTAATAATAAAAAAAATACTATCCCATAACGTGGTTTCTCAGACTGTGATTACAGACTACTCTCAAATTGTAATTTATCTTTCTACCGGTAAGCATTTTGTACCGTATTTTGGTTGATATCATTATGAATTTATGCACCTTTCGACGAAAAACGCCATAATTTATGTTTATTCATTAATTATCCTTATTTTTACACCTAAAATAACATCACAAATAATGTAGTTTTATTAAATTACAATATTTTATTAAATTACCCTTCCACTACAAACAACAGCACATATAACACAAATGTTTTTACAGCTTTTTCTCAACCGTATTTCTTGGTTACATTGGAGTTTTGGATTTCGAGGAAGGTCGACCTCGTCATCGCAATTCAAGACTTTATTTCAGAGTTTCAATTTCACTCACCGTTTAGCTAACAGCCCAAATATTGCCAAATGATTAACCTGTTCGACTGCACTACTGCCCATAGTGAGGCTCATTCTGACGCGTTGTTTGACTTTATGGCTTAGTTTATTTTGACCTGGTCTCCAGTACCATGAAAAAGAAATAATGAAATTTTCTCAAATGTTTCGTTCATTTGGTTTTCAAATATTTCGTTCATTTGGTTTTGCATAAAAAAATCGGGGAATTTTCTGTGTCTTACTTATTCGATTCGAAAACAAGAAGTAGGATGGGATGGGGGCATTTATAATTTGGTTCTTCGTGGTGGAAATTAAATGAAAAACAAACGTTTTTTTATGTAAGTAACATTATGTTTTTTTATCGATTTTTAGGACACCGGTCGATTTTACCACGCCGAAATTTTTAAACCACGTGAATATATGCGGGCTTACGTCTTTTCGGTCAACCGTTCTCTTTTTTCATTAGTTTAACCTTTGATTATCGAAGTACCCAATCAAAATTATTTTCATTCCACTTGACTAGATTCGCTATACTTCATTTGTTTCAATACAACACTGTGAAAAGGATAATGACTCCTTTTCTCTTGACAAAAAACGATATTCATTTGGTAATTTTTGACGTTTACGATATTCAAAATGTCAAAATGTGAATATAATTAGATATTTTAACGTTAAAATCCAATTATTTCGCTCACCAAAGGCTGCATTTTAATAATAAAAAAGATACTATCCCCTAACGTGGTTTCTCAGACTGTGATTACAGACTACTCTCAAATTGTAATTTATCTTTCCACCGGTAAGCATTACGTATTTTGGTTGATATCATAATGAATTTATGCACCTTTCGACGAAAAACGCCATAATTTATGTTTATTCATTAATTATCCTTATTTTTACTCCTAAAATAACATCGCAAATAAGATAGTTTAATTAAATTACATAATTTTATTAAATTACCCTTCAACTACAAACAACAGTACATACAACACATATGTTTTTACAGCTTATGCTCAAGGAGTTTTGGATTTTGTGGAAGGTTGACCTCGTCATCGCAATTCAAGACTTTATTTCAGAGTTTCAATTTTACTCACCGTTTAGCTAACAGCCCAAATATTGCCAAATTAGAAACCTGTTCGACTGCACCACTGCCCATAGTGAGGCTCATTCTGATGCGTTTGACTTTATGGCTTAGTTTATTTTAACATGCCCTCCAGTACCATGAAAAAGCAATAATGAAATTTTCCATTATTTTTCAAATATGAGCTTTTATTTTACTTTGTCATTGAAATAATTATAGTTTTCAAAATAAATAAATCTATTTTATCATTATCCTTTTCACATATACGTATTTAATCATTTAAAACAATAGTGCAAAAAAAAATCTAACGCTCCCCCCACTTTGTATCCACGCCGCCGGCGTGGCGCCGCCGCCGGCAATTTTAGACATGGGCGCCGCCGCCGGCTTTTTTGCAGCCGGCGCACACGTCTAATCTAGAACTACCCACTCATACATATGTACTACACCTAGTAAAATATATAAATCATGAATGACACTATGTGTACGAAATAAATAGAATCCTGTCGAGAAAAAGGAAACGAAATGCTTACACACGATTGGTTTAAATTTCATTATAGCTACCTTATAATTGGTTCACGCTGTGAAGCTGTCAAAACAAATTTGTTCCACTGTGAATTCGAAAATTTAAAAAGGTGTCGTTCCGTTCTTTATTTAAAAATTTTACCCGCATTCTAATTCCATTCAACAGAATGGGATGGGATGGGATACCGGATTAATATTCGACATATTATTTTACCTACAAAAAATTACATTATAATATATAGGATATAGGTATAACGTCTCACCTGGTAAAAACTTTGCAGATTATATTATTACAAAAATCAAAATAGAAAAACATACCTATGTTAAAGTAACTTTACTATATTTTTGGCATAATATCGTTAACTATAAGTCTCGTATATGAGAAAATAAATATGAAATAAAAAACAAATTATGATGTCATATGACTAAATTGTCGCAAGAGTTACTTTTATACGACATGGTGATAACTGTATTACTTCTATACGACGTTTATACGACTAATTAGTCGAATAAGAGGCTCGACTGACGACTATTTTGCTAGTTGGGATGAGTCATGACGGTCAGCAATGAGACTCGCCACCCATTCTTCTCCACATTATGCAAGATACGAAAAACACATACTTAACTAGGTTTTGTTATGGATGTCTGTGGAAATATAAATAAATAAAATTTCAATAAACAAGATTCCTTTATCAAAATGTTACTGTCCTAACTCCTAACCTAACAAATCTATAGCAGTATTACCATATCAATAAAACTGTCAAAAATAATAAATATGGTACGTTCCCAAATCCCAGTGCTCTCCTGGATGGGTAGGGGGGGTAGGGGCGCACTCCCGCTAATAAACACATGTCACTTTATGTATAGTTTGACAAATTTCATCCCATTTACATTGTGAATGTTTGACAAATGGGAAAGCAACATGTCAACACACAGCCTACCACTCGGGACAACTTCATAGCGGTTCCTTTTTGACACTTCATTCTTATTTTGAATTTTTTATCGACCTATCATGAGTCACGTCGTGACAATTGAATTACAACAATGGCGGTACTTTTGACGGAACATCTTTCTGTAATATTGTATTGTTTTGCTATTCATTTCTTTTTTTCCGTGTTGTTTTGTTTACGACGATGGCGTCTGTTTGATTTATAACAGGAAAGAATATTATTGAGATATTCGCACGTGTTGCAAAACTACAAATTAGTTTATGAATGATGAACTTTTTTTTAAATAAAAGTTGTGAGAATGAAGTGAACTAATACGAATTTAACAATACGTTTACTTTCATGGATAAATAACGGCACAACCAGAAACTTGGGTTACAGTTATTTTTTTTATTTTTTTTTATTTATTTATACTTAAAGTAAACAACAAATACATATAAATATACAAAATAGACATAGTACAGATTATAAAACGTTGTTCACTAGGGCGAACTTATCGCAGAACTGCGATTTCTGCCAGTTAACCCCAGGAAAAAACAGAGGAAAATTGAACAAAAATGTTGGATAAAAAAACAGAAAAAAGAAATTGAATAAAAAAATTATACGAAGTAGAAAATATATACATACTAGACATGAGCGCCACGCCGGCGCGCCGCCGCTGATCACGGTCGGCGCGCCGCCGCCGGCAAAACACTCACGCCGGCGGCGTGGGAACCGTGTAACTAAAAGTATTTATCCTTTGTTTCTTGAGACAGAAATCGAAAAAAGTACTTTACCAGATAAAAAAAATTAAGTATTCAGCTGTGGCGACGCTAGTATTCAGTAATTATATAAGATATCGAATAATAACTAAAGCAGTTCCGTTGCAGACCCACTCCGTCGTCTGAATTACGTTCATTAGGTTTAAATCCAATTATTTTTAAAATCCAATTATTTCGCTCACCCAAGGCTGCATTCTAATAATAAAAAAAATACTGTCCCCTAACGTGGTTGCTCAGACTGTGATTACAGACTACTCTCACATTGTAATTTATCTTTCCACCGGTAAGCATTACGTATTTTGGTTGATATCATTATTAATTTATGCACTTTTCAATGAAAAACACCACAATTTATGTTTATTCATTAATTATCCTTATTTTTACACCTAAAACAACATCGCAAATAAGATAGTTTAATTAAATTACATAATTTTATTAAATTACATAATTTTATTAAATTACCCTTCCACTAAAAACAACAGCACATATAACACAAATGTTTTTACAGCTTATTCTCAACCTTAGTTCTTGGTTACATTGGAGTTTTGGATTTCGTGGAAGGTCGACCTCGTCATCGCAATTCAAGACTTTATTTCAGAGTTTCAATTTCACTCACCGTTTAGCTAAGAGCCCAAATATTGCCAAATGATAAACCTGTTCGACTGCACCACTGCCCATAGTGAGGCTCATTCTGACACGTTTGACTTTATGGCTTAGTTTATTTTGACCTGCTCTCCAGTACCATGAAAAAGCAATAATGAAATTTTCTCAAATGTTTCGTTCATTTGGTTTTCAAATATTTCGTTCATTTGGTTTTGCATAAAAAAATCGGGGAATTTTCTGTGTCTTACTTATTCGATTCGAAAACAAGAAATATGATGGGATGGGGGCATTAATAATTTGGTTCTTCGTGGTGGAAATTAAATGAAAAAGAAACGTTTTTTTTATTTATTTATTTAAACTTAAAGTAAACAACAAACACATATAAATATACAAAATGGACATAGTACAGATTATAAAACGTTGTTCACTAGGGCGAACTTATCGCAGAACTGCGATTTCTTCCAGTTAACCCCAGGACAAAACAGAAAAAAAAGGAGTTGAACAAAAATATAGGAAAAAACAGAAAAAAGAAATTGAATAAAAAAGAATATACGAAGTAGAAAATATATACATACATGTAAGTAACTTTATGTTTTTTTTATCGATTTTTAGGACACCGGTCGATTTTACCACGCTGAAATTTTTAAACCACGTGAATTTTGGCAGAATATCTGACCAAAATATGCGGCCTTTCGTCTTTTCGGTCAACCGTTCTCTCTTTTCATTAGTTTAACCTTTATTATCGAAGTACCTAATCAAAATTATTTTTATTCCACTTGACTAGATTCGCTATACTTCATTTGTTTCAATACAACACTGTGAAAAGGATAATGACTCCTCTTCTCTTGACAAAAAACGATATTCATTTGGTAATTTTTGACGTTTACGATCTTCAAAGTGTCAAAATGTGAATATAATTAGATATTTTAACGTTAAAATCCAATTATTTCGCTCACCAAAGGCTGCATTTTAATAATAAAAAAAATACTATCCCCTAACGTGGTTTCTCAGACTGTGATTACAGAGTACACTCAAATTGTAATTTATCTTTCCACCGGTAAGCATTACGTATTTTGGTTGATATCATTATGAATTTATGCACCTTTCGACGAAAAACGCCATAATTTATGTTTATTCATTAATTATCCTTATTTTTACTCCTAAAACAACATCGCAAATAAGATAGTTTAATTAAATTACATAATTTTATTAAATTACCCTTCAACTACAAACAACAGTACATACAACACATATGTTTTTACAGCTTATGCTCAAGGAGTTTTGGATTTTGTGGAAGGTCGACCTCGTCATTGCAATTCTATACTTTATTTCAGAGTTTCAATTTTACTCACCGTTTAGCTAACAGCCCAAATATTGCCAAATGATAAACCTGTTCGACTGTACCACTGCCCATAGTGAGGCTCATTCTGATGCGTTTGACTTTATTGCTTAGTTTATTTTAACATGCCCTCCAGTACCATGAAAAAGCAATAATGAAATTTTCCATTATTTTTCAAATATGAGCTTTTATTTTACTTTGTCATTGAAATAATCATAGTTTTCAAAATAAATAAATCGATTTTATCATTATCCTTTTCACATATACGTATTTAATCATTTAAAACAATAGTGCAAGAAAATCCAATGCTCCCCCCCCCACTTTGTATCCACGCCGCCGGCGTGGCGCCGCCGCCGGCAATTTTAGACATGGGCGCCGCCGCCGGCTTTTTTGCAGCCGGCGCACATGTCTAATACATACATACATATGTGAGAAAAAAACAAATAAATACAGAATAAAAAAAATAATATCTTCAAGGAAATGGTGCAGGTCTGTACAGTGAATGAGGACCCAGAGACGCAATTCGCAAATAACCAAATTGAATCATCTTTACCAACCAAGCAGGATAATCTAAATTCATCCAAGATTCACCCTGGTTTGTTGAATACTTTAAATTGTTTAAACAGCATTCAGTGCTATCCGATGTGTTTCTCTGTATGTTCATTTACTTACTTACGCGTGTTCGGCTGCATTTGGAGATTAGGTATCTGTCCTTATCTGCGCATACAAAAATTGCCGAAGAGATTATTGGTTAGATCTTTGGGGTTAACTGGAAGAAATCGCAGTTCTGCGATAAGTTCGCCCTAGTAAACAACGTTTTATAATCTGTACTATGTCCATTTTGTATATTTATATGTGTTTGTTGTTTACTTTAAGTTTAAATAAATAAATAAATAAATAAATAAATAAATGCGGTTCACCTGAACCTACCTATCTAATGATCAACTTCAATTTCAGTTTTCATTTCAATTTCAATTACTTTTATATAAAGTATTTCGACCGACGGCAGTCCATTTTTAAAATCTTTATTGTCATAAGGATCAGGATAAGAATCCTCCAACACTAGTTAGGTGGTGTTTCAATTTTAAACTACTTAATTTTTACCTTCAAAGTGCTTTATTTTGAAATAATTAATTATGCATATATTAAGGTTTTCCTCAACAGAGACGAGAGGCATCTTCATTCACATAATGCAGCGTTATGTGAACTCCCTTGGGGGGGAAGGAGGATGGGTGTTCCGACGCTTACGAGTCGGCTCTGGCTGGCTGCATATAGTTCATAAATACAGGAAAAAATACAAACGCCTATTTCTTTTAACTTCATAATATTTAAAGGTAACTTTTACAGATATTTCTTTGAGTCAGTCGGTCGGTTCCCACTTCCCAGCGAACCGAATATTTTATTCTATGTTTCATTCTGTAGGTACTTGAATAAGAACCTATGATACGGAGTATACCTACAATATATAGTAAATAATAGGTAGGATATAGTACCTACAACAGAATTGAGGTACAATTATATTTAGACATGTACTCATTTGGTTTTATAAAACCGCAGATTTCTTTATATAACTTGCGGAACCGTAACATTATTATTTGGTTGAGTAATTACTCACAAAATGCTGTATAAATTATAGGTAGGTATTCAATATATGAAGGTATGCAAGTACTCATGAGTAACAGGCAGATAGAGAATACTTATTAGGTATAGGTAATTATGCTAGAATAGCTGGTTCTTGCTCCGCGAGTATTACCCCCTTTTTCACCAACTTTTACCTAAGAAGGAGACCCCTAAGAAATTTCCATACAAAAACAGAGATAATATTCTATTTATTGACATGCAGGCCTACCAACCACACCCGAATTCCATACAAAATGCAACTCACCTACGTTAGGTGCCCAAATATCTCTGCCCAGGCTAGGTGAGTTGCGTGTTGCATTTTGTATGGAATTAGGGTGTGGTTGGTAGGCCTGCATGTCAATAAATAGAATATTATCTCTGTTTTTGGATGGAAATTTCTTAGGGGTCTCCTTCTTAGGTAAAAGTTGGTGAAAACGGGGGTAAGACTAATTACCTTTACGGGAAAGCACAACATTGTTGTAGCAGGGTATACTACTTATGTCTTACTAATTATTTCCTTTATTTAGGTATACCTACTCGTAAGATACGTACGTAGCAATTAAAGAAGCTTTTTTGTGGTTAATGATATAATTTAAGTTCATGGTTCATGGACCAAAAATACTAAGCATGTTGTGTTTTTAAACTATGGTATAATTACTGAAAATTGAAGAGAATCGACTCAATGAATGAGAACTGATTAAGAAAAGTATAGGTAGGAATATACTAGTCTAGTATCAAGTGACATTTCCTTACTATACGAGTACATTACACCTATAATGAAAATCTAAGAAAAAGAACTACGGAATACGCATCTCCAGATATCGGTCAAAAATAGTCGAGTTTTCAGAACAGTTCGTTCCCTAACAGCCTTGCTAAGAAACAAAGATTCATATAGTACTTATATTTTGCTATAAATGTGATTCAAATCCATTTCTTTGTAATATAATATTAGATAAGACATATGTAGATAAGTACCTACGTAGCTACGTCTCAAGATATTTATATTGATAATATATATATATATTGTATATTTGTAGCTAAAGACAAAACGAAACATACACAAACAATGAACATGTCCAAACCAAACCATCATTACTTACAGAGTTACTAAGTATTCACTTAAATTACGATAAGTACTACGAGCCTCTGGAGTGAAATCCAGATTTATTAAGATTGGTGTATAATCTGAGTGTGGTAGACAATTCCTTGAAATCCCTGCGCCGGACGAATTATTATATCCAGTTCCAACATTGCTAAACATCAGACGAACCTTTATAATACGAGAGGGGATGTGGAAGAAGTATGAAGTGAAGACTTTACGACGTCTGCGCAAAACGGCCATAACAATAAACGTCTAAATACGACATAAACAAGCCTTTCTAGTAGGGCTGAGGGTGTTGTTAAGGGCGGCACTTTATGGCGGGGCAGTGGGAGGAGTATAAGGAGATTCCCAGCTAGAATGAAAGAAGATACTATTATATCTGCTAACCACCTCACCTACACAAGCAGAAGATACCTGCATTGCTTGTACCACACCATAAGAGATACATACTAATCGATACTTAATAAAAACGGAGAACGCTCACATAATCTGGTTCGACTAGGACAAAAATATGGTAATGCTTCAAATGATTGGCAAACAGAGCTTTAGCTTTATAAATTTCACAGGGAGAGGAGTTTGCTTTTCCGGAATATTTTTATGTCGTTCGTCTTCTACCGTCGTAAGTCGTAAGGATCTCCGGGTTGTAGAATTGAACCATCATTTTTTGAAGAGTTAGGTGTTTGTAAAACTTCAATACGGATAGGTGATCAACCTCTGCGGGTGTCTTCTTATACGAGGGCGGATCAATGAGTACTCGTGTTTGAAGAAGTGTGGCTGTGCTGAGGGAAAATGATATTACCATTGTGTGGAACCATCCTTCAAACGACACCATACTGAATTTCGAACCGATTCGTGGATTAGTTATTAATTTAGCAACCAGTTTAATTAATAATGACCACTGTTGACTCGAAAAAATTGAAAAAACTTGCATCTTCAATCTTCATACATAACACGGCTACTTATGGTCATTGTGATTTCTGATTTGATCCACTATGCATCCATGTTGTTGAGTGACTTACAGATAGGGACCTAACAATCCAGGACCATCATCTTGGTGAAATTAAATTGCCATACTCTATATTGCTGTTTATTTATTGTATATGACTATGCTAGTATAGTACTAACTATTAGATATAAATTAAACAGCTCACTCCCTCCCTATTATTCGCGACAGTCAATTTAATTTAGGCCATAACCTCATCCCATCCCTTCCCATAACAAGCAGTGGAATTGTCTATTTCCTTAAAATAACACACCATCAACAATTAGGTATGTATTCCCCAAGGAGCATTGCATTCTCTGCAACATTGATTCTCAAAATGGGAATCCATGCACAAGATTCTCCAGGAAATCGGAGAGCACGAACAATAGATTCTTAAGGACTACCTAGGAAAATGGTTACAGACCAATTTTTATGTTTTTGTAGGAAAATCCCGCGGTCCTAAGGCCCTCCACATCCCCAGGCGCATTAATAACGACCTCTTTACCCGCTCTTCTAGGCAAATCTTATTAAGAGGTGGGCCCAGGGTTACCCTTAAGGGAGAGCCCCGGCAAACCCCACCCCTAAATTACGTTCCTTCAGTGTCCTTATCCAAGGAGGTTACAATTCATGTTTTGATCAATGATATGTTTATCGCAAAGTGCGGAATAGGTACATTACCCAGCACCGGGGTTCGAACCCGGTACTTACCAGCGCTCTAACCAACTGGGCCAACCATGTCTTCATTGATACTGCTATTAATCAAAACAATCACGAATCTTTCAATACATTTTTCTAAACAAAAGAAATCAATTTCTTCCGAAATTAAACTGGAGCGGGATCCTTAAAAAAAATTAAGTGCTAAAGGAGGGGTTGCGGACCAAAAAGTTTGAGAATCACTGCTCTATAAGATGTAGTATGTATGGGGCTCTATATTACAAAGAGGGAGGACCTGGTGCAAGTATCTTTCTCTCTCTGCCTGCTTTAAACTGCCTTTATTTATGCAAAGCCTGACCACAATTTAACTTCATGGAAGGAGGGTTGTCTGTATGTGGATTTAGAGAAGCATGGTATCTTTTTGCGAATTTTGATGCAGAATTTCAACGGTACTCAAACGTTCGATTTAAATAAAACTGAATTACATAACTACAGAAATTCCATGCTATTTTTTGCACATCAGTGGCGAATGAGGTAAAACCTTCATGAACACGTTTCAATTGGCAAATCTAATTAGGTAATTAATTATTAATATAAGTGTAGTTCTTAAAAAGCTTCTTACGATTAGGCACTTATTTTTAACTGCAGGTAAGTACCTATTGTTTATGTCGGTTAGATACATGTACGTACATGTACACGCTAAAACTGAAAATCTCAAAATTTGTTAAGTAGTTAGTTCTCACACGTGTGCAATTGTAATATATTAGGTATATATCTTTTATACTATTGGGTCACCTGGTAGAAATTGCAATAAGGCCGCCTTTTGAGATACATATTACTTGTTAAATAAAGAGTATATTATTTTATTTTTAAGTGATGTAGGTAAGTAGTTTGGTAGACAATCCATAGTGGCAAATAAAAATTAATGATATGAGATCAAATTTGGAGAATGTTTGGTTGCATCCCTTAAGTAAATCAACGCCTAACAAATCCCGCAACACAATTTTTGAGATGATACATCCCTTGGGTCACATAGAACGGTTATCACGCATTAACTTCACCCCTACAACCAGCCACCCGAACCCCCAACCCTCAGCCCTTGTTCACAGTTGACATTCTTTCCCTATACTAGGTATATGAGTATATCTACCCAGTTTGGCAGATATTCAACACAAGTCAAAAGCAAATTCTACGACCCTTAGTAAAAAATAGTAATAGTACAAAACAGGTAGGTACTGCATGCAGCAGTACGTCCGAAAATCAAAAAGAAGCAATACGGAGATATACCTACACAGCTGGTAAAATTATTTCAGATTGCAAGAAATTAACTACACAACATTTTGGCTCAGACCCAAATCCATATTTTTCGTTAAATTTAAATAGGATTAGTAAACAAATCTGTCAAACAATGAAAATAAGATGAAGACGTTGAAAAGTCATTCATAAAGAGGATCATAAATAATAACAGACAATAAATAGCTTTGGAATTTCTATAGAAAGCGGTAAAGCAAGACAAATTAGACATATTGTTAAATGGAAGAAAACCAAGTCGGCAGCCAACAGTCGAGACGATATCTTCTTTATCTTTTACCTTGTTTTTACAATCGACAGCAGAGATCTGTGAAATATTGTAAAGTAACGTAATGTTTCCATCATTGAAGGAGTCTGGACCTTACTGATCCTCTATCACTTTTTTCTATATTAGGTACATTCAATGCTTTGAAAAGTTTGGCTGGATTTTTGATATACGTACTACGTTGATACATACAAAGAGCATTCTTCATAAGATGGAGAATTTAAGACCTGCGCCTTCATAGATTTGTTTTACTCATAGAATTATAAGGATTTTAACTGATGTTTTTAAAATACTCAAAGTACACAATGAAGTACGTAATGTTATACTCATTTTATTCTATCCTGTTACGTCCCTTGTAGAGTTAATGGAGAGAACGGAGTTCTTAACTCAGGCTTCTGTCATATTCACGTTCAAGATGCGTTCGTCCTTGAGAATCTGACCTATACAATTGATCTAAATACTTAAGTAATTTTGGAGTGTCCACAATTCCTTGTGTTTCTTCTTTGACTCATTCACACTGTCTTCTCCACGTGTCAAAACCATTTCAAATTATTCGCCTACAGTCTTAGTTACCGCTTAGGCCCCTTAGGTATACATAAACATTCCCATTTGGTTAATCAGTGTCGACGTCGAATAATCTGTTTTTTTATAAAGGGTTGATATAGATAATGTATATTAAAATAACTAAGAAATGTGAATCGATCTTAGTTTCTTCGTTCATATACATAAAATGTATTAAATTGATACACAAGTTCACGCTGCTTATTGTCGAAAACATAGGTCGAAAACAATTAGGATAAACACCCAGTTGACAAAAACTCAGGGCATAAAATGCCACCCATTCTAAATGTAAATAATAATGTTCTTGGAATAATGAATGTCGAATCATAAATTAATTTAAAAAAAACTGTAAATAATAGCGCGTAGTATAAAACTTACGTTATTTACTCCCACTGCACAGTTTTGAAGTAAATTGTGCGTTATCCCTCGAAAATTTTATCCTTTTCAGCTAAATTATCTTCGTACATTGTCAGAAAGCAAAGATATAGTAATAAACCATAGAATTATAATGGTCCAGAAGCCGTGTGTAGTACAAAATTAGTCAACAAACATGCGACCGCTTTTGTTTACATGTGTGTGTGAGCCAACGGGCGGGTTGTGTACGTATACTGCCTTCAGTTGTGTGCGTTTTAAAAATAATGTTGCTAGAAAATAAATTTTTCGCCAGAAATTCTTAAACAAATTTGGACTTCTAACAAATTTTGAAAATAATTACGGGTTGATAGAACAATAACAATTATTAGGTGGGTATCGTTATTAAATTTATGAACATTGGTTTTATTACTCATTTTTATAATTTAATGGGAATAATTAATATATTACTAAGAAAATAAATTTGTCAAAATCAAATTACTTCTGTGGTTCTGATATGGTGGATAAGGAGTAGGTATTCATAAAAAATAAAACTAAAATATTTATTGTTTAAAAAATATTTATTGTGTTTTAATATTGATTCACAACAACATATAATATTTTAAATTATATAAATATTAAAACTGAAAATATACCATTTTGGGTTCGGCGCCTTTAACAATTCTTCGGTAACCAAGTTTAGTGAGGTACATATCTTCATCACGAAAATGTGCTGAACATATTACGGTCGTTTTACTCGGTTTCCATGTTACTTCACCTCGGCTTCTTCATACAGTCTCAGTCCATCGGCTACAAACTATAGGATCAGCGGGAAATCTGGCAAAAAAAATAAAAAAAATGGCGAAATGGCGAAAAAAAAAATTGTATGTGACAACATTCTCATCCCTGTAGTGACGGTTCGTTGGAAATTATTCGGATAACTTATAATTACCAATTAAACAAACAAACAGCTTTTAAAAGATAGTACTTACAAATGAAATGTGATTCCCGTACTTTTTACATTCTTGCTTGATACATGCTTACAACATAAAACCGCACAAACCGTCATTTTTATCAGTTTTATTTCACGCACCCCGGAGATGTCACCCCTAACGAAAGTCAAATCGTACTGACGCCCGGGCGAGAGCCACCATGCCACAGTGGCATGGATCTATTGGGCATTCTATCTTCGCGCCGACTAGGTATCTAGACCATATATAATCTAAGTAATAAACATTATTATCTTAAAAGGGCGACGTCGTAAAACAGCGGCAAGTCCGTTTTATTTGAGGAGCAATCACTGCAAAAACATCTTTCAAAAACAATACAAAAAAATCTTTCAGATATAGGTTCCTTTTAGAGCCCAAACACGACACAATGGTTTAAACATCCGTAGACAATGATGGACCGACTGGGAGATACAAAAAATGTCTGTTTTGACCACTCTTGTAAGTAGAACATCATGAGATGTCAAAAGAAATCATTATCTGCCCTTGTAAAGGATACTTTGTTTTTGGACAAAAAAAGTTCGTTGTTTTTCAAACACATACCGCCCGCATAGACCCACAGGGTAAAATAATTACGAGAAAAAATGCAGCTTATTTTTAACAACAGTAACAAGCGTTGCGTACATTTTAGTAGGGCAGAGTAATTAATTAAATTCATAATCTAAGATTAAATTATTCTAGCGAATAGCGATGCAATGTACTATGTTTACAAAAAGGGCGAAAGGGTGGGGGGAGGTTCCAACCGAGCTATAAGTTAAATCACCTAAATTTGAAATTATTTTACTTTTACACAAATAATGATCATATTCAGAGTAGGTTGGTGGCCTAGTTGGTAACGCGCTCGAACTCAAAGCCGGTGCGCTCGGGTTCGATCCTCAATGCCGACATACTCCACAACACAAGCTTTTGAAGCTTTCTGTGAAGTGTAAAAATATGTACCTATTTGGGTTTATTTCGATAAACTCAGAATCGTTTTTAAAAAATGATTTAATCAAATGATAACTGCAATTAGATTTTCAACAGCTTTTACATAGATGGGACCTAATTACGTTAAATTAATTCCCGATCTTGTCTTTCTGATGATCTCATTAAACCAGCCTAAGTCCATCCTTCGCCCTCTGTAGAGAATTTAAGACTGTATACTTCTAATGGATATCATATTTGAGTGAGCGACGAGGAGTGAGGAAGCGCGGCCGCCCGAGACGACCTGGTCCAATCATGTCGACCAGATCCTCAAGGATGGATTCATTCTGAGTAAAAGGAATCGGAGAGCGTGTATGGTAAATTGCATGAATGTGATGGAGGCTAGGAGTGTGTGTAAGGATAGGGCTGTCTGGCCCTCTGTCCTCTCTGCCTAGTCTGCAAGGGACGCGGCGTGAGGGTAATAGGGTATAGATAGATATATAGATAGACTTCTAATGGAATTATCCCATAAACATATTTCGTAGATCTGTAGGGGTACTTTGTAAGCTTTCTCACCCATAACACGCAGATAACATGTTTATGGAAAATGACCCCTACGGCGATATACATAAGGGCGTTTTTCGTGTGCATTTTATCTGCGTGTTTCGGGTGAGAAACCTTTAGAAAGTTCCACCCCTGATGATACCAAACCATTAAAACAGATTAATTGACATAATTTTTTGTCATCTTGCATCCATCAGGCAAAGTGTAAATAATGGATTCTTAAAAATTAAATACTATTGACCAAATTAATACATAATTAACGTAAATGTTTTGTAATGGCCTTATGCGAATGAATGCATGGCATGGGCTTGCTATATGCATTATCATTAAGTATTAAATAATATTATTAAGTTTGGATTTGGACTATCATATATGGAAATCTTTATAACTTGATTATTATGTATAAGGCGGGCACATGGTACATGGTAATAATTAATAATGTGTAGGCTGTACTGCTAGTGAGTGCGTGAGTGAGAGAGAGGACGCCATAGAAGTAAACTTTATAATCAGTTGAACAAAGAAAAAGCATTAATAAAAGGAAATTCGATCAGTCGAAGCTTAGCGCTGTAAGTCAATCTTTTTTTTTTTTTTAATTTTTTTGGGTCATCGTCGTTTTCATAAAAGGAATCGTGCGTACACAAAACATTAACCTTTGAAAAAAAAAAGTATGTTAATGTACATCTTTTTATAAATGAGAAGAACTTGGTGGTTCATTTAATGGGAAATTCAGAAAGCTTTATACCTTTTTACCAAAAAGTATAATATACCTAGGGGCTTACTTTACAGAACGGAAAATTGAAAAGAGAAACTCCTATGTAGTTTGTTATTCTGTACCTAAAGTGGGTGAGCTCGAGGTTATCTATATTTTATGTAATTTATATTAAGTACATGAAAATTATACCTACATTGAAATTAATTAAAAGTAAGTTTTTACCATATAATTATATAAAACAGATCAATGAAATGAGTTGCCATGCGCTTTGTCATTTTTCGAAGTCTTTTTCCCAGGTCAATTAGTAAATTGTGCTACCTACTTTTTCCACGAGTGACTACATAGTACATAGTAGGTACATAATACATACCTGTTTTTTATAATAACAATTAATGAATATACCTACCTATAGACTACGCTGACTACGATCAATATTGTCAGAGGAATACAAATACACACAATGAAGTAAGTAAAACCTACAAGGTATAAGCAAGCGTTAAGTTTTTAAATGTGTGTCTATAATGTATATGAGTATGTCGATATTGTGTATTTGACATACGACATTCAGCCGTCAATACTGTATAATGGAACATGTTCTCTTATCGAATCGAGCCCCGCTTTTGATTGGCCGCGGAAAAGCGAGGGAATGAAATTAAAAATGGCCGCTTCTACTATAGTTAGGTAGGTACCCAGTGCCTTAATACTTAATTTATATAATAACTAGTGGGTACCTACCCGTGAATTCACGGAGGTTGGTTTAATATGTTTTTGTGTAACCACTATTACTACTCCACCCTTCAAAATTCTTCGAGAGAAAACAGGAAAATCACAAGGCTCCGTCTTTTCCCCGTCTTTCCAATATCGTCAATGAAGTCGTAGAACCAGATTCACATCGTCGACTTTCTTAGTTGGTACCCACCCGTGAAAGCCACAAGACACCTCTTTACCTGTGTCATTCCCATACTCATACTGCCACTCTACCACGGTCTTTAAAGTTAATCGAAGGAACACATCAGGGAAATCACAAGGCTCAGTCTTTTCCCATGCCCCTGCTATTGCTGTTGATAATGCTGCCCTGACAATGTTCTGATATCATTGTAATAGGAACAATGTATCGTAAAGAGCAAGGGGGTTCCTGAGCATGGGTAACCCTGTGTGTCTCGCATTATTGGAACATGCCGAATATAGGACCATGCGAAACTTTTCGTAGCCAACATCTTCTTACAGTTGGTGAACTGGAATATAGTAGGTATATGGATTACTTTGAATCCCCTAATTCGTTGTCGTGAATCGTTATGTCCCTTCACATTCACTATATAGGATGTATTTGATACATCTCCACTCCATGTGCTGTGCACTTCGCACAGTATTGGAGATCGGTCTGATAGTCTTCTGGTTTGGACACGTTTAAAAAATAAACACTAAAAATAATCGAAGGTAACATTACCGTCTTTTCGGTAAGAGGTGTGGAGAATTAGTCGCTATTTGGTGTGAAAAAATATAGGGTCTTACCTACTTTCCATACTAATTTTACATACGTACCTATTATACCTACAGTAATTATGATTTGAATGACTCTATCAATAATTAATATAATAGGTAGGTAGGTATGTATGTAGTACTTGATTGTTTCAAAATCATACGAACCAACTGATAGTACCTATTCAAAACTGTTTTCATTCCATTTGGCTATACGTACCTACTATATATAGTATGTAGGTATGATTCGAAAAACTCGATGCATTCTGTATCAAGTAGGTATGCGCCTACCTATAAGTTACTGTATTCACCAAGTACCAATAATTCGAAATTTCAAAAAGTTTGAAATCACATTACTTAAACTTATTGTTCAACCAACACTTTTCGTCCGATGTAACGCGCTAGTGTAGAGAACATTTTGAAAATTTCATAGATTCGATCCATTAGTTTGCATAATAATCACGGTACTGTTTATTTTCGTCGCGCGCTGCGCACAGATGGACCGACAGACAGACATAGTACAATTATTTAAATTGATACTGGTAGGTAGGTAGTATGCAAGTAGGCAGTGGCGGACTG
Source organism: Ceraclea dissimilis (assembly GCA_963576895.1). NCBI lineage: Eukaryota > Metazoa > Arthropoda > Insecta > Trichoptera > Leptoceridae > Ceraclea > Ceraclea dissimilis. The sequence goes on from OY756360.1 coordinate 4,968,480, forward strand.
CGGCTAGATTGGCCAATGGCAATTGCCCCCCCCGCCAAAGCTCGTCCTTTAATATTGTATAATTAATTAAACAAATACTTGCAAATACTCGAAAGTAGCAAAAGGTACTTATGGAAAATGTACTTAAAACATTTTCCATAAATCATAATCATAAATCTTAAATCATAATAAAAAAAATCGCCTGCGGCGTTGTTTTACTATAATTATACACACTCATAGGTAGTACTTCTATAATTATACACCTCTTATTTCACTCATGAGTGAAATAATACACTCATAGGTAGGTATACCAATCACAATTTTCAAAAAATGTTGTGAAAATCCATAAAATTATAATTTTTCATGTATTTTTATTTTGCCTACAGCAGTAATCGATGCAATTACATATAACTGACTAAAAATTTGTGGAAATGTCAAGATGTAGATATATACTATATTACATGGTAATCTGAATTTTTAGAGCCCAGTCCACCACTGCAGGTCGGTACTTATATCATAATGGTTGCGTGATGTTGCGGCGATGTTGTTTTATGGTTGGTAGGTTGGTATTACTGTAGAATGTAGATTAGTTCCTACCAGAGCCAGTCAGCCAAGTCACTTTGATGGCGTACATTATTTTATTGTCCATAATAACACCTTCATCGAAACACGCTGGGTGTAGGTACGTACCAGAGAGTATGCTTACAAAAAAGTACCGCAATACCTTAACAACAAATGTAATATGTATAAGAACCAACCTCCCATTATAATTAATGCGTTTCGCTATAATATTTTTGTATTGGTTGCAAAGGAACTAAATCACCTATAATTAGGGACTAGAAAAAATCGGCGTTATTTTTCGGGAAATGTGGTGTTATTTTTTGCAAAATGTGGTGTTATTTTTCACAATTTTGGCAAAATGTGGTGTTATTTTTCATACATTTATGTCATTAAAGTGGTCAAATTTGCATCTTTTAATACTAAATATAAAAAAATTTAGAACGTAGACAATATTTTACACAAAAATATATAAAACAATAAAATGAAACAAAAATATTTAAGAAAAACAAAAAAAGCCTCTCCGTAAGATTATTTTCAACGTAGTTCTTCTTACTTTCAAAGCCACATTGCTTTTGATAATGGTTCAATTACGAGGTTTTCCAAAATTAAGGTCGAAGTTCGCGTCAAATGTGCGGAAATTCGCGTTATTCCTATAAAATAATGCTTTAATTCGCGTTATATGTGTAAAAAGCACAAAATTCGCGTTATTCGCGTAAAAAGCACAAAATTCGCGAATAAATTCGTTTTATCGCGATCGCGAAATTTTCCAATCCCTACCTATAATATGTCCGGAAATCTGTTTTGTACGCCGGGATAAATTTCAGACTACATATTTTGAGGAAGGATAGAGTAGAATCCTGACTTGGTTATGGAGAAAAATTACTTCAATCGCTGAAATCCAGAAACAGTTTCACTAAAGCCACCTCCCCCATTGACTCCTCACAACAACGAAGAGTGGAACTGTGGCAAGAGGATCTCTGAGCGAGGCCATGGATGGACCCGCATGAGGGTATCCAAGTAGGCGAACATCTACCATACTCCTTATGGATTACCCTCAACAGACTAAGAGTGGGTATTACGCGCTGTAAAAAGAAACTCTAACGTTGGGGGACGGTACGTGCCTGATGACGACATCCTCTGTGACTGCGGAGCGACCAGGATGACAGCCACTTATTAATATGTCCCCCGATGGGAGAGAGCTGCACCCCTGGGGACCTGATTTTAGGAAATGACAAAAGGCGATTATGTCGCCGTATATTGGAGTGGCAGGGTGTGACCCACCCGGACACGTAAAGTAAGTATAGGTAAGTATCACAAAAAAACATGTACGCGATAGTGATAGTGGTTGCATCAATCCTAAAATCCAGGTGCAGGCCCGCCGGGCACCTTGTTCTACTCCGAAATTCTGTTTTATATTGAATTTCTTTCACTCGTATACCTATATAAAATTTGACAAAATTATTACGCTTGTTTTATATTTCCCCGGGCTACGCCAGATGATGAAACTTGAGATTTAGAACGAATACTGAATAGTATCTAGTTTATAGATTTTCAAATTCAAAATATTTGTTTTAAGAAGTAAGTATTCGAGACTTGATTAAAACTTTGACTATTAGTTTCAGGAAATCGCTGAAACTTCGAGGGAAACTCGTAACTCTTTATAGCCTATGTACATCTTTTAGCTCTAATAATAAAATTATTATATAAATATATAATAATAGTAGTAATATAAATATTATAATAATAGTAGTAGAATAATAATAAAAATATTATAATAATAGTAGTAGAAGAAAAAATTTCATAAGTTTTCAACAACGTGTCCATTCTACAGATATATTTGGAACATTAGTATTATTTCTTTAGGGAATCGATGCCTAGGCACCTTTGATTATTTAAATAGGTACCTAATCAAATTACTTTCCATACAGTTGATGCCCACATAGGTATGATTTTGAAATCAAATAAACTCGTGCATTTTCTCGTATCCCGAAAATCAAATTTACCTTAATATCACATTTTTTAAGCATGCTTAAGTCTATTATTTTAAGCTCTTATAATTTGGACCTAGAGCCAACATTTGAGCATACCATCATATCTCATTTATTGTTTATTGTTGTTTATCGTCCTTAGGCCCTATATCGGGCATTTGGACTCGTCAGTTTTACATATAATTACAATTAGATAAATAACAATTAAATGGAATATACAGCAGGTATTATGCACAATATCAATGCCAAAGAGTGTAAAGGGCTCTGTTAGCATTTCGTCAGAGACAGTAACATAGTATGAAGCAAGATAATTATATATATAATGAAAGCACAATAAACAATTTATGATATAATCAGTTCAATGCTGGAATGAATGTAAATTGTAAATGGTTCACTCCAGCATTTCATCGACAGAGTAAAACGGTTCTCCAACGAGGTACGTTTTCACTGCTCCCCCAAATTTACTATCACTCAGAGACTTCATAAGGCAACTTTATTGACCAGGCGCACACTGAGGCAAACAAAGCTTTTAGACAGCTTTGCCAAACTGTGTTTCACGAGTCGGATTCTTCCCTTGGAGCGAGTGTTGATAAAGATAAAATAAATTTCAATAAAACAGATCTAATCCTAGGCATCCATAGTCATTGTCTTAGCTAAATCATGCACAAATTCACAAAAAAACGTTAATAAAACGGTATAAAAGTAATCATGCTTAGGTATCTAAAGAAAAATAGTCTAAAAGTACGCAGGTCGGTACTACAATAATATAAAAAAAAAGAAAATAATTAATGATATATAATTTCATACTAGGCAGTAGGCGGGTAGGTTACTAATATATAAAAAAATGGATGCAAGTTACAGAAAATCTATAAATGTTCAAAGCAAAATATCATCAGGCTTATTCAATTTTACGAAACGATTAAAAAATCTAAATACTATTTAGTGAATGTATTGTATGTTTGTGTTTACCGCCAGAATCCAGCTGAGTAAAGTCTAGAAGGGACGGTGAAGACGTTAGTGTAGATACTAGAACAAAAAGAATCTAACATGAGTAGAAAACAGAAATATGAAGATGAGAAAAATACAGAACTTCAATTACATACTCGTACCTACAGTTGGTACAGGATTTTACAGTTTGAGGGGATCTAGTTACTTTTAAACTAAAAAACAATTTCATATTCTAAATTTTGATCTAGGAGTTGTAACACAACTAATTTTAGCTTGATTTGGATATACTTTAACGGTCTAATGGGGGTATGAATTTACAAAATATAGGTACCAGTTTCTTTATTACCTGTGGTGCTCGTTCATTGTATAAAATGTATTTATATATCTGCTAGGTAAAGTACGTATGAAAAACTTGCACAAAAGAGTACCTAGTTAAGTTACTATTTCTAGATTAGGTACAGTCTCCGACTCTCGTTGATTACAGTAAGAATATTCAAATAATAGAGTAAATATATATTGAATCTAGTACCAAAGATATGAAGTCCATAGGTACGTACCTAATAGCACCTTTGCTCAAATATTCACAAATCATGATATATGGATGAAATATACCTATATTAGATGGAATTCACGATGAGCGATAAACGTGAAACCTCACTGCTTTTTTTTTTATTATTATTAGATGGGGTATGTGGTGTATTATATTATATGCTGCAACCTACAAGATCTATTGTATACTCATACCCTCATCTGCCCATCTGGTAACTACCCAGTTAGAGCAGCCCCTCTAGTCCTAGACGTCTTACGATGCTCAGCACTCGGAGAGGGTCTATACCTCGCTGTTAGAAAATATGTGAAATGGAAATTTTCTAAAACCTAATACAGGGCACTCAAAATACTTATCAACAAAAAGATCGGGAGGATATATTACAAGCCGTGAGACCATTCTTAATATTGTACTTGTACCTACTTATCAAAATAGACGCGCATCGACTAACAAATCTTTTTATTTGTAGCTACGACTTTAAAAACACGAGCAATACGAGATATCCCTAAGTCATGATTAAACAGAATAATATTTAATTAACTATATAAATTTTCGTATTTTGGTATGGTAGATATGAGTTCTACTCTTATTATCTTCACCACCAAAATACAAAAATGTTGTTTGCTCTCGACCTATTTAGGAATACATACACGCAGTGGCGGAGCGGTCCTATTGCCAGCTTTCCCGACGGCAATTGCCCCCCCCTCCCCTCCCCACACAGATGGGTTCTCCTAAGCTCGTCCCGTAACATTAGAGTAAAAAACAAGCTAAAGCTAACTCTGGGCCCATCACCTCTTAATAAGATTTGCCTAGAAGTGCGGATCAAGAGGTCGCTATTAATGCGACTGAGCTACTCGGGGATGTGGATGGCCTTAAGCCCGCGGTATTTTCCTTCAATGATCACTTTACTATCACAAATTAAGTATTGTGAAAATTTATTAACTTGCAATTTTGTTTCGTTAAAAAATTTGCCTGCGGCGATAATTATGACTGTTATTGTATATAAATCTCATGAGTCATGAGGTGGTTGTATACAGGGGGGGCGTCTCTACTACATGGCAACCTGAATTTTTAGAGCCAGTCCGCCACTGCTCACGAGTGTATCTAAAAAATCATAATTCAAATATAAGTCAGTAAACAAAGATAAGTCTAGGCCGGGTGGATAAATTATACAGATAAAACTGAGATTCCATAGTATGTACCTACCTGCCTCACCTCACCTATGTACCTAATTTATATTTGATCACCTCAATTCAGTTTTTCTAATTTCCTCTATTAGGTACAAATAGAAAAAAATAATTGAGTTGTATTCGGACCAAGTAACCACATCCAATTATTGGGATGTAGATTGTAATTTGCAGTAGTGGAGGTAGATCAACCAATCGAACCAATCTAATGATAGCTTTGTAGATTTCCACGGTCCTTGTTAATCTGCATTAGTCCTGAAGATGGCCTCAGCAAGAAGGCTGAAAGCTCGACAACATCGGCAATCTACACACAGTACACCCAAAAAGAATGGAAAAGGGAACCAATCTAATGTCTATCAAAATCATAGAGGAAGTATAGGTACTGGAAAAGCAATTCCATAGGAATTAGGTATCAGTTTGAAATTTGCATCCACCGAATAAGAAGCATAATTTCAACACATTCATAACAACTGGTTAAGATTCTTTTGACGAAGGAAGGAAATATTGTGACTCTTTTTGTGCTAAACCACTTTGAAAAATATTTACCGCGTGCTTTCACTAACGATATACCTAAAGACTGAAGTACATGATAGGGTGGCAAAAGTGCGATACAGTGGCAAAGGGCCAGTTTTTACGCCCAGTTTCTTCTCCAGAACGTAATTTCTCTGAATCCAAATCCGTGGTGTCGAATCCAACGTCAGAATGCAGGTCGAGCTTTTGAGGACGTTAAATTTCGCGTATTTTCGGTTGAGTAAGTACATCAAGGTAGGGGTGCGGATTCAGAAAGCCCTAAGAAGATAGAATTGGAAAAGGTTGGAAGAGGCCTACATCCAGCAGTGGAGAAATGGCTGAGAAAGAAGAAGTACCTATACTTTTCCACTAAATTCTACACAGACGCATATAAACAAAATCCATCGACTGAGTTTAAATAGCGTCGTCTATCTAGCTATATCTATACTCTCTCGCCACGTCTTTTTGTATAGGTACTATAGCTACACATCAGGCGCTGTGCTGACTGACCATTTGTACTCGTATATGCAATATGCATAGGACATTATACGAGTACATTCTCAACTTACCTATGTAGATTGGTTTGTAGCAAAGGTATCTAATTAATGTACTTAAATAAAGTATTTGAGTACATAAATTTTATCACACTCGGAGTAAGTATTATTATTCTGTGACAATATAATCATTGTTTAACTTTGTAATATATAAACCTACCTTTATAATGTACATATTATTTATCAAATGGAACTTCATAAAAAAGTCTCAAATGTAAATATTTGGATAATAATTTGGAATGCGTTTATATCCGACGTTTTTTATTGCCGTTATACTTTACCTGCATCGTAATTAAAGATAAAATCTCGTCTCCCATCTGCTATAATTCTCATAATTCAATATCATAATATACCTAATACTCGTATGCAGATATTATGCAATTGCTAGGTGCATAGTAACTTCGCAAAAGTCCGTTTTCGTAATAAACCTATTGCATTTTTTTTTATAATTACACACGCCTACATCTTTCATCCAGATCTTTAGCTAGATATAGGATTGGTACAATCGATGAAAGCATGGGTCTTCAAGGCGATGTAGTCTGTAGGTAGGTACTTCACGACATGTTAGGTACGACACAAGTTTTTAGCTTATTGTGAAGTGTACAGAAAAATATTTGAGTTTGTACTTTGTGTGGACAAGATGACCTAATCATTTTAAATTTGTTTTTCTGCATTTTATTTTCCTTCGATCAATGATTTCTACAATCTTCTTCATTCTTCTTGGGTGTACCGTGCGTAGGTTGTCGAGCTTTCGGCCCACTTGCTGAGGGTGGACAATCTACACACGGTACACCCAAGAAGAATGGAGAAGATATTAACAAGAACCGTGAAAATCTACAAAGCTATTGATTTCTAATTTTCGCTCTTTCTTAGTAAGCACGGTATATAAGTTCAGCAAGTCATGACATGACTCACCAGGCATTGCATTTCGAAGCAATTTGGGTGGAGCGTCTCCACTACCTACCTCGTTCCTAAAGGTGCACTTACACGGGAAATTTTTCGACCAACAATTGCTCGGCAGCAGCCAAGGAGAAAACAACAGCTCCAACATGAAACAATTGATGGAGCGGTGTCGGGTGATTGATTCGGTAATATTTAAAGCGAGACAACGATATTGAGTGCAAACGAGAAACAAAATTGACTAAAATTTCCAGACCCGATTGAATTGTTAGCAACTCGTGTCACCGACATGAAGACATAATATCCATTTTGTAGAATTCATGTTGCGCAGCAATTGCGCCACTTAGTTGCTGCATGTTGCCGGGAATTGCTTGCTTTTTTGTGGCGTATTCTCGGCAAGATATGCCGCGAGTGGGGCAATTTAGTTGCTCCCGTAAGCGAACCCTAACGCTCTAATTTCATTATTCATACAGTCATACTAATTCATAGTATTCTCAAAACGTTCCCCAGCCAGATCCGTCGTCTCTTTCGGAATAAAAATGTGATAGAAGATTATTTCAAATAATAAAAAATGATTTATTTGTATTTGACAATAACTATTTTCGCACTTTCCTAACCTTCCAAGGGACGCGCCATGCATATAAACAGATTAAATTATTTTAATCTGAAAATAATAGATGTTTATCCTTTGGGTGCCCACGAAGGCCCCAGTTTCACAGAAATACATTGTCCTCTAGTAACTTTAAACTAAAACTGCTTAAATTATAATTGTTCAAAATATTAAACAACAGGTAGACGATGCCATGATAATTATTTCAGAAAAAAGGTTTATTTCTATTTGTATTACTACGTGAATCAGAGGTTACAAAACTTTTTTCATTTGAGGATTCGAGGAGCACGGAATGCCGCATTGTGAGGAGAGACGTATATGGGTCCCGATCTCAGCTTACACAGAGCATAGTTTTTTTAGATGATTGGAAGAGGAAAGTTTATGAGAAAGGTGGTTTGATATCCACTATGGTATAATAGCCCTTATACATAGAATTATAATGGTCTTATACTAGGGTTTAATTCAAAACAAACGACAACGAAGTTTTATTGACGAAGTGCGAATGTTTCGCCACAACGACCGCCAGCACACCATTTTCGCAACCAAGGCGCTTTTAGACTCATTCGGTTGGGACATTGTGAACCACTGCGCGTAGCTTCCTGACTTTCCGCATTCATACTCATACCTTCATCTGTTCACCTCTCTGAAGACTTACATGGATGAAAAAACGTTTTCAGTCGACGAGGAGGTGAACAGGAGGTCCTGAACTGGAAGAAGGAGATGGCGGGAAAATTATTTGAGAACTTCAAAAAGCTCTGCTACAGCTCACAACCTGCATACATCAGGATGATGACCACGGCGCGGAAAATAGCCGCCATATGTATATCAACAAAACCCTATAATTATTTTTCAAAGTAGGATATGTACCATTATTCAAAAAAGAATTATAAAATCAGTACTCCTCCTTTCTGGATAACCCTCGTATTTAAATCAAGATAACTACTCTAGAATTACAACTGATGAAAAAAACGGACAACGTGTGTTAAACAAGAATCTGCATTTGATAATAAATTGGTACATCCTTCGCAGAGAAGACACCAGTAGGAGTGTCGAAACGTCGATCAAGTTTATCTACACACGGTTCACCCGAAAAACCAAGAAACAACCCTTCATTTGTTTCATCCATCGCTCTGTGTTGACCACTGAACCTAGTCAAACACTGCGTAGCAAATTAGGAACCCAGACCGGCAATATTATTTTGTTTGTGTGTATCTATGTCTATGTATGTCAAAACAATACAATATTATAATCTGTATTGTTTGAGTTCTGGTTCTACCCAACCCAAGTGAATTCTAGAGAAAAAATGTTTTGTTTTATCTAATCCCGACATCAAAACAAAGTTTGTCGTCGGGTCACTAGAGTCTGGATGCTGCCATAAAAATACTGCCAGTAGACGGATCTTAATTTCGTTGTGAATATTTTTTTCTAAATTAAATACGATTTATCTGGCAACATAGGTATGGATAATTTGTATCGTGGCAATGTAATTAAAACACTCTTGTTGTAATAATTTTAGGTTAATAGATTTTAAATATGTAATTACAGCTCTAGATACTAAATTGACAAGTAAGTAATTAAAATTGCAATAAAGTTACAACATACAAACTACAAAGCATAATGTCTGAGGTAAAGTACTACTTAAAATCTACGTACCTAACTAACTTAGAAAACGACACATATATAGAACAAAAGGACTTACCAGGATTTGGTTGACTCTGATAACTCGGTTTCTTCATCCATTCGTATGGACTCCTCGGTGGTGGAGGCCTGTGTGCCGGAGAACCTGGTCTAGGGCTGGACGGAGTGCTGGTGGGTCTATCTGGCACCACCCACTCAGCAGGTTGCCAGGCGTGTGGATGAGCATGCCAAGGTGCGCTCCCCTCCTCTAGCATGGGAGGCTGGTACCAGCCAGCGTGAGCGCACTGTCCTCCACCCTTCTGGTACACCCCTAGAGGGTTATAGTATGACACCATACCTTGGCTGTGGCCCTGGTGGCCGTACTCTCCCGCAGAGTGGAGATCAACACGGCCAACCGTCTCTTCCTTCACCACCGTAACTTCCGCCACGTCGGAGGTCGGAATTTTGATAATACTTTAAACAAATACTACGCTAAATAATAAAAATTACACGAAAGCACTAAAAATGAACAAATCCGACAATATTTTTTGTTCACTCACAATAAAAAATTCAGATAAATTACAAAAATCAAGTTGATACACAAAGTTACATTAATTTTTTTCCCAAATAATTCATTTTGTTTTTACGCCACTGTTTCAGTAAATTTTAAAATAAATAAATAACAAACACTGCCTTTGATCACTAGGATTCAAATTACAATCAATTCATTCACAATTTTTATAGCTTGTTTATTTATTTATTTATTTATAACTCACTACACAATCTATTTACAAAATACAATTTATTGTCACTTTTTGATTCACGAAACACTGTTAAATAATTCCATTCACTTTTGGTACAAATAAAGTTATAAAATTGTGCATGAAGGTAGGTTTTAAATTCAGTTTTTTTTGTTGTTATTTACACAAAGAATCACAAATTATTAACTTCATAGAACTGTCATATTTGAGAAAGAAATTTCGAATTACGAACTGCCAATTTTTTGAAATTTGAATTAAGAATCACATTAGTTAAATTATAATTTGTTTTCAGAACGCTTTGGCGTAACAAATCGACTATTTACAACAAAAATTAAACGGTTTCAGTCCGTAAAACGAACGCACGCCCGGCCGAAAATAACAATTCTCTGTTTTGAAAGGAACGTCAAGCATGAAATAGCTGTAATCTAATCTGAAAAACATCGCTACATGGAACACTTTGTAGGCGGAGCTTTTCAACAAACCAACCAATAGGATCTCATCATGGCGGTGATTCCCCTTCTATTTTCAAACATCTGACCAATCCGGTGATATTCTAATGCGTTCACCTGCAAGTTTGATTTTAATTTTGGAATTGTTTTGAATAAAATAAATTAAAATAACCAAGAGAGGATAATTTACGATTATTATTGATGTTTATGTGGATAAAGTTTTTTATATTTAGTTTTAATTTGATCGTAGCGCCGCCATATTGCTTTATATTATATAGATTGGTGGGTAAGGTATGGGTAAGGCTACTATGCAGTATACCTGGCCAGGTGAGTAGGTGCCCTAACGAAGCTTTTGAACATGAAATGCTAATGGAATAACTGAATAAATTATTCAAGAAATAATTTGTTAATTAACATATTACGCAGGTATGATGTTATTAGGTACTTACCCACCTTGTTATGGTACATGTACTGTACATCTACATACCCACGCACTTACATATACTAATGTACATTTACATAGGTGTACGTAGGTTTAAAAAAAATATCGTTTACAAGTCCAGAAACTGGAAAAATTGCCTGCCGCGCTAATGTTCTAATAAAAATAAAGGTTTGTTCTTAAAATATAAACAGTTTATATAAAAATAAGGGTTTGTTCTTAAAATATAAACAGTTTATATAAAAATAAGGGTTTGTTCTTAAAATATAAACAGTTTATATAAAAATAAGGGTTTGTTCTTAAAATATAAACAGTTTATATAAAAATAGGGGTTTGTTCTTAAAATATAAATAGTCTACATAAAAATGTAAACAGTTTATATAAAAATAAGGGTTTATTCTTAAAATATATACTAAAAATAAATAAAAAAATATAAACAGTTTATATAAAAATAAGGGTTTGTTCTTAAAATATAAACAGTTTATATAAAAATAGGGGTTTGTTCTTAAAATATAAATAGTCTACATAAAAATGTAAACAGTTTATATAAAAATAAGGGTTTATTCTTAAAGTATAAACAGTTTATATAAAAATAAGGGTTTATTCTTAAAATATAAACAGTTTATATAAAAATAAGGGTTTGTTCTTAAAATATAAACAGTTTATATAAAAATAGGGGTTTGTTCTTAAAATATAAATAGTCTACATAAAAATGTAAACAGTTTATATAAAAATAAGGGTTTATTCTTAAAGTATAAACAGTTTATATAAAAATAAGGGTTTATTCTTAAAATATAAACTAAAAATAAATAAAAAAATATAAACAGTTTATATAAAAATAAGGGTTTGTTCTTAAAATATAAACTGGTTATATGTGTTTTAAGAACAAACCGTCATTTTCATTAGATTATTAACGTGGCAGGCAAAAATTTTTGATGCTACAGCTGTGAATTTAATGGATTTTCATAAGAATTAATTAAAAATTCTTGACATGATGAAAAAACGATGTGGTAATAATGTGATTAACTTCTTCTTTATATAAAACGGTGAGTTGAGTGAGGAATTTCGAGGGGGGGAGGGGTTGAACCCCCAAATATGTGTCCTTATTTGTTATTGTGTTGTGGGTCTATACTCTGCATAATTACCTATGTCAATAATTTAGAATATCGGATCCTTTGTAAGTACATAGGACCGGAACAAGGTATATTATGTGTGATGTCAGATGTGTATTAATTCAACAACAACATTGATTTATTTATTCAGAACTTCTATCTTGTATGTTCTATACTAACTTCCAGCATCTATAAGACAATGTTTGTTGTATCTATAGGTAAGTGTATTTAGGAGAGGTATGTATATTGCATCTATACCTACCTAGGTAGTAGGTAGTAGGTAGTATGCATTTTGATGTTAGAGGGGTAAGTACCTATATTTAAAGGTAAGGGATTTATTTTTTTATTAAAATTAATAATTACATGCAATTAAACCACTGCTTTTGCATTTTAACTTATTTAAGGGATAAAAATCCTATTTTATTTACATAGGTAAAAACAATGACTTTATTATAAGTACATATTTATTAATTTTTATTTTAATAATTAATCATGAAGTCGTATAATAAGTTTTAACCGTAAATAACATAATTTTGGTTTTGCTGTATCTTGTATGGGCGCCCGCAAGTAGGAGCAAGGGGGGCACTTTCCCCCCCTGGATTGATTGAAAATAGTCAAATAATGTTCTTTTATTTTAAATCACTTCGTGTTAGCATAAATTAAGTGTGGAGAGACAGAATGTTGGCCAGCCTGGGGCATACAAATACGCTACAGTAAATTATTAAAACTACATTAAAACATTACTAAAAATATTCCCCCCCCCCCCCTAGAAAATATTCTGCGGGCGCCCATGTATAGAAGTAGGTACTCTGTATCTAATCCTTTTTGCAGAGTAATTTACCTGCAGTGTTAATGAATTAACAAAAGATTTGCCTATGTGATTAAGAGATTAGTAAACATTATACCAAAACAAAAAGTATTATTTTAAATTTACATTTCGCCATAAATAATAAAATCTTTTTATTGTTACATTATACAACGGACAAATAACTGAAATAAATAGCAAAGCCTCAAAACAATAGTTGTATTGACAGAAAAGTGATTTACAAGATTGTCTGAAAATCTGATTTAAATGCTTTTATTACCTATGGATATTTTGTTTCGTCGTTTAATTTCGGTTAAGGCAAAATCACCCTGAATGTAGTAGGTATGTGGCATTGGTTGGTGCAGTTGGTTGAAGGGCCGCTGTCCCAAGCGGGAGGTGCCGGATTCGAATTCCAACGCTGACGATATATTCTGCACTTCACGATAAAGCTCTTCTAGCATAATATACACAATATTTCGTAATGCCACATTCATTTAAAAAAGTATGTAGATAAGTTGTAACGCATAATTGCTCAAGATTGTACTTTAAAAATCCCTTTAAAGTTCTCAGTATTTTTATTGGATTGGAATCTACCCGACTCATTTTAGGTAGATTTCCAAAAGGAACTCTACCTATTCGTTTCTCCCATGATGTCGCAGAATTGAAAAATTTCTACTCAGTATCACTAATTAGGACCAGGAGAACCCGAATCCGACCTTGGTTTCAAAGTTTATATATATAAGCCATATATATGTCCCTTTTCTTGTGCGCACGTTTGCGGCCAAACTATGCGTCACAGAAACGTGAAACTTGGGTGGTAGATTTTTGGTAAGTGGTAGATGAACTGATAGGAGATTGGGTGAAATCCATTAAGAGGAAGGTTCACTTTTTAAGGCTTCAAATTCAAAAACAATCATTCTGAGGGGATCCAATGATTGTGAGGGTCTGTGTCTGGTATCGTATGAAAGGGCATTAAATAAGGAATACAGATCAAAAGTCAGATTTTGTCTAGCTCAATTCCTCGGACTACACTGATCGATCGAAAGATCTAGTAAGTAGTTACCGCATAGGTACTAGCGTGTTTGTTGTCTTAGTGCTTCACGATACGAGAAGAACTCACATCTTTTTTCAAATTTCTAGTGCTTAGGTACCGGTAGCGTCCGGTACCAATCCATATAATGTGTGGAATGAAAATAATTTGATTATTGGATTAGGTACTTCCTTTGATTATTGAAGTACTTAATCAAATATTTTTTCGTCATACGGTACTTCGATAATCAAAGAATAAACTACATCCCTACTACTTCATCACTTCGCTGGTTTATTTGCCGATAATATTGTGATTCTTTTTATTGTACAGATGTACTCTTAAAATTATTAAATCACTTGAAATCTACCTATGCCTGTGGCGTGCCAAAGGATTTTTTTTTTCTTAATTGAGAAAGACCGAGTGACAGAAAAGAGTGGAAGTGTTTGGAAGAGGCCTTCATCCACCAGCGGAGAAACCAGGGGTGAAAAATGAATTATTACAGAATTGTTTTTGGAGTGCAATAACGTCTTAAAAATGTTGATGAAAATTAACAGAATAAATAATAATAATAAACTCTTCGTTGACATATAAAAATGCGCATAATGAGCGTGCTTATTGCCGGGAGGCAATTTCTTCCAGCAAACCACAGTGAGTATGTATAAAACATGGACAGAATACAATTAAATTAAACAAACATTGAAATACATAAGCGGGTGAATATAAGATAAGTACATATTTATATAAAACTAAGGTAGATATAATTATATTAATACATCTTATAGCACATCATTTATAGCTACTACACTCACATATGCGCAATTACAAGAAAGAAAAATTAATTAGTTGGGAAGGGGTATTGGAAGAGGAGTGAATTGGAGGGAAATAAATGTCATTGTTGGAGGGATCGGAGATTCTTTTTGAAGAATTTTATGTTCTTTGCGTTTTAAATAAATAAATGTAGGTAGTGTCTGCCTGTAGTTTTCTACTAACCGTCAACGAAATAATAATGATTTTAGAAAAACAAAACGGTGAAATGTAGGCTATCTCTGTGATGGTATAATAGGGTGTTGGCGCTTCTAAGTGGCCCCTAGGGGCGTATAACTTACCCTCCAATGGCTCCAATAACACAGTGCCACCACTAACACCCCTCACATGAACCAACATTACAATATACTTATCTACATAATGTACTCGTATATAACTTGAACTTCTATTAAATATCAACGGAATATTATTATTATAATAATCAAATAACATAGATAATATTAATTATAATGCAACTATACCTACATATTACCTACTGTTAATAGGTACAGCTGTGGCTGTTTACGCCTTATGGCAAGGCCATATTCACGCAGAGACTATCTAGGCCACGCCGTAAAGTAAAATGTTTATTCAATTATTCATTTTTTTTATTAACTTCTTGCGTTTTAGCACTATGGTGAGTGAGTGATATTAATTTCTCTAGCTGCCCTCCCCCATAGACTAAGTCCATGCTCCTCCTCGATTCTTGCATGTGCAAACTATCATACGTGTTTATTTGGGAAAATTCTTCTAGGTACCTCTAAAGTTTTTCTGAAGTACTTAGTTATATACAGGAATACAGGTGTCCCGTATGTCAAACTCAACCCGTGGAGGGGTGCTCTTGTATTATTGGTAGATATTACGATTATGTATTACGAATCAAGAGTTACAATCCTACGATATTGAATTTTGTGACAGTGGCAAACGAAAAACTGAACAAAGGGGTCGTATTTCAAGAAAAACAAAAAAAAATCGAGAATGAGCGATTTTTTACTAACATACTTCGATTCAGTTATGAGCTTATCTATCACCATCACCCCTCCACGTGATGACGCTGACTTACGTTACGGGACACTCTGTATACACATTGGCTATATCGAAATGAAGTTTTGATTTTGATATCTTTTTATTATTTAGGTATCTTTAGCTATTTAGGTATTGAAAGAAAATCCCGCGGGCTAAAGGCCCTCCACATCCCCGGGTGTGTGTGTATCTTGATCTTCGTGTAGGTACTACATATCGCCGCTCGTTTTTTACTTTGACTTAAGCGCCACTTAGGTATAAAATGAGTTATATATATCGTTGGAATCGTCTCGGCGAGCTTTATCGAATGGTCCAAGTTCAAGGTCAATCAGACAACTTTTTTGGTCGTTTAGTCAAATAAAAAACCAACTTTTATCTTTCAAAAAATAGGTAAAGCGACGAAAATAACAACTTATAAATCGCGAATGGCGCTTTGTTTTGCCAAATTTTTACAATTCATGAATGTTTGGTTTATAAGAAAAACAAACTTAACACATAAAACAATGCGAGTGGCGCTTTAGCTTTTTTGACTTATCAAAATTATTTAGACAGATGCACTTTAGTCAAATCGTATAATATTGAATCTAAACATGCCCTTCGTTTAGTCACATTTACATGATACTAAATAATGTTAAGTTGTCGTTTAGACTTTTTGAATTTTGGATATTACTCTTTACATGTCTTTTAAGTCATTTCTACTTAATACTGAATTTAATTGAAATGGCCATTAGTCACATTGGATTGTTACTTTTTAATTTTATGTTATCCGTTAATCGTTCTAACTAATTGTTTATAATTGAATTTGCACTTTAGTATTTTTGCGGTTATAACGATAGCTGATATTTGGTACATCTGTCGTCGTTTAAAACAAAATGTTTGAAACAGAATTATAAGGTTTGAAAATATTATTATCGGTCGTTCAACTAACAACTTCATTGTCAATACACGTGTTGCTTTTGTGTGCGATGGGCGCGAACGTATATACCTATTTAGAATATATTTAAGAAATATTTATAAATAACATATTTAGAAAACTTTTTCTTTCCTTCTTTTTTAAAACAGATATGAAGATGAATACTTGGAGTTCCAATACATTGATCTTCAGCTTTTATTACTCACAAAATTCTATATAAAATACAAGAGTTTGTGTGTTAGCCATTTTAACTTGGAAGTGTTTGGAAAACATGGTTGCATTAATCACTTTGAATTATAACGATTTTATTTTCAGTGCTAATTTAGACGTTCTGCTTGATACAGTTTATCACAAAAAGTTCTATTAGCCATTTTGAATTATTAGAAAAAATATATAAATGACGTGTTAGTCATTTTGATATTTTTGAGGAATAGTACAAACGACGAGTTAGTCATTTTGAATTATTAGAAAATATATATAAATGACGTGTAAGTCATTTTGTTTTTTTGGAGAAAGAGTACAAATGGCATGTTAGTCATTTTGAATTTTCATGATTTTAAGGAAAGTGGTCATTTACTTGTTTTGAATTAATAAATTTCGAATTATACTAAATATCAGGTTAGGCATTAAGGGATTAAGCGCCATCTAACTCACACAAAAGAGACTATATTTATTAACAATATATACTAAAAAATAGAAAAAAAATCCATGAACAAAACCCCCATACAATTTATTTAAATCGGTTCATAAATAAAAAAGTTATCAGGGTTTTTCTGTTTTTTTAAACTTTAAATCGCTCTCCTGAAAAGTTGACCCTGTGTCGCTTTAGTCAAAGTAAAAAGCGAGCGGCGATATTATATTACTTGATTTTGCATTTGCAATAAGTCCGCCTTTTGGCACACTACGATTGTCTTATTTTTATAATTAGGTATGCATATTTTGTTTCGGTCAATAAAGATTTATTTATTTAGGTATTTGTTGTCTGGAAAACTTGACACACATAAAAATAATAAGCAGCAAAGTACTTTCATACATTGCCATCTATTGTTGAGTAGCAAAACCTTTATTAGCAGACAGAGTTTAGAAAATATGTTTTATAATGGTTTGAGTCTTAGATAGTCATTGACATTTTTATCATCTCGTTGTAATGTTGGTAGTACTGTCCTTATATATCTATTGTTTCTGTTTGTGTTGTTTACTTTGGTGAAAATGTGCTACAATATTTCCTCTGATAAGGTTTTTACGACATAACTTTATATAATTTCAGTATCTCCCATAATATCATTATTAATTTAGTATGATTCCGTTCCCACGCT
Source organism: Ceraclea dissimilis (assembly GCA_963576895.1). Taxonomy (NCBI): domain Eukaryota; kingdom Metazoa; phylum Arthropoda; class Insecta; order Trichoptera; family Leptoceridae; genus Ceraclea; species Ceraclea dissimilis. Next base: position 4,986,533 of record OY756360.1, read on the forward strand.
GAGGTGTACGATTAATTTGGTAAGATATTATTACGATATACCTACTGTTATCAACTCGGAAAACTTTCAGATTTCTTTCAATACTTTATAGGATATCCTTTGTTGTAAAATAGTTTCAAGTTGGGTAAAAATACTTGTAAACCTCTAACTAAATATCATTAAATCAAGACGAATAATAAGTTTTTAATTTGTTAACCTCGTGGGTGAATTTATTATTGATTCTTATTTATTAAAAACTTTTCATGTAGGTATGTACCTACATGATATTTTTTCTTTGTTTGCAAATTTGCGGTGTCCTTCAATATTGTTAATCAGTAGTTAATTTAAATCGCAATAATATTGATAGTGGTTTCTTGCGTCGTTTTTAATTCAAAATATACTCTGCGAAGTTTGTAACGCATTTAGTATTTTTGCGAATTAGATTTCCCAATAAGTACATAGATATTTCTCAAAAAAATAAAAATAAAACAAACCTGTTGCCTCTTTATACCTACATCAACATTTTTTCTTTTTTCCCTGTTTTTTCCTCAACTTAGTAAACTTCTTTTATAGGAATTGTCACGTTTGGGGATGATGTTTATATTGTTTAGAATAAGCAGGATAAAGAATATATTATTGTGAAATAGTTTTAACGAGAAATCTCAAGAATGTAGGTTAATAAAACCCTTTCAATTTCAACCTTGTTAAATCCTAAACTCCTATTCTTTGTGAAAATATAAGAAACAACATAGTCTCACATATGTAAAGTTCAACAGTTAACCAGCCATTTATATAATCATTCATACTGTCCGTACAATTTGATAAGGTAATGAATGGACTGGACAAGTACACACATATTGCTGATTACAGATGGATTCAGATCTCAGTGTCTATAATATGTAACCCCAAAACATAGATAGTGTTTCTTTTGAGATACACATTCTCGTATTTTCAAGCCTAGACCCATTTTAGGTATTATTACATACTAGTGATGGGCCGCATTGTTAATAGAATAAACCCGCGGAAACAGATACGGATCATTGGTGTTTAGATCCGTGAATAAGGATCTCATCTGTCTTACAAATTTCTTACAATGTGTCAAGTATAAAATTTGTGACGGGGAATATTTCCTTTAAGGTAAAGGAACAACATTGTTAAAAAATCATCTACAGAGAAAACATTCTCAGAAATATGATTGATATTTTAAGTACCTTATGACTACGTACCCTTTGAGGAACTCAGTACAAATAATGTTCGGGTTGACTGTAAGATATTGCGTTTGCAATAAGTCCGCCTTTTGGCACACTACGATTGTCTTATTTTTTATAATTAATGTGCATATTTTGTTTTGGCCAATAAAGATTTATTTATTTTATTAATGTTTAGATACCTATTTGATTTTTGCAATATCTATCTATACCCTCACGCCACGTCCCTTGCAGGATAGGCAGAGAGAACAGAGCGCCAGACATCCCTATCCTTACACACACTCTTAGCTTCCGTCACACTCATACAGTTTGTCATACACGCTCTCCGATTCCTTTCCGTTAAAGATTTATTTATTTTATTAATGTTTAGATACCTATTTGATTTTTGCAATATAAATGGGCCAAATATGTGATCTTAAGGAAAAAATATATTTTATATGGAATTTAGTAGTATTTCATTGCTACCTACTCACCTACATTTAAAATTTCGTATATGTCATGAAATTTAATAATATAATAGATCCATCCGAGATCCGCCTAAAAAGTCATGGATACAGATATGGATCTTTCTCCTAATACATACTATTATTTTTCAATGCAAATTAATTTAAAATTTTTTTAGTTTCACGACTTACAAATGATCTTGATAAGGATACCGCAATATGGATCTGACATCCTCGGTTAGATAATATAATTATCTATTGTATATACTTACTATTGCTATGTGTGCATCATACATAGCGTGATCAGGAGTATATGTATCCAACACCCTAATTAACTTTTTAATTTATTTCTATCATCGGCAGAAGAGATTTCAATATAATTGTTTACATAAAATGCCCAGCAGGTCTCGCAAATAATATTTCCGTGCAAATTTAGTATCAGAACGTTGTTTGGCACTAGCGGATCCGGGGGAGGGGCTATGGGGCTGAAGCCCCCCCCAAAACCATGAGTGACAGTACTTTACATAAAACAAATCTGGAGGTTTCAGTCCCTTAGCCCCCCCCAAAACGTTGAGTGACAGTACTTTTTACCATGTGGCGACATTCAGCCCCCCCCCAAATTGAATCCTGGATCCGCCACTGTTGTTTGGCAATTGATGTATTTCATTACATCATATTTCTGTGATAGTGGAATGTTCTGATAATAATTCTAAACTAATACTTACCATATACCGAACATAACAGTAGTACTAAACAAATGTATTTACATAATAATATTTATTTAATTAAATACCTATCTTTAATTTATATTCTTGTTATTGTGTATTAGACCGGTGTTTTAACGTTAAAAAAGGGGGTATAGCGTAGATAATTTTCGGAAAGCTGGAAACTGTTTTAATCTCTTCATTAACAAGCAAAGAAGGTTTCCTGAAGTTTGCACCAATTTTACGCTTGTGCTAAGTACAGGGTGTCCCAAAAACAAAAAAAAAGTTGAACTTTTTACAGTTTTTCATTAATAACTCCTAAAGGAAGCATTCGTAGAAATAAAGAAATTTTTTAAACGATAGATTTCGGTATGTGAAAGGTAAGATAGACTTAATTTTGCGGCTCTTTCTTAATAACGTACATTTTTTTTTAGTTAAAAACCGAAATTTCGCTATTGATACGCCACTGTGTAACAACTTATATCGAAAAGACTATTTTTTTACCTTCATCAGTTTTACTAATATAACTCCTGAACGGTTGATGTTAGGGAAAAGATATTTCACTCAAAATATAACTAAAATTAATTTACTATAACTTGATTTCAAAATTAACTCTGTAACTTAAATAATAACTGAGTTACAGTGTTTGAAAAAAAGCATTACTAAAAAAATTAAGTTGCCTCGGCTATTTTCGTTGAATAACTCCTGAACCGTGATATAGAGAAAAAGTTCAAGAGATTTAAATATAAGGTAAATACATTTTCTATAACACAAGCGTAATAAAATAACTTTAAAAGTTATAGTAAGAAAGTTATGGATGATGAAAGTCAATATTTTGTGTAGCCATTCGACGCTTGTTTAGATATATTTCATACTATATGGCAAGCAGGTACTTTATTAGACAGACATATTTCATACTACACCGGCTCGGAGGTGCTTACATACTAGGCAAATATAATTCATCATTATTACGATCTTAAAATATGTAGGTACATGTACATATAACTTGTAAATTAAACGCAGGAGTTTTTAAAAAAGATTTTATTTATTCGCAAGACCAAAGTTTTTAAAAATAAATATAACTTTATTTAAATCTCCTGCCTTTTATTTGTAGGTACGTACTTAAAATACGCCCATGGTAACTATAAAATAGATCAAATAACTTCTTTCAGAGTTTTTACTAGGAGTTGGAATACATTTAATGGATGTTAATTAAAGAGGTTGATGAAGATTTCTTGAATTCTTTTTAACATATTACTGTAACAATTCTCCTCATTTTTTTTACTTCATAGATCATTATAAGGTGTTATCAGCCAGGCAGCTATGCTTTATATCTGATCTCATATGCATGTCAATACTTTTAGAATACTCCAATAAAGTTTTATACATTTACTTACTCTACTGTTGTGCATAGTAATTTAAAATAAATGTATTTGATTAATTAACTAAAGCTGTATACAATGTGCAAACTCTTTTATCACTAATTCAACTCAAGTCTTAATATAATTGTATTTACTCACACTTTCCTTGAAAGATTGGACCTTGGACCAAGTAGAACTGTTTTTTTTAATGTATAAAACATCTATCTGGATTTATCAAAATAATCCCAAATACATCCTTGTATACTTCACAGTAAGCTAGAAAAGCTTACGTCGTGAAGTGGAGTATATCGGCATCGGGGATCGAACCCCACCCACCCAACAGATTAATAGTTTAGCGTGTTACTAAGCTATCGGCCACCTTAAATTCTGTGTGATGTTTTCACACAACCACATACAGGATAGCAAGAGTTTGATGTTCATATTGTTTTTAGGTCCATTATTAAGTTCATACACACAAAGTTGGTAGGTCTATCCCATCGGATCGCAATAGTCCAACTCCGATGAATATTGATTTCAATATAAAAGTATACTCAATATATCTACATGTGATGTTTTTTAGGAGATGGCTGGCATATTGAATATAAGCGAAGTGAATGAATTAGGTGTGGAGCAGTTTGTTTGGATGTTTGGGAATGTAGTGGAGTGTTACAAGGAGGCCGCTACAGCCGTCGCTGACAAGTTACCATTTAAAGACGTCGAGCAACTCTGCAAAGCGTTTGCCGACCATTTGGATAGCTTACCCAAAGAAGGTAAGTATCATAAATTAATTAGTGCATTATCAATGTAATAAATCTCTTTTTAATGTGTGTAAGAAGATCTACATACATAGTATATTGCAATATTATTTATCCGACGTGTTTCACCTTAGGCCATCTTCAAACATGTTACGCCTTGACTACACTGTTCATTTGAAAATGGCCTAACAAGATTAAACATGTAAAATATTTATGTACATTTGTAGATTATTATTATTAAATTACAATACGTTTGTATATCTTACACACATTTAATATGTTTCATTAAATATAATCATTTTTAGTTACAGTATTTTTTGATCTGTTACATTAACATAATATGTATTTTTATTTTTCTGATTGTTTAAATGGTTGGGCTTTCAGAGAAACTAAAAGTGTTATGTCTCCATCCTGACTTGGCTGGCTCTGCTCTCCTCACCACAGAATCTACTCAGGAACAGAAGGCGGCGGAGTTGACTAATTTAGATACTGAGAACAAAACTAAAATGAATCAATTGAATCATAAGTTAGTACTTAACTATGTATTATTTATCTCTCTATTGCGACAGCTCCTTCTTCGTCTTCAGTCGCTTGTAGATACAGGCCTCTTTCATATTGTACATTCCTCTCTTTTTTAAGTTTTCTTTACCCCTCTTTTTCGAGGGCTAACCTATTTCACTTAATTATTCTGAGCCAACAGACTCCGCTTTAGGATTCTGGGCTGCCCACCTTAGCTATGCTATATTATGTAAGATGAAGCTGACAAATGTTTCAACTCGTTGACTATCCTACATTTATTATTTCTGAACCAGTATAGCTGATTTTGAAAACACATTTTTTCGATTAATAGTTAATTACATTTTAAAAACACATTGAATTATGGAATTATCATCTTTTGTGGTCAGGGTTGGCACAGTCAGTGGTTAAGACACAGTAGGGTATCATTATCTGGACAATGAAATCTACATATGTATATACATAATCCAAGAGATTAATTTTGCAATGTTTTTATGTTTCAGTTATAAAACAAAGTTCAATTTCCCTTTCATAATCTGTGCGAGGGAAAATAAAGCGGCAGTGATAATGGAGCAACTAGCTGTAAGATACAACAATACTGAAGAGCAAGAAATCATTACAGCTATCAATGAAGTCAAGAAAATCACTAGACTCAGAATATTAGATCTTGTGTGGCAATCTTAAAAAAATATATACATACTCATCTGTCTAGTAACATCAAAATTTCAAACTATCTCAGGTCACAGGCTGTTCAGCGTCAAAAGATGCATTGATTACTCACTAGGAAAACGAGATTTAACAATAGAACTAATATTGATATAACCAAGTGAACAACTGACAAGTTATAGCAAATCCAGAGTAATTTTCAGATATATAGAGTGGGTCCCAAAAGTAATCTTTCAGAATACTGATTTACTATTTGTCTAGAGTAAGCCAAAACTATTGTTTTGTCTATATGTTTATGAATGTTTTTGATAATCATTGACACTGTTTTTGTAACTCTGTTCATGTTAGAGCTCTAAAATGACAGATTCTTGAACTGCTCTATATTTTGCTGTAAATAAAAATTAGGTATTTTTGTTGTGTGTTACATTTGACACATTATGTTTTGATAGATACTAATATGTTTTGTTTTATAAATAATATACGTCTTGTTTATATTAAATGGTTTTTATTTATTTTATCTCACGTCTAGACTTTTATTGGCATCTGATCGATGGGGATTCATTAACTGATTATCATAGCATTGCGTCATTCAAATTCACAATCTTTAGTATCAATCAGAATATTATTAAAAAGAAGGAAAGATTTGCGTGTTGGAATTATGCAAATATTTAAATGTAAGTAAGTTATTTTATTATTGAATAGATAAAAAGAAAAAAGATAAATTTATTATATAGTGACATATTCTAGAGTATTCCCAAAGATTTCTCAACTGCCGCATGAGGCTGGACCATCTGTTCTCTGAATTCGGGAATGTTCAGGATGTCCTCAAAACCAATGTGCAAGTCGTCTCCTGTCAAAGACTCTAGGATAGCGTTGGAACTCTCCAAGAAAGGCAATCTTCCAATCTGTAACCAATAAATTACCAATATGAAGACATTTAGGTACATAAAGGATGTCAAAATCCAGTCAGCTTTGGATTTATTTATGAAACATTGGTATGACTTCTATAACGGGACGTTAGCAATCGTAGACATTCTGATTTCAACAGTTCAATAGTGGTTTATTTTTGATCGATTCTCTGCATTAAACCGCAAAATCATGCTAGTCGACCATATTACTATCCTAATGTGATGGGATTCTAATACTGCGTGTGGAACAATTTATGAAGCCGGTAATAATCCTTTAATGCAACAAAATTTTAATGATGCTTTTTTATTTTTAAATGGCTGGTTTGGGCATTGTATCATTAATTAGTAATGAATAAAAGAATTTTGAAACAAGAGGGATGAGAATTACTTTTGCTTATGCGAACATTATTGTATAAATATTTATTATCGTTTAATGAAAATAATCTATCTATCTATCTATCTATCTATACCCTCACGCCACATCCCTTGCAGGGTAGGCAGAGAGGACAGAGCGCCAGACAGCCCTATCCTTACACACACTCTTAGCTTCCGTCACATTCATGCAATTAGTCATACACGCTCTCCGATTCCTTTTACGATGAAAATATTCAATTCCGATGAAAATAATTATCTTGATAATTTCCCACCCTGCTATGAAACATTGGATCTTCGTTTCGTTGGGTACGTAAGTCCATTATGATATTGAAATTACTATTAACCGTTTTTATTGTTGATACTAAATTTCATTATGTACATACCTTACTGACAGCTTTCATTTCCATAGTGAGTTTGAGAGGCGCATGCAGTCCTTGAAAGTTTCTCAACATTGAGAGATTCATAGTATTCTGGTTAGCAACATACTGCAACAATCAAATTGTAATTCAAACAAGTGCCCTTTTTCTTGTCAAATATGGCGATAGGATTAATGCAAACAAAATGTTCATAGATTCTTAAAATTTAAACGTGTGCCAAATGCATCAATATTTGGAACTATTACACTATTGCTGCCCCTCTTTCTGTCAAGATTGTTTTGTTTCAAAAAGCGCTATTTCATTGCTAAAAAATACAGCTTTTAGTGCCTTTTTGAAACACGATAAACTTGAGTAAAAGTGGGCTCGCAATAGTGTGATGGTCATAGTACCTATTTTAAAAGCCTACACAAACTGGGTATTTATTCAAAGAAGTTTTATCGGGACAACAATTCCAGGATTGTCCAAAGTATTATTAAACTATGTATAGTGAATGAATAGACTTACATGTTTCTCTGAGGCTTCCAAAGGATGTGATGTTCCCAATTTGTCTCTGTTCAGTGATGATCCATGGGTCAAAGGATTGGGAATGCCGTAAGATCCTTCCTTCAGTCCGAAACTGTCGTTCATCTCAGGGCGGACCTTCACGGAGGGCAATTCGAAACTCTAAAATTTAAATAGAAGAGTTTATAATCATTATGCATTGCATTGTGCAAAGTCACCGACATAACCTAACATGCAAATATCAAAGTATTTCAACATACCATCTTGACCGATGCCTAAAACTTTTATAAAATGAAATAAATATTAATTTGTTGGACACCAATTTATTCAAATTGTCTGAAATATACGTAACTTTCGTAAAAGAACACCTAAAAAACAATGACTAACACAGAGCGATGACAATTCGTTAACAATGAAATGACAGGACCATAGAACGAGCAATGACTGCAATGAGCATAGATGATAGATGTGCGAATGGTGTGAGTCATAGACAATATTGTCTCATGAAGATGGAAGTAATTTTCGTTTTTATTGGTCGAGTTCGGTCACTTCTCGAAGGTTCGGTCTCAGTATCGGCCAATCTCGGCCTTCGAGATTCAAGAAGATCAGGCTCGAAATGTGAGACCGAAACGTAGAGAGAAGGGAGAGGAGTGAGGACAGGACAGGAGACGATTGAGGTATCCAAAGGGGTAAACTAAGGATTAAGGAACCTATATACTTACATTTAATATAGGTTTCCTAGGGTAAACAGAATTTTGTTCGGACTTCTAAACAGCCGGCATAATTTCAATTCGAAATAGGTACCTATTACATAACTAACATATTTCGTGTTTTTGGCAGAGGCGGGAGGCACAGAATAATAATATATAGTACCTATAGAAACCAATCGCCCATACTAGCAAGCGGGACCAAAATGCGCCATCTCTGTGACGTGGGTAGTAAATATTCTTAGAGCGGGAATTTCAAAATCAATTATTGTTCCTCCTCTCCCACCTACCTTGTAATTAGCACGCAACTTTTGAATTTTTTGCCTGTTTTATAAACAAGTTACTTCAATTACATAAATGTGTTATACAATATCAAAAATGTGTGACACTTTTACATTGACTTTAATTAGTTAATTAGAAGGTTAATACAGGCATAAAATTACAAAACATCGGAGAAGGATATTATTTTTTTGCGATATTGTTATATGACTATATTATATGTATGGAATAATGGTCATAAAAATATCAAAATTAATATCTTTCACGTGTAAATTGCACAGGTGGGGGTTATTATTTACCTTTTCATGTTATTTTTGCAAGGGCTTTATATAAAAAAAAAATCTTGACTTCATTCATATAATGAAAGCATAGATGTGTTTGATCAAGCGGTCTTCTATATTTATTGGCATAATATTGTGTTATGTAGATACATATTTTATTGATTAGTTTTTTACCTACTTAATATATGGAAAGGTTCTCCTTCTTCTTCTCCCGCTTATGTTAGATCTGGGATCTGTTTCTATAGGCGTTTGTTGCTCCTAATTCTTGGAATGTGGAAGACCAGCTATCTCTCCATCTTTTTGGTGGTTTTCCTGGCAGCCTTTGACCAATGGGGATTTCATTCGCAGCAACGTGGGCTAATCTTGTTCCATCCATTCTATTAACATGATCTCGCCAGAACCGCCTCCTCTTCCGGCTCCACTGCACGATATCCTCAGTTTCGCAAGTTTCTCTTATGACAGAGTTTCTAATTCTGTCTCTGAGGGTTCTATTGGAAAGATTATCCTATATAATTTCACATATTTTGTAGCTTCCTTCAATATTGCGCTGTACATATACATCATCACAGTACTTGTGTACTTTTTTATTTCTCTCCAACAATCTCCAAACTGCAAATAACACAATCATTGCATCAAGATACGTAATGACGTGGTGCTTTTTATTCAGCAGACAGCATTAAATAAAATATGATAAAATTGATACCATACACATGGCATAGTATACTTACTTGACTATAGGCATCAAATATAATGTTTAAAAACATTGTGTGGTAACTAAGTATTTGTTTATCTAGGGATTATTTTTAAGGTTAATACTCATTTCACTCCATAAAAGGTAATTAATGTAAAAAATACTTAAAATATTATAATTTATAATTTCGCACAAAAACCTGTCAAAAATTTTCAGCGAGTTCCTTTTTTTGAACAAATGAACAAATCACGGAAATCAAATTGGAAATCCACAGAACATAGGTATCAGGGTTTACACATAAAAAATATTTTCGCTAATAATTTTAAGTAGGTACTTGAATTCCTGTTTTTATGTTTGACTATCAGAATGTATTCTAGCGTATCTACTTACAAAACGTATTGACTATAATATATTTACTAGACTCTAATCATCACCTGCATTTGGGGAAAGATTTGATGAGTTTGCATGAACCATATTACGAAGGGAACCTTAGAAGTCTGAATTTATTTCGATATGGAAACACTGAAAATGTTTTTGTGTCATTGCGTTTAGTACCTACATGAACCATTTAATTTACCCCATCTACATGTCAGAACCGAAGATATTTTTATCCGAGTCACAAACCATTTAACTTACGCCATCTCTTGGAGCGGGATGGACACCTTCCTACAAGTATCTACCCTTCTTTCAAGTATCGCCGTTTGGGGGCCCTGGCGGGAGGTTCTCCTATGGTTCTCTTCTCCGGATTCTGGAACAATCCTGCACAACTCAAAAATGTTTTATGACATGTTAAAATTTTAAAATCCCATCAGTAACGTTAATTCATAGTTGTTTTGTTTGCTTTTTTTCTAGCTACAAACCCGTAAGGCGGTAAAACTTTATTTTATTTATTAACATACTTAGGTTTTCCCAATATAATTACACACGGAATATTGATCAAACACTTTTATGGTCTAAAAACTACCCAATCAATACTGTATCTGTTATGTTAGTTTTATAATAAACATGCAGACTCCAACTAGTAAAGATAATATCAAAAGCCAATCAAAAGATATCTTGAAGAGCATGTCTTATTTTACATATTTTTCAACTTTTAATGATGTAGGTAATGGTGTTTAAATACTTGTGGACATTCAAGTAGGCTTCCTATAACAGTAAAGTTTTGCTTGCATTGCATAACCAAATTATAACTGCATAAACATATTACTTGTCTTACCTAGTTATCACCATTGTGATTTAAACCCAGCATCCTAAGAACATCCAGAGACCACACTCTATCCACTGGAAACAATAGTATTTCTTCCATACATTTCCCTCTCTAGTCTCCCCAGGTGTTTATTCCAGGTCATTTATCATCTTGTCACTCCAAGTGTGGAGAACTTTATCGTATATGATTGATTTTTACAGGTTGCTAAAGAAGAAGCGTGCTCTGTTGGGAAAATTAGGACATTTAAGCCCGAGGAGACGATTCTCGGAGATCGGAAGGGCATCCCAGACTTTGTTTATTTTATTGTTTCAGGAGAATGTCAAATGATTGAGATACTATTGGTGCGAGTGACTCAAATTGGAAGGAAAAAGTTCTATGCTCTGTATGAACCAAAGGTATGTTAACAGAATCTAAATTGTCGTAACTCAATCATACGTATGACTGTATAATTTGTGTAGTTCCCCACTTCCCCTTTAATTTCAGACAAGTCAAATGAAAAGTCTTTGTAAAGTTTAATTCTTTGTTTCAGGATAAGCAAGCCCCATCTATTGTAAGCCAATATTCTCCAAGAAAAAGCGAACATTCATCCACTCCTATGAGCAATATACGGGAAGCAAACAAATCACACAGAAGCGAATTAAAAGACACACAAGTCCATTATATGCAAGTGTTTGTCATGAGTGCCGGAGGGTGCTTTGGCTTAGGAGAGACAATGTCAAACAGGAGAATAGTAGCCACTAGTGATGTCACAGTATTGCTGCTACCGAGGCATTGGCTGATGAAATGGAATCCAGCAAATATTTGGCCGAGGATCAAACATTATTTGGAAAGGAAAATTCCTACGCGACGCAAGGTTTTCGAAGAGTTTAAACGTAAGCAGCATTGGGAGGAATATAAAGAGATGTTGGTTGGAGATATAATAAGAAATAAACAAGCATTTAACGATACAACTCTGCACGATGTACAATATTCAGTCAGATTACAAAATAACTTTGATTATGGAGAATATAAATACAATTGACGGAAAGTATTACTCAAGAAGTCGGGAGATTTTGTATGTTGGGGTAGGAACTGTACATAAAATAAGGTAGGATTTGACAGAACAATTTAAATTATTTATGAAATTTTAAATCCTTTGTTTGTTTACAATTACAAAAATATTTTGAAATTTTATTGCATAACATTTGGGTACAATTTACACATTTTAATAAAGTTGTTTCTTTTTAATTAACATTGTATTGGAGAAAATAAAATTGCAAAGATGCCACCTAAAAGAGAAGAGGTAATATTATTTATTTGTTTAATTTTTGTAAAGAGTTTTATTAATATTAAGTAATGTGCCTTGCAAACTTCTCTCATCAATTCTCTGTTTTCAATCTGTCTATTTGCCACACGACATTAAAATGCTGCGCTCAAACACAATGTTTGTTAGAAAACAGTCAGAAATGAAACACGCAATTCCGCTTTTGCACAGAAATTACGTGTTGACTTTTATTTGATTATGTCTGATAAAGTCTTCCTTGAAACAAGCAAAGTTAATTCACCGTAATCACCTCCTCACACATCTTTAAGTTTGATATTATATTCCACTAATATTGCTCTTCCAGGATCCAGAGGAGATCATGAAGAGGAAGTACAGGGCGATGTGTAGATTCAGAATGCTGGGAAGATTGGTGGTGGAGAATCTTGGCTGGATGTCTGAAGCAACTGCACTCGCAACTCGGAAGCAGCAGGAGAAACCAATGTCTGCTATGGTTCAAGATTTTATGTATAAGAAAAAGCTGCTCACATTAGAGGTACAACTTGCTTAAATATTGACACCTTCACAGTAAGCTCAAATAAAATTACACAAATCCAACTGCTTTACCACACACTTTGCAGGAAACTTAAAGTTTATAATTGAACTCGGTAACCCCTGATTGGGAGACTCATATGCTCCAACCATATTTGTTTGGAACGCGGACTTCCAAATCTGGAGTTCGAATCGCAGTGCTGAAGATTCTGCATTTCGTGATACAAGCTTTTAGCTTTCTGTGAAGTATCCAGCAAAGTATTTGAGTTTGTGTACACCAGGCGCGAAGCTGCTTAAGAACACGATTATCATCGAGTTACCTTTTGGAAAAATGATGGATACGATAGTGTCTAATCTGACGTAATCCCATAAGAAATGTTAACCCCGGCTGCCCTTCTGCAGACATCCACCCTTCGCCACTGGTGTACACGGGCCCAGATCCTGCTTTTAAAAGTAAAGATGAAGACATTAACTGTACTTGTCTCAAGATCTAATAAATAGCATATAATATGTTCTTCTTAAAGGATAAATATTTACTGACGATGAATAACATATGGAGAACACAGCAAGAGAAAGAACATTTATACAAAGTATTGGGAAACCTCAAGTGCTTTAGATGTTATCCAAAAGTAAGTTTCACACTGTTATAAAAAATCCTAATAATCTCTTAGTATGAAATTGTGTCCAGATAATCAACGTATTCCTTTCAGTATGTCCGCCGTTATCTGTGTGCCGTATCCTACTTCAAATATTTTGGTCCTGGGAGAGTGTTGGTTAGGAGTGGTCATGTAGCTCATGCAATGTATTACATAGTGAGTGGGCAGGTACAAATCTTAGGTAAAACGTATGATCCCTACACAAAGAAGTGGGTGGATGGATTCGCAGGAATACTGAAAGCGGGAGACGAGTTTGGACAGAAGGAATTGTTGCATAATGAAGTGCGACCACTCACGTATAAAAGTATAAGTAAGATTCCTTTTTTATTTGCCTACTGGTTTCTTCATTAGATATACTATGATGGTACATACCATAAAGTTAGGAACCTATCTTTTTCATAATTAGCTAGGCGTGCGTACCTTCGTGTAATTCCCGTTCAGAGTTATTTGTCCCATTGACCACCATGGATTCCAGATCTGACGACAGAGTTGCTAGGGATATAATCCCCAACTGCCAAGTTATAATAAATAGTCTACCTAGACCAAAAGATTCCACAAGACCTTGTGCGCACTTTGATGTTTTTCATAATATGTTGTAAAAAATTAATAGACGTCATCTCATCGACTTCTTAATACTAGTATGTTTAGTTAGTTTCAAACCTAAATTTCATAATAATTTTAATACATAGCAGGTTTTCTGATCGTAGTATCAACTGATAGAGAATGCAAATCAAACTCTTTGTATTCAGACCCAAACCTACTTGGTGTATTTTAACAACGCATACTTTCATGTTTATAGAATTTGACGATATGGTTGTTTTAATATTTCAGCTGGCGTGGAGCTGGTTTATATTACAAAAGAAGACTTTAACACTGTGTTGGAGATCACAATACAGAGACATTGGAATGACATTAAGAGGGCCATGGCACAGTTCACATATTTCTCATCATTACCTAAGGTTTTCTATTTAACTGTGTTCTTTATATAAACTTGGATGCCACGTAACTAGGCACTGGAAAAAATCGGTGTTATTTTTCGGGAAATGTGTTATTTTTTGCAAAAAGGAGTGTTTTTTTTTTCACAATTTTGTCAATTTGTGGCGTTATCTTTCATATATTTATCTCATTAAGGTGGACAGTCGTGCAGGTTTTAATACAAGAATATAAAAAAAAGAAATCGTACCAAACATTTTATATAAAAACCCGTAAAACAATAAAGTAAAACAAAAATATTTGTGAAAAACAAAAAAATTTTTCAAAAAAAATTCTGTGTAGTTTTTCTTACTTTTAAAGCCACATTCCTTTTGATACATTTTAATTACGATGTTTTCCAAAACAATGGTCGAAATTCCCATCACATATGCAAAAATTCCTGTGAATGCTGAAATTCGCATTATATGCGTAAGAAGCACGAAATTCGCGAATAAATTTGTTTAATCGCGTTGCCGAATTTTTCCATTCTCTACACATAACTCTTCAGAAGAGGAAGATTATCTCTTTGGTGACATACTGTATGAAATGTTGTCTTTTTGCAGGAAGCAATACTACAGGGATGCATGTTGGCCAAGATAAAGAATTATAAAGCTGATGAGACTATGTTGGGGGATGGGAAAGGATTGAAGTCATTTGTGTATTTCATACTGAGTGGGACATGTCAGATGGTTGATACTTTGTTAGTTAAAGAAACTAAATATATCAGGAAGAAAATATACGCTTTATATACGTTGAAGGTAAAACTAAAGTATTGATTTAGTCATACAATTTATGTTGTAGTGCAGTGTACATATTATTATTCATGATTGATACATAAACTCATCAAACTAATACCGGGAAAATATTAGCCTATCCAGATATTACGGATGATATATCATAAATAAATAAATAAAACTTTATTGGCCAGTAAATATATGTAACAACAAAACAAGACAGTGTGCCAAAAAGCGGACTTTTTGCAAAAGCAATATCTTACAGTCAACCCGAAGGAATCATAGGATTAGGCTCAGATGTGAGGCGCTACGATACAAGCATTTTGCTTGAAATATTTATTTATTTATTTACACTTTTGGTGAACAAAATACAGAGATATACATCTTCTTAGAACATTGCATGTATTAATATTTAATACTGATTTTTGCAATTTTATGTAGAGATTTGCTGCCAAATCTAATTAACATTACACATATTTATTAGCAATTTTGGTAAAACATTGACCCTCAGGTATTTATTTACATAATTACCTACTATCTGTCAAGAAAGAAATGGTCTCAGAATTGAGAACTAAAATTTTGTTTGCTGATGTCATATGACATTTCTATCAAAATTCTACAAGTGTTACTGCTGTGACTGCCAAAAACCTACATGCAGCGTGCTCATCAAAAACCATATCTCTCTTGACAGGCTGTAATAAATATTCTGTTGTGTTACAGGATCCTCCTTCTCAGGAAGCCAGTGGGAATCTTACGACGATTTTGAAAAAAACTAGTAAAGATGATAGTGAGGCGAGCCTTAAACCCAAACATGTGTCGTCTCTATTCAATGAACTTAGATTTGATGATGAAGTTTCAATAAATATGTCTGCCAGATCGTCTACTTCGAGTAAAAGGTTTGAAGAATCGGATCGTGATAGTGTTTCAATGTTTACACACAGATTGTGTCGTTTACCCGAAGATGTTAAAGTACATTTCATGCAAACTTGTCTCATGAGCGCTGGAGGATGTTTCGGATGGGAAGATAGCATGGAGGCTAGGAGAATGATTGCACAGAGTGATGTTAAATGTTTACTGTTACCAAAGCAGTGGCTCTGGCAGTGGAACACACACAACATTTGGTATAGAATCAAACATTATTATGAGATGAAGCTTCCCACTAAGAAGGAACTGTTTAAACACTTTGCTATTGATAGGAAGTGGGACGTTTATAAAGATGATTTAGTAAAGGAGATTAACAGAGAGAAGAAAGCGGTGAATTGGACCAGGAAACAAGACGTCCCTTATTCAATCATAATTAAAGAAAATCTCAACCTCAGAGACGATTATAACTTTTAATTTATGATTTTTCTCACGATTACATTGCCACTTACTGAAGTTTGTTAAATTCATTGATTCAAGGGTACATGATCGGAGCGCCGGTATATTCATGTTGAGATTCCAGGTTCGAATACTGATGGTGACAATGCATTCTACACTTTGCAGTATTGGCTTTTAGCCTAGTGTGAAGTGTACATACTAAAAGAAAATTTTATTTAAAAGGATCTGGGTTTGCATTCACAAACCCAAATACTTTTGTGCACACCTTGCGCTAGGCTAAAAGCCTGTATCCCAAAGTGTGGAATGTGTCGCGCCGGGGTTTGAACCTGGCACCTCCCGCTCGAGAGACTGCCGCCTCAACCAACTGCGCCAACCAACCAACCAACCAACTCAATTAGACAAACCCAATTTTTTTAATAATACTAAATTCCTTCTGTTCAATGTTCACCCTGCTTACGTACTTACAGTTACGAGTATATGTTCATTTACAAAAGGCACTAACTTACATGTGTCTACTTACCTGTTTAATTATATTAATTTACTTACCTAACATTATTAATCTATAATTCCAAATTCAAATAAAGTTTAACATTTTTAAATTTCTGAGATTTTTCTGTCACACCTTTTTGACAAACTTTATAATTTTTTGATACATTGTTTTTCTGATTATTGTTTTATCATTTTGTGTTTTCACATGTATTAAAAGTTTTTAGTTTAACTTGTTAGTCAATTTATTCACAATGAAACAGAAGGAGGAAGTGAGTATTGAGTAATCATTTTAAATATTTCAAAGTTATCATCAGGTGTTGGCTGGCAGAAATTGTAATGCCGCCTCTTGGCATATTATATGTTCAATCGAGGCCGTCGCCATATTGTTCATGGAGGTCATGCCCAACTGACATTTGACGATGATTACACCATGAAAAATGTATGGGAAAAAATATTCCGTAGTTCAAGTGTTTGTCACCGAGACAAGGTGTTTGTCACCGATACAAGGTGACGTCACTAATCATGGTGGTGGTGGAATTCGAGGATGTAGGCTCGTACTATACTATCGCGGGCTTCGGTTCAATAAACAGTATTTTAAGTCTGATCTGAATGAAGTAATCAGAGAGATGAGTGGATTGTAAGACGGATGTTGCAACTAGAATGAAAGTGAACAAGTTCAGAACGTCGGGACATGTAGAGAGGATGAATGATGAAAGAGTTACAAAGAAAATATATCAACACATGTAAACACCAACCCGCCTGGCAAGCATGGTGTTTTAATGCCAAAAACCTTCCAAACCACGAATGGAAGAGGGTTATATCCAGCAGTGGAGGGACCAAGGCTGACGAAGAAGAAGAAGAGAAAATAATCAAGAATCACTTGGCTTGACCATGTCGGTTAAATACCTACTCAAGGAAGGATATGCAACCTAATTCAAGAGGAGCCGTGGTCCAAAATGGAAGATGTTTTGAGAATGCTAGATGGATCAGCTAAGGAAAGCGCTGTTTTTGATGCAGTTGGGTACCTTCTCACAGTTCTCACCATCTAAGTACTTATAAGAAAAATGATTTTGGATTTCATCGATAAATCAGTGAACTCGTATTCGGGAGTATCTTCTCCACATGTTAATATGGATTCTAGTAAGTGGTAACAATGTAACATGACTGTATTATAAAATGAATTCTGTTTCCATAATTCCACATAGGATTTTGATCCAATTGAATTGATGAAGAGGAAGTTCCGCATCTTGTGCAGATTCCGGGCTGTGGGACGACTGGTCATGGATAATGCCTGCTGGATGACTGAAGAACACTTGCTTCGGAGAATGACGGAGAGGGTGAGGAGGAGCGTTGTCCTAACGCTAAAGAAAATTACAGTCAAAAAACAAATATTGTCTCTGGATGTAAGTATTGTTCAATGAATTTATATTTAATAACGTTAGGATCAATGTACATTTGTGCAGTCTGTCGGAAAAGATGTAATACTTGGAAGTTGTAATATTGGTTAAAAATTGGTGGCACAATGTCACCAATTTTTTGATCCTATCGCCGTTTGTTGGATGGATTGGATTTGATGCGACTCTTATCTATCTTTGTTAATAATTGAGGTGTGTTCCAAAAATATTAAATTATTTAAACTAGTGGTGTTCTACTTCACATAGATTTCTACCAATCGCTACATTTTGCCAGTAACTAATTGGCATTAAAAAAAAATCTAGTGGACGTTTTTCTGATGTGTTCTGTCTTATTATTTAGGTCTATGGTTGTTATAATATTTTGCAATTGTAACATCGTACCAAATTTCCAGGATAAAATAATTCTCTATAAACCTGTAGAATGGAGAGACGACCACACAAAGAATTATTTGAATCGGTTACTCGGAGGCTTGAAATTCTACAGATCGTACCCCAAGGTATTTGCCTTTTACATCTCGTCTACTGTAATACACAAGGGTTCTTCGTTGAAGTGATCATGTTAATACACTGGGGGCTTCTAGTTTTAATATAATAGTATCAATTTCTGTGGAATACTGGGAATCGAATTTACCATCCCGTCCGTTTTATTTTTTAGAACACTCGTAGAAAGTTAACAGGCGTTACGAGGTTTATAAGTTACGGAGCTCATCGTGTGTTATTGAAGCAAGGTCACAAGCCAAAGGCCATGTATTTCATAGTGGATGGGACAGTACAGAAGCGAGATGACAAGGGATTGATTGAGAGTGTCCTGATGTCTGGTGATGTGATAGCCCTGGAGGAGTTGTACTATGAAGAGCCACATACCTTCACTTACACCAGTTTGAGTAAGTTAATGAAATATGTATTCTTCTACTTATGTACGCGGTCATCCCAATGATGGGTAGCCACCAGCAGGTGCGAAGGGAACTGAGAATACCATTAACATCGTATTATCTTTTATTTATTTATCGTATGGCCAACATCACGCCTATATCATTTAACATTCGTTATGTCAGACTATATAAAAATGCAAAAAGCGCAGGGTGAATTTTCCTGCTTTTCAGAGGCTTAAATCTAGATTCCTTATGTACCTATTGTATTACCTCATCGCTAAGGATGAGGAAGTCTGATGTATTGCCACTGTACGCTCTGAATGATTTAGTGTGTGTGTGCGTGGGTGCTAGCGTGTGTGCGTGTGTGTATAAAAATACCCAATATTCTCAATGAATTCAGCAAACAGATGCAACATTCAGAATTGGTGGAGAACCTCATTGCTGTAAAGATGTTGTGTAGTTAGCATCTACTTCATAAGCCTCTGGTGGTTTCCGCTAAAAGTTGCCAATGGCTGAGTTTATTTTTGATTTTATTTTCTTTTTTAGCTCCGATTCAGTTACTTTATGTTGAGAAAAGTCACTTTCAAAGAGTATTATCTGTCACTCTGCAACGTCACTGGGACGAAGTCAGACATGCAATGTCACTCTTTAATTATTTCTCAAATTATACAGAGGTGAGCTTTTTTTTAAACAAATCAATTTTTGTAAGCCATATTGTTTACAACATGTGTTTGCAATAGTAATATTGTTTACAGCATGTGTGTACAATAGTAATATTGTTTACAGCATGTGTTTACGATAGTAATGTTGTTACAACATGTGTGTACAATAGTAATATTGTTAACAACATGTGTTTGCAATAGTAATATTGTTTACAACATGTGTTTACAATAGTAATATTGTTTACAACATGTGTTTACGATAGTGATATTTACTTTTCAGAAAACTATACGGCAGGCATGTTTAGTCGCTAAAGTGAAAAATTTTAAACCGAAGGAATTGATTTACGGTGATGGAGTGGGTGATGAAGGTTTTGTTTATTTTATTTACTCGGGAACATGTCAAATAATTGATTCTTTACTCATTGAAGCTGTACAAAGCGAAGGAAAGGTTCGCTACTATCTCTTTGAACAGGTGAGAGATTTTTGTATTCTTCATTGGACCATTTATTGGGCAGACTTAACGAGATTAATTCGTACATTCGTGATATCTCTCTCTGAAAATACACTATGAGAAAGAGACAAACCCAAGTTTCACTAGCTGTTTCCGATCATGCCTTTTCCCAGCAAATATGAAGTAGGGGTTCAGCAGAGTGGGATGAGGAATGTCATTATTATATTGCCAGCATGTGTTGCCACAAGGTTGCCAACCTAACGATTAGAATGTATTGTATTCCTAGCAGTTGCTACTGCATTAGCGGCTAATTACAGTCTCTACTAAAAAAACTTTTCTATTAGTTATCTAGGTGGCACTGGAATTAGTAAACATTACTTCAGTGTAAAGTGACCATATTAACGTATGACTGCTGGAACACCATCCTTCGAGTTCGTTGAGATAAGTACTTATGAAATTTTGATTTTTTAGGAAAAAATGTCAACAGACAAAATTATGCCAACCTTAAGTAGCGAGGAATTTATACCTGATAATGTGAGGAATCAAGAATCACGCATCTTAACTAATTATTATATCGATGAATTAAGAAATCTCAAAACGTCTGCACATTTCTCTGAATTTAGTAACAAAGCCTCGCAATCCACTTGGTCCAAAACAGATTCCAATGTAAATTCTTCACCCAGGCAACCCCCTAGACTTAATTGTTACTCAATGTTACCTCAAAATGTCAAGTTGGTGTTTATGCAAGTTTCTATTTTAAACGAAGGTGGTTGTTTTAATTTGGGGGAGTCTTACGACGATAGAAGGGTTGTTTCTGTGAATAACGTCAAGTGTTTGCTTCTTCCTAGAGTATGGCTTGTAGACAACAATTTACTTGGGTTTTGGGCGAAGATAAAGTGGTATTTAGAAAGACATATTCCTTCACGAGATGATATGTTTAAACAGTATATGATTAGTCAGGAGTGGAAGAAGTATAAGGATGATATATTTAATGATCTGCTGAGAACAAAGAAAGCTAAGAACGTAACGACTAGTCATGATGTCCCACTGACTGTGAGGATCGATGGCAATTACCATTGTCCGAAATCTAAACTTTAATATCAATTCTTCTGAAATAAAATCTATTTGGAATATTATGTAATCAACTTTATGTGAATTAAACTCTGGAATTTTTCTTTGCTCTTTTTTATTTTATGTGTAGATATATAAATACATAAATTTTCAATCTTCAATGCAGATGCCAACATACACCAATACTTAAAAAAATCAATGTTTCATCCGAAGAACCGTTCGCTTATTTGTAAATATTCTTCTCTCAATATAATGTAGAGTTTTCTAATACTGCAGTTTTCCACAATTAACCAATAATTCTGTGCTAACACCATCTATTGAGAAATTGCTGAAACAATTTGATTTATGTTCTCCAATAATAATTGAAACCTGAATAAAAATATGGCAAAATAATTAAACAAACAGTTGTAAAATACATTTATATATTTATTTATGAATTATAAATTTTGCGTGGGTACCTACTTAACATCTAGTATTTGGTTAGATATTTTATTTCGTCTACTATCGCCCCTTTGCATTCCTTTTAGGAACACAATAATGTCACTTTTCTTATATCTAAATCTTTCATTGTAACATGTTGAAAACATTTATGTTTTGTTCAAACAGTATCGGACAATCTCAATATAGGTATGCCCTGTTATTACTCTGTTCATTTGCATCGCATTCTCTTAAAATAATGCCTTAGAATCTTGGCTCATTAAAAACTTACATCTGAAATATATTTTTCATTCTTGTAACACAATTTGGTAACACTTTTGACTATGAGTTGAATAAGTACATTTATAAGCCAAAAAACTTTACTCTTTCTATTATCTGTCACCCTTCTTGCAATAACCCCCGTTTTCACCAACTTTTACCTAAGAAGGAGACCCCTAAGAAATTTCCATACAAAAACAGAGATAATATTCTATTTTTTGACACGCAGGCCTACCAACCACACCCTAATTCCATACAAAATGCAACACGCAACTCACCTAGCCTGGGCAGAGATATTTGGGCACCTAACGTAGGTGAGTTGCGTGTTGCATTTTGTATGGAATTAGGGTGTGGTTGGTAGGCCTGCGTGTCAAAAAATAGAATATTATCTCTGTTTTTGTATGGAAATTTCTTAGGGGTCTCCTTCTTAGGTAAAAGTTGGTGAAAACGGGGGTAATAAATCTTTTAAATTCATTTAGATAGGTTATTTTCTACGTCTTTACGATCGTGAATAGTCTTACTGATCCGCTTAAAAAAATTATAGCTGTATGATGGATTTGCATAGTTGGTATTAGTGCTTGTGACTGAACCTGGCGTAGTCGGCTTAGAGTCGCCCATACCTGAATCAAACCTTTCCAATTTTATGGGTCCGAGATGAAAGTCGTCATCGTCGTTAAGAAAATCTTCTCGTGTTGTTGACGGTCTGTATCTAACTGACGGTAATTGTTGTGCAGTAGAATCTGTATTCTGTCTTTTCTTTGGTGCCTGGTCTTCTGCATCTACAAAATATTTATTTAAACTTAAAGTAAACAACAAACACATATAAATATACAAAATGGACATAGTACAGATTATAAAACGTCGTTTACTAGGGCGAACTTATCGCAGAACTGCGATTTCTTCAAAATATATTAGTCTTATAATAGTTTGCTGTCCTTAGCTCATGTTATAAAAAAATCAATAGATGTCAGTAGTAATTCGCTTTTTTTATTTGTTTATGTAATGTAATGCAACATGTATCGATTAGGGATTTACGAGTACTAACGATTAGGGCAGACATGTGCCTGGATTTATGCAACCACTATTGCGTACGTATTATGTACATTTCGTTTCATCCGTCTTGTCACACTTTTTGTATAGAATTACTATGTAGCCAGTGGCCAAGTTATATGAAACAAGGAGTAGTCAGAATTATTTTTCTCTTCAACCGTAATGGCTACCTATTTGTTTTATTAATAGCCTATGTCTTGGCCAGGATTCTGCTCTATTGTTGCTCAAAATATGTAGTCTTGAGAGTTCCCCCTTATCTTATAGTGATTTAAATACTCATCTATTTCAAAAGAATTTCAAAAGAAAGTCTACAAGTACTTAGGGAGATGAATTAGCTACCTGATAGCTAAAAATATTTTTGTAATAGGTATGGTACCAGTGGCGTATATAGAGGGCGGGGGGGGGGGGCGAGCCCCCCCCGAAACGAAATCCTATATACGCCACTGTATGGTACGTTATCTTGGGTTAGAGACACTGTTATGTTTTTTATTAGTTTGAAATGTAAATTTGAAAGACTTTGCTAACGACATCTATTGATTTTTTTTAACATCAAGACACATTGTCGGCAAGAATTTTATTATTATATAGATCTAAGAACCGAATCACTCACCTGAATCATCTGGGGACATAGGATTTACACTTGTGGGTCCCCCGAATGGGTGATTGATGTAACTGTGTTTGGCATTTGAACTGACATTGCTGTAGTCGGGAGCACTCATCATAGTCAAATAATCACTTTCCCCTCTTTCAGCCATCCATTTGAGATTCATATCCATATATGTTTCATCCAATTCAATAATTTGCTGAAATAATCATAAAAATATTCAATTAGATATGAGATTCAGTCCATTCATCCATGCCATCATGGCATTTTCCATTTTTTGGGGTAACAAGTGTCACAAATCACCCAAATAGGGTGGACTGCCTAATTTAAAAAAAAATGTGTCAGGGAATAGGTGTGCAATTAGTTGTTTCAAAGGATGCACAATTGCCAGGTTGTGCCTCAAATAGACGATCAGAATGGGTGAAAGAAGACGTCTAAGGAAACGCAGCCGACAAAGAAATACTTGTTTTGACCATGTCGCCATCTCAAGGACGGACGTATTTTGAGTAAAATTAATTGTATGGTGGGTGTGATTAACTACATGAATGTCACTGAAGCAGTGTGTGGTAAGGTTTTATTCTCTCTGACTATTCTGCAAGGGAATTGGGATGAGTGGATAAACTAGAATACTTACACTTATAACAGTACTGTCGAGATAATGACTTAGTTTATTTGCTAATTCACCAAATGTTGGCCGACACAATGGATCCGCCCTCCAGCAATCCAAGATAATCGCATATAATGAGTTAGTTGCATATTCTGGCTTGGGTAATCTGTACCTGCATTTTAAATTGCAAAGAATTAAACGATTAATCTTTAGACAAAACACATACATTTAGATGAACCTTGGTCTTTGTTTAAATTTATTGTCGCCCCTGAGAAATTGAATACCGTCAATTTGGTGATTTTTTTTGGATAGGGCATATGAGTCACAATGTAGATTGGGTTAGGCTTTTATTTATTTCACAAAGCACACAGAACATGAATTTAGCTTGATTGGCTAGGAGTATTTATAGTTGTTATGGTTTTCTTTCCCCCGTAAAACCAGTTTTAGTTGAAGTTTACTTACCCATTGGATAATTTATCGCAGAATTTATCATCTATTTCTGAGCCAGCATACGGAACTTTGGATAATGTAAAGAACTCCCAAAGGACTACTCCGTAAGACCAAACGTCCGACTGAGTTGAGAATACTCCATCACGTATGGATTCTATCGCCATCCATTTCACTGGAAGTGGCCCCTTAAAATATAACAATTCGATTAACGCCGCAAGGTTTTGACGAATCACAATAAATTCTTTCGGATTCAAGAAAATTTCCACGACAAATTCATACCTTTTCTTTCTTCTTATAGTTATCATCCTTGTACATACTTTTAGCCAGTCCAAAGTCACAGATTTTAACAATGTTGCCATCAGCTAGCAGAATATTTCTTGCCGCCAGGTCTCCATGGAGTACCCTCCTATTGGCTAGATACTCCATGCCTCGTGCAACTTGGTAAGCCCAGCTCACCAGATCTTGTGTAGTGATTGCTTTTACGTCGTTGCTATAGTTGTAGTCTCCTTTATAATTGGACCTCCAACCAGGCTGGGTGCTACCATTGCTTACTACTTCATTTATCTCATACGAGTTATCTGAAAATTATGTCGTGCTAATATTATTTTACAACTAAACGGCTAAACTTTTACAACGGGATTTTAATAAATTATTGCAGTGGTCCCATGATTTTGGGCTTCTGATAAATGCTAAGAAAACTAAGTTGATGCACATTAGAACACCACACATTATTTGTAATATGTCACCTTCAATTGTATCACATGACCATGAGTGCATTCATAAAAATGTTGAGCTCCCCGCTTTATGTTCCTGTCAGTGTAGACTTGGTGAATGATTTTGTATACCTAGGTGTTTGTATAGACGATAGATTTAAGTGGGATGCTCACGTGAATAAAGTATGTAAGAGGTTACGCTCAATTGCTGGGCAAATTTACAAAATAAAATATTTCGTGCCCAACCACGCTCTGTTGACTGTTTACAAGTCTTTGGCTGAATCAGTGATTAGATATGGAATCAGTAGCTGGGGTAATTGCACTAATACTAATTTGAAAAGGGTAATGTTGGCACAGAAATCTATATTGAGGCTGATAACAAGAAAAAACACCCGCGATGATATTTCTGTTTATTTTAAAAAATTGAATGTTTTGACAGCCAAAGGATTGTTTTGGAATAAAATTATCGTAGACCAGTTTCAAAATGATGAATACAAAATAGTACCGCAACATGAGCACAGCACTAGATTTAGAGTGAATGATGGGTATTGTATACCCAAATGTAATAACAAATATGGTAAACGTACCCTGAGCTATAATGTCCCCAAATTGTTAAACATGTTGCCGACTACCATTAAGAACTGTAAGAGTAAACGTATGGTAAAGAAACTCATAAAAGAATGGTTGCAAAAATGTAACTTTATTTATACATAATCATTTCTCATTGTTTTCCTATATATGTTATACCTATGAGTATTTTTGCGGTGTGCAATGTTGATGTAATGAGTACGCGCCGACAAACCTGGATAAGGTTTGGCGTGACTCTGTATATCAACATGCATACTGTACACTGCTTGATGTAATTAGTAAATGTTTCACAGTTGCTACAATGTATGTGTATGTTAATATTGTTATTATTGTTGCAATAAAGTTTGAAAAAAAAAAAACTGGTTCTTGAAATCAACGTTCAATAGCGATACTACTCTTCTCGTAAATATGATACACAGTGCTGTCATAATACAGAATAATACTACATACGAGTATATCATCAAATACATAATTATCATTAGCTGCCCTTTTATTTTTTGAACATTTCAATGTACCTATATTTTTTTTCTCAAGTTTATGTTACCTGGTCCTAATAATGGTGAAATGGTTCCAGCTTCGTAAGATGTTTGCAATTGTCCCATATAGATCATCATCTTATTGGCGCTTCTGTTACTGCTGACAGAATATGCTCTGTTGATGTGATCAGATCCTATAGTGATGTCAATAGTGTCAGTGTCAGGCACCACCTGATTTACAAAGGTTCCTCGATGTTTCAGTAAGTAGTTATGTATGTTCCCAAACCTACAGTACTCCACAATCACCAGGAGCTCCCCTGTAAGGTACAATAATATAGTATAACAATAAACAAACCTCAACACACCTGATGTTGATTAAATAGGAACTTACTCTTAGCAATGTTGTTAGTGCAAGCTCCTAACAGATTCACTACATTGAGATGCTTCCCCAAGTGGACCATGATCTTCAACTCAGATGCCAAGGCCTTTATGAATGTTGGATCAGCTGTCTTCTTCACCATTTTCACAGCTACTGTAGTTGTTTCTTCTCCTTCTATAATTTTTTGGGCTGTTCCCTTCATCACTACACCGAAAGCGCCCGATCCTAGCTGAGGACCTGCAAAAACCAGGTAAAACAAAAAATATATTGCTGTATTGGTATATCTCTAAATATCAGAATGAAGTGATGGTACGTCTCTAGTGCTGTAGTGGAAGCTCGTTATTATTAATATAATAATGGATTCTCATACCCAATTTAAGTTGTTCCCTAGGAAACTCGAACTTCGTATCATATGGCAATATATCAGCTTGCTCATCTACTCCCAGTTCAGAATTAATGCATTGTGTGTCACCATTTTTGAAATGTAACAGTCCAGACGCAGCCCATTCTTTTTTAATTTCCCTTTCGCTCATTATTTTCCAAATCAAATATAGTGACATAATTATAAATACTACCATCAAAATGCAAATTATTGTTATATAAATTATTTTTATTTCACCATCTAAAAACGTTAATTTCAGATCAGACTTATGTACATACCTACTAATTTATTAATTGTTGTTCAACTGTATACAGTTTTTTTCCACTAGGATAAACTTATTCTGATATTTGACTTACTTTTTATGTTAATTGTAAATGATACATTATCGTTTCCGGCGCGACTTTTTGCTTTGCATGTATAGACTCCCTTATCATCTTCAGTTATAGATTTTATTTTCAAGCAACTGTTATGTTTTGTGTCATATTGTATTTGTATTCTTTCGTCAGTTTTTATTTTAACGTCACCCTGAAACATTGTTACAACAGTTTATATTAAATAAATATAAACACAGTAAGCCTTTTTAAATCAAACCTCCGAAAATCGCATCAAATATTTTAATGATACATCTCTAAATATCATAATGCTATTACGATACATCTCTAAATATCATTGTGTTGTTATAGTACATCTCTAAATATCATAGTGCTGTTATGATACATCTCTAAATATCATAGTGCTGTTATGATACATCTCTAAATATCATAGTGCTGTTATGCTACATCTCTAATTATCATCATAGTGTTATCACACGTCTCTAAATATCATAGAGCTGTTATGATACATCTCTATAGTATGATGTGGTTTGACAAACAAATTTTGAACGCAAACAGTGTACGTGCTGATATAAAAGATTAATTTGATTTTACTGTAAAAAGAAGCTTGATCGCTCGAAGCTCTGGACAAGAGTTGTGTAATGTGTATGCATGTCAGACTAGCGTAATTAAATTATGAGTATTATTACCTTGTACCATTCAATGGTCGGTGTTGGGAATCCTGTTGCGTAACAGTCAAAGTGTTGGTCGGCTGATCCTTCGTGTAGATTGAATACTTTGTTGCTTATATTCCTAGCTTCTATCTTAGGAGGAAGAATATCTGGAAAGTAATGTGGAGCTATGATCCTATGCCCTATTACCATATTACTAGCCCAGCGGGCGGGATACAACTTGTATATGCTTTGCTGTGTTATTAAAGTAATTTTCCTCTTTAAATCTAAGAGGTCTTTGATATTTTATTATGTTCAAATCAGGATTCTGCACTCTTGTTTCTCAATATATGTGGTCTAAGAGATCTCCCGTGTGAAACTGATTTCTGGATAATGGCGATTTAATACTCTTGCAATAATCCTAATATATTATGATGATTTATTTTTAACTATGCTGTGCTAATAACTATATTCACGTTATTATTAAAAAAATATAGAATTTGAAAATACGAAATACTGAAACTCATCAGGATAGGTCTTGCTACTTCAGAATAGGTTTACGATTTGACTGTGGTCACAAAATAAATGTGCCATATCTATTGGAACAGTAATTCAAGAGGGCCTTAATAAATGTATAAATGAGTTAGTTTAAACAAAATATGTGTTATTTTATTTAAATGTTATATTACCATGAACATTAATGTTTATCTCTTGTTCGTATCTTGGTATGACGTTGTGCTCATCCACTCTGCACTGGTAGCTTCCACCTCGTCGTTTAGTTATGTTAAAAATTATCAAATATAACTTGTGTGAATGTGGTGTAACTTCCTCTTTCAATCTGTAATCTTCAAAATTAATTGTTCAATTCAATGACATACCTTGTTATGATACGTCTCTAAATATCATTGTGTTGTTATGATACACCTCTACGTATCATAGTGCTGTTATGATACATCTCTAAATATCATCATACTGTTATGATATATCTCTAAATATCACTAATGCGTGGCAGCCAAAAGAGCAATATGGAATGGGTGAAGATTTGCTTACTGAACTATGGGAGGAGTAAAATAACATAAAATAAAAACAAGTCGAGATATTGAATGATGAAAGAATAACAAATAAAATATACATGAGTAAAACAAGAGGTGTAAGGAAACGCTGTCGTTCAAAGACCACTTGGCTTGACCATGTCGACCAAATTCTCAAGAATGAGCACGCACATTCGAATCACTCGAATGCGGTGGAAGCGTGAGTAATAGTGATGTCTAGCGTTCTGGTTTCTCTGCGTACCCCGGAAGAATATGATATAAGGATGTTAAGTTATTTACCTGCACTAATCTCATCACTCAAAGGAATAATGTCATTTCCACGATACCATATCATAGTTCCATTGTAATCGTTATAGATTGATGCTACACACACCAATGTTACATTATCTCCTACTGTTATTGAATCGTTATGTCCTATGATACCAAACCCTTCTTCGATATCCGATACATAGAAATCATTCCAGTCCATAGATTCTCCTAACTGGTTTCTCCCAACACAGTATATGGAGCCAGATACATTTGCATATTTTATTAAATATGAGTTGACTGTGTAGCCATTTTCTTCGTAATTTAGTGCATATTCATCTTCCTGTCAAAATAAAATAATAATTTAATAAAATCATTTTGATAAATGACATTAACGATTGACTACAAAAAAGAGATTTTTATTTGGACTTACTGGTATGACGATTTTCTTGCAGTCTTTCCTACCTGTACAAGGCTGAAAATACCATATCAATTGTGGAATTGGATGACCATCTATTTTGCAAGACACATTGGAATATGTGTCGATCAAAACATATTTTGATTTTAATGTAAGGGTAGCAGAAGGGGATGCTGAAATATAGAATTATACTTGAAACAAATGTATGCTAGTGAGACTTGGACGTGGCTGAACAAAGACGAATCAGGGAAATGAGATCGTGAACAAGAATATGCGGGAAAACGCTAAGACATAAGATAAAGATAGGAGGCTATGCTATTAGGGAAATGAGTGACTGCAAGACTGGTGTTGTGACGAGTATTTAAGTGAATAAACTAAGATGGTTTGGACTTTGTCGACCAGATCATCAAAGATGCACGATTGCATGCGCTTTAAGTAAAAAGAATCTGAGAGCGTGTATGACAAATTGCATGAATGTGACGGAGGCTATGAGTGTGTGTAAGGATAGGCCTGTCTGGCGCTCTGTCCTCTCCGCCTACCCTGCAAAGGACGCGACGTGAGGGTATAGATAGATACACTTGAAACAAATTTAATTTTGTCTTTTTTTCAACGTATCTCGCAAATCTAGTGAATTAGTAACTTTTGTGTGTTGTGGCCTGCGCCTGGAATGTAAGTTTGATACAACCATTACTGCTTACGTTTCTTTGGAATAACAGTGTTTTTTTTCTCTAATCGTATTTGATTGCTTAATAGCCTATGTATTAGCTAGGATTTTGCTCTATCTTTCCACAAAACATGTGGTCTAAGAGTTCTCCCGTGTAAAAGTGATTCCTGGACATAGCCGGTTTGGTTCATATGCAATCAATACTACAATATTAATGTGATGATGATTTACCTCTGACAATCAATGTAAGGTTGAGGTTTGTAGACACATATTTATTAGTTGCTTCGACTCTGTACA
The DNA here is from genome assembly GCA_963576895.1 of Ceraclea dissimilis. Taxonomy (NCBI): domain Eukaryota; kingdom Metazoa; phylum Arthropoda; class Insecta; order Trichoptera; family Leptoceridae; genus Ceraclea; species Ceraclea dissimilis. Next base: position 5,017,529 of record OY756360.1, read on the forward strand.
CACCAGTGTCAGACAATTCTAATTTATTAATCCGTAGTATTAGTCTTGTTGGAGAGATTGTTATATTTTCGATTTTCTCCAATTCCCACATTATTTCATTATTGTGATGGTCAAAACTATAAAGATAACAAAAATAAATCACACTATATTTCCTACAATGATTTTTAATAGGGTACTTGCATTTTTTTTTATCGTTCGAAAAATATATTAAATCGATAGTTCTACTTACTAGAATTACAAATAAAATTATGAAATGTAATTTTAATTTACCGTTAATTTATAATAATTAGTTGAAAATGTTAATTTGACGAGTTTTTCTATGGTGTGCTGAAACGAGCGGCCATTGTTTAAGGTGATTGTGACGTCACGACGCCATGAAATTCATAGTCGGAATTGGATTGTTTGTGGGTTATGTATGGAGGAATTGGGGAAAGTGACGTCACAACATGGCGGCCAGTCAAAAACCTGTTTTTGCGCTAAAATGGAATATGAGACTTTATTTTATAAATATATCCTCAAAGACAGAATTAAAATCTCAAATTTTCGGAAAACCTTAATTTATAGTTAATGTACCGAAAACCAAAATAATAAAAAAACATGCAAGGACCCTATTGTATATTCATGTAAACACATTACTTACAATTTAATCGTTGGTTTAGGAAAGGCTTTGATGATTAATTTCCACTGAATATATTTCCCAGCATCTTCTTCAAGTCTGTAAGCTCCGTTTGATTCAATAATATTTATAAAAGCGCCCCCGGCATCTATAATAAATGCATATTTATTTTGTTTCAGATGTACCTACATTAAGTAACTTATTTTTGTTGTTGCTTGTATTGTACTTGTACAAAACTATTGTTTATGTTAAAGGCTTGCGCCGTAAATAAATAAATAAATAAATATTTATAATTACTGATACAACATAACAAGTTTTGATAATTACCTAATTATTTATTTATTTATTATGACATAAACGGGCATACTTCCTTTGAAAATATACACAATATAATTAAAAACAACAAAAATTTCTCATAATGGGTAGTATAAGCGAATGTAGTACTAAACAAAAAAATCATATAAATACATAGATATAGTGTAAGGTCGATAATAATAGTAAAATAGTTGAATTACAAAATAAAAATATTGAAACGGTACAATACAATGCAATAATCAACCTATACTTAGACTTCAACAAATAATATGTAAATTCAAAATTACACAATAGATGTAACGTTTATTGGATAAAAGCAAATAGGTTTACAATATCAAATAAAATGGGTAAAAATAATTAACACGATACAAGATAGTACAAAATTATTCACCCACAACATAATACAAGCGTTCAAAATGGAACATTTAAATTAACCTACTGAAATGAACACACCCTCATATTGTTATACCATGCACTTCCCATGTTTCACATTGGAAACATGTTTATATAGAGTTTGAATTTACTAGCAATCTCTAAATATAAGCCAAAGTGTCCTGACTGACTGACTGACATATGTACTCATCAACGCAGAGCCCAAATGGCTAATCCCAACAATAAATAAAAAAGGTTCAACACGGATCAACCGAACCCGAATAATAGGATAACATTCACCGTGAATACCTACATTACCTACATAATACTAATCTATTTTTTATTGGTACATATTATATGATATGGACGTTACCTCTTACAATAAAATTAGACACCGCCCTTAATATTTTATTAGTATTTAGATTTCTCATTATACATGTATAATTTCCACTATTCTTTCTACTGACATTTGCTATTGTTAATATTTTTTTAAGAAGTCTGTAATCTTGCATTGATCCATCTTGTTTCCTCATGAGCTCCATCGTCTCGTTTTCAGTTTCTTTCTGGAATCAAAATTAAAAAGTAAAAAACCTAAATTTAATATAGAAGACGTGACATAAAAAATGATATTGGTATGTCCCCTTAAGATATTCTAGCACCTTAATAAGATATTCCTACCATATTTGAGTAATAGTACTCCATCTTAATAAGACATTCCTACCATATTTGAGTAATAGTACTCCATCTTAATAAGGCATTCCTACCATATTTGAGTAATAGTACTCCATCTTAATAAGGCATTCCTACCATATTTGAGTAATAGTACTCCATCTTAATAAGGCATTCCTATCATATTTGAGTAATAGTACTCCATCTTAATAAGGCATTCCTACCATATTTGAATAATAGTACTTCATCTTAATGACTTAATAAGATATTCCTACCAAGTTTGAGTAATAATCCATTTAGAAAATACTATCAATCAATTTTCATTTTTCATAGAATATTCCTACCATATTTGAAATATAGTAATCCATCTTTTAACCCTTTACTTGGCAAGGTATGAATTAATTGGAATAATTTGATGAAATTTGGTTATTTTGCTAGTTGCTTGATACTTTCCTCAAATCTGAAGTTATTTTTAGTCCATATTTACCAGTTTTTTTAAATATGAAAGGTAGAGCAAATATACTATTTACTAACAAAACTACGAAAAAAATACTTATTCGAAAGGACGCATCCAAATGTGCACGACGTCAAATAAAGGGTAAATTAGATATTCCTACCATATTTGTAGAAGCGTTTATCCATTTCAATAAGAACCACTCTTGTTCCAATGCTCTTACGCTGCATATTAATCTGGATACACTTCCTATTTGTAGACTTTCGTCGTTTTCATTTGTGATTGTTGGTCTGTGAACAGCTGAAACAAATCGTTTCTTAATAAACAATTTAGTCGTAGATATACTGTGGAATGGAGACCTCGCGAAGATAAAGTTTTATTTTTTATTTTTATTTTTTTTTTATTTAAAAATGAATCTGGGTTTATCGAAATAAACCCAAATACATCTTTGCACACTTCACAGAAAGCTTAAATACTTGTGTTGTGAAGTGGAGTAGGTCGGGGATTGAACCCGCGCCCACTGGATTAACAGTCGAGCGCGTTACCAACCAGGCTACCGACCACCTCTAGTAGAGGGAGACCCCCCACGCGATGGTCAGATGACATTAAACGAGTTGCTTGTGATTGGATGCAGGATGCAGAGGGCGCAGGATATATGGAGGAGTACAGGGGAGGCCTACGTTCAGCAGTGGACAGAGATGGCTGGATAAGTAAGTAAGTATTCTTAGTAAATATCTAAATATAGCATTATTACGTTGGACCACATGTGGAATAATTTGAACTGCCATTAACGAAATTCGAGAAAACCACAGTTTTTTTACATAAATATGTCATCGGATATTTGGTTTTTTGAAATGTAAGGGGATGATTTAGGAGTCTATTTATTGCTGGCAATGGAAAGTCTACGAGAATTTGTGAAGATTAAAAATTAGTAAGAATGCTTGTGTGTAGGTATTTATGTTTTTTTAAAGTCATACGTAGTTGCATAGGTACGAGTATTTTGAACTTTTTTAAAGATTAAAACATTTGTACTTTAAAAGCTCCACACTTATAAGTACTTCAAATGATAAAAATGTTTAATTTACCGTGTATTACGAATTCTTTAGAAGTATTTTTCTTATCTCCAAGTGTGAAGGTGCAGTAGGCTCGTAGGTTGATGTCATGGATGGTAGGATTTTCCAATTCAAATCCAAGTTTTAAATCGTAAGTGATATTTCTTCCAGTAAACTTGTCCTCACCTACAATTGCCTGTGTAGAGAATAGAAACATATTATACTTAAATTATGTTTTTGAAAACGCAACGCTGCTGTTACGAAACTGTAAAGATTATAATCCTACAATGCGCAGTGATCCATATATGAATCAACCGGATTTTTTCCAGATAATTTCTTACTAAGTCCGATTCCATGGTTACTTGCGCACTGTTTTCAATCAGAACTATCTATTGAGATTATTAAAAGCAATAATAGTATATTAGAAAGCAATTTTAGTGACAAAATTAATAGTTACCTATTTACTTTCAAATTTGCTGCATGTGTGTGGAGAACATTATATTCTGGCTTTGAATGTAAATAACTCTATAATTTTTAAGCAAGGGAAGATGCTATTTTTTTGTTTCGCTGTTATCATATTATGTTTAATTAATAATGTGAAATAAAAAACATGTTCGCTAATTTATTTATTGCCCTGGAGACCTTTTGGTCAAACCAAGTTTTTTTGGAAAAAATCGCATAAAATTCAAAATTATGATTTTTTGTAGAACATTCCTTTTTTTGTGCATCTAAACCTATCTATCATTTTTTTATTGCAAATAATAAAATTGCGCATTGTGGGGTTAATTAGCGTTGTTTGATTTACCTTTTCTGGATGTTTCCCTTGGAAAATATAAAGATCAACCGTGACATCAGGGGTAGTTGGCTTACAAGGCAAGATAACTTGATCGTGATCTATACTATAGTAATCATCAAATATGGGAGCCATTAAATCATTTGATGCTGCAATAAAATATTTTTATGTGAGAATGTTAATCAATTATTATTTCACAGTATAGCTTTATTATTATTTTTGATTTACAAATTTTATTCTTGTAAAGCGTTGGATTTTTTCTACATTCCGTAGTACAGGGTCATCGAAAAAGAATGCCCGTACTTTAAAACGGAATATCTTTGGAACCATTTACGATAAATAAGTGATTCTTTCACTGTATGATAACTAATAAATGTAAATTTTGTTTAACGTATGACAAAATGCGTTAGCGCATGCGCAGAATGGCTGCACAGTCGACAAACCCAACAAACGCTTTTTATCTACCGCCTCGCAATGTAATGGTGATCGTGCAACTGTAAGCCTTGCGTTATTTAGTTACCCAAGTCAGAATCAATTTTTAGTGTACAGCGGCTTTTTTTAGAAACAAATTAAGCTGAAACCGTACCTAATAGAGAAACAGGCAGCGTGGAAAACTGGCCGACTGCGAGCGTCAGAAGAGAATTTTTAACGTATCCGAAATTCTAGTGTTAAGAACCCACAAAAAACATTTTTTTGACCAAATTACAAAAACAGAAGTTCGAAATTGCAAAAAAAAAACAACGCACTGTGCTTTGCGTTGCACGGTGATTTGGAATCTGGAAGACGCAGATAGTTAACGCCGGTTGGCTTTCTCCGCTAAGCAGTTATTCTGCGCATGCGCTAACTACTCTATCGGGCATTAAACGAAAAATTACATTCATTAATTACCATACAGTGAAAGAATTAGTCATTTAACTTAAATGGTTCCAAAGTAATACCTTTTCAAAATGAGGGCATTACTGTTCACGATCACCATTACATTAGGGGTGCGCCGGTAGTTGAAAAGCGTCGGTTGACTTTATCGACAGCGTAGCCATTCTGCGCATGCGCTTACGCATTGTATCATACATCAAACAAAATTTACATTCATTAGTTATCATACAGTGAAAGAATCACTTATTTATCGTAAATGGTTCCAAAGTTATTCCATTTTAAAGTACGGGCATTCTTTTTCGATGACCCTGTATATACAATGTAGTATTCCCACAACAGTGTAGAAGAATTAAGGATGAACATTGTCGGGCTTACGACCGACCTTGGCTGGCATTTTGCCATTTCAGTTCACCCCGGCTAGGATTCGATCCCAGACCTCCGACTCTCATAGTAGGGATCATATCCACTACACCACGAGGAGCGACGGCTTCGTTGTCGAATTTCAAGCATATTATACATGAAATATACTACATAGCATTTTTTTTTAATCAGTGGGAATTTTCCGCTTAATTTTCTATTTCTTTAAAGGACTTGTCTACAGGAACCAAAATAATTTCCTGCACACTTCACAGTAAGCTAAAAGCTTGTGTCGTGAAGTGCAGTATAGGTACATCTTGACTTGATTGATAATATGAAAAATAATAACCATGAACATATACGTATACACTCGCCAATCGCTGTACTTCATTTTCGTCAAAGTAACCACATTTGTATTCTCCAACATTGGCTGAGGTAGCTTGCTTCACTTGAAATAACAAACTGTATTTATAATAATATTGTGATGTATCATTAAACCGCGCTATATTTAAATTATAATCGACGGGTGAGGAGTATCCTTCAAGGGGCACAGGACTAATGCAGGACAGGTCAAATGATTCGCCACTCCTAACGTGAAGGTCTTTTTCTTTTTGACCATAAAAACATGGAGAGTTTGCCACGCAATGTCTAGAACCTGAAATATAAAATACAATCATTATTTATTAAGAATACTCATAATGACATTTCAAAAAATTCTAAAAACGGCAGATCTTAGATCTCGACAACCGTTCCTAAATATGCTTTGGAACAAAATAAAGTACATACATTGAACCTTTATTTAGGGAGTAACCGTATTTTTTTTTTTTTATATCTTGTATAGATTTCTCAAAAAAAAAAATGTGAATAACATCTCTGATCTTTTTTCCAAAAGACAGAAACTCGTTTCCCGAAAGCAGCGGAGATTTTTTTTTGTTTTGTACTGATAATATGCATTAAAATGTAAAAAACTTTTAAACCTTAATGCCGTTGGAAATGACCGTGACGTCATAGTTGGGTCGCGACCTTTAAAATATTCTTGCAAGCTTTCGCAGCGTAATGACTCCATCAGGCGTGCATTTTTTGAAGGTTTTTCCATGTGTATGTTTTTCTTAATAATGCTTTGAGCTTTCCGTGTCGGTGCTGACACCATCCTCAGAATGAAGTACTATTATTTATTTATCGTATGGTCAAAATAAGTATATCACATCCCTCAAAGGAAAAAGTTTGAAGGTTGGACATTGGGCAATTATAAATTTCGCAAGCAAGCTTGGTCGTCAGAAACTAAACTGAACGTTATTTATATAATCAGTCGCTGGCTCATTCAGGTATAGGAAGTCTTCGTAGCTCCCTTCGTATGCTCGGAGGTCGCACTCAGTCACAATGTGACCCACAGTCTGCCTCTCCGCCCCACAGTCGCAGGCAGGGGAGTCCAGCCACCCACACTTGGAGAAAAAGTCGGCACATCTTCCATGGCCTGTACGGATTCTGTTTAGTGCAGTCTATAATTTGCGTGGGTGGTCAAAGCCAGGTGGTTTTTGCGATATACAGGGCAGAGAGCGAACCGTCGGGTCTGAGTTTTCCTCCCACCTGGTCCTCCATGCCTCTGTGATGTTGAAGTTATCATTGTGGAGGCTTTTGCCAGTTTTCAGTGGGGGTCTTTGATGAAGTACTATCATTATTATAAACGTTGAAAACTTGATATTTTGATGTGTCTCTATATTATGATTGTTTCAAGATATGATTCAAGCGAAAATAATAAATAAATAATTGAAAACTTTGTTACACGAAAATTACACATAGGTACTCGTAGGTACAATGGGCAGATTTATTTCCTGTTGGCATTTCCTACCAAACAACCCGATAATTACAATTTAAGAAAAAATCTACTCCATGAGTGACACATATTTCTTGAGGTTTAAAAAACTAAACATTACGTAAAATCTTGCTCATAAGTGCAATCCAGCTCGGGATCAATACAAAAATGTTCCCAAATCGAGTCTTTATAATACACCAAAACTTGTGAATTTTTAATAATTTAATGTGTCTAAGTAAACATTTCTTATTTTATAACATACTCGTACGATGATATATATTATTGTTTTATTTTCGTTGTTTCATAGTTTTTTAGTTTTCCTCTCTGCAGGGGAACATAATTGTATAAGGAAAAAATGACAGTTAATTAGATATATCTCATTTCCCTTCTTTCTTTACAAATTGTGGTTAAAATTATACACATGATAAAAAATATATCGACTCCAGGGTTTCTTGATACTGTATGACCTCAGCATTTTACAATTTAATTGTAATACTATTGTAATATTAAAATAAATACTATTTGAGTGAGTGAGCGAAGAGGGGTGAGGAAACGCGGCTGCCCGAGAGTAACCTGATCCGATCATGTCGACCAGGTCCTCAAGGATGGACGCGTTTTGAGTAAAAGGAATCGGAGAGCGTGTGTGACAAATTGCATGAATGTGACGGAGGCTAGGATTGTGTGTAAGGATAGGGCTGTCTTGCGCTCTGTCCCCTACCCTGCAAGGGACGTGGCGTGAGGGTATAGATAGAAATAAATACTAACACAGTTTTGTTTTTCAAGTGAGTACTTACTCTCGTATACCAAATTAAGAGAGTAAAAACTGACGTGAAATAAAAACAGTGTTAATATTTATTTCACCACAATTAATAATGATTTTTATGACGTCAATTTGATAGACAGATCTTCCTAGATCTGTCTATCTAAATTTAGGGTGACACAGGGGTATCACTAACAAAGAATGTCTGGTACGAGGATACATAAAAAATAAATAAACAAAAAAAATTACAATGATTGAATATTGTAACTCTATTCTTTTTTATATTGAATGGATTTTATTTATAATGTACACATTAAAAGCTTACTAGGGCGGATTACATTTAAAGATTTCCCAAGCCCAATAATTTTGCAAAAAGGCACAACTTACGTTTTAAAAACTTGTGGTTAACTTTGTCAATATTAAAAATTTGGTACAAACTTACATTTTGATATAAGCTAAGGCTAAGCTAGCCTTAATGAAAGATTTCACTTGATTTGTTAATTATTGTAGTAACTCACAAATGACTGATAAATCTAATTGAAATAAAAATTACCTTCGTCATATATGGCTATCGATTGACTTTTAATTATAAAAATCCAGTAGAAAACAAACTTGCACAACACAGTAAAATAATTTTTGGACATATTATTTGTTTTCTTATATTTTAACAAAATTATTATTTATTTAATTAAATATATGATAAATTTATCATGTACGAAGGACAACAGTAATTAGCAATGTGTCCACTGAAATATTTACTTCACTAACACGTCATTTGGGTAAAGAGTATAATTATTTTATCAGCTTTTTGTGGTTTGCAGTAGGTAAGTTAACTAGCAAAACGGAAAGGTATATCACAACCTCAATATATCAATAGTATATTCACAGGAATACAGTATAATATTCCTGTGAAAATATTGTAAAACTATTACGTACTTGTCTACAAGTATTTGTTTCTCTGTGTTGTCATTGACGTAATGTAGTTCTGGACAATTTACATCCAGACCTGCATTGAACTAATCCACACCTTTTTTATAGTATTGTTTTGTTTCCATTCTTTTTTTTCCTTTAACTGTTTGTCAATCTGCAACTTGTAAAGTTTTTTTCAATATGCAAACCTGACGATTCCAAGTGCCTTGAATAAGGCCTACGGATGAATAAAAACCAAAAGCCCAGGTTCATAATTAGGCACACCATCAATAGGCGTATCGAGCGAGTACGGAGTGCTGTACCTACCTATTATTTTAAAATTAATTGGTGCTGGGCATCCAGAGACCTGGGCACATTAAAAGAGGAATACGCCGGTCTCAGAAGGCCGATGACATTGACCCCGTCGCCGCCAAGCGTGTGTATGAGGCACAAACAAACACATCCACAATCTCCACCGTTGATGGTTGGTTGGTGGAATTAGGCTCAGGATCTAGTTTAAAGTGTTATGTTTTACTGAATCATAATTAAAAAAAAAATAAAAACATTTAAAAGTCATAAAAGGGGATTTCAAGGATAAATGATAAAGAAGAGTAGAATTTCATTTACAAATTTATTTTATATACAAAATTATTACAGAAAATTACAAACATTGACACAATAATTGAATAATGAAATGACATAAATAAGTAATTCATCAACAAAATTATACAATAATACAAATTGTTTATTTTCCTTTTCATTTTTACAGTACAAGTTAATACAATGTGACCCCCCACTAGGCCATGGCCTGTCTCGGGGTGTCGAAAAAATAATGGTACAATTTAATAAAGTCTATAATGCATATGTCGCGCGGTGATCACATTGCGAACTAAAAATGTATGAAGACTGCATACACTAACGTAGCAGCGATTTTAAAAGTACACCTTTTAAAATAAACACTAGAATAACACTGTTTTATTTTTCGCATTTGAAAATAAAACAGTATCTCAGTTCACCCGAGGACGAGGTACTATTTAATTTTCACGTGAGTTAACTTTTCGTATTCGAGCGTAAAAACTGACATGAAAAATAAAGCAGTGTCATAAGCATGTATTTATGTATTAACTTTTTTTATTTCACCAGAGTAATGCACAAACTCAAACATAATTTTTATTAAAAAATTATGATCACATGATTTTCGATTGAATTTGCAAGTTCAAATTTCATTTCAAATAAGTCGATGAGTTTAGAGTGGTCGTCAAAGTATACGTTTTTAGTTATCTATCTTAACTCAACTTTCTAAACGATCCTGGTATCAAATTGGATATTCCCAATCATAAGCCTTACAAAATAATCAATGATTAAACTAATTACAAAGAAATGTTAAAAATAAAACACTGTTTATTTTTTTCTTTTTCTCATTTTTACCTAGTATTCTCTCATCCGTGTTCACTTTATATTTTAAATAGGTGAACGTTCTTTTCGAGTAACTTATTAATAATAGGTATACTACCTGAAAAATAAACACTGTTTTTAAACGACTTATCAATATGTAGGTACTTATTTACAATTTGTGGATCAAATTTACAATCTATAAATGTATAATTTTAAAAATCTATTTAATTTAAAATAATTTGTAGCATAAATTAAGACTTTGGTTTGAGTATCTCGAAGTAATTTATAATTAATTATTATTATTAACTAACGATTTATCAAATTTTAAATTACATAATAGACTTGCAAAATTACAAAACTTACATTTCTAATATGGCAATATGTAAAAGGTAACAATGTCTTTTTTTTAAGAATTAAATACTTACATAATTATTATAAATATTTTGTTGTTGGTGGATACATTTTTTAAAAAAAAATTGATGAAGTGATATGAAACGCAAAGCAAATTAGCACCGCAGGCGATTTTTTTTTTTAAGAAATTTCGGTTCAAGATAAACGCAACAGATCTAATTTTAAAAACATTTTTTAACAAACAATATAGTAGTTTTAGAAAATTAATGACATGATGCGATGTGGTTATAATGTGATTCTTCGAAGACTAGTTGTATATAAAATACTGTCACTCATGGTTTTGGGGGGTAGGGGGTCCATGCCCCTGGGGTCCATGCCCCTAGCCTCCACTGGATCCGCTAGTGGTCTCACATACCTACCCTTTAATTTTTATATATATCTATATATTTTATTAAGTTAGCCCCGGTTCCCGGATTAAAACCCATAGGAATATTGCTCAAGATGAATAAATCCCAAAAAAGACGAAAACCCTTCAGAAATTTGCTCAAGGGATAAAAGCCCAAACTTTCTAGTTGGATTCCAGTAGATGAATTCTTTATAAAATGTTGACTATTTTATTGTCTATCCCATTTCAGATCCGCTTATTTATTTGGTTATTTTCTAATCTATAGTAGTTTCTAACACACTGAAAGAAATCGTATACTAATAGATACAATTAATTTTATTTTCAAAATCCAATTAGATTTGAGCTTTTGTCCCTTGAGCAAATTTCTGAAGGATTTTCGCCTTTTTTGGGATTTATTCATGTTGAGCAATATTCATATGAGTTTTTATCCGGTCACGGTTAGCCCCATTGCCTCTGAAACAGACCCCATAATGCAAAAAAGATTGGTATTTTAAATACGTACATAATATTATATTTAATAAAATATGTTCTTCTGTTATGAACTCTCTGTATTTTCTTTTGGAAACCAAAGGGATCGAGGTAACAATACTATATGAAACCTTCAAATGGCTACGGCCAACTTAGTCATCAAAAATCCTATAAAAATATTAACGAATTATAAAATTATCCAAATAAAATTAAATAAAGAAATTTTTGTAAACCATAATTACAATTACTTAAAAATTGCATTATTCGAGAATTAATCTAAGTATATCAAATTTTGAACTTAAACACTTATTCAACTAATAATTAGTTGTACAATCGAGATCTTATTTCATAAATATTAATTATTATGATTACAATTTATTTAACAATTCTGTAGCTATATCAACCGATGGACGACGGAAGATGGATCTCTACCGGATTTACTACCGGCTTAAGTGATCACTTTCGCTCTAAATAATGAAAACCACGGCTTATCGTGGGCACGATAAGGTGCATGTTTCTCTAAATGATCACTTAAGACTTAAGGCAACCAATGAACGTCCGGTAGATGTCTATTTTTGTACATCTGTTGAGATATCTACAAACTTGTTTTTATGGCCGTGAATATACATAACAATAAAACTCAGTATTTTCACAAAAAATGAATTTGTGCTCCAAATAATATATCCAATGTGGACATGTTACCAGAAAAGTAAGGGAAAATACTACCAGGGAAAGCGGTCTCCGGTAAAATTTTCCATACGCATGCTAATAATTTGTAGCTATAATATATTTTTGATGAATATTTTCAATAAAATATGTCAGATATACTCGTATGTAGCACTTCGACGAAATTTGCATTTTCCACTTCTAATTGCGCTGACAATTTGAAATCGCGGCTATTACTTCTTTTTGATAAAGAAGGAAACTAGTAATGGCACTTTCTATTATCACGTGACATTAATCTCACTCTCACCTCACGTTCTCGCAAAATCAGTTCCATAGATGTATCTTTATGTCACGGTGTAAATTGTGCATGTCACCCCTTTTTGGACATTACACTAAAAGTTTCGATAAAACTGTACACATTATAAGTTTTACATAACTGTAGTAGACGGGAGATTGTTGTATAACGGAGGTATCGCTTTTTTATTTCCCGTCATTGTCACGTAACTTGGATTAGTGTAATTTGGTGGATCATTCACATCAATACTGTCTATAAATCCACTGTCCTTCTGAGACATCTTTACATAATTATTGTCACTCGTCGTTTCATCGTCTGCACTTTCTTCGGCTTCTTTAATTGGCTGAGTTAGTTTGAACATTGGTTGATACGTGGGATTAGAAAAACTATTAATTATGTTTATTGTATTTGGACTTTGAGGTGTTCTCGGCGTTACGGGATTAGATTCACTTGTATCTGAGAGAGAATTCAGTCTTTGATTATTGTGTCCTACATTCAGCATTGGTATTAATTCTATTTCACCCTCATTACCTTCACTTCTATTGGGTACTGGAGCGTTGAAATTGAATATTGGTGATTCCTTCGAAATTATTCCATTCTTTGTCGGAATCATTTTCAGGTAACCTTCGTCATCTGAAAATAATTTTTGTAAACTGTTAATTCGCAGATAAATACCAGTATTTTCGCTTATTAATGCTAACATTGTGTAACACTCAATGTTTTCAACATTGTGCATACAATACAACCAGATTAATTTTGCACGATTGTACTTATTTTGAAAAGTATTAAAATTCTCACTTAATGTTGGGAAGGTATAAATGTATTTTTATTAAGTCACACTTAATATTTAAGGTCACCTTAAGCTCGCATTGAAAGACGTGCTTCTGTTTCGTGACATTATATTGTCAGACATGTTTTTTTGAAAATTTAGAGTTTTTTTTCCCACTTATTGGATGGCATGGGTTGTTTCGGTATTGTCTTAAACTACAAAAAAATGAGAATAATTAGGTACCTGTTTCATCAGGAGAGAGTGGGTTGACTCTTGTGGGTCCTCCAAACGGATCATTGACATACTGATGTTTATTTGCTGAGACGAGATTTCCATAATCGGGAGCACTCATCATAGCAAGATAGTCATTATCACCTCTTTCAGCCATCCATTTGTTGTTCATGTCCATATATGGATCATTCAGATCAATATAGTGCTGTAGAATTAAAAAAAAAACATTAGACGTGCCAAATATCACCGATTTTAGGCTAAAAATAAACTGTCATATCGAGATCTAATAAAAATTTCGTACTATCAGATTCTCTTAAAATGAAATAAATAAATATATTTAATCCATGGGGTAATTGACTATGGAACCATGGAACTGTCAATGAAAAATCGCTTCATCTCAAGTCTATGCAACTGAGATCAAGTAATTTTACTTTCAGTTTTGTCATACTCTTTTCATCACTTTCCCGTCATTCATTCTCTTTATATGACTAAACCGTAATAGCAGATGTCCGTATTGATATAATACACATGATAATTACATTTTTAACGCCATCTTCCAGTAAATTTCCAAGTCTTTCAGCCAGTTCACCAAAGGAAGGCCTCTGCGTTGGTTGAGCTCTCCAACATTTCAACATTGTCTTGTAAATGTGTTCATTGGCATACTCCGGTTTCTCCATTCTGTACCTACATTGAAGAAATAAAGATTTCAATATTTTATTCGCGACCTATTATTTCCAAAGCATTTTGTCCAAAAATATTCTTAAAAAGACTGCAACCCCTTGTTTTAATTTAATATGCATTCATTAAGAGAAACACAGATATTAGTGGTGATATTTTTACCCTTTGACTAATCTATTGTAGAACTTTTCATCAGCTTCCATTCCAGGATAGGGAGTCTTGCCCAATGAGAACATTTCCCACAAAACAATGCCATATGACCAAACGTCTGATTGTGTTGAAAATACTCTATCCCTGATAGATTCTATTGCCATCCATTTCACTGGAAGAGGACCCTGAAAAATACAGAATACATGGATGGATTATACTATTAAAGATCAATAAGGTTGTGACTGACATTCGTCATATTCGTAATTAATATGTACGATTGACTATGTTATGACTAACATTCGTCACTTTACTCACATTCGTCATAGTTAAAACACTTATACTTACGTCTCCTTTTTTCTTGTAGTTGTCATTTTTGTACATACTCTTGGCCAGACCAAAGTCACAAATTTTAACAATGTTGTTCTCGGCTAGCAAAATATTTCTGGCCGCAAGATCTCCGTGTAACACCTTCCTATTGGCTAGATACTCCATGCCTCGTGCAACTTGGAAGGACCAGCATACCAGATCTTGGGTAGTCATTGGTTTTACGTCTTTGTTGTAATTATAGTCTCCTCTGTAGTTTGACCTCCACTCAGGCTGGATGCTTCCATTACTTACTACTCCTTCTACATCGCCTAAAAGTTCATTTTCTGTCAGCACATTTTTGCAATTTGTTAGGATTAAGAAATTTTTATATC
Source organism: Ceraclea dissimilis (assembly GCA_963576895.1). Classification (NCBI taxonomy): domain Eukaryota; kingdom Metazoa; phylum Arthropoda; class Insecta; order Trichoptera; family Leptoceridae; genus Ceraclea; species Ceraclea dissimilis. Next base: position 5,032,619 of record OY756360.1, read on the forward strand.
CTACTGTCTTTATACATGTTACTGACCAAACTCGATTTCAGGACAAACTAGTTTATCCAAGGCCAAATCGGTTTATCCTACGCGTTTGGCTTAGGCCACAGTAGTTTGTCCTGAAATCGAGTTTGGCCGGTAACATGTGGTTTCTCATTCGTTCTATTCGGTTTCATCCTCTTACAACACCCTCTTTTCTTGTGGTCGAACCATGTCCATTTGGTTTTGTCTCTCGGTCAAACCATGTCACTTAAGATTACCACATTTTTTTGTTATTCATTCATCGCTATTTGTACCTACATCTGTTCACCTAGCAATCTAATTAATTTCTTATGAATTTGTTTGTGAACTAAATATCTCTCAAAGATTTTCTCATCTGCTAGTCTTAATAATATTTCTTGTTAAGTATATCAAAAAGAAAAGTATGTATTAATTAAATGATTAGAGAACTTACCACTAGCAGGTACCATTGATATGACTGTATTGTTGGTGTCCATATTTGTAGAGGGCAATCCTCCACTCCCGATGGCTGAATCTGTTGTATCCAATCCTTTTCCAGTGCTGCGTAAAAGTGGAACCGCAGAATATTTAAAACCACTTCATTTAAAAGAATTGTTGCACACCACACAAACCACAACACCAAAAGCAAACACAACAACATATTAGATACAAATATTGTGAAAAGAATGTGTACTATGTACATGGTACAGTGATAACAAAAGTTATAAAAGTTATGAAACTGTTATAAAAGATGTGTTAAATTTTATCATACGTAGTAAAATTTATAAATCAAGCCTAAGCAAATAACTTGTGTCCAACAATGTCTTAATATGCAAACATATCAATCTGTGTTAGTCACAATTCACAATAATATAAAAACAAACGAAAGATGTGCACACGTGACGAATGTGAGTCCTGAGTGTAATACCTAATATCAAATCTCCATAGAACATACCGACGAATGTGAGTTTCAAGTGTAATGCTGTAATGTCGATTGTCAAATACCGTGCAATACTGACCAATGTGAGTTTTGAGTGTAGTGTAAAATGTCAAACCCCATATATTAAAATTATGAATGTGTGTTTTGAGTGTACTACAAACGTGCATGTATTCTTTGTGAAAGCGAGAATAAATTGTTTTGTAAAATTTGGAATTGTAAACTTACCCACTTCTGTTACTGCTGACCGAATATGCTCTGTTGATGTGATCAGATCCTATAGTGATATCAATAGTGTCAGTGTCAGGCACCACCTGATTTACAAAGGTTCCTCGATGTTTCAGTAAGTAGTTATGTATGTTCCCAAACCTACAGTACTCCACAATCACCAGAAGCTCTCCTATAAGAGACAGTAATATACCACGTGACACCTATTTCTGAGAATAATCGCACCTCAATACACATTGAATCATATTAACTTACTCTTTGCAACGTTGTTAGTGCAAGCTCCTAACAGATTCACTACATTGAGATGCTTCCCCAAATGGACCATGATCTTAAGCTCAGATGCCAAGGCCTTTATGAATGTTGCATCAGCTGTCTTCTTCACCATCTTCACAGCTACTGTAGTTGTCTCTTCTTCTTCTATAATATTGTAGGCTTTAGCTTTCATCACTACACCAAAGGCACCCGATCCCAGCTGATGACCTGAAAATACGATCCGAGAATACCAAATGAGCATTTTGAAATATTCATGAGAACATAGCAGCAACATATTCATTCATCAGCATATTGTAATGGATTTCCATACCCAATTTAAGTTTTTCCCTAGGAAACTCCCACTTCTTATCATATGGCAATAGGTCAGCTTGTTCATCCACACCCAGCTCAGGATTGAGACATTGTGTGTCACCTTCATCGAAATGAAGAAGACCCGCCAAAGAAAGTTCTTTCCTTATTTGTCTCTCTCTTCTTATTCTCCAAATCAGGTACATAACTAGTGCAACGAAAATTATTGCTAATCCGGCTATTGATGCTATGTACACAGCTTTGAATTCACCATCTGCAACAAAGAAAAATGAACATCTATGTTTTCTTGCTTAAACTACTACTCTCTATATTGCAATATCATACTTACTCGCGATGACGATATTGACATATTTGCTGGTGGAACCAACTCTACTAAATGCCCTGCAAGTGTATTCTCCACGATCTTCTTCCGTTATATAGTTAAACTTCAGCTGTCTCCCATTGTTTCCCATATCCACAATACTTATCCTACCGTCTTTACTTCTTGGTCTCAGTTGGATGTTATCCTAAAAATGAATGTTTACAGAAAAGATCTGGAATTTTGTTCACAAATGATTTCAATTTTCTTCAACATATACTCGTTAGAATCCTAGAAGAATGTGTATTTACCTTATACCATTTGATTTCGGGTAGTGGAATTCCTTCAGCAAAACAATCAAACTTTTGATTTTGCACTCCCAACGGTAGACGCACGTTGGTATTATTCAAATTGGTTTTAACTATTTCAGGTGTCTTGATGTCTGAAAAAATATTTTTTTTCTTAACGATTTCACGAAATAAAAATATAATTTTTATATTGCTGAATTGAAAGTTTATTCACTGCATGCACTGCACTATTTGCACTAGCGCTATTTTCTCGGTCGATACCCTGAATTGTTTTGTATGACTTTTTTCAATACCTAAATAAAGTCGTATATTTATTTTAATGTTACCTTTGATATCAATATCGATACGTCCTTCATCAGGTTCATCAGTATTCTCACTTTTACAAGTGTAGTAACCACTATGTGACTTCGTAGCATCAGGTATCCAAAGCAATGATTTGTGGGAATATTCTGTTTCTTCTGGTATTAAAATATATCCTACAAATTCAATCAGTCTTAAGATTAATGTTGTAAGTGCTCTCAACATTATATAAAAGAATTATGATAATACTCCTGAATACAAAAATATCAATGTGATTACTCTAATGACTAATCAAAATTCAGGAGTAATTTTGAGAGTCGACTTAGGAAATGCGGTAGGAAACACCTACCGAAAAGGACATAAAGGAAATAATACTACCCAGGGACCAAAAGGACGCCCTGTGGAAGTCCCTGAATAGGCACAGAATAGAGGATTTGGTAGAGGTATAATAATCTCCAGGACATTATTTGTAACTCCACAGTTACCATTGCAGTCTATGACTCGCTGTTGCACAAAATGTGAAGCTGGCAAATGCTGATAGAATCAAAGTGATGAAGACTTAAATATTTACTTGCTTACCATCTGAAGTATCATTGCTTAGTGGTGTAGGGTCATCTCCTTTGTACCATTGCAGAGTACTAATGTCCTTGTAGATCGATGCTATGCAAACTACTGTTAAGTTATCTCCAACTCCTATTGCGTCCCCTCCTCCAATTATTCCAAATCCGTTTTCTACTTCTGACACATAAAAGGCACTCTTTTTGGTATCCGTCCCTATTGTGTTTCTCCCGACACACGTTATGTGACCGGATCTACTTGCGTTTATTGTTAAGTATGAATTTACGGTATATCCGTTGACTTCGCTAGTGAACATTTCATTCTGAAAAAAATACATACAATCGTCATTCATCAATAGCTCACAAGTAATAATTTAGCTGCTAGGTGATTTCTGGTTAGGACTGTCCTAGAACTAATATTTTTGCTAAATTGTCACATAAGTCATTAATTTTAAGATTTAAGATTTTTTAAGTCTACGCTCTGTGATGAACATCTTTTTTTATTCTAGGCTGCCACTAGCTGATCCAGGGGGGGGGGCTAGGGGGCTGAAGCCCCCTCCAAAACTATGAGTGACAGTACTTTATATACTACAAATCTAGGGGTTTCAGCCCCTTAGCCCCCCCCCCCCCCCAAAAACGTTGAGTGACAGTACTTTTTACCATGTGACGACATTCAGCCCCCCCCCCAAATTGAATCCTGGATCCGCCACTGTAGGCTGCTGTAACATTTGATGGTCTTTGCTCACTCTTAAAATTTGTCGCTCTTCTTGTGGAATATTCCAAGATTACTCAATATTATAGTATTAAAACCTATTTTACCGGTATCTCTTGCTTGTGCAACCCAGTACAGTCTTCCATCTTCAAACAATCTTGAAAATACCAATGGACTTTAGATACAGGGTATCCTTCTACCTTGCAATGTAAAGTTGCGGTTGTGTTAGCCAAATAATATTTGCTCGATTCCAGAACTATCTTTGGTGAGTCTAAAAAATGTGATTTTTTATCATGAATTATTTACCAAATTAAATATTTTTTTAAGATCTTTGTGCCTATGTAAATAGTTAAGTACTTATTCAAAGTTAACTAAAGTTAAAGCCTAAACGAAATGACAAAAGAGGACTTTTTATTGACCATTCTTTCTAAATGGTTCTAAAATGGCAAAACCCCTCTATAAGAAAGTCAATGAGCTTGTAGATAAGTCGCGTTCACATAATATAGCTAAGATATTATAATTGGTTCAGTATCCTCTTAATTTATTAAATTCTTTACAGTTAGGTAAAGCATAAACTTTTAGAAAAGAATTATTGATCATTGGTTTTAGATTGCCAAATGATGGACCAGAATGCGCAATCTTAACGTTATTTAAATTCGAAACTGTTGCCAAAATTAAATTTAACTTAACCCATATGTTTTGATATTAAACCTGGTTATAATTTATTATTAACACGTTAAACGCCATGGGGGTCATCGGTGACCTCACGCAAAATATACTTCAAATGTTTTTTGGCGTCAACGGTCACGCTTCTCATTTATTTCGCGTATGTAAGTGACCGTCGCGTCGTGATGCTTGGGGACTATCCTTTGCAGTGGGACACAGCTTCTCAGTAAATATTGGAAAATAGGTACCAAATTTCAGGGGGTTTTGAAAAATATTTTCATAACAGTTTTTTGTTGTAATTACGGAATCCTACGCCCGATTCATGTATAACTTGTTTTGAGTACATTTCACATTAAAATACATCTAATGCCGAAAAAAGTTTTTTTGTAAATTTTCATATTTGTTCAGATGGCGTTTAACGTGTTAAATTAGATTTAGACTGAGTTGAGGTATTTGGTATTTACTTGCCTGTGACTGTTAGTGTTAAATTAAGGCTTTTTGTTTCATATTGGTTGGTGGCTTCCACTCTGTATACTCCAGCGTCACTCAGTTGGAGATTTTGAATATAAATAATAGACTCCTTTGGATTTACTGGCGGTATCTTCACTTCTATTTTGGCGACATGAGGCTCGGCCCATGGAGCCAATATTATATCGTTGTGATTGTCATACCTATGAAATAACCATTTAAAATATTTGGCATGAAAATACAAACCAGGTAATCTCTTCTCCGTTCTTCTCGGGTGTACCGTGTGTAGATTGTCGATGTTGTCGAGATTCCGGCCTACTTGCTGAGGCCCGAAGAGATTAACAAGGTCTGTTAAAATCTACAAAGCTAACAAAGCAGGGATGGCATTTTGTAACTCTACTCGCTCGCTATGCGACGTGTATACGCCGTACAACAATGACGAGTATGAGTTACAAAATGTCATCCAATGTACTTTGTTTAGCCTATTTCTAAAGAATTTCGTTCATTCGTTGTGACATTGACCTAATTATAATAAATAAATAAATTAAGTGCGTTCTTACCATGTAATATTTGGTGGTGGGAAGGCAGTGATTTTTATTAACCATTTGGCAAATTTTCCAGCTTTCGCAGTCACCACATATTTCTTCGCGCTTTCCGTGAGGTTTATATAGGACTCGCCCACATCTGGAAAAGAAGTAAACACAATACCACATGAAATTATAATTATTTATTTAATTGTTTATTTATTTATTTATTTATATCAACGGCGTGAGCCTTGTACACAAATTATGGTTACAATAATCAAAGTTAACAATATCTATATTGATTAAAATCAACATTACAACAAAGTTATGAAAGAAAGAAAAAGTAAACATTAAATTTCAGCGACGTATTTAAAAAAATAAGGGCAGTCGTGTATAGTAAAAATAATAACATGGCTTTTAAATTATATACTAGTTTTTTTTTCAGTTTAAAAATGAACTTCCACCATGAACCGGTGGAAAATTTTCATATTAAATAGAATATCATTTCGGTAAATCGTGACACAGCTGTGTCACGATGTGCACAGGTGAGCTCAACTGACTAAGCGATTTTTTTTTATTCACCTAACTATACCTAAACTAAGAATATTTTTAATTTTCATTTATTTATTATTATTTATCTTTATCTAAATATAGTAGTTACATAATAAATAAATAAAATAAATAAGTTACATAAATCGTAAATACATTAACACATTGTAAGTACACATAATATATAATTGCCAACCCCACCAGGTGATATGATATGATATATGTAGATATGATAGCCTTTTATTATTCACATGATATGATTTTTTTTAGTCACATGCTTAATAAAAATTCAATGGGGGCGTCTTCGACTTTTTTCGCCACCAGAGTGCGCTGCAGTAAATGGAGGTCTGCATAGATACGGCAGGTACTGTATATTATTATTCTACGGATAATAAACAAATGGTTTGTTTTGATATAACAGTATAGACAGTTGTGAAGACCTCCATTTACTGCAGCGCCATCTAGTGAGTGGTAAAAAATAAGCCCCCATTAAGTTTTCGAAGAGAACCGATTATGTCTATTGGTGCGAAAAATGTACTTACTCAAAATGCTAATTTTCTTCTCAGCGGAGTTCTTATTTTTATTTGCGTCAGTGATTTCACATACATATGTCCCTTCATCCGCCTTTGTAACATTGGTTACTGTCAAAACACTTGTTCCTAGTTTTTGCGGCGCATTGTTTTTCCCTGTCACAAATCCTACCATTGTAGGTAACACGTTCAGTCGTCTCTCTTCCTGTGAAGTTACATGCAAATTTACCAATCATGGGGAACAGGAAAATTTAATATTTGGAATAGGTATGAAAATACACTGTAAACTAAAAACAAAACATGGAACAGTGTATTTTGGAATGTGGAATCGGTCTAGCCCAGCTTAAGAAACTTGGAAGCGAAATACTCATGCCCAATCCCACCAACTTACACCTAGGAAGGGGAACCCTAAGTAATTTCCATACAAAAACAGAGATCATATTATTTATTGAATAAAGAACATCAGCCAGCTGCACCAGCAGAGCCTAAATCCATATGAAATCCTACATAAAACTTTCCTACGTTAGGTCCCGAAATATCTCCGTCCAGAATCTCCCAAACTAGGAGAGTCGCATGTAGAATTTCATATGGATCTGCTGCTGTCCAACCGATATATAAAATTATCTCTGTTTTGTATGGAAATTACTTAGGTCTCCCATTCCTAGGTGTAAGTTGGTGGGATTGGGCATTAGTCACTTCAAATGTGGAACATAAGGGTACAATAGAATAGATTTAAAATTTGGAATTGGCACGAGAACAATAGAAGGGGAAAATTTCGAATGTGGAATAGGATAAACAATTGAAATATAACAATTATTTAAAAGAATGAGAAGACAGCTTACTTCAATACTTGGATTAGGCAACAGCCACTTGAGATCAAAATTAATTCCAGGGTCTACTCGGATATTACACTCCAATTGTATTTCTCCACCCATGACTGTGAATCCATTATAAGCATCAGTGATCTGTGGTTTAGTTACAGACGATGTGTAAGCTGAAATGTACACAACTCTTGCTTAGTGTCTTGGAAGCTGTGATAGTTTCATCTCTATTTATATTCTGTACTTTACTGGCAGACATATTCTTAAAGCTTAAAATAATTTGCACCGTAATTTATGGTGTTTATATCTCAACAGATGTACAGTGAAGGATTAACATCCATCATCCTAATAAGTCAATAAAATCAATGCTTCAAAAAATCGCAAAGGTTTGTCTCTTTAAATCTTGGAATTAAATGTCTTAGTAGAAAGGGAATAAAAAAATAATAACTAAACATTTAGATTAATGTCACACAATAATTGTATTAATGTTTAAAAAAAAAGATCATGCCAAATGTTTTTCAGCTAATGCGCTGGTTGGTTGACTGGGTTGGTTGACTGGGTGAATTTGAAGAAATCAAAGATAAGTTTGGTGTAGTGATTTTATGCCTATTTTATTGTAGGTAATATGTAAATTTGTTCACTTGAAACTTTAAGCCAAAAATTTAAATTTAAATAAGTTTAAATGTTTTCATTTTTCAATAATAAAATAAATCATTCTGTATTTTTTAGACATAATAGTATGCTGAATTTTAATTGGCATGATCTTAAGATATTTTTTCAAGACAACAGTAATAAGTTTTAAAGCACATTTTGTGTTAAAGCCGAATACCACATGCACATAAATAATTAGTAGGAACATTTACTTAAGATGGCAAAATACTACAAATGAAATCCATCATAAACTCGTTATAGTAATTAGTAAGCTATAGTAGGGACTTCAGGTCGATGTCTTCAATTAGACAGGTGTATCACACGCCTATTGGTTCTGTCAAGAGAACTGTACTAGAATTGCAACTGCACAAATGCAGTAAATCCAGTTATTGTCCTAAGTATATCAAATGCAACTTAATCATTGCAACAAGCTTCATTTCTAGTAATCGTGCCACTTTAAGTAAGTCTCTTAACCTATCAGACAACAAGACACATAAAAGCAGACAGTCAATCAAAACGTATAGCCAAGAAAACAGTAACATGAGATGTGCAGAATAAAAGAGTATAAAATTATTGACAAGAGAAATAATGATTAAGTAACTACCATAGACCAAACAGAAAGATGACAGATGAGTGAAGAAGAACAGCTCCAAGCCATCCACAAATAATATTTTGCTTCGAATAAATACTTACTTACAAATTATATTCAAAAATAAATCTTTTTCACTTCTACTTGTTCCGCGAGTTGCTATACACACATATGAATTATCTAGGACGCTAGTGACATTAACTGTAAATCCTACATGTGGATTGTAACTAACATAGTCGGTAACCTGGAAAGTTTAAATTTAAATAATATGGTTGATAAAGGGCACATCCTCACATTCAAAACTGCTTACATGATGGTCGTTGTTGTGAATTCTACTACTTCGCTTATTGAGGCATTTCATCCCTTATACGGACTACGACTAGTCTTCGCTATATAGGTTCCTTATCATCGGGTCTTATGCCGAACTCCTAAAAAGGCGTTTCTGCGAAACGCGAATATTACAATAGGAAATCTATAGACTGGACCTCTATGAACTTGTTGACTTGTTGACAATGACTTCAACACTCCAATCAGGGATGAATTACCGATTGAAGCAGTAGAACACACGTTAGAACCACAATACGTTGATAATACCAGAAAATTTCTTTTGACTAAGTTGTATCTTCGTAGAAGTATGCAGCATCTATGGTTTATACGATCATTTTATAATACAACCTCAATATTTATCTGCTTTTACTATGGGGAGTATAAATATATTTAGTGTTATGGTTAGTCGGTAGATAAGCAGTCTAAAATGTTTAATGACATACGTATCACTGTGATCAGAATCTCAAATGTAGAGTTTATTCCATCCCTTGAAAAGATGCAGTGATAGCCAAATGTAGCATCACTCATCTCCAGTTCGGGCAATGTGAAACCATCCCGACTATTATATGTTATTTTTCTTCCGCTCATCATGTCAATTTCCTTATCAACAATGACCTGAATGACAGATTGTGTTAGTAGTAATGTATGATAATGGTTATATTAATAAATGTATGTTTCCTATTACATTTGATGGGGTTCCATTCAATTTGTTTCTTGTTTACAGGGAAACTAAAAAAAATTGACGCCATCAGGAAATATGGAAGAAATGTGATTTATATGCGAAATTAGATGAAATAATAATTAGTATTTGAAACTTGTAATCGAAATATCCCACGATCTTACATGCCTTTGAAATCTGCCCATTGCGTAGTTATTTGGTGAAGAGCGGATCAGAATAAAATTATTCAAATACTGAATAGTTGTGAAAGATTATGGAATGTTGAGCTGAATAACGGACAAGAGATTGAAAATAAAAGTCTATTAGGTCAGTGTTTAGATCTTGAGAATAGGGATCTTCGGAAACATGCAAATTTAATATTCTTAACGGGAGTACCTACCTATAAAAAAGGAATATTGAAACTATGGCATAGGCAGATAATGGATTGAAATGAAATTTTGAATCGTCACAATTAGACCTTCTTCTGTCATCATCTATGTTAAATATTTTAATGCCTATTGTTAAAAAAATGGATGGGGTTATAATACGAGCTGATCATTTTACGTTTAATAATTTGAGATTCAAAAATTATAGGGAACGGCGATAGAAAAGTCTGAAAAAGTAATATCCTACCTTCAGGGTAGTATCTCCTTCGATAATATAAAGATCGACATTCACATTTGGCGCCGTGGGTCTACAAGGGAATGTAATATTGTTATATTGCCTCCCATTAACTACCATATGGACTGGAACCATCAGGGTATCAGGATCTACGAGGAGGGAGTACATTCCTCATATTATTCATACACACAATGCAATAAATAATGCAATACACAATAATCATGCATATTAGCAGTGCAATCTCAATTTCATAAACGTATATAACAATGTACTCGATGAGATTCGCCCTCAAGTTGCGAGAATTCGTCATCCGAAATACAAACCAAACTACGAAAATTCGTCAAGCGAAACAAAAAGAGTTACGAAAAATCGCCATGTCAAACAGGAAAATGGTTTGCTGATGGTTTTTAACACGGGAAATTTTCATAACTTATCTACATACATTTACCATTAGGTTGGAATGAAGTGCAAAAACAGATATAGAGACAGTATAAATTCAGGAATGCGTCCTAGTTTTTATTAAAATCAAAAGCTTTTTTGAATAGTCTTTTTGCTACGTGATAAACGGAAGAAAAGGAATAATACAGTGTTCCATTGGATTCAGAAAATTGCTTTCTGTTTAACTTTAGCAGTGATTTTGTTGAGTCAAGAAGATTACATTATGCTCAATAGTCTTGTCATCTTCTTTGACATTGTCTATTGAAATTGCACTGGGCATAACATTGAGCATTCCTTATACATAAACACAACACAGATTTCAATCATAGTAGGTATACGATCTACCAAACCAGGTGAGGTCTCGCGAGCCGCTAGCAACAATTTTTGCCCAACAGAGCTGTCAATCTCTGTCGAATGTATGGCAACATAATATGAAAAGATGTCATAAAAAAAACAATGTTTATTCCTTAAGGTCATATGTGCTGTCATCCGGCTTCGGCGCCCTGAACTGTTCTCAGCCAATACTGAGAGAATCGTCTTGAAACTGAAGACAGTGACAGATGGAAGTATGGACTACAGATTGACTGTTTAGATATTACAATATTTGGAAATTCCTTGAATAAAATAATACTCCGAAAGAACCCCTGAAAATTACGGGATCTGAGGATTTACCGTTCAGTTTTCAGATATAAAAGTATAATTTAGCCAAAATACTGGTAATTATAATCTTAACAAATTGACTGGTTTAGATTTTTAAATTTCTTCTCAGGTTTCTTTTAACAATGTGTAATTCACTTTGTCGCTTATGTTATTCTTGTTTCGCGCTAACATTCTCATACAAAATTTACTGGTATAGTATAGTATACACATCTATGATTTAAATTATACATTTTGACAATAATTAGCGGATGCGGTTTACGACAGACAGAAAAAGTATAACACTATATAAGATTACGATTGTTTGAACTTGCTACTGTAGGTAGTGTTGAGTATACTCGCATTGGTGAGTTGGTGTTTCCTTTTCTTATCATTTTTGTTCGTAATCCTTCTAGCAACAATTAAAAATGTTACAAATTGAAATATACAGTCCACTGAGTACTCTGAATAATCAAACTACAAATAATTTTGAATAATCAAATTGGCAATGATCGAAGAAGTAGAAAAATAGAATGTTACGACGGCGCGGCGGTATTGCGTCTAAAACTGATTTATTTTGTTCTACGTATTACATAGGGTTATCCAGTTATTAATCCTCTAGTCCAGGCAAATAATGACTTTTATATAAAAATTAGAGGCATACTCGTACAGTGTAATTAAAGTTATTTTTCTCTTTGGCATTAAAAGGTCCCTATTTGATTTTTTCATAGCCCATTTGTTTTAGATTCTGATTCCGATTCTGTTCTATAGTTACTCAAAATATATGGTCTGAGAGTTCTCCCTTGCAAAACGGATTCCTGGACATTGGGAATATAGTACGTTAATAAAAAATAATAATAAAAAATGTTAATAATAATGATGGTTTTTTACTTAATAAATTTGGCAGAATCCGAGCCTAATCAAAACTGTATTTTCATAATTTTAAAGACCTGACTACTTAACATAATAATTATAGGTACAGATTCGGCAGACGTATCTCCACTAGCGGATCCAGGGGAGGGGCTAGGGGGCTGAAGCCCCCTCCAAAGCCATGAGTGACAGTACTTTATATACAACAAATCCAGGGGTTTCAGCCCCTTAGCCCCCCCAAAACGTTGAGTGACAGTACTTTTTACCATGTGACGACATTCAGCCCCCCCCCCCCAAAATTGAATCCTGGATCCGCCACTGCGTATCTCGACTTCAATTTGATCAGATAAACGTCTAAAAACAGTCACTTAAAGTTTGTAATATAATAGTACTTTATTCCTTACCATCGACATATACATAAACACTCGTGGCTTTCCCTTCTTTCTCCAAGTCCTCCCTTTCAGCATCTAAATTGTCCGAAGTATTGTACAGACAAGTATAGTATCCTACATCAGATGGTAAAATCCCAACGATTTCCAACATAAGGCCATGAGGATAATCCGAGTTTGGGATATCTGTAACGCTGACTATTTTCAAAGATTCTTCTGCACTCTCTGTTTCCGTATTTTCTGGAAATATCCATGTTATCGGTTCTTTTCCAGAACATGTCAGTGTCAGATTCCTACCAACGGTTATAACTGTTTCACTGAACGTCCAGTTGATTCGTGGCGGGTCCTGAAATACTATATTATCTGAAAGAAATACAGTAAAAAAACTAATAATGTTGCAATATTATGATTTACGACCTCGAATTATTAAAGGTAAAAATGAAAGGCTAGTTAAAATCGAATGTAGTTTAAAATCCACTAGATGAATTTTATTATAAAAAAAAATTGTGTTCGAGGATTCTTGTTATATTTCTGTACTATATTCACTTATAAATAAATTAATAAATTTATTTTAGTGGGTACCTAACATATGGACCTATATTTTTTGTTTTAATATCCTCTGGTATAACTATCTTTTATGCATACCTGTACATAAGTACCTGGATGTATGTATGTTATCATAGAAACTTAATAATATTTGAACAACTCCTAGCGCTAATTAGTGACAAAGAAGATGTCAAGGGCACCTTGGCTGAGCCAAAGGATACATACTCGTATAGGTTAACACAAAACAATGAAAGTAAACATAAACATATAAACATGAAATTATAAATCACCTGACAAACATAAGGCTTGTTGTAAACGAAATATGAAAAACAGTCACCTACGTTGACCTCTTTTCCATTCTTCTCGGGTGTACCGTGTGGATGTTGTCGAGCTTTCGGCGTACTTGCTTTGGGCATCTTCAGGACATGGCCTCCAGCAAGTAGGCCGAAAGCTCGACAACATCGACAAACTACACACAGTACACCCGAGAAGAATGGAGAAGAGATTAACAAGGACCGTGAAAATCTACGAAGTTGGGAAGGTTGACGATCGCAAATAAAATGAATGATATCTGAGAATGACGAAATATATAAATATAACTGATTGAGGTTATTACATGTATTTGTTAAAAAGGGTTTTTAATAAATCATGCATTTTATTATATAACTGTGTTACGCATAGTTCGATAATTGATTTTCCAGTAATTTTACTATCATTGCAATAAGTGTGAATCATCCGATAAGAATTATTCCTATTTACGTATCGCCTACCTAGGTATGTATTTATGCAGGTATTATTATATCAATAAAATATTTTAAGTATTTTTGTGTTCACTGGAATGGAAACCCATATTAAATTATTACAGGGAAATTGATAACTTAATGGTCGACTATGATTATAGAAACTGAATATTAAATAATGAATCACTGAGGCTTGCGTATGTAGACAATACTGTTATTGAATAATATATTTATCTACCTACTTTCTCCCCTAAACCTTAACTCATCCATTACCTATTACTTATCAGATAAATAGTAAAAACCTAGGATTTTTGCACTTCTCGTCGCAAGCGACAGTTGTGCGGGTGAGCCAGGCTGAGAAAAACCTGGTAACGCCTATACATATTGAACATTTTCACGACGGCACATAAGTGAAGGGTCCTAAGAATACGATTCCCATCAAGTTACCTTTTGTATTTTGGATGATAAAGTGATAGGACCGATCAGGTCGACCCCAACGCGTTTTAGTAAAAGAAATGGGGAGAACGTATATGACAAATTGCATTAATGTGAGGGAGACTAGGAGCGTGTGTAAGGACAGGACAGTCTGGCGTTCTGTCAAGGCACGTGGTGTAAGGGTATAGTATATAGAAATCTAATCTGACATAATACAATAAAAATAATGTTTGCCCCGACTTCCCTCCTACAGAAATCCACTCTTCGCCCCTGGAACGTTCATTCAGCAAGCGTTTTATGCACTAACTGATGTTGTTTGCATCTATTTAAGTTGCACGAACAATGCAGAAAGTATGGGCGGAAAATGTGTTTACGATAACAGTGATAAAACTTATACCTAGAGTTGATATAAACTATCTATGTTCTCGCGTATAATGTAGATAGGACTGGAATGTGATATGTGGTACATGAGATGTGCATGTAAATAGGAATAAAATAGCAAGTGTGTAATTGTAACTGAATACTGAATAGCCACAGTATCCAGATGGACATAATGTCGGATGGTCATAATGATGGATGGATGGCAAACAACGTGAGGTGTGATAAAATCACTGTGCCTCGTAGAGAGTTGTTTATCTCGATAATTCAGGAGAAACGATAAATAAATATATAAATATATAAATAAATAAAACTTTATTGGCCAGAAAATATATGTAACAACAAAAACAAAACAAGATAATACAGTGTGCCAAAAGGATACTTATTTTATTACACACAACGCCACAAAATCTACCACAAAATGAATAAAACAAGCAATATGTGAGAACTTTAGTTCAAAAACAATAAGTCCATCCATTCTTCAGCAGTTAACTTTTACAGGACAACTTTCTCGCAAGACACTAATTTTCCTCGGAAGCCACAACATACCTATTGGTGATATTATAATTTAAAAAAGACTGATGCTGTGGAATTATAATTATTACCTGCAAATACTTTAAACAGTGGTTATGCATGTAAACTACTAACTGAAAAGAAAGTGTTTGAAAGTGAGTTACTTTCATGTCACATTACTTTCATGCTAGTACTCGTAAAGGAGTATTATAACACTGCACCTATAATTGTGAAAACATTGTTACATCATCTCGATGTTTTCGACCGTTGGTGGAAGTCCATTTTAAAGTAAGAAAATGAAAAACTAAATATTTAGATTAAAATCCACACAAAATGACTTTAGCTTTCGCGACTAGTATTCGAGGATTTGCACCTTCATCATCAGGCAATTAATGAATAAAGTTGTAACACCATTTAGAAAAATCCATACTAGTTTCAGTGTTTTTCCAAACACTTCCATTTCTGATCACCAAGTAGTATTTACCAGTTTATCATTTATTTACAACTAAGCAAGTTGATACTGACTTAGTGTCGATGAGTGTACACTGTACAGCTATCTGAATTTCTTTAAGCTTTTGGTGTATAAGGTCTATAAATTGCGTATAATGTCATATTTGTGGCTACGAGTATTTAGTGGCTGGTGACATCAACGCGGATTCTGTTAGAAAAACTAACTGCAATCTCCGAGAATTACTAACCGCACTGTAAATTCATTCATACATCAATTAAACTTCGTGATTGTAAATTGTTTCCTTAGTCGAATGGCTATCTAGTATCTATCTAACTTATGTAGTTGAATCTATAGCAGAAACCACGGATCATGTAGTCAAATATTAAAAAAAAGACTGAGAATAGTAATATAATGAAGGGGAAATAAACTACTATATTTTTTTCCTGGAAATGCCATTAAATTTCCTCTCGTTACTGCACTATAGTGTCTCTTCTAATTATAAATTGAAAACAAAGCAGGAAATGCACAAAAGGTGAATAAAAAAATAACTCTAAATCTTAAATAACGCTAAAAAGTTTTGTGGCATGGCGCGGTTTCTAATTTCTTGATAACATTTTTTTTAAATTTAAAACACTTACATAAACTCTAGAAAAAATAATGGAGTTATCCACCTGTCCAAACAGCTATTGGCCGTCACATCACCCATGTCACTATTGCCACCAGTGAGGCAAAATCAAAGCTACTTCAATGTTTTTGCTTCAAAGCTTTTGTAGAATATGTACCTAGTTTTACGACCATGACGAAGTGCTAATAGAGCCTTTTACACTCTATTTGGCATTGAATTTCCCTGTATATTTATTGTCATCATGTAACTTTGACGAGTCCAAGTGCCTGCAAATGGCCTAGGGATGATTCAAAACAATAAACAATAAACAATGGTTTCATGTGATTTCCTTACAATACTTGTGGATACGTAAACATTAAACATACAAACATTGATAACATATTATTTGGGGATTGTAAGTATAGACATGACATAATTTTGTTACTATATTTTTTATAGTAACTATTTTATAGGTATGTCTGGCGTGTAAATTGGGCGTTGTTCTGCTAGTTATATTATTATGTGTTACGAAGAGCTACACAATACCACCACTAACACATATTATACCATTGTGAAAATATGGTAACCACTATTAATAATTTATTCATTACATTTATGTCTCTAAAATAATCGGAGAATTTGTTTCGTTTATATTAGAATATGGAAAAATCACAGAACAGCGCTTGGACAGTTTCAACCACTTTTTGGTATTTTAGAGTCTCAAAACTCACACTATTAACAAGATATCAATAATAAAAACTAAAACATCATTAAAACTATCGTTTTATTCCTAAATAACTTTAAAACTAATACAAGCAAAATTTCGAAAACGTTGCCCACAAACTGTCAAAATTCTCCATACGATTTGACAGTTTGTGGGCACCAGTTTTGTTACACTTCTAGCATTGGGTACACCGTCTAGGTAGTACTTAATATATAATGTCTTTGGTTTCAACTTTCTAATTGACAACTAGTTAAATAAAATGTATGGTATTCGATGTCGACGAAAGTGACATCACATTTTCATATATTTAGTCGAAAGAGTGATGTCACAGCTTCAAATACATCTATAGTAGAAATAGTACACGTATGATACAATAGTGCGCGATTGCCATTATATTTGGAAGGTGGTGGTAGATGAGTAGCGCCGATTGGCTTTGTTGACCGCGCAGTTAGTCTGCGCATGCGCTATTTCATTGTGCTGTGCAAAAAACAAAATTAAAATTCATAAGTTAGCATACAGTGAAAGAAACACTTGTTTAACGTGAATGGTTCTAAAGTTATACCTTCTTTGTAAAATAGGGTCCATTTTCTCGATGACTATATTGTCGAGCCTAACGTAAAATAAACACTTGCTGGTAGGAATTTAGAATAGCTCTCGAAAGAGTCGTTGCTTCTTCTCTTTTTTGGATCTCTCGATGGACCTCTCAGGATCGTGACCTTCACTGTACATCGCCCAGCCTGGTCTGCCCACCCAAAGTACTGTCTCTACAAATGCCAACCCTTTAGCCACCTTCACTTGGTTCGACCATCGTATGGGTATTCGTCCTCGACCTTTTTTCCCTTCGACTCGACCAGACATTATTATTTTATCCAGATTGTCCAACTTAGGATTGAAAAGAACAAATAAATTCGTGATTACACCACTAAAATGGTCATCACCACAAGATGTACAGTACATAATTTACCTACTGGTTTATAGTAGGTACTTAATATGGCATTGAGAGAGGTAGGTACCAACAAAGCAATACATATTTTCACAGCATAAGTATCTATACTCGTAAGTACCCATTTAGTGGTATATTATTACAATTAACACATGTGTTGTACTATTAGGCCACCATCTTATACATATAATAAAAATGGATGTGTGTATATATGTTTGTTCCACCATAACTCTGGGCCCACTCCACTTCATGACACAAGCTTTTCATGCTTACTGTGAAGTATACAAAAGTGCATTTTGGTTTATTTCGATAAACCCAGATTCATTTTATAAAAAAATCCTGGAGCAATTTCGACCAAACTTGGTATGCGAATGCTTGATCTGGAAACGAACACTAACATTGTAGAATTTTCCGGAAAGTTGTAGAAGTTACTAGAATATTGCAGAACCTTCTAGAAAGTTTTCAGAAGGTTCGCGGTCATGCTATCGATCCACTTCACCATCCAAATTTGCTGTTGCGAAACACGGGTATTTTAATTAGCTAGTGTACAATAAATTCAGTGATCGTTCAATATAATATTATACTATGTTATGTAAATATAGCTATGGTGCCTACCTACCTATAACAACATCATGAGGTGTGCCTCAAGCAGACGTCACTAATAACAAACTAGTCTGAGAATTCGATTTGATAATCGTGAGGAATATTATATTGTTGATAAGAAATACATTAAACAACTCGAGTGACGACACACAAAGGTGAATAATAGGCATTACCTATAATTCCCATAAATAGTATGTAGTGGTGGCGCATGCCGCCAAGCGTGCCTGAAGTTCTGATGTCAGGGAAGTTGGGTACCCGAGTATATAAAAATCTATGCGATATAGGTACCTACTACCTATCTACTAGGTATTTTTTTACGGTCCCAGATTATATCTAGTCTAATCCTATTAGTTATTATTGTTTACCCATTATTATATCCTTGTTAAAGTGACTTCCCATATTGGTCCGTGATATTGCGGACCGATGCAGAATTTTCTATACACTGCTCTATTTATTTTCCCAATATAATAATGTCAAATATGTTATAGAGCAGCATATAGAAAATTATGCGTCAATCCGTAGACCGTAAGAATTTTTAAAAGAAGGTAATGAAAAAATAACATCCTATTTTTTATAGTAAAATTTAAAAAAGTCTTTTCACTTTCAATCTGATTCTCTACAATACTAAATTTAAACGTCTTTCAAATTCTTCCACGTCTCTCTCTCCTTGGCTGCTTCTACTACTATCCATGTCCTGCAAGGTCCAGGACGTCACTTTATCGCTCTTTAAATTTCCATTATAAAAAAGGAACCAAATTTATGAGAATTAATTTGCAACCAGTGTATCAACTAACGTTGGGAAATCATAGTTTACTATGATAGTAGTTGATAACTTCCTGTTGATATGCGGTCATATCTATAACTGAGTAGAATTTGATGTACCATGTTACCATGTAGACATACTCGTATCTTCAAATTAAACTTTAAATTTTCTTGTTTTGCTGGACGGCATCATAAGCTATTTTAATCTTAGATAGTACAAAGTGATATTAAATAGATTAAATGTAAGTAAATGATAGGAGAGATATCAGCTTTTCATTATTTGCTTAGAGATAAGGTCTTATCATACATGCAGTATGCAGAAGTGTCACCAAGTCTGGAAGCATTAATTTATATAAATATTGCAAGACAGAAGTTTTTCCATGACTACCTATACCTAGTGCTGATTGATACTGTTGAGATCACAGAGTACTTATAGATTTCAGTCGATGAATCAGTAGGTATTAAAGAAAGGTAAAATGATATGCGTTTACTAATAAGTACCTACCTAGTTATTTCACAAAGGCAAGATGAGGGCGGGTGACAATGGATACACGACTCACGACTCATGACTAAACGAATTATTCTGCAAGGGCAAATCAAGTGCATCAGATGACAATACTCATTATGTATGTACCTACTGAGGAACAGTTTCGTGAAGATAGAAATACTCAGTCATCAAAATTGGAGTCTGTGGAGCCTTTGGGGTGACCACAATAATATGCTCCGAGGAATACTACTCGTATCAAGCGGATGTTCATATAAAAGAAATAGTTTAAATGTTTAAGGACCTTTCATATTTAAACATATATCGTAAAGGATAAACAAATAAAATTAAACGTAGGTATAGAAGTCGCGCGAGTTTAAAACCCTTTTTTGTAGTGTTCGTGAAAGGACGGATATACCTGCCTAACGCATCTGTGTGCATTCTTATTCATTGTGGGCTCACGAAGACTACTGTTACTGTGTGTAGGGACTTGTGACTTTGTGAGGTTTTATCATTTAGTATGAAAAAATATATACCCATTCCAATCTCTAGGGGGGGGGCAGCTGCCCCCCCTGCCCCCTGACGACGTCCATACAACTATGTATAAATGTTGTAAGTATAAGTTTTGTATTGAGACTGACCTAAACACGCATAAAACCTTCACCCATATGTTTAAAACAATGAAATTACAAGCTTGAATGGTTAGTATAGAAAACATGTTATGTAAATTGCAGGACTGTGAAGAAGAGGAAAAAAACAGTGAATGTTGTTATGTTATGACAAACAAATAAAATGAATAGAATTTGTTCTAACACACGAAGCGTTGGATCAAACTTCAAACAAAAACACCTACGTTATCTCGAAAAGGACTTATGCTGGATTTACAGTTTTTTTTTATTTTTACGAATGATACAATCAGACAAAAGTTATCATTGTTTTATATCATCGTACGAATAAAATTATGAATCTAGAATCTAAATTTACACTATCAACAATATAGTGCAAATTCATCACAGAGGAATCCTTTTCGAAATTGTTTAATGATTTTGATGTTAATAATTATTCAACCCTCCCCACTTACAATGCAAACATATTGTAAAAGATACATTTTAGTAATGAAATTTGATAGACGTGAAATTAGTCCACACACCAATACTCAAAATTCTATGTGCGTAATTTCATAATGAACAATATTCATAGGGTTACAATTTATGATAGGATTTTATAAATAATAATTTTTAATTTTTAATAAGGACGCACGAGGAATTAGCACAGATTCACAAACAATATGCAATAACATAACACAAACACCAGCCGATCTCTTATCTTCTTATCTCTTTTCTTCTTTCCTATTTTAATCGTCACTTCTTTTACCTAACTGGGCCTTAAACGTTTCTCATTAGATCGTAGAGAGGTCACCAAGGACTGAGTTAAGTTCGTGCGTCGAGCACCTATACCAAATACTTTATAATAGTATTTGCCTATACCATTATTTATAAATCATTCACAAGCGTGTTATCGTGATGGGATAGTGTTGTGCATTAATTTTCTAAAGGTAATTATTAAGTAGGTACTAATAAGGTGATAAATTTATAATTATTAAATACTATTCTAGTAGGTACTAAACTACTGTGCACTAATGCTATCATTATGTAACTATGTTAATGTGATTTATGCAACAAGCATTTTGTCCGCTGATGCTTTACCTACTGGTGACGAAGAATGAACAGTTGTTGGTAACAGATAGGTGTATTATGAATTTAAAATAGTATGTGTGGGAATCATCAATAGGTTTGTTAATAATAATTGGGGCTTGCGTGTTTAAATGTTTGCCCCAAGCGAGAAAAATACTAGGTACAATCATGGTTCAAAACAATATTTATTTAATTATTTGGTGAACATAATACAGAAATATGTTAACATTACAAGTACCTAATAGATATTATAACATTTGTTCACTAGGGCGAGCTTATTTGCCAGCTAACCCCAGAAATTTCCCAAAACAAAAATATGTATCTACGCAATAAAAGATTTGCAAGGTATCTTATAGTATTCTGTTATTATCAAAAACACCAGAGTTTTAGAATTCGATAAATGTGGGATTGTCCTAGTGAAAATTTTCCAGATTTTCCTGTAGCATGTTTTTTATCACTATATGCAAAAACAAACAAATCCGACGAAAATATTGAAATCGCATGGATGTAGATGTGAAAAAACAGAATGTATGTAGAAAAACAATTGTTTTCTCCCTGTCACTGATAAATGAATTTGCTTGGTAAAACAAATTAGTCTTACTTAAAGATAGTTTATTACTGTAGTAAAGGAATTTAAAATTTGTATTTTGTGGCTTTCTTCATTACACAAAGTTTTTATAAAACAATTTCCTTTATGATAATTCCCAAAATCCGATTGTTGATAGATGCCTTGTTAATGAAATAAAACAAGAATACTGTAAGTGTATATTGTAGTAATAATATAATGTAAACATAGTACTTATGTATAGCTGACTCACCTTCGTACGAGAGCCCGACTACGGCACAGGCAATCAATGAGATCTTTAGTAATCCAATCATTTTGCACACTTGTTATATTATTCACCGTAAATAATACAAATCACGGCAATGGAATGCGTCACTCCATACTTAAATCATCAACATGATTACTCTGTAACCTAACAACAAAATTGCTTCTAGTAGTTACAACAGTCACGCATTTTATCGTACAAGAAAAATTAAGACATACGATAATTTTCCACTGCGGCACGCGCGAGTGTCAACACTTTTTCTTAGAATGTATTCAAATTGAATTTGAAAATTTTCAAATTGATTCAAACGTTCTTAGAATACTTCATTCATTATTTTATTTTTTCAGCTGCGTTGCTTTGTTCATTTTTTTAATGAATAAATTAGGTTCCATAGAGTTCGATTAGATGTATTTTTGTGGTTTTATTTTCATTAAAACACTTAGAATGATCTTTGGCTCGATCACAATTAAATATTAATAACTTATTTACGAGATTATTTTAAACAGTCATAAGAAAAACAAGTTTTTCTCTGTTTTTTTATCATAATAAAATTTATTTTGTTTGATAATATTTGTACGACATACTGTCTTTAAGATGCAGTTTTAAAAATTAACTCAAGGGCAAACACCAGATTAGGTATTTTTTATCACTTTGTTTGCTCTTTAATTTATTTTGATTTAGTTTTTCTTTTACAAAACTGGTTACAGCGACACGCCGACAACCTCACACGACCGCAGACATAGTAGAACTAAATAGGTACTTACAAATACCATATAAACAGAAGTATCTACCTACTTACTACCTAAAGTAGCCGTAGACGGGCAGTCATTTTGACCAAAAGGTTGCATCAATTGATTGAGTCAAGCATGATTGACCATCAAAGAACAAGTTTGACGCTTGAGCCATGCATTGATGGTGATTGTAATGTTTGAATTAGGAGAGTTTTCATCAAATTTTCCTTCAATTTCACTATTAATTCACACAAAACACAAATTCGCTATAGTTTGTTGACATACCTCCCATGTATGAGAAACTCTGCTGACCAACATCATTGTATGCATTCCTGGGGGTTCCTGGTTATTATGGACAGGATAGCGAGCTGACCAGAAGGTGTTTAAAGTAAAGATAAAGAAGGTGATTTATCAAAGGAATAGACAGAGAGAAATTTCAGTTGAACGAAGAATGAAGATTACGTGTGATCTTAATCTTGAGAATCCTCTCCAATACACGAAATCTCCTCACAATGGAGAGTAGTTTTGAGAATTAAATGTAAAAATGTAAGGATTTATGCTGGAATTAACTTATTTGAATTTGAAATTCACAAAAATCTCTCAAAAAAGAATACTATTCGTACCTTCCGCTATAGAAACTCCACTACGAATGATGTTTTATCAAAAAATGGAACGGTTAATCGGAGCGCGCGTCAATCGTTCAAAGTCAAACGATTGACCGTCTAGGGCCTCCTTAACACATAATCAAACTGTAATCTTAAAACATGTACCAATATTGTTTGTGGTTTGGAGAATATATAAAAAGGTATTCAATCTTAATATTGTGTGCCTGATGTCTGTTTTAACTTTTCTACTACTTCTCTACAACTAGGTACGATCAACGATGGATCATTATTTGTTTTTATTTTATCGTTTTATATTTTCTGACATTAATCATTTTTGATTTTTTTTTAATTTTCCTGCGCTTTCGTTTGTATTGGCTACCACTTCCCTTATGTTTCATTTGGTGTTCAGAAATGTCGTCCAGAAAGGACATTAAGAATATGCTATGCTATGCATATAAAATAAACACTCATAATTTAAAAAATCTTCATCATCAGTAATCCATCGTATGCAGTGCTGAACGCATACTTTTTTTGGTACCCTTAAAACTACCAGAGACCTAAAAGGCGGATGAAGGGGAAATTTATACGCAGTTGATTTCTTTTTTGGAAAAAAAAAACTGGAAAACATTGTATTATAAGTATACCTGTATTTTCACATTTTTGGTAATAAATAATTTATTCCTGTATGTTCATAATAGGTATTCATTTTTTTCGCGTACCTCTACAACAGTGTGGGAAACGCTGCTCTAGATCTATTGAGAGAATACGATGGTGTCTGGCTTGTATACCTCAACAGTCAACAGCTCACTTATTTATTTATTTATTTATATAATTATCCACAAGAGTACTAAGTGACGTACTTCAGACAGGTAATTTTAAATTAATTGAGTGCTCTGCATCAATATGGAAAATTGTAATATATTTATACATTTTTTCTTGACCACTATAGATATGATGTTTTAAATATTGTTTCTTTTAATAAAAAAAGTCCTCTAGACATAAATTCCTTCTTTTGGCCTTTATAATTTTGCAGCTGGTATTGCCCCAGAAGACTCTATCGCCTAGTGTGGCAATAAAATCCATTACCCTTTATATTTTATAATGTATCTTTATGTAATTATATTTTTGGATAATAAAATAAATGAAATATAATGATGTTATGTTATTGTACAGTGTGTATAATTAAAACGAAAAATTAAAAACATTTAGTTATATCTCCACAGATACATAGCAAAGGATGGACCTTCCATCAGGCTTATGACTGATCGTCGGCTAGCTTAATGTGATCACTTTACACTAAAGTAACATTCAACAAAAACATTAATTTGAATAATTACCATACCAATAGTAAGTGTCAATACAATAAATTTACTCTTACTTGCTGGATATGCTTAGTAATTAAGTGTAATACTCTATTTGCCTGTTTATTAAAATACATAATTAGTAATTAGACAAATTAAACCATAAATAATATATTTTATTCTCCAAAGTATTTTATTAGGACTCGTATCTGACACCCACTGCTTAGAAGATCTTCGTTCCAATCAAAAAGCCAATCATAAGTCTACTTATTTAAAATCTTTTCTGTCAGGAAAGGTGATATGAATTTCTTATATGTAGTTGGCACTGGGTGGGAGGGTACAATTGTAGTAATTGGTCTTGGCGTAGTAGTTGGTCTTGGGGTAGTAGTTCTGGTTGTAGGATGTGGTTTTGGGGTTCTTGTGGTAGTCGGTTTTGGGGTTCTTGTCGGTTTCGGGGTTCTTGTGATAGTTGGTTTTGGGGTTCTTGTGGTAGTCGGTCTTGGAGTTGTTGTCGGTCTTGGGGTAGTAGTTCTGGTTGTATGAGTTGGTTTTGGGGTTCTTGTGGTAGTCAGTCTTGGGGTTCTTGTGGTTGTAGTATGTGTTGGAGTAACCGTTGGTGAACTGTGAGCTGTGGGTGTATGTGTTGGGGTAACCGTTGTTGGTCTATGAGTTGTGGTTGTAGGTGCTGGGGTAACCGTTGTTGTACTAATATCTGCACTTGGTGTTGGGGTACATGTAGTTTCGGTTGGTGTTGGGGTACATGTACCAAAGAAACCAAATTCGGTCGCGAAATTTGCAAATCGGTCACAAGTGGTCACATGTGGTTGCCGTGTCGACACTATGTGTGCACACAAAAACCCGGTCACAAAACACACACATTGTGCGACCAGATTTGGTCGCAGAGTGTACACACTGTGTGGTGAATGTGTCCGAACAGAACTCGGTCACAAAGCGCACACATTGTGTATGCTTTGCGACCAGATTTGGTCGCAGAGTGTACACACTGTGCGGTGAATGTGTCCGAACAGAACTTGGTCACAGAGTGTACACACTGTGTGGTGAATGTGCCCGAACAAGTTTGGTTCAAATTGTTATGCCTCATCCACATGCTGTCCGACCTTCCACGAGTCCCGCGCGAATGAGTAAAAAGGCGTTAACCGTCGGTTACGTATACAGTTCAAGACAATCACCTCGTCCGTACGTCCTTTTACTCATTCACACAAAACTCGTGGAGGGTTGCCGAGCGTGAAGCGGCCGCATTAGAAATATATTAGTCCACGCTATAAGTAGTCCCGTCGGCGGAGGGAGGGAGGGAGTCCCGTCGGCGCCTCCACGTGGCGAACCCTGGGCAACGTGGGTGTCTTCGTCCCTCTTCGGGGGTCGGAGCCGCCTGCGGCGAAGTTCGACGGGATAGGGACGCTGGGCTGATCACCCAGCTCCCGAAACTAATTAGGGATTAACAGGCAAAATACCACCAGGCCTCGGACGCACGGACCCGCACAGGGGGGGGCCCGCGCAGCTCGTGCATCCCCTGCAACGACCACGGAACTCAAAAGGTTTTTGAAAGTCGGGACCCACAACGTGAGGACGCTGAGACCGAACAAGGAGTTGGTTGCCGCCAAGGTAGCGAGCGATTATGGACTCGATCTGTTGGGTGTGTGTGAGGCGCGCCTGCTGGGCTCTGATCGGTGTGATGCCGGGGATTACTCCATGCTTTACTCCGGTCATAGAACATTACACAGGAGAGGCGTTGCCTTGCTCATGAGCAGACGAGCTTCTAGCTCGTTCCTTGACTGGGATCCAATTTCAGACAGGATCTTACGCGCATCCTTTAGGGCAGCGGGTGAAACGTTGACGGTACTTGTAT
Source organism: Ceraclea dissimilis (assembly GCA_963576895.1). Lineage (NCBI taxonomy): Eukaryota > Metazoa > Arthropoda > Insecta > Trichoptera > Leptoceridae > Ceraclea > Ceraclea dissimilis. Next base: position 5,059,480 of record OY756360.1, read on the forward strand.
GTTATGCTCCCACGGAGGATGCGGGCGTCGCTGCAAAGGACGGTTTTTATAACCTTCTGGAGGCTGTGACGTCTCGTATCCCCAGACGGCACAGGGTCATTGTGATGGGCGACTTCAATGCCAAGGTAGGCAGTGACCCGTCAAACGGACCCGGCGTAATGGGTAGGCATGGCATGGGAGTGCTAAATGACAATGGCACCCGGCTTATCGAATACGCGACACTCCATGGTTTCCTGATAGGGGGGACTTTGTTCCCCCATAAAGACATCCACAAATATACCTGGACCTCCCCTGATGGCCGAACCAGAAATCAAATTGACCACCTCTTAATCAGGGCTTCAAACCGTTCTGACTTGCTCGATGTCAGGACATACCGCGGAGTTGACCTGAGCTCAGATCATGAGCTGCTTGCTGGCTCTCTAAAACTCAGGTTCGAAAGATTTGCAAGACCACCTGCACCGCGGATACTTGATGTACGTAGGTTGGAGTGCCCTCAGTCGCGTATTCGTTACGAGGCTGAGCTGCACAGGAAACTTGAACCCGAGAGGTTTCTCTCCGACATACCCTCAGTGGAGGCTGCGTGGGAGAGACTCCGAGAGGTAATTAAAGAGTCAGCTGCTTCGATCATTGGATATAGGGACAAGAAGAATCCAGGCTGGATGTCAGCGGAATCATGGAGACTCATTCAGGACCGTCAAATGTTAAAGGTCCTCAGAGATGGCGAAAGATCCCCGAATAGGCTGGAGTCCTTGAGAACTCAATACAGAGAGCTTGACCGCAAGGTGAAGCAATCTGTACGTCGCGACAAACGGCTTAACATCGAAGCCACCATACAGCGGGCAGAATCTGCAGCGGCCGTGAATGACTCGAGGACTCTCTTCGAAATCTCCCGAGAGCTGGGCGGCAGGGGTCAGAAAAGAAGAATGGACGCGGTGCGAGACCGCAACGGAAATCTGATCTCTTCGCCTGACCTGCTTAGGGGGAGATGGAGAGAGCATTTTGAGTCAATTCTAAACCGACCGGACCCCTCCTCGCCCTTCAACATTGGCGAGGAGGAGGGAGACCTAAACATACCACGAGCGAGTGGTATAGTTGAAGGACCTCCGAGTCACGGGGAGATTGTGTCTGCTGTGAGGAAACTCAAGAATAACAAGGCTCCAGGAGATGATGGTATCCATGCAGAGCTCATAAAATGCGGCATGAACGCACTCATTGACCCGCTTTACCACCTCTTCAATAAGATCTGGAATGAGGGGCTCTGCCCAAAGGACTGGAGGAACGGAACCATCATAACACTATTCAAAAAGGGGAACCCTCAGGAATGTGGAAATTACCGTGGAATTACTCTACTGAGCGTACCCGGTAAGGTCCTATCTCAGATCATCTTGAACCGCATCCAGAAACCAATCTTAGCCATACTGAGGAAGCAGCAATGTGGCTTTGTGCCTGGCAGGTCCTGTTCGGACCCAATTTTCTGTGCCAGGTGTGTCCTCCAACAATCACAAGAGTATAACTCGCCAGTCGCTTGCTGCTTCATTGATTTCGAAAAAGCCTTTGACAGCCCCCATAGAGAATCAATTTGGAAGATATTGGCCCTTTACGGTATTCCCACGAGGCTGGTAGCCATGATCGAAGCCCTGCACACGGACTCGGAGTGCAGTGTGAGAACCTCCTGTGGTCCAACTGACACCTTCAGGATCACAACTGGGGTTCGACAAGGATGTGTACTGGCGCCTTTCATCTTTGTTACCGTCATGGACTACCTTCTCAGAAAATCCACGGGGAACTCAGGGGGAGTGCCGTTATTGCAAAGACCTGCCAACGAAACAAACGTGGGAACTCTACACGATCTAGAATATGCGGATGATCTCGCCCTTTTCGACACGTCTGTGGGTGGACTACAGCACAGCACTACAATGCTCTACAACAACGCGACACGCCTTGGCCTCAAGATCAACACTGGCAAAACTGAGTACATCTGTAACGATGCATGTCCGGATAGGGTCACAGCTATGATTGTCAACGGCAATCAAATCTCCCAGGTAAACAAATTCAAATACCTGGGCGCCACCATCACCCCGGCAGGTGACCTCCGGACAGAACTGCCCATTCGCATCGGAGCTGCCAGTGGGGCATTCAACAACATGGACAAGATCTGGAAGGCATCCGGGTTTAGTATCCAGACAAAACGCCGCCTATTCAACGCCTGTGTGATCCCTGTCCTCCTCTACGGCTGCGAGTCATGGCACTTAACCAAGGCTCAAGAGCGTAAGATACTCAGCTTTGAGAATAGGTGTCTTAGGAGGATACTGGGTATCACATGGCAAGAACGTAAAACCAACGAATACGTTCGACGGCGTTCCCAGCAACGATCAATCCTGTCAGTAATACAGGAAAGACGTTGGTCGTGGCTGGGCCATGTTTTGCGAATGCCCAACGACAGCTGGCCAAAGAGAGCGCTGTTTTTTCACCCACAGGGGTCCCGACGCCCCGGAAGACCCTCTTTCACAGTGCACCGTTCCTATGACAACGAGATCAGAGCGTTAGGAATGACGTGGAGAGAGGTAATATCACTCGCACAAAATCGCTCTGAATGGAGACGCCTGGTAGCCTCCCTGTGCTCCCGAATGGAGACATGAAGGGCGTAGTAGTAGTAGTAGTAGTAATAAGTAGTTCTCAATCTGTTTCTTGTTCAGTCGTGTTTGTAGTGTTGAAGCGAATAGAATCCATGGCTTTTTCATATGTTGGAATATCTATAACTTTTCCAACCACTTTCAGGCACACTCTCCTCGTTTCTCCTGGCCTCTTCCAATATAGTTTTCCGTATAAATTTTGGCCAATACAAAAGACCCTCCTTCACCTAACCACTAGGAACAGCAGAAATCACAACTGCCGAATTTTCTTTTGTTGCGACGAGCGTATACGGCATTTTGTACAAAGAATGAAGACGTTCTGACATGAGGAGCGGAAACTGTTTGAGAATAGTAGATCAAGAACTATGGCGGCTAGCTAATGAAAAGCATTGTGACCGCTTTTGGTTACATTCGGTCACAAAGCGGTCACAACTGGTTACAAGTGGTCATAAGTGGTCACATTTGCGACTACTCCATATTCTACGAAATTTTGATAATTATGCTCATTAAAATGCATGTTTAATCGTTTTACAGGATGAAATTTGTTTGGATTATAGCGTAATAGGTCAAAATTAAGGTTTCTGAGAAACAATGGACTTATTGGAAGTTGTATAGAATTTAATATAAATAAATATGACTATCACATTAATTTATTATTTGTTGTTAAGAGTTTGCATACCGACATTTCAAAAATTTCTAAAAACGGGAGACCTTCTATCTCGACAACCGTTACTAAATATGCTTTGGAACAAAATAGGGTAGATGCATTGAACTTTTATCTAGGGAATAACCGTAATAGATTTTTTATATCTTGTATAGATTTCTCAAAAAAAAAATTTAAAAACACCTCTGACCTTTTTTCCGAAAGACGGAAACTCGTTTCCCGAAAGTCGCGGAGTAATTTTTTTTTCTTGTACTGATAATATGCATTAAAATCTAGGGAATAACCGTAAAAGTTTTTTGATAGACGCAAAATTAACCCCAAAAAATGGAAAAAACGCTATTTTTACCATTTTTTCGTGTGATTGTCACGCGATTTTGAACCTTAATGCCGTGGGAAAAGACTGTGACGTCATTCCTGGTGCCATGCCCTTAAAATTAATAATTAAAAAGGCGCGTTAAAAATAAGCCACCTACTTCACTAAATTACACGATAAATTTTGTTTCGCAATGAAATTCGGATATTATTTAGCTATACCCGTCCGTTTTAATTTTCATTAATATTATATCATGGCTGTAAAGTATTTTGGTGTTAAGAATTTTTTTGCGCATCCATTCCGGTTCCGGTTCGTTAAGTAAACATTACATTCGAGAGGAAGATACCTAAATCATTTAGGTATTACTGGCTTTTCATGTCTGCATCTCGCAGAAGAAAATTCTAAATATTACATTCGTTAACCTGTTGCGAAAATATGGTTTTTTAAAGGATAAACAGCTGATAATACAAACTTTGAACTTACTGCTAAATTTTTATTTCGTTCTGACTCATTTTCATTTACATATTCGAGTTTGAATATATTTTTCAGTGTGATATTTTGAGAACAACAATAACGAAAAAAAATCTCTCGCCATTCTATGCTCTCGCCTCTTATCGAGACAAATCGCTCTGTCTCGCTCTCGCCGCTGCTACTCGCGCGCGGGTGAATGCGAAAAAAACAACATCTACAATTCTACACGATACCGCCACAGCTGATGTTACACCTCAAATTATAAACTACAAGGTATCTGCATATTATAAACTCATCAATCATCACATGTCAGCTCATCCACAGTTCATACTACTTATTTTCTTACTCCAAAAGTACATTTTTCAACTGCATAATTCGACAACACATAAGTACCCACCTGTAGAATAACGCCATTGTTGGCATTTCAAGACATCGTCAGTACATACTACACACATTTGTATCACCATTCTACTTCCGATCCTGCTAATAATTATCATAAGGACATCCTCTGCATAAACTACTTACCTATATAGCAGCAACTCGTCAATATACAATTAAAAATATATCACTCATCGCCTCCTATACTAACCTTCCAATAAACAGTACGTGAACGGTTCCATGAAAAAATCTCAAGTGACAAAATCTCACATGTCACAAGGGTAACCTACTATTGACAGAATCGCAACTCAACACCGGGAAATCTGATGCCGTCGTTTTTTTTTGTTTTGTTTTTTTGTGCAAAAAAAAAAAACAACCTAACGAACCTAACCCAACAATATTGAAATTGTCGACAACAGGTTTTCCGGTGTTTGGTTGCGATTCTGTCAATAGTAGGTTACCCTTTTGACAGTTGAGATTTTGTCATTGTGAGTTTTTGTCTGGTTACCTACGTGAACAGTACCTAATAGCATCTGTCAAGATGTCATCTTCTACATCCTGCAGTACCTGTACTAAGGAAATTAAAGATAATGAAATTTATAACTGTTCATCATGTAAGAAAAAGTATCATTACGACTGTACAAGTAATATGACACTAATTAACTTCAAAAAACTTTCTAAATCCGCACTGAAGTGAAATATGAATTAGGTACTCTGAATTATGAATGAACTAATCTTCAATTACATATATCTATAGTTGTTATCTGTTTTGCACTTATACCTGTAATAAAATAAAATAAAAATAAAATAAAATCCATGTTAAAATTATAACTATATATATATATTTATTTTTGCGGGAAACGCAAATACGTACGCGCCAGCACCGGCGGGCCATTCAAGTGGTCACATTTTGGTTACAAATGCGTCCGAATGCGACCGGATTTGGTCGCATTTGTAACCAAAATGTGACCGAATGCGACCAGATTTAATCACAAAAATGTTCCTCACTTTTGGTTTCGGAACTGCGTTCGAACAGTGACTCAATTTCCGATAAGTGTGCACACAGTAGTGTGCGAACGCGTGCGAACGGCGACCGAATTGCGACCGAAATGGTTTCTTGGGTAGTTGCTGTTGGTATTGGAGCACATTTTGTTTTACCAGTACTCATGTCAGAACTCGTACCCTAAAAATAAATATAAAAAATTAAAATCTAGCTCATTGATCCGAGCTAAAAAATATTATGGATATTCTTTTCTATGTTGTTCGTTCTTCGGGTTTCCTTACTGCGTGTAGAGTGGTTTAATAACCGAGCATTCGGCAGCGATATTACTGCTATCTTCAGGATGAAGTAGTAGTAGTACACGCAGTAAGGAAACCCGAAGAACGAACAGCATAGAAAGGGATTCATCACGCTGCGAAAGCCTACAATATTATTATGGATATTCTATGAAAGGACAATGCTAAAAAAACCAGGCCCGGCGCAAACGAAATGTAACTCAAATGATAGGTAAAAATGGGTAATTAAATGCTGTATAGATGGCATCATCGAAACCAATAGCTAATTGTGTGAAATACCTATTCTCGGATTTTTAATATTACAAAATATAACTTCATTGTTTCGCATTTTAGGGCAAAAAGAGTTATTTGCTGATTTTCTGAAACGTTTTAACGTATTCTTATACTACGGTTATACAATTAATATTTTTTTCTAAATCTTTCTTTTAAAGTGTCTTAAAAAAAAAAGTCCCATTCCAGTTCTTCTAAAAAACTATAATTTTAATTTTTTTCTCTGTATTACTTTTGTACTGGAAGTTGGTGGAGTTTTTGAGACTATAAGTAAAGATGTTTGACTCAATTTTAAAACATTTTAAGACTCTCCATTTAGAATAATAATGAGACTTTTCAAGAATTTAATATTTTTGGAAAACGCACACCAATTTTTGAATATATCCTCTGAATAATTCCCCGTAGTTTTTATATAGTGTTTTTACTGAAAACTTTGGACGTGTTTAATGATTTTACAAAATATTGAATTTTCTCATAAGTTGGAAAATAATTCATTTGATAAGTAAAAGCCTAGGTATTTAGTATTTTGTAACTATCACTATGCATGCTTTTTTAAAAATTATTTTGCCCTGTAAATTTTAACAAAATGAATTGAAACAAGTAGTTATCACAACAGATATCTGCCGCGGCCGGGAATCGAACGCAGACCTCCAACCCGACAAGCCGGTATTCTACCGTTGTGCTATGATGGCTGGTAACTGAGTCGAGATGAAACGTGTAGGTATATTGTGCGACATATTCGAAAATCCGATGTTGTCGCAAAGAATAAATTGTGATTTTCAGATTAATCTAAATAAAATAAATTGTATTAAATATGACAAAACTTACCTCCCAGGTCACAGCGGAAACCAAAATAAATAAATATATAGTTTTTGTTAAGACCATCTTGTGTGGATCTGTTTTTTTTTGTTTTATTAAATTTTCAGTTGCAGTATCATGAAGACTGACGGACAAAAAACCAGAGTCTTGTGTTGGTAAGCATATTTATATCTAGTTGGTTTTGGTTTAATCGCTTATTATTTATTTCACACCTACATCTAAATGAGGAACTTTGTTAATAATTATATAGGTATCTAAAGATTTAGTCAATAAAAAGAACTCTTAACGGAATGAGACAACTATCAATAGAGGCGTTCGTTATAAAATTAAAATTGTTTCTTCCCACCCTTGGTGTGGCAACCTCTGTGAATAATTCATTGCCAATATTTCTCGTAGGTAGACGTATGAGATTGGACAAGGACATATTGGACAGCCATCTCTTTAGAATCGGTCGTACTGCGAGTGCCAATTGGAAGAGGAAACACTAAAACATGATCTACGCATTAGTAGATGCTATGGATCCATACTTGTACTTTTTAGAAGTTGAATATCCTTCAAAAGTGGGTTGTTGGGTTTAAGTTGATATTATGTTGTCCATGAGATACTCGTAAATCTTCGATTATTTTTTTTCCTTTCTCAATCAAACTGCTTATTATAAAAACACATTAATTAACATCAACACTATTTCATGTATAAAAATTGCAAAAAACATCAAAAAATGAAACAAATAAATGTTGTTGTCCTCTTTAAAGATTGTTTTCAGTAAAGTTCCTCTTACCTACTCCCAACTTTAAATAAGGTCTTAATAAAGGAATTCGCTTAACCGATGATCCAAATTAACCCTGGAATGCATACGGGTCCTGAATAGCCTCGGTGCAAAAAACACAGTGAGGCTGGTCTGGGTACCTGGGCATTGTGGAATCATGGGCAACGAAGAGGCCGATGAACTTGCCAGAATTGGCGCAGAAAGACCCGCAGTGGGCCCTGACGCTATTTGCGGATTACCGCGTAACACTCTCAGAGCCAGCCTCAAGAGCTGGACCAAAGACGAGAGCAATGAAATCTGGGCAAACAGCACAGGGTTGAAACATGCGAAGGAACTAATTACAGGGTACTCGCAGAAGTTCACCACCGAAGCTCTCAAGCTTTCCAAAAACCAAATAAGGATCCTAACCAGGACCTTGACTGGACACTGCAGACTGCGGAAACACATGTTCAAAATTGGACTCTCGGACACCCCAGTCTGTAGATTCTGTTCAGAGGACAACGAAACACCTATTCACATCCTCTGCAACTGTGACGCACTCGCTCACAAAAGAAGTCGCTCTCTTGGAGGGCCCCTGCTGGACTCCGAGAAGGCAAGACTACTCGCACCAAGACAGATCGTGAGCTACATGAGACACGTCGGCCTTGAGGACGAGTTGTAACATTGAAGGGTGTCACAATAGACCTACTCTGGTCGCAGTGACGCAGGGGACATGCGGTCCCCTGACCTAACAAAGGAAAAAAAAAAGGAATTCGCTTAAAATGTGCATACTGGGTTGGCTGGTAGAAATTTCCATTATGCAATAAACCCGCCTTTTAACATGTTACTTTTTCTTTAATTAAAATTTCATTTCGTTCAATATCCCGTAAAAAATGTTAAGATTTGGAATAAGATCGTTTTACAGTTATTGTGAAATTTTTCCGACTGCTTACATCCAAAATTGTAGAGCTGTTCCACAATAAAAATATTTGCTTCGATTTATATTATTGCACTACTAAATATAAGAGATGCGTTTTAGGGAACTACAAATAAATGCAAGATTACTTAATTAAACAAATGTGTTTTTTATTTTAAATAAATCATTAGTACTATTAATAAATCATGATATTTTATTCATTTTGAAAAAACATTTTAACACCTTGACAGTCGGCAAATTATAGGACAAAGGTAGGGGGAAGAGTTTTTTTTGCAATAATTATGTCTGCAATATAATATTAAGTTATCCATGAAAAATAAGGTAATATATATTATTGCCCCACTAGGCGAGCGCGTGTTATGGGGCAATACTAACCACAAAATTACAGCACAAGGTCGCAATATATAATATTTTTAGAGTATTTATGAATAGTATAGAAAAATTCAAGCTGTGGCTCGGTAAACGCCCTAGAGGCCGCTCACAGATGCGTTGGACCTGAAGTTGACAGCTGGCCTCAAATGGACATCCGAGGCAAAATCCAGAGAAACCAGAGAGAGATGGGGACGAATGAGGGAGACCTATATCCAGAAACGGAAGCTGCAGGGCTCGTGAAAAAGCAGAAGATAAAAAAATGATACGTGTAATGGTCAAGAAAAGACTACAAATGTACACTGTACAGCCAGGTACGATGTTAATATTTAAGATCCCAAGCATTAAACATATGCTTAGTCCGTCATTATTATAAAAATATAAAGTCTGTCGACTTATAATAAAGCAAAGATTTTATTAATCAAAGAATTATTGCCACACCAATTGATCGCCAGAAAATCTTTCGTTAAATTTTATGTTCTGAACTAACGAAGATTTCCTTTTTTGTTTCTTGTTATTTTTGGTCTGTCACCTTCCGCACAGACGCCAATAAATCAATTCGGATGCTCTATATTATACGAGTATCATACCATTTTCTGAATCTAGCTGTCTATTAAATGTAGTTTTTCGATCCTAATTATAAAGTAAAACCTTATGGCTTATGGCTAATGGCTTATGGTAAAATATTAGCTTTCCAGGTAATATTTTATCAGTTTTTGAAATAGTGCCGTAATTTTGGGCATCTTGCTCGCAAATTTTTAAGGAAATGTATCAGAAAGAATAAAAAACTGTAGGTACCTACTATAACATTAGTTGAAATCACTTGTGGCGTGGTTAGTAAAAAATATGCATCGATGGGGATCAGTGTTGCCATATATACAGATTTATCTGTATTTATACAGATTTTAGGCAACGGGAACAGACAAATACAGATAACAAATTTTACTCTGTTTTATACAGATTTTTGGGATTTTGGAAATTTCAAAAAAAGAAGAATAAAGTAAAAAGAAACAGATTCGATCACATTTGTCATTTGATAATTAGTAAATAGATGAAAATCTTATTTGTAGAATGAGTAAAAATATGTACAAAAAGAAATTAGTATATTTTATCTAAGCACGAGTACTATTATTTTCTCAAAAAGGTACCACAAAGATTTGTTTTTCAATAAACTTTAATATTTTGTTTGTTTTAAAATTTCATTTATACAGATTTTTTGGCTTTTTATGCCTTTTTATACAGATTTTGGCTTATTATAATCTCATACAGATTTATACAGATTTCTAGACTTTGAAATACAGATTTGGATTTTAAAAGTGTGGCAACACTGATGGGGATTTTTCCCCAAGCCCGGACTGTGAATGTGGTCACCGCCAGACGATGGGCCATATAGTTGAGTTGAGTTTTGGTTTCGAACGCGGTCTAACTGAGATCCACGGGGTCACTGCTGACGCTGCCAATTGGCTAAGAGATTTACCTCTAAATTTGTAATTGCCGGCTCTTTTGCCATATGCATTAAAAAAAGCGTTTTGCCGTTTGTTACAAATAGAAGCGATGAATTTGGATGCAGTAATTACATACCTATTAGGTATACCTACTTATTAAATTATATAAATATTCGTAAGAATTTGTTGATTATACATTCAGCCTGCACTGTTTCAGTTTTACAGTTGTGTAAATGACAAAACAACAGAACATTGTACAGTGTACGTGTATTAGCAATGCACTCGAACTGTGGATTAGCTGTAAAGTACCAGGAATATATAAAAAAATATTCAATACACACACGCAATCTTTTCGTAATGGAAGCGCAATACGGACCAGAAAAAAGCGCGCTCCCGACGCTTTCATTGCACAAATAGCTAAAACGGACCGCTACATACGAGAAGATGTTGTAGGTATACGCCTTTATTAAAATCAGCTGAAACGTCATAATGATTTGCATTATAGCATACTGCATAACAACCATATAACAACTACTAAATACATAAGACATCATAGCATTTAATTCAGGTGTGATATGAGCCAGTGGTTTGAAAAGCAGCTAGGACCATTGGTCTAATTTTCTAAACTGTTGAAATATTTTAGCAGTTGTCCTTCGAAGCATGTTAACATAGTGACTTTAGCAGTACAAGGAGCAACTCGTTTTTTTTTTTTTTAAATAGAGCATAACAAAGGATGATCGTAATTGATTTTGTGGCCAGTGAATAAATTTTGGTAAAATACCCACCACTCAGTGATTTGGCATCCTTTAATAAGGTGATTGAAAATGTCTAGACGATTGTATGGATGCCACTGGCATTGAATAGCTACAAAAATGTTTTAGAAATACTGAGCTCATCACCATATGTGAGTATAATAAGTATGTATATTATACTATTTTATTAGACAAGTGTGTAATTCATTCAGTAAGCAACAGCACATACAAATACAATGTGTAAATTTACTGTATCCAACTATTAACGCAATTTTTACTATACGCTTACCAAAAATATCCCTGAAATTTTTAATCGCCGAAATATGCGCGAACCAATTCCAAGAATTATAAATAATTCATGTTGATTAACAATTTAATTATTAATTAACGTAAATGGAAATCCCTAATTAGGCGTAGTGTTTAATACATTTTATTATCTTCAGCCACACCGCATAATTCTCCGATATGTCTAGCACTTCCTCAGAAATTGGACAAATTTTAATTACCTATACATAAATATATAGTGTGATGATTATATTCGCTGCATCATAATGCCAAAAAATAATTTAATACTTAACAAGGTTCACATCGATTCTATTTTCTATTTGAATTTGAAATTTACAAAAATCTCGCAAAAAAAGAATACTACCCTCCGTTATAAAAACTCCACTACGAATGATGTTTGATCGAAAGATTTAACGGTTGATCGAAGCGCGCGTCAATCGTTCAAAGTCAAACGATTGACCGTCTAGGGCCTCCTTAACACATAATCAAACTGTAATCTTAAAACATGTACCTAGTAAGTACATAGCATATCATAATAAAACCATTATTGTTTGTGGTTTGGAGAATATATAAAAAGGTATTCAACCTTAATATTGTGTGCCTGATGTCTGTTTTAACTTTTCTACTAATTCTCTACAACTAGGTACGATCAACGATGGATCATTATTTGTTTTTATTTTATCGTTTTATATTTTCTGACATTAATAATTTTTGTTTTTTTTTTTAATTTTCCTGCGCTTTCGTTTGTATTGGCTACCACTTCCCTTATGTTTCATTTGGTGTTCAGAAATGTTCTCTAGAAAGGACACGAAGAATATGCTATGCTATGCATATAAAATAAACACTCATAGGTAATTTAAAAAATCTTCATCATCAGTAATCCATCGTATGCAGTGCTGAACGCATACTTTTTTTGGTACCCTTAAAACTACCAGAGACCTAAAAGGCGGATGAAGGGGAAATTTATACGCAGTTGATTTCTTTTTTGGAAAAAAAAAACTGGAAAACATTGTATTATAAGTATACCTGTATTTTCACATTTTTGGTAATAAATAATTTATTCCTGTATGTTCATAATAGGTATTCATTTTTTTCGCGTACCTCTACAACAGTGTGGGAAACGCTGCTCTAGATCTATTGAGAGAATACGATGGTGTCTGGCTTGTATACCTCAACAGTCAACAGCTCACTTATTTATTTATTTATTTATATAATTATCCACAAGAGTACTAAGTGACGTACTTCAGACAGGTAATTTTAAATTAATTGAGTGCTCTGCATCAATATGGAAAATTGTAATATATTTATACATTTTTTCTTGACCACTATAGATATGATGTTTTAAATATTGTTTCTTTTAATAAAAAAAGTCCTCTAGACATAAATTCCTTCTTTTGGCCTTTATAATTTTGCAGCTGGTATTGCCCCAGAAGACTCTATCGCCTAGTGAGGCAATAAAATCCATTACCCTTTATATTTTATAATGTATCTTTGACACAGTACTATGTGGGTGGGTGTGTGTGTGAAACAAAACAAAAAAATAAGATTAAAATTACTTACATTTATTGGTCCAAAATACACAACTCACAATAACACAAAACAACAATTAACTACGAACTAATAATTATTCCTATTACTAGTCATATTAAAACTAAATTAACCTACGAATCGTCGGAGCTATCACTGAGTCTATTCAAATAATTACGCTGTTAGACTATCACAACACACTTGGCCTTTTTAATAAACAAAAAAAAACACTGTATAAATAACGACGTTATCACGCAATCCCTTGCCGCATATCCAACGATGAATGTTCAAGTGGCTCTCATAGAATCCGTTCTAGAGGCGCTGGCTTGAATGATGGCGGTGATTTACTGATGGGATCCAGAAGCACTGCTCAGCACTTTTCAGTACTATGGCCTCGCTCTCCGAAGAGACACAGACAAGGCAAATTTGTGAATACTAGAGCCCTACCGTGGCAGCTCACGTATCGCACTGACGGGGCGAAGGCTCTTCTTATTTCAACGTCGAAGGTATCACAATAGACGACACACACACGAAGATAATTATGTGTTATTCACTGACTGTTACGAGAGACAACCGAACTATCTCGTATTTCGACCGCTGTTTCCACAAATCAAGTGTCAACTAACTTCTTCCTTCAGCGACAGGTCCCTTTATAGAATAGCTTTAACCCCTGGGAAGAGGCGGTCCTAATCGATGAGGCCCTGCTGCCATTGGCTTAGACCATTTCTCGTCCGATATGTCGTGTGCTAGCCACGCCTTCACCTGGTCCAATTGGAAACCAATTAATATCCTTGAAGAATTTTCAAATCCACGTGGCACATAGTATTTTTCGTCATACAGTCCAAATTAAAATTATACATGATTGATATGGATTAATTCAGTAATCAACTGTCCATGCTACATTAATTGATAAGTATAAATGTCTATCCACAACTATCTTACAATTAATTACAAATCATATGCCTACATACACTATTTACAAATTGAACAATATGATATAATGATTTTCATGATTTGTATCTCTACCTAAGCTTAAGATAACACGACACATACTCCTAGTAGCGAAGTCAATTCGCTGGTTACTTCCTAATCGTAATATTAATTATTCTACAAAACAATATTTCCTCATGCTAACACGTGTTAAATATTTCTATATACATAAAACAACTGGAGCTGGCAACGTTGCATCTTTAATGAACGCAGACACCTAGAGCAAGACAATATTCGCTTCCTAGAATTTCGCCTGGTAAGGCTTCCATTGTTTTAGTTACGGCGAGGCGATAACAATAGCCGCAGGTATGCCTACACTTGTTTATCAGGTAAATATTGTAACACTCGAAACAAAATAATACTTCGTTAACTAAAATATTTACGTATGCTGCTTATAATTTTGACTCGTAGATTTTTTTATGTTTAGGATACATGATACAGAGAATATTATTCTTGTCAAAAATATTATACCTAAATATACCATAGGTAGGTATATATCAAAACGCCCCCCCTTGAATTGACAAGAAAATATTCGTTTGTATGACAATGTTAACAATCTCACGTAATAAAATATAAATTAAACTGAAAATACCTAGATAACCAATCTTAGTAATCAACCACAGTCTTACTCTATGCGTAGCCTACTTAATACTCTAACTATAACTACTATAATACAATCTTACTACCTAATCAATATTATTATTAATAAAAAAATAAATGGACCTATTTAAATACTATTTACATTGTAAAATTAAACCTACTCTATATATACATACACCTTTCGGTGCTTGGGCGCCAAGATATTTTTATAGAAAAATATCTAAAACTTATCATTCAACAGTTCACCAACTTCTACATGAATATAAAACCAACATTGCTTCAAAAAACAAGGAAACATGAACAAGGCTGTACTGTATACTATTCCCTTTCCGAATTATCACTCGATCTATATTATATTAACTTAGCTCAGTAGCTCATAATCAGATTTATCAAAGTGTTATCAATTTACATCAAAGTATTTACAATTACCTCTAAATAATTCAATAACCTAATCTTAAATTAAATCTACTTAGATATGAATAGAGAAAAATATATACAGAAATTAACCTACTAGCAATATATACACATTATTTACAATTTCTATGTACAACAATGATTGTTTCACACACACCCTTGCCCGAATTTAATTAGGTAACATGATCTGAATTGGTATATTATTAGGCCAAGTTGGCCTATCAAACAATAATGAGATAACGGAATCAAATCGAAATTAAGCAATCAACTATTCTATCCCCCCTCAAAACTCGCAAGACGAGGTCCAGTTATGATATAACACACAGAAGAGGAGGGCCCTTCCCCAACTGTGCACCACACCGTCCCCGGTTTCCTCATCCTGTCTAACCTAACCCTCACTAAACTCCGTAGGTGCCAACCGAAGGTCATCGGCGTGAACTTTCACCGGTCTACCTCGCCTCTCTATCCAGTATACGTGACCTCTGCCTACTGACATAAGCACGCGATGAGGTCCACTCCATTTCGGTGCAAACCCTGCGTGAAAACCTAATCTGTGGTTGGAAAGAGGGTGCTCCTTCATCATTACCTCCTGGCCGGATTCGAATCTAGGGCTCGTCGTTGTATCTGGAGCATAAACCTGCCTATATTGTTCCTGATTCCTCCTTATCTCACTGTCAAGGTTCGTGCGATTCCTACCTTCTACACTAACTGGTTCACCAGATGAACCTGCGTTCCATTCCCCTGGACGCTTCAATTCGTATCCTAGGAGTGCTTGACTGGGTGTTAATCGCGTTGCTTCATTTCGCCTACTGCGAAGTGAACCTAGTATTGTCGGTATGTAATCATCCCAGTGTTTATGTGGATGTCCCTGTAAGTGTATTCGCATCAGTTTCTTAAGTTCTTGGTTACGCCGTTCTGTAACATTACTACGGGGGTGGTAAATCGCCGTTGCCCAATGGTCACATTGCCAACGCCGCAGCGCTATATTCCAAGCTAAATGTTCGAATTGTTTACCGTTATCCGTAAGAATAGCCTTAGGATAGCCATACCTAGGGAATATTTCTGATTCAATTTTCTTAATTAGGTTCGTTGCATAAGCTGCTCGTAAGGGAAACGCTTCCACCCACCTCGTATACATATCGGTGACAACTAAGAGTGATTTATTACCTTTCGACGTCGTTGGATACGGTCCCATTATATCTATTGCTACAATCTCGAATGGATGTTGGGCCTGGCAAGCGCCTTGAGGTGCTAGGGGCCGATGAGGCCGCGCACGAGTCATCGCACAAGTTACACACCGTTTAACATAATTAATGACGTCACGATTCATTCCTGCCCAATAATAATACCTTTGTATAGCTCTCAACGTCTCTTTCCCTCCCGGATGACCCGCAATACGATCATCATGATAATATTCTAACACTCGCTTCTGACATTGCTTAGGTACAACTAACTGAGATGGATTATCGCCAACCTTATACCATAGATAGCCGTCTATTAATGAGAATCGTGACAAGTAATTACTATTACTATTTCGATTAGCTCCCGATGTTTGCGATCGTAATGACATTCGACGCAGCTGTCTCACTATTTCGTTCAACTTCCCATCTCGTCGCTGACTCCTACGAATCGAATCACTTAGCCCCACTGATTCAGTAATTTCCACTACTGAGGCAACCTCTTCCGTAGGCTGAGGGGCTTCCTCCTCGTCTTCGATCTGCAAGACTACCGCCTGACTCTCATCATCTATGCTATCTACTACTGTCGGATACATCGCTGTATTCATGTCCTCAACATTCGAGTCTACTTGGTTCTCACCTGGGTTACGAGATAAACAGTCGGGCAACTCATTTTCCCTACCAGGACAATGTTCTAAAGTGAAATCAAACTCCTGTAACAATAAAGACCATCTAGTTAACTTCGCCCTCTCATCCTTTGCCGACATTAACCATGTTAATGCCCTGTTATCGGTTCTAAGTATGAATTTCCTAGCTTCTAAATATGGGCGATAGCGCTTTATCGCCCAGATGGCAGCCATTGCTTCCTGTTCGTTGGAGTGCCATCTTTGTTCAGCCTTGCTGAGCCGGGCGCTAGCATACGATACTATATCCCTCCCACCGTCAGTACGTGGCTGATATAACACCGCCGCGACGCCTACCTTGCTAGCGTCTGTTTGCAAAACAAATTGTTTAGTGAAGTCCGGTCGTGATAAATGTAAGGGTTTCGTCATAGCTTTCTTAATCTCCTCCATACTCCTGTCAGCTTCGAGGTTCCACCTGAAGGGTCTGTTTGTACTCAAAAGGTCTGTTAACGGTGCAGCTAATTCCGCGAAGCGTGGCACATACTCGCGCATCCAATTACAAAGTCCTAAGAAAGCTCGTAGTTGTTTTCTAGTTGTTGGTACGGGCGTAGAAGCGATCGCGTTTTCGTGCGTTTTCAGTGGTCGATTACCAGTGGCTGAAACTACATGTCCTAAATACTCTAATTCCCTTACACCCAAATGACATTTATCTGGGGCGCAACGTAACCCAAATTGTTGTAGACGCTCTAATACTAATCTAAGGTGGTAAAGGTGACTTTCCCAGTCAGGAGAAAAAATAATAATATCGTCCAAGTAGACCAAAGCGAAGTCTCTTAAATACCCCGCCAATACCTCCTGGCTCGCGAACCGCTGGTAATTTCCAGGTGCCCCCTTCAGACCGAATGGTAAGACACGAAACTGGAAACTAGCACCATCAGGTGTAGTAAACGCTGTCAGGTGTTTCGAATCCTCGTGCATTGGTACTTGCCAATACCCCTTGGTTAGGTCAATGGTTGAGAACACCTGAGCATTTCCTAAATCTTTAAGTGTTTCGTGAATAATAGGCAATGGCGAAGGCTCATCTTCCGTCACTTCATTTAATCTACGGTAATCTACGCAAAACCGATAAGCCTCCTTACCTTTCTTAGGAGCCATGACAATTGGGAAGCTGTATGGCGACTTGCTTGGTTCTATAACCCCTGTCGCAAGCATACCCTCCAGTTGCTGGTAGAGTAGCTTCTTCTTACTATCCGACAATCTATACTGAGGTACTCTAATGGGTCGGGTGTCTTTCAATCGTATATGGTACGGAGTTAGCGGAGCAGGGCCGGCGTAAGGAGTGAACTGTTCCTTAAACTCGCTTAGAAGTTCCGTTACTTCCCGTTGTTGCTCAGGGTTAAGATCACTTAAATCTGGCAACTCGACATCCTTAGCTGATAAAGACTTTCTAAATGGTATCAGGTGCGCAGTACTCCTCTGTGTAACGCCAAAATGCACACATCCTCTATAAAAATCTGTTACTACTCTCTGTGAAACTAACCACCCTATTCCTAATATTACACCCTCCCTTAATCCGTCGATAACTAGGAAATCTTCTTGCATAATCACGTCCGAGACAACCAGCGATAACTTAACTCTTGCTACAACATCAAGGCGCGATTCACTGTGCGCCATATTTACTGATTTTATATCACTACTTTCATACAAGGATTGCGGTACAAGTTGACTACTTATTATATTATGAGAGGCGGCAGAATCAATCAAAACTTCGTATTCACGATCTAGTAACTGCACTCTTATTCTAGGTAATGTAGCTCTAGCCTTAGCTAATATATTACACTGGCCATTCTCTTCGTTAATTCTACTTATACTAGGGACCTCCTGCCGCCTACGTTGATTATACCTCGGTGTTATTACTGGGGGCCCTGGGCCAGGCGCTGTCCGGTCGCGTACCTGCCCGGGCGTGATGCGTTTAAATTTCGGAGGTATTCGTTCCTCTCGCGGCAATCCCTATTGTAATGCCTTCCGGGGCAGTAATGACAGTTTGGCAATTGTACCTCTCTACGTGAGTTATTCGGCGACCTATTTACTTGCGTCACCCCTTGATCTACGGTTTCCGAGAAATCTATGCGACCGACGATTTTAAGAAGGAATTCGTAACTTAATGAATCATGCGCGGCGAATAGATCTTTGTAGCGGGGGTT
Organism: Ceraclea dissimilis; assembly: GCA_963576895.1. NCBI lineage: Eukaryota > Metazoa > Arthropoda > Insecta > Trichoptera > Leptoceridae > Ceraclea > Ceraclea dissimilis. The sequence continues at coordinate 5,078,393 of OY756360.1, forward strand.
CATTAGTTTTACAATATCCCGACATGTCCGGTCATCTATGATCGTATTGGGGAACAACCTCGCGTACAATAATTTCTTTTTTACCAGAAATGAGGCTCCCCTCTCAGCGCGTTCCTGTCGTAGCCCGTAAAATTTCGCGGTCAATTCCCCCCTTCTCTCTTCTATGCCGTATGTTGAAATTAGAGCATTCTTAAAAAAATCCCAATCTTCTAACTCTCTGTAAGCCGACCACCACAACCTAGCTTCACCAGCCAGCCTTGCAGAGGCTTCCCTAACTCTAGCACCTCCTGAGGTGCCCCTCTTTACGAAGTAGGCCTCAGCCGACTCCAGAAACGCTTCTGGACATTGTTCCGGATGGCCTGAAAACGATTCATCCCAGCTTATCCCACCACAATGAAACCTATCTAATGCTACCTGGGAAGGAACTTGCCCCTGTGCTACCCGAGAAGGGGCTGATTCCCCCTGAAAACCCTGTTCTCGGTGGGCAGACCTCGTAACCACACCATTTCCTGAATCCCTATCGATTATACTAAATGTTAAAAACCGACAAATACTTTGTATGAACGATGCAAACAACCCGCTGGCACCCACACCCAATAGTACTTGAAACATTTTTATAAATAACAAATCAAAAGTGTTGTAAAAATAAAATTAAATTAATAGTAGAAAAAAAATAAAGCAAATATCTCAGGGCAGTGGTATCCGTTCCAGCTCACTTGCTAGAAAAAAAGCTCCACGTTGCTTGGCGACATATTGACACAGTACTATGTGGGTGGGTGTGTGTGTGAAACAAAACAAAAAAATAAGATTAAAATTACTTACATTTATTGGTCCAAAATACACAACTCACAATAACACAAAACAACAATTAACTACGAACTAATAATTATTCCTATTACTAGTCATATTAAAACTAAATTAACCTACGAATCGTCGGAGCTATCACTGAGTCTATTCAAATAATTACGCTGTTAGACTATCACAACACACTTGGCCTTTTTAATAAACAAAAAAAAACACTGTATAAATAACGACGTTATCACGCAATCCCTTGCCGCATATCCAACGATGAATGTTCAAGTGGCTCTCATAGAATCCGTTCTAGAGGCGCTGGCTTGAATGATGGCGGTGATTTACTGATGGGATCCAGAAGCACTGCTCAGCACTTTTCAGTACTATGGCCTCGCTCTCCGAAGAGACACAGACAAGGCAAATTTGTGAATACTAGAGCCCTACCGTGGCAGCTCACGTATCGCACTGACGGGGCGAAGGCTCTTCTTATTTCAACGTCGAAGGTATCACAATAGACGACACACACACGAAGATAATTATGTGTTATTCACTGACTGTTACGAGAGACAACCGAACTATCTCGTATTTCGACCGCTGTTTCCACAAATCAAGTGTCAACTAACTTCTTCCTTCAGCGACAGGTCCCTTTATAGAATAGCTTTAACCCCTGGGAAGAGGCGGTCCTAATCGATGAGGCCCTGCTGCCATTGGCTTAGACCATTTCTCGTCCGATATGTCGTGTGCTAGCCACGCCTTCACCTGGTCCAATTGGAAACCAATTAATATCCTTGAAGAATTTTCAAATCCACGTGGCACATAGTATTTTTCGTCATACAGTCCAAATTAAAATTATACATGATTGATATGGATTAATTCAGTAATCAACTGTCCATGCTACATTAATTGATAAGTATAAATGTCTATCCACAACTATCTTACAATTAATTACAAATCATATGCCTACATACACTATTTACAAATTGAACAATATGATATAATGATTTTCATGATTTGTATCTCTACCTAAGCTTAAGATAACACGACACATACTCCTAGTAGCGAAGTCAATTCGCTGGTTACTTCCTAATCGTAATATTAATTATTCTACAAAACAATATTTCCTCATGCTAACACGTGTTAAATATTTCTATATACATAAAACAACTGGAGCTGGCAACGTTGCATCTTTAATGAACGCAGACACCTAGAGCAAGACAATATTCGCTTCCTAGAATTTCGCCTGGTAAGGCTTCCATTGTTTTAGTTACGGCGAGGCGATAACAATAGCCGCAGGTATGCCTACACTTGTTTATCAGGTAAATATTGTAACACTCGAAACAAAATAATACTTCGTTAACTAAAATATTTACGTATGCTGCTTATAATTTTGACTCGTAGATTTTTTTATGTTTAGGATACATGATACAGAGAATATTATTCTTGTCAAAAATATTATACCTAAATATACCATAGGTAGGTATATATCATCTTTATGTAATTATATTTTTGGATAATAAAATAAATGAAATATAATGATGTTATGTTATTGTACAGTGTGTATAATTAAAACGAAAATTAAAAATATTTAGTTATATCTCCACAGATGCACAGCAAGGGATGGACTTTCCATCAGGCTTATGACTGATCGTCGGCTAGCTTAATGTGATCACTTTACATTTAAGTAACATTCAACAAAAACATTAATTTGAATAATCACCATACCTATAGTAAGTGTCAATACAATAAATATGAGATAGGTTCAGAAAGTAAGAGATGTACTCTTACTTTCTGGATGTGCCTAGTAATTAAGTGTTTATTATTATAACTATTTATTAAAATACATAATTAGTAATTAGACGAATTAAACCATAAATAATATATTTTATTCTCCAAAGTATTTTATTAGGACTCGTATCTGACACCTACTGCTTAGAAGATCTTCGTTCCAATCAAAAAGCCAATCATAAGTCTACTTATTTAAAATCTTTTCTGTCAGGAAAGGTGATATGAATTTCTTATATGTAGTTGGCACTGGGTGGGAGGGTACAATTGTAGTAATTGGTCTTGGCGTAGTAGTTGGTCTTGGGGTAGTAGTTCTGGTTGTAGGATGTGGTTTTGGGGTTCTTGTGGTAGTCGGTTTTGGGGTTCTTGTCGGTTTCGGGGTTCTTGTGATAGTTGGTTTTGGGGTTCTTGTGGTAGTCGGTCTTGGAGTTGTTGTCGGTCTTGGGGTAGTAGTTCTGGTTGTATGAGTTGGTTTTGGGGTTCGTGTGGTAGTCGGTCTTGGGGTTCTTGTGGTTGTAGTATGTGTTGGAGTAACCGTTGGTGAACTGTGAGGTGTATGTGTTGGGGTAACCGTTGTTGGTCTATGAGTTGTGGTTGTAGGTGCTGGGGTAACCGTTGTTGTACTAATATCTGCACTTGGTGTAGGGGTACATGTAGTTTCGGTTGGTGTTGGGGTACATGTAGTTTCGGTTGGTGTTGGAGTACATGTAGTTTCGGTTGGTATTGGAGCACATGTTGTTGTACCAGTACTCATGTCAGAACTCGTACCCTAAAAATATATATAAAAAATTAAAATGTAGCTCATTGATCCGAGCTAAAAAATATTATGGATATTCTTTTCTATGTTGTTCGTTCTTCGGGTTTCCTTACTGCGTGTAGAGCGGTTTAATAACCGAGCATTCGGCAGCGATATTACTGCTATCTTCAGGGTGAAGTAGTAGTAGTACACGCAGTAAGGAAACCCGAAGAACGAACAGCATAGAAAGGGATTCGTCACGCTGCGAAAGCCTACAATATTATTATGGATATTCTATGAATGGACAATGCTAAAAAAACCAGGCCCGGCGCAAACGAAATGTAACTCAAATGATAGGTAAAAATGGGTAATTAAATGCTGTATAGATGGCATCATCGAAATCAATAGCTAATTTGTGAAATACCTATTCTCGGATTTTTAATATTACAAAATATAACTTCATTGTTTCGCATTTTAGGGCAAAAAGAGTTATTTGCTGATTTTCTGAAATAAACGTCTTATACTACGTAGAGTCACGTGGGGCAACTGTATACGCAGTTTTGAATTACGATGCAATTAGAACAAAACTAGATGATATTAATATTCAGCTATAATTTATTATTATAGAATAAGCATTTATAAGTCACAAAACAAATAATAAAACTAACCTCTTTACATATAAAAAAAGATAATGCAGAAGTTCTCCAACATGTCAAATACGTACACTTACCCCACTCGAGGGGCAAGTGTGCGCACCTTGACGGGTAAGTGTACGCGTTGCGTAAACTTACCCTGAAATGCACAAATCGCAAATAAACCGACCCTAATCATAAGCTATACATTTTTCATGCCACCATGACTGACACTCCTGTATAGGTGGATCTTTATATCCAATCCTGTATAGGTGGATCTATATATTTTTCCTTGCTTAATGGACAGAAAAAGTTTTGACTTCTTTTTTGTAGGCGAAAATTTCCTGGAATGTCAATTGCAGTTATCTCTTTACTGGTCTTTACAAAATATTGAATTTTCTCATAAGTTGGAAAATAATTCATTTGATAAGTAAAAGCCTAGGTATTTAGTATTTTGTAACTATCACTATGCATGCTTTATTAAAAATTATTTTGCCCTGTAAATTTTAACAAAATGAATTGAAACAAGTAGTTATCACAACAGATATCTGCCGCGGCCGGGAATCGAACGCAGACCTCCAACCTGACAAGTCGGTATTCTACCGTTGTGCTATGATGGCTGGTAACTGAGTCGAGATGAAACGTGTAGGTATATTGTGCGACATATTCGAAAATCCGATGTTCTCACAAAGAATAAATTGTGATTTTCAGATTAATCTAAATAAAATAAATTGTATTAAATATGACAAAACTTACCTCCCAGGTCACAGCGGAAACCAAAATAAATAAATATATAGTTTTTGTTAAGACCATCTTGTGTGGATCTGTTTTTTTTTTGTTTTATTAAATTTTCAGTTGCAGTATCATGAAGACTGACGGACAAAAAACCAGAGTCTTGTGTTGGTAAGCATATTTATATCTAGTTGGTTTAATCGCTTATTATTTATTTCACACCTGCATCTAAATGAGGAACTTTGTTAATAATTATATAGGTATCTAAAGATTTAGTCAATAAAAAGAACTCTTAACGGAATGAGACAACTATCAATAGAGGCGTTAGTTATAAAATTAAAATTGTTTCTTCCCACCCTTGCACAATAGTTACTTTCGAGGATTTAGAAATCAGAAAATCATAACAGTCGAACTATCAATAAATTTATATATTTTTTGATGTACGATGATCAAATAGACATTATTTTATAGATATTACGTAATTACACTCAACAAGCATGCTTGCGGTACATGCTATGCACATATAACCGTAGGCTTATGTAATGGGAAAAATACGATGAATGGCAGCTTTCAAAAAACCTGGTTCCGGAACTGGAAAATGATCCAATTTTCGATTTATTAATAAAAAATAATGCAAAATAGTTACAAGCCTTTAAAAAAATATTTATATATTCTCAATTGACAAATTATATGCGTTTTTTTATAATTAATTAACTACATAATATGAAAATATTTCCAAGATATTTTTTTTTCAAATGTACACTATGTTTATTGGAATTCGAAATGACATAAAAAAATAAAACTGTTTAATACAAATTTACTGAGAAAAATGCTCTCTAACGCACAGCAATAAACGCATTGAATTGTTCTCAAATTTGATCTAGCGCGTGAACTTGTATTTTGCGATGTTGTCAAATAGTCCAAGAGCCCGCTGCTTAATTTATGACGTATCTGTTTTTTGATCAAAATGTGGTATAAATGATAGCTTACCAATAGGGTATTACATCGCACTAGGGTTGCCTATCAAAATCTTGCCGCAACCCCCCCTGCCCCCCCCGAAAAGGTCCCTCTTCGTGGTTTTTCGCATTTTATAGGAATATGGTAAGAGATAGGAGAAAGTAGTCAATGACAAAAATAATCCTTGCTAAATTCTCTACAAAAAATGTTAAATCATTTTTTTCGTAGAACTAGCAGTTTACCCGCAATAGCCGGTCCAAAACCGAAATTCATTTAAAAAACTAAAAAAATGAATTTAAACTAAATTGGTTGAAAATTGATAAGAGCTACAGGAAAATAGTCAAAGAACGAATTAATTACCATAGTCTTAGCTACAAAACGAGCTATAACTCATTTTCATACATCAATTAATTTAGGAGTTATAGCAATAAAACTCAGTGATGAAAATTCTTAAAATTATTTTTCCATAAAATGTTAGTGATAATGGGTGGAAGAAATTTAAAGAAAAAAAATCAAAAAAAATTTTTTTTTTTTCAATAAATATCCTGTTTTTCGACCGGCCATTACGGGTAAACTACTAGTCCTATGAAAAAATTGACTGAACATTTTTTGTAGAGAATTTAGCAAGGATTATTTTTGTCATTTACAACTTTCTTCTATCTCTTACCATATTCCTACAAAATGCGAAAAACCGCGAAGAGAGACCTTTTCGGGGGGGGCAGGGGGGGTTGCGGCAAGATTTTGATAGGCAACCCTAGTGCGATGTAAAACCCTATTGGTAAGCTATCATTTGTACCACATTTCGATCAAAAAACAGATACGTCATAAATTAGGCAGCGAGCTCTCGGACTAAAAGTAACCTAAAGGATGCACCAGTGTTTTCTTTGGTAGTTTTGGATTCCACATTTATCTAGCTATTTGGAAATACATTTATTTTTCCAAAAATAAAGTGTGAATTTTGTATTTTCCGCGTGCTAATTTGTATGGGAGGGTCTACTGTGCCTTGGTGTGGCAACCTCTGTGAATAATTCATTGCCAATATTTCTCGTAGGTAGACGTATGAGATTGGACAAGGACATATTGGACAGCCATCTCTTTAGAATCGGTCGTACTGCGAGTGCCAATTGGAAGAGGAAACACTAAAACATGATCTACGCATTAGTAGATGCTATGGATCCATACTTGTACTTTTTAGAAGTTGAATATCCTTCAAAAGTGGGTTGTTGGGTTTAAGTTGATATTATGTTGTCCATGAGATACTCGTAAATCTTCGATTCTTTTTTTTCCTTTCTCAATCAAACTGCTTATTATAAAAACACATTAATTAACATCAACACTATTTCATGTATAAAAATTGCAAAAAACATCAAAAAAGGAAACAAATAAATGTTGTTGTCCTCTTTAAAGATTGTTTTCAGTAAAGTTCCTCTTACCTACTCCCAACTTTTAATAAGGTCTTAATAAAGGAATTCGCTTAAAATGTGCATACTGGGTTGGCTGGTAGAAATTTCCATTATGCAATAAACCCGCCTTTTAACATGTTACTTTTTCTTTAATTAAAATTTCATTTCGTTCAAAATCCCGTAAAAAATGTTAAGATTTGGAATAAGATCGTTTTAAAGTTATTGTGAAATTTTTCAGACTGCTTACATCCAAAATTGTAGAGCTGTTCCACAATAAAAATATTTGCTTCGATTTATATTATTGCATTACTAAATATAAGAGATGCGTTTGAGGGAACTACAAATAAATGTAAGATTAATTAATTAAACAAATGTGTTTTTTATTTTAAACTAGCTGACCCACCGTGCCTTGCTACGCCCCTAAATCTGTGTGAAACAGTCAAAAAAAAAAAAAATTATGTGATACATTTTATATGTAGAGGTCTGAATTGCTTTTTTGACGCCCTTCCATATGATACCGAACATGACCACACACACAACCCTGGGATCCCCTCATCATGACATCTCTCGGTGTCTCCCGTTAGCTAGATCTGGACAAAATGTGATTTAATATCTGAATTTATTTTTTAACGCCCTTTCATATGATACCAAACATGACCACACACAACCCTTGGATCCACTCATCTTCATGACAATTCTTGGTGTCTCCCGTTGGCTAGAGCTGGACAAAATGTGACTTAAGATCTTTTTGCTAACATCAATTCTTAATTAATATTAGCGAAATCGATCAATTTTAAAATAAGCTATTGAATAAGAAGAATAAACCTAAAGCGTTATAAAAAAAGCTTATAAGGATTTTAATCGCTTTTTGGTTTTAATTTTACAACGTTTTTTTTGCACTTAATACACCACTATAAGTTCCAGACATCTCTAAAATATTTTCAAAATGGCGTCGAATCGTGTTACTATTATTAGCAAATTTCGGGCAAATGGATTACATGATACACAGTGATTTTATCATAACGGGAGATAATTTTATTATGTTAAAACTTAATTTAATTCTTATACTAAGCATTGCTATATTTTTCTCCAGCCCAGGGCATGTAAAAATGCTTGAATAGTATGTTTTTTCACGCACTGTTTTTGACATGACACAGCATTTTCCATACAAAACCTTAGAATATATATTACAAAACATTATTATTGAAAATTAATATTTCTCCTTAAATTTCAGAATATTGGAAAGTGTGCGTCATCTAAGTTAATCTAATAGTTTTATAGCAAACTTTCACAAAGTATGAGGTCTGACAATGATTTATTCTGAACAGATATAATGAATGTTTTTTTACGTTTTTTGTAAGATTATGACAGTTACAGAGAGAAAGGGACAAACATGAGTAATAGGGATGGCGATACATCGTGCAGGTTCCCCTTCATTATAGAATTTCGTTTGAAAAGGATGCCATTTAAAGCCTTTTTCTGAAGTTGTCGATTAATATATTGGAAATATTTATAGCCTATGTCACCCGTGAGATTTTAAAGATTCTAAAGAGGTATACAATGATATAATTGGATGGTTGGCTGAACGTAGAACGGCTTGCATAGAAAAACAAATGACTATCCTCTTTATAAGAGCGTAGATAAATCATTAGTACTATTTATAAATCATGATATTTTATTCATTTTGAAAAAACATTTTAACACCTTGACAGTCGGCAAATTATAGGACAAAGGTAGGAGGAAGAGTTTTTTTTGCAATAATTATGTATGCAATATAATATTAAGTTATCTATGAAAAATAAGGTAATATATATTATTGCCCCACTAGGCGAGCGCGTGTTCTGGGGCAATACTAACCACAAAATTACAGCACAAGGTCGCAATATATAATATTTTTAGAGTATTTATGAATAGTATAGAAAAATTCAAGCTGTGGCTCGGTAAACGCCCTAGAGGCCGCTCACAGATGCGTTGGACCTGAAGTTGACAGCTGGCCTCAAATGGACATCCGAGGCAAAATCCAGAGAAACCAGAGAGAGATGGGGACGAATGAGGGAGACCTATATCCAAAAACGGAAGCTGCAGGGCTCGTGAAAAAGCAGAAGATAAAAAAATGATACGTGTAATGGTCAAGAAAAGACTACAAATGTACAGCCAGGTACAATGTTAATATTTAAGATCCCAAGCATTAAACATATGCTTAGTCCGTCATTATTATAAAAATATAAAGTCTGTCGACTTATAATAAAGCAAAGATTTTATTAATCAAAGAATTATCGCCACACCAATTGATCGCCAGAAAATCTTTCGGAAAATTTTAAGTTTATTACGAATTTACGAAGATTTCCTTTTTTGTTTCTTGTAATTTTTGGTCTGTCACCTTCCGCACAGACGCCAATAAATCAATTCGGATGCTCTATATACTATAATAGTCCAAGAGCCCGTTGCTTAATTTATGACGTATCTGTTTTTTGATCGAAATGTGGTATAAATGATAGCTTACCAATAGGGTATTACATCGCACTAGGGTTGCCTATCAAAATCTTGCCGCAACCCCCCCTGCCCCCCCCGAAAAGGTCCCTCTTCGCGGTTTTTCGCATTTTATAGGAATATGGTAAGAGATAGGAGAAAGTAGTCAATGACAAAAATAATCCTTGCTAAATTCTCTACAAAAAATGTTAAGTCAATTTTTTCGTAGAACTAGCAGTTTACCCGCAATAGCCGGTCCAAAACCGAAATTCATTTAAAAAACTAAAAAAATGAATTTAAACTAAATTGGTTGAAAATTGATAAGAGCTACAGGAAAATAGTCAACGAACGAATTAATTACCATAGTCTTAGCTACAAAACGAGCTATAACTTATTTTCATACATCAATTAATTTAGGAGTTATTGGAATAAAACTCAGTGACGAAAATTCTTAAAATTTAGTTTTTCATAAAATAACCAGCGATATAGCGCCGCAGGCCAAATATTTTTTTCTATAAAATGTTAGTGATAATGGGTGGAAGAAAGTTAAAGAAAAAAAATCAAAAATTTTTTTTTTTCTTCTCAAAAAATATCCTGTTTTTCGACCGGCCATTACGGGTAAACTACTAGTCCTATGAAAAAATTCACTAAACATTTTTTGTAGAGAATTTAGCAAGGATTATTTTTGTCATTGACTATTTTCTTCTATCTCTTACCATATTCCTACAAAATGCGAAAAACCGCGAAGAGGGACCTTTTCGGGGGGGGCAGGGGGGGTTGCGGCAAGATTTTGATAGGCAACCCTAGTGCGATGTAAAACCCTATTGGTAAGCTATCATTTGTACCACATTTCGATCAAAAAACAGATACGTCATAAATTAAGCAGCGGGCTCTCGGACAATACCATTTTCTGAATCTAACTGTCTAAAAGATGTAGTTTTTGCGATCCTAATTACGAAGTAAAACTTGATGGCTGCGATCTTTTCGGTATTTCTAATATTTTTTCACTTTTTTAAATACCTAGTGCCGTAATTTTAGGCATTTTGCTCGCAAATCTCAAAATAAAATGTATGCAGTGACGAAGGGTGGATTTCTGCAGAAGGGAAGCCGGGACTAACATTTCTTATGGGATTACGTCAGATTAGACACTATTATTTTTTTTCCTAAAGGTAACTCGATGGGAATCGTGTTCTTGGGTAGCTTCGCGCCTGGTACCTACTATAACATTAGTTGAAATCACTTGTAGAGTGGTTCTTGAAAAATTTCTTGAGCGATTTTTTTTAAAGTTTATTACAATTGGATGCGATGAATTTGGATGCAGTAATTACATACCTATTAGGTATACCTACTTATTAAATTATATAAATATTCGTAAGAATTTGTTGATTATACATTCAGCCTGCACTGTTTCAGTTTGACAGTTGTGTAAATGACAAAACAACAGAACATTGTACAGTGTACGTGTATTAGCAATGCACTTGAACTCTGGATTAGCTGTAAAGTACCAGGAATATATAAAACATACTAAATACCCACGATAAAACCAATAATATACCTACTCTTTATCCGCGCACTGTATATTCCAATTCTTAAGGCCCAGAGTATTGAGTTGAAAAAAAAAAACACCAAACGGGAGATCTATTTTCTCGACAACCTTACTAGATTTGCTTCGGAAAAAAATAGGATAGATACATTGAACCTTTATCTAGGGAATAACCGTAAAGGATTTTCTATAACTTCTATAGATTTCTCAAAAAATAATGTTTAAAACACCTCTGCCCTTTTTTCCGAAGGATAGAATCTCGCTTCCCGAAAGTCGCAGAGATTTTTTTTTTTTTTGTATTGATAAAATGCATTAAAATCTAGGGAATAACCGTAAGGGTTTTTTGATTGAAGCAAAACTAACCCCAAAAAATGGAAAAAACCCTATTTCTAAGATTTCATTCACGGGCTATAAACAGTTCGATATATCGCGCCAAGCAATTTTGAACTCTACGTGTAAGGCAAATGGTTTTAAAGAGAGTCGACATCGTTTCGATAATTTTTATTTCACTTCAGACCCCTCCCAACATTGGAGAGTTACGGACGTCACTTCCGCGCCACTCCATGTCTTATTTTTGGTTTACCATTATTCATAAATTAAAAAATTTGCTACGATGCTGGCATATAATCACATTTAATGAGACTCAGCACGTTTCCACCGATAGACTGGGGAGAAAATTTTTATTTCTCGAATAGACGGTTCATGGTTCAAATCCATCGTGGGTCGTTACTTTTCTTTTTTTTTTTTCACTTCATGACGTTTCGATAAGAATGCAGGAGTATAAAGAGTTGGTCCGCTGATGAATAAATGTAAGGACTAAACTGACTAGGTTTTGAAGTACCGTATAATCATTGTGCCTGAAATATCAATATTTAGAAATCATCTTACAATGTTGCATGTATTAATTACCTACTCTACACTCACAGCAATATTCAGAAAGATAAAAATACCTAGGTATATCGGAAATAGTTTCCCAAATATAAAAAAAAAAACATTGCTCGAATTTCTTATTTTTTGTAAAATTGGAGGTAAGATTCGTCTACCCGAAAAACTTCAAGAGCTATGATTTTACAAATTTTGTAGACAATTTAATACACATTATGTAGGTAGTTTTGTTCTAAGATGTTGTAAATATCAGAGAAAGGATACATATCTATTCCGCAAATTTGCAAAGGTGTGTTGTTTTCAAGTTACGAGTATGAGCAAATAACTGAAAAAATTACAATTTATTACGAGAATATCACGTAGAGAAAAGCAGATAGCTAAAAAATAGTAAAATTTACCGTGGAATTATGACTGTTGGGTTGGCCCTATGGACGGCAATAAACCCGCCATTTAACTCAATATTTTTTTTTATTTTTTTTTATTTATGTCCTCAAAACCTTAGTAACTTCCTATTATTGCATCTTTTACCCTTACACATTACACAACAATCACATTATACATATAATATATATACATATAATATAATGATTATAATTAGATACCTATAACCTAAATTATTATAACGCTTACAAAGTAGGTAAGTTATGTACCTACCTATGACATATTTATTATGCATAGTGCGTACGCTCCTACATAATATATATTTAAAATTATTTTCATTCCATTGAATCGTCAGTATAACAAAAAAATATTTGATTAAGTACTTCAATAATCAAAGATTGAATCATACAGTTAAAAAAGCAGAGGCAATGGGTAAATTTCTGTAGCATGGAAGCCATACTTACTTAATATTTTTTATAAAATTATGTCAAATAAAGTGCATTAAAATATTGAGGCAATAAACGGCGATAAATAAATAGTCAAATTATTATTAACTTTTCATTATGTCCAAATCAATTTTTATTTTCACAAAAGTACTCAAAAACAATGATCAACTCTATACAACACATTCGCATATAATAATAAAAAAACATTAAAATTAGGTGTGAAATTGAAATAACATAAAATTTTTTAACTAAAATAATGGTGGCGCTTGTTTTTGGAAAAAAAAAATAATCCTAAAGGTGACTCGATGGAAATGGAATTCTCAGGACCCTTCGCCACTGGTGGTTACAATATTCACATTTTGAATTGAACTGAAATTATAAAGTTTTTGACGAATGATTTTAACAAATTTAGAATGTTTTTTACCCACGTAGAATTATTATGGAGTGTATAGTTAGGTAAGTCCTTTATTTTTTCAAACTTGAATGTTATTCGTTATCTAATACTGTACAATGTACATCTAATCACCTAGTAGAGCCCTGTCACCTACCTAAACTGAGAAAGATGATGATCCTGTCTGGGACATGTTTTAAGAATGCCTGTTGGTGAAAATTAATAGCACTATATATTTTTCATCCCTCATGGTCTACGAATCCCGGGAACAACCCCTTTTCAAGGTACATCATTCCTTTAACAATGATGTCAGAGAGCTCTGCGTTTGGAATGACATGGGAAAACTGTGTTCCCTTGAGGAACATTGAAGAATGGAGTAGAAGCGGAAGTAATATACGTTTTCTTTACCTGCTGAACGTTAGCTTTTCTCCGCTGAAAAATTAAAAATGTTCTATTCTGTCTTCTCACGACGCATCCCCTGGCGTGGTGGGCAGAGAGAACAAATCGCCAGACTTTCTTATCCTTACACACACTTCGTGCTTCCGTCACATTCATGCAATTCTCCATACATGCTCTACGACACCTTTTACTCAGAACACGTCCATCCTTAAGGATCTGGTCAACATGGTCCAGCCATGTGGTTCTTGGACGACCGCGTTTTCTTACACCACTTCTTTCACCCAAGTAAATTTTCCTTGTTATCCTTTCATCGTTCATTCTCTCCATATGTCCCAACCATCTCAACTTATTCACTTTCATTTTAGTCAGAATCCGTTTTACATTCACTCAACTCTCTAATTAGGTATATCATTTCTTATCCTATCTCTCAACGTTTTTCCTCAAATTCTTTTCAGCAATCTCACCTCGAGATCATTTATACCTGAATCTTCCTTCTTCAGCCATGTGCATTGTCCATGCCTAACTCGCGTAGTTAAAAATGTAAATCCGGTTTTTAGGCATTTGGTAAACGGTAGTGAAGCAAGATTATCAATGCAATGTCAATTTTATTAATCGTATTAAATAATTATTATAATAAAAGATAGTGAACATGACTGACTAATAAATTGTATATCTTCTAGAAAAAAAAAATAGAACGGTATACGGAAGATTTGAACCTGAGACCTTTAAAGACACGGTACCGCGCCGAACCACTGATCTGTATACCATGTAATCAAGCTCCCCAAAATATACATATAAGTACTTAAGTAATTAAATATAAATTCTTTCACTCTGTTGATGTAAATTGTAAATTCGAAAAAGTATAAAAGTTTGCTCCTAGACTTAATTCAAATTTTGAGAGAACTGTAGGTCAACTCAATCTATTGAACAAATTAGTAAGCAAATGTGTCGCCGCGATGTATTTTAGAGGGGGTGAGGGGAAATTTTGTTGAAAACGTGTGACGTCATTCCTGGTGCCATGCCCTTAACTCGATCGGCCTCCGGAGTAAAAAATTCTCTTAGGACCAGCCGGCAGTGTTCGGACAGTATAGGACCATGTAAATTTTCTATAAATAATATCCGCCGATTTTGGGCAATACATTGATGTACCCACCAATTAATTGAAATAATTTCGCCTGCGGCCCCAAAAATGTAACAGAGATGTATGTAGGTACCTAACCCTTTGTTGAGATGTTGACTTTTCTGAGAGAGACCAACGAATAGAGGAAGGTGAAAATTACTCTTGTCCAATTTTTCGTAAACATTAGAATTTTTTTGTTAAGAGTGTGCATACTGACATTTCAATAATTTCTAAAAACGGGAGACCTTCTATCTCGACAACCGTTACTAAATATGCTTTGGAACAAAATAGGGTAGATGCATTGAACCTTTATCTAGGGAATAACCGTAATAGATTTTTTTTATCTTGTATAGATTTCTCAAAAAAATAATTTAAAAACACCTCTGTACTTTTTTCCGAAAGACGAAAACTCGTTTCCCGAAAGTCGCGGAGTAAAAATTTTTTTTTGTACTGATAATATGCATTAAAATCTAGGGAATCACCGTAAAAATTTTTTGATAGACGCAAAATTAACTCCAAAAAATGGAAAAAACGCTATTTTTACCATTTTATCATGCGATTGTCACGCGATTTTGAACCTTAATGCCGTGGGAAATGTCTGTGACGTCATTCCTGGTGCTATGCCCTTAATATATTATTTATAGAAAATTTCGTCTCAATTTCGGAGGATTTGATAACCTTGATAGTCTTTTCAATGTTCTAGTTGCACAGTGACAATGAGGAACATACACTGGTTTATCGAGTTGATACTATGATTGTTCTACGTGCAGTTTTTTTTAAATGGATGTTTTCTGGCATATTGAATGTCGTTGAACTACAAGAACAAATAGCCGCGTTTGATTTAAAGCAACACTTCATGAAATGAATCATTCGTACTACGGAGGTGACGACTTGACGAGTT
This sequence comes from Ceraclea dissimilis, assembly GCA_963576895.1. Classification (NCBI taxonomy): domain Eukaryota; kingdom Metazoa; phylum Arthropoda; class Insecta; order Trichoptera; family Leptoceridae; genus Ceraclea; species Ceraclea dissimilis. Next base: position 5,093,962 of record OY756360.1, read on the forward strand.
ATACATTTCAATGTAAAATCCAGGTGCAAAATAAACTATTGATGAGTCATACTTAGTACGGGTAGGTACGCATTATGGCTATATCCCACGGAAGGTGAATCCTGCTTCGTCCGTAGATTCGCATGCCGTGGGAAGGAGTGAGTCCGTGAATCTACAGACTTTTTCATAGCGATTTGTATGGCGGTACGTGATATCGCAGACGTACACGGATCGTGGGAAATAGGTTGCCTGTGAATCCGCGGACACGCCTTGATGAATCCAGATGAATCCGTCTAATCCATAGCGTTTGGATAACTTGCAATACAAGTGTTGAATCCAATATACATATACGTAGATATTTCTTTAGGAAACATCCCAAACAGACAGTTTTTTTCATTTTATTTCTTCTTTTCTATTTTAAAATGTATTTTAAATAAAATTAAACTTTTTTTTCAATTATTTCAATGTTAATTTATAGTTTGATAATTACAAAATGTGTAATATAATTGTGTGTGTGTGTGTGGATGCGTGGAGGCGTGTGGATGGAACGTTTGTCTTGGCTCGTTTACGTAACAGACCGTTGACGCCTTTTTACTCATGAACCCAAAAAACTCGTAGACGCTCGCAAGCGTGTGGCGGCGACATTAACTTTTACTTAAAGTATTATACCGAATCGGTAGGTATTACCTATATAATTGGCACCAGGAATGACGTCACAGTCTTTTCCCACGGCATTAAGGTTCAAAATCGAGTGACAATCGCATGATAAAATGGTAAAAATAGCGTTTTTTTTTTATTTTTTGAGGTTACTTTTGCGTCTATCAAAAAACTTTTACGGTTATTCCCTAGGTTTTAATGCATATTATCAGTACAAAAAAAAATTTTACTCAACGACTTTCAGGAAACGAGTTTCCGTCTTTCGGAAAAAAAGATCAGAGGTGTTTTCCATTTTTTTTTGAGAAATCTATACAAGATATAAAAAATCTTTTACGGTTATATACGGTTATATAAAGGTTCAATGCATCTACCCTATTTTGTTCCAAAGCATAATTAATAACGGTTGTCGAGATAGAAGGTCTCCCGTTTTTAGAAATTTTTGAAATGTCGGTATGCATACTCTTAACATTACTTACTGTAAATTAATACTGATTCAAAAGTTATTCATAGGTACAAAAATACATAATACAAGAATATGATACTAAATTGATAACATGTAGCTACCTACATTAACTGAAAATAACGTGTTGTAATTTTTGCTAGTCGGGTAATTTGTATAATTTTGTAACAATTTTACAATAAAAATAATTATTATTCGATATATTTTCGGATATATATTCACTAACAACGAGGGTTGTCAACCGTACTAGAGTATAATAATAATATTGAAAGTGAGTTGCAAGAAATATATGGATCGCAAAATACTATATATTTTTTTTGGCAACTTTAAAACTAAGAAAATATCAACCAAATCCGCTTCACTTGTAAAATTTAAACGCAGTTTAAGAATTATATCATTGCCTGCAGTTTTCGACTGACGAATGAGTGTGTAATTTACATGTAATGTAATTTGAAAATTGAGAAAACCACACTTTTCTAGCAAATAAAAATATTATAAAATTCAAGCAGTTCATAAAATTACAGTTTTTATTTAAATAGATAAGTAGATATTTATTTATTTATTGCACATGAAACAGATACAGTCACAAAAACAAACATTGGCAGGTACATTAATACAAAAATATCAATACACAAGACCAATTACATCCGTTCACAATTAGCACACACGCAAAACAAATAGATTACATTACATAGTTAAAAATATATATCTTATATCTATAAAACATTTATGGTAGGGAAGGAGGAAGCATGGGAAGAGGAAGAAGAAGAGGAAGAAAGGAGGGGATAATGAAGGAAGCAACAAAAAAAGAGTTAAGAACTGATATCAAGAACAATAAGATAATGTGTATGTTTTCTTTTATTTTCATAAAATTATCGAATTACACCCTGATACATATTTGTACACTTCATAACAAGCTTAAAAGCTTGTGTCGTGAAGTGGGGTATGTCGGCATCGAGGATCGAGCGCGTTAGCAACCAGGCTTCCGATAACTTTTTAAAATTACTTATTGATGCAGATGGAATAATCAGCTGAAAAAATGTTGACAACCCTACTTACATGTTTCAGCGCGTGTATACACAACGGTTTCCGAAGAAAAACCCATAGGAGTATTTACGATGATGTAGTATGAACCCCAAAAAACACAAAAACCCTTCAGAAATATGACGTACTTAATGTAGTTCTGGACAATTTACATTCAGACCTGCATTAAATTGTACCACAAATGTGTTATAGTTTTGTATTGTCTATGTGTTTATTGCTTTCATTCTTTTTTGTTGTGTTTATTGATTTATTGCATTTGATTTTGTGTTTGTAAACCTGACGATTCCAAGTGCCTTAAATATGGTCTACAGATGATTAAAAACCAATAAAAAATCCTCAAATAATAAAAGCTTAAACTTTTTAGTTGGATTTCAGTAGATGAATTATTTATAAAATGTTGAAATCATTGTCTATCCCATTTTAGATCCGCTTGCTTATTCGTATTTTTTAATCTATTCTAGTTCCTAATATAATTTACTCGAATACTAATCGATACAATTAATTTTATTTACAAAATTCAATTAGATTTGTGCTTTTATCCCTAAAAAAAATCCTGTGTGGCTTTTGTACGGCTTTTGTGGGGTTTATTTATTTTGAGCAATATGCTTATGGGTTTCGTACTGTTACAATATACAACGAGAGTGAAAGAGACGCACACACCCGCATGATTCGAAAAATTAAAATGAAAATAAATAATGTATAAATTTAGATTCCCCAGTTTCCATAGAGTGGGGAACATTATATTTTCTTATTATTTATTGAATTAATTTTTCTGGAATTTTGTTACATCGAATTATAAGTCCATGTGGTGCATTTTATCAGTATGATGCCAATCTTTCAAATGTCTCCCTTCAAAAATTATGTACCTAATCTATTAGTCTAAATAACACACGAATGATAAAGAAATTATAATTTTATTTAAAATGAAAAAAAGTTTAAGGTACCAATCATTATATTTTTCTAATACCACGGACCTGAAACAGCACAATTTTTGCACTGTTACTGGGCCGGTATTCTTTTATTCTGATAAAATCGACATTAATAATATTAAAAATAAATAAATAAATTATTAAATGGGTTCTCTAATTTCCAGTTATGGCAGACATTTTTTCCCGTACAAAATAAATATAATGTACACCCCGACACATAATGCGCCCGCTACACGCTCGCGAGTCACCGCGACCTTTTGGTGTTCATGAGTAAAAAGGGGTGCGGATGGATCGTTTGTCTTGACATTTTTTTTTTTTTTTTTTATTTATTATGACATAAACGGCCATACGGCCTTTGAAAAATACAAAATATAATCAAAAACAATAAAAAATTCTCACAATTGGTAGTGTAAGCGAATGTAGTACATGTAGTATTTATTAAGAATTTATTACAATCGTAAAAAAAATATCACTTAATATGGACAAAACTATACAACAAAAACAAAATATGACTGTAAAATATTCATGTGAAAATCAAAAAGAAAAAAGTCAAGAAAGAAATAAATATAAACAAAAAAAAAACGTACAAAACATAAAAAAAACAATACCAGAAAAAATAATAATAAAGATGTACGTAACCGACCGTTGACGCCTTTTTACTCATGAACACCAAAAGGTCGTGGTGACTCGCGAGCGTGTAGCGGGCCCATAACGGGACTGAGAGAGATTAGCAGCTAATTTGAGAAAAACCGGTGTTGAAAAATAACGCGTGATACAAGATACAAAAACTCCGTGTGACAAACTTTAAAAAATATCACCCACAAACAAGTTTAATTAATTCCGCAGGCAATGCTTTCTTTTATTTTTTTTTTACTAAATTACAATTAATATTGGTGTAAAGACAATAATTTATTCTCGTACCTGATCGATCTAATTTTTAAACACAAAAACAGAATTAGTATATATTCAACAGTATGACAGAGATAATTATTATTATCTATTTATTATATTATATATTTATTTATTTATTGCTTCAACGGACTCAAGATATTTTCAAAATTTACAACGTTAAAGTTAAAAAGTTAATAATATTAATACAATGAATTATTATATTATTATAAAAATAGGGAACTATTTCCCCATACCCCGTGCACGAAATCATCCATCCGGAAGGGATTAATCCAGATTCGCGTACGAATCCGGATTCACTTGTCGTGGGAAGGCACCCTTAGAAGCTAAGTAGGTATTATATAGGACATTAGATTATAGGTAGCTTTGTTAAAATCAGCTGAGATGTACAGTAGGGGGGGGGGGGGGGGCAACAAAAATTTACAAAATTGATATAGGATGAAAAACGCGTAAATAGCGCCGTAGGCGAAATTTTATTGTGAGACATGGTGAGGCCTCGATGTGGTTTGGTTTATTTGAAAATGTACATAATAATTTGCACAATATTATGTACGAAAAATGTTTTCTATAAAACGTAATAAATAACGCCGCAGGCAATTTTTTCGTTAAACAATTGTATTTTGATGGATTTTTTATACTAATTTTACATTTATGACATAGTGACAAAATGTGCGGTAATAATGTGATTTTTTTGCAAGGCTATTATATCATTTAGTATGAAGAGATATAATATACGTACACCAATTTCTAGGGGGGGGGGGCAGCTGCTCCCCCTGCCGACGCCCATGCTTTATAGCATTTAATTCAGGTGTGATACGAGCCATCCGTGGTTTGAAATGCAGACTGGACCATTCGTCTAATTTTCTAAACTGTTGAAATAGTTTAGCAGTTGTCCTTTGAAGCGAGTTAACATAGTGACTTTAGCAGTACAAGGAGCAACTCGTTTTTTTTTTTTTTTAAATAGAGCATAACAAAGGATGATCGTAATAGATTTTGTGGCCAGTGAATAAATTTTGGTAAAATACCCACCACTCAATGATTTGGCACCCTTTAATAAGGTGATTAAAAATGTCTAGACGATTGTATGGATGCCACTGGCATTGAATAACTACAAATGTTTTAGTATTACTGAGTTCATCACCATATGGGAGTATAATAAAGTATATTTATTATACTATTTTATTAGACAAGTGTATAATTCATTCAGTAAGCAACAGCACATACAAATACAATGTGTAAATTTACTGTATCCAACTATTACCGTAATTTTTATAATACGCTTACCAAAAATATCCCTGAAATTTTTAATCGCCGAAATATGCGCGAACCAATTCCAAGAATTATAAATAATTCATGTTGATTAACAATTTAATTATTAATTAACGTAAATGGAAATCCCTAATTAGGCGTAGTGTTTAATACATTTTATTATCTTCAGCCACACCGCATAATTCTCCGATATGTCTAGCATTTCCTCAGAAATGGGACTAATTTTAATTACCTATACATAAATATATAGTGTAATGATTATATTCTTATGGAGAATATTTAAGTAAGTAAGTATTATACTCGTATAAAGTAAAGTCTGATTTGAAAGGAATGGAAACGTTTGGAAGAGGTCTTTATCCATCAGAGGAGAGATCAGGGCTGAAGAAAGAGAGGAGAGAAAGATACACGTATGTACAACACCGCAAGCTTTAAGTTTAATGTGAATATTCATGGCTTATCAGGTTTGTGAGGCCCAGATGCTTTTAAAAAATGGTGAGAATAACTATGGAATTATATAAGTTAATAGCTGTAGATACCTACAATGGGCATGTAGTTTTTTTATAAGTTTAACCATCTGGGTATTTCTAACAGTAAACCACAATATTGTCAGCATACATGTGGATAGTGTACCTATACGATAATGATAAACTTAACCCTTTAAATGCTTGTAACTTGAGAACCCCTGGGTAGGTTAAACGCTACGAGTATTTAGGTATTTCATCACTTTGTGTTCAACACATAAATAATCGTAATATTAGTTCTAAGGACCCATAATAAATAATGTCATCTAAAAGTACATATGTTTATTTACATTCCTGCACACTCGAAATTTGATTTGTTTATGTTAAGATATGTATTTCACCATATAAATACATAATTGCTGAACAATGAAACTTAACCCTACATATTATACACAATTTATCATACATTATATCCCCACAATATGGATTGCCTGCATTAGAATTCATAGAATTCATAAGAATTCTAGGAAAACCGTAGGATATTTTTCTGACCGGAGAAGGGAGGAAAGAAGATAGTTTTCAAAAAACTTTGCAGTGATTGGAACATGGAGTTCACGATTTCTGAAGGTAGTCTTTTCAAAGATCTATCTTCAAACGTCAGAGACAATCAGAAAACTATTGTTTCTTGATTTTCGGGTAAACCGTGTGAAGATAAACTTGATCGACGTTTCGACACTCCTACTGGTGTCTTCCGAAACGTCGATCAAGTTTATCTTCACACGGTTTACCCGAAAATCAAGAAACAACGTCAATCGCACACAGTGAAAACCTGCAACATTTACTAATCAGAAAACTAGTTTGGAAAATCAAGTCGAATCTCAACAGTTTTAAAAATTAAATGTTTGTATCGAGAGAAGGGCAGAAAATTGTCGCCAGTATAGATGGAAGCCCAAGGTACTTTAATGCGAGTTTATAATAGATATAGGTTTTATTAGATATGAATATCTAAGTTGTTCTTTCAGCGTATACAAATAACTACCTATGTAAATTTACTGTATTTGGTTAGAAGTTAATAATTTATAAATATTCCTATAATATAATACCTATAGACAGTTAGACTGTAGTGTATAGGCATCATTGTTAAATGCTATTGTAAAGTGGAGATGGCATTGTTTGATTTAGGTATGACGTAATGAGTCTGCATTTAGCATATTTATATTGTGACTAGTATTTAATATACAGAAGCCTGCTATTAAACATGCAAAAATATTGGCAGTCCACGGTTAGAAAAATTGGACTGCATCTATGTAGTGCTATTGACATAATTATTTAACAGGGCCCTTAAGGCAGAATAAATTCTTAATTGTAAAAGGTAATAAAAGTCATCACATGGGTTTTTAACTACCAGTTTTTAATATTTTTTCATTTTAACCTTTAAAAATGGACTTCCACCATATACCGTCGGTCGGTCGAAAATCTTAGTAGGTTATAGGTATTACTGATAAAGATGATAAAAAAATCACAACAATATGTTTATGTTTCTCAAATCACATTGAAATAAATTGGTACAAAACTAAAAGGTATGGTAATTCTATTCTGGCTTGTAGAACTAATCGTTTATTTTATTATACAAATTATATGTGTCTGGAAGATTTCCTTATAATGCTGAAACTTAATCATAAGAATGTGGTGGGATATATGTACTATACCTATAGGTATCTTATTTGTGCATTTTGTATCATAGTGTTTTATGTTGTATTGTATTATAATGTACTAGTATGTGCTGTGTACCGTAGCTACTGTGTGGCTAAAATTTTAAGTGGTTCGTATGAGTAGATATGTGAGATGTTTGTAATTATTAGGTATATCATGTACATTGTACACATTATATCAGTGGTCCGCAAACGTCAAACCACGGGACGAAAACTTCGGTACATAACAAATAACATTTATTCACTGGCCAGCTGTGTGATGATGATGATGATGATGACCGTTGCTTGTATTAGTCATCTTTTCCATCGACTTAGCTAAAGCGTAGTGCAGCTTTTTTCGTAGGTATAACAGTGACACACTTACAACTTTATCGTTTTGGTTCTCAGGTAGCCTACTACCGCTTTTTTCAACCCTCATCGATCCTGAAATTCGTCCCATCTATGTAGCTATGACTTTACGCAGGAAAGGATGGGTGGAAAAACTTTGTTCTATAGCTCCGGACTGTAAGACAAGGGGGGAGGGGGGGTTGGCGTTATACCATCCAAATTGGTTGTTGCGCACCACACCATTTTCATACGTTTTTGATGTCCATCCATTGACTTCGCATAGCTGTTGATACATTTCTATAGCCATAGTGTCCTTATAAGACGCAGCAAACGAAACACAGAACACAGAATGTAACTCACCTGGTGGTAGCGGTGAGAGAAAACTCCAACACGAACGGCTACCAAACTACTTACGGGCACAGACAGCTCGGAATGGTGGGCTTTGTTGGCGGTGAACTAACCAGAGCCGGATGGGGGGAGGGTGTAATTTTTTTTTATTCTGTGCGAGCGAATGCCGCCCATAGTCCCCGGCCTGCTCGGCCTTTTAGCAAATCCGGCCCTGGAACTAATCTAGAGACCGACGTTAGCGGAGGCTGCGTTAAAGCTTTCCTCACCACTCCATCACCTTGGACGAAAAAAAGGATATATGAAAGTGTCTCGTATATCCTTTCGTAAAAAGAATAATCATTAAATGGTTTTTCATCTTGTAACTACTGCCTATATATCACGGTCATTGTAACAAGTATTGAGGTTATGTCACCAACCACAATGTTGACACAATATTTTGCTATAACGGGTACAAGACCAAACACATACTTACTGTACAAGTATATTAGTCCAAGAGCCCGCTGCTTAATTTATGACGTATCTGTTTTTTGATCGAAATGTGGTATAAACGGTAGCTTACCAATAGGGTATTACATCGCACTAGGGTTGCCTATCAAAATCTTGCCGCAACCCCCCCTGCCCCCCCCAGAAAAGGTTCCTCTTCGCGGTTTTTCGCATTTTATAGGAATATGGTAAGAGATAGGAGAAAGTAGTCAATGACAAAAATAATCCTTGCTAAATTCTCTACAAAAAACGTGAAATTAATTTTTTCGTAGAACTAGCAGTTTACCCGCAATGGCCGGTCCAAAACTGAAATTCATTTAAAATACAAAAAAAATGTATTTAAACTAAATTGGTTGAAAATCGATAAGAGCTACAGGAAAATAGTCAGAGAACGAATTAATTACCATAGTCTTAGCTAGAAAACGAGCTATAACTTATGTTCATACATGTAATAATTTCGGAGTTATTACAATAAAACTCAGTGACGAAAATTCTTAAAATTCAGTTTTTCATAAAATAACCAGTGATATAGCGCCGCAGGCCAAAATTTTTTTTCCATAAAATGTTAGTAATAATGGGTGGAAGAATGTGAAAGAAAAAAAATCAAACTTTTTTTTTATTTTTTTCAAAAAATATCCTGTTTTTTGACCGGCCATTACGGGTAAACTACTAGTCCTATGAAAAAATTGACTTAACGTTTTTTGTAGAGAATTTAGCAAGGATTATTTTTGTCATTGACAACTTTCTCCTATCTCTTACCATTTTCCTATAAAATGCGAAAAACCGCGAAGAGGGTCCTTTTCGGGGGGGGGCAAGGGGGGTTGCGGCAAGATTTTGATAGGCAACCCTAGTGCGATGTAATACCCTATTGGTAAGCTACCGTTTATACCACATTTCGATCAAAAAACAGATACGTCATAAATTAAGCAGCGGGCTCTCGGACTATATGTACTATGGATATGAAACATTATTGTTTGCATCCAATAGAGTGAGTGTATGGATGGTGCCTCGACACTGAATTGGTGATTCGAAGGAGGACGATGTCCATTGTCTAACCCAATATCACAAGTCGTGATTCGCAACGCAACTGCATAGTGGAATTGTTCAAGACATCATGAAATTGTTTCACTGTATACACTCAGGTCACTTGTTATTGTTAAATTGGAGTACTTATGCATATTTTTTTACAGGATTTAAAGAAACAATTGAAGCACACCGATGAGTATAGTGAACATTGTACATACCACAAAATTAGAAAATAATGGTCACTAATTATTGAAAGAGTCGCCACAATAAAATGTGGCGGTGGGCTGGTCATGTCGCCCGCAGCTAAGACAACAGATGGACAAAACGCCTCCTGTGCTGGCGTCCTAGGACTACCACAGCTCCGATGAAGAGATGACATCGCGAAACATGCCGGTGCAACATGGATGCAAGTGGCCCAAGATCGTTTGGCATGGAAAGGGATGGAGTAGACCTATGTCCAGGAGTGGATTTCAACGGGATGAAGAAGAATGATCACTAGGGTGAACTTATCGCTATACAGCGAATTTTTCCGTGTGTAGGTACTTACACCAATCCTTATGTTTAAGTTTTTTAAAACGATAAATATTAAAAATTTGTACGAGTTGAGTTTCCTAATGTTTTGATAATATCAAGGGATTATTCTTAGTAAAGAAAACATTCAATCAAATCTGATTTATTAGGTTTTTTAGTGATTTTGAAGTTACGAGTACATCACTGACTGCAGAACAAAATACCTTAACAGTTACAATAACTGCTGCATAATATATTAGAGTTCTATAGTTCAAGACTAATTTTTTGTACCGATTAGGTATAAAAGGATCTATCTACTATATCCACATACTGAACAAAACAAGAAGTAAAGATGAATACCACATAAACATGTTCCTTTTGTTTTATCAAAGTTAGTGTCACTGTAAAACCAGTAAACCACAGATATGATACTCGCTAATACACAATACCTCTCTATATGACAATACGAGTAAGTAATCTATGCGCTTATCATTTCATGTATATTGGTTGCTATTATCAACTCCCAGAGGGGAACACAAATGTCCTAAAGGAATTGACACGTTTTATAAACAAACATTGTATATCCGTATCAACATTGCGAGTGCCTGGGGTTGTGACGATTACTCAGTTTCCTGAAAATCATATCAAAACATTACTATTTGATAATTCCGTGATTTCAGAAATGAGGAATGCATATAAAGCAGCGACATGTCTTTTCCTATCTATATCCTCACGCCACGTCCCTTGCAGGGTAGGCAGAGAGGACAGAGCGCCAGCCAGTCCTATCCTTGTACACACTCCTAACCTCCGTCACATTCATGCACGCTCCCCGATTCCTTTTATTCAAAACGCGTCCACCCTTTAGGATCTGGTCGACATGATCGGACCAGGTCAGTCTCGGGCGGCCGCTCTTCCTCATCCCTCTTCGCTCACTCAAATATATATTTTTTGTCATCCTGTCATCTTTCATTCTCTCAACATGCCCAAACCGTTTTAGTTTATTCACTTTCATTCTTGTCACAACACCAGTCTTGCAGTCACTCATTTCCCTGTGTCATATCTTTTCCACATCTTCCCAAAGCTTATAGGCTGATTAGAAGTGATAATAGTATTCAGACACTAGACCAAATCTAACCTTAGCCCACTCGTTTGGAGCATAATTACATGAGGCAACCCTATGGCAAAGTATTACCCCGAGTGTATTTTGAATCACATTTTGATGTATCATATTTTTAGCGGGCGGAACTTATACAGGGTGATTGGTTCCGCTGTTCTGATATTTGGAGAGGTGATAGAGGATGAAAAAATATGAAAAAAAGTTAAGAGGATGCATATCCAAAAATCAATCATTTTGGAGATATGGCCTTTTATTATTAGCATTTTAATCAAAAGCTTAAATTATTTACTATGATTTCTCGTTGGTTTTGTCAAAATTAAGTCAGTAGTTTAAGAGTTATTGGCAAAAAACCTAAATGAGAAATTTTCATACTCCTCGATTTTCAAAAGGCCATATCTCCAAAACGGTTGATTTTTGGATATGCATCCTCTTAACTTTTTTCATATTTTTTCATCCTCTATCACCTCTCCAAATATCTGAACTGCGGAACCAATCACCCTGTATATGCTAGTGGGATTGGCGTTTCGTGTAGTATTATTTTATCACGAATATAATGTAAAATCTACATATTAACATAGTATATTATGTTGTCATTAATTATGATTTGTTTGATTTAGATCGTAATACAGTACGTCATAAACACATTTATAAACATCATGCGTAATAAAGCGTATGACAAAATCACACAACCACTTTTCGCCACTGCCACTGGTGCCTGGGTATTTGATATTCTGCCTACATAAATTCTCAAAAGGTTTTTTTTATTATTATTATTTATTGATTTATACATAAACGGCTAAAACCAAATTTTTTATTTATAGTTTCATTTGTCAATTAACACTAGAGCACTACATAGCCTCCAACCAAAGTACCTAAAGTAATCACAATATAGGTAATAATACATACACATACATACATATCCACGTCCGCTCCCTATGTGGAGCATGTGGTCGTCACCCAGTTTTTCCAGGCATTTCTGTCCTGGGCCAACTCCGTTGCCTGTTCCCATGTCATTCCACCCTGGCGCAGCTCTGATGTGAACAGCCTCTGGATGGTCATTGCAGGCCTGCCCTGACGTCTGTTGCCTTCAGGGCGATACTGGAGACAGCTGTTGTTATTGCTGTCGGCGGGCATGCGTAGAACGTGCCCGAGCCAGTTTAGCCTACGGGTCTGTATCACTTGGGTGATAGGTGGCTGCCGCGTTCGACTCCTGACTTCATCATTTGTGACATAGTCAGACCATCTGACTCCCAGTATTCGCCGCAAGTATCTGTTCTCAGCGCTGAGTAATTTTCTGTTATGTGCTTTAGTAAGGTGCCAGGATTCACATCCATACAAAAGTATTGGCATTATGCACGCGTTGAGAAGTCGGCATTTGGTCTTTATGGAGTACACTGTAGATAATTATAATTATATACTTATATAATTTGAATGTATAAGATTAGGCATAGAGTATATGGTTGGCGCAGTTGGTTGAGGCGGCAGTCTCTCGAGGGGGAGGTGCCAGGTTCAAACCCCAGCGCTGGCGATGTATTTCCACACTTTGCGATACAGGCTTTTAGCCTAGTGCAAGGTGTGAAGGAAAGTATTTGGGTTTGTGTTTGCAAACCCAGATCCTTTAATATATCTTATTAAAGTCAGTATTGAGGTTCACCACCCATTCAGAATGTCTCTGTTTAGAATAGGACGAGACGGTGGTGTGTGTAAGCAAATACGTATATAAAAAACGTAATGTGCTCATGTAATTATTATATGCGTGATTTTAACTAAGTGATTTGGTCCCATGTAGTTTCATCATGTGACCGATATGACATATGTCTCTGGTGGCACTTTATTTAATTAGGTTTAGGGAAGGTTTGGGTGTAATAATGTCCGACATTATGAGGGGTATTGTGGGGGTTTTACGAATTTATTTATAGTAGGTACCTGCACTTTTTTATTGTCATCGCTTTTGAGAGTCTCCTTTAGGTCGAACGATTAAAAATATAAGATACATTGAATCATACATATGCGTGGACCAATCGCATATTTTTTATTAGGTATCTAATAGATAATGCACACTTTTCACAACTTTCTCCATTTTATTGGAAATACCTCAGTGTTACGGATGGATGACAAATTTTGTGAACAATTCATGAATATCAAGTATACCTATTACCTACACCCATTTTTCCATCAAGACACATCCATAGAGCAAAAAGGATGCAAAACTCATAAAGCTTCCTCGTCGCATCCTAAATAGAGAAACATTCAGAATACCTATATGGTATTATATTTCTTTATCTCATTTTTTTTGCGTCGGTAAGAGGTATTTGATTTTTAAAATCGTGGAATATTCGCCTAACGTGTTTTAATTTTTCGTTAAATATGTTCCGCCGTCTGCATGCATACATTACATTAAAATAACTATATATTATACTGCATATAGGCTACATACCTATGTATGTCTAGATTTGTATACACTATATAGGGTGTGGTCAGTGTAACGTAATATGTTAACCTTTGTCTAAAAAGTACCACGAAAATAATTGTATTCATTGGGGATTATACAGGCTGCTTGAATTGCGGTAATCAAATGATATAATTACATTATTTTTTACTTGTGCCGGAGAAAACCCCAGAAGCGAAAAATATGTTCATTTGGTACTCGTAGGTAAGTATCATTTTTATACTTGAAGGCGGGACTTATGACGACACACTTTTTAGTTTATCATTATTATTTCGTATGGATTCTGGCACCGTTGGGCTGCAACGTCAGAAGATAAGAGAATTATGCTACCTGTTACATATGTATAGGAGACATGTACCCTACAGAGGAACATCCAGGCTTCCAAGCCATTCAAGGGCATTGGGTGTGGCATTGTGGATATCTGCATATGGTCCAGGAAATGCTCTCAGAGGACAGTCTTCGAGAATGTTGCACCGTGAGATTGCACCGGCTCTCCGCAGTGACAGGCAGGAGCATCCCGCATGTGCTATCTGTGGAGCATTTGAGCACATCGTCCATGCTCGGTACTTTTCAGTATACTATGATGTAGAAAAGTGTACATAACATATCTGATATCATTCTTGGTTGATATACAAACTCATCAGGCTAATAGCACTGGACAACATTCACCTATCCAGATGTTTTCTCCTATTTTTTAGCTCTGCCTTATTTTCGTTACACTCTGTACAAATTATACTCGCCCCTATAAGCTGGAATTAGTTTTGTTTCGTGATGGTGTTTTAGTTTTCGCTGAAATATTTTAGCCACGATAATAATTCACCTAATTAATCTAATTACACAAAAAGCACAAAGCCTCAATATTCATAGGTCTATATTAAAAATCCGACATTGCCCGTAATCTATCTAATACTTAGCTTTTTCGTTGCAATTTTTCAAGTTTATTTTTCGTACAAAATATTGTAGATATTAATTTCCATGTTGTTCGTTCTTCGGGTTTCCTTACTGCGTGTAGAGTGGTTGAATAACCGAGCTCTCGGCAGCGATACTACTGCCATCTTCAGGGTGAAGTAGTTTTTGTATGTAAAAGTCCGTTGAGGTATCAGTAATTACACGAAGTAAGGAAAGCCGAAGAACGAACAATATAGAAATGGATCATCTCACACGATTAAACCCGAAAAAAAAACAAGTTTACATATGGATCATCGTGAAAACCTGCAACTACTAATATAGAAATGGATTCATCACGCTGCGAAAGCCTATAAGATTATTGTAGATATTGTTTTATTTTCGACGGACTTCCAGTCGAGTTTCACTAAACTGTAAATTTTATGAATCAAATAAATAACTCAACACAACTCAAAAATATATCTAAGGGAGCTTGGATTGAAAATAATAGAAATCTAAATTCTTTAGCTTTGTTTGTTGATGCTCTTTTATTTGTTAGGTATGGTTCTCTACATGAGAGCCTTATATGATTCCACGAGCTAAGGGCAAAAGCAAAATATTTAATACTAACAGCAATATTATACAACTTCAGTATAAAAGAAAACAAACTATCCTACTTTCTGTTTTGATATGAATTATTATGTTTCTTCTATTAATCTCGTAATTAATTATTATTGTGGGAAATTTAAAGGTCATGTAGGCGTACCTACGTACGTACTAGGAAAATGGGGAGGTTGTACGTACTAGTCCAGGAAATTTACAGAAGGTCAATGCATCCTCGGGTAATTAACTAATGTAATATTTTAGATACAACGGAGATATTCTAGGATGGTGATGCGAACCTAGGAAACTATAAATTGAGTTCCCAACGTGCCTCGACTGACTGACAAACTACGGTATAAATTCAGCTGACTTATAATATCCAACAACGGATAAGTAAAAATTCGGTGGTTTGACCGTCGTAGAAGTATGGAATACTAACTAATGAATAAGTCGGCCCTTTGGTTTCCTTCGGCTTAATTTGTCACAGATTCGTGCTGCATTCAAGATTAATAATTGCGTAATTGGCCAAAGTTTCTGAAAATCGTAAGAGGCAATAATTGATGTATTTAGAGGAAAATCAAAGAGTCTTGAAGTTCACTGTGAGTAGAATGTGACTCTTGATTCTAAATCACGTCAGATCAAACTCTCATAAATTCCGCTATCTCACAGCTATCTCATTTCAACGGCATTTATACCAGATTCATCCTTCTTCAACCATATCCAAAGCAAATCTCTGTAGCATGCTTGTAGATACATATAATTCTTGGATATTGTGAGTACTACATATTGTCAAATACAAACAGACAATATTCTAGCATTATCTTGTACTGGTTATTATGGCCGCCGTAGGCTTAGTTAGTACATTTTGATAAGCTTGTAATTGACTAGCTAATCTCTAATGGTGTATACAGTTAAGTTGGAGTTTTCTGTCAGATGGTAATGGCATTGATATGTGATTACTAAGAGCTACTGATGTCCTGACATTATACAGTCCCATATCAAGTAGGCACTCCCTGACTGATAGTCACGATTTATCTCTCGTCACACGGGGATTGAACGGCTTTTTTATTGATAAGCACCACAGCATAAATCTAACTTAACACTATGAAAACATATTTTTATACCTGGAATACCAATAAACTACCACTCCTTACACGTTTCTTTCTAAGAACACAGGTAAGTCATCAATCTTGTCACTCAAAATAAGTCTTGGACCTCTTCTCACGTAATTCCTAACGCTCTGATCTCCCTGTCATATAATAATAATAATAATATATTTTTTTTATTCAACAAAGTAGTACATATTACATTTCATACATACATATACAACAAAGAATGCTTCGTGTGTCCTGGACTGAACATAGAACCAACGAGTCCATATTACGGGAGCTCCACGTAGATACTCGGCTCTCCACAATATGCCAACAACGTATGCTTCGTCTTTTCGGACATCTATCAAGACGCGAAGAGACCAACCTAGAAAGAACGGTAATGCTAGGCAGTATACAAGGCAGGAGACCGAGAGGCAGATCGCCGATGCGTTGGAGCGACCAAGTGAGGGCAGCCACAAACACCACTCTACACGAGGCCGCACATCTGGCCATGGATAGAGACTCGTGGAGGAGGATCGTCAACTGCGGGAATGAGAGTCGCGACCCTCAGTCATGAGGATATACGACACCAGCACCAGCGTATACATCAAATCAACAAGTTTTTTAACGCACTACCTTCCCAAAAAAGTGTAGGTACTTATGTATATGGGAAGGGATAGCCGCCTCTAAATAGAAACGATATACAGTGAAAGAAAGGTTAAAAAGAGCGTTCGCTAGATAGATCACTCACTCACGAGTGGATTGCTTCTAGGTAATGATAGAATAGAGCGTTCGCTAACTATCATGTAGGTATTCTTAAAACATGGCCCGGCGGTCCATAGTTTTTGGCGAATTAGAATATAAATTTAAAATCCAACAACTTATTATAAATTTAGAAATCAAAAAGAATAATTATTGCTGAAGGAACAGTGCACGGTAAAAAGACACGATTTCAACGAATTGAAAGAGATTGAACTTTATTCATTCCCAAAACATAGGACAAGCCACTCCCAAGTTTTCTCTAAGTACCTATGCCTACAATTCCTTAACCACTTTATGGATCCGTTCTCTTAATATCTTTAGGCAGTTAATATTAATAAAATTTATTGGACCGCCCGTAAAGCATTGATGAAAAAGTGTGGCGATACATTAACTATGTGCGAGGAGTACCTTAAGGGCATTACACCAGGAATGACGTCACAGTCTTTTCCCACGGCAATAAGGTTCAAAATTGCGTGACAATCGCATGATAAAATGGTAAAAATATCGTTTTTCCATTTTTTGGGGTTAATTTTGCGTCTATCAAAAAGCTTTTACGGTTATTCCCTAGATTTTAATGCATATTATCAGTACAAAAATAAAATTTTACTCCGCGACTTTCGGGAAACGAGTTTCCGTCTTTCGGAAAAAAAATCAGAGGTGTTTTTTTTTTTGAGAAATCTATACAAGATATAAAAAATCTTTTACGGTTATTCCCTAGATAAATGTTCAATGCATCTACCCTATTTTGTTCCAAAGCATATTTAGTAACGGTTGTCGAGATAGAAGGTCTCCCGTTTTTAGAATTTTTTTAAATGTCGGTATGCACTATTCTTATCAGTAAGGATGGAGTAATCGACGATTGTCGGAATTTTACCGATTAATCGGAATTTCCAAACATGGATCTGATTATGCTCCCTAAAGTCACGTATTGGGAAGACTAGAAAATTTGTACAACGGTAAAATATTAAGAAGAGCTTTTTGCAATAACAAATTAAATGAGGAACAATGTGAGTAAGTATAATAATATTATATGTAAACTTTGGACGTATGATAGGATAGGAATAGGTGGTATTTTATCCTCCCTTCTTATCCTGAAAGAAACTAGGTATTACAGATACTTACTACAAAGAAAACAAATCACGTTAACTTTTGCAATAAGTCCACCCTTTAACAAACTACACTATTGTCACTAACAGGTATGTTCATGGTTTATGGATTAACAGTTATGTTCAAGTAAAAAAAGTATAGTCGTGTATCTACATAAATAATCGCCAGATATCTCCATATTTAACCCGTGATTATTTAACTACGAGTATTATATAATCGAAATCGTAATCGAAGATTATAATCGCAATCATATGTAATCGATAATCATCGCATCCCTAAAGATAATAAAATGTTTTTGGCGATTAATATCGTAACATTTATTAACCCATGAAAGATAAAAAAACATTTTTTTGTAGTTATAAAAGTTGTCTATAAGTATCAATACCTATATAGCTGAATTGGTATACGTAGTTGTAATCTATTTAATGATATTCAACAATTAATTGATCATTATAATAAACTGGAATGCAATGCGTAAATATTAATTCTATTATTAGCATAGTTACGTTGTAGTTTTTCCTACTACGTTATTCTTGATGTTGATCCATCAATCTCGTAGAATTATATCAGTGAGCAGGAAAACAGTGAAGCTTATTGTGAATTTACGTACTAGTTACGTTTACGGATTGTTTACACTACTGTTGTTTTGTTAGTCCTGTAAAAACAGGAAAAATTAAAAGACACAACATAAAACATTTAATTAAAGTCAGTATTGTGGTTCGCCACCCATTCAAAATGTCTCTGTTTAGGATGCGACAAGACGGTTTTGTGTGTAAGTATATATACACATCCATAAAACGTAATGTGGACACCCGTACACTTGTCACTGGTTACCACAATTTGTAAAACATACTACATACTATTGTGCAGAGTATCATATATATATATCTCTCTCCCTGGGCAATTATTATTTCCACATGATGGTGGGGTCTGCCATTCTTGTCTTTTCTTGCCTCACAACCTCACGTCACCTCCGCTGGGGTCTTCCTCGGGATCTCCTACCAGGGACAACCAATGACTGTGTATCATATACATTTTCAAATAAACCAAACCACATCACGACCTTCTTCAGTATGTCTCACAAATATATTTCGCTTGCGGCGCTATTTATACGTTTTTCATGCTAGGTATATCAAATTTATGAACTTTTGTTGCCCCCCCTCCCCCTCACCTAGCTCCGAGCCACAATATATTCTATTTTGCAGGTTGCATCTCCAAGCCAGAGATTCGACCCGAATATTTTATTTGATAGGTCGCTCTCTAACAACTGTGTTATGTCTGTATTTTAGTATACATTCCTAATCACAAGCGCTTTATCAAACATGATACGAATGCAAAACCATTAGTAAATATAGCAGTTTTTATATTGGTTAGTATGATAACCACAAATATGCGTTTTAACATCATTGCACATATACTCACTCGCACTCGCATAGTAAACAGTTTAATTTCGTAAGATAAAGTCATATTAGACTATGCTAGGTCAAATCTGACTAAAGTAAAAGGATCTTGCTTAACCTACGTCCTCCATACAAAAAAAAATACTTCCTTGCAGACTACTCGTACATACTCGTATTAGCTGCAAACAATTCACATAATAGTTTTTTTTTTTATTAGATGGGGTGTATTATGTACTGCGACCTATAAGATTTATTGTACTCCCCCTACTTTGCCTATCTGGTGACTACCCAGTTAGAGCAGCCTCTCTAGTCCTAGACGTCTTATGAAGTTCATCACTCGGAGGGGGTCTAGGGTGGGTAATGATTCCACCTCTATCTGGTGCTTGCCCAAAGTTCTCAACCTCTCAGTCTCCCAGAAGATAGTGGGGAGTTTCCTCCTCCTCCTCACATAATAGTGAAAAAGTGCGATCCACAAAATAGACTAAAACTAAAAACTATGTTACGTGGTAACGTATTAGTGAATTTATGCTATGCTACGAGTATGTCACTATAATGACTATGGACTCCATGATTTTTTTTATTTATTATTTATTTATTCATTCTTTAAGCGAACATTACACACATTCTACAATTCGACATAATACGCAATTGTAATTATAAATATTAAATAATCAGTAATAAGGGCGAACTAATCAATATACAGGGATTTCTTTCAGTCAACCCAAGGCAAGTTACTTTATTTGTAGGAAATCACTTTTTTTTTAAATCTCTAGTGCAAAAAGATCTGTACATAATTTATAAGAATATCTAAAATGAAACAACTTGATGAGAAAATTAAAGCATAACATAATCGATTTTTTTCTTTGTTGATGTGGCTTCGTTTAAGATAGCATAGATTGATACGTGGGAAGACTTGCTTTTAGTACAGCTATATCGGATTTTTGTATGTGTTCGCATAACTCCCGCATTTTACGATGGATTGCTGTGAAAATTCACAAAAACTTTCTTACCGATTTGCATTACGTTTTAAAATCGCCATTTTTTTAAAAAATAAGCTTTTACTAAGAGGTGTCATGATGATGAGAGGATCCAAGGGTTGTGTGGGGTCATGTGTGGTATCGTATAAAAGGGCGTTGGAAAAGGATTTCAGCTCTCCAGCTCAAGCCATTGGGACACACCGTACCGTTGCGAAGCACGGGTAACTCAGCTAGTTAGTATGTAAAATGAAAAGTTAATTTTTTTAATATTTTTTTTGTGTCCAGTCGGTTATATTATTATTAAATTGTTGATAAGAATTAAACAACATGGTGATATCAAGGAGTGGATAACAATGTTATTGTTGTACTATATGTAGTACTTATATTATATTACAGATAGGACGACATCCTGTATAAAGTACCTACTGCTATTAATATAATAATCATAATATAAATACAAGAAAATAACATTTTATTAATTTAGCTTCATTTGCCGAAAACCGCAAACAGTTTGCAGTGTTCTATGTGGCGACATATTTCAGAAACGCAAAACTACTCGTAATTGAAAATGGGACTGAATCGTTTGGATTATTTGAATTAATCTGATTACGGGACGAGTCTCCCAACGTTCAAAATCGCACGACAGAATTTTATAAAAATGAAATTTTATGTCTTTCGGGGATAATTTCGTCTTATTCATTTTTTTCTGTAATTTAGTAGATTTTACCATGAGAAAGTTTTTTCCTGTGCGTCTATCGCGTAGGGAGATTTTTGAAAAGAGTTTCTTTAAAAAATCTAGGAATCTATACAGAATATAAAAAATGTGTTAAGTATGGTATGTAAGTAATATGAATATGGAAAGTTCAACGCATCTACTCTATTTTTTATCAAAGCTATATTCAGTAAGGTTGTATGCGGGTGTGATATATGAATGTTCTGGAAAATATCCTTAGAGCGATACTCACTAACTTAATTCCTGAAAAATTGTTTATACTTTGGCGTAATGTAGTTCTGGACATTATACATCCAGACCTGCATTGAACTAAGCTTTGTTTTGTGTTTTAAGTTTTGTTTTGTCACCATGTGCTTTTTGATTGTATTATTTTCTGCCGTAACTGTTTATTGATGTATCGCTTTTTTTATGATGTCTGTTTATTATGTAAACCTGACGGTTCCAAGTGCCTTAAATGGGGCCTACGGATGATTAGAGAACAATAAATAATAAAAGTCCTAGAGTGTCATTTAAACAAAGTCAGTTGTGTATTTACTCTCTTCCAGAAACTTTTATTGCAGCTTTTCTGTTGTGAAATTGATACCATGACGCTTGACTTGATAAAATCATAGAAAAACCTAATTTTCCTTAACAAGCACATATGTAGTATTAAATGCAATACATTCAATGCCAGCGACATCTTTATAAATATTATTAAAACAACTTTATGTTTTATTGGTAGACAGTGTAGACCTTTCAAAAGTTTCTGTACGAGTATGTTTGTTACAAAGCTTCTGTCTCGCTATGAATATATTCTAGTTATCATGGGCGTCGGCAGGGGGCGGGTAGTGCTATTAGTTGTGATGTTCACATATAATAAATCAATAAAAAATATCATTATTTATTATTTCATAATGTATTCTTTATACCTATAATTTATTCAATAATCGACTGCCGGGCTATTTTCTCGTTTTCCACATCTGTACAGTTTTATTTGCCTAGAGTTGAAGCTCGTAATTGTATAATATCGTATGTCTTGTACTCTCAAAACCAGTTGATGTGTTTTTTTTTTCAATGTTAATCGGTTTCATAGCAAAAAGCGAACAATGTCAATGCTGAAATCAACATAATTATATTAACTTTGATCGAAAATATGATATTTATACCCCTTTCAGGCTAGCGACCCAACTACGACGTCACGATCATTTCCCACGGCATCAAGGTTCAAAATAACGTTTTTTCCATTTTTGGGAATTTCGCTTTAATCAAAAACACTTTTTTGTGTATACCTTAGATTGGAACGCATATTAACAGTACGAAAAAAAATGTTCCGCGACTTTCGGGAAACGAGTTTCTGTCTTTCGGAAAAAAATCTGAGGTGTTTTTCACATTTTTTTTAGAAATCTATACAAGACATAAATAAATATTTTACGGTTATTCCCTAGATAAAGGTTCGATGTACGTACTCTATTTTATCCAAAGCATATTTAGTAACGGTTGTCGAGATCTAAGGTCTCCCGTTTTTAGAATTTTTTGAAATGTCAATTTGCATACTCTTAATATCCAATCTACCATTAATTTTTGGATAGTCGAAACGTTGTCATCAATTAAATTATCATTTATACTATTTCTGACTTCGAAATGAAAATTTGTCGAGGAAGAGGGAGAGAGGAAATTTTTTAGGAGTTTTATTGCAGAATAAAAGAGACACTTGAATATTCATCTCCGAAGCTTTATTAGTAACAAAATTATGCGACAATTGCATAAAATTAGATAACAGTTGATGCAATTTACTTACAATAGATAATATATTAATTAATTTGACATACATACCTACTTAATATGAATAATATACAAAAATATCATATAGTAAAAAAATAAACTTAAGTTAAATTTGTTAATTGTACAATTAAATATAATATTATTTAGTAATTTGTTATAGGACGTGCCTATTTCAAAGTGCATTTTGGAAGAAATTAGGAATTTTCTTGAATAAAAATATAGTAATATCGCTTTTCTTAAAAATACAGGCACTAATAATAAAAATATAAATAAACACACTACCGTTATTTTAAGTGAAGATATCACTGCCACAAAAGTTGCAAAAAAGAAATAGACCTGCATCCCGTATTATCTGGGGGCACATTAAATCTATTTCGCAAAGGTCGGTAGTGTTAATTATAAAAAATTGTATGTTAGGGTTTGTTATTAAAGCATAAACTTAATAAATAGGAAGCGATGATTTATTTGAAAACCTATGAATGAATTACTTCAAGCACAAATCATTTTGTGAGTTGTAGTGACGGTCCCACCTTGTGTTTGGGATACCTTGGCTTGTGCTCTGACTTCTTGTGTCTGTTGTGCTCTGACTGTTTGTTGTGTGGTGGATGTGCGAGTGACTTGTGTGGGATGAATGATTGTCTCAGATGTGACTGTTCTCTTGGTCGGCTGTACAACCGTTGTAAATGTTTTAGTTGTCCGCGTGACACCATTCTGCATCGGTTGTACATTTGTGTAGGTTCTGGTTTCCGTGACACCATTCTGTTTTGCCGGTACTTCTGTAGTGTAATATGTCCTAGTGATTACTGGTTTCGTTTGAGATGATCTGATCTCAGTTGTTCTAGTTATAACTTCACCGTTTGCATTGATCACTTGTTGATTTTGTGTTCTTTCATTATTTTGGACAACATTATTATTTGTTTGTACAGGAACTAGTTCTTTGATTAGGGTTTCTGTTTTTGTGACTCCGTTTTGAATTGGTTTAGGTTGAATAACTTCTGTTGGTTTTGTTTCTTTAATTTCTGTAATTTCCACTCGGTGATTATTATTTTCAACTGGACGAGGGCTTGGTGGTTCCATTATCTCTGGTGGCGTCTCCTCATCAATTGTAGTTGTTCTTGTATGTTGTACTTTTGTTTGTACATTTACTTGATTTACTTGTGACTGATGAATGCTGGTGGTGTGATCTCTTAACTGACCGAGATAAGGAGAATGACGAATTCCAAAACTGGGTGCCGGTCTTGTGTCTAGTACAACCTGGAATCATATACAGACGTTTAAAAATGTTATGAATACTTCATTCACCATTGCGCACGAAAGATCGTAAGCAATTTATGACGCATGTGGCGTACTCTATTACAATTACTGAAATATGCTTATAGAATTTTTTACCTTTTCCGGTGAATATGTTCCTGGGGCTGGTACTTTGACTCTATCATCTTCAGGTAACTTAGTTCTTCCTGATATTGTGTATATAGGAGAGTCCAGAACTGATGGAATTCTGTATACATTGGGTGCTGAAACAAGATATTTATCTTGGAATCAAGTAATTCAATTTTCATAGATAGACTTGTGCATTATTATGGGTTTTTTGTCTAATAATGTTACCTGGAGTGTCAGAGAATTTCTCGGTTTGAACTTTGAGTCCGAATGAATATTTGGGTGAGAAAGTAAGGACGAATTTTTCTGGAGAGTAGTTTCCTGGTCCAGGCACCTTGATCCTCTCATCTATTGGCTCCTTATGTCTTCCAGATATTGTGTAGATCGGAGTGTTCAAAACGGATGGCATTGTGTAGATATTTGGTGCTAAAAATCACAATACAAAGGTCGTAACATTGAATCATGGAACAAGATCTGTTATAGACTTTTAGAAACAACTTTAGAATTAAAAAATATATTTAGTTCAACAGCATACCTGGTGTATTGAAGGGCTTTTCGAGCTGATGTTTGATTCCAAATGAATACTTAGGAGCTCCATCTAACATAACATGGTCTGCTTTCTCAGGTGAATATGCATTCGGTCCAGGAGTGTCTATAGGTTTTTCGTGTGGTGTCTTCAGTCCAAATGAATACATTGGATGTGTATCCAAAACTTTATCAGCCTTTTCTGGGCAGTATACATTTGGTCCAGGAGTGTCACTAGGTTTAGATGCTGGCGCCTTAATTCCGAAAGAATACTTAGGTGTATTGTCCAATAATGATGGATCATACACATTGGGTCCAGGGTTAGTATTGGGCTTATCATGTTGAACCTTGGGTCGCATTGTATAAGCCGGGGAATGTTCATGTAACACATTATCAGCCTTTTCTGGACAGTAAGCATTAGGACCAGGAATATTATCTGGTTTGTGATCAGGACCTTTAGTTCTAAATGAATAAGCTGGAGCCGAGTCAAATATGTTATCAGCCTTTTCTGGATTGTAGGCGTTTGGTCCAGGAATATTATCTGGTTTATGGTCAGGACCTTTGATCCTAAATGAATATGCTGGAGATGTATCAAGCACCTTGTCAGCCTTTTCAGGATTATAAGCATTAGGTCCTGGAGTATCCAGGGGTTTGTCGTTAGGAGTTTTGATTCCAAATGAGTACATTGGAGCGTGACCGTTAATATCTGGGTTGTATGCATTAGGACCTGGAATATTGTCTGGTTTATGATCTTGTCCTTTGATTCTAAAGGAATAAGCTGGTGAACTATCGGGCTTTTCAGGATTATAAGCATTTGGTCCAGGAGTATCGAAGGGTTTCTCGAGTGGAGTTTTAACACCGAACGAATACATTGGAGCATGACCGTTAATGTCAGGGTTATAAGCGTTCGGGCCAGGGATGTTATCGGGTTTGTGGTCTGGTCCTTTGGTTCTAAAGGAATAAGCAGGTGAACTATCGGGCTTCTCAGGGTTATAAGCATTTGGTCCAGGAGTATCGATTGGTTTCTCGTGTGGAGTTTTAACACCGAACGAATACATTGGAGCATGACCGTTAATGTCAGGGTTATACGCGTTCGGGCCAGGAATGTTATCGGGTTTGTGGTCTGGTCCTTTGGTTCTAAAGGAATAAGCAGGTGAACTATCGGGCTTCTCAGGGTTATAAGCATTTGGTCCAGGAGTATCGAATGGTTTCTCGTGTGGAGTTTTAACACCGAACGAATACATTGGAGCATGACCGTTAATGTCAGGGTTATACGCGTTCGGGCCAGGAATGTTATCAGGCTTGTGGTCGGGACCTTTGATTCGGAATGAATAAGCTGGAGAAGTATCCAAAACTTTATCGGCCTTTTCTGGACAGTACGCGTTCGGTCCTGGAATGTTGTCGGGCTTATGATCTGCACCTTTAATCCTAAAAGAGTATGCAGGTGCGGTATCCATTATTTTGTCAGCTTTTTCAGGACAATAAGCATTTGGTCCCGGAATATTATCTGGTTTATGATCAGGACCCTTCGTTCTAAACGAATAAGCCGGAGAACTTTCGTGCAATGCTTTGTCAGATTTTTCAGGGGCATACACATTGGGTCCTGGAGTGTTATCGGGCTTGTGATCTTGCCCTTTAACTCTAAACGAATATGCTGGGGAACTTTCATGTAAAACTTTATCAGCCTTTTCAGGTGCATAAACGTTGGGTCCAGGTATATTGTCTGGCTTATGTTCAGCACCTTTAACTCCAAATGAATATTTTGGTGCGTGATCAAGAATCTTCATAGATTTTTCTGGTGCATAAACATTTGGCCCTGGTGTATCACTAGGTTTTTCGTGACCGGTCTTTGGTCTGAATGAATAAGCCGGCGAACTTTCCAAAAGTGCTTTATCTGCCCTTTCTTTGCAGTATGCATTAGGTGCTGGTGTGTCCATAGGCTTTTCTGTTGATAGTTTCATGGCAAAGGAGTATTTTGGCGAATGATCTAGGAGAACTTTATCGGCCTGAAAATTAAACAAAAATTACTTCAGTTACACTCCTTAAATAATATAAGTGAATCAAATGCAAAATATAAAATCCATTATTATAAAAAATTTATTCCATCACGCCCTATCCCTTGCAGGCAGAGAGGATAGAGCGGCACACACTTCTGTCCTTACATACATCTTTTGCTTCCATCACGTATATAACATTCGTCATAGACAATTTGCGATTTCTCCCACTCAACAGGCGTCCGCCCATCATCTGGTCAATAAAGTCATTCCAGTTGACGCCTGACAACCACTTTTACTCAAACTTTCTCATAACTTTATAAAACTTAATTGAAATTTTACTCCAGTTAGCGAAGGTTAATAGTAATGAATATTAATCATTTTTGTAATATTGCAAAGCCGCCAGAGCAGGGTAATACTAATCAAATTAACAATCTAACATGCTTGGATAGTTTAATAAAATATTAGTCTTAGAAGAAAAGCGACAGAGATCTGAAGATTATGTGTTAATTAAGTCAGTGAATTCTTATACTAACCTGATGAGTTAATTAATATAAATCTGCTTCTGTACACATATCAGATTTAGGCATTCCAATATAAGGGGAGTGCTTGATGCCGAAGGTGTGAGCTGGGGGTGATTTCAGTGTCACATACACCTGATGAAGGAATGATGATTGTATGAGTGGTTAGTACAAGCGAATAGACAGACAGAAGACAAGTGTTTATTATATACATAAATACATATTATACTTATCATAATACATCGGGAGATTCGATGCCCTAGGTACCCAGGACTAAGAGATGTGCAGACGTAGAGTGAACAAAAATATTATACAGTTTATAATTCGCAAAATTCGTTAATACTACCTGCATAATGCACGGTTATATACGAGTTACGTGGAATTTATTGTTTACACTTCACTTTGTTTTATTGCCCTATTGATAGTTGTACAGAATTCAGGTATAGATGGAAACCCCCATAATTTAAGCCGTCTATGGAAATATCGGATTACTAAGGTTTTTCTTGCACCTCATCAGGCAAGTGGCATCCAAATTCCCGATGTATACTTATCATAAACATTATTGTTAAACATGTACACAATTGATAATACACGTACAACATTTAATATACCTGTTGTATAAATCAGCTAATACCTAATTCATGCATTTTGTAATAATGTGTCGTATAGGAATACAGTTAGAAGGACTTGGAGGATGAGGACTAGGAGGGCCGACTCCAAGTAAATGGGACAAAGGCGAGGGCAAAGAAGAAGAAGAAGAAGAAGATAGGAATACAGTTACATCTATTTTCTATCACCATTTTTTATCAGGAGTTGGGTGTATTATTATCTAATATGTACTGTACAATATGTGCTTTCGCAACCAAGAGAAGTTTTCGACAGTGAATCCAAGGCAGTGGGTGTCTCCTAAAGGGTTTTTTTAAACATCAAATATCTCGACAACCTTACTCAATTTGACTATGTAAAAAATGAGTTATGCACCTTGTGCAGATTCCTAAAAAAAACTATTTTCAAAGAAAGTTCTACAAAGTATAGAAAAAGTTCTTTCTTTTAGTGATACACATTGAAATCTACTGAATTACCATAAAACATTTTCTGGATAAAGCAAATTAGTCCCCAAATAATGTGAAAAAACTCTATTTTTTAAACTTGATCAGGGGAAATGTTTTCGGGATACTTCATGTGAATAATTAAAATTATAATTTTCCGTCGATCGAATTACTGTCTCTTGTTTGCGAAAGCAGAAATTCAGAATTCTGTAATTTAATAAACACCTCATGGCACAGAAAAGCCACGAATTCATTATAGCAACTTTACCTTTTCAGGACAATAATTTCCAGGTCCGGGAGTCTGAGTATCATCTGTCCTCTTGGGTCTCGGCGCCATGGTGTACGCTGGAGGTTTGCGTGTAGTTGCCTCTATTTTCGCTCCTTCGTAAGCTCCAGGTCCTGGGAGACTGGCTCCAGGATTCAGGGACTCACGAGCCCTTCCACTCATGCTGTAAGCGGGCGATCCTTTTCCATTACAGTTCCCCACGTAATAAACATTTGGAGCTGGAAATTTACAATACAATTAGTTTTTTTGTGGCTCTTTTACCTACTTTTTTTTGTTTTTTATATGAATCTGGATTTATCAAAATAAACCCAAATACACCTTTGTACACTTCACAGTAAGTTTGAAAAACTTGTGTCGTGAAGTGGAGTAAGTCGGCATAGAACCCGCGCCCACTGGTTTAACAGACGAGCACATTACCAACCAGGCTACTGATCACCTCTGATTTGAATTTTGAGATGCACTTTTAGCTTTCAATGAAATAATATTCGTAAATTCATTAACATAAAAAAAATCCTTCTGTTTCATGATTTTTTTCAATTGATTTAATCAAAATCAATCAAGGGCATCTATCCAATAAATTTTATGTACATTTTTTTTAATTAATCAGCGATTTATCTTGCACTGAAATAATTATTATTCATTTAATTCATTGCAATGCCTTGAGGTATTAAGAATTTTTCGAATATTAAGAAATATGGCATTGATCCAAATAAGACTACAATGCTATATATAAAATTACAATTTGATAAAGAGAGATTTACTGTAGATACGTATTATCAGGGCCGAATTTAGGGGAGGGCAACCGAGGCTATACTGTCCGGGGCCTCCACTTAAGAGGGGCCCCCACAATAGAGACTTCGGAAAAAAATGAAAATCAGACTAGTAAACAACTTTTTTTTTGAAATTTACTTTTAGTTAATTCTTGTGTCCGATTATAATTTTTGTCCGATTTGTTAAATAATAAAATAATCTACATCTGGTTTCACAATAAATTATTTATTGGAAAACTCTACTGTAAAAAATGACCATTTTATTTGAAATATAATTTGGGGGCAGGGGGTCTCCACACCTCTAAATCTGGCCCTGCGTATTATTAGAATGTTTACTTAAATAAAGATAAAGATTAACATGCTGTTAAATAAAGAATGAGTCAATAAAGGTGCTAATAAAAATGCAATTAAATAAATCAATAATGTAATAATAAATTATATGTATAGATAAATAGTATGTACAGAAAAAAAGCAAACATGCAAATACATTAAAAATATGCAGTGAAAACCATGAGCATCAACGATTGTTCTCGGACAATTTATTTCAATACGCGGCAAAGCTGTAAAATAATGATGTCATTGTATTTATGTACACAAAACAAACCATAAAGAAAACAGTAAAAATAATGGACAAACTGAAACCCACAACCGATACGATCCTATACGTACAGAGAAACAGTTAATATTTTCTGGATTTACTAGAGTTTCTACTAATACTATATTGATACATACAAAAAAATGGACAAAAACACAAACACTGTAACGAAATGTAAACTTATGTAACTAAAAACTATGAACACCAACTATATTCACCGTAATCATAAAAATAATAAAACATCACCTAGAGAGACACACCTAAAATAAAAGTACACAGTATATACAGCGAATTGGGAAAGAAGGTATGCACACAGAGGGAAAAACTATATAACCAATAACACCAACTGCGAATGCATAATAGCCTAGCCTTATACCAAAAATAAAATCACAGGATAATGGGCATAGGAATAATAAATATACCAAAACAAAATGAAACCAGAGTGAACTCAAAAACGCCAGCCAAAATTGTAGTGGCCTATTTCTAAAATTTCTATAATATTTATAATACGGGATGGGGGGGGGGGGCAGGATGTATTTACATAAAATAAAAAAAAAAAACAATGTACAAAATTTCTGATGAACGTAAACCATAGGAAAATGAAAATCACACCAAAACCAATGGTCGAAATGAAAACACACAAAAACAACACACCAAGAAAAATAAACGGATAATAAAATGTGTCTTTTGTGTTTTCATACCAGGCGTGTACGATGCTATAGTCTTGGGAACTTTGACGCCGAATGTGTATTTGGGTGATGAACCTTTGACTTTCTGGGTTGCGACGTGTGCCTCATAGTCACCAGGTGCTGGAGTCACTGGAATTTTGACGTCCTTCGGTCTGGAGTGGAGAGAAGCGCTGGCTGCATTCGCCTTACCTGGGCGCCAAAACTATAAGTAGTAAAACCTCACTAAACTCAACCCTGGTGTCTTAGGAACCATCGGCAGATAACTATTTTTAAATTGTATATATGCTTTTATTTCTACTGTTTTCTTTCTTGTACTCATTGTATCTGTAAATAATTGTAAATGTGTTTCCATCCTTGGACAAGGACACTGAAGGAATGTAAATTAGTGGTGGGGTTTGTCGGGGGGCTTCCTTCTGGCTAACCCTGAGCCAACCTCTTAAAAATATTTTACCAAGAAGTGCTGGTAAAGAGGACGCCATATGCGCCTGTGCTAACCGGGGATACGGGGGGCCTTAAGCCCGTGGGAGTCCTTCAATGTAACTATTTTTTAGTAACGCTGTTTTACCATAAAAAACTGCAGTGGCTTAATTTTCATGTAGTTAACTAATATCTCAAAATTACGTTATATTTGTTTGCTCTAGTTGAAATAGATTGTAAGAAGTTTGCCCATTTTAATTAAAAAAATACGTGGTTAATTTATAAAGGATTCTAACACATAAAGCTGTCATTCAATTAATAATTGCATTAGTAAATTTATTCATGCAAATCAATATGGAATAATAACAATTAACAGTAACAATAATATGATTAAAATACGTAGAGGAGATTAATATCTAAGGAATTCTTAATCTTATAATATTTTTCCATGTAAGATAAATACAAGGTTTCAATTTGCATCGCAAAGTATTCGTAAATTTTTACACGTCGTATACGATATACTCGTATCTTATGAAATAAGTTTTTATTTTCTTTTATAGTGTGGACAAAACTGCAAAAAAACTTGCGATTTAATTAAACATCCGATTACATGCATAGCTGCATGTCAATCGTCTATTTATTTAACAAACGAAACACTTCGAATAGGTATTGTTTTTTAAGGTATTTTATGTTTGCTGACTCAACAAACTCGTCACATAGAGGTTTTATTGTAATCATTTTACCGAATTTTCTTCTTAACTCGTACACATCAGAGAAGTTGGGACCATATAGGTAAAATACCTCCATATGGAGGTATTTTACCTTGGGACTAGGTTTGTATAATTCCCTTTATAATGATTTCACTATGCCTGTTACCTAATTAGTACCTTATAATGGATGGACAGAATTGAGCAGATTATTTTTAATTTTAATATGAAGTGAATTCAATCTAGAGAAAACTTACCTATGAGTTCTATTCTAAATTTACCTGGCTTATCCACTTGGAATCGAGTGATATATGACAAAAACTTAACCATATACATAACATTATTGAGTAGGTATAGATATATGACAAAATAAATCGGAAAGTTGAGATATACAAATTAGGCTCGCACCTAAACATCACAATTATGACGTGGCTTATAGAAATAAAATCGTGGGCATTACATGTTCTTGTCTGTAGGTTGATGGATAGGCAGTATACTTGTACAAAATTACTAAATTATGATTCGATATTATATCTCGTAATAATGATAAATTATTTTTTTATATCAAACCACACCAGCGGCGTCTCCAGATATGGAGAGACCAGGTTAACCTCCTACTTTTGGTCTGACTGATCTTGTAATAGGTGAGGTCTGATATTTAGTATGTAGATTAACTACAACGTGTGTAATTTTTCATTTTATATTTCGGACTGCGGTAGGTTTACACAACCTTCTTCATGTAAAATTAATTTCTTTTCACACAAATATGAGAACTGTTAAATAATGTACTTAAATATTATTACGCAAACTAGTTTTCGAATCGATCAAGACTGAAATTACAGGTCGAATCGACATGTTTTGATCGACAGAAATGTCTTAGTATCGTCAAACGTACATATTGATAGTAGAATTTAAAAATGGCTCATCATATGCTGAGTCTGAGTAATACTTTTCCTCGTTTTTGTATCGTTTGCTACATGGACTAGGTTGGTATTCTTTCAGTAAAACGGTAGAGTTTGGTACAAATTGCGAGTATATGTACTCATAATTTGTATATTATATATCATGGTAATAAGTATGGAAGAATTGTACTAACACCATTAACGAAATTTTAAAGTCCTCATGTAAAAAGTTTGGCCATTTTCTTGGGTCATGAAGGTATATTATGTATATCATGGATCATTTGATATATGATAATGCACATCGGTACACCTGACAACCCCTACTTTGTGGGAATGGTGTGGGCATATCAAAGTTAATCAGTAATAACAATTAATCCTATAAAAACATTTCCTTGTAATGTTGATTGGATATTTTGAATGCAACATTATTTCAAATTAAATTCATAATATCTGATCAACTGAAGTCCAAATTTATTTCAAGTTTAATATATTCAGACAGGGTCAAGAGATTTTTATTTCAATATCACGTGGGGTCATTGATTCTCTCTTTTTGTATATCTATTATTTTAATAACATTCCTTATACGATTATGCTAATTATATCATAAGCTACTTAGAAATTCAATCTAGATAGATTTATAGTTGCAATTATAACCGGACATCTAAAACATTCTGCGCTACTAATAATAAAAATAATTGTGGTATAAACGTCGCATTTTTTCAGAGCTATTCCACAATTTGAATTGTCAACAGGTAAATAGAATAAAATTCATCGCAAGCTACATAAGAAGAAGCTTATTCCAAGGCGGAACATAAATAATTATACCACAACTTTTCCGTTATGAATAGTTTAAATATATTTTCTGTTCACGCCTAAGTTTCGACAGTTTTTTATCATTTTACATTACATGCAAGTTTAAAACATAGCTGAGTTATTTTGAAAATCACAATTTTATATTTTTGTGAGACCATCGGGATTTTCCACATGTCGTAATTGAATATAACAAGTTGTTATATTTCAACAGATAAACAGCAAACGATGGACCTTCCATCAGGCTTATGACTGATAGAAGGTCAGTACTTTGCTGTGTATCCGTTGAAATATAACTAATCGTTGAGTTAGTTTTTTTTATGTATCGATCCCTAATTTCAAAAGCATTAATGTCAAAAATAATGTTTACAAATAAAATAAATAAAATTAACTAAATGCCTAAAAGTATTCTATGCTTTGACAACATGTTTCCCTTTCTTTCCGTGTCTCTGACATCCGCAGAATATTATGAGGTTTTCATCATATATTATAACTATTCCATATCAGATGGCTGAATAGGCGAATAGATTTATATTTGCAATTATTTTATCGGACATTTAATTCATTCTGCGCTACTAATAATAAAAATTGTGGTATGAGTATGTTATTTGAGTGTTATTCCACAATTTTGTTTGCATTTTCAGTATATTATTTGATTTTAAAAGACTTAAAAGTATATTTAATTAAAATTTTGTGCAATTAGTTACAAGTAGATATTAATTTAATTTAATTGACGACTCAATATTATATTAATATGTCATCATTTGAACATCAAAAAAATCTATAAATTTTAATACTACATAAAATATTGTTTAATAAAATATATCTATTGATCGGGGCACATCACTAAACTATTATATAATTATATAAAACTGGTCTTGCTATTTGAGTCTGTCATAAAATTATATGTTTAGAAAAAATAATACATTAAAATAATCGTTGATGTCAATGTATTGATAATAAAAAATAAAACAATGGAAAAACATGTTGAGTTTTGATCGTATTTTAATTCTAATATCTCTAATAATAATTTAGATTTAATTAAACTTGGTATCAAGGTTTGTTTTCTGAGACGAGTCAAGATTATTCATCGGATATTCAAAAGAGAGATTTTCATTAATACTATTTTAATCTTAAGTATTATAGTGAGAACATAACATCTTGCCAGTGCATTTAAAGTGGGGGAGAAATCAAGAAACGACAACTTAATATCTACAGTTTGCCAAAAACTGAAGGTTTTCTGAATGGATAAGCAGTCTTTTCTTTTCCGTTGAAAAGGAAAACTTGGCATTTCCAGTAAAAGTCATTTGTTGCAAAGGAATTCTCCATCTTTTACGATACCATACTCATACTTCCCGAAGTTAAAAGTTTATGTTACATTTTAAAAGCAGATGAGTGTTTCTCTGGGTTGCGATTTACAGATGTCTTAATTTTATAAAATAGATAATTATCAATGTGTGTGTTGTTTTTTCATTCAACAGTAGAAGTCTAAATGTTGCCGTGAGCTTTCCTAGCTTTCACCCCAAATTATTATTAGGTAATTAATATTGTTAATGAAGCCTCCATCTTACCTTTAGCAGTCATACCTTCTGTATTGTAGGACGCAGGTCCCGGCCCTTGGGGCTTTTCATTGCTTGTATATTTGCCCCCGAATGTGAATGCGGGAGCGCGAGATCTCTTCGATTCGTTGGGAGTTTTACCTGAAACGTATTATGAATATTAAATATGTATTTCATCCAGGGTAGTTGACATGTTGCGAGGATTGATATACATATGTAGTTTTACTGAAATGGGTAGAGGACATATAAGGGGCAATGCGCAACTTGCATGATCTTAATCAGGATCTCAACACTTTGAAGAAACTAAAAATCAGCTACATAATCTTGTAGGCTTTCGCAGCGTGATGAATCCATTTCTATATTGTTCGTTCTTCGGGTTTCCTTACTGCGTGTAGAGTGGTTGAATAACCGAGCTTTCGGCAGCGATACTACTGCCATCTTCAGGGTGAAGTAGTGGTAGTAAACGCAGTAAGTAAACCCGAAGAACGAACAACATAGAAATGGATCAGCCACATAAGTTTTGCAACAAATGAAAATTAAATTCTTTTAATCTCTATTAGTTGTATTGTTAGTATTTTCAAGCAGACTGGAGTAGATACATATGTATAGTTTTGTCGGTGATCTTTTGGAAGTTGGCTTTGCAGAATTGATTCAATCGCTAATATTCAGCTTTCGAAAGTTATGGTTTAAATGTTTTTTATTTGAAGGCTACCTAACTAGCCATTTTTTGTTGCAGCGTCAATTTGAGCTACAAGAAAGTCAATACATTTTGTTATGTAACGAATTTTAATATAAATAGTTGTCCTCCCTCGCAAGTCTGGCAGGAAATATAGATACAGGACATGTTATGAGTTGCCTACAACATTTTCACACCATATGGTGCAGATAATTATCGCAAATATTTGAATAGATAAATATAAAACCCCACTCACATGTATGTATTTATTTATTCATTTTTATTATATTTTGATGGAGCAATTGTATTTATTTTTGACTACATTAAAGCTCCCGACTCAACTATGACGTCACGGTAATTTCCCGGCATTAAGGTTTAAAATCGCATGATAAAATGGCAAAAGTAGCGCTTTTTTCATTTTTTGGAGTTAATTTCGCCTCAATCAAAAAACTTTTACGGTTATTCCCCAGTTTTTAATACATATTATCA
The DNA here is from genome assembly GCA_963576895.1 of Ceraclea dissimilis. Taxonomy (NCBI): domain Eukaryota; kingdom Metazoa; phylum Arthropoda; class Insecta; order Trichoptera; family Leptoceridae; genus Ceraclea; species Ceraclea dissimilis. The sequence goes on from OY756360.1 coordinate 5,130,327, forward strand.
ATACAGAAAAAATCTACGAGACTTTCGGGAAACGAGTTTCTGTCTTTCGGAAAAAAAGATCAGAGGTGTTTTTCAAAAATTTTTTTGAGATATCTATACAAGATATAAAAAATATTTTACGGTTATTCCCTAGATAAAGGTTAATTGTATCTACTCTATTTTTTTCCAAAACATATCTAAAGTAACGGATGACGAGATCAAAGGTCTCCCGTTTTTTAGATTTTTTTGAAATATCAATATGCATACCCTTACGTATTGAATTTAGTCAGGTGTCTTCAATCATATTGAGTACTAACCAATTAATGTTGGTAAAGCCACCGCAGCAGGTCCTGGGCTGCTACTCTCTGCAGCTATGGGACCTTTCCTCTTCGTTGGAGTCCATGGCATTTGCTTTACTCCAACCATCTTGCTGTCTCTATTCGTCTTCTTCTACTCGTTAATAATGATGATTATCTCGAGGGTTAGTTGCGATTATTGATGAAGAAATCCTGCAACAGAAAGAATAGCAATATTTACTTTAAGAAATTTACATTACTACTATTATAATAAGAGATCACAGCACTGCGATAAGCTCGCCCTAGTGAACAAATGTTGTGATTTATATTTGAAGTGTTTAGATGTCTCTGTATCTTGTTCACCAAAAGTGTAAATAAATTGACACGAAACAAGAAAACCGAGGAAAAGAAGAAAATCTCTTGCATGACTGAAGGAGGGAATGGCCGAGGGATCCATTTGTAGAGGGCATCCTGGAGGAGAAAAATTGTTTCGGGTGAAAACCACTTAGGTATAGCAATCTTTCGCAAGTAATTATATTATTTTGAAAAAAAATAATGAAGGATGACAAAATGAACATGGAAAATGAGGGTAATCTGGATTGATCATATTGACCAAATACTCAGTGACGGACGTGTACTGGGTAAGAGGAATAGGCAAATTGCATGACTATGACATAAGCAAGGAGTGTACGTCTGTACAAGTATTACTGTGCAAGGATAGGGCAGTGTGTCCTTCTGTTTTCCCTGCCTACTCCATTAGACTCGCAGCGTGAGGGTATATTGCGGTATATAGTAAGTATAACAATACAGAAAACTCTACAGTTTTTAAACTTAGCTTAGGTATGTAGAACTTGAGCGACTTGCTGCATAAATGAATAAATTTTAATAATACGCTAATTATTGTAAAGTTTTTCACTACTGCAGTCCTAATTAAATAATTAAAGTTGCTTTGCATTAACCTAATTATTAAGCTGTAAAATGCAAAGCAACCCAACCTCTACTAGTCCGAGAGCCCGCTGCTTAATTTATGACGTATCTGTTTTTTGATCGAAATGTGGTACAAATGATACCTTACCAATAGGGTTTTACATCGCACTAGGGTTGCCTATCAAAATCTTGCCGCAACCCCCCCTGCCTCCCCCGAAAAGGTCCCTCTTCGCGGTTTTTCGCATTTTGTAGGAATATGGTAAGAGATAGAAGAAAGTAGTCAATGACAAAAATAATCCTTGCTAAATTATCTACAAAAAATATTCATCCAATTTTTTCATAGGACTAGTAGTTTACCCGTAATGGCCGGTCGAAAAATAGGATATTTTTTGAAAATAAAAAAAAAAAATTTTGATTTTTTTTCTTTAACTTTCTTCCACCCATTATCACTAACATTTTATGGAAAAAAATATTTGGCCTGCGGCGCTATATCGCTGGTTATTTTATGAAAAACTAAATTTTAAGAATTTTCGTCACTGAGTTTTATTGCAATAACTCCTAAATTAATTGATGTATGAAAATAAGTTATAGCTCGTTTTGTAGCTAAGACTATGGTAATTAATTCGTTCCTTGACTATTTTCCTGTAGCTCTTATCAATTTTCAACCAATTTAGTTTAAATTCATTTTTTTAGTTTTTTAAATGAATTTCGGTTTTGGACCGGACATTGCGGGTAAACTGCTAGTTGTACGAAAAAATTGATATAACATTTTTTGTAGAGAATTTAGCAAGGATTATTTTTGTCATTGACTACTTTCTCCTATCTCTTACCATATTCCTATAAAATGCGAAAAACCGCGAAGAGGGACCTTTTCGGGGGGGGCAGGAGGGGTTGCAGCAAGATTTTGATAGGCAACCCTAGTGCGATGTAAAACCCTATTGGTAAGCTATCATTTGTACCACATTTCGATCAAAAAACAGATACGTCATAAATTAAGCAGCGGGCTCTTGGACTATACACTGCCAAGAAATACAGCAAATATTGATCGAGGGTAAGTAAGTCGCTGTATAGATGTATCTATCTAATTACCACGAATCGCATTGCGAGTGGAAACCTTTCTTCCTGATACCAATAGGTACCTACTTAGAATTTTATTTGTCAGATAACATAAAGATGATTTTAATTAGTACATCAATAACCTTTGAAACAACTTTGTAGAAGTTCATGTTTAATTGTAATAAATAATTACAATTAAAACATCGTTTTCATCAGGTAGATAGGTACTTAGAAGAAGATCAAAGTATATACGAGAAAATACACTGTTAGAATTATTTTAGGTACTCCTATACCGACACTGTTATTTTATTCGTACTGAAATTTCAAAATAAAATAATTTCGTCATGGGTACACTAAGGTTATATTCTTCGTGTAGGCCCACTAAGATTTTAATTAATAATCTTGTTATGGGTCTTATACGGGATATTTTATAGTCGCATAATGATATTCCTTTCAGAATTTCAGCTATCGATTGAATCCTTGTGAATTAGAAGAGGGAAAGTTCTAACTATACAACATTGGAATCTAATAATAACCTTAGGTACGTGGAACTTCTGCAACTAGGACACTGTCGTACCACGGACGTGTCGGTACAAGGCTAAAGCCCTGGGGTACACCTTTGATAGTATCGTTTCAACTATTTCAGGAAGAGAACTTGGAAACATTACCCTCTAGGTATACGAATTCAAAACATTAGGATGTAATTATTGATAATATATCGTTGAGAATCGAGTATAAGAATCCAGTTTTTCCACCATTCTTTATATTTTATACCTTTATTAACTTAGCACTCGCCAATTCAAAAAAGGCCCCATCAATAGTTATACTTGACACTGCCGCCATCAATAATAATCATAAACCTATAACTACATTTTTTTTTCCCATTCTATTATTAGATCTGATTGTGTTTCTATACATCTTTGTCTAGGTCTAGAAGGCTACCTACAAACTTATTATGTTTTTACATTATTCAAAATATCGTGTTTGGTTATGACGCGAACGGAATATGTTGTTGTAAACTATTGGTTCTGAAGCGAGATCATAAAATTAAAAAAACTATTGTCTTGTCGTATTTCATAGAAATATTATGCAAATTTCTAAGTGAAATGTGATGTAGAAGGGATAGAGTGATGTTTAAGAATGACGTTAAAAAATGTTGCTGTATTTCACCAACTTTTTAGGTGAGGAATAGCGAAGATGAGATCTAGCACAGATTTTGTATGAACCTAGCACAGATTTTGTATGAAAAATAATGGTAAGTGGCTCTTATCTCCGCTATTCCTCATACATACATACATACATATGTCAAAAGTCATGTTGAATTTGGCCCAGTTTTGTTTCCATATAATTTTTCAAAACTTTTTAAAATTTAAAAATGTTTTTTTCAATTACATTCAATTTAACTTGAATTATTTTTGATTGTACAAATTTTTATTCTTGTAAAGCGTTGGATTTTTTCTACAGCCGTAGTAAATACATTGAAGTATTCCCACAACAGTATAGAAGAATTAAGGATGAACATTGTCGTGTCACTTAAGCCAGCCGAGGTCGGTCGTAAGCCCGACAATGTTCATCCTTAATTCTTCTATACTGTTGTGGGAATACTTCAATACATTCAATTTAACTAGAAAACTTCTAATTGCTACAGAATACGTGAATCGATGGTTACGACTCGCTGCTACCATCGTAGACAGCCAGGTACGGCGTAGAACCATACTAGTAGTAGCGTTCTATGAAAAGTCGATAACGTGAACGTTATTATTCGCTATACTGCAGTTTGTACGAGTGTTTGACGTCATGTTATATACTTTCTATTACTTTAATAGTTCCACAAACTTCAGTTAGCTTTATAACTCTTATTTAAATGGGTACCCGGAATGACTGGAAGATATTGCTTTAGCAAAAGTTCGCCCTTTAGCATACTACTATTGTTATGAATTTGAGGTGGTCGGTAGCCTGGTTGGTAACGCGCTCAACTGTTAATCCAGTGGGCGCGGGTTCAATCCCCGACTAACTCCACTTCACAACACAAGCTTTTAAAGCTTTCTGTGAAGTGTGCGAAGATGTATTTGGGTTTAGTTCGTAAACCCAGATTCATTTTCTAATTAAAAATTTAAAAAAAAAAAAATAAAAAAAAAAAAAAAAATCGTCCCTAGGCCATTTGCAGGCACCTGGACTCGTCAAAGTTACATGCTAACAATAATATATGTAAAAAGAGATAAGGCAATAAACTTACAGGGAAATTCAATGCCAAATAGAGTGTAAAATGGTCTATTGGCACTTCGTCATGACTTTTGACTTTCTCGTAAACATTTTTTTGGGTAATAAAGGTTTTTTTACACGCTTTTATTCTGCTTCACCCGGTGCTGTCTGGTGTCCGCGTTTATATCTTCCGATTTTATTTTATTATTTATCAATTCTGTCACATTTCAGTTCAGTTTTTTAAGATATCCTAGTGGCGCGTGAATTTACCATTGTCGCTGGTTATCTGTGATATGAGGTATATATTTGAAATTAAACATGAAACTACAGTTTCCATATCACACCGATCGACATCGTCGAAAATTCTTAACATAATTTAGTTGCAGCCTCGTTTTCATATCTTTTCTTTTTAAGACAAGTCATTCTTTGACAGTAATAGTAAAAAAGTCTTAAAAAATTAGTAGTACCTGAGGGGTTTTCGCCCTCTCAGAAATAATACCTACAATTAAGGCTCGAAATTTCATATATCGACAAATCCTGGAGTTTGCCAAATCGCAGCTTTGTGTAAAATGCCGCTTTGCTCGAACATGAGAATTTCAATTCATTATAGACTACATCTTAGATAAGTGTTAGATATGGCCAAGTTGGTAGCCATACTTGTTTTTTTTTTATGCAATTTGATCGTGGATTTAAGTATCACTTCTATCATTTTCATACAATATAAACATTGCCGACACATGATATTTTTATCGTGTTATATTCGTGTTATTTTGCTGTTTTGTTCACTCGGACCGTGCTTTGATTATTGAAAATGAATATATTATGTTATAATACTCACAATAAAGTGATGCGAAAGACGCATTACAGTAAAATAATACAGAAAACTATCACGACAATTACGTCAACGTAATTTGATAATAATTATGATTATAAACTATGTAGCACAAAAAACAGTGGTCATAACAAGTAAACATTATTTTAGTGGTCAAATACTCAAAGCACAATACGGTGACACAAAACATTTACAAAAATAAACGCGGAATACACACACGACCGATATCACTTACGACGCCATGTTGTGTTTTTATCAATAGTAATCTTGTTGCCTTCTTCTAACTAAATAGCTCCAGCTCTTTCTAAACACGTGGCGCCGCCTGGTGGGGAATAACGTAACTTGAGCTAAGGGGCAGATTTGAGGTTTAAACCAACCCCCGGGGTACGTTTAGATGTAAGTCATAGATTTAGGATAAACGGACATTGATATTCTCGTAAATTTAACATAAGCTCTAGATAACGCTAAATTAGAGTTTACGGGCCGCTTAAACAGAATTGAAATTTTGGGCCTTAGTGGGTATAACATAAATTATCCTAACACGAAAGGCTTGGAACAGCTAGACATTCGGAAATGTACCTACTGATAGACTGATAGATTAACACAAGAAGTTGTCTACTCTAACTGTGTATTTTTCAATATAGTCTTCATATGTAGTTAATTGTGACAACAGCCACTGACATATCGTGTCCTATTGATCGTAGTTCCATGAACTTGTAAACCTTTTGTGATGGAGGCCCATCTTTATAGCAATATCATAAGTAGTAAGTAGCTATATATTATAGGGCAAAGGTTAGGTATACTTGTTCCCTTTATAGAGAGATGACTCCCACTTAACATATTTCTTTCAGAATCTACTAAAGAGGAGATGAAATAGGATTAAGATTTTTCTATAATAAGAGTGAGATGGATAATAGATATATTTTTTATCAGGATTTCAGGTATTGAGAATAAGATGTGTGTCTGTGTGTGTAGTAGGTGGTGTATGATTTTTTGTTAATAATATTTTTTTTCAGAGATTAAAGTGTGAGATGAAGAGATATTTCTCGGGGCAGTGTTAGTTCGGTTGAGTTCGGAGGTGGTGGAACTTAGAAGCTGTGTTACATTATATTCGAAATTTAATTACCACTTTATATAGTTTACTGAATTTTGTAGTGAGAATAATCCTAATCCAGGATTATTCTATTATACCATCCTAGTTTTATTTTATCAACTAAATTAACTTCAGTGATGCTGCCCGATGGAGCAAAGCTAAGAATTTATTTATACTATTTTGTTTCAGAGATAATAACAACTAAGCAATAATTCTTTGTTTCAGCATATTATAAGCAAGATGCTATAACCTAAATGACTTATAATGATGTGCATGAATTCGATTAACTTGTAGAAACTTCTTAGTACATTATTATCCCTAATTGCATGAATATTTACGTTATAATTACTGATTGCACGAATATGTGTGGAAGTATCATCTGACTGCTAAACCATTTCGCGGGGAATAATCAGATTTAAGCCTTAAGTGGAATTAAGAGACATTAGACCCAGAATTGGCCAAAGCAAAGTCGATTTCTATACGTATTGTATTATAACTTATTATACAGTAGTGAATGTGATAAAACTTCCCGCGTAACACGCATGTGGGCCCAGAAACGTTTTTGGCTGTTTGGGACAAAACCTAGCGTATAGGAGGAGCTAGGAAGCATGCCATATCTAATTTTCAATTAACGGCATTTGACTCTCTGTCTATCCTTATAAAAACTAACCAACAACTACCAACTCTATATCTCTTCAATTACGTAGATGAATAATTATTGATTGTGTTATAATTGTGTTGTATTTTGTTTCTTGTACTTTTATGTCACTTTTCAGGGAGATTTCTAAATTTATTTGTGTTAAAAATATATGATGTAACGTTCTCACACTTTGGGTACGCTCCTGGTATATTATGCGTTATGTATGAAATGCGTGGAGTATGTGTTTCTTAATGACGCTACAGGTACTTACTGGGACAACGCTTCGTATTGTATAATAATTAGATACACCAAATTGAGGTAGGACTTTTATTTCAGCAGAAAAACACAATGTGGGTCCGAATTAAAGAAAATCAAACATTAGACAGATCACGTAAAGGCCAATTTACAACGAATATTGTAGAACAAAGAAAGACTTCGCTACGAATTACGAAAACAGGATAACGGCGGACAAGCGGCGATTCGTTTTACGCAAATTCAGTGTCTGAATGAAAGTTTGGAATGAAAGGTGGGATTAGAATGTGTGATAGAGTGAAAGCAGAAATGAACTTAGGGAAAGTAGCTTTTAGAACTAGGCAATAGGGTTTAGTTTTGAATTTAGGTAGCAGTTATTTAGGAGGTAATGTTGAACACCAAAAGTTAGTTTAGTATTCTTTTATTTTTAGCTAGTAGGGTGTTCCCATCACAAAAAATGGTGCTCGTGACAGAGGATATAAGTATTTTTTTAAATACTTACTGGATTACTACGGATAGCTTTAGAAAATAGACTTAGAATTAGTTAGAAAAAAAAAATAGTACGAAGAAAATTTAAATCTGCTTGTCTACACTAATGGGAAGATATGACACGTCTCAAAAACTGAGGGGAGGTGGTGATTAAATCAAGAAGTCACTTTGCTTGCCATCGAAGGGATGCAATGTTTAGGCTGAGGAGGGCTGCTGGAATCAGAGAAGCATGGAGATCAAGATGTATGTAGGAATTTGCGGCAAAACTATCCTTAGGATCGGTACAAGGAACATCAAAATATTGCGTAAAATTATGTATCGTCTGATAATTTAAGGGGGGGGGGGGGGATTTTCGTTGTTTACCCCTTAAGTGATGTGATGTTTTAGTGTTGGTGATACGAAAAAGGATAATACGAAAATATTGGTTCGTTATTCGGAATACGTTCGAATACACGTAGCGCGGGATACGACTGTAAGTTCATCATCTGAAAACAGGATAATATAAAAACGTATAGTAGAGGTAGGTATATAGAGTATAGCATTATTTCGTGTGTTAGACAGTCTACAGGTATAAATGTGTAACACTTGAAGTGGTCTGTTATGATTAACAAGAATATAGACGAATGCAGCTTCAAGATAAATATTTGTGTGATGGGTTCGTCAAAAGAAATAAACAACAGTTACTCGTAGGTAAATACAACATCGAAACCAATATGAGTTTTTGTGTCAGTGCGCTTGTTATTATAGGTATACATAGTTCGGTGGATCTACTTTGACTTGGTAAGGATGAATAGATTATTGAACTATTACGTACCACGTGTGGGACTGGGAGATTAACGAGACAAAGAAGACATGAAATTTTCTAATACTGTGTGACCTGTTGTGGCGAGTAAAATGTAATTTTGTACTTATAGGTTTATTATTTTAAGAATGACGCTGTAAATATCAAATAATTAAGACGTTATTGTTAGTTTCAAATAAATAAGTTATGCAATAATTTATAGTGTGAAATATGGACAAAAATAATAATAATAATTAGCTTCTATCAGATGTTTTATATGTCAGATAAGGAAAGGTGACCGGATATACAACAGAGGGATGCCATGTCAAGGATGTTTTTGGTTGTAATATGTATTCTTAATTACAATTAAAATTATTATAGTATTCAAATATCTTAAGCTAATTTTGTAATTAGGGTAAGTCCGTGATAAAATATTTATGACAATTAATTTTGTTATAATTGTTCAGTTTAGTAATAAGATAATGGTGTGAGTTATAAGTGAAGAACGTAACAAAGTATGATGATACTTGCGATTTGTGAATCTACAAATGAAATGACACGATAATTTTGTTACTTTGATTGCAGCGGTATAGATCTGTGCGCTCGTTATGTAGGAAGGTACCTACCTACATTTGTGTATTGACATGTAGGTATATGCGTATTACCTATTGGGGAGTTTGTAGTAGGTATACAAGAAATACACCTATCTAAGAATGTTACGTTGGATTTATACCATGGAATTTTAGGATAACTTACTATTAAATAAATGATTTGATATTTCATCGATGTTCAGAGGAAATTCACCAATATGGACGTTGCTTTAAGAGGACGAATGGAACAATGAAGACATGCATTATACGTAATCTTTTATCGAGAAGAAATTCATCGTTGTGACGAAATTACTTGAAGAGGATCGTCACAAAACCCACCACAGAAAAACCATACAACCAAGGACCTGAAAGTTTTGCAGGGATTATGAAGAAGAGAGTTCTACGGATGGCTGGAAAATAGAATATGGAGATAGTGCGGGAAGTAATTACTATGTCATAGATGATATATTCTCACCAGGCGCGAAGCTACCTAAGAACACGATTCCCATCGAGTTACCTTTTGAAAAAATTTATGGGTATAATAGTATCTAATCTGACATAATCCAATAGGGAATGTTAGCCCCGGCTTCCCTTCTGCAGAAATCCACCCTTCGCCACTGATTTTCACCGATATTCGATTGACAAGACGATAAAATTTGAAACAACTTATCGATGTGGAATTTATCATACAACAGGAAATCTACCTACTTCGGGATATAAAAATGTGTTATACTTACAACATGTTAGGTATATATTTCATGTAGTATGTAGTACATGAGTCGAAATGTTAGTAGAATGAAATAATACTAGATTAGATACAAGTGTTATTTTGGGACGATCCTAAGAATAATATTGACGGATTATAAATTTTACAGTTTCGAGAATATTAGGGTATCTTGAGTGGGTAATTAATTATAAGGTGCGTATAGGACACGAAATAATAATAAACTTTTAGGGTTCATTTATTTATATGTGTTTATTTTTAGTGTAACCATTTTCAAGTGGATCGATGTAATATACTGATGACGGTTGGAGAACGAGACTAATAATAAATATGTACAACGACACATTTCTTTCAGATGAACAGGGCAGGACTAAGGAATTAATTAAATTATTTTTCAGATGTTTTATTTTACGTTTGGCGTGGACTGACATTTAGCTAAAATTTTCAATTGGATCAAAACGTCAGTACACGTAGGGGGGTGTGATGGAGGCCCATCTTTATAGCAATATCATAAGTAGTAAGTAGCTATATATTATAGGGCAAAGGTTAGGTATACTTGTTCCCTTTATAGAGAGATGACTCCCACTTAACATATTTCTTTCAGAATCTACTAAAGAGGAGATGAAATAGGATTAAGATTTTTCTATAATAAGAGTGAGATGGATAATAGATATATTTTTTATCAGGATTTCAGGTATTGAGAATAAGATGTGTGTCTGTGTGTGTAGTAGGTGGTGTATGATTTTTTGTTAATAATATTTTTTTTCAGAGATTAAAGTGTGAGATGAAGAGATATTTCTCGGGGCAGTGTTAGTTCGGTTGAGTTCGGAGGTGGTGGAACTTAGAAGCTGTGTTACATTATATTCGAAATTTAATTACCACTTTATATAGTTTACTGAATTTTGTAGTGAGAATAATCCTAATCCAGGATTATTCTATTATACCATCCTAGTTTTATTTTATCAACTAAATTAACTTCAGTGATGCTGCCCGATGGAGCAAAGCTAAGAATTTATTTATACTATTTTGTTTCAGAGATAATAACAACTAAGCAATAATTCTTTGTTTCAGCATATTATAAGCAAGATGCTATAACCTAAATGACTTATAATGATGTGCATGAATTCGATTAACTTGTAGAAACTTCTTAGTACATTATTATCCCTAATTGCATGAATATTTACGTTATAATTACTGATTGCACGAATATGTGTGGAAGTATCATCTGACTGCTAAACCATTTCGCGGGGAATAATCAGATTTAAGCCTTAAGTGGAATTAAGAGACATTAGACCCAGAATTGGCCAAAGCAAAGTCGATTTCTATACGTATTGTATTATAACTTATTATACAGTAGTGAATGTGATAAAACTTCCCGCGTAACACGCATGTGGGCCCAGAAACGTTTTTGGCTGTTTGGGACAAAACCTAGCGTATAGGAGGAGCTAGGAAGCATGCCATATCTAATTTTCAATTAACGGCATTTGACTCTCTGTCTATCCTTATAAAAACTAACCAACAACTACCAACTCTATATCTCTTCAATTACGTAGATGAATAATTATTGATTGTGTTATAATTGTGTTGTATTTTGTTTCTTGTACTTTTATGTCACTTTTCAGGGAGATTTCTAAATTTATTTGTGTTAAAAATATATGATGTAACGTTCTCACACTTTGGGTACGCTCCTGGTATATTATGCGTTATGTATGAAATGCGTGGAGTATGTGTTTCTTAATGACGCTACAGGTACTTACTGGGACAACGCTTCGTATTGTATAATAATTAGATACACCAAATTGAGGTAGGACTTTTATTTCAGCAGAAAAACACAATGTGGGTCCGAATTAAAGAAAATCAAACATTAGACAGATCACGTAAAGGCCAATTTACAACGAATATTGTAGAACAAAGAAAGACTTCGCTACGAATTACGAAAACAGGATAACGGCGGACAAGCGGCGATTCGTTTTACGCAAATTCAGTGTCTGAATGAAAGTTTGGAATGAAAGGTGGGATTAGAATGTGTGATAGAGTGAAAGCAGAAATGAACTTAGGGAAAGTAGCTTTTAGAACTAGGCAATAGGGTTTAGTTTTGAATTTAGGTAGCAGTTATTTAGGAGGTAATGTTGAACACCAAAAGTTAGTTTAGTATTCTTTTATTTTTAGCTAGTAGGGTGTTCCCATCACACTTTGTATGCTTTCACGCAAACTACAACTTAAGATAGTATGTATTTTTAAGACTTTAATTGAATATACGAATGTTCTGGAAGAATGAAGTACCTAATTCTAGAATGGATAAAATTGTGCTCAAAAAGTTGGGAAGCCAAAACATTGCGATGGATATTACAAAATAAAGTCCTGTATCCTCTTGTGTTTCTTTAGTATACTATACGCACATCCCTTCCACTGTGTAGGTAGTAGGTACACATCCCTAGGTCCATTTTTTTTTTAATAAGAGATGCAAGGTAACGTTGTCAAACTGTAGAACATGTGTTGCGTTACAATTTGTATGAACGTGATCTCTCTTCTCCGCACCATATCCCAATTATCTGGGGTCGGCGGCTCGGATCCTCTCTCCCCAACTGCTCCGGTCGAAGCAGTCTTCTGGAGTAAGCTCCAGGTGTTCCATGTCCCCTCTAATGGTCTCCTCAAGGGAGGGGTTTGCCGGGGGGCTCCCTTAAGGCTAACCCTGGGCCCACCTCTTAATAATATTTTGCTAGAAGTGCGGGTAAAGAGGTCGCTATTAATGCGCCTGAGCTACCCGGGGATGTGGAGGGCCTTAAGCCCCTCAATCCTTAAGGGATTTTCCTTCCTCAAGGGACTTCTTCGGCCGTCCTCTATTTCTTTGTCCTTCCACAGACCAGTTTTTTTGCCCTCCTCAGAGCGGAATCCTCGTCCCTTCTCTGCACGTGTCCATACCACCGAAGTCAGGCCTCTCGCGCTTTTAGGTCAATCGGGGCAACTTTCATAGTTCCTCTGATGTATTCATTTCGGATTTTATCTAATTTCTATGAATGTGATGAAAGCAATAAAAAATGCTAGTCTTACGGTTGACGTTCTTCACTGCCTATTTGCATATTTTATTTTACTTAGAGACAAAGAGAAAGTTGTAAAAAATATTATACTAATGTATTATTTGATACTTTTATTGATTTCATTGCATGAATTTTTAATATCTTCGTGTTTATAATTCCGACATCCATTGCAATGGTTATTATGTTATCAACATAATAAAAAACAATCTTACTTATAAAACCAGAAATTAGATAAGATAATCCATATTAATTGCCTTATTTTCTATCAATAAATTTAATCAAGAAAAAAAAACAAATACTATTGAAGCACAGAATAAATCAAATTCGAATTCTATACTGATTCTATATTCAAAACAGGTGTGATATTATTATCAAACAATTTTTATTAGCGAAGAGAGAAGACAATAAATTATTCGACCTTTCAAATATCTTGATAGGATGATAAATTGTTAATGTAAATATTTCCACATTAACCATATTAAAGCTTGAAACATCTTATCTCGATGTGTGACGGTATGACCTATTTGTTAAATTAATAGTGTCTGTAGAATACGTGTAGATTAAATTTCTACAAAATAACTTGCTCAATGTTCACGCTGCACACGTAAATACTTAATATCCCTAAATCTCACCTAACAAACAAATTACAACCTCTTTTTCTGAAGGTATGGGATCTTTGTCATTTTCCCTCACTTTTCAATCCCTTGTGGGTCATGCAAAGAGGAGTTGTATAAATAGAACGCATCTTCTATATATAACACTTCTTGCTTCCGCCAGGTTCATGCAAGTCGTCATGTGTTCTCGTCAGTTTCTTTTACTCTGAACTCGACCGTTTTTCTAGAAAAGAGCCAGGTAATTCTAGAGGCTACCCGTTTCCTGTATTATTACGTTACCAGTATCTGATTCCGCTTACTTATACAAAAGTGACTTATCAATATATTACTACATATTTTTACCACTTAGATGTTACATTATTATTGTAAGATATCAATCATGTCAACTTACAGTCCATAGTTTGATTAAAATTCTTTCAATTTCTTTCCTGTTGACAACAAACTCTGTATTAAACATAATAACTCGATGTTGCATGTTAACAAATCATATTACATTGTCAATACACGACTACCATGTCAACTCTAACTGATTAATAGTTGCAAGTAACGGAATAGAATATTTATATTATTTTTACAAGAACTTCAATGACCAATAAATAATACATAGCTACATATGTAGAGATGATATTGGTAAACACATCCAAATGCAAGATTGCAAGCTCAGATACATTTTTTTTTTCAGAAAAGTGCACCTATCTATGGATAGAAATTGAGATTCACGAATACTTTTATATTGTATGTTTATGGGATGAAGAAAATACAAACAATGAAATATATAGCTTTGTAGATTTTCACGGTCTTTTTTAATCTCTTCTCCATTCTTCTCGGGTGTACCGTGTGTAGGTCTCGGTTAACCTAAGAATGGAGATGAAATGAAATATATTTTATGAGAACAAAATATCGTCTAAAAGGTAGAGAATGTTCGTTGCGTAGAATCGCCGTAGTCAATAATGCTGTTATTTCATCTAAGCGCCGTTTTCCTTATAAGGAATGGCAGCTTTCACAATATTAACTAATTATCATTAAAAGTTGTATATGAATAGATGTTATGTACCGATGTACGACACGGCAAATAACTCATGAATTATCTGTAGCCATAACAGGGTAACAGAACTCGAACTGAATTTACAATTAGATGGAAAAATATATACTTAATGATAAATTGAACGACTTTGTATAGGTATATGTACATAATACATATGTATTACTTACTTCTCAACATGGCCTAATGTAAGAAATTGCCTGCGGCCAATCATTCCATAAAAATAATCAGAAAGAATAAAAAAATGACAGAACTATATTGTCTCATTCCTAATTTTGAGAGAGGCAGTGTTTGTGAATCCAGGGTTGCGGAATAACCCTCTACCTTTTTATACTTTTCTATAATATAGAATGTCCTGTAGAATTTTGACATCTCACGTCTTGTCAGTAATAAAGTTCGCCACTCATTTTTAATGTAAATAACAACCTCGCAAATTTAGTTTGGAGACCCGGCGCTGACGATGTAGTCGACACTTCACAACACAGACTTTTAGTCTAGAAGCATACAGGGAAAAATAGGACTGTGCATACACGCCCAGGTCCTTTCCTTGTAGCAGGGATATTGAAGGTGTCATTCCGTACGGTGCTGCTGGGGGGTGGCCTTCCGGCTAACCCTGGGGCCGTCTGAGTAACTTTGGGCTGAAAGAGCGAATAAAAAGGCGCCTAACCGGCGCCTGTGTTATTCGGGTGTGAGAAGGGACATTCAATATATAGGTCCTTTTCTTGTCACAAAAAAAGAAAATGCTGTTTGTGATAAAAATAGGAATTTTCATTTTTTTTTACTTACTTGAATTAAAACCAACATAAGTTTTACTAAACTCCTGTTATGTAGTTAAACCTGTACCAAGTAGAAGGCGACAATATAACATGTTGATGTAATAAATCTAGTAGGTGAATGATGGTGACATAATTCCGCCTTCGGAAAGTAGCTGTTAAATATATCTTATTGTACCAGTAGCAGCGATTTTAATTAAATAACTAGTAACGGCATTCCAAGCTATTTAACGTATCTAACTCAACTCTTGTGGGATATAAAATAGGTATAGGTATTAACTAATCTTAATACCTACTAAGACAACATGTTGGTCAGTTTGCAATGTATAATAGGTATTATATTATATGTTTGTATTGCTCGCAAGATATTACGTTGTCACCCAAATGTAGCGCGAATGTGCCTATTATATTGCACGAGTATACTGCAATGTTAGTGTATATGAACAAGATTGCACCAAGTGTAGATTTTAACGCATATTATGATTTTCAATATATCTACTTACCTTATTTCTTTACAAACTGTATTTTAAAAGGTCGTCGAGATATTCAACTTTGGTTAACTGAATTTCTCACCTTTAGCACTAATGCCCAATCCCACCAACTTCGACCTAAGAAGGAGAGCCCTAAGTAATTTCCATACAAAACAGAGATAATATTACATTTATTGAATAAAGAGACACATCCAGCAGCACCACCACAGCCTAAATCCATATGAAATTCTACATCGCTACTCTCCTAGTTGGGGAGATTCTGGGCGGAGATATTTGGGCACCTAACGTAGGAGAGTTGCATGTAGAATTTCATATGGATTTAGGCTGTGGTGGTGCTGCTGGATGTGTCTCTTTATTCAATAAATGTAATATTATCTCTGTTTTTGTATGGAAATTACTTAGGGCTCTCCTTCCTAGGTCGAAGTTGGTGGGATTGGGCATAAGCCTTCCATTGCCCACCGAGACCCACCAAGATACAGATTCGTCTTATACATTTCACATCGACTTCGTATGCTAATCGTTTTGGTTTTTAGATTGATAGTTCTCAATTTCTCCGTCTGCCAGATCTTTATGATATAAGTAGGTATGCACTCTTAAGCGTACCTAAATATCACAATTTTCTGAACATATTGAGCATGTTATGTGATCTCGTGCATATGTATCTAATTACCTTTATTACATCACTTACATAATAATGTGTACTATGTCAAGAAATACATTTAGACGTGATTTAATACTTCAATGCGGTTTACCGACAACACAATTTATTACTAAAGTGGAATTTCTCAACAGAATACTGAAACTTGCAGTTTATCGATATAATGTAAGTAAATTAAATAAATATGAAATTACTAATTAGTAAAGGTAAAAATGAAAGACTAGTATACCTATAGTTTAAAATCCACTTAATTGACTTTAATTACACACGACTATAGTGTTCGAGGATTCTCATCCTTATCGTCAGGCGTTTGACAGTAAAGTAAACAGGATTACAGAGATAGTGAGTAGGTATTTATAAAAAAATTCAAACAATGCAGTGGGAGAAGACAGTAATTGAAAAATGTAAGTTTAGCAAACCAAAATAACAATTACAACAGTAATCTTATAGGCTTTCGCAGCGCGATGAACCCATTTCCATGTTGTAACTACTTCACCCTGTAGATGGCAGTAGTATCGCTGCCGAAAGCTCGGTTACTCAACCACTCGACTCGCAGTAAGGAAACCCGAAGAATGTACAACATGGAAATGAATTACAACAGTGATGAAAAACCATGACCAAAGAGTGCCTTTAATAAGGTTTAGTACACAAACTGAGTTTATATTTATGTCAAGAGGACACACTAGCACATCTGTTGCTGGTACCTACCAATTATGGGATAAATGGAAAGTGATATAAATCGTTGGAAACATGTCTGCTTCCAAACAAGATGTAACTTCCCGTTTATGATGTAATATTGTAACATTATTATGCAATGATTTATGAAAGAAACTGCTTTTCATACAATCATTTATTATTATTTGGAATTGTTCTTGTTGAATACAAAAACAACATTACTCGTACATACAGTAGCGTAGCGTGGAGGGTGCGGTCCGCCCCGGGTGGCACTTTTTAGGAGGCGGCATTTTTTGGGGAAAATTTAAAAAATCCATTAAATCACATTTGTTTCATTTAAAACTGGAAAAAAAAATTTTGCGCTATTTTTCTCTTTTTGTATTATGTCAATATCCAAATTTTAGTTGTCTCACTCGAAAAAACTTCGCCTGCGGCGCTATTTTATCTCTTTTTATCAATATCAAAATGTTAGTTATTCCACTCCAGCCTAGAAGTTCTTTATAATTCCTGTAAATTTTCGGGAATTTTGGATTTATATGCCTAAATAAGGGGGGCGGCGGATTTGATTTCCGCCCCGGGTGGCAGAATCCCACACTACGCCACTGCGTACATATAATGTTATGTAATCATTTTCCATTTATATTTCTGTAGTTGTTATCGTAAAAAACTGCATAAATATGAAATGGCATCATTAAGCAATGTGTAAAAAATAAAACATTAGTGTTATCTTATAATAAAGTAACACCTATAGCAGAATACATTATGTACTGTAAAAACAATCATTATTCGGCCCTCAGATATTGTTTATCGTTGTGTATCGTCCTTAGAACCTATATCGGGCACTTGGACTCGTCAGTTTTACATATAATTAGACAAATATTAATAAGAATATGCATACCGACATTTCAAAAATTTCTAAAAACGGGAGACCTTATATCTCGATAACCGTCACTAAACATGCTTTGGAAAAATAGAGTAGATATATTGAATCTTTATCTGGGAATAACCGTAAAAGATTTTTTTTAACTTGTATAGATTTCTCAAAAAAAATATATTAAAAAATACCTCTGACCTTTTTCCGAAAGACGGAAACTCGTTTCCCGAAAGTCGAGGAGTAAATTTTTTTTTGTAATGATAATATGCATAAAATTCTAGGGAATAACCGTAAAAGTTTTTTGATAGTCCCAAAATAATCCCCAAAAATGGAAAAAACGCTATTTTTACCATTTTTTCATGTTCACGCGATTTTATCCTTACTGCCGTGAAAAACGACTGTAAAGTCATTCCTGGTGCAAAGCCCTTAAATTTAAAATATTATTATATAGAACTCAATAGAAGCATTACATTATTCATTGTACTAGCTTTTGTGTACAGTGGGCCTGGGCTTGCGCCTGGATCTTGGGTTTCATGCAACCACTATTGCATACATGTTGTTGTATTCATTTTTTTCATTAACCTTAATAGCAACAACTATACCATGACGATAAAGGTATTTATATGGCAATAATGGTTACCCCATGGCCCATATTCAATGTTGTCCTTGGTGTTAAAAAGGTCCATAATAAAAACCCACATTATGAGTGGACGGGCAAGGCTGATATTTATTGGCACACTGAAAAACATAAAGTTTAACAAACTACAATACAATATAATAGCATCCTTATAATGTTGCCACATTGAAGACATTATTCTTAAATATGGCCAACATAATATGCTTTTATGTTTCTAACACTTGGACCAACTGTTTTTTTAGCAGCGCTTAAAACATCGTAATAATATTTTAGTAACTAGATCGCCTATGTTCATGAATTACTTATACATGAGAAAACTCCTAAACAACATATTTCGAATAACGATAAGGCTGAAAGATAGACCCTGGCTAATTATGGCGTTTCGATGTAGCACTGCTAAAAACAGTTGGCCCAAGGAGAATGTTGTGTGTTTTTTGATACACGCACACCATTTAACGGTTAGTATAACCATATACCGATCAGGGGCGAAGCTACCTAAGAACACGATTCCCATCGAGTTACCTTTCAATTTATGATGATAAATAATCTATAAAATAATAAATGATTTAACAACGCAATGAAAAAAGGTGCGTTCAAATTTTGTAGATACTCCTTTCACCCGTCCGTCGGTAAGCTAGTTAATATGTTAGTATTTCAAATTAGCGCGCGGAATCCACGGTGCCTACCCGCGAGCAATACAACCAAATACAACTTTGATAGTTATATCGTATGGGAAACCGTGGGCAAGCGTATTCTAAGCAGCGACCTTCCATAAAAATGACTAAAACAAATCTACCTATCTCACTTTTATGATGATACGCAATAATAGTGTCTAAGGAACCTATATATAGGTTCTCTAATACTGTCTCTTCCCAACGTCTGCAAAGGGAAACAGTTACAACGTCTCGAGGAAGAGTAATTTAAGAGTATTTTAAAAAGGGATAACGCATTTTACAGTTAACAAAAAATATATTCATTAATACAAAGCGATTTTTACTTATGGATAAATCTGCCGATGTTATGAATCATGGTCACCAAATTACGAAATACTTAGATTTTTTTTCAATAGATGTTGATATACCTAAAAATATTAAATAATATTTTCGTTGTTTTACCTTAAAGGTGGGAATGTGCTTAATTATGTATTAATTCAATATTTTAGGTAATTATTATATTCAACAATTATAAATATTGATAATATAGTAGAATTATTATTTTTATTATGGCGTATTATTTTTATGGAGCATCTACATAATAATTTTGAAAGTTATGTCTTTCGCTAAGGTTTCTATAGGTGGTATTGAGTCGCCCTGGTTGTGCGCACGAATTCAAACACGATTATTGTCACAAAAAAGTGAAATTGCTTGAAATCGAATAGAAAGCAAAAAAAAGCAAAGAATTATACATTTCTTCTTCTTGAATAATTTGTATAGGCAGCGATTGTATAATTCGTATAATAATATTTCAACAAAATACTTTTAGAATTTCGTTAGCTGATTTCGTTAGTTGATGCCACAGGTCAGGAGCAAATATAGGATTTGATTTTGAGGATAATGGAGATGGAGTGGGAGACTAGGCAGCTGGGGAAAAGGGTCCTAAGAATATGATTTTCATCGAGTAATATCTTTGATTTAGGATAAGAAATAATAGGTCTAATCTGACATGATGCAATAAATAATATTGGTACCGGCTTCCCTTCTACAGAAATCCACCCTTCGCCACTGATACCGATACACCTGTATCATGATGGTATAGTTATAAATGGTATCTAATTTTCACGTGTGTGGACTAGTACCTAAAGTACCCAAGTATGAATATACCTATATCGTATAGGTATGTAAAAATAACAATTAACAGACACAATATGCAATCAATTTATTGATTAATTAACTCCATATAAGAGAACAATTATTTAATTAGATTCCTTTATTAAAGTTTTCGTCTACAACTAAACAACAACGTTTCCAAAACATTTTAGCCAGTTTATATCAATATATTTTCATATTGGCTATAGGTTTAGTATACGGAATATAAAACATTTGGCGATCACAGCGCCTTTAACTAGCGTCTTTTTTTTAATTTACGGTTACAAAGATTTTTAAGGTACACAAAAGAATATACATATCGTGTAATAATCTATTAAATGAAAGTCTATATACTCGAAAATGAGATACATATCGTGTAATAATCTGTTAAATGAAAGTCTATATAATCGAAAATTATTCAGCTTAGGTATAGCGCGTTTTTTCATTGACATCACCACCCTACAAAAATGTTTTGAGTGGTTTTCGATAGATGTCGACATTTTCAGTTTACCAGGGAAACATTGAACTCCTTTATTTTTAATTACTGTAGATTTTGATTTATAAAGTGAATCGGAAAATATTGTAGTAGGTACAAATATTATTAAGGGGCTACGGTACTCTATACGGCTTCGGCGCGGCGACTCTTACTCAGCCAATACTGAAGGAATCGTCTTGAAACTGAAGACAGTGATAGATGAAAGTATGGACTACAGGACTTCTGTTTTAGAATTACAGGATTTGGAAATTCCTTGAATAAAAAAGTATTCCGAAAGCACCCCTAAAATTTACGGAATTCCAAGAATTTCCGTTCAATTTTTCAGATATAAAAGTATAATTTAGCCAAAATATTGGTTATTATAATCTTGACAAATCTGCTGTTTTAGATTTTAAATTTCTTTCCAGGTTTCTTTTAAAAAGGCATTCCTAGAATTAGTATACCCTTCCTTTCAAATTCAGTCTGAGCTTTGCTTTTGCACGGGATGGACGTACTGCACAATTTTGAATTCATTATTTATATTTTACGAAATAATTACCAACACTACTAAATGAAAATCGTGTATGGATAGGAACTATTAACACTATTTAGGAACTCCTGTTTATTCATTTGAATTTATTTATTACCAACACCATCAAAGAAATATTATATTCTAATAATTACTAATCCAAGAGCCCGCTGCTTAATTTATGACGTATCTGTTTTTTGATCGAAATGTGGTATAAATGATAGCTTACCAATAGGGTATTACATCGCACTAGGGTTGCCTATCAAAATCCTGCCGCAACCCCCCCTGCCCCCCCCCCCCGAAAAGGTCCCTCTTCGCGGTTTTTCGCATTTTATAGGAATATGGTAAGAGATAGGAGAAAGTAGTCAATGACAAAAATAATCCTTGCTAAATTCTCTACAAAAAATGTGTAGTCAATTTTTTCATGGACCGGCCATTGCGGGTAAACTGCTAGTTCTACGAAAAAATTGACTTAACATTTTTTGTACAGAATTTAGCAAGGATTATTTTTGTCATTGACTACTTTCTCCTATCTCTTACCATATTCCTATAAAATGCGAAAAACCGCGAAGAGGGACCTTTTCGGGGGGGCAGGGGGGGTTGCGGCAAAATTTTGATAGGCAACCCTAGTGCGATGTAATACCCTATAGGTAAGCTATCATTTATACCACATTTCGATCAAAAAACAGATACGTCATAAATTAAGCAGCGGGCTCTCGGACCATACTACCAATATCGACGAAATTTTAAATTCAAAATACGAGGTGTAGCAATTATATAGCGAGACTGGTGCTGAAAAACGTTTTATTTTTAATTTATACATATTACGTATTTGTGTAGTTATGTGAATTTTTCATTGATCCAAGGGGCCCCCTAGTTCCTGCTAGATTTCCAATTGACCTGAGTAACGAACCTTTTCATTCAACTTCACCAAAAAAATTCGCCATCGGCGCTTTTTAATTTTGTATATCATATCAATATCAAAATTGTAATTTGCTTTCTCTGCACTGGGGGGGGGGGCTGGCTTTATTACATGCCAATTTCAATTTTTAGAGCCAGTCCACCACGGATCATAATTGTCATAGGGGCCCCATTATTTTAAAGTGCCCAGGGCCCCCAATAGATTATAGACGGCCCTGCCCTTGTGTTAATAATAATATTGTTCATCACAACTTTTGCTCATTGGTAAGGTCTCTCAAAAACGAATTAAATTTTATCAGTATGTTGTGAACACACATCTATGTATACCTACCGACTTTGAACCGACACGTTTTGAAATTTCTTATATGTTTGAAAATTAGAATATTCACACTTCGCCAAACCAATACAGTACTAGAAATTATCTATCATTATAATTTACAAATCGCACTTCGTGAAGGCACATTGTCGGTAGGAATATCTATACATATAATAACTTGATAGAAATTAGTATGATTGTATACGGTTATAATAAGTAAATAAATATTGTATTATATTTGTTAGACATGTTCTTATACTGTTTATTTTCTATTATATAAATGTAAAAGGCTTCATTAGCCGTATAGTTACTGATGAAATAAACTTATAAAAATAAAGAATTTTGAAATTTAATTTAATTGAAATTATACGGGACAATAATTTTATTCACATAGTATGTATGTTTTTTTTTTTTTTTTTATAAATACATACAAAAACATATTCGCACACTTCACAGAAAGCTTAAAAGCTTGTGTTGTGAAGTGGAGTAGGTCGGGGATTGAACCCGCGCCCACTGGATTAACAGTCGAGCGCGTTACCAACCAAATCTATGTGCACTCTTTTTAATTTCATTATTTTTTTAACAAATCCCAGTTAGCTCCGATCACACTGGGGGCTACTAACTAGTATCAATATAAAATATACTAAAAAATATAACAACGCATATTATTTTCCAATCGGATATAATAGGTAGGAAGGTAGATACACCTACCAAATACAATAGTTGGTACATAGAACTTGAATGAAATTCAAAACTAAAATGTTATAATATGTAAGTATATAGCTGTATATTGTATAAATTTTGATGTATGTATGTGTAAGTAAAACTTGTGGACGAAATATTTGAAAATTTGGAGCGGTAAGAGAGGGGAAGCGACGTTCATTTAGAACTCCTAGCTGTGGTATATTATAGCCTTAAGTAGAATAGAATTGGAAAGTAAATTTTCCGTAAAAATGCACGCACAGGAACGTGAAGTGTGGCGAAGTCTGGTGATGTGTTCTCTCTGCCTACCCGGCATACAGCTTTTATTTTGAAGGACTACAGCTAGTAACTAATAATAATGCTTTTGATATACTAAGTGGTCACGACAAGATAAGATCTAGATGAGATCATGAGAATATAGATCATTATTATAGTACTATATACTATATAGTGCATCCGATGTCTATCTTTAGATTGATCGTATTTCTTGACTTGATAATGACAATTGAACTTGTCAAGTTTAATTGACTTTTAATCACTTTACAAGACCATTCTAACTGTGGCACATAATATATAATTACACGTCAAACTATTTATTTATTTAATAGACTGTGATTGCAATAAAACTGCATTGTACCTGATGTATCTACTCATTACTCATTGATCCAATTATTTTATGAAATACTGGAGTCGACTCTATAACTAATTAGGTTCATATTATCTAAAACTAGCTGAGGTACCCGGATCCTCTCGATCACTGGGTGTCTCCCGATGGCTTGAGCTGGACAAAATATAACTTGCGATCTGAATTTCTTTTCCAATGCCCTTTCATACGATACCACACACGGCCCCATACAACCCTTGGATCCCCTCATCAGCAAAATTTCTTAGAAGGTTCTGGATTTCCAGAAGTTTCTACCACACAGTATTCGTTTCCAGATAGTAAGGTATGTGTATACCAAGTTTGGTCGAAATTGCTCCAGGCGTTCCAGAGTTATGGTGGAACAAACATACCCACATACATACATCCATTTTTATTATATGTATAAGATTAGACGTTCTTTTTCATAGCAGAGCAGGAGGTCAGTGTATCCAAGTCTGTATTCTTTTTCAATTACATCACAAAAAAGCTTATTTTGCTTCAAAAAGTTGACTTTTAGACCTACTATTCCTACCTACCCGTGAAAATTCACAGAAAAATACAAAAGTCTGGTTTCTAACCACTAGAATCACTAAAACATATTCTCATTTGGCTTTGTAGATTTTCACGGTCTTTGTTAATCTCTTCTCCATTCTTCTCGGGTGTACCGTGTGTAGGTTGTCGATGTTGTCTAGCTTTCGGCCTACTTGCTGAGGCCATCTGCTTCTGGACTAATGTAGATGGTCTCAGCAAGTGTATCGACAATCCGCACACGGTATACACCCGAGAAGAATGGAGAAGAGATATTCTCATTAATCCACGTAAGTCTTATGATATCTCTAATATTAGCTGAGTATAATCTTCCCTTACCTGACGCAATTGTTTTACATTTTTTTTACGAAAAACAAACAAGATTTTAAAAAAAGATAAAAATAAGTAAATCCCACAAGGGCGGACATATGTTTACAGTTTATACACTATGATCTCTTCCAGCTAACCCAAGTGGAGTAAGCCAAACAAATATGGTTTACATTGAAGAAATACACACACGGTTACCAAGTATAACAATGTATCTATGTAGCAGTGACGAAGTGTATGATTTCTGCAGAAGGGAAGCCGGAGCTAACATTTCTCATTGGATTACGTCAAATTATACACTATTATACCGATCATTTTATCCAAAAGGTAACTCGATAGTAATCGTGTTCTTAGGTAGCTTCGCGCCTGCTATGTACACTGTTTATACCTCAAGCAGATACATTCCTATTATAGTAAAAAATTCCAAGAAACTATGCATTAGTGTAATTGTAATTGCAACATACGTATAAATAAAGGAAGGTAAGTAGGTACTGTGTATGTAGGTAATAAAAATATGTTCTAGTTCTAGTACATATGTAGGATTCAAATCAAAGTAGATGCAAAATGATTACACGACACTTGACCATAGGTGGGCACCGTTAACCAAAAAGTTAACTTCGTTAATCGTTCATTTTTTTTTTAAAGCGTTCATTTTTATAAAATGTAACGGAAGTTAACGTTAATCCGGTAAAGCGTTAATTAAAAAAATCGCGGTATAATGTCATGTAATAGTATTACTACTACTCTCATCTATTACGATGTTTCCGAACAAAGGACGTACACAAATACGTACAACGTGGCAACGTGCCTACAACAAATAAAACATTCAGAATGGGTGGCGAGCCTCATTATTGAATAGGAAATTAAAATACGTTCTATGGAAATTTTACAAACACCGACAACCTACCTATATTTTTATTACACTCGCCCAAGGGCGTTGCCAACCTTAAAGGTTGAAAATGTGATTTAGCATGTAAAACACGTAAATAGCGCCGCAGGCAATTTTTTTTTCTGAAACGGTCTTGACGTCTTGCGAGTTTATTAGAAAGGGCAATTTCTTCCAACTATCCACCCAACATCACGTTGAGCACACTCTAATAATATTGGATTGAATTAATGGATTTGATTCCCTAACGCCAGCGCCGCCATCGAATAATTCCAGTGCAGACAATCGAATATTAACGGACTTAATTAACGGAAGTAAAATGGAACGGAAGTTAAATAGTCCGTTAATGATTTTTGGAGGTGAGAAAAGCGTTAAATCGTTAACCAAAATGTTAACTTCGTTAATTAACGATTAACGGATTAACGCTTTTCTGCCCAGCTCTGCACTTGACTTGCGGTCAGCATGATGCATAATGTGTTTACTTTTAAACGAAGTATAACAACGTAAGTAGGTGCCTATATTAAGTTACTGCATGGCTGTGTTGCTTATACAGCACCGGGTCACCAAATGACGGCATAGTTTGTGCGGACTTTGAGAAAACAGTAGATAAATTATTCATAATTCATTTAAATATGGTAGAAGGAATTTAAGAATGACAAATTAAAATAAAACAACATGGCTTTTTCATCATGTTAGAATTGTAAATAATTACTTATTATGAAAATTAATTACCTATAAGTATCACAATTGTATCATTAAAAATTTTCGCATGCGGAACTAGCCGTCTATCTTATGGGAAATAACCCAGAAATATATCCAGACCAGGTGAAATATTATTGATAGACAACCAGATTCAACAATTCACCCATTTTTCAATACAATTTCTAGTTTTCTAGCTATTTACTAGTTTTTAATGCATTTGACAATATCATAATCTGAGTTGCAATCCACCACCCCGCACCCAGTTTGGAAGCGACGCCAATTCTTGATACGCTTTGTCTCTAGTCCGGAAGTCGACACCCCCTCTCGAAGCGAATTTCTGGCAAAGACTTTAGTTGCTTGCAAACAACTAGAAACGGACCGCGACAGTCTTATAATTTTCAAAAACGGATGATGTATGTAGGCACACATGAGTAAACTCAATACATCAAATATTTACACAATGCATGTTGACTTATCCAGAACCCCCAGGATTTTAAATCAAACATATACCTATAACTACATTTAAATAAATAAGTAAATAAATAAATCTTCATTGGCCAGAGAAAATATGCATAGTTACTAGTTACAAAAACAAGACAATTATAGTGTGCCAAATGGTGGACTTATTGCAAAAGCAATATCTTACAGTCAACCCATTTAGGTACGAGTACCTACTAAACTTATAGTTACTTTATGATTGTAAACATCTATATTACAATTAAATACACCTAAGTACTTAATACGATGTTATGTATGTTGTGATAACATGCAAATATTATGTATATGAAAACATATGTTTCAGCCAGGGTCAAAATGTTCATTCCGATGCGTTCTGTAGGTACCTGCCATGTTATTTATACACAGGTACGTGTGTATATCAGAGGTATGACATGGATTAGTATGACACACTAGTCAATATAGTGTGAAAATATATCATGAGTAATGATAACGATATGTATGAAAATAATAACAAGAGTATGAAGTATCTATTGATGTGTGCATGCACTATGAACTATACAGTTCTACTAGGAAACAATCATACAGGGTGTTTACTTACACATGTCACAAAGGTATGTATAAAAGGAGTGGTACAGATTGTAAAACATGGAAAAATGTTTAGTACCTATACTTGTATAGAAGTTAATTTATTTTAAAACAAAATGATCGTATTTTTATCGGTTTTTTTTTCGTATACTTATAGGATTTTAGGTAGATTTCCAAAAGGAACTCTACCTATTCGTTTCTCCCGTGATGTCGCAGAATTGAAAAATTTCTACTCAGTATCACTAATTAGGACCAGGAGAACCCGAATCCGACCTTGGTTTAAAAGTTTATATATATAAGCCATATATATGTCCCTTTTCTTGTGCGCACGTTTGCGGCCAACCTATGCGTCGCAGAAACGTGAAACTTGGGTGGTAGATTTTTGGTAAGTGGTAGATGAACTGATAGGAGATTGGGTGAAATCCATTAAGAGGAAGGTTCACTTTTTAAGGCTTTAAATTAAAAAACAATCATTCTGAGGGGATCCAATGATTGTGAGGGTCTATGTCTGGTATCGCATGAAAGGGCATTAAATAAGGAATACAGATCAAAAGTTAGATTTTGTCTAGCTCAATTCCTCGGACTACACTGATCGATCGAAAGATCTAGTTAAGTAGTTATCGCATAGGTACTAGCGTGTTTGTTGTCTTAGAAAAGTGCTTCACGATACGAGTAGAACTCACATCTATTTTCAAATTTCTAGTGCTTAGGTACCAGTACCAATCCATATTATGTGTGGAATGAAAATAATATGATTATTGGATTAGGTACTTCCTTTGATTATTGAAGTACTTAATCAAATATTTTTTCGTCATACGGTACTTCGATAATCAAAGAATAAACTACATCCATACTACTTCATCACTTCGCTGGTTTATTTGCTGATAATATTGTGATTGTTTTTATTGTATAGATGTACTCTTAAAATTAATAAAATTAATAAATCACTTGAAATCTACCTATGCCTGTGGCGTGCCAAAGGAATTTTTTTAAATTAATTTCTATAAAAATCGGAGAGAAAATGATGGAATATTTGTTAAACTTACGGTAACGTTTAAATTTTGTATTAGTATAGCATTTTGTGAAACGATTCACAGCAGTAGCGTAGCGTGGGGGGGGGGGGGCAAAATCAATTAATTTAGCGTCTTTCATTAAAAACTCATAAAAAATTCGCCTGCGGCGCTACTCTCTCTCTCTCTTTCCATATTATTATAATCGTGATTGTCTCATTAAAAATCCCGGATGGCAGAAACCCGCGTTACGTCACTGACTCACAGTATATTTATAGAAATACCTACATAGGTAGGTACTTGATGTTTTCCTCTATTTAAGCGATATTTGAATACCATATATTCAAAATACTGTGCGCGTATTAGAATTACACCTAAAACACTGTTTATAAAAATGCGAAGGCTCTGTTTTTGGCTAATAAAATAAAATAAAAATCTTAGTAATTATCTCAATAGATGTGTATAAAACGTATAAAATATGATATCCTATATTTAACAGTAAATTCGGACATTCAAACAATAAATTAAATAATTTATTAAATGTTAAAATATTACAAAGCAAACCTCATTATATAATCATAATATTAGTATCAGGCACATGTCAGAATAAATTCTAATGGATGCTAAATGTTTCAGGAAAACAAATTACTTGTTATTAATCATTAAATATTTATTAATGCCTGTTTGTTCTGTAAATATTAATAACTTTGAGCATTAACTAATTCGTCTGTCAATGTTGAGTATGTTGCTAAAGACAGGTTATAAAAAATTAAGAAGATTTTAACAAACAAATAAAAAAAATGGCTACAACTAGCATTTAAAGACCTGCTAAGCAGGCAAAAAACATTGCTAATAAACCGTTCTTTTCGGAAAATCTACTTCATTCGTCTATGTATGACGAAAAACAATTGGATTAGGTACTTCAATAATCAAAGGTCTATGTAATGCTAGACTATAGTATGATCAATTCAAATTATCTAACCCTGTGATAAAAATATGACCTAGAAGGGACGACTACCTGCTTTATTCGCACTTATGACTCTATCCCTTCTCGGTCACATTTTTTACCGCGTTCGACAGTTTGAATTAATCTGACTATAGTATAATTATCCAACAGAACCCTGAATGCAAAATATAATACTAAGATAATAATATTTCTAGCTGTCTGATTGTAAAAAAAAATCTGTGATGTTCTAAAATTCTTTATAAAGAAGTAGGATGTTTTCGACCGTTGGTACTTTGTGAAAGTCCATATTAAAGGAAAAAAATGAAAAAATAAATATTTAGATCCACAAAAAATGACTTTTGCTTTCGCGACTAGTGATGCAATCTGATGTTGAGGATTTGCATCCTCATCATCAGGTGATTGTAAGTAAAGCTATGTGAATAAAGTAATAAAGCGATTGTAAATGAAGTGATTGAAGATCTTGATGATTTGAGAATTAGGTTCTTTTGATAAGTATTAATTATTTACGAGTAAGTGTATCTTACAGTCGTCTCACTGCGTTGTAAATGGAAACATTCAGAATGGGTGGCTAATCTAATTTTACTGGACATTGTGAATAGCTCGATGAAATTTTATTATTAAGGGCATGGCACCAGGAATGACGTCACAGACATTTTCCACGGCATTAAGGTTCAAAATCGCGTGACAATCGCATGATAAAATGGTAAAAATGGCGTTTTTTCCATTTTTTGGGGTTAATTTTGCGTCTATCAAAAAACTTTTACGGTTATTCCCTAGATTTTGATGCATATTATCAGTACAAAAAAAAAAAAAACTCCGCGACTTTCGGGAAACGAGTTTCCGTCTTTCGGAAAAAAGTACAGAGGTGTTTTTAATTAT
Organism: Ceraclea dissimilis; assembly: GCA_963576895.1. Lineage (NCBI taxonomy): Eukaryota > Metazoa > Arthropoda > Insecta > Trichoptera > Leptoceridae > Ceraclea > Ceraclea dissimilis. The sequence continues at coordinate 5,160,724 of OY756360.1, forward strand.
TTTTTTTGAGAAATCTATACAAGATATAAAAAATCTTTTACGGTTATTCCCTAGATAAAGGTTCAATGCATCTACCCTATTTTGTTTCAAAGCATATTTAGTAACGGTTGTCGAGATAGAAGGTCTCCCGTTTTTAGAAATTTTTGAAATGTCGGTATGCACACTCTTAAATGTTGTTTTATTACGAGTATAAAAGTGTTTAATATGTTGTTTCATGTCATAGTGAATTATTATTTTACGGGCAATTAGATCATCATTTAGTTTGTTAATTATGAATATAATAATGATGTAATTACCTACTGCAAATATTATTTACATATCAGCGAAACAACAATGATTAAATTCTAATAAATGCTGGGAAATAGGATCTATTCTAAATGTTTCTATTTGTGGTGAAATGAGGTAATCATGACGATAAGAGGATAATGTCACTCGCAATGGACAATATGCTTGTGGTATGTAAGCTGTGAAGTTTAAACTAATTTAAACTAACCTAATAATAACACAAAGTCAAAATTTAATCAATGTTTATCAAAATAAATTTATCAAGCAATGAAATGTTAAATAAACTGAAATAACAGTGAAACTCCATCCGTCGATTTTCTTAAAGAGGTGGATATTAAATTTGGAAAAGAGACCTTGATTTTTAGAATTTTCAAATTTAATTAATACGTAAGACTGTATCTGTCGTCTGACCACGTCTATTGAAAACTTTCACAATGGGACATACGGCCAACAAGCGTTTGATTAAAATGATCAGCTTAAATATACATTTAAGCATTCACTGGTTACCTCACTATTGGGATATGTCATAAAAATCAAAAAGTAGCGACCTTCTTCTAATAATACATTCAAATCCATGTATTTATTTTTTTCCTTTTATTAACACTTCAATATCTTTTCGAATAATAGAGATACGTTTACGATGAGGAAATATTAAGTAGTTGTTAACAAAATCAGTATTATTTTTGGTATAATTAAAATATACCGATGCTGCAAAACTTGTTTACCTTTACCTTTACAAGATGTTAATAAATCATTGTATTATTTCCTTTGTTATTTTAATGAATTTGCAGATAAAGATATACACATCTTAAATTTACTAGGTAAGTACCTATAAAAAAGAATCTCGAATTACCATATAGCCTACTGAGAGCCAAGTTAAAAAGGAGACCTCGGGAGAATAAAACAGGCGTCGGAAGACCCCAAAAGAGATGATCCGACGACATAGCCGCTGTGGGGGGAAAAACTGGCTGCAAGCAGCAAACAACAGAAAGGAATGGAAGAGTATGGAAGAGGCCTGTATCCAGCAGTGGAGGACAGAGGGCTAAAGAAGAAGAAGAGACCAAGTTAATTTTATATACAAGTTATATTATTAATACACAAAATTCACGTAAGACAATTTATTTGTTTCATGCTTCTAAGAACTATCTGGATGGATTATATCTGGGTTGAGTCGTAAACTCTTTAGGAACCGTCAACAATATTGTATGAAAACAAGATGGGAAGGACCACTGCCTCAGAGAGAAAATGTCGAGGCTGCCGATGGTAGGACACGTGTGTATTTTGAAAGTACCCGTACGAAAACATACTATAAGCAATTTTGTTAATTTAAGAAAAGTCTTTGACAGTATAACCGAAGCCAGATTGAATAATGAACATATTAAATTGAATCATTAAGCCAAAATGAAGCCAGAATACGAGAGAAAATTTGGTGTCCCACAAGGAACTGTATTGAGTCCCATAATTTTTCTGATGATAGTTACTGTAATCAATGATTATACAATGTAAATTTATTATTGAATTACTATAATTTATGGTACAATGTGGCTCTATTGAAATCACTGTAATTTGTTCTTGTATTCAACATCAAATTATTGAGCATATGCGAGAAGTGTCTTTTACATTAGCAGCGGTAATGATGCGTGGGTGGGCGAAGCGAAGGTTAAATTAATTATATAGACACTGCTCTGATTAAAATCATGACATATTATTCAGTACTCACTGTCTACATTGTAAGTAAGTAGATTCCTACCTATAATAGTTTTTCAAGCATATGTTTGTATCGATACAACTATCCATATTGTAATCAAGGTCTGTTAACGTCTTTTTTATTCAATATTAATCAAACAATTCGTCCGTCCCCCATTCAGACCACGTTGATATTTTTATTTTATAACACCATCCATATAATATATCACGTCTTTTTCCTTATTGCGAAGTAACCAGTAATAGATTTGCGACTGTGCATACTCTTTATTACAAAGCATGCCAATTGCCCATCTCATCATACCCTAAATCTAAATAAAATTTCAAAATGATGATTTTTATCCATGCAATATATTTTTTACTTTAGATCAGAAGCGTGACCTCCACATAAACTCAAAAGCCGAGTTTGGTTAAATATAAAAAAAAAAGTATAAAACGGTTTACACAGCATGTTTATAAGCTACATACATTTTCACAACTCGTACACAAAACTTGGATTGGTGATGTGAAAAAGTAAAATTATTTCTACCAAGTACTATTGTTGGATAAATTTTGCCAAGATTCTTGCAACAAGATCGAGTCCATTGATAGTCCAGCTTGATAAGATAAAACAGTAACATTATAAGTATTTTATTGTTCCACATCTAGATATGCAGTCAGATACCTACACCATGATTACAGTTATTTCACCGTCTATGAACTAGCCAACATCACTATAAATCTTTCTCTTGGACGTACCTAGTGTATTTATTACCTACTCTAAAAAAAAATATTACTATCTTCTTATAAAATATTGAAAATTGAGTTAGATAGTTGTTGGTGGATAGCAATAGTGTTCAATGAAGCGTTCTTATAAAATTTATGGCCTATGGTTTGTCTATTCTTTGTGATGTGCAAACTTTCGTTATTTAAACGTATGGAATCCAATATTTTTCTATTATATTTTGTAACCCAAATTAGTGCTCGGTCTTAAACTTATGCTCTTACACATACAGGTTTAATAATTGGAGTGCAGGGTGCGTGACTGTCTGACCACATTCACCAAGTGAATGATCATAGTCGGTTTCGTAAGGATTGTGCTTACATCGTCAGATGCTAAATTCATTGGTGTAATTTAAGTTTTTAAGGATATATAGGCTTGAACTTATAGACTCAAATACTTTCTTGCACACTTCACAGTAAGTTGGGAAGTGCAGAATATATTATCTTCGAACCCCGCATCTCCATATTTGAAGGTTGTGCTCTAAGCAGCTACGTCAACAATCTACACCTGTTAATTATATAGCGATGTGTGTAAAAAAATACACATGAAATATAACAATTAAGTAGATTTGTAAGACAAAAATATGATGTAAAAACATATAGTCATTACATTAGCAGAGCAATTATATATAGATCAATCTCGATGATTTATTGTGTATAATATTATATAGATCTAATGATATGTTTATGATCTAGTCTAGTGCTAAATAATATTGGTTTGTTACGTTATAAACATAGGTACCTAATGGAGGGATCACAGTGGTGTACGTAGGGGTCAAGAAATACTTACCTATACCTAAACAAAAATGTTTGCACATAGATTTTGTTATGGATTCGTGTACCAAACATTAAAATATTAAAAGGTGCGAGTAGGTACGGTTATGAAGATGTTTACTGGGAAGATATATACCCACTGTCTATGGTTATCCCAACAAATGGACGAAATTCCAGAATAACCAATTAGCATCATGCAGTATTCGGGTGCAATCCCAGAAAATTGAAAAATTCTGTGCGCACCTACTAGTCCATCGAATAAAGAATTTTAACATGCAAGTCGAAAAGTACTTCTGATTTTTGGATACATTATTATAGAGGTCGGTATTGTGGTTCAAAATCCAAGTTTGCGACCTCTCCACCCTTGTGCGTTCACTAGGGCGAGCCTAAAACCGACGAAATTCCGACCGTTTTTTAGTTTAGTGATTATAACTTTCTACAGGTGTACCCTAGAGAAAAAATATTGACCATACTATATAACGTATACAACTGACGTGACAGAAATACTTCTCGATCTGCTACCATGTCCATTATCTTCTCAACAGGCTATACATATTACATATCCATGTTATTTTTTTTACTTTTCGAAACTAAAGGTGCCACGCCGGCTCGTTGATTTGTATATGCAAAAAACCACTTTGCATTAAGTACATACTCGTATGTTCTGCAGAGCATGAAGACACTTAGACAGGTATAAGTACACAATAAATGAATAGATACTACATAGATAGGTACCTACTACCTATTCACTAATGTGAATAACAAATTACTCAAATTATTAGTAGGTAAGTAGTAGATAGTTATATTATAACGTAGGTAGTTACCTAATATTCAAATTAATGTATGATCTCATAAGAGTGCAGAAATCATCACCTACTAAATATTTATTTATTTATTTATTGCATAATAAACGGCACCAATGTGCCTTTAACAATATAATAGTAAATGTTTAACACGGGTAGAGAGTATAAATAATCAAGAAAAAATATCTCAAAAAAAAAAAAGAATTAAAAAAATAAAAAAACATATGAATAGCCAATGATGGATGCAAATTTGTTAAAAATAAAATACTAATAATTAATTAACTTAAAAACACCAGTAATCAATAAACGGGTAGTAAATGGTAAAATCGAAATGGAAATAGAAATAGGAAACAAATAATCAAGACAATAATAGCCCAAGTCCAGAAAGCAGTTTAATGCGGGATAATTTTCACACTCTCTACATTTTTTGTCCTACATTACTACATGTTTTTTGTTTGTAGTTATTGCTTAGTTTTTTGAAATATTAAAAGTACACAGTCTTTTTCTAATTATTTTATATGATTTCACAAAACGGATTAATCGTCCTAATGTACACAGAACGCGCATGTCCTTTTTAGGAAATCTCATATGAATTCTTCGTAGTCCGTAGCGACAGGTGTAGGTCTACCTACAGTCCCTACATACATATAGGGTACATATACATACGAGTATGTTCAGTCTTTGCAACATTAGGAAATAAGTCAGGTATATGTAAGGCTGCCACCTTTCAAAGAAGGTAGGCCCGGAGATTTTGATATTTTCGCCGCTACCCCCTCCCCTCCCCCCATCGATGAAATTTTTGTGTGCATTAGTGCATTTTTTATTCAACGAAGAATTGGTCCAAAAAAAGGTCGACTTCAAAAAATTACTTTATATAATACATCCAAAAAAATATTTGATTAAGTACTTCAATAATCAAAGAATACATCCCATCACTACAAAAAATTCCCTGAAAACCAAAAAGTACTGACACATGGCCGCGGCCTCCGCCTATAGGCCCCGACCTATTCACCTTTTGGCAAATCAGGCCCTGCTCACCACCCAGTCTGACCCGGAGATACACTATGCTAACCCGGAGCCCGGAGAACACCACTCAAATCCGTAGACTCCGGGTCAAACCCGGAGAGGTGGCAGCCCTAGGTATATGTAGTGTTTTTGTTGACTTTTTAAAATAATAATAACTGGATCACTCGTAGTCGAGAAAGTAGGAAAAAATGAACAACACAGAAAATAAATTAGATGCTTATTAAAATTAATATTATTTTTTGATATATTTTTTCTTTACTATTTCCTTCTCTAATCTATCAACTTTTTGCTGAGTATTTATTACATAAAATATGTAAATAAATAAAATATTAATAAAGTAATAAATGTAAGAAAAATCAGAGATTGCCATCCATCTCTAAATCTTCGTTTACGTAAATCAAATTCTATTGACAATATGCATAAAAATGGAAATAAATAAAAAAATATATATCTAAATTATTTCCTTACCTTTCTAATGTATCCTTCTTTACGAATCCAACAACAGTTTGCACATTCCAAAAAAAAACATTAAATAAATAAACTACTCGCGACTTTTGTTAATTAAAATAAGAATAATTTTTAATAAAAAATACACAATAATATGAGTCGATTAAAAAAATTAAAATAAATTGTTAAAAAATATAAATATCTACTAAATATGATGTTCGTTATTAATAATCTAATTTAATGCAAATATTTAAATATTTTTGTTAATTATTTATTTATTTCGTAATGATTTTGATCTCCTTGGAGTCGCGAAGTGAACCGTACGCCGCGAGTGTTCGATATACTCTGAATAGAGCAAATGTTCGTTGCTTCGGAGTTTTCCTCACCAAAGCATTCGATCGAATGAAGTATATTATGCTAATGTTTACCATATTATACTAGCGTTGGTGTATGAATAATAAACCAATCTATGAAAGAACATTCGTTTTGTGGAAATCTTCATTTTCCATCAAAAAGACTCTTTAAACAAATTGATCGTATTCTCGTATTCTCATTCATTCATGAATGAACGATTGTATTTAATAGGTACTACGGCTACGTAAGTCAATCGCAGCTTAGGTCGTTAAAAACAACAGCCAATTAAAAAAAATATAAGAATTTTTAGTAAATGATAGGATAATAGGAAATAATATGTAGGCTACAGAAAAGATGGGCCGACGATATTATCCTAGTCGCGGGTAGAAGATGGACTACCAAAGCTTAAGATAGAGAAAAATGGAAGCAAATGGAAGAGGCCTATATCGAAGATTAGGAATATTCTCAATTGCAACGAGACAGTTCTGCAGTCTTACGTTATGTACAGACTTACATTACGTTATGTACATACGAGTATGTACACCTGTCGCTCGTCTTTAAGAGAAAATGCTGCTAAAAAAATCTATTACCAAAAATATTGACCTCCAGACAAACCTTTAAAACTATGAATGAGAGTTCTTGTAAGTAAGTCCTACACGATGCATAGCCATTATAAGGTAGGTACATTATCCAATGGAATTTAATAGTTAGATGTTTGTATAGCAAATACCCTGGAAATGAAAAAAAAACATACATATCTACTAGCAGAAGTTGGTACTACCTGGAATTTTTAATCTTCTACTAAGGTTACAGTAAAATTTTACATTCAAAGTTACAGCACTTTCAATTGCCCTAGGCGTCACCTCATGGATTTCCCAAATATCCCCCTCGAACTTCTTCATGGGACAGTGCCCCACAATGTGATCCACAAGGACAATTGAATATCTGGGCAATATTGACGCGGAGCCCCAGAATACTGGGCAATTGAATATCTGAACAATATTGATGGACCCCCAGAATACTAAGCTGGAGACCCTACGAAAGTAAACGAAGTGTAGGGAGACCACAAAGGAGATGGGCCGATGATATCATCGAGTCGGTGGGACATGGGTGGAGACAAAGAGCCCAAAACAGAGAATGGTGGAAGACAAAGGAAGAGGCCTATATCCAGCAGTGGAGGGAAAGAGGCTGATAAAGAAGAAGAAGAAGATTGACGCGGAGCTCTGACTCAGAATCCCAGATCATTTGCACAATGGTTGTATTCGCATACGAAAGAAGAAGAACAGCACTTTGCTCATATAATGTTACGCTTTGAGTTCTCAGTAGTTATATTTTAGAGACATCATATAATAACATTGAGGTCTGATCATGTTGTGTTGTACCTCGCCTCGGTGCGACTCCGAATTCACGTGGGCGAGTGACACTATAATAATACTGAATCTGTTGATGTGTTCTAACCTAACCTTACCTTATATAAACGTGTTGTCTTACAATTGAAACAATATCGACTTTATTGTATCTTACTGTTGATCAGTAAAACATTGCTCACCAATTAAATATCATTATTGGATGCCTTTCTATTGACGTCTAGAAAATCTTTAATTAACTACCTTTATTTAAAAAAATATCATCCTTATATACCGATCCTGTACACCATTTTAACTCCAGATAACTGCATATGCCTTTATTTTTTAAATTTATATTCTCTGAAAAATATTCCTTTTCAAAACATGACCCTCAATTTTTCACTGACTGTTAGCCTGAAGCCTGAAGGATGTTTTACGTTTTTCAAGATCCATGATACGTTACCTTTGTTAGTTTTCCTCCAAAGGATCAATAATATTGTTGAATGTAGCGAATTATTGCATGATGGAGACTGGACAGTCAAAAATTCAGCTTAATTCTCTGAAAATTTTGTCTGCATTCTTTCTGAAAGAAAGTTATTTTAAATTCGCTCAATGAGAGGAAGCAATTATGTAATTAATGTTGATCAACAATTAAGTATTTACAATAGGTACCAACTCATTTCATCTGCAAGCTTTAGCATAGTGGAACTATCCGACGATATACCAGGTGCCCAAATTCGTAATGCAGGGAATCTTTTGGTTATAATACATTAGGTCATTAGGAGATGTGGGCACCTGCTCCATAAATGGGGAAAAAGGGAACATACCCAATGCCAGTGCGGGCACATAGAGACGGTGGATCACATTGTGGGGCACTGTCCCATCAAGAAGTTCGAGGGGGATATTTGGAAAATCCATGAGGTGACGCCAGACTCCCAGATCTTTTGCACAATGATCGCTTTCGGATACGAAAGAAAGAAAAGATTAGGCCATTCATTCATACAATCCATAAAAATAGTAAATACTACGACTAAGTCAATCGCAGCTTAGGTCATTACTAAGAACAGCATTAGATCTTTGTGTTAAATAAATCGACAGTATTCAATATGAACCGGTTAAGCGTAAAAAATGATTTCACAACAATGTTGAGTTGATTGAACCGAATTCTCCATATAGGTTCGTTGGTTTTGGATGTTATTTGCAGAATGCCTCCGGGTAGAGTGATCCATTGATCAACATGGGTGTTGAATTTGGTTCGAGTGACTGGTATAATACATAATATGATAATAGGATAAGTAGTAGGCACAGTACATTAGTAGAAGAAGAACTAAACTTCTAGATCATTTAACACTTCATGACTACACGGCACACGCTCGGGTCACCAACATTGCGAAGGTTGATGTAGTCAAATCTCTACATCATCAAAATATATTCTTTAAACAGATTAACACGCTATAAGTCAATCAACGATCTAAAGAATATAAGATAGCTGACCTAAAATGGACATACAAAACACCCAAATGAAATGAAGCACTTAGCGTTGAAATGGAAATGCGATGCACTTCCTTTAATGCTCATGAGATCCAAAAAGAAGGCCACCGTCCATCTGGAACATGTTATATAGGATCAAAAATGGTAAACTAATACCTATATAGTTTAAAAAATCACATACCTACCTAATATCTCATGACTTTTATTACGAGCGACTAGTGTTCGAGGATAGAAGAAGGAGCGTCGGAAGGCCACCAAAGAGATGGACCGACGACATTGTCCAAATCGCTGGGGGAAGCTGGATGCGGAAGGGTCAGAACAGAGACGAGTGGAAACAGAGGCCTCTATATCCAGCAGTGGAGGGAAGAAGGCTGATGAAGAAGAAGAAGAAGTGTTCGAGGATTCTCATCCTCATGCGTCTCAACGCTACTACCCTGATGTCAAACGCCCTTTATATTTTATAGTCTTTCGTTTTTACCTTTTATTAAAACATTTCTGAAAAACTCATTGCATACCTTTCTATAGTATACTTTGTATTAAGTATACCAGTATTAAGCTTATAGTTACAACCTTTGTTTGTAATAAATAAATATCATTAGAGAAACATCTGCCATTTACATTGTTCTCTTACATCTCCACATCTTTTGTATTCAAATTATTTATTTTCTCTTTACCATATTTGTACGAGCATACTAAATAGAAAATTTGATGATGTGCCTATCGCCTATTGTCTAAATATAAACCATATTACTGCTAATAATTGGCATAAGTTATAGCATTACAAGCCTACAACCCACGGCTTTTATTTGGATGATGTAGTCATATAAAAGCTTTTTAAAAGTGTTGCATATGTAACATAAACATGTCTTCTTTACATGTCTTCCCAAACAAACAAGTCCGCGGTTTCTTCGAGAGAGCTTTCTCTGTCGCGGGACCCATTACCTGGAATAGACTGTCGGACGAACTCCGAAAAGACCAGGCCATCACCAGCTTCAGGAGCAAGCTGAAAACTAAGAGTTTTAAGACCAGCTTCCCGCGCCATTGAGATGAAGTACAATTTAACGGCGCCAAAAAGTCATCCATCATCATCAATCATCATCCATCGATTTATAGATCTTCATGATCCCCGTTCGTTTGCAAGTTACTCCCGTGCCATTCCTAGAGTGGTACTTTATAAGCTTTATCATCCAAAACATGACGCAGATAAAATGTTTGTGGAAAATGACCCTTACAGCAATGTACATAATGGCGTTTTTAGTTTGCATTTTATCTGCGTGTTTCGGGTAAGAAACCTCAGAAAGTACCACCCCAGTTACTATGTCAAGCCACTTTAGTACCTACAGCTTTTTTGTTGCATTTTTAACACAACACTTATAATGCCAACTCAACCTTACTCATCTTCACGAAAAAATTTCGCCTGCGGCGCTATTACTAATGTTTTACTACGTCTATGTTAAAATTATAATTGCCTTCCCCAGGAGTTTTTTCGGCCCCCTCGAAGTGAAAATCTATATACTCCACCGCCACAAATAGAAACAATGCCTCATACCTCATTGCTGAACTCTAAAAAGAGCACAGCTAGCTGTATCGTAAATTGCAATACTTTAAATGCAGCAATCTCCGCAACTTAAGATTCCGCTGAAATTTAGTTCAGTCCCAATCAGTGATCAATTTAATTGTCATTCTTCGTATTACATTATGCACTATTGTAATGTCCCTTGAGGGGTATGTAATTACTCTGCCAGGTGTACCAATGAGTTCAATATGTAGCTACATAGTAGAGTGACATGCATATTATGTAAATGATATTCCAGATACATACAATATAGAAACCTATATGAAATGGCTATGTGTAAGATACTCAGTTCTTTGCACTGCAATATACTAGGTAGGTATAGTGCTTACGGTAAATCTGTACAAGATGTTTTGATAGAATTGTGTCGAAACATATTGACAACCAGTGGTGTGGTACCTCTATACTATTATATGTAAAACCTCGTTCTGTATTCATATTCAAAGTAACCAATTAAAAGTTAGCAGACGCCGTATACATATTTCTATATTTAATTTATTTACACTTTTGGTGAGCAAGATACAGAGATTTAACATTTTAAATATAAATCACAACATTTGTTCACTAGAGCGAGCTTATCGCAGTGCTACGATCTCTGCCAGGTACCTAACAAATGAAATGATTTATATTTCTAATGTTAACATATCTCTGTACCTTGTTCACCAAAAGTGTGGAACGGATTTTTTGGGTAGGGAAGCGCGCCCGATTCCGATTTAATGAAAAATATATTATAAAAAAATAAAATAATTAGTTAATTAGTTGTGGGCAATAAACCCTGGCGACGCCTCTGTTGCATGACTATGAAAGAAGCGAACGTTCTTGCAACAATTCAATTCTCAACCAATAAGACGGGAGATATGATACAAGCGAAGAAACTCAGGAAGACACGAGAGCGGCATTCTTTTCGGTGGACCGACGGAAGCGGTCATTTTGATACGCTCTGGATTGAGCAGAGGGCTAAGCCCAGAATATATTTAAATAAAGATTAAATCTCGTGGAAACGAGAAACTGAAGTTGATAGTCGGTTAATTGCCGATAACAGTATATTTTGTAATAAATAGAGTCAGTGAACCTTTAAACAATTTCAGCAAACAGTAAGGTGACATTTAAATGAAACTCATGTCTAAAACCAACCAACTAAGAAGGAAGGAAGTATGAAACAATAGAGAGACAATCCAATAATAACCTTGACGAAGGACATCTAAGGAAGGACCCACAACATATCAGGTCGGATTCACTTTATTATTACTATAACGCCTTGCCAAGAAGAATGAGAGTGAATGTTGTCTACAATCAAGATACATCATAAAAGTCATAAAGCGTCGATACCGGGAAATAGGTTTCATAGATACACGCGTGTATAGAATAGTATTTAATTTATAAAGCCAGACTTATTATATGTACATAATTCATTGTAAAGCATGTTCCGATATTAATTTATTAAAGTGTCAAATTGTACCAATCGTGTTCTAATTTCTAGCCACACCGCTGAGGGGTTTGGGCAGGAAGCACGCCTCCGACCGTCACGACCTGGATTCCGGGTTGGGGAAATGCGTGGGGTCTTGGCCAGGCCTCTCAACGAGATAAACCCCTGGAAGGTGGAAACCTACCCCCTGAGGTACTGAGGAAACTGTAAGTTTCATCTTTCCTTGTATTTCTCTCTCCCAAGTCCAGCTGTAGGATTGGGTAGCCGTGGTGGTCTAACCCGGCCAAAGGAAATCTGTTCCAAGTGTAATTAAACAATTACATTATTAGAAAAAAACCATCATTAATTTGGACCAATCAAGGTAGACACTGATGTTATTAAAAGGTTATGGAGGTTTCCTGTATTCAGGAATAACTTTAGTCATGTGTGTATGACAATCTGAAATCATTGAATTAACTAAAAATCACCAACTGAAAGTGTTTGTAAATGGTAAAACAGGGGTACGAAGGTCTCTTGCTCCATAAATGGGGCAAGAGAGACCACCCCCTTTGTGAATGTGGCCAGATCGAGGCTGTTGAACATATAGTAGAGAGGTGTCCTGACAAGAGTTTTGCAGGGGTTCTTGAGGAAATCCACGAGGTGACGCCAAGACCAATAGATTACTTGCAGAATATTGATGTGGAGCTGTGACTTCAAGATAACTTGTATAATGGTCGTGTGCATACGAAAGAATAAGAATAATAATATCAAGATGCTGAAATTTGAAGTGGAAGAGTTCTCATATTTGAATATAATGGTTGTCGCTCAATGGAGGAGTGCTTTTAACTTAACTAAGTATGTAATTTAAGCTTGTAGGTTTAAGTATTAATACTGCCGTTGTGATTTTTCACTGTTAATAATAATTGTCGAGTAGCAAACCAGATTGTTGGATATTGATGTGAATAATAATTAAACTATTATTATACAGAATACTAGGTACTTTGATACCTGTTACTTGTGATGGATGCAGATTAATTAATAGTGTTGCTACATAAGAAGAGCTTGCCGAAGATTTAAATAATTAAGCACAGGATTATTTTGGTAGGTACAATAATTCCATAGTACGTAGATACCTACAAACCTACATGCCGCTGGAGCCGCAGTTGTAAAAAAACACACCCGTATCACCTTTACGGAGAAGCGACTTGGGGTTGGCAGTGATGGATGTCCAGGAATGCATTACATTTATTTTGTTTCGCAGGACCCACTACAACTGCCTTAAAAAGACATGTTTAAGATGTGTTCAAAATTTTTAAAGGTATGAGTACATAGATAATGGTGTGGTTTTTTAGTATGATAATTGTGTTGACTGTAAGGCCAATAAGGCAGCCCTTTAGTACACAATTAAAGATTTATTTATTTATTATTTTATAATATACATTCTCTCAAGAAAGAGTTGGTCTTCGATGAGGGTGCTGCATGTAACTTTTTAGCAACCATAGTGCCAATAACACTTGTAGTAGGTATTTCAATGTCTCCGGAATTTGTCAATATTGAAAAATAAAAACAAATTCTGCATTTTTTTTTATTAAGCACATTTGTAAGAAATATCCTCAAAATACTACAGTTACAATTATGTGTTATTTTATTTCATCATATGTAAGCAGGTAAATGCAAAATATTAAATAAGTAAATCAAAATCAATTGACACCTTTGCAATCTGATAAATAAATAAATAGAAATAATCTGATAGTTTATTCTACTTTTTATTTTGATATTTCATGAAATGTTAACCAAATACCTCCTACGGGCCTGTTATCTACAATGTTTGGATCAATTTGCCATGGAGTCTTGGTTTTTGAAGACAATCTTACTTCGAAATTCTTAATTATGTTGGATATACCGTTTTTGGCGTTTGTTAAACCCAAACGCCGACCTGAAATCAAATAAAATTTACAAATAAGTATATTTGTATGTAACTTACGTGTTTTTTTACATTTTGTGGTGAAAATTCGGATATTTAGGACGAAGGATCAATGAAGTTAAATAAATCACTCACCTGCGCAAATCCTCGGCCCCTCGCCAAATGGCAAGAACGAGAATTTCTTTATATTCAACTTGTTTTCTTTGGAGAACCTCTCAGGATCGAAGATTTCTGGATCATTAAAATATTCTGGATCCATTCCAATAGCATATGTTGGAATAACTACTACCATACCGACTGGAATCAAGAATGGCTTTCTACCTGTTTCTACTGGAGGTATTTCGTAGGACTTCGTACAAATTCTGTTTATTGAGAGACCTGGTGGATGAAGTCTCAATGTTTCTGAAATTTTAAATGGGAAAATACGTTATTTCTAGTTACACTAATCCAAGATTACTTTTCAATACTTAAATGGAGTCCCGCAGGGGTCACCTTCAAGTCCATTTTATTGTATTTGTAATTAGTATATAAATTTATTTTAAAAAATGGACCGTCGATTTTTGGTATTTAAATCTTTGACCTAGTTTATTTACTCCGGTCGGTTTCTTAATCGAAAAAAGAATGCTGTTTGAAGCTGTGGAAAAATCCATTTGAAGTTTCAAAGGTTAAATATTTTTACCGTTGACAACTTGATCCAAAAACGGTAATGAATGAATTGCTTCGTAAGTAATTTTTCCATCATTTTCTTGAATACTCTCCTCGATTTCATGTCTCAACTTTGTTTGCACATGAGGATTGACTGCCAGCTGTAATGTTGTATCAATATAACCTAAGCATATTTTCCCCACAATTCATAATGAGCATAATTCGTGTGCATTAGTCACCGAAGCCGAACTCCATATTATATTATCTTGAATACGTCATTCAGCAATCAGCACACACTTTTAGATACAATAAATAATACTGAATTCCGTAGAGCAATACCTGCCGAAAGATTCGGTTTATAATTTGATCCTTTTACTTTTAGGAATAATTTACTGTGAACATTTTATTACGCCACGTTCTCAATATTCTATAGCAACCTTGTGGGTTAAAATGTGTTCTAATAATTTCTTGATTTCTTTAAATCAAACTGACTAGTGAGATAGCACCTTTTAATCCACTTTCACATTATTTAATCCCAATATTGTTCACAAATACATTATCTTTATTTGTTATCGAAGAATCTTTATCTTGATTTTTTTACCAAATTAATTAATTAAATTAAAATACAAGTATGTATAACTACACTAAATTACAATACCTACCAAATTAATTAAGTAAATGAATAAATAATAGATTGGATTGATTGAAATACTGATGTTTGTCTATCTTAATTAATATTCAATAAAAATCTTTCGACATATAAATATTTATTATATTCGTAAACAAAATATGGTTACCTCGTACAAAGCAGATGATATAGCACCACTTGATACTTCTACTCCGTCTAATAAAAATGCATGTATCTTTCCAGCAACGTCCATTTCAGAAACTAAAAAAAGAAACAAATTACATTTCTATTACAATATTACCAAGACACAAAAGGTCGAACATACTCGTATATTTTCAATTGATACCCACCTTCTTTGCCAGTCTTAAAACAAACTTCGAAGAAATCATTCTTCACAAATCCATTCTTCTTTCTAATCTCGATTACTTGTTTTGCAATAGCTATCAATCGCTTTACAGTATTCTTATCCACCAACCTTTGTTAATAAAAAAAAATATAAATGTATTAACAAAAACATAATTATATGGATCTATGGATGTCTTATAAAAAAGAGCATAGAGTTACATCTTACCCAGTTCCCAATATTTTACTGACCCAAGGAGCGATTAGGAAACACATTTGGAGAATTCCTGACCAATAGTCAATGGAAGTCACACCTCCCGCAATATTTTTGAATTCGTTGTTGGGATCTTTGAAGCTGTTGATTTGTAATCCAAAAACTGATGCCACAATCGTATCCGTCAAATAATTCACGGCAATCTGAAATTTAATAAAGGAAATTGATAAAAAATCTGAACAACTTCAGTACGAGTCAAGTGCTCCATATCTTTATTTTGATAAAGGCCTGTTTGGACGGCTCTTTTCTCCAGTAAAACAAACCCGTTGAACTTTGAAGACGATAGAGATCCAGACGATAAGTGGTCGAAGAGGGTGTTAACCTGGAAACCCAGACAAGGAGTGTAGGAAGACCACCACTACGATGGAGAGACGATCTAGTCAAATACGTGGATCCCAACTGGATACAGAGAGCCCAGGACAGAGCGGCGTGGAAGCAGATGGAGGAGGCATTCGTCCAGGAGTGGACGGGAATAGGCTGACGAAGAAGAAGAAGAACTTTGAAAATGGCACAACTTACATCTCTAACATCTACAGGTTCCTTAGGATTATTCTCGATATGTTTACGGAGATGCTCTACCGTTAATGTTGCCTTGTCTGCCATTATATCAAACATTAACTTCAAACTATTAGGAGTCATGCCTCTTGACAGTTGGGACCTCTTCGCTTTCCACTCTTCACCAGTGACAACGAATGGATTTTCTGCAAGTACTGGATCGGTATCTGAATTGACCTAGGTATGCACAATTGCACATATTAGTATTCAGGTATAAATATAAAAGAAAAAAATGCTACAACAACTTTTCACGACAACAAATTGACATCAGGATTTTTTTTAAATTCTATATAGACAGACTACTTACATGGAACTCATTAGTAGCAAAGCTGTTAAACTCCTTGACTAACACATCTTTGATAATATCCAAGTCTCTGATCACTAGGGCGGGATGTTGACAATTGTAAAATCCGAAGTAAGGGACATTGGTAAATTTCCTTAAAAATCAGAAGTCTAATGATGGATTTCGTTTTTTTGCTTGACATCCAAACCAATAGTAAAAATATATAGAGTATTTTTCCTGAATTTGGCACAAAATTTTCCCTCGTAAACGCACCATGCAGTAAAAAATTGCTTGTATTGTGAAATATTTTATTATTGGACACCAAAAATTAAATTTTATTATAAAGATTTTTACCTGTAAAGATTGGTATATATCAACCCCATATGAATCTTTCCAGCGATAGCTTCACTCAAATTGCCATAGAAAAACTTTGGTTCTTCGTATAGAATTCCATGTTTCTTCCAATAACCACTATTCCAGGTGAAATACAAATAAACCACAACGACAATAAGAACAAGAATACCGATTATTGTTAAAAACATTTCTCTAAACACTTAAATTAAGTGTAATTATCTTAAATTATATTTTCTTTAATATATTATTATTTTCTCTGAATGTTTGGTGTATGTACCCACGACTGCATTCCTTGAGACTACAAAAAACGGATGCCTAAATATAGTTTTTTAATTTGCTGAATTGGTTTATTATTAGATTGCTGGAGTCTGGTGGGGGAATATTTTATCAATTAAAGATTAAAATACTGTTGATAAAAAATAACTAAATTAGTGAAATGCTAATTAATACCTTTACTAGGTATATAATCGCAAAACACACAACATGACATTGCATAATATTTTATCATTTTTCAATAATTAATTGATAAAAATTTGAAGAAAGTAACCAAATATGGGTTAGGATCCTAAAATGAAATCCCACACTCTCTCTCTAAAATGGAGAGAGTTTTTTTTTCTATTCTGAAGGAAGTAAAATGATTAAAGATTTGGTTATGTACAATAAATTCAATAGAAGTATGTTGCCAACAAACAAAATTGAAGTTCCAAAACTTTAATAAATTATATTATGGATTTGTTTGTTTGTCCATGTGTATACTCGGGCTAAGCTGTGCAGTGTGCACAGAAGATTAATATTAGCATACAACTATAAACTACCTATTATAATTATTATGAAGTAACTAGCAAACATTCTAAATTTACGTGACCGATCACAGTATAATATGATACAGTTACTTATAATTCCTGCTAATTAATTTATCTGTATCTATAAAGTAAAGTCTGTGTTCGCATAACTCCCGCATTCTACGATGGATTGCTGCGAAAATTTAGAAGAACATTTGCAATAGGCTGTGTGTTTGGAGTTTTTTTAGGCCAGTTTTTGGAGGAAAAGCTTTTCCTAGGAGATGCCATGATAATGAGGGGACGACACCCTGTATGTGTTTAAAAGGTTTTCAATAAATGGACTCAAAACCTTGTGTTCTTCAACTTGCCATCCTTTTAAGGAAGCCTGACCTCTGAGGTTGTCAGGTCGTTTTGTAGGTAATCCGGTTGCCTTAGATGCAGCGCCGGATAAGTTTCGTATAGCAATGTAGGTAATCAAAGTAACAATTATGATTTTATTGTTAAGCCCATATTTGGAAATAGCCCGTGTTGCTTTTATATTTAAAGTTTATTATTCATGTATAGTTACTACTCTATAATACGTTTTTTAGTAGCAATGATTCATTGCTACACAATGCATGGACGTCGTCAGGGGGGGCGGGAGGGGGTTTTGACTGCTGCCCCCTCCCCTAGAGATTGGAATAAGTATATATTTTCTCATACTAAATAATAAAACATCACAAAAAATCCCATTTCTACCACACATTTTTTATCATATCATAAATTTTCTAAAATTACTATAAAAATCCGTCAGTTTAATAAAAAAATTGCCTGCGGGGCTATTTTTTTATTACTTTTTTATAAAAAATCATTTTTCATACATACCTATTGTTGTGCAAAGGTACATTTTCAAATAAACAAACTACATACGACCTTCTTCACTATGTCTCACAAAAAAAAATCGTCTGTGGCGCTATTTACGCGTTTTCCTGCTATATAGTTTTTTTTTCAATTTTGTTGCCCTGCCCCCCCTAGCTTTGAGGCTGGCGACGCCCATGTTTTGTTCATTGAACGATGGCCAACAAGTAATTGAAACTTGTAAGTAATCTTACACATAATATAATGATATTTCTTTGTTATTTTTGACACTACTACAGTATACTTATAAACTTATATTGTTAATATACTGGCATTGTATTGACCCTGAAAGAGCTTTAATTTATAACTTTTTACATATGCAAACAAATGAGCTTATAACAATTATTATAGGCAGGTATCAATATATAATTTGAGATATACCTAAATAATTTAGGTATGGAACCGGATTTATCTGTACCTCTTGCACACACGGAATTATATTAAGTTTTTTTTCCTTAACAGAGACGAGAGGCATCTTCATTCACATAATGCAGCGTTACGAGTCGGAACACCCATCCTGCTTCTTTCTCCCCAAGAGAGTTCACATATAACGCTGCATTATGTGAATGAAGATGCCTCTCGTCTCTGTTAAGGAAAAAAAACTTAATCTCCTGTAGCCTGGTAATATAGCCTGATATCAATTATATAGGAACTTATAAAATAGAAAATATGAGAGATCCAACTATTTCGGTAGGTACGAGTATATTATGTGGAATTAGAGAGGCCAGAGTCAGAGACTAAGATCGTGAAAACTTATGAAATAGTGAAACACTATTTTATAAAATAAGCAGACAGTCAAAAGTTTTAGTACATACAGTATAGTCCAAGAGCCCGCTGCTTAATTTATGACGTATCTGTTTTTTGATCGAAATGTGGTGTAAATGATAGCTTACCTATAGGGTATTACATCGCACTAGGGTTGCCTATCAAAATCCTGCCGCAACCCCCCCTGCCCCCCCTTAAAAGGTCCCTCTTCGCGGTTTTTCGCATTTTATAGGAATATGGTAAGAGATAGGAGAAAGTAGGCAATGACAAAAATAATTCTTGATAAATTCTCTACAAAAAATGTTAAGTCAATTTTTTCGTCAGATATCAGCTGTAACATGATCAAGTATGTTTGCAGGTTGCAGGTATAGGTATAGTGAAGGTACAGATCACGGATCAAATAACAGTAGTGGGTGCACTATAATTGCTGTTTTGCATTACAAATATAATCTACCTGTATTATTTTGTTATTATTATCTATCTATTTATCTATCAATATTATCATAATCAATGTAGTACGTATCTATGTATCAATCTATCTAATACTTCGCGCCCACATGATAGAAAAGAGATGTAAATGACTGGAAATTGAAGGTTTGCATAGTTGTACGCGAAAGATAACTTTTACGATGTATTTTTAAATTCAATCGCCATTTGAAACATAGGTACAGTGCAATGAGTACATGGTTGGCGCAGTTGGTTGGGGCGGCAGTCTCTCAAACGGGAGGTGCCAGGTTCAAACCCCGGCACTGGCGATGTATTCCACACTTTTCGATTGCGATACAGGCAAAGTGCAAAGTGTGCAGGAAAGTATTTGGGTTTGTGTATGTAAGCCTAGATTTTTATATACTCGTATATAAAAAGAAAGACCTAAATATTACAATTACATAAAATCATACCAACTAAATTTTATTTAGATTGTGAGATACGGCAAAGAACAAGAGGGGCAGATATTGCCCAGCGTATGGCGGTGGGCAGGTCACATGGCTATAAAGATCTAGATGATAAATGGTCGAAGAGGGTCTTAACCTGGAAACCTAGAACTACTACCAGGATCATAGGAAGACCACCGCTACGATGGAGAGACGACCTTGTCAAGTACGTTGGTGTCAACTGGATCCAGAGAGCCCAAGATAGACCGGTGTGGAAGTAGATGGTGGAGGCCTTCCTCCAGGAGTGGGTTATAAAATGAAGAAGAATTCCATTTAAATACTTAGAAAGTTAGCTTTCCACGCTTTCTTTTGGAACATTGGTGACTGATGTTATAATCGGACACTACCACTGGATAACATGATAAAAAGGACAATGGAGTTTTTCCATAAAATTGTGTATTTTCTTTGTGTTTCGTTAGTATATGAATTGAAAAATAAAAAGGAAAAGGAAATAGTGCAGTAACGAGAGCAAATTTAATGGCATTTTCAGGAAAAAAATACAGTAGTCTACTTTCCTTTCATACTTTACGTATTTGGGGGCGCTGAATTCGAATTTCAACTTTGCCACCTCGTAAATGTGATGCGTTCTGAGATATTCGAGAAAAACTCAGAAGAAAACGTTCTTTTTAGAGACTTTCGCTCATAACTCGAAAAGTATACATTTTAGAGAAAAGAATCTCGAGACAAGAATAAACTAGAGTAAATTTCCTATAAATAGCGATGATATTATTTTTTCTGAAATAAACCGCTTACGCGCTACTATGCGCTAAAAAAGGGCATAAATTCCACTCTTTTTTAAAAAATATTTTCTCTTTTAATTTATTGACTATAACTCAAAATATATAGACTTTTTTGGAAAAAATTGTTGTACAAAAATAAAGTACACTATATTTTCTACAATTAATGCTACGAAGGTTTCTGAGACAGACTAACCTCTATTACGTTAGAGCGCATTGAAGTTCACTTTAGTACATTAGAATAAAATTCTTCATTATTTAAAATGGATATATAACATTAAAAAAAATAAAAAATCTACTAAACTTCCTTGATGCTATAAATGCAAGGCTGAAATTTTTATATTTTAATATTTGCTACCCCTCAATAGCGATGGGTTGGTAGAAATTTGAGAATTCCTTAGAAACAAAAGCTCATTCTCCAGTTTTCTGTCCATAATGTGAAAATTAAAAACAATAGGGACAATTATACTTAGACAAAAATAAAGTACATTTTATTATTTATGAACCACCTTAATAACTTTTTTTATTCAAATAGACGATTCAGCAGCCAGAGTCCGTTAAAAATTGTCCATATCTCGAAAATATTCTAAAATCTCTACTTATTTTGGTTTACCGCCTGCAAATAAAAAACTAAACATTTTTAAGAAACAAAATATGAAAATTCATTAAATTTCCTACAAATTATGTCTCTCGCGTTTTCGAACAGGCGAACTGGTTCGCTGTTAAAAAGCATCGAAATTTGGTATAGCGCGTCATATTAATTAAGCGTTGATAATACGAACTACGACTATGGTATATAACACACGTACCATAGTCGTAGTTCGTATTATCAACGCTTAATTAATATGACACGCTATACCAAATTTCGATGCTTCATAACATCGAACCAGTTCGCCAGGGCGAAAACGCAAGAGATATAATTTGTAGGAAATTTGATGAATTTTCATATTTTGTTTCTTAAAAATGTTTAGTTTTTTATTTGCAGGCGGTAAACCAAAATAAGTAGAGATTTTAGAATATTTTCGAGATATGGACAATTTTTAACGGACTCTGGCTGAATCGTCTATTTGAATAAAAAAAGTTATTAAGGTGGTTCATAGATAATAAAATGTACTTTATTTTTGTCTAAGTATAATTGTCCCTATTGTTTTTAATTTTCACATTATGGACAGAAAACTGGAGAATGAGCTTTTGTTTCTAAGGAATTCTCAAATTTCTACCAACCCATCGCTATTGAGGGGTAGCAAATATTAAAATATAAAAATTTCAGCCTTGCATTTATAGCATCAAGGAAGTTTAGTGGATTTTTTTATTTTTTTTAATGTTATATATCCATTTTAAATAATGAAGAATTTTATTCTAATGTACTAAAGTAAACTTCAATGCGCTCTAACGTAATAGAGGTTAGTCTGTCTCAGAAACCTTCGTAGCATTAATTGTAGAAAATATAGTGTACTTTATTTTTGTACAACAATTTTTTCCAAAAAAGTCTATATATTTTGAGTTATAGTCAATAAATTAAAAGAGAAAATATTTTTTAAAAAAGAGTGGAATTTATGCCCTTTTTTAGCGCATAGTAGCGCGTAAGCGGTTTATTTCAGAAAAAATAATATCATCGCTATTTGTAGGAAATTTACTCTAGTTTATTCTTGTCTCGAGATTCTTTTCTCTAAAATGTATATTTTTCGAGTTATGAGCGAAAGTCTCTAAAAAGAACGTTTTCTTCTGAGTTTTTCTCGAATATCTCAGAACGCATCACATTTACGAGGTGGCAAAGTTGAAATTCGAATTCAGCGCCCCCAAATACGTAAAGTATGAAAGGGAAGTAGACTACTGTATTTATTTCTCCGCGAAAACACCATATGACTAGACTAAAATAAATTATTAATTTTAAAAAATTAATCCATTAATAACAGCATACGGATTCTGCTAAGCTTGATAGTGCATAAAGTCATCGAAAATTTACAACATCGAGTGAACATCGTTTTTTGTCAGAAGCGTATCAATATTTCATCTACCTAAGAGTGCGTATTAAAACATTTCGTCGAAACAATCAGGTTGTATTACTAGTAGTACCTATATAGTATAAGACAAGATTAAGCTAACACAATAAACTATGAAGGAGTCCATTGAATAGAACAATTATAGGCTATGCTGTATTATTTTATTTAATGTATTTAATGATGTTTTGTTGAAGTAATTACTCGGAGAATAATATCAATACGTGGGTAGTAAATAATCATTATAATTATTTGTGAAAATGAACAAGTTTTGAGGCCAAATTCATATTAATAAAGTATAACCAGCGAGAATAACAGGAGAATTTAAATTAAACAGTTAGTTGTGTATATTCAATTTCATCAAGATCCGGTTTTCTTACGTTTTGTGAAAAATTTTCGCCTGCGGTGCTAGTCCTTTTGCTAGTTTCATGGAAAGTACATAGGGTCCGACATCTTTAAAAATGCCTGGGTCGGTTTGAGGTCCCAGTGCGGGCCTGCGCAACTCCTTGGAATTTACTTGTTTCCGATGACAGTTTAATTCTGTAGTATTGTTTTATCATAAAAACTTTTATTAAATTAAATTTATAAATGCTCAATCCCACCAACTTCCACCTAGGAAGGAGAGCCCTAAGAAATTTCCATACAAAAACAGAGATAATGTTATATTTATTTAGTTATGAAGGGTACTTGCAGCAATAATTTCATATGAAATGCAACATGCGGCTCACCTACGTTAGGTGCCCAAATATCTCCTCCCAGAATCTTCCCAACTAGGTGAGTCGCATGTTGCATTTCATATGAAATTATTGCTGCAAGTACCCTTCATAACTAAATAAATATAACATTATCTCTGTTTTTGTATGGAAATTACTTAGGTATCGCCTGCCTAGGTGGAAGTTGATGGGATTGGGCATAAGTCTTTTAATTAACAGATTCCTTGCGTAGGCATTATTTATTTATTTGACGTCTTAATTAAGTTTATTATTAAAGAATATAATTGAACAATAGTATCATTTATTGAACAATTTGTAATCATAAAATGAAGATTAATGAGACAACTTAATTTTATCCTAACTCCTAAATAATAATTATATTTGAATTGTAAATTTTGTGGATGGGATGTACCTACCTACTCTACCATAAAACCTACATTTTTTAGAAAGCTAAGGATAAATAAATACTTAAATAAATCTTTATTGGCCAGAGAAAATATGCATAGTTACAAATGGTAGTGTGCCAAAAGGTGGGCTTATTGCAAAAGCAATATCTTACAGTCAACCCAAAGGATGTATCTATAAATAAATTAATAGAAATATTCGTTTTAAAATTAGCTAATTGACTGAAAACATCTACGATATTTTATTTATGGATTTTTTTTATATTACATATCATACATACATATACATCAAATCAACAAGTTTTTTAACGCACTTCTTCCATTCCCAAAAAAGTATAGGTACTTCCTTGTGTATGGGAAGGGAATATTAATATATTAAGGTTCATTTTTCCGTACACACTTTTCGAGTACGTGTTTTTTATACTCTTTCGTAATAATGAGACAAACTGAATCGGGAACATTTTGTTGAAGGGGTTTTCAAAAACACAATCCAGTTTTTGTAATGTCCGTCACAATATGTCCTAATAAAGAAGAATTTGCTTTACGGAAAAAAATAACATGATCATCAACATCATGTCAGCCCCCCTGCGTCCATTGTTGTACATAGACCTCCCCTATTGATCTCCACAGCTCCCTATCCTGGGTAGATCGCATCCAACCGCCTCCCCCAACACGCCTTACATCGTCCGACCACAGTGCTTGAGGCCTACCAACACTTCTTCTGCCTGTTCTAGGTCGCCACTCCAGGACTTTCGTTGTCCACCTAGAATCATGATACTTAAGGGTTTGACCAAGAATGACGTCACAGTCATTTCCCACGGCATTAGGGTTCAAAATCGCGTGAACAATCGCATGAAAAAAAGGTAAAAATAGCGTATTTTCCATTTATTGGGCTAAATTTTGCGTCTATCAAAAAACTTTTACGGTTATTCCTTAGATATTAATGCTTGTTATCAGTACAAAAATAAATTTTTACTCCGCGACTTTCGGGAAACGAGTTTCCGTCTTTCGGAAAAAAAATTAGAGGTGTTTTTAATTTTTTGAGAAATCTATACAAGATATAAAAAATCTTTTACGGTTATTCCCTAGATAAAGGTTCAATGCATTTACCTTATTTTGTTCCAAAGCATATTTAGTATCGGTTGTCGAGATAGAAGGTCTCCCGTTTTTAAAAATATTTGAAATGTCGGTATGCACACTCTTAATATATTTACATGATATATTCGTAATATGTCCTCGCAGTTTACACTTTACAGTTTGTATATAGTACATTGAATTATTTCATAACTTTTGTTGTTACACTTCATGCCTAAAAGTATTTTTATTACATTGATAAGTGGGTATAATATCAGTGTATACATGTACTAACTTACCTTCCTTGCATTTGATCGCATGAATGGTATTTAAAGAGAAGATACATACTCATACAATATGCACATACAAGTCTGGGTCTTTTAATCCGATGACTCACCAACACCTACTTACGTCCTCCGAACGTGGTGCGTTCATAAAGTAGTGGAAAAACATCGATTCAATATCGTCAATACATTAAATTTAACAAGTTAGTAGTTATCCCAACGGATTTACAGCAAGATTTAATGTAAGTAACATTCACCAATTCCAGTCCATTCGTCTACCGCAGCCGGATATGTAGAAAAATCTGATGTTCACAAAACATATAAATTTAATTTTCAATAATATTTAATTTTTATAATAAAACATTAAATTCGAGAAATATAATTCCATATTATAAATAAAACCCGGAATCGGTTTAAGAAGATCAAAATTGTAGGCTCTATTAAGATAAAACAATTATAACAGATAGAACAATACATCGACCCGATGTAGTTTTGCACAACAAACAAACTAAAATCACTTATTTAATTGACATCGCTGTACCAAATACATTTAATATTCAAACAACCGTCGCAGAAAAAAATCGTAAATATACAGAATTAGCAGGTGAAATAAAAAATATTTGGCATTCTAGGTCGGTCTATATAATCCCATTAGTATTATCAGCTACAGGTATAATACCAAAATCGCTAATAAACAATTTTAAAAAAATTGATTTACCGGAAAATTTATACATAAAAATGCAAAAATCGGTCATTATTAATACTTGCAATATTGTAAGACGATTCCTAAATACTGATATTTCAGGCACAATGCTTGTATTTTAGACCCCGCGCATCTGAGCCTAATCCTGTTATATCCGTGAAATCTGGATAGGTGAATTTTTCCAAGTATTAGGCTGATGAGTTTATATGTGAATCATGAATGATAATATGTAGACTCTTCTGGCTGATAATACTGAGAAGTGTGTTGGCAGAGTCATGCCTTCGCGTTATAAAAGCAAAAAAAAAATGACTATCTAAGTCACTGAACGATGATTTTCACAAAAATACCATATAATTTTTAAAAAATCTGCGTAGATTTTCATGGTGGAAATGAACCTAGAGGTTTTTATATTGTAACTAATAATTTATTTTTATTTATGTTTATAACCTAACATTTCTTACAATAAAATCATTACTTTCGCATTTTATACGCAAGATAGTTCGAATGAAATTTCTCTGTTTCCTTTCTTTAACACAATAAGAAACGAAAACTATCTAGAAAATAAGTTAACTAATTAAACAATTTAGCAAAAAATCTTTCTTATGCCATCCATAAGGTCAAATATATCTGGGTTTATGGAAGACTTGAATTTAGTTATTATGTCGCACATTGTGCAATTTATTTAAGTAGGCAGGTATAGATTTATGTATATTTATTCAATAATTCTCTAATTTGCATTACAGCATTCTCTAATTTGCATTTGAGTTACAGTAAAAACACACGTTTAAAACAAAAAGTACCTACGAGTAAGTAAGAAAATCTATCGACGGTTGTATGATATGGTGTTTAATGTATAGGTTTTGCCAAAAAAGGATGTTTGCTATAATTTCCAGATCATGTTGCATTTGTTAACATTTTGTGGAGAGTCTATGTGGAACTCTTGATGGTACAATCATTCGCCGGTACACATTCACCCTGGACATCCTCGAAGTATCCTGGCAAGCAGCGGCACACTCGTTGGCAATCTTTTTCATTAATATTGTTACAATACGAGGGACTTTCCTTCTTTACAAACTCTGCACATGTCCTTGGGCAATACCACGGGAGACACCCATAATATTGATTAGCCTTCGGACAGTCCACGTGAGATTGATCTGAGAAAAAAAAACAGTAAATCTTTTTATTAAAACTGCACAAAATATAAAATGGAATTAGGTAGGTAGGTGTGGAAAAACTTTGATCGTTTGAGAGATAGGATAAGAAATAAAGTGGTCAGATATAAGAGCAAGTTGAGATGGTAAGGATATGTACAGAGGAGAAATAGGATAAAACAACAAACGTTCAAGAGTGGACATGTTTTGAGTAAAATGATTTGTTAAGTGTGTATGACAATTTGTACAAATGTGACGGAAACTAGAAGTGAGAAGCTAGAAAGATAGGGAAGGCTGGCTTTCTGTTCTCTCTACCCACCCCGCAAGGAATACAATAATTAACAGTGAAATAATGTGAAAGTTACCGTGGTTTATTGGATGAGGTATGTCATAATTATTGTTGTCGTTATAATCGTTACTATCTCCATAATTTGAATTCTGTCCAGGTGCATTAGGTCCATGATGCATATAATCGTAATGGTATTGTTTATTATTACTCCCGTAGTTTGGAAGTTCTTCAGCAGCGATATATTCTCCATGATTGTACACTGGAGCTGGTTGGTCATCAGATGTAGTAGTGTCGTCGACTGCAGCAGTCAGCCACTCGTCCAAATCACTGACAATTCCATCAGGTGTCTGGCTGCTACTGTCGTATTCATGATAATTATCTGAGCTCTCAGACGAATCCTGGAAAGCATTATTATCTCTATCGTCATCATGGACAGTTGAATTTAGTTCTCCGAGAACTTTTTGTTCAGGAACGACTACGATTAAAACAGCAACAAATATTAAAATAACTTTCTTCGTCATGTTGAGACGTTCGATTAAACCCTTTTCGAGTAACATGAACTATTTATAAATACTCGTACCACGAATCACTCGCATATCAGGTGAACGGTCGTATGAATAAAAATAAAATGACTGTACTTGAAGGAACAATATGCACTGAGGGAAAATATTTCTATCATCACTTCAACGTTTTCAGTTATAGTGTAAGCACAAAATAAGAAAAACGTAAGCGCCAAATAAAATATCCACTAGTAACTGCGTGTTACAAAAAAATAAGACTTCAAAATTACAAAATCAAATTGTTCACCGCTAAAGTCAGTATCCATGTTTTAAGTCTTTTCTAAGAGTGATTATATTATCTTTAATATTAGCTTATTACCCATTACTTTTCGCATGTTGAGTTAGTGTGCCCCCTTGAATTAATTATTAATCTGAGAGCGTGACTGATAATTACAATGTTTTCTTTATGTTATTGTAAAATAAATGGTAATAAACTACCAATGACAAAGGACGAAGTATTCAACAGTAATTAATTAATTGTCAAGGCAAATTATACAATAAAATAAAACAAAATACTTTTATAGCTTATTGCACAATAAAAGCATATTGTATTGTACAAAAGGGATTTATTGATGATTGTCAATTTCTGTCAGCAGCTTATGGGTATTTTCTTTAAATAAATTTCGTTTACACAGTCCTAATTATAATACTAATAACCAATTATCATGGCAAAACCAAATTATCTTATGAAAGTCGATCAAACCACAGAGTAAAAAAGTCCTTATTCTAAAAGACAGCGATAGGCATAGAGGCAGGGGCACGTTTTAACACAAAATTAGGAACCTGGGTATAAAAGCTGTGAATCTGTGAAAAATATATTAAATACCCTTATTTGTAATTTGCATTTAAAGGCTCGCATTGTAAATTTCTCAAAAAGAAAAAGTAGTTCGATTTTATCAATTCATCATCATCATATCATTGCAGGTTTCCACGATGATCCATATTTTTCGGGTTAATCGTGTAGTGATCAGGTGCTCCGACGTACTACACGATTAATCCTAAAAACCAAGTCTACATAATTCGATTATCGCTCTAACTTAGATTTTTAGTAGGTAGTAGGCCTGTAGGTTTAGATTAAGTATAAGAAGTATTTCAAAATTATTTTCACTCCCATCTTTTTTTTATGAATGAATCTGGGTTCATAGAAATAAACCCAAATACACATTTGTACACTTCACAGTAAGCTTGAAAAGTTCGAAAATCTCGTAAATATTAGTTCCGAAAACTGTCACTGATGACTGAACTGGATTGTAAAGAATATTTTGTACATTTTACACAGTAAGAACAAAGAGTTGAGGAAATATAAGAGCGAGACAGGACGATTTTCATAGAATTCAGTTCAAATTTCATAACCAGAGCAGCCTATGTCACCCAGTGATTTCTAAGGATTCTAAAGATGTACTACTCGTATATGATCATATCGGACATTTAGAGTCTCGTTGGGAAAAAAAAACAAATGGTTACATTTTTAATAATATTGGTAGATCTATTTCCACGTAGGCAGTCTATAATGACCGCACATGTTGGTTGTGTAAGAGTAAGCAATGAACATTGAACACAAACATATGGCTGTGATGTGACGGGGACCATATAAGGCGATTGTTGTGTATCTACAATATGTACAATCAGTGTACATTATCTACCTCAGACCTCAGGTAACTTACTGGCTGATATATCAGACTTACCTATGACTTACACATATCGATAACATAGAGGTGTCCATGGGCGTCGCCAACCTCGGAGTTAGGGGGGGGGGGGGGGAACAAAAATAAAGCAAATTGATATTGGATGAAAAACGCGTAGAAAAAAAGGTCGTGATGTGGTTTGTTTATTTGAAAATGTACATAATAATTTGCACAATAATCTGTAGGAAAAACGATTTATTATGAAAAACTGAAAAAAAAATAGCGCCGCAGGCAATTTTTATTGTGAAACTGATGGATTTTTTAAAAAATTTTAGAAAATGTATGATATAATTAGAAAATTTGTTGTAGTTATGTAATTTTTTGTGAAGTTTTACCATTTAGTATGAAAAAAAAATACTATGCCTATGCGGCTGCCCCCCTGACGACGTATCTAACATAGCAATGTACACTGCTTAATTAATTAGTTAGGTAAGATATAAATAGAACAATCTTTTGAAAAAAAGAATAGATATTCAAATACAGGTGCACCATCCTTAGGGTTAGCATCAAAATGCAAAAATTCACCTTAAAAAAAGGATTCTTGTCGAAATACTTCATACAAAAGTATGCTTTTGCTTGTGAATACGAATTAGCTTGATTAGCTGGAACAGCGCATATGTTCGTTAAATAATAAAATTCACAATAAATTATTTATAGGAAAACTCGACCGAAAAAAAATGACCATTTTATTTGGAAAATAATTTGGGGCCAGGGGGCCTCCCCTCCTTTGTTGCCCCAAGGCCTCCACACCTATAAATGCGGCTCTGGTTCAAATGTATCCATAGTGCAACCATTTCCATCATAGTCCACACCAGTATAAAGTTTCTGGGTTTTTACTTGTTTATTTAATCAGTTTTACAAGTAATATATTTTATATTCAATACCTGTGACATTGACCTATATATCTGGTGAGCAAGTTGGCACCTAGCTAAAAGGTATATTCACTACCTAAGTACAGTCCCTGGCCATATTATTAGACGCACTGTAGTTTTTTAATAATTAAATGTTTTTTACGAGTTTATATGAAGTACTTTTACATTTAAACATAGATATAATAGAAGCAACGTTCGTGATATCTCGCAGTTTGAAAATATTTTACCATTCACTTCATCTTTTTTACATGATGCAAGATCGCCCTTTTTACCCATTATGAAAATGTTCCAATTGATTATTTAACCTAATAACTAAATAAAACTGTGAAACAAATAAACACAGAGCATAAAGCCACAGAAACACGCCTGTAACTAGTGCATGCGCAGAAGCGCCTAAAACGTCCGTGTATCAATTGTTCCTTATATCAATTGGTTGACATTGTAATGCCATACGTTAAAAATATATACAAATAAGAGGTATATAACAAATCTCCTGATTAAAAATCTATTATATCTCTGTTTAAATGTAAAAGTACTTCATATAAACTCCTAAAAAATATTTATTTTATTTTATTCTTTATTTTATTAATCTTATAGAGTGCATACAGTTATTACATACAATATAAACAATCACAATATCACTTGCAAATAAACCAGTGAAGACTCAAATATTACTTAATTACAAATCCTGGGCAACACACAATACATTTAAAAATCATATACAAAATTAATTAAAAAATCAAACAGATAAAGAGAAAATTATGTACAAAGAATTCACAAAATGATCAAAATTAATGATCTAATTATAAAAAAACTAATTATAAAAAAACTACGGTGCGTCTAATAATTTGGCCAGGGACTGTATATTATGAATAAGGAAACAATATATTTAATACACATTATTTACAATACACAATAACAATACAAGATCATGAAATATATTGTAAACTGCTTTATATGCACACATGACACAATGTGTAAACAATTACTGTAAGTACCTACCTACATAATATATTTAGTTTACAAGAATGACGTCACAGTCTTTTCCCACGGCATTAAGGATCAAAATCACGAGACAATCGCGTGATAAAATGGTAAAAATCGCGTTTTTTCCATTTCTTGGGGTTAATTTTGCGTCTTTTCAAAAACCTTTACGGTTATTCCCTAGATTTTAATGCATATTATCAGTACAAGAAAAAAATTTTACTCCGCGACTTTCGGGAAACGAGTTTCCGGCTTTCTGAAAAAAGATCAGAGGTGTTTTTCAAAAAAAAATTTGAGAGATCTATACAAGATATAAAAACCCTTTTACGGTTATTCCCTAGATAAAGGTTCATTGCATCTACCCTTTTTTTGTTCCATAGCATATTTACCTAGTAACTGTTGTCGAGATAGAAGGTCTTCCGTTTTTAGATTTTTTTGAAATGTCGGTATGCTATATCTGCCCTCCAAATTACTATAACCCAAGTACAGTCCAAGATGATGATGACGATGACCTAATAGGGCCATACTGTGATTCAAAACTTGTCCATCTAAAGCAGAAGCTCTCTTGTCATCCATAGATTTCTTTCTTGATCAGTCAGGCTTGGCCACACCAAGCAGACCATTTATTACAACGTGGCAGTTGGGTACTTTTCAGTTTTTCCTCATGAGAAGAGAGAGGTATCTATCTACATTAACATAATGTAGCACTATGTTAACTTCCTTGGGGAGGATGCAGGATGGATGTTCCGACGCGTACGAGTCAGCTTTAACTGGCTTAAATAAATCACTTTATGCCTATTAGGGCAATGTCTACCCATTCCACCACACCATGCTGTCACATACGGTCAGTGGCGGATCTAGGATGCGATTTTGGGGAGGGGCTGAATGTCGTCATTTGGTAAAAAGTACTGTCGCTCAACGTTTTGGGGGGGCTAAAGGGCTGAAACCCCTAGATTTGTTGTATATAAAGTACTGTCACTCATGGTTTTGGGGGGGGGGGGGGCTCAGACCCCTAGCCCTAGTTGTCATATTAGGCCAAGTATTAAATTCTTAGACAACATTTATTTTTCCTCTAGGACCCTGTTAAATAATTACTTGTACGTCACCAGATGAAACTGTAATTTTCCAAAAGAACTGTGAATGAATCTGAGTTAACAAGCAATTGAAATGCTGGCTATTACATACAACATTATTATGTAGTAAAGTAGTAAACATGGGTGGTGATTGCAGAATGACATAATGAGATAAATAACATTTTCATTGTTAAATGTTGAAAAGTAAAATTAGTATCACCATATAAGGAATTCTTATTAT
Organism: Ceraclea dissimilis; assembly: GCA_963576895.1. Taxonomy (NCBI): domain Eukaryota; kingdom Metazoa; phylum Arthropoda; class Insecta; order Trichoptera; family Leptoceridae; genus Ceraclea; species Ceraclea dissimilis. The sequence goes on from OY756360.1 coordinate 5,193,845, forward strand.
TTGGTTGATTAAGTTATTTAGGCATGAATGAAGTCACACTACAATATATCCTCAGTTTTACATTCTCATATAAATAAATAATTTATAATAAGTATTAATATTTTATCAAGGTTGAACTTCTGTGTGCCATCTTCTACTCGTAACCATAGGCAATTTTACATGAATACACCATCTACTAACGCCGGTGTAAAAAATCCTTTATACAGAATCACCCACAATTTTGACAATAAGTTTGGTAACATTGACATATTTGGCTCATCTCTGCACGCATTCAGGAGGTCCGTGGATCAGGCACTTGCAGGGAACTAAATCCTCTCTTCTCCCTTCCCCTCTACTCCATTCTCCTGCTTCCTTCATCCTCTGGTACATTGTTTGTTGCATTATGCTGGTATTGTTATTTTATGTGCAAGTCTGAGAGTATGTGCGTGAATGTGTGTGTGAGAGAATGTATGTATGTGTATATGTATTGTATGTTTGTGTTTGTCCTTCTGTTCTAATAATGAAACTCTGTGTTATATATTGTATAGCTTATTTGTATTCACCACTAAGAGGGCAAGATGTGAACCACACATAATTGTTTAAAAGTATACAATGTCGTACACACACATCTTGCCTGTAGGTGAGTTTCGGAAAATAAACAAAAAAAATAATAATAAATAAATAAATAAGTATATGTATGTTTTCTATAAAGTCAGGTAGTAATTTGTGACTTATCACAGGTCGATGAGACTTTATGTACATACTGCTGAAAATTCAGGACTACGGTTGCACAACTCTCGGGCTGACTGTAAGATATTGCGTTTGCAATAAGTTCGCCTTTTGGCACATTTTTGTAATTACATTATTTATTTTACATATTTTGTTTTGGTCAATAAAGATTTATTTAAGTATTTATTTATGCTGTAGGTCTCCATACATACTAACGCCATCTGTGGGAATCTCCAGAAACTCGGCATCTATAATCAAGTGCAGGCTTGGTGCAGTTGGTAGGAGTGCCGACTTTTAATCAGGCGGTGCTGGATTCAAATCCCAGTGTTGATGATGTGTTCTGTTCTTCACAACATAAGCTTTTAACAATGGAGGAAGGTATTTAGGTCTGTGTACTGACATATTGAATTGGAATAAAGTCTGCATTCTTTTGTAACAGAGTTGTTTTACATAAAGAGCATACACATTACACACACATGCAACATTTAATGAGATAATGAAAACGTTCCCAGTGGATGTATCGACACAATAAGACAAAACATTTGTGGTTTAAATTTGTTTATTATTATATTAATGTGTTAGAAATAATAACAAAAGACATATGAATTTGTTCGGTTCCATGTCAAAATCTCAAGTGACAAAATCTCACATGTCAAAAGGGTAACCTACTATTGACAGAATCGCAACTCAACACCGGGAAATCTGATGCCGTTGTTTTTTTTTGTTTTGTTTTTGTGTGCAAAAAAAAAAACAACCTAACGAACCTAACCCGACAATATTGAAATTGTCGGACACAGGTTTTCCGGTGTTGAGTTGCATTCTGTCAATAGTAGGTTACCCTTTTGACAGTTGAGATTTTGTCATTGTGAGTTTCTGTCTGGTTACCAATTTGTTCACAACAGTGATGTGATTTTTGAAACTGCAAGATTCTGGTTTCTCATTTTGCTGTTAATTGAACTTCTGAATGAATGAGTTCTCTTTAAAAGTCAACTGCAATTTCACAGTTTCAGAAATCTCACAGGAAAACTACCAGCAAAGATATATTATTATAAATCATAATAAAACAGTCTAAGTAATGTAAGTAATGTGAAAAAGTAGATAAATAACTGTCCATAACAGTAAATAGTATATTATTGAGAGACAATCACCACAATTACTGTTTCTATGATTTTCTCATAGATGGCTCTGATTGAAGATTTTCTGTCTCTGAAGGAGATTCATAAATTAATGCTGTGGTAAAACAAAACTGTAATAAAATTCTATAAACCTTGTTAATTTTTTAAAAGTTAATCTTAAAGAAGTGCAAATAAAATGTTAACGAGGGAAACAACTTTTGCATAAATATATTTCTCTAGTACCTATTTATAAACACAATTTCACATCCACTTTAAAAACATTGAACCTAAGATATACAAAGACAATGCAAGACAATTTTATCATAAACTTTCTATATTAAACCTACTACATATAAATATGACACGAAGACAAAATAATATTGTATTCATTACTCTAGAAATTTACTGAACACAACCAATACTTTTGTGACTAATTTGTATTGTGATTGATGTATGCATGTACATAACACTCAAAACATCTCCCATCCTAGACCACCTCCGAGTGCTGAACTTCGTAAGACGTCTAGGACTAGAGGGGCTGCTCTAACTGGGTAGTTACCAGATGGGCAGAGTGGAGGGAGTACAATAGATCTTATAGGTCGCAGTACATAATACACCCCATCTAATAAAATAAAATAAAACACTCTTAAAACATTTCAATGCTTTTCTTCATAGTATCGGGTAATCTATACCTATACTCGTACTGAATGTGGTTAGTGTCAAAATGTCTGCCCAATTCTAGTCTATTTCAGGTCATCAGATACATAATTATAAGGAGCGTTGCTATTCGCCACCTGCTGTAGTGGTGTAATGAAGTGAAAACGTTTGGGAAAAGTTATTTTGGGTATTGTTTTTGGTACATATGTATTAGAATCTCTGGGTTATTGTAGGAAATCATAGAAACACAACTAAACTGAATTGTGCATTTCATACTACATGGCACAATTTTTTTGCATTCCCACACTGGAAAATTTACGACTACACCACTGCCCTGCAGGGACAATTTACTGAGACAATCTTGAAAAGTTAGTCAAACCAATATCATGGATCTTTACAGATTAACTCTACAACAATATTTCTGAGAGATTTCGATCAATGATTGCAAAAACAGATACATACTTACTATTACATAAAATAGCATCTGATTTGTTCTTACAAGAAGGACAAATTATGTAATTGTATAAAAATACTACTGTGTGCTTTTGAAAAATATATGTAATCTCATTTATGTAAGGCAAAACATTGTAAATACATACATATCTATCCTGATATATAATATACATTTTGTTGTATCAATATTGCAGGTAATTTTTATTTTATTATTCAACGTTTGTTTGTGAGGCAAGTTATTAAAATCATTTAGTGAATAACATTAAAATATTTTACATACTGTATGTATTAATATTTTCAAACATAATGTAAACTCATAATGCTTTCAAAGGTGAATACATGGTTGACTCAGTTGTTTGGAGCGCAAACTCTGCATAAAGGGACAGCCAGGACAGTATGAGTACACGGCGGTGTCAAAATATTAAGAAAGACAGAGCCGAAATAAATGAGAACGAAATCTCGGATTATTTCAAAAATTTGAAGCTTGAAGGTGTTCCTCCACCTAATATCCAAAATTTTGGCGAAATTGATCTTTCAGGTAACCCCAGCTAATCGAGATGTATATTTAAAAGAGGGGTAAGATATCCTGAGAGAATACTAAACCACACGAAAGGGGCAACATCATTAAGGTTTGTCACCACAGCCAGTGGCATCTCTTCCCCATGAGTGGTTTATAAGGCTGATAATTAGTGGCACCAACAGAAGGTACAGCAGAACGCATTCAGGATGGTTCAAAACCCTAGTCTTGAAATGGGTTAATCAATTCCCAGGATGCAAGGTAATTATTGACGATAGTCTGTCTGTATTAGAGCTTTGCAAACAACCAAATAAAAATGGTACGTCTACCACTAAATGCTAACCATGGCCCATTGAAAAAGACAATGTGTAACATGTTGATAGATTATAAGTTAACAAGTTTTAATAAATTATTTTGCTTTTGACTTTTATTTTTACACTTTGACATAACGAATGTTATATGATATATGCGTGATGTTGGCCATACGATAAATAAATAAATAAATTATTAAAACGCCTTATGAAAAGCACTGACTTCACCAGAGAAAAAAATGTTATCAGTGGCTTTGGGCCAACAGGAATATTTCCTTTGGATAAATACCAAGTAGATATTAAAAAGACTACATGGATTTTCCAATACCGAAGATGATAGTACCCATAAAAGCATTGATAAAAGTTTGTTATCATTTTTAGAAAAAGATCTAGCAACACAAAGGCTAAAGCTGTAATGTATCTCGGTGTAATTTTAAGTTCATAAAAATGAATATAAAATATATCTACAACCTGTAGAAAAAGTAAAATGTAGACAAAACAAACGCTTGGTTGTATCGCCGGGCTGTTCAGTATCTTTTGAAGAAATTCCTAATTGCCCCGAAATTTACAGCCCGTTAAAAACCAAAATCGAAAATATACGAAGCAATATGTCTCTAAACAAAGGAAAAGGTAAAAAAAACAAGCAGCTACAGAAAAATAAAGAAAATGTCAATCCATCAACAGGTTTTTGTAAAAGAAATATTTTGAAAATGTCACTAAAGATGCCTTTAATATTAGCAACATTATTGTGTGACAAATGTAAAACCTGCGAAGGTCAAGTGGATTATCTATGCAAATTAAGATTCTGCATAACATTACCAAAAATCCAAAGTCCTCCTCAAATAACAACACCAAGAAATTTTAAACACTCTAACTTGTGTTACAAATGTAGTGCTTTTATTAGAAAAGATCCGATGGAATGCGAAATATGTAAAAAAGGTTCCGTTGGGGAGAAGAAAATAGAATACACATTGGAAAGCTTAATGGCGAATGGGTTTAAAACTTTATTTACCAAATACACTCTTGCGCATATTAAAGTAAGCTAACCCTTCTGTTAGACTACATTGTTATGTTAGTGCCAGGATTCACGTCCAGTCCCTCCATCTTTGGACATTCCGAGGCCCTTAGGGATAAAAAAATTTGGGACCTCGTTGGAAAGAAAAAAGTTTTTTTTATTATTATTAAAATGTTCACTCTTTAGAAAAAAAAGAAAACATGAAGGAATTTTTGTACGCTTCTGACTGAAAACTGAAAATATTGAGCTCTTTTCTTGCCTAAGGAAATATGTATATTGGCATTTCGGGGCCCCCCGTGAGGTCGAGCCCCAAGTGCCCTTATGGTAAAGACAGTATTGCCTCCCAGTAAACATGCGCCCCAACCTACTGTGCCAACCATGCACCCAATATGTACCAAGTCTCCAATGATATCTGTGTAAATACTCATCACTACCTGGGTTGCGTTTTTGTCATCTATTGTCACCAGGTGAGTCAATGGGAGATTATAGCCCGAAAACAGAACACATTCAGGTGATTGTTGATATGAGAATGAGAATACTAATAAGAGTTAGTTGATAGATATACATAGCGATATGAAGTGAGTGAATAGCACGTGCAGACCACTCTATTATCTATGGCGAGCGAATGTCACCCAATCAAACAGTTGGGTGTTATTCGCAACAACCGAGCGTGTCAACTATGCACGTAGAACACGTTGAATCGCACGACTCGCACAGATGATAGAACGGAGAACAATAGAAGCATAAACTATTGAACGAACCACCTAGTGAAAATGAATGGATCCAGAACACCCGCTCTCCCCTGACGAGACATTACTACAAACACTATGCATATATCCTCTACTATTTGTGACATGACAAAACCTTAAAAAGCATGACTTTATACTATCCTTGACAACATTAACATTACGTAATTTTTCTATATAGTAAATCTTACAGTTGTATTTTCTAACGATAATAATATAAACAAAACAAAGTAAAAAGCATTAACTAACACTAAATGTAAAGTAAAATGGCATAATTGTTAATAGGCAAATTGTATAAAAAATGATACATTAATGGCAATAATTCTAAGGAATATACTTTATGTACTAAATCAATGGCACATAGGAGAATTTTGTACTAAATTTTGATGTGAAAATTTAAAATAAATGAGAAAAATAATGGCTTTGTAGATTTTCACGGTCCTTGTTAATCTCTTCTCCATTCTTCTCGGGTGTACCGTGTGTAGGTTATTGATGTTGTCTAGCTTTCGGCCTACTTGCTGAGGCCATCTTCAGGAATAATGTAGTAGCTTCTTCGAAAACATCGACAACCTACACACGATACACCCGAGAAGAATGGAGTAGAGGTGAAAAATAATGTTTGGATAAAAATTTATAAACAAGCATTTTACATAATTAATACTTCATATACAATAAACATACAGAGAAAACTACTAGCTGCTCTCAAAAAGGGGAAAAATTGTTAATTCAATGGTGCAAAATATGGAAATACTATAGAGAAAATTCAAATTATGAAAGGGAGGGGATTATGCCTCAAGAATCTCAAGTTTGGAATATCGGATGCAGCATCTTGGATCAGACAGGCACATCATTATGGGTCAAAAACCGCAAGAGAGAGAGGTCGTCAACTTCTGATACAACACATTTTTACTAGGAATGCTACATACCAACAATGGGGTAACAAGTGAATGCTGCATCTATGCAGAAGATTTTTCAAAATTCAAATATCGTTTGGCATGCAATGCTGCGAAAGCGTCAATTTTGACGGAAATGTGTTTATAATGTAGATCGGTAGAGAAAATAAAAATACACGAACTAGCGTTAAAACAAATTACCAAAAGATTGTCTGATTTGTAAATAGTATAGTACTTACAAAACAAAATCGTAAATGATTTCAGAATATGTTTTCCGTCTCCTGAATGCATCACTTTTGCATTATTGCATGCCGAGTGATGATATGTAGAAAGAGGTATAGATGGCATGGTAAAATGATCAAAGAGCTTAATTAAAAACAAACTAATTTAGATCTACTTGTTCCGCAATGAGCATATCAATTGGAATTTTTCTTATCATATGCAATTTATAAAAAAAGTAATAAGTAATTACGTAATACAGACAATAAAGGCTCTCCACACAGGTCCGGAAGTTCAGTTGACTGAATCGACCGTTTGCAAAAAGGCTCCGACCAAAACCTCTTTCTGAATTCAAAATCAGGGTAACACTGAATTCAGAGGGAGGCTTTGGTCGAAGCTTTTTTGCAAACTGTCAATTCAGTTAACTGAACTTCCGGACGTGTGTGGAGAACCTAAATGTCATGGAATTATAAAAAAAGGAATACATACACAAGATATTAATGGATTAATGCAGTTAAATAAATAAATGAGTTGTGTGTGAATGATTTATACATAATTGTTGTTATTTGGAGACAGCCTCGGATCTCTCTTGAGATTGGCGCATTGAGTTCTCCATACATAATCTGTCCAACTGCTCCGAGTAGAATGTGTTGAAGTTTAATCTGAAAAACAACAAAAATTGTTAGTGATTTCATAATTCTATGGACAGAGCTATTTTCATTGTGGACTAAAGTTGAAGAAAAGTGATTTGGTGATGTGAGGATGTGAGTGAAAAGAGTGGCTGTAAGACGAATATTGTAACTAAAATGAAATTGAACAAATTGAGTCATGTTGAGAGGATGAACGATTAAAGTATAGCAAAGAAAATATGCGTGGGCAAAAGAAGAGCTGTAAAGAATCGCGACTGTTCAAGAACCTCTTGGATTAACCATGTCGACCTTAAGGATGCATGTGTTTTGAGAAAAATGAATCGTAGTGTGTATGACGAATTGCATGAATGTGGCATAAGCAAGGAAAGTCTGGCATTCTGTTCTCTCTGCCTACCCCACAAAGGATGTAGCATGAGGGAAACAATGCCTTTCTTTTGGATTTAGGCTAGCACACACATCCCCATCCACAGCTTATATCATGTGATACATTATGATACCAACCTGTACATAATATTGACAAGTTTCTTTGTGTTGTTATCTTTGGCCAGGTCGTTTATCATACTGAGCAGTTTGAGGAGGTACGACGTGAAGCAGAGGTCGTATCTGGCTATACTCTGTTCAAATGAATCTCCCGGCGGTCCCGTGCTGTCTGTAGATTTACTCATCGGATCAGCATGCGACATATCCACACCCTGAAACGTGAAATAACATGTTGAGAAATACACCACAGATAAAATTATTATTGCTCGGTCATCAAACAACTAACTCTGCAAGTTTTCCTTACATGGTGATGGTCTTAACTTCAACCATAGATATGTCGATCGTAGTTACAATGATATAATAAAAAAAAACAGAGGAATAGATACTTAAAAAAATGTCAGTGCGTAACGTGCTTATGTGCTTATATACTATAAAAATTCAAAATGCAACATAAATCTACCGCAAACATCAACTTTATGAACATGAGAACATCTAAATATAATGATAAATACAAAGACAGTCATGCAATGGAATGATATAAAATGAAAAACTGGACACAGTCAAAATAACTCCAACTTAACTATTCTCTTAGTTGCCATTGATTTTGGATGGTACTGAATTTTATTAATAACATATTCACTTCTTGATACGTCATTCCTAATGCTCTTAATCTCAATGTCATAGAAACAGAATACAGGTAATGAGTGAAAACCTTTTAAGTTGAATAGCGGTAGGCCGCTCTTGGCAATCAATAGTAATTATAAGCAGGCATTCTCAAAATACGGCTCAGCCAGAACGTCGTCTTCCTCAAATGGGAGAATTTTTTGGTCTCTATTTCCTGATCGCCAATTACTTTCAGGAGATCACACTAGTTATGGTTTTTATGTAGTTTCTAGTGATGGGCCGACTATGGATTTGGCCGACTAGTCAGCACTCAAATGGTCGATTAGTCGGCCAACAAAAATAGTCGGCACCTTTGGCTGGATAGTCGACTTTCTCTTAAGTTAAGATTTATCAGTTCTTTCGGTGGTTTTTAAAAGCAAAATTTAATTGCCATTGAAACCAAATTATATTCATATACAAAAACAATTACAAACATTCTAATACTGCATAATAATACTGCATAATAATACTGCAATCTGCATATAAAAAGAAATACTTAGACTGAATGCATGAGACGGTAGTAAGTATGTATAATATAAATAATAATAGTTTATTGGAGTTTCATTGCAATATTCTATGTAGTATATGGGGTGGGATACCTCTAAGGACTCTGTAGCTTCGTATGCAGAGCCTATCATACCAGTCAGCTCAGCATCCACAAAATATTTCCTCATTTCCTTATTGAGGCACACAGTGAGCAGCACAACAATAATACATAACAATAATACAATCAGTGGCAGTGCCATTAAATTAATAATACATCATATTTACAATAAATTAAATACATATGGGAGTCACAAGGAGGACAAAACTCTGTGCGGGTTGTTGTGTCACCAGAAGTATGAAATTGATAATACAGTAGATTCATACACAAAATGTATCAATAAATTTTAATTGATAATTTTTTTTAATTTTTTAAAGGGATGGATAATCATAATAGTACATATTATTACGTGTGATAGAATGAGGTGCAACAAACACAAAATATTAGTGGAAACATATAAAAACTCATCACTAACAACACAAACTCGGTGGGAGTGATTTGAAAATAAGGAAATTAATAGTCCTTTGTATTGCCTGATGGAGATAGTGTGCATTACAATATTTAAACACTATAAACTTTGGAATTGGTAACTTACTTATTTAGGTGCGAGTTGCCTATTCCAATTATTTCCAATAAGATGTCTGAATAGGCATAACTCGTAAACTGTTCAAAGCATTTCAAAAAACCTATTTTATCCTACTAAAAACCAGTCCCACATTTTAAAAGGGATATTTAGTATTTTTCTGCTTTACAGTGTTTGTCTACACTAGAGACTCCTGAAATTATACTATGAATGTCTCAATTTGACACTCACTGCAAGCCGGATAGTAAAGGAGCCTCTTTCTTCATGCATTTATTCCAAATCTTACTCGGGCGGACTCAAGGCTTACCCTACCACTCTGCCCGGAAAGTGGGTACTCAAAATCGTTCCCGATAAATTCAGAAGTACCTAAGGAAAAACTGTCCGAATGAACAATCCCTGATACAGATAGAACTCCAGCAGTCTGAAGACTCAATTGACCAAGCATCTGATTAAAAAGAAAATAGGTACCTAGATCTAGTCAAATTGTGCATTTCCCCATAAAATATCTAGAATTTATTCAATCTTGACACATAAATAAAACCGTATCTAATATTGACTTCCTGCCTACATTTCTGTGAATCTCTGTTCTCGTTATTTATTGAGTATTACTGAAGAATGTTTACCTGGAAGAATTGGCAGAACTGGACGCATATTTGGCACAGTTTGGTGAGTTGTGTGAGGAGTGGTGGACTGGTGAGCATACAGTCTTCCAGACAGGCTTCCAGAAAGTCGCTGTGCTTCTCTAGAACTTCATCTACATTCGTCACCTGGAAACAAATGGGATACCATTTTTAAAGACGATATACATGACGATTACAATGAGCAGATTTCATAATTAGTCGGAAAAACTGTTTGGTTTAAAATCCAACGGGCTGTAAAGCAAGAATATTGGCTTAACAGCCTGTTTATCAATGTTTTTTCATCTATCGACTTTCTTCTGAGATTCTCTTATAATAATCATTTGATTATTATATAGGTGGCACAGAACGCACAGCTATAAAATGTAAAATAATGTAAAAATGGATTGCCATGAAGAACTTTCCGTAGGTCCAAAATCTGCACAACAGGTTGGCTGGAAAAAAACCAACAGGATAAGGTTACCCTAGTGAACAATCGTGTTACCCTATATTCGTTACCCCATTCGTCTGTGTTGCTGATTAGTGATTACATTGTATTGTATTATTAACTTGTTCTTTTTGTCTATACATATATATTTCTTTACTTGTAACTAGTTTTTTTAAATTTAATTTGTTTTAAGCTGTTCTCTTATAAATATTTTTTCTGGTCTTCACTGGTTTGCTTTCTGTTTTTGTTGAATTGTTGATATGTGCTGTTATAACTGTTTGTGTTTGTGCCCATGTGACTAAATAAATAAATTATTGCAAAAAAGGTTTCGCATTTCGATTGAACTAAAATCATTATTTATTAAGTACATGCTTAATCTTGTTGCTTTTTGGCGATCTCTTCCACATAATCATGGATCGTAATAAAACGGTATAGGTGTGTCATAGTATATTTATCCATGACTAGTGACTACACGATGCAATGTGTACTGTGTAGTGTGTAGGTACGATAAGCAAAATACACAAGTATTACGTAAATTATAGTGTGAAGGGAAACTGGCCCGACCACGCAAAACCAGTACATTATACGTACGAATATACTGCAGGCAGATACACAATAATACAAAACATACCTACACTCGTACATATCAACTGCATTTAACTCAGCTGACCCAGCACCACACCGCTACATTTCAACACTCAATAAACTAAACTTTCATATAAGTACTCATATTTTAAAACAACCCAATTGTCCAATAATTCGTCATATCAGATAACAAGGCACAAGGCTCCATCTAACCAGCAAACTTTGAGATTCTGATTTTTTGCGCAAAATAATGTTTCTAGCCGACATAATCTATGAATGCAATTAATACAAACACCACAAAGTGGGGTAGTTTTATAACGAGAATAGTGAGATTCCATCTGAGTGTTAATTAAAACACTAATCTCATTTTTTCCCCAACATTTTGGTATGGTAGCTTGTTATTCTGGGGTGAAGTAGGTAATAGCGTTCCTTAACTATTACTGACGGGTGACGGGCTATAACCATAATTTTGGATCTTGCTACAGTAGTCCATCAAGACTTTTGCATCTTTATTAAATGCAGAAAAAGAAGAGGCCTTGATCGCAGTTTTGCTCTTCGCATCATCTACGAATGAATCAATGAATATCTACCTCTAAGCTTAACAAAATTAAAAAAAAAAATGTAAATGATTAAACTTTGTCTAGACTTGTAACTAACTGACATTATACAAGCATTATACATAACTGCCTAATTCTACTATCAATTTATTTTTGAGTTAGTAAAAAACCGATTAATAGGTATACTAAATGTGAATAAACAAACAAAACATAGAGAGATAAATGAATTGAAAGTGGGCACACACTTCAAAAACCTGCAAAGTAAAACTATGCATGTACCGTACATATTACCTTTGTCAAATATTACTACTTTTATGAAAAAATCAATATTTGATCATATTGACCAAACACATCAATAAGATTAACACATTAGTTATCCACACAGATCTATAGATCGTAAAATGATAATATGTGAAGATGATAATTGATAAATAAACAAATAAATAAAAGGTATATTCCTACTACATGATATTATAATAGGTCTATACGTATCAACGGAAGCTCACAGTAGCGACATCTGGTGATTAGATATGAAACTATAAACAATGATTAGGTATAATAATTATTGTTGTTATAGCAATATGGATCTATGGATCATTCTAATCCAATACATAGTGAATCAACACAATGTGTATGGTATGGTACTAGTGCATAAAATAATATGTAGAGATGTATTGTTGCGCTATATTATGTATGGAGTCATACAATTATACACAATATATACAATACATACAAATATGGGTACATTACTGTTGTAGTTTGTAGTAGATATTATACATGGACGCCACAAGTGGTCGAGGTGCCCGAGAGAAACAGCATGGAAAGTAAATTCTACAACAAATGATGTTGGAAACTGTTGTCCATTTTACCCGACCTTAGGATGATACAAAGTTGTTGCAATAACAAGAAGATAAAAAACTGAGAAATGCTCACATTAATTACAACAAAAATATGCAAATAACTTAAAAATCTGGAGGTTCCGGGTTCGGCTCTTAGTGCCGACGAATTCCGCAAAGTATGACACAAGCTTTTCCCTTACTGTAAAGTGTGCAGGAGAGTACATTTTAGGGTTTGTTTACACAAGTCCTGATCCCTTATGAAAATGGCGATTCAACAAGAAACATTTTCACACTCCGATTCTAGATGGAGCAAAAAGATTCTCGAATGGCAACCTAGAATGAGCAGGAGCGTAGGAAGGCCTCAGGCAAGATGATCTGACGATTTGAGGGGAATCCGCATGCCCAGGATAGGGATCTGTGCAAAATCAAAGGGGAGCTCTATGCCGAGAAGAAGAAGAAACATTTGACTGTAGGTACCTACCTTTCAAAGACTAGGCTTTAGACACCAAAGATGCAATCTTTTTATCAGCTTTACTTATTAAATTCGCCGTAGCCGTCATTTTGTTCCAATTTATCATTGAATATGTTTTCTGTTTTTTTACGGGAGATCGTTGAGATGTTATTCCTACAAAAATGTTGAAAAGAATTTCATGGCGTAGTTTGAATAGAAATATAAAGGCATTTTTTCTGTAAGTATGGTGTTGGGTTATGCGTTTCCTTTCTATAAGAATGAAAAAGTGATAATCCCAAACTGATGCAATTAATGGATAGCGTCTGAAGCCAGTCCTGAGAGCGGCCCTCGCAATCCAACAAGTGGATTGGATTGGTGGACGGAGTCTCGTCTGCGTTTGTTATGTACAATATTACTATGTAATGTAGTCTCCTATACTCGGCAGTACTCGGCACTTGTCACAGTCGCAGTTGATAACAGGGAGAGGACGTCGCTCCTCGTATCATCCATCGCGCAGTCCTACAGGGATAGGACGGGAGGAGGGAAAACTTTGTGAAAACAGTGAAATGATAACAAAACAAAATGTGTTTGAAATGAAATATACATAACAATGTTTTCAGTGATTTGAAAAGATAAATTTCAGTGGTTGTGATAATTCTAGGAGAATTAGGATTCTACATTAACGAGCAAAGAATAATTTTTATTCAGACTTTGATCAACAGGTAATTAAAAATGAAATTTACATACTTAATTCAACACACCATCTATTAGATGAGATTAGAATAAAAACTACGTAACATACGAAGCAAAAAACAGGGAAAACTTAATTCGGATGTAGTTTTAAATCAGACCTAATAAATAGTTTTTCACTATTATATTAAATTCAAATGTAAACGTTATAAAACAGAAATGAAATTAACCAAATTTTCAGAAATACATAGCAATGTTGAAATTTGATATATTCGCACTAAATACAATATTTACGAAAGGCGGATTACATGCAATACGGCCGCCATTTCATAGAACCAATATGGAAGCCAATAGTACGTAAACAATAACAAATTACGTCTGGTATGATTTAATTATCCTGTGATTCACACCAGAATAGATTAATTAAGAGACAATTAAAAGGACAAAGATGTAGATGATGTATAAGTTGACAACATTTCAGTCCTAGCCAAGGACATTGTTATGAAGTGACTTACTTACGAACATCTGGCAACATCAAATTGTATATAGGCACTTAATTGGATGTAGGCGTTTTACACAATCGACAAATATCATACCTAATTATCAACAAAATATCAAACCTACACAAAGAAATGTAGTGATGTGCTGATAGAATAGCCATGATTTCGTTTGTTTTATAAACAGCACTTATAATAGTAAACTACGCATTATCAGGGCGCAAGGACAGGTGTAATTAGGTTTACAAGTTCACTTTGGATCTGATTTTTACGTTTACTTTAAACTTTAATATACAAATTACATACCACTTTTTGGCGTTAACGAATTCAATGTCTTAAACACGTCCCAATTACCCTACAGGGTTGGGTGCATCTTTTTACAGATAATATTTTGAAAAGAAATGTGACAAACTATGAAAAATACTTGCCAAAACGAATTTCCCCCGTTTCAGAGGAGGTGGAATACTTGAATAGTACTTCCAACAACAAAAGGTTAACAACTAAATATTCATTGGCTGTGTTTCAGCTCTAAAGATACTCTGTTTTCGAATTAGATCAAGGGTGGCCAACCTTTTTAAGCAACCGGGCCAGATTCTAAAAATGAGATGGCTTACCGGGCCGCACAACCAATCTTTTTAAACAAAAAAATAAGACATAGGGTCGTCTCGGGGGGGGGGGGGGGTTGACAACAGAAATTAAAATATTGTTATGACCTAAAAAGTGAAGTTGCGCCGCAGGCGATTTTTTTCTTGCAAAACTGAGTGGAGAAGGCTCGCAACAAAATGTGTGAAAAACATTTTCTAATCAAAAAGAATACCCGAAATAGCGCCGCAGGCGAAATTTTTAAGGGAAAATGGGTGAAGTGACGAATCTGATTGTCTTTCTATAACAGGCAATGCATACGGTTATATTGTAAGACGGCTTCGCGGGCCGCATTTAGACCCTCGGCGGGCCGCATGCGGCCCGCGGGCCGCGGGTTGGCCACCCTAGAATTAGATCGTACAGGTCTCATTATAAGATACCTTGTAAATTCTGATACAAATCCTACTGATTCTTATATACAGTTTACAGTTAGGACCACAAGATAGAAAAGAGCTCTTCTTAATTATTGATGAATATAAACATTGTCGGGACAAAATAATAGAAGAATCACAAGTCTAAATTCCAATTATCGTGACTCTAATGATACTCAATAAAATTATTACATTAACAATATGACGTGTAGTTAACCAAACCACAAACACATTGCGCAGCACTTCAAAATTACACTGGGAAAGTCTGGTAAATTGAAATAAAACCGTTTACAAAAGAGGAAACTCCGAAGTCTTCTCCAAGTCTAAGATTCTCGGTGCTAAACGCTGCTGATGAAATAAAGTTGACGTTTGGGTTAGCCGCGCATTCTGATATAAAAAAGGGCTCTGCATCATCATTTCGTTAATGTTTTGTGTCTTTGCATACACACATAGGATTAGCTGGTTACCCCCATTTTGAGATATGCCGCGAACATTTATTAGTAATTTGGAGTTAACGACACAATTTAAATTTGTGATATTTTATTGTTTATCTATATTTTGCACGTTGATTGATTATAAATGGACATTATCGTGCATACACTGAGAAAACAGGCATTGTGAATTTATGCGGAATTCCTCACATTTTATTCGGAATTCAAGATAAAAAAGGGATTGCAGTTCTTACTTATAAGTTATCAGGAAGCGGCGGCCTGTTATAATATTAGGCCGCCGCTTCCTGATAACTTCACAGTGCGTACTGATATACTATACATTCTCATACGAATAAGTTGACATTTCTTCTTGTTAATTTCACAGTGCGTACTGATATACTACACATTCTCATACGAATAAGTTGACATTTCTTCTTGTTAATTTCACAGTGCGTACTGATATACTATACATTCTCATACGAATAAGTTGACATTTCTTCCTGTTAATTTCACAGTACGTACTGATATACTATACGTTCTCATACGAATAAGTTGACATTTCTTCCTGTTAATTTCACAGTACGTACTGATATACTATACGTTCTCATACGAATAAGTTGACATTTCTTCCTGATAACTTTACAGTAAGTACTTATAGGTTATTCGCTCTCATACGAATAAGATAGCAAGTCTTCCTGATAATTTGACGGTAGGTGTCAATAGATTATTCGCTCTCATACGAATGCTTTATTAAGTTTTCTTGATAGTTTGTTAGTATTGCGCTAATAATTTATGCGTGCTGTCATGTTAATTATGTTCTACTTACTGATAACCTCTAAGAAGCCCTAATATTCTATCATACTTACTGATAGAATATTGGGGTTTCAAGGTGTGGTTTATCAGCAAATAGAAGGTAACTAACACAACAGCATCGCATAAAGGATTTTAGAAAAATATAACAGAATAATAAGAATATAGGTAAGTACATAATAAGTGCTTGTTTTTTTAATTGGTGAAGGTATGTGTTTCGATTTTGAGGTGACATGAAATATAAAAGCAAATATTAAAGTTACAATTATTTGAATTTATTTTCATTAAAAACAAAGAAAAATAAATACACGTATATAATATATAAAAATATGTACACGATTATATACAATACTACTGCACCCCATAAGCAACTGAACGGTTGAGCGGGGTGAATATACCTACACACATAATGGTCCTTGGTGTATAAATATTTTCATATCAACCTTATATACCAAGCATATAATACACCTATATACAAGGTATATAATACCTAAAATACATTTAATATAGTCGTTGGTACATAAATACTAGCAAATTAAGCTTATATACCAAGCATATAATACACCTATACACAAGGTATATAATACCTAAAACAAATTGAGCTTATATACCAAGCATATAATACACCTATATACAAGGTATATAATACCTAAAATACATTTAATATAGTCGTTGGTACATAAATACTAGCAAATTGAGCTTATATACCAAGCATATTACACTCATACATAGAAGGTAGATGCATACCTAACATTAAATGAATAAAATAAATTAAGTATGTAAAATAAATAAACAAAATATTTCACAACGCAATCTCTGCCAACCAGCTTTAAGTATGGTGATTGCGTCCTTGTCAAAATCCAACAATAGTGGGTTATGTATCCTCTGGAAGTAAGAGATAACAATACGAATTAGTTGGTTATATACTTAGGTAAGGTTAAATAAATTCTCATAGAGGTTCTTAAACACACATACAAAATAACATGCACACAATACTGACCTTCTGGAGCTGGATAAAGCGATGCTGCTAAAGCATTCATTCCATCATATAAGTATCCTAGACGACCATACTCTCTGCCCAGAGACTCTCGTACGAGTCTGCACTTTTCAATTTAAAATCATTTCGTGGTTTTTCCTCTGCAAGAAACATATAACAGGAATTAGATACGTTTAATTAGATAGGCGCGTTTTGAGTAAAAGGAATCGGAGTGCGTGTATGACAAACTGTATGAGTGTGACGGAAGCTAAGAGTGTGTGTAAGGATAGGGATGTCTGGCGCTCTGTCCTCTCTGCCTACCCTGCAAGGGACGTGGCGTGAGGGTATAGTAGTAGTCGACACGTTATATAGGGTTACACTATGTATAGGTATATACATATAAGTAATTTTTTTATAAAGGTCCTTAAACACACACACACACACAAATTAAAAAAAAGAAACACAAAACTCACCTTCTGACAAGCTGAATAATGAGATGCTACAGCCTTCAAGGGATAAAACCAAGCACTAAACTTCTTAAAAAATCCCAATATATAGTATAAAGTACATAAATTATGTACATTCACTGCACAGTGCACACGAAGACGACCGATAGATCGAGAAAAAACGATAGAATGAATACTGCGGGGAACAAACACAAGAATAATATTTGGTTATGCGTATATCATGATAATGTTGCCTGATAAACTATGATGAAAATGGCATAATATAGTATTAGGAAATACCTCACTAAACATAATATTTCCTGTACGAATAATTTTACAAGAAATCCCGATAATTCATCGTTACGGATCGACATAATATTAGTCTTGTCATGATAAAAAGTAGGTAAGAACAATTTGCAATACAGTTATCATGACGTCCTGATAAAATAACACGACATACTAATAATGATGAAGTATTCGGAAATCATTATTGTATTTTTATTAGTAATCGCCCGAATACAACATTCGTCTTCAACATTTTGGACGCATACATTATTATTATAATGTTATTTTATGCGGAACGTAATGATATAATATGATGCTGAATGGATAGATTATTGTGATAGTGATATTTTATTAATCAGACTTGATAATTCATCATGAGGACAAGAATACAATTTTCTCCGTGTAGGTTTTATAATCTCTGCACAAAAAAGCAACACCATTTCCAACAGCCTCAGGGCAGGATGTGACGTAATAACAAAGAACTGTTTAGTCGATTGCTACAATAAAAACAACGAATCTAGTTTCTATCTCTTGTACTATTCACTCTGGCCATGCATACACCATGATGCTGAGTGCTGACCATAATATAATGACCAGACCAGAATACAGCAGGAAGAACGCAATTAAACTTTTTCTTTCATATATCTATAATACCTACCTACCTACATTATTCCATGTATCATATAGTCAGAGAGAAATGTATAAAACGCGTTTTTGAAATTACGGATACTCGATACAATTACCGACAAATCACCATTCCATAGAGCAACTTTTACTTTGATTTTATAAATAACATACAGTAAATGTGTAACGACATACAGGTCCAATTGTTGTCTTCTTTCTGTAATTATTGAGTTTGCGAAGAAGAGGCTTGTAAGTAATTATTGTTGAAGATCTTCACGGTGGAAATTGGACATGACTGCTTCTGATGGTGAACCGCGTGTTGTTTTATTTTACCGACGTTTCGACACTCTTTCTGGTGCCGTTTTCTTTAGATAGCTGGTGTCAGCGCGACGTCGACTGAAGAAAATGACAGAAGCTAGAGTGTCGAAATGTTGATAAAATAAAACACATAGTTCACCCGAATATATGGAGCAATGACAAAGGCTTAGTTGTTAAATATTCAATCAGTTGTATAATGTACCGTACATATATAAAATAAGCTAAAATCTTGTGTCGAAAATACATCGTCAATTTAAACAATGACTTATAAAAAAGAGCTTAACTTCTCCAAATAAGCTACACTAAAACGAGTGTCCATTAAGGAAAATTGAATTCTATCCGCAGACGAGCTTATAAGTTATTATAACAATCACCTCTATGGGAAATGTCAGCTTTAAAAACGAAAGACGTTGAATGCAATCGAATCATCATAAAAAGCATCATCCGAATTAGAAACGAATAAAATATATTGTATAGGTATGTTTGTAACTTGAACTAAATAACATACTTCGACTTATCAGTTTATCCTATATTAAATCTATTTAACTGATGTTTCGGTTGACTATCAATTTCCTAAAATCGTGAAGTTAATCGTTGTAAAGCAGCTAGCAGTTTCGTGATTGTTATACATTGATATCGTGAGGAAATAATACACTAACAGAAGTAGAATTCTATCTACTAGTGATGCCAGTCTTACTGTAGATTCTACAGTAAGACTAGAATTCTACTTGTGTAAAGGACATTTAGAAACACTCAGGGTAAAATTGTAAACCTAGCATTTTCAACTGTTTTGTACATATTTCTTTTGAGGTGTCTTTTATGTTCCCTAGTTTCTTCTCCTTAGCAATTATAATCCCACATGGTGGTGGGGTCTGCTTTTCTAGTGTTTCGCCGCCACTTTGCTCTGTCTTGTGCATCCTCCGGTAGAACATCACTCTCTCTCTCATGTCCTGCCTCACCACTGCCAATGACTTGATAAATTAAGTTTATCTTGAGCTTGTTAGTAATGCAAAAAAAGCTCTTCCGAACTACGTTTGCCGTAGAAGTTGCAAATATGATAAAGTAATTTGACTGAATTGAAAGTAACCCATTACAGGCGATGTGTACTTATATTTAAAGGCGGCAATATGAAAAAATACCTTAAGTAAGAAGTAGGTACCTACACATTAATCGAATCGATGAAAGTGCTGCGAAATTTTCGACAACTATTTGGCTACATACAAATCTCTAAGAATCTCGCAACATATAGTAATGAATCATTACTATATAATAAACTATGTAAAACGTAACTTCGAAACAGGCGGATGGGTTCCCAATCAAATAAATAGTACAAATTCTTACAACAAATGATATCAAACACGTATCTAATATGAAGACTACAACAACAAGTAGTAATATTAATATTTAACTATGAAATTTTATATTTCAAAATCGTGATACCTTGAGGTCACGCACTGATCCCAATAAAGTGAGACAGGAACCAATATCGATAGATAGATAATGTAGAGTAGTACTAGTCTAATAGTAATAATAAGATCGGTTACTTGTGTCATTCCACGAGATATAATAACGTCAGATCAACTTACATAATTCTGGAGGAAATCGGGTAACAATGTAACGCAGACCCTGTGGCAACTTTTCCAAGTTGTTTGAATATATACGGAATTCAAAACGCTTCCCGATAGTAGCTCTCTCAAATTTTTTTTGGTTGATACTACTTTTCATTTACATTTTTTTTATTATACAAAAAAAAATTAATGGATATGGGTTTATCGAAATAAACCCAAATACACCTTTGTACACTTCACAGTAAGCTTGAGAAGCTTGTGTCGTGAAGTGGAGTAGGTCGACATCGGGGATCGAACCCGCGTCCGCTGGATTAACAGTCGAGCGCGTTGCCAACCAGGCTACCGACCACCTAATAAGTTTATAATTAGTGTGCAGAAATCTTACACATGAATTAAGCGGTAGGAAATGTTGAATAACTTGACATTATAGTTATTTATTTCAATTTTACACCAGTGTTTTTATTATAATGATTTTATTATTAAAAGATGATACCATGAATAAATTTTCACATTATTCGACAAAATAGAAGACAATAATAAATAAGGTAAAATAATAAATATTCAGTAGGCACATAACATGAACGAGTATTAAATGTTTTTTTATAGCAAGTTTATTCAACATTCACATAATTCATTTGCGCAATATGTCCGCCACTGATAATTAGAATTTGATTAATTAATTAATTATTACGCGGCCGACTGATGAAGGAGAAGATGTTCAAGTATTAAATAAATTTAAAAAAAACATAATAGATATAAAGCTAAGCTACTAATAATTTATTAACAAGGTCGTGATGTTTAAAATCTGATAAACCTCTACCAAAATCTATTTATTATACTTTATATATTGCCTACATTACATAGAAAATAATACTGTACCTAAACTGATGGTACATTTGGGTCGAATAGTGGCAAAAGAAGCAATAGTTAAAAACTTTTTGCAAGTCCAAAACCCTTTGATATAAACTTACCTACAAAATATTCCAACCGGTAATGGGGTTCATCGGAAGTCTACAATTCCAGACGATGACTCTGTTTTAGTCTCCTGACTAAAATTAGTCGCAGGTAACTTAGGCACATTTTATTCCCAAGACGGTGGCAATTTTTTAAACAGGTAATGAAATTTTATACACAAACCCAAATAATTTCTTGTACTCTCAAATATACTTTAATCAGCCCGGGTATTCGGATCCCGCTTGGGAGACCGACTGCGCCAATCACGTAGGTACCTACTGTAGTATACAAATCCACATTTTATACACCGTCCTGGTTATATGCCCAGTAAACATGAAACGAGGACCAGGATAAAAGAAACAGGGACCAATATGCTTCGGAGAACTCAATTTAAATTAAAATTGCCTTATTTGACGAAAGTTAATAAATATGGCGTGATGATAATGTAATAGGTAGCCTATACCTTTTTTGTATTGCATGTTTGTAATTATAATATCTGTTAAATGCGGGTATTCGTGCTGCTCTCGACTCGAGATGTGGTCCACAAGTGATGTCATCGCACTGGTAAACAAACGGCGGCAAAATAATTATTTTAATTACTACTTGAAAACCAATTACAATATTAGCATGAAATGTCTAATATCTAAAATAGATGATACAGAGTCAAATTAGGCACCAATTTATGATGTGTTACACGTGAAAACTATTTAGATTTTGCGAAGATTCGGTAAGAGCAATTATTGTGTTACCGGGGAGAAGAAAATCGTTGCACTTTGCTCGCATATCAACTTTGAAAACAATTGAAGATATTTCTACATTTTTTACAAAAATTTCCCGCACACCTCACATCAATAAATTACCTACCTAGATATATTTATAAAATTTTCTAGGACGCTGGAACATTTCCTATTTTACTTACTAGGTCAATTATCAAATACAAGTATAATTAAGAAAAATTTCAGAGCTTTTGTAAAACAGAAAGCTATTTAACAAATAATTTCTAAAGTATGTACAGTGATTTGAATTAAAAGGTAACAGCAAACCTCTTACATATCTCTATCTCATTCCATAGTGAAAACATATTCAAATTAACAAAAGGAAAAACAGATAAATGAATTATAAAAAACACAGGTAGGTAAGATATATTTTTTTTATATTTTCATGTTTGTTAAAGAGTAAATATTTAGGTAGCAGATAACATTAAGTAGATGTTTACCTTAAGTAGACACAAGTATATAGCAAGTAGGTAATTACATACCTACAAAAAATAATTACTATTAAATTTGATAATAATTAATTATATTGGTTACTATATAATGTAGTTTGTACAAAGCATTAATATAAAGTATCTGATCAGACAGTAGACACTCCAACGTACACGACTTTTAAAGCAGGTACCTACCTACTTACCAATTACTATCATACCTACTACATATTTTTTAATTTAAAGTACGTATGTATGTAGGTGTGGGAGATTTAAAAGTACTTATTATATCTGGCACTGGAAGATGTGCAAAAAACAATTTAACCGAACAAATACGATATTTTAATAGAAATGATCCTATTTTTAATGCGTCCATATTTAATTGTATACCAATCCAGAGCGCGTCGAATTACAAGTCACATAAGTAAAGCAATCATCTTCACAAGGCACACACATTGGAATCAAGAATCGATGATATACCTACCAAGAAAATATAATGGCCTGCGAGAACCCTGCGGAATTCCGCAATTTAGGTTAATTTATTTATTCGTTAAACATATCTATCTATATTTAGTCTGCACTAAGATTTGGGGATCGCAAGACATCAAGAAAATAATGTGCTTTTTGCGAATAAGATTTTACAAAAATGTTATTTTGAAAAAAGTGTCAATAATTTTCATTTATCACCAATGTTGGATCAACTCTTCACTTTGGATCGAGTGTTGTAAATATTACCTTCACACACAAGCGCACGTTGGGTTTCTTGATTTATTGATCTTCTTCACAAATCATTACATCATGAATAATAAGCTCATACTAATGTTTGTAGGTATCAAGTAATAGACCACCGTATCAAATCAGATATATGAATATGATAAACATTAAACATTACAAAAACCTGTACGTATAATACTTTAGGTGTAGTAGATACAAAATAAATTATTAGAAAAGGCAAGCAATCAAAATATTGAAAGAAAAAAAACGTGTGAAATAATAAATACGTATCGCCCGAGGCTGGAACTAATGAAGATGTGTGGATAGAATTAGTAGTGTTAAATTGAGATGTATCTAGGCCTAGGCACACGATGGTAACACAGGCGCCTTTTAAAAGAAAAGGTCACACAATAATATGTCAAAAGATATGGAGCTCGTATACTTGTAAAGATCAATCAAGGTCGTTGTTGAGAGCATCGAGTTGAAAAAAACCTAACCTCATGTTTTAGGGCTTTTAAAATACCCGTATGTAAACTTGGCTAATATTGTGTACTTTGAGCGTCTAAGAAATTAAGACAGAATACGTGAATTTATCAGCCTTTCTGAACTTCTCATGTGTGATTCATCTTTGGATGAGCTTATCGCTGGTCGCTCCTTAGTGCGAGAAGAACCGTGATCGTTTGGGTGAATGGTAAATGTGGGAAATAGAATATCATGGTGGTGGCATAGTTTGTATGATGGATTGAATTTTGAAAACACACAAGAGAATATACTCATTAGTCCAACATCTAGTCGCCAAATTAAAGTTCTTTCAAATGTAATGAAAGCCTTAATAATGTAATATAATATAATAGTGTTTTATTTTATTAACAGTATAATAATATAATACAACGCGCTAATGACGAACGCCATCAAAAGCAAATTGAGATAAATGTCTTCTGTCTAAGAAATTCTTACATTGGCACGTTCACATGGGAACTGTGATGAAATATAAGTACAGCATCCACTCTACACCATGTACCTCATAGGGTTAGATAAAGTTCAACACTAAAGCACAACTAAAACATGATGCTATTTCGATACCCGCAAGTATAGTTTCTCGTTTTCATGCAATTTATCATACCTACGGTAGAGGTGTTTAATGATCTACGATTCCGTTTGTCCCAAAGAATCTGGTCGACTGGGCGTCGTACTAGACCATGTTTCCTCTTCATACACTTATGCTGGATTTCACCAACTTTTTTGGCGAGGAATAGCGGAGACAAGAGCCACAGAAATGATAAGTGGCTCCTATCTCCGCTATTTAATTCCTCACCTAAGAAGTTGGTGAAATCCAGCATTATTGTTTTAACCAATTTCTTGACTATCTTAATTTTATTTCTGTCACATTTTTTATTTCAAATAATTGGTATAAAAATGATTGAAAAAGTTTAAATTTGGCTAAGATTTTTCACTGCTTCAAACCATGCCAACATAATGCTATCCACTGTTTCGACTTTTCCAAGTTGTACGTCAATTATTTACACTCCAATTCCATCTTCACAGATACCTACATGACACGAGATGGATAGGTTTCGAAATCGCGTTGACATTTAATCGGGAAGCAATAATTCTCAGAATCGATATTATTAATCACTCATAATCACCAATTATTTTTGTGGTATAGATGTCCGTAGATAATAAAATAATTAGCCAATTAACGGGCAACTTAAACTGGAATATCCTCGTTAAAACTGTCACACATATCATTTGGAGCAATAGAATAACTATGTAGGTACTTATGTATGTTACGAAATTTATCATCCAATTTCGAAGATGTGGAAAGAAGTTCAATAAATATAAAAATGAAAAACTATTTATATAGTTTGAAATCTACGTACTGAATAATGACTTTTATTACACGCTACTAGTGTTAGGCCGAACCTCGCAGTTTACACCTGTAAGATACTGTCTGACAGACTGTCGGACACTTCTTGCAGAAGTTTTCTTTCAGGCGGAAACCCGGCCTTAGAAGATTCTCACCCTCATAGTAGTTTACGTTTACGAATATAATTTCTTTGTTGTTAAACCTCGCGTCGGATGGGACCATGAGGATGAGAATCTTCTAATCACTTAGCGTGTAATAGAAGTAAATGTATGGATTTTAAACTAAATAGTATTTTATTTCCCTTCATAAATGGACTTACAACTTGTATCCGCCGGCGCCGGTCCAAAATCTTAGTATTATTCCGCGAATATAAAAGCTTGCTTCGCATCACAATTCATATAACATTCTGCTCTACGTGATTCATATTAGATTATCGAAGGTATGACAGTACAAGCTATGATTAGTGGGTCCTAACGCTATGACTAACTTGACAATAGATTCTAATAATGGTGCGATTCCATTGTAAGGTAATGTAATGTCCTGTAATGGATACCTTTCTGTAAAATAACCAATAATTATCTACTATCTATCTCCGTGAACTGTATTATAAAACTGAAGAATTTCTGTACCTGTACCTGTAGCTGATAAATGTATTGTATTGTTTGACAATACTAGCAATCCCCGTCGACAGCCGAGGAAGCAATCTGTATCTGTGTCGTTATAATTTTCTTATTACTTAATGAACGTACAGGAAAGCAGTGAAACGCAATTTATAAAGATCTCTCGAGGAAAAACCGCCGTTTTAATGCGACGAGAGATAATCCCTTTGAGTAACGCGATGTCCAGAGTGGAAGGGATACAGTTTGTTCCTTAGTATGTGGGTGAGTTAGGGACGTTAGGGTAAAAGTATTGTGAAAGACACCGTTGTACAAACTAGTTTTAAACAACGAAATCTTGTGGACTTTCCATGCTCCCGTATTTCACAACTTTTCACTACCTCACTTTTTAACTCACAATAACAAGGATCATTTTAAGAATAAGATATTTCATGCCTGATCCGATCATGTCGACCAGATCCTCAAGGAGGGACGCGTTTTGAGTAAAAGGAATCGGAGAGCGTGTATGACAGATTGCATGAATGTGACAGAAGCTAGGAGTGTGTGTAAGGATAGGGCTGTCTCTGCCTACCCTGCAAGGGACGTGGCGTGAGGGTATAGATAGATATTTCATTAATTGTGTATGACCTTATTTTGCATAAGCCGGTATGGCATTTTTATTACGACTTTTTTGTTCGCTATCAGGAGTGCGATATACGATAATGGTCTGTAGAACAATTTTTAGCAAGTATATGAGATAAGATGTGTAACGCAACAAAGCTATAGTACAAACTATATTGTACGTATTAGCCAAACGCAAACCGCATTTGTGTCATTGTCTCTAATTAACATGACAAAGAACACAAATATTCACTTTGTCCAACATTTGACAATAGGACAACACAATAGCACAACTATTTTAAAATGGCTACATACCTCAATCAAGAAAAATAACTTCAATAGGCATGAATGATGTTAGGAAACAGTCAAGAGAGAAATATTTTTGGAAAACGACTGAGCATAAAATTTAGTTTTGTAGAGTAGGTACGTACAATAACTCAATGTAGGTGTTGGTACGTATTTTTTTACTTTTTTTTTTACTTCGAGTGAACTAAATATAGAAAATGTTCAAAAAATCCACCAATAAGAAATCGTAACATTTGTTCGTTTGTTCGTTAGGACAAGCTTACCGCAATAATCGTACTTTTATAATATGCATGAATGAATGGATTTTCTCTTACACAAATATGGACAATATTTTCCGACAAGTATTCCTATGTACATAGTACCTACAAATTATGTACATTTATTTACAATGATGGACACTCAAATTCATTAGCAATTGTTAAAAAAACACCTTGAATTAATCAAATGAGATATTAATATTTTGATGTTACCTGTACAATGTACATGTACCTAACAGAATATTGTACAAGAAACATATGGCAAAAAATTTACAAAGAGACGATTGTTAACATTGTGCAATACATGGTGTTCTAAAATGAGACTCGATATTTTGTAATTATTATGTCCAGTGATGCAGGAATCAGGAATTCTGCCATAAGGTACACGTACCTAACCTGAACCCACTCATTTTTATTATAGCATTGATATTGTAAACTGTATGTATTCCGGATAAAGTTTTGATTTTTACATTATGATGGAAGTCTGAGCAAATGTACAAATTTTCAGAAATCTAGTTAATCGGATGTCCATTAAAATACATTACTCCATACTCTGATACCCAGTTAAAATAAAAGTTGAGTGTTTATTCAAAGTTCATTAAAACATCGCACCTGGGAGTTTGGAGTGGTCTGACTGAGCTGGGATACATACATCAACAGTCGGATGCAAATGATAAATCATCCTGTTTAATAAAATAACGTAATATAATTGTACACGTCAAATTCGTGATGTTCAATCGATTGTCTGCCTTACACTACATCCCTACTCCCTAAGCCCTCTCTCGGAAAAAAACCTTTTCTGCAAAACTGGATGACAAAGGAGATCTCGAAACATCCAAGGCTGGAGGAGTGTTTACCCTAATATGATTGAAATCTTTAATTTTTGCCACTTTCGAGATGACTGCAAGATACTGATTTTGCAATAAGTCCGCCATCCAGCGCACTACTATTTTCTTATTTTGTAAAAAAATCTGGCCAATAAAGATTTATTTACCGCTCTATAATAAATTATACAAAAAACTACATAGTGAACAAGTGTCTATACTATATGCGATCATGTATGCAGCCAATTAAACTAATGCACTTTTTTAATAATGCACAACGTATCATAAAATATTTAACAAAAAGTGAATGAGTTACTCATACTCATAATAAAAGATGACTTAATAAGTTGTATGCATTTTATGTTTATTATTAAACAAAATGAAACTTTAATTTATTGAAAGTAAATGGCATGCGACTCTACTGTGAAGGTTATAATAAATTAAAATATTCTGTGCAATTATCGGACATATCAAAATTACATTTTATGTGCAATTAAATAAATTATTTTTACATGGATATATGCGTTCCCTATGAAATGCTTACAGAGGTTCTACACTCTGTTTGCATCGATATGAATATAATCTGATTAAGAGTAAGCATATTCATATTTAAAAATATATATAGATACTGAGACCTTAGATCTCGACAACCTCACTAAATACGCTATGGTAAAAATAAGGTAGGTACATTGAACCTTTATCTAGTGAATGACCGTAAAAGATTTTTTAATGAAATATGCGAAATACGCTTCTGAATTTTTTGTCGAAAGACAGCAACATTTTTCCCGAAAGTTGCAAAGAAAAAAATATTTTTCGTATTGATCATATGTATGCTGATCATAGTGAATTGACGTAATTTTTTTACGAAGCGAAATTAACCTTTAAAGTTTAAAAAAAAACTATTTTTAACATTTGATTATGCGATTTTGAACTTTAATGCCGCGGGAAATGACGGGTAACGTCATAGTCGGGTTCCTAACTTTAACCATTGTTTATTGTTGTATATAAAGTATTATAACTATTTCAATTTAAGGAGCCCAAGTGCCTGAAATTTGGGCCTAGTGACGATGATGAACAATAAACAATTAGAGACACACCAACTCCTTATGTTCCTTTCCTACACTGAACAATACAACGAAGTTGAAATTTGAATTACTTAACTTGATAAACCATAAAATCCTCGCGATTACACTTTCACCATATTGTGGCATTCTTAGTATCGTTATCTTGCTTGCCACATTATCTTACACGAATAATGTAAACATTCGAGCTCAATGGTGGAATTATCTTCGATAAATATGTGGATTACTAATAATGCAAACATTTATCTAGAGAAACAATGAAAGTTTATATTATACCTAGTGTCGTATTCATACCATGGGCCTCGGCAGAAGGGAGCAGCTGCCTCCCTCCCCCAGAGATTGGAATACGTATATATTTTTTCATACTAAATGATAAAACCTCACAAAAAATCACATTTATACCACACATTTTCTCACCATGTCATAATTTTTGTAAAATTAGTATAAAATATCCATCAAAATACAATTGTTTCACAAAAAATTGCCTTTTTATATAAAACATTTTTCGTACATAATATTGTGCAAATTATTATGTACATTTTCAAATAAACCATACCACATCACGGCCTTCTTCACCATGTCTCACAAAAAATTTTCGTCTGTGGCGCTATTTACGCGTTTTTCATCCTATACCAATTTGTTGCCCCCCCCCCCCTCTTAGCTTCGAGGCTGGTGACGCCCATGATTCATACAATGTTATATCCACAATGTAATTGAAATCAGAGATGTGAACTGTATTATCTGGATTGCAAATACGTCCAATGAAATGAATTCTGAGTATTTAATATTATTTGTGCAAAACATTGAATTTTCTATTACACTTGTCTTAGTCGAATGAAAAGCATAGTAGCTTAGTATAATAGTTATAGCTTAGTTGATTAACACACTTGTGATCACAGTAACTGCAAGACCGACCGAAACTTCAAAAATCTCAACTATAATACATAGTAAGTATACAGCGAAAGATGAACCTACATCACCCCGTCTCAGCGGGTGTCGGTGAAGGTATGGAAAGGGGAACCGCAATTGGTGAATGTTACTTAAGTGTAAAGTGATCACATTATGTCAATCAACCAACAATCAGTCATAGGTCCGATAGAAGTTTATAGTTTATATCCTTCATTGTATACATATAACTTCTCTCTGCAGTTATGCGTACATGTACATCATTATGGTTATGCGTACATGTACATCAAATAAAATATCACAAATGAGGTAAACATCTCTACGCACGTTACGTTTGCTTAGAGAACTGTCTACAGATAGGTAGGTAGGTACCCAATGTGCTTAGCTAATATGACATACGTAATGTAGTAATTAGTAATTAAAATTCATGTGAGGTTTCTAAGACAGTATTATTTCATTAAGTATAAGACTTTTAATAATAATTAGGGAACTCTGATGTTACTACCTAGTACCTACTTAAACCTGTAGATATTACATTTCTACTTTACATAACTTATTTTTCTTCCATTTCGTAGGAAGTCAACGAATTTTCAAAAACAGATGAAAATGCGAAAAATCGCAGCTTAACTGCGATAGTTAGAAAAAAATCATTTAGAAATACATATAAATAATTATGCGTAACAAATTTTTAATAATTTATATATGTACATTGTACCTCTATTGCCCGATCCCACCAACTACCACCTAGGAAGCAGACCCCTAAGGAATTTCCATACAAAACCACAGATAATTTGAGTGATTATTATAACTGTCATAACCTTTAAGATATAAATCCATACAAAATACAGCATGCAGCTACTTAAGTGAGGGAGATTCTGGGCGGAGATATTTGGCCACCTAACTAAGTAGAGCTGCATGCTGTATTTTGTATGGATTTATATCTTAAAGGTTATGACAGTTATAATAATCACTCAAATTATCTGTGGTTTTGTATGGAAATTCCTTAGGGGTCTGCTTCCTAGGTGGTAGTTGGTGGGATCGGGCATATGAGTCGTAGATATTAGGTATCTAAAAGTAAGCCAATTGTATACCTACTTTATGAAGACTCGTGTAAAACTATGAACTCGGCGTTTAGAAGGTTGTTGGATCGGGTCCAATATTAGACGCTGTAATTGTACTACCAAGAGGCCTAGGGCTTATTGATTTTACTTAAAAACATATTGTGATATGCAACACCTTCATAATACGAATACCAATTTACCAATCATATGAGTTACGAGTAAGTGTGAAATGAAGCAGGAATAAGTTGATTATTAATTTCTGTGCTAACGACGTGTCCTGCAGGTCACGTTCTGTTCAAGAATGTACTCATATTTCATATTTGTTTTACTATATGAAAAAAAGAATATTATTTCATACTGTTGTACTCAAGTAATCTTATTGTAAAAATAAAAATATTTATATATGAGAGACACATAATATCATATATCTCCAAGTATAAGTCCATTTTTATAGAATATCTTTTGCATTAATATACGAGGGGAGTTCAAAGTATTCTCGGTATGGCAACTTTTTTGTTAGTAATGATAGTTTTTTTTCTATGATTCTGTTATGGCACTTTCTAAGGTGAAAATTAGAAAATTTCATCGATTTACCATCATTAGTTTTGTCACAATCGTGTTTTGAGTGCAACTAAATGTCTTGACGCGAAAATGCTTACCAAAATCGAACACCGCGCTGTTATTTAATTCTTGATGAAACAAGGAAAAACTCAAAGAAAACTTCCAGGAAGAGATGGTGGCCGTTTACAAGGATTCTGCTCCTTTGTTTGTCTACCATTCAAAAGTGGTCAAGTGAATTTGAAAGGAACAGAGAAAGCATTGAAGATGACCCTGTTCCTTTTTCTGCCACTACGGAAGAAAATGTGAAAAAGCCAAGAAACTTGTACTCGAAGATGCTCAAATAAAAATCAATTCGTTAGCAGAGATGACCAAGCTATATTTTGGTACCACACACTCAATACTTCATGACTTTTTAAAGCTCCCAAAACTCAATGCAAGATGGGTGCCACGAATGCTCGCACCACCGCAGAAACAAGTGCGAATTCAATGTTGTAAAGATTCAGGAGTGTGGTAACTGAGAGATCAATAATCCACCTTACAGCCAAGACCTGACACCTCGTGACTATTTTTTGTTTCGGAAGCTGAGAAAAAAGACTCGTGAAAAGCGATTTTCCGACGATAAAGAACTCAAGACGACCATTAACGCTCATTTTTTAGATAAGGAAGAAAGTTTTTTTTTTGGAGGGTATTGAGAAGATGATTTCGTGTTGTAAGAAGTGTATCGAGATTGCAAGGGTCTATATTAAAAAATAAAATTATTTCAGATTTTTCTGCCTTGTCTTTCATATCCATACCGAGAATACTTTGAACTCCCCTCGTACGTCGTATCCAATATATTTAAAGGTCTTTTACAGCGCGAGTTTTAATCCAAAATCTAGTAAGATCATCAAACCACATCAGCTATAAATCTCGGTGTATTTCTAGCGTGCATATGTGATACAATCAGAGTATAACATACCTAAGTGGGTACTATAAAAAAAAATACGTTAATGTAATCACCAACCATGCGTGATTCCTCCAAAATGTGAAATAATACACGTACACTCCTATCTATACACAATATACATGTATTACAATACTTGGAACAATATGGGAATCTTCACCTACAAATATATACACTACAATAAAGGAATGATTGCAATGTGTGAAGTGATATGAAAATTATGGCACTTGTTATAATAATAGGCATCGTCTTCAAAGAGAAATTTGTTTCTAAAACGATTACATATCATACAAAACTCCAAGAGGTTAAAGCTCGGTCCGCACCAAGACATTACGGTCATTTCACGGGGCTTTAAGGTTCAAAATCGCATGAAAAAAATGTTAAAAATAGCGTTTTTTAACATTTTAAGAAGATATATACATCCATCTGTCAAACACCCTGTAGAATAGAAGTAATGAAAGACAAATTTCCAAAAATGACTAAGTATTTATAGCTTTTTCAGATTCTTCTTCTTCACGGCTATGCACTAGAAGTTAACTCAATACTTTGGAGTTGAAGTGAATTTTGCGATTTTGAATAATTTGCGATGCCGATAGCAAAGACTGCATATTTTAATGACAGTGCTATACCTATCTGCGTAAACAATATTTATAGCATACACGTGTGTGGGTATAGTGAACAAGAGTTAAGATAATCAATAGATAATGCTAAGATCATTAACCTGAAGGTTGTTTGGAATATCGGATGTCCGGTGACGTGAATCATGGATCAGTTACTACTGGAATATCAAATTCATGCAGTCATTTTATATTCAAATAGAACTGATATGAAAACTATTACTGCTAATACTTCACTCTTCAATGTTCCGCATGGTAACAGAGAGAAGTCTAATTTTACATTAGTTTGCATTTGGATGGCACTACAAATACCATCATGGTGTACGCCATTGCCTACCAATTTACTGGTGTAAGTCAGGGCCTCCAAGCCACGATACTTGTACTATGAATAATATTTTTTTTAGGTAAGTACTGCACTTTTTTCTTTCTAACATAGATGGCGTTATATATGGTTTGCGACACGGATAATTGGATGGAAATTAGGTAAGTTCTTAGGTGAACGGATAATTA
Organism: Ceraclea dissimilis; assembly: GCA_963576895.1. Classification (NCBI taxonomy): domain Eukaryota; kingdom Metazoa; phylum Arthropoda; class Insecta; order Trichoptera; family Leptoceridae; genus Ceraclea; species Ceraclea dissimilis. The sequence continues at coordinate 5,227,577 of OY756360.1, forward strand.
AAATTTTGAATTTCAGGAAAAACTTTTGTTTTTTTTTCAATTTTTGACACATTGAAATGTCAAATTGTGCGATTAATGGCGTATCTCCAATTTGTTTAAATTTATATTGATAAAAGTGGTATTAAATTTGTTTAAGATTTAGTTAATTCCGTAAAGTTTTACGATTGTTGTGTGACACATATTATTTTAAAAACCAATGGCGTGCTGTATTTTACCTAGGTATATTGATTACGTGTTTTTAACATTAGTCATCGTGGAAAATGCCGTCGATAAGATTTTCTTATATTTGCATATTACATTCGTAATTTTCATCAGTTGATTTGGGTTCCTATTACATTGCATCTTGGTATAATACCTATTTTATAGTGATATAAAGATAAATATTGTGAAAACATATTATGAAAACTACATATTATTATCAAAGTTCATATGTAGGAAAATAAATACCAATTTGCAATTCAGTTTTTCAATTCTCTAAAACCCTTGCAAAAATACCAAATATTTAAAATAGTTAATAATAATACCTACCTGTGTAATACCATATAGCATGAAAGATATTAATTTGATATTTTTATGTTTACGAATATACAAAATTCCATATTTATATCCAAAACATATAATAATAAACATAAAATAATATCTTTCACAATCATTCAACACTACCAACATTTTTATGCCTGTTTAAACTTATGTAAAAAAATCTAACATTATCATTTGTATTGCTTTGTACCTATTCTACTTTCATTTTATACATCATATGTTGCATTTGTACTCTCTTGTATTAAACATAAATGAAGCAGGCAAAAAAATATCAAGAGTAGTTAGATGTTATTACCAGGTAGGTGAATATTATAGGAAAAGAGGAACAATAATTAATTTTGAAATTCCCGCCTACTAGGCTACTTATTTACTTGCTAACATAGATGGCAGTTTATTTAGTATCATTTTTTTAGTTCCTGGTGTGGTTTCTATAGGTACTATATATTATTATTCTATGGTGTAAGTGTAACACACATATGACATAACATTCTCTACCCAAAATTTATGTGACATTCGGAAAGATTGTCGAACCCCGTTTTCGAAAAAGATTAAAAAAGTATTTTACGAATGGCTTGCATATACCTTCCTATATTCAATAACAGGACCATCCTAAAACATTTACTGATATTATGTACCTACAAATTGTCACAAAGACCTGAGTTTTTCCATGTCATATGTGTCATGTTATCTCATCATAATACCATAATTAATACCGGATACATGATTGACTCGGAGGGAGATCTTCCACATCGACGAGGTAGAATCTCAAAAAAACTATCTTTAAAATCTATATAATATTTATAACGCAATCATGTTATGTATATTGTATGTATTATTTCACTTGCACTTTGCGCCACAAAAATTTATTCTTATGCTGTAAAGCGTGCAGCTGCAGAGTTGTATGGCCGAGAAAAAACTATTAACTCATTCGCTGCGGCTGCGGCTATCCAACACAGAGGATTTTCAACTTTAGGACACTGTGGTGACTTCTCTATTTTTTTTAAATATCCATATTTTAGTCTCAGCCACACAATAATAATGTACAATGTAGGTAATTGTATGTATATTGTATAGCTATAGAGTATAGCATGCTGACACCTACACAGTACACAGGAAACGGGTATTCCACCAAATAAGGATATGCATGTGAGACTTAGGCACATTGTATTGTATGATTGTGTCAACATAACATTTATACCTACTACAATCGAATCGACTGACTTGCAACCGCCTGATATGACGATTGTTGAATTATTGGATGACTGTAGGAGTAGGTATATACAGAACTGAACCAAAATCATTTGTTGCGTTATTTTTACGAATATGAAAGAACACACAGATGATGATTTCCTATTCCATGGTATTGTGAAGTTATGTACATAAATTTTCCGCAATATACGACAAGAATAATACACATACTTACATAAATTTACAAAAAAAAAATACTCAACTAATAAACCAACCCAAAGTAGCTAGAAATGATTGAGAAATTGCTAGCCATATTATTGATAAATCCATTTAATTACAACATTAAAATTGCAAAATAATTATAAATCGCGATTTTTTTTTGCGAAAATATTCAGTCTGGGAATAACCGCATGCATCAATGAGTTAAAAACCACTTTTGGTTTAATTTCAATGTCATACACACGAAATTATGTAGTTCCAAAGTGAAAACTATTCCAGGGTCGAAAAAGAAAACCCACCCTTGTCTCTGAACTTTTGCAGCTAAACTCTGAAGAAGACACGTTACTCAAGGTCCATTAAATTAACTCAGGGGAACTACCAGCCTGTGTGTATATTTACTAATCGAAGACTTACCAGAACTGCAAATAAACATACCAATATAGTCTAGAATCTGGATTAAACATAACTGGAGATTTCGCTAATGTTTGGCTTAACACTAATATACACACAATCCTAAGAAATGTGCATATCTCATTATGGGACTGTTTTGAGTGTTAGTTACATTTCAAAATCTCAAACAATGGAAACTGTAATGTAAACAACATTGTCAGAACTGTTTGTAACTTAGCACATGATACATAGAACGATTAAAATGACTTTATGAACCAAAATCTATTTTGAAATATCATACAATAAACAATAATGAAACTGTAATGTACAATATTTTATGGTGTTGATCTGGAACGAGTAGAGCCATGTGTTGATGGAACATTCCAGAATATAATATTGTAGCTAAGTAGTAATACGTGTTTAAAATAATATTAATACGATTTAAATCGAAGTTAAATTCATTTTGAAGTGGACAAATTCACACGTCTGGTAGACTTTATTTAGTGATGACAGGATAGGATGACAAAGAAGAAATGAGAGATGTTTCAAAGAAAAGACTGTAAGATAATATCACCCAGATTGATTGATTAGATTAGATCTTCAATGTTTATGCAGAAATAAATCTCTATAAATCAAAAAATCTTCAAGAGTTCCCGTTAAAAACCAAAATGTAGAAACTGAGTTAATCTCAAAAAATGTCTTGTATCGCCCATATATATAACTCCATATGTTTGCGTGACATAGATGGATTGACAAACAGGGGTTGCATAAAGAAACTCACACTTTTTATGATTGAAATAGATATATGAATGTAAGTATGAAATGCTAATTTCGATGAAAAACTCAAAATACCTAAAGGTGGCGTATACGCGGTTTTTCCTTAGGACGGCAGTATAAAGGTTTGTCAGACACAAAATGAAATTAAACTGAATAACACACACAGACGAGAAGATAGCCTGGTAGAAACGTAACAGTAATGTGAACTGATGTCGCTTATCCAATTTCTTTTCACTGGAATGTCTATCCAAGGTCTCAATTTAACAATTTGGTAAGTTAAGTATAGGTACATTAGCATTAATTAAATAATTACAGAGTCACTTACTTTAACTGAAGATTAATTAACGGTCGATCAAATTAAGGATCTTACTTCCAACATAAGTAATATTATTATGTAATTTCATTGGGTGTTGATTGTATCACGTTTGTTAGATTGAGTCACTTAGTGTTGGTTGCAGTGAGAGGAAGGATGTGTGAATAATACATTTGTGTGTGAGATAAAGATCATCAATCTGTTTAATAAAAATAGGTACGTAGGTGTCAAAATGAATTATTTTCATATAAACACACATTTTTATAAAACTAATCCCCTTGTGTGTGTATAATGTATGTACAAAAATAATACATACTATCCACAATGTAATCAAAGACAAGAGTGAATGTAAAATTGTATGTCATCATAACTCCTATTGTACTCTAAATATGTGTTGTTTATTCGGGACTCGGGATAATACTTGGACTAGGATTGATTGGCAGAAATTGCTAATAGGAAGATTAGAGTCAGATACATGCATGAGTATATCAATAAAAAGTAACGTTCTAAATTTAGCAGTTGAATTTTAATACACCATTTTCTTTGTTTCAGATGTTCCAATCATCCTAATTCAAAATGACTGACGACTACGAAATGAAGAGACCCGGCCTCGCTCGGGGAACATCACTATTTGGACCAGATCCCCAAACACAACTCCTCAACTCTGTTCGTCAACAGGATCTGAGAGTCTTCAAGAAAGTGCTTCAATCTGACACTGCGGACCCTGAGCATTTTTACGAATATCCCGATTATAAAACGTGCCTTGACATTGCATGCTCCCATTCTGGAATGGCTGATTTTATCAAATTACTCTTGGAAGCCGATGTCAATGTAAATAAAGTAAACGAAACGCATAGGAAAGCTCCCATACACTTTGCAGCTGAAACTGGAGATCCTACATGTGTCAAAGCTTTACTCGACAATAAAAATTTGAAAATTGACACACTTAGCAAAAGCAACACTGCACTACAGCTCGCTATAAAAAAGGCAAAAACAGCAAGCAAGGATTCTGTCAAACAGTATGAAGACATTGTAACCCTTTTGTTGAAATATGGTATCGACGTCAATATACCGGATATGAAAAACAGTACGGCTATACTATTTGCTGCGAAAAATCGCATGGAAAGGTTTGTAAAGCAAATTTTGGAAAACTCGAAAAAGCCAGTTGACTTGGATTCGTACGAAGATGCCATTAGTCAAAAAACTGCTAGGGTTTATATTGAAGAATATTTTCCACATTTACTGGAAAATTTGCCAGAGAAAATTGATGAGGAGGAAAAAGTTTTCGACAAAAATAAACTCTTTGCTTTGCTGAATGCACATGAAGAAGGTGAATTCGTTACTGGTTTGAATACAATAGACAAAAGTGATCTATCAAATGTTATTAACGATAACAATGGTTATTTCACAATGCTTCAGATTTGTTGCGATAAAGGTTTGGATAAAGCAGCAGAAGCATTACTGAAAAATGGTGCAGATCCAAACAAAATGTCTCCAGGAAGTCATCAAAGTCCCGTGGCTCTGGCATGCTCCCGCGGTTATTTCAAAATACTCAAGTTATTATCTGAAGTAGATTCAACGTCATTTGAACCAATCAATGGGGATTCGCTACTACAAATTGTAATAAAGGAGTCCAAGATAAATGAAGATGATCCAAAGATCGATTATGATAAATGTCTCAAGATTTTGATGGATGACATCAAAGTCAATACGAATATTAATCACACGGATATTAAAGGAAATACTGCACTGCATTATGCCGCTAGAAGTGGAGATCATGATACAGTACTGAGTCTATTGGATAAAGGAGCATGCATCGGTCTTAGAAATGCATTTGATGAACCACCTCTTGCCGACATATCAGCTAAAACCCTCGAAACGTTCCTCGATAGCTGTCTCACTACAAATGGTGAACGACCCAATGATGAAGATTACGAAATACAGTTTAATTATAGTTTCCTCGTACCTCCAAGTCCCAGTTCTCAAAAGGAGACCAAAGTACCTCTAATGGATAGTTCGGATATATCGCAAAGTGCCAATGATAAGTTCTTAGCTCCCGAGACGGACGCTTTGCTGTACATGACAAGATGTGCGGAACTGAAACCACTGTTGAAGCATCCTGTGATAACAAGTTTCCTATTTCTAAAATGGCAGCGAATCAGTTGCCTGTTTTATGCCAACATTACATTCTACGCCTTATTCTGGTTGTCACTAATATTATATATTCTGCTAGGATATGCTGAATTGGAAGACAAGAGTGATACAGCACAGAGGATTGGTAACGTAACTCACATCACCACTATAATTGGTTGGATTGTCTTAACCATGCGTGAAATATCACAAATGTTCGTCACTCCCAGGAAGTACTTGAAGAGTTTTGAGAACTGGTTAGAGATATGTTTGATAATTGTGACAGCTGTAATAATATTCAATGACTCAGCGAAAGAAGAGACTAAACAACAATTGTCAGCCATCGCTATTCTGCTTTCATCGGCAGAACTTGTCTTGTTAATTGGTCAATTTCCCACGCTATCCACAAACATTGTGATGTTAAAAACTGTATCGTGGAATTTCTTTAAATTCCTCTTATGGTACTGCATTTTGATTATAGCCTTTGCTTTGAGTTTCTATACATTATTTAGAACAGCAAATGAGAAAACAGATTCGCACAATGAATCTGTACCATTCAATCCAAACAAACCTGCCAATGATGACGAGGAACCTAACTTCTTTGTGGATCCAGGAATATCTCTCTTTAAAACAATTGTTATGTTAACAGGAGAGTTTGATGCGAGTTCCATAAGTTTTGAATCATTCCCCGTAACGAGTCATATTATATTTGTAATATTCGTCTTCATGATACCAATTGTACTGTTCAATTTACTTAACGGTCTTGCAGTCAGTGACACGCAAGCCATCAAAGAAAACGCCGAGTTAGTCAGTCACATATCAAGAATCAAATTGATCTCATATTTTGAAAGTGTCGTATTGGGGGACATGAGTCCTTACAAAAATGCAGTATCCAGTGTACAAAGTGCTTGCTGTTGGCTTCCAGGAAAGAATTGTATCAAATCTAGAATGATCATCATCAAACCACTAGCGAGAAGAATATGTCTGTTCCCTAACTACCTCCCCAATGCACAGATTGGAGTCAAGACCAATCAGTCATCTAAAGTCACCATACATAAATGTGACAGACTTAAGAAGAAACAGGAAAAGAATGATGATGACATTCCAGAATTAACTCTCTGCTGTTTAAGAAGGTGTAATGAGACTATCATGGACAGGAAGGTTGTCAAGGCAGCCAGGATGCTAATAGCCGAGAGGGAAGACGGAGGGAGTGAACTGAATCAAATCAAACAGAGGTTGGAGAATGTGGAGAAGATACTAGAAGAAATTCTCAACAATGTCGTAAAGAAATAAACCTCATAACTATGTTAGTTTTAGTATTTAATTTTTTTTGTTGTAATTTCACTTCGATAGTGTTTGATAATTAAAAAATGATGAAAAACACTGAAAAAAAAAACACTGGACACAAAATTACTAACAGGAATCTAGCGTGATAAATATTACTATATATTATTCTATTGACATTATGAATTGCATTTAATATAACAAGCGTTGTTGTATTCATACCTAGATTATATTAATTATATATGTATGTTATGTAAGAGAAGTAATAAATATATTTTTTTGTATTTGTATTTCCTAAAAAAGCCTTTCATTAGCGCTTATGAGATATTCTGGTTAAGATAAAAATTAATTTCAGCACAGCATTTACGGAAAATAAGATGATGATGTAGCACAATTTATTTTTAAATGGGCGAAGTGATGTACTAGCCCAGGCGCCACGCATTCGATCTATTTCAATAATTCGCGTGGTCGTGTCTCTGACTGCCTGTTCGCTACGCAGATGGCGTCTCCCAAACACGAGTGTCCTAGGCGATTGCCTAGTTTGTCTGTATAGACGGGCCGGCCCTGTGTGCAATAACACCCACTAGAATAATTTATTGGTTCATCACATCTTACTTCTGCAGGGTTTTACTTAGTACATGTACTTACTTAGTATGTACTTTACGAGTACATATGGTTGGCGCAGTTGGTTGAGGCGGCAGCCTCTCGAGCGGAAGGTGCCAGGCTCAAACCCCGGCGCTGGCGATGTATTCCACACTTTGCGATACAGGCTTTTAGCCTAGTGCAAGGTGTGCAAGAAAGTATTTGGGTTTGTGTATGCAAGCCCAGATCGTTTTATATAAAAAAAAGTGTGTGAATGATAATTATGGAATAAAACGATCCTACCTTATTGAGACTAGCAGTGAATGTGGACCAGTTGGGCTCGATGACTTCCACACACATGTAATACTGCAAGTTCTGTAAACAGCTCAGCATCCTCTGGCGTAGGGCGAAGGCGGCTCCGTACTGACGAGCTTCACTGAACCTCTTGGCCACTTTGTTACACAACCACACCCTGGAAGTTATCACAAGAAATTTAAGAGATTTATGTACATATAGAAGTATATTTAATTACAGAAAACTATTGCAGAACAGTTTAAAACTAAGCCAATTTTGTACACCAATTATATTTTAATTAATTTATGTTACACAAATAACAATGGTTGGCGCAGTTGGTTGAAGCGTGGACTTCTAATCCGCGATGTCGAATTCCAATCTTAGTGCCGATGATGTATTCTTAACGACACAAGCCATTACTGTGAAGTGTCCAGAGAAATATTTGGGCATTTGAATTTAAGGTATGCAAGCACAGACCCTTTATTAAAATAAAAAGAATAGAAAACAAGGATTAGAATAACCCAACAGTATTAAAAGATAGCATGTAAGATCCACCTAAATGAGCATTAACCTGTACCAAAGTAGGCTGAAACAGTTTTTAACACTTTTCTTGTCATTTAGTACAGCAATGGATGGACCTTACATTATAATAACATTCCATACTAGTTAGTTTCAATTCACACAATGATTATTATTAGAGACCGGATTATATGCAACTTAAAACGCCCGAAATATGCAACAAGATCACCAAAAAGTACCAAAATATGCCACATAAATTTAAACAAATACAACAAATTACCATTATTAGGTACAAGATTTTATTTAATTTATGTTTAGTATTGTTTGGAAGACTGCGAAAAACATTCTAGGAAGTCATAAAATCTTATTTAAAAAAAAAATATGATTAGGTACTTATTTTTTTTATTATACTACTTTATTTCCCTACTACATTTCATCTAGACACTAACTAACATTTTTGTTTATAAAAATGTTAAAATTTTACAAATACAGTTAGAATTTTAGAAAATGTACCTAAATATGCAAAATCAGTAAATTTGGGTCGAAATATGCAAAGTCCTGAATAAATTGCCGAATTATGCAAATGCATATAATCCGATCTCTAATTATTATAATCAAACACATACCGACACAACATTCTCTCGACGTGTTTGCAATAAAAGAGATGTCTGAAAATCATCTGGTAGCAAGCCACAGCCTTCCTGTTCAGTATGAGGGACACAGGCCACTTCACGTCAATGCCAAATGAGAAGGACTCCCAACCGGTAAGTGGCAACTTGTCATCCTTGTGGTGACGGTAGTCTGGAAACAAATTTACACAGAAATTCAAAATTCTACTTTGATTTTAATTACTCAACTAAAATATGTAATAAGTAATTCACACATCTGAAATCATAATCTGAACTTGGTTGTTTATAAAAAAGTTCAGTTTATGATATCAGAGAAAAATTTCCAGATGTGTGAGGTCTACTTTGTGAATGATTTGTAAATTTAATAAAAATTCAAACAAATATTATGCCTCATTGATATCATAAGCACCAAAACTAAATTACGAAGTGATTCATGAAGATTTGTTAGGTACCTTTCTCTTCCTGTGTCTGAATTGACAATATTTTGGACATCTGGAATTGCAGATCATATGGAAGCAGTTCAGTTCTCATGTCTTCATTGTACTGGTCGTAATTAGCGGCAGATAATCTGAACCAAATAAAACAAATAGTAAGTTTATGAGAAAATTAAGATAATAAGAAGAACTTTAACAAGATGACTATTTGCAGCAGGTTTATTGAAACTGATAACATTATGTATTAATTAACTCCTTGAATGTTAAGAACACATACATTATAAATTGGTAAAGAAAGCAAGTCAAACTCTATTCATTACCATCCACATATGCACTAGTATTTTAATGTAAGTAAGCGTTCCTAATTCTATGATTACCTCAAACATAATCCTAGTAGTGATTCTAATCTCGTGGGTATAATGTCATCAATATTCTTGTTGAGCTCTTGTTCACTGGCGTCCATAAACTGGACAATGAAGTCACCCTGATCCATCAGGAAGTAGTGCTTCACCGACTTGAGTCGTCCCATGAAGTCGTACTCCTTCATCAGCAACTCCAGAAGGGATTTGCTCGCAAACGAATAAGCTCGCTGAATAGCCGTCACATAGTGTTGTTCCCGGAGAGTGTATTTGATTTCTTCAGCATCTGAGAGAGTGATGCTCTTCCCTGGAAATGCAGAAAAACATTACATACACCTGAACCAAATTATAGTAAATATCAAAGCATACATTGTTATCAATATTTTAGTAAGGTATTAAATCGCCTATGTCCAGGAATCACACAGAACAACTCTCAGGTGACATATATTGGAGTAACGATAGAGTAGAACCCTGGCTAGGACTCAGGCTGTTGGAAATTCAAATACCTCTTACAGTCAAAGAGAAAAATGACTAATTACAGAACAACAAGAAGACAATGAACAGTGGTTGCATCAAACCAAAAATTCAGGTTAGGCCAGTCAAGCGCAAGAACTAGTTCACAATAACTCAATTTAATACATGTACTAGGTTCTAATTCAATGCTTGTAAACTTATTCCCTTACCACACTGGCTGATGACGTTCAAGTATTTCCCAGTCCTGAGGATAATGTCTGCGAGACGACTCAAGAACTTGGGGCTCCTGTCTCTCTGTATGGTGTAACGCTTCTCCCAGTAGTCGGCGGAATAATCTAATGGCAAGTCTTCTTTCTTTATCACCTCATTATCCTCCACCAGAAACTCCTGCAGAAAGAAATACACATCTTGACTATAACAGAACCTAATAGGAAAAGTGGTGATCGGTTAGATTTCTAGATTGATGCACACCTGAAATGGGTCCTCAATACTTCCTTTATATATCCACTGGTATAGGATCTGCATGTAAGGTTGGCAAGCTTTCTGTGTCAGGAACAAACATACATCCTGGGCTTTGGTATCGCCCAGCAGCGCGTTTGTCTGTTCGTGAAGGAGACTCAAAACTGCTCCACTTCTGGCATTACTCTATAAATACGTAAACATTCAATAAAGTCAATGAGTAATTTTGTGTTTTTCGTTTAAAAGTTGCACTCAATATAATGAATTACCTTTCCTATAGTTGAAGATATGTTGGAAAGAATATCCATGGTGTGCATGATGGGTCTAACAAAGTACCACAGCTTCTGAAGATTCAGTGTCCCGGCCATGTGCTCTGTCTCTAGTTGAGCAATCACAATCTAAATTTTAAAAAAATAAACATAAGGTAAGAGTTGCATCATTTTTAATTAATATGAAGGGAAGATTTCTTGAATGAATTCACTTACATAATAGTCCTTGAGTAATATTTCCATAGCATAGATGAGGGCGTGTATGACCTTCCCCGAGCCCAAGTGGCTGCTCTCGATGAACCTCCTGACGATGGAATAGTGAGAGGCGAGGGGGAGGATCTGCTGGATGATGTGGGAGAGGGCTTTATCCACTTCTTTGGAGACTTCGAAGTATCTGGGACCGTAGGGAGTTGAAGTCGGCATAGGAACTATATATTTACCTGGTACACCTAAAACATACATTAGTGACCTTATTAGATAGGCAACTTTAAAAACAAGTGGCATGGATTCAAATCTATTCAATATTCAGAGAGCAAAGTTTTGTCAAGGTATCTCTACTTTCATATGCAAACTCAAGTAGTAGGTAGTTTCTTCCAAACTCTCAAAGAAAGCAAAATGCATACATACAGGGTGTTTGATAGATGGATACAGATATCTTCAGGAGTGATAGTATAGGTCATTTAGCATCTTTTGAGCCAAACTTAGCTTAGTCAAAAGTCGCACGGTTCTCGAGATATTCGAGATTTTAACTTTTTTTCAAAATACCCTGAATTACTCAAGTTTTAGCCCGATAGCATCGTAAGTAAAGGTACCTACTTAGATCTATCTTTCTTTTTTATTACCTGAATATGTGTTTAGTCTATTTAAATCATAAGTTTCAATCTGAAAAACAATCATGTTAAAAAAATATCGGATTAAAGTTTCGAGAAAGAGATATTTCAAAATCGAGTTACGACTTTAGAGAGGATTTTAGATTAGAAAAAAAATGTTCAAATATTCAGAAATCTGGAAAAAACTTCTCTGGTTTATGCTCTTTCAAATGATATACAAAACATTATAAAAAACATTAGTTTCGTAAATCCATGATACAAAAACTTGAATAGATCACCTCTAATTTAAGCAAATTTCCATACAAATTTACTATAAGTAGAGTTGCATAGTGAAACACACATTTACTTTCAATTTTACTGTTTCCGAATTTGTATGGAAATTTGCTTAAATTAGAGGTGATCTATTTAAGTTTTTGTATCATGGATTTACGAAACTAATGTTTTTTATAATGTTTTGTATATCATTTGAAAGAGCATAAACCAGAGAAGTTTTTTCCAGATTTCTGAATCTTTGAACATTGTTTTTCTTATCTAAAATCCTCTCTAAAGTCGTAACTCGATTTTGAAATATCTCTTTCTCGAAACTTTAATCCGATATTTTTTTAACATGATTGTTTTTCAGATTGAAACTTATGATTTAAATAGACTAAACACATATTCAGGTAACAAAAAAGAATGATAGAACTAAGTAGGTACCTTTACTTACGATGCTATCGGGCTAAAACTTGAGTAATTCGGGGTATTTTGAAAAAAAGGTTAAATCTCGAATATCTCGAGAACCGAGCGACTTTTGACTAAGCTAAGTTTGGCTCAAAAGATGCTAAATGACCTCTACTATCACTCCTGAAGATATCTGTATCCATCTATCAAACACCCTGTATATCATAAAGTTCAGAATATGTTATCACCAATAAGATTTGTGCATGTTTAAGTAGATCTGGTACTACAACTAAATGAGTCAACCACATAGTACATTCAAATAAATACAAAACAGCACAATACAACACAATAAAAACAGTATAGCATAGTATTTACCTTCTAATATATACAAGAGATCATCAATGAGTATAGCCTCCTGAGACACTTTGGGAATAGCAGCTGAAACAATCAAAAAAGATTATGTGATCAATTTTGTTACAGAATGCATGCAGTGGATCCAATATACATCCCAATGGACGAATGACCATTAATTTTGCACTGGGGCTAGCTGGAAGAGATCGCAGCACTGCCATAAGCTCGCCCTAATGAACAAATGTTGTGATTTATATTTGGTGTAAAAAATTATAAATAGATATAAAAATTATGAATGATTTAATTTCACTCCTTTCACTGTGAACCATCTATTTTGATAACAGGCCAAGTCCAGTTGCATATATTATACAAAGGCACGAGTCGAATCTCGGCCAAATAGTTCACAGCGAAATTAAATCAAGAGTTTTTATATCAAATAAAATATCAGATTCATCATCGTCACAGGAAATTTATAAAACTAATATATTACGAACCTATAATATGTTGAGAAAGAGTTATTTTCGGTTTAATTTGAAACTACAATTTTTGCTGAGAGCAATTATGTTTCTATTGAAATACTACAAGCACCTAATACTATAGTGTAGTCCCTTCCTAAAATTTCCCTCTTGTCGTCTCGCGGTGTGACCGATTCACTCACATCTTCTTTCCCGGATGTCTTCAGCACCCTGCCTCTGGTTTGTTTGTGACGTTTGGCCAGCTTACCTTGATGGTGTGTCGCAGGCATTTATTCCTGACGACTTGTAACTTCTGTGTCACACTCTCCACTTCCATAGTCATGTCTCACAACCATAAAGGAGGACTGTATTTATGTTACTATTGAAGATCTACTTCTAAAGATAAGATAACTGTTAATATAATGTAAATTTCAGTATAACCTCACCAATGGAAGCAGTGATTGCATAATTTTCTCTAGGGAAGTCCCATGACAGAGCAGTCCTCTCCAGCAGCCAAGATGGTAGAGTTGGAATATCACTCCTTCCTTTCATGTTGTCCTCTAACTTCCTACCATCGCCCTTCATCTCATCTTCAACCACTTTTTGGATTTTATTTTTGATCTATAAAATAAATACATTGATTAAACAATTATAATACATTGCTACCCACTCATTCACCTGGGCCGATCATGTCGACCAGATCCTCAAGGATAAAGGTGTTTTGAGTAAAAGAAATCGAAGAGCGTGTATAACAAATTGCACGAATGTGATGGGAGCAAGGAGTGCGTGTATGGACAGGGCGGTCTGGTGTTCTGTCCTCCCTGCCTACCCCTCAAGGGATAAGGCGTGAGGGAATAGATATATAGACAGATGAAACAAAATACATTGCAATATAAAATTTCGGCACATTCTGTATTAATCAAGCACAAGTATTAATCAAAATCTCCCGACGATGCAACATACTCATTTTGAATGCAAACCATATGTTATATTTTCAACATCCACCAATAATTAACCTATTCCACTGTGTACTGGTTACAGCATCCATCTTACAGTCACATGTCTCCCTTATTCTCTCGTTCAATTAACAAATGGTTTGTACCTGTGGAAGATCCTCCTTGGTGAAGTATAGTTTGTCAGTGATGACAGGTTTAGGAGCCGTCTTGGGTTTGACCCCAGGGCTCCTGTATTTCCTCTCATCAGCCAGGATGCAGTACAACAGGGACACTAGTTGATTCAATGACTCAGTACTAAAAACAAAACGCAACATATACACTTCACAATCATTATTTCTAACATAGTCGTAAATCCATTTAGCTAGACTAGAGACCAACAAATGATTTGTAGATTTCCTGTTCCTATTATCTACGAGAATAGCTGGAGCAGATTTATGAGGACATGGATTGCACCTCATACCTGGAGCTGATAAGGACTGCAGAGGACCGGACGGAGCGGAGGACAAGATGCAGATCTTTGCTGCAAACTAATCTGCAGGATTGAAACCGAAGAAGATTATCTACCACAAGCGGGGATGAATTAAGAGAAGGAACCTCACCCACAAAAAACACCATTTTATAACTGGAGTTATACTATATTTAACAAGTTATTACAAGTATTAGGGCATATATACAGGGCGACTTGGAGAATGACAAAACAGCAGACGGTATGTGGAGGGATTTTGAAGTGTATTGTCTGGAACATGCAAAGGACATACTCGGTGTCTCCAAGGGTGGTCTACACATCCAGAGAGATACTTCTTGGTGGAATTCAGAAATACAAGAAATAATTAGGAACAAGCGTGACTCATTTAAAATCTGGCAAAGGACGAAACAGGAAGAAGATCGCGAAAGAATCTTTCGCGATTTTGCCAACCCTGCGAAAGGAAAGATACAAAGAAATGAAGAAATTGGTTAAAACAGCTGTTGCACAAGCCAAGGCAATGTCTTCTCAGGACTTTTATGATAGACTAGAAAGAGCACCAAATGAAAATAGTATATACAAAATTGCCAAACAACGTCATATATCAACACTGGATTTGAAACACATTAGGTACATAAAGAACGAGCAAGGGCAGCTGTTAACATCAAATGAGGCAATAAATAACAGGTGGAAGGACTACTATGAACGGCTTCTGAATGAAGAATTCCCAAGTGAGGAATTACCAATGCCAGTGCAAACCCAGGGTCCGATTGATTATGTTAAGCACGAAGAAATTAAGCAGGCCCTTCAGAGGATGGAACATAATAAGGCTCTTGGCCCAGACAATACACCTGCGGACATCTGGAAGGTTATGGGAGTGGATGCGCTGCCCTGGCTATCAGAACTGTTCAATAAGATAGCTTTTGAAAATAGAATACCACTGTCATGGCGTGCAAGCTACCTGTGTCCTATATACAAAAATAAGGGAGATGTAGCAGACTGCAATAATTATAGAGGAATTAAACTGACATCACACACCTTAAAGCTTTGGGAAAGAATAGTTGCGGCAAGGTTATCGGCCATAACAGATATTACACAGAACCAATTTGGATTTACTGCTGGCAGGTCAACAACAGAGGCTATTCAGACGATCCGAGTGTTAATGGAAAAATATAGAACTAATAAGGAGAACCTCTATATGGTCTTTATTGACCTTGAAAAAGCATTTGACAGAGTTCCAAGAAAACTGGTATGGAAGGCACTACAAGCACATAATGTGCCAGAAGCTTACATCGAATTGATAAAGGATATGTATGATGACATTAGCACCAGAGTGAAGGGCCCAGCAGGTACGAGTGATCCTTTTCATATCAGGGTAGGTGTGCATCAGGGGTCAGCTTTGAGTCCACTAATTTTCAATCTCACTATGAACTACATTACAAGGAACTTGCAACATCCAATACCATGGTGTATGCTATATGCTGATGATATTGTACTTATAGCCAGAAAACCATCGGAGCTCCAGGAAACCTTCAATACATGGGTGAAAGAACTAGAGAGACACGGACTGAAAGTAAGTCGGGCAAAGACCGAATACATGGAGTGTGACTTCGGGGGAGCGGAAGAAACTGGTCATGATATACTCATAGAAAACAACACAAAGTTACCCAAAGTGTCGCACTTCAAATACCTTGGATCCATGCTAACGGCCGATGCTCATGTAGATAAAGATGTAAACCACCGTGTCAATACAGCATGGCTGAAGTGGAGATCTCTCTCTGGCGTACTATGCGATAAAAAGATGCCCATTCGAACTAAGGGCAAAGTCTACAAGACAGTCGTAAGACCTGCAATGTTGTATGGAGCGGAGTGCTGGACAACATCAAAGAAGCATGAGCAACAGCTCCATACAAATGAAATGAAAATGTTACGATGGGCAGGCAACGTAACACGCCTGGATAAAATCCGCAATGAGTACGTCAGAGGATCGTTTAAAGTGGCCCCGATAACAGAAAAGCTGAGGGAGGGCAGACTGAGATGGTATGGACACGTCATGCGTAGAGAGGAGAGTTACTCCGTGAAGACGGCACTCAGCATCCCCACGAAACCTAGGGGAAGGGGTAGACCTCCGGCAACATGGTGGTCCAATGTTGAGAGGGAGCTGGCGGCGCAGGGAATCCCAACGATGACAACCCAGGACAGGAGATCCTGGAGCCTACGTACGAGGAGGCCCGACCCTGGATGAACCGGGACAGAAGGGCAGGGCAAAGAAGAAGAACAAGTTATTACAAGTAATGCTTTTTCACTGTGTCCATTGTATCGCAATGATGTGATCTCTGCCAGCTAAGAATATGCGACTTTGCAATAAGTTCACCAATCACCGTAAAGAGCAATCACCTCTTACTTCCTCTTGCCACTGTTGTTGCATTTGTATCTGATTGTTCACGTGGGTATCACCCTGAGAGATAGAGTAAGAAACGAAACGATACGGCAAGGAACAGGCGTAACAGATATTGCCCAGCGTATATAGCATCTCTCAAATGGCTAGGCACATGGCTAGAGATCCAGACGATAAGTGGTCAAAGAGGGTCTTAACCTTGAAACCCAAAACTACTACTACTAGGAGTATAGGAAGACCACCACTACGATGGAGAGACAACCCAGTCCCAACTGGATCCAGAGAGCCCAGGTATAGCGGTGTGGAAGCACATGCAGAAGGCCTTAGTCCAGGAGTGGACGGGAGTAGGCTGACAAAGATGAAGTTCACATGACGAAAATAAATAAATGTTATTTGAATTTATAAATTAATAACAATTGCAACTAACTTTTTAGATTTGAGTTCTTCGAATGTTTTCATAAACACCTTAGGATTGGCAGCCTTGTGAGAGAGTTTGACCGCGTGCTCGTACGATTGTTTGGAAGAATGAACTTCATTGCCATAGCTAGGATTATTCTGTAAATGTTCGAGTATCACATCCGGGGATACACTGCATCTGAAAAGATAGGAAATTTTTTTGTAAATATATAAGCTTGAACAAAACAAAATCAATATTCAACGATTTGGGTTTGTGGAGGAGAGTAAACAATAAAACATACTTACTTCATAACAAAATTAACCTAAACATGGTGATGATAACCTAGACACAAAAGTGAACAAGTTGGTTTGGGCATGTGGTGAGTATCTGAGAATAGAATGGCTGCGGAAGCGAAAAACGTATGTAAAGATAGAAGTGTTTGGCACTCAGCCCTCCCTGTCTACCACATAAAAAGTACAGTGAGAGATAGAAATGGATGCAGCTGACACCTTTAAACAATCTCTGTTTATGGGGACCCCTGGCAAACCTAAATATTGTGCTATTCAGATTGAAATCTTGTGGTTAATAGAGAAAAAATGGTATAATGAAGTTTTACATAAGTTTACAACAGCACAATTGATGCGTAGGTACATACAAATCTAATTGCACGGAAATTTCAAGAGTCAAGATTAACCACGAAATCCATTAGCAGATGTCTACCACATTGCTTATTTCATTCATAAAACTTGTAAGGCAGGTGATGAAAGAAAATAAAACGTAGAAAATAAATACACATATAGCCAAATAAAAGAAATTAAACAAACGAAAACAAATAAAATGTAAACAAAATTGTGACATTTCCGTTCCGCAATGAAAATGTGACAAATTTGTTTAAAATAAATAAATAAAATATTACCCCAAAGCTTCCAAAAGCTCTTTTATAACAGAATCCTTCATTCTACAAAATAATAAATTAAATAAAAACAAAAATAAACTAAATCAGTTATTACTAATTTCAATACCGTATTTTGGCTCCATTGACAAATAAAAAGTGTTGCCAGGAGATGAGATAAAATTTCGATATACTGCTAGTGGTCCGAATTACGTTAGCACCGTGAGCGCGCTTATCACCGGTACGTATTCTGCAAACAGTGCTAACCGTTTGCGCTAAGTTTGGGTGTGACGTCATCATTTTTTTTACCTCTTTCCTAACCTATTTATTAGCTAACGCTAATAAAATTTAGGTTGTGCAGTGTGTGTGGACATTTTAAACTGACGTTTGCTATGTCAATGCTGCCAAAGTTTAAAATATATCACCGATAATATGTAGGGCTCGTAAATTGGTAGGTACCATAATGATTTTATTTCCCACTGACGTGCTTTTAGAATAAACAAGTGAAGTGATAACATCGTTCAATTCACTTTCATCCATTTCTGAATCAAAAATAAAACTAATATCATTATAATGAGAGATTATACTTGCGAACAACCGTCCCGAATTGGATAGCACAGATAGCACGCTTTCTGAATTCTAACGATAGTCAAAACAGTTTTAGTTTTTTTTTTTTTTTTTGAGGTTTGAGCAAAAGACGCGCGTTCGCCAAGTTTGCCCCGTGTACATCGTTGGCACCGTTATCCGTTAGCGCAATTTGGACTGCTTCCAATGTTTTTTTATTTTTAAAGAAAGCACCTCCCGCTTGAGAGACTGCCGCCTCAACCAACTGCGCCAACCATGTACCAATGTGTGTTTGCTTTCAACATTTTTTAAATCACATCTGCAGGAAATAATGTTATTTTCCAGTGGAAAAATCTTCACTTCGCCGAGTTTCCAGCCTGAATTTTTTTCTGGTTCTAGCAAGCATTTTAGTTATTAATTTCTCTCCATCCCGTCCTGTCATTCGCCAATCTCTTTACATCCGTATCCGTGTAGCAGTAGCACGTAGGTGCTATAGTACACGCTCTCTATAATTTATCTAAATTTGTAACTACCTACAACATGCCTACAACTATTTTATAATAATGTTTTGTCACAGGTACCTAGGTGGTTAATTGGTACTGTTGGTTGACATTGCTACGGCAATTAACCCGCCATTTGAAAATATATTTATTTCAATAAAGATTTCATTTATTTATTTTATTTTGCGACAATTCCATCGTGTTCACAAAATATTTAGGTAATTACGATCCGACTCGAAAAATCACGATTTATGTTGTATCCGCCGTTTTAAGTAATTTTGGTTTTTTACCTACATTTTCATTTTTTTATTATTTAAGATAATATTTTTCGCTACATGTAACGTAAATGATGTGACTATTCCACACTAAAATTGACAGTTAAATGACAAACAAATATGGCGCACCCAGGTTAAGTAATGTCAGGATATAAATTAATTTATTGTATCCTAAGTGGGCTACCAACCCAACCGTGACAGCGTAAATACTTATCACATGCGCAAACCAAAAATAATGCAAGGCATTGTATTTAGTTAATACTTCAACTTATTTACTATAGATGTAGAAGTACGTAAGTTTTTGGAAGATTAGTTTTAGATCTTAATACTGTTTTTTATTAAACAGGTTCTAGCGAGATGTTTTCGATAAAGGATAATCATAAAGGTATAGATAACTTCGAGGCCCTGCTAGGGGGATAGGGGGAAAAAACATTACAAATATAGGTACAGTGGCGGATCCAGGATTCAGTTTGGGGGGGGGGCTGAATGTCGTCACATGGTAAAAAGTACTGTCACTCAACGTGTTGGGGGGGGGGGGGGGCTAAGGGGCTGAAACCCCTAGATTTGTTGTATATAAAGTACTGTCACTCACGGTTTTGGGGCGCCTCCCCTGGATCCGCTAGCGTATAGGTACCTATTTGTATAATTTTTCCCTCTACCCTTTTAAAACATGTAGGTATTGATTTTATTAATATTCTGTTACAAAAATGATTCATTATTATTTTTATGATTCCTATATACCTACACTTAATAATAATATATTATGTCGCTGACCTACACAGATTATTTTGATGATTGGTTTTTATCCAGGTGTGTACATTAAAAAAAAACACCAGCTGATTTGTTTTTGAATCCGACTAAATCACAGTTCACCCCTCCACTGTTTTATATTTTATTTTATTACATAGATAATTTACATCGATCATAGATAATTAAAGAGGTGGTCGGTAGCCTGGTTCGTAACGCGCTCGAGTGTTAATCCAGTGGGCGCGGGTTTAAACCTCGATGCCGACCTACTCCACTTCACGACACAAGCTTTTCAAGCTTACTGTGAAGTGTACGAAGGTGTATTTGGGTTTATTTAGATAAACCTAGATTAATTAAAAAAAATAGGATAACTACCTGTGGCCTGATGAATGTTTAAAACAAATAACAACTTTTTGGTTTGATATGATATATATCTATTCGAGTATGTGGGATATATCAATGATATCCCACATACTCGAAAGTTCGTACCTAGAAGATTATACTATTTTATAATAATTCTATGATTTTATAATAAGTAGAGAAGTATGCGTTTTCGGAGTACCACTGGGACGATCTTTTCCAAGATCCACCTAACCGTGCTTACGCAGAGCAGTGACGTAACTACCGGGGGCAGTTCGGGGGAGAGCCCGGAGCCCCGTAGTACCACGATCTTAGAGGCCCCGCAGGGCCCCATTAAAATCAGCACTTCACTCTATTTATAAAAAAAAGCCCGCCCCGAGGCGCTCCCCCCCCCCCACGCTGCTATTTATCTATCTATATAATGTATGTAGGTAGGTAACTGTCGTTCTATGGTTTTACCTGCAGACATATTATAAGAGTGGTCAGGGAGCGAGGAGGGCAGCTGCCCTTCACTAGATATTTTTCTATTATGAAATCAATTAAACAACGATTAGGTATAATACCATAAGAAATCCGCCGATTGGCTCTATATTTGGCGATTTTTGGTAAGAATCCAATTTTCATGCGCTACCGTTATCTTTTTCACTCGGTTTAAAAAATCGCCGAAGTCGCAATTTAGTAGGTAAGTATATAATTGTTTATTCGCCCTTGTTGGTGACGCCTATGTGTATAGTTAGGCTGCTAATCTGCCAAATACCTCGTCACAAGCATCATGATGCGGGTGGATGTCCATTGTATTGTCTACCAGAGTACCACCAGTTACCACCTCTACCAGCTAACCATCAACTCATTACCATAACGTGATACCATTTCTACCTACCTGCCTAGGTATATAATTTGTTACAACTTAAGTACCTCTTGGGGTTCGTTCTGAATCCGTTAAAATTCACTCAGTGATTCGCTCGATTGTTTATGGTTCTATTGTTCTCCGTTTTATCATCAGTGCGAGTCGACCGGTCGGTCGTGCGATTCAACCTGTTCCATGTGCACAGTTGACACGCTCGGTTGTTGCGAATAACACCCAACTATTTGGTTGGGTTCGCTCGCCATAGATAATATAG
This sequence comes from Ceraclea dissimilis, assembly GCA_963576895.1. NCBI lineage: Eukaryota > Metazoa > Arthropoda > Insecta > Trichoptera > Leptoceridae > Ceraclea > Ceraclea dissimilis. Next base: position 5,249,406 of record OY756360.1, read on the forward strand.
TGGTCCGCACGTGCTGTTCACTCACGCTTATTAACATGCAATATGTCTATCCCTTTCTACCAAAGAAGAGTGTTGTGATATCGCTATCTCGGTGTGTATCTATCACTCATACCATACTCTTATTCTCTCTCTATCTCATATCTCTATGTCTGTTTGACAATTCCAATTGGAACAATTAGGTACCCAAATGCATTCTGCTTCGTGCGATAATCGCCCGATGACTCGCTGAGTGAAAATTAACGGATCCAGAACGAACCCCTGCAAACTATTGGGGAACTATGTAGCTGGTATACCTAACCATACAGTAATATATAATATGACTAATTTTCTGTGTAGATATAGGTATAAAAGTGCAGTGTGGCTCACGGTGCGTTTCAGAGGATTTGTCAAAAGATTCGCGATATCTTTTTCTTCGCTAGCCTTCCTCTCTCCACTATTGGATATATAGGCTTAGACCAACCTCTTCCACTCGTCTCTGGAGTGTTACCGCGTATTTATCAACTCACGTGTTCCCAGGTTCCAGTGCTCCACCAGCGATTTGTACAATGTGGTTGGTCCATCTCTTTGGTGTCCTTCCGACACTCCTTCTTTTTGTCCAAAGCCTCCGTTTCAATGTTCGTGGCGCCCATCTTTTCTTTTTTTATTCTCAATATAGCTTACAAAACAATTTACGTCGGAATTGCCCAGCTAGGTAGGTACCTTCAACCTGGGTTTGGGTCAATCTAATCCTAGGGTGGCCAACCCGCGGCCCGCGGGCCGCATGCGGCCCGCCGAGGGTCTAAATGCGGCCCACGGAGCAATCTTACAGTATAATCGTATGCATTGCCTGTTATAGAAAGACAATCAGATTCGTCACTTCACCCATTTTTCCTTAAAAATTTCGCCTGCGGCGCTATTTTGGGTACTCTTTTCAATTATAAAATGTTTGTCGCATTTTGTTGTGAGCCTTCTCCACTCAGTTTCGCGAGGAAAAAAATCGCCTGCGGCGCTATTTCACTTTTTTAGGTCGCAACAATATTTTACTTTCAGTTGCCACCCCCCCCCCCATCCGAGACAAACCTATGTATTATTTTTTTGTTTCAAAAAATTGTTTGTGCGGCCCGGTAAGCCATCTCATTCTTAGAATCTGGCCCGGCCGCTCAAAAAGGTTGGCCACCCTTGATCTAATCCCTCAAATGTGTAACAGTAACAAAACAGAAATTAAATAGCACAAAACAAAATAAAATATACCATAATTCATTAAATCGATCGTGTCGAACAGATGCTCAAGGGTGTACGCGTTTTGAGTAAAAGGAATCGGAGAGCGTGTATGACAAATTGTATGAGTGTGACGGAAACTAGGAGCGTGTGTAAAGGATAGGGCTATCTGGCGCTCTGTCCTCTCTGAATGTGACGTGAGGGTGTAGATAGATAGATAGATCTTCTTCTTCTTCTTCGATGGCTCTACGGCCCATATCGAGCCTTGGCCTCCATGAGACTTCTCCTCCAACCTCTCCTGTCCCCTGCTGCGACCTTCCAATCTGTTGCCTGGAGTTGTTCAGCTGCGTCCTTCCTGACCTCGTCTTCCCACCGTAGCCTTGGCCTCCCGACCCTCCTTTTTCCACCTGGGTGCCCTTCCAGGATCCTTTTTGGAACCCGTGATGGCGGCATTCAGATAGATAGATAATTAGATCAAATAATATAAAATAAGGTAAGGTAAGAGAAATACGAGTATGTGACTGTAAGGCGGGAATGAACATTAATAAAATTAGAATCTTGAATATGAGTGGATGAATGATGCCTAAAAGATTAGTGAATCATTTTTAAAAAAGCCTAATTAATAAACTCGTTTTTTGGAATTTTTGACTTTTTTCTTTTATTTATTTCGATCGATTTTCCTGTGTATTGATGATACGTGCTAATGGATAAAACACTATTAGAGGGAGATACTTTATTATTTGGGGTTACCAGCAGTTTTTTATACGTAGCCATCATTATCGCACTAATAAATTAGCATCTAAATTGTGTAGTATGAGTTAACACTATTATATGGGCTGAGAGATATACAACAAAATAATCTGCTTACACCAGGTATGCCTGCATGGTTTAAAAAAACATTATTTAAACAATATCAATACGTCAATAAAGGCAGTCGGTCAAAGTTTAGGGTGGAGGTCAAACATAAACTTAAACAAACCACGGGGTTTTAATCATTTTACTATCTAGTTTATAGTTGTACAAATGAATCATCTATGAAATAGTATACGGTTTTAAAATGACAAAGATACCAAAAAAATATGTGCCGTTTTTTGTTGGGTATCAAATACTAGAATTGTACAAATAAATAAGTTTTTTTTTTCAATATAGTCTAATATTGTGACTGAAAAACGACACATATTGACGTTTTTTGCTAGTGTCTCGTGTGCAAAATAAAATACCCGCAAAAATAAACATAAATGTGTACCGTGTCCTTTTAAAAAAGGATGAAAAAAATGTGTCTGCGTGATACAAAAGGATCTTGAACGCGGGCGTCTTCGGAAGAATGGATGGAAATCTGATATCGGGGCGCATAAAGGCGGTAGTGAATAAAAATTTTCGTGAAGAATTCAATAGGAAGATAGTAGAACCACAATATAATCTTTATTGTTCCTTTGAATTGAAGACAATAATGTCTCCTTCTACTTACGATGCCACGTGGTATGATGACAAGAAATATCCACAAAGCGATGACTCGACCAGCTGGAATCGTCAGAGATCTCTGAATAATTATTATTATGGTGCAGACAATAACATTTCAAATACAGAAAGAAGATCTCATATTCATTGTGCTGATGAAGATGAATACTTTTGCCATCATAATGATCCACATTCCTGCTATTACAATGATTGTTCAAGCAGCTGGGATAGAAGTGACGATGATTCCAATAAGAAAAGTAATAAGTGTTATTATAGAAATTCCAACATTTTTAAAGGAAGAGTCGGTCGCAATGCAAGAGAAAGGAATAGAGTAATGGCTGTCAGTTCTGCATTTCTTCGATTGAGGAGAGCTGTTCCTCACGCGGCTCCGAATCCAACAGGATCTTCTAAGAGGTTGAGCAAATTGAAAACATTGAAAAGTGCCATCAACTACATCACAGAGTTGCAGAATCTCTTGGATTTATATGAAGACAAGTGCTCCACTCTCTCAACTCATCGCAGCCCATGAAGCAGTCAAAGATAAGCCTCTTGGTTAAAGGCTTTTTATCTCCATGTGTTCATATTGCATTCTAGTCACTTTCCAAATATTTTTAATAATAATTCTTTTTAAAATACTTAATTACTTGTATACTAAATGTACCTATGTTATACCGCCGATAAGATAAGTTCGCCCTAGTGAACAACGTTTTATAATCTGTACTATGTCCATTTTGTATATTTATATGCCTTTTGTTGTTTACTTTAAGTTTAAATAAATAAATAATGTACGTTGCACAAAGCCCACAAACCAAACACTTTCCTGCAACTAAAAACTTTGTGTTATGAAGTGCAGCATACATCGTCAGCCCCTAGATTTGAATCCGGCACCTTCCTTTCGGAGACCTAGCTAAATAAATTACTGGAAATTTAAAACAGTGTTCAGTTTATTATTTTAGATATTTTCTAAATAATGAATCTCCAAAGTGTTAACACGAAACCTCAGTCCCGCTATTATTTTTTCTTCGTCTTCGCCTTTAACTTTTTTTGCACAACTCTAACTGCACTTTAACTGCACAACTCATTTTATCATGTCTAATTATTATAATTGTGTTTTATTGATAGAAATATGATTTCCAGCAACTCAATATCCATAATATATTTTTGAATATCTACGTTCTGGGTTTGAATAGGTAACGAATAATGATTTCTTAAATACATTTTAATTTGATTCATTTTCAAAAGTGCACTATAGCTATAGATCATAGTAAGCTGGGAGATAATACTAGGACTAGGTATCATTACCAGGATCCAGTAACATCGCACAAGAAAGCTGCTTATTAGCTATCGGTCTTTAAAGCCATTAATCATCCATCATCCTCTATCCAGCATCAAGATTTTGCAGCGTTTACAATAATGGTATATAGCCCAGGAAATTTAGCTTTGTAGCGTAGATAATTGTCGGAAAGCTGTAAACTGTTATAATCTCTTCATTAACATGCAAAGAAGGTCTCTTGAAGTTTGCACCAATTTTCCGCTTGTGCTAAGTACAGAATGACCCATAAACCGAAAAAATAATGTACTTTTTTCTGTTTTTCAGTAATAACTTCTTAACGATGCTTTGTAGGAAAATGGTGTCTTTTTATAAATTAAAGTAGTACATAATATTCTGCGTCGTTTGAGCATAAATACTCCTTTGTACCTTAAAAAAATATTGTGATACAGACACTGCCAAGTTCATATTAATTTTCTTAACAAATTGAAATATTCGTAAAGGAGTATTAATGCTCAAACGACGCAGAATATTATATACTTTAATATATAAAAAGACACAATTTTCCTAGAAAGCATCGTTTAGAAGTTATTACTGAAAAACTGAAAAAAGTACATTATTTTTTCGGTTTATGGGTCACCCTGTACTTAGCACAAGCGGAAAATTGGTGCAAACTTCAAGAAACCTTCTTTGCATGTTAATGAAGGGATTAAAATAGTTTCCAGCTTTCCGACAATTATCTACGCTATACCCCCTTTTTTAATGTTAATACACCGGTCTAATAGTATAAATGTAAGTTAACTAACTGTTCACTACGCGGTAAACCCGAAAAACTTTTTATTTTTTATTTGTGTTAACTGCAAAATTTTATTTACTAACGTAATAGCCATGGGCGTCATCAGGTCGTGATCGTCTTACAATACAACCGTATGCATTGCCATTTGCTTGTTGTACAAAGACAGTCAGATTTATCACTTCACCCATTTTCCCCTTAAAAATTTAGACTGCGGCGCTATTTTGGATAATCTTTTCAATTAGAAAACGTTTTTCATACATATTATTGTGAGCCTTCTCCACTTAGTTTAGCAAAAACAAATCGCCTGCTGCACTATTTTACCTTTTTATAGCTATGACAATATTTGAATTTCTGTTGCCGCCCCCCTCCCCCCGAAATAAACCTAAGTATATTTGTATGTTTTTAACATTAAAAAATTGGTTGTGCGGCCCGCTAGGCAATCTGATTTTTAGAATTTGACCCGGCTGCTGAAAAGGTTGGCTACCCTTGATTAGATGCTTAATGCTAGTGTCGGTATTGCATCAGCTCATTAGTCCGATGCATTGATCCCTGACCTTTATACTTAGGTACTACATTACTGTACAAATCTACCAACACCTGTAAGCACCTGCTAAATACTAAATAGATTAGTTGGAAGATGTCGAGGTTCTGTAATCATTCCACTTTAATATATATCTATATAAGAAATATAAGACAATGGACCGGAATCCAGAGGGTGGGGGAGTTGTTCCAGCTAGCACAGGACAGGGAGGCCTACGCCAGAGTGATAGCCGACGTCGGGGGGACCTGACATGGTACCCAGAGAAGAAGATAATATTATCTACTCTGCTACTAATTCTCCTTCTAACGTTCCTTATGGAAACGCAAGAATATCATACTTTGTCACTCGGAGAGTATAGCAGTTTTAGGAAGGGTGTTGACTGTTGAGGCTATCTTGCTGGTAAATCTAAAGCCTATCCCAGAGAAAATGCTTGAAAGACAATAAAATTTAGCGCTGTTTTTAGGTCGCTTGGCCAATTCAGGACCGTTGTCTCCTGTATGAACCAAGTATATATTGTTGGTATACTTACATGAGAAATAAATCTATTTTTACTATCGACAAGAATATGAGAAGTGAGTAAAATGAATATACCTATAATATACTTCTTATTTAACATTAGCTGAATTTCTCGTGCTTCGCAACGGCAAATTCGGATGGTGAAGCAGATTGGCAGTATAACCCGAATCACGTTCATCTGTTCATTCATTCTGACAACTTTCTAGAAGGTTCTACAATATTCGATAAATTCCAATCCAATGCCCTTTCATACGATACCACACATGAGCCCACACAACTGAAAAATTTCTCAGAAGATTTCCAGAAGTTTTTACCACACAGTATTCGTTTCCAGATGGCAAGGTATTAATTGTATACCAAGTTTGGTCGAAATTGCTCCAGGTGTTTCAGAGTTATGGTGGAACAAACATACATACATACATCTATTTTTATTATATGTAATATAAGATCTTATATCATCTCACAAATGCCATAACATTGCATCTAGTGTAAGATGATATTATAATATAATATGTATTACGATCCAATGTGCTTATGGCATTTGAGTTCCTCATTTACGTTTTGCTTCCTGGGTTAGGTATATCAAAATAACATACCGGTAATTAAACTATATGATTTATAAAATGTCTGTGCACTAATAAAGACTTACAACGCCAACGGTTGGATAAAATCGCGATTTTATAATATTTCCGCATAAACAAGAAAAAATCTACCTACGGTGAATAAGTATATAACAAATTATAAACAGGTTATATGAAACTTATCAAAATATCGTCGAAACCATCGAATTCTGGGTATGCGAAAAATCACACGAGAAGACACTATTGAATTCTGGTTAGAAGAGACGAACATAATATATGGAAGCATCGAATGCTGGGCATATGATAAGACGAAAATCATTGAGACTATCGGACGTCGGATCATTGTTAAAAAAAAACACGACGAAACTATCGAAGAAACAATCGAATGCTGAAAAGGCAAATATTGCACGACATAGATTGCTGGGTATAACAAAAATTAGACAACACGAAACCATCGAATGCTGGGTTTAATGGATCAACAACTGCTGGGTAAGTCAAACACTATTAAGCATGAAACCATCAACTGTGGAGCAGGTAGAATAAGAACATACAACAGGAATGATAGGATAAAATATAGCATGTGGTAGTCAATTATTTGAGATGGTCGGTAGCCCGGTTGGTAACGCGCTCGACTGTTAATCCAGTGGGCGGGGGTTCAATCCCTGACTTACTCCACTTCACAACATAAGCTTTTCAAGCTTTCTGTGAAGTGTACAAAGACGTATTTGGGTTTATTTCGATGAACCCAGATTCATTTAGAAAATATATATATTACGCCAAAATTCTTCAGCCGAATGGATCGTCAAAAACGTTAATGTACTTTGTTGAATACCTATAACAATAATATTATTACCATACAACAATCGATATGTAAACTCGTTTGGCAAGCTGACAACTTTGCTCAAGCATCGAGTCAACCAGACGGAAGTCTCTCGATAATTTATACTCGGGATTAATTAATTATTACCTAAGAAGATAATATACTAGTGAAATCAAGTTCAATGCTATTGACTGCCATCAAATATTGTTTTAGCTTTATTATAATACCTATATCTACTATTGTCAAATTACTGAACGGAGACACCGAGCAAAGGGACAGAAACATGCACGTTTCCAGATCAGAGAATATAAGATTACAAACCTTTCTTCTAACTATCCAAATCTAGGTATCTATCCAGTCTCTCGGAGAAAACTTAGAACGAAAAAACCTAAGAACACTATTTACACTGAATTGACCTGGGCTCCTTTAACTATCTCCTGTGGAAATGGGGGAAGAGAGAATCTCCGCAGTGTGGTTGTGGCGCAGAGTATCAAACAATTCGCCACATTGTCGAGGAGTGGAGGAGTGTCCATTGCGCAGGTTCCCAGGAGACCCAACCAGCCTCCACGGAGCGGGACAGGATGTTATGGATTGGCTTCAGGGGCTGGACTATAGAGATGAATGAGACGCAACCAGAATCGCTGAAGAATCCTGCCTTTATGCAAATTAGCTAACCACTAACTAGTTGTTAGAAGTCCCTCTAGTAGGGACATAGAACAAAATTGTGACGTGCATACTGCTACCTACAAGAACAAACCACTCTGCGAATCCACCGCGTTTTATGAACGCTGCAGTTAAAGAGGTCGTCAGACAAAAAGGCTGAAGATGAATATACAATAATTACATCAAGCACATAAGTACTGGTTTTTTTATTGTTCAGTTCTGATTGGGTTTGAGAGTTTGCCAGTAGGTATAAGAAAAGGTGAAGTTGATACATAATTTCAACTCTTTAATCTCGCAATGCAAATCTCAACAAAAGCTTCATGTTTTATGAGAGAAGAAGATATAAGGCTAGTTGTTCATTGTTCTTTTTGTACCACATGATCGATAAAACAAATGTCGACATTAAAAATAGTTAGGATGGATGACGAAAAATCTTATTTTCTAATTACTGACTAAATTATGGTAGTGTTGAAAATCATTTTGAATATGAACAAATGATGACACGACATGATAGGGAAATAATAAATAATACTTGTCTAGATAAATTAATAAATAATAATTACGTGGCTATTGAAATGTCATCGGTAAGAGTAATAAAGGCCGGATATGAATTCCTCCGCGTCCCAGGGAAGAATTAGATACATATCTAGTCTTTCTATAATAATGATTATGTTCAGGTTGATGAATGTTCAGGACATGCGTCCATTAGGAATTCCGCCGTCTTACAAATAAATAGATCTTTATTGGCCAGAGAAAACATGCATATTTACAAAAACAAGAGAATTATGCAAACTGTTCCTGAATCTATCCATTGACTATTACTAAGTATCCCTTTATTGGATCTGGAGTTTTCTGAAAAGCTAGAGAAACTATTCTGGTGCAAACAATGTATTCTGCACTTCACCACTTTAGTTCACTGTGAAGTTATCTTGGATATTGGGCGGTCGACTAGTCGGGGAGGGCTTTAGTGCCGCGCAAGCATGGCAAGATGAGTGGATTTCCCAGAATCCCGATCACAGAAACCTCGTCCAGAACCCCACAGTGAGACAGCCTGGTTTCGACCTGCCTCGCAAACTATGGGCATCGCTAAATAGGATCCGAACTGGCCACGGGAGATGTGGACACCTCCTCCATAAATGGGGCAAGAGGGAACATCCCCAATGCCAGTGCGGGCAGATAGAGACAGTGGAACACATTGTGGGGCACTGTCCCATCAAGAAGTTCGAGGGGGATATTTGGGAGATCCATGAGGTGACGCCAAGGGCAATTGAATATCTGAGAAATATTGACGCGGAGCTCTGACTCAGACTCCCAGATCATTTGTACAATGGTTGTATTCGCATACGAAAGAAGAAGAAGACTGTGAAGTACAAAGGTAAAAGGTTAATTGTGTTGGTACAAGATCAGTTTGGTTATTTGGTGGAGTAGAGAATTTCAAATCTTAACTTGAAGTGGAAAAGGCATACTCAATCCTATGAGTTTCATAGAGTTTGTCGACAAATATCCTCCTAAGCTCAGGTCAAGAGTCTATTGATCCTGTGTGACATGTTGGTATTGATTGACTTCATTAAAATTCAGCCCGCATTCTTACATCTGATGCACTCAGTATAGTAATAACACTATGTATTATGATAATATTATCATTGTTGGACAAGCGCACTGCTGCTGATGCAAGCGATTGTTTGTATATTGGGAACATTAAAATTATGTAAATGTCCGCACGTGCTCAAGAAGAAACAACTCACATTGAAATATAATTTAGTATCCATTCGTATTCGTTTACAGCTCCATCTTAAAAACAATCCAAGTCGTAGAGATCAGGATTTTCTGATGTTTCGAATCGAGACTTTTCTCCTTCTTTATTATTTTTAATGAACCTAGGTGTATCGAAATAAATCCAAATACACCTTTATACACTACACAGTAAGCTTGAAAGCTTGTGTCGTGAAGTGGAGTAGGTCGGCATCGGGGATCGAACCCGTGCCCACTGGATTAACAGTCGAGCGCGTTACCAACCAGAATACCGACCACCTCGGTTTTGTCCAATTGTTGGTCTATCTTCAGTTCTGAAATTTCCTGGTACATCTCTTATGCTATCATATCAGATTTGTTCACAATTTGTCTTTGTGGGGTCTCCGGAAATGTTCGAAGAGACTTTCTTGTAACCTGTTCTATTTGATATATTCGTGGTACTGTTCTACTTACTTTAATTCCTCATCTCGCAACACTGTCGTTGATGTTTCTCAGAAGATTTTTTAATTTTGGCATAACTATATCAATAAGAGATTCGCTCTGTATTTTTAGAAAAATTTAATATTTTCAAGATTGTGGCATAAGACGTGTGGCATAAGCCATGCCGGTGTCATTTTTATTGGCTGATGTCAAACATTATCTTGTTCGTCAATCAATAATACATTCCAACAATTATCTTCTCTACAATAATTTGATATTCATAATTCAATTCGTCAGTTTGTTAGCATGTATTTATTATTGTATCCTGGTTTAATTGTATGTTAATTTCATTTAAAATACCTGTTGAAAATGTCATTGTAATCATTATCAATCGTAATTTGATTACTCAGGCTTAAATTCGGATTATGAATCATCGAATAAAATTGTGTTTGTCACCAAAGAGTGTAAATTACATTTTTTTTCTTTTATGTGCCCTCGCCTTTGCCTTGTTTCGTCTCTATTCTCCAAGTGCTACTGTTCTTCGCATCTTCTGAGTGAAACCTTCCCTTTTTTGTTTTGTCACCATGTGTTTATTGATTTCATTATTTTCTACTTTAACTGTTTATAGATGTATCGAATTTTATCTTATATTTGTTTAATATGTAAACCTGACGATTCCAAATGCCTTAAATGGGGCCTACGGATGATTAAAGAACAAAAACTTGGTCAACACAGATTCAACTATATCTATCTATCTAACAATCTATACCCTCACGCCACGTTCCTTGCAGGGTAGGCAGAGAGGACAGAGCGCCAGACAGCATATTATTTTTTTACTTATTATATAAGATTTTTAGGAACATAGACTAATAAATTTTCATGAATATATCATGTTCACCTATATAAAAATACCCATCTAGTGTTTGTCGAAATCTTAGCGTAAATTGAATGTAGGTAATTATAATATTATATATGTCGTATATTGGTATTATAAGGTAGGTATGGCTTATTCTAATCATGAATTCGTTATTTGTAATCCAATCACCTGTCAAATGCAACAATTTGATATTAAGAGCATATAATTTATATGATCGAGTAGTAAATAATTGATATGAATAAAATTGATTGCACGTTTGTTAAATGAGGTTAAGTAACGTGCCCTGGGGGACTCCTAAAGGATACTTTGATTATGTAGTTTGAGATGCCTATTACTAAACAGTTACACCACATGCATTAAACCAAGCTGAGCACATTGAATGGTTAATGTAGCAGTGAGTTATTACATATTGCATCATGGTGTTAATAAAATTAATAAAGGCAGTAATTTATTTAATCGAGATTTTAACACTAAAATTGAATAATAAAGACAGGTAAACGGATCCTTTCGAAATAAATTAAATCATCATCGACACCAAGAACGCCTAAATGAATTTAAGTCCCTCGGTATTGGCATTCACCAATCAATAAACTTATCGTGACTGACGCTGTCCAAGATGCAAGGAGATAGTGTGATAATTGGTAAGGGAAAGAGAGCTGAAGCTCCACCAATGTCAATTAAAATGATTGTGGTTTATTATTTGGAGAATGTGTATAAATGTGATCATGGGAATAGAAATACCTACCTATATAATTACGGTTGAACATCAAATTGCTTGGATAAATTTGAGTACTACATTTTCGAATTAAGGAGATACCTATGCCGAAGCACACATTTTCAATCATGGCACCTGGTACCGTATATCCGTTTGTGACATTTGCCTTGTTTGCAAAGTTAATAATAATATTTTTTTTATTCAATTCATCAATAAAGTACATATTATTACATAATTGAAAACAAAATGACAAATAAGAGTATAATTAAAATCACCCCTCAAAATTGAGCAATGCTCGTGCGTTATGTATAAGTAATGTGTATTTCTGAAACTTTACTAGGTTCGCAAATTGTTTATGATCGACAATTTCCCATCAAATTAAATACTTAACATACCTATAATGAATCATGCAATAACATTCTTATGAAACACGGATATCAAATTTAATATCAGGACAGGTTACAATCTAAGATATTTGTGTTACTCTAAACTAACTTCCTAGTTGACGCAATCTGGCTGCGGCATGATTTGTGATTCTGCACAATTTATATGGCATGATTTATTTTATAGACAACAGGTATTGAGGCGTTTAATGTTGACAGAAGCAGGTGGGCGCTAATGGAGACCAAAATTAATATGACGTAAAATTAAAACACAGAGTCATTGTCCAACCGGTATTGATGCCGCATCACATTTGAATCTCGTCTGGAGATTAGATGGCCTAACGAATTTGCAAGAATTTTGAATAAATACATACCTAATACTTACAATTCAGATTGACCTTTGGACCAACTTTATGAGATGAAACATGTTACAATATTGTTACAGCCACGGAATAATTATTGTACTGACATCAGGCATTTAGTCTTATAAATACAAATGCTCCATATCCCCCAAAATTGTTTTTATCATGAAAAACAGAAATTATTGTCATCAAAGTTTTAAACCAAAACTGCCTAATTAGAAGACGCTCCAAATAAATGAGTCAACCATGAACCATTTTGAAACGTGCGGGTTGAGGTGCTTTTATACTCTTCTGTAAATACACATAGCTAAAGTATTGAATGACTGCGGCTACAATAGTATGTATTTTATATCATAATCTTTTTTCTTGTGCCAATGATCCATCCAGTAGGTACTACATAAAGACCTGCAGATTTGCCTTATTTGCTTTTCTCATTAGTTTAATTCAAGTCGTTTCCATTTCACAACTTACTATGTATTCATAATCTTTTTTTCAATGACAATATTATTCCCATTTGGTGGTGGGGTCTGCCGTTCTGTGCATCTGAACCTAATCCTGTGATATCTGTGATATCTAGATAGGTGAATTTTCTCAGTATTAGGCTGATGAGTTTATACGTGAATCATGAATGATAATATGTAGACTCTCTTGGCTGATAATACTGAGAAGTGTGTTGGCAAAGTCATGCCTCCGCGTATAAAAAGTGGGGTCTGCCCTTCTAATTTTTTTCCGCCACTTTACTCGGTTCTGGGCATCTTTTTTGTGCAATCATCAGTTACATGGCTTCTGTTAGACAAGACGATAAAACCTATCGTGTCGTCATAATAACATAATAGACAACCTGCTTACTTAACGTACGTTCCTGGTTACAATGGCGAACATTACCGGTTTGACTGTTATGGATTGTTGCGTTTAGTTTCACACTTTTTCCGTGTTTAAAGAGTATCCATTCTACGCCTTCTTGGCTGATAATAATATGCTTCATCAGTTTGATTTCTTCCTGAAATTAAGTTTGAGATTACCTAATTAATTCATTAATTAATCGTTTTTAGGACAAGGAAGTATTTTACTGTTGATATCCCACAATTGCATGAATGTGACGGAAGCTAGGAGTGTGTGTAAGGATAGGGCTGTCTGGCGCTCTGCCTCTCTGCCTACCCTGCAAGGGATGTGGCGTGAGGGTATAGATAGATAGATGATATCCCACTTTGGTATAGTCTTGTACATTTCAAATGAATATTGATGTTTATTGACGTACCTAAGGCGCGCATATATTACAGTTCCATGTAAATCTTGTTGGGATCAAAGAATTCAGCCCCTGACTTTCTTTAAGTGGACAATATGGTGGGCATTTAATATAATATTTCTTGCAAATGTTTATTCAGTATTTGTGTTCAGACATTATAGGTAGTATAGCAATAAGAATAACTAGTTGTCTGGTGGCAATCACCTCCTTTGACCCGAACAAACATTAAGTATTTATTTAAACAATTACTATTTCACACTTTTCATATTTATTCAGTAATAATTCCTGTTTTACGTCTCACCTATTTGATCTTGTAGCTAGAGGTTTCCTTGTATTATTATCTTCCGTCATTGTAAAGTTTATGTTTGCATTATCATTTATTTTATCTTGGTACAATGAACGTTTGAAATAAACCGTCAGATTGATGCATACAAAACCAAATAAGCGTCCTTAGTTACAAGGGCTCAAGTTTTGCCTCAAACTCAATAAACCCCTCCCGGAACTACTCTGAACTCCCTTAATGTCCCCTGGAGAAAACTCTCGCAACTAGGAGCAATTTAGACAGCACAGACACAAAAGAAAGCAAATAGTGAAGATTCATACCAAATGCATTGAAAACATTGCAGAACCAAATATCGAGACGTATCTGTAAATCGTATCCGAGGGTGATCTCTACTGCTGGATATAGGCCTCTTCCTATGTCTTCCAGAATTCTCTATTTTGGGCGATTTGTTTCCACCTATGCCCCGCCGACTCGATGATACCTATCATCGGCCCATCTCCTTTGTGGTCTCCCTACACTTCGTTTACTTTCGTAGGGTCTCCAGCTCAGTACTCTGGGGGTCCATCTTCCGTCCTTCTGCCTTGTTACATGACCCGCCCACTGCCATTTCAGTGTCCTTACTCTCTCAGCAATGTCTGAGACCCTTGACCGTCGTCCTATATCTTCACTTAAGACATTATCGTTATTTAATTCATTCGTCATGGACATAAAAGATTTGGAGTCACAACTTAATAATCTCTAATCTACTCGTAATAAAACAAATGGAGAAGTGAGTTGAGGCATTTCACGTGCCGAAAATCCTGTGTCAATGACTCCAAATATGTCGTATTTGAATCTTTCACCTTTCAAAATAATCTGAAAAGAAATCACGTCCGGGACCTCAAATGCCTTCATGATTCCTGACAACAACCATAAATTATTAGCATTTCGGCGAATAGTGAAACGTTGCATCCTTTCGACAATGTCTGCGTCTTGTACGAATTGTTGTTTTACATAATGTCGTTCCAGGATTTACAGCGAATTGAATTAATTGCGCAGATATTCAAAGAAATCGTTGAAATGTAAAAAGGATGTGTAGTTGATAGATTATAAAGAAATTCATTTATGTGGCATTGTTTCCTGTTCGGAATATCGATGATATTATTGGAATTTGTCAAGTTTCAGAGAAAAGACGTTGATCTCATATGATACAATTATGAAATTTCCCTATAATTTTTGCCTTGATTCGTATACCTGCACATTAGAAATATATTTGTCAATAGAGTCCTGTGACATGAACATTGAACATGTGCAAATGCAAAGGTGATTTTTCCTGAGGTTTAGCAATTGGCTTTCCTAAGAAGGACTTACGAAAAGAAATTATCTAAGGAACACACTGAAGGATACAGTTAGGTATAAATCTTGATATCAGCACTAAGTTTTCCCCTTCAATAATGAATTCTAAAATTTCAGACAGTTTTCCGCCGCCAGATGTCAAATTCAAATGAATTTAATTCATTTCAGTAACGTCTAGCTGCTGTTCGTCAGTCGAAACTTCGAAATAGCCCATAGCTGATTGAAAAATAATTGTTTTAAAAGTATAGGCACATTGACATTTAAAAAAAAATTAAAAAAAACGGGAGGCCTTAAATCTCGACAACCTTACTAAATATGGAAAAAAAACAGTAGATACTCCTACATTTACAACTTTTATCTATACAAGAACTTTTATTTCTTGTATAGATAGGTATCTCCAAAAAAGTGATAAAGACATCTGATCTTTTTTCCCCGAAAGCATCTCGTTTCCCGAAAGTCGAGAGATATTCATTTTTTGTGTCGATAATATTCAGGGAATGACCATATTTTTTTTTTTGAACGAAGCAAATTAACCAAACTAAATTAACTAACTAAGTAATGCCGCTGGAAGTGACCGTGACGTCGTAGTTGGGTCCCTAGTCCCTAGCTGTAATACGCGTCCAAATCCTTAAAATTGACTAAATACGGATATTCTGCAGATTTCTATATAGTCCCATAGCACACAGAGGTCACGTACTCGTATGTAACCGGTTCCATATGAGTATGACTTGATGTCGAAGGCATGGAATATACCTACAATATTATAATATTACCTGATATGAAATGTTCCCACAAGCGTGATGATGTGTGTAAACATGCCTAGTGTACATAATAATTACACGTAAGCAATACCAATAGTAATATTATTCAGGTATGTCCAAACACTGGACGACAAATAGATTTATTGTCTTATGGTAATTCACCTATCTTCATTAGGTACATTCATAACAATATTCTCTCTCTCTCCGGATATACGTGAAGTTAGCTACAGTTATTTGAAAATTAACAGAGAATTTTCGAGATTTTAAAAAGCTCGTCAAGCTAATTAGGAGAATTTTCTTAGGCATTTTTATTTAAGAACCTGGTGCATGGTATTCAATTATATTTCAAATCGAATTAGATTGTTGGGTTAATCCAGGTATTTTTGAAAAATATATTTAAGGGGACATATAGTAACTGGATGGCGTGGAGAGGGACCCCAAGGCAATTGGAGTGATGAACTGGAAGGTGCGGGCGATGGACTGAATGGAATGGCGAAGAATTCTGGAGGAGGCCAAGGCTCACAGTGGGCTGTAGCGCCAGTGATGATGATAGTAACTGCAAATATGCGAAAAATTGCGTCGGGAAAAGGAAGATTACTCAGATAATACTAAAGACATCATACTGGTGACAGGAAAGTTGTTCGATTTACATATTTTCGAACGCACAATACTTCGAAAAACAACATTTCGAATGGCAATAATTCGAAATACAAATTTTCGAATGACAATAGTTCGACGCACTTTATTTCGAAAAACATATTTTCGAACGAACAATTGTTCGAAATTACAATTGTTCGAAAAAAGTTTACTGGCTAAAGGCGCAAGCCAATATAGTATCGCCGTCAACACAACTGCGTGTTGTATCATATTTAATATAATTTGTGAACTAGGTTTAAAGTTATGTGTATTTAGACACTGCATAATTCTAAATTTTTCATAATTTATTGTTTGTTTATGCAAAAAGAGTTTCAATAATAATACCACAAGAAGGTATTACCTTAAGATCTCTGATAATTTTCTATCAAATATTTTTACACTGGCAACAAATGACAAAAGGCGGCATCAACATTACGTCACAAAACTCGTAGTTCAATAAGTACTAATGTCATTTCTTGGCTACTTTAGATAAAAAAAAAACACAATATGCATGAAATATTTTTTTGATCCCTGAGGTTTGAAAACACTTATTAGCCAACTGAAACGAAAAATTAAAACTTGTATTGTGACAGCTGCTGATTACGCATGGTACACCATTTTTGCATTTTTTAACCACTATTAAATATTATATAAATTTAGTAAGAATGTAAAAATATTTTTCTTTCATTTATTCCTGGCAGAATCTCCAAATTTTTGAAATATGTTTTGGCTTAAATAAAATATTTTAAAGACAATTTCCAAATTTAATATTTTTTGTAAAAACTAAACGGATGCATGTCCTGGAATTTCACCTCAAATGACCATCTATGATTCGAAGAAGAAAAACTTGTTTTTAACTAAAATATTTTAATAATATGACTCAGTTCGTAATAAATTTAAAAACTGTATTACCTAAATTGTCAAAATACGGAAATAAATCATTTTAGTAATATTCATATTCAGGTACCGTACTTAGTAAGTAATCGCCTCATTTTCTTGGTAACACTAAAAGTGACATTAGCTCCTTATGAACTCATCCATTTCATTCGCAGTTGGATGACGTATGTAAGGAAACGTCAAAATATTGCGACAAAAATGGGGTTTTGATAGTCGGTTGAGATATAAGACAATCCCGTTTATTTAACTCGCCTCGAAACTTTACGGAAAATTAAATAAATTCATATAAAATGGCAATCGAATTATTGTGATTCGATGATTTTGCTTTTCTAACAAATGTGAGTTCGAACACATTACTTTCGGACTATTGTTATTCTGATTATTGTTTTTCGAACAACTGTTCTTCGAACATTTGGAATTCGAAATACTGTTTTTCGAACATCTTTCATGTAACCATCATACTCAGACTTAAAACATGGATAAATGAAAGCATTTTTAAAAACATGTTCAGGATTAGTAGATGGATACTGAGGCTTTCGAGGCCGGTATCAATCATAGCAGCAGGATTGTCCGGGTTGTACGGCCGTGGTCTATTAGGCCATCTAGATGGGCGAAACGTTGGGAAACGGACACCGCCCAATAGACCACGGCCATACAGTCCGGACAATCCAGCTTCTATGATCAGGATATCATAACCAATAATAGGGTGCACGGGGTGTGCAGTTGGTTGATGGAGTAAAACCGAAGGAGCCGAGATCGAATTCCGGCACTGCCGTGTTCTGTTCTACACGGCACTGTGTATTTGTAAAGTTCAGAGGAAAATAATGTTTGGGTTTGTCAGGTCTGACTTTTTTTAATGTACCTTATTCTGAACCTCATATAAACGACGTTTTAATAAACTGATCATCTCCTAATACATTCAAATAATCTTGTAAGCTTTCGCAACGTGATGAATCCATTTCTATATTGTTCGTTCTTCGGTTTCCTTACTGCGTGAAGAGTGGTTGAATAACCGAGTATTCGGCAGCGATATTACTGCCATCTTCAGGGTGAAGTAGTTTTCTTATGTAAAAGTCAGTCGAGGTGTCAGTAATTTACTGCTGCAGCGCGAGCAGTAGTATCGCTGCCGAAAGCTCGGTTATTCAACCACTCTACACGCAGTAAGGAAACCCGAAGAACGAACAACATAGAAGTGCTACATTCATTTTATAAGTAACTAAAATCATTTCAATCCGTCTAATTTGACGGCTTATTTACGATTGACGATAATATTGTAAATCTCACGATCTGTACATTCCTCACACACATCCTGTGTTCCTAGAACCAGCAGCGTTGTTGAGTGGCGCTCATGTCCACAGTCCACACACAGTCCAACTCTCTTCGGAGAAATCTACCATCCACCTCTTACCAATCCTCCATCACGTACTTATGGCTCCCTGTTCGGGTTAATAATTATTACGGGTAATGGTGAACAAAAGAAATGACCAAATAGTTAAATAACCCAAGAGGGCATTGATCTGTTGATATCTTCAGCATGAAAAATGGTAACCAGACAGAAACTCAAATGACAAAATCTCAACTGTCAAAAGGGTAACCTACTATTGACAGAATCGCAACTCATCGCCGGAAAACCTGTTGCCGCCAATTTCAATATTGTTGGGTTAGGTTCGTTAGGTTGTTTTTTTTTTACACACAAAAACAAAACAAACAAAAAAACAACGGCATCAGATTTCCCGGTGTTGAGTTGCGATTCTGTCAATAGTGGGTTACCCTTTTGACAGTCGAGATTTTGTCACTTGAGATTTAGACATGGAACCATGAAAAATGACGGCGGAGGTTATGGCTAAGAAATGTCAGAGAATGGACTGGAATCCAGTGGGCTGGGAGTTGTTCCGGCTAGCACTGGACGGAGAAGTCTGCTCCAGAGCTAAGCCAATAGAGGGAGATCTCACATGAAACTTCAAGAAGCAAAAGATACCTACTACATGCCGTGCCATGCATATTTAGAGCTGACTGCAAATACTAAATCTATTTTTTTAAATATAAAAATGAATCTGGGTCTATCGAAATAAACCCAAATACACATTTGAACACTAGACAGTAAGCTTGATAAGCTTGTGTTGTGAAGTGGAGTAAGTCGGCATCGGGGATGGAACCCGCACCCTCTGGATTAACAGTCGAGCGCGTTACCAACCAGGCTACCGACCACCTTGTGACTTCGTTTTAGGTGACAATACTATTTACATAAATCGTTGAGGTGCTAAGAAATTAAACTGCGTAGAGGTGTTTAAAAAAATATATGTTATTCATTAATCATCTGGCTCTCAAGTTACGGTTTTTTTTTATATTTTACGTACCTTTTCCACAACATATAAAAAAACTGTTTTTTTTTAGGTGGTTGAAAGTCAGTTTAATTAAACAGGGTTATGGGTTGGTTGGTGGAAATCGCTACAAACTCAGCCTTCGCACATTACTTCTCTATTCTGTTTTGTAATGTGCAAAAATAATCTCAGTTACGTAGTGGCGATATATTCTGAATTTCACGACATAAGCATTTAGCTCATTGCATGGGTGTCGCCAGCCACGGAGCTAAGGGGGGCAACGAAAATAAAAAATAAAGGTGTGAAAAACGAGTAAATACCGCCGCAGGCGAAATTTTTTTGTGAGACATAGTGAAGAAGGTCGTGATGTGGTTTGTTTATTTGAAAATGTAAATAATACTTTGCCCGATAATATGTATGATAAATGTTTGTTTATAAAAAAGCGAAAAAAAAAATAGCGCCGCAGGCATTGTTTTTTATGCAACTGATGGATTTTCAGTCTAATTTTAGAAAATTTTAGATATGATGAGAAAATGTGTTGTAGTAATGTGATTTTTTGTGACGTTTCACCCCTTGCCACCCTGACGACGCCCATGTGGCGATATATTCTGAATTTCACCACATAAGCATTTAGCTTATTGTAAAGTATGTAGGAAAGTATTATGCTTTGTGTACACTGACATAAGCATAACACATAACACAAGCCTAATTGTATTGTATTGTAAGATTGTATGTAATTGTAAGAGAAATTCTCGCGCTACTTTTAGGCTGGCCACACACGCCCCGAAGTTCAGGAACTAACATTCGGGAACCGGATTCCGGAAGCTAATAACTTGATGATGAATAAGTAACGTCTCTTTCCATACATTTGGCGCGTTTAACATATTTTTCCCAGCTGTTAGGAAAACTTCATACATTTTTTTTTCCTCGGATTGCGATTTGCTGCTAAGAGAGTAGGTAATCTAGGTAGGTACTTACTAGGTAGTGAAAATGAATCAAATGACTATTGTTTATGACTACTACAATATCAGTCTTGGTGGTCTATGGTTAACTGAAGTTCAGTCGCCTAGCCACACACGTCCCGAAGTTCAGGAACTGACATTCGCCGGCTGAACTTCCGGACGTTTGTGGCCAGCCTTAGAAGAACCCCTGATAGACCACCACTAAAGATTTTAATATTATTTGCAACGTTTAATCAAAATGCCTACGCACAATTAATTTTTATGTGTGGTAGTGATGGATATAATTTTGTAGAGAAAGTGGTCTTGAATTACATTTAAAAGAATTATTTTTTTCCTAATTCACATTGGTTCATAAAAAATAGTCAACTTAAAAGGTAAACAACAACGGTAAACCGTAGGCTTTCATTTGTTCCCTTTTTCCGATTTTTAACGTTCGACGAGACAGCAATCTCGATGGAGGACTGAATTTTTTTGACCTGTTTTCCATGCAAGCTCATATAAATTTTTGAGAGTTGGTCGAGAAATTCGCAGTTCGCTCTCTTTAAAATGTCGATACGTATATACGATTATTAAGTTTTATTTGTTTATTTATAAAATGTCTATACAATATGATAATATTTGCCTCTCTCCTATTTCGGGAGAAACAAATTCATATTAATTATGAGAGGATTGCGCGATATTTTTCTATGGGATAATATAGTAGGTTTTCTCATTGAGACTTGAATTTTCAAGACCACGACGTACTGTTATTTTTCCCATCACTAGATTGAATTGTTACTTGAACAATGTATAGGCATCTTTGTACAGTAATTGAATAGTAGCCGGTTGGTCCATCTTAAGAGTGTGCATACCGACATTTCAAAAATTTCTAAAAACGGGAGACCTTCTATCTCGACAACCGTTACTAAATTTACTTTGGAACAAAATAGGGAATATTCATTGAACCTTTATCTAAGGAATAACCGTAAAAGATTTTTTATATCTTGTATAGATTTCTCAAAGAAATAAATAAATTAAACACACCTCTGACCTCTGACCTTTTTTCCGAAAGACGGAAACTCGTTTCCCGAAAGTCGCGGAGTAATTTTTTTCTTGTACTGATAATATGCATTAAAATCTAGGGAATAACCCTAAAAGTTTTTTGATAGACGTAAAATTAACCCCAAAAATGGAAAAAAACCCTATTTTTACCATTTTATCATGCGATTGTCACGCTATTTTGAACCTTAATGCCGTGGGAAAAGACTGTGACGTCATTCCTGGTGCCATGCCCTTAATAATAATTGTTGGTAGTCTTTGGCGTATCAGGTGCATGACTCCATGACGTCTCCACAACGATCGAGAGACTCGTGAGTCACGACTCTTCATGGCACGCACCTTCGGGCTACTGTAGATTGCTGTCACTTCCGATGGACTGCAGCATCCAGTCTTCAACTCAAGCATCTCGGGTACTTGGAGAGACATCCGGCAGATGTCCCGCTTATGATGTCGTAAAAAAATACCGCCTCTATTATTCTACAATATCAACGTTTTATATCGACCTCGGTAGTATGACTGTACAGCAGTGGAAATGGTCCCAAGATCACGATTCCCATCGAGTTACATTTTCGATTTAGGATGATAGAATTATAAATCAAACGTAATTAGTATAACTAACTTACTGGTGGTGTTATAATAATATAATCTTTCTTCGATGCTCTGGGTTGGTTTTCCAAAAGATAAACGAGCAGAAATTTATGGAATTACCCATCAGAGAAAAATCTGAAACCGTCATTTATTAGGTACGCCTGTAGCGTTTACGTTTTGTGAACCTCATATGCTTTTAGGCATTATACATAATATAATACCTACATTAGAAACGGTACGCCGCTTACAATAAAACAAGACTGAATGACAAGGAATTGAAATTTACCTATTCCTATTGGCGTCGTCAGGGGGTGCAAGGTGGGGGGCGGCAGCCCCCCTAGAGATTTATTTTATCGTACTGCATGGTAAAACCTCACAAAAAATCACATTATTAGAACACATTTTCTCATCATATCATAAATTTTCTAAAATTAGAATTAAAATTCATCAGTTTCATAAAAAAATTTACCTGCGGCGCTACTTTTTGTCGCGTTTTTTTTTAAATCTTTTTACATACATATTTTTGCGCAAAGTATTATATTATACATTTTCAAAAAAACAAATTACATCAAGACCTTCATCCTATGTCTCACAAAAAGATTTCGCCTGTGGCACGTTTTTATGCTACATCATTTTTGTTTTTAATTTTTGATGCCCTTCCCCCCCTGGCTCCGAGGCTGGCGACGCCCATGCCTATTCCCATTACAATTTATTTATTTATACATGCATATTGTATATTTGATGTTCCTTACGATTGCTACTGAATATTAAAGACATGATTCTCTACGTGACTTACACTAGGTATTCATATCGAGTTACGAATTTATTGACAGCCCTGCACCGAAATTTAAATTTGATGAAAATAAAAACAACTAAGGGGCCACAGTAACTGAACATGAAAAAGTAATGGTACAATAGGATCCCCCTTCTCACTTCTGATAACAAAAATGTTATTTGTTACGGAATAACCTATCAATTCATTCATTCATTTCCGGGTCCGAGCTTCTCCCCACTAGGCCACCTCACTCCAAAAATTAGCAGCTATAACGGCATTGTCAGTGACCATCATTAGGTCCCTCGCATCGCACCTCACTGACATGTCTCGACATACGAGGAGGTGCTCGTAAGTCTGGGTCTCGCCGCAATCGCAGGAGATATCCTCCTCCTCCCTTAGACCCCACCTGTGCAGTGTGTATGTACCTATCAATTAATGAGTATTTATCATATTAAGTGTGTATGTACCTATCAATTAATGAGTATTTATCATATTAATTTTTATTTATTTATTTAAACTTAAAGTAAACAACAAACACATATATAAATATATGTACAAAATGGACATAGTACAGATTATAAAACGTTGTTCACTAGGGCGAACTTATCGCAGAACTGCGATTTCTTCCAGTTAACCCCAGGAAAAAACAGAAAAAAAAAGAAATTGAACAAAAATATTGGAAAAAAAAGAAATTGAATAAAAGAATATTAGAAGATAAAAGAAACAAATTAATGATTTTTTAATACCTGATATTGACAATGTGAACTAAAATTAACAGGTAATAAAAAAATTATTACATCGTGGTTTTTAAAATGAATTCCAGCGTCGAAACGAGTCATTTTTTTCCATTGCCTTATTATTCCATTGCCTTATATTATATTCATTTCCATTGCCTTATATTATATTCCATTGCCTTATTTTCCATTGCCATTTCTTATAGGTATACGACTTTGGGTTCGATAATACATTATTGTTTTTTATTCGAAATTTTTGCCTGTTTTTGAAATGTTTGGCCACTATTAGAGAATAAGGGGTTCGCCTGTTAATCCAGTCGTCGCGGGTTCGATCACGATATCGACTTACTCCACTTCTCGACAAAAGCTTTTCATGCTCATTGTGGAATGAGCAAGGATGAATTTGGGCTTATTTCCATAAACTCAGATTCATTTTGTATAAAAAAGAGAAAAAAGTAAGATGTTTTTTAAAAAAGGTAAGATGATTAATTTAATTGATGGCTTACCTCGGGTTGACTGTGAGATATTGCTTTTGCAATAAGTCCGCCTTTTGGCACACTGTATTATCTTGTTTTGTTTTTGTTGTTACATATATTTACTGGCCAATAAAGTTTTATTTATTTATTTATTATTTATTATTACCTAACTAAGTAAGTTAATAATAATCCTACTATTCTTCTTCTTCACGAGCCCTGCAGCTTCTGGATATAGGCCTCCCTCATTCGTCTCCATCTCTCTGTGGATTTTACCTCGGATGTCCATTTGAGGCCAGCTGTCAACTTCAGGTCGTCTGTCCAATGCATCCGTGGGCGGCCTCTAGGGCGTTTACCGAGCCACGGACGCCAGAACAGGAGCTTGTTGCTCCATTTGCCATCCGTTGCTCTCGCCACATGAGCTGCATAGTCCACTTTAGCCCTGCGATGCGTTGTACAACATCCGCAACCTACTAGCTATTAATACCTAATAAATAAAAACCTACTATTTTCAGAACCTTCCAAATATTTCACCCTAAGCCAGTTTGTTTAGCGCTCCGCCTTTTTGCCACTCTGATTGATATTGGCGCAATTTCATGACACATTATATTTTAATGGCCATTTTATTAATTATTTTTAATGTTTTTTAGTGCGACATCCATTAATACAAATATGCAATTGACAAACGTCATTCACACAGTTAATTATTTTAGTTACTGTGAAACACGTGATATAAGTTTTATATTATTTTATTGTCAGTGATTAAAAAGGAGATTTTCAAAAATGGCAAGAATTTGTGTATTGCTGATTTCGTTTCTTGCTTTTTTTGTAAATTTTGTGCTCGGCGAGGGCCACAGTTTCGGATATAATGTGGAGTGGCATTTAGACCTAAACGAAGGATTACGATTAGCCAAGGCACACAATAAACCCATCATGGTTGTCGCTCAGGAACCCTGGTGTCCCAGGTGTTTGGATCTCGGAGACGAATTCGCTGACAGCAAAGAAATTACGAAACTCTGTAAGAAGTTTGTCATGGTGATTGGAGGAACCAATGTTGTAAAGTATTCATATCCTGCAATGCAAGATAATTATGTTCCAAGGTAAGAAATTAACTTTGAACTCGCAATATTAATAGCCTAAGATGCGGCCGTCAAAAATATCACCATCTGTTTTTTGATCAAAATGTCGTTTAAAGCTCGGGGCACAACTATGACGTCACGGTATTTACCGCGGCATTGAGGTACAAAATCGCATGATAAAATTTTAAAACTAGCGTTTTTTTTAAAATTTTTTGGGGTTAATTTCGCTTCATACAAAGAACTTTTACTTTCATTCCGTAGATTTTAATGCATATTATCAATACAAAAAAAAAACTGCGTCTTTCGGGAGCAGCAAAATTTACATTGCAACCTTACTTTAAAAAATTTCGCTATTTACTCGTGATGAGAATAACTGTTTTAAATTCTATTCAAATTTTATTTATTATAGCCTCTGGTGAAGGGGACCCCGTGTTTCATTTTGCACCGATGCCCCGCGAGCTGCCTTGTTATGCCACTGGTATGCTTCACAATTAAAAATTCGGTGTTGATTACTACCTATTTCTTTTTAATTTTATTTTCAGAATATATTTCATAACGCCTGAGGGACGCATAATGGATGAAATTTACAACAAACGTGGAATCAAACGCTTCAAATATTATTATGCTAATGTTCCTCATATCCTCAAAAATATGGAGGTATGCCTCAAAGCCGTAAATAAGAAACAGAATCCCAATTAAAACCAAACAGTCACTACAAAGAAACCATAGAGGGAGTCATCAATCTTTAAAATGACCAAATTGCAAACAATATAGTACTAATGATGTTGTAGGTTTTCGCAGCATGGTATATATATTCTTCCTTCAAGGTTGGTGTTGGCTGCGTGTCTGTTGATTTTCTCTAGCTTTCGGCAGCAGTATCGCAGCCAACACCCGAACAACCTTGAAGGAAGAATAAACATAGTACTAAGAATGTATAAAAGAGACTCACGCACAACGAATAACATCATTTCAAATCCAATTATTCAATACACAATGTCTGGAATCAAAATCATATGCAATATTTAATAAAAACCTATTCCATTAAAAAATACTTTACTTTTATAAATTGCTAAGTATAGACAATTTTAGACAAAGTCAATAATAGTATCACAATTTCATCAATGTAATAGGTAGCCTCAATACAGACGAATGTCTAGTGAGGCACCACTCATATCCATAATGAACTTAACTTTTATTTTAGCTGTTGAAATATTTATATCCAATGTGCACATTTAATTAAATATAAATGTATTATTATTATTATTTATTAAAAAAAAATCATGATTTTAAACTAAGAAAAGACAATAGCAGATGGACATCCAGACTCGTAAAGTTCAAAACATGGGCAAACAGAAGAGGCCTCGGAAAAGATCGGTTGACGACGTAACTTCGGTACCGGGTGGACAATGGGTACGAAATATGAGTAGGCGAGCAACAGGGAACAGGGACTGGAAACGTTTGGAAGAGGCCTTTATCCAACAGTGGAAAGATCAAGGTTGAAGAAGAAGACACTGAGCAGTTGTGAGACGACAATCTTATACAATATACTTTTGCTGAATAATTTCCCAATTGAAAGAGTAATCATCCAGTGGTGAACTGTTTAAGCGCAGAAGTGATGCGATTACCATACCTACGAATTTTTATACGTGTATAAACGGGGATGGAGGAATTCCCTGACTTATAATACCTGATATCCGAGCAAAAGTGAAACGTGTATGTGAACACGTTGTCGAAATTGTCCCTTCTCAGCTACGAGCTCGGAAGTTTCAAGTTTCCCCTCCCCAAGTTGAAGATTTCACCGCCAGTGGGTGGGAATCCTGAATACGAGACATGCCTCTAATAATACTCCTCGAGAGTGAAGTATACCCTAATGCTTTATGTTTTGGTATGCCTACTATTTTTCATCTCCTATTGCGTTAACTGTTACTGGTTACGTAATTAACAAATTATTATACAACATCTTACACATGTCATGTCGACGGATGAGCTATGATGAGAGGTAATAAAATATTGTAGGTCTGTACGTGGTGGGCATGTAGATTTACAATATATTATTGTAGTTGTTGAATTTTGGCCCGAGGCAGCGGAAGATGTGAAATGGAGGTGATCCAAATGCCGTTCTAGATCATTGACCAGATGATGTAAAGTAAAACATTACTTCCCTTGGAGAGATCACTCGCAATCAATTATGTAACCACTATTATTGGAATTTTATTGTTAACAATGATTCTACTGTCGTGTCTTGATCTAAGAGCGGTAGGTCTTATAGATCTAGCAGATAACCATCGTCAACATTTAGGTACTTACCTATTTATTACTTTATTTATTTAATCGTTAAGTGAACAAGAAATGCATATAAACATAAAAAATGGACATTGTACAGATTATAAATAGTTGTTCACTAGGGCGAACTTATCGCAGAACTGCGATTTCTTCCAGTTAACCCCAGGGGAAAAAAAGAAATTAAATAAAAATGTGTAAAAAAATATATAACAGGCGCGAAGGTACCTAAGAATACGATTCCCATCGAGTTACCTATTGGATAAAATGGTAGGTATAATAGTGTCTAATCTGACGTAATCCAATAATGAATGTTAGCCCCGGCTTCCCTTCTGCAGAAATCCCCTCTTCGTCACTGATATATACTTACATAGGTACATATATGAGAGAAAAATAAAAATTAGAAACAAAATGCATACATGCATAAAAACATATATAGTTGAATCTACGATTTAGTCCTATGGTTCAGGTGCTGCATTTGACACCAACATACATACTTTTAACATTTACAATACTCCATGAAAAAAAAATCAATCAAAAACAAAACTGTAAAATTTGTGAAAAACGTAAAACAGACATACAATAATAAAGACATCTTCGATTAGTTGCTTAAGTCAGAAAGTAAAGGAATGAACGAAATCCTGTATTAAAGAGTGAATAAAAATAATTCGACCCAAGATCTTCGTGTGAGGAAACTAAGACGGCACAGGAAGAAGAATCAGATCTTGTAAAGAGCGAAGGAAGTCTCTAAGTGCCGGAGTAATGAAATGTAAGTAGCAGAGGTATAGTTACATATTACCTATTGATAATGTTGGTATCATTTGGTATCAGTAGTCTTTGACCGGAGCGGAGGAAGTGATTCATTAAAGATACCGTTCCACAGATTGAATCAGATTCTCATTAAGGTTTCCGGTTATGGTCACGTATGCCCACCTCCTCAGTCCTCATCTCAGCATTGCGGAGATACACGATTATAGTGACTGGATACCTATCTGTATTATTACTCTGTGACCCAAGATGTTGTAAAGATTAGTACCTAACCTAACCATTTGGTAACGAGGTAAAATAACCGAGAAAATAAGTAAAGAAAAGATGACTACAAGCCTTATGATCACATCCAAATCGACAATAGGTCTAATACTGTGGTTAATTAAGTTCAAGCTAACTAAAATAAACGATCTCTTTTCAATAATTTCACAATAAAATGAACTTTAATTTCACATTAGTTTGATAAGTTACAGAATTGAACCAAATGTTTCCGTATATTTCTACTTGTCTTCGTAACTTTTTAATGAAATCGATTTTGACGATTCGGCAACAAAGAACATAATAATAGTATAGGGTTATAATAAGAAATGATATAGGTAGGGTTTCAGAGGAAATAAATAAAATTTCATAGTTTGTAGGTGCTTATACAAAGTGTGAGAAAAAAATTAGGATAATTGGTGACAGACCAAATGCTTTTAATAGTTTGGGGTTATGGACAAGGCTTGATTTTATTGGCCTAATAAAGGTCTGATAACCAAAGGTCACAATGGTTTTACAAGAGGACCAGTCAGACGAGCTGAAAAGAAAGATGAAAACATAAATTAGTAGTGAGTACATGGTTGGCGCAGTTGGTTAAGGCGGCAGTCTCTCAAGCGGGAGGTGCCAGGTTCAAACCCCGGCGCTGGCGATGTATTCCACACTTTGCGATACAGGCTTTTAGCCTAGTGCAAGGTGTGCAGGAAAGTATTTGGGTTTGTGTATACAAGGCCAGATCCTTTAAAAAAAATAATAATAAATAAACATATTGCATTTTTATTTTAAATTGTTGTGAGACGATTTTGTGGAAGCACATTTTCACAAAAAAAAAACTGTATTATCACAAAACTGTGTTTTTTTCACCTTATTGAAAAACAGTGCTAAGAGTCACAGGTCTGCCCATTAAGCATGAGGCATTGTGTTAATACTAAATACGTAGAAAGTGGAAGAAAAACAGTGTTATGTATTTTATTTTTACTAAGATTAATTGCAAATTTTGTTATGGGGTAAATTCAATACACAACTGTTGCCACCGTATTAAAGGAAGTAACTCGTTAGATTATATTACAACTGATTGCAACAAAAAAGTAGTGTGAGTAGCTCTAATATTCAAATGGTACACCGATTTAACGAGACTAGGAAATGATTAGAAATGAATTTACACGATTGTAAAGATAATATCAGTCAGAATAAAGATAGGAAATGTTATCTCTTCAAATAAAGTGGAATTAACAAACAACAATTAGGAATTTAATAGATCAGGCTATATTTTGCGAAACGAATAATTGCTGATCGCCATCAATACTGAATCGTCACCATACGAGTAGATAGAAGCTTTATTACTGAAAAATGTAGTGATGTTTAAATGATTAATTTTATATTCAAGAAAACCAAAAGGATCTGCCAGAATTATTTATGAATTAGACCTCATAGATTTTTTGTTCCCAAAGTATTCAGTGCCTCTATCTAGTTTGTGAGGACGATCCCCACCCCCCACCGCCCTAGCCCTAGAGCCCCTCCGCAGAAGAAAAATGGTAGAGACACTGAAAGTATTTTTGGTAGAATGTACTTTCGCTGAGCATGACTTTAATGTGTCCCGTCTTCGAACCCACATCTTAATTATACTCCCTAGTTTTTTTTTTACTTAATGGCATTCCACCCATAAAGAACGAGTGATCTCTGATACTCTCTAGTTCATACTAATTAATTTATCAAAATAGGTAATGGTCAGAGACTTAAAATAACAACCCTGTTAATGTCAATAACTCTGAAAGAAGTGGACGTCACAAGAATTTGTGAAGATATGAAGATGTACTGCTTTTGCTTTCTCTCTCTCTTCGGTCGTGTTGCTCATTGCTGATACGAGGACAGCGATCCCCTAACACCCGTTGCCGGACAATCTGTCGCCACACGGTTCTCTCCCTCGCAAGGTGCATGGCCCTGTAGATGGAAGGGGCCACAGTATGCACCACCTGATCGGTTCATCTCATAGGTGAGCGTCCTCTTGGTCTTCGTCCGGTGTTTTCCCTACTACGATTAATTTCTCGAGACTTTCTTCTCCTCTTCGAGTTATATGACCAAAATACTGGACAATTCGTTCTAGGCAGATCGACGACAATTGCTTTCTATTATGTTGTAATGAAAATTTCTTATGTGTTAATGTGACACAAAGCCACTGTTCAGTGGTCAGTGGCCACTGCCAGTGGTGTAGGTTACATTGTGTTGTGACTAGTGAAGCGTACTTCCTTGTGGTAAGAAGATACTCTCTCTGTCCCAAGCCACTTCACCAGGGCCAGATTTACACTTTTCACAGGAATAGACCCTGACTTTTTCGCCACCCCCCTCCCCTCCCTCGCAGTATTTTTTTATCCAATAAAGAACGCATCATTTGGACATTCACAAATGAGATTTAACATTCAGAGATAAGAAACCAGTAGGAAACTCTATTTTATCTGTAAGTGACTTGTTTGTTGTTTCGAGCGAGCAAATGCCGCCCTCCGAAGGTTGCAGCCCATAGTCTCCAGCCTACACAGCCTTTAGACAATACCGGACCTGCACTTCACGCATCACTTCAGATGCTGTTCTCCAATATCAACAAGTTACCAGAGGTACCTAATCTAATACACATCTATCACGATGCACGTGTGTGAGTCCCCTCAATGTATCTGCGCAAGTATGTAGGCAGATCTATATTTCATATCATACTATGCCTACTAGAAATTTGTAGGTAGGTAAATGAAAATGCAAAATGGGTACAGTTTGTCAAGAAAGAGATGGTCTTTAATGAGAGATGGTCTTTAATATACCTAATTAGGTATTACTAATGATTTCCTCATTTGTCGCTCTATTGTAGGTACCCACCTACCCACCTACTCTCCTATTTCGTAAATTTACTTCTAATTGTTACTGTATGAATCGAATGGACGATTTTTCATAGATAAGACTGTACAGTGTGGTATATACGTACCAACCAGCGACACAATATATTAAGTACTACCTAGACAGAGTACTCAATGCTAAAAGTGTAACAAAACTGGTGCCCACAAACTGTCAAATCGTATGGAAAATTTTGACAGTTTGTGGGCAACGGTTTCGAAATTTTGCTCTCATAGTTAAAAACTGTATTAGTTTTAACTTTAATTAGGACTAAAACGATAGTTTTAAAGATGTTTTAGTTTTTATTATTGATATCTTGTTAATATAGTGTGAGCTTTGCGATTCTAAAATACCAAAAAGTGCCATGCGTGAAATTGCGTCACTTCCGTTCTATTGAAGATACATAGAATCAGACCTCTAGGTTCCAACCAATAAATTTTAGGTACACATATACATTACGTGTACCTAGTATTCCATATTCCAATCTGTAGTAATTACAATAATAACTAAGTACTTAAGTAGATATGCAGATTGTAGGTAGGTATACAGTGTGTATCTCAGTGTACGTTTGACCGATCACCTGAACGCTTCCGGGTAGTTACCTCACAACCGAATAAGATACATCAACAATTTCATACCAACGAACAAACATTCAAGACAAACATGCATACATGAGTAAATTGTATGTAGACTCTCAAAACAATGGCTCACGCACAACACAGCTAACGTCGAAAAGACGGGCTTAACCTAATGAAACTGAATAACTGAAAATAATCTTTCTCGTGCTGAGACAGTAATTTTTTCACTCAGTAGTCAAAAATATAGATAGGCGTTACGACGTAACCCTCGAATCTGATTAACTCGTTTCACTTCACTAGCGGATCCAGGGGAGAGGTTAGGGGACTGAAGCCCCCCAGTACTTTATATACAACTAATTTCCGAAGAATCACATTATTACCAGATCGTTTTCTCATCATGTCATGAGTTTTCTAAAACTATACTACATTGTTTTTTTTTTAAAAAATGCGAATGCCTGCGGCGCAATTTTTTCATACATTTTTTTATTTAAAGTAAATAAATCAAACGTTAGTTATTGGTTTTATGACCCTCTTCACACAGTCTCAAAAAAGTCGCCTGGGGCGCCATTCATATATTTAATACCTACCGCAAGGTCATATTTGCATGTGACGACCTACAGCTCTCCCCAAAATTGAATCCTGGATCCGCCACTGTTTCACTTTGTGCCCAGTGGCCAACGTTGATAAGCTCACTATAGCAAATTCTGATGTGAATCCAGTGCGTACCTAAGGATTAGTCATGTCCATATTTCGCAAATGTCCACAACATTAAAAAAAAGTACGCGATATAAATAAAGCACAATTATCTTGATTTGAACATTGTTCGGAAGTGTATTAAAAACTTGTTAGATCTTTTGATATGAACTATATGGAACAAGATACAAAAATAGCTTTCACACAAAAAGGTTTAGTAATGTCCATTGATGATTTATAAATTCTTGTCAATGAATGACCCTCGCTTGCAAAGTGTCTTTAATTTGTTTGTAAAATTTCCGTCTTATCTGTAATTAATCCCGATGGCCTTGACTGTTCTTTCAGTCGTTACTCGGAAGCTATCACTTTATGTAGATTGGTCACTCGTAAATAAATAAAAAAACTACACTATTATAGGTAAGTATATTATTATAGTATGTAAAGGTATCTATGATGTCCTGCATGAGGTAACAATTGACTAATCAGGGGTGTTTTTCATATTTTTTTGAGAAATCTATTCAAGACATAAAAAATCTTTCATGGTCATTCCCTAAATAAAGGTTCAATGTACCTACTCTTTTCCCGAAGCATATTTGGTCAGGTTGTCCAGATCTAAGGTCTACCGTTTTTAGATTTTTTTGAAAAGTCAGTGTGCCTAATTGCCTATTCTTATATAATGAAATAAATGTACAATAGGTAATATATGCCATCGTGTGTCTAAATATTTTGCAATAATACTGATGCCACCCATCCATTATTTAAGATGTGGCAAGGTGTAATAGGTAAGAAAGTCACCATGTACCAGTATAGAAACTCTCAGCTCCGTATGTTGTGATGGATGGGCATTGGGCGTACATAACTTCTTTATTCTATTGTATGATAATATCCTAGTCAAACTAGGTATGTGTGTGCAAAGTGTCCTTCCGTAACGTATCAATCAACGGATCTTTGGAGTTTGGAAGAAACTCGTGGATTGAAAAAAAAAAGCATGCGGCAATCTAAAGAGTATAAAAGGCGAAGTCATTAGACTCGTAAGTATGGCGGCGTGGACACAGTGGAGAGAACTCCAAACCCCTCTACCAAGATAGACTTCTTGCTTCTGCCACATGTAATGACCTACCTAATCTGACATGGTGCTGGTATCGTATATCCTCATGACTGAGGGTCGCGACTCTCATTCCCGCAGTTGACGATCCTCCTCCACGAGTCTCTATCCATGGCCAGATGTGCGGCCTCGTGTAGAGTGATGTTTGTGGCTACCCTCACTTGGTCGCTCCAACGCATCGGCGATCTGCCTCTCGGCCTCCTGCCTTGTACACTGCCTAGCATTACCGTTATTTCTAGGTTGGTCTCTCTCTGATCTGACATACAAATAAAAAAAATGTAACTACGGCTTCCCTGCTATACCTACTTATAATGTTTGTCGGTTAATTCCTTCCCTGTATTTGGTCAGCAAGATCGTGCCAGGTTTGGATACCTAAATTTTACTAAATTTATTTCGAAATAGCATCTCATAGCGTTCCCCTTGTAAGGTTCAGGGTAAGCAGAGTATGCCAGATAAGGTGATGTCACTCGTTACTCCAAGTGGTGGGAAATACCTTCATGGTATCGATGGATCATTAATAAACATTCGTCAGTTTTGTCGGAAATGCCTGAGCCACGAAAATAATGTATTAGGTATATTAGACATGTAATTTCATTACGTAAAACCGACTAGTCACCCTACATACTCGTACAATATAGTATTACAATGGTACATATTCGTGTTACTTTTATGCTAATGCACATATCGCATTGTCATCCAACTCATAACGTAATCACACTAGAAATGTGTTAGCTATCTCACTTACAAGTTTTACGAGCACCTGGCTATTACGGAACACTCGAAAGAATGTCAACAACTAAAAGAATGTCAACAGCAATTTTTAGAGAGACGAAGGACAAAAAAGAAACCCCTGTGATACATTGCGGGCAGAAGCTTCAGGATCGGATAGGATCAGAAATGAGACTATACGATCCTTATGCGACATTGAGAATATCAAAGGTGGAAAGAAGTAGATAGAAATAGGGCTTCTGGAGAGACCATGTTAAACGAATTAACGACATCAGACTTGCAAAAATTGTCAAGACCGAAAACCCTACTGGAAGGCCGCCATAGAGACGGAAGGACAACTGGACCTCCTCATCCCAGAAAACTCGACGTCACAAGTAAAAGAAGAAGCTCAGACGAAACAATGTGGTCCGATAGAAACTCCTTCAGATTAGTAGCTATAAACGCCAAGTGTTTCTGTTTCTACTACTCTTGTATAGATGGCAGTAGTATACATATGCGTACTGTAGTGCGAACGTCGTCGAACAAGAAAACAAATCACTGAATCGTCCGGTTTTGTTTACAATATTTTGCTTACAAAAAATCGGGTCTTGTGAATTTTTGGTACGTTTTTCCTAGATATTATAGGCCGATGGAGTATTAAGAATCCAGTTTTGAACAAATTTCCAGTCACCCTGAAAAAAAAAAACATAAAAATATACCCTTTTCTAATGCTATTCCATATAACTTTTATTATTTGGCATTTTAGAGCCGCATTTGGCGTTTTCCTGATTTGTTTTTTTTTTACGCGGAGGCATGACTTTGCCAACACACTTCTCAGTATTATCAGCCAGAAGAGTCTACATATTATCATTCATGATTCACATATAAACTCATCAGCCTAATACTGGGAAAAATTCACCTATCCAGATATCACGGATATCACAGGATTAGGCTCAGATAAACTTCCAAGAAATATTATTTTGCTGTGTAAAATTTTGTAATCAAATATATAAGAATGGGGCTGATTTTGTAAATTTAATTTTTATTAAAGTACTTACAAAAAACTGAAAAAAAAAACACCATCAGCTGTTCGTAACTGTATGATATTCAACACAGTTTTCCATAGTGCAACTTGTAAATTCCTAACTCTGACAAAATTGATAGTTTGAGAAATTTGTCAATGTTTCGTAGTAAAGATACCTACCATTAGTTAGGGTTAGTTGGCAGAAATCGCAACACTGCGATAAGCTCGCCCTAGTGAAGCAATGTTGTGATTTATATTTGAAATGTTAACATGTCTCTGTGTCTTGTTCACCGAAAGTGTAAATAAATTAGTACTAACACTAACTACAGATTCCTAGAATACTAGTATGTATTATGATAATGTTCAATCACTAGCGGATCCAGAGGGGGCTAGGGGGCTGAAGCCCCCCCCAAACCATGAGTGACAGTACTTTATATGCAGCAAATATAGGGGGGGGGGGGTGCTGTCTTGGTGCCGACCCTGATGTATGCTAGTGAGACGTGGACGTGGATGAAGAAGGATGAATCAGGGTTGAATGCAGTAGAAATGAGGTCATTAAGAAGAATGTGCGGGAAAACGCTGAGAGATAAGATAAGGAATGAGGTTATTAGGGAAATGAGTTACTGCAAGACTGGTGTAGTGACAAGAATGAAAGTAAACAAACTAAGATGGTTTGGGCATGTTGAGAGAATGAATGATGACAGGATGACAAAAAAGATATATCTGAATGAGCGAAGAGGGGTGAGAAAGCGCGGCCGTCCGAGAGTGACCTGGTCCGATCATGTCGACCAGATCCTCAAGGATGGACGCATTTTGAGTAAAAGGAATCGGAGAGCGTGTATGACTAATTGCATGAATGCGACGGAAGCTAGGAGTGTGTGTAAGGATAGGGCTGTCTGGCGCTCTGTCCTCTCTGCCTACCCTGCAAGGGATGTGGCGTGAGGGTATAGATAGATAGATAGAAATATAGGGGTTTCAGCCCCTTAGCCCCCCCCCCCAAAACGTTGAGTGACAGTACTTTTTACCATGTGACGACATTCAGCCCCCCCCCCCCCAAATGAAAATAAATAAAATAAAAAAATAAATGAAAGTAGATACCCACTGGTACATAGTTAATCTATATTCAATAAATATGTACACTGTACAGTTTTATTATTGTCCTAATATTTTATGCTATGTCATCTTTATAAGAAGAAAATATAAGGTGCGCCCAAATCTCTCACATCTACTAAGTACATCTATTGTACAGTATACTTAGTTGAAATAATAATAAATTGTATGTTACAAAGTACTATATGACTATCTGTACAAGTGTGTATTGTAATACTACGAGTATATCGCTCTTTAGTCTTCGTAAGACCGAAATAAAGAGATATTATTTTTCGAGAAGTGTTGTTATTTTTACATTTACCGCGAGAAATGGAATTATTTTTCCATACTTATATTCACTTCATAAAAACGGACAGTTTTTAATACCTGCATACACATTTTAATTCGTAAACATAATATAAGTAACTGAACAAAAGCAATGTCGTATTCTTACCTACAAAATGGTTAGCTGGATTTCGTTGTTTAATTAATAACTAGAGGGTACCTACCCGTGAAAATCACGGAGGCTTGCTTATTACTATTCCTATTACTATTCCACCCTTCAAAGTTCCTCGAGTAAACACAGGAAGATCACAAGGCTCTGTCTTTTCCCCGTCTCTCCAATATCGTCATGAAATTCGTAAGACCAGATTCATATTGTCGACTTTTTTAGTTGGCACCCACCCCTGAAAGCCACAAAACTCCTCTTACATGTCTATCTACATACATAGGTACTTTACACACATTTAGATGGTGGGTACTTTAAATAGTTCGATTTGCAATCTTTACGTGTATAGGTACGTACCATATAGTACGTATGAGAATTCTATTTTTTTAATTTTCTGTCACGTTGTATAAAATGGTACCTACTTACTTGATTATTTCCACGAAAGAAATATTTCAAAACTATTTTCCTTCGTAATTTCATTAGTAGGTAAGGTACGGTACTATTCACTGCCACCTAGATAGTCTTTCTCTAGCCATGCTGTAGAAATTTAGGACCACCGCGGCACCGCTTCGTTGCGGCGTTGCCCTTTTCGTTGCTAAGAATATATGATAATGACAGAAAATAACAACTGCTTAACAACGTATAAAAAAGTCGTAATGTCGTGCAATTTGAATCTGCCGTGTTATTTTACAATATTTAAAATAAATGTATATTTAAATAAATATATTTTACAATATATAAAATAAATGTAATTTCTACATATCCCAATCAAGTCAAGATAAAGGTAAGATCTTTATTAAGGTATTTATTCGTATACTAGGTATATAGTATGTTATGATGTGTAGCTGAAGTCTTGTGAGTTTTAACTTGTTTGACTGAATTATTAACTATTGTAATTATAAAAAAATATACATAAATAGGGATATAACTGAAGAAAGGCAGGGTTTTTAACCATCTTATCTTTTTCTTTACCTTTCCAAAACCTACCAAATGACATTTGTTCGAGTTGATTTAACATTATGGATCAATAATTTAAACCTCCGGTCCGGGGCCGGATATTTTAATTTTATTTACTGTGGTGTACTTCTCTCGAGTTGATGCGACTTTATGTACATTGCGAAATTAAAGTTTTATTTCAATAAATATCAGAATATTCAAGGTCAATCGAAATCACCTGTACCTACTTATCATATCCACTTCACAATTAATAAGTAATATGTATATATTTTTGCAGATGTCAGATGATGGTGACAATCAAATCATGACGATAAAATGTAACACTCAATCCCAATGACAATTTATATTGTGAAGCCAGTGTCACATGGTTTTACAGCTTACACAACTGAAAGACAAGGAATATATCCTGAAGCTACATTACCTTCACCAATAGCAAATAAATAGGCTGGTGAAAAAGTATATCCCTTCTTCTTGCGTACATGAAATACATAGCATAATTTGTGCATTTTTACATTTTATTAATTCCTTTTGTTAAACATTATGAGTTCAATAAATAAATATGATTCTTTTACTTGAAAAAACCTTTGTTTTTAATGATACCTTTGTTGGAGTTTAATTTGATGAGAATTTCATTATATTCTGTGACTATATTTGCACCGGCGCAGATCATATACCTATTACCTACTCTGTTGCGTTACTAGGTTTGACAGAACTGCTAATGAGAGGGTTTTTTTTAACTATGAAACTATTCTATATCTACCTATTTCAATCTTAATGTAAATATGTTTCTTTTACTTGAAAATAATTTTGTGATAATGATATCTTAGGAGGTTAAATTTGATAAGAAATATTTGCATTTTGCGACTTCATTACTTATTATCACAGGACCACGCATTACATATATTCTATTATGAAATTTGACAGGAGTGGTGGTCCGATTTGATCATTTTGCTATGTTGCCAATTGTTACAGCATGGCTAGAGTACCTACTCTAGGAGGCGTTGTACTATTCGATATTTCAAATTTTTCATTCATAAAAGTTTAAAAAGTGAGGCTTCGACGAAAATTTCTAGCCACCAACGAAGGCGTCGCTGCTTTAAATTTACATACATATTCATCTAGCTTGCAAAATTTTCCAACGGGCAAGCGTTACATACCTACATGACTTGGATAATAGGAGTATTATGTAATGGAATTATTATGTAAGTACTGAGAAAACTGAAAGAGAGAAATAAGTTCACATAAACAAAATGTTTGAATATAGAAAAACATTGCTGTAAGATTATTTTCAGTATCATTTGCGCTACTTTCTAATCCCATATGCATTCATCCAACTAAAAAACCCTTTTGTGCGCAGTAACGAGCAAGTTTTGACTATCAATTTTAAAATGAAAAATGCTTCCTGTATGCGTCTGCTTAAGTTGTATTTCCTATGAAAACATGTGCGCATATAAAACTATTCACAATATTCCTAGGTTTAAAAGTTAGATGAAACGGGTTTACACACACTATGTAGAGGTGTTATAGGTATACCTTAATACATTATTATATTATAAGAAGTGATGTTATGTTGTTCAAATCTTGTATGCAAGAGGTTGTCTATAGGTACTAATAATATAATGAGTGTGTAGGTATGTACATTTGTTAGGACAGGAGTAAGAAACACAGTGTTTACTACTTCAGAAATAGGATTATGGGTTGATGATATTATACCTACTTGCTTACATATTGTCCCCCACATAAACCCACCTCCACCCCTAGATGTTTCAGGAACTTTAGCTCCTATATCATCAAGTCTTTTAAGCAAAAACATTTTTTCAAAGGAGGGCTCAAGGTTCGCCGGAAGGGCTCCCCTCAACAAACCCCTCCCGAAACTACTTTGAACACCCTGAATGTTCCTTGGAGGAGACTCTCACTGCAAGGATCTACACACTACTACATTTTTTTTCTTAGAAACTATCATTACGTATTACTACGTACTAAATCTTAATCTCCAATGTACACTGTGCACCTTTTGAAAAAAGCTTTAGCATACTTGTACATTGAAGGAAAATTCCGCGAGCTTAAAGCCCTCCACATCCCCGGGTAGCTCAGGCGCATTAATAGCGACCTCTTTACCTGCACTTCTAGGCAAACTTTATTAAGAGGTGAGCCCAGAGCCCCCCGGCAAACCCCACCCCTAAATTACGTTTCTTCAGTGTCCTTATCCAAGGAGGTTATAATTCATTCTTACACTTGTACAGCTATCTATATACCCTCACGCCGCGTCCCTTGCAGGGTTGGCAGAGATGACAGAGCGCCAGCCTGCCCTATATCCTTACACACGCTCCATATAGTCTCCGTCACATTCATGCAATTGTCATACTCGCTCTCCGATTTATTTTACTCAAAACGCGTCCATCCGTGAGGATCTGGGTGACATGATCGGTCCTGGATTCCTGTCGTATACCTCGTAAATCTGGGAACATAGTTATTATAACGTTTTAATTCAAATTATTTTAACGCATATCTATACGTATGTAAGTATTTTGGAAGTACGGAGGTATGAAAATATTGTATAGTATAGGTGTATCTAGTAATGCTCACTAGGGCGAGCTTATCGCTATTATACCAATCTCTTCCAGCTGACCCAATGAGTTTGGTTTTATTTTGATAAAACCAGATCCATTAAAAAAATGTTTGATATCTCTGAGCTGACATCATCAGTTCGTTCCATCGGAACCCAGGCCCCGACCCCCATCACGGGGCCGCATTCCTGTTACCTGATCACCGGATGTAAAGAAGTGTCCAATTAAGAAGTCAGCATACCAGGCACCATCGATTGCTTGACGAAAAAATATCATCGTACCTACTTAGAAAATATAATAGCTATTGGTATCTAATGGATTGCGTAAAGTGCAAAAAAGCAAGAAATAAATAAATAAAACATTAGCGAAAACCCGTTTTAAATATTTTATTTATTGTTATTTATTTATAAGTATTTGTTCATCTCAACATATTCATAAATCATAACATAAATACTACATACATCAATACATGTGTAATATACTTAATGAAAAAACATAGTACCTACAATGTTATAATTTCTTAGTATTGATTCAATTTTGAACTGTGCAATCTACGAAAGCGCTTGAGTTTCAAAAGCGATACGTGAAAAATGGTTCCCGGATTGTAACCCATAGGAATATTGCTCAACATGAATAAATCCCAAAAATGACAAAAGCCCTTTAGAAATTTGCTCAAGGGATAAAAGCCCAAACTTTCTAGTTGGATTCCAGTAGATGAATTCTTTATAAAATGTTGACTATTTTATTGTCTATCCCATTTCAGATCCGCTTATTTATTTGTCTATTTTCTAATCTATAGTAGTTTCTAACACACTGAAAGAAATCGTATACTAATAGATAAAATTAATTTTATTTTCAAAATCCAATTAGATTTGAGCTTTTGTCCCTTGAGCAAATTTCTGAAGGGTTTTCGTCTTTTTTGGGATTTATTCATGTTGAGCAATATTCATATGGGTTTTTATCCGGTCACGGTGCAAAATAAACAAAGTGTGAGTTTTTGTCATATTTCAATAAAAGTTTGTTTTAATACCTACTAGTCATCTGAAATCTCGACAGATTTAAATATATACCTACAGCTAAATTGCGAACTTTTCATCAGGCGTATTATATACGAGAAACCATCAGAATCATTCACCAACTCCAGTTCCGTCTGAAAACGTGTAAAAAAGTTTATTAACAAAATATTTTCAAATTTCAAATGCTTACATCCGAAGTTCCTTTCATAAGTGAGTTAACCTTATTTCACTATTTTAATGTGAAGCCCTGTTGGTGATTGTAATGTACCTGCTGATTAAACCTGATCCTCCGTGCACCTGTGTTGAGGTCTGTCTGAGGAGAAGGGTTAAAGTGTAGGTATTTATACGTAATCTGGATTCCTCTCGAGAACTTGATACCCGTC
Organism: Ceraclea dissimilis; assembly: GCA_963576895.1. Taxonomy (NCBI): domain Eukaryota; kingdom Metazoa; phylum Arthropoda; class Insecta; order Trichoptera; family Leptoceridae; genus Ceraclea; species Ceraclea dissimilis. Next base: position 5,291,633 of record OY756360.1, read on the forward strand.
AAGTCTGGTGACTATCCTTGCCTGCTCAATATACCTATATAATTTTAGGGTAATCAAATCAGGAACAAATACCTCGTGATCTGCGATTGATGACCTGCCTTAAAGAAAGAACAAATACGGATGCCTTTAAGGTAACCGGTAATTGAAAATATACAGATGTCTTAACCACACTGCACTGTACAATAATACATGTAACATAATATGAATACAACATTGATTATGAAACTTCACACCTGGCATTGTGGATAGTAGCACCAATGAACTAAAGTAAGTGTGTGATAAATTTACTTTACTAAGAAATAATTTAAAAAAAGTCTTGTTTTAGTTAGTACGCACATAAAGTTAGAAAATTGGACGTAATGTCGTGATGCCATAGATCGATGGAACGAAAACCGTGCGCAATAAAATCGAGAATCAAGAGTTAAAAATGCACGTGTGGATTGAAACGAAAAAATATTTCGGTAGTTAAGTATACGAGTATAATTTGATATGAAGATATTTGAAATATTTGAGGGATTTGCATCTGATTTGTGAAGTTTTCTCACGACTATCGATGGGTAATCAAATATTCGGCTCCTGCTAATCGTGCTCAAGGAACATAATAACTAATAACAATACAAACTATATTTCCTGTTCTTTTCAAAGTTGCCGAAATCAATTTTGTAAATATTTTATAATCACTCATAATGTGTGCCTGAGAATATAAAATTCTTGCCCCACTTCAAACCTACCAGGCACTCTATTTTCAGGCTGTTAATTTCTTTCACTAGCCAGAAAATTTAGATCCTAGATTATGTATATCCAGAACAATTATCCATCCACCGCTCTCATTCCGTTAACATTTGCCAGTTCCAGATTGTAAGTTACCTCGTCATCCGAAAAACCCGAATAAGTACAGTGGTTCCATAGTTACAATAAGTTACAATAGTTCTAAGATTACAATAAATGTCCCGATGTGGCACAGAACATCCCACTTTTTTAATTTGTCCTTCATGTTCTGAGTCTTTCCTTGGGCTCTCTTGAGGAGTTTAGGACCCTCTTTTATATTTTCTCACTCTTTTATATTTTTGTCACTCAGGGATATTAAAGAGCCTTTTGTTTAAAGTATTATTAAGGAACATCAGTTTAGAATAGTTAGTTTGAAATTTGAATAGCCCTGAATCAATCGGCTCCTAGATACGGTCTGCTCAAGATAGGAAGCTGTGGAGATCTATGGGAGAGGCCTTTGTTCAGCAATGGACCCATGAAGGCTGAAGATGATGCTGAATAAATCTAGGTCCTAGATTGTCTGTGTATTAAACAATAAATATGCAAATGTTTATTTAATTTGATATTTCAACCCCTGTACACCCAAATAACTCTGAAATCCTTTTCCATCAAGAAGCAATTCATTTGGTTGTGACTAAAAAAGGATAATTTAAAAACCAATCCCATAAAAACGTCATTAGATGGACCCTGTACCAGGTACCTACCCACAATATAATCAAATCAAATCACAGGTAGTCCAATGCATTTAAATAGCTTTATTGTTTTGATCTATTTCCAAATTTGTAGGTACTAGGATCAAACTATTATTATTGTTAAATTGATGTGGATCAGATGTTCTCAAACTCAGTCTTATTCAAAGATTCAAAATGCTTGTCTCACTCCATCGCCATACTCTTTTTTCCTTTTTCAACATAGAATGACTTCAGGAGAAAAGTCATAAAATGTCTTCCATTATGCCGTTGACCTTTGCGAGCTGTCATTCCTCAACAATGTGATCAACGGACCCCGCCCTACCACAGGAGCAGTTGTGCCGCTTGCCCGTTTTATAGAAGGGAAGACAAGGGTTGCACGGTAAATTTACGATGCTGAGACCAGTAAATAATTTATTTAACTCCCTGCACTAGTAGCCCTATAAAATGCGAAAAACCGCGAAAGCGGGACCTTTTCGGGGGGGGGGGCAGGGGGGGGGCAGGGGGGGGCAGGGGGGGGGGGGCAGGGGGGGGGGCAGGGGGGGGGTTGCGGTAAGATTTTAATAGGCAACCCTAGTGCGATGTAATACCCTATTGGTAAGCTATCATTTACATCACAATTCGATCAAAAAACAGATACGTCATAAATTAAGCAGCGGGCTCTTGGACTATAGGTAGGTATGCCTCACAAAATACCTTAAAAAACTGAAGAACAGGTTAGAATTCAACGCTCAATCTTCAGATTCCAAACCATAAAAATATCATAATCTTTCAGATTCAAATTTGTCTTAACTTTTACATCGGATCACTTCTGATCTCAGTTTGAGATTTCGCATACCAAACTGAATATTTTTATTTAAATTCCTCTTTTATCCGATCTCATAAAAGTAATTAGAGATTCGATATACCAATAGTAACTTATTTTTTCTTATGTTTCTGGTATTTCCGGAACTAAAGTTTGGTGTGCTACTCGTATCTACAAAATATAGTTTGACAGACATTGAGATATATGGTAGGTCAATTGCCGCGACCCTAGAAGATAGTATAATACCTACATATACCCATGGAGTCAATTACCTCTGAATTGATATCTATTATTATTGTTTCCTTTTATTTTAGGTACTGCTCCACTGCAACAGGTAACCAACTAACCAACCGTTCTCCGTCTACTATTATTTTTATTATCTTATAATGCTGTCTTTAATATTTACCTACATAAGTACATAGGTTCAGATTTATCCGAATCATCCCGTTAAAAAGTCCCATGGTTTTATGATACCTAAAGGGCGCACTCAGTTGTATACATTTCTTGGGACTTTAAAATTTCGTTGATGGTGTTAGTAGCTAAAATAATATAATACTTCGTTGACAGTTTTAGTAATACATAAAATACAAATGAATGAATAGTGTTACCTAAGTAATTTCGAATCCTATTCACTTACAGTCCAATTATTAGTAGATTAATTTGCTAAATAGTTACTCACACGACCAACGATGTTTTAATGCCATATTAAGACAATTTCAGCCATTCAGGTTTTTACTGTTTTCAGATGCCATGTCACTCATTCTTTCGTGGTCATTCAGGTCATTCTTGGAATGTATACAAACGCTTTAAAGAAAGTTATAATTTACTTATTTCCTTCTTGACACGTAATAAGATAAACACAGTAATAAAATTCATGAACTGGTGGTTGCTATTCCCTTTCCTTTCTCAAGTGTCTGACTCTGAGGTTGAGTCAGTTCTTTCATTTCTATATCCTCAATTAATTGTTGGAGAATTATGGAACCCTTTGCAGAAGTTGTACCTATTAAAGTCGCTCATTCCAAATTTTCTTTTTCAGGTCAAGTCAGGCGGGAATCAAGTTCAAAACCTCGTAACTTTACTTCCAACAATGGTAGCTCGAGCCATTATCTGTTTTCATTCTACTCACATAACCAAATCAAAAGTCCCTCTTAGTTCTATTGGTCTTGACTTGAAGAGGACGGCACCTGCAAATTCTGTAAGGAGGAGGAGGAAAGTCCCCACCATCTTCTGGCAGACTGCAATGCCGAAAGATACATGAGGTTGAGAACTTTGGGCAAGCACCAGATAGAGGTGGAATAATTTCGCACCCTAGACCCTCTCCGAGTGCTGAACTTCGCAAGACGTTCTAGGACTAGAGGGGCTGCTCTAATTGGGTAGTCACCAGATGGGCAAAGTAGGGGGAGTACAATAGATCTTATAGGTCCCCGTACATAATACACCCCATCTAATAAAATAAATAATAAAAATAAAATAGTTGTATTAATAGAGACTTCATTGTATTTTAATAGTATTATGTGTATTTTATTATGCTATTCCTATTTTTGTATGTTAGTACATTATTTCTTTCACCACAAAGTGTAGTTGGAGTATCATCTATCGTCTCGCTCCAATCACCCAAACACCAAGACCCAGGTCCCGAGTATCATTATTCATTGTTCTTATTAGATATAAAGGATATTGATTGCCTTCACCCGGACACCACAGTCAAACAGGGCTGATAAAATAAAATTTATAAGAGGAAATTTTTAAAACTAACAAATGATCTCAGCGGTTTCTCGCTATAGAAACTTATAATTAAGTACTACTGCTCTTTACTCTTTAACGTTCCTAGAGAGAATATAGGGGGATTACAAGGCCTCACCAAGTCGGAAATGTTTTGGGTGGTTCGTAAGTATTATCAGTTTGTAAACTTGTCGTTCCCAAGTACAGAGTTTGAGTACATGGTTGGCCCAGTTGGTTGGGGCGGCAGTCTCTCAAGCGGGAGGTGCCAGGTTCAAACCCGGCGCTGGCGATGGGCACACTTTGCGATACAGGCTAAAAAGCCTATAGTGCAAAGTGTGCAAGGAAAGTATTTGGGTTTGTGTATGCAAGCCCGGATCCTTTTTAAAAAAAATGTTCTGTTGTCATTGTCATAAGAACGATCTACTCTTACGAGTATCGTGTGAAAGAAAGGATACCTATTTAATCGCCGACGGACGTCGGAAACAAAAGACAGAATTCTTGTCGGCTAACTAAATTACCACCTAGTATTCCCTAAACATGTCCCAGTAATCGTCTCTCCTGAGATAAGTATAAATAGGGCATAAAACCGAATTAATCTATTAAAAATCATTCTAAATTCACCGGAAATAAATTTTAAATACAGAAAAAGATAATAAAGTAAGTGCGATTCAGACCAATGGTACTTTTATCTCTTCTTTCCCTATCTTAGGGAAATCGAAGATTAGACTTTACTATTGAAATAAAAATTTCACAACTACTGAAGCGATATGATACATTCTTCGACGAAGGAGATAAGATGAGGAACAAGAACTCGGTTCTTGAATAACAGAAGAAAATGATTCGGAGTAGAATAGGTCATATTTCAGAAGTTTTTAGAGCAGAGAATGTTGCAATAATAAAATCTGAAAGGGATTACGGAATGAAAGTAAACCTGTTGCATTAACCACCTGTGGAATATCTTCACCCTTATTTTATTACGGAGGTACCAGTCCAGTCACCTGATCAGTGATCACGCAGTGAAGAAAGGAAATACCTCCTCAGTTATGTGGTTTCTTGGATCATTGCATTGTTGTAAGTTGTTCTGTGATATGATAACCACTAGAAGACAATGGTATGAGTACTATGAGTAGATTCCCTGCTAACATTTCAATACCTATACTATATGATACCTATAATATAGTAGAGAGGTGTCCTGACAAGAAGTTTTCAGGGGTTCTTGAGGAAATCCATGAGGTGACGCCAAGGGCAATAGATTACTTGCAGAATATTGACGCGGAGCCATGACTCCAAGATAACTTGTACAATGATCATGTGCATACGAAAGAAGAAAAATACTTATAAATCCTATAATAATCTTATGTCTGTATAATGACAATGCCTAACGGTAGAAAATTTTATGTTTTTTGGAGTGCCGAATCTAAGATTTGCTGACAAAATTTTGTGACGAAACTTTAAAAAAAAGAAAAAAAAAAAGAGATTTTTGGTCTTTTTTGCTTGTAACTCGAAAACTACGACATTTATGTTTTTGACTTTGATTATTGAAGTACTTAATCAAATATTTTTTTGTCATACTGGTTTTTGATTATCAATTATTCTTACAATTTATGAGACGTATTTTATCTTGCTGGATTCAGTAAATATGACGGAAGTTTACAGAATAATTTTGATTTAAAAATAAAAGAGATATAAAAATTTGGCGGATTTAGACTAAAATATTAAAAAATGGCATGCAAAAAGCGGTACACCACTTACTCGTAAGTACCAGCACGACACATCTCTAGTGTCCATCGTAGATTACAGTGTAGCGATATAGAGTTATACAAAATTATTGACATATTTTGACATTTCCAATAAAAGCAATTGAAAGAATAATAGATGCTGTCTACAAATCAAACGAAATAATAATGGTCTTTGGGGTAGGTACCCATTCAATTATTAAATTCATAGATAAACATCTTTCTATTGTTGTAATATGCTTCCATTTGGAACACAATACGTTTTTTTTTGTTTTCTCGTCTATGGTTTGGACATTCTATTTTCAACATTAGATTAATTTGAAAATGGAACACACGTTGTTTTTTTTCTTCTTAAAATAAGAGAACATTTCTTTACTTCAGTTGTTCAGTAGGTACCTACTAAAGTGGACAACACATTTCCTCTCAAGTGATTTTCTTGTGAAACTATTTATCTTTAAAAAGTTTATTTATTTATTTTATACTGTTAAATTTTGTGAATAGGTATTAGGTACAACATACTCGTACTTATGTAAACTATGTGACAGTCGTGTGCTGTATTTTTGTAGGGGATAAAGAGTTTTTAAGAGTTTCACCGTTTTGTATGATTTTTGGTATTATTTAGATATACGTAAACGTATTAAGGTAAGTACGTAACTAAAGTATATACTTTCCTGCATACTTTACACTAAGTTAAAAGCTTGTGTCGTGAAGTGCAGAATATCCACATGGTCAGCACCAATATTCGGCGCGAATAATCGGCGCTCTAACCAACTGTGCCAAGCCGCCAAGCGTGTACTCAATAAATATTTATTATGAACTTTGAACCAATCGTAGAGATTGTGATCCGAAGAAGAAGAAGAAGAAGATTGCAATAAATCTCTCAAACATCGAAGTATTGCTAAAAATTTACACAGTCATGTAATAATGGTAAAAAAATGGTAACTGGATATTACTGGTTGATAAGTTTTCCTGTAACTCTATCCTACATTCATCTTGTACAAAAAACAATGACATGGCATAAAAATGGCGTAGGTTTTTATAACCATAGGTGCCCATTAGTGGATGATACTATGAAGTTAGTTGTATGGTATCCCAAAATCATTTTGACACTTAAAACCAACAATGGACCCAGTTTAATATTATAAGAGCATATCCCATTGTTCTCTATTGGAATATAATGGAGATTATTTTTAATCTCTTTAAATAAAAAGCAGGGCTAGTTAAAGATGCTTAGATAATATACTCGCAAATAAATTGTGGACTGTAAATTAGAAGCTGGCTGACTAATGAAGATATCTAGAAAGATGGAGTGAGGAAAAATTAAAATCAATCAAAGAAAAACAAATAATCAGCAAGACGTGAAAAAAGAATTGTCAGATACTTTGTTTATTTATTTATAAATAAAGTATACACAGAATACAATGTGTACATATACGTACATATACATATGTCATTATGTCAGACCAATTCCGAAAAGGTAACTATATTTTGGGTTTGTCATAAGTTACTAACTACGTACTAAGCCCGCCCTTTGACACATTATTGTCTCAAATTGTAGTGCTGTGTTTTTTTTTTCATTATGGATGCTTATTTCTTTTGAGAGCGTCAATTTAATGTATCAAGTAATCAAATTGAATCGAACGAAAATAAATGTATTGAAAGCAACAGATGTGTGGATGTTCTTAAACATTGTAGTACCCTATATCTTCGGAAAGTTCTGGGACTTTGTTTTTCATCTGCATAGAGTTTTGTAACTTTGTAGGTATTGTAGGTAGTTCTTTAGGTATTAAATATATTACCTATATTAGGTCTCCATGTTAGAGAAGATCGAGGAGAAGAAAGATAAGAAGTAGGCGTATATTATTTTATTAATCTTGCTGTAAAAAGTTGAACAGCTCTGTAAGGAAACCGAATGATGGTATCTGAATATGCGTAGCCAAGACGGTAGCATCATCAACAGCTGTATAAATAAAAAATAGAAGTTTGGAGCTTTATCAGATCAATCAATGAAGGAATGTTAAATTACTTATGGTACGAGATATCTTACTAGCTACGAACATGGCGTAGAAACAATGCTTTAACTGTTGAATACCCATATGGTTGGAGTACATCAGATCTACCTAGTACCTAGCCATACCCAGAATTTCATCTCGAAAATGATCTATTTAAAGATATTAAAATAAGTTATGAAAGTTCAGCACAAGCTTCAAACTAATTTAGGCACGAAGCATATAATATATTACGTAAGTTTTTATATCCTACTGATTTCTGTTTTGTCAACATAATTTACTCTCTTGTCTCTCGTTTTTGCACAATCCTTTTGCCTTCGTTTCTTGTAAATCTAAAATGAACTCGAGTTCAACAACTTGACGAGTCTTGTCCAACGCCAAAATCTGTCCCTCTCCATCGTTCTAGCAACTTTTTGTGAACATAAGGCACTGCAGACTCCTATGTCACCTCACCACTGAACGAGCTAGTCTAGCTGTTATCACGATCACTTATAAAATAACGAGTGCATAAATTCCCAGTAGAGGACTGTATGTAGAAAGAGTGAATGTTCTAGTTTGAACACAATTTTATTTATGGCCTAAAAGAGTGGATCACGTTAGATCCTCAAGTGTTAATTTATTCTAAGGTGCATTAAATTGTTCAATAAATCAATGATGATAAATGATTGATCATTCAGCAATAAAATTCCCATCAAGATATCCTGAATCATAAATTAGATAGGATTCCTTTACGCTCCGGGGCTTGTGTAGACATTCTTTCTACATCACCAAATCATATTGTTATTATTATTCAATCAAATTTCCCACACAGCTGCAAGGAGGTAAAGATATTATAATATTCGTGTGTTCCTTAAAGGAATCTGTTTGCCCTCAAGGGGCGTAACCTTTTGACGGATCTTCTGAAAAAACTAATAAGCCTCGTGATTATCAAATACCTAAGGGATTGAGTTTTTTTCCTGTTTTATTTTACCCATAACTTCACTACCTACAACTGTTCCTGTATCGTGACGGTGTATGAGAGCTGAGAGCGCAGAATCATCGAGAGAAACAAGCTGTTCAGACTTCATTACATTTAGTATGCATTTAGTCGGTAGAGTTCCACTTCCATTTAGCAGAAATAGAACCAGTAGATATAGTTTACAGGATTCTGCGGAATTCTACGAGTATACTCGTAGTTCGCTGGAAAGAACTGTTAAAAAAGCCGTTCAGATTGGAGAGGGTTTCTCCCAGATCATAGAGTGGAAGGACCTAACTGAACACTGGGAGAGAATGGTCACTGAGGGGAATTATAATGTAGACAAGAGAGGTGCAACTAAAAAGGTAATTAACGTATCTGGGTCTGATGTTATACGATACTTTCATATAATGCACATTGTCTATGGGAGGTTTGGTCCCAGTTGTACAAACCTAAGTAATTCTCAGAACGATGTCATGCTTAAACAAATCCAAAAGGGATCCAGACTAGAAAAAAATGTGTAGTAAAAATAACAATCCGAAGATGAAACATATTTGGGATAATAGTATACCTACCGAGTGTGCTGTAGAAACACGGTGGGTGTGTTACGATATTATTGACATGTTCTGTGTAGAGATATTAAACCGCTGGAAATAGATCATTTGGTTGACAGAAAAATTCTGCATTTCTTTCTACATTTATCAGAGATCTTTTAAAAATCTGTCTAGAAAGTCGCTATATAATTATCCTATAATAGTGTTACAAATTACAATTCAGAAAAATTTGTTTTTACGTTCACATAGGTAGATATTTGTAATTCACCTCTACCCAACTAGCCAGAGCAGGTTCCATCATCAGAGAGGTTTTCTCGCAGATGGCTCAATTTTCGAGTGGAGTTGATTTTTTGATAGCCTATTTCAGGATTATTCCCCATCATGGGCGTCGTCAGCCTCGGGACTAGGGGGGGGGGGCACAACAATTTTAAGAATTGTTATAGAATTAAAATGCGTAAAAAGCGCCGCAGGTGAAATTTTCTTGTGAGACATAGTGAAGGAGGTCATGATGTGGTTTGTTTATTTGAAAATGTATATAATGCTTTGCAGATTAATATGTATAAAAAGTAATAAAAAATAGCGCCGCCGGCAATTTTTTATATGAAACTGATGGATTTTCATACTATTTTTAGAAAATTTATGATATAATGAAAAAATGTGTGGTAGTAATGTGATTTTTTGTGAGGTTTTATCGCATTAAGTATGAAACAATATATATCTATTCCAATCTCTAGGGGGGCAGCTGCCCCCCCCCCCTAGCGGTGCCCATATTCCCCATCGTTACTCGAAGATGAAGTCTGAGAGGTCTCCCGTCGTGTAAAACCGATTCCTGGGCATTATGGCGACTTAGTCTCTATGCAACTTTATTAGTATCATGGTGATAATAATAAAATTAATTAGAGTAGTTTCATTGCCACGCTTTCGAACCCCTGTTGACAGTCAAAATATTGTTTAGAAATTTGAAAAAAGTTCCCGGGCTAATTCTAAATACGAATTCCTAGAAACACTCTAATTAGTAATGTTTACATTCCAATAATTTTAAATTATTGGGTGTCAAATCGTTTTAATTAGGTAGGAACCATAACAACTTACCTAATACATTACTATTTTTAATAATGGAATTAAAAATTTCACGCGCAGTAGACATTTGAATACATACATAATTTCAGAAGTAGAACATTATTCTTAATTTAAAACAAGCGTAAACGTTCTTTTATTTGAATTTCGAACATTATTTATTGAGAACTGAATAACATGTCATATTATTTCTGGTTCCCGGATTATAACCCATAAGAATATTGCTCAACATGAATAAATCCCAAAAATGACAAAAGCCCTTAAGAAATTTGCTCAAGGGATAAATGCCCAAACTTTCTAGTTGGATTCCAGTAGATAAATTCTTTATAAAATGTTGACTATTTTACTGTCTATCCCATTTCAGATCCGCTTATTCATTTGTTTATTTTCTAATCTATGGTAGTTTCTAACACACTGAAAGAAATCGTATGCTAATAGATACAATTAATTTTATTTTCAAAATCCAATTAGATTTGAGCTTTTGTCCCTTGAGCAAATTTCTGAAGGGCTTTCGTCTTTTTTGGGATTTATTCATGTTGAGCAATATTCATATGGGTTTTCATCCGGTCACGCCTTTACTCGTATATTGCTGAACTCATCAGTCATTACTCATTAATTCATTAAAGACTTAATCCGAGTATCAGTTTAAGTATCAGTGTCTCTATGATATCACAAGGATGTAGAACCTACTCTTACTAATCTTTTTGCTTTTGCAACAAGTCCGCCTTTTAGCCCACTGCCATTGTATTGTTTTTGTAACTATACATGTGTTCTCTGGTCAAAAAAGACTTATTTATTTATTTTTTAATATTTTTTCGAGTATCCTGTAAAAGACATTTCACATCTTGTTCAACAATGAGGTTAACCATCCATTCTCATTGTCATACAAACATGGCATTCGCTGGTTACCCCGGTATCGGGATATACCGTGATGGTAGAAGCTATTTTCTCCGCTTAAAATAGTGGGTATGGAAGAGTCACCTGTTACTTATATAGGTTATCTCAGTGGTTCCCAAAGTTGACTGGGTGCCGACTCATCTAACAAAAATATCCAATCTTGCGACCTTGCGACTTAAGAAAAGATGGGGGGGGGGTAATAGCGCCAGATTTTCAATTTTTCTCGGTATAGGCACTCACTGAGTTTTCGCCGCCCTCCCCCCACCACGAAAATTTTAACATGAATATCTGAAATAAAAAAACGTACCAAGAAGTTAGCGCCGCAGGCGAAATTTTTTAGAGTTTAAAGAGGGCATTAATATTGATAATGCTCAGATTCCGTAGTGGCGAGAAGTGGAACTTATTCAAGGAAAGAATCCAAATCGCCGATGTATAGTGATAATATAAAGTTTTTATTAATTATATTCTTTAGGGCCCACTCAATATTAGCTCGCGGCCCACTGGTGAGTCGCGACTCATAGTTTGGGAAATACTGGGTTATCTGACAGTAGATCTCGTACCTAACTGGAATCTGAACAAAGTAGAATAAATTTTATATCTAATACTTAATAGATTTTTTTAAACTCGAAGTATTTATCTCCGCATTCTAGGACATAAGACCTAATACACCTAATAGCACCCAAGGTCGACTCCCGAGTAACACAGGGACCACCTAGTGCCGGCAACACAGCTATCACAGATACCAGCACAGGATACAATCTTGACAACATGACAGCTTCCTAACACAGTGATGGAGGGATGTAGGTACTATGCTGCTGGTTTTATTGATGCCCTTTTCTTTCATCTGTCAAATATCACCCTGTCTAAAAAATGACGTGAATTATTTTAAGGTACTATACATGGTAACTGCTTAAACGAAAATGTTGTAGACTTTCATACATAAGTTTAAATACTTTCCAGCACATCATACACAAGCTAAGTAGACCTAAACTGAGATTAGAACCTCATGTAACCATTTCTAGAGAAACGCTTTATTACATTTCATGAAGGTAAATAAATAAAATAAATAAGTAAATCTTGATTGGCCACAGACCAAATATAAATAAGAAATCAATCTTATTAAATAAATAAGTATGCCAATGGGCGGACTTATTGCAAAAGCAATGTCTTACAGTCAACCCGAGAAAATAAAAGTAAACTTATACATACTTACATAAATCAGCATAAAATTATTGTATTACTTCGTATATTTTTTTATTCAATTTTTTTTTCTGTTTTTTCCAATATTTTTGTTCAATTTCTATTTTTTCTGTTTTTTCGTGGGGTTAACTGGAAGAAATCGCAGTTCTGCGATAAGTTCGCCCTAGTGAACAACGATTTATAATCTGTACTATGCCCATTTTTTATATATTTATATGTTTTTGTTGTTTACTTTAAGTTTAAATAAATAAATAAAATAAAAATTGTTAAGTCTGGGTTAGGCACTGATACTGTGTAGTCAGATAGGTACTGGCACTAATAATAAGTACTGGTACAACTCAAGTACTGCTCTACTAATTGACCTTTGTTAACACCACTCTACATATAAGCGGGAGTTGAGTTAGTACCCGACTATGGTAGGTACTAATAGTACCTACCCGGCGGTTCCCGGATTGTATCCCATAGGAATATTGCTCAACATGAATAAATCCCAAAAATGACAAAAGCCCTTAAGAAATTTGCTCAAAGGATAAAAGCCCAAACTTTCTAGTTGGATTCCAGTAGATGAATTATTTATAAAATGCTGCTCAATCGACAAATCTAAAAGACACTTTTTATCTACCGCCTCGCAATATAACGGTGATCGTGCAACTGTAAGCCTTGCGTTATTGAATTACTCAAGTCAGAATCAATTTTCAGTGTACAGTGGCTCGTTGTAGAAACAAATTAATCTGAAACCATACCTAATAGAGAAACAGGCAGCGTGGAAAAAAACGTTCAACTGGCCGACTACGAGCGTCAGAAGAGAATTTTTAACGTATCCGGAATTCTAGTGTTAAGAACCCACAAAAATCAATTTCTTGACTTAATTACAAAAAAAGAGTTCGGGATTGCAAAAAAAAACCAACGCAATGTGCTTTGCGTTGCACGGTGATATGGAATACTGGAAGACGTAGATAGTTAACGCCGGTTGATTTTCTCCGCTAAGCAGCTATTCTGCGCATGCGCTAACCACTCTATCGGGCTTAAAACAAAAAAAATCATTCATTACTTACCATACAGTGAAAGAATTACTCATTTAACTTGAATGGTTCCAAAGTTATACCTTTTCAAAATGAGGGCACGAAATGTTCACGATCACCATTACATTGGTGGGCGCCGGTAGATGAAAAGCGTCGGTTGACTTTATCGACAGCGTAGCCATTCTGCGCATGCTCTTACGCATTGTATCATACATCAAACAAAATTTACATTCATTAGTTATTATACAGTGAAAGAATCATTCATTTTACGTACATGGTTCCAAAGCTATTCCATTTTAAAATAGGGGCATTCTTTTTCGATGACCCTGTACATAGGTATACTTCTCATTTTGAAATTCTCGTCAATATAATTGAATATAGCAATGATCATTTACAACACACATGAATGTGGTTGAATTTTATGCTGTATTTTTATTATTGATATCAAAATTATTGTGGTTGAGTGATTTTATCTTATTAACTCAGCATAATATCGGGCAGATGAAATAAAACATTCCGCGAGATAACAATCAGGATACACAAATCACCAAATTACGGTGGACTGCCCGATTAAAAAAAATATGAAAATGAATTTTGGCACTCAAATCTCTTTAATAATAATATTTTCGGCGACAAATTCAAATGAAATCTTTTATAATTAAAATGGGGATTAACAATGTTTCATAATTTGTTTGTTGAGACGAGAAAAATAGTCATGTTGTCATCATTTTAGCTTGGCTTATGGTGTTTTCATACATAAGAACAATTCGTTCACAAAGCGTACTTACTAATAATGGCCCTACTATAGGGTGTTTTTTTAATAGCTGTATACTTCCGGTTGGCTCGAAGGAAGCTTAATCTGGAAGTTCAACTTTCGACGACTTTTTCGAGCAGCTGAGGCCGTATATCGCTAATAACTCTACGAATATTGGCTTCCAAGTGATTTATCTATGTAGACCAGGGACTTCACATATCCCCACAGAAAATAATCCATAGGGGTAAGATCTCACGGTCATGGAGGGCAATTAACCGAACCATTATGTGAAATTATGCGCCGATCGAATGTTTCCCGCAATAACCTGATTGTGTCGCTCGATGTGTGGGATGTTGCGCCGTCTTGTTGAAACCAAAGCTGTTGCACATTAATGCCATTTAATTGTGCAACAAAAAAGTCCTTATTCATGGACCTATGGCGCTCTCCATTGACTGTAACTTTCCGACCGCCAGCATCTTGAAGAAATATGGGCCAATGGCAATGATTCCACCAGCCCATGAAGCACACTGAAGAGTTAGTTTCTGTGGATATAACGGCGTCTCAGTAATGGCTCCAAAAGAAATCATATGTAAACATCAACGGTAAATTTTCATCTTTCCAATGATGCTATTTTTATGGACTTTACCACGATTTAAATACGTTTAAATTCATATTAAAAGTGTACCTATAAAACAAAATACCCTATACTATAACCAATTTAGCAAAATAACGACCTATATCGGTCCCAAAAACTTTTTCTTAAGACTAAAATTGACGTACATGCGTCTTATATTCCACTTAAAATGTGCTTGTAGTCCAGGTAGTTTCTTAGGGCCCACGACATACGACGTGTCCAGTAAATTTGACCGAGACCGAACGCGATAGTCTTATCATACAGGCCGCGACAAGTTGACGTTTGACGTTGGTTTGACGATGATGACGTCACAAACGTTGGCCAATCCAAGGACATGAAAAAGTTATAGACGCACTATTAAGCGAATGAATGAGGACTCTCGTGAGGAGGAATGTCATTATTATGTTGCTAGCATGCGTTGCTCCGTTGGCCAACTTAACGATTATTATGTTTTGTTGCCCTCATAGAGATAGCAATTGTTTTGCTACTACTTGCAGGCAATTATAATACTTGCAGAAATAAATTAAGTAGGTAGGTATAAATTTTTCTTCGGTTGTGAGAAAAATAATTCATTTATCAACGAAAATAGTGTACTGGAGAGAGCGACTATCGTTTGGTTTTTATTTATTTTTTACTTTGTTAGATATGTTATGCACACATGCTGTATACCGTTTGAAAGAGTATATTTCAGAAAAGTTTTAAGGAGAGTTGAAGAAGTCAATCTTTTTTCTGGATATTTTTAAATGTGGCTATAAGTGCAGTTATTTTTTTTCTCTACCCGTTCTTGGGATTTTGTCGGACCATAGTTTTTTTGGCCGCCACTTTCTGGGACAGATATTATTTTTTTCTAAATAGGCATACATCTGAGATAAAACTAAATTGGTTGGTAAATAAAAAAGTTATAGAGGATACCAGGTAAAATTTTATTTATTTATTTATTTATGTTGTTCTACGCAACAAAGTTGCATTTACATTTCCATTATAAACACAAGTACTTATATTATACATAGGAAATATAATAAGAGAGAGAAAAAAAATAATAATAATTCACGACAGAGCAAATAGCAAATAATATTTGTCCAAGGAGCAATCACAAAGAACGCGAATCAAGCAACAAGATATCAAAAACGTAAAAAAGTATAAACAATTCATTATATATTAGGCTGGGTCACCTTTGTATGGAAGAAAAAAAGTTGTTTTAATCAAAACGTAATAGTGAAAATTTGTTGCCAAATGACCTCTAATATTTATGTACAAAATTTCATGAAAAAATTCCGTCGTCTTCTGTCTCCGCATTGACCTTGAAGTTTTCCCATACAAAATAAATTTACCATATAATTGATATTTTCCCACAGGCATGTTACTTCAAGTAGATATTTTAAATACTAAAATAACAGCTTGTTTTATGTATAAATATAAATAATTGTGAAAACATAAGTAATTGTATACATAGTTTTGTGTTTGTGAAACCTTTTTCCTCTAAAATTGTGGCATTATATTACGAGATGCTATCTTAGTTTTTATAAAGTTTTCTCTCGATAATTTGGTGATAAAGCTACTAAGAAATCTGTGGCAACCTTACAGATCTTTCAAGTCTCAATTGTGACAAGGAAGAAGCAGAAAAATAAATTATACCTTGTCATTATGTGCAATAAATACCTGACGACCTTCGTCAGACATTTTTTGTATTATTGGTGATTCATTTACATTTTTCTGACAGTTTATAAGGTAATAATATGCTCCAGCTTCGAAATTCATATTTGGCACTTGAAAAGAGTCTGATTTTCATGTCTCCAAGCGGTACAAGCTTTCATAATACGGCGCACAGCTAATTTTCCTATACGCTTAATTTGAGGATCGATTAACATTGCGAGTAATAAGTTTTCTGGGTTAGCATACTTATTTCTTTGAATTATAGGTTCTACTGTAGATCTGAGTTTATCTCATAAATATTTGGACAAGAAAACTAACCTTCATTGGTGACGGGATCCACCGTTGCAAGTTTAATAATACTTTATCGCGAACCTAGTTGTAGAGTAAACTTTAACAATATAAAATGCTCAGATGTGCAATTTTTCTGAAGGATGCTCTATAGAATCGCAGAATTCTATAGCTCGTGTCAGTCATTTAGCATTAGACATTATTTTCATGGGGCTGGGTTGGCTAAATCATTAGGAAATATTCGTATTGAAATAAATGTGGCAATTTTGTTCCTTTAATATTCTTTACCGAAATTTTTTAGTTTGGTTACTATCACATCTGTGTTCATCACCTTTCATAATGTTTGCAGACCTACTAAGAAGTTTGTCTCTTACATAGGTACTTTGCTATCTCTATACGACGACAGAATTCATTAATTTCTTTACATTTACACGATTAAACAAGAGTTTATTGCTGCATTGAAATTTCCACAACTTTTACAGTTTTTATAACCACACTTAAGCACTTGAAAGATCTGTGAAGGTTGCCACAGAAGCCTCAATAGCTTTATCAACAAAATTATCAAGAGAAAACTTTATGTAAGCTAAAATAGCACCTCGTAGTATATTACCACAATTTTAGAGGAAAAAAGATTTTATAATCACCAAAATATGTATATATTTACTTATGTTTTCACTATTATTTATGTTTTTAGGTATATTGGTACATAAAACGAACTGTTGTTTTAGTATTTAAAAATCTAAATGAAGTAACTTGCCTATGAAAAAATATCAATTATATGGGATTTTTATTGAGAATGGGAAAACTTCAAGGTCAATGCGGAGACAGAAGATGACCTTCAAATTGAAAAATATTTTTCCTACGTAATCTAGTTACCATTTAGCACTAAACCCCCGCTATTACGTTATCAGTATCGGCAAAAAAAGAAAACGGCCCAGCCTATTATATATTTCACCAGTGCATCGGATGATTAGGCATTACTGCAACAAAACACAGAGAAAGTACATACATCAATTCACACACACACACACCGCCATCCACACCACACAAATACACACCATATACATTCATACAATATACTCTCCAAAGACAGTCAGCACACACATACAATAAACCGACCAATCCAAAATAGTAATGAAACATCATACAGGGAGTTCGGATTAACCGTATTTTTTATTTAGTAAATTTTTTAAGCATTTTGTACTTGTAGAAAATGTATCAATATCATCTAGATCGTTTGCTTCCCTGAGCAGACGCTGCACAGGCGCATTATAGGAGTAGTTGGTCGTACAATTTGCCGTATTAAATGTAATCCTGCTGCGCGTGCTTCTCTGCGGAACTCGCAGTTCTATTCTTTCCAGCAGCCGGGGCGCATCGATCATACCTCCAATAAGCTTGCACAAAAAGGTCGTATCAGAAACACGCCTTCGGGCCGAAAGCGACGCAAGTTTGTATGTTTCCCTGAGCCGTTTGTAATCTATGTCCTCCGCAGGTATGCCCAGCTTATAATTAATGAATCGGAGCAATTTGTTCTGGACTCTCTCAATGCTATTCATATGTACTTCATAGTATGGAGACCACAGCACGGAGTTGTACTCGACAATCGGCCTAACCAGACTCACAAAAATAGTTACAAAGGTCTGTATGCTGTGGAAATTTCCACACAGTCGCAGAGCGAACCCCAACATTCTGAGAGCCCTATCCATCATTGTATTTATGTGCGGAACGAACGTCAAACCAGCGTCCAATACTACCCCCAAGTCTTTTATTTGTTTAACTGATTCAAGCTGTCACCATCAATCGAATACGAGTACACGATGGGCTTCTTGATCCTATGGAATCGCATTACTTGACATTTTTCTATATTTAGCTTCAGATCGTTATCAGCGCACCAACCAAAAAGCACATCGATATTTCTTTGCAATGCTTCGCAATCCTCAATACCACCATTGTCTTATAGATTTTTAAGTCGTCGGCGAACATGACAAATTCCACCCCGTCAAACTTACTCAGAAGGTCGTTGACAAACAAGTAGAAAAGGATGGGCCCGAGGTGCGAGCCCTGCGGTACGCCGCTCCCGGCTAAAAATGAGGAGGAGGAGACCACGCCCGATACACACACCCTAAGATCTCTCCCAGCGAGATAACTTGAAAACCACGCAAGGAGCGCTCCATCAACACCAAGCGACCGGAGTTTTGCCAACAGTAATGCGTGAGAAACAAACACGATCGAAAGCTTTCGAATAATCTGTATATATACAATCCACCTGCCCCCCATCTACCAAAGTATCCATGATATCACAGTGAAATCCCAAAAGGTTTGTCAAAGTCGATCGATTTTGCATGAAATCGTGCTGTTGGTCTGATATGGCCAGCGTTAGACTATTCTTAATCTTACTAAGAAGAATACATTCAAACAGTTTGGGTATGCAGGATTGTATACATATTGGACGATAGTTAGTAATGTCAGACTTGTCACCTTTTTTAAAAATGGGAATAATATGGCTTGATTTCCAAGCTGTCGGAAAAACTCCTGACTCAATAGAAATATTGAAGATTATCTGCAGTACCCCACACAAAACAGCTGAACATTCCTTTATAAATACTGGCGGCAACTGATCAGGACCCGCAGATTTGCCGGCATCAAGTGAGTCAATGCCACGCTTAACGTCCGATGTAGATAAAAGTATACGCGGAATATGAATCTTTTCAGTCATTGGGAGCATAGGGTTGTCATGATTCATAGGAACATCCTCGTAAATTGACATGAAGAACCTTCTAAATAATTCCGCAATGTTAGCTGCACTATTGGCAGACTCACCATTAAAATGCATTATTTTGGAATAGTTACTGTGATCATCTTTCAAAGATTTGGCTAGCTTGTATAGATTTACAGACGTACCCGGTAACTGATCCTCGATGCTTTTGTAATACTCAAGCTCCAGACTTTTCGAAAGCGTTTGACACTCCTTTCTTACCAAGCTAAATGCCTCGTAATCGTTAGAACTTTTCGTAATCTTGTATTGGATATGCAATCTCTTTTTTGAGTTTATCTTAGCAATAAGTTCGCGTGTAAACCATTTGGGATATGTACTACTTACTGGCCGTTTAAGAGGTACAAAATTTTCAATGGAGGCGTTTATTATGTTGTAAAACTTAGAGACAACCTCGTTTGTATCGACACTTGTGTCCAGAAATGACCAATCAGCAACAGAAAGATGGTTGTTTAAGGAGTTGTAATCACACAATTTAAAAGTTCTAACGACGCTATCTGACAAGCTCTCAGTTTCATAGTCCAAAATAAAGTCCATCTCCAAAGGAGGGTGAATAGGATCAATCTTCAGAATAACATCCGTTGCATTACTTACATTGAAATTATCTATGTCGGAAAATATCAAATCTAACATTCTGTTGCGATTATTACGCACTACATTACATTGAGCCAAACTTAGGAATGAGGACATATTTCTTATTTCAGTAGTACATTCATCATCATCATTCATTACTTCAGAATCACTCATATTCCATTAAGCATTAGGAAGATTGTAATCCCCGGTTATCAAAATTTTTGCCTCCGGATATTTAAAACGGATCTTTTCCAGATCCTCACAATGATTAGCATAGATTTCAGCACTAGATTTCGGTGGAATATATGTACACACATCCTACAATTAAAATTCCTACCGGGAGGATAATTTTAACAAATATTTGTTCTATCGATGTGTGCGAACACTTTATTAGACAGGACCTAAACTTTTTTGCGATACAGATTATTACACCCCCTCCCGTCTTTTTACCACTCATTCTACGATCACGATCTCTCCTATATACACAATAACGATCAAAACCGAGCTCCCCACCATGCACACCCTCACTCAGCCAAGTCTCTGTGATAAACAATAGATCATAAGAAGTTAAGGATGCACTGGCAAACAAATCGGACAACTTTGTGTTTACTCCTCGGACGTTCTGATAGTAAGCGGTTGTGCTGATCCTCTTGCGAAGTTTTTTCGTATCTTTACAATTTTTGGAACCGAATCAAAGAATTTCACGGTCAGATCTTCTTCACCCGCTGCCCGCCTTTCGTCGACCTCACTCCATAGTCCTCGAAGCTGCTCCCTCTGTGCGATTGTTAAATCAGCTTTCGCTCGTACACCATCTTCGAGTAGTTTACCATTCTGCATTACAAATCTAGCTTCCGACGAATCAGCAAAGGATACCTTAATGAGTCTCATTTTATCTGCTGCCTCTCTCCCAATTCTGGATACATTGACCCTATCTGTTTTGACAGCATCAAACCTTTTAACAATGTTTACGACAGTGTTGTGATCATCCTTCAACTTCTGGGCCCGGGTAGATGCCGTGCTCTCCGGGACATTCATAAGCAGTACTTTCTCGGATTTTTCACGCCGTTCTTCCAGTTCGCCAATCGCATCGATGACAGAGCCACACTTAGCACTCCCAGGGTCACTTTGGTTCAGCGAAAAAGATTTGCTCTTAAATACCTGAAGCTCCCCCTCCATCTTGCCGGCAAGCACCCCAATCTGCGACACGGCCTTCGTCAATTTCGAGGACAGCTTCTTAACCGCCTTTACCGCAGAATTGTTGGCACTCATAAGTGCCAGCTGCATGTTGTTCAACATGTTAGATGCTTCCGTGATCAGCTGAACCACGTTTGGATCCATTGTAGTCATCGAAGTATATAGACAAATTTGCGAAAGGATATTACAGTCAAACAGAATACCCTGTATACGGCAGTTTACTACGCCCAGTAAGTATTAGTGTACGTAGATTTTAATGAATGAATGACGGCGGTACAGTTACGTCCGTCAATAAGCCAGCGACAATACTACGATAATCAAATTCTAGTAAAGAATATCACAGAATGGCAGTAGAAAAAACAAAGTCTTATCACTCACGTAGAATGCCAATGTCCAACTCTATCACCAAGCAAGAAATCACACAAATTCTCAACACGAAGACTGGTTTAAAATATTTAAAACGTAGAGTGCAACACAAAACGTCAACAAGTACCTCTCAAAAAATTTAGTCATTTTGGGAATTTGTAAAAAAAATCAAAAATTCTTATAAAATTGGGGAACACCTTTATAATTTCTGAATACCGGTAAGTTATTCCAAATAGTCCCCTGTATATACCATATCAGTTTGTCGCATTGTCTGCCAAACACCCTGATAAAAGTAATAATAATATTGTTAGTTATATCATTACACTGGATTAACTACAGGATCTAGATAAGCACCAAGGTCTGAAATTATATTATTTAGGTAAAATAGATGAACAGGATAAGACTAATGTAATGATTATATAATTACCTGTAATAATTATTAAATAAAACACCGATTCATTATACTCGTAATGTATGTAGCTGCTACTCCTATATAAGTCCATACTGATCTGTAGACTGTTAATCAGTGTTGTGCACAATTGTTAGAGTATTTCTGGTGATAGGTTCATCTAGAAGTATTACAGTAATGGGGGCTATTGTTCGTGATATTCTAATACTACTAGGCCTCTGTCTGATATTAGCAACTGCTAGAAGAAGTACTACTCCTCGCTATAGAAGGGTGAGTCAGTTCAATATTCAATATTATATTAACATATGTACATGCAGAATTATACAGGGTGTCCCAGAAAGTACGACCAAGCGGAAATCCAGAGATAGAGCACCTCTGGGGCTACCACAGTTTATGTTACGCGATTTTTTGTAGTTTTCTAGTTAAATTTTCTTTTACGTATTTTTTTTGAACCCTGACTAAGATTTAATTGATTAAGATTTAACCTTGATTTTTTTTCCAAAATTGATGTATTCATCAATTCAACAGCATGCCTACCTTGATGACGAAAAAACAATTGTAACTGTATCTGATACCATCGCCCCATAAAAAATGTTGAAAAGAAAATTAGTCACAATATGAAATAATAAAAAAAAAATAGGATGGATTTTAAAAAAATCACTACTAAAATTTGACCCAAATATAATCAAAAACATACTAATTTTATGGTCTATTTATCCCACAAAGTTTATTAAGCTATCTCTACGGCATCATACATAAAAAGTTATCCAATTCCAAAATACAAAAGGGTTCTAATTCACGTAGAGAAATTTTGATGAGACTCCATGTATGGGGAGAGAATTTCAGATTTTTTTTCACAAATTTGAACCCAATATTCTTATATCCACATTTCATTACTTCTACAAGATTAAAAAACACGAATATAAAAATAGTAGGTATACGAATTTGTGATTTTTTGTGATATTTTCACCCCACACATTTTGTACGGAATCTTATCAAAATTTCTTTACATGAATTAGCACTCTTTTGTCATTTGAAATTTAGAGAGGTAAATAGTCCATGAAATAAGCAAGGTTTTGAAAATATTTGGGATAATTTTTTTTCGTGATATATTTTTTTAATATGTGCAAATTATTTTTAATTTTTGAAAATTCGGATGTCATTAATTTTGTGATTTGACATTTTTTAATGTCGTGATGGTATCAGATACACTTATAAATATTTTTGCGTCAGCAATGCTATTCACCTATTTTCAGAAAAATAATCAAGGATGTATCTTCATAATTGGTGTCTCTGTAACCAATAATGTCTTGCAAATGAGGGTTTGACAAAAAAATCGAATAAGAATCTTAACTCGAAAACTGCAAAAAATCGCCTGACATAAATTGGGGTATTTAGGTATCCTCAGAGGTGCTCTATCTCTGGACTTCCACTTGGTCATACTTTCTGGGACACCTGTAATCTGTATATTAAAAAGAAAAGGATCTGGTACCTATATAACTACACAAATCCAAATCCTTTCCTGCACACTTCACAGTAAGCCAAAAGCTTGTATCGTGAAGTGAATATTATATCGTCGGCATCGATATTAGAGCCCGACACCTTCAGATTGGAGGTTTAACTGAGAGTCCAACCAAATCGCCAGCCACGTAGGTACATATTTGTGTTTTGTATATTAAATAGGTATATTTTCAGGCAGAATACTCCCACTGGTTTGACATATACAGGGCTGAAATAAAAGCCTGTGAATTGCCTTACATGAAGGACTGTGTAATAACAACTGGTCGACTTGGAAGAAGATCACCTGGTCATGTCATGAACGTTAGTTTGTCTCTACTGCAGACGATTGGCTACAATGAGACTGTATGTTCCATTATATTATGCATACTACTTATAACTGATATGAATAACCGGTGTATTAATACATAATACACATGATGCATGACATTTCAGCAACTCGGTTGTTCTTTTTATCACTCACATTATATTGATCTATTTAATAGCAATATTTAATAATTATGTATGTTTACAAGTTTCATGATAATTTTTAGATATTTATGAGGATTTTAGAGTTACGAAGCAACAAGTATGAGAAAAGTGTAGTTGATTTTGAATCTCCATCATGCGATGCAGTGAATAACCGCGCGATGTGGTTCTTTCTGGACCAGTTATCAAGAGATGACAATTTGCCTATAGAGTGCCCCTCGGTAAAGTATACTCACTACTACTCGTACCTATTATTCATATTTATTCTGTAGTAGTTTATATTCAGTCGTATAAAATCAAAGTACGCTCAGGGACATTTAAAAAAAAGCATTATTTTTATTTAGGCAACACTAATGTTTTATTTGACTACTAAGAAATATAATTCGCATCTAAATCCACTCAAACTAAAAAAACACTCAGAGACAAACAGTTATTAACAAACTTCGCTCAGCCATTTTCAAGTATTTGGGCTTGCATACGCAAACCCAAATACTTTTCTGCACACCTTGCACTAGGCTAAAAGCCTGTATCGCAAAGTGTGGAATACATCGCCAGCGCCGGGGTTTGAACCTGGCACCTCCCGCTCGAGGGACTGCCGCCTCAACCAACCGCGCCAACCATGTACTCGAGTAAATAAAGTTTTTTTTTTTTATTTCCAAAAAATGTGAGAGTGTGCCCTGAGCGTAGTTTGATTTTATACAACTGAATAACGCCGCGCCGTCAGCGGCCATATAGCTTTTCTAAAAGTTTAGTGACTCTTCAATGTGACATGTCAAATCTGTAGAAATATTTCTGTTCCCTACCGTATCTGTGTTTTGTTGTACATACCTACATATTAATACATACATTCATTTATACATTCCATTAATTTATAGACTCCGAAGAACTTTACAATCACAAACTTTGTATTTGATCCAGTGTACTTCCCAGCCGACGTTTTTCGATTTAGCCCTAGAATTCTAGTACACGTCGGATTCATGAGTTCGGAAACCAGAAAAGTATTTTTAGAAGCATGGGTCTACGCAGAAATCAAAATAGAAGTAGTCACAAGGAGAAAAGCAAAACACTAATTATTGTTAAACGATGTACAATAAAATATTGATTCTCCAAATAATAATATTTACATGTTTTTATTTACCTTCACTTCGTTGTGTGATTTTTGTGCTAAGTGTCCTTAGATTTTTAGTACATGGTTGGCGCAGTTGGTTGAGGCGGCAGTCTCCTTCGGCAGAGGTGCCAGGTTCAAACCTCGGCGCTAACGATGTATTCCACACTTTGCGATACAGGCTTTTAGCCTAGTGCAAGGTGTGCAGGAAAGTATTTGGGTTTGTGTATACAAACCCAGATCCTTTTTATAAAAAAAAATAAAAATGAACAATTTTTCAAATTCTCCTACCTCTTTCTCCATAACTGGCATGCCTTAGTGGCCGTGAGTCGAGTGAAGGAATAATTAGCAATAGCACAATGAAAATCATGTGATTTGAAAATAGCATTATAAGCTGCTTTTGTAAATGCTATTTTTGATGATTGAGATTTTTCGTAGCGTCCAATTAAAGCATATTGAAAATAGCAATTGTCAAATACAGCAACCACGAGGTATAATGAGGTCAGAATACCCACCTATGGAGGGGGTGTCCACATCAGCGATGACCAGTTCCAACTAGGGTTGTACAGAACACTCAAAAGATATCAAAAAAGTGTGTGGGGGTCTCACGTAGAAATAAATAAGGCTCACGGGTAGACGGGTATATAACCAATTAGGTGCTTAGATACCAAGCATAAAATCAAGAATAATCTTAATAATACGGTGCTTTTAGATTTCTCGATGGAAAGTTATGGGGTAGTCTGTTTTTCTTTCATTCTATATGTATTTTGGGGTGCTGAATCCGAATCCGAGGTTTGCCAACAAAATGTCGTGACGGAACATGGCGAAAAATTAGAAAAATGGCGAAAATTTCCAATATTTGGCGTGTTTTGGATTAGAACTTGCAATCTATCAACTTTTTGTAAGATATCTTTTTAGCGGAATGAAATTACATAAAATTTCCTACATATTTGGTATATATTTTTTTCTCTAACATAAATAGCAGCGGAGCTGTCAAGCTCCAAAAACTGGACAAATTTTCTCGTTATTTTAAAATGTGAGAATAGAAAATGTATGGATGAAGTTCATCTTGTTACCTTTATAACCAAATTTTGAGAATTTTTCTTCAGATTTATGAGACATATTGGAACACCTCGTTGGAATCAGTAAACATGAGGAAAGTTTTCAGGACAAATTTTGTTTAAAAATATAGTGAAATGTTGAAGCTAAAAAGGTTTAAACATTTTCACCCTAAATTATTTACTATATTTTAAAATAAAATTATTTAAACATTTTTTGCTCAAATATTTCAGGATGTTTTTAAATAAAAATTTCGTAAACAGCTTGCCTTGTATTTTCTGATTCCAACGAGGTAAAATATGACTCATGAATTTAAAGAATAATTGTTAAAATTTGGTTATGAAAGTAACAAGGTGAAATTTCCCAATAGATTTTCGATTCTCGTAATGTAAAACATTACGAAACTTTGGCCATTTTTTGGACCTTGACAGCTCCGTTGCTAGTCATTTTAGAGAAAAAATTTATATGGCATTTTTGTAGTAATTTTTACGTACTTTAATTTTGCTATAAAAGATAACTTACGAAAGTTCTCAGTTTTCGAATTCTAGTAAATAAATCGCCAGAAAATGAATATTTTCGCCATTTTTATATTTTTCGCCATGTTCCGTCACGAAATTTTGTTGGCAAACCTCGGATTCGGATTCAGCATCCCAAAAAACGTGTAGAATGAAAGAAATCCCGACTACCCCACAACTTTCCATCGAGGAACTGGTTTGTGTTTAAAGTTACTGGATTATAACTTTACTACGATGCGTTCATTAGATATTATTTTGAAAACCAATTTAAATTAAGTCGGCCATAAAATGTCTATGTTTTGCGTTATTACGTGCAATGATAGGTAATCCAGATTTCAATTAATATTAAAAGATGTCCTCTATTATTATTATTAATAATGATAAAAAATATTACCTCTCCTTGCAGTCAAGTGATTGGCAGTGCAGTAGCATTGTAATATTCCAAGGATCTGTTTTTGTGCAGGGTGTTAACAAACAAAACAAGGGGTGGTAGAGGTGAATAAAGTAAGAAAACTAGGTAAACTGGAAGAAATCAGAGGAATTCGATAATTGAGATTCTATTCTGTTAGATATAACAAGTTTCTCTCACCAATAATGTGATTATTGTACCGATGCGTTAGGCTGCTTCTGAGTCTGCTTTTCGAAAGTCTTTGAAGACTTTATCCTGCAGAAGATGGAGATAAATGCAGCACCATTGAGGCATGGTACCAACACGAAATGGCGCATTATAAACTAGCCAATAATAATATTAATGTGTTTGGGTTTATTTACAAAAGCTCTATGATACATTTTTATATAAGTGTAAAAAGAAAAGGAATTACACAATATTTTCGGGAAATATAAACTAAACATTCATGGATGTCAATTAAGTTCCAAATTCCCATTCCCTCAAACCGTCGTGTTACATTTGTGGCACTATAAAAACATATTATTCTATAACGTAGTAATTTAAACCTAGGCTCATGATGCATTCAATGAAATACTGTCAAACGTAATACTATTTTTTAATGACTTTATTTCTGTGTTAAAAAAACACGGACGTTTGCGTCAGAACAGGAAAATGTGTTAGGGGCAACAGATAAAAAGGAGAGAAAAAAAGTATTCGTATCACGTGTGTGACCTCATGCTAATGCGGCCGCTTCACGCTCGGCATCCCTCCACGAGTTTTGTGTGAATGAGTAAAAGGACGTACGGACGAGGTGATTGCCTTGAACTGTATACGTAACCGACGGTTAAAGCCTTTTTACTCATTCGCGCGGGACTCGTGGAAGGTCGGACAGCATGTGGATGAGGCATAAGAGGAGAGACAGAAATGGAACAGGCTGTAAAGATGTGGACAAAATTATTACTACGATCGAGCGATCAATATTCCGCCTAATCAGAAACGAAACGATTTTTCTCGTATCTACATCTACGACTAGATTTGCGGACAAAATAAACCTATAAGTATAGAGATTTAAAATCGTCGATGTTCTATGTTTTTATGTTGATTGATAGGAGAGGAAAACATTCGAGTTTCCTAACTTATTTTCCTACATACGTTTCTAACTCTGTACGACTTCCAAATAAAAGAAATGTAGGTAGATCGATTTAAATTAAGGAAGTAAGATGATTATCAGAAAATAGTGTGAGATTTTGAGAGTGATCCCCTTTTTGAAGAAACGCAATGTTTATTATGATGAGAAAATTGTACAGATAGGCGGATATGGAAAATATAAAACTCGGACTGCTCTTCTTGTTTAGAGGTTTAGAGTGAGCACCATATTTTACTAGGGTTGTCGACTATTTGCTTGCCCGATTCTAATATTTCAACCTCTAAGGCTCATATGCTAATACAAAAAACACTTCCTCAGAAAACAACTAAGTATATCGGCAACCAGAAATAACAACCATCGCTTGATTTCATCAGTTGATAAACCCAGTTGATTTCTTGCTGCTGGTACTACCTCTTCAATCTTCATTATACGCGCGTTTAATCGCTTCGTTACACCCGCTACAATGCGACCGACCTGGTGTTTTTAGGTTAGATTTGATATTATTTTTATATCTCATTGTTTCAGTTCATTTCCTCTAACAACTCCACTCGATCCTCCAGTATCCAATACTTACTAGTGTTAAAGTGGCTCGCTGGATACCACGGCTACGTTTGTAGGGCGAACTATAGGGCGAACTTATCACAATGCTGTGATCTTTGCTACTTTTGCTAGCTAACCCCTAAGTATATTATAGATAGTACCATATCCATCGTTTTCCATATTACCTACACAAAACATACTGGTTTCACCATTTTTATTACGCATTAATAATTCGTATTCGTACTATTTAGTACAATTAAAACACAACTATTAAATAATTTAAATCGTTGTATTAAAATTGTTATTATTCTAAATACCCATATGGCATTCAGTAGTGATGTGGCATGTCCTACAATCCAATATTCCTGTTAGACCTAGACAACTCCCCAACTCATGTGTCATTGACCTCAGCTCTAATCCTTCTGGCTAGAGAAGTCATATTATTTATTACATACCTAATGCTAGATGAATTGAATATATAATATGTTTGTAACGAATCATTTCATAATATTTTTATTTCTCGATGCGGGTGTTTTGATTCCAAGTCGTCCAGAAACATTAATGATTAATTTAATTTAAATTTAATTGTGTATTTAAGCCATATACTGTTGAAGATAGCCATTTATATTATTTTAAGCCATAGTGCCATGTTCGATAGATGCAATGGATTTTTTGTATCGATAAATGAAAGTAGGACAAATTGCTGAAGTGTGGCGGAAGCGGGTGAAAGGATAGGACACTTGGACAGTCTGGCATTCTGATGTCCTCTCTGCCTATCATACAGGATGTGAGGGTGCAATACTCGTATAGGTCATATAGACTAACTGCTTCGCCCAACAAAACATAACGTTGTATCTTCACCAATCACCATTCCAATTAAATCCGAGGAGGTCACATATCTAACTCTAAATCCATAGGTCAGCCTTTCTTTCTCACTCGTTTTTGGAATAGTCTTCCTTCTACCATTCGCACTGCGGAGTCAGTGCATTCCTTTGAGAGCGGTGAGAAATCGCATGTTGGCGTCAAATGCGGCATCTGAACCTTAGGACTAAATTGTAGATTCAACTGTATATGTTTTTTGTATGTGTGTATGTATTCTGTTTATAACTATTTTTTTCTCCCATAGTTATGCATGTATGTATATTTTTTCTACTTCATATATTTTTATTCAATTTCTTTTTATTTTCTGTTTTTTTCCTGGGGTTAACTGGAAGAAATCGCAGTTCTGCGATAAGTTCGCCCTAGTGAACAACGGTTTATAATCTGTGCTATGTCCATTTTTTATATTTGTATGTATTTTTGTTCACTTAAAGATTAAATAAATAAATAAATATAAAATGCACTTCTTAAAGATATTACGTTCCCACTGAAAAAACAGCAATTTAAATTCATACGGTAGCATGTTCATTGAATATTTCAATAATAGTGTTTTGCATATTTTTAGGATGACTTAGTAATAAAATCATTTTCTCACACTATAAATAAAATTGATCCCGCATATTAAGGTATTTGATATCGTGCAAGAATGTATCCCCATCACGTGTGTCATCTTCACGTTTGGCTTCTTTAAAAACAATCAAAATACAAGGTAAATATAGGGTCGCCAGATAAATACTACCAGGTATCACGAGAAGACTTCATATCTCTTTAGTTAGACTATACAAAAATATCTCTAATTCATTGTTATTTTATGAACACACATCCACATTCCTGAAGCTGCTTCTCCTTGATAGCCTGTCACATCTGTCAGTAAGAAAATAAACTCAGTCAGTTTTTAAGTTCGAAGAGATTGAGGAATCATATAGTTGCTGTAGGGATATTATTTGCCGGAGAATTTCATTCATAATTCTTCTTACCAGACTATACGCACCTGTATAATTATCATCTTTTGAAATCACGTCTCCCTGATGCTGTAGGAAGATCGATTAACAATCCTCAAAAATTAAAAATTTGTGTACCTAAAGCGATTACATAAACCCAACTATTTCAGATTAATTTGTAATTGCTACATATGGTTACATGCAGTTAATTGGAGCGTCAGTATTCCAAGCTGGAGGTGCCGAATGTGTCATGGGACAGGCGCAGATGATGTAATTCTGTACTTCACCATACAGCTAATGTAATTGACCACCAGAACCACCCGCAGACCTGTTACAAATGAGGAACAGCCTTGTCCAAAGTGCGACAGAGTGTGCATGTCCAGAATCGGCCTCCATATATGGAGGCCGATTCTGGACATGACTATAGTCACCTACAATGGCATCATCGACAGGAACAGTAATAACGTGACAGCGATTCTTCTGAGCTAAATACATGCTCGGCAACGGGCTCGTGGCTATTATTATAATGTAATACAGTTTACTCTAGTAACAATTTAACTCCTAGATTGGTTCTAGAGCAGTCCTAGAACCGTTCTAGACCAATCTAGGAGCTAAATTGTTACTAGGGTAGCCTTGTGTAATGTGTAGGATTGTATACAATCCCAGATCTTTTTATGAGAATTTAAAAAATAAATGTGATTCAGAATCATCCTTCGTTACTTTTCTATTTGTTGAGGCCACTTCTTCTCCACGAGTCGTGCAACTTCCATTTCTCATTATTACCCTCCTCTATGTCTATCCATATCGCAGATTTTTTCTCAAAGGCCGGCTTCCTTCTTAAGGACAGCGCAAAGGTGAGATAACCAGTAACTAATAGTAAAAAAAACGCCGCCTATTCAACGCCTGTGTGATCCCTGTCCTCCTCTACGGCTGCGAGTCATGGCACTTAACCAAGGCTCAAGAGCGTAAGATACTCAGCTTTGAGAATAAGTGTCTTAGGAGGATACTGGGTATCACATGGCAAGAACGTAAAACCAACGAATACGTTCGACGGCGTTCCCAGCAACGATCAATCCTGTCAGTAATACAGGAAAGACGTTGGTCGTGGCTGGGCCATGTTTTGCGAATGCCCAACGACAGCTGGCCAAAGAGAGCGCTGTTTTTCCACCCACAGGGGTCCCGACGCCCCGGAAGACCCTCTTTCACAGTGCACCGTTCCTATGACAACGAGATCAGAGCGTTAGGAATGACGTGGAGAGAGGTAATATCACTCGCACAAAATCGCTCTGAATGGAGACGCCTGGTAGCCTCCCTGTGCTCCCGAATGGAGACATAAAGGGCGTAGTAGTAGTAGTAGTAGTAGTAATAGTAAAAATTGTGTTTGACAAATTGAGTTCTGATTTCCTGATTAATAGAAGGTAACATTGCTATTTTCACAATTCAGTTTGTCAACAACTGACAAATATTTCCCAGAATTGAAGACACTTTGTAAATGTCTCAATATATTTAATTCCTTTCATCTTACTATTCAATCTATTCCTTTCATCACCTCAATTTATCATCTCTCGTTTGTCTTTTCAATTATCTTTCCCATTTCCTCACACCTCCCTGATATGCCTACACAGTACACACGAATATGATAATAATACAGATTATCATAAGTATTTTCTTTTTTCTCACAAATTTAAAAATATTCTCACAACGAAAATGTTGAGTGATTTTTGTAAAATAAATAATTATCACCTGGTTCATTGGTAGAAACATATATGTAACTACACCTATGCGCCAAGAATGCAAAAGAATCTTGCAAGAAAAAATCGACTAATAGCGCCGCAGGTGAAAATTTTTGAGAGATTGTGTAAAAAAGGTCGTAATATCAACAATAGATGTGAAAATAGATGAATAAACCAAATTATGAGCGATTTTTTTTAATTGGCTGAAGTTGTTTTCTATAGATATTTGGTATGAAATCTGATCTAATTTGGAAGCCTGCGCATAATTTAAAAGGAAGATGCGCATAATTCGATTCTGGTAATTACAAAAGTAAATTTAA
Organism: Ceraclea dissimilis; assembly: GCA_963576895.1. Taxonomy (NCBI): domain Eukaryota; kingdom Metazoa; phylum Arthropoda; class Insecta; order Trichoptera; family Leptoceridae; genus Ceraclea; species Ceraclea dissimilis. Next base: position 5,324,324 of record OY756360.1, read on the forward strand.
AACTGTAAAATCATACCGTCAAGTTGTAATCAAGCACATGATGGAGAGTTGTAAATATTATGAATACCTGGTTATTCCTGGTATTAGGAGATGAGTATTTCAAATTGCATTTGAATGCATTAGCTACTTATCTACCTATGTAAAGTAAAGTCTGATTTTTGTAAGTGTTCACATTACTCCCACATTACACGATGGATTGCTGCGTAAATTTAGAGTAACATTTGCGATAATATAGGCTGTGTCCTAACGTCGCCGGTTTTTGGAGAAAAAGCTTTTCCTAGGAGATGGCATGATGATGAGCGCATCCAAGAGTTGTGTGGGGTCGAGTGGGGTATCGTATGAAAGGGCGATGGAAAAGAAATTTAGAAAATAAGTCACATTTTGTCCAGCTCCAGCCTATCGGCAAGAATGCCAGATTTATTGTTAAATTTGCCGCTGGGAAGCACGGGTAACTCAGCTACGAGTGGTTATCTACTAATTATAATTATACGCGTAATGTAGGTAGGCGCCCAATGCTTCCGCGTTGCAAACATAAATGTTTTATTAAGATTTTTATTGATTATAAATTGCATTTTAGTATCCGTAGGCAATGTTGCAAACATTAACATCTGTATGGAATGCCGGAATTTTACTATTTCGGAGAATAGTATGGCAACACTAATTACTAATTATCAACATTTGTTAATCAATTTATTTAATTAGTACCTACGAGATGTATGTTTTGTAAACGAGTGGTTGAGAGAAAAAGAAGAAATGATTACAACTCGGCAAATGTAGACGTAGCACTCTCTCCATAGATGTTTCTATGAACAGAATGCTCCTGTGCTTAAAGGAAAACGAAGATATTGTTAATTGCTATTAATTTAGGGCAAACAGCCTGAGCTGATGAGCCCAAATAAGTGTTTGTCTTATGTAAAGATTTCGATAATATTGTTCAGTTTATTTTTGAAAACATTCACTGATTGTGCTAAAACTACGTTCTCAGCTCAGATATAAAACTATTTTACTGATCAACCATACTCTGTTGCAAATGAAATTCTTTTTTTGAATTACTGTGGATACGTCCTTTTAAAGATACTTAACACAGAGTGTCTAATAGTGGCGCTATTTTTTCTCTTTTTATGCATATAAATACCAAAATATTAGTGTCCCACTACAGCCTACAAGTTCTTTCGAGAATTTTGGATCTAAATAAGGGGACGGCGGATTTGACTTCTGCCCCAGGCTGCAGAATCCCTCGCTACGCTACTTACTCCTTTTAACACAAATCATCCATGGAATATGTTTTTTTTTTGTTGCTATAGGTAGTTATTTAATAATACGAATAGGCACGCGCATAATAATATTATCCAATAATCAAGAAAAATCATTATATGATTCCATTAGTCAATTGGAAATCGAAAACTGGCTTATACGGTTACTTCCTGCTCGTTTTAGTCCGAGAGCCCGCTGCTTAATTTATGACGTATCTGTTTTTTGATCGAAATGTGGTACAAATGATAGCTTACCAATAGGGTTAATACCCTATTGGTAAGCAATCATCGCACTAGGGTTGCCTATCAAAATCTTGCCGCAACCCCCCCTGCCCCCCCCGAAAAGGTCCCTCTTCGCGGTTTTTCGCGTTTTGTAGGAATATGGTAAGAGATAGAAGAAAGTAGTCAATGACAAAAATAATCCTTGCTAAATTCTCTACAAAAAATATTCAGTCAAATTTTTCATAGGACTAGTAGTTTACCCGTAATGGCCGGTCAAAAAACAGGATATTTTTAGAAAAAAAAAAAAAATTGTGATTTTTTTGTTTAACTTTCTTCCACCCAATATCACTAACATTTTATGGAAAAAAAAATTTGGCCTGCGGCGCTATATCGCTGGTTATTTTTTGAAAAACAAAATTTTAATAATTTTCGTCACTGAGTTTTATTGCTATTACTCCTAAATTATTAGATGTATGAAAATAAGTTATAGCTCGTTTTGTAGCTAAGGCTATGGTAATTAATTCATTCTTTGACTATTTTCCTGTAGCTCTTATCAATTTTCAACCAATTTAGTTTAAATTCATTTTTTTAGTTTTTTAAATGAATTTCGGTTTTGGACCGGCCATTGCGGGTAAACTGCTAGTTCTACGAAAAAATTGACTGAATATTTTTTGTAGAGAATTCAGCAAGGATTATTTTTGTCATTGACTACTTTCTTCTATCTCTTACAATATTCCTACAAAATGCGAAAAACCGCGAAGAGGGACCTTTTCGGGGGGGGCAGGGGGGGTTGCGGCAAGATTTTGAGAGGCAACCCTAGTGCGATGTAATACCCTATTGGTAAGCTATCATTTGTACCACATTTCGATCAAAAAACAGATACGTCATAAATTAAGCAGCGGCTCTTGGACTATTTGGGAAATCGTAAGTATTACCATAAAGCGAAATGACAATAATTGGCTAGTATGCCTACTAGAAATAACCCTGTACAATATAATGTACTATATACGCTACCATGTTCATTAGAAACGACAAGTATACATTTGGTATGTTTGTATTTTAGTAAATATGTTTACATCCAGAGCTGGGCAGAAAAGCGTTAATCCGCTAATCGTTAATTAACGAAGTTAACATTTTGGTTAACGATTTAACGCTTTTCTCACCTCAAAAAATTGTTAACGGATTATTTAACTTCCGTTACATTTTACTTCCGTTAATTAAGTCCGTTAATTCTTGATTTTTTGCATAGACATCATCCACTGGAGGCGCTGGCATTAGATAATCCAAGGGTTGCATGGGGTTATGTGTAGTATCGTATGTTGGTTGGGAGTTGGAAAAGAAATTTCACTTTGTTGGGATACATCGGGTAGTTTAAAATGTGATAGTAGTTGTACTTATGTAATTCCATTTCATGCCATTTAACCGCGATTTTTTACATTAACGCTTTAACGGATTAACGTTAACTTCCGTTACATTTTTCAAAATGTAACGCTTTAACGATTAACGAAGTTAACTTTTTAGTTAACGGATTATCGATTAACGAAGTTAACTTTTTGATTAACGGTGCCCACCTCTGTTTACATCTTCTTTGTTTGAAAGTTGTCTGAGATACTCGTAAACTATTTCCGTTTCCTGGAAATATAATTCTGTCACATACGTCATTCAGTGTAGATAGGTAAAGCTTTAAAGCTAGCAACTACAGATCGTGTGAAAATGTATTATCATATACTACTAATATAGTTTCTTAGAACATAATTATTTAGACTGCTAAGAATGTTTGCATATCTACAATTCATTAGAAAATTAATAACATTTTTTAAGTGAGCAAGTTCCGTGATGATTTATTTTGCTCAGTTTAATTATCTTCCACCTCAAGGACTCGGGAAGCTGATATCGAAGTTTGCAGTTTTCAACTTACTCCTGAAGCTGGAAATGAATTGCTGCGAAAATTTAGAATAACATTTGCGATAATATTGGCTGTGTACTTACGTTTACTTTTGGAGAAAAAGCTCTTCCTAGGAGATGCCATGATGATAGGGGATCCAAGGATTGTGTAGGGTCGTGTGTGGTATCGTATGAAAGGTGGTTGGGAAAGAAATTCAGATCTTAAGTCATATTTTGTCCAGCTAAAACCTTTAAAGTATGCCGGGTTGGTTTGTTAAATTTGCCGTTGCGATGCACGGGTAACTCAGCTAGTACCCAATACGTATAACCTAATCATCAGAGTATTTCCAGACGAAAGAAATATTTTGTGATATCACATTCATAACTAGCATACCATAAGCTTATACAGTGTAGATAACATGGGCGTCGTCAGGGGGGGGGGGGGGGGCAGGGGGCCTCCCTAGAGATTGGAATAGGCATGTATATTTTCATACCAAATAATAAAACCTCACAAAAAATCACATTACTACCACACTTTTTTTCATCACATCATAAATTTTCTAAAAATTGTATGAAAATCCATCTTTTTCATAAAAAAATTGCCTGTGGCGCTATTTTATACTACTTTTTATAAAAATCATTTTTAATACATATTGTTGTAAGTACAAAGTATTATGTACATTTTCAAGTAAACAAACCGCATCAAGACCTTTTTCACTATGTCTCACAAAAAAAATTCATCTGCGGCGCTATTTATGAGTTTTTTGTGCTACATCATTTTATTAAATTTGGTTGCCCCCCCTAGCTCCGAGGCTGGCGACGCCCATGGTAGATAATATTGTGTAATTTTAGATCACAAAGAAAATTCCTGATGTGATCCACGAAGCATCCGTTTCCATTTATTTATTGGTTTTCTTTGTTTTCCATTTCATGGGATGATCTCATATTCTTTTAAGTTATATTTACAGAGATTTAGGGACATAATATTTCCACCTAGGAAAATACTTTAATAGGTACCTAATATGTTGACATCCTATGGCTGATGTTATTGTCTTTCGTGTCGTATTATTGGTTCATTTCATTTCATTGAACACACTAGGTAAAGAATGTTGGGTATAGGTATTTATTTACTTTATTTGTTTATTCTTGAGTGAACACGTTGCAATAAAATACGAGAACTGGAAGATATTCTTATTCTTCTTAACCCATTCCTGGACAAAAGACTCTTCCATTTCTCTCCACAATGCGCTTTCCGATCAGATCAATTCTCCCTTCCCGGTTGTTGTTCTTGGTCTCCAGGTTATGTTAAGACTATCTTTGACCATTTGACTTCTGGATCTCTGAAAGATATTGCTATTGAACTATGTCTTTCCTTCCCTGCTTTTTTCTGCAAGCTTAGACAAATTGAAAAAGATAGCGATTGTGTATCTGCGCCGCCTTTCGATCTCGTAGGTACCTGAAATGTGATCAAACCTTAACATTATAAACCAGAATATCCTATCAATCCTGTGACGTATATAAAATAAGTACAAAACAGAATGTGGTCTCATAAAAGTTTTTTTATACACATTTCAAATCTCTCAACGTCAGGTCGCAATTAAGCAAACAAATACCTACTCGAAATTTTAGAATAACATGTTTCCCTAAAATAGTTTCAGCTGGTCTGTATGTTCATGAAGCGTGATATTAAAATGATATGATGCATTCAATTACTGTATTATTATACTAGTATAATTTACTTGGTAACATTCTTCGGAAAACTGTACAATAGATTTCAGATTTGGGATTGAGAAATTACTCTGCCAGTAAAAAAACAACTTTGTGTACGAAAATTATGTGAACCGATTACGCAATGAAGATATTAGGCGAACTTGTGAAACTGAAGACATCGTAGGATGGGGCAACACTTTACTATGAGAAGATCCTTGAAAGCCACGTAAAATACTCTAGAATGCCATAATATCTAGTGGCCTATGAAATCCCAGCAGGTCACCCTAGTAGAAGACAAAGAAGCCACTACGATGGAGGAACAGTTGGACTTCGGATTCCCTAGATCAGATACTCAGATAAAAAAAAAGATGAAAAAGAAGTGTGTGACAATAACTATTTTACGCCATCGCGCGTTATTTAAACGTTTTTTTAAGTTTATAAGGTTAAATATTAAATAACATGTTTTTAGTTTTTAGTACATCTTAGGTATTCCTGAAATAGCATTATGATGACAGATATCAGATCAGGCTCAGATAAAACCTCTAAGCTAGAAGTCCTAAACCGTTATTTCAGCTGGGCATTTATTGCGGCAGGTCCTTCAGCCTGGAATGGACTTCCTGTAGACATCAGAGAGGCAAAAACGTTAACCGGGTTCAAAGGCCTATTAAAAACATTTTTGTTTAAGAAATCCTTCCCAACAACATAGGGAGTAGGAACACAGAGCGCCCTTGAGGTGGAAATACCCACAAAACGGCGCGACATAAATTGTCCATTATTATTATTAAATGCATGAAATATTCCTCACAAAGATACAAAAATCGTGAAACATGATTTTGACCATTCTTCAAAATGGTACCTGTAAGTCAGATACGAGTTGGTATACGAAAGGAACTGAAAACTCACTTCGACATTTTTTTGTTTGACATAATTTTTATACATTGATATTATGATTATGTTTAAAGTTTTTATTTTACTATACTCGTATAGCTACACATACTATAGGATGTATTAAGAGTTATTATATGAGACTCATTTGATTCTGTCATTTGACGGTTGGCTACCAAATAATATTTGGTTGTTTGCCTCATTAGTGACAGATTTAGTTCCGCTGTGGCAACCATGTTACAATTCATTAAGCGACAAAGTAATTAAATTATATCTATATCGTTTTATTGTAACTACTCTCTCATTCAAAACAAATAAATATACCTACTTATGACATAACCATAAAATAAGGTATGGGATTAATTATCAGTTATCCTCAACGATGAAATTTTCTCTTGTAGGATAGAAAGAAATTATCCCAAAATCGAATTGTCGTTGTGGAATAGGCTTTCACTGTTTTCTGATATTTTTTATTTATTTTGTTCATTTTCACAAATTTTCGAGTTCTCAAGATGATTTCAGCAATTAGGGACTAAAGTAATAAATATAAGGCATACCTATGTCTTCATTCATTATCTTATTGAGAAACGCAAATAATAAAAATATCCAGAATTAGAAACACGCAGATGACGTCGTGTTGATAGATGGAGACCCCATGGCTCTGCAGGAGTCTCTGAATAGATGGGTGGCTGCTCTGGAGGACAACGGCCTGAGAATAAGCAGAACAAAGACCGAGTACATGCCATGCATTTTCGATGGGAGTACGGGCAGCTCCACCATATATATAGATGACACACCTCTTCCAACAGTTAACCAGTTCAAATACCTCGGATCCGTTGAGACACCAGATGCCTCCGTAGAAGCAGATGTAACACACCGCGTAAATACGGGCTGGATGAAGTGGAGAGCCCTAACGGGTGTTATGTGCGATCCAAAGATGCCCATAAAAACCAAGGGCAAAATATACAAAACAGCCGTCCGCCCGGCTATGCTCTACGGATCGGAATGCTGGGCCACTAAGAAAAAACATTAGCAGAAATTACATACAACAGAAATGAAGATGCTTAGGTGGTCCGGAGGTGTTACAAGGGAAGACAGAATTAAAAACGAATACATCCGGGGTAGTTTTGGGGTCGCGCCAATTCCGGAGAAATTAAAAGAAACAAGACTCCGATGGTACGGTCACGTGAGCAGACGTAACAACGATCACGTGGTAAAGCTCGCACTGGACATACCATCACAGTCCAGATCCAGAGGACGTCCACAAGCCACCTGGTGGACAAATATCGAAAAGGAGCTTAGGGACCAACAGCTTACTAGTGGGATGGCACAGGATCGTAAGGTCTGGCGACTACGTACCAGAAGGGCCGACCCCAGATAAACTGGGAAGAGGCAAGAAGAAGATCCAGAATGAGAAATAATAGGGTTCATGGTAGGTATTGCAAAGAAACCATAATTTTAGTTTTCTCTTTTTTTTACTTCTTCTTAATCTCTCATCTTGTGATCTGTTTGTTCAAGAAAGCCCTCATTTTTGGGAGGATTTCCCTCCATCGTTTTGGCAGTCTTCTGCGGGGAGCCGGTAACCAGCTGGGATTTCGTTGGCCTCGACATATGGGATTCTGGAGTCATCCATCCTATTTAAGTGGTCTTCTCCTAGCCCTGGCCCATCGTACGATGTCTTCGGTTTCACAGGTCCGGCCTATATCTTCATTGCGTACTCGGTCTCTGAGGGTCCTCCCTGCGATTGTCCTTAGTACCTGCTCTCATCTCCGATGTTCTGAGCAAGTTTTTGGTTCTTGTTGTGTCGGCTCTTGTTTCCACAGCGCACGTCATTATTGATGGTCTGTCTTGTAAATCCCAACTTTTGTTCCCACGCGCATATTATATTATTATTTTAGATTATATTTCTGATTTCCATTTTCAACATATTAAAAAGTTGTATTATTTATATTATATCAAAAACCTCAACTTTTTAGAATTGATCCAATCCGATCTTGTTTTTTTTATAAAAATACATTGATGATTCATAAAAGATGCAACAACAAAAAACAACTGTTGGTTGGTGAGGTCCAGTATGTCATGTCAGATAGGTGTGTACTATACAGTGTATATTGTCCATTTAATACTATGAATCACGTTATTGATGAATATTTAGCTGATTAACATAACAACAACAAAACGTATCGCAGGATGAGAATACCAAATTATAATAATGAATCATTCCTGCCTCCTGGACATCAAGATCCGGGACCTCGAGTCATTCAAATTCGCCCCTAGTGCAGTTATATACTATATACTATAGTAGATAAGCAACAAAGCTATGTATATTCTACGCTCTATCTTGCAGTATTCCTTTTCTTGGCACCCTCGTGAATCTAGTTGGTCTGATTGCTTTCTTCCAGCTTCAAGAACTCGGTAATAATTAGTCAGTCTAAACTATGTTAAAGTTTGTATATAACTTTGAATCAGTGCATAATTCCTATCAAAGTTTCATCTTTATGAGATGTGAACATTATCTAGTAATTAACCCAACTTTAAATATACTCGTATTCCTACTTAGAGATTGCTAACCTAAACCGGTGCATAGATTTTATATGTAGGAGTTCACCTCTGATTGCATTGTATACTTTTTCAGTTGAATATCCACGCATCCATTTTAATATTAGAGTAATCGACCTACCTGTCCAATCGCCCATTGTTTTAAAATAAACATGCAAAATTATTGCTTAAAAAGCTACGTGCATTATGGCGACAATATTATATGATAACAATACGCAATGAATATGCATTTGATTGTCATTTTATGCAGGCAGCACGTGCTGTCAAAAATATCTAAAGATCATCTAAAATTATAATTTAACGATTGTCCTTATTGAGGTATTGTCCATAACACAATAAAATATATTATCCTGCATCAAACAATGCACTTCTATTCAATATTGTATTTTAATACTGAGCATAATATTCTAATAAGCGGCTTTTCTAAATAATAAAATGATGACTCAAATATTAAGAGTCCGGACTCCTGCACTAGAGATGAACGAATCTTAATTATTTTAGTTTGTTTTCAAATAGCTATAGATCACTACACCATTGTTATTCTTCCGTGTGGCATCAACTGTCTGACGCAGAACCCAAGTTTAAGTCTTGGATCGTACATCTAGACTGAAATGACAATGGGCAGTGCATATAGCAAGACAACATAATAGTAGGTGGTAGGTGGATACCGAGATTAATAAAATGAAGACCATGGGGAAACAAGAGATATGTCGGAAGGCGCCAGAAGAGATGGGCGGAAGATGTGACCTCGGTAGCGGGTAGACAGTGGGTGCGAAAGGCGAGCAACAGGAATGAGTGAAATAGATTGGGAGGGACCAACGCTGAAGAAGAATAAGATGGGATCAGCCGACGATGAGCGGCAACGTCAGAAGATGAGAGAAATCATGCATGTACCCTAAAGAGTTATCATGGATATTGCAAATTCAGGTCATCAAGCCATTCAAGGACATTAGGGGTGACGTTGTGGATATCTAGATGTGGTTCAGGAAACGTGCTCAGGCGACAATCTTCAACAATGTGCTGGATCTACACCACAAAGGTTTTTGTTATATAAATATTTGTTCGCTGGCTTCCTTCTGGTACTGTCCTCCCATTCACATTAATCATTTTTTCTTCCTTGCCTCTTCCCAGTTAACCTGGAGTCGGCTCTTCTGGTACGCAGTCTTCAAGTCTTTCTGTCCTATTACCTGTTTCATCTCACTGGTCAGCTGCTTCTCCCTTAGGTCTCTTTCAATATTGCTGTACTAGGTGGCCTCTACATAACCTCGACCTCTCGCTTGTGTGGGGATGTCTACCGCAAGTCTGACCACGTGATCTTCATTTCGTGTGTTCATTCCGTAACAACGGAGTCTACTTTCTATTAGTTTCTTCAGGATAGGCGCAAACCCAAAACTACCAACGAATATATTCGTTCCTGACTTTGTCCGTCCTGGTGACATCTGCGGAACACCTGAGCATCTTCATTTCCGTAGTGTGTTTCGTAACAATTTAGTTTATAACAGCAGAAACATTTGAAGCAAATAAAAGTTAGCAACTGTTATTTCAGACCCGTAGAAAAAAGTATTGCTACAAACGAAGATAGCAATTGTGACAATAACAATTTTTCTTTGCTGCATTAATACGAGTACTAATTTTGTTATAAGTATTCAGTATGAATAATGAATATACCTAGTAATATAGGTAATAGGTAATGACTACCTACTTCTACTTATTCTCTTTCTTAGTTGGAAATATGCCAATGAGATTTTTATCTACAAAGTGCAGCTACCGCGCATTTATGAAAGATTATTGAATAGCTTTTCCTGGAAAATTAATCTTGAAACATAGGTATCTTTTCTTTTTTATGATACCGCATTTCAGCACAATATTCAACTAATTTCTTCTTCTTCTTCCTCTCCCCACTGATTGGATATAGGTCCCCCCTTTAGTCCTCCACAATCGCATGATGTCCTGGGCACTGGTACGGGTTTTGCTCCTTCTCATGAGACTCTGTACAAAATATCTACAGGGGGTGGGTTTATCCACTTCCAGGGAATTTGTAATAAACAAATTAAATAGATTTCAATAATAATTTAATGATCACAAAACAACAATTTGGTAGAAAAGTTTCCTAATGTATTGGGTGCATAAAATATCACTTTCTTGAGGTGATTTTCCTTGTGTTGTATGTAAAATTAAATAGTTCCTTGATTAGTGAATTAGTTTCTTGATTAATGAATTAGTTTCTGATTAACTTCCTTCAAAACTTCAGAATGATCATCAAGCCTTTTTTAAATTGCTTCTGGGCTATTAACATCTAGTAATGTCATTACCTGTGAAACTCTTTTCACTTGGTTCGTATACAAATTCCTTTATATGAGCTAGGTGACTTCCACATCAATCATGACTTCTTTGGTAATATAAACAAATAGGAAATCTTTCTATATTAATAAATCTTAGACAACACATACAAATCCATACTCCATGACCGTCCGTCAATATATTATTATTCTGTGGTCCGTCAGTCGTGTTCCTCTCCAAGCCAAAACAAAATCCAAAACGACGCGTGAAAAATAATATTTGAATTTTGTTCCTTTTTATTTTGAATATTAGAAATTTATAATAGACTTTTTACTCTATGAACTAAACAAGCACCCAAGCACTTCCCTACCCAACATACTCGTTAATACAGCACACTGCATCCTATTACCTCAGTCATATTCTTCACATAATCGGACCACATCGCCAGAAGTTTGTCGACGCTTCTTCGGGTTATTCTTTGTCGCCGTTCCATTATATTTTTAGTCCATCGGAAGTTTTCAAATCTGTCAACATGTCCGGTCCAGTACAGCCACATCGACAGATTCTCCACATCGTCTGTAAACCAAGCTTCATGTAAACATTTGGCATTCTTTGGAGGATATGATTCCTAATGCCCCGTAAAGAAATCCCCAGCGTCTTCCTCAATAAACGTCGGCTAGTTTGTTATATTAGTTTACACCATATTTTATTTCCTTTTACCAAGGAAGTAATTGTACAAGCAGAATGTTTACGCATTTTCACATTTTTTAAATATATCATTCCCGGAACAACTAGCACTAATACGGTGCTTTTAGATTTCTCGATGGAAAGTTGTGGGGTAGTCTGTTTTTCTTTCATTCTATACGTATTTTGGGGTGCTGAATCCGAATCCGAGGTTTGCCAACAAAATTTCGTGACGGAACATGGCGAAAAATTGGTAAAATGGCGAATATTTACATTTCCTGGCGAATTCTGGATTTGAACTTAAAAACCATCAACTTTTTGTGGGTCATCTTTTTAGCAGAATGAAAGCACATAAAATTTCCTACAAATTTGGTATATATATTTTTTTTCTAAAATAACTAGCAGCGGAGCTGTCAAGCTCCAAAAATTGGCCAAATTTTCTTGTTATTTTAAATTGTGAAAATGGAAAATGTATGGAGAATAGGTCACCTTGTTCGAATTATCACCAAATTTTGACAATTATTCTTCAGATTTATGATACATATTTTACCTCGTTGGAATCAGTAAATATGGAGAAAGGTTTCAGGATAAATTTTATTTAAAAATATAGTGAAGTGTTTAAGCTAAAAAGGTTTAAACATTTTTAGCCTAAACAAATTACTATATTTTTAAATAAAATTATTTAAACATGTCTAGCTCAAATATTTCACGGTATTTTTAAATAAAAATTTCTTTAATAGCTTTCTTTGTGTTTTCTGATTCCAACGAGGTAAAATATGACTCATGAGTTTTAAGAATAATTGTCTAAATTTGCTTATGAAGGCAACAAGGTAAACTTTTTCAATACATTTTCGATTCTCGTAATGTAAAACAATAAGAAGATTTGGCCATTTTTTGGACCTTGACAGCTCCGTTCCTATTTATTTTAGAGAAAAATTTTATATGGCAAATTTGTAGTAAATTTTACGTAATATCATTTTGCGTAGAAAAATAACTTACGAAAGTTGTCAGTTTTCGAGTTCTTATAAAGAAATCGCCAGAAAACGAATATTTTCGCCATTTTTTGTATTTTTCGCCATGTTCCGTATCGAAATTTTGTTGGCAAACCTCGGATTCGGATTCAGCATCCCAAAAAACGTATAGAATGAAAGAAATCCCTACTACCCCACAACTTTCCATCGAGAGACTGCTTTGTGTTTAATTTCACCGGATTACACCTACGTAACACTAGAATATTTTATATTATTCAAAGTCATTCATTAGCTGCTACCCATACTGAACAATAATCAATAATCATTTCCCAAATTCTTTTATGTGAGTCATTAGGTATATCTGTAGTTTTTTGATAAACGGATTTTGCCGATAACACAAATCACCGATTCATAAAAAAATATATATTTTACAAGCCGAAGAAAATTACATAGTCCTATGCATAAAGTGCCTTATTTTAAATGGTTTTATTCACAGACAAAAAAGTTCAACACATAAAGAGTGTTTATTTGCGATAAATTTATTGATTCTCGATTTTGCAAAATCTTGTCATATAGTCGTACGTCAAAGATGCAAAAGTTGACAACTTTAGAATGTTTAGATATTACTTTGCAAAAGTATACATAAAGATGACATCACTGTCATCAGTTTGTTCTATAACGCGTTTTTTTTTTATTAAAAAATGTATCTGGGTTCATTAAAATAAGCCCAAATACGCCTTTGTACACTTCACAGTAAGCTTAAAAAGCTTGTGTCGTGAAATGGAGTAGGTTTGGCATCGGGGATCGAACCCGAGCCCAATGGATTAACAGTCGAGCGCGTTACCAACGAAGCTACCGACGGCCCACGATTAAATCACGAAACATCTTCTTTCCATGACAATGACAGCAATACTAGCGACATCTATTGATTTTTTTTTTCAATCGATGAAACGGTTTATGCAAATAGTCCCAAGCTTTTAGAATGTTTGGGTAATAAAGAAAATGTTTGGCAGCCGTCAACGCAAATAAACGCCACCTACACAATAATTGTGTTGCGGTACCTACTTATAAACTAAATATACCACCGACCAATGTTCCAGACATTGCAAATATCTCAGTTTAGTCTGTACAAAAATAATTTTACGAGCATCAAAACGATTATATAATCCACTAATCCAGCGAAATAGTTTTCGGAACATCGAAAATACACATATTATGTCTACTCGATAACTTCTGGCCCAATCTAAATGCCAAACAGAATTATCATCATCACATATTATTACAGCGTTCCTAATATTTTATACTTAATCTTGTGACTAAACTTCATTTCTATCTCATATAGTTATGGAAACTGCTCCTAGAGATCAAATTGTGTATAGGAATAAAACAATGGTACAAATAATAAATAGGTCTAAAGAAAAAGAAGATCATCTTGAGGGATCAGTAGATGCTACTAGATCAGTCAAAGTAGAAGGAAATAAGATGATACAAAAGTCACTATAATAAGTGATTCTGGGAGAGCTGAGGCACCTGAAGATCACTGCTGAGTGCTGAATATTTGCGTCCTGAAAAGTAAACGAAACACCTGAACACTTAGTTGTTGTTTGTTCAAAACTGTTTGGTGTCGTGCATTCAACTTTTGCCCAAGACATTGTAAAACTCTGATATTTTACTGTGAAACCAAGTTCTGTGGCACGTACTTCACGTTGAACCAAAACTTATAAATAGGATCATAAATAACTACACTGGCCCGCAAAACAGAACCACCCGCAGACTCGTTACAAATGAGGAGCAGCTTTGTCCACAGTGTGACAGAGTGTGCATGTCCAGAATCGGCCTCCATAGTCACCTTCGATGGCATCGTCGGCAGGACCAATAACAACGTGGCAGCGATTCTTTTGAGTTAAACAGACATGCTCGGCAACGGGCTCTTGGCATTATTATTACATGCTATAAGCATCTATTGAATAAAAAATGTTAATTATTTATTAATTCCATAATATTTTTTTTGTAGATCCACATAGAGAGTTTTGTATGTAATTATGATTCTGATATGACAATCTACAAAATGACTCATTGGAATTAATTGTAACTACTATTTATTGAGTCATGAGGATAGATAGGAGAATATTTTTGTCCGCCAAGGTTACTCTTACGCACCACACGTTGCTCGATGTTATAATGTTGTTTGGAGTAAACACAAGTCTTCCTAAATGTTAAGATATTATTATTAGCACTGTTCCATGTTATCCCAATACATGGGTGAAGGACTAAAATTAGAAGATTTGTAAGACAGTGAAAACTGCGAAATAACAGTTGATGTTGCCGATTCATCGAATAAATTACACAAAATGACATCGTGCTTTCTAATTCCATCGAATCTGTGCGAACTTTTTATTAATAAAAAGATGCGCTTGAATATGCAAAGTACAATTGTAAAAATACAGGACTACCTTATTCAATTTAGACCACTTACATGATACTCTTTCTATTTTCTTGTTCCTCACTGAGACTGTTATAGACACGACTATGTTCCTCCACCTTGAAAAGTATTAGGAGTCTCTTTCTGGAAAACCTAATATCCTTCGTTGACAAAAAATTGCTTGAAATTCGTAGCCGTATTCAAACTCTTGAGACATTCTGAGGTGGAATTAGAAGTATATTTCTGTCAACTCCAATACCTATCGGATCTAGGATTGTTAAGTCTCGCTTGATCAAACTAGGAAGAAAAATACATAGTAGAAATAGCAATCTATCAATCTGGGGAAGGAGCTTGATTCCTTGCAATGGGTTCATATACCTATTGAGTCGAACATTGAAATTGAATGGTTGGCGTCCTTCAAGTTATCAAAGCGTGAATATTGCTAAGCAATTATTAAATTAGATAAGTAAGTGTAGGTGAAATGGTAACCTACCTTCTAATTGTAAAATCATTTGCATAATATGTTGCAATCGGGAGGTAAATGTTGACATCATACTATTGCATGTGCTCACCTAGATATGTCTAATGCAAAATATTTGGATACTAAATTGCTCTCCCTTTAGTCACATGATCCACCTGTAATATTTAACTGTTCATAAAACTTAGAAGCATAAAAGTTTATATCTTGTTTGTGTTAATAATATACCTCTGTGTTACTGCCTCGGAACAGACCTAGTCTAGTGAGGCAGTACAATTTTCAGTGATAAGTACGACCCCTGCTTTCCTGTGTACATAAACCTTGATTTTGTTTTTTCCTTATTTTTTTTTCCATATTTATTTATATTTTTATTTCTACTTTTAATTTTATTTGTATTCCATCTCTATTTATATATATATGTGTGTGTATGTATATGTGTGTGTATATGTTTGTGTGTGTATGTATGTGTGTATGTGTATATGTATGTATGTGTGTTTATATGTATATGTATGTGTATATATGCATATAAATTTATTTTATTTTATCTATTTTTACCTTTATTTTACTTTATGTTTGTATTATACCTATGTACTTATCAAGAAAATAAATATTCATTCATTCATTCATTCATTCATTATTACGTCAAAACATCGCCATCTTAATCATATTCAACATGCTGAATTGAATATGAGAACTACATGAAAATATTTTGAGTTTTTAGTTGCAGAGAATATAGCATGCGGTCACCTAGAGCTAGACGGTCACCTATAATCTTGAAGTGGAGGCCTACAAAAGTGTCGTAGGAAGATCACAAAAAAGCTGAACAGAAGACATTGTCCAGTTGCGAGTAATAGATGGCAGCAGATAGTCTTAGATAGAAAATATATAAACATTTTGGAAGAGGCATATATCCAACAGTGAAACGAAAGTGGCTTGCAGAAGTAAGTATGAAAAAACATCGAAAGTATGCAACCGCGGTGTGCCCAGGACAGGGAGTATGGACCAAAAAAAAGGAACCTATATTCAGCAATTGATCTAAGGCGCCGAGGAAGATGAAGAAGATGCAACCTTATGCAGTTTAGAATAAGTATTGTTGTATAATCTTGTAGGGTTTCGCAACCTGATGAATCCATATATGTGGAAATGTTGAGCGTTTTGTCGAGTTTTCTCGTGCGTGTTGTTTCGATTGATTAATCGAGCTTTCGAAACAACACACACGAGAAAACTCGACAAAACGCTCAACAGATGGAAGTATTGTTGTGCTTTTGACTGTTCGATGATTCGATGAATTTGGCATTCCTTATTTGCGACAGAGGACGATGAACTGAGTGAACACTTAGAAAATTGTATATATGTATTTATTATTATTACAATATTATTTGTGTATGTGTGTGCGCTCGAGTGTATGTAATAAAGTAACACAATAATGTGCGTGTCATGTGTGTGTGGGCGGAGAATTCATATTGACAGATAATATTCTTACGACTATATAGTTCCTATCAATTATTAGGTATATTCATCAGCAACCTACATACTGTATCCGTATCCTTGTTCGTTGTCTCGGTGGGGCACATGGATCTAACAAATTCTCTCCAGGTTCTACGATCTTGGGCGACCATCTCAACCGCCTCCTAGACAGTGGTCTGGAGAGTGCTCCAACAAATCCGCATTAAACAGTCTCTCAGTTTAACAAGTAGTTATATCTCAACAGATACATAGCAAAGGATGGACCTTCCATTAGGCTTATGACTGATCGTCGGCTGGTCGGTCGGCTGGATTTTGTGTACGTCCAACCACATTTATGTATCCCTGAAAGTCTCTTAATTGTCTGGCTAGGCTTGCCCTATCTTTTTGTGCCTTCAGGGATATGTATTTTAGATACCTACGTGCGCTCTGTCTCGTATTTGGTGACATACACGGGACATGATAATTTTGGGTGGATCAAAAATCAATAATTCAATAGCGAAAGTTTTCATAAAGACTTTATCTGGTGATGTCCTTAATAATTGGAAATTTGACACATTCTTCCTGACTTTTTATTGAAGACTACTAGGAATTCTTTCTGACCATCGTTCTTATAATAATACAAAGCTTATAAATATTATATAAGTATAAGTATATTAAATCTACAGGTATTTATATATGCGCACAGAATTCAAATTAATTTTACATTGTTAAGCAATACATCTTACAAAATAAAATCCCGATGTGGGATTCGTACAAGCAAACTCCTGTTATATTTTTCCACAAGTGGCATTTGGGCCGGGATTTTAATTAGAGTTATATGTCGGGATTCTGTTAGGCCGGGATTCAAGCGAAAGCAACACAACCCACGCCCATGATTGGCCGGAATTCGACAGATAAAAAAGAAGAAGATCGTGATTTCAATTTTAAGTGACTAATAATTTCAAATACACTGAAATGATCTCTGATATATTTTGATTCAAAAATCACAATTCGTATTTACCCACATCATAAATTAAAATGTCAATGATATAGGAGTTGGGTCAATTTTCCTCTGGACGATTCATAAGATTTTCAAGAAAGTTGACTCATGTGTTGCGAATTAGAAATCTAACGCTCATCTTTTATTTTGAAAACAAATGCTTTTTTCAAAATTTTTTTTGAACGCAAATCGAACATGAACAGTTTCATATAGTAATAGGAAGCTACTTAATACTTCCACGTACAAAACGTATAAACATGAATTTATTTTCATGCATAAATTGACCACAACTTGTTGAATACAAGTGGAGAGTGCGCTGTACATACATTATTATTTGTTTACGTGAAATATGCTTCTGTGGATGCATTTGTAATTCAATCGAGACCCTAATAGACAAGACATCGTCTTAGAACATTGGTATACCAAATGGGCATAGGAAACTGAGTTATTTTTGTTAATGATCTCTACGATCACTAACAATACAAAATATAATTTATTTAATTTACTATGCACATCGGAACCGTAGCATTTATTTGTTTGTCTAACAATAAAGATTTATAAGATGACTTTTTCTGATTTTCGGGCGAACCTTGAGTAGCTTCAATTTTATCGACGTTTCGAAACTCCAGTTGCTTCTTTTTCTTCAATAACATTAAGATTTTTATCAGATTTTTGTCAGCGAGATCTCATTAACATAAAATTTATGCCACAAAAACTCTATTCTATCGTCTTGATCAAATCGAAAAAAAAGCATTAAATTCAGTCTTTGATTATCAAAATAACTTCATCAAAATAGTAGTTAGGTATTCGTATTTTTAGGGTAATAAAACATGAAATATTGTTCAAAAATTAAATGAAATGTTTACAATAGCGAAACATTTTAGTGCTTCCGTCATATAGAATCATTAAATTGAGTTAGCTTCTTAAATTAGACAGAAAATAATTATATTCACTCAATTCACTGTTTGTGGTAACACCACTGACTACTTGGGAAAGAACACAAGTAACATAACGTGCATTATTGATTCATGCATGTAATATATTCTGGATGGATGTGACATTGGCTAATATATAATTACATGCACATCCCTCTAATAAATATCACGACATGTCCACATTATGTGATTCTGTTGAGAAGCACATTACATTACAAAATGTTACGCACGTAAATACCAATGAGTTTTTATAAAAACCCGAAAATATCGAATGATTTCCTAGAATACCAGCCGGACCTTGAATAAGATGGTTACTTACTTTGTTGACAATAGTATCATTATCGACCCCCTTTTAAAGAACCACAAAGATTTCAGATTTAGGAGTTTTCACAAGAAACTCGATTAAAAGGATTGATCCATTTCCATGTTATTCGTTCTTCAGGTTTCATTGCGGGTGAAAGCTCGGTTACTCAACCACTCGACCCGCAGTGAAACCCGAAGAACGAACAACATGGAAATGGATTCATCACGCTGCGAAAGCCTCAAGATTATTTGAAAAGCATTGAAGATATAAATAAAAATACCTATCGTTGATTTTGGAACAAGAGGATTCTATCTGCCTATAATTTCTTATCCAAATCTTTTCTAAATTTTCTTTTACAATCCTTCCTAAAATTATGATTTCTTGCTTTAAAAATTAAGACAAATTAAAAAATCTTCAATAAAATACCATATTGCTCTCTAAAGCTCCGTATTTGGTAATTTATACAAATGGCAGCAAACACAGGTGGATCTGGCTTAAAAAAATGTGCTAAATCACGATAATTTGGCAATCTATAGTAGACAATCTGAACAGAGGTGGTTGACTTAATTATATGAAAATGACTTCTTACTTTTTCATAACGTCAAACAATCAATCAATTGCCATAAGCTCGTTGCCGAGCATGTATTTAGCTCCGAAGGATCGCTGTCACGTTATTACTGATCCTGTCGATGATGCCATTGGAGGTGACTATGGAGGCCGATTCTGGACATGCACACTCTGTCACACTGTGGACAAGGCTGCTCCTCATTTGTGACGGGTCTGCGGGTGGTTCTGTTTTGCTGGCCAGTGTATTTGTTTGTGATCCTCCGCCAGCTTTTACGATCACCCACCAAGTTTTCCCAGTCATTTTGAGAGTTTATATCCTTCAGTGTGTTGTGCGGAACATCTTCCGCTGGCCTCCCTGTTTCCTTTTACCTTCCGCCAGCTCTGATTAGCATAACGTATGGAGCACTTGACGACATGTTATAATCTCTATCGGTTAATTTTATTTTTCCCATTGTCATTATAATATGAAACCTCATTAATATTTATGTTGTGTATTTCATAATATGTCACAATCTTTCCGTAGGTAGTGTAAGTATTGCCAATAGCAACAGATCTAACATGGCTGATTACCCGGAATCAGTACGACATATCTATAGCGTATCAAAAGATTCCGCACCTCTCAACATTAATATTATTATGTCTTTTGTCCACAATGTTCGATCTGAATTTCAAATCAGCCTATCCTCTAATGTCTTCATACATAGCTTCATATAACATAGCATAGCATCTGCATATTATATTAGCACTAGTTGAGTTGCCCGTGCTTCGCAACGGCACAGTGTCTCCCGATGGTTTGAGTTGGACAAATTGCCATATTTTGGAATTAAAAAAAAAACATTATAATAAAAAAAACAAATAATTTTGAGCTATGAGTTCAGTCTATGGTTGAATTAAGTGAAAGAAATGCAGGTAGAAAGTTTTTTTAGCATCTACGCTTGGTAGATACAAATTACTATCTACGGTGACATGGTAACATCGGACATCGCCTGTCTAATCTGTGGTTATAAAATGAAGTTCAATTTGGATTCCAAGATAGCCGCCTTGTTTTTGTGTTCTTAGAATTTAGATTTTACAACATAATATCTCTTAAAAATGGCGACGTTAAAACCTATAGCAGATCGCTAGGAAATTTTTTGAAAGTTTTCACAGCAATCCATCGTCAAATGCGCGAGTTTTACGAACACTTACAAAAAACGGGCTTTGTTTTATTATATAGACTAGCATAAGTGGAATACACGCCTTATGTTGGCAGTGTGAACGAACCTTAATAGCTATTCGAATATTCATTTGCTTAACCAAATGAAAAAGTACGGAATTTTCCGTAAAGGTTTCTTTTTCTTGTTGGGACTATTCGCTTTTAGAGCAGATTAACTTGAAGATTAACATTAATTTACTAAAGTAAATTCTAAGAGAAAAAAGGGGGGGCAAAAAATCTAGGTGACTAAATCGAGGAAATGCGAACTAAAAAATGTAAGAAACTAGAAAATCCAGCCAGCGTGTACTTACATCTGGACATAATAAAATGTTGAGGAAATAGTATGAGGAAAATAAAATAATGAATCATTGCTATTAATTATCGCTAGAGTTGTAATTTTCCTGCCTTTTACTAATCAATAAAAAAACGTCTAGAAAAAATGTTCCTAGGAGGAAGTGACTTGACTGTTAAATATTTATGTATCTAAGTACGCAATTGTGTTCTAATCTTAGGACCAAAATATTACTCCTACAATCTGCGTTCTTCGTCCTGTTCAAATTTATCTAGATCCACTAATTTTTAAATAGGATTACTATCCATTCTTTCATGCCGCATCTCCGTAATGCCAGACTACCTTAGACACACTCTTTATTTTCGTCAAGTTCATACAACGTGGCCACATAGTGGCAACATGGTCATACGTGCTCTTCGACTCCTGTTCCTTGAAAATCTGATTGAAATTATCAACCCAGGTTAGTCTCAAAAGTTTCCTTACACCTTCTCTTTCACTCACATACTTTCTTCCTGTCCATTCATCGTTTATTTTCTCCACATGACCAAGCCATCTCGACTTATTATTCACATTCATTTTCGTAACAACTCCTAACGACTCGAAATACTACGAAAGTCACAGTGAATTGATAGAGAGATAACAATATATTAGCATTGTATTCTTAGTGATAAAGACGAGTCTCCATCTTAATTTGTTGTGTCCAGCGAGTAGCGGGAGACGTCATCACCAATCATGATCCCATTAGGGACGGCTTGTGTCTATTGGATAATTGGACGGGTCGTGGAGGGCACAAGTGGACGACAGATCGCCAGGCGGACATTCACTCCAAATCAACTCCTATGCACACTATTAACTTAACACATCCAGTGCCAGATGAAGAGTAAAATATGGAGAAAAGATGGTTTGGGCATTTTGAGAGAATGAAAGATGACAGGATGACAAAAAAAGATAAAGAAGAGAACGGACGCGTTTTGAGTAAAAGAAATGAGCGTGTATGACAAATTGCATGAATGTGACGGAGGCTAGGAGTGTGTGTAAGGGCTGTCTGACGCTCTGTCCTCTCTGCCTATCCTGCAAGGGACGTGGCGTGAAGATATAGATAGATAGATAGAATATTGCTTAACATGAATAAATCTCAAAAATGACAAAAGTCCTTCAGAAATATCCTCAACAGATAAAAGCCCAAACTTTCTAGTTGCATCCCACCCAGTAGATGAATTATTTATAAAATGTTGACTATTTTATTAGATCCACTTATTTATATTTTGTTTATTTTCTATGGTAGTTTATAGCACACTGAAAGAAATTGTTTGCTAATAGATACAATTTCATTTATTTTATTTTCAAAATCCAATTAGATTTGAGCTTTTGTCCCTTGAGCATATTTGTAGAGGGTTTTTGTCTTTTTTGGGATTTATTCATATTGTCCGGTCACGGTAAAAATGTAATGTCACTGAAATATGCCCATTTTAAGTGGTAAACTGTAAACTATTACTAACAAACGTAAAATTTTACGTATTCTTAAAAAAAGTATCAAACCTTCTCTGCTTAAAATATCTTAATCTAGAATTCAATCTGAAACGGAAAGTATGGCACAATACGTCCCAGGTAAACGAGGGCAGTGATTCAATAGAGCATGTCCAGTCTAAATTTAACGCATGTAAAAAAATCTGTGTAGTTTCAATCAATCTCACTGCTATAATGTGGCCAGATCGAGTTTGTTGATCATATAGTAGAGAGGTGTCCTGACAAGAAGTTTGCAGGGGTTCTTGAGGAAATCCATGAGGTGACGCCAAGGGCAATAGATTACTTGCAGAATATTGACGGGGAGCTTTGACTCCAAGATAACTTGTACAATGGTCGTGTGCATACGAAAGAAGAAGACTGCTATAGCAAGTTAATAGTCTCCCTAAAAAATAACAAAAACGTAGTTTGGGCAATGATGTAAGGTAATGTTTAAAAAATCCATTGTAGACGGCAGTTATAAAGTTAACTATTATCCAACACACTTACCCCCGTTTTCACCAACTTTAACCTAAGAAGGAGACCCCTAAGAAATTTCCATACAAAAACAGAGATAATATTCTATTTATTGACACGCAGGCCTACCAACCACACCCTAATTCCATACAAAATGCAACATGCAACTCACCTACGTTAGGTGCCCAAATATCTCTGCCCACGCTAGGTGAGTTGCGTGTTGCATTTTGTATGGAATTAGGGTGTGGTTGGTAGGCCTGCGTGTCAATAAATAGAATCTCTGTTTTTGTATGGAAATTTCTTAGGGGTCTCCTTCTTAGGTTAAAGTTGGTGAAAACGGGGGTTACTCACATTTCCTAGGATATCATATGATGTAGTCTATACTCTATATAATGCAATCTTTTTTAAATCATCTACCGACTACGTTATTAATGTGTGCCATTTCAAACATAATCACACAATTAAAGTCCTATTGCTGTCATTCGGCTTCGGCGCCCTGGATTGTTCTCAACCAATACTTAGAGAATCGTCTTGAAACAGAAGACAGTGATAGATGAAAATATGTAGGTACTACAGATTGGCTATTTGGAATTAAAATATTTGGAAATTCCTGGAATGAAAAAATATTCAGAAAGTTCCACTGAAATTTACGGGATCTGAGGATTTTCCATTCGGTTCTTCAGATATAAAAGATTAATTAGCCAAAGAGACAATTTGAAATTCTGAAAATGAAACAATAAATAAAAATCCTTCATTCGACAGTCTGATTCCAGGAAAGTCTGTGGAGTATTTGATCAATAAACCACCGGGGTCATTTTAGAATAGAGTACAATAAGCATATAACATAATGTTCATAGGCGTCGCCAGCCTTGGAGCTAGGGGGGGCAACAAAAATTTAAAAAAATGATATACAATACTACGAAATTTTTTTGTGAGATATAGTGAAGAAGGTCGTGATGTGGTTTGGTTTATTTGAAAATGTATATAATAATAATTAGTACAATAATATACATGAAAAATGTTTTGTATAAAAAGCAATAAAAAATATCGCCGCAGGCAATTTTTTTTTTAGAAACAATTGTATTTTGATGGATTTTCATACTAATTTTAGAAAATTTATGAAATAATGAGAAAATATGTGGAAATAATGTGATTTTTTGTGAGGTTTTTATCATTTAGTATGAAAAAATATATACCTATTCCAATCTATTCCCCCGCCCCCTGACGACGCCCATGATAAGGATATAGGTAAAGAGCACTTCCAATCAATTATCATACTCAAATGGGGCTAGATAACCACTTGACTCAATCATTTGATTGAACAGAGAACATAACAACCAGCTTACAATGCGAGTACAATACAATCTTATCAAAGGATTACTTTAATACATATGCATGGTCTGATTGTATTGCTATCAATCAATTCATGTAAATATAATCTGCCTAAGTATCTGATCGTACTTCATCAGTTAAAGCTCTCAATCGGTCTTAATAACATTCAAAACTTTCAGAGGCGACTTTTCATTACACAACATCGCAGTAACTAATTAAATATTGGGTATATGTAAAATAACCATCAAATAAACCCTTTGATTATTGATGTACCCAATCAAATTATTTTAGTACTCTTAAGGGCTTGGCACCAGGAATGACGTCACAGTCTTTTCCCACGGCATCAAGGTTCAAAATCGCGTAACATTCGCATGATAAAATGGTAAAAATACCGTTTTACCATTTATTGAGGTTAATTTTGCGTCTATCAAAAAACTTTCACGGTTATTCCCTAGATTTATATGCATATTATCAGTACAAAAGAAAATTTACTCCGCGACTTTCGGAAAAAAGATCAGAGGTGTTTTTCAATATTTTTTTTTGAGAAATCTATACAAGATATAAAAAATCTTTTACTGTTATTCCCTAGATAAAGATTCAATGCATCTACCCTATTTTGTTCCAAACCACATTTAGTAACGGTTGTCGAGATAGAAGGTCTCTCGTTTTTAGAAATTTTAAAATGTTGGTATTCATACTCTTAATAACCATTTCAAATTTGAATAAATTTATTAATCATGAATATTCAAATTCTCTTAACTACTCTGCAATGTGAGAAGATCTCGTGTATTAGAAAGGAGTTACGAGGTTTTCATTAATTTTCAATTATGTATTACATAATCCCGTAATGTAAAGTCAATTAACAATTAAGATTTAAGACCTGCATATTAGGAAACACTTTTAGACCATACAATATACATCTACCCATACAAAAAAAGTACACCGAATCAATTGACAGTCAATCTCATAAAAATAATTATCAATTTACTATAATCACTCACAAAATGTAAATAGTTTACAATTAAATACATGAAATAAGTAGCTGTTTGATAGAAAACGCATATACAGAATATAAAAAATCGATAATCGAATATACAATTGGCAATAAACGCAAATAGAATGTAAACAACTGACAATCAGTATGATACAAAATGTAAAGGATTTTCAATAAATACATACGGAATGTAAACAGCTGACAATCATAGCAGTCAATAACATGCAGAAATATTTTTTTTATTTATTATCAACCAATTTTCTTGAGTTTGAGAGAGACGACAACAATGTTGACTCTACGATCAACAATAAATAATAAAATCAAATCCAGTACTTTTTGTTTGTATTTTTACTTTGTAAAGCTTTGGATAATAAATAAATGAAAAAAAAATGAAATGAAATGAAAACTACGACTATGATACTACGAGTAATGTGTAACAATCAAAGAATTTTGAATCAACTACATTCTATTCCATTCCTTTTCTGGCAAAGCACCCGTTGTCGAGTGATACATGATATCAACTACATTCAAACATCTTCTTTGTCCTGCCCTTCTGTCCCGGTTCATCCAGAGTCGGGCCTCCTCGTACGTAGGCGCCAGAATCTCCTGTCCTGGGTTGTCACTGTTGGGATTCTCTACGCCGCCAGCTCCTTTTCAACATTGGACCACCATGTTGCCCTAGGTCTACCCCTTCCCCTAGGTTTCGTGGGGATGCTGAGTCCCATCTTCACGGAATAATTCTCCTCTCTACGCATGACGTGTCCCTACCATCTCAGTCTGCCCTCCCTCAGATTTTCTGTTATCGGGCCACCTTAAACGATCCTCCAACGTTCTCATTTCGAATTTTATCCAGGCGTGTCACGTTGCCTGCCCATCGTAACATTTTCATTTCATTTGTATGGAGCTGTTGCTCATGCTTCTTTGATATTGTCCAGCACTACGCTCCATACAGCATTGCAGGTCTTACGACTGTCTTGTAGACGTTGCCCTTAGTTCGAATGGGCATCTTTTTATTGCATAGCACGCCAGAGAGAGATCTCTACTTCAGCCATGCTGTATTGACACGGTGGTTTACATCTATATACTACTACAACTACATTCAAACATCATTTTAAAAAAATAACGTTGTAGGTAGTTTGTTTTGTACTAAGTTTAGATTTTAGTTGTGTATTTTATTATTTGTTTGGATTAATATATTTAAGATTTAAGCCTATGGCCAGCTCTGTGTTGGTCAGTCTTTGAGGAAGTGATTATCTTATTAAATAATAGTAAGGTAGGTACTGTGATTGTCTTGTGGCATGAGTGCTCCGGGCTCCCATCATATATAATCATCATCAACAATCAAACATGTAATAACATTAGGTACACATAGTCAGTGGATCAGCATTATATCAAATCATCAATCTCCATAGTAATATGTTACGCAATAAGAGGAAGACTTAAGGGCATGGCACCAGGAATGACGTCACAGTCTTTTCCCACGGCATTAAGGTTCAAAATTGCGTGACAATCGCATGATAAAATGGTAAAAATGGCGTTTTTTTTTTCATTTTTTGGGGTTAATTTTGCGTCTATCAAAAAACTTTTACAGTTGTTCCCTAGATTTTAATGCATATTATCAGTACAAGAAAAAAAATTTACTCCGCGACTTTCGGGAAACGAGTTTCCGTCTTTCGGAAAAAAGGTCAGAGGTGTTTTTAAATATTTTTTTTGCGAAATCTGTACAAGATATAAAAAATCTATTACGGTTATTCCCTAGATAAAGGTTCAATGCATCTACCCTATTTGGTTCCAAAGCATATTTAGTAACGGTTGTCGAGATATAAGGTCTCCCGTTTTTAGAAATTTTTGAAATGTCGGTATGCACACTCTTAAATCTTATTAATTCGCACTTCCTCACAAAAACAGTACATCAGGTCTATATAACTTTTCGAACTAAAATAAGTGTGTTTATTTATTTTGCTATGAAATAATGAATTGAAAGCTAAAGTTGACATAATCTACCTACCGGCATCTGCCCTGATCTAAGACTTCAGGGAAACATAAAAATGGTTGAAGCGTACACTAAATACCAAAAAAATAATCTCAACAGAGGGCCGTGCACAATATACGTATACACGTTTCACCTCGACTCAACTACCAGCCGTCAAAGCATAGCGGTACAATACCGGCTTGTCAAGTTGAAGGTCTGGGTTCGATTCCCGGCCGCGGCAGATGGATGGACTGGAATTGGTAAATGTTACTCAAGTATAAAGTGACCACATTAAGCCAGCCGATGATCAGTCATAAACCTGATGGAAGGCCATCCTTTGCTGTTTATCTGTTGAGATATAACTATTTGTAAGAACTAACTTCTTATTTTAGGTAGTAAACGCAATTAATTCGATTATAAGATACAGAATTGACCCAATTGTGCAACAATAATGAAACATCTTCGTCCTAAGCTCGACATTCGAGAACCTTAAGTTGACCTTGGTGAGGGATATCCGTTCATACGTCCGTTCTTCAATCAATTCTTCTTGCCTTCTTCTTCCTAGCCCTCGCCTTTGTCCCAATTAGAGTCGGCTCTTCTAATCTTCATCATCAAAGTCCTTATACGTTCTCCGCATCCTCCGAGCGAAACCTTGCTTCCTTTAGATCCATTATTATTGTGGACATCTAAATGGTCAATGATCTGCCTTGTCTTTTTGGTCTTTTCTATGTATGTCCATTATCATAATAATATAGTGTTCGTACCTTCTTCATATATTTTCGTCACTTTTTAAGTTTTCTCTCTTTTGTTGTGATAAAATCCGAAACTCGAAGGTGGGAGGCCATTGAGAAAAGAGATGAAAAATATCTAGAAAGGGATGAGAGATATCTAGAAAGAATTGGGCATCGCCTAATTGCCACTGAGTTTGAGTTAGCTTTAAAATATGTTTTTCTAATACAAAACTGTAAAAGTCTAATGCCGGTTTCGTAGGGTTAGTGAATAGGGCGTTTGGCTTTGTCTAGATAGGCTTGCTAGCACTTGTAGCTTGAAGCGGATCGGATTAAGTGTCGGTTTGTTCACAAATCAATGGACGTTTACGGCAGGCGATTGCGAAGTATGCTTTTGCTGGGGCATGAATTTTGCGGCAAATGCCAAACGTTTTATTTATTTATTTATTCAAAGGTACACATACTCATACAGACATAACTTAAAAATCAATAACAATGGAAATTATACACTACATGAAGAGTTAAAGTAACGCCCAGTTACAGGTGCACACAATTAGTTTAATCGGTCAATATTAACAGCAAATATATAAAAATAAAATCATGTCAACAAAAATATTAAGAGTAGTCAGATAAATAAAATATTAATACAGTGAATAAAATAATATGTCAGAAAATTAAATAATAAAAAAATGCAGGAGGGCTGACACAGTTAGGACAAAGAACCTGCTTTGAACGTCTGAAATGAGAGTACTCAGAGCAATAACAGGGAGAACTCTCAGAGACAGGGTGAGGAACACTGAGATTAGAGAGACCTGTCAGACGGAAGATATCGTAAGATGGGGTAGGAAAAGGCGACGATACTGGAGAGACCACGTGGACAGGATGGATGAGGGCAGAATACCCCACATCGTTGCCCATAACATACCCGTGGGACAACGTCAGCCAGGCAGACCACCAAAAAGGTGGAAGGATAGTTGGTGTTCCACATCCCAAGAGGAAGGCATCCGTTCAACTACAGATCAATGATCTAGAACAAGAAGAAGAAGAAGAAGAGGAGTCCATTATCTTTGGAAAAATATAAGTAAAATAAAATAAAATATGGAGCGGTATTGAGTAGTCTGACATGGCGAAGCTTAGATTATATATGGTCTAGATACCTAGTCGGCGCGAAGATAGAATGCCCAATAGATCCATGCCACTGTGGCATGGTGGCTCTCGCACGGGCGTCAGTACGATTTGACTTTCGTTAGGGGTAACATCTGCGCGGTGCGCGAAATAAAAGTGCTAAAAATGACGGTTTGTGCGGTTTTGTGTTGTAAGCATGTATCAAGCAAGAATGTAAAAAGTGCGGGAATCACATTTCAATAGTAAGTACTATCTTTTAAAAGCTGTTTGTTTGTTTAATTGGTAATTATAAGTTATCCGAATAATTTCCAACGAACCGTCACTACAGGGATGAGAATGTTGTCACATACAATTTTTTTTTTCGCCATTTCGCCATTTTTTTTATTTTTTTGCCAGATTTCCCGCTGATCCTATAGTTTGTAGCCGATGGACTGAGACTGTAAGAAGAAGCCGAGGCGAAGTAACATGGAAACCGAGTAAAACGACCGTAATATGTTCAGCACATTTTCGTGATGAAGATATGTACCTCACGAAACTTGGATTACGAAGAATTGTTAAAGGCGCCGAACCCAAAATGGTATATTTTCAGTTTTAATATTTATATAATTTAAAATATTATATGTTGTTGTGAATCGCTAAAATAAATGATAATATTTTTTGGGATTTCAGGCTTTAAATGTGAATGTGTTTATATCAGATAGCGAACAAAGTGATGTTTCTGAAGTGCCTTCGAATGTAAAATCGTATTCAGAAGACAGCGGACCATCTAGTACATTTGAAGCAATTTCCGTAAGTAATATTAAAAAATGATACAATTTTATATGTAGGTATTCAGCCAGACTGCCCTATGAAATATTTGTTTTCATTTGTTACAGAGTACACTAAGTCACGAGAATGAAGAATTCTCCGATCTTGATTCGATTTTTGAGTGTTGAGATTTATTCCGTGTTTTACACCATACGTATTATTTTATAATAATATATCTTTTGTTGTAAAAACTTATTTATTTTAACCATTTTTTAATATAATTTATGTTAATATTAAAACACAATAAATATTTTTTAAACAATAAATATTTTAGTTTTATTTTTTATGAATACCTACTCCTTATCCACCATATCAGAACCACATGACAAATTTATTTTCTTAGTAATATATTAATTATTCCCATTAAATTATAAAAATGAGTAATAAAACCAATGTTCATAAATTTAATAACGATACCCACCTAATAATTGTTATTGTTCTATCAACCCGTAATTATTTTCAAAATTTGTTAGAAGTCCAAATTTGTTTAAGAATTTCTGGCGAAAAATTTATTTTCTAGCAACATTATTTTTAAAACGCACACAACTGAAGGCAGTATACGTACACAACCCGCCCGTCGCCTCACACACACATGTAAACAAAAGCGGTCGCATGTTTGTTGACTAATTTTGTACTACACACGGCTTCTGGACCATCATAATTCTATGTGGCGAAGCTTTGTTTTGGCGGTGTGTTTTATAATATAATATGTAGGTGTAACACAAACAAAGGAAGTAATAAGCGTCTCGTATAATTATATTATTCTTATGTCGTATCAGATGAGGAAGAGTAATTTGTTTATTAAATGTTAGGTACACCAAACACCAATAATAATTCATTATACTTAAAACATGTTACATTGGAAACGCTCGTAAATACGTATATGGACCGGGAAGTCGAATGGCTAAATAATTAATATTATTTTGCATGTGTGTAATATAATATTTAGATTTAGATATATCTACAATCTTTTTAGGCAACATGAATTTAGGAACCGATATATAATAATATAACATTACTATTTCTATGTTGGGTAATGTGAAATAAACAAAGCAAATAAATAAAGTAAAAACCATCTTCTGGTCCTTCCATCTATCCATAGGATTGACGAACTGAAGCATCATCTCACACCTACGATTTATATCATTTAAATTAAAAATCTACCTAGCGGTTAGGTTAAAAGAATAAGATGTACCAAAGTACTATTTGATAGTATATAAGTATACTTACTTTTTATCACTTTGCACTGTATTATTGCATTTTTTAAGGCTCGTAGAAAAGCAAAACAGAATTCGCAAATGGGTGGGGCTATGACAAAAATTCCCCTCGAACCCCTTCACACCGCACCAAAGGACCTCCCCTTTTGTATTGTCTACGATCCTAAGTTTACTTTGTATAGGAACTGCCTGTGCTCAGTAAGTGTTATCGCCGTTATCGGTATTCTGACAATAGATAATATTGTAGACAATAGATCTAAGATCAGTAGATATGCAGCGGTCAGGTAATGTTTACGAAATTCGGACATAAAATAACATGTCATATTTTTTTTATTTTATAATATTCGTCCTGAGCTACTACACAGTTCATACTATGAATTTTTAGAATAGTAGGTACTAGGTAGGTATATTGTATAGGATTGAAATTATTAGGTATCAATTTCATGTATCACTCGAGCTCGGGTGCTTTGCCCTAAGAGGGAGAGAGAGAGAGAGAGTACGTATTTAGATATGTAATTAGTATCTACTTCAATAAATTTCAAGATGCCCAGTTCAAAACGTATGTATAAATTAGTAAATAATATAAAAATAATACATATTTGTAAAAAATAGCGTCTAACCTTCAGTCTCCAAAAGTGTATAATGATTAATGAATGATTATAATGAATAATGAGTAATGTAATGACAATGCGTAAATAAAATACTCATGAATGAATGTTCATACTTTTTATTTATTATAGTACTATTATTATTTTGTACTCAAGTGTGTAGGAACAATAGTCAATAAGTAGTAGATTATAAAATAACAAAATATAATAATTTTACAGCTGGGCAATTAGCCGGACAATACAACTACAATAGACTTAATAATAGTATATTCTTCCATTATCAGCGTTACCACTACAATATTATTGTTACTATAGGAGCGGTACCCATCATAAATTAAAATTTCAATAACAAAAGGAATACTTTCAATTTGTTTGTTTTCACAAATCTACCTATAATATTATCAAAATTATTCTAATATTGCATTGATTTAATTTTATTTATTTTTGTATTGCCACAAATCACTCTTTACGGGTTGATTGCCAAGATAATTAAATATAGCATATACCTAATAGATAATTTTAGAAGTAGGTATTCCTAATAAAAAGGTATTTGGTATACTGGAATAAGAGACAACCAAATCAAAATATTGGAGGTATTCATAAATTCTGCTCTAATTAGTGATAAATAATGTACCTAAAGAGCCAAATTAGCAGGTAAAATCGAGTGCATACTGTATACCTAGATAAGTAGGTACTTACCTACAATGTAGGTAATTAATAAGTACATATTATGTACCTACCTATACAGTGATTGCATTTCTAAGGGCAATAAAAAATAATCGATATTCAAGTAGGTAATACATAATTGTAAAAACAAATACGACAAATGAAATAGCACATTGTACGACGTACGTACCTAATGAAGATTTAAATCACCGAACATTTCATAATACATACTTTATTATGAAATGTTCGGTGATTTAAATCTTCATTAGGATAAACGAATTACGAATACATACTCGTACGTATGTACATTTTTAGTCGATTTCTCGAACAAACAAATAATAGTTTTTTTTTCTGAATGTCATAATGTACTTTTTGTGAGAACAACGGATTTTCTGAATGATGTGGGTGAATGAAAAGTATTTATCTAAACAGATATACAGCGAAGAGTGGACTTTTTAAAAGAAAAGTGGGTTAGGTAATTAATAGGTATATTTTGTATTACAAAAAAAATAATAAAAAATAAAGAAATAAAAATTTCGTTAACAGTCCATAATCCATAATCCTTATTCATAAAGAAGAAGAATAGGAGATAACCTTAATCAAAATAGGTATTGGAGAAATTCATGAGAATCATAAGTTTAGCATTATGTATTTTGTTTTTTTTTTTATTTTTCAAAACTATTCCATTGAAGCATCACTAATTTATTCTGAATGTCTCTATTTAGGGTGCGACGGATTTTCTAAATGATGTGGGTGAATGAAAAGTATTTATCTAAACAGATATACAGCGAAGAGTGGACTTTTTAAAATAAAAGTAGGTTAGGTAATTATTATATTTTATATTACAAATTAGCGAGTCTACTACTAGTCAGCTACTAGTCGTATGAAAAAAAGTAAGCATAACTATGTAAGTAGGTACATCGTCTCTGTATTTCACAATAAAAGACCTAAAAACACTCGGCGCAGATTCCACGTCTGACCACCTCGAGGACGAAGGCGGGACTGAACTAATGTAAATGGAATCCTTGAAATTATTGTATGAGAATGTACGTCGCTAAGGATTACAATCCAATGCGTACGAGTCAGTGTATTTCAATGAAGTTTCTTTAGAATCACGCAAAATACGGTTTATTTGATTTTACACGAAAAGTAAAAACATGACGCAAAAACTAAAATGGTAACTTATTAGAATTATTAATTACCTTTATTTTAAAAAAAGAACCATGCTTCTAAACCTCATAGGTTTTGAGTTGTGGGCGATAAAACTAAAAAACAGGTATTTTTTAAAAATATTTTGCGGAAAAGGTACGTAAAATATAAAAAAAATAAAATGGTTACTTGAGAGCCAGATTATTAAGGAATAACATATATTTTTTTTAGAGATCTAACTTTTAAGAGTACGGCGCTATGGACCTCCGAAAAGTACCTAAATTATGCAGTTGGTCTTTCCAGCCACCTTAAGTGAGGGTACGTGTAGGTATGTAATATGTTTGACATTATTTGTCATCTTAAAAAGGCAAAGGTTTTAGCTTCACTTTTATGCTAGACAGCACTTCGTCTAGACGTATAGGTAAATCTGTAGCATGAATCTATGATACGTGCGTGTGTGTAACATCACAATACATAATATATACAGTATACACACATTACATACGTCATCAATGTGTCATGTAATTTACAATAATTGTACATATATTATGTAATTAATAAGACAATAGACAATGTATGTAATGTATTTATTTGTTATGTAACCAAACATGTATGTTAACATTGTATAATACGTAATGACATCTATGTATTAGATGGAAACTAAACTACTAGTTCGCCTCTTGACGTTCCTTAAGGGAATATAGGGAGGTCATGGTAAGTAAGTAAAATGGAATTGGGTTGGTCATATCATAATAACTACTAATGCCAAGCGAACCCTAGAATAGCGACCGAGAACCGGCTACAGATATCCAGGCAGACCACAGGCGAGATGGTCTGATGACATCAGGAAGGTGGCAGGACAGCAGTTGCACAGAAAGGCAATGGACAAGGAAGTGTGGAAGTCGGAAAGGGAGGCCTATGTTCAACTCTGGACGAGGGAGGGCTGATGATGATGATGGTAAGTCCACATCACTCAGAACTGTGCTTACCCTACTCCTCTTCTCGAATATCATTTCTATCTCTCTTATAACATTGCCATTGGAACGGCGCCGGCGTCTAGTGAAGAGCGTCTTCCTAAATGTTGGAGTTTGATACGCTTTCTAACCAACTCTGGCACTCTTAGAACAAGCCGCAGCCAGGATCATCATTTATTTATTGACTCATTCTTCAAGTGAACAAAATGCTGCACATTTTAATTTTCCGGTCATAAATATATATTTGCCATTTGTTTATTAAGCCGAGCTCATCGCAATTCTGCGATCTTTTCAGCTAACTCGAATCACTTCCAATTCACTTTATTTTACTTGTTTTAATCTTATTTAGTTTTGATCTGTTTAATCTTATTTTGTGCTATTTTATTTCTATTTTATTATTGGTGCACATTTGAGGGATTGACCCAAATACAGGTTATATCTAGTTTAGGGCTGCCATACGTCCCAGTACACCGGGACATGACATGTCCCAGTTTTGAGGTCCGTGTCCCGGTCCGAGAGTCATTTGTCCCGGTTTAGGAATTTCTTAATATTAATTGCTCAATGAAACGACTCCCGGAGAGTTATTACGAAAGTCCATTATTTTACAATTCTTTCATCAATAAATTTGCTTGCGGTGCCAATTACACTTCTTCTTTTACATATTCTGCATTCATATCATCTTTACCTACCTACTTATTTTTTATTTCGATAAAACTAAAGAAGATTTTCACCACTCATTTTTATGTAGACAGGTACACGCTCAATGCTCATGCCTTATTATGACGAAAATTTCGCCTGTGGTGCTACTTACATGATCACTTCCCGGTCGGTGTCCCGGTCGGCAGTCCAACAATTATGGCAGCCCTAATCTAGTTGGGCAATTCCGGCGTAAACTGTTATGTAATCTATTTTGAAAATAAATAAAGGAAAAAGAAAATTAAAGAAGCAACAAGTATTGTATACGTTACTGAAAATTTAAGTTCACGCCGTATTTCGTACAGATTGAGCAAAAGGGAACATAACCCCTCTACCATTCCATTCACTAATAACGCGTCCGTCCTTGTAGTTAAACGGAATCTTAACATATCAACAAAAGTGTTGATATAATAATTGAAATCAAGTATATAAATTATGGGCAACAATAATTTTATTGTAGGAAACATTACGATAGTGTGGGAATATCCTCATTTAGTTCCTACTACAAATACACTGTATTACTCCTTGGTCAAGTGGAATATAAGTATAATAATGATAATGGACCCATTGTTTATCGTCGTGCTCTGTCTCACTTGAAGGGGAAATGACTTAAGTATTGAAATATAAATTCTTGATGCACTCAGTTACAGTTTTGCGACTCTTATAAAATTTTATAAATTGTTGAAATTTTATTAAGACATGAATTTTGGTACTTGTCTTTATTCCATTTTTTTTTCATTTCTCATTGTACCTATCAGCTACGACTTTTTTCTCGCATAGGAAAAGATAGTACGTACACCTGAATAACCCTTCCTTTTTGTATCCATCTAATCTAATGTACCTACTATGACTTACGTCTTTCTGCATTATTTATTATCAATACACGGCATAAAGCCTTTACAAAATATAATTACATTCACCGAAAACCCTACATTACCTACCTTAGATTATAAAAAAATATATAATTAGTGCGAAATGTTCACCAGTTTTTAAATCATGTAAACGTAGTAAAGTAACACAACAGTATCAACAATCCTCGCTAGCGCGGTTTTGTGTGACATATTTTACTCTTTAGGTACCTACTTTTTGATCAAATTATTCATTGGGAAACATTGCTGTAAAAAAAACGTTAACCGAACATACGCTTAGCGAGGTATGATTTATTAACTGACTAGAATTACAGGAAGTAACAATTACATGGTATAGTACATTATTGTGTGTACCTCATTTAGAATGAATTCAGTCCTATAATATGTATAATATGAGAGTAATAATTAATATATCATTCATCTTGTATTGGAGTAATTAATAGTAATAGTAGGTACTAATCATCGATTACTTAATTAATGAAGTGATTAACTAGAGTGCTAGAGGATCACATTGGTGTATATCTGGTACTTGCTTGTTGACTTCTAATTTTCTTCACAGTTGTTTTAAATTTGGGCTTCATCCAGTAACATAATAAAAAGGGTCCTATCTAAGATATCCTACCTAAGATAAAAACTACATTTATCGATTTACTTCATCTTCTTCTCCCGTCTCAATCCTACGGCAATCCGCCAACTTATGTTTGCAGCAAATTCTTACATCTTGATCTCCATTCTTCTCTGTCTTCTGTAGCTCTTTTTAACTCGAAATATGTGAGGCATTTCATGTCCTCGTACATGTTGTCCAGGTACTGCATATTTTTCCTTCATATTTTTTCCAGTGTGTTATAGTACTTTGTTGGAAAAATAAAAAGTATAAATGTAAAACTTAAAATCACCTGATCTATATTTAATTTATATAAATAAAAAAAATACATAGTAAATACCCACTCTCCCCGTGCCGCTACTTTTGTTCCAAAACTCCGGCGTCAGGGCTTTCCCTTAGTTTTGAATATTATTCTTGTTCCATCAATTAGTTAGGTATTACACCAGCTGAAACTTAGTCGAACCACATTTAACTCGAATCCGGCTAAACATTTTCTTCCGAACCGTGTTGTTGAAGCATGAAACAGACTGCCTATAGTGATACTATCAGTACTCCAAGTGTTAATATGTTTAAAAATAAGTCGGACAAGTATTTGAGAGACAATTGATTGTGCAAGCTAGATATGGGCATATCAGCTATAAGCTGCTCGCCCATTAGCAAATAATAATAATTACCTTACTTTTTGGCATTCACAAAGCGCACATATAACCATACACACATCTACAACTATCTAAGTATGTGTGTGTATGTTATGTTCTTCAACACGTACACACACATACTTACATAGTTTGTGTGTGTACGTGTTGAAGAACATAAGGATGCTAGAGCGATTCTTCCGGAAGGTCCCTCTAATTGTCCAGAAGCAGACACTGTGACGGTTTTACTTTGCTTGTTCCTGTCTTACATTATATAACAATACTCACACCGCTAATTCTCAAACTGTATCAAACCAAATAAAAAACAGATCTCTAAAATAGTAATTATAAGTTTAACCTAGGCAAACTAGGGTAATTTGATGGCATATTTAAGAAAAACGTGCTGAATTATCTCAATATTTTTTTATGTTTTTGAGGGCGCTGAATCCGAATTTCAACTTGCGACTTTTTAAATGTGATGCGTTCTGAGACAACAGCAACAACGAGAAAAAAATATTTTTTAAACAGTTTTTATTTTTTAATTAGGAACAATTTTGGTAGCAGAAGCACAACTTTCCCAGTCTACTTACTCTAACATCCCATGATTAGGATAACTTGGAGACAGCAAAATACTTACCATATAATCAAACAAACATATTTTCTCTAAATGCAATGTTTTCGTAATAGCGTTGCAAACTGGCATACCATACCAACTACCAAGTGTGAAGTCGTAGTCCAGTATTTGGTTCAAGAAATGTCCGTATAGGACGACGTCAGTTCAATACGTAATTATTAAGAGGTACATGCGGCGAAATGGATCGCCAAAAATATCAAGTAGGGTACCCTGGCGCCCCATAACTTGCTCGATCAATTAATTTATAGTAAAAAGTCTCTCCTTCTTCAATACACATCAAAAAAAGTCGACAGGTAAACCGTAAGCCACCGAATGTGCAAAAAACGTATTACAGTGGTAATGCGTCAGATTTCCTCACCCTTACCAACGAAGTGATCGAATATATTACCATAAATCTCGATTTAACCATCTAACAAGCAGAAAACTTGACTCTTCGCTTAAATTTTACGTATACTTTGACATAATCGTGGAAATGTTTTAATTGTGACGTAAGTGGCTACATGATAAAATTGATTAAAGATGAGTTGAAATCGCTGGATGATACGGCCTTCCGCGGAGAGGTGAAGAAGTACCTTGTTGATAAAGTATTTTACTCTATTGACGATATGTTGAATAATTGATTTTTATGTATGACGAAATGTCAATCAGAGCCCTTTACACTCACATTGTAAAAATTGACGAGTCGAGGTGCCCGAATGGGCCTACGGACGATAGAAAACGATAAAACAATAATTAATTTAAAATGTAATTTATCCATAAGTACTCGTACTTAGCGTGTTGAGAATTTGTGGTTGAATAAAATCACAGCACCTTAACGTTCACACGGTATAATTCACTGTAGGCTGAATTATATTTTCTAAATACTATACTTACCTAGTTTTTAGTAAAATTCCACTGTGTTCCACATACCTTCACTTCCACTCCAAATGTATATCCATCCATGTGAGGAAGAACCATTCTCCCAGAAATGTGTGCACAAAGCCATTAGTGGAAAAAATAGTCACAGTTAAGTAGATTTGTTTTTTGGGTTAATCGTATAGTGATCAGATGCTCCAACGTTTCGGCGAATCTACTGCTGCCTTGGTCACAGAATGTGAGCCGAAACCGAAACGTTGGAGCATCTAATCACTACACGATCAACCCGAAAAAAAAATATACATATGGATCATCGTGAAAACCTGCAACAACTATTTACTTACTGTTAATTCTAAGGATCTTCCATTATTTATATATATTTTTTATTTATTTATTTAATCTTTAAGTGAACAATAAATACCTATAAACATAAAAAATGGACATAGTGCAGATTATAAATCGTTGTTCACTGGGGAGAACTTATCCCAGAACTGCGTTTTCTTCCAGTTAACCCCATATTCAACAACTCTATAAAAATCAGCAGTTGGCCAGAGTCCGTCCCTACGGCATTCTGTGTCGCTAGAGAACCCAAACTTACGGTTAATTAAACATTGTTAAACCTCGCAGTATTCCTACAATAGTGTAGAAGAATTAAGGATGAACATTGTCTGGCTTACATTCGCCA
Organism: Ceraclea dissimilis; assembly: GCA_963576895.1. Lineage (NCBI taxonomy): Eukaryota > Metazoa > Arthropoda > Insecta > Trichoptera > Leptoceridae > Ceraclea > Ceraclea dissimilis. Next base: position 5,363,941 of record OY756360.1, read on the forward strand.
TTTCAGTCCACCATCTAGATCCAATCTTAGTGTAAGGTAGCTGAGCTCTCCATAAGAATAGGGCTGTAATAACTACATTAAAATATAGACAACAGACTTTGTCAAATGAGGTGGAATGATGTAAATGCTCATGTAATATTCTCCTAAGATTTTTATTCGTCTCTATCGATATGAATCTGTTGTTGCTTCAATTCAACTTTCATACTGAGAAGTGTGCAAGATTACAGGTTTTTAATTGGGAGTCCATCAGGTCTTCGATGAGAAACGTTGATTTATTTTGATTATATTTTGGTTTTAATTTCTATGCAATTCCATTTAAATATTATATGGTAGGATAATAAAATGTTGGACATAAAGTGTTCAACTCTGACGTCCGAGCATTCAAAAAGACTTTGACGAAACAAAAAGATTATCTCCGGGATGGGTCATCAGCTTTATAGAATATTATAAATTGGATTGGAGTTCCACAGGGCACTGTGCTAAGTCCATATTGAGTGTATGAGTTAGATAATATTGTTTCGATACACATTATTGTGCAGAGATTAAAATAGGCAACACAATAATCGTTCCATAATACGCTTGTGGGTTGATAATTTCAATACCTCTATTCATTCTATGTTGAATAATATGGTATTGATTATGCAAACCACCAAGCCAAATATAGGTAGTAATGATGTATGGTGTTCCTAGAAATGTAAATCAACATCGATATAAACTTGAAAAAAAAATAGACCATCTGTTAGGACTCATATGTATTTGTAAGCACGTTTTGATGTTCTTACAGCTGCGGTACAACTTATTGATGGCCGTAATCGAAATTTGATGATAAATCTATTTACATTGCTTTATTAAAATTTACCCTAACAATACATTCTATTCTAATTCCTGGGAAAATGAATTCATGCTTGAATTACAGAAATACTAAATTCGATTGTCGGAAAAGTAATTGAAAATTCTTCATTGAAAGAAATCGTCATTGAAAGAAATGATGATCACTTCAATTCAGTACCTAGTAAGTGCCCAATGGTTCCTGGGCGGTGCACATGGGAGAGTCTCTCAGATCGCTCCCCCTTGGACGATGACGCGGGAGAGGTTGTGGCTTTCTGGGAGCGGAGGGGGATCGAATGAGTGCTGACCGACACGATAAGAAGAAGAAGTAGTAAGTAAATGCGATGATCATTTTATAACGCAATTAACATCACTAAATATGCCTTTGTGACTGACAACCACGAGAAATATAAGAGTATACAGATACTTAATTTATATTATAGGCAAAGTACAATACAACCAACCAACAAGGCGGAAGTTCGCATCCCACAAGAGTTTAACAAACTCTCCGGTCCATAAAGAACACTGTTGTTGTGTTATTGTCTTGTCTGATATGGAATGATACGAATTAAGTCACTCAAAACAGGGACAGCTCAACACTCATATCCGTATTCAAAGTATCGCAATAATTTATGCGTGCATTAAATTTTGTGATTTGAGTTTCGTAACATTGTCAGATACTTACGTAAGATCTCTAAATATATTGTACTTTTCAATCCTTTCTGGCGCCATCTTTGAGTAGTATGACGTACTTCACTATTGATTGGCTTCTTTCTGATAACTTCTTCTTCCGCTGCTTCGATTTGCCGATTTATTATCGGGTGACTCCTGAGACGTTGAGTTCTAGATATCTTTCCGTCTTTCGGTGGCCTTCCGGGTAGATTTTGTTGCCCACGGTATATGAGGGGATTCTATAGTTGACCATTCTGCTGACATAGTCCCTCCAGAATCTTTTCCTCGTACGAACCATGTCTGAGATCAATTTTATTCTTGAAAATTATTCTTAAAAAGTCTGGAATGTAAAGAAAGGGGTAATTTCTTCTGCTTCTATACACTGCTACCACCGGTCGCTTCAGTACTCTCTTGGTATCTAAATAAATATTCAGCGTTAAAAAAAACATGCGTAAACCCAATATTTCTTCATAGCTTCGATTCATTTATTTATTTTGATAGTAATAACATTGTGTGGCACTACAGTGTAAAACACCTTCGCTCCATGGTTCCTGTCCCTGGTTCCTGGAACAAGATGTGCTTCCTGTAGGTAAAAATGGTGTGATTATGATCTAGAAAGAGGGGGGATGTCGACCGTATGGAAAATCCTTTTACCTTTTAAGATCATGCTATTCAGCACCCCACTCAAAAACGAAGGCACTATGAATGCCTCCATGTTTATAGGAATAAAAAGCATTTGCTTAGATACTTGACAATTTTACTTATTGGCTCTTGCAGGTAGCTGCCAGGTACTGAATACTCAGTGATTGTGAAGTACTCGTACCTAGCTGGTCGCATGATGATAATATGGACTGGACATATGTACTAAGTACTTACTCAGTTCTTATTACCACTTATTCTGTTCGTTGAGAGATCACTGGAGCGCATATCCTGATCAGGCCGTCCTCGTTGTGGGTGGGTGGGTGACTCTAAACAACGAGAATTGAAAACAATGGACTTAGAACTTGTTGCGGTCATCTTCTATTCAAATTAAAATACTTACCTGTTCAGTCAGTGTTTCAATATATTTGTCTATATGTTCTTCAATATATGTAGGTAGTATTTGTCTACCGTAAAGGAAATAAAGTACCGACGGATTTACTTGCAAGATCCACGGAAATTCGATGACTCGAAACGAAATTTATGTCGTTGGTTCTAGCTAGACCAATAATGTTCACTATACCTACCGAGCTATCCAGATGATTGGATGAGCTGAAACAAATCATGATTATCCCATTCTAGTAATGGGGGCGGAGGGTTAGAGGGATTTAACCCCCCCTCGAAATTCCCCGATCAACCCACAGTTTTAATCAACCCACAGAAATTAATCACATTATTACCACATCCTTTATTCATCAAGTCGTGAATTTTCAAAAATCATTGTGAAAACCCATTAAATCAGAGTTGTTTGCAAATAATTAGCAACAAATTAGTTTTCGTGTTTAATTATTAATTAGGTACTATTGACAAATCTAATTACTTAATGAAATGTAACATTACCTATATTTCTTATGGCGATGTAATAATAAAGAAAATAAATTAAATTAATGCTGCGATTGAATTTCCAAATGGCTTCATTTCTCACAGCCCATTGGGTAATGAGAATAACACCAAGCTGGTTTTCCATTTTAGGGTAACCACTACACCGGCCTACGAATGTCTTTAAAGCAGATCGTAACAGCGATTGTCTTAGAGTTTTTTTTGTGGTTAGTATAATTCAGTATATAACTTATATAAATTAACTCTAATATCTAAATCAGAGTGAAAAGTAGCAAACACAGTGGACATCCAACTGCAACCGTTGGGTTAATAACAAAAAGTGATAACAATTTTATACCAATTTAAAATACCAAACCCGAAACCGAATTCGATATTTCTCAATTCATGGTGAATACAAATAAGAATAACCTATTATTTGTTGTAAGAAGTAAGTTGGCAACGATGATTGAAATGCGTCCGCACCCCTCAAAACACGAGTAATCAACTCAATTTTAAGGCGTATTATGTATTATTGTTAAAAATTTAACACGGATTTTTAAATAAATCAATAAATGCATAATGCGTCTAAACTCTGTGCACAACTGAAAATCTGGTCACCATAGTATTTCACAGTAGTAGGGTATAGAAGTTATAATCTTTGTGGTTCACACTTCCTTATGTTTCACCATAACCTGCCCAGGAACGAACCAGTCTTTTAATGCAATGTCGGTTCTATGATCCACTCCACGGGGTTGCACAAGCGGAAACTATTACTACTGAAAGTAGGTGCACTGAGTATACTTCAACAACTATTTCTTGGCAGAATGCAGAGGGCGCTGCGGAGTAAGATACGAAGAAACGTACCTTTTAAGAAATTAAGAACTCTATTCCTTTGTCTTTCATGGATGAATCCAAAATGTCACGAGTTATATAATCATTGAAACCAATTGTCCGGGGGATCAACTGTCGGAGGGACGAACTTTTCGAGAAACCAACTGTTGGGGAGCAAACTGTCGGAGGGACCAACTCTAAAAAGACGAACTATCGGAGGGACGAACTCTAAAAGGACGAACTATCGGAGGAACAAACTTTAAAAGGACGAATCATCGGAGGGACGAACTCTAAAAGGACGAACTATCGGAGGGATGAACTCTAAAAGAACGAACTATCGGAGGGATGAACTCTAAAAGACGAGCTATCGGAGGGACGAACTGTTCGAGGGACCAACTGTCGGGGAGCAAACTGTCGGAGGGACCAACTCTAAAAGGACGAACTATCGGAGGGACCAACTGTCGGGAGTCAATTATCGAAGGGACCGACGGTGAAGGGACGAACTGTCGATGCACGCAATAATAATATCATTTTAGTTCAAAACTCTCCCGTCTGCCTTGTCATAATTTTATGACTACTAGACATTTCGCCAACCCACAATACCTACAATGATCTCCACGTTACAGCCAATACTGGTTTACTTTGTTACTCCATAATAGTAACATTATGAAGATGTTATGTAATGGTAAGTTTTATTATAAAATAAATGTTATGTTATACTTGCTTCATGACTGGGTCATGTCACTTACGTGTGCAATACCCATGATATATTATTATAGCTTGCAATCAATATGTGAAGTCATGTAATATCACGATTTATCCATGTATTTTTCTTAACAATCGATGGAACATTGCACTCTTTCACCCTCTATCACTGTTCATAATTTTTTGAGACTATCAGTGGGATCAACCATTGGTTGTCCCTGGTAGGAGATCCAGTGGAAGACCCAAGCAGAGGTGACGTGAGGTTGTGAGTCAAGTATGAGAGACTGTGGAGCATCCCCGGAAGATGCCCAGGATAGAGCTGAGTGGCGGCGAAAAACAAGAATGGCAGAACCCATCATCATGTGGGAATAATAATTGCCTAGGGAGAGAGAGAGAGAGAGAGTGGGATCAAAGTAATAAAAAGTGCCCGCTTACCCCCCGCTTTTTTCCGATTTATTTGAGGATCGGCCCTCATAGTCTTCTTCATCCTCCAAGTCCTTCTGTCATCCGCATCCTCTGAGCGAAGCCTTGCCTCTTTTAGCTCCCTTGTTATGTTGACATCCAAGGTGTCAATGGTCTACCTGGTCTTCTGGGTCCTACTTCTATTGTCCTATCCAACTTTGTAACACCACTTGATAATTCTCATCTCATTGGTGTGTAGAATCTGGGTGTGATTGTTTTCTAAAGCCGAACACTCACGAGTAACGAAACCTTGTGACCTCCCTATGTTTCTTTCAGCGTGCAGTGTATAAGGATTGTTTAATCTACTTTACGTATGATTCACGGCATCCCAGATCTAGTAAGCTCGTAGTCTCATACTAACAACTACATATAATAGGGTTTGAATCTATGATGTAAGATTTTTATCAATAAGTTTATTTAATACACCTATCGTAAGCAGGCAGCTTTCATACACTTAAACTACGAGAAATAGCATAAAATTGACATGCGTAAAACGAGTAATGGGAGCCGCGTACTTGACATGATATATATACTATTTTTTTTGTTCTTAATTTTAAAATATACATTCTGTATGAATTCGTGCTAGGTGAAGTGTACTGAAATGTAGAAATCCAAGAAAAAATGTAGGTAGATGATAAATTACTTCTACATAATCTTCTTGTTATTTTTAAGGTGTTGAATCTGCATTACATAAATATTGTTTTAGCAACCTCGTGGATGTGACGAGTTCTGAAAAAACTAAGAACACATTTTTAACTTGATCGCAACTTGAAATTCGTTGCATTTTAATTTGGTAACCGCTAGTCTAAAACAAGCCATGACCAAAATGGTTACATTACCAGACTGAGACCTGTATACTTCTTCTTCTTCTTCTTCTTCCGTCGCTTCCTCATTGCTGAGGGTTGTGAATTATGGAGGTATCCATGAAAAAAAACAAGACGCTTCTCCAGTGCTCCCTGTTCTCCGCAATCCGCACCACCGAGCACAAGTCATTTTGTTATCAATCTGCATATAAAATTGTAAAAGCATATTAAAAGTCGAAGAGGTGTCTCGCTTTACGTAAAATTCCGTAAACCAGACATAATTGAGTCCCATTATGATACTGTAAACTTATGGTTATTTGAGTTATGATTCTGTAATAGTATCTGTTACGTTATTTATTCAAACCACACAAAGCGGAAGTCACGAGAAATAACAACAAGTTACTTGATATAGGTAATGTACGTGAGTTTACTCTAGTGATTTAGAACAAATGTGTCAGGGATGTTACGAATGTCTTATTTTACACATTCGCGAATGCGAATGTTTGGAATGCGAATGTGCGAATGCGAGTGCAAATGCGAATATTCAGGACAGGCAAAAAAATCACTTAATTTGGGTTTACATCGTACATTTTTATTAATTGAGTTACATTACAATCAAATTGAACATATAATTTGTGATAAAATTTTAAAATTCAAAAAATTAGCAAAGCGGCGAGTGAAAAACGCTTCCGATTGTCCAGCCAAACGTAACACGCGATGGCCCGCTGCTAAGCGCCGCCCTATTCTACTTGTCGTATGACATTCGCATTCGCTAAACATTCGCATCGTTTGATGCGAATGCGAGTATTGAGTTGATGCGAATGTTTAAAGTGATGCGAATCTTTCGCATATGCGAATGCGAACATTCGTAACATCCCTGAAATGTGTATACGTACAAACAAACGTACTAGGATCGTGTGAAAATATTTAATGGAATCATTTTAGATTGATTGTGTACTTACACAATTATTATGAAATCAGTCTTATTTACTGAACGAACCTAGTTGCGAGTTATATGGTAGAAAATATGGTAGCCCAGGCACGAAGCTACCTAAAAACACGATTCCCATCGAGTTATACCCTTCGGAAAAAATGATAGGTATAATAGTGTCTAATCTGACGTTATCCCATAAGAAATGTTTGCCCCGGCTTCCCTTCTGCAGAAATCCACCCTTCGCCACTTCGCACAACGTACCTACACCAGTTACATATATAGTATACTATACTCGAATGGTCCTGATATTTTCGTTAACAAAATTATTGACGTACATTTTGAATATTATGTTTTTTTTGCTACCGTTGTGCCGAAATCTGACATAAAGAAATGAGCAAAAGAAACGGTATAACATTTCCACCAGGAAGTCGTTCTCCCGGCCGAAATGGGGTTATCGTGAAAGAGGAGCAGGGGGGCGACAGGGGGTTGAGTACTTCCCGCGCTTTACAATCCTCCTTTACTTCCGCTTCCTGGCGCCAGAGGGAGGGACTTCCGTACCCAGGACCGGAAATAGAACAGTAAGCCACCCACTACTTCACCCTTTATTCTGAAAATATTACGCATCAATAAGGGTGGGTTCAAGGTAAAAAACAGACTTATTAGAAAAATGTCAAATTAAATTATGAATAATTTAAGAGAGCTTGTCATATATACCTAAACATTCTCTAAGGAAAACAACAAGTTAGAAATGATCAGCCTTTCTAGGAAAGTGGGATTGATGCCAACGAGAAATTGATAACGCATCGGCTGGCCAATAAAATTCGTATCTATTGGACTATAAAAGTAAGTTATCTAATTAACACGTCTCATTACTTGACAGTCGGTATTTCTCAAATATCTGGAAATATACGCGCTTCTTCCGCAGCCGTCGCAAAAATGTTCTCCAGTCTAGTCTTCAAATTGGGATCAACTACAAGACCAAAGTATTGGGATAAATTTTCGGAGAAAACTGAAGAAATCTGGACAAATTATAATAAATTCTTATTAAGTGTCTACATATTAAAAAATATAGGTTAATATTCCCAAGTTCTTTGAAACCACCTCTGAATATTCCCTTTCCCTCATCTTCCTTTCGCTTCCCTTTTTCCATCTTTAACTTCCGTTATGTCGATGTTTCCGGTTTCCTTTGACGTCACACGGGGACTTTGAATGTAGATTTTTAGATACAAGATATAGCTATCAAATGCTGTTACAAAAATATCTAATTTTACTTATAAATGCAATACGTAGAACTGATGTTAAAAAGGAAATACAAATGTCATACATATTCTTTTTTCCCGTTACATTTTTTTTAAGAGTTCAACTTCGGAAATGATATTCTCCATTTTTCTCTTTATATTAATAAAAAAAATCGTATACCTATCCTACGTCTAGATCGTCTGCAATCTACATTGAAGTGCGCATCATGTGAAGCATTCTAACAAACTCTTATTTTTCTGAGTTCATTATTTTAGACATCTTCCTTTACATGTACATACTTAATTATCTTTGGGTGATAAACAATCGACTACAGAATATAACTTCTGAAAAAATACCCCAATAAGTTGGCCTAAGGGCAACCCATGTATTTTTTTAATGTGGCACTAATATTTGTGACAACCCAACAGTGACAACCCAGGACAGCAGATCCTGGCGCCTACATACGAGGAGGCCCGACCCTGAATGAACCGGGAGAGAAGGGCAGGACAAAGATGAAAGACAAATATTTGTGTCATGTTTTTTTTCTATACGCGGTGGTAGACATTTCAACAGATATAAGGCGAAGGGTGAACATTCCAGAAGGACTATATTATTATGACTGATGGTCCGCTGATGGTTTAACTTTCATCAATTCCAGTCCGCATCCATCCACCGCGATCGGGAATTTTTAATTGAGTTGAAAAGTGTATTTCCGAATCGATTAAGACATCAGTTGTTTTTATTTAGATTCATGGAATGAATTTGTATAAATTGAAGTGGAAATTGTAAATTAATTTACTTCAATCTATGTAAGTAAACCATGCAATTGCAAACTCAGTATTAAGATTTTAGGGTAACATACCAACGCAACATTCTTTGAGAATATACCTGTCCGATTAATTATTTGAACATATGAATTATGCTATAATGCGCTAAAACTTTAACTACATGTATATTGTAAAAGGTTTCGTTCATACGAAATATGTATATCGTTAACTGCTGTAGCCGGCATTATGTGCTCGTACCTATGACATAATATCATAAAATCCGGACATTGATTTTAAGGTCATCTAGATTCTAAATAGACAATTTATCAGTATATGAAAATAGACCAACCGAGTCAGTATGTTAATAACTTATAAAAAATATATTTCAACAATGATTATTACATAAGAATCAATTATTGTAATGTTATGTGCCCACTCTAGTAATACTTACATACGAAACTATTTTTTGCCACTTCCATAGTCAAATCAAACATGTTTCTACAGTAATTCTTTTCTTATAGTCACATCGGTTAGTGCGAAGATGATAAACACGCTATCGCCATATCCGTCATAGCCAACAGAACGAATTCTTATGGTACAGCATTTGTTCCACGTAAATTTTGAAGCCATGATTTAAATAGATGGGGACATATAGGCCTGGACTGAACTTGAGAGAAGATAAACGAAAAATTATTTATTCCTTAAGTGAACATTACATACAGTATGATTTGAATAAGCAATTCAGTGGGGCACATCGCAAGAGGAGACCCCACAAGATGGACCACAAAAATCTTAAGATGGAGGACGACATAGCCGCTGTGGGGGGGGGGGGGGGGGGGAAATTAAATTGACTGCAAGCAAACAACAGAAAGGAATGGAGGGGTATGGAAGAGGCCTATATCCAGCAGTGGAGGACAGAGGGCTGAAGAAGGAGAAGAAGAAGAAGCAATTCTTACTAGAGCGAACCTGAAACTTCGTATAGTGTTTGTTGTGCATTTTCTAACTTAGAAATGAAGCTGACCAGCTGTAAAAAAATTAAGCCATGTGTAATGAAACGACTACAAATAAAATTAAAAATAATCATGACCGCTTAACTGGTTTGTTATGGTACAATTATTAAGTTAGAATAATAAAATATTACTTAGCACTTCTGCTTGTTGTTAAAAATAAAAAAAAAAAAACTTTCAAGGTATGAGATTCCATCGAATTACTATTGGAAAGGAGTTTTATTCGTCACTTTGTACTGGATACGTACCCGCTACCCGCTACCCACTAATAGTTTTGGATTCTTCTTCTTCGTCAGCCTATTCCCGTCCACTCCTGGACGAAGGCCTCCTCCAATTGCTTCCACGCCGCTCTATCCTGGGCTCTTTGGATCCAGTTGGTACCCATGTATTTTACCAGGTCGTCTCTCCATCGTAGTGGTGGTCTTCCAACACCCCTGGTAGTCATTCTGTAGTTTTGGATTCACTTAACGTCATTTCGGTGGCGTTTACGTGAAATCATAACGGTCATCTTGTTGTTGATCTGAGGTAAGTCTGTACGTCTGGAAAGCACTTGCTGTACATGACCGGTAATGTTTCAAAAGTATTAAGAAGAATTATTGAGGTCACTGATATTATGTTGCAAGCCCAACACACAGAGATCATACTTAGACGGTACATTATCTACATACAATATTATACCTGGTAACAATATTTTAAGTAGGCCCTCGTGGGAGCGTCAGATTATTTTATTTATTTATTTATTAAAGTTTACACGGTTACACCTTTACAATATAAAAAAAAGAAACAGGCAATCATTATAAAATCACAATAATAAACCAATGTTGACAAAAATTCAAGGTAAAAATTAAACGTAATTATCAGCAAATAACAAAAGGTAAAACAATTAAAACAGTGAGCAAACAAAATCTCAATAAAAATTCATAAAATAGAAACAAAGATAAAAAATATTTCCAATAAAAATTAACAAATGAGTCAATATCAGGAATGCATCAATCCTTACCCATTAATAAAAAGCAACATCATAAGTCAAGTATCGATAAAAATATAATTTAACGATTTTTAGACATTGATGACTTAGCTAATATTATCGATTTTGTACGTTTCACAACTGTCGTACAGTGTAAGATGGGCTGGGAATCTGCTGGACTTACAACTTACAACCAGCCATCAGTTGGTTCAGGTGATCACTTTGCTCTAGAGAAATCTTCACCTTTCCTTCACCCAGCCTTTAACAACAGTGTGCATTTCACTTTTTAAAAGTACATTGTACTCTATAAATCGTTCCTGGGGTGGACTACATATAATTACGACGTTTGACAATGGAAGTTTAAAAAAACAGAATTATTTAACGCTCTTCAGGTTATTTATAAAGTATCTATAAGTTTCGTTACAATAATTTCTTTTTTACGTTTCTTTCTTTTATCACTTTACCTTTATATTTCGTCTTGTCCTACGCCTTTCCATTCGATTCCCGATTGACGTAAAAGCGCGAGAGGCCCGACTTCGGTGGTATGGACACGTCCAGAGAAGGAACGAGGATTCCGCTCCGAGGAGGGCAACGAACTGGTCAGTGGAAGGACCAAGAAAGAGAGGACGGCCAAAGGATTCCCTTGAGGAGACCATCAGAGGGGACATGGAACACATGGAGCCTATTCCAGAAGACTGCCGCGATTGAGAAAATGGAGAGAAAGGATCCGAACCGCCGACCTCAAATAAATGGGATATGGTGTGGAGAAGAGAATATATAATCAACCTTTTTTTTCTGATATAAATACTCCAGCGGACTCCATACTCTATAAATATCTATAACTTCCGTTACACCTCCACAATAAACTTTACGAAGGCAGAGGCAGAAGCGGAAGCTGTATTTAATGTACAGAAATTATGCAGGAAGCGGACTCAGACTTTGTTTATCAGTTTCATCACTAATATAACTTCCCCAGAGCCTAGAGCCATGGATCTGTTTGTTCACAGATATCCCATGTAGAAAACGACTGATGCAGACTTTTTTTTATCTAGTCAAGTACTCCATTTATTTGGGGAAAAGAAACTGGTAATTCTAAAACAATACCATTTTTTTAATGAATCTGGCTTTATAGTAATAAACCCAAATACAGCTTTGTAAACTTCACAGAAAGCTTAAAGTCGGGGATTGACCCCGCGCCCGCTGGATTAACAGTCGAGCGCGTTACCAACCAGGCTACCGACCACCATTTCTTCATTCAGACTCTCCATTTTTCATTTATCATTTTTTTAGCTCATGGCACTCTTTATGTTTTCATCAGAATCTTGGACTGTTATGTTATGTACGGAGTAATAATTCACTTTCCTTGTTTTGTGTTACCTAAACGAAATGTACGGAACAGTATTATTATTATTGGCAGTTGGCACAAATAAAACAGGGTCGTATTTGGCAATCATGCAATACCGGCTCAGCACTAGACATAATGCAAGTAGGCGCGCTATATTCCATATTTGAGTTATTGTATGTTGAGTATCTCACGCACAAGACACTTTTACTTCCTAGCCGCCCAACCGGTCTGTGAAAGTGGGTCATCTCTTTTTGTTCCACGCCGTCAATAATGATTTCGTAACGAGTGCGAGCGAGATGTATATTATGATAATATCAACTGTTATTACGTCATATTGCATAATAATTATTGCTATAGTACTTGCGTATTGTAATGTGATGTTATTATTGTTGCAAGCATGCAGCCCGCGGCTAGCTTCAGGTTATCAGGTCGCCAATGCATCATGCTGTACGGAAAAATTTAGAACTAAAATTTTGTACGTATTGATGTTCAATCACTTAAAAATCGTTCTATTTTCGCTTCAACTTTTCAAATTTTGGAAAAAAACAAGGTGACCTATTCTCCATACATTTTCCATTCTCACAATTTAAAATAACGAGAAAATTTGGCCATTTTTTGGACCTTGACAGCTCCGTTGCTATTTATTTTAGAGAAAAATTTTATATTGCAATTTTGTAGTAAATTTTACGTACTTTAATTTTGCGTAGAAAAATAACTTACGAAAGTTGTCAGTTTTTGAGTTCTTATAAAGAAATCGCCAGAAAACGAATATTTTCGCCATTTTTTATATTTTTCGCCATGTTCCGTATCGAAATTTTGTTGGCAAACCTCGGATTCGGATTCAGCATCCCAAAAACGTATAGAATGAAAGAAATCCCTACTACCCCACAACTTTCCATCGAGGAACTGTTTTGTGTTTAATTTCACCGGATTAAAAATCTAAAATAGTCGATTTGTTAAAATTATAGTTACCAGTATTTTGGGTATAATTATACTTTTATATCTGAAAAACTGAATTGAAAATCTTCAGATCAGTTTCATCTATCACTGTCTTCAGTTTCAAGACGATTCTCCCATAGAGGACCTTAATGTATAACGGTTGTTAGGTGATAGTGGTTAGTCAATTGTCCATGAATGTTGTACTTTTTGTATAATAATATAAAAATACGAGTATATTAGATATTAATCTATTTTGGCCATTGAGTATTTACAGTTTACCTTAATCAACTCCAGTATCTTTCAGCAAAATCTGCTGAAATTATGAAACATCTCATCGAATTATCCATATTTTGTTGGCATTTGTTAACTAAAAAGTTGAACTAAACTTATATGTAAAACCGTGCACTAATTTCAATTGCCTCTAATTACATTTTCTTGTTTTTGTTACACTATAATAATTATATTTGACGACTGCAGCGCCCCCATCTTACAGCACAGCTAATGCATCGACACTTGGTGGCGTGTACGCGAGATCAAAATAAATGACTTTTAAATAAATTGAATAATTAAGAAGTGAGAACTAACACTTTTATAAATATAATAATTAAATTAATAAATTGTAAGTTATTATTGTTTCTGCTTGGGTAAATGGAAACTTATCGATGAGCCTTGTGTCGTAATGTTAAAAATGAGGAAACCGTAGCAGGATAAAATATTATTACGTGGACATTGGACAACGAGAATGCAAACCATTGGCAAATATTGGAGAAGCTTTGAGACTAAAGACTAAAGAGGATACGAACTGAAGATGTAACTACAATAGCAGGTGGAAAGTGGGTGAGAAAGGCAAGTAAAAGTAAAAAAGTAAGTTAATGAAATTTCTGGAAGAGCTTTTCACTAGTAGTCGAGATATCAGAGCCAAAGTAGACTGTAGGCCGTGGTAATAATATTAACATACATGCCAATTTGACGATGATGACGCCAATCAAAGGACTGAATGTGTGAGGACGAATGTCATTATTATAGGTTGCTAACATATGTTGCCACGTTGGCAAACCTAACAATAAGAATGAATTGTTTTCCTCATAAAGTTAGAGATAACACTACTTGCTACCATTTACAGGAAATTTCACGTTTGTACGAAAAAACGCTTGGTGTCTCACGCACTCCTGTCAGTTAGTCTTGGTCAGTCTATCCTACGATTTTAATCTAAGAGCCAACGAAGACGTTCCTAAAGATAATAACAAGAGTAGTAGTTTGGTTCTAGGAGGATTTTGTCGATGTAAGTTGTGGTGAATCTTACGTTTACCCTGAAAGAAATAAATATGATTGTAGGTAAGATTTAATATTGAAACTCCAGGGATGGAAACGAGTCTCCTCTTGATGTACTCGTACATGATGTACACAACAAACTTTCAACGCGGGGAATTGATCCATACTGCAATCTGCTTTTATACAGGTTAATATTGCCAACACTCGAAAGAAGTGAGTTGCTTCACACGCAACGCTAATTTGGCGATACACCTACCTTCCAATAGCTCTTCTGCAATCACAACCATAAATGAACAGCTAGAGTAAGCAATATTAAAGTTCTGATTGGCAATATGCCTCATTAGTGCTTCCGGCAAGTATTAGAATCATTCTCGACGATTGTGAAAGATTCAACTTTGTGAAATGATTTGGATATAGAAAATGACTCTAAATGAATGGTGAAAATGTATAGTAACATTGATTGACAAATTACATTTAGTATTACAGAAAACAATTTGGGAGTTTCTTCAATGATTATTAGTGGATGTAGTATTCCCACAACAGTGTAGAAGAATTAAGGATGAACATTGTCGGGCCTACGACTGACCTCGGCTGGCTTAAGTGATCACTTTACACTCGAGAAACATTCGCCATTTCAGTTCACCCCGGCTGGGATTCAAACCCAGACCATCGTCTCGCATAGTAGGGATCATATGGACTACACCACGAGGAGCGACGGCTGTGTTGTCGAATTTCATGTATATACGGGGTCGGTCGTAAGCCCGACAATGTTCATCCTTAATTCTTCTACACTGTTGTGGGAATACTACATTGTATATACTACGGAATGTAGGAAAAAATACAACAAGAATAAAATTTGAAAATCAAAAAATAATTCTTAGTGGACTTGTCTACATACCGGTACAACATTTCCCCACGCACTGTTAATACTGAGACAGAATTCCATTACATAATACTCGTATTATCCAAGTCATGTAGGTATGTAACGCTTGCCCATTGGAAAATTTTGCAAGTTCGATGAAAATGTATGTAAATTTAAAGCAGCGACGCCTTCGTTGGTGTCTAGAAATTTTCGTCGAAGTCTCACGTTTTGTGTCTAGACATAAACTTTTATGAATGAAAATTTTGAAATATGGAATAGTAACTTACCTACTAATAAAATTATGAATGAAAATAGTTTTGAAATATTTCTTTCGAGGAAATAATAAGTAAGTACCATTTTATACAACGTGACAGAAAATGAAAATCGAATTTTCATACATACTAAATGGTACGTACGTACCTATACACGCAAAGATTGCAAATCGAACTATTTAAAGTACCCACCATCTATATGTGTGTAAAGTACCTATGTATGTAGGTAAACATGTAAGAGGAGTTTTGTGGCTTTCAGGGGTGAGTGCCAACTAAAAAAGTCGACAATATGAATCTGGTCTTACGACTTTCATGACGATATTGGAGAGACGGGGAAAAGACTGAGCCTTGTGATCTTCCTGTGTTTACTCGAGGAACTTTGAAGGGTGGAATAGTAATAGGTGGTTAGACAAAAACATATTTAAGCACGCCTCCGTGATTTTCACGGGTAGGTACCCTCTAGTATATTAGATTTAGCTATATCATCAAGACCAAGATTCAAACCTGGGATATATCAACTAAGATAACCGTGTACAAGAAATTGGGATTGAATCAGAAATAATATCTGTGAAGACGTATTGTTAATATAAATTATACCCAACTAACCCAACAGCACTAAGGACCAAGCTATGAACCTTATTTTATTACCATGGTTCAGAGGAAAAACTAGCAATAAAAATATATTCTCTCCTGTAATATTTTCTGAAGATTTTACGTCATACGATCTAGGTACAGAAATGGCATCGGAGTAGAGGCAAATATATTTTATATGAATTAGGAAATTATTGTACGAAATAGTCAAGAGTCACTATTAGTAAATTAGTATTCCATCATCACTAATGATGCAAGATAAAAAAATCTAACTAACTCTGTGCTCATTTTGTTTTTAACTTAATCATTTCGTAAAATGTTAATTGGGTCATTTAAGACTCATTACGGTCGGAAATGAGAGATTAAGATCTTAATGTAATTAGCAACGGTTGTCTTGACATCGTCTACTGGTAAAATGATTCAAATTATTTGTCATCACCAGACTCAAGATCTCATCAGTTGTACGGTTAGTCAATGCAGAATATAAGGTAAATGAAGACATAGATTTTACTAATAGATTAAAATAGTTTATCTTATGTAAGGCGAGTAAGTCCAGATTCGTTGTTGAGTAGATAGAAACGTGAAGGTACAGGTCAAATAATGCGACCATAAGTTTCAAATTGAGAAACATCATTATTTGATACAATTTTATACTTCTCTACTTTAGTTCTTGGGTTCAAATCTTTTCGAGATTCAGAAGGTGCTGGTAATAAGTAATAAGTACCCAGATAATTGGCGCTTTAGACACGGACGCTTTAGACTTGAAATCTGGCGATGTCCTATTCCTCAACTTTCTTAAGGACTTGTATATTGTTTAATAGATTGCACTCCACGCTCGTGCTCGTACTTTTGATAAATACTTTAGTATTTGCTGCATTTGTTACCTATAAAATAACAAGCATATTTTTATAAAGAACCAGCAGAGGTAATAAAATATCCTACAGGAAATTGTCATCCGGAGATGCATAATATATTGAAGGATGCAGGAAATTTGTTTAACGAAATAAATATTTTGTTCCATCGACAAAGGATATATGGGAAATCGCATTTGACTTTCAATCTAATAGAATGGTTACACGGAGTTCAATACAGGAACTCAAGTTCTTAAAATAACATCAGTCTATAATTGGTTTGTATCTGAACTGACTTCCGCCTCCATTCACAACGCTAGTGGTATACTACTAATACTCGTAAACCTATACACAATCTTATTATTCCAAGAGATATTATGAGATACATTCAATGTACTGATGCCTAGTTTCATTAAATTAGCAGTTATTATTATAGAACTAATCACAATGTTCCGGTTTGACCTTTCACTTCTTATACCAGCGGGTAACACCATGCCAATAGGTCTGTATATCTGTATGTACTGTATTTATCATCGTTATTGGTGAGAATGCAGATGGTTAATATTAATTTACTTGAATAACTTATTTCCGCATAGTGTAAGTCTGCGAATCTGACTGGTTTATATAGGCCATCGACGTGATTTGAAACTCTATTTCTCTAAGACTTGAAACATAATATACGAAATCAAAGCGAGAACAACGACAACTAAAGTTGATAGAGATGATACTATACTGAATAGTCTTTAATGCACTTCCCCAAACTCCTTTTTCAGGAAATTACGCAATTTATTTATTATTTTCTTGTATGGGGATTTCACGATTATTCGGTGGCCATAAATTGATAACCGGTGATGGAATACGTTATGTTTTGGATTCCTTTCTTTATTTAATTTTACATTTTAGTAATTTAAAGTTTGAGACTGCCGAAAATTTTACTCAACAATGATGAATGTCTGTGATCCTGTAAAATACATGAGATAGAGGTAGAATCATTTTCAACTTATGTGTTGGACTTGTGCTGGACTTTCCAGCCTTTCCAGGCTGCTCTAGCTGGGAAGGCATTAGGCACTATATGGGCCGAGTAGTTGTGTACAATATGTAGATTTTATAGGTCGCAGAACACGTCGCACACAGCCTAAATAAAATAAAACATATCAAATATCTATACTGGTTTTAAAAATACTACGAGTATTTCCTTCACCGTTCACCTGCTATCAAAATATCAAAAACTTTTCACATTTACCCGTTTTTCTATACTATCGACATCTGTCGGAAAATTAAGACAAAAGGACGATATAGTTGATATTATGGAATATCCTATAATAAGAAATTATTAGAGATAGTGTCCGCAGTGTGATGTGGCTCAGAGTATCAGCAATTCGCTACATCGTATAGGGGTGCCCAATGTGCCCATTACGAATATTCTCAGGAGACCCAACTACCCTCCACGGAGCGGGACAGGATATTACGGACTGGCTTCAGGGGCTGGACCTGAGACTTTAGAGATGACTGAAATGCAACCACAATCAGCGAAGAATCGTGCCTAATGTATGCCATACGAAAAGTAAAATAAGCGAGTAGAAATGATATATAAATACGGAAAAGGGAAAATACGTTAGTAGATAATATATCTATCCTATCATGATTACCACAATAATACGATGCAATACTAATACGGAAGAAATAAATACGATCTATTACAAAACTTTATGTAAATGCTAAAATAGATGAAGCATAATACAGTATTGTGTCGTAAGACTCGAAGGTATTACTGGTAATGTCTGTACACGTGTATAATCATTATTGCTAAAGATTCTATCAACAAATAGTTCCTGACTTGAATTATCAATACCAATAGTCTGGTATGCCATATTATACTCACTCATATACCTACTGCCAAATCACTTTACACAGAGTTTCTTCACCTTATTATAAAGCAGTCAAATTTCCTCCTCTTAGAACCAATTTGTACAATATCCATTATCATCTTCTAACAGGAATAAGCCTTGAACATTTCCAAAACTAAAAAAAACTGATACCAAAACTGACAGTCTTACTCTTTTTTGGAGCAAACGGCGCGGCAGTAGGAAATAACATTATGAATACAGGTAAGTACAGACTTCAGCCTAAAAATTGATTATAAAACTATCAACCGTAAAATCAAATAAGCTGTTTAGCATAACGGCTACATAGATGAGACTGTTTTCAGCACATCCTATAGAAGTCGCGGAACTAATATTGCTGAAAATGGAAACCATTTGAAAGATCAGTCTTAATACAAGCAAACATATGAAAATACATGAAATAAATTCAAAGGTTGAGTTGGTTGGGATGTGTAAAGAGAATGAACGATGAAAGGATGGTGAAACAAATATATACTTGGGCGACAGAAGAGGTGTAAGGAAGCGGGAACGTCGAACGTCCGAGAACCACTTGACTCGATCGTGTCGACCAGTTGAGGCCAGTGTCGTTTTGAGCAAAAGTAATTGTGTGAATGACGAATTGAATTAATATAACGGAAGCAAAAAGTGTGTATAAGGAAAGGGAAGTCCAATATTTTCACACTGTGTACACCGCAAGGGACGCGGCACAGGATAGAATAAAGGATAGAATAGAATTAAGTTAATCCACCATTACATTACAAAATCATTTCAAAACATCAATAGTTATAAATTACCTGCAAGTCTGAAACAATAAATTTGATCATTAATCAGTTCAATAAGTAAACAACATTGATTGATTTGTAACACAATAAAAATAATATAAATAATTTATTTATATGATTTACACGTAATATCTACATCTGCATGGATTCCTTTAAAGGAGAAATGAAATGATCAATACCACTTTATTATGCCTATAGAACATCGATGGATCGCTATGATTTGTCCATTGTTGTGATCAACTTTTTTCCAGAATTCTTCCCACGTTTTCAAATATGGACCACTGTCATATCACTGACCACTGTATATCATTCCTAACCTTATGTAGTCGTAGATCGTAGATAGGATAGAGTGCAGATACGTACATTGTAGGGTTACTTTGTTGAATTCGAGTGCTTCCCATGATTGGGAACTTCACAACATAATTAAGTAATTTTCTTACTGTCCAATTAGTGTACATATTATAGTATGCTTGGGTTGACCGTAAGATATTGCTTTTGCAATAAGTCCGCCTTTTGGTACACTGCATTGTCTTGTTTTTGTTACTATGTATATTTACTGGCCAACAACGATTTATTTATTTATTTATGCTAGACAGTTTTTTCCTGATTAGGTCGAGAGTTCCATGTATCTTCACCAAAGGTATTAGTTTTCAGGTCAATTGACCACATCATCCACAGTCTCTTCTTACTCAAATTTGTCACCTGTTTTTGCCTGATATTCCTAATGCGACCCACTAGTCTTCTGCTTCCGTCCTTGATATCCTTCAAAACTTTTATTGGATAACTGTCTTGTGGCATCCAGATAACGTTTAAAATTAGACCAACTTTTATTCAACTTTAGGCACTCGAAAAGAAATTCAGATCGAAAGATAGATTTTGTTCAGCTCAAGCGATCGAGAGGATCCAGTCACCGCATGTGTTTGTTGTCTCATGAAAGCGCTTCGCGAATAGAACCCAGATATTTTCATTCGGGTAGCACTATTTATGTTACAAAAATTCATTTTCCAACCTAACACGTACGGCCGTACATACATGTACCTAATTCACAATGAATTCCTGACGATGTTTTAACATCTCATTATGAGTTGTTGTGAATATTATTGTATCCATCATAGTATCATGTTGGCAATAAGACGCAGAGAAGTAATGTGTATGTAATATAATATTGTCAAGGTCGAGAACGGATATATGGCGGAAGTCTCTCGCTGTTTCATTATGTATAATTTGTATGACATACAGTATATATTATTATGTTCAAGAGTCTGTTCCTTGTTTTGTATATTTCTACTGTTGCCGACTGTCGGCATAAACACAATAACGCAATGTACTCTTTGTTGTTTTTTTATGAATAATTAAATAAATTAATAGGTGGACACTATTATACTACATCAATTAACATGTAGTTATGTATTTTCCTACAAGTAATAAAAATGTACAATTCTTCTTTATTATATAAAACGAAACGTCTGTCTATTATGAAACTTATATCTTGAGCCATTTCAATACCTCTGGTGTCTCGGTTGCAAAAATTAAGCTTTTCCCACAGTTTTATCGTCCTATAGGTAAATTCATGACTCATAAATAATAGACATTAGGTACACAGTACAGCGAAACCTGGCTAATTCCCAGGATGGCATTTTGTAACACTACTCGCTCGCTATGCGACCTGTATACGACATACAAACAATGATTGTGCGTCGTGTACACGTCGCAAAGCGAGCGAGTGTGAGTTTCAAAATGCCATCCCGGGAGACGATCGGTTCCCATATTTTTTGACGATGTTTCACCAGTTTTCCTGTAGAATCGTATAACAGACTGATATAATACATACTTGGTATTCATCAATTCTTCTTCTGGATATAAACATAATACTAACCATAATCATATTCCTCACAACACACGCTTAAAAATAATAATTGTGTGTTAATCAATAAGAAATCAATGATTTACTAATACCTGCTTTAATATAATGTAACCAAGATACTTCTACTAATACTGTGACTAAGTATTATATAGTCACCTATTATTATTATTGGTTCCTATATAGTAAATCACAAAACTACATATATTATTATCGCAAGTATTTCCTTGTATCATATTCTATAGATACACCTACATAATCGTATGTCTGTTGAATAATATTATGTATTTAATCAGACAGATAGGTGTAGGAAACGCGAAAATACCTAGCTAAATGTTTTACACTAAACTAAGTTTCAGGTCAAACTTGCGATATGTAGGCAGCATCTTTTTTGGAAATTGATGCCAAAGGTTTTCTAAGCTCAATTTCGAAAGCTCTTGTGAACCCATGTCTCGTTATCAGATATCACGCTTTTTATAAAGGTGAGGTACGTAGAAGCTCGCACTATGCCTCCAAGAACTTGCTTTTCTTGGCCTTTTCGCATAAACCATTGTAAAAATCGCAGAGCATTCTAAAGTGTGATTATAAAAACAGCTCAGGTACGTACACTCAATGATCAAAACCCGCTCAATTTCTGCATGGTATCTCAGCACAGTGCTACCAACTTACCATAAAAAATGTGGCAATATCTCTTCTGTGTGTCTTTTTTGACATATTTCCGACACTTTTTAGCTTTTTACAGTATATATGTATATGTATTTTATAAATACAATGAGGAAAAGGTGGGGGTTTGAATGAAACTAAAAACGAAACTGTAAGAACAAGTGCGGATGAAAATGGGTATAGCGTGGACAGAAATTGAAGACTATATAGATAAGGTGACCAACCGTCCTCCTTTTGGAAGGACAGTCCTCCTTTTCTAGGTTCTGTCCTCCCTCCAAAAGTGTCCTCCTTTTTGTCCTCCTTTTTTACTTTTTAACATTTTAAAACTAATCTGTTAATCTCAAAACGTGAATTAACTAGTACCATAGTATAAAAATACATTAAAATGCAATTGTTTTCTAAAAAAAATGGCCTGCGGCGCTAATTACTTTCACCTTTTGTTTACATGTAATTTGGTATGTTTTATGACAAATATTTCACCTGCGGCGCTATTTTTTTGATACATCCTTTACAGAAAACATATTCAAGAAAGTAAATCAAACAACATAGCGACCTTCTTCACTGTTCCAAAAAAAAATTTCGACTGCGGCGCTATTTACGCATTTTTTGTCCTCCTTTTTATTTTTAAAAATATGGTCACCTTAATATAGAGCAAGCGATTTGTTCGATAAAAATAATGGAAGGAAGCTGGAGACAGCTTATATTAGGCAACCTGTATACAGAATTAATGGACACGATTAGTATTAGTACCTGGTAAGTATGAAGAACCGGCTTACCGTTCTATATCACCTACATTGAGATAATCGTTATACACGTATTGTGTGTGTTTTATATTGGTATAGGTAATCGCTAAACTAGTCTCGCCTCTTGAGGAATTTGGCAAGTTTTCCTACAAATTGCGTACGTATTATGCAAATAGGAATTCGTATTGGAAGTTTGAACATCAATTAACAGATTTTTTATTCTTCGATTGGATAAAAACAATATTCTAAGTTCTACGTAACCAATCACAGATGAAATATAATCGTACAACTTTGATATTGTCGTTCATTTACGAGTATGATCACACTTTCTCAGTGTGCCTAGCCTGGTCCACCTTTGGCCCGTTTGTTAATGACGTCAAAAAATTCTTTAACAAACTGCCAAAACGGACCAATAGACAGACTTGGGGTTAAAGATTTGCTTGACTTTGAAGTCTGCCGAGAAGCATGTGCTAAAAGACATACTTTAAATATATCTATATTATCTATCGATGCAAAAATCCTTCTTATTTCTGACCTAAATCAAAATAACTAAAAAAACTTCTTGTCTTCCAGTATTACTATTTTGCTTTTGAAATACATTTGAGTTTCGTGTACATTGCGCATCCACTTATTTCGTATTTTCTGCTCTTGACATAAGAGCACCTGGAGGGTGCTCAATTGCTCATTCTTCGCTGTTTAATATCTTTTAAGATAATTCTACCAACTTAACAATTTCATCTACATCTGAAGTGGGCTTTCTGTTCACAGAAACACGTAAGAAGCCTGTGTTTATACCTACTCGTCGAGTCGAGCTATTCAGCAATGAAGCATAGTAAATAACTCTTAGGAAAATTTAATTATTTATACCTACATTTACATATATCAGAATGAATACGGATGTACCAAATACATTATATATTTAAATATGTTTTATACATTTCATTATACATAATAGCAGACATAGGAACCCAATATAAAATTGTTTATTCAAATGTCTATACAGGGTTAAAAAAAATTAGCAACTAGTCATTTTGCTTAATAATTTATCTGCGAATGTAGTCGATGCCTTTTTCTTTTTTAGTGTAAGAAACATCAACCACTGATCTCCGAGTCAAAGCTCATGTTAAAAAAAGTCAAAAGTCGATCGTAAGAAATAGTTGCTTTGTCTTCATGTCGGCAGATGTTGTTGGAAGGTAGAAAGATGAAGTGATAGTGAACAAATAAATTAATCTCCGATAGCCAAGGAAAAATTCAATAGTTATAAGGTATGTGTCATGTGCCAAAAGGCTAAACTAGTCTCAAACATAACAGAAGCAATATATTTCCGTCGATTCGTTGAATCCGGCCCAATCCTATAATTTATGAAGTTACCTAAAAGTCTCTGGACATCTTGTCTTCAATTTTAAAATGTATAGGTACTTGAGATATTAGAAGAGCCTCGCGTGACGTTACACGCTGTGCCAATCCACGGCAGCTTGATGATCTCCAAAATAAATACCTACAAGTATACAGGTAGGCACCTAATGAACTGGAAAGGTCAAGGCCTGTATGAGAGGAGACCAGTCACGGATACAACAATTAACTATAATATACAGTGTTATATAATATCTACAACTATATTTTAAATAGTTATAAATCTTCTCCTTAATTTACTAATACATAAATAAATATTACCATCATTCGTGAGCCTCCTAAAATTGAAAGCAATAATAACTTTATTGTCAAACGCCTGGTGATGAGGATGAGAACCCTCGAACACTATTGTCGCGTGTTATTAAAGTCATCACGTAGATTTTAAACTATATACAAGTCTTTCATTTTTATCTTGTAACCCCAAAATATTGTTTTGGGATTAGCTGGATGAGATTGTGGCCTTGTGCTTAGCTCGACGTAAGTGCAAAAATGCCATAGTCTTGTGTTGTTTGATTATTCAGTAACGATTGTAACGAAGGGTGGATTTCTGCAGAAGGGAAGCCGGGACTAACATTTCTTATTGGACTTGGTCAAATTAGACACTATTATATCTATCATTTTATCCAAAAGGAAACCCGATAGGAATCGTGTTCTTAGGTAGCTTCGCGCCTGTTATTTATCAACATATTTCTGCATTTTGTTCACTTGACGTGTAAATAAATGGAATTTAGAGTGTCCAACTTACCAAGACTAAAGACCACCATGTGGTAATGACAATGCCATGGAGATTAGAACTTCTCAAAGCAAACCTTAAGGATTCTAAACGCAAGATATTTTTTTTCTTTTATTTATTATTTTTTTATTTTGCCACCTAACTAAACAAAGTCCGTACTAAGATGGCATTATTTTTCATTTATTCCGAAAACAGTTAAATTGAAAGTCATCGATATCTAAACCTTACTTACCTTATATAAAAGGCAATCACAATTTCTTTCGAAAAATGGGTCGTAAATTAATGATTAACTAGGTAATAACTTTCCATAGTTAATACTTACGGCATGTGCAATATGTGCATTTAACCTAAATGACCTAGGAACATAATATCGTAAATGTCTAAAAAATCAATGTTTATTACCTAACGATTGTCTCTAAACATCCATAGACGCTTTATTGGCTCGCCTAGAAGAGATTGTACTTAACAAGTTAACCCCACATGACCCACTGTTAATACGATACATCACGAAGCAAATACTTTAAGAATAGAGAATGAACATGGTACATACATTACCTTGCAGATCGAGAAGTAATTATGATTTTTGGATATGTTATATAGGTTGATCTTGTGGTTCAGAATCCAAGTTTGCGACCTCCTCACCCTTGTACGTTTAGGGCAAGCCAAAAACCGTTGAAATTTCGGCCGTTTTTCAGTTTAACGATTATAACTATTCACAGGTGCACCCTAGAGAAAAAAAAAGTAATAATTATAGAATATTAAATTACCTACATGTTATATAGATATCTAAAGATTCTAAAGTAAAGACACCATCTTACGGTCGTCGCTTATAGACGACGGCATTTTGTTGAACAATCAGATCGCACATGCGAGTAGAGTGTTCTGAACTCTCAATTGAAATAAATTGATTCTAATTGTAGGAAGAATGTGGCAGACGAGGATATGACAAAGTGAATTGGTCCTACATTGTTTGGTACATTGATGTACTGAGAAACTCAAACGTTGTATTGTTACTCGTTATGCCACTTGTATAGAAATACTCGTTACTTCAATTAATTCTTATTGTAGATAAGAGAGTATATTGTATTCGTAAAGATCCCATGTCCGATTGAAGGAGTTGATGATGCGATGAATCATTTTCTCAACCGCTTTAAGAAATTGAGGTTTATGTCTTACGACTTTTTCTCATATTTTTGCGATAATAGCTCAAGGAAGTTTGAGTGATATACGAAAATTTAATTACCAAAACGTATACGCGTTCTTCGTCCATTCACTTTATACAAGTATCATTTAAAAAGAATTGGACACATCATCCGGTTCTAGAAGAATTGTTTCTAACAAAAGAGTGAAAACGAAATTTAAAATATTTAATAGAATTAAACATGAAAATGATAACGTCGGAAAAATAAGAACTTGTTGCAAAAGCATTGTCTTCCAGTCAACCTACAGTAGGAGGAAGCTCGGTGGATTTCCCCAGAAAAATGTGGCAGAAGCAGTGGTGGATTCAGTGGCGTAGCGTGGGTTTCTGCCGCCCGGGGCGGAAATCAAATCCGCCGCCCCCCTTATTTAGGCATATAAATCCAAAATTCCCGAAAATTTACAGGAATTATAAAGAACTTCTAGACTGGAGTGGGATAACTAATATTTTGATATTGCTATGGCCTAAAAAGAGATATAATTGCCCCGCAAACGAAGTTTTTTCCAGTTTTTAATGAAACGAATGTGTGGAACGAACGAATGGATTTTTTAAATTTTCCCCAGAAAATGCCGCCCTCTAAAATATGCCGCCCGGGACGGACCGCCCCCCCCCCCCTCGCACCCCCCACGCTACGCTACTGGGTGGAATAGATGTGTGAGGAGACACTGATGTTGCCGAAGTGGCCAAGGGAAAACTATGCAGTGGACAAGTACTTTTGGAAAAAGATGGACTGATGCTTTATGCCCCTGACCCATCAGCCAAGGGGAAGAAGGATGGTATTACTCATTTCAGCTGTAAACAGCCACATAGTTACCTGATTTTACTACGAATTTTCACACTCAATCTGTGAAAAAAATGTATGTAGATAATCGTATGTCTTCCTTTTTTCGCAGCTTGGATGTACATAGGTCTCTCGGTATTGTTGGAAGGTTGACTTCAGTATTTTTTTTTTGTTTTTTCAACCGTTATTCTATCGCGAGATAAAATTAACGACTATTAGGAAACAGGTGATGTTTAAGAATCGGTTTTTCAATAATTTCTATGTAAAACAATATTTTTTATATTAGACGGTGGTTAGGTGGGTCCATTTAGGATAAGAAAAATAAATAAAACAGGTATAGTAGGTAGACATTCGGTCGTTAAATTAAAATGTTTATTAATTATTATATTACTTATATAAATATTATATTACTTATTTGTTTTTGTTACATCACATGTTGATACGCTTCGGGTCAGACATATTTGTTCATCGATTGATACATTGCAGAGTATCCATCAAAGATAACCAAAAAAAACTAGACAAATAACCGTCTGCAATTTCTATTTTGGTGAAAAGAGTGTGATAAAATGTACTCGTATGTTATTTATAGAAGTTTGGATAACAGGGAAGAATTGGAAAATAAATTAGAGGTTTTAATGCTTAACGAACAAATTAAGACGGTTCGTACATACTGGAAAATTAGTGACGAGAGGATAATAAAAAGAGTGTGTGCGACTGCAAGAGGGTATGTTAGAAAAGTGGTCGTCCTAGGATAACCTGCAATGATCATATCGATAAATCTCTAGGCACGTACGTGTGCTGATTAGTTTAGTGCATATTCTCGTCTAGGAGACTGCTGGAGAGTGGAGACTCTAGGAGACTGCTGGAGTGGAGACCAAGGGGCGACAAAAGACCACAAGGGCGACCACCTACCAGATGGATGGACGACATCCGAAGGTTTGCCGGACCCCAGTGGATGGGAATCGCACAGGAGCGGGAGAAGTGGAGGAGGAGAGGGGAGGCCTATGTCCTGCATTAGGCAAACGCGGGCTGATGATGATGATGACTCGTGTATATCACGGGTTCCTACGTAAACGGTCTATCAACACCAGATGATTGCGAGAGGCATTGAATGGCTCAATTCATGTTTGCTTTTGGCACTTGCGTGCCATCCTACGAACAGTAAACAGAGTGCCTTAAATTTAAATCGATATAAAAAACAACTAGGTTTTCAATTTTCAATTTAATAAACACTAACCAATAACCATTTATAGAAAAATATAATTTTAGTATTTCTACACAAAGGGACCGTCATATAACTATAACTACCTATGTATATTAAAATGTCAACTATACCTAACCAA
This sequence comes from Ceraclea dissimilis, assembly GCA_963576895.1. Taxonomy (NCBI): domain Eukaryota; kingdom Metazoa; phylum Arthropoda; class Insecta; order Trichoptera; family Leptoceridae; genus Ceraclea; species Ceraclea dissimilis. The sequence goes on from OY756360.1 coordinate 5,392,206, forward strand.
CCTTCCTATAATCACCTGCATTATTTAATTTCATTTTCATTGTTGAATTCATATATGCTAACGCTTCCCTGTATTCTAAAATGCGACACTCTCCAAGTCTCTCGAATGGTCTTATTTTTATACACTACCTATACCAAACACAATAATGTAAGTATAGAAATATAATCGAACAACGAAAAACTTATCATTTTACACTTCGTTTGAAGATATAATAATACACGAAGTCCCATATTATCAGGAACAGGAAAAGCCGCCAGCATCATCATCTACATCCCTCTGAACTTTATCATCTTCTAGTCATGTTTGTAGGGACTTACTACAAACTAGTGGGTTCCCGTAAAAATTATATTCACGAAATTTGAAACAAACACTCATACTGCCACTCTACCACCCCCTTTCAAAGTTCTTCGAAGGAACATATCAGAGAGGGTCTTGGTCTTACCTCCTTTCCATACTAATACTACATACGTACCTACTATATGTACCTACAGTAAGTATGATTGCTAAAAGATTTGGATTTGCATTTTCTATCAATAATATAATTGGTAGGTATGTAGTACTTTACGCGGGAAATTATTTTCATTCATAATTTCATTAGTAGGTACACTTTCAAATTTCAAATTTTCGTTCATAAAACTTTACATCTAGACGTATTGGTCAACCAAAATTTTTGGACCGATTTAAAACGCTGATGGTACCTATAGTGAATTCAAAAAATTCCATACATTCAAACAAAAAACTGATATTAATTCGATTATTTACAACGTGCCTATTCGATTTCACCTAGCTCTGCGAACATTCGACACAAAAAGTGAGACTTCGACGGAAATTTTTAGCTACCAATGAACGCGTCGCTGTTTTAAATTTACATACATATTAATAGAACTTGGAAACCTTGCCAAAGGCCCAACATTACAAACATACCGCACTTGGATTCTACCAGTATTTTGTAATGGAATTGTACTTTATTAATGACATTAAATACTATTTATTTTTTTGAATTTCAGCTATGGTGTTGTACTACCGCTGCTTTGTTGACCTTAATGACCATACTTGCTTTCTGCTATTGTTTGTGACCATTAAAAGTTCCACATTTTTTGTTATAACGATCCTAGGAATGGTAGTGTTCATTTTTAGATTCAGAAATTTTAATTGGATGTTCAGAGCATACTAGCATAGGCTGTCAGTGTGGTTGAGTGAATAGTTTTTCTTTAATCAAAACTTTTGTTTAGGAGTATAAAACATTAAAAAAACAATAAATCAGTGTGTATATGATAGGCATACTGCACAGTGCACAGTGCACATAATAGTATGAATTTTTTCCCTCCCCACACACGAGACTTGTCTCTATTGGAGAGGTATCTCGAAACATATATAATTGTAACCATATTTATATGTGTAAAATATTGAGGAAAAATAAAAAGTATTTTGAAATTGAAAATTGAATTGATGTTTTCATAAGAAGTCTACCCTTAACTTAACGTTGAATTTCAAAAAGCGAATGTCATCAGCGCAAAATAATTTGTTCCCTTTGTTCCACAACACACTGGTCTTCATAGAAAATTGGCATCTTACCGGAATTCCTAAAAAATACGGGACCACGAGCTCGACAATGGCTATCTGAACTTTTTACAAAGTGCTTAGAGGAGGGACACATCCCAAATGCTTGGAAGGAGGCAAAAGTAACCGCAATCCTAAAACCAAACAAACCCGCAACAGACCCCAAAAGTTACCGACCTATATCTCTCCTCAGTACAGTATACAAGCTATTGGAACGAGTTATACTTGGAAGATTGACAGCAATAGTGGACTCTAAATTACCAAAACAGCAAGCTGGCTTCCGACCTGGCCGAAACTGCTGCGAACAAGTTCTCGCCCTGACTACACACATAGAATCCGGCTTCCAAAAAGGCAAAAAGACGTCCCTGGCACTGTTGGACCTATCAGCGGCCTACGACACTGTATGGCAGAAGGGCCTTATTTGGAAACTACAACAACTCATCCAATGTCCTTTTACGACAAGACTGGTGGAGAACATGCTGCGTAATCGATCTTTCCGCGTACACGTGGGAGACGATACAAGCAAAACCTTTTACACAAAAAATGGACTACCGCAGGGATCGGTATTAGCGCCACTCCTCTTCAATATCTACACCTTTGATGTACCAAACACGCAGTCCAGAATGTTTATGTATGCGGACGATATAGCCCTGGCAGCGCAAGAAAGAACACTGGAAAAGGCCTCTGAAGTTCTAAACAAAGACCTCGAAGCAATAGAAAAGTATCTGAAGGAGTGGAAATTGAAGCCAAACCCCCAAAAAACGACCGTAACAGCATTTCATCTGTATAACGCAGAAGCAAGTAGAGAGATCGATGTTTACTTTGCGGGGACTAGAGTGAATAACGAACCGCACCCACGATACCTGGGTGTCACACTGGACAGGTCACTCACCTACAAACCCCATTTGACCACCCTTCAACAAAAGGTAAAGAGCAGAGTAAACATTGTCAGAAAACTCACTGGCACAACGTGGGGATGCGATGCCCGAACACTACGGACTGCAGGAATAGGTTTGGTGTACTCAGCTGCTGAATACTGCTCGCCAGTTTGGCTAAAAAGTGCCCATACGAAACTCATAGACACACATCTCAATGAAACTATGAGAATAATTAGCGGCACCCTTAAACCTACACCATTGCCTTGGCTCTCTGCTCTCCCAAGAAACCAAATTCGGTCGCGAAATTTGCAATTCGGTCACAAGTGGTCACAAGTGGTTGCCGTGTCGACACAGTGTGCACACAAAAACCCGGTCACAAAACACACACATTGTGTACGCTTTGCGACCAGATTTGGTCACGGAGTGTACACACTGTGTGGTGAATGTGTCCGAACATAACTTGGTCACAAAGCGCACACATTGTGTATGCTTTGCGACCAGATTTGGTCGCAGAGTGTACACACTGTGTGGTGAATGTGTCCGAACAGAACTCGGTCACAAAGCGCACACATTGTGTACGCTTTGCGACCAGATTTGGTCGCAGAGTGTACACACTGTGTGGTGAATGTGTCCGAACAGAACTTGGTCACAAAGCGCACACATTGTGTACGCTTTGCGACCAGATTTGGTCACAGAGTGTACACACTGTGTGGTGAATGTGTCCGAACAAATTTGGTTCAAATGATGTTGTAGGTTTTCGCAGCATGGTATATATATTCTTCCTTTCAGGTTATTCGGGTGTTGGCCGCGTGTCTTTTGTTCTTCTCTAGCTTTCGGCAGCGATACTTCTGCCATCTTCAGGATGAAGTTCATCCTGAAGACCACACTTCATCCTGAAGATGGCAGAAGTATCGCTGCCGAAAGCTAGAGAAGAACAAAAGACACGCGGCCAACACCCGAATAACCTGAAAGGAAGAATAAATTTGGTTCAAATTGTTCGAAATATATTAGTCCACGCTATAAGTAGTTCTCAATCTGTTTCTTGTTCAGTCGTGTTTGTAGTGTTGAAGCGAATAGAATCCATGGCTTTTTCATATGTTGGAATATCTACAACTTTTATTCGGCATTTTATGCGCTTCCAACCACTTTCAGGCACATTGTCCTCGTTTCTCCTGGCCTCTTCCAATATAGTTTTCCGTATAAATTTTGGCCAATACAAAAGACCCTCCTTCATCCAACCACTAGGAACAGCAGAAATCACAACTGCCGAATTTTCCTTTGTTGCGACGAGCGTATACGGCATTTTGTACAAAGACTGAAGACGTTCTGACATGAGGAGCGGAAACTGTTTGAGAATAGTAGATCAAGAACTATGGCGGCTAGCTAATGAAAAGCATTGTGACCGCTTTTGGTTACATTCGGTCACAAAGCGGTCACAACTGGTTACAAGTGGTCACAAGTGGTCACATTTGCGACTACTCCATATTCTACGAAATTATAATAATTATGTTCATTAAAATGCATGTTTAATCGTTTTACAGGATGAAATTTGTTTGGATTATAGCGTAATAGGTCAAAATTAAGGTTTCTGCGAAACAATGGACTTATTGGAAGTTGTATAGAATTTAATATAAATAAATATGACTATCACATTAATTTATTATTTGTTGTTAAAATTAATAATTAAAAAGGCGCGTTAAAAATAAGCCACCTACTTCACTAGATTTCACGATAAATTTTGTTTCGCAATGAAATTCGGACATTATTTAGCTATACCCGTCCGTTTTTATTTTCATTAATATTATATCATGGCTGTAAAGTATTTTGGTGTTAAGAATTTTGTTGCGCATCCATGTTAAAATTATAACTATATATATTTATTTTTGCGGGAAACCGCAAATACGTACGCGCCAGCACCGGCGGGCCATTCAAGTGGTCACATTTTGGTTACAAATGCGACCGAATGCGACCGGATTTGGTCGCATTTGTAACCAAAATGTGACCGAATGCGACCAGATTTAGTCACAAATGTTCCCCACTTTTGGTTGCGGTTCCGGAACTGTGTCCGAACAGCGACCGAATTTCCGATTAGTGTGCACACAGTAGTGTGCGAACGTGTGCGAACGGCGACCAAATTGCGACCGAAATGGTTTCTTGGGCTCTCCAACATCGCACCGCCACAAATCAGACGAGAAGAAGCATTACAGAGGGAACTGAGAAATATCTCCAAAAACTCAGAGCTACCTATACATGCGGACGTCGATGACCCGCCTGTACACCGCCTTAAATCTAGGCACCCTCTGTGGATGTGGACACCCGCACACACTGCCGAATGCACAGCTGATTCTAAATGGCGAGAGAAGTGGTCGACGGCAGCTGTACAGAACCACCACTTAGTAGCAGACCCCACTAAACTACAACCTGGCTCCACACTACCTAGGAAGCTATGGAGCTCCCTCAACAGACTTAGGTGTGGCGTTAGCTGCACTGCATTCCACCTTCACCAATGGGGGCTAGCTGACTCTGCTATGTGTGAGTGTGGCGAGGAACAAACAACAGAACACATTGTGAACCAGTGTGTTCTGTATTCTTACGATGGAGGACTGGAGCAGCTCCATCTATTGACGGACGATGCGATTTCATGGCTGCGGAACCTGGAGGTGAGGGTCTAGCGGCCCATAAAAAGAAGAAGATAGAAAATTGAAAAAAATTCTGTCAACGGCACTTTTTGTTGTGTGTTGTTGTGTCGTAAACCATAACAGTTCTGTACAAATAGTCCTTTACTGTATTTCTTGCCATAGGTAAAATAATTATAACCCGCGGGCAGCAAAAAATAAATAAATTGACCAATATTTTATCTCGTCGCTATTATTTTGCTGTGAAATATTACAGGATATCGTCTATCAAAATTCAAAATACAATATCTACATTTAACACTATACTTCGCTCAAAACAACTTTTTATCTAAGACCTTAGCTTGTGGTTTTTATCAAACTAACAATACAATGATGATATATTGAAGACCATTCATTATATTATGTTATTTTGTTTTTATTATTTACCTAGGTAATTCTTATTCTTGTTCAACCGTCAAACTCTTCCATATCTTATCAAATAAACTATCTATCTATACCCTCACACCACGTCCCTTGCAGGGTAGACAGAGAAGTCAGAGCTCCAGACAGCCCTATCCTTACACACACTCCTAGCTTCCGTCACATTCATGCAATTAGTCACACACGCTCTCCGAATCCTTTTACTCAAAACGGGTCCGCCCTTGAGGATCTGGTCGACATGATCGGACCAGGCCTGTCTCGGGCGGCCGCATTTTCTCACACTTGTATGCATGCGCGAAGGCGTGCAGGGTACAGCTAGTCAATTATATAACATACCTATATCAATTTTATTATTTCTTAAAATAATTAATAAATACTTACTAATTTATCTACATATTATATTTTAATGAGAACACTTTCACTTAGTACCTATTTATAAAAAATAATCTTAGGTCCCATATCAATGAGGATACTTAGAAAAAACTGTTTTCACTCTTTTGCAGGTACTTTCACAAAAACTATAAATTTTTAATAACACATTACTCATTATCGCACCTATTTATAAAAATAAAACGTTACATAACGTATTTTATGTTGCGAAATAAATATATTTGGCAAACAAAATAAAATAGTCTAATTACAATTACTGAACGCTAAATATAACAGATGTCAAAAGAGAGAGTGTAAGTTGGCGCGTTTTTCACGGCCGCCATTTCTACTTTCGCCAGAGACAACGAACCATAGACACGACGCCTACCTACTTACTTTAGTATTTCAAGGTTACAATATACAGCAGCTAAAGTCATTGTCAAGGTCGTATTACTATTTAATTTCAACAAAAATGAAGTAATATTTTATTTTTTTAATAATATGTTAGGTATAATGATTTCTAACTGCTTATTATGGACAAATTCGTCATGCTCCAATAATTTGAATATGACTTGCTAATTGAAAGTTTTTGTCGCGTTTCTTACCTACATAGAAATAAAACATGCAAGAGTGTGAAAGGTTCCATTTGTTGCATACCGCCACCGCCACCTCGACATTTCTCTCTTTCTCTAGCCATAATATAAAACGTTATAGGCGAGATTCCCATCACCGTCGCTAAGAAAATGTTAGGAATAACAGTCCCTTAACAACGAGTATGACGGACCACGTATTATATTCTGGTACTAGATTTGACAGGAGTGATGGTCCTGTTTGATCATTATGCTATGTTGCCAACTATTACAGCACGGCTAGAGTACCTACTCTAGGAGGCGGTGAGGCAGTAGCGCATAAACCAACATGTCACAGTTTGACAGTTCTTATGATATTTTATAGCGAGTTTGGCAAAAGCTCTGGGAATTTTTATAAGGGAATGCAGACACCCAGTTTTAACAACTAATAGTTTTTTCAATCGTGTACCATTTTTCAATATATTTCACAAGGAAAGAAATTGTTTATTTATTTATTCTTTCTTCTTCTTCTTCTTGTCTTGTCACGTTTCTTTTATTCTTTAAGTGAACATTATATACAATTTAACAAGATATAATAATAGATATTTGTGTAATATATCAAATCTAATAATAATAACAATAAAATTAAAGTAAATAGTATGTAAATACATAACTACTTGTTATATTTAACTTCGATATATATAGAAAATTCCGATGTTCTCACAAAACATAAATTGTGATTTTCAAAAATAATCTAGTAAATACATAGTATTATTCTATGGTAAATACATTCTTACGTTTGTCTGGAATTAGATTATTATTTATTAAATCAATATTAAATCATCTCTCATGTACTTTTGATCTCATATTTTAATGTCAATGTTTCAGATGTACCTTAACTTACTTATTTTTGTTGTTGCTTATATTGTACTTGTTATTATTATTATTCATGTTAAAGGCTTGCGCCGTGAATAAATAAATAAATATTGAGAAAGAGGTTGATGATAAATTTGTAGATTTATGTAAACCAATCATAAGCTATGGGATTTTGAGCTAGATATTTGTTCTAAAAAAGTGATTGCACTTTTTTTTTAGAAAGATTGAAAAAATCAAACCATGGTAAACATATCATAATTATGTTCTCAGTTATTTCACATAGATTGCTAATTTATTGCAATACAACCGACTAACAATAGGAATTATCATAAAAATACTTTACTGAGAACATATTTGCAATACAATTCACTTAGTATCATTACATAGCAGAGTACTCTATTTTTAAATTTCGTCTGTCTACTACGTTCCGGATTTAAAAATTCGAATACGGCAGCCATATTTTCAAATCTGACCAATGGAATTTAATCACGTTTCATTCTATTGTTCAGAAAAGATTTAAATTTCAGAAGCGAGTAAAATAGAATTAATTACAGTCTGTCAAAAATAAAATGATGTAGAATTAATTTGGAAATGCTATTTTATCTGGTGGCAACAATTACATTTGTAGTGAAATTCTACAAGTGTTGCCATCATGGTAAACAAAAAAACTATATGCAGCTTTCTTGACTGTAACTTACTGCACTTCATGGAACTTAGAAAAAAACCAGGTTTTCAAAATGAATGGAACAAAGCAAGCTTTATTATGTATACACTTACTATACTATACCATCGCGCCACGTCCCTTGCGGGGTAGGCAGAGAAAACGGATCACCAGACTCTCCTATCCTTACACACCTCGGGCTTCCGTCACTTTCATGCGATTCCTCATACACATTCTACGATTACTTTTACTCAAAACACGTCCGTCCTTGAGGATCTGGTCAACATAGTCCAGCCATGTGGTTCTTGGACGACCGCGTTTCCTTACACTTCTTTTTTCACCCGTGTAAATATTCCTTGCTATCCTTTCATCGTTCATTCTCTCCGCATGTCCCAACCATACTTTCATTTTAGTCACAACATCCTTTTTACATTCACTCAACTCTCTAATCACTTCGTTTCTTATTCTATCACTCAACATTTTTCCACACATTCTTCTCAACGATCTCATCTCGACAGCATTATACTTGATTTATCCTTCTTCAGCCATGTCCATGCCTCACATACATACATCAGATTTATTATGCCGTGTTGTTTTAAATGAAGAATTTCCACATTTCTGTAAATATATATTAAATATATTGAGAACTCCCAATTGATTATCCATATATACTTAATTGATTATGTAATCAATTAGTTATGTTTTACATAATTATATAATAATAAATTCCAACACAGTTAAACACATCACGTCATTATGAAATGCAATGTGTATTATAATTACATAATGAACTACACCGTCATACACTTACACTTACACGTAACAGAAGTCGTAAACTTGTTTCATAAAAAGATTTTAATTAGTCAAAATAAGATTTATTTATTATCTCAGACAGCTTCACCTTAGTGAAACTTTAGAAACTCAAAAACTAATATCAGTCAGTTGGGTGGTCCTTATAATATCAGAATCAGTTATACACGGTGTAACACAACCAGTGGATCAACCGAAGCAGGATGATAGAGGACCTCAATACCTATCGATTTAACCCCCATGTATGATCAGCGATTTTCTTGTAGTTTTAGAGTTATGATTTTTTTCGCATCTTTTCGCCAAACCCCGACTTGCAAGACGTTATTGGTCACAGAGGCAACAATTATTGAGCTAAATACTTACTTGTTTTTTTTTTCTAAAATAGGTGAATAGCATATTTTATAGATACAAGATAAAAAAAATGTTGAATATTAAAATTAGTCACAACTCAAAATTTTAAAAAATGTTTTAAATAAAATTATCACAAAATAATTTTTCTTCAAGTTATCTTCAAAAACTTGCCAATTTCATAAACTATTTACCCTCTTAAAAAATAAAATTCAGTTTTAAAACCACGTGTTTTCGATGTCTGACATTAGGGCTTGCGATGCAATAGTTTGAATGTTAGATAGTATAGATCTATAGAAAATCACATTAAATATTGTTGTATACTGAGCTGTACTGTATAACACATTAAATTGCAATCCAATGCGATGTAACATACCGCTAGAACTTATTCCTACTTATTACCTGTCTTAAACAACCGTTTAATTGAGTTGCGATCTATGTGTAATCAATTCACAATCAATATGACCATATCAGCCTTATTCTATTTTACCTAGTGACGGCTCAATTACTCGTACATCTTTTCCTCTTTAAGAAACACTTTTTTTTACATTCGTCACTTTTTTTAATGTATCTGTATCTTTTTGATGTAACCCAAATACATCTTTATACACTTCACAGTAAGCTTGAAAAGCTTGTGTCATGAAGTGGAGTAGGTCGGCATCGGGGATCGAACCCGCGCCCACTGGATTAACAGTCGAGCGCGTTAATATGAAACAATTGTTTATTATTTGTGAAATATCGGATTTAGAGAAATAATTAAAAGATCACATTTAACCACCTGATAATCCCATATAAGCCTCGCATGGATAGTCCATCCTTGATTGGATATCTGTTGACATAACTAATATGCTGAGCAATGAATAACCGCACTGTTTAATTAGAACAGCAGCTTTAATAAGGGCCTTCTAATTCCAACTTTCCATATCTACCCTATAATTTGAAATAATTCGTTATTCTTTACGTTGTATCGATAAAAAAGAACATAAATGTTTTTTTCCCAATAAGTGAGCTTATTAAATAAGTATACATAAACGTGTTTTTTGAAAGAGATGATCTCTGATTAACTTCAGAGTACAATAATTTTATGTGCTGGTAATGCTTGTTTTGAAATACTACAAGTGTTACCAAGTAGCAACATCCAGAACCCTCTTCGAAAACCATCTCTTGCTTGACATACTGTATTTTCGAACGCACGTGAGAATTTTTATTAATTAAAAACGACTAGTAATATTCTAGAATCTTCAACCTCATAAGGTGTTTCTTTTTTAAACTTACTCCTCAAACTCAAGACATTGATTGGTCTAGTCGTCATACGTTTCCCACTCATTTTTACGTACAGCATGATCGAGCATGGAACTGTGAAAACGGGCTGCTGGGTTGAGCGAAGGCATCTACGAGTATAAAATGATCTTATGTAGTGAATGTGGAGTGGAGACGGGACATTTCCAAATTTGTCCATTTCATGACATTGTCAGTAATGCGAATGCACGTAACGGAAAAATCACACACAATATAAACATACACGGTTACATTTGTATAAAAATAGTTCAAGAAAAACTGTAACTCTCCGCAGTTCACATGGTAACATAGTGATGCACTGTAATGTGATGCATAACATATTATAATGTACTGTTATGTGTTAGCGCATAATACCGTAAAGTACACACTCATATATTATCATGTTAGCAGGGAACTAGGTTTTCTCATATCAGCTAGCGATATAATTGTATAATTATTGTTTATGTAATATGTGCAATACATAATAACTATGAGAGATAGGTGTTTACTCTAATAAGCCATGTCTAGTACTTCGCCCTTTACTGTTCCTCCAGGAAAGACAGAATGATCAAATTGTTCCAACGTTTAGAGCGGATTAGCGCGACGCATATTAGGTAAATCTGGCCAATTTTCCATATATCACTCCTAACCCCCATATTACGCGATTAGATTTTCCAAATAATTTCTCCATCCAATGGCGAACAGTTTAAACATAGAAATGGATCGATCACCCAACAAATTGCCATACATGTATTTAGGAATCGGATAATTCCCTGATTTATAATTCCAGTGAACCACGCAACAGCCCAAAGCGAGTAATACTTGGCCCAATTCAGTGTGCGGCAACTAGGCAACATGTAGCATGCGGCATTGATGCATTACCCGGTTGCCCATATCCACTCTTCTCAAAAAACCCTCGGTAGATAGTAGATGTTTTTTTCTGTTGCTTTAAAAAATACAACCCAATTATCACGGAACACTTTCGCCACTATCAGAATATTTGCTATCGGCCAAGTTTTGTGTTAACAGCGACGGTCGCTAGAGGTACTGCGCGTGTGAGCTTGGTGTGAGACCTAGCGTATCCGTTCGCGTCTTTAGCAAGCCTCGTACAACTATAGTTTAATCATTAATTGATTAAAAAATGACAGATTACATGATATTTATCATGTTTTTACCTTTACAAAATTATTATCTACATGCCTATGACATGTTTACAACGTGTAAAAATATTTATTTTCAAAGTCTAAGGGTAGACAAAGTAATAATTATTAATTGCATATCTCTTCAAACCATAGATAAATTACTTATAAGCAGGTGCGTGTGTTGCTTAAGATATTTATTAAAATATAATTTCACCAATGATAAAAAAAAAACACCCAAACACATCACTTTTTATTTAAAGATGTGTTTTTAAGCGCGAACATTTTTTATGTTATTTGAAAAAGGAACATCTAAATTAAATGCATCCGTGATTCCGTTCTATTCCATGTTTTAAAATTGTTTATAGCAACCACTTTGAATTACCAACTATTTTAAGTTGGGAACATGTGATGACGATCTATTTTATCTATTAATTAATTATTTACAACTACCTTTGTGAAACTTTCAAATATAAAAAAAAAACTATTCGATTTTATTTACGTTAAACCTACTTACCTAATAAAAAGAAAAGTTTTTGATCACGTTGGCACTTACTATAATAATAATCTCTTCTTCTTTTTCTTCTTGTTCAGCCATCCCTCCACTGCCAGATATACATAGGCCTCTTCTAACGTTTTCCAATTTTTTTTTACTTTGAACTTTGCTCAACCAGTTTATTCCTGCGATTGGGACTATATCATCTACCCATCTTTCTTGGGGTCGTCCTATTGGTCTTCTGTTCTCCCATGGTCGGCATGTTGGGATTCTGGGTGCCCATCTCTCATTTCCCTGTCTCGCAACGTGGCCTGTCCAATATAATAATACTACGGACAATTCCTAATGCGCCGTTTTGTGGAGCAAGTCCATCTCAAAGGCGCCTTTTACAAATAAATAAGCTAACCTAAGTACTTAATTTTTTTTTCATGATCTGGGTTCGCATACACAAACCCAAATACTTTCCTGCACACCTTGCACTAGGCTAAAAGCCTGAATCGCAAAGTTTGGAATACATCGCCAGCGCCAGGGTTTGAACCTTGCACCTCCCGCTTGAGAGACTGCCGCCTCAACTAACTGCACCAACCATTTTTTAAATTAAGTTTTAAGCTGGCTCTTAAATTCAGCAATTTACAAACGATTACAATCAAATACGAATTTCAGTTTTAAAACGGAACGAGTTTTTTCTATAGGGGAAATTTATGCAATTAAAGTAATGTATTTACAGTGTTTACCACAGATGGCGGCAACTTATTACAAAATATGTACGTTCTGTACTTAAATATTCTTATTTTTTTCAACGCGGTTTATCTGCTGACAAATAGTATTAAAACTTTCGTGAATTTTAATAGGTAGGTACTAACTAGTCCATAATAATATATTATTATTTAATATTGGAACTACTGTTGAAGTAAGCAATTTAAAAAGAATGTTGCCAGCATGAAAAACGCCGGATACAAAACAACATCATAAAAAATGTGGCAATTCCTGGAAGAAATTGAGCTGCAGGCTAGATGGAAAATACCTATGTTAATATTATATTATGATTTTAATATAAAATAGAAATGGATTTTAAGATAGAGCTGTGTTTGACATGTTATTTTATCGAAAACTAGCTGAGTTACCCTTGCTTGGCAACGGCAGATTTGGATGATGAAGTAGATTATTTCGTAAGATACCACACACGACCGCACACAACACTTGGATCCGGTCATCAACATTACATCTCTCGGTGTCCCCCGATGGCTTGACCTGGATAAAATATGACTTAAGGTCTGAATTTCTTTTTTAACGCCCTATCATACGATACCACACATGACCTCATGCAACCCTTGGATCTCCTCATCATTGTGACATCTCTCAGAAAAGGATAATATGAATTTTCATACTTCATAGCAATCCATTGTAAAATGCGGGAGTTATGCGAACACTTACAAAAAATCAGACTTTCTTTTATATACAGATATAGATAGTGAAAACATTCTGTAGGAAAAAAAAACGGTTAGATTTATTAATTAAAAAAACGGTACATCTGCTATTTTTTATTGAATGTCCCATTGCGGTCCAAATACCAGTGTTGTCCTTATATGTATATTATGTTATATGGAGATACATTATGTTATATACGGACCCAGTGATCAGACCACCATACAGGTAGATATATTACAATACCTCGTAGACCCCATTGATATACCTGCCCAAATTGTGTAGGATTTCTGAAAACAAATAAGTTGAGATTGTTTGAACGTGTGGAAAGAATGTTTGATCACAGGATTCCAAAAAATATATAGATGTGAAAAGATGTCGAGAGGTGGCAAGGACGGACATCGAACGCACAGTTTAGCAACAGAAACAGCAGAGTATATTATATGATTTATATGACACGATTTCTAACTATTTACTTCGTAAGAGATGGAAGATGATTCTACTCTACATAATTCTCGAATATGGATAAAATGGAGAAGTAACTTTTGTAGGGTTTCACGAGTCCAAAATCTTAGCAGTGAGACCACCAACTGCGCACTATTTAAGTTTTTTTATCCCACATAATGTGCCATATCAATCTGGTTTTCGGCGTATATGTAATTAGAAAAAAGTACCATAAGATAGAGTATATATACTTTGATAAAAGATGTAACTCAGGCGTCCAACTTCCTTCATGTATTTTTTTTGCATACCTTACACTAGGCTAAAAGTCTGCATCGCAAAGTGCGGAATACATAGCCACCCCCGGGCTTTGAACCTGGCACCTCCCGCTCGAGAGACTGCCGCCTCAACCAACTGCACCAACCATGTACGTTTAATAACTAGTAACAGATACCTCTAATAATTGTACATGCACAATGTGAATAATCATACAATTAGTAGGCATAGGTACTGTTATGGAATAAGTAAGTAAAGAATCATGTTAGAATCTTCCAAGTAAGCGGAAGTTAGCGGCTATCCGAATCACCTACTAACTTCTAAATAGATACAACACAAGTTATTATATAGAGTACCATGCAAGTTGCATTTACTCCGGTTAAGTTAGACTATAAGCAAGGTTAATACGTTTAGTAAGACTACTATGTGAACTTTACGGTATTCTTCATACTTATATGGATCTGTCAATGTGCGTATAGTATATTTCATGATTGACAGCTGTTACGTATCAGGTATAATATGATTCAAATAAAAACAAGATCTTAAACGCAGATAGTTCATAGCATAGCGGATGCATAGATACTGTTATATCGTCGCATTACTTCTATAATTGCATCTCAAGATGTATCCGATATGAGCCAGTTAGCGTAATCCTAAAATATACATCTCTTTTCCGCATGCGAAACAATCTTTGTACAACTGATCTGGGTGTCTCCTCATATTTCATAGGTATTCTCAGGCGTCTACTCATGGATTTCCCAAATGTCCCCCTCGAACTTCTTTATTGGCCAGTGCCCCACAACGTGATTGAACCTCTCGATCCAGGCGCAAAGGGGATTTTCTCCCTTGCTCCTGTCTCAATGTATGGAAGACAAAACGGAAAAGAATTGTTCTTCATTCATCTTTTTGTAGTCTTGACTTTCGTAGATCTCATTTACCACACCAATAATCATTACTAATTATTTTCTGTGATTCTTTGATTCTGACCCTTCTCCATTTATTAGCCACATTCCGAATAACACCATCCATTATCTTTTGAATAATTCTCATATATGACACTTTTGGGTGACAATGTGACATTGTTCATCGGTCAGCTTATTATTTCAAGCGATTTTCTGTCCAATACGTGTAAATTTTTGCTGCTATTCCCAGTCACTTCTTCCGCAAATTTTTAAACACAAATTAGATGGTTTGGAATATTAGACTAAACCGTATCTATATTGTGTGCTGATCGTGGATTTTATCAAATTAAAAAAATATTTTAGTCTACAAGGATGTAAGTAAACAGTAGTTACTTACATGATTCTTACGATCGTATATAAAATTACGTTCAATTTCCATTCATTGAATTCATCTCATACATTTTACCGATATAGCCCAGTGACCCAGTGCATAGCAGCGTAGTAATGTTATAAACTGTGACCGTGAACAAACTGCTGTAACTCAATAGTAATTCATTCTCTCATTATTACGGAAACCCAACGAGTATTCACTGAGTTATTTATTTCCTGGTAGCTACCCACGTTTTTTCTCAACAATTCTTCGAGTAAAAATGTTGAAATGTCTTGCAAGACAGAACCAATTGATTGCAAAATAAAAGATATTGCACTACTGGTTTTAATGTGGCAAGTGATTTCATTAGGAAACTAGTAAGGCATTTGATGCCCCCGTAAACAAAGAACATTTTTGTCTGTTGAAATGATAATGAAATAATTATGAATCAAACAGGAAGACCCACTTATAAAAAAGGGACAAAACTAGATAAAGCTGGATGTGAAGAATAGAAAGTCTAGGGAAGTTTATTCAAGTCTTGGATCAAAAAACATTGCAGCATCAAACTTTGTGTTTTACGACAGAAGCTGCACAAACTGCGAAGTTTTCAGAAAACCATTGGGTTTATTTCTTTCAAAGTCGGAATCTATAAGCACCGCTTGTTGTGAAATAAGCGGCGACCTTAGAAACCTCACTCATTTCAAAAATTTACCATATAGCCGTGTAACATCATCGGATTTGTGATATTGTTTTATAGTTTTCCCGTAAGTTTGATTCCGAGAGCTAATACGTCTAATATTTACAGTTGATTAAAAAGACTTAGCAACTAAGTATACTCCAGTTCGTTTAAATGTTTTCCACGTAGTCATTATATCCAGTTAATCCAGTCACATGGACAAGATCCGTCTCCGTAAAGGGTATCATCCAATACTCGCTAGTACTTAGTGTTTCCAGGAAATCAAGGGAATGTCGAGTGATCGTGTCGTCTGTCGCGGTGACTACTACGGTCACGGGGGCAAAATAACGGGTCACTTTGCTGACTTTGCGACACAGTATTTCAATACACCTTGTACGTAAAGGTAATTATTAGCCCCTTATGGGTATAATACATATCCGTACTTTGTACAGGTTTTAAATTACTACTATTTCTACTCCGGCTCGAGTTAGAAAGATTAGCACAACATTGAAAGAGTACGTTTATTCAAGTCCTAACAAATAAGGTACAATGATATTTGGTAACGTCAATAACGTGATGTTTTGTTTTTCTGTAAATCCTTGTATTTATGTGTTTTTCGCATAGAAAAGGACTCTTTTCTGAGAAAGAGAACCTTAGTATTTCGATTTTTAGGTCGTTTTATATATGTAGATGGCGCTGTACTCCAGTTAATCCACTGATGTTGAATACAAGACTGTACAATGGGTAGCCGTGGAAGACCAAGAGGTCTATAGTCATCTTGCAACTTTTATTAAGTTTCGGATGAAGAATCAGAAGCTGTCCTTGCTTACTACCTACTATTAAATTCGTAAAATCATTATTATACTCGTAAATCTGCACAATTATATAAGTGTTAGAATGATCTTCTATTATAATAAACTTCATCTTCATTAATCATCGTATTGAATAAAAAGAAGGAAATGGGTAGAACCAGCAACTTCAATGTAAAAATTATATTTTCTTTTATCAAAAGTGGGATGAAGTATGTTTGTAGTTATTATATTATTGATTTCTGTGTTGTTGTTAGAATTCATCAGACACATAATGTTCATGATAAATTATCTCTACATATTGTCATTGTATTTTATTATTGTTAAGTGTAAACACGATTAAGTAAAGTATCTTATTGTTACATATATACTGGACATTATTTTTATAAAAAAAACTTCAATACTTACCAAATCCAAAGTCTTCTATATTAGCACCCACATTAGTTATTGTCCACTTGGTATATTATTTATTATCGCATGTTTTTTTATCGTTTTTCGTTTTATCCTTGAGCAACATCGGTTCATCTCCATTTGATTTTTGATTTTGAAAAACCACTAAGCACCTACTCGTAATCTCGATGGGAGTTCTCATTCCATGGTTATGTTTATGGTCTTTAGAAATCTTCTACCTCTGCCTCTCAGATGCAGACAGAAAGAAGGTAAAAAATCAGTGAAAGAGAAAGAGTCAATCAAAACTACAAACAGTACAAACTAATGAATGAAAATCGATTATGTACACAAATTCTTATGAGGGATACAATGTATAGAAAGTTTTCTTGTCCATTTTATTTTTGTATCACATCAATTGAAATCGATTATTTCTTGGTGACAATACTTCGTTTTCTGTGGAAGACTTTGTTATTTTTGATGAACTGCGATGAAGTTTTAGAATATAATAAATAGTGTGAGTTTTATATACACATGACAATAGCATTTCAAATATATATTTCCTGTCTTTTCATGCTTTTTGACATTCACGTAGCCGATAGGTGTATCAAAAATATTGTCACGGAATATTTTGTTAGAAGAAACCGTGTGATTTTTTTGATTTCTTAAATTGACTAACAATTCTTTTGAATGTTGAAAAGCGGTTGTGATTTACTTAAGTTTTATCTTCTTCTTCTTCTCCTTCATCTTTTCTTAGATCTTGAGATCTGTTTGTTCGAGAAAGCCCTCATTCTTGGGAGGCTGAAGTCCAGCTGTCCCTCCAGAAGTTTTATCATTTTTATCAAAAAGTATTTTATAACTTGCAGCAGTTGCAGCACAGCACGCAAATAACTCACAAAATTTACCTAAATAATAAAATTAAAAAATTTCATCTACCTATCTAAACCACACATAGTTAGAATATCTATGTAGGTAGAAAAAAGCAAATCTTCAAAAGGCTTCAATTATCTATATACTTACTGTAGATTATAAAACATCCACGCTGTGTTAATTAAGGGGTGAGCAAGTAAGATTGGGTTAGCTGGAAGAAATAGCCACTTTGTTATATGCCCATATTGCCCATCCCCCTCCCCAGGTGACTCTTTGGCGACCACACATTAGACACGCATTCTCTAACTTCATTAATATTTTTAGAGTTGCATGCAAACAGGTAACAAAGAAAAACTCATTTCGTGGTCAGAAATATACTTCTATAATTGCCTGTTTTTTTATTCTTACGTGTTCCTACTTTGCATGTTTTGTGGACACCAAATAGCAAACATTGTACGCAGACAGTCGACAGATACAATTATTTTTCAATAGATTGTCGTAATGTGTTTGCAACAATACCAAAATTATTGCAAAATGCGTGGATTGCCGAATTTTTTAAGTAGGTACCTATGCCATACAATTGACACACCTTTGTAAAATTGCAGTAATTAATGTTTTTGTAAAAAAACTAGAAACGAGAACCAGGTACAGAGTTGGGGTTAGAATATAAAAAAATATTGAGTTCTTTTACAATATAATACGTACCTACTTATTCTTAGCCGGAAAATAAATTCAGTGAACCCAGCAGAACTAATAAGCCCGGTATATAAGAGAGCTTCCAGTTCAGCTGGACCTGTCACATGCAACAAAGTTCCAGCGGATTTTCCCTGGGATCAGACCAACACCACATCCAGTAAACTAAAGACGTGGATCTTCGAAGACAGCTTCCCGCGTCCTTCAAATGGATGACTCTCTCAAAATCGTCCAACATCATCATTGTCATTGGCTATTGACTTCTTCCTCTTGGTCTATCTGCTGCCATCTCCGACTCGTGAACTGGACAATGCCATATGTCCACTTTTTTCTGGTCTTCTTTCGCTTCTTTTGTTGATTCAAAGCCTCTCTAACACTGTCCTCTCTAACCGCTTGTTATCCACTGCCATCTAACTCTGTGTTGCAATGTTCACTAAATAATAAATAATCATTTTTTATTTTATTTTAGAACTCTGAATACGTCGCTCTCTTTTTGGCGCTAAGGACAGTATGGTGTTTTGCTGTAAACAATAAACAGGAAGCATAAATAAAATACGTGAATAATATTCATTTTTTCTTTACCTTTATACATTCTCTAATACCATTTCATACAAAGCTTACAACAATACGAGCGATAATTCACAGAACACTTACGATATCCACCTACACAAAACAAATGATCAAAAAGAGTAATAATCTGGAGATCAATAACAAAAAGCAGGATTGTAGAAATAAGACCTCCAATACTATTGAGAAAACTCTCGGTAAACACCAGTTAAAACATGTAGGTGTCACAAAACAAATAAGAAACAGGTGTGGATATGATCAAATTCAATGGATCGAGTGAGATATCAGTGATTAGGCTTGATTACACCAACGCAAATTTAGCTGGGTTTCTTTCAAGAGAGATAATTGCCCAATCCCACCAACTACCACCTAGGAAGGAGAGCCCTAAGAAATTTCCATACAAAAACAGAGATAATATTCTATTTACTAATTAATAGAGTATTGCCCGATCCCACCAACTACCACCTAGGAAGCAGACCCCTAAGGAATTTCCATACAAAACCACAGATAATTTGAGTGATTATTATAACTGTCAAAACCTTTAAGATATAAATCCATACAAAATACAGCATGCAGCTCTACTTAGTTAGGTGGCCAAATATCTCGGCCCAGAATCTCCCTCACTTAAGTAGCTGCATGCTGTATTTTGTATGGATTTATATCTTAAAGGTTTTGACAGTTATAATAATCACTCAAATTATCTGTGGTTTTGTATGGAAATTCCTTAGGGGTCTGCTTCCTAGGTGGTAGTTGGTGGGATCGGGCATATGAGTCCTATGAAATGCAACATGCAACTCACCTACTCTGGGCGGAGATATTTGGGCACCTAACGTAGGTGAGTAGCATGTTGCATTTCATATGGAACTATTGCAGTACTTACGCTCCATAACTAAATAAATATAATATTATCTCTGTTTTTGTATGGAAATTTCTTAGCGCTCTGCTTCCTAGGTGGTAGTTGGTGGGATTGGGCAAATACCTCCCAACCTCCTTTTCCTTTTCATCCTTAAAATAGCCTTCAGGACAATATCTCATAGGTCCTTTCATATTTATAATCCAAAAATTACTTAACAATTAAATCATATTTTCTTCCGCCACCTTTGTGTAAAGGTAACAATATTGTATTGTGAACATTATTTATTTTGCCGCGATTGAAATGTGAACACAATAATATTTTCAGTGCTTATCTCAAATATCAAACTTAAATATTTATTGAGAAATGCCGAAACTGGAACCGCCATACACCCCACACCTACTTCTATACAGTCTGTCTAAGTACAATGCAATGTAAGTAGATATTTATTTATTTTATTTATCCGATCTATTGAAAATACGTGACAACACGTGATAATTATGGATTTATTTTGCCGCTGCGTAATCCGATTGTGCAATTTTTTGTAGATCGTTTTGTAGATCAGCTTTCAGCCAGTCCATCGGTCTTGATGAGATTGTGCCAAAACTTTGGGGTTTCTCCCGTGTCATAATATCTGCAATCCCAAATTCTATTATGTTTGATCAGAGGAAATTTGATGCAAATTATGGAGTCAAAGAAATAAGAGCGGTAACGAAACAGCAGTGTATATTATTATAAAATTGACCACGAACTAAGTTACGAGTAAGGATATAGATATATTTAATCCTTATGTTGATAAATTTTTACTATAAAACAAATATATGTATTATTTAGAAAACACCAAATTTCGTAGGAAAATTCTTATACTTACCAGAAAAAATGTCGGATAGAACTGATTACTGATTAGTTATATACCTAGGTATGAGACATACAACGACGTAGACGCATAGACAATAAGTCTCTTCATGAGTTCAGTAATATTCATTTCTAGATAGGTAATCAGAATGATTCCAAATTGGACAGGAGGTTCAATGTGTAGAGAATACTCCAAATTGATGACAAAATATGGAACACAAAAAACAAAAAGATACAAAATCGATTTAGAATGAGAATCTCCGATGGCAACTTTGGCATCATAGAATGTCATAAAAATCATTCTACAGGTGGTGATTTCATTATTTAAAAACATAGTATATTTAGTGAAGGCTTCTCCACAACGTTGCGTAACAATAAGAATAAACCATATATTATTTTCGCTCGCATTATCATCTCGATTAACAATACATTTATTACTATTGTAAAGAACACATCGGTTCCTATCCTACAATAATATTTGTGATGTCCTCTGATGTTAGGTCTACCGTATAAAACTCTTGTTCTTTTTCCTTGAAATAAAAAAAAAAGATTTTGATTCTATTGTGATCCTCTTTTTACTTCCATAACATCAATCTACACAATACAAATTTACAGAATCGCATCAGGAACTGAAATCTCAATTAATTTTATTGAAAATTCATCTAAGTAAAATTGAGACAAAAAAATATTCTCAATTAACTTATTGCACATCGAGCAAAATTTGTTTTGGCAGGATCTCAAGAAATACACAATATAGTCGGTGTGACTTAAACTCAATCAGACCATAGATTTTTATGAATGAAACCATTTTTCTTTACTGATAGTATGCTATGTGAGAAATGAGAAGAGGAATAATTGAAGAATGGAATATGAAACTAGGCTTCAGAAATGTGAGATGATGAACATGCGGTCGCTGGACTGAGGCTTAAAACTAGAGTGGTTTCAAAAGAGGGTCTAAAAATGGATGGAAGAGACTTTCAGCGGAGAAATAAAACAAAAAGTAAGTTGATTTGGTATAAGAGTATCAATTACAACACAGAACATGACTGAACTAAACCTAAATCTGACACTGGTGTTTTTGATATCTTGAGACGTTGTGACAATACTGTTTTGATTCAAGAAAAAAATCCTATTATTGTTGATCGTGAGAAAGTTACAGCGGTTCCTTTATAGGCAGATACTTACATATGTCTACAACAATAACAAAATATGACAAAAATAAACAATTTGACGTGGACGTACATCGATCCTCTACAGTTTACGTATTTTTACTGAATGGAAAATTTATTGTCTCAAGTGCGGAATACGGCGTCATTACTGAGATTGGAAAATTCTATCCGAAACTCGACGCCACAGAAAAACTCCACAAGATCTTCCTGAAAAAGACTCTTTTCCTCTGGTATCAATGCGCAATTCAAGACAAGACGCCATACTAACTATTAACTCCTTATTATCTCATACTGGCTGAGTTACCCGTCCTTTGCGACAGCAATTTTTTTATAATGAATCTGGGTTTATCGAAATAAGCCCAAATACATCTTTGTACACTTCACAGAAAGCTTAAAAGCTTGTGTAATTTGGGTGGTGAAGTGTTCTACTTCAATGCAATGTGCTATTAACTTTAACATCTACGCAGGTGCATTTAAGAACTTTTAGCCAAGACTGTAAATTTCAGATTCTTGAGTAATTTATTCATACAGAAGGATTAAGTTTAATACTGAAACATAATAAACTAATGTGTCCGTTTGTTTCACCACATTTTTTTACAAATTGCAGCAGTAAACACTTCTAAATACGTTTGGTATGTATTATGGTTGACACTATGGCAGATATTTTTGCTTCAGTTTGAAATTAGAATATTACTTTGTTTAAATTATTTTTACTCTGCGTTACAAATACCTTGTCCACTGGATACTTGATTCTTAGTAGAAATTCTATGGAAAAATTTAGTGTCCACGGAAACCCATGAGACAAATAATGTGAAACGGAGAGTACGTGATACGAATAAATATTTTTACGGACTAAAATATTTATGTGGGATTATGTGAAAGATAACACAATTAACTTGACAGTTATCCTATCTAAAAAAAAAAAACAGCTAACCAGTTGTGTGAGAAAAATGATCAAGGTCAACATTAGAAGGTACTGTATTTTAATTAAGTTTTTATTGTTTGTTTATTAACAGGTGAGTATTTTATAAGATTTATTGTTAAGGAAGTATGTTGGGTATTCAAAATAAAAAAATCACAAGCAGTTTCCTTATTAATTTATTTTAAGCAGGCAGTAATTAAGAAATAAAAGCAAACTGTATAGACTAAAAAAGCTTATAAGATTTCATTCATGTGTACAAGGGTAACAGGTAAGGTAACAGGATTAAAATTGCAGTTGAATAAAAAAAAAATAAGACAAAAAAATGCATTAAAATTTTAACGCATTTTTTGTAGAATTAATTCTTAGCATCTAAAAACAATTAGGTGTTAGCAAAAAAACAAAATTGTCACTTAATTTTAATTCCGCATTCAACAGCCATAGGAGTTCAGGGTTCACCTGTTTTTATGCGCTTAGAAGGGATAAGATTTTTAAAGCCCTTCTTTTCGAAATTACGAATATTTTTATCCTGTCATGGTCATGACGTCATGACATTTATGTTTCCCCAGAATCTCACGAAACCCAAGCAACAGAATAAGAGCTTTGAAAATTAATCCAAAGTCGGGAAACTAACTAAACAAATAGTATGAGCTTTGCCATTTTTTCTCTTCTACATTTTGCACAACAGGTCGAGCATGATAAATTGATTCGATTATTTTTGACATGTTTAGATTCTTAAGACAGAATGCATCTCCTGTCCTCCGGAGACATCCTGATGTACTGCCACGCCCCTTTGAAGATGAGGCAGCCGCAAGATCCTTCATAACTTGGACAGTCACCCATCTGATCAATGATCATCTATCTTCCATCGTTTCATCTCCGCCCATAGAAATTACATAACAAAACCGTACCTACTCGTAATACTAGGAATCCAATGAGGTGGTTCAAAATTAGAAACATGCGAAGTGTGTTGAAATACAGAAATATTTCTTCAAGATATTTTGTGATTGAGACATACAAAGAAACAATAAAACCTTTCAACCCATGATGTAAATTCAAAATATTATTTCATGACCATATCTTTAGCCATATTTTTGAAATTTGCTCAAAAAATGTTACGACTACAGCACAGTTAAAGTGTTGGCACATTAAGAGTGAAAATTCGTTTCATTTTTTCCAAAACAAAATAGTTTTTCCGAGTTGAAATTTCAACACCGGAAAAGTTTAAAATAACCTGAAGCAAAACCCTTTTTTTCCAAAACCGGTTATGCCCTCGTCAAACTGGAGTAAACTTAATTTCATCACTCCTAGTTTTTGGACTTGATCACGAATTGCGTCAATATTAATAATGTAGATCTTTTTGAAATTTTGAACGACCCTAATTCACAAAAAAGTGTTCCGTAAAAATGATTGTTGTTGATATATCACAAAAATTCTTCCCAAAAGCTCATTTTTTTATAAAGGTGCACCCATTAATTCTGATCGTTAACATTACAGTTCCCATTTCCCTATTCGCAGGTAGAAAAGGATCTATTCATCGGAGAGTTACCTTAACCTTAACGGAATTTCTTAAGATTTTTTTAAAGGATCTATAGATCTTTGTGTTTGATAAAGATCTTTTTGTGTGGGTGTATTCGCCGAAGAAGCCTGTTGAATCGATTAATATAGCATAATAATTTCTGAATACACGCTTGGGAATTTATACAAAAAGTTACTGCATGTTATTATAATACTTATATCCTCAGATGAGCTTTCACGAAACGATGCTTTTAATTTTCTTACAGATATTGTAAAAAACATTAAATCAATAAAAAAATACTTCCAGCGAAACGAGCTTTGACGATTGTAAAGAAACTTAAGGAGATGTAAAAATGTACAATGAATAGGTTTTTGGGCCTTTGCCTTTGAAATTGATGCAACTAAATAAAATGATCCGAAAAAAGATATGGAAAGGGTTAGAAAATTAATAAAAGATATCATAGTATCATCGTTCGTTTTCACCTGTGATAGCAAAATTATCGTCGTTTCAATAAAATAAATCTTCAAGAATACGTACTCAAGACCTTCTTACAAATTGAAAACTCACAATAATTAAGGAATCTAGTATATTTAGCCCAAGGGTGACTGAGTTCCTGAAGATGGCAGTAGTTCTTTAAAGTCTGTTGAAGCCCATTTGACCGATATTAATTCTGATCTCGTCTGAAAACGTTTCATCTTTTACTTTATAGATATACACTTAAAAGTAGCGAAGGGTGGATTCCTGTGGAAGGGACATTTCTTATGCGATTGCGTCAGATTAGACACTATTATGCCTATCATTTTTTCTAAAAGGTAACTCGACGGGAATCGTGTTCTTGGGTAGCTTCGCGCCTAACACTTAATAATCTTGTAGGCTTTCGCAGCGTGATATTGAAGAGTGGTTGAATAACCACTGGTTATTTAACCACTCGTCACGCAGTAAGGAAACCCGAAGAACGAACAACATAGAAATGGACATATAGGTACAATTTATTGTTTACTTTTTAAAAGATCTAGGCTTACGCTCACAAACTTAAACTTTCCTGTGTATTTCACAGTAAGCTAAAAAGTTGTGTCGCAATATATCGCCAGCACCGTGAATATAGTACCTTGGGATTTTTGGGAATGGGAAAGCCGCACTCCAACTAACTGCGTCAACCTATGTGAACCAAAATGAACCTACGATAATCTTAACGAAATTGTTTCTGGTTTGTTTTGTGTATTTTGAAGTGTCCATCACCTTATTGGTTTCATTTTAGATTCAAATACCTCACCTATAATAAAATAGAGCTACAAATTTGTTCCTAAATACACAAATACAATATGTTGACCAGTAAACATTATTTTATTTGTTATCTGTTGTACAATACAGGCGCCGTTCAGACAAAGAGTTACCAGGAAATATCAACACCATACCAATACAAGATAATGGACGCAAGATATCCCTATTATTCTTCTGGTTTTACATACTTCCTATGATGATGTCTTCCTAAGGAGACAAACCATTCACTTAAGTTCAGTTCCGGGTAAGAACCATTCATGTTTATCTGTCTGTACTCTGTAGATTCATTTTGAGAAGTAGATGTCGAAAAAAACCGAAGTGTTTGCATTCTGCAAATAATCTTTGGGCCAAAGTTTTTTCATGAAGATCCGAATATGATCCGAATATTGTTTTGTTTAATGTGACACACGTAGGTACAAAATCTAAGGATGAACGGTTTTAAAGAGGAGACCTATATTCAACAATGGATCTGAGAGGCTATGAAAGAAGAAGTATAATGTATTTTTTAAATACTGTGATATTTCTGAAATGTAAAAACAAAAGCATTCAAATTTATTATTTTTTACTTTAATAACTCACAATATCGTAGATTAACTTCACCTTTTCATATTTCAATTGTAATTATTTTAACTACTAATATTTTGTGTACTACGTACTCTACATACATACAATCTTTATTGTTGTTTAACATTTTGCAATGCTACAGTTCATGAATGGGCCTTATTTCATCACAATGTGAAAGAATGAAACTCTTTATACGAACATAAAATGCCATCATTGGACCAAGTAATCTATTGAAGTTTCCTCAGATCAATAATCCACACAATCCAACATGTCTTGCAATGATAATAGTCTTATTATGATTTTTATAACTTTCAGTTCATCTTCACAGAAAAGGAATTCCAGTTCATCAAGTTAGTTACAATAGTAAAGTAAAGCAGAAGAATGAATCCATATGAGGAAGTATTGTTATCTATTTGTATTATTGTATTATTATAGTATGGAGGCCCCCCGTAGAGACTGAGACCCGAGTGAATATGTGTCAAAATGAGCCACGTTTATTTGTATTTTTGAAAATGCTCAGCGCTCATAGACGTACGGAACATATTATTTGATTCTTTTTTCAGTTATTTCATATTACATTGAGCACAGGCGCATATGGCGTCCTCTTTATTCGCACTTCTTGGCAAAATACTTATAAGAAAGAGGTGGGCTCAAGGTTAGCCAGAAGGGAGCCCCCGACAAAACACACCCCTAACTTACATTCGTTCAGTGTCCAAGGATTACTTACTAATTTGCAGTTATTTCTTAGTAAAATTAATTTTAAACACGCTTATTTTAGTTCAAGTTATGGAATTGGACCTACTAGCTATAACGTTACATTTGAGCTCGGCCAAATACTTTTGTGTAATACGCATTAGGGCAAAGCCCATCCATTATTGTTTGTAAAATCGAAGGTAATCGACGCGATTATAATAGGTACTCTGCTCGACCAATCCATAAAGACGAAGATTTTGAATATATTTACCACACGGTTCAGAACTAAAGTTTTTGGAATTGAAACCCTTTCTTACTAATTAGGAAATGTGTATAAATATATTGGTACTGTTGTTCACTACTGTAGCCCCACCCGCAGCCGAGCAAGGAAATGCAAGAGAGAAAAGTCAATGTCCGGGCATCCATCTCAATTTAGAGCTTCCAACAATTTTGATATGACCATAGGCATACGCAAGATGGCATTCTATGACTTTTTCATCCACCTTTTTCCTCGGCTACGAATGGGACCGCAATAGTAGAAGAGTACCAATAGTAGTTTGGGTTTTGAGTTTGTGAATGGTGACGCGCCACCCATGAATTTTGTGTTCTCGTTTTTTTTTTCAGATTCCATCACCATCAGGAGCAGGTAGAGATATCCCAATGTCCCGACCCATAATAACGTGATGCCAAGCCTACACCCAAACCATGAAATACAAGCTTTTATCACTATAAAAACCATATTTTTATATCACGAAGTGTTAGGCACGGTGCTGGAGTGATTATTGAAATGTACGTCATATTCCGCACTTCATGAGTCAAGAAAGCTTGGTGTCTTATAAGTACATAATAAATTAAACATCTTGTCTAAGCGGTCCTGACAATTTGTTGGATTCTGTTCTTATACTGCTTTCTTTCAACTCCATCATATCTCCAATACTTTACATCGATAGATAGAAAATTCTTATTCTGATGAAAGCAATTGCTTCTTGAAACTGGCGAAGGTATGGTAGATAAAAAAACATTTGATCCAAGACCACACAATATGGTCTTACTATATTATTTCGTTTACAATAGGAAATACGAAATTTGTGCATGACCAATAAGTAAACGTACTCGTACCTTGTAATAAAAAG
Source organism: Ceraclea dissimilis (assembly GCA_963576895.1). Classification (NCBI taxonomy): domain Eukaryota; kingdom Metazoa; phylum Arthropoda; class Insecta; order Trichoptera; family Leptoceridae; genus Ceraclea; species Ceraclea dissimilis. The sequence continues at coordinate 5,420,648 of OY756360.1, forward strand.
AATTTTGATATTCGTAACCACCCACGAATGCAAAAAATCTTCATTATTATATTAACATCTATCGTCTCCAAGATGTCTGGCATTCTTCTCCATTCATTTCACGATTCACCGTCCATTCTTGGTCATCCATTCAATTGAGGAATAATAATTTCATTTAATATTATTAAACTCGTACCAAATCAGATATACAATGGCTCATGTGAATTACACCTCGAAATATTATTCATCAATGAAGTAATGTTGCTAGATTCTTGGAATGCAATTCCCTTGACATCAATATTTTTTGAATTGTGAATTTCAAATTTAATAAATTAAAACAAGTGAGTACCTATTCCAAAACTCATAATTTATTTACTTTTGCGTTTTCATCTTCCAGTTTATGTTACCTACAATATTTTGACTGTTGCAATGCCCGCAGGGCCAGTACTAAGGAGATAAATTTGACTTGTGGTGACACGTCGGACTTGTATATTATGGTTCCTGAGACATTCATTCCTGAGAGTAGAGTTGAACTGATTCCTGCAGATGTCCACGAGGATCTATCTACTTAACAGAACCTACTATTGTAAAATTAAGACTTATTAGCGCGTTGCTGTTATTAAGATGGCATATTAAGACTGTGGTTTTGGGCGAAGGACTTTGTCAGGGGTTTGTGTAATATAGCGCATCAGTCTAAATACCCTGAACCTTTTTGCTTACTCTCTGACTTTCTATTTAATACGCAAAAACCACTTTTTTATATAAAATCAGTCTGGGTTTATCGAAATAAACCCAAATATATATTTGTACACATATTTGTACACAGAAAGCTAAAAGCTTGTGTTGTGAAGTGGAGTAAGTCAAGGATTGAACCCGCGCCCACTGGATTAACAGTCGAGCGCGTTAACAACCAGACTACCGACCACCTGAAATAGTGTTCCTGAATAAGTGCACTTCTTCGTTGGCAAACGATTTGGTAAAGGCTTCTAGATCTTGCGTAACCCGAAACAGCTCGTTCCAGTTCAGTTTTTTATTTATGTTGCTCACAAAGTACCTCGATTGAAGGTAAATCAATAAACGTCAGCTGTTTGTATTGAAAGTACGAGTACGAGTTTAATCAGTGAATAAAATGATTCAACCGTCTTACTATTGTTATTGTCGTAACGATCATTTCAGTTTTATATATTTTTTCAATACATTGATTGTAGGGGTGGTTTCTAATATAAACTGCCGTTCCCACGCATCCCCTTTGACCTTGATATGTTTGAAAGCCTCAGACCAAACAGGTGTCAGCTGTAACAGGGTAATAATAATATATTTCGGGACCTTATCAACATAACAACGGATCCTAGGTCGGATCTAATCCCTCCCTACCTCGGGTCCTATCACAATAAATAAATCCTTAAGATTCTCAACATTTATTATATTACTAACAACCTGCAGAATTTATGATATACAGTAGAAGTCCATTAGTCCGGCATCCAACAGTCCGGAATGCCCGATAGTCCGGCATCGCTCCGGATCTCTTTTGCTGAGGCTAGTACTAGCTACAGTACTTCAGAAATTATTGATTTCCATATCATTAGAAATAAATTTTATACTAAACGCCTAAAGTCAAGAAAACAAAAAGAGATTCGTGACTTTTTTTGAAACATTACATGAAATGTAAAATAAACTTTTTTGTATTTGCATACCTACTGTATTTGTAGTTTAACTATTAACCTAATTGTTCTTATAATTACGATTTATGTATGTGTGTAGTTAAAAAAAGAAAGTACCTACACTAAAAAAGGGGCACCGCCCGATAGACCGGAATTTTCGGTAATCCGGCACCGAGCCGGTCCCGAAAGTGCCGGATTATCGGACTTCTACTGTACATATAATAAATTAAATCACAAAAAGCACTGTAATAGTTTGACTAAATCGATATAATCTTATAGGCCTTTCGAAGCAACATTAGCATAAGGACTATCATAAAACTTACTGATGATGAGGCAACTTCAAGAGGTCTGAAAGGATATTTTTAATATAAAACTATTACAGTGTTTTTTGTTTCTTGATCGCGTGATTAAGTATTCACAAATACCTCCATCGGACAGGAATAAACAGTGTTTTTTGTCAATTTTTTGAAGGCGTTCTTTCGATCCATTCCCTCACGCCGTGAACCCTTGCGGTGTAGGCATAGAAGACAGAATCTAGACTGCCCCACTTCCTTCCTTCCGTCACTTACTTGCTATTCAATATGTGCTCACGCACTCCACGTTGGTGCACAGTTTGGGAAACTCTGATATATTGTTTTGATAATTTTATTTTCTATTAAAATTATAATTATTGTTCCCAAAATACATTTTTTGCTTAGGTAAAGGATTGAGGCGATTAAAGGCCCAGGTAGACTAATGGTGAATTATAAAAAAAAAACAGCCTTTAAGTACCTCTAGCAGTGTAAGTTATACAGGGACACACGTAAACGTATGTATTGACGTTAAAAGCAATAATAAAAATATTTTCTACATTTCAAAAATTTCTATAAACGGGAGACGTTAGATCCCGACAACCGATATCAAATATGCTTTGGGAAAAAATTGAGTATATGCATTGAGTTTGATCTAGAGAACGGCCGTAAAAGATTTAACTTGTATAGATTTCTCAAAAAAAAATGTGAAAAATACCGCGGATCTTTTTTCCGAAAGACAGAAAATCGTTTCTCGAAAGTCGCGAAGAATTTTTTTGTATTGATAATATGCATTAAAAAATCTAGGGAATGACCGTATAAGTAAAATTGAAGCTGATTGAAGCTAAATTAACCCCGAAAAATTGAAAAATCGCATGCATGCGATTTTAAACTTTATTGCCGTGAGAAACGACCGTGACGTCATAATTGGGTCGCGATTTTAAAAAAAAACAGACTTGATTAGCAGACTTCCCGATATTGAGCAGTGAACACTCAGAGTACACAGAATCTCTACCTGTCACCTGTCACCTGTCACTCATCACTCGTAGTAGACAGCGAGGAGTGCGAAGGAAGAAAATAAATGGTATTGCAAGAAGTGACTGAAGACTTCTTTCTTCTTGTATCTAATAGCATTTTCTTTTTCCGCCCTGGTCTCTCCACTGCTGGAGATAGGCTTCTTCCAAACGTTTACATTCTTTAAAGTAACTCGCCATTCTCACCCACTATCTGCCCGCTTTGAGTTGGGCGTCCTCTACCATCTCTTCTGTGGCCTTCCGACACTTCTGTGGGGGGTCCCTAGGAAATGTTACAAAGACAAACTGCTGACCTTGGAGGGGGGGGGGGGGGAGAAAACTCACAGACGTTTTTTTGTTGTTTTGAGCGAGCGATTGCCGCCCATAGTCCCCGGCCTGCTCGGCCTATTGGCAAATCTCGCCCTGCATTTCAGTCTAGCTGTCATATGTACGATTTGGAACGTTCGTTCTCAACAACTCGGGTTCTGCGTCTAGCAGTGGGTAAATACTAAATACACAATAAAAATACTACATATGTATAATAGGATGTTCCAGATAGTCTAGTCATATGGTGTTTTCGCGGAGAAATAAATACAGTAGTCTACTTCCCTTTCATACTTTACGTATTTGGGGACGCTGAATTCGAATTTCAACTTTGCCACCTCGTAAATGTGATGCGTTCTGAGATATTCGAGAAAAACTCAGAAGAAAACGTTCTTTTTAGAGACTTTCGCTCATAACTCGAAAAGTATACATTTTAGAGAAAAGAATCTCGAGACAAGAATAAACTAGAGTAAATTTTCTACAAAGAGCAATGATATTCATTTTTCTGAAATAAACCGCTTACGCGCTACTATGCGCTAAAAAAGGGCATAAATTCCACTCTTTTTTAAAAAATATTTTCTCTTTTAATTTATTGACTATAACTCAAAATATATAGAGTTTTTTGGAAAAAATTGTTGTACATAAATAAAGTACACTATATTTTCTACAATTAGTGCTAAGAAGGTTTCTGAGACAGACTAACCTCTATTACGTTAGAGCGCATTGAAGTTCACTATAGTACATTAGAAGCAAATTCTTCATTATTTAAAATGGATATATAACATTAAAAAAAATAAAAAAATCTACTAAACTTTCTTGATGCTATAAACACAAGGCTGAAATTTTTATATTTAAATGTTTGCTACCCCTCAATAGCGATGGGTCGGTAGAAATTTGAGAATTCCTTAGAAACAAAAGCTCATTCTCCAGTTTTTTGTCCATAATGTGAAAATTAAAAACAATAGGGACAATTATACTAAGACAAAAATAAAGTACATTTTATTATCTATGAACTACCTAAATAACTTTTTTTAGTCAAATAGACGATTCAGCAGCCAGAGTCCGTTAAAAATTTTCCATATCTCGAAGATATTCTAAAATTTCTACTTATTTTGGTTTACCGCCTGCAAATAAGAATCTAAACATTTTTAAGAAACAAAATGTGAAAATTCATCAAATTTCCTACAAATTATGTCTCTCGCGTTTTCGCCCTCGCGAACTGGTTCGATGTTCAGAAGCATCGATATTTGGTATAGCGTGTCATATTAATTAAGCGTTGATAATACGAACTACGACTATGGTACGTGTGTTACATGTCATAGTCGTAGTTCGTAATGTTATATATCCATTTTAAATAATGAAGAATTTGCTTCTAATGTACTATAGTGAACTTCAATGCGCTCTAACGTAATAGATGTTAGTCTGTCTCAGAAACCTTCTTAGCACTAATTGTAGAAAATATAGTGTACTTTATTTATGTACAACAATTTTTTCCAAAAAACTCTATATATTTTGAGTTATAGTCAATAAATTAAAAGAGAAAATATTTTTTAAAAAAGAGTGGAATTTATGCCCTTTTTTAGCGCATAGTAGCGCGTAAGCGGTTTATTTCAGAAAAATGAATATCATCGCTTTTTGTAGGAAATTTACTCTAGTTCATTCTTGTCTCGAGATTCTTTTCTCTAAAATGTATACTTTTCGAGTTATGAGCGAAAGTCTCTAAAAAGAACGTTTTCTTCTGAGTTTTTCTCGAATATCTCAGAACGCATCACATTTACGAGGTGGCAAAGTTGAAATTCGAATTCAGCGTCCCCAAATACGTAAAGTATGAAAGGGAAGTAGACTACTGTATTTATTTCCTGAAAATGCCATTAAATTTGCTCTCGTTACTGCACTAAGATACTAAAACAGGAATAAAGAATCCAAGACTTTATGAAGCGTGAGGATTTTGTATGGAGGCCAATATCATTATTGTTTTCTGGGGGTTTCATTTCGCTAATGGCGCAATGGTTTCCTTTCCCGCATTGAACCACATTTTGAACCAGGCGCCAGGCGTTGGAAACTATGCGCCTGTTGAGAGAACGAGAACGATGAACCAAGACTGCAATTTAAAAAAAAATGTCAGCGTTTGTAAAAACAGTATAAACATTAATTTAATGTTAACACAATAGTAAGTGTCTGAGTTATATATTTCTGTTTTGGTTTTACATGTTTCGACTTGTTAGGCCTTTCTCAAAAACTTATCACCACCAAAACTATACCGTGATGATGAGATGAGGTACAGTGACGTACACGTACTATAGTGTTAACATTAAATTAATAATAGAGTTTTACAAAATAAATAACCAAACAATTAATAGTATAAACATTTTTTTACACTTGTTGTTTCTCTTTAGCTGTTTTGTCAATCATACTGATTATAGAAACTGACTATTTTTTAATCAGTTTCACACAGTTCTGTGTTTATGCTAGTTTTAGCCTCTCGCGTTTATAGGACAAAACTCATAAACTTATATTTAAACTTAAACTCATAAATTTATTATGTACGTGGTCTTTCATCCGTGAACTGTATAGTCCTTTATCTTTGTATTTGGTGTTGGTCATTGGATTGGACCATTAGCAGTTATGATGGAAATTGTTGTCAATTCCTGCTGCATCGAATCATTTCTGAGCTGAGAGGTGTCGGAAGATACAAAAGGACAATGTGAAGTATTGTATCACAGCTTCCTTTCATCCGATATTCCAAGAAGTCGACATACTTGTCACGCCGCCACAAAGACTATTATTATGGCCATTTCACTAATGGCAATGGCAACATTGTAAGCGCCACACTCGTAAAAAATATTCAGAGAAAAATACCAACTTCCACAATATGTAAATATATTGTGTCTTATCCCAAACCAAATCAAACAAAAGATGCAGATTTCAATGCAACGTAAATAAAAAAAATGTAGAAAGATTACGTTATGTAGAAGTAAATAGGTAGCTTAGTATAATCCCAAAGTTATTAAAGCTCACGTTTAATCTTTCTCAGGATTTGCCTCATATTGATGCAACAAAATTCATCCACGAGACATACTTAGGTACGTCTTTGCGTTGAGAAATATTTGGAATTGTAGAAGTGACAAAGCCCGGAAAAAATGTAAAAAATAACAGAAGAATAATCAGTCAAAAAATTATAACGAAATGTTGCTGTATTAATCACCCTCTCATTACCAGAATATAATAGAAGGGTTATAGATTTTTTTATGGATGGACTACGGATTTAATATCTATATATCTCGCCACCTGTGCGGTGTAATATTATTGTTGTAAATTTAATGTTTTGCTGTGTTAATGTACTGATGACTATATATTGATATTTTTTCACATCTGTTTGTTCAATATTATTATTATTACTCGAAAACGCTTTGTAGATTTGTTTATGTAGATTTATATAGAATTTTAATTTTTAATATTGTGTTGTGTAATATTTTGATAATTCAACACTAATTGTAATGAAATGTAAATGGCGTATGCCGCAGATAGATAAATAAATAAATAAATAAATAAATATTTTTATATATGAATTTAGAAAAAGATACATTTTTCCGTTTAGGACATCGCTCTATGCCCTCCACGGAGGACACTGGTAGTTATTTACTGGTAAACCATATTTAGTCATAGACAATAAACATTCTGTACTTATACTTTATAAGTTTACCATGGAAGTATGAGAATTTGCTTCAAATGGATTTTATTTATTTTATCTTCGTGTCCTCCAGCAGGGACAGCGATAGTGAGAGGGCCAATTGAGAATTACGTGCGTTTCGTGCAATGAAGTTATAGGGAATATTATGAAGAACTAGCTCGTCAAGACGTATGTTGGGAAAACGATGAGGTGAGGCTAAAGTAAAAACCAACTGATAAGGTGGAATTTTGATTTTTGAGCCAATCTTGTCCAACAATTGTTGGCATGACGGGAAGAAGCTGAATTGAAAACACTTTATAATATGATATACATACTTTTCCAGCAGAATCTTGAGGATCATAAACTGTATACCGACACCACTCTGCAGGAAGGATGTCGCCCAGAGACATTACACATATATGGGTATAAAGTATTTTAATGAGCTACCAGGCGGAATGAGGGATATTAGAGACAGAGTTGCCTTCAAAAAAGAAATTAAGAGACACATGATGGAGGCACTTGGCCCAGTAGTCTCCTGAGATTTTGCTCATTTGTTTCGCGGGATGTAACTTTGTTGCTATGTATGAATTTACTATGTGGGATGTTTGTTATATGTGATATTTTGCTACAATGATATTTGCTATGAATATATAAATGCAGGATCCCTCCCCACACACGAGACTTGTCTCTATTGGGGAGGTATCTCGAAATGTGTATAGTTTTAAGCATTTAATTTGTATATATATGTAAAATATTGAAGGAAAATAAAAAGAATTTTGAAATTGAAATTGAATTGAATTTGTATCCATCATTTGGTTAACAAGAACACATGCGAATTGCAAATGTACAAACACACGTAGCTACACAAATAATACAGGAACACAGAACACAAGGTAATTATAAATAATATCTTATGTTACTTATGTAAATACAGTATTATTAACGTCTTTCTTTATCTCAATTGAAATACACGGAGTTGGTTTAAATTAAAACAAAACAGCAAGACCAAAACACACTGTAGTAATTTCAACATGTGCGATGCTTGTAGTCCATGGATAGCATTAGGGTTGATACCAATAATAATAGGTATACAACTTAATAATTAGGTACTACCATATATTATAATCTAAGTAGGTACTATATATAATTTATCATGCGCTGCATCTCTGGGTCTTGAATACGGAAAATGACAAGGTGATTTAGATACCAAACACGACGGTATATGCGATGACAAAATCTTACTTAAGATCTGGATTTCTTTTCCAACATCCTTTCATACGATACCACACATAACCACACACGACCTTGGATCTCTTTAAAACCCTTAACATCTTTTTTGTCTCTGGAGTAAGCTGATGCAGGTACGGGATTGTATTGTCTTTGTAGTCAGGAAGTGGTCAAAAAATCCATTGTAAGATTTGCGCACAAACAAAAAAAAAGTTTAAAAACTCCACTTCTTCTTCTTCAGCCTACTCCCGTCCACTCCTGGACGAAGGCCTCCTCCATCTGCTTCCACACCGTTTTATCCTGGGCTCTCTGAATCCAGTTGTCACCCCCGTAGTGGTGGTCTTCCTACGCTCTTGGTAGTCGTTTTGGGTTCCCAGGTTAAGACTCCACTGTGAAGTTAAATAAAATCCTGTAAATATAATATATTTGTGATTTCATAATTGCCGACCCTGTAACTGTATAAGTCTTGGCACTTGTCATTTGAGGAACAGAGCTGCACAATATTACAATTATTATTATTATCCTTACAGTTCATATGTCATACAATTATATTATACATACACACTTACACTTTATTACATGTATAACTAGCTTCCGTCCCCAGCATAGCACGGGTAAACACGTCAATCATTATGGTTGCATTGTGGAAACTAATTAAAATTTAGATTTCATTTTTGCAAAAAAAAATGTAACAAACTTATTTTTTGTATTAAAAATCTATTGAATATAATATGCATGGCATGAGACTAAGTTTTGAATATATCTATCGAAGATTCTATTTATCAGGATAGGGAGCTGTGGAGATCGATGGGGGAGGCCTATGTTCTGCAGTGGACGCAGGGGCCTGCTAATGATGATGGCCGTAAGAACTCAAAGTAAAGCGAGAACTGAACCCCATTTTTGATATAGGTTATGAGGAAAAATTATATACATATTATTTATTTATTCATAACATATTGAACTATGGATACTGTGCGCTGATTTAAAGTTAACCTGACACTCTAACATAACGAGTTCTTTCACATAATATGGAATATACACACAATATGACTAAACATACATACAAGGATAAGTCTAAAATATTATTGCGAATATAGTAGGTAGGTATTGCAAAACACAAAATCATTGTGTGACCGAACGTTGCTATTTCCGTCGATGATGCAAGTGCAAGTTAGTGGTACCTACTAGCTACAAGATAAAACTAAAGATAAAATAATACATGGAAGTGACACCATGTCCGTTGATGCTTACAAGTACTGGTAGACTCATGAAGTACCGCTCCAGATCTGCTATGCCCTATGCCAACTTTTCCGTCCGTCCTTACCTCTTGTCTTACCAATCTCAAGCGGCATCACTGTCAGCAGATGGCCGTCAAGATCTTCCTTCAAATGTGGTATTTCTTTTGTAAGAATACCTAATGGTGTCACAAAAGGCCTTATGCCAAAAGGGCGGAGTGGACTATAGCGACAAATAGCCGACATGATCAATTGGCCGAAGCCTAAATAGTCGACAAGGACAAACGGCCGATAAGCTCGACAGGTCGAATGGTCGGCAGGGACAAATGTTTTGGCCACGCGAAAGAATCTAAAGAATAGTGTCTCTGAATAGAAGAAAACGTGCAAGAATGTATGAAAAATTAATATTACTCGAGTGAAAAAAGTCTGATCTGCACACTACGTAGTTATCTCCGCCAGTTTACATCACTGTGGAAATACAACAAAAAACGTTTGAATAAAAAAACACCTGTTAAAAAACATGAATATGGATCCCGCACTGTTATGATCTATAAATCAGGATCTAGGCAATATAATCGGAGATTATGAACCTTTGCATCGCACGTCATCATATAGATGCTCACATTTAGTGATGGGAAAAATCAGTTTTATCTAGGTCTTGAATTAAGACTGAAGTTGCAAGGCAATTTTTGATGAATAAGTATCGCAAAAACTCTGCATGGACTTATTGACATTAAGTACCTACACCATTTGTAAAAAAATACTACTCTTTCAAAAAAGTAATCTACTTTTTATTAAAAGTCCAAAATAAATTCCTTCGCTTTCAGTCTATAACGAGCCAAAAGATCCATATTTATCCAAGTGAACTGCAATAAACAATAAACAATAAGTATCGTGATGGTAAACAACCAAGATAAAGATTTTCGCTGATAATAATTTATTTATTTATTGAGGCACTCACAGAGGATTGACAGATATACATAAATTAAAAACATCAAACACAAATTTCTGGTCAACCCCCCAAATTACGAGCGTCCACAGCATGCACGTAGATAGGTATATTATATTATCTAGATAACTATTTCTAGACTAAAACACAAAAACCACACTGTAAATTCAACATCAAAACTGAATTCACAAGACCGATGACCAAACACAGAGAAGCTACATAGTGCAAATCACTATACGAAACAGATATTTTGGTAAAAAAAAAAACGATGACGTGCGTACTACGAATATCATCAAAACGCTGAACGCAATTATGTAAATGATCCGAAGAAATCTTTGTAAGATGATCTATCCCAGAAGCACCCTATTTATAAACATAAAAAAGCACTACATCCACCCTATTTTCAAAACCTTTTGTGTTGTTTTTAATACCTCAACCCCCTTTTTTAATATATTATTATATGTAGGAGTACTGCACTATGATTTGCATTTGAATAGTTGACAATATCTCCACGGCTTATCTCGCTTAATTGAGCGGAAAACATTCGGCGTTCGTTGTACTAAGATTAAAACTTGTGACAAATATTTTTTAAAGATGACAGCAAGGGTTTAATATACCTACGCGATACCATCCATGTCACAATATCTACATAAAAAGCATTCATATTTTTTTTTGTGTCAATTTGATTTAAGGAAATATTTTCCGCCATACAGTCCATACACCTAGTTTTCGAGGGACACAGTTTTATATCGATAGAGATGCTCGTAGATAGATCGTTTGCCAAGATCGATAGATATTAAATGTGGTTAAACCATCTTCTTCTACTCTAAGACCTGGCGTTCAGTTAATTTTGGTGTCGAAGTATTCTGCACGCCACGACAAAAACTTGTGCAGTTGTGAAGGTGAGGTTTGTTGTTTTTTGTATACCTATCCTATATTTGTGAAGTATATTTTTCCTAATTTGTGATAAAATAGGATCCTGATTTCAGATTCCGGATGATAGATTTTTTTTGTCTGATCGTGTTTCTGATGCAACAGAAGATCCTCTGTCAGTTTTAACCTACGTGTGACACAGCATTACAGGGAATATGGAAAGGGAGGTAACAAACCCCTTAAAACCTCTTCAAAGAGACCTTGTGACCTTTACACTACAGTGCTCCCTAGAAGAACAATAAAATGTCATAATAATCCAAATTAGTTTAATATATTATATATTGAGTTAGGTATCTCGGTTGTTATCAATGTTATTAGAATAATTAAAAAGAGACAATTTAAAACAATTACTATTTTTACATTTTATCAAAAATGATGATTGCTATACCTAATTTATTATCATAATAGAAAGTATCTACAGGTCAATAAATACGGAAATAATGATAAACCTGACAATGATATTTATTTGATATGAGGTGAAAAGTCACTCCAATAATAAGAAGTTAGTTATCTACTTCGTAATATCCCCAGCGAATGCCTGTTGCTATAAAAGTGTGCCTGTTTCACAATTTCTTGATGAACGAATTTCATGATTTTTATGGGAATGGCGCGAATTTTGGGCTATACGAGTTTTACACAGCTTCCTTTTAAAGTTTTTTTTAGTTTGTTTGAAAATGGGGTTAACTGGAAGACATCACAGTTCTGCGATAAGTTCGCCCTAGTGAACAACGATTTAAAATCTGTACTGTCCATTTTTTATGTTTACTTATATGTATTTCTTGGTCCATACTGTTGTATGGAGTTGAAACTTGGACTGTAAAAGTCAATATCCTCAATCGACTAGAAGCATTTGAAATGTGGCTGCACCAACGTATGCTAAGGATTTCCTGGGTAGATAAAATATCAAATGCAAAGGTACTCAGGAGAGCAAACGTGGAACGCGAGCTGGTGAACACAATAAAACGACGAAAAATTGCATACCTGGGTCACGTTCTCCGGGGCGACAAATACAGACTGCTCCAACTAATTATGAAGGGCAAAATAGAGAGACGCCGCGGAATAGGAAGACGCCAGATGTCGTGGCTCCGGAATGTTCGTGAGTGGACTGGCATCAGGAACGTCGGCGAGCTGTTCCGGACTGCGGCAGACAGGGATGCTTTCGCCATAGTGATCGCCAACGTCGGGGGGACCCGATAGGGCACGGAGAGAAGAAGACGTATTTCTTGTTCACTTATAGATTAAATATATAAATAAATAAATAATCAACAAAAATGTAACAATGACGACTCATTTTTTCTGTATACTAACTTATTTTCTTGAACATGTTTTTTTATTTTCATTTATTAAAAGCTGTAAAACTGTCGATTTTAATAAAATGAATTGATGATGAAATAACTTCACTTTTTTACAAAAAACACACTATTTTAAACGATAAGTATCTAATGCCAACTTTCCCCAAAGATAACACAATATATTTTTTTCTGCGTCATACAGATACATGTTCATCGAAGAAAATTGGTCTTAGTGGTGTCAAGACAATTCACCCATATACTCAAAGTGCCTATATTAATTATATGTTTGTTCATACTATCGAGAGCAATAATTATAATAAAATAATAATCATTAGGTAAATAATACGTATTATTATTCAACCCATTAATTATAATAATTACTTTCAGTAAACATCGTCAAGTAAGGAATACTTTCACTTCAGGAAGCTATGAGTATACTGTATCTTTGTATAGTAGGTAGTAGGTATATAGTGTGCAGTGCATTTCATGAAAGGTTATCAAGGGAGGTTACTGAATGATTAGATCATACACAAATGCAATGCAAATTAAGGGCTTGGCACCAAGAATGACGTCAGAGTCATTTTGTCATTTTTTGGTTGAAAATCGCGTGAACAATCGCATGAAAAAATGGTAAAAATTGCGTTTTTTCCATTTTTTGGGCTTAATGTTGCGTCTATCAAAAAACTTTTACGGTTATTCCCTAGATTTTAATGCTTATTATCAGTACAAAAAAAATTTACTGCGCGACTTCCAGGAAACGGGTTTCCGTCTTTCGGAAAAAAGATCAGAGGTGTTTTTAATTTTTTTATTTGAGAAATCTATGCAAGGTAAAAAAAATCTTTTACGGTTATTCCCTAGATAAATGTTCAATGCATCTACCCTATTTTGTTCCAAAGCATATGTAGTAACCGTTGTCGAGGTCTCCCGTTTTTAGAAATTTTTGAAATGTCGGTATGCATACTATTAATAGGTATGTATGATAATTCTATAACTACACCTCCCTGATATAATTCTCTCTGAATTTACATAAGTACTCGAAAACATAAATTGTAATTGTATTGAAAAATATAAATATGTACCTACAAGTAAAACAATATTGCACAACCCTTGAGGAGTGAATTTCTGTAGGAGAGATGCCTGAACATTTTATTGCATTAGACCTATTATTTTATCATCCTAAAGAAAAAGGGTAACTCAAGAGGAATCGTATTCTTAGGTCTTACTATACGTACTTGAACACTTAGAACGATTTTCCACTTTATTCATTCATTCATTCATTCATTCATTCATTTATTTCAGATCATCAGACTCTATGATTGCGTTTTGAGTCTATGAATCAGATTGCTAGATCTGCTTAAAAAACGGATCGTAATGGATTCGAAATTTGACGTATGCTAATAGATCCATACTACATCCATGCCATCACGCTGCTACCCATAATGTAGGAAAACTAGAAAAATGTATGCATCATCTTATCAAAGGCACTTTGTGTAATACGGTAGATTGTGCTCAAGTGGGGAACTGCCTCGTCAACCTGTAGAGTGTAGCTCATATATCCAGAGACTCAGTAGCGTATATAGGTTTTCATTTCGGGGGGGGGGGGGCGAAAAAACTCCTGGGGAAGGCAAGTACAATTTTTACATGGACGTATTAAAAAAAATGTAATAGCGCCGCAGACGAATTTTTTTCGTGAAGGTGAGTGAGAAAGGTTTTGTGTTAGGAATTCATTGTAAGTGTTAAAAATGCAACAAAAAAATAAGCGCCCCAGGCGATATTTCTATAGCAGATGGCACATCATTGTTTGACATTTCGGGGGGGGCAGGCCCCCTCGCCCCCCCTTTATTATACGCCACTGCAGAGACTCAAAGTTCAGAATTATGTAAAATGTAAGTAATGTAAGAGAACTGTCCGAACTAACTAGTAAGAAGTAGGGTTCTACATAAGTATATCTTTTACAAGTCCAATTTTTTAATGTGTGTTTTCTGCTGAATCACACGATGTATCACATCCATATGTATAACAAATGTCAAATGCAAGAATATTAGAGTGCCATGAGAAAGAAAACAAAACCATAGACATACAAGAGACATGTCAAAATGTGACGTTTAGAGAAGGGATCATCGGGTGGAGCAAAAACTACAATACGTCAAGGGAGTGAATGTGAAATACACATTCTGTGCTGTCTAAATATAGAGAAATGTTTGAAATAATATAACATTTGAAGAAATATTCGTTTTTTTTTCAGAATTTATTTCAGAACATCTAATAAAATCATTAAAACCTTAGCTACCTACCGAATTAAAGCAATTGCATCTTGGTAGATTGGGATAGTTTGAACATGAACTAGATGGAACTACAGCTTCGGTTTTAACCGAAGATTCGTGGTGGAAGTTCATTATAGAGCTAACAACTTATTTGTCCATGTCCATACTGTATACCTACATGACCAATCTAGCAGGAAAACTTACTATCTGTTACAAGGAACTCAGTGAAAAATTAGTGAAAATCACAAAAAGACCTAACTTAAATAACAGTTGCAGGTAAAATTTAATCGCAATTTTCCATGAAATCGTAACAACGCAAAACAATTCCAATAATAACATTAGGTATGTACTCGTATACCCTACGCTACGCATTTCTACCTACCATACATTTTCCTCATTTAAATCTATTAAGAGTGTGCATACCGACATTTCAAAAATTTCTAAAAACGGGAGACCTTCTCTCTCGACAACCGTTACAAAATATGCTTTGGAACAAAATAGGGTAGATGCATTGAACCTTTATCTAGGGAATAACCGTAATAGATTTTTTTTTATCTTGTATAGATTTCGCAAAAATAATATTTGAAAACATCTCTGACCTTTTTTCCGAAAGACGGAAACTCGTTTCCCGAAAGTCGCGGAGTAATTTTTTTTTCTTGTACTGATAATATGCATTAAAATCTAGGGAATAACCGTAAAAGTTTTTTGATAGACGCAAAATTAACCCCAAAAAATGAAAAAAAACGCTATTTTTACCATTTTATCATGCGATTGTCACGCGATTTTGAACTTTAATGCCGTGGGAAATGTCTGTGACGTCATTCCCGGTGCCATACCCTTAAACATAATGTGTCTAGGTGCACCTGTAATATTGTCAAAGAATTCTCTCTCTCTCTCCCTGGGCAATTATTATTCCCACATGATGGTCGGGTCTGCCATTGTTGTCTTCCGCCTCCACTCGGCTCTATCCTGTGCATCTTCCGGGGATGCTCCACAGTCTCTTGTATCTTGCCTCACAACCTCGCGCCACCTCCGCTTGGGTCTTCCTCGGGATCTCCTTCCAGGGACGACCAATGACTATATTGTCAAAGAATTCTTTTAAATACATAATGCGTTAATGTTTCTCATACATAATACATCAGCGTTTCTCATACTTCATTTTTCGTGAGGTTTCATTTTAAATGCGTTAGGTATACCTTCTTGTCAATCGTACTGCTACTTCTCACAAGTAGGATGTACTCTGATTTCATCTGACTACCTAACTGATTTCATCAATCACTGCCAGCTTTATTGGTCAAAATAATCCTGGCCCTCAGCTTTCCCTATTCTTCTTCTTCTTTCGTATGCGAATACAACAATTGTACAAATGATTTGGGAGTCTGAGAATTGCCCTTGGCGTCACCTCATGGACTTCCCAAATATCCCCCTCGAATTTCTTGATGGGACAATGTGATCCACCCTCTCTATCTGCCCGCACTGGCACTGGGGATGTTCCCTCTAAATATCATTCTTTCCATGTACAACCAATAATTGACCATTTTATTATCATTTTTAACTCATGCAGTGATGAAACACGTGAAGGACCATATCTGATGCGATCTTCTATACCTTTATACCGACGGAGATCAGAGGGCAGCGTATTCCAAACCAGCAAAAAGCCCTATCGCAATCTCAACAGTACCTGCATACTTCTTATATATTCTTTTTTTCCGCTTGCCATATCAGGTCCTCCAACCTGGAAGGAACTTCTCTTACTTTAGCGTCTTATTGTTATTCTTCTGTTAAGGTTTTAAATATTTCTGTTTGACGTATTTTCAGATGTGCTCGGATTGCTCGGATACATTGGTAAAGTACTTATCTATTGCATATAATTATATGCAATAGTTTGGTCTCTCCTGTAAAAAACTACGGGAAAATTGTTGAGATATTTGTTTATAATTATAACCTATAAATCTATTTATATTTATGTAAAATGTAGAGAAAATTATTTTCTGAAAAAAATGTCTGATCCTTTCCTTATTATTTTCCTTAACATATAAATAGTCTATTAATATTAAGTACTTGCGTCAAGAATTTTATTTGCATCTAACATACCTACTCTGAAAAACTGTAGAACATAACGATAATTATTAGTTTGACGGTAACCTGCCAAGCAATAAATAATTGACCTTTTTTATTTTTGCAATGAAACTATAATATTTTATTTGATAAATTGTTCGATCTTATGCATAAATTTTGAGAACGAAGTTATGTTTGTTCTAACAAAGGTGAATAAAAAAACGACCCTTTCAAAAATCCATTTCGCGCTATGTGTTAGCCACTAGCCAGTGGAGACTGGAGAGTGACAATCCGACCCCCTTGTAAAGATGATTTGGGGTGAATACCCCTTTCAAATTGTAATTCTCCCTCTGCCCCCACAATCAGCCATCATTATTGGGATTAAATGGAAATTATTCGCTTATCTGCCGACCTACTTTACATTGTATTTACTTTGATCTTTTATTCTATACTTTGATATTCACAACTTTATACTATTATGACTGAGGATCAAAATATCTTGGATTGGAAAGAAAACAAGCTACCCACTCGGGGACACACTGTTTTTATGTAGATTTTTAAGTTAAATTTTAGAAGGATGAATCCATCAGGCATATGAGTGATCCTGGGCGGGAATAATGTCATCACTTTAAAATTATAGAATTCACCAATTCCAATTCGTTTTTCTGCTTTCAGACAAGAAGAAAATAATATTTACAGATGATTTCATCCCTCGGCCTAGTGAAGATACTACGTGGATCAACAATCATCATAGACCTTAAGAATAAAGGCCCTAAAATTATTCCAACTTTAAAGGGGACAGGTAGCATTGAATGCCGTAATATGAATTTATGTAAACGCGTGTCTTTCATCCGTGATTCATAATTCATAAATCAGTACTGGGGGCACCGAAAGAATTATTTCAACAATAAAAAAAAAACTGTGGATGATCGTATACAATACAGAGACTTTGGTTACATAACAAAACAAGGAAGCCAAGAGCGAGAGTGTCGATGCTTTGTGAGAGCTGCGTACCTATGAGTAGGTATATTATTATAATAATAGTTAGGCGCGCGGCTGCTACCTAAAACACCAAGAATAATGTGTTAAACAGGATCGCATCTCTATCGTTGGAATTTTTTTTTTCTATAGTTGATGGTGTTTGATAAGATCCATAAAAAGATCATTTAATAGATCGCAACACTTACTTAGTGAGTTCTTTTAACTGATGTACCTGGAGTTCTTAAGTGAAAAAATGCCTCCCCTGTTTCGATGTTGAGGATTGGTTACTCCTCCAGTACTCACAATATTCCCTGGTCGCCTTCGAATCCATAAATGAAGTTCAGTTCAAATCATGGAATATTTGTACAGATAGGTAAGTGCTTTCAAAATAAGTTTCTCACTGAACTGACAAATAATAATCCAAAGGAAAATGACCTCAACGTAATATTTTAGTACCTACCTTATTAGGTACATAATTAGGTACATAATTAGGTTGCATAATACATATGTTCTAAACTTTGATTATTGAAGTACCTAATCAAACACATACGTTCTAAATCACCTACGGGAGAACTCTCTGACTACATATTTTGACTAACGATAGAGCAGAAATACCTATGTATGTAGATAGACATGTAAGAGGAGTTTTATGGCTTTCAGGGGTGGGTGCTAACTAAAAAAGTCGACAATATGAATCTGGTCTTACGACTTTCATGACGATATTGGAGAGACAGGAAAAAGACGGAGACTTGTGATCTTCCTGTGTTTACTCGAGGAACTTTGAAGGGTGGAATAGTAATAGGTGGTTACACAAAAACATATTTAAGCAAGCCTCCGTGATTTTCACGAGTAGGTACCCTCGTGTAGGTTTATTTAAAACAACAAACTGAAAAAGAAACATTATGACATTGAAATCTAATTCGACCCCGTCATATCATGTAGAGATTGAAAGAGGAGAGACTTTTGACGAAGAAGTGGAGCGGATGAGAGAATGAGGTGTGGGGATGAGGCTGGAGAGACGGGGGAACAGTCGGGATGTCATGGGAGCATGGGAAAGTATTTTACTACCTACCATAACATAACATAAGACTCCCGCCATGTGTTCACAAGTAAACATTGACAACATATTATCATACAGTACCAATTACTATTATAATATTTTTACTGTACTTGTTATAAATTTATAACCACTCGTACGTATCAATCCAAGCAAACTGTACAGAATACAGCAGCTAATAATAATGATTTTTTTGAATTTTTGTAAGCATATTATACATGGTAAATCTTGAGCCTTTGTTGATTTGTTTGCTGATAATGTTTACATGTATACATTCTGTAAAAACTGTTTGTGTGTGTCTTAAAACACCAATAAAATAAATCTACTATACCGTCACGCCACCTTGCTATCGGAATAGGAAGAGGCATTGTGATCCTCGCATACTTCCATCTTTTGCTTCTATCACATTCATACTTCTTCCACAGAGATATCGTATCAGGTCCCTCCAACCTTGACTGTCACTGGAATGTTTCTGTTTGTAGCGGGAGCTGGCGTATTGCATTAATTAAATACTGTGTTAAATTTCTTATTAGGATTGAGAGTAGGTATTCCCAGATATTTGTGCAATCTAACCATAAGATAATTAAGTTACTTCGTACGCAGTATAGTAAGAGAAACCAATCTTCAGAAGTCGTGGATTAGAATAAAAAGCGTGCATATCTCAGAAAAATCAATTCCTAGATAAAAGCATATAGTATTCACTACTACTTTAACAAAAAGTATAGGTGATATTGATCCAATGCACCCATTTTTTTAACCCTCCCCTTTTTAACTGTTTGGGGTGTTTGTGTAACCCTTAAAATTCCAATGTATTTTTTTGTATCCATTCAAATTACTTTTATACTAGGAAGGTACCATACTGCTTCAGGTTGAGTTAGGTCATAGAACCATTTACGGATTCTTGATTTTTTGTCCACACAGACCCAAAAAATAATAGTCGTACCCTTATAAGTTCAAATTCTTGTTCAGTTTTTTCTTAAAACCAGAAATGTGTTTTTATTTTTATTATTATCTGTCAGAATTGTGATGTAATAACGCATTTCCTGTTATTTATTATACGAGAAAAAGAAACAAAATATTATTTAGGAAAACATGTGCGTTAAGTTAAATCAACGCAACACACATTCCTTTTTATGCTACAAGTAGTACCTATACTATAATAACATATTTTTTTCTTCTACATAACAGAACAAAACTTACAGTTATCTTTATAATATGTCAACAAGGCTGGTCAATAAGGCTGGTCACTCGGGGTAACTAGATTAGACAAAATCCGATATGAATACATCAGAGGAACTATGAAAGTTGCCCCGATTGACCTTAAAGCGAGAGAGGCCCGACTTCGGTGGTATGGACTCGTGCAGAGAAGGAACGAGGATTCCGCTCTGAGGAGGGCAACAACTGTGGAAGAACCAAGAAAGAGATGACGACCAAAGAAGTCCCTTGAGGAGACCATCAGAGGGGACATATGGAACACTTGGAGCTTACTCCAGAAGACTGCCTTGATCGGAGCAGATGGAGAGAGAGGATCCGAGCCGCCGACCCCTAATAAATGAGATATGGTGCAAAGAAGAGAGAATAAGGTTTGGACATCTGGGATTATCTGAAATTGAACAAGTGCAACAAGAAAGTAATAATAAAGTATAAGTACTTTATTATCAAAAGTTTTTATTAAAAACCATTGTTAGGCATTGATTTTTAATACAATTGCAAAATTAATGTAACTAAGAGAAAGTCGAGAAGTCATATAATAGAAATAGTTGATTTGGATTAATAGCAACACTACTATCTATTCATCAGGTGGTAATCCAATACATTGGAAGATACCGGACAAACTAACCTATAGTTATTCAATTACAAAAGTTAGAGAAACAAAAAACAAAAGCCAGACAAAAGCTAAGCAAACTAAAAACAAAAGGCAAACAATTAAACAAATGAACTACTACAAATACCGTGTGTTTAGAAACGAAATGTAATACACAATCAAACATTGCGCATACGAACATGGCCACTGGCGCATGGCTTCAATAATAATTTGTAGGTATGTGATCGATACGAGATTTTGAACCCCATTTTTTTGAACAAATGTAAACAATTCATCTCCCTTTGTTGGCTGAGTACAAGTGTGGTAGAGTTAGGTGTACTTTTATAGATCAGGGGACATGAATCTTTAGTCGATTGGGGATAAATGCACCTGAACTGTACTTACTATGTTCAATCAAAAAATTAATGGGGTTAAACCCATGCCCAACTCAATAAACCATATTATTATGCAGGTGTATGGACTGTGGAGCCTGCTTTCTTACAGTGAACCTATTGACTCTAAGGATAACTTTAAAATAAGGATATTATTACTGGATTCTAATAATTTATAACGAAATGATGACATATTTATTTTCATTAAATTTAAATTTCATTAAGGGTAAACCCACCTCCACCCCTGGATGTTTCAGTATATCATCCAGTCTTTTAAGCAAAACATTTTTTCAGAGGAGGGCTCAAGGTTCGCCAGAAGGGTTCCCCTCAACAAACCCCTCCCGAAACTACTCTGAACACCCTTAATGTTCCTTGGAGGAGACTCTCACTGCAAGGATCTACACACTACTACATTTTTTTTCTTAGAAACTATATCATCTTACAATTACGTATTTCTACGTACTTATTATGGTTACATTGTACATCACATCAATTATAACATTAATTTACAATAATAGCTTATTGTCTGAATTTAAAAGTATTATATTCAGTCGCCGATTCATCCCTTCCTTCCTATTTAAATATGGCACGCACCCGTCTACGGGTGATTTTGCCAGTCGCCGATTCATCGAGTGTGAAGAAATCTTCCGGGTTTCCTCCATACGCTGTGAGACAGCACTCCGACACAACAAGGCTCTCAATCTGCCTCACTGCACCGCGATCACATCTTGGAGAATCCGATCTTGGAGAATGTTGTTGAAAGAATACAAACATAAGTTTGCATTCTTTCAAAAACATTGATTGGTGACTTGACAGAGCCCGACACAGATGGATCAACATTTAAAACAGACAAATCTGTTTGTAACGGGAAAATGAATGGCATTTCATTTTACCTTTACGTTTGTAAATGAGAAATGTAAAAAAAAAAAAAAATCCGAAACGAAATGGAAGGGCCTAGCGTGATGGTGAAGAGACATGTGTCCAGCGTTTTTTTGGAAACTGGCTGCCCATATTATATTGACAGAACACAAAATATTCTGATGTGATTTTGTTCAGCACGCGTATGTGAAGGTTCCTCACACCTGTGATTAAAGGTAGCTAGTATTTTATGAATATTATGTAGAGAATGTAGTGTAATATAAGAACGACCATCACGAATGAACAAGTGTGTATCCGCTGTAACCCATTTGGATGTTTAAGCAGGGGGGTATGAGGGGTTATTGACAGTAAAATGAGATGAAGAAGGGGACTCCGAGAGAGAAGGTTTCCGCACTTGTTCTCAAACTATCTTTTTTCAACTTGTAATCATCATCAATGTTAACAATTAATTTCATCTCAAGTAGCAATGAATAAAGACAAGAACGGCACCATCACATTCATCTGTCATCGTTTAACTTGTTCGTCTATTGTTAATTGTGATGCACCAAATCTTCATCCAGCAAATCCTAAAAATTATACCTACCTAACTAATTAACTAGAAAGATTGGAAATTCCAGATCTTCAAATCCTAAAGCAGAGACTAATGTCAATGTTTTGCCACCACGGCACCTGCTAATTTTATCGATTACGTGATCAAGCTGAAATGTCTCATCTTTCAAAGTTAATTAATTAAATTTGTGTCATTTGATCGCCTTATTTTTAACTTTTAACAAATGGCCATAAGGTCATCTTGATAAATATTCAAATACTTAATACATCCACGTCACAAAAAGCACCAGGTATAATAAATCAAAGAAACAAATAATACAAACACAAGTGAAAAACAATCAAGAACTCATCTTATATAAAAAAAGCAATTCAATTGATATTTGAGAGACTATGATATTGTTCACCATGGGGTATAACACAAAGAGAAACAGGTTTCCTACTGCGGGCGCGGGATCTTCAAGGATACCATTACGGAACTACAATCATAGTAGCTACCTGCTACATACACACGAGTATAGAAGAGAGAACATAGCTAGCATAATAATATGCATGCCCTGCCCTGTTGTACCCAGTACCAGCTCCATGCTATGTTGTTATGCCCTGCTACAATATCCTGATTCTTCTGACCTTATTTGGAAGTTCTTTATCTCTAGACTCCGTAATATTATGCTTCCGCATCTTTAATGGACTTCACCACTTCACGTGTCACGAACAATACTCTACTTCATACTATGAACGCTGAACTGCCAGTTCTATTTCAATAAGTACTATTAATTGTTACTATTGAATTTTTGTAAGTAATAATTTGTTATATTGACCTAACCACGATTTCCACGTTATTAACGAGTAATTATTGTTAAGAGTGTGCATACCGACATTTCAAAAATTTCTAAAAACGGGAGACCTTCTATCTCGACAACCGTTACTAAATATGCTTTGGAACAAAATAGGGTAGATGCATTGAACCTTTATCTAGGGAATAACCGTAAAAGATTTTTTATATCTTGTATAGATTTCTCAAAAAAAAAATTAAAAACACCTCTGTACTTTTTTCGGAAAGACGAAAACTCGTTTCCCGAAAGTCGCGGAGTAAAAATTCTTTTTTGTACTGATAATATGCATCAAAATCTAGGGAATAACCGTAAAAGTTTTTTGATAGACGCAAAATTAACCCCAAAAAATGGAAAAAACGCTATTTTTACCATTTTATCATGCGATTGTCGCGCGATTTTGAACCTTAATGCCGTGGGAAATGTCTGTGACGTCATTCCTGGTGCCATGCCCTTAACTATTGAATTTATTGTTATCTTCTGTAATAAATATTAGTCGGCATTGTGTTAACTATACATATTTATAAGCGGAGGCAAAACTTGCCAACACACTTTTCAGTATTATCAGCCAGAAGAGTCTACATATTATGTATCATTCATGATTGACATATTTAAACACACTAGGAAGAGTTCACCTATCCAGATATCACGGATATCACAGGATACGCGGATATCACTCAACACATTTGTTTACTTTTCAATTGAATAATTAATATTGTTAGTTTAAATTATTTTCCAGGCTTGGAGGCCATGGCCTATCGATCACTTGGGTCATCAATGAAAAAAACCTGGTAAAACTACTTGGAAGAATGATGACTATGGCTGTGAACACTTTCGCAAATCTTTCGCACTTATATGATTCTTATTCTTTAATATGTTGATTCGTAGTTCTTACTTCTGCCCCATTGTCCTCGAAATCCCAATCACCCAATCACCAAGCCTTGAGACTGAGACATTTTATGTTGTCGTACAGTGGGTAAATAATAAAGCAGGAACGCATGTCTGAAATGTGCTTTCAAAAAATACTAGATTTATGTATACCATCCATCGTCTTAGGAACTATACGTCTCTCACTACAAGGATCTTAAAACACTGTCTCACTTCTTATCTCTTTTGTTCCAACATTATTTTAATTCTCTCTTAATTTCTTATTCCTATTATTTCAATGTCTGACAACTTAAAATTTTAGACTATTAGAATCCTCTTTTTTATTCCTCTTTGTAGTTTTTCTTGGAGTTTCAAATAACAAACAAGTATTTTTATGATTTTGAATTCTAATTAATCTCTAGCTATTCACAGAAATTGTTTCAGGTCAAAAACAGTTTTCCCGGTAAATAAGAAATAATGTTTAATCAATTTTATACAGTGCCTGCCTAGGTATATAAGCACCCATATGTGTCACTTTTTCCTATGTATTATTTACATAAATGCAGGGGGTTCAGTATATAACAATATTGCGCGTACATAACTAATCCTGGCACTTGGCGGGGGTAGTTTTTTATTCATCTGTCACCCTTCTTTATCCTGTCACTAGAGATTTGTTACTACTCTAGTGTAGTGGATATTATTTCAAGGTTACTTTGTCTATCCCCCCTGGGGAGCCCAACTAAACAGGTTTATTTTCCTGTTCTCAAAACATGGTGCGCTCAATGATATTGAAAATGTTTTAATTTTGTTTTCATCATTTTTTTAGGAAAGCTTTTATAGTGAAATAAAATAAGTCAACTTTACAGGTTTGTGGTCCACTTTGCAGGTGAGCAAATATGTACTTAGCTACCAAATACTTAACTATCGTAGGGGGTGGAATTGACCTGATAAACAATAATAATATTTTTTTCACCTAACTAGGTAGAGCTTATGCTAAGCTGGTTCATACACACATTCTTATAGTGCACGCTTGTCGCTAATTACCCCCATTTAAAATTACTCGAGGTGTCAGTATCTGGGTTAGTAATGCAATCGCCTGTGGGTGCGGGTTCCAATCCCTCTGAAGTCTGGTGATTTCCACATGTTTCCGTCTGCACCAAACAAATAAAATCAACCAGAACCGGTTACAAGAATTGGTGGGCCTCTGATAGGAAAAAAGCTAAACAAATAAAAAACTTATTTGACCACGATGCATATTCAAAATTCAAAATCTTTGCTGCAAAGTCGCGAACCACACTTTTGAAATCACATCAAACACAAAGTTATTGAAAAAGTACTTGTGTACTCGTATGCGAGAATGATGCAAACAGAAAGAGATCCATTTGTGATTTCAGTCCTCATAATAATAACATCTGGCTACAATGCATTGAGTGAGGTGGGTACTCTCTCTCTCCGCCTACCCTGCACTTGTTTAATGGTAATTTTAATGTAATGCAAGTTCCTGATTGTACCAAATCCCATATGGCCAGAACTTTGATGGTAAAAATCAATTACACATTATGAGTATATTGTTATATTGTCACAATGGGATGATATCATTTTTTTAAGGAGTACTTAATTATGTTTCAATTCACAAAACTCATAATTTATATTTTTTATTGCTACGCATTTGGGTTATATTTTGGTCACATTAAAAATGATAATATACTATTCCAAAGCTTTATTGTTTTTTCTTCGCTATGATCTTTTCCAGTGGATTACTTGTCAGTTACTGATGAGTTCATATGTATATCTACATTTACCGACTATTATTTTATAAAAGTTTTTGTAACATTTTTGTGTTTCTTTTCGCATTATTAATACTCTTACGTTGTCCTGTCTTAATTTTTTGCGATTAAGCAATCACAAGCTTATTTACATGTCTCAGTGTTAAAAAAAACTAAAAATAATACCTCTACAAAAATCCCAAAGGGAAAAAATTCCGGCCTTGTATCGTCAGCAGCAAGAATTGAAAGCGGCATTTTCTCCGTGGAAACTGTGCACTCCGACTAACTGCACCCATCATGTATTCAATACTCATTTAAGACTGATTTAATTTTATTATGTCATCGTTATTAAAATATACCAAATAAATTCTCAAGGTACGAACTGATTGTCCAATAACTGCAGTCTAATTGAAGACCATTGAGTGTCTACAGACTGCATCAGTAACAGAGAAGAGCTGTTTGTCCATAATACCATACCTACTTACTGCTAGCCACTGGAATCTGGACATAGGCCTCTCCTAAGCTTTTCCAGTATTGAATAGCTGCACCATTCAAAACCACTCTAAATGTTGGAACCTCATCATAACCAAGAATAGGGTGAGGATAAGTA
The DNA here is from genome assembly GCA_963576895.1 of Ceraclea dissimilis. Taxonomy (NCBI): domain Eukaryota; kingdom Metazoa; phylum Arthropoda; class Insecta; order Trichoptera; family Leptoceridae; genus Ceraclea; species Ceraclea dissimilis. Next base: position 5,447,278 of record OY756360.1, read on the forward strand.
CTAAGACTTTTTAGAATCCCGCATTTTATACGGTGATTCATTCCAAAAAAAAATCGATGCAATCTGACCACCTGAGATCTATGTAACTCATTTCAGTATGGCAGCATTACAGCAACCTAACAATAAAACAGCAGATTTATGAATGAATGTATCTAGGGGTGAAGTAATATTTGCAACTACTACAGACGGGGGATTATAAAATGGTCGATAGTTTGAACGCACGGTGTTATGTTATTATACAGCCCCTAATTTTTAATTCATCCAACATCCCCTTCCTCGTAGCTTGCAGAATAGGAAGTATATCCCCTTTTTATTTATTTTTTGATAGTGGTGACCATCGACTGGCATAAAATAGCAATATTTTGCTCGACCCTTACAATATTATGAACTATTTTTATAGATCAAATAAGTGATGATTGCGCTTACAGACAACCTGCAGATCCGACTTGATTCTATACTTACCTTTCTTCTTTCTCGCTGTTAACTTTGAGAAGATATGTATCTTTATCTGATCTGATTGCTTCATGACAGCATTTTCTTTTTGCATTTCGTCTTTCGACATCCGTTCCATACATTCCAAAATCATTTCTAAAGATGTGCATATTATTTACATCTTACATAATCTAACCTAACCCTGCCCTATAGCTTCTCATATCTTCAGTGATATGCCAATACGTGAAAGCGAAGAAATCAATAACGTTACACTGAGAAATCGGTGGAAGAAATGAGTGGGCGGGGGTTCGATCTCCAATGCCGACGTACTCCACTTAACGACACAAGCTTTTCAAGCTTACTGTGAAGTGCACAAAGGTGTATTTGGGTTTATTTCGATAAACCCAGATTCATTTAAAAAAAAAATCATGTCACACCTAATCTTAATCAGAACCCTGGATTTTATACAAGGTCATATAATAGTAAAAATGTTCATGTTCATCATTCTCTCTTGTAAACCTAACATTTCGTCACTTGGACTTGGTATGAATTGCTATATCACAGACGGTATGATACATGCGTCTATTTGTATACCTATCCTCTGATACAAACAATCCAAGCCTTGTTCTCTTATCATGTATTCTGTTTAATCGTATTGTCACCCTTATGACATAGTAACTGTATTATTATGACGCCCTCTTGAAAGTGCGATAATGGAAATACAAGTGCCTTGTACTGTACAACAAAGTTACAGTAAACGCAATGCATAAAAAAGTATCTGGATATTAAAATACATCAAGTGTTTTTGTTTTTTTTTGTTTCACTTGTACAAAATCTATATGATTTAGTTAGGCGCAGCTTCTGTGCAGCGTGAACTTAGAACTATGCACTAATCCTAAACGGTTCGAATGAACCACCAAGGAAAATATTTGTGAGTAAGTTGGAAGTTTTAATAAAAGACTTAATCTTAAACATTGCCTGCGAATACTTATTATCATAATTACTTACTTATTTCATACTTACTTACTTACTTCTGATGGCCACAAAGGTTTGTCTATAGTCAACTCCAAGAGAGTCAGGATGAATTATTCTTGTCTCCAGCAATAGATTCCCATTTAGTATACTAAAATCTTCGAAGATACTAGTTAAGTAATTTTAGAACCTACCTTCCATCAACCACAGAACTGTTTACTTGTATTTAGCATTGCATGATTATTTTTAAAAAAAGGATCTTGGCTTGGAAAAACAAATCAAATAATTTCCTTATATTTCACAATAAAGGATTGCGTCATGAAATGCAGAATACATCGACAGCACCAGAATTCGAAACCGGCACCTCCTGCTGGGGAGACCTACGTTCTAACCAAGTCAACTGCGCCAACCATTTACTCAATTTAATTTTTAATTTTGGCATCTTATATTTACTTACCTACCAATCGGTTCGATTAAATGGAGTGGTTTGTTATTTCAAAGCTTTGCATTCGATTGCCACATGTGTCTTATGAGGAAGGTACTTGTAGTTCCAGTTTCCAGAGCGGCGTGGAGACATTAGCATGCAACATTAATAAAGTCTAAAAGCTTTGCATCATTAAATATCACATCAAGCATTGCACCTGATGATGACAAGCAAAAGAGAATTTTCCAGAAACACTAAACACGGTCGCCATATAACGATTACCGTTATTGTCCCTTTCAATATTTCACCTACTATAATTAGGAACATTTGACAATGTTTACTAATTTAGTGGGTGTTAATATCTTCCATGTGTAGGTCTTCAGTTTCCAGCTCAAAGCAATGTTCAAAATTACCTTCATTCTAAATTCGTATGCGTAAATTGTCTATATCTATGAACCTACCCGAAGAATGCATTGTAGTTGCTACTGATGTTGCGAGTGTGGTCATTTCATTGAACTTACCAATACCCAATACTGTTTATTTTCAATTCGCATCCATTAATTATTTTTCTTTTTTTAAGCAACATCAGAACCGTATTTTTACCAAGTTTGCTGTTGTCACTGGTTGTTATCATACTTACTTACTTACTCGAACTTCTTACAAAACTTATTCCCTTCATCATAGATGACTTTATTTCATAAGATCCATTAAATGGAATCTTCAATCATTTTTATTTTCATTTCATTCTTGTTTTATCGATTGGTATGTCTTGTTACTATTCAAATGCATTATTTTCTTATTTCTTTCTAATGCTTCTTTCTAATGCGAACGCAATGCTTTTCATCGCAATTCGCCATTCTTCATTTTGTTTTCTGCTAAGTTGACTTGCTGCTGGTGCAAATGCATTTATCTAACAAGATTTCTCTTATCTTCTGACGTAGCCACCCATCAGTGGTTGATGCCATATGACAAAGTAATTTATCTAATTAATCATTACAATTTTATTATTCGCATAGCAATTTTATCAACAAATCCATTGCTCTCCGTATTAAACATTTGGTCACTAGTGAAGAAATGGTATTCAACAGAACATCATTATGTATCTTGTTTTATAATTTCTCTGTACATGTACGAGTAGGTGCAAGGACTTCTTTATTTTCTGCTTAACACTTTTTATGGCTCATCCACATGCTCGCCGACCCTCCACGTTTTTTGTGTGAATGAATTAAAAGACGTGCTGACGGGGTGATTGTCTTGGATTGTATACGTAATCAAAGGTTAGCGTCTTTTTACTCATTCACGCAAAAAACGTGGAGGGTCGGCGAGCATGTGGATGCGGCATTAGGTTACCATGAAAATACATATGTTCAAATAGGAATGAATTAAAAAAATATTTATTTTACAAAACAATTTCAATAGGAACGTCATATTATTAAAAAACACATAAAATGCACGATTAAGTAATACTTATTAATTAAACAGCGTCATTTTTTAAAAATAACCATTAAAATTAATAACAGCCCATTTCTAATATTCTATAGATAAAATTGTCTCAGTGTTTTGATTTAAAAGATTGATTTAATGATTCAGCTCTGGTCAGAGATTCGTTAATTTTCTTTTTTACTAAATTCAGTCTTTTCGGGTCAGTAATGTTATTAAGTCTCCGAAGGACGTCTTGGACAAATGCAACATTATCGACGTTGTTACAATTATCCACAACACTAAAAATCACAGGAACTGTCTGAATTTGCTGATACATTGGAACAGCACCTGGGTAACTTGATAAAATTGTATTGGGCAAATTGGATACTAGATTTGGTAAAATTGGATTTTGTACACAACCTGGTACTTGATCTGGTAATATTTTATTTTCTATTGTGATGTCTTGTTTACATATTTCGACCATAGTGTCCAAATTGTCGACTAGATATTCTATTTTCACTTCTTTACATCCAGTAAGTGTCTGTGCTTCAATATCTAATTCGACGAGTTCTTTTTTAATGTTCACCGCTTCGTCTTCAGGTTCATCGACTTGATTTTGAACAGGTGAAAGAGGATCCTGTAATAAAAGAATACTACCTTAATTATTGTTTGGATATAAAATGCAAAATCTAACTCTATGTGCCATTGGTATGTTTAGAGCCCTTCAAATTTAAATGTGGAGAATGTTATATTTCAACCTGTTTAATAATTTCAGCTTCAGGGATAGCATCATCATAATCAGCCATTTCAACTACTTCTTCTTTAATGGTAACAGGTAGAGGCTCGGCGATTCCACTTGTGCCTGGAAGATCTGCAGACGATTCAGCTAAATTTCTATCCAACATTTCCATCAATTGTTTTCGTTCCTGTGAAAATAACAAATAATTTTAAGCAACCATTATAACATTTGTGAATGGTTGGCAGGGCTTGCAGAGAAACTGAGAAGGGCTATTGTGAGAATACCTGAATATTGGAAAGCGTGTATGACAAATTGCATGAACGTGATGGAGGCAACAGTGTGTGTTAGGATAGGGCAGTCTTATGTTCTGCCCTCTCTACCTAGCCTGCAAGGGACGCGGCGTGAGGATATAGATATTCTCGTAGAATATGTTGTGATATAATCAGGAGCTGTGAAAATATAATCTTTAAAATGGAGCTAGCAATTGAAATATTAGCGTTCAAAGTGAGGATTGCCCAGAAAATTATAGTTTTCCACACTATTTTTTATCGACGGTTTCTAGACTGTAATTGTATAAAATGCAACATAAATATTTTTAGTGTACTTAAAGGTTACAGACTTGTATAATACATATATAATGTTTATACTATCGGCTTAATAAATGGTAATAATGCTCCAGGGTGATTATAAGATATTCCTTTTGCAATAAGTTCGCCCTTGAACGCACCACTACTGTAACTAATAAACATTTTTTTGTTAATAACGATTTAAATACTTATTTATTCAATATTTCGATAGTTTCTTAATATTTTTAAGCACGTCTAAAAATCCGTGTGCACAAAATCTGTATAAGACCACGATTACCTAAAATTATGTGCATAGTATAAAGGGCCGCGATTACGAAGAAAAATATTTTTTGAAAAACTCATGAAATATATTTTTCTTGTTTCTTATATGATTGAGGCTTTTTTTCAACAAAAATCAATTATGTGAATATCTACTACCTAGAGTTCAGGAGGAAGTAGGTCTGAAGTAAACAAACAGGATGTATTCCGAAAGTTAAAATCCACCCCCACGACATTTTCCCACCCCTTTTTCCCTTCCGTTTCCGGGTTCAGGGAGGGTAAACATATCAAACTTGAATTCAGAATAATAAACATCCATTATATAGTTCGGACGTCGACAGAGTAAACGTTAGTCATCATACCAAGGACTGTTTCACTTTGTCCTCTTATTAATCTCAAACTAAATAATACAGTCAGTTGCCTGGTTCAAACCCAATGTCGTCTTCAGAGTATGATGAGACATTCCCTTCGTATGGCAACCCCTACTACCACGATAGAGCAGGTCACGCTAGATATGGTCCAGCAATAACCCTGCTGATACCTATATCCTTGTGAAAGAGTTTACATACTTCTTCTTATCGTATCGGTCGGCACTCACTCACCCGCTCCCATAAAGCCACAACCTTTCCTGCGTCATCTTCTAGGGGGGAGCGATCTGCAAGGCTCTTTCCTTAGTTAATTAGTTTTCGTGAAATTTATCTAAGGAAAGTCTTCTTTAAATTTCTCTTTAGCCTCAACTGGAAGGATTTTTCTGTGCACCTTCCCTTTATGAACATCCACAAACTTTCTAAACACCTGATACCTTCCATAAATAACTACACGGTGGGGGAGATTCGGCGATGGTATGATGGATTACCGTTAATATAAAAATAAATATAATAGTTTATTTCATTCTAGTATGGTCAATGGTCATGGAAATAAATCGAGAAAATATCTTTGATTCGGTTTATTTTGTCAGTCATCACAATAGTAGGGTTAACTGGAAAAAATCGCAGTTCTGTGAAAAGTTATCCCTAGTAAACAGAGCCTTATTATGTCCAATTTCTTTTTATATGTGTGTACTTTGTTCACTTAAATAATAAATAAATAAAATAGTGACTGTATTAATTATGATTATATCTAGGTACATCACAGTAATGTTCTTCTAAATTTCTCCACGAGACGACCTCTGTGACCTTTACACAACCACATCCGCCCTCTCATACCTCCCCTCCCAAAAACCCACCTCCACGTAACATTCTACGCGGAAGTGAAACTGCCACCCCGGAAGTACACAAAACTTCGACGTAGACTTCCGGTTTTCAACATACGCGATATCTAACATGAAAGTAAAAATATTACATTTAGAAATTCTTTTATCGTCAAAGCAAAGTATTAAAATAACCGAGTGCCTACAATATCTATTGTGTTTTTCATTATGTGGCAAGAATTTCAGAAGATAAACATAATCGTAAAAGGGTATTTAAAATAGATGCTACAGTTGGTAGATGATACAATAACTTCATTACATCACTACTAATTACTATCACTACTACCCCAGGCAAGGTGGTCTGATGATATTAGGAAATGTGCCGGTGGTGGATGGATGCAGTGTGCCCAAGACAGGACGCTGTGGAGGACCAAAGGGGAGGCCTATGTCCAACAATGGACCTGAGTGGCTGCAGAAGAAATCGAAAGAAATGTATTGTTCACTATGCAACCTGTACCTATAGTAAATATGTATGGAAATTTGATTTTTGTAGTGATCTATTGAAGTTATCGTATCATATATTTATGAAACTAATGTTTTATTATTATGTTTTGTACATTATTTGAAAGAGCATAAATCAGAGAAGTTTTTTTCCAAATTTATGAATCTTGAGGCATTTTTTTTCTTAAGGAAAATCATCTCTAATGTCGTGACTCGTTTTTAAGACAACTATTTATCGAAACTTTAATCCGATATTTTTTTATCATTATTGTTTCTTTATATTGAAATGAAACTAATGAGTTTAATAGACCAAACACATATTCAAGAAACAAAAAATAATAACAGAACTGAGTAGGTACCTATACTTACGAAACTGTTGGGGAAAATCTAAAAAAAGAGCTAAAATCTCGAATAACTCGAGAACCGTGCGACTTTGGACTAAGCTAAATTTGGCTCAAAAGATTTAAAACGACCCCTACTATCATTCCTGAAGATATATCAAACAGCCTGTATAGTAGGTATGGAAAATTCACACTTTCTTTCCGAGATTTTTAAAAATATTTTCCTGATTACCGTTAAGGCCTATAAAATTCACTCTCCAAAAATTATTAAAACAAAAATATTTCCCAGCTCTCAGGAGGCTATATAGTTGTAGTCTGTTTTGTGCTCATATGTAATTGTAATGAAATAAAAAATAAAAAGACCTTGACCAGAAATATTTAGTAAAGAATTTGTTATAAAACTATTATTTCCCCGAACACGTTTAGCTAACTGCTGTCCCTTTATACGTTTTCCAACACAATAATACTTCGATGACGTGAAACCAATGAGGCAGTAACGCATGTCTGAAATGTGCTTTCAAAATATACTAGAAAAATCAAGAAAAAAATTACGATTACCAGACTTTTTGAATTTTTCAAAAATATGGAGTAGTTCCGGAGATATTAGGCGTCAAAGTTGGGGTTGCTGAAAAACGCTCGGTTTTATCAAATTCACCTCGTGACGTCACATTACCGTATGGATCTCAGCCTCTATATGGGGCTAGTATGCGCTCCATACGTTAACATTAAAAATAGTTATAATTGATTGTAATTAGTAGGATGTTAGTCCTTAAATTCAGATTGGATATGATTTTGTTTTGTTTTCTGTGTTTTTTTTTATTGTTTAATGATAATAAAGCATAATAAAGTAAAGATTTGTAAGATGACAATCTCCCAAAAGCAGATTAGTATGTAGCATAAGTAGAAACGGATTTTGTTATGAATTTCAGTTTCATGAGTGCCGAAATTCGTAGCGTGAAATTCGCAAAGTGATTATAGTACATACTTGTATAGTACCTATTACCAAATCTTCAAATCTTTTTGCTAACTTTCGCTGTTTAACAACGCTTCTCAAACTTTATTGAGATTTCACAACCTAGAGTGACGCTCAGAAATCTTAACTTGGTTGATAGTAAAAAAGTGGGAGTAAAATTACTCAGAGCAAGTATTTTTTTTATACTTAGTGAAAAATGTCGTGATTGATTTATTATTTAATGAACACAAAAATACGTTTCGCAATAATGAGTATGAAAACTGTTTTCTTATAGGTAGGTACATCATGTAGCAATATTGTTTAATGAATAAAACAAAATAAAATAAAAAAATAAAAAAGATAGCGCCGCAGGCGAAAACTAAGACATACAAAGCCTACATAAAAGAAGTAGTAATGCAGAATTAGTTTATTTTTTTGTAAAGTAAAATAAAAAAATATTACATTCAGAGTAACATGGATAACTAGCACCGCAGGCAAAATTTAGCTTTATAGTAAAAATTGTTTTTTTTTTTTGCCTGGGCGTCCTCTCCGTTGTGCTTTTTGTGTTCATATATATCTTTTCAATATAAAACAAAAGTCAAAACGAATACTAAATACCTAGGTAGTTATAGTAAAAGTTTGAGAACTACCGTTTTTTGCTAGTGACAAACTACCATTTTTTTTTTTTAGATATTGATGCTGAATGTAAAATACAATACATTTTAAATGACGGTACCATGTTCGTCCTTCCACACTACGGGGGAGAGACATACATAATACAATGCTATTGTATTATTAAAATATAAACAATGCAATAAAAACAACAAAAAAATAGACAATGTTTTACAACAATACTACCTAGAATTAAGCATATGTTCATTTATTATATTTATATTATAAGACATGGTTATAATATTAAGAACTCTATTCTATTCTATACCTTCACGCCACGTCGCGTCCCTTGCAGGGTAGGCAGGGAGGACAGAGCACCAGACAGCCCTATCCTTACACACACTCCTAGCTTCCGTCACATTCATGCAATTTGTCATACACGCTCTCCGATTCCTTTTACTCAAAACGCGTCCATCCTTGAGGATCTGGTCGACATGATCGGACCAGGTTAGTCTCGGGCGGTCGCGCTTCCTCACCCCTCATCGCTCACTCAAATATATCTTTTTTGTCATCCTGTCATCATTCATTCTCTCAACATGCCCAAACCATCTTAGTTTGTTTACTTTCATTCTTGCCACAACACCAGTCTTGCAGTCACTCATTTCCCTATTAATTCCCTTTCCCATTCCCTATTCCTAATATTAAGAACACCTAAGTAATAAGCAGAAACAGCTTCAAGGATAAAAATCTCCCTAGAAACAATAGGTACTTAAGTGTACCTACCATATTTTTACTATTTATGGTTTTATTATTAGTAGATATTTTATACCAGTTTTTTAGAAAGCACATTTTTGTATTTTACCTATCGAAAATCGTGGCGATAACGTATGTCCAAGTCATCTCGTGGACAAAATACTTCATAATACTATACTGGCCCGTTGTATGGAGAACAGAACGACAGATAATGTGACGTCATGCGCTATTTAGGTATAATCCGACCGTTTTTAAAACAGTCAAATTTGAGCCTCTGTAACTCTGCTGTTTTTCAAGATATCGAAAAAATTCCTTCAGTTTTGTAAATGTGATTTTTAGGAGAATTTTATTGAATGTTAAAAAAAATTGCGTTACTAGCTCATTCAAAACAATTCGCTAAAAATACGACGTAATACCCCACGTGACTTGAGCCCGCTACACTTTTTTTATCGGGTAGTCTGAAGCAGTGTTGCCATATATACAGATTTATCTGTATTTATACAGATTTTAGGCAACGGGAACAGAGAAATACAGATGAAAAATTTTACTCTGTTTTATACAGATTTTTGGGATTTTGGAAATTTTCTATGATAAATCAGAAGAATAAGGTAAAAAAAAATAGAGATTCGATCACATTTGTCATTTGATAATAAGTAAATAGATGAAAATCTCATTTGTAGAATAAGTAAAAATATGTACAAAAAGAAATTAGTATATTTTATGTAAGCACGAGTACTGTTATTTTCTCAAAAAGGTTAGTTTTTCAATAAACTACCATATTTTGTTTGTTTTAAAGTTTAATTTATACAGATTTTTTGCCTTTTTATACAGATTTTGGCTTGTTATAGTCTCATACAGATTTATACAGATTTCTAGACTTTGAAATACAGATTTGTATTTTAAAAGTGTGGCAACACTGGTCTGAAGTCGCAGGTCGATCCAATAGCACGCAATAACCCATTGCCCCCATGATGCTCGAGATTGTGTAGATATTTTGGATAACAATATGTGCCACAAAGGAAATTGTTGATTTAAAATTTGTTGATTTAAGGGCTTGGCACCAAGAATGACGTCACAGTCTTTTCCCACGGCATTAAGGTTCAAAATCGCGTAACATACGCTTGATAAAATGGTAAAAATAGCGTTTTCTCCATATTATGGGGTTAATTTTGCGTCTACCAAAAAACTTTTACGGTTATTCCCTAGATTTCAATGCATATTATCAGTACAAAAAAAAGTTTTACTCCGCGACTTTCGGGAAACGAGTTTCCGTCTTTCGGAAAAAAGATCAGAGGTGTTTTTAATTTATTTTTCTGAGAAATCTATACAAGATATAAAAAATCTTTTACGGTTATTCCCTAGATAAAGGTTCAATGCATCTACTCTATTTTGTTCAAAAGCATATTTAGTAACGGTTGTCGAGATATAAATAAGGTCTCCCGTTTTTAGAAATCTTTGAAATGTCGGTATGCATAGTGCATACTCTTAAATATATTTTGTGACGACGAAGTGCAAAATCGAAAAAAATTGAAAAACACCTCCGATTTTTTTTTCCGAAAGACGAAAACTCGTTTCCCGGAAGACGCGGAGTAAAAATTCTTTTTTGTACTGATAATATGCATTATAATCTAGGGAATAACCGTAAAAAAATTTTGATAGACGCAAAATTAACCCCGAAAAATGGAAAAAAACGCTATTTTTACCATTTTATCATGCGATTTTAAGCTTTAATGCCGTGGGAAATTATTGCGACGTCATTCTTGGTACCAAGCCCTTAAGTATACGATCCTACTATTTAATTAGGTAGGTCTTATTATTAAGCTTGATATTTAAATATATAAAGGTTATAAAATAATAATCACATTAATACATTAGGAAACTAGGATATTGATTTATTGTTATGCAATGCAAATAATAAAAACAATCATGACAGAAAACTAATTAATATATTTTATAGTATAAAATAATTAATGCGAATTACATCCGTTGTTTCTACCACCAAATACCGGAAGTAGTCGATAGATTAGTTAGTAGGAAACCGGATGTTTGCACTATATTTGATAGCTGCAAGCATCAATAAAATTTTACTTACGTATACAAGTCTACTTGTTGATTGTACGTAGATTGTGGAAACATAATATTATTCCGCGTAAACAATTCGTGAATGTGTTTACGGTACGGGTAAAATGCTAGTTCAACAAATAGAACGGATAATGCTTCTTCTCTTCTCTCTCTCTCTCTCAGACTTTAAATTGTGTAAACCTGGGTAAACCTAGTTTTATTTGTTTATCTAGCCTTACCCACATCATAATCATAATACATCACTAGCCCTATAATAGGAATACTGTTGTTTCTAGCTGATTCCAGACAATTTCTGGCGTGACTGGACTGAGAAAGTAAGAACTACCTCACAAATTATTGTTTCCCAGCAATAAATAATGTCATTTTAACAGCATTTGCTAAACAAAACGCTGAAAAATTACATGTTCTTATCGCAATGAGCCATGTTAGGGATAAGCTTGAGAGACAGAGTCAGAAGTAAAGAGATAAGACGTAAAAGCGAAGTCACTGAATAATAACGACCCTAAAGCAAACTGAGCTGGAGATGTGACCAGAAGCAAAGAGGGCTAGTGGAGAATTAACATGAAGACCTCGGGCTACAAATTATAGAACTGTAGGATTAAGATGGAGAGACGACAAATGTCAACCTGGATGCAGTCTGCACATCAGGGAATGGAGGCAAATGGAGGTGGCCTTTGGTGGAAGAACCTACACACGGTACACCCGAGAAGAATGGAGAAGAGATTAACAAGGACCGTGAAAATCTACAAAGCTATCAAACATAAATAAATAGATAGACCCATAAACAAGGAAAAAACGTTAATTTAAGTAAATATTAGGCAGGTCCAGGTACTAACAGAATATCATAACATCAGAAACTAAGAGAAAATGGATACACACACATTATGTACACACTCATTAGCACTTACCTCTGACTTTAGAACGATCGCAAACAGGTTTTCAAAGGACCCATTAGGTATATAATATGTATTTCACGTGAGGATTGTTGAATAGTTTCCTGGATTAGTGATATCATGTATAGTGCTTGGTCTACGTGCTAAATGAAAAAGAACACAAGAGTGCTTGCACCTCATCATAGTCAAAATAAAATTTGTGGAACTCTTAGTAAAAACACAAGAGTTTTGATACTTTCATCGACTCCCAACTAAGAAATATAAAATTTCCACCGCATTTTTCACAAAGTGAGATAACAATGCCAAATGTACTAATTTTCATTAAATAATAGTTGTCCAGAGGGCGAAAAGTATATCCAGAGGGCTAAAATTTATCTCTATTTTCCTCTATGGGGTGGAATCTTGGACCTTGCGAGCGAGGGACAAAGCTAGAGTTGTGGTGTTGGAGGCGCATGCTGCGGATCCCATGGACTGCAAGAAGGACAAATGCCGCTATCCTACAAGAACTTGGAATCACATCCAGATTGTCATCTCTACGCTTAGAAAGAATTCTCATTTTTTTGGACACCTCGCTCGCAGAGGGGGAGATAGTCTCGAGAAACTAATAATCACAGGAAGCACGCCGAGACGGAGACCCAGAGGACCATCACCTTTGCGATAAACGGACCAAGTTACGCAGACTGTTGCCCCCTTCATCTACAGGGCAGTGCATCTTGCCGAGGACAGAGCTGCGTGGCGGGGATTAGTCAAGCAACGGGTGTTTGGAGATCGCGACCCTCAGCAGTGAGGAAATCGACAAGAGAGAGAGAACAGTTGTATGTATATATATATATATTCGTATGGTGTCAGGCGCTATAAGATCACATTTAGATCCCGAAGCCACATTCTGGCCTCGGTCGTCAAGTTGTTCAGATCCTCCATCATTCCCCCAAATTTGTGGGTTGGGCATTCACGCACAATGTGGTGTAGAGTCTGCACCGCATCACCGCAATCACAAGCAGGGTCACTAATGTAGCCCCACCTGTAATATGTAAAAGTACTTATCTAATAAGGCATGTAGGTAGACGACTATATAATTTTTTGAATGGGTTGCTGCTTCCAGGAATGCCCACTGGGTAGCAGCTCATGAGTAAGGGTCTATTGTCAAATATCAAGAATATGGCCGTTGGGTACATGATTTCTGTATAACTTTTGGAAGTCGGCTAATTGATATTATTATAAAATCACGTTGGTGCAAATTATAACGTTATTACTTTGAAAAACATCAGTGGATACGTGTGGTCATTTGAGGTTATGAATTCTATGTTGACATAAAATTTGATAGTAGACCATACTTGCCAGTGCGCCCCTAGCGGCAAAAGGATAACAAACAACACGTTGACTGAATTATTGTTGTGAATTGTTGTACTGGTTTTCAGTAACCTGTAAAGGAACAGTTCACCCAAAACCAAATAACAAATTCGTCATCTTATCATCTCATGCTCATCACATCACGCCTCGACAATATTGTATTACCAAAAAAGTACTACGTAATAAATACTTAGGTATCTCAAATGACTACGTAGAATGCTTGGCTATTAATGCTAATATACTCTATAGACATGTTATTATAATTTTATGAGATCTAGTCAAGTCTTAAACACTTGGGAATTTCCGTAGGGAAACATTGATTTCATAACATAACATAACATAACAAACAATTCCAAGAATTACCTGCTGTCCTGCTAGAGCAGCCGTGTCAAACATGCAAGCCGCGGGGCGCACGCGGTCTATTGAGCACTTTTCTGCGGCCCGAATCAATTTTGAAAACAGCCATATAATATAATAAGCGTGTTAAAAACCGAAAATAAAGTACTGTTACCTATTACCATTGGTATAAAATTTGTAAACGTTGACGGATGGTTTAAATCAGGGAGGGGTTTGTTGGGGTAGCCCTACAGGCGATCCCTGAGCCCTCCTCAGTATGTATTACTTTGCACAGATATTGGATGAAATAGGAACTGGCGTTCCTGTACCATCCAAGGGTAAGTGGGAGGGAGCAACCCAGCAATTTTTAAAATGTCACATTTCGTGTTACTTCGACAAATAGCCAACTTAATCAAAGACAAAAGATGTCGAATGTTTGGCAAAAGAAGTTAACGTTTGTAGTTTTATGTAATGTCCTTTTTACTGAAAATTTAATAAATAAACTTGTCCTATAATAATACTTATTTCGTTAAGATTTTCAGTAGTTTGTCTTCTCCATGATTAGGTTTTGGGGCCCACCTATTCTACGGTCTTCATGCTTTTGGCCCATTAGTGACTTTGAGTTTGACATGGCTGTGTTTTTATTAGATTTTTATAGGTTCATTATCATTATCATTACTTCATGTCCATATCTTTAATGCGTTTTTTATATAAATATTTTATCCTCATTGGTTTTGTAGCACATCCCAAAATATCCGAGGGTCCTTCTGTCATTTTTCAAACTCCTCTCCACTAGCCTCTTAAAAAGCTCTTTTTCCCAAAAATGGTGATGTCATCAAACATTCTCAATAGCAAATATGTAATTACGAGTAATTAAAAATATTATTTTTGTGGTCAATACTTACCACAGATTTCTTCAAGTGTGCTTCAGCGCGCCGCTTTCTGAAAAAAAAACCAAAACTGTGAAAATTTCGAGATAATATGAGAATGTCAAAAAGAGCGATGTGGTTATGGTGTAGTATGGGAGTTAATAAGGAGGTGTTAGGAAATGACAAGGTCCGAGAATAATCTGGCTCGGCTTGACCATATCCACTAAATTTGAGGTGGTCGGCAGTCCGGTTGGTAACGCGCACGACTGTTAATCCAGTGGGCGCGGGTTCGATCCCCGATGCCGACCTACTCCACTTCATGACACAAGCATTTCAAGCTTACTGTGAAGTGTACAAAGGTGTATTTGGGTTTATTTCGATAGACCCAGATTCACTTAATTAAAAAAAAAAGATTCTTAAAAACGGTTGCGTAATAAGTATCCATAGTATAATATCTATAACTAGACGATGTGTGAGTGAGTATGAGCGAGTGATGTGTGAGTGAGTATGCATATTGGTTCAACTCACAGGTGCTTACTCCATTAGTGAGTATGTATTTAAATAAGCTATTAGATACCTAGGTGTGAGTAGAAAATAGATATACGTACAGTACAGATACAACAGAATATGTGATTCATAACAAACTCGTTCTTGTACCAATAAGCGTATGTATACAATAATAAATATACGCGGGTGTGTACCTGCCGGAGGTGCTGTGGATGTCATTTTCTTGATGCGAATGTTTGTCGATTCGACACTAATATCGATTTTGGCATGTCACGCGCCCTTTCACCCCATATCGCACAGTGTGTCTTTTCAGATAATTAGTCGTATATTACACTGTTAATCGTATGTTGGAACATAAACAAATACAGCAGAGTCTCTATAATCCGAACACTGGAAATATATACCCTGTTCGGATGTACGAAGCGTTCGGATTATAGTGTGTAGACATTTTGAAAGGCATTTTTCTAAATAAAACAAAAATATTTTACACTAAGAGTATAATGCATTTATTTAAGTATGTATGTTAGATACAAGGCTTTTTTTAAGGAGTCCCGATGTAGTGCTTTGATGAGTAGTGTTTAGCGACAGAGACTGTGAGAAACGGCGGTTGCGAGGTCCTTCGGATTATAGAGGCGTTCGAATTAGCTGGGGTTCGGATTATCGAGGCTCTGCTGTAGACACCTACCCATATACCTACATTTTAAATATTTTTATATCTTTATATCATCATCATCATCATCCATGCCGGTCCCTCATTCCTGAGGATCGTGACCTTCATGTAGTATTTGATTCAGCAGTCTGGCCCACCCCGGTCTGTCCTCCCCAAAAAAGAAAAATTTTGCGAATTTCTTGCTTAGGAAGAATTCGTATTTTAGTGTTTTTGACAGGAATAGTGTTTTCTACGTTATTTCGAAACGTCCTAAATGAACCGTAGCTATGTAGCTATAAAATACTCTGCTAAAAGGCTCTGCGAATGGCTGATACAAGAACTCGCTTGCAATCTATATATAGGGTGTTTCTTTTGAATAGGCACACTTTTAAGATGAAATTAAACGTATTAAAATCATGGTAATGTTCATAAAAATAGCTTTATTTAAAAGATTATTTTATACCATTAATGCTTTAATATGATTTCGGGCATATGTGCGCCGCGGTTGGCTCGAAGGAAGCATAATCTGGAAGTCCAATTTTCGACGACTTTCTCAAGCAGCTGAGGCCGTATATCGCTAATAACTCTGCGAATGTTGGCTTCCAAGTGATCCAATGTCTCAGGTTTATCTGTGTAGACCCCCTAGTAGACTTCACATATCCCCACAGAAAATAATCCATAGGGGTGAGATCACACGATCGTGGAGGCCAATTAACCGAACCATTACGTGAAATTATGAGCCGATCGAATGTTTCCCGTAATAACCTGATTGTGTCGCTGTTGGTCATCGTATTGAAACCAAAGTTATTGCACATTAATGCCATTTAATTAGGGAACAATAAGCGCTCTCCATTGACTGTAACTTTCCGACCGCCAGCATCTTTGAAGAAATATGGGACAATGATTCCACAGTAAACAGTGAGTTTTTGTGGATTTGACGGCGTCTCAGAAAAGGCTCCTAGAAAGGAATACCCGTGCATATATGCCCGAAATCGTATTAAAACATAAATGGTAAACTCCCATCTTTCCAATGAAGCTATTTTTATGGACATCACCATGATTTTAATACGTTTAATTTCATTTTAAAAGTGTGCCTATTCAAAAGAAACACCCTATATATATATATATATATATATATGAAGGTTTGATTTTACTCCATTTCACTGTGAACCATATATATATATATATATATATATATATATATATATATATATATTGGATGTAAAATCATGAGTTTCTGCACATTTAAAATTATCTGATCAAATAAAATACATAAAAAAAATCTCTTCTCCATTCTTCTCGGGTGTACCGTATGTAGATTGTCGATGTGTTCGAGCTTTCGACCTACTTGCTGACACCATCCTCAGGACTAATATAGTAGCTTCTTCGTTGCGATGCGTGTGTGGTGTAGCGAAGTGAAGAAGCTAGTATGTAATTTAGTCCTGAAGATGGCCACAGCAAGAGGGCAAAAGCTCTACAACATCGACAATCTACACCCGAGAAGAATGGAGAAGAGATTAACAAGGACCGTGAAAATCTACAAAGCAACAAGTACGCATCATACCTCATGACATCATTCATGAATTGAGCTCTCTTCCTCCCATGCTTAACCCTAGATTTTTTCAGTTGCTTACTACCCATGTTTTGTATGTTCTCACTTGTGCGACAGTCTGCTTAAAAATGAAACACACCTTACCCTTTCGAATGTTAAACTTGTACTGAAGAAGAAGCGGCGGACCACGGGGGAACGCCCCGCTATAGATTTGTTTCAGCTAGACTAGCGCGACACACGAACGACCGACGCGACGTGGCGAGAATAAAATGAACTACTTATGTATTAAAAAAAAGCAGGACACAAATTCAAAAAACGAAAACAGACAAACTGTTTACAACGTACTTGACAATATTTTGTGCTAAATTATATTAAACAAATTGAAAGAGTAACCAGGGAATTCTGGAATTTCAAAAATAGTTTAAAAAATAATAATTTATTATCAGTTCTATTTAAGGCCCTTAACTCGTTTGCGAAAAAGCGGTATTTCATCACCCCTCCCCGCACCCTCGGATTTTAAAATACGTTATTTTAAAACATTTATATTAGCTCTAGAAATAATAATGAAGTTATAAACCTGCCTAAAACAGCTATCTGCCATCACTTCACTCATTTTAAAAATAAAAACGCCTACGCTTATATTTTTCTTTTTATAGTATTTTTGTACACAATAATTTCGATACCACGACCCTTTTCACTCACCATCACGAAAAATTTCGCCTGCGGCGTTACGACCTCTCTTTAATACGTCTGGATCGGCCCCCTCCATAATCAAAACCTATATACACATTACTGATGAATGAACTGGTGACCAATAAAGATTTGACAATATACATACATTGAATTGATTAGAGTGTTGTGTTATGTAGGTGTAGGTTAGCTATTATATTATTATTACTGATTAGCACTTATTAATTACTGATTAGCACACCACAGCATACCTACAAATAGTACAAATCCTGTATTTATGTATTCATGACCAGTAAAACAAGACTAGTAAACACATATTAGTAGTCAGGCTAAGATAATACTAGAATATCTGGAGTTTTTTCTATCGAAATCAAATGAGGAACTGAGAAATAGCAGCCGAGCTGGCGAGACTCGTAAAACTTAAAAAGTTGTTTTGCAAAACAAGTCCCGATATTGATAAAAACAACAGGTAAAAAATTAAAAAAAAAAAACGAATAGCCACTGACCAACCATGTTAATTAAACGATGAGTTATTACTGTAATGGATAAAACAAATGGGTTTTTAATTAAAAAAAAAACTATCTGCATGTTTCGTTTTTATTCGGAAATGGCCATTACATTGAAATGACAAAACCAAATGATGGATCAGAAACGTGGATAATGGTTTATATACCTAATATACTAGTTTTTGAATGCCTGCTAGGACAGAAGACCACAATTAGGTACTCATGGAGTAAGTACGGTTTCGTTCGCGGTTCCTTTTGAAAATATGGCTTCGTCTATTGACATAATATTATTCGGCTCAGTGGGGTAACTAGGGGGGGGGCGGGGGGGAGCGGTCCGCCCCGGGCGGCGCATATCAGGGGGCGGCAAAATGGCACAACATATAAAAAAAACATCTTGATAAAACACACAGATTAAAAAAAAATCTCTGAATTTTCTAAAATTATTATAAAAATCTATTAAATTACAATAATTTTAATAAAAAAAATTACAAAAACGTACATCCGAACAGGGTATATACCCTGTTCGGATGTACGAAGCGTTCGGATTATAGTGTGTAGACATTTTGAAAGGCATTTTTCTAAATAAAACAAAAATATTTTACACTAAGAGTATAATGCATTTATTTAAGTATGTATGTTAGATACAAGGCTTTTTTTAAGGAGTCCCGATGTAGTGCTTTGATGAGTAGTGTTTAGCGACAGAGACTGTGAGAAACGGCGGTTGCGAGGTCCTTCGGATTATAGAGGCGTTCGAATTAGCTGGGGTTCGGATTATCGAGGCTCTGCTGTAGACACCTACCCATATACCTACATTTTAAATATTTTTATATCTTTATATCATCATCATCATCATCCATGCCGGTCCCTCATTCCTGAGGATCGTGACCTTCATGTAGTATTTGATTCAGCAGTCTGGCCCACCCCGGTCTGTCCTCCCCAAAAAAGAAAAATTTTGCGAATTTCTTGCTTAGGAAGAATTCGTATTTTAGTGTTTTTGACAGGAATAGTGTTTTCTACGTTATTTCGAAACGTTCCTAAATGAACCGTAGCTATGTAGCTATAAAATACTCTGCTAAAAGGCTCTGCGAATGGCTGATACAAGAACTCGCTTGCAATCTATATATAGGGTGTTTCTTTTGAATAGGCACACTTTTAAGATGAAATTAAACGTATTAAAATCATGGTAATGTTCATAAAAATAGCTTTATTTAAAAGATTATTTTATACCATTAATGCTTTAATATGATTTCGGGCATATGTGCGCCGCGGTTGGCTCGAAGGAAGCATAATCTGGAAGTCCAATTTTCGACGACTTTCTCAAGCAGCTGAGGCCGTATATCGCTAATAACTCTGCGAATGTTGGCTTCCAAGTGATCCAATGTCTCAGGTTTATCTGTGTAGACCCCCTAGTAGACTTCACATATCCCCACAGAAAATAATCCATAGGGGTGAGATCACACGATCGTGGAGGCCAATTAACCGAACCATTACGTGAAATTATGAGCCGATCGAATGTTTCCCGTAATAACCTGATTGTGTCGCTGTTGGCCATCGTATTGAAACCAAAGTTATTGCACATTAATGCCATTTAATTAGGGAACAATAAGCGCTCTCCATTGACTGTAACTTTCCGACCGCCAGCATCTTTGAAGAAATATGGGACAATGATTCCACAGTAAACAGTGAGTTTTTGTGGATTTGACGGCGTCTCAGAAAAGGCTCCTAGAAAGGAATACCCGTGCATATATGCCCGAAATCGTATTAAAACATAAATGGTAAACTCCCATCTTTCCAATGAAGCTATTTTTATGGACATCACCATGATTTTAATACGTTTAATTTCATTTTAAAAGTGTGCCTATTCAAAAGAAACACCCTATATATATATATATATATATATGAAGGTTTGATTTTACTCCATTTCACTGTGAACCATATATATATATATATATATATATATATATATATATATATATTGGATGTAAAATCATGAGTTTCTGCACATTTAAAATTATCTGATCAAATAAAATACATAAAAAAAATCTCTTCTCCATTCTTCTCGGGTGTACCGTATGTAGATTGTCGATGTGTTCGAGCTTTCGACCTACTTGCTGACACCATCCTCAGGACTAATATAGTAGCTTCTTCGTTGCGATGCGTGTGTGGTGTAGCGAAGTGAAGAAGCTAGTATGTAATTTAGTCCTGAAGATGGCCACAGCAAGAGGGCAAAAGCTCTACAACATCGACAATCTACACCCGAGAAGAATGGAGAAGAGATTAACAAGGACCGTGAAAATCTACAAAGCAACAAGTACGCATCATACCTCATGACATCATTCATGAATTGAGCTCTCTTCCTCCCATGCTTAACCCTAGATTTTTTCAGTTGCTTACTACCCATGTTTTGTATGTTCTCACTTGTGCGACAGTCTGCTTAAAAATGAAACACACCTTACCCTTTCGAATGTTAAACTTGTACTGAAGAAGAAGCGGCGGACCACGGGGGAACGCCCCGCTATAGATTTGTTTCAGCTAGACTAGCGCGACACACGAACGACCGACGCGACGTGGCGAGAATAAAATGAACTACTTATGTATTAAAAAAAAGCAGGACACAAATTCAAAAAACGAAAACAGACAAACTGTTTACAACGTACTTGACAATATTTTGTGCTAAATTATATTAAACAAATTGAAAGAGTAACCAGGGAATTCTGGAATTTCAAAAATAGTTTAAAAAATAATAATTTATTATCAGTTCTATTTAAGGCCCTTAACTCGTTTGCGAAAAAGCGGTATTTCATCACCCCTCCCCGCACCCTCGGATTTTAAAATACGTTATTTTAAAACATTTATATTAGCTCTAGAAATAATAATGAAGTTATAAACCTGCCTAAAACAGCTATCTGCCATCACTTCACTCATTTTAAAAATAAAAACGCCTACGCTTATATTTTTCTTTTTATAGTATTTTTGTACACAATAATTTCGATACCACGACCCTTTTCACTCACCATCACGAAAAATTTCGCCTGCGGCGTTACGACCTCTCTTTAATACGTCTGGATCGGCCCCCTCCATAATCAAAACCTATATACACATTACTGATGAATGAACTGGTGACCAATAAAGATTTGACAATATACATACATTGAATTGATTAGAGTGTTGTGTTATGTAGGTGTAGGTTAGCTATTATATTATTATTACTGATTAGCACTTATTAATTACTGATTAGCACACCACAGCATACCTACAAATAGTACAAATCCTGTATTTATGTATTCATGACCAGTAAAACAAGACTAGTAAACACATATTAGTAGTCAGGCTAAGATAATACTAGAATATCTGGAGTTTTTTCTATCGAAATCAAATGAGGAACTGAGAAATAGCAGCCGAGCTGGCGAGACTCGTAAAACTTAAAAAGTTGTTTTGCAAAACAAGTCCCGATATTGATAAAAACAACAGGTAAAAAATTAAAAAAAAAAAACGAATAGCCACTGACCAACCATGTTAATTAAACGATGAGTTATTACTGTAATGGATAAAACAAATGGGTTTTTAATTAAAAAAAAAACTATCTGCATGTTTCGTTTTTATTCGGAAATGGCCATTACATTGAAATGACAAAACCAAATGATGGATCAGAAACGTGGATAATGGTTTATATACCTAATATACTAGTTTTTGAATGCCTGCTAGGACAGAAGACCACAATTAGGTACTCATGGAGTAAGTACGGTTTCGTTCGCGGTTCCTTTTGAAAATATGGCTTCGTCTATTGACATAATATTATTCGGCTCAGTGGGGTAACTAGGGGGGGGCGGGGGGGAGCGGTCCGCCCCGGGCGGCGCATATCAGGGGGCGGCAAAATGGCACAACATATAAAAAAAACATCTTGATAAAACACACAGATTAAAAAAAAATCTCTGAATTTTCTAAAATTATTATAAAAATCTATTAAATTACAATAATTTTAATAAAAAAATTTACAAAAACGTACATCCGAACAGGGTATATACCCTGTTCGGATGTACGAAGCGTTCGGATTATAGTGTGTAGACATTTTGAAAGGCATTTTTCTAAATAAAACAAAAATATTTTACACTAAGAGTATAATGCATTTATTTAAGTATGTATGTTAGATACAAGGCTTTTTTTAAGGAGTCCCGATGTAGTGCTTTGATGAGTAGTGTTTAGCGACAGAGACTGTGAGAAACGGCGGTTGCGAGGTCCTTCGGATTATAGAGGCGTTCGAATTAGCTGGGGTTCGGATTATCGAGGCTCTGCTGTAGACACCTACCCATATACCTACATTTTAAATATTTTTATATCTTTATATCATCATCATCATCATCCATGCCGGTCCCTCATTCCTGAGGATCGTGACCTTCATGTAGTATTTGATTCAGCAGTCTGGCCCACCCCGGTCTGTCCTCCCCAAAAAAGAAAAATTTTGCGAATTTCTTGCTTAGGAAGAATTCGTATTTTAGTGTTTTTGACAGGAATAGTGTTTTCTACGTTATTTCGAAACGTTCCTAAATGAACCGTAGCTATGTAGCTATAAAATACTCTGCTAAAAGGCTCTGCGAATGGCTGATACAAGAACTCGCTTGCAATCTATATATAGGGTGTTTCTTTTGAATAGGCACACTTTTAAGATGAAATTAAACGTATTAAAATCATGGTAATGTTCATAAAAATAGCTTTATTTAAAAGATTATTTTATACCATTAATGCTTTAATATGATTTCGGGCATATGTGCGCCGCGGTTGGCTCGAAGGAAGCATAATCTGGAAGTCCAATTTTCGACGACTTTCTCAAGCAGCTGAGGCCGTATATCGCTAATAACTCTGCGAATGTTGGCTTCCAAGTGATCCAATGTCTCAGGTTTATCTGTGTAGACCCCCTAGTAGACTTCACATATCCCCACAGAAAATAATCCATAGGGGTGAGATCACACGATCGTGGAGGCCAATTAACCGAACCATTACGTGAAATTATGAGCCGATCGAATGTTTCCCGTAATAACCTGATTGTGTCGCTGTTGGCCATCGTATTGAAACCAAAGTTATTGCACATTAATGCCATTTAATTAGGGAACAATAAGCGCTCTCCATTGACTGTAACTTTCCGACCGCCAGCATCTTTGAAGAAATATGGGACAATGATTCCACAGTAAACAGTGAGTTTTTGTGGATTTGACGGCGTCTCAGAAAAGGCTCCTAGAAAGGAATACCCGTGCATATATGCCCGAAATCGTATTAAAACATAAATGGTAAACTCCCATCTTTCCAATGAAGCTATTTTTATGGACATCACCATGATTTTAATACGTTTAATTTCATTTTAAAAGTGTGCCTATTCAAAAGAAACACCCTATATATATATATATATATATGAAGGTTTGATTTTACTCCATTTCACTGTGAACCATATATATATATATATATATATATATATATATATATTGGATGTAAAATCATGAGTTTCTGCACATTTAAAATTATCTGATCAAATAAAATACATAAAAAAAATCTCTTCTCCATTCTTCTCGGGTGTACCGTATGTAGATTGTCGATGTGTTCGAGCTTTCGACCTACTTGCTGACACCATCCTCAGGACTAATATAGTAGCTTCTTCGTTGCGATGCGTGTGTGGTGTAGCGAAGTGAAGAAGCTAGTATGTAATTTAGTCCTGAAGATGGCCACAGCAAGAGGGCAAAAGCTCTACAACATCGACAATCTACACCCGAGAAGAATGGAGAAGAGATTAACAAGGACCGTGAAAATCTACAAAGCAACAAGTACGCATCATACCTCATGACATCATTCATGAATTGAGCTCTCTTCCTCCCATGCTTAACCCTAGATTTTTTCAGTTGCTTACTACCCATGTTTTGTATGTTCTCACTTGTGCGACAGTCTGCTTAAAAATGAAACACACCTTACCCTTTCGAATGTTAAACTTGTACTGAAGAAGAAGCGGCGGACCACGGGGGAACGCCCCGCTATAGATTTGTTTCAGCTAGACTAGCGCGACACACGAACGACCGACGCGACGTGGCGAGAATAAAATGAACTACTTATGTATTAAAAAAAAGCAGGACACAAATTCAAAAAACGAAAACAGACAAACTGTTTACAACGTACTTGACAATATTTTGTGCTAAATTATATTAAACAAATTGAAAGAGTAACCAGGGAATTCTGGAATTTCAAAAATAGTTTAAAAAATAATAATTTATTATCAGTTCTATTTAAGGCCCTTAACTCGTTTGCGAAAAAGCGGTATTTCATCACCCCTCCCCGCACCCTCGGATTTTAAAATACGTTATTTTAAAACATTTATATTAGCTCTAGAAATAATAATGAAGTTATAAACCTGCCTAAAACAGCTATCTGCCATCACTTCACTCATTTTAAAAATAAAAACGCCTACGCTTATATTTTTCTTTTTATAGTATTTTTGTACACAATAATTTCGATACCACGACCCTTTTCACTCACCATCACGAAAAATTTCGCCTGCGGCGTTACGACCTCTCTTTAATACGTCTGGATCGGCCCCCTCCATAATCAAAACCTATATACACATTACTGATGAATGAACTGGTGACCAATAAAGATTTGACAATATACATACATTGAATTGATTAGAGTGTTGTGTTATGTAGGTGTAGGTTAGCTATTATATTATTATTACTGATTAGCACTTATTAATTACTGATTAGCACACCACAGCATACCTACAAATAGTACAAATCCTGTATTTATGTATTCATGACCAGTAAAACAAGACTAGTAAACACATATTAGTAGTCAGGCTAAGATAATACTAGAATATCTGGAGTTTTTTCTATCGAAATCAAATGAGGAACTGAGAAATAGCAGCCGAGCTGGCGAGACTCGTAAAACTTAAAAAGTTGTTTTGCAAAACAAGTCCCGATATTGATAAAAACAACAGGTAAAAAATTAAAAAAAAAAAACGAATAGCCACTGACCAACCATGTTAATTAAACGATGAGTTATTACTGTAATGGATAAAACAAATGGGTTTTTAATTAAAAAAAAAACTATCTGCATGTTTCGTTTTTATTCGGAAATGGCCATTACATTGAAATGACAAAACCAAATGATGGATCAGAAACGTGGATAATGGTTTATATACCTAATATACTAGTTTTTGAATGCCTGCTAGGACAGAAGACCACAATTAGGTACTCATGGAGTAAGTACGGTTTCGTTCGCGGTTCCTTTTGAAAATATGGCTTCGTCTATTGACATAATATTATTCGGCTCAGTGGGGTAACTAGGGGGGGGGCGGGGGGGAGCGGTCCGCCCCGGGCGGCGCATATCAGGGGGCGGCAAAATGGCACAACATATAAAAAAAACATCTTGATAAAACACACAGATTAAAAAAAAATCTCTGAATTTTCTAAAATTATTATAAAAATCTATTAAATTACAATAATTTTAATAAAAAAATTTACAAAAACGTACATCCGAACAGGGTATATACCCTGTTCGGATGTACGAAGCGTTCGGATTATAGTGTGTAGACATTTTGAAAGGCATTTTTCTAAATAAAACAAAAATATTTTACACTAAGAGTATAATGCATTTATTTAAGTATGTATGTTAGATACAAGGCTTTTTTTAAGGAGTCCCGATGTAGTGCTTTGATGAGTAGTGTTTAGCGACAGAGACTGTGAGAAACGGCGGTTGCGAGGTCCTTCGGATTATAGAGGCGTTCGAATTAGCTGGGGTTCGGATTATCGAGGCTCTGCTGTAGACACCTACCCATATACCTACATTTTAAATATTTTTATATCTTTATATCATCATCATCATCATCCATGCCGGTCCCTCATTCCTG
Organism: Ceraclea dissimilis; assembly: GCA_963576895.1. Classification (NCBI taxonomy): domain Eukaryota; kingdom Metazoa; phylum Arthropoda; class Insecta; order Trichoptera; family Leptoceridae; genus Ceraclea; species Ceraclea dissimilis. The sequence continues at coordinate 5,473,776 of OY756360.1, forward strand.
AGGATCGTGACCTTCATGTAGTATTTGATTCAGCAGTCTGGCCCACCCCGGTCTGTCCTCCCCAAAAAAGAAAAATTTTGCGAATTTCTTGCTTAGGAAGAATTCGTATTTTAGTGTTTTTGACAGGAATAGTGTTTTCTACGTTATTTCGAAACGTTCCTAAATGAACCGTAGCTATGTAGCTATAAAATACTCTGCTAAAAGGCTCTGCGAATGGCTGATACAAGAACTCGCTTGCAATCTATATATAGGGTGTTTCTTTTGAATAGGCACACTTTTAAGATGAAATTAAACGTATTAAAATCATGGTAATGTTCATAAAAATAGCTTTATTTAAAAGATTATTTTATACCATTAATGCTTTAATATGATTTCGGGCATATGTGCGCCGCGGTTGGCTCGAAGGAAGCATAATCTGGAAGTCCAATTTTCGACGACTTTCTCAAGCAGCTGAGGCCGTATATCGCTAATAACTCTGCGAATGTTGGCTTCCAAGTGATCCAATGTCTCAGGTTTATCTGTGTAGACCCCCTAGTAGACTTCACATATCCCCACAGAAAATAATCCATAGGGGTGAGATCACACGATCGTGGAGGCCAATTAACCGAACCATTACGTGAAATTATGAGCCGATCGAATGTTTCCCGTAATAACCTGATTGTGTCGCTGTTGGCCATCGTATTGAAACCAAAGTTATTGCACATTAATGCCATTTAATTAGGGAACAATAAGCGCTCTCCATTGACTGTAACTTTCCGACCGCCAGCATCTTTGAAGAAATATGGGACAATGATTCCACAGTAAACAGTGAGTTTTTGTGGATTTGACGGCGTCTCAGAAAAGGCTCCTAGAAAGGAATACCCGTGCATATATGCCCGAAATCGTATTAAAACATAAATGGTAAACTCCCATCTTTCCAATGAAGCTATTTTTATGGACATCACCATGATTTTAATACGTTTAATTTCATTTTAAAAGTGTGCCTATTCAAAAGAAACACCCTATATATATATATATATATATATATATATATATATATATGAAGGTTTGATTTTACTCCATTTCACTGTGAACCATATATATATATATATATATATATTGGATGTAAAATCATGAGTTTCTGCACATTTAAAATTATCTGATCAAATAAAATACATAAAAAAAATCTCTTCTCCATTCTTCTCGGGTGTACCGTATGTAGATTGTCGATGTGTTCGAGCTTTCGACCTACTTGCTGACACCATCCTCAGGACTAATATAGTAGCTTCTTCGTTGCGATGCGTGTGTGGTGTAGCGAAGTGAAGAAGCTAGTATGTAATTTAGTCCTGAAGATGGCCACAGCAAGAGGGCAAAAGCTCTACAACATCGACAATCTACACCCGAGAAGAATGGAGAAGAGATTAACAAGGACCGTGAAAATCTACAAAGCAACAAGTACGCATCATACCTCATGACATCATTCATGAATTGAGCTCTCTTCCTCCCATGCTTAACCCTAGATTTTTTCAGTTGCTTACTACCCATGTTTTGTATGTTCTCACTTGTGCGACAGTCTGCTTAAAAATGAAACACACCTTACCCTTTCGAATGTTAAACTTGTACTGAAGAAGAAGCGGCGGACCACGGGGGAACGCCCCGCTATAGATTTGTTTCAGCTTGACTAGCGCGACACACGAACGACCGACGCGACGTGGCGAGAATAAAATGAACTACTTATGTATTAAAAAAAAGCAGGACACAAATTCAAAAAACGAAAACAGACAAACTGTTTACAACGTACTTGACAATATTTTGTGCTAAATTATATTAAACAAATTGAAAGAGTAACCAGGGAATTCTGGAATTTCAAAAATAGTTTAAAAAATAATAATTTATTATCAGTTCTATTTAAGGCCCTTAACTCGTTTGCGAAAAAGCGGTATTTCATCACCCCTCCCCGCACCCTCGGATTTTAAAATACGTTATTTTAAAACATTTATATTAGCTCTAGAAATAATAATGAAGTTATAAACCTGCCTAAAACAGCTATCTGCCATCACTTCACTCATTTTAAAAATAAAAACGCCTACGCTTATATTTTTCTTTTTATAGTATTTTTGTACACAATAATTTCGATACCACGACCCTTTTCACTCACCATCACGAAAAATTTCGCCTGCGGCGTTACGACCTCTCTTTAATACGTCTGGATCGGCCCCCTCCATAATCAAAACCTATATACACATTACTGATGAATGAACTGGTGACCAATAAAGATTTGACAATATACATACATTGAATTGATTAGAGTGTTGTGTTATGTAGGTGTAGGTTAGCTATTATATTATTATTACTGATTAGCACTTATTAATTACTGATTAGCACACCACAGCATACCTACAAATAGTACAAATCCTGTATTTATGTATTCATGACCAGTAAAACAAGACTAGTAAACACATATTAGTAGTCAGGCTAAGATAATACTAGAATATCTGGAGTTTTTTCTATCGAAATCAAATGAGGAACTGAGAAATAGCAGCCGAGCTGGCGAGACTCGTAAAACTTAAAAAGTTGTTTTGCAAAACAAGTCCCGATATTGATAAAAACAACAGGTAAAAAATTTAAAAAAAAAAACGAATAGCCACTGACCAACCATGTTAATTAAACGATGAGTTATTACTGTAATGGATAAAACAAATGGGTTTTTAATTAAAAAAAAAACTATCTGCATGTTTCGTTTTTATTCGGAAATGGCCATTACATTGAAATGACAAAACCAAATGATGGATCAGAAACGTGGATAATGGTTTATATACCTAATATACTAGTTTTTGAATGCCTGCTAGGACAGAAGACCACAATTAGGTACTCATGGAGTAAGTACGGTTTCGTTCGCGGTTCCTTTTGAAAATATGGCTTCGTCTATTGACATAATATTATTCGGCTCAGTGGGGTAACTAGGGGGGGGGCGGGGGGGAGCGGTCCGCCCCGGGCGGCGCATATCAGGGGGCGGCAAAATGGCACAACATATAAAAAAAACATCTTGATAAAACACACAGATTAAAAAAAAATCTCTGAATTTTCTAAAATTATTATAAAAATCTATTAAATTACAATAATTTTAATAAAAAAATTTGCCTGCGGCGCTAATTAATCCTGTTCGCGTCTTAGGTAGATATTATTTATAGGTGCTTAAATAAGTTAGATTTACGATATCTAATGCCTAAAATTTCGTCACTTCTTGCATGGTCGCTTCCCCTATACAATGCCTGTAACCATATGTGTTATTTAGCGAATTTCTTGCTTAGGAAGAATTCGTATTTTAGTGTTTTTGACAGGAATAGTGTTTTCTACGTTATTTCGAAACGTTCCTAAATGAACCGTAGCTATGTAGCTATAAAATACTCTGCTAAAAGGCTCTGCGAATGGCTGATACAAGAACTCGCTTGCAATCTATATATAGGGTGTTTCTTTTGAATAGGCACACTTTTAAGATGAAATTAAACGTATTAAAATCATGGTAATGTTCATAAAAATAGCTTTATTTAAAAGATTATTTTATACCATTAATGCTTTAATATGATTTCGGGCATATGTGCGCCGCGGTTGGCTCGAAGGAAGCATAATCTGGAAGTCCAATTTTCGACGACTTTCTCAAGCAGCTGAGGCCGTATATCGCTAATAACTCTGCGAATGTTGGCTTCCAAGTGATCCAATGTCTCAGGTTTATCTGTGTAGACCCCCTAGTAGACTTCACATATCCCCACAGAAAATAATCCATAGGGGTGAGATCACACGATCGTGGAGGCCAATTAACCGAACCATTACGTGAAATTATGAGCCGATCGAATGTTTCCCGTAATAACCTGATTGTGTCGCTGTTGGCCATCGTATTGAAACCAAAGTTATTGCACATTAATGCCATTTAATTAGGGAACAATAAGCGCTCTCCATTGACTGTAACTTTCCGACCGCCAGCATCTTTGAAGAAATATGGGACAATGATTCCACAGTAAACAGTGAGTTTTTGTGGATTTGACGGCGTCTCAGAAAAGGCTCCTAGAAAGGAATACCCGTGCATATATGCCCGAAATCGTATTAAAACATAAATGGTAAACTCCCATCTTTCCAATGAAGCTATTTTTATGGACATCACCATGATTTTAATACGTTTAATTTCATTTTAAAAGTGTGCCTATTCAAAAGAAACACCCTATATATATATATATATATATGAAGGTTTGATTTTACTCCATTTCACTGTGAACCATATATATATATATATATATATATATATATATATATATATATATATATATTGGATGTAAAATCATGAGTTTCTGCACATTTAAAATTATCTGATCAAATAAAATACATAAAAAAAATCTCTTCTCCATTCTTCTCGGGTGTACCGTATGTAGATTGTCGATGTGTTCGAGCTTTCGACCTACTTGCTGACACCATCCTCAGGACTAATATAGTAGCTTCTTCGTTGCGATGCGTGTGTGGTGTAGCGAAGTGAAGAAGCTAGTATGTAATTTAGTCCTGAAGATGGCCACAGCAAGAGGGCAAAAGCTCTACAACATCGACAATCTACACCCGAGAAGAATGGAGAAGAGATTAACAAGGACCGTGAAAATCTACAAAGCAACAAGTACGCATCATACCTCATGACATCATTCATGAATTGAGCTCTCTTCCTCCCATGCTTAACCCTAGATTTTTTCAGTTGCTTACTACCCATGTTTTGTATGTTCTCACTTGTGCGACAGTCTGCTTAAAAATGAAACACACCTTACCCTTTCGAATGTTAAACTTGTACTGAAGAAGAAGCGGCGGACCACGGGGGAACGCCCCGCTATAGATTTGTTTCAGCTAGACTAGCGCGACACACGAACGACCGACGCGACGTGGCGAGAATAAAATGAACTACTTATGTATTAAAAAAAAGCAGGACACAAATTCAAAAAACGAAAACAGACAAACTGTTTACAACGTACTTGACAATATTTTGTGCTAAATTATATTAAACAAATTGAAAGAGTAACCAGGGAATTCTGGAATTTCAAAAATAGTTTAAAAAATAATAATTTATTATCAGTTCTATTTAAGGCCCTTAACTCGTTTGCGAAAAAGCGGTATTTCATCACCCCTCCCCGCACCCTCGGATTTTAAAATACGTTATTTTAAAACATTTATATTAGCTCTAGAAATAATAATGAAGTTATAAACCTGCCTAAAACAGCTATCTGCCATCACTTCACTCATTTTAAAAATAAAAACGCCTACGCTTATATTTTTCTTTTTATAGTATTTTTGTACACAATAATTTCGATACCACGACCCTTTTCACTCACCATCACGAAAAATTTCGCCTGCGGCGTTACGACCTCTCTTTAATACGTCTGGATCGGCCCCCTCCATAATCAAAACCTATATACACATTACTGATGAATGAACTGGTGACCAATAAAGATTTGACAATATACATACATTGAATTGATTAGAGTGTTGTGTTATGTAGGTGTAGGTTAGCTATTATATTATTATTACTGATTAGCACTTATTAATTACTGATTAGCACACCACAGCATACCTACAAATAGTACAAATCCTGTATTTATGTATTCATGACCAGTAAAACAAGACTAGTAAACACATATTAGTAGTCAGGCTAAGATAATACTAGAATATCTGGAGTTTTTTCTATCGAAATCAAATGAGGAACTGAGAAATAGCAGCCGAGCTGGCGAGACTCGTAAAACTTAAAAAGTTGTTTTGCAAAACAAGTCCCGATATTGATAAAAACAACAGGTAAAAAATTAAAAAAAAAAAACGAATAGCCACTGACCAACCATGTTAATTAAACGATGAGTTATTACTGTAATGGATAAAACAAATGGGTTTTTAATTAAAAAAAAAACTATCTGCATGTTTCGTTTTTATTCGGAAATGGCCATTACATTGAAATGACAAAACCAAATGATGGATCAGAAACGTGGATAATGGTTTATATACCTAATATACTAGTTTTTGAATGCCTGCTAGGACAGAAGACCACAATTAGGTACTCATGGAGTAAGTACGGTTTCGTTCGCGGTTCCTTTTGAAAATATGGCTTCGTCTATTGACATAATATTATTCGGCTCAGTGGGGTAACTAGGGGGGGGGCGGGGGGGAGCGGTCCGCCCCGGGCGGCGCATATCAGGGGGCGGCAAAATGGCACAACATATAAAAAAAACATCTTGATAAAACACACAGATTAAAAAAAAATCTCTGAATTTTCTAAAATTATTATAAAAATCTATTAAATTACAATAATTTTAATAAAAAAATTTACAAAAACGTACATCCGAACAGGGTATATACCCTGTTCGGATGTACGAAGCGTTCGGATTATAGTGTGTAGACATTTTGAAAGGCATTTTTCTAAATAAAACAAAAATATTTTACACTAAGAGTATAATGCATTTATTTAAGTATGTATGTTAGATACAAGGCTTTTTTTAAGGAGTCCCGATGTAGTGCTTTGATGAGTAGTGTTTAGCGACAGAGACTGTGAGAAACGGCGGTTGCGAGGTCCTTCGGATTATAGAGGCGTTCGAATTAGCTGGGGTTCGGATTATCGAGGCTCTGCTGTAGACACCTACCCATATACCTACATTTTAAATATTTTTATATCTTTATATCATCATCATCATCATCCATGCCGGTCCCTCATTCCTGAGGATCGTGACCTTCATGTAGTATTTGATTCAGCAGTCTGGCCCACCCCGGTCTGTCCTCCCCAAAAAAGAAAAATTTTGCGAATTTCTTGCTTAGGAAGAATTCGTATTTTAGTGTTTTTGACAGGAATAGTGTTTTCTACGTTATTTCGAAACGTTCCTAAATGAACCGTAGCTATGTAGCTATAAAATACTCTGCTAAAAGGCTCTGCGAATGGCTGATACAAGAACTCGCTTGCAATCTATATATAGGGTGTTTCTTTTGAATAGGCACACTTTTAAGATGAAATTAAACGTATTAAAATCATGGTAATGTTCATAAAAATAGCTTTATTTAAAAGATTATTTTATACCATTAATGCTTTAATATGATTTCGGGCATATGTGCGCCGCGGTTGGCTCGAAGGAAGCATAATCTGGAAGTCCAATTTTCGACGACTTTCTCAAGCAGCTGAGGCCGTATATCGCTAATAACTCTGCGAATGTTGGCTTCCAAGTGATCCAATGTCTCAGGTTTATCTGTGTAGACCCCCTAGTAGACTTCACATATCCCCACAGAAAATAATCCATAGGGGTGAGATCACACGATCGTGGAGGCCAATTAACCGAACCATTACGTGAAATTATGAGCCGATCGAATGTTTCCCGTAATAACCTGATTGTGTCGCTGTTGGCCATCGTATTGAAACCAAAGTTATTGCACATTAATGCCATTTAATTAGGGAACAATAAGCGCTCTCCATTGACTGTAACTTTCCGACCGCCAGCATCTTTGAAGAAATATGGGACAATGATTCCACAGTAAACAGTGAGTTTTTGTGGATTTGACGGCGTCTCAGAAAAGGCTCCTAGAAAGGAATACCCGTGCATATATGCCCGAAATCGTATTAAAACATAAATGGTAAACTCCCATCTTTCCAATGAAGCTATTTTTATGGACATCACCATGATTTTAATACGTTTAATTTCATTTTAAAAGTGTGCCTATTCAAAAGAAACACCCTATATATATATATATATATATGAAGGTTTGATTTTACTCCATTTCACTGTGAACCATATATATATATATATATATATATATATATATATATATATATATTGGATGTAAAATCATGAGTTTCTGCACATTTAAAATTATCTGATCAAATAAAATACATAAAAAAAATCTCTTCTCCATTCTTCTCGGGTGTACCGTATGTAGATTGTCGATGTGTTCGAGCTTTCGACCTACTTGCTGACACCATCCTCAGGACTAATATAGTAGCTTCTTCGTTGCGATGCGTGTGTGGTGTAGCGAAGTGAAGAAGCTAGTATGTAATTTAGTCCTGAAGATGGCCACAGCAAGAGGGCAAAAGCTCTACAACATCGACAATCTACACCCGAGAAGAATGGAGAAGAGATTAACAAGGACCGTGAAAATCTACAAAGCAACAAGTACGCATCATACCTCATGACATCATTCATGAATTGAGCTCTCTTCCTCCCATGCTTAACCCTAGATTTTTTCAGTTGCTTACTACCCATGTTTTGTATGTTCTCACTTGTGCGACAGTCTGCTTAAAAATGAAACACACCTTACCCTTTCGAATGTTAAACTTGTACTGAAGAAGAAGCGGCGGACCACGGGGGAACGCCCCGCTATAGATTTGTTTCAGCTAGACTAGCGCGACACACGAACGACCGACGCGACGTGGCGAGAATAAAATGAACTACTTATGTATTAAAAAAAAGCAGGACACAAATTCAAAAAACGAAAACAGACAAACTGTTTACAACGTACTTGACAATATTTTGTGCTAAATTATATTAAACAAATTGAAAGAGTAACCAGGGAATTCTGGAATTTCAAAAATAGTTTAAAAAATAATAATTTATTATCAGTTCTATTTAAGGCCCTTAACTCGTTTGCGAAAAAGCGGTATTTCATCACCCCTCCCCGCACCCTCGGATTTTAAAATACGTTATTTTAAAACATTTATATTAGCTCTAGAAATAATAATGAAGTTATAAACCTGCCTAAAACAGCTATCTGCCATCACTTCACTCATTTTAAAAATAAAAACGCCTACGCTTATATTTTTCTTTTTATAGTATTTTTGTACACAATAATTTCGATACCACGACCCTTTTCACTCACCATCACGAAAAATTTCGCCTGCGGCGTTACGACCTCTCTTTAATACGTCTGGATCGGCCCCCTCCATAATCAAAACCTATATACACATTACTGATGAATGAACTGGTGACCAATAAAGATTTGACAATATACATACATTGAATTGATTAGAGTGTTGTGTTATGTAGGTGTAGGTTAGCTATTATATTATTATTACTGATTAGCACTTATTAATTACTGATTAGCACACCACAGCATACCTACAAATAGTACAAATCCTGTATTTATGTATTCATGACCAGTAAAACAAGACTAGTAAACACATATTAGTAGTCAGGCTAAGATAATACTAGAATATCTGGAGTTTTTTCTATCGAAATCAAATGAGGAACTGAGAAATAGCAGCCGAGCTGGCGAGACTCGTAAAACTTAAAAAGTTGTTTTGCAAAACAAGTCCCGATATTGATAAAAACAACAGGTAAAAAATTAAAAAAAAAAAACGAATAGCCACTGACCAACCATGTTAATTAAACGATGAGTTATTACTGTAATGGATAAAACAAATGGGTTTTTAATTAAAAAAAAAACTATCTGCATGTTTCGTTTTTATTCGGAAATGGCCATTACATTGAAATGACAAAACCAAATGATGGATCAGAAACGTGGATAATGGTTTATATACCTAATATACTAGTTTTTGAATGCCTGCTAGGACAGAAGACCACAATTAGGTACTCATGGAGTAAGTACGGTTTCGTTCGCGGTTCCTTTTGAAAATATGGCTTCGTCTATTGACATAATATTATTCGGCTCAGTGGGGTAACTAGGGGGGGGGCGGGGGGGAGCGGTCCGCCCCGGGCGGCGCATATCAGGGGGCGGCAAAATGGCACAACATATAAAAAAAACATCTTGATAAAACACACAGATTAAAAAAAAATCTCTGAATTTTCTAAAATTATTATAAAAATCTATTAAATTACAATAATTTTAATAAAAAAATTTACAAAAACGTACATCCGAACAGGGTATATACCCTGTTCGGATGTACGAAGCGTTCGGATTATAGTGTGTAGACATTTTGAAAGGCATTTTTCTAAATAAAACAAAAATATTTTACACTAAGAGTATAATGCATTTATTTAAGTATGTATGTTAGATACAAGGCTTTTTTTAAGGAGTCCCGATGTAGTGCTTTGATGAGTAGTGTTTAGCGACAGAGACTGTGAGAAACGGCGGTTGCGAGGTCCTTCGGATTATAGAGGCGTTCGAATTAGCTGGGGTTCGGATTATCGAGGCTCTGCTGTAGACACCTACCCATATACCTACATTTTAAATATTTTTATATCTTTATATCATCATCATCATCATCCATGCCGGTCCCTCATTCCTGAGGATCGTGACCTTCATGTAGTATTTGATTCAGCAGTCTGGCCCACCCCGGTCTGTCCTCCCCAAAAAAGAAAAATTTTGCGAATTTCTTGCTTAGGAAGAATTCGTATTTTAGTGTTTTTGACAGGAATAGTGTTTTCTACGTTATTTCGAAACGTTCCTAAATGAACCGTAGCTATGTAGCTATAAAATACTCTGCTAAAAGGCTCTGCGAATGGCTGATACAAGAACTCGCTTGCAATCTATATATAGGGTGTTTCTTTTGAATAGGCACACTTTTAAGATGAAATTAAACGTATTAAAATCATGGTAATGTTCATAAAAATAGCTTTATTTAAAAGATTATTTTATACCATTAATGCTTTAATATGATTTCGGGCATATGTGCGCCGCGGTTGGCTCGAAGGAAGCATAATCTGGAAGTCCAATTTTCGACGACTTTCTCAAGCAGCTGAGGCCGTATATCGCTAATAACTCTGCGAATGTTGGCTTCCAAGTGATCCAATGTCTCAGGTTTATCTGTGTAGACCCCCTAGTAGACTTCACATATCCCCACAGAAAATAATCCATAGGGGTGAGATCACACGATCGTGGAGGCCAATTAACCGAACCATTACGTGAAATTATGAGCCGATCGAATGTTTCCCGTAATAACCTGATTGTGTCGCTGTTGGCCATCGTATTGAAACCAAAGTTATTGCACATTAATGCCATTTAATTAGGGAACAATAAGCGCTCTCCATTGACTGTAACTTTCCGACCGCCAGCATCTTTGAAGAAATATGGGACAATGATTCCACAGTAAACAGTGAGTTTTTGTGGATTTGACGGCGTCTCAGAAAAGGCTCCTAGAAAGGAATACCCGTGCATATATGCCCGAAATCGTATTAAAACATAAATGGTAAACTCCCATCTTTCCAATGAAGCTATTTTTATGGACATCACCATGATTTTAATACGTTTAATTTCATTTTAAAAGTGTGCCTATTCAAAAGAAACACCCTATATATATATATATATATATATATATATATATATATATGAAGGTTTGATTTTACTCCATTTCACTGTGAACCATATATATATATATATATATATATTGGATGTAAAATCATGAGTTTCTGCACATTTAAAATTATCTGATCAAATAAAATACATAAAAAAAATCTCTTCTCCATTCTTCTCGGGTGTACCGTATGTAGATTGTCGATGTGTTCGAGCTTTCGACCTACTTGCTGACACCATCCTCAGGACTAATATAGTAGCTTCTTCGTTGCGATGCGTGTGTGGTGTAGCGAAGTGAAGAAGCTAGTATGTAATTTAGTCCTGAAGATGGCCACAGCAAGAGGGCAAAAGCTCTACAACATCGACAATCTACACCCGAGAAGAATGGAGAAGAGATTAACAAGGACCGTGAAAATCTACAAAGCAACAAGTACGCATCATACCTCATGACATCATTCATGAATTGAGCTCTCTTCCTCCCATGCTTAACCCTAGATTTTTTCAGTTGCTTACTACCCATGTTTTGTATGTTCTCACTTGTGCGACAGTCTGCTTAAAAATGAAACACACCTTACCCTTTCGAATGTTAAACTTGTACTGAAGAAGAAGCGGCGGACCACGGGGGAACGCCCCGCTATAGATTTGTTTCAGCTTGACTAGCGCGACACACGAACGACCGACGCGACGTGGCGAGAATAAAATGAACTACTTATGTATTAAAAAAAAGCAGGACACAAATTCAAAAAACGAAAACAGACAAACTGTTTACAACGTACTTGACAATATTTTGTGCTAAATTATATTAAACAAATTGAAAGAGTAACCAGGGAATTCTGGAATTTCAAAAATAGTTTAAAAAATAATAATTTATTATCAGTTCTATTTAAGGCCCTTAACTCGTTTGCGAAAAAGCGGTATTTCATCACCCCTCCCCGCACCCTCGGATTTTAAAATACGTTATTTTAAAACATTTATATTAGCTCTAGAAATAATAATGAAGTTATAAACCTGCCTAAAACAGCTATCTGCCATCACTTCACTCATTTTAAAAATAAAAACGCCTACGCTTATATTTTTCTTTTTATAGTATTTTTGTACACAATAATTTCGATACCACGACCCTTTTCACTCACCATCACGAAAAATTTCGCCTGCGGCGTTACGACCTCTCTTTAATACGTCTGGATCGGCCCCCTCCATAATCAAAACCTATATACACATTACTGATGAATGAACTGGTGACCAATAAAGATTTGACAATATACATACATTGAATTGATTAGAGTGTTGTGTTATGTAGGTGTAGGTTAGCTATTATATTATTATTACTGATTAGCACTTATTAATTACTGATTAGCACACCACAGCATACCTACAAATAGTACAAATCCTGTATTTATGTATTCATGACCAGTAAAACAAGACTAGTAAACACATATTAGTAGTCAGGCTAAGATAATACTAGAATATCTGGAGTTTTTTCTATCGAAATCAAATGAGGAACTGAGAAATAGCAGCCGAGCTGGCGAGACTCGTAAAACTTAAAAAGTTGTTTTGCAAAACAAGTCCCGATATTGATAAAAACAACAGGTAAAAAATTTAAAAAAAAAAACGAATAGCCACTGACCAACCATGTTAATTAAACGATGAGTTATTACTGTAATGGATAAAACAAATGGGTTTTTAATTAAAAAAAAAACTATCTGCATGTTTCGTTTTTATTCGGAAATGGCCATTACATTGAAATGACAAAACCAAATGATGGATCAGAAACGTGGATAATGGTTTATATACCTAATATACTAGTTTTTGAATGCCTGCTAGGACAGAAGACCACAATTAGGTACTCATGGAGTAAGTACGGTTTCGTTCGCGGTTCCTTTTGAAAATATGGCTTCGTCTATTGACATAATATTATTCGGCTCAGTGGGGTAACTAGGGGGGGGGCGGGGGGGAGCGGTCCGCCCCGGGCGGCGCATATCAGGGGGCGGCAAAATGGCACAACATATAAAAAAAACATCTTGATAAAACACACAGATTAAAAAAAAATCTCTGAATTTTCTAAAATTATTATAAAAATCTATTAAATTACAATAATTTTAATAAAAAAATTTGCCTGCGGCGCTAATTAATCCTGTTCGCGTCTTAGGTAGATATTATTTATAGGTGCTTAAATAAGTTAGATTTACGATATCTAATGCCTAAAATTTCGTCACTTCTTGCATGGTCGCTTCCCCTATACAATGCCTGTAACCATATGTGTTATTTAGCGAATTTCTTGCTTAGGAAGAATTCGTATTTTAGTGTTTTTGACAGGAATAGTGTTTTCTACGTTATTTCGAAACGTTCCTAAATGAACCGTAGCTATGTAGCTATAAAATACTCTGCTAAAAGGCTCTGCGAATGGCTGATACAAGAACTCGCTTGCAATCTATATATAGGGTGTTTCTTTTGAATAGGCACACTTTTAAGATGAAATTAAACGTATTAAAATCATGGTAATGTTCATAAAAATAGCTTTATTTAAAAGATTATTTTATACCATTAATGCTTTAATATGATTTCGGGCATATGTGCGCCGCGGTTGGCTCGAAGGAAGCATAATCTGGAAGTCCAATTTTCGACGACTTTCTCAAGCAGCTGAGGCCGTATATCGCTAATAACTCTGCGAATGTTGGCTTCCAAGTGATCCAATGTCTCAGGTTTATCTGTGTAGACCCCCTAGTAGACTTCACATATCCCCACAGAAAATAATCCATAGGGGTGAGATCACACGATCGTGGAGGCCAATTAACCGAACCATTACGTGAAATTATGAGCCGATCGAATGTTTCCCGTAATAACCTGATTGTGTCGCTGTTGGCCATCGTATTGAAACCAAAGTTATTGCACATTAATGCCATTTAATTAGGGAACAATAAGCGCTCTCCATTGACTGTAACTTTCCGACCGCCAGCATCTTTGAAGAAATATGGGACAATGATTCCACAGTAAACAGTGAGTTTTTGTGGATTTGACGGCGTCTCAGAAAAGGCTCCTAGAAAGGAATACCCGTGCATATATGCCCGAAATCGTATTAAAACATAAATGGTAAACTCCCATCTTTCCAATGAAGCTATTTTTATGGACATCACCATGATTTTAATACGTTTAATTTCATTTTAAAAGTGTGCCTATTCAAAAGAAACACCCTATATATATATATATATATATGAAGGTTTGATTTTACTCCATTTCACTGTGAACCATATATATATATATATATATATATATATATATATACATCCTACTTACTTTACGGCGTCCGTACATTGCGAAATATACGCCTTTAGAGCGTCCAGTACAATACGGCGTCCGTATACGGACGCTCTAAGGTAATCAATGTTATTTCTTGCCAGGCAGCTGACGTCATCACAGGGAATCAATATCAGCAAAAAAAATTTTGACGCCACAAAGTAACCTGCACGTACTTTTTCGTATATCATTGTATATTTTATGTTTTGAGCGTTGTGGGATAGGGGCGCTCTGTCTATATACTGTTCGTATATTTCACTTACATTCCGCCGATGATCGGGCGTCCGCTGTGAATATTTTTTTACGTGCAGCCGATGATACGGCGTCCTCGAGTTGGCAACGTCGCATTTTGAAATTAATAATAATCTACATTAGTATTTTGAAATGTTATTTGCGTTATCGAGTTGTGGACAACACATATCTGTAGACAAATAATGCATATAGTGGGTACCTACCTACCTACAAACATCTGGAGATAATAGGCGGCCCGCGCTATTGTATAAGGTTGGGGCCAATTTTAAGTACTTAATACAATAGTCGTATTATTGAAAAAATAGTATAATTATTTATTGATTAATAATGATTATAAAGATGTATTGTTATTTTATGGTGAAGTGCCATAATTTGTTGTTTAAATACTTATTATTATTACGAAACAAGTACCTACTGTTATTGTATTTAAGAGTGTGCATACCGGCATTTCATAAATTTGTAAAAACGGGAGAACTTCTATCTCGACAACCGTTACTAAATATGCTTTGGAACAAACTAGGGTAGATGCATTGAACCTTTATCTAGGGAATAACCGTAAAAGATTTTTATGTCTTGTATAGATTTCTCAAAAAAAATAAATTAAAAACACCTCTGACCTTTTTTTCGAAAGACGGAATGTCGTTGTCGCGGAGTTAATTTTTTTTGTACTGATAATATGCGTTAAAATCTAGGGAATAACCGTAAATATTTTGATGGACGAAAAATTAGCCCCAAAAAATGGAAAAAACGCTATTTCTACCATTTTATCATGCGATTGTCACGCGATTTTGAACCTTAATGCCGTGGGAAAATACTGTGACGTCATTCTTGGTGCCATGCTCTTAAAACGCGTTACTTGAAAGTTGAAATATATGTTTTTAAGTAGGTAATAAGGTAGGTATATTGTTTTACGTTTTTAGTGCAAATTCTCTATACAATAAGTAATTAAATAAAGAATCTCACGGGACCAGCAGGACTTATAGGTATGTACTTACCTATATGTGATAAATAAATAAGTAGTGACGGAAGTAAGGAATCTCTGTAAGAATAGGCTAGTTTGGCGCTATGTACTCCATACGGACATCACTGCAGATACCATAAATAAAAAAACTTTCGTTTCCATCACATACCAATATGGTGCGATGTTTTAATCATAATATTCATTAATCTACAAGAGTGCGTGCCATTTTAAGTTGTTTAGTACAATATTATTTAGATTAAAAGTGCATTCCATTATGTAACTACTTCCTGTTCAATGTCTTGGATTATGAAAAGAATCGCGTTACTGCCTAAAGCTCGTCCCAGTGGATGAAGGTAATGATTAATTCACACTGTTGTGTTAGCAGGTTAATGTATACTATAATTAAATTAATATTAACATATTGCGTTATTACGCTTTCAGTTACACTCTTTCCATATTGTTTTTGAGTGTCCTGTTTAAGGCGTGAAATCAAAAAAACACCACCCAAAAACATTTAGAACAATAAGGTTCAACACCCATTCCGAATGTCTTTCTTTACAGTGTATTACAAGTCTTTTATTTCTCATAAGTATATGTCGTGTCGTGTAAGACAATGCACATTACACTTCTACAACACAATGGCTTGACCATGTGGACCAGATTCTCAAGGACGAACAGGGACACGTGCTCTGAGTAAAATGAATCGTCTTCTCTGCCTACCCCACAAAGGATGTGGCGGGAGGGGATAGAATAGAATATAATCTCTACAATAGAAATTTATTTCGATTAGGCTATATTATACAAACTACTTTACAGTTTTTTTTGTTTCGTAAAATTCTCCATTGAAAAAAAGTCTAAATAATTATTAATTAATAATTATAGTACATATTAACCCCTTACTGCTCCCATACATTTAGTCAGTTATATGCTCCCTTGCGGCTTCGCCCGCCGGTAGTATAAATATGCGGTATTTCAGTACTCTTTTTACAAATATTCATTATTGTTGATGTGTAATATTAAAAATAATAATGTACACTTACCTATTAAAGGATTTTATACCATATTTAGGTATTTCCTTACTATTGTTCTTATAATGGGACTTATAAATCTTCTTCAAAATATGTACATACCTATACTAAAACAATTACATTATTTTAATGGTTTTCTTTCATAAAAATCACTCTCATAAAGTCATTCGCTAATGGGTCTTTCCTGGAAGTCTCGAAGTGGAGGTGGTAAATCCAAATTAGAGATTATAGTTATTTAGCGTCTTGGCTAATGAGTGTAGGTACTACCAATAAAACAATGCTATTGTTGTCGTAATTACTCATTATATTGTTGAACTCAAAATAAATGGCATCGATAATCTTACGATTTATGACTTGCAATTTAGTACAAAAACAAATAACAAAATATACATACTTTCACCTACTAATTATACAGATTAACTGAAATATTTTAATAAACAATCCTATAGGTAATTAACGATAGTGACTGTGAAATTCAACACTATTGCACTAAGCTCAAAAAAATATGATTACAGACTACAACAATTATCACATACAGTTTTTTAATGTTCTTTACAATTTTTTTTCATACACCTGGAACAACACTGTTGTATTCTTCTTTCTCTTTCACATAAATAACACTGTCCATGACGTTTTTATTTTCAGAAGAGGGATTCGTTTTCTTCGTCATACAGGAATCCTGCAGTGAAACAAGAGTTCTTTTTAGAGATTTGTTTCGCAAATATTGAAAACGTTCTTGACAATAAGGTTGAATCAATTCTTCGTTCACTGCTTCCAAATAAATATTAGTTCGGTCGTTTATTCCTACATTCATTTTTCATAAACATTAGTATATGTAAGTAATATAGCCTGCAAAAGTAATAACATCCAATAAGTTCATGAAAAATGCTATTGGCCATCTCTTTGTCTTTCTTTTACATGTATAACTCTTAATAATCTGGTCCATGAGATCAGCTCCACCCTTAGTTTGATTGTAATGACTTATAATTTTCCAGACGTCTCTGATACACGTCAGCCATTTTTATAAAAAAAAATAGTTAAAAAAATATAATACGAAAACACTGACACTTGACAATTTGCACGATAAATACTCTTGTAGAAAGTATTTATTATTTTATGAATATTATTTATATTTCACGACAAGAGTCCAAAATTGGTCCAAAAACTATTAAAAATATTAATTAAACACGAGAATAAACTTTCAAATTCAATTTAATACTGTTTAAAATACTGCCAGATGTCAATTTTGTAAATTAACAACACATTCGAATGCTAAAAAGGTCACAGAAGTACTGAATTCTATCCCGGCCACTGCCGCCGGAGCGGATCATTTGACTGAGTTTCTTACAAAAACGCTAATATATGGAAAAAAAACAATTTTTCAAAACTTTTTTTTCCTCGCCTATAATGTCCACATGGGGCTTATAGATTACTGAAAAGCGCATGGAGATTACTATTCATTAAGAACCAAAAATATTTAATTGAAATTGCTACCGGCTTCCCCAGCCGGATAAGAGCAGTTAGGGGTTAATACAATAAGTCATTCATCTGAAACTGAAGGCATTGACAGTGGGCATAAAACACTTCTAAAGGATAAAATATATTATTATTCCATAGAAACATTCTACCATACTATATTGTAACAACAAGTTCTAAAATAGGTAATTTATGACATCTTTTATTTTAAAATATCAAGGGTTAAATTCTTCAACTGCATTGTACTACATGGAACAGATGATTTTTAAATTTCATAAAATAACCACTGCAGTGCACTGTCATAAAAAATAAATAACTTTCGAATTGTAAACAATGAAAATGTTTATCCTTTGTTACATAATGAGACAATACCTAGTATTAATGAATAATGAATAGAACTGAATCTTTTTTTCTCTATAAGTATTATCTTATTATCTATACTAGAACAACAGAACTATACTTACTTATTATTATTTATTGGTGCTGGTCCGATCATGTCGACCAGATCCTCAAGGACGGACGCGTTTTGAGTAAAAGGAATCGGAGAGCGTGTATGACTAATTCCATGAATGTGACGGAAGCTAGGAGTGTATGTAAGGATAGGGCTGTCTGGCGCTCTGTCCTCTCTGCCTACCCTACAAGGGACGTGGCGTGAGGGTATAGATAGATAGATAGATATTTATTAATATTATATAATAACTATTATACTTAGTACTCTTGGTACATACCATGTACAATGTACATACTAGTAGTGAGGTAACCAGTGAATGCTGCCCGACAGAACTGTGTAAATATTTGCATGACATTCAAATTGGGTGGAAAATCTCATTGTTGAAAAATATCGTATGACGTAGGTACCTACATACCTACTTGTAGGTACAATACTAGGATTTGCGAAAAGTTATTATAGGTATATTTCTTTCTTTTTTTATTGCTTAGGTTGTAGTGTAGTATTTTTAGATTAATTTTATTTATTTTTTGTTTTTATTTTACTTTCTTTTGTTTGCAATATTCTAATTCCATGTGATTGTTTATGACTTGCATCAGTTTTTGACCTTATTTATTGTATTCAATGATTTGCTTCAATTTTCTGCCTGACTTCCGTAATCTGACTAAACATTGTTTTGACTGCATATTGCTACTGATTACCTTGACTTTAATTTGTTTTTCTGTTTTTGTTTCTCTTTTTTCATTATAATATTGTTTTATCTGCATTGACTAGTTGTGTACACATGTAATAGGGCATCGCTTGAACTTAATCTGTGTTGTTTTTTGTCTGATTTGTGTTTACATGTGGGTGATGTCTGTTTGTGTGCCATGAATAAATTTAAAAAAAAATAATAATAAATAAGATTTTATTTGGGTAACTTTAGTCCGTTGTTTTTTTTTTATTATTTTGTTTGGGCGCAAATCTTGCAATCATCTTCCCAACCATTGTCTGACAACTTAAAACGTGAAACTTTGCAAACGTACGTCAACTCAGTGACAGTAAATACGTTTCTGTACCACATTGGATCAGCATTCTCTAGACACAAAAAAAATGTAAAGAGTTTCATGGAGATCCAAGAGTCGAGTGGGGTCATGTGTGGTATCGTAATCGTATAAAAGAACGTTGAAAAAGAAATCCAGATCGTAAGTCAGATTTGTGCAGCTTAAGCCTCGGAAGTCATCGAGCGATCAAGATGAGGATCCAGTCACCACATACCACCGTATCTCACAAATGTGCTTCACAAACAGAACTCATATCTTTTTACAAATTCTGAATCTGTCAAGTCTTAGTGTGAGATTCCATCGGATATGATCGGAATGAGGGAATCCCAGCAGGGCCTGTTTGGGCCTAAGGGCTTGTTTGGTGTCGTTTGGAAGGTCACCAAAAATAGTATGAGGATGCGAAATCATAAAACATTGGTTTTGAAAAGTCTTTTTATGATTACTTTTTGATCTAGCTGATGAATAACCTGGCCGATCATGAATATAGGCATGGAACCTGTGGACACTTCTTGATTTGAGTTTCGGTAGAAGAGATAAGAATGTTCTATTTTCAGTTGCAATTATCTTTTTGATTTCTATATTATCTTCATTTTCTTTTATTATGGTGGATCCTAAGTAAACGAATTCGTTGACCAACTCGAAGTTATATTTGTCTATAAACTGAATAGTCGGTTGAGGATTGTTTGTTGAGTTCCTGGATTGTTTTTATATTTTTGTCTTTCCTTCATGGAGGCGGTCGGTAGCCTGGTTGGTAACGCGCTCGACTGTTAATGCAGTGGGCGCGGGTTCAATCCCCGACTTACTCCACTTCACAGCATAAGTTTTCTGTGAAGTGTACAAAGATGTGTTTGAGTTTATTTCGATAAAGACAGATTTATTTTTTATATACAAAATATATATTTCCAATCCTATCCAGTGGCGGCTCGTGCTTTGGAGGGATAGGAGGGCGATACTAAAATCCAATGTACCTACCTAAAACGATAAATACCTAGTACCAAACAAAAGACCAACAGTAAATTAAAAGACTTACCAGTTAGTCACCAGGCAGATACTAACTAGAATATACTAATTAGTCACCACGCAGATACTTATTAGAAGATACTAATTAGAATAAATTTGCCGAATACTTATTAGCAGATACCAATTACTTCTCCGATCAAAACTTGGACCCCTCCACGAACACCATTCATTGTAAGTCTGGATAAAATAGAAGACTGCGTGTTTTCCTCGCATCGCCATGAGTATTTTTAATAGATATTTCGATTCAGAGTATGCATACCGACATTTCAAAAATTTCTAAAAATGGGAGGCCTTATATCTCGACAACCGTTTCTAAATATGCTTTGGAATAAAATAGGCTAGAAAAATTTATGTAGGGAATAACCGTAAAATATTTTTTATGTCCTGTATAGATTTCCCAAAAAAATAATTTGAAAACACCCCTGATCTTTTTTCCGAAAGACGGAAACTCGTTTCCCGAAAGTTGCGGAGTACATTTTTTTTGTACTGATAACATGCATTAAAATCTAGGGAATAACCGCAAAAGTTTTTTGATAGACGCAAAATTAACCCCAAAAAATAGAAATAAACCCTATTTTTACCATTTTATCATGGGATTTTTCACGCAATTTGAAACCTTGATGCTGTGGGAAATGACTGTGACGTCATTCTTGGTAGGTACCAAACCCTTACATTTGCGTGAGTATACTTTTGACTTACACGACTATTCCTACATGCAGGGGAAATGAGGTCATTAAGAAGAAGAAATGGGTACGAACTTTCAATACTATTATACTATTATTAAAGAAACAGGTCACCAAACACTAGATCATCACTAGATATATAAAATTCAAATTAATCACTAATAAATAAAATCGCATTTCTTGCATAGCCTATCTTGATCCACCGTGTTTCTTAAAAATGTTATTATTGTTCAGATATATCTCGTTCTTAACTGTGGTCATTCCAAAACTGATTATTATTGACAATACTTTAACGAAGGCACAATGTTTTTTTTCGTGGCTTTAGGTATAGAATCACTAAATCTTCAGAAAAGCACTTATCAGTATCACACTAAGATCGACGCATTAATAATATACAATCTTTTAAATATTAACAAAAACATAAAATAAACAAGGATATCATAGGTTTCATTTACACATTATGTACCTATACTATAGAAACCTATGGGACACATACGCTATAACTAACGAAATGCTTACACTACTCTCTACCATACTTGGTACCAAAGACTGTTAATTCATTGTGATCTAAAAGTTCGGGAATATGACTACATTGTTTTCAAAGCAAATGCACAATATGTACTGTAGAAATTCAACAGTTTTATGAGTTTTGAAATTTTGTGAGTCAAAGTTAGACTATAAGTAAGCATCCATTCATAAAAGCATCATCATTGTATTGCAGCTAAGAAATTAAATGTATCCTTTTTGTTTATGACCATCTGCTAAACCTCGTGCAAAAAAATCTGGGGACCCGTACGGGCGAAATCCCTGTTGCCCAAGGCTGCCTATACTTTGCGTGTTTGAAACCATCATGAAGCAGGTAATATGTACAATACAAATTCGGGACAAAAATCTTCGTTGCCCCGTCGGCAGTATTTATTGCAGTTCTCGTCATAGACCTTTCATTCTCGTAATGTTACGGCTTAGGGTCTCGTAGGTAGTAAGGTAACACATGTTGCACACTTGCACCATGTTGATAGTTTCTAACGTCCCTATGTACACAATACACATTGTTTACAGATACAGAACAGAGCCATTCTTAGGAAAAAAAATCTGTTTTAAAATATTATATACTTAAGAATATTATACACATATTGAGCGCAAAAATGTGGGTGGGCGACGCCCCGTTGCCCTGTAGGACGAACCGGCCCTGATCCTATCTCCTTGGTTGTTACTACTAATGGCTCAAAGACTTCTTTTACGGGTGTCAAGAATCTTCCCACTATATTGAGGTCGTCTGTATATCCGACTATCTGGCTGCTTTGGAAGTAAACGTTACAGTTCGTGTTCCTCTGCTATGTCTCACGTATGACATGTTCAAGTCTGAGGTTGAAGAGAGTGATGGCATAAAAGCATTGTCCCTGAAATATCTGTATTTAAAGAACTTCTTACGATGTAGAATGTAGGTATGTAGGTATCAGGCGCGAAGCTACCTAAGAACACGATTCCCATCGAGTTACCTTTTGGAAAAAAATATAGGTATAATAGTGTCTAATCTGACGTAATCCCATAAGAAATGTTAGCCCGGCTTCCCTTCTGTAGAAATCCATCGTTCGCCCCTGGTAGGTATTCATAATTATCTACCTATGTTTGCACTTTTATGCAACGAATTTTTGAGTAGAGATCCCTTATTATGATGATCGTCAGTTATTATTCAATTGATTAAGAAATCACTCAGAAAGGTCTGATCGAAAAACAATAGAAAAAAAACTTTTAAAATAACACGCTTATATTCAATGAGCTCTAAAAAGAATAAAATAATTTGAAAAAAAAGCATGGGGGGGCTTCTTATAGGGAAGAATGATATTATACTGGAAGCATATATTCTTCTTCTTCTTCTGCAGCCACTCAGGTCCATTGTTGGACATAGGCCTCCCCTTTGGTCCTCCACAGCTTCCTGTCTTGGGCACACTGCATCCATCCACCACCGGCACATTTCCTAATATCATCAGACCACCTTGCCTGGGGTCTCCCGACGCTTCTTCGGCTTGTTCTTGGCCGCCATTCTATTATCTTCTTGGTCCACCGGGAGTCTTGGCACCTGGCAATATGACCAGCCCAGCTCCATTTAAGGCTAGCGACCCTTTCCGCCACATCGGTTACTTTGGTTTTCTCTCTGATACGAACATTTGGTACCCTGTCCCTTAAAGAAATGCCCAGCATCTTCCTCTCCATAGCTCTCTGTGTCACTAACAGCTTATGTATTATTCGCTTTGTTAGGACCGATGTTTCTAAACCGTAGGTGAGTACTGGGAGAATGCATGCATCAAAGAGCTTCTTTTTTAAATAATGCGAATATTTATGGGACTTCAGGATGTATGAGAGATTTCCGAATGCTGCCCAGGCAAGGCCACGTCTTCGGTATATTTCTGCCTCCTGGTTTTCTCTTGTTAGCGTCACAGTATGTCCGAGGTACACATATTTGTCCACCCTTTCGATTTGTACTCTATTTACCTGGACGGGATAGGATATTTCTGTGTTACTCATCATTCTGGTCTCGAACCGTAAGTTACTGAGACGCTCGCCATTTATATTTATATTATTAGATCATATATTATTATAGAAGCATGTATTATTAGACCTTATTTTGCGGAAGAATGAGCAATTAAGGGAATACAGGAAGCCCCCACGCTTTTTTTCAAATTATTTTATTCTTTTTAAAGCACATTGAATATAAGCGGGGTTTTTTTTAAGGTATTTTAATTTTTTTTTTATTTTATCCTTTTTAATTTTAGGCATTCATTACAGTCACATTAGTCCTGAATATGGCTTAAGCAAGAGAGCTGAAAGCTCGACAACATCGTCAAAATACACACGGAACACTCGAGAAAAGCGAAGAAAAGATATAATATGTATATTTTTCAATGTACTCGTTGGTACTTTTAATTCGCCAATTCCCTCGTACAGTATAGTTGGCTATTTAACTTTAATTGCTTAGAATCTTAGATGATATTGTATTTTCCAGATTTATTTGATAAAAAAAAATATCTTTACTAACCAAACATAATGAAGAGTTACAAAACAAAACAATAGTAGTGTGCTAAAAGGCGGACGTATTGCAAAATCTTTTATATCAAATAACCTATAATCAAAATAGTATTTAAAATTTAAGGGCTTGGCACCAAGAATGATGTCACAGTCTTTTCCCACGGCATTAAAGTTCAAAATCGCAAGATAAAATGGTAAAAATAGCGTTTTTTTCCTTTTCCATTTTTTGGGGTTAATTTTGCGTCTATCAAAAAACTTTTACGGTTATTCCCTTGATTTTAATGTTTATTAGCAGTACAAAAAAAATTTACTCCGCGACTTTCGGGAAACGAGTTTCCGTCTTTCGGAAAAAAGATCAGAGGTGTTTTTAAATATATTTTTTTGAGAAATCTATTCAAGATATAATTTTTTTTTACAGTTATTCCCTAGATAAAGGTTCAATGCATCTACTCTATTTTGTTCCAAAGCATATTTAGTAACGGTTGTCGAGATATAAAGGTCTCCTGTTTTTAGAAATTTTTGAAATGTCGGTATGCACACTCTTAATAAAAATCTGCTAAACCTACTAACAGTATTTCGCGTACTTATAGAAAAATGTGCACACTTTTATTTGAAAATTAATCTTGTCAAATTGTTTTCTTCTGTTTTACGACTGCATTCAATAATTGAAACTGATCTGCATGTAAAGTTTAATTGCTTTCGTTACTATTTAATTATAGAAATGCAGCAGTCACATCATACAATATGATTCTTCTTCTCTATAGCACTACAACTCTTGGTGTGTCTTGGTTGCCTCAAAAATCCGTCGCCATCCTCTCCTATCTAGAGCAGCGATCCTTCTGTCCCCATCACGTCAACCAAATCCTCAAGAATAGACATGTTTTGAGTAAAAGGAATCGTAGAATGTGTAAACCGATTACATATGTCGGAGGCAAGAAAGGTGTGTAATAATAGGGAAGTCTGGTGATATGTTCTCTCTGCCTACCACGCAAGGGATGCGGCGTGAGGGAATTGAATAGTAGAAGATTTTTTTTTCTTAAAATGGTGTTACAATCATCTAGTCTAAATAAAATTAACTATATTTTTAAATCGTATTTAATAATATATTATTTAAAAATATGTACATAGCAAAATTAAACCGATTTGCTTTATTTGTATTCATTATTTCTTTAGGAATGCGAAACAATCATGCACTGTAAGTATTATGGTATAAACAAAAGATCAGAATGTCATCTGGCCCCAAATAGATAAAAAAAATGCGTACACGCTAAAGAATTATTAAGTAGGTAGATACTATTATTATTATTAGCCGTCGAGCGCGCCCTTTTATTCTCCCCTGACCATCTTGACAATAATGGCAAATTCCATTTGTTTAGGTAACCATCTGAAGCAAATTCAATGGAATGCAATGGCAACGTCGCCGGACGCTCTATCATAGAATGAATGTATTTTCGCGTATATAGATGGACGCCTCAAAGTATATCCTTTAAAAGGACGCCGTAAGGGTGGATTGTGGAAAAAATACCCACCGGACGCCCTATTGCGGTTTCTAAGTATGGACGCCACATTGATAGTAAGATGTAAATATATATATATATATATATTGGATGTAAAATCATGAGTTTCTGCACATTTAAAATTATCTGATCAAATAAAATACATAAAAAAAATCTCTTCTCCATTCTTCTCGGGTGTACCGTATGTAGATTGTCGATGTGTTCGAGCTTTCGACCTACTTGCTGACACCATCCTCAGGACTAATATAGTAGCTTCTTCGTTGCGATGCGTGTGTGGTGTAGCGAAGTGAAGAAGCTAGTATGTAATTTAGTCCTGAAGATGGCCACAGCAAGAGGGCAAAAGCTCTACAACATCGACAATCTACACCCGAGAAGAATGGAGAAGAGATTAACAAGGACCGTGAAAATCTACAAAGCAACAAGTACGCATCATACCTCATGACATCATTCATGAATTGAGCTCTCTTCCTCCCATGCTTAACCCTAGATTTTTTCAGTTGCTTACTACCCATGTTTTGTATGTTCTCACTTGTGCGACAGTCTGCTTAAAAATGAAACACACCTTACCCTTTCGAATGTTAAACTTGTACTGAAGAAGAAGCGGCGGACCACGGGGGAACGCCCCGCTATAGATTTGTTTCAGCTAGACTAGCGCGACACACGAACGACCGACGCGACGTGGCGAGAATAAAATGAACTACTTATGTATTAAAAAAAAGCAGGACACAAATTCAAAAAACGAAAACAGACAAACTGTTTACAACGTACTTGACAATATTTTGTGCTAAATTATATTAAACAAATTGAAAGAGTAACCAGGGAATTCTGGAATTTCAAAAATAGTTTAAAAAATAATAATTTATTATCAGTTCTATTTAAGGCCCTTAACTCGTTTGCGAAAAAGCGGTATTTCATCACCCCTCCCCGCACCCTCGGATTTTAAAATACGTTATTTTAAAACATTTATATTAGCTCTAGAAATAATAATGAAGTTATAAACCTGCCTAAAACAGCTATCTGCCATCACTTCACTCATTTTAAAAATAAAAACGCCTACGCTTATATTTTTCTTTTTATAGTATTTTTGTACACAATAATTTCGATACCACGACCCTTTTCACTCACCATCACGAAAAATTTCGCCTGCGGCGTTACGACCTCTCTTTAATACGTCTGGATCGGCCCCCTCCATAATCAAAACCTATATACACATTACTGATGAATGAACTGGTGACCAATAAAGATTTGACAATATACATACATTGAATTGATTAGAGTGTTGTGTTATGTAGGTGTAGGTTAGCTATTATATTATTATTACTGATTAGCACTTATTAATTACTGATTAGCACACCACAGCATACCTACAAATAGTACAAATCCTGTATTTATGTATTCATGACCAGTAAAACAAGACTAGTAAACACATATTAGTAGTCAGGCTAAGATAATACTAGAATATCTGGAGTTTTTTCTATCGAAATCAAATGAGGAACTGAGAAATAGCAGCCGAGCTGGCGAGACTCGTAAAACTTAAAAAGTTGTTTTGCAAAACAAGTCCCGATATTGATAAAAACAACAGGTAAAAAATTAAAAAAAAAAAACGAATAGCCACTGACCAACCATGTTAATTAAACGATGAGTTATTACTGTAATGGATAAAACAAATGGGTTTTTAATTAAAAAAAAAACTATCTGCATGTTTCGTTTTTATTCGGAAATGGCCATTACATTGAAATGACAAAACCAAATGATGGATCAGAAACGTGGATAATGGTTTATATACCTAATATACTAGTTTTTGAATGCCTGCTAGGACAGAAGACCACAATTAGGTACTCATGGAGTAAGTACGGTTTCGTTCGCGGTTCCTTTTGAAAATATGGCTTCGTCTATTGACATAATATTATTCGGCTCAGTGGGGTAACTAGGGGGGGGGCGGGGGGGAGCGGTCCGCCCCGGGCGGCGCATATCAGGGGGCGGCAAAATGGCACAACATATAAAAAAAACATCTTGATAAAACACACAGATTAAAAAAAAATCTCTGAATTTTCTAAAATTATTATAAAAATCTATTAAATTACAATAATTTTAATAAAAAAATTTACAAAAACGTACATCCGAACAGGGTATATACCCTGTTCGGATGTACGAAGCGTTCGGATTATAGTGTGTAGACATTTTGAAAGGCATTTTTCTAAATAAAACAAAAATATTTTACACTAAGAGTATAATGCATTTATTTAAGTATGTATGTTAGATACAAGGCTTTTTTTAAGGAGTCCCGATGTAGTGCTTTGATGAGTAGTGTTTAGCGACAGAGACTGTGAGAAACGGCGGTTGCGAGGTCCTTCGGATTATAGAGGCGTTCGAATTAGCTGGGGTTCGGATTATCGAGGCTCTGCTGTAGACACCTACCCATATACCTACATTTTAAATATTTTTATATCTTTATATCATCATCATCATCATCCATGCCGGTCCCTCATTCCTGAGGATCGTGACCTTCATGTAGTATTTGATTCAGCAGTCTGGCCCACCCCGGTCTGTCCTCCCCAAAAAAGAAAAATTTTGCGAATTTCTTGCTTAGGAAGAATTCGTATTTTAGTGTTTTTGACAGGAATAGTGTTTTCTACGTTATTTCGAAACGTTCCTAAATGAACCGTAGCTATGTAGCTATAAAATACTCTGCTAAAAGGCTCTGCGAATGGCTGATACAAGAACTCGCTTGCAATCTATATATAGGGTGTTTCTTTTGAATAGGCACACTTTTAAGATGAAATTAAACGTATTAAAATCATGGTAATGTTCATAAAAATAGCTTTATTTAAAAGATTATTTTATACCATTAATGCTTTAATATGATTTCGGGCATATGTGCGCCGCGGTTGGCTCGAAGGAAGCATAATCTGGAAGTCCAATTTTCGACGACTTTCTCAAGCAGCTGAGGCCGTATATCGCTAATAACTCTGCGAATGTTGGCTTCCAAGTGATCCAATGTCTCAGGTTTATCTGTGTAGACCCCCTAGTAGACTTCACATATCCCCACAGAAAATAATCCATAGGGGTGAGATCACACGATCGTGGAGGCCAATTAACCGAACCATTACGTGAAATTATGAGCCGATCGAATGTTTCCCGTAATAACCTGATTGTGTCGCTGTTGGCCATCGTATTGAAACCAAAGTTATTGCACATTAATGCCATTTAATTAGGGAACAATAAGCGCTCTCCATTGACTGTAACTTTCCGACCGCCAGCATCTTTGAAGAAATATGGGACAATGATTCCACAGTAAACAGTGAGTTTTTGTGGATTTGACGGCGTCTCAGAAAAGGCTCCTAGAAAGGAATACCCGTGCATATATGCCCGAAATCGTATTAAAACATAAATGGTAAACTCCCATCTTTCCAATGAAGCTATTTTTATGGACATCACCATGATTTTAATACGTTTAATTTCATTTTAAAAGTGTGCCTATTCAAAAGAAACACCCTATATATATATATATATATATATATATATATATATATATATATGAAGGTTTGATTTTACTCCATTTCACTGTGAACCATATATATATATATATATATATATTGGATGTAAAATCATGAGTTTCTGCACATTTAAAATTATCTGATCAAATAAAATACATAAAAAAAATCTCTTCTCCATTCTTCTCGGGTGTACCGTATGTAGATTGTCGATGTGTTCGAGCTTTCGACCTACTTGCTGACACCATCCTCAGGACTAATATAGTAGCTTCTTCGTTGCGATGCGTGTGTGGTGTAGCGAAGTGAAGAAGCTAGTATGTAATTTAGTCCTGAAGATGGCCACAGCAAGAGGGCAAAAGCTCTACAACATCGACAATCTACACCCGAGAAGAATGGAGAAGAGATTAACAAGGACCGTGAAAATCTACAAAGCAACAAGTACGCATCATACCTCATGACATCATTCATGAATTGAGCTCTCTTCCTCCCATGCTTAACCCTAGATTTTTTCAGTTGCTTACTACCCATGTTTTGTATGTTCTCACTTGTGCGACAGTCTGCTTAAAAATGAAACACACCTTACCCTTTCGAATGTTAAACTTGTACTGAAGAAGAAGCGGCGGACCACGGGGGAACGCCCCGCTATAGATTTGTTTCAGCTTGACTAGCGCGACACACGAACGACCGACGCGACGTGGCGAGAATAAAATGAACTACTTATGTATTAAAAAAAAGCAGGACACAAATTCAAAAAACGAAAACAGACAAACTGTTTACAACGTACTTGACAATATTTTGTGCTAAATTATATTAAACAAATTGAAAGAGTAACCAGGGAATTCTGGAATTTCAAAAATAGTTTAAAAAATAATAATTTATTATCAGTTCTATTTAAGGCCCTTAACTCGTTTGCGAAAAAGCGGTATTTCATCACCCCTCCCCGCACCCTCGGATTTTAAAATACGTTATTTTAAAACATTTATATTAGCTCTAGAAATAATAATGAAGTTATAAACCTGCCTAAAACAGCTATCTGCCATCACTTCACTCATTTTAAAAATAAAAACGCCTACGCTTATATTTTTCTTTTTATAGTATTTTTGTACACAATAATTTCGATACCACGACCCTTTTCACTCACCATCACGAAAAATTTCGCCTGCGGCGTTACGACCTCTCTTTAATACGTCTGGATCGGCCCCCTCCATAATCAAAACCTATATACACATTACTGATGAATGAACTGGTGACCAATAAAGATTTGACAATATACATACATTGAATTGATTAGAGTGTTGTGTTATGTAGGTGTAGGTTAGCTATTATATTATTATTACTGATTAGCACTTATTAATTACTGATTAGCACACCACAGCATACCTACAAATAGTACAAATCCTGTATTTATGTATTCATGACCAGTAAAACAAGACTAGTAAACACATATTAGTAGTCAGGCTAAGATAATACTAGAATATCTGGAGTTTTTTCTATCGAAATCAAATGAGGAACTGAGAAATAGCAGCCGAGCTGGCGAGACTCGTAAAACTTAAAAAGTTGTTTTGCAAAACAAGTCCCGATATTGATAAAAACAACAGGTAAAAAATTTAAAAAAAAAAACGAATAGCCACTGACCAACCATGTTAATTAAACGATGAGTTATTACTGTAATGGATAAAACAAATGGGTTTTTAATTAAAAAAAAAACTATCTGCATGTTTCGTTTTTATTCGGAAATGGCCATTACATTGAAATGACAAAACCAAATGATGGATCAGAAACGTGGATAATGGTTTATATACCTAATATACTAGTTTTTGAATGCCTGCTAGGACAGAAGACCACAATTAGGTACTCATGGAGTAAGTACGGTTTCGTTCGCGGTTCCTTTTGAAAATATGGCTTCGTCTATTGACATAATATTATTCGGCTCAGTGGGGTAACTAGGGGGGGGGCGGGGGGGAGCGGTCCGCCCCGGGCGGCGCATATCAGGGGGCGGCAAAATGGCACAACATATAAAAAAAACATCTTGATAAAACACACAGATTAAAAAAAAATCTCTGAATTTTCTAAAATTATTATAAAAATCTATTAAATTACAATAATTTTAATAAAAAAATTTGCCTGCGGCGCTAATTAATCCTGTTCGCGTCTTAGGTAGATATTATTTATAGGTGCTTAAATAAGTTAGATTTACGATATCTAATGCCTAAAATTTCGTCACTTCTTGCATGGTCGCTTCCCCTATACAATGCCTGTAACCATATGTGTTATTTAGATACTATAGAAAGATAACCAGGTTCACCATTTCACCCATTTTTCTAAAAAGTTTCGCCTGCGGCGCTCTTTTTTGATATTTTTTAATATTTTTATTTTAAGAAAGTAAGCAAAACTACAACATGACCTTCATTTTCACTTAGTTTAATGAAAAAAAATTCGCCTGCGGCGCTATTGAAGTGCTTTATTATGCCACATCTATATTAAAATTTTAGTTGCTCTCGCCTAGCTTCAAAACTGCAGACACCAATGGGCAGGTATGTACTTGTATAGGTACTTTAGGGGTCGGGTGGGGCGGCATTTTCAGAGTCCGCCCCGGGCGGCACTTATGCTAGTTACGCCACTGATTCGGCAACAGGTATAGTTATGTCCTGGCTGCGCAACATCAGAGAATGGACCGGAATGAGACGAGTGGAAGATCTGCTCCGGGCAGCCCAGGACAGAGAGGTCTTAGCACCAAGCTTTCGCCAACGTCGGTCGGAGGGACCCGATAAGGCACAGAAAGAGGAAAGTATAGTTAGGTACAATGGATATGTATAGGTTTATCCTAGCTTTAGTGCGTTAATCGAAAATGTGACTTTCACAATATGAAGAACGTTGTCTGCTGTACATGTGGGGACGCAAAAGCTATAATAGACTACAATGAAAGTTTCGAAATAACGTAAAAACACTAATCCTGTCAAAAACACTAAAATATGCATTATTCGTATTACGACTCCTAAGCAAGAAATTCGCAAATACCTACATTCGTATTTTCACGATCGCGAAATATTCCATTCTTTAAGTATAGGTATTAGTATTAGGTAGTGATAAATCTTATTGTTATTTATGTAAATAACAAAGATCACTCACACCACATGCGCACTTCCTATTAAATGTGTACATTGCGCATTACATACCAGTAGGTTGGTTAATCATAAAACGATATTGTTAAACATTATGATAAGTATAGTACGACAATAATACGTGATGTATTCATTATACTTAAGAACTAGAAGACCGTAGTGCGAATTGCACAAGAAATGTTTGTCATCTGGTAACTGTTGAGCCTCTACTGATCCGCTTATTGATATTAGGTATA
The DNA here is from genome assembly GCA_963576895.1 of Ceraclea dissimilis. Classification (NCBI taxonomy): domain Eukaryota; kingdom Metazoa; phylum Arthropoda; class Insecta; order Trichoptera; family Leptoceridae; genus Ceraclea; species Ceraclea dissimilis. Next base: position 5,506,597 of record OY756360.1, read on the forward strand.
TTGTATATTATACATACGTCATACATGTTGTAAGCTGTCTGTGCTCTTTGAAAATAATGATTCATACCAATCCAAACATTTTCCCACTTATCGTAATTTTATTATTGTTATACCAAATGATGTTATATCACAAACAGCACATGCGAGATTCTCCTGCCCGTGACTGTGGAGAGCCAGTGCAATCCGTCAAGCATATTGTCGAAGACTGTCCTCTGAGAGCATTCCCTGGACCATATGCAGATTTCGACAATGCCACACCCAATGCCCTTGAATTCTTGAATGGATTGGAAGCCTGAATGCTCTGTAGGGTACATGCTCATTGCTCCTGTATGTAACAGATATCATAATGTGTCAGAAAATAAGAGATCTTCTGACGTTGCCGCCCAACGGTGGCAGAAATCATACGAAATAAAAAAAATACTCCAACTTCAGTTCGTCGATTTCGTTCAACCGGGAGGGTTTGTGTATTATAATCACAAATGATATTATTATCATACAAAATGGACTCACATAAGGAAGTTGGCGAGGTGGTACAAGATGTATGAGTGTAGACTGTTGTATTCAAAATCATAATACGAGAAGTTGGTATGAATTAGTATTTACCTATAGCAACATAATTTTAATTTGCGAGTACAACAATCTTTTATCTTGTATAGAATAGTGTTAAAAATAATATAACTTTTTGTACCACTACATTTTGTTTTGTGGCTGATTAAATGGTTTATTACCTAATTATAAAACACTTGACAATGGCGTGACCTGGCACTAAGAAAGAAGACTGGCTAAGTAAGACGAAGAAAAAGAGTACAACAATCTTTGGTAATTTTACGAATATAATTGTTCAAATAGAGCTGACTTTGAAAAATATTGAAATAAATCAAAATTGTACCCTGCACAATTAAATTTATTTTCTATTTTCTATTTGAACATTTTTTAATGCATTTGAGTTTGTCGAAATAAATCCAAATACATATATTATCTGTACACTTTACAGTAAGCTTGAAAAGCTTGTGTTGTGAAGTGGAGTAAGTCGGCATCGGGGATCGAACCCGCGCCCACCGGATTTAGGGTCGAGGGCGTTACCAATTAGGCTACTGAACACATCTAACAACGGTACATATTAAATGGACACATCGGTGGATGAATATATATTATTCATCCATCGATGTATATAGTAATACAATATGTATAATGTGTTTAACATCCTGTTTGCATACAGCGCGACGATGGTCATTTACCCTACTTTTAGACATTCACACGACGCACACAAATGATGTCATATTTATTATATAAGGAGATACTTACTCAACACTTAGTTGGTATAATCTTTTTCCTGAAAGCCTTCTCCTTCTTGTTACCTTCCCCCTATATCCTTTATGTTTATTTCCCATTGTAAACGTTCTAGTGTTCTAAGTTCTCGCAACTAAAACAAAAATATTACAATAATTTGTCATTTTTTCGCGAGTCAATTTATGGAAATCCTATTACTAGGTACTACACTATTTGTGAATAATTAACAGTCACTAGTTCATTTCGAGTAACACTGAACAAACTCATCAGTTAATATTCAGTTACACTGAACATACTGATCAGTTCATACCTATTCAGTTACACTGAACATACTCATCAGTTCATACTCAGTTACACTGAACAAACTGATCAGTTCATATTCAGTTACACTGAACATACTCACCAGTTCATCTCGAGTAACACTGAACAAACTGATCAGTTCATATTCAGTTACACTGAACATACTCACCAGTTCATCTCGAGTAACACTGAACAAACTGATCAGTTCATATTCAGTTACACTAAACATACTCATCACTACAACTGAAGTAGGTACGTTCAGTTTTGTTGACTGAAGGTGAACTGAAGTTCAAAACGTCATAAATGAATAATTAAAAGAACAAGTTAATAACTATCTAGCTATGTATATAGATAATCAATGATTCAATCAATGAATGATTATCTATATACATAGCTAGGTAGTTATTGTTATTAGCATAAGCAGGTGAATTTATAAAAAAAAAAACATAATTTACTGTAAATATATTTCAAATACCTTCTATAAAGTGTTGGTGTATAGTGAAAAAACAAATCATTCTTCAGACAGAACACAACAAAATATTTGACGTAGGTTACACGTCCGAATGCCTTCACAATCCAGGCGTCACTGAAGAAATGTAAACGAAAGCATCGAAACTATTGTATGAAAATACAAGCTATTAAGGATTACAATCGCGTACACCCTAAAATAAAAACATAACCGAAAAATTGTCAGCAACAATGGACAGATTTTGGAAATAACATTTCTTAAAAAAAGTACTCGTCTTTCCATGCTTCATAATTTTTGAGTTATGATGATTAGTAATAAATCGGAGAAATAGGTTTCTTCCTTCTGGGCTTACGAGTATACATGCACTGAGCAAAAATCGCTCTATTTTCGCTTCAACTTTTTCAAATTTATTTATTTATTTAAACTTAAAGTAAACAACAAACACATATAAATATACAAAATGGACATAGTACAGATTATAAAACGTTGTTCACTAGGGCGAACTTATCGCAGAACTGCGATTTCTTCCAGTTAACCCCAATTTAGAGCGCGAAATAAGAATAACGTAAGCGACAATGTGGATTTTACCTTTTTAAGGCTCTCCACACACGTCCGGAAGTTCAGTTAGCTGAATCGACTGTTAGCAAAAAAGCTCCGACCAAAACCTCTTTCTGAATCCAAAATCAGGGTAACACTGAATTCATAGAGAGGTCGGAGCTCTTTTGCAAACGATCGATTCAGTTAACTGAACTTCCGGACGTGTGTGGAGAGCCTACGAGCAGGGCGAAATGGATTTCCAAAAAGTACAGGATACTTCGGGGATGATTTAATTTTCTAATGTCGGTTTGGACGAGATAATTAATAATTATAATTACTTGCACGTGTAGTAAATATTAAGATTAACTTCAGGAATACATTTTTTTTTTTTTTTTAATTTATTAACAACAAACAGGTACACTACATAACATATAAGTACATAATATTACATAACATCAAGACAATATACATAGTGCCCCAATTACTTGTTGTCTGTAAAATTTATAATTATATTAGTTATGTGTCACATACTTCAGACAAATATTAATGGTATTATATATATACACATACACACACACACACACACACACACACACACACACACACACACACACACACACACATACATGAACATTGTTATACCCAAAAATGAGAGAAACCGAACAAGGATCAGATTGGAAAGTGAGGACATGGGTGACGGAGGGAAGGGAAAAGGGATTTGTGATGTGTATGAATTTCCCATACTCAATATGAATACATATTGAGTATGGGAAATAAGTTCTCGAGTTTCGCAGAATGAGGCATTTATGGCTATTAAATTGCAAACGAAAACTGATATATAACGGATATGAGAATCGCTTTTAATATTAGGTCCAATTCTGTAACTCTACAATGCATTTCGCGTTAGAAGTCCCCTGGTGCAAACTTGGTTTAGTGTTGCTTGATGTGATAATAAGATATGGTTATATTTTTTCGCTACTTTAAAATTATATTTAAGAACTGTCGTTTAAAAAAATTTGCCAATTTTCGAATTATTAGAAAAAACTGGCAACATTTTTTCTTGTGATGGCGGTTTAAAAGGATTATCGAAGTATTTTTTTCTTTTTCCAACCCCCAAAACTATCCTGCCTTTAAAATGATTTCTCTAGCGCCGCTTTGTAATATTTTCGGAAATGTAGGTTACTTGCAAAAGATACAATGTGAGAATACTGGGAACCTTTGACAGCTCTTACGACAAGATTCGACAATCAGGGCTACCAACAATACAATCTAAACTCCACTTGCAGGTAACGTCAGAACGGTGGTCAAGACGGATGGTACAGATAATAAGGCCCGGTAGATTGAAGAATAGTATCGTCGGCTAGTAGCATTGCTATTTCGTTTGCCCCTTCGCAAACAAGATAGCAATGTTACTAGCTGACGATACTGTTCGTCGAGTAACCGAGCCTAAGTGTGTACCTGGAAGAAATCACAGTTCTGCGATAAGTTCGCCCTAGTGAACAATGTTTTATAATATGTTTTATGTCGAATTTTATATATGTACTTATATAGTTTGTTCACTCGAAGAATAAATAAAAAAATATTAAAGTACGAAAAAATTGAAAAAAGAATTTCTTACTTTACGAGTTGTGAATAGTTACAGAATTGGACCTATTGTCTAACTCATGTATTGCCCCCCTTACATGCTCGTCACGGGTCGCAAGAGAGTGGTGTTCGAGAGTAAAAAGGAGTGTGGATGGAATGTATGTCTTGACGTGTACGTAGCCGATAGACGCCTTTTTATTCATGAACACCGTTTGCTTGGACTCGTGACGGGCGTGTGGCGGGAGCAAGATTGACAGTCTGACACGATCGATAAATTATGAATAATAATTATTGCAAACACATTACCTATTGTACGATTCTATGTGTGAAATTTAATATGATAAGAGAAGAACACAATACGTAAGACAGCGGTTCCAAAATTGTGTTCCGCGGAAGGGTCACTAGGGTTCCGAGAGTTAGAGCGTATTGTCGTAGTAAATGCTGAAATTTCATTCGTCACATTAAGATTTTTTAACTAAAACATAGTTTTTCTTTTCAAGTCGAACATAACATACAAACGTGTCATGGGTGTTAAAATGTACCTAAATTTTGTCAATTGTTTGCTTTTCAGTTGTTGAGATAGGGTTCCCCAAAAAAAGATAGATCAATTAGGGTTCCATAGCCAAAAAAATTGGAAATGGCTGACGTAAGAAACACATATTACTTACAATATTCACAGTACAATATAAATAATATACGTATGTATGTATAGTACATATGTACAAGTAGTTAGTATGATTGTGTAGGTATATAATATAATATCTTACTTCCTCAATGTGGACTCCTTAACAACAACACCACAACATATCAAGTTAGTGACGTCACTATGTATTCTCAGAAACACATTTTACAAATAAAATATACCTACCTGCACATACATTTTATAACATAACTAACGCGAACGAATGGGTGTTGCAATTGTGAAATATTGTGAAAAAAAATTGCCGTATTTTCAACTAAGTGACGAGATTCCCCACGTCCGGAGATATTTTGTCTTACAGAGGGAACCAAAAAACTGTTTTTTATGCGATTTCTGAAAAAAAAAAATTTTTGACTTGCGACACACGTGTGCGTTATGGCAATAGGTCACTAAAAGTCAGCTTTTAAAACGAGCGAAAAAAATCATAATTATTTTGTCTGACGTATGAAAAATGCTTTTGCGATTATACGAAGCCCAGGGCTTTGGTTAAGTTTTGGTAGGTTCGTGATAAATCATGACATACTAATGAGACCACAGACAAATTTCTCAGTGTATGGGGACCACTATTTGGATCATACTATGATCCAAATAGTTTTATTTTGCATGGACGTGCACTTCACCGACGATATAAGCCAAAAATAAAATCATTTCTTCAAAAATTGCTGATAAGAAACAAGAACCTCATGCACATTGTGGAAGATTTTTCCTTATAACGTGGGATAACCACTGACAAAGTATCCAAGTGTGTTTATCATCTAATATGTGGAGCACAGTAAGCCTACAAAACTAGCAGGCGCCAAACTACCTAAGAACACGATTCAAATCGAGTTACATTTTGTTTAGGATCTTAAGATCGACGACCGATCGAGATAAGAAGACGATAACGAATATAATGGACCTAATCTGACATAATACAATAAAATAGGTTAACCCCGGCTTTCCTTGTACAGAAATCCACCCCTCGCCACTGACAACTAGTCAAATTAGTCGCTGTTATGCTGGTCCAGTTCATTTTTTATACTTTAATAAATAAATAAATAAATATAGATTGGGCAAACGGGGAATAAAAAGCAGTTTGAAATAGTGTGTTTGGTTTGATAATACCTGTTTGGTTTGCCTTATGTATTATATGTCCAATATATTTAGACGTATAGTAATAGTATAGACATAGCACATAGTTAGGCTATGGCGAAGATCCGGTAATGATGTCATACAATCATTCCGCTTTATCTCATTCCTTCCACAGTCTCTGTTTCTCATCTCACAACATCGTCTCGCGAGAGAAATAATCTTGTAACTAACAAATATTGTTAGGTATGCTTTGACTGTTTGTATGAAAATGTTTCTAACCAACATAATCTATGAGTACATTACAAATTTTCTGTACCTCTGCTCTGACAAAAAGATGTGCACAGCTACGTTGAATCAAAAGTATGAATATTGACATTTCAAAAATTTCTAAAAACGGAAGACAAAAAAAAAACTTAAAAAAAAATTAAATTTCTAAAAACTTAGATCTCGACAACCGTTACTAAATATGCTTTGATGGAAAAAAACAGAGTAGATACATTGAACCTTTATCTAGGGAATAACCGTAAAAGATTTTTTATAACTTGTATAGATTTCTCAAAAAAAAATATGAAAAACGCCTTTGATCTTTTTTCCGAAAGACAGAAACTCGTTTCCCGAAAGTCGCAGAGAATTTTTTTTTGTTTATAGTGATAATACGCCTCAAAATCTAGGGAATAGCCGTAAAAGTTTTTCGATTAAAACGAAATTAACCCCAAAAAATTGCAGTTTTTTTCATTCCAATCATGCGATTGTTCACGCGATTTTGAACCTTAATGCCGTGGGAAATGACCGTGACGTCATAATTGGTTCGGGGGTCTTAAGTTGAAATAACTGTTTATGATTTCAAATAAACCTTTTTTCAAGGAAATTTTAAAATGTGTTCTATTTATACATAAAAAGTACAATTTCATAATTTATCTTTAAAATATCGTAATTTTGAAAGATTTTTTAAAAAGCTGTCATTTTTATTTCATAGTAATTGACTGTCCCACCCCTTTCCCATACAAATGTTCGTTCGTTTCAAAACATTTGTATGGGAGTGAGGATATGGACGGGAGAAGGAAAAGGAATGCGTAATCAATGCACAGAGCACATTATAAACTATAAGAAATCAAGGATCATTAATCAACGGATATTTTTCCATGAAATGGCCAATTCTACGACTGCTGGGACATGACACCTCTAGTTAATAACCTTTAATAGTAAAGCTGAATACTCACGACCGATTAATCTGGAGGCATGCTAGTATTGCTAGTTTTTGGTATTTGTGGCGACGACTCATTTTTCCGGAATATTTTTTTTTACTTCCCATACCAAACTCCAAATTCTCTGGACACTACAGAAGGTAAAAAAAAAAACAAAGTAGTAAGTTAATTATATGAAGTATGAACATCATCAGAACAGTGGTTGCAAAACTTTAGAATGATATTAATAGAATTTGATCAGAGATTGCAAACTTTTGGTCCATTGCTTATGTGCAATAAAATACTAGTGTTTATCGTGAAGATCATAAAAAATTAAAATTTATTATATCTTTGAATATACAGCCTGTCGAAAAGAGATGGTCTCGAATTAATTTGGAACCACAATTTTGTTTGCTAGCAATAATGACATTGATGGTTGCCATTTGCCAATATAGTTGTCAAAAGCTACATGTAGCGCCCTCACCGGAAAATGCCAACAATGCGACTCTGAACAAATAAAACAACACCGCCAAAAAACAACTTACATTCTTAATAAAGACTAATAGTATTATACAGGTATACGAGTATTTTTAAGAAAAATACTTTAGAATAGAGATTACTAAGAACTCACTAATTTATAACTTGGAAAAACAAACGAAAAAAAAACATGAATACACCCGTGCAAACGACTCAAGCCAGGAGGCGGTACTGAGGACTGAGGGGTGGAGAGAAGAGAAGGCTGAAGAGCAATATGGTATGACGCGAACACAGCGACGCGACGGAGAGAGCATCAACTAAAATAAATACGGAGGGGTTTTAAATAGACATTGGAATGTGTTTTTTGAATTTCGCGTGGCACATTATAACATTTTAAAAATATTTATGACAAATCGCTAGATTTTCGTATTTTCTATAAAACTGTAATAATATTTTTTCTCTATGCCTTTCGGTTTGCGAGAAATATTTAATACGAATAATTTTTAATATTGGTCGTTATATCAAAGTAAAAGTCATAAATATCTGCTTCTCATCTTATATTATTAGAAAATAATGAGTAGGTACTCCTCAGGCCCATAGCTAAGGGGCCCCGAATAGAAAAAAAATACTTGCGGTGCTGTTCTTTTGTGATAAAAAACAAGAATTTTGATACCAACGTATTCAAACATTTTTATTTAAAGAAAATAAACCAAATTACGAGTATTTACAACACGACTTCATTAATTCAATCTGGCAAAAAATCCTTTTTCCCCACATCCTCTCTCCTAGCTTCGAAACTGCAGCCGACGCCAATGTAACCATACAAGTACTCGTATGTTCATTCATACTGAAGAAATAAAGGGGGCCCTATGTAATATTTGCCTCAGGGCCCGTAAAGGGCTCGCTACGGCCCTGGTACACCTAAGCCTTATTTTCAAGCAGCACAATCAAAGTCATAAAATTAACAAGTCCGCAAAAAACATGCTTTTTTGTCAAAAATGTTACCCGGCATTCTTATATTGTGAAGAATAAAGTAATAAGGAAAAAATTCACCAATTCTTAGATAGTTGCACGACAAAAGTGAATTAATACAATCTTTAATCGACTTCCTGTAGGTAAAGCAAATCAGAGCTTAAGTCGTGGAAAGCGAAAATATAATACCACCCACCCTCAATATTTTCTCCCCCCATTTCTTACGTCCCGTATTCCAGGACACCCTTCTTTCTGAATTCAGCCATCTGATTTTAACCCATTGACATAGTAAAATGTTCCTCCTACTTCGCGGTATCCTCTCAACTCAACAATGTCTAGATATATTTATGGAGGTAAAGAATCACCGAAAAATATTGACTTAACAGAAACCGTTCTCTTTAGTTTTAAGACGTAACAACTATATTGTCTGGAATGAAAAATTCATGTGGCAACCGGTGTAGAATAGTGCTAACCAATACTGTTTTTGATAACAATGTGTATAAAAATCGTGAAGTCCTAAAACACAAGGAGTAAAATATCATCTTAGCAATAATCGACAGTTCTTGGAGCCAGCTTAAACCCAGAGAGGGTTTTAACGCTGAAGAATAAGCGTAATAAGCTTCACCAATAGGCAATAATTCTAGATATCTCTACTTCGTGTCCTATCACTGGTTAGCCCACATTTGGGAAAGACCGACCAAAAAGTACGACATGAAGAAATGTGAAGAAAAAATGTCTCTTTTATAAAATGATTGTCATCTGAGTCGGTATAACTTAATTAGTATGCTCAAACATTTGTAATGAGGAAGTTTAATGTAATGATACACCAACTATCCAATAATAGGTCAAATTCTGTAACTTTTGAAGTGAGTTTTGAATTTATATTAGTATGGATAATTGAAAATAGCACGTCGTATTTTAGTTAGTACGGGTACGGCGCTGAATTACGGAATCGGACCTGATATAGATAAACCTATAATGAATCGAATTAAATTGTCTTACCGCACTGGTCAGCTGCTTGGGTCCCTCTAAATGCTCATCCATCAGGCGGTATGTGGACGACCTTGAACTCTCGCTTGAGTGAAAAGATCGCCATTTCCCCAGCCTCTTTTAGTTTCTGCTAGTACCAACAATTGTACAAACAAATTGCCCGAGACAAATGAAAAATACACAGATCATGAAGTGTTAAAAGATACTCTTTGTCCTTTGATGTAGACTCTTCTGTAGATAAAAGGGCGAAATGTATTTGGAAACCTTTACACGAATGTGGGAAGTTAAGTGTATATTCCTCCCTGTATGGACCTCCCCCTACCCCACGGTACTTTCACTCTGTTAACTTCCGGCCGCCTTTTTCAGTTGGCGCCCAGTTCTTTCATTTCCTCTGGCCCCATCCGTTCTAATTTCCTCTGTCGATACTCTTCCATTTCCTTTTGTGTTATGGACTTTGTCGTTTTAAATGCTACCATTTATCCTACAAAACTATCTACAAATTCCTATTCCTATCTCCAGCATTATTCATCATTGTATCTATCACACAACACATAAAATAGCAACACTGTGACTCCTACGTAATTAAAAGCAATTAGCAAAGGAAACTAGAGTCAGGGGATAATTGAAATCACAGGTACCTACCTACCAGGCGCGAAGCTACCTAAGAACACGATTCCCATCGAGTTACCTTTTGGATAAAATGATAGATACACTAATGTCTAATCTGACGTAATCCTTTAATTATTTTTGATTTACTACCTCGTGGCATGATCCCTACTATGCGAGACGAAGGTCTGGGTTCGAATCCCAGCCCGGGTGAACTGAAATGGCGAATGTTTCTCGAGTGTAATGTGATCACTTGCAACAGGACGACTAAAATTATGATACATAAAAAAAAACTTATTTTTCTACAATTTCCCAGATTTATTTCTTTAGAACTCTTGTTTGTCATCAATGAACTTAGACGGTATTTCATTTTCAGTATCCCCATATTAAAATAACAAATAAGTCTAGAAATTAAATAAATAACAATAATAGTCTTATGTCACAAAAATTAAGCATTAAAAAATAAATTAATTATAATGAATCTTATGTCCAATTTTGTTTGCACAGAATTCAGGATTTTCAATGTAGAAAATTTATACACAGGTACCTGCATTTTATATTTATATTTTACAGCACACATTATGTAAAAATTATATTTCCTATCATTAAACTTTGTCCGGACAATTTAAACTCTAAAAACATTATTGAGAACAGAGATCACTCGTTCTTTATGGGTGGAATGCCTAAAAAAATATTATTGAGAAAAAAAGTCATGAAAAAACGTAACAAAAACCAAGGAAAAAAAGAGATGAAAATACGTTTACTATTAAGAATATAACACTCGATACACGTGTTTGGGTTTACACTCACATAAACTCATTTGCGAAAATTCACGAAGATATGGTTAAGTCTCCCGCCCAACTATGACGTCACGGTCATTTCCCACGGCAAAATCGCGTAAACAATCGCATGATAAAATGGTAAAAATAGCGTTTTTTTTTTCGTTTTTTGGGGTTAATTTCGTTTCAATTAATCTTACGGTTATTCACTAGATAAAGCTTCAATGTATATACTCTATTTTTTTGTCTCCCGTTGTTAGAAATTTTTGATATATCAATAAGCATATTCTCAAACACATTTTTTGTGTTTCTTCAGAGAACCGCCGGGAGGTCGCATAATAATAACAGTAATAAATAATCTTTCAAAATTCTTACATGTTACTTCATTCATACATAATCAAATCAACAATTTTATTTATCGCACTGCCTTCCCAAAAAGTAGGTATTTGTGTATATTTTCCTCTAACGCTGTGCTCTCTGATACACTCACTATATTCAATTTTAGTAGGTAAATGGTATAAAAATGTGGAATCTGAACGTCTGCACTCCATAGTAAATCTACGTACATATACCATACCATCCAATATGAATTATGGTTACGTTCGATTTGGATTATCTATCAAAATAATAGGTTCTTGACTTTTTTGTTTCAGTAGGTCCGATTGAAAGTTTTTAAAAATACTAAATTTAAAATTATGCTAGTAAACTTCGAGTGTGGCCGAATAGGCGTTGCTATCGCGAAATTATTCAAATTCTATAAGTACATATTTAAACAATTTGCAAAAATTGCCACAGTTGCGGTTACTTTCATACCTGGTTGCGACGACAATTATGCATAAGTTGATGAATTTTACCTATCCAGGAGTATTGGCAACGTCATTTGCAACTTCATAGTATCTATATACCCAATAAAACAAAGTCCGTTTTTTTTCTAAGTGTTCGCATAACTCCTGCATTTACCGACGGATTGCTGCGAAAATTTAGAATAACATTTGAGATAATAATATACTCTGTGGTCTGACGTCGCTGATTTTTGGAGAAAAAGTTTTTCCTAGGATATGCCATGATGATGAGGGGATCCAAGCGTTGCGTCAGGTCCTGTATGGTATGGTATCATATGAAAGGGCGTTGGAAAATAAGCTCAAGCCTACAACGGATGCCGTGTTGTTTTGTCAAATTTGCCGTTGCGAAGCACGTGTAACTCAGCTAGTAGTATAATATACATTATACAATATACAATAATATACATACTTACATAAATCAAATGTAATAATATTTAATTTTACTTATAAGTTGTATCGTAGGTAAGACAAAAGTATGCACCGGCCGCGGCGAGTACAGAGTTGAAAATAATTTAATATAAAGTATGAGGAAGTTATTTTTGTCACTTCCGCATTCATTCACTTCACCTACACGGGATGGGAACATTACCAGCCGACGATCAACTCATTTCATTTCGTAAGAATAAGAACCGAGACGTTTGTATCTCTCTCGCACGTTGCTTTTATCTCTCATTCAGGATGAATAGCGTATCACTTCATATTATAATACAATAAGCAATATTGTGATAAAGAAGAAGATGGAATGATGATTACACAGAGCGATTCTTGAAACAGAACCCGGTAGTAGGAAAGGAATAATAATATGAAGACAGACAATCAGGAACGACCGGATAATATAAACGGAAAATGTACTTACAAAAGGAAATGTATGTAGATGTGGTAAATGGTAATTACTTACTTTAAAGCATAAGACACAAAACGCGGAACTTTGTTCTGTTTCCTTATAACTTTTCTGAACTTCTGACCGAGATGACAATATGTAGAAAATGTTTGAGTACTTCCGACTTTAAATACAACCGAATGGAGTATGGACCATCGCAAACATCAGAGAGTATAAATTAGATAGCTGGTATTTTACAGTAGGAATATCTTAACCTCGTTTGAAAACACATGAATTTGAGTAACAGGGTTCAGTTCTTCTTGTTCATCTTTTCTTAAATCTGGTGACCTGTTTGGTCTGGAAAGCCCTCATTCTTAGGAAGTTGGGGCCCACCTGTCCCTCTATCGTTTTGGCGGTCTTTTAGAAAGACGGTGACTATCAGCTGGGATTTCGTTGGGTTATTATGTTATTATTCAGCATATGGGTTAGGTTGGATCTACTGCATTATTGACATGTGGAATGGAATGCCCCTTTCAGGCTATTACTATTCATCATAATTAATACCAAAACACTATACAAATCATTTTCTCAAGTAAAACTGTAAAAGACTAAAACAGTTATCACTAGAAGGAAGAAGGAATTTCAATGACGTAAGTCGGAACATGATTAAATTAACATTTAACAATAATAGTGCGTATGATAATAATATGGTGATCAAAAACAGACTTTAATAACACGATGTACTAACTTCATTCAACACATACGTAACCATACATCACTACAAGAATTAATAATACAGATTGGTACAAGACAAATACAAATACGTGTCTTTGAAGAAATATTAATATTGAATATATGCAGGTACTGTAAGTAGGTACTACGCATTCTACATTATGTTGGTAAGAGGAAAAAACTGTGAGAAAATACAAGTTGATTATTGCGACGTACGTTGATACTTGTACGAGTATGTATTCCAAGATGACCGCTTACCGGAAATGCTAATGACGCCATGTTTATTCTTTATGTGTGCAAACTCGTGTTATAATAACTTCCTTCAATGTTTGATAAATAACATGATGATGGTGGTTTATTTTTCTACGAAATGTCTTAAATAATAATGGCAAGATTTTCAAATTATTTTGTTATGGATGCAAAATATATCAGTACCACTATATTATCTAAATTCGTTTAATATTCTAAACAGTCCCGGATTTGCCAAAAGGCCGAGTAGGCCGGGGACTATATTTTGGATGCATTTTTAAAAAATTAGATCGCCAAATAAAAATGCATTATAAATATTGACAGGGCCTACCCCCGTGAAAAGTATACCCCGGCTCTGATTCTAAAGCCAATGTAAAACTTAATTATTCAAAGTTAAGATTATTATTAATTTTAAATCTATACTATTTTCGTGTTGCTGATTCAAATAATCTGAACCATTTCGGTGTGGGCTATTTTCCATTGTACACTAGTTCATGGTTGCTAAGTCCTACAGCTCTGGTTCTAGATATACTGGCCATCGTGTACACGGAGAAAATTGTATTCTTGTCGTCATGATGAATTATCAAGTCTGATTAATAAAATATCACTATCACTATAATCTATCCATTCAGCATCATATTATATCATTACGTTCCGCATAAAATAACATTATAATAATAATGTATGCGTCCAAAATGTTGAAGACGAATGTTGTATTCGGGCGATTACTAATAAAAATACAATAATGATTTCCGAATACTTCATCATTATTAGTATGTCGTGTTATTTTATCAGGACGTCATGATAACTGTATTGCAAATTGTTCTTACCTACTTTTTATCATGACAAGACTAATATTATGTCGATCCGTAACGATGAATTATCGGGATTTCTTGTAAAATTATTCGTACAGGAAATGTTATGTTTTAGTGACGTATTTCCTAATACTATATTATGCCATTTTCATCATAGTTTATCAGGCAACATTATCATGATATACGCATAACCAAATATTATTCTTGTGTTTGTTCCCCGCAGTATTCATTCTATCGTTTTTTCTCGATCTATCGGTCGTCTTCGTGTGCACTGTGCAGTGAATGTACATAATTTATGTACTTTATACTATATATTGGGATTTTTTAAGAAGTTTAGTGCTTGGTTTTATCCCTTGAAGGCTGTAGCATCTGATTATTCAGCTTGTCAGAAGGTGAGTTTTGTGTGTTTCTTTTTTTTAATTTGTGTGTGTGTTTAAGGACCTTTATAAAAAAATTACATAGTGTAACCCTATATAACGTGTCTACTACTACTACTATACCCTCACGCCACGTCCCTTGCAGGGTAGGCAGAGAGGACAGAGCGCCAGACATCCCTATCCTTACACACACTCTTAGCTTCCGTCACACTCATACAGTTTGTCATACACGCACTCCGATTCCTTTTACTCAAAACGCGCCTATCTAATTAAACGTATCTAATTCCTGTTATATGTTTCTTGCAGAGGAAAAACCACGAAATGATTTTAAATTGAAAAGTGCAGACTCGTACGAGAGTCTCTGGGCAGAGAGTATGGTCGTCTACGATACTTATATGGTGGAATGAATGCTTTAGCAGCATCGCTTTATCCAACTCCAGAAGGTCAGTATTGTGTGCATGTTATTTTGTATGTGTGTTTAAGAACCTCTATGAGAATTTACTTAACCTTACCTAAGTATATAACCAACTAATTCATATTGTTATCTCTTACTTCCAGAGGATACATAACTCACTATTGTTGGATTTTGACAAGGACGCAATGACCATACTTAAAGCTGGTTGGCAGAGATTGCGTTGTGAAATATTTTGTTTATTTATTTTACATACTTAATTTATTTTATTCATTTAATGTTAGGTATGCATCTACCTTCTATGTATGAGTGTAATATGCTTGGTATATAAGCTCAATTTGCTAGTATTTATGTACCAACGACTATATTAAATGTATTTTAGGTATTATATACCTTGTATATAGGTGTATTATACTTGGTATATAAGCTCAATTTGCTAGTATTTATGTACCAACGACTATATTAAATGTATTTTAGGTATTGTATACCTTGTATATAGGTGTATTATATGCTTGGTATATAAGCTCAATTTGCTAGTATTTATGTACCAACGACTATATTAAATGTATTTTAGGTATTATATACCTTGTATATAGGTGTATTATATGCTTGGTATATAAGCTCAATTTGCTAGTATTTATGTACCAACGACTATATTAAATGTATTTTAGGTATTATATACCTTGTATATAGGTGTATTATATGCTTGGTATATAAGCTCAATTTGCTAGTATTTATGTACCAACGACTATATTAAATGTATTTTAGGTATTATATACCTTGTATATAGGTGTATTATATGCTTGGTATATAAGCTCAATTTGCTAGTGTTTATGTACCAACGACTATATTAAATGTATTTTAGGTATTATATACCTTGTATATAGGTGTATTATATGCTTGGTATATAAGCTCAATTTGCTAGTATTTATGTACCAACGACTATATTAAATGTATTTTAGGTATTATATACCTTGTATATAGGTGTATTATATGCTTGGTATATAAGCTCAATTTGCTAGTATTTATGTACCAACGACTATATTAAATGTATTTTAGGTATTATATACCTTGTGTATAGGTGTATTATATGCTTGGTATATAAGGTTGATATGAAAATATTTATACACCAAGGACCATTATGTGTGTAGGTATATTCACCCCGCTCAACCGTTCAGTTGCTTATGGGGTGCAGTAGTATTGTATATAATCGTGTACATAGTTTTATATATTATATACGTGTATTTATTTTTCTTTGTTTTTAATGAAAATAAATTCAAATAATTGTAACTTTAATATTTGCTTTTATATTTCATGTCACCTCAAAATCGAAACACATACCTTCACCAATTAAAAAAACAAGCACTTATTATGTACTTACCTATATTCTTATTATTCTGTTATATTTTTCTAAAATCCTTTATGCGATGCCGTTGTGTTAGTTACCTTCTATTTGCTGATAAACCACACCTTGAAACCCCAATATTCTATCAGTAAGTATGATAGAATATTAGGGCTTCTTAGAGGTTATCAGTAAGTAGAACATAATTAACATGACAGCACGCATAAATTATTAGCGCAATACTAACAAACTATCAAGAAAACTTAATAAAGCATTCGTATGAGAGCGAATAATCTATTGACACCTACCGTCAAATTATCAGGAAGACTTGCTATCTTATTCGTATGAGAGCGAATAACCTATAAGTACTTACTGTAAAGTTATCAGGAAGAAATGTCAACTTATTCGTATGAGAATGTGTAGTATATCAGTACGCACTGTGAAATTAACAGGAAGAAATGTCAACTTATTCGTATGAGAATGTATAGTATATCAGTACGCACTGTGAAATTAACAAGAAGAAATGTCAACTTATTCGTATGAGAATGTGTAGTATATCAGTACGCACTGTGAAATTAACAAGAAGAAATGTCAACTTATTCGTATGAGAATGTGTAGTATATCAGTACGTACTGTGAAATTAACAAGAATAAATGTCAACTTATTCGTATGAGGATGTATAGTATATCAGTACGTACTGTGAAGTTATCAGGAAGCGGCGGCCTAATATTATAACAGGCCGCCGCTTCCTGATAACTTATAAGTAAGAACTGCAATCCCTTTTTTATCTTGAATTCCGAATAAAATGTGAGGAATTCTGCATAAATTCACAATGCCTGTTTTCTCAGTGTAGACGTCCTTTCAAATCAATTCATCGAGTTGTTATACTGCCTAAAAGTAATCTTAAAATCTATTAATCTATCTGATCAAAATTTATCGGCTGTTTTTTCTAAATTCTCTGGTAAGTACATAGACAAATATACAATAGATTTAATAACTGTGAACCTCGTTTTTTCAGTGTTTGTTCAAATTTTTAAGTCACATATACAAAGGCTTTCAAAGTAAATCAATTTATTTAACATGCAATTAAATTACATAACGAAATTTCCAACAGAGGAATTATTATCAATAAAAACAAAGACAATAACAATTAAATTAATTAAACAGAGCAGATGAATCAGAACAAAGCATGAGGTGAAGTAGGAGATACAAAGGCCAAATAGAACTTGTTTAATTTGCAAGTCGTGGCGATTCTGCATGCAATGTATTGTCATATAATTTGTAGACGTATTTTCCAACAATTACCATCATCCTCTGATTGACTTGTCTATCAATGTATTCTGACTCACCCCGTAATATCAGCTTTGTTCTTTAACACCTCTTCACATAATCACGTTTTTCTTTGTCATCATACTTCATTCAACGGCTTCAGGTAAGTGAAGCAAAGTGCTTCCAAAGAATAATAGAATCGGACGATCGAAGATCAATAATAAATTATCATACTATATTCTACTCACTATAACTAGGGACTGGATAAAATCGATGTTAGTTTTCGGGAAATGTGGTGTTATTTTTTGCAATAAGGGGTGTTATTTTTCACAATTTTGGCAAAATGTGGTGTTATTTTTAATATATTTACATCATTAGAGTGGAAAAATTTGCAGGTTTTAATACAAGAATATAAAAAAAATTATCGTGAACAATAGTTTATATAATCCCTAAAACAATAAAATAAAACAAAAATATTTCAGAAAAACAAAAAACGCCATTTGCTAGATTTTTTCAGCGTGGTTCCTCTTACTTTCAAAGCCACACTCCTTTTGATAAGGTTTCAGTTACGATGTTTTCCAAAATAAAGGTCGAAATTCGCGTCAAACCAACCAACAATATTAAATTTATCTTCGATAACGTATCACTTTTTAATACCCAATTACTGATTTTATCACAAGGTAATTGTCAAAACAATTTTATTAAGTATTGATATTCAGATTAATTACTTACGTATTTCAATTAGGATGCTAGGTAATACTAATTAATACAGAAATATATTATTTATTAAGATTATGTTTGGATGGGTTTTTCCAAGAAAAAATAAATTGGAAATGAAGAAGGTAAGGTACGTATATTACATACGTATCTTGGTAAGTAACAGTCATTAGTAGTTATCCGGAATAATCAATAGGTACATACCTTCATACCTCCTACTTGGTGTAAAGTATTGCGACATGTTTTGAAACAATTCGTAGATACAGTGAGATAAATACATATTAATTAATAAGATAAGGATATACCAAAATACATTATCTAAATTACCTCTGCCTTCTGAAATTTGTTGTCCAAATTAGGAGATTTGTATCGATAAAAGACAACCCTCCCATATGGACCAATGCTCATAGCCATATTTATGAAATCCATCGTTGGTGTCATTTTCCTCTGATGAAGGTTTGGTCGTTTTTAGAGACAACCAGATGATCGTTTCCAATGGGAGGGCTGCACTGTATAGGCCACAACTCTAGCCCCACAGAACACTTTCTTGGCTGGACAATAGGCCGACCATTGGGGCCCCCTAAGGGGAGTTTCCACTGTCCTAATATAATTTATCACATATTATTTCACTGATCCTGATCACCGTTCCAGTGCGTTCAATGGCTTTTTGACGGTAAGCACAAAATAGCTCTGAGTGGGAACCTAGGCTGCAGGCGCGAATCTACCTAAGAACACGATTCCCATCGAGTTTCCTTTTGGAAAAAAACACAGGTATAATAGTGTCTAATCTGATGTAATCCCATAAGAAATGTTAGCCCCGGCTTCCCTTCTGCAGAAATCTACCATTCGCCACTGGCTAAGCTGTAATAGGAAACCTTGTGAACTCCTTACGATGAAGAACCATAATGGTATAAAATTAGATCAAAAATCACTTTTCATCCTGTCTATAACGACGAACTTTCAATCACCCCTGAAGAAGAATATGCGAAAACTATTATACACATAAATCGCTCAGTCTCCAAGACCTTGAGGCATGTGGGAATTTTAAGGTCCCCAATAAATACCTCAATTAAATTTCCCGTGAAACCATTTTTTAGCCGCAATTTGATCATGTGAAAACGTTTTGATGTTAGATAATAAAATATAAATACGATTCAATAAAAAATGAAAGGCGATCATGTGATAAGTAAAAACAAAATTTCAATAATCCCTGTTATCAATCATAAATATTATATGTTATTATATGTTATGTATGAAACAATATCTCTTCTATTGCGTCAATGCCAAATTAGATAAAAGTACAAATACCTACCCAGCAGAGCTGGGCACCGTTAGTCAGAAAGTTAACTTCGTTAATCTATAATCCGTTAACTAAAAAGTTAACTTCGTTAATCGTTAGGGCGTTACATTTTTAAAAATGTAACGGAAGTTAAAGTTAATCCGTTAAAGCGTTAATCTAAAAAATCGTGGTTAGATGGCATGAAGTAGAACTACCTAAATACTACTACTGTCACATTAACATTATCACGATGTATTCCGAATACATACAATGTGCCTACAACGAATAAAACACACGGAATGGGTGGCGAGTCTCATTATTAAATAAGAAGTAAAATGTCTTATAGAAATTTTACAAACACCTAGGTACATTTTTTATTACACTCGCTCATGACGTCGCTAGCTTCAGAGTATGAAAGGTGCCGCAGTTGAATTTTATTTCGACAAAATTTGACTTTTGATCTGAATTTATTTTCCAACGCCCAACTCATAATATTACACCACACATAGCTCCATACAACCCTTGAATTATCTAATACCGGTGTAGCCAGTGGATGACTCTATGCAACAATCAAATATTAACGGACTTAATTAACGGAAGTAAAATGTAACGGAAGTTAAATAATCCGTTAACAAATTTTGGAGGTGAGAAAAGCGTTAAATCTTTAACCAAAATGTTAACTTCGTTAATTAACGATTAACGGATTAACGCTTTTCTGCCCAGCTCTGCTACCCAGTACCCACTTAGTTAGGAACTTATAGATTCCTGTCCTCATCACAAGCAAATAGATAACAAAGTATTTATCTTTCAAAGCAAAAAGATTGTTTATCTCAACATAAATAAAATTTCAAGGAATCTAAAATACGAATTTATGTCAAACATATGAAAAAAAAATTGACTGTATGAGTGAAATGCCGATTAAGGGCTTGTCACCAGGAATAACGTCACAGTCATTTCCCACGGCATTAAGGTTCAAAATCGCGTGAACAATCGCATAATAAAATGGTAAAAATAGCGTTTTTTTTTTTCATTTTTTGGGGTTAATTTTGCGTCTATCTAAAAACTTGTACGGTTTTTCCCTAGATTTTAATGCATGTTATCAGCACAAAAAAAAATTTACTGCGCGACATTCGGGAAACGAGTTTCCGTCTTTCGGAAAAAAAGATCAGAGGTGTTTTTCAATTATTTTTTTTGAGAAATCTATACAAATTAAAAAAAATCTTTTACGGTTATTCCCTAGATAAATGTTCAATGCATCTACGCTATTTTGTTACAAAGCATATTTAGTAACGGTTGCGAGATATAAGGTCTCCCGTTTTTAGAAATTTTTGAAATGTCGGTATGCATACTCCTAATAAAAAAAGTCTTATTTATTGACTTGATGGATGAGACAATTGCTTCGTTCATTTTCAATTTTCATTTCATTTTATACTAACATATGTATAGTTGGCTATGCTATGACTAACTAAAACAATTACTTACGTTGTTGTCGAAGAAAATTATTTGTTATCATTATCATGATATCCGCTATCGATAAGGAAATTTAATAAGACTTTATAGCAATAATATCAAAATGTTATTAGCTGATTCGATTAACATTATTTCAAAAGCAGGCCACTGGCGTCATACAAAAGTGTAAAATAAAATACTAGGGAGTAGGGACGTCCACAAAGTAAGAGTACTGTTGCCATCTCGGGCTGTAAGCATGTAAGGATATTTTACCTAACTCTGGCAATACCATGTGATAGCGGGGACTTTCCTGAACACAACGAGCACTGGAGCACCTCTGTAGCACGAAATCTCAACTTGTAGTGTCCGTTTTTGTGAGACATGTCGATTAAAAATCCCGCCAAGTACGTAGTGCGCCCTGACATCCGGTTTCTTTGAAAAACATTTGCTAATTTTCTTCTTACGGATCAAAACTGTTTATTGATAAGGTGCTATGAATCTAACGAACGTGTTTAAAAGGTGTCGTGAGTTTGATGAAGGAAGAACGGTTGTTTATCGAGCCCTTTAATCTCGATTTCGAGTCTCAAAGCCCAATTTAGTCCAAAAAAAAATCATTGCCACTATGTTTTGGAACGGAAAAGGGATCATCTCGATCGAATATCTGCTTCAGGGGACCTCGATTAATGCAGCACTTATCTTTCTGGCTGTGAAACTCTATAATGTTAACTTTTTAATTGGGTTAAAATTTAATTACGTACCTACAAAAGTACCTACCCTTTTTAATTATTTTATGGCTTCAACCACCGAACGTTGACGTGACCAGAAGATAGACAGGGTAAGTTTCCCGTAAACATATAATATTTTCAAGGCGATAGGTATTCCCCTTCTTTGCCTTACTCTTGGGTCTAATTTGGTACTAATAGCCCTGCTCAGTGAGGTCAATATAGGTACAGCTGCATATTGCCCAATACTACTGGAACTGGGACTTTTATATTAGGTATCGATGGTTCCATACATGTTCTATGTTTTTATTCCTGTACACCTATTACGAAAATCTAAAAGCAGGTAGTCCTGATAAGTGATTTTATTTTTTAATTAAGTAAAGTGTATTTAATAAAACATAAATCATTTTATTAATCAATTCCAAGATTTTATTGTAACGATATTGATAGATGAGTATGTAGACTTATTCTTTTCAAGTGTTATTGCGTACAGCAGGTAAACACATTACAAGTAGACGGGTGTAGATAACATAACATAAGACAACAGTAAAAATGCGTAAATATAGGTAGGTGTGTATTAAGTATATAAGGAACTAGGTAATATAATATGAAAAGCATAATCTTCAGAAGATAACAGTGGAGATCATAGCAAATATTTGCATTATTTTAATAACATTTAATACATTAAGGGCTTATATATGCACTGAGCACAAATCGTTCTATTTTTGCTTCAACTTTTTCAAATTTTGTATGAGAATGTTAGTGCTCAGTAAGCGACAAAGTGAATTATACCTTTTTAAAAGAAACCTGGGAAGAACTTTAAAAATCTAAAACAGCAGATTTGTTAATATTATAATCACCAGTATTTTGGCTAAATTATACTTTTATATCTGAAAAACTGAACGGAAAATCTTCAGATCCCGTAAATTTTAGGGGTACTTTAAGAATATTTTTTTATTCAAGGAATTTCCAAATCCTGTAATTCTAGAACAGACGATCTGTAGTCTATACTTTCATCTATCATTGTTTTCAGTTTCAAGACGATTCCCTCAGTATTGGCTGAGTAAGATTCAGGCCCCCTGACAGCATATAGGGCCTTAAGTATGTACATACATCAGTTTGCACGATAATAGCAAAGGCAAAATACTGCATTTTTATTTAGGTAAGTTTGCATATTCAGGCAAGTTCTTTGATTTGTAATAAAAATATTTTTCATACATATTATTGTGCAAAGTATTTAATACATTTTCAAATAAACAAATCACTGTCTCACAAAAAATTCGCCTACGGCGCTATTTATGCGTTTTTATGCTAAACCATTTTTCTAAAATTTTGTTGCCCCCTCCCACATTTCCTGTTAACTTTTATTTTCGTCACATGGTACATTACATATTATCATATCAACGACGGTTGGTGGTTATCCCATTATACCTAGAATATATCGCGATGGTGTGTTAGTTTGTACTAGTATCATACCATTATATTCTTTTTAATTGAACAATAAAACAACTTGTCCCATTAGAATTAGACATAATATATGACAAAATCATATTGTCATTATTCATAAACATGGCAACACAGACATGTTCATAGACAAGATTATTTCACACAAGAGTGCGTTTATAAGTATCAATCTTCTATAGCTGATTCTACGAAATCCAACGTACGATATACACTGAGAATGACGCGTTAATCAACAAACGAAAATAAGCATTAATGACGTGTAACGGCGGTGGCCAATCGCAGGAAGCGTTCCAATTTTGAAATGTTACAAAATGAGGAAGGAAGCGCATGAGATTCCTGAGATGGTACGTCTGTAAAAATCCGTGCGGGCGGGAAAATGCGCGCGTAATGGGCAGGGAGCCAACATAACGGGGAACTGGAAGATAGAGAACAGACTTAGAAACACTACGTGTTGTGCTTATGATAACTACAATAATATAATTTACTATAATACACACTTACCTACCTGATGCACTCGCATATTTTTGTCTATGTGGTTGAGAAAATTACTCTGCATTTACTATAATTTGTCGGTTGGGTACATGATTGATAACATTTTGTAGTATGTAGTGCTATAGAAAAAAATCTCGTTTCCATGGTGATTTATGCGTCTTTTAACGCTGAACAGCCTGTATCTCAAATTGTTAGAACCTTTTATTATCGAAGCACCTAATCAAAAAAATTTTCATTCCATAATTTCCTTTAGATGTGAGAGTATACCTGCGTACTGCGCAAATATGCTTTAAGTAAGTACGTATAATATTGATAATACTGGGAAATTTTGTAGGAAAATTTGGTTGGCCGGATGCGGTTATTTGTATTGACTTGTGGTATTTTTTCAGTAGCCAGTAAACTAAACATTAGCAGCGTTATGTTAAGTAGGTTCTCGTATGTTTAACAGCTACTAATTAATTAAATTAAGTACACGATTATCTAATTAGTTTAGGAAGCACCTGATTATGAAAAGGGGTACGTCAAAGCGAACTATGAACGATGTAATGGCATTACGGCCAAACGAAGAAGAAAAATGTATTGGGCAATAAACGCTAAATCAAATGATATTTTTTTGGTTCCTCGAATATTGACAAAGACATTAAGGTGGCGGTGACTGGGATTGTGTGTGTCGTACTGTGGACCGAGGACAAGACACAAGGTCAAGGAGTCATAGTCAAAATGCCCCAAAACTGTTATTGACTCAGTTTTGTAGTTTTTCAGTTTTATTTTTTCTTACGTAGGTCTCAGAGATACCTAACTTAATTACCTAATTGAAGGTGTTTAATTTAAAATCAATAAAGGCCTATTAAAATAATTAATACTATCACCAAATAGGTACTCATATTTTCCTTTTCACATCTTATTGATCAGCCAGCTCAAAGAGAGAACAACGTTTAATTTGCGCCTTTATATTAAATCCTTTATCTGCCTACTTAATACATATCACTAATGATTCATTATTATTGATGATTAATTTGGAGTTTGTGGCAAAAACACTTTTAAATTTAAATTGCCATAGATAAAATTAGACAAAATTTTAATCGCAGCAGTATCCATTACATTTACATCATAACCGTGCTGGAAAAAACATCTCCATCTCAGAAACCACAAAAAGCCACGAAAGCCAAAAGCAATGGAGAGTAAAGCCGAAAATTTCGATGGTTCAACAGTCCATTATTGAACATTGCAAGCTGAGCGAAAAATATATAATTGAACACTATATAGCACAAGTAGGCCCATGAATGATCCTAATTTTAGAGACGTAGGTCGTAGATATATATCTATTAAGTACAGTTATTTTTTAGATACGATCTACGTGTCTACAATAGAATACTTGACTAAATTCTATCAATGCTGATGCCGTAAGACGCGATGCAGTAGATTTTCATGTTGACACTTTTTAAATTGTACGACCAATTCGAAACCTGTAATAATACGAGTATGTTGTTCGTTGATAAGGACAACAAAAAGGAAAAAGATTGCTTCTGAATCAGTCGGTTAATTAGTATTAATAGCTATGCAACCATTTAATTAGCGTCGACTAAAATATACCCTGAAGGAAGTAGAGAAGAGATAAGACGGCTGAGTTGTGGCTAGTGGCTAGAGGAGTAATAATAAGACCAGAATGTGACAACTTAGGTATTACGCCATAACAGTTTCTTAGAATGGTTTCATTTCAAATGCTTTTCGACGGATATCGGTTGACCACACTGAACCTGATACATGAATACTTAATGTCGGTTGAATCATTCTGCATCGAAACTATTCGTCCTGTTTTGCATACACTTTGTACCCAACATCTATACTCCTATCTACAACGAACGATTAGTCACTGCTTGAAAACCATCCAGCGAATATCACACTTTGAAGATTGTTCAAACGTCGAACAAGCAATAAGGTATGGATTCCCTGATCTTAAAATTGATACACTTTTCCTTCGATTCTGATTCAGAGAAAACGGTGGCGGGGTAATAACCCAACATCCAAATTTCTTATGGCCTGTAGTTCTATAATCAAGGCGTCATGTCTTATGTAAAATTACAAATATTTAATTTTTAAACGATGAACACTTTGATCCTGAGACTTTTAATAGAATGAAGAAAAAATATTGTCTCCGGAACCTAAAAATTGCCAGCCTGACGATGAATCAGTATGGAAGCCATCAAGTATATCAAACTAATTTAACATGTGTTCAATTAATCAACGTTCCACTCTCAAACTCTCCTAAAAAGATAATAATTGTCGAAAACGTGTCATTTATAAAAGTTTTGTTCTTACGTCACAAAGTTTTGCATTGAAACTGGAAAGATTGATATTTACTAACGTAACTAGTAACCTAGTGGATTATTATTAAATTCTTAGCAAGTCTCAAAAATACCAACGTGTGATTAATTACAAACAATGAATCTCAATCAGGAAGAACATACAATAAAGCAATTAATGTGTTTTTTTAACAAACCGTTTTAAGTGGTATATCACAATGTATATCACTTATCAATAATATTATCACCCAATGTCATAATTAATAATGTCATAGAATACAACGAAACCAATTCAATTACAATAAAATTATGACTCAAACTGAAAAATATAAGACTCGTCAGTTGAGTCATTCACGCGCTGTCTTATCACTTATCAGTATCATAGATTTACATTTCATCACTTTGTTGCATTATGTAGTACATACGGTGAACCGGATCTCATAATGTTTCGGGGGACATCTAAATATGGTCGGTTTTTTATTCCCCTACAACACTATGAAGAAAAAAGCCTAGAAAGCATTTCTCAAGAACATTGCGCATATCAACAAATCGGAGGACAACAAATATTTAGCAATGCCTATATTATAATCAACTTCCTACAATAGTTTGTGTGTTTTGGCAGCCGCCTCCTGAACCTATGATTACATACTCTCTACTCAACTAAATTACTATCCTAGGACCTAGGACCAATTCTCTAAAATAGTCTAAATGCACCTACATATTATGGCTACTCTGCAATATGCGTTGCTACTATAGACCCGGCCAACAACAGTAAGGAATTATGTAAAATCAGCGTTCAGATTTAACTACATAAGTAATGCGACTCGTGTTACAGTGACATAACACATTCACTTGAATAATTAACATTACTCACAAGGCACAACACATACATTATATTGTTGAGGATATCAACAAATATAATACAACTGCTGTTACATTACAAACTTCATTTCTCTCAATGTATCATCTGGTACATGTCAAAATCATCAATTCATCACAGTCATTTCCTTACAGCGAGTACCTCTACCTACATACTGCTGGCGCTATTTCACTGATAAGAATTATCTCCATTGTGTCAATAACTCTCCTTGTTTCAGCCTAAGCAATACGCTATGTATTGTATGCACGGCTTGCACGCACCACACAAAATAAATTGAAATATTTATCGTATTGTTCCAAAAATTATTCTTCCGGACAGGATATAATGGGGAGACATTATTAAGGTTACTCAAAAAACATTGCTTCAACCGACAGTCAATAAAGGATGTTCTATACCTTTTTTTAGGCTACGACAAGGCACTTCTGTGCAAATTTATTTGCATCATTGTGCGTTCTTCAATATAAGCACATCTCTTAGAAATGCCATAACAGAGGGATGTTTGAACGCCCGAAATAAATATTATGGGAGACGATATTGGGAGTATTTTCTGTGCAACTTAGGTGGATCCTGCATGTGATCACCTCCGAGATATTCAATGATTATTCTTTCTATATGGTCCTATTTATTAATGCGATCACCACACGTTCCGTTTTTTTATGCCGCTGTCATGCATTTACCAATTGGTCGATGACTATCAAATTGATGATGATGATACGAGTAAGAATGATTACTATCAAAAATTTAGATTTTCAAATAATCACGTGATAAGGAAATCTGATAAACAGCTGACTAACGAGACTATGAGACCAAAAGCCAATGACGAATCACTTCTATATGATTCATGTAAAATATGAGGTGGCAGTTGGTATTGAGCGACAGTAGAAATATATTATTTAATTTTATTTTTCAGAAATTTAATTACGTCAATTACGTGGTTAATGTGGTTGTCACTATGAGTATCAAGAATGAAAATTTAAATGGTCCGACGTCGTTATCTTTATTTGCATGAATACATTCAATGGAGAGTCGGGAACAAGATTAACAAAGAATCATAAGACAAAAATTAATAATATAATTAAAAGATTTATATCCAAATGATATTACAGATTGGCCTAAGCAGAAAATCATAAACACAATACTAGATCTTCTTCTTCTGGCGTCGTGTCAGGTTCTCCAACTTTGACTATCACTCGAGAGAATGTGACCACGTCCTGGATAGATTAGCTCTTCATCACTCCTTATCAGTGGCGGATCCAGGATTCCATTTTGGGGGGGGCTGAATTAGTGATGCCGATTCAAAAATTTTTTTCAACAGATTTCTTTTCTTTTTTTTTTTTTTTTGGTCCTCGCCTAAAATTTTAAATCGTTATTATGCGGAAAGATCGCCGACGGGGGGGGGGAGTCCTGCCCTACTGAACTGATGACCTTTTTTTTTTGGTCGACGTCTAAAATTTGTTGACCTTGACGACTAAAAATTTGTCGAGCGGGGGGGGGGGGGGGTGAATTCAGTATACCAGATTTTCAGTTTAGTATTCAAAACACTAGAAACGTCACTCAACGTTTTGGGGGGGGGCTAAGGGGCTGAAATCCCTAGATTTGTTCTATATATACTACTATAACTCATGATTTTGGGGGGGCTTCAGCCCCCTAAATCCGCTAGTACTCCTTATTCCACTTCAGTCTCGTATATATTGCGGAGCAAGGAAATCTGCCTTCTTCGAACCCCTGTTCGACTAATGTACAGAATACTTGTAACAAACCAAATAATCTAAAATACGAGAATTAACATCTCATATTTTTTTATTGAAATATGCATTTTAATCAAATTAAAACACTATATTTTATTTGTCTGAAACCATAACATGAAGAAAAACCAATATTATAATCGGACCATCACAAGTCCCTGAGGACACCGCTTT
The DNA here is from genome assembly GCA_963576895.1 of Ceraclea dissimilis. Taxonomy (NCBI): domain Eukaryota; kingdom Metazoa; phylum Arthropoda; class Insecta; order Trichoptera; family Leptoceridae; genus Ceraclea; species Ceraclea dissimilis. Next base: position 5,535,639 of record OY756360.1, read on the forward strand.
ATAAAAATGAAACTCACTTATAGTAGAACAGTTTAGCGCAGACTTCACAATATTATACGATACACTTACTTTATATAATCTTTGATTTGAGTTTCCTCAATGTTGTTTGGTGTGTGTCTCAGCCACATCCCGGAAAACTATATTACCATTTCCACATAGGTAGGTATAGTGCTTCTAATTTGACACGATTTTAACATTGTTTTCATTAAGTACCAACATAAATTTTCATCTACGTATGTACATAAGTAGTATGGATGACATTTTGTCAGTCGATACTTTTTCACCTCACACGTTCGGTACAGAGATTTTGTAATCGTCTTAACATAATGTTATCTGTTATGACCTTATAGTATTATGATCACAAATACAAAACTGGAAGGTAGCAACCGAGAACAGGAAGAGATAGAAGCCAAAGCCCGATAAAGGCCGTAGAGCCATTAGGAAAGGTATAGTGCTAACATGTTTGTGGATAGTGTTATTTCTATTATATTTTTGCTGTAAAACAAACCGGCTGATTAAATAAAAGATACATGATTAAAAATATTATATTGCTTATTCAAACAACTTACAAGGTAGTGGGAACTTGGTCGTTTACCTCATCGCGAGAAATTATTATGCTGAAACATGCAATATTTTATGCCTATTAGACGAAACCATCTAAACATTTAAAGAATGATGATACAAATATTGGGAGTCATGCAGATAGGAAAAAACTGGTCGTACTCGTAACTTACTATTGGAAAATAATTAAGTACTTACCGTAGCATCATTTCTCCCGAAAGATGATTTGTTTCTGTGTAAAATGATTAGGACACTATCTCTATCAATTTTAACCTGTCATTCTATCTATTCTAAATTATCGACACTGAGAACTCTATTTTAGTAAAATCAAAACACTTGACGGTCATTCGGTCTGCCGGTGGTGAACTCACCTATCAAAAGAAAGTATTAATTTGTCTATGGCCCAAAATGGTGAAGCCCCAAATAACGATCTTATCGCAGGCTGTTTATTAAAACTGAGGGACCAGTGCTATAGATAAAAGGGGCAACGATAAATTTTAAAGACAGCCAAACCGCTCCGTAGACCTTAAAAGACTTACGAGTACCTATATAAATAACTAAAACATAGGGTGTTAATGTAATTAGTATCCATTAACTAGAATTAGCGAAAGCTAGGTACAAGAATTATTCAAGTGATGTGTTCCGCAGGATGTACTGAACACATGAGCTGCTAATCCATTTGACATTTAGATAAGTACAAATTAATTTTACGTCTTTTTTATCTAATCTTGCTTTAATGATTTTTGGCTGCAGTTGATGATAAAAACACCACTTTGGAGATAATTGGAGTACCATCCTCTTCTCAATTCATGCGGAAACGGTTTATTTTTTTACAAATTTGCCAAACGCCGAGCTGTTGAAATACATTAAACCTAGACACTAAACAGTTCCGTTCGTAGGTGATCCATCGCCCCATCTTATATTTATGATTGACTTATTTCTTTATTTCACTACCTATTCGAAATTTTGTATACTTCCAAAACTGTCAATAAAGAGTTCGTTTTAGATGAGCGCACTGCATGTAGCTTTTTGGTAACCGCAGTGGCAACACTTATAGTATTTGAATGGAAATTTCATCGTTGATGCCAGCAAACAAAATTGTAGTCTCAACCAAATCTGATAATAAACCTTCCTTAACAACTGAACTCTAATTAAATTCAGAATACCAAAGGGATAGATAAAAAATTTAAGAGTTAACAACCAATTTCTGGTTCGGAAAACAACATTTTCCCTCAGTTTTACTATTTTTTCAAAACTAGTGTTTTTATATTTCCATAATAGTTTTGTCCATCCAGTCTAATAATACTACTGTTGTGCATTGATCATTCTAGAGACATACCTGTAAGAAACACAAACATTCACCACATGATTTCAAGAGCTGTCACATGTGTTAATATGACATCGTAATGTGCAGAAAATATGTCAAAAAGGGGACACAAACCAGTGAACAATGTGATCAAAGTAATCTATGATGTTTTGCGGACTTTGTTCTATCTATATATGTACTACGTCTTTATCGGAAGAATAAAAATTGATGAAAGACCATCCAATACTTAGGTATATCTAGAGCAACGTGCATTAATGAGCCGATAGAAGTGCTCGTTGTAAAATCGAATATCAAAAAGAAAAAATATTACGGAAGTACTTTAAGATAACGGTCTACTAATTGGTCACCTCAATTAGCTGATAATTCATAAGTATTGTATTATGTATTCCGTATTAGTGTTCGGTAAAAAAGGTGAATGTACTAAACCTAATAAATGAAAAGACATATAAGACTATTAAAAAGACGACAAAGTTCAGATATTTGATAATATTATGAATGATTCTGGTTGTTAGAGGCTATGCGGTTAGATATTATCCAACAGTTAGATATTTTTATAGTTTTGATAATTTCGGTAGCACTGAAAAAACAAATATGTGAATCAAAACCAAAAGCAGTGTTGAGTAATGTCAAAAAAATCACATTCAGTGATGTGCTATAGTACATCATGTGCATTTGAACTAAAAACCGCAAGAGGTCGAGGTTCAATAGATTACTACATTATAAAAATGTCGCCATAACAGCCGTAGGTACACTATATCTGATGTATTATGTTTTATATAAGAGGAAAACCAATGAAATTAATAGCAAATAACTCTTTATAAAGAGAATATGTAATTAAAATAGATTTGCGTCAGTTTTCCTGCGATTCTTCCATGTATTAATTTACATTGCACCATAGAAATAAAATTGCTGCATAGTCCTTCTCTCTACTTACATTCATATTCCTTCTCTCTTCCGAAGGTCGAAATTATGAATTTTGTTGCCTGTGGGGTAAGCCTTGTTCTCTCGAGTCTTGTCTCTATATTCTTCATTCTTTCTGCTTTCTATAACGTTCTTCAAAAATATCTCTAGTTCTTCCTTAGGAACAATTTGGGTTTCTTTGTGTTTAGTTTTTTTAGCTTGCCATGATAGTTGATACTAAAATGTTTCCCATTGCAAACGAACGAACATCATTTAGTGATGTTACATCACCATATTCGTACACCTAATTCAGATCTTTTGACCTTATTTTGCTTGGCCGATCGAATAATCTGAAATTTTCTAAAGCTCCCTAGGTGATTTGTGATCGTATCGCCTACATATAAATTATCAAATAATTTGTATTTGTAGATATGTATGTATATGTACTGAATATTTCAAAGAACTGGTAGGTAGGAACAAAGGTAGACGCAGCGTTGGCAGACCCAAGCTCAGATGGTTGGACGGAGTGCAGAAGGATGCACAAGTGGTTGGCATCAGGGACTGGAGGAGCACGGCCCAGGACAGGGAGGAATGGAGACGACAGTTGGAGGAGGCCAGGGCTCACAGCGGGCTGTAGTGCCAATGATGATGATGATGATGATTTCAAAGAACTTACAAAATTATCCAAACATTTCTCTATCAGAGAATTTGCGTTTGGAAACTCATTCTGTTTCAATAAATCCATGTCGTATTATTTTTCTATGGACTGAAAACATTATTAAATAATGAATACTTCATGAAATAAAAGTTTCAGTTTCCCTCTGAAATAATAGCTAGTATTGATCTGCTATTTGAAAGTCAAATTAGTTTGAATGGTTCGGAATATTATGTCAACATAAAGATATCTATTTATTTGTTGGTTGTCGGTGTTCTCTGTGTTGGTTTTTATCCTATGAGTGGCTGACTAGATGTATGAGTATTTGCCACATGTGTCTACGTGAGGATTGAATAAAGATGCCGCACTTTGAATCCGGAAAGAGTCTTTATCTTCATTAGTATATATTATATTACAGAAGTCTGGAATATTTAGAATCACTTGTTTTTATAATGTTTACATTTATATAAATTAATTGTGGGCAAAATAATAATTGGACGAACAGTTTAAAGAAATGTTTTTCATAGACAAGGCACCCAGTCATGAATCATACGTACATGATAAACGGTGACACGCAAATAAAAAAGATATGCTCACTTGTGCTAACAATTAATAAATATGAATAGAAGTCATTTTATTACAAGAAAGAAGTCTTAATAAAAAGAGACAGATATTCTGCGATAACAACCTTAATCTGAAGCTGCGACAGCGGTTGGTCAAATGCAATATTTGGTCAGTGATACTGTACAGAGTGGAGTCGTGGACCCTTAAAGTGAGCACCATGAATCGGCTGGAGGCATTCGAGATGTGGATACATCGCAGAATGCTCCAGATACCTTGGACACATATGGTCAGCAACACAAGAATTCTTCAAAGAGCTAGAGCTAATAGAGAGTTGCTGTCAAATATCAAACTACGGAAAGTATCGTATTTGGATCATGTTCTCAAGGGATAAAAATATGAATTACTCAACCTGATCATTATGGGAAAAATAGAGGGTAAAAGAGGGGTTGGAAGAAGGAAAAATCATGGCTCCGCAATATACGAGACTGGACTGGAATAAGGAATGCAGAAGAGCTGTTTCCAGCTGCCCAGGTCCCCAGGACAGGAACACTTAATCTCGAGTGATGGTCAACATTGGTGGGACCTGGCACGACACCAGAAGAAGAATTGTCATTATTATGACTACTAATACTGTTAATGAAATCGGCTCCCTTTACACTTGACTTTTTAACGGACAATCCGAATTAGGTTACTGATGATAAATTAAAAACAAAAAACATGAAAAATCTGATAAAATGGATTTTAACATTAAACAAACAGAAATTTTCATCTCATCTTATTTGCAGGAATTAATCTTAAGACATCATCTGTTGGATCTAATAAGTCATGATTATAGTATCTCGTATGAATTAATTAGTAAAATAGGTAATAAGATAATGAAATCATTTCTCTACCTTGTCAAATAAGTCACCTTATCAATTTCATTATGATACTCGTACATTATTATTTTTGTTTCTGCTATCAGCGATCTAGATTACATAAAGTACTTAATTTACAGTAATTTTATTAAATTACCTATTGATATCTGTGATATTAAGGAACTTTATTATTAACAAATGTTTTTTATCTGTATTAAAAACGCAGATCCAATGCAAGACAATTTTTGCCAATCATATAAAAACTAGAGGGTACCTACCCGTGAAAAATTCACGGAGGCTTTGTTAAATATGTTTTTGTGTAACCATTATTATTTCTCCACCCTTCAAAGTTCCTCGAGTAAACACAGGAAGAGCACAAGGCTCCGTCTTTTCCCCGTCTCTCCAATATCGACATGAAAGTCGTAAAGCCAGATTCATATTGTCGACTTTTTTAGTTGACACCCACCCCTGAAAGCCACAAAACTCCTCTTACATGTCTACCTACAAACATAGGTACTCTACACACATATAGATGGTGGGTACTTTAAATAGTTCGATTTGCAAATATACGTGTATAGGTACGTACCATGTAGTATGTATGAGAATTCGATTTTCATTTTCTGCCACGTTATATAAAATGGTACTTGATTATTAGTGCAGTAACGAGAGCAAATTTAATGGCATTTTCAGGAAAAAAATACAGTAGTCTACTTCCCTTTTATACTTTACGTATCTGGGGGCGCTGAATTCGAATTTCAACTTTGCCACCTCGTAAATGTGATGCGTTCTGAGATATTCGAGAAAAACTCAGAAGAAAACGTTCTTTTTAGAGACTGTCGCTCATAACTCGAAAAGTATACATTTTAGAGAAAAGAATCTCGAGACAAGAATAAACTAGAGTAAATTTCCTACAAATAGCGATGATATTAATTTTACTGAAATAAACCGCTTACGCGCTACTATGCGCTAAAAAAGGGCATAAATTCCACTCTTTTTTAAAAAATATTTTCTCTTTTAATTTATTGACTATAACTCAAAATATGTAGACTTTTTTGGAAAAAATTGTTGTACATAAATAAAGCACACTATATATTCTACAATTAATGCTAAGAAGGTTTCTGAGACAGACTAACCTCTATTACGTTAGAGCGCATTGAAGTTCACTATAGTACATTAGAAGCAAATTCTTCATTATTTAAAATGGATATATAACATTAAAAAAAATAAAAAAATCTACTAAACTTTCTTGATGCTATAAACACAAGGCTGAAATTTTTATATTTAAATGTTTGCTACCCCTCAATAGCGATGGGTTGGTAGAAATTTGAGAATTCCTTAGAAACAAAAGCTCATTCTCCAGTTTTTTGTCCATAATGTGAAAATTAAAAACAATAGGGACAATTATACTAAGACAAAAATAAAGTACATTTTATTATCTATGAACTACCTTAATTACTTTTTTTAGTCAAATAGACGATTCAGCAGCCAGAGTCCGTTAAAAATTTTCCATATCTCGAAAATATTCTAAAATCTCTACTTATTTTGGTTTACCGCCTGCAAATAAGAAACTAAACATTTTTAAGAAACAAAATGTGAAAATTCATTAAATTTCCTACAAATTATGTCTCTTGCGTTTTCGCTCAGGCGAACTGGTTCGATGTTCAGAAGCATCGAAATTTGGTATAGCGTGTCGCTCAATAGCGATGGGTTGGTAGAAATTTGAGAATTCCTTAGAAACAAAAGCTCATTCTCCAGTTTTTTGTCCATAATGTGAAAATTAAAAACAATAGGGACAATTATACTAAGACAAAAATAAAGTACATTTTATTATCTATGAACTACCTTAATTACTTTTTTTAGTCAAATAGACGATTCAGCAGCCAGAGTCCGTTAAAAATTTTCCATATCTCGAAAATATTCTAAAATCTCTACTTATTTTGGTTTACCGCCTGCAAATAAGAAACTAAACATTTTTAAGAAACAAAATGTGAAAATTCATTAAATTTCCTACAAATTATGTCTCTTGCGTTTTCGCTCAGGCGAACTGGTTCGCTGTTGAAAAGCATCGAAATTTGGTATAGCGTGTCATATTAATTAAGCGTTCATAATACGAACTACGACTATGGTATGCAACACACGTACCATAGTCGTAGTTCGTATTATCAACGCTTAATTAATATGACACGCTATACCAAATTTCGATGCTTCTGAACATCGAACCAGTTCGCGAGGGCGAAAACGCAAGAGACATAATTTGTAGAAAATTTGATGAATTTTCACATTTTGTTTCTTAAAAATGTTAAGATTCTTATTTGCAGGCGGTAAACCAAAATAAGTAGAGATTTTAGAATATTTTCGAGATATGGAAAATTTTTAACGGACTCTGGCTGCTGAATCGTCTATTTGACTAAAAAAAGTTATTAAGGTAGTTCATAGATAATAAAATGTACTTTATTTTTGTCTTAGTATAATTTTCCCTATTGTTTTTAATTTTCACATTATGGACAAAAAAACTGGAGAATGCAGCTTTTGTTTCTAAGGAATTCTCAAATTTCTACCAACCCATCGCTATTGAGGGGTAGCAAACATTTAAATATAAAAATTTCAGCCTTGTGTTTATAGCATCAAGAAAGTTTAGTAGATTTTTTTATTTTTTTTAATGTTATATATCCATTTTAAATAATGAAGAATTTGCTTCTAATGTACTATAGTGAACTTCAATGCGCTCTAACGTAATAGAGGTTAGTCTGTCTCAGAAACCTTCTTAGCACTAATTGTAGAAAATATAGTGTACTTTATTTATGTACAACAATTTTTTTCCAAAAAACTCTATATATTTTGAGTTATAGTCAATAAATTAAAAGAGAAAATATTTTTTAAAAAAGAGTGGAATTTATGCCCTTTTTTAGCGCATAGTAGCGCGTAAGCGGTTTATTTCAGAAAAATTAATATCATCGCTATTTGTAGGAAATTTACTCTAGTTTATTCTTGTCTCGAGATTCTTTTCTCTAAAATGTATACTTTTCGAGTTATGAGCGAAAGTCTCTAAAAAGAACGTTTTCTTCTGAGTTTTTCTCGAATATCTCAGAACGCATCACATTTACGAGGTGGCAAAGTTGAAATTCGAATTCAGCGCCCCCAAATACGTAAAGTGTAAAAGGGAAGTAGACTACTGTATTAATTTCTCCGCGAAAACACCATATGACTAGACTATATTTCCACGAAAGAAATATTTCAAAACTATTTTCATTCATAATTTCATTAGTAAGTACCTTAAATTCTTTTCAAACTTTTTCAAATTTATTTACTTCGTTGAATGAGAATTCGACGAAGATTTCTAGAAGAAGCCCACGAAGGCGTCGCTGCTTTAGATTTACATACATATTCATGGAACTTGCAAAATTTTCCAATAGGCAAGCGTTACATACCTACATGACTTGGATAATACGAGTATTATGTAATGGAATTGTATTTTTCAGCAACGAGGTTTGCGCCATCCACCCGTGCGTTGAACGACACCGTTTTATTACAATTTGCGCTGACTTCAGCGGTTGGGAATCAGTTTGCGATATTGATGTTATAGGTCTGGCATTCTATTCCTATGTTCAGGAATAGAATGCACTATTATACTTTGTCAATATTTAAATTGTTATTCTATTTTTAACGGTTTATAGATATTTGAGGATTTTATGTACTATTGTTGTTCAAGCACATGTATGGTAAGCATAACACAATGAAGAAACTCTGAATCTTATAAAAATGTTTATGCAAAGAGAAGGTCGTGTTTGTTTTTATACAAATACAGAAATTATTACTGATTAAACTCCATTATTAGGATATATGACGTGATGGCATAGTATTAATTGTAAATGTGCATACTCGTGCAGTTCTCAATTATTTTTTTGTAAAAGTATTAAAACCACGAAAAAATGTCGACGTCGTATTATCTAGGCGGTTAATGCCATATTATTAAATGTTTTTCCAACAACTATATAGTAAGTACTTAATTTCCAAAAATGTGCATGATTAATATGATTATAATAATATAATCTTATACGTATATTGATGACGTCCTACCAATTTTTTATTATCTACTTATGTGAATAATGAAATGTCCACGTAAGTGGTACAGGGACATCGAATGAGAATGCCTTGATGAACTAAGGTATAACCGTATAACTATGGAACCATTTATGATAAAAGCGTCTTTCTTTCAGCGAGCGGTAACTTTGCAAGTTTCATTTGATTCACGCCAGAATGCGTTAGCGTATGCGCAGATTGACTGCGCGGTCTACAAGGCCAGCAGGCGTGGCGTTTCTCCCTGCTTCTGCCCTAGCCCAGTATTGAATATAATGTTTATCGTTAAACAGAAAACACAGTGCGTTGTTTTTCTTGTAATTATAAATTGCTGTTTTTGAAATATGTATGGTGAAGCAATTGATTTTTTAGGTTCATAACACAAGGGATACGTTCAACATTTTCTTCTGATATTCTTGGTCAACCTGTTGGAATGTCTATTTCTCCACGCAGCCTGTTTCTCTGTCAGAGGCTGTTTTCACGGGGAATAGTTCTCTGAAAGAACTGCCGTACACTGACAATTATTGACTCTGTCACCGCGAACCAAATGCACCGCATGGTGTTGCACGATTAACATTCAACCTATATCTTAAGGCGAAGATACACACGAGAGATTTTGGCCTCCCGGATACCAAAATGACAGGTCTCTTGTGTGTAAACACATCGGAGACGCGAGATATCTCTCGATACCGCGCGCCTCCTGAGACGGTCTGCGCACGCAAGTCTCGCGTCGTGTATTTTACATATTTTCGTCTCAGGGGACGCGTCTCCGGTCTTTTGACATGTTCAATTTTAATCTGAGGTCTCTTGGAGATGTTTGCAACTGAATTGGATTGGCGCGCGTTGGCACGTGGTTTTTGTATTGATATATAATTTTAAACATTCCTGCGATTGTGACGATATTAGTACATTGTTAATAATAAAATTGTTAGTTGATTATAATTATAATATTATTTTTAAATAATGGCGGATTAATAACAGAGTTACATTTGCATTTGAAATATGAATACAGTTGTGAAAAATACATTAACATTAAGTGTTTTGTTATTCCCTCCATGTCCTACAACATTTATAGCAAACTATGTAGTTACCATTTCACCCTTTAATATTCATCGAAGGAACATGAGGAGGAAACAAAATTTCGCTACTCACAATGGTTTCGGGTATGTAGTGCATACCGATACTTGCTTTGGCTTGTGTCACACTAATGTCATAGGAATGGTGTACATTAAAAGAAGGTCTAATTAAGTATTCTATTTCATTTACTAACGCAGAAAAGGAAATATACACATACGCATGTAAGTAAAGTACCGACCGACATATGTACATTACTGAATCGATAAATAATTTCAAAGCGGTATATAATTATATTTTTAAATCACAATACTCGTAAATACATGACACTAGAGTATGTACACAAAACCAAACAGCATTATGGCGCCAAAAATACTAATAGAATGAATGCAGCAACAGACCAAAGTCTCGCGTCTCGAGATAGTCCCGTGTATTTTAGAATTTGATGACAGGAGGCGATTGTCGGCCATTTTTACTAGAGATGCCGTCTCTAGAGACGAAAATCTCCCGTCGTGTATTTCACTGAAGAGACTGACGCCATTTTGTCAGTGCCTGGAGGCGCGTCTCCTGAGACCCCGTATATCCACACCTTTATATATACATTCAACTGGACGGCGCCGGCGGTAAGCGCTTAGCCCGGGTTGGTTTTGTCGAATGTGTAGCTAGGCTGCGCATGTGCCAAGTGCCAACGTATTCTGTCGTAGATCAAACAAAACTTGCACTAATCAGTAATCAGTTACTGCTCAGTGAAAGAATCACTGAATTCTCATGAATGGTTCCGGTGCAACAATACCTTTTTAAAACCACGGAATTGTTTTTCGATGACCCTGTATTGTGTTGCATTGCAATCGAATAAAATCAGTACCGATTAATGGGTCCAATGTCAATTCTCGATTTTAAAATTAACGTTTTGTAATAATAAGCTTTAAATTATGGAATGCAATATTTTCCTCGTTTTAAAAGTCAGTTTTTAACCCTAGACATAAATAGGCACGACCACCGTGTTAGGTTGTGTCCCATGTTGACTTCATTATGTTTGACAAGACTATTTTTTCCCCGTGTGTCGATAAATGTTCCACATTCCTAGCGTCGAAATCATAAGCAGATCAAAAGATCACTGACGTTATTACAGGGATCTCAGAACTTAAATGGAGCTGGGCAGGTTTCATAGCCCGGCAGTCCCACGAAAGATGGACACAGCGCATGTTGAACTGGAGACCTCGGACATCAACTAGACCAGTGGGACGCCCGCCCAAGAGATCAGTGGATGACATCCGGCAGATGGCAAGCGGTAGGTGGACGCAGAGGGTCTAGGATCGGGGAGCGTGGAAATCATCAAGGGAGGCCTACTTACAGAAGGGGACCACGAGAAGGTCGGACGAATGAGTACAAGAGGTCCCACTTCCGGGTTTTTCGCATTTTTTAGCAATATGGTAGGAGAAAGTGGTCAATGACAAAGATAATCGTTACTACTTTCTTTACCAAAAATATTGCATAAGTACCTACTTATATTTTATATCTTTTATATTCTTAATATTCTTATATTTTTTCGTGGGACTAGCAGTTTACCCGCAATGGCCGGTCCAAATACCGAAATTCATTTGGAATACTAAAAAATGTATTTAAACAAAGTTTGTATTTAAAAAAGACCTTTTCATACGAGCTATGATCTAGCTTCCATGCATGATCTAGTTTCCATTTAAAAATTAAATCTTCATTAGTAGGTTCGGTAGGTTAGGGAAGTCGCCCAAGTAGGCAGGTAGGTACCGGGTTTAATAAATCACGAATATTATGTAGGGCATAGGTATGCCAAATAAAAAATAGATGCTATTACTCTTATAACATATTGATATAAGTAATTATGTACTTACAGTTTCCTTTTCTCATTTAATAGTTTTGCCTGCGCCTTCCGTTTTGTTGTACTCTTCCCTAAATATTTTTCTTTATTTCCCATTTTCAATACATTTGTATTCTGATATTTTCAAAACTGCAAACATAAACATTAGTATTAATTTTTTCGAAGATATAATTCAATACACAAAATAAAAATACATTTCTACATCATAACTGATCTGTATATTGCCTGGCTTGTTCGTATTTTTTTTTATGAAGTTATCACGAAATTTATTGTTTAAAAATTATTAAATACATAAAATATCACTTACCAATATTTTATTTCTTATTTTCTGCAATAATTTATAGCCAAATCTTTTAGTAATTACGAAAAAACTAAAATAATTAGATAGTTATTTCTCCAAATCACAACAAAAAATTCAACGCAGATCTCACGTCTGCAGGCCACAAGATTATGGGCGAAACTGAGGAATGAGATACAAACATACAAACATCTCGCTTACACCAGAATGTATGTCGTTAAGACCATGTTAAGACCTATTATTCAACTTGCGCGCGTTATCGAGTCACGGCAAGAAGCATCACAAAAATCGTCAAATGTAGGTTTTTAGATATTACAATAAAAACAATAGCGATTTCGTAAAAATTAAACAGTAATCGATTAGATATTTAAAATACCTATCAATTGAAAAAGACAACGTATTTCTACGTCAATTTGTTTTTGAAATATAGATTGTAAAGCTTCAAAAATGGGTATTTTTAATTTTCTATAACATAAGTTTACTTTAATCAACTTTAATTTACATAACTTTTATTTTAAACAACATTCCATTAGAAAAAAGATGAAGGAATACAATGTATTTTTTTCAAAGCTAAAGGATGCAGTGATATAGCTTTTGAAAAAGTACCAAAGAGCACATAATGGTATTGTTACGGCCCTTAAAGAAAGGCACACCATCTCCGGTGCTCATATATATTTTTTAAACAGAGTTTTTTGTAGAATTTTCAGTACAGTTGGGTCACCAGCTCGAACTTACACTTATAAACTGTTTCTCTCCACGGCTAAATGTTAAAGATTAGCAAGAAATTCTCATTCAAACCCTACTCAAAAAATAGTCTTCTCCAATATCAAAAAACACTACTTCTGTCACTAGTTCACTGTTCTGAGTCAGAAAAGAGTCTGTCTAGTGAGGCAACATAACATTCCAAGTTACCATTTAAATAATTAATTATTGTCTACGTGTAATCTTACCTCGTACATTGATTCGATTGTTAGTATTGATTGTATAACTGTGGTCCGGAAAATAAATATGTATATGGCTGCCATTTCTGACGGGTCATAACTAGTTTTTAAAAATACACTCGTGTACGCCTTACTACATTTAATTTTAATATCAACAGCAATGCATTAAAATACTCCCTTTACAGACTACAATTATAATTTGAATTGCCAACATTTAGATATAGTTATTAAGTGTGAACTTTGATGCAATAATAAATTGTCTAAGATGTCGATTTGGTTTTTCGGGTTAATCGTGTAGTGATCAGGTGCTCCGACGTTTCGGTGTAAGAACAATCGATATAATTAAGCAAATATTTAATTAAATCAACTTTTCTTCATACATTTTCGGTCGGCATGTGAAATCAGAAAATGCATGGTAAATCATAAAAATCACTTACCCCCGTTTTCACCGACTGGTTAGGTGAGGAATAGCAGAGATAAAAGTCACCTAGCCCACATTTGCGTTTCACCACGCGAAAATACCTATAAGTATTTCGTTTTTTACTAAATCCATCTCTAGCAAAACTGAATTTTCTATAGGATGAAAAGAAAATTATCTTGATAAAATAAGCCATAACGAAGTTATTGATATCTACATAAAACTCAAATATGAAAAAATACAGAATTTTGACCAATTTTGGGGGCTTTTATTTTTGATTTGGTATTTATTTTAGAGCAAAATATCGTAAACAAAAGTTGTAGGAAATTTTATAATGTAAGTACAAATTAAAATCACTCGTTGACGGGTGGATTGTCTTTAATTAAAAAAAAGGAAATAACATTTTTTTCACGTTTCGTTCTGAGGACCTCACGAGGTAAACAGCGAGGGAGGGTCTAAATTTCGTATAACGTATCTATGTCCAATCTAAATGCTTGGAATGTTGTTATGTACCTACCCATCATACGTATATGTGATGTGCGTGTAGGTATAGGTATAGTGTTTGTGTGATGTGTGTAATGGTATGTGTGATATTAAGATGATTGTTGGGATCGCGTTTTGGATGATGTTGAGTTGAACCACACCACAGTAAAGCAGGTAGCGCTAAACACAGAACCACATTGGAATAATCTTACAATCGAACGAATTACTCATTTTAGGTAGATTTCCATAAGGAACTCTACCTATTCGTTTCTCCCGTGATGTCGCAGAATTGAAAAATTTCTACCCAGTATCACTAATTAGGACCAGGAGAACCCGAATCCGACCTTGGTTTAAAAGTTTATATATATAAGCCATATATATATATGTCCCTTTTCTTGTGCGCACGTTTGCGGCCAATCTATGCGTCGCAGAAACGTGAAACTTGTGTGGTAGATTTTTGGTAAGGGGTAGATGAACTGATAGGAGATTGGGTGAAATCCATTAAGAGGAAGGTTCACTTTTTAAGGCTTTAAATTAAAAAACAATCATTCTGAGGGGATCCAATGATTGTGAGGGTCTGTGTCTGGTATCGCATGAAAGGGCATTAAATAAGGAATACAGATCAATTTACAGATTTTGTCTAGCTCAATTCCTTGGACGACAATGATCGATCGAAAGATCTAGTTAAGTAGTTACCGCATAGGTACTTAGCGTGTTTGTTGTCTTAGAAAAGTGCTTCACGATACGAGTAGAACTCACATCTTTTTTTCAAATTTCTAGTGCTTAGGTACCGGTACCAATCCATATATTATGAGTGGAATGAAAATAATTTGATTATTATTTGATTAGGTACTTCGAAAATCAAAGAATAGACTACATCCATACTACTTCATCACTTCGCTGGTTTATTTGGTGATGATATTGTGATTGTTTTTATTATACATATGTACAGATGTACTCTTAAAATTAATAAGATAAATAAATCACTTGAAATCTACCTATGCCTGCGGCGTGCCAAAGGAATTTTTTATTTTATTTTATTATTGAGTAGGTATTTGGTTTCCTTATTAGATGACGAGTATGTTTGGAGGTTTCATTTCTAATTTTCATTGTCTTTGTGACGCACCTGTAGGTATGTTACAATATTATAACGTAAGGCAAGGTGCCCTTACGCAGATATTTATTGCTAAACGACGCCAAAAATCATACGATATATGTAGCTAAAAAATATTTTATTTTATTTTATTCATTCTTCAAGTGAACGAAGTGTGAGTCTATGTATACAATAAAATTGAAATAAATAAAAGAAATGCAAAATTTTTCGCTAACTTTACCCCATTATTCCTGCAATACATATTGTCGTGATTCATAAATTATTTTGAAAAATAGTTAGGTATCTACTATCTAGTATTAATAGACCTAGGTCCTAGGTACATATTTACTTCTGGTACTGTCTGGTTGATATTTTTTATTAAGAAAACACATTCCATTACCATTATAATTCTATGCATCTAGTATAGCGATCGGGACTGTTTGTAAGTAAAATGTATTCGAGTAAAATACTCATTAGGAATTCGGTCCTGCAGCAGGAAACGGACCGGTTCCAGTAAGGAAGTGCCTTTCCTCTCTCCTCATCATCTCTCAGTATTCTCAATGTAGGTAGGTACCGGGTACTGGGTAGATACCTCATACCACAAAACATCACATTTTATATATTATTTTTTATGCATAGCAACACTACGTGGTCGGTCGCTTCCGCCCGCCGAAGGATTAACAACATTCCATTTTTTCAAACACACTCGGCTTTTATTTCTCATTAGTTAAATAGCTTTACACTATATTATACCTTCTACCTACACATAAGGTACCTACTTATAGGATAAAAACAAATACAATGACACGGTGGCAACTCTGAGATAATCCTATATTCCTACAATACTTATCAAATTTTGAAATTTGAAACCTGGATCTTGTTTCGACTAGATGTGTCAAATGAAGCAAAACAGGTCACATGTTAAGTGATATATAGTATTGGTTCATTAGAACTTGCAAAAAATGAGACAAATTATAATAAATGCAATAGTAATTGCAGGTTTTCGCCATGATCCATATGTAGATTTGTTTTTTTTTCGGGTTTAATCGTGTGAAGATCTGATGATCCGACGTTTCGGCGAACCTACTGCAGCCTTGGCAAGCCTATCGCCTATCACAATCGTGACCAAGGCGGCAGAAGGTTCGCCGAAACGTCGGAACATCAGATCTTACGACACGATTAAACCCGAAAAAACAAATCTACATATAATAAATACAGTATACCTATCCTATCACCAGAGCTGGGCAGAAAAGCATTAATCCGTTAATCGTTAATTAACGAAGTTAACATTTTGGTTAACGATTTAACGATTTTCTCACCTCCAAAAATAGTTAACGGATTATTTAACTTTCGTTACATTTTACTTCCGTTAATTAAGTCCGTTAATATTTGATTGTTTGCAAAGACATCATCCACTGGAGGCGCTGGCATTAGATAATGCAAGGGTTGTATGGGGTTATGTGTCGTACCGTATGTGCGTTGGGAGTTGGAAAAGAAATTTCACTTTGTAGGGATACATCGCGATAGTGTAAATATGATGGTAGTTGTACTTATGTAGTTCCATTTCATGCCATTTAACCGCGATTTTTTACATTAACGCTTTAACGGATTAACGTTAACTTCCGTTACATTTTTCAAAATGTAACGCTTTAACGATTAACGAAGTTAACTTTTTAGTTAACGGATTATCGATTAACGAAGTTAACATCTTGATTAACTGTGCCCACCTCTGCCTATCACACACGTTTCGGGTTAGGAACAAAATAATATAATCTGAATTTGGTAGACATCAATCGGCCTCTTATGAGTCAGATGTTCTCACAAAAATTAAATCGTGAAATTCTAAAATATGTACCTATTATTCTTTAAAATATTGCCATACGCTGTAGGTAGGTAGGTATTTGTGTTTGATGAAAACTGTTTTAGTATTTTCCTACACTTTGTACAGTACAATTATATAGTAGGTGCTGTAACCGCCTAGTTTTAATTATTGTAGAAAATTGTATAAAACAATGTCCGGCGTTTTAAAAGGAAACTGAATTACGTTGGAAGAAGGAAATCAGCACATCCTGTTATGGTGAAACGGTTTTTTATAATATATACAGTTTACTTGTTATCATACACCATGTACATAAATATGTAAATAAAAAATGTAAAAATAATATGTACCATACAAAAGAAAAATCAACAATTAACATGCTTCCTTTTTCCAACATGTTATAGTGTATCATGGTATAAGTATAGATCTCCGATCTGTTTAGTCAGGGAACCACGCACAGTGCACAGTCTCGATCCTGTCTCTATGGTGAAGAGGTCCATAGCTTTCTCTCTGTATTTTCGCAGGACGTCCTGATGATTGACGTTCTTCAAGGATCTCTTGCACAGCAAGCATATGTCAATGGTTACTTATGAAGTTGAAAATTAATAAATAAATGGTCACAGCTAAATGTAGAAGTGAAGTGTGACCTGACCTATGTAACATGTGTCGTTGTAGATTCAGGATTCAGGCAGTATATTTAGTCAGAAGACGAACTACCCATCATACACCCTCTTCTCCTCCCGCTCCTATGCGATTCCCATCCACTGGGATCTGGCGAATCTCTTTTAATGTCTTGCGAGTTGCGACTGTGGGGCGCTGCAGGACGATTTGCATTTGCTGTCGTGCCCGCTGATGCGGATGGCATGCAATATGGAGGACTTAAAAACGGCAAATCACAAAGCGATATCTGTCGCTGCACATTGGAGTGGCAAGGTCTAGAGTCCGGACCCGTAAAGTAAGTAATGTAGTCTTTTAACTTAATTAAATCTTACCCCAATACTTATACTTACTGCTATCCACTTGCGTTCTAATGCTGGACATGGGTCTCTTCTAAACTCTTCCACTGTTTTCTATCTTGGGCTATCTGCTGTCATCTATACGACCCCCAAGCTGGACAATATCATCTCTCCACCTTTTCTGTGGTTTTCCTACACCTTACCTCAGTAGTTTTTATTACACCATTCTATCATTTCACCATAATTCGTTTCCATATACTTACTTACTTAATTTTTTACCCTGTTAAACATGCTTTTTTCACTTCTGGATTCCAAACGTTTCAATTAGTTCCTGCAATTCACTTTTGCTATCCCACCCACTGTTTACCCGGTAGAGGAAATAATTACGTTGCCGGTCCATTTCTCCTGATGGGGTCATCCGACGCTTTTTCAAGTATTCATGCATGATTTGAAGAACGTTTTAGAAAGCACGTACTTAATAGGTTGGTATTATTGTATTCAAAATGGTGCAACATCTCAGGCAGTATTTAGCATAACTGGGTTATAGTGCACGCTGCACAACACACTTTATTACTTGTATCATAAAATTATATAAAACACTATTGAATAAGGTAACATCATTAGGTACCTGCATTACTACGTAACGTATTTGATATAATATGTATAGTATAGATGTGATGATGGGTATGTAAAGGTAGGTACATTGTTTTCGCAACTACGAGTATTTCTGTATATAGTATAGCTTTCGAGATTACTTTCTTTATTTTAGTACCAACCTACGAGTACAACGTATCATCGTCATTTTTCAATGCATTATTCTTTGTTTTATTTCTGTTATCCTTCTCAATTGTAGCTCGAAACATTTTGCATCGAATAATTTATATTCTGCAATCACCATCTCAGTTGTAAAGTCGGAAACTCATGCGCAATGAATCATTACTATAAGATTCATAATTTTACATCAATTTCTTAATTAGGTACCCAATAAAATATTATATTACACATTATACTTCCGTATTATGAAATAACCACTATAATACAATAGCATATAACGTTTAAAAGAGTGTGCATACCGACATTTCAAAAATTTCTAAAAACGGGAGACCTTATATCTCTACAACCGTTACTAAATATGCTTTGGAACAAAATAGGGTAGATGCATTGAACCTTTATCTAGGGAATAACCGTAAAAGATTTTTTATATCTTGTATAGATTTCTCAAAAAAATATTTGAAAAACACTTCTGATGTTTTTCTAAAAGACGGAAATTCGTTTCCCGAAAGTTGCGGAGTAATTTTTTTTTGTACCGATAATATGCATTAAAATCTAGGGAATAACTGTAAAAGTTTTTTGATAGACTCAAAATTAACCCCAAAAATGGATAAAACGCTATTTTTGCCATTTTATAATGCGATTGTTCACGCAATATTGAACCTCAATTCCGTGGAAAATGACTGTGATGTCATTCTTGGTACCAAGCCATATAGTATTAATATTATAGTTAAGTACATATATTCATCTCATGTTATATGTACCTACTGCTTACCATATAGCTGATATCCCTTTTTAGACTTAGTTTTACAATACACACATATGTAGGTATATCTACAAGTATGTACCTACCCATACATTAAATAAATAATAAATAAATCTTTATTGGCCAAAACGAAAATGCATAATAATTTATCTAAAGGCCTACGCCCGTTTAAACTGTTAATAAATAAATAAATAAATTACAAAAATAAGACAATCGGGTGCGAAAAGGCGGACGTATTTCTAACGCAATATCTTACAGTCAACCCAAATTCTATATTGCTCTGATCTCAATGCACAGTGCACACACCAAGTCATATGTTCAGTTAGGGAATCGTTTGATATTTGAAATTCTTCCATGTTTGATGTTACCAATGAACATACATACATACCTACTTATATTCAAAATATTGATGCGATAATGATGGAAAAATCATTTCTTAATTAACGCCTACACGAGTAAAGAAATTATCAAGAATGATTATTTCTATAAAATGGTGGTAATAACTAATAACATCATACCATCATCATAACATCATACTCGTATAATGTGTCTAGTCTGGTCTACATGAATATATTAAAGTATTCGCCTTACACGCAGCTAGGTGTACCTAATTGAAATCCCCTCCTTAGTAATAAGAACCGCTTTGCTCGTGTTCTCGGCGAAATATACCGCTCGCCGGATATCCGTTTCGTAAACACCGGAAACACAGTATACGCTCTTACACTGCAAGTAATAATACGTATAATAACCAACGGATTTTCTAATACTTAAGTATTTCTATATGAATATATAGAAGAGTTAATTATATTCCGGTATGTTGAGAAAGTAAATAATTCTTTGTTGAACATCCACAACGGATGTACGAATAGGTAAATGTTTTCGGTTCGGTTCCTGTCATACACTTGTTGTTTTGACATTTGACACCAATTCAAAGTTAAACAGATTGTCTAGATCAGAGGCTCCTAATCTTTTTCGATTTGTGGCACCCTTAATACATCGGATTTTTCAGCGGCTCCCTTAGTTAATCAGATTTTTTTTTTCAAAAATTTTGTCTTTGTTGAGAAATTTTAATTAGAGAATTTGACAATCGAGTCAAAATATAAAATGGAGAGAGCTATGCATTTGGAAAAAAAAGCAATGAATGACTCGAAAGTCGCTAAATTCTTGGAATTGTTTTAGCATTTCGCGGCGCCCTTATGATGACACTGCGGCCTTCCGGGGAGCCACGGTGCCGCGGCTCACACTTTGGGAATCACTGGTCTAGATGTTTACCTATAATGCTTACTAAATATCTTATTATACTTTATCTCACTATACGACTATACTTAAATATTTCATAAATGTTATTCTGGTTTTTAAACATTTGCCTTGCCTCTATGAAATATGGGGTTGACAAAATAGATTTGTCTCTATTTGATTTCATATGTGACTAGAGAAGAGGTAACGCTTTCTGATACTATACGCAGGAGAGAGGTAATGCTGTCTGATATGGGCCCTTAAGGCAAATATTGTGATTAAGATGAAGTGAAACAGTGAAACTAGATGATCAATTAATTGAAGGGTTAAATAATACCTATGCTATGCCTAAAACAGAACAAATATCCACGAATTTCATTCCAAAATAATTATAAAATATAGGTGAATCTTGGGAGTTTGGAACTATATACATAGAATATATAATTACGGTAAACGATAGGAAGATATCCACATTAGTAACAATCCGAGTGCAAACTAAGTCTTTAGAAAAACCGTGAACGCACTTATACACTAGGAAGTTCATGTATTAGATTAAATTTATCAATATGACAATATATAAACACTACATACAAATTAATTCAAATGACATCATATAATCATTTATTCTCAAGATTTGTCTAGACTAGACCCAGACTCTATAGACTTTCATAAGTTGTATAAACATTGCAAATACTAGAGATACTCTAGTCTAGAGCGGTCATCAATACTCATAAGTCATAACCCTGTTTTCTCAAGTTTTTAATTATATTTGCGTCAAAAAACTAAACAGTATAGGTACGTACTACGTACTATACTACTCGATCATCCCAATTTTCTCTAATAATTTATTACCTGAAGACATGGAGACAATGAATTTTGTCATGGACTTTAAAATTTCGATTGGTTATCATGCACATTGCACGTCTTTTAAATTGCACGGCTCAAATTATATAATCTTACATCCGTGTATAGGTACCTAACACCTATAGGTATATTTATTCTAAATTTACTCAATTAGATATACAACTAAATAGGTAAATCCATTTACTGATTAATTAAAGTGTTTGGGACCCCCGCTTATAATTTTCCGTTACATTTGCAGTTGTTTCCTGGATTTACAATTTACAGGAACTAAACATACTCGTGGAAACAGTATTTGCAATGTGCATATTTGAAATCATAGTTCATAAAAGACAGATTTGCATAAAATTGAATAGCGAAATTTTAATTTACTTGTAGGTATATCCACCACGTATCTGTTAATCTTTCAAAGTCCAGTTATACTTACGTCAATAAGAAGATATCTATATTTAGTTATAATATTCACTATGTATATTTATACTCATTCTGAAATTATTATACAGGGTCATTCTATTTTTATACCAGGCATTTTTTTGGGAAATCATAAGATTTTCGAAGCTGGGAAAATAAACGTTCATAGCCATGTGAAGAATCATATTATATGATGATGCTTGATGGTTCTCTGCCTACCTGGGCCCGGGTCGTCTTTTGATTTTCAAATGGGAAAGGGGGTCGGTCATGTGGGATATTTTTGGATAAGTCTTTTAAAAGCGAATATTTTTAAATGTAAACTTAATTCCGCTTTCGAGATCCACAAAAATGGCCTGAGTCTTCATCCAATAAAATTAGTTTTTGTAAAGACCTACCTACCACCATGTAATACCTAATCTCCTTCTTTGAGGTAGGTACTACATATAGGTACTGATAGATAAACAATAATATTTTCCAATTGATTACTATCTCTGCTACACTTGTCCGGCTGTGTTTATCTATTGATAATATATCACGCGCTGACTGAAGTATTGGGATCTATAATGCGGCCGCCACATGATCGTGTAGGGTCGTGAAGGCTCGGTGTAAATGAGTAGAAAGGCGTCAACAGTCGGTTACGTACACGTCAAGACAAACATTTTCATCAACACGCCTTTCTACTCATTCACGCGAGGGTCGGCGAGCGTGAAGCGGCCGCATAAGGTTTTTTTCAAGACGGCAGAGGGGCGGAAGAAGAAAAATTGTGCAAATTTGGATTCCTCATCGTCATCACCCCATCGACCTACACAGCATATAAAAAAATCACATATACTCGATCTAATGTTGGCTTATCCGCTGTATAATCGGACTATAGGCAGTAGGCATGAAACACGATTAAGAATGTATCCTCTAGATACTTTAATTAGGTGGTACGTATAATGTAAGTCATTAGAATAGTTCAACATAATATTATTATTTTCGCAAGTTTTCAACGGATATTAGATGTCAGTTTATGAAAGTATAATGTACATATTGTAAATAGTAGTTTATATGTATATAGCTATGCATAGCCGTCGGCAGGGGGGTTTGGGGGTTCAAACCCCTCCCTCCATTACTAACCCACCGTTTTGTACATTGGAAAAATTAATCACATTATTACCACATCGTTTTTTTCGTCATGTCATGAATTTTCAATAATTACTACTGTGGAAATCCATAAAATCATATACTTAGTTATTTCATAAAAAAAAGTTGCCTGCGGCGCTAATCTAATTAAAGTGAAGGTTTGTTTACACAAAATAATCTGAACTTTTGAACAATTTTTTCTCAGTCTCATGTTTTATGAAAAAAATTCGCCTGCAGCGTTAGTCCTTCATCATGTTCTAACCCAGAAATACATTCAGGTGACTTACTATTAAAATCACCCAGGTTCATCAATTCATCCATTTAAAAAAGATACTACATAAGTACTTTTTTGCCAGTTAGCATTTGGCAATATCAAAATCTTTGTGGTTTAGCCTAGCTTAGTAGCTGGCGACACCCATGGTTGTTACTTATTGTCTCTGGTCTATAGATCCCGAGCCCCCCGCGAAATGAATTCCTGGCTACGGCCCTGTAGGTATGTATAGCAAATAGTAGTTGAGAAAGACAGGCACGTGTAAAACACAATACAATCAATATATACTATTCATTTATTCCTTTTTCATGGCTCATGGGGGTCATCAGGCTGACCTCACCCCCCTCTAAAGAAATTGTCCGCATCCGACCGACTATAATTAAAAAATACCAAAAAATAATTATGTCAATTAATTTCAGACTTATATTAGGTACCTACCTACTATATAGGTAGGAGAGATTCTGGGTGGAGATATTTCGGCCCCTATACTTAGGAGAGTTTTATGTAGAATTTCATATGAATTTATGCTCTTCTTGACCACTGTTTTGATTTAGGTGTAAGTTGGTGAGATTGGGCATTAGCATAAGAACTAGGAAGACAAGTCTGTGTTGGTGGCATGAGTCCTGACCCCTGACCCCCTATGACCTTGAACTCATTCATTCTTATCACTTTATCAGTTACAGTTGTTACAGTCGAAAGTGGGCCTACTTCTGTTTTTTTAATTTTCTGATGTAGGACTTGGACTGCGAAACAAGAGTACGTACATCCCACATAAATATTTTAGTTCGTTCGTTTATATCACCACTTCCCATTTAATATCATTTGTCTCATGGGTTTCCACGGATACAATTTTTTTCCATAGAATTACTACTAATCCAGCGTACAACATATTTGAAACAGAGAGTACTTCGTGTCAAAATTCCAGTTAATTCATTCCGGGGTAATCTTTTATATGAAATGGTTTTGTGCATTCATTAATTGAGTGGATTTAGTTAACATTCCCAGGATCAACATAGGATATAAATAATTTAATAATTTGTAGTCTTGAATGAGATATTTCATTACACAAAACATGGGAAAATCCTTCTTCACAGAGTATATCAAGTATGTCTGCCCGTCATGTCAATCTCAATACTAAACATACTTATTTAAAGTATTTACTGCTCCTATTTCTAAAAAAAAGTGGTCAACAATAGAGCATAATGATTTATTATGTTTCAGTATTAAAATTAATTCTTCGTTATAAATAAATTAGGCAAAAATCTGAAATTAACGTTTTGACAAACAGTTATGAATGTACAACACCGCAGAAGTCAGCTTTTGCTATAGAGATAAAATTATGCCCTGATATGGTGTACTATCGAAGAATTAATAAAATGTAGAACACCTAATTAAACTACAATATTCAACAATACTGGGCACATATTAGGTATCTCAAAGACGAATGCAGAGAAATAACAGTAAGTAAATAGTTTGTGAATAAATGATGCCTACATTAATTTATTCATGTTTTCATAAAAATCATAATATTTTGTCATTTCTAATCTAATAGGACATACTTACTCTATGATTTCAATAAAAGTTTTTCATCTTCCATAAACAATAATACCTTATCACAATAAATATTGCAGGTACCTACCCATTAATATGATTGTCAATCAAGGTTAATTGCCTGCACGAAACTGCATACACATGCCATAATAATAAATATTTTTAAAAATAGAACTTGAGTGAATGTATGCACATGATGTGCACTGATCTGATTTCAAAAGTACACAAGTATAAAACATGTCACAACTCACAAGTAACACGGTTTTCGTAAAGAAAAAAATGAAAATGAACAGTATTAATTTCCAACATCACTAAAATAATGATTTTTTAATACATTTAACAGTTTTCAAACTTATAAGCATAACAAAACAAAGTTTTGACAATTCAACTGTCAGTGTCATCCAATAGTTACCAGTAAGATAATTTTGGTCAGTTATTAAGTAAAATATCAAAACGCAATATATTCAATATCACTTATACCTACGTGTAATCCAGTGATTTATTATATTCAAATAAGGATTTATTTATTAAATAATAATTTAGTACTACAATAAAAAAAATAACAGTGATAAAAAACGCTAATGTATATTAATTCCGAATTGTCCATTTTCTATGATTTCGTCCATTTGATTTCAACGTATGGCAATTCTATTGCGTCGCCTTCATACCTTTGAGTATGTTACAACAACGTTAGTAGTTTTGTGGCTTGATGGAATGCATTTGGTATTTTTTTTAGTATTTTCGGAAGAATTCGTACTTTGTAGTATTTTCACGATTATTTAGTATGTTTTATATTTAAAACAAGAAATGATGTAAAAAATCTACCTAAAAATGTACGTGACCGTCATCAGGTTCTATTTTTTTTTTAAATCTTGAAACAATTTGATCTGTCGCAGAAGAGCCCCTCCCCCTCAATTTTTTTCTATAGCATTTTGACTTTGATCTAGGGACCATCTCCTCCCCCTCCCCGTCAACGGAACGTAATCTGGTATTTTTTTAGTATTTTTTACTTACACACTTAGTATTTTGGCTCTTCGAATTTTGTCTGAGACGGTGACCATAGACCCGTAAATAATAATGAATTAGTTCCTATTCAGAATTTTATAACACAAAATCATTGAAATGCTCATTTTAGTTCCGAAATCAGCCGCTGGAGTTAGTAGTAACTTTGATTATTATTATATAAATTATATAACATATTATAATATACTTAAACCAAAACTCAAATTTTTGTAAGTGTTCGGATGCATGGAGTGATGAATTGCTTGAAAATTCATAACAATGCCAATAAGTTGTACCTAAACGTCACCATTTTTTGGAGAAAAAGCTTTTCTTAAGAGATACAATATTTCTGATAGAATCAGGTTCATAGGTTCCTTAATATGATCCAAGGGCTGTGTGGAGTCACATGTGCAATTGTATGAAAGGACGTAGGAAAATAATTAATTCAGATCTTATGTCATATTTTGTTCGGCTCCAACCATAGGGAGTCGTCAAGTGATCGAGAGGATCCAGTCACTGCACACCGCCGTGATTGGTATCGAATTAAAGGGCATTGGAAAAGAAATCCAGATCTTAGGTCATATTTTGTCCAGCTCCAGTAATCGGGAGACGTCAGGCGATCGAGAGGATCCAGTCACCGCACACCGCCGTGTCTGGCGTCTCATGAAAGAACTTCATTAGTAGAACATAGATCTTTTTTCATATTTTGAATAGGTCCAGCCATGGCGGGAGACAACTTCGGAACGGGGGAATCCAAGTGCTTAGAGTATATAGCAACGTTATAAAAAGTGACAAATCTGAAATTTAAACACTGAGAAATTCCGGGTTGATGGTTATATACTTTATGGAGCCATTAAAACTCACTATTTTGGCTAACAGAACGCGTCTCGGGTCGTACTGTCGATTTATTGCAAATTTGCCGTTGCGAAGCACGGGTTACTCAGCTAGTTATATAATATAGTAGGTATGTTTTTTACAAGAATGTAGAATTTCATATGAATTTATGCTCTTGTTGATCACTCTTTTGATTCAATAATTATCTCTGTTTGCATGGAAATTATTAAGGGGCCCAGCCTAGGTGTAAGTTGGTGGGATTGGGCATTAGGCTAATACAGGGATCAGTGGCGTATATAGGTTTTCATTTCGGGGGGCGAGCCTCCCTCCCCCCTATATACGCCATTGACAGGGAATGTCGGGATTGTCTAGTTTTCCCCTACATGGGTGTTATTTTATCCAAAAGGTAATTCGATGAGAATCGTAGGTATCTTCGCACCTGTTACATAACGATAATACCTACCAAGATAGTGAATTATTCTATTGTAAAGACAGATCTTTATATAGCTTGATTTAAAAACAGGATGGAACAATTTTATTGTAATATTCAAAAGGAAGTCGACTTCTATACAGTCAGACATACCAACATTATACCAAATAGAAATACCAACCAAGAGATAATGTATTGCAAGTCTTGTAATAATAATATAGGTAAGTACTTAAATTAATGTGGTCTATTTGCGTGGTTTAAAAGAATAAAATACAACTCACTATTAAATATGGCGTCGCGGAAATGTCGAATAATCATTAAGGAACCCGGAAATACCTACTTTTATAATACTATACTGTAGCTATTGGCAGAAAAATACTCAGGGACAACCGGTCAACTCGAGTGTTGCCAAGATGTCTCACGGTATTATGTATAATAATAATGTGTAGATATGTAATATATCTGGTTAGTTACACTACCTATACCTGTATCTGTACCTGTACATACTTACATCACATCACACACAGCGATGTTTTATTTCTTCTAGCAATCATTACATTACCTATATACACACTAGTACCTATAATAAACTGATACTACATAACAAAAGTAAGATGTTTTGAGATTTTTGAACTTTCAAAAATTACACAATGAGCTAGTAACGCAATTTTTTTTTAACATTTAATAAAATTCTCCTGAAAATCACATTCACAAAACTGAAAGAATTTTTTCGATATCTTGAAAAACAGCAGAGTTACAGAGGCTCAAAGTTGACTGTTTTAAAAACGGTCGGATTATACCTAAATAGCGCATGACGTCACATTATCTGTCGTTCTGTTCTCCATACAACGGGCCAGTATAGTATTATGAAGTATTTTGTCTACGAGATGACTTGGACATACGTTATCGTCACGATTTTCGATAGGTAAAATAAAAAAATGTGCTTTGTAAAAAACTGGTATAAAATATCTAATAATAATCAAATCAAAAATAGTAAAAATATGGTAGGTACACTTAAGTAGGTACCTATTGTTTCTAGGGAGATTTTTATCCTTGAAGCTGTTTCTGCTTATTACTTATGTGTTCTTAATATTGGGATTAGGGAATGGGAAAGGGAATTAATAGGGAAATGAGTGACTGCAAGACTGGTGTTGTGGCAAGAATGAAAGTAAACAAAGCTAGACATGAGCGCCGCGCCGGCGCGCCGCCGCTAATCATGGTCGGCGCGCCGCCGCCGACAAAACGCTCACGCCGGCGGCGTGGGAACTGCGTGACCAAAAATATTTATCCTGTGTTTTTTGAGACAGAAATCGAAATAAGTACTTTTCCAGGTAAAAAAATGAAGCATTCAGCTGTGGCGACGCTAGGATTCAGTTATTATATAAGATGTCGAATAATAACTAATGCATTGTTAACCCACTCCTACGTCTCACATATTTCGTTCATTTGGTTTGGAATAAAAAAAAATCGGGGAATTTTCTGTACCTTATTTATTTGATTCTAAAACAAGAAATAGGATGGGATGGAGGCATTAATAATTTGGTTCTTCATGGTGGAAATTAAATGAACAAACGTTATTCTATGTTAACTGGGAATCACAAGGAAAACTCAGAATTTATAGTTGATCGATTTTTAGGACACCGGTCGATTTTATCATAACACGCTGAAATTTTTAAACAACGTAAATTTTAGCAGAAGGCTATATTTTTCTTCCAGGAATATCTGACCAAAATATGCGGCCTTTCGTCTTTTCGGTCAACCGTTCTATCTTTTCATTAGTTTAACCTTTGATTTTATCGAAGTACCTAATCGAAATTATTTTCATTCCACTTGACTAGATTCGCTATTCTCCAGATAACAGGTGCACTCACTGACCTGGAGGTTGTCGAGAGTTTCACATACCTCGGATCCGTGCTAAATGACGCAGAGGGATGCGAGGCGGAGATCAGAAGACGGATTGGGATGTCAAAGAACGCTATGATACGCCTTGATAAAATATGGAAAGACCGAAGAATATCCAGAGGGCTAAAAATTAAATTGGTGCGGTCGCTTGTGTTCTCTATTTTCCTCTATGGGGTGGAATCTTGGACCTTGCGAGCGAGGGACAAAGCTAGAGTTGACGCTTTCGAGATGTCGTGTTAGAGGCGCATGCTGCGGATCCCATGGACTTAAAGAAGGACAAATGCCTCTATCCTTCAGGAACAGGAACATCTAGATTGTCATCTCCATGCTTAGAAAGAATTCTCTAATTTTTGGACACATCGCTCGCAGAGGGAGAGATAGTCTCGAGAAGCTAATAATCACGGGAAACACGCCGGGATGGAGTGGAGACCCAGAGGACGATCACCTTTGCGATGGACGGACCAAGTTCCGCAGACTGTTGCCCCCTCCATCTACAGGGCAGTGCATCTTGCCGAGGACAGAGCTGCGTGGCGGGGATTGGTCAGGCAACGGGTGTTTGGGTTTGGAGATCGCGACCCTCAGCAGTGAGGAAATCGACAGGAGAGAGAGATGCTATATTTAATTTATTTTAATACAATAAGTACTGTAGAAATAGTTAAGACTCCTCTTCTCTTGACAAAAAACGATATTCATTTGGTAATTTTTACGTTTACGATCTTCAAAGTGTCAAAATGTGATTATATTTGATATTAGATATTTTAACGTTAAAATCCAATTATTTCGCTCATCCAAGGCTGCATTTTAATAAAAAAATAATAATTTACTATCCCCTAACGTGGTTTCTCGGACTGTGATTACAGACTACTCTCAAATTGTAATTTATCTTTCCACCGGTAATCATTACGTATTTTAGTTGATGTCATTATTAATTTATGCACCTTTCGACTAAAAACACCACAATATATCTTTATTTATTTATTTTCCTTATTTTTACACCTAAAATAACATCCGAAATAAGTTTTTTTTTTAATAAAATGAATCTGGGTTTATCGAAATAAACCCACATACATCTTTGTACACTTCAGAGAAAGCTTAAAATCTTGTGTTGTGAAGTGGAGTAGGTCGGGGATTGAACCCGCGCCCACTGGATTAACAGTCGAGCGCGTTACCAACCAGGCTACAGACCACCTCAAAACTTAAATTAGATAATTTTATCAAATTACCCTTCCATTCCAAGCAACAGCACATATAACACATATGTTTTTACAGCTTATGCTGAACCGTAGTTCTTGGTTACATAGGAATTTCGCATTTTGTGGAAGGTCGACCTCGTCATCGCAATTCTGGACTTCATTTCAGAGTTTGAATTCCACTCACCGTTTAGCTAACAGCCCAAATATTGCCAAATGAGAAACCTGTTCGACTGCACTACTGCCCATAGTTAGGCTCATTCTAACGCGTTTGAATTTATGGATTTGTTTTTTTTTTGACCTGCCCTCCAGCACCATAAAAAGGCAATAATGAATTTTTCCATTATTTTTCAAATATGAGCTTTTATTTCACTTTATTATTGAAATAATCATAGTTTTTCAAAATAAATAAATCGATTTTATCATTATCCGTTTCACATATACGTATTTAATCATTTAAAACAATATTGCAAAAAAATCCAATGCTTCCCCCCACTTTGGATCCACGCCGCCGGCGTGGCGCCGCCGCCGGCTTTTTTGCAGCCGGCGCACATGTCTAAAACAAACTAAGATGGTTTGGGCATGTTGAGAGAATGTATGATGACAGGATGACAAAAAAGATATATTTGAGTGAGCGAAGAGGGGTGAGGAACCGCGACGGCCCGAGACTGACCTGGTCCGATCATGTCGACCAGATCCTCAAGGATGGACGCGTTTTGAGTAAAAAGAATCGGAGAGCGTGTATCACAAATTGTGTGAATGTGACGGAAGCTAGTCGTGTGTTTAAGGATAGGGCTGTCTGGCGCTCTGTCCTCTCTGCCTACCCTGCAAGGGACGTGGCGTGAGGGTATAGAATAGAATAGAGTTCTTAATATTATAACCGTGTCTTATAAATATAATGAATGAACATATGCTTAACTCTAGGTAGTATTGTTGTAAAACATTGTCTATTTTTTTGTTTTTATTGCATTGTTTATATTTTAGTAATACAATAGCATTGTATTATGTATGTCTCTCCCCCCAGCATCCCCGCAGTGTTAAAGGACGAATATTGTACCGTCATTTAAAATGTATTGTATTTTACATTCCGCATCAATATTTAAAAAAAAAGGTAGTTTGTCACTAGCAAAAAACGGCAGTTCTCAAACTTTTGCTATAACTACCTACATATTTAGTATTCGTTTAAACTTTTGTTTTATATTGAAAAGATATAGGAACACAAAAAGCACAACGGAGAGGACGCGTTATCCATGTTACTCTGAATGCAAAATTTTGTATAGATACCTACTTACTTAAGTTTTTTTTTATTTTACAAAAAATAAACTAATTCTACATTACTACCTCTTTTATGTAGGCTTTGTATGTCTTAGTTTTCGCCTGCGGCGCTATCTTTTTGCTACATAATGTACCTACACTACCTACCTATAAGAAAACAGTTTTCATACTTATTATTGCGAAACGTATTTTTTGTATTCATTAAATAATAAATCAATCACGACCTTCTTCACTAAGTATAAAAAAAATATTTTCTCTAAGTAATTTTAGTCCCACTTTTTTACAAACGACCAAGTTTCTGAGCGTCACTCTAGGTTGTGAAATCTCAAAAAAGTTTGAGAAGCGTTGTTAAACAGCGAAAGTTAGCAAAAATATTTGTAGATTAGGTAATAGGTACTATACAAGTAAGTACTATAATCACTTTGCGAATTTCACGCTACGAATTTCGGCACTTATGAAACTGAAATTCATAACAAAATCCGTTTCTACTTATGCTATATAATAATCTGCTTTTGGGAGATTCTGATTAGAAAAACGCTGCATTATGAGAATGAAAACGCTTCTCGTCTGTTGAAGAAAAAACTGTAATATTTCTATGTACGATGTACGATTATTTTTCCTATCTGGCAATACATAACAGATAATTTTATGCTATGATATAAGCCTCCCTCCTTGAAAACATACGTATGATGTTCAAACAAAATTTAGAATAACATACATATTCATATTTACTGAAATAGCTGGGCGAAACCAATCCTCTCTCCCATCCCCTTACCCTTAGCCAAGTGAATCATGGATCCCACTGGACAAAAGTGTATGTGTGAAACAATTGAGGAATGTTCTGGTCAGAGCCCTAGCGGGGTAGGCAGGCTAGTCATTTTTGGGAAGGGCTGAGTGTCGGTTTCGCCGAGCTATTTCAAAAAATTAAAATATGCAATTCCAAATCTTGCTAAAATATTTTTTTTCATACTCAGTCATTATAATGGAATGGGGGGGTTAGCCCCCTTAGCACCTCCCTCGGATGCCCCACTGTTTAAATAGATTATGGAATATCATGACTCAAACAACTACAAAGAAAGATTTATTTATGTTTTGTTTATATATAAACTCGAAATGCATACCTGCATTAGTGTAAAGTTTTGGTAAATTTTAATTAAATTAAGATTTTTGCAAATTAATATAATGAGACAATTGGATCGAAAAACCATAAGTAATTGACCTGTAGGTACCGAATTACATATCTAGAGTGTCAAATTTACCCCACACTCCCTCAAAATCAAACTCGCATCTCAATCACATGTGTGTTGGTAATCGGAATATGTATCTACACGTCCATAATATTCATAAAGGCTTCTTGAAACAAAATGAACATAATAAAAATTCCAAGACGTGCTACTAAATTTACACTTATAATAGAAAGGTTAGTGCCATTGTATGAACAAATCCCCCCTAATGTGTTTATGACTTTATATTTTTATGAAGTGTCCTTTGCTCTCTATTGTATTAATTTAATACAACCGCGTGGACACCGGCATTCCGGGTTTCCCCTCTTCTTTATCTTCCTCCCCTTCCCCCATTTCCTCATGGAATGGAGCGTGTAGTGTACTGACTGCTGACAGTGCTGACTGACTGAGTAGGTACCTATCCAAGTAGTGTCTCCTGCTCCTCTACACCCGC
The DNA here is from genome assembly GCA_963576895.1 of Ceraclea dissimilis. Taxonomy (NCBI): domain Eukaryota; kingdom Metazoa; phylum Arthropoda; class Insecta; order Trichoptera; family Leptoceridae; genus Ceraclea; species Ceraclea dissimilis. The sequence goes on from OY756360.1 coordinate 5,568,822, forward strand.
ATCTCTCTCCCTCACTCAGTCATTGCTGAGACTTTGGGCCGAGCGCGCGCGTCGGCGGCGGCATTCTGAGTCTAGCGAGCATTGGAACAATATTGTTACGAGATTTTTATTGTTTCTTGTATGACACTTGTTGTGTTCGCTGGATATTATATTATCGTTCAATTTATTTAATACTTGGAAGTGTTAATTATTATCGTAATAAAGACGTTTATAAGCAAATGTGTGTATTGTTTATATGAAATGAATATAAAGTGATGTACTGTACTATTTTATCTTTGTGAAGTGAATGCGGAAGTTATCTCAGTGTATAGCTGATAACAAGATATTTATATAGAACTTATTATAATTCCTTGTGTTACATACATACTAGCCATATACCTATGTATAATATACAACTTATTGTGAAGTGATGATGAATTTATAGTCATTTTATGAAACAGTGATTTCGTTGGATTATAAGACCATAACATTACCATCTACATTGTTTCAAATATTGGACATAAACATTTGACGGTATGTATTATATCATAATTATTAATTATCACACCTGTATTGTCTAAAAATAATAAAAATCTTGTATATTACGAATGTATGTACCTATGTTTGTGGGTGTCGTGTGTTTACTTTTAAAACAAGTTACATCTCGTTTCGACAAAAATAATTGCATATAGTTACTAGTAAATACCTATCAATCATAATAACTTTATGAATGCTCTTAATTTTGTTTTAATTAAACACATACACGTGTAGTATTATTGATTATAGACAGATATATGCATATTGATACAATTCAGAATACTAATTTCCTCAATTTGTTCAGCTGTTGACAACACATTATAATATGAATACGAGATGTACATAAATAGGTGCATTATGTGTATCTATTATTAGATTACTTATTCAGTTCCGGCTTCTTACGTGTTCAGTCGTTAAATTTATTATTCTTGTATAGGTGTTTTACTAACGGAATACAAAGTTAAACCATCGTCCATTTGTAGCAGTGAATTTCTCTAAACTGTTACATCTTTCATCTACGTTAGGATTTTGCAACATTTTAAAGCTAAAGGAAATATGTAGGAGTATAATTCACAATAATTATTTTTTTGTTGTGTCCGTTTGCACATTTATCCGATCAATCGAGGATCGCATGTTTTAATAATCAAACTATGCCGTCTGACTCATGTAGAAAAAACCGTAAAATAACTTCACGTTTATCATATTAATTGACCATTATATTTGTTAGGTATGTATTTTGATGAAAGTGTAAATCACCATAAAATTGGAATTAGGTATCAAATTGAAGACTGTTCAAAACTATAACAGTCAAAGAACAGTCAATTTCAGAATCAGTCGATAAACCCACCTCTGGGTGTAACCCAATTTATATTACATATTAGTCACTAAAACAGTTTTGAAATAAGACCTATATAGGTAGGTACTAATGTGTTATTTCGTGTTAAATTGTTACATCCGGGATGTTTTATTGTTATCCGTGTTATCAATACGACACTTAATTCGTTTTAATTACGATTAATCATGACAATTTACAATACAATAATTTCAAATAATAACTGATAACACCTGCATAATCCCTCCATCAAATACAATAAAGATATAAAATGGCCTCCTAACATATTATATGTGCCTCTTATACCTACATACCTTCTAGTAAATCATCTTCCCTTTATCCTTGGCTAGTACAGAGACAAAACATCCACGCATTTAGGCCATGGGGTCCATGTTTTTGAAGTTTCAAGTTTATGGGATAAACTTTTGCTCTTTTGTGCGTACGAAATTCTAAATTTAAACTTTTTTTTATGTTCGGGCGGATGATTAAATAATGAATTACGTCAGTTTCCTTAGCTTAGACAAACTATAATAAGTAGATACTTATCCAAGCCTGTGTTGGTTTCACACTAACCTAACATAACCTGTAATTTATAGGCCACTGAAATATAGACGTATTTATTGTAAATATTATGTGACCGTTGTATAAAGTAATATCCCGGCACTGTGTGAAGTGTTTTATATAAAGTACTTCCCGTAAATCGGGGTGACAATAAGTACCTGCCTGTAATACAATATCGAGTCAAAGGCCAAAGACAAACACCTGTTGTACCTGCCTGTGTTGTTATATGAAACGCCTTTATAAACTGAGACTATTAGAATGCACTTCTGCCTTTATTTTCAAAGCTTATACCAGAAGAATTCACAACATATATTTTTTTATAGTTATGCCAATATGTTCAAATATGTACCGAATTACGTTTGTGTTCAATATATAGAATTTAGTAGATACAGTTACTAATCAGTTAAATTACACATTTAATTCATTAACGTTTTAATGTTTTATTATTAGAAGAAGAAACATTGGCGTAATCTAAACATTTAGGATCCTGCCTTCCGCAGCTACTGAATGCTTCTGTGGAGTGGGGAATACTTACGATAATTATTTATTTATATATCGTATGGCCAGCATCACGCCTATATTATTTAACATTCGTTATGTCAAAGTGTAAAAAAGTTAAAAGCGCAGGGTGAATTTTCCTGCTTGTTAGAGACAGTACGATAATAAAATATCTATTAAAAAGACAAGTGTTTTTTTTTTTTTAATATTAGAGCTATGTTCTATTCTAGATATTGCAATACTATTTTGTTCTTAACCTAATTCGTAAATCGAACAACACTTTGTACACCTACATTAAGCTTACTTTGCAGTACGATTTATGAAATGTCTACTGTATTCAGTATTATTAATTCAGTTCTATTATCAGAGTTCCGGAAAAGGTCATCCAACGACGTTGCGATAATAATAAAACTTGTAACCGGGTGTGAACTTCAAATGTTTTAATTATTGTTATTGCTGCTTATGTAATCGTTATTATAAGTTAGAATTTTCCCTAATACGCATTCACAGAATTAATTATACCTACGTATTGTGGTACAAGTATTCTGGGTAAAATGTATTGTTTTGTATAAATTTACCTAATTAGGTATTTTTCATGTATGTCGATCACTCGATCGATCAATAATCACCCGGAAATTTTGTCCACCTGTGTACCTCTACCTACCTACTTAATGTTTTACTTAATCAATCGGATACTTGAGTAAGGTTGCTTAAGTATCTACTAAATTGCCAATGTCCATGGGTTCCCGGATTGTAACCCATAGGAATATTGCTCAACATGAATAAATCCCAAAAATGACAAAAGCCCTTAAGAAATTTGCTCAAGGGATAAAAGGCCAAACTTTCTAGTTGGATTCCAGTAGATGAATTCTTTATAAAATGTTGACTATTTTATTGTCTATCCCATTTCAGATCCGCTTATTTATTTGGTTATTTTCTAATCTATAGTAGTTTCTAACACACTGAAAGAAATCGTATACTAATAGATACAATTAATTTTGTTTTCAAAATCCAATTAGATTTGAGCTTTTGTCCCTTGAGCAAATTTCTGAAGGGTTTTCGTCTTTTTTGGGATTTATTCATGTTGAGCAATATTCATATGAGTTTTTATCCGGTCACGATGTCCATGAATCAGTTTTACACAGGAGAACTCTCAAGATTACATAGTATTTTGAGTAACGATAGACCAGAATCGTTATCTAAAAAATAGGCTATTAAAAAATCAAATACATCTTGTACCCAGTTAAAAGAAAAAAATATTTTAATTAAGAAGTATTGTAAAACAACATGTAAGCAGGAAAACCGGACACAAAAGCTAGTTTGTAATTACAAAAGAACTGTTAGAATGTTCCTGCTTAGCTCAATTACTATTTATTTGAAGCCTCGCCTATGCAATGTGCGCTCCTGAGTTCAAATGTATATATATTTTTGTAGTACCTACCTACACAAAAATAGAATCTTCTACTTATACAAATCATAAAATCTTTATTCACTAGGGTGAACTTATCTTAGATTTATTTCAATCAAAAACAAGTAATTCCATATATGTATGTATTTATTATTTAAATGAATATTAGGTACATATATATATACAATATATTTCCACAATATAGCATACAGTTATAGTAATGACTTATGATATAAGTGATGTTCACACTGGCACTAATCACCCAGTCAGTGGCGTATATAGGATTTCATTTCGGGGGGGGGGGCGATCTAATATTTGACTTTGGGGGGGTGGAGGCAACAAAAATTTGAAGATAGACGTACAGTATAAAAAATATAATAGCGCCGCAGGCAAATTTTTTTCGTGAATGTAAGTGAAAAAGGTCGTGTTTCAGGTTGATCTTAATATTGTGTGCAGATAATACAAAGAAGAATAAAAAAATACGTTTTTAAAATACTATATACGCCACTGCACCCAGTTAAGGTGGACTGCCTACCTAATTAAAAAAAGTGATGTTCACTAGGGTGAACTTATCGCTATACAAATCTCTTCCAGCTAACCCAAGATAATAGATACCTATTACATATAACTATTACTGTAAGGTTTTCAAGTTTAAGTTTTAAGTGTAAAGCTTTCAAATTCTACTATTTTTTTCACTGAACGTGTAAAAGATTTAATACCATTGCCAGTGAGGTGCGATTCGAGCGACCTGATGATGGTCACTGACAATGCCATTATGGCTGCTAATTTCTGGAATGGGGTGAAGCAAGGACCCGAAAATAAATGAATGAATACTATTATCATGTTTCGGGAACATTGTTCCCGAAACATGTTGACTCTGGTCAAAATAAAAGTGGTGTAAACAAATTCATATTGTTTTAATTATATTATTATTTACCCTCCCCAGCACACGAGATTCATCTCAGGCTGGGGAGAAATTACAAATCTCGTTTATTGTGTTTCTGTTTTTTTACCTGAATAAACATTTATTATTATTGTGGAAGAAATTATAAAATGTCTTTCACAATCAATTATTGGGACCTGAGACAGATTATGTCGAAGTTCTTGTTAACTCTGTTAGAGAAAATTAAATGAATTACACCGAAATCTTGACGGGCACATTTTGCTTCTCCAAACCATTAGTCGTAACTCTTAATCCCTAATTGGCATTTCGCAAATCCCTACTTACCTCCAGATTTATTCACTTAAGCCCTTACTGTTTTAAGGGCATGGCACCAGGAATGACGTCACAGTCTTTTCCCACGGGTTCAAAATTGGTTCAAAATTGCGTGACAATCGCATGATAAAATGCTGAAAATAGCGTTTTTGTCCATTTTTTGGGGTTAATTTTGGGTCTATCAAAAAACTTTTACGGTTATTCCCTAGATTTTAATGCATATTATCAGCACAAAAATAAAATTTTACTCCGCGACTTTCGGGAAACGAGTTTCCGTCTTTCGGAAAAAAGATCAGAGGTGTTTTCAAAAATATTTTTTGAGAAATCTATAAAAGATATAAAAAATCTTTTAAGGTTATTCTCTAGATAAAGGTTCAATGCATCTACCCTATTTTGTTCCAAATCATATTTAGTGACGGTTGTCGAGATAGAAGGTCTCCCGTTTTTAGAAATTTTTGAAATGTCGGTATGCACACTCTTAAGTGTCAATATAACAAATAACTTTGAATGACGTGTTAGCTGCCTACCTACTACTTTTATTGTACATAATTTTATCCTTGTATTTAATTCACAATGAACGGAATTTAATCTAAAATGGCATTTGAAGGCATTCATAAAAGATCACCTGTCATCAACATAGGAGTTACCTATGATATAATTTATAATCCTAAACTTCTAGTATCTCTAACAATATCCTGATTCTGACTACCGGATCCCTAATAGTAATAATGCCAAATTTCGTACTTTAATTGAGGGAATACCCAAAGGTGAATGCCATTGATTTTAAAAAGATCTTTATTTTATGGGTGAAAATAATTTTTATGTGTATTGTGCGTCTTCTTCTAAAATATTAACATTTCAAGGAAACAGAATTAGGATAATCCTTCCTTCCTTTCAAGACACGGGTTGTAAATAGATTCTCTACCTGAAGAATTGTCCTTCTTCAAAAAATTTAAATAAGTTTTTATTTTCTTTTTTCCCAGGTTTTTTGTACGTAATAAACAATGTCCATATAATATTTTTTCGAGCATTATTTCATATTTCATTCATTATTAGAACAATCAACTCCGATTATTTCGTCTGTTGTGTTATTTTATTACTTATGTTATGTTATGATTGTTATGAATTTATGATTATGAATGATAAATACCTACAAACCTTATTTAAAATCCGATTTACGAATGATTATCGATTCTGGATTATAAGTAAAGTTTCGTAAAATTTGATTTTTAAATTCTTTTTTGAATGCATATTATTATCTGCATTCAGAGTAATATGTATGTACAGCATATTCTACTCTAGTTTGTTGCTCTATCAAATTGCTTCGAGTTTCCTTCTAGGAAAAAAGCCGTAGTAGTATCCCGCAAGGAAGCCATTGTGAACACTGTGTAGTTGGTAAGCGCGCCGTATCGAAGGGGCGATTATGTGAGCAAATATCGTTCCATTAAATTATTGTTCAACTTCAAATAACATCGTGATATCTTAGTAGTAAGTCTCAAGTTTCAAAACTACGGAGGTAATTTTGAAATTACATGCATACTTAATATATTTTATGAAGAAAAATTACAAACTCCTTAGAGTCACTAAAACATATTCTCGTTTAGGTGTATAAACGTTGTAAAACATATGTTTTAAGGTGGTGTTTTTAGTATTAGCTGAGTAATCTTATTTTTTTCTTGATTTTTGGATTAATTATTATTAACATCTTCGAGTATATGAAGACGTAGACGTTATGTATATAATGCGGATGTGTGGATATCCAAAATTGCACAAATATTTAATTTTATCATTTTACTAGCGATCGAAAGACAGTATGTAGATATTCCTTAGGCTTAAACAAAATAATATCGTTATTTATTTATTTATATTAATAACAACAAACATATTTTATGTATTACAATCTACCTAACTGCGCAACGATAAGGTTGTCACAGCGAACATTTACCTATTTACTTATTGTCTAAACCTATAGTTATTTATACAAATGATTATGAATTATTGATGTATGTACCTACCTAGTAAATTTTTGTCGTTAGCTTTAAAAAAACGATATATCTCTGTATCTTGTGCAAAATTTCATTTCATCCGTATCAGGAATAATTGAGAAATCAAGCTGAAAATTAGATTGCATGTTATATTTTTTTTTTGTAATTTTTCTAGAAAATTGTTGTAATTTCTTGTAGAAATTATGTTATATTCAATTTGTTACAAAAATTTTGTAACTGACTTTATTTTGAAAACTTAAAAATAAATAAAAAAAAAACTTTAAAAAAGATTAATTAAGTTAATAAATAAATAGGCATACCACCGATCAACTGATTTGGGACTGATCAATCAGCCGATTCGTTTTTTAATGCAGACAGCGCCATCTATATATGAGTAGCAACAACAACAATGTTATCGAAGACTCGAACCAAATTACAAACGCGTTCAGAACAACTCGTATTCTGAGCGCGCCCCACACCCGGCATTTCACACCATTTTGCCGCGATTATTTGACTTGTCAGTTGTCACAACTTTTGAAATACTCTCCGTCAGTTATATGCCTACTTTTTAATTATTTATTAATACCAAATTTGGAGTGATTTGTGCCCCACTTTTCAATATTCCCAGTAATCTAGTGAAAATCCTTTTATACCACAATTTTCGGATCATAAATTCTCAAACGTGGATACTTATTTTACATTTAGGTTAGGGCTGCCTTAATTGCCGGACTACCGACGGGGACGCCTCCTCTCTTCAAAAAAGCCAATTTCGCAGCAGGCAATTTTTTTGTAAATTGTAAAGTAATGGATTTCAACGATAATTTTCGAAAATTCTTAATATGCTGAGAAAAAATTACTGGGATTAATTTTATTGATCAATTAATATATAAAAAATATTGCGTGTTTTGGCACCTCCTCGGACGTGCATTTTTTTAGTTATCTGTCGAGACAAATGACTCTTGGACACAGACACCAAAACTGGGACATGTCCCGGTGTACCGGGACATATGGCAGCCCTGATCTAGGTACACCTGAAAGTCATGTATCCAAACAGGGATTATTATTATCTGAAGTGACCATAGTTCAATCCCATACAAGGAAATATAATATATATATATAATGTAATTGATGTATATATGTTGCTTTACCGATTAATCAGTTATTTTATCAATGTTACTAACCTGATATCAAACTGATCATATTGATTATAATAAAAATACTAATGATGTAACACACACACCCATACTGTAATATCTAGTAAATCATTTGATTAGGTTCCTAACTGGGTATATAATATCAGTTTTATATTGTATTTTGTTAAGTTTTCCACGTTTTACTGTGTATAGATGTTGTAAAATTAAATTGTAACTAATTATATATTTCCTGTTTCAATATGTACACTACAGTTGTTAAAATTTGTGTATGTTTCATAGGTAATTAACAGGTATAAAATTTAATTGTTAACCATATCGCCACGCAATAATTAAATAAGCAAATTGTGGTGTTGTGATTGCAATAATCAGAAATGGCAGGTTTATGATAAGTTCGCCTTAGTGAACGTAATTCTGTACTTTTTATTATGTCTATTTCATACTAACGAATTCTTCTTCTAACAAAATGTTGTTGAGTGTACTTACAGCTGATACCATTCTCTGACTTGCCCTGCCCTCTCTTGTTGTGTTCTCTAATTTAGTATAGTGTAAAGTAAACAAAGCTAATAAGTTGTCTCTGTTGTTTCAGATAATTAGTAGTGTTAAAGTGATATGAAGCTGTTACCTCCACAATTACCACCCATAAACACCGCAACAATGGAGCGCACAATGCCACTTCAACTACCATTCAGACTTACAGATCTCCTCTGGAGATATCCATTTACATTTCCACATCCATCTCAACCACCCTCATCTCCTCTAATGGACTTCAAGAATCACTTGCCAACATCTTTGCCTTCAGATCCAAGAATCTGGTCGAGGGAAGACGTTGCAACATTCTTGAAGTGGTGTGAGAGAGAATTTGATTTGCCCAATTTTGACATGGAGATGTTTCAAATGAACGGTAAATATTCTATACATTTTTTTTACAACATTTCTTTAAATTAGATAATATTGTGTTGTATTTTGTAGTTACCTCTGTCAAAATCTAATTCCAAAATGTTTATTCTATTTATAGGCAAAGCTCTCTGTCTTTTGACAAAGAATGATCTTGGTCAAAGATGCCCAGGAGTTGGAGACGTTCTACACAATATTCTCCAAATGCTAGTGAGAGATTCATCAATGCTTAGTCGATGCCTTCCATCTTCACCCATCACTCCCACTTCGAGAGGTCCCTATCCTCTGAGTCCACACTCTCAGCCTCCTACACCAAGCTGGAACTTTATAAATCCACCCAATGATGAGACATCCATTCAGCAAGCTAAACATGCGGCGAACCTTGTACATTTTATGAATCAAAGTAATTCAGTTACATTGAGTCCCGCTCCTTCACTGGATAGTCAGGGAAGTCCTCAGCACATGGAGCATGGAGCTGCTGCTAATTACGTACAAACTCTGTATGGTAATGGAACATCAGCTGTTAGTTCAGGAAGCAATCATTCCGATTCTGATGAAGATAGTTATCAAGAGAACAGCAACCATGTGACTGTGAGTAGTTCAGCGCATGGGACACCTCCCACTACTCCTAGTTACAACATGGCACAACTGTGTCTTCTCCCTCCTCCCCAGCCTCGTTCCCCTAAACAAGCTCCCACGCCTGCGACACACACATCCCAGGCTGCACCCCCCACCCCCACCTCGCAGTCTCATCCCTCAACTCAGGGATACAGCAGCCAGCCTTCAACACCTGGAGCATCCAGTGTCTACAAAGACATGCCCAGACAATTCTTCCCCAATGATATGCCAGAACCTAATACAAGTAAGTTAATATTATTTCCATCGTTGTAATTTTGTTGAGTTACTTGTTATTTACTTGTTATTATTTGTTACAAACAATAACTATTTTTGTAGCTGTGTGATCAAATCTTTAATGGCTTCCTGTATTGTTATTTCCAGATGGTCGTTTATTGTGGGACTTCTTGCAACAACTTCTCAATGATCCTAGTCAGAGATACACAAACTACATTGCTTGGAAGAACCAAGAATCTGGAGTGTTCAAGATAGTAGATCCTGCTGGTTTAGCCAAACTGTGGGGGATCCAGAAGAACCATCTTTCTATGAACTACGACAAGATGTCTAGAGCACTCAGATACTACTACAGAGTCAATATATTAAGAAAAGTGCAGGGAGAGAGACATTGTTACCAGTAAGTTTAATTTCTTTATTCTAACAATACTTGGAATCATATTTAATCCACGCTATTGAATTTCAATGTTAATAACAAAATGTTTCTTTATTGTAGATTCTTACGCAATCCCACTGAACTGAAGAGCATCAAAAACATTTCATTGTTAAGACAACAGATGAGCCCCACCAGAACAGCCCAGCCTCCGGCTGTAACTCAGAATCAACCATCTCCTTTACCAGTGACTGTTAAAGCAGAACCAGGAAAAGTAGAATACGAACCCGGATATCCATACTACGCGTGGTCACAATCTAACCAAGAGGATGATATGCCCACAGATTTAAGTATGCCAGCGTCGGAGCCAAGCACACCCACAGATCTCAGAAAACCATCAGAATCAATGTTGCCAGACCTTAGTCCTTCGTCAGATTTACAATCGCGTAAGAGAAGTCAACAACATCTGTCCGCTGATCACCATTCTATCACTTCACCCAAGTCACCTAAGCAAATGTCTTTCTCAGACAAACACAGAATTAGCATGATTGTCGGAGAAAATTTACAAAAACTCAGTCGTGAACGAGAACAACATTACGCTTCTTTAAATTTAAAACTGGAAGAGAATCCTTCAGCGATGATTGCCACCTAAACTACTGTGGGTTATAATGTGAATGTGAAAAATAAATTATACATACAACAATATAAAACCAAGACTGATTTATATAACATGTAATGTGCAAATATGTGATAAGACACTCGCTGTATGTGCCAATAACCTTTAGTTTGTATACTGTGTTCTATGTTATAAAATACATACTAGTGTAATCACCCTAGACCAGTGGTTCCCAAACTTTTAATTTCGCGTACCACACACGAAATTATAAATCAGTAGCGTACCACTTAACTCAGTGGCGTATATAGGATTTCATTTCGGGGGGGGGGGGGGGGGGGTCCGATCTAGTATTTGACTTTGAGGGGTGGAGACAACAAAAATTTGAAGATAGACGTACAGTATAAAAAAAAAAAAAAAAAAAAATATTAAAAATACTAAAAATCCTCTTGCATTTAAGAAAAAATCCCTGGAGTTCGTGCTCAAATAATATTCACTTCTGACCATATGTGTGTGTATATGAGTGTGTGTGTATGTATGTATATGTTTTTTTTTTTTTTTTTCTTATTATTGATTGTTATTTGTTTTTTTTGTTCTTGAAACTTTTAAGTCCAAGCATGTGGTCACCCTACACACCTGGCTGTACTTCTATGGTTAAGGAAGTACACAATAATAAGAATGATTATTGTTGTATGTATGGTGTGTTGGGCTCCACTTGACTGGTATGTATGTACTTTGTGTTATGTTTTTATCTGTCAATCATTGTGTTGTTTGTAATGTTCTTATTATAATTTTTGTGATGTGAATTTGCTTCTCCCGACACAGGATTTTCCTAGTGGGGGAGGCAAACATATAGGCAATGTATATCCAATGTTAGGATCAAATAAATAAATAAATAAAAGTATAAAAATTATAATCGCGCCGCGGGCAAATTTTTTTCGTGAATTTAAGTGAAAAAGGTCGTGTTTTAGGTTGGTGTTAATATTGTGTGAAGAAAATATAAAGACGAATAGCGCCGCAGGCGAAATTTTTTTGATGTGTATGTCCTATGGCCATGGCTGCTTGCGTACCACCTTAATAATTGTACCATAGTTTGGGAATCACTGCCCTAGACAAATTAATTAATGGGTGTTTAATGTTTATATGTTAATGATTATTGTTAAATACAAACGAGATGTACAAATATTATATTGCCCACTTGAAAAGATCTCGCCAATATGTTTTAGATATAAAAATACTATTTCTTAAACAACAGAAGAAATTCTGTTTGTACAAAATTATACGACATATTACCTAATTGATGTAAGTTAGGTACATTCCTATTGTATTAATATCTGCTAGACAATAATACTATGTGACAACATTCCACATCCATGCAGAAATGTACAAAGAGTTCTTTTCATTGTTGTTTTATAGATATTTATGTACTATACTATATTATAAATAATGTTCATGAAACTGATATACTGTTGTTATCCACAATAGTGTAAAAAGTTTGACTGTTTTTCTTTATTTTGAACTTTCTATTTAAACTTTAATTTGTGTTTTCAATGTGCATGGCCTTGCTCTGCAACATAACTTCGTACAAGACATTATTGTATATACTGATACAGCCGGTTCGCATGTTTGTAAAAATATGGTTACATTCATGTACTTTGGTAACGATAACACTTAACATTAATTCCATCAAAAGTATATCTAACCTTAATTCCGTTAAATATTAAAGTCATGTTTTCTTTTAAGAGTGAAATATGTATGTCATTTTTTTTTTTATTGGGCAGTCTACCCTAACTGAGTGATTTGTGGACTATAAATAGTACTAAATTTACACATTTTGTATTACATTTTTCAATTCCCGTACATCTCCAATTATAAAAATGATTTCTTATTTTAATGGTGATAAAATACTAAAAAACAAGTAATGATCGATAAAATAAATTCTTGTGCTTCTGTGATAAAAAAAATTAAACATGTTGTTTGAATGTAAATATTAATAAATATTGTAAAATAAATATATATTGCTATATGTAAAATGGTTTATTTTGTATTAAGAATTACAGATTGTGTTTTTTCTGTGATCTCTGTGTTTAATGAATGTCTTCAACAATTGCAGATGGTGAAGAAAATATTATTGTGCAAAAAGATATGTAAATATTATAATTAAGTATAAGAAATAATAGAATTAAATAAAATTATCCATGTTATTATTATTGTAAAATATTTACTTGTAAGTTTGTAAACAAGAAAGAAAATTTAAATTTTTTAAAATGAGAGCTTTACAGTTTTTTTGTTTTATATAAAATATTATAGGAACAAAAACAAATTTATATTAAAAATGAATGAAAAAGTACATAATTCTATATAAACATTTTTTTTCCTTTTCATTTGTATATCAACAACAAACTAAGATGGTTTGGGCATGTTGAGAGAATGAATGATGACAGGATGACAAAAAAGATATATCTGAATGAGCGAAGAGGGGTGAGAAAGCGCGGCCGTCCGAGACTGACCTGGTCCGATCATGTCGACCAGATCCTCAAGGATGGACGCGTTTTGAGTAAAAGGAATCGGAGAGCGTGTATGACTAATTGCATGAATGTGACGGAAGCTAGGAGTGTGTGTAAGGATAGGGCTGTCTGGCGCTCTGTCCTCTCTGCCTACCCTGCAAGGGATGTGGCGTGAGGGTATAGATAGATAGATAGACATTTGTATATCACAAGTGTATGATATGAAGATGTTTTTAATATATAATAGTATGTGATGTATTTTGATATGCACAAATTTCAGAAATGTTTTGTTGTATCAGCTACTATTCTTCAGGGTAAATGAACCAATAAACAAAATATACAAAAGTAGTTCATAGTAGATAATGTAATAACTTTACAGTAAAGGCATTTGGGTATTTCTATTATACAAAGTTATTAATATGTATTATAGATTTCTGGTAACTCTATACAATAATTATTATGGCTTGTTGGAAGTATTTACCAAATATTTTAAGATACATGTTGTACATCTGTTATTACATATTGTGTGTATGTAGAAGACATCTGAAAATATGCAAATATCAATTTGTTTCACTCCCTGCATTCAATAATTTGTCTGCGTCTTGCCTAGCAGCAATCAACAGCCTTGAAACTACACAAATAAATTTCAACAGATTTAGTAGATATGAAATATTGAAAGAAATCTCTTATAAGACTATGGCAAAAAATACATCCCTTACTCAGAAGTTTGACACCTACTCCTGAAGCTATAATTGGAAGTGATCTAAAGAATACTATGTATTTCTATAGGAAGGATCTGGGCTAAGGTCTGTATTGGAATTTAAGCTCTAAGTTCGTGATCTTCATTATAAATAGAGATAATTTAGTAATCCCGACAAATACAAACTTTCTATCACAGCTTACGACTAATGGTTTGATTATTTAATGTATTTACTTTGAAGGCCAGGCAATAATCAGTTAAAAGTCTTGAAAGTTCAATGTTTGCTGAGAGTAATACTCTTTAACTAAGGAATCTGAAGATTCACAGATTTGTGATATTCAAAAAATAATTATTATCTGAAGCCCCAAGTTCTATTAAAGGCCTAGAATGTCTACATAATAATATATTCCTATAAATAATACTGTAGGGCAGTATTTCCCAAACTACGAGTCGCGACCCACCAGTGGGCCGCCAGCGAATACTGAGTGGGCCCTAAAGAATAATAAATAAAAACTTTATATTATCACTATACATCGGCGATTTGGATTTTTTCCTACCAGGGTCCCATTACTCGCCTCTGCGGAATCTGAGCATTAACAATATTAATGCCCTCTTTAGACACTAAAAAATTTCGCCTGCGGCGCTAACTTCTTGGTGCGTTTTTTATCAGGTAAAATTTTCGTGGTGGGGGGAGGGCGGCGAAAACTCAGTGAGTGCCTATACCGAGAAAAATTGTAAATCTAGCGCTAGTACACCCCCCCCCCCCCGTCTTTTCTTAAGAGGTGGGTCGCAAGATAAGAAGTTTTTTTTAGATGAGTCGGCACCCAGTCAACTTTGGGAACCACTGCTGTAGGGTAATTAGCAACATCACTGTGTAAGCATACTGGTACTTATATTTTGCATTATTAAAGAGCTCAGGATTGTTAATCAAACCATGATGTTTTGCTATCTAGATATTGGATATACAGCCCAAGGCTTTAGACACCAAACTGGCTGGAAATGTTTAACCATTGGAGAAAATCTGCAAAAAATACCACTGGCTTGGACTAATAATAGTATTACATAATGGTAAAATTTCTGAGTATTGTAAATAGTATCGGTATATAAATAAAACAAATATTTCTGGAAAAGTTTTTAATTAACTGTATCATAAAAAAATAACTATGAATAGTATGTACTATGTATACCATATTATATCTAAACTAAAAAACACATAGGAAATTTATTTGTACATACTCCTAAAAATAATGAGAAACATAATAACAGTATAACTAAACACGTTAGGTAAATAATTAATAGAGTTTAACGGTTTAACAAGGAACTTCTTGGTTTCCTAAGTGTTTTCTATGACAAATTGAGGATGTGTCAATTTTTACAGAACATGTGATGATGAATAATCTGCCTTTCAAAGAGAAAAATAAATTTGAATACCGGATTGTGAATAATGCCATCTATGGGATCTACATTAAAACATTTCAATTCTTGTAAATGAAATCAACTGAAGACCCCAAAGCAACATTATTTTCTTATAGTAACAAAAAGTAGAAGGTATCCAGACCCCCAATATTGCATGTAACAATACATTAATGGGCGTCGTCAGCTAGAGCCCCCCCCCCCCCCCCCCCCTCTTAGAGACTGGAATAGGTATATAATTTTTCATACTTAATGAAAAAAACTTCAAAAAATTCACATGTTTTCTCATGATATCAAAAGTATTGTAAAATTAGCATAAAAATCCATTGAAATACAATTCTTTCATAGAAAATTTTGCCTGCTACGCTAATAATACATATTCTTGTTCTTGTGTTACACATTCTTTAAGTAGGTGCCTATGTTTCTTATTTCACAAAAAATAAACAAAATTTATATCGGGACCTCTTTTAGGTACAAGCTTATGTCTTCTGATTTTTTTTCGGTATTTTTGGGAACATTATCTATGTAAAATAAACCAAACTGCGTAACGACCTTCTTCACTCAGTTTAAAAAAAAATAGTCTACGGCGGTTTCACTCGTTTCTCATAGGCACTATATTTTTTCCCCCCTTAGCTCCTAAACTGGCGACGCTCGTTAATACATTGTAATAAGTAAATTGTGTATAAGGAAATGCAGATCTTGTGATTATTCTACAACATACTTAATTCTACTCAACTTAAAAGTATTTTCAGTCTGTAACTTGAACAAAAAATGCTACGATTTACTGCTTACATAAACTATGAAATGATTATCTGTTCAAAATAAATTCCTACAAAAGATATGCAGAACATAATGGTATAAAAAAAACTGTGTATAAACTTAGGTTACTTATGAACTAGGGACATCATTGTTTTTGTTTTGTAAGAATATCACGTCGTCTGCAATTATAGAAGCTGTAGAACGTGAATCACCATTGTCCGTCTTAATTTCTCCGTACGTAAGTCGACCAGTCACGTAAATTCGCTGCCCCTTTTTTAAGTATTGTTCCACAGTCTCTCTGAGACCAGGTCTGAAGACACTTACTCTATGCCAGTCTGTCCGTTGTATCATATCACCCGAATCGTATTTGTAGTTATTGTGTGTAGCTAATGAGAAGACAACTACAGGGTGGTCCTCAGTTCCTCTTCTTTGTGCATCATTACCAGCACGACCCAGGAGACATACTTGATTAACAGCTAAAACAATGATTGAAATTCTGTTTATATTTTAAATTAGAGGTACTACAACACAATAATTAAACAGCATTATTCTGTCACTTTAGTCTACATTAATAGGAATGCAGGGCATACTGGAACCAGTACAGTATCAAGAAACACAGGCTGAAAAATTCCAAGACCACTGGAAAACGTTGTTACAGTCTCTATCGCATAATATTGAATTTGTTTACTCATTATATACAAGGGTCGTCCTTCACATGTTTTACCAGTCAAAGCATCACCATACGCACCGCATATTTGCTAAACTTGAAAAATATGTAAATGATAAGGATTAAAACTTTGTTACAAAATGTGTTTTATTCTATTCCTTAGTCAAAAAACCTTTTTTTATTAGCGTCCGGCTTCTTAAGCGGCTACGTCCGGCTTTGTAATTTTTAAAGATGGCAACATTATTTGCAACAATGGCTGACCACAAACGTCCCGAAGTTCAGTTCCGGAATCGACCGTTTTGCAAAAAGGTTCTGACCAAAACCTCTTTCTGAATTTAAAATCGGGGTGACGCTGAAGTCAGAGAGAGGTTTTGATCAGAACTTTTTTGCAAAACGGTCGATTCCGGAACTGAACTTCGGGACGTGTGTGGCCAGCCAATAAGATATTGAAAGAGACTTTGCAATAAATAACTTGTTTAAGACCGTAGCCGGGCGGCACTTTCTCCATACAAATGTAGTCCCCTGTTTCCTTCCTGGATAATGCCTCTAGAGCAATATTTTTTTTTACATAAAATTAAGGACTACTGTAGGCATGTCCCTATGTTTCGTTTTTATTCAAATAGTAATTAAGAAAAAAAATATGACCTTCCTAAAACCTTGAAAAATCCCCGTTTCTACCGCCGTGTTCAGGCGACTGCCAGACAAATTTGAAAAAGTTTTAAGATAAAATAAAAACATAGGGACATAGACCTACTCTTGCTTTAAATTTTGATACCAAAAAATAATTGTTCCGTTAAATTTTGGAGGAGGAAACGGGGGACTACGAAACGTCGATTTGGCAAGGTATTTGTAGGTCTGAGCTGCAGTTGTCCCTGTCGCACTATAGCTCGGCTGATTGGGGCCAGCGCGATGGCGATATTTATTTCAAATACCTATTTCTCAATTTTCGCTCAGCCCGGCTATCCTCTTAAGAATTTTTATTAAAATACAGCACACCTATAAAAAACGATGTGAGAGATGCACTTACTTTTTTCCAATCTGATATTGTCAGATTTATTCAAAGCAGTGGTATGAAAGTTTGGCCTAGCCAATGCAACTGTTTTGTTTACAGTTGAAAATAGATGAGTTAACTGAAACACAAAAAAGTGGTTACATTAATGTAAATAAATCAATATCTTGTTCTTTGACTATTACCAAAGATTTTCAATCAACAGGAATTTAAGACTAGGTATTGCAATCAAATCGAATTAGTAAAAATATAGTAGATAATAATTAATGCTTTGATACTCACTTTGATGTTAAACATTGTTAGCAAGCAATTTTATCAAATGAATGTACAGTTAACTTCCAAATGTAACTATTTTACAGATGATTACAAAAATGCTTATTTTATAATTAAACCCTGAAGACTCAACGCTACTACGCGCCTAAACGAACAAATTAAAAATTTGAGGTTATATTATGAAGACAGAAATGAAGGTATTGTCATTGTATTCATTCATTTTTGGCAATTTCATCTTCGTATATCATCTATGCTTTATTGAAGTGTCATTTTAGAAAAACGTTGCCATGGCGTATAGGTTCCTTAGTGTCAAACCTGTTTTGAATATAAGACTTTATTTTATAAATAGGTATATTCACAAAGACTCAATTTTTCGGAAAACCTTAATTTATAGTTAGTGGACCTATTTGGTACACTAACTATAATGGTATATTCCCAAAAGAAAAAAAATCTCGCAAGGACCCTATTTCAATTTTTTGTCTTTGATTTTGGTAATGAATCTTCTATCTTCATTCTTCGTTTCGTTTCTCTGTGGTTGTTTTTTCATTGTATTTTTGAGCGGCGGCGGCTGTTCTTGTTTTCGTGCGCCTTAGTAATATTAATAATCTTTAATAATCGTCTATTTGAGATCGTTATAATTAATTTGAGAGGTAAGTTATACTCTTTTCACTTAATGCCTAACGTTTTAGTTAGATATTTGTGTCCTTCGCTGATTATTATTTTTCCGAATATTCCGGAATTAAAAACAAAGATGGAGGATTGACAGTTAAAATATAAACATTGTTTTTCAGATGCCGAACATTAAGTTGCAATCGTCTGATAGTGAAACGTTCGACGTAGATGTTGAGATAGCAAAATGTTCCGTCACAATTAAAACTATGTTGGAAGATCTGGGAATGGACGAAGACGAAGAAGAGGTTGTGCCCTTACCAAACGTAAACTCTGCTATATTGAAGAAAGTTATTCAATGGGCAACATACCACAAGGACGATCCGCCATTGCCTGAAGATGATGACAACAAAGAGAAAAGAACAGATGACATCTCCTCCTGGGATGCAGATTTCTTGAAAGTTGACCAGGGTACATTGTTTGAGCTAATTTTAGCTGCAAACTATTTAGACATCAAGGGTCTGTTAGATGTTACTTGTAAGACTGTGGCCAATATGATCAAAGGTAAGACTCCAGAAGAAATAAGGAAGACATTTAATATTAAGAATGATTTCTCTGCCGCTGAGGAAGATCAAGTGCGGAAGGAGAATGAGTGGTGTGAGGAGAAGTAAACATTGAATATCCAACATATTGTATAGTATTATATTATTACTCATTATACAAATCACTTGTTCCACTCACTTCAAATTTTATTCAAAGTATTTTATTGAATCTGCTCATAGAAATATGAATGCTGTATTATTGTAATTAGAAGAAATGCAAACTTATGCGCAGGAGACAAAATCATTTAATCTGCAACTTCTGTAACGTTTCAACGTAATGAATCCTTTAAGATAGTAGAGTATATTAGTGTAGTGTTTATTATTGGTGTCTTTTTTCACAAAATCAAAGTCTTGTGTAAAATTGCAGTTTGTATTATTGCGGAAGTTTACAAGAGAAAAAGTTAATGTATTTATGAAAACTATTAAATGCAAATTGAGGAATTCTCTCGATCTGAATTGATATCTATTGTTAAATTTAAATCAGATGAACATATTATGCAGCGGATATGAAAATTATTTGAAGTCAGTGGAACATAAATGTTTTGTCACTTTTATACAACCCGCCCAATTATAAAAACCTAATATTACATGATTCCGTATGAGTTTCACATGAATACCTAATTGAATAGAATTTACAGAGAATGTTTCTCCCTACTTGTAATTGCTTTAGCTTAGGGATGAATACTAAAAACGGTTTTAAATACTTTTTTGGTGCATATTATATATTTGAGAAAGAAAAAAATATGTATGATGAATAAAAATGCTGGTGTTTTTAGTCATTCATTCTTACTGCTAAACATACGAGTGTCATTTTGTAATATTGAAATATATTTAGCGAGATCTCATTGGTGTGGGGACATCACTCTCACAAAGGATTATTCATTTATTAACTTGCTAAATGTCTGAATTGACTACCACTCGTAGGACTCATAAGATAGCCATGGGAAATACTAATATTTTCTTTATAAATAAACTATTGTCTGATTATAATTATTACTCACTCCATCTCTTTCAACTCCAGTATGAATACATTTTATATAACCTTAGCTTATTTCATTTTATTGTTTGAATATCTGTTCTGATTTGAAATTATTGTTTAACAGTAATGTATCTTATTGTCATTCGCCTAAAGCAAATATTGTTGGCATTAATGTAAAGCTATTCAGTGATTTGTCAGTTTCCTATTTCTGTGCCGTAGGTCGTAAAAAACTTAGTCTTTCCTTTGTTTATTTACTAGGATGAGTGTATAACAAAATTGTAATTTAATAAACATTTACTCGGGCACTTATATTAACATGTTCAAAGCAAATATGCTTTGTATGTTCCATTCATACATGTTAAAAAATTTGATAATTGGAGTTGGCATTTAGTTAAGGAATTTACTTTATCTTCTGTGTATTATTTCATTTGCATATTTATTACGCCTAGGATTACTAAAATAAAAATATACAAACAAAGTTTTGTGTTTTTTTTTTATTTATGTTATAATCACCATTCATGCAACATGTTTATTCACATTGTAACAGGACAGTCGACCTTACATCACTCGCCCAGATACTATGCTGGTTATAACAATATCTATTCAGTTTGTACCGAAGCTCTTAACGTCTACATTCTCTGTAGACAGTACAATATACCCTTGTATCAGAATGCTGGAGGTCTAGTAAGTGGTTTATCAGATTTGTTACAAAGAATATCTCCAAAATACAGACACAGGCTCACAATTATAATCAATCCGAGGGAAAATGAGATTATAGACGGCAGACATCGTTTAAATTTCTCGCAAATATTATCTTCCCTGAAAAACCAAATGGATAACAGACTATGTAGTCACTTTAATAGCAGAAGTGCCAGATTGAAGTAGTTGGAATATAGGTGCAGCTCGAAAGTTAAGAAAAGTATACATTTTGATTCCACAAAACGCTTGTCAACTGAATTAGATGTGAAGAAAAATTGACTACTGTCATTTATAAACCATGTAAGATTGTATGTGAAGAACTTACTTATCACAAATGCAGTAATCAGAAGTTTGCTGTAATAGTTTTTCCCTCTGCTGTTCCACTAACCTTAATAAAGGTGACTTGATATTTCTAATGCATTCCACTTCAGCTTTGTAATCTCCGCAACTATCCTCTCTCTTTGATGGCATGTTCTTGAATATTATTAATTGTACTGAGTGATGATAAATTCACATAATAGCAGAAAAAACATGTGTTTGAGAATCTTTCGACAGTTTTGATTTGTTGGCAGTTTTATTTATTTAAATATTTTTTTTGTTTATAAATGTGTCAAAATTATGGAGGAAAATTCTATAATTTAAATTTTTAAAGTACCTATAATGGTAGCTGCCTGTTTTTTTTTTCCTGACGGTGAATCTAGAATAAAAATACCTCATATTGATAGTGGATGGGAATCGCGGAGGAGAGGGGAGGCCTATGTCCTGCAGTGGGCAAACGCGGGCTGATGATGAAAGATTAGGTTGAAAAAACATCGCAAAAGCTTATGTTGCTGTTGAATAGAAGGCAGTAATGTCACTAACTTATGTTAATTTTCAACAGATGGCAGTATCGTTACAAGCTTATGCCGTTCTTCCATAGATGGCAGTAATATCACGAGCTTGTGTTATTCTTCGATAGATGGCAATAAAAGCACAAGTTTTCGTTATTCTTCGATAGATGACGGTAACAGCACGAGTTTACGCTATTCTTCGATAGATGGCAGTAATAGCCCGAGTTTACGCTACTCTTCGATAGATGGCATTATTAGCGCGAGCTTGCGCTACTCTTCGATAGATGGCAGTAATAGCCCGAGTTCACGCTACTCTTCAATAGATGGCAGTAATGTCGCTAGCTTATGATAATTTTCAACAGATGGCAGTAACGTTGCAAGCTTATGCCATTCTTCCATAGATGGCAATAATAGCACGAGTTTACTCTACTCTTTAATAGATGGCAGTAATGTAACGAGGTTATGCTCGGCAACATAATATATTAAGTACTACTTAATATGTAATCTCTTTGGGTTATGCTAATTCGATATGTGGCGGTAATTTTGTCACATCAAAACATAAGAAAGTCTAGAAAAAACAGAATCGTTTAAATGTTCACAAATTTTCTGTGAACAAACCCCCACCTTAATTAGATTACTCCTGGTTTCAAATAACTTGGCCACTGGCTGCATAGTGATTCTATATAAAAAGTGTGACAAGTAAGGTGAAACGAAATGTAGCGCCGCGGGCAATTTTTTTCATTGAAAGAACTGTGATTTAATAGATTGTCACAATAGGTATATATTAAAAATTCACGACATGAGGGAAAACGATGTGGTAATTATATGATTCATTTCACCTATGTGTAAAACGGTGAGTTGGCTGAGAAGTTTCGGGTGAAGGGGGGGGGGGGGAGGGGGGAGTTGTGCCCAAAAACTGCTAGTTCTACGAAAAAAGTATAGACCAATAATTTACTAGTAAGGATTACTATTTTTCGTCATTGATGACCACGTACTTATCTCTTACCATATTCCTTAAAATCCGAAAAACCGTGAAGGGGGACCTTTTCGGGGGGATTGCGGCAAGATTTTGGTAGGCAATTATTTAAACGGCATTTCGATCAAAAACAGATGCGTCATATTTTTAGCGGTCGGATTCGGGGCTATCTATAGGTACTTACAAGGGCGTCGCCAGCCTGGGAGCTGGGGGGCAACAAAAATTTACAAAATTGATAAGGGCGAAAAAATTTTGTGAGACACAGTGAAGAAGGCCGTGCGTGATGTGGTTTGGTTTATTTGAAAATGTACATAACAATTTGCACAATATTATGTACGACACTGTTTTCTAAAAAAAGGTAGTAAAAATAACGCCGCAGGCAATTTAATACTAATTTTTTTTTTTTTGAAACAATTGTATTTTGTTGGATTTTTTATACTAATTTTTACAAAATTTATGACATGGTGAGAAAATGTGCGGTAATGGTGTGATTTTTTGTGAGGTTTTATCATTTAGTATGAAAAAATATACCTATTCCCATCTCTAGGGGGGGGGGGGGCAACTGCCCCCTTTGCCGACGCCCATTACTTGTATCCAATACAAAGCTCTGGGAAAGATTAGCCGGCAAAGGAGAATGGGCAAATTTGTATGGAGCTTGGCCCATCCGCGGCCAGAGATAATTTTGATATTTACTAGTATGTTTTATACCTACAATTACTGTGTAGAAGTTTTATCGCCGTGGTTCACATAGGAAGTGAGTAAAACGTATTTATGTTTTAGAGCATTTGGCATCGTTTTACTGAGTAGTCTGGCTCATTTAAAGTGCAAAAATTAAAATAAAAATGGAATAAAACAAGTAACAATATTTAATTCACCATCACGGTATATCCCAATTGTCTATTGTTTGTTGTTCATTTTCGTCCTAGACCTCATATTAAGCACCTGGCATATCAGACACATCAAAAATATACAACATGGCAAATGTACCAACAATATATGCAATATGCATATACAAGAAAAGTAGAAGTATGAGACATCCCTAAAGTATATAATTCAAGGACCAACAGTGTGTAAAAGGCTCTGTTGGCCTGTCGTTTTTCAGTTACAGGTTTGGTCAAATGAACAGCAGAGTAAGAGACAACAATATAAGAATATAACACAAACAAAATATCGAAAGAGTTGATCAATTATCATATTATCATTGAGTTAGGAGGCAGGGCAAAAAATAAAGGGGTAACCAGCGAACGCTGTGTGCATAAAAAATACGCACATCATTCTGTTTGCGCCTGATACAAAAAATAAGACATTTAGCAAAACACGTACGTATTACAGTATTATGCACCTACTCGTGTTGTATGTATGATGCCACTTAATTCTTCTGCTGGTAACAAAATGTCTTCCGTTTGGTTAATAACATTTTTGTGATGTACAGTGATAGGGTGTAGTGAAAATGGTAAGATTTGGGTTTAGGGCATAAAGTACTGTTTATTTGTATTACTTATCTTTACAAAACATTTATAATTAGGATCGCGTAAGTAGTTTTTTGAATATCCCTTTAACGGGAGACATCCCTTAATACTACCTTTCCCTAATGGAATACAGCGTTCCGTCCATAGTAAAAGTTAGTCCTTAGGAGGTATACTTTCATTTGATATAGCACTCGTTACTGGCCGCCGATGGGCCAAAATGCCCATTCTCCTTTGTGATCTAGCACGAACGATACACATTGGAACCTAACCCTACGTACATAGTACTTAATTTTCGCGACCATAAGTTGCATGTTTCTGGAAGGGATTGTAATTTGTAACTTCTATCAAAACCAATAATAAATATCATAGGTACAATAAAACGTCGATTATTCGTACCTACTAACTGAGCACTGGTCAACATGAGTATGAGAATTTTGCAGCGATCTGAATTTTACTATGTATTTATCACAAAATAACTAAATAAGTATTAAAATGAACAAATCGCATTAAGTTTAGGTACCTACTATTTGACAGTTTCCAATCTTGGCTAACTTGGCTTATTAATTAGGGAAGTGTGTATATTTAACTGGGCAGCCGGGCGCGAAGCTACCTAAGAACACGATTCCCATCGAGTTACCTTTTGGAAAAAAATGCAGGTATAATAGTTTATTTAATCTGACGTAATCCCATAAGAAATGCTAGCTCCGGCTTCATCTGCAGGTAGGTACCCAAGGCCCAAGGTATGGTAGGCAGCAAAGCCTCAAGAACATAAACCCAAATACATCTTTGTACACTTTACACAGTATGTAAGTTTGAAAAGTTTGTGTTGTGAAGTGGAGTAAGTCGACATCGGGAATCGGTCCCTCGCCCACTGGATTAACAGTCGAGCGCATTACCAACCCAGCTATCGACTACCTAAAAATAACATAAAAGAATTCGGACTGGAAATTAGAGGCCTATGTACAACAGTGAAGAGAAACGGGTAGATAAGAAAAAAAAAAGAATATTATGGTACCTTACCTTACATAATCTCTCTTGGCCATCTGTTTTTTGTCGTTTTCCCACATACTGCACAACAATATTGATCCTATTGTTTAATCGGGTTAATTAAAAATTCGGATAATGCAAGCTAAGTGTATCAAGTTACTACGAAGTATGAACTAGGTACGAAATACGATTACTAATGCAATACCACAAACTCATTTACACAACGTTATTTTACTTACTCGTTTGAAATCGCTGTTGCAGCTGGTCGTGTGTGACGCGAGTTCGTTACCTGCTCGGAACGCATGCTACTTTCGTTTTATTTACATTTTTTGTCGAAATAATTGAAACAATAAGATAAAATTATGTACTTAAATATAAATTGTGACTTTTTGTAACTGATTGGTGTTAGTCTTTAACAAAATAATTTAATGTACAAAGTGATTTGAAATTAATTATCAGGAAGTTTGTTAATTCGTACAAATAGTTCTGGTCTTGGAATAACCATAGTTATAATAAATTTTATTTAATCAATACAATACCTATTTCGATTCAGTTACAAAACCATCTTCAAAGTGAATATTTAAATATTGCTTAATTTATTAACAATGTGTGGATGTTAAAATTTATTTTAGTATATCTAGTTCAATTTTAATTTTTATGTTTGTGTCAATTTTTAAATATTTTAATTTTAGTGTTTAGTATTGTTGAATTTTTGACATTATTTTGAAGGTCTTACAAACTGTGTGTTGAAATTTGGATTACTTATTTATTAAATAAAAATGGTAAGTATTTTTCTAATTAATTAGTTGCTAAGGATTACCTATTATTACTGTATTAATTAGCAGGTAATTTGCATTGTAGATAATTAGTATTTTTGATCATCTCTTAAACTCTGAGTGGAAAACGGATTACAGAGTTTTGACGATGTACGCTGTCTCCACTCCACAATACAAGCTTATTCAAAAGGGTTTGCTGGAAGCATTAGCATGCGTGAGAGGAGGGCGGTCCGTCCAGGCGGCACTTTTTAGGGGGGGGGGGGGGGGGGGGCGGTATTTTTTGGGGAAAATTTCAAAAATCCATTAAATTACTTTATTTCATAAAAAACTCGAAATCTTTCTTCTTCTTTTATATTATTGGCCTCCACCCGTTCGCGAGTGATGTAGCAAAATTTTAGTTGTCCTACCGGAAAAACGCATAAAATTTAATGCATAGTATTATCAATACAAAAAAAAATTGTTTGCCTTTCGGAAAAAGATCATATACATAATAGGTGTTTTTCACATTTTTTTTTAAATCTCTACAACATATAAAAAAAAATTACGGTTATTCCCTAGGTACATGTTCAATGTACCTACTCTATTTTCCCCAAAGCATATTTAGTAGGTAACGGTTGTCGAGATCTAAGGTCTCCCGTTTTTAGAAGTTTTTGAAATGTCAATATGCGATATGCCTACTCTTAATATGATATGATGTGTACAACCCACTACACTCACCACAGCAAAAACACCCGCACAAGTCACGATATTCTCTCTCAAATTCAATAGACGAAAAAAAAATAGAAAGTGATTTATTTATTTATTTATTAAACCTGTTGTTTGTTTATTTTATGATGAAATGTAAATTAAATGACGGCTCGGCCTCTTCAGAACATTATGTTAAATGATTTCTAATATTGATTCTGCTTGTTAACATAACCTGATGGTTCTGAGAATCGTTTTAAATTCTTGGCGTATTTTCGGGACTTAATGTAATCATGATGGGAAAAGTTTTAAAGATCACAAAAGTTCCCACGTTTTGTATTAGTTAGCCCGGTGACTAATTATGAATCTCAAGTTTCTAGAGTCATTTTATTCTACTTAATTCTCATCATCACCTGGTTTCGAACAGTCTAGATCAGTGATTCCCACGGTGGGGCGTACAGTACGGGACACCACGCCTCAGATGGGACACTTTAGAAATTACCAACTACTCCACGTATTAAATATATTATATTTATTTATTAGATTTCCGATAACTTGTAAGTAATCTTAAAAACATTACTATAAAAAAATTCGCCTGCGGCGCTGTTTATGTTAGGGACTTATGAATTAGAAAGATTGTATACGCACTCATGGCCATCGACGCGAAGGGATCTCACATTAATCACAAATTATTGTGAAAATTCATTAACTTGCGATTGCTTCGTTAGAAAAATTTGCCTGCGGCGCTAATCATAGCTGTAATTGAACATAAATCGCATACGGATACGGTATGTAGTTGTGCACAGGGGACCCCCGGTTTTACTACATGGCATACAAATGTATCGCATATTTATGTATGTTTTGCGGTGGGGCATACGACTGTTAGAAAGGCTTTGGTGGGGCATGGCACGAAAAAGGTTGGGAAACACTGGTCTAGATGATTTCTTGAAAAAACCTCCAGTTTCTAGTCCTTTAATAATATATTTCTCACACTTCCGTCTCTTGGCTAGCCCATCTTGCCTACCAGAGCATTTCTAAATCATTGTGAAAGAACGTGTCTTCTTTAAGAGCATGATCGAGAATATAACACATAGCGAATAAATCAATAGTTACAATAATTATTATATATCCTATAGGTAGGGTTGCCAAATGTGTGTAACTGTGTAGAAGAACACCGGATAAAATTCAATCTTTTTAACCTTTTAACTCCCCTCCCTGGGATTTTTTCTATCCCCACTATAAACCATAAAATATTCAATTCAAAATATCCTAAAGTAGCGCCATATTTGTTTTGCGGTAAAATTTTGTAAGTAAGACTTAGGCCGTGTTTCCACCTGCGAGAAAACTTCTGCTAGAACTGTCCGACAGTCTGTCAGACAGTAACTTGCATGTGTAAACACCTTTGCAAGTTCACTCGCGACAGTAAGCCGCTAGATTCCTGCGAGTAGTTGCGACTGCAATAAATTGCAAGTGTAAACACGTTGACAGCTTACTCGCGACACTTCTAGCAGCTAGCCGATTATTTTCGTATATATCTCGCACTCGCGGCTAGCCAGTTTAGTTTTTGATACATGAATATGAGGAAGTGTCAGACAGTATCTTGCATAGTGTAAACACCTTTGCAAGTTCACTCGCGACAGTTAGCCGCTAGATTTAGCCGATAAGTTGCGAGTGCAATAAATTGCGAGCCTAAATACCTACACATCTACTCGCGACAGTTCTCGCAGCTTATCGAAAAGTTTCGTATATCTCGCACTCGCGGCTGGTCAGTTTTGTTTTTGATAAATGAAAATGAATCGACAGACACGTGAATAGTCTCGAGAAGACAGTGGCGGATCAAAGATTCAAATTTGGAGGGGGTTGAATGTCGTCACGTGCAAATAGGACCTCCTTGCATGAAAAATTTGAAGAGCGCCGCAGGCGAATTTTTTTAAAGAAAATGCGTGAAATAATGAACCTGCTTTTTTTTCTATAGCAGGCCTGGGCAAACTTTTTGAATGAAGGGCCGTGCAAAATTAGATTATTTATCAGTAAAAATAAAAAAAAAATAGATTATTTATCAGGGTTGGAATAATGCGCCGCGGGCGATTTTTTTTTTAGAAAAATCGGTGAAGTGATTTTTTTTACCAAACAACACCTATAGTAGTTTTAGAAAATTCATGACATGATGAGAAAACGATGTGGTAACATCATAATTTAAGAAGCCAATGGCAGAACGAATTTAAAAAATCAATGATCAAGAAGAGTGGAAGTCTATGCTACTGAACATAGATACAAATTATTTGCCAGAAATGGAATAATACGTCGTAGACGTAATATTTAAAAAAAAAAACATATTGTAGCATTATGTGAACCTTCTTGGGGAGGAAGCAGGATAGGTGTTCCGACGCTTACATAATACTTTGCCCAACAATATGCATGAAAAATGGCTTTTATAAAAAAATGATTAAAAATAGCGCCGCAGGCAATTTCTTTTAATGAAATAATTCTATTTTGATGGACTTTCATGAAAATTTATGTTATGATGAGAAAACTTGTGGTATGATTTTTTGTGATATTTTATCATTTAGTTTGAAAAAATATATACCTATTCCAATCTCTAGGGGGGCAGCTGTCCCCCCCTGACGACGCCCATGGCCTAGATGATATATATAAATCCTGCTGGAGTTATTTCGAGGCTCTACTTGCAATAGCTGTCGCAACTTCTAGCACGCGTGTGTAAACACCTCTGCAATAAGTTGCGACAGTAACTTCCGCGAGCTTCTCGCACGCTATTTATTGCAGCTAGAAATAGCAAGAATTCATATCATGTGTAAACGGTATTGCGAGAAACTTCTGCAAGACTTCCGCTAGTGCTCTCGCAGGTGGAAACACGGCCTAAGAAGGTTTTTTACAAGAAAGATGACATTAGGATGAAGGTATGTAAAAAGATAATTTTGTAGAAATAATCCACTCTATCGTATTTTAACTCAGGTTTATTGCACTAATTTTCCTAAGAATATTTTCTTCGCCTTAAAATTTTCTCCATCGGACATTTCTGACAAAAACCGGACTACCCGATACAAAACCGGACTTCTGGAAACCCTGCGTATATATAGCAACCTACATGTGTTGCCACCTACGTTGTGATATTCCTTTATTAGCAGAAAAAATATATTTATGGCTGTAGAGGTGCTAAAATGGCAATAATATTATTGAATTACTTAGAAACAGTTTGTTTAGTAAGTTAGGTTAAGTATCACTGGCCATACTACATTATTTCTTGTCTTTTCTGCAGAAGACAACTAGGTACCGTGAGTTTCATTGATCTACGAGCAACTTGTGCTTTACTAGATAAAAAGTCTTCACTACAATTAATATAGTAGGCACATGTCTGATATTATAGTATTCACTATTTATTTATTCAAAGGTACACATACAGACATAACATAAAAATCAATCACAATGGAAATTATACACTACATGAAGAGTTAAAGTAACGCCCAGTTACAGGTGCACACAATTAGTTTAATCGGTCAATTTTAACAGCAAATATACAAAAATAAAATCATGGCAACAAAAATATTAAGAGTAGTTACTATATTTATCATCATGTTAGATAATCTGAAATTGAGCAAATATTAAGATTATAATTTATAATTATAGATTTATACTACATTTCTTCTGCTACAGTCTCTAATTAAAGTTGGAATTAAAAATTAAATAAAAAATGTAAGTAGGTAGTAGGTACCTAATTATTAATAAGTACAGAATTAATGTCATTTGTATATCAATATTTATATAGACATTGCAGTTCGTACTTTAAGTATATCTCTACATCCTTTTATCAATCACAATCAATTTGTATTGATTTAATGTATTCTGGTTTGTATGACGCTGGTTCCACTATCACAAAACATATTTTTATCTTTCATGTTGACACAGCATATCAATATACTGTACCAATTTTGCATCAATAAATAATCTAATCTACTAGTCTTTATACCCGTTTGTAGTCCAAGTACATATATACAAATGGACAAACAAATACAATGCTAAACGATGTAGTTAAATTAAGTGCGTACTAACTCAAATGAGACGTATTTTTCAATTATTTCATAGTAAAATAAATTTAAAACACGCTTATCTATTTTAGTTCAAAAAGTTATAAAATCGAACCTAATTATATATTGCTAGTTGAGTTACCCGTGCTTCGCAACGGCAAACTTGGATGGTGGAGTATATCGACAGATATGACCCAAAGCACATTTATTCATCTGTTAGCCAAAATAGTGAGTTTTAGCGGCACATAGTTGCAGTATAACAACAAACCCGGCATTTTTCTATGTTAATATCTCAGATTTTATATTTTTTAGGACTTCGCTACATAATCTGAACACTTGGATTCCTCTGTTCCAATACTGTCTCCTCCCATGACTTGAAAAAAGAAAAAAAGATGCTGTTTCTCTCGGATCATTTGATGTCTCCCGGTGGCTTGAGCTAGGCAAAAGGTGACTTGGGATCGGAATTTCTTTTCCAAAGCACTTTCATACGGTACCACACATGATTCTACACAACCCTTGGACCCAGTGGCGGATCCAGGATTCAATTTTGGGTGGGGCTGAATATCGTCACATGGTAAAAAGTACTGTCACTTAACGTTTGGGGAAGGGGGGGGGGCTAAGGGGCTGAAACCCCTAGATTTGTTGTATATATAAAATACTGTCACTCGTGGTTTTGGAGGGGGCATGACATCTCCTAGGAAAAGCTTTTTCCCTAAAATCGGCGACGTTAGTACACATCCTATAATATCGCAATGTCATTCTAAATTTTCATAGCAATCCGTCGTAAAATGCGGGAGTTATGCGAACACTTACAAAAAAATCTGACTCTCTTTTATATATGTAGATAAATCCGTGTTTTACGTATGTATGTTCTGTATCATGTCTCATGTCAAGTAGGTACTATTGACGTCTAGTATTTTTTTTTTATCAAAATGTCACAGGTACTCTTAGCAGTCGTGATTCATTCAAAGGAATATCTAACTAATTACATTTCATATATCAGTAAGTATGTACTTACTTGTAAAAAAATATATTTTATTAAAATTTTTGAACTAAATAAAATGTGCAATCATTAGTTTCCAATAATGAAGTGCGACTTTAACATTAAGTTAATGCATTTGCTTTACCTGCTTATTGTTAAATATGATTAATATTAGCTATGCAATAATTAATATGTAATTTGTAGTAACTAGTAATCTAGAATGTTGTAATATTATCAACTGTATTAGTCTTGGGAATCAAACAAACATTTTATATTCTTATACAAAAGATGTTTCGAAAGTGTTGATAATTATATTATGTATGTTGATTGGGTGTACAGTGCAGCTATGACTTCTTCATTATTACAATCTAATAACAATTATTTCACTTAATTAAGTAATGAGACATTGTAAATTTTGTAATGTGCATAAACTAAACAATGGATTTCTCTATTTCAATGTAAAAAACTAGAAGTATTTTTCTATCCATCTTACTTAACTAGATAATCAAGTTGTGTCTTGTTTTTTTTAATGATCATGTTTTCTACAATGTTAGCTGACATTCACGAATGGAATAGACTAGCATCGTGAAGATATGTTATATCTAATCTAAGGACTGCCATACGTCCCGGTACACCGAGACATGGAGGTTTGGAGGTCCGTGTCCCGGTGTCCCGGTCCGACAGTCATCTGTCCCAGTCAGGGATTTCTTAACAAATTTTCAAGCATATTTCCCATTTTATTACCTACGGCATTTATAGTTTTCAGAAAATTGACCCACTAATATAATTTTGCTATTTTGGTTGATAAAATTGGCGGCATTGCTTGGAACATGAGAATGGAGTTGGTACCTATGTGATTTCGAATTCGACGTAGGTTTTGTTGTAGGTTTACTTGCAACGTGTTTTATTTAGTATTGCCATACTACGTGAATCTTGTCAATAATAGGTACTTATTTATAATTCGTTTAGTGTATGAATTACTTCAATAAATTAAAACGACGTAGAAAAATGTTCTCAATCATAACATACAATTTTATAGCATTTTATTTTTATGAACTATTCAACTAAATATTGTCACGATTTGACAATATGAAATCATGTTGATAGACTGCTAATGTTTTTATTTTATTATTATTTGTTGACCATGTTTTTATTGCCTTGTGACAATGCCCTGTATTTATTATATTATTGTTGTAATAATATGTTTAGTATTTTTGCGCAATTTAAGTAAACGGTTAAATATTAAATATATAAACGTTGGTACCTAATTAATGTTGTCACGTCACAATCTTTATTACGCAAAGAAGGTCATGTTGACTTTATTGTTATTGAATTGGGTTCATAGGAAGTCTTGAGTAGCGAAATATATTTCAAGTCTATATTGTACCTAATATCTTTTATAATTGGTTTTATAGTAAATTTATTGCTATTTCGTCCCAAAGAGAAGGAAGTCGAAAGGTTTTACTACTCAGTTCAGTTTTGAAAGCAGGTCTAACTGGGCGTATAAAAGAAAAAAACTTTGTAGAAGCTATGCTTCTTACATGAAAATGATGTATATTATACTAGGGAGATATCTAGGTGCTTAGGAGCCTTGGTCCAGAATGAAAAGACATTGGATGATTTTATATAAAGTGAATAATGTGCAAAGAGTGTAAGAACTTACATAATGATTACTTAGAGTTTATTATTCGAATCGAATCTTGATTGGTATCAGTGATAAGCGAGTTATGTTTGACCCGCGTTCGAGGGTGGCTGTCGAAGAATGTCGAGGCGTCCCGAGTAAACAAGCCGAGAGGCCAAGGTTCGCTATTTAGGACGGAACACGAGGGCTTCCACCAATGAAGATAACAGTTGCCTGTGAACGGAAGACTAAGTAAGTGTAAGTATGTGGAGAATTCACATTCACCCCAACTCTGCGAGTTGAAAAACAGCGCAATTCCCGGTAGAGATTGGGACCATTGTTTCTCCATTATTAGGTACAGCCTAATTATATTTTCATAAAATTAACTAAAAACATATGAGTATAACGAGGTCACTTCTGTGGGAGAGATTTCGTAATGTCTGAAAAATGAATTAAATATCTTCGCTTTGTACAGCCTAACCTATCTACCTCAAACTTTTCTATCCGTTTATATTCCATACACACATGTAAAATAAAACTTTTTGATAGTAAACTTAATGTAGCGAGTGACTATCATAAAGTATGAGTCATCAGTATACCACCAGGTGTATCTGTTTCTATATGATATACCTGCATATAATATTATCACAAGGGCAAGCACCTCCATATAACAGCTGATTGTAGGGAATGCATTGGTATGGTTACTGACTAACTGAGTGGAATATGTTATTTGATCGATATTTAGAATGAAGGGCAGCCCCTTATGTTATGTGGTCACAGGTGAGTGAAAACACCGGCGTATGAAAGCAAATACCTCACTTCTATAAAACAATTCACTTATAGACACATGCTTACATCACTTTACATTACAATAGTCAGAATCAGAATCCTCAATTCAGGTGAATGGCACAAGGCAAGGACGGAGATTGTCAGTTGCTTTTATTTAAACGATATTGTGAATGATGTGTTTTTTGACCGAAGGTTTTTGGTGGAAGTTCATTATAATATGTATAATTAGATGGAAAAGACAGTACTTTGTATTGATCTGACAAAGTAAACTAGTCGCCAGATTCAATCGATCAAAGTCTGTGGAAGATACTAAATACTGTTATTTCATTCTAATTATGATATTGCGGTTTTTCCTAGGCAAATATAATTTATCCCTGAATCTACGGAAAATCGATGTTTGAGTATCGTACGAAAGTTGCAGCCAAATTTAATGCATGCTTGTATTTTCGTGATGATGTGAATCTGGAATCAATAGGCACGTACGTCGTACACTGTGGATTCTTGCCTTAATAAACGGAGAGAGAAAATAACGTGGTGCAATATCCCAGCAAACATTGCGAAGTCAATAATTCTGGTCTAATGGCAGATTAACTTATTTTGGTGTAAAATTTCGTAATATTTTCTGACATTTTAAACTTTTCAGAAGTTTTGACTCTAATGGTGAATACAAAGAAAAAAGAACATCGTTTTTACTTATTTCCCAACCATAAAGAACAAATAGCCACTAGGTAGAATAAAAGTTCTAAAAAGACGTGGTATTTACCTCTCTAATTAACCACTGAGCTATTCCTACTAATTGGTTGTAATAATCGTTTCTGCGTCGAAATTATAACCATATAATCAACCAATTGGAAAAAAAACTTACTAGTCTAATTTATGACCCTTATGAAGTTTGTTTTACTTCATTTGAGACAAAATTTCGACCAACAAGTCCCACAAAATGGCGGCCATTGATCAGCTGATCGCGTTCTCGGTATCTGTTGTGTTTTGTAGGTTAGGTATGACTTATTGGTCATTTTGAACACCAATAGGTTACGGACAATAATATTATAATGTCTTTATGGTAGGATTTGCTTCTAAATTTAACCTAGAGGTTATAGTTTCACATAAGTGTTCCAATTCTAGTTATATTTTGGAAGTATTTTGGTAGCACAGGATATTTTGACGAATATGGAGTTTCTTTTTATAATTGTGACGCCATGATGAAATATGATACATACCTACCGTATAATGTTGGTGTGTGCGGACAATAGAGATGGGCAAATCTTAATAGTATGTGGATTCATACCGTACGATCACGATATTTACCACGATGAGCGGTAACCAGCGACAGGTGCGCAGGTGCGCATGATTCACAACACACCTACTTATTTATATTTGTATATAGTGGTGGTGCCCTTAAATATGTAATATGTATTTTACTCACCTAATTTCGATCATCGGCTCGCCCTAGTGAATAATTTACGGAAATAATTATATTTTCTCACTTGATTTAGATCATCAGCTCGCCCTAGTAAATGTTAACAAATATTTTTTTTTATTAATTTCGAATATTAGCTCGCCTTAGTGAACATTAATCTGAATATTTAAATTAACCTACTTGATTTTATGTCATCAGCTCGCCCTAGTGAACATTTACCTGAAATATTTAAATTAAAACACTTAATTTTAATCATCAGTTCGCCCTAGTGAAAATATATTGAAATATTTAAATTTACTCATTTAATTTAGATCATCAGCTAGCCCTAGTGAATGTTTACAAAAAATGTGAAATTTCAATTAATTTCAATTATCAACTTGCGCTAGTGAAAATTTAACTAAAATATTTGAAAATTATTTATTTCGCTAGGGCGAGTTAAAGACACAAAATCAAGTAGGTAAATATAAATATTTAGGTTAATGTCTACTAGGGCGAGCTGATGATTAAAATTAAGTGTTTTAATTAAAATATTTCAAGTAAATGTTCACTAGGGCGAGCTAATAATCGAAATTAATATAAATTTAATATTTTTTTGTGAACATTTACTAGGGCGAGCTGATGATCTAAATTAAGTGAGAAAATATAATTATTTCAGAATTTTATTCACTAGGGCGAGCCGATGACTTTATTTTAATCATCAGCTCGCCCTTAACCTAAATATTCAATCGCCCTAGCGAAAATTTAAATAATTTTCGTTAATAATTATTTTGATTTGTATAATCGTGGTGTGTATTATTAAAAGGGGGTTGGGGGAAATTA
The DNA here is from genome assembly GCA_963576895.1 of Ceraclea dissimilis. Taxonomy (NCBI): domain Eukaryota; kingdom Metazoa; phylum Arthropoda; class Insecta; order Trichoptera; family Leptoceridae; genus Ceraclea; species Ceraclea dissimilis. Next base: position 5,605,334 of record OY756360.1, read on the forward strand.
AATAGTTTGCTTCGGGCACCGGCTACCCTAGGTGCGTCACTGAATTGTTCTACTCGATTTTATGTTTTTTGAGAATTTTTTTCTATGGTTTTATTTATTTATTTATTTATTTATTGTTTTGACGGCCACAAGGCCTTTGAAAAGTTACAATACAAAAAAAGTTAAAAAATATCAATACAATACACAGTAACAACAGACAAAGGATTCACAATTAATATTTAAGTATGTTAACACACAATATGGACAAAAAACAGTAAATAAAAATCGTACAATACAGACTTGAAACAGAAAACACAATAGGTTATTATAAAACGCGGCTTAACACATCACTAGATATCACGTGACGCTCGATTATCTGACAGTGGTAACCTTGGATGACCTACATTAGACATCATGGTCGGTAACTTTGTAGATTCTATCACTAAAGTAGGAAAAAGATTCTTGATAGCCGAGAATTACTGGTTTTCATGACTTATTTGACGAATAGAAGTCGTATCTCTTTCTAAGAGTGGACGCCATTTGTCGTTTTAGCTTGGCGGAATAATTGACATGTTATGATTACTATTTATGCCCTTATTAATGCTCAATTATCAAAACTAAGGTGAGCAAACATTATAAATCAATGTTTCTAACAATTTTGCATGCTTAAAATTCAATTTGAAGAATTTTTAAGACGTATAAAAATAATACGATTATTATTGTATTTCCTTATTTCTCAATATTTTTAGGGCCCGTTAGTATTTTTCGATCTCCAATCATCATAATATACGATTAGATTTGCACCGCACGTCATTTTTGTTATATACGCACGTAAAATCAGTGATAAAAAAGTGCTTATGCAGTTTGACGAATATTATAAACGCCATTGTCAAAGTATTATAACCTAAATGGATGCGTGTGATAAAATAATAAAATAATGAAGGTTATTTGTTCTATTATGCGCGCATGCGCTCATTAGGTCATAATTTCCTAAACAGGTCGATAAATTGGTAAAGTTCGTGTGAAATTTACCTCACACTGGTGAAGTCAACCAAATTGGTCGAAAAATGTCTGGTTAGAGTTTCTTAGATTACCTCCATTCGACGTCATAGGCACGTGCTTCCGTTCCCCATTTAGGTTAAAATGAACATCAAATCAAGGTTTTTATTTCCGATTTAGGTGAGGTTACCAAAGTATCAGTGACATAATAAAGGTAATTAACTCCAAATTACAACCTTTTATGTTTGCTGGGATGGACATGAGACAGTTACATAATAATTATATTGTAATGTTGCGTAATTCCTGAGTTGCAGGACCGTGAAGAAAGTCTCATTATATTACTGCATGTATGTAATGTATATTATATTGTAGGTTGAATGAAGAGCTACACATGTAATGGGAATGATACAGGAAGTAGAGGAAGCGGATCGGACAGGGAACCCGATACGGTCAGATGAACAGACTAAACACTAGACTACCTAGTACCTACACTACCAACTCACTGTGGTATACTTGTTGTAGCTTAGCTGGTAGCATATTGCTATCTAGATTACTAGCTAATATTAAACATATTGTAGGTATGTAATGTATAATCATAATAATAGTGTTTGATTGTTGAATTTTGTATTTTTTCGTAGCGTAGATTGAGGTTACCACATATGGAGTACACGTGAGCAAAAAATCTTTACAAGGAAAAAAGTGCATCACGAGTAATACATAAGGTGGCCGGTAGCCTAGTTGGTAACGCGCTCGACTGTTAATCCGGCGGGCACGGGTTCAATCCCCTTTACAGACTTACTCCACTTCACGACACAAGCTTTTCAAGCTTACTGTGAAGTGTGCGAAGATGTGTTGGGTTTATTTCGATAAACCCAAGTTCTTTTTTGTAACAAAAAAATACGTATTAGTTATTTTTTGTCATTACTCTTGGGATCATCTTTTCTGGTGAAGTTTTCCGTGTCCGGAACACCATTAGATCTGTAGCCCCCAATATTCAGTTACCCGGATAAGAAAACATAGAGACGTTAAAATACATATATTTATTTATTTATTTGTTTATTTCAAACCTAATGAGAGACGCAATGTCTAGACACCTCTCCACAACATTCCCAAAATAATGTATGATCTTATTGTCATCGAAATAGTGTCTAGAGAATCTAATCAGTTATTGAAATTTAACAGTAACAAAACCATATTTTTTCACATGTCTAAAGCTAGTAGGTATGTATGTACACCAATATTCATACAACACGGGTATTTAAATACATATGTAAAATATTACCATAATGAAAATAATATGCCAAAAGTTAGTAACCTGCTTAGCATAATAATACTTTACCGTAGTTCATCATCCGTGAAGATGGAGTGATTAAGTTATTCTTTTATTCTTAGCATTGCTCAAGTCTTTGATCTTTACTAGCCATAAGACTAGAAGAAAGATTAATTATTGTGATGGATAGTTGTCTATCACTAATTAAAAAGCATTCCTCTTTGGTCATCGGTCATTGTTACTGAGTGCGCTCCGAGCATATGAAGAGAACTTCGATGACTTCCTATCTACCTGAATGTGTCAGCGACTGAATATATAAAGAACATTCAATTTAATTTCTGACGACCAAGCTTGCTCGCGAAATTAATTATCGCCCTATATCCAACCTTCAAACTTTTTCCTTTGAGGGATGTGATATAGGTACTTTTTGACCATACGATAATTAATTAAATCGGCTGAAACTTGAAAGATGTTTCGCACATTGTGTATAATAAGTCGTAGAGCACCACTGGGTAATTTATTTATTGGTAAGGTTACCTACAATATTCATTTCAGAGAACAACCTACTTGGCGCTTATGGCAGTAGGAACAAAATTACTGCTAAGCTTATTGCTAATTTTAAGAGTGTGCATACCGACATTTCAAAAATTTCTAAAAACGGGAGACCTTCTATCTCGATAACCGTTACTAAATATGCTTTGGAACAAAATAGGCATTGAACCTTTATCTAGGGAATCACCGTAAAAGATTTTTTATATCTTGTATAGATTTCTCAAAAAAATAATTTAAAAACAACTCTGATCTTTTTTCCGAAAGACGGAAACTCGTTTCCCGAAAGTCGCGGAGTAAAATTTTATTTTTGTACTGATAATATGAATTAAAATCTAGGGATAAACCGTAAAAGTTTTTTGGTAGACGCAAAATTAACCCCAAAAAATGGACAAAAACGCTATTTTTACCATTTTATCATGCGATTGTCACGCAATTTTGAACCTTAATGCCGTGGGAAAAGACTGTGACGTCATTCCTGGTGCCATGCCCTCAACTTGTTTTTTTCTATGTGGATTTGTGTTTTCCAACAATAGAGGTACGTGTCGAATAATGATATACTGTCATATACATTCTTCCTTTTGCTTTATATTAGAAATTAGAATTATTAAAAGGTGAAGTTATTTCAGGTACTAGAAGAAATTGACCGCACAGAAAGAAATGTAGATACGTTATCGTTAGTTCCCAACAATCGATAACGAATCTAGATTGAGTTGGTGATTGACGATTGAAGAAATAGATAGCTATGTGTATTGTTTGTATGTTTGATGGCATCTGATGATATTCTGATTCTTTTTGTCCACTTTGTTTTGTTACTGGTTTCACTAAGACGAGCACACAGCGAGCTGGAGGTATGCGGCGTGGTTCATTAACATTGGACATTCGTTATACAAGTACACTGGTGGTCACATTATTCACAACTATTATTATTTTTAGTACTCGTGTATTCATTCATTTATCGTATGGCCAACATCACGCCCTTACCATATAACATTCGTTATGTCAAAGTGTAAAAATAAAGTCAAAAGCGCAGAGTGAACTGCTTGTCAGAGACTTAAATCTAGATTTCTTATGTATTGTATTGCTTCGTCGCTAAGGGTTAGGAAGTCTGATGCATTGCCACTGTACGCTCTGAGTGCACACCCGGTAACTATGTGTTGAATGGTCTGCCTGTCGGCTCCGCAATCGCATTCAGGGGACTCTCGCCATCCACACTTGTGGGAAAAATCTGCGCACCTGCCATGACCAGTTCGGATTCTGTTTAGGGCCGACCAGATCCTTCTCGGTTGATTGAATCCAGGCGGCGTCTCTGTAATGCAGGGCAGGGAGTTGGATGGTGTGTTTCCCGTGCAGCTTTGCCACTCAGTGGTCCATGCCTCCGTGATGTTATACTGGTTTTCGAGTAGGTTAGACGCTGTTCGAAGTGGAGGGTTTCTGGACTTGAGTCTGTTTCTCTGCAGAAGGTGGTCAAGATCTGTGTTGGCTGGCATTGCAGGATTCTCAGCGAGTTTGGTGTATTCCCTGGTTAGAGCATTCTGTCTTCGGAGATCAGGTGGCGGGATGTGACTTAATACGGGCAGCCAGTGCGTGGGCGTGGATCTTATGGTTCCCGTAATTATGCGCATGGTGTAATTTAACTGGGTATCCACCTGGCCAGTGTGGGAGCTGTTCAGCCATACGGGGGATGCATATTCAGCTGCCGAGTAGACAAGGCTTAGTGCCGATATGCGTAATGTTTCCGCTGTAGATCCCCATGTGGTACCGCAGAGTTTTTGTATGATGTTGTTCCTTGTCTTCACTTTTGCTGCTAGTTTACTGAGGTGTTCCTTGAAGGACAGTGTTCTATCGAGGGTGACTCCCAGATATTTCGGGAAACTACTGTGAGTGAGTGTTTTTCCCTCAAAGACCACCTTGAGCTCTCTTTTAGCTTCCCTGTTATTCAAGTGGAAACAGGAGACCTCTGTCTTGGAAGCATTAGGTATAAGTCTCCAGTCTCTTAAGTATTTACTCATTGCTTCTAGGTCCGATGTGAGATCACGTTCAGCCTTTTCAAAGCTGTGGTGTTGAGTCGCCAGGGTCCAGTCATCGGCATATCCGAATTTACGTGATTTAGTTTCTGGCATATCTGCAATGTAGAGACTGAAGAGGAGCGGGGCCAAGACAGAGCCCTGCGGTAAGCCATTGTTCAGTTTTTTGACGCCACTTTTTAAAGATCCCATTGTTACTGTGAAAGTTCTGCCGGTGAGCATGCTGTCAATTAGCGATATGGTTGCCTTACAGGGTATTATTCTAGCCAATTTATAAACCAGCCCCTGTCTCCAGACCGTGTCGTAAGCAGCGGAGAGGTCTATAAAGGCGGCGCCCGTCTTCAAGTTCTTTTCGAAGCCACTTTCAATGAATGTGGTTAGCGCCAGTATTTGGTCGCAGCAACTGCGATTTGGACGGAAGCCTGCCTGCTCCACCGGTATCTTCTCCAGGATTTGGGGAGCGATTCGATTGTATGTTGCTCTTTCAAGTAGTTTGAAGGTGGTATTTAAGAGGGCAATGGGTCTGTAACTTTTAGCTTCGTCAGGCGGCTTTCCTGGTTTTAGCAGTGCGATAATCTTTGCTCGCTTCAATTTATCAGGTATGTTTCCTGTCTTTGTTATATCTGTTAGGAAGAGGGTCAGCCATTTTATTGCATATTTGCCGCAATGGATCAAAAACTCCGAATGGATCCCATCATATCCAGGGGCTTTTCCGGGCTTCATATCTTTTATTGCCTTTGATATTTCCTCTATTGTGAACGGAGCAGACATGGTTCCATCGTTTTTGAGTGATCTTTTCAGTAGTTTAAGCTCATGTTTGATCTTTCTAGTGTGTTCTTTTTCGCTAGGGACCCTAGATGTGAGGGCTATGTGTGTTGCCACTTCTTTCGGGGTGATTAGTGATTCAGCCCCTTTTGGGCAGTTGCTACCACCCAGTTTACGCAGCAGAGACCATGCCTTCCTGCTCGAGGTTTTAAAGTCCAGTGTTTCTACAGTTTGAATCCATTTCTGGCGGCGGGAGGCATCCAGGCTGTTCAGCAGGTCTTCGGCAATCTCCTGTTCGCCACTTTGGAGGTATTCCTCATAAAGTTCCTCGCTCCTCTCGCTCCATCCAGGGATATACTGTTTTCTGAAGCCTCTGGGAATATGTTTTTTGGCTGTGCTGATTACTGCACCCACAAATCTTTTGTAATTTGAGCCTTTCGGTGGTATCCACCCGAGGCATCTGTCCAGGTCGTCGGAAAAGGATTTCCAGTTAGCTTTCTGGAGGTTCCATCTTGGTTTGGGGTGTGAGATTATCAGCGGGATTTTTATACCAGTTTCTACAAGTGCCGGGCGGTGTTGGCTATGGGGAAAGTCAGAGAGGATCCTACGAGTGCAGGACATTGGACGGCCATTCTCTGTGGTGACAAAGCATAGGTCCGGGTTGGACTCCCGGTTCCAGGCTGCTGATCTGAATGATCCACGCTCTTTGGCGTCAAAGATGAGCCTCATGTCATGGTCCTCGGCCCAGCCCACAAGGATCTCTCCGTTCTGGTCAGTGGTTCTGTACTTCCACTGAGTGTGGTGACTGTTAAAGTCGCCAATGTATACCGCTGGGTGAGGGTGGGCCTCAATGACTCCACTTGGCCAGGTGGTTGAAGGGGGCTTGTACAGGTTGCATATAATAGTTTCACCCATTTTGACATTGACAATATGTATGTCGTCGTTACTGAGGGTGGATAGAAGATGGACGTCCTCGATGTTTGATCTTACATATGTGGCCACACCATAGAAGCGGTGATAGGTGGCGCCAATGAGGTCAAAGCCGGGTATACTTCCACGTCGGTTAAGATGTTCTTCACTATCTGCACGTGTTTCTTGTATAGCGACTGCGTCAATTTGGTGTTCAGTTAGAATTCTACTTAGTAGTTGACATTTAGAGTGGCTGATGCCCTCTATGTTCAGTTGGCAGATACGGATGCTAGGTCCGAGATCTCTTGTCATACGGTCCTGTGAAGGGCCCCTTGAGAGATTGTTTGTAGACTTTGTTCGTTTCGCATTCATTTCAATAAGATTTCTAGATTCGTTTTAACTTTATACTTCTTTGACTTCTTCTCGTATCGTGATGTTTCTTTTAGCCAGGAGATCATCGATTGTCTGGCGGCCAACAGTTGCATACTCATTCAGCGTTATCCAGGGTGCACCACATGGAGGCGAGCAGCATTACACTCGTGTATTAAATAATATTATTTCTTCTTTCTCTTTTATATTCATTATCTAAAATACTCCTAAACGTCGCGTCGTTATGACTTCAAACAACATTGTTGTTAGTTAGGCGAAGAATCTTCGAAGAATAATCCAGTTGGCTCATTTGGTTGGAGCGCCATCTATACCTACTTTATGGTGCAATGCGCGGTGGTTGGGCCCAAAATGAGTGTTAATAATCAAATCAATCAATTTTCTTATCTGAAAGAATTGTGGTTTGTACATAAAGGAGTTTGTTTGACTATTTAGAACCTGATCACACTTGATTTTTTCTTTCGAGTTTTGTTTATTATTTTATGTGTACCTATCATAAAATCATGTCATTAATAATGACTCATTATAATATCTCTGTTCAGCCTTTGAATTTTGGGTACCTACTTATGTGTACATAATATGTATTTTTGTCGTATTTTCGTTTATTTGCCTAATTTTAATATTGTTTTTCATTATTTTGCGAACAGAACAGAACCCTTCCAAGTGCCCAAGAGGCCTACGGATGATAAAATAACAAAAACAATGGTTTCTCATTTGCCTATTTGAGATTAACGTTTCGGATTGTCTCTTAGCATTAGCAGGAAACCTTCCTTCTCAGTCAGGTCCAGTACTGGAACTTTCTAATGGTTTCTCACCCAAAACACGCAGCTAAAATGCACACGAAAAACGACCTTATGTATATCGTCATAAGGGTCACTTTCCTAAAACATTTTATCTACGTGTTTAGGGCGAGAAAGCTTACAAAGTACCCCCCCAGTTCTTATTTGTTTAAAATATAATATATCTGTATTGTATCTTCTACCTCACAGTGGGACAGCGATAAAATTTGTAACGATATGTAGTTTTATTTCTTGTTCATTTATGATTGAATAGTACATCGTCCGGCAACATTGTGATTACAATAAATTTACACAGTACTGTAGGTACAGTCTCATTATTTTCTTGACACCCGTTGGTCGAGTTTTTGCGCAGTTGGCCAGCCTGCAGGGATGTCTACTTATTATTATATTGTAATAATACGTATAATCATTCATGTGTATGAGAAAATATTATAATCTAGTTATACCAATACCTACATTGTTGTAGAGAAAATTTTGGCGAAGAGAAAGTACTCTCTCCTTGTGAATATTATCTGCAGACGAAAAAGAGAGTCGATTATTCGCAATCTTGATTTACTCCTAGCACTCTTCATGTACATGTACTTGTACATACCTCATTATATTTATATTAATAATATTTATAGATGTTGGTGGTCTTTTTGGCGAGCTGGTGTAGAAGTAGGTAGCTAATCGTAAATCTCTCGTCAAAATCTTGATGCCTCATTCAAGAATCGAGTTTTTCTATTTATTTAAATAGACAGGCAAACAAATAGAGACCGACCGAATATTCGGTTTCGGTTACGGTTACGGCCAGTTTCGGCCAAAATTGCCGGTTTCGGCCCCAGTTTCGGTTTCGGCCAAAAAGCGGCCGAATATTCGGCCAAACCGAAACTAGCATCCGTATTATACTGAGCATTGTTGGGAATCTTCTGTACACTAGAATCCTTTTTTATTTTACAAAAGTAAACTAGATCACTATCACTATCCATTTTTATACGCATCATTTATGTCTTATGACAAAAATTTTGCCTGCGGCGCTACTTAGAGATTGGACTAGGTATATATTTTTTCATACTAAATGATAACACCTCACAATAAATCACACTATTACCGCACGTTTTCTCACCATGTCATAAATTTTGTAAAATTAGTATAAAAATACACCAAAACTCAATTGTTTCACAAAAAAATTGCCTGCGGCGCTATTTTTTTATTGCTTTTTATAGAAAACATTTTTCGTACATAATTTTGTGCAAATTATTATGTACATTTTCTAATACACCAAACCACATCACGGCCTTCTTCACCATGTATCACAAAAAATTTTCGCCTGCGGCGCTATTTATGCCTTTTTCGTCTTATCTCATTTTTTTATTTTTTTTGTTGCCCCCCCCCCCCCCCTTAGCTCCAAGGCTGGCGATGCTCATGAATATACATATTAGCAAACTACACCACAACTTCCGTTACTTAACCTCCCGAAGAAAAATTGCATTTTTTATGCCCCCTCCTAGTGTTACCTATGCCATGGATACCTATAGGTATAACCGATGACAAAAGTTGTAGTTTAATGGGTTCCTTTTTTTGTGCTTACATTGAGCTCCGAAAATGAAGTGGTTTCCTAATAAATATCTTAGGAAACAATAAATATCAGAGCAGGGTACCTATAATGATTTTTTTTTCAAAATTACAACTGAAATTCCTAAGTTTCGGTTTCGGTTTCGGTTTCGGCCGAAACTAGAAGGAGAGCCGAATATTCGGTTACGGTTTCGGTTTCGGCTAAAAATCCAGTTTCGGTCGGACACTACAAACAAACAACACAATTGTAATCCATTATAATAAAAAAAGGGAAATGTATGTTTTCAGTTAGTTAGTTTCACATGAATCTTTCAAAACTTAGGACCAGCTGGAAGACATCGCTCTATAACGATAAGTTCGCCCTAGTGAACAGTACTTAGCCACACCAGCCTTCAATTTTACCTCTACTTAGCCACACCAGCCTTCACAGTTACAAGTTACAACCATAAATTTCTTATCTGAAACTAAATGCCTATATCAACTCATTGTAGTAATACTTATTAAAACATCTTGATTATAGAATTCTGGAGGGGTTAGCTGGCAGAAATGCGATAAGCTTGCGCTAGTGAACAACTTTATGATCTATATTCGTAATATTAATATATCTATGTATTTAGTTCACTAAAAGTGTAAATAAATAAGTTCTATCGCCATCCATGATAACCATATAACCTCGCGGCCTATGTTTGATGAGTTAATCTCACGATATATGTAAGTAGGTGAGCAATGAAATGCAGTCTGATTAACCGAAAGAAAGTAAAATTATTTGAGATATCATGTGGCGTGGTGGGTGAGGTACCAGGTATACCTAATACATATCTGTACTTGTGGTAATGTAGAGCGAAGGTAATGATGGGTGCATGTGGATATAGATTACCAATAATGCATTTAAAGACAGCGACGTGCAGCATGTAGTAAAAGTGAAATATTATTATTCACGTACTGCATAGACCTCGTCGACTTTCTTGTTAAGACGAAACATCCTAATTCTTCATATGGTTTTGTAGTGAAACTTTGTTCCAATATGTCGATGACTTCACTTTCTTTAGAACGATAGCCTATTACAGGAAACTTTAATCGAAAGTAATATCCTGGGTGTTAATTAATAAGGTACTTATTAAAACGATGCGTATACTAATAGAAACAGGTGGTGAACCTTAACGCTGAACATTATTATAATATGTCGATCTGTCTTTTGTACTTACTTGCCCGATTTGAAATTTAATTTTATACAGTGGATGGCCAAAGTCAAAATCAATACAAATATAGTACCTACACGTAAAAATGGACTTCCGCCATTTACCGTTGGTCGAAAATATAATACTTATGTATTGTAGTAAAGGTAGTACTCACTTACCTAAATGTTATAGATGTAGTAATTACAAAGCTCCGTTCACATGTGTGTTAATTGTGTCTGCTTCACACTCTTAACATTATTGTGCTCAATGACTAGTTGCCTAGTACCACAATAGGCTGTCACGTATGTTGAAGATTTTAAACTAGTGGATACTAATGCGCCGCAGCGTGATGCGTCATTTCAATTAAATAAATGCAGCGGAAATGAGAGGAAAGTATTGCGAGGTAGGATAAGGAATGAAGTTATTAGGAAAATGAGTGACCGCTAAGACACATGTTATAAATAGAATAAAATTGAATAAGCTTTGATGGTTTGAACGTGTTGAGAGAAGTAACTGATTACTAAAAAGGTGTGGGTGAAAAGACACGCGAGGAAGTATTGCCGTCCGAAAGTGACCTGAATAATAAGCTTAAATGACAAATTGTATGATTGTTGCAGGCGCAGTATGTGTGTGAAGATACTCGTAGGACAGTTTGGAATCGTATTCTCTTTACCTACCTAGATAGATTATTAAGAATATAACCGTAGACGGTAGAATACATTGAATGAGAATTGGATGTTGACAGATGCCGTAGCACACGCGCTAATGAACAATGTGCAATTTAATTTGAATGTGATCAGACCATCTTCTAAGTATAAAATTCTTATCTAACAAATAAACATTTTTCTCGGCGAAACTTCTGGCGCATAAGCTTTTACTTCGTCGCATCGCACATGTTGCGGCGATTGTCTTACGTTACAGAGATGAATGTTTATTAACAATACATTTATCAAGCACACAGATAGAGATGGGTAATCAGGGTTAATCAGACTAGAAAGTAATCATTAATTAAATATATACATACCTACTTACTTAGCTATTCTATGTAGTTATATAAAGTGAAGATGGTCTTATAAATGATTTCGTATTGGGGCTTCAAAAGGGTATTGTTTATTATGCCTTGAATGCTGGGAGTAGGTGTGATGGAACTAATGACTACCTTAAGTTCAAATCCGACATAAAGAAGCAGATTAAATGATTTTTTCATTTTATTTCTTTGGTTTGCACTGATTTATATTACTTTGTTTTATTTTTTTTTTAATGTATTTTTTATTCTCTTCTATTTCATTTTGTCTTATTTTATTGTGTTTTGATGTTTCGTTTGTTTTTATTTTGTTTTGTACTTTTTCTTTTCTTTTTTTTAAATTTATGCCACTCTTTAAGTCTTGCTCTTGATGGCACTTTATTGGTTTGTTTGACATATCTTCTTTGTTGTTATTGTTTATTGTATCGTGTGTGCGTATGTATGTATTTTTTAATTTTTGTATTGCTGATATTGTTGGAAACGAGCTTCCCCTCAGAGCACGAGCTTTGCCCAATTCTGAGGGGAGATTTTACCTATATATATATATTTTTGTTTATTTAATTGTATCATATATTATGTGTCTCTTTGAGTTTGAAAGAATAAATATGTTATTATTATTTCAAATCAATTTTATTATCACAAAAGTATACAAAAAATTCTCAGCTCTATATAATACATTCATATAAAAAAAATACAAAAACATTAAAACTAGCTTTAAAATAAAAATAATAATATAAAATTTTAAACATACATAAACATATTACATAGAACTAAAAACTACCTATATACTATTGGGTGTCCCTCTCTCCCATGATGTGCACAAAAATGCACTTATCATGAGAGAGTTTTTAAGAGCTATAGAGAGAGAAACCTTCTAACAATCCTGCAAGATGATAGCAGGACAGCCTTCTGCATGGCGTATCGAAGCCCACCATGCAATCCAAGCTTCTCAAGATTTACTTTGAGACTCTTAGGAATGACACCATTTGTGGACATCACTATAGGAATGATGACAGTGGAAGGTGTTCTCCACATCTCCATAATTTCATGAGCAAGATCAAGATATTTAGTAATCTTGTCCTGCTCAGCCTTATGGAGATTTTCATCATGTGGTATTATTATTATTATTTTCCATCTCGGTTGTTGCCCTCAGGTGTAGGACCTGGTACTACGGGTACAGGGTAACGGAGCGCACTCAAGTTACCCTGTAGTATTGCGATGATGGTTGTGGTGTTTTATTATTGTGGAGTTTGGAGGAACTGTCTCACTATTGAACATGTGTTGATGATGACTGTCTTCTGTATGTCTGTAACTATTTGTCGTCTCAGGTCCAGTATTTGTAGGCTGTTGTTGATGTTAGTGGGTATGACTCCTGTGCTTGAAAGTATTATGGGGACTATTGTTACATTATTCTGTGACCATTGGTTCTTAATTTGTTCCGCTAATGTGATGTACTTTTGTATCTTTTCTGTATGTTTTTGGTCTAGGTTTGATGTGTTGGGTACGGATATTTCAATAAGGTATGTGTGTTTGTTCGTTTTGTCGATTAGCGTGATGTCTGGTCTGTTATGTAGGTTTGTTCTGTCTGTTATGATGTCTCTGTTCCAGTACAATTTGTGGGTTTCATTGTCGAGTACTGCCTGTGGTGCGTATTTGTACCAGGGTGGTGGACTGTCTATTAATTTATGTTTTTTAGCGATGGCAATGTGGATCTGTTTGCAAACGTTGTCGTGTCTCGCCGTGTAGTCTGTTGGTGCTAGTGTGGGGCATCCGCCTGTTATATGCTCTATTGTTTCCTTTTGTGTTTTACATCTTCTGCAAGCGTCGTTGGTTACTGTTGTGTCTTTGATAATGTATTTGGCATAGTTCTTTGTTTTTATGACTCTGTCTTGGATTGCTATCATGAAACCTTCTGTTTCTGCATATATGTTTGCGTATGTAAGCCAATTATTGGTGAGTGTTTTGTCGATGTTTCGTTGGTTGATCTGGTATGGGTGAGTGCCATGAAGTGTCTTGTTCTTCCATGATTCAATCTTTTCGTTATTGTTCTTGATAGCGTCCCTGGGTCGTATTGTGTTGTTTTTTAATTTTAGTGGGGTGTATGTTTCGTCTACGGTTATTATTGCTCTATGGATATTGCTGTTTTGTTTATTGTAGAAGTAGGTCCTGAGGTTGTCCATTTGGTTATGGTGCAAGTTTTTTATGTCAATGTAGCCTCTGCCTCCCTCATCTCTAGGCAGGGTAAATCGTTCAATTGCTGAATTTTTGTGATGAGTTCTATGCTTCGTAGATGTTGTTCGTATGAGTATGTTGAGTGCGTCAAGTTCTGTGTCTGTCCATTTTATAAGTCCAAAGGTATATGTGAGGATAGGTATTGCATATGTGTTGATTGCTTGTGCCATGTTTTTTCCGTTTAGCTGGGTTTTTAAAAGTTTTTCCATTCTTGTTTTAAATTTGTTTTTCGTTAATGTTTTTATGTGTTGATCGTCAATCTTTGGGTTTTGTTGGAATCCTAGGTATTTATAAAAGCTTTCTAGATCTAGTCCTTTTATTTGTTCTTGGTTTATTTCTGATATATTTCCTCCATGCACTGTGATTTTTCCCTGTTTTATTGAGCATGTGTTGCATTTTTCCAGTCCAAACTTCATCTTGATATTTTGGCTGAATATTTCTGTTGTATGGATTAGTTTTTTCAGTTCATGATCATTGCTGGCAAAAAGTTTGATATCGTCCATGTACATTAGGTGATTGATTTTTATTGCGGATCCATTTTCTGTTGTTATTTTGTATCCTATTTTTGTGTCATTTAACATATTGGAGAGTGGATTTAGAGCTATACAGAACCACAGTGCACTTAGGGAGTCGCCCTGAAAAATTCCTTTTTTAGGTAGATTTCCATAAGGAACTCTACCTATTCGTTTCTCCCGTGATGTCGCAGAATTGAAAAATTTCTACTCAGTATCACTAATTAGGACCAGGAGAACCCGAATCCGACCTTGGTTTAAAAGTTTATATATATAAGCCATATATATATATGTCCCTTTTCTTGTGCGCACGTTTGCGGCCAACCTATGCGTCGCAGAAACGTGAAACTTGGGTGGTAGATTTTTGGTAAGGGGTAGATGAACTGATAGGAGATTGGGTGAAATCCATTAAGAGGAAGGTTCACTTTTTAAGGCTTTAAATACAAAAACAATCATTCTGAGGGGATCCAATGATTGTGAGGGTCCGTGTCTGGTATCGTATGAAAGGGCATTTAATAAGGAATACAGATCAATTTACAGATTTTGTCTAGATCAATTCCTTGGACGACAATGATCGATCGAAAGATCTAGTTAAGTAGTTACCGCATAGGTACTAGCGTGTTTGTTGTCTTAGAAAAGTGCTTCACGATACGAGTAGAACTCACATCTTTTTTCAAATTTCTAGTGCTTAGGTACCGGTACTAATCCATATTATGTGTGGAATGAAAATAATTTGATTATTGGATTAGGTACTTCCTTTAATTATTGAAGTACTTAATCAAATATTTTTTCGTCATACGGTACTTCGATAATCAAAGAATAAACTACATCCATACTACTTCATCACTTCGCTGGTTTATTTGCTGATAATATTGTGATTGTTTTTATTGTACAGATGTACTCTTAAAATTAATAAAATTAATAAATCACTTGGAATCTACCTATGCCTGTGGCGTGCCAAAGGAATTTTTTACATTAATCTCTGAGGTTTGTAGCATTTTCTTTTCCAGTTTCAGGTTTAAGACTGTTCTCCAAGTGGTCATTATGTATTTCAGAAAGGTCATTAGTTTTTCGTCGATCTTGTATATTTCTAGTATGTTTTGCAGCCAGGAGTGAGGCACACTGTCGAATGCCTTCTGGTAGTCTATATAGGTACAGTACATGTTTCTTCTCTTAACTATGGATTGATTGGTTATGGCACGATCTATTATTATTTGCTCTTTGCAGCCTCTGCTTCCTTTCCTGCATCCTTTCTGTTCTTCAGTTATAATGTTGTTCTCTGTTAGATGTTGTTCTATTTTGTTTGTGATGATGGATGTGAATATTTTGTAGATTGTAGGTAGGCAAGTAATTGGTCGGTATTTGGATGGATTTGTCGTGTCTTTGTCCTTAGGTTTTAAGTATGTTATGCCTTTTGTGAAGAAACTTGGTATGTTGTTCGGAGTTTCGATGCATTTATTAAATAACTCGGCGAGTTTCTGGTGTGTGGAGGGTAGATACTTATACCAGTAATTTTGAATTTTGTCTATTCCTGCTGATTTCCAGTTGTGTGTCTTCTTGATGGCTTGTTTCACGTCTGTTTCGCTTATTTGTACCGGTGTCATATGTTCCAGGTTTCGACATTTTTCGGTTTCGGTATGTATCCATGAATCAGGAAACCGGACATTCTTCTCTCTTCTACCAGTACTCAAATCAAGAAGTGTCCACAGAAAAACTAAAATCACCCTCTACAAAACTATAATTAGAACAGTGGTAACATACGGGTGTGAAGCGTGGACAATGACGGCAAAATCCGCAGAGATGCTGGACACATTTGAGAGGAAAGTGTTACGGAAAATTCTGGGGCCCGTGAATGATGGCGAAACCTGGAGAATACGATACAACGATGAGCTATACGACATCTATAAAGCTCCGAGGCTCTCTGTACATGCCAGACTGAACAGGCTGAGATGGGCCGGACATGTGCAGAGAATGCCTCCATCACGGGTACCGAAGAGGATCTTAGAGGGACATCCAGGTGGCCGGAGAAGGGTCGGCAGGCCGAGACTCCGATGGGAGGACGAAGTAAAGAAGGATGCTGCCAATCTACTACAAGTGAGGGACTGGAAATCCGCTGCCGAGGACAGACAGAGTTGGAGGCGAGGTCTGATGGAGGCCAAGGCTCGATTTGAGCTGTAGAGCCATCGAAGAAGAAGAAGAAGAAGAATGTATCCATGAAGCGTTGGGATTGTGTTGTTCTTCCTGGGACCAGATTTCCTTCCAGTATGTTTCGATCTCGTTAATATTTGGGGGGTTTTTGATTTCTATCTCACCTCCGTCCAGGTTGCTATAGAATCTCTTTTGGTTGTCTCGAAACATTATATTATGTATTTTTCTGTCATAGCATTTTTTGTATCTCTTTAGTCTATGTGAGAGTGCTGATAGTTTTTGCACGAGTGTGTCATGTAGTATTATTAGATTTTGTTCCTTGTATTTGTGTTGGATCGCTTCTATCCCTTTTAGTTTTTTTGGGTCTCTAATGTTGTCTTTTAGTTTTTGAGTAACTTTTCCAATTTCCTTCCTGATAGAATTTATCTTGGTGTCCAGTCTGTGTTGCCATGCTGGTTTATTGTTTTTGTGATTATTTTGGGTATTTTGTGAATTTAGGTTTATTTTTTGGTTATTTAGTATGATTGTTGTATACGCGCTGGAGTATATAAGGAGATGGAGGTCTTCGATTCTTGTGTCGTTATTAATTTTATTTGAGATAATATCGTTTAATTTTCTGGTTATTTCTATGGATTTTTTGGATATTTTTAGCTTTGGTATTGTTGGTCTTCTTTCAGGGTCTGTGTCCTTGAAGGTTTCTATCGTCTGTTCAAGTGCTTCTGTGATTTTACTATCTTCGGTTGGTTCTAGTGCTTGATTTGGTATTTGTATATCGTTGGTGATATGATTTTCTTCAGGGGTTTCAGTTTCTGTTGGGCTATTTTCTGCTTGTGCTTGTGTGTCTTCCTGGTTGTTGTTTTCTTGTGTAGTTGGATTGTTTGCTACGGTGCTTTCTATATTTGATTCCGATTCTCCCGAATTTATTATTTCTAGTCTGATAGCTTCCAGTGTGTCTTGTGTAGGGAATCCAATCCCGCATCAAAATCGCGATCCCGCAAGCCTGCGGGATTGAGGCGATCAATCCCGCGGATCCGCGGGATTTGCGGGATTGCGGGATTACTCGATTCTAATAGAAAAATGGGGTACGAGATAAAACGGGGTACGAGATAAGGAAAAAACCCTTATTTTAGTCATGCCTTGATAATAGATGCCATCTAAAAGAAATTAACAATGTCAGATCTATAACAGCTCCTAGTGCATTTGGATTTGCAGTACTACAGGGGTCAATCTTCTACTCAGTCGGTCCCTCGGTTACGAGGATCGTGACCACCATGCTCACGGATGAGTCTCCCCCATCCTTCCCGGTCCTGCGCCATCCTTGTGGATTTGTACAAATTGGCCCCCGTGATCCTTTTGACCACATCTGTCCACCTATCTGTAGTCGTCCCCTTCCCCTCCTACCGTCAACCGTCCCAAGCACGATTTGGCACTCCAAGCTGTCTGGACCCGCTCTCACAATATGGCCAAAGAAACGGAGCGTACGCTGCTCACACACTGTGGACAGGCGAGTGGAGACACCGAGCTCTCTCAGGATTGGTTCGTTGGTTCTGTGCTCAGGCCAATACACACGAAGCAAACGTCTCCAGCACTACATCTCGAATGCGTCAATTCTGTCACGTTCTCGAGCTCTCAGAGTCCATGTCTCTGAGGCGTAGAGGAAGACGCTGAACACCAGCGAACGGACCAGCCTCATTTTGTTAACCCTAGAAATGTCGTGGCTTTTCCAGATCTTGTCGAGACGACTCATTGCGCTGTAGGGGTAGTAGGATGCGGCGGTTCACCTCTTGGTCGCTCGTGCCTCCGACATTGATAAGGGAGCCCAAATAAACAAAGTCATTGACAAGGTCAATGTTTGCAGGCCGTTGTACAGCATCCTCCAGCACTTCCCACAGGGGTCAATACTGGGCTCATTAATATCAATGGTCTGCCTAACAGTGTTGATGAGGATGATTTTATTGTAATGTTTGCGGATGATACATCCCTGTTACTAAAAGACATTATTTAAAAAAAAAGGATGCCTCGATGAAGACCTTGAGATTGAACGGGGTGAAAAAATGAACGGGGCGAGAGGGTGGTTTAATGACAACGGTCTCGAATTAAATATGACGAAGACCGGTGATATTCACTTCTCTGTTAAGCAACCGTTGGGGGTGGATCCAGTGATGGACTCACTATCTAGTCCATCTTTTGAACCAGTTGACTAAAATAAGTTTCTTGGATAAACAATAGGCCGAACGCTTCAGTGGCCTCCGCACATTGAGGTACTTTGAAGGAAGGTAAATTCGGCTATATTTGCTATTAAAAAAAAAATAGGCTCACCTGTGGACTTGAAAAGTCTGTACATTTTACTTATACCTCCACAGCATTATGTCCTTTGTCTGAGGGAGGGGGGCAGACGCGTGTTTTTATATTGCAGAAACGAGCAATGAGAACCATGCTGGGCATGAATCGCAAACATTCCTGTCGAGATTCCTTTAAGGAACTCCTCACCAGTGCTCACCATGCCTAGCATCTTCATATTAGAGTGTTTATACATAATACTCCCCTGAACTCAGAGTATCACAACTCAAGGGTCAAAAGGTACCAGGTCAAAAGAAGACATTAGACCTTTAAGGCACAGACTAGCGAAGATGTCTAAAAGCTTCGTGTGTCTCAGTGTGCGTATGCTAAACGTGCTTCCCGGAGAGTTCAAATCGCTGGATGATACGGCTTTCCGCGGAGGGGTGAAGAAGTACCTACCGTAAACTCAATTGACGAAATGTTAAAACGATTGATTTTTACATTCTGATTGGCATTGATCTAATAGCATAGAATTAGGAATGGTACCTCCGAGCTTTCTAACTTTATGTCTGATAGTGATGATGCGATTATGTTAATTTTTTGTTTACGATATGAATTGTAGTAATGTATATGCTGATAATTGTAAAAACTAACGACAGCTGCCCGGATGGGCCTACGAACGATGGAAAACAATAAACTTTGGATCCCGCAAACATGCGGGATCCCGCATGGCTAATCCCTCGTTTTGAATCCCGCAAAAAAAGGCGCGGATCCAGCATTTGCGGGATTCCGCGTTTGCGGGATTGGATTCCCTAGTCTTGTGGGATCCTGTTATTATTTATAATTACTCGCCTTTGGTCCGCTAGGCGTTGTTCTGTTAGGTGAGACAATTCCGGGTAGATCTCCGTGAATCTTTGGTGCATCTCCTGCCTATATCCTATTATTTGTTCATTTCCATTTGTGACAATGTAGTAACAACGCACGAGAGTTTTGTTCATTTCATCTGTCCATTTCATGCGTTGTCTAGGTTTTCCCGCTTTAGTGGTTGTTGGCTGATTAGCCTGCAAAACACTTTGAGTGGGTTGGGTTTCCGGTTCGGCTGTATTGTTTTCGGGTGTCCCGACATGTGCCCGCCTGTTCAGCATCATGTCACCAGCGGTTCGCATGCTGCGACGTCCAGCGCTAGCTCCAGACGTGCCCTGGCGCTCCCCAGGAAGCGGTGTTTGTCCGAGGCTTCTCTCTAGGTTGTTCTCCATATATTATGGGTTGCCTTTTACCCGTTGGCAGGCCACAAATGTAGTTGTGTGGCCCCCCGCCCCTCACGTAGCTATGGATGTTAATAGCTGGACGTGGGTTTGGACTTTGAGGGACTTATTATTATTATTATTTTCCATCTCGGTTGTTGCCCTCAGGTGTAGGACCTGGTACTACGAGTACAGGGTAACGGAGCGCACTCAAGTTACCCTGTAGTATTGTGATGATGATTGTGGTGTTTTATTATTGTGGAGTTTGGAGGAACTGTCTCACTATTGAACATGTGTTGATGATGACTGTCTTCTGTATGTCTGTAACTATTTGTCGTCTCAGGTCCAGTATTTGTAGGCTGTTGTTGATGTTAGTGGGTATGACTCCTGTGCTTGAAAGTATTATGGGGACTATTGTTACATTATTCTGTGACCATTGGTTCTTAATTTGTTCCGCTAATGTGATGTACTTTTGTATCTTTTCTGTATGTTTTTGGTCTAGGTTTGATGTGTTGGGTACGGATATTTCAATAAGGTATGTGTGTTTGTTCGTTTTGTCGATTAGCGTGATGTCTGGTCTGTTATGTAGGTTTGTTCTGTCTGTTATGATGTCTCTGTTCCAGTACAATTTGTGGGTTTCATTGTCGAGTACTGCCTGTGGTGCGTATTTGTACCAGGGTGGTGGACTGTCTATTAATTTATGTTTTTTAGCGATGGCAATGTGGATCTGTTTGCAAACGTTGTCGTGTCTCGCCGTGTAGTCTGTTGGTGCTAGTGTGGGGCATCCGCCTGTTATATGCTCTATTGTTTCCTTTTGTGTTTTACATCTTCTGCAAGCGTCGTTGGTTACTGTTGTGTCTTTGATAATGTATTTGACATAGTTCTTTGTTTTTATGACTCTGTCTTGGATTGCTATCATGAAACCTTCTGTTTCTGCATATATGTTTGCGTATGTAAGCCAATTATTGGTGAGTGTTTTGTCGATGTTTCGTTGGTTGATCTGGTATGGGTGAGTGCCATGAAGTGTCTTGTTCTTCCATGATTCAATCTTTTCGTTATTGTTTTTGATAGCGTCCCTGGGTCGTATTGTGTTGTTTTTTAATTTTAGTGGGGTGTATGTTTCGTCTACGGTTATTATTGCTCTATGGATATTGCTGTTTTGTTTATTGTAGAAGTAGGTCCTGAGGTTGTCCATTTGGTTATGGTGCAAGTTTTTTATGTCAATGTAGCCTCTGCCTCCCTCATCTCTAGGCAGGGTAAATCGTTCAATTGCTGAATTTTTGTGATGAGTTCTATGCTTCGTAGATGTTGTTCGTATGAGTATGTTGAGTGCGTCAAGTTCTGTGTCTGTCCATTTTATAAGTCCAAAGGTATATGTGAGGATAGGTATTGCATATGTGTTGATTGCTTGTGCCATGTTTTTTCCGTTTAGCTGGGTTTTTAAAAGTTTTTCCATTCTTGTTTTAAATTTGTTTTTCGTTAATGTTTTTATGTGTTGATCGTCAATCTTTGGGTTTTGTTGGAATCCTAGGTATTTATAAAAGCTTTCTAGATCTAGTCCTTTTATTTGTTCTTGGTTTATTTCTGATATATTTCCTCCATGCACTGTGATTTTTCCCTGTTTTATTGAGCATGTGTTGCATTTTTCCAGTCCAAACTTCATCTTGATATCTTGGCTGAATATTTCTGTTGTATGGATTAGTTTTTTCAGTTCATGATCATTGCTGGCAAAAAGTTTGATATCGTCCATGTACATTAGGTGATTGATTTTTATTGCGGATCCATTTTCTGTTGTTATTTTGTATCCTATTTTTGTGTCATTTAACATATTGGAGAGTGGATTTAGAGCTATATATTATTATTAGTATTATTATTATTTGTTTTAATCTAACCGTTCAATTTAATAATTTCTAATCTATTCTATCCCCTCACGCCGTGTCTCTTGCGGGGTAGACAGAGAGAACAGATCGCCAGACTTTCCTATCCTTACACACACTCCTTGCTTCCTTTATAGGTTCATGCAATTCGTCATACACACTCCACGATTCATTTTGCTCCAAAACGTCCTCTCTACAGTCTACACGTCCAATTCATCTCAACCTTTTTACTTTCATTCTAGTTCCAACATCCCGATCTCTTTACTTGAATGGCGTTATTATTATATTTTACAGAATGGCCGACAGGTGGATGATTCTGCTTCCGACAACGCACGATCTTTATCATAAAACGTTGCGTCACGAAGTATGGCTTGTGTATTTGAGAATTGTGATATTCGTTATATACCTACTATTATTTTTAAAGTATTACATTATTATCTAGTAGGTATGCCTTAGTAGAAATAATGTATACTAATCGCATGCTTAGCGCACATTTAGGTTGTAGGTATTTTATCAAACTGTAATATTCTATCGAATTTAGGTTTATTTATTATATTTGAGAATAAGGAACATACATATTTGGGCGCTCTATTTTTTCTCCTGTTACATAAATAAGGTACATCGAAAAATAATGCCCCCATTTTAAAATAGAATAACTCTGTAACCATTAACGTTAAATAAGTGATTCTGTACGATAACTGATTAATGTAAATTTTATTTGATGCATGATACAATGCATTATCGTATGCACAGAAAGTCGATTATGCATTGTATCATGCATCAAACAAATTTCACATTATTTAGATACCATACGGTGAAAGAATCACCCATTTAACGTAAACGGTTTCAAAGTTATTCCATTTTAAAATGGGGGCATTCTTTTTCGATGACCCTGTTACATACTCGTATACCATCGCTATTCACGATATACGTGTTCTATTAATGGGGTAACCAGTAAATGCTTTGTGCATAAAAACACACAAGTACCTACAACATTTATTGATTGATGGAAGATTAACTTTATGGAAGGACATTGTAAAATTATTGTAAAAATAAAACACTGTTTTTTACTTCCACTATTTATTTTGAGTACATACACCAGAGATCTTTCAAAGCTAATGCTTCATCTTCAGTGGTTATCTATGAACTCTAGATAACCACTGAAGATGAAGCATTAGCTTTGAAAGATCTCTGGTGTATGTACTCAAAATAAATAGTGGAAGTAAAAAACAGTGTTTTATTTTTACAATAACCTACAACATTCTTCTTGCACAAACGTCTATATGAGTCTCAACGTAGTCAACATCAACCACATTGCTGAAAATGTTGAACAGCAATGGGTGTCAATTTTTTAAAAGTATTTTTCCGTAAATTATTTTTATGACTTATTTTTATAAATATATGATTGTAGTTTAGCCTAGACTAAAATATAGTTTATTTTGAACCATTAAAATCATCCGCCGACAGTTCAGTTTTGATATACAATACTGCTGAGTAATAAACATCGCTATAATATTAGATATCATTATTTTATTCAACAACAAAAGTTAAACTATAATTTAGACAAATTAAACTAAGTAAGTACTGTTTTCTAGGTTAAGGTACATCACGTATTGAAGTACCTACCTATAATTTGCTAGTAATATTATAAAAATAATATATGTTATTTGATAGATGGACTCAGTGTAAAATTTAAATAATCAGTCCAGTAAAAGTATACATTATGCATCTGTAATACCTATAAGTTCGGGTAGATTTTTTACTTTTCTTTATTTATTTAAACTTAAAGTAACAACAAACACATATAAATATACAAAATGGACATAGTTCAGATTATAAAACGTTGTTCACTAGGGCGAACTTATCGCAGAACTGCGATTTCTTCCAGTTAACCCCAAACGACGATATGTATGTCTTTTTGTCTGAGCTCAGACAATAGATGGACAAAACGACTCCTGTGCTGGCGTCCTAGGACTACCACAAGAAACCCCGGACGACCACAGTTCGGATGGAAAGATGACATCGTGAAGCATGCCGGTGCAACATGGATGCAAGTGGCCCAAGATCGTTTGGCATGGAAAGGGATGGAGGAGGCCTACGTCCAGGAGTGGACGGCTACGGGCTGAAGAAGATGTCTTTTTATGAAGTCTGTAATGTAAGATCCAAATTTGTGACGCGCCGCACTTGGCGACCAAAAACCCAATATGTTCCTTTTTCTAAAATTTGTCGAGTTTACAGAAGAGTCGATCTTTTAAAAATCAAGTTTGATTAAATTTTCTTTAATATAATCTTGCCCAAAAACTAATTGAAATACGGGCGCTCAAAATGTTTTTGTTTTTCTCCAGAAATTGCAATTTTATAATTTTTGTTGAATTGTTGTTCAATAACTCCCAAACTAAGCCAATTACCGAAATATTTTTACAGGACTGATACTAACAAAATCAAAACCAAACTAAAAACTGAAAACTGCCCGACCTTTTACGCAGCACGCATATAAAATTTACACCTTGTTTACTGGACTAACTTTAATTATAAATTGTGTGAATCGACTCTCAATTAAATATGTATTTTATTCATCAATTGAGTTACATTTTATTCATGAATTTAACAAAATTAGTTTTTTTAATGAACCAATAATTGCTGAAATATTAATAAACTCTCTAATTAAGTTTTTATTTACGTTTGTGAATAATTTTAATATATTATTTTTAATATGATATTGTTGCACAGAGTGCGCTCTTTTAATATTTTGAGATAGGCATAAAACTAAATCTTGATTTATTCATTTACTTTCATACACTCACGATTTGTTAAAAAAAAACATTTGTTATGACGCAGCAGTATGGCAGCAGTCTGCTAAATTTATAGATTTACAGTAAATTCGACTGATACAAATTCGATTAATGACTGTTCAACTAATAACCAATCGGACTAATTTTATAGATTTCACATTATTTTTAAATTCAGAACAATTGATAATGAAGTGAAGTTTGTAGGTATTTACTTATGTACCTACTCTTGGAACAATGTAGAATATTGACTTGGTAAATACCTGCAAACTTCAGTTCATAATAAATTACGATTGTTCTGAATTTTAAAACAATGTAAAATGTATGAAATTAGTCGAATTGGTTTTTAGTTAGATTAGTCGTTAGTCGAATATGTATTAGTCTAATTAGCTATTTGACGTACAAGTTTTAGTCGAATTTACTGGACAGTGGATACCGAAAGGTTTCTGTCGTGAAGTGCAGTATGTCGCCAATCAGGGATCGATCGCAACTCAACTATTAATCAATTCGGGATCATTGCATTCTCAGTCCCTTCACTTATAATGTATATGTCTTTTATCTAGAACTATTTGATCTTGAGTCTGCCAACAACAACACCTTGAGGTAGGTATTTCTGTTTTGACCTAGAATATATTTTATGTACTCTGCGATTGGTTTTTACGCGTTCGTTTATAAAATCGTAACCATAAAGATAGCGGTGAATCCATTTTATTTATTAGTTATTAGTTATATTACCGATTTGTTATTTTTGTATAGCTGATGATAATAGGTAATGGAATTTATCTATTATTATTAAATTGGTCCATGACCTTCATAATATTATCCACATAATGGCATGCATATTTGACATTTTAGTAATGGTACCTATACGTAGGCATAGTACTTAGTCACTGGTGTTTTCTTTACTATTGTTCAACTCTACTGTACCTGTTGCATCACATTTAACAGTCACGTTTTAGCTTAATACTCTTTATAATATGTATACTCAAGTATACTGTATTGTATAGTGTTTAGAACCTTTGAATCAAATGTGTACTAATGTTACAATTACCTGTAGAAATGCTAAGTATATTACTACACATTACGTTTCAATGTTTGTGTTATAGTACAGGTACATAAAGTTAACGTTGAAAAGGCTGCTAAAAACAGACAAAAATGTTTATCTAAGTATTCCTTCGGCTGTGTTCCTTTCGGGGTAGGCCGTTAGGCTGGCGGGACTGCACGCTAGACCACCATATAGGACTATTTGACTGTAAATCAGACCTTCATCTTCGGTTATTTTAAAGGCTTACTCTGACTGCAGTTTTCATTTCATTGATAACCGTGTTTCCTTCCATTTTAAATTTCTATTGAATTGTTTATATAGTACATAAGTAGATAATTGAATACTAATAAATGGCCAATATATTTTTGATTATACAATACCAACAATCATTCAACCATTGTTTTCATGACTAAATACCACAACATTATTTGCAATTGTTTGCATTATTTTTTCGACATATTGGTTTTTGTACAACGTGCTCGATAACGTGAGCGTGTAATGTTAAGTTAGTTGCGCGCGTGACATTGGAAATACCTAATAAGAAAATATTTCCAACGTAATAATAAAAATCTTAATCAGGCATAGTTTCCTGTGACAGTAGAGCTGCAGTCAAATATTATTGTGGATGAGGTAAATTTGGATATGTTTTGAGTTAGAAAATGTCGTACTTACCTACTTTTAAGGTATACCCATATACTTAATTACTTCCGATGGCCGTACAACTTCGGTAGACTTTTGGCTTCCAGAACAGTGGATCTTCAAGCCTTCCTGTCTGCAGCAACGGACTCCCAGTCATACCCATATGAACATAAAAAAATCACGGTGTCTTTATCTGGGCGCTTTGCCTGAATAAGAGAGAGATAGATGCACAGTTACTTCCCTAATTTGGGAAAGATGTTGGTTGGCTCATGTTTTAAGAGCGACGGATGAGATTTGCTCAAAAAGAGCGCTCTTTTTCAAATTGAATTCAAGGTTTCTGACGACCGAAACTACTACTCTACAATGAGTTAAGTCATTACAGCCTTGGAATGATATAAGGTTACATCTACTTAGGGTTGAATTGAAACTATACATAATAGAATAGACAAATATTGCTCTTTAAGTTGCCTCCCTTTCTTCTCCCGAGGAAAATTAAAAGATATAACGCTAGGAGTAGGTATTGTGTCCTGTGACTTTCATACATATCACAGTTCTATGTATTATAAGGCTACAATGTTTAAGTCAATTTATAAAATTCTTTATGTCATTATATATTCCAAGGTTCCCTGATTATCCCTTTGCATACGGGTTCGATCACCAACCTTCACATACCACCGCATTATCTTTAGTACTTCTAGTAATAACCCCCATGTCTAGCTTGCATATCTCATGTATCCTATCTATCTGTCTATATAAATGTTTAAAGGTAAATAATATGGTGTAACGGAGGTAATACGATCACACTCTGTAATGAAAATCAATAAGGATCATATTACATATTACAGGTCTAACATTATATGCTTTGTCTGTGAAAGGAAAATCGACTCAATGACTATTACTGGATAAAAGTGAAAATATAAGGCTACCCCACAAAGACTTTTCTAGACATATAATTACTACCTAATAATTTTTCATGTTTTTCAATTTTAAGGACATATGTTCACCATTTTTTGCGTCATTTTATGTGATTCATCAATTAATTTCGTAACTAAAACCTATCACGTTCCTCATGAGAACACAGGAAAGTCAGCGACTTGCCATTCGGCGTGGCTTTGTGCACTCTTCTTATTGTATTCCTAACTTATGTACTTATTTTTATTTAACTGTTGAAATTTTATGTACATATGGATTCATTAGTTATTAAAAAATTCTAAGTGAAGATTTTAACTACCTACATATCTTTTCATTCTCTTCTAAGCGTCCCAATGTTTTACCATTTACGCAACTTTCTAGTTTGTAATAATATTTTTTGTAATATTCGTGTCATGGGATGGGATGACCCCCTTAATTCAGCAAATCATAATGATTAATGTGTGTGAAATAATGATGTCTTGCTAGTTTAACCCAACAATCAATAGGTGTGCTATATGCTATATTATAATATTATTACAATGTTGCCAGGCCTAAGGCAAATTAGGCTTTCTTTTTTCCGAATTGAAGAAAATGTTTGACTGTAATTTTCGCTAAATAATGATGTTTGTTCGCACCGCGTAATGTAAAGGTAATCATTGTTTGTGAATAATGTAATTGGTAATTAGATATACAAAGGTACTGTAGTAAGATTTGAACTCGACCTGTGTAATCATAGATAATAAAGATAGTTAGGAATACGAGATATTACAATAAATATTATTGTACTGTTAGTACATCAAACACAAATTACAAAATGCAATTAAAATTAATAAGTAATGATATTTATTATCTTTGCACTTCCTATAGGTACTTATTCTTCTAGTTAGTCGTAAAAGTTGAAGCAAAAATCGTTCTATTTTTGCTTCAACTTTTTCAAATTTTGTATGAGAATGTTAGTGCTCAGGAAGAATAACGTAAGCGACAAAGTGAATTATACATTTTTAAAAGAAACATGGGAAAAAAAATAAAAATCCAAAACAGCCGATTTGTTGAGATTATAATTACCAGTATTTTGGCTAAATTATACTTTTATATCTGAAAAACTGAACGGAAAATCTTCGGATCCCGTAAATTTTAGGGGTACTTTAGAAATATTTTTTTATTCAAGGAATTTCCAAATCCTGTAATTCTAAAACAGCCGATCTGTAGTCCATACTTCATCTATCACCGTTTTCAGTTTCAAGACGATTCCCTCAGTATTGGCTGAGTAAAATTTAGGGCGCCGAAGCCCCCTGACGTCATATAGGGTCTTAATCAGGACTGATTTTCTTCTTTGAAATTTCTATCATTTTACAAACTACTGGTAGAAATAAAGAAGCTACGATTTCATTAGTACTCATATTTTAACGTGTTACATCAATTCACATTATTTGAAACAAATGTAGCGTTTATTATTGCATATAGGTACAGCATGTAACTCTTTAAAGATAACTAGAGTTTGAATGTAGGATGAACTTTGAACTCATGTCATTACGTGAAATTTGCAAATGCGTATTACATGGCATATATAATAATAACAATATGGATCAATACTTAAGATTTTGCAAACAAATTAATATTTCTCCAATACACGAGGTCTCCTCACATTGGAGGGTAGTATGGAAAATTGTAAATATTGTAATTAGTTTTATATGTATGTATTAAATGTAAGATATTAGTTACTAATAAATTTATTTGAATTTATTTGAATTAGGAAAAAAAATTTAATATTCTTCTAACCCCCGTTTTCACCAACTTTTACCTAAGAAGGAGACCCCTAAAGGTGTGGATATACGGGGTCTCAGGAGACGCGCCTCTAGGCACTGACAAAATGGCGTCAGTCTCTTCAGTGAAATACACGACGGGAGATTTTCGTCTCTAGAGACGGCATCTCTAGTAAAAATGGCCGACAATCGCCTCCTGTCATCAAATTCTAAAATACACGGGACTATCTCGAGACGCGAGACTTTGGTCTGTTGCTGCATTCATTCTATTAGTATTTTTGGCGCCATAATGGCGTTTGGTTTTGTGTACATACTCTAGTGTCATGTATTTACGAGTATTGTGATTAAAAAATATAATTATATACCGCTTTGAAATTATTTATCGATTCAGTAATGTACATAATGTCGGTCGGTACTTTACTTACATGCGTATGTGTATATTTCCTTTTCTGCGTTAGTAAATGAAATAGAATACTTAATTAGACCTTCTTTTAATGTACACCATTCCTATGACATCAGTGACATAAGCCAAAGCAAGTATCGGTATGCACTACATACCCGAAACCGTTGTGAGTAGCGAAATTTTGTTTCCTCCTTATGTTCCTTCGATGAATATTAAAGGGTGAAATGGTAACTACATAGTTTGCTATAAATGTTGTAGGACATGAAGGGAATAACAAAACACGTAATGTTAATGTATTTTTCACAACTGTATTCATATTTCAAATGCAAATGCAACTCTCTTATTAATCCGCCATTATTTAAAAATAATATTATAATTATAATCAACTAACAATGTACTAATATCGTCACAATCGCAGGAATGTTTAAAATTATATATCAATACAAAAACCACGTGCCCACGCGCGCCAATCCAATTCAGTTGCAAACATCTCCAAGAGACCTCAGATTAAAATTGAACATGTCAAAAGACCGGAGACGCGTCCCCTGATACGAAAATATGTAAAATACACGACGCGAGACTTGCGTGCGCAGACCGTATCAGGAGGCGCGCGGTATCGAGAGATATCTCGCGTCTCCGATGTGTTTACACACAAGAGACCTGTCATTTTGGTATCCGGGAGGCCAAAATCTCTCGTGTGTATCTTCGCCTTAAGAAATTTCCATACAAAAACAGAGATAATATTCTATTTATTGACACGCAGGCTACCAACCACACCCTAATTCCATACAAAATGCAACACGCAACTCACCTAGCCTGGGCAGAGATATTTGGGCACCTAACGTAGGTGAGTTGCGTGTTGCATTTTGTATGGAATTAGGGTGTGGTTGGTAGGCCTGCGTGTCAAAAAATAGAATATTATCTCTGTTTTTGTATGGAAATTTCTTAGGGGTCTCCTTCTTAAGTAAAAGTTGGTGAAAACGGTGGTATGTATTCTCTTTAGGAGCATAGGTATGTCTTATTTTACTTGTTAGTGTACTCCGGTCAATGAATAATAATACTTTGATCATGCGATTACAATTGTTTACAAAAATACACTATGAAAGGTTTTTCTATTTCACTGGGAAACAATACGTTCGGACATCAAGGTCATATTAGAAGTGCAACTGCTATTTCCTATGTACATTGTACATTCCATTCTGTCTAAAAATTAATCGATGTTTTATCGTACAATATAGCAGGTACGAATTATTAAAAAAATACGATGAATTTGTAATCGTTGTCTTTATTTCTTGTTTATTTATCTGCTAATAAGAGGAAATGTAAAAATCTACATATAGGATTACCTAAGTCTGTCACAGGATCATGGGCGTCGGCAGGGGGGGCAGCTGCCCCCTACAGATTCGAATAAGTACTTATTTTTTCATACTAAATGGTCAAACCTCACAAAAAATCACATGACTTCAACACATTTTCTCATCATATCATAAATTTTCTAAAATTTGTATGAAAATTCATCAGTTATTAAAATATTCCTTGCGGCGCTATTTATTATCTCTTTTTTATAAAAAAAAAAAAACATTTTTTATACATATTATTGTGCAAAGTATTATATACATTTTCAAATAAACAAACCACATCATGACCTTTTTAACTACATTTCACAAAAAAAATGTCCGTGGCGCTATTTACGCGTTTTTTATACTACATCAATTTTTAAATTTTTGTTGCTCCGAGGCTGGCGACTCCCATGCACAAGATGGTTTATAGCAATGTTCACATTATCATGACTTGATGGTACAATAGTCAGTAGTCGTAAACGACGATGCTAAGATAGGATATAGCTATTATTTTACTAGTGGGTACCTACCCGTGAATTCACGGAGGTTGGTTTAATATGTTTTTGTGTAACCACTATTACTACTCCACCCTTCAAAATTCTTCGAGAGAACACAGGAAAATCACAAGGCTCCGTCTTTTCCCCGTCTTTCCAATATCGTCAAGAAAGTCGTAGAACCAGATTCACATCGTCGACTTTCTTAGTTGGTACCCACCCGTGAAAGCCACAAGACTCCTCTTTACCTGTGTCATTCCCATACTCATACTGCCACTCTACCACGGTCTTTAAAGTTAATCAAAGGAACACATCAGGGAAATCACAAGGCTCAGTCTTTTCCCATGCCCCTGCTATTGCTGTTGATAATGCTGCCCTGACAATGTTCTGATATCATTGTAATAGGAACAATGTATCGTAAAGAGCAAGGGGGTTCCTGAGCATGGGTAACCCTGTGTGTCTTGCATTATTGGAACATGCCGAATATAGGACCATGCGAAACTTTTCGTAGCCAACATCTTCTTACAGTTGGCGAACTGGAATATAGTAGGTATATGGATTACTTTGAATCCCCTAATTCGTTGTCGTGAATCGTTATGTCCCTTCACATTCACTATATAGGATGTATGTGATACATCTCCACTCCATGTGCTGTGCACTTCGCACAGTATTGGAGATCGGTCTGATAGTCTTCTGGTTTGGGCACGTTAAAAAAATAAACACAAAAAATAATCGAAGGTAACATTACCGTCTTTTCGGTAAGAGGTGTGGAGAATTGGTAGCTATTTGGTGTGAAAAAATATAGGGTCTTACCTACTTTCCATACTAATTTTACATACGTACCTATTATACCTACAGTAATTATGATTTGAATGACTCTATCAATAATTAATATAATAAGTAGGTAGGTATGTATGTAGTACTTGATTGTTTCAAAATCAAACGAACCAACTGATAGTACCTATTCAAAACTGTTTTCATTCCATTTGGCTATACGTACCTACTATATATAGTATGTAGGTATGATTCGAAAAACTCGATGCATTCTGTATCAAGTAGGTATGTACCTACCTATAAGTTACTGTATTCACCAAGTACCAATAATTCGAAATTTCAAAAAGTTTTAAATCACATTACTTCAAAGTTCAAACGTAGTGTTCGACCAACACTTTTCATCCGATGTAAAGCGCTAGTGAAGAGAACATTTTGAAAATTTCATAGATTCGATCCATTAGTTTGCATAATAATCACGGTACTATTTATTTTCGTCGCGCGCTGCGCACAGACAGACAGACATAGGACAATTATTTAAATTGATGATGAAGTAAACAAAAGTACCTACATAAGAACATATATTATACTAACATCCTTTGACTGTGCTCATATCTGTTTTATGATGATTCATTTAATACCTTGGCAATAAAATTAATTACCCTCCATACCTGCTGGAGTGTCGTGGGGTTGTTAACCTGATGGTATCTTGCACGGTTATTAAGAGGGATTGTTCTCTTTTTTCTTATTCTTTTATAGCTCTTGTTAACCGGACATCCGTCGGAATTTCTCATGATTCTGAGTGTTGCTAAATGAACGAAACTAACTTTTTTTGCTACATCACGCACGAACGGGTGGAGTTCAATATAAAGGAAGAAGAACTATTTTTACACTTTTATTTTACAATCGAAAGGTCCAATTTTATTACTTTTCGAACTGAAATAAGACGTGTGTTATTATTTATTTTCTTCTTCTTCATTAGCCTTCATCCATCCACAGCTGGATATAGGCCTCTTCCAACTGTTTCCACTCTTCTCTGTTCTGACCCTTCCGCATCCAATTCCTCCAGCGGTTTGGACAATGTCATCGGTCCATCTCTTTGATTTACGAGTATTTTACTATATGAAATAATTGAAAAGAGAACATCTCGTTTTAGAGTTGGGCCTGGTATTGTAGGACTGAATTTGAGGAAAAATCGCATATTTATATCAATATTTAAAACTACTCGAATTGTCAATTTTATTGTTTGTGTATTTTGGGGGTGATTTCACTTTAATTGTCTTTGTAGTTAATCAGGGTTCATCAATCGTGATTCATCTCATTGTTTTCATCTGAACTATTTTTAATTGCGCGTGTAATTATAATTTTTATAATAGCGAAAATCAGCAAACATTTTTTTAAATATTCTTGTCCATTGTCATTTACAAATTCCTCATTTCAATGAGAATAGAAGATACTAATATTAAAATAGAATAGATAAGTCAATATAGAAAACTCGTAAGTCCAATATTATTATGCATTGCCCACACTAACCATAATAGTAATAACCATAAATATGTAATGTATGTCTTGAACTCACTAAATTTACGACATACACAGGTTTTCCTTGCACGCTGGGCCTGGGAATGTATGATGCACTCATATGATCTGTCTACAAAGGCGAGACTCCAACACGAACAGTAAATTATCGGTAGGTATTCTCTGAGAATTCCTTATATTTTTTGTGTATATATATTGTGTTCTCGTAATATGAAAATTTACAGAAATATTTTCACGTCTGTAGTATGAAAGTTACTTAATACGTTTTATCATGAAAGAAGAAGACCCAACATTTATTGATTCAAATATACTGCTGCATACACTATACTATCGTGGTGTCCCAACGATGGGGTAATCTGCTAATACTGTGTGTATAAAACCGCCATAACTTGTTTGCACAAGAGTTTATACTTACAACGTTCAGAATGGGCGGCGAACCTCATCGCTCTAAAAGGTGAAAATCAAGATGGAAGTTGTACGAACACTTGACTCTTCCTGTCGGAACGCACTCGAAATAAAATATAACAATGTTGGTAAATATTTATTTCCTACATCATCTATCTATTTCCATACGCAACGTCCCTTGCGGGGTAGGCAGAGGAGACAGAAAGCCATGTACGAGTATATACGATGTCCATAAGGGCGATCTGACACTCTGTATGGGTTGCATTACTCTTCAGTTCCACCACCCACCCACGCGTTATATGGTACACTGCATACCACATACCACAGATCAAGTTGTGTCATTAATTGTCATGGGAATGGAATTGCAAAGGATTTATTGAGTTTTAATCTACCAGCTCGGCGAGATAATAATTTGCCTGTTAGACATGTTCGTATTAATATATTACACTAGTCTCTTCTATTTATATACTTCACTTGTGTGTTGGTACTATAGGATATTGGATGTTTTCCTGGTAAGTACCTAATAGTAACATATGTATTTAGAAGATGGTTCTTCTTCACTCTAATTTTTCCGTGAATTTCTACAGGGGAAGACAGATTATTTTGTACTTGATTAATTCAATTGGTAACGACTACAAAGTTGCTTATTGATTACCCGACTACCATAAACTATCGATGTTAATTGGAAGAAATCGCAGAACTGGATCCATATTTTTGAATCTGTAAATGTTTATCGCATGCTATAATTGCATCATCTTATATTTCTAGGTCCAATAGTTCCATTCAGAATAGAGATTCTGAGACTGTACTAGGTAGCAGAGGTACAAGTAAAATGCGACTTCATTAGGTAACTTTGGTACAGCATATAGTTGCAAAAGTGCCCTAGTGAAAAGTTTAATATTATTTTATTCATGTTCATTATTTTAATCCAACTACATGTTATTGAGATTATCACAATATAATTACATACGAGTATAAAGGATTACCAATATGTATGTATGTATTAATTTATTTGTTCCTGTCTATAGAAGAGGATTACATGTAAATGCACTTAGACCCATTAAATTGCTTTCATTTTATTGTGTAGGCGTTGTGTGATAGTAATTAATTAATTGTGTAGATATTTTTATATAATATAAGTACGTAATATATCAACATCCTTGCAAGTCTATATATATTTACATGAAACATAGATCATATGTCGTTACTGAGTACATATGATACAAAAGAGCTGCTAAGTACTACATGTATGTATGCAGTATAGTACATAGTACCTGTAGATATTAATCGCCACAAGTGTATACCGCCATCTCCATTATGTTGCTCGATATGAGACAATGATCTCTCACCCGGGATTTGTATGGCTAATCTCTATTTAATACAAATCTACATTACAGTACTCGTATATCAATATCCGCTATTGAGTTCTAGCCGCCAAACTACCTAGGTACAAGACCACTATAAAGTGAGCTTCTACCTATAGATGCATGTATGGAAAAACACTTCGTAGTAGCCAAGGTATAAGGATAGATGTTTATAGGGAATTATAGTTACATTT
Source organism: Ceraclea dissimilis (assembly GCA_963576895.1). NCBI lineage: Eukaryota > Metazoa > Arthropoda > Insecta > Trichoptera > Leptoceridae > Ceraclea > Ceraclea dissimilis. The sequence continues at coordinate 5,640,726 of OY756360.1, forward strand.
ATCCTTTGTGGTTTAGCTTGGTCACTGGTCTGACCGTTGCTAATTTTGTAAAGATATTTCGTCAATCGTAAATTTCGTAGGATGTTTCGGATGAATAAAAATGCATTTCGGATCAGAAAACATTCTTTGTTAAACCAAAACTATAATTTTTAAGCATTTTTGGATATAATACCGCAAGATATTTGAATATTTCCAAGCCAGTACTAGACCATGTATTGGGGTTAATTCTGTAACTTATTAAGTGCATGCTATAAATCGTTTTTAAACACATCAATTTGAGTTAAAAAGTTATAAAATCGCACGTACTGTATCTGATTTTTTAAGGTCTTCTGTTTTTACTTAAGCGCATAATTATTACGTAAGTAGGTACATTACTTTACACTGTCTGGTGATAACGAACCAATTAATTAAGTAAGGATTTGTAAAATTTAATTAGACCCGTAGCTTTTGATACTTATGTGAATTGATGATTTTAATAAAAATTGATGAATCAATAACTAATTCGGTGTTGCTTAAACCAATATAGTTATTAGTGTTCGTGTTGGTTGATAATAAGTGAAGATAATAAACATAACAACATGAATATCCGTGTGGGTAGGTAAGTACATATGAAATGAAATATTTTTATTAGAAAACAACATGCAAATAGGTTGAATTTAGTAACAGCGTTTGACTCATAATCTGATTACATTTTACGAAATATTTCTCAACCAATTATGGTGATGTGGCCAACATAGATTTCGCGGCCTAAATGTGGACATGAATCTATGGAAAAAACAGATGAGATGGTGTAAAAAAAATTGCTTGAGATATATTGGTTTGGTACCTATAGAAAATGTGTCTTGCTAGACCTCGGAGAAATTCTGTAGGTTGAAAAACCATGGCTCTCAAATCTCAAAACATGGCCCAGTCAGGATCATTTCTCTCCTGAATAAAAGAGTGTGCTTTCGAACATGATAAGGTATTTACCATTTTAATGGTGTGAGACATCAGCTTAGTTTTAATAAATAATTTCTTTATGTTCATTGATTTTGCATTCAAATGACCCATAAATAAATAGTACCAGGTAGTAAAAAATGTATTTAATTGAGTTTAGTTAACGAGACTCGTCATTCATTTTTAATGTTTTATTCATATGCAAGAAAGACATTATGCATCGTGTTATTCTGAATTGTGGGAAATGCAATGGATATAATTTAAAATGCGTTTAAATCATATGAAATAAATTAATATTCTTTGCCAATTCCTACAAAACGTATCTAGTATAAAGTATAGGATTACATTACTTTATTTTGCCACTGAATATTTCAATGTCTTGCGGCGGTTTATCTGTGAATTATATCACGGTGCGAAAAGAGTTACTCAATTAGAATAATATATAAGTACTATTCTAAATACGCGATGCAAAACTCTACTTTGTAATCTATCTGTGTATTTATTATTTTTTGCTCAACAAATCGTGAAACAGTTACCCAAACATCATGATTTATGATATTTTTGGTAATTATTTGATATTACATTTTTTACGCTTCAGAAATATTTTCGTTACTTTAATGATAAAGTCATGTAGACTTCTAATTAATTTCATACCACTTGTATCTTTCTTCTTGTGTGTGATACCTTGCCGTCTTTTTTCTAAAGTGTGAGATTGTTATATTTTATTTGACAGTGTATTGTCGTCTAAATTTACCTATGTAAGTTTATATAAGAACCAAATGGCAAGTTAATTGTAGTAGTTCTGTTAAAAAACAAAGTATCTAATAATACATTAGTTTCATACGGTTAACTAAATGGTTTTGTTTACATAAGAAGAATGTCTTATAAAAGAGTTCATCCATTGCGAAATAACGTAAGTACTTACATTCAATTTAGGTGAACTTATATAATTGCGCACACGAGGCATCGACTCGAGAAGACTACTAGATACGTTCGGTAACCACAGCAAGCAATAAGGTTAAGGCGAGCTCAGCAGGACTAACAAGCCTTTAGTGTAGTTGTGCCCTTTCAGGTGGAACAGACTTACCTCAGACTTACGCAGGATCCAACACTCGATTTAAGCGCAATTTGAAAACTTCGCTTTTCGAATCTAGTTTCCTGCTCCCTTGAGACAGACTATCAACCAAACAGCCCTTCTCTAGATCATCCGATATCTCGTAGATATCATTATCGCCTGTGAGTCGAATCATCTTTAGGTGCCTGTGATCTTTCAAACTCGTTCGCTCACCATCAGCAAAGGTCGCTAAAGGTATCGTGGTATATTATACAGGTAATAAGGTCTGAATTCAAGATTTTTATAACCTGCGCATTAAATGAGGTTTTGGATTCAGTCGATTCAACGGTTCATGAGAGACATTTGAACCTACATAGAATCAAAAGCTTTCATACATTAGAATAATATATGAGTACAGGTTGTATTGAGGTTCTCATAAATTCATAAAGTGCACGGTCATCGTATTAACGGATACTTTGCGTCATATTAAATCTTTTCAAGTGACGTTTCCTCATCATTTCATCGTCCATCAGTTCTCCGTGCAATAAAGTCAGTTGTTGATGTATTGGCTAGGTAATAATTCCATACAAAATATGTAAGTATGATAGTGGCACATATGCGCGCTTTTCACATGATTGTCTTTCTACTTATAATATGCGAGTTAGAGAGAGTAGTGCCTCAACTCGCATCAATGCAGGAAGAGTTACATCTAGATAAAGAAATGTATTTTATGTGCAAATATTGTAGTGTTATGATGGTCCGTCAATGAATACTAATTCTTGATAACTCCAGCTCTGAATTGGCCTAGTATCTATGAGTACCTACTCGGAGAGTTCAGTATAAAAGTAGAAGAAGAAGACGTTTATTTTCCTGTATCTGAAATATTGTTTATAGTTATGTTATGAGTGTTATGACCAAATTCTATATGGTATGTTATGTACCTACCTACCTACATATGAAATTTCGCGGAGGGAGGATTTTCAACTAGTTTAAATTTGTTGTAGGTACTTTTATTACAAATTTGTATTACTCTTACCATAATCCTAAAAAAATGTATTTCATACTTTGCGATACAGGCTTTAAGCCTAGTGCAAAGTGTGCAGGAAAGTATTTGGGTTTGTGTATGCCAGCCCCCTTAAAGAAAAAAAAACGATTAAGAAAAAACTGATCATTTTTAGCGGCAAGATTCTCATTAAAATAGAAATGTTAATTCTTGAAAAAATAAACATACTTCAATGTCAAATTTTTACTGTTTTATATAGGTAGGTGCCTACACAATTAAAACCTTTTAATTTTTTTAGTATCTATCTCTTCCCGTGTAGGTATTGTTGTGAAAATGTAAGTATGATAAGTATTTGACATTAAAGTTTTCAATATAAAGTAGGTTGCTTCAGTAATTTCTCTATTTATTTCTAAAATAATGAGCTTTTCAGTTCAGCGTTACTAAAGTTACTTGCATCGTTACGTATGGAATAAATTTCAAGTTGTTGCTGTGACTAATGACGTGTGTAGATATTCGTATAATAATAATAAATTAGTGATGCATGGTGCATGCTAGCATTCGAATAGCAGTACCGCCGCACCACTAAGCCGCCACGTCTCTAACCTGGTCAAGCAATCAATTACTACATCAATTATATTATTAAAATACTTAGCTATATGTACATAGATGCAATAAATATATTAGTTAGGTATATTGTGCATGAAGATGAATCTTAATAATATTCTCAATACATTATTAGCATTTTGTGTTAACGATTTGTATTTTGCGAACATCGTAGGTACAATTACTTAACATGTGCACTCTCATGTATATAAATGAATAAAACTAATTAGGTATATAAATGATTCATGAGACAAACATAATTCTAAAACTAATGGACAAGCACGAAACCTGAAGAAATTACAAAACGCATCGTTTAAATTAGGCAACAAAACTAATAATTGCTGATCTGAACCTTATAATACACTCACTTCAGCATTCGATCTTTTTACCATCAATTTCTCGGACAAGACGCCAATAGTAACTCTTTACACTCTGACTTTAACGTTGATAATTGCTCAATTCATTTGAAATATTGAAATACTCGTATGTTGTCTGTTATATGATTTTTATATATTTGTGTGTGATAATTGACGAGGACTGCATACAATAAAGCATAATTTTCTTCTCCTTCAGCGGTCCCTCCTTCGCTAACGTAGACATTTCTCATATGTATACCTATCAGTGGCGAAGGGCGGATTTCTGCAGAAGGGAAGCCGGGGCTAACATTTCTTATGGGATTACGTCAGATTAGACACTATTATACCTATAATTTTTTTCTAAAAGGTAACTCAATGGGTATAAGTATTCTACAGGTAACAGCAAAACCTAATCCAATCGTCGTCTCATCTTGTCTGAGACTGGTCTTATGTTCTTTTATATCTACAAAACTTCGTGCATTCTTGCTTTCTAAAAGCTCACTAAATTGTTCTCCGATTGAAAATTTTCCCCATGTATAAAATGTGGTAAGATACCTCTACGTCCGCGCCGCGAATAGAAGGAATAGTATTTTATATGCATTTGGAATGTGTTGTTAATGTTTTGCTTCTAGCTATAAACCTGGAATTCGAAACAGGAAATGACCAGCTTAGCAATTAACAACTATGCAACATAATGTATATACAAGCACCTTCCTACGCAACTTTGTATCTAAATAGTTTTGGTAGGTACATAACAATATAGTCGGTATACTCATTCAGAAAAATGTACATATTTATAACACGTAGACCTCTAATAGACTCTGTTAAAGATAATTCTATTTTCTGTTGTAAATCTACCCTGAAGTTTTAAAATACAAAAATTGTGTTTTGATTTAGGCTTGTGTACATAATATTGTGTTGCATAATAGTATGAAATAACCACAAAACTTAGCTCGACGACCAGTTGCTTGTAGACGGAAGTGTTGAGTAAAAGGAATCGTAGAGTTTGTATGACTAATTGCATACGAGTGCGAAGGAAGCAAGAAGTGTTTGCAAGTATCGGAAAGTCTGGGCGATCTGTTTTCTCTGGTTAAATCGAAATAGAATAGAATGGAACAAAACTGTATCGGCGTAATATCTGTTCAATTATATTTAAAATATCATCTGTTTTGTACTGAATTATTGTATGAGATAATTCACAGAAGAATAAATAAATTATAGGTAGATGGTTTTAATACAAATAATTACAGTATCCATCACACACACTTGCATTATCTTCCAACCAACCGTACTAAAACCAGATTCGTTCCATTTTTGCGGTTCTGTCTATGTATAGCCTATGCACAGGAAGTATTTGATTGTAATTTAGAGTACCTACCCAGATAATAATATGATACAGCTATCTATTAATTATCTAGGGATATGGGAATATTGTCCAACTGCTGTTTACCACGAGGTAGTACTGGTACAACTGCAGCTGCCACCAGTGCTTGTTGTCTTTAAGTAGATGAGATCTATATACTGACAATCATCTACTTGCAACAACCAACTAACAGACTGCAACTAGAAGTACTACTTTCCGGGAGCTACGAATCAATAATAATATGGTATTATTATAGAGTCCATAGTTTAGTAAACTCTACTTCTCGACGTTGACAGTCTGTAATATTATTATGATTATTAGAATACTGCCATGCTAGTGGACATGTCTAACGGTTCCATGTCAATTTACGTGTTGTAAGCTAAACAATGTCGGTATATATAGTCGATGTCTAGATCAAATATATCTGAATAATTTAAGTAGGCATTTTTTAATATAATTACCAAGTATAGGAACTGAAAATTAATTCAGTTCGATGTACTTACTAACTTATTTCCTACCATCTTTGATTTTATCATATGTACTTACATAGAAATATTTTTCACAAAATACATTAACAACAAGCACGACCTAAAAATTGCTTCTATTGATTTGTGTGGTGTGTAGTTGTGTCTTCTTCTTTATAATGTTATTAAAATGTAATGACAATTCAAAATTGAATCTATGTTTATTTCTTTCCAGATGTTTCTGATGCCTACGGAGTGATCTATACTTAAAATGCTAGGAGTGGAGCAGCAATATGGCAGTGCTCGCTATACTGCGTCCACTGGATCCACCACATCAGACACCATGTCTGGTGGAGGGTGTGGAACTTCAGGAGCTGGAGGATCCTCTACTGCTGGTGGAGTCAGGAGACTGAGACTCTCCAGACCTGCGGCAGGACATTACAGTTCCAGAGCTCCCTTTGGATTCACACTGAGAGGCGGAAGAGAACATGGGACTGGTTTCTTTGTGACTCATGTTGAACCTGGATCTGAAGCTTACAATCAAGGATTAAAGGTGAGCCATATCATGTTTGCATTGTCTAAATATTTGAGAAGCCGAACGTTAACAGTTCGTGTAATATTTTTTTTTTTTGAATAGCTTTGTTGAACGAATTCATCAGATGTTTCCGCTTACTTACATAGATAATTCTATTTCACAATTACATTTACCTACTCAAGTAGCTGTTATTAATCGCTATTGTCACCATTTCATTTCATTCATGCAATTGATTAATGACAAATCTCTTACAAAAGACTTGAAAAGCAACTTCATTAAAATATTTTATTATGAGTACATTCTTCCTAACTAAATTCATTAATATAATCTACGCATGATAATTATAATTTTACTTGTTATTTAGTAGACCGTAAGTTCATACTGTTTTGTTCTTCGTCTATTTTAATGCAAATCTTACAATTCATATTACCAAAGTGTTCCTAATAGACGATAAATAACACATGTGATTTTAGATTTGGCCTGTGATCGTAAAGAACATCTACCTAACATAGTTTCTTAGTTTCGAGTAGGCAGTAGGTACCTACACCTACCTAGTTTGTTCTATTTAAATCTGATATGAAAATAATCCTGAGTTTGCGCAAGTTTCAGTTATCGCCGGTGACCTTATGCTCGCCTGTTGAATTTGTTAGAAAAAATTGTTACGATTGGGAAAAAGTACGTTTCTTGAAGTCTCTTAAACTTCCATACATAAGTTGCTTAAACATGTTGGAATTTATAAATTATAGAAAGTAAACACACTTGGTACTCGGTTAAATAATTAAGCACCTGCAAACACTTTTACTTAGTTTTGTCGTTGCTTAACGTCCTTATATATTTCAATGTGATAGCAATCAGATGAATAAGGTTAGAATTATATCATACAATTTTAAGCCGACAACAAAGAAATAGTGGCCCAAATTTATTTTGGCAGTTTATGTTGTGATTTTATTGCAATGTAGTGATAATATATCAGTGACTGTTATTTCAAAGTGACGTTAAGTTATTTGTGCGCTCTTACTCTTAAGAGTTAATACTCCATAAGTAGAAGATATACCTAACATAAACGTTTACGCCACTTTATGTAAATTCTTTTACACGGTTTTAGCGTCTATTGAACTTTAATAATGGTTTAGGTACTTATCTCGTCTTAGTAATGTATGTACATAACTCTATCGTAATATAGGTACAGAGATGTAAGCAGTAAGTTATGTAGATTTGCTGACTACTTTAGTAATTATGAATACGATGAGTACGTTTATGTAATTACTTTCAAGAAGGATAGATAAAAGTATTTGAAATAAATAAAACATAAATCATAGTAGGTAGTTCTTGTTGAGTGTCTTTCATACATTTGTATAAGCTGTTTGGGGTACAGCTTTCCATCCTTTCGGCGAACTTTTTTTAATGCCTTCAATTTACCTCAAAACGCTCTGATATGGTTATTTTAGCTCAGGAAGCAGAAAAAAACGTGTCGTGTTTTTTGGCCTATATCAATTTTTGAGCTATTTACAAAAAGATCATGGTTTTGTGTGATGGTGCATTATCGTATACTGCATGATCCATGAATTTTCTTTCCACAAATCTTGGCATTTGGAACGGATTTTCTTGATTTGTTAATAGTTCAATGCTCATAAGCATAACGAGCCTATTGGAATGTGATCCTTTATTGCATAATCGTCTATCTCTTCAGATGACTATATTACCACCCTAGTATTTTTTTTGTTTCCAATGTCGAGTCTTGAAATTCACCCCTTCAAACAACTTAAATAATTGTGCATAATTGTATCAATTATTTCTGCCTTTATTAAGAACCTCGTTGACACTTATTTCGTAATATTCTCATTGTCCTAGGTAAGATTAATCGGTGACAGTTATCTACTAGCAATGCTTTTCAAAAGTTGTATTATCAAAAGTATCCATTAACACACTTCATACATTTCTAGTTTTTGACGGAATTCTGAGTTGCATTCTCAGCTGTGCTGTAAACTTGCAGGGCGAGTATGTTTGTTGTTGAGTACAAGACTTGTGTACAATGTACATGTTATTGTTTAATAATATTACCAATTAAACTATCAACTTTTATACCACACAAGTGGTCAATATAATTGGTTTTACCTGTACTGAACCTATTATAATACAGTTACAGTGCATTTCGCCTTAGAAGTCCACTGGTGCAAACTTGGTTTAGTGTTGCTTGATGTGATAATAAGATATGGTTATATTTTTTCGCTACTTTAAAATTATATTTTAGAACTGTTGTTTAAAAAAAATTGGCAATTTTCGAATTATTAGAATAAACTGGCAACATTTTTTCTAACTTGTGATGGCGATTTAAAAGGATTATCGAGAGTATTTTTTCTTTTTCCAACCCCCAAAACTATCCTGCCTTTAAAATGATAAATTTTCGACATTGAAGGTTACTTGTAAAAGATACAATGTGAGAATATTGGGAACCTTTGACAGCTCTTACGACAAGATTCGACAATCAGGGCTACCAACAATAAAATCTAAACTCCACTTGCAGGTAACGTCAGAACGGTGGTCAAGACGGATGGTACAGATAATAATTTGTGTATGCAAAGGTAGTATTAATTTCAAATAATTTTCTGATAATGATTGTTAATTTATGTTAGTAATAGATAATTTAGTAATGAAATAATTTCAACCAGTGATTTCGACAAACTTCACTATCAAATAATTACAGGTTTTCCTCAACAGATGCGAAAGGTATCTTAGGTATCTACATTCGTATAATGTAGTAGTTCGATAAACATGTAACATTCAAAATGGGTGGCGACCCTCATTACAGAAAAAGATTGATTCTTTATAGAAGTTTTCAAATACTTAACTCGGGGGAGTCAGAATTTTGTTAAGAAAGTTTGATTAACTTCGTTTTTTACAGTCATTTCGTTTTTCTCGAATACCTTGTAGTTTATTTTCTTTGCAATTTAACAATACTCAGATAATGCAAAGAAAGTCAATAGTGAATCATGATTATCATGAATCATGATATATTGGTGATATTATTTGTAGATTTATATTTTTTGTTAAAGGCTTCGGCCGTAAATGAATAAATAAATAAATAATTATACCAAAGTAATATCATGTTTAATGCAACATGGTACCTATGAATCATTTGATAAAAGTAATCATAGTATTGATTATTTGATTAGAATATGATATCATACAGATGATAATGATTTCTATCTGACCTGATCATGCTAGCCTCACGCGATAATATAATTGCCTTCCGATGATGAATCAATGTTTTTTATGTCATATTATTATTATCAATAGTAAAAGAGAAAGCCAATTATTTCATCTACCTGTTATCTATTTAGAGTTGATACTCTACGATACTAGATACTGAATAACAGTTTGATAAAATAACAAGTATTATTGTAGCTAAATAACTACCAGACTTGTTATTAAAAAGTGAATCGATTGTTTGACTGTATTTTTTAATAGTTAGTGATGATTTGAAAACGATTTCACTGGTATTTTAATTTTTAACGAGTATTTTACTCATATCCGGAAAATGGGGAGTAACACTGATATTGGTTTACTCATTAGGTGCACAAATATGTTGCGATTCAATAAATAATTAGGTAAATGAAGAAAAAAATGTTATAGATAAGAATACCTACCGACGTGCTTATATCCTGCGTAGCTTAAAAATATGTTCTCCACCTATAGATGTTATATATTATATTTCTGCGTATAGATAAACCCTATTTGGATGCTTTCAAACTGCATAATCTCAATATTACTCCAACATTAGGTATGTAGCAGTATAGGTAAGTAAATACCCTTTTACATATGATAGAAATAAAATTGCATGTTATTTATAACAGGTATTGCTAAGTGTTTTGATACTTGCTATTCGAAATGATGATACAGAAATTACAATTATTTACTGGTAAACCAAAGGAGCTAACTTTTAACAGGTTGATTTCGCGTGCCATCTGTTACACATATTTCAGTGATTGTTATTTTTTGAACTCCTCGTATTGAATCGGGCAGGGGTATATGTATCATGATTATATTAGACAAGTCAAAGCAACGTCTAGATGAATGTCTAACATACTGAATATACGAGTACATACTCGTGCATATCTATAGAAGGCTTCCATTCGAATTGGAATATTTGAACGAAAATCAAATCAATTGTGATATTATGTAGATATTTCCTGTTTAGAATTGGCAATAAAATCAAATAACATTTATTGATGTTTTTTTTATTTGTTGATTACATAATAAGTATGTTTTTACTTTCATCTGTTATGATGTGTGTAATTGCATTTTTTGCAAGTGCTCACTGCTCATATGATGAAATACTTACCTAACCACTAACCACCTACCATATCTTTTGTCTGTGGTAAAAAGTGTAGTTACCCTTTTCTTTAAATTCGAAGATATAAGATAATTTTAACTATTAGTAGTTTTTTTTGTAAATATTTCAATGTAAAAAGTATTCATGCTGTTTCTATTTTCGCAAACTACTACCCAACTTTTTAAAACCTAATAGAGCCTTTCTTGGTTATGAAACAATAACAATATCAATTCTCTATGAAATTTCAAGCAATGATAAAATTATAATACATTAAAATAATTGTTATTATATTGTGTAGTTCAATTCAATATAATGAATCACAGGAGAAATTAGTGGTACCAATAATTATAGGTACTCTCTATATGCCTTCAAGTGTTGCAGAAATGATCTAATCTTTAAGAGAAATGTCAAAATGCATAATATAGTAATCTCTTATTGCCTTTCTATAGCACAAGAGTTTCCGTTTTAAAATACCTACCTAAGAGTAATGTTACGCCACTGATTAGTATTTTAGAGTACCTATTTGTTTGTATCTACGTTTGTGCCTTTCGGCATATCACCGCAATTAGCTACAGGTGTGCCTAACCTATCCTAACTCAACTATTTCTATATATTTTTTTATTAGTTCACTTGCAGAGAAATGAGCGATTATAGGACTGATGTTGTGGAGAGAATGAAAGTGAACAAATTAAGATGGTATGTGGACATATTGAAAGAATGAGTGACGATAGTATGACCAAATGAGTGTGTCTATGTGGGTGATAGAAAAGGTGTCAGAATACATGTACAATGATGGACGTCCTATGGTAACCTGGATTGATCATGACGATTGTCGATTATATGGAGATCCTAGAGAGTAGGAGGGACTAATTGCATTAACGTGACAGAAACAAGGAGTTTGATGTAAAGGGATAGGGCAGTTTAGTGTTCGTTTACCTCTGCTTGCCCCGTAAGGGACACGGCGTAAGGGTATGGTATAGTACTAACACAGTACTGTCAGGTTACATTTACACTGACTGCTCAAATGTGGTACGCAACCAATGTTTTATTATATAGTAACATACCAATGAGTATACGTACCTACTGTAATTAATTAACTTTGTCTTCTCCGGATAAATCAGCGCGACTGATACTAGTCTTATATAACGCGCTAACTATTTGATAAAATCTATCTCTACAACAATTGGCTTATGTATACAGTTGCAAACATTATGCAGATTTAATGCAAAAACACACGTTATTTTTATCACGTTACACACACTTAATTGTCAAATTAATGACTATTGCAAATATTTATTGCCTACTTATTAGATTGTGGATATAAATATATAGGCACCTATATAATCGTACTTTTCTAATTGAAACAGAACTGTGAAAGTTGTAATTAAGTAGTTAGTGGGGTCAATTCTGTAACTAATTAAATTCGTACTAACTAAAACAAGACGTTCTTTTTTCAATTGTTTTATAGTATACAGTAAATTTAAAACATGATAATTTAGTTTCGAGGCAAGAAATGGTCTGGTCATATGTTCTCTCTGCCTACCCCGCAGGGGATTCGGCGTGAGGGGACAGAATATAACATTTTAGTTTGAAAAGTCACAGGATTGGACCGAACTTGTCTCTAAACATGTTTTGACAATGGCAGGTAATAGACGAGCAAAGAGAACGATGGTTGTCATCCCACGGGGTTTCCGACGTTCGGTTCTTGTTCAATATGACATCGCATCAGAATACCTACTTAATACTTACTGATGTGTCCGGAACATCGTCAAATTTATACCTCCCACTATTCAGCCACCCGGATATCCCTGGGGTTCGTCACTAGATTGTATTTACGAAGATATGTTCTAAAACCGCTCTGAGAGGCTTGGCCTTGTGACCTCTATGTGTTCCTTCGAGGCACGTTAGAGGGCATAGCGCACTATATTATAATTAAGCAATATTGACCTAATGAGTACGTACCTAGCTAGTAGTTAATTAATTAATTCAATGTTCAATAAAATTATTGTGCTTACCTCAAAACCCACTTCATAAAAGTTTTAATTGTTATTTTACACGTACATACGTATAATAATTACTTTCTATTAACCGTTATGTATCAAATTTCATTCATGTTATTATTATTATTACAGTATTTACTCTATAATATAATATTAACTCATCTCCCTAAAATTAATATAGATTCGTAATTGAGTAATTCATACATTATTTATTTAGACCAATTTTTCCATCTTCATTGTTCTCATACATTTAATTATAATTGCCAATTTTAGCAAGATTTATAACTGGTTAACCCCCCTACTCCCCTCTACGTATAATACGGATTGACAACGACAATCAATAATGCATAACTTTGTCATCAGTATACATTATATTATTATTTATCCTTTTTCGTAGGCCAATATGAGAGGATTTATTTTCTTTAGAATACATGGTACCATATTTCATCCACTTTTTAAAATACACTTTTCGGTTCAGGTTCACAGGTTCGTACTTTTTGATTTCCTTAATCATGTAGGTATCTTCATTGGTTGTTTATGGTGACTTTAAATGGGGTGGACTGGTTGGCAATAAACTTAAGTCAAGCCATTCAGATGCACTGGAAGGTTAAGAGTGTGCATACCGACATTTCAAAAATTTGTAAAAACGGGAGACCTTAAGAGGAGAGAATAACCGTAAAAGATTTTTTATATCTTGTATAGTTTTCTCAAAAAATAATTTTAAAAACACCTCTGATCTTTTTTCCGAAAGACGGAAACTCGTTTCCCGAAAGTCGCGGAGTGAAAATTCTCTTTTGTACTGATAATATGCATCAAAATCTAGGGAATAACCGTAAAAGTTTTTTGATAGACGCAAAATTAACCCCAAAAAATGGAAAAAACGCTATTTTTATCATTTTTTCATGCGATTGTCACGCGATTTTCAACCTTAATGCCGTGGGAAATGTCTGTGACGTCATTCCTGGTGTCATGCCCTTAACACTTAAAATCACAGTATCTTTCATATCTCCGGGATTCCGTGGGAATATAAACATACGCACTATCCCAACCATAACTCACTGCAATCTCTTACAGTTTTCCATCAACGTAGTACAAGATATCGTCGTGAGTTACGCACGTAGTTTTCACTGGAGATATTTTTATATACTTGGATCATAGTTTGTCATACACTTTGTACCGCACCGTATCGGTATATGACACGACTGTGTCACACCGCCTCGGGATTGGTACGACTGTATTTCAAAAGACGTGTAGGGGTTGGTCTGCTGCACGAAGTCGCACTCCTGCTAGTTTGTAAGGCTAGCAGTGATGCCGTTCCAAATGTAAGCCAGGGGTCGATGGTAGTGAAGCCAATCCAAGTCCAGTTCAGGTTGTGTGTGGTGATCCAAAGCCAAGTCCAGTCCAAGTCAAAGTGTGGTGATCCAAGTCCAAGTTCAGTATTCCAGGGTAGAGGTTTGTAGAGAAGTAAACACCAGAGTAGTCAAACACAGAATGAATTTATTTTGAAACAGTTCGGTTTATATACAGTTCTAATTCCAAGGGTGGAGTCAGCTCCCATTTTTAAGAGACAAATCCCATACAATTTATTACGCAGTTGTTAAATTAAATATTAAAGTGAATGCACCATAGGATTCGTATACCAATACAATTTACACTAATACAGAGAAAATATACACACATACTCATACATAATTCCAAGGGTGGAGTCGGTTCCCATTTTTAAGATGCAATTTTCCATACAATCTAATGCGTAGTTTTTAAAAATTGAATGCACCATAGGAAGAGATAACGTTATATACACACTAATACTACAATAGAGACATCAGGCGCGAAGCTACCTAAAAACACGACTCCCATCGAGTCACTTTTAAGAAAAAATGATAGGTACAATAGTGTCTAATCTGAAGTGATCCCATAAGAAATGTTAGCCCCGGATTCCCTTCTCCAGAAATCCACCCTTCGCCTCTGGTATACATAAGATAACGGGGGGGTGGTGGGTTGGTTTTTGAAGGTATAACTAGTCGAATATCCCCCCGTGTGGCTTGATGTTATTATGTTTGTATGTCCGTCCGGCACACTCCCCCCGTGAAGGGTTTCCTTCACTCTTTTTCGGGGACGGCTCCTTTTCTTCCACGGGGAGGACGATGATGCGAGTGGCTGGGCGCACATAAGTGCCCTTTGATGTCTGTACGGTGGCTCGTCGATCTTGACCATCGGGCGCTTCCTGTGTTTCCAGAATTCGGCCTTTGGGCCATACGTTACGGGGTTGAGCTGGATCGGCCATAATTACCAAATCTCCTACTCTGATAGGCTGCACTCGCTGCCTCCATTTGGGCCTAGTTGCCAATGTGGGCGCGTACTCGCGCAGCCACCTACGCCAGAATTTATATGCCAATAATTGTGCTAATCGCCACTGTTTGCGGAGGCACACATCTTCTAGCTCTGGGCCGTAGTGCGCCAAGCAAGGTCGACCACTCTGCGCCCCGATCAGGAAATGATTTGGCGTTAATGGCTCCTCCTCTGCTGGGTCCGCTGAGATGTGTGTCAGAGGTCGGCTGTTCACTGTGTGCTCGACCTCCGCCATCGTCGTCAGCAGTGTTTCTTCTCTTAGTGGTTGACTGTTGATCACCTTTCCTAACGCCTCTTTCACGGAGCGTATCAGGCGCTCCCATGCTCCCCCCATGTGAGGTGCGTAGGGAGGATTGAAGTTCCAATGGATCCTTCTGGTTGCGATGGCGTCTTGCCATTTCGGATCGGCCAGGAGTGCGTCTACGGCGTTGTCGATTTCCCTCTTGGCACCGTGGAAGTTGGTGCCGTTATCCGAGTAAATGGCACTAGGGCTTCCTCTCCTGGCTGACATCCTCCTGAGCGCCATTATCATTGAGTCTGCTTCGAGGCTGTTAGCTACCTCGATATGAATTGCCCTCGTCGCTAGGCAAGTGAAGAGGGCGCCATACCTCTTCTCTCGACGCCGTCCAATGGTGACGGTCATGGGGCCGAAGAAATCTAGGCCGCAATGCGTGAATGGTCGCTCGCAATAGGCGAGCCTCGCCGCTGGAAGTTGGCCCATTAGAGGAGGGGCGGGTTGCGCCTTCCGTTGTCGGCACTGTAGACAGTCACGCACTACTTTCTTCACTGACGTCCGAAGCCTGGTCACTGCTAAATCCTGCCTGGCGTCGGCAATCGTCTTCTCGGGGGTCTGATGACCCTTCGCCTCGTGTAGGTGCTTTAGCACGAGACGAGTGTAGGGGTGGTTCCCTTCCAATATCGCAGGTTGCCTCTGTCCTGGGGCTGCGTCTAGCCGTTGTAGTCGCGTATTGCTGCGAAGTATGCCCCTGTCATCCAAAAAAGGGGTGTAACTGGCGATGTGGCTCCCCTTGTCCACGGGGCTCCCTTGTGTGACGGCCTTAATTTCGGGCCAGAATGCTTCTCCCTGGGCCCTTTTGATCCACCATTGCTCGGCCAGCTGTAGATCCTCTGCTGTCAGGATGGGACTTGCCCTCTTCCCTCGGCAGGCCTTGACGAAACGCAACACCCATGCTGTCACTCTCAACAGGCGGTCCCACGATGAGAAGCGGGCGGCGTCTATTAGTGGTGTAGTCGCTGTGACTGCTCCCACAGTAGCACTACGCATTTCCAACTCATCTGGACTGGCCCTTCCATTCGGCAACTTTTCGGCAGGCCAATCTTTTTCTTCCCCTCTCAGGAACGGGGGGCCACTAAACCACAGGCCCTCCTGGCTAAGGTCGGGTGGGTCCAGGTCCCGGGTCCCTATGTCGGCCGGGTTGAGCGTGGTGGGTACCCACCTCCAATCGGCAGCCTGTGATAACTCGTCAATCTCCCCCAGGCGATTGGCCACGAAGGCTGAGTAGGCCCGGGAGTCGGTCTTGATCCACTGCAGCACAGTGGTTGAGTCACTCCAATAAGTAGTTCTCTTGACGGGTGTAGCCATCTCCTTCCTGATGGTGGCTGCAAACCTGGCTCCCATAAGCGCCGCTTGCAGCTCCAATCGTGGCACCGACATCGGTTTTAGCGGTGCCACCTTTGTTTTGCCTCCGAGGAACGAGACATGTATGCATCCGCCCTCGGGGTCTCTCTCCACTAGGTAGGCCACCGTGCAACAGGCGGCCTCTGAAGCGTCGGAGAATAGGTGCAGTTCCGCTTCTGTCTCCGGATAGTGACGGCAGCACCTCGGTATTGTGCAGCGGATTGTTGATATCGCTTCATTCCATTGTCGCCACTTATTGGCGTGTTCCTTTGTCAGTCTGTCGTCCCAGCCGATCTTGGATCGCCACACGTCTTGTAGTAGAATCTTACTTCGTACCGTAAGACATCAGATAAACCCCATTGGGTCGAACACCCGCATAATCGCGGCTAACATTTCGCGCTTAGTGGGCCAGGAGTCTGCTTCATCTTGGACCTGGCCCCATTCGTATACGAAGACATCTTCCCGGGGGTCCCATTTCACGCCTAGTACTCTCTCTTGGCCCAGTTCAGGACCCCCTACTTGCACAAGTGACTTCGCCCTTTCTTGGGCAGGGACGGCTTCCAAAACGGTCGGGCTATTGGAGGCCCAGTTGACCAATTCGAAGCCTCCGCCACTAAGAACTTTTCTTACATCCCTGACAAGCGCGGCTGCCTCGTCCTCGGTGTGTGTCGCATCGAGGTAATCGTCCATGTAGAACTTACGAGTGATGGCCTCCGCTGCAGCCGGAAACTCCCCCCGTCGACTGTTCGCCACTTTGTCCCTGACATATTGGGCGCTGGCCGGCGAACATCTGGCACCGAACATCACTGTTGTCAGCTGGAACGTCGAGGGCTGATCTTCCGACTTCTCTCGCCACCAGAACAACTGTGACATCTGGTCCTCCGGTTTCATCTCAATACGGAGGAACATCTCTCTGATGTCGGCGGCAATGGCGATTTTTCCTTCCCTAAAGCGGAGAATGTTACCAGGCAGGGAGGACAGCAAGTCAGGACCAGTCAGCAGCCTGTCGTTGAGGGATAACCCCTTGTACTCAGCCGCAGCATCGAAGACGATTCTTATCTTCCCTGGCTTGTTGGCATTTACCACTGCAAAGTGGGGTAAATACCAAGTGCGCGCACCTCCCTCTTGTACTTCTTTCAGCGGCCTGGCATAGCCCTGGTCTAAGAGGTGCTGCATCTGAGCTCGATAGGCTATCCCGAGCTCGGGGTCTCTATCCAGCTTCTTCTCTAGGGACAGCAGCCTTCGCTTGGCCGCTTCTGCGTTGTTCGGCAGCCAGGAATTGTCACTGATCCACAGAAGTCACGTTTCCCAGCGTCCTTGCTCAGTGGGCCGGGTCGTGGCCTTCAACAACTTCATGGACCGTTCATCTGCTGCAGAAGTGCGGTGAGCGGCGGTTATCCCTAGTGAGTCCACGGCGAAATGTCCCCGTACTAGGTCCGTAAGCTGCTCATCGTTGTCCCGGCGCACGCAAAATGTAAATGCTGGGGCAAGGTCAATAGCATCTCTGGCCCCGCCGTGCACCGTCCATCCAAGAGCAGTGCGAGACATAATTGTCGGATCCCCGCTTAGCTCCCTTAACTCTCTTGAAACTACTAGATGGGCGTTGTCTTGTCCAATAAGCATCAAGGGTTTCACAGGGTCTCCCGGCGTACGTAGTTCTTCTCTGGAACAAGCAACTATCTGCTCCGGGAGGCCGATGTCTTGAATCGTGTGGGCATACACGACATATCTCGAGCCATCCCCGCACACGTTCAATTTCACTCGGTTCGAGGTTTCTTCGGTGGAGGTCATTGTGTGTACTCCACTAAGCCGCAGTGGGCTTCTGCGGCCTTTAGCTCCTATAGCCTCAGCCACAGTCACATCAAGCAGTGTGACGGTAGACCCTTCATCTAGGAGGGCGTATATGTCTTGGCCACCCCTGGGTCCACTCACATGTACTGGCAGTACCTTGAGCAGTACCGGTCCGCCCCTCCAAGTGTTCGCCACGACCTCTGTTATTGTCACGTCCTTTGCAGTGTTGTGAAGTGATGAATGGTGCGGCTTCCCGCACCCGTCCACCATGCACCTTGACTTGCACTTTGACGCGGCATGGTCGTCGCTAAGACAGGCAAAGCACAGTCGCTTCTTTTTCACTATCGCCCATCTGTCGATGACACTCTTCGCTGTGTATTCGCGACACTTCAGTGTCTTGTGTCCTGGAGCTCCGCATACACGACACGCATTCGACCGTTTAACCGGAGCGGTTGTTGTCGGAACAGCATGTCGGGGGGCCGTTATTGAATTCGGCCTCCCCTCATCGACACACCCGTCCGGTTCATCATACACGGTCATTACTGTCGTCTTCCCGGGGCGTAACTTGGATACCTTTTGTACCCGGGTGAAACCAGCGGCTTTCAAAGAAGAGCGCCATCCGTCGTAGAATTCGCTGAGCTCCTCCAGTGAACGGTCTCCTGGCTTCCCGGTGCAGGTCAACGCCCATTGTGTGCATTCCCACGGTGGCATCTTCGCGAGGAACATCCCTAATAGCCTTTGGTCGTACAACAAGACGCCATTCTTTACAGGCTTGAGGGCGGACACGGCGTTGTTCAGTAGAATGCAGAACTCATGCACTTCGTCCAGGCACATTACTGTGGAAGACCGTGGAGGGAACCTCTGGATCATTTCCCTCACAACGGCTTCTGCCATGCCCGTCCCTCCATAGTGTTCCTCCAAGGCGCTAATAACCTTCGTGGCTGCTCCTGGGCCCGACCAATACAGCAGCGGGCCTACTATCCTTCTGGCCTCGCCTTTCAGGGCATTGTTAAGGCGAGCCCGATTTTCAGCGTCCGTCCACCCGAACGTGTAGGTGGACTCTTCATATAGTAATTTAAATGCTTGCCACTCCCCTGGGTGGCCGTCGAAGGTAGGCAGATCCTTGACACCCGTCTGCCTGGCTAGCACATTGTCGCGCCACTTGCGCTCTTCTCTGTCCAGGTCCTCTTCGTACCGGCGACTTGTCCCACGAGGCGGCTCTTCAAAGTTATAGCGGCGCTCTGGGATGTCATAGTATCGTCGGTCGTAGTCCCTGTCGTTGTAAGCCCGGTAGCGGCTATCGTAAGACACGTTGCGTCGCTCCAGATCCTCTGGACGCGCATATTGTCTTCCGTAGTCCATCCAGTTTTGCATGACGGGTTCACGCTGCATGTCAGCGGTAGGCAGTACCCCTGCGGTGGCGGGCAGTACATTCGTACCGGCGTGCATCATACGCATGGTAGCGGGATGTACGCTCGTGACAGCGGGAAATGTTCCTGTGGCGGCAGGCAGTACATTGGCGGCGGCGGGCACCATACCCGCAACAGCATATTGTACACCCGCGACGGCAGGCAATGATCCTGTGGCGGCGTGCAGTACATTGGTGGGGGGCAGCATCCCCGCAACAGCAGTTTGTACACTCGCAACGGCAGGCATCAGGTCTGTGGCTGCAGGCAGCACACTCACGGCGGCGGATGGTATGTCCGTGGCGGCGAATTGTCTACTTGCGGTTTGTTCTGTGATGGTGGCATCTTTAACTGGCGTGCTAGTATTTGCACTAGCAATAGTGCTTAGGCTTAATGGCACGTGCGCGGCTAACCGTGTGGAGACAGCAGCGACCTTCATACGTAGTTGCATCAGTTGCTGCTCTAAGTCCAGTAAAGCGCCATCTTCATGTGTAGGTCTGGAATCGTTGGACAACACTGAGGCTGCATCCTCCTGATGCTCGTCTGCACTTCCAGCTCCAGTTCCAGATCTTAGTATCATCGGCATCTCGTGTCTTCTTTAGCAGATCCGGCTCGAAGGACCAACTTGTACCGCACCGTATCGGTATATGACACGACTGTGTCACACCGCCTCGGGATTGGTACGACTGTATTTCAAAAGACGTGTAGGGGTTGGTCTGCTGCACGAAGTCGCACTCCTGCTAGTTTGTAAGGCTAGCAGTGATGCCGTTCCAAATGTAAGCCAGGGGTCGATGGTAGTGAAGCCAATCCAAGTCCAGTTCAGGTTGTGTGTGGTGATCCAAAGCCAAGTCCAGTCCAAGTCAAAGTGTGGTGATCCAAGTCCAAGTTCAGTATTCCAGGGTAGAGGTTTGTAGAGAAGTAAACACCAGAGTAGTCAAACACAGAATGAATTTATTTTGAAACAGTTCGGTTTATATACAGTTCTAATTCCAAGGGTGGAGTCAGCTCCCATTTTTAAGAGACAAATCCCATACAATTTATTACGCAGTTGTTAAATTAAATATTAAAGTGAATGCACCATAGGATTCGTATACCAATACAATTTACACTAATACAGAGAAAATATACACACATACTCATACATAATTCCAAGGGTGGAGTCGGTTCCCATTTTTAAGATGCAATTTTCCATACAATCTAATGCGTAGTTTTTAAAAATTGAATGCACCATAGGAAGAGATAACGTTATATACACACTAATACTACAATAGAGACATCAGGCGCGAAGCTACCTAAAAACACGACTCCCATCGAGTCACTTTTAAGAAAAAATGATAGGTACAATAGTGTCTAATCTGAAGTGATCCCATAAGAAATGTTAGCCCCGGATTCCCTTCTCCAGAAATCCACCCTTCGCCTCTGGTATACATAAGATAACGGGGGGGTGGTGGGTTGGTTTTTGAAGGTATAACTAGTCGAATATCCCCCCGTGTGGCTTGATGTTATTATGTTTGTATGTCCGTCCGGCACACACTTTATTACAATTCTGTTGAGTTTTCTTTTTAAACATGTTGAGTATCAGATTAGATACATATCATCTTGGATATTATCATGGACGTCGTCAGGAAGGGGTAGCTGCCCCCCCTAAAGATTGGAATAGGTATATATTTTTTCATACTAAATTATTAAACCTCACAATAAATCACAATACTACCACACATTTTCTCATCATATCATACATTTTCTAGAAATGTGAATGAAAATATTTAGGTTTTAAAAAAAAATTGCATGCAGCGCTATTTTTTATTACTTTATTATAAAAATCATTTTTCATACATATTATTGTGCAAAGTAAGTATTATATATATTTTCAAATAAACAAACCACATCACGACCTTCTTCACTATGACTCGCAAAAAAATTCGCCTGCGGCACTATTTGGACATTTTTGTACTACATCAATTTTGTAAATTTTTGTTGCCCCCCCAGCTCTGAGGCTGGCGAAGCCCATGGATATTGTAGTGTTGTTGTGTTGCATCCAAATACGCGGAGATATGTGGTAGATTGTTTTAGAAATTTATATGAGACATTTGTGATATGCATTTAGTATGTGTTTATATCTGCCACTACAAATGATAACATTGTGTTAAGTAAATACCTGTTTAATAATAACAAGTAACAATGTTAATACGCCTTAAGTAGGTAGCTATTACTTTATATTATAGTTAATGTGTCGTGTGAATAAGGCTAAACTGCTGTGAATCTCTCTGATCAAATGTGAGGAAAATGGGAAAACTATCACACGTTGATGATAATAAACTGCTACCTAATAAGAGTACTAACTGTTGTGATTATGTACTTGCTACTTTATAATAGCTATTCACTGCTACTGCTACTATATCAACAGAATGCAGTATTTACTAGTTTAGCGTATAGTAGATAATTATTGAATTATCCCTTGAACAAAAATATCCTGAATGTCTTTGATTTCTGTATTATTCTGATCAGATCACATTGCATCATTTCATTTTTTGATTAAAGTACTACAGCATGTTTCTTAGTTGTTTCAAATAATACTAATTTAAAAAAAAAGTAAAGCGAGACATTTTCGTTTTATCATCTCTGGATATTTAGGTGTCTTACAACTTACATACAAATAAAATAATCTTTATTGTATATAGAAACTAACAAAGAGTGTGCTTATAGCCAAATGGCAATTTCCGCCAGCCAAAATAGTTTGTATTCTTTTCTCACCCAACTGTCCAAGTATTTACCGCATATTAAGGTTATGTTACCAACTTATGTCTCTTTAGACGCCTTTTAACACCTCTTGTTTTCCCATGACTTCAATATAGGCCGAGTACAAATTAAATAGATTACAATTTTATTGAAGTAGGTACTTTGTTTTTAGCCTAATTATTTACCTAGGTTAACTAGTTAGTGTACTTTTATACACTGTCCTCTACTTGGTTGTCCCTGTATGATACAGTGATACACATTACTATACAAGATCACCTGCCTTTGTGTGAACCTGCTTTATATTATACGACCATAATTAAAACTTGATCACGTCCCGGAGATAAAAGTGACAATACAATTATAACAAACATCATTCTACACGCTCCTTATTAAAAGTTACATTATTACAATTAACCACAATACGTAAACAACACCGTGAATGTGAATCGCTGCATAAAAAAGTCCCTTTCACTTGTACGAGACATTTCTAATCACCCATATTGATGCAAACAACATCTTTATATGGTGGTTACACTCGTGAAATTGTTTTTTTTTTAATGCGATTTTCTTTATAAAGGGCATCAAGTAGATATTAATAATATTGCCAGATGAACCAGAACTACTTTCGCTTGATCGTCTATGATCTTGAATATGTCCCAGTTTCAAAAAGAGTAAAAAGAAATTGCATCAGGTTTTTATACGTGATCTATAATTTATATCTGGTTGCATAGTAAATAGAAATGATTCATATATTATCTTGTATTGATAATTTTTAGTGATCTATAAGATCTGTGAAATCGCTTGAACCATAAGTAAAACTCTTAATCTTAGATGTTACTATCTTTCGAAATCTTGGTGTCTCCACTCCATACCAAAGTGCAAATAGAACAATTTATTTGAAATAAGAATATTTTAGGGATTAATCAAACATCATAGGTTCAAAATGTCAAATTATGGTAGCTGAAAAAAGGGAAAACTTGCATGTATACTGTATGTGGACAAAGTTAATCTATAAAATACTCATATATACAGCTTTATACCTGTTTTAAGGTACCACGAATTATTCATTCTTCATGACCGATGGTTGGATCAAAGGGTTACAAGTAGGGTTGCCACCTTTGTAAGAGCGTAGACCCGGAGATTCGGAAAAAACGAATTTGTGACCATAGTTGACCTTTTTTTTTTTTTTTTGGTCGACACCATGATTCCAAACCCGGAGATTTACTATGCTGACCCGGAGACCCAGTTTTTCTATGGGGGGGGGGACCGGGACCCCGAGTATTTTCCTTTTTATTTTGGTCCACACCATTATTCCAAACTCGGAGATTTACTATGCTGACCCGGAGACCCAGTTTTTCTATGGGGGGGGGGGGGGGGACCGGGACCCCGAGTATTTTCCTTTTTTTTTTTTTTAGTCCTGACAAAAATTTCAGACCCGGAGATACACTATGCTAACCCAGAGCCCGGAGAACACCACTCAAACCCGTAGACTCCGGGTCAAACCCGGAGAGGTGGCAACCCTAGTTACAAGTATTATACAATAATGAATCTGTGTAACATGTGTACCTACTATAATAAAAAAATACATATTGTAAGTACTTATTACATAATATTATATTATTAACAATGCTATCTTCCTAATCTAATGTATTTTCAATTAATAACAACAATATTTAATTTTTATATAAGTCATATTAAACCACATTATAATAATACTAGAGGGTACCTACCCGTGAAAATCACGGAGGCTTGCTTAAATATGTTTTTGTATAACCACCTATTACTATTCCACCCTTCAAAGTTCCTCGAGTAAACACAGGAAGATCACAAGGCTCCCTCTATTCCCCGTCTCTCCAATATGGTCATGAAAGTCGTAAGATTCATATTGTCGACTTTTTTAGTTACCCACCCCTGAAAGCCACAAAACTCCTCTTACGTGTCTACCTACATACATAGGTACTTTACACACATATAGATGGTGGGTACTTTGAATTCTTCGATTTGCAATCTTTACGTGTATAGGTACGTACCATATAGTATGTATGAGAATTCGATTTTCATTTTCTGTTACGTTGTATAAAATGGTATTTACTTGATTATTTCCATGAAAGGAATATTTCAAAACTATTTTCATTCGTAATTTCATTAGTAGTTACGGTAGCATTCGATAATCAAATTATTCATTCATAAAAGTTTCGAAAAGTGAGACTTGACGAAAATTTCTAGACACCAACAAAGACGTCGCTGCTTTAAATTTACATACATATTCATCGAACTTGCAAAATTTTCCAATGGGCAAGCGTTACATACCTACATGACTTGGATAATACGAGTATTATGTAACGGAATTATTCAAGTATACCTGGAGATATATAATTTAATGATATATTGTTATTTAAAAGCACATATTATATTGCCTAAGCAATAAATAGTGAATTTTATATAGATACCTATTGATAGGCGGTATGCTGGGATAACCAGTAAATGTTGCATGTGTAAAAATAAAAACACACGAAACATTCCCTTTGCTCAATCATTTATTTGACACCCAGAATGGGTGGTAGATCTCATCTCAATGATATGAAATGGCTTATGAAAATTTAACGGACACGTGACCAAAATTAATGGTCTATTCTTATTTTCACGAGTGAATTGATGCTATTGTTTTAGTTTTTTTTTTTTTTCTAGGAAAAATGCATAGGTTCCTAGGTAATTTACTGGTCATAACTTGTATTTGACTTAATCATGAACAAAAAAATAATAATAAATAAATAAAATAAAATAAAAAATTTCACGTATACGTAGTAGGTAATAGCTAAATTAACGAAAGGAAAATAAAAAAAGTCTAACTTTACAATTAAAATATTATTTTTATTCATATCCAATCCAATCCTATATGCAGACATACACAGCCTATGGAATTATTTCCTTTTTGTAGGTTGATTAGATAGTCAGAAGATTGTAATTAGAAATAAATTTGACTACTCTGAGTCGTCACAATTTGACAATGTTGATAGTTTCCGGCCCCCATTTTAAGAGAGGCTGAATAAGTACATCCATAGTAGAGTGTTGCATGCTGTAGTTACTTAGATAGAGATATGAATCTCAATATTTATTGTTTATTATTTGTGTCTATGTAACGCCCGCAGATAGTTCACTACAGTACTCGTTCATTTGGAGAAATATCATTTCGTAACCTACTAGATGTCTATACCCGCTTATGGAATACGTAAAGAAGTTACCTATTATATTCCGCGTATGATTCCAAGTGTAACATAGCCATTAAGTGTAAAAGAACAGAAAAAAATAGTAGAAACGAAGTTATTAATTGCGTATTTGCAAAATTAATTGAACTTTTAAATCTTTCGACAAATAGGTAAACTTATATAGTTGGCTCGTTTGGTTCGAGCGGAAATTTCCAATCAGGAGGTACTGGCTTTGAACTTCGGTACTGATGGGTGTATTCTACACTTCACGACACAAGCTTTTAGCTTACTGTTAAGTGAGCGGAAAGTATTTGCGTTTGATTACAGCCCAGATCCTTAACAAAAAATATTTCTATTAGTAGGTACCCACCATTGACGATGGGTCCTATAAGAATACGATTCCCATCGAGCTACCATTCTGAATTAGGATGATAAAACAATAGGTCTAATTTTACATAAGTAATGCATAAAAAAATATAGTCCCGGCTTCCCATCTATAGAAATCCACTCTTCGCAACAATTACCTGTCATTAATTTAGATTCGGAGATTATACTGGAAATATTCCCTAATTGCAAATATCCAAACACAGAAATATATTTATATAGATGGATACTACTATCGTGTACTAAAAGTGTGTAGGCATCAGTTTCTATTACGCATAAAGATTAAGTATATAGGTACTCGTAGTAATAATGTAGGAAAAAGTGTTTTTCATTATTAGGTACATCGTCATACCTACGAATATGGATGTACCATGAACCTACTTTTCAATACAAAGATAATGGGTTAGCAATGTTAGCATACACAAACCCAAATACTTTCCTGCACACCTTGCACTGGGCTAAAACCCTGTATCCCATAGTTTGGAATACATCTCCAGCGGACTATTTTATCTATCCTAAATACATACTTTTGCACCAGTAAGCTACGGCAATAAATCCGCCATTAGGAATAATATTTCTTTATATCCAATAAAGGTTTTATTTATTTTATTTATTTATTTAAGCTAGAAAGGCTCGTGTCGTGAAATGGAGTAAGTCGGCATCGGTGATCGAATCCGCGCTCTCTCGATTTAAATCAAGCGCTTTACTAACCCAGCTACCAACACTGTGATATAACCTCGACCAGTTGATAAGAGCCGTCTTCGTCCTTCGATAATCCATAAAAAATACAATTTCATCCATAAAATGCATCATAAACATGGCTCTTGGACTCCGATACATTATTAGTACTAGCTCAGTAGCATAAGGTATAAAGGTACATATGTAAAATACGTTCAGTATGCATCCAGACCAGACGAAATGTTGTTCCTATTAATGTAAACCAGATTTCTAAGATAATATCATTAGATAAAATGAAACAATCACAGGATACCTGAATGCCACAGAATCCCTTGTATTAATATTTATTATCCTACGGGACCACCACACGGGTTTTATTATTTATAAATTCAGGTTTACCTTAATTAATTACATTACCTACCTGGTTCTATTGAAAAATAGCGTAGGTATATTAAACCATTTATCTATTAGCCCTTTGTTTTTTTAGATAAGTATATACTTACCTAATTAGGGAATCAACCGCTTCGTATGTACATTTTTTTTATAAATTATTAAGGCCCGGGTAGGTCATGTCTACTACCTACACATATTGTGCACTAGATAAAGGTTCTCTTCCCTAATTTTAAGGATTTAAGTTCTTCCTTAACTTCCTTACTATAATATGCTGGTCTATTGAAATTTGTCGAGAAAAAACTGTTATTTTAGCCTCGGGGTGTATTAGAACTAACAATGGTATGAAAAAATCTAATCTAAGTCATTCGTCTTCAAGAACGCTCTAATTATGTCATCCTTCTGTCTTATTGAGAAAATAACCAATTTCTTTCCAACATTCCTGCAAATTCACAGTAAATATGAAAATTCTTAATGTTTTGTAACTATCGTAAAATGCAAAATACATCGTCATTATAGGTACCGGTATTCGATTACACGACATTTCAGGCAGAGGTGTATTTAATTAAACTAACTATATACAGGTACATACCTACTCCAGAATTTATCATAAAGCAAACTGTTCTCATTCGATCGATTGGTCGAAAAAGTCGATCTCATCATTCTACGATCACAACCGGAGCTTTTGAGAATAAAATTAATCGTAGAGTCTGAGCGAACGTTCAATCGGGAGGACAAAAGGTTGATTATATCTCTTTAAAAAGTCTAACAAATTACACACTTGCAGTGATTGTAGAGTACCTAACATCAGTATGAGATGGTCAGTCACCTCTATCACGGTACATACACGACTACTTTATATTATATCTACAATAACTACCCATCGTATACTTTAATTACTTACCTACTCCTATTTTATATCATTCTTTATTGTGGCTAGCTTCTCGACTGCAACTACTGCAAGTAACATGAGCTTTCCTGTATATTACTACGTACAAGTATCATACTCTTTATAGTTCTTGGCTGCCTCAAAAATTCTCCACTAACTTTACGAAAAAGATTTCTGCTTGAAGTAATTGTATTGTCTGTAGGTAATCGTAGATTTTAGCAACTTTTTTAAGTGAGGAACAGTGAAAATGATAAATACGAACCATCTGTCATATATTTTTATTGCGAGAGATGACCTCATCTGAAAGTTAAATTCGCAGACTGCAATGGAATTGTAAAGCCGTTTTTCGAGACATTGAAAAATCCTATATTTTTGTGGAGTGCGCCAAACGAAATGTATAAAACTTTTCAGGACTGTGTTAGGCGAAAGTGACATTCTCAAACATCTTTGTTTATTCAATGTTCATAACTATAAAAGCTACCAATAAGTGGTTACATTGTATCTCAGTAGTCAGTTGCAATGTATAGCATGCGGTAGAGTTTAAATATTGTTTATGAAAATGATTATTTCTT
Source organism: Ceraclea dissimilis (assembly GCA_963576895.1). Classification (NCBI taxonomy): domain Eukaryota; kingdom Metazoa; phylum Arthropoda; class Insecta; order Trichoptera; family Leptoceridae; genus Ceraclea; species Ceraclea dissimilis. Next base: position 5,669,416 of record OY756360.1, read on the forward strand.
GTGGTTGAAGTAAAATTATCCACAAGATATTATAGTGGTTGTGACTACCGGTGAAATTTGTTTATTTTCACGTTTTGTTTCAACATGATAAAATATCTAATTTCCTTACCTATTAAAATATACAAACTTAGGAACATCTCTAGTGGTTTAGGCCAGATAAATACCTACCTATGGGTACCTATTATTCATTGGTTTACAGTTTACACAAAAAAGGTATAAAGATGTTGTTACCGCTGTTTTTTACAAAGGAATACTTACACGATTTCGGCATTCTTGTACACGGATGATGATTGGACTGATTGGAGTACAAACTCGTATACTTACTACTGGGTTACAACTATGATGTTAACTATATACACTCGTACGCATCTCGCAGAATACAGTACATTGTCATTAAAACATAAGAAATATAGACATACAGAAGGCAGGCAGATTTCCTAAGGACATCAGCGTAGGACAGCAAGGATTTCGTCAAAGTGATTGTCTTAGTCGTCTAAAGATCAAGAGAACTTGGAGTATCAACAATCAACATGCTGATGAAACATGATACATATTTACAAAATGGGACAACTGTGGTCTTTAGGCACTTGTCTTCCAAAAAAATCTATGTGATTATTATTTTTAGATATTTATACAGTTTCTTACATACGTGATAGGTATGTGTAAGATGAATTAATATAATTAAAAGATTAAAATAAATATATTCGGATTTATTTTATAGATTTACGTAGGCTAAAACTTCTATTGGCTTATGTTACGGAAATAATTGGACAATGCCAGCCTCATATAAAATATTTTATGCAAAAACAAGTGTAGGTATAATGTTATATAATGTAGGTACCTAATTAATTAACCAAATTAATCAAAGTCTTTGTCTCCGTATTGTCGCTTGAGTTATCATTGTAATTATTCCTACACCTTAGTGATGTGACGAATGTATGATTATGCATATGCGAATGCCGAAATTTTGACGATGATCCAGTTGCAGTATTACTCGTCCTTAAGTACCTAAGTACGAATAAATGATTTTATCGAAAGATCTGATTTACAGTTCACTCGCACGGTTAGACAAAAAAAAACTGTCAGATAACAACTAATAGTTTAGTTCTGATGTTCGCCAAATGAATGAAGATATTTGTTGTAAAATAATTTCTATTCTACCACTTCCTTCCGCGTGTCCCTCGGAAAGCATTCTACGAGTACACCTTGCTGTACTCTCTTCACTTGCATAAAGATGTTCGTCATTACGCGATAATTGATTGATTGATTGAATAATCTTTGGAAATTCGAACTGATTGGATTGACCAAATACGAGAAAAACCAAAGTTTTGATTTCGAGTTAACTCGAAACGCCGTGAAACAGATTCGTCGACCTCTGTCGTGTAGAAGCCTCAACAATTGGGTTAAGAGAATAACGAACAGCAAACTAAACTGTATGAATTTACAGATTTTGTTATCTTTGTCAAATTGTTTAAATTTACTGCGATATCCACCACTATTCACTAATATACTCGTATTATTCTTATGCCTACATTGTAATATGAACAAACACAATCAAGGTAGTAGTAATTGTTATGCAATTAATTATTTTTTGTCTCTTTTGTATGCAACATTTTGTTACCTTATACAGACAATGTGTCCAATACATACATATCAAACATTGTTATATATTACTTGTGTGTTGTATACCTGTACCTATAGTAATCCTTATAATATATAATCTGAAGCTCGTAGCGATATTAGTACACTACTTTTAGGTATGCATATTATATTCTTGTGGTTATCTTGAGTAGGTTTAAATACGCGTTAACTATACTATATTAATATTATACTACACCCTCACGCCACCTCCCTTGCGGGGTAGGCACAGAGAACGGATCGCCAGACTTTCCTATCCTTACACACACTTCGGGCTTCTGTCACATTCATGCAATACTTGAGGATCTGGTCAACATGGTCTAGCCATGTGGTTCTTGAACGGCCGCGTTTCTTTACACCACTTCTTACACCTTAATTGATTTAAATCTCCATAATGAGCTGACCAAGTATTCTTCACATTATGACAGAATCAGTGTGCAGGTACATACATATATTTCTACTTACTCAGGAATAGGTTAAAAAAATAGTTAAGATAACAAAGCAGGAAAAAGAAAATCATCATTGGATTGTTGATCGATGTCACATTATCGGAAGTGTATTTCATAGTTTATTTATTGCAAGTAGCAACTACATTTTTTTAAAGTAAAATCGATAAATGTTTAATACTATAATTATAATAATTAAATTAATGTTATATCGTGGGATAATTCTTCATTTCCACATAAGTTTTTTTCTTAATTTTTTTAATACTTATATCAGTACCGGTTATAAATGTACGAGTACCTAGATCGTTAAGCAATGTAAAATGAATCAATTATTTCACAAGTTTCTACCTACGTTGAGATCTGCAAGTATTCATGAGTGTACTATAATACGAAACTTTCTTACTGCAAGAAGAAAAAAATGGCAGATTCATTGACTACCTGCGTAATTGTTATTATTAAGTTCGATAATACCAACATATACGCTATCATTCCCTATCCGTTGTAATGAATCTGATGATCAAATATAAATATTCATTTACTTTATTTGATTTCAAAAAAAAATTTCTGATATCATTATTTCTAAATTCTTTCACGTGTTACGCGAAGTAAAGTTTTTTGATGTATAATGATTCTTAAAATTAGTAATGACGTCGGGTATTATGTACTTACGTATAAATATTTTGTTGAAGAATAAATAGAAATAAATAAATAAAATATATAGAACTTTACTAAATCAAAAAATCGACAACGCATCGACAGACTGACAATGCGAATTTGTAGATTGAATCAAAGCCAGAAAGAATCAATCATTTGTCAGTCCATTTCTCGTTGATGTCACATGCTTACTTGGCAACTACTTCATCATGAGAAACTTCCATTTTTCTTTTGTGCCAACGTCTCCATTTGAATAACTTGCCGAATGAAGGTTTCCATGTTAGACCACCTGTTGTCTGCCTGCAAACACTGATTGCTTTCTAATTATTTTAGCTTCTAATTAACATGTTACTATTATGTCTGGCTTGATGTACATGATTACTATAGATTATTGGGCAGTTATAATAATAATAATAATATAATACTTTCCGGATACTTTTGGCGAATTCATCACCTAGAGCTAGAGGCAATCAATACCTTTCAATCAACTTTTATCTAAACTCACATCTCACTACATACAATACAATACAACAACAAACAATAGGTACGATACAAAAATAATTGTAGACTTGTTTTAATAAGCCTCTACTAAATCTATATCTGAATAAAACAATAAAAGGTTGTATAAAATCCGATAAATGATTGGTTATTATATTATCAAATCTAGTCCATGGTGTAAAGACCGTTAGTATGAAACACATTGTTGGTTCAGTTAGTTCGATCGCTATCTTTACCCAAAACGAGCGGTCGTGAGTTCAAATCTCTGTGTTGTTGATCATCAGAAATTTAACACTTCGCGACATAAGTTAACGGACTTCTTACCATGGAGTGTGAAAAGTTTTTAGATATGTCTACACCGGAAAAAATCATCAACATTAGCCGTCGGTAGTTCAGTATTGGATAACTGCCTTCCTTCCCGACTTTCACAACACCATGTCTGTTGCCACTCTGGGCCACTATTTTACATCGCCTCTTGTCGCCACTCCAATGCTAAGAATAAAATTTAACCAAAAAAATACTCTGTGGGCTGAAAGCATATAGAGCAAAACACTTAGTTGGGCAACTTAAGACCAATTTTTTTACCAACTTTTCGAACATTGGACATATTGGAAAACTTATGGCCAATGATATGAAGTTTTCCATAAGTTTTATAATACATTTATGCATGGTTTGGTCATATTTCCAGATCATTATAACTCTGTAATCTGTACTATTTGCATGGCAGGTCAATGTCACGATTGTTTAATATAATATCTTGTCAGGTGAATAATAATATCTTGTACAGGTTAATAATCTTGTGTCGAACTTTTGTTAATCTGTTTCGTGAATAATAATTTTTAATGCTAGACTGTTTGGAGCTTCAATAATACACACTCAGATAATGTACGAGTATTTATAAAATATAAAAATTAGCGATACGGCGATTCGTCATTACAGAGACCGGCACACTTTTGATTTTTTTGCTCCAATCTTTATACTGCAACTTTCTCTCGATTGTTTATCAGGGATGGCAAAAGTCTATTTGGAATTGTTTATAAGTAGGTGTTTATATAGTTTTGTTTATATAGTTGTGTTTATATAGTTTTGTTTAATGAATATGGGTTTATCAAAATAAACCCAAATACATCTTTGTACACTTTAGAGAAGCTTGTGTCGCGAAGTAGAGTAAGTCGGGATCGGAGATCGAGTGTGCCTATATTATTGTGAAAATATTAATAACAGAAGGCTTTAACAACGAATAATTTGTGCTAGGTACTTAGGTACAATAAAAAAGTGTTATATTTATTTCATAGACATTGCAATGGAAATAATATCAAGGTTACAAGATAACGAGAAGTTATGAAGGTATTTTTAATTGTTGAATATTGAACAGCTCTTTGAGGAGTATTGTTTATAGAATAAACTTCCTTAATAACCGTAATGTCCTTCATAGGACTTAATACATGTTTGTTTTGCTTGCATAGGAAAGAATTTATGATTTTTTTTCAGAAATGTGGATAGTTTCAGAAGGGATTTAAGTAAGTAATCAACCATACGATGTCTAGCCGAGTTTTAGAAACAAAAACAATCGAGCGAATTTTATGAAGGAAGTCCTCTTGGTGATCACATATCAATAATTGACATTAATGGGGTTAACTGGAAGAAATCGCAGTTCTGCGATAAGTTCGCCCTAGTGAACAACGATTTATAATCTGTACTTTATCCATTTTGTATATTTATATGTATTTGTTGTTCACTTAAAGTTTAAATAAATAAATAAAATAAATAATATGAGCTATAGCAACGGTATTGCACAACCCTGTTTCGTGTCAAATCAACTTGTTTAAGTACCTGTACAAGGTATAAAAATCAGTGCAACGATACTATATAAAAGTGTCTTATCTCTTGATCCAATTTATCAATTACAGCAATCGAATGATCGGCTCCCTTTGTGAATGTTGCGTGTTTTATATGATCATCGTGTTTGAGATTGTTGTTGCCTGATGCCTCCGCGCAGTTCCCATGGTCCGGAAGAAAGTAATGTCCGATTCGTAATAAAATAATAAAAAAATAATAAATAAAAAAACGGCTTGTGCTCATTTTTACGAGGCGAATATTTCGGTGGGCGTCACTACGTAGACTCGTGATACACCTGCGTACTGTGTGGTTATTTATTATTATCATTATTTTTGTTAGAAGACATTGACCAGGTAAATTTGACAAGGAAAATAATACACTTCATAATTTTTTATTTATTTTATATGGCCTATTATAATTTAAAATTACTCATTGGTGTATAACTGTATAGTGTATACTACACAAGTACAGAAGAGGCCATCATAATTATTAATCTCTCGCGAATTTAAAATTTCGTTGATGGTGTTAGAAATTACCAACACCTACTACAAGTAGAATCGTATATATAATAATAATAATATTTGGACAATTTTGGGCGCCGTTTAGCGATAAAATCGCCCCAAGGGCACCTTACATTTTTCTTTTCACCATATAGGATCGTCACAAACAGTAAAAATGATAGATAGATTAATCACCACATAGGATCGTCACAAACAAAAAATAAAAATGAATCTAATCAGTTTTGGCTAATCATATATGGATATTGTATAGGAACAAAATTACTTAGGAACTCGTATTATTCATTTGAATTTTATTTATTATAATACGGTGCTTTTAGATTTCTTGATGGAAAGTTGTGGGGTAGTCTGTTTTTCTTTCATTCTATACGTATTTTGGGGTGCTGAATCCGAATCCGAGGTTTGCCAACAAAATTTAAAATAACTAGCAGCGGAGCTGTCAAGCTCCAAAAATTGGCCAAATTTTCTTGTTATTTTAAATTGTGAAAATGGAAAATGTATGGAGAATAGGTCACCTTGTTCGAATTATCACCAAATTTTGACAATTATTCTTCAGATTTATGATACATATTTTACCTCGTTGGAATCAGTAAATATGGAGAAAGGTTTCAGGATAAATTTTATTTAAAAATATAGTGAAGTGTTTAAGCTAAATAGGTTTAAACATTTTTAGCCTAAACAAATTACTATATTTTTAAATAAAATTATTTAAACATGTCTAGCTCAAATATTTCACGGTATTTTTAAGTAAAAAAATCTTTAATAGCTTTCTTTGTGTTTTCTGATTCCAACGAGGTAAAATATGACTCATGAATTTAAAGAATAATTGTCGAAATTTGCTTATGAAGGCAACAAGGTAAACTTTTTCAATACATTTTCGATTCTCGTAATGTAAAACAATAAGAAGATTTGGCCATTTTTTGGACCTTGACAGCTCCGTTCCTATTTATTTTAGAGAAAAATTTTATATGACAATTTTGTAGTAAATTTTACGTACATTCATTTTGCGTAGAAAAATAACTTACGAAAGTTGTCTGTTTTCGAGTTCTTATAAAGACATCGCCAGAAAAAGAATATTTTCGCCATTTTTTGTAATTTTCGCCATGTTCCGTATCGAAATTTTGTTGGCAAACCTCGGATTCAGATTCAGCATCCCAAAAAACGTATAGAATGAAAGAAATACCTACTACCCCACAACTTTCCATCGAGAGACTGCTTTGTGTTTAATTTCACCGGATTATTACTAAAAAGTCAAAATATATATATACTTAATTACTTACCTCTATTTTGTCCAATAAATTGTTCAAATGGTCCACAACCTTATTGCTGAAAAGTGAAAATTTGACAGACTTGAATACGGTCACCACGTATTATTTTTGGATTCTTTTACAGGTTGTATGATATATCGTAAAAGAATCAAGAATTCTTAATCACTAACATGCATTGCTTTCGACGGCCGAGAGGAACCTCTTTCATTATAAAACATTCCAAAATCAACACATTATTGGAAACAGACGGGTAATTTTAAGTATTTTTTTTTTTATTAAAAGGATCTGGGCTTGCATATACACAAACCCAAATACTTTCCTGCACACCTTGCACTAGGCTAAAAGCCTGTATCCCAAAGTGTGGAGTACATAGCCAGCGCCGGAGTTTGAACCTGGCTTGAGAGACTGATGTCTCCTCAACCAACCGCGCCAACCATGTACTCAATTCCGAGTATTGAAGCTCTTTATTTTTGTTAATGCCTACGTAAGGAAAGTTCCTTTCTATCATTCAAAATGTTTATTCCATATAGTTATATTATATTCCATATAACTATATGGAATAAACATTTTGAATGATACGCCATTCATTCATGAATGCAAACGTTACTTGAGGACAAAACATTATTTTATATAATTCATATGTATTGGAATTTTAAGCGTGTTTTAAAACTAAAGAAAGTGATATTTGAAGGAGGTACCTGGTACATCCAGCGATGTGCTAGAGGTTTAGTCAGGTACTCGTATGTCTATGAAATGGCAATAAAATAAGTTAACTTTGACTTGGCGAGAGTATACTTTTAAAACTCGTTTTCAAAAACCAAAAAGTTTTTTTTGCATTGACGGGATTTTGTATTCGAGTAGGTGTATTTGATGTGAGATTGTCACAACGCGTACCTAATTTAAATATACTTATTTGGCAATACATATTGGGCATTTAAATTATCTTTCCCATATTTTTAATTGTGTGAGACAAGCTTGCGATCTAATTTACGAGAGGTCTTACATATTTCGCAAGGCCTCTTTATGTTCTCTGGAGGAAGCGTAGGCGCATCAGAATGTCAACCAGTTTACTTAAGAAGACAAAATAATGTTATGAAAACTACAGAAATATTAGACATAAAATTTACGAAAGTATCAATTCTATTAAGCCTACGCAGAATGTTAATAAAATTTTATCGTCACCATTAATTTTGAACAGGTGATTAATTAAGTAACAGAGTACACCTTGTGTCTAATATTCGGTCAGTTTGGTGTTATGAATGTCAACACAAGACGGTGCAATAAACTCAACGTTAAGATCTTGACATTTCACAAGAAACTGCGGCAATGACAATCACAAGTGACCAGTAGAGAGTGTTATAAACTCATAACATAATATTTGAATCAACATTAGACAATCGCGACCCATTATAGAATCCTTCCCAGGCATTCAACGGAGATCGATCATCTCTGTCGAGGAACATTCGCCATTTCAGTTCACCACGGCTGGGATCAGAACCCAGACCTTCGTCTCGCATAGGGACCTTATCCACTATATACACCACGAGGAGTGACGGCCGTGTTGTCGAATTCCGTATACATTAAGCACCTTGTTGCCATTCACATTGTTACAGGAAGGGATAGTATTTCTATATACACACCCGCCATCTATTATTGCCAAGTCGAAGAACGCGGCTTGCTCACAATCAAGGACTATTTGTAAAAACAAAAAATAATTCAAGTAAATATTACTTTTATTTTACTTTCTACATAGACCAGGCAACATAAAGTTTGTAGCATAATTAATTCTCGGAAAGCTGGAAACGGTTTTAATATAACATTCCTTTTTGCTAACTATAAGTCATAGTTTTGAATTTTACGATCGCCATAACCAATTTTAATTAGTCATAATAATATTTTCTCTGTGTCGACCTTTTGCTTATCAAAAATAATTAACTATATTTTTTTTCTCATGTGGGTACCTAATACCTATATTTAAAAATAAAATTTCTCTCCGACCAAAGTCAATGTCGTTTGCGTATATATTCATTTTCTCAGCAGTAACAAAAGTAGTAAAACAAATATATGTAAATAAAAATGACATTTAAATGTTAATTAGTGTTTACTGATGATGGTAGGGAAAACCAGAAATGATGTAAGAGCATTCTGCATATTAGAAAATTTAGAAAATCTTGTAAACAAAACTACATAAATTAAAATGTCAATAATAAAGTTTATGTGACATAAAAGTCTCATAGTCTCTGCATTACTGTGTAGTATGTACCTACTACTTATATTATTTAACTAGGTATCTACACAATATGTACACAGAACTCTGATAATAATTGAGATAGATCTCCGACAACTTGACTCCATGTACGCTGAACAATTTGTGATTTGTTTGAAATTCCATACATTTGTGCGATACATATTACACACGTACATATTATGTGTGTCCCTAGCGTCCTTACCTGCGTCCTTCCGGAAGGTCCCCCACGTCTTATACTTGCAGCCATTTCGGCAAGAATGGCTGTAGAGATATGATTCAAAGGCTCGCAAAGAGAGAAAGAAATGCATTACATGCTCATCAAAACTGCGTCCTTCGAACAATATTAAAAATCCTCATATGACAAGAAAATGTGTGTCCTACCCATAGGACGTAAAGTCCTGCTGCCAGGACTCTGGACGTTCTATCATTCAGGACGAACGTCGATCTGTTGGGCTAGAGATTGTGATACTAATTTACTCGTAATTACGCTACTAACATTGTTAACCAAATAACGTTGAAATTCTCAGCCAATTATTCGAGGTGTAAGACCATACTTACCTAAATACCTACTACCTACATAATACTTACCTATATAAAAAAATATGTTAAAATTTTCTTAATTTCACCTAGGTACGAGTAAGTGCACTTTATTTGTAAACGCCTTATTATGAGGATCTTCGAACACTAGTCACGTATTGTAAATATCATCATCTATATAGATCTACGTATTTACACCCTCACGTCGAATGCGGGGTAGGCAGAGAGGACAGAACGCCAAACTGCCCTATCTACACCTATAGCCTCCGACACATTCATGCCATTTCAAATTTTTCATACACGAACTCCGATTTCTTTTTATTTAAAACTCGTCCATCGGAGTCGTTGACATGATCGGTCCATGTCAGTCTCGGGCGATCGGTGGTATCATCAAGTTTAAAATAAATATTTTTGTTTCATTTTTACCTTTATAAAACAATCGTTATTTCATAGAAAAACGTTGTTTTTACCTGTTGGTCCACTATACATTATAATATAATAACGGATTACTATGATTTACAATCTTTTTCACGATACCATCACGCTTTGTGAAGTTCATCAAACTCACGAGTCGTGAACCAAAACTACGTTCATTCTACATTAACTTTAAAGTAACCAACTCACATAATTTTGATGGAAATCGGGTAATGGGTATGTTTGCAACGAAGGACCGTGGCAATGTGTGCAAGTTGTTCGAATATACATAGGTACCAGGCGCGAAGCTTCCTAAGAACACGATTGCCATCGAGTTACCTTTTGGAAAAAAAGATAGGTATAATAGTGTCTAATCTGACGTAATCCCATAAAAAATGTTAGTCACGGCTTCCCTTCTACAGGAATCCACCCTTCGCCACTGAATTAGGTACACGGAATCGATCGCAGCTACTTTTCACTGCGTAATTATATTATCGTTTCATTGACATTATAGAGTCTACAAAATACTTTGAACAGTCATCGATAGATGTCGAGCTCCTTTAGGTAGGTATATTAAACTTGCATATTTTGATTGATGAATTGAATTGGTAAACGTTACAAGATAAAAAAAATATTTACCATAAGAATAAATGTAAGTATAATAATTATTGTGCATGTAAGGATAGGGAAGTCTAACGATCTCCTCTGCCAACCCCGCAAACCGCGTCATTTTTGTCGAGTTACAGCTAGTAAAGTATCTCTACATAAATACAGTACAATATCAGTACTGACTATGTTTAATGTTTGTATGATATATGCTCCATACAATAATATAATAAGATATTGCCCACTACATATGTATAGTATTTTAATAAGTACTAGTTAGACCACTCTCGTTTTTTTTCATCTCTATACTCGTTCTACTTTCATTATATTTCTAGTAAAAGTATTTGGAACACATATTGCCCATGAATTAAGAATTTCGCCCAAGTAATAAGTAATTCCACATTCTTATAAGATTATTGTTTACGATAAATAATAATTTGCTTATTTATTATTATTACTATAATTTTCAGTTTTTATTACAAACCTGTTGATGATAAAAATTTATTATCATAGGTCAGTTGGTAGAAACAGAAATAAATCCGCACGTTGTACTCGTATACTATTCACATTAAGGCCTTTAGGATTTTGTTTATTTTTATTTGCAAAATTGTTTAACTTCGTCTGTCGTAGTTGTTGTTGTCAGGGTCTACATTTTCCATTTCAAATTTCAATAACTTCCCAACGTTCCATCACACTAAAATTTTTCAGACATATTTGCTTTAGTGCTCACAGTAAAATTGTAGCACTGTTTTATCACAAACACGTTTTGTTCGATTAATTTAATTACATATGTTTCACATTGTTTTAAATGAAACAGTGTCCAGTGTACAATACAAGACACAAAATCATGTCTTATGTATGTTGTTAAATATTGATATGATTGGAAGTGTTGTATTATAAGTTGTAATTATTGGAATTATTATTAGGAATATGTTTCATGCTCCCCTCCCTTTACACAAGTGTCACTTTTTAAGGGAGGGTATAATGCTATTATGTTTATTTAAGATAATCACTGTAGGACCTAAGAAATGTATTGTTATTAATGTTATAATTTCAATAAATAAATTTAAAATATATATATATATATATTAAGCAAATAAGTTCACCATCTTGCAACCTCCGTGTATTCTCTCGAGGAACGTTTGGTTGGTTCACCGCGCATTCATATTTCGTGAATTTTATTTTTTTTCGCTTCTATCCTATACTGACTGATGTCTTCCCAGTATCTGCCAGACTTACAGAATGAATCACTTCTGCAAACTGCTTCAGTTGTCAGAGTAGATAAATGGCTTACGCTGAAGAAATCACTGAGCGTTTTACAAGAATTTTGTATGAACTTTAAGTGGCGACCTCTAGTAGAACTCTCCGAGTGACTATTGAGGTTTCGATGGAGGAGATGCAGTAAAGATAACACGTTTTTATCTACAAACAATGTGTAGAAAATTTAACTGTTTCACAAAAACAAAATAGTTGTGTTTTGCTAATGAAATGTAATAAAAGTGATTTATCTAGAATGACACAAATCTCATTTAGATGAGGCATTATTTCCCAATGATGGCGTGACAATAAATCATTGTAATATCTTATAATAATTATAATTACTTAGCTATGAAGGTACTCGTGTATTACTATTTAAATATCATCATTGTACAAAACATAGTTTTGACATCTAAACTAATTTTATATTTATGACACACAATAGACTCTATACTTATGAGTTATGATGGAAACTATGTGGCGAAATGTCCCTATAATTGTGTCTAAATATGTGTAATTTTGTCTAAAGAGACACAACTAAACTGTAACTCAACATTCGGTATAAATAATGTACCTTATAATAATTACATGAAGCCACTAAAATCCTATTGCGGCAATATATATTTATATACCACGTATCTTTGGGTTCGATATAGGTTTATATTTTATACTTACTACCTATTAAAACTTGATTTTATCGGCATTGTGCAGTTGGAATCACTTTACAGTTTACTTCAACAACTTCCAAAATTTTGTTAATAAGCTAAATCCTAAATGCTGACTTGTAAACATCGGAACGCCCACTCTGGGTCCTCCTCAAGTGAGTTCACATAACGCTGCACTGCTTTGCTGCAATGTAGAATAAATAGTTTCGGTAATGTTAAGGAAAATTGTAATAACATATTATTACATACTTAGGTATTTGTACCAAATAATTAAACTGATCTCTCAGAGGCTTGTCAATCAATCTCAACCAAAAATAGACTTTGTATAGGAAGATATTTTATTAATTCAAGGTTTCAATTTGTTCTAACAAACAATGAAGTGTTAACCTTCAATTATTCGTAGTCTAATTAATTTTAGATTCTAATTTGAATCTTTTAATAATACAAATGCATTTAAATTACTCTGGCGAAGGTATTAATTATTGAGTAGGTAAAGCACGAATGAGACGTAAGTACATGTTAGCTGGAAGATATCTTTGAAAGGTGATTACATTGTCTCATATCTGTCTTTACCATCACAATTTTCCAATGTTGGGTAACCAATGACAGGTGTGTGAGTGTGCGTTAAACGATACGACTATTAATAAAGTTATATTCTAGTTTTTTTATTGAATTGTGTTATTATGGATAGATGTAAATCCACATCATTTAATGCATCGATGCTTATCAATTATCATATCACGTGTGGAGATATGTTCCCTCCCCCTATGCCACTAGGTACGTAACCTGAGGGGATGAGATAGGATTACTAATCAAATCAGTAACGGTTCTGTGCATGGGGGGGGGGGGGGGAATTAACAAAATTGACATAGAATTAAGAACGCGTAAATAGCGCCGCATGCGATTTTTTTTGTGAGATATAGTGAAGAAGGTCGTGATGTGGTTTGGTTTATTTGAAAATGTACATAATAAATTGCACAATATTTTGTATGAAAAATCTTTTCTATAAAATTTTTCTATAATTTTAGAAAATTTATGCGACATGATGAGACAATGTGTGTTAATGATGTGATATTTTGTGAAGTTTTATCATTAGGATGAAAAAATATATATCTATTCCAATCTCTAAGGGGGGAAGCTGCCCCCTGCCCCCCTGTCGACGCCCATGGTTCTGTGATATCTTCTTCCTTATAAGATCCTCCACTCGTCTGCAAGCGATCTAGATAGGTACTACTTGATTTCATTCAGTGATAATACTACGTATGATGAATAGAGACCTGTAGGTAGTATTTACAATCATGAATGAAGCCTTACATAACAAGTTGATTGGCAATTCAATCTATTGTTATCCCTGATACAATAACAGATCAATTGATAGATGGTATACTCTACTTCCACTTGACTGATATTAAGATATCCAATGTTTGATTGTTACAAAACATGTTCATGGATCACTAACACCTTTCGACCCGTTACTAATCTGTACTGCGAGTATTACACATGATTCATTATGCAATATTATATTTTGATATCTAACTAAATGCCAGTAACATCATTTCATATTTCGTTGGATTGATTCATCGATTGTTATTGTTTGGTAATCAAATTGACTGTATGCGTCTTCTTGTAACTTGTAACGCCACAGTGATTAGTTTTTATTTCATTCGGTTAATTGAAGGTGAATTCCATAGTAATTGAAAGTAATAGTTGGATTTGGTAAGTACTTCATAACATAACAAGTCTTCTATACTATGTAGTATTGTACTCATAATACTTACATATATCTATCTACATATCTATCTACATTAATTTAGTCGTACATAGATATTTTATGAAGACTTCGATACTTACCTTGTGTAAAACTACCTCGACCCCTAGAAGTTTCAGTGCCCAGCTCCTATGTCAAACAAAAAATATATTATTTTTTACACGGGAGGGCCCCAAATTCGCTTCGAAGGGCTCCCCTCAACAAACCCCTCACGAAACTAATCTGAACACCCATAATGTCCCCTAGAGGAGACTCTCACTAGCAAGGATCTATTATCATTATCAAACTTCTTCGATAGGTTCGTATTTGAATTGAAATAAAAGTAACGATAAAATTTGTGATTTACAAATATGTATGTACAATTTTCGTACAGCTTTATAATTCCCGACAGGTATCTGGTATCCCAGATATTTTCAGTTTTTCTCATATATCTTTGCACATCTATACATATTTGCACACTTCACAGTAAGCAGAAAAGCTTGTTTCGTGAAGTGGAGTGAGTCGGCATCGGGGATTGAACCAGCGCCCCCCGAATTAACAGTCGAGCGCGTTACCGACCAGGGGTAACCAAACAGAAACTCACAATGACAAAATCTCAACTGTCAAAAGGGTAACCTACTATTGACAGAATCGCAACTCAACACCCGAAAACCTGTTGCCGACAATTTCAATATTGTTGGGTTAGGTTCGTTAGGTTGTTTTTTTTTGCACACAAAAACAAAACAAAAAAAGACAACGGCATCAGATTTCCCGGTGTTGAGTTGCGATTCTGTCAGTAGTAGGTTACCCTTTTGACATGTGAGATTTTGTCACTTGAGATTTTGACATAGAACCCCGACCAGGCTACCGACCAACAATATAAGGTGAATTCACGGACAGTATTTTAGTCATCAACATTATTTGAGATTTGCAATTACGTTATCCTCATTTCCACCAGTCCTTGAACATTTGATTACCAACTTGACTCACCTATAAAACATGAGATGAGTTTTCTGTTCACATAAGCATGTAGGTACTGATAGAAGGCTCAGCCTATAATTATGATTGTTGAGTAGTACCTGCCTGTCTGATGATAGTGTTGGATCTAAATCAAAATACGACACACCGGATATTGCAATAGCGTTGATGATTCTATCTCTCACCATTATGAATTATTTATGGACTTCCGGTCAGTATGGCGAAAGGTTTTTATGCTACAGATACTCTGGTTTGTTTCAAACATTCATATAATAGATACAGCAGTATAAAGTACCCACTGTTTGTTATCTAATGATAGCCTACATATTCATCACAAGTGTACAACAATAATTTGGCAGAGTTGAAAGTGAAAAATGCATACGATTTTTAAAATAGTAATGATTAATTTGCAATTGCAATAGTAATTATAGTTTTGGGGTGGCGCTCATTCCGGAGAAAGCAAAAAAGATTAGTTTCAAGTAGCAATAACTATGGTGTGAAGTGGATGATTAAGGGTTGTTAAAAAGAAAACGAGAAATTTCTAAGAATCTCGTAACACCATCGGACCAAGTTCGCTTCTGATGTTTTATTAGGACCCACTAGCTACACTTTGAAGTCAGTAACATGTATTTTTTGCCACCTTCCACCTCGTACATACAGCATACTGCTTATACTTCTCGTACTCACAGCATACTGGTTACACCATTATCATGAAATCTTCTTATTCTTTCGTATGCACACGACAATAGTACAAGTTATTTAGAAGTCATTGCTCTGCGTCAATATTTTGCAAGTAATCTACTGCCCTTTGATTACCTATGGATTTCCTCAAGAATCCCTGCAAACTTCTTGTCAGAAATATCGTGAATATCATGAAATATCGTGATGGCATAGTAGATATCAGTGTCTAATGAAATGAAGGGTCATATTAAATTTGTCATTCTTAAAACAAATTAATTTCTGTCGCATTTTGCCAACTTTAATATGTAACTTTGTAACATGGTACCGCATGTGTGCTATATTTTTATTATAATTGGATGCCAAAATAACGTCATTAGTAATTTAACGTTGTTAATTGAAAATAACAGTAATTAACTGTGGGTGATAATTAATAATTATACGTTTCAATCTTGTGGTACATTAAACAACTTTAGCTATCATCGAGTGATACACAAAATAATGTAATAATCTTAGTAGATTGAATACTAATAATATTAATTTATCTGATGCAACAATTTCTATTTCCTTTTTTCTCTACTTCTGGTGTAATAAATCATTGACTACTAATTACAAAATGCATCTAACAATGACATATCCATCCCATAAAAGTATAATAAATAAAGTAAATGGTTCATATAATCTTGCAGCAGACTCACCATGTTAAGATTTATTATTGTAATTGTTGTTATGATCATTCATAACATTAATTACAATAAAGATATTAATTACCCATTATTATAACATAAGTTCTTTAAATTACGCAATGATAACTCTACAGAGCATTTCTCTTGATGTTATTATCTGCCTGCATATAATTAAACTAAGATTATAATTCTCTGCGTAAAACAGGGAAATTTTTAATCGTTTGAAAGTTTAATGTGAAATTGTCAACCTTTTGTTTTCTACTACGACTAATGGGTACTAGGGTCGCGCGGGAAACTAAAAAAAAATCAGTATGGAATGATTTTCGGATTTTTAACATTTTTTAAAGTACTCTGGCTCTTAGACCGTTCGTCTGACTAAAAAAGGTATTATTTCATGATTTGCAGAAAAAATATTGTGGATTATTTTTGTTCAAAGATTCTTTTCACTATAGTGCATAAATTTACAGCATTGTACAATGTACACACAAGCGTAATTAGTTTGTTTCACGTAAACATGAGAACGCTTTCATACTCGTAGTATCACATCCGTTCTCCCAAATTTTTTAATGACTTTTGTAAGATTGATCTTTCATTCTTTTCGTCGTGTTCTGTGTTGCACATCTCCGGTTCTTGATGCTTTCGTGTCCTTTCCTTTCAATCTAACTTTGAACCCATCTCTTCCAACTCTTATGTTTTTTCTAATGAGGCATACCAAAGAATGCTTTTTTCCCATTAGAGTCCTAGAAAATACATATGTGTTGATAAAATATTCAACTGATCCAAATATTGCATCATTTCTACTTTATATTTGGTTTGGTACTATATCTTGTTACATGTTTATCACTTTTAGTTGCAAGCAAACAAGAGTTTAATTAACAATTTCACCGATGTAATTGAAAAAGACACATTTCATTGTCATCTAACCAGTTATGCAACGTAAAATACTTCATAAAAAAGTGAAATCTGCGGAATATAAACAAACATTAAGAATAGATTTATTGCAAACTTGTACTCCATTGTACTCCACCAAACATATTGTTCTAGAGTACAATTATTATAATTGATGAATCTTGCGTGATTTTCTAATAATAAAAAAAATCTCATATAAACATTAAACTCTGTTGCTTCACAGCAGAAAATTGACTCACCAACCTAGTATGAGAAATACATTGTTAACGAACGAAGTGTCATAACTCATAACCTTAAAATTCTGATAATGAAATACATTAATTGTTTTATAATTATTAAATCATTCAATTATTAAACAATTAATGCGCAAAGTTTAATTAAATAATTAAAGTGGATTGAAAAACTCAAAAGTCATTTTCATTCGTGTCGGGGTCAGGTGTTCCTCAGGGTCCAACCTTTGATCCATTTCATTTACATCGTTGTTTTGTCATATGGTTTGTTCTGAAGGAAAATATTCACCACTTTTCATTATTTTCTATGTTTAGAGTATTTTCTATTAGTTATAGACACACATAACATTAGACTCGGGGCTCATATGTATATTTACCAGAGATGATTAATATTTGACAAGCAAGGCTTATTTTATGTTTTTTAAAAAGGCTTTTCGTGCAGATTTATTTACTAATGTCAATAAATTCAAATATTTAACGTCATTATAAAACTTCGTTCTTTTTGTTTCAGGTTGGCGACCAAGTGGTGCGAGTCAATGGATACAGACTTAGCGATGCCCTCCACAAGGAAATGCTCAGTCTCATTGCGAGTCTTAATTACTTGAAATTGAAAGTCAGAAGTAAGTATGTAGATTGCCAGAGATTCTGAATAATGATGTACTTACCTTATACAGATTATTCAAAAGATTACTCACAATGATTCGTGTTTATTGTCGCTGGACGCTGACATGTTTGATATTGAATTTAATTTATTATTAACGGGTGTTTTATTGTTTTCTGATTTTTATCATATAAATATTATTACCTGTACACATAATTATTGCTTGGGAAATGAGATTATCATCATTTATTAGATTTTCCTCTTGCCACACATCCATCACCACAGTCATCCGTATTACAACATGTATTTAATAGCTAGTAGTCATAATTAATATATCAGATTCATAAATAGCTGAGATAAAAAAAAATCACAACATTGTACTTTGAATAAAGTATACGACTGTCAGTTTCTTAGTGAAGTGGGTCAGGTGTACTTTATCTTAAAAAAGTGCACATTTTCGCAAGTTCTCTATTCCAAATGCCTATTACTCTTGCAAGGTGTCCATGCGTATCTCGGAAAAGTTGTTGACTTTACCATGGTAGAACTAATTATAATGTTCAATAAAATGTACCTACTGCAAGAATTCAAACTGTTTAAGGAGAATTCTCATTTTGTATGGAATAAAAACCCAGCCCCGGCGCAAACGGAATGTAACTCAAATGATAGGTAGTAATTAGTAAGTAAATACTGCATAGGGGGCATCATCGAAATCAATGGCTTAATGGGTGAAATACCTATTCGAAGTTTTACAGGGGTCACACGAATATATAATAAAAGGAGCATTAAACAGTCACAGTTGCGATTCAAAAGTATATAATATGATGAGTGTAAGGTAGCCCGTCTGATCTTTCTTCTTCTTAATCAGCCTCGGTCCCTCCACTGCCGGATATCGGCCTAAAGGAAAATGCTCATGAATTATGTAAAAAATAAATATGTCCGGCGCAAACGCAACGTGACTCAAATGATAGGTAAAAATGAGTAATTAAATACTGCATGGGTGGCATCATCAAAATCAATGGCTAAATGCGTGAAATACCTATTTGAATTTCACGAGACACAGAGATTGCATAATTTCAGGAATTTTAGGTTGCAATGATCTTTTAAAAATATTATTTCTTTTACTGGACCACTTCTTTATCGAAAAAAATGTGACGATTACAGGATTACTTGAAAGATATATTCTTGAAAAAAATAATTAATGTTTATTTTTTCTTTTCTTACTTTCAGATGTTGGAATGGTCCCTGTTAAAGAGTAAGTTGAGTGGATTATTTTTATGTCTGTCGTTTATAATTTATATTCAATTTGGTTTTATAATTGGTGATACGAGTATGACAATTTTTATTATATGTTTTTCATTATTAATTATATGGTACCTAATTTTATTTTAGCAAACCTCAAGATCCCCTGACGTGGCGCCTTGTGGCTGAGCCTCCGGCATCACCTTTGGTTCACCGCCATTCCCCAGCTCTTACCGGCAAGGTGGATGGAGTAAGAGACACGAAGCTAACACTTATCGTTCCTTCAAGGTCTAAATTAGGATGCGGGTAAGTGTTCACTGACTGGTCATTCATAATATCAGGAAAATCACCATACTTAATTTGGAATAACAGAATGGGATTCGGTTTGGTGTCCACTGTTTATGACACGTCTACATTCGAGTGGACAATAGAGTAAACAAGCGAAAATAGTTAATTTACATTATCAAGGGTTCTGGAGACTGTGTGTTTGCTATTTATGTATTTTACTTCTTCTTTTTAGAATCTGCAAAGGTCCTGATTGGAAGCCTGGTATTTTCATACAATTTACCAAAGAAAACGGAATTGCAAGAGAAGCAGGTCTTAGGCCAGGTGACCAAATAATGCAGTGCAATGGAATTGACTTCAGGGAGATACAGTTCAGTGATGTGAGTATTTACTGACATAATGCTAAAATTTCTGTAGGTAATTAAAGGAGGTTCAGAATATCAAAATATGTTTCGAAATGGATCTGCTGATACAGAAAAATCTAATCACAATTTAATTTTATCTGTCCATGAAAATTTGCAAATACCCGCTTTTAGTTATGTATCATTTCAAACTAGTGGTTTTGTTATTCCTCTCTTTCAGGCTGTAAATGTAATGAAGCAATCCAGAAGGCTCGAATTATGGATACGCACAGGATCTGGCTTAGAACTATTTCCTGGAGAATCTAGTGGATATAACAGTTCAGCTTCTAGTGCTACTGGAGACCAAAGTCCTTCCAGTACAGAACATAAGAGGTTGTCAATAGTTAAAGAAGAGTCTATGGATTTGGAGGATAGGTAATCTAATTTTCTGGTTGAAATCAATCAATGCCCATAAATTTTTAGTGTTTTGATTAGATTAATTAATCCTGTGAAATTGCACTTAATAGGGTCATATACTGACAGAGGTTTTGATTTATTTTTCAGATTAAGTCAATTAGATAAAGGAAGATACAAAATGAGAACCTGGGAACACAGAAGTTACGAATGGGATAGAGAAAATAGTATCAAAGAAATTGATGGAGATTACAACGAATACAACGAAACAAACACACAAAGAAGAAAACCGTCACCTTACAATAAAGACTCTCCAAATAATAGAGAAAACTTATCCCAGAATAGAACTATCATTAATCTATCTGAAAAAGGTACAACGATTCAAAACAGTTATGTTGTAACGACTATTGATAGTGATAAAATATTAAATGGACATAGATCTGCAAATCCAATTGTCATGAATGATAAGAAAACTGTCATAGTTGATGTCCATAGGAGTGAAGATGAATTTAGAAGTGATAAGGAGAATGTGACCAATATAACCTGTCACATTGAAGAAACACAAACAGTGAGAAAGGTCTCAGCTTCCAGTGTGGTTAGTGTAGCAAACAGTACAACAAGCAGTCTTTCCAGTGCCATAACACAAGAATTGCAGAAAAGAGCAGAGGTAAGCATTCTTTAGAAAATGTATAAAGACTACACTCGGGTCATTTGATAAAATTTAAGTCATTAGTTTTGTTTTCATTATTAAAATAGTATGTGTATTTTATGAGACAGCGCCATCTGTGAGGTAAATCATGTAGTAAATAAATTCAGATTTCAAACCATTGTACATCTATTATATCTACACGTTATACATTTATGTTTACCGCAGAGTAGATCATATTATTCATATTATGCTTTTGCTATTAGTATTCAGATGGTGCTACTCAATTTATCCTCGATTGCTTTTAACTTTATAAACTGCTTACCTAGATTTTTTTTCTTTCTTTTTTGTATAGCGCTTGAAGAACACTAGTGCTTCTATTTCACAAATGGAAGAAGCAAGGAAGAATAAAGTATTGAAGGATGTGGATGACGAGAAGAAACAGAAACACGATGCCTTGATGGATGAATTCAAGAAAGCTCACAAGAGAATGTTCGCCAACAGCGGCGCAAACAGTGAACAACAGGAGTCAAATGGATCTGAGGAAAATGTGGAGAAGTTCAAGAGAAATTCTGTGTTTTCTGAATTGGATACAGAAACTGCAAGATCGACTGGGTCTACCATGATATTTGCTGCTCCGGTAAGTCGATAATTAAATCATACTTTTTATTTTTTTACATAAGTAAATAAAAATTAATTAAAAAAAGTAAGTAGATAATTGTGATGGCGCGTGGAACTGAGAATTCTCGTATTCTCGTTGTTTGAGTTCAATGAGTTTTTTTTATCAAATATTCAGATAAATTTCCAGATTGTTAATAACCATTTAATGTTATGCCTTAGATTAACTATTGTTAGATCGTGATTAATATTAGAAAATCAGATTATTTGCATTAAAATACTCGTAACTATCTTTACAACCGAAAAATTCGACAAAAACGACATTAATGTTTGTTCCACTTTCGATCGAGAAAAATATATATTTACCATTTTTATTCACTAAACACTCACAAATAAATAAATATATACCTACTATACCTAGATGTGTCACAATATACCTACTCTGTTCGCAGTGACGCAGGGGATAAAAGGTCCCCTGATCTTTTCAGAAAAAAAAAACTATACCTGGTTCACTAGGGCGAACTTATCTCGTACCTTCCTGCCAGTCGTAAGAGCTTGTAACGAGATAGGTAAATCCAAATCCAATATACCTATCTTAAATCTAACATTTCATATATGACTGTTTGGTCTTAAGTTGACCTCAGAAATAATTTCTCTTTTTGCGAGATAAACTGTCTGATAGATTCGTATTAGACAAGTAATTATCTGATTAATAACTTAATATAAAAAGATTTTATTTTAATTTACCTTTGTTTGCCTGGTGGAGAAATTCACACGTCGTATCATAAATCACGAAATTAGTAAGTATATAGTTATTTGAGTTATTTCATTGTAATCTGGATAGTGAAATGTTTAATCTACAATTTAAATCACTCATCGCAATCTTATGCCCTATTGTTTATCTATCAAATGCCTACTTATCCAAGCCTATATAATGCCAAATGTCTACTTAATTTCACTTCTATGTATCAAATTGTTGTTCATAAATCATAAATTAATAATGTTCTCTTCAAACATGAACTACATAACATAAATTGCTTTGTACGCCAAAACCAACGAGATGGGTACAATCGCCTGTCAAAGTATCATCAAAGTACAATAAAAACAATCAGTAGTATGTAGGTAGGTACTCTGATAAAGAATTAGTATAGCCGTTGATAGCCGCATGAATTCTTGGTAACTTCCTGGAGATTGATAACGCGTTTCAGCAAGGGAGATAGGTCTACTAAGTCTAATATGTCGATTAGTTGTTATTTTGTATTCTCCGTGGGGATCCCCGGGCTGTGGAATTGGTCCCCCATTCTTTTGTCTAAGTTTTGCATGTGTCAGCTTCAAAATTTTCATAACGACAAGGTTATTGTCACCCTTTCTGAATGTCATATAATATACTCGTACGTTTGCGCAAATATGATTTTGTGTATGTTCTTATAATGCCGTGGAATTAAAAGCTAAGTAGGTACTTAGGATCTTTTTATAACGACGTTATTGAAATTGGTTAAAAATTTGCTAATATCAGTTTACGAATGTAGTAATATAGAATTCATACGTCTCATGAAAATGTCCAATCACACAATTACAATATTTCAATTTACAATCTTCTCATTCACGAGTACTTTATGATTTTCTCTATCGTTCTCTATCGTTAGCTGGCCCTTGAAAGCGTTTCAATATTGTAATACTGCATTACAAGTACATGTTATTAGATTTATATTAAAGTTCCTAAGTATATTATTACAAACACATTCACTTGCATGAATCTGAGGAAATAACTGTTTACTATAATGAGTATGAGTATTGCTTTTTAAGATCTATTATTTTCTGCGTATGGCCATTTTATTAAGTATTATTATTATATCAACTCTTCAAACAAAACAACTCTTCTTTTTATTAGGTACTTCGATAAAATAGTGATTAATTGAGAGAGTAAATATATCGTGATACCATTGTAAAATATAGAAACTAGAAGTTGTTAGAAAAAATAGAAAATGGCAAAAGTACGTAACTACGTACCTAGGTTTTCAAGGCCGGTGTCCCAATATAGTTACATTTTCTGAAAACTCAGAAACCTAAGTCCATGCCCCTCAGATGACTTCGTTGCTGAACCTAGGAGATGTTATTTTTTCCCTTATTTTTCGACTTTCCTTCGTCTACCAGACTAGAAAACTAAATACTGGTTAATCTGTGCTGTTGGCCCGACGGTTAATAAGTACGACTTTATTATTTCATGAACCAGGATGACGAGAGAATCATACCGGATCAGTAAATACTATAAAAGTGGATGACAAAAACAGATTAATTGTGTACAATTCGTTTCTGTTTGTTTTATTAATTTGTAACAACCTTGAGTTTCTTATGGACAGAATCACCACTTACAATATTATCTTACTTTTTATCGATTAATGAAGCATGCCTCCGAAATTAGGTATATTCGTTTCCAAGAAAATTGAATCAATTTAATTTATGATTGGAAAATAAAATTCGGCTTACGTAATTTTAGTTGGATGTTTGTGAAAGGTTTCCTTAAACTACGGTCCAGTTTCTTTATTTCACTAAACTTTGATCTTAGCCAACAGGCCGAGAAGCGATATTTCTTGATTTCATGTCAACCAAAATTCCATTACATAATTCCATTACATAATACTCGTATTATCCAAGTCATGTAGGTATGTAACGCTTGCCCATTGGAAAATTTTGCAAGTTATATAAATATGTATGTAAATTTAAAGCAGCGACGCCTTCGTTGGTGGCTAGAAATGTTCGTCGAAGTCTCACTTTGTATGAATGAAAATTTGAAATATCGAATGTATCCACCAATGAAATTATGAATGAAAATAATTTTCCGCGAAAATTATAATTCAGAAGTGTACCTACTAATGAAGTTATGAATGAAGTAATTTTCCGCGTAAAAGTACTACATACCTACCTACCTATTATATTATTGATAGAGAATGCAATTCGAATTTTTTGGTATAATCATACTTACTGTACATAGGTACCTATAGTAGGTACGTATGTAGAATTAGTATGGAAAGTAGGTAAGACCAAGACCCTCTCTATACGTTCCTTCAAAGAACTTTGGAAGGGCGTGGTAGAGTGGCAGTATGAGTAGTTAGTTAATAAAAAATGACAAATTTCGTGAATATAGTGTTCACGGGACCCACTAGTCTAATAATAATTGTTATCATACTCGTTTATCTCACCATGTATTAATATAATCATTATGTACTTGACTATAGTAATTATAACGCCTAATAAAAATGTTAATTATAGTCAGGTATTTAATGATAGTTACCGAATAATCTAGAAAACTTAGTTTTACTCGTAAATAATATAATAAGTATTAGCAATATTTCTATTTCAATGAATAATAATTCCTATCTAATTATTGCAATCGGCTAATTTCAAATAAATTCATTGAGTTTCCGCGGATTGACTAATCTCTCTTACAAAATAATCAGCCATTTATAATTTGTTATTGCATTTTAAATTGATTAACTTGGTGTTTATTTCATTTGATTAGTTTGTATTTGCGATTAAAATGCCTCTACTACCCGTAGAGATGTGCCTATGGTTTAGAAGGCAAAGCAGCTATTACTGATTAGGGTATATAGGTATATCTGTGAATAATGGACATTATTAGGTACTATTTGGGCAATCCCGGGTTGTGAGCTTATGTTATCAAAATACGAGTAATATTATAAAACTAAACTTGTACTTAATTTCTCTTATTTGGTTTACAAGACATCTGGCCTAGCTGAATAAGGAATTAAGTTAGTAATTTGTTTGGGTTTTAATTACCGGCTCACACATGACACGAAAGAAGTCATGAGAGATATTAGTAAAGACGGTATCTCATAGGCCACAGAATTTTCCTTTAGGTCATATGAAAATCATTAAAAAATGACCACCACATACTTCATCATAAAATTAATGTTAATCTAATTTTTATAAAAGACAAGAATTCCTGTTGGAAAACTATATCGATGCCATTAAAATTCTGCAAATTTATTTAATCATATTATAATAAATTTCCTTCGTAAGTCTCATAAAATAACTATAATATATTTGTAGTATCATAGAAAAAATATACAAATAATATGTACACCCGGCAACACTGGCGGAAAAAAATACGCTTTTTTGTTTTTCACCTGCAAGTTACAATCAACCAACAACATCAGTAATTTTCCGACATTGCTCAGGAGAGGTTGCGTTCGTTTGCCGGTCGGTGTTGTGTTATCAGTGCGGAAAGATTATAGTAATAAATAAAATACTAAATTATTTGCGTAATATTAAGCAGTAATTCACAACTAATAATATACCTTATAATTATTATTGTTGTATTTTAAATACTTAATTAATCGTTGACTGATTGCTGCACATGCTGCAGGTATTATTAGTATTTTGTGTTCATTTGTACTGAAGTGATGTTGAATTGAAGGCTTTTAATATCAACAATTATTGATAATAATCAAAGTAATCGATTGATGTGTTATCTGTCGTGCACGCTATGTTAATAAATGCATTGTTATTACTTTTCTAAGGGCAGAATGTCATTATTTTATGTGACGATGACTTTAACAACTAGCAATTAACTGATGACATTTCGCAATTATTGTGCTACGTTGCCTTCATAAAGTGATTTGAATTTTGATTGCAAAGTGATTTTTTTAGTCTTATTTTTTTGTGGTGGCAATAGTTTGTGTCTGCCGGGATTCCCTGTTCAAAATGGGAGGGAAATTCAAACCCCTTGTGATAGTACAAGCCTATGAAGTAAGTTCTCTATATTTGTTTCTTCTTTATGATAGCATTGTTCTAGATTCTAGATTACTGAAATTGAAGTTATATTGCATTATTGTGTTATTTTATTATTGTTTGCCTTATGATAAAAGATAAAGATAACACTAACGATCGGCTTTAAATGGCGGGTTCATTGCACTGAATCGAGTGTGATAATCTTATTTGTTGCTCTTACGATATTTGTGCAAAAAGCGATTAGGAATACTTACCTATCACACATAGGCACGCATTATATACTTTATGTACATTATGTACGACATATATATATATATATATATATATATATATATATATATATATATATATATATATATATATATATATATATATATATAAGCACCAAAACAATAATTACAATTATAAGTTGGTATACATAAACCTAGTATTATTATATAGTACAACTTTCTTTGTTTACTAGTACGAAGTCGTTTTCTTAATTCACTTTTGATCATCATATTTCATTAACGAAGCATATTCCATTAATCTGCATCAATAGTCAATACCTGCCAGGGAAAGAAAGAGGAAAGAAATTCGACTCGAATCAAGTCAGAATTCAAGAATCTACGTTTTAGATTTATCAAACAATTGGTTTGATAAATCTAAAACGGAATCCCCGGAACCTCACTTTGTAGAATTGTCCCCCATTCATCTTCGATATTTTGCGAGTGTCCTGGTGCAAGAGTCAGATGTTCGTAATACTCCCAAACATTACATATTTATCTTTGCCCAAACGTTTATGTGACATTCTACACTATTAGACAACTAATATTGATTGATAATTGTCATAAACGATTTATTATTGGGACTAATTGAATGGTTATTGATTCTTATACACCTTGACCTTCCTCATACATACAATAATAATGAAATATAGGTAATATGTAGGTAGATAGGTGTATTGCGTTGTGATAGCCACCTCTAAAAAATAGGATGCGTGTTTGACCCTGGACGTTTACATATGCACATAAATTAGTTGTCTATATAGGTTGTAAGATATTATGTTTGCATAAGATTTTATTGTATATTATAACAACCTTAAAATGATGTATTATGAACGCATCTCACTCCATCATAATATTTGTAATAATTAGTTGACAATATTGATTCTAACTTTTTATAAAAATGCCACTTAAAGAGTTTAATGGACTTTTTCATCGGCGTGCGGAATGCGTGGAATACCTGTCTAATAATAATCGGGCTCAGTTCTGTAACTAATGACATAAGTGCCAGGCGCGAAGCTACCTAAGAACACGATTCCCACCGAGTTACCTTTTGGAAAAAAATGCAGGTATAATAGTGTATAATCTGACGTAATCCCGTAAGAAATGCTAGCCCCGGCTTCCCTTCTGCATAAATCCACCCTTCGCCACTGAAGTGCGTACTAACATAATACCTTTTTGCAATTGTTTCATAGTAAAACAAATTTAAAACACACTTATTTTAGTGAGAAAAAATTGCAGAATTAGACCTTATGCTGGATTTCACCAACTTCTTAGTGAAATAGCGGGGATAGGAGCCATTTATTATTATTTTTCATACAAATTTTTTGCTAAGTGGCCCCTATCTCCGCTATTCCTCACCCAAAAAGTTGGTGAAATCCAGCATTAGTCTACTATACCTAATTCTAATATTCTGCTACAAAATAGGTATAAATTACATACCACGAATTCTTTCACACGTAAAAGTAAAAATAATAATAGATTTAGATTCACCAATTGACCAAATACTTGTGAATTTACACAATTTACAATCTTGCCTGTAATTAGTATAGGTAATTATAGAATTGGCGCCACTTATTATATTCATTCTATATTTATTAGTTAATGATGAAGCAAATAAAAATATGTAATTAGTATTGATTCCAAATTGTAATTAAAAACAGGTTTAATATGGTGGTATTATTCAAGAATCTTCTGTGAAGATCATTGTGAAGAGTCAAGAATCATTCTGAACCCTTGACCTAACATTATTTATTGGATAATATTCAGTAGGTACATTGAAAAATGATCATTTTGATTCGGCCTTCCGGGTATTATTCTCCCGTTGGGGTTTTCAGTTTTGACGATCTTTGCAAGTCTGGTGTAATCCATTCGGTAGACATGGTCACTCCAGAAGCTTCCTCTACTTTTTCCCCACTTTACTATATACGGCATCCGAGAGATTAGCTTAAGCTATTTTATATTATAATCACATTCTGCTGAGGACATGAAACTTTATCAAGCTCATCTTTAACCCTAGACATGTCTATAGTTTTATTAAATATAATTTGCCTCCTGGATAACAAAATATGTAGGTTTCCTGTCAACTTCAGGAGACGTATCATATTAGATTTTTACGTAAAGTGTTCCTTAATTTCCATATAGATATGTGAAAAGTCATTGGCGAAACGAACGACTCCAAGATTAGATCAGCTGTAGTTATACTAGGAATGCGAAATGGTGTAAGAAAATGTGAAAAGTGATGAAATTATTGTAATTTTCTAATATTTACTTAGGAATTAATCAACAGTTATTTCACAAAACATGTGTAGGAAAGTAGGTAAGTCTTCACATTTTGTGCAATAGATTTAACATGTGTAATTGATATTAGTAAATATTAGTATTACGTACTATTCATATTGCTATATTACTAGTAACTAGTATTACCTATGATGAAACAGTCTCGGTGTTCCGTAGGTTATTGTTTCTTTCTAGTTGCTTGTATTATTGTTCCATTTGACCGGCTCTTGCCAGTTAGGAATGATACCTACTATAAGAGTAATGATTGTATTTTATAACATAATGGTTTGTTTCTTCTTCCAATCTTCTTTCGCACCGTCCACTCGTATACGAGTATAATCTTTTGTTTCTATGGAATATGAATCTTTTCCTTATTTTCTCGAATAATCCAGTGAAAACGACTTCGACCTCTTCCACATACATCATCCTCGAAAGGATTATCTTCCAGACTGTGTACCTTGAAAACCAGCTCTCCTTTCGTCACCTATTTAAGTACTTGACGAGTGGTGGTCATTCAAAATATTTAGCAAATCATCCCACACGACTTTCGACCAACAATGTCCCACATTTTCTTTAAAATATTACGAAATAGCGGAGAGATTATCTCTTGCAAAAGGGTCGTCAATGAAATGAGTAAATAACTATTTGACGATTAAAATTTCCTTGATTTGATGGACAATCATCCATTCTCCCTATACTATTGTAAGACACCAGATTTGATATTTCAGGACAATCAAAGTGCCCCCATTAATTAGATATAAAAATGATTTTGTAATCTATAATGCAATTTGAAATGTATTGATGACGCTGTGCTTGTAAATGTAAAGTGTATCTAATGTCATTACAAGTCACAGCCTATTTGTTGCGATAATTAATATTTTAATTGTTTTATAATAGACGTGTCGTTATTCAATAACATTGCTATATAATTAAACTCTCCTAATTATAATAAATTTATTTACAAATACCGGATTTTCATGACACGCTATTGAGTATAGAAATATCGCTCCATATTAACTTAATAAGAACTTGTCCAATAAGAATGAAAGTGTAATGTAATAGAATAATTTCTGTTTTTTCCTGGGGTTAACTGAAAGAAATCGCAGTTCTGCGATAAGTTCGCCCTATTGAACAACGTTTTATAATTTGTACTGTGTCCATTTTTTTATATTTATATGTATTTGTTGTTTACTTTAAGTTTAAATAAATAAATAAATAAAAAAATAGTCCAGTCAGAATAAACACAAAGCAGCTCCACGCTTCGATGGAAAGTTGTGGGGTTGCCTGGATTTTATTAATTCTATACATATTTTGGGATGCTGAATCCGAATCCGAGATTTACCAACAAAATTTCGTGACGGAACATGGCGGAAATGAAAAAAATTCTGAAAATTTCATTTTCGGGCGATTTCTTTGTTAGAACTCGAAAACTGACAACTTTTGTAAGCTATCTTTCTACGCAAAATGTATTCGTCAGAAACTGAAAAATTTCGCAATTTTTCTCACATTTCGCCATGTTGCATCACGAAATGAAAACCTCGGATTTGGATTCAGCAACCCAAAAACGTATAGAATGAATGAAATCCAGACTACCCCACAACTTTCCATCGAGAAATGTATCTAGACTGGACTAGAATATAGAACGTCATTCCCATCATATCGCTCACAGATTTTAAAAAACTCGTGTATAATGTGGAAAAATCTTCTCTGGTGTGTTTCCATTAGAAGTATATGATGGCGATGGTCCATGGTAATTACCGTAATATAGTAATGATGCAATTTCATGATATTAATTTATTACTATGATGTAATAATTACCTCACTGATGTCCTCTTCTCTCACTTCAAGTGACCATTCATTACTACTACAGGCATCACCATCACAGTATATGGACATCCCATTCGCAAACGATGGGGTAACAATCAAATACTTCATGTGTATAAACACACTCAACAGTGTCTTTGCGCAAATGTTTGTATTACATTCAGAAGGGGAGACAAACTTCATTGCTAAAAAAATATGAAATATCTAATGTAAGTTTTACGAAAACCTTTTTCTATGGGTCACTAAGAAAATGACAAAAAAGAGTAAGGGAGGTATTCTTCAACCCAGCTATCGCACGGGTAAAATATACATGTTAAACTTTTGAACCTGTGAAAATACTTTTTTTTGTAAGATCTTGCATACTTACTTATCGAAAAGTTTTTGGGGTCCACTTATTTAGTTTAATAATTGCGAACGTTGTAATACTATATTGTTAGAGTGCTAATACAA
Organism: Ceraclea dissimilis; assembly: GCA_963576895.1. Lineage (NCBI taxonomy): Eukaryota > Metazoa > Arthropoda > Insecta > Trichoptera > Leptoceridae > Ceraclea > Ceraclea dissimilis. The sequence continues at coordinate 5,700,945 of OY756360.1, forward strand.
ATCAATATCAAGTGAATATCTCCTTCAGGCATAACGATGTAGTTATGTTTTCTTTCTGTATTTCTTTAAGTTCATCTTCATGCAGTAAACTTAGATTTAAACCTACGATACACTTGCGTGTTACTCTTATCTCTGGATCTGGTTAAATTACCGTTAATTATTAACTGAGGTATTTGTTATCCCGCTAACTTCACTCCCTACTGGAATTCATAATAGCACTACTGCTTCATACATACAGGTGATGATACCTGTCATTATACGTAATCAATAGTTTTCTATATTTATAAACCACTTGAAGCTACTGGAACACAGGTTACATTGATGTATAACAATCTTCACAATAATGTATGGCAGGTAGGTACTAGATTCACATAACATAACATTACGAACTGTTCAAGGGGCGATCCGCGATATGCTCTGAGCAAAAATCGTTCTTCAACATTTTCAATTTTTGTATAAGAGAGTGTAAGTGCAAAATACCAATAACTACTCGTAATCTTGAAAATCGATCACAGTTTATTTTATAAAAAGAGACCCAATATCAAAAAAATAAGTGCTGGAGTCATAGCTTCTTCTTACCTTAAACATTTCATCACCAAATTACAGCATTACTATATCTAACAAACTGTGGGAATAATCCCATCTTTCACTAAATTCCAGAGGTAACTTTGAAATTATTTTTTATCGTCAAAATTTACAAGAATCGTTATTCATGTTCCCAGTTAGGTATCCATGTTTTAAGTCCTAGGAGGATCTTTAGTATTATCTGAGTAATTTTCCTTTCCCCCTCATAATATTCACATGTATATTGTATACTTGTATAGCCTGGCAAAGTCACGTGATTCTATATAAAACGAGTTGAGACAAAGTGCATACAACTGGCAGTACTGGCACCTATCAATCGCATGTACCATCTTCTAACGAGTTTGTGCAACGGATATTGAAAAACACAACAGCATTCGTTATTTTATTATTTCTCGGTAAAATAATGACTTGTGAAGGTCGTTAAAACCAGTTCTTACAATTGGTTTTTTCCAAAATGTATCTATTACTCAGATAAGTCGGTAGTATAGATTTCTCATTAGAAAAAATGTAAATCCATGTTTATCAATGTGAATATTGGTTAATAATTTATTTCGCCATCTCATTTGTAAAAAAAATCTAGGTACTTTTAGATTAATTTTGACATGTGTAATCTAACTGATAAAATATGAATAATAAAGCCTGTGCTAATTGAATATTTTCAGGACTTAACACAAATACTTCAATTGATTATTACAAGTCTTAAGATAACATATGAATTGTTTACTAAAAGATTGTAATGTTGTATGGAATGCCTAAATTTTAATTAATTTATTTTTTAACTCTAATAAAGCCCCATTCTTTGACATGATGCTTCCATATTATATCTAGGTACTATATATTATTATTCTATGATTATAACTGGTGTAAGATGTGACGGTAATTCAAAATTATTAGAAACCAAGAGAGGTCCCAGTAAATTAAATTGAAAAACTAATTTATTTGTATTCAATTGCTTATTTCATGAGAACTATTGATACTAAAATCTGGTGATATTTTCTACCGAATTTCATATTACCTACATAAAATAATAATACCTATGTTAATCTTTAGCCAGAAAATCGGAAAAATCGTAGTGTGCTAAAGGGAGAACTTTTTCTTTAGTCTCTTTTTAACGAAAGGTTTTTGATATAAGTAGGTATGTAAGGTTCGTCGATGGCACAAATCACCCAGCTCGGGTGGATTGCTTAATTAAAAAAGGGTGAACTTATAAGCAATGTCTTACAGTCAACCCGACTACATCAGTTTAACAATATTGTTTTTTTCTTTTTTGTCACCCCGTTTCTCTCTACCGCTGAATATAGGCCTCTACGAATGTTTTCCAATAATCTGAGTTTTGTTGGTGTTGCCTAGTGTGTATATTGGCAATATGATGAATGTGACGCAAATAGTTGTTATAATTATAAATTTGAGCATTTTCCGCATTTTCGATACTCAGGGCGTGTGTTTATTATCTATCTACTCTTTATTGATTAATGAACAACGGCTTACGGGTTTGATTTATCATCTTAAATAATTACGTCAGCTAGGATATATGGACCGTAGGTTTTGTATGACATGTGTATGTATTTATGTTCGCATTATACCTAATGATATTTGTATCAGTAGATATCCATTTACACCAAACCTGTGTAAAGTTGTCTCCTTGGTGTTTAGTAATTTGCGATGATTGTTGGCCATGAAGACAATTTTTTCTAAGACAGAGTTTTCATAGTCATAGAATCCGTTCTCTCTCTCTCTTTTTAGGCAAAGCGCCCGGTTTCGAGTGATACATGAGAATCCCTTTTCACCGTACGCTATTGTGAATACTATTTTTATTTTACAGTTTGCACTGAGTTACTTACATAAGTTTGAGGTAGATATATTGCACTTTACAAATCAGCCTATTCTGTGATCTGTGACATTATTTTGCAAGCTTTATTTTATTTTATTTACATAGCGTTCATATTGTATTCGCAGATACTTAGTTACTATCTCTATTGTTGTTGTTGTAATATTTCGATTATTCATAGGCATTCCGATTCGATAGAATGATCATGCGGGTAGGTACCCATCAGTACTTACTAAGGTAGGTCTAGGTACATTATCATAAATAATCTATCAATACATCACATCGTTCACTCACATGGTATGGCATAGATATAAAGGGAAATGGATGTATGGTAGACACATGATAGATACATCACCTAACAATATTATGTTACTTTGACAAATTGATTAATAGCGTATAGTTGGTAGGCATGCATGAATACCTACCATGATACAGGGTGTTGCCTTCCGAATGTGAAGAAATAGGGGTGATGAAGGGTAAATGAAATAAAATAGGTTTATTGAATGCATGACAAAAGATTAACCACTTTGGAGATTTTGTTCTTTCGAAAATAAAAGAGTAAGGAATTTTCATTCTTAGATTATTTGTAAATGAGTTATTCAACAAGATGTTATTACCCGGATGCGAAATTACTAGGTACGTACATGCGAGAAACTCCGAAGTCAGTTTCTAATTGTGACTGCCCTAATAAATTGCCCATTTATGCCCACTCACCGTAACCACATCTAAACTTTTAGAAACATTCACAATTATATATATAAAGGACAACGGGATTAATTTATCAAAATTAAATAAGGTTTTTCACGCATATTGGGTCGCAGCAATGCCTCGATATAGAAGGCATTGGTCTCAGGTAAACAACAATTATATGGCTTGGAAAATTGCGAACAATATAGGAAAGCCCCAGAACAGACTCGGAGCGATAGTGAGGCAGCGCGCTGCCTCACTATCGAGTCTGTTCTGACGCTTTCCTATATTGCTCATTTTAAAGAAATGGGTCTGAGGAAATGTAACCCTTGTTGACAACTTTGAGGCTTTGGAAGTTACTCTGTAAAACGCAGTGAGTATAGTGCAAGTAGAGTAATGATGCATATTTAGTTGTATAACATCACTTACGTCAAGCATAGATTTAATGAGTATTATCATATTTTTTATCTGTATACAGAGTTGCTATTATTAGATTGTAGTGAGAGATATTCTGTTGTTTGACGTAGAATGTCTGTAGGTGTCGTTTCATTAAATACATACACAAATATTGATAACGACATGTTATTACTTTTCATTGGATAAGTGAAGTGATTTTTTTATCTTTTCTTTGCTGATGCATGAAACGGAAAGGTAAATATTTCACTGGAGCATTCTTCTTACAGAAACATTCCAAATTTAATTTGGTAGTTTCTAAAATTTAAATTTTCCATCCATATTATCACACCCGTCCAATCATTCGTATATAGTCACACCCACAGTAATGATGGGTAAGCATAAGCAAGGCAGGCGATATTGTCTAAAGCTAGGGTGGCCAACCCGCGGCCCGCGGGCCGCATGCGGCCCGCCGAGGGTCTAAATGCGGCCCGCGAAGCCGTCTTACAATACATATAACAGTATGTATTGCCTGACAGAAAGACAATCAGATTCGTCACTTCACCCATTTTCCCTTAAAAATTTCGCCTGCGGCGCTATTTTGGGTAATCTTTTAAATTACAAAATGTTTTTCACACATTTTGTTGCGAGCCTTCTCCAATCAGTTTTGCAAGAAAAAATCGCCTGCGGCGCTACTCCACTTTTTTAGGTCATAGCAATATTATAATTTCTGGTGCCAACCCCCCCCCCCCCGAGACGAACCTATGTCTTATTTTTTTTTGTTTCAAAAAATTGGTTGTGCGGCCCGGTAAGCCATCTCATTTTAAGAATCTGGCCCGGCTGCTGAAAAAGGTTGGCCACCCTTGGTCTAAAGTGTTTTATCGAGTGATACAATGTACCATGACCATAAGTTCTATCTATTCCCGCGCAGTCGAATCTTAGGTTGGTAACAATAAGGGAAAGAATTATCCGAGATTACCTGCGATCATTTTATATGCCCTTTGAACAGTCACACAAATACTGGCGCCGCGAATGAAGCACCGACTGTATCTACGACTTTACGAGTTCTTTCCCAGCAAAAAATATTTTATTCTACAGTTACACATGTCGGAAGAACCTTTTATTATGACATGGTATCAGAGGTATAAACACTAGTATAAAATATAAGATACTAGTGTTTATACCCGGTGGCCGGTGACAACTGGCAATCGTATTTTATACACAGAAAATTTCACATAATCAGCGCAAAATGGGATTTAAAATTACTGATTACCGCAGGCGCAAATTAATAAAACACAGTGTCGAATTCTATACAGGGTCCCCAATATGTAGTTGGATATTCGATCTCCAACTGATTGAAATTCCAATCGAATTTAATAATAGTTTTTACGTGTTGTGGGTATGTGTTCGCGAAGCTCGTTGCATCTGAGTGGGGGTCCCAGAACCAGATAATAACAGAAAACAAAATATTATGGAGTTGACTTCAATATGGATAATGGGAATTTGACTATATTACCTATTATTTCTATTGTATATTTGCCACGAATCTTCCGAATCTATGACTGAAGTTGCTGAGCGAGGTGAATGAATTATTGTACCTTACATAGTTCCAATATACGTACATACAAACATGTTAAGATTATAGTTGTAGAATGTAGATGGGAGGTAAGGTAATGTAATAGATGCATCCGACAGCATGACCTTCTAGTATGATATGTAAAATTACTTCTAGTCATGCAACCACGATAACATCCTATTGTTTTATGAATGGAATTAATATCTACCTTGCTTATTATATTACTAGCTGAGTTACCCGTGCTTCGCAACGGCAAATTTAACAAACCAACCCGGCATACTTTATAGGCTTTAACTAGACAAAATGTGACAAGATCTGAATTTCTTTTCCAAAGCTTTTTCATACGATACCACACTCGACCCCACGCAACCCTTGTATCCCCTCATCATCATGGCATTTCCTAAGAAAAGCTTTTTCTCCAAAAACCGGCGACGTTACAACATAGCCTATATTATCGCAAATTTTATTCTAAATTTTCGCAGCAATCCATCGTAAAATGCGGGGGAGTTATGCGAACACTTACAAAAATCAGACTTTACTTTATATGTATAGATTAAGACATATTACTTATTAGTTATATCAAGTTATATTCATAGGGCTTGACTGAGTGTAAGGAATCGTAGTACTATTGTATTTACTTTATAAACATGTTCAGTATTTTGACCCATGATTCTAGGTGTTAGTTAAAATGAAACAGAGCAAAACCCACATCCACCTATGTATGTAAGTAGTAAGTGCGAAGATACTCATTCGCTCCCCCAATTCAAAACTAGGACATCTTAAAAAAAAGTGAAAATGAGTTAAATATGAGGTTCGATAGGATTTTTAAAGCTCTATCTTTCGTAATTTTTGGATTTTCAAAATTCAGTTTTTTTAATACTTTAAAAAAAATATCCTAGTATGACTCTGAACCAAATGTTTCAACAAACTCACTTCAAAACTCAGACATGTTAAAATGTCTTAGTGACGTCACTGAAATACATTTTATTCCCATGGAATTCAATCTATAGTTTATAATTAAGATATTATAAGCATAGCTAGTGCCTTCCAGATTAGTTAACTGAAATAAAATTACAGATAATTTGGTATATAAAAAAATTACATTACTTTTTCAGTAGTATGAAAATAGATCCACATAATAAATCCACTACCTGAGCTGGATCAAAACTCAGACAATCAGACATCTTAAAAAAAATAATAAAAAAAAATGTTTTCATAATTCAAATGGACTCATTTGGTTATAAATCATTAGATGAACTGTTTCTCTATCAAAAACTGTGCTTTTATTAATTTAATTAATTAAAAGTATGATTTCACTATAGAAAACAATAGGAGAAATCCTGGTACAAAACAAGGACATGTTAAAATTTAAAGTATAAAAAAAAGTTTTTAATATTTTTTTCTTTAAAATCTGATAAAACACCCATTTTTATACCAGAAAAATATTATACGAAGAAAAAATATATGATAATTACAGTTTGGTTTATGATTATGTATTGCCAAAAACTTAAATGTCATTTATCTCAAAACATAGTGTGTTCAAGATGTCCTACTTTTGAACTAGGGAAGCATTGTGTGCAATTCCCATCGAGTTACCCTTTGATTTAGGGTGATGAAATAATCGGTATAATTTCTGTCACTTACCCTGAATGATGAAGGAACGCTAATTCCTGTGTCATCCAATCCCTGATTTAATACAACCCTCAACGTTCACAAAATGTCCTTATATACTAATACAATTTCCTATATACTACAGTTACGTATTTACTACGTACTAGAATTCTTAAGGCGTAAACATAAAACAGCATAATTGACATGCAATGCCCGCCAGCTTCTAGCTTTTCTACTACAGAAATCCATGACTCTTCGATGTAATATTATCATAAGATGAAATTATTTAGCGGACACATTTCTTTTTTATTTCCTCATTCCGAAATCGTGCATTTCTTCCTGTAATGGTCCAATAAATTTGATTACATACAGTTACCTTTATTAATTTTCATATGTCCACATGCGATCCAACTATTTACAACTGTATTCTGTATTGTTATCATTCGTGATGACTCTATCAAATAAAACAATAAAATATAATAGCATTAGGTATCATTAAAAAGCACGAATTTGCAATAAATTTCTTATCATACCATGGGATGGGGACAACATAAAATACCAGAAACTAATAATGTGATTAAAATAAATAATACTTAAATAAATAAATAAAATCTTACTACCTTATCTGCCAACCAAGCACATAAAATAGTTTTAAAATATTAGCAGTTTTGACGGTGATATACCAATACACGCCAAATAGAAAAAACAATTTTATTTTTTCTGCTAAATTTGATACAAATATTGGTCTTATACCAAAAAGTGACTAAAACGCTGCATATATTACACACAATCAGTAAGCGTACCTACTCATTTTTCATTCAAAGTCATGAAAATATTCACATATGTCACTCTCCTGTAAACCTTGACATTGTAGGTAGACATTGGTAATTTCATTTTCCCCATGTGTTCCTAATGGACGTGGCTACTAAATAACAAAAACATTTTAGGGTTTACATGATCTATCGTGATAATTTTTCGCGAACATGTTTTTCAAAAATGTGAGCTAATAAAATTATTAAAGAAGTAACTATCGAATCTAATTTTAATCACAGTTGAAATTAAGAAATTCCTTTATTATTTTTAACACGGAAACCAATTTGTTGTTAAAGTAATAAAACGGTAAATTCCTAGAGACATTATGAAAATATTATGATTATTATTTTATTGAATACGTAATAGATATCATCTTGATAGAATAGAATGTTTTAATGGGGAAATACCTGTACAATATTTGTTTTAAAATATAATTGGTAATTACGTTACAATGTGATTAACTTTTATTTATTCATGTTTGCGATACTGACACGACAATCTAAATAAGTTCCTACTTTGCAGACATCGGAATAGTTTTGCTATTCACCTATATTTATCTATTTATTTCATACAAGTACAACACAAACACTGATTACATATAGAAATAATTGGACATGGATTACCTATTTAAAGAATTCAATCAGCGACCTAATTAGGTTGTAAAAAAATCAATATTATATCGTCAACAAATAAGAAATTAGAAGCTAATCTAAGATTTAATATATAAAAGTCAAAAGAAGAGAACAAAAAAACAAACCTTGAAGAATACCAAGTATTGTCTTTTTCAATTGGTACGGAGTGACATTGAAAATGTCGACGTCGCAAAACTTGTCGTTCAAATTCCTCATCGCTCTGTGTAAACAGAAACCAGAAGACGTTTGTTTCTCAAAAAAAATAGGTAACAATTTTTGAACAAATCAAACCACCCCACAACTTTCTTGCTAAAAACACAATTTTACTGGACTGCATAACTAGCAGGCGCGAAGCTATACTGAAGAACACGATTCCTATCGAGTTATCTTTGGAAAAAATGATAGGTATAGTATAATAGTGTCTAATCTGACGTAACCCCATAAGAAATGTTAGCCTCGGCTTCCCTTCTGTAGAAATCCACCCTTCACCCCTGATACCTAGTTACGTATTCCGTCTAATTTTTCTCATCCTTGCAGAAGAATTATGCGTTAAATAATTTTGGAATAAATTTGTTTCGTCGTATTATTTCCGTATTTCGTTTAAAGAAATTGTCCAATGAATGATTTACAGAGTACAATGTGTTATCAGTTAGAGCTAGGTATGAATTATACTGAACAGCACACAGCGAAACAGGTAATCATAATTTCACACCTTTATAATAACCAATGAACAATAAACAATTGCATTACACAATGAGGTAAGCGCATAGGTTCACAATTATTATGTTCTCAGTTGTAGGTGGGTTGGTATACGTATAGGTATACTCGTACACATTAGCTTATCAGGTACAACACAGTTCACAATATCTACAGTATTCTAGAATACGTACATCCACCTTTCAGAAAATAAGTTAAATGTTTTATAACAAATAGATACCTACTGATTAATTATCACTTAGCTCACATCAACAGATATACGAATATAATATGATGTATTATTTTTTCTACCAGCAATTACTAGTAATAAATTAATTTCAAGAGATTATGATGGAAACTGATTATGAGAGATGGAAAAATATATAACATTATTTCGATGTCCATGCGGTGGTTTCGATTTTTCAATGGAAACAATGATAACTTACACCTCGTAATGTCTAATAACGTTTATGACTGATTCCATTCAATTCATTTCATCAAAAATTTGAACAGAAAATTCAGTCTATGTCTAAAATCACGAAGTTACGCGTTAGGGTTTTCTCCTCTTTAATTGCGACATTCCGTCTTTTGAGGGCTTTTTTGGGCATCCTTCTCCCCTCTGTTTTCCCATCTAGGGCAACGTTCCACTATTTCAAAATATATATTTATGTATGTCAGAAAACACATCTTGAATTTCCAGGTTTCTGATTCTGGGTAAATGAGGTCAGTGTAATTAATATTACCTATTAAGGTGGCACGATTTAATGGACGATACAATATAACGTACTCTACCCTATATTCTTAAAATCGTTTTTTCGATGAGTCGATCGATTTACTATTTTCATTGCACATTTCTTATTACGTTATGATATTATTATGTGACGGCATTTTCCCGTGAGAAATATTGTTTTGTATAAATATTTTCACTTTGATCTTATTATGAAGAATGGTGTCAACTATGGCGAACCTATTGTTCTATACAAATACCATGTAATGGGGTGTAATGCTGCTCGCCTCCATGTGGTGCACCCTGGATAACGCTGAATGAGTATGCAACTGTTGGCCGCCAGACAATCGATGATCTCCTGGCTAAAAGAAACATCACGATACGAGAAGAAGTCAAAGAAGTATAAAGTTAAAACGAATCTAGAAATCTTATTGAAATGAATGCGAAACGAACAAAGTCTACAAACAATCTCTCAAGGGGCCCTTCACAGGACCGTATGACAAGAGATCTCGGACCTAGCATCCGTATCTGCCAACTGAACATAGAGGGCATCAGCCACTCTAAATGTCAACTACTAAGTAGAATTCTAACTGAACACCAAATTGACGCAGTCGCTATACAAGAAACACGTGCAGATAGTGAAGAACATCTTAACCGACGTGGAAGTATACCCGGCTTTGACCTCATTGGCGCCACCTATCACCGCTTCTATGGTGTGGCCACATATGTAAGATCAAACATCGAGGACGTCCATCTTCTATCCACCCTCAGTAACGACGACATACATATTGTCAATGTCAAAATGGGTGAAACTATTATATGCAACCTGTACAAGCCCCCTTCAACCACCTGGCCAAGTGGAGTCATTGAGGCCCACCCTCACCCAGCGGTATACATTGGCGACTTTAACAGTCACCACACTCAGTGGAAGTACAGAACCACTGACCAGAACGGAGAGATCCTTGTGGGCTGGGCCGAGGACCATGACATGAGGCTCATCTTTGACGCCAAAGAGCGTGGATCATTCAGATCAGCAGCCTGGAACCGGGAGTCCAACCCGGACCTATGCTTTGTCACCACAGAGAATGGCCATCCAATGTCCTGCACTCGTAGGATCCTCTCTGACTTTCCCCATAGCCAACACCGCCCGGCACTTGTAGAAACTGGTATAAAAATCCCGCTGATAATCTCACACCCCAAACCAAGATGGAACCTCCAGAAAGCTAACTGGAAATCCTTTTCCGACGACCTGGACAGATGCCTCGGGTGGATACCACCGAAAGGCTCAAATTACAAAAGATTTGTGGGTGCAGTAATCAGCACAGCCAAAAAACATATTCCCAGAGGCTTCAGAAAACAGTATATCCCTGGATGGAGCGAGAGGAGCGAGGAACTTTATGAGGAATACCTCCAAAGTGGCGAACAGGAGATTGCCGAAGACCTGCTGAACAGCCTGGATGCCTCCCGCCGCCAGAAATGGATTCAAACTGTAGAAACACTGGACTTTAAAACCTCGAGCAGGAAGGCATGGTCTCTGCTGCGTAAACTGGGTGGTAGCAACTGCCCAAAAGGGGCTGAATCACTAATCACCCCGAAAGAAGTGGCAACACACATAGCCCTCACATCTAGGGTCCCTAGCGAAAAAGAACACACTAGAAAGATCAAACATGAGCTTAAACTACTGAAAAGATCACTCAAAAACGATGGAACCATGTCTGCTCCGTTCACAATAGAGGAAATATCAAAGGCAATAAAAGATATGAAGCCCGGAAAAGCCCCTGGATATGATGGGATCCATTCGGAGTTTTTGATCCATTGCGGCAAATATGCAATAAAATGGCTGACCCTCTTCCTAACAGATATAACAAAGACAGGAAACATACCTGATAAATTGAAGCGAGCAAAGATTATCGCACTGCTAAAACCAGGAAAGCCGCCTGACGAAGCTAAAAGTTACAGACCCATTGCCCTCTTAAATACCACCTTCAAACTACTTGAAAGAGCAACATACAATCGAATCGCTCCCCAAATCCTGGAGAAGATACCGGTGGAGCAGGCAGGCTTCCGTCCAAATCGCAGTTGCTGCGACCAAATACTGGCGCTAACCACATTCATTGAAAGTGGCTTCGAAAAGAACTTGAAGACGGGCGCCGCCTTTATAGACCTCTCCGCTGCTTACGACACGGTCTGGAGACAGGGGCTGGTTTATAAATTGGCTAGAATAATACCCTGTAAGGCAACCATATCGCTAATTGACAGCATGCTCACCGGCAGAACTTTCACAGTAACAATGGGATCTTTAAAAAGTGGCGTCAAAAAACTGAACAATGGCTTACCGCAGGGCTCTGTCTTGGCCCCGCTCCTCTTCAGTCTCTACATTGCAGATATGCCAGAAACTAAATCACGTAAATTCGGATATGCCGATGACTGGACCCTGGCGACTCAACACCACAGCTTTGAAAAGGCTGAACGTGATCTCACATCGGACCTAGAAGCAATGAGTAAATACTTAAGAGACTGGAGACTTATACCTAATGCTTCCAAGACAGAGGTCTCCTGTTTCCACTTGAATAACAGGGAAGCTAAAAGAGAGCTCAAGGTGGTCTTTGAGGGAAAAACACTCACTCACAGTAGTTTCCCGAAATATCTGGGAGTCACCCTCGATAGAACACTGTCCTTCAAGGAACACCTCAGTAAACTAGCAGCAAAAGTGAAGACAAGGAACAACATCATACAAAAACTCTGCGGTACCACATGGGGATCTACAGCGGAAACATTACGCATATCGGCACTAAGCCTTGTCTACTCGGCAGCTGAATATGCATCCCCCGTATGGCTGAACAGCTCCCACACTGGCCAGGTGGATACCCAGTTAAATTACACCATGCGCATAATTACGGGAACCATAAGATCCACGCCCACGCACTGGCTGCCCGTATTAAGTCACATCCCGCCACCTGATCTCCGAAGACAGAATGCTCTAACCAGGGAATACACCAAACTCGCTGAGAATCCTGCAATGCCAGCCAACACAGATCTTGACCACCTTCTGCAGAGAAACAGACTCAAGTCCAGAAACCCTCCACTTCGAACAGCGTCTAACCTACTCGAAAACCAGTATAACATCACGGAGGCATGGACCACTGAGTGGCAAAGCTGCACGGGAAACACACCATCCAACTCCCTGCCCTGCATTACAGAGACGCCGCCTGGATTCAATCAACCGAGAAGGATCTGGTCGGCCCTAAACAGAATCCGAACTGGTCATGGCAGGTGCGCAGATTTTTCCCACAAGTGTGGATGGCGAGAGTCCCCTGAATGCGATTGCGGAGCCGACAGGCAGACCATTCAACACATAGTTACCGGGTGTGCACTCAGAGCGTACAGTGGCAATGCATCAGACTTCCTAACCCTTAGCGACGAAGCAATACAATACATAAGAAATCTAGATTTAAGTCTCTGACAAGCAGTTCACTCTGCGCTTTTGACTTTATTTTTACACTTTGACATAACGAATGTTATATGGTAAAGGCGTGATGTTGGCCATACGATAAATGACCATGTAATAGACTCACAATTAATCATTATTGATGGATGTGATTTAACATCAATTTATTGTTATTTATATGTATGTATAGGTAGATTGAAGGTATATACAAAGTATGTATAGGTAGATTGAAGGTATATACAATCCAATCCATGCGACCATTCTTGAATTTCATATCATGTTGTATGATTGCAGCGAAAACAGAAAGTTTTTTTCGGGTGATCTATTATTATTATTATAACGGATAATTTATGGCGCCGTTTCATGGATCATCCATCTCAAGGGCGCGGGAAACTGGTCCTGAAGAGCGACGTCTTCAGCTTGCTCCTGAAAGTTGTGACGGCCTGGTCGCTGCGCAAATCCACGGGAAGCTATGCACATTACACTTCCAAACAGTTTCTTACACTGTGTGTTACATGCCTAGACTCTCCACACACGCCAGGAAGTTTAGCAACCGAATGTTAGCTCCTGAACTTCCTGACGTGTGTAGTGAGCCCAAAGAGATATCATATTAAGTACACAAAGAGATATCATATTAAGTACATATATTATGTCGCTGAGTGAGCCTTACTGCTTGCACACAATTTTCGTGTCCGTGGTGAAGTTACCAGATAACAGAAATTTTCCTGAGTCGAATTTTAGCAGTTTACCAGAGTAACAGGAAAATTTGAAAATGTCATGTATTTTTAAACAGAAAGTGTAAAATAAATCAAAATTAAAATATAATCGAGTAGTTTTTCACACAAATATAAACTTGTGTCGAGATATTGATCGAAAAATCATCAGGTGATGATCGGAGGTTTATTTTTTGACGTACGTAACAGTAATCATTAAGTAATCATAATGTTTTCACTTGTCCTCTTCCCCTTTTACTTCCGCATTCTCTTCTTACCATATTTTATCCACATCCGCAAACGTTAAATTAATAAGGCAATCGTTGAACAAATTGTTATTAGGTACTGACACTAACAATCATGTCCACAGTATGTTATATTATTAGTTCTTTATTCATTAACCATTCATTGTTGTGTTTATTTGTTTCCAAATCATTAGTTTATTGTATTCAGTGATTGATGAGTTTTATTTAATGACCGAACATTACTCGTTCATAAACCAAAGAAAGTTCCCACAAACTTAAGTAGGTACTTGCCTACAAAAGTGCTGTAAGATGACATTCGTTTGTCACATAAAATATCAAGGGCATTTTAGTAGATATTACCTACTTTTGCGTACATTTGTGGTAAATTTTATCTACTTTCATTTTGCGTTGAAAGATAACTCACAAAAGTTGTCAGTTTTCGAGTTCTAATAAAGAAATCACCAGAAAATGAAAATTTTCGCCATTTTTTTGCATTTTCCGACATGTTCCGTCACGAAATTTTGTTGGCAAACCTCGGATTCGGCACCCCAAAAAACTTATACTATATTAGAATGAAAGAAATCCGGACTACCTCACAACTTTCCATCAAAGAGCTGCTTTGAGTTTATTTTGACTGGACTAATAACGAATTTTGTATAAGTGTGACGATTGGAACGTGACAGCGTTACAGAGTCATTGATTAGCAAACCTAAAATGATGCCTAAAATGTCATATTTTAGCGTAACTATTTTTGTTAATTTGGCATTTCTATTTTTTTTTCAGGATCGTCCATTCAATGCGTACAATGGAACCACAACAACTCCAAAGCCACAAAATGCAATTCAGCAGAATGGAACCAAGTCAGATGGAAACAGAAAATCAATCGAAGCAATGGGAACCACAGCTTATCAAAATGGAGCCAAGGACAATGGTGTAAAACAAAATGGCTTCCCACAAAATAGTGTCAAGTCTAATATAACTAATTTCAATGGAATTAGTGAAAATGTATTTAAGCAAAATGGAGTGAATTCTTCTGAGGAAATCAATAAGAAACCTCTCGTGAGAACTGTAAACCAAACTGTAAAGACAAATGGAATCCAGAGGAAGAGCTTTAAACCACCTGGACAACCTCCACCACCTCCTCCAGTGAGTATAACATCAATAATTACATTACCAGATTGTGTATTACTTTGCTAGTTAGTCATCTGAGAATAACAAGATCACAACTAAAATATGAGAACATCATAAATTCTAAATATCGCGGTCCATAGGTATTTGTCCCTTGTATATATTTTGATCCCCTATACCAATGACAGTGTTGTATTTGTATTCTAGTGTTGGGATCACTGAATGCTGAATGTGGTCGACATAATTAAGTAGACAGTAATCACATTTTGTTCTTTTCATATTATTGTTTATTATAATCCATTTATCAAGGTGTTGTTAACTTCCAGATGCCTGATCAACATAATAAAATAAAACAAGATGTTATTAGTAATGGAAAGCCTTCAATGCAACATGCGAAACCTAAAGCACCCCCTCCACCACCCGTAAAGAAGATGCAGAATGGATCAATCCTTAAACCAGATATTCTACCAGACAGGCCGCCATCAACACCTACACCAGACTACGATACATCTTCTCTCGTTAAAGTCATTAGTAAACCAAAGTTAATCAAAACCACATCAGATGCGGTTGAAATGGAATCTTTAGAATCATTCAAACTAACTAATCCGTCTTCTCCTACTCCGAGACCGCCAAATACATATTTCATGAAACAGCCAACAGGCACGCTGACAATGAAAAAGGCAAATCCATTAGTATCTGTTACGATTGGTGAATATCCGACCAATACGTTCCGAAAGCAACCTAACAAATTAGGATTTTTAAATAATAATGGTGACGCGGTCGACGGTAATACATCCAACGACGAACCAGTTGGGAGTAGACTGCAATCAGAACTCGCACAAACCTTGTCCAGGTCTAACTTAAAGAAGAAGACTGAAAGTGTAAGTATATTCACTAAATAAGGGATTATAATTACAGATTCATTTTATTCCACATTGTTAAACTTTCTTTCGAGTTTCTAGAACACTAGACTCGAGAAACTTTGGAAGAATATCTGTTAATGCCCTACGTAATTTACAAGCATAATATTTAGTAGGAAGTAATTAATGTAATTGCCCCCACATAAATAAAATCTACATCTTTAAGAAGTTTATGAATATAATAATATAAGATAATGACTGGTATAGTTTTGTAAATAAAACAAATCACTTGTATATAAAGTTGCCGCATTTGACTTCAACCATGACAGCTTGACATACCAGTCTCTTTCTTCTCTCTGTTTAATTAATCACTCATTTGCTTGAGGAATGCATGATGTTATTATTAGATTAGGTATTATTGCTGCCTGTTCATTGTTACATTGCTTATGTCATGCAAATAATACATATAGGTAAACTGTAAAAAATGGCACTCGAAAATATTATGTCCTCCATTAAAAACAATTTATTTGCAACTCTTATTTTTGGGAAATCAAAAATCTACATTTATATAAAATGGTAAGTACCTACTCGCAATCATTGCTAATTATTTATATTTTACAGGATATAATAACAAATGGCGATATATACAAATCTGATATATCAAAGTTTGATTCAACAATGCTAGGTAATGTTGAGCCAAATGCTAACTTTCACAAAAGATACGGCCAAAATATATTACCGCAACCTCCGAGTATATGTATTCCAAAAGTTCCTGTGGGCAAATCATTATCCCATAACATAATGTCTAGTGCAGGTAATGAGAACAGAATTACAATAAAGACATTTGCAAATGGCAAACACGAACTCACAAAGACAGAAAGTCTACCACAGGGAGGAATATTAAAACATTCTACACCAATGTTTCTTAATGAACGAAATGCCAGTTACAAAATATCTTCTCATCAAAAGAGCATAAAGTTTGGTCAAACGTAAGACTTATAAATATTATTGAATTAAAACAAGTAGAAGTTTGTTGTCTTTGTATTGTCAGTTAGTTTTGTGGTTTCGGAAACAAATAATACTTACAACAAACATAACTTTATATAATCTGTACAATTATTATATTATATGAAAACTTTTATTTATTCGTATCACAAATTATTTTATGCATTTTGTTCTGTTTCTTTATACTTGCCTATAGACTTAGAACACTCCTGCTTATTAATAAGTTGCATACCTTATGTTCTGTAAATTGTTGGCCTTTTTATAAATGCATTTAACCCAATATTTATTGCTTGCATGTATAAACTCCTACTATACTACTTGCCATCACATTTTTCAATATTACCTACTAACAAATATAATTTATGTATCAATATAAAATACAATTATAAGCATGAATGTTTTTATAATGAAACACCAATATTTTTGTTTGCATTCACAACAGCATGATTCACTACATTCTATATTAAGTTGTTTTGAACAAGTTATTTAATTACTTTAAACTCAACACGAATTATTTTACGAACATGCTATTAAATCAAAACACTTATTCCATGTAAACATTCTGTAGTTAATTTTCTTGACAACCTGTTAATTATAGATAATAATTGTTCATAGTTTAGATAATGTCATGAAAGTATTGTAAAGATTATGTGAGCGAGTAAACAACTGAAATGTTTATAAATGTACAATGTAGTAGGAATATTCTGCAAAATGTAGAATCACATTTACCTATCTTAGGTATAATATATTTTACCTTTCTGTGAAAATTTTTGCTTCAAGCATGTTTAAACAACAAATTCATAAAATTTGGTACACTGATCATAAAAAATTGAATAAATTAATTTAATAGTAATTAAAATTTAATAAAATTAATGTAGATCTTAAATTCAGTTGAAAAGATTTCTACTGTACAAATATAGTAAAGTTGGTTTAGGTTAACCCGGATAATTATAAAGAGTAGTGAAAAGTCTAGGAATTAATATTTTGTTTTATTTTTCAGAACGACAGTAATTGGAGATGCTGATGAGCCTGTGTCTGTTCTACATTAGCTGTTGGCTAGAAGAATATAATTTGTTGATAATGTATTATATTATTGTTATTCAAGTATTTGTTGTAA
The DNA here is from genome assembly GCA_963576895.1 of Ceraclea dissimilis. Taxonomy (NCBI): domain Eukaryota; kingdom Metazoa; phylum Arthropoda; class Insecta; order Trichoptera; family Leptoceridae; genus Ceraclea; species Ceraclea dissimilis. Next base: position 5,719,009 of record OY756360.1, read on the forward strand.
ATAATGAAATATTATTTGTTAGAATGTGAAGCTCAATTTTACTTTATAATTAAATTGTTTTGTAATTTTGTCATTCCATGCGCTGTAATGACGTTGTTGTCAAGTAAACGAAGTTAAACCAAATAATTACACCTTTTGAGGGATTCTTGTTTAAATGCCTTCAATAACTTCTTTTTAAATGTATAATTTAAGGATCCTTGTGTCGTCGCAAGTTTCAAATATCCTTTTAAAAATATATATACAATTTCTTAACAAAACAATATAGTATACCTCCATTATATTCCTCCACAGCAATTTAGTAATTTTATTATCATTTCTATGAATATTTTTCATTAAAACAATTTTAATGATTTAATTTTGATTGTGAAATTATTGTATTAATTATTAAATAAATATATGTATTTATTTGTGTGTGTATACATATTTATTTTCAATCAGGGAGTGTGTAAGTGTGTTTGTAATAATTCTTAAAATGTAACAGGTAAGTACATTGTTGTAATTGTAACATAAAATATTATAATACATGTAGTTGTTAAGAAATCCATGTAAATGTTTATATTGTATTGTGTGCCAGCGATAAATAAATAAATTATTATAAATAAAGTCATGCATATTACTTAATCAAATAATTTATTGTCTTTCTTTTTCATTCCTCAAATATTGAAATATAATAAGAGATCTTGCACTACAAAAATTACCTAATCCAAGATCCATAATATTATGAGGTGAGGAGGCTGAGGTGGTCGGTAGCCTGGTTATTGGTAACGCGCTCGACTGTTAATCCAGCGAGCCCGTGTTCAATCAATCCCCGACTTACTCCACTTCACAACACAAGCTTTTAAGCTTTCTGTGAAGTGTACAAAGATGTATTTGGGTTTATTTCGATAAACTCTTTTTTGATAGACAAAATTTCAAATTTACCACTAAGAATTTCTCAAGAGATCTGATTTTTTGAGACTGTTGCTGGATTTCACCAAGTTTTTAGGTGGAGAATAGCGGAGGTAGGAGCCTTATATCATTATTTTCATACAAAATTTGTACCAGGTGGCTCCTATCTCTGCTATTCCTCACCTAAAAAGTTGGTGAAATCCAGCATGAAAAGAGGTGAACTTAGTGTTGAGCATAGAATAATAATATATAGTACCTGTGTTGAGTTGCATTGGTTGCATACCACTAGGCATTGCATTCAAATGCTAGAAACCAAACCAGGAACTTAAAAACGTTACTAAATAAACTAAAAAGTAAATAAGTAGCCTAGTAGGCGGGAATTTCAAAATTAATTATTGTTCCTTTTTTCCTATAATATTCACCTACCTGGTAATAACATCTAACTACTCTTGATATTTTTTTGCCTGCTTCATTTATGTTTAATACAAGAGAGTACAAATGCAACATATGATGTATAAAATGAAAGTACAATAGGTACAAAGCAATACAAATGATAATGTTAGATTTTTTTACATAAGTTTAAACAGGCATAAAAATGTTAGTAGTGTTGAATGATTGTGAAAGATATTATTTTATGTTTATTATTATATGTTTTGGATATAAATATGGAATTTTGTATATTCGTAAACATAAAAATATCAAATTAATATCTTTCATGCCATATGGTTAATTACACAGGTAGGTAGGTATTATTATTAACTTTTTTAAGTATTAGGTATTTTTGCAAGGGTTTTAGAGAATTGAAAAACTGAATTACAAATTTGTATTTATTTTCCTACATGTGAACTTTGATATTAAGTAGTTTTCATAATATGTTTTCACATTATTTATCTTTATATCACTATAAAATAGGTATTATACCAAGATGCAATATAATAGGAACCCAAATCTACTGATGAAAATTACGAATATAATATGCAAATGTAAGAAAATCTTATCGACTGCATTTTCTACGACGACTAATGTTAAAAACACGTAATCAATATACCTAGGTAAAATACAGCACGCCATTGGTTTTTAAAATATGTGTCACACAACAATCGTAAAACTTTAGGGAATTAACTAAATCTTAAACAAATTTAATACCACTTTTATCAATATAAATTGAAACAAATTGGAGATACGCCTTTGATATGCCTTTGATCCCACAATTTGACATTTCAATGTGTCAAAAATTGAAAAAAAAAAAAAAACAAAAGTTTTTCCTGAAATTCAAAATTTTAATTATCCGTTCACCTAAGAACTTACCTAATTTCCATCAAATTATCCGTGTCGCAAACCATATATAACGCCATCTATGTTAGAAAGAAAACAGTGCAGTACTTACCTAAAAAAATATTATTCATAGTAATCATAGTACAAGTATCCTGGCTTGGAGCAATACCACCTATAGTATAAAGCCGTGGTACTAGCAGCGCCCCTAGCGGTAAATTCTTCGTCAAGGGGCCTATCATAGGCCGTTGCCATAACGTATTTCCGTTGATTTTGTATGGCGGACGTGCGGTCGCCCTTCGTTAATACGCTATATTTGTTGTATAACAGTGATTAAATAGACTAAATACGGTTTAAAAACATTGCTTACGATGGTGAACAAGTGTTGTGTTACAAATTGTAAAGGAAATTACGCCTCAGGACCAAAAGTTCGTGTTTTTATCTTCCCAAAAGACTCTGTGCTGCGATCAAGATGGCTTCGCGCTATTCACCGGAAAAAAATATATTCCAAACCAATATTCGAGGGTATCTAATGATATTTCTCGATTATTTATGATAATAAAACGTTATCCCTGTGTCTTATAATGTGTACGCGTGTTATCGTTGACATTTATTTGTTAATTTTGATGTGAGGTTAGGTCGATTTGTGTACCGGTATAGTCGTGCGTATTTTGTATCGTATAAGTATATATATATATATCCTTCCTTTACATTATTTTATGTAATGAGGTGTATAATTATTCTTTATTTCAAAGCCTAGAGTTGATCTAAGGAGATATTGTAGTTATTATATGTTTTATTGGTGACATCTTTTGCAAATTGTGTGGTATTGATGAATATTTTTCTTATTAAAGGTCTACTGGTCGAAAGTCAAATGTTGTTTTGTTTAAAATAACTCCCATCTTCCACTATCATATGTAATTATTTCATTAATAATGGAGAATTCTGGCGCTTGGATGACATTTTCAGGACAGAAATCGCAGAAGAACACTGACTTATACTCTACACAAGCCCAGATTTGACATTTCGCTTAGGCCTGTCGGCCGCCATTTTGGGTTGTGTGTCATAGCCTTTTGTTCTAGGTAGTATTGCTTGGAGGCCCTGCAAATGACGAAAATCTCATTACTGAAAAAGATGTGACAAGTGATTTTTACAGAACACTCGAAAAATATTTACAAAAATAAAAGAAGTGGGACGCCTACTCTACGAGGTCATGCAGGCGCTACCGTATTATCGAAGTACATATTTTCAAAATAAGTTGAACAAACTTGTAAAATTTTAACATATTATTTTGCAATTTTTGCGTACCTACGTGAAACAATGCGCCTTTAGCCAATGTGTGGTGTGGGCGGTGTGGCACTGTCACTGTATATCTCATGGCTCATGGTGTGGTGACGTTGGTAGCTCTGCTGTAAATTATTATTAAATATTATCTATGGAAAATTTTGACAGCACTGTTTCTATGGTTGTCATCAGGCTGAGTCGCGAGATTTGAAATGGCAAAATACCCTTAGTTCAAAAATTTACCACGCGCGGCGCTAGTAATTCTTTCATATCTCTTACCTACTCCTATATCATGACATTGTCAGTAAATTGTTCTATCTATCTATATTCTATACCCTCACGCCACGTCCCTTGCAGGGTAGGCAGAGAGTAAATTGTTCTATTCTATATCCTCACGCCACCTCCCTTGCGGGGTAGGCAGAGAGAACGGATCGCCAGACTTTCCTATCCTGACACACACTTCGGACTTCCATCACATTCATACAATTCCTCATACATATTCTCCGATTACTTTTACTCAAAACAGGTCCGTCCTTGAGTATCTGGTCAACATGGTCCAGCCATGTGCTTCTTGGACGGTCGCGTTTCCTTACACCTCTTCTTTCACCCTGATAAATTTTCTTCGTTATTCTTTCATCGTTCATTCACAACATCCTTTTTACATTCACTCAACTCTCTAATCATTTCTTTCATCGTTCACTCTCTCCACATGACCCAACCATCTCAACTTGTTCACTTTCATTTAAGTCACAACATCCTTTTTACATTCACTCAACTCTCTAATTATTTCCTTCCTTATTATATCTCTCAATGTTTTTCCACACATTCTTCTCAACGATCTCATCTCGACAGCATTTATACTTGATTCATCCTTCTTCAGCCATGTCTCACTTGCATACATCAGTGTTGGTACCAGGATGGCGTTGTGCAAAACCACAGGTTGAAGTACGGCGTTCTGCAGGTCTACCCAACCGCAAGATGTCAAACAAATACTTAATAAGTGAGACGTGAAAGAATTACTAGCGCCGCGCGTGGTAAATTTTTGAACTAAGGGTATTTTGCCATTTCAAATCTCGCGGCTGAGTCATGGATCTATAATACTATTCTAGTAAACTGGATGGAGAACATAGGTGTTTGTCTATACATTCTGTATGATTCTGGGGAAAATGGCCAGTTAGGCAAAAGAAGCAAAATGGAGGATTTTCCATACTAAACGGGCTATAGGAAACTGCGGTTTTCGCATGGATTTTTGATTTTCACTGTTTATATTATAACCGAAAATGAATAATAGACATCATGTTGACATAATAGGGAACTTGCACTAGTGAGGAATATAGACGAAAATACATTAATTCGGTAGAATAAAGGTTAAATATCAATTCTACGTTGATTAAAACCCTAAAATATTTTTTTTCAATTTTTAATTCGATAAATAAAATCACGACTTCTCAGCATCCCCTTAAACGCCACGCCATTGGTCAATCGGTCTGTGACGTCACGTAGTCCATGTTTGTTTTGACGGGATACCAAAATGTATGAGGTTTCTTGGCCGCGTAGTATTTGAGTTTGTTTTCTGACTGTTTTCGAATTATATTATAGCTTAATTTAATATAAAGTATTTCAGAGGAAGACAGTCGAATATTTTGTAGTGCCAGAGTGAACAAAGACAACTAATACGACGCCCAATAAAGCTTTTTATTGATACCGGCAGATCCCGCGAAGGCTAAGTGGAAAAAATGGCATTGTGCAACGAAACTAATCTAGAAACAAACCTTTATCGAATTTAACTTTTTAGGTCATGTTTGTGAGGTTAATTTTAATGAAAGTACCTACCTAACTACCTATTCATGGGCGTCGCCAGGTTCGAAGATAGGTGGGAGGAACAAAAAATTTAATATAAAAAAAGTAAAAGGACTGAATAGGGTCATGTTGTAGTTTGGTATGGAAATCGATTTTTTGTCAAAAAAAAAAAACATTAAAAATAGCGCCGCAAGCGAAATTTTTATTGGAATAGTTGAAACTGAATGGGTTATCTAATAATTTTAGAAAATTGAATCATGAAGAGAAAACGATGTCGTATTAAGGTTATTTTGGTGAGGTTTTGTCATTCAATGAGTGAAAGTAGATATACAATATATACCCAAATACAAATATTTCTATGGGAGGGCAGCTCTCCCTCCCCCCGACGACGCCCATGGAAGTACCTACATTTCGTTTCATCTTACTTGTCACACTTTTTCTATAGAATTACTATGTAGCCAGTGGCCAAGTTATTTGAAACCAGGAGTATTTACGTACGTTTCGTATAACTCCATTATTTGTATTTTTTTTAAATTAAGCAGTTGGGCTTTCCTACTACCTTAAGAAAAAAATTACGGTATATTCTACTATAGTAATCTTTTTCATACACTTAAATATGTGAGTATTTTGTACTTCAAACGAATGTCACAAGTGGTTGGTTGGTAGACATTGACAACGGCAATAAAGCCGCCATTAGAAAAATACATATTTTTTCAATAAATATTTATTTATTAATTAATTTCAATATTTACATAAGATAATATATTAACGATATCATTACGTCGTTACCGGTTACAGGTTACTCTCTCGAACACGCGTTCGAGAGAGGAGCATCCCATATGAATAAAACAAAAACTGAAATTCAAAAACATCCTAAATATTATTTATATATACATTTAGCAGATGGAACGCTAAAAACCGACCTGAAACTTGAAAAACTTGAATCACTAACTTGAAAAAATTAACATAAACATACCGAACTCTACATTAACCCAAACACATATGGACCTCGTGACGTCATCAATACAGCGTCGTACGGCGTCTTTGAAAGTAGCGTTTTCGCGGGAATTCAAAACTTCAAATTTCAAAGTGCTGTAAAATAGCCATTAGGCGACGTATCGAAAAAATAAAAATTGGTATGTGTTTCTAATGACATTTTTTATGATTCTGGATAATAAAAAAAAAGTGTGCAAGTTCCCTATTAAAGGACCAAGGGATGTAAATAGTCCGTTAATCAGAATTTATGAGCAATTTTATAACACAGGAAACGGCACACGAGGGAAGTAAATTAAATTACTTTTGTTTATTTTTCTTATTCTTTTTTCAGATTTCCCTTTATTAATTAAACCTTTTGCATAATTTAAGAAAGAAAAAATGGTGAAAAAATGTGTTTTCAGTAGTTGCCTATCACTAATTATGATATTGAATATCACGGATGTGAAGACGTTTTAAATTTTATTTATTTATTTTTATTTATTATGTAGGAATTTTTTTTTCATATTTTTTGTTATTTAAAGCTAATGTGTATGTATTTATGAATTTTTGTGCAATGTTTGATTTATGTTGTAATTAATGACAATAAAATAAAAGTTATTTAATTTACTTCCATCGTACGCTGTTTCCTCTGTTAAAAAAAATGCTTATAAATCCTGATTAACGGACTATTTACATCCCTTGGTCCTATAATTATGTCAATATGATGTCTATAATTCATTTTCAGTTAAAATATAAACAGTGAAAACCAAAAATCCATGTGAAAACCGCAGTTTCCTATAGCCCGTTTAGTATGGAAAATCCTCCATTTTGCTTCTTTTGCCTAACTGGCCATTTCCCCTATAACCGCAATAGTCGGCCAAGAGATGAATCCAGTTTACTAGAAGTATTATACATCCATGGGCTGAGTCAACTCTGGTTTTGGTACTTGCCAACAAGCATATTGTGTAGTTGGTAATACATCGCTGGACTTTTCGATGATAATCATGGTATTGCCTGGGCAGCTCAGCGGGGAATGCGTAAGGGATATATATCGCATCTCTTCACTCTTTCACGATCTTATGGGATTTGTATGACAGACGCAAAAAATAGAATTACTGATTATGAAAATAATTCCGAAATCTTAACATTACAGTGAATATTAAGAACATAAATGTATTATTATGTTATCATGCAATATTTTTATTGGTGAATTAATATTTATTTCTTTTTAAGAAACCAGATTTCGAGAAATATTATACAAGTCTTTTACATTTTGCAAGCTGGCAATACAACGCCAATGGCGTTTGTAAACAACACGCGGCCATATTTTTTACTGTTGTCTGTTTCTGTCGCGTCGCCTTTCCAAATTTTGTTTCGTGATCGGTATTATTACATTGTTTTGAACTAGGTTTGTGTAAAATATAAACTCCTTTTTTGTGTTTTTGCGAGACATATATGATTCGTCATTTCGGGATCCTGTGTTTGGGAGAAATATACGTACTCGTTTGTGTGTGAGAAATGGAGACTAATTCTATGATGGAGACTTGTTCTATATTCAATTATTGTCGAGACCAGAGACTCGTGTAACTTGTTTTGTGTTATAGTTTTGTGAGAAATATTCTGGATTTCACAAACTTTAGGTTCGGAAAAGCCATCTGTGACAAATTTTGTACGAGAAATGTAGACACGCGACTGCAATCTTTACTTACTGAAATTCCTCAATCAAAAAGTTGGTGAAACGCTCTGATTGACTCATTATTTCGTATTATTTTTGTTAATGGTTCTTTTGAACATCTTTTTTAATTGTCTCTACGTAATGTTTATACAATATGTGTGTACTATTTACTTAAAATAAATGCCAATATCATACCTACTGCTGCATTTTAATTCTTTGGTTATTATACTTATTTCCAAAGGGTTAGTGCGCATTAATGATTAAATAGTTGTATTCTAGTGTAAAAATGGGATGTATGGATATGTCCCGCTTTTGTATTAGATTACAACTATTTTTAATCACTAATGCGTATTGATCCATATAAAACCTCAATAATCAATTTAATAAGGCGCCTGGCGCCATTGTTTATGTGGGCATGAAATGAATGAGAGAGAAAGCTAGATGAGATCTGTCATTTTCGTGTTTGCATATATTTTCTATGAAGTTGGCATTCTTCTCTCGTTAGAGAGTATATGTGGGGACGCCTTACATACACTCGTTTATTTCACGGAGGATGGCGCCATTTTCAAATATGATACTGATAGTATTTTCGAGTTACTTACATTTTTATTTCTTACAGCATTAGGAACACACTTAAATGTTATGTTACAGTGTCTCCCGCATTATTTTTTTTACGAATCTCGAAATAAACCTAAATACATATTTGTACACTTCGTAATAAATAAGCTTGAAAAGCTTTTGTTGTGGAGAAAGTCGCCATCGGGGATTGAACCCGCGCCTACTGGATCGAGTCGAGCGCTTTACCAACCTGGCTTCCGACCACCTCATTTGTACAGGTAACTTGAATAGTGCAAAGTAAGATATGTATTTGTTATTTAAAATGTTACTACCTATCATTTAAATTTCTTTTTACAATCGAAACAGTGCTATGTTTACGATCGAAGTGAAATTAATGATAAAACCTATTTATGAAGTTCGTAAACAATTGTTTTATGTATTTAGAGAGATAAGCGGCATTATTTTGTTTTTACATTGCAATAATAATGTGTTCATGTAAATGTAATGTGTGCAATGTAAAAAAAAAACTCCACAACAAAAGCTTTTCAAGCTTATTTATTACGAAGTGTACAAATATGTATTTAGGTTCATTTCGAGATTCGTAAAAAAAATAATGCGGGAGACACTGTAACATAACATTTAAGTGTGTTCCTAATGCTGTAAGAAATAAAAATGTAAGTAGGTACCTCGAAAATACTATCAGTATCATATTTGAAAATGGCGCCATCCTCCGTGAAATAAACGAGTGTATGTAAGGCGTCCCGTATATGTGTTCTGTGGTTGTCATCAAGAGAGTATATGTGTTCTGTGGTTGTCATTTAACTGTCAAACTTGACGTAAACAGGCTGGTTTCACGTGCGCTTTTTTTGAAATGGATTAATTAATCTCGAAATATTACTGAAATCTCTCAGAAAATCACAATGAAGAATAAATCATCCAATCACAAATCGTTAAATCGATTTAAGGTAATGTATATTTTTCACGTATTTAATATCGTAGCTAGGTTAAGTTGCTGTGTTTGTTTTGATTTAGAAGTTTTTATCAAAACTTCTGATTGACCAGCTAATTTACATGTTTTACCCTTTAATATATGTGAAGTACCTTATTTACAATTGTTCCTATTACGTATTTAAGAATTTGTGTGTTTGCTTGATTCTGTGATACAAAATTTGTTAGCATTTACAATATTTCTAACCTCTTCATAGTTTCATTTGGTAAGGGAATGCCCCCATCTAATTTATTAATGAGTTTAATAATGCTGGGAGTGAAGTGTATTTTTTTTTTATTTTGTTGTATTTTACCTATGTGATGAGAATGTATTGTTATTACAGTTCACGCCATTCGCTGATCGTGTAAGTGCTATAGATGTCAGGCACACAGCGCTGTATCATATTGAACATGTCAATGCTGACAGTCCGGAAGAGGATGGAACATTCTTCCATAACACAATACAGAAGTGGAGGGTGTTGAATCTGACCACAGAGTATGTAAACTTCAGTAAGAAGGTTGGCAACATACACACTCTCCCTCAGCTGATACACAGGAAGGATGATGTTGTTAATTTACTCATTGAGAATATTGAGTCTGGGAATGTTCTTACATTGCAACCTCTCTTGGAGTAAGTTATTTAAATATTTTAACTTAGTATCATAGATAAAAAGAAAAGACATTCCTTCCTTGTCATACATAAGGGAAAATTTGTTTATTTGTATAATCTTTTACTTGTTTTTGTAGACTTGTTGTTGTTCTGGCTAAAGACCTCCAAGAAGAATTTTACCAATATTTTCCGAGGATTTTAAAAACTCTCATATCATTATTAAACACTAAGGAAACTGAACAATTAGAATGGACTCTTGTGTGTTTAGCATTCTTATTCAAATCACTAAAGACATATTTGAAAAGAGATATATTAATTGTTTTCGAAGCAGTCTTACCCTTGCTGTCAGATTCTATGCCATGGTATATAAACAACTTTGCTGCAGAAAGTTTTGCATTTGTAGCGAGGGATATAAAGGACAAGAAGAAATTTCTTCGAGTTTTAGTCAAAACTGTCGGAAATAGAAAAGATGTAAGTTAAAATGATAAGTTATTGATATGTAATATTAACCTTTATTATATCAACCATACAGACCATTATTAAATGTATTTTTTGTACATTTCAGGGGATTATCGGATGTGGAAGATTACTGTTTGAAATAATGCGTGGTGTAAATAAACAATTCCACAGTTGCACTAAACAATTCCTAGAATTACTTGTGGAAAGTCTAAATGATAAGTGTATCAATCAAGCTGTATATTTTGATATCATCACTCAAACTATTAGTGATATGTTGCAAGTCATACATCCCAAGCACAGTGAAATATTCTGGTCTACAATATTATCTTCTGCAACAAATCATCTCTCGTGCTCTCTAATGGATTCTGACGAAGATTATGATCCTCTAGAAGCCACTATAAAGTTCATTGGACAAGCTCTACAACACGACGATGGAGTGTTCCTGACCAATCCATCTGTAATTCTTGATTTAATTAATCAAATATTACAAAAATCTATCAGAGATAACATTCTAAATGTTACTTCAAAATTAGGCGTTTTGTTGTTGGTTTCCAAAACAATCAACATTTCTCACGAAGACTCAGTATTATTAGTGAAGAGAATATTGAATATTCCCCACACCTCAATTACAATTAATTTCGTACAAGAAGTTATTGGTTCATCGTGTTTTGATTTGATTATTTTACCTCTTTTTATAAAACACATTCAAGAAACGAATCAAGACGTTATTAGAGTTTTAAGTAGAATCTGCGTGAAGAAGTCTCCATTAAGTAAGAGTGGGATTGATTTATATTCTTGGGTAAAATATCCAATTGATTTTGGATCCAAAACACACGAAATATGCAATGCAATTTTAGGAAATATTAACAGTGATATAGAAAATATTCTAAAAAATCCCGATAATTGTATTTGTTCATTGATATGTCTGCCACATGTAAAATCTCTCCATCCTGATGAAGTTCAAAAATCTTTGGAGAAGTTATTGTCAGGAATTATTGGTTTCATGAAATATATTCACGAGGCAAATGTTATGAAGAAGTCTTCACCCGAGGAAGAGAGGCTTGTCAGTAATGCAATGTTTATCTTGTGTGTTGCATTGGAATCTGCTATACACACAATGGACATCAATGACTTGGAGAAGTGTTGCCTGAGTAATGGTCTCATTGAGGTTCTAACATCACATGTACGCAACCCAGAGTCACTTTGTTCTTTAAGAGCTTTGGATTTATATTTGACGGCTTGTTATAGACAGAAGAACTTGGATCTCACTTTATTTGAAATGTTACATACTTCAATGGATCAAAATGTGAAATCACCATTCCGTGAGGTAAGTCTTGTAAAACTATTGCATCTTCTATTCTATTATGTCTCATCACACCTTTAGAGATCCCTTTGAGAAAACATTATTTTTCACCGAGTATAACTGATTGCTGTTTTTAATGTCGTTTTTTTTTTTAATTTTGTTGATGTTCATGTTATCTTTTAGTAATTCACATTTGTGGTTTTAGGTAAGACTCCTGACGACACACATTTTCAGTTTATTCGAAGAAAAAATACAGAAATTGAAGATTAACAAACAAGAAACTGACAGTAGAAAAGAAAAACTGGAAATATTTTCATTATGCTTTTCCATTGAATCAGTTGTACCATCGATGGAAGATTATAGAGATCAACTGGTTTCATTATCTAAAATGGCATTTGGTACGACACAATACCAATTAGCAACGGATGCAGGATATGAAACATTTGCATTAAAATATGCTTTGGGATTTTTAAATGTCAATTTCAATTTATTGTGGGATCCACTAAAAAGCTTTATCAAGAGTTATGCAAATGGAATGCCAGCTGCCCAGTTTTGGGATGTATTTTATCCATGTATAAAACAAGCCGTAACAGATGTTAGACGAGGGATTGAATCACCAACTTTCACAGACGTGTTTGTAGGAAAACTAGACTTTCTTAAGGATGTTTATGTTGAATATTACAAACTGGATGATAAACCAGACTATCCATTATACAGAATACATCTGTGGGAAGTATTACAAGAAGCTCCAGCTGTGTGTGAAACTAAGAATAGGGATTTAACTCCCTTGCTTATGGATTTCATGACGGTTGAGTTTGAGAAATCAACTCAGGGAAATGTTTTCATGGATGAAACAGAAGATATGGATACAGAGGAACATAAACTTGTGGAAAAAAATGATGAAGAAACTATGAATGATGATGATGAAAATGAGAGTAAAATCAAAGAAACAAATAAACTTACAAAAACAACTTATAATACATTCATCGCTATTCTTACAGTTTACACTAATATACAAAACCCTAAGGCAATGTACATGGAGGCCACACTGAAGAATTTGTATTTAGAATATTTGATGCACAAAAATCCTATAATTCAGAAGATAGCTTTAGATTGTCTTATGAAATACAAAAACAAACATCTTACTCCATATAGAGAGAATTTATACAATCTTATAGATGGAAAAAAGTTTAAAGATGAACTGAGAACATTCAGAATACAAAAAGACGAAGAAAGAATTAAAGCCGAAGACAGAGACGAAGTTATACCAATAATATTGAGAATAACATTTAGTAAAATGATTACTAATATAGGAATCGATAAAAAAGGTGGCAGTCAACTGCGTAGATCTTTAGTCATCAGATTTCTATCTGGATGTGAAGAAAGTGAATTGATATCCTTCACAAATATGGCATTTAGTATCTTCAAAATGTATTTGAATTTAGAAATATCAGAATTACCACAAATCGTATCGCAAACCATGAGCGAATTAGTCAGTATTCCCCCTAAAAAGATTCTGGGTGCCTTGCAGTTAGTCGATACAATGAGAGAACAGTTTACAGCTCCCGGACAAGAGAAATTAATGTTACATTTATTAAAGATTGTTCTTTGTATTGGATGTTTAATCAATGGTGTTTTAACACAACCTAAGAAATTGCAGACTGGATATTCAAAGATTCTGAAAGAAATTCGCAGTAGATGCATTTTGTCAATCTCGAGATTCTTTGAACAATTTGAAGGACATGAGTGGAATTTTGAATGTGACATTTTACCTATTTACAATATTTTTATTTGGCCTATAGTTGACAAGTTGCCCACTGAAGGTGTGTACAGCCCAACTGCCCTGGCAAAGTTATTTACAGTATGGAGTCAGTATCCTCAGTACCACCCATTATTGAATGTCTACAAAGGTCACCACGACTTTACACCTTTATATTTCCTAATTCAACTTTTGAAGAGAGATAAACTGCATTATACAGTCAATGAAATGTGCATGCAGATACTAGAAAGACTCTTGACATTAGAAGTAGATGATGACAGATTGACTATTCATGTACCTTCGAGTCATTGTGTTCCTTTACAGACTTATGAAATACAAAACTTAGGATTAAAGGAGAAGTTGAATCATGGAAGCAGTATCCTTGTTCCTCATACTCGTGTCATTGTGGATATTCTACAACAAAAGTTTGGTAAATTAAATGTAAAGAAATTACAAAAGCGAGATCTCCTTATTATAGCAAGGGTAACAGAACTAGTGCATGAATCTGATGTTGTGGATAAATTACTCAACTTCTCATTGCCTATCCTTATAAACAGAATTGGACAAAATACTGCCGAAGATACTTTGCAGTCTTCTATATCAGCTCTATCAACCTTGTTGTGCAAATCATTAGAGCCATCGAAATATATTCGTCTCATTACACCATTGTTCAGTCAAGTTATTCCAGCTGCTCCCAGAATCACACTGTGTAGAGCCCTAGGAGCTCTGAGTGAAGCCAATCAAAGTATACAAGAGACTGTTTCTATTGTGAGAGACATGAATGCCACGGATGAGAAATGGATTGACCAACCTGATTTTGAGAAAAGAATAAGCGCTTTTAAACTAGTGTACGATTTAGTTAACAATAAAGAAGTGAGTGCAGATTTAGGTGCTCTGGTCTTCCACAATTGTTTCTTCTTTATCCGACATAGTAATGATCTGTCTCTGAGAAACATGGCGACATTGTGTTTACAAAAAATTTCTCCAAAGTTAGTCATTCAATATGTGGACTCGCCTGACAAGGATTACCTCATAAAGGACACAATACTTTTGCTCATCAAGAAAAGTTTGAAGATTGACAACGATGTGTTACGTATGGAAGGAATAGCTCTGTTAGGAGAACTCGTACGAGAATGTTCACAAGTCTCTGGAGTGTTCCGTGAGTTACATCCACTCACAAATAAAATAGACAAAGAAATTGATTTCTTTGAGAATTTACAACATCTGCAGTTCCACCGAAGAATAAGAGCTTTTCAGAAATTTTGCACTTATGTGAAAGAGTCTAAAATTGTACCGAGTAATAAAACACTTACTCAGATTATCATTCCATTAGCTTCACATTATATTTGTTCAGAAAAACATCTTCCTAAACACGCCTTAGTGGATGCAGCCATAGACACGGTGGGAGTCGTGTGCCGATTACTTCCTTGGAGACAATACGAAGCCATACTGAAGTTTTATGTTGATAAATTACACAAAGCCACAAGTTTCCAAAAGCAACTTATTAAGATTGTTGGTGTAGTGTTGGATGCATTTCATTTTGATTTAACAAAAGTTGATACAGTTGATTGCATAGTGGATACTATGGATATAGCAAAAGATTCAACAGATGATAAAGCTGATGAATTAGATATACCTGATGATGTTCCAGATGATACTACAGAAGATATACAATCACATGTGATACCATTTAAACGGATCCATGTTTTATCTCCGTCAAATGCTAAAAGAGCTATTTTTATAATTAGAGATATTTTGAATAAACTGAAGTGGAGTTCGTCTCAAATAATGGAACATGAATTACAACATAAGAAGGCCAAATCTGGATCTGGAAACAGAGAGGAGGAGGAGATCATGAAGTTGCCAATGGCTCTGGCTATTGTTAAATTATTACAAAAACTTCCTGAACAAATGTTGGAAAATAATATCCACGGGTAATAAAACATTTCTTATAACTAAGTTATGTACATTATATTATCTGGGGAAATCTTATGTTTATTACTAATATGCTTTTTCGTTTCAGGATTTTTATAAAAGTGGCCAACTTTTTAAAATCACCGCTAATTAGTGTCCGCACAGAAGCGAGAGATATTATTTCTAAAATAACACTAGCCGTTGGCACAACACATCTCGGAACACTACTAGAACTCCTCAGCACTATGCTAACACGAGGAATCCATGTCCATGTCCTCATATCAACTGTCCATACTGTGCTACTCGCTGTAAAAGACAATTTCAGCGTGGGTGAGATTGACAAACATGTTTCCCATATTATGAAAGTGTGTTTGAATGATTTGTTTGGGAAAGCTTCCGAAGAGAAGGAAGTGGCAAAACTGGGGCATAAAGCACCAGAGGCTAAACCCAGTATGAAAAGTTTCTCTACACTTAGAATTGTCGCTCAAAATATTAGTGAATTGAATTTACTCGAACTTGTAAAACCATTTAAAGAGACGGCTGAAACTTCTCATTCTAAGAAAACGATACTTAAAGTACAAACAGCTCTACAAAATATTTGTTTAGGACTGGGAGTGAATCAAAACATTCCTCTCATTTCTTTATTAACTTTTGTTAATGACATCCTGTCTGGTACAGTAGAGAAAATGATTACACCTGGACAAAAACGGAAAACTCCTAAAGATGATCGTGAAGAGAGATACAGAGCCTTAAAGCCTGATTGCCTTATTATTCCATCAGATCCTAAAGGAGGAAAGAAAGGCATTTCAAAGAAAATTATTTGTAATTCGACACAAGCAAATTCTCATGTTATAGCTGAATTTGGTTTAACATTATTACATACTTTACTACAAAAGGACAATATATCTGAAGAAAGTTTAAAAGAGATGATAAATAACTGTTCTCCATATCTAATAGACTCATTGAAGAGTCCTCAAATCAAAGTCGCAACAGTGGCATTAAAATGTATGACAACTATCTGGTCCAAGAGACTTCAACTTCCAATTGTTAAGAATCAAATTGAAAATATAACCGCAATGATTTTCCAAATTCTTCACAAGTTTTCTACAACGGGATTGAGTAAAAAAGATGATAACTTCCATTTGGTTTCCAATGCGTTTAAGGTAAATCTCTCTCTTAATTATATTTGTAGAAATTCTCTAACAATTGTCACATACAATGGACTCGTTAAATTATTTTTGAAAGTTTATAATAGATATCTGTAATCCATTTATTGTTAGGCCGTCACTGCATTAATAAGAGAAGTAAAATATCACACAATCAACACGGATCAAATGAAAGCTCTCCTTCTTTATGCTGAACATGACATCAATCATCATGAGAAGCAAGCCACGGCCTTTTCTCTTCTGAAGACAATAATCGGAGCCAAGTATAAGATACCTGAGATACATGACATCATGAAGAAGGTGGAAACTATTAGTATTCTCAGTGAGAATCCTAGGACGAGGTAATTATTTTAAAATGTATAACTGTTATTGATTTTAGTTTCTAAAAACTGTTTTAATGAACCTTTGTTTTGTTACAGAGAGGAAGCAAGAATAGTAATGTTGGTGTTCATTATGAATTATCCACTGGGTAACAAATTGGTTCACCATATACAGTTCTATTTGAACCAGTTAAACTATGAATTAGATCATGGACGGATATCAGCTATAAAGATGTTACAGACACTCATTGATAAGTTTACGGAGGTGTGTGCTTTTAATACATAGTATTATATGTATTCACAAACATCTTAATGCAATATCCAAATATGTTATTTACTACCATTATGTAACATTAGTTTGATATTTCAGGATGTTCTCAATGAACACGCTGGATTGATGTATCTCTCTATAGGCACGAGATTAGTGAATGATACATCAACAGATTGTAAGATCCTCATAGCACAATGTGTGGAACAGCTGATACAACAGATATCACTTGCTAAAAGGAATGAACTATTCAAGATTAATATGACTCTCTTCAAAAGCTACAAGGTATTGTAAAAAAAATCAATTACGTGCATTACTGAAGTGTTGTACTTAACAGTTAAAGTATTATTGGAATTTGTTTATTTTATTTTAGCCACCGCATGTTGAAATGGCCGCCCAGCTATGTTCAAGATTTGTAAATGTTGAAAAGCAAAACTTCAAAACCAGACTAGAAATGCTTTTGCCAGAATTAAATAGTCATCTGTATGAAGAAGATCCTAATGTGGGACGCTGTGTGAAAATTAAAACTGAAAAAAATTACGAAAAAAAGTATGATGCAGCGAAGGATAATAGTTACATACAAATATTATTATTACTCAATAAGATATGCGAGACGTGTCCAACACTATTCTCTGATTCCAAATGTGTCTCCGCTGTGGATGAGATTGCATATAACTGTCAAGTGTTGTTAGCACACTCACATTCCTGGGTTCGCCTCAATGCAGCTAAATATTTTGAATATTACTTAAAAGCTTTGGATATAAAGGAATTTGTAGATATTGTGAATGGTAACACAAAATCAGATAGAGTATGTTTCAATTCTCACAGTGCATTAAAGTCATTAGTGTTGGATCTTAGTTCTCAACTAATTCCTGGTGCAGTCTCCTCAGAATTAGCAGATGTGGTAAGTTGATAGTTTGTAATTTATGGTGACAATCACATTCTCAAACATCATTTATATTGAGTTAGAGGACTGGTCAATTGATGCATGACAAATTGTATGAATTTGTTATTGTGTTAACAAGTGAACTCTCGTGATATTTAATACTTAAAAGTCTACAAGAGATTCAGTGGTAAGGCTGTGGCTATGTACTGAACCTTTGGTCTTTTTTCAGGTGTGCACTAATCTGATGTCCTTACTCAGAATAATAAAATCAATATCAAGCGATGAGTGCGACACTCAGGAAGATGTTGTGACGGTGTTTTGGATTATGAGAGTGATGAAATCTTCTCTGAATTCTGAAGTGACAAAGTCTCCAGGATCCACTGTAATTGTAAGCATATTAGATCAATATCATACAACGTCAGTGTCTATTTCGTCCCTAAATAAATTGTTGACAACATAGTATGTGTATTGTTTTTTTTATTTTCAGAGGATGAGTATATTCAGATCTCTAGAAGTTGCACTGCCAGCTATGGACAGTGATGTTGCATTGATAATTTCAAAATTACTCCTTCCGTGTATTGTACGTGAGATGGGTAAAAACGATTCAGCAAATTCGGACGGTATTAAAGAACAAGCCATGAAGGTGGGACAGCTCCTGAGTCAATCATTAGGAGACATTGTGTATAATGATCTCCTCACAAAGGTTCAGGCCAAACTCAATGCTAAGAGGAAAGAGAGGAAACAGGTTAGTCAGAGTGGAGAATGTGGAAGCAACATTGTACCTAATTAATCTTCGTATTAATGTTTACTTATGATTTTTTGTTTGTGTTACAGAAAGTAGCTCAAGATAAATTAAATAATCCAGAGAAAGCAGCCAAGAGAAAGGAAACATTGAAGGAGAAGAAGAAAGACTACAAACGAAAGAAAGTTGATGTTCTCAAAGGTAGAATGAAAAGGCCTAAGTTAATGTCGTCTAATTCTATCATGACAGATTGATGTACATAATGTTTTGTATTGTTTTATAATGAACTGTGATAATAACTAGTTTATAAATATTAATTAATAAATTGTTACATATTTAATTAAATTTGTGTTTATTTATTCTCGAGAATGTATGCTTATAGAGGCAATCCCAAAAGATACAATATACTCTCTATTGGGAACTGCCGCGATAATAGGGAGCGATGGGGCTTTCTACAGGAAGAATCCGGTGCATGCGACTGCGGGGCAGCGCAGACCATGCAACATCTGTGGGAGTGCCCGTTGTGCCCTGTCACATGTACTGAGGAAGATGTTTTTGCCGCGTCTCCATGTGCTGTGCGCTTCGCACAGCACTGGAAATCAATATAAGTTTTCTGGTTTGACACGCTTAATAATAATAATAATAATTGAGGAGGCGATACTCCAACAAATTAATATGAATAGCAAATAAATAATGGATATTGAATACAATTGGTCTCCAGAGGATCAGTCTGATCTCATCCTATATGTAGCAAGTGGAAACATTGAATTATCTAAAATTCAAACCTTTACTTAATCATTTATAATAAAGAGCCATCTGTGATACAGTAGCAAAATGTTTTAATATATATATTTACTTTGGCAACACTACAGAACGCGTGGTAATTTAAATAACTGTCAAACAATGACAGAATCAAACGTCAAATTTTGTTAGGAAAGGGAGGTTATGATATTGTTTATTTGCAATAATTTGTTTTAAAAGACAATTATGTCAGAAGTTTACAAGTAAGTTTAAAAAAAAAACTAATAAAAGTTTTTTTTTTAGCCAGTTAGGTCTCACTAAGTACATTTTTAACTTAATTAATCTGAACATTTTTACAGAGCCTTACAGCCTGAGAAATACTTGAAAGAATTCATTTCTCGTGATGTTCGCCCAGACGGCAGAAAGTTTGATGCGTTCCGATGGACGGTGGTGAATCCTCACCCCATAAAGACAGCTGATGGATCGTGCATTGCTAAAATAGGGCATACTAAGATTGTATGTGGGATAAAAGCTGTAAGTTGCAACTACATTTCAATGTAGAATTTTCTTATAGTATGAATATCCGTATTGATTTTGTAAATATTTCAGGAGCTAACAACACCTACAGCTGAAAAACCAAAGGAAGGGTTTATTGTTCCTAATTTGGAACTCCCACCATTGTGTTCTGCACAATTCAGACCCGGACCACCAGTTGGTTTAGCTCAGGCCTGTAATCAGCTGGTAGCGGATATCTTGGAAGACTCCCAATCCATAAATTTAGAAGATCTGTGTATTCACAATGGTAAACTAGTATGGGTTCTTTATTGCGATATGGTTTGCATGGATTTTGATGGATCTATCATTGACGCTTGTGTAATGGCACTCATGACAGCATTAAAAACAGGTATTGTTTAAATAATTGTGTTGAAACTCATTACAAAACAACTGATAACTCAACTTGTGACAATCTATGTAGTCTGGGATTCTCAGGCTTATTACTATCCTCTTCTTATACCAGAACATAGTTTAGAGTTAACAATAAATTAAATAGTTGCTACATTCTGAATCTTTTCCATTTATTATGGAGCCTTTCACTCCATCGTTAGATGACTTAATACGTAGTTGAAAATATTGTGTAAATATTTAGCTTCACATAGAAACTAAGTAATGTTTATATTATGTAGTGCATATATTAATAGATTTTTTATTATTCCAGTTAAACTACCCGTAGTGCAGTACAATCCAGTAACAGGGTTGTGTGTTGTTGATGAAAATAATTCCAGGGAATTAAATATAAGTAGGATACCCGTTGCTTCTACGTTTACACTCTTTGAAGGGTAAATATTTGTTGTATTTTATTTTATCCCCTTATGCCATTTCCTTAACAGGGTAGGCATAGGGTTGCCAGACGTCCCGGTTTACCGGGACTGTCACCGGTTTTGTGCCTCGTGCCCCGGTGTCCCGAACAAACCTCTCGGGACGCCTAAATGTCCCGGTTTTCGGAATAGTTGGTATATTTTTAGGATTAAGTACAATCATTTGTGGTAATTTTGACAATTTATATACAAAATAATGTAAAAAACAAATAATGTTACGCATTTGATTTGCCTACTATAAACAAACAACCAGTCTCCATTTATCTAAAAAATGTCGCCTGCGGCGCTAACATGTTGATGCGTTTTTTATAAGGCACAAATTCCTATGGGGGGGGGGGCACAAAAAAGTTTGTGCCTATACCTAAAAAAATGAAAATCCTGCGTTGGTACACCCCCCCCGCGCTCATGAAATTTTTCGGTCGTCCCGGTTTGACTTCCAAGAAATCTGGCAACCCTAGGTAGGCAGAAAGAACAGAATGCTAGACTTCCTATCCTAATACACATTTCTTGTTTCCTCCATGTTCATGTTGTTCATTATTATATAAATAAAACTCTACAATTCATTTTATTCAAAACAAGTCCATCGTTGAGTATCTGATGCCCGTGGTCGAGCTAAGTGGTTCATGGACGACTACATTTCCTTACACAGGTTTTCTTTATCCATGTATATGTATTTTCTTTGTTATTCTCTCGTCATTCAATCTCTCTTTACGTCTCAGTCATCTCGTATTTGAGATGATTATTGTCATATTATAAAAATCAATCAAATAGTGAAATATAGTAAGCTGTTGAAGTATCCATGCATTCCTTCACGCAGCTGGGTATTGTTTATTATTCATCAATGTCTCTAGGCCCTAACTTGAGGCACTTGGACTCGCCAAATTTACATAGTTGATAATTAATATGGAAAGAGGAATATTGTAATACACATTGTTATCAGAATATAATCATATGAATGCCAACAGAGTGTAAGAGACTCTGCTAGCATTTCACAGAGAGAATAGAATGTGTTGTGTCCTGAATTAATGTCTTTTACTTTGTCAGGAATGTAATGCTGGCAGATCCAACAAATGAAGAAGAAAGGCACTGCGGTGGTCCTTTAGGTGGAACTACTATAGTAAGAGGAGTGACGTACAATGAAGATGAGGGGAAGGTACATTCTGAAGGCTTAAGAGGGATACACAGGTGCGGGGGGATGCCATTACCTGCTGCCACTTTACAAAAGGCCATATCATTGGCCACGAAAAGAGCTAAACAAGTTCACTACCTCATTAATACATCTCTACAGAGTATGGAGGGAGATCAATGATAATACTACATTAGTATGTTATATTAATTCATCAAACAGTCAAATTCTATTAAGGGTACAAACAAACCACTAATAATAAAAAAACATACAGAGTATTAAAAGTGCGTGCTAGGCTGTTCACGTGCCAGTTTATATATGTACTAGCGCCATCTGTGCAAATTTGTTAAAACTCAGGTTTTACCTTTTCTATAACCATTGCCATCTGTTGAATTTATGAAAGACATTTTATAGTTTTATAAACAAAGAAAAAGAGTAAAAAACTATAATTTGTGTGTATGTATGTTTATTAAGTCTCTCTTTCCACGAACACCTTTTGTGAGTAACTTTTTATTGCTATAAATTGAAAACATAAAACTACATTTACTTAAATAAAAAATAAAAACTTTTCTATGAATTTTATTTAACCTTGGTTCCACTTCTCTTGCTGACGGCCACCTGCACTCAGTCAATTATATATTTTATGTATTATGGATTTTACTGAAGCAGTTTTGGTTTGTCTTATGCACAGAATCTAAAAATAAATTGTGTAACTTTGCTTCCATCCTGCTTGATGGCGGCCACACATACTCAAAATATTATATACATTACACAATTCATGGTTTCTAAAATGGTTAAATATTTTATATAGGTATAATACGGAGTCATCGAAAAAGAATGCCCCTGTTTTAAAATGGAATAACTTTGGAACCATTTATGATAAATTAGTGATTCTTTCACCCTATGATAACTAATGAATGTAAATTTTGTTTGACATATGACGCAATGCGTTAGTGTATGTGCAGTCGACGAACCCAAAAGACTATCTACCGCCTCGCAATGTAATGGTGATCGTGCAACTGTAAACCTTGCGTTATTATGTTCGTCAACTCAGAGTCAGTTGTCAGTGTACAGTGGCTCTTTGTAGAAACTTATTAAGCTGAAACCCTACCTGATAGAGAAACAGGCAGCTTGGAAAAAAACATTCAACTGGCTGACTACGAGCGTCAGAAGAGAATTTTTATGGTATCTGGCATTCTAGTGTTGGGAACCCACAAGAATCAATTTCTTGACCAAATAACAAAAACAACAATTCGAAATTGCTAAAAAATCAACGCGCTGTGCTTTGCAATGCACAATTAATTTGTAATATTGGACTTAAAAAGTTAATGTCGGTTGGGAATTCTCCGCTAAGCAGCTATCCTGAGTATGCACTAACCACTATCGGGCTTCAGACAAAAATTTACATTCATTAGTTACCACATACATAGTAGAATTACTCATTTAACGTAAATGGTTCCCCTTTTCAAAGTGAGGGCATTACTGTTTACGATCACCATTACATTGGAGGGTGCCGGTAGATGAAAAGCGTCAGTTTACTTTATCGACTGCGTAGCCATTCTGCGCATGCGCTTACGCATTGTATCATACATCAAACAAAATTTACAATCACTAGCTATCATACAGTGAAAGAATTACTCACTTAATGTAAATGGTTCCAAAGCTATTCCATTTTAATAGGGGCATTCTTTTTCGGTGACTCCGTATATGGGGATACCGATTCCTGGCTTTGACCTCCCAAAGTGTCAATTGGTAACCTTAAACCAAATTGGCACGGAGCATATACGATGTGCTCAAATGCTCCACAGCTGACACATGCGGGATTCTTCTGCCTGTGAATCCATCAAGCACATTATTGAAGACTGTCCTCTGAGAGCATTTCCTGGATCATATGCAGATATCCACAATGCCACACCCAGTGCCCTTGAATGGCTTGGAAGCCTGGATGTTGCTCCGTAGAGTACGTAACAAATAGCATACTTCTCTTGTGACGTTGCCGCCCAACGGTGGCAGAAGCCATAAGGAATAATTATGAATGAAATCATTATGCTAATGAACCACTTAATATTTGGCTGCTGGGTTTAATTTGGAATGAAGTGTGCAGTGATAAATAATATAATACATAATTTTTAAGTCATGTCCGTATGTATTTTTGTAAATATGACATTTGAATAGTTCTTAACAATAAATTCATCATTATTATATTTACATTAGATTACAATATGTTACTACATATTACATAATATACTCGCATTAATTCATTATACATAATAAAGAACAGCCTGGCTGCCACAACAAATATAAAAATTAGTTTCATTCAGACTTATCAACTTAATATAATATCCATAATAACATTTCATTTATTGCTTTACATATTATTAGTATTAGAAATACTCACAAGACAATATCGTCAACAATATATTAAGAGACAATGATTTCATTAAAATATATTATGCTTCTCTATAGTAAACATGGGTTCTTTAATGTTTCTACGATCTTATATGTATTACAATACTACAATAATAAACAGTGAAACCTTGATGGATATGGTATAATATTATGCCTTGTTTCGAATGGATTTTTTTATTTGCAATATAACCCAATGTACTACAACTTATACAGAATGTATAAAATGCAAGAAACCTTTTTTTATAACCTTCAACCAGTTCCCGAGAATGGAAAAAACAGAAAAGAGAATGAACATCTGAATTGTTCTTTCCTAAAATTGGTGATGATCTTGAACATATGACAGATGTAGATACGGATACATATCTTTTGCAAACAACACCATGTTAGAAGTCAGGGGACATCGGTTTATCATAATATTAACAATATAAAAATATTTTTGGTTACTGTGTCCTTACGGCATACATATTGACCCTGAAAGAATTAGTACATATGTATGTCTCCAAAAGTTTTTGTAAACAGTCCGGACTTGCATATGTAAATCCATTTACTAAACATTTCACAGTAAGCAAATTGGCTGTGTCCTGATGTGTAAAATATGTTCTGAGTGTTTAGGGAGAAGTGGTGCTCCGACATTTACTGTGACTAGTCCAGGACAATACTGGTGGGAATAATATTATTATGATCAACATAGATTAGAGTTTGTAAATCTCAACATTAAAACTGTGCTTGTAGTCTTATGTGGTAAAGGCAGGGCCGCACTTTGCACATGTGGCAGTGGCGGCCCTGGGTAATATCAAAGCTGGTTTTTGTGATGCAAACAGACTTTAACTAACAGTAATGTGATAACCAACCGTTAGTTTAATGAAGTAATAGAATGTATCAAGAGGATCATACACCCATGTATTACTAATCTGCAGTTTAGCAAGAAAGCCAAGAATAAATATGAGAATAATATACTCTTCCCGAGAATCTAATCTATAAAATACAGTGCCTGATAATAAATTCCTACATTTGATGAAAATTGAATATTAAAAATTCAGTCAAGTCCTACTTGCGAGTATAATTCTCATTATGTAATGCAGTTTAAAATTATGTATTATTGACACGAGAAACTACAAAACACTTAGTCCATAAAGTGAGTGAACAAACTAAAAGTACAAAATAGAAGAAAGTTAATTTGATTTATCAATAAATTGATTAAAATATTTATTTTAAAATAAAATTATTTACACGATTCGTAGTGAGATTTTAAACCCAAATCTCCTGTAGTAATATAGTAGTATGTCTATGTATGTACCTAACCTAACCTGTAGCTTTGTAGATTTTCATGGTCCTTGTTAATATCTTTTCCATTCTTCTCGGGTGTACCGTGTGTAGATTGTCGAGCTTTCGGCCTATTGCTGAGGCCATCTACATTACTCACCCGAGAAGAATGGAGAAAATATTAAGCTAACCTGTAGGTTTGATAAGTGGTACTTACAGCGCGATGAAACTAACAGAAACATCAAAATATCTGTGCAATGAATATCTTTGAAACAACATTAAAAACATGCCAAATATTGGCTAACGATTTGATTTTTACAAACATGAAAATATGAATCCAATACATAATTTTACATAGTAATACATACACATACATATACACTCCAATGTATTATAGAATGTTACTGGATAAATTAAAACTCTCAAAATAAAAGTTCATCTCAAAACGAATTCATGATCTTACCTACGAGGGGAGTTCAAATTATTCTCGGTATGGCAACTTTTTTGTTAGCAATGATAGTATTTTTTTTCTATGATTCTGTTATGGCACTTTCTAAGATGAAAATTAGAAAATTTCATCGGTTTACCATCATTAGTTTTGTCACAATCGTGTTTTGAGTGCTAAACTAACTAAATGTCTTGACGCGAAAATGCTTACCAAAATCGAACACCGCGCTGTTATTAAATTCTTGACGAAACAAGGAAAAACTCAAAGAAAACTTCCAGGAAGAGATGGTGGCCGTTCACAAAGATTCTGCTCCTTCGTTTGTCTACCATTCAAAAGTGGTCAAGTGAATTTAAAAGGGGCAGAGAAAGCATTGAAGATGACCCTGTTCCTTTTTCTGCCACTACGGAAGAAAACGTGAAAAAGCCAAGAAACTTGTACTCGAAGATGCTCAAATAAAAATCAATTCGTTAGCAGAGATGACCAAGCTATATTTTGGTACCACACACTCAATACTTCATGACTTTTTAAAGCTCCCAAAACTCAGTGCAAGATGGGTGCCACGAATGCTCGCACCACCGCAGAAACAAGTGCGAATTGAATGTTGTAAAGATTCAGGAGTATGGTTACCGAGAGATCAATAATCCACCTTACAGCCAAGACCTGACACCTCGTGACTATTTTTTGTTTCGGAAGCTGAAAAAAAAGATTCGTGGAAAGCGATTTTCCGACGATGAAGAACTAAAGACGGCAATTAACGCTCATTTTTCAGAGAAGGAAGAAAGTTATTTTTTGGAGGGTATTGAGAAGATGATTTCGTGTTGTAAGAAGTGTATCGAGATAGCAAGGGTCTATATTAAAAAATAAAATTATTTCAGATTTTTCTGCCTTTTCTTTCATATCCAAACCGAGAATACTTTGAACTCCCCTCGTACATACCTAGTGAGTTAAAATAATTTTAATGGCTATATTGTGTTGTAAAAATATATCCTTTTCAAAAAATGTGATGACATTGTTAAAAATATATAAGAAAAAACACATTGTGGAAAGAATAAATAAACTGATAACAATAATATGTAACAAACAACAAATAAACAAAATTGGTGGATAAAATAAAATGTAATACAACATGACCCATGTCTACTACGTAGAGAATGTTTCAATTAAAAATAATGCTTGTTATAAAAACTAACAAAAACAATACTAGATTCCATCAAATAACTAATAATAATAACATTCAAAGTCATTTCATGTACACACATTACCTAAATTTACATAAAAATACATTACATAATTATAAAATAAATAGTAATACATACTAGATTATATTAACAAACATACTTTATACAAGTAGGTACCTACATAGGGTCATGATTGAGTTATATTATGATTAATATTATAAATGTATTAAGGTACAATCGTTGCAATTTACATTAGATTTAAGAGATACCTATGTGTATGCTAGGGAAGTCACACTATTTGCCACTACTATATACACTTGTAATGTAGGTATAATATCTAACTAAGTATATCAGGTATAAACACAATTCATTTAGTCCTCTACTCCGTGTCCCTCCTTGACACACTCACCTTGGCTGAACACTGAACACGCTGAATCAATAAGTGTGAAATATACTGAAAAACAATAAAACACATTATAACATTGTAAGATTGTCTTCATTGTTAAAGTACATTGAAGATACATAGTATAGTAAGTAGTTATCTCAACAGATATACAGCCGAGGATGGACTTTCTCTCAGGCTTATGACTGATCATCGGCTGGTTTAATGTCATCACTTTACACTTAAGCAACATTCACCAATTCCAGTCCATTCATCTACTGCAGCCAGGAATGGAACCCTGACCTGATACGTTGGTATTCTAACCACTGTGCTATGAAAACTGGTAACTGGGGTGAGAATATATTGTATACTGGCCTCCATTGAGATTGTGTTTGGTATTTATGGCCTGATGGAAAGTCCACCCTTGGCTGTATATCCATTGAGAAAACTACTTATTATTCAACTACAACGCTCTCACAATAAATAAATAGCACAAATTTAAAAATAATACAATGTAGTATGGTATTAGTTAGTTTGATCAGTTGGTTGCATCGCTCCGTATGCTTAAACGGACAAGCAATATCCATTGTGAAGCGGGCAGTAAAGTATTTTGATCTGTAATATTGAAAAGTTTGGGATGGTAATGCAATAAATAGGTACCTTAACTATTTGCCAGGTTCATTGGTGTTGGACCTTCGCCTCTGTTGCACTGTACCCTGATGCACGAGACCAGTTGGCTGCTGTTGTTGACTAATATATTGGACTGACCCTGCTGGTAAATACATAGTACATAACTATAATACATATGTATATGGAAATTACGTAGTAGGAAATTATGTAGTACATCCATTTTATAACTTACCAGTCAGTGTCGGGGCACTCCCCATTTTAGTGGGCATCTGCCTGGGAGCCACCCTGGGTCTCTGTACAAGCTGTAAGGGGGTTCCTGCCTTCACTCCACTTGCTACCAGTTGAGCTACAAATAATAAAAAAATACTTGTATTTTACTTTCGTCTTAGCAAAACATACTTTAATTTTTAAAGATATATTGTACTCACTAATGGGAAGAGACAAAAGGCTCTGAGTAGGTGCCGGGGCTTGTGATGACACTGGGACGGAGACTAGGAGGCCAGTCGTGGCACCAGTAGCCGTCGAGAGAGATAGAGATATAGGTTGAGACAAGCCGGGGATTTGAACCTGCAATTAAAATATCAAGTAGTAAACTACACACCATACGAAAGATACCGTAGTGTTGGGATATTGGTATCGCGTAGTATCATGCGCTGGTCAGGCCATGTCTTCCGTATGCACGATAACAGACTCCCCAAAAACATACTATTTGGGGAACTCGTGCATGGAAGAAGAAACCAGGGTGGTCAGCGCAAGCGATACAAAGACGTCCTTCATACCATCCTGAAGGACAGTAATATCCATCACACCTGGGAACAAGATGCTGCGGACCGGGCCAAGTGGAGACACGCTATCCACACATATCAACCGAAGGACAGAGGACACCCTGGCCCACCCGGAGGAGAACATCCATGCCCTAAATGCAGTAAAATATGTATGTCTCGGATCGGCCTATTTAGCCACCTGAGTTGGCATAGTAGAATGGAGTTACGACGCGATCCACCATGAACCCCCAGCGCTTCACAATACTCGGCTTTTCGAGTTGTTGGCATACATACAGATATGAGAGATCTACAATTTAAATAAGAGTCGGAGAATTCTTCAAAAGGTTACATACCTGAACATTCTGAACCCCAGGCATTAATCCGAGAGATTGCTGTGAATTTTGATTGGAAGTGTTGGGTGTGGGTGCTGGCGGAGCCATCAACCTCTCGAGGAGTGCTGAGGGAGCTGGCTGAGGTTTCTTAGGGATTGTATCTCCCCCCGCACACATAGAGTTGGTCATGGCGGCTGGTGCACTATTCAGAAGGTTTAGTATTGTTGCATTACTGCTTGATGTGTTTGAATTATTGGCAGCAGCCGTGGACTTTGCGGCGGCAGCGTTTGCAGCTGTAAATTAAATGACAATAAAACGTAGAGTTAAAAATTTCACATAAAAACTATTATTATAATGTTCTACGCATGCATTTTCGATTTTCGACTACGTGAACATGGATATAGTTAATGCTAAGCTTTTCATAGGCTAACACGTTGTTAGAATTGGTGCAAAATTCAAATGTTTGTGTTGTGTAAGTTTTAATTCTAATTTTTTTCCTATTTTCAGTTCTTTGGAATTCGAATTAACAAACTTTTCTGACAATTCAGTTCCTTCAATTTAGTTTTTTAGTGATAATTTACTTCTGTTTCTTACATTTTTTGTACTTACGTTTTTTTTTACCGTGGACATTGAAAATTTGACACTAATTATTTTTAATTATCCAGATAAGTATGTAAATCAACACGCACAAGATGTAAATCCTATGTATTTCAAAATATCTAACATGACTTCGTACATAACACAATTTATATCAGAGTAAACACTTAATTACTATTAAATTCCTCGGTTTTATAATATAATACAAATGTACATGATAAGAGAGATATTTACCAGCAGCCTGTTGGAACTGATGTGCAGAATTCATTAAACTATTAACCAGAGCACTAATTGCAGGATTTGTAGTTCTTTGTTTAGTGGGCGTCACTTTTTGTATTTGGGACACTTGATTTGGAACATTTGTCACTTGACTTGGTAAACTCACTAACGTCTGTTGTCCTTGTAGATTCACTGTTTGTCCCTGCAAATTCACTGTCTGTCCTTGTAGATTCACCGTTTGTCCCTGCAAACTGACTGTTTGCCCTTGCAAACTAACAGGCTGACCTTGCAGATTCACTGTTTGAGCCTGCAAATTGACAGGCTGACCCTGCAAATTCACTGTTTGACCTTGCAAATTCACTGTTTGACCTTGCAAATTCACTGTTTGACCTTGCAAACTAACAGGCTGACCTTGAAGATTCACTGTTTGACCCTGCAAACTGACAGGCTGACCTTGCAAATTCACTGTTTGACCCTGCAAACTGACAGGCTGACCTTGCAAACTTACTGGTTGGCCTTGCAAATTAACCTGCCCTTGAAGACTCACAGTCTGCCCTTGTTGATTGACT
Organism: Ceraclea dissimilis; assembly: GCA_963576895.1. Taxonomy (NCBI): domain Eukaryota; kingdom Metazoa; phylum Arthropoda; class Insecta; order Trichoptera; family Leptoceridae; genus Ceraclea; species Ceraclea dissimilis. The sequence goes on from OY756360.1 coordinate 5,749,909, forward strand.
AATTGTCCTTGTAAGTTGACAGTCTGTCCTTGTAAATTTACTGTTTGTCCCTGTAAATTAACAGGTTGCCCTTGCAAATTGACAGTCTGGCCCTGTATTGTGATTCCTTGTTGCTGCAGGGGAACACCTTGCTGTATACTAACTCCCGACTGTGTTTGTATGGTTTGCCCTTGCAGTTTGATGCTCGGTTGCCCTTGAATTGTGATGCCAGGTTGCCCCTGTAACGTGACATGTGTGTTGCCTGTAACTTGTCCTTGACTTGTAACAACTTTCTGTTGCAACAATTGTCCAGATAGTGGGTGAGGTATGTGGATAATTGCTTGTTGCAACTTGTGAGGATTAATTGGTTGTGGTGGGTTGGTGAGTTGCTGCGCTAACAACTGATTGGCAGTTTGTTGAGCATTCTGTATCTGCTGTAATTGTGATGCAGTTTGTTGTGATGATATTTGTACATTAGGATGTTGTTGATCGTTGGTTTGTTGTTTAAGTAGTGGTTGGTGTAACTGTATGTGCTGTATGGTGCCTTGTTGTTGAGATTGCTGGGTCTTGATACCAACACCTGACTGATCCAGCTGTGTGACAACTTGTTGCACAGGACTGTTGGCTTGTTGTTGATTGACTTGGAGCTGTTGAACAGTCGTTGGACCAGCTTGTAATTGAGCCTGCTAGAATGGACATAAATTCATTAGACTAAGTAGAAGGACACGGAAACAAGTTCCAAACATCAAGAAGATGAAAGTAATACATTATAATGTACAACACGATGTAGATCTGTATTACCAATAGAGGAAGGCTGGCTGATATAGTTCTTCTCTGTTGCGTATTAACTGGACCTGTAACCAGTACCACTTCCGGTTGAGCTTGATTGGTTGGAAGACCCGATGGAGATGCAGAAGGGGGCATTGCTTTGGCTGTCATCTGCAAGGTTTGAGGAGTCCCTGGACCAACTTGTACTGTACCAACACTGCAACACAGAATAAGTTGTAAAGGTTGGAATAAATAATATGACAGTGTTACACAATTATAATAGTATTTCCATTTATCTAAACTATTGGACGAAGCAAACAATAGTTCACACCAAGAAAACTATGAAATGTTACATAAATGTGTCTTACTTGGGCATAGCAGGTGATGATGTTCCGGCTACGGCTGCCACTATACTCTGAGCTCGCGCTTGCATTGCTAATTGTTGATTTGCATGACTCTGAAAAATATTATAATACAAGTTATGATTAACAGTTGATTAGGGTTGCCAGACGTCCCGGACAAACCTTTTGGGACGCCTAAATATTCCGGTTTTCGGAAATGTTGGTATCTTCTTACGATTTTTATCATTTTGTAGTATTTTTGACAGTTTATGTATAAAGTAAGGAGAAAAAAAATACGCATTAGTGGTTCTGAGGACTGTGGTTACCAGATGTGGTGTACACATTTCTCTCCCCCCCCCCTCTCCCCCCGTCGGAAAAGAAATTTTTGATGCATTTTTTATGATTGCGTCAAAATTTTTAAAAGTAATGCATTTTTTATTGGATAAACAGCGGGGGTTGTCCCGGTTTGATTTGTCACATTGTTGATACATTACCCGTACTTACACATAACAGATTTGTTTGAAAACCAATTATAAACTCACCAGTTCTCTCATACCAGCTGTATAAGATACTCTAGGTAACTGTCCAGGTACTAAATGTTTGATTCTCACTGATTTCCTCCCCTCCTCAGTGAATATTTCTGTGAATTGTTGAATATAACGGTTTGCATGTGCTCGAGTACCTGGTAACATAAATATAAGTTATAAGGAGTTTCAAGGAATTACAAAATAATTTTTATGTAATCTTGACTGTCAACCTTACCAAGTAAAAATCTACAAGCTGAACCATTCTTTTCTCCTTCGACATGATCTCTATCAACGTACAACTCTCCGAGGTATTCTTGGTTGGCAGGTCTGTGGAGAACAGACAGACGGACATGAAACAATCCAGAGCCTACATTGGAGTTATTTGGTCCAGATCTTTCAGCTTCCAGTACATATTCTTCTAGTAGTTGAGGCGCACAGTCAGCGGTGGTGCGAGGACGTTCGTAGGCTCGGGCAAAACGAGACACAGTAGCAGGGGCATCAGCAGGGGCCACAAGGACGGGACTCTCTGCTCTTGGACACGTTACTGGACGAATTACGTCCTGGGGTTTCTTAGGGAACTTTGAGGTAGGTCTATTGGTAACAGATGCAGGATTAGCAGCCTGCCGTGCAGCTAGCCTCGCCCTCTGTTTGGTAATGGTGTCAAGTAAACTGAGACCACGCTGCGCTGTCAACTGATTCAGGCGTCTCTTGCGATTTACTGAAACCTGGAATAAAATAAATACAATATTTTTTATTTGTTTACATACATATTTTGTTTTTTTAAAAATTAACTTTTGTTTAAGTTACCAGCCACAAAGTTTGAGTTAAAACTAAAACAAAATAGATGTTATCAAATTCACACCTGTGAGTATCGTTTAGCTTGTCTTCTAATATCTGGAGTGGCTAACAGATGTTTCTGGTGGTGTAATCTTGCAGCCAAAAGTCCAACGGCAGGTCGGGGCTCCAGACACAGAGGAGGGGCTGTCGCCCTAACCAATGCAGCCTCCAGCAACAGTCTCTCTTCTCTACCCCACGAACTAGCACGGGCTATTGCATTGACGTCGCTAATTATACTCTGAAATAAACAATACACAATTATTCAGTACATAAGAAAATCTCACATTCATAATCCTGTTTTTTATAAAACATTTAAAATAGATGCTATATGCAAAACATGACTCAAGGAAAACGTATCTGATATAAATAAAGTAACAAATAGTTATCTCAACAGATAAAGGATGAACTTTCCATCAGACTGATTGTCAGCTAATTTAAAGTAATCATTTTAAGAAACATTCACCAATTCCATCCATCTGCCACAGAATTTGTGGATGTTACTTTAGTGTGAAGTGATCACACTAAAACATCCGATGATCAGTCACTAAAGCCTGATTGAAAATTCATCCTTCGCTGTATCTCGTTATTTCAACTACGGCCCGCAGAAAATCCAGTGTTTCTCACAAAAAAAAAATTGAGGTATTCAAAAAAATAAATGAAATAAAATACCTGGGTGGTGGGTTTGAGCAAAACATGATGAGTATCACACACAAAGCTGGGATAAGCTTGTCTATAATCTCTAACTTGAGCAATAATACATCCCGAGTAGAATAAGGAAGAGTGCTCAGCTTCCAATAAATCTAACAGGACAATGGGTAATTCTTCATTGTCAATATAAGATAATAACTCCTCCTCTTCATACGGCCATCGAGCTGTTTCCAACACAGTGTCTTCAGATCTCACCTGGAATTCAATGGTCATTCATTAATTGTCAATTAAGTCCTTTATCCTTCCCTGACCTCAATATGGCATGACAAAATACGATGTCATATTAATGTGAGTCACTTTACATTGGCTGTGAGAGATTCCCTCGGGCAACGAACTCACCAAATAATGTTGATGTTATCATTATTTGTTAATAAATTGAAAAAGAACAATGGACATGAATGTTTCAACTCAGCATTTTGTTTATAGTATAAAAATTATATATAAATCAGGAGGTGATGTTATAGAGCTGGCCACACCACTGTGTTATAACTATTTATTCCACATAATTCATTATTTCTCTAGTGTAAAGGTAAAACGCTGACCGTCATTTATAAAACTTACATGATGACCACCACAACAATAGAATTATTCTAAGCAGCAACAATAAGCCATTATTTCATTCAACATTCGTCTCATATTACAAAAACCATTGTGTGGATTTTAAAATAAATATTAGTATTCAATTTTTACATTTTAAAAGAACTTCTAACATGTACTGTCTTGAAACAATAATTTAGAAACTTACCGATCCATCACTTGGAGGAGACAACATTTGTGTTTCATCATTAACCTTTAGTGATATTGAATATCCTTTATTCCCAGGATACAGATTAATTATTAACACATTTAGATTCATTCTTGAGAGTAGTTTTTCAAGTAAATATGAACTGAGCTTGAGTCCTTGCTGTAATATTAAATTTAAAGAGCTGTTATCAAATAAAAATTAAAAAGTGTGGGAAAGCAAATTTGCCAAAGGATGAACTTGTCGTGATCTGTCTTGTGTTCCTGTCAACCCAGATATTACTTAATACTTTGTCTAATATTTCTATTACTTGTATTTTTACAATAAGATCTGGTGTTTAATTATTGTAATTTTTCTTTTTGACTTTTTCTCCATGTGTGGGTGGCTGGACTCCCCTGCCTGCGACTGTGGGGTGGAGAGGCAGACTGTGGGCCACATTGTGACTGAGTGCGGCACACGAAGGGATGTTCGATGACTTCCTATACCTGAATGAGCCAGCGACTGATAATATAAATAACGTTCAGTTTAGTTTCTGACGACCAAGCTTGCTTGCGAAATTTATCATTGCCCAATGCCCAACCTTCAAACTTTTTCCTTTGAGGGATGTGATATACTTCTTTTGACCATACGATAAATAAATAAATTGTAATCTCAAATAATATATTACTTACATAAGTTGCTTGGAGTGCTTCGTTAGAACTAATTTCATCATACAATTCACGTAACTTCTCGTGTATATTAAATTTAGCTGGTTTCTTAACGGGACTAAGACTTTGGGAAGACCTTTCTCTCTTCCCTGGTGAGAAACCGTGAGTTGTGTACTGCTCCAGTGGTCTCTTCCTCCCGAGGGACCCCATGTAGGATGATTCCGTGGGCCACGACCCACTATTGTGATCAACAGATGTGTCGCTTTCTAAATCATAATTCGTATCTAATAGGTGAGAGCTCCATCTAGCTTTCTTAAGTATTTCCTAAAACAAATTCAATATAAATAGTAATAAGGATGTACAAGAATTATATACATATAAAAAACATAATTAATCCATAACTTTGTATAACATTTAAATAAGTGTTATAGACACACTGATAATGATATGAACTTGAAATTAAAAACATAGACAATATATAATACATAAAGTATAATGTACAACCTCAACAAAATAGAATTACAGCAATAAATTGTGAGGTCCAAACAATTAAAAAATAAGTTTATTTTTTTACATCATAAAAAAATAGTAAAAAGAAGAGTTTTGCCTCCTTCAACTGGCACTAGAAGGCAAGACAGGGAAGATGGTGGAGTTGGTAGGTGGCAGACATCCTCACTGTACAACATTAGATAGTGGACAAATAAATCAATCGGTATATGACAGTACACACACACAGAACACCAAATAATTCCATTATTGCACACATCAATGCCAAACACAACAAAAATAAAACCTGACTTTCATCTTACATCTCTCTACTTGGACAGATTCAAAGAACTAGATAAATAATACATACAACAAAACCATTGTGTGGTAACTCTATGAAACAATTACTGAGATTGTGTTCGCACTATCCATTCCTCCTATGATTATCACTTTTTCTATTCAATATACCACTGAACTTGTGCATGATTATAGTCAATTTAAATAATCAGAATTCAGAAGACATTAGTATTACTGTATTCCATAGGCAAGTTGACTGACACGCAATAACGACTGACAAAAAAAGATAACATTGCATAAAATGGACAGAGGCAAAAAAAATACTTATTAATTATAAATCAAAAAGAAGTGTACGTATAACTGAGCAATGTAATTAAAACATTGTAAATAAACTGGCTAGGTATAGCAGGATACTTACTGGAGTGTGTTTTTTGATTGAACAACCATTAAAAGAAAATGGGTTGAATGTGAGTTTGAAATAAATAGTAAAATTGACAAAATATTTGAAAATATGTATAATTACCTCTGCTTCAGCAGCTGCGGATACTAGGCCATTCATTTTGTTACAAAATATATCACATATTTGATTTTTATTATCATAAAACACTTGTTAAAATAATGATGAATTTTGGCAAGATTAAATGCTTGTAATCGACGCAGCGAGGCATTAGAAATAAAATATAATAATCGTCCATATAAAATACATCACATTATCGTATAAATTTAATAAAATTTACGTCGTTTATATTTACAAACAATTTATATTTGGTATTGCAAACATCTGTTGTTTTATACACATTGTAAACAATTACGATAACTCAACAGTAAAAAAGGCATAAAAACACGATCACTTGGTATATTGATCATAAATAAATAATTTAACTGAAAAACTTTATTTAAGTAAGATTGTAATTGAGGTATAAATAAAAGTAAAGTATTATATATTTGTGCCCAAGAAGCATGAACATGAAAGCAGAAGAAACGGAACACCAACAACGAAACGTCAAACCGAATTCCGTCAAGACATTCCATAGATAAACCATAGAATTAATAAGTCAGAGACAATAATACTTCGAAATTGGCAGGAAAAAACCATAGAGATGGACGATAACACAGATATAGTTAGGATATAGTAATACTAGTAGTATACTGGATTCTCCTTTTAGCCGAATATTGCGATCCTGGGGGAATGAGCTGTTAGGCAAAAGAAGCAAAATGAAAGATTTTCCATACGCTTTTTTTTTCAAGTTGTTTCGTTCTTTTTGGAGGGCATTGAGCGTGGGCGTGTTCTTTGGAGGTTTTTTTAATATTTTTTTATTTTATACGTACAATATTTTTTATTGAGATTTCCTGCTTGACTCAATGATTTTGTATGAATATCTCACAATCATAGTATTTGGTTTGTTTTTATCACAACAACAACACACTTCTCAGTATTATCAGCCAGAAGAGTCTACATATTATCATTCATGATTCACATATAAACTCATCAGCCTAATACTGGGAAAAATTCACCTATCCAGATATCACGGATATCACAGGATTAGGCTCAGATGCGCGGGGCCTAAAATACAAGCATTGTGCCTGAAATATCAGTATTTAGGAATCGTCTTACAATATTGCAAGTATTAATAATGACCGATTTTTGCATTTTTATGTATAAATTTTCCGGTAAATCTAATTTTTTAAAATTGTTTATTAGCGATTTTGGTATTATACCTGTAGCTGATAATACTAATGGGATTATATATACCGACCTAGAATGCCAAATATTTTTTATTTCACCTGCTAATTCTGTATATTTACGAATTTTTTCTGCGACGGTTGTTTGAATATTAAATGTATTTGGTACAGCGATGTCAATTAAATAAGTAATTTTAGTTTGTTTGTTATGTAAAACTACATCGGGTCTATTATGATGTATTGTTCTATCTGTTATAATTGTTTTATCATAATAGAGCCTATAATTTTGATCTTCTAAAACCGATTCCGGGTTGTATTTATAGTATGGAATTATATTTCTCGAATTTATTAATTTATATTTTATAGCTAAATTTTGGTGGATTATTTTTGCCACATGATTATGTCTATATGTATATTCAGTTTGCGCTATTGTTGAACAACCCGAAATTATATGTTGTATCGTTTCCGGTTTAGCGAGACATTTCCTACATGAATCATCTATTATATTTGTATCTTTTATTATATATTTTTGATAATTTTTTGTTTTAATTACCTGATCCTGAATCGCTAGCATAAACCCCTCAGTCTCCCCAAACAAATCCCCAATAATCAACCATCTGTTTGACGCAAATTTGTCAACATGAGACTGGTTAAGATCATTGAGGTGTCTGGAGTGAATCTCTTTCCTACCCCAAGCTACTAAAAGCTCATTTAAATAATTATTACGCGGACCTACTATTTCGTTATTTAAATTTAAAGGCGTATGATTTTTGTCGGCCTGTACTATAATTTTGTGCATAATTGAATGATTTTGTTTAGTAATGAAATATGTTTTTAAAGAATCTATTTGATTATTATGTAAATCGGTTATGTTTACAAATCCCCTACCACCTATACTTCTAGGCAGAGACAACCTTTCTTTCGCGGAATTTGGATGATGGTATCTATTTTTGGTTAATTGGGTTCTTATTAGTCTTTCTAAATTATTTAAATCGGTTTTGCTCCATTTTATTATGCCAAAAGAGTATGTTAATAATGGGATCGCCCAAGTGTTTACCGCTTTGACTATATTTTTTGCTGATAGATCACATTTAAAAATTTTGTTTAATCTCTCTTTGAAATCTTTTTTAATATTATTTTTAATACTAGTATGGTCTAAATCTCTAGATTGCGGAAAGCCTAAATATTTGTATATCTCGTTATTAGTCATATTATTAATTTTATATTTTGTAACTATATCCTGACATTCAATAATTTTGCCTTTTTCAATGTGTATTGTTTTACATTTTTCTAGCCCAAAAGACATTTTAATATCCTGTGAAAAAGTTTTTGTTATATCAATTAATTTTTGTAGATCAGTATCCGATTTCGCGAAAATTTTAATATCGTCCATGTACATTAAATGTGATATTATTATATTAGAGCGTACATTTCCGTTGATTTTAATCCCGTATTTAGAAACTTTTAATAAGTTTGATAGAGGATTGAGAGCCAAGCAGAACCATAGTGGACTTAGCGAATCACCTTGATAGATTCCTCTTTTAATTTGAATTTCTGGAATATTTATGCTATTATTATTTAAATTTAAATATATGTTTGTATTCCAGTTATTCATGATTATTTTTAAGAAGTTTATGATAATGGGATTTATTTTGTAAATTTTCAGGATTTCAATGAGCCAGGAGTGAGGAACACTATCAAAGGCTTTTTGGTAGTCGATATAGCATATGTTTAAATTACGATTACGAGTCTGAATTTGTTTTAAAATCACGGAATCTATTATTAATTGTTCTTTACATCCCATATTTGATTTGGTGCACCCCTTTTGTTCTTCAGCCAAAATGTTATTTACTGTTACATGATTATATATTTTATTTGTTAAACATGATGTTAAAATTTTATAAATTGTCGGTAAGCAAGTTATAGGTCTATATTGTGATGGATTTTTTGTATTTTGACTTTTAGGTAACATATATGTTAGACCTGTCGTGAAAAATTTTGGGGTATTTTGAGGGTGTCTTATTAAATTTGTTATACATTTAGCCAAATTGGTTTGTAAGGATGTAAAGCGTTTATACCAAAAATTGTGAATACCGTCGCAACCCGGCGATTTCCAATTATGCGTTTTTTTAATTACATCTCTAATTAATTCTATTGATATTTCCGAAAAATCCATATCGACTACATCCGCGAAACGCTCTCTTTCCTCTGTTATCCAATTACCGTTATCATGTGTTACGTTTTTACTCCAAATATTAGACCAAAAGTCTTTTAATTCCGTATCCGATGGTAAGCCTTCATTATTTCTAGTATAATCATTATTATTTTGTAATTTTTTATAAAATAATTTTTCATTTTTCTTAAAATTCGCGTTTTCATTTTTACGTTTTAATTCTTTGTTATACCGACGCAATCTACTAGATTTAGCGGATAATTTTTGTTTTAATGTATCTAAAATTTCATTAATTTGTGAATTTTGAATATTTATAATATTATATCCATTTTTACGCGCAATTATTTCAAAATATTTTAATATATTCCTACTCCTATTTCCATTTTTATATTGTATTGTTCTAGCTAAGTCAGTTCTTATAATTTTTATATTATTTTCTAATCTAATTTGCCAGTATGGTTTTGTTTGCCTTGTATTATAATTTTGATTTTCATTTAATATTATTAATTTAGATCCAAGTTTATTATGTATTGTAACTATACTGGCATATATTAGTAAATGTAATTCTAAAATATTTATATTATCATGCAAAAATCTACTAAATATTACGCGGTTAAAATCATTAATTAGCGATGACAATTTTTTAGACGAGTTAAGTTTCCTGAATTTTGGCCTACACATCAGATCTATATTTTTGTACAGATTAATATTATCGCGTACAGAATTAATTATAATTCTGTAATATTATCATCAAAAGTATTTTGGATACTTAAATCTACATCATTATTATTAATATTGTCATTATTTATATTTGAATCTACATTTATTGTCTCTGGGCTTTCGATTATTTCCTCTACAATATTATTATTTGTATGAATGTCAGAATTATTTTCGCGATGTAATCTATCAGCAACATCTTTTTTAATTTGTTCCAATGTAGTTTTAGGTAATAAATTATTTCTAATTATTACGCGACGTTGATCTGATAATCTTTGTTCGGTTACATCAACTGCCGGGTAATTTTGCCTAAATACCGTATGTAAGCGATGCCTATATTGAATTATATATATATAAAGATTTTTATTGTTTTTTTTACATTATTGGGTGCATGCTACTGCATATGTATAATTTTATTGTATTTTTTTGTTCTATATATGTATGTTGAATCCAAATTTTTGTTATACTTAATGCATTTTAAGGGCGCAAGCCGTATATGTTGAAATAAATAAAATAAATAAATAAAATAAATAAAAAAAAAATTTATCTTGTGTTTTTTATATTTGCATTTCTTTCTTTGTTTTGAATTTCATTTGAATATTATACAATCGTACTTTGTTTTTATTGTATGATTTTATAATTAATATTTTTTAATGATTATTGTTCTTTATATTTATATTGTATATATTTTCAAATGCCGTATGGCCGAATATGCCATAATAAATAAAAAAAATACTAAACGGGCTATAGGAAACTGCGGTTTTCACGTGGATTTTTGGTTTTCACTGTTTATATTTTAACTGAAAATGAATAATAGACATCATATTAACATAATTATAGGACCAAGGGTTGTAAATAGTCCGTTAATCAGGATTTATAAGCAATTTTTTTAACAAAGGAAACGGCACACGATTGAAGTGAATTAAATTACTTTTATTTTATTGTCATTAATTACAACATAAATTAAACATTGCACAAAAATTCATAAATACATACACATTAGCTTTAAATGACAAAAAATTTGAAAAAATAAATTCCTACATAATAAATGATATATTTAAAACGTCTTCACATCAGTGATATTCAATATCATAATTAGTGATAGGCAACTACTGAAAACAGGTTTTTTTTTACATTTTTTTTCTTAAATTATGCAAAAGGTTTAATTCTTAAAGGCAAATCTAAAAAAAGAATAAGAAAAATAAATAAAAGTAATTTAATTTACTTCCATCGTGTGCCGTTTCTTGTGTTATAAAATTGCTCATAAATTCTGATTAATGGACTATTTACATCCCTTGGTCCTATAATTATGTCCATATGATGTCTATAATTCATTTTCAGTTAAAATATAAACAGTGAAAACCAATTATCCATGTGAAAACCGCAGTTTCCTATAGCCCGTTTAGTATGGAAAACACCCCATTTTGCTTCTTTTGCCTAACTGGTCATTTTCCCCAGAATCGTACAGAATGTATAGACAAACAGCTATGTTTTCCATCCAGTTTACTAGTATTATAAATCCATGGTTGCAGCCGTTACACATGGCAACATTATTAATGGGATATTACTACGACATCTATAGGTGAGTAGACAAATCATAAAATTAAAACTGGTTTGAATCTGCAATATCAGCTGTTTCTGGTGCGCACCGTGCGGGAAATATTGTTACTAAATTCCCTACATGACTACATCAAAGGAATTGAAAGGTATGACAAAAGGAAAATCGATTGCAGTGCGCCAGGCGCTTAGTTTGTATTGTGATAGTGTATTCCAGTTTAATATGTACATATTATAAAATTATTGCTATATCAAAATAATCCGAGTGATTCATTTGCAACCTAACCAAACATTCTTAATTCAGGCTTACCTAACTTTTTTGATATTTTTGTGCCATACTGGGTTTTTAAATCTAATCGATATTGTAGTAAAAGTTAGCTTTTTTGTGAACTTGGTCCAAATATGTGTTTTTAGAAATACTTTTTTAGTGGTTTGCGTATTAAATTATCATAACGTTCATAAGCTGTCGAATAATGGCATTTAGTTCCGCAGCTTTGTTAAGAACACCCACTCCTTTGGAGCAGTTATTGGAGGAGATCAACTTTCAAAGGACTAAGGAGATGAGGCAGCTTCTTAAAGATGGTAAGCGTTCGTCATTACACTCTACCGGCAAGTTATTTATATCACTATTTTATCCTTACGCTATTTATTGTTTCAGAAATTAATGTTTCAGGTTTGATCCTTTTGTATTTTGGATGGATTTTTTTGACAGTTCAATGTACATTGGCAATCTTGTCTATTTATTATATTGGTACGCTGTAATTTGTTAATATCTTATTGGTCAATAATATCAGAAAATCTTCTGATTGGTTAGTTTCCTTAGCTGCGAAATTTAAAATATTAAATTAGTGGTGTGTGTGTGTGATGACGTACTATATATCCATATATTATTATCCTATGGTGATGACTGCGAGATTGTGATTAAATAATAGCATTATTTTCTGTTTACAATCATTTCCTTAGTGTACAAATGTTTGGTTTGTCTAAATTTGGATTTTTAAGCATGGGGAAGGTCGATGTATAATGTATATATGCAAATTGTCATTAACCTATCATTAGAAAAAGGAAATTTACTTCATTTTGTGCCACTCGCCTAGCGAAGGTTGGCAATCATCACTCAAAACTAGGGTTGCCAGATTTCTCGCAAGTCAAACCAAATTAAAACCTTGGCCGAGAAACAATCGTAGAGCGGAGGGGGAGTGACAACTGTGTATGAAGTTTCGGACTGAAAATATTACGAACCGCTAATACGTAACTTTGTTTTCTACGTAGTTCCTTACTTCATACGTAAACTGTATAAAATACCACAAAATGATAAAAATTGTAAGACTATACCAACATTTCCAAAAACCGGGACATTTAGGCGTCCCGAAAAGTTTGTTCGGGACACCGGGACATGAGGCGTAAAACCAGTGACAGTCCCGGTTAACCGTGACGTCTGGCAACCCTACTCAAGAATCATCACGGTACTGGGTCTATTTGATGGGTGTCACTTTATCAGGTATTCCAAAACACTGCTGAAGATTCTTGGATGCTCTCTTATAAGGTGACCAACCGTCCTCCTTTTGGAAGGACAGTCCTCCTTTTCTAGGTTCTGTCCTCCCTCCAAAAGTGTCCTCCTTTTCTGCTTTTTAACATTTTAAACTAAATAGTCTGTAATTCAAACTAATAAATCTCAAAACCACACGTTTTTTCATCATACCAAGAATTCACTAGTACTATAGTATAAATTACATTAAAATGCGTTTGCTTCATAAAAAAAATTGCCTGCGGCGCTAATTACGTAGGTTTACCTATGTTTTTTATTTTTAACAAAAAATAAACTAGATTTTTATATTATATTACGGCCCTTTTTGGTACATTCTTATGTCTTATGACAAAAATTTCGCCTGCGGCGCTATTTACACATTTTTATGCTGTATCCATTTTTTTAATTTTATTGCCTCCCCCCGCCTAGTTCTGGCGGCGCCCACGATAGGCTGTACTTTAGGTATTTTTGATTTTTTTTGTCCTCCTTTTTATTTCTAAAAATATGGTCACCTTACTCTCTTAAGTGTTACGTGCCACACCCCATCTACCTTCTGTCTTCCACTCCACTAGAAGCTGTGTAAGGGCATATTTTTCTCTGAGGATTATGTAGCCAAGGTATGCGGCCTTTCGTCTTTTGACAGTAGTCAACAGTTCTCTCTTGAGTGTTGATTAAGCCAAGTACCTACTTTTTATTGGAGACTATCAACCCATGCGATGCGTAACAATCTCCTACACAGTTGCATTTCAAATGCCTCAGTTTTGATTATCATGGAGACGTGTCCATTCTTCCACTCCACACAACCGTAATTTATGGTACATAATATAACAAAAACAATCTACAAATCTTTCCTTCACAGTCCGCAGTTAATATGTTGCTTGGCTTATGATTAATTGTCTTATTAAAGTTTGGACCCACAATTGTCCACTAAGCCTGAAATGCATGCGTCACTAGCTGTTTAGCTGCGCAGGTTTCACATAATTGGGATGTTTGAACGGGGAACTTTTTATGTTCAAATGTGTTATTTTTATTTGATATCTAAGTAGGTACATGTGGACATAGTGGTGCAAATGAGATCATTGAGAAGAATGTTTGGGAGAACGTTGAGCGATTAAATAAGTAATGAGGTTATTAAAAGTGTGAACGGCTATAAGACGGGGTAAGTGAATAAGCTTAGATAGTTTGCGCATGTTGAGAGAATGAGTGATGGCAGAATGACCAAAAGAATAGCGATATGAGCGAAAGAAGGGAAGAAAAGAAGTGTGTGCATCTGAGACCGACCTGGATCATGTCGACTAGATCCTCAAGGACAAGATGTGTGTTGAGTAAGAGAAGACAGAGAGCCTGTATGACAAATTGTATGAATGTAACGGAAGCTAGGAGTGTGTGTATAATAATAGGGCAGTCTAGCGTTCTGTCCTCTCTTCCTACCCTGGAAGGGACGTGGTGTGAGTCATTACAATAGAAAAGCTTACAATGGGAAGATTTATTGTCATAATTGGACTACTATTTGTTGATATTTTTGGCATTTACTATATAATACTATAGTTCCTACCCATTTTGAACAGTCATTTTTGTATTTACTATGTAAACTATTATAAAATAAGTTTTACTCCGTGACTGCAGTTTAACTAAAACTTATACGTTGGTTAATGGATAATAGTTCACACAGTAAATACTAAAATGACTGTTCAAAATACATGTACAAACCTGTTAGTATCAAAAATGTATAATGTTTTGTTTATCTGTGAACCTATTGGCTTGAGGATTTTATTGTGTTACTATAGATGTTGTGTACCTTGTTTTGTCATAAAAATAGAAACAATCGATAATAAAATCACAATAAATGGAATTGTAAAATGTGGTGGGTAAATAGATATCTACAGTTGATTTCTTCAAAAGGAATCATCGATCTTGTAAAATTTCCTATTTTTTGGACTAATAGGACTTTGGAGTAGTTAGTATATCTTCTCACCAATGTAATATTTAGTAGAACTTATATGCAGTTGTCTGTAGATTGCCACCACAGCCTCAAATACTGCGACAGTAGTATGGAAAGGTAATGTTACTCCAGTAAATTATGTTTGCCCTCATTACTTCTGTTAGGATAAGTCCGGATATCAATGATTTTATAATCAGGATGGGATTTTTGAGGTACAGATAAATCAAAACATATTATTATATACAACACATTTATATTTACATAAAACAGTCAAAACTAAAACAAAACAGCAAAAACTTAAATATTATTTAGGTATATAAATTTGTTCAACATATGGGAATGTTTGGTATATTATAGTAATACATAATAACATTATCATATAAGGGAGTACATCAACCAATGTAATATAGCTGCTCTGTGGCTGCAAACTTTATGAATGCCCCATGAGATATTTTATATGAATTAAATGTACTTACTTAAAGTATTTTAATCAAATAATATAATGTAATTCATTCTTCCTAATAGCCTCAGTAATTAAGGCAAACATTATTATACCTTTTAGAGAATAGTGAAATAGTAGCAACATTATTGTTTCTGTATCAATAATATTTCATTGTCAAAAAATGGGCTGCAATTCATAAATTTTATCACAATACATATTATTATAAAAGTCTATATATTTAATATACAAATTAACATAACCTAAAAAGTAAAATCAAAATAAAATGCATCACATAAATCTCTTGAGATTCGTTTGGAGAGATTCCACTAACAAGATGTTGTCTGTTGTGCGAATAAAGAATAAATAAACAAAGATCATAGAGTCAATTTGTAAGGCCATAAAGATTCATATAACAATAAATGATTGTAATACATTATCAATATATATTCTCTCACTAGATACATATTATTTATTTATATTTCTTCTCAATTCTTCAAGTATTTATCCATTACTAAATAAGGCACTTTATTTTATTTTATGTAGAAATATAGGTAGGTAATTTGTAATATAATGTCATATATCTTATGTGCCGGTTTAACATTTCATAGTTCCTATGTGGCGGATATGTAATTAAAAAATATAATATTATTTGAAGACAGTCATTTGGTACATACATATACACAGTAGGTACATACATATAGGGCAATTGATTACAGATCCTTCTCTTATGTAATGTAAGTATAATAATATAACACTATAAAGGTATAGGTAGTAAAATAGATTCTAGAACACTGTGTGGTATACATAGACATTATACATATTAATAATACAATCATTAACACTTTACTTATAATTCTCGTTACAATATTAAGTATGTACTAATTACATATATCTATTTGATTTTACGTTTAGATTCAGGTTTCGTAGTGCTACAAGGTACCACATATTGGACAGACTTGTTTGTGCGCCATTTTTTATTTCAAGACGAGCAGGCCATCGATTGTGATGATCTGCTGTTCTTTGTCAGGAAGAAACATGTCAAGGGTTCATCCAGATATTTACCAAAATACGAGGTAATTACATATTATGTATACTTTATATACTACAATCATTATGTACGAGTGGGTATTCAACCAATACACTAGTATATTATAATATCAGGAAATATCTTTTATCAAAACAATATCCACAAAAAATAATTAGAGTAATATTATCTAAGCGAGTTATTGCTCATCTTGGTGATAATGATATTTATATATGTGACAATAGAAATGTTTTACAAAATATATATGTATGTATGTATATAGACATGAGGTGTATACATACTGAGTACTCTGTAATAGTAACATTGAAGACTCACAATAATCAGACATCAATATACAAGCCAAGCTAGACAATGACAGAGTATATTAATATACCTAATTACAAAATAAGCAAACAGTCAACCAATCACATTAGGTCCCTACTAACTAGTAACAGTCTAATTAGTATTAGTATGTATGTATGTATGTGTGTGTGTGTGTGTCCATCCCATCCATCACACAATCATCCCTATCCCTCCCTCCCCCCACAACACTCACAGGCAAGCAAGTGTTCACAGCCATCAGTTTGCTGTAATAAATAATAACCACTACCGTCCAACTTACTATTTATTACATATGTATTAAGTATTACGTGTTATATCAAACTAACTCCCCTCTCTGGGGTACATTTTATTTACAGACATCCGTAGATGTGTTTAGAAAAGACTCTAAAAAATTACCAATAGGAGACCCCGATATTGACTGGGAGGAGACGGTATATCTAAACCTTATCATTCATCAGTTTGACTACACCCTCACCCTAGCCATATGTACCAGGACCAGTCCGAAGGAGCTACAGGTTCTTAAGAGACATTCACAGAAGGTAACATCTTGATATCATTATTTACTCACTACTACTACCAGACTCACATTATACTTCCACAGAAATATAAAGAGAACTAGTATATAAATCTATCTGGCAAAATCGTCTATTGTATTGTATAAAAACAGAAACGGGGGTCTTATTGTAAATTTCGTAGTGTATTGAATCAACTCTAAACTGTGAAAGGTGTAAAGTCTGTAGGTAATGTAGATATAGTATCAAGATAGAGACAATAACACATATTAGGTAAGTATTTGTCACTAAAAGCATACACAATGTGAAGTTAACACCACAGAACTAGACACTATGGGTGAGCCCGTTATACACACAATGTATGGCAGCCTTGATTCAAGGCTCACTATCACATTCCACAGGCTGCTTCATACAGGAGCCCCTACTCGCCCCCACTAGCTTAGTCGACTGAACAACTTGGCTTTGGGCCATGGAAATGGCCAATTGTATTGTCGAGGCACTGGTCCACGCACATTCCTCTCTAAGTAACTAAACATGAAATACCACCACTCTCTAGAAATCATTCCGTGGGTACCGTCCCTTAGTGGCCTGGCAACCAAAGTGTGGTATGTCCAGAAGAGTCTAGTAGTAATGTAGTACGCTATCACTATATCTACCACGTAGTGTGCATGAGCCAAGAGTATTAGGAGAACTCCCGCTAAAGCTGCGGCTCCAGCCGCCCAATGCAGAGCAAACCCTCGCTTGGGACTATACTCCGCTATCACTAAATAACTTAGCACCAATATCATTGTATGTCCGCTGTATATTGAGTCACCACAATAAATATGTTTCCCATTAATTGAGAGTCCAAACCCTGAGAACAAGTAAACCATTCTCTCAAATATTAGTAACGGCGTAGTGTTGTTAGATTTAGGACTACAATAATATGTGGTACTGGATACTGGTAACACTGTCACAAACATTGTCACTGACCTGTATAAATACAACAGACCGATTATAAAGAACACACGACGTAACACAATGAAGCGATGCTTGTGGAACACAATCACTGCCGTGGCTGTCCCTGTTGAGATCATGATAAGGATTTCAGAAGCCGAGAGAGCCCATTCCATGGCTGCCACATTATCTAAGAAGATGTCTGGCAGTGGACCGTACACTGCGCGATCTGGTAATCTCTCGTGTGTCAGGGACAAGGAGAGCATATTGAATGTAACACAAAGGAATACAAATAGAAATGACACCAGTGTCTTCCACACTTCTTTAGGGAATCGTTCTTCTCTTCCCGAAGAAGGTATTTCTATCTGAAAGTCTCCATTAGAGAGATGAGAATGCGAATGAGGAGGATGTGGGTCCTCAGGATCTGGATCTGACTCATCTGTCGGTAGATTATTATTGTCCTGTTGTTTAATACACCTGGCTAGTAGTGGTTGCCTCTGTAATCTCTCAGCGGCTCCAGCCATATTTCCTCCAACAGTTTGCTTATTGCTGTCACTATCGCTTTTCTCCTCGGAATTCTTGCGACTATTCAATTTATTTTTAGAATTGTTGTTTAGGTCATTTCTCTTGAGGAGTGTTGTCTCGTTGATGCATTCCAAGAACGCTGTATCTGGGGCGATGGTCTCACATGGAGGGAGTTGGCCGTCTGGTTCTGGAATGTCTGAGAGACGGGGAGCTTGGGTGTTAGAGATGAGCTTACAGGGTTCTGTAGCTAGGAAGGTCCGTACAGATTGAACTAGGGGCTGGGGTGGGGCCACACCACTAGACACAGTCATCCACCCACTCTGCGGGGGGCCAAATGTACCTGGAATAAAATATTGTAACATTAGATAAAATATCTTCACAGTGGAAACAATGTGTAACAGGTAGTAGGGTATATAAAACTAAACCTAATTACTAATTAGTTTATTGTGGAATTAGGTAATATTACAATGAAATAATAGATTAGTGGCTTACTCATGTAAAACCCTTGAATTTCTTTAAATAGATCTTTAATAATTTACTATTGACGACATTATTTCCTTTCATTTGTATATTGATTATCTTGAAACTTATTTCATATAATAATTGCTTAAATGACAATATGGTAAACTTTCATATTAGGCATCAGTATCAGATCACCATGTCAGTTATCAAGAACAAATAAAGTTACAAGTTTAGTGTTCAGTAATCAGTCAAGTGTTTACACGATGGAAGTAGCAAAATGGTTGTTATCTTGTTTGGTTTTATTATTAACATTTCTATTGTTATTTAACCAATACTACCTATAGTTAAAACTGATTATATTGTCAATCAAAAAATTTACTCAAGGAAAACACAACTGCAAATCAACAATTTGACATTACTAAAGTACCAAGTCATTTAAAAATAATGGAACAATTCTTAAAAGTTATTTAAGAATTCATCTGTTTTAATAAATACTAAGTTGTTCAAAAGTTTGGTGACTAAATTCAAATTAATTCCAACTACCTTTGTATGATATGAATCTTGCCTACCTATTAACTTATTGCAAGGGACTATAATATAACACTTTTTCGCAATGGATTTGGTAGCATTGTTATACTATATTTATACATTGAGCTATTTTGCAAAAAAACTTGTACATATGTCATGCGTTTCACTGTTATTCCTTACATATTGGTGCCAATTAGAGCAACTTCTTAGGTTATGTAGTTGTAGTATCCAAGTAATATTATAGGCAGTGGTAACTGAGTTGTACAAATATATCGGGAATGATTTCCGACCAGAAAAAGGAATGCTAGTTGTATTTAACTACATTGCAATGATACAGGAAATGTCAATAGCATGAAGCCTTATGAGGGCACATTAACTTATGTTATATACACATTGTGGCGGTATGGAATACCTTTCGAACAGACTCGATATGAAAATAAAACTCCACTGAATCGTTTACATAAAATTATACATAATCTGTGTGGTGTTTATTCTTATTTATTAATAATACCCACCTCCAGCAACAACGAGTTTCTCTTATCCCATGGGTGAAACGTAAAACACAAACTGAGAAAAGGTAAAGTAAACGTATGTCGTTTCGACGCGCATAATGTCTTTGCAGGTATATATTTTCACTTATTTACGACCGAAATTTCATAAAATTAGTTAATATCACGTTGATTTAATATGAGAATAATATAATGTGAACTTTTTCATCGGGCCTCCGGTCTTGCACGACGACTAGCGAGCGACGGCGATTGATTGGTACAATGAAAATACAATACAATGAGAGCGGGATCGTGACGTCACAATGAATACACAGGCGTCCGTGGGACGCCGTCAAGTGGCGCTCTCGTAGCTCGTCGATTATGAGAAATGTTTTAGTTCGTTGTTACTTCGTTTCGCGTAATGCCTGTGGCATACTTGTGAACTACTCCACGCAGCCGCGTAGTGGGTAGGGTCCGCCACCTACCGGCGCGGGAGAATATTTTTATAGTTTTATAACATTACCTCATACCTGCCTATGTAGGTATGTATGTAATATGGTAGGTAGAAAAATTCACAGAATACTATGTACCTATATAATACAGTGTTTTGTATTTCGCATCCTTATGTACATTAATAGGTATATATACTATGTTAGGTATATCTACTTATTATATATTTACTACGACATACGGCATCAATAGATTGGAGTGCAAAGTTCACAGAATTTGTAATTCGTGTCATGTCCTTAAATGTCGAATGGTATTCCATTTCCACGAAAACCTTTATACCTATGGTATTTTTACCATAGGATAACAATCAGTGGCGGATCCAGGATTCATATAAAAGGGGGTGGCTGAGGGGAGGTTTCGCCGAGCTATTTCAGTAAGTAAAAAAATTAATTCAAAATTTTGTGTAAGAGTTGTTGCTGAAGATGGCAGTAGCCGAAAGCTCGGTCATTCAACCATTCTATACACAGTAAGGAAATCCGAAGAACCAACAACGAAGATACGGATTACATAAGATGTTTGTCATTTTTGCATATATCTAGGTACGTAAACAAAATTTAGGTGTGCTTTGCAAGATATTGATGATGGATGATGATATTGGATGGTTTATTTGAGGCTCTGTAGTCTGTATTAACGGATCATCCATCAGCCGTCTCAAGGGCGCGGGAAACTGGCTTCGAAGAGCGACGTCTTCAGCTTTCTTCAGAGAATAACGCATTGATTAATTAGATGAAGGCATTAGATTACCTATTATGAATTAGTAATTGTAATTGGTTATTCTGGAAACAGAAAACATAGAAGGAACCGGTTGTTGAATAAAGGACGACAGATTATGACATTTATGACCCTATCTACCTGTATAATATGTATGTATTTACTGTTTAGACATCCGTGGGATGCTACAAGAAGAAGAAGTTGTTGACTAGTTTGCTCCCTACATTCGATCATGAAAACCACATTCCATCGCGAAAATTTTGCCGCCATTATTGTCGGAGTTGTTGTAGGTACATTATTTACTATTAATGTATAAACAGCGACTTGTTTTCTAGATCTTATCTATATATCTATTATCTATCACTACAACAAGTTAGTTGTAGTGGCACTAAATTAAAACGATAAACTCAAACCCAAGACGCGTATGAATATCGTGTCTATAGTTTCACATCACTACGTTCTATTTCTATGGAGATGTATGAATTTAATTATCATCTAGGCTCCGTCTCGACGCTCTACAGATTCTCTGTTCTGTAGTTGCGACGGCACGACGCCTGCGAAAACTTTTAACACTCGTGAAAACAGAGGTCACGAGTAATAAACAAAAGACCTATATTATATCGTACTCTTTGCGTTGAGAGAATCTCTTTAACCCTTTTGATGAAGGCGTATGTACTATTATTATTATCAGAGATCGTACTAAACTTGTATTCAATAAGAACGAGACGGCTGTATATTATTGTAATGGTCATCGTGACTGCTCACAAGGTCACGCGGGTACACATGCACTCGGCCAAGCCGAAGCCGATAGAATCGCTCAGTTTCTTCTTAGCAAAGTGTGCCATAGTTATTGCTTTATAAGCATGAGTAATTATGTACATACCCCTGTTAAAAAAAAGTATGCAACTATGTACCTACCCAAGTAAAAATTAAGCTCCTAGATTGGTTCTGGAACTGCTCTAGGACCAATCCAGGAGCTAAATTGTTACTGGGGTACTTATCTGTAACTTCATTATTCGTGACGTGTTTTAAATAGCATTAAGTATAGTAAACGTGTGAAAAAATCATAGTAAAAACCTGCAATACAATATACATATAGGTATATTAGGTAATTATATTCAACACTTTCATGATCAAATCAAGCAACAGGTTTATTCACCTGCCAAACACATGCCTAAATAAATACCTGTTTTAGATAGAATATGTAAATGCTTTGATTTGACCTAATAACCGATCCTGACACAAGTATGTAATAAAATAATGTTATGACGTAGATTTTCCCATGGATTGTATTGTGGGTAAATTATCTATAAGATATATGGACATGGACGTCTAAGACGTTGGTCATCTATATGGGAAACCAAAGCAGACTTACGCTGGATTTCACCAACTTTTTAGGTGAGGAATAGCGGAGATAGGAGCCACCTTGCACAAATTTTGTATAAAATATCTATATCTTCTATCATACAGGGTATTTGATAGATGGACTATGTATGGTACGTAACTATACACGTAAAGATTGCAAATCGAACTATTTAAAGTACCCACCCTCTATATGTGAGTAAAGTACCTATTATGTAGGTAGACATGTAAGAGGAGTTTTGTGGCTTTCAGGGGTGGGTACCATCTAAAAAAGTCGACAATCTGAATCAATCTGGTTTTACGACTTTCATGACGATATTGGGGAAACGGGGAAAAGACGGAGCCTTGTGATCGTCCTGTGTTTGCTCGAGGAACTTTGAAGGGTGGAGTACTAATAGTGGTTACACAAAAACATATTTAGCCAAGCCTCCGTGATTTTCACGGGTAGGTAGGTACCCACTAGTGTAATAAATAATTTCATAACGCAGGGTGGATAGGTGGCTAATTGTTTTACTCATCAGTTCAAGAACGTATTTAAAATAGGTAGGCACATTTCATAAAGTTTATATTAAGGGTCAAAGGGTGTCTTCAGAGTGCAACATATTCAAATATCATCCCGTCATTTATCTATCTACATTACTGGATATACTAGTGGAGGGGAGTATCGTACGTTTGACATCACAAATCTAGTAAGAAGTCTATAAAATAGTGTAAATAGATTGATCTAACACTCTGAAATAACGTATACTATTACAATGAAAATGAAATTGTTCATTCATATAAAATAATAGCACAATGTACTAATAGATACCATCTGATATCACGTCAGATATATACTCGTAGCACACTCAGTTGATTAAACGAATTAAACGAATGTATGTGTTCCGTGTCATTAAACTTATCAAATCATCATCATATTATTACATTATATGTTGGCACTGTGTACGGGAGTGTGGATGTCCGAAAACGTCATCTAATTTGAATAATTTATTTAATTTATCCGTTGGATATTACGTATTCTCCTTCGAGATTATTATTATACACATTCACAAATGTGCGGTGACTCTGTTTTTAGTTCATCTGTTTGTTAATCACACATTAATATTTTATACTTAGTTCGTACCTATGTTCTTAACATTTTTCACCTTATCCATTATAGGCTCCTAAACCGTTCATCCGATTGAGATGAAACTTTGGCAAATTGTTGTGCTTGCCCCAGGGATGGTTCATAGAGGGGGCATGAAAGAAAAGTTTTTTTTCGAATCCATAAAGCTTTTGGTGTCGAAAAGATGAATAGTAACCCTACCGACATCCGCAAGAATACGGGGTGGGGTTGACGGGGGGAGGCGGAATGATAAAAGTGGTGTTAGTGTCGAATATATAGTTTTCCGGGTCTTTTTGCCACATTTTGCCGTTGCGAAGCACGGGAAATACAGCTAGTATGTAATAAAATTGGTGTATTCATTTTCCAGAAAAGTCTCTGAAGTGCACGAGTGAATGAATGCGTAGCTAGAGTATTAATATTATAATCAATAATCATTATGATTCATATATAACCGTAATGTCGATGTGCGTTGGTAATTTATGTTGTGGCCAAGATATACCTACCTATGTAAACTTAATAGGTACGGTACGCTACGATCTCTACGTAGTAACGTTATAACTATCTATACAATATTTCAGCATAAATAGAACCTATCAGTATCGTGAAGAACAAACATTCATCCGAAGGCTTTGACGACCGGGGTTACGATGAAATACTTTATTTTCCGGGCTTGTAGGCCGTGGTCCGATGTGGGTTGAGATACCCGACGTTTCGTCTCGCGCCGCGGGCGTGGAGGACATCTTCAAATTTTGTTTGAGAGTGTAAACGCGAAGTAAGATGACGTAAGCGACAAAACGGATTGTAACTTATTGTACAAGAAGGGGACCGAAAATAATAAAAATATACCCGCTAGAGTTACTGAGTATACATTGTGCCAAGCAAATTACAGAAGTATATCTAATATACTCCTAAACTACGAGAGTGACCTCACGTTTTACTTAGTTTCAGAAGCCACTTTGGAATTAAGTTTATTTCACCCAGTAAATTAAAAAAAAAACAAATTTAAACTCGAACATCAATTCGTATTATTTATCCACGATTTGAGTCTTAGGATAATATCTTTAGTGTCAATGTGTTAGCTGAGTATACCCATAGAATAATAATATATAGTATAGTATACCATAGCCCCACTTTTCTGGACGCAGTGTTCGCGTGTTCTTCAGTTAGGTACTGTAATGCCCAGTGCCCACAATACATTCAATGAATGTCTGTCTGCTTTTCTTAGTACGTTATGTAGATTGTTTGTTCATGATGTTTGAAGGTTACATCCTATGAAGGTATAATTATAGGTAATTAATCATTATGGGAGGAGGAAATGATAGAGATGACAAATTTAATACCTTCTTATTATCGAATTCGTAAGCTGTGAATCAGAAGTGTTCTCTTGTTGTTGTGAGTTGTTTTATGATTAGTTTTACTTTGCATACGATGACGAATCGATGTATTTTTAATACTTACGTTTAATCATTGTATTATGACGCCTCATGTATAACTATTGCTTGGGTTATCATCCACTGTACCTATAAGTTCAATAAATAATCTAATATGTACAATGTACATGATACATCTCTAAATACAGAGCTGTTACCCATTACGCCCATTACCCATAATGCAAGCATAAAGTTAAGAACCTTATAAAATATAATTATAACGTTACAACCACGCAGCGTTACGACCTTTTTTTAGTTTGATGTAAAATGTAATAAGTACGTACTTATTTATATAAATCGTTAAGTAGTTGCATTTAGATTTCCTCTTCTCAGAAATACAATTTTGGATTTGATACCTATACTGTAAGTTAACAAAACACGTCTGTAGAATTACAAAAATATTTTCAAAGTAAAATGCCCTGGATTGTCTGCAAACTCACTTCCATATCTCTATTTATCCACGGATCGGGTAATATTTGTTTCAGGTGTATGCATCACCGAGCAGAAGAAAGATGGACACAAAGGGAGAGGGAGAAGAGATAACATATCCTCACATATGTTTCATGGTGGATA
This sequence comes from Ceraclea dissimilis, assembly GCA_963576895.1. Classification (NCBI taxonomy): domain Eukaryota; kingdom Metazoa; phylum Arthropoda; class Insecta; order Trichoptera; family Leptoceridae; genus Ceraclea; species Ceraclea dissimilis. Next base: position 5,775,791 of record OY756360.1, read on the forward strand.
ACTTTGATGAGGTGTTCTGTGATATCCTCGTAAGGGATGGGGAGATGGTGTGTGTGGAGTTGGTGGCATCAGACCGCAAGGGCACAGTGCAGGGTGTCATATTCCTCGGCTCCATACGATATGACGCTCTCAAGAAAGTCTATGATTCCAGGGTGAGTTCTTTGTTCCTTTAGTTATTTATTACAGTTACAAAAGTTAAACAGTGTGTATTATAGGACTGTTCATCCAGTGGGCGCGGGTTCGATCCCCGATGACTACTTACTTCGCTTCACGACATAATTTTTTTAAGCTTACTGGGAAGTGTGGGCATTTGGGTCTATTTCGATAAATTTAGATTAATATTTTATGTAAAAAAAGTGCCTAATTTGATTAAATACTTTCTTTTTTGTTTCATGATTTTTTAACCTTATATACCCAGTTAGTGAATAGCGCGAATCCCACTGGGGGCTTCTGGGGCAACATAATACAACATCAACTATTGATTAATGATTACAATCCTGCAACAATTGTAGATACCTATTACTCCTAAGTTCGAGCTTATTCTAGAGCTGACTGTCGCCAGAAAATGAAGGTATACCTACTTACCTAATTGGAGTGAAAACTATTAGGTGGGTAGTGGGTACCTATATTACACCTACATTAAAATATTTATCGCTATGTGCTAACTTTGAATGCGACGATGGTTATTGCCATTACATAATTTATCAGTGATGAATCACCTGAGTACCTACTTAACTTAATAAGTATTGCCTGTAATGTTGATACTAGCTGCATTGAGCTCCGTATTAATAAATGCATCCATATATTAAAATATCTACTTGATAAGACTATTTTAACCTTTGATTATAGAAGCACCTAATCAAAAATATTTTCATTCCATGTTTTATCTTTGGTGCTTGCCGTCCTTATCTCATCCCTCTTTTTTAATTTTTTTTTTGTAATCTCGCTATCACCAAACACGATAAACATTATCAAGGACAAAATGTGAACACATATAATAACGAATGGTTTCAATATTGAGCCTTTTTTTGAAACATTCTATGGGAGGAATTGTCACACAGAAAGTAATTTGAAAACGACGCGATGGAGATGTTGTATTATATTGAACGTGTGATTCAGATCTCACGACCACTGCTGGCAGTTCTAATATAATTTACACATGTCTGCAAATTATAAAGTCATGTTCGTGAGCAAACATAATGGCCAACCAGCAATTTCCATTATACCTACACCATCTTGAGTTAGAGTATTCACAAATAATTTAATAATACCTAATTCTGAATTCATTATCGTTCCTAGAATCTCGCCACACTCACAAATGGGTTTTATTGTTTGTTTTACTAATTACGATAATACATTTAATTTCATAATAAAACATGTATATCTCCTCGTAGCAATGTTGTTCTATTATCGTTTTCTTTCAATGTTGCCAGGTGTCTCGGACCTCGGTGGCGATATCTCCTTACAATAAATACTTTGTTTTTTTTTTTTAGAAATTCAATTATAGAAAACGTATGGGAAAATGAATAAATAATACCTGCATTATATGTATTACGTCTATTGCCTAACCGTTTGTTGTTAATGTGAGTACCACTTGTCAATGTAAAATCAATATTTCTACTACTTGAATCACACACATATGTGTGGTTCCGTTATGTAAGAGTATCCTATCATGTTAGTGATTACTTATACCTATAGTGTAATATATATCAAACAACTAGTGGAGCCATTACTGAAGGAATCGGGATAGTTCTGACTGAAACTAGTCATTCGTGGATCATACCTTATTTCCCATTCTATCCCTTCACGCCACATCCCTTGTAGGTAGAGAGAACAGACCGCCAGACTTCATTGGTATCCCTTCATTACTTATCTTCTCTGCATGTTCCAACTATCTCAGCGTGTCCTTTTTTAATTCACTGGTGTTCATTTACTAGCTACGATAAGTCAGCGCATAACTAATTAAAATGTTTGTAATATTTAAATAGTTATTATATGTTATTGTCTGTCGGTAAATTGTGACATTATTTTATATCGAACAAACATAATATCGTATTGTTTATGTTAATGACTTAATACATACATATTAACACCTACTGATTATACCTACACAGACTCATGTGCTATTTATGCACACTCAATAAAACTATTATTTCGCATTACCTATGATTACATATACATACATACGTATTATATTGGCTCTAACTGCGCATTGAATATGGTAAACATGGTATTGTTGTTGTACGAAGTGTTATCACGCCATTGCATTATATACACCTACCTTACCTAACATGCACAAACAACCAATCATTTCATTGAACTACACAGAGTTACTAAGGCTGGCCACAAACGTCCCGAAGTTCAGTTCCGGAATCGACCGTTTTGCAAAAAGGTTCCGACCAAAACCTCTTTCTGAATTTAAAATCGGGATGACGCTGAATTCAGAGAGAGGTTTTGATCGGAACTTTTTTGCAAAACGGTCGATTCCGGAACTGAACTTTGGGGCGTGTGTGGCCAGCCTAATAGGTAGATGTATTATTGTACAAGTCTGGCCTGTTATAAGAAACTATATGAAATATAAAAGAAACCAGTGAATTAGAGTATGTAGATAACAATAGTGGGCCTATAATTTATTATGACACATAGTCCTAAAATATTTTTTCTTTGCCTCTGATAAACCATGCACCTCCTACATACATATATACTCGTATGTGTTTTGTATATATCTACGATTTATATGAAATTAATATCCTCCAATCAATTTCTAGTTTCCAAAGGTTTAATAGTACTCAAATATACCTATAAATCTATTACTCCGAACGAGAAATCTAAATTACGTTCAAACCGATGATTTGTATTTTGAGAAAACACGTCCTTCCCGACTTAGGCAAAAATTAGCGAGAGATATTTCGAAATTCTAATCCTCCAAAAGAGTTTTTTTTATGTATTCTGGTTGGTTGATTGATTGACTGACAGATGAACGCGTTTCAGGTCCCGCTGCCGACGTTCTCCACTTTCCAAACGCAAACTTTTGCCGTTGCGAAACACTGGTAGTTACGCATTTTTTTATAAAGCCAAACTAATCCCGCGTGTGGGGAATCCAAACGTATATAAATATTATTACCTACCCTATTATTAACCAGTTACATAGGTAAGACTGTTATCCTCCATTATCTAAATAATAGAAATTTCATGAATTATAAAGCCGAATTGGTTTTATGCGCCTACCTATGGTTGTATCTGTGTCCACATACTGCCTAATCTACTAACCACATGTGACGTTATACCATACCGATAATAATGGAACTTATGTGGATATAAAAAGATATAAATAGATAAAATTACTTGTATTGATAGATACCTAATACCTATACGGTATTACTATAGGTACTTGATATCTTTTATTGATTTTTTTTTTCACTTTTCCTTTAATGTGAGGGAGTTGGGTAGCTGAACTTCAGCAGGTTGACTGATCTATAAGTATATTCAGTGGCGGATAAGATTTGTTTGTGGTGGACCTCAGATTGAGGTCACCAACTCAAGGATCCCATATAATACTTACTCACTCTATTTTCATAATTACGACCGGTGCCGTATTTCTTATCCTTGGAAGCCCATAGACTGTTGAAGTTAAGAGCCGTCCCCAACATGAATGATGATAAATTTAGTTTATTTCTTATCATGTAAAATTAATTCACAAGACAAACAAAGGAGGTGTTTTCCAAAAACAATGCGTATAATTCAATATACTCGTACTTACGTAGTATTAGTGCCGCGTGCAATTTTTTTACGAACCTACGTAGGTAGGTACTTACGTTAGTTAAAAAAAATATATCCGTAATATTCTCAAGGCGAATTCATTTCTAATAAAAAACATTTCGATGAATTGGTTTTCACGATGAAAAAAAATAGCGCTTTCTTATAGTATGTCGAAAGTATTGGAACATGATTTCCAGTATTTTTTTATCAGAAAACCTATGTATTGTTTTTGGCAAAGCCATTGACAAGAAACGGTCGCAAATTAATAAATGAATGCCTAGTTGCATATCTATTATCTACCTACTATATTAAGTTAGCTACGAGACTTTTTGGAAGAGTTTTAAAATAGAAAGCACTAGAAAAGTATATTGCATATTGTTGTGAATCACCTCGAAAGATGATTAATCAGCGTCTTTTATGACATGAGTATTTTATTATACCTATATAGTATAAAACTTCGAGTCGCCAAGACTGATGCCAAGACCATGAGTCTTTATGAGCAATAGATATTTCATACCTAGAGTTGATTTCATCGAAACATGAAAAAAAAGTATTTGAGAAATAAAAAGTCAAGTATATCGTTTCCGTAAAATATTAGCCATTCTAATAATTATAAGTTATAAATAAATTTATAAGTAGGAAAACAAGTTGAAGCCATACGAAAGTCTAATACGAGTAATGTATGAACTATGGATGGACCTAAACACAATCAATTATATTTTAATCACTATCTTCACTCCCTACCTGTTGTATGACATGTTCATGTCGTTGTTATGTCATGTTGTTTATTAATTAATATGAATAATTACCATATAATTGTGTTGGCGTCCATTACTTGGCAATCAGTTCTAAAACATTGTGGACAATGAAGTGTGAGGTGTAAACAGGAGCACAGTTACACACAGATTACAGAATAAACAACTTCACTAAATCAGGTTGACCAATTTACTGTAATAACATATTACTACTATGCACAATAATTTGTATGACGATGTTTCAATTGAAGCATTGATGGCCACAATAAGGAAAATTATTAAACTCTCTTCATAATATTGAAGATAACAAACAACACAGCACTGAAACAAATGAACATCAAAACCAAAATAAAGAATTGTGAAACGAATGAATAGCGATTTATAAAACTTGTTGTTTAGTTGAGTTTTCTTTGTTTTCCATTCGCGAACTTTAAAACGGTGACGCTACTAACGCTAGATGCTATTAAATACCAATACATATACATTATACACAGTTTTATTAGTTAAACATACGATATCACATTATATGTATATTATACACAAACACAACATATACGACAAGATATTACGGTGGTTTTGAGTTATTAATGGAATAGAACCGTTTCGTGAAAATTTGAATTTAAAACTCGTTGCATTTATAAACCGTATGAATGAGGATGCACTCGTCGGTGTTGCTAGTATAGCGGTGGCGGGATTAAAAGTGAAATTCACGGCGAGCAATGTTTTATCACTAGGAAAATGATTATTTTTAATGCATTAGTGTTGTAGGTATAGAGTATATTATAGGCTACCACTGTACTGTATGTAATGTGAACGTCTGTCAGATCTCTATTGGACTGGACTGAACAGTAAACACTGAACGTACACCTCCTATAACTGATAGTACCGTACTGAAACATAATATCTAGACATTATTATTGAAAACCTAATTATTAGATGTGTTTTATTATATTTTATTATTCAAACACTAATCGTGCGGTACTACTTGCTGTGCTGTTAAAAGTTTTTGGCTTATTACAATGGGGTAATTACTTGAAAAATAATCGTTGTTTTTCGTATGTTTGTTAACACCTAGCCTCTGTACCTGTATATGAACGATTTCTTATATAGTATGCATCATCTACTGTAATTTGTGAAATCGTTTGAATTATTGGCAACCCGTACGCACGAGGAATAGTAGGATTTTCCTATCCTGATTTTCCGTACAATATTTGAAACGGAGTAAACTAAGCAGGTATAATAAAATAACAAAAATACCTGATAACATTACCGTCAAAGCATCCTTTTCCCGACTGTGTGTAACACGTACAATTTTTATTTTATATACTTACAACTTTTGGACAGGAAATCAGAGTTGGGCAATGGTAGAATACAAAATGGGTGTACAATATTGCAAAATATTTCTCCCACATCATTGGTATTCAGTATGCACATACTCAGTTCTCCGTGTTGCTTTACATAGTTCATCTATTACAATGTATGGTTATTATAATACAGTGTGTATATAGGTCGCAATATACGTATTATTATTAATCGTCTACATATGTATATCTAACAGTAATCTTTGGACATTGTCTATCGCATCTGTATGTGAGATATCCACATAGTGTTATAACTTGAGAATCAGAATATGTAAGTTACTATGTATATCTCCACTCCATACATACGAGTATACATCTGGTTATATTCAATCGTATGGTTGAGCGAATTCCTATTTTTCCAGTGCCATGCCAACTTACTCAGTTTAGTCTACTAACTGCTACTATTATTTCATCTACTATGCGCTAAAGTTACAATGTATCCCTTCTATTATCAACTTCTTGTTTTTGTATGCAAACTTCTGAATGTGTTGGCAAACTGAATGGTAATAAATACCTAATATAAATCTCTGTCCTGCCTATAATAATATTGATTTACGTATTTATTTACTATATACTCATTACAGTCTGCCTATCAGATATTATTTTGTCATTCCTTTCAAGGTTAGAATCACATCTCCATAAAGCAGAACTAAGATGGTGCAATAATTAGCTATGCGATAGTTAAGTATTATTTAATACTCCTTGGATGCAAGCCATAGACATCAAAATATATGAAGCACGGTGAATACGTAGTCATCAGTCTTATTTCAATATGAATCCTCTGTATTTAAATGATCGATCCAGACTTTAAACTGAGAACTTATTATTGTGCAACGCGCATGGCTGACCCAGTGCGAGACATCACATAGTAATGCTTTTTGATTATGATTATTCTTTATATTTTAGCAATCTTCCCTCTCTACAAAGGTCGCTCAACGAATGACGTTTGGCCTCTTCTCCAGTAACAGTGGTCAGCGATGCGAGTTTGTTAGAATGAAAGGTCCGCAAGGCAAAGGGCACGCGGAAATGGCTGTCACCCGACCTCGAGGATCGGGAGCCGAAACGCCAACATCAGAGCCGGGATTCTGTGCAACAGATATGTGGGATAGCGACTGGGATGAAGATCCGGATGATTTCTACGTTTATAGAAGTCAGGTCTGTATCAGATACATTTTCTATTTAAAATTGTTAGTGCGCCTCAATTTATTACTAGATATTCATTTTCTATTACTTTCAGAGACGACTTAGTGATCCTAGTTCGAATTTGAATAACTTTTCAAGAGGTGGTTGGAAGACAAAGAATTACGAGTCTTCTGGTGCCAAAAGTCGTTCAGAGAATGAAGGATTAGATTCTCTAGCCAACGGCGTATCTGAGATTGAAGCTGGAGATGTTAGAGATGGTAAGTTCTTAAGAACACATTTAGGTAGAACACCATACTAGTTTAGTTATCACCATGCATAGAATCCTTTCCCTCACATTCACCACATAATATCATAAGATAGAAACAACACGTTCAGATAAACTCAAGTGAAAACAATTTGTATCAGAATGTTATACATGTTTCTATCATAACCGGGGTGGAAGCGGGACGACATTAGACTAACGAATGTTGTTTCTATTGTTTTATGTAGAGCTCTCCTTACGTAGTCGCATGTTTATAAAGTTGGAAATCGGTTCTTTAAACTCGCTGTTTTATTTTGTTATAGAGCAACCGAGCTCCAATCGTCCCACTTCCCCCCCGCGCTGCTGCCCCGCTCCTCGCACCTGCTGTACTACTTCACCCTCATGGGGTGACATGTCTGAGGTCTACTCACGGGACCAAGATTGCGCTAACGAAACTCCTGCCTGTCTTATAAACGTCACACCGAAAAAGGAAAAACCTAAAACTACACCAGGTCCTCCTCCTCTCAAAAAAACATCCACGACAGAGACAAAGGAAAAACCTAAAACGGCAGTTAACACGAATAACACAAAAGCAACTGCAAAATCAAAAACTATCAAAAAAGAAACAAAACCAGTAAAACCCAAAGAAGTAAAACCTAAAGAAATTGCGAAACCAAAAGTAGCAACAAAAGCTGTTAATAAAACAGAAAAACCGCCTTTTAGAACTACCTTTAAAGCAACCGAAAAGAAAACTCCACCAGTTACAAACTCATCGACTAAGAAAAATATAAAAAGTAGGCTTACTAAGAAAATAATTCCAGCTGTGGATGGTAAAAAGCCTACAAAGGCCAATAAAACTAATAAGGAAGAATATGAAATTGCTGATGATGCTACATCTCTAAACGTTTCACCAGACGACAATAAAGCATCTCTAACTAATAATAAAGATTGTATTAAAGATGACAATAAAATATGTCTTATAAGTGATTTAGATCCTACAACTATCATAAATGTGAATGGTAAAGAAGAGTTACCCTGTATGAACGAAATAAAGAATTATCATATTAGTGAAGACAACACTTATGTTCAAGATGAAGTACAGAGAGTTATAGCAGTAGAAACATATACCGCAGTTCCAGAAGAAACACAAACTATAGAAATAAATAAAAACAACGCTGAAAGCAATAAATCTGAAGATATTCAAGATATGGAAGCTTTGAAGATAGCGGAAGATGAGTTTAATGGTAATGAAGGCGATGATGAAAGTGAAAATCCTGCTCCCTTAGGATTAATGAGGAGAGGAATCCAAGGGTATTGTACTCTTCCTAGAGGACGTCGGGGAATTGGTCCGGCACTAATGGGAATTCGCCCACCTAAACGAACAACTCCAGATGGGACTGATATTTACTATTGGTGTGACTTGCCGAAAAAGAATGGTAATTTGTATTTGTTTCCCTTATTTTACTAATAGACATTGTTTGAAGGTTTTGTTTGCTTTATCACTAACACTATAGTAAACAATTCAGTCATAAGATTCACCTTGAACGATTCGATCACGATTCCTCTTTTTTTCATTTGCAATGTCTGTTATGACATTGACTTTATCAATGCTTCAGTAGGCACTAATTATATTAAGCATCAGCCTATGTTATTGTTTTAGAAGTCAATAGTTTTGTGTACTAAGTTAGTTGGGACTATCTCAATGTCACTTAAGCTATTTATACAATACTATTACAATAATGTTTTATGATTCCGCGAAATGTTTTTTATATTTAAAATATTCCATTAGTTGTTCATTGAATGTTCCCTTATGACGCGTTATGAAGAAGTGGTAAAGATATTTTAAGCCCACATCCCACGAGTATTGTTGTTTAAATGGGTGATTTGTGTACCATGTTGCGTATTGTTGAGATAAGAGATTAAGGTTTTAACTATTTCGTTATCGGGTTTAAATATTAACACCTTTTGCAACGTTTTCCTTATCGGCTATTCTTATTATAAATGTACTTTAATGTTTTATGAACATTATTCCATGTAACCTAACCCAGTTATAAATGTGGTAAATATCGATATTTTGTACTGAGGTTTGTTCTGTAATATAATATATCGAATATACACACAGAAGTTATTTTTTCTTGTTACCTATTGAAATAAATAGGTAGAGAGAGCTTCATTATTGTTCATCCTGACTTCGTGTGATATTTAGATACTGTAAATTATTTGAAAAGTGCAAACATGCAAGTGACGCCGCGAGTCCTTACGCAGTACTGTGGGTAAATTATTTTCAAAGTGTTTTGTCTTCTGAAATTAACGGAAAGCGAATTGCCAATTTGTACAAATTCTTACAAATTCCTCCAGTAGGTAACTTCTACTAATGTTGTGGTACACACGAGAATATTGTTTTATTGTAATCCCTAGAACTGGATGATGGTGCTTATAATCCCTTGTGGACCATGCGGGGATTCACGCAGACGTTCCATTTTTGGAAGGAGAACAAGAGACAACAGAGCACTCCACTGAATGCTTTCTTGACTTATGTCACATTGCCATGGTGGAGCATAGCCAAAGGTATGCTATATCGATTACAATTTTACTTAATTACTTAACTTTTTTTTTAATATTCTTTTATATTGTGTGTCATCTTTTCTATGAATATGTTAGGATTAGTGTTTAAGTCACCGTCTTACCTTATTTTCAGATATTTTGGATCACCGCGAGGGCCCCATCCTGACATTCTAGAAAACATTGTGATTATGATTTGTTTCAAGGTCTACCAGTGTGTTGTTCACTCATACATTATAATGTAGAATGAAGATATCTCGTGGTGGTTATTGATCTCATGTTTTTTTCTTATTGCTTTGTTTACAATCGTGCTAATTACTTCCCATTTTTTATATTTCTTTACGTACCAGTAATCTTCCTATATACTTGACCCAAATTAGTAGTAACAAATATTCGCAAGTGTAAGTTTTAATAAGTTACGAAAGCAATCACCAGAAATGCCCTAAGTGTAGATTTCTAGTCAAATAAGAGTGCCAGGGAGTAGGGAATTCGGATCGAAATGAAATAACACTTTTTATGAATATGCATATTGACATTTCAAAAATTTCTAAAAACGGGAGACCTTAGATGTCAACAACCTTACTAAATATGCTTTGGAAAAAATAGGGTAGATACATTAAACCTTTATTTAGGGAATAGCCGTGAAAGATTTTTTATATCTTGTATAGATTTCTTAAAATAAATTTTGTAAAACGCCTCTGATATTTTTCCTAAAGACAGAAACTCGTTTCCCGAAAGTCGCAGGGATTTTTTTTTTGTGTTATTAATATGGATTAAAATCTAGGGAATGACTAAAAGTTTTTTGATTGAAGCGAAATTAACCCCAAAAAATTAAAAAAAAAAACGGTATTTTTACTATTTTATCATGCGATTGTTCATACGATTTTGAACCTCGGTGAAATGACCATGACGTCATAGTTGGGTCGAGAGCTTTATAAAAATTCACAAAATATTGACCTTGATTGTTGTGGCACTCTTATTCGACGGACCTACTTCGATTGTGGTACTAGCAACGATAGTTTTTTTTTCATATAATTATGTGAAAACATATAACTAAGTACCTATTTTTGTTGTTATATCAAGTGAGGGTAAAACACCACTCTAGTTGGATAGTATGTTTATTATTTTTATATGCGTATTTTTTTATAACCCTAATTTACCGTGTGGCAAGAAGAAATATTTTTCTATATAAGTGAAGTATTGCGAGTGATCATTATAGATATTATAATATTAAGTAGATTTAGGGGATCATATTAAATTCCATAACAAATATTAGTTACGTTTTATCCAAAATGAATATCAAAGTGATACTTATTCATAATTTAATATAATTTTAAGTATATTTATCTAGTCAACTAATTAAATGTGAAACGACTCAAATAAAAGCGTTCTTTTATGTTAATCACTTATTTCAAAAACAACACGTGTCCTTAAAAAAATGTTTTCATTAAATGTTTTGTATTTAATGTAAAACTTGGCCTAATGAATGTTTTCTTGTATATTTCCCGGTAAAATATAGTCACTACTTTTTATTCCTTACCTATGTTGTAATTTAATTGCCGAGTGATGCAGCAAAAATCAAAAGGTACTTTACCAACAAACTCGTATAAATATTCACTGCAAAACAATTATTTTGTGTTTTCACAAACTTAAATTAGGAAAAGGGTTGGTTTTGAAATAAGTGATAAGAAATATTAGGTATCTATGTATTACAATAATGTGGCTTTGAAAGCTCTAAAATATCTATTGTTCTTAATATTATATTATAGATGTCTATAGATAAATGACAATTAATATTGTACTGATTTACCATACCGTTGTGCGAGAAGAATACTGTATTAGATCTAAAAAATCGCATTTTGACATAATGGCGGTATCCCCAGAATGGGCAAATCGCGATGAGCGATAATAGAGAACTCGGCAGAGGAATCGGTATAATAGAAAACACTCAACATTGTAGTTTATGACGGCGTTAATCGTAAAAAAAACAAGTACTTACAAAATCAGTTAGAAACCAAGATTAAAAAATATTACAGTAAGTAGGTACCAGTGGCAAAGGGTGAATTTCTGCAGAAGGGCAGCCGGGGCTATCATTTTTTATGGGATTACGTCAGATTAGAAACTATTATACCTATCATTTTTTCCAAAAGGTAACTCGATGGGAATCGTGTTCTTAGGTAGCTTCGCGCCTGGTAGGTACAATACACCGAACTATCGAAATATTTTACCAAGAAAGTAAAATGAAGTACCTATTGATTAATTATAAATAAATCACAAGATACTTTCTCGGATCATTTTGAACTTAATCGTCAACATCATTTTTTTTTCTAAATATGGGCATTTGAGATATTACGGTATTCTGCTAGCACAGCGATATTATCTGGCATTATACATTGTTTCAAATATATTAATATTATGTTATTCTATGCTTAAATCATTGTAATCGAAGGGTAAAAATACCATGAAAGGAATTGTCGAATTTTCATATAGCTCAATATACCCTTGTAAGAATACTTCAGGAGCAATTTTGGACTTGCTACATCGGGGAAGCAACTAACAAGTTAACGTATCTATCAATGTAAGTATTTTCAGATATGAATGTATCATGTAATATTCTCTTGTTATTTTAAGCACAATTTAAGACTTTTGACTTAAGTACACGATGTACCTTGATAAATTATAAAGAAAATACTATTTAGGTGTATGTAAGACTTAAAATGAGTCCATTTGTCCAAGAGTTTTATAGATATCATTGTACCTACTGCTTTAAACACATATTAATATTATATACCTAACAGAGTGATTCATTTTTGCGAATATTTACGTCATGATTTGTTATTGCCTACAATTCAGAAAAGATTAACTAAGTATCTACAGTATGACTAAGACGACATTATCTCACTCTGAAAAATAACTAATTGGTAGGTACCTAATGTGTACCGACCTATAAATTGTTATAATATAAGTTATAACAATATAGGTACATAATAACTTATAACTGTATTACAAAGTCGTTAAGGACTTTGTCCTTTGTTTCATTTACAATAAAAATCATCCATATAGTATAATGTACTCAGCGATATTTTTATTTACTTAATAATAAAAAAAATATCATTTACAATTGTGTATTCATTAATTAACCTCAATATTATATCGACAATATTTACCTAATGTCGGAATACATGACAATAATATATTATGACTTCTCAAGCTTATAATAAGGGGGCCTATATGACGACTTGAGGTATATGAACTGGACACTTCACTGATCTGCCGCCTTATTACTTATTGTTGAGCGTCACGTTTAGGCGTTGGCACAAGTAATGTATGAGGATGGATTGCTAATAAAATGAATTTCAGGCTCGAACTGTTCTTGTAAACATACCTACATTACCTACATAATTCTATGCAAATGTCATCACCCTTTAAAAAGGTAATGCACATTTGCACAATTGTCACAGGTTACTCCATAGTCCATATACAATTGTGGTTTGTGGGAAATGCCGTAAAGCTATAGACGAATTTTATGAAATAAATAGAGATTTAACGAAACTCTGGAAATGAGAAAATACTATAGCAAAAAACAATATGTCACCTGTAATAAATGCATGTATATGTATTGCATTTACCTATAGCAGAGTAATGTACGATTTAGCAGCTGTTCTTAGCATTGCCATCTCTAAAAATTAGAAAGCCGGACTTTTGGTTCCCAGGGCCGGACGCTAAATAAAAAACTTTTTTGACAAAAAAAATCGAATAAAAAACATTTTCTAACAAAGTTTTAATCCGCATCATTTACACATTTTCCTTTGGCAGAAACCCGCTTTAAGAATTCAATTTCTTTAGTAATTTAATCATAAAAGTTTTTACAAATTCCACAATTAACGTTATCGCAATAATTTCTGAGCTTAAGTAAAATAAAAAAGCCGGACGGGCCGGACGCAGTCAAATTTGGCCGGACAAGAGGTCAAAAAGCCTAACACTGTCCGGCTTCAGCCGGACAGATGGCCACGCTAGCTGTGCCTGCTGTGTCCATATTAGGGTGCTTCTTAAAATTGAAATTTCGAAATGTTAACGGGACACCCTGTTATTCTGTTCTCCTATGTAAAAAATGGAACTACAATTTTTTTCTAAATTTTTAAACATGGTTTAGGGGTCGCTACTCGGTGTTGAAAATTTCATAATAAAATTAGTATTAAAATCAGTTTGATACACCGGCCTAACTGGGGTACGCCTAGGGAAATGGAAACTCAACTGAAATAATGTTTTATGTTTGTTGCTGTATTCGATGGATATAAATATAGAGAAAAAAAAAATTAAAAAAAAGTTTGAATTTTTTTTTCATATACTTATTAAATTTTCTTCAAGTGGTAGCGACCCCTAATAGTTGTTGAAAAATTCTAAAAAAAATCTGTAGCATTTTTTATAACACAGAATAAAAAACAGGGGTGTCCCCTCGAAATTAAAAAAAAAAAATTTTTCGACCATATAAGAAGCACCCTAGCCCATATGCACATATTATGTTATTCAACTTGTACCGAGCAGTACTGACAGCTTCAATTCAATTCAAAGATATGAAGGTAGGTACATAATAATAATGCCCACATAGTGTGTGTACAAATTACTGCCTGTACACCGCACCGCACCGTCTCCTTATTATCCTAAAGGAGGTTATAAACATTTTTTTAATAAAAAACAATCACTAATCGTATTCTTCCTGTCGAGTTATGACTAATAATGGGTACCTATTAAAAATTTTGTCATAATGTGAAATCAATGATGGCTATTTCCATTTGGTGTAAAATTATTTTTGTATTTCATTTTAATTAAATAATTGAGACCATTAGAGGGGGCATGAAACACCTGGAGCTTACTCCAGAAGACTGCCTCAATCGGGGCTGATGGAGAGAGAGGTTCCGAGCCGCCGACCCCAAATAAATAGTATTTGATGTGGAGAAGAGAGTTTAATTAAATTAGGCGATTTTATCTTTGTGCTCAAAACTGTTAAAATTAAAAGAATCACTGCCTGTTGGAAAATAATAATAACGGTACCGTCGTACTTGAAACCGATTAATAACTTTTAATTTATTTCTAATTCTATAAAATACTAAATTAACTAACTCGATGAAGGCACTCCCAATAGAATATACTGTAAACAGGATTCCAGTTAAGATTACCCGGAAGGCCACCCAAGAGATGGAAGGACAGCTGGACCTCCTCATCCCAGGACAGCCCGCCGTCACAAACAGGTCACCCAACCTAGGACAAGAGGAAGAAGAAGAATTCCAGTGATGTTTTTCACCTAGACAAGTCACAAAATATTTTTGATAAATCAACACAAAGGTTGACAATAAATGGGATGCAAATACCTCAGCAAAGTGAGGATATTGTCTCATCCTAATCACGAAATTGTTACATCCGTTCCGAATCATTAAATTCCTCCATCATCTTAAAACTGCGGAGATGAAATAAACAGAGAGAGAAGGATGATTGTGAGAATAGTTGGATGATGATTGGTGGATTGGGGAGCAAAGAGTGGGCTGGAACATAAGGAATGAACAGGAGATGTACTAGACATGGAGAAAACTTGTTGACAATAGTCACATCACATCAGTTTTACCTTAATATCGTTACGGTGACATACAATAACTGTGCTCCAGTCTGTATTGCATTGTAAACCTATTGTTACATTAATTACGTAGTTTGCGAGTTATTGTTTTGAACTCTGGCCAAATACTTAACATAATAATAATTAAATTTGCGTTCATGACATCCGCACGCAAACAATGCAGTAATCGGAGAATGAGTTGTTTCATATTTTTTACGCTATGATTCATTTATATGTGTTTGTTTTCGCCAAATTAGTCAGGAAATAAAAATATTCATCAATATTCATGCTTTATATGGATGGACATTTTATAATAAATTGACCAAAATAAATATTGAATTACCTTGATTTCTGAAGCACTGGGACATTGGGATTCCCGATCGCCATGAATATTTTTGTGATTATTTTGTCACGCACAATATTTTCATTTTCTTATTAGCAATCATGTAATAATAATTTTTATCTGTCTCGAACTAAATGCTAC
Source organism: Ceraclea dissimilis (assembly GCA_963576895.1). NCBI lineage: Eukaryota > Metazoa > Arthropoda > Insecta > Trichoptera > Leptoceridae > Ceraclea > Ceraclea dissimilis. The sequence goes on from OY756360.1 coordinate 5,791,704, forward strand.
TCGTGTTGTGATTGCTTTGATAACAAAAAATATTCACTCGCAAACGAGTGAAAATTCTCTGCCAAAAGAGTTCAATAACTCAGTTATTTCAAATAAAAAATATTAATGAAATTACCCCGTCATCATTGCATGACTGAATATCTCAATTGCTTATTGCTTATAGAATTTATTTTTCAAGTAATTACTATTTTTTTTATTTATTTATTTGTATTTATGACATGCTATGTAGGGTAAATCGCTCAACCAGCAAAATACCCAAGCGAGAATCAGAGGTCCTGACACTCTTGACATCTGCATATCAAGCATTCTGACCTTTTATAACATTCTTCTTATCTTTCATAAAATAACTACGAGTAACTTCACAGCAAACGTTGTTCATTTACTCAACGAGACTCAAACAATAAAATCTGTGGTTTTTATATGAATTAGTGCAGTGAAATTTCCAGAAAAAACGCCTGGTTGTAGTGAAAATGAAGGAGTTCAGTGTAAACTCCAAACGTTTTGTATTGTGTTGGTTTCTTGTGGTAGGATGCTTCTCAGTCGTATTAGGAGACTGCTCAAGAAGACCGCCATTTTCAGCCACAAGACACCCAAAGTCCCCAGGAGACAATGGGTTTAAGATAATCGTCAGTGGGGACGTAGAGAGATATGAACCTGGATCTCTTTACACTGGTAAGGAATATACATATTTTGTAATAATGAAATCCTATCCTTGTTGATAAATTGAACTCGTTTTCAGATTCACTTTTTTCGGTAAACAAATTAGGAGGTAACCTTTAGAATTTAGATGTTTTATTATTGAAAATGAAAGATTTATAAACATTCGTATTATATCCGGCATCAAATTAGGTATTTTTAATCAGATAAATGAAGATGTTGATGAATTAAGTAGATCAAGAATTCCAGGGATTTATGACTTATTGCCAATATTATTGGGATCAAGGTCCAGTACCGTAACCTCGTAAAATAATATAATTTAGTTCGCAATAATTGACATCAAGTTCAAAGCTTTTTATATTCAAAGCAAAACAGTGAACCGACTTTTTTGACAGATTAATTATTATTATAAAATTTTGTATGCCCAATTAATCTAAAATTTTCCTCCTTTTTTTTAAAAAAAAAGAGTCATTCACTGTCCAATAATTTTTCATTTGATCAATATCATTTAATTCAATTCCTACAATTTTTAATAAAACAGTAGATATGTATATTATTTAATTACGAGATACATGGATGAAATAACTTCTATACATTGTTAATGAGTATATCTACACTCGATTTCGTGACCCAGGCTAATTTTCTTCGGGGTTTCATGTATGCTGTTTCTATTTTAGTTTTTACATTAATATTACTGCACCCATGGCTGTAGTGTTGTAACACTTACATCAGAGTATGATAATATTTACAGGTATACCAATGACGTAGTAAGTGACATTTTCTAATAGCTTAGTTGGTCTTTTATGATGCGTATTCTTGTTGTTCCTTCAAGTACTTATAAATGTTAAACTGGGTATGAAAACAATTGATTCTTTTATGCTAATTTTACAATGATCACTTAGATCTGGAACACTACTAAAAAAATCATATTGAAAATATCACAAAGATTTCCTGATTCATTCTCAGTGTGATTTCTTCTTCTAATTCTAGTGACTCTAGTAGGATCACGAACTCACAACAGACTCCAACAATTTACAAGGTTTTCACTCGGAGTTGAACCTCGCGATCCCAACGCTCCAAGTACTCCATTAGCTACTGGACAATTTCAATTATTCGCCGACACAATATCAACATTTGACGAAGAATGCGTAAACACAATCAAAGAAGCAGACGATCTGCCCAAGACTGAAGTTCAAGTCATGTGGAAGGCACCTAAAGAAGGATCTGGCTGTGTCATTATAAAGTAATGAAATTATATTAATTTTAAATCAATTATACAATATTTTCTTCGTGATTTATACCGAAATATTTTTCCAAACATCTGTCTTCTTCTGTTCTTCTAAAACATTTTTAGGGCCATGGTGTATGAAAACACACGAAAATGGTATCAGAACGATGGACAATTAAGCAGACTTATCTGTGAACAGACAACCAGAAATACTGTGGCATCCAAATGTTGTGCATGTGATGATGCTAAATACAATGTAAGTAGTCGTAGAATCATTGTAGCACAAGATAAAATTATAGGTAACACGATGTTAAAATGTGGACTTACAATTATTAATTTACAGATGGTTTTCGAAGGTATTTGGTCTAACGTGACTCATCCCAAAGACTTCCCTTTCTCGTTGTGGCTGACCCACTTCAGTGATGTAATTGGAGCTTCTCACGAAAACGGTTTCAGTTTCTGGGGAGAGGGACAGATAGCTTCCGATGGGTTCAGGTTAATTATTACTATCGATTTCAGCTAAAATAAATGGTGTAGAGTAGAGTGATATATTTGTTTGATTCGGAAGTATTTTGTATCATATAGCGATGGAATTTTTCAGGAGTTTAGCCGAGTGGGGGTCTGTAAGACTCATGGAACAAGAGCTGAGAGCTCAGAGCAAACATTTGAAGACCATTATTAAGGCAGCTGGACTGTGGTACCCGAATGTGAATACAAATACAACAGCAACATTCAAAGTGGACAGGAAACGGCATCTCGTTTCGTTGGCGTCTATGTTGGGTATGAATATCTTCATATCATTTAGAATAAAATGCATGAATCAATAACTTTACGACTATCTGCGATGATTGGCAAATCCGCCCTTTGCATCTACATATATTGTATATACTTACATATGTGTAATAAAGTTTTTATTTATTTAAATAATGTACTTATTGCTATTCATGAGTAGGTACTTACAAGCAGTACTCCTGTTTCAGAGAAAATCTATAGATAATTGAAAACTTACATATTTTGATACATCAATTGGTCAAATACCACAATAAAATTTATCGCTTAGGTAACAAGAAATCTTGGAGTTATTATAATTTATCATACTTCTTAAAATAGTACGATGTGTTGATATAATTAGTAAACTGCTATGTTCAGATGTTAAAAAATGTTAAATCATCGATAAATCAAAGTCATCGCATGACGAGCTGATGATATTATAATGAATATTGTTTCTTTTAAAACGTAGCAAGGTATAATTCGTGATTTATGTAGTCGTTGCAGATGAAATAAACATATAAATATTTGTAATAAATTAGTTACAAATGAGATAGTAGATATTATATAGATTAGTTTATTTTTTAAACGTGCACCAATATTGATAATCTTGCTGGAAATGACTACACAGAATCACTGAATTAATTGGAGTGTAATTTTTCAGAATAATTTTGTTTTGTAGTATACGAGTATGCCTAGCTCTTTTCGATTACTTTGAGGTCTTCAAACGAGCTTTGCACTCTCGGAAAATGAGAAATTTAATATGGAGTTATTTAATGGAATTGCGGCCAGTCACTTTCCGAGTCCAGAACCCCTCTTACTGTAAGAAATAGAATCCCCTACCCTGTACAATAATAAATGTCGGTGATTTTTTCTATAATCCCTCCTAAGTGAGGCTAGGCTTAAATTTTTGGGTGCTACATCGTGTTAACTGCACAACTAATGTTTAAAGAGGAACTTTAGAACTTACAAAGTTGTAATCAGGAACCACTCTAGCCAAGCCTGGCAGAGATTTATGATTTGGTTAAAATTGGATAGTACAGGAAACCCTTATACACAGGGCCGGATTTAGGGGAGGGCAACCGGGGCTACTGCCCAGGGCCCCCGCAAAAAAGGCCCCCCCACAATAGAGATTTCGGAAAAAGAAAAACAGATTCAGACTAGTAAACAACTTTTCCTTTGATATTTTTTTCGCGTTTGTGATCACTGATCACAGTCACAAATCATTATTGTTTCCCATTATATTTATATGTTTGTTAAATAATAAAATAATCTATACTTCGTTTCACTTTTTTTTTATTTATTGGAAAACTCGACTGAAGAAATTGACCATTTTATTTGGAAAATAATTTGGGGCCAGGGGCAGTAGCGTAGCGTGGGGAGGGCGGTCCGCCCCGGGCGGCACTTTTTAGGGGGCGGCATTTTTTGGGGAAAATTTCAAAAATTCATTGAATCATTTGAATCACATTTGTTTCATTAAAAACTGGAAAAAATTTAGACTGCGGCGCTCTTTTTGTACCATATCAATATCTAGATTTTAGTTGTCTTACTTGAGAAACTTCGCCTGCGGCGCTATTTTAGCTCTTTTTAGGCCATATCAATATGAAAATGTTAGTTATCCCCCTCCAGCCTAGAAGTTCTTTATAATTCCTGTAAATTTTCGTGAATTTTGGGACTAAATAAGGGGGGGGCGGCGGATTTGATTTCCGTCCCGGGCGGCAGAAACCCACGCCACACCTCTAAATCCGGCCCTGCTTATACATATATCCATCCTCGAATTTCATGTTTGGAAAAATGCGGGTTTTTTTAATTATCTTGTTTTTATCTCGATCTCTTCTCTATAAGGATATATCCGACTAAGTAGGTACACAATAGGTATAATTGAGATCATCCTCTCGTGAATTCAATAGGTAGATACTTTTATAATATTCTTTTCCTTATTATGATCAATAATATTATGAGAGTTATTAATTCTTCTTATTTTATTAAGTCATCAAGTCCTAGAGGTCACCTCTGCTAACCTGAATGCATCTGTGCAGTGTGCATAAGATTATTGCAATATTCAAAGCGACCTTTGATTTCATATCATAGTATTCATAGTGAAACAAACAACCTTCCTACTTATCTCACCATCATCTCGACTCCCACTCTACCAATGATGCATTGTTTTATTGTACAGGTGTATATAAAATTAAATATTATAGTCCGAGAGCCCGCTGCTTAATTTATGACGTATCTGTTTTTTGATCGAAATGTGGTATAAACTATAGCTTACCAATAGGGTATTACATCGCACTAGGGTTGCCTATCAAAATCTTGCCGCAACCCCCCCTGCCCCCCCCGAAAAGGTCCCTCTTCGCGGTTTTTCGCATTTTATAGGAATATGGTAAGAGATAGGAGAAATTAGTCAATGACAAAAATAATCCTTGCTAAATTCTCTATAAAAAATGTAAAGTCAATTTTTTCATAGGACTAGTAGTTTATCCGTAATGGCCGGTCAAAAAACAGGATATTTTTTGAAAAAATAAAAAAAAAAAATGATTTTTTTTCTTTCACATTCTTCCACCCATTATTACTAACATTTTATGGAAAAAAAAATTTGGCCTGCGGCACTATATCTCTGGTTATTTTATGAAAAACTAAATTTTAAGAATTTTCGTCACTGAGTTTTATTGTAATAACTCCGAAATTATTAGATGTATGAACATAAATTATAGCTCGTTTTATAGCTAAGACTATTGTAATTAATTCGTTCTCTGACTATTTTCCTGTAGCTCTTATCAATTTTCAACCAATTTGGTTTAAATACATTTTTTTAGTATTCTAAATGAATTTCGGTTTTGGACCGGCGATTGCGGGTAAACTGCTAGTTCTACGAAAAAATTGACTTAACATTTTTTGTAGATAATTTAGCAAGGATTATTTTTGTCATTGACTACTTTCTCCTATCTCTTACCATATTCCTATAAAATGCGAAAAACCGCGAAGAGGGACCTTTTCGGGGGGGGCAGGGGGGGTTGCGGCAAGATTTTGATAGGCAACCCTAGTGCGATGTAATACCCTATTTATACCACATTTCGATCAAAAAACAGATACGTCATAAATTAAGCAGCGGGCTCTTGGACTATTACACAGCTATAATAAATTAATAACTACTTATTTTGCTATTGTCTTAATGTCAGGAAAATAGTTTCTATATTATTATTACTATATCTACTGATAGATACATACCTACATAATTATTGCACTTTGATTGAAATAAATTACAATAGTATTATAACCTTATTGTCACTAGAGGTTAAGATGGCTGGAACATGTAGAGAAGATGGATGATAATAGGATAACAAGGAAAATATACCTGAGATAATAAGAGGTGTCAACAAGTTGCTTAAGGACGTACGTGTTTTGTGTGACTGAATGCATGAATGTGACGGAAGCAAGAGGTATGTGCAAAGATAGGAATGTCTGGCGATCCGTCCTCTCTGCCTACCCCGCAGGGGACGCGGCGTGAGGAAATAGAACAGAGTAGGTACACGAATTTAAACAAAATCCAAACATCACGTCATTGTCAATTCAATAGTGGTAACATAGATGAAAAGATTTGATAACACAATTTCTCTAGCTTTTCATATTTTTCAGGTCCCACACCCGACTGGGTGGTGGGTGTCGATGGATTAGACTTGTGTCTGAAAGATTGCACGTGGGTTGCAAAGAAAGTAGTGGATTTGTATCCATACGATGCTGGGACGGACAGTGGAGTCACATATATGGTAATTAATTAAAATTACCGTTACTTCTGAAAATGTATCTTTTGACGATACTCTGTATTAGTCTCAATTGACTGGGCAAAATTAAATTATATCTTGCTATTTTTTTAAATTCCTACAGTCTCCTAATGCTGAGACTAACCCAAGAGAGAAGATGTACAGAATTACGACAAAATATCCTGAAGACCCACGAGCTCCTTTCTACGATCCTACAAAAGACGAGATGGACTTCCCACTAGCCAGATTATATCTCTTCAGAGAATCTGTCACACCAAGAACTTGCGATGAATCCGTCTTGCAAGAGCTGGCACTGGAAGTCAGCGAGAATACTGAGGATATCTCAAGACGTAAGTATGTAACCACTGCGGTAAATTCGCAGTGTGGATTTCTAATTTCAAAATTACCATAATCAAATAGTGTTGAGTCGATTGAGAATTGTGGTCATTTTTAAAAATAAAAATGGGACATGGGCTTGTATACGAAAATCGGAAAACCCAAATACTTTCCTGTATACTTCAATCTAGAAGCTTGTGCCGTGAAATGCGGAATACATCGTCAACAGTGAGAATCAAACCCGGGATCTCTAGCTTTGAAATGCTTGCTCTAAGAAACTGTGTCGAACAATACCTTACACTACGATTTTTTTTCACACTTCTGAAATGAGTAAATTGCTGTAGAATGAATATACTTATGAATATTTTCCAGCCGAATGTGGAGTGACAGAATGGTCTCCTTGGAGCTCTTGCTCAGTGACCTGTGGGAAGGGTCTCCGCATGAGAAACAGAGACTACACAATGCCTCCAGAGAAGGTGAAGATGTTTGGCTGCAACAGGCAGACTGTCTCCAAGGAAATGTGTGTGGCAGATGTACCAGAATGCGGGTAGGTTAACGTTAACTTTATACGTCTTTTCTCTCGGTCCTGGATTTAGGTGAAAAAGTAGATAATCTTAAGCAGATAAAATACTTTCATTCTAAACAAACGATATTATAATACATACTATATACTCGTAGCTTGGATAGTATGTTATGTATGAATCCATCGATAGTAAAGCAAAAATGATAAGGGCGGTTGGTAAAAATGAAAAACTCGTATATACCTAGTTCAAATTCCACATAATTACATGCGACTATAGTGTTCGAGGATTCTCATCCTCATCATAAGGCGTTCGACTATAACGTAAATAGGAATACAGAAACAGTGAAAATTTATATTGGGAGGAGCCAGTAACTTGAAAAAATAGCAATCCAAAATAGCAATTAGGTAACAACAGTAATAAGAAACCATCACAAAATAGTGTCGTATGGATTGACTATTCTACCTATGTAGTAGTTTCTAATATGATTATACATAATTAGTTTTACATTAACCTTTGCTTACGTATTTCGGTATCGTGAAAATCAATAAATATTTGTCAATAGATGTAAGTAAACTAATTAGTCTAGTTGTATAATACGGAAAGATAATGATGTGTAGGGTGTAGTAGGGCTTGGTTAATGTTCTGTGCCTTTACGTCACAATATTGCTGGTAGGCACCTATTGGGGGTGGTGTGGTTACCTACTGGTTATTATGAGCTAGGCTCTAATTTCTACAGTGATATAAATAATAAAACAGGCAATACAGTGGCGTGTCTATGCCGTGAGGTGAGCTGTTAACATTTTACGACAACCCAACCCTCACGCATTGCAGATGATGATTCTCTACGTATTTTTATATACTACCTCACATTAAACACTAGGTGTGGTCACATTAAACGGAAATCACGAAACTGGAATCACTGTGTGAATTAATGATAATTATCGTTTTGCTATTCCTTTTTGAAGATTTATTTGGCTTTCATTATATTTTATTGCTGATGGCGAATTACAAAAATTCTTATCGACCGATTTCTGGGAATCTTAAAAATACTACCATGGGGTCAATTATGTAACTAATTAAGTGCGTACTAACTAAAATTAGACGTTCTTTTAAAAATTATGTCATAGTAAAATAAATATTTAAAAATCACACTTATTTTAGTCCAAAAAGTTATAGAATCGGACCCAATATATGTAGATTATTAATATTACGCAAATTAGAAAATACTAGATACATATAATATACATAATTGAGTGAAAAGGAGAATGCTCATTTTGTATGAAAAAAAAAACCCAGGCCCAGCGCAAACGAAATGTAACTCAAATGATAGGTAATAATTAGTAATTAAATACTGCATAGGGGGCATCATCGAAATCAATGGCTTAATGGGTGAAATACCTATTCGAAGTTTTACATTGGTCACACGAATATATAAGAAAAAGAGCATTAAACAGTAACAATTGCGATTCAAAAGTATATGATGAGTGTAAGGTAGCCTGTCTGATTTTTCTTCTTCTTCATCAGTCTTGATCCCTCCACTGCCGGATGTAGGCCTAAAGGCTCATGAATTATGTAAAAAATAAACATGTCCGGCGCAAACGCAATGTGACTCAAATGATAGGTAAAAATTAGTAATTAAATACTGCATAGGGGGCATCATCGAAATCAATGGCTTAATGGGTGAAATACCTATTCGAAGTTTTACATTGGTCACACGAATATATAAGAAAAAGAGCATTAAACAGTAACAATTGCGATTCAAAAGTATATGATGAGTGTAAGGTAGCCTGTCTGATTTTTCTTCTTCTTCATCAGTCTTGATCCCTCCACTGCCGGATGTAGGCCTAAAGGCTCATGAATTATGTAAAAAATAAACATGTCCGGCGCAAACGCAATGTGACTCAAATGATAGGTAAAAATTAGTAATTAAATACTGTATAGGTGCTATTCAAAGTTTCCCCTATAAAACTTCGAATAGGTATTTCACACATTTAGCCATCGATTTCGATGATTCCTCTTATGCAGTATTTAATTACTCATTTTTACCTATTAATTGAGTTAGGTTTCGTTTGCGCCGGACCTGACTTTTTTTTACATATTTCATGAGCATTTTCCTTTCGGCTTATATCCAGCTGTGGAGGGACCAAGGCTGATTAAAAAGAAGACGAAGAGGACGGGCTACCTTATACTCATCATATTATACCCTTTTAGACCGCAATTGTAACTGTCTAATGCTCCTTTTCTTATATTTTCGTGTTACCAATGTAGAATTTCGAATAGGTATTTCACCCATTAAGCCATTGATTTCGATGATGCCACCCATGCAGTATTTATATACATATTTTTACCTATCGTTTGAGTTACATTTCGTTTGCGCCGGGCCTGGTTTTTTTTTAGCATTCTCCTTTAAAGATTTTCTTATTATTTATTATTATTAACTAGCGACAGGCCTGCTCCTGAATTTTAGGTACCATGCAACCACTATTATTAAAGCCATTTTTCTCTATAACAGTAATGTAACAAGTATTTGTAGTCTGTTTCCTAAGATTTTGCTCTATCCTTACTCAAAATTGTAGTCTGAGAGTTTTTTTCTTTTTTATATAACAAAGGATCTGGGCTTGCATTCGCATACCCATTTTTTTTCCTGGACACCTTGTACCATTAAAAGCCTGGATCGTGCCTGTATGTAAGTGTGGAATACATCACCAGTGCCGGGATGTAAAAGCCGCCTCAACCAACTTACCAACTGCGCCAAACCGGTATTCATATGTAAATTTCTTTCATGTATAAAACTGATTCCTGGACATAGTCGATTTAGTAACTACGCGAACTTACTAAAATATTATATATATGGTGATGTGTTGAATTAACAAATTAAAATATTTGATTAGAGGAGGTAGTCCACCAGAAGAAAACGACGACCTCAGCTTAACTGGTGACGTGAATAACGGAGCTGATGCAGAAGTATGTACAACTGGACCATGGAATCCTTGGTCAGAGTGTTCGGCTACGTGTGGTGTTGGTTTCGTCATGAGGACAAGACACTTTTTAAATCCAATGGGAAGAAAGAAGTGCCCCCAAGTTTCAGTAGGTAAGATATTACTTTAATTAATAAATCAATTATTCAGTATTTATCTCGACAGATATACAGCGAAGGATGGAATTTCCATCAGGTTAATGACTGATCGTTGTTTGGTTTAATGTGATCACTTTACACTTCAATAACATACGCCAATTCCACTCTATCCATCTGATGCCGTGGTCGGAATATGAACCCAGACCTCACTGATATTCTTACCGCTATGCTGTGAAAGTTGTTACTTCAACTACGAAATGTATAAAATATGATTTTTCTCACAAAAGAAGTAATGTTAAAAAATAATAAAGTATTCACCAGTGTGAAAAGATCGTAAAATTTATAACTGTAAATTCTATTATACGTAGAACAACACACATAGGTAAATGTATTTGTATACGACTGTATATTTATTGCCCCGCAAATACTTCTGGCTATAGGTAAATTCGTACTCCAAAAACATTAAATAAATATGTGCTTTAATTTGTTTTAGTTGAAAAAGAGAAATGTATGTCTGACCCTTGCCCAGAAGAGCACTCAGACTCTTCTTGTCCAGTAACACCGTGGAGCGACTGGTCAGTCTGCAGCGTCTCTTGCGGTCAGGGAGTCAGGGTGAGGATGCGCATCAGTCTAGCGGCTGCTGATGATCAGGAAAGATGTAAAGACATTATGGAAATGTCACAAACTATGCCGTGTTCCGAGAGGCCAAATTGTTCATTGGACATGGCCAGTGCTAAACGTATGTTAAATTATTAAACTTCATTTTCATTTAATTCTTTTCAATAACTACATCTTCTCTGAATCATGTAACTAAACCATAAACCATCAGAAGACTCGCATACTTTTTACTAAACTAAGTATCTACCCATGGTTTCTCAATTAAAAAATGGCTTCCATAAGATGACCATTATAAATTAAAGATTTATTATAGACAGAATGCCAATTATGTTCCTACTACTACTATAATACCAGCACGGTACCTATATCTATTAAGGATACCTACTCGAAAAAATAATATGTATAAAGAGTGTAATGATGATGTATGTATAATTCCTTGTTTAGAGGTGTGCATGCTGGAGGCTGATCCAGGTCTCTGCAGAGGATCCTACCAGCGATGGGCCTTCCACCCTCAGAAGCTCATGTGTGTCCCCTTCACATACAATGGTTGCAAGGGTAACAAGAATAACTTCCTAACTGAGCAGGAATGTTCGAGGACCTGCTCAATGATCAGGGGTAAGAATATGTCCACTCACATACACAACTATAGGTAGAATTAGGTATTTGGTTTTGCTTTTCTATTTTCAGTAAAGTCTGGATATTTTCCCTATTGATGGTACCTACTTACGTTGCTCTAATTTTTCTCCCTTTTCTTTCTTGTGACCTTAAAATTTCGTCGATGGTGTAGGTAATAATTACTAATACTACAGTAAATAAAACCTATACGTATATGGTACGGAACTAGGTATTTAGGAACTATTCATTCATTTGAATTTCATTAAACTGTTTTATAACATTATAATTAGGTATGTACTGTCTGTCAACAAAGAAATGGTCTCTGAATAATTGAGAAATCATTTTGTTTACTGGCAACAATGGAATTTCTATTGAAATTCTAAGTGTTCCCATATATCTAGTTGCGACAAGTAGCGCTCTTACAAAAAACCATATCTTTCTTGACAGCCTTTAACACCATCAACGAAGTTCCAAAGACAAGTGGAATGTTTTATATGTGTTTCAATAAAAAAATCATTTAATTAATTTCAGTTATGCAAAATATCGCTCATTGTATGGAGGTCAAAATAATTTAGCGAAATATAAAAATGTCTAATAAAATTACACAATGTAACTTTTGATGTAATGTAATAAAATGTAACGAGCAATGATAGAACATAATATAAGAATCACATAAGTCTTAATAATAGACAATGTATTAGCATATTTGTAAATTAGTTTTAATTGAATATTATTGGTTCTTATTGAATTCGCAATTGCTATGAATAAAATTATTAGCCTATGTATGTATAAGTTTCGTGAATTCTCCACTTCATATATTTTATGGAACATATCTATCTACCTACAACAAATATGTACCATTGTATTGCTATATATTCAATGTGGGATGGCGAGAACAGAGAAACGTAACCAGGGTTGTCATCAAATGTGTTTACTAAAAAACGTACATTCCCCCTTTTCCCTCGAAAAAAAAATTATTCTGTCACCAATTATTTGCATCTTATCACAAGTGAAACTTTTATGAAACCTGATAAGTGATATTTTGCCTTCAGAAGTTATGTAAGTACATAGGCGAAAGAAGCGCTGTTGCTGAATTGTATTTTATGAAAGAGTGGTAGGTGAATAAATACTCGGATGTTCGCGAGGAATTCAGGACTACTATATGTGAAAAATAAAAATATGACATAGATAGTTTGTTTGGACTTGAAGGACATCATGATAGGTAAATGGCTTGATGACGTTGAACTTCTTATGGTCCAGCCGAAAAAACCCAATAACAGTGCATTGTTTAGGCATCTGCCGGATATACCAGAAATCTGGTCAGTGGTCACCCTATACGTTAACCCAACGTTTTTCGATTCTCGGCTGATGACTTGCGTTATTATGTGACCGTGTCAATGTCAATGCGAATGAAAATTGATTAAATTGAACGAAACATTTTCTAGGCGGCACGTGAATTACGCATTTTACTCTTCAATTATTAGGCTCCTGCGTAGTATGCCTCCTACTACTTTTAAGAAGTAATATTTCTTCTCTGTTGACATGTAGGAAAATATGAAATAACGTAAATAAATTAATCTTTATTAGACGGAAAATGTTCACAAGTTACAAAACAATAAGATAGTAGTGTGCTAACGACGGTTCACGGTTGTATTGCAAAAGCAATATCTTACAGTCAACCCGAATCGTTTTTTTAATCAAGATTCACATCCTTAACTTGATCGAAAACATGAAAATTGTTGTAAATTAATCTTAATTTATAGTATCCCGAGAATTAATTAGGATGCACCCCCTTTTTGACCTAAGTATTATTAGTGGCCTAAAAATCCTCTTCGAAGTTCTTGTTAGGTATCTGGACAACGTTCATCAAAGGGAGCTCTTCGAATGTATAGAATCTACCTACCTACACGTTCTTGAAGAACGTTAATCTTATTAGGTATGTGCTGTGATGATAATATTGTACAGTGTTCTTGTTTGTTTGGTTATGCAATGAATGTCACCTGGTGAACGCGCGTGAACGATCAGTTCAATCAATCACTGAACTAGCAGTCAGTATACCTATTGATTGTATTGATAGTACATACATGAGGAATGTTATTGTTTGGTCAATATAATGTCAAGGTCCGTACCGAATAAACAAAGGTCGACGCGTTGTGACTTCAGAATGGCGAAATAAATTTGCGACTTGATTTGACTTTTTTTTCAACAGAATTCGACAAGATATGATAACAAATGTGCACTAGGGCGAGCTTATCGCAACACGGCAATCTTTTCTAGCTAACCACTAACACAATTATATAGACACAAGTTGTGCATCAATGCGAGTAAATGTTTTATGCTAAGTATAATATTTTCTGAGAATGACTAGCCAAGGACATTAGTTGTACCTATACTGTATGTAGGATAATGGATGTTCTTGACTTGGTCTAGCTAGAGTGAAGGTTAACCAAACCAAACCTCTTGTATTTAAGTGGAAGATGTCCTCGTGTAAATAATTCGTGTCGCATAATAAATAGTGAATTAGTGAATTGTATGTCATGTCATGTGATACAAAATTAAACTAGCGTTCGCAGGTCAGTCGAACCAAAGTGACGACATCATGCAGGTAGATAGCTTTTAAGCACACTAACATCAGTAAACTTAAAAAGCTTGTGAGGTGAAATGGAGAATACAATCAGTCAAGAGATACGAACCCAAAACTTCCGCACGAAGGATTCGCGCTACGTCTACTCTAAATAATTATATATATTTACTATCTAAATTTCAAAATACAAGGACTTAGATATTTATTGCTCGTGCAGGCAATGGCATCGTTCATTCTCTGCTTAGCAAACTATTAAGAAGTACATACTGCAGTATGCTTGACATATCTCAGATTACACCCACCGAACGTTTTTTTAATATAATTTGTCCCTGGTGTGCCCATTGTGAACATAAATCGCTAAATTTGGTGGTGTGATTGCGGAAGATGTTTGCAGTGTTTGTACAATCTGTTTACGTATTATATTAGACAAAACCTGTACAACTACTGGTAAATCACACGTGAAGAAAAATTTAAATTCCGTACTCAGACAACATTTGAGTGATGAGAATATTAAGTATGTAATATCATATGGTAACATATACCTACTGCAGACATTGAGAGGCAACGAACTGACTAATTTGGATGTTGTCATTCGATTAATGGTAATGAGATTCGTATCTTCCGGCATCAATAAAAATATACTACGAGTATTAAATAAATAATCGGGTAGTCCCACTAGGGCATTTGCAGCGTTTCTTTCGGACAAATTGGTCCTGGGAGGCATTTTTGTTCTCGGGGGGGGGGGAGGGCAGTAGGATAGTAGGATTACTCCAGGGGGACAAAGCAGACCCAAGAATTACTCTTCTGAGTACATTGTTACATATTATAGAAGAAGATACGTGGTTTGTTTTGAATTCAGTGACTATGGAAACAATAATATCTACTATTTTATTAGATTTTTCAATATGTTAATATTAGAGTCAAATTCATCCCTTTTGGCTCGCGGTGGCAAAACGGTGAACTACATCGAACTACGAAAAAAAAAAAGAAAACTATGAAAAACGGTCGATCGCTGCGCTGGGACCACGCGCCAAATAGGATGAATTCTACTCTATCACTCAATTAATCAATCAACATTCTCACAACGGTAATACATCGATTAACGACACTAGGCATAACAAAAAGTTGGGTTTAATTTTTATTATTATATTCGACAAAAACAGGAGATTGATAAATAAGTATGTACTTAGTTGAATAACTAGGTAACATTGAATACTGAATTACCTTGTATTTATAGTTTAGTATGTATTGTACTTGTACCTACACTTTTTTATATGCAGTCCAATGAAATCAATGCCTATTAAATTTAATAATCGATAATAATATGATTGTATTGTATTGCCATCTATTGAAAAACTCTCAAAGTTTATTTATAGTATATTATTTTATTCTCGCCCACTCTAATAAAATTAATTATGAAACAACATCGAAAACAAACCTATTATTATCATATTTGGCTGGGAAAAACCTAATAAGAAAATCATGATTATAACAATGAACTATTTAACTGTCGGTACATGGGATGTTTGTAGGAAAATGGCAATAGTCCATGTAGGTTTCGCCTCACTCAGTAAAGAGTTTTGTTTTACAGATGCTATGATTGGAGGAACATCAACATCCAGTCCGAGATCTCTCCCTAGAGAATTAGCAAATGAGAATGAGAGTGCAGCAGCTGTTAGGGTGGATTGTATGGTCACAGAGTGGAGTGAGTGGTCTCCCTGCAGTGTCACCTGCGGAGTGGGGCATTCAGAGAGTGTCAGGGTAATAAAGGTAAGGAAACAAGAAAAACATGAAAAGTTTTTGATACATATGTTAAGTTAAGGGCAATGTTCATATATTTAAAAAGATTAAATTAGTACATAGTACTATACTGATAAAATTTCATTTGGTTCGGAAACCTTAGTGGATTTGCTAGAATACTTCATAAGAGGAGACCTTTTTTCATTCTTGTAGGCCAGTGACGCATATAGGTTTTTTTTTTATTTCGGAGGGGGGGGGACCTGAACAGACTATTCAATCTGATTTCTTTAAAGTTCTTAAGCCGATAAAACTCCTGGGGACATTTAATTCTCAATATTTATTTATTGTTTATTTCTTTTCAGGTTAAGGCACAATATGGTGGAACTCCATGTCCAAGGAACTTGGCTAAGAGAAGGAGATGCTTCGCTAGGCAGTGCTATTAATTAATTCCTAACTATAATAAATTATACACTACTGTAATATTATATTAACACATCTTTCATGTATCATTCATTAGTCGTATGATTCTATTCTTCAGACTGAATTTTTATCTTCGACACGACAGCATTATTTACGAAAGACTCCATATATAGTCAGTGGCTTACTATAGTATTGGTGTCGCATGGGACGGACTCCTAAGAATATCCCCCCTCCCCCCTTCACGCAATTCGTCCTAAATTTTGCGTCTTTGAAGCCCATAGGCTGTCGGAGTTTCAAGCATACATATCTTATTGAAAAGGGTTGTTTTTCTTTCTTACTGCATAACCTGATAGAGTACATGGTTGGCGCAGTTGGAGGCGGCAGTCTCTCAAGCGGGAGGTGCCAGGTTCAAACCCCGGCGCTGGAGATGTATTCCACACTTTGCGATACAGACTTTTAGCCGAGTGCAAGGTGTGCAGGAAAGTATGTGGGTTTGTGTATGCAAGCCCAGATCCTTTAAAAAAAAAGAAAACCTCAATTAGTCCCCCCCTAGTTACGTCACCGGCTGGAGTCCCCCACACTGAAGAATAAATATCAGTAATTTCACTAACAAGGTCTTGGAAGAATCATGCGATCAGCTTTAAAATAAAGTGCATACCATTTGATATGAGTTAGTTTCATTTGAATACCCATAAGTTATGATTTAGCTTCTTTCAGCAGGACTTACTATACGAGTATTTGTAGGGTTCACGGAGAGAACACGGTGAGAATGTTTATACCTAGTAGACAGTAAAAACTTTCTGCGATTCTTTAGGATCAAACTTATATAAAAGACAGGTACTTTTTGCGTATCATCATTATTCAAAGCAATCATTTCTTCATCGACTGACCTTGACTCGCAGTGGACGATCATGGCGATGCTTACGAAATTCGTAATGTTTTTCTCATAATAACTATGTATTATAATACCTACATACACTAGATGTATAAGAGTAGGTATACTGTACTAGCCTTGCAAATATTGAGAATAATTCAAGGTGAACAGGTATAGCTTTAAAGGCTAAGGGAGCTCATGAGCTAAATGTACGCAAGTAACATGATGTTTGTTGTCTGTGCTGATTGTGTATAAGTAAAATAATATATAAAATAGATTATTAAGGATGTTTGTCCAGTCGTGCGAACAGCGAAGGAGTAGGTAATGTGTTTTGTATTTTATACTTGTTTTTAAAATAAGTCTGATCTCACACACTATAGGTATAAAACAACATATAAAAATCCTTAGATCATATGGCTATTTAATAACTATATGTAAAAGGAACGACGTAAGAAGAGGTAGAGATCAAGGAGTAGGGATTTTAATTATTACTGTTTTTGTTTGTTATTAATGATTTGTTATTAATGTTATTAATGTGGTGGGGTTTGTCGGGAGCTCCCTTCTGGCTAACCCTGAGCCCACCTCTTAAAAATATTTTGCCAAGTGCGGGTAAAGAGAACACTGTATGCGCCAATGCTACCCGGGTATGCGGAGGGCCTTAAGCCCGTGGGATTCCTTATAGTCCAAGAGCCCGCTGCTTAATTTATGACGTATCTGTTTTTTGATCGAAATGTGGTATAAATGATAGCTTACCAATAGGGTATTACATCGCACTAGGGTTGCCTATCTAAATCTTGCCGCAACCCCCCCTGCCCCCCCGAAAAGGTCCCTCTTCGCGGTTTTTCGCATTTTATAGGAATATGGTAAGAGATAGGAGAAAGTAGTCAATGACAAAAATAATCCTTGCTAAATTATCTACAAAAAATGTTTAGTCATTTTTTTCGTAGAACTAGCAGTTTACCCGCAATGGCCGGTCCAAAGCCGAAATTCATTTAAAATACAAAAAAAATGTATTTAAACTAAATTGGTTGAAAATTGATAAGAGATACAGGAAAATAGTCAGAGAACGAATTAATTACCATAGTCTTAGCTACAAAACGAGCTATAACTTATGTTCATACATCTAATAATTTCGGAGTTATTGCAATAAAACTCAGTGACGAAAATTCTTAAAATTTAGTTTTTCATAAAATAACCAGTGATATAGCGCCGTAGGCCAAATTTTTTTTCCATAAAATGTTAGTAATAACGGGTGGAAGAATGTGAAAGAAAAAAATCAAACTTTGTTTTCAAAAAATATCCTGTTTTTTGACCGGCCATTACGGGTAAACTACTAGTCCTATGGAAAAATTCATTTAACATTTTTTGTAGAGAATTTAGCAAGGATTATTTTTGTCATTGACTACTTTCTCCAATCTCTTACCATATTCCTATAAAATGCGAAAAACCGCGAAGAGGGACCTTTTCGGGGGGGCAGGGTAGGTTGCGGCAAGATTTTGATAGGCAACCCTAGTGCGATGTAATACCCTATTGGTAAGCTATCGTTTATACCACATTTCGATCAAAAAACAGATACGTCATAAATTAAGCAGCGGGCTCTCGGACTATTATTAAATGTTATTAATGATTGTAGAGTCTGTTTTTTTTGTCTTGATTGTGTGTATTATCTCGTATTGTACTCACCTAGCTAAGTAACAGATTTCCTACTACTAACCCCTAATATTTAGCCACCCGGATAGGATGACAAGACTGTCATTTGAGACAGATATAATATGTTCTGTGGTCGTTCGCCAGTAGTGCATCTTCGAACGTCATGACGACAGGTGACTATGGTCCAGGATCGTAGGATTCACCCGCCCCAGATACAGGTAGTACGTATTTTTTAAATATAAAACTAGATACGGATAATTAAAATAAATAATACCTAAGTGATTTGTTGGTTTACATACCTACTCGTTGTGATATGAAGGTAATTACACAGTAAAACGTGACAAATCCTGGGAATACATAAATCATTTAAATGCTTTATGTGTGATGTTAAGTATACTGTCATTAAAATACATTATGTATATTGTAATATTGTATATCTATATGAAAGTTTGTACTGTGTAGTATATTACAATACTTTGATGTAGGTAGATACTAGTTTGCTAAACAGCCAAACATATTGACATAATAGTGCCTGCGTTTGGTTTGCTTGTTGACAAAGGTGGGCACCGTTAATCAAAAAGTTAACTTCGTTAATCGATAATCCGTTAACTAAAAAGTTAACTTCGTTAATCGTTAAAGCGTTACATTTTGAAAAATGTAACGGAAGTTAACGTTAATCCGTTAAAGCGTTAATGTAAAATATTGCGGTTAAATGGCATGAATTAGAGCTACATAAGTACATCTACTATCATATTTACACTATCGCGATGTATCTCAACAAAGTGAAATTTCTTTTCCAACTCTCAACCCACATACGATACCAATATAACCCCATACAACCCTAGATGATGCGCCGCCACTGGATGATGTCTATGCAAACAATCTAATATTAACGGACTTAATTAACGGAAGTAAAATGTAACGGAAGTTAAATAATCCGTTAACAATTTTTGGAGGTGAGAAAAGCGTTAAATCGTTAACCAAAATGTTAACTTCGTTAATTAACGATTAACGGATTAACGCTTTTCTGCCCAGCTCTGCTTGTTGACTACTGGTTTTTCACGATTCCTTTCGAAAAATTGGACTACGTCTAAAGATAAATCAACGAGGTTTTAAAGCCAATACGTAAATAGTGTAAATACCTGCCTGATTATTTGAAGGTTAATTTGAACCGTACACAATAGAAAAATTATCAGCTAACGATTATCTTCTGAAATTACTTTAAAATAAGTAGATTACAATCTTAAAGCACTTATATTTTGATTTTTTTTTAAATACATTTGAATGTATAAAAGACTCCTAACGCCTTCTATTGAAATCGTTGTCTGCAGGACATACGGACACTAAGGGTTTTATGTATTGGATTATAATTACGTCAGTACAGCTGGTCTAATGTGTATGTAGCGTGATTCAAAACAAAGTTTGTTGGATGTAAAGCTTTTGAATTCCTAACTGGACACAGTGCTCTGGAGCAATTATGATGTAATATTTATTTTTAACCGTATATATCTATCATCAATCTGTATACTAACATTGTAACATTACATTGTAACATGTCAAATAGATATTATATTGATATTCATATACACAACCTTCAGAATCTATTTACGCTATATTGTCACACCGTGTTGATGGTTGTTATAGATTTAACACCAAATATGCTGTGTGAAAATTGACAAATTCAAAGCTTGATTCGATTAATTTATTGTGACGTATACAATATACCTACATATTCATTGTGCTATGTCTTAAAAATCCCAATTATCTTATTTCATCTCATTGATTTTAAGGTCGAAATAATGTCGGTACAATCTGTTAAGAAATGTGGTCTACCAATTTTTTGTGCTGGCAATAACGAGATTTCTATTGAAATTCTATACAAAGTGTTAGCACTGTGGTTGCCATAAAGCTACATACAGGCGGAGCCCTCATCGAAAACTACCTCTTTCTTGACATATTATACCAAACTAATGCATGCAGAAAGTTTTTTCGTACAAATTTAAGTTCTCCAATTATTTCGCCTATAGGTACTATTAATTATACGGTGTTTTAATCTTCGATTGAAATATTTAATCTACCTACCTATCACCTCATTCTGCGTCCCTCGCGTGGATGCGGAGAGGACAGAAAGCCAAACCACCCCAACCCTACGCACTCATTGCTTTCGTCACATTCATGAAATTCGTGATACCTAGACATGCCCTACAATTTATTTTGTACAAATCTTACACTGAAATATCGAACGCCTTGATTTGGTGATATGTAGTTTTCGCGGATTGAATAACGATCTCACGGGGCCTATGGGGCCTGTCACAATAGGTAGGTACCTAGTATGCTATATGGATAGATTAATAAGATCTCAGGTACCTACCTATATTCAAAATATTTGTTGTTATTTCATTTATTCATCGCCACATTACACGTGTTTATGTATTTTTTGTACGAAGTAAAACAGGTCTATAATTTTATTGAGGCTATGCTTACTCGTACTTGTAAAATCTAATGATTCTATTATCTGCTCAGATTATGAAACACATGTGACTTATATTTATTACACTGCTTTTTACCACATGACCTTCTCTAATTCCATATTAATATTTTTCTAGGTTAATTAACCTACCATGTGTAAAGAGGCCTTGTGCAAATAACTAATATAAAGACACGTACTATACTATGCGATTATACATTTCGTATCGTAATATGGACCTGTCTGTTTAGTTAGTTTATTATCAATTTCTAGAGACCGGTGCTAATATTTTTGATCGGACATAACATAACTCTCGTAGTTTTTGTAGTAGACATATCAAATAAACAGTTACCAATTCTGCGGCAAAACCAGCTTAAGTAAATTAGATATGACAGAATAGAGGAAGTAAGTATCGTGGACTAATTTTACAGTCTGACTTTACGAAGTGATGTGCGATCCTATATGGTCTACGCTCTACGCCGTAGTCCCGTAGACTCTACGGGACTTAAATATTAGGTACACGCAACTTTTACTTCTGATCTTACTAGTGTTAGTTTGTAGATATTATCATTTGGCAATCACTATAAGCCCTCTGGTGATGAGAGGATTATACGTATTATCATGTACAACCTTTGTGCCCGGCGGGCTTGCGCCTGGATTCTCAGTTTCATGCAACCACTATTACTTAGATCATTGATTTTCAAAGTGGGGGGTCATTGATTTTCAAAGTACAGATGTACAGGGGGGCGCGGGCGTTTGTTAGAGTAGTGAGTGACAGGTTATTAAATTTCGCCATGAGCTCGACGAAAAAACGCAAATATAATGATTATTATATTATATGTAAGGGGGGCGTAGTGATTTTAGGAGAAGCTTTTGGGGGGGCGTGAGTTGTAAAAGTTTGGGAACCCCTGACTTAGATGTTTTTTCTATTATTAAAGTCATTCTTTCTATAATAGAAATACTCGTAAATGTTTGATACAGCTCTATTGTTACTCAAAATGTGTAGTCTGAGAGTTCTCCCGTGTAAAACTAATTCCTGAACGCAGGCGATTTAGTTGGTACCTAGGCCTTTTTCTTCGGTCTCAATCCTGCGGTTAAGTTTTCAGCAAAGATCTGCATCTCGTCCTCCACTCCGTCCGGCCCTCTGCAGCCCTTTTAGCTCCAGATACGAGATGCAGTCCATGTCCTTATAAATCTGCTCCAGATACTCTCGTTGAGGAGTGAGGACGTCCCCTAGAGTTGGTCCCTTCAGTCATACCCTCCATTACATTGTGCAAGAGATTTTCATGGCGTATTATGTGGCCTATCCATCTGGCAAAACCTAAGTAATCTTACTAAAATATGATGATGCAATGCGTTTATAACACTCTCAAAAGAATGTGAGTTCAGTGAACCATTCTAACGTTGTTTTCCTTTATATTTCATAGCTTTCATTCTTTCCGTAAAGATGTCAATATAGTTCCCGCACAGGTACATTGATTAATCACTACAGCAGCAAACCAGGATGGAGGGAGACTATTAATACATATTATATAAGTGTCCCTGTCTTGAATAGGTACTCTAGTTCTTCTGACTTCTACTCGACACAATGAAAACCTCCAGCCCACTTCACTCCACGACATTTCCTTCAATGAGGTCAACAGGTAGATGTGAGCTACTACATATTGCTGGAACTACTACTACGTAAGTGTTGCCATTTCTTTCCAAGATTATGATAGAGTTGAAATGTCAGATTGGAGGGTAAAATAAATAGATAATAAAACAAAGGATAAAAAACATTCAGAGAGAGATTTCGAATTATTCTAATTACCGTATAATTAACTGAGGCAAAAAGTGTGTCTATAAGGATAGAAAAGTCTGACGATCTATTATCTCTACCAACCCAGCAAGGGAAGATGGGGTAACTATTAAATGAAACCAGAGGTGGGCACCGTTAATCAAAAAGTTAACTTCGTTAATCGATAATCCGTTAACTAAAAAGTTAACTTCGTTAATCGTTAAAGCGTTACATTTTGAAAAATGTAACGGAAGTTAACGTTAATCCGTCAAAGCGTTAATCTAAAAAATCGCAGTTAAATGGCATAAAATAGAATTACATAAGTACAACTACTATCACATTTACACTATCGCGATGTATCCCAACAAAATTAAATTTCTTTTCCAACTCCCAACCCACATACGATACCACACATAACCCCATACAACCCTTGAATTATCTAATGCCAGCGCCTCCAGTGGATGATGTCTATGCAAAAAATTAAATATTAACGGTCTTCATTAACGGAAGTAAAATGTAACGGAAGTTAAATAATCCGTTAACATTTTTTTGAGGTGAGAAAAGCGTTAAATCGTTAATCAAAATGTTAACTTCGTTAATTAACGATTAACGGATTAACGCTTTTCTGCCCAGCTCTGAATGAAACACACACAACATTCTCTTTGTCACATTTTTTCAAAGGATGGTATCCTATGAAAGTTCTGCAAACCCACCTGACTTTCACAAGATGCTCCAAAAATATCAAAAAAGAGTGGGGCATGAATATAGAATGAGTATTATAATGTAATGAATGTAGAATAACAACCCTAAGGTCCCTAAGATATCACGAGATTATTTTAACGTTCTTTATCTATTGATTTTTTTATTTCCTATTATGTGTTATCAATTTGCTCCAAATAACGCCAATGCACGAGTACGTAACTTGTGGTTTACAAATTTATTAATCAACTACTGAATACTAGAAACGATCATGACTCAAACGGATATTATAAATTGCAAGCGGTGCGGTATGTATATTGTATAGTCATTGCTATAAGTATGTATACTATTCATGCGGTTTTATAGTTATCTCAAAATTAGTAGTTCCTGCAAGTAGGTTATATCAAACTATTAAGGGTTCCAGGAAATGTGTGTATAACAACGAAAAATGTTAACTGACGTAGATTGCCCAACATTGCAAGAGAATAAAAATAAATCACCAATTTTTATTGTAACCAAGACTACAAAGATTTCACCAAAATAAAAAAGGGTTTTAAACAAACCCAAATAATTATTTTCCCGCTAAAAGCTTGTGTCGTGAAGTGCAGAATACGTATCGTCACTCGTTAGCGAGCCCAGTACTTTTCGCTTGGGAGACCGGCGTTCCAACCAACTTTGCCAACCATGTGCTTACTTACATCTTTTTATAGCCTACTATTTATTTTACAATTTTTTTCTTTACTTTAATAAAAGTTTAATTGTAGTTTTTGAAATTATTTATTTTATTTTAGCGAATCCGTGACACAACTTACTAGTCCAGGTAATGGGTATTTTTACCTTACATTTTGTATAGTAGTTCTGGTTTTTGGATATGTTATATAGGTCGGTCCTGTGATTAAGAATCCAAGTTTTCGACCTCCCAACCCTTGTGCGTTCACTAGGGCGAGCCAAAAAGTGTCGAAATTTCGGTCATTTTTCAGTTTATTGATCATAACTTTTTTACAATGCATTTTAGAGAGAAATATTTTACCTAAAAGTTGTAGAATATTAAATTCCCTGCAACTTATGTCCACAAAGTTTTTTTGTAAAATTAATATACAAAGAGTTATGCGTTACCAAAATTTCAATTTTTTTCAAAAAAATGCACTTTTTTTACAATTTTTTTCTTTATTTGAATATATTTCCTAAACGGTACATTTTAGAGAAAAGTGTTGTAAGTAAATGTTGTAGATCGTTCAATTTCCAATAAGTTTGATGTGAAACATTTTTATCTCGGACCAACAAAAATAGAGTTGTGATCTTCTGAAAAAATATAAGACGAACATTTTCGAAACTTTCAGTATAGTACGTATGACAATAGTAATCATAAAAATGCAATTTAAGAAAAAAAAATTTTGGACCTTATTAAGATTAGTGTCGTGGTTTAGAATCCAAGTTTTCGACCTCCTCAACCTTGTGTGTTCACTAGGGCGAGCCGAACACTGCCGATATTTCAGTCATTTTTCAGTTTATTGATCATTATTTTTTAATTATCCATCTTAGAGTGAAAGATTGTATGTAATAATTGTACAGTATTAAATTTCCTGTAAATTAGGTTGGAAATATTTTCTTTGAAAAGCTATTATTTAAAGAATTATATAATAACAAACATATTTTAATTAAGAAAAAAAATTTTTTTTCACGATTTTTGAGTTTTTTTTCAGCACGGTACGTTTTAGCGAAAAATGTTCTTTGCAAATATTGTAGAATATTAAATTTTCAACAAAAAATGATACCACACTTTTTTGACTTGGACTAATAATAAAGGAGATATGCTGTCCTGAAAATTAAATATTGAGCTTAAATAAATATTCAGGATAGCATATCTCCTTTATTATTAGTCCAAGTCAAAAAAGTGTGGTATCATTTTTTGTTGCAAATTTAATATTCTACAATATTAGCAAAGAACATTTTTCGCTAAAACGTACCGTGCTGAAAAAAAACTCAAAAATCGTGAAAAAATTATTTTTTTCTTAATAAAAATATGTTTGTTATTATATAATTCTTTAAATAATAGCTTTTCAAAGAAAATATTTCCAACCTAATTTACAGGAAATTTAATACTGTACAATTATTACATACAATCTTTCACTCTAAGATGGATAATTAAAAAATAATGATCAATAAACTGAAAAATGACTGAAATATCGGCAGTGTTCGGCTCGCCCTAGTGAACACACAAGGTTGAGGAGGTCGAAAACTTGGATTCTAAACCACGACACTAATCTTAATAAGGTCCAAAATTTTTTTTTCTTAAATTGCATTTTTATGATTACTATTGTCATACGTACTATACTGAAAGTTTCGAAAATGTTCGTCTTATATTTTTTCAGAAGATCACAACTCTATTTTTGTTGGTCCGAGATAAAAATGTTTCACATCAAACTTATTGGAAATTGAACGATCTACAACATTTACTTACAACACTTTTCTCTAAAATGTACCGTTTAGGAAATATATTCAAATAAAGAAAAAAATTGTAAAAAAAGTGCATTTTTTTGAAAAAAATTGAAATTTTGGTAACGCATAACTCTTTGTATATTAATTTTACAAAAAAACTTTGTGGACATAAGTTGCAGGGAATTTAATATTCTACAACTTTTAGGTAAAATATTTCTCTCTAAAATGCATTGTAAAAAAGTTATGATCAATAAACTGAAAAATGACCGAAATTTCGACACTTTTTGGCTCGCCCTAGTGAACGCACAAGGGTTGGGAGGTCGAAAACTTGGATTCTTAATCACAGGACCGACCTATATAACATATCCAAAAACCAGAACTACTATGCAAAATGTAAGCTAAGGTATGATTCATTGTATTCATTTCCCGGAGTATACCTAGTTAATATGAAATATTGATAAAATCATGTCATTGAATGTTTCTGACGGGTCAACAAATTTACCTAGTTTAGAATAATAACAAAATCAATATTCACCTTACAGCAATAAAGAAATTATATATAATCACATTATATACAGGATGGCATGATTGATTTTACGTGTGACCCAGTGACATTTTAATGGAGTATACGTCATATAAGTAGAATCAACCTCTATAACATCTACTTATTCACTAGCAAGTGGAGTAAGTGTTGTCCTCATAACTCAATGTTTCATTTACGGCATAAGTAATTGAGATATCTACAACCCTGGCTTATAAAACAACCCTTTGAAATGCTTGTGCTTGGAAATGGTCAAGAAAATAAAAAAATCTCCTCAGGAGGATGTTTCGGATTGAATAAGGCAGACCACACCATCATTGTCGTCACACTTTAACAATTAAGGGCTTGGCACCAAGAATGACGTCACAGTCATTTCCCACGGCATTAAGGTTCAAAATCGCGTGAACAATCGCACAATAAAATGGTAAAAATAGCGTTTTTTCCATTTTTTGGGGTTAATTTTGCGTCTATCAAAAAACTTTTACGGTTATTGCCTAGATTTTAATGCATATTATCAGTACAAAAAAAAATTACTCCGCAACTTTCGGGATAAACGAGTTTCCGTCTTTCGGAAAAAAGATCAGAGGTGTTTTTAATATATTTTTTTGAGAAATCTATACAAGAATAGATATAAAAATCTTTTACGGTTATTCCCTAGATAAATGTTCAGTGCATCTACCCTATTATGTTCCAAAGCAAATTTAGTAACGGTTGTCTAGGTCTCCAGTTTTTAGAAATTTTTGAAATGTCGGAATGCGTACTCTTAAGGTCCTAACTTACACGGGATGACCAAAACGTAGAGAAAAGTGAGATGTTTCAAACACACAAATGAAACCTAATTATTAGTCTCGTTATTTACAAAACTACTTCAGTTTATGGTTATTTATTGTAGATACTCACAGATTTTGTCAGATAACGAATTATGGGTATAACAGTAGGTTAGTTTCTGAACAGTGGTAAGTAAGGAAAAGAAGAGGAAGTGAGAGAATGTTATCTAACATTTTTTCTTATGAATTATAAATTGATATTTTGTCTGTAATAACGATGTCAATCAAAATGATGTGATAAATGATTTAATGTTAATGTGTAAGTAAACAGACGGGCCTTCCTCTAGTCTCTATACTAAAACATCAAACGAGGAGATGAGGAGACCAGGAGACTAGGAGTAAACAGGTAGGACGGAGTGGGAGTGTAAACAATAATACCAACAAATCTAACAAAGGTAGATCTAGACCAGCGGTTCACAAATTGTGTTCCGCGGAACCCCAGGGTTCGATGTGTCACAGAGGTTCCGAGAGTTAGAGCGTATTGTCGTAGTAAACATAGAATAATAATATATAGTACCTATAGAAACCACACCAGGAACTAAAAAAACGATACTAAATAAACTGCCATCTATGTTAGCAAGTAAATAAGTAGCCTAGTAGGCGGGAATTTCAAAACTAATTATTGTTCCTCTTTTCCTATAATATTCACCTACCTGGTAATAACATCTAACTACTCTTGATATTTTTTTGCCTGCTTCATTTATGTTTAACACAAGAGAGTACAAATGCAACATATGATGTATAAAATGAAAGTAGAATAGGTACAAAGCAATACAAATGATAATGTTAGATTTTTTTACATAAGTTTAAACAGGCATAAAAATGTTGGTAGTGTTGAATGATTGTGAAAGATATTATTTTATGTTTATTATTATATGTTTTGGATGTAAATATGGAATTTTGTATATTCGTAAACATAAAAATATCAAATTAATATCTTTCATGCTATATGGTTAATTACACAGGTAGGTATTATTATTAACTATTTTAAATATTTGGTATTTTTGCAAGGGTTTTAGAGAATTGAAAAACTGAATTACAAATTGGTATTTATTTTCCTACATATGAAATTTGATAATAATATGTAGTTTTCATAATATGTTTTCACAATATTTATCTTTATATCACTATAAAATAGGTATTATACCAAGATGCAATGTAATAGGAACCCAAATCTACTGATGAAAATTACGAATGTAATATGCAAATATAAGAAAATCTTATCGACAGCATTTTCCACGACAACTAATGTTAAAAACACGTAATCAATATACCTAGGTAAAATACAGCACGCCATTGGTTTTTAAAATATGTGTCACACAACAATCGTAAAACTTTACGGAATTAACTAAATCTTAAACAAATTTAATACCACTTTTATCAATATAAATTGAAACAAATTGGAGATACGCCATTAATCGCACAATTTGACATTTCAATGTGTCAAAAATTGAAAAAAAAAAAAACAAAAGTTTTTCCTGAAATTCAAAATTTTAATTATCCGTTCACCTAAGAACTTACCTAATTTCCATAAAATTATCCGTGTCGCAAACCATATATAACGCCATCTATGTTAGAAAGAAAAAAATGCAGTACTTACCTAAAAAAAATATTATTCATAGTACAAGTATCGTGGCTTGGAGGCCCTGGTAGTAAATGCTAAAATTTCATTATTCACATTTAATACCTATGTGCAGTAATTTTTTAGGTAGATTTCAAAAAAGAATTCTACCTATTCGTTTCTCCCGTGATGTCGCAGAATTGAAAAATTTCTACTCAGGATCACTAATTAGGACCAGGAGAACCCGAATCCGACCTTGGTTTAAAAGTTTATATACAGGGTGATTGGTTCCGCTATTCAGATATTTTGAGAGGTGATAGAGGGTGTTCTAAAACGTAGATCTGCCAAAGGGATGTCATCCCAATTGTTAAGGGTTGCGGAGTTACACCCTTTTAAAAAAATTCCACCCCCGACATCCACCACCATCACATTTCACTGAATAACTCTGATGCTATGGGTCCAAAATTAATAAAAAAATATTTTTAGGTCTCGTAATAAAACAAGCTTTTAATTGATGTCAAAAATATTTAATAATAATAATAATAACTTTGCTAAAATTAAACACAAAAACAAAATTTCATTTTTTTTTTGTTGAAAGTTTTGACAGTTTTAATTTTTATTCAATAAAAACTATAATTAACTAGTACTTTTTTTTTCTTTTAATAAATACATTAGACCCTTGTGAATAAAAATGCTGAACATTATCTATCCATATTTTGAGCCAGTTTTTCAAAATCTTCGATTTTGTAACTACATTTTCAATAAAAAATTACTTCTTCGCTACTATTATACCTCGTATAATTATACCTCTTTTAGTACTACGTACCTACAATAAACAGGTAGTCAGTAGCGAAGAAGTAATTTTTTATTGAAAATGTAGTTACAAAATCGAAGATTTTGAAAAACTGGCTCAAAATATGGATAGATAATGTTCAGCATTTTTATTCACAAGGGTCTAATGTATTTATTAAAAGAAAAAAAAGTACTAGTTAATTATAGTTTTTATTGAATAAAAATTAAAACTGTCAAAACTTTCAACAAAAAAAAAATGAAATTTTGTTTTTGTGTTTAATTTTAGCAAAGTTATTATTATTAAATATTTTTGACATCAATTAAAAGCTTGTTTTATTACGAGACCTAAAAATATTTTTTTATTAATTTTGGACCCAGACATCAGAGTTATTCAGTGAAATGTGATGGTGGTGGATGTCGGGGGTGGAATTTTTTTAAAAGGGTGTAACTCCGCAACCCTTAACAATTGGGATGACATCCCTTTGGCAGATCTACGTTTTAGAACACCCTCTATCACCTCTCAAAATATCTGAATAGCGGAACCAATCACCCTGTATACAGGGTGTTTGATAGATGGATACAGATATCTTCAGGAGTGATAGTAGAGGTCATTTAGCATCTTTTGAGCCAAACTTAGCTTAGTCAAAAGTCGCACGGTTCTCGAGATATTCGAGATTTTAACTTTTTATCGAAAAACCCCGAATTACTCAAGTTTAACGCCGATAGCTTCGTAAGCAAAGGTACCTACTTAGTTCTATAATTATTTTTTGTTACTAGAATATGTGTTTAGTCTATTTTAGCCATTAGTTTCAATCTGAAGAAACAATAATGGTACACAATATCCCATTAAAGTTTCGAGAAAGAGATATTTCAAAAACGAGTCGAGACTTTGGAGAGGATTTTCGATAAGAAAAAAAATGTCTAAAGATTCAGAAATCTGGAAAAAACTTCTCTGATTTATGCTCTTTCAAATGATATACAAAACATTATAAAAAACATTGGTTCCATAAAAATACGATACAATAACTCAAATAGATCGCTACTAATCTTAGCAAATTTCCATACATATTTTGATTGCATAATGAACGATTAATTTCCTTTCAATTTCCCGTTTCCGAATTTGTATGGAAATTAGTTTAAATTAGTAGCGATCTCTTTAAGTTATTGTATCGTATTTTTATGGAACCAATGTTTTTTATAATGTTTTGTATATCATTTGAAAGAGCATAAATCAGAGAAGTTTTTTCCAGATTTCTGAATCTTTAGACATTTTTTTTCTTATCGAAAATTCTCTCCAAAGTCTCGACTCGTTTTTGAAATATCTCTTTCTCGAAACTTTAATGGGATATTATGTACCATTATTGTTTCTTCAGATTGAAACTAATGGCTAAAATAGACTAAACACATATTCTAGTAACAAAAAATAATTATAGAACTAAGTAGGTACCTTTGCTTACGAAGCTATCGGCGTTAAACTTGAGTAATTCAGGGTTTTTCGATAAAAAGTTAAAATCTCGAATATCTCGAGAACCGTGCGACTTTTGACTAAGCTAAGTTTGGCTCAAAAGATGCTAAATGACCTCTACTATCACTCCTGAAGATATCTGTATCCATCTATCAAACACCCTGTATAAGCCATATATATATATATATATATATATATATATATGTCCCTTTTCTTTACGTTTGCGGCCAAACTATGCGTCGCAGAAACGTGAAACTTGGCTGGTAGATTTTTGGTAAGTGGTAGATGAACTGATATGAGATTGGGTTAAATCCATTAAGAGGAAGGTTCACTTTTTAAGGCTTTAAATACAAAAACAATCATTCTGAGGGGATCCAATGATTTTGAGGGTCCGTGTTTGGTATCGTATGAAAGGGCATTAAATAAGGAATACAGATCAAAAGCCAGATTTTGTCTAGCTCAATTCCTCGGACGACACTGATCGATCGAAAGATCTAGTTAAGTAGTTACCGCATAGGTACTAGCGTGTTTGTTGTCTTAGAAAAGTGCTTCACGACACTAGTAGAACTCAAATCTTTTTTTCAAATTTCAAGTGCTTAGCTACCAATCCATATTATGAGTGAAATAAAAATAATTTGATTAGGTACTTCGATAATCAAAAAATTAACTACATCCATACTACTTCATCACTTCGCTGGTTTATTTGCTGATGATATTGTGATTATTCGGGTTGACTGTAAGATATTGCGTTAGCAATAAGTCCGCCTTTTGGCACACAAGATTGTCTTATTTTTTTGTAATCATTGTAATCATTTTGGTCAATAAATATTTATTTATTATTTATTTTATTATTATTTTTATCATATGTACAGATGTACTCTTAAAATTAATAAAATAAATAAATCACTTGAAATCTACCTATGCCTGCGGCCTGCCAAAGGATTTTTTTTAACTAAAAACATAGTTTTTCTTTTCAAGTCGAACACAACACACAAAAGTGTTGTGGGTGTTAAAATGTATTTTTTGACAATTTGCTTTTTTTGTTGTCGACATAGGGTTCCCCAAAAAAGGCAGATCAATTAGGGTTCCGTAGCCTAAAAGAATTGCGATCTAGACATCTAGAACACTGAAACGTTGTAGACATACATACATCGTACATTATACGAACACGATGATGGAAATACCTAGGTGATACATGATGATAAAATATTTGTTAAATATTATCACTTCTAGTCTTATGGTCTTGCCTCGGTCCGTAATATCACGGATCGTGGGAGATATCTACCTAAATCTTCATTTCAGGGAAAAGATATTAGAAAATGGTTGCGTGATTAAAAACCACCTACCTATACTATATAGATGTTTTCTTGACGCTATAGCTTTCAGGAGTTGTCAATATGTTAAAACGCCAGCCCGCATTAAAATGTAAATTATGAAGGAAAAACCTGTTATATGGTAATGTTATTTTTACGAGGTTTTTTACATTCTTATTATTTTAATATACCTGCTTTTCACAGGAAAAGGAAACCAAGTATTCGAATACTATATGATATTTAGAAAATCGATGTTTTATAAAAAATGTATTAGATATTTTTTTTATTCCTACAATGAGCCTACATACGAATTAATAATTATTAATAATTCATATACTTAGTCTAGTCTTGGTAGACTTGCCTATGTTGAATGATGAATTGAACCGTTAGTCTAAACTACTGTAGTATAACTGACCGTAAATAAATGGTACGCTAACCGAGAAAATGTTACGACAGACTTGTCTGATATCTTATACGAATTTATTAACGTGCAGGCCTAAGGAAAACACTACTAATTCAGAATGCACCTATTTATCTATTAAGAAAATCATTTATGTACCTACCTGCAATAAATGAAAATTGGTCATTCTACATTTGCCTGCGCACTACGTACATTACCTTTACTATCTTCTCTATTTAATATGGATACCTATTTGATTTATTGATTTATCGTATGGCCAACATCACGCCTATATCATTTGACATTCGTTATGTCAAAGTGAAAAAAAACAGTTAAAAGCGCAGGGTGAATTTTCCTGCTTGTCAGAAACTCAAATTTAGATTTTTTATGTATTGTATTGCTTTTTTGCTAATTTTTCCCACAAGTGCGGTTGGCGAGAGTCCCCTGATTGCGATTGCGGAACCGACAGGCGACGGGCAGACCATTGAACACATAGTTACCGGATGTGTACTCAGAGCATACAGTGGCAATGCATCACACTTCCTCGCCTATTTGATAATGGTTTCAGTTGAGAATGTTGAGATATTCCTATCAGACTCGGGAAATGAGTTTTCATAAAATTCTCAATGCTTATTTCCTATTCAAACAAATGAATACTAAAATAATAGTAAAAAAAAATCGCCGAAACTCTTGCGGTTTCCTAGACGTCAATGTAGAACGCAAGTAAAGTTATTTATTACTTAATCAATTAAAAAAAAATGTTGGAAGAATGGCATCTGAAAATAATCTTGCATTACGTAAAATAATAAAAATTACACACGCGATAAACCTATGTCAATGTACCTATGTATGTGAAAGTCTATGGATGAAGTGAGAATGAAGACTGGGTCAACAATGAACTTAGTAGTTGGTATAGGCATAGGTACCTAATAATTAACGCCTAGGGCATATGAACCCTGATTCGACTAATCAGTCATTTCATTACAAGCGAAAACCTAAGTGACTCACAGTAATGTGACTGTCAATTAGTAAACCAGTTAGTTGCATACCGAATGATTATTAATATAATCTGTTCCATTCTAAATTCCCTTACGCCGCGTCTCTTGCGAGGTAGGGAAACCATTCAGAAAGGCAGACTTCGCAATCCTTACACAACTTCTTGCTTCCGACATATTTATCCAACTCTTCACACAATCTACACGATTCATTGTATTCTGTACAAAATACATAGTACGAGTATGTCGTACTTGAGCGTCACTTATGGATATGACTAAGACAAGTGATGCATTCAAACAATTTCGACTCAATTAGCGGAGAAGAATTTACATTGTATCTGACTTCTGATATAAATACACCACATTTTCCTTAATTAAGCATTATTTGGACAATATCAACATTTTGTGGTTTGGCAAACACCTGGCACGTACAATTACAATATTTAAGTAGCGAAACAGAATTATTACTCTTTGGATAACCCATATTGGAAGAACACACATTAAGTATTTTGTTTTCATAAATAAAAATAATCGATAACAATCTGTTGAAAGAAATCTTTATCTGTATATATATATATATATTATATGACCAAAATCTGCATTCTTTGGCCTTCGATATTATATGAATGAACAACAACAAATCATCTTTTAGTACTAATACTAATGTATCTGGGTCGTGCCCTATATTCCTGTACATTTCTCACTATACTAAACAACACAGAATAACCGATAGAGAATTTAATACTACACGCTAAGTTTACTACAGAGTACAAGTAGTTATAGTACCATACCTGTATACAATTATTGCACTGTATCCAACAATACATTCTCGTATATCAACTCTATATATGATGGAGCTATGATTTAAAGCATACAGAATGATTGGTATGTTAAGAGAAACGATAAATCTGTCATATATAAACCAGAAACATTCATACAAATATTACAATATACCTATACTTGTGGCATAGTATGATTGACATCTATTTATCAAAATTAAATGTTCAATTTGTTGATGGTAATGATGAGAAATGTCAAAATGTTAAAACACATTATGATCTCTTGCTTAAAGTGGTCCTAGTCGATGTGTTGGATGGCTTTCCCAAATTAAAATAGCAATGGGCACTGGGCAGGTCATGTTGCCAGACAGGGAATAGCCAGATAGACACCCAGAGTCCTGAAATGAAGACCATGGGACATGAAAAGACCCCCTCGGAAAACATAGACTGACGACATTGTCCCCGTCGCGGGGATAGGGTGGATTAAAAAATTCCACCGAAGAGAGGACTGGGAGATATTATAAGAGGAATTTATTCGAAGAGTAACGGTTGAGAAAGCAAAAGAGTTGGTAGAAGGGAGAGGTAATGTATATAACTATTATAACAATTGTTCATCAGGGCGAGCTTATCGCTATTCAGCGATCCCCTCCAGCCAATGATACCTATTAATATTACTGTATTTTTTCATACAATGTTTCTATATTTCATTTTCAAGGCCAGGCAAGGTCGTTAGTGTATATATTTCAGGTTTTAAAGTTTCAAGTGTAGTTCGATATAAAAAAACTCATTAATAATGTTACATATGTGTAGGTAGGAGTATGTTAACGACGTTAGTGTGGACCTGTCTGGTAATAATGGTTAACAGACTCGAGTGTAGTTAGTGTGCTATAGTTGTTAGTTTAGTATAAATATGTACCTATATTATACCTATTCAAATCTATTCAGCTGCCCCCTCCCCCCCTGATCCCACGTGACGACGCCCATGCTACTTAATATAACTACCTAGATACCTGTGTTCAAAACGTGTCGAAATAATTTGGTATGAAACAATAAAATATTTTACCTAAATTGATAATAGATATCCGCACACTTTGCCCCTAAGGACCTAGCAAATAGCATGCCCAATATTACAGATACATAACCCGAGCGATATAAGATTTAACTCAATTTACAGAAGTTCACAGTTAAATGGATCCTGAAAATATATATTTAGAGATGTAAAGAATTAAGTAAAACAAGGTGTGGTCTTTCAGGCTTGTCCGGTGATAGTAAAGAACACAGTCTATAGATTAATGTCATTGTCCGAGAGCCCGCTGCTTAATTTATGACGTATCTGTTTTTTGATCGAAATGTGGTACAAATGATAGCTTACCAATAGGGTTTTACATCGCACTAGGGTTGCCTATCAAAATCTTGCCGCAACCCCCCCTGCTCCCCCCGAAAAGGTCCGTCTTCGTGGTTTTTCGCATTTTGTAAGAATATGGTAAGAGATAGAAGAAAGTAGTCAATGACAAATATAATCCTTGTTAAATTCTCTACAAAAAATGTTAAGTCAATTTTTTCGTAGAACTAGCAATTTACCCGCAATGGCCGGTCCAAAACCGAAATTCATTTGAAATACTAAAAAAATGTATTCAAACTAAATTGGTTGAAAATTTAAAGGAGCTACAGGAAAATAGTCAAAGAACAAATTAATTACCATAGTCTTAGCTAAACTGCTAGTTCTACGAAAAAAATAACATAATATTTTTTGTAGAGAATTTAGCAAGGATTATTTTTGTCATTCACTACTTTCTCCTATCTCTTACCATATTCCTATAAAATGCGAAAAACCGCGAAGAGGGACCTTTTCGGGAAGGGCAGGGGGGGTTGCGGCAAGATTTTGATAGGCAACCCTAGTGCGATGTAATACCCTATTGGTAAACTATCATTTATACCACATTTCGATCAAAAAACAGATACGTCATAAATTAAGCAGCGGGCTCTTGGACTAATATAGCGACCGTGACATTTCAAAATACACACAATACCTACGAGTATATTTACATTAAGTTAGTAGGAGTATACTAACGCACACAACAAAGCAACACTCATTCTATAAAATATCTATACGAGAATAAGGGCAGGTTTTTCCAGGCTGAATTTGTATAAAGGAAATGTAGGCCACCGTGTTTTTAGTTCGCGTTGTATGAAATGTAATATGGAAAATATTTTCACAGCTCTTTCTGTAAATACAAGTCATTGTATATAGAAAAATATTTTTCCTAGTACTAATAATTATTATGAACATCTGGATAGATATTCACAGAGATATTCAGGAACTTTTTTTAGTAAAAAGTAGGTACTTATCATAAAGCAACTCAACTAGATAGTGCCAGGCGCGAAGCTATCTGAGAACACGATTCCCATCGAGTTACATTTTGGAAAAATTGTACGTTTAATAGTGTCTAATCTGACTTCTGCAGAAATCCACCCTTCGCCACAGCTAGATACACAAAATTACATATCCAAATTATGTAGGTAAGTATACCTAACAGTAATATATATTAGCATAAATTTATAACGGTATTTCTATATGCGTGAAATTCTGCTTTAAAGTTATGACAATTTATACTTATGTTGAAGGAATGATATAAGGAAGAAAGAATGTGAAAAATTGAATATTAGTTAGAGTAATGTAAGAATTTTCTTCTTGTACATAGAGAAGTCTATATTGAACTAGGTTTGTTAGTACTTTTCAAAAAGCGTAAGGTTAGTAGATAAACCAATTGGAAGAAATAAGCCTGTTGTATTATTTGTATTACCTTCATGACTGTCTACAGGTTTCACTGTATGGGATGGGAGGCGAACAAGCTTCGTGGTTTGGTTTGAAACAGGAATAGTTGTTGCTGAGTCGCCTGAAAAGTGAAAAGGTGGTAAAACACACATGAAGACACAAAACAATCAAAATATATAGGTACCTAATATTTATTATGTTAATAGCAAATATGCCCACGAAATTCTTATTCCTCTCAAGGTCAGCCATGTGGAACAATCATACATAGACGTGCATATTTACTTTGAGCTGTTCCGGTGTGAAAATTTAAAAGGAATAATTTCGGAAATGCGATACTAATAATCAGGTCTATTCATATTAAATAGAAATTATTGACAATATTTATTTAGACAGAAATTATTTGATTTGTTAGTATCTTTTTAAAAGCTTACATCGATTCTAATCAAATTTAGTAGTGTCCTGATGAATAAAGGACACAGGCGTGAACAATATTACATTTTATCCAGAGAATGTAATGTAATGTATATCTCACCCCTCATGCATTGCGTAATTAGCGATACCTGTTGTGGAAAACGATTTATAATATGCACTGTACTCAGTACTGTCATTCGACGTACGGAAAGTAAAATCGATATCCAATAAAAACAAACTCTCAACTTGAATTATGGGGTACTGGTGTGAAGCCTCTAATACTTCATTTTATGTAGTCAGAACCACTCCTTGAAGCTTCACGAATGGTTACAGTGGAGTTGATATAATACATTGTGTAGACATGACAATAATGGAAACCTAAATCCGTATAAAAAGGAGTGCCACAATTTACCCAAACACGCTTTCTTCCTCCGCCGCGGTCGCACGAACTATGTATCATTTAGAAATCAATAGATTTCGATTAAACATTCAATATTTTTTCGTTTGTTATTGTGCCTATTAATAACTACTATTATATAACTCTACAACCTATTGTCAAAGTATAAGTGTATCCATTAAATCAACACGCTAAAACAATATTAAGCGAAGCAAATGCACAATGATGTCTTATTATTATGTGATATTTTAAGGTTCTATCATTTTATATGATACAAATTTACCTAATATATGTTCCAATCCCAATCAATGCTCCCTAAATAATTGAAATTTTAAGAATTTAATAAACATACATAGAGAGCAGTGAGCGAATACCATAAACATAATTATGGTGAAAAATTGAAAATTGAGTTGTTTATCTCTTGTTTGGTAAGTTAGCTTAGAGGGCTGGTATGACCCGAGTGCGAATACGAATAGGTCATCCTAGTGCATAATTCTGGAATAAGTTTCTATACCTGGTAATTCTGGAATTCCAACAAAGTTAAAGTTACCTGTTACCCATCCTGTGATAGAATTTAATAAAATTATGTCAGAATGATAAGGCTAGTAGAATCATCACATCGATCGGCGCAAAGGCATTTTAATGCTGTAATTTCGGTAGATGTTATAGTAATAAAAAATAAAATTAAAATAGGCAAGCAACAAGCGAGTCTCGTTCGTCGGTGGAGGCTTTTGGAGCAAGTTTTTTTATTTTATTTATATATTTTGTTAAACGAATAAAAGTTCCTTACATTTTATCTACTGTACCTACTGAGATACATATTACCTATGTAGGTATTACTAAGTATCAGGAGAGAGGTATTACTAAGTACCTGAGAACACGATTCCCATCGAGTTACCTTTTGGATAAAATGATAGGTATAACAGTGTCTTATTTGACGAAATCCCATAAGAAATGTTAGCCCCGGCTTCCCTTCTGCAGAAATTCACCCTTCGCCACTGCTAGGTATATCGCATTTGTTTTATTTCAATATTTCGACGTCATTACACATTCTAGGAAATAAATCATTAGGTATTGTCAGTGGCGGATCCAGGTTTCAATTTTGGAGGGGGGGGGGGACTGAATGTCGTCACATGGTAAAACGTACTGTCACTCAACGTTTGGTGGGGGGCTAAGGGGCTGAAACCCCTAGATTTGTTGTATATAAAGTACTGTCACTCATGGTTTCGGAGGGGGCTTCAGCCCCCTAACCCCCCCTGGATCCGCTAGTAAGTATTGTAATGTATGGAAACATGAACATCTGTTGCCTTCATATAATAATATGAAAAGTGATTTGAAAGTGTCATTACAAGGTAATAATCTTTCTCCCTACCCCGCAAGGGATGGTAATGAAATGACCACCCTGATGGTATAAGTGAACAACAGACTAAATAATGAATATTCCAAAATATTTTTACACGTTCATACTTATAGTGGAGACATTTACATACGAGTAGAATTCACCATTTGATCAGATCGATTTGTTTTATGATGGCCGGAAGAAAAAGCAAATAAATACAAAA
Organism: Ceraclea dissimilis; assembly: GCA_963576895.1. Classification (NCBI taxonomy): domain Eukaryota; kingdom Metazoa; phylum Arthropoda; class Insecta; order Trichoptera; family Leptoceridae; genus Ceraclea; species Ceraclea dissimilis. The sequence goes on from OY756360.1 coordinate 5,831,759, forward strand.
AATAACGTAGATATCCTTGAGCAAAGTTATTCTGCATCAGGTAGTACCTACCTACATTATTATATGCACTTCCGTATCGCTGAAGGTAATTACTATCTAACTTCGCATGCATACTTTTAATTATTATATTTAAAAATGCACAAATAAAAATATTTCACTCTCCAGCATGACATGTTTTAGGCCTTTGCGCCGAAGAGTTTGTTGCATGTGCAATGTGCATACGTCATGGGTATAATAAAACATAATATATACTATATATAACACGCATCACATCATCTTACGTCTGAGATTACAATGTTAATACCAAAGAGATAACATATTAAGTACTAATATATTATGTCGCTGGTTAATACCAAGAGTGTTATTCTAACTGTAAAGATAATAATATTGTGCAGAATTCTGTTGTCTATAGGTAAGTGAGTATTGTACAATGTATCACTTTCACTTATTAATGAATAGCATCTCGTCAGAGTTTAGTTAAAATATCGCGTGCATTGGCGTGCATATAGCGAATGATTGAAAATATGTACTATCTTTGTACACAACATAATACCATAGGTATTTCATTTTATTGTACATATATTTGATAAAGATAGACTTAGATTAACAAAACCCTTTGTATTATTATGAACTAGATTGTTGTAGGTACCTACTCGTTGTTTTATCGATACATTAATCCATTGTTTATTTCTATAATAGTTTAACTCGTACTTTAGATAAATACTTGACTTAGGTAAATACCTACATTACCTACATACATGGGCGTCGAATCTCTAGGGGGGGTGGGGGGTATTACCACATATTTTCTCATATGCCATAAATTTTCTAGAATTACTTAGTATGAAAATCCATTAAAATACAATAGTTTCATAAACAAATTGACTGCGGCGCGATTTTTTTTTGCTTTTCAAAAAAAAAAAAAAAATTTTTATACGTATTATCGTGCAAAGTATTCTGTACATTTTCAAATAAAACAAACCATATCACGACCTCCTTCAGTATTTCTCACAAAAAATGTCTATTACCGCGTTTTTCATGTTTATATATTTTTTTAATTTTTGTTGCCCCCCCCAGCTCCAAGGCTGGCAACGCCCATGCCTATATAACTCATTGATAACAAATCTAATATACCTATAATCTATAATTTGTAGTGTAGAGATCAAAAGTGAATTTTCCTGTTGAGTAGTAGAGAGGTAGAGAAATTGAGATAGGTCCATACTCCATACAGTGACGTTCTGATCAAGACTGTATTTTTTATTACTTCACAATAATATTGCTAATGCATTTTACAACTTTCCCATACTAAATAGCGCCACGAAATAATACTTTACCTCACTTAATGGATCTGAATGAGTAGTATAATCAATATAATGTTAGATATAGTTTAGCTTAATCCATCGTTTTATTAAAATAATATACCTATACCACAACGTTTGGTTATTTTGGTCGTTATTTTATTTTCTAACCAGACAGGAGAGGTCCCATACGAGTATTAATTTAAGGTCATGACATTTTAAAAATAAATTTTGGACCATCTGATACAAAACCTTTATGAAACCAATTATCTATACTTAGGTACTTACTAATAAAAAGGTCTGAAAACCTTTCGTTTTTCCTCACGATCAAATTCCAATATATTGACATTTTACATTTACAAAAAGAATGAAAAATCAACGATTGTGCGATTGCATGTCGATGCTCCTACAGTCCTACATACTGACAAAGAACCATCTTATTTTCATTTTTTTATATCAGGGTGATAGGGAATGGACTCAAATTGAAGCAGGTATAGATAAACATCAGTACAAAGGGAAATGGTTGGAAAATGGATTAGAAACATGAGACAACAAAAATTCCATATCCGTTTCCGGAGCTGTTGGTGTATGGAGTTAATGTTTGATTTACTCGTAGTATTTCATGGTCAGGGTTTGTAATGTTTGTATAATTATTATGATGTGTTCTCGATGGCTGTTTAATGTTAAGTACGAGTAGTTATTTTCTTATATCACCGGATATTTATGTTTACTTCACAAGTATAACATTGTTGATTATATTAAATAACATAGAAATATATAACTAGATTAAGTAGGTAAGTACCCACGATATTTATAAATCACTAAACTGTTAACGAAGACGCGTTAGAATTTTATGCAGAAAATGTATTCACCGCAGTTCATAGTTCGTCTACTCTATTGTAATAATATAAATGTGGTGAGTGAGTTGAGGAGTGATTTCTGAAGGAAATAACAAGCAAACTACAAAATGCTGATATACGAAATACTTTGCCTAAAAATAAACGAACATGCTTACTTTTTTTGAGGAGTATACATAGAATTTATAAATAATTTATTTACAAATACTGATAAACGTACATACAATCAATTCTCACAAGAGACAAATCACAAGATACGAGTATATTTACCTATATGAATTTATTTTATTTATATAGAAGTAGTACCTACCTACCTACTAAATTAGACTAATCTTGATCTTAAAAATAGCAGTCTTGGGCGTTTTTCTTGACCACTGTATAATTAGTTTGAAAGAGTCAAAGGTCACTGACTCTTTGCATATGATGATTGATGAGAGTCGAAAGGATACAGAGATTTTGAATATTGGTCTCTCTTACTGTATCAAATGATAATATCATCCTTGGTATTGGTCACAGTCACATACAATCTCCTTCATGGTCCTACAGAGTACAGGTAAAGAGTGAGAGGCATACGAAATACCTGCGATATTAATATACCTATAGCTACATTTATTTTATTTTATAAGAGACATTGACCCCATCTAAGAGGTCCGTCTCGCTTTGTGAATTATAAAACACGCTGAAGTGTTACCAGAATATATTATTATTTCGAATTGATACGATACCACCATAATACTATACAATTTAGGGTGGGCCGTTTTCCATTTCTTGGGAAATTCGATCTTCCCTAGTTCCAAAAGGTTGCATTTGGGTCTCAAATGAATAAAAATCAGCTTTAAAATTTTTTAAAAAATGTCCTGAGGTTCCGCAACGCGCATTTATGTTGGGAAAAAATGATGAAAACGCCCTTTTTTAAAAATTATTTTTTAAATACTGTTTGGATTTTTTTAATGATTTTTTTGAGTTACGAACAAATAAAAATAGTGTATGTACTCTTTTTTATAGTTTTTCCCACAAAAATATTTATTTCTCTGAAAAAATATTGACCACAAAATTGATGAAAATTCGTACTTTTTTTATCTTAGCGGAGGTGTAACATTTATACATTTCTTTGATAGTAGCGGTAGCAGTAGATGCCCAAAGTGCATATTTAGCGTTTAAATATTGTTATTTTAAGAAAAAAAAAAAAAATATGTATACTCGACAGCTAAGTGCCCAATAATAGGAACTTTTGAAATTTTCAAAGAAAATGTGTTACCTACGTATGATTAAGTAATAAAGTGTTATGAGTATTAAATAATAACTTGGAAATCAATACATGGAACCCATGACCCTCCATTTGGAGCCCAGGACCCCCAAATACATACTTGGTGACAGTATTTTTTTATATATACGGAAGAATGCTTCATCACTAACTCTCTTTGTAACAAGAGTTTGATCAATGATCAATAATTTTCATTTGAAGTATAAAAATAGGATAAACTCTTTTAAAAGCCGATAAACATCTGAGAGCTTCTAACATAGGGTGAATAAATTTCATTAATATAGCTCTTAACTTTTCGATGAAGCTTTATGTAAATGCAGGATCACATGCCTGTGCTCCAAAGATTTGAACGTGTCATTAAAAGGAAAACTATTCTTATAAGACCAAAGGGGTCCTATGAAAATGAAAATAGTCAATGGTGACAAGAATGAAGATAAGAAAATAGAAAGAAGGACACCTGAATGGTATTTACTGACAGCAATTTATTATTAGATTCATCTGATCGTAAAACACCTAATATGATATTTTCTACTACAAACAGAAAACTATTCAAATAATTTCGACAGGATAACGCTTTTATTACACACCAGAATTAATCATTAATCGTGATAGGTATAACGTTTCTGATAGAGCTGGTTTTGGTCCGTTATGTTGTGTGATACAAAAGCATGTTGCCCTGAGCTCTTCGGTATAGGTAAACCATAGACTTTTATATTAAGTATCTTATTACCTACCTTATAAATCTATGGTATAAACACCCACGAAACATTCAGATTTATGAATTATTTTTTGATGGTCGAATAAAATTAATAATTAGCCAAATTAAATAATCAAATAAACGTTGGAAAATTCTACAAAATGTATTAATTGAGGAACATTTTTCATTGATTCGCAAACCTGGGAGTGATAATATAACACATATTACACCTGAAACTGGATTTGCACTAGATATAACTATAGTTAGGATATCGCACAAAAATTAGAAACTGAAAATATATCTCTACAACATCTAACAGTTATTGATTGTGATGCGCTTGAATAGGAGGGATTATTTTGCTATATAGAAAAATAAGTAGGGTGATTTGTTCGATGGTTTAATTTGTCTATTACATGGAAACTAAGGCACTTATATATTTAGGTAAATGGTGAAATAACTGAACCCTATGAATTTTTAAGTTCAAATGGTTCATAACTTCGCGATTGCAACGATTAATATGTACACTTTTTCAGAAAATCGATGTAGAGATTTTTTATTGCAGTACAATATTTGGACTTAACTATACACACCAAAATACCTACTTGATATGTTCAAAACAGTATAATTTAGACAATTTTACAATAATGTGCACAAACTTAAACCAGAAACAATCGCTAAAACGTTTTCACTCGCCCCATTTACTTCGTAAGTGTTTCTTTATAAAATGTTGTTACTTATTTTGTAAGCATGTTTTTTAGTATGTTTTCAATATAGATTATTATTCTAAAGCAAACGTTTATAATGAATTTATTGCTGTTTTCGTGTTGTTTTATCATTTTTAAGCATTCCTAAGTAAAAATATTATTAAAAACTTTAGACAAAATGCTTTTTATAAGACCTTGTATATATTAGAAATTAATGGAAAATTTTCATTTTTTTCAAAACTTCAAGGTCGTTGCGGAACCTCAAGATGGACTCCTAGGAAGCTAATATTTGGTGTGGTTAACACTCTTAGTAAACTGCAACTTTTCCGCACTAGGGCTATTCGAGATTCGAAAAAAAAAATTTTTCATACATCCGGTGATGCACCCTACAGTATACATGCGTAATATCTTACCTACAATAGAATTGTTGGCCATGAACATTATGAACATTGAACACGAGTAGAAGAATCAAACAGTTACACCTATATTACTTCAGCTACCAACCAAGAACAACAAACATACTTACATATTATGTAGGGCCAGGGGCACCAAAAACACGAAAAAGTAATGCGTATAATATCAGATAGATATAAGGTTCACAATAACTATACGCGACTGGACTTGTTTAAGAAGTATTGAAGAGCAAGCCCAGGTCAGGGACACTTTCTCTCGGGTCAACGTTTGTGAGGCCTAACATAACACTAAAAGAAGAAGAAGGTTATGTTTTTGGTATCTGTATCTATTTTATTCTCTTTCCTGGCAAAGCACCCGTTGTCGAGTGATATATCGGTACTTGTATCTATTATTGTAAAATATCTTAAGGTGTGCCTTCCAAAGTTTGCACGCAATATCGATGTCCGGCTTTAGATATTGCCGAAATAATTGCTATATATTGCGAACTAATGTTAATCAATACGATTTGTACTAGTTGCCGCAATCATTGCTCGAAAAATTACTTGTGTAAGCGCACCTTAAATCTGAGGTCACTCAATAGCTAAATAATTTGCTGTTAATTGTAAAAAAATAGCATACTTAAGTTTTACCCAAAGCATCCTATTATATGTAGTTATCACTATACTGTTGCTAATTACTACATTATTATAAACGATCTGTCTGTGTATCCGCATAGTAGTATTTAATGAATGAGAATATAATTAATCGTCCATAAATCTACAATAGTTTACATCATTAAATAATAAAATAAATAAAATAACATTCAAACGGGAAGATTCTAATTTATTTATTTATTTATTAAATCTTCAAACTACGTGATTAAACTAACTCGTGTTATTTGCTATTAACTTTTATTATTAGCGATTACAATAATGTTCCTTATAACTAGAAAACGAAACTTCTATCAATGGTCTATGGTAGCTCGGGTAGCTTTTGTTTGTTAATCTACATGTATACATATACCTAGGTATTTGTATTTTTTTTGGCTCTATGAAATACTTATAGTAATTTTCTAATTTTTTATAAAAAAATGAGAATGATTACGCACTTTGTGTGCGACGTGACAGCTACGTGAGCAGGGTGCTCTGCATCCTTTAATAAGTGATAAGGTAACGCAAAGTATTTACTTACCTGTCTTTCGCTACCCGCCTTGTGAGATTTGCCGGGATAGTTTGAATGCATAATAATTATATTTAAATATGCATAGTAGATGAATGACATGCCCAATCCCACCGTTATATTAGGTGCCCAAATATCTCCGCTCAGAATCTCCCCAACTAGGTGAGCTGCATGTTGCATTTCATATGGATTGAGGCTGTGGTTTAGCTGGAAGCTGATGTTCTTTATTCAATAAATAGAATATTATCCCTGTTTTTGTATGGAAATTTCTTAGGGCTCTCCTTCCTAGGTAAAAGTTGGTGGGATTGGGCAATAGTGAAGCTGAATAAACAGGATTTATTGATATACTAACAGGTATCTCATTCATGTCTAACATTATAATTACTACGTACTGAACATCATGAATGAACTACCAACTACCGTTACGTAAGATTGGGTACATTCCGCATAACTTACTTAATGTACTGGCGTAGTACCTGATGTTGGTACAACTACTATTATACATTATGTCATGTTTAGGGATTAGTCATTTGTGTGGCACATAGTTCATTTATATGTACTCTTAAATAATACCATAATAGTTGTTGTACTTCCTCTAGTAATGTGTATTATTATTTATTACTTTCGTTGTAAGCTGTAACATAGCTCTTAATGTGCCATTCATTTTACGACAATTACATACTTACCCAACAATAGCTAAATCTATGTTCTACACCTTATAGTCCAAGAGCCCGCTGCTTAATTTATGACGTATCTGTTTTTTGATCTAAATGTGGTATAAATGATAGCTTACCAATAGGGTATTACATCGCACTAGGGATGCCTATCAAAATCTTGCCGCAACCCCCCCCCCCCCCCCCGAAAAGGTCCCTCTTCGCGGTTTTTCGCATTTTATAGGAATATGGTAAGAGATAGGAGAAAGTAGTCAATGACAAATATAATCCTTGTTAAATTCTCTACAAAAAATGTTAAGTCATTTTTTTGGTAGAACTAGCAATTTACCCGCAATGGCCGGTCCAAAACCGAAATTCATTTAAAATACAAAAAAAATGTATTTAAACTAAATTGGTTGAAAATTGATAAGAGCTACAGGAAAATAGTCATAGAACGAATTAATTACCATAGTCTTAGCTACAAAACGAGCTATAACTTATTTTCATACATCTAATAATTTCGGAGTTATTGCAATAAAACTCAGTGACGAAAATTCTTAAAATTTAGTTTTTCATAAAATAACCAGCGATATAGCGCCGCAGGCCAAATATTTTTTTCCATAAAATGTTAGTTAGAAAAATGTTAAAGAAAAAAAAACATTTTTTTTTTCAAAAAATATCCTGTTTTTTGACCGGCCATTTCGGGTAAACTACTAGTCCTATGAAAAAAATGACTTAACATTTTTTGTAGAGAATTTAGCAAGGAATATTTTTGTCATTGACTACTTTCTCCTAGCTCTTACCATATTCCTATAAAATGCGAAAAACCGCGAAGAGGGACCTTTTCGGGGGGGGGCAGGGGGGGTTGCGGCAAGATTTTGATAGGCAACCCTAGTGCGATGTAATACCCTATTGGTAAGCTATCATTTATACCACATTTCGATCAAAAAACAGATAAGTCATAGATTAAGCAGCGGGCTCTCGGGCTATTATAAAGTATCTATATGATTAAGTAATCAAAAAGAAAAAGTAATGAAGGGAATCTACAACTTCCAACGCTTCTATCTATGTATCTCTTAACCCCGTTTCTCTGGTGCCTAATATTTAATTATTTAAATAAATGGTAACCCACGTAATCTATGTAGACTCTTTATTAGTCGATCTTGTCATCAATGTGACAAAAAACACCGAATTAAGCTCCCATTTTGAGGAGCGCTCAGCATTACCGTACTGTAAGATTAAGTACATGAATATGTCTGCTTAATACTTATACTCGACTGGTATCTATAGCTAAATAGAGTAATTGTATGTGACAGTACGAAATATATTGCCCAATACGATGATCATGACCTCGTATACTTATCCATTCATGACATAATAAAGTCAGAGGCTGGCCAATTTATCTATCTATACCTACAGATAAATCATCGAGCCTAGATTTTAACAACATACCATTTATACAACAAAGTACAGTCAATATAATATGTAGTAGATGTCTCTATACCAACATTAATATTATCATTTGGTGATATAATTTCTAGTCACGGCGCAATAAACCGTACCTCAAGGTCTAATCCACCATGTAAGGAATACTAAACTGTTATAATAAAACTATTATGTATTACCGATACCTTGTATAACATGTAATCTAATTGTTATTGTACATATGAGTTATCTATGTATGGCTACCTGTACCATGTACCTATACAACTACTGCACCTTTACCTTCACACTAATAACTGATGCCCTAAATTTAAAACACTTGTATGATATTAAACAAAGACTTCCAATGATTCTGAATCACGTTGCTGTTTTATAAAGCGTAATTTGCGCGTGTTGAGATACGAAGTACCACGCCAATCACAAATTAGAAGGAATTGCGAATATTTAGTACTAGCTCAGTTACCCGTGCTTCGCAACGGCAAATTTCATAAACCAACTCGGCATACTTTACAGGCTTGAGCTGGACAAAGTGTGACTTAAGATCTGAATTTCTTTTTCAACGCCCTTTCATACGATACCACACATGAACCCACACAATCCTTGGATCGCCTCATCATCTTTGCATTTTCTAAGAAAAGCTTTTTGTCCAAAAACCGGCGACGTTAGGACACAGCCTATATCATCGCAAATGTTATTCTAAATTTTCGCAGCAATCCGTCGTAAAATGCGGGAGTTATGCGAACACTTACAAAAATCAGGCTTTACTTTATAAACATAGATATATAATTGGCTGGTAAAATCTAAAAGACAGCACTTCATTTTTTAAGTCTACAAGTCGACAGAAGAACGCGGAGAGATGTTGGCATGCGATATGTTCTTCCTAGGAACATCAGTTTTGGTATATTATTGTAACATTTTGTATTGTTCACATGAAGTGTAAATAAATAAATAAGTACCTACATAAATAGCATACTCGTAGCTATTTTCGAGTCAATTGACGGAGAAGTATGCTTATTTAATTTATTGCTTACCTATTAATAATATTGTGGGTTAAGGTGCATACACAGACCTTGTAAATAGACTAGAGGCAAATTAGGCAGTCACGTCTTGTAGGTGTTAATGAATTTATTAGATAGTTACACCAATTCATTTGATCAAGGACGCTAGAAGATGTAATTGACGGTATAGATAGTAATGTAATTCGTAATACCTACTTATAAATGAGTATTCGCTAAGATATTTTACAGTAGGTAGTATGCAAGATAGAATTATGAATACATGGTTGTGTGATTGGCTCGGATATTACCATGGGCGTCCGCAGGTAGGGGCAAGGGGGGCACTTGCTCCCTGGATTGATTGAAATTAGTCAAATACTGTTACTTTTAAATCACTTCGTGTTAGCATCGTTCCCTTCATTACTAACTAGCTGTATTACCCGTGCTTCGCAACGGCAAAATTTGTGTATGGATGGTGGTGAAGTAGGTCGGCAGCGGAACCCAAAATCAGTGGTACTATCATGTTTAGTCAAAGTACTGCAGAGCCACTAAAACTCACGACAGTTTTGGTAGGTCTGCATAAAATAAACTTTTTTTTTCCAATTTGACCCCTCCCCCCCAGCCCCCTAACTCCCTCCCTTATTCTTGCGGATGTCGAGAGGGTGACTGTTCATCTTATTGAAGCGGAAAACTATGGATTAGACACTAATATCACTTTTTCATTCCGCCCCCCCCCCCCCCTCCTAGCCCCCCTACCCCCCTCCTTATTCCTCCGGATGTCGGGAGAGTTACCATTCGTCTTTTCGGCACTAAAAGTTATATGGATTTGAACAAAATATTTTTTTTTCTTTCCCCCCCCCTTCCTTTGTGCCCCCCTCTACTAACATCATCCCCCATAAGAACAATCCTTGGGGCAAGCACAATAATTTCCCAAAGTTTCATCTCAATCGGATGAACGGTTTAGGAGTCTATAAAGGATATGGTGAAAAATGTTAGAAACATATGTACGACTACGAACTAGTGTCCGACCGAATGTTCGGTTTCGGTTTCGGTTTCGGTCGAGTTTCGGCAAAAAAACGGGTTTCGGTTTAGTTTCGGTTTCGGTGGCAAACCTGCCGAAACTACGACCGAAACCGAAACTGCATTCGGGAGTTTTCGCGCTGTGATCGGTCATGTTCGGCGCGTTGTGACGCGATGAAGTGTATTCATGTCGCGACTGGCAAGCGTTTGCAGGTCGTTTTGTTTTGTTTGTGTTTGTGACGTTTTGTTTGTGTCGTGTGATTTATTTTGAATTTGGTAAGTTTTATTACGTGATATAGGCTATACCATATACATTCATAAGAATAGGTAGCAAACATAAAAAATAATTCAATATAACAACAATACATAGATTATAGTAGAATCAAGTTTAAGAGGGGTTTTCACGAAATAGGGGGTTTTTACAAGATAAATATCTGCTCACCGGTACACAAAAGGCTAGTAAGATGTTAGCAGAATATTTAGTTTGTACCTTTGTACATAGATTATAGTAGAATCAAGTTTAAGAGGGGTTTTCACGAAATAGGGGGTTTTTACAAGATAAATATCTGCTCACCGGTACACAAAAGGCTAGTAAGATGTTAGCAGAATATTTAGTTTGTACCTTTGTCTAGTGGATCCCTTTTACAGATTTTTAAAAAAATGTATCAATTCTTCAGAAAAAAATTCCGAAGTTGACTTGTGATGATTTTTTCAACTAAGTTTTAATTGTGATGTTAGGTAACAACTTAAATTAGTAATTTTATGTTTAATATTAAAAAAAAAAAGAATAATATTCAAAGGATGAATCTACCTACTCAAATAAACACCTCACCTATTTTAAGTATTTTTAAGGCGCAATCAATAATATTTTCTTAAAAAAGGAGTTGTTATGTTGATTATCAATAGACAATAAGTGAAAATATCGAAGACTGCATAGTTATGTGATTTAAAAGTAAAAAAGTAAAGTCTGACTGATTATAATAACGTTTTCTTTATTTTTCCCTCAAAACATGTTCTTGTAAGAAAGTTTCGGTTTCGGTTTCGGTTTCGGCCGAAACTGAGACCGTTGCCGAAATTCGGTTTCGGTTTCGGTTTCGGTCATCAAAACCAGTTTCGGTCGGACACTACTACGAACTAAAATATTTATGTGGGATTGATTATTTCACTTGGAAGCATGTACCTACTTAGTAAGTCAGTACTTACAATATTTATTTTCTGTGGTATGGCAACTTTTATCTTTGCGTAAGATTTGAATCATTGTAGAACATCGACTAACAAATATTCGGAAGCAATGTAAACTATGTCAGATAAAGAAAAAGTACTGCACCCATCTAGAGAATATGACATCTGTGCAACAGAGAAAATATAATATGAAATATTGGTATGACAAAAAAACAATATGAATATTTTGCTCTTGTCGTAAATTTTTATTTGGCAAATGGCAAAATTTCATGTACAAAACGTAAATAAATGTCTATTTCACCTCTTACATTGCAAATAATGATAATACCACCTCTCATTAGTTTAAAAACAACTTATTATTTTAAAAAGTGACATTTATACTAACACAACTAATGGGGGGAATTTCTTGAAAAACCTTGAATTTTGATGTTTTGTGTAATGAAATATCTTATTCAAGACTACAAATTATTATTATTTTTATATCCTAAGTTAATTTAGGGTATATTTACTAAGTCCACTCAATTAATGAGTGCTCAAAATTATGTCATATGAAAGATCCTTCCGGACAAAGGAAGCTGGAAATTGAATAAAATTTATACCAAGTACTCTCCGTTCATGTAACTTGGTCGCTGGTAGTAGTAATTCTATGGGCAAAATTTTTGTATCCATGGAGACCCATTAGATAATAAGGTGAAACAGAGAATGCGTGATACATCTAAATAAACTTACTAAAATATTTATGTGGGATGTCATGTTCGTTAAATTAAAACTACATTAAAATACAAAAAAAAATATTTTGTCTCCCCTTAGAAAACTTTCTGCGGGCGCCCATGGATATTACACGGAATTGATTGGCAAAGTGGTGTCATCGTCAGGACAAAATACTTATACCTAACTAGATAATAAATAATTATTATAAGACCTTAGGCCCCATGTGACCCAGTGGCTGATTAAGTAGACATCCAGAAGCCCGAGGCAATAAAATTTTGAGCCCCCTCGCTTTTTTCTCTTCATTTATTTTCTAAGATAGATATTCAGATATTATGGTATATCAGAGCCGCATAGGATTTTTTTAGCAATTACTTTGAAAACATGTGATGCAAATACTGTGGAGTGTGGGTACCTCCACCTAATTTGTTTTTTCTCAAAAAAAGTATAAAACGTATAGACACCTTCTTCAAAAATATTTCCGTTTAGCGCTTGTAGTAAAACAGTTGCGGTTTCGAGACTATTTTTCTTGAGGCCCACAAATCTTCAAAACCCCAGCCTCTGCCATTTGGATAATTCGCCACTATAAAGTTCTTATAGCTAATATTACGTGAATTCATTATTTTATAAGGTTTTTTATCATTATGTTGAGGCCCCCCAATAATCGAACTACGAGGCTTTTGTCTCCTTTGCCTTGCATAAACCGCCACTGACATATGACCTATGATGATACAATCACATAATGAATGACTCTTTTTAGAACAATGATTGCCGTCTAGTCTCTAATCACTGTAATGTCCATCCATACATCCATACTCCATCTCCATAGGAATGTCGGAAAACTTTTATATGCGTGACACATCAATAACACAATAATTCTATTCAGAGACATGCGGTAATAAACCCAAGTGAAACATTACATATAAGAGTACATACCAAGGTACCTAACCTCCGGTGAAATTAGACACAAAGCAGTCTCTTGATGGAAAGTTGTGGGGTAGTAGGGATTTCTTTCATTCTATACGTTTTTTGGGATGCTGAATCCGAATCCGAGGTTTGCCAACAAAATTTCAATACGGAACATGGCGAAAAATACAAAAATTGGCGAAAATATTCGTTTTCTGGCGATTTCTTTATAAAAACTCGAAAACTGTCAACTTTTGTAAGTTATTTTTCTACGCAAAATGAAAGTACGTAAAATTTACTACAAAATCTATATATAATTTTTTTCTCTAAAATAAATAAGAACGGAGCTGTCAAGGTCCAAAAAATGGCCAAATTTTCTTACTGTTTATTACATTACGAGAATCGAAAATGTATGGAAAAAGTTTACCTTGTTGCCTTCATAAACAAATTTCAACAATTATTATTTAAATTCATGAGTCATACTTTACCTCGTTAAAATCAGAAAACTCAAAGAAAGCTATTGACGAAATATTTATTTAAAAACACCGTGAAATATTTGAGCTAGACATGTTTAAATAATTTTATTTAAAAATATAGTAATTTGTTTAGGCTAAAAATGTTTAAACCTTTTTAGCTTAAACACTACACTATATTTTTAAATAAATCTGAAACCTTTCTACATGTTTACTGATTCCAACGAGGTAAAATATGTATCATAAATCTGAAGAATAATTGTCAAAATTTGGTGATAATTCTAACAAGGTGACCTATTCTCCATACATTTTCCATTCTCACAATTTAAAATAACAAGAAAATTTGGCCAATTTTTGGAGCTTGACAGCTCCGCTACTAGTTATTTTAGAAAAGAAAATTATATACCAAATTTGTAGGAAATTATGTGTGCTTTCATTCTGCTAAAAAGATGACCCACAAAAAGTTGATGGTTTTTAAGTTTTTTTTTTTTTTTTTTTTTAATTTTTTTATTAGTCATAAAATATATACAAATTACAACAATTAAGTCACGCCAAACCTGACAAGTTTGTCGGCGTGTGCTCAAAACCAGAATTCGCCAGGAAATGTAAATATTCGCCATTTTACCAATTTTTCGCCATGTTCCGTCACGAAATTTTGTTGGCAAACCTCGGATTCGGATTTAGCACCCCAAAATACGTATAGAATGAAAGAAAAACAGACTACCCCACAACTTTCCATCGAGAAATCTAAAAGCACCGTATTCTTCAATTATTTCAAATATTCTGTACGTACTACTGCAAAGAGTGCATAAAGAGCCCATAAATAAAGAAAATCTAGCTTCGAAGCTTATTAAAAGTTAAAAAATGGCTAATGTTTTTAATGATACCGTATAAATAAAGTACCTATATGTAAAAATATCGCACGACAATATATAGCCACTAACCAGGTGGGCATATAGGCATCATGGTACCAGGTACGTATTATTTCATTGACTAATTATTTATACAGTTGTTATAATACAAATTATACCATATGATTTAGAAAATAATAAAAACTCATCAAGTATACACTGAAACACGTCTATATATAATTTGTACGTAGGTACATAGGTACGTAATACTCATCAGGAATTGAAACAATATGAAATCTTAATCATCGAGGTCTTATAAATATAAGGCTCTCCACACACGTCCGGAAGTTCATTTAGCTGAATCGACCGTTTGCAAAAAAGCACCGACCAAAACCTCTCTCTAAATTCAGTGTTACCCTGATTTTGAATTCAGAAAGAGGTTTTGGTCGGAGCTTTTTTGCAAACTGTCGATTCAGTTAACTGAACTTCCGGACGGTGTGGGGAGCCTAAGAGAAATGAGGTTGTACCCATCGTTTAACTCTATTAATACAGAATTAGAGTATAAATGTATATCTACAATTACAATATAACAATTCTGTAAACCATACAATATCAATTACCATCCAACACGTATTTTCTTAGAAAGATAACTAATCATCTAGGTTTGAGCAAGATTGAACTATTATAAGACGATTAAAAACAATTGTTCTAACGCCTAATATTTTTATGTGAATTACGTAACTATTGATCCACTGCTCTTATCTCCATACAAAAATGTATCTGTATCTAAATGTGATAGACTTGCAATTCTCAACCCACGTATGTTGGTAGTTGGTACCCAATATGCATGTAGGAAGGTATATCTGGTGGTAAAATAACAAACACTATTGTTTCAATAGATGTAGAGATAATAGCACCGTATTGGTGTATTGTGTGTTTTGTAATTCACTTGCATATCATCATATGTAAGTTAAGTCTCCATACATACATTTTATGCTATTAACAAAATGGTCATTATAATGAAATGCATTGTAAAAACCTTTTCATAATCACGTCCATTGATAATTGACTAGGTACTTAACTAATTAATGTAGACAATCATCATAGTAGGTTATGCGTATATTCATCATACAAATCTAAGCAAAGAGTATATAGATATGTTCCACAAGGAATACAAGGAGGTGGGAGGTACCATCATTGGCACAGAGAATAACAATTTATGGTACCATAAGAAAACTACAAGTAAGTACCTACATTATACTAAAACAGGTATTAAGGTATATGGAATTACTAATTAGACAACTCTTCGGTACAACCCATGCCCAACACCAACAAAAACTATGAAAAATGAGACAGCATCTTAGGAGAGGTTTTTCTAATCAGTTCGGCTAATAAAATCATTCTTAGCACAAAAAATCAACCTCCATTTCTAACCAACAAAATAACGAGTCGAGGTAATCAACTCAACTAGATGTGTGTTATTTAGGTGTTTATAGTTGGTGAAACCATTATACTAATATAATACCTATGCCTAATAATACGAAAAGTTACCTCTATACCCAGTGTTTATATAGGAGGAATGCGAATAGCAAAAAGTAGCACACAAAACAATTACCGATAGGTTTGAGGTATATGGTGTATAGTATGTAGAAATTAATTTAATTGCCAGGAAACATTGATAAGGGGCCGTCAGGTATTCAATGTATGTTGCAATACCTTGGCATAAAACCTTTCTCTATCCTATCAATATCTACATGCCTATGTCCTATACACCCATACGTAATAAATTATGTATTTATATAACAATTGGCAATTAGCAGTAATCATAATGACAGGAAGATATTTACGGAATTCAAAGGTAAAATATTTACCTACTATATATGTAAGTACCTACTACTTACCTACAAGCCCAATAACTAAATTGTTATTGAATATGTCTGTAATCTGTGTTTTGATTCTGTGTAACCTTTACATGAAATATTGCTATTTGATCTTCACGCTGCAGTGTATGCGGAAGCAATTACTATTTTTAAAATCTAATTAAGTATAGGTAGTATGCCTATACGATGGTCTATTCCATGGCCGCGCGCTTTTAATTTTCGCTCCGTGAAGTAATACTTGATTCTCACTAACAATGACCGAGGAGTTAATTAGCGTGTTGGAAAAGAGTTTCCAGATCAAGATGGAAGAGTTTCAAGCCACGATTAATAACCTCAGTAAGTGTGCTGATGGACTGTCGAAGTTGGCCGCCGATTTTGACGTCTTCCGTACACAAACTATGTCGGCACTCAAGGACATTAAGGAAAAACAGTCCTATTTGGAAACACGGATTGATGAGCTAGAGGCGGAGTCCCGAAGGAAGACCATCCTTATCCACGGAGTGGAGGAGACAAGCGGCGACTCTCTCAATGTGAAGGCGGTGGAGTTGCTTAAAGAAAAAGTTGGTGTCAACATCAACACTCAAAATATCGAGAGCATATTTCGTCTGGGCCGCAGGTCACCAGAGAGAACTCGTCCTATAGTTGTAAAGTTGGAATCTCGACAGATCTTCGGTGAGATAATTGCGAATAGAAGAAAACTGAAGGGAACAAAGATTCTCATCACGGAGTTCCTCACGAAAAATCGTTTGGAATTGTTTAAGAGAGTCAGGAGGGCGGCGGGATACAACGCTTGGGTCTCAGGAGGAAGGATCATGGTTAAAACTAGTGAAGACAAGGTACTTACAATATCATCCATACAAGATCTCGACAGGTACAGAGATGTTATCACGCCCCCGTCATCTACCAAAACAAATACTAGACGCAATCACAGTCCACAGAGGCAGCGAGTTATTACAAGACAAACTAAACGTTAATGTGTGTTGTTTATGTTCCAGGCTTTTGTTCATTTATAATAAGTATTTATTACACTGCACTATATTGATTCAATCACTTATCTTATTCATTAGAATGGAATTGATCTAATAGTGAAGTGTCTAACTATGATACGTATAATATACTCGTTATGCACATACTTAATACTAACCATCTTTATATCCATCTATTTGTTTGTTGTATTTTGGTTGAATATTATCTCGCACCTCTAAGAAGTAGCTATATATATCTTGTGAGAAATTTATCTTAATAGTTGAAACATGGTGCGAATGACAAATAACCTGTGTGCTGCATACCAATTTGATTCACGGTATGTTGTAGTATATGTGTGTGCACTGAGCACTGTGCAGTAATTAAATAATAGTGTATTAAGATTTAGATTCACAATTATTTATTGAGTAACAAGTATTTTAATTGCAATATGCATAAATATGTAAACACAGCTGATTTATTGTGTGATTGTTCAATGCATATCACTTTGGGCACTTATACACTGTACAGTATTGCTTAACTATCGTATTCACAATTTTCTATTTCATTCGCTGCTGTCTATTATTATAGATCAATGTAAATATGTAATATCATCTGCACATACTCATTTTCATGGATTAATTACTGTTTCTTTTTACATATCAAGTGACATTCTGTATATTAACTTTACCCACCTACGCCCATGTATAATTCTGTTGCACTTTTTCTGTTGACGTATTTGTTCTAACCATAGATGTATTCGTGAAGTGCGAATGGTGCGAATCGTACGGTAGTGTTGTCATATTGTCCGTTTACTATGAAATACATTCTTAAGCTCCCTTCACACTAAATTGCACTGGTTCATACTTTGTGATTTAACGAATAATATTATATTGGTGATTATATTTTTTTTTTGTGTGCCTAGGCACTTGATATTAATAACTTAACGATACATAATTTGCCAGTCACGGAGTGCATGGTGTGTATGTATATACATATACTCTGAGACAGTTTGATTTTGCCGCCTCTGGGCTAACAAACGAGTGGTACTTGGTTTATTTATTTGCATATTATTATTGTTTCTTTTTCTCTCTGCATTGTATTGACAATGCTGTTTTTATTTATTGTTATTTTTGCTGTTGAAACTGTGTTCTGTGCTTGCTTGTTCAACTTTTATCAGGTACCTGTTCGGCCTATATACCAACCTACACAAATATTCGGCTTTATGTTTGTTTATTTGTTTTACTGTGTATTACTTCTTGCGATCATAGACTTGATTGTTTTTTATTTATTTTTTTATTTTTCTTTGTTGTTTTTGCAGTGGATTTACTTTATTTACTCATTATTATTTTTGTTGTGCCTTAGCACAATTTTATTTTATTTATTTATTTTTAGTATATTTATATTTGCTTTATATTATGCATAATGCACACAACAGCGTTCCCCACTCCCCTCATCATAATAACTCCTTCCAATCCCTCCCACCCTCTCCATCTTCCCTACACTCTGCTCGCTCACTCTCCTCAGATTCTTTTGCCTCATTAAACAACTCTTCTCTCAGCGCTCCTCCCACTCTCTCTGAACTTCTTCAATCTTCTCTCAGCTCTTCGAAATCACTCCTCAACGTCTGTCACATCAATGCTCAGAGCATTCCGGCTCATTATAATGAACTTATCGCTTCTTTCTCATGTGTCCCACTGCATGCTCTTCTCATAAGTGAATCCTGGCTTAGGCCTTCCCTTTCGTCTTCACTCTATCATCTTCCTGGTTTCAAACTGATTCGTTGTGATAGGGGCGGTCGAGTTGGTGGTGGTGTGGCGATTTATCTTCGTGATGACATAAAATATAAGGTCCTAGCTAGCTCCGGTTCCCGCCTAACTGTTGGGATGGAGTATCTATTTATTGAAATCTCTTCTTATCACTCGAAAGTCCTGTTAGGGGTTGTTTATTGTCCTCCTGGTTCTAATTATTTCTTGGAGTTGGAGACAATACTGGAGACTCTGGCTCATAACTATGAGCACACAGTTTTGATGGGCGATTTTAACACCTGCATTATTAGGAGTGATCGCAGAGCCACTAAGCTGACTGATCTGTTAAATAGTTTGAACTTACACCTTCTCCCTCTGCTTGCAACTTACCATACACCGACAAGTGAAAGTCTTCTAGACTTGATAATAACCTCCTCTCCCAACCAAGCTAAAAATCATGGTCAATTCACGGCATCTGGGTTTTCCCATCACGATTTGATATACCTATCACACAAAATTAAGATGCCCAAACCTAAACCCAGGATGCACTCTTTTCGTAGTTTTCGACGTATAAATGGGGAACAACTGCACGAGGACGCCGCGAGTATCAACTGGCAAAGCGTTTACAGCGCTCAAAATGTCGACTCCATGGTGAAGCAATTCAATGATCATGTCATTGGACTCTTCGACAATCACGCTCCAGTCATAACTATTCCCTTAAAACATCCTCCCACTCCCTGGTTAACTGAAGAATTGCTGAGGCTGATGGCGAAGAGAGACAGAGCCAAAACTAAGTTTAAACAAACAAGAGATCAATATAGGTGGGAGAACTACGTAAGCTTAAGAAATCGTTGCTCTCAACTTTGCCGTCGAGCTAGGAAGGACTATTTCCAGAGTGGTATATCTTCATCTTCTTCAAGTCTCACCTGGAAGTTCCTAAGAAAACAGGGTCTGGGTAGACAGGGTCCGTCTGATTTGTCTTCGGTAGATCTAAATGGTCTAAATTCCCATTTCTCCTCATTGCCCGTGGTGATTGAATCTAGCACTAAGCAGCAGTCTCTACATAATATCAGGGACGGCCCTGTATTCGATTTTGAACCTTTTGTGTTTAGACTTGTAACTGTGGATGAGGTACGGAAGTCTTTCCTGTCTATTAAGTCCACTGCTGTGGGCTATGATGGACTGAGTCTGAGGATGTTGTCCCTTATTTTACAGTTCATTGTCCCTGTTATCACTTTCATTATTAACTCCTCGCTCACATCGGGCGTATTCCCGGCGGAGTGGAAGATTGCCAATGTAATCCCTCTTGCTAAAACTGCTACACCGGTTTCCCCGGGGGACTATCGACCAATTTCGATTTTGCCTTTCCTCTCCAAGGTGCTGGAGAGGCTAGTGCTGCAACAGCTTAATGATTATCTTCATTCACATAATGCTCTGGATTCCTGTCAGTCTGGATTCAGAAAGGGACATAGCACTACCACAGCATTGTTAAAGATAACGGAAGACATTAGGTTTGCCATGGAGAAGAGGCAGCTCACGCTGTTGACTCTCCTCGATTTTAGCAGTGCATTCAACTGCGTTGACTATGATCTTCTGCTGGCGCGGTTGGGGGCCCACAATATAACTGGAGTTGCTCTTCGCTGGATGGATTCCTACCTTAGGGGTCGGCGACAGAGAGTATTCACTGCGGAGGGTGCTTCTGATTGGACAGACCTTCGGGCTGGGGTTCCCCAAGGTGGCATATTGTCACCTCTTCTTTTCTCCTTATTTATTAATCCGATAGCTCGCTGTCTTCGTGGATCTTACCATCTATATGCTGACGATCTTCAGCTATACATACACTTCGATCTGGACTCTATTGATTCTTCTTTTCACGACATGAACCTCAATCTAGAACATATAAGTTCATGGTGTTCACAACATGGGCTGCTGGTTAATCCGTCCAAGTCTCAGGCGATCTTGATGGGCAGTTCCAGGCTTTTGTCCTCACTTGATTTGGCTCCTCTACCTTCTCTGGTGTTGAATGGCTCCACCATTCCCTATTCGGATAATGTTAAGAATCTTGGTGTCTATTTCGACAGCGGGATGTCTTGGGAGAAGCAGGTTGGTGAAGTTAGTAGAAAGGTTTTTGGTTCTTTGCATTCGCTCAGGAGACTACAGAATTTCCTCAATCTCGACACCAAGAAAATGTTAATTCAATCACTCATCCATCCCATTCTGGATTATGCCGATGTATGTTATCTTGATATTACAGTTGAAGGCTTAAATAAACTTGAACGCCTGCAGAACGCGTGCATCCGTTATGTCTTTGGTCTTAAAAAATATGATCATGTCTCTGATTACCGTCTCAGACTTGGCTGGAAAACCATTCCAAATAGAAGAGATATCCATGTATTAAGCCTATTATTTAAAGTTCTTTTTGATCCTTCTTCACCTTCTTATCTAAGGGAGCGCTTTGAATTTCTAAATTCTCATGGTCGCCCGCTCCGTTCAGCTGATAACAATCTCCTGTTGATTCCACCTCATCACTCCAGTTTTTACACAGACTCCTTTACGGTTCACAGCGCAAGACTGTGGAATCAGCTCCCAGCTAATATTCGTACTTGTTCTTCCCTGTATTCATTTCGTAGGATGATCATTGGTCGCTAGTCTTACCGGCTTCTTCTTCTCTGTGTCGTCGACCTCAGGTCTAACTGTTTGCAACGAGCAGTCCCTTGTTCCCATCCCGCCTCTTCCTCTTCCTTCTCCTGTGTGCATATGTATTTATTTATTTTTATTAAATGTTCTTATTTTTTATTATTTATTTATCATATTATCTATTTATATGTATTATGTGTGTATATTTATATGTATATATTATGTATTTGTATCTTTATATTTACGTACTTTATTATTATAGTACATATTTAAGTTTTTCTTTATTTTCTCGGGTTGACTGTAAGATATTGCTTTTGCAATAAGTCCGCCTTTTGGCACACTGTATTATCTTGTTTTGTTTTTGTTATTACATATATTTTCTGGCCAATAAAGTTTTATTTATTTATTTATTTATTTATTTATGCCTCTAAAACAAAAATTTCATATTCTCAATTATGGTTGTATTTTAAAGTAATTCGAACCACATAATAAATTACCTGAATATGTATGACCTTTTCAGTCATTTTTTTTCAAGAACCTATTGAGTACACTATATATTAATAAAGAATATAAAGATCAATTTGTTAAAATACTCGTAATTGTAGTGCACTAGAAAAAGATTCAATGTCTCCGTCTTATTTTTTACCTTTTTGTACTGTAAACTTTTCAAAGGCCCTGAGGCCGTTTGAACAATACATAAATAAATTAATACGAGTACGATAGACGAAATTCTTATACATTTTTAAAAACCTCGTAAAATTTAAGTTTCGTCTGAAATTTCAAAGTATGATTTTTAAATTATTAATTATAATAATTATTAATTAAAGAATGGATTTTCATTTCACATAGATCGTAGGATAGAAGATTGAAGTATTAAGAATTAGATATGACATATCAAATAAGTAGGTATTATTATAAACACAAAAAAAATGTAAGTACAAAAAAATGACAACAAAGCAACAAGCATGTTCTCACCATGTGATTTCCCCATGTGATCTCGTAATCTGTAGGACTCCATTGTGGAAACTTTGGATTTCCCATGAGATAGATCCTTATTTGGTGAACGAGCCATGGAAATATATTTTAATGAACTTAACAGTACCTACTTAATTATTATATTAAATATCCTCCAGAGGATAACATTTTAAAGCATAACACACGCCAATAGGTACAAAAATACTTTCACAAAACACGATTTAATAAATATCAAGTGGTTTTACAAATAAACTGAATGATTAGTACATAGCACAGTATTCACAAACCAGTGTACTTATACACTTACAGAAACTAATGAAAAACACATGCACAAATAACAAGTACCTGGTTACGTACCTATAATATTTCTCAAAAATAATATAACAGATAAATATGTAGATGACTGTGAATCACGATGGACTACAGAAAGGCACTAATATAAATGTTTCATTTGTATTTATAAACGTTTATATTATCCTTTATTATTAACATGTCATATGATATGAAACAAATATTTGAAAATGAAAAGATTTGTTAATGAACACAGGTAATGTGAACTGTCAAAGCAGATGTAAACAAAACTACCAAACAAGTTATAAGTTTGAATTAAAGTGGCACAAAAACAACATCCATCTATCCTAATTTTCCAAACTGTAGTCTATTACGAATAAAGTATTGCTTTATTTTATTAATTAAAGAAATAAATCTGTAATTTAGAAGTTGTGTATTGCGATTTTCCCATAACATAAAGGCCCCGTGCTGATGCACAACACGCGTCTACTACCAATCGACTAGCGAACTATACAATGACTAACCGCCTGGCTCTCATTCTCATACAATTATGTACAAAGTATATGGCACGGTGTATTTAACACAATGCAAAACATTACCTCTTTCAAACGTTAATTTTTCCACCTCTATGGCTGGCCACAAACGTCCCGAAGTTCAGTTCCGGAATCGACCGTTTTGCAAAAAAGTTCCGATCAAAACCTCTCTCTGAATTCAGCGTCACCCCGATTTTAAATGGGCTAAGGCTGGCCACAAACGTCCCGAAGTTCAGTTCCGGAATCGACCGTTTTGCAAAAAGGTTCCGACCAAAACCTCTTTCTGAATTTAAAATCGGGGTGCCGCTGAATTCAGAGAGAGGTTTTGATCGGAACTTTTTTGCAAAACGGTCGATTCCGGAACTGAACTTCGGGACGTGTGTGGCCAGGCTAAGGCAGAAACTGGCCATGATGTGATGATACAGTACTACCTACTCACAGTTGAGGTATCCCATAAGCCCATAAGTTTATAGTATGCTACACTAAAGATATAACATGCAGATATTTCCCTGTAGCTCCAATGTGCGATTCATTTCAATTCAAACTAAATAAGTAACTGAATGAATGAATGAAGATTTATTTCCCACATATACACACACATAAAAGTTGAACACAAAAAAGTACAAAATAAACATACATAAAACAATATACATCATGGGAAATTGTACTGCCCCACTAGACCAGAGTCTGTTCTGGGGCAGTAGACACATAGGTGGATATTACGAGTATATCTAACGAATCAGATTAAACTAAACTAATTGTATAAAAAAATATAAAACCAATTGTATTGCCCCAGAACAGGCTTTCGCCTAGTGGGGCAATAAAATCCAATACTTGTTTATTACTTATATATTTTTATTTTGTTATATTGTGTGGATATTAAATAAATGAAAATGAAAAAAATTAAAATGAAAATGAAATATTTGATGGCTTCACATACACTAACGGATCCAAGAGGGGGGGGGGGTTTCAGCCCCCAAAACCATGAGTGGAAATACTTAATATAATTATATACAACTAGTTTCCAAAAAATCACATTACCACATCGTTTTATCATATCATTTCATGAATTTTCTAAAATTAATGTATTGTAAAAAAAATGTGCCGAGTTTCGTATGTTTGCAAAGTTTCAGGTCTCTACAAGTAGTCAGGAAATGGCTGAAAAATGGATCGTATTTTTGGCGGATGGACAGATTGCGAAGTGAAGTTAAGTAAATTCTTGTCAAAAGAGATATCTTTTTTTATTGGAATGTAGATTGATATTCTACTTTTTAGTATCTGATTTGAGTGATGAACTTTAAGAACTCAACAAATCATAAAATAAAATAATCCAGCTTAATTTTGTTCCTGTCTTCTAAGTTACCTAATGTGGTGGAGTGTCCTACTGAATAATTTGTATAGGTATGTATCTAATCTACCTAATAAAAAAGGAATGTCTATTTAATATTGCCTATATACATATATACTTGTAGGTAAATAGGTACCTACTCAAGGCAGGTATATTATTTGAGTGAGTGCAGAAGAGGTGTGAGGAAACGCGGCCACCCGAGACTGACCTGCTCCCATCGTGTCGACCAGATCCTCGAGGATGGACGCGTTGTGAGCAAAAGGAGTCGGAAAGCGTGTATGACAAATTGCATGAATGTGGCGGAAGCTAGGAGTGTGTCTGTCTGGCACTATATCCTCTCTGCCTAACCTGGAAGGAATGTGAACTAAGGGTATAGATAGAGAGAGGTACATTTGATTACAGGTAACTAAAAAGGGCAGATGCATAAGTGAATTACAAGTGTTTCATAAAATATCGCGATACCTAAGTCAGAATTAATTCGTGGCCCGAGATATCAACATCTGAAATTAGCGTCGCGGTCAGTCGCAGTCGAATTTTAAAAAGGTATATTCGTCATTGCCAGCGACATAATATTATATTCATTGCTTAACTTTTATAAGATTTTTCCATCGGCCAAAATGCTGCTCATAAATCTTGTCGCCCCCAGGCGATAGATCGATACAAAAAATAGTGTACCTTTTACAAGTTCTTACGTAGGTATATGATGTTAAAATTGTTAAATTACGTTAAAAATCGGTATAGTATAGTGGGTTTTATTTTTATATCCTGTTTAAAATTCGCGCTCTGAAATTATGACAGTTGAAGACAAAACGGTGATAAGGGCTACCAACAATGCAGTGTTACCAACTTCTGGGGAACTCGTCGGTATAGTAGTTTCTTGTTATTTTGTCAACGCCTTATGGAAATAGTTCATTACATCTCTCGCATGGTGGCGTTGCAGATGTAAAATATCAGGCCATATTTTACCATAATATTTTTGAGAAAGCTGCCTGTCATACTTTGCAAATTGCGATACTTTGTACAATTTTGTTAGACGTTGTATTGGCGTTCGGGGTGTTTTAACGCTTGTTGGTGGATAATTATAATATTTCGGTGCAGTGCGTCTAAGTGACAAATAAATTTCAATGTTTTCTTTTTGACATAGGTTAAAAATGCATTTCTATAAAGAAAAATTGTTGACATTGAGTCAGTTAAAAAGATTAGGTGATCACAAGTATTCTTGTACCAGTGTGAGTTTATTAGATTCTGTTCTCCAGCCTTGGTGGAATTGGCTGGTGTCTCTCGTCCCGTTGTGGCTGGCACCCAACCTTATTACTACAGTAGGATTAATAGTTAATATAGTTACAACTCTAATTTTAGTATGGTGAGTAATCCACTATGTCTATGAAACATTTCCATCAAACCTCATGCATGCACTCATACATTTCATATTCCCTAGACTTCAGAGTAGGTTCAAGCAGATAAATGATTGGAATACTACTCAACATTATTCTTCAATTAGTCCTGCATAATCCTAAATGCATAACCTTCTTTGTATTTGTAAGTAGAGTACAGACACTCCACATGCTTTCTAATATTGTTTTAGTGTTTACAATCTGTCATTTTTCACTTCAAACTGCATAGTACAATGAATATCCATAACATAATGTACATCAGATTTTTGCAGGCAAAGAGATTACATGGTAGTACTTAATATATTATGTCGCTGTTTGCAGGCCTATTTGTGCAATTTGTAAATTGTTAGGTTATGTGACATATTAACCCATGTCGTAACCTGGCTTAACTGTACTTGGCACTGCCAGGTGCCCCAATCTGTCGGGATTGTCTCCGGTTTTAAGCCTTGTGTCTCACAATATCCCAAAGGAACCTTTAGGGGCACCAGGAAGTCCTGTTTTTTTTAAATTTTCTATTATGCACATTTTTTTTACCATTTTCGTCCATCAGTTTGTGTAAGGTGTTGAGATCGGTGGTAGTTTGACGCCCTCTAGCATAACATTGTCAACACTAATTCTAGCTCCACTTCAGTCTTCACACAGTTTAAGAACTAAGTGATCTTATATTGTGGATTTTCCCCGGTTTACCTGATTTCGCGGTTACATGATTCCATGTCTTAGCGAATGCGTTTACGTATATTGACAATTTAATATTTAGGTAGGTACATGTTTGTTTGAAATTTAAGATATGGGTTAGGTAGTTGTCAGAAAATGTCGCCTTTGTAGTAAAATATTATTATTATGCATATGTATAATTTTATTGTATTTTTTTGTTCTATATATGTATGTTGAATCCAAATTTTTGTTATAATGCATTTTAAGGGCGCAAGCCGTATATGTTGAAATAAATAAATAAATAAATTATGACATTGGCTTGTGTACCTACATTACCACGCTTGTATACCTACCATTTTATTAAGTTACATAATGATGTACTTATATCCACACTATCAATGAAATGTACTCTATCCTATATGTATTATTTATATATCAATCTGCTACTGATACTATCTAAGGAAAACTGTTATCTATTAAAGCAAATTCATATCTCTGATTTTGCCATATTATTTTAAACAGGTATTGTAGGTTAAATTATGAAAATCGTACATATTTTGACGCGGGTGCTATCTTGTCAATTTTCAATAGTAATTCCAAGATGAATTCATCAGTCTTAGGAATGTCGAAAACTCTTTAGTGACAAACCTTGCAACCTCTCTGTGTTACTACAAGCGACTCTGAAAGGCAAAGTTTTTTTCTCATGAAAAGATCTGAACAAACCCAAATATTTTCCTGTATGTTAGGTGGAGAATACATTGTCTTTATCGGGATTTGAACCCGGCACCTCCCGCTTGGGAGACCCACGCTCCATTTAACTACACCAACCGTGTGTTTAAAGCAGAATTTAAATTAAATTTACAGCTAGGTATTGCACTGTGCAGGTCAATCACGTAACCTGGGCCTGGGACTGCTAGTAATTAATATGTAATCAGATATTGGATTGTATATGATAATTGTAGTAGGTATTGGTAATTGTAATATAATATATAACTAACTTATTTGTGTGTAGGTATATATAATTATTGCCTGTTGTTGATGTTGGTCAAGTGGAGAAATTATTTGATTACTAAGTTTAAGTAATCCATACTATGTGTAGGTGTATATAGTTATATAGGGGTCATTGACCTTATTATTAACATCTCAGTGGTATTAGGTATTCCTCATGTTGACATTCTTAAGAACTTTTGAATGAGCAAGCATCTCTTAGCAATATACTGCCATCATTTCACTATGTATTAACTTTCACTTATTCAGTCTACTAAGTATACGTACTAGTCATCTAACTATCCACTCACAAAACATTGTGTTGTGTTTCAAATCAAGTGAGTTGTACAAATAATGATGTTAATCATTATGTTTTAAATACAATTTAATTCAATTGGTAATGTTATATTTTTGAACCATTTTATGGATGAATCACCGCCACAATGTAAGGTTGCTATGTCCTAAAACGCTACGAATCAGTTTTACACGGGAGAACTCTTAGGCCACATATTTTAAGTATGGATACAGCAGAATCCTGTCTATTACAGAATTAAATACCTATTGGGATTATAGAGAGAAACAATTTTAATTCAACAGCTAAGCAATAATGGTTGCATACAAACAAGGTGCAACCCTGCTGGGCATCAAAGCTTTTGGGATTTGGGTTTGTCGGGAAACAATCTGCCACCATTTACAGTTAGTTACTATACGTGTGTACCTAGGTGTGTGACACATTAATTTTATTAAAGTTACACTTTTTATTCCCAAAATTTAGATTGACTGGGTTTTTAAAACTAATTTGTTATAATAGTTCCAAATCTCTTAGGGGCAGTAAAATATAATGCCATATTAGATATAAAAATAAATGCTTGATACTTATGATTGAGACAAAATGAACTAACACTATAATAATACAAAGTATCTTAAGCTACGTAGACATTATAAAAAATTTTAGTTGTCATTTTCTTTGTTGTGTGTGACGTTCATCAGTTTGGCCAAATCTAGCAACACTATGATGATATGAATGTATGACATTGTCTTGGTTCCTCACACTGTACATCAGGTTTCATTGCTCTACTTGTAGCGTGAGTGTGGCCTACTAATTATACCATGTAACATATGTACATGTATCTACATACTAATATACTGTTAGGTATGTATAATATTAAGACTTACCTCAGTCTGTGCTATGGACAATGTTACTTACATACTAGTGGCCAAGAGAGATTTTCTGTAGCGGGGAAGTCGGGGTTAACTTTTAATCGCATTATGTCAGATTAAACATTATTAGGTAGGTACCTATACCTACTTATTATTTTATCATCCTAACTCAATGAAACCACAATCGTCTGTATATTTGCGTCTTTTGCTTGTCGCTATTTCTCCAGTAAAAGTACTCTATGGAAAGCACTCTGTTCATGAGTTTTAACGGCAATACATCAGTTAGGATTTGTGATAATGTCAGAGTAATTAAGTACACTACATTTGTGAATCATTTACTTATGTTGTCTTTATAATGTCTTATCTAATGACCCCACCACAGATTTGTTCTACACACACATATCTTTACAACCTTTACAACATAGTAGGTAGGTTCCTAACTAATCATATTATCAATATTATATACGTACATACTTACTATAGGTCAGGGGTGTAGCAAGTTTCGAAGCTAGAGAGGCATGGCAATTATAATTTCAATTAATGTCGCAAACTCATTTTTTTTGTATAAAACGATTGTGTTAACGATGATTGTATGTTAATTTCTCAGGGCAGGGTGAGGAGGGAGGGGGGCTTAGCCCACTTTGCTCCGTTATTATGCCCATTTCTATTTATCTACAGCGATATAAAAATAACATACGTCATTCAAGTGTTTCTTCTGACAACCGACTTCTTCAAGAATAGAAAAGAGAGCAAGAATAGTGTTTTCCATTCATAGGGTTCCCTACTACTTGGAATCGCACTTCCGAGCCACACTGTTCCTATTGCATTGAGATTAGGGAGTTCGGAAGAGATAGAACCACTCCGATAGGTGAAGAGAAAAGTTGGTGTAGTTAATAATAATGTATGAATTTTATTTAATATTTGATCGACGGTTCATGGTGGAATGCCATTTTTAAGGTAAAAATAGAGGACTGTACTATACCCTCACGCTACCTCCCTTGCGGGGTAGGCAGAGAGAACGGATTGCCAGACTTTCCTATCCTGACACACTTCGGGCTTCCGTCACATTCATGCAATTCCTCGTACACATTCTACGATTACTTTTACTCAAAACACGTCTGTCCTTGAGTATCTGGTCAACATGGTCCAGCCATGTGGTTCTTGGACGGCCGCGTTTCCTTACACCTCTTCTTTCACCCAGGTAAATTTTCTTTGTTATCCTTTCGTCGTTCATTCTCTCCACATGTCTCAACCATCTCAACTTGTTCACTTTCATTTTAGTCACAACATCCTTTTTACATTCACTTAACTCTCTAATCACTTCGTTCTAGTTTAAAATCCACTTAATGACTTTAATTACACGCGGCTAGTGTTCCAGGATTCTCATCCTAATCGTCAGGCGTTTGTCAATAAAGTTTATTGTCAGGTAAAGGACTTAATGTAGTTTTAACTCGGGTATCACAATCGTCATACGAATAGGTATTTATTTTATAGTAGGTATTGACTATGTCTCAAACATTAGTATGTAATTTCACTTGATAATTATAGGTACCTACTTACCAATTATTTCTTATTTTAATGATAACGTCTCGCGAATCATTATTTATGTACCAACTCACCACTGTAGACATCTCTGTATGTAATGATATTACAATACATAATTAAAATCCCTAACGTAACAGTCATTATAATAACCTAGTAAAAAATACATATGTATGTGCATAATAATTATGTAGTCATTATGATTATGTATTATGGACCTTATGATACTCCATACTGGCATATTGATATCTAATAAATATTTACTTACGAGCAATGCTAAAGTGAATCGCCTACGTTTGGCAGTATTCACCCGCCTACATTGTGAGGTTAACCATTTCATTTCAGCTTTCACATTGTACATCCCTTCTAAACAACCTTCCCAAATACACATATTTATCTGCTAGCTCCAAACATTCATCAACTATCAAATCATAATTCGTTTTTTTCTCATTTCTTTGAAAAAATCAGAGACACCTATCCTCAACCCATTACTTTTGCAGCTCTGTGCACATGGGACATAATTTGCTGTTACGCATTGATTAAAAGTTTTATTAAGTATCTGCTGTTGAGGAGAAATATTCTCTGTTTGTCACAGTATGAAGAGAAATTGTGAATCAAATCGTAATGTTGGTTGTATGATGTGTTAGAGTAATGTCTTGTTTATGTATTCCAGGTATAGTCCTGATGCACAAGCAGAAGCACCGAGATGGACATATGCCTTGTGCGGCTTAGGCCTCTTCATCTATCAGAGCTTGGATGCCATCGATGGCAAACAGGCTAGAAGGACGGGAACAAGTTCCCCACTCGGAGAGTTGTTTGATCATGGATGTGATTCAATATCCACAGTGTTTGTAGCTTTATCAGCATGCACAGCTGTCAGACTTGGACAGTATCCAACATGGATGTTTTTCCAGGTACACATTTGATACATTGTATTACGTAACTTACATACATTATTGTATTGACCTGTTTGCTTGTTGTATAATGTGTTACACGTACACATTATGTATGTATTATGATTTTATTTCTTGGACACAAACATTTTGTTGGTGATGACTTTTTATTTTACAATATTGCTTTTTTATGAAGCGTCCTCGAGGTGCTCCGGCACAAAGACGGCGCTATATAAATGTTCCAATTATTATTACCTATTATTAATAAATTTGAATAATTTGATTGAACTATTTAATACAGAGCTAAAATTACATATTTATTGTCAAGTTTCTCGTAAACCCCCAGGGGGACCCCAGGTTTTAAAATTGGTCCCCCACTCTTTTTTGATATTTTTCCAAAATCTGGTGGTAAAAACTCCTATATAATATTTCACATGATAATATGATGGACTACTTTAGTTCAATCTCACACTGTGGGCATTCGTGGCTCATTTATTGGTTGACGGATGACATGACTTTGAGAAGTATAATTTCAGTTTTGTTGATTTGAGTATAAAATGTAAGCAATGAGTCTCATCCAAAATATCTTTATTATTTTCTCCCACATGACATTATTGTAAATTACTATTATATAAACATACTAGCTGAGTTACCCGTGCTTCGCAACGGCATGGTGTCTCCCGGCGGTTTGAGCTGGACAAATTGTGACTTAAGATCTGAACTCCTCTTCCAACTCCCTTTCATACGATACCACACATAACCCCACACAACCCTTGGATTCTCTCATCATCGTGGCATCTCCTAGTCAAGGTTTTTTTTTTTTAAATGGCGACGTGAAAACTAAAAGCAGATCAGTACGAAAGTTTTTGTGCATTTTCACGTCAATCTATCATAAAATGCGGGAGTTATGCAAACACTTAGAAAAATCAGACTTTACTTTATATAATAGATAATCTACTTTACTACTTTAGTGTGCCTCATTAGTTGCCTACAGTCAATGACATTGTCAAATGTAAATAAATCATGTAATTCATCCATTAATAATATTATATTATGAGGCAGGTTATTGTATTTGTAACTTGCCAGATAAATATTGGCAAGTAATCAACTACTTTATAGATAAACATTGTCTTCAGTTAGTTTAGGCATATTAGTATTTGTTATGTGTAAAGTGCCTTGTTTACATAAGTCATAATAACATCACAGTACATCCCAGTAGTGAGGTAACCCGTGAATGCTGTGCATACATAGGAACTCACACAACATTCTCATTCAGGATGAGTTGGAAACTTCTTTGCTTTTCTACAAACACCCTACCTTAATAGGACGCTAAAAAATATATAAAACAGTAACAGCGATATAAATTTACATAAGTTTTTAGTACTTACAGTACATTATTTTGTAATCCACCAAATTTTTAGTAAGTCGTATTGGAGTGGAGTGGGATGCTTTGGGAATAAAATTGTGCAGTTAATTATCAATACTTGACTTAATTGATTGTTATGATAGAGACTTATGTAAAATGTGTACAAATATGTCTGGGTGTATATAATTATCAATACTACGTGTAGTAAATTTAATCTCTGTGTACAAAGATTTTTTATAATAATAATAATACACAGACAAATACAGATTATGTAGTATCTAATAAAATAGCAGGTAATAATTGTTTTAATTATATTTTTACAGTGTTTCTGTGCAATAACACTGTTTTATTGCGCCCATTGGCAGACGTATGTCTCTGGGACTTTGAAGTTTGGTAAAGTGGATGTGACAGAGGCCCAGTTCACAATCATTACAATTCATGCCATATCTGCTATATTTGGTTCCAGTATATGGCTCACACAGGTATATTATTTCTTATTTCTCTTTAGTATTATGAACCTATCTCCAAGGTGATCCAAGTATTTACTGTCATCTTTCTACATCTACAATGTTACCAGGTGTCTAAACCAAATATCTCAAGACTTGGATCCCATAGGATAGATTCCATTAGTAAATGTTGAAGGTTTTCACGGTGTGCGATTGACATTGTTTCTTGGTTTTTCGGGTGAACCGTGTGCAGATAAACTTGATCGAGAGGACTCTTTGGAGAGGAAGACACCAGTAGAAGTGTTGAAACTTCTATCAAGTTTATCTACATACGGTTCACCCGAAAAACCAAGAAACAATAGATACCATTGCCCATTTAATAACGAAAACATTGTTTTTAGATTATTTACATCTGAGTACATTTTTATTTAATCTTATTATTTCATTCATGTTTATTATTTTGAATTTTATTTTCACAATTTTTTTTACATAGAATAAGAAAATTTTATCTATATCTCATTTGTTATCAAATCAAGCGCAAAAGTTATTGTAAATTATAACTTTGTTGATAGTCTTACTTTGGTATTTAACTTTGTAAGAAAGTGGTGTAACTGTACCCATATTAGTTAGAGAGCGTTGTGTTTTTAATATGACATGACGGCACAACAGTATTTCTACAGGGTAGAAGAGATTGAATTTGGAAATGTTTCGTGTAGTATGTTCGTCCATCTCTGCTGTCTATTGTGAGAGACACGATTTTGGATAGAAAACAAATAAACGGAACATAATGCAGGTTAAATCTTTTTGAAATAAATTCGCAGTATACGGTATCTTCTATTTGTCTTCGAAAAACATTCATACGGATTGTACTAAAACATAATTCGTTTTAACAAAGTCTGATTTTGGAATAACCAAAATTTTGAACGGCGAATTTGAATGATGTTATAACTTAAAATTTCTACATACAGTAATACTAAATATACTGAATAACTCCACCAAATTCACCCTATGATGTTCTGTCGTGTGTCAATTTATTTATTTATTTATTTATTTATTCATGGCACACAAACAGACATCACCCACATGTAAACACAAATCAAACAAAAAACAACACAGATTAAGTTCAAGCGATGCCCTATTACATGTGTACACAACTAGTCAATGCAGATAAAACAATATTATAATGAGAGTACAACAGTCAGTGCAAAAAAAGAGAAACAAAAACAGAAAAACAAAATAAAGTCAAGGTAATCAGTAGCAATATGCAGTCAAAACAATGTTTAGTCAAATTATGGAAGTCAGGCAGAAAATTGAAGCAAATCATTGAATACAATAAATAAGGTCAAAAATTGATGAGTTGAAAAATTGTTAAGTTATTGAAAAATTGATCAATCTTATGAGATTCGTCGTAGATTTGAAGGATATTTTATTTGATTCTGTCTAGTAATATAAAAATCCATTATTTTCCATACATTCAATAAAAGGAAACGTTTCCTTTGACCCCGTGAACTTCATACAGAGATTTAACCTGTATTATGTAATGTGAGAGTGAGAATACTTGTAGTATACGTATATTAATGTAATGTATGCGTGTGACGGGGTTAAGTTAACCCAAGTGGTGGAGCTGCGTTATTTGTTAGGTCTGATGACTGTAGTGTGCTCCACCGTCAGTCTTTTCAACATATTCTCTGTCATCCTGGGAGGAGGCGTGGGGAGGAATGGATCTACTGTGGCAGTAAGTGACGCCCACATATCTACATACATTCTTATACTCCAAGGGTTACTATGTATCTTACATTGTAAAACGTATTTATATTTCATTATCTGTAATATTTTTTTAATTTATGGTTTCTGCCTGTTGAGTCTTATTCTTCACATAGAGATGTCAATTATATTCTCTTATTAGATGGTGTGCAGTGTTTGTATTTCAATAATAAACAGACCTTAAAATATGTGATGTGATTGTGGGTCTAATAAGTTATGTGTGCAAATCAAGATACATATAATATTTATTATGTACTGTGTACTTGGTACCTGTCTTGTGAATATTCACAGAGTTTAAAACAAATTTTTACTAGATAAATACAAAAATAATGTGTTAAGATATTTTATTGAACATTTATTTTATGGTAAGTTGCCACCATCTAGTATATTTAATTTGTACAATAAGTAAATCTGTTGTAAATTATCTGGACTCACTACTTTGAAGTCTTATTTCAAGGAAATAGATTAGTTGTTTGAATTAAATGAAATTTTGTAATTTTATAGAGAAGATTGTTGATGCAAACAAACAGTTTAGTAGTAACAGAACATTGTACTATTATTTGGATACAATACAATATGTCCTATGTGATTGATAAGACTCTTGTTGTGTTGTTTTAGTTTAAGATCATTCTCGCAATAGATTACAATTAATCATTAGGTATTAATCTTCCGTACAATTACATAAGTAATGTATTGGTAATGCACGATTACTTTCTGCAGAGACAATTCTTTGGATTGTTTGTAATTCCAATTACATATTTACGTTGATATTTGATGTAATGTTATTGAGTAGGTACGGTATGCAAAGTTCCATTTAATGCATGATACAGCGTAATGCCATTGAAGGAGTTGTTTTGTATGTCGGGTGGATGAAGTATGTGATGTCTTCACTCAGGTGTAAGCATTTGTATTACAACATGTGTTATGTATTTTAAATTATATTTTATTTACAAACATATAAGGGTTGTGCTTAAGTGTAATCTAATATGCATGTAAGGAGGGTGTTACAGAGGTTTAGGATACTTGCCACGTACTCTCAGCCAAGAAGTCAGTGATATTATAAGAATATTGCAACATTGATAGTAGATAAGGGGAACAGAAAATATATAATTGGGAGTATGTATTATATAGTATGTATGTTACAGTGAGAGTGTTCATTCAGTGATTGCATAGTTCATTCACTATACATTCACTAGGGAATGTTTAATAATGGTCAAATATAAGAATCAAAATTCACCTTGACTAAAATGTTTATATTTTAAGTAATCTGTCAGGGAATACATACATTTACTGCTTTTCAAGCTATCATTGTAACATATGTACATGTGGTCTGTGTGCATTGAGTTATTTGGGCGCATGTTGTAGGTATTTCTTTATAGGAGTTTATATCGTGCATAGCAAGTGTTCTACTGGAGTACTGAGGAATATATCTGCACATCTTGCTGTACTGCAACATATTACATATTCTCCACCCCGTATGGCTCTATCCCAGTGCTTGCTGCATATTCATATTTATAGCATGATCTAATATGAGGAATCTTGATTGATTTGTATTCGCAGATCCCTGGATTGCCAGTGACTTGGTCTAATGCAATGTGTTTGGTATTCTTTGGCGGGTATATACAAGTAACTCTAGCATTCTTTCAATCTTTCCAGCAAGGAGGAGTAGGAAGGAATGGTTCAACAGTTGCTGTAAGAGCCAATACAATACACTTCCTACAATATATTATCAGATTAACCTAATGCAATGCAGTGTACATGTCGTGTTGCTATTATTCTCCCATTATTTTGTACCTAGGTATTGCATGATCTCTGATACATTCACTCAATATAACTACATATGTATTGTCATATTCCTAACAGTACTTTATGTACAACACAACATGTGTATCATTCAGTATTCTTTTAATATTTACATAATCTGTGAATAAATGGGATTGAAAATATTTCATAATTTTCCATACTCTGCAACTGTATAACGTAATATACCGAATAGTAATTGTCATCAATGTGTAACGGAGCATCATGCATGTTAGGTAGAAACGATTGGAGTTGTATTATAATGTATAATTCTTTTCTTAAGGTTGAGGGACATACAGATTTATTTGTTGTATTATTGTTTCAAGGGGTTTTTGGATGTTTTGATAAATGTTGCAATGTTTGTATTTTGTGTCAAAATTGTATCCTTTATTTATGGTCATATAATGTAATATATTTAATTACTTTATAATATTGTTTATTATTATGGGTTATGAAGGTTTGGTTGAGATGTAAACATAAATTATTATAAAATGTAGTCATAAGATTGGATCTTTGTACTATTTTTTGTTAGACACAAATGATTCCAACATGAGTGAAGACTTCACTTTGGTAGTTTAGTATTGTAAATGAAATATTTGAATCCAAGCAAGAATTGTTTCTGTTTTCACACGACTTAAAATATAATTTGCATTTAACAAAACTAATATTATTAACCATTCATACAATTTGTATACATTGTATAGTAATAATTGTCAGTTACCTTTGTTAATGATTATCTGATGGAAATATAAGAGGAGGTTGTTGGAATAGTGGTGTGGTGTGGTGTTGAACTGTTAATAAAGATGATAATCCTTAATATTGGTTTAGTTGGTAGCCATTATTAGAGAGTTATTACAATTTAACAATATTAATTAATGTGCATGATAATCTCTTGTTTTTGGCGCTGTGTGTGCTGCCCGTAATGCCTGGCTGTCTGGATGTTCCCTTCTTCCATCTCAACACTGCTGGATGCTGACCCTTCCTTACTAATATTATTAACAATCAATTCATTATTCTATTCCAAATCTCATTCAAAATTTGTAATTGGTAAAATGGTTACTCACTAATCACTGATCAGATACCTGTGTTAAAGATACAAGTTTATATTATTCCGTTTTATGTGAGTGTCTTTGTATCTCTCTACCTCGGGATCAACTATGGGGTGGTCATCTTTACTGGTGGTGTTGGAAAAAATGGTTCTTCAGTGGCTGTAAGATCCATGTCTATTGTCTACATACATTATGTTATTATATTTATTTGATAGATTTCAAGTTGCCACAGTCGTGCTTTCTTTAATGCTTGTTGCTTCTGAACTTAACCACTTGTTATACATCACTACATCACTTGCCAGTCACTATGTATCATCATACTGACTATATAATAATATTGTAAAGTTTGATGCATGATGTTGGTAACGCACATTACATTAATGCTTTTGCACTTTACTTGTAGTCTGTAGATAAAGACAAAATAATATTATTCTGCTTATTTCTATGTATGCTTTTATATTATTAGATCGTACTATACTTAATATTTCATTGCATGTTTACAAGTAGGTAATATCTCAGTAAAGTATATAGTTTTTATTATATTTACATATTATTACCTTCCTGTGGATATCTATATCCATTGTGGATAGCTTCTCTTTTAAATCAAAGTATTGAGCCAGTAATTTTCTATCAACGTTAATGAAACCTGACTGAAGGAATGAGTACTCTATTGAGTGATATTTTAAACCTAGTACAAATGAGTTGGTTTGCAAAGTTAACATCTTGCAATTGTAACTCAATCCTGCTTCATTATTGTGAGTCTCCAGTATTTATGCAAGATATTATATAAAAATTTCTAGTAGGTTATGTTAACGTACCTTGGATTAAAAGTTAATTCATGAGCTGTGACATTAGATGTTTGATATTTTTTATTCAGACATAATTGCTAGAAAATGATTCCTTCAGTATATTTTATTTTAGTCAGTGCACATATTAAATTGTAATGTGTGGTGTAAGTAATTAAAATGGAGTGCCTATGAATAGTGAACATGCCTGCCCGTATTTGAATTTGTTGTGTAATTTCCAGGGAACGAGTGTGTTATCCCCGGTGATACCATTCTCTATGGTAATAATACCAGCGTTTATAATCTATCAAAAAAGTGAATCTCATGTTTATGAAAATCATCCCTGTCTCTACATTATAGCCTTTGGGATGGTTGCTGCCAAAGTCACAAATAGATTAGTAGTAAGTTGGCTTATTAAACTTCATTTATTATTTCATCTGTTCAAATATTATCAGATTACTAATTGTTGTTTGTGTTTATTTCTAGGTGTCACATATGACTAAAAGTGAGATGGAGTATTTTGATTGGTCACTTTTGGGTCCAGCTATGTTGTTTCTGAATCAGTATTTCAATAATGCTATCCCAGAATACTACGTCCTCTGGATGTGTTTGGTATGTAGAAATAAATATATTCACCAAATTTGTTGAGAGATTTCTTAGTATTGTGTGTAATAATATGTGTTGTGTTTTCAGATCTGGGTGTTAGTAGACCTGACAAGATATTGCTGTCAGATTTGCATAGAGATCTGTGATTATTTAAAGATAAGATTATTCCACATACCGTACCCACCTTCAAACCTCAAGAACAACACCAGTCAGACTGTGGTGTCGTCTGCGACTATTGAAAAGAACGGTACGAATACTCGTAGCAGAACGAAAGCTAGAAAACAACTAAGTCAAAACAATTAACTCAAATTTATATATAATATGTATCTATCTATGTATGTATCTATGTATTATCTTATCCTAACACTTGTATAACTTCATATTCCACTATGTTGTATAATACACTATGTCAGACATTGCCATTTTTTTTGAACCTCTATTTTTCTATATTGTTACACAATGGAAACAGAATCCCATATGAATTTTGTTACAAAACGGAACAAAACGTTGGAGCAGAAAACAATATTTTTTTACTAGACTACCCGCTAAAACATACTTCACTGTTATAGTTTTATGCGTGTGTATGTACCTATGTGCATAACAAAATTAAAACTATTTCGATCTTGAAAGTATAATTTCATTTGAAATATGAATAAAATGGGACATTAGTTTTACTATGACAGCTTTTTAAAAATTATTCTTAATTATAATTTTTTAAAGATAAATAATTATAAAATTATATTTGTTATGTCTAAGAAATTGAACACTATTTCAAAAATGTGTGACTACTATTTCCATGAAAAAAGGTTTATTTAATCATTAACAGTTAATTCAAAGTCAATGGACAGCCTCTTGTGTTAGAGGTGTAGAAAAAATGGCAATTTCCAATGTACTACTCCCTTCCCCATCCACAGAGAAGACATTCATTGTATTGAGTGTCTGACAACTAACAATTGTCATTCAGTGTTTCGAAACATTCAACCATTACAAATTTTATTTCATGACTAAATTTCTACATTTCTTTACTACAAATTTACATGTCTCTAAAAAACACGTTCAATATTTTTTATGACTTATGTTTTTTTTTTTATTTCGCTCCATAGCAAATATGTGTGATATGGATGTCTTCTTTGTACTGTGTGTTACAATACACCCCTCTAATCATGTTACATCATATCAATATTGTTTTTGTTTCTGTATTATGCAAAACTGTTGAATTTCTGAAGGATATGTAATCAAACTGTACTTTCCTTATATTGTTATAAGTACATACATATTTATTAAAACGTGTAGTTTTGTCTTACTTGAACAGATTTTACTTAAAACAATTACATGTACTAATTTATAATTTAGGTGCTACATATTATACAACAAAATCCCCCGTTTTCACCGACTATAGCTATTCCTGCTCCTAACTGGGTGGCTATCCTACCTACCAAAAAATCCTACCTAATTTACGTTTCACCAACAAATTTCCACTTAATTGGGACAAATCCAGCTAGGAAGATTTTTATTTGTAGGGTTGCTACATGTAAAACAAATTGATCAAAAATAGTTATTTTTTTTAAACAATGCTTACTTTATAGAGTAAATAATACAACTTAAACACAGGGATTGTATTTGAAAAATATTTAAATATTAAATATCATTACAAAAATAATTTACAGTCGTTAAATAACCGCGTATTTTTATTTTTCATATTTCACACAAATATTATTACCTAATGGCAACACTAGACTCAAGCTTGACGCATGCGCGTTTAGGGTACGTGGTAAAATGAAAATGGCGCCTAACAGTAAACATTGTTTGTATGCAAAGTGTCATGTTATGATATTGTGTTCCGTTGTGTTCTAGGACTGTTTTGGAGTTATAAAATAACCCCAGGTCGGAAAAAAACACTACCTGATTGATAAAATTCAATGTGGCGGCCGATTACGTAGTTGGGTGAAGTTTAATATGACAGATCTTACCGTTAGGTGCCCAAATCTCGTTGCCTAAGATAAGTGGGATTCCTAGCCGTTAGGTAGGTATTTTCGCGTGGTGAAACGCAAATGTGGGCTAGGTGACTTTTATCTCTGCTATTCCTCACCTAACCAGTCGGTGAAAACGGGGGAATGTCTTTTAAATACCGTTTTGAATTTAATTGTGAATTCTTATTAATATTACATACGTAGCGCATACATATTATGTAGTTTAAGTAGTAGTTGGAAAGAGTAAACAGTTTTGAATGTGCAGATACACCCGTAAGCCTTTTTGCCTGCATTTCTCTCCTTTATATTGCAGTAGGTACATTATTGTTACTCTTTTCTTTTTACTGGTGGCGTGCTCTTATTTGCTTCAATAACAATTTCCCATTGTAATGGAATACTTTGTATTAATATGTATGTAAATAATAATGATTGTATTTGTAACTAAATCACCTGCTATAGTTGTAAAGTGTAGTGACGTGTGTTTTATATCATTACACTGTGTGTGTGTCTCGATTAATGTATATACTAATCTAAAGAAAATGATAAAGTGCAAAGTAGGTGTCTAATATTGTTCTAAACAATATATAATTAGCACAGTGTGGTTCTAAGATGTTATGAGATCATGTGGATGACTGTTATGTTGTTGTTTTATGAGAAGTGGGTGAGTGATGTTAGTTGGTAACGTTAACAAACACAAATACAAAGTATGTAAGTTTCTGGTAGTTTATAATAAGGATGAAATAGTGGGTACTTTGTTTGTTCTACATGTTACATATGTTTATATTCAGATTTACTCAGTAAACTACATAGACATGAATTAAGATGTACATACTTAATATCGTTTACACGATAAAGAGTCTATGAGTTGCTTTTAAAAAGACCATTTGGGCTTGTATATACAAACCCAAATACTTCACAGTAAGTTGAAGAATGGTGCTTTAACCAGCTGCACCAGCCATCTACGTGTAGTTGTTTTCTGTGTTGGTATCTCAAGGCATCAGTATCCTGCATTGATTCCATAGTGAGAACATAGCTGGCTAGCAATAACTTTTATATAGATAATTAATTATTACTACATATTTTACAATAGATGGATAATCTGTAAGAAATCATTTGTTTGTTCTAACATTGTTTTACATATCTAATACCAAATTAGAATATCCTACATCTGTTGGTCTCCACTATTGAAGTCTATACTTTTAATTATCCATTGTAACTTTCTACTGCTATAATATAATATAATGATCCGCCACTCTTGTACAATTTCTCTGATCCTCTTTGTTATGTTGTAAGTTGGAATTAAGTGAACACGATACATGTAGCATATCAGCGATGACATTTCTCACTAGTATGTACAATACGCACTTACAATACATTTTAATGAAAATGCTCAATTTTCTATGTAGTTTGATAATGTATGTATGTATGTACTAAATGTATAATCTCTTCTGAATAGTAATATATTGAGAGAAGGTTTAGTGACAAGTAGAATGGTTAAGGGTGTAAGTATATCTACTATGTATAATATATGGGAAGGAGTAGTTTGTAGGCAAATATTAACACCCATATTGTTGTACTACTGATTTACTGAGTTTTTCATATATATACTACTAAGTTGATTGTAGACACTAACACTAGACAGTGTTAAATTACTTACATACATATATAATACTCTCATGCTGGATTTCACCAACTTCTTAGGTGAGATAATAACAGAGATACGAGCCACTTATCATTATTTTTTATACAAAATGTTTGCTAGGTGGCTCCTATCCCCGCTATTGCTCACCAAAAAAGTTGGTGAGATCTAGCATAAATCTCTCGTTATATTGTATGTGTCTGACTGATTATTTCCAATATTTCTACTCTGAGTAGCCTTGAATATTTGTAAGTGTCACTGACAACTTACAACTATTCGTACAGCGTACCTGTAGGACAGGTACGATATACGCTTTGTATTTATTTGTAGATTCCTTTTAAAGAACCAAATTAGAGTAATTTGTTTTAAAATATGTTGGTAAAATTAATTTCCTTTCATTTACATACGTATTTGGGTGTTTGAGTTTTAAATCGTTGGTGATATGGCAATATGCACCATGTGACGAAAAGTCAAATTCACACAAAAGCCAAACATGAATATTTTTTGTATGATGGTGATGAAGAATACGTGTTTTAACTTTGTATGTATTGCCATATTATTGATAAAATGTTATAGTAATTAATTTACAGGGATGTTTGAGGGAATAATATGTTGTTATTTATTGTATAAGTTTCTTGTTGTACTAGGTACTGTTATTAAGTAGAATTACAGTTACAGGTCTGCTTGGTTTTCTCCTAATGTGAGCACACTAGAGTGCGTTTATTATTACTTGGCCGCTGGTTACTTAGTAACTCTATTGAAAAATGAGACAAGTTATAATAAATACAGTATAGTCTGAGGTCTCTCTATTAGCTGTGTCTGTGTGATATCAATCCCTTGTATCTTATAATTTAATTAAAGAATTGAGTCTTAAATAAATTTTATAAATTCAGATGGTTACTTAATAAGGGGTGATTGGATAGACAAATATTTTTCTTGTATTGTCCATACTTTATAAGTTTAGTCTATTGTGACGCTGAAAATTAAATCCATTCTGGGTGTAAAAGAGAACATTTTTCCCTAATTATTGTCTCTATAAGTGCATTGATTTCTTGTTTTGTTGTGTGTTTTCGTTCAAGGAGACCTCTGAAAATATCTGCATTTGTGTTTGTAGAATTTCATTGTACAT
The DNA here is from genome assembly GCA_963576895.1 of Ceraclea dissimilis. Classification (NCBI taxonomy): domain Eukaryota; kingdom Metazoa; phylum Arthropoda; class Insecta; order Trichoptera; family Leptoceridae; genus Ceraclea; species Ceraclea dissimilis. The sequence goes on from OY756360.1 coordinate 5,875,939, forward strand.
GCGTAAGTAATTATATGACTACATATTATTGATTCTGTGTAGTCATCATCACATTTGTATCATGGTTATCTATATATACATATATATTGCTATGTATAATATCTGTGTGTATAAAAGTACTAGGTGTTTGATAGTTTTATAAAATGAATATAATAAAATGTATAGTATTATAAATCAAATGAGTTTCAATAGTGCCTCTAGATATTTGTAAGAAAAAGCTTCTGCTACTGACATGAAGATATTGGACAGGGACTAGGACTGGACGAATAAGTTATTAATGTATTGCAATAGTAGTTATTATTTATATTATAAATACATAATGCAATGTTATAAGCAAGTCTAGTATGTATAATAGACTTAGATAATTTGTCATGTTTCTCCTTTGCTCTTAAGATGTGTGAAATACAGTTTTGCAGCTAATGTTGCTTAGCAGAAATATAAGGAGGAACATTTCAAGGTTAGCAAGGGACTACAATCAAAATTTTCTTGTACAAACTTTCAAAGCTAAAAAGCTATACTAGTAAAAACTATAGGCAAAAATTATAGTTTCTTGCTAAAGTTTTTGCTAGTGCCATACAACTGATCAGATTATTGCAGGCCATTGAATACAGAACTATCGGAAGTGTATTGTATATTATATATTTTTCATACACAGTGAAACTTCTTATAATGAGTAATTCACATAACATTGTAGAATATGATTCCTTAAATGAGCAACTTTTCACAAAACTATTTGACACAGAAATGGTAAGACTTCTCTCCGTGTCACTCGCTTGTGCATTCCATGTTTACCACTGGTTCTGCAAAAAATGTTGAATCGTGTGTTGAGAAATAAGGTGGTGGCTATGAGCACCACATATTTATTCAATGTTAATGTCTGTCTCATTTTAATTATGAGAATTATCTTTGTTATCAGAAGTTCCACTATATTAGTATTGTAGTCTGTTTGGGATGAAAGTTGATGTCCTAAATCTTCTTATATTATCACAATGTATGAGAATTATCCAATTAGTACACAGCTACAATATTATTTGACAGTAGTAGTCCTCCCTAGATTCATTACGGTAATTGTACTCAGTCTCATGGTAGATGCTCGCTACGAGGCCTGACCCTATAAAACATAGAAATATTAGCATGAGATTATTTATACTGTATATACTGTAGCTCCAACTTACATAACTTTAAATATTTATTGCATGTTTTATTTTAACTTCACAATAAATATTATTTTATTGTCATTTCCTGTTTAAAGTATTTGCGTGTTACTCTAGGTATTCCATGTCATTCAATCTTTCTCTAATAGTTTAGTTCAATATTTCTTCCCTATTATCACTATTTTGTTTACCATAAGGATAAACACTTTACAATCATTAATGATTAACTACTCAACTATTATATTTTATTATCAATTGTATCTATGGATTTATTTTTTAAATCAACTGGAAGATAACCCAGCATAAGTTGGCCCTTGTGATAAATTTTATATGATTTGTCGTACCCACTTTGTTCACATGAAAAATAATGAAATAAGTAACATAAGAATCTTATTAGGTACATTATACATACAGCAGAGCCTTTATAATCCAAACATCGAAAATTTATACCCTGTACGGATGTAAGAAGCGTTTGGATTATAGTATGTAAATGTTTTGAAAGGCGTTTTTCGAAATAAAACAAAAATATTTTACATTATAATGTATTTATTTAAGTATGTATATTAGATACAAGACTATTAATCACACTTTTTTAAGGAACCCCAATATAGTGCTCTGACGAGTAGTGTTTAGTGACATAGAAAATGCTTTATCCCTTAATTTGAGACAGACTGTGTTGGTGGGATTATAGAGGCGTTCAGATTAGCTGGGGCTCGGATTATCGAAGCTCTGCTGTACATAGTATCACTGATTTACTACATAGTTAGTGTCTTGTTTCATCATGTTTTGTAGAGTAACATAATAGTTGATAATGCATGTGGTTTTTTTGTTATTTTTTCAGCTAAAAAGTTTGAATACGATCCTTCAGACAGCGAGGATGTGATGCCACTAATCCACTCACCACCTTCCCCATAGTTCCACTACATAATGTATACAATATACATACAGGATACTAAACACCACATATATGTAGTGATAGCTTTATCTCCTTGTTTGTTATTTACAATGTACCTAATTTCATTCTCATCTATAAAATATTATTTAATCATAATTGATATGTACCTATGTAATTTATTATAAAAATGATTAAAATATTGTTTGAATTTAATTACATGACTGTATTTAGTTCTTACATTATATTTATGTAGATCAGTGGTTACCAAAGTTGACTGGGTACCGACTCATCTAACAAAATTTTCCAATCTTGCGACCCACCTCTTAAGAAAAGACGGGGAGGGGGGTGTACTAGCGCCAGATTTACAATTTTTCTCGGTATAGGCACCCACTGAGTTTTCGCCGCTCTCTCCCCACCACGAAAATTTTACCTTATAAAAAACGCACAAAGAAGTTAGCGCCGCAGGCGAAATTTTTTAGAGTAAAGAGGGCATTAATATTGGTAATGCTCAGATTCCGTAGTGGCGAGTAGTGGAACCCAGGTAAGAAAGAATCCAAATCGCCGATGTATAGTGATAATATAAAGCTTTTATTAATTATTCTTTAGGGCCCGCTCAATATTCGCTCGCGGCCCACTGGTGGGCCCTTGACTCTCTAATACGCTGTACAATGATCATTCACACACAAAAGATGAGCAAGATGTAAAATATTATTATAAAAATAAAGTTTCTAATCTGCGAAATTGTAAAAAAAAATAATGTCAGGTATAACTAAGATTTTACATGAGTGTATAACTGGCATTGTTACTAATTCACTACCTATGTACTCGACTGAACTACTAATGTAGGGGCCCTTATAGTCAACCCAATACACTTCATTGTAAACTTGAGAAGCTTGTGTTGTAAACTGGAGTACGTTGAGACAAGGATTGAACCCATGCTTGACAGATTTACAGTTGAGCGCATTACTCTTTAGAATATGCAGAACGATAAATGTGAATAAAGAGAGGCAGAGGTGGATTTAGCGCAATGTGTTGAGGTAATTTGAGGAAGGAGATGAGGAATGCCCAGTTAGATGATGTGAGGAATCGAGATAGAGGACAAATAGGGAGAGCCAACCTCAAATAAATATGGGGGGAAGAGGGAGATGGGCAATTATGTATTTTTAAGTATCTTCAATAGATGGCGCTGGCAGTTAAAGGATTGAATCTGTAGTATTTAAAAAATGGTTTGAAACATTGATGCAATTGGTTAGGTCCGACATCTATTGGAGGTAATTATAAGTAACAATTTTATTACCGCATGATATTCAATAGATGGCGCTGGCAGTTAAGGGATTGAATCTGGACTATTAAAAAAGGTTTGAAACAATGATGGAATTGGGTTAGGTGCGACATCTATTGGAGGCAGTTATAAGCAGCATTTTTTATTGCCGCATGATGTTCAATAGATGGCGCTGGCAGTCAAGGGATTGAATCTGGACTATTTAAAAAAAATGTTTGAAACAATAATGCAATGGGGTTGGTGCGACATCTTTTGGAGACAATTATAAGTAGCGATTTTACTACCCCATGATTTCCAATAGATGGCGCTAGCAATTAAGGGATTGAATCTGTACTATTTAAAAAATGGTTTGAAACAACGGTGGAATGGGTTAGGTGCGACATCTATTGGAGGCAGTTATAAGCAGCATTTTTTATTGCCACATGATATTCAATAGATGGCGCTGGCAGTCAAGGGACTATTAAAAAAATGGTTTGAAACAATAATGCAATGGGGTTGGTGCGACATCTTTTGGAGACAATTATAAGTAGCGATTTTACTACCCCATGATCTCCAATAGATGGCGCTAGCAGTTAAGGGATTGAATCTGTACTATTTAAAAAATGGTTTGAAACAACGGTGGAATGGGTTAGGTGCGACATCTATTGGAGGTAGTTATAAGTAGCAATTTTATTACCGCATGATCTTCAATAGATGGCGCTCAATAGTTTTTGAGGAAGTTATAATATTTTTATTTCTGCATAGTTTTTAATAGATGGCTCTAGTTTTAACATGCGGGCCGCATTCGGCTTCCTGGGCATTTTCCTGCGGCCCGAATAAATTTTGAAAATGGCCAAATAACACGGTCCGTGCGTGTTAAAAACTATAAAATTCTGCCAGTGTTTGGAAGTATCTATAAGTGTGGACAATTATTTTCTTTGATGAAAGGGAACAGATCTCCCGCAAGATCACGATTGACGGACGCAGTTTCAAAAGGTATTCCCGCCGATAAATTCACGCCACAAATAGATAAGATAATTAAATACAAAAGATGCCAAATATCTGCCAATGACAAAGAAGAGTAAACATTATGATAAATGAAATGAATGTGGCCTGTGCGAAAATTGCTCTAAATATGAATGTAGCCAAAACAAAAACAATCAAATGAGCAACATGCCGCATAACATTCCGGTCAAGGTCAGTAGAAGAGTGATTGAGAAAGTGGATAAATATGTGTAGGTACCTGGGACATATAGCGAAGCTCGGAAAAGAGAACCAAGAAGCTGAAACAGAAAGTAGATGTGGACTTGCCTGGGCCGCATTTGGAAAACTTTCGTATATATATCCTAAAATCTCCGAAATACCCCAACTATCTGAAGAAAGGAGTTTTCGACTCATGAATTTTACCAGTTTTAACATTGGTATTGAAACAGCAGTTTTAACTAGGCGAATCACGCAAAAACTGCTGGAGAATGCTGGGTATTTCGTTGACAGACGGACAAATAGATACGAGAGAAATCCAAGGTCACCGACCTGGTAAAAACAACCATCTGCCAAAATGAAGTTGGGCAGGACACGTTGCCAGACGCTACGATTCTAGATGGACCGAAAAGATTTTCGAGTGGCAACTGGCAACCTGGAACAAGCAAACGGAGCGTTGGAAAACCTCAGGCAAGATGGTCTGACGATGTAAGACGAATCGCAGGAAGCAAGTGGAAGCAGCATGCCCAGAACACGGATCTGTGGAAAGTCAAAGGGAGGACTATGTCCAGCATTGGATTGGAATAAAAACGGCTGAGAAAGAGGAAGATCGGAAGGAAGTATTCGAGTACAAAAAGTACTTGGTATTGTAAGAAAGGATCTATTTGCGTGAATTAGTTGAATCGTGACATTTGTGACGTCTAATCAGTAAAGTACTCCTGGTTTCATATAACTTGGCCACTGGCTACATAGTAATTCTATACAAAAAGTGTGACAAGACGGATGATACGAAATAATCTATGCTCCCTATTTACGAATTATGTGTACAGGCCCATATGTTTATTTTCGTCAGTCGTTAGTCTTGTTGCTCGTTCTGTGTAGAGAGTATATGTGTTCTGTGGTTCTGTGTTTGCGAAACTCTTGAAATCTCGCGTCAAATGTCAAGTTTTGCAGAAAGTTTGCGTTCTTTTTTTAAGTTTGTGTCAACAAATAGCGACAGAACTTCTAGAAACAGAACAGAATATGAAGATTTGAATAATCGCAGTGAGTATAGGATATATATTGGATGATTATATTTTATAGGTTAAGATGTTTTGATTCTGTGTTCAACAGGTTGTTGACTCTAACTGCCTACGTATTAGCAATTATTTGTGAAAGTTTCTGAACTTACAAACTTCAGAAATACTTCTTTCTAACTTTATTACATACCATGCTATTTCAGAGTTGGCTAAACTAACAAGTAATGTATATGTAGAATATACTCACCTCATAGAGAAACTAAGATTTCATTGTTTTTCTCATTTAAATTTAATGCTTTTACTAACAGTGGGCTTGACTAAGTAACTAATAATGTTTGAATGGCCTATGAAAACAATACTTAACACGGATAAGCACTAAACTTATAACATATTCAGCTGTAACAAATAGTAGGGGATTTCTTATCGCAATCAATGCAGGGAATATGAACCCTGAGATCTAAAGTCCTTATTACAGTCAGGATATGTTAGCTCAGGATTAGATCAATGATGATATTTAATCACATATAAAATAGTAGTGTTAGTATAAATGATTGAATATTGTCATGATTTGATTTATATAGCATTCAGGGCATAGATAAGGTCAGAATATTGTTTTTACAGTTTTACACTATGTGTCATATAGATCTAATAGATATTAATATAAGTACCTATCTATTATCTATAAAATTATGTATTTCTTATCTGCTGTTTGTTCACACTGAGGTTCGTATAGGAGCGATGTCAAGTTACAAGGCCCAGAACATTCAAAACATTACCACATACCAACCAAGTGTCAATGTAACATCACACCTGTCCTGGTGACAAACAGTTGATATATGGAAAATCCATACCTATCCATACATTTGATCTTACCACAATGTGTGACATCATGAGTCCTTAGGTCACCTGGTCTCGACTTTTAGATTATTATTGGCACCTAACCTAATTTATTTATAATTTGTACAGGGTGTTTGGCTCACCACAAACGTCCCGAAGTTCAGTTAACGGAATCGACCGTTTTGCAAAAAAGTTCCGACCAAAACGGTCGATTCCGGAACTGAACTTCGGGACGTGTGTGGAGAGGCTAAGATAGATAGATACAGGTATCTTTAGGAGTGATAGTAGAGGTCATTTCGAATCTTTTGAGCCAAACTTAGCCTAGTCCAAAGTCGCACAGTTTTCGAGTTATATACTCATGTTTAACCCCGATAGCATCGTACCTTCTTAGTTCTGTCATTCTTTTTGTTACTGGAATATGTGTTTAGTCTATTCAAGTCATTAGTTTCAATCTGAAGAAACAATAATGATACAAAATATTGGATTAAAGTTTCTAGCAAGAGATATTTCAAAAACGAGTTACGACTTTGGAGGGGATTTTCGATAACAAAAAATTGTCTAATGGTTCAGAAATCTGAAGAAAACTTATCTGGTTTATTATGCTCTTTCAAATGATATGCAAAACATTATAAAAAACATTTGTTTCATAAAAATACGATACAATAAATTAAAGAGATCGCTGCTAATTTGTGCAAATTTTCATACAAATTCGGAAACAGGAAATTGAAAAGAAATGTGTTTGTTATGCAATCTGTACCCATGGCAAATATCTATGGAAATTTGCTAATATTAGAAGCAATCTTTTTAAGTTATTGTATAATATTTGTGTAAAAATTTATTAATTTTTTTGAACACACTTAAAATATATGTAACTTATCGTATTTGTCCTTGCATGATTATCGTATCAAGAACACTAAACTTGTGTTTTTAAATTATAGAATACTGTAGATTTTACAATTTTATAAAATTATTTAGGTATATAGAAAAATAAATAAAACAATTTTGTTTCCGTGCATCTTCTTACTTCTTATGTGCCTGGACACCAGGGACGGATATTCCTACAGGACAACTGGGGCGACGCCCACCCAAAAATATTACGTCCTCCCAAAAATATTACTCCACAAACGCATATAAAATTTAAGTATGTATGTATGTATCTACAGTATCTATACACAGTATGTATATGGAAGTATAACTACCAACCAACATTATACAACTTATGAATAGTATACCGTATTATATTACCGTAGGTAGTATCCTTCTCGAAGATACTACCTACCTATAATACGCTAAGATGTGACTATGAGCTATATACTATATTATTATGCAATACCATCTGGTATGGGCAACGTCGAGTCTTGCCCAGGATTTCTATAGAAAACATGACCTGCTTCATTTATGGTTTCAGTACTCGGATGTAAGAGCATCGAAGGGCAAACGTTCTGTCGCCCCTATGGGTCCCCAAATTTTATTATAAGGTTTAGTAGATGACCATAAACAAAAAGAATAGATTGAATTTCTTAGCCACAATACTATGATGATGCTTTTACTAATGCACGCTTAATATTAGTCCAAATTTTACTCCCCGGCATAGAAAGTCGCATCTAGCTACAAAAATGTGCTCACTAGACACCATCAACACATGTACGGACACCCGAAATTTCTCTATTCATCTAAATAGTTTTTTTAATTATTGTTTTTTAAACACATTTTTACCATCATTTTACAAACTTTGTTCAAACTCGATAGTTGCATAACGTTGTTACACGCGTTCGGTTAATAATTATTATATCCTATTTTATTTTCTATTTTTAGTAATATGCAATAGGTATGCAAGAGTGTTTAGTGTTGTTCTGTAATTTGATAAGAATGATAAGTTTAGTGTTTCCCTAAATTTTAAATTTTAAAGTTCAATAGGTATAATATAATACTGTTTAGTGTTGATGGTCTTTAGTATGACACGTAAAGTTTTTCTCTAAATTATAAATTTGTTTTGTTACTATTCAATACTAATATAAGGGAGTTTAAAGTTGTATTTGGTGTGATATACTTGTAAGTGTTTCTCCAGTGTTTAAATTTAATAGGTAAAGTACTTTTTTGTAAGTACGTATTATTTGTGTTTATACTGGACATATCGTAAAATCGCAATTTACGCCGACCATGAATACTGTAAAGGCTTTGCTTGGAAAATCATTACCATACGAAGATAAATTGAGTGTGAAAGTTTTGGGCCCACATCGTCCTGACTTAAAGTTAAATCAGGAATATTTGTGTAAATCTAAAGTCTATTCACGCAAATTTAATCGAAATATGTATGAAAAATACTCGTGGCTCTGTGGATGCGAGGAAAAGAACGCATTCTTCTGTTTTCCTTGCCTCATTTCCGGAATCTGGTGGAATCTGTTGGAGAACAAAATGGGGTAATTGCGATTAATTATTGTGACAACATTATTGCAAGGTCTCAAGAGCGATTTCAATTTACGGGACACCTGTCGGTACCTAAATTGTTTGTGGTAAGATTTTTCAAAGACTACCATAAAGTGTTTCCTACAAAAGACTTTACAACTACACTGTCGGAGTACCCAATTATTGATGGACGTAAATTTAAAACAGAATTAGAAGTTTTATATAGTCGGGACGATATACATTGTGCGAGTGGAGCTGTGGCCTTACTACAATTAATAGTAGAAAATAATTTAAGTGAAATATTTTCAGAGTGCGTGAAAGTACTCTCAATAATAACGACGTTGCCAATGACGACAGTTGAGAATGAGAGATGTTTCTCAACGCTCAAAAGGATCAAAACATTTTTGAAGAACACAATGGGCCAAGACAGACTTAATGCATTAGCAATGTTATCTATAGAAAAAAGACTGATTAATTCGATGAGTGATTTCAATCAGCAAGTCATAGACGTTTTTGCTCAAGGGAAGAATCGTAGGATGGATTTTATTTATAAGTGATTGATTGAAATCTTATTTATCTAGTGTTTAGTGACTTGTTTTTATTTAATAGTACTGTTGAAAGTTTTAGTTTTAAGACAGCCCAATTTAGTGGATAAATAATAATAGATAATAAACCAAGTATTTACATAAGCGTTGTTAACCAAGCACCTGATGATGGAATGAAATTAACTAATTGGTAAGTCTTTTAATTTATTTTTGTTCATCTAAAAAATGAAAATAATCAATGATAAGTACTACCAATTGCAGTTTTCGTCAATAACATTTCGTTCATATCAGGTTTACTATATATTCGTATATTGTATATTACGTACCATCTTAATGTTGCGGCTTGAAATACGTAGTGGTTTTGATCTATTTGGAAAGATAGGTATTAGAAAACGAATAGGTAGATGATGGATACATCCACCATAAAATAATCGATTGCATAAAAGTTTCAGAGAAGTATACCCCCAGGCAAAATTTATTTTAATTAGTATCTTCGATAAGTATCTGCCTGGTGACAAATTAGTATCTGTCTGGTGACTAATTGGTAAGTTTCTTACTTATTGTTAAAAAAAAATAATAATAATCATGATAAGTAGTTCCAATTGCAGTTTGCGTCAATAGCGCTTCGTTTATATCAGGTTTATATATAACATTACGTACCAAACTTAATGTTACAGCTTAAAATATGTATGGAAGACAGAAAAAGTCAAGGATGGCGCTGGTATTAGGTATTTATCGTTTTAGGTAGGTATATCGGATTTTAGTTTTGCCTCACATTGCCCTCCCATCCCCCCAACCCACGAGCCGCCACTGCTGGACACTAGAAACCTAGCCATCTTTTTCGCCTTCTTTTTGACGTCTTGATTGGCCTTTCGACTAAAATAGTAGGATAGACTGATCAAATCTACTTGACAGGAGTGCATGAGACACCGGTGTTTTTTTTAATACAAATGTGAAATTGCCTGCAAGTGGTAGCAAAACTATTGCTATCTCTATGAGGATAACCGAGGCGAAGCCTGCGATAGTAGAGTACAAGCCTACATCCGCGAATTCCATTATCACCACGAGTGGTGACGTCACCTTGTATCGGTGACAAAAACCTTGTCTCGGTGACAAACACTTGAACTACGGAATATTTTTTCCCATACAATTTAGATGGCGTAATCATCGTCAAATGTCAGTTGGGCCCGGCCTCCATGAACAATATTGTTCATAGAGGCCATGCCCAACTGAAATTTGACAATGATTATACCATGAAAATGTATGGGAAAAAATAGTTCAAGTGTTTGTCACCGATACAAGGTGACGTCACCAATCATGGTGGTGATGGAATTCGAGGATGTAGGCTTGTACTATACTATCGCTGGCTTCGGGATTCGTTAATCGTTAGGTTGGCCAGCGTGGCAACATATGCCAGCAACATAAAAATGACATTCCTCCTCACAGAGAGTACTCATACATTTGCTTAATAGTGAGTCTATACCTTTTTTATGTCCTTGGATTGGCAAACAGTTGTGACGTCATCATGGTCAAAAGTCACCTTGTCACGGCCTGTATGATAATACTATTACTGTACCTCACCTGTGAATAAATCATTACATTAGTCTTCCTAATGGTGAATACCTAGAACTACTATACCTAGTATAAAGTGACCTGCCCAGAAAGCACCCACTGCTGACTGCCCGTGATGTATTATCATTCTCTGTTATTCTGATTCAAGTAAAAGCTTTCCCCCGACCACACCTCACTATTGCATGTCCCTCCAACATTCATAAAACTCTTTAACTCTAATTGTGTTGTGACTGCCCCCTTGCTGGTTTGAGGAAATGATAAATCGTGCATTTTTCAATAACTTTTTTTACCTGAGTGAATTTAGCTACGGAACACATCATATACCTATATAGCATTTCTTTGTAAAAGTGAGCTCTGCTTATAAAACATTGTTTTTTCACATTTCTTTTTTTTTTAATTAGGTAATAATATGTAGGGCAGAATTATATTTTTTTCCAATCTTTCCATCATATAGGATGCAGGTACTTACATATATTAGGTTGGATGGTTTTGAGTAAAATGAAAATGTGATGTCAAAAATATAAGGAAAAGTTTACATATCTCAAACCATAACAGTGTCTAACTGTCTACAGTACATCAAGAGCTGTTTCATTTTACGCCGGAGTACGTCAGATACACTATTATACCTATCATTGGGAACTCGTGGGAATCGTGTTCTTAGGTAGCTTGGCGCTTGGTACCTATCTACTACCTTGTACATAAAGGACATGACAGTTACCTACGATTCTTTTTTTTAGTACCCAAATTATTTATTAATGCTGCATTTCGCCCAACTTGTTAGGTGAGGAATAGCAGAGATAGGAGCCACTTACCATTTTCTTTCCAGCCACCTAAGCTTAAATTTTGTATGAAAAATAATGATAAGTGGCTCCAGGCTCCTATCTCCCCTATTCCTCATCACAAAAGTTGGTGAAATCCGGTATAAGTCTTTTTGTTGGGCCGCATTACCAGATTTTGTACTGAGTTAGGATTTTGGGGCTACTAGTAGTGCACAGAATACAAATCTTAATTAATTTCGTCTAACACGCAATCATTCAATTGTTTAAAAGTTGCATTTAATCTATCAAAAAATATATAGGTACCCTCAAGAGTATAAAACGTCTAAGACAAGGCAGGTATCGACTTCTCCCTTAATCCATCAATTTTAGTAGAATCAGATTTAGAAATAAAAGCCCAGTTTAAGTGTGGGTATGCAATTAACCATGTTACCACACACATACAAGGTGTTTGATGTCTGGATGCTAATTCGTTAAGGTAAGGGGATCATTTAGAATCTTTGAAACAATTTGGCTTGGCATTCAATATCACGGTTTTTGAGATTTAATCGCGATTTACACTCCTTTGAATTTTCCCTGTTTTCCTCTGATATCACCTTCCAAGTAAATGGTTCCTACATATACGAGTAGATATTTGATTTTTTACGAGTATAATAGTTTATTTATTAATTTGGATACAATAATCAGAAGGTTTCTAAATATCATTTTGAAATTACGACAATCGGTTTGTGAGTTAATAAGTTACGACCTTGAAGGCTATTTTGTTTATAATATAGTAACCTTAAATTCATAAAAAAACACTAATTAAAAATATCTCTTAAAATTGTATAGGAATAATAAATGAAGACAAAAAATTAACGGTTTTAAAATAATCAAAGAGATCAGTACTCAGGTCAGTTAGTGCAAATATAAAACAAGAAAAAAATAGTTTTTTTTTCTCTATCTATTATCTAGGAAACCGTGAAATTTGGTACTAAATTGAATTTGGGTCCAAAGATTCTGAATGACCTTTTGAATCAGCGCTTGCATGGTCCAGGGTCCTGTATACTGTATAGTGTAAAATAAGATTTTTTTAAAATTATGGTTGCTTATAAAATACTCCGAGAAACGAATACAAAAAATGATACCTTAGCTTACATTTTGCATAGTAGTTCTGGTTTTTGGATATGTTATAAAGGTCGGTCCTATGATTAAGAATCCAAGTTTTCGACCTCCCAACCCTTGCGCGTTCACTAGGGCGAGCCAAATAGTGTCAAAATTTCGGTCATTTTTCAGTTTATTTATCATAACTTTTTTACAATGCATTTTAGAGAAAAACATTGTACGTAAAAGTTGTAGAGTATTAAATTCCCTGCAACTTATGTTTACAAAGTTTTTTTGTAAAATCAATATACAAGGAGTTATGCGTTACCAAAATTACAATTTTTTTCAAAAAAATGCACTTTTTTTACAATTATTTTCTTTAATTGAATATATTTCCTAAACGGTACATTTTAGAGAAAAGTGTTGTAAGTAAATGTTGTAGATCGTTCAATTTCCAATAAGTTTGATATGAAACATTTTTGTCTCGGACCAACCAAAATAGAGTTGTGATCTTCTGAAAAAATATAAGACGAACATTTTCGAAACTTTCAGTATAGTACGTATGACAATAGTAATCAGAAAAATGCAATTTAAGAAATTTTTTTTTTGGATCTTATTAAGATTGGTGTCGTGGTTTAGAATCCAAGTTTTCGACCTCCTCACTCTTGTGTGTTCACTAGGGCGAGCCGAACACTGCCGATATTTCAGTCATTTTTCAGTTTATTGATCATTATTTTTTAATTATCCATCTTAGAGTAAAAGATTGTATGTAATAATTGTACAGTATTAAATTTCTTGTAAATTAGGTTGGAAATATTTTCTTTGAAAAGCTATTATTTAAAGAATTATATAATAACAAACATATTTTTATTAAGAAAAAAAAATTTTTTTCACGATTTTTGAGTTTTTTTTCAGCACGGTACGTTTTAGCGAAAAATGTTCTTAGCAAATATTGTAGAATTTTAAATTTGCAACAAAAAATGATACTACACTTTTTTGGCTTGGACTAATAATAAAGGAGATATGCTGTCCTGAAAATTAAATATTGAGCTTAAATAAATTTTCAGGAGAGCATATCTCCTTTATTATTAGTCCAAGTCAAAAAAGTGCGGTATCATTTTTTGTTGCAAATTTAATATTCTACAATATTTGCTAAGAACATTTTTCGCTAAAACGTACCGTGCTGAAAAAAAACTCAAAAATTGTGAAAAAAATTTTTTTTCTTAATAAAAATATGTTTTTTATCATATAATTCTTTAAATAATAGCTTTTCAAAGAAAATATTTCCAACCTAATTTACAGGAAATTTGATACTGTACAATTATTACATACAATATTTTACTCTAAGATGGATAATTAAAAAATAATGATCAATAAACTGAAAAATGACTGAAATATCGGCAGTGTTCGGCTCGCCCTAGTGAACACACAAGAGTGAGGAGGTCGAAAACTTGGATTCTAAACCACGACACCAATCTTAATAAGATCCAAAAAAAAAATTTCTTAAATTGCATTTTTCTGATTACTATTGTCATACGTACTATACTGAAAGTTTCGAAAATGTTCGTCTTATATTTTTTCAGAAGATCACAACTCTATTTTGGTTGGTCCGAGACAAAAATGTTTCATATCAAACTTATTGGAAATTGAACGATCTACAACATTTACTTACAACACTTTTCTCTAAAATGTACCGTTTAGGAAATATATTCAATTAAAGAAAATAATTGTAAAAAAAGTGCATTTTTTTGAAAAAAATTGTAATTTTGGTAACGCATAACTCCTTGTATATTGATTTTACAAAAAAACTTTGTAAACATAAGTTGCAGGGAATTTAATACTCTACAACTTTTACGTACAATGTTTTTCTCTAAAATGCATTGTAAAAAAGTTATGATAAATAAACTGAAAAATGACCGAAATTTTGACACTATTTGGCTCGCCCTAGTGAACGCACAAGGGTTGGGAGGTCGAAAACTTGGATTCTTAATCACAGGACCGACCTTTATAACATATCCAAAAACCAGAACTACTATACAAAATGTAAGGTAAAAATACCCATTACCTGGACTAAAATGTTTGCGACTCGACTGGCAACCGTTATTATTATTTTTAGGTGTGGTGTATTCTTCAGAGCTTTTGTATATTTCTAGCTTTCAGAGCTTTCTCGAACAGTTTCCGGCTTGAAGAGAATGCATTAGAATATTACAACGATATACCTAGTACTTTTATTATCAGTACTTAACCAGATCCGAGAAACATCGAATTTGTTGTGGTGATTTTTTTTTTAAATTTATTTATTGCAGATTATTTAACAGAGTATATTTCGTTTCTTTATTTTATTATTTTAAGACTTTAGTGGAAAAATATTTTGTAAATGCAGAGGCAGGACTTACCAAGACACTTCTCAGTATTATCAGCCTGAAAAGTCTACGACTGACATCAGTGGCGTATATAGGCCCCTCGGGCGCTCAAGTTCATCACTTCACCCATAATTCGTCTGCGGAGCTATTCTTCTTTGTATTTTCTGCACACCAATATATATTAATACCAACCTAAAACACAACTTTTTCACTTTCATTCTCGGAAATTTTTGCCTGCGGCGCTATCGTACGTCTATCTTCAATTTCTTGTTGTCTCCACCCCCCCAATCTCCACCCCCCAAAGTCAAATATTAGATCGCCCCCCCCCCCCCCCCGAAATGAAATCCTATATTTTTTATTTATTTATTTAAACTTAAAGTAAACAACAAACACATATAAATATACAAAATGGACATAGTACAGATTATAAAAGGTTGTTTACTAGGGCGAACTTATCGCAGAACTGCGATTTCTTCCAGTTAACCCCTTATATACGCCACTGATTGACATACTCGTATAAAATCATCATCCTAATACTCGGAAACATTCACCTTGAATTGAGACTGAAGTAAATAAATAAATAAAATCTTTATTGGAATAAATATTTTCCAAATGTCGGGTTTATTGCCAGTAGTATTAGTACCAGTAGGTATTAAGAAATTTTTTTGGAATATCACTTACCTAATATGTATTAATATGTTATTATCGTTTTTTTTTTTAATTTATTAAGACTCCCCGCGCACTAGGCAGCCAGGCTGCGGCAGCCAGAATATTTGCGCAGCCAGTTAAGCAGCCAATCGACGACTATTCGAGATCCTTCATTTTTATTTTTCATTTTTTTAATAGTTCGGAACCCAAAATACATCTGGCTGCTACAGCTAGTGCGCGGAGATTGAGGCAGTGTTGCCACACTTTCAAAATACAAATCTGTATTTCAAAGTCTAGAAATCTGTATAAATCTGTATGAGGTTATAATAAGCCAAAATCTGTATAAACAGACATAAAAAGGCAAAAAATCTGTATAAATGAAATTTTAAAACAAACAAAATATGGTAGTTTATTGAAAAACTAACCTTTTTGAGAAAATAAAAGTACTAGTGCTTACATAAAATGTACTAGGTAATTTCTTTTTGTACATATTTTTACTCATTCTACAAATGAAATTTTTATCTATTTACTTATTATCAAATGACAAATGTGATCGAATCTCTTTCTTTTTTACTTTATTCTTCTGATTTATCATAGAAAATTTCCAAAATCCCAAATATCTGTATAAAACGGAGTAAAATTTGTCATCTGTATTTCTCTGTTCCCATTGCCTAAAATCTGTATAAATACAGATAAATCTGTATATATGGCAACACTGGATTGAGGGCAGCCACATACATTCGCCTACACACGCTCTGGCTGCGCGCAGCCAGCTGGCTGCAGTGCAAACAGGCCCGTCGTATTGGCTGCCGCAGCCAGGAATTCGTGGCTGCCTAGTGCGCGGGCTCCCATACAACGTCATATGTTTTAACTGGCTGCCTAGTGCGCGGGCTCCCATACAACGTCATATGTTTTAACTGGCTGCCGCAGCCTGGCTGCCTAGTGCGCGGGGGGTCTTATTTTTATGTGTTATTATTGTTTTATCGCAATAATCAGTAACTCCCATTTCCACCCTGTTCCTCCAGGGTTATCTTATGTAGGTCGGAGGGACTATATAGTCAGATATAGGTTGTACACTTTACAGGCATCATCATTGTGATTGTGTCCCCCCTTCACCTTGACGTGGGCACACCCTGGCGCGTGTAATTGACAGAAATCACAATTCTATTTTGAGACGATATTTTTTATTCGTTTAAGGGTGAGGTGTTGTTTTAATTTCTTGAAACTTACCCCCCATCGAGCTCCCTTTGCACACTGAGAAACAAATTATTAATTTTTTAAAAAGTTTTTTTTTATTTAAAAATGAATCCGGGTTTATCGAAATAAACCCAAATACACCTTTGTACACTTCACAGAAAGCTTAAAAGCTTGTGTTGTGAAGTGGAGTAAGTCGGGGATTGAACCCGCGCCCACTAGATTAACAGTCGAGCGCGTTACCTTACCATCCAGGCTACCGACCACCTCTAATCAAGTATTTTTTTTAACTTCAACATTTTTCAAATTTTCTATACGCCTTAGTTGGATAACACGTAGTTATCTTAATATACTACTTTCCATAAATAAATAGGGATTTTTTTATCAGTTCAATTCAAAAGATATTCTTACAAGTCGAAAAACAGATTTTATCTAAAAAAAGGAAAAATGATCAAAGATCTGAAAAAAGGCCCCATTTACTTTTGATATATTTCAACAGACAGACAGGGATGGAGGAGACTCCTGGATCCAGCCAAGGCCCACCCAGGGCTGTCGAGCTCATGATGATGATATTTCATCGATGGCGCTGTTGCACATAATGAGTTTGGCCTGCCGACGTGCTTATGCTTGTGCCAGGAGAATGTTGTGTGTTTTTATATACACAAGAAGTATTTGCTGTTTACCTTATTAATTATTGAGATATCTATATGTAGTCGCTATTATACTATGTAATAAAATAATATATATATATATATGTTGTGTGCTAGTGTAGGTATGTAATGTTAGATAAGGTGACCGACCGTCCTCCTTTTGGAAGAACAGTCCTCCTTTTCTAGGTTCCGTCCTCCCTCGAGAAGTGTCCTCCTTCTTTACTTTTTATCATTTTAAAGCTCATCTCTTAATCTCTGTTAATAATCTGTTAATCTCAAAACCACACGTTTTCCCATTATACTACTAGTATTACTTATAGCATATTCTGCATATTAAAATGCCATTTTATTTTTTTGATACATGTTTTATGGAAAACATTTTTGAAGAAAATAAATCAAACTATATTGCGATCTTCTTAACTGCCCCAAAAAAAATCACCTGCGGCGCTATTTACGCATTTTTATGATATATCCATTTTTTATATTTTGTCGCCGCCCCCTTGCTCAGAGGCTGGCGACGCCCATGATTCACTGTACTTTAGGAATTTTTTTCGTTTTTTGTCCTCCGTTCCATTTTTAAAAATATGGTCACCTTACGTTAGATTGTTATTCAATCTGTTAGCGGTCAGGGGTGCGCCTTAGTCCATTTGCGTGTTTCTGTTATTTTCTGATTAAAATTTTACACAGTCATTGCGTGATTGTCCATTAGAACCAAACAATAGCCTTCAGGTTTAGTATCCATACATAGTAAGACAACACAGTCTTGCCTTACCAGAACATTGTGTGATGGCTTTATTGCCATTGACTGATGTACAATGTACATATTTGTAAACACTCCATTCTTAATAAGTATTTTTATTACACAAAAATCAATAAGTAGATCAATGAATTGGTATACAACTAACTATTATAGGCGTTGAGTTAAAATATCCCTTCTTCTTCTTGGCATTATTATTCCCACATGGTGGTGGGGTCTGTCTTTCTAAGTTTTCGTCGCCACTTGGCCCCATCATGTGCATCTTCTGGTACAACGTCGCTCTACCTCATGTCCTGCCTGCATACCTCACGCCACCTGCGCTTGGGTCTTCCTCGGGACCTCCTAAATTATACCAAGTTAGTATGTCATACTCATTGTACAATGGTAAAGGTTTTCACAAAATTTTGTACAATTTTATATTGGTTTGGAGTAGCCAGTATGAGTATACGGGTCTTTAGGGAATAATTTGTCTAAGTTTCATAGAAAAATTAGGCATCGAGTTGATTAACGTAATTTAGCAAAAAGGTTATTGCATGTGTTGGAGTTCAGTTATTACATGTAACGAATTGAATATCCAGACGCTGTGAGGTGGAGAATTCATCATAGGGTGCGTCCAGTTCCAAGTTATTTTGTGCTATTAAATAAATAATAACACGAATTTCGTCTGATGCTTCAAGTAATTTGAGAATTCAGTAATGTCATACGGACCTGCACGAAACTTCTTCTGTCTCAACCGTCTCTCCACTGCTCTTTTTTCTAGTTTTCTCTTTTTGGACTTTTTTAATCCACCCACAACCTGCGACGGGGACAATATCATCGGCCCATATTTTCTTTTCGGCCGTCCTTGTCCTCTTTTAATGACCCACGGTCTCCATCTGTCTGTTCCCTGTCCGGAAAAATGAATTTTCCATTACCATTTTAATTTGGCAATGCGATATACTACACCGACAGAAACTAGTTCATTAGAATTACTTTTTAAATAGGTATTAAGGATGTTTCTAAATCTGCCTGTCGGCTTCCAGTCACAGGGTTATTATAGGAACTTAAGAGACGTTAAGTATGTTGTACGACTCGACCATTAACCAAACAAAGTTGGTAAACCCTTTTAATGTACAATGTTCTACAACTAATCATGACCACAATGGTCAACACGTTGTTTTGTACATAGGCACTTGTGATTCTCGTATATTCAATCTAATACATAAAAATCTAAGCGCACGAGGGTTCATATCTTTTCGGAAGACTTCGGGGATACTTGGTTGTTGTTCTATGTTGTAAAAAATTTCAAAGGATGCTTCCATAATTAGTTTATTGAAATTTATTACTTTAAAATTCTGAAGCTATATAATGGTGCTTTATTTGTATTTTATTTCATTTAACTCCGAATTAATTAGGCACCTAGTTATTTTACCTTCAGGGCTCTTTAGTACGCTTTTAAATATTAGTATGAAATGACTATAGTGCATTTCGCTTTGGAAGTCCCCTGGTGCAAACGTGGTTTAGTGTTGCTTTATGTGATAGTACGATATGGTTAAATTTTTTCGCTACTTTCAAATTATATTTCAGAACTGTTGTTTAAAACAATTTGCCAATTTTCGAATTGCTAGAATAAACTGGCAACATTGTTTTTCTAACTTGTGGTAGCGGCTTGAAGGGATTATCGGAGTATTTTTTTCTTTTTTTTTTTTTTTGGTCGTCCTCGCCTAAAATTTTGAATCCTGCCGTAATCAACTGATGACTATTTTTTTTTTTAGGTCGTCGTCTAAAATTTGTTGACCTTGACGCCTAAAATTTTGTCGAGCGGGGGGGGGGGGGGGGGAATTGCATTCACTATACTACATTTTCAGTTTAGTACTCAAGGCACTAGAAACGTCACTCAACATTTTGGGGGGGGCTAAGGGGCTAAAATCCCTACATTTGTTCTATATGTACTACTGTAATCCATGGTTTTGGGGGGGGGGGGGCTTCAGCCCCCTAGCCCCCCCCCCCCTAAATCCGCTAGTGGCTACTCTGTAATATTTTCGGCATTGTAGGTTACTTGTAAAAGATACAATGTGAGAATATTGGTAACCTTTGACAGCTCTTACGACAAGATTCGACAATCAGGGCTACCAACAATACAATCTAAACTCCACTTGCAGGTAATGTCAGAACGGTGGACAAGACGGATGGTACAGATAATAATTGAAGTCAGGACAAAGTTGTTATTGTTGGGGGTAGGTTCTATTGATTAAACTCACTTTATTGTTTCAATGTGGTTCTGTAGCACATATCGATATAATATTATCTCTTTTATTTATATTCAAACGTCATCCGTAGGTGTATCATATTATTTCTAACTAGTGGGTACCTACCCGTGAAAATCACGGAGGCTTGGTAAATATGTTTTTGTGTAACTACTATTACTACTCCGCACCCTTCAAAATTCCTCGAGTAAACACAGGAAGATCACAAGGCTCCGTCTTTTCCCCGTCTCTCCAATATCGTCATCAAAGTCGTAAAACCAGATTCGTATGGTCGACTTTTTTAGTTGGCACCCACCCCTGAAAGCCACGAAAGTCCTCTTACATGTCTACCTACGTATGTATATAGGTACCTGGTACTTTACACAATATAGAAGGTTGGGTACTTTAAATAGTTTTTAAATATTTGCAATCTTTACGTGCATTGTATAGGTACGTACCATATAGTATGTGTGAGAATTCTATTTTCATTTTATGTCACGTTGTATAAAATGGTACTCGATTATTTCCGCGAAAGAAATATTTCAAAACTATTTTCATTCATTGTGTCATTAGTAGGTACAATTCGATATTTCAAATTTTCATTGAAAAAAGTGAGACTTCGACGAGAATTTTTTGCCACACATGAAGGCGTCGCTGATTTAAATTTACATACATATTCATAGAACTTGCAAAAATTTCCAATGGGCAAGCGTTACATACCTACATGACTTGGATAATACCAGTATTATGTAATGGAATGATTTTTAGTTTGCTGTATAATTCTATTTTTGTCAAATTCGCATTATTAATAATGAATTCTACGGGATATTGAACCTATATTGTCCCATTGATAGTAGAAAGCTGCTACTCTATATAATACAGCTATTATGTTATTTGATAAATAAATTTACATATAGGAATGTAAAATTTTACATAAAAACTTCGATGATGTCCATTATAAAGTGAGTTAAATATATTATTTAAAAGAGCTGCTAAATTAGCAAAAGTTTTGGCAGTTATCGACAGAGTTTGGGCTTTATCTTGTTACATACGCCACAATGTCCTGAAGGCAAAATGATTGTTACGAAAGATTTAATGAAAGTATGTACCTACCTCTCTCAATTTTTTGGAATTCTTCCGAAAGTCTTTCAGAAAGTTAGTAGGTACATTTGGTTGGTGCAGTTGATTGGAATCTGGACTTCGGAGGTGCCGAGTTCGAATCTCGGCGATAACGATGTATTCTGCACTTCACGTCACAAACTTTTACCTTATTGTGAAGTGTATTTGGGTTTATTCACACACCGCCGCTCCTTTTTTTAAAAATAAACAGGGCTAGCTATAAATGTTAGGTAAATAGTGGTAGGTAAGTTTTTTTTTTAATTAAAAGGATCTGGGCTTGCATACACAAACCCAAATACTTTCCTGCACACCTTGCACTGGGCTAAAAGCCTGTATCGCAAAGTGTGGAATACATCGCCAGCGCCGGGGTTTGAACCTGGCACCTCTCGCTCGAGAGACTGCCGCCTCAACCAACTGCGCCAACCATGTACTCAGTTACTCAGCCCATTTTTTTAATGTAGCTATTTAACGATGCTATTAAGATCTGTTTGTTTTTTTTACCACCAATGTTACTTTTTTATGAATAGGCTTACATCTCAGATAAAATTAAATTTAATTGGATCTGATTGGTTACGAAATAAAAAAGTTATAGAGGCTAACAGGTAAAATTACGCTCGGCAGCACTTCTGCTGCAGCCTGTCCTGATACTGTCCAGTGTTGCCCACTTCCTGCG
Organism: Ceraclea dissimilis; assembly: GCA_963576895.1. Taxonomy (NCBI): domain Eukaryota; kingdom Metazoa; phylum Arthropoda; class Insecta; order Trichoptera; family Leptoceridae; genus Ceraclea; species Ceraclea dissimilis. The sequence goes on from OY756360.1 coordinate 5,898,316, forward strand.
TTCTAGGTCGAATCCGGGCACCCTTTTACATGGTTAATATAGGTTGACCTTGATAATAAGTTGATGTAACGATGAGCGATATTCCTGCCATATTTTGCTTACTTATTGTATTAAGTACCCACCTATACACGAAACAGTGCGTGTTGTTGAACAATAATATTAAAACTTACGTATACAAAATAAATTGTTAAAAATATGGAGAGTATTTTTTTGGCTCTACGCCTTTTATTTCCTAGATTGATATCTTCCTAGGTAAAATTATTACCTTTTTAACCCCAAAATTATCCCATGGAATTTCCTGTTCCAATTTGGCGAATAATGTGGTGTAATTTGAATAGCTTGCAACTAAAATGTTCAGAGTATGCTACCGCTCTATGACAATTGACCATCTATTTTCACTCTTTCAGTTACCGATCTTGTGAGAGAAATTTATTATGATTATGAATGATTCGAGTAATATTTCATTATGGCACATGGCCAATGATGATATGTATTTTTTATTCGTACCCAACCGGCCGCTCCTCGACTCGCCGTAGTCCGTGAATATTGTAACAGTTTTATGGAAGCTTTACTCCCACAAGTCTGGTAATTTTTAATATTGGATAGTTCATGATGTTATGTACTGAGATATTGCTTGCTTGAGTGATGGTATAGTCCGAGAGCCCGCTGCTTAATTTATGACGTATCTGTTTTTTGATCGAAATGTGGTATAAATGATAGCTTACCAATAGGGTATTACATCGCACTAGGGTTGCCTATCAAAATCCTGCCGCAACCCCCCCTGCCCCCCCCCGAAAAGGTCCCTCTTCGCGGTTTTTCGCATTTTATAGGAATATGGTAAGAGATAGGAGAAAGTAGTCAATGACAAAAATAATCCTTGCTAAATTCTCTACAAAAAATGTTAAGTCAATTTGTTCATAGGACTAGTAGTTTACCCGTAATGGCCGGTCAAAAAACAGGATATTTTTTGAAAAAAAAAAAAAAAAAAATTTTTTCTTTCACATTCTTCCACCTATTATTACTAACATTTTATGGAAAAAAACATTTTGGCCTGCGGCGCTATATCACTGGTTATTTTACGAAAATCTAAATTTTAAGAATTTTGGTCACTGAGTTTTATTGTAATAACTCCGAAATTATTAGATGTATGAACATAAATTATAGCTCGTTTTGTAGCTAAGACTATGGTAATTAATTCGTTCTCTGACTATTTTCCTGTAGCTCTTATCAATTTTCAACCAATTTAGTTTAAATACATTTTTTTTGTATTTTAAATGAATTTCGGTTTTGGACCGGCCATTGCGGGTAAACTGCTAGTTCTACGAAAAAATTGACTTAACATTTTTTGTAGAGAATTTAGCAAGAATTATTTTTGTCATTGACTACTTTCTCCTATCTCTTACCATATTCCTATAAAATGCGAAAAACCGCGAAGAGGGACCTTTTCGGGGGGGGGCAGGGGGGGTTGCGGCAAGATTTTGATAGGCAACCCTAGTGCGATGTAATACCCTATTGGTAAGCTATCATTTATACCACATTTCGATCAAAAAACAGATACGTCATAAATTAAGCAGCGGGCTCTTGGACTAGTATGATGTATATTATATTCTGGGACGGGGCCTTAGGGCTTAGTACCTAACACGAAGTCTAAATGGGCTACAGTCAAAAAGTGCAAGCATTTTTTTTAATCAATTCATTCATTAATTTCTTCATCTTATTTTACTATCTGCGAATATTTCTAGACCTTTTTTTGTCAAGTGCCTCTACCACAAGCTCAGTAGGGGCTTTCAGATCTTAAATACGACCCTGATGTTATTAATTTTATTCACAGAGCTTTGGCTTTGAGACTTGAGTACACTTATGCAATCGAAGCGAAATAATATGATCTAAAACGAGTAAGATTCGTTCCATAATACACGAAGTGGTTATTTACTGGCTTTGTTTGTAGAGGTATCCGGGTAAAATTTTGGAAAGGAGAATGCTCATTTTGTATGGGAAAAAAACCCAGGCCCGGCGCAAACGAAATGTAACTCAAATGATAGGTAATAATTAGTAATTAAATACTGCATAGGGGGCATCATCGAAATCAATGGCTTAATGGGTGAAATACCTATTTAAAGTTTTACATTGGTCACAAGAATTAATAAGAAAAGGAGCATTAAACAGTTACAATTGAGATTCAAAAGTATATAATATGATGAGTGTAAGGTAGCCTGCCTGATATTTCTTCTTTTTCATCAGCCTTGATCCCTCCACTGCCGGATGTAGGCCTAAAGGTAAATGCTCATGAACTATGTAAAAAATAAACATGTCCGGCGCAAACGCAATATGACTCAAATGATAGGTAAAAATGAGTAATTAAATACTGCATAAGAGGAATCATCGAAATCAATGGCTAAATACGTGAAATACCTGTTCAATGTTTCCCCTATACAACTTCGAATAGGTATTTCACACATTTAGCCATCGATTTCGATGATTCCTCTTGTGCAGTATTTAATTACTCATTTTTACCTATCATTTGAGTTAGGTTTTGTTTGCGCCGGACCTGATTTTTTTTACATATTTCATGAGCATTTTCCTTTCGGCTTATATCCAGCTGTGGAGGGACCAAGGCTGATAAAGAAGAAGACGAAGAGGACGGGCTACCTTATACTCATCATATACGCTTTTAGACCGCAATTGTAACTGTTTAATGCTCCTTTTCTTATATATTCGTGTGACCAATGTTAAACTTCGAATAGGTATTTCACCCATTAAGCCATTGATTTCGATGATGCCACCCATGCAGTATTTAATTACTTATTTTTACCTATCATTTGAGTTACATTTTGTTTGCGCCGGGCCTGGGTTTTTTTTTAGCATTCTCCTTTCAATGTAATATAAAATTCTCAGTGTATACTGTAAAATATACATACATGTGCTGCTGTGAAAATTTTCATTGTATGGCGTTTACCAAATTTAAATATTCACGTGGAGGCAAGTCTTGCCAACACATTTCTCACTATTATCAGCCAGAAGTCTACATGATTGGCATATAAACGCATCAAACTGAAGTATCAGTATTTTGAACTCGTCTTACAATATTGCAAGTATGAATAATTACCGATCTTTGCATGTGTACTCATTGAAATATAATATTAAGTATTAGTCTCTCTTTTGTTTTTTTTTTGTTGTTTATTGTTGTTTATAATCCGTCATTTGAACATATCATGTGAAAGATAATTATATATAAACAATCGTACATTAGTATATAAACATATAGAATTATACATCAATAGAACAGAAAATATGATCCAAGATCAATGCTGATCGGAGTGTAAAAGGTTCCGTCAATTTGTCAATACAAGACAATACATAGAACGATAATTATTCTAATCTTATTTATTTAATGTTAATAGTTATCCATACTACATGAACTCCTCTCCAGTACTCCATGAGGTCTCCTCGCATTTGACGGCAGTTCGGAGTTCAATATTTGTTATTAATCTATATGTATTGCAGTGGCGTAGCGTGGGCTTCTGCCGCCCGGAGCGGAAGTCAAATCTGCCGCCCCCGTAGGTACTTATATAAAATCCAAAATTCTCGAAAATTTTCAGGAATTACGAAGGATTTCAAGCCTGAATAGACAGCTATAATTTTGATGTTGAATATCATTTTATTGTAACTTAATTGATTTTTTAGAGTAGAAAAACTAAAATTTAGCTTCCTTAATTTTAATTTTTAAATTAAGGTCTCCCGTTTTTAGAAATTTTTGCAATGTCTATATGCCTATTGCCTATACTCCTAATGGATTTTTGAAATTATTCCCCAAAAATGCCTCCCCCTAAAAAGTGACGGCCGGGGCGGACCCTCCTCCGCCCCCCCCACCCTGCGCTGCTGATGTTTTGTGGTCTCTCAGAAACAATTTTGAATTCGTCGATGAATCGAATTATTTCACTTATCCATTAATTAGTTTCCATTATACAGGGTGTCCCAGGAAGTGCGACCAAGCGGAAGTCCAGAGATAGAGCACCTCTGGGGGTACCTAAATACCCCAATATATGTTCCGCTATTTTTTGTGGTTTTCGAGTTATCAATTTTTTTCGTATTTTTTCGCCAAACCCCGGACGTTATTGGTCACAGAGCCACTAATTATTGAGGCACATACTTGATTTTTTTTTTTCTAAAATAGGTGAATAATATACCTTGTAAATATAAAAAGAATTATGGGTCTATCTGTTACTATCACGCCATAAAAAAAATGATAAATCTCAAAATTAGTCACAATTCAAAATATTAAAAATGTTTGAGGTCGTTTTAAAAAAAATAATCATAGATAAAAAAAAACTCTAATTACTTTCAAAAACTTGCAAATTTTATAAACTATCTACCCTGTAAATATCATTGAGCGATCTCTACGGAATCATACCTAAAAATTGTTTCAATGCCAAAAAAGCGGTAACTCACGAAACGAAATTTTAATGGTTCTCCATACAAAATGTATGGGGAGAATATTTCCCAAAAAATTTCATACCTACTATTTTCATATCCGATTTTTTTGGTCTTGTAGTCGAAATCTAATGCGAACATGAAAATAGTAGGTATAAATTTATGAAATATTTTGTGTAATTTTCTTCTCATACATTTTGTATAGAGAATTATCAAATATCGTTTCGTGAGTTACCGCTTTTTTGCATTGAAACAATTTTTAGGTATGATCCCGTAGAGATCGCCCAATGAAATTTATAGGGTAGATAGTTTATAAAATTTGCAAGTCTTTGAAAGTAATTAGAATTTTTTTTTATCTATGATTATTTTTTTTAAAACGACCTCAAACATTTTTAATATTTTAAATTGTGACTAATTTTGAGATTCTTCATTTTTTTATGGCGTGATAGTAACAGATAGACCCATTATTCTTTTTATACCTACAAGGTATATTATTCACCTATTTTAGAAAAAAAAACAAGTATGTATCTTAATAATTAGTGGCTCTGTGACCAATAACGTCTTGCAAGTCAGGGTTTGGCGAAAAAATACGAAAAAAATTGATAACTCGAAAACCACAAAAAATCGCGGAACATACATTGGGGTATTTAGGTACCCCCAGAGGTGCTCTATCTCTGGACTTCCGCTTGGTCGCACTTCCTGGGACACCTGTATATTTTGTGATAACGACCCTGTTGAATAATTATGTCACTAGATGAAGCACAAATTTCTAATGAAATCCTGAATGAAACCTCAGTCCAATTAAGGGCTTGGCACCAAGAATGACGTCACACGTTTTCAACAAAATTTCCCCTCACCCCCTCTAAAAAACATCGCGGCGGCACCTTTGCTTACTACTTTGTTCAATAGATTGTGTTGCCCTACAATTCTCTCAAAATTTGAATTTAGTCTAGGAGCAAACTTTTTCTACTTTTTCGTATTTACAATTTACATCGACAGAGTGAAAGAATTTGTATTTAAATACTTAGGTACTTATACGTATATTTCGAGGAACTTGCTCGCTCGTGAATTGGGTCAGTGGTTCGGCGCGGCGAATTGTTTTCAGTCTCAGGTTCGAATACTACATAAACCGTTCTTTTTTTTTCTTTTTTTATAGCAGATTTACTATTTATTGGTCAGTCATGTCCACCATTTTTTTATTACCTATTGTAATTATTTAATTCAGTAAATTAAATTGACATTCCATTGATATAATCTTCCTTCATTACCGTTTAGCAAATGCCCAAAAACCGGATTTACATTTTTAATTACGCGAGCTAGGCATGGACAAAGCACATTGTTTCTTGTTTTTTTATTGTTGCTTATCATCCGTAGGCCCAGGACACCTGGAATCGTCATTTGAACATATCTATATTATATAAACCATAGGAAATTAACATACATACTGGCTTGTATGGCTGGATCGCTGAGAAGAATGTGTGAAAAAACGTTGAGAGATAGGATAAGTAATAAAGTGATTAGAGAGTTGAAAACGAATGTTGTGACCGAAATGAAAGTGAACAAATTGTGACCATTGGGACTTGTAGAATGAACGAAGAAAGGATAACAAAGAAAGTATACATGGGAGAAAGAAAGGGTGTAAGGAAACGCGGCCGTCCAAGAATTACAAGGCTTGACCACGTAGACCAGATTCTCAAGGACGCACGTGTTCCGAGTACAAGGTATCATAGAGAGTGTATAGCGAATTGCATGAATGTGACAGAAGCACGAAGTCTGTGTAAGGATAAGAAAGTCTGGCGATCTGTTCTCTCTGCCTACCACGCAAGGGATGCGTCGTGATGGGACAGAATAGAAAATGTTTTTATTTTTCAACTGGTCCATATAATTCTACGTAGGTACAGATCTTTGATTATTGAAGTACCTCATCAAATTATTTTTCGTCAGTATATACAAACCATTTCAAATTTGTTAAAATCATTCGTCAAAAACTTTATAATTTCAGTTCAATTCAAAATGTGAATAGTATTCTGATTTACAAAAATATTGTAACCACCAGTGGCGAAGGGTCCTGAGAATTCCATTTCCATCAAGTCACCTTTAGGATTTTTTTTTTCTAAAAACAAGCGCCACCATTATTTTAGTTTAAATTTTTTATGTTATTTTAATTTCACACCTAATTTTAATGTTTTTTTTTATTACTATACGCGAATTTATTGTATAGAGTTGATCATTATTTTTGAGTACTTTTGTGAAAATAAAAATTGATTTGGACATAATGAAAAGTTAATAATAATTTGACTATTTATTTATCGCCGTTTATTGCCTCAATATTTTAATGCACTTTATTTGACATAATTTTATAAAAAATATTAAGTATGGCTTCCATGCTACAGAAATTTACCCATTGCCCCTGCTTTTCTAACTATATGATTCAATCTTTGATTATTGAAGTACTTAATCAAATATTTTTTTGTCATACTGACGATTCAATGGAATGAAAATAATTTTAAATATATATTATGTAGGAGCGTACGTACTATGCATAATAAATATGTCATAGTTAGGTACATAACTTACCTACTTTGTAAGCGTTATAATAATTTAGGTTATAGGTATCTAATTATAATCATTATATTAGTATAATGTGACTGTTGTGTAATGTGTAAGGGTAAAAGATCCAATAATAGGAAGTTAATAAGTTTTTGAGGACATAAATAAAATAAATTAAAAAAATATTTATTGAGTTAAATGGCGGGTTTATTGCCGTCCATAGGGCCAACCCAACAGTCATGATTCCACGGTAAATTTTACTATTTTTTAACTATCTGCTTTTCTCTACGTGATATTCTCGTAATAAAATGTAATTTTTCAGTTATTTGCTCATACTCGTAACTTGAAAACACCACACCTTCGCAAATTTGCGGAATAGATTTGGTATCCTTTCTCTGATATTTACAACATCTTAGAACAAAACTACCTACATAATATGTATTAAATTGTCTACAAAATTTGTAAAATCATGTCTCTTGAGGTTTTTCGGGTAGACGAACCTGCTATTGTACCAACCACCAATTTTACAAAAATTAAGAAATTCGAGCAATGTTTTGTTGAATATTTGAGAAACTATTTCCGATATAGGTATTATTTATTATCTTGCTGTGAGGGCAGAGTAGGTCGTTATACATGCAATATTTTAGAAGATTTCTAAATATTGATATTTCAGGCACAATTATTACACTGTACTTCAGAACCTAGTCGGTTTAGTCCTTATATTTATTCATCAGCGGACCAACTCTTTATACTGCTGCATTCTTATCGAAGCGTCATGAAGTGAAAAAAATAATAGAAAATGTGACGATACAAGCTGGACTCGAACCATGTACCGTCTGTACAAGAAATAAAAACTTCCTCCCCAGTCTATTGCTGGCAATGTCGTGGGCTTCATTAAATGTGATTACATGCTAGCGTCTTAGCTAAATTATTAATTTATGAATAATGGTAAACCAAAAATAAGAAATGGAGTGGTGCGGAGAGACGTCCGTAACTCTCCAATGTTGAGAGGAGTCTGAAGTTAAATAAAAATTTCCGAAACGATATCGACTCTCTTTAAAACCATTTGCCTTACACGTAGAGTTCAAAATTGCTTGGCGCGATATATCGAACTATTTATAGCCCGTGAATGAAATCTTAGAAATAGGGTTTTTTCCATTTTTTGAGGTTAGTTTTGCTTCAATCAAAAAACCCTTACGGTTATTCCCTAGATTTTAATGTATTTTATCAATACAAAAAAAAAAAAATCTCTGCGACTTTCGGGAAGCGAGATTCTATCCTTCGGAAAAAAGGGCAGAGGTGTTTTAAACATTTTTTTTTGAGAAATCTATAAAAGATATAGAAAATCCTTTACGGTTGTTCCCTAGATAAAGGTTCAATGTATCTATCCTATTTTTTTCCGAAGCAAATCTAGTAAGGTTGTCGAGAAAACAGGTCTCCCGTTTTGTGTTTTTTTTTTTTTTTTTTTCAACTCAATACTCTGGGCCTTAAAAGTAGTTTCTGCTCCTCCCTCCCCCATAGTCACCCCTCAGTTTGAGAACCGCCGCACTAGTGTATACTGACAGCTTTCGTTGATACGATCTGAATTCGTGGAATCTATATCTATCTTTTTTTATTCTCTTTCGGCAAGGCACCCGATCGCGAGTGATATATACATCTCTATCTATCTATTTATATAAAATAAAGTCGGTTTTTTATAAGTGTTCCCATAACTCCTGCGTTTACCGACGGATTGCTGCGAAAATTTAGAATAACATTTGCGGTATACTCTGTGTTTTAACGTCGCCGGTTTTTGGAGAAAACGTTTTTCCTAAGAGATACTATGGTGGTGAGGGGATCCAAGCGTTGCGTGGGGTAATGTATCGTATCATATGAAAGGGCGTTGGAAAAGAAGTTCAGATCTTAAGTCACATTTTGTCCAACAAAAGATAAAATAATGAGTAGTAGCCACCGGCAACCAGCATAATAAAGCCAACAACTAAGGAAGCAACCAACATAAGCCAGCTTTAGGCATTTCGGTTGAATTTTCGAATGGTTATTTTAATCCATGTATTTGAAATCAATCATAAAAAGTCTGAGTTTGCGTACGCAGCTCCTATTTTCCAACTTCTCTATCCCACGTACATGTACGAGTATAATATAGAATTTAAGGTAATATGAAAGACTAAATAGGTATTTCGTTTTAAATCCACTATTTATTTATACACACAATACACACACAATTTACTTTAGATTACGCGACTAGCGTTCGAGAATTCGCACCCTCATCTTAAGGCGAGTGTGAATAAAATCTTTATGATATTATATTATGATGAGAGTGCAAATCTTCGAACACTATGTAGTCGCGAAATCTAAAGTCATTTTTGTAGGATTTTAAACTAAATATGTATTTTTGCATATTACCTTAAAAATTACTTTCACCATGTACCGACGCTATGGAATTAGTATATTATAGGTGATGCTAGATGTTCTTCGTGATTACCTTGGTTTCAGCTTGTTGGCGTATGCTTGGTTCTTATTTAAGGTGGCAGCACTGATTATGGATGCGTTTGACATTATACTGAACTGACATCTTACACAAGCGTCGTGTGTATAATTTAACTATACCTACTACTACTTCGCTCTTCAGTGTTCCTCCTTGTAACAAAGGGAGGTAATTTACAAATCTGAAATCATTCTTGTAAAGCGTTGATTTTTTACGTTTCGTAGTGTATACTGTAATGCAGTATTCCTATAACAATTCAGAATTATAACAATGTGAATGTTTCTAGAGCGTAAAGCGATCACTTAAGTCAGTCGAGGTCGGTCGTAAGCCTGACAATGTCCATCTTCAATTTTACATATATTTTTTTTAATGTTTCTGATCCATTTAATGCACATATCTAATGAAAATATGGTCTACCATATTTTTCTAATCATTATTGTTGTTAGGGTTGCCACCGAAAAATGTTCAGCATATAAATAGGTATGCATTGGATTAACAAAAAGAATACAAAACTCTATTACTTTAATAAACCAATCAATTGAGAAAATTTCTATGAGTGGTTCTTCTCGTTATTTGTCAAATTGTCTGGTCGACTGGTTTCCCTGTGTGGATTTCCAAGCTTTTCTTTTCGTATGGTTTGCTCATAGCAATACATATACAGGGTGTCCCAGGAAGTGCGACCAAGCGGAGTCCAGAGATACCCCAATATATGTTCCGGGATTTTCTATAGTTTTCGAGTACCTAATTTTTTTTTCGTATTTTTTCTCCAAACCCCGACTTGCAAGACGTTATTGGTCACAGAGACACCAATTATTGAGATACATACTTGATATATTTTTTTAGAATATGTGAATAGTATACCTTATAGATACAAAAACAATTATGGGCCTATCTGATACTATCGCGCCATACAAAAAATGTTTAGTCTCAAAATTAGTTACAATTCAAAATTGTAATAAATGATTGAGGACGTTTTAAAAAAAATAACACAATAAAATTTTTACATTTATTTTCCAAAACTTGCCAATTTTATAAACTGTTTATCCTGTAAATTTCATTTAGCTATCTCTACGGTATCACACATAAAAATTATTCTAAAGTACAAAATAGTGCTAATTCATGTAAAGAAATTTTGATGAGACTCCATACAAAATGTATGGGGTGAAAATTTCACAAAATATTCACTAATTTGAACCCAATATTTTCTACTACTACAAGATTAAAAAATTAGAATTTAAAAATAGCAGGTTTACAAATTTATGAAATTTTCATACATGTCTAAATTTACTTACATGAATTAGCACCCTTTTGTACTTTAAAATAATTTTTATGTATGATACCGTAAAATATTTTATTTTTTTTTATTCTGTGGTATTTTTTTTAAAACGTCCTTAAACATTTATTACAATTTTGAATTGTAACAAATTTTGAGATTCAAAATGTTTTATGGCCCGATAGTATCAGATAGGCCCACAATTGTTTATATTCACATATTCTAAAAAATATCAAGTAAGTATGTATTTCAATAATTGGTGTCTCTGTGACCAATAACGTCTTGCAAGTCGGGGTTTGGCAAAAAAAAAACGAAAAAAATTAATAACTTGAAAACTATAGAAAATCGCGGAACCATATTGGGGTATTTGGATACCCCCAGAGGTGCTCTCTCTCTGGACTTCCGCTTGGTCGCACTTCCAGGGACAACCTGTATAGTGTATAGAGCAAGGACTGGATTATTCTGTAAGTATTACATTACCTACCTAATTTGTGTTGTGCATTAGAATACCACCCGTACGGAAGCTAATGGCAATATCCGAAGCATAGCACGTCGGTGAGCATACTTACCTACATGGTATATCGAACTCCATTGGATGTTGTGTCGGTATAATAAACCTGGTTTGTTTCATATATTTCGCCTACTTCCTCAGTACGGCGCTGCCCGTTCTCAGTTCGCCACCGTTCCTCGCCAAGCTTTTCACTTTTTCCGCTTTCCACTATCAAAATACGGATTCATTATTATCGCGTGTTCACATAAGTTATCTTTTCGCGCCTAAAATTCCGTTTATTGTGAAAATATCTCATTGTTTGGAAATTAAAATACGCGTATAGTCGATATTCGGTTTTTAAATTTTAAATTTGAGTGTTGCAAGGGCTTAGAATTAATATTTCATTATTAAGAAGAGTGGTTGTTTATTTGTATGTTTAATTACTAAGTCTATAAAGTTATGATTGTTATATATGTGAATACTTGTATTAGCATGAAACTATTTAGATTACGGACAGAATACTTTGTAAATACACATCAGTGTTTTGTTAAAATGAAGAGCAGAATTTATAAAAAAAATGGGATTATTAATTTATTTATGTAAAATTCTACCGCATTTAGATATATTTTGGTTTGTTTATTATTTATATTGTGTTAATATATTATTTAATTAATCTGTAGATTAAATTTCACATAGTTTCAAGAATTTCATTCACTGTTTTTTGTTATTTAATGCATTCACTAATTGTTTCATATTTTTAATTATATGTTGCTTAATAAAATGTTTTACCTTCTGGTGCATTGTCTTCTTTTCTTTATCATCACATTTCATCTCATTGCATGAAGTAGAATAAAAAGTGGAATTCGTATATCGAATGCGCCGAGAATTCAAATCAACGTAATTATTTCGGGAATTTTTATAAAAAGTATTATTTTATTTCGGTCCTTAGTTTAAAAAATGATTGTTAAATGAAAATATTTTTTAAAAGAGTGCCCCACATTATTTGAATTCTCGGCGCATTTTTATACGAATTTCACTCTACATTTCCGTATATTAGGGTAATTCGTCTTTGACTCTATTGCACTTTATAATTTCTCAGTGCTTAAAGTTTTCCGAATAATTAAGTAAATTAATATTGATTATAAGTTTCCTACTACACCACTTAATTTATTGTAAGTTACTTACTTCAGATAATATATATTACTTTTTGAGAACTAATTAAATATCTCATCGCATCCTATTCTTTATTAAGTGAGCCAGCTTTTCCTAATTATCTGATATTAATTAGTGATGAACAGGGGGAAATATGGGGATGAGAATCCTCGAACATTAGTCGCGTATTACATATACGAGAAAAGTCATCTCGTGGAATTGGTTCTTTCATTTTTTCCTTTATTTTGGGTTGACTGGGAGAAATCCCCACTGGGCAATAAGTCCGCCCTTTGCATTTTTTATGTGCAGTAAAAAATACATCATTTTATTTTTATTTCATGAAATCAATAATGCTAAAAATATGAAAGCATAATTTAGTTTTTACTTATAGGTATAGAAAGTAGGCGATAAGCTCGTCCTAGTGAACACATGTCACGATATATTATTGTTTGAAATTTTAACATATTTTGTTCATTTGAAGTATGCATAAATAAATAACATGTTTTATTGAGGTATCTGTTTATCGCCTGGAAAACTTTGTAAACCCAGCATCACGATGCGAATATTTTGATATCCTAGTAGTGAGTACTAGTATACGCCCCTCCCCTCACCTGCTATGCATGTTCTCCTCGACTGGGTCAGGGACATATCCCAAGTACCTATACTCCATAATATTATCATCACATATTACAACACACGAGCATCTAGATGTTGTATAGCGTCGCGGGTATCCAATTACAGTTCGTTAATATTCAACAAAATAATCTATACCTTCCTATATATACATATAATATGTATCGATCATGGCCGTAGGCAGGGGGGCTTTTGGGGGTTTAACCCCCCTATCCCGAAATCCCTCAGCCAACCTACCGTTTTATACATATAGGAGAAGTGAATCACATATTACCACATTGGTTTTTCATCTTGTCATGTATTTTCAATAATTATTGTGAAAATCTATCAAATCACAGTTGTTTCATTAATATTTTTGCCTGCGGCGCTAATCTAATTGAAGCGAGGGTTTGTCCGTAAAAAATAAACTGAACTTTTAAACGATTCTGTACCATTTTTTGAAAAGAATTTCGTCTGCGGCGCTACTCGTTAATCATGTTGTGACCCAAAATTATAACCAGAGGTCTTACTATTGAAATCAACCGGGTTCATCAATCTACCCGTTGTCGAAAAAAATTTCTTACTTATTGTCTCTGGTCCAGAACTCGAACCTCCCCCCCCTGAAATGAACTCCTGGCTACGGCCTTGTTATCGATGGTTTTTTTAATTGAGTTATTTGTATTCCTCGAGAATGTTCGATGTGTCCTTATGCGATTGTATGTACACCTACCTATAATATTCTGGTGAATCTTGTCATCGATAATAAAATACATGGAAAATGTTGTTTGTTCTTTATAGTACGTAGTTGCCTCTCAAAGATGAAACTGGCTTTTAATAGTTGTGGTTTTTTCTATCCAGTTTTTCCTCTCTTGCCTCCACTTTGCCATTTGTTTGTGTGTGTGCATGTTTTGTGTTTGATTTGGTACAATCACTGATCACATATCTAGAATACAACTAAGTATTATGAGAGAGATATACCTATATCATTTAGGTATTAACTGAATTTTTATCTGCATCTCGCAGATGGCATACATTGAGATTTTCCTCAACGAAGGCGGGAGATATCAACATTCACATAAGTTTATTATGCTTCGGCATTTATTATTATCGGCTTTGGCTGGCTGGCCGACTCGTAAGCGTCGGAACATCCATCCTGCTCCCTCCCCAAGGGAGTTCGCATAATAAACTTTGTGAATGTTGATATCTCCCGCCTTCGTTGAGGAAAATCTCAACTAAGTATTATACTCGTATGCTATGCATACCACAAATGTGTATTTTGCATTGAGATTGTTTTACGAATTTCAAACAACCACATTGTCTTGTAGTTTTTTTAAAAAAATATTATTCAAAGTTAACAAAAATGTATTACATGACATTTTGCCTAATCCTGAGGATGATTGGCTAAAAATCTACTAGAATTTGAGTACTTTGCTTTTAGTAGAATAATGCAAAGAAGTATAAAAGTTAGCAATTATTAGTACGGTATATAATAATTATTTAATGTGGCATGTGACTAATGCATTTGATGAGAAATGTTTTATTCTTGGCTCGAGATATTTCAATACTGATGATGATCTTCAAGATATTAAATTCACCAGTACTACACATATACCTCTACGTATTGTATAGTAATATGTATGTTTCATATCGGTACCAATATATATAATGTAATGTAGACATATTGTGATTGTATAACATATTAATAGATTGAATATAAATCTTCTAGTTGGTCAGATTAACACGTGAGATATTTAGTGGGTGGTGAAAACAAAGTATTGATCAGAAAACAAACACGTGGATTTTTTTTTATGTATGTAATGCATGAAAACTTTTGAGCAGGTCAAGAACAAACTGGCAAATAATCCTAGAAATCCCAAACACATGTAGCTTTATAGCTACATTAAACGGTCCACACCATAATTACAAACCCGGAGATTTAGTATGCTGATCCGGAGCCCCGGTTTTTATATGGGGGGGGGGGGGGGGACCGGGACCCCGGGTATTTTCCTTTTTTTTTTTACTCATGACAAAAATTTCCGACCCGGAGATACACTATGCTAACCCGGAGCCCGGAGAACACCACTCAAACCCGTAGACTCCGGGTCAAACCCGGAGAGGTGGCAGCCCTAGTCGCAATGTGGTAACGGCGACCGGATTGAGACCAGAATGGTTACATGTAGGTTACACTGGTTAGTTACAACGCGTAGAAGGACAGGTACAGTGGTACCTCGGTTTTCGGTAATTTGAAAGACAATTAGGGAAATGTTTTAGCAATTTTAATTTTTATATACCAACCCCCTATTCCTTAAACAACGAGAATGGTAACATTAAAGTACTTAATGTACAGGGTGTCCCTCGTAGTGTAGTGGAGATGATCTCTGCTATGCGAGGTTAAGATCTGGGCTCGATGAACTCTCACAGCCGGGATGAAATTCATTGGCAAATGTTTCTCGAGTGTAAAGTAATCAATTGAGCCAGCCTAGGTTGTTCGTAAGCCGGACAATGTTCATCTTCAATACTGCATTGTTATAAGAAGATTGCATTATAATATTAACAAATTAGTTTAGCATTAAATCATCTAGTTTTAATATAGGTACATTTACGTAGTTAACTTCAACATGTAGGTGCCTATTTAGTACTAAATACACACGGTGCAACACAACCGTTGGATCTACCGAGGCAGGATGATAGAGGACTTCAATACCTATCGATTAAACCCCCAAATGTATGTACTTACAGCGATTTTTTGTAGTTTTCTAGTTATGTTTTTTTTGTATCACATCTTGAAATTTGGGGTTTCGCGAAAACATATGAAAAAAAAATAATAACTCAAAAACTACAAAAAATCGTGTATGAATGTAACGATGGCCCATTGGAAAATTTGGAAAGTTCTATGAATATGTATGTAAATTTAAAGCAGCGACGCCTTCGTGGGTGGCTAGAAATTTTCGTCGAAGCCTCACTTTTTGTGTCTAGACACAAACTTTTATGAATGAAAAATTTGAAATATCGAATTGAACCTTACTAATGAAGTTTTGTTGGTTTTCCGCTAATGAAACTATGAATGAAAACAGTTTTGACATATTTCTTTCGTGGAAATAATCACGTAAGTACCATTTTATATTACGTGACAGAAAATGAAAATGGAATTCTCATACAGGGTGTTTCCTTCCGTATGCAAAATCTCTTGAGAGGTGATAGAGGATGAAAAAATAAGCAAAAAAAGTTTAATGAATGCATGACCGAAAATCAACCGTTTTGGAGTTATGACCTTTTGAAAATTTAAGAGTATGAAAATTTCTCATTTTGGTTTTTTGACAAAATCTCAAAAACTACTGACTGAATTTTAATAAAATAAAACAAAAATCATAGAAAACATTATAGTCTTTCGATGTAGGTCTCAATTTATGGATTTTGCCTCATAAAATAGTGAAATTTTTGTACCCAAACTTTTTTTTTACGGAATAAATGACTTTTTTTTCCAATAAACATCAAATTTCTTAAAAAATAGCCCTATTAAGTATCCTTTTTTACATTTTAAAATGAAGTCTTAATGAGTTCTCAATAACATGAGTTAAAAAAATTACAATATTTCCCGACGGTGGGACCACAGCATCCGATCCAATGATGTCCAAACGTATAAAACGCCGCTAAGACGCATACAATCTGTAACTGATCGCTCAGTGGTATTATCTTAACCTTCTTTTGAATACGTTTGGACATCATTGGATCGGATACTATGGTCCCACCGCGACCGTCGGGAAATATTGTAATTTTTTAACTCATGTTATTGAGAACTCATTAAGGCTTTATTATAAAATGTAAAAAAGGATACTTAATGGGGTTATTTTTTTAGAAATTTGATGTTTATTGGAATAAATAGTCATTTTTTCCGTAAAAAAAAGTTTGGGTACAAAAATTTCACTATTTTATGAGGCAAAATCCATAAATTGAGACCTACATCGAAAGACTATAATGTTTTCTATGATTTTTGTTTTATTTTATTAAAATTCAGTCAGTAGTTTTTGAGATGTTGTCAAAAAACCAAAATGAGAAATTTTCATACTCTTAAATTTTCAAAAGGCCATAACTCCGAAACGGTTGATTTTCGGTCATGCATTCATTAAACTTTTTTTGCTTATTTTTTCATCCTCTATCACCCCTCAAGAGATTTTGCATACGGAAGGAAACACCCTGTATAGACTATATGGTACGTACGTATACAATGCACGTAGAGATTGCAAATCGAACTATTTAAATTACCCATTTTTATATGTTTTGTATGTATGTATCAGTGACGAAGGGTGGATTTCTGCAGAAGGGAAGCCGGGACTAACATTTCTTATTGGGTTACGTCAGATTAGACACTATTATACCTATCATTTTATCCAAAAGGTAACTCGATGGGAATCGTGTTCTTAGGTAGCTTCGCGCCTGGTAAGTATACACGTAAGATGAGTTTTGTGGCTTTCAGGGGTGGGTACCAACTAAAAAAGTCGACAATATGAATCTGGTCTGGACTTTCATGACGATATTGGAGAGACGGGGAAAAGACGGAGCCTTGTGATTTTCCTGTGTTTATTCGAGGAACTTGGATGGATGGAGTAGTAATAGTGGTTACACAAAAACATATTTAGCCAAACTTCCGTAGATGGATAGGGTAGATACCCACTAGTATTTTTATACTTTCTTACAATTACGTAAGCATATTTCATAATATAATTACTGGTATCGTAGTTTTTTTTATGTAGGTAATTAGTATAAGTAGTCGTCAACTAATATAAAGTTTTAATTAACTAGATAGATAACTAGGAGTATTATAAGTAGTACCTAGTTAGTAATATTATAATGAGCGTGATATGACTCCATTGGTTGGAGAGTTTGAACTCATATTAATTAGCGATGAATGATTCCTTACTGAAGTTCATGATTTATTATTCACGGCATGAAAGCAACTCATGATAATATATCAAAACAGTTTAATGCTGAGCTTTTACTTCGTAATCTTAAGATAGTGGGTCTCGCCAAATAGGCTATTTTTCAGAACAAATATTTTTTTTTTTTACACTTTTTGTGAACAAAGCACAGAATTATTAAGCATAAGAAATAGATTATAATATTCGCTAAGGCGAGCTTATGGACTGTAATATCTAGACTACCTTAGTATATATGCTTTGTAAAAAATAAGGTTGAACTTTTGAGTAATATTGAACTTTTTTTTGTGTATTACTGAAAGAGATCTTTCATTTTATGTATATTGTAGAGATTTCCTGATAAAAGTAAAATACCTTCAAAGAAGGTGTACTTAACTCTTTTATCGTCGTAAAGAAAAAAAATCTCTTATTGATTTTTTTTTATAATAAGGGGAAAAATTTCCCCAAAAACGAGAAAAACCCTGTTAGATCCGTAATATCGTGCATGCGATTTGAAAATGTTTGTGAAAAGACACGTGATATGTTTACGGGAGACTCCTCCTCTTAATAATACATATATTCTCTTCCTGTTTGTGAAATTGGTTACTATAGTCCAAGAGCCCGCTGCTTAATTTATGACGTATCTGTTTTTTGATCGAAACGTGGTATAAATGATAGCTTACCAATAGGGTATTACATCGCAATAGGGTTGCCTATCAAAATCTTGCCGCAACCCCCCCTGCCCCCCCCCCCCGAAAAGGTCCCTCTTTTCGGTTTTTCGCATTTTATAGGAATATGGTATGAGATAGAAGAAAGTAGTCAATGACAAAAATAATCCTTGCTAAATTCTCTACAAAAAATGTTCAATCAATTTTTTCGTAGAACTAGCAGTTTATCCGCAATGGCCGGTCCAAAACCGAAATTCATTTAAAAAACTAAAAAAATGAATTTAAACTAAATTGGTTGAATATTGATAAGAGCTACAGGAAAATAGTCAAAGAACGAATTAATTACCATAGTCTTAGCTACAAAACGAGCTATAACTTATTTTCATACATCTAATAATTTAGGAGTTATTGCAATAAAACTCTGACGAAAATTCTTAAAATTTAGTTTTTCATAAAATAACCAGCGATATAGCGCCGCAGGCCAAATATAATTTTTCCATAAAATGTTAGTGAAAATGGGTGGAAGAAAGTTAAAGAAAAAAATATATATATTTTCAAAAAATATCCTGTTTTTTGACCGGCCATTACGGGTAAACTACTAGTCCTATGAAAAAATTGACTTAGCATTTTTTGTAGAGAATTTAGCAAGGATTATTTTTGTCATTGTCTACTTTCTCCTATCTCTTACCATATTCCTACAAAATGCGAAAAACCGAAAAGAGGGACCTTTTCGGGGGGGGGGGGGTTGGCAGGGGGGGTTGCGCCAAGATTTTGATAGGCAACCCTAGTGCGATGTAATACCCTATTGGTAAGCTATCATTTGTACTACATTTCGATCAAAAAACAGATACGTCATAAATTAAGCAGCGGGCTCTCGGTCTACTAGGGAATGAGGTATTTGTAATGTGGAGCTATGTAAACCTAAGCGATACTTATCAACACGTTGGTTGCTACATATCACACATTCATGCTACAAAATACTTAGTTTTTCCACTTACTTTATTACACGTGTTTAATCTACATTACGTCCTTCAAATACTTGCGTTATTAGGTTTGGTTGGTTACATTAAAATATTATTCATAAAATTCTTTACATTTTTGTATTAGATATATAATTGTATAGAGATAGAGGACACTTGCGAGTTCATTCTGTTTACCCCGTAGGAGATATATAGCGCGAAAGAAATAAGTACAGTGATTTTATCCTAGGTCAATAAACAAATACCAACATTGTTTCTTGATTTTCGACACTCCTACTGGTGTCTTCCTCTGTCTTCCTCATAGGAAGACACCGGTGGGTGTTTATACCTCTTCTCGTGTGAATGGGAGCCTTCTCAGGCGTGTGGGATGAAAAGCAGCGCGATTCTTGTTCACCTTTCGATTTTCGAAAATTATTTTCATTCCATTTGATGGGCATGGGGTACGCCTACGCACTTATACAATTAGGCTGGCCACAAACGTCCCGAAGTTCAGTTCCGGAATCGACCGTTTTGCAAAAAGGTTCCGACCAAAACCTCTTTCTGAATTTAAAATCGGGGTGACGCTGAATTCAGAGAGAGGTTTTGATCGGAACTTTTTTGCAAAACGGTCGATTCCGGAACTGAACTTCGGGACGTGTGTGGCCAGCCTACATTGTACTAAATTTCTTAAAGAGATCGTAATGGTGTTTCGTTGTTAATAACATTACGAGATAATTATGTAAAATGATAGCTTGACATTTAGAATATTATTATTATGAACTTTCCCTGTCTCCTTCCATGTTTAGCATTTATTTTAAAATGTTTGTAGTTCCTCTTTGAGCTGATATTATTATATCACCGTGTCCCATACCATACCACGGGTATGTTGACATTTCCACTGAAAGGTTTATGTCAAAGCGTCATTATGTTCGGTTCCACTCCCATACAAATATACTTGTACAATAGATGGCGCTTATTTTACATCAAACATATCTAAACAAGTCTAAGCAAATCGTAATTAAAGCTCGCGACCCAACTATGACGTCACAGTTATTTCCCACGGCATTAAGGTTCAAAATCGCGTGAACAGTCTCATGATAGAATGGTAAAAATAGGGTTTTTCCCATTTTTTGAGGTTACTTTCGCTTCGATCAAAAACTTTTACGGTTATTCCCTAGATATAGGTTCAATGTATCTACTCTATTTTTTCCAAAGCATTCTTAGTAACGGTTGTCGAGATCTAATCAGTATGCGTGCTCTTAAGTACAAATGAATGTTTGTAAATTTGTTTCATCAACGGCCAGTACTAGGTATGACGTAGGAAATTAGTGCAGAAACTTGAAACGAGTAAAGTTACAAATAATACATTGGTGTTATCTGCAGGATCTGATGTATGCACAGCACACTGCACTGAGTACCTTCTTATCAAGTTATCTCATACACGGTGTAACACAACCGGTGGATCAACCGAAGCAGGATGATAGAGGACCTCAATACCTATCGATTTAACCCCCATGTGTGTTCAGCGATTTTTTTGTAGTTTTCGAGTTATTTTCGTATTTTTTTTTGCCAAACCCCGACTTGCAAGACGTTATTGGTCACAGAGACGCCAATTATTAAGATAATATCCTTGATTTTTTTTCTAGAATAAGTGAATAGTGTGCCTTGCAGATACAAAAGCAATTATGGGTTTATCTTATACTATAATACTATGAAAAAATGTTGAATCTCAAAATTTGTCCCAATTTCAAATTTTAATAAATGTTTGAGGACGATTTAAAAGAAATAATCACAGAATAATTTCTTTTTTAATACTTTCAAAAACTTGCTAATTTTATAAACTATCTATCTGTAAATTTCATTGAGCTATCTTTACGAAATCATACCTAAAAATTGCTCCAAAGCAAGAAGGGCGGTAACTCACGAAAATAAATTTTATCGTCCTGCTTCGGTTGATCCACCGCCACCGGTTGTGTTACACCGCGTATAGTCTCTCTACGGCTAGATTAGTAGTGGTAGTGAGTACAATAGGTTTTAGTATTACGTAAAACTGGAAAATGTCCAAAGTCGAGATGATATCATGATTATAACATAGGAACTTACTTTCCTACTTGGCAAATTATTTTAAGATTTCCACCATATGCTCTACTTTCGTTCCTCTGCGTCATTTTGTATTATTACACCATTTGTCTTTACATATTTTTGCTCTATGTACATAGTTATGTAGTGTTGAATAAGTAATTTGTACGAAGCATTTCTGACGTATTATTATATCCATGGCCTGTGCCGGGTGCCCGTACATTAAGAGTGTGCATACCGACATTTCAAAAATTTCTAAAAACGGGAGACCTTCTATCTCGACAACCGTTACTAAACATGCTTTAGAACAAAATAAGATAGATGCATTGAACCTTTATCTAGGGATTAACCGTAAAAGATTTATAATATCTTGTATAGATTTCTGAAAAAAAAATATTTAAAAACACCTCTGATCTTTTTTCCGAAAGACGGAAACTCGTTTCCCGAAAGTCGCGGAGTATAATTTTTTTTTGTACTGATAATATGCATTAATATCTAGGGAATAACCGTAAAAGTTTTTTGATAGGCGCAAAATTAACCCCAAAAAATGAAAAAAAAACGCTATTTTTACCATTTTATCATGCGATTGTCACGCGATTTTGAACCTTAATGCCGTGGGAAAAGACTGTGACATCACTCTTGGTGCCAAGCCCTTAAATGTGTATGTGGGTTAACTCCTGATTCAAAATACTGCTATTGGACTTAAAAAATTTATAGGTCAATTCTACTACCGTCTACTACTACTACTAGGTGTCTACATCCTACTGGGTCCAATTGTGTAATTATTATTATATATTTTTTGAAACACTTTATTACATTGCAATATGTAATACACAAGTTGTTATTCATAATAATAGCAAACCAAATACTATGATATATACATATTACACATATATTATAGTATGTATGTAGGATTGTTACCCAACACCCAACTTTTTCAGAACACTGAAAAATATCAAATGGGACCTATTCTGCATTCCGCGCGGAATGGTTCAGTATGAGTTACAAACTGCTAGGTTCTACTATGAGATCTATGAGATAATCGAAAAAAGGACGTCTCTTTTTATTAGTAGGCACTTAAAAAGGTATAGAATTGATCATTTTTAAATTAACGGCAACTATAGGGTGTTTTTTTAGAATAGATACACTTTTAAAATGAAATTAAACGTATTAAAATCATAGTAATGTCCATAAAAATAGCTTTATTTAAAATATTATTTTATACCATTAATGCTTAAATATGATTTTGGGCATATGTGCGCCGCGGTTGGCTCTGAGGAAGCATAATCTGGAAGTCCAACTTTCGACGACTTTCTCGAGCAGCTGAGGCCGTATATCGCTAATAACTCCGCAAATGTTGGCTTCCAAGTGATCCAATGTCTCAGGTTTATCTGTGTAGACCCCCTAGTAGACTTCACATATGCCCACAGAAAATAATCCATAGGGGTGAGATCACACGATCGTGGAGGCCGATCGAATGTTTCCCGCAATAACCCGATTGTGTCGCTCTATGTGTGGCATGTTGGCCGTTTTGTTGAAACTAAAGCTGTTGCACTTAATGCCATTTAATTAGGGAACAAAAAAATCTTGAATAATGGACCTGACTGTAACTTTCCGACCGCCAGCATCTTTGAAGAAATATGGGACAATGATTCCACACTAAACAGTGAGTTTTTGTGAATTTGACGGCGTCTCAGTAATTGCTCCTAGAAAGGAACACCCGCGCATATATTGCCCTAAATCATATTGAAACATAAATGGTAAACTCTCATCTTTCCAATGAAGCCATTTTTATGGACATTACTATGATTTTAATATGTTTAATTTCATTTTAAAAGTGTATCTATTCTAAAAAACACCCTATAGTTATTTCTAGTTCATATAATAAGTTAGTTTGTATGGAGTAAAATATAACATTTCTCATACATTTTTTCTTCTCATTCATTAAGATTATCAAGTGTCTCCTCGTGTCTGTTTTTCTCTGATATAGAATGAAAAGCTTTATTTAAAACAACAATACATTCTGTATGCTTTGTCGCCATTAGTAGTATCCTAGTTGTATATAAACTGGAACTGTTATTTTTCTTACATTTGCATTTACATTTCACGCCCTTTTCCCAGTGACTTGTTAATATCAGGAGGAGGATTGATAAATATCGCAGTTAAATAGTATGCAAGAAGAATTGCAGGAAGTGGTCGGAGATTGTCGAGGACAATATTAAAGTATATCGGAAAGAAGTGAAAAGATAGAAATCTGGATGTGATATGAACAGTATGAATTGCATTAAAGATAAGAATAATAGTTTAGTGATGAATAGAGAGGAAGCTAAGGAAATATGGAAGAATTATTTCGAGGAAGTGTATGAAAGTGGTTCGAGTTGAATGCAGTACTTTCTACGAATGTATTAAGCATGTAATGGCAGGAGATGAGGAAATCAGTGTGAATAAGATTTTAGTCCAAGAGCCCGCTGCTTAATTTATGACGTATCTGTTTTTTACTAGTCCTATGAAAAAATTGACTTAACATTTTTTGTAGAGAATTTAGCAAGGATTATTTTTGTCATTGACTACTTTCTCCTATCTCTTACCATATTCCTATAAAATGCGAAAAACCGCGAAGAGGGATTTTTCGGGAGGGGGGGGGGGGGGCAGGGGGGGGGATTGCGGCAAGATTTTGATAGGCAACCCTAGTGCGATGTAATACCCTATTGGTAAGCTATCATTTATACCACATTTCGATCAAAAAACAGATACGTCATAAATTAAGCAGCGGGCTCTCGGACTATTTTGCTTGCATTGAAGAAAAGCTGCGGAATATGAATGTGTATCTATCTATAGAGTCATCTCGTAATAAGAATCTTATTTGTACAGTTATTAATAAAATAACATATAGATACATATTGTCAAAATCTGCTAATAGTACAGTAATATGAGGAAATTGGATGGCATTTCTAGGAAAAAACTATAGACATTTTTTTCTCCATCATACTTTACGTATTTGGGGGCGCTGAATCCGAATTTCAACTTTGCCACCTCGTAAATGTGATGCGTTCTGAGATATCTCAGAAAGAAAGAGAGAAAAATGCCTTTTTTACAGACTTTGACTGATAATTCAAAAAGTATTCATTTTAGAGAAAAGAAGCTCAGGACAAGAATAAACTTCACCAAATTTCCTACAAAATGACATATAAATCTTTTTTGTGGCATAAACCGTTCAGGCGTCAGAGCGAGCTAAAATAGGGGCGTAATTTTCACCCTACAGCACAAACTATATTTGTTTGTAATTTTGCTCCCATAACTCAGAACTTGCACACTTTTAAGCAAAAATATCTAGTACGAAAATAAAGTTCATTATTTTTTCTTTAATTCATGCCACCATTGTTTCGTCGACAGGTAAACGGTCAAGGCGCTAGAGCGCATTGAAGTTCAGTATAGTACATTAGAAGCAGTTTTCACCATTATTTAAACTGATATACGAGGGTGGAGTGAAAAGTTCTCGGCCTGACGGTGAAAAACTGTGTTTTCTGGCTCAAAAATATATCTATATTTTTAAATGGTCTTCTATAAGTTCAGTGTACTTGGTCCGATGTCTCTCCGATCAGTAGATCCCGCGTCTGAGGGTAATTCTGCAAGGTCTGCAAAATAGCCATATCTACAGTTGATACCATTCTCTTCATTTGACTAAAAACGTTATCTAGCTACAATTTTTTCGATGTTTGGGGATGCTTAAAGTTAGAGGATGCCAAATCTGGTGAATGAGGTGGATATTCCCATAATTCATACTTGATAACCTTCGATTTTCCCTATGCCAAAACACTTTAATGGGCAGGTTAATTTTCTTGATGAAAGAGGATTTTTTTCTTTTGGATTCTAAGCCTTTTTTCGTGATTTTTTTTTTCAGTTGGTCCAAAATATTTGCATAATATTCTATAGTTATTGTTTTATCATTTTTAAGGCAAGGAGTAAAAAGGATTCCCTTTTTATCCCAGAAGACACTAGCCATCATCTTTTCGGGAGGTAAAATCGGCTTTGACATTTTAGTGAGGAGCCACTGGCTTCCAAGCACTGCTTTGATGGCTCTTTCAATTCTAGAGTGTAGTGATGGACCAACGTAAAATCCACAGTAAAAAATCGCTGCACAAAATTAATTGGATCCTCCTTAAAACGGCCCAAACATTGTTTCGAAATTCGTTTTGAATTTGTTTTTGGTTAGTATTCAACAAATGCGGCAGCCGATTTTCAGAGAGGGTTTTCATATTTAATCATTGACGTAAAGTGAGTCCAACTTTTTCTTATGATATGCCTAGGACCTCAGCTATCTCATGCACCTTTAGTCGCCGATCGTCCAATAGCATATTGCGCACCTGCACAGCATTTTCCCTTGTGATAGCAATTTTCGGCCGTTTTTCACGTGGATCATGTTCAAGAGAAATACGACCATGTTTGAATTTGGTCGCCATTTTTTTCACTATGAAAACGAAGAAGAAGGATCCTAGTTCACCTTTATTAACTTTTGGTGAATTTCCGTTGGCGATAAACTGTCCAAAATGAAGAATCTGTAACAGCACGATAGTCCGGTTTATCCATTTCAACAAAACATCTCCGACACGTCTACTTCCAAATGCCGTTAAATGAAAACTATTCGACAGATCGAGCTGAAATTTGTCGTATATTGTTTTCAGACACGTATCATCGTAACAGTAAATTTTTTTTTTGGTAGCAATGCTGCTTCTACCTTAGGCCGAGAACTTTTCACTCCACCCTCGTATAACGATCAAAAAATACTTAATTGTACTGAATGCACTCAAAAATACAAGGGCCAAGGCTGTAATATTCACATTTTAAGGTTTGCCACCACTTAATAGTGCTGCGTTGATATGAATATCAGAATAACTCAGAAACAATAGTTATTTCTTTGTTTTTTGTTCATATATTGAAAATAAAAAACTTTATAGAAATTATTGTAACAAAAAAGAGAACTACATTAAATTATCTATAAGTTATGCCTACAACACTTTTTAATCAGATGAACCATTCAAGAGCCAGAGCGCATTCAAATTTAACCAAAATTTAAAAACGTCCAAATCCTTTACTTTCTATTATTTCCCGCCTACAACTAAGAAGGTAGGTATTATTTGTTTATTATTATTAAGTTTTCCCATGCAATAGTGAATATAATCTTGTAGACTTTTGCAGCGCGATGAATCCATATCTTCGTTTTTGGTTCTTCGGGTTTCCTTACTGCCGAACCGAAGATGGCAGTAGTATCGCTGCCGAAAGCTCGCTTATTCAACCACTCTACACGCAGTAAAGAAACCCGAAGAACCAAAAACGAAGATGTTAATTAAAACCTTTAGAATCTAGAGATTTTCAAAAGCTTGCTATTGTATTGTTATTTTAGCTTAATGGAACAGGATGTATGCATCACATAGGTATTTTTTATGTTAACTGAAAATCAATATACGCAATTAACCTTCTTGGTTTTATAGTTTTGCCCATTCCTTTCTCATATACTCGTACAGTGCGTTTTCTATATCTTGGCCGCCGGCGGACATTAGCTGCAACTGGGGTTGCAAGATTGTATTGTTGGTAGCCCTGATTGTCAAATATTATCATTATAGGTGTCAGTCGTCCGTAATTTTTCCCCATTGCATTTTTTGCAACTATAAATGGTCTATAATGCTAAAAACTTTACCGAGTACCGCTAGAGAAAAAAAATTAAAGGTGAGCTGTTTTGCCTGCTGGAAATGGAAAATAATAGCCCGCTAATCCCTTAAACCGCCATCACAAGTTTGAAAAACGACGTTGCCAGTTTATTCTAACAATCAAAAATTGTTTTTTTTTAAACAACAGTTCTGAAATAAAATTTGAAGGTTGCGATAAAATATAACCATATCATTATTACATCTAACAACATTTAACTTAATTTCAATTTTGCTCTCGTGAAACTTCTAAAGAAGAAAACAGACTCTCTGTTTTCTTTTGCCAATAATGTTGTATTATTGTTATTTTCAATTCAATTTCCATTTCGAAATTCTAGTTGTTTTTGTGTAATTTTATCCAACGTAAGAAATTACTGTCGTACCTACCAGTGGCGAAGTTTGACGTTTTTTAGTAGTGAACTCGGAGCAAGGATTAAGACCTTCCGTCCCCCATGCGTTGAAGAATGACAATAATTATAATAATAGTAGGTATGTTACTTCGTTTTCTTTGAAGATCCTTGATAATAAGAACACCCAGCCCTTCTCTACAACTTTTCTCAAAACTAAATCATTCGCACTTAAACATAAAACATGCGCAATCAACATTATACATTACAATGAATTTGAACAAAAACAGCACCTAATTGGTACTATTTTTGTAGTAAGTATTAAATTTAAACCTAATATTATACTTCACTGTTTTACTGAATCAAAAAAATATATCAATAATTCAATTCAGATACGGTTCAATAATTCACAGTTCTGTTGTTGTCCACCTAACTGGGTAAAGCCCGCACTAAGGTGGACCAGAAGATAACTTGATGGGAATCGGATTGTCAGGTGTCGATTGCGAATGATGGGTAGGTACCTACTCAGTTAGAGAAATGTTTTACTACTGTTATTGATTAACCATTACTGATGTTGTTAGTCGATAAATCATAGCCTATTTAAAAATCTACGGCTACGTTTATGTACACTTGTATGGCAGACGGAGTTTTTATCGTCACCTCGTGGAAAAACCATTATTAATTTATAGAATCTGTAAACATTGTAACTCCTTCCTTCAATCCATAATGATATGTTACAGTATGTATGTCAGTGGCGTATATAGGGGGGCCGAGGGGGCCCGCCCCCCCCCCCCCCCGAACCCCCCGAAATGTTGAACAATTCTTTGAAAAACGTTATTTTAAAACATGAAAGTTACTCAAGTTCATCACATCACCCATTATTCAAAAAAATTTCGCCTGCGGCGCTACTTTTCTTTGTATTTTCTGCACACAATATTGATATCAACCTAAAACACGACCATTTTCACTTACATTCACGAAAAAATTTTGCCTGCGGCGCTACTACATTTTTTTTACTATACGTGTACCATCAAATTTTGTTTCCTCCACCCCCCCAAAGTCAAATATTAGATCGGGCCCCCCCCCCGAAATGAAATCCTATATACGCCACTGATGTATGTGATTGTATGTAGGTGAGTGTAACAGTTAATAAAATAACGTTAACATCTTAGGCTATAAACGCATGCGACATGCGAAATATATATTAACGAACCGTAACAATAGAGTAATAAACAAAGTATTAATGTTCCTGAAACGTTCCCGAAATAATAAATAGAAATATTACAGTTTAATCAAACGTTACGGGATTCAATGTACATAACAGTAGACAAATTTAAATACGGATGCTACAGTTGCTGCAGCGACCTCTGGACGTAACTACCATTTGTCATCTATATCATCATCAGCACTCACTCGTCCAGTGTTTAACATAGGCTTCCCTTTCCAACTTCCATACTTCCCTATTCATCGCCAGTCTGTGCCACTGCTGTCCTGCCACGTTCTTGATGTCATCAGACCATCTCGCACGTGGTCTGCTTGGATTTCTGTAGCCGGCTCTCGGTCGCCATTACAGGTTTCGCTCGGTCCATCTGCCATCCGTAGTTCTTATGATGTGACCAGCTCAGTTCCATTTTAATGATGCCGTTCTATGTGCCACGTCCGTGACCTTTGTCTTGTCTCTGATCCACTCATTTCATTTTCTATCCCGCAAACTAATGTTATTTTTATAATATATAGTGTATAATTTCCAGCAATCAGAATACAATATCGCAAAAGGGTTTGAATCTTGCATCTTCCGATCCAGAAACTGTTCCATAGTGGCCAAAATTGATAATCACTAATCGTAAAATTGCCTCAGAAAAGAACAGATGGTTTGTATCAGTGTTATTTTTCACACGTCTAGAAAATTATAATATTGTAATGGGTATTTGGTTGTTGATATTTGAATAGATACATGTTTTATGTTACTTTCTATTCCACTTAGTAACATAGAGAGACCTTGACCTTTACTAATATTTTCATTCCATAATATAAAACACATTAGGGTTTACAAAGACTGACTATTCAGTATTCCCTCACGGTTTGACAAGACGTCTATACTTTATTGGAATATATTATAATGCATTGTTTGCTATTACATTATACTTATTTCCGCTAGTGGTCTTCTACAAATGATGATTCCAAACATTACCAACATTTTCATGCCGATATGCAGAATCGTTTAGTACTATTTCCTGTTTTCTAAACTAACCGGAAGTATCCAATATCATTATCCGAGGTCAATTTTGGATTTTTAAATGGGAAGGGATAGGGAGATTTGGATATTATGTTGGGTATCGTTAGATAGGTCATTTAAATATGAATATATTTTTTCAGTAAAAAGGGTTCGATATTTCTTTCCGTTATCGACTTAATGCTTCACAAAAAGTGACCCCGATGATACATTTTTTATAGTTTATTTTTAAAACGCTAAATGATAGCCATGAAGGCTTCTCAAAATATGTTTCAAACCCGCTATTAGTGCTAATGCTAATGATGTTACAAGCCACCCTTATTTACAATAATATATCAAAAGTTGACACGGACTTATCTACTACTGGTTGGCCAAATAAAAATGAAGATTTTTAAAGAATGATTTTTACTTAAACACCAAGGATCTTTTTAATACTACTACTAGCTTCAAGCTGTGTATGTAACGTAGGTGTAGGCACCTAGGTACATTATCTAGTCTTCTAATCTATACATTCTGTAATATACCAGAGCTAAACAATGTGTTTCTATAAAAGATGTTGTGTAATTTTTTACGTGGATATTCATTTGTTCCTTCCCGTCTTGACTTTTACGCAACCTTTTTAACGCTTTCCCTGTAGAATGGATTATCGTAATATTACTTTAACAATACCTGTAAGTACTAAATGTTAAATACGTACAACACAATATATCATTTACCTAACATTCCAGGTTGCTTGCCATGTTTTAAAGGGTGCTAGTACTATACCTATTGTATACTCACCATTTATTTATTTATCGTAAGGCCAACATCACGCCTATATCATTTGTCAAAATCAAAGTGTCATGTCAAAGTGTAAAAAAAATATTAAAAGCGCAGAGTGAATTGCTTGTCAGACTCTTCAATCTGGATTATACATATTATATATATTATACTCACTATCTCCTTGTGTTCCATCTATCCCTGACGACGCGTCTCTTGTGGGGTAGGCGGAAATGACGGAACACTAGACTTTCTTCCGTCTTGGCTTCCGTCATATACATATACATGTAATTTGTCATATAGGATCTCCTGCTTCTCTGTTCGACTTGGTCTATTCACTATTTAGGTCACCCTCGGACAGCCGCACTTTCTCATTCATAAATATATATTTTGTCATCATTCATTCTCTCAACATGGTCAGATCATCTAAGCTTGTTTCCTTTTATTGTGGTCACTACTCATACTACACCCGGGTTGACTGTAAGATATTGCTTTTGCAATAAGTCCGCCTTTTGGCAGAACCGTTGTCTTGTTTTTGTAACTATGCATAATTTTCTTTGCCCAATAAAGATTTATTTATCACACCCCTCTTACAGTCATTCATCTCTCTAATGCTGACGCCACATGATCTTCATGGGTCGCGTCCGAGTGGTGTTCGTAAGTAAAAAGGTGTGTGGATTGAATATTTGTCTTGACGTGTACGTAGCCGACGGTTGACGCCATTTTACTCATGAACACCGTTTGCTCGGAACTCGGACGGGCGTGTGGCTGGAGCATAACAACATGGTTTCTTATTAATTGATTGGATATTTATTTTGTAGAACTGCATTATTAATTCAATGTTGACACTATAGTATGTGTCTGATTTCTACTTACATTTTTGTGTTTTGGTTTTACACTTTGATTATTGAAGTACCTAATCAAATTATTTTCATACTACTGACGTTTTACATGTTTCAGTGTTGGAAATTTTCAAAAGTAAAAATAAAAAATGAATAGGTTGTCTACACAGCTAACTGGTGACAATAACAATTTTTCACTGATGACACGGTGTTTTAATTCGGGAAGAGATTGTAAATTAATTGAATGTTAGAGATAAACTGATGATTTGGGGTGAAAAAGGAGTGTTATGACGGTATAGTTGTGGTGATAGTTTTTGAGAATGGCCTAACAAGCCGAAACATGTAAAACCAAAACACAAATATGTAAGTAGAACTCAGACACGTAGGTACTATAGTGCTAACATTGAATGAATCCTTTCTTATGTTGCCTTTTGTAATTCTCTCAATTGTAACATTCAGGTTTTACCATTCGTGCTATACGTTAGCCATCGTTTAAAGCTATTTTAAGAATTAGACGGACAGTGAAACTTTCTGGGAACGTAAAGTTTGCTTTTAAAAAACTGCTACAAATTGTGGTGAATTATTTAGTATCGTGTGTAATAAATAATGAAAGCTGGTATGTAGCGTATTGGATATCCGGAAGGTCATCAGTCATTTTAATAGAAAGTTTGACGTATATGGATGCTTCCTTACTGTATGTGCGACACTAACCACTAAACAATATACGATACAGGTACACCCAGTTCGCTCCTCATGTGAAAGACATTATCATATTATACTACACCTTCCTAAAGTAGTGCCTTATAATGAGTTTATTTTTCGATATCCCCTTCTTGATTGTTAACAAATAGGTAACTTTCATTCTTTCCGTAGAAAAAAGTGTACCTTGATAAATACGAGTAGGTATACCATTTAAGTCCGCAATATGAAGAGACACTTTTACAATACACTTTTACAAATCGTCCTTAGGCCCTATGTAAGCACTTGGACTCGTCAATTTTACATAATATACATGCTTAATGATAAGTGTCGTAAATAACACATAACAATATCATAAACAATATTACAAACAATAAGTTCATTACTAACAGAATGTAGAGGGTTCTGTTATTAATACGTCATTACAAAATAAAAATAATAATGCTAGTTGGTTGGCATCCATGCGATCGTCCAACATTTCGTCTACACTATAAAAGGCTTCATTGACGAGATACGCCTTCGCCTCTCTCTTGAATTAAGTCACAGATATGGTGGCATTTCACTCTCGGGTAATTTATTGAATAGCCTCACACTGAGACAAACGAAACTCTTGGATAACATTTGAAGTCTATGCTTAATTGGTCTATTATTAATTATTATTATTGCCTCTTGTGGAGTAGTTACGGTAGTCTTCATTTAAAGGAGTATTTGGTAAATTTTTAAATGCAAATAATAGACATTCGTATGCTGGGCATTGTGAGAATTATTATGAATTATGTAGTCTTTCAACTGATGTATGGTATAAGATATATTATACTCTGAAAACATTGTTCCTTGGGTGGCAATCGAACCCACAACCTACGGCTGTGAATCAATGATTCTCACCATTATGCCACTAGCCGTATAAGGCATCCTGTGACGAATGGCAATTACATATGTAAAGTTGACAGACTACATAGTACATAATCGTTAAAATAATAACTCGGAATGCCGTAAACCCACTTTTCGCTGATATTAACATTTATGTCACTATGTGTGTATGTAGTGTTTCCCAGGGTACATTTTCTAACAATCACTATAGATTATTGCATGGCTATTGGCCAGATCAACAAGACGAGACTGCATCACGTAAGTACTTACTACCAACCTAACATGCGTGAAACAATTAAATTTATAGAAGTTCACGTTCCTATACTCTACAGAAATTAATTAACTCAGGCATGGTTATGTGATGCGCTCGTTTAAGATTCGTGTGCCAAGTAACAATTTATTTAGCTCCTAGATTGCTGTTAGAACCGTTCTAGAACTGTATTAGAAACAATTTAGGTGCTACATTGTTGGCCGACTGCTTTGTTATAACTGTTAGGTGAAGGATGTCGGGGGATGACGGGGGGATGCCCACAGTTGTTTAAAGGTAAATTAAACTAATGTGCAGGTGAAGGTCTTATGTGTGTTAATAACAATCCGTCGATTCCAACGTAAATTTGATTTAAAGATGAAACAAAATAAGACTTTGGAGTTTGGTGTACATACAATATCTTACTAGTACTTGTAATTTTCATTTTTTTTTATGTTCTGTCCACATCACTGAGTAGAATGTCTGGGCTGAGCTCTTGTTGTTCATAATGTAACTCGCACTCATCAAAGACATTAAAAAATACTCACACTGCTCTAGCTTTTTTATCATTCGTGCTTTTTATATTAACTTTTTACATATGTATGGTTATGGTTGTTTTGTGAAATTAACAGAGGGAGGAAAGTTTTAGTACCTACTCACAACATAGAAATAATCGAAATATACTCATACTTTACAACATTGTACTTGAACATATCAAATCATCGACAGAACTCAAAACAAGGATGGCGACGACTGGATGGATACTCCGGAGTGGTAACTGATGCCTGATAATCCTGCAGCTGAGTCCGGGCACCCTGTCCAATCAACCAGGATCAAAAGTCCACCTTCCAGACACGCCAGTGAAGATTGGCCTGTGACTAGCCCCCTGTCTTCCATTGCTACAGCTGATTGGGTGACTGTCAGTCCTATTTCATCTTTCGAGACCATGTCTGGAAGTCCTCTATCGTCCAGTGCTTCTTCAGCGGAGAGAGTGCGGGCTAAAGTATCTACTCTCCAGCCGACTTTCGATTCTCCAGGAAGCCCTCCGCCCGTAAGACCTCCGAGGCGTGCAGAGTTGGAGTTGAAATGCTTAGGAGTCCTGGACGCTCCAGCACCGTTGCCTATATCTCCACAACCTTTCCCTACAGCTCCATCGCCACCGTCAAATAAAAATGGAGGCGAACCGTCATCACCACACCAAGGTAATTCTTTATATTCTTTATTTTTTAATAACCTTGTATAGTGATTTTTCTTCTCTATCATTATGTTGTATGTTTGTTCCAATGTTTTGTCTTCATTATTATACCTTTATTATTGGGCATGGTTTGACACTCTTCTACACACTTGAATCTATGAGCATTAAGTGGTTAGTCTTTATATTATACAAGAAGCTGAAGATTACGTGCATTTACTTTCGTTATACTTGTAATAGTTTATAGTTCGTTATAGTGTAATGCTTGTAGATACTGCAGCCTACTGAATATATTGTATTTCTTCAGTTATTGCGAAGGTAGCTAATTGTTATCCAACATCACGTAAGGGAGTATACTTATTAAATTTTCCGTATTAATTCTACAACTTACTTTAATATGGTTTCCCTTTAGTTTCCACTCTGGCATCGTCGCGCTCGTCGGAATCATTGTACCACTAGGTCGCATACAAATCACCAATACACTTTTAGTAGAATAATTCAGAAACCATATAATAGACGCTATTTTAATTATCCTCTTTATATACTAAAATGTTAGTTCAAATTCTTATATTCGTGTACGCTGTTGTCTGTTTGCTTTTCTATTTCGTTCGTATGATAGATTTGTGTTTCATTTACCAAGAGTTAAAAGCTTTGCGTTATGAAAACGAAGCCAAAACTCAATCTTAATAAATATCGTTTATGAATATGAAGACAGGGACTTGAGGCTAATGACAATGTTATATTTGATGTGAGTCTTATTAAATCTGGAGTACGATTGTAAAAGAGTACGATTGTATTCAGTGGTATGATTAATATGGTGTTGATCGAAATGGCGTCAGATTAACTGACTTGGAATATTCAATACGCTCGCTTTATAGGTAAGTCGCTATATTCCTTACTGAGTAATCCATTTTTTTTTTTATTCATTCTTGTCTTAACCTCCTTGGATAAGGACACTGAAGGAATGTAATTTAGGGGTGGGATTTGCCAGGGGGCTTCCTTAAGGCTAACCCTGGGCCCACCTCTTAATAAGATTTGCCTAGAAGTGCGGGTAAAGAGGTCGCTATAATTGGGCCTGAGCTACCCGGGGATGTGGAGCGCCTTAAGCCCCCGGGATTTTCCTTCAATTATTCATTCTTGTAAATTCTACCGCTACTTATTATTATTATAAGTATAACATAAATTTCAATTTGATTTTTTTTATACCCGGCGACGCCCCGCGGCGGTTGAAAAATCTCTGTTACCGCTCGATATGTTTGATATTATCTTATTTTGAATTTTAGTCTTTTGTTCACCCTAAACTGGCATTTAGCCTAGAGGGGTAACACAATATTATGTTATACAGGGTGTCCCGTAAATCAACGTCATCCCATGGAGGGGTGATAGACCAGCTCATAAGCTATCAGAAAATCGAAATATGACCTTAGTAAAAATCGCTCATTCTCGAGATATCGGCACTTTCTTGTTTTTCGTGAAATTCGACACCTTTGATCAGTTTTAAGATCGCCACGGTCACAAAATTCTATATTCTAGGATTATTTTTTTTTATTTGTAATCCTGAATAAGTCGGCTATTTGACTACAGTTCAAAATAAAACTTCTTACGCCACCATTTTGAAAAAAAGAACATCGTTTCCGCCTCTCGAGTTTTTTGTTTTTTATTAGCAAATTTCGACCCCTTTACACTGCAAATATTTAGTACTACATTAAGCTGGCAAATTATATTAAAAACTTCCTCATTTAGTGTAGTTTTAAAAAAGGTACAAAAATGGATATAGTTCCCTTTACAAAAAAAGAGATTCCTGTTTTACTTCAAAAGGACCTCATTATAAAAAAAAATCAAATGAAGGGTTATAGCTTCCTTATGTCCAATATCTGGACAAGTGATAGAGGATGAAAAAATATGAAAAAAATGTTTATGAAATGCACGTCGAAAAATCAACCGTTTTGGAGTTATGGCTTTTTGAAAATTGTTAAGTATGAAATGGAGAATGCTCATTTTGTATGGAAAAAAAACCCAGGCCCGGCGCAAACGAAATGTAACTCAAATGATAGGTAATTATTAGTAATTAAATACTGCATAGGGGGCATCATCGAAATCAATGGCTTAAGGGGTGAAATACCTATTCAAAGTATTACAGGGGTCACACAAATATATAAGAAAAGGAGCATTAAACAGTTACAATTACGATTCAAAAGTATATAATATGACAAGTGTAAGGTAGCCCGTCTGATTTTTCTTCTTTTTCATCAGCCTTGGTCCCTCCTCAGCTGGATAAAGGCTCAAAGGACAATTCTCATGAATTATGTAAAAAATAAATATGTCCGGCGCAAACGCAACGTGACTCAAATGATAGGTAAAAATGAGTAATTTTATACTGCATGGGTGGCATCATCGAAATCAATGGCTAAATGCGTGAAATACCTATTTAAACTAAATTCACGAGACAAGAAATTGCATAATTTCAGGAATTTTAGGTTGAAAGAACTTAAAAAAATATATTATTTCTCAGTTCCATATAGCAGTGGAGGGACCAAGGCTGATGATGATGATGAAGAAGAAAACGGACTACCTTATATTTAACATATTATTTACTTTTGAATCGCAATTGTAACTGTTTAATGCTCCTTTTCCTATATATATTCGTGTGGCCACTGTAAAACTTCGAATAGGTATTTCACCCATTACGCCATTGATTTCGATGATGCCACCTATGCAGTATTTCATTACTCATTTTTAACTATCAATTGAAATATATTTCGTTTGCGCCGGGCCTGGGTTTTTTATGAGCATTCTCCTTTCTCATTTGGGTTTTTTGACTATAACTCATAAACCACCAACTCGATTTTGACAAAATAAATTTAAAATCATTGTAAATAATGTAGACTTGCGATAAAGTTCCTAATTTGCAGCCTTTTCATCTAAATTTTGTGAAAATTCTGTTAAGAAACATGTATTTTTGTGAAATAATTATATTTTTTTACAGAATTTTCACTAGATTCTGAGGAAAAGGCCACAAATTAAGATCTTCATCGAAAGCCTAATTTATCGCCTATGAATTTCAATTTGTTTTGTCAAAATCGAGTTGGTGGTTTATGAGTTATAGTCAAAAAACCCAAATGAGAAATTTTCATACTTAACAATTTTCAAAAGGCCATAACACCAAAACGGTTGATTTTTCGACATGCATTTCATAAACTTTTTTTCATATTTTTTCATCCTCTATCACTTGTCCAAATATTGGACATAAGGACCCTTCATTGATTTTTTTTTATAATGAGGTCCTTTTGAAGTAAAACAGGAATATCTTTTTTTGTAAAGGGAACTATATCCATTTTTGTACCTTTTTTAAAACTACACTAAATGAGGAAGTTTTTAATATAATTTGCCAGCTTAATGTAGTACTAAATATTTGCAGTGTAAAGGGGTCGAAATTTGCTAATAAAAAACAAAAAACTCGAGAGGCGGAAACGATGTTCTTTTTTTCAAAATGGTGGCGTAAGAAGTTTTATTTTGAACTGTAGTCAAATAGCCGACTTATTCAGGATTACAAATAAAAAAAAATAATCCTAGAATATTGAATTTTGTGACCGTGGCGATCGAAAAACTGATCGAAGGTGTCGAATTTCACGAAAAACAAAAAAGTGCCGATATCTCGAGAATGAGCGATTTTTACTAAGGTCATATTTCGATTTTCTGATAGCTTATGAGCTGGTCTATCACCCCTCCATGGGATGACGTTGATTTACGGGACATCCTGTATAATATGATTGGTTGCAATCAATGTTCCACGTATAGCTATTTTTAATTAAGAGATGTTCTTTTCTTACTAGCGCCTACGGAGTACATATCAAATAACCGTACCTAAAATAATTAGTACCATTGTGAACTTGCAACTACCATTTGTTACTACATACTTTCTCCTTTGTTTTTTAACAGTTTCATCGATTTCTATAAAATAATGTATGTATTAAAAGGATAAAACCCCAATAGCATCCTTGCTTTAATCATGGTCTTTTTACTATTATATAAAAATACAAGTCCAGTTTTTTGACGTTTCCAGTGTATAACGTCCGCAAAAAGTTTCCTGTATTGTTTCTACTCCATTTTTACGAATTACGTATGTAACTTTATTATTTAAACGGAATAAAAACCTTTGTGAGAACGTATAGTATTTACCCACCAGAAGAATATAAATGTGAAATAACATCAGTTCTGACTTTCTGAGATTTCCGTATTATACATATTAACTATTATCCTCGTTGTTATCCTACGTAACGTACAAAATAAATAGTTTGTGTTTTTGTAAAAAAATTGACTTAAAAAATGTTTTCACTTTGTGTACGTCATTGGTTTTTAAAGTTAGGGGCGTGACAACGTGTGAAGGGGGGGGGGGGCGAAAGGATTCAAAACTAATAGGTACCTATTGTCTTTAAGCCTCCCGACCCATCTATGACGTCACGGTAATTTACCACCAAAAAAACTCCTCTACGTTGCTCATCACATATACGAGGGAGGGCTGAGAACTTCGCGACCTTGAAAAAAAAATGTACCGGAGTATGGTTGGATTTTTTGATTATGTTTTAATATAATCTGTTCGAAGTTGAATACACTTTTGCTAGCCATCTTTCAAAGCTAGGATCCTAGCTTTATAGAAGAAATTGTGAAGGTCTTCAAAATATGGCTCCGCATCGACGGCAACACCGTTAACTGAGTCAAAAAAATATATGTCGAGATTTTTTTGAGCTCAGGGATGAGGGGAAGGTCTGATGATTCCATTTTAGGAGAATAAGGCAGATGGTTCACCAACTGGAAGCCAATGGCATGCAATTTGGCTATTGAAACGTTGCTCGGTGAACTGGCTCAGTGTCATGGTGAAAGATCACGACTTTGGTCAATTTTCCAGGTTTTTCCGGATTGGAAATTGCTTGCAATTGGATTATTAGATTAGCATAGCTCTCCCCATTTCTCTTTTTGCCCTTTGTCTAATAGCCTATTGTAATGCTAGCCTTAAATTCCCAAAAAAACGAATGCCCACACTTTTGCAGTTGACAAAGGTGACATCGATTTCTTTGGAGACAAAAATTACCATGCCGCCACTATTTTGATTATTCTTTGGGCTCTGTTAGGTCCAGGTCTCATCTTTGGTGACAAAACGTGTAAAAAAAAATTCAGGATCAGCTTCAAACCTGGCCAAAAATTCCCATGAAAATCGAAAACAAGCACATGTTTCTACGACCGTAAAAAGGAGTTAAAAGCGTTGGCACCCAGGGAACAGAAAGTTTATAAAAGACCTGTTCAGAAGTTAACGTGAACTCTTCTCATTCACATAAGACCATTAGGATCTCTGCTATCTCCCAAGTACTAATTTGGTGACCTTTCTAAACCGCATCCACGATTTTATCGACATTTTTCGGACCTACTGCAGTTTATCGCCTTCAACTGCGAGGGTTTTGTTCAATACCAATAATATTATTGACATGATTTTCTGTGTATATTTTTCGTAGTATTTTCTTGTTTTTTTATACCTGAGAGTCTTGTTTGTTTTTACTGTTTTTACTATTATTATTAATGTTTATTATTATTTATTACAAGTTATTATTTATTGCAATTTGCTGAATTGTATAAATTTGAGATATTTTAAAAATTTTAGGTACTACATATCAGTGTGGGAATGAATTGAGATGTTGATACATATGAATAATTATAAATACTTAGTACCCATTCTTATCTTATTTTATATATTTTATTGATTTTAATATTTTATTATGTTTTTATACTGTCATGCTGTGGGAAAATTTGTGTGTTATTTTTGAAAGATGCGTTTTTTTTGTTTGCGGTTTATAAAGGTTATTATCTATGTATATATATTATACTTACTTAATATTTTTTGTTCACATATTTGAATCGAAGATTGTTTTTTTTTGTTGTAATTACTTGGGTGTTATTGTTTGAATTTGATTATTTTAATGGTGTTATAATGATGTGTTTGTCTGTTGTATGTAAATGGCTTACGCCGTATATGAATAAATAAATAAATACCTTGCTGACCACGTTTAAAATGCTTTACCCACTTTTTAACCACCGCATACGATAGAGCAGACTCCAATTCTATATTCCACATCTTTTTGAAACTTTTTTTTTATGTACAGCTTGTGATAATAAAACATTTTGTCATGGATCACGGTTGAAAATTTCTCATTTTCACAAAAATCTCATACACGACGAATTCAAAATGGTGCCAACAGTGCCACTTTTGTGCTATTGGTGCCAAATTTTGCAAGTAGCTTTAGAAAGGTTCTAATTATCCATATCAATAATAAACTGGAACCGGCCAGTACATTTTTTGCTCAAGGCCGCGGAGTTTTCAGCCCTCCCTCGTATCTATGTGTGTTCTGATAAGTGATTTCAGGGGAAGCTTGGGGGAGGCGTGAGTGGTAACAGCTTGGGAACCCATGGTGTACGTAGAGGTGTGAAAAAAGTTGTTGTGTAATTTTGATTCTTAAGAGTATGCATATCGACATTTCAATAATTTCTAAAAACGGGAGACCTTATATCTCGACAACCGTTACTAAATATGCTTTGGAACAAAATAGGGTAGATGCATTGAATCTAGGGAATAACCGTGAAAGATTTTTTATATCTTGTATAGATTTCTCAAAAAAACATGTTCAAAACACCTCTGATCTTTTTTCTGAAAGACGGAAACTCGTTTCTCGAAAGTCGTAGAGTATTTTTTTTTGTACTGTTAATATGCATTAAAATCTAAAGAATAACCGTAAAAGTTTTTTGATAGACGCAAAATTAACCCTAAAAATGGAAAAAAAACGCTCTTTTTACCATTTTATGATGCGATTGTTCACGCGATTTTGAACCTTAATGCCATGGGAAATGACCTTTACGTCAATCTTGGTACCAAGCCCTTAATGCATTAAATCAACGGAAATTCAAGTAGACAGAACTGGAACTTTAGTTACTTTTTAACTATACGAGTATATTATGTTGTCACTAACTTGGACTTAGCGTTGGACTGTAGTACGTTGATACTGTGTATTTTCAATGTAGTACGTTGATACTGTGTATGTCATATGATTCCTATGTCTTATATTGCTATACAGTTGTTCGTCAGGCGATTGTTTACGGTCGAACACCATCATTATATGGATCGCAAAAAATGGGAAACCCAATATATTCCTACACACCATTATTTGGAAAAGTTTTCAAGAATAAATGTAAATATTTCATGTAAGTCCTATAGTTACCAAATTCTCGTATTTTCCAGTACAACAACTATTCGTGGACGATCTGAACATGATTCAGATCGTCCACGAATAGTTATTTTTCAGTAGTTGAGTGTTACGTATTCTTTAATGTAAGTTGGTACTGGTAAATATTTTGTTGATACATTATAGGTAAGTACGAATATAGTAAATTTAAAGTGAAGAAGAATATACTGGAATGTGGCCCAGATCTGCTGTCGGTAAAGTTTCATACATTCAGTATAATGGCATTATACTTGTGAAACTGTTGCCAATATTTTCAATTTGATTATTTACAGTTGCAACGTATTTTTAGATATTATTGTTGAAGTTAAATTCATTTTGGATTTGTTTATTATTTGTCTACAATCGACATTCAGATAAATAGATTTTAAAAAACTTCTTCTTCTTCATTAGCCTTCTTCCCTCCACTGCTGGATATAGGCCTCTTCCAACCGTTTTCACTCGTCTCCGCTCTGACCTTTCCGCATCCAGGTTCCCCCAGCGATTTGGACAATGTCATCGGTTCATCTCTTTGGTGGCCTTCTGACGCTCCTTCTATCTGTTTACAACTATTAGTGCAAAATCATTATATCGGACATTATCAAATTTTATGTACTTACCTCTGACAAAAAAGGCTGATGTGCACTGGCTTTGAATCAATTGTTTATGGTTAAATAAACATTTCTTCACGGAAATAGTTACACATTTTACAAATGTGCTCAATTTCTTACACATAAAATGTACAATTTCATAATTTGTCTTGAAAAAAAAACACTATTTTAGAAGACTTTTTATAAAGTTGTCATTTTTATTTTCTAGTAAAATGACTGTCCCGCGCCTTTCCCATACAAATGTCCGTTTTTGTAACAAAATTTTGTATGCATATTTATTGTATACAAGCGGATATTTGTATGGGAATGAAATAGGACAGCCGTTTTACTTTGAAAAATTCTTTTAAAATTGTGATTTCTAAAAAAGGCGATAAACACCTCTAATCTTTTTTCCGAAAGACAGCAACTCGTTCCTCGAAAGTCGCAGAGATTTTTATGTATCAATAATATATGCAGTAAAATTTAGGGAATGACGGTACAAGTTTTTTTTAATGAAGCGAAATTAATCCCAAAAAGTAAAAAAAAAAAGCTATATGTAAATTTTATCATGCGATTGTTCATGCGATTTTGAACTTTAACGCCGCGGGAAATGATCGTAACATATTTTTTTTCCTGCTAGGTCAGGGGACCATTTATCCCCTGCGACCAGAGTAGATCTACTGTGACACCCTTCAATGTTACATCTCGTCTTCAAGGCTGACGTGTCTCATGTAGCTCACGATCTGTCTTGGTGCGAGTAGTCTTGCCTTCTCGCAGTTCAGTAGGGGCCCTTCAAGAATGCGACATCTTTTGTGAGCGAGTGCCTCACAGTTACAGAGGATGTGCATAGGTGTTTCGTTGTCCTCTGAACATCTTATATTTAATCTTAGATTAGCTTCTAATTTCTTATTTATTGGCGATATAATATTGACTAAACTTGTACAACCTAATTAGGTCGCTTCTTCTTCTTCTTCTTTCGTATGCATGCGACCATTGTACAAGTTATCTAGGAGTCATAGCTCCGCGTCAATGTTCCGTAAGTAATCTATTGCCCTTGGCGTCACCTTGTGGATTTCCTCAAGAACCCCCGCAAACTTCTTATTAGGACACCTCTCTACTATATGGTCAACAGTCTCGATCTGGCCACATTCACAAAGGGGATGGTCCCTCTTGCCCCATTTATGGAGTAAGGTCATTAGGTCGCTGTTTGAGCTATATAAATACTCGATGTCCAATCTATTTATTTATTTAAGTAAAAATATTACACTCTTCGGCATTACAGCGCTCAGCCTTTGCGCCGAAGAGTGCACACAGAACAAGTTTCGAACAAAACAATAATAAACACGAAAAAAAAACAACACAACATACTAGTAAAAGAAGGCAATTAACCCTGGTAGGTATCACAATATCATTATAACAATACATGAACAATATCACCATATGAAGAAAACAAAAAGAAACAAGCTATCGAAACTGAAAAAAAAACATTATTTCTATGTGTATTCAGTGTTTGTGGTGTACTTATGAAATAAATAAAATAAACAGAATCTACAGACTGGGGTGTCTGACATAGTGACATCACAGTTGGATCCCTAGCTTTAATTAAAATGTATGCCTCATCCACATGCTGTCCGACCTTCCACGAGTCCCGCGCGAATGAGTAAAAAGGCGTTAACCGTCGGTTACGTATGCAGTTCAAGACAATCACCTCGTCCGTACGTCCTTTTACTCATTCACACAAAACTCGTGGAGGGACGCCGAGCGTGAAGCGGCCGCATACCAATTACTTTAATATTCATGTTGGCTGTACACAATGTCATAATTTATTATATTCCAGTTATAACCTACCAATGTTGTCCATTCAAATTAATTTAAAAGCTTTCAGTTTGTTTATGAATGTGATTGATATAGTTTGTATTATGATATACCTACAAATAGGTATGTAAACACGTAATAAAGGCTTGGTACGTAATGTTTGTACCAATGTACCGACGTATTATTATTAGGG
Organism: Ceraclea dissimilis; assembly: GCA_963576895.1. NCBI lineage: Eukaryota > Metazoa > Arthropoda > Insecta > Trichoptera > Leptoceridae > Ceraclea > Ceraclea dissimilis. The sequence goes on from OY756360.1 coordinate 5,942,679, forward strand.
TTGCCAGATGTCCGGTTTTGGACCGGACAATTACATCTGTCCGGTCGAAAAAATCTTGGAAAATCGGACAAAGGACTGTCCGGTTTTTTTTGGTCGGACCCAGTAAGTTCAACACACACAGCAAGTATAGACTTATCAGTGACCTATTTTTCATAAAGTCCTTCAAGGGAATACAATCTTGATTTTTTTCTTGAAAAAAGGATCTGGGCTTGCATACACAAACCCAAATACTTTTCTGCACACCTTGCACTAGGCTAAAAGCCTGTATCGCAAAGTGTGGAATACATCGCCAGCGTCGGGGTTCGAACCTGGCACCTCCCGCTCGAGAGACTGCCGCCTCAACCAACTGCGCCAACCATGTACTCTATTACATTATCATACATTATCATCTTCTTATTTTTTATATGTAGTAGGCACCTACATTCCTTGTGAAAACATGAGTAGGTATACAAAATAATAGGTGTCATTTTTTTCCTTAAAGTGGCATCCGCCCGATCACGAGTGATATTGCAGGTTGCAATTTTTTTCAGAATATAAAATTCGTCTACTTCGCAAACATCGTTTTGGACAACTTTCATAAACATATTTTTTATATTTACTTATGGGAAAATATCAATCTTCAGAGCTATTATCAATACAAATTTCACCTGCCGCGCAAATGCATGCATGTCTGAAAAATATTTTTTTGAAAAGGGGGGGGGGAGGGGCAAAATTTTAATATTACCGGTTATTTTATTCAACATATCTGGCAACCCTAATTATTATTATATTACTGATTCTAAAATAGGGTTCGAGATGAAAATTTTGTTCATTAACAATTTCATGTTATTCAATGCTATTCATGCTTTTCATGCTAAAATTTAATATATTCAATTTAATATAAACAAAAGTTTTACTGAATGAAAACATCAAAATTTGAGTTTGCCGTCAGCAAGACTCGACGTTCTGTGGTTTTAAGGGCTTGGCACCAAGAATGACGTCACAGTCTTTTCCCACGGCATTAAGGTTCAAAATCGCGTGACAATCGCATGATAAAATGGTAAGAATAGCGTTTTTTCCATTTTTTGGGGTTAATTTTGCGTCTATCAAAAAACTTTTACGGTTATTCCCTAGATAAAGGTTCAATGCATCTACCCTATTTTGTTCCAAAGCATATTTAGTAACGGCTATCGAGATAGAAGGTCTCCCGTTTTTACAAATTTTTTAAATGTTGGTATGCGTACTCTTAACTAATTAATTGCATAAAATAATAAGGAAGTTCTGAAATAAACCTATAAAAAAACGAGAAGGTAAATTTGTTCACAATCTATACATAGTTATTTTATATTTTTATATCTTTTTTTTTACTAGTTTCACACACCACCGTCATTCATCTGTAAGCATGACGTAGTGATGGAGTTACACAACTATATTGAGAGCAGAACTCAGTTTAGACGGAGGATTTTTGTTGGTAAATCACATCGAATATTTGTTTTTCCCCAGTCCCAGTAGAGTTTGCATAAATCACATTTGGTCTAGGTCTAGTAGAAATAGTTTGTTCCTGTCGCAGCTTGTTAGTCTGATATGGTTAGTATGTATAAATGTATGAAAATAATTTTATTTGGTACTTCGATAATCAAAGGTATGTATGTAGTATGTACATGTGTAGGTTGGTACCAGGGCCTCCAAGCCACGATACTTGTACTATGAATATTATTTTTTTTAGGTAAGTACTGCACTTTTTTCTTTCTAACATAGATGGCGTTATATATGGTTTGCGACACGGATAATTTGATGGAAATTAGGTAAGTTCTTAGGTGAACGGATAATTAAAATTTTGAAATTCAGGAAAAACTTTTGTTTTTTTTTTCAATTTTTGACACATTGAAATGTCAAATTGTGCGATTAATGGCGTATCTCCAATTTGTTTCAATTTATATTGATAAAAGTGGTATTAAATTTGTTTAAGATTTAGTTAATTCCGTAAAGTTTTACGATTGTTGTGTGACAAATATTTTAAAAACCAATGGCGTGCTGTATTTTACCTAGGTATATTGATTACGTGTTTTTAACATTAGTCGTCGTGGAAAATGCCGTCGATAAGATTTTCTTACATTTGCATATTACATTCGTAATTTTCATCAGTAGATTTGGGTTCTTATTACATTGCATCTTGGTATAATACCTATTTTATAGTGATATAAAGAGAAATATTGTGAAAACTACATATTATCAAAGTTCATATGTAGGAAAATAAATACCAATTTGTAATTCAGTTTTTCAATTCTCTAAAACCCTTGCAAAAATAACTAATATTTAAAATAGTTAATAATAATACCTACCTGTGTAATTAACCATATAGCATGAAAGATATTAATTTGATATTTTTATGTTTACGAATATACAAAATTCCATATTTATATCCAAAACATATAATAATAAACATAAAATAATATCTTTCACAATCATTCAACACTACCAACATTTTTATGCCTGTTTAAACTTATGTAAAAAAATCTAACATTATCATTTGTATTGCTTTGTACCTATTCTACTTTCATTTTTTACATCATATGTTGCATTTGTACTCTCTTGTATTAAACATAAATGAAGCAGGCAAAAAAATATCAAGAGTAGTTAGATGTTATTACCAGGTAGGTGAATATTATAGGAAAAGAGGAACAATAATTAATTTTGAAATTCCCGCCTACTAGGCCACTTATTTACTTGCTAACATAGATGGCAGTTTATTTAGTATCGTTTTTTTAGTTCCTGGGGTGGTTTCTATAGGTACTATATATTATTATTCTATGGTTGGTACATGTTGTGTAATTACTAATTATTATACCCACCGGTTTTGAAAGTTTTATTTGAGTAACACCACCCATTTGTAAATTTTAAATAAGTATTTATACCTACCTTGTGTTCATGCGAATTCCTGTATAAGTAATTCAGTGGCGTAACTAGGGAATCTCTGATAAAATAAAATCTCTGAATTTACTAAAGTAATTTAAAAAATCCATTAAATTTCAAATATCTTATGAAAAAAATTGCCTGCGGCGCTACGATTGAATCTTTTCAAGTATTTTTTACTTCACAAAAAATAAACAAGATTTTAGATACAACCTATACTTTATGTGACAAAAATTTCGCTACTTGCATAGTCGTTTGCTCTATATTATAGAAAGTTAACCAGGTTCGTCATTTCACTCACTTGTTTAAAAAATTGCGCTCTTTTTGTGCAATTTTTGTATCCTATTTTATAGCGCATTTTTTGTGAAACGTAGGTAGGTACTTACTTACTTTTTCTATGTTTATATTTGAAGATAATGAACAAAACTTTGTAGTTTTATTTGTAGTTACGCACCCCTATTTATTGCCATCTGTGTCACGAATTTGCGTTCGTATGGAGTCATAAGGGCGATACAAGACGTTTTTCGCAATTATCTCAGTTTCATAATTTTGATTTATACGCGGTTCTTCCTTAGGACGACAGAACATCTTAGGTTTATTTGCGAAATAATGATGCTTACGGAATTTGTTTTTATCCGTATGGCTGACTGACGACATACCTTCATCAAATGTATATAAGAGTATTAGTAGTAAACTTTCAGTAGGTAGACATTTTTCAGTAGTGAGCTTCTCCAGCAATTCTGTTTCAGGAGGAGAGTATTATGTGTACCATTTCCTCCACAACAAATGATATTCGTCTAACGCTTTAGGGTTTTTTACGATATTTCCATGTTTTTTCCTAAAAATTTTTTCGAGTTTCTCTATTTTTGCTCAATAAACGTCATTATAAATAAATAAATTTTTATTATACAGAAAAACACACATATATACAAATTACAAATAGGTCACTCCACTAGGCAATGCCTGTCTCGGAGTGACAAGTAAACAATCATACATCATCACTCTCAATCAAATCAGGCACTCAACAATCTCACTATTCTCAATCAAACTAACACTATAAACAATTTCAGGTATATGCAGACACACACACAAAGCTACAATATAAATATACATAAACACTAGTATACAATTAAACAAACAGACACGCAATCTACAGGCAAACACACTAAAACACAACAAGTCCATCACCATTATTACTACAACTATAGGGTACCAACCCGTGAAAATCACGGAGGCTTGCTTAAATATGTTTTTGTGTAACCACCTATTACTATTCCACCCTTCAAAGTTCACGGAGAAAGATCACAAGAATCCGTCTTTTCCCCGTCTCTCCAATATCGTCATGAAAGTCTTAAGACCAGGGTCACGTTCTGTATCAGTTAAAATTCACTCGGCGATTCGCTCGATTGTTTATGGTTCTATTGTTCGCCGTTCTTTCATCAGTGCGTTTCACTCGGTTGTGCGAGTCTCGCTCGCCACAGATAATAGAATGGTCCGCACGTGCAGTTTACTCACTCTTATTAACACGCGATATGTCTATCCCTTTCTACCAAAGAAGAGTGGTGATGTTAACTCCCTAAAATACGATGATCTGCCATTACCAAATTCGACAAGAAAACTCTACAGCCCGCGCATCGACTCCATTCTGACCACAGACAAAAATGTAAACACAAAGAGCACAACTACACCCAGAGATATTGTTGCCACCGTCACTGTTGTCGAGCCGATTTCATCAACGTTACTTAACGACTCAGGTCTAAGTAAGGACTTAACAAAATATATTGATGCCAAATTCGAATTGTTTTTCAACAACATATCGTCAAGATTTGACGAGGTGATTAAGAACGTCGACGACAAATACAATGGAATCATGGAATCATTAAATTACTATATAAAAAAAGTTGATGAATTCGAAATAGCCATGAAGGAGAAAGATAAAAGTTTCAACAAGCTGAAGGCTGAACACGAACAAGTACTATTACGCATAAATGAAATAGAACAACGCACCACTATCTTGGACAACCAAGCTAATGACGCGGAGCAGAGGGCGCGGCGCTGCAACTTGGAAATGCAAAATATAACGGAACGAAAAGGAGAGAATCTGATTGACATATGCAAATCACTGGCCGTTAGAATAGGAGTCACCGTGACTCAAGGAGACATTGTGGCAGTACATCGTGTAAATCACAGCGCAGCTATGCAAGACCGCCCAAAAAATATAGTCATCAAATTTTCCCAATCGAAAACCAGAGATGCTTTTTTAGCGGCAGCAAAACTCAAGCGCGGAGTGACGACAGACGACATCGGTATACCAGACAAGAAGAGACAAATCTACATCACGGAACATCTCACTTTAAGAACAAAACTGTTATACAGGGATGCACGGATGAAGTCCAAATCAAAGAAATGGAAATTTACATGGGTAAAAAATGCCAGAATCTACGTACGAAAAGACGTCGGCGAGCCAGCGATTGCGATCTCTTCAACAACCGACCTAGAGAAAATAATCTAAATTTCAATTTAAGTACCCATCGCAAATATCCTAAAATCCTTCACTACCTCACCATTTCCTATCCTTACCATAGAGTCAGTCTTGTCGGTTTTGTGTCCCGCATACTTTGCAGGGCGTGGCGGAGACATGTTAAAATGTCACTAGAATTATTTAAACATTTAGATTTTCAATACACACAGGCACTTTAAAACTTTATTATCAGAACTGTAGGGGGCTCAAGAGCAAAACGGACACTTTCCGCACTAATGTTATCGTCAATGGCTTTGACGTTGTTCTCCTCACTGAAACCTGGCTCAAAGATGGAGTTCACGATAATGAACTATTTGGAGATGACTACATCGTTTACCGCAGGGATAGAAATCTTGAAACGACCAATAAAAAAGACGGAGGAGGAGTTATGATCGCTGTGCTACGCACCCTTCATTGCACACGAGAACCAGAGTGGGAGACGGCCGGCGAGGACCTATTCATTACACTCCAACTGTTGTCCAAGAATAGCAGACAGAAAAAGGTAAGTGTTATAATTGGAGTTACTTATTTGTCGTCCCCCTCACCCCTCAGTGATTACGAAAGACACTTTGATAGCATTTCGAACAAATCTGTGCAAAATGATCAAAACAAGTATATGTGCTTCATAGGCGACTATAATTTACCAACGATAAAATGGACTGGGAGCGACGACAGTAAGACGGCTCGTATTCAATCTCAGAGTGGTACAGCGGCTCAGCTCCTTGTGGAGACGATGTCATTCCTCAATGTAAATCAATATAACCTGGTTTATAATTACTATAATGCAATTTTAGACTTAGTACTGTCCGATCTCCCATGTCGTGTTGTCCATTGTGATTCCCCACTAGTACCTGAGGATAAACACCATCCTTCACTTCTAATTGATATTCCCCTTGTTGTTGAAACTCATTTAGACACCAATACCACACTTAAATACAACTTTTATAAAGCTAACTTTGACGAAATAAACCATCGACTAAACAGTGTAGACTGGAATGACTTGCTCGACCATGCTGAGGTTGACGACGCGGTGAACAAATTCTATGAAGTATTTCTATCTATCATTGACGAATTTACCCCCAAAAAGGTGCCAAAGTCCTCAAAGTTCCCAATATGGTATAAAAAAGCAACGATCACCCTCGCCAAAATGAAAGCCAAATATTGGAACTTATGGAAAAAATACAATAACGACAATGACTATGCTATATTTTCCAACTGTAGATCTAGACTCAAAGCGGCGCATAAAATTGACCACAGAAACTATGTAAGTAACATAGAACAATCTTTAAAGACCAATACTAAACCTTTTTTTTCATATGTAAATAACATGAAATCCTCCAACAATTATCCCAAGAACATGCATTACAATGACACAACCTCAAATGACCCTCTAACGATAACCAACTTATTTTGTACCTTTTTTGAATCCGTATTTAACAAAAACCCGGGATCAGACCCTGAACTTGACAGCTTATACCCACCACACACATCAAACTCACTTTCTACAATAAATATACTAAGTTCGGAAGTGTACAACAAACTAAATGGTCTGGACGTCGACAAGGGCGTCGGGCCTGATATGCTATCACCTTTAATACTCAAGCGTTGTGCTCCACATATAACTAAACCTCTGCGATTTATATTTAACAAAAGTATTAAAAAAGGATCTTTCCCAATCATATGGAAAAAGGCTAACGTTACCCCTATACACAAATCTGGCGATAAAGCCGATATTAACAACTACCGTCCAATTTCAATCCTATCACCCATATCCAAAATATTTGAATCTATAGTAAAAGATCATCTGTCTCACTTTCTGGGACCACACTTGTTAACCGAGCAACATGGATTCATGAAAAATAAATCTACAGTTACCAATCTTCTCATCTACTCTGACTACTTATTTACTTCGATGGATAAAAGAATCCAAGTGGACGCTGTATATGCAGACTTCAAAAAAGCCTTCGACAAGGTTGATCACTCATTACTGGTGAGAAAACTTCAAACTTACGGAATACACGGTGACTTACTGAGATGGGTCAGCTCTTATTTAACCAATAGACTGATGACCGTCACATTGAATGGCTTCTACTCGAACTGTGTTACACCCACATCAGGAGTACCGCAAGGTTCTGTGCTTTCCCCATTGTTGTTCGCGGTTTTCATTAACGACATAGGTGATTGTTTCCGGCATTCAAAATTTTTACTGTTCGCGGACGACCTAAAGATTTACAGCCAAATACGCAGTGAGGCCGATGCCGTTGACCTTGATTCCGATCTCAATAGAGTATACAATTATTGCGAACAGAATAAACTTGAGTTAAATCTTAAAAAATGTAATTCTATAACTTTCACTAAAAACAAGAAAATCATCAAACATACCTATAAAATAAACGGAATTGAACTTGAACAGCTGAACGTAATTAGAGACTTAGGCATAATTTATGACAGTAAGCTCCATTTCGACGTACATATTGATGACATGCTAACCCAGTGCAACAAATTATTAGGATTCATTCTTAGAGCAACCAAGGCCTTTAAAAACAAGGATTCTATCGTCCAACTTTACACGTCATTCATCCGATCAAAACTCGAATACTGCTCTACTATCTGGAACCCGCTATACGATAAATACTCCAAAGACATCGAACGACTTCAACGCAAATTTATAAGAATTTGCACACGTAGGTTCCCCAACTGCGTTATACACAACTTGATCGAACTGTCAAAAAGGCGCGAACTCATCGACGCATGTGTCCTGCGGAAGGTGTGCGTGGCCGAAATTGATGTGCCTCCATTGTTGGCGGACATCGGCTTCCGTGTCCCATCTCATAGACGAACATACAGACCTTTCCACTTAAGAATTCCGTCAACTAATGCAGGTTTACGAAATCCGCTCCACAGAGCAATGCATAACTATAACGCTAAGTTCTGTGACGTTGACATGTTTGTTGCTACCCCGCATCGTTTCAAAAAAATGATAATCAATACCTTACAGACACAACAACTGTCATCTGACTGATGTTAATCCTTATTCCTTCAATCCTTCCCTCCAAATCATTCCCTTTACATCCCTGCCAAATCCCCTATTCCCACATGATCTCCACCAAATGCGATTCAGGTACTGTGCTATTATTTTATTAGTCTTAAGTTTTTATTGTACATAATTGTTTATATGTGACCCAATTTGACAGATTTTTATGTTTTTGACTATACAACTTTTAGGTTAAGTAAATATTAATAGAGAATGGCAATAACTACATAATTTAATACTCATTGGTTCCTTGTTTTGTAAATAATTTATTGCATATATGTTATATTTGACAGTTATTTTTTTATGATTTGACAATGTAATTTTTAAGTTTTTATATTAGGTGAACAACAACAATACAAATAGACATGACTGATTAACTTGATACTGTCTGACTTCTGTGCTGTTCTTTTTTTATTATTATATTTTTTTTCTTATTAAATTAGTTATTAGTGTAATGTAATATGATATAAATTGACTACAATAATATAACTATTTGTGCGCACCTTAAATAGGGCGGCAATGATATTTTTTTTATATAATGTATCTTCTGTCTTATCTATATATGTTGCTGTCTGTGTGTGTGCCATGTATAAATAAATAAATAAATAAAATAAATAAAAGAGTGTAGCGATATCGCAATCTCGATGTATATCTATCAACTCACTCTTATTAGTATTCTCGTATCTCTATCTCTGTTTGACAATTCCAATTGGAACAATCACCCAAATACGTTCTGCTTCGCGCGATAATCGCTCGTTCACTCGCCGAGTGAAAATTAACGGATACAGAACGGACCCCAGATTCATATTGTCGACTTTTTTGGTTGGCACCCACCCCTGAAAGCCACAAAACTCCTCTTACATGTCTACCTACATACATAGGTACTTTACACACACATAGATGGTGGGTACTTTAAATAGTTCGATTTGCAATCTTTACGTGTATAGGTACGTAACTACGTACCATATACGTAGTATGTATTAGAATTCTATTTTCATTTTCTGTCATAAAATGGTACTTACTTGATTATTTCCACGAAAGAAATATTTCAAAACTATTTTCATTCATAATTTCATTAGTAGGTACGGCACCATTCGATATTTCAAAATTTTCATTCATAAAAGTTTAAAAAAGTGAGACTTGACGAAAATGTCTAGCCACCAACGAAGGCGTCGCTGCTTTAAATTTACATACATATTCATCGAACTTGCAAAATTTTCGAATGGGCAAGCGTTACATACCTACATGACTTGGATAATACGAGTATTATGTAATGGAATGATTGTATAGTAGCAGTGGTATATTATCTTAATTTTAAATTCAGTATTAAGTAATACTTACGAGTAATTGTATGGCAAAGGGATGAATAATTAATTTACGTCAATCATATTTGTAACGTAGGCAGGTACTTGTGACAAATAAACTTCAATTATAAATTAGTGCAATTATTCTAATATATCACATTGACTGTTGTAATGTATTATTATAACATTTTACATATTAACATATATAAACACGGTAGAGTTCTAACTCTGCTACCAACTAATGTCTACGTTATTTGGTAACAGAGCTACAAGTTAGAACCACAGATAAGCTTGCTAGATTTTTGTGGGCTAATAAAATTTGTCGTAGACGTTAGAAGCGGGTTCTTCGTCCTAACTGTGTCAGCCCTAGTTTCCACACCATATGTCTTGATGGACCTGACGCATGTTTTATAAATTCGGACTGTCTGCGAGCATTTGCTTATTCCTCCACGGTTGGCCGGAAGATATTGCCTTGGCAATAAGCCCGCCGTTTGTCAATGTATTGTGTCTATTTTAATATTATCTTTTATTTGGTGCCAATGAAGGTTTATTATTAGATATTATATCGTATCTTTGTCTGCTCCCTTACTTCGTTGTACAAATCTCCGTGACCAGGTAACTACACCCATATATATAAACTGCATCACCTGCTCTATAGGTTTGTCCTCGATAACCAACTTGCATCTCTTCAGATGTTTACTGATTGTCAGGCTTTTGGTTTTGTCGATGGAGAGGCACATATTGTACTTTTTCGCAGCCTGATAAAACTTGTACAGTAGTCGTTGCAGGCCATCTTGGGATTCCGCCACAAGTGCAGCAAACCTGTTTAGTGTTGCTTGATGTGATAATAAGATATGGTTACATTTTTTCGCTACTTTCAAATTATATTTCAGAACTGTTGTTTAAAAAAAACCAGCCAATTTTTGGATTGTTAGAATAAACTGGCAACTTTGTTTTTCAAACTTGACTGAGAAATGAAAAAAATGAAATTAACACATGAAAAAAAAATGTGATTAGAATCAACACAAAACAATTGTATTCACAATGCAGTAGGCGTACACACTGTTTAAACTTTTTGAATATATCAATGATCTTGGCATGTTTGACTCGCACCAAGACTATCCCCTAGTCACAAGCCTTTTCAGTCTTCAGATGAACCTGAATTTTTTTATATGATTTTTTAATATAATAATGCTTTTTATAAATTAATATAGATACATAATACAGATGCAGATATTATAATCTATCTATCTATACCTTCACGCCACGTCCCTTGCAGGGTAGGCAGAGAGGACAGAGCGCCAGACATCCCTATCCTTACACACACTCTTAGCTTCCGTCACACTCATACAGTTTGTCATACACGCTCTCCGATTCCTTTTACTCAAAACGCGCCCATCCTTGAGGATCTGGTCGACATGATCGGAACAGGCCAGTCTCGGGCGGCCGCGCTTCCTCACACCTCTTCGTTCACTCATATATTATAAACCAATATAAAAACAATTTATCACCTTAACTTCGCGTGTCGTTGAAATAATTTCACCTAATTGAGTGAGCACTATAAACTTTTTGTTGCGGTGTATAAAAATTTCTAGGTTTACGTAATTATTACAATTGATAGAATTCCATAACATTCCAAATTAAACAAATGTGAAAATAAAATTACAAAAAAATATTAAGGCCCTATAGGCCTATATGCCTATATTCTGTCAGGGGGCTTCAGCGCCCTGAATTTTACTCAGCCAATACTGAGGGAATCGTCTTGAAACTGAAAACAGTGATAGATGAAAATATGGACGACAGATCGGCTGTTCTAGAATTACACGATTTGGAAATTCCTTGAATAAAAAAATATTTCTAAAGTACCCCTAAAATTTACGGGATCCGAAGATTTTCCGTTCAGTTTTTCAGATATAAAAGTATAATTTGGCCAAAATACTGGTAATTATAATCTTAACAAATCGGCTGTTTTAGATTTTTAAATTTCTTCCCAGGTTTCTTTTAAAAAGGTGTAATTCACTTTGTCGCTTACGCTATTCATCCTGAGCAGTGAGCACTAACATTCTCATACAAAATTTGAAAAAGTTGAAGCAAAAATAGAACGATTTTTGCTCACTGCATATAAGCCCTTAATAGCTTTTATGAATTATTAGAGAAACTAATTTTATCAGGATGTCGGAATTTCGCCCAACTAACCCAATATTACTGTTCGGTATATACTCGTAGCTACTTACAAATTTATCAATATGTCAAATTAAAAAATAATTTATTAAAATCGTGGGTGTTAGCCATGATCCTAAATTTTAAAATAACGAGTAAAGCAGTAGCAAGGTTAAGCATTATAAGCAGGCATGGTATTATTGTTAGGTAAAGGTACCCTTTTGGTACTAAATTTATAATTAGTTATGTCTCACTTTGGTTTCTGTCATGGGTTGGCTGGCAGAAATTGCCATTTGGCAGTAAGCCCACCCTTTGTATGTTTCTGTACAATAAAGATTATTTTATTTATTTTATTTTATTATATTGACACGCACTCAGGGGGTGGCAGGGGGGGCAGCTGCCCCCTCTATAGATTGGAATAGGTATTTATTTTTTCGAACTAAATCGTAAAACCTCAAAAAATCACATCAGTACAACACATTTTCTCATCATATCATAAATTTTCTAAAATTTGTATGAAAATTCATCAGTTTCGTAAAAAGAATTGCTTGCGGCGCTATTTATTATCTCTTTTTTTATAAGAAATCTTTTTTCATACATATTATTGTGCAAAGTATTATACAATTATACATTTTCAAATAAACAAACCAGAACATGACCTTAACTACGTCTCACAAAAAAATGTCGCCTGCGGCGCTATTTGAGCGTTTTTTATGCTGTATAAATTATTACATTTTTGTTGCTTCCCCTCCCCTAGCTCCGAGGCTGGCGACGCCCATGGCTCGACATATTACTCTAGTGGCCAGCGGAATATCTAATCACAATAATTTACCTGTAGTAGTGGATTGTATTTAACTTGTATCTCGGGTCACGACAAAATGTCCAAGACGAAACGTCCGCGCGACATAATGTCCCTGACCGACAAAACGTCCAACAACAAAATAATATTATGTCGCGGACGTTTTGTCTTGATGGACAGTCCGTGGAAATTTAGTCTCTCGTGTTTATTGTATCTAGTTTGTACATTGTACATATGTAGGGAGCCATTAGGGTTGTATAGATAATTGCTGTATGGAAGTAACTTCTTGTTTGCTTTGACTAATGTTTGATATGCTTACTACTTCATTATTCCATCATTTGGAACTTGGAACTACATAATACATTTGTTGTCATACATGAAACCTATTACTCTTTATGCAATCCAAAGAGAAGATTATGGAATTTAGTAATTTAGTTCTAAACTTACTTGAGCAATATGATCTTGCCGCCACTTTGAATTAATAAGTACCTACCAGCTACCTATGTACACACCTGCTTGTCTCTTAAATTGTGAAGCTCTTCAGTCAGTATTATTATACTATTTTATTTGGTTTCTATATGTACATATATAGAATCTAGTCGATGTCATTATCACGATAGTAGAATATATATATAGGTATTATTGATTATAAGTCACCCCCTTACCCTAGCCAGATATTTATTATGCAAGGTAAATCTACTATCAATCACTATTTACTACCTACCTGCGAGCACTATACCAATATAAGGAGGTGGATATTTGGCTATACAATTACAATATGACTAAATATACTTTTATCTGGCGAGGAGATCCCGATAATATTTGCCATGCTTCATACACTTACATTCGATCAAATTTTATTGTTATTGACTATAGATTGTAATGCCTATTATCACTACGAGAAAAAAATTTTTTTTCAGATATATTTTTCAGTTCTTTAAGGGCATACAATAAGACATGAAAGATGATATGGTAATGCACTAGACTAGAGAAAGGTTCAGACCTACATTATTTTTATACAAAGTGTATGTAGTAAGGCAGTCGAGGCATTTGTTCTGAAAAATACGCTTTTGGGGACACCCCTATACAGTGGCGTAACTAGGAGGGGGGGCGGAAGGGGTGGTCCGCTCCGGGCGGCGCATTTCAGAGGGCGGCAAAATGGAACGACGTAGAGAACAGTCTTAATAAAACACACAGATTAAAAGAATCTCAGAATTTTCTAAAATTATTATGAAAATCCATTAAAATGCAATTATGTAATGAAAAGATTTGCCTGCGGCGCTAATTAACCCTTTTTCTTTATACTCAAGTATTTTTTTATTTTACGAAAAATAACTAGATTTTAGATATATCTAGTGACAAAAATATCGCCACTTGCATGGTCATATGCCCTATAAAATACCTATATAACCAGATGTGAACCTACCATTCATAGGAAGATAACCATGTTCATACTAATTCAGTCCACTCGTATAAAAAATTTCGCCTGCGGCGCTTTTTATGGTACTGTTTTTATTCCTTTTTATAGCCAAAGTTTTATCAAACGTAGGTAGGTACATATTTTCTATCAAAAGAAAATAAACAAAACTACGTCACGATCGTCGTTGCCACAACTATATTAAAATTTTAGTTGCTCTGACCTAGCTTCAAAGCTGCGGACACCCATGGGTAGATTATGTACTTGTATAGGAACTTTTTAGGTCGGAAATGGGGCGGCATTTTTCATGAGTGTAGCACTAATGCTAGTTACGCCACTGCCCTTAAATGCTTGGAAATGGCAACAGCATTAAATTTATGAAACAAAAAAAATGTGTAATGAAAATAATACATTATAAAGTATTAATACTGAAATAGTATAGATACGGAAGAAATGATAATGAAGGAACGATTCTCTCTTGACCCCTTACAATGTTACGCTCCAGTAAAGGTAAGGCACCCAGTACCCAATAACCTTATTCCACTGTATCTCCCTACTTGCAACACATACTATGGTGTGAACTATGAAGGTCGTGTTGTCTTCACATACTTCAAACTATGAAGAAAAGTTTACCTAGGTGCAATATTGGCTTTATATGATTTGGGATATACCTAAATTATATTAGGTATGGAACCGGAATTAATCTGCATTGCACAGACGGAAGTACAATACAGTTTTTTCCTCAACAGAGACGAGAGGTATCTTCATTCTCATAATGTAGCGTTATGTGAACTCCCTTGGGGAGGAAGCAGGATGGGTGTTCCGACGCTTAAAAGCCGACTCGTAAGCGTCGGAACCCCCATCCTGCTTCATCCCCAAGGGAGTTCACATAACGCTACATTATGTGAATGAAGATGCCTCTGAAACTGTATACCATTTGCTTTCTTTATCTCAACACTTCACACTGAATATCTCTATGCACTATGCACCGACGGTATGCACTAAGGTAAATTCGTTCTCTTACCGCACCCACCTTTTCAAGTAAATCGCAAAACAATTATTATTATTAGAGATAATCTATAAAGTTCCTTGAGATTAACAATTAGGTTTGGGTATTTGAGTACTACTACAGGATAACTCGATGGGAATCGTGTTGTTAGGTAGTTTCACGCCTGGTGAGTGGGTACCTACAATGTAAAGCGAAAGCCTTATTACTTAATGTACCTACCCATGTTTTCCGAAGAGTTTTCATGTTTTTTTTTAGTTCCGTTTCTACCTCAGACTTTATTCAATTTTACGGTTTATCTATTTTTATTCCACGAGTATCTATAGGTTTATCGATTCGTCTTTTTTTGTTTCTTTGGTTTGTTTTACCTTCGGTTTAACATTTTTAATCCAATTTACAACTGCGTCATGACTTTTCAAGCAGACATTAACGAGGGAAAAAAACTCCACAACACCTTCATATTATGTATTACGAGTATATACGGTGTTCTAATCTTTTTGTTTAATCTGAATTCTGACGTGTCTTGTCCCGTCAATTTGTATAGTCATTTGACATTTTGGTGAAATGTCAATCAGATATCAATCATTATTGAAGGTAGGTAAGTACTGAAGGGTTTTTAGGTCAGTGGAATATACTTACAATGAGTATAGTAAGTACCTACTCGATATCAATGTAATCTACTGATTAATTTTATTGATTGATTGTACTGTATCAGTCTTAGTACATCATCACCTCATGGGTGGTGCCTGTACTTTGAATTGTCTAAATGATAATCCCACATAAATATTTTAGTTCGTACCTATGTTTGTAACATTTTCACCTTATCCTTAATAGACTCCTAAACCGCTCATCCGATTGAGATGAAACTTTGGGAAATTGTTGTGCTTGCCCCAAGGATGGTTCGTACGGGGGTGCGGGGTCTGAGGGGGGGGGGGGGGGGCACGAAGAGGGGGGCATAGAAAAAATCAATTATTGTCCAATCCATATAGCTTTTTGTGTCGAAAAGATGAATTGTAACCCTCCCGGCATCCGCAGGAATAAGGGGAGGGAGTTAGGGGGGGCTAGGGGGGGGTCGGGATGAAAAAGTGATATTGGTGTCGAATCCATAGTTTTCCACCCCAATAAGATGAATAGTCACCCTCCCGACATCCGCAGGAATAAGGGGAGGGAGTAAGGGGGGGCTAGGGGGGGGGGTCGGAATGAAAAAGTGATATTGGTGTCGAATCCATAGTTTTCCACCCCAATAAGATGAATAGTCACCCTCCCGACATCCGCAGGAATAAGGGGAGGGAGTTAGGGGGGGCTGGGGGGGGGGGGGGGGTCGGAATAAAAAAGTGATATTAGTGTCGAATCCATAGTTTTCCGCCTCAATAAGATGAATAGTCACCCTCCCGACATCCGCAGGAATAAGGGGAGGGAGTTAGGGGGGCTAGGGGAAGGGGCGGAATGAAAAAGTGATATTGGTGTCGAATCCATAGTTTTCCACCTCAATAAGATGAATAGTCACCCTCCCGACATCCGCAGGAATAAGGGGAGGGAGTTAGGGGGGGGGGGGTCGGGATGAAAAAGTGATATTAGTGTCGAATCCATAGTTTTCCACCTCAATACGATGAATAGTCACCCTCCCGACATCCGCAGGAATAAGGGGAGGGAGTTAGGGGGGCTAGGGGAAGGGGCGGAATGAAAAAGTGATATTGGTGTCGAATCCATAGTTTTCCACCTCAATAAGATGAATAGTCACCCTCCCGACATCCGCAGGAATAAGGGGAGGGAGTTATGGGGGCTAGGGGGGGGTCGGAATGAAAAAGTGATATTAGTGTCGAATCCATAGTTTTCCGCCTCAATAAGATTAATAGTCACCCTCCCGACATCCGCAAGAATAAGGAGAGGGAGTTAGGGGGCTGGGGGGGTCAAATTCAAAGAAAAAAGTTTATTTTATGCAGACCCACCAAAACTGTTGTGATCGAGTTTTAGTGGCTCTGCAGTACTTTGACTAAACATGATATTAGTGTCGAATCCATAGATATCACTGATTTTGGGTTCCACTGCCGACCTACTTCACCAACCATACACAAATTTTGCCGTTGCGAAGCACGGGTAATACAGCTAGTAAAAAATACTTTGATTCTGCTAATTCAAGTTATAGGCACCTATCTAATACTAGTTAAATATTTAGGCGACTATCGTAAAATTATGTTGTACACATACATATTAGGTCTGATTCTCTATCTTTTAAACACGAGCTAAACTAAAATTAGAACGCACTAACTTAGATAAGTTCATTTGCTATTCTGTAACTTTGATTTAAGTTTTTTACGTCTTAAAGTGTTCTCTTATTTAAAATAGTACGGCCACTAGTTCAACCTAAGATCATATCGTATTCTGTAACTTAATTTTGGAATAGTTTTCTGTCAAAATGTGCTTATTTAAGTTAATTTTTAACTTATTTTAGCCGCACCTATGTTGCATGCGGCTTATTAATTCTACCTTCTGATACGTGTGTTTTGATACCGAATTTTATGCGTTTCACATAAAATTATGCTAAGTACTTATGTGTTACGTTATGTTGAAGTTGAAAACCAAAAAATTGTAGCAAAATAAATATTCTACAGCTGCCTACGCCAAGACCTTCGTGGAAGAAGTTCATTTCATCCTCGTAACGTAAAAAGTAGCTATTCCAACTCTATATCTAAGCCGCGTCCCCTGCGGGGTTGTTAGAGAGGACAGAGCGCCAAACTGCCCTTTCCTTACACACACTTCTTGCTTCCGTCACATCCACGCAATTAGTCATACACGCTCTACGATCTCTTTTATTTAAAACGTGTCCGTCTTTGAGGATGTGGTCGACATGATCGGTCCAGGTCAGTCTCGGACGGCACCTTTTCCTCACCCCTCTTCTATCATCCATACCTATAGGTACCTAATATATATTTTAAGTCCTCCTGTTATCATTCATTCTTTCAACATACGCAATCATTGGTCCATCATAGTCCAATCATTGTAGTCACTACACCCGTCTTCCAATCACATTTTTTAATAGCCTCATGGCATTGAAAATGCGCTCAGACTAATTGTTAGTGTCTACAAAAGCAAAAGTTCCAACCCTAATTATGCTAGTGAGACGTGGACATGGCTGAAGAAGGACGAAACAGGGTTGAACGCAGTGGAATTGAGGTCGTTGAGATGAATGTGTGCTTAGAGAAATGAGTGAATGTACTCGTAAAACTGGGGTAGTGAAAGTTAAGAAATTAGGGAATGTGGATAGAATGAATGAAGACAAGATGGCCAAAAAGTCAATAAAAGAAGAGACCCGAGGAAGTGAGGCCACTCAAGACCGATCATGTTCTCAAGGAAGGATGCATTTTGAGTAAAAGCAGAAGTTGAAGGGTGTGCATGACAAATTGTATGAATGTTTCGGGAGTAAGAAGTGTGTGTGTAAGAACAAGGCGGTCTGGCATTCTGTTCTTTCTGCCTACCCCGCAAAAGATGCGGCGTGAGTGTATTGGTAGATGGATAGATACATAGATAGGTTTCAATTGTAAGTAAAATAAAGTGATTTAAAGAAAAACCTACAAAGGTATTCATTTATTCATAAGAAAATAAAGCAAAAACAAAGTAAAATATAATAAGTATTATTATGTAAATATTACCCACAATACAATTAATACAACAAACGTGTTATGTTCTAAATAGAAAATTCAACATGTAAATGATTCTGATAAGACTTCTTCTTCTTTCGTCTGCGAATACGACTATTGTGCAAGTGGTCTGACCCAAAGCATTAATAAAACTTTTTAACACGTGAAGAAGATGAAACTGATTGACCATCAGCTGTTTATATAATTTTATTTAGTCCAAGTCGCAATATTCTTCTCATTACCCTCTTTCTACCAACTGCCTAGCTACGGGTATAGCCGTTTTCCACATCACTCCACGACTCCGCATCTTCTCGTAAAATCTCAGGTTCACGTACAGTCGAGTAAAGCGTTTTTTTACCCGTGATTATCTAATATCTATCCCTCCGCGGAAATTTTACAATGATCCTATTTGAATTCCTCGAAATTGCTGGGAATTTTTTGAAGAGTTGCTTCCGATTAAATGTTTTATTTTGTAATATTGACAATACCATCTGTCAAGTCAAAATAACAATAATATTGTAACTAGTAGATACATAACAAAGCGCATGCCCGATGTACAGTAGACAATAATATTCAACTAAAATTGTTTCTGGTTAACTTATTTTAAAAATTGTTAAGAATTAAGTTGGGCCAACGATAGAGAATAGGGTATCAAACTAAAAATGACTTACATTTAAAATTTTGGAACGACCTTATCTAAGTTAAAATACTTACAGAATCAGACCTACTATGTAGTTCCGAAAATAACTTTTCTATTCTCGTTATCTGTCATAACATTAACCTACAATACATGAATGAAAATAGGAAATGGGATAAGATATGTATAGGAATTCAATAGTTCTTGTCCACGTAGGTGTGTATTCCTTAGAAATCAATCGACGTAACAATCTTAGTTAATGAGTATACGAGTATGTACAGTGTACACCACTATATGTTGGCATGATCAGAGTAATAATGGTTGTCCGAATGCAAGTGTGAAAATTCAAGTGAAACCAGTCAAGTGTCAAGTGATAGATGTGCGGTAACTGATGGTTTCATCCATTCCATATAAATGACATACTCTGGAGGTATTGCAATATTTTCCAATAAATAAATTATCATATCCACTTATATCTATCCTATATTTGTTATACGCGCTCTGTGATGATTTAGACAGATTTATCTGCAGTGCATTTCGTTATTGAAGTCCCCTGGGAGCGAAATTGGTATGGCTGAGTTTTAGTGTTGCTAGATATAATAAGATGGTATGGTTATACTTTTTAGCTACTTTCAAATTATATTTCAGAACTGGCGTTTAAAATAAAATTGCCAGATTTTCGATAGTTAGTATAAACTCAAACATTGTTTTTCTAACTTGTGATGGCGGTTTAAAGGGATTATCGGAGTATTTTTTCTTTCTCCAACTCGCAAAACTATCTTGCCTTTAAAATGATTTATCTAGCGGCGCTCTGTAATATTTTCGGCATTGTAGGTTACTTGTAAAAGATACAATGTGAGAATATTGAGAACCTTTGACAGCTCTTATGACAAGGTCGACAATCAGGGCTACCAACAATACAATCTTGAACTCTGCTTGAAGCTAACGTCCGCACGGAGGCCAGATTAGAGTGAACGATCTATACTTGCAAGTGACTCTTAATCATGCGATGCTGTCTTCTTGGCTATAACGATATTATGGCCCGTATAAAATGTAGCGGCGTGCAGAAGTGCACATATATTTAGATTTTCCCTCAAAACATCTATAGAGAATTCTACGGAACTTCATTGTCATACATTGTGTAGGTACTAATTATTACTAGGGACTGGAAAAATTCGGTGTTATTTTTCGGGAAATGTGGTGTTATTTTTTGCAAAAAGGGGTGTTATTTTTCACAATTTTGGCAAAATGTGGTGTTATTTTTCATACATTTATGTCATTAACGAGGTCAAATTTGCATCTTTTAATACAAAAATATAAAAATTTTTTGACCGTGGACAATATTTTATACAAACATCCCTAAAACAATAAAATGAAACATAAAAATACTTGAGAAAAATAAAAAAACGCCTCTTTTAGATTTTTTTCAGTGTGGTTCTTCTTACTTTCGAAGCCACAATGCTTTTAATAATGTTTCAATTACGACGTTTTCCAAAATGAAGGTCGAAATTCGCGTCAAATATGCGAAAATTCGCGTTATTCCCATAAAAAAATGCTAAAACTCGCGTTGTATGTGTAAAAAATACGAAATTCGCGTTATTCGCGTATAAAACACAAAATTCGCGTATAAATTCGTTTTATCGCGATCGCGAAATTTTCCAGTCCCTAATTATTACTAATCTTTTGGCATGATGTGCATTATCTGCATGCTCTACACCAGCCATGTCAAACTCTATTCTATTCTATTATGGATTGGCTTTTCAGCCATGTCAAACTCAAAGTCACTAGTAGGCCAAAAGCATAATGACCATAGACTAGGTGGGCCGCAAAACCTAATCTTGAAGAAGACAAACTACTGAAAATCTTTACGAAAAATACTATTATAGGACAAGTATATTTATTATATTTCCAATAAAAAAGACAATACAAAAAAAGTACAAACATTCACTTCTTTTGCCAGATATTTGACATCTTTAAGTTGTCTATTTGTGGCGTGAATTTATCGGCGGAAATAACTTTTAAAACTCCACTATTTTTGGTTGAAAATGGGTAACACACGTGAACAAAAAATGAGACATTTAAAAAATTGTTTTTCGGTTTTTGGAAAGCGCGGGCTGCATTATCTGGCCATTTTCAAAATTTATTCGGGCCGCAGGAAAATGCTCAGTGGGCCGCATGTTTGACACGGCTGCTCTACACTATTGGTTGGAATTGTATATGATTTTCTTAATGAATCAATTAGCTATTATTGTATGTTGTTTTCATTCACTATACATTGTCGTATAACTTGGCAAACAGATATGTATTTAGTATAATTCATTGATAATTAATAATAAATTTTCATTATTATAATGTCTCAGCTATATATGAATGATAGAAGGTTGTGCTTATTGTCTAAATTAGTTTAGTGTTGATCTAATTGTCCTCCGGCCATCTCTGTGACAAATTATAAGGTCGTGTCATTTGATTTATTTATTTTTTAAATAAAAAGTATAAGTATCCAAAAGTTGATATATTTTGTTATGAAAATCTGGGAAATAATGAACCTAGCTGCTTTTCTTTGTATAGTCGGTTTTTTTTTTAGAAAAATAGATGACGTCATAAGAAACGCATTTAATTAGCGCCGCAGGCGAAATTTTTATAGAAAAATCGGTTTTAAGTGGTCGGTAGCCTGGTTGTAAACGTGCTCGACTGTTAATCCACTGGGCGCGGGTTCGATCCCCGATGCCGACCTACTCCACTTCACGACACAAGCTTTTCAAGCTTACTGTGAAGTGTACAAAGGTGTATTTGGGTTTATTACGATAAGCCCAGATTCATTAAAAAAAGTGCTAAGATAAACCCAACGGGTTTAATTAGCACCGAAGGCGAATTTTTTTACCAAACAATGTAGTAGTTTTAGAGAATTCATGACATGATGAGAAAACGATGTGGTAATTATGTGATTCTTCGGAAACTAGTTGCATATAAAGTACTGTCAGCCATGGTTTTGGAGGGGGCTTCAGCCCCCTAGCCCCCCCCCCCTGGATCCGCTAGTGTAATATACCCAGCATATTAATTATTATTGTTAGTTATTTCCTTTGATTATTTATCGAAGCACCTAATCAAATTATTTTCACACGGTATTTCTGATTGTACGTATATGCATGCATATACCTACATTGTACATAGTCAATATAGTCATACATTAGGTATATTTTGTATTTCTGTTCAGACGACATCTAAAGAAGAAAAAAATCATATTAAAATTAATTGGTTGGGATCTTGGCTAAAAATCATTCGGTTCCATGTCAAAATCTCAAGTGACAAAATCTCAACTGTCAAAAGGGTAACCTACTATTGACAGAATCGCAACTCGACACCGGGAAATCTGATGCCGTTGTTTTTTTTTGTTTTGTTTTTTTTTGTGTGTAAAAAAAACGACCTAACGAACCTAACCCAACAATATTGAAATTGGCGGCAACAGGTTTTCCGCCGATGAGTTGCGATTCTGTCAATAGTAGGTTACCCTTTTGACAGTTGAGATTTTGTCATTTGAGTTTCTGTCTGGTTACCAAATCATCCAGCGTTACAGAATCAGTCGGCGTACCTACATATGCACTCGTATCATATACGTACAGACCTTACAATACTTGTAAGTGTTTTGGCTTTCATCAGAAGTTATAATAACGCAATAAAACAGTATACTCGTAATAACTTCTGAAAAGTTTTTCCTGCAGGAACTATAGGTTCATAGAATATAGCCAGCATCCAGGTTGAATGTTGTATTTATGCATAATATAATGTTTTTACTTTCCAATTAACCAAGCGATCTCATGTTTCATACAAGTATTGTATGTATAACATTTTAGAACTCGTAGGGTGAATACTACTTATAAGGTGGGGTCTATAGGGAGGAGGGAGTTTGATTAAGAAGGTCTGGAAGATATTATTCATGAGAGATTTACAAGTGTTTTTGACCTTCAGGGTGTGGAATATGTATATTAATACCTACTTCCAACTATACTATAGAGAATTGTATATATTCGATTTTACAAAAGTATTTGAAAAACGTTCTATCTTTACCCGAGGTCACGTCGCGTGCCTTTCAGGGCAGGCAGAGAGGACAGAGCGTCGGACTGCCCTATCCTTACAAGCACTCCTAGCCTTCGCCATATTCTCTACGATTTCTTTTACTCTGAACACGTCCGTCCTTTAGTAATCTAATCTATACATGTTCAACTCACGTGGCTGTTGGACGGCTGCGCTTCCTTACACCTCTTCTTTCTCCCAGGTACTTATATATATTTTCTTTGTTATCCTTTCGTCATACATCCTCTCTACGTGTCCCAACCATCTCAACTTGCATCACGTATAATATATTTTTAACATTTTATCATGTTATCAGGGATATGAGTGACTGTAAGACGGTATTACGACTAAAATGAAAGCGAATAAACATTGTTGGTTTCAGTATGTTGAGAGAATGAACGATGAAAGGATGGATAAAATATAATATATACTATATTGTGTACACAACCTTTGTATTGGTTGATAGAAAATTACGATGGAAAGAACCTACGTCCTACACCTACCTATCTAAAATATATCAAACTTACTTTAAGGTATAACCTATAAAATAAAGCAAAAGGCTATTATTATAAAAGAAACCTTATGTATACATTATTAAAAGGTTTTATAATAGTTAATCGCCGTAACCTAAAACGACGAAATAGGCCCATTCTTAAATTTACCCGAGCTCAAAATAACTTAATCTACGACAAAAATGGACGCAACGGCAAATTTGAATGGTGATGTTAAACAGTATGACCCAAAACGCGTTCATCCATCTGTTTGCCAAAATAGCTAGTTTTAGAGGCTTTATACAGTACTCGTGTACGTACTCGTAACTATCAACCCGACATTTTTCTATATTTAGATTTCTGATTTTTTACTTTTATTCCCCTTGATTCCTCCATTCTGATGGTGTCTCCCACCATGATTTGACCAATTCGAAATTTGAAAGAAGATCTGTGTTTTATTCGTGCAGCTCTTTCATGAGATACGGCTGTATGCAGTGACTGGATCCTCTCGGATCACTTGATGTCTCCAAATGGCTTGAGCTGGACAAAATGTGACTTGAGATATGAACTCCTTTTCCAACGCCGGAGGGGCCATGGCTGTGTGGTTAAAGTCGCCGGCACCATGCGACTCCAATCCGGTGCAGTCGCTATACAGACTTTGTTCTGGAAAGTATTTGTATAATGATTTTCCAACGCCCTTTCATACGATACCCCACATGACCCCACCCCGATGCTAAGACACAGCCTATATTATCCTTGGATCCCGTCATCATCATCTTGGCACATCCTAAGAAAAGCCTTTTCTCCGAAAGCCGGCGATGCTAAGACATAGTCTATATTATCGCAAATGTTATTGCAAATTTTCGCAGCAATCCATCGTAAAATGCGGGAGTTATGCGAACACTTACAAAAAATCTAACTTTCTTTTATATATATAAGAAGATAAGGTTGTACGAATAGCCTGTGGGCTTACATCAAGGCTCAGCAATAAATCCATTCCTATTTAACACTATTATGGAAACACTGACTGGAGGTTTACTCAGGAAAACACACAAAAAATATTGTTTGCTGGTGATATGTTGTGCAGTGAAGATAATGATAAGACAACGGCCTCAAAATTAATAGGGAAAGACTGAGTGTTTACAGGCACACAACCAGTGGTACAGTAAAGATCCGAAACCAGACACTGAATCAAGTGAAAAACTTACGAAAACTTAAACTTAAAAAAAAGTACCTGGGGGCAGTCATAAGCACAGAGGGAGGCGTTGAGCAAGATGTGATCACAGAGTGCAGGTGGGGTGGAAGAAGTAGCGAGAGGCTTCAGGTGTTCTATGCGACAGAAGAATACCCGTTTATCTCAAGGGAAAATTCTATAAGACTGCAGTAAGACCTGCCATGCTTTACGGGGCGGAATGCAGGCCCCTGAAACGTAAGGAAATGCAGTTGCTCCATACCACCGAAATGAGAAACCGCTCTGGTCACTCGGGGTAACTAGATTAGATAAAATGCATAATGAATATACTATTAGAGGAACTATGAAAGTTGCCCCGATTGACCTAAAAGCGCGAGAGGCTCGACTTCGGTGGTATGGACACGTTCAAAGTAGGGACGAGGATTCCGCTCTGAGGAGGGCAACAAACTGGTCTGTGGAAGGACCAAAAGAGAGAGGACGGCCAAAGAAGTCCCTTGATGAGACCATCAGAGGGGATATGGAACACCTGGAGCTCCAGAAGATTTCCGAGATCGGAGAAAATGGAGAGAAAGTATCCGAGCCGTCGACCCCAAATAAATGGGATGTGGTGTGGAGAAGAAGATAAGGGTGAACGAAGAAGTGTGAGGAAGCGTGGTCGTCCGAGACTAATTTTGATCCATCATCTCCAACATTAAAGTGATGTTGATTGTCGAGTATTGATAATAAAAAACGTAACGTTAATTTCACGTGTTTATCAGCTTGAACAATATGACGGATTATTAAAACGTTTCTGCTTATTACTTTGTGGTTCCCAAAAGCATTGTTTTGTTCATGAGTGTCACCCCTTTACACCCCTTGCTACCCCAACATCAATACTATGAACTAATATGGAAGCAATTAGTCGGAGTAGCATTCTCACTATATACCGCAATTAATATTTTTATTTAATTTCTATGCAGTTGGATGAAAAATAATGATTTTTTTTTGGTACCGGCACTTCGTCTGAGACATGGCAGGTGATAGGTCACACGAAAAGTCAAGTTTAAATGACAGCGGAAATACGACGTTGAATGAACATGTGATTGCGATTATATGAAATCCAAAGCTTTGCTAGAGTTTCCTTAGTACTCCGAGTAACGGAGACAAAAAATGTACCATACAATTTTAATCTCTATTTCTTCTTAAAAAGTTATGATCAATAAACTGAAAATTGACCGAAAATTCTGTCAATCTTTTGCTCGCTCAAGTGAACGCACAAGGGGAGGTCACCAACTTGGATTCTGAACCGGGGGACCAACCTATATAACATATCCTAAAATCAGAAATACTATGCATTTTGCAAGGTTTGCAACCCATTACGTGGACTATAGTGTTAATCCGGTGAAATTAGACACAAAGCAGTCTCTCGATGGAAAGTTGTGGGGTAGTAGGGATTTCTTTCATTCTATACGTTTTTTGGGATGCTGAATCCGAATCCGAGGTTTGCCAACAAAAATT
This sequence comes from Ceraclea dissimilis, assembly GCA_963576895.1. Taxonomy (NCBI): domain Eukaryota; kingdom Metazoa; phylum Arthropoda; class Insecta; order Trichoptera; family Leptoceridae; genus Ceraclea; species Ceraclea dissimilis. The sequence goes on from OY756360.1 coordinate 5,969,338, forward strand.
CGATACGGAACATGGCGAAAAATACAAAGAATGGCGAAAATATTCGTTTTCTGGCGATTTCTTTATAAGAACTCGAAAACTGACGACTTTTGTAAATTATTTTTCTACGCAAAATGAAAGTACGTAAAATTTCCTACAAAATCTCTGTATAAATTTTTTCTCTAAAACAAATAAGAACGGAGATGTCAAGGTCCAAAAAATGGCCAAATTTTCTTACTGTTTTACATTACGAGAATCGAAAATGTATTGAAAAAGTTTACCTTGTTGCCTTCATAAGCAAATTTCAACAATTATTATTTAAATTCATGAGTCATATTTTACCTCTTTGGAATCAAAAAACACAAACAAAGCTATTAACGAAATTTTTATTTAAAAACACCGTGAAATATTTGAGCTAGACAAGTTTAAATAATTTTATTGAAAAATTAAAATATAGTAATTTGTTTAGGCTAAAAATGTTTAAACCTTTTTAGCTTAAACACTACACTATATTTTTAAATAAAATTTATACTGAAACCTTTCTCCATGTTTACTGATTCCAACGAGGTAAAATATGTATCGTAAATCTGAAGAATAATTGTCAAAATTTGGTGATAATTCGAACAAGGCGACCTATTCTCCATACATTTTCCGCATTCTCACAATTTAAAATAACAAGAAAATTTGGCCAATTTTTGGAGCTTGACAGCTCCGCTACTAGTTATTTTAGAAAAAAAAATTATGTACCAAATTTGTAGGAAATTTTATGTGCTTTCATTCTGCTAAAAAGATGACCCACAAAAAGTTGATGGTTTTTAAGTTCAAATCCAGAATTCGCCAGGAAATGTAAATATTCGCCATTTTACCAATTTTTCGCCATGTTCCGTCACGAAATGTTGTTGGCAAACCTCGGATTCGGATTCAGCACCCGAAAATACGTATAGAATGAAAGAAAAACAGACTACCCCACAACTTTCCATTGAGAAATTTAAAAGCACCGTATTATGTGGACTACTATTTGAATTATGTTTACTTAGCGAAAAAAAATGACATGACATTGAACTTATAGCCCCGTGTTTTCGTCGGCGACTTGTATTTTCGTAACTTTACACTAATTAGTTACAATAATTATTCTTTGTGAAGAAGCTACAATATTAGAATGTAAAAATGTTTATAAAACTGTATATTTTTATTTCTTTTACCGTTATGTATACTGATTAATATTCAAAACCGCAATTCCTGACGGACTTCCAACACACAAACGTCTACTTATTATATTTACCAATCTACGTACATATTATCTATTATATGGCATGATGTATATTGTGTTGAGGTACGCGCTTGCGCTTTGTGTTTTCCACGTACGATACCCTTTGTGATATTGTATTGTGTATTTCTAACATTTATTCTGACGTACTAAGTGTGATAATAAGTATGCAGTAATATCTAAACAAGTCTCAATCAATTCATTGTGTATTTAAGTCTCCGTGTAATCTACTGCTTGCTTGTGGTGTGATCTAATGTGATTTTGAAGATAATACTATCGCCGCGGCCGGTTTGTTGTGATAACTCCGTTATGTTTATCCCCTCGTCAGAATGTCTCGACGGGGCGGGGGGTGCGCCTAGATCGACGCAGAATTATCCGACGTATTTTCACGACGTCGTTGAATGGATAATATTTTCTCTCGATGTTTAACATTTTTTGTTATTTAAATAAGTAATTGATATCAATAAAAGTGTATAAATTTGTACAGTGTGTGAGTGTATTAACATGTAAATGATTTAAGTGTATTGAGATGAATGTTGTATTAAGTGTTCCCGGTGTTCCATCTGCTGTGTTTAAGGAATTCCTGTTGTATTATCTTAGTGCAGATTATTGAACATCATATTCTCAACTATGTCAATTCGTTCTCTGTACAAAGCTTTGAGAGTTCGTGTTTCGGGACGTAAGTAAAACTGGAACGATTTCCTCTTGTATTTTCCAATGTTTTTCTTTAGACTACTGTCACCATCTGTTAGGACTTGTTGTTTCAAAAACTTTCCATCAATTCTCAGAATTTCCTTTACTTTTTCTTTCGTAGTATCAAAGTTTTATCTTACATATAAGTATTTGTTGATATTCGATGATATTTATATTAAGAGATATCTCAATCCATTCGTATAAAAGTTGGTATTTATTTATATTCAATACTAAACAATTGTTATAGGCATAACATACAGCAATAATAAAAATATAATAAATAAGTTAGTTAAGAAATAGTTTGGTGAGGTATTGGTTTGAGAAACACATATCATTTTCCAGTTCATAAACTTTTAACCGAAGCATCAATTATAACTGAACTTGACCATTTTTATACATTCTAATTATAGTATACAGTTATTTGATTAATTGTCTTCATAAATGTAATGATATTCATTGTTTTACCCCCATTGAGTACTTGAATTTTATATAGACGTCCTACCATATGGAAGTGTCGGTTGACCATATGGAAAGTTTCACACTTTACACTGCCCGCCCTTGAAACTAGAATCGATTCTCTGGATGTGGATGTGTATTTACATGTACAAACTTAAGGGCTTAGTACCAAGAATGACGTCACAGTAATTTCCCACGGCATTGAGGTTCAAAATCGCGTGAACAATCGCATGATAAAATGGTAAAAATAGCGTTTTTTCAATTTTTTGGGGTTAATTTTGCGTCTATCAAAAAACTTTTACGGTTGTTCCCTAGATTTTAATGCATATTATCAGTAGGAAAAAAGTTTCTCCGCGACATTCGGGAAACGAGTTTCCGTCTTTCGGAAAAAAAGATCAGAGGTGTTTCTCACAATTTTTTTGAGAAATCTATGCAAGATATAAAAAATCTTTTACGGTTATTCCCTAGATAAAGGTTCAATGCATCTATTTTATTTTGTTCCAAAGCATATTTAGTAACGGTTGTCGAGATATAAGGTCTGCCATTTTTAGAAATTTTTCAAATGTCGGTACCTGTGCATACTCTTAATTCAACTTTGCTATATTTGGAATAATGAACGAAGTTTACCACCACCACTTTCCACTCCCACTTTTCCACATTCATATGCTTTATGCCTATATTTGATTTCGCGCATCTACAATGTCTGCTTTTCTACTAAAGAACTTACTACACGCCCCTATTTCAACGTACTACTTAATATTATGTACTACGGTCTTTAATATTTTTCCTTTCAGTACGTATTGCATTAGTATTTAATTATATTAATTAGGTATTTCTCTATTTTTATTTATTATTAATCGGTATTCCACCCATAAAGAACGAGTCATGTCTGATGTATCTCTGATGAAGCCGACTTAGTGTCCCTCATTGTATATGTTGAATCGACGCTGTTAACAGTGCTGGGGTAGCTCGTTGGAGAGATATTATGAGGGTAGTTGATGTATGTTCATCCGAATAGGTATATGTTATACATTTAATTGTTTATATGTAATTGGTTTATACATTTTAGTAAATAAATAAGTTGTTTTCGACCGTTGGTAGGTACTTGGTGGAAGTCCATTTTAAAGGAAAAAAATAAAAACTAAATATTTAGATTAAAATCCACAAAAAAATGACTTAAGCTTTCGCGACTAGTATTCTAGGATTTGCACCCTCATCATCAGGCGATTGTGAATAAAGTATAATAAGTAAGTTTCTATTTAAGGCAGTCGTATGGGCAGGCCTACGTGTATAATTGCATGTTTCTTCTACCCATCCACCCTAATATGAAGGTAATGCACACCTGTGAGATATGGTAAAAATCCAATATAGTCGACTGCCCGCTAGTCCAGTAAATTTTGAAGATAAATAATTAATCAATATTATTATACTTAAATAAATCTACGGAGGTTTTTACGGTCAGCAATATGGTTTTATAAGATGTTTTTTAATCATCGGTGGTTCTGGCCTGTACAACATTAGCAGGTTAGGTACTTATCTGCATATATTTTTATAACTATTATCTATGATCATGAAAGAACGGAAATGTCATTTTATAGACCAATAATAAGCAAGCGATACTTTCGTGTGATGATTTTAAAATATTGATTGCTGTCACAACATTGCATAGAGGAACGTGCTTATAATAATAATTTAATTATTATGTCATTCAATACTGTCAGCAATATATTCCCACATGATTATTGAATGATTCAATATAAAACAAGTAAGTGTTTTATAATAAACCTTTGGATTCTATTATCGTTTCATGCTTATTCATTAAATCAGAATTACTTTCAGTATAAATCTTTCAGTTTCATAAGTTAACTTGTCGTTTGCACAACTGAGTGACAGTTAATGCTTAAGAATTTACGATATGTTTCTGTAGTTTTAACGTAAGATGGAATGATTATTTACCCTTACTACGGATTACAAGACTTGGAATATATATCTCAATATTCTTCTTCTTCAGCCCGTAGCCATCCACTCCTGGACGTAGGCCTCTTCCATTCCTTTCCATGTCAAACGATCTTGGGCCACTTGCATCCATGTTGCACGATGTCATCTCTCCATCGGAGCTACGGTCGTCAGGGTCGTATCTACTTAATATACATCTTTATCTTTTTGAGAGAAAAATACAAATTGACCCCATTTATTAACTGATGTCTATCTAATAACCCTAAGATTTCAAGTAAAACTGTAAATTAGGTAAAAAATTATTAGACTAGTAACTGATACTTTGGTTTTTTTGATGAACCTGTATCTGTATGGTGATCTGATCCCTTGGCTCAGCCAATGTAAGATACTTTTGAGACTATATTTATTGCCAAACGATACCATAAAATTACTTATATTAATTAAATTACTCTGTTTATAATGTGTCCCGAATGAAGATGATATGTCCCGAATGAAATGCTAACAGAGCCTCTTATCTTCTCTTCGTTCTTTTCGGGAGTTCCGTGTGTATTGCGATGTTGTCGGGCTTTCGGGTCCGTTGCTTGAGCCATCCTCAGGACTAATGTCGTGTGTAAAAGAAGGCTCAAACATGGGAGCCTAAAGCTGGACAATATCGTCACAATACACACGGAACACCACAAGGTTCGTAAAGACCGTGAAAACCCAAGAAGCTATCAGAGCCTCTAACATTCCGGCATCGGTATTGCGTATACTCGTATGTCGCAATGAAAATATGTAATAATATATTTTTAGGCACTATAGCACTTCCGTTAATATTAAGTCACTTACTTTTTTAATGGAAATCTCCCCACAGAGTTGTAATTCAGATATCTGGGGTGAATTGATCAACTTCCTTAGGGATTTGATCAAATCTCCGTTTTTCAGGCATTAAATAATATACGTACCTATACTTATAGCTTAGTGTTACATGACAATATATATACGACCTTATTATTAGATGTTTCTATTGATATAGGGTTGTTTATCATCATGTGTGTTCTGAACTCATGTACTGAGTACATAATGTTGTATCTATATTCTGTATTATGTATAGTGTTATCTTTATCACAGTTATATATTTATTGGTTACATATTAGGTAGGTATATAGGACGGTGTAACTAGAAACGATAATTGATTCAATTTTATTACGGTGCGATATTTTTGTTTGCGGATGTTTCTAATTAACGGCCTGTTTGTTCCCCCAACTGCTAAAGCATTATTACTAAGTACTATATTATCTACCTTTAACATGTACCTGTCAGATATCTTCTGCTAATTGTAACTAATTTGTGTACCTTCATTATTTTGTTTTTAATGTTATTTGTTATAATAATTGTTTAGCGGAGATAGAGATATAGTATGACGAGTTTTTTTTATATACGCGGAGGCATGACTTTGCCAACACACTTCTCAGTATTATTAGCCAGAAGAGTCAACATATAATCATTCATGATTCACATATCCAGATATCACGGATATCACAGGATTAGGCTCAACGCGGGGCCTAAAATACAAGCATTGTGCGTGAAATATGAGTATTTAGAAATCGTCTACTTACTTAATTATTACTATGTATTCTCTCATAAATCACTCGTTGACGGGTGGATTGCCTTTAATTAAAAAAAAAAAATGTATTATTTTTGCAAATACATAATTGTTTTTCCTGTTGTGGTATTTAGGTTATTTTCTTCACCACATTGTGTGATAAATATCGGTAGATTACGTTTTGTTCCTTGTAGGTATAGGTATTTCTTCTTGGATTTGCTTGTTTCACCGTGAGTATAAACGAGCAGATAATATTGAACTACCCAGGGGAGAGCCTGGGTTATAGAATTTCCTACCCCACCTTTTTTTAAAAACTTTCAAGCGTCCTGTAAGAGTCAGATTCAGATAAACCTACAATGTTTGCACAAAGAGAAATTTATGTGTGTTTTATACAGGTTACATAATTATTGGGATATACCGTGATGGTACAGTAATGTAGTAGACACTTATAGTCCAAGAGCCCATCGTTGAAATCATGACGGATGTATTTTTTGATCGAAATGTGGTTTAAAAGAATGTTTAGACATAATATAATACATTGCCATAGGGTTGCCTAGCAAAATCTTGCCGCGAGTACCTTTACCATGATGATTATTGACACCAATTTTGAAGCGAATTGCACCCATCTGTTTTTTAAGTAAAATTAGCACCATCGGAAAGAGGACAATTTGAAGATATAGAAAAACATGGGTTGCCTGTCCTCAGTCTGCCGCAACCCTAGGCAACCCAGGCTCAAAGATGCCATTTTTCGAAGTAAAATGCACCCATCTGTTTTTTACACGAGTGACACATCAAATTGAAGCTACTGTCTTCCTCGATACGATGGAATAGGGTTGCCTCCCTAAAACCTGCCGAAAATTAGGGTTGCCTGCATTTGAATGGTGATATTTGAATGAAATTGACCTGGTTAAAATGTGGTGGCATATCCAGGAAAATACTATATTTGCTTTTCTTTTAATCATTTTTTATGTTTTTTGGGGTGCTGAATCCAAATTTCAACTTTTTGAGCTCCTAACTATGATGGTTTTCGCGAAAAATGCAAAAAACAGAGAGAAAAGTGTTTTTCTTCGAGACTTTTTTTATAACTCGAAAAGGATGCACTTTAGAGAAATGAATGTTAGGAGAAAAATAATCTGGGTTAAATTTTCTATAAATTATTATACGTTGTATTTTTTTGTCAGACGAATGGTTTTGGAGCTAGAGCGCTTTAAAAGTTGAAAAAAATCTTAAAATTGTTCCAATCTTGTAGTTTCTTCAGTTTTCTGCGTACAGTTAAAAATATTTTAATCTTTAAATAATAAAATGTAAAAGAAAAATTAATTTTCTACGATTATGTCTTTGGGTTCATTTCGCTCAGATGCACCATTTAAGAGATAAAGGGCATCGAATTTGGATATTATTTAATGAAAATGAGATTTCATAATGTATAAAGTTGTATTGGTGTTATCTGTATATGACATCGCTACTCATACATACATACTAATACAGACGCATTCGTGTTATCACAATGATCTTCAGTCAGTAAAATAGCAAATAATGTGAAGACTGAAGACACTATGTTAAAAATGTATTATCATTTGAGAGTCATTTGTTAAATTATGATGAAAATAAAATAACCCTTTTAAAAACAATCGTGAAATAATAGCGTTTGTTTCAATTCACGTGTAATAATTGTATCCCGAGCGTATTTATTATACAGGGTCATCGAAAAAGAATGCCCCTATTTTAAAATGGAATATCTTTGGAACCAATTACGATAAATTAATAATTCTTTCACTGTATGATATAACTAATGATTGTATTTTTTTGTTTAAAGCCCGATAGAGCGCATGCGCAGAATAGCTTTAAAGTTTTAAGTTTTAAAGTTAATAACATTTTTCACCTGCAGCCGAGTGAAAAAAAAAGTTTTAAAGTTAATAACATTTTTCACTCGGCTGCGGGTGGTGCCAAGTACCTACAGTTAATATTACCGAGTTATTTAAAGAGTTTTTCTAGTTTGACAGGCCACTGTCATTTTGCTATAACTTTTTTCACTCGGCTGCGGGTGATGCCAAGTACCTACTGTTAGAATTTTACTCGGCTCGGCTGCGGGTGGAGCCGTGCGCGATATGCATATTTTTGCGCTTGTCTATTTTTAGCTATTCTTCCAGTACCCACGTAGCAACTTTGGTGGTTATATTTACTATAGGTACTTGGCATCACCCGCAGCCGAGTGAAAAAAGTTATAGTAAAATGACAGTGGCCTGTCAAACTAGAAAAACTCTTTAAATAACTCGGTAATATTTACTATAGGTACTTGGCACCACCCGCAGCCGAGTGAAAAATGTTATTAACATTAAAACTTTTTTTTTCACTCGGCTGCAGGTGAAAAATGTTATTAACTTTAAAACTTAAAACTTTAAAGCTATTCTGCGCATGCGCTCTATCGTGCGACAATCATTAGTTATCATACAGTGAAAGAATTATTAATTTATCGTAATTGGTTCCAAAGCTATTCCATTTTAAAATAGGGGCATTCTTTTTCGATGATCCTGTATAATAAATACGCTCGGGATACAATTATTATTACACGTGAATTGAAACAAACGCTATTATTTCACGATTGTTTTTAAAAGGGTTATTTTATTTTCATCATAATTTAACAAATGACTCTCAAATGATAATACATTTTTAACATAGTGTCTTCAGTCTTCACATTATTTGCTATTTTACTGACTGAAGATCATTGTGATAACACGAATGCGTCTGTATTAGTATGTATGTATGAGTAGCGATGTCATATACAGATAACACCAATACAACTTTATACATTATGAAATCTCATTTTCATTAAATAATATCCAAATTCGATGCCCTTTATCTCTTAAATGGTGCATCTGAGCGAAATGAACCCAAAGACATAATCGTAGAAAATTAATTTTTCTTTTACATTTTATTATTTAAAGATTAAAATATTTTTAACTGTACGCAGAAAACTGAAGAAACTACAAGATTGGAACAATTTTAAGATTTTTTTCAACTTTTAAAGCGCTCTAGCTCCAAAACCATTCGTCTGACAAAAAAATACAACGTATAATAATTTATAGAAAATTTAACCCAGATTATTTTTCTCCTAACATTCATTTCTCTAAAGTGCATCCTTTTCGAGTTATAAAAAAAGTCTCGAAGAAAAACACTTTTCTCTCTGTTTTTTGCATTTTTCGCGAAAACCATCATAGTTAGGAGCTCAAAAAGTTGAAATTTGGATTCAGCACCCCAAAAAACATAAAAAATGATTAAAAGAAAAGCAAATATAGTATTTTCCTGGATATGCCACCACATTTTAACCAGGTCAATTTCATTCAAATATCACCATTCAAATGCAGGCAACCCTAATTTTCGGCAGGTTTTAGGGAGGCAACCCTATTCCATCGTATCGAGGAAGACAGTAGCTTCAATTTGATGTGTCACTCGTGTAAAAAACAGATGGGTGCATTTTACTTCGAAAAATGGCATCTTTGAGCCTGGGTTGCCTAGGGTTGCGGCAGACTGAGGACAGGCAACCCATGTTTTTCTATATCTTCAAATCGTCCTCTTTCCCATGGTGCTAATTTTACTTAAAAAACAGATGGGTGCAATTCGCTTCAAAATTGGTGTCAATAATCATCATGGTAAAGGTACTCGCGGCAAGATTTTGCTAGGCAACCCTATGGCAATGTATTATATTATGTCTAAACATTCTTTTAAACCACATTTCGATCAAAAAATACATCCGTCATGATTTCAACGATGGGCTCTTGGACTACGAGTATTTTTTAGTATTTCTAAGACGAGTTTTCTTGATTTTTAAATAAGATTAGATTAGTTGGTGAAACATCAAAGAATTTACATTTTATGTCTTAATTTTAATTTATAATGTGTGTTTATTTTCTTCAACCATGACATGATTGACATAGAGAAGAAACGATTTAAGAATCAGTTCATCACATGATCACATTCAACTCACACTCTCTCTATCTAGTGCAGTAACGAGAGCAAATTTAATGGCATTTTCAGGAAAAAAATACAGTAGTCTACTTCGCTTTCATACTTTACGTATTTGGGTGCGCTGAATTCGAATTTTAACTTTGCCACCTCGTAAATGTGATGCGTTCTGAGATATTCGAGAAAAACTCAGAAGAAAACGTTCTTTTTAGAGACTTTCGCTCATAACTCGAAAAGTATACATTTTAGAGAAAAGAATCTCGAGACAAGAATAAACTAGAGTAAATTTCCTACAAATAGCGATGATATTCATTTTTCTGAAATAAACCGCTTACGCGCTACTATGCGCTAAAAAAGGGCATAAATTCCACTCTTTTTAAAAAAATATTTTCTCTTTTAATTTATTGACTATAACTCAAAATATATAGACTTTTTTGTAAAAAAATGTTGTACATAAATAAAGTACACTATATTTTCAACAATCAATGCTAAGAAGGTTTCTGAGACAGACTAACCTCTATTACGTTAGAGCGCATTGAAGTTCACTATAGTACATTAGAAGCAAATTCTTCATTATTTAAAATGGATATATAACATTAAAAAAATATATAAAATCTACTAAACTTCCTTGATGCTATAAACAAAAGGCTGAAATTTTTATATTTAAATGTTTGCTACCCCTCAATAGCGATGGGTTGGTAGAAAATTGAGGATTCCTTAGAAACAAAAGCTCATTCTCAAGTTTTCTGTCCATAATGTGAAAATTAAAAACAATAGGGACAATTATACTTGGACAAAAATAAAGTACATTTTATTATCTATGAACTACCTTAATAACTTTTTTTAGTCAAATAGACGATTCAGCAGCCAGAGTCCGTTAAAAATTTTCCATATCTCGAAAATATTCTAAAATTTCTACTTATTTTGGTTTACCGCCTGCAAATAAGAATCTAAACATTTTTAAGAAACAGAATGTGAAAATTCATTAAATTTCCTACAAATTATGTCTATTGCGTTTTCGCTCAAGCGAACTGGTTCGCTGTTAAAATGCAACGAAATTTGGTATAAAATCGTATATTAATTAAGCGTTGATAATACGAACTACGACTATGGTATGTTACACACGTACCATAGGCGTAGTTCGTATTATCAACGCTTAATTAATGTGACACGCTATACCAAATTTCGACACGTTTTCACAGCGAACCAGTTCGCCTGAGCGAAAACGCAAGAGACACAATTTGTAGGAAATTTAATGAATTTTCACATTATGTTTCTTAAAAATGTTTAGTTTCTTATTTGCAGGCGGTAAACCAAAATAAGTAGAAATTTTAGAATATTTTTGAGATATGGAAAATTTTTAACGGACTCCTGCTGCTGAATCGTCTATTTGACTAAAAAAAGTTATTAAGGTAGTTCATAGATAATAAAATGTACTTTATTTTTGTCTAAGTATCCTTATTGTTTTTAATTTTCACATTATGGACAGAAAACTTGAGAATGAGCATTTGTTTCTAAGGAATTCTCAAATTTCTACCAACCCATCGCTATTGAGGGGTAGAAAACATTTAAATATAAAAATTTCAGCCTTGTGTTTATAGGATCAAGGAAGTTTAGTAGATTTTTTCATTTTTTTTAATGTTATATATCCATTTTAAATAATGAAGAATTTGCTTCTAATGTACTATAGTGAACTTCAATGCGCTCTAACGTAATAGAGGTTAGTCTGTCTCAGAAACCTTCTTAGCATTAATTGTAGAAAATATAGTGTATTATTTATGTATAACAATTTTTTACAAAAAAGTCTATATATTTTGAGTTATAGTCAATAAATTAAAAGAGAAAATATTTTTTAAAAAAGAGTGGAAAATATGCCCTTTTTTAGCGCATAGTAGTGCGTAAGCGGTTTATTTCATAAAAATGAATATCATCGCTATTTGTAGGAAATTTACTCTAGTTTATTCTTGTCTCGAGATTCTTTTCTCTAAAATGTATACTTTTCGAGTTATGAGCGAAAGTCTCTAAAAAGAACGTTTTCTTCTGAGTTTTTCTCGAATATCTCAGAACGCATCACATTTACGAGGTGGCAAAGTTGAAATTCGAATTCAGCGCCCCCAAATACGTAAAGTATGAAACGGAAGTAGACTACTGTGTTTTTTTCTCCGCGAAAACACCATATGACTAGACTAATCACGCAATGTTGGCATACCGCACAGACAACTTCAGAACTATCACTCAGTTATCGGGTGCAAGTGCAATAGGTACCATGCAGAATCAAATAGAAATATTGTATTTCAACCACATGCACAATATTTACGAACGTGCGCGCCTGTTCCAATACAGGAAACCCTCAACACAGGCTTGCGGTTCATGTTCTTAGTTAGGTTAGGATGACAGCATACTATGCCGATGCCGTCGTAAGGAAGAACTACGCATAAACCAAAAAGCTGAAACTGAGATCGCGAAAAACATAATATTATGTTTATTTATTTATTTATTTATCTATGGTACAAATACAGTCACAACAGTACAATTAAACAGGAATATGTATTGACAAACCTGACCAATTACATTTGTACACAAATAGCAACACACAAACACAGTAACACAAACTTAGACCTATACATACATAGCAAAAACAACTTAACTAATAGATATTCTGATTATACAATATATGAATATATGAAAGGATAGGATGGGAATGGAATGGAATGAGGAGGAGGAGAGGGATTGGATTGGGGAGGAAATACCCCGTGAGGTACAATTCCACTCAAGTTTATATTAGATCAAATTATTATCGTTATGAAATGGAATACAATGCAAAAATATATTTATATACACATATTTATATACACATTGTCCATATAATTCCAGCATACGTACATATGCGTGATACAGGGGGTCGCTATATAGGGGTTGCGTGTGGAAACTCAGACTTTTCATGATTTAAATAGAACGAACTATAAGGTCGAAAATCCATTTCGATTTTTAAAAAACATTGAAGGACTCCCACGGGCTTAAGGCCCTTCGTATCCCGGGTAGCACGCACTTCTTGGCAAAATCTTTTTAAGAGATGGGCTCAGGGTTAGCCAGAAGGGAGCCCCCCGACAAACCCCACCCCTAACTTACATTTCTTCAGTGTCCTTGTCCAAGGATGGAAACATATTTACAATTATTTACAGATACATATATGAGTACAAAAAAGAAAAGAAAACAGTAGAAATAAAGCATATACATTACATATACAGATTTCTAAAAAAGTTTAAAATACCTAGACTTGGCTTCTGAGTGTTTCTTATTACGGCAGTATACAGAGCAATTATGTATTTTTCCATCCTTTTTCGCGCCATGTTTGCATAGGTCACGGCACGATTCAGCACAATATATGTAATTACTTAGTCTTTCAGGAATCCATGAGTTATGTTAGTTACGATTCATGAACTGATTTATTGTTGAACTTGTTTTAATGGGCGCAATATCATGATCATGACTCCATAACAGTCTTCCTTTCAGCCATTTAAATTTTTATATTCATTTCCTAATATCGGCCAAACAATAGTACGTTTTATCAATGAATACAACCTATTGTTATGCCTTTGATGTGTTAGTCACCTTGACTTTATTACATTACAAGCATACTTACCCAACCATTATAATATAGGTACACATTACACATACAGGTAACTATTATGTATTACGTACTTATTAGAGATGTCCGGATCGTTAAAAAATAATAAATCCGCGGATACTGATACGAATACGGATTATTGGTGTTTAGATCCGCAAATACGGAAACGGACCTCAACTTTCTTACAATTCTTACTCAGTCGTGACCTTGAAACGACAGATTGCCTTTTGCTTCCCAATGTACATAAATGCGCCAAATGTGTGAAATTGTGTGTGTGAAAAATATTTGAAATGAAATTTACTATACTATACCCCCTACGCCATCTCCCTTGCGGGGTAGAAAGAGAGAACGGATCGCCAGACTTTCATATTAATAGTATTTAATTGCTACCTAATTAAAATTTCGTTACAAACAAATTAAATAATATAAAAGATCGGTTCGAAATCCGTCTAAAAAGTATAGGAAACAGATACCGATACATATCTTTCTCCCGCTTCGGATACCAGCGGATACGGATACGGATATCCGGCGCATCACTAAATTACTTATATAGTTAGCAGGTATATTGATGACGGAGCCCTATTATTTTTATTATCGCCACTTCTTCGTAATTTCTTTATCGCGGCTTATAGCACAACATTAAATTCTAATTGCCTTTATTTTTTATTTATTTTTATTTATTTAAACTTAAAGTAAACAACAAACACATATAAATATACAAAATGGACATAGTACAGATTATAAAACGTTGTTTACTAGGGCGAACTTATCGCAGAACTGCGATTTCTTCCAGTTAACCCCAGGACAAAACAGAAAAAAAAGGAGTTGAACAAAAATATAGGAAAAAACAGAAAAAAGAAATTGAATAAAAAAATATATACGAAGTAGAAAATATATACATACATACATATGTGAGATAAAAAACAAATAAAAACGGAATAAAAAAAATAATAAACAAGATACAGAATGCATATATACATAAAAACATATACAGTTGAAACTACAATTAGTCCTACGATTCGGATTCAGATGCCGCATTCGACGCCAACATGCGATTTCTCACCGCTCTCTTAAAGGAGTGCACTGACTCCGCAGTGCGAATGGTAGAGGGAAGACTATTCCAACAACGAGCACCATCCACCATGAAGGAGTGAGTAAGAAAGGCTGATCTATGGATAGGTATTGCAAGAAGACGCTCGCTGTTGGACCTCAATGGAAGTCCGTGACTCGCTAAATATTCGAAATTTTCTTTAAGATAATAGGGAGAAGACGTTGAATAGAGAGAATTGTGCACATGAGATAGCGTATGAAGTTCACGTCTTTGGCGTATAGTTAACCACTTCAGACTGTTTCGGAAAGCTGTTATATGATCGGACCGGCGCAGATTAAAAATGAAGCGAATACCTACGTTTTGCAGCCTTCCAAGTTTGCTAACTAAGTCTTGGTTTAGGTCTATAAAGACAGTATCGGCGTAATCTATGAGAGGCAGTAACAATGATTGGACCAATAGGGTTTTCACTTTAATAGGAAGAAATTTCTGGAGTATTTTTAGGGTATGCAGTGTGAAGAAAAATTTCTTCCTGATAGAATTGACGTGTTGCTGCCAGGAAAGAGTTTGATCCATGATCACACCGAGATTTTTAGCTGTTTTTGAATAGGGGATAACTTTGGAGTTCATTACAGTCTGAGGAATCGTAGCATTCCCCAACCTGGAAATATAGTAAGGACTGCCTATGAACATGGTCTGAGACTTAGTGGGGTTAAGGATCAGCCCAACACGTGCGGCCCAATCTGAGATCAGACGCAAACATCGGGATGTATTCTCAACTGCAGTGGAAATATTTTCCAGTCTGAAGTGTGTATATATCTGGAGATCGTCGGCGTATAAATGAAAGTGACAGGGCAACAGACGTGTTACTGGATTTATGAAAATCGAAAAGAGTAGAGGCGATAAAATTCCCCCCTGGGGAACCCCGGCCTCCAACTTTAACCACTCCGAGAGGACACCGCTCTGCATGCGCACAGACTGGTAGCGTTCTTTTAAGTAAGATGAAAACCATGTGGCACAGGCCTGGGAAACATTTAGTGACTCTAATATGGCAATTAGTATGTCAAAATCTACGGAATTAAATGCGCTACTAAAATCTAGCAATGTCAGCTGGGTCAGTTCTTGTTTCTCCATGGCAATTCTGATATCGTCAGTTATTTTAATTAAAGCAGTTGTTGTGCTATGGCCTTCCCGAAAACCGGACTGGTAATTGCTCAAAAGTTGATTTTGGTTAATAAATCGATTGAGTTGTATGTGAGCTAGTTTTTCCAGAACTTTAGAAAAAAAGGGAAGGATTGAAATCGGACGACAGTGAGATGGGACCGCAGCTGGGTTCTTTTTTGGTAGTGGGATCACATGTGCTTTTTTCCATTCACTGGGGAATACGTTATTGCTAAATGAGAAATTTATTATGTGAGTCAGATTGGGCAAGACAATGTTTAAAAAGAATGATAAAAAACCTATACTAACGCCGTCGCTACCCACCGCTCTCGATTTGATCGAGGCAATGGCCAGCTTGACGTCGTCGTTAGTAACAGAAGAGAAATTAAACGAGGCACATGATATGCGAGGCAAAGCCTGAATATTTTGAAGAGTAGCACACCTTACGAGAATATTTTGAAGAGTAGCACACCTTACGAGAATATTTTGAAGAGTAGCACACCTTAATAACATTACGAGAAATAATCTCTTTGATATTGGTTTATTGTTTATCAGTAGCGTAGCGTGGGGGGTGCGGGGGGGGTCTGCCCCGGGCGGCTTTTTTTAAGGGGGCGGCATTTTTTGAGGAAAATTTCAAAAATCCGTTAAATCACATTTGTTTCATTAAAAACTGGAAAAGATTTCACCTGCGACGCTATTTTTCTCTCTTTGCACCGTATCAATATCTAAATTTTACTTGTCTCACTTGAAAAAACTTCGCCTGCAGCGCTATTTTATCTCTTTTTATCAAAATGTTAGTTATCCCACTCCAGCCTAGAAATCCTTTATAATTCCTGTAAATTTTAGGGAATTTTGGATTTATCTGCCTAAATAAGGGGGGCGGCGGATTCGATTTCCGCCCCGGGCGGCTACGCCACTGTTGTTTATTTTGTCATTACTCATTACACATTACACAGTTGACAGAATTATAAAAAAAAACATTACAGGTATACTTATACCGAGAATCGAAATTGTAAAATTTAATAATGATAAATCATTGTATCAATAACGGTTACATAATATTATGTTTGGTATAGGTGCACAGTGGCGGATTATGCAGTACGCATCTTTGCAGGGTCCCCGAGAATTGGGGGCCCCAAAATTAGGCCAGACTTCATACAATATGTAAAAAACGTTATAAAGTACGTACATAATAATTCACATATTTTCATTAATTACATACATATACTATAAATCTCCAAAAATTTTCGCCTGTTTTTCACGCTATTTACTTATATGTATTGTGATAGGTTTTTTTTCAAACGTTAGGATGGTGGCTTCAAAAATCTGCTATTGCGTAGGGCCCCTGAACTTCTTAATACGCCACTGGGTACCTATCCCTATCTATTATTAATGCTTCATTTCATTCAAAATAATATTTCGTAATTCAGCTCACCCCACCACCCACGCATTTCACATGAATATTTAATTTTATTTACCAACGTACAAATCATCAATTTATTCCGTAATATATGTTTAATAGCTAGGTACTTACTCTAAGTTTTGTTTAAATTGTAATACGTAGTAATTATACTACACACACATATATAGATTGTATGTTCCTCCTAAGGTATTTGCTATGTAATGATATCTAATTACAATATCAGGTAGACATGTAGTTGATGTAAACATAGATAATAATACTATTTACGTGCTATCAAGTACTATTATTCTAATATATATGTTTGTTATTATTTTATTCTGAGTTAATCATCCTCAGATAGTTCATCTACTGTACAGAAAATAATATATAGCATCGTGTATTGACTTTATGCTGTTAGAATAGGCTATGGATTCGGGTCGACTGTAAGATATGGCTTTTGCAATAAGTCCGCCTTTTAGCACACTAGTATTATCTTGTTTCTCTGCATGATTTTTGGCTAATAAAGATTGATTTATGGACATTGGGAACTAATAGGGTTGCATTTTATAAGAAACTCCCGAATACCAGTTTTCTCTATTGCGGAAAACTACGCGTATAAAAAATACGCCAAAATGTGAGTGAAACGAGTGAACCTAGAATAGTGTAGTGGTAGGATCACCAGAAACTAAAAAAATCTCCTTGGTATAGGAGTCCTTAGGTGGGCAAAGTAGACCATCACAGCTCAGGTTATGTCTTTCATAATTGTTCTTCTTCTTCCTCTTGTATTAGGTCGGGTGACCTGTTTGTGACGGCGGGCTGTCCTGGGATTAGGAGGTCCAGCTGTCCTTCCATCTCTTGGGTGGCCTTCCGGGTAATCTTCTACCAGTGGGGTTTTCCGTCTTGACTACCTTTGCCAATCTGGTGTCATCCATTCGGTCGACATGGTCCCTCCAGAAGCGTCTTCTACTTCTCCCCCACCTTACTATATCTTCGACATCGCAGTCAGATCGTATAGTCTCATTTCTGATTCTATCTCTAAGTGTTCTGCCCGCGATGGATCGTAGGGTTTTCATTTCGGCTTCTCTGAGAAGACTTTTTGTCCGGTTGGTATCGGCTCTCACTTCTATCCCATATGTCATGATGGGACGGACGCATGTCTTGTATATTCGGACTTTGCTGGTAGTTAACATGTGTTTATTCCCCCATACAGTGTCCCGTAGGCAACCAGCCACGGCTGTTGCTTTATTAGTCTGATTTCTGACTTCATTATACAGGTCACTGTTACTGGAGATTTCTATACCTAAATAAGTAAACCGCATGACTTGCTCCACAGGTATATTATCGACAACCAACTTGCATCTAAGTGGCTCCTTGGATATTGTCAAGCACTTTGTCTTATTGACTGATATTGTCATGTTATACTTCTTAGATGCGATGTGGAACCTGTAGAGCATTCTTTGCAGATCGTCCTCGTTTTCCGCTACTATTGTAGCATCGTCAGCATAACACACCATGTTAACCAGCTTGTTTCCCATTTGGTAACCCAGACCTAAGGATGTTACTTCTTCTATTATTTTATCCATAATTAAATTGAAGAGAAAAGGACTGAGGCTATCTCCCTGTCTGATACCGGTTGTAGTAGGTATCTCATTTGTAAGATCTCCATTTACTTTTATTTTAGTCTTTCCGCTGTTGTTCAAATTATAAATGGTTTTGATTATTGCTGCTGGGACATCTTTTTCTCTTAATACATCGATGACATCTTTCAGCTGGATCCTGTCGAAGGCCTTTGTCAAATCGATAAAGCATGCAAATGCCGGTTTGTTAAATTCTAATGCCTTCTCCTTAATTTGCCTAAGGATAAATATTGCATCTGTAGTGGACCTATTTCTCCTGAAACCTTGCTGTTCTTCCCTATTTACTATTGTACGTTCCAGTTTCCTTTTTATTATACTTGTGAACAATTTCAGTACTGCACTTAGCAGGGTTATTCCACGGTAATTTTCAGGATTATTCTTCTGTCCTTTTTTAAATACTGGGACTGTAATACTAGTACACCATTCTATTGGGATTTCGCCATGTTCCAGTATTTTATTGAACAGTTTCATTATCTCCTTAGTTAATTGTAATAATTGTTCACAAATAATAAATAAATGAATAAATGTTTATCAGCCACAGACCAAATATAAATAACAAATAAATCTTACTAGACACAGTAGAATGTCAAAGCGCAGACTTATTGCAAAAGCAATATCTTACAGTCCACCAAATAAAATAAAACAAAACTTCATCTATAAGGTTAGGTCATTAAAGGGATTTAAATTAAAGTTAGTGTTACCATGGATAATTTAAGAATCCATTGCAAATTGCAATTAATTTGACCAGTCACCATGGGGGAAATTGGGAGTCCTATATTTTTAGACTATGTAGTGATCTAACTAACAGATCATCTAACCTTCCTAAATATACCTTAATGTATATCCCAGATCCCACCCACAACTTGTAATCTTTATCTAGATTGTATTATATTGATATTATCTTATCATTGCATATAAACACTAAACAGATATAGAGGATCAAGGCACTGTGTCATACACAGTCATTTAGGGATAGTGTTATCATTCTAAACATATAAAGGAAAGAGTCAGTGGTTCTTACAACTTAACTAGTGCTTCCCAATATTTTTTTAACATACACTGTGCTGTAATCACTCACTAATATTAGATTAAGACGTCCCTTGGGTTATATAGGGTATAGGGAATCAATAGTTTGTTGGTTAAAGATAAAACATGTTTGTTTTTGATTATCCTGCTGTTGTGTTTTGTTAATTGTAAGCTATTTATTTTATTTTCAAGAGGACTCTAAACTTTTGCTGCATTGTTTTGTAATTGTTACATAGGAATAATAATTAGAGCAACATAATGATATGAATTATACTATATGAACCATGAGTATGAATAACACCAATGTAGGTGAGGTTGTTTTTATAATATGAACTTCAATTAGATATTTTATTATTTTCCTTGTTCAGACCACAGCCAGTGATATTGAGCACATGCTCAAATGCCAGTAGCTGAGTAGCGACCCTGATACAGACAGCCTGCATTCCGTAATCGGGTACTAAGGAATGCATTGGCATGTTTTGCTCAGTATTTTTTTTATTTTCCTACTTATTAATTGTTTTTGGAAATTGTGCATGTGTACGTGACTGGCACAATTGGTTGTGGGTACCAGGTTCGAATGCCTGACCGTGTGTTCTGCACCTTACATTAGCCCCAAGTTCACTGTGAAGTGTACAGGAATTATTGGGGTTTGTGTATCCAAGCCCAGATCTTTTTTTTTGTAATGAATATTATATAGTTTTATTATCATCCACTCCAACTGCCCCTGTGGTAGAGTCGTCAATCGTTAACCACATTGTCGAAGAATGTCAACTCACTAGGTTCAGGGGTATAATGGAAGACATTCACAACTTGTCTCCTGAGGTACTTCAATACCTGAGCTCTCACGACCTTGATATCTGACTCTGTTCTCTCCAGTGTCATGCGATAGAAATATACATCGAGATATAACTGAGAACCTGAAGCATGTTGTTTCTTTGTATTTCAGATGAAGATGATGCGACTACATCTGTTGCTACAGAGGGATTGGGAGCTAACAGTGAACATCGCATTATATTCATCAATGGCCCGCAGACCACTAAGTTTTGCAACAACCACATTACTACAGCCAAATATAGGTAACTATTCATAGCTTATCTATCCTCTCAAACCAGTGTCCCTTGCTTGCGGTATAGGCAGAGGGGACAAACACCAAACCACCCTCTCCTTACATACACTCCTTGCTTCCGTCACATTCATGGAATTCGTCATGCACTTTCTCTGATTCCTTTTACTCAGCTCTTGAGGATCTGGTTAGTCTAGATTAGTCTCGGTAAATACCTTTTTGGTCATACTGTCATTATTCATTTTTTCACAAAACCATCTAAGCTTATTCACATTCATTCTTACAGTCATTACACCCATCTTACAGCTGCTTATCTCTCTAATAACCTCACTTGTTGTCCTATCTCTAAATGTTTTCCCACACATTCTTCTGTATGATTATGTGTCTAGAAAGTACCTCACCATATGAGTGGCGAAACCAAGCTACTGACTTGCTTTCTTCCAAACTACAGGAATGTTGATTTCAAGATCATACAAGAGATTCTCTTTAATGTATATAATTTTCTATGTAGGTGTATTTACAGATTTAATAATATGATGTATGTTTTGTTTTTCAGTTCCCTTAGTTTTGTGCCGTGCTTCCTGTTTGAACAGTTCCGCCGCTATTCCAACTGCTTCTTCCTGCTGATTGCTCTCCTCCAGCAGATCCCCGATGTGTCCCCCACGGGACGGTGGACCACCCTCACGCCCCTCGTCTTCATATTGTCTGTCAGTGCCATCAAAGAGATTGCCGAAGATTGGGTTAGTTCAATACAAACTGTATTTTAGTGTTTGTGGTTTATTTCACTAGAGAATCTAGAGGTAATATATGCTTTTGATTATTGTTTCTGTAGAAGAGACACAGAGCTGATGATGAGATCAACCATAGAGAAGTGGAAGTGTTGAGAGACAGACATTGGCAGAGGATAAAGTGGAAACATCTCCAAGTAGGGGACATATGTAAAGTACAGAAAGATGACTTCTTCCCAGCTGATCTCCTTCTAGTATCCTCCAGGTAACACATCGACAATTTATCAATTAAATGTTCAATATGGACTCTTCATCAGACTTATGACTGATTGTCGACTGGCTTAATGTGATCACTTTACTCGTAAGTCACATTCACCAGATTGCGACTAGGAATCAAACTCAGAACCCTCAACGTGTAGCACCGATGCTTAGTGCTAGTGAGTGAGGTGAGATGAAACAGGTGGGTTGGTATTTAGCGTACAATTCAACCAATCTTTTTAACTTACTAAAATCAACATTTTACTAGAATTGTGCGAACGTAGATCTCATTAAGCCAGTCAATGACTAGTCATAAGCCTGATAGAAAGTCCATCTTTCGCTGTATGCCTCTGAAATGACTAATTATTGTGATACAATTCAATAATTTTAAAAGTATATTTTGTTATATGTAGTTGTATTAAAGAGCACAAATTAAAGTATTTTTTTTATCGTAGTGAACCTCAAGCAATATCCTTCATTGAAACCTCAAACCTGGATGGGGAGACTAACCTGAAGATTCGTCAGGCCCATCCTGAGACAGCCAGGTTGCTCGAGACAGGAGAATTGTCTGAATTCTATGCCACCATAGAGTGTGAACAACCCAACAGACATCTGTATGAATTCACTGGGAATATTAAGGAACATGCTAAGAAGTTAGTCACATTTTATCAATAAGTTATAATGTTCATATTAAATTATTTTTTTAACGGATCTGGGCTTGCATACACAAACCCAAATACTTTCCTGCACACATTGCACTAGGCTAAAAGCCTGTATCGCAAAGCGTGGAATACATCGCCAGTGCCGGGGTTTGAACCTGTCACCTCCCGCTTGAGAGACTGCCGCCTCAACCGACTGTGCCAACCATGTACTCATCTCAGACACTTCATATCGTCAGCGTAAAACAATTGATTTATTTTAATATTTTTATCTTTATTATAAGGCTTCTAAAAGTAGTTGAATGTTTTAGGACTCTCCCTTTAGGTCCAGATCAAATGCTGTTGAGAGGAGCAATGTTAAGGAACACATCGTGGGTGTTTGGTGTAGTGATCTACACCGGACATGATTCCAAGTTAATGAGAAACTCCACTAAAGCCCCTCTGAAGAGATCTACAGTAGACAGGCTTACCAACACACAAATACTTATGCTTTTCTTCATCCTGATCGTCCTATGCATCTGCAGCGCTGTACTTAATGAGCTTTGGACCAGGAGCAGGGAGACAATGGACTGGTACATTGGCCTAGGATGTAAGTTTGCATTATATGCATTACGAGTATTGACTCTCCCCATGACACCCATATGTGGTTGTTTGAAGAATTATTTTTTTAATAAATATTTTTTTGTTTCAGTACACAAAAATTTTGGATTCAATCTTTTAACTTTTATAATTTTATACAACAATTTGATACCAATCTCTTTACAAGTGACTGCTGAAATAGTGAGATTCTTTCAGGTAAATTATATATATATTGTATGTAAGTAAGTACATATGTTAGGAGAACAATTATCACTTATACACTTTGTATGAACATTTTTTTAGGCTATTTTTATTTCAATGGATGCCGAAATGTACCATGTTGACTCTAATACACCGGCCATGGCTAGAACTTCCAATTTAAATGAAGAACTGGGCATGGTGAAATACATATTTAGTGATAAAACTGGGACATTGACAAGAAACATAATGGAATTCAAGAGATGTTCTATTGCTGAGATTCTGTATAATCCTCCTCCAA
Organism: Ceraclea dissimilis; assembly: GCA_963576895.1. NCBI lineage: Eukaryota > Metazoa > Arthropoda > Insecta > Trichoptera > Leptoceridae > Ceraclea > Ceraclea dissimilis. Next base: position 5,992,925 of record OY756360.1, read on the forward strand.
ACCTGGAAGAGTTGGAGCAATGTTCTCTGTATCAGAATTTGTTGCAAAATCATCCGACAGCCAGTGTTATCAAAGAGTTCCTTGTTCTGCTCGCTGTGTGTCACACTGTCATACCTGAGAAGGATGAGAATGGAGAAATACATTACCATGCTGCGTCTCCAGGTTAATATAACATTCATTTCTACATTAATTTATTGCATTATGAAAGCAATTGTCTCAACTATATTATTAGATAAATATCCCAAACGGGATTAGGCATTATCTTGTTGGCCATAGTGTTGTTTCTCATAAAGTAGTGCTAAGATTTTTGCTATGTCAAATTGCTGAAGTAAAGATAGAAAAAAAATAGAGGCAGAGTTCGATTTAATTGAGGGTTCGACTGCAGGCCGAGATGAACGAAAAATTACAATTGTTTCTCGAGAGTAGTGATTACTTCTGAGGTCGGTCACAAACCGAAACTGCAAAATGTAGCAAATCCGACACATTAAAAGAATAACATGAAAAAGTACTTCAAGTTGTTTAATATATCTATTATTTATGTATCATGCTTTTATTGCTGTTATAAATAAATAAATTATCCATTTCCATGTTGTTCGTTCTTCGGGTTTCTCTCCGGGTCGAGTGGTTAAGTTACCGAGCTTTCGGCAGCGATACTACTGACACCTCGACGGACTTTTACATACAAAAAACTATTTCACCCTGAAGATGGCAGTAGTATCGCTGCTGAAAGCTCGGTTAATCAATCACTCGACCCGCAGTGAAACCCGAAGAACAAACAACATGGAAATGGATTCATCACGCTGTGAAAGCCTACAACATTAAATAAATTATCATACTGTTCTTGTTATTTCAGATGAGAGAGCTTTAGTATATGGAGCTGCAAAGTTTGGCTTTGTGTTTGACACGCGGACTCCACACTTTGTGGAAGTTATTATTATGGGTGTCAGAGAGAAGTATGAGATATTGAATGTTCTCGAGTTTACATCCACTAGAAAGAGAATGTCTGTAATAGTAAGGACACCTACAGGTACTGTCGCCATACTTTGTGTATAATTACTGTATTATAGATCTAAGTTGTAAGTGAAACGCAATATTCCGTATCTCCCCAAGACTTTTATCATTAAACGGACTGTACTAGATTTTGTATTGGTCTGATAGAACAAAGTCTCTGGAAAACACTGAATATAGTGTTTCATTGTACTGTTTCATTTTACCGTGTAGAAGGTACTTTATGTAGTGAAGTCAAAGATATACTTCATGTATTTTCTTTTAGGAGAAATAAAATTGTTCAGCAAAGGAGCAGACACTGTGATATATGAGAGGCTGAGTACACAAGGTCAGAAGTATGGAGAAGTGACTCTCAATCACTTAGAGCATTTTGCCACAGAGGGATTAAGAACTTTATGTTGTGCTGTGGGCGATGTGCCATTACATTTTTATGAGGTTTGTTTTTCTCTTTTTGTTTCTAATTAGTTTGAACATAGAGTTGTTAAAAGAGTCATAATAACTGAACAATAAGACTCTCAACATGGATGAAAGGGAATAATATGTTTTGGGGTTCTAGTGGTTAGAAATTTAATTTTTGTAATTAGTGATTTTACTGCGATTTTTTTTATATTCGGTCATCTTTTTATACACCAAGCCAAAATCAGTTTTTGACATAGCTCATTGTTTTTTATTTTATTTGAAAAAATGCATTTCTGTTTGGTGTGCTAGGAATGGAAGCACACGTACCACAAAGCAAGAACATCAATGAATTATAGGGAACAAAAGATAGAAGAGGCGGCCAAGTTAATAGAAAATAATTTAAGATTACTAGGAGCTACTGCAATTGAGGATAAGTTGCAGGTATGTACTTAACTGAAACAAGATATCTTGTCTGTTTCCTCTTACACACACTGTATGTCACTAATCTAATCACGTGTTGTAGGATGGTGTACCTGAAACAATAGCAGCTCTCATAAAGGCTGATATTAATGTTTGGATCTTAACTGGAGACAAACAAGAGACTGCTATTAATATTGGATATTCTGCAAGGCTGATAGTTCAAGGAATGCCATTATTAATACTAAATGAAGATAGTTTAGATGTAAGTACACATACTTAATAGTACAATCTTGACAGACTGCATCTATCCCCTCACACCGCATTTCAGAAGACAGAACTCCAAAGTTCCCTATCCTTACACACATTCCTTCCATCTAATGATTGGTCCAGGTCAGTCTCGGACGGTTTTGCTTCCATACGCCTCTTTATACACTCATAGTGATATCTTTTTAGTCATCATCCATTCTCTAAATATATCCAAACCATTTAAGTTTATTCATTCTAGTCATTATGCCCATCTTACAATCACAAATATTTCTAATTACCTTATAATCCGGTGAAATTAAACACAAAGCAGTCTCTCGATGGAAAGTTGTGGGGTAGTAGGGATTTCTTTCATTCTATACGTTTTTTGGGATGCTGAATCCGAATCCGAGGTTTGCCAACAAAATTTCGATACGGAACATGGCGAAAAATACAAAAAATGGCGAAAATATTCGTTTTCTGGCGATTTCTTTATAAGAACTCGAAAACTGTCAACTTTCGTAAGTTATTTTTCTACACAAATTTAAAGTATGTAAAATTTACTACAAAATTGCCATATAAAATTTTTCTCTAAAATAAATAGGAACGGAGTTGTCAAGGTCCAAAAAATGGCCAAATCTTCATATTGTTTTACATTACGAGAATCGAAAATTTATTGAAAAAGTTTACCTTGTTGCCTTCATAAGCAAATTTCGACAATTATTCTTTAAATTCATGAGTCATATTTTACCTCGTTGGAATCAGAAAACACAAAGAAAGCTATTAAAGAAATTTTTATTTAAAAATACCGTGAAATATTTGAGCTAGACATGTTTAAATAATTTTATTTAAAAATATAGTAATTTGTCTAGGCTAAAAATGTTTAAACCTTTTTAGCTTAAACACTTCACTATATTTTTAAATAAAATTTATTCTGAAACCTTTCTCCATATTTACTGATTCCAACGAGGTAAAATATGTATCATAAATCTGAAGAATAATTGTCAAAATTTGGTGATAATTCGAACAAGGTGACCTATTCTCCATACATTTTCCATTCTCACAATTTAAAATAACAAGAAAATTTGGCCAATTTTTGGAGCTTGACAGCTCCGCTGCTAGTTATTTTAGGAAAAAAATTATATACCAAATTTGTAGGAAATTTTATGTGCTTTCATTCTGCTAAAAAGATGACCCACAAAAAGTTGATGGTTTTTAAGTTCAAATCCAGAATTCGCCAGGAAATGTAAATATTCGCCATTTTACCAATTTTTCGCCATGTTCCGTCACGAAATTTTGTTGGCAAACCTCGGATTCGGATTCAGCACCCCAAAATACGTATAGAATGAAAGAAAAACCGGCTACCCCACAACTTTCCATCGAGAAATCTAAAAGCACCGTATTATTACTAGTACAACCTCTTAAGATTTGAATAATATTGTGGATGTATGTATGTTTCTCATTTCAGAACACTAGAGATACTATTCTAAGGCACAATTCTGATTTGGGTGATAACCTTAAGAAGCCTAATGATATTGCACTTATTATCGATGGAAAAACTCTCAAGTATGCTTTAAGCTGCGATCTGAGAACAGATTTCCTAGATCTGTGCATTTCCTGTAAAGTTGCTATTTGCTGTCGTGTCTCCCCGATACAGAAAGCAGAGGTTGTTGAGCTCGTGTCTCACCACACACATTCAGTGTCTCTGGCCATTGGAGACGGAGCTAATGATGTGGCCATGATACAAAGGGCTTCTGTGGGAGTGGGAATATCTGGAGTAGAAGGATTGCAAGCTGTGTGTGCGTCAGATTACAGCATAGCACAAGTATGTGGCACAAGATTTTTGTAATATATTTTATTAAAAGGATCTGGACTTGCATACACAAACTTATATACCTTTCCTGCACACCTTGCACTAGGCTAAAAGCCTGTATCGCAAAGTTTGGAATACAACGGCAGCGACGGGGTTTCAACCTGGCACCTCCCACTCCAATCATCTACTCTTATTACATTAATCTTATTGTTTCGCCAATATTTGTTATACAGGAATTCTTATATAAATATTTTTATTTCCAGTTTCGATTTCTCCAACGACTTCTATTGGTTCACGGTGCTTGGAATTACAGCAGAATGTGCAAACTTATTTTGTATAGTTTTTATAAAAATATTTGTCTTTATGTTATTGAGCTGTGGTTTGCTATTTATTCTGGTTGGTAAGTAGTCAGTTATTTACCTGTTTATTTTCTTATCCCATCCTATGGTTGTAGAATTAGCTTCCAATCTGTATTTTAGTACATTTTAAGAGTCTCCTCTAAGAGATAGGTGTTCATAAAACTTCCACAAGAAATTTCACATCTTGTTCAGCGATGACTTTTCATGTGTTTTTTAATTTGTAGGTCGGGCCAAATATTATTTGAGAGATGGACAATAGGTTTATACAACGTTGCATTTACTGCCATGCCACCATTTGCTATGGGAATCTTTGATAAAGTCTGTTCTGCAGATACAATGCTAAAAGTAAGACAAAGACTTGTTTTAATTCTCTCTACATTATTTCAAAGTTCTTACATGACGACAACATGTATTAAATGTCAGTATTTAATGAATTTTTATAAAAAGTGTTGTATCATCTCAATCATAATTTAATAAATGACTTTCAAGTGAAAATACCCTTTTCGCAAAGTCTCTACATTGTTTTAGTATTCCAATTTAACTAAATGTCTACCAGATATGACTTTCTAATAATTTTTATATTTGTTGTTTTTCCAGCATCCTGAACTTTATTCACCGTCCCAGAGAGGCATACTGTTCAACGTGAAAGTATTCTGGGTGTGGGTTATTAATGCTCTCATACATTCTGTGTTCCTCTTCTGGCTTCCCATGTACGCGACACAACACCACGTAGTCTGGGGCAATGGTAGAGATGGGGGATTCTTAATTCTAGGAAACTTTGTATACACTGTGAGTACAGCACATCACTACATTGCTGAATATATTATGATTTTGTTGTATTTGATTGTTAACACCCTTGTTTATTTGTTTCAGTATGTGGTGTTGACTGTATGTTTGAAGGCCGGCCTCATTACCAATTCCTGGACCTGGCTAACTCACGTGGCTATATGGGGATCTCTTGCAATGTGGATCTTGTACATTGCAATATACAGGTATTATAGTGAAAGATGTTGGGAGAATGATGGGAGTTGTTGGTAGAAACAAACGTTGCAAGAAAGTTGGGACATGTAGAGAGGATGAATGATAACATAACAAAAGAAGAATTGGCCGTCCAAGAACCACTCGGGCAGATGCTCAAGAATATGTGCCTTTAGTTTAAAATGAATTTTAAAACATGTATGATGAAGAATGAATATTGCATGGAAGCAAGAATGTTTGCATGGATAGGGCAGTTTGGCATTCTGTTCTCTCTGTGTACGCCAAAAGTGATACAGTGTCGAGGTATAGATAGATCATATGTATAGATTATGGAGTGTGTGTGAATATGATGAGGAGATCCATGTACTTATTCTTGTAGTAGATGTATTATGGATATTAATTGGTCTGTTTCTATTCCCCAGTCACTTCTGGCCCGTGTTTGGTCTGGGTGCCGTGATGTTGGGTATGGATGTAATGACATTCTCTTCACCAGTGTTCTGGTTGGGACTTATCCTCATTCCCCTCGCTATCATCATACCAGATGTGGCCATCAAAGTGTGAGTAATATATTCATTCTGAAATCAATCTCATTTATCTGATAAAACTTATATACTTAACATTTTATTTTGTAACATTGGACGGTATATATTTTAAACATAAAGAACCATTGAGATGATTTAGATTTTGAGAGTTCGTCATCAAAATTGACAGATAGAATTGGAAAAGTTGCAAGGAAGTTTAGATATGTAACTCTTATAAACAATTTTTTTATTGAACTTTAACGATAAAATAACATTGTAAGGTCTGTAAATAATAAATAATGGTGACTGGTACAACACGATTCCCATCGAGTTACCTTTTAGACCAGTGTTTTAACATTAAAAAAGGGGGTATAGCGTAGATAATTGTCGGAAAGCTGGAAACTATTTGATTCCCTTCAAATAGCCCAGGAAATTTAGCTTTGTAGCGTAGATAATTGTCGGAAAGCTGAAAACTGTTTTAATCCCTTCATTAACATCCAAAGAAGGTTTCTTGAAGTTTGCACCAATTTTCCGCTTGTGCTAAGTACAGGGTGACCCATAAACCGAAAAAATAATGTACTTTTTTCAGTTTTCCAGTAATAACTTCTAAACTATGCTTTCTACGAAAATGGTGTCTTTTTATAAATTAAAGTACAAAATATTCTGCGTCGTTTGAGCATAAATACTTCTTTGTACCTCAAAAATTATTGTGATACAGACACTGTCAAGTACATATTAATTTTCGGAACAAATTGAAATATTCGTATTTTTCACTTTTGTTGTTGAATAACTCCCCAACTCAGGTATTTACGGTAATATTTTACTAAAAGTATTTAATTGTGGGTCAATTTTCTCTAATTTGTGATTAAAAGTTTAGACCTACGGCACACAGTTCAGGATGCACAGGTGTTTAAAGAAAGACGGGTGAAATAAATAAATTTATTAAATGATAGATTTAGATATGTTAAAAGTAAGATAATTTAAATTTTACGATTTCATTTTATTAATGTATAGTTTTGTCAATTAAAATCTGATTTTTAATACTGTTACGCCACTGCCTAATATTTTATATCGAAAAGAGTATTTTTTTACATTCATTGATTTAATTAAAATATCTCCTAAACGGTAAGTGTTAGGAAAAAACATTTATCTCACAATTTATCTATAATAATTTCTCTATATTACATTTGAAAAATAATTTATCTAATTTAAATACTAAGTGAGGTAGAATTGATTAAAAATGGTACATAAAAAATAAGTTCATACATGCCGTCACTTTTTGTTAAATTACTTCTAAACCAAGCAATTTAGCGTTAATCTATTAAATTGCATTTAAAGCGAAATATTTTTTCTATAAAATGAGTATAATAAAATTAATTTGTGATTTATAATAAAAAAGTACTAGATGATCAAAGTTGATTTTGTGTAGAGGCAAATTGCTAAGTAAGAACATTTTGTATGGGAAGCGTTGAATTATTTTGCTAAATATTGATATTGATCATTTAGTACTTTTTTATTACAACTCCCAAATTAATTTTATTACACTTAATTTATAGGAAATTTATTTAGCTTTAAATGCAATTTAATGGATTTACGCTACACCGCTTGGTTTAGAAGCAATTTAACAAAAAGTGACGGCATGTATGAACTTATTTTATATATACCATTTTTAATCAATTCTACCTCACTTAATATTTAAATTAGATAAATTATTTTTCAAATATAATATAAAAAAAATATTCTAGATAAATTGTGAGATAAATATATTTTCTTACACTAACCGTTTAGGAGATATTTTAATAAAACCAATGAATGTAAAAAAAATATTCTTTTCGATATAAAATATTAGGCAGTGGCGTAACAGTATTAAAAATCAGATTTTAATTGAAAAAACTATACATCAATAAAATGAAATCGTAAAATTTAAATTATCTTACTTTTAACATATCTAAATCTATCATTTAATAAATTTATTTATTTCACCCGTCTCTCTTTAAACACCTGTGCATCCTGAACTGTGTGCCGTAGGTCTAAACTTTTAATCACAAGTTAGAGAAAATTGACCCACAATTAAATACTTTTAGTAAAATATTACCGTAAATACCTGAGTTGGGGAGTTATTCAACAACAAAAGTGAAAAATACGAATATTTCAATTTGTTCCGAAAATTAATATGTACTTGACAGTGTCTGTATCACAATAATTTTTGAGGTACAAAGAAGTATTTATGCTCAAACAACACAGAATATTATGTACTTTAATTTATAGAAAGACACAATTTTCCTAGAAAGCATAGTTTAGAAGTTATTACTGAAAAACTGAAAAAAGTACATTATTTTTTCGGTTTATGGGTCACCCTGTACTTAGCACAAGCGGAAAATTGGTGCAAACTTCAAGAAACCTTCTTTGGATGTTAATGAAGGGATTAAAACAGTTTTCAGCTTTCCGACAATTATCTACGCTACAAAGCTAAATTTCCTGGGCTATTTGGAAAAAAATATTGGTATAATAGTGTCTAATCTGACGTAACCCTGCAGAAATCCACCTTCCGTCACTGGTTCCTTCCCTTATTTTTAACTGGGTCAGATATCACCGTCTCCTGAATTTTGGGTCTTTGGTCATTCCGGCAACAGTTTTTTTTTTTTTTTTACTAAATATTAAGCTTGGCTTAAAATAAATAATCCTGCTAATATTTTTGTACACTTTATCTTGATGCCATAAATTTTTCTCACCCAGTACTGAGAGAATCGTCTTGAAACTAAAGACAGTGATAGATGAAAGAATGGACTACAGATTGGCTGTTTTAGAATTACAGTACAGTGAAACTCGGATTTTACGTTTTTCTGGGGACCACCCGAAAAAAACGTAAAATAGGGGAAAACTTAAAATGTGGGAAATGATATTTTAGTATGTCCTATAAAAACGTAGTTACTTTCACTGTTAACTTCATTGTCATGTGGTAGGAGTGATTTCTTGACAGTAATTATGTTACAAGAAACAAAAGTGAATTATATCACTAAAAAACTAAATTGAAGGAATTGAATTTTCAGAAAATACCTTATACAATAAAAGTCCGTTAATTCAAATTCCAAGGAACTGAAAACAGGAAAAAAATTGAATTACGCGACACGAACATTTGAATTTCGCGCCAATTTTTAATTTTAAAATAAATTGAATAATTTTATAAGGAAAACTTGCGATTTTTCGGAAGCAACCCACGTGGATGTCGAATATTTGTCACAAATTTGATTCTCCGGATAAGTAGGTAATTTAATGCGCACGACATGACGTAGGTCCGCGCATTTCACATTACCTAATACCTAATTATAGCACTTCGTACACAACACAATTCATATCGGAGTAAACATTGAAACAACTATTTATTACTTTTAGATTTCAAAAAGTCACTTACTTTAGTTGTTTTTATTTTTTATTTTGACACGAGTTTATCATTAGGTACATGTCCAATGACCTAGTTAAAACTTTTGCAAATATCAAATGGTGTGTCGGGCCCTTTCCGAGTTTCTTCTGAACACCTATTAAGGCTGACAATACACATTTGTATTTGTGGAAATATAAATTGGAATAACAACCAAACTTAATGTAAATTAAAAAGGAATCTTTTTTTTTTTCAAATTCAACAAAATTGGTGCCCAAAAATTTCGCGAGAAGTAAATCACAAAGCACTGTTTGGAATAATACGCACGTGTAGGTAGGTATATATTAAATACCTAAATAAAACGAGTAATGTGTATGTTGCACTACAATGAACTGGATAAAAAACTGAAACTTTGAAGTTATACAAAACACTTCCGGCGATTAAAATTAACATGTTACTATGCGCTGCACATGTTGACATTCTCTGTAAATCACCCCACGCATCAAGACGTAGCGATGTACTGAGGTGTTATGAGGGGGAGATAAGATAACACCGCCCACCACGTGGAATGTGTTGGCATCAGTTGGCATTAAGTAAAAAGGTAGCAATGTGACTTTAAACACTTTCTTTGCGTAATATTTTTTGTCCAACTTTTTGACAAACAATTAAATTTTACGTGTTTAGATATTTCATACAACTTTACAGCCGAGAAAAAAACGTTAAATCCGGGAATTGTTTCGGCGCCTGACGTAAAATTTGGGAAATTTTTGTTCTGGAATGTATGGCGGTGAAACGGGTCCGACAAAAAAAAACTTTAAATCCGGGAAAACGTAAAATGCGGGAACTTAAAATCCGAGTTTCACTGTATTTGTAAATTCCTTGAACAAAAAAATATTCCGAAAGTGCTTCTGAAATTTACAGGAATTAAGGATTATCCGTTCAGTTTTTGAGATGTAAAAATATAATTTAACATGTTGCCTGTTGTAGATTTTTTAATTTGTTCCCAGGCTCTTTTTAAAAAGGTAAAATAATTCACATTGTCCATTATATTATTCTTATTTCCATAAAAAAATTGAAAAAGTTGAAGCGATAATGGAATGATTTTTGCTCATTGCATATCGGCCCTTAAGCTGTCAAAAAAGCTAGTGCTTTCTAGTGGAGCAAGTTAGCAATGGACTTCAAACTTGCACCAGCTGTTTTAGGTGCGAGCCTCATTATTTATCCAATGTTTTTGACAGGATATACAACACAGCATTTAAGAGTGTGACTGAGATGGTTCGAGAAACAGAGATCAGGAAAGCAGATCCAGAAGAAGTTCTCAGTAATCAACATAGACATTCGTAAGTCCTTTTAATTTACTACACACTTCACTGTATTACAACACGACACATTGTCACAAGACACATTACACAACATGACACAACACAACACTCGATATATCTAGTCCAGTCATTTTTATCAATGTGTTTATTTCCCACCGATGCATTTAAGATATGAGTACTATAACTTCCTCTATGTTATTTTCATTCCTGTTTCACAAGTGTGCCGTTAGTCCAAGTGGAGTTTCATATTACGATGAAAACTTTCTTCTCATTATTACAATATATAATCATCTTATATATCCTGTATTTCGTCCTAAATATTATTTTAACGCAAAGGCAGGACTTACCAACAAACTTCTCACTATCTGAAAAATCTACATACGTACTCTTATCATTCATGATTGATTCATAATATCACTGGGAAACATTCACCTATCAAGATATCACGGATATCATAGTATTAGGCTCATATCAGAAATTAGAAATATTCCTACAATATTGCATGTATTGATAATTACCGATTTTTGAATTTGTTTGTTGATTTTGGGGCAAATCTAATAAAAATAAATTGATATTTTATGTAGGTTTACTCCACATAGAATCATTTATGTATTTCCAAAATAAAAAGTATAAAGTAAAATAAATTTTATATATTTTAGTCTATTTTATTGCCAAACGAAGTAGGTATTAAATATTTATAATATAAATAAATAATGTAATTGAAATAGCACATTGGTCAAAATGATTGTACTACAACAAGTATAATAAACTGCTTCTGTGATAAATGGTTAAAAGAAATAAATGATATGTTTCTTGGTCTTTGTGCGGACTGATTAATATTATGATAAGAAACAGGTTTATGTGTATAATTTGTTAACTGTTAATTTATTAACCAAAGTAACTAACTGCTTGGATTTGTCTAATTTATTATAACAACACAATACATTCGTAACATCACATAAAACCATTTACCTAAGAATTCATTAAGTTATTATTATACTTGTATTCTCAAATACTTACACATACAATAAACTATACAGAATTTCATTGTAAAAATTTGTATTATAATATGTAAAAACATTGGTATTAAAATATTTATAAAGATCTTATAGTCCATGCGGATAGTTGGTCCACACTTCCTTACACCTCTTTTCCATTCCGCCACATCTTGCTGTCAAACGTGTAATTATTATTGGAAGTTGTGTAACGTGCTAGAGTTTGAAAACATTTCACAGTGCACCATTTTTTTTCAATTCTGTCGTTGACATTCTGTCTTTTACCATATTCCTAAAGAATGTGAAAATCCACATAGGAGGACTTATTTTCAAGGATGGGTGCAGGGGGAGGGGATGTGGCAAAATTTTGATAAGCAGTCCAATGGCGATGCGATGTACGACCATTGGCCTTATAAGTGTAAACTTTCAATTAAATACAATCTTGTTAAAAAACAGATAGGTCATATTTTCAGCAGTGGGATCCTGGTTACCAGTCCTCATCGAATAAGTTACACCCTTTTGATTAGAGGCATATTATATATTACCTATTGTAGTTGCGTTTATTCTTACATTTTACAATCTTAATATTTTAACACCAATGTTTTTATTAATGTAAAGTGTACAAATAAAATGAATTGCAAACATATCAACAAATTATATCTCATTATTTATTTATATAAATAAATTTTCATTGCATGTTAGATCTTTTTTTTATGTATAAAAATAACAATAATTGTTAAATAGACATTTTTATTTACCTTCTTTTTGAGTTTTGCGACTAGACACAGTGTTGCGCATATTTTTATTTTTGTTTTGCATGCTCCGTAGTGCACCAACCATCTTATGTAGGCATTATTATGTTGTATACAATGTGTAACAATGTATTTACATTAATTTATATTCTTATGTCAAAATACTTTTTATTTTGATTATAATATATTATTGTTTTCTCCCACCAAAGGAAAAGGGATTGGAAATTTATTTATTTATTATTAAAACACACAAGTTTTATTCAGTTTTTGTAAGGACTCATTGTGCAATATTATTTTATCAAACATTATTAGGTTAAGAATTTACTAGAAGGCGATACCAGGATTATGCAAATAATCAGAACAACCAGACAAATGGTGCATTGCTTTTATCTGTAGACCGCTTACTTTCTACTACCCACTTTTGTTAATAATAATGGTGTGATAACTAGTGATGGGCCGACTAGACGACTAGTCGGCACCCAAATGCCCCATTGGTTGGTTGACTCAAATAGTCAGAATTTTTGCCGGATAGTCAGCTTTCCAGACTAGTCAACTAAGAATGAAATTTAGTTACAAGTATAATAATTTTTAGCTTATATTTTCCATTTTTTGTGAATTTGATTTATTTCCGTATTAGGTACCGACTATATTCGACATCTCTAGCAGACTAGTCGGCGACTGAAATAGTCGGCAAAGTTGGTACATCTCTAGTGACAAGTTGTATAGCGTCGATCAGTGTCAGGGCGGTGTACTTCAAGTAGCCTCATCATAAAACAATAATTCCGTTCATTCCTCTGCTGGATATTACCGTCTGTCCACCTTTTTGTGGTCCAAAGCCTAAAAATATCACAAAATAAAATCACTATATGTTACGTTGTGTAGTATGTACATATGTGTGTTTGTATAAATATAATCTGTGATAAAAATAATGCATCATTTGTGAGGTTTAGTTTAAGAGGTATTTAGTATGTTGTGTGGTGCATTGTATTTGGTTGTGCTCAGCTCGTCCTACCCTTGGTGGAGTGGCCGTGCCTTGTATCGTCGCTGGAGAGGTCGCAGTGCTGTGGGACCCGAGCCACAACCCCAGGTTGTCAGAAGTTCTATCCTTGATGAAAGCACGCTGTTTGGTGAAAGACCAGCGGCCACTTCGTACTCATATAGAGAACCTAATGGAAGTACTAATTGACAGTCGTCTTAAGAACATTATGTGTTTCCGAACTTTGGAAATATTGATATGGTGTTATGCTTTCACATTTTTAATAAATCGATGGATTTTCCCTCCCCACCTTGTGATAGTACAGATAAATTTAATAGGAAAGTGTTTTTAAAGTTAAATTTGAAAATAATGTCTTATTTCTTGCTCACTTTATTAAGAAATTATAAATTTACATGTTATGTAATATTAGTACACATAAATGACGTAATAACTTTGTGAATCTTTTGATTATAGTGCGTGAAAATTTTTTTATGAGCAATATTGATTGCATGATTAAAATTCTTCTATAGAATGCTAGTCATTGAGGTTTGAAATTAAAACAAGTAAAAATTCTATAGCAAAAACATTATGGTGGGATATTTAGTGCCTCTGTTTTTCATTTATAGTAGAAATGTTGACAACTTACGCATAACATGGAATTCTTGGACCGACCGACATTATTCTTTGAATTCTAACATGTTGTGTTTAGTGTATTGAGTGCAACGAACGACAATTCCTTGTGATAATATTATAAGGATCTCATTTTAAATAGATATAGTTATAATATTTACAGCATCGATTCTTAACCTCAGGTCATGGAGGAATTGGGATGGGTCGCGGGAAATCCCCAAACAAAATTTCGTTTCATTTCATAATCTTTTTTTTTTAATTCTCTTTCTCCCTTTATAGATTTTTGAGACAAAACCCTAAAAAATTAAAATATTTATAATTTAATATTTATAAACAATAATAATTTTACAATCGTATGATATAAATATTCAGTAAGTACTTATAGAGATATTATTTACCAACCATATTTTCTTATAAAGTTTTGCTTTTTATAAAATAAATTTTATTATAAATAATAATTCCATCGTTATGTTAAAAGTTTATTATTATTTAGTAATATTCAATAATCTAATATTGTAAATCTTTTAAGGACTGATTTTATCAATAGTTCGACCAATTATGTCACAATATTTATTTCATAATAAAACACGGAAATGTCAGATTCAAATACAAAATTATATATTTTATTTAGGTACTTAGTAATGTATAAGGAATGAGGGATGAATGTACCGAGATCACTGAGAGTTTGGAAAATGTGAAAGTTAAGACTGTTTTGAGATGTTAGAATTGTGTAGCGTTTTATTCTCTTTGCCTACATCAAGAGATACAGCATAAGGGGATAGACAGATTACAACTTCAGCTGGTCTATGAACAAAAGTAGAATAACAAAGATAGTTTTCTATAATAGTTAATTGTGAGTCTTCAGTCCATAATCATTCCTATAATTTAATTCCAAAGCAATATAAATTAGTTGATATGTATAACACATATATGATTAATATGTTATAGTACGTTCTTAGACAGATACAGAATAGGCATTGTCTGATGGACTGTGTTGAGATTCCAACTGCAAAAATGCAGTAAATCCTGTTATTGACGCCTGTAGCATATTAGGTAAGTACATAGTATATCCAAAAAAATAAGCCCCATAATATTGTTACACTTCTATCAAAATTATTGTAGGTAGTTATTATTTACGCGCTCGACTGTTAATTCAGTGGGCGCGGGTTTGATCTCCGATGCCGACTTACTCCACTTTACGACACAAGCTTTTCAAGCTTACTGTGAAGTGTACAAAGGTGTATTTAGGTTTATTTCAATAAACCCAAATTCATTTAAAAAAATCGTGGTATTAATACTAAATTCTCCATTGATAATCCAAGCACAAATATTACATTCTTCCATGCAGGTGATGCATAGTATATTAATTGAAGTTTGCAGATTTCAATATAATATCTGCATTACGTAATACAACGATTGCTTCCTGATGTTATAATACTTTTAAATGTTTGACATACAAATTTGTACTAATTGAATTAGTTTGTTGTTGAAAATAGTAACAATTGTCAAGACGAAATTCGGTAATAAGTTGTTCTGGTATGTAGTAGATCCGTTGTAAAGCATGATTTTATACTGCAGTAAAAGCTTATAGCCCAAAATGTTTGTTTTTTTTTTGCATTGTACGAGTTATATAATTATAGAGAATTTCTTGTGTGTTGTTTCTTTGAAACAAATTTGGTGCTGCAATTTTAAGACCACATACTATTTTAAACTGATTTCAGAATATCTGGGGAAAAATTTACCTGCAAATTAATTTTTCAAAATTTGTAATCACCTGATACTAGTTTATAGTTTTTTATTTTCACATGCTTTGTGGAACATTGTTACTACAGCTTTACTATTCCACTGTCATAAAATACAATGGTGTAGAAAAAAATATACAGTAATCATTATCTTGGATTAATAAATATTGTTTCTGTTGATTGGATTGGGCATTAACATTCTTATGATATTCTTAATCAATTTGATGTTTTTTTCCATTTTGTGTGCTTCCCTCGTAGTACAACTCATAGTTTTCTTGAATTCTTTGTTACATTATTACTTATTGTTTAAAGTAGATTTAAGATGTTATCGAATGTGTGTTTTGTCTGAAGATTTTTAGGGCATTATTACAATTAAAAATTTATATCATATTAGTAGATAATTTACTGCGCATATCTTCGTTGTTGTTTCTTCAAGTTTCCTTACTGCGTGTAGAGTGGTTGAATGACCAAGCTTTTGGCAGCGATACTCCTGCCATCTTCACGATGAAGTACTTTTTGTATGTAAAAGTCTGTCGAGATGTCAGTAATTTTCTGCCGCAGCACGAGCAGTGGCGTGCAATATTTGTTCATCCTGAAGATGCCAGTAGTATCGCTGCCGAAATCTCGGTCATTCAATCACTCTACACGCAGTAAGGAAACCTGAAGAACCAACAACGAAGATATGGATTCATCACACTGTGAAAGCCTACAAGATTATTGAATTTACTATGCATTGACTTACAAAATCTCAGTTTGCTGTCATTTTGTCCATTTTCATCTTTTTAATAATACATACTTAATAATAATATAAAGTCACAACTCAGGTGAAAGTATTATGCCGTTTTTTTTTAGTTTAGTATATTGTAGTTTATTGAAACGCCATTGGATTATTATTTTTTGGTTAATTTATTTAAAAATATTTTCAGCATAGGTGATAGAAATTAAATAAAAGTTAATAGGTAGTTTTTCTTTTGCTCATGAGTTACAAACCGTCCGCCATCTACTCTTCCAATTACTTGTTTAATGTTTTTAATGTAATCCTTATTTTTAAGATTGTTTTTAAATGAATAAGGATTTGTTAGTTTTTTTACTCAGGTGAGTGTTTTAGGGACCAAGATAGAAACAACGTTTGATAGTGGGCGGACCGCGTACTCTATATGTTAATAAAATTGAGTTAATTTTACTTCTTAATACAGAGAATAGGACCAAGTCACCTATTATAAATAGCATACACATTATACGCATCTATATATTATAATAAACTATTTAAATGTACATTAATGTTCAGATCTTTCATACAATTTATCGTCACGATTATGTTGTGGTTTAGTGTGTCAGTCAAGGGCGTATATAAAGGGGGGGGAGTGCAAGGGGGCCCGGGCCACCCTGAAATGTAAAACATTTAATTCATTTTTAACTGAAATTCACGGGATCACTGCTGACGCTGCCAATTGGCTAAGAGATTTAAATTTCTAACTGCCGGGAGTGCCGGGTCTTATGTTTTGCCATATGCATTAAAAGGAAACAATTGCATTATGATTTTTATTATGACTTAAGTTTAGGAGTCATTAACTTTGCTAAAAACTATTTATAAATTACTCTGCGTTACTGGTTTCAACAGGGAACTAGTCATTGTCAAGCGCTATAGTCATATAGTAACTTATAAGTGTTTTAATTTGTAAGTTTTAAACATAGTCGTGTTTAGAAACTACCATAAAGTTACGCCCGAATTAATTAATAAATGATTTTTATTATACTTGATACAATTAGGCTGAATTTGATGCATCGATTCAAGGTAATTTTAAGATATTTATTGTGATTATTGGCCTAATTAGCTTTGCACAGTGTGCTCATAGTTGTGTCATCTTCTCTGATGACAGTACTCCTGTGATTTTAACTATAAACATAAGTCATGTCCAATCACTACGAGGAGTTCTTGCACCAGATTTATGATATTGTTAGGTATTTATATAAATAATGTTATTATATTTAGTTTTCCATACAAAATCATTGTGTGTGTAATACCTATTTTATTATTACATAGTTGTATGAAATGCATTACATATTTACCCTGTAATTTACCTGTGTATTCTTGTTACATGATATGTATATTAAGTGTTATATATTATTTATTATTGTATGTTATTTTTTTGTAAATTAAATGATTTTTACAAATTGCCAATCTCTTTTTTTTTACAATAAATTATTTATTTATTAATTTATATTTTGTCTTCTTGCATGCCCTACATATGGAATGTTGAATGTTAATTATTGTAACTGCCGTTGTATTAATATTAATGTGTAATATTATCTCTTCAAGCTTCAATTAACTTTCCTGCGTAATATTGCTGTAACTTAACATCAGTCTAACAAACTCTTTGTAGTTGCGTTGCATAATAGGTTTATACAACTGTTAAGGGATGGCTTCCTCTTAGAGGGAAATACTATTGCTTTAATATTTTATTTCCAAACACACCAACATACAAACTAGAGAAATACATAGATATAATTCTAGTGGCTTAATGGACTTATCCATAAACCAGACACTTAACCATTCCTATGAAGACTTCATGGTCAAGAAATCATTCCCATTTGGTCTTACCGGCCCACCCAGTACCTACACACACATAGTTACTATTTAAGTATTCAAGTACAGTGAAACCTCGAATTTACGTTTTTGTAGGGAACAGAAAAAAAAAGTGTAAAAGTGAGGAAATGTAAAACTGAGGAAATAATTTTTCTTCTCCATTTTGAGTTGGATCGTCATTACGCGATTGTTTTTCACAAAATGACAAGATTAACAACAAATGTGAATTATCACAACAAAAATTAAAATTATGGAACTGAATTTCTAAAAATCATACTCCACTGTATCAAATAAATTTGAAATTCGCGGTTTTTTTGTTAAAACATCGCGGTATTTCTACATACAAAATTACTTGACCGATTTTTAAGATATTTTGTACAAAGAATATAGAATTAGATGTAATTAACGCGTTTGTAGAACATTTAAACAATTTCAATGTGAAAATAAACACGAAATTTCCAATAGTACTTATCTTAATCATTAACACGTCATTTTGAGGTTATGTTTTGTCTTGAAATACGAAAAAATCGAAAAAAAATCTATGAAATGATGCTAATAGCACGGCAATTTGACACAATACGGTAGTTGCACTCACAATGCTTCAATTTCCATATGTTAGTATTAATGTTGTCTCTCTTTAACCTTGAAAACATCTGCAAATGCGTAGTCTGTGTATCACTGAAGTACCACGTGACATGCGCGTGATTGTGAGTAAAAAGGGTAACAATGCGAAATTGATATACTTTACGTAGTTTTGGTCGAACTTTTTTACAAACAGTCAAATTTTACGGGCTACTTTTATTTGCATGACACTTATGTATCACGTGTTTGACAAGGTGTAAAAAGGGTAACAATTTGACCTTGACATATTTCCTTTACGTAATTTTAGTCGAACTTTTTTACAAACAATCAAATTTTGGGTGCTACTTCCGGAGATTTCGTATTCGCGAAATCCAATTTTAGAAAACGTAAAAGGCGGGAAAATAGCTTTGCGCCTGACGTAAATGGAGGAAAAATTAGCGTTTTTTGTATGAAGCGGACCGGGACCTGTGATTTATGACGTAAATATGAGGAAAACGTTAAACTGAGGAACGTAAATTCGAGGTTTCACTGTATGTACATATTGTACCATATTATATTATATTCTGCATATCTCTTGCACAGACATACCATTCTATGCACTGTACAGTAAATATGTATTATTACGAACTGAATATATATACCTACATACATAGTTCATTCCACATCATTACATAGGAACATTACACATTCGCAACATCAATATTGATTGAGACATACAAATACTCCATAGTATAAAATACAATAAGTATACAATTCTCATAGGAATAATATCCCTTACTGTTTACAATAATAAAATGTTTAAATGATAAATTCAACAAGCCTGAAGTTTGTGTGCTTATGAAATTGGTTCTACAATACGAGAGGTAGGTAAAATATTGAAATATTTCAACATTACTAGATTTGACATCATTTTTTGTTAAATATGTATTTGATACATTTTTAGTATTAAATGATTTTTATCTGGTTGAAAGGTTTTTTTTATTTTATAGATACATCAATGTTTGATAAGGTCTAATAAAACATTTATAATTATTAATTGTTGTCTACTTATTAAATATATTTTATATTTTACTTGAATTATGTTTTGGCGTGGTGATGGCAGACCTATGCATGCTTTGGAACGACTCTCTCGTTGTAAGTATATTGTGGAGGTGTGGATGACACGTCTTGGATCTTTCTCTTCTTTCTTACTCTGTCTGTGTCTTGTCGTGCACGGTAGTTGTTTTTTTAGATTATTAACCTTAAATTAATGCATTTTGGGCTTGTTCCGCTTGTATGCTGTCTTGTTGGATGCTAGCGTTGAAAGTACTGTAAAGCAGTTTGCATTAGTATTATTGTGTCACTCGACATTTGTACTATTTCAAATAATCCTAAACGATTGTAGTATTTTGCGAAAGCAATATATATTTCTTTGCGTCTAGTCAAAACATTCTCTTGCACGATCCAGAGATCTGCAATTAATTTAGCACAATTCATATGAATCACTGAGTAAGTTTTTGATATGTTTGCAAAATGATACACAACTTCAACCAAACAACACATGTAGTAATTTATGAAATACAAACTGTTTTACAATATTACAGAATAAGGAATCTAATTTCTCGCTTTGCTTTTATAATTTATGGAAACATAAAATAATGTTTATAGTGTAAGTGTGATGTTAGAGGTAAGGTAACGATATGTAAGGCATGTGTTAAGTATGATGTGACGCCACCTTTGGCGTGTTACACATGTTACCAGGTTAACTGAGACAGCACGACTTCTGAAAAACGTCAGGAGTGTATTCAGTCGCAGGTCGCATACCAGGGTAAATATGGAAGTGGAAATGTCACGTGAGTATTAATTATAGTCTTCTACTCTTATTGTAACTCAAGATTGATAAAAACAATTTTTCAACATCATCTTTTTTCCACTTTGTAATATTATTTTTTTATTCTGCTTTGAAACTTGGAAAGTTCCCAAAAAAGTACTTTTAAAATAATAACTATTTTAAGTTCTATAAGAATTAACATAAAAAAGCTACGAGTACTTATGATTTTCTGGAAAAAGAATACAAGTTTCGTTTTGTATAAAATCTTTTAGTAATATCTTTATTAAATTTCTGGTTATAATATAATTTGTTTTACTCAAGCCAAATTCTGAATTTTTGTACATCCAGTAATTCACTCGTTTCAATATATTTTTTACACGTATCTAATTCATTATTCAATTTTTCAATAGAATCTTTTCAACTCTATGGAAAGACATAAATCTATGTATATTTAAGCATTTATTCAATAATAATTGAATAAATATAATTGTTTCACTTCTACTGGTGTAATTTATATTAATTTATAAATGATGAAATAAATGTAAAATACATACTGCAGTAACATTTCCGATCTATGCTTATCTTAGCTAAACTATATGAGGACGAGTATAGTTCGGGAATGTTATTATATTTGTTTTATATATATATTTTTTAAATAAATTACATTGGTAGAAATAAAGTGTTTTGTTTATTCAACTATTATTAAATTCGTGCGTAATATATAAATAGTATAGTAATTATTCTGGTGAAATTGTAGCTCGTAGTGTCTAGGCTAGTGTAGGTAAACTATATTTATATATTGTTTGAATATATAATGTAGTTAGACGTAGAGATGTAGGGAAATGAATTATAAATTTTATATTACTCTAATTGCATTAAACCGTTTATTAAATCATAGATTAACATACTTCCTCTTGTAGTCACTAACTTGCACTCTCTCTTCTCTTGGAAGTTCCAATTCATACTTCATGTGAACTTCATTATTGATCTATGCTTTTTTGAGTGTTTTGTGAATACACGCAGACATTAGAACATTATTAAATTGTTTTATTTTTTCGATATGAACTTAATGTTATTTTAATTTAGATATGTGTATTATTCTTCTTTCTTCCTTATGCGTAGTAAATTATTTTGAGGTGGTCGGTAGCCTGGTTGGTAACGTGCTCGACTGTTAATCCAGTGGGCGCGGGTTCAATCCCCGACCTACGCCACTTCACAACACAAGCTTTTAAGCTTTCTGTGAAGTGTGCAAAGATGTATTTGGGTTTATTTCGATAAACCCAGATTCATTTATATAAAAAAAAAATATATTCAATCTTTATTAATTAGAGAGATGAGTGGTAACCGGGATAAAAGTGAACAAGTTGAAATGGTTTAGTCATGTGAACAGAATGTCTGAGGATAGAATATATGAGTCTGAAAGAGAGGGTGACTGTCTATGAGTCGCCAGAGACTTGAGAGTGAACTGAGAGAGAGGAATGTTATGAATGTGATAGAAGCCAGAGGTGAATGTAGTGGTAGAAGTGTGTGTTGTTCTGTCCTCTCTGCCTACCCCACTAGATACTTGATCTTATACTTTGTATTTACTTTCGTAGTAGATTATGATAATGGTATAAGTTAGTAAGCATGTATGTACCTGCAATTAGATAAATGCTAGAAAATTTAGTAGTTAAGTAAGTTTGGAAATAGTGTTAGTAATATTAATGGGGAGCCTGTTTCCCGATTTTGATGCATGATTGGAGTAATTATGATAATTTAAATTTGTATTTGTTACGAAAAAATGATTTAAGTACTTACCTAATTGTGAAAGCCAAACTGATATTGGAGGGCACTGGTTCAATTATATTAGTTCTAAATACCGTTTTACTTTACCGCTTATTTATCATTTGAAATAAGCGCCACTCTTTCGATCTCTACTAAATACTACAATACTTTAATTATTTAACTATCTACCTAATAGTAAATTTGAAAGATAAGTGGAATAAAAGTGAGTAAACTTGGATACTACTTTGGTCATTTTGAAAGAAGGAATGATGACTTAAAAGGTATATCTGGTGAAAGAACAGCTAGAGAGAGCATGATTGTCTTTAACAGACCTAAAAGATGAAGCATGTATAGCAAATTGCACGAATGTGATGGAGGAAAGAAGTGGATAGGGATAGAGCCATGTGGAGTTCTCTGCCTATCTATGAAGTGTATTACCAAAAAGTGAATGCAGAATTAATTAAAGATATTATTTAATAATAGTTTGTTACGTTACACAAGTGTATTGAAACATTATGTGGTTTTTATAGATGGATTTGCATTCTCTCAAGAAGAGGGCGGTTCTGTTACACAAACAGATGTTATCCGAGCTTACGACACAAATATACCAAAGCCAGTTGGGATGTAAACAAGGAGGAAGCATTACTTTTCTCTAATATTTCTAACAAATTAATACTGCACCAAAGATTATTCTGTAATCAACACATATTTATATAATTAGGAATATTATTTATTTATTTTTAATTTAGTCATTAGTTATAGAAACTGTGTAGGAGAATTATAAAGTCATTAATAAATTTCCAAATACTTATTTACGTAAATAAAGTTCTCCGGTTATTCTTCTAAATTCTAGATTTCTTTTACAAAATCCTTTATCAATATTGATTCTTTATCTCTCTATGTGTCTACAAATATTTTGATTTCGTGCCTCAATCTAACTTATTTTGTAATAGATTCGACTATGATGGTCTCGTTTCAATATACATTTTAATTTCATAAATAATTGTAGAACAATGTTGTTATATTTAAAGAGGTAGTAACAGTACATATTAAAAAAATTCAATGGTTTGAAAGACCTAGGTGATGGGCAAAGTGGTTTGTCATAGAGAAATAACCTCAGTTAGGTCTTTCAAAAATAAATTGTTAATCTAGAACATTTAAGGTTAATTAAAAGGTTCACAATTACTCCTTGTTTCATATAACTTGGCCACTGGCTACATAGTAATTCTATACAAAAAGTGTGACAAGACGGATGAAACGAAATGTAAGGCTACTTGAGTTTTATTCCCATGCAATAATTGTGGGTCTTTCAACCTCCCATCTCAAAAATCAAAATAAAAAGTGTTGCCATAAATATTTCACAAATCTGTGGCATCCTATTTTTTTGACCAATCACCGTAGGGAAAAATTGGGAGGCCTTTTTTGATCCTTGTAATCTATGTAGTGATTTTACCTCTCTAAGTGTAAGAACCTTGATTGTAGAATATCTCTTTAATTAATATGTAAAACTAAGTAAGTATACCTGGTGTTTTCACATGATAATAGAATTGTAACTGTTGTGATGTTCGTGATATGTGGAAGAATTATTTTTTGAACTATTTATAGTAAACAGTATCAATTTACGTAATAAATCTATAGTCAAATAATAAATGATATTTATTCTATCATTATTCTCCGTAGTATTTTCCCCAATTTATTGCTTCTAGTGTTGCCAGCTGATATGGCATGGGAGGCCATTATAATAATGGAGAAGTAAAGCAACCAACCGTTAGGTACATAAATTAAAAAGGTTAAAATACGTTTATGTATTCAATTATTGTTATGTTAAGGTACCCTTTCGGTACTAAGTTTATAATTAGTTATGGTTTCTGTTATGGGTTGGCTGGCAGTTGTTGCCGTTTGGCAATAAACCCGCCCTTTGTATGTTTCTATATACAATAAAGGTTATTATTTTTACAGTACCTACATGATTTATTCTTTGTCAATCTTTATTAGTACAGAGTTCCTATAATTGCATGAATTATAAATTAAAGATATTTAAATTTTCTTGACTTATCAACACTCTACGACCAATAGAATACCTACTTTTGAAGAATAAAATAAAAGAATAAAATAGGGGCATAAATATTATGATTATTATATTTATTGTGTAAATTCAAATTCCTGATAACATATTTTCATAAAGTTATGAATCTATATATTATTCTAGCATTATAGAGATTATTTTGCACACCACGGATATGTTAAAACTTTAACGTGTCTGGATGGTACTTATGTACATAGAAAATAGTATGGTATGTAGTTATCAGTATTTTTCCTTAGTTTTCGTGTTTTATTAATTTTAATATGTAGCAGTCATAATTCAGTGGATATTTTATCAGGTAATAATATTTAATAAGAATGCATTTAATTTTCCTTATGAATTCCTTATATTAACCTCTTTCTTATAATAAATAACATTTATTATGCTTTTGAAATTAATAAAAATTATTATATATTATTATACCTCCAGTTTTCTACTTTTTTACATTATTACAAATATTTATGTAATCTTTCTATCGCCCATACAGATTTCTGTCTATGAAGTATGAATCTGTGAACAACTTTATTTTTTTAATTGTTTCATATCTGCATAATATTTAAATCAATATGTCTTATTATTATCCCTATAATATATTATTAAGTGAGAAATTATTTACTGATAGTGGAATATTGTATAAGAATTATAATATTATGTTAATCAGACTTTCCACATTCTGATTATTCTGTCACCATTGGTAATCTTAGGAATATGCAAAGTCTTATTTATGGGGCGTCTTATATTGAATCTTAACCTCCAAGGCCTACAAGTTGTATTAGAGGAACCCCTAAGGGAATTTGATAAATACAGTGTTTTAGTAGTAAGATTAGAAAATAAAGACATTGGTGTTATTTATTATCCTGTACCAGTGGCTTTCTTTTAAATGTATGTTTATAAGTCAGTTGCTTGTCGGCAGAATATGTTATCTGTTGAAAATCGCCTACGTTCAGGAATCAGTTTCACACTAGAGAACTCTCAGACTACATATTTGACTAACGATTATAGGCGAGGTTATAGGCTATTAAAAAAACAATGATTTCAATTACTAAACTACATGTGTGCAATAGTGTTTGCATCAAACCTAAAATCCAGGGACAGGCCTGCTAGCAACTAAAGCTAGTATTTTAATATTTATGTCAATTTTATATAGGTGCATAATAGTTCTCACATAAATTTACCAATGTTTAATGTTGTCAATAGTTTATTCTGCTCCTTTACTTGCCTTCTGAAAAACGGCCCCATAGATTTTATTTAATATTTATTTACAATGTAATACACCAAACACTTGAAAGCATGTATGCACACTGTTATATGGGTGTAAAGTGTGACGTCACAAACGATTTGCGTTCCAACTGTCAAGTTTGACAGCGATTTTCTATACTAAACGCGCAACTTTATAGTCAAATATCGGTGTGTTTTACTTTGTAATTTCACCTAAAAGTGTGGCACAATATCATTATTTTACAAGGGGAACATAAATTAGCATTAAAATGTAAGAAAATTTAAATAAAATAAATCATAACCTAATTCAACGAAAAATTGTATGAAACTGTCGGAGCTTTTTGGAACGCACCGCTAGGGGCGCTGCATCCACTTTACACCCGTATTAAGCAATGATACTGCCCCCCATAAGCGACTGAATGCTTGAGCAGAGGGGCAATGCAACATTGACAGCATGGGGAGATACTCCCTTAGATACGCTCGGCTCCTGAAATACCGTTACTTTTTGTCTCAAGTGTTTTAGAGTGCATTACCATATGGAATATTGGTGAACACTTTTCAGTTTGCGCAACTCCGTTACTTCTTAACAGTTATTATTACATTTGTGTGTATTTAGATACAATGTGTTGAACTGCTATTCTGTTTAAGAATCCTGTTTGGTTTCTGTACAACCAACGTAATAAATTAGTATAATAACGATAGTAATAGGTAATATTGATTAGCTTTATTTGTTGTTAGCTTAAATTATTTATCTATTGAAATAAATTTTGTGATAATGAAGTGCTAATGTGTGTGTGCGTCTGTATTATAATATGTGTTCATTCATGTAATTTCTAAATTTGTTCACGGGGGGATAACTGATAAGTCTGTTTCAGTGAAATCTATTGAATGAAAATAGTTTGATTGTCAATATTATTACATACTGCACGTGTTTCAATTCTAAGTAACACATTTCCACTGACCTCGGCATGATCAAACGTACCTAGAATTTCTGTGGGCCTCGATAAAAAAAAATTTTTCAACCTTATTCGGTATTAAGAGTTTTTATTATTATTAACAGAAAAAACTGTATGTAGTTATTTTGCCGATACTGCTTTGTAAAAAAATCATAATATTTATAAATGTTTTTTTGGTAAACATTCTATTTAAATAATTTAACATAAAATTAATTTGACATATACATTACAATGTACATAGTTATATTTGTGCACAGTAAAATATAAATTGCAAATATCCTAAATATCTACCAATGTGTTATTACATTGCCCACTGAGAGACACTCTCCTTGTTGTATGTAAAAAAAAAGTAAATTGGTTTAAAGATCTACCTTGCAGTGAGTAAAATGACATTATCTCTAATGCAAGATTTACTTACATAATAAACTCTCTAATTTTCTACATGAGAACTGAGGTAACCGGAGAAGTTTCACCACTTTTACTTGCTCCACCCCTTGATGTTCCATTTCACATTGGGTCTGAAATATAGGTTCATAAAGCTGGGTTCTCATGACAGTGAATGCAAGTTTATATTATAAGTCCCTGTACCTGTAGGCAGCAATATAATTAAAGCAATCGGTCTAAAAGTTGCCAAACATTTCACAGGGTATAAATTTGTCTGATGTTTCATTTTTCTTAAAATATTTCATACACATCTTGCATAAAACTTATATTTTAAAATAAGATAATTACCTAGTTTATTCACAAGACCAACTGGACTAATAATAAATCTGTATCCACATGGTTCATGTATGATCACTTTACTTCTCTGGAAATTGGATGACTGAAGAAGGCCAAAGGCAAAGGTGAAAGGGTTTGATCCTCTATGCCAACTTACTCCACTTTGCGATACAAGTTTTTCTGGCTTACTGTGAAGTAGGCATGAGCGCCGGCTACAGAAAAGGCGGGGGCGGCGCGCCAACCTTGATCGTGGTGCTCATGTCTGCTTTCAAGTGTGTAAAGATGTATTTTAAATTCAGATTCATTTAAAAAATACAAAATATAATAATTAACATCACTTACCCACGTATATTCCATTTATGTATTAATATTCTAGTATATTTAAAAACATGCATAGTTTCTGGATAAATAAAATACATTTTCTCGTTTTATGAATTCAAGCGTGTATGGTTAATTATGTGAATGTAATGGAAGCAAAAGATGCTTGTGACAAGCTGTAGCTTAAAGCAGTTTGGCATTTTGTTTTCTTTGCCTTTGTGTATGGGAAAATATAGTTTGTAAGTATTTTTGTTGGCATTACTTTAATAAATCCTACTTTTACAATTGTTTGATTGGTTGTATTGATGTTTATTTATCGTAAGTTATTCTTTGTATGTAAATACAAATGTCGAACATATTTAGTTTATTGAGTTGTGATTTAATTTAAAGTTAACAATATTAATCTAGAAAGTATTATTTGGATAATTTAGGAGAGGTAACCTTATAGTAAATGTATATTTATTAAACACGAGCATGATTTGTATATTTTGTAATATTATGACGATTATTTTATTTGTTGTTGTATATTTTTTAAGTTAGGTTACTGCCATCTTTATTATTATTAAGTTAGAACTGATATCGAACAAATATTGTATGGAGAATTTTGGAATGAGCATGTATTAATACTATAAAAAAATACAAGTAGAAAGATTGTTATATTTTTTAGGAAAACTGAGGCAACTTGTAATCTGATAGTATCTGTAAATTATTAGTTTATTATATTTATTAGTGATGGGCCAACTAGACGACTAGTCGGCACTCAAATGTCTGATTTGTCAGCTGACTTAAATAGTCGGCATATTTGGCCGGATAGTCCGCTTCCCAGACTAGTCGGTACATCTCTAATATTTATGTTTAAAATGTGATAACTACTACCCTTATGATGCCATTCAGAAAAAATAGGAGGTAAAACATACTTCTATGTTCAGAGAATGATCAACATGTGTGACTTCACCATAAATAAGTTTGGACTCTCTTAAAGATCTTCAAAATTTGCGTGGTGCTAGTTCATACCTGGTGTTGTCTAATATTGATTTGTATTTTGAAGGGTAATTAATAGCATCACAATTATTTTGTGTTGTATGGTAGATAACTTCTAACTATGCCGTCTTTGATTCTCCTGTCCCGTAGCTTGCTTAGTAATCAGCGATCTCCTTCATGGAAGTGATATACTAGTAATACTGTGTACTAAGATAGTAAATACATAATTAATATGTGTTGCCTATTTGTATTATGTTATGTATTTTATAAACGAGAATATTGCATGATGTTGTTGTTTCATAATGCCTTCATATTAAATTTAATAATAAATTGTGAGACATCTATCTATCAAATATAAACAGATGTAAGTTATATCCATGTTGTGTCAATCCCAGTTGAAATATTTTTGTGCACTTTTTAATATTTAGATCAATCTATAAAATTTATTACCAATTTATTTTTGACAGAAGTGCAAGCAGCTGAAACATAAATTTAAGTTTGTGGAATTGATTGATTATGTTAATAGGCTAAAGTAACAATACCATACCAACTCTTCTAATCCTCTTATTCAAAATGCGTCCATCCTTGATCGATCAAGAAAGAAAGTGTAATATGAAATAAGAATAAAAAAAATGAGATGGCACATTTCTTTATAGGAATCGAGTCTACTTATATTGCCAATGAACTAAAATAACAATCTAAAAGTTTAAATAAATTCTTTACTTTTATTTCAGCACAAAGCTTTTATTGTACTTTTTATTTTGTGATTCATTAATTATAAATTTTAACTGTCAAATCTCTGTGTAGTATTTTATTAATATATTGTAATAAATTATGAAGGTCTTATAAGCATTTACATTGTGTATAATATAACACATAATAATTAATTCTGTT
Organism: Ceraclea dissimilis; assembly: GCA_963576895.1. Classification (NCBI taxonomy): domain Eukaryota; kingdom Metazoa; phylum Arthropoda; class Insecta; order Trichoptera; family Leptoceridae; genus Ceraclea; species Ceraclea dissimilis. The sequence continues at coordinate 6,022,375 of OY756360.1, forward strand.
ATGTAGGGTAATATATATTTTATTCAATATATTTGTCATTCTATATGTATGTAACTTGTTACTATGTATGTAATATGAAACATTATCACTATATAGAAATATTGTACTAAACAAATCATAATGACATTATAACATTCATGTGAGTATTATTTTATTCTATTCTATCCTCTCATGCTTTGTCCCTGTCCCATTTCTATCCTATTCAGAAATATGTATGTATTCAATACATGTTGGTAACGCGTTCAGTTGTTAATCCGGTGGGCACAGGTTTGATCCCTGATGCCGAATTACTCCACTTCACAACGCGAGCTTTTCAAGCTTACGATGAGGGGTGCTATACAGATTCATCATAAAAAATATCTACTATAATGTACACTATAGAGGAATTCATCGTAAAAATTGACAGACAAGTCTATAGCAATGTATTTTGATGATGGTCGTTGAAAAGTGTTCAACCATAACCTTGGTTACTACTTCAAGTAATCCTTTAAGTGACTAGGGTTTAATTCTCCTCATTCCAGGGCTGTGTTGGCGAAGGTGATGGAGTGGAACAATTGAAACTTGCGACTACTGGATAAACTGTATTGACTTGTAACGCACTTACAATTGTGTTTGTAATCATCACTTACGTCAACCAAACCAAATTTTTGTATTGCTTTATTTATCGTATGACCAACATCACGCCTATATCATTTAACATTCATTATTTCAAAGTGTAAAACATGTTAAAAGCGCAGAGTGAACTGCTTGTCAGAGACTTAAATCTAGATTTCTTATGTATTGTATTGCTTCATCGCTAAGGGTTAGGAAGTCTTACTTACTTTACTTTTCGTTTGGCTCCGGTTTGATGTTCTGCATCCGCGAGGATTGCGTCCAGAGAATAAGCTGTAGAGTCACAATCTGGGCTCCAGTCTCGCCAACCAGTCCACCGCCTCCGGGGTCCTTAGGAAGTCTGATGCATTACCACTGTACGCTCTGAGTTCGGATTCTGTTTAGAGCCGACCAGATCCTTCTCAGTTGATTAAGTCCAGGCGGAATTTGTATTGAGTTTCAGATAGACAATGAAATTCTACACTTTATTTGATACAGATTTTATTTAAAAAAATTAACATAATATAAAGATATAGGTACAACATTATAATATCATTTCTTAAACAAGTAAGCAAGTTGTCAATTTATGATAATTGGCACTAAGTTATAAAAAAACAAAATACTTTGTCGTTTAAATATTTGTATAGGAATAGTACAGTTCATAAATAAGTTATATAAAAAAAACTAGGAGAATTTTACAGAAAAGTCAAATCATACAAAACAACAATGTGTGAAGTACTAATCTTATTATTCTACATAAATTACAATAGTTCAAATGATTTGTGTGAGTGAATGAGTATGTATGTATTATAGTTTTATGAGGTTCTTATATGTAGATTCATGTGATTAAGGAACTCTCACTTCATTAGAATATAGAATGTATAACAATAATCGAGGCCGGTGTCATATTGTTCATACAGACCGGGTCCAACTGAAATTTGACGATGATGACGTCACAAAGAGTGGGAAAAAATATTCTGTAGTTCAAGTGTTTGTCACCGATACAAGGCGACGTCACCAATTATGGTGGTGATGGAATTCGTGCGTGTAGGCTTGTATACTATCGCTGGCTTCGCAATAATATACATATTGTCCATGATATGGCGATGGTTGCCATGTGACGAAAAGTTAGGAAGACAAAGAAAAAATTGAGAGACAAAAATGTGGATATTTTTGTAAGACTAATGAAAAAAAATATTGCGATTGTATGACCTTGTTGTTTTGGTATATCAAGATTTCTTAGTGTGTGCGGACTGATGCGGACCATTGTTTAGCAAAAAATATTGTTTTTTTTTTCATTTGGCATCTATTGCCATATCACCGATATATCTCATTTTTCCAAGATGTGTCACTATTTTCCTATGATGTAGTGTATTTATGACCTATTCCCATTTATCTTTTAATTTATTTTAATTAAAATGCTCTTGTATTGGATTGGATCGCCAGGTTGTAAAAATGCTCCAAAAACTCTTCGATTCAATCGAACAATTCAATGTCGTGGACTATATTTTTGTATAATGTGCCTCTGTGATAAGAGTTCCTTTCATTAGAAGAATTAATTATATTGTCTGCAACACTTTTGCAAATAAGGCATCTATACAATACAATAAGTACATAAGTTTTTAACAACCTCATATAGTCGTATAACTATGTAATAATACTAGTTGGTAATATCAGTACAAAAATATAATAATTAATATGTTTTAAAACAATTTTACAAAATCAACAAAGAAAATAATTTTAATAACGAAAAATAAAATTAATTGAATTTGCATTTGCAGCAAATACTTGTGATCTCATCCTGGCAGTCAATTTTAATATGACACTCCTCAGTTCCTTATTAGCGTAGATCAAGGCTATTCTTCCAGCCGGAGACTGGCAAAACAGAGTCATGTAACGCCACAGGATTTTTTTTAAATAAAACAACTGAATATTGGTACAGTTTTAAAAAACCGTATCCACTGTCACAATTATTTTTTACAAGTAAGTGATTAGAAACCAAAGAAAATAAATCAAAAAGAATTCACCACCTTTGTGCTTAAAGATTTATTATCATCTTATAATTAGTATTTTCTATGATCTTGCTTTGTTCGGTCCTCTCCTGGCTTTGATCCTCTGCTGCAGAGTTGTAAGGAGAGCTCCTAGCACGTCGTGTCCTGGTAATCTTTTACCAAATAGAAGTCGCTTGACAGAATCATCATAAGTCAGTAGGGCTACCATGTTCTGAAGCAGGAATCCTTGACAGTATTCAAGGAGCTGGACAGCGTTGTAAACCTTTGAGAGAAAATTCAGATTAAAATATAATATCGTCAAAGCTTACTATAAATAAACAAAGTGTTAACTATAGTGGAATTATCATCCAATGTAATTTGGTATTGATAGGCCCATCAGGCAGGCCCAGAAAGTTAGAATCTAACATTCGAAAATGCATACAATGATGCATTAAGACGGCTAGCCACACTCATCCTAACACAGCTAACATTCATCTTCTAACCTCATGGCAAGAGCCTTACATTGTGTGTTAAGAGGGTTTCCTGAATGACATAATAAAGGGGATGGATGAGGGGAAAGATTACAAAGGGTGCCTTCGACAGGAATCTGGGCATGAATTACACCTCATATTTTGAACTGAAGAAGGATGAAGGAATTGCAGGACTTTGCTGCAAACCAATCCTTACAATGGAAACTGCAAAGAAGATCTTACCTTGGCATGAATATACATGTTGACAACATTGTGCAAATCCAAGGCTTGAGCGCACCTGGCTTCACAGTAGCGCTGTAAAGGAAGCAATTGGAAGAAGCTAGCAGCAGCGAGAAGCTCCAATACATCACTTGGTGGGACATCTAAACCATTACAACCTCCAGAGTAGAGGAATTGCATAACCAACTGAAATAAGATAATATTTTGAAGATTTTTTTAGTTGTTAATGTACCAAATACAATTATTTGCATGGAATACTTTCTTCATTTACCTACTGTAATAAATCACCCAACTTTTGGAAATCGCTGAGAGTTCCAGAACAAAACTAAAATATCTTACCTGGAAAATGTGATATCTAATGTCATTTATCTGCACAATTGGTGGCTGTGAGTTTTGGCTTTGACTTTGACTGCTATTGATGGAGGGGGTGCTGGAACTGTTGTTGGTAGAAGGAGGACTGGAGGCGACTGAACCTTGAGATTGTGTTGATGCTCTGGGTGGAGCTAACATAGCCCGGAGGCGTGGCGATGCTGTCACTAAAACTATCTTGTGACCATAGAACAGACGACCCTCAACCCTGGAAATTTATCATAATGTCAATCACTCATACTTTGAAGGTAATTTGTGAAATGAAATGAAATATGTACTATTTATTTTCCAACTCATGCCATTTACACAATACAACAATAAATAAATCATACTATATATAGAATATACACTTTCTTAACAAATGTATCGTATGACCTGGAAAATTACACTGCCTCACTAGACTGGGTCTGTTCTGAGGCAGTGGTCTCCAAGAAAAAAAACCTTGGATTAATTCATGATGTAAAGTTACCTGAATGTCACATCAGATAGTTCGGGATTATTAACATATTTAGGATCTATGCGTGATGCTGTATTTGGTACAGGGACGGGTTCTCTTATAGCCTTGATAGCTTCCCAACCATAACACGTGCAGAATATGTCTGCTAGGAGAAGAGTAGTGCCTTCCTTCTGGAATTTATAAAGCAAAATAATAGCACCAAATTTTATAATTAAGTACGAATTGTATAATTTGAAAAAGAAACGTTACCTTGCTGTATCTGAATATATTGAAGAGTAATGGGAGACACTCGTGAGCAAAAGTTCTGCTGTATTCATCAGGACAGACTTGAAGGAAATCTTGTAGTAGTTGATCTATAACAGCATCCATCCGTCTGTCTGCTGCAGCAGCGAGTGATAACATCCAAGAGTGCAGAGACCAACTTACTCCAAGAGCTCGTAATTCTAATGTGATATCTGCAAATTGAAAAAATATTGGACAATGCAAATATACATAATGGACTATGCGTACTTGATGCTAGTTCTGTAAAATTCTGAAATTAAATGCACTCACCTAAATTATTGGTCTCGGCACTATGGTACATGGCTTCCTGTAAGGCTCTCAGTTGTGATTTGGTGAATTTATTAGCTGGATTAGGAGCACTGCTGAGAGATGGAGTAATTGAAGGTGCTGGGCTGTTAGGAGCTCCTTCAGCTAACATCTCTTCAAGAGACAATACATCGCCTTGGGGGGCAATAGGGTTTGAAAGAAGAAGACGTAATACGGCACGTTGACCATGGACACAGGACACTGATATTGCACTAAAAATATAATTCAACCATTAAACTGTGAACGTATTTCGATAATCTTATTGCAGCATTTCCACTAAGAGTAAATAAAAGTGAGTCATTGCAGTTGTACTATAATATTCACCTATAACATCCTCTCTGAGCGGATCCAGAGTAGCATAAGGAGTCCTTGAGAAGGGTTGAGAGGAAGGGATGAGCACCGTGTGATAAAAGTAGCTGGACTAATTCTATGTTACCATTGCCACAAGCAACCTGGAAAATACGTTATATTATTAAATTGCAGTTTATACGGGTGGACCATTAGTCCTTGCACTTTTGAAATGGCCCTAAAAATAAAATTACAGTTGGTATTTAATTATTTTTTTGCTAAGAAGAACAACAATAAACGGGAAATTCTTTTTCTAAACACAATATCACCAAGATGTCCGCCATCTTGCCGCTGACGTTCCTCAAATCTGGGTATGATTTTTTTCTAAAAAATTCGGCCCTAAGCGTGAAGTATTGACAATTTTCTCTCGAATATTCAATTTTGGTTGATGTATTGTCACTGATTGATTCACGTAGACCTGACTTTTGAAATAACATCATAAAAAACCAGGTGGGATTAGACCCGGGCTGCTGAGAAGTCATGGAATATCTCTATAGAGTAGTGTGAGAGAAGTTCCAGAACAAAATAATCTCGCGGAGAGGAGATATTCCATGGCCTTCCCGTAGCCCGGACCCAACCTCAGCTTTTTTTTAATGGCTTATCTAAAAAAATAAGGTCTACGTAAATAAACTAGCCATAATAATCCAACTGAAATCAAATATTCAAGAGGAAATCTGGTTTTGAAATTTTCGAAACATACCTACGCTTTGTATAGAAAAGTTTAATAAAAATTAGGGGTCAGATACGAGGAGGGCCAGCAGCAAGATGGAGGACATCTTGATGATACGGTGTTTAGTAAATGAATTTCCCAGCTACTGTTGTTCTTATTAATAAATTATTTTTTAAATACAAACTGTATTTTTATTTTTATGGCCATTTCAAAAGTGCAAAGACTTTTGGTCCACCCTTTACCCAAGCAACAAGGTGACGTAATAAATGACGTGATTTTTTAGTCCGGAAACACGTCATACATCACGTGACGATGTCACAAATTATTACGGGATAAATCACGTCATTTATTACGTAATTTACCGTCACTAATGACGTCTCGTTACGTCATATCATGACGTCATTTATGACGTGCCGATGTCACAAATTATTACGTGATAAATCACGTCATTTATTACGTAATTTTTCGTCACTTATGACGTCTCGTTAGGTCATTTCATGACGTCATTGATGACGTGCCGATGTCACAAATTATTACGGGATAAATCACGTCATTTATTACGTAATTTTTCGTCACTAACGAAGTCTCGTTACGTCATATCATGACGTCATTTATGACGTGCCGATGTCACAAATTATTACGTGATAAATCACGTCATTTATTACGTAATTTTTCGTCACTTATGACGTCTCGTTAGGTCATATCATGACGTCATTTACGACGTGCCGATGTCACAAATTATTACGTGATAAATCACGTCATTTATTACGTAATTTACCGTCACTAACAACGTCTAGTTACGTCATATCATGACGTCATTTACGACGTGCCGATGTCACAAATTATTACGTGATAAATCACGTCATTTATTACGTAATTTATCGTCACTAACGACGTCTCGTTAGGTCATATCATGACGTCATTTACGACGTACCGATGTCACAAATTATTACGTGATAAATCACGTCATTTATTACGTAATTTATCGTCACTAACGACGTCTCGTTAGGTCATATCATGACGTCATTTACGACGTACCGATGTCACAATTTATTACGGGATAAATCACGTCATTTATTACCTATTTTAACGTCACTAATGACGGTAAATTACGTAATAAATGACGTGATTTATACCGTAATAATTTGTGACATCGGCACGTCGCCAATGACGTCATGATATGACCTAATGAGACGTCGTTAGTGACAGTAAATAACCTAATAAATGACGTGATTTTAGACATCATTTACTGGGTAATCTAACGTCATTATTGACGTCTTTTTAAGGTACATATCAAAAGAAAAAAGGTATAATTCATAATACATATATTTATAGTAAAGCATATCTGAATCAAATACAATATCACAAGAACAACGTACAACATAATGTAATTACAATCAGAACATCACATCGATATAGAGTTAGCTGATAGAAAAACATAATCATTGATTAAGGCACATCCATACTTATGTATTGGATTTTTTCACTGTTTTATTGGAATCTAATAGGATATATATTCCCAAATAATTTTAAAATTTATATGTAATAATGTGAAGATATAGAAATTAGAATCACTATTCACCGTGTACGTGCAAATTATGGGAAGAAATTGTAATAATTTACTAGTTCGTGTGATGTCTTATAATTAGACACAAAATTAGGGTGACGCGATCCATTTAGTATTTTAAGTAGGTACACTATTCTAACACTATTAATTTCCAATTGGATTTTCAATTAATGAAAGCTTCTCTTATTGAAGATATTCTCTTCATCATCAGGGCTGTTACGGTTGAGGTGTCTTCTCCTTCCTCATCCGTCAAGTTGTTTAGAAACTCTACTTCCTCTTCAGCCTACTCCCGTCCACTCCTGGACGAAGGCATCCTCCATCTGCTTCCACAACTTCCTTCCAAGCCTTCAAATAATCTGTAACAAAGTATAAAAAATCATGAACAGAAAGTAAGGAGTGTTTCTAGGGAAAAAATGTATTAGAATTAAGGTAGGTACTTACTCGTCTCCAAAAACATCCTCTTCTTTCTACATGTTGATGAACGGATTTATGAAATATTCCATATTTTTGTGCTAGGGCAGAAAGCCTCTGTTGGCGTTAGCCAGGCGCAGGCCTCGCACCCTCCCTCCGTACATTGTTCTTCGGCCAAAATAACAGATTTTTTACACAGATATTTTCACTAATTGATTAACAAAAAAGTAAGATCACTCGCAAACGAGTGGAGGGCCTTAAATAGAATAGAATTAACAAAAAGGCGCGAAAACAGGCGTTGTTCACGCTTGAAACGTTTCAACTGTTTCAACTTTCAAGAGAATAATATTGTACCTATTTGTATTCGAAAATATTACAACTGTATAATAAGGTGACCAACCGTCCTCCTTTTGGAAGGACAGTCCTCCTTTTCTAGGTTCTGTCCTCCCTCCAAAAGTGTCCTCCTTTTTGTCCTCCTTTTCTACTTTTTAACATTTTAAACTAAATAGTCTGTATTTCAAACTAATAAATCTCAAAACCACACGTTTTTTCATCATACCATGAATTCACTAGTACTATAGTATAAAATACATTAAAAAGCGCTTGTTTCATAAAAAAATTGCCTGCGGCGCTAATTACGTAGGTTTACCTGTGTTTTTTATTTTTAACAAAAAATAAACTAGATTTTTATATTATATTACGGCCCTTTTTGGTACATTCTTATGTCTTATGACAAAAGTTTCGCCTGCGGCACTATTTACGCATTTTTATGCTGTATCCATTTTTTTAATTTTGTTGCCCCTACCCCGCCTAGTTCTGGCGGCGCCCATGATAGGCTGTACTTTAGGTATTTTTGATTTTTTTTGTCCTCCTTTTTTTTAAAAAAAATATGGTCACCTTATGTGCAGTGTGGCCATAGACTTATTATCTTCATGGACCAATAGTCTGGGAGAGACAGGGAGAGAATATTCAAACATATGTTTTTTGATATTATTATCTACGATTGAGACTAGGCACATGCAGACGATGGCATGCCAAACAGATGGGCCGCATCGAGCACGTGGTCCTGATCATTCCATAAGACAGACGGTTACATAATGATAGTTTCATGACAATCCTACATACTTACATTTCATAGCTCCATTATTAGTATCATGGTTTGCGAATTGCGACACAGATGTAAAATGCAGAAGACATACGTGGCGCAATTTTTTGTACGTTACGTTACATAGGTTTTTTACATTTTTTTTTTTGTATATTACGTGCATTACGTATGTAGATATACGTTACGTATACGATACAAAATAAACTGTTGTTTGGGCATAGATGTAGTTACTGGGAAATTATATAAAGTTCATTTTTTTAAAGTATGCTTAATAGAAATCCATAATAATAGTAAAAAATCGAAATACCGGCTTAATACAGAAATCGCGGGATCATCTTGGCGGGAGAAAAAGAAGAAGTAACTTTGTGAAGCTCAATTGTTTTACGTAATACATATTACTGACGTTGGACATGAAAGCAGATGATATTATGAACCTAGCTAGGTCTTAGGGTTTACTTTTAAAGATAAACAAATAAAATTACCTAATGCGGACCGCAAGTTTGCCATGCCTCTCGTCCATATTGAAGATTCGTATAATAGTTATTGTCCAAAGATACAAGTGAAAAAACTTGCTTTTCATTATAATATAACATAACATAGCAAAAGTTTTTTCTTGTTATACTTACCTATTGTATTAGTATGAGGCTAGCTAAGCTAAACCACATCAGGCGAGTGGAGGGCATTATTAAATAAAATATACATATTATGAGTAAGGTAAAAATTAATGAATATGTAAGTAGGTACTAAGTATATATTAAAATCTAAACTCAATGACTAAGTGAATTTTAAACTACATACATATATACTAAGTAAGTACATAAGTTTTTTTTAATTTACCTTAAAAATGGACTTCCACTATGTACTGTCGGTCGAAAATCTTAATATTATACCTATTATATAAGTACCTTTTGCGCTCATAAAACATTTCATAAATAATTAAAAAAATCGTCAGTTTTCAAATTCTGGCTTCAAAACCAAAAGGAAATGGTGTGTAAATGGCCAGCTTTTAATATAAAAATTGCTTGATTTTATTTATAGGTATACGAGTAGGTATGTTACCTAACCTGACTAGAGTAGGTAACATACTTACCTATCTTGACTCTAAACACAAATATTTACGCCAATCTAGTGATTATTATTAAAATGATTGTTCAAGATTTATTTAGTCCTATGCTACCAAGGTCCTACCCATGTCCTGCCACTGCTACTCGTATGTTCAAATATCGTGATGCTTTTGAATTGTTAAAATTTTTAATAACTTTTGAAGCATTTAATTGCTTAATAGGTAGGTAAGTTTATACTAAATATACCTAAACGAAGAGAAAGATTCAGTGGCGGATCCAGATTCCAGGATTCAATTCAAACAGGAAAATTAATATAGCAATGTAATGATTTGCCTAATTATCTTCAGAAAATCAACAAATTGAAAAACAAGCTCCTACATTTCTTTATTTTATTTTTATAGTATTTTGTAACCTACCATTTTTGTAAGTACATCTATCTATTCTTAAAAGGATAAAAATGAACTTCATCCTAGTTATAACTAGAATGAAGTGAATAAACTTCGGTATGTTGAGAGAATGAATGACGACAGGATGACTCAAAATACATATTTGGGTAAACGAAAAGGTGTGAGAAAGTGGGGTTAAAAAGGTTAACCTGGATCGATCATGTTGACCAGATCCTCAAGGATGGAGGCCTTTTATGATAGAAGTGATGTGAAATATTATAGATGCAAGGAGTGTGTGTAAGGATAGGGTGATCCGGGGGTCTGTCCTCTCTGCCTAGTACCCATTCATTTTTTCAATTTTTATCTCCAGAACGGTACGTAGTAGAGAAAAATGTTGTTAGAAAAGTTGTAGGCTTGTTGTGGGATATTAAATTTCCAATAAAAATTGTATCGATTTTTTTTACCCTTTCGTAGTTAATTTATAAAAGGTGAATATTCAGCAGACTAATTTCATTAGAGTAGGTATGATCATTATCAAAGTAACAACAAACTTCAGGATTTTTTTATATCTTGTAGATATAATCCGATCTTCTGCTACAGAGTTTAGGTTTCTGACCTCCCAACTATACCTATACGCTACCGAAATTAGTCTGAATATTGACCTTATAAATTTTGAGAGAAGCATAACGCTTTTTTTATTAAGTCCAATGCAAAAAAGTTTTTAGAACTGTTGAAAATTTAATATGCTATAAAATTTACTAAAATCGTTCTTGTCTACTACTTATATGGGAAATAAAAAAAAAATAAAAAAAAACCTAATTGTTTGATGTTCATTTATTTATTTTTGTTTTTTTTTATTGTTTGGCCTGCGGCGCTATATCGCTGGTTATTTTATGAAAAACTAAATTTTAAGAATTTTCGTCACTGAGTTTTATTGCAATAACTCCGAAATTATTAGATGTATGAACATATGTTATAGCTCGTTTTGTAGCTAAGACTATTGTTATTAATTCGTTCCCTGACTATTTTCCTGTAGCTCTTATCAATTTTCAACCAATTTAGTTTAAATACATTTGATATATACCTAGTAGTATTAGATGCCAAAAAAAAATATTATTCCATAATTTTGAAATTATTATCACTTCTAAAATATTATTGCTTTCAAAAAAATCAATGTTTGTGAAGCCAGGTACCTGTACACATTCCACATCTATTGTTTAAGTAGTCAGGCAGGTAGAGGCATTGTTTTACGGGTCTATTGTCAAGAGAATTAACTGCAGACACATTATATTATAGCAACTTGGAAAGTTGCACTTAGCGGGGTACATCATTTTAGTATAGGGGCTCATTGTGTGAAAAATTAGTTTCAAAGGCATTACAGGAATTCAGTCACGTGATGGAAAAACCAAAGGCCCATGTAGGGTCTTTACTTACCTGTTTTGGATCAGTCGATCGCCAGCCCTTGTCAGAGTTAGTAGAACTTATAATGGCTAAGCCAACTATGGCTATTTAATATAATTATCCTGTATTTTAGCCTCGCCTCGGGCGAACTTATATCTAACGTGTATGTGTACTGTTCTAGTGAATACCTATTGTTTTGTTGTGTAATTCGCCATGTCATTTTATCAGACACTGTATTGAACTTTGAGTGAACGAACTTATTTGTGATATAATTCAGCGAGTAAGAACGAATCATTAATTATCTCATTCATTGTGTGCACGAACTTATATTCTATCCGATTCATTGTGTGACGAACTGTTCATCGAGTGTGTAAACTGTTATTATTATTATCATCGATTACAAGTGACTATTTTGAATTACGTAATTTATACCATACACTATGTTTAAAGTACACGAACTGTAATTACTGTTGTCTGCCACTAGTTGAACAAACTGTGATTATATCTGTTACCAGCCTATCTGTCACGAGTTACGTAATGTTACGTTATACTCCTGGCCACATTGCATAACGCCAGAACGCCGGTCTTTCACCTCATCACGGGAGGGCCACCAAGCCCCTCTCACATCATCACAGGGAGAGTTACCAAGCCTCTCTCACCTCATCACCACCGAGACCTGGGCAGGCCTTGTGCCCTGTCATCACCGTAGAACATCGGTAGGGCTGCGCAGTGCGCGCCTGCCATCACCGAGGGATTACGTTGCGTCATATTCGCGTTGCGTTCGTAAAGTGTTGTGTGTGACAGTTAGTTTTAATGTGTAGTGTTTATATAGAATCATTAGCGTAAGTACCTAGCCATAAGTTTTTTTTCTGATTTAAAATATATGTATAAAATTTCATTCCATTGTTTTCACTCCTCCAAAGCACCCAAGCTTAAGCATAAAAGAAAATGGTAGTTGTTTATTGACACTGGGAGCTAAACCGAAGACAAGATTTCACTCCCAGCCTTAAGCACCTGTCAATAATGGCGCTATCCAACGTGGAGCCTTTTTTAGTAAGCGTGCTGAAAGAATTCATACCCTGAGATCCGTAAATTGTTGTTTTGTTCAAGATGTTTTCTGTTCTGCTTGAGTTTTGTTTTGGAGGAGTGTTGGGGTTGATTTTGTTGCGTTTCTTTGCGAACCGCAAGGTTGAGGATGGCAAGGGGGGAAATACCAGCGTGACTACAGAGTCACAGCCTGATAGTGAGGGTAGTGTAGTTACAGAAGTAGAGAAAACTGGGGCAATAGAAACAGTACACTACTCTCATGCGTGCTGTCATGCGCGAGCTGAGTGGTTGGGGCAATACTCGGGAAGACCAGAGGAGTCTGCAGAGAATTTTATTCGTGGAGGCGAAGAATTCTTTGCAAAGGAAAGATACAGTGAGCAAGGAAAGGTACGGGAAGCTTATAAGAGACTAATTGGAAAGGCAAGGGAATTTTGGAAGGTTGAAATTGGTAGGGATATTGGAATAATGGATTGGGATTGGTTTAAGGGAGTATTCTTATTAGCACATGGGGTCGAAAACCAATATGGGTCACTGGTTGCTCATCTATATGGGGACAGACAGGAGGTCAACGAACTCGGCTGTATATTCCTTCAGAGGAAAAAAGCCCTCTTTCAACGTTTATTTGAGGATAAGGATATAAATAAAGAGTGTATGACGTTTGTACGAATGATGTCTCTTAGGTATAGGAACGCATTTGCATTGGGAGATTACACATTTGAGGAACTTTACAAAATTGCAACGAGGATGGACATTCAGTTTGAGACAGTATATGATAGGCAAGAAGAGAGGGGGTATCACTATCATCACAGACGATCTAGTGATTTAAACTCATACGACCTGAGATCGCGATAAATCGGAATAGGACCGACTCAGGAGTACGCAAAGTAAGATCATGGGAGGAGGGTAGTAATCGTTTTTCGAGAGGTAGCTCTGTTGGCAGGGAGGTAGAGAGAGTAGGGGGTGACTCACCAGCGCCTGGAATGGGTTTCCAGCATCCTGAGGAGCAGGATAACGCGTTGAGTGTGGTGAGTGAAGTTGAGGTAGTTAGCGTGGGTGTATCGAGCGATACAACGACAGACGAGGGTTGCATTCGAAAGGGAGTGACAGAAAACTCCTGTTCAGTGGTGGTGTGTCAGGGAGAGGACGCGTTGCCAATCTCGGAGGTTCGAGTGGAGGACCTCCCTCACCAACCAGCTGAGCAGGGTGTCTGTATGTCTGTAGAAAAGATGAATGTAGAATCCAAGGAGATGAATAAAAGCGAAGTTGGAACTGAGTGCCTGACAGAGGAAACGATTGCTAGCGAAGAGAAAGACAGAGGAAGTGCGTATGAGGGTACGATCGTAGATACGATAGATGATAGTGATAGGTGTTGGATGAGAAGGGATGCTGTGACTGAGAGAATGAGTGTGGCCGAGTGCAACCTTCTTTGTTGTTTACTCGCCACGTATCAGCCTAGTAGAGACGATACATCCGTCGACGTATACCAAAAATATGAGGCAATAATTGAGTATGAGGAGCTAGGTAACGATTCATCTCACCACACTCGTGAGTCTTGTGACAGAGAGGTAGCTAGAGGATATATGGCTAGTGAGGTTATCCAGAGGGTCTGGAAACGTCGTAGGATAAAATGTCATCCTCATCTTCGGCGCATGGGAGCGTGACTCATTTATTGTATATTTCGTTCATTGTATTAGCTGTAAGATGTTCTAGATGTAAGTTCTGTAGTGTAGGCTTTTTAATTGTTATATATTATTTAGCTGGGGTCATTGCACGGTTTGGATATTAATCCTAAAAATATCCTGGCGCCCTATCCACATATGTTTGATTAGGTGTATTTAGGTTAAGATTGTAATTAGTCCATAAGTTTTCCCATTGTTCACGGTTAAGATTAACAGCAACAAATATTTTTTTATTGCCAAAAGAGGAGGGACGTTTTGATATATACCTAGTAGTATTAGATGCCAAAAAAAAATATTATTCCATAATTTTGAAATTATTATCACTTCTAAAATATTATTGCTTTCAAAAAAATCAATGTTTGTGAAGCCAGGTACCTGTACACATTCCACATCTATTGTTTAAGTAGTCAGGCAGGTAGAGGCATTGTTTTACGGGTCTATTGTCAAGAGAATTAACTGCAGACACATTATATTATAGCAACTTGGAAAGTTGCACTTAGCGGGGTACATCATTTTAGTATAGGGGCTCATTGTGTGAAAAATTAGTTTCAAAGGCATTACAGGAATTCAGTCACGTGATGGAAAAACCAAAGGCCCATGTAGGGTCTTTACTTACCTGTTTTGGATCAGTCGATCGCCAGCCCTTGTCAGAGTTAGTAGAACTTATAATGGCTAAGCCAACTATGGCTATTTAATATAATTATCCTGTATTTTAGCCTCGCCTCGGGCGAACTTATATCTAACGTGTATGTGTACTGTTCTAGTGAATACCTATTGTTTTGTTGTGTAATTCGCCATGTCATTTTATCAGACACTGTATTGAACTTTGAGTGAACGAACTTATTTGTGATATAATTCAGCGAGTAAGAACGAATCATTAATTATCTCATTCATTGTGTGCACGAACTTATATTCTATCCGATTCATTGTGTGACGAACTGTTCATCGAGTGTGTAAACTGTTATTATTATTATCATCGATTACAAGTGACTATTTTGAATTACGTAATTTATACCATACACTATGTTTAAAGTACACGAACTGTAATTACTGTTGTCTGCCACTAGTTGAACAAACTGTGATTATATCTGTTACCAGCCTATCTGTCACGAGTTACGTAATGTTACGTTATACTCCTGGCCACATTGCATAACGCCAGAACGCCGGTCTTTCACCTCATCACGGGAGGGCCACCAAGCCCCTCTCACATCATCACAGGGAGAGTTACCAAGCCTCTCTCACCTCATCACCACCGAGACCTGGGCAGGCCTTGTGCCCTGTCATCACCGTAGAACATCGGTAGGGCTGCGCAGTGCGCGCCTGCCATCACCGAGGGATTACGTTGCGTCATATTCGCGTTGCGTTCGTAAAGTGTTGTGTGTGACAGTTAGTTTTAATGTGTAGTGTTTATATAGAATCATTAGCGTAAGTACCTAGCCATAAGTTTTTTTTCTGATTTAAAATATATGTATAAAATTTCATTCCATTGTTTTCACTCCTCCAAAGCACCCAAGCTTAAGCATAAAAGAAAATGGTAGTTGTTTATTGACACTGGGAGCTAAACCGAAGACAAGATTTCACTCCCAGCCTTAAGCACCTGTCACATTTTTTTAGTATTTTAAATGAATTTCGGTTTTAGACCGGCCATTGCGGGTAAACTACTAGTTCTACGAAAAAAAATGACTTGTCATTTTTTGTAGAGAATGTAGCAAGGATTATATTTGTCATTGACTACTTTCTTCTATCTCTTACCATATTCCTATAAAATACGAAAAACCTCGAAGAGGGACCTTTTCGGGGGGGGGGCGGCAGGTGGGTTGCGGCAAGATTTCGATAGGCAACCCTAGTGCGATGTAATACCCTATTGGTAAGCTATCATTTAGGCCAGTAGATCTAAGATTCGTTAGTATGGAGACCCAACATTAAATCAGGTAGCCGTGAATTTTTGGTATGTTATGTAGGGCAATAAATTAGTTAAGAATCCAAATTTGCACAATTTTCCTCCCTCCGCCTCCTTAACCATCTTGAAAAAACCTTAAAAAATCGCCACTTTTTGTATGTTATGCACTATAGCTTCGTTGTTTCGTGTTTTAGGTCAAAAAAGTTATTTGCTGATTTGTACACCATAAAATTTTCTATAACTTCACTTCACAAATTTTTGCTCTAAAATAAATAGCAACCGAGCTTTAAAGCTTAAAAAATTGGACAAAATTCAGTATTTTTAAAATTTAGAGTTTTTAGCCAAGAACCATCACGATAACTCCGTCATGGTTAACTTCAGCCCAAAAATTCTTATAACATCTTATAGAGTATTTAATTTACTTCAAAACGCGTATATCAAAGTTTATATTATGCTCAAAATAGCGGAGTGGGGACAGATTTAGAATAAAAACGAAATAGTGATTTTTATGATTTTCCATACATTTTCGAATTTTATATACTTTTCGAAAATGTATGGGAAAAAGTTGTCTTTTTTAAGTTTTAGTTTAATTTTGTCCATTATTGATAAGTTTTATGAGGAATGTTTTACCGTTTTGGAATCTACTAATATGACGGTAGTTTTTAAGATAAATAAGATACAAAAATATAGTGAAATATTTTGGCTATAGGTCTTCGAAAGTTGGCAAAAATTCCAGAAAAATATTATTTTGGGAAACATTGTAATTTTTCTAATCAATAAAACATTTTCTATTAAAATGTATTAAAACTAAGTACCCACATCTCTACTGAGTTCTGCTGAAGAAAATAAATATAAAAAAATATTCAGGTTTTTTCACTGTATTTCAAAAACTAGAAAATGGAGTAAATTTTAGGAAATTTGTTTATCACAGTGTATCATTCAGCCTTAACCCAAATTGAAATCATGTGATTATTAGACGAAAATACATTCAAATATCTATCATTAGAATATACACAGAGTGTCCTATGTCGAATGCTAGATATGATACAGGATGTTAAAAAAGCTCATTTCATTATTGTCGATAAATTGCACTATCTTTTAATTTTCGTTCGACTGAGTAAAACCCTAAAGCAATTTTAATTATATTTTTTATCAGGTGGGTTCCTTAAGGATATAGGTATTCAATTTATAAACATTTTAAGGCATGGTTTTCTATTTGAAGGAATTATGACGATTATTTGCGAATTAAATATTTATCAGAAAAATTATTTCAATTGTTTGAACATATCTAATCTAAATATTTCACTATATATTTTGAATAATAATTATCCTAAAATTTTCCGAAATATTTGCTGATTCCAACAAGGTAATATATGTGTCATAAATTGTAAGAACAATCGATATAATTAAGCGTATATTTAATTAAGTCAACTTTTCTTCATACATTTTCGAACGGTATGTGAAATCAGAAAATGTATAGGAAATCACAAAAAACACTATTTTGTTTTTTTCTAAATCTATCTCTTCGTCGTTGTTTTAAGCACAATGTCGATAATGCTATACGCGTTTTGTAGCAAATTGAATTCTCTATAGGATGAAAAGAAAATTTTCTGGCTAAAATAAGCCATAACGAAGTTATTGTGATGTATAGTGGCTAAAAACTCAAAATTGAAAAAAATACAGAATTTTGACCAATTTTAGGAGCTTGAAAGCTCCGTTGGTATTTACTTTAGAGCAAAATGTCATTAACAAAAGTTGTAGGAAATTTTATAATGTACAAATTATAAAATAACTCATTTTGACCTAAAACGCGAAATAACTAAGTTATAGTGCATAATATATAAAAAGTGGCGATTTTTTAAGGTTTTTTCAAGGTGGCGAAGGGGGCGGAGGGAGAAAAATTGTGCAAATTTGGATTCTTAACTATCTCATTGTCCTACATAACATACCAAAAATTCACAACTACCTGATTTAATGTTGGCAAAATTGCTTCATCGACTGTAGTAATTTAAGTATACCATATTTCGATCAAAAAACAGATACGTCATAATTTAAGCAGCTACTACCTACTATATGCTTACTGAAATTAGCGTAAATATTCATTTCATTTTTTTTTTCAGAATGGCAATAATAGCATACCTTTTCTTTTATTAGTCCCAGACAAACAGTTTAGTAAGTAGGTATAAATTACTATAGTTGTTTTAGGTATATTAACTTAGATTATAGAAAATAGTAGAAATTAGTAGGTACAGTTGTGTCATCAGTTGTGTTTTTAAACTAAAAAATACTGGATCTTCTATAACTTTATAAAATTATTAAACATATAATCTAAGCCCTCAAGCATCTCTGGGTAAATTATTCGTCAATTTCTTTTACTTAGTATATAATGTCGTTGGTACCTACCTACAGCATTCTACATATTATATTTACATTATGTGGCGATGCCGACCAAGAAATAATGAATGTGAATAAAGAGTGAATAAGCATTAAGCATACATATTGTGTTATGTCATTGGTGGTGTTGGTAAGATCTGATCTGATACAGAATACCAGATATTTTGTCCTTTGTTTTGGGTTTTGTAAAACTTGACAAAAAAACAACTCAAGTAAGAATAGGTATATCTAATGACCAGGGCTGGTCACGCAGAGAAATGGGATGTTGTCTTCTGAAAAACATCCCATTTTATATATCAGGTTACTAATTTTCTACCTTTTTTTCTTACATCTATTTTTAAGAACTCTAGACTTAACTCTAGAAAAAATTAAATATCTTTTGGCTCCATAGAATTACCCATACATAATCTAAGTTTGGCTCTTTACGGACTGAACCTCAGATGTCCCTTTTCAATAAATAATGTTCATTGCTACCTTTTTACAAAATATGAGGTCTACAGTGCTTTTGTTTTCAATTGACGCTCGAATAAATTATACAAATCTTTCTAATTCACATAACAAATTCCAAAACATGATATTTAATTAATGTACTACTTGTGTATTATGCCGTTTTGTAATTTGCCAATCAATATTTTTTTATGGTTATGGCTACTCCCATTTTTACGTGAGCATTTAAATAATTGGGAGTGGGACCTATTATTTTTATAAGTAGAGAGCTGGTATCGGACTTCTGTATTCACCCAAAACGGCCCTGTTAAGTCTTACTGTTTGCTATAGGAAGGAGAGAATAGAAAGTTTGCTAGTTGCTAAGATTGCTGCCATATTTTTATGTTGGCCTTCACCATAGTCCATATGTATCAGTGTCAATGATTTTCTTAGAAATAGTATCAAACAAAAAACACCGTTGAACCACAAAAATATTTGTTCCACAAAATCTGGCTGGATCATACTAACTTGATATACCCAGCTAAGTACGGGTATGCGAACGTTGGGTCATAATTACGATATCGGCATGTACATTAATAATGCAGTAATCAGAAATTATACATTTTAAGTGTTTTCAGTATTTTGTTGTAGTATATACTTTTTTTTTCAATAGTCAACCCATGTATGTATATGCTGTAGACACTCCTAATTGGAGGGTTGACCTGATTGTTATGTTGATTTTTATTTTGTGAATGTTTTGTCAACCATCTGTCAGCGTCTCTTACAATAAATAAATAAATAAATCTTTATTGGCCAGTGAAAACATGCATAGTTACAAAAACTAGACAATGGCAGTGGGCCAAAAGGCGGACTTATTGCAAAAGCAATATCTTACAGTCAACCCGAATTATATTCTATATTGTGCAGAAAAACTCAAGGACATCGTTGCCGCCTAGTAGCTGTTTGTATGAGAAGCTGTGTTTTACACTTATAGCAATAATTGAAATTTTATATACCCATTACCCACCCTATACGTTAGACACTCTTTTGATTCAATGCAAAGCTTAGATTATATATTCAAAGTAACTTTGACAAAATAAGAGATGACAATACTATGGTTTTCATGAGAATCCTGGACAAGCATAAATAATATACATACCTACTCGACATTCGTATATACTTACAAACAAACAAATATTTAAGTAAGTATATAAATTTAGACTAATTATATTGGCTGTTACAATACAACTTACCCCATGAAAAAATCTTTCCCTATCCTACCTATTCTGATGCATGAGCTACATAGGTATCTGGCAGTGGCGTATATAGAGGGGGGGCCGAGGGGG
Organism: Ceraclea dissimilis; assembly: GCA_963576895.1. NCBI lineage: Eukaryota > Metazoa > Arthropoda > Insecta > Trichoptera > Leptoceridae > Ceraclea > Ceraclea dissimilis. The sequence goes on from OY756360.1 coordinate 6,042,825, forward strand.
CCCGGGCCCCCCCCGAAATGTCAAACAATGATGTGCCATCTGCTATAGCAAGATCCCATGTTCATCACTTCACCCATTTTTCAAAAAAATTTCGCCTGCGGCGCTTCTTTCTTGTTGCATTTTAACAACAATACTTATGAATGCCAACCTAAAACACAACCTTTCTCGCTCACCTTCAGGAAAAAATTTCGCCTGCGGCGCTATTACAGTTATTTTACTACGTCTATGTTAAAATTTTAATCGCCTTCCCCAGGAGTATTTTCGCCCCCCCCCGAAATGAAACCTATATACGCCACTGGTATCTGGTAGAGTAATTATTCTCTATAATCGAAACTAATAAATAATTGAAAAAATATATGTACGTACTATGCATCTAGGAAGAGATGTTTTATTAGGTACATGGTAAACATGAATTCATACTAGTTTTGGTACCCGGCAATGCTCGGGATTTTGATGAATAAACAATACTTAGTATACCTATTTAAAAGACAGGAATGATGATTTTACTTTTTCCAAAATGGGGTATCTCAGAAACCGTATTTTTTATCGTATACAAATTAACCTTCAGAAGAATATAAATATCTCCTTAACCCTCAACAAATTTTGTTGCGTTTTAGAACACGATGAAAATAATCTTCAAAATTAGGGTTCTTCGCGCATAAAATTCTTGTTTTTACCATATAAAAACGTGGAATTAGTTATTGTTATCAAGGGCATGACACCAGGAATGACGTCACAGTCTTTTCCCACGGCATTAACGTTCAAAATTGCGTGACAATCGCATGATAAAATGGTAAAAATAGCGTTTTTTTCCATTTTTTCGGGTTAATTTTACGTCTATCAAAAAACTTTTACGGTTATACCCTAGATTTTAATGCATATTATCAGTACAAGAAAAAAAATTTACTCCGCGACTTTCGGGAAACGAGTTTTCGTCTTTCGGAAAAAAGGTCAGAGGTGTTTATAATTTTTTTTTTGAGAAATCTATACAAGATATAAAAAATCTATTACGGTTATTCCCTAGATAAAGGTTCAATGCATCTACCCTATTTTGTTCCAAAGCATATTTAGTAACGGTTGTCGAGATAGAAGGTCTCCCGTTTTTAGAAATTTTTGAAATGTCGGTATGCACACTCATAAACTTGGGTATGGGTATAATGGTATTATCTGAACTAATACGGTATCAACCAAAATATTACACAAAAAACTAAATATGTAGGTAATAGGTATGTAAGTAGGTAGGTAGGTATATTATGAAAAATAAATTTCTATTCTATTCTATTATTACTCGGAGTGATATTTAAAAATAAATTTATGAGTGTACAAAAATACCTATGTATTACAATAAGTCTTAGAAAAAGATCGTTGTAAAATTTAATGTCGATGAAGTCGAAACTAAACTCGAAAAGCGATATCTGTCACTATTGGTTGCATATTCACACTACTCTTATACTGCGAAAGACATTGTAGGTACTGGTAGCGATATTCTTATTAGATTTTTATGGGAATTGGAACACTGTATTCTAATTAGATTAAACACGTGATAATTACATAAAAAATAAAACAATTATGGCATGTTTAATAAATTTAATTAGGTAAGAAAAGCAGGGAGTAGGTACCCAGAGAGTAGGTAAGTACTATAGCGGTCGGTGGAATGGAAGCAATCCCTGCCACAATCTCTATATGAATTATATAATTAAAAATGCCCAATGATTTTGTACGACCTGCCTCAAAAAAAGTTTCGCTATAATGTTTTTTAGAATTAAAATCAAATAGCAAGCGGTCACCCATCCAAGTATTAATCGGCTTCAATACTTCTCAACTTCGGTTACCTGGTCCAAAATTACGTCAAATATGACGTTATGTTAGACCAATGTTGACACAGGTAAAAAATAACGTTTAATTTGACGTCGAGCATTGACCAATGTCGAAACACGTTAAAAAGTGACGGTAAATATGACGTTGTTTTTGACTGATGTCGACAAAGGTCAAATAATGACGTTAAATATGACGTCGTGTTTGACCAATGTCGAGACACGTCTAAAAATGACGTTAAATATGACGTTGTGTTTGACCAATGTCGAAACACGTCTAAAAATGACGTTTAATATAATATGACGTTGTGTTTGACCAATGTTGAGACTCGTCTAAAAATGACGTTGAATATGACGTTGTGTTTGTCTGATGTCGACAAAGGTCAAATAAAGACGTTAAATATGACGTCGAGGTTTGACCAATGTCGAGACACGTCTAAAAATGACGTTAAATATGACGTTGTGTTTGACCAATGTCGAAACACGTCTAAAAATGACGTTTAATATGACGTTGTGTTTGACCAATGTTGAGACTCGTCTAAAAATGACGTTAAATATGACGTTGTGTTTGACTGATGTCGACAAAGGTCAAATAATGACGTTAAATATGACGTCGAGTTTTAGACGTTAAATATGATGTCGAGACACGTCTAAAAATGACGTTAAATATGACGTCGAGGTTTGACCAATATCGAGACACGTCTAAAAATGACGTTAAATATGACGTTGTGTTTGACCAATGTCGAAACACGTCTAAAAATGACGTTTCATATGACTTTGTGTTTGACCAATGTCGAGACTCGTCTAAAAATGACGTTAAATATGACGTTGTGTTTGACTGATGTCGACAAAGGTCAAATAATGACGTTAAATATGACGTCGAGGTTTGACCAATGTCGAGACACGTCTAAAAATGACGTCATATATGACGTCGAGGTTTGACCGATGTCGAGACTCGTCTAAAAATGACGTTAAATATGACGTTGTGTTTGACCAATGTCGAAACACGTCGACAAAGGTCAAATAAAGACGTTAAATATGACGTCGAGGTTTGACCAATGTCGAGACACGTCTAAAAATGACGTTAAATATGACGTTGTGTTTGACCAATGTCGAAACACGTCTAAAAATGACGTTTAATATGACGTTGTGTTTGACCAATGTTGAGACTCGTCTAAAAATGACGTTAAATATGACGTTGTGTTTGACTGATGTCGACAAAGGTCAAATAATGACGTTAAATATGACGTCGAGTTTTAGACGTTAAATATGATGTCGAGACACGTCTAAAAATGACGTTCAATATGACGTCGAGGTTTGACCAATATCGAGACACGTCTAAAAATGACGTTAAATATGACGTTGTGTTTGACCAATGTCGAAACACGTCTAAAAATGACGTTTCATATGACTTTGTGTTTGACCAATGTCGAGACTCGTCTAAAAATGACGTTAAATATGACGTTGTGTTTGACTGATGTCGACAAAGGTCAAATAATGACGTTAAATATGACGTCGAGGTTTGACCAATGTCGAGACACGTCTAAAAATGACGTCATATATGACGTCGAGGTTTGACCGATGTCGAGACTCGTCTAAAAATGACGTTAAATATGACGTCGAGGTTTGACCAATGTCGAGACACGTCTAAATATGACGTCATATATGACGTCGAGGTTTGACCGATGTCGACACTCGTCTAAAAATGACGTTAAATATGACGTTGTGTTTGACCAATGTCGAGACACGTCAAAAAATGACGTCATATATGACGTCGAGGTTTGACCGATGTCGACACTCGTCATAAAATGACGTTAAATATGACGTCGAGATTTGACCAATGTCGACACAGGTAAAAAAATGACGTCAAATATGACGTCGATTATGCACAATCACGTCATTTGAAAATTGGCGACCTTCAATTCACGTCATATTGACGTGACCTTGTTGCCTGGGTATCTATGCCAACAATTGATAAAATTGTTAGGTACGAAAATTACCTGCAATGGTGTCAAAGTCGTCCTATCTTCATGAAGTGTCGCCCCGCCTTCTACTTTAGCTCCTCTGCTTAGTAGAAGCATGGCTGTCTGTAGAGCACCCTTGGCACATGCATAAACCAGAGCTGTCCAGCCTGCCATGGCACCCCACGGGGCGCATGCAGGCACGGGAGGAGGAGAACCAGGTGGACCAGTACCTACTCCACATCCTGGAGTCTCAATATTGGGATCAGCACCAGCATCTAGTAATATCTGAAATTAATAATTTTCTTTAGTAAGGTGCCACTCACATCACAGAATATGGACAGGAGAAATTAATGGAAATAACTTACTGTTGTAACTTGTTCATCATTTCTTGAAACAGCAAGCATAAGAGCAGTGAGTCCTTGGTGATTGATAGTATTGAGGCCTGTTGAGGCTGGCAAGAGTGTAAGGGCGTGAGAAATAAGATCATTTCTCCCAGATAGGAGAAGACGGAAGCTTAATTCCAGTTGAGCCCTTCCACCATCTTCTGACGATGAAACTCCTGCTACTCTTTTACCTGGCAGACATTCTTCCATTCTATAAACAGAGTTACAAGTCAGACCATTATTTGAATACTTGATATAACTATGAAGGAATATGAAAGACGATTAGGTATATTATCTTACCCTATAGGCCTTGGTGGACAATCTACTCCCGGAAGCAAGAGCCTTGCAGCTTGCATGAGGTCATCGTGGTCTGCCGCAGGGGCTCCTCTTTGTTCAGCATGTGCTCCTGCTACCCTCAACCATTCTACTAATGGAGGTAACACAGCATACGCTCTTTCGTACCACAATTCCTGGACACCACCCCTACTCCAAGCTTGGGAATGTTCCAACTGTAAATTTATAAACAATGTTTAAAATAAATCTGCAACACGAACTTTTGAAAAAGGTCCGATTTTTTTATGTTGTATGCATCTTACCTGTGAGCACCTCATAAAGTAGAAAAGAACATTGACTGCTCCTTGTGTAAGTGATGTCATATGTGGTGCTCTCGCTAAAAGTTCTTTCAGTTCTCCAACAGCTCCTACACATGTTGTCAAGAGCCATGAATCAGAAGGGCCACCGCTTCGTTCTAAAAATAAATTCAACAGATAAAATAAGTTGGTCATTTCATAAATAATGGTTTTCTTCCAGTTGTCAAATTGGATTATGTTTTCTCACCTGATCCATTAGAGTTCTTTCCAATAGAGGGGTTTCCCCCAGGACTAGCAATTGATTGGTGACTGACTGATTGAGCCAGTCCACTATTATTATGGTTCTGATCGTTACTGGATGTATTTGCTGAATTGTTAGAACCTCCCGAACCAATGGAACTTAGAGAAGCCCAGCGCGGCATGGATAAAGCGCCTGAAAATGAATGAACTATATTAGCAAAAAATGTTTGAAATTTAGTATTATATGAACCAGTCTTTATGTGTCGGCAATCCATCGTGTTTCATAAATTTCATGCCGAAGATAAATGAAAATACCTGAGGCCACCCTTCCTGCATTCAAATGAGCATATGGTTGAAGTAATCCCCAAAGATCTCCTGAAGCGGCTATCGCATGCTCTAATAACGTAGGAGTTAAACAGACAGCTGGATCTGAAGGCATACAGAGCAGAATAATCTCTTCCAATAGTGTCTCTATTCCTGCACACAAATAAATCGCAGCATATCTGGAAAAATAAACAATTGTTGAAGCTGTGGATGAGGGAGGAGTAATTATAAAATTCACAATTCAATCAACTTACTCGTGAATAAATCTCCCAAGTCGTACATCTACCATCCACCTGTGGAATCTCCCTACGGATAATTGAAGAGCTGCTCTTTGTGCTTTACTTTGTCTCAGACCGCTATCTCCAGAAACAGCGAACATTGTAGCAGCTCTTAAACATGCCTGTAATAGAACATGAAGTTTATTTCCAAGGTTTTCTCATTGAGAATTCGAGATGTTACTTAATCAACATTGTTAGCATTGAAAAGAAATATTTGCTGGTACCTTGACGGAAGAATCAGCAAGTGATGGACATAAAACAATTCTGAAAGCCCCCGCTACTTCGTGTTTTGAGCATAAACCAAATCCTTGTGATAATCTGTGTGCTTCCCGAGCCACTCTTACTAGAGCTCTGAAAATAAGAAAATCAATTATCATTTTATTCATTTAAATTACGTTGTCCATATTTGCCTATTGATAAAAGATGACAAAAGTTTAATAGATTTAAAATTATTATTACCTCTGAAGCAGGTATCCAACTCTTGGTATAGTTTCTGCCGATATCCTCGCGATGTGATCTCTGCATCTTCCTGAATGTAATACTCTCTGAAGGTCTGAGGCACTCCATGGTAACTGTTGCAACTCGACTAATCTATAAATTGAATTGTAGGAGTTTATTTTAAAACACTGAATACGAAATTATACAATAATATGAATGTACCTAAGTATCTTTATTTCATAATACTTTAAACTCCAAGAATGAAAATTATTGGGCAATAAACAAAACTGGATAAGAATATGAAAATTATAGCTCTTTCTTTTATTGCTCATTCTATACCTCCTATTGATTGATGGAATATGAAGAGCTTGGTGGTAATTGTTAATACATATTCATGGTGATGAAACTGACAATATAACGATGCAGACTTATGACCCATAAAAAGGTCATAAAATGGGAACAATACATTTACAATATGAGTTACAATGTAGTTCATCGGGTATGTAATTTACCTGTTGTGGGAATCCACCCACACGAATTCATCAGCGCTCGTTACATTGGTGTTAACAGTCTCTAATGAAGAATGACTGACGAGACGTGGTGCCCGGGGCACTCTGTGTCCAGCTCCCCCATCAGCCATGTCGGAGCCAGCACTAAGGCTAGAGTAGGTACTGGTTGATGTATGAGAGCGAAGGGTTAATTGTTGTATTGCTAGGCGAATGTCCTCTAGTCCTCCAGCTCCTGACCACGGGACCTGTAACTAATTTTCTTGTATTAACGGTTCATTGTAGCTATACTTTTAAATATTGGGCATTGCTCCTGATAATTTCACGTTTTGTTAAAAGTGCGAGTTTAGATTTTATGTTAAGAAATTGGAATTTTGTTACCTTGGCAGGAGTCGCTCTGTGTCTATTCCTAGAATGATGTGAACTTGCTCTAGACCTGGTGGACCTCTGCGTGACACCAGCGGTGATTCTTTCGACCCCCTGTTTGTCGTCTCCATCTCCACTGGTCCCAGTTCCCAGAGGTCCCCCTGATGCACCACCACCTCCTCCACCCCCACCACTGTCTGACATGGAAGCATGTCCTGAAGATCTGTTTTCATCTGATGAACTGTTGCATTCTCTTGCTGACCTCTGGAATATTAAAATTCACTTCATCATCATCACAACCATCAAGCATGATACAGGTAGGTAGGTAATGTAGGTATATTTCGCTCTATGCGTGAAATTCAGGAGTGATACAATGTAGCACGAGAGTTTGTTCGACCTTTTAGTCACTATCACCCAAAATTAGTACTTAGTAAGTATCCATTATTTTTCACGGTGAGTCGACCCTCAACCCATGACGCCCCATTTAAATGCATAATAATTTCGGATATAAACATTGACATATTTTTCTTCACTTATGTAAAACAATATATAATATCAGTACCTACCAAACAATACAACATCAGTACCAAGAAACATTATCTTTAGAAAGCAAATAAAATACTTACTGATTTAATTAGTTCAGTATATTTAGGCATTATATATAATATTTAGTTGTTATATAATGGAGCGGTAATCGTGTTATAGATAAATAAAAAATTACAATAAATTTGGTACATACGCATAATATATATTGACTTTACATAACGGAGTAGATAATATACTAATACCTACGAGGTAAATAAAATAATATATTATATATTTACCTGAATTAATATTGGTTATGATATAAAATAAATTGTAGGCTTCCTCGAATAAATTAAAAATTTGCATTCTAATAGTATATAGCACTTCCGTTTCGTTATAGCTAAAGTAAGTATACTAGGTATATCTACTTTGTACGATCGTAATACAATTAAAGAACTTCAAAAACTAATAAATTATTATTAAGTATACTATTATTATCATTATTGTAAAACTCGTTTGACGTTACATGTTATTATGATTAAATATTTTTCTATGTAAGTAGTTATAGGAGCTATATTTTTTACAATTGACTAGGTACATCTTCTGCCTAATTAGTTCTGCCTGGCAGATATTCGTGCAGGAAGGCCTAAACAATAGTAGTTGCAGGTTTTCACGATGATCCATATGTAGATTTGTTTTTCGGGTGGGCGTGTGATGTGATCAGGTGATCCGACGGTTCGGCGAACCTACTGCCGCCTTGGTCACGGATTATGATGCTGCCTTTTCAAATCCATGACCATGGCGGTAGCAGGTTCGCCGAAACGTCGGATCATCTGATCACATCACACGATCAACCCGAAAAAAACAAATATTCAGAACTACTAAACAATATTTCGTGACCGTTTGACATTTTCGCTGGTAACAGGTGACCAAAAATGGCGTGACAAAAGTTTACTAATATTGTAATAAAATATCTAATCAAAATACGGGGATGTTTGCTTTTTTCTGCTTTAGTCTACAAAAATGTATCTTTTTTTATTTATAGTAATCACATTTAATAATTTCAGAGTCGTTCTGGTTTGATGGTTATGTGTTTGCGTTGCATTGCACGTAATGAGTATTGTTTAAAATCTGTGGGCCATTTGTTGTTGATTCTGTCTGTGCCACATGGAAACAATAAGAGAAAATTAAATTACCCACTGACTATTAATTAATTTACGCGCAACTTATGTGAAAGGACCCCTGCCTTCATACGTATATCTAAGCCAAGTATTCGGAGTATTCCTACCCTACGATTGTTATAGTTTAGTTATATGTAGTACCTATCTGAAGATTTAGGATAGAGATAAAGGGTGGATCAAAAGTCTTTGCACTTTTGAAATGGCCATAAAAATAAAAATACAGTTTGTATTTAAAAAATAATTTATTAATAAGAACAATAATAGCTGGGAAATTCATTTACTAAACACCGTATCATCAAAATGTCCTCCATCTTGCTGCTGGCCCTCCTCATATCTGACCCCTAATTTTACTAACTTTTCTATACAAAGCGTAGGTATGTTTCGAAAATTTCAAAACCAGATTTCTTCTTGAATATTTGCTTTCAGTTGGATTATTATTGCTAGTTTATTTACGTAGACCCTATTTTTGAGATAACCCCATAAAAAAATTAACTGGGGCTGGGTCCGGGCTGCGGGAAGGCCATGGAATATCTCCTCTCCGCGAGATTATTTTGTTCTGGAACTTCTCTCACACTACTCTATAGAGATATTCCATGACTTCTCAGCAGCCCGGATCTAATCCCACCTGGTTTTTTATGATGTTATGTCAAAAGTCAGGTTTATGTGAATAAATCAGTGACAATACAACAACCAAAATTGAATATTCGAGAGGGAATTGTCAATACTTCACGCTTAGGGCTGAATTTTTTAGAAAAAAATCATACCCAGATTTGAGTAACGTCAGCGGCAAGATGGCGGACATCTTGGAGATATTGTGTATAGAAAAAGAATTTCCCGTTTATTGTTGTTCTTCTTTGCAAAAAAAAAATTAAATACCAACTGTAATTTTATTTTTAGGGCCATTTCAAAAGTGCAAGGACTAATGGTCCACCCGTTATAATAAAGACGTAAATAAATAAATTCTTTATTATACAGAAAAACACACATATATACGAATTACAAATATGTCACTCCACTAGGCAATGATTGTCTCGGAGTGACTCCAAACCAAGAATAAAAGTTATACATTAATAATCAATAATCATACATCATCACTCTCAATCAAATCAACACAGGCACTCAACAATCTCACTATTCTCAATCAAACTATCATTATAACAATTTCAGGTATATGCAGACACACACACAAAGCTACAATATAAACAGACATAAACACTAGTATACAATTAAACAAACAGCCACACAATCTACAGACAAACACACTAAAACACAACAAGTCCATCATTTGGTCTACACTATTGTTTTATTATTATTTTGCTTCCTTATGAATTATTGGATTATATGATCAATAAAGTTTTCCACCATTATTATCAACATTATTATTACACCATCCCTTCAGAAACACAAAAACAACACACATATACTAACACTGCTTAGAGCATTTAGATAAATATAAGGTTCAGTTCTGTAACTAATTATGTTCGTACTAAAACAAGTTCTTCTTTCAATTATTTCATAGCTAAATAAATTTAAAACAGACTTATCATCTGCACAGATAACAAATGTCAGCAATAAGTTTAATAGTGCTTGTATGGTGTATGGGTTTGTGCAATGCTGCGATCATATCTATCATGATTATCTTTTACCTGTTGGCTTCTGTTAATAAATAATATCACAGTGATTTAACAAATAATTACGAAAATATCTACACATTATTAGTAAGCTAAATATTTATATACCAGCTGATGATACCCACGCACATTTCCTTGGGAAAGTTAGATTCATTATCTGTGCGTGAAAGTTTATACTATACTCATATTTTATTAAATTATAATATAATCAATTCATTTTATTTATTATTTCAACACATCTCTCTATTATATGCGAATATATAAATAAATTACATACCTACATACCTCAGTGACGTATATAGGTTTGCATTCCGGAGGAGGCCTGATCTAATATTTAACTTTGGGGGAAGGGGGGCGGGAACTAAACCTGATCATTAAATGTAATTGCCTTTCTGACTTTCTTAAGTCCAAAAAAAATCCTGTCAACGGTTGCGACAGAAACGGACGAAACTATCATGGGCGTCGCCAACTTCGAAGCTTCAGAGAGACAATTTATTTTAACATATGTAGACGTCGCGCCGTAGGCGAAATTATTTTCTGAAGGTGAGTAAAAAAAGGTTGTGTTTTAGAGTGGTATTAAAAATGTGCGCAAAAAAAAGCAATAAAAAATGAGCGAAATTTCTTTGAAAAATTGGTGAAGTGATGAACCTGGTTATCTTTCATGTTTTAAAATAAGGTTTTTTAAATAATTGTTTTACATTTCGCCCCCTCCCCCCCCCCCCTATATACGCCCTTGACATACATGTAGGTAAGTACTATATTGTATAACTACCAGGTACGAAGCTACCTAAGAACATGACTCCCATCGAGTTACCTTTTGGATAAAATGATAGGTATATAATAGTGTCTAATTTGACGTAATCTAATAAGAAATGTTAGCCCCGGCTTCCCTTCTGCAGAAATCCACCCCTCGCCACTGAATTAACTACTCCAAACACAAAGTGTAATTTAATCATATGTAATAAATTCTGGTATGACCCATTGTCAATGTAGTTAATTTTTATAATTTGTGACGAATGAATGAATTATTATGTAGACAGAAACGATCCTAGTAATCGATGGACCCTCGAGAGGAAGAATTTATATCTAGAGAACCCCCGGGAATAATGACTGGTTATCACATTAAAGCTGGTGTATAATATCTGATAATATCTGAGTGTTACATTGATTTGAATAAAAAGGGATGTTGTATGGATGGGCCAATTAGGTAATTAGGTATACGACGTTTGCTAACTTTCGATTGGTTACTTTTATTTGAATATGGACGAGGTTCTATAAGCTAATTTTAATTCTTTAATTTTTGTATTGAGAGATATAAGTGTGTTGTTTATAGTAGTTCTTAAGGGCATTGATACCAAGAATGTCGTCACAGTCATTTCCCACGGCATTAAGGTTCAAAATCACGCGAACAATCGCATGATAAAATGCTAAAAATGGCGTTTATTTCAATTTTTTGGGGGTTAATTTTGCGTCTATCAAAAAACTTTTACGGTTATTCCCTAGATTTTAATGCATATTATCAGTACAAAAAAAAAATCTCCGCCACTTTCGGGAAACGAGTTTCCGTCTTTCGGAAAAAAGATCAAAGGTGTTTTTCACATTTTTATTTGAGAAATCTACTATACAAGATATAAATAATCTTTTACGGTTGTTCCCTAGATAAATGTTCAATGCATCTACCCTATTTTGTTCCAAAGCATATTATTTAGTAACGGTTGTCGAGATATAAGGTCTCCTGTCCTTAGAAATTTTTGAAATGTCGGTATGCATACTCTTAAGTGGAGAGAACAGAACAACTGATTTTGCACACATTTCTTACCAGCGTTACATTCGTGCAGTTCCTCATACACCCTTACTCCGAACGCACCCATTCTTGAACCGTTTAAGGTGGTAGGATCGCCCAACTTAAATTAGTAACACTATACGAGTAGTAAAGTATCACTGTATGAAACATTCACATAGTAAAGTATATAACGAATACAGGAGCTTGTTGGAAATAAAATGAGAACAAGTCAATGTCTGCGGTGGAATAATATCGAGGCATCTGGTTGTAAAGACTACTTATGAAAACCTGTTTATCATCGTATAACTGAATTCGGTAGTCCTGAAGAGAAAAATGCAGTAAATTAGTCATCAAGCCGTCATTCAGGTAGATAAATCGGATGTATTACGTTACGTATGATAATATTATGTATAAGTAACCCTTAATAAGGAACGACGGACGCATTGAAATACCAATTAACAAAATAACAGTAGTTCGTAATAAAATGCAATGTCTACAAATTATTATTCAATTAAAATGATCTAGATGGACATATGACGCGTTTACTTCAGTAAACGGTCAAGGTTCACCTTGCGAGACCGCTCTAAAAACTGTATTTTGTATAACATTTGACTTTTTTTGATACTTTGACATACATAACGAATGTTAAATGATATTAAATGATTCGTCATGTTGGCCATACGATAAATAAATATATAACATTCTCCTCTCAAAATTGTGTTAGGTACCTCCCAGTGGCGAAGGGTGGATTTCTGCAAAAGGGAAGCCGGTGCTAACATTACTTATGGGATTACGTCAGATTAGACACTATTAAACCTACATTTTTTTCCAAAAGGTAACTCGATGGGAATCGTGTTCTTAGGTAGCTTCGCGGCTGGTACCTACATTCTCAACTTTGACCCTTATCGGGAGTAGGTTCAAAAGAAGTCACCGTCATACACACGATAGAACCCGAAGAGTCTACATTTGTCATTTAATTTCTACTCATAATCTGAATGAACAAAAACATTTTTAGTAAGTAGGTTTCTAGAGTTGTTTTAAAATCTTTAATGAAAAGTAAAAAGAAAAAGTTTTACCTGTAAGCCACTCCTCACTTCCTGTGCAATATTAATATGATGATGTTGCTGATGTTGTGGAATGGGCTGATCGTCCTGCATCCCTCCCCGCCACTCCTTCCCTCCCATCTCCTTCCTCGTAATTGCGCTACTCTTCTCCAGCCCATAACTTATCATGGGATTCTGACTCTTTACTGGAGTACTTTGAACCGTCAGTTTACTTGGACTCGTCACACTCTTAATGGGACCGCTTACTTGACTCCCTTTGATTTGAGATGTTATCTTGGAGGGTCCCGTGTCCCGCTCAGGAATCATGTTTTGTTGTTGGGACAGACTGTTCAAGTGGCTAGACTTATTAGTCATAATATTTACACAGCTACTTGATACATTGCTAGTTATCATAGTACTCGGGGAATTGAAGCTTAATGAATAACTTGTAGGACTATGTGAAGAATTGTTTATTTGGTTACTAGTCTCTTCGGATATTAACTTGGTAGAGCCATGCGTATGAGTTAACGTAGTACCGGGACTGTTTGGGTCTATGCCTATTGACTGAGCAACGAGACATAAATCTTTGGAGAGTCTATGATGTTGAGCCATATTCGCTGGTGTGTGTACTCTAGTAAGCGGTGCTGATTGATTCCCGGGTCCCGGACCAGGCTTGTGACAAGGTCCAGGGCCCGTTTTGAGTCCGGGTCCCTGAGGCGATTCGTGGGATGGGCTGCTTGCGCTGAAGGAGACGTCGTTTCTTGAACCATTTGGGGGTCTGAAACAATAAGAAGAAACAGTTAAAATTGTAATAATTATTCGTTCACTTTTCAGGAAAATTAAGACTGGAAATTTGAAATACATAAAGTATTTATTTTTTAACTAAAATGACTTATTTTATAGAAACATGCTTTAAATATTACTAGTCGTATATTGCTCGAAAGCTACTAACTTTCTCATATAGAGGAAAATATTTTTTTTTTTACATGTGATTTATTTATCCTATGGCCAACATCACGCCCATATCATATAACGTTCGTTATGTCAAACTGTAAAAACATGTTAAAAGTTTTTACAGGCGAAGTTGCAATACAATAAAATTAAGCGCAGGTAGGGAAACAGAATAAGACAGTACATATACTTACTTAATAATCTTTTCTAAACATTGAGTACCAATAAATTTGCCCATATTATGCAAAAACATGTTATCGTCTTAATGAAACATGAATTTATGAAGCGTTGTTATTTTCACGGTAGCTGATCTTGAAAAAAAAAAAGAATTTTAAACAACAATTAGTTGCTAAATATTTTTTGAAATGGTTACACGCCAACATTAGTGTTGAAGTAATTATTATGTAGGTATGCCTACCTTCCTACAAGTGCACGTAATTGCTAACTGTTATATAGGTGTTTCTTTTGAATAGGTACACTTTTAAAATGAAATTAAACCCTTTAAAATCATGGTAATGTCCATAAAAATGGCTTCATCGGAAAGCCGAAAGTTTACCATTTATGTTTCAATATGAATTTGGCCATATGTGCGCCACACTGGCTCAAATATCTAACTTTTATTTTTAAAATAACTTTTTTTGCAAATTTTCGAATTCACACAATTTGCTGTTTCTATTGACAAACATTTTAAAAACTGGCAGATAATTTATATCCAATACTCTTTATTATTTCAATATGATTATTACTCCAGAACAACATCAGAAAGTTGCGTATATTTGAAAAATTGTGCAAAAAAAACACGATCAGATTTTATAGATATTTATTTGATAGATAGATAGGTACAGATATCTTAAGGGGTGATAGTAGAGATCATTTACCATCTTTTGAGCCAAACTTAGCTTAGTCCAAAATCCCACGGTTTTAGACATTTCCGATATTTTCCCTTTTTATCGAAAATACGCGAATTACTAAGCTTGTAATAAATATATTTGCAATAAAACAAGAACTTCTATCAATAATTCATAGCGGACAGGTCTTTCATAAATTAATTCCATATTACGTTACGAAATATGAAAGTATGGTATAAAGATAAAAGTAACACATTATACTCGTAGTATTGTGGACGTAAGCTTATTATAGGTACTTAATTCAATACTTTTCTATTTATTCACATTTCTCATTACGTATAGACAGACGTACGTAAACAATACTGTCTAGACTAGTTCTAGCCATAATTAAAGAATCTATTTTATTTATACAGGGTGTTTGATAGATAGATACAGATATCTTCAGGAGTGATAGTAGAGGTCATTTAGGATCTTTTGAGCCAAACTTAGCTTAGTCAAAAGTCGCACGGTTCTCGAGATATTCGAGATTTTAACTTTTTTTCGAAATACCCCGAATTACTCTAGTTTTAGCCTGATTGAATCGTAAGTAAAGGTACCTACTTAGTTCTGTCATTCCTTTTTGTTACCTGGGTATCTGTTTAGTCTATTTGAATCATAAGTTTTAGTCTGAAAAACAATCATGTTAAAAAAATATCGAATTAAAGTTTCGAGAAACAGATATCTCAAAAACGAGTTACGACTTTGGAGAGGATTTTAGATAAGAAAAAAATTGTCCAAATATTCAGAAATCTGGAAAAAACTTCTCTGGTTTATGGTCTTTCAAATGATATACAAAACATATATTATAAAAAACATTAGTTTCGTCGATCTATGATACAAAAACTTAAATATATGTATAGCAGTGGCGAAGGGTGGATTTCAGCAGAAGGGAAGCCGTGGATAAGATTTACCATGGGATTACATCAGATTAGACACTATTGTACCTATATTTTTTTCCAAAAGGAAATTCGATGGGAATCATATTCTTTGGTAGCTATTCGCACCTGATGTATAGTTACATAGATACTGATATAACATACAGTACATAGACCATAGTACGTACACCTCGCATTACACATTACACAGTCGCGTGTGTTTATTCTACGAGTATATGCATAGTATGCGCAATGTGCTGTATAAAGCATACACATTACCGAATGAAAGAGAATCTTGTAAATCATCAATCTGATAATCAAATGGTTGTACCTAAAGCAGGAACGAAACATGTAATTGTAAGGCAATTATTTTACTTACTTCATAATACTATGCTGTAAATTACATTTCATTAATGAGTCAATAGACCATAATAAATTTTTCTTCGCAACCCATAACTGGCTCAACCATACAGGTTGTCCGATAAATCAACGTCATCCCGTAGAGGGGTGATAAACCAGCTCATAACTGACCAGGAAATCGAAATAATATGACCTTAGTAAAAAAATATCTCATTCTCGAGATATCGGCACTTTTTTGTTTTTCGTGGAATTCGACACCTTCGATCAGTTTTTCGGTCGCCACCGTCACAAAATTCAATATTATGGGATTAAGGGCATGGCACCAGGAATGACGTCACAGTCTTTTCCCACGGCATTAAGGTTCAAAATTGCGTGACAATCACATGATAAAATGGTAAAAATAGCGTTTTTTTCCATTTTTTGGGGATAATTTTGCGTCTATCATAAAACTTTTACGGTTATTCCCTAGATTTTAATGCATATTATCAGTACAAGAAAAAAAAATTACTCCGCGACTTTCAGGAAATGAGTTTCCGTCTTTCGGAAAAAAGGTCAGAGGTGTTTTTATTTTATTTTTTTGCAAAATCTATACAAGGTATAAAAAATCTATTACGGTTATTCCCTAGATAAAGGTTCAATGCATCTACCCTATTTTGTTCCAAAGCATATTTAGTAACGGTTGTCGAGATATAAGGTCTCCCGTTTTTAGAAATTTTTGAAATGTCGGTATGCACACTCTTAAATTTTTTGATTCGTAATCGTGAATAATTCAGCTATTTGATTATAGTCCAAAATAAAACCTTTTTTTTGGAATTTCATTTCATTTGAATTCATAATTTTGAAAAAAAGAACATTGTTTCCGCCTCTCGAGTTTTTTGTTTTTTATTAGCAAATTTCGACTCCTTTACACTGTAAAAGTTTTGTGTCACATTAAGCTGGAAAGTTACATTAAAAACTTCCTCATTTAGTATTGTTTTTAAAAAGGTACAAAACTGGATGAAATTCCCTTTACAAAAAAAGATATTCCTGTTTTACTTCAACAGGAGCTCATTATGAAAAAAATCAAATGGAGGGTCATAGATTCTTTATGGCCAATACTCGGAGAAGTGATAAAAGATGAAAAAATAACATTATTAACAAATGTATGTAGAAAAATCAAGCGTTTTGGAGTATTGGTCTTTTGAAAATTTAGGAGCATGAAAAAATTTCATTTGGGTTTATTGACAATAACTGACGAACCACCAACTCGATTTTGACAAAATAAATTTAAAATCATTGTAAATAATATAGGCTTTCGACAAAAATCCTAATATCATCAATAGAGACCGGATTATATGCAACTTAAAATGATTGAAATATGCATGCAAATATGAATCATAAATGCTCGAAATACGAGTATGCAACAAAATCACCAAAATATGCAACATAAATTTAAATAAATACAACAAATAAACTTTATTGCAAAGATGTTATTTAACTTAGTTTTTATTTAGTTTATTTTTGGTATCGTTTGGAAGACTGCAAAAAAATAGTTCTACGATGTGAAGTTGAAAATCTTGTTTTTATTTTATTTTTAATCTACGATTAGGCAATTATTTATTATTAAATTAGTTTATTTACCTTCTACGTTTTCAACTAAACACAAACATTTTTGTAACGTTAAATTTTACAAAATACAGTTAAAATTTAAGAAAATATACACAAATATGCATGATTTTTGTCAAAATATGCAAAATCCTGAATAAAATTGCCAAAATATGCAAACGCTTATTCAAATATGCAAATGCATATAATCCTGTCTCTAATCATCAATATCAAGTTAGTGTTATCAAGTTAGAATATCAAGTTAGTGAGTAGAATAGCTGATAATGTATAGATAGGAAACCTATTATGAAAAGTCTACAAGAAGATATATAAAAAAGTTAATTAAACTATGTAGGTATTATGGGAAAATCGAACTCTCATAATTATTTAATTACTGTACTGTATTCATATTAGATTAATTGATAGTTCAGTGATACATTGCATGAATTTATTCAACGAAGATGAATAGTTTCGCACAGACAATGCCACACGATCTGTATTTTTTATCGACTAACTATATCTTCACAATAATCATATGATATTATTAGCGTACAGTCCATGACTCTATCGAGTAAAGAGTATGAGCAGATATATCTAATTATATTGGGTTGCGATGTAAGTACAAGTACATCTTAGACAAAAAGACAATAGGTAACTGAACTGTTAAATAATAATCATACACACATACTCATACACTCATTACGCAAACCAACTCATGCATTATCTTATACGAAGTGTCTTTATGAGATTATTTCTGAAATCACAATTTCTTTGTGAGATCAACGGAATTTTTATACATGTTTGTAGTTGAGTTTTTAACAAGTAGTTACATCTCAACAGATATACAGCAGAGGATGGACCTTCCATCAGATTCATATTGATTCATCATGATTTATATCATCATTAATTATTTAGTTACCCATTAAGGAGGAATGTGAAAAATTCTGTCGGAATATGTAAGATTCAGCTAATTCGTAAGATGTCATAATATGGATACATGAGAATGGAAAGACAAATGTTGGGCGTCAGTCTTCGAGATAAAATTAGAAATGAGGAGATCAGACGTCGAACAAAAGTTGCCGACATCGCAGAAAGAACAGCAAAGCAAAAATGGCAGTGGGCGGGACACGTGGCGAGACAGGACAGTGTCAGATGGACACCTAAAATCCTGAAGTGGAGGCCCTGGGAGAACAAAAGAGGCGTAGGAAGACCACAGAAAAGGTGGACAGATGACATTGTCCAGCTTACGGGTCGTAGATGGCAGCAGATAGCCCAAGATAGAAGACAGTGGAAGAGTTTAGAAGAGGCCTATGTCCAGCAGTGGAACGCAAGTGGCTAGCAGTAAGAGAATGTGTCGGGTAGAAATGTAATTTCGAAAATTTACTTCAATAAAAAATGATTTCAAAGTTATCTCTGAAATTTACTGAAACTTGAAATTATTTCCGTTTTGTTAGATGCTGTATTTTAGTTGATAAAATAAATAATTTAAGATGAAGTGATATACCAGAAAAACTGTTGATTGTCTATTTATTTTTCTCTTTAAAATATCATTTGTAACGGCGCAGCAGCGGTTAATTAATGCGGAAAATTACTTGACATTTTAGTATTTAACACGACATTTCAATACAAATTATTCCTAACCTACCTCTACGTAAAATTGTAGTTGTAAAACGTATTTAATTGAATTGCACGAATGCTTTGTATTGTAAGTAATGTAGATATTTAACTATTGCTATTGTATGTATGTAGGACGTAGGTATACCAATTGAGAACCGTTTGATAAAGTACCTAATAAATTACCTTTACAATGTAAAATAACTTAAAGTCACTTTAAATGATCATGAACTATAATGGAATGAGAGTTCTAGTGACATTGATTTGTTGCACATTGTTTAAAGTTTTATTTAAGATTGACTTAAACTTGATCTTAATTACTAATTTAATTCTCTAAACGAGCTAGAAGAATCTTTCTTGGTCTAAAAGTTATTGGTAAGAATATGTATATGCATTACATTTACATAATTGCGATGATATGTATACATAAATAGCTATTGTTTCTTGATTTTCGGGTAAACCGTGTGTAGATAAACTTGATCGACGTTTCAACACTCCTACTGTGGAAGTACAGCGAAACGTCGATCAAGTTTATCTACACACGGTTTACCCGAAAATCAAGAAACAATGTCAATCGCACACCGTGAAAACCTGCAACATTTACATAAATAGGTACATTTTCTAATTTTTACATTCTCATTTTATAAAGAAATGATGTGGGCTTGTATACACAATGCCCAAATACTTTTCTACACACTTTGCACTAGGCTAAAAGCCTGTATCGCAAAGCGTGAAATACATCGCCAGCGCCGAGGTTTGAACCTGGCACCTCCCGCTTGAGAGACTGCCGCCTCAACCAACTGCGCCAACCACTATAATAATACCAACTAACAACCACTATAATAATTGAAATTGTAATGATTACATGGTTGGCGCAGTTGAAAAATAACATTTCGATACCTAATTGAAAATAATTCATTTGCTTATATTTCGCGAGTCCCTTTGTGGAAAGGCTTTTTTTTTACTATTTTACGAATAATTAACAAATTGGCCTTGTTTTTAAAGGGAGTTTTACCGGTGAGTGCAAGCGATTTAGGAGAAAATGAATTCAACACACAGAAACCTTACAGATTTCGGGTATTTCGAAAATCAGTTATAATTAAAAATCATACTGATTTGGATCTTATCGTATTATGCATAGTATAGATAGACAAAAGGTAATTAGAGTTTTATTATAATAGTATTTCTGTACCTAGGTGCCTATACATACTTAGTACTTACATATTCAAATTATATTATAGGTATTAAGTGGCGTGAAAGTTCAATTTCTTTTATATATGTACCAGGAAACGATAAAGTATATGGACCTATTATATGTAGATACCATACTCGTATGTGTACAGATAGACGGAAATAGAAGATAGGTATATTATTTACTAATAATGTAATTAATAACACCTCAGCTCATATGGGAAAATGAAATAAGTAGTTACCTTTGAGAAAATATAAAAATATAGTGCGCCAAGAGATATTATTAGGTAGATACTTTTAGTATGGACTATTAAGAATCGAAGTCTGCAGAAGAGAATCTGGTTTGTGTATCCATTTTTTACACGCTTTTATTCCATTTCATCATGCAAATTTTAACAACTTCCTGACTACTTGGAGACCTGAAACTTTGCAACCGTACGTAAACTTGATGACAATACGTGTCTGTACCCCTTTGGATCAGCCTTCTCCAGACACAAAAAATATGTAAATGGTTTCAGAGGGATTCAATGGTTGCGTGGGGTCATGCGTGGCATCGTATGAAAGAACGTTGGAAAAGATGTGCATTTTACGTTATTCTGTGCTTTTTTGGTTTTTTGTTTGTTCTTCTAGGTAATGTATTTTTGTATATCAGTGTGTTTTTGGTCTAGGTTTGAAGTGTGGGGGTATGAATATTATGCAATTGTGTTTATATTGTCTATTAGCGCGATGATTATTTTTCTATTACATAATATCTTAAGTCATAAAGATTTATATGCTACGAGCATTTTGTTAGAAATTATGAATAATCTCCTAAGATATGTTTTATTAAGTCATCATGCATGGTTTAATGTTCACATTATTTAAATAACACTTAAATGGCAAAGTATTTAGACGGATGATTATAATTATTATTATTGTAGATCATCATTGGATATGAGTATTATTATTAAGTCATTAGTTTATAGAGATAATGTTGTAATTACATAATGCGGGTAATTTTACAGAGCATTTCTACAGGAACCGACAAAAGTTTTTGAGAAGTCGGTGAAGCTAACGAAAAAGATAAAAAGGAATATCCGTAGGTTATTAAAGGTAAACAAGTACACAGCCCAACTGTTTAAGTTAAAACCTAAAAGCTACTAATATTGAATTTACTTATAACCTGCAATAAATCTTTTGATTAAAAGGAATTTGTAAATGTTACATTCACCATCAGGTTAATTATTTGATCGCAGGATGAAAATGATATCCTCAGCATAGATCAGGATCTTTCTACATTTACTCTTTACACAAATGAATATGTAGGTAATAATTACCGTTTCCTCCATCCTTGTACAAAGCTCCAGTCCAGGCTTTCCCTGGCGGACTCGGGTATTCCATCATCCTGTAGACCGCCATTGCCACTAATTATGTCCACCCAACGTCTGGCGCACTCGAAATTATCGCGAAACTCAACATTAATTACACCATCGTCTAATCGTGTAGCGATCATGTTGTTATTATCATCGCTACACACTTGACTTTCCACTGTATCACCTATAATTACACTTACTTCCTTATGTTCCGTGGGACTTTTATCATTGTATGTTATTTCCGAATAGATCGGTTCATTTTCTATGGATATCTGATTAATAAGTTCTGCAGTTGCACTGGTTTTATGAGCCTTTGTTATCCCTAAATTACCAGTCTCTTCGAGTAGCTTTTTGGCGTAAAGATCTTCCTTTCTGTCGACTTTTGAATATTTAGGCGGGTCTGGATTGGGTTGATTTCTCAGCATTGAATCTCCAAAATAAATAACAACTCTATGATTATTTTGACTGGAGCTTTCCATGTGACGACCAACGATCCTTGTACTTGTTTCTGAAGGAGTCGGAGTAGATTTCCTGTTTTCGTTTCCTCCCTTTTTGCTATATTCTTGGAAACAAGCAGCGAGGTCAATAGTTTGTTTCTTCGATTGAGTGATTTTAATGGAAGCCTGTTTTCCATTTCGGTCCTTCTCAACTTTTCGTTTTACATCCTGGTAAATTGGAGTATATTTTCCTCGAGTTTCTCCGTTGATGTATTTTGGTTTCATTTCGGTGTAAGTATTTCCATTGTACTTGGGTTCGCTTGGTAATGGAATATACTTCTCGTGAGTATTTTTAGAAAATGTAGCATCGTCCCTTTTACGTTTTACTTTTGCGTGTTCTTTTCCCGAATACAAATCGCAGTTTTGTGATTTTCCCACGAACTTAGATTCACTTATAATTTTGAACAGCGGTTTGCTGTCACTAATCCTATGCTTTGAAATCTGTTCACAGCTCGGGGCTTTATAAATTTTGGAATTAGGACCTTCGATATTGATTTTCAAGGGAAATATTTGTTCACAACTAGCTGCCCGAGATACTCTCGGGGGCTGTGTGCCATGTAATATAGTGGGTCTATCTTTGTTTTGCCAATGTCTAACAGACATGCGGGCAGCTCCTCTGATGAAACCCAGTGCTCCTGATGGTTTGAAAGCTTCAGCCTTCCTCAAGATAAAATTATCACTCGATTTTCCGTCTACCTTCTTCATGTTGACTTTACGATTTTTCGGTTCACAAGACTGTAACTCCCGGCACAACAAACATTTACAATTTTTGGAACAGATCATGATCTTGTCGACGATCACATCTTGTATACTGCGCTCGAGTGGCGGCGCGTATCAACTAATGGTAAAGTCACGTAACATCCGGAGGACCGATGGCTGTTGCAAACTGAAGAAGACTGAAGGTTGAATGACACAGCCGGCGGCGATAGCTACGACTGCCGCCCCCCGCCATTGCTCCACTTCCCATGCTATTGTTTTGTATTTACTATTGCTTTCCATGAATTGCGCACATTACCTTACGTTGTACCGGAGGGCTTTGCTTAATAGGCACGCTGGCACGCACACGATGATTAGAGTGGTAGTAGATGTCCCATACAATATCTGCCATTACTATAAGTAGTAATAACTCAGTCACTTAGGGCGTGCATATAACCGTTTAAATATAAGTAGGTATGCCTATTTAAGTTATATAGACATCATTATGTGGCATCTACCTACCTACATTAAAATAACCTACTGCATACTATCATCACAGTATTTGTTTAAAAGCTTATTATTACAACAAATGTCAAATGTACGTGAAAGATGCCAAGTGAAATAATTAAAAGAAAAATATTTAAAAGATAACATACTTACATAGTTTCAAAAAGATAATTAACACACGATGATTAGAGTGGTAGTAGATGTCCCATACAATATCTGCCATTACTATAAGTAGTAATAACTCAGTCACTTAGGGCGTGCATATAACCGTTTAAATATAAGTAGGTATGCCTATTTAAGTTATATAGACATCATTATGTGGCATCTACCTACCTATATTAAAATAACCTACTGCATACTATCATCACAGTATTTGTTTAAAAGCTTATTATTACAACAAATGTCAAATGTACGTGAAAGATGCCAAGTGAAATAATTAAAAGAAAAATATTTAAAAGATAACATACTTACATAGTTTCAAAAAGATAATTATTTTGCATTTACATTGTATTATTTTATAGATTTAGAAAACATTTTTGTCGTGAATATACTCTTGCTTGTTTATGTATGATTCATACATACATCTTCATCCCCTTCTATCCTTGTTTGGGTCGGGACTCAAAGCATCTGTCTACTTCGCCAGAGACCCCTCTCACTTGCGGTTTCCAGGACCTCTGGCCACTCTAACCACAGTCATTTTCATTCATAATAAATAAATTATATCGTAACTAAATAAATAATCGGAGCTCATTACGGAATACAATGATACGCCATACAATACTAGTACAAGATATATACCTACAAACTGTCATTCGCTAGTTACATTTACACTTCCACGACACGAAGAGACTATTAGGCGGATATTTTACACAGAAAATTGATTTCATACTCTTATAATAATTTTATAAATAAACAATTCCATTGTATTGTATTTTCTTGTTATATTTTCTATGTTATTTTCCGGATGTCATACCTATTATTCCACGTGAAATGTTTTGTCATAAAGCATCTTGTTATTTATGACTGATTATACCTAGATAGATAGAGAATAGAGATTATACGTAACAGTAAAGTGGAGAAAATATACTTTTTTGTAAAACGAAAAAAGAAGAAGAACTTATATAGAAAAGAGTTATTTACTCATAAAGTTAGGAAGCTATATACTCGTATCTATATTTATAACAATAAGTCATTATTTTGCAAGTGTTTGCATAACTCCCCCGATTTACGATGCATTACTGTAAAAAATCTCAAAAACCTTCGTACCGACTGCTTTAGGTTTTAACGTTGAAAAAAAAGCTTTTACTCGGATGTGCCACTATAATGAGGGGATCCAAGGATTGTGTGGGGTCAAGTGTATAATGTATAGTGTATAGAGCGGCTAAAATTCATTATTTTGGCTAACAGGTGGACGGACGCGTTTCGGGTCGTACTATCGATATACTTCACCATCCATGTTTGGTGTTGCGTAGCACGGGTTCTCCCACCAATCGTACCAACCCTTTTCCTAATATTCTTTCCCTTCCTTCCTATATCCCTATCATTTTATTTTGTTTTATTTATGTATGGTTTATTTTATTTTATTTATATACTCTTTATTTTTCCGTGTTATTACGCTTGTTTTGTCGTAGGTATATTTTTAAATCGTTTTTTTTAGATGCTGATGTATCCCACATAAATATTTTAGTTCGTTTGTTTATATCACCACTTCCCATTTAATATCATTTCTCTCATGGGTTTCCATGGATACAATTTTTTTCCATAGAATTACTACTAATCCAGCGTACAACATATTTGAAACAGAGAGTACTTTGTGTCCAATTTCCACAATTTCCAGTTAATTCATTCCGGGGTAATCTTTTATATGAAATGGTTTTGTGCATTCATTTATTGAGTGCATTTAGTAAACATTCTCAAAATACACTTAGGATATAAAAAGTTTAATAATTTGTAGTCTTGAATGAGATATTTCTTTAGACAAAACATCATAATTCAAGGTTTTTCAAGAAAATCTCCACCATTAGTTGTGTTAGTCCAAATGTCACTTTTTAAAATGATAAGTTGTTTTTAAACTAATGAGAGGTGGTATTATCATTATTTGCAATGTAAAAGGTAAAATTAATAGGCTTTTATTTACGTTTTGTAAATGAAATTTTGCCATTTGCCAAATTAAAATTTACGACAAGAGCAAAATATTCATATTGTCTGCTGCTAAAGAAAAGCTGCTAAAAGATGAATGGTAACCCTACCGACATCCGGAGGAATAAGGAGGGGGGGGGGATTGGGGGGCTGGGGGGGTCGGGATGAAAAAAGTGATATTAGTGTCGAATCCATAGTTTTCCACCTCAATAAGATGAATAGTCACCCTCCCGACATCTGCAGGAATAAGGGGGGGCTAGGGGGGGGGTCTGAATGAAAAAAGTGATATTAGTGTCGAATCCCTAGTTTTTCACCTCAATAAGATGAATAGTCACCCTCCCGACATCCGCAGGAATAAGGGGATGGAGTTAGGGGGGCTAGGGGGGGTCGGAATGAAAAAAGTGATATTGGTGTCGAATCCATAGTTTTCCACCTCAATAATATGAATAGTCACCCTCCCGACATCCGCAGGAATAAGGGGAGGGAGTTAGGGGGAATAGGGGGGGGGGCGGAATGAAAAAGTGATATTGGTGTCGAATCCATAGTTTTCCACCTCAATAAGATGAATAGTCACCCTCCCGACATCCGCAGGAATAAGGGGAGGGAGTTAGGGGGGACTAGGGGGGGTCGGAATGAAAAAAGTGATATTAGTGTCGAATCCATAGTTTTCCGCCTCAATAAGATAAATAGTCACCCTCCCGACATCCGCAGGAATAAGGGGAGGGAGTTAGGGGGCTGGGGGGGGGGTCAAATTGAAAAAAAAAAAATTATGCAGACCCCCCCAAAACTGTTGTGAGTTTTAGTGGCTCTGCAGTACTTTAACTAAACATGATGGTACCACTGATTTTGGGTTCCACTACCGATCTACTTCACCATCTATACACAAATTTTGCCGTTGCGAAGCACGGGTAATACAGCTAGTATAAAATAAAAGAAAATATAAAGTTCAGCAGTGAAGCTCACCAAACTTTTAGGACCTCTATTTAGTGCGCATTTATGAGTGCACTATGATATAAGTATTGCACAGTGCACTTGTCTATTGCTGGTTCAACCACATCGTAATAGGTATAATGGATAGCCATTGGATACTGCCCCAGATTGTGAACATCCTACTGAACGTCCAATGACAAAAATGTGTTTGGGAAAAACATATGGAATATTTTATTGTAAAATTTTACAGTATATATCGACTTATATAAATGTAAGAGTAGATAACATGAATAATTAGTATTTCATATCTAAATGTGCGGATAAAAATTTATACAAATATAATAGAATGTGAATGTGTACAAAATTTTAATATAAAATTATATAATTTATGCGAAGAAGTAAACAAAACTAGAATATAGAAAATAATATCTCAAATGTTACATTTTATTGTTTACTCTCTTATATCATGGTAGTATAATATCGTTACATCGTCTCTTTGTAATGGCAAAAAATAATGTAAATTTTTCACGCGGTTTAACATAAAAAGTTATCCCTTCCTTTTCAAGTTTCAATATAAAATCGTTTTCAAACATACACATATATAATATCCTTAACTAGGTCTTTAGAGTTGGTACATAACATATTAATATTTTCAAAATAGATTTTAACCGTACAGTCTACGCGTACATTAAATTTTACGATTTCCTTTACAGAAAACATTTTCATATTTTTTGTATTTTTGAGGATCGGAAATACGAGTACATAGCTGCAATCTTCATGTATCTACATCTGCATATTGAACGCATAGGTGGGTCTTTCCAACACACGTCTCAGTATTATTGATATAAATTCATTACCCTAATTCTAAAAACATTCTCCTATCCAGATATTGAAATCAAAGGATTACAGGCTCAGATATATGGGGCCCAAAAGATAGTATGAAATTTTTATTGACTCACTTTTATTGCGCCATTTTAGTCATGATATAATCACAAGGGAGCTAAAATCACTCTTATCTTCTGTAACGGATTTAATTAACGGGTTTCAAAATCAGCTATATAATGTAGATATACGATTTTGATTTTCATCTTACATTAGTAGGGGGCAGTAGCTAGCTTTTCCAATGCTTTTCTCGAGCTACTGAACGGGTTGACAGTGAGATTTTTCAATTAAAATTAAGTGAAATGGTCGCAGATATAAATATTTTATAATGTGTGTTACATATCATAATAAACTAGCTGTAACCCGTAAAAAATGACGCTCTTTGCGGAATAGGTAACAAGGGCAAATCGCCCCTATCCTTACACATTTGATAAGTAATGTATTTAATTTATTCCTATGGTAAATAAAAAAAATATTTAGCGTAGTATTTTCTATTCTGCTTGATAACATTTTTAACAATAACCAATTCAATACAAATAAAATGTCCAAGGTGGTGGTGGATGGATGCGGTGTGCCCAAGACAGGAAGCTGTGGAGGACCAAAGGGGAGGCCTATGTCCAACAACGGACCTGAGTGGCTGCAGAAGAAGAAGAAGAAGAAGAAAATGTCCAAATTTAATATAAAGGATCTCGACATACTATCATTGACTGCTCAAAACATTTTGTGGGCTCGTATAATGTCAATGAATACCAAAGGTTGTGGACAAACGATAAATACCTATTATGTCACGCCATATCATGTCAATGAAACGTATCATTTCGCAAATATTTCGACCGCAGCTGGAGGCATGCGATCGAGAAACGTTTTAAATTCCGTACATATTCGGACAACTTGCAAAAGTTACCACAGCCCTGCGTTGCAAACATACCCGATTTCCACCAGATTTCTGTAAGCGGATACTCTTAATGATTACAGTTACAGATTGTCATATTATGATAGTAGAGGTATAAGAATAGAATGGATGCCGTAATACAGTAGGTGTAATAAATACATACGCGCATTAGTGCGTCTTAAGTACTTTGGTGTGGAGAAAGCAGAGGAAGACGTTACGTTTTGAATTATACATGCACCGTCTGAGAGTCATCGCACCGTGAAAACAGAGGGCCACACAGTAAATAAAAAGATTGTACAAAACCTAGGAATTTGATTATTTTCATTTACAAATTTATTCTTATAAAGCGTCGGATTTTTCCTACATTCCGTAGTATATACAATGTAGTATTCCTACAACAGTGTATAGAATAATTAGGGATGAACATTGTCGGGCTTACGACCGATCTCGGCTGACTTAAGTGATCACTTTACACTCAAGGGACATTCCTCATTTCAGTTCACCCCTGCTGGGATTCGAACCCAGACCTTCGCCTCGCATAGCAGGGATCTTATCCACTACACTACGAGGAGCGACGGCTGTGTTGTCGAATTCCGTATCACCATAGAAAAAATGTACTAGCTGTGTGTACTATGAATTAAATACATTTCTATTACATCAGTATGTTTTGTGGAAAGGATTGACTTATCATGAAGTCAATAGTACACGTCATAGTGCATCATATTTTCAAGGATTTTCGTTGTCATGGAATTAGTGATAGCTTTATAGAATGAATGATATACATAGAATGAATTACTTTTTAAGGGGGTATAACGATGTAGTAATTAAGAATTAATGTAATTTGTTATTTATATAATAAGAATAAGATACTACAACATGTACAATGTAAAGTATATTTTTGAAAAAACACGATGAAACTCATAGACATGTTTCCTTCTACAGTTGGTATGATGTTCATTTGACTGAGAATGACATAATAATATGGTTTATCGATGCTTTCGAGTTACGATTTAGATTTTACCCAGACAAATTTGTCTGAAAGTTAAAAATTACCTACAGTGCAAACTTTTATATTCTTTGTAGGTATTTAAAAAAAATGTTTAAAATCTATCACTCTTTATAAAAAAAACTATAGATTTCTAGAGCCGACTCTGATTATAACGTATAATATTTGATTGAAATAACAAATTAATTAGCAATTCAATTAATTTAAATTATACTTATTTTTATTTACAATAAATGTAAGCATGTTTTGTATCACTCAAACTATAAACACAAGTACAAGTAGAAATTCTTCTACGGAAAAGATCGGATAGTTTTCATTTTTTGATACGTTTTTAGTGTGGTAATTATACCTCGGACAAACCTGTAATTATTAACAATCAATATTATAAGAGTAATTCTAAATACCTACTGATATTTCAGGCATATGCAAGTATATTGTATAATGCTCCCCCTATTTTAGGCCCCCGGCCACGAGCCCAATCCTTTGATATCCATGGATCATGATATTTGGATAGGTGAATGTTTCCCAGTAGCTGACGAGTTTATATAGCAAATCATTAAAGATAATGTATGTATACGGTTTTCTGCCCCTGATAATGCTTGCTAAGAAGTTGGCTGATGGTGAGTTCATTCTGTATGTTGAAAAAAAGTTATATATTTAACCATTCATTAAAGCATAATTACTGTAATAAAAACATAAAAGTCAATATGTTGACCTATATAACATATTATGTAATTCAACTATGTACGTACATATCTACTTTAAATAAGATATATAACTATTCAAAGTGGATATACATATTATAACACAACACTTCTAATTTCTAAGATCTATATCTCTAGATCAATACAGCCGTTAATCAGTGACTTTCAAAACAATAAAGAAACACATAAATGTTATTATAATATGTAAGTATCATATTACTATTATATATCATGCATACATTATTACTTATTGTCCATTATTTTACAATTTAAAGCAATATTGATTTACAAATCTGATTAAAGTAATGGATACTATATATACATACATACATCTTTTTGTTCAAGAGTATGAATGAATGATATGTATTATATACGCATATAAAATGAAAGCAACAATGTTAAATATCAAGCTATGGGGATGGCAATAACGTTACGATGTGGTGTTTTTTTTAATGAACCATCGAAATAAATAAACTTCTTTTATTTTATTAATTAACTCGTATTTCAATAACGGAGCGCTTGCAACTAATAAGTCAACAAGGCAATCAATTATGAAAACTTCGGAGTTTGTACAATACAATAAGATTATTAGAATGGTGAGCGAAATTGAGACATACGTATAACAGCTTGCACAAAGGAACTGGAAGAAATATTTGAGGAAATTTATAAAGACGTTTCTACAAACCGACCTTTCATTTGCACCAAGCAAGAACACTGCGCAACATTTTTTTTAATAAATGAATCTGGGTTTACCGTAATAAACCCAAATACATTTTTGTACACTTCACAGAAAGCTTGAAAAGCTTGTGTTGTGAAGTGGAGTAAGTCGGCATCGGCGTTGGAACCAATGGACTAACAGTCGAGCGCGTTACCTACCAGGCTACCGACCACATATAAACTCATCATTGGCAGCACCCACACCCACAGTAACATAAAAGTTACCAACATTATTAATAAATTCAACTCTATCATCAACATCAACTCTAAAATGGTTTGGACGTGCCTGAAAAAAATAAATGAGTTAGGCAAGAATAACAAGGTTAGTCTCCTCTGGGTAGCCGGACATATCGGGGTGGAGGACAATGAGCGTGCAGATGAACTGGCCAGGAAGGGCGCGGCAACGCGACTTTGTGGACCGGAAACACTTTCTTTCAGGAAGAAATCAAAAAGAAACCAAGACAAAAGAGACAAGAACTCTGGCCAGATCTTCCTGGTCTTAGACAGGCAAAAGAACTTATTGGGGGCTATGACCTTAGAAGAACTAAAACCTGTATTAGCCTGAACAAAACAAGTCTTAAGACACTCACGGGCTTCCTAACGGGTCATTGTCGGCTCAGGGAGCATCTCCGTAAACTGGGACTTGAAGAGGACGGCACATGCAGATTCTGTGAGGAGGAGGAGGAAACTCCCCACCATCTTCTGGTAGACTGCGATGCTATAGGTTGAGATACATGAGGTTGAGAACTTTGGGCAAGCACCAGATAGAGGTGGAATCAATTCCCACCCTAGACCCCCTCCGAGTGCTGAACTTCGTAAGACGCCTAGGACTAGAGGGGCTGCTCTAACTGGGTAGTGGGTAGTTACCAGATGGGCAAAGTAGGGGGAGTACAATAGATCTTATAGGTCGCAGTACATAATACACCCCATCTAATAAAATAAAATAAATAAAATATTAATAAATTAAACAATACAGTAATCCACATTGGTGGAATCGGTTTTACTGAAAAATTAATGAATATGGGGTAACGATAAACACAGCTGAAGCAATCCTCATAAAATAATAGTAAATTATTAGATGTAGTTATATAGTAAAATGATTGTAAATAATCCATATTAGATATATAACATAATGTACTATTATAATATTATAATGTTAGAAAGTTTATGAAAAAATAATATATGGGGTATTAAAAATATTCATCCAATACTTTCATTCACTTAGAAATGAATTGTATGTGAAATAATTATACGCGGTATTGTTATAATAAACTTACTAATAAATAATTACAACATGTTGAATCATCATCTAATTAACATTTCAATGAATAATGAAGGACAAATGAAAGTAAAAACTTGTAAAATATGGCACCTATTATCTTGTTTTTAATATCAATTATATGTACGCATTAGTTTTATTCCATTTTTTTTTGTTCATTTGTATAATCTCACAAAGTCACAAGTCAATAGTTTATATAACTCTGTATAGTATAGACCCCGTCTCTCTCAACCTGAGGAGAACCAAAGATCCGGGATCTCAATAAGGAACCAACATTCACGGCATTTTCCACACTCTAAGGTACTCAGTACTCACCGTCACGTATGAGGGTTCTGCTGTCCTAAGAAAGAACAAGGATCAACATGTTGAAACTGAGATAATCACGAAAAACGTCTTGTATCGCCCATATGGCTCCATACATTTGGGTGACATAGATGGATTGAAAAATAGGGGTTGCATATGGAAACTCAGACTTTTTGTGATTGAAATAGGTGGATCTAAGCAGTGGCGTAACTAGGGAGGCGGGGGTAAGGCAGTCCGCCCTTCGGCGGCGCATTTAAGTAGGCGGCAAAATGGAAAAACATATAAAAAAAATATTTTGATAATAATAATAATAAATACTTTATTTCATAAACAGACATAATAAATACATTCACAATTTTGCCACCTAACTAGGCAAAGCCCGTACTAAGGTGGCATAATAAAACACACATATTTAAAAAATCTTTGAATATTCTAAAATTATTATAAAAATCTAATAAATTCCAAAGTTTTATAAAAAAATTACCTGCGACACTAATTAGGGCTGTTCGCGTGTTACGTATTATTATTCGTGGTACTCAAGAGTTTTTTTTTACTTCAAGAAAAACTCTTATACTGCTCATCAATTATACATATTGTTGTATTAAGTGAATAAATAGTATTTACACAGATTCATCAAAAAACTGCAAAATCCCACGTTTATAATACGTTATTATTATTGAAGTGGTAACCATGATTTCTTCAGTCATATCTAACACTTTCTTCCATAAAAATGTAAGCAATGTTCTACCGTGTAAACTGATGATAATTCACTTCACTCACTAAACAGTAAATGTTAAAAATTATATAGAACCGGGAAAAATTATATAGAATGCGAAAATCACGTAAGTACTCGTAAGTCGCATTCTACATTATCGAATAAGGATCTCCGGAATATTCTCTATCAGAAATTCTAGTTCTACTTAAACACAGTATTCCGACAATTTTAAATTTAGAATGAAAGGGAAGATACTCGTCATATTATGGCATAATTGAATAATTTCAATACAAGTTGGTTATCTTAATTTAAAAAAGGAATGGATTCAATATTTCCAATTTTGTACCTGGGACTTGTGTTATTTATTACAACTTTGTTAGTTTTGTCACTAGACAATTAACTTGGGCGATGTCTATAATTTGATACAGAAGAATTAGTTATTTCACACCGTCTCTAACAATACTTCTAACACTTTCCAATGTTGTCTCATCCCCATGGGATCCGATCACTTTAATCACTTATAAAAACAACACTTATTAATTAAATTCATAACGCTATTAGCTGCTAATCAAAATCATTGTAAGTATGGAAGAACTGAAGCTATAGTCAACATATTTTATCTTAATAGTCCAAAGCAATCTAATATCTTCTTCTTTGCCCTCGCCTTTGTCCCATTTACTTGGGGTGGCTCTCCAAGTCCTTCTATATCCCCGCATCCTCCGCACGAAGCCTCGCCTCCTTTAAGTCTCTTGCGATTGTGGACATCCACGTAGTCATGGGTCTGCCCGGTATTCTGGGCCCTACTTCTATGTCCATTGTCCTTTTGATCATGTTGTCCTGTGGCAGTCTCATAATGTGGCCAAACAATTTAATATAACCAAAACTGTTATCATTACTATGTCTACACGTCACTGAATTGACAGGGCACATCTTACAATCTCCTGTCCTTAAATACGGACTCTAAGATATAAGAATAAGAAAATAATGTAAGATAAATCCTTATACGAACAATTTTGATAACTGGAAGAAATCGCAGTTCTGCGATAAGTTCGCTCTAGTGAACAACGATTTATAATCTGTACTATATCAATTTGTTTATGTTAATATGTATTTCTTGTTCACTTAAAGAATAAATAAATAGAACATACAATTCTTTCGCTTTATATAAAGCGAAAGAATTGTACTCTCTATGGATCGAGAATGATAAAACTGTGACAATTATTGATTCTAGCTACAGAATTGCTAATGGGATTCGTCCACCTATACAAACTGTTTGTAAAATAATCCGCGAACAGTAGTATGGAATCAAATAGTAATATCTGATGATGATGAGCTATTGATAATATAATGACTATATAATTTCCCTCAAAATAATAACAGAAGCAATAAAGGTAAACACTCTGGTTGCCTTTACTTTATCAGCAGTGGCTGTTGATGTTGAATGAGATGATGTTACAGTACCTACCTAGTGTTGGATGGTTCCCACACTTTCTTCGTCGTATTATCCAGTAACAATAACTAAATATAATTCGCAGGCAAGTAGTCATGTTATAAGATAGTCAGGGTACTCTTTAGCAGTTAGTATAGGCATTGTGATTGTGAAATACAAGAAAAAAAACTGAACGATTTGTCTCTCTTGCAATGAACTTCATTTCACTTCGTAATGTGATGTGATGCGATAGAGATGATAGCATTGTGTAATTTTTTGAATTATCCAACTTTTTCTCCTTTCTACAGTTATTATCTCAGGAGTTTTCTTTACTCATTCTCTGAATTCTAGAATATAAAGAACTAGAAAGTTCCTTCTTTTTGCATTTCACTGTAAATATAGAGAAATGTTTAATATCTGTAGATTCTATAATCCGAAGCAATATTTCCCTATTGTTTTTCTTTTCTATAAACTTCCTATTATAGTATGTGCCTTTGGGAAAGTATTAGTGATAACTTATAAATATTTGGAATCGTCAAAGCATAAAATACAAAAAAAACTCTCTGTGAAACTTTTTAGGTAAAAAAAACAAGTCCACTGCTTTAGCAGTTCAAGTATAATACACAAGTCCTGGACTCGTTCCTTAACACCAGATAGTTAGTTAAATTATTAATTGGCAACATTTAAATAGGTTGTACAGGTATTGGTATGGAAATAAAAGTTCATGTGAGTTCAATAATAAGTAGGTATAATATTTTTAAGGCATGCAACATAAATGAATAGGTAAGGCTTATTGTGAAGGTTATAAAAACAAAAGGTGAAATTTTAAAGAATACACAACAAGTGCTCCAAGTTGCAGCGGCAGATTATACATAGATAAGAAATAGATGACTTCTTATAATACTCGTACGTTAGAGATCACTTTCATAGTGTATTGCCCTCAAGCGTGGGAACCACTGATATGTATAATCAACAAGAACTAACTTCTGATTAATAGAATGTAATTGTAATCGAGTACTCCACAGCTTCTAAAACTGTAGACTATACGTGTTCAGAAACGCGTGCATGCAAATTCTAGGTATGTTTCAACCTCTCCATACCGCTGTCATCTACCCTACAGTTTTGAATCAAAGGTGGATCCAGGATTTAATGTGGAGGGGAGGGGTGG
The DNA here is from genome assembly GCA_963576895.1 of Ceraclea dissimilis. Taxonomy (NCBI): domain Eukaryota; kingdom Metazoa; phylum Arthropoda; class Insecta; order Trichoptera; family Leptoceridae; genus Ceraclea; species Ceraclea dissimilis. Next base: position 6,078,569 of record OY756360.1, read on the forward strand.
TTTTGCCCGGCTATTTCGGTGAATAAGAATAATTCCAAATTTTGCTTAAACATATTTTTACAAATATGGGGTGGGGGTTCAGCCCCTTACTCCCTCCCCTGGATCCGCCACAGTTTGAATGTTATGAGTGTAGATAAAAATTTAATTCTGTGTTAAAACACATCTACATTCAGGATCACAGATTCTACAAGATCATAGTAACATATATATCGGTTGGAAAACAAGTAGGTAACATATTTTGGAAAAAAAAAACTGTCACAATATCTGTAAACTCGATTATCTCCAAAACACGGTTTTTGCATATATTGAGTTTTACCTCTAAATAGACGATATTATGTCAATATTTTTTTTCCATGCGAAAAATTATCGGTATTGGCTTTGGGCCAAAATAACAAATAGCTTATAATAGGAAAATTTTTTAATAGGTTGTCAAATTATTCAAAAATTCATAATTTTTAGTAGTCAGTTAAATTGAAAAGCTGGTAAATTATACGAATATTTATGATTAAAAACATGAGTAATAATGAATACCTACATTGTTTTATGTACGCCTATCTCTAAGTTAAATTTTTATCGAAATCTAAATAATTTCTCTATTGTTTAGAGTAATTTGTTGTATTCAATTTATTAGAATGTTTTAACAATATTAATTCATGTTTAAAATAATTTCTTAATTGTAGTAAAATTTTTTGAACAATATGGTTCAATAGCAAACAATGGCTAGCAAAAACATATTTCGTTATGACTATTCATGAATATAAAGCGTAGAAAATTTGTGAACTGAAAATCTATTGATAAAACATAATTGTAGTAATTGATCTAAACATCAGTATGCGTGTGAAGGAAAGTGATCGTCTAGTGAAAAATATTTATAATATATTATAAATTCGAATTCATTTTATTAATAAATGATACGTTCAATAGGTTAACAAAATTGACAAAGTTCGTTTACATGTATTAAATGTTTAGGCAGCTGTAGCAGGTTGCCTGAGAGATGTCCTATGGAGGAATAAGGATATATGAGAACAGCCAGAAAAGTTCGCATCTATACGACCTGTGTGCGACCTATTCTGACATATGGCATGGAGGCGAGAGCAGACACCGTTAGAACAAAGAGTACGCTGAGAACCACAGAAATGAGGACACTGCGAGCTATTGCCGGGAGGACTCTGAGAGATCGGGTGAGAAACACTGCAATTCGAGAAATCTGTGATGTCCAAGATGTAGTCAGATGGGGACGAGATTCTGGCACCAACATGTGTCAAGAATGAACAACGCCAGACTCCCATACATCGCATTGCATGGGGTGCCTGATGGTCAACGTCCACCTGGAGAGACAGTTGGAATTATACATCACAGGAGAACAATCCTGTCAATACAAACTCGCTGGGTCTAGACGCAGTTTAAGAAGAAACAGAAGAAGAAATGTTTAGGAGGCGACTGGAATACCTAACCCAAATAGTGGTTTATATGCTATGTTCTCTCTGTCTACCCCGCGTGAGAGAATGGAATACAGTATAAATAAGAACGTTTTAATTAATGCGCATTTACAATTATTTTATTTCAAAAAGGCTTAGGTTAGGTTAGTATAGTTACCTAAGTATGGTAGTAGCTAAGTATTTTAATTATTTTCACATGAAAATGTTAATACCTAATATAGGTAGATTGAAGGTAATAATAAATTAAGCTCGTGCGATAACTGGGTTTTAGTTACACCTTACAAATTAAACCATAAATAAAGTGACACAAATGTTGCACTAAAGCATTACTAAATTAAACGTTGCCTATATTACGACTAAATAAAGTAACTTTAGGAGCTAAATAATAGTAGTGCAGGTGTTACCGTAATACTTATAATATCGGTGTTGTATTAATTACTAGTTTCTGTGCCCAGGCAAACAAATAAATCATGACTGTATATTCGTATACTAACCTATTATTCTATATTTACCTCAGCAATTCACTCGTGAGCGAGTGATCTATAAACGTATACTAATAACCTATTAACATTCACTTGACTTGGACTGATACGATTCGCGCCTAATTTTATGCAACCTGTGTGTACTTAGTTTTATAGTAGGGAAAAAAATATTACTACTGATTTATAATACTATGAGGATATTGTATTTATAGGCATGGGCATCGCCGGGGGGGCAGCTGCCTAGCTTTGAAGCTTTGAAGCTGGCGATACCCATGTTTATATAGGTATATTTTTATAGCCCATTGACTCATTAGGGATGATTTTCACTCACAACAAAGGCGTGGGAGTTCTAAAGTCTACCGAAAGTATTGGAAATTTAGATACCATAAATTTAAAACAATATATATTTGATAACACGCTTTCATAAACTTATGAAGAACTTTCATGAGACACGAAACACGACGCTATGCAGTGTCTGGATCCTCTCGTTATCAATCGCTCGGTGTTTTTCTTGAACTGGACAAAATCTGGCTTTCAATCTGGATTTTTATTCCAACGCGTTTTATACGATCATACATACTTACATACTACTACACACGACAACTGACAACACACAACTCTTGGATGCCCTCAAGCGCTTTCTCTGGAGAAGGATGATCCACGTTGTGATGGGCTAACACTATCAACTGGCTATACCTAAACTAAATCGCAAACTAAACTATATTTTCTGTCAGCCCAAAACCTCCTAACTAACAATCTACCTAAATTCAAAACTAAACCCTATTTCCTAGTTCTAAAAGCTACTTTCCCTAAATTCATTTCTACTTTCACTCTTTCACACATTCAAACACACTCTCACTTTCTAATCCATCATTCAAATCGAATTTGCGTAAAGCGAAACTCTGTTCGTCTATACCTCATTGCTTTTGTATTGTTCAATACTAATTCCTACTTTCTTTAATGGCTGTGATTTTACGTGATCGTCTCTTTACGTTCTTCTAAATTAAATACAATAAAGGACCCAAAAACGTTGTGAAATTTACCTGTAAATAATACCTAACTTGTCGCAACATAATACTCTCTGGATGAACGTACTAAAGTGTCCCATACAGAGTACATTATAAAGTAACCTATGCGTTATGCTATGTATATTGGAAGCGTATGACATCGATATGTACTCCCACTGTACACAACACACCAGAGATGTATTCAGATAAAATGTTACATTATAATTTTACAAACAGATAAGATATTCTTTCATTCGTAGTTGTTAGTAAGAATATTGAAAATGTCACCTACCTTTTTTCCTTCCTTAAATGTTACATAGAAAAACACACACAATATCACAAAGAGAATTCAATAAATATACAATTCAAAGTACCACGAATGAAAGCTTATGAGCTGTGGAAAAATTATGGTTAATATGTTACTTGTCTCTTTGTACATGCAAGGTTATTGAGACATTTTGAAAGGCGAATTGAGTATATGATCGTAATCTTCTTGAGTAAATGAATTTTTGGAAACGAATTATGTCATAAGTTAATTTGGACATGCAATTAGTTGAAAATCTGATGTGTCATGCAAAAACAGGCCCCTACACCGCCTGCTCCAGTCCCAGTCATCCAATAACGTTACTGGGTCCACATGCGTATTACGCGGAAAGTTTGACATTCCGAACAAACCATGCAATTACAATATAATAAGATATATTTTGGGAGACTTATCATTTTCCTTATATTGGAAACGCTGCTTCGCGTTTTGTAACCCAGAATCAAAGTCACTTCGATGAAAGGTAGTTTAGCAGCTCTCTAAACATTCTTAAGGTAAGGACAGGATGTTAATAATATATTTTTATTAGTTGACCACATGAAATCCCAGCTATGCTGCGCAATTCCAGTTCTGGATATGGATATTGGTATATAATTACTAATGGGAGGAAAACAAAATACATAATAGCATGCTTTATAAGGTCAAGGATAAAATTAGATATGTTAGTATAAATACTACAAGATACTAAATTGGTTTAACTAATAAATTAGTTGTAAGAGTTTGACACAATCCATTTATGAATTAAACATAAAAATCTCCACACTAGGTGAAGTCTTTATAACAATATGAAAATACCTAGAATCAAGTAGAACAATTCTCAATCCACCTTATTCTAAAATTGAAGGTTAATACAAATTATTAAAGTTAAAATAATAAAATAAAATAAAGTTTGCTCATCCTTAATACGGCCCTGTCCTCGTTGCACTGAAATTAAATCTAATATTAATATATTTAGGTCGATTGCAGCTTTCTCAATATTCTAAATAAGAATATTTCACTCCAAAGCTAAATTAAACTATTTGAAAGGTGGAAGAAATTAATTAAAATAAATAAAACACACGATAGTATTAAAATAAAATTCCTTCCAAAATAAAGCCACATCTTATCAACGAAATAACCGCTCGCATCGTTGTTAAGATATTGACTGCCTCGAGGAAAATCATTCCAAATCCTCACATCTCTATTCTGGATACCTGCATCATAGTAAAAAAAATTAAATATACCATGCATCTCGCTCACACACTCACCCAAATGCATACAACAATATATTTTCTCCTTTCCTTCCAAATGGTACTGAAAGAAACATCTTTCAAGTGTCTACCAACAAGTCACTATAATAAAGTACATCATATATACATAACTAACTCTCTGTCCAATTATACACATCTACTTACTACTTATAATAATTCTCCAAAATCGAGGCTTTCACAACGTGTACAGAATCATTTCAGAGCTCTAGAATTTAGATGCTCTAGAATCTAGCTAGATGGTCTGGAATTGAGATTTTTTTAAATATTTTGTATGATTTCTTTCTACCTATTTCTTTGTCATCAAGGCTTTTACCAATGAGGAAAAATCAACTATTGCCCCTGGAATGTGCACTGTACAGGTAAGTACCATATATTATTGTTCCTAGAAATTAGGTGTGATAATTTCTAGGAACAAATTTTTATTTAATTAATTAATTGATGCATGTGATTCGCGTGTTGTGCAAAAATCTCGACAGCTATTTCATGAATGTTATACCTAGTTGTTTGTGTAGGTTTAATCACTGGGTATTATAAATATCTAGTATAGACCATTATACAGTCCACTATTTATTTATGGAAGTTGTAATCATTACAGAAGTTGACGCGAGTAATTACTGTGTTTTATGTATGTTGTAAAAACCTGTGTAGACAGACATGTGGTAAGAATAACAGGTAAAGGTGTTAATATAGTGGCACCTACACTTTATTTTTACTATTTATTTAATTATAACAATATAAATAATGTTTAATACTCATCATATAGCTTTGTACATATATAATCGTATATAATATTAATAATTATTAGTTTCACTCGGAGTTCATTGAATTATAAACATACCATTATATTATATGCATACAAATACGTCATACACGACCGTCTTTGCTGATGGTTACGGCTTACACGTTTATTTATTTTTTATACAGAATGATATTCCTTACGAATAATTTGAGGTTGCCAAAGTAAACCTTAACACACATCTTTATATACACGCTGTGGTCTCGGAGAATCATGGACTGGAAACTATTTTGTATTTTCATCCCAGCACCCACGAACACTATAGGTGCACGGATATCGTGCAGGGATGAGGTGAGGTGAAATGACTTTTCGTATAGGTATGTGCACTATTCCTAAGTATTATTATCTACTAATGGCCTTAAATATATGAAAAGTAATAGAATATATAAAATGTACAAAATGCATAAAAATTAGGAGAGTAGAATATAAGCTCGCCTAACACTCGTGTTTTACGTAACAAAGCATAAGCAATATAATCAACATACATATACATCAAGCCAATAAGCATTTTGTACACACTGCGATTGATTAGCGAATAGGTTTAAAAAAAAGGATGTGGACTTGTGTACACAAACTCTAATACTTTTCACCGCACTTCACAGCAAACTAAAAGCTAGTGTCGCGAAGTGCAGAACACACCCTCAGCATATATGTATATGTATATTCGAACTCGACACCTCCAACCTGACTGGAAGTCTGCGCTCCAACCAATTACTGTTATTTCTAAAATTTTAAAATGTACATACGATTTATAAGGCACTTATTTATTACTCCAATTACTCCATCCATGTAGATAATACAGATATTTAAAAAAATATTACTAGTGTAAATAAAAATTTGTAGTACAAAAATTTAATAATGAAAATCTTGAAAAGCTATTTTTTAAGCATCTCAAAAATCGTTCAGTTAGTTACGTCTTGACAGTATTAATACTACAATATTAAATTTTGAAATCAACAAAAAAATATTATATAAAAAAAACGGGTTGAATCAAACAAATCGTGCCGAACAAAGCCGATCATGAATGTGTAATTCTCACGTAGATATTATGAATGGCAAATAATAGTAAAGTTAAATGTGTAGTTGCATTATTATTAAAGTGGATATACTCGAAGTGACTAGGTACTCTAAGTAGATGTTATTTAATAATGTAAAAATAGTTAACAATGGTTAATTTGAAAACACGTTAAGTTTTCTTCTTCATTTCATAGTAGTTAACTAAAGTTGTAGGAAACAACACTACGAGTAAATTAACCGCTTATTACGTGAATAATAGAAAATTTATATTACACTTTAAATATAAAATGACTTTAAGCAATTTTCTGCACTGACAAGTTTCACAAATGTTCTGTATTTTAAAACTATTATGATAAATGACAAAATTTTCAATGATGAGGAGGAATACTCGTACTCTCCTTAATTGATTTACAATATATCAACAGCAGAGGCGGATTAAGTGCTGAGAGCGCCCCTAGGCAAGCACCTCATCGGCGCCCCTCTAGCGTCCATATTATATTATAAATTTTAACTAGCAGTTATACGAGGGCGGTCCCGTGTTAGGTATAAAGATGGAAGTTTTTTCCATTTTTTTTTTCTTTTTTTTTCAACGTCATCTTCCTTTAGGTCGATTCACTTATCCCAACACCTCTGCCATTGATTTAACCCCTCCAAAAACGCGATCTGCCAAACTCCTTAAAATACATCTCTTTCTCGGGAAAAACCTCCTTCTTCATTTTTACCCCCCGAGCCATGTTTTCATATGGGGGACCTAAAAAATATTCGCAGAAAGCCAGGTTGGAAGAATATGATTCACGCGGCAGCAAGTCGCGGCGTATTTCATCCAATTTGGCCGCGACAGCCCCGAAGGAATGTGCTGGTGCATTATCGAGGTGGTAAAACACTTTTTTCTTAGCCAATTTCATTTTTTTTTTTTATTATTTATTAAACAAACAGACAGTAATACAAAAAATCTTAAATCTTAAAAAATAGTAACTAGTTAAGTATACCAATAGATGTTTGTTATCAATCTTACTACAATGGCAATTATCCTCTATGTATTAATACTAATGACAGAAAGCGAATTCACACACGAAAGAAAAAGAAAAAGAAAGATAATACAACAATATAGTATCAGTTACATTACACATGCTCAGGAATAGGAAAAGGAAAAAGGAAAAGGAAAGAGGAAAAGGAAAGTTTGTAAGAATATTTGCACTTTTCAACCGGCCACTTGCCCACACATACTTCTCAGAACATTTTCCTTCAATTTCTCATCGAATCGCTCAAATAATTCACCGTAATACTGTCTCATGATCGTTCTGCCTTTTTGCAAAAAGACCGTGATGAATGTGATGATATTCCCTTCGAATCCCAAAAAAAATGTGGTGGTGGCCTTTCCGGCCGATCGGACCGTCTTTTCCTCCTTTGAAGGAGATTCTCCCGGAAAAATACACTTTTTTGCCCATTTCTTGGTCCCTGTCGTATAATTATGTATCTAGATTTCATGAACGGTGACGCTTGACGTAAAAACTCCATCGAATCTCGCTTAAAGAGGTCCAGAAACTGCTTGGACTTTGACACCTGTATCCGCTTGTTGTTCAAAGAGAGCAATTATGGCAGCCATCGGGCCGACACCTTTTGCACACTTAACTTGTTCTGAAAAATATTAATTGCCGTTTCGTACGGCACGCCTATGGCCTCACCTATTTCACACACTTTGGTTCGGCGATCAGCAAGAATCATCTCGTGGACTTTTTCAAAGATTTCCTCGGTAACCCCTTCTGCCAGGCGACCTGGCCGCTCCTCATTAAAAACTCTACATCTCTATAGAATTATATAATCTTTTATATTGTGTAAGTAGGTGCATACTTACTTACACAACTATTTTTTTTTTTTTTTGTTCTTGTTTAAAAACTTCATCGCGCGGCTCGCGCGCCCCTTTGCAACCTCGCGCCCCTAGGCACGTGCCTACTTTGCCTTATGGATAATCCGCCACTGATCAACAGACATAGAGCGGAGGATGGACTTTCTATCATGCTTATGACTGATCGTCGGCTGGTTTAATGTGATCGCTTTACACTTAAGTAATATTCACTAATTTCAGTCCATCCATCTGCAGTATATACACATTTCATCTCGACTCAGCTACCAGCCATCATAGCACAGCGGAAGAATACCGACTTGTCAAGTTGGATGTCTGGGCTCGATTCCCGGCCGCGGCAGATAATGGACTGGAAATGGTGAATGGTACTTGAATAGTGATGAAGTATAAAGTTATCACATTAAACCAGCCGACGATAAGCCTGGTGGAAAGTTCATTTGCTGTATATCTGTTGAGATAACTACTTGTTACTAGGACATGTAGAAAGTTCTCATAAACATAAATTATGATTTTGAAAATAATCCTGTGATTTTCTTCTTCTTTTCTTTCAATACTGATGTGGATTCATCTGCAGCAAAGATCTGCATCATCTCGTTGTCCGCTCGTTGTGATGATTTTTTGTTTTTATATTCTTTCATTGTAACGAGATTAATGATTTATCATGTGCATAAAGCGCCGGAAACAATGTATTTGGTGTACTCTTTGACATGCGAGCAGATAAGGTAGTGTTTTCACTTTTAGGGCAATAACGTATTTCGTAGGTTTATTTTCACTCTACTACAAAGACTAATAGATACGTAGGTATTTACTTAATCGTACTAATCATTCTTATCGATAATAAACAAACTAATTGCCCATTACTGAATAACCATAGAACTTTTTAAATAAAGCGAATTGTGGTGAAAATCTATTTTTGTGACTGTTCTAATAACTCCCGCATTTTACGATGGATTGCTGCGAAAATTTAGAATACCATTTTCGATAATATAGGCTCTGTCTAACGTCGTCGGTTTTTGAAGAAAAGGCTTTTCTTAGAAGATGCTATGATGATGATGGGTTCCAAGGATTGTGTGGGGTCATGTGTTGTATCGTATGAAAAAGTATTTGATAAATTTGCCGTTGCGAAGCTCGGGTAACTCAGCTAGTTATTTCTAAAACTTGATCATGCGATTGTGCATGCATGCGATTTTGAATGTTTTAAGTCACGGGAAATGTTTTAGAGATACACGTCCTCTTAAAGCTGAAAAAAAAACTGTTACATAAAACTTCTCCTCTTTTTTAGTTCCTTTATCAATTCTCTTCCCTGTTGACTACAGGCCTCATCCTGATTTCTCCATGATTCTCTTTTCTTGATGAAGTGGTGTCGGAAGGCCCCAGAAGAGATGAGCGGACGACCTGACCTCGGTAGCAATTAGAAAGTAGTGCGAAAGCCGAGCGACAGGAAGGAGTAGAAACTCTTGGAAGAGACCTATATCCAGCAGTGGAGGGAACAAGACTGATGAAGAAGAAGAAGAATTAAGACACCGGGTAGTATTAGAAAAAGATGCTGGATATAAACTGACATAAACGGACATGACGTTAACTGGAAGAAATCGCAGTTCTGCGATAAGTTCGCCCTAGTGAACAACGATTTATAACCTGTACTATGTCCATTTTTTATGTTTATATGTATTTCTTGTTCACTTAAAGATTAAATAAATAAATAAATAAAAATATAAACATTCGTATGTGTGCAGTGTGCACGTGTTTGTATGCATGGTACCTACCTACATAAAGTATGTATCTAACTCTAACAGATTCAGGTCATCTTATAAGATATTGTATACAATCATATTAACTAAGACTCGTGTATCATTTTACTAACGAAGTAATCAGATGAATTTAAAATAATAACGGACTAAACTAATCTGGTTAATAATTTGACAAGTAGGTGGGTAACTGGATGTTTTACAATTTACATAATTACGTAGTGTAAAACAAATGTATGTGTTATCGGAAGTGTATGAAGTTTGGGAATTGTAAACGAATCCTAGGAAATGTATACAATGCCGGGTCAATTGAGGAAATGTGTGAAATAATTTGTCACAGGTTCTTCAGTTCCTACTTATCTTTGGAAATATATATGTATTTAAATAACTCAAAAATTTATTGTTTTTTTTTTCGGATAAGCTGGCACATTGATAAAATCGAGAGTATTTAAACCGAATGACCTATTTATTTTTGCAGGTAAACAGAAGTCGCACGCAGAATTACGTTATTTCAATAGCACGTGTACAATTCCTGTTCAGGAAATGTATAAAATTACAAGTAAATTTATTAATACAACATATTTACATAATTATAACATTTTCAAATTTGTTAATTTTGTTTTAATGACTCAACTTCAAAATGTGTGTAATATTTTACACTAATACATATTCTATTGTACTAAAACGTAAAATATAGCTTATAGAAGGAAAACAAATGAAAATTCCACACATTTCCTGCCGATTTATACATTTCCTTGAAATAGTACACGATGACGGATTTCATACATTACCAGTGACATATACATGTCTACACGAGTATAATGATACGATAATTGAGACTTAATAAAAGTAACGTTAGGTTGATCATGAATTGACATCTACATTCTACTTTACAAGACTTTGGAATGATTTTTTACAAAGTATAAAAATATATATATTTCAGATCGTTGCTATTGGATTTTCTATACTTGTGTAACATTTCAAACCGCGTAGGTAACTAAAAATAATTGTTCTCAACACCGCACCTTTCATCTGAGATTTGTGGGTTCGATTTCGCCGATTCAGGAAATTTTCACAGTGGGTACGACTGGTACGAGTATATTTTCATTGTGGAAATGGAATAAAAATTATGTGTGATGTAGCTATTTCTTAAAAGTAGGAAGTAATTCAAGGGCTTATATAGCTGGTCCCCACACCTTCCTCCCCGAAATCTATAGAAAGATCCCTGCTTCATCACTTCACCCATCTTTCAAGAAAAACATGACTGCGGCGCTTCTTTTTTATTACATTTTTTTAACACAAAACTTATAATGCCAACCTATAACACGAGTCACAACCTTTTACACTTACTTTCACGAAAAAATTTCCCTCAAACCCCCCCCGAAATAAATTCCTGTCTACAGTCCTCCCATCATTATTTATTTAAATTTAATCTACAGTACTTATAAAAAGTCTGAATGCAGTGTTAAATTATATAACATGCGTATAATATATACTTGTACATAGTGGGTGTAATACAATATACTTGTAGGGGAACGTTTAAATAAAAACCAGAGCACGTGAAGAAAAAATGAAAGTATTGTAATTCAATATAAGGTCATTATACGTAACGAGAGCTATTGATATTTGATATACGACCTCTCCCACATGCGTCTCCCGGGCCTGGAGAGATCACCCGGACACGAGAGTTATAATACTTTCCACACGTGTGCCCTTAAGCCAGCTCACTAACTCACTACATGTAGCAGGCATTCAAATTTTATAGTCACTTAATGTTAGTATCAACGTGATATAGTAGAGCAGATCAAACAAACTGAGCTTATTAAAATAACTCAAATATCTACAACAAATCTTTATACTCGTACACTTCAAGAAGCTAGGAAATCTTCTGTGTGGAAATAAGGACTTGCGTTTAGCCGCTTTCAGTCGAGCACGTTTTTACGCACGTATAAGATCGAAATTATTTACAAATAAGCGTAAAAAACCTTTTAGGAGCAATACAGTACTTTGTGAATGAAGAATAGATGAGCCCAAATTAAAGCCTCCAAAAGACCAGTTTGTTAGGTGACGAGCATGGAAATGTAAGCTTTCGATTTTCTCTGTGGAGGTGTGGACCTTATTAAAAACGTATAGTTGTGGAATGTAATGAATTCGATTTCATTCTCTAAGGAATTAAATGCATTCCAGATGACGATGAATATTGTATAAAATGACCCACTGATAATATAATTTATTCTAATAAAGTACTAGGTCTAGGAATGCCTAGGAATAATCTTCTATATAACACTCGTATGTTTACTTTCACGCTTGTAGTATTATAATCTAATATGATAATTGGACATAGTTTGAGCAGCCATACAGTAAATCGTGTCTCCCTATGATAATGTATGTACGTAAGTAAAGGTACATTCATGTTACTATTTAGTATTTATACATAAAACTTTTACTTTGTTATCAGATGATGATCTAGTGTATACAAGTAGTTACCTACATGTAACTAGTTATATCTAACATTTTTAGGTTGATGGCATAGTACCTTCTTCATAATGAATTTACTCGTATATTTATGTACTTAGTAAAAGGGGTAGAGTGTTCTTCTAAATTTTATCAAAAACCAACATTATAACTATAATGCCCATTCCCACCAACTTTTACCTACCAACTCTACTCTGGGCGGAAATATTTGGGCACCTAACGTAGGTGAGTTGCATGTTGCATTTCATATGGATTTTGGCTGTGGTGGTGGGGCTGGGTGATGTTCTTTATTCAATAAATAGAATATAATCCCTGTTTTTGTATGGAAATTTCTTAGGGCTATCCTTCCTAGGTAAAAGTTGGTGGGAATGGGCATAAGTGTTTTATAAATCTAGGCTTGTGTTTAAAAGCATTTTCATAAAAAGTCGGTATCTAGGTTTGTATAGACAACCCCAAATAATATTTGTACACGTGTCGTGAAGTGGAGAATACATCATCCAGCACCGAGATTGGAACTGCGCACTTCCTGATTAGAAGTCCTACTAAAACTAGTTATATACAAGAACACAATTCAATAGGATATATTTACCTTCTTGGCTTCGGTCTGACGATCTCATGTGTGGCGTCTGTTATGCAGAGGGGACTCATGGGTCCCACTCCAGGTAATCCGCCCCATCCGCTCCCCCTCCATCCTCCGCCCACACCTCCCGACCCCCCGCCACCGCTTTCACTCATTTATAGTTCTCCCCACAGACCCCCAACAATACTGAAACATCCCTTGCCTCACACATCCACACGATTTTCAACGACACTTTATGGAAAATAACATCACATGACATAATACGATATTACACTAACACTTACAAATAACACTGATTAATGATAACCATCACAAATAATATTTAAAATTTATTTTCTATTCACACATTCACTATTTTGTTGAGTAACTCTGGTTCCGTTAGATATCTGAAAAAGGAAAAAAATATGTTAGACATAAAGTATGTATATGTGTATATGTATGTGACATAGACTATATATTAAATTAATCTACCATACAAGGGTGCCAGAACAATGTAGACACTTTATTATCTGAAGAGGAGTTTACATATATCTGTCAAGGTACATCACAACTGAAAACTCTGAATCTAACGTCTTCGCTCACTTTGAAAATAATTACCTATTAATTAAATATAATACCAGGAAAACACATGTTTAATTTTCACAAAATTCATTTCAGAGAAAGCTCTAGTCCAGCCAGATTGGCATTTAGAGTTTCCTCGATGCTTGACGATTTTTTTTATATAAACTTTTTTTATTGAATCTAGGTTTATCGAAATAAACCCAAAATATATCTTTGTACACTTCACAGTAAGCTTGTGTGCCGTGAAGTGAAGTAGGTCGGCATCGGGAATCGAACCCGCACTGACTGGATTGACAGAGCAACCAGGCTACCGACCACCTCTAATTAAATTAGATATTTCACCTCTAATTAAGGGCATGGCACCAGGAATGACGTCACAGACATTTCCCACGGCATTAAGGTTCAAAATCGCGTGACAATCGCATGATAAAATGGTAAAAATAGCGTTTTTTCCATTTTTTGGGGTTAATTTTGCGTCTATCAAAAAACTTTTACGGTTATTCCCTAGATTTTGATGCATATTATCAGTACAAAAAAAATATACTCCACGACTTTCGGGAAACGAGTTTCCGTCTTTCGGAAAAAAGTACAGAGGTGTTTTTAAATATTTTTTTTGAGAAATCTATACAACATATAAAAAATCGTTTACTGTTATTCCCTAGATAAAGGTTCAATGCATCTACCCTATTTTGTTCCAAAGCATATTTAGTAACGGTTGTCGAGAAAGAAGGTCTCCCGTTTTTAGAAATTTTTGAAATGTCGGTATGCACACTCTTAAATTAGATATTTAAGACAATATTCGTGGTTAATCTTAAAATTCAAATTATTTCAACGCAGAATACACACGAAACTTATTTTTATGGTTGTATCGATACACTTTAAAAATTACAAAGTATCCATAGCAACTACTAGTCCTATGAAAAAATTGACTTAACATTTTTTGTAGAGAATTTAGCAAGGATTATTTTTGTCATTGACTACTTTCTCCTATCTCTTACCATATTCCTACAAAATGCGAAAAACCGCGAAGAGAGACCTTTTCGGGGGGGGCAGGGGGGGTTGCGGCAAGATTTTGATAGGCAACCCTAGTGCGATGTAAAACCCTATTGGTAAGCTATCATTTGTACCACATTTCGATCAAAAAACAGATACGTCATAAATTAAGCAGTGGGCTCTCGGACTATAAGGTCCCCCATTTTTAGAAATTATTGAAATGTCAATATGTCTACTTTTAATTACTACAATGTAGAATAAAATGTTTTTACGTATCTACGCATATGTTAAGCAACATTACATCCAATATAGGTTTGGTACCAATAGGTATACCCATTGCCCATCAATATTCCTAATCAGCATTTTACGATGATGGAAACTAATAGATGAGTAAATGAAATTCTACAACTAGATTGCCACATCAATTTGACGTGAGATTATAATAATTATTAGGTATTATTAAAATATTGATGCTAATGAAAAAAGAAAATAAATTAAATGTTTCGTCATAATATATTGGAAGATAGAGTATTTTTATTTATTTTCTTGACATGAATGTTTTACCAAAACATTTTTATGGATTCCCTACAATAAACCGAAAATGCATAATAATTTTGTATAGTAATTAAGATAATATTATATGCACAGTGTGTATCTATGTGTATATTTATTTGTCGACATGTCTATTATTTAACCACAAGGTTTGGTTATTTTAACACTGAATCGAGTGAAGCAACCACAAAGTGAAAAAATCGTGAATATAGTTAGTAGCTCAAGTACTGATGTTCCTTTATATTCTATGTGTTGATGTATATTGTATAGCCTATTGTTGTGTTGTGGCAGATGATATTGTTGAATTGTTTTGGTTGTTGTTTATATGAAATGTATGAATCGAAATGTAATTTAATGGCGTTGCGCCGTGTATGAATTAATAAATAATAAATAAATAAATAAATAAATTAGGTACATCTCCTTAAACAATTTAAAAAAAAGCAAGTTTGCTTTGACGCAGACTATCAAAGATTAGTATCTATCAATATAACTATTAATGCAAATTCAAATATGTTGCCGTATATCCTCAAGTCCAAACGTTTCGCAAACTACTTGAAGAAAAAAGTCTATGACATGTGTATCCTTCCAGTACCTATTGACGTACGGTTTTGAGACTACCACCTTCACAAAACATAAGATGCAAAAGCTCTACGTAACACAACGGGCGATGGAGAAAAGGATGCTTAACATTAGCTTACGGGACAGAATGCGAAACGAGTGGATCAGAGACAAGACAAAGGTCACGGATGTGGCACATAGAACGGCATCATTAAAATGGAATTGGGCTGGTCACATCATAAGAACTACGGATGATAGATGGACCAAGCGAACCCTAGAATGGCGACCGAGAACCGGCTACAGAAATCCAGGCAGACTACAGGCGAGATGGTCTGATGACATCAGAAGGGTAGCAGGACAGCAGTGGCACAGAAAGGCGATGGAGAGGGAGGTGTGGAAGTCAAGGGAAGGCTGATGATGATGATGATGAAATATGTTTTGTTCCGCTTATACCGGCTACATATAAATATGCTATCTGGGGGTGACTAATTAAACTTTTGTGTTATTAATTTATTAATACTTTTTTTTATAAATTACTCGAATGTATTTGAGCACTAGAATTGACCTGAATGCGACCGCAAAGAAAAACTTTTTGTTGTACCCCATTACACCAAACATCGAACATCATAGACAATATATGATAATTGTAATATCTGGTGAATATTTATTTTTGTGCGAGTTTTCACTAATTCAAATTTGTTTAATTAAATTTACAGACGGGCACAAGACGGGCAAAAAAGCTAGTTGAAATATTTTGTTTATCTTTTAAATATAAACATCAATAAAACCTGTTAGAAAAGTCGAAATGATTTTTTATTATTATAATGCCGTATAGTAAAGATAAAATGCAACAGAAGAAATTAAGTCATAAATCACGAAATAAAATTTTATAAAATCAATGAATTAATTTGTGGGACTTGAGTTTATTACAACATGAAACTATAAGAGCTTTAGTAGGATTAATATATTATGCTACGTGAGAATGACTGCCTTTCAGTGGCAGACTGACTCTAAAAATGCAGGTTGCCATGTGGAGTTGGGCTCCGTAATATACATTTACCTTATTTTATAGAGATATTTTTATAAAATACCACCAACGACAATACCTGCTGTATATTCCATTTAATTATCATTTGTCTAATTATATGTAAAATTGACGAGTTCAAGTGCCCAATACAGGGTCTGAGGACTATGAACAATTAAAAAAAATAGTGCCTCAGGCAAATATTTTTATGGAACAATTCAAGGTACTATAATGAATTTTCACAACACAATTTTAGAAAAATTGTCATGCATTTGTATGACTAAAAACGAAAGGCATAGCTGTGGCTGTGAATGATTTTTTTAAATGTCCCCATATCATACTCGTAAACAGCGTCGCAGGCGAATTTATTTTACTCCTACTCTGATGCTCTATAGAAATAATGTTTTTTTTTTCCATAAGGGTACAGTTGCAAACAGGTATTATTTATTCCTGTCACTTTCAAGTATTGATGCAAAAAAAAAAATATTTTGCTTAAAATACTTGTTGTTTAAAGAGGGGCTTATAGGGGCTTCGTTTGTCATCGGGCAATATGGTCAGTCATCCACTGCTAACTTTATGTCATTAAGCACATTTTATCATCAGGTTCACAAGTTGCCATCGTGCCTCTAAATTTTGAAAAGTTTCTGAGAGATCTGAAGACTGAACACGTACTTTGTTGATAAATCCTTCAAGATCAACGTAAATACAGTAACTGGAGGAGTTACAGACTCGTGTGACATTTCAGCAAAGTGTATGGTGGAGTAAATATTTTATTTGCTTATTTACACTTACCTATGGTAAACATTACGAATATAAATCATAACAGTTGTTCACTAGGACGAGCTTCTCGCAATGCAGAATAAGCGATATATTTATAGAAGATTTTGTAATTTGCTTTCATGTATTTATATATTCGTTTACTTTTTGCACTAGAAATAACATTTTTTGTATGATTTTGATAAATGTGAAGTAATTTTGTTATTTCGCTAAGTAATTGTATCGCGAAAATACACAAATTAATCATCAAGTACAGATAAACATAATTATCGTTTTATAATAATCGCTTCTAAATTAATTCACAAAAACAGATCATTGTACCTATAGTGTTTTTCTAATACAATCTGGTGGATTTTTGCCATTCAGGTGCGCGGGGCCTTAAATACAGTTTTATGCCTAAAATATCAGTATTTAGAAATTTTCTTACAATATTACAGATTTATGCACTGTTACGTAAAATTGTCTAGAAAATCTAATTACTTTATCTATATTCTTATGAAAATAATTGCTCTCTGTATTCTGCATATTATTTTATTGCCTCGTTGTATTTTCATGTCTTAGTACGGTATATACAGGGTGATTGGTTCCGCTGTTCAGATATTTGGAGAGGTGATAGAGGATGAAAAAATATGAAAAAAAGTTAAGTTGATGTATATCCAAAAATCAACAATTTTGGAGATATGGCCTTTTGAAAATCGAGGAGTATGAAAATTTCTTATTTAGGTTTTTTGCCAACAACTCTTTAACTGCTGACTCGATTTTGACAAAACCAACGACAAATCATAGTAAACTATTTGGCCTTTTGATAAAGATTCCAATTTTTGGGTTTTGATTTAGAATTTAGTGAAAATTTTGTTATTAAACATGATTTTTGCGGAAAAATTTGGAATATTTTCTAATAAATAGCAAATTTCTTTAAAAAATGGCCCATTAAGTGTCCATTTTTACATTCTAGAATGAAGACCTAATCAGTTTTCAATAATTTTGGTTAGAAAAAACCCGATATATTCCGACGATGGGACCACAGCATCCCATTTGATAATGTCCAAGTGTATTCGCGAAAAGGTTAAAATAATACTATCGGCCTAAGAGGCCACTGCTAACTAACTGTTATTTAATCGAATTGTGATTTAAATGAAGATTTGCACACAGGGTCATGGTTCACCACAGGGTAGCCTAGAAAAATCTTGCCGCGTCACCCCCCTGGCCCCCCAAATTGGTGACCCGATGGGGTTTTTCGCATTTTTTAGGAATATGGTAGTTTTTGTTGGACTAGCAGTTTACCCGCAATGGCCGGTTAAAGCACTGAAATTTTGGTTTTAAACAAAAAATGATCAGTTTTAACCATTTTTGCAAAAATTGAACACGACATTTTTTGTAGAGAATTTATTAAGGATTATTTTTGTTTTTGATGAATTTCTCCTATCTTCTACCACATTTCTGAAAAATGCGAAAAACCCCATCGGGTGACCAATTTGGGGGGCCAGGGGGGTGACGCGGCAAGATTTTTCTAGGCTACCCTGTGGTGAACTGTGGCCCTGTGTGCAAATCTTCATTTAAATCACAATTCGATTAAATAACAGTTAGTTAGCAGTGGCCTCTTAGGCCGATAATATTATTTTAACCTTCTCGCGAATACACTTGGACATTATCAAATGGGATACTGTGATCCCATCGTCGGAATATATCGGGTTTTTTCTAACCCAAATTATTGAAAACTTATTAGGTCTTCATTCTAGAATGTAAAAATGGACACTTAATGGGCCATTTTTAAAAGAAATTTGCTATTTATTAGAATATTTTCCAAATTTTTCCGCAAAAATCATGTTTAATAACAAAATTTTCACTAAATTCTAAATCAAAACCCAAAAATTGGGATCTTTGTCAAAAGGCCAAATTGTTTACTATGATTTGTCGTTGGTTTTGTCAAAATCGAGTCAGCAGTTAAAGAGTTGTTGGCAAAAAACCTAAATAAGAAATTTTCATACTCCTCGATTTTCAAAAGGCCATATCTCCAAAATGGTTGATTTTTGGATATACATCAACTTAACTTTTTTCATATTTTTTCATCCTCTATCACCTCTCCAAATATCTGAACAGCGGAACCAATCACCCTGTATAATGTCTTACTTAGTATGGTAGGACGTAGGTATATGGTACATTCACCATGCCATATTTTTTTCACGATTGTTTGTAGTAAATGTATGGTAATGTGGCTATAATTTGGTCTGAACATACTAAATAACACTAAAGCCCGTATACATGCGGTCAGGTAATGAGCCAGTAACGCAACTTTTTTTTATTATTTAAAAAAAATCTCCTAAAAATCACATTTACAAAACTGAAAGAATTTTTTCCGTATCTTGTAAAATAACAGAGTTACAGAGGTTCAAAGTTGGCTGTTTTAAAAACGGTCGGATTCTATCTATTTAGCTCATGACGTCACAACTCTTGACGTACCGTACTCCATACTACGAGCCGGTACAGTATTATGAAGTATTTTGTCCACGAGATGGCTTGGACATACGTTATCGTGACGATTTTCGATAGGTAAAATAAGAAAAATGTGCTTAGTAAAAAACACATATAAAATACCTAATAACAATCAAATCAAAGAAAGTAAAAATGTGGTAAGTAGGTATTGTTATTGGGGAGATTTTTATCCTTGAATCATTTCTTCTCATTGTTATTTTATTATGTAATGACTTTATGACCATATCTTGCAATGAATGAAGATATTATGGTTGATTCTAGGTAGAACCTATTGTTATATCGTAAGACATTGTCATTTTTTTTTGTTTTTGTTGCATTGTTTATATTTTAGTAATACAACAGCATTGTATTACGTCTCTCTCTCCCCCCAAAATGATATCCTAGTGTGAAAGGAAGAATATGCGGTGCCTACCGTAATACTAATTCATTTAAAATGTAGGTATTATATTTTACTCATCGGCATCAACATTAAAAAAAAACATTTAGGTAATTTGTCACTGACAAAAAACGGTAGTTCTAAAACTTTTACTATAACCACCTATTTTTAATATTAGTTTTGACTTTCGTTTTATATTAAAAAGATATAGGTACACGGGCGTCGCTAGCCTCGGGACTAGGAACAAAAATTGATGCAAGATAAAAAATGCGTAACAGCGCCGCAGGTGATTTTTTTTTTGTAATAAATGATTTTTTAATAAAAAAAGTAATATTTTCATAAGTACTAATTTTACAAAATTTACGATGTGATGAAAAAATGTGTAGTAGAAATGTGATTTTTAGATTAAGAGAGATTAGAATGTTTTTTTTAAAAAAACTGGGTGAAGTGATGAACCTGGTTTTTGGAACCTGAATTTCATTCTACTAAAAAGATATCTTACAAAAAGTTGATAGACTGCAAGTTCTAATCCAAAATTCGCCAGAAAATCAAAATTTCGCCAATTTTCCAATTTTTCGCCATGTTCCGCAACGATATTTTGTTGGCAAACCTCGGATTCGGATTCAGCACCCCAAAATACATATAGAATGAAAGAAAAACAGACTACCCCACAACTTTCCATCGAGAAATCTAAAAGCACCGTATTATTACTAAGTATTAAAAAATGCTTTCTCTTAGTTATTAACAAAACTTTTTTACAAACAACCAAGTTCAGATCATGATTTCAGAGAGAAATTTCCGGCCACCCGATAGGTTATGAAATCTCAGAAAAGTTTGAGAAGCATTGTTAAACAGCGAAAGTTAGAAAACATATTTATAGATTAGGTACCTAATACGTACTATACAAATACTATAATCACTTTGCGAATTTCACACTATGAATTTCGGAACTCATGAAACTGAAATTCATAACAAAATCAGTTCCCACTTACTCGTATGCTATATCATCTGCTTTTGGGAGATTGTTATCTTAAAAAGTATTCCTTTATTATCATTAAACAATAAAAAAAAACGCAGAATACAAAACAATTTCACTCCTAATCAGAATAAGGCCTAACATCCTTCTAATTACAATCAATTATAACTATTTTTAATGTTAATGTATGGACCGCATACTAGCCCCATATAGAGGCTGAGATCCATAGCGAGTTGTGACGTCACGAGGTGAATTTGATAAAACCGAGCGTTTTTCAGCAACCCCAACTTTGACGGCTAATATCTCCGGAACTATTCCATATTTTCGAAAAATTTAAAAAGTTTGGTAATCGTAATTTTTTTCTTGATTTTTCTAGTATATTTTAAAAGTACATTTCAGACATGCGTTACTAGCTCATTAAACTACACAATATGACACTCTCATCCACACACATTATGTGTGGATGAGAGTCTTAACCACTATACGCATATAAATCAGACATTGTAATACTTTAATAATTCATTGCAATAATCATTTTATATTGTAATGTTTTAATATTGTAATTTTAAAGACTTATCCAGTATTGGTATACATAAGAATATCATTAAATTAAATAAATCATAAAGTAGTCTAGTTCGTATATTCATTTAGAGGCGTGGTTGGTATTGGAATCTGGCAATACAAGAGCTTGATTATAACAAAATATAATGATAAATGGTTATAATGTACCCAGTTTAAATAAGTAAGTAGGTGTATAGCTTTATAGACCCGTGTAGAATGTTAGACTCAAATAACGCTTAATGATCCGCACTGTTGTACCCACTAAAATGCAAATTTAGTAAAATCGCATAATCATTATCATCATCATCTTCCGCGTTATAACCCTGTGTAAGTTTTAGCTGCCTCCAATTGGTAGCGAAAAAACCCATTTATTTTCTGCCACCCATTACTATTTTCAAAATACTTCCAGAACGGTTGGTTTTACAGAAAAAAACACAAATTTTATTTACAATAAATTTTACACGGAATGAGGTATAAACTGATTATTGGGCTTGAATAGTTACCGATTTATGAGCCCTTAAAAATAGATTTTAAAAAATATCATAATTTAACCTATTAACTCAATTAAAGGATTTGTAATTATTTTTAAAAACAATGAATAATAGATGTGCTGAAAACAGTGTTTTTTCTTTAAGTGCGAATCAAAATGATGGCATTTTTTAAAGCTGCGATTGGAACAAGAATAAAATAAGGTATTCGAAGGCACACGGGTGGAGTGGGATGAAATTATAAAAGAATTTAAATTGTTCTCCGGGAGAATAAAATTACATTACATGTTGATGATAGCTCTAAGCTTTGACCAACAATATAATTTGAATATTTTTTTTGTTACTTTTGAGGCCATATAAAAGATATTCGAGGCTCAATCGTAAATAATCACCTTTGTATTGAAGCATTCTTCTTCTTTATAATAATTCCCCAACTCACGTCATTGATATTATAAAAGAACTTCATTGCATGTCTATTGAAATTATCTACTAAATACTATAACAGCTTTATACGGTACCTACAACCAACCTGAATCTACATTCTCATTAATTCATATGATTTATTTTACAAATATCTCGATGTCTTATTATCTCGATGACTCTTTCTCAGAAATTTGGTCTATGAAATTTAAAGACACAAAATCAATAATGATTTGGATGTCGTATATATTATTTAATAGCATGTGAACATATATCGTAATATCCCAGCTAGCATAGCAAAGCAATCATGTAAACCAATTCAACCCAATATAAAATTATGTAGAATGGCCTTGAGTGCCTCCCAATGTCTGACCGTGACCGCAGTTGCTGGTGGCGTTGGAGCAAGTTATAATAATGGATTATTGTTTTATAGTACAAGTTCACATTGGACTTGCTATTAGCTACAATGGTCAATACACGATGTGGAATTCTTTACCAACACTTGAAGATGGAATTTTTAAATTGCTTATCATTATTTCACATAACTGATTCTTAATAAGATATCTCGGTGTCTCCTATGTATCAGTATTGGACATACTCGTAAAACGTATTTTTTATTTCCTCACGACACATTATGTTGCACAATAAAATAAATCATTAAAATCAATGTTATTATGTAGCTATTAACATTGTTAATCACTTTAAAGTAACTAATTGAATCAATTATGAGGTTTTAGCTTTGTAGTCATATGCATTTATCAGTTTTTTATACATTTTTATAAGACGGACCATTGCACTGTGGCACGGAAGATATCGTAAGATGGAGCAGAGCAAAAAGAAGATTCTGGAGGGATCATGTAAACAGAATGGCCGACTCCAGAATCCCTTACATTGCAGCCAACGAAATACCACCTGGTCATCCTCTTCCTGGAAGACCGCCCAAAAGATGGAGGGATAGTTTGTTCTCGACGTCCCAGGGGTAGAGAAGCTTTCTCCTAGAACAGATCAACTGATCCAGAGAAATAAGGAAGAAGAAGTAGAATTTTTTTTATAGGAAATACAAACCATGGATAATTTTATTCTTGCCTGCCTGGATAATGTATCTATATTGTATAGCGTATATTGTATACACACCACGAACTAGAAAATTATATCAATAAGTCTTTGAAGTTTATTAACCTTTTCATGTCACTCTCCTCTTGTCATCTCGATGTAATATTCTAAAATATAAGATCGCGAAATTCAGTCTCAATCTTTTGAAATATTACATGTTCAGTGTTCATTATATATCTCTAAAACCAAATTCGAGAAATATCAGTTATTGAGAAACAGGAAAGTCTAGAGAATAACTTGAACCACACCTCGATACGGTTATAATAATAATTCTTCATTTTGATTGTTCCCTGACATCCGTGAAGACAGGTATAATATTATCACAAAGTGTGAAGTAATGTCCGGATATAATCACAACAACATAGCGTCACAATAAAATGTTTAACCATATTATTCATAATCAATATATTGTATTTACTTATATACAGGTACTATTACTCTAAGAAGAACATAAATTAAATATCTCTTCAGCTTTGTCATACAATTTTATTAGATAGATACTACACGAGAGTCAAAATTATTTATACGGCACATAAAAATCCAGTAGTTATGTAGATTCAATGGATTTTTATAACGCTACATATTCTTAAAATGTAGGCTCACCTACTAAGGGTTGATACATATTTTGAAGTTCCTACAGTTTACACGACACAATTTAGATTTGCGTTTCAATAAATAAGAAAAACTTTGTAGACACTTATTTCGTAACAAAGAAATTGCTTACTATACTTAGTTCATCGCGCTTTGACCTATGTAACTTAAAATATTCTTCTTCTATATAAATGTATGAGCTCTTATCTAAGAAGCTTTCAAAGATGATACCCAATGTTATTATAACATTTGGCCGCTAATGGACGACAGACGAGAAGTAGGTGAGTATAATGATTCGGCGGAGGTCGAACGATGCTTAAGTGAAGATAAAATATGGACTATCAATTTAATTAGTTTGCACGACTGAACGATCTAAAGTCTATAGATCAATGTTGGCTAATATTGGCTAATGCTTGCAAATATTGTATAGGTACTCATAGGTAGATGGTATGTCGCAAGAATATACAGACTGCAATAATTGTTTCTCGTAAATGTCTACCACATATCTCACTACAAATCACGATGATTATATATTTTAATGGAAATAATGGATTTTGCAATGTTCAGCTTTTAATATTTGATAATAAGATATGTACCTAATAATATGTATGTAAGTAGATATGTATCTAATAATATGAAATCAAATATAAACTCGTGAGGCTATATAAAATATGTAATGTGCACGTAGGTATAGATTCTAAGTAAGTATATTTATATTCTGATGATTGCTTTATTGATATATTTTCAAAATACTGTATAATTAGGGCACTAGCCACTAACGTTGCTGTAAACACTTACAGTACCTACAGATTAATTAAAATATACATAGAATAAACCTAATTGTTGTTTTGTGGGATATATATATTTTTTATTTTATTGTTATTATTTTCTTAATAAATAATGAATCTGGGTTTATCTAAATAAACTCAAATACATCTTTGTACACTTCACAGAAAGCTTGAAAAGCTTGTGTTGTGATTTTACGGAGGCATTTCCTCTACCAGCGTGTACGTACGAGCATGTACAAGTATAAATTAGAGATGAAAATATGACAGGTTGGCTGTGATTCTGATGATGTTTGTATGTTACATGTTCCTGAAAAAGACTTATTCCACATTCTTATGGCAAAGCGAAAATCTTTACCCATACCTACGTTTGTTTCCTTAAATATAACATTAGTAGGTATTGCCAACTTTTATATCATTACTAGCTGATTTACTCGTGCTTCACAACGGCACATTTAACAAACCAACCCGGCACACTTTGTAGGCTTTAGCTGGACAAAACATGACTTAAGATCTGAATTTCTTCTCCAACGCCCTTTCATACGATACCACACTCGACCCCACACAACCCTTGGATCCTCTCATCGTCATGGCATCTCCTAGGAAAAGCTTTTTCTCCAAAAACCAGGACTTTAGTCGACGTGAGCGACCTCTAAAATACATAGCACATAACTTTACTTTCCTGAAAAAAAAAAACACTAGCGGTATTTTCCAGAATTTCTATATTAAGAGTATGCATACCGACATTCCAAAAATTTCTAAGAACGGGAGACCTTATATCTCGACAACCGTTACTAAATATGCTTTGGAACAAAATAGCGTAGATGCAATACATTTATCTAGGGAATAGCCGTAAAAGTTTTTTTTATACCTATCTTGTATAGATTTCTCAAAATAAATTTCGAAAAACACCTCTGATCTTTTTTCCGAAAGACGGAAACTCGTTTCCTGAAAGTAGCGGAGTATTTTTTTTTTTGTGTTGATAATATGTATTCAAATCTAGGGAATAACCATAAAAGTTTTTTGATAGACGCAAAATTGAACCCAAAAAATGGAAAAAAACGCTGTTTTTACCATTTTATTATACGATTGTTCACGCGATTTTGAACCTTAATGCCGTGGGAAATGACTGTGACGTCATTCTTGG
Organism: Ceraclea dissimilis; assembly: GCA_963576895.1. Classification (NCBI taxonomy): domain Eukaryota; kingdom Metazoa; phylum Arthropoda; class Insecta; order Trichoptera; family Leptoceridae; genus Ceraclea; species Ceraclea dissimilis. Next base: position 6,104,964 of record OY756360.1, read on the forward strand.
TGCCAAGCCCTTAAGTAATATGTATAGCCATTAGCCAGCCACCTATAAAGGTGGGATGAATTGTTCGGGGAGAGGAGCGCGCGCTCTCATGTGATGCTTCTGATGTGGTGTGATGGTTCACAATGTCCCGGCAAAATGGCGACTTGTATGTAGGTGCCTACATCAGTGGTTGGTAAAACAGTTATCGAATTTGAATAACACGACCAGTGAGGAAGCTTGAATTGCCTAGTTAGTCTTGTATGAGTATTATAGGTACAATACGATGATCATCATTAAACGATATTGATGAAATATGTGGAACAGGATGAGCAATATTATATGGCACTCTATATCTCTGAAAGGTAACACCTACCTACCAATATCTACTGTCCACAGATAGATAGCTATATGATATAAGGCTGCACGCATTCAAGATTATTGAATACTAAATAAATAAGTCTTTATTAGACACAGACCAAATAATAACACATAACAAATCTTATTAGACACAGAAGTATATGGCAAAGGACGGACTTATTGCAAAAGCAATGTTTTACAGTCAACCCGAGAAAATAATAGAAAACTTATATATACTTAAATAAATAAATTAAGTAAATAAATAAATACATGCACATAGATATACATACATGCACATAGGTACATACAAACATATATAGATAAATAACATAGATATTATTATGTGAAGAAGAGGATAATAAAAGAGGACTGGAGGGGGAGGAAGTACGGAAAGGGGATGCTCGATAAAAGAACAGTATTTATCAAACGTCAATATTTTAATATCACTAGAAAGGAATAAATCAATATTGGGTATATTATTATAACCGATTAAACATCAACGCACTAAGACTCGAAACCCAAGATATAACAATAACCAACAACACGATCAAGTCCTTAAAACCTTCATATCGACCTATCCCCCGTTTTCACCAACTTTTACCTAAGAAGGAGACCCCTAAGAAATTTCCATACAAAAACAGAGATAATATTCTATTTTTTGACACGCAGGCCTACCAACCACACCCTAATTCCATACAAAATGCAACACGCAACTCACCTAGCCTGGGCAGAGATATTTGGGCACCTAACGTAGGTGAGTTGCGTGTTGCATTTTGTATGGAATTAGGGTGTGGTTGGTAGGCCTGCGTGTCAAAAAATAGAATATTATCTCTGTTTTTGTATGGAAATTTCTTAGGGGTCTCCTTCTTAGGTAAAAGTTGGTGAAAACGGGGGTATGTCTTCCAATTAATAACAACATAATAAGTAACAACTAATAATCATTTTAATAAATATTTAAGTATTTATTTATTTATTGTATTAATTAGTATATTTATTGAAAACAATACGTATTCATATAGGTGCCTAATATGATTTCAAAGTTTCAATCAAAAAGGCATCTTGGTAAGCTTAATCGGATGTAAAAGCTGCCCGTAATATTTTATCACTAGCTGTATTTCCCGTGCTTCGCAACGGCAAAATTTGCGTTGACACCGCGAGGCCTCCGCCCTCCAATGTACGAAATCAACACTTTACCACGGAGCTAGAACTAAATCATATGATTTGTTTTACCTAGTAAAGTTATTTTTTATGTATATATGATTCTACACAATTTATATTTCACAAAAAGAAAGCAAAAAAAGAAAAAAAAAGTGTTAGGTGTCGCGTGGGATCGAACCAACACCCACAGAACACTTACCTGCTTGCTAGTCAAGTGCGGTATCCACTGGGTCACGGGAGTGTAAACAAAATACGACGCGAGACTGAGCGGGCGAAATAATATTGCGACAAAACTATTTTGTAATTATTATAATGTACTTATGGTCACATTTTTTTTAGTTAGACAGCAGTATTTGTAGAGCAAAAACATTGTATAAAAATAATCCTTAAAGATGCAATAAATTCTAGATTATGTAACGACACAAACAATTTAAAAAAACATGTTCATTGGACTACTTTAAATTACTTTTTACTCCGCGTTATAATACTTTCTTAGTACCTTGGGAAAACTGATAATTTTACCAAACCATGACACAAATCACATATTTTTTGTAGCCTATGTTGTAGCCGAGATTCCATTTGTAAGTTTATTTAATATATGGATGTCTAAAATCGTCTGTTATTAGAGTTTACTCTGGACGCGAATCGTCATTTTTTTCAGATTCTTTCCCGGGTCATTTATAATTCATAGATGGCGGTAGTGATGTTTTATAAAATCAGAAATGAAATAAAAAATCATTATAAATCAGTAATTCCCTTTGTTGCACATATTTTTATCTAAAATATCAATACAATCTCGTGCAAAGTCAGTGGCGTATACGAATATCAACTTTTTGTATTGTACGTATATAATTAAAACAAAATTAAATTAGGTGCAATGCGAAATGTTTTTTGTAAACAGTATATATACAAGTTTCAAAATGACGTTCTGACGTTCTGATGTGATTGTGACAGCGTTTTGTCAAATACTCAACGCTGCCGAAAATCCACAATTATTAAGGAGATTACAAATAAACAAAGAAATTTTAAGTAAATTCAGTAGTAGAGTAGAATTGGCGGCCATGCCAATTTCCACAAACTTTTATTACATTTTTTGAAATGTAGGGAGGGAGTCATCTCATACGATGAAGTAACTGTTAGGTAAATATACTCGTATAGTGTAGGTAGCTACATACTCGTACATTCTGTATACAACATATTTGGTAAACTAAATTTGTTACCCATGTTTTATATACCTAGCAGTTCGGTTATTCGAGTTTGTACCTACCTATAACTTAAGTGGTATCTTCCTCAGGTACTGACTACTGGTTTTAACCGTGTCAGTTTGTTCCCTCAATGTGTGTCGTAAATATCACGATTGGCTTCGCGCCGGATTCTTCTACCAGCATGTCAGCTATTCTATAATATTACACTCAATACAAAATATTATACCTACATACTTACTACTATACCTAGATAAATGAAATTCCATAATACTTGTACATATGTATTGTACACTATACGCATATGCGTGTAGGTATCTTTCCTCATGTCAGGCTAAAAGTATGGAAAAACTTAATCAAGAAATAATTATAAGTGTAAGTGATAAAGCGCTAAACCTATTGGATAAAATGCTAATTTAATAGTCAGAATAGGACAAATTTAATGCAAATGACAAAACACCCCAGGAATTGACAAGAAAATTGTATATTACAAACGTATATATCTGCCAGCTTTTTATGTTATTCTTAGATCGCAATGGATCCATGGTGAAGATAAAAAAAACAACCAGGAAAGGTCTGCAATCTCTTATATAAAGAGAAATAACAATTATTTTATATCGAACTTTATTTGTTTTGGAAATTCACAATAATTAAATAACTATAGCGAATTGCAAAGCTTTATGTATCTTCCATTAAAAGCTTCACAGATCTAGCATTCAGTAACGAATGAACTTTATGGGTAAAAATATTTTGATATCCGAGACGAAGTTAGTATAGCCCCCAGACATCAAGCTTCTATCTTCATAATACGAATAATTCGCTTGATACGTTGTAATCATAATTGATTAGCATAATACTCGTATAATATGAGTGTATAGTGAATATTTCCTCAATAAATAGTACGACCACTCTCCAAAGTAGTACTCGTATCTATAGCAAGTTCACACATTGATTTATATATTTCCTGAAATTCCTTTATCTATCAACTGAATTTAGATAATCTTTCCATTAAATTAATTCATTACATATTATCTCTGCGTGCTTTTAAATTATTGCATGTTTCATAAATTGAATTGGTATATATTGGAATTGGAAGCAAGGACCCATACAGTTTTGTAACGCTGAAGATAATGATGATGATCTATCTACCTATGGGTCGGCGACTCGGACACTCTCTCTTCATTTCCCCCGATCGAGGCAGTCTTTTGGAATAAACTCCAGGTGTTCCATGTCCCCTCTGATGGTCTCCTCAAGGGACTTCTTTAAATAACTACTAATGTTACTAAATTAGTTTTACAAAAAAAAAAAATCTGATGAGTCTTACCCTTTTATAAAAATTTTCTTGAACATTTTTAATCTCACAAACTTCCGATTTTCTTACACTCGTAGTTAAGTTTTTAAACAGTATTATTGAAAGCAATAATTATAGAAATATGTAGTTAATATTATAACTCTTCAACACAAATAAATCATTGCTATAATTATTATACCTACAGCTAGACGTATATTATACAAGATGTTTCATACATAAGATATACATAAGTCTTCGAATACAGAAGTTGAACATGTAATTATTGAGAGTCATCACATTTACATAAACAAATTACTTTAAGATGATATGCAGCTTTGTTTCAAGGCTACGCATCTTTATACGAAAATATTCACGGTTAATGTTTTAAATATGTATTCTACAACCACGGTTAATAGTTTTACAGTTCATAAAATAAAATATAACAAAAGGTTGACTTATTGTTTAATGGCAAGTTCCGCCAGCCAACTCTATGATGGTGTTATTAAGATCAGATTTCAAATAATGATGAAGGAAAAGGGGATACGTTTACTGGTCACACATCACACCCTTGTTGAGGTGTGCCACAGCGCAGTAGTACACTGGAAAATCGTACAGTAAAATATTGAACTGGACACCAAGGATTGGGTGAGGAATTGTGTAGACGTAAGGAAAGCTGTCTGAACAGGATGGAATGGGGTGGCTACAGACACTCAGAGAATCAAAATGACAGTTTTTTTTTAATTCTTATTCTTAATTATAAACAATTAATTCAAAGCCTTTTTTGTCAGAGGTACAGGAAATTTGGCAATGTCCGACCTAATTAATTAAAATATATTATTTGCAGGTAGATGCTTTAAACATTGATTTATTTCACACTTTTATTAAAACAAAATGATCTCTCTTTATACTCTCCTACCTAAATAAATTTAAATGAAGTAGGTTTATGAGCTTTTACGCCCTTTGTACGGATTATTCATATTTATTTCATGAATGCCATATTATGGTTCTTAAGGTGAAACAAGATCTAATCTATAATTTTTATGATAGAATATTACAGATATGATAATATCTCTTTGGTTACTCCTGAGAAATATCAAATAATAATAAAATAACGCATACCGAATTACTATACGAGTATATTAATATTACGTCTGTATAATAGGTACTGGTGCTGAGTTCCCTTATACAACATACAGTACCTGATTCCAACTATACTACCTGTATAAAATTATTTGTGGTAGATAAAAATCTTAAATATTAAGATCTGTTTCCCAAACTCTAGTCATAAGTATGATTTACAAATATGATATTTTGCAATTTCTTTTAGAGACTTTTTTATTAGAGATTATTTTTCTTCATAGCATTCTATTTGTTTTAGATGACTTTCATGTCGTAAGATTCTCGTTTCTCCACTTCTAAATTGTGTGTTGATATTCTCATGCGATTGTTACTGGACGATATTTCCAAACATTGCCTTTAAGTCACGGCTTTCCAGTTATCTGAATGTCTCTGCGTGATCCCAGGTGCGTACCTAAGGTTTCTTCTCAGAACCGTTGAAATCGATCATGTACATCACATTCTCAAACAACAAAAAGTGGAGAATACGCGACGAATTGCATAGATGTGGCGGAAATAAGGAGTGTGTGTAAAAATTGATTCTGTTTTGTTCACATGGCATTCTGTCCTCTCTGCCTACCTTGGAAAGTAACGTGATAGGGGAATATGAAAGAATGTAATAAAGCATATTGGCGAACGAAGTTTAGAACCGTAAAAAAATATTATTTGTTATCCAATAGTTCATCGTACTGCGTGAATAGATTTGTTTTTTGTACTTAATAAATTCGAGTACCTATTTGAGTATCTTAGATGAATCAAGTACTATATAAGTACCTGGCATACTAGAAGATTCCGATCAATGGGAATCACTTCTTAGAAAAATATGTTGCTGAGGTATGTACGTAATTAACATTGTTTACTAAGCAGTATAAATATAAAATAGTCTATGGAAAACTTTATCAATAATATAAAAAATGGGATCCGATGCCATGACGGAACTAAGCGGACAAGACTGGATAGAGTCGCCAGTATGAGATCCATGATGCAAATAATTTGTCCAGAAGCAAACCCAAGAGAGAGAGACCATATTCTTTACAGGAATGACCAATCTGGAAAAGAGATAGGTGCAGCATCTAACATAAGAAGAAAATCACAATTTCATTACAGAAAATTCATCGCATGGTCAGTCTAAGTTTAACTCTTTGAGGAAGCAATGGAGAAAAAATATTTTAGACAGTAAGGTACCTACATTTTTGAGTATTTTTTCGTTCTCTGTTTCGGAATATCCTTAATTGAAGAAACTACCTAAGTTTACGGAGTGAATAGCTAAAGTTTTTAGGATGGTCCATGATCGCACCTATTATGTAGGGTTTTCGGGTTCTATCTAGCAGAAGTGGATGAGAATCGCACAGGAGCGGGAGGAGGAGAAGGGAGGCCTATGTCCTGCAGTGGGCAACCGCGGGCTGATGAAGATGCAGATCTAGCAGAAGTGAAATCTTACAACGTTCCAGCGGGCTTGGTAAAATAATCCGTAACCAAGGCGACAGTAGGTTTACCGAAATGACGGAAGAAGTCTCATCTGCACACGACCCGTAAATTCTCCACACATAGGTATACATATCAACGATTGAAAAAATGTTAAAATTTTATTATAGATCACAAGAAAATATATATGTATTATATTTTCTTGAAGTTGGGCTGCCTTCGCCAAGTTCAAATACATCATTGGGAACAAAGAGGTGCCAATAGACCTGAAAACTAAAGTCTACCTCTAGGGCATCTTGCCAGTGACCACGTGCGGTCTAGAGACTATGTCCCTCACTGTCAGAAGCGCACAGAAACTAAAATGTGTTCACCGAGCAATGGAAAGACAAATGTTGGGCGTCAGTCTTCGAGATAAAATTAGAAATGAGGAGATCAGATGTCGAACAAAAGTTGCCGACACCGCAGAAAGAACAGCAAAGCTAAAATGGCAGTGGGCGGGACACGTGGCAAGACATGACAGTGTCAGATGGGCACCTAAAATCCTGAAGTGGAGGCCCTGGGAGAACAAAAGAGGCGTAGGAAGACCACAGACAAGGTGGACCAGTCACATTGTCCAGCTTACGGGTCGTCGATGGCAGCAGGTAGCCCAAGATAGAAGACAGTGGAAGAGTTTAGAAGAGGCCTATGTCCAGCAGTGGAACGCAAGTGGCTAGCAGTAAGTAAGAAAGTATATTTTCTCTGTGAGATATTTTGTATGTCCGTCTTATCTACTTGTAATATGTCTATGTGTTATTCTCTTTTATACATCTCAATATATTACTACAACCCACTGCCCGCTGTTATTAATATCCATTTTAAGTATACTATATAGTAAATTATACTCGTATATGCAATATTATATTTATTTATGTCGACACCATAATAAAGAGTTGTATATAATGGCGAATTATTGTGATTTTTTATTGCACTAAATCGGAGATAATACCAAATAAATGTCATATTACAAAGAATTCTAAAGTATTTTTTTAAGTTTACTGCTACATTAAGCAAATCGTTATTCTGACCATTTTAAAAATAAATGTCTTTTTACCGAACTATACTCAACTTTTTTACAGCAGCAATAGATATTTATATTAACTAGAGCAGAGCTTTATACCATGTAAGATAGGGAAAAGTTTATATAATAAATGAAAACTAGTGTTATAGAAATGTGTAAGCACCTAAAAGTTTTCGGGTGATTGAAGATTTTCGAGAATACAGAACCACTTGAGCTCTCACTGTCTTAATATCTGACTCTGGGCTCTCCAACGCCATATACATTCCAAAAACGACAATTATGCACAAAGCAGAACTACTTTTGGTTTGTATCTAACAAACCCAAATACTTTTCTGCACACCTTGCACTAGGCTAAAAGCCTGTATCGCAAAGTGTGGAATACATCGCCACCGCTGGGGTTTGAATCTGGCACCTCCCGCGTGAGAGACTGCCACCTCAACCAACTGCTTCGCCAACCATGTACTATTGTATATTGATTGTGTATTCTATATAGATCAATACTTTGCAGAGGTACAAAATAATGTAGGTATAATACATTATGCTGAATTCACTCAGACAGAATTTAATACATAAAAACATCTTGGTCTACTCTACGGCAAGGAATTATAGTGACTTGTTTAATGTTTAAATTCATAAATTTAAAATCAACGTTGTTTATTATTTGTAGGTAAACTATTAAACAACCATTCATTCTACTTAATGTCCTCTATATCTATATTTACATGAATTCATTGTATATTATTCTACATTAGATACAAGAATATTTCTTCTATATTTCCATGAGGTTTAAGATTATGTATACCGACATTTCAAAAATTTCTAGAAACGGGAGACCTTATATCTCGACAACCGTTACTAAACATCCTTTAGAATAAAATAGGGTAGATGCATTGAACATTTATCTAGGGAATAACCGTAAAAGATTTTTTATATCTTGTATAGATTTTTCAAAAAAAAATTTGAAAAACACCTTTGATCTTTTTTCCGAAAGACGGAAACTTAGTTAAAATTTGTTAAAGTGTGTTTTAGTTAAAATTTGTTTTTGTACTGATAATGTGCATTAAAATCTAGGGAACAACCGTAAAAGTATTTTGATAGACGCAAAATTAACCCCAAAAAAATGGAAAAAACGCTATTTTTACCATTTTATCTGCGAATTTCGGGTTGACTCTTACAATATCTTACATATTGCTTTTGCAATAAGTCCGCCCTTTGGCACACTGTATTATCTTGTTTTGTTTTTGTTGTCACATATATTTACTGGCCAATAAAGTTTTATTTATTTATTTATTTAATATTCACGCGACTTTGAACCTTAATGCCGTAGGAAATGACTGTGACGTTATTCTTGGTGCCAAGCCCTTAACTGGATATACTCGATTCCTTAGACTATTCCTATATAATAAAGTGGACTGTTGACACAAAGATTTGCAGGTGTTTCTGTATTGTATAATAAATAGTACGAGTATATTATTATTTCATAGTATCGCACGTAGGTTTATCCAACACAAGAGGCACTATCTAATCTACATATTATATACAAAGTAAAGTCTGATTTTTGAAAGTGTTCGCATAACTCCCGCATTTTACGATGGATTGCTACGAAGATTTAAAATGAGATTTGTGATAGTATAGGCTGTGTCCTAATGTCGCCGCTTTTTGGGAAAAGTTTTTCCTTGGAGATACCATGATGATGAGGGGATCCAAGGGTTGTGTGGGGTCGAGTGTGGTATCGTATGAAAGGGCGTTGGAAAAGAAATTAAGATCTTAAGTCACTTTTTGTCCAACTCAAGCCTATAAAGAATGCCGGGTTGGTTTGTGAAATTTGCCGTTGCAAGCACGGGTCACTCAGCTAGTAGTACTATATAGCTATGTATTTTTAAGGATGCCTACATCAATGTTTGATATAATGGAATTGTATAGTTTTATACCCAAACCTGTATATCGAGAATTGATTGAAGTAGCCAAGGAAACGAAGTCCGACAGATTGATAACCGAATGATGATGAATTAAATATGACAAGTTTCGAAAATCTGTAGTACCTAGATATACAATATATACATACGCTGTACGAACACTATACAGTGTTGTATCATTTATGTTCATCAGGTTATACTGTCTGAATTGTGGACTGGCGACTCCAATGTGAAGGAAGAGGCGCGAGGGAACTTGGCCGTACGAGGATGGCCTGGATCTATCATGTCGGCAAGATCCTGAAGGACGAAAGCGTTTTCAGTAAAAGGAACCGAAGAACGTGTATGACAAATTGTATGAGTGTGACGGAAGCAAGGGGTGTGTGTAGGGATAGAGTAGACCGCCATTCTGTACGCATAGTCTACCCTGGAAGCGACGAACAGATAGAAGAGGGATTAGATAATTTTATTATAAACAATAAGAAAACTTAAATGAATTCCCTGCAAGATTTTAGGTAGGAAATAAAAACTGTGATTTAACGATTCTTAAAAAGCGTAAAATGTCTGATATTTAGCGGGTCTCAGTGGAACAAATTAAAACGATTTACTATCTTAAAGTTATTTCGACATTTCTTCTTCAAATACTTCCTCCGAAAATTTCTTTTATACAAAATAATTTTATACTCACATAAAGTAGAAAAATGTCCAAATCCAAAAATTTCAAGGTGATTCACAAAACAGTAAAAGAAAAAATTCTTAAAATTTGCATCACTGATCTCAAATCACGATAAGTGTGAGGAAAATTAATTAATGTAAGAGAATTCACTAATCATGCGATATTAGAAATTAAAGTGTAATAATTAAAAAGTTTAATAATTAAATATCATAAAAAAGGTAAAACAATGAACTAACGTGGGAAGTCAGTGCATTATACATTATAAGATTTTTTTCTAAGTTTATCATTATCAGTATAATGATTATATTTCGTAGTTCGGTATTAGAATCATATCATAATGAAATTATCACTTCTCCATAGAAAGTTAATGAGAAAATACACAAATCACAAAATACTCGTGAACAATCATCACTCTTATGATAACACCAAGTATTTCGAGAAAGAGTTGTATATCAATAAACAACAATAATAACAAATAAACACGTTGTAAATAAATAAAACATACAATAGTAACAGATTTGTTCGTTTTGTTTCAAACACGTTACAAAATTCAATTCAAAAGATAATGTTTAATTCCTTCTTGCGTCAGGTAAAGAAGATATTTTTTGTTTAAGTTTATAATTCACCCGCGATCAGGTATAGCGTTGACCATAAAGATACGATACGTATACCGGACTGACCAAAAGCGGTTTTGCTGGTCCATGAAAGCTCGACGCTAGAGCCAACTACAACATACTCATCGTGGCAGTACAAAGACTAAACTTTACGAAGCTCAGGCTCTACAAGCGTAGTGAGGCTTCGTTATATTGAATTAAATCACAGAGCAGGTAAAATAACCCAACTTATAGAAATGTATTCTTAAGTTAATATGCGTGAAGAAGGATAGTGCTTGTAGGTAACATGGACTTGCACAGTGTCTTTCATTTTGTACTACTATTACTTTATAAACTTTGTTAGCTTTGTTTGTAGCTAGTAAAAAGCTTTTTGCTATTCGTGATATACCTATTGTGTATTATTATATTAAATTTGATAACACATTATATCTACCTACTACTTTATTTTAGAGTTTTTAATTAAAGCAATATCTAATTGTTACGAGATATTGCAGAAATATTTATTTTGCTTCTACGAATATAACATCATTTCTTCAAATGTTGTCAAGTACCTACTGCTTTGTTGATGTAGGCATTTCATAATCTTCGTTCTCGGAAATTTAAGGATAAGTTAATTTTCATAGTATCAATAAAAAATATTTTTTTATTCTGTTACCTGTAATTGGAATTAAATAATATTGTATTTATTGAAGTACAAAGTACAAAGCTCCACAATGCACTGCCTTATAAAATGCATGCAACCAAATGCAACTTTTCGACAAGACCGTTGCATGTCCTTTTAAACTTCATGCAAGTGTTGCCTGCGCGTCGTTTCGACGATAAAAAATTGACGGAAGAATGTAAAATATTTTAAAGCAAAAATGATGAAGAACTTACTTTTTGTTACATGCACAATTACTTCATTCCAATCGCGATGTAAAGGTACGAGTACATGATATCTACCAGTAAAACTCGATCAAACACTGTGTTAAAATATTCGAAAGGATCTGACTTTATAAAAATGTTTAAAAGATTTACTATACTTTCGATCAGCGCTCATATAAATAATGGAATGATTTCTACAATACTGTGAATTCTTGCCAAACAGGTTTGAGTGTTTTTGTAGTCGTGGAATTATTATTACCAATCAACTCTGCCTTGGACTCGAGCTAAATTTTATAGCGATTATGATTTGTTTTATAAAAGTCTCCTGTCATTTTGCTGTCCTTGTGTCGGAGTTATTTTAATTTGTTCTTTATATAGTTTATTGTCTAATTAAGATGACAACATTGTAGGTATCGGCTTATAACGACATAACTGTCCATCGTCTACCCGGTCTATCTGATGCTTCTAAAAAATCAAAAATTCAATGGCGATTAAAATAATTATTATAACAGTATGTGTTTGATTAGGTACTTCAATAATCAAAGATTATAACATAACATTTCTATAGTAGATATTACCGCACGATGTGAGACTGAGCAGTTATCAGCTTTCCTTTTGTTTTAGTTTCATAATTACACGTAAAAAAAGATTGTATTTATTTAGGCGAAGGAATGTTAAAGTTAATAATAATTAGAGACGCAGAGTTTAAACATCCATCTAACTATTAGGGTTATATTTCCTTAAACTGTGTCTCTTGCGTAGATATAGCTACTTAAGTGGAGAGAACAGAACAACTGATTTTGCACACATTTCTTACCAGCCAGCGTTACATTCATGAAGTTCCTCATACACCCTTACTCCGAACGCACCCATTCTTGAACCGTTTAAGGTGGTAGGATCGCCCAACTTCGTATTTATGGTACTTTTTGGAGGGAGTTTCCGCCGTACTCTTAAGAGTTACGTCTTTGAAAAAAAATATATTATTCTTTAATTACTTACTCGTATCTGGGGAAACCCATATAGTTTTTTGAATATTTTGGATAGTTTTTCCGTAATATTTTTTTAAAAAGTAGATTTTTTTTCTTTTCATTCGAGATTACTCATAACTACTTATGAAACTTAGAGACATGAGTCTTTTTTTAAATGAATGGTACTTTATAATTCTAGGGAATGACCCAGAACGTTTCTTCGTAATGGTTTTACTTGTTATGTAAAATTACGTTTAAGTTGTTCGATTTGACTTCATTCTCTGGAGAGTGACTAGTCAATACATAGCACGCAGCACGCACCACGCAGCACAACACCACAGGCGGTGATCGTCACAAGAATACTTCAAATACTCGAGTCTCTATGAGCAAACATTGTTGGAACTTTGTCATCGCGTGGAATGTCCATACATAATAATTGTACTAACTATTTTCTCCTTATTATTTTGCTTAAATACTTACTGGTCCTGTTCCTTTAGGTACATCATTTATTTACAGGCAAATAATTTATTGCTTGTGCGTTGTATTTGAATGCCATCCTCCTTGACAGATTACTTTTTTTTTATTAATGTTTTGACAGCGCAATTTTTTAGGTTAAGTGTATATCAATAGTATAAGTCTCTGCTATATGACCAATGAATTTAAAATTGTTTGTATGTGCTGTCCTTCTTAGTTTTGTTTGTTAAATTGGTTATAATGTAGAATAGTATAATATAAATTGACCTATAATGATTGACTATATGTGTGCACCTTAAATAGGGCGGTAATGATGTTTCTTTGTACTGTGTTTACCATCTTGTATTCTTGTATATATATGTTGCTGTCTGTGTGTGTGCTATCTGAATAAATGAATAAATCATGTTGTAGTCTACTTTAAGTAAATACATTACCTGCTTCCTGAAAATTAAAATATGTACTACACACATCTTCTTCGGTCCGGTCGCTGGTCTGGTTTTAATCTTGAAACCTAGAACGACTACCAGGAGCGTAGGAAGGCCGCCACTAGGATGGAGAAACGACCTAGTTGACTTGTTGTTGAGTACGTTGGTGTCAACTGGAGGAGGCCTTCGTCCAGGAGTGGACGGGAGTGAACTGATAAGAAGAAGAGACATCTTCTTTCCTTTCTATTCTTGATTGAGTATATCTATCTTCGCCAGAGGCCCCTCCCCTGTCACTTGTAATTCAAAAGTACTGAATAGCTATCCCTTTCCCAAACTATGAGGTTAGGTTATTCGGTGATACCTACAATCTACATCGTAACATACTCGTACATACATTAATTGATATCAGGATTTATTGCATGCCCTTTATCTCATTATTTTGACGGCACTCTATTTTACATACTATATACAATAGATATTACATGTCTGTACGAAATGTTTTAATTTTATCAACAATCTGAATATTGCACTATTTGCTTTATCTCTTTCCCCGGCACGATTCCATTTAAGCGTCATGAAAAGTGAACATTATTCTTACTATGAAGCAGTTTCCACTGCTAGTACCTAATCTAATACTTACACCGAACATTACAAATGATGCTGTCACTGTATAGAGTGTTCATATAATCTATCGATTCACTCACGTTCACGCCGCGTCCGTTGGGAAGTAAAGAGATAGAGAAAACTGTTCAACGCAATTTCCATGCTTAATTTACCTAGGTACTTAAAAGAAATTAAATAAATTAATAAATCTTTATCAGCCATAAGTAGGGACTGGAAAAAATCGGTGTTATTTTTCGGGAAATGTGGTTATTTTTTGCAAAAAGGGGTGTTATCTTTTACAATTTTGGCCAAATGTGGTGTTATTTTTCATACATTTATATCATAAAAGTGGACAATTTTGCATGTTTTAATACAAGAATATTAAAAAAAAATGACCGTGAAAAATATTTTATACAAAAATCCCTAAAACAATAAAATAAAACAGAAATATTTGAAAAACACAAAACACGCCTTTTTGCAAGATTTTTTCAGTGTTTCAGTTTTTCTTACTTTCAAAGCCACAATCCTTTTGATCATATTTCAACTACCTACGATGTTTTCCAAAATAAAGGTCGAAATTCGCGTTATTCATGTAAACGAATGCTGAAATTCGCATTATAGGTATGCGTAAAAAACACGAAATTTGCGTCTTATCGCGATCGCGAAATTTTCCAGTCTCTAGCCAATAGACGTTGACAAGTAATATAAAACAAGAAGGTAATAAAGACCGGACGTGTTGCGAAAGCAATATCTTACAGTCAACCCCTAACTATTGGCGTTTTTCATTTATAACAAAATATTTGCTGGCTACTGCCATTATTGGGATATACTCGTACTGTAATAGTCTGCCGTAATGGCGTAATAGAAGTAAGAAATTTAAGACAGAAAATATTATTTTCGTACCTAATTGTTATTAGCAAATAATAAATATAAAGGGAAATCTGGGAAAGGTTCTCTTATATACTAGCAATAAAGATGACATGGAATTGACTATTTTGTCCTTTAAAATTCCTTGAGGGAACACAGGGAGAATTAAAATGACGAAACAATCATCAAAAATAAACTTTCTAACTAAATGTATGAAACATACTAATAGTATGTAATAATGGACATGAACCTACCCTACTTTAGTATGGTAAATGGAGTATAATATGTATAAGTTTACATATACTTAGTACTAAAGTACACAAGTTTTGTTGTATATTTATTTTGTATTCTGTGTTGCCAGAGGTAAATAATCACCGGAACTTTTGAAAAAATATTATTTTAATAAGTTTTATACAACTCAGTTTATGCATATTTTAAGGAAAGTTAAAATATGGGTTATGAGTACGTACTTATATTATTTAAACCTTAGTTTTTCATGAACCTTCAATAATTATAATTATTATCATAATGTTAAATGAAACTGACTAATTTTTAATAGATTGAATTGGCAGAATATTAGATGACACAACAACTATAGCTTGACAACTATATAAAGTTGGCATTCTCCCCATACATATTTATATCAGGACAAGGCCAACTTTCTAGTGTTCCTTTAGCATTTGAGGAAGAGAGTAACCCCTTAAGGCAACAGATAGACAAGGATGGAGGAGACTCCTGGATTCAGCCAAAGCCCACCCAGGGCTGTCGGGCTCATGATGATGATGATGATCGGTTTACAGTATGTTTTTCAATGTATTTTCTTAAGCATAGACTACCTAACTGAGCATACCCCGTGCCAGGGTAGAGCAATCCTTATGGCAAGCATTATTAATTCCACACTATAGAGTTCTATGGAATTGAAGAAATAAATAAAAAATATATAAAACTAACAAAAAATCCAATATATTCTTTATGTAATAATTCCGTGCGTACTTACTGCTTAAATGTTTTTCTTCTCTGTTATCAAAGAAGCAGAATGGATGCAATCTATTTAAAGAGAAGCAACTGGGAACACATCACGATGTAATAAATTACTCAGTAAAGGCACGATGCTTTATGGGATCTGTCTATGAGTATAGACTAGACATAGACCATTACACGCAGTTCAGTGCATACATGGCTGAGGCTGTATTTACATACGGCGAGTACTCTATTCAGTACTAACTACTCAGTATTATCATGAGGACTATTAGTGCGGAGAATAGGACTGCAACATTACTCCTTCTTCTCCCCACCTACATCAGGAATATATTGACATTCGTCGCCTGCGCCTCATTCAAACCAAACCCTCACAATGTCGGTACATATGTACTATAAAGTACTTCTATTAAATGTACCTCATATGTTTATATACATATTTCCCCTTGAGAAAATCAATAAACTAATTCACATTTTGTTCTTCGACATTTTCAATTTGAGAATAATTCTGTGGATTTTTATTATCATTAATTACCTACCAGTGGCGAAGGGTGGATTTCTGCAGAAGGGAAACCGGGGCTAACGTGTCTAATTTGCGATTACGTCAAATTAGACACTATTATATCTATCATTTTATCCAAAAGGTAACCCGATGGGTATTGTGTTCTTAGGTAGCTTCGCGCCTGTTACCTACATAAGTCAATTAATTGCAAAAAACTGTTGTTTATGAAATAATTCAGCTGCACGGTTAATATGCCTGTATAAGAAATAATACGGTGCTTTTAGATTTCTCGATGGAAAGTTGTGGGGTAGTCTGTTTTTCTTTCATTCTATACGTATTTTGGGGTGCTGAATCCGAATCCGAGGTTGCCAACAAAATTTCGTGACGGAACATGGCGAAAAATTGGTAAAATGGCGAATATTTACATTTCCTGGCGAATTCTGGATTTGAACTTAAAAACCATCAACTTTTTGTGGGTCATATTTTTAGCAGAATGAAAGCACATAAAATTTCCTACAAATTTGATGTATAATTTTTTTCTAAAATAACTAGCAGCGGAGCTGTCAAGCTCCAAAAATTGGCCAAATTTTCTTGTTATTTTAAATTGTGAAAATGGAAAATGTATGGAGAATAGGTCACCTTGTTCGAATTAAGGGCATGGCACCAGAAATGACGTCACAGTCTTTTCCCACGGCATTAAGGTTCAAAATTGCGTGACAATCGCATGATAAAATGGTAAAAATAGCGTTTTTTCCCATTTTTTGGGGTTAATTTTGCGTCTATCAAAAAACTTTTACGGTTATTCCCTAGATTTTAATGCATATTATCAGTACAAGAAAAAAAATTTACTCCGCGACTTTCGGCAGACGAGTTTCCGTCTTTCGGAAAAAAGGTCAGAGGTGTTTTTAAATATTTTTTTTGCGAAATCTATACAAGATATAAAAAATCTATTACGGTTATTCCCTAGATAAAAGTTCAATGCATCTACCCTACTTTGTTCCAAAGCATATTTAGTAACGGTTGTCGAGATAGAAGGTCTCCCGTTTTTAGAAATTTTTGAAATGTCGGTATGCACACTCTTATCACCAAATTTTGACAATTATTCTTCAGATTTATGATACATATTTTACCTCGTATTTTTCGTTGTATTTTTCGCCATGTTCCGTATCGAATATTGTTCGCAAACCTCGGATTCGGATTCAGCATCCCAAAAAACGTATAGAATGAAAGAAATCCCTACTACCCCACAACTTTCCATCGAGAGACTGCTTTGTGTTTAATTTCACCGGATTAAAAGTACCTTATAGTAAAATTGATTTATGCTGGTATATATATGCATTCCCGGAAGATTTTAATGAATGTGGGGGAGAATTTCTTCAGAATTAAAGAAAAAAACAGTTAAAGATATAGTATTATGGACTATGATATGCGATTAATCTGCACTCAGTAGGTATGGGTAATATTATTTATTTATTTATTTTGAATAACACACGGGGCAAGGCCATTAATACATAAAGTTAAGAGATATATTACTGCATGAAAAATGAAAAAAATGAAATGAGTAGGTACATGAAAAAAAATGTAGGTATAATAAAAAACAAACATTCAACAGCATGGTAATTTTAAAGTAGGTATGTATCAGTGGCGAAGTAGGTATGTATCAGTGGCGATTTCTGCAGAAGGGAAGCCGGGGTTAACTTTTCTTATGGGATTACGTCAGATTAGATACTATTATATCTACCTATATTTTTTTCCAAAAGGTAACTCGATGGGAATCGTATTCTTGATTGTATGAATATTCCGCCACTGTACTATTTCCGACAGTTACATACCCGACAAGTATTATGGTTTCCAAGAATCAAGGTACCTGCGCTACCTGCCCGCTGCAGGGCCGTACCGGGTGAATAATATTATTTGTAAACGGCACCAATACTTTGTTTGTAGAGTGGAGCTATATAGGTAAATAATATCTACGAGTATGTTCAAATAGGAATACATTAATATAGGTATGTACGTATTAAACTTTTTTGATATACCTACTTAGGTAGTATAATGAAAATGTACTTACTGCTCCCCTATAATATGTTGAAAGGAGTTCATACAAGTTTACTCGTTGATTTTGGATGGTGATAATTGTAATTCTGATTAATACCTATTTGAGAAGCAAAAATGTATATGTAGGAATAACTGCATTATCCATTACATATGTAAGTACATACACTGTCATAATCATAAGTATTATAATCCTCTTAACGTGTCCATTTACTATGATTTTCTTCTTAAATTTTAACAGATAAAGGTGCATTATTGAAAACAATGGTTACATTTAAAAAAAACTTTATTTCGTGATAAATGATAGACATATATTATCGATACACATATGATTTCATATTATACCTATCAAGCTAACAATATTACATATGTATACAAAATATGTGTTACTTAAAATAATTTCCTTCTTGTGTTTTTTATACGTATTATTATCTTATATTCCATTAATACCTACGCGTATTCATTAGGTACACTATTTGCGCTCGATATTGTTTTTATTAATCGTTGTTTAATTTTTATATCAGTTTGATATGATATAGTTTCATATGTCTATTGTATTATGCGAGTATTGCTTCATTTAGATACTTAGATTAAATACCTATTAAAAATATTAATTTGCATTACATGTTTTTTTACACAGATTATCTTGTAATTGATTAATACGTCATCGTATTCATTAGGTATATTATTTGCGCTCAATATTGCTTTTATTAATCGTTGTTTAATTTTTATATCAGTTTGATATGATATAGTTTCATATGTCTATTGTATTATGCGAGTATTGCTTCATTTAGATACTTAGATTAAATACCTATTTAAAATATTAATTTGCATTACATGTTTTTTTACACAGATTATCTTGTAATTGATTAATACGTCATCGTATTCATTAGGTATATTAATTGCGCTCAATATTGCTTTTATTAATCGTTGTTTAATTTTTATATCAGTTTGATATGATATAGTTTCATATGTCTATTGTATTATACGAGTATTGCTTCATTTAGATACTTAGATTAATTACCTATTAATAATATTAATTTTCTTTATGTGTCTTACATGCATATTATAATATTGTAACGTAAGCGTATTCATTATAGGTATGTTATTTGCGCCTAATATGTAACCAAGATGATTACATTGATATTTTTTTTCATTTACCTACATATGTACATATGTAATATTGTTAGCTTGATAGGTATAATATGAAATCATATGTGTATCGATAATATATGTCTATCATTTATCACGAAATAAAGTTTTTTTTAAATGTAACCATTGTTTTCAATAATGCACCTTTATCTGTTAAAATTTAAGAAGAAATCATAGTAAATGGACACGTTAAGAGGATTATAATACTTATGATTATGACAGTGTATGTACTTACATATGTAATGGATAATGCAGTTATTCCTACATATACATTTTTGCTTCTCAAATAGGTATTAATCAGAATTACAATTATCACCATCCAAAATCAACGAGTAAACTTGTATGAACTCCTTTCAACATATTATAGGGGAGCAGTAAGTACATTTTCATTATACTACCTAAGTAGGTATATCAAAAAAGTTTAATACGTACATACCTATATTAATGTATTCCTATTTGAACATACTCGTAGATATTATTTACCTATATAGCTCCACTCTACAAACAAAGTATTGGTGCCGTTTACAAATAATATTATTCACCCGGTACAGCAGGAGCAGTACCTTGATTCTTGGAAACCATAATACTTGTCGGGTATGTAACTGTCGGAAATAGTACAGTGGCGGAAAGCTCTGACTACCCGTATTCTTAGGTAGCTTCGCGCCTGGTATGTATACCTACATAGGGGCACAATACCCGTAATAAATATCTGCTAGGTATTTATTAATTAATAAATGTATCTAATATGTACCAACAATTCATGCCATTACTTTACCTATAATCTATATCGTAACGTAATACAGAAACTTGTTTGTATTGCGGGTACTTGCCAGCATTATCTAACTACAGCGTATTATTTCAATTGAATACCTCATATTATAATGTGTATTAGGAGTATGCAATGTATGCATACCGACATTTCAAAAATTTATAATAAACGGGAGACTTTATATCTCGACAACCGTTACTAAATATGCTTTGGAACGAAATAGGGTAGATGCATTGAGCATTTGTCTAGGGAATAACCGTAAAAGATTTTTTATATCTTGTATAGATTTCTCAAAAAAATGTGAAAAACACCTCTGATCTTTTTTCTGAAAGACGGAAACTCATTTCCCGAGAGTCGCGGAGTATTTTTTTTTTTTACTGATAATATGCATTAAAATCTAGGGAATAACCGTAAAAGTTTCTTGACAGACGCAAAATTAACCCAAAAAAAATGGAAAAAATGCTATTTTTGCCATTTTATCATGCGGTTGTCCACGCGATTTTGAACATCAATGCCGTGGGAAATGACTGTGACGTCATTATTGGTACCAAGCCCTTAAGTCTTATGTAGGTACATCGTACTGGCGAACATATTAAAAAGATGTTTATTATCAAACAAGATTGTGAGAACAAATTTGATGTCATGTACGAGGGTACATGGTACATGGAGAAAGTTAAGCCTAAAGAGGGCACATTTATTACATTTTATCATCAGGCATATATTAACGACCTCGTACGTAGGTACCTACCTAGAGTACCTAGTTACTAATAAGTATTATGTAAAAGGAGAGTTCTATTTGATTCTTTTTATGTATACGCATTACACATATGTGTTTTTTACCTGTAACTAGTTTTTATAATTTAATTTGTTTTTCGGTGTTCTCATACTTAATAATATTTTTCTGGTAAAGTCGACGGGCCTTCGCCGGTTTACTCTCTGTTTTTTTGTTGTATTGTTTGATATGTACTGTTGATGAAGAAGAAGGTGAATAAGACGGGCTATACCTTATACTTATCATATTAGATGCTTTTAAACCGAAATTGTTATTGTTTTATGCTTCTTTTACTAATACATTAATGTGACCTGAAATAAGTCGTAGAATACAGATTGCCAAACAAGCCATGACCCGACTAGAAAAGATTTGGCGTGACCGAGGCATAAGCATCAATACAAAAAAGAGACTGGTGGAGACCCTGGTATTCTCTGTGTTCCTGTATGGAGCTGAAACGTGGACAATGCGTGCCTACGAGAGGGTGAGAATTGATGCGTTTGAGATGTGGTGTTGGAGGAAACTTCTCCGAATACCATGGATAGAAAGAAGAACCAATGCGTCAATTCTATCTGAGCTACACATTACAACTCGTTTGTCTGCAGTGTGTCTGAAGAGACTGCTTGGTTTCTTTGGACACATTGTAAGGGTGCCTTCCCACGACAAGTGAATCCGGATTCGTACGCGAATCTGGATTAATCCCTTCCGGATGGATGATTTCGTGCACGGGGTATGGGGAAATAGTTCCCTATTTTTATAATAATATAATAATTCATTGTATTAATATTTTTAACTTTTTAACTTTAACGTTGTAAATTTTGAAAATATCTTGAGTCCGTTGAAGCAATAAATAAATAAATATATAATATAATAAATAGATAATAATAATTATCTCTGTCATACTGTTGAATATATACTAATTCTGTTTTTGTGTTTAAAAATTAGATCGATCAGGTACGAGAATAAATTATTGTCTTCACACCAATATTAATTGTAATTTAGTAAAAAAAAATAAAAGAAAGCATTGCCTGCGGCATTAATTAAACTTGTTTGTGGGTGATATTTTTTAAAGTTTGTCACACGGAGTTTTTGTATCTTGTATCACGCGATATTTTTCAACACCGGTTTTTCTCAAATTAGCTGCTAATCTCTCTCAGTCCCGTTATGGGCCCGCTACACGCTCGCGAGTCACCACGACCTTTTGGTGTTCATGAGTAAAAAGGCGTCAACGGTCGGTTACGTACATGTCAAGACAAACGATCCATCCGCACCCCTTTTTACTCATGAACACCAAAAGGTCGCGGTGACTCGCGAGCGTGTAGCGGGCGCATTATGTGTCGGGGTGTACATTATATTTATTTTGTACGGGAAAAAATGTCTGCCATAACTGGAAATTAGAGAACCCATTTAATAATTTATTTATTTATTTTTAATATTATTAATGTCGATATTATCAGAATAAAAGAATACCGGCCCAGTAACAGTGCAAAAATTGTGCTGTTTCAGGTCCGTGGTATTAGAAAAATATAATGATTGGTACCTTAAACTTTTTTTCATTTTAAATAAAATTATAATTTCTTTATCATTCGTGTGTTATTTAGACTAATAGATTAGGTACATAATTTTTGAAGGGAGACATTTGAAAGATTGGCATCATACTGATAAAATGCACCACATGGACTTATAATTCGATGTAACAAAATTCCAGAAAAATTAATTCAATAAATAATAAGAAAATATAATGTTCCCCACTCTATGGCAACTGGGGAATCTAAATTTATACATTATTTATTTTGATTTTATTTTTTCGAATTATGCGGGTGTGTGCGTCTCTTTCACTCTCGTTGTATATTGTAACAGTACGAAACCCATAAGCATATTGCTCAAAATAAATAAACCCCACAAAAGTCGTACAAAAGCCACACAGGATTTTTTTTAGGGATAAAAGCACAAATCTAATAGAATTTTGTAAATAAAATTAATTGTATCGATTAGTATTCGAGTAAATTATATTAGGAACTAGAATAGATTAAAAAATACGAATAAGCAAGCGGATCTAAAATGGGATAGACAATGATTTCAACATTTTATAAATAATTCATCTACTGAAATCCAACTAAAAAGTTTAAGCTTTTATTATTTGAGGATTTTTTATTGGTTTTTAATCATCTGTAGACCATATTTAAGGCACTTGGAATCGTCAGGTTTACAAACACAAAATCAAATGCAATAAATCAATAAACACAACAAAAAAGAATGAAAGCAATAAACACATAGACAATACAAAACTATAACACATTTGTGGTACAATTTAATGCAGGTCTGGATGTAAATTGTCCAGAACTACATTAAGTACGTCATATTTCTGAAGGGTTTTTGTGTTTTTTGGGGTTCATACTACATCATCGTAAATACTCCTATGGGTTTTTCTTCGGAAACCGTTGTGTATACACGCGCTGAAACATGTAAGTAGGGTTGTCAAAATTTTTTCAGCTGATTATTCCATCTGCATCAATAAATAATTTTAAAAAGTTATCGGAAGCCTGGTTGCTAACGCGCTCGATCCTCGATGCCGACATACCCCACTTCACGACACAAGCTTTTAAGCTTGTTATGAAGTGTACAAATATGTATCAGGGTGTAATTCGATAATTTTATGAAAATAAAAGAAAACATACACATTATCTTATTGTTCTTGATATCAGTTCTTAACTCTTTTTTTGTTGCTTCCTTCATTATCCCCTCCTTTCTTCCTCTTCTTCTTCCTCTTCCCATGCTTCCTCCTTCCCTACCATAAATGTTTTATAGATATAAGATATATATTTTTAACTATGTAATGTAATCTATTTGTTTTGCGTGTGTGCTAATTGTGAACTGATGTAATTGGTCTTGTGTATTGATATTTTTGTATTAATGTACCTGCCAATGTTTGTTTTTGTGACTGTATCTGTTCCATGTGCAATAAATAAATAAATATCTACTTATCTATTTAAATAAAAACTGTCATTTTATGAACAGCTTGAATTTTATAATATTTTTATTTGCTAGAAAAGTGTGGTTTTCTCAATTTTCAAATTAATGTAAATTACACACTCATTCGTCAGTCGAAAACTGCAGGCAATGATATAATTCTTAAACTGCGTTTAAATTTTACAAGTGAAGCGGATTTGGTTGATATTTTCTTATTTTTAATGTTGCCAAAAAAAATATATATAGTATTTTGCGATCCATATATTTCTTGCAACTCACTTTCAATATTATTATTATACTCTAGTACGGTTGACAACCCTCGTTGTTAGTGAATATATATCCGAAAATATATCGAATAATAATTATTTTTATTGTAAAATTGTTACAAAAATATACAAATTACCCGACTAGCAAAAATTACAACACGTTATTTTCAGTTAATGTAGGTAGCTACATGTTATCAATTTAGTATCATATTCTTGTATTATGTATTTTTGTACCTATGAATAACTTTTGAATCAGTATTAATTTACAGTAAGTAATGTTAAGAGTATGCATACCGACATTTCAAAAATTTCTAAAAACGGGAGACCTTCTATCTCGACAACCGTTATTAATTATGCTTTGGAACAAAATAGGGTAGATGCATTAAACCTTTATATAACCGTAAAAGATTTTTTATATCTTGTATAGATTTCTCAAAAAAAATGGAAAACACCTCTGATCTTTTTTCCGAAAGACGGAAACTCGTTTCCTGAAAGTCGTTGAGTAAAATTTTTTTTTGTACTGATAATATGCATTAAAACCTAGGGAATAACCGTAAAAGTTTTTTGATAGACGCAAAATTAACCTCAAAAAATTAAAAAAACGCTATTTTTACTATTTTATCATGCGATTGTCACGCGATTTTGAACCTTAATGCCGTGGGAAAAGACTGTGACGTCATTCCTGGTGCCAATTATATAGGTAATACCTACCGATTCGGTATAATACTTTAAGTAAAAGTTAATGTCGCCGCCACACGCTTGCGAGCGTCTACGAGTTTTTTGCGTTCATGAGTAAAAAGGCGTCAACGGTCTGTTACGTAAACGAGCCAAGACAAACGTTCCATCCACACGCCTTTTTACTCATATACACAAAAAACTTGTGGGCGGCGACAAATGGAATATATATGTATTACGTTTAATAGTTATACTATAGAAAATGAAGTAACGTAATAAGCTAATAGGTACATAAATATATACATAATTATATTTTTTAATAAAACGTTTTTTTATTTTGTGAGAATCAACACACACACACACACACACACACCCTCTCACACACACACACACACACACACCCTCTCACACACACACACACACACACACCCTCTCACACACACACACACACACACACACACACACACACACACACACACACACACACACACACACACACACACACACACACACCCTCACACACACACACACACCCTCACACACACACACACACACACACACACACACACACACACACACACACACACACACACACACACACACACACACACACACACACACACACACACACTTACACACACACACACACACACACACACACATAATTATATTACACATTTTGTAATTATCAAACTATAAATTAACATTGAAATAATTGAAAAAAAGTTTAATTTTAATTAAAATACATTTTAAAATAGGAAAGAAGAAATAAAATGAAAAAAACTGTCTGTTTGGGATGTTTCCTAAAGAAATATCTACGTATATGTATATTGGATTCAACACTTGTATTGCAAGTTATCCAAACGCTATGGATTAGACGGATTCATCTGGATTCATCAAGGCGTGTCCGCGGATTCACAGGCAACCTATTTCCCACGATCCGTGCACGTCTGCGATATCACGTACCGCCATACAAATCGCTATGAAAAAGTCTGTAGATTCACGGACTCACTCCTTCCCACGGCATGCGAATCTACGGACGAAGCAGGATTCACCTTCCGTGGGATATAGCCATAAGACGTGAGCCAGGCAACCTGGAGAAATCCATATTGACTGGCCGAGTGGAAGGCAGGAGAGGTCGCGGACGGATACCGCTGAGATGGTCCGACCAGGTGGCAGAGGCCAGTTGTACGACGTTTGCGGAGGCACTGCGGCGGGCGGAGGACAGACAGGGGTGGGCCAGACTGATGACTCAAATAATACATGAAGGTCACGATCCTCAGGAATGAGGGACCGACTTGGATGATGATGAATGTGACCCCTGCAAACTTCGAATAGGTATTTCACACATATTAAGCGATTGATTTAAATGATGCCCCCTATAATTAATTACTCGTTTTTACCTATTATTTAAGTTACATTTCGTTTGCGCCGGGCCTAGGTTCTTATAGCATTATGTTATTATTATACAATGTCCGTTCTCTGCAAAGTTATACAACTATTGAATTTTTGAAATTTTCATTGTATTTTACGTCAGTAGCGTAGCGTGGGGGGGGGGCGGGGGGGGGGGCGGTCCGCCCCGGGCGGCACTTTTGAGGGGGCGGCATTTTTTGGGGAAAATTTAAAAAATCCGTTAAATCACATTTGTTTCATTAAAAACTGGAAAAAATTCGTCGCGGCGCTATTTTATCTATTTTTAGGCCATATCAATATCAAAATGTTAGTTATCCCACTCCAGCCTAGAATTAAGTTCTTTATAATTCCTGTGAATTTTCGTAAATTTTGGATTTATATGCCTATATAAGGAGGGGGCGGCGGATTTGACTTCCGCCCCGGGCGGCAGAAACCCACGCTACGCCACTGATTTACGTCTACCGATGCTTTGTTAAACATACACTTCATATTGGTCTCGTATAGGACTTTTGTCATACGCATCCAATTATGCGTAATTTTTCCGAGTTTCTAAATATTTATCAGTTGACCAATTATGTGAGTTTATTATAATTGTAACATCGCTTTTCTCCATTAGTACTGTACTGGGGTATTATAGTAAACCTTATAATTATACTCAATTTCACTTAAATATTACTTGTATGTTTACCTTTATTGATCGATAATCATTAATATAATAATCCATTACACTGATAAGTGAACCGAGAATGTGGCATACTTGCTCATTACTTGTGTATATTATTTGGTATGAAAAGTATATACTCAATACATTGCAACAATTATTGTGGATTGTCACTGTAATTGCCCATAAAATATTACAAACGTGAAAATCACCCAAATTATTAGTAAGGAACAAATTGGCAGGCAGATTAGATAGTCAGGATAGGTAAATATGCATATGCATATCTATAGAAATCGATTTTTACGAAAGGTTTCCATTCCTCTTAGAATTTTTAAAATAGGTAATATGCTTTATTTTGGGCTCGTCGATTGAAGTCTAAAACAGTAAACACCTATTAGGTAAAAAAAAAACATATTTGCCAAAATTTTAATCAATTCAGTTTTAAAATCTGCTGTATGTTAATTAGAAGAATACTCGTACATTATAAAAATGAGATCTTTCAAAGAAAAAAAAGAGTTAACATTCAAAAGGTTAAAGGTACACATGCTTTATAGTGAACCTGATACTTTTATACGTTTTTACATGATGATAACACCCATTATTACACAATAAATTTATTTATTTCATATCTAATAAACGACTTGGTTCTTTAGATTGATGCCCTGATAGAGTTACCAGCCATGTAGACGTATTGCTAAGTTGTAGGATTCAACATATTTATAATAACGCACCATTGTATTGTACCACGTATCGCACCATAATCAAATAGATATATACGCACTTACCTATTACATACACAAAATAAATTATGATGCATAACGAAAAATTAATTTGCAACCCCCCTCCCCCCTCTCGAAATTCGTCAGGCAACCACTGTTTTATTATACATTTCATGACACTTTAGCTTTTTAGTTTACTGTGAAGAGCATAGGAAAGTTTTTGGATTTACAAGCCCAAATCTTTTTTATAAGGAAATGATAATAAAAAAAAGTCTTAACAACCTGTATTTGTTGGTGATATTAACAAAGGCTTTTAATCGTGTAACTTGAACACAGCTACAATGAAAGAAAATAGGGAATCCCAATGCAATAAAGTAAAATGTTGAAACTATATCTTAAAACCCATGGGTCCATCCAATACCCCTAATAAAATAAATAAATAATATCCAACAGCGCGATTTACAATTCGTAATAATAATGTCGCGAAATCTCGTGCCAGTTATTCGGAAACTTTATCTAGGAAGGGCAGGGAGAACATCAGCTACAACCACATCAGACATAATACAATCAGTCAGCTCAGCGAGAAAGAAGGTTGGAGAATAATGATACGAGAAGAATGTGGGAGTTGAAGGTAGGGAGGAGCATGGTAGAGTAAGAGAAACCTGTTTTGGATCATTGTCCCTTCTTCCCCTCTTCATTCTTCCCAACACTCAGTGGATACTTATATATTAATATAAGATATTATATGGATAGGTACACTATAACGTACCATAAGTGAGCACATCAGAGTCGGCACACGATACTGGTAACTGGAGTCATGTCAGCTAAAGAATCCTCTCCACACAAAGCTGTATATGAGGGAAATGTAAATCGTATGATCTAGAGATGGTAAATGGAAATGGAAATGAAACGAGAGTGCAGACGAGGTAAGTATGTATAATCTCAAGTGCTTATGCGTGAGTGAAAAGATTGTTCTGTTACAGGATCACAGTGAGCTATAGAGACTTCGCCACCCACTTCGCCAATCAGTTTTTATATCAGATACTTTTTCTCCCGCATCATTCCTCGCTTTTAACACATTTTATTCAACAATCCATACCCTCCAATGCGGTGTAATCAGTGAGAGGTGTGCTAATAACCAGTTTGTAGGTACATCACTTAAATTACATATTTGGATGCCCGACATATTTTCACAACTAAGTATATCAGGCTTTTTGAAAAATAATTATTTTTAAGCGTAGTTTTTCACGACCCGTGTTTTGCAACTGAGACATAAATGATATCATCTCCACCCTAGTAACGGCCCTGAAAGTGTATAATATGACAAATGTAAGACAAAGTACCTACCCAGTCTCCTTTTGTTCGATATCAAATCTTCATTGTAAATTTTAGTAAGTAGCTATAGGTTTATAGGAACTATAGTTATTAAAAGTTATAATATTTTCTATCTATACAGGTATATAAGTGATATTCAATATACATATATGTTCAAATAAGTAAATAGACATACTTACCTAACTAACTAGTGTATGTAATGTGTATTTTTTTTAATTGCGATATTAAAAATTATGATATACCTACACATCTGTACATAACGAAAAAATAGGCTAGTTAATAATGAATACCAAAATAGACTCGGCCGTTCTAATACTTTTATAAAATAAAGATATAAGTAGGTACCATGCCGAATACAAGCAGAAAAAAAGTCGTAAACATTGCAGCTAACAATATTGATATTTTTTTAGAATTATAGGCGTATAATGTTGGTCATACCATAAATAAATGAGAATTACATTGTTAAACCTACAAAATAATACTCCATTCTCCAGCTCGTTATGAAGGGGAAGGCCGTAGAGGGGTCGGAAGGAAGCAGCTATCCTGGCTTCGAAACATTCGGCAGTGGACCGGAATCTGGACTGCGGAGGAGCTGTTTAGCACTGCCCAGGACAGATAGGCGTTCTCCCAAGTGGTCGTCAACGTCGGGGGGACCCGACAGGACACATAGAGAAGAAGAAGATACCTACAAAAACCAATTACATGCATTTGCACGTAATCCTCCATAGGCAGTAGGTAAGGTTTCAGCGACTATCTACGTAATTTATGGTCGATCGTATTTATTTTGATATCCAACTTTATTAAATCATTATATTACTGTACGTACATATACATATCTTCCAAATTACACACATAAACCATTATTTACAGTTGAGGTAACTCACAATCAAATCAGAAATTTCGATCAACCGGTCATTTCAATGATAAAAAAGGTTTCGCTCTTAAAAATTTCGCGAAACGTTGAAGTCCTTTTATACAAGTTTCGTAGCACCGATATCTGTAGGTATATGTAATGTACAAACTCAGTATTACTTGACATGTATATTCTATAATGCATGTATGTATGGGACAAGTCGTATGATGCGAGACACTACTACGGCCAAACTACGGCATAACGGTGATCAAATATTTCAAGGAATATTTTCAACGATATAATGTTTTTATGCATGTTTTATAATTTCATGAATAATAAATAATTATTAATTAATCAATAGGCAGTAAATACAGAACTTCTTCGATTACCTGATATTTATTTGTTTATTATTTTAGTAAACATTACAAGTTGTCACAATAGACTTGCTCTGGTCACAGTAACGCAGGGGATAAACGCTCCCCTGATCTAACAAAAAAAAAATACATTACATGAAAAGTACAAAATATAAGAAAGATAATACTCATCTAATATAAGTTATGCTCACTAGGGCGAGCATATCACTATACGACGATCTCTTCAGATAACCCAATATTCAGTTGGGTTTTCATTTTCTAAATAAAATGGTACATGAATAAATGAATCTGACTGAATTAATACATCTTTGTAGTTTATTTCAAACTTAGTGAACAAACTGATGAACATACTCACGCAGAAAGCTACAAAAGTTTGTGTCGCGAATGGAATAAGTCGACATTCGGATCGAACCCGCATCCACAAGCTTAATAACAGTCGAGCGCGCTATCAACCCGACTACCGATGATCTATATTAATAATTCCTTTCCTATTGCATTTACATATATATTAAATTCCTTATGGCATGTAAGCCATCGAAGAAAATATCTCTGTGTAAGTGAAGTGAACTCAAAAAACTTTTTCAAAGAAATAAGT
Source organism: Ceraclea dissimilis (assembly GCA_963576895.1). NCBI lineage: Eukaryota > Metazoa > Arthropoda > Insecta > Trichoptera > Leptoceridae > Ceraclea > Ceraclea dissimilis. The sequence goes on from OY756360.1 coordinate 6,136,036, forward strand.
GAAAACATTATACCTAGGAGGTAGGTATTAATACACCTCTAACCAGCATTGATTTTCTTGTACGGAAGCAAAAATAGGTGATATATTGTACCTACTTCTTCTTCCGGTGTCGTGTTAGGTCCCCCCAACGTTGACTATCACTCGAGAGAAAGTGCTCCTGTCCTGGGCGGCTCGAAACAGCTCTTCAGCACTCCTTATTCCAGTCCAGTATATTGCGGTCTCGTATATCGTATATTGCAACCCCTCTACGACCCTCTATTTTGCCCATAATGATAAATAAATAAATAAATAAAAACTTTATTGGAGATAAATTTACACACAAAGGGCGGATTTATCGCCTTTTGGCGATTTCTGCCAATCAACCCAATGATCAGGTGGAGTAATTTATATTTTTCTCCCCTGAGCACATGACCCTAATATGACACCTTCCGGACTATATGATACCTACGTGTACCGAATTTTAATAGACTTATATTCTATTAAAGATCCAGAGGTTCACCTCACGCGGGAATCCAAATATTCATCTGTTGGTTCATTTAGGTAGCTTTATCTCATTATAAGAAGTACCTACTTATGTCGTACTATAAGTATTTATATATAATGACTATAATGAGAATATACTAGCATTAACAAGCTTCCGCGAAGATTGCAGCGATATAAGTATAACATAATAAATTTAATATTGAATTTCCATATTGTCAGTATCATTAATGTCATAATAAACATTTCACTGAGATTTATAATATATAATCATTTATTTTATATAATGTAATCATCCGTAAGTACCTACTTTATCAAAAGTTAAACTGAAGTAGACATACATATTTATAAATACCTACAAACAGTGTACCTATATGTTATAATACTATAGTCACAGTAAAATCAATGTTAGGGAAACTAGGCTAGATCATGAATAAATCTAAATACATATTCAATATTGATTATTGAGAGATCGGATAAGAAATGAGGTTATTACAGAGATGAGCAACTTCAAAATGGTTGGGACATGTTGAGAGAATGAATTATGACAGTCCTGAAGATGACCAAAAAAATATAATGACTGATAACTTACCTAATTGAGTAAATAAGGCAGAATACAAGACTGCAGACCTGAATATATTGGATAACCTTGCATATTTTCAAATTCATCACATTATTTAATTTCTCATTCACGGTTGCATTTGAGATCCCTTAACATATTTTTGATATAAATTTGAAGGATCCCATCATGCTCTTTATGAAAAAAAAACATAATGGAATTTTAATTATAGTGGGTTCCCACGGATGATTTTCATATGTAGATAAGGGTTGGTTCTATTAAAAGGTTTGTTATTTAATAGCTCGAATAATTAAAACCCGCCTGCTATTCACAAACGTAAGCCTTAAAGGATATCAACCTTACCTCATAGTTCGGAGGTATAGATAAATCATAACATTTGTTAAAAAAAGGTTTACCTAAGAAGAATCTGTTTACATATTTCAATCTGTATCATTAGTTAGTTTAGTATATTTAGAACTAGAAGTAACCTACATAATAATGTTATATGTAGTAGCTTCATAGTATACTCTGTCCATATGTTCAGTGTTCACATTCCTCAGTAAGTTTGGTATTCGAGCACCTGTTGTTATTTCAATCCATTCATCCAACTACCTATGAAAATATTAAATACCTTAGGATTACCTTCTTATGAAACGAGTTTAACACAGAGAAACATTCACTGTCTCCTTCCCACTCATTAAATAAACAAGCTTATAATAATCCATCAATACGTTCGTTGATAAAAATGAAAATAGTGAACAATCTTTTTACTCGAGTAAGTTTTCTAAATCTCCTACATCCCTTTCCTTCAAATGCTTTATAATATGTTTTATCCCTTCCTCGCATACCAATCCCATAATTTAATATTTTAAAAAATGAGTAATTTGAAATGAAATCACACCAGGATAATAAACGATTAAGGGTATCCAAATAATAAATATCAATTTGATTAACTTATATTCAGATCTATAATGTTTAATTAATTTAGTTCACGTATTTGGTTAATATTAACCCCAGGCAAACATTAATAATTCTAACACAAGGCCCGGCAGTATTTATAACATACTTTTTATAACAATCATGCCAAAAGTAGTGGATATGTGAAGGAATTGCTTTAAAATAAATACATGATTCCACAAGAATTAAAGGCCGCACAATGATAATAATTAATACAAAGCAGTTGATATTCTGCCACAGCAGACAAAAATCTGTAGCGACGAATATGTATATAATAATTATTGATTATATGCACATACGAGTACGTTTATTTAGTACCAATTAATTCTATCAATAAGGAGCTTCCATTTATTTGGATAACATTCAACCGAATGAGGTATTTCCTATTTGCCGAATGAGCGCTATTTTCTTCTCAAAAAGAACTAGAAGGCGTATCTTTCCGATTTGTAATGGAACGAGGAAAAGTTTGTAAAGAAACTGTAGAAAAATTTTGCTGATTCCAATTTTCGTTTTGAATATTAATGATGCCACGATGAAGTTTTATTCACGCTGAGAGACTGGGTGGTGAAGCAAACATTCTAATCTTTAGGCCAGAAGGGTAAACCATTTATGAAAATTGTAATCAATGTACTTCCATCATGACCCCCTACGTGTGGGCTCTTCTCATTTGGACCTGGACCACCTTCGAATCTAAATAGGACAGGAACCCTAACTACGATGATATAATGCACCTACGAGTATATAAACAATATAAATTACTAGGTGGATGTAAAAACAATTTAGTAAATCATATTAAATCGTGTAAACAAAAGGATATTATGAATTATCTATATATGAATATTTATTTCGCCCAAAGCAAAGCGTGATAAATAGATCATTATTAGATTAATAGGAAGTCAATACCTAAATTTATACTAACTTCCGTAAAATATAATATGATTTATGGCTTGACTTGCCTTAGTTAACAGCATTTCCTTAAAATTTATACTAAACTAACCAAAAGAATGAACACAAAATCATAGTGAACGGGTTTTATTTAAATGCTGCTTATTTGATGTGAATTGATGACGGAAATATTCAGTCAAATGCCTATATGCATGTTTTGTAAATCAATGATGCAATATAAAATCAAGAGCATGGAACATATATGGAGCAAATACGGTCATGAGTTATGAAAAGCTTAAACATGCTTCTAGACAAACATATAGTACACAACGCCTACTAATAAATATTAAATAATGCATACCTATAGTCTTACATAGTATACACAGACAAAGTTTTAGGAGTAATTTTCCGAATTGGTATAATACCCGGTAGATGGTAGATTAGAACCACCTTGCCATAGGCGACATTGTGATATGAAACAATAAAATCATAAAATATAATATACCTACTTGTGCCTATGTAACGCATATGGATAAACTATAATTAATAGAACATATCAATGAAAACAATACAAGAATATGGAAACATGAAATACCTACTACATATTTTAACTTTCATTTTCCTTATGGCTTTTCTAGGTTATTTATTAAGTCTATCATTTTTACTGCTTATGACGACCCAATATGGTGATTTATACTCAGAAAAATGTAAGGTGCCCTTGGGGCGTTAAATTTACCAAGTCATAACACCTATCAAATTCTGAGTGATTCATCTTCTTCAGCCCGTAGCCATCCACTCCTGGACGTAGGCCTCGTCCATCCCTTTACGTGCCAAACGATCTTGGGCCACTTGCATCCATGTTGCACCGGCATGCTTCATGATGTCATCTCTCCGTCGGAGCTGTGGTCGTCCGCGGTTTCTTGTGGTAGTCCTAGGACTAGGTATAAGTGATTACAATGTGGTATCGCATTTGCCCAATGATTTCATTCCATATTTGATACTGTCTTAATTTATGTGATCAGCAGATGGATTGGCAAAGTGTTTTGCCCGCAATGCAGTGAACACGGGCTCAGTTCAAGATGTCGACCTGTTACATTTCATAACAACATCTTTTCTACCATACGAAGCTATGAATTGGTATTATTCGTTAAGTATGATTGAGATTGAGAGCAATCCAACTAGATAATTGAAGATATTCGTATACCTATAGATAGCTATAGATAGGAACTTCAAAAAATACTCACATAAGGACTTTACGGGATATTCCAGTTCAGATCGACGAAAAAACGCAACTGGTTTACACATCACCCATTACCATTTCAGGAAAAAATATCATCATAATAAAATATTATTACATTACATTACATTGTAAAGACAATTGCTTAACAATATATATCACGCAGACATGTAGCCAAAGTGTAATAAATTCAAAGTTATCATTGTTAGATCTGTTTCATATCTCAGATATTATTATTTACCTCTCTAATTATGGAAAACAATAATATGTAGGTACTTTTGGTTGTATGTTTTTTAGAGGGTTTTCACTGCATAACTACGCTTTCGAGTTGTTCTAGCTATCGGTGTCTTAATTCTTCTTCATCCTGAACTGAAGATGGGGTCAGCACTGACATCGAAAGCTGGAACAACTGGAACGAAAAACACAAGCAGTAAAGAACTCATAATATATACAGGGTGATTGGTTCCGCAGTTCAGATATTTGGAGAGGTGATAGAGGATAAAAAAATATGGAAAAAAAGTTAAAAGGATGCATATTCAAAAATCAACCATTTTGGAGATATGGCCTTTTGAAAATCGAGGAGTATCACCTCTCCAAATATCTGAATAGTGGAACCAATCACCCTGTATACAATACATCTTATGGAATCGTCAGGCTACGAAAGCTTACTTGTATGTCTTAAATGCTTAATGGAGAAATATCCCAATCTAAAAACAATTGTTTTGTCTTTGATCGACGGTCATATACTCGTAATGACTCATAGTAGGCAGGGAATTACATTGTAAAATAATTGTATACCTTCAGGATGTTGATTGTTGATGGTGATGACCAACACTTGGAGAGGAATGCAGAGCAAAGAATGCATCCTTCCATACAAATAATAACTGATCATTAAATCCATTATAATAATAACATCAAACGTCGTATAGTACAGATGGAGACTACCTAACTAAAATTATATGATAATATGTATTATAAAATAACATAACCTTAAGGTCCCATATGGTGTCATCGGGCTTCGGCGCCCTGAATTATACTCAGCCAATACTGAGGGAATCGTCTTGAAACTGAAAACAGTGATAGATGAAAGTATGGACTACAGATCATCTGTTTTAAAATTACAGGATTTGGAAATACCTTGAATAAAAAAATATTCCTAAAGTACCCCTAAAATTTACGGGATCTGAAGATTTTCCGTTCAGTTTTTCAGATATAAAAGTATCATCATCATTATCACTGGCGCTACAGCCCACTGTGAGCCTTGGCCTCCTCCAGAAATCTTCGCCATTCTATTCGGTCCATCGCCCGCACCTTCCAGTTTGTCACCCCAATTGCCCTGAGGTCCCTCTCCACGCCATACGCATCCATCTATAATATAAAAGTATAATTTAGCCAAAATACTGGTAATTATAATCTTAACAAATCGGCTGTTTTAGATCATTTTTAAATTTCTTCCCAGGTTTCTTTTAAAAAGGTATAATTCACTTTGTCGCTTACGTTATTCTTATTTAGTGCTAACATTCTCATACAAAATTTGAAGCAAAAACGATTTTTGCTCAGTGCATATGTCATGCATATGCCCCCCTGCTAAATCAGGGGAATCAAGACCCCTTTTTGATATTTATTTTATTTTATTTTATTACAGGTATAAGTGCAAAACAGATAACAACTAAGTATAGATATAAGTAATTGAAGATTAGTTCATTCATAATTCAGCTGTCACCCACAAGCATGCACCACAGTTAAATTAAAATATATAAGTTCATTCCGGTCGTCTCACACACTCAACTCGCTCAATCCTCAATCTCGCTCACACACTCACCCATCGCACACGCACACATCAGTTTTCACAATTTTTAGATATAAGAATATGTACAATACAATTCCTCATCATCATTAGTGATATCATATTAATTTTAATCCTGTGAGTATTATGAGAATATTTTTAGTATTCTACATCTTCAAAAACATGTTTTTTAGAAATTATCTTGATAAAAAATATATATGACAAAGGTACTCGAGAAAAATCCTAAAATCTAGTCGTATCTTTTGAAAATTCGTTATAAACACAAATATACACAGCTTCAACTAAGTAAAGCACGTCAATAGATCTTTTGTTAAAAATTGAATTAAATTGAAATAATTTCGATCCCCTCTTTCAGAAAAAGGTAGTTTGTCAGAAAAACTAGAACTTTGGTAACCAGACAGAAACTCAAATGACAAAATCTCAACTGTCAAAAGGGTAACCTACTATTGACAGAATCGCAACTCATCGGTGGAAAACCTGTTGCTGCCAATTTCAATATTGTTGGGTTAGGTTCGTTAGGTTGTTTTTTTTTACACACAAAAACAAAACAAAAAAAAACAACGGCATTGGATTTCCCGGTGTTGAGTTGCGATTCTGTCAATAGTAGGTTACCCTTTCGACAGTTGAGATTTAGTCACTTGAGATTTTGACATGGAACCAGGACTTTGAATAGGTACCTGTTGATTTTTAAAATTTCCCTTTCTTACGTCAACCTTCGGTACATTATCTTTATTTACCTATGTGTATAATATGCACGTATTGACACAATACTAGCTGAGTTACCCGTGCTTCTCAACGGCAAATTTGACAAAACAACCCGGCATACTTTATAGGCTTGAGCTGGACAAAACTTTCATATAATACCATACATGACCTCACGCAATGCTTGGATCCTCTCATCATCGTGACATTTCCTAGGAAAAGCTCATTCCCCAAAAACCGGCGGCGTTAGGACACAGCTTATATTATCGCAAATGTTATTCTAAATTTTCGCAGCAATCCATCGTAAATGCGGGAGTTATGCGAACACTTACAAAAATCAGACTTTACTTTATATATATTTATTTATTTATTTTTATTTATTTATTTAAACTTAAAGTAAACAACAAACACATATAAATATAAAAAATGGACATAGTACAGATTATAAAACGTTGTTCACTAGGGCGAACTTATCGCAGAACTGCGATTTCTTCCAGTTAACCCCATAATATTATATAGATAGATGAGTTGTTTGGTGAGGACATCATAACGGGTAAATATGATAATATGTTATTGTAGTGAGTGCGTAATATAAAAGAGGACGATTTCGTATTTCATTTATTTATTGTTAATTTAACGTGTACTTATTGGTTTTATGATATCATAGGAAGCGAATGCCTTGTTCTCCAGTCCTGGTCTCTCCTGCTGGAAATAAGCCTCCTCGAAATGTTTCCTATCCTCTCTGTTGCTCACCTTCTCACCTGAGTGGGTGGTGCACCTGCCAAAGAGTCATCACACTTGTTAGATTTACCTTGATACTTTTTGATAATATTACGAGTACCTATACCTATAATCTTTTTTCCTGCCTATTTCCGAGGCCTACTAAAGACGCGAGGCCTGTAGCATTTTCTACTTCTGCCGCTATGGATAAAACCACCACTGTATAGTGTACAGTATTTGGTTGAGTATGTAGTATGAACAGCACCAATGGCAATAAATACGAGTTTGGCTACTGTGTGTATGTTCATCACCATCAACGTCATCATAATATTGTAACGACTTGTGGCTTGTGGAGCTTCTGGAATGACCGTTGGTCCGTTGGTACAATCGAAGATTTTTAGCGAAATGTGCCTAACCTATAGAAAACCACAACCGACTAAAGATTTGTCTTTTGTGTCTTTAAATTATTAATTTGTTTTAGATACACATACAATACGTACATTTTTGAAACAATACAAGAAGAGTTGAAAAAAATATGCATGTACTTTCACCATCAATTTTTTAAATCTTCTTTTAGGTATTCATATAATTTATATTACCGATTACCTACCGTACCTATATATCTAATCCCGTGGTCGTCAACTGCGGCCCGGGGCAGACATTTGTGCGGCCCGCGACATAGCAAACAATTTTTCATACTAAATGATACTCACAAAAAATAATTTACCTATTACACGTTATCTCATCACATCTTAATTTTTCAAAAATCCATTAAAATCCATTTTTTCTTTAAAAAATTCCCTGCGGCGCTAATTATTGATATGTATTCAATACAAGTGTGACGACCGCTGATTTAGTCCATTGATTTATATATATACGAGTGTCCCCTATAATAATATGTGGATATATCAGTTGCCTCTCACCTCTATCCTCCTTATCCTTCTTTGACCGCCATCGCCAGATGCCTTTAATTATCTCTCACAATTCACAGGACTTCTTCGCAGTCTTTTCCCACACATAATTTTCCAACTATAAGAACATGATTGGATGGTTATACTACATGAAATCTCATATTTAAAGATTTCGAAAATGTTTTCATGTTTAGGCCATGAACTCTCATACCAAAACCAAACACAGTACCTATACCTACCACAGAATATGGGTACCTATTAGTTTTATAGGTCGGTACCTATCAGGCGCGAAGCTACCTAAGAACACGATTCCCATCGAGTTACCTTTTGGATAAAATGATAGGTATAATAGTGTCTAATTTGACGTAATGCAATAAGAAATGTAAGCCCCGGCTTCACTTTTGTAGAAATCCACCCTTCGCCACTGGTACCTATGTACTATATATACTCATATTCGCTATGTCACGCCTACGAAAGCAATTACCTCAATTAAAATAATTATTATTTTAAGGTCGTCGAACCTGTTCATAATATATAGGAAGGTAAGGTACTTATTCCTATACAATTCGAGTTCTTATAACTCAACATGAATTTATTTTTAAGAGTGGTGTCCCCAGCAATAAAAATATTCGCCAAGTAGATCCATACAAATAATAACATGCTATAACAATATTATGACTATGAAATAATAGAGTAAGTTCCTAATGGGCTTCAAGTAGGCACTTGTGTGTCGAGATATCCAGCAGCAACGACCTATACGAAGAGGTTAGAGCCGTAACTGTATTGCTGTATGCTTGAGAAATGCTGTCTGGAGAAACGACCACATGCTCAAGGAGGGCAAAGTGAGGATATATAAGACCTCTGTTCGTCCAATCATGACGTACGGAATCGAGACAAGGGCTGACTGACGGTAGAAGAACTAAAAATCTCCCGCGAACTATACTGAGATGAAGACTCTCCGACCCATTGCGGGACTATCAATCCGAGACCGAGTGAGCAGGAATTATGAAATACGAAGGACTTGCAACGTCGAGGATATTGTCCGACGCTACTGGAGAGATCACGTGGAGAGAGCTTGTTCTGAGAGAGTGGTGAGCATAGCAGTGAACGTGCTTCCGTCAGGTATCAGACTACAAGGGAGACCACATAAAAGATAGTGAGATAGTGGACACCTGTATCCAAGGAACAAGCTCCGATTGATGAAAGGGCGCAGTCCTTATAGATGATGCAGAAGAGAAGAAGAGGTTATTCATGGCAACATTAAATTATTATTAGGTGCAGTTGCCAATACAGGAATAACGGATATAATCTCATAAAAAAAATCGCAGTGATAAAATACATGCATAATATTGTACAATTATAGCTACCAAAATATTATAGTCATAACTGGATTTGAAATTATATTATTGATGTTACCCAATCGATGAAATTAGAATCATAAAAACTTAAAGTGATTACCTAGATCTTTCATGAATGGCAATCATTTTACATGTAGATGATACTTGTTTTTAGATGATTATTTTTGTCACACCTGATTCATATTTTTCATTATTCAGTAAAAAATACTGTCATTTTTGTAAAAGTAAAATCTAATGTTACTTGCTGCGGCAAAATCATTAAACTTTTATTAGTTGAATCAGAATGAGGTTATTAAACAGCAGGCTTATTTAATATAAAGAATGGTCGCATTCAGAGACAATATAACAGATAAATCTATGTAGATATGTAACGATATATTATACCTACGTCCTACACATGGTTGTTTTAAATAAATTTGCTTGCAACATTGTATGGGTTATACGAATTCCTCAATGAAATATTATCGGATAAAACACAAATATGTCATGAGCTCGAATTATTTATCATTCGCGTTTTATTTTCGGATCACGTCACGGTGTCATATATCAAAATTATTCTGCTTGAAAAAAGACACGAAAAAGAGCAGCAGAAATTAAGATTCAACAATTTCAGTCGACAGAACGTGTCATATAAATAAAAGAGGTACCAACATAACGTAATTATTATTATGACAGTACATTTTGAAAAATATTTCAATCATATGAACTCATATTAAACTCTTCGGCGCAGCTTACATACGATTGTAGATGTACCGACTAGTCGGGAAAGACTGTTATAGTCGGCAACTAGCCGGCAAAAGACGCCGATCAAGGCTAAATGAAGTAAAAGATATCACTAGTGTTTAAAATACGTTTTGTATTTTTGAGAATAAAATTCACTATAATATGGGAATACAAGATCGTAAGTAAGTTTCATTTTTAGTACAAATGTACCGATTATAGTCGCCGACATCCGGCAAGAGACGCCGATTATTTTAGTCGGTCATTTGAGTACCAACCGACTATTTGTCTAGTTGGCCAAATCCATAGTCGGTCCATCAATACTTACAATGTGTAGGAGGTATACCAATCAACACTTAGAATGTGCATGAAACATCGCAATAAGTTTGCCCTAGTGAACATTCATGGTCAGAGTTTGCATCTACATTATCAGCGTATAGGGCATCCCTATACAAATTGTGTCGACATGATCGATCCAGGTCAGTCTCGGGCGGCCGCGCATCCTCACACCTCTTCGCTCACCCGAATATATATTTTTTGTCACCATCCCGTCATCACCCATTCTCTCAACATGCCCAAACCATCTTAATTTATTTACTTTCATTTTAGACACAAGATCCATCTTGCAGTCACTCATTTCTCTAATAACCTCATTCCTTATCTTATCTCTCAGCTTTTTCCCACACATTCTTCTTAACGACATTATCTCCATCGCATTCAACCCTGATTCGTCCTTCTTCAGTCACGTCCAAGTTTCACTAGCATACATTAGAGTCGGCACCAAGACAGCACTGTGAACTAGCACTTTTGCTTTCATAGACACATTGCCATAAAACTTTGTTACACTCTTTCTATAAAACTATTGTGGTACTTGTAAGAATCCATCAGGGGTAGTCAGTAGAACGGATAGCTGCCGCAAAAATACTTGACAGAAACAGAGACGTAAGTATCAAAGGTGTGGCAAAAGTTCTGGAAAGCGCAAGAAACATGGTCCTTTGGTGAAAATACACTGAAGCCTTGATGCCCCGCCCGACTTGTTCAAGAATAATAGGATAAAAGTAGGTACCTCGTATATACATATACGTGCGATTACCTACATGCACTCAGCACTGCCAATAATGGCACATTTTTTTTTTATAATATGAACAGGTAGGTTGGTTGCATTTTTGTGGGTTTATTCAAAATGCATAAAAAAGTATTCGTTTCAGTTGGTACCTATTATATTAACACAAATATTATTATAGAAGCAAAATTACATTTCAGGGCGAAAAACTTGCGTGAAACATTACTTACGTTAGGTGCTTTTTGGTTTTCTTCGCCTTTCTCTCTTCCATATGTACTTAGGTGTTTGTGGAGAACCTCTACATAAAGTATATCAATACTCATGTGGACAACGGTATTTCTGTTGTTAGTTGTGCTACGCCGGGGAGGAAAGCTAAAAAGTCTCCAATATTCTACAGTTGGTAGTTAGGTAGGTATAGGTAGGTAGGTACTAGGTAATAGGTATATACTCGCATTTCTTCCTCCGGGTCACACTGGAGAAGTATTTCAACAACACCCATATTTTAAAACTGCCTTTATATTTCATATGTAGTTTAAGCATGGGCGTCGTCAGAGGGGGCAGGTGCCCCTCCCCCTAGAGATTGGAATAGGTATTTATATTTTTATACTAAATGATAAAACCTCACAAAAAATCACGTTACTACAACACATTTTCTCATATCATAAATTTTCTAAAATTACATAGTATGAGAATCCATCAGTTTCATAAAAATTGTTTATTGTTGTTTATCATCCGTAGGCCCATCCGGACACCTGGAATCGTCATTTGAACATATCATGTGAAAAATAATTATATATAAACAATCGTACATTAGTATGTATATAAACATATAGAATTATATATCAATAGAACAGAAAATATTATCCAAGATCAATGCTGATCGGAGTGCAGAAGGTTCCGACCAGCATTTCGTCAATTTGTCAATACAAGTCAATACATAGAACAATAAATTGCCTGCGCCGCTATTTCTTTTAATCACTTTTTTTATACATTTTTCATACATGTTATTGTGCAAAGTATTATATACATTTTCAAATAAACAAACCACATCACGACCCTCTTCACTATGTCTCACAAAAAAAATCGCTTACGGCGCTATTTCCGCGTTTTTTATACTAATTATATCATCTTATATACATATAAGTAGGGCATCACTTATGATTAGACTTTTTTGTGTTAATATGTACTGTGTTTATATGTGTGATGTCTGCTTGTATTCCAAAGCTGAATAAATAAATCTTTAAAAAAAATTTGCTTCCCCCTAACTACGAGGCTGGCGACGCCCATGAGTGTAGGTATTATGCAGACCTACATACCGCACCATATTTATGATCCATCTCCGCTACCGTTACCTCGCCACTCGACAGCCTTCTTATCACCGAACACAGAATCAACTTCATCATCTCAATATAACCAGAATGTATATACCTAAATAAAATAAATTGATACTTAATCTAAATCACCCGCAGATTGAGTGAATAGTACTTAATGTGAGTCGATATGAACTGATCTACGTATTAGCCAATACTAAATTATTATTTTTTGCTATAAAATAATTTTAAAGAAAAAGTTTGTTTTTAATTTTTTTTTAATACTCGAATCAGATGGCACTTACCGACGTAGAATTATTTTTAGGGCAACCCTGACATCTCTTTTGGTATCCACGTCCTTAATACATTTTTAGCAATAAGTAGTTTTTACATTCACCTTTTTAGCACACTTTTAGCAATAATCTAAACCTAAACAAAAACAAAGCAAAGGCTGTCCCCCTTTTGTGTACATTAATTGACTTAATACTTTTAATAGGTACTTATGTGGGATTTTTAGATAATAATTTAAAAGGAAATTGATAGAGGTAATATAATTTATATAAATAAAAAACATATTATAACGACGTACCTAGTACTACTACAAAAGTCTCTACAGAAATATTTCAAATATTTCCCATAACTTGTACGCCAAATGGTAGAGAGAGTAGTAAGAAATGACCAGCGACATACTCGCACAACAGCAAGCAGCGTTCTCTACACTTTACGAACATCACCTTTGACTTTGTGTATTGAAAAATGGAAATAAACTTTAATAAGGTTTTGGAGAAGTGTCAAAATATTATCATATATTACAGAATCATCTTCCATAAAATACGCACACGATGTCATGCTGGACTGGTATTGTTAAAGTGATTAAGATCATACATATCTACCATACCCCTAACCTTACCATACCAGTGGCGTAGTGATGAACCTTGGATCTTTCTATAGCAGATGGTACATGATTGTTTGACATTAGAGGGGGGGGGGGGGGGTATATACGCCACTGATAGGTAATCAAGGTCGCAGACAATTTTTTTTTTAATATTTGAATTTTTAATAAGAAATATCGTACTAATTTTGGAAAATTTATGATATGATGAGAGAACGTGTGGTAGGTAATTGATAATAAGATTTTTGAGAGGTTTCATCATTTACTATGAAAAATTATATACCTATTCCAATCTCTAGGGGGGCAGCACCCCCCCCCCCCCTGACGACGCCCATGACTATAGCTACGTAAACATTCATCGAAGAACAACAACTTATCTACAACATCAACAAAGTCAGGGTGACATGGCTTATGCACTGAGCAAAAATCGTTCTATTTTCGTTGGTTTCAATTGTTGTATGAGAAAGTTAGCGCAAAATAAGAGTAACCTAAGAGACAATGTGAATTTTACCCTTTTAAAAAGAGCAGTTTTCAAAATCATATTATTCACCTGTTATTCACACTTTTATCTATTTTGCTTTCTTGCACCGACACAACTCTACGACATTTATTTATTTATTTATTTAGACACTCACAGAGGACTGAAAGATATACATAAATTAAAATCATCAAACACAAATTTCTGGTCAACAGGTCAACCCCCCAATTACGAACGTCCACAGCATGCACGTAGATAGGTATATTATATTACGAGACAACAGTTTAACTTATTATAATTACAAATAACAAAACTGAGCAAAAGGTATAATAAGCGATCAGACATAAACTAGACAAATGTGCAGCCAAATAATTGTTAATCATAACCTACTCAAGACATACTCACGACCTGCTCTCGCTGCAAAAGTTAACATATCATACTGTATCATACCCTACAACGGGATCCGGACAAACGGCCGACAAGACATACGGCCGACAGGACGAATGGCCGACACGGACAAATAGCCGACACGACCAATGGCCGACTGGTACAAATGGCCGAAAGACGAAAGGCCGAAATCCAAACGGCCGACATGGACATATGGCCGACATCCAATAGGCCGACACGGACAACTGGCCGACAAGGACGAATGGCCGACAGGACGAATGGCCGACACAAAAAAAAGATTGAAATAATGATCACATCATAAGTTTGAAAAACAAAGTTGCCAGTTTATTCTAACAATCCAAAATTTGGCTAGTTTTTTAAACAACAGTTCCGAAATATAATTTGAAAGTAGCGAAAAAATGTTACCATATCTTATTATCACATCAAGCAACACTAAACCAAGTTTGCTCCGTGAGACTTCTGAAAAAAAAGACAACGGTAACACTGTTTTTGCCAATAGCACCCAAGGTTAAATAAGATCTGCTCCTGAATTTATGTAACCACTGTATACTTAATAAGTATTACCTACTACTAGCGCCGCGCGTGGTCAATTTTGAACTAGGAGCATTTTGCATTTTAAAATCTCGCTTTTACCATAGAGTAGCCGCTACACGAATGAGATCAAAAACACCAAGCAGACATGGGACATTACTTTTTCAACTTTCCAGCGAACATGCAGGTTCACAATTTTTAGGCGTTAAAAACGGTTTTTCATTTGTTTCGGCTGCAGGTGCCTTTTAGCGCTTAAGTATAAACTTACTACTATAAACTTACTAGTATAAATAAAAAAACAACCTAACCGGTCAACATTATTTTTTTACAGTAATGTCCCATGTCTGCTGGGCGATGCTTGTTAACTATTATTTTGATTGAAAACGTCATTGTCGGCCATTCGTCCTGTCGGCCATTCGTCATTGTCGGCCATTCGTCATTGTCGGCCATTCGTCCTTGTCGGCCAGTTGTCCGTGTCGGCCTATTGGATGTCGGCCTATTGTACTTGTCGGCCATATGTCCATGTCGGCCGTTTGGATTTCGGCCTTTCGTCTTTCGGCCATTTGTACCAGTCGGCCAGTTGGTCGTGTCGGCCATTTGTTTCTGTCGGCCGTTTGTCCATGTCGGCCGTTTGGCATTCGGCCATTTGTAGTAGATTCCTCTACAACACGACACGTCAGTGTTGCCATATATACAGATTTATCTGTATTTATACAGATTTTAGGCAACTGGAACAGACAAATACAGATAACAAATTTTACTCTGTTTTATACAGATTTTTGGGTTTTTGGAAATTTTCTATGATAAATCATAAGAATAAAATAAAAAGAAACAGATTCGATCACAATTGTCATTTGATAATTAGTAAATAGATGAAAATCTCATTTGTAGAATGAGTAAAAATATGTACAAAAAGAAATTAGTATATTTATGGAAGCACGAGTACTGTTATTTTCTCAAAAAGGCACCACAAATGTTAGTTTTCAATAAACTACAATATTTTGTTTGTTTTAAAATTTCATTTATACAGATTTTTTGGCTTTTTATGCCTTTTTATACAGATTTTGGTTTATTATATTCTCATACAGATTTATACAGATTTCTAGACTTTGAAATACAGATTTCGATTTTAAAAGTGTGGCAACACTGCGACACGTACTACTACTCAAGGTTACTAAGTAGTTTAGTAACCTTGACTCACAGAACACTCTCTAACTTGACTACTACTACTACTACAGACTATTCTCTGTAAGAAGTCCCCTTGTACAAACTTGGTTTAGTGTTGCTTGATGTGATAATGCTATGTGGTTAAATTTTTCCGCTACTTTCAAATTATATTTCAGAACCGTTGTTGAAAACATTTTGCCAATTTTTGAATTGTTAGAATAAACTGGCAACATTGTTTTTCTAACTTGTGGTGGCGGCTTGAAGGGATTATTGGAGTATTTTTTTCTTTTTCCAACTCAAAACTATCTTTTCTTTAAAATGATTTCTCTAGCGCTACTCTGTAATATTTTCGGCATTGTAGGTTACTTGTAAAAGATACAATGTGAGAATATTGCGAACCTTTGACAGCTCTTACTACAAGCTTCGACAATCAGGGCTACCAACAATACAATCTGAAACTTCACTCGCAGCTAATGTCCGCACGGTGGCCAAGACGGAATGAACCGGGATCCGGACAAACGGCCGACAAGACATACGGCCGACAGGACGAATGGCCGACACGGACAAATAGCCGACATGACCAATGGCCGACTGGTACAAATGGCCGAAAGACGAAAGGCCGAAATCCAAACGGCCGACATGGACATATGGCCGACAAGTACAATTGGCCGACATCCAATAGGCCGACACGGACAACTGGCCGACAAGGATAAATGGCCGACAGGACGAATGGCCGACACAAAAAAAAGATTGAAATAATGATCACATCACAAGTTTGAAAAACAAAGTTGCCAGTTTATTCTAACAATCCAAAATTTGGCTAGTTTTTTAAACAACAGTTCCGAAATATAATTTGAAAGTAGTGAAAAAATGTTACCATATCTTATCATCACATCAAGCAACACTAAACCAAGTTTGCCCTGGTGAGACCGAGGCCGTCGCCATATTGTTCATGAAGGCCGGGCCCAACTGACATTTGACGATGGTTACGCCATCTAAATTGTATGGGAAAAAATATTCCGTAATTCAAGTGTTTGTCACCGAGACAAGGTGTTTGTCACCGATACAAGGTGACGTCACCACTCATGGCGGTGATGGAATTCGAGGATGTAGGCTTGTACTCTACTATCGCAGGCTTCGGTGAGACTTCTGAAAAAAAAAGACAACGGTAACACTGTTTTTGGCAATAGCACCCAAGGTTAAATAGCATCTGCTCCTGAATTTATGTAACCACTATATACTTAATAAGTATGAGACATACTTGAAAGAATTACCTACTACTAGCGCCGCAAGTAGCCGCTACACGAATTAGATCAAAAACACCAAGCAGACATGGGACATTACTTTTTCACTTTCCAGCGAACATGCAGGTTCACAATTTTTAGGCGTTAAAAACGGCTTTTCATTTGTTTCGGCTGCAGGTGCCTTTTAGCGCTTAATTAAACCTTACTAGTATAAATAAAAAACAACATAACCGGTCAACATTATTTTTTTACAGTAATGTCCCATGTCTGCTGGGCGATGCTTGTTAACTATTATCTTGATTGAAAACGTCATTGTCGGCCATTCGTCCTGTCGGCCATTCGTCCTTGTCGGCCAGTTGTCCGTGTCGGCCTATTGGATGTCGGCCTATTGTACTTGTCGGCCATATGTCCATGTCGGCCGTTTGGATTTCGGCCTTTCGTCTTTCGGCCATTTGTACCAGTCGGCCATTTGTCTCCGTCGGCCGTTTGTCCATGTCGGCCGTTTGGCATTCGGCCATTTGTAGTAGATTCGGAATGAACCATCAATACCTTTCACTTATTCACTACACTGCTCACGCTACACAAGTAAATACTTCTAGTCCGAGAGCCCGCTGCTTAATTTATGACGTATCTGTTTTTTGATCGAAATGTGGTATAAACGATAGCTTACCAATAGGGTATTACATCGCACTAGGGTTGCCTATCAAAATCTTGCCGCAACCCCCCCTGCCCCCCCCCCGAAAAGGTCCCTCTTTGCGGTTTTTCGCATTTTATAGGAATATGGTAAGAGATAGGAGAAAGTGGTCAAAGACAAAATTAATCCTTGCTAAATTCTCTACAAAAAATGTTAAGTCAATTTTTTCATAGAACTAGTAGTTTACCCGTAATAACCGGTCAAAAAACAGGATATTTTTTGAAAAAATAAAAAAAAAAGTTTGATTTTTTTTCTTTCAAATTCTTCCACCCATTATTACTAACATTTTATGGAAAAAAAAATTTGGCCTGCGGCGCTATATCACTGGTTATTTTATGAAAAACTAAATTTTATGAATTTTCGTCACTGAGTTTTATTGTAATAACTCCGAAATTATTAAATGTATGAAAATAAGTTATAGCTCGTTTTGTAGCTAAGACTATGGTAATTAATTCGTTCTCAGACTATTTTCCTGTAGCTCTTATCAATTTTCAACCAATTTAGTTTAAATACATTTTTTTTGTATTTTAAATGAATTTCGGTTTTGGACCAGCCATTGCGGGTAAACCGCTAGTTCTACGAAAAAATTGACTTAACATTTTTTGTAGAGAATTTAGCAAGGATTATTTTTGTCATTGACTACAGTCTCCTATCTAGAAGAAGCCAGAAGAAGCTAGGTACTACATTAGTCCTGAAGATGGCCTCAGCAAGTAGGCCGAAACCTCAACAATCTACACATGGTAGGTACACCCGAGAAGAATGGAGAAGATACTCTTATAAATATTCTAATATTCTCATAATATCTCTATCTCTGTTTGAGAATTCCAGTTGGAATAGTAAGATAGTAACCCAAATGCATTCTGTCTTCGTGCTATAATATAGCCTGTTGACTACATTTAGTGAAAATTAATGGCTAAAAACGCAGCCCTGAGCAATAACTGTTATATTTTTGTATTCGAAGAGCATAACCGAAGGTTTAGAACTTTTTGAACTATTCTGTTACCTAACCTGCTTACACGTCAAACAAATGGTGATTAGAATGGGACTATTGGTGATTAGTATGTAAAAACTTCCCACATCAGTTAAAAAATATCACCTTCTAAACATTCTTGTTACTTGCTTACATTTGTAGGGGCTGGATTTGTCATAGCACTTTTGTGCTAGTTTTTATAAATTACAACTTTCTTTTTCATTTATTTATGAAAAAGTATTAACCTACTATAATGGGTGAGTTGACGTTAATAGTATTTTGTTTTGATTTACGCTCGCCCTTTGTGTCGCCGGTAATCGTTTAAATCAATAATATTTTATAGGTTATGTTTCGTGTCCAGTGTTCCTAATTTAAGGATAAATTAATTTTTGCAGGTGGGCTTTTTAGCTATTTTCGAGGGCTCTTGGGAGCCCGAGAAATGCGTATTCTGATATTAGGTTTAGACGGTGCTGGAAAAACTACCATCCTTTACAGACTGCAAGTTGGAGAGGTTGTCACAACAATACCTACTATTGGTTTTAATGTAGAGCAAGTACAATATAAGAATTTAAAATTCCAAGTCTGGGACTTGGGTGGACAAACGAGTATTAGGTGAGGATGTCCATCTTCTTACTCAAATGGAATAAATAAGGTAGGCATATTGGTTTGTTAAAATAACATATTGTGATTGTTTATTACAGGCCTTACTGGCGATGTTATTATGGCAATACAGATGCAATCATATATGTAGTAGACTCTGCAGACAGAGATAGGATAGGAATATCTAAGGATGAATTACTTCACATGCTGCGGGTATGTTGTTTATTTAACTACGGTGCTACATCACACTATGCTTATTAGGTATTGCATTGCTTATGTTACTTACTGATATCTTGCAGGAAGAAGAATTAGCAGGAGCTATATTAGTAGTGTTAGCAAATAAACAAGATATGGCAGGGTGCTTAACTGTAGCGGAGGTGCACCAGGCACTGGGATTAGATGCACTGAAGGATAGAACATTCCAAATATTTAAAACATCAGCAACCAAAGGGGAAGGTCTGGACCAAGCGATGGACTGGCTGTCAAATGCTCTACAGGCAAGAAAGTAGACTAAATAGTTCCATATACAACCCCCCCACATCACTGGAGAAATGGTTCGTGGAGCTCTTTCCAAGTGAAACTGGTACTACAGTAACTGGTACTAATATACATGTCGTAACCCATTTTTATTCATCTAGTGACTTACAATGTTTATCATAAATTGACACATTTGTAAATTTATACTGATAAAAATAACCATTAAAATGCCTAGTATTTTTACGTCGCAATATATATTCACATACGAAGCATAACATTTACATTCATATTTTTGCTACAAACAATATCTTAGGATTAATTTCTCATTATCATTTTAGTTTATTTTGTACTAAGATTCAATTTACCTTCTGACTTGCCATATTGTTTACTACTTCTTGTTATATTTTTTTTTATAGAATAGACTCTGATCCTCTCTTTAAATGGCAAATTTCAAATAATTTACAACTGAAAGTGAATAAAAGATTGACGGCCACAATGTTAGTGTGTAATCTTGTATCATCCCAAATTACCTTGGTGTTGCTACTGTACAAGAATGTTTTTATTTAATAACACATGACTGGACTATCAAGACAGTTATACTCAAATTTCATACCGCTGATTTTATTTGTTGAAAAATTCCATCGTGGACATATGAATGTGTGGAATGCTTTCCCACACAAGAGAATAGAATAACCATTAAACCCTGTGCTTGCCTTATTTATTTTTTATTTTACGGTACCTACTTGTCAGATAATATTAATTTAGTAAACATAAACATCAGGCAGAGATAATGTTAATCCAACACAATAACCTATGTAAATAAATACATACATACATACATACTTATCATTTTTCACGCCTATATTTTTTATGTGTATCTATAAGAGTGTGGTATTACGATGTAATGAAATGTTTTGATGTTATTGTGTCCGACTGAGATATTGCACCACAAATTATTTATCGTGAAAAGCCAATTGTCAGTTAGCAAAAATAATTGTAACTTGGAGTATAGAATAAATAACTGTTCATATGTTTATTAAAACAACTCTTACCTGTTCCAATTGAAATTTTAATTTTGCTCAGAAGGGGGTATACATCCTTTGTGACGAGATTCGCTCATTTGAATATCAGTACCCTTAAGTAGCAATTTTAATTAATTGATTTTGATAATGGTCAGAACTAGAGTGGTCAGGTTATTTACATACTACATACATATTGCTAACCTTAAGAATAATTATGTCTCAAGCATTAAAATGGCAATCCTTAAAGAAATAAACAAATTTAATATTTGCGAACTGTTTATAGTTGTAAAAGCACGTCTCATTGATTTGTTAAATCAGTATTTTTATTGTTAATAGTCTTTAAGTTGTTGTACTGAGTATCTTATAAACAGAGAGTTCCCCTAATAGACCTTAAAGGATAAGACTACAGCAGTATCCGTACTCATTTGAATAATTTGTGTAGCTTTCACTATGTTGAATGATTGGAACATCACTATGTATTGTATTATATTCCCAGTATGTAATTAATATGTATTATTATCACCCCACACAGCACACTATATTTACATAATGTCATTTTATTTAAATTTGTACTATTATCTTATTTAATTAAAGATTATTTAAAAATATATCATTTAAGATAAAATACTTGTTTAATTTACTTGATAACTGTTTTACAAAAATATCTGTACATAATAATAGGTGCTACATGAGACCTAACACTGAAATAATTTATACTTGATTTTCAATGTCTCTATTGTACACACAGAGTAACATACATTTTTATCCTAAGTTTAAAGAATGCGAGGATACAGTACTGTACTCTAGCCATGCTGTAACAGTTGGCAACATAGCATAATGATCAAACAGGACCACTACTCCTGTCAAATCTCATAACAAAGAATTTAATATGTGGTCCGTGATACTCATTGTTGAGACTGTTATTCCATACATTTCCTTAGCGACGGTGATGGCAACCTCGCCTATAACGTTTTATGTATTAATCCTACATGGTGGCTAGAGAAAGAGAGAAATGTCAAGGTGGCGGTGGTACTGTACATAATATCTCAAAGAAGCAGGAGCGATTTACAGCACTAATAACTATTGCTAAGTACAATTCACCAGTGTGCTTTTTGAAACTGTTGAGATTTGAATAGTCATTTTAGGTAAGTTGAGTCCTCTGCGTTTTCCAGCACACCATTTCTTTGAATTTCACAGTTTCAACAATAAGACAGAGTAGTGTCATGTTGTAATACAAATATGTAAAAAAAAAATGTTTATTATTACAAGACAAAAGATTTTTTATAAAATAATACATGACAGGTACAAAGTTTAATGAATGTGGAATCACCACACTGGATTACCAAATCTTTTCATGCGCTTCTCCTGTGAGTCTAATTCCAATCCAACTTTTTTTCTCATGTAGAATATTGGACAATCTCGACTGAAATGTAATAATTATTAGAAATAACACATCATAAGTATTAGTATGTATTTCCTAAAGATTAGATGTAAATGTGAATCAGAAACATACCTTGTACATAAAACTTCCTCGTGCAAGCTTCCTTGACACCGCTGACATTCAGTCCAAAGTCTTGAGAATCTTTCTTCTAACGATCGCAACTTGAGGACTTCGTTTCCAAAGAACTGTGGTTCTTTATTCATGCAATGATCACACAACGCTTTCTTTGAGTCACCTGGCAAAACTGTCTTGCAACCCATACAGGTTTCTCTTTTCTGGGTAAATGCGGCTAAAGCTCCTACACGGGATGTCACCATGGCTTTAGTTCTTGTGTGATCACCCCCTGTAATGTACAAACACTGTAGATAATACTGGTGAAAGTAAACAGTACATTTTTAAAAGTAATGAAATGAAAATACATAATACTACTTACTCAATAACATAGATTCTGCCTTTTCGCCTAAGATGGGTTCAAATATTCGTAAGAGGGGCTTAGATAACTGATTTTCCAAGTAATAATTAAAATCTATAGGAACACTATTCTCTAGTACATAAATTGGGTCCTGTAAAAAGGCATAAGCAAGAATTAAACATTTGTTGTCTATCAGGAACTCTCCAAACTCAATGAAATGAGGAAGTTGAAACAATAATCACCTCAGCTTTTGCATAAGCAGGTGTATTCTTGGATGCAGCACACAATACATAAGGCACTCTATCACCCAACTTAGGCGCAGTACCTGGATCACGTTTCCTCATCTTATTAGCCAACTCTACATGAGCTTGCTTAGCTGTGTAATCATTCTTTGTCAATTCTTTTGTAATCACCAGTTGGGATATATCTATCCGATTACAGAGCAAGTCGGAAATGATTTGTTTGGCATAGTTCAAAGCACCAGTCGGATCTCTGAAAAATAAGCAATAGATACATTTGACAATCCAAGAATGCCAAGCCAATAGCTGACCGTTCCACAAAAACACATCAAAGATTAATGTAACCACATTATGAGAAGTATTACCTGTCTATCAAAAGCTTCTGCAAACATGTGTTCATGACATTAGAAACCAGTGGAGAATTATCTCTTCTAACAGTTTCAATACCTTTGCAATCCATTTTATCATATTTATCAGGACGTGTGAAGTACAATCCTGAAGTATAATATGTAGCAATGTTATAAATATTAACTAGTACTTAGTCCACATGTAATATGTACTGAGGTTAAATTATACACAATACAACAAACTAAAAAGTTGCATTTATAATTAAGTAACTGTATAAGTTATTTACTTAGTATGAATTTCATTTCAATATCGTGACAAATTTACCTGCATATCGCTTCTTATTAATCAACAAATATGGAAAATAAACTTTTTCAAATTCCAGTTTGATTGGTTTGACAAATTTAGACGACACAAATTCAGCTGCATCCCTTCCCAGTTCCATACTGCGTTCCAATGTTTTGACTCCAAATTTAACCATAACCGAATCAGTATCACCGTATATTACCGCTGCATCTTCTTCGTAACCATTAGCTTTGGTATATCTCTGTTCTACTTCTTGTTTGGTTTGTTCAATCATAGTACGACCATAAGCTGTCACACTCTGCAATACAATGTGAATGATATACTATAACCTTACCCACATCACTTCCTACTGCATCTCTTATGGGATATGCTGTGAGAGCACAATGCTCTTCACTAACACTCCACTAGTTATTTTAAGTATGATTACATATTTTACAACAATTTCTTCCATCTTACCCCCGATATTTCGAGACATGGTAATTTCCCTACTTGGGCTCCTGTAAATCCATAAACGGAGTTGGCGCTAATTTTTAAAGCCAACTGTCTACCATCTAAAACTGATCTTTTAAATGGATCTTTCTCCTCTTTGAGTTCAGCTTTTGCCCTTTTCCTGGCGCTCAGCAGAGATTCAAGAATCTCTGGAAGTAAGCCCTTCCTTACAGAAGACTTAACAAAGAAATTATTTGCTGGAGTTCTTGTTATTTGATCTTCAGTTAGTCTGTAACACGAGGACATGGTGTAAGTATAAACAATGTTAGAAATAAATAAAGACAGAATAGAAACCAATGTAGTTATGTTACCCCAGTTTATCCTTTAAGTGAATAGGTAATAATGTTGTATAGCACAAGTTGTGTGCCATCATTATACTAGGATATAAAGAAGCAAAGTCCAGAGTTGATATGGGGTCTGCGTAATATCCCTTCTTGGGTTCAATGACAGTGGCTCCTTCAAATTGTTCGTCAGATCCTGTGCCATGGTATGCAGGCATCAGATACCCCACTGCTCTGGCCTGAAAATGATCCGTATAATCAAGGATTCTTCAATCACGTAAAAAATTGAGATGACTTTTCAAGACGGAAATTTATTAAAACGTAGCAAAATTAAATACAACTCAGCATACTTCACCCCAGCTAAAATAAATGTGTTGCTGTAATGATTGGGTAGTTTTAGAGTTGGTATATTGTTGGTGTTGGGCCTGTGATGCCTAAATTTGTGATCATCTAAGGCCTAATCTTTCTTGTAAATTATAATTGAGAGAATAATATTATGTTAGGTAAAGCTTTGTTACCTTTCTCAACAGTTGACTGACAACTTTAATCTGCTGGCCTCTGGTGAGGAGACAAGACAAAGGCACTCCAGTGACACGAGCCATCTCCATATGATTGATAATACACATGAGTTTATTCAGGAGACGTAGTGGGAGATACGCATCCTTCAGACAGTACATAGCCAACCTGTAATTTAATTACACAACGCTATGTATAATACATAATATGTAAGCAGACATCACACTGCCCTGTCCCTACATTCACTCCTCACTTCATTCAAATCCATGCAATTCCTCATACACACATCTATTCCTTTTACTCATTACACGTCTGTCCGTGTGTATCTGGTCGTGGTCGATATGATTAAACGAGGTTGTCATGTTTTCAACATCCCCTCTTTCATCCACATATACAATTTTCATCCTCTTATCGCCACTCGTTCTTTCAACTGCTCAAATCATTTTAATTCGTTTTCTTTTATTTTTGCCTCAACACCTGTTGTGAATCTGTTAATGTATTTGAAAATTAATATGCAATACAATTACCTTCTTCTCGTCTGATCACTCTCATTCTGCAGATCCGAGATGATGCTGTGATGGACATCCTCTTTCTGTTCCTGCAGAAAGTGGTAACTGACTGCATTGAGAGTATAGGAGCGGAGTTTATAATCGCGGACTAGGACAAGAAGAAGATCGAAAGGAACTCGACCTTCCATATTTATGTTTTTATTTTCACGGCGGCCCATTTGCTTTGATTGTAAAACTGAATCCTTTATTACTGATCTGTAAATTGTGATACAAACATTCAGTTATAAACTTATGCATTCACCTAAGGCCACAATACACTTCAGCTGTGCTCCATCTTCTACAACACATCTAATTTGTATCTTCAAGGAGATTTTAAGAACTGAAAATAAAAAGGTATACTAACTTAATATCTTTAACTCTTCCTAGAAAGTCAAAGTCTTTCACTTTGAGATGTTTTGCTCTATTTAAGAGATACGGTAAATCAAAATTATTGATGTTGTATCCCGTGACAATATCTGGATCACATTCTCTGATGAATGCAGACCACTTCTCCAGCATTTCAGCTTCCTTTTGGTAGCTCTTAATCTGACATCCAACAATAGGAGCGCAACTATTTAGAGTGAAGACATTTCTTATGAATGGTTCCGGCTCTCCTTGTCGAATCACCATATTTGCAATTTGAATGACTGGATCATGCTGAGGCTCGGGAAAAATACCTTAAAGAATTATTAAAATTAACAAGACCTAGTGACAAATAATATCAACCTAAAATGTCATTTTCGTATACATAGTAATAATGACCTTTTCTGCCAGCACATTCAATATCAAAGCTCAATATTCTGAATGGGGCTACTTTCCCCCACTCCCCCTCAGGTTGGTGAGCTATGAAAGCATTCCACGCCACATCCACTTCTATTTGACATCTGGACATTGGTTTCATGGGACTGTATGGATCGTTGTTTCTCCTTCTCCACTGCCCGGGCTGTAGTTCAATCCAACTACACCCAACTACATCAGTATCCACCATAAACCTGGAAAATATACTTCTTCTTAAGCTAAATGGACTTTAGTTAATTACCTACTTTCATAATCTTTAACAGCGTCTGCGTCTGTTACCTGATATCAAAATCAATGTTACTCTCGTAGAAGAATGGATCCATGAGTCCGAACGAATCGGCACCTCTTTCAATTAATCTTTTAGATGGAGCGATCAGCCTCGGAAGGGCCACTGATATCTTGGCAAACGTCACAAGATCATCTCCTTTGTAATGCATGAGAGATATTGCCTTCACCAGCTTTACTTCCAATACAGCTTCCATAATCTTTTCTTTATTGGAACGGAGGTCATCCAAAACAGCTTTATTCAAAGACGTCTAGAAACAAATAAAAAAAATCAAGGACCATGGTATACCAATTGGCAATTTGCACTGTTTTTAAACCTAACCTTTCATTCTGAGACCCTTGCGAGTTAGGTTAGGTAAACACACTTTGCTGCATGTAACGTGCCATATAATTATAATATGCTAAATTTTAACTTGGCACCAAAGGCTGTCATCAATATAGTATGTCTAAAATATTAATTGATTTGTTTTACCTTTAAATCATGGCATTTCGTCTCAGCAAAATTAGATGGTACCGTAACATAGAAATATGGAGTGAATCCATGAACGTGACAGCAGACAGAATTGCCATCCATAGTGACACCAAACATTCTCATTATGGGGACGGGACCCATCTGGAAATTATCATATCTGGTAATCACATTTATAAACTTCATAAGTACTTTCATTTCGGCTTGATGCCACAAATTACCTGTGATCCAGGCATCCCAGGTAATGGTTCCCCGTTATAATGATCTATATCCAGTTGTTGGAACGTAAGAGGATCTTTATTTGAATCTAACGGAGGCGGCGAAGGCCTTGACCACTTTATGTTGGTGGTCTGAGTTTCTGGACCCTAAAATATTTAAACAAAATTAGATTGCAATAACTGATGGATGGATAGAGGTAGTTTCATACAGGGAGAATTTATTCAACCCAACCTGCCCAATGACAGCTTCTTGGGAGTCAACCGGTGACTCCAAATCCATCTCTGAAAGTTGCTGTTCAAATGGACTGGAGAACGTTTCTTCATCTTCATCATCGCCACTCCTGAAAAGTATAAAATTATACCATCATATACTCGTCGTCTGTTTGTACAACGTTCAATTATTTGAGAGTTTAGCACCTTTATCAGAAATGTTAACCTAATAACGAAGCCTTGAACTCACCGCATTTTCTTCATAGGCGGTCCTTTGAAGGGCTGGCGTTTTTTGTCCATGTTGAAAATCACACCAATCTTAATTAAACACAATGAATAGGATTTCTTATACAAAATAATGTTAACATATCTAATAACGTAGAGATCAACAAGAAGGAACCGTTTCGTTCGCCAATTTATTTTTGACAGTTTTTTGACGATTACTTTACTTTCCCGCTTTCAAAATAATGTTGCCAGTCCTGTAGAAAAGTGAAGAACAAAAATTCGCCCAATAGGGTCCTTGCATGTTTTTTTTTTTTATTTTGGTTTTCGGTATTACATCAACTATAAATTAAGGTTTTCCGAAAATTTGAGATTTTAATTCTCTGTCTTTGTGGATATACTTATAAAATAAAGTCTCATATTCGATTCTAGCGCAAAAACAGGTTTTTGACTAGCCGCCATATTGTGACGTCACTTTCCCCAATTCCTCCATACATAACCCACAAACAATCAAATTTCTTTCTATGCCTGGCCACACACGTCCCGAAGTTCAGTTCCGGAATCGACCGTTTTGCAAAAAAGTTCCGATCAAAACCTCTCTCTGAATTCAGCGTCACCCCGATTTTAAATTCAGAAAGAGGTTTTGGTCGGAACCTTTTTGCAAAACGGTCGATTCCGGAACTGAACTTCGGGACGTTTGTGGCCAGCCTATGAATTTCATCGCGTCGTGACGTCACAATCATGTTAAACAATGGCCGCTCGTTTCAGAGCACCATAGAAAAACTCGTCAAATTAACATTTTCAATTAATTATTATAAATTAACGGTAAATTAAAATTACATAATTTAATTTTATTTGTAATTCTAGTAAGTAGAACTATGGATTTAATATATTTTTTGAATGATTAAAAAAAATGCAAGTACCCTATTATGTGTCGCCAAAAATATTGTCGCCAAATCGATTGTATCAGTGAACTCTGGTGAACTCCATCTATTATCTGTACCATCCGTCTTGACCACCGTTCTGACGTTACCTGCAAGTGGAGTTTAGATTGTATTGTTGGTAGCCCTGATTGTCGAATCTTGTCGTAAGAGCTATCAAAGGTTCCCAATATTCTCACATTGTATCTTTTACAAGTAACCTACAATGCCGAAAATATTACAAGGCGGCGCTAGAGAAATCATTTTAAAGGCAGTATAGTTTTGGGGGTTGGAAAAAGAAAAAAATACTCCGATATAGTCCAAGAGCCCGCTGCTTAATTTATGACGTATCTGTTTTTTGATCGAAATGTGGGATAAACGATAGCTTACCAATAGGGTATTACATCGCACTAGGGTTGCCTATCAAAATCTTGCCGCAACCCCCCCTGCCCCCCCCCCGAAAAGGTCCCTCTTCGAGGTTTTTCGCATTTTATAGGAATATGGTAAGAGATAGGAGAAAGTAGTCAATGACAAAAATAATCCTCGCTAAATTCTCTACAAAAAATGTTAAGTCAATTTTTTGGTAGAACTAGTAGTTTGACGCGAAATGCTCTGTACCTTAATTACATGGAATGCGTCATTCAGTGAATTGAATTCATAAAAATGTGTGTTTATTATATTATACGTCTTATCGAGGCCGTCGCCATATTGTTCACGGAGGCCGGGGCCAACTGACATTTGACGATGATGACGTCACCAATAGTGGGAGAAAATGTATGGGAAAAAATATTCCGTAGTTCAAGTGTTTGTCACCGAGACAAGGTGTTTGTCACCGATACAAGGTGACGTCACCGATAATGGCGAAGATGGAATCCGAGGATGTAGGCTTGTACTCTACTATCGCAGGCTTCGGTCTTATAAAAAATCCGCGAGCTATGGATTTCTTGTGACCGCACTCCAACATTGTGCTCACCCTGAAAAAAGAAATACGGATTCGTCACTGTTCACTATAGCCTAGTTCACTGTACCGTCACTATATTCAAAAATAGTTTGTAATAAGAGGCATGGGCGTAGGCAGGGGGGGGCGGGGTTGAGGGATCAAACCTCCCGAAATTCCTCAGCTAACCCACCGTTTTATACACAGAAGTATTGAATCATATTATTACCACATCGTTTTTTCATAATGTCATGAATTTTCAATAATTATTATCGTAAAAATTCATTAAATAACAATTGTTCAACCCCCCCCCCCCCCGAAATGAATTCCTGGTTACGCCCTTGGATAGAGGTACAGTGTGATCAATAAGTGAATAATAACAGAACGTAATATTATGAGAAAATGTCACATCTATAATGTTACCATGTAAAAAATATTTTGAATTTAATGGTGAATATTGATTATTATAATCATATGAAAAATTACGACTACTGATATTTTAAAGGTGTAAAGTATGGAAAAAGAAGGCCATATGATTCAAGAAATTTATTTTTAAAGTTGGCTCCCGATTAATAGTCGTTTAGTTGGAATTTAGTTATCATATTGTTAATATGTTTTGGAAAATATTGGGATTTCTAATCATTCACTGATCTTATCATTTTTATAACTTGAAGTTGGCAACATTCATTGTAACTTTA
This sequence comes from Ceraclea dissimilis, assembly GCA_963576895.1. Lineage (NCBI taxonomy): Eukaryota > Metazoa > Arthropoda > Insecta > Trichoptera > Leptoceridae > Ceraclea > Ceraclea dissimilis. Next base: position 6,166,562 of record OY756360.1, read on the forward strand.
TTAGGAGATAACCCGAGAGATAACCTATGATTGTGTAGATAAAATTCTTCTCCAAATGATCGATTTGAGTGCGTAGTTGTGTAGTAAATTGATTTGAAAGTATTGTAGATGTTGTGAGCATTATGTATAAGAGTGCCATCAGTGCCGCGGCCAGCGGTGGCTGTGTGGAGCCTGACCAGGAGAAAGAAGCTCTTCTGGCTCAGGAGGCTCCGCCTGCGGCCCCGGATCATGATTACAGTGGGTTTGATATCGTCAAGGCGACACAGTATGGCGCAATAGCTAGAGTCAAGGAGCTTATAGAAGCTGGATGGGATGTAAACCAACCTGACAGTGAAACTGTCACATTGTTACATTGGGCAGCTATAAACAACAGGAAAGCCATTGTAAAGTATTTTTTAGAAAAGGGAGCAAAAGTGGACGCTATTGGAGGTGAACTGAATGCCACACCGCTTCATTGGGCAACCAGACAAGGACATTTAGGAGCCACATTACTTCTTATGACTGCCGGGGCAGACCCTACACTAAGAGATGCAGAGGGTTGTGCTTGTATTCACCTAGCCTCTCAGTTTGGTCACACACCTGTGGTGGCATTCCTAGTGACGCAAGGAGTAAACATAGACATGGTAGACAATGGTGGTATGACAGCCCTCATGTGGTCATGTTGGAAGGTATCTGCTGTGGATCCCACCAGACTACTTATTACCTTGGGAGCTTCTACAGGTCTCACTGACACTTCACACGGCAACACAGCCTTGCACTGGGCTATTTTAGCCAGGAATATGAATGCCATCACCACACTAATTGTACAGGTAGCTATTCATTTGTTTTCCGGGAACAATGGAACTATTACACTATTGGGCCCCTTTTTCGCGAAAAGGTTTAAAAAAAAACGCTAACGGTATTATTTCGCTCGGCTCAACTGCGAGTGGGGCCAGATGAGTGTACAGAAAGTTAGAATATGTTTATTCAATAGGAATTTATTAAATTTATGTTATTTTCGACTTAATATCACTTCTGTCAAAATTTATCATGTTTTAAAAAAGGCGATAAAAACAATACTTTTTTGAGACAAAATAAGATGGACCGTGAGTGGAGCCGCAATAGTGTAATAAATCCGTTTTATATTTCTATCCCGAATCTGATGAATTATTATTTATTTTGTTGAACCATTTTATAAAACTCGTTTGTTTCTCAAGCCATTAACTTTTGTACAATTTATAAAAGAATGCATTTACACATATGTATTTACCTACTGCAATTACAATCTCTTGTAGGGCAAAGCTAGTTTGGACATACCAAATTACCGAGGCGACACACCACTCAGTATGTTGAAGGCTCAGATAGGAGCTCTATGGATTAGTACAGAAGTGGCTGATATAGTTCGTGAGCATGTGTTTGCTCACAGCAAAGTCAATATTTGTAGGAAACTTATACATGATCGGGTAAGTCTACAAAATTATTTTACTCATAGATTCTAATTTTGAAAAAAATATACACAAGAACATCGGCAAAAATTGATTATCCCTAACGAATATTTTTACTTTAGTAAAAATATTTCCAACAAGTATTCTTACATTGACTTATATTTCAGAGATTCCGATGGTGGGCGATGCTATCCACACCCTTCATATCATTTTATCTGACTGGGCAAGTTTTCCAGCTGGATACATATTATATAATTAAGATGTTCATACTAACATGTATGTATATAGTAGTGCATACTATGGGCAGTCTACTGTTCTATAGGGAGTTAAAGAATGTGTTTCCATTAAGTGTTTATTTGGCAACTAAACTGTGGTTTTATGTGACGTGGATAATATTTTATTTGCCCGTTGTAAGTTTAATGACTAGTGTAGGTTTCATGTTGTGCTCTGGTATTCTGTGGTATTGTTTTATAAAGACTTGGAGAGGGGATCCAGGTGTCATTGTGGCTACAGAAGAAGATAGAGTAAAGGTTTGTACATTTCATTTAACATTCTTGTAAACATCATCAGCCTTCATTCCACCAGTGTTGAACATTAAACATTAATGTAAACGAGAATATTAAATGCAATCTAACTTATTCTCTAAACTCCACTTCAATTAATTTACAGAATATGGTTGACATGGCTATCAAGTTATCTCCGTTCCAGCCAGCGTACTTTTGCTCCTCGTGTCTTGTTAAAAGGCCTATAAGATCCAAACACTGTGCTGTTTGTAATCGGTGTGTGGCGAAGTTTGATCATCACTGTCCGTGGGTTGGAAATTGTATAGGTAAGCATTTTAAATTGTTTTTTTAAAAACGTCCCTGTAATATTATAATCTCTCCTGTCGATTTCCTCACTGCTGAGGGTCGCGATCTCCAAACCCAAACACCCGTTGCTTGACCAATCCCCGCCACGCAGCTCTGTCCTCGGCAAGATGCACTGCCCTGTAGATGGAGGGGGCAACAGTCTGCGTAACTTGGTCCGTCCATCGCAAAGGTGATCGCCCTCTGGGTCTCCGTCCCGGCGTGTTTCCCGTGATTATTAGCTTCTCGAGACTATCTCCCCCTCTGCGAGCGATGTGTCCAAAAAATTGGAGAATTCTTTCCAAGCATAGAGATGACAATCTCGATGTGATTCCAAGTTCTTGTAGGATAGAGGCATTTGTCCTTCTTGCAGTCCATGGGATCCGCAGCATGCGCCTCCAACACCACATCTCGAAAGCGTCAACTCGAGCTTTGTCCCTCGCTCGCAAGGTCCAAGATTCCACCCCATAGAGGAAAATAGAGAACACAAGCGACCGCACCAATTTAATTTTTAGCCCTCTGGATATACTTCGGTCCTTCCATATTTTATCAAGGCGTGTCATAGCGTTCTTCGACATCCCAATCCGTCTTCTGATCTCCGCCTCGCATCCTCCTGCGTTATTTAGCATGGATCCGAGGTATGTGAAACTCTCGACAACCTCCAGGTCAGTGAGTGCACCTGTTATCTGGAGTTGGTTATTTCGGTCTACGATCATTAGTCTACGATCTACGATCGAGGTCTACGATCATCAATTAATATTATAATATTAGGTATTAATTTATTAATGTTGATTCCTAACTAATTGTTTAGATAACATTATTGTTTAGACCACATAGTATTTACTATTTTATCTTGAAATAATCTTTAAGTGTCAGCAGTTACGCTTTTCACGTTTGTCAATGAAAATGAATCATCTATTGGTGGAATGTTTGAAATGTTTAGGTTCCAAGAATCACAAGCACTTCATTGGCTTCTTGATGAGTCTCGTAATGATGTGTTGTTGGATGATATATGGTGCAGCTGTCTTCTGGAATGTGAGATGTCCTACAAACTCCACCTCCATGTGGTATGAGGCCATAGTGGAAGTCGGGCAGTGTGATCCCTGGGTGGCGTGGGTCACTGCAAATGCTGTTCTTCATCTGTTATGGGTGTCTCTATTGACCTTTTGTCAAATGTATCAGGTAAGAATATGCAGTTTCACACTGCAACAAGACTTTTGAGTGAATGTATGGACCAGTATAACTTTCAAACAAGTATGTATGTAGTATATCGTTCATGAAAGGACTGTCCTCATTAGATTCTTTACTCTTTTACATAAAAAATACACTTGTATCTATTTTCGGGTTGACTGTAAGATATTGCTTTTGCGATAAGTCCGCCTTTTGGCACACTGCATTGTCTTGTTTTTGTTGTTACATATAGTATTTACTACTTACTGGCCAATAAAGTTTTATTTTATTTTATTTTTTTTTCATTCCAGGCACTTTGTTTGGGTATGACTACGAACGAGTGTATGAATAGGGGAAGATACAAACACTTCCAGGCACACGGTGGTCGTTCACCATTCTCCAGAGGCGTTCTGAATAATTTGGCTGATTTTCTAGGAGTACCAATTTGCGGCCTCGCTTATCCAAAACACACAGATTGGATGAAGGTCTATCACTCGGAGCAAGGCGATGGTAACGACAGGTGGAAGTATGTCTGAGATAAAGACACCCGCTCCGTAGGAGATATGGTCTAAGTTCTTTATATCGAGGAAATATTTAGTGGTTCAATGCATTATTTGTGCAACATTCCAACATTATTGTTAATTTTGTAATAATGAGTAACTTGTACAAAATTGGAAATATTATATACCTATGCATAATAATTGGATGTGTAATTTATGCATTATTTTACAGGATAAACAAATACATGAGATTTATAGAGAGTTGTTGTGACAATACTAGTAATTTGTAATTTATTTCAGATTGGTATATTGAGGTGTTAAATGTTAGGTGTCTCACATAGAGTTGAAGTTTATAAAATCCTTAGCGATATTAAGGAACGAGTCTCGTTTGATGCGACTCCATATTATTTTGTATCTCCTGTATAAACTGATATGAACAGTGCACTGTGTTAAAACAAATCATTTTGATATTACTAAATTATTCATCGGCAATGTCATACTTTTGCTAGTTTATTTTTTGCCTTTTTTATTGAATCGAATGTAATATTGAAGTGTGTGTATCGAAGTGTAACCCAAAGTGATTAATCGGCATACTTTAGAAAGTACAAAACAATGAAATAGAATGGTTCCTGTGAAACAATGAAGATGATATTGTATGTGTTACATATATAAATTATTAGAGAGTATAATAATGTCTTGTGCATTGAACATGTTGCTTTGCATTTATCATGATTTTATGATTCCTTCGATAGATTGGAGCGGGTTAAACAAACTTGTATATATTATTTATAATTTTTGGTGTTTCTAAGTCATTATTTTATAATATATCATTATAGTACATACACATACACAACATCATACATATTTCGTTTAACTTTTTATGTCCATTTCGTGTAATATTTTCTTTTCGTTGTACATATAAAATATACAATCATAATTTCTAGGTGTTTATTTTACAATTACAAATTATTTTTGAATTCGTGTAAATATTTATGTATGTGTAATCTGATTATAGTGATGCATAGTTTGTTGTATACATTATATATGTATTTCAGTCAATTTTATTAATAATTCTTAAAAAATATTAGGATTAGTATTTTACATATAAGGTATATAGGTACTATATATGTATATATATTTTGTATGAATGTGATTGCTTGTAATAATGTAAACAGTAATATTTACAATATATTTGTTGGAGGGTGTGCTTCCTATACTATACATCCAATAATCAAAAGTTTATGATTGAGTTTTGAAGTTGTTTGAATAGTATTATAGAAGGCTAATAATATATTTTTGATCCTTGAAATTAATTTTAGGGACCATTGGCGAAAGCTGACCACAAAAAGAGAAACAAAATTGGACAAGAGTTGAAAAACTGTCAATTCTTACGATATTAGGAAGATAGAATACTCCTTGCTACTTATGTGACTGTTATAGCAAGCCATCCCCGATTGGTTTATAATACAGATGGTAGTACTATAACATAGTAGCCGCGCACTTTTATTTTCTAAGCAGAACTACTATTTTGTTGGGCCATATTATTGCTAGACATATGGAGACGTACATAGTACTACATATTTGAACCTAACATTTTTATTGCACAACGTCAGATCATCAGAAGATAACTCGATGGCAGTCAGATCCTTCTGTATCTTCACACTTGCAACTAATATATTGTAATATGATTTATGATTAGGTATATGTACCTATAATGTTTTTATATAAATTCGTGAAACTCTCGTCTATGAGTGTTGAATGTTAATTACAACTTGTTACAAACATTACTATTATATTATTATCGTAAGAATTCTATTACAAAATATATTCTAAAATGCATTCTTTGTTACAAAATATTCATAAAGAAAGCGTTGATTGCTTCGTAATATTACTATACTACGTATGTTTAATAATCTTCTGTGTTTAGTACTGTAGATATTGCGCTATCTTTTGACTATTTTTATTTCATGTTAGGTGTAAGATTGTAATGTCTAAAATAATATTGTAGCAATTATATAATATTTTTATCGCCATATTTTATGATACAAAATGTCTACAGTGGACGTAATTACCGTGTACTTTTATATTATTGCTCCATTTTTTATTTCAGTCTGTTTTGTAATATCGTACTGGAAGGTCAAACCATAACCTTTTATATTTAATGAAAGGTTAGCATTAACTGTTAGAGACCTGCCGGAGATATAATTAATGAAATATTGTCTACATACTGATATTGTAATAATATAAAGTCTTTAATAATCTGTGTAATTTTCCATTATACTGTCAATTATTTACAAAACCGTTCTGCCTATTTGTTGATTACGGAGTCCATGTTGTGTCATAATTTAAACACTCTATCTATGATTTCCCTATTCAGAGTTTACTTCTGTTATTTGATTAAGTACATTCGATTGGAAACGATTAGGGTTAACTGAAAGAAGTGTTAGCATTGTGATAAGTGCATCCTGGTAGACAATTTTGTATAGTTTATTTTATGAAATATTATTATGTGATAATACAATACTACTTTGTTCACCTGAAGAATAAATAAAAAAAAAAAAAATACTTATTCTTAGTGCTATGTAAATCTGTCTGACGATAGTAAAATAATTGTTCCTGTAAACAGCCATGACACTCTAAGGTTAGTCAAATATTTAAGAAGAATACTGTTGTTTACTTTTTATAAATAGTACTAATTTCTTACGCTAATCAGGCTATGTATCAAATATCTATGTACTTGTTTCTATTATCTACATGGACAATACTAAATCAATTGGTGCGTTAAGCATATTCATTACCAGTTAATATTAAAAGCAATGAAAGTTATTCATTCACATATCAATCAGTTTATTTTCAGCAATAATAATTCTGTTTCCAAATGTCATAACCAAAACATACAAGTTATGTACATGTTTGTTGTTATTTTATGTTTAAAGATATGCTTTGCTCCATGTTTATACCATGGGCCTATACCAAATGAACAAATCATAAATGTTATGTGCTATAAAATAAATAAATAAATGTTCACTTTTGGTTTTTCACATGATGATAGGTTTGTGGATGATCATTGTGAGACGTATTATGGTAGTATGGATGAGCCTGTATGCTTCCAACATGTAGGTATCTACGGTCATTTTACATCTTACGGAACTTATCCTTGCTAGCATGTTTCTTATCTTTTTAAAGTATTGATTTGAGTTGGGTTGGATATTTATCAGATCATTCTGATTTTTATTGCCTCCAGTAACACCATTTAAATTTTTAGAAGTATTGAACATAATAGCACCTTTAGAATTGTAACATTATTGCACTACCGGATGGTAGAAATAATTCATAGTAAGTGATCGTTGTTTCATAAAACAACAGTCACTTAATACAATTAATATACACATTTTTTATATAAAAGGATCTGGGCTTGTCTACACAAACCCAAATACTTTCCTGCACACCTTGCACTAGGCTAAAAGCCTGTATCGCATTATTATGTTATTATTATTATATCTATTAAATTGCTTACTACTGCTTGTGTTTAATTACTTTCTTAGTATTGTGTTTTTAGTTAAAACCTGAACACAATATTCTTATTGATTATTTGATTGTGAATTCTGATGCGATCCTTCGCATAATTGTAGGTCAAATTTGTAAACATATTTTACATATTATTATATTGATAAAAGGTATGTTCAGTATGTATTTCCTTCCATTGACATTATGATTTTTGTGCTTTTAGGATCTGCCGTCAGACGATTAAGTTAAAGATATGATCTACTTTTATTCCATAACCCAGAATGTCATGCACTGCACATCCGATCGTCCTTCAGAAGTCTATGATTTTCACAGTAATATTTCTTGCATCAAATTTGTCTTCATCAATCATTGTTTAGTTGTTTTAATATTTTTTTTGAAATATCATTAGTGTCAGTGCCATTTGCAAATATGTGAAATCATTGGTGGTTTATGTCATGCATGGCTCCTTTATAACTTTAACGGACCTTAAGAATACATCATTCATTTAAATATGGTAGAAGGAATTTAAGAATATCAAATTAAAACAAAAGGACATCGCTTCTTCATCATGTTAAGAGAGTTAAATCTCCATCTATCAACATTTTCCTGAAATTATGTCAAAACGGGCAGATAAAATCCCTCTTCTCTCATTTTTTACAATAATATGTCGATGGTTTTAGAACATGACATAGGAGATCAAGCCATTCTATTACTAGAATTGAAATTGATGATTAATGATGGAATCATAAAGGGATCATATCTTTGAGTTGAGAAGATAAACAAGCTCAAACGAATAAAAATGTAGCCTTAATATTAAACAATCACTCCACACTATATTAACTCTATTTCATATTATCTCAATGTTAGACTGAATTTTATTTATCCATAGTATAATAAACATTCAATTTCACACACACGCCATATTGAATAAATTTCATATTATTTATGGTTACAGTATAACCTCGCACCTTAAAAGTAGTTTTAACGCATTCCCGAGTGAACAGTGCTACGAGGCGGTGGTGTTTGTATCGTGTACTAGGAGCTCAGCTAAGAATATTTAATATTATTATTTTTTCTTCTTTTCTAACTTGTTTATTCTGTTTCGGTGACAGGGTTGTCGCTAATTTTTGTTTTATTCTTATTTAATTTTTGTTAATTAATTTTTCATTTCTGTAATCTACCGACTTTACGTACATTATTTAAAAAATATATACCAGGATGGAGGGGGTGGAGATCCCCCCTCTCCCTCCAGATCCCATCAAAAAGAGAAAGATTGACCTCGGCTTGAATACGGACTCCGACACCCCATCACACAGCAATCTCACTTCTGGACCTTCTCCTTCCAACCCTCTTCCTTCTAACTCTTCTTCTTCCTCACCTATACAACTATACCCCCCCAGATCAAGTGGACCGTTTGTTGTCCTTGTACAGCGATGCGAACAAGGGAAGGCTATCTTCCCTGTAGAATTCGGTAAATTTTTGTTTTCGAGAGGAGTACAAAACGTTGTTAACGGATCGGTAAAGGCGGAAGGGAGGTACCGTATATCTATTGAATTTTCCAACGTACTTTCAGCTAACACGTTCATCAAAAATATCTTCTTAATTTCAAACAGTTTGTACAAGGCCTTCATCCCGACCCATAACATATCCCGCATGGGGTTGATAAGGGGGGTCTCGGTAGACCTTACCGAGTCCGAACTCGAGTCTGCCCTCTCGGAAAGCAACCCGGACATTGGCAAGATCTTAAAGGTACGGAGATTGAATTTTAAGGACAAATCAGGCGACACAATAGAATGGAAACCCTCCAGGTCAATCGTGGTCACATTCGAGGGGCAAGACCTGCCCTTCCACGTTTACCTGTATTATAATTCATTCAACGTCGAGACTTACTTTTACCCGACTATGCAGTGTTTCCGCTGCTGCAAATTTGGGCATACCAGAAACTCCTGCCGTTCTGCGGAAAAATGTTTCAATTGCGGAGGGGATCACCCTTCACTAGAATGTCCAATCCAAACGCCAAAGTGTTTTAATTGTAACGGACCTCATAAAGCGATTAGCCTGGATTGTCCGGAATATAGCCGGCAAAAAGCCATAAAATACACAATGGCTTCTCAAAACACTTCTTACATTCAAGCGGCCAAGCAACATCCACCTAGCCGAGTCTCATATGCCAGCGTCCTTAAGCCAACTCCTACACCTACAACTACAGTATCCCAAAAAATCCGTGGAAAATTCGTATATAGAACTCCTAAAGCACCGCCAAAGCCTAACTTCGATCAATCAGAACATAATTCCCTTCTTTTCTACCCTAATGGAAATTCAACTTCCGAGCTTCCCAATGGGTGTGCACTAAATTCAACTTCGTACCTTCCTAACAAAACCTCTAACATCGAAAACTTGTCCGAAAATCTTGCTTCAAGCAATGAATCATTCACTAAATCTCTTCTGTCCATGCTCCTTAGTCTTCTGCGCACTCAAAACTCCTTACCGTCCAACGTTGCCTGTTTTATTCCTGTTCTTCAGTCTTTTCTCGAAAATGGCGTCAATAGCAACGATTAATTCTCTTTCGATTCTCCAGTGGAACTGCCGCAGTGCAGTTGCCAATAGAGATGAAGTAATTTTCCTTTTACGTACCCACAATATAGACGTAGCTGCTCTTTCTGAAACCTGGTTCCCTCCAGGTTCCTCTATATCATTTCCCGGTTTCTCTTGTGTTAGAGAAGACCGGTCTGATGGCCGTCGCGGTAATGGTACCGCCATTCTTATAAAAAATAATCTGACCTTTCAAGAGATTAGCCTTCCGAAAACTCCAGGACAGCAGATTTTGGCTGTTAGCGTCATGAATATTTCCATTGTTTCTGTATACACTCCTGAAGGGCGTTTTAATCTCTCGTACTGGAGAAACGTCATAGGTAATTTATCGCCTAATTTTTACATTCTGGGAGATTTCAACGCTCATTCGACATCCTGGGGGTGTGTTTCGACGGACACTGCAGGCAGAGCGATTCTGGACTTCGTGGAAGAAACTAACATATGCATCTTAAATACCGGAGTTCCAACTCGCGTTGCTCCCCCTCATCACAGTCAAAATGCCCTGGACATCACATTGTGCACCAGTAATCTCGCCACAATAACATCTTGGAACCGACTATCTGATCTATATTCCAGTGACCATTTCCCTATCATAGTAACCATGATCAATCCTCAAGGACCTCGATATAACAAGCCTACCAAAACGAAATTTCTTACAAACAGGGCGGACTGGAGTCTTTTTGAAGGATTGCTTGAGTTGGATTCCGAGGTTCCTACTGTCAATAGTGCAGAAATGGATATCAATCCCTTTGTCGAGGTAGTTCACGACCGCATCATCAAGGCGGCCAACCAGGCAATTCCAATATCTAACGGTAATTCCTTTTACAAGTACTCTCCCCCTTGGTGGGATAAAGAGTGTACGGCTGCGGTAAAGAATAGGACTAATGCGATTAGGAGGTACAAGAGAAATATGTCACTTGCCAACTATTTGGAAGTCCGTAGGGCTCAGGCCGAGGCCAAAAAATTACTAAGAAAGAAAAAAAGGCAAGGTTGGTATGATTACTGTAACTCTTTGTCGCCAGAAACCTCCTTCACAAGTGTCTGGGATTCGATTCGAAGGTTTAGAGGTGCGTATTCTCCGAAGGCTGATTCTTCCAAGTGTACGACGTGGGTATCTGATTTTGTTGGAAGGTTGGCCCCGTCCTACGTTCCAAATTCTTTTGAGCTTCCCAAGCCCTCTTCAGAACTGAATCGCTCACAGAACTTGATCCCTCCTTTCACACTTAACGAATTAAAGACCGCCATTCAGTCCACGAGTGACTCTTCTCCAGGACATGACCTCATTCCATACACTTTTTTCAAACACTTTCCCGAATCGTTTCTCACTGTGATTCTGAAAATGTATAATCTTGTTCTGGATTCGTGTTCGATCCCCGAATCTTGGAGGAAGCAGCTAGTGATTCCTATCCCTAAGCCTGGCAAGGATTTATCCCTGGGATCTTCATATAGACCCATTGCCCTCTCAAGCTGTTTTCTAAAGATTCTTGAGCGAATGATCAAAGCCAGGATTGAATGGTTCGTTGAAAATAATAATCTTTTACCCCCCTGGCAGTTTGGCTTTCGAAAAAACAGATCGTGCACTGACAACCTCAGTGTACTAGTTTCAGATATTCATCTCGCTAGAGAAAATAAAGCAGATATGATAGCCTGCTTCTTGGACGCATGCAGTGCTTATGACAATGTTCTCATTCCAAAACTATTTGACACTATGATGTCTTTGGGAATCCCAGATGCTCTTGTTCATCTCATAATTAACATAATGTGCAGCAGAGTGATTATGATTGAGACCCCAATGGGAATAGTAGAAAGAAAAGTTTATAGGGGTCTCCCCCAGGGTTCCGTATTGAGCCCCATTCTATTCAATATTTATACTCAAGATCTTATTTCATGTATCCCTCCCGAAGTCTCTATTCTACAATATGCGGATGATTTCGTAATTTATTTAACACATAAATCAGTATCACGTGCCTCAAGGTTACTGGAGGATGCTTTGCGATCTGTGTGTGAATGGTTTGATGGCAAGGGCCTCACTCTGTCTCCGGGCAAGAGTCAAGCAGTAATATTTTCCAGGAAGCATAATACTCCAAATATTAAAATCAAACTTAACGGTATCGAAGTCCCTTTTAAGCAAAATGTAAAATTTCTGGGAGTATCACTTAACCGCAAACTGTCATGGAATGCCCACATCGAGAGTATAATAGCTAAATGCGAAAAGAACATCAATATCCTGAGGGCAATCTCGAGAGTCTGGTGGGGTGCTCACCCATCTGTCATGAGAATGCTATACTGTGCGCTTATTAGAAGTCATATAGATTATGCATGCTTTATCATGGACCCACTTCCAAAATACTTACAGATTAAATTGGACAGGGTACAATCAAAATCCCTTAGACTCATACTTGGGGCAATGAAATCCTCCCCAGTGGTTTCCCTGCAGGCGGAATGCGCTGAAATGCCTTTGTCCTTGAGAAGAAAACTCCTTTGCCTTAAATTTCTTGTAAACCGATCAAATCAAAGCAATCATCCTATTTTTTATAAACTTCGATCTCTTCATGCTTTATTCAGTTCAAAACCTAATCGACTCACTTCCACCCCACCTCTGCTGTATGAATCATGGTACTTCATCTTCAATGTTCTTTCATGCCCTCTCAACCCATCTCTCCCCATTTTCAGCATTCCCCTAGACGCAACCATGCTCGTTCCTAACATCTATCCCTCAATTGGTATTAACAGGTCTGTTTCTTCTTGGAACCCCACGTACGTCAATCGTCTGTTTTCCCAAACAGTTGAAGAAAATTGGCCCTCACATATCAAGGTTTTTACGGACGGGTCTAAGGGCGACGATGGAACTTGTGGTGCAGCATATTACATACCTTCTCAGAACCTGGTAGGTCAGTTTCAACTGCCTGGGGAGACATCTGTATTTACGGCCGAGTGTGTGGCCCTCGTCGAGGCTCTGAGGAAGATTGTTTATTTATCTATATCGCCTGTGATAATCTTTACTGACTCTCTCAGCATTGTCAACTGTTTGATGCTGAACAATACTTCCGCTTTAATTAATAATCGACTTATTTGTGATATAAAGGACATGTTTCATACCTCCTATACAAAAAACATTGATGTATCGATTGCTTGGATTCCCTCCCATGTGGGAATTGAAGGTAACAAAAGAGTAGACGCACTAGCGGGAGAAGCCCGCTCGTGTGGCGTCATTCCATGCAACTTCTCGCTACCAATTGACGATTACATTAAGGTGACTGGAAAGACCAACTACATAATTTAGGTACTTTTCGAAGGTCCATAGCGCCGTACTCTTAAAAGTTAGATCTCTAAAAAAAATATATGTTATTCCTTAATAATCTGGCTCTCAAGTAACCATTTTATTTTTTTTATATTATACGTACCTTTTCCGCAAAATATTTTTAAAAAATACCTGTTTTTTTAGTTTTATCGCCCACAACTCAAAACCTATGAGGTTTAGAAGCATGGTTCTTTTTTTAAAATAAAGGTAATTAATAATTCTAATAAGTTACCATTTTAGTTTTTGCGTCATGTTTTTACTTTTCGTGTAAAATCAAATAAACCGTATTTTGCGTGATTCTAAAGAAGCTTCATTGAAATACACTGACTCGTACGCATTGGATTGTAATCCTTAGCGACGTACATTCTCATACAATAATTTCAAGGATTCCATTTACATTAGTTCAGTCCCGCCTTCGTCCTCGAGGTGGTCAGACGTGGAATCTGCGCCGAGTGTTTTTAGGTCTTTTATTGTGAAATACAGAGACGATGTACTTACTTACATAGTTATGCTTACTTTTTTTCATACGACTAGTAGCTGACTAGTAGTAGACCCGCTAATTTGTAATATAAAATATAATAATTACCTAACCTACTTTTATTTTAAAAAGTCCACTCTTCGCTGTATATCTGTTTAGATAAATACTTTTCATTCACCCACATCATTTAGAAAATCCGTCGCACCCTAAATAGAGACATTCAGAATAAATTAGTGATGCTTCAATGGAATAGTTTCGAAAAATAAAAAAAAAAAACAAAATACATAATGCTAAACTTATGATTCTCATGAATTTCTCCAATACCTATTTTGATTAAGGTTATCTCCTATTCTAATCTAATATACCTATACGTATTACGTACCTAATAAAATCATTTATGAAAATGACCTACTAACATTGCAATACGTACTAGGTATATATGTAGGTAGATTAGAGAAAACAATTTTAAAGACCCATAAATATTACAGGATTCACTTTTGCCAAAGAATTCCCTATGCAAAAATCGAATTATCGCACAAAAATGAACCGACCACTCAACGAATTGTCATAGATTTAGGAATGGAGGAAATTTCTTGTTTATAATTATATTAATTATAATATTGGTGAACCATACAAAAGGGAATCGTGTAATACTAAAGATAGTAGAATAGTTTTATTATTAGTATAGATAGGGTTATTACTTATTATTATAATATAATAGATAATAGGTTGTTTAGTAATACCGTTGTTGTAGTTTATGATGGGTACCTATGGAAAAATATTGCAGTCAAGTGGTCTTATTCTATTATTGTCTTTTGTCGTATTGTCCCGCTAATTACCTTTTATCATTTTTTTGTTCTTTTGTAATTTTACTACACCTGAGTAGAAGATAATAATATGTAATAAAATAATTTGAACACTACGAACATTCATTCATGAAATCATGATTCATGAATTCTCTATGTACCTATGTATTTTATTTTCACATTGTACCTAAACTTTTGCAGACTAAAATATAGATACTACGTCTTTTTACATCATTTATGAATTTGTTTTTACATAAGTAGGATTGGTACCTACTAGACATGTGCGCCGGCTGCAAAAAAGCCGGCGGCGGCGCCCATGTCTAAAATTGCCGGCGGCGGCGTCACGCCGGCGGCGTGGATACAAAGTGAGGGGGAGCATTAGATTTTTTTGCATTATTGTTTTAAATGATTAAATACGCATATGTGAAAAGGATAATGATAAACTCGATTTATTTATTTTGAAAAACTATGATTATTTCAATGACAAAGTAAAATAAAAGCCCATACTTGAAAAATAATGGAGAATTTCATTATTGCTTTTTCATGGTACTGGAGGGCAGATTAAAATAAACTAAGCCATAAAGTCAAACGCGTCAGAATGAGCCTCACTATGGGCAGTGGTGCAGTCGAACAGGTTTCTCATTTGGTAATATTTGGGCTGTTAGCTAAACGATGGGTGAAATTGAAACTCTGAAATAAAGTCTAGAATTGCGATGACGAGGTCGACCTTCCACAAAATACAAAACTCCTTGAGCATAAGCTGTAAAAACATATGTGTTGTATGTACTATTGTTTGTAGTTGAAGGGTAATTTAATAAAATTATGTAATTTAATAAAACTATCTTATTTGCGATGTTATTTTAGGCGTAAAAATAAGGATAATAATTATTAAATAAACAGAAATCGTGGTGTTTTTAGTCGAAAGGTGCATAAATTAATAATGATATGAACCAAAATACGTAATGTTTAACGGTGGAAAGATAAATTACAATTTGAGAGTAGTCTGTAATCACAGTCTGAGAAACCACGTTAGGTGATAGTATTTTTTTATTATTGTAATGCAGCTTTGGGTGAGCGAAATAATTGGATTTTAACGTTAAAATATTTAATTATATTCACATTTTGCCACCTTCAAGGCCGTAAACGTCAAAAATTACCAAATGAATATCGTTTTGTCAAGAGAAAAGGAGTCATTATCATTTCCACAGTGTTGTATTAAAACAAATGAAGTATAGCGAATCTAGTTAAGTGGAATAAAAATAATTTTGATTAGGTACTTCGATAATCAAAGGTTAAACTAATTAATGAAAAGAGAGAACGGTTGACCGAAAAGACGAAAGGCTGCATATTTTGGTCAGATATTCTGCCAAAATTCACGTGGTTTAAAAATTTCGGCGTGGTAAAATCGACTGTTGTCCTAAAAATCTACTTACATAAAATAACGTTTGTTTTTCATTTAATTTCCACCACGAAGAACCAAACTATTAATACCTCCATCCCATCCTATTTCTTGTTTTAGAATCGAATAAGTAAGACACAGAAAATTCCCCGATTTTTTTATGAATTCAAACAATAGCATTCTCAAAATAATATCGTATTTTTTATATACTTAATTTGATTAGTCGTCTACCAAAGTTTATGAAAGGTGCAATTGGTAAGAAATAAATGACTGATTTCATTATACATTATAATATAAAATCTAATTCTGGACATTAAAAATAATAAGTATCTTACCTACCTATAAGTATCATAGCATGTAAACACGACATAATAGATATTTTGAAAGGTGAAATATTTTTATTTGTTTGGTCATTAAAATCTTCTTTATGAATAAGGATTATGGATTATGGACTGTCAACGAAATTTTTATTTCTTTATTTTTTTATTATTTTTTTTGTAATACAAAATATACCTATTAATTACCTAACCCACTTTTCTTTTAAAAAGTCCACTCTTCGCTGTATATCTGTTTAGATAAATACTTTTCATTCACCCACATCATTCAGAAAATCCGTTGTTCTCACAAAAAGTACATTATGACATTCAGAAAAAAAAACTATTATTTGTTTGTTCGAGAAATCGACTAAAAATGTACATACGTACGAGTATGTATTCGTAATTCGTTTATCCTAATATTCCTAATAGTATGTATTATGAAATGTTCGGTGATTTAAATCTTCATTAGGTACGTACGTCGTACAATGTGCTATTTCATTTGTCGTATTTGTTTTTACAATTATGTATTACCTACTTGAATATCGATTATTTTTTATTGCCCTTAGAAATGCAATCACTGTATAGGTAGGTACATAATATGTACTTATTAATTACCTACATTGAAGGTAAGTACCTACTTATCTAGGTATACAGTATGCACTCGATTTTACCTGCTAATTTGGCTCTTTAGGTACATTATTTATCACTAATTAGAGCAGAATTTATAAATACCTCCAATATTTTGATTTGGTTGTCTCTTACTCCAGTATACCAAATACCTATTTATTAGGAATACCTACTTATAAAATTATCTATTAGGTATATGCTATATTTAATTATCTTGGCAATCAACCCGTAAAGAGTGATTTGTGGCAATACAAAAATAAATGAAATTAAATCAATGCAATTATTAGAATAATTTTGATAATTATAGTGTAGATTTGTGAAAACAAACAAATTGAAAGTATTCCTTTTGTTATTGAAATTTTAATTTTTGATGGGTACCGCACCTATAGTAAAAATAATATTGTAGTGGTAACGCTGATAATGGAAGAATATACTATTATTGTTGTATTGTCCGGCCCAGCTGTAAAATTATTATATTTTGTTATTTTATAATCTACCACTTATTGACTATTGTACCTACACACTTGAGTACAAAATAATAATAGTACTATAATAAATAAAAAGTGTGAACATTCATTCATTCATGAGTATTTTATTTACGCATTGTCATTATTCATTATAATCATTCATTATACACTTTTGGAGACTGAAGGTTAGACGCTATTTTTTACAAATATGTATTATTTTTATATTATTTACTAATTTATACATACGTTTTGAACTGGGCATCTTGAAATTTATTGAAGTAGATACTAATTACATATCTAAATACGTACTCTCTCTATCTCCCTCTTAGGGCAAAGCACCCGAGCTCGAGTGATACATGAAATTGATACCTAATAATTTTAATCCTATACAATATACCTACCTAGTACCTACTATTCTAAAAATTCATAGTATGAACTGTGTAGTAGCTCAGGACGAATATTATGAAATAAAAAAAATATGACATGTTATTTTATGTCCGAATTTGTAAAGATTCTACCATAGAATTATTCTACATTACCTGACCGCTGTAGTATCTACTGATCTTAGATCTATTGTCTACAATATTATCTATTGTCAGAATACCGATAACGGCGATAACACTTACTGAGCACAGGTAGTTGCTATACAAAATAAACTTAGGACCGTAAACAATACAAAAGGGGAGGTCCTTTGGTGCGGTGTGAAGGGGTTCGAGGGGAATTTTTGTCATAGCCCCACCCATTTGCGAATTTTGTTTTGCTTTTCTATCTGCCTTAATATATTTAAAAAAAGAGTTGATGGGGAGTGGAATCTTATGTTTTCTGAGTCTAGTACTGGTTCCTATTATAGAAGTATACAACCATCGGTTCCAACTTTCCCATGGTTTCGACATCTAAAAATCCCCAAATTGAGCGTTTCTCTTTTGTGTAGGCTTAGAATAGGCCATACTGTTCTGGCATCGCACCTTAAAAGGATTAATATTTTGTCATCTGCTCTGTGTGAGTGTGGAGAGGAGGATGAGACGGCGGATCACGTCTTTTTCAATTGTAGCCGATTACCCAATAATGATCTACTGCGTGACTTGACTGGCCTCGGCTTGTCATTTCCAATTAATGTTCAACATCTCCTTTCATTGAATAATCCTAGAATTAACTTCGCCCTAATAAACCACTTGAAGAAACACGATAAAAATATTTAGTACATGCAAAAGTTTTGAATTTAATAATTTAATTGTAATTGAAATGCAGCGGCACATCCCTGTTTATAACGAGCATTGAATTTACCGATGTCCGCTAGAGATATTGTATACCGATAGGCATTGAAACTTGTAACATCTTGTACTGCCCGCTTCCTACTGAAGGAGGGTAAGTTGTTGTTTTGCGTGATAGTGTGACTAAGTGATTTGATATTTTGATTATCGTGTGTGCGGAATTGAATTGACTTTGTCTCTGTATGGCATATATCACTCGCGATCGGGTGCCTTGCCGAAAGAGAATAAAAAAAAAAAAAAATAACCTCGCTATTTCGAAATCCAAGGGACCTCGAAAAACTGATTTCGAATTCGCGAAAACCCCGATAAATCGAAATTTACGAAATAGTCCTGATATACGTAGTATACATACCTACCATGCCTATATGCATACAAGTCATAAAAACAGCTGTTCTAGACCAAACCGTGACTCAACGTCGAAATAATTTTCGAAATATTGTCAACCCCCGCACGCAGTCGTCGTTAGCTCGCAAAAAGAGATTAATCATTTACGTATTGCATGCAAGTTCCGCATATAGTGCAATCGCCACCTTTTTATGAAGTCGATGGATTTTTTAAACTTCGCGCGTTTACGTATATGGTGGTCACTTCAGACGAATTGTAATGCTGATGAAAGAACCGCATGGAAAAGAACTAACCATTTCTATTATTCCCATAAGCTTTTTAAACAAACAAGTTTCCTTTTTTACAAGAATAAATATTTTCTAGAGAAAGACAAAAACGTAATAAAGGCATTGGCGTCTCGTGCTCATAAATTAAAAACCATTACATACCCCTTGGTATCAATTTTGTTATCGACATATTTCATCAACTTCATTTTTTCGGCAATCCATTTTTCAGCAAAGCCGTTTTATATTTATGAAAAAGAAAAAAAAACTAACACGATCGGGTTAAAAAAATACGTAATTTGCTTCACTAACACTCACGATACTATAAGTCCACTAATATTGAATAAATATAAAAAAAGCTATTGAAAAAAATATTTTAGTCCAACTTTTTTACCTATTTCAGTCACACCAAAGTTTGTATAATATGAATATAATTAATGAAAATAAAAAAACTCGCGTAAATTTTCAAGTTCATAAATCGCATAAATATTTCGAGTAGTTGCTACGCCTATGAACACCACTGAGCTATGTATAGTATGTATATGTATGAATCGCACACGAAGGTAGCAGGAGACTAAGGCTCGGTTGTTCGAAACACGATAGGAACAGTAGAATACTATTACTGTTACTGACCAGTAAACGTATTAAATGGGTTGTTTCAAAACAACGAAAGGAACAGGTACAAAATGGGTAACTATATTAACACGCACGGACGTTTTGTTTTCCGTTTCGCTTTTTGTCACGCGCGCAAGCGAGATGGCAATATTAGATAAAAGAGAACGCATCTAGCAGTATAGTGCGCCAGTACACCTCGGTACATTACGTTTACTGGACCTGGGGGCAGCGGTAAAGGGATAGGAAGAAATCTTACTATAGCATATTACTTTTGTTTTGGTGCAACGATTTCTGTCTCCTTACCGTTGCCAGCCGACAATACTATTCGTCGAGCAACTGGGCCTAAATGATGATTGAT
This sequence comes from Ceraclea dissimilis, assembly GCA_963576895.1. NCBI lineage: Eukaryota > Metazoa > Arthropoda > Insecta > Trichoptera > Leptoceridae > Ceraclea > Ceraclea dissimilis. The sequence continues at coordinate 6,186,847 of OY756360.1, forward strand.
GAGATGATAGTGTAGATAGGTACATCCGTAATACAGTTGTAGATAGTGGTGTGGGGTAGTATTGGTACGTACCACGAGTATATACAAGCTCAGACAGGAAATTCCCTTTATCTTACTGCGTGTGTTTGTAGTTATTAGTGTAAACAAAAACTCGACAAAACAATACATTTTATTATGCCGGCGATCTTTGGAATAAAATATGGGTATTTTTTACGACATCCAAGTGTTTTCGAATTACAAAGGAACAATTTCTACTGCTTTGTTTTCGTGGGACGAAATATCATTTCGAATTACGTATTAGGAGGATTTCGAATTATAAATGCACTTTTGTATGAAAAAATTGTTTTGGGGGGATTTTTGACGGTGAAATTTCGAATTATGACGGATTTCGAAATAGCGGGGTTCGAATTAAGGAGGTTATACTGTATCTAAATTGCGAAGCCAGCGATAGTATACAAGCCTACACCTACGAATTATATCACCACCATCATTGGTGACGTCACCTTGTCTCGGTGACAAACACTTGAAATACGGAATATTTTTTCCCATACATTTTCTCCCACTCTTGGTGATGTCATCATCGTCAAATGTCAGTCGGGCCCAGCCTGTATGAACAATATGGCGCCGGCCTCGTAAATTGCGAGGCTAGTCGGAATACTATTAACATACAGGCCACGACAAGGTGACATTTGACGATAATGATGTCACAACTGTTGACCAATCCAAGGACATGAAAAAGATATAGACTCACTATAAAGCGAATGTAGGAGTACTCTCTCTGAGGAAGAATGTCATTATTATGTTGACAGCAATGTATTGTTATCCTCATAGAGATAGCAATTGTTTTGCTACCACCTTCAGGCAATTTTACATTTGTTTTTAAAAAAAGCTTGGTGTCTCATACATTCCTGTCAATTAGTTTTGATCAGTCTATCCTACTATTTTAATCGTAAGGGCCAATCAAGACGCCAAAAAGACGGTGGCATTTCTAGTGTCCAGGCATGAATATACTCGCGTAGGTATCGTAAATTGTTTAGGTAATAAACTACTGGACAAGTTGATATACATATTCTTGTAGTGTGATAAAAATCGAGGGACTTAATTTGACAGTTAAGATTTGATGTTGTTTATATAATCCATACGTTCTGAATATCTTTATACAATGATCTCTATCCTCTATAAGACAAGGTGGTTGAATGATTTTTGATATAATGCTGTGGGTTGGTGAATATATCTGCTTACTGTTTGAGGAATTACATCAATTGTGGTTTTACCATAGAGATAGGAATAGTTTGACAACCTGCGCAGTAGACAGTTTCGTAGGCCGACATCTTATATGCAGCGGCCGCGTGGAGTGTGGCAAAAGATCTGTTAGGGTACTAATATTTGTATGGAATTTGAACTCCGCTCAGCGATAATCCGCGATTTTATTATTAAAAATAAATTGTTTGCCTCCTTATCAATAGTACTGGACTGTCCATACAAACCCACTCCTCAAACGTGTTAGTTTTTTCACACTCCATGTGATAGATGTTGGCTTATGCGCAGAACACCAAAATAGAATCGTGTGACACTGATATATGGTATCTCTATGGGTTTTACAGTAAGAATTTTTGTTTTGAGGTGGGAGTAAGTTAAGAAGTAATTTTTGGACAATTATTATTATTTTATTATTTAAATGTAACTTGTAGGTAGTCATATTTTAAATTAATTGGTTTTAATCTAAATTCAGTATTATAACACTAAATTATATTAATATTTTCACAATATATGTATTGTTTCCGTAAATTGATGTAATTACGAACTACTTTTACTGGCATAATTTGTTGTTACACAAGTGTAATTTATTATGATAAATGCTTGTACCATTGCACTATTAAATAATACATTTTAAATCAATCCTTTTGTTTGTTTTTAATAATTGCACCTCAAGCTACACTAGAGTCTGTCAAGAAAGAGATGGTGTTGGATTAATTAAGAACTATTATAATTGTGTTTACTGGCAACAATAACATTTTTGTTGAAATATGTACCACTAAGGCTGGCCACACACGTCCCGAAGTTCAGTTCCGGAATCGACCATTTTGCAAAAAAGTTCCGATCAAAACCTCTCTCTGACTTCAGCGTCACCCCGATTTTAAATTCAGAAAGAGGTTTTGGTCGGAACCTTTTTGCAAAACGGTCGATTCCGGAACTGAACTTCGGGACGTTTGTGGCCAGCCTATGGTTTCCAAAAAGCTACATGCAGCACCCTCACCGAAAACCAAATCTTTCTTTACAGACTGTATGGTTGGCAAAAAATATTAGTCGCTCATAAGAAAGGACTATAAGCAACTATGAGGAACATACTCCACCTTAGGAAAACACAGGAATAATCACATTATGCAGAATAATTCGAGTAGGCATTAAGTTATGGCAACACAATGCATTCTATATGGAATAATGGCTAAAGGCGATCGCCATGCCTGTCACTGAAAAGTGACAACAAAAAATAAAAATATATGGAATGAAAAATTTAAATAAGGAACATCTTTCACTATTTTGTTTGTTTTCTTTTTATGCTCAATGCTGTTTTGAAATGTGAGGCTGAGCAATATTTTGTTGTCATCAGATTTTATTTCAGCATAATTTTACACAGAAGTAATGAAACCGAAAGTGGTTCGTAACGGCGAAAAAAAGGATGTAGCTGAAAATTCAGGTATTGTTCATCACTTTGTTTGACAAGCAGGTGTTTACTTTTTCAGATCAAATTGGTTTAAGACCTCATAGTATTGTAGCAATTAATTTAAGACCGTACTCATTAAATTTCTCAGGGAATACAAAGAGGTATTCGTAGCAAATTATGATAAAATCATACAATTATTACTTTACTTAATTTCTTCATTAACTTAGTTGTGGGGACAGATTTATCAGTTAGATCTTTACATGGAGACATTCAGGAGGTTATAGACACAATGGGACCTGCTACTCCACTGTTGCCAGCTAATCTAGAAGTCGATTCAGGTGACGAGGCTACCATCTCTTCAAATAATTTCTCTCACAACTCCAACACATCAAATGGCACATCCAACACATCGTTTGTGGAGGTTAGCTCATCAAATTATTGCCTTTCATTTCTCTGTGGGTTATTTTGTGATATCATTTCTGCGACACTAATTTATTTTTACTGTTCCACAGGTCATAATTAAAAATCATCATAGAAAATCTAAAATTATACACGAAAATTCCCAGCGTAAGCCAAGCTTATCCAATGTTTTGGTTCAGACTGAAAACGAAAATGAGTTTTCATTGCAGGTAGATGATAGTTTTTATATTAAAATTTCGTATTTATCTGATATGAGGAAATACGTAGTATCACTATATCTACGAGTACATACTGAACAAGAAAATACAATCGTCTCTATTAAGTTTATGAGATATTTAGTTATTTATTCATAGCGTTTCTGATACATTCTTAAATTCCAGGACTCTCATACAAATTCTCCACAAATACCAGACAAAGAGCTGAAGAATGATACAGCTGATGTCGATAATATTAAGTTGCAGGGACTTCCGTCTTTCAGAGCAGCTGTGTAAATTTATCATATTTTTTTAATTCCCTTGTACAGAATATCAATGCCATTCTTTTTCTTAAAATGTGAGTTTTTATGTTAGTTCACAAATATATTTTCAGTTTGCCACAAAGATATTTCAAAATAAACACAACACCAAATAAAAAGCAAGGAACAGTAATCAATTTAATGCCAAACAATGAAAATTATTGTAAAAATACTGGATCTAAAGATTGTATTCAGGTACGCCATACTAGTTCTATGTTTGCATTCAGCTTCAGAAAACACTCACCTCACATGCCCACTCAAAATTTCAAATTCATGCCGGGGTGCCTGTAAACCAAATCTATCTACTGAGTTTTAATATCTACTGATATATTTTACATACTTAGTTCGCACAAAAAAAAAACAAATTTCTTCCTATCTTTATAATATTTCGAGATACCTCTCCAATGTACACACTACGGTTTTATTGTTTTCGATGTAGTTCAAACTGATTCAATAAATTTTGCTTATACACTATTGAGGCTGCTTTAAAAATATATCACTCATTTAAATATTTGTCCAACAACGTTGAATAACACATTTTGCTTATGCACATATTCCAGAATTCTTTTGAAATCAAAAGAAATGAAAAAAGATTATTCATTGCAAATAATGAGAATATTTTGAGACCATTTAATGAGGAAGATAATCAAGGTAGCTACATATGTATATTTTAATTTTAATTGTGAGTCTCACCGCCTAATTCATTAGAAGCTTTTACTGTTAACATTAAGTTTTGGTTGGGGGAACAGGAACACTTAGCTTGACCTAAAGGGCAACCCGTAGCTCAACTCTTCCAGTGAATTAGGCAGTTGTAAGAAAGTAAGGTTTGAGCTTTACTGACCTTTCAATTTGAATGTTGCGCTAGTTAATATATTTCACATGTACTTTTCAGGCAAAACTGAATTATATTACTTTGACCGTGGAAATTTTTCATTCTACAATACAACTGACTATCCTCCAATCATAATGGCTGATCACATAGCAGAGAAGACTGAGAGTACTGCCATAAGATTTTGGACGGAAACTTTTGGAATGGCAAACGTGGCTTTGGCTTTCGTCACGACATTTATATTACAGCTTGTTAGGTTTGTTTGATCACACATATTATGTAGTGAAATTATACTCCCTCATGAGAATATAGCAATGTCACCAGACTTCGCAATATAAAAACTATAAATTATTTTTATTTCAGGTTTGCCTTATTCGGTATAGTCCGTCCAATGACTGCAGGCTTGATACAATTAACATCTGATTATTTCATCAAACCACTGCTTGCATCAGTCTTCAATGGCTTCATTCAACCACCGTTGATATTTGTATTTAATATACTGACATCTGTAAGGGACGTGTGCGAACCTATTGCCCAGACTTTGGGATTCTTCACACGGGAGATAGCTGTGATTTTCAAGTCATTTAGGTTAGTTGAGGTTAAGAAAAATGAAGCAGTTTCCGTGTAATGTAACACTAGTAGCAGTATTATAATTATGTATTCCTCTATAAGTTTCTGCACCCACGGAGTGTTGCAAACTATCTCCTCCTGTGTAATGTTATTGTTGAATGATCTATGAAAAATGAATAAAACATACTTTTATTTATTGTTACAAAAATATAATATTAAGTAATTCATAAAGATAAAACATTAAGCGAAAGTAATGACATGCGAGTAATACATTAACTTGGTGAGTAAATAAAAATAGTAAAAATAAGTAGTACATACACGGATATAGAGTTAAATATGTAGTACAAAAAAATGTAAGTAAAAAGTAACTGAATACTCATATATTCTTACAAAAACAACAATAATACATAACTAGCAGTCTGTACTTATTAAATAAGAATCATTGAAATAATGCTATAAAGATGTCATTATAAATTATACTAATTTAAAAAGGGTACATAAAAGGTTTTAGTAGTTAAATAATTCTCAAACTTACAATAGAATTATCTATGTGATAGCAAACTATAATAGTAACAGTAAAAGTTAGACAGTATTAAAACATATACATATGTACTACGTATATAAAGAATAAGTTACATTTGGGGTTATATTTTCTTCTGTATAGGTCTCCCCACATTGGTCTTCATTACAGGATTATTGAGTAACCTCTCCAGATACTGTCCACACTGCGAGGACAACTCTGTAACCTCGTTGCACCAAGACCTCTGGTATTTATTACATATAAACTTCAAAAACTCAATCGTGCCATCATTGACGACTTCAATATTTGAAATCCACTTGACTCGAATTGTATTTGAATTATTAGGATTTATTGACACAAACTCAGCACAACCATAAAATGATAGTTTTGGACCATCTATGCAGAAAAATAACAGAATTCGGCTTTTGGTAGAAGCTGCTTCCATCAATGGATCTCCCGAGTTGGAGAGAGTCCACAATCCATTTTGCTGGGAGTGTTCAATTGTTTCTGCACTCTGTGACTTGAACAAGAAATATTTTATTAATGATACTGGGATCAAAGTGTGCATATTGTGGTCACCAGACTTTGTATAGTTTTTTTGAATGTCAGAAGAAAAATTCACAACAGTTGAAGATTTTTTGAAAGCAGGCTCAAACATTGTCCTGTTATGTAGAGTTAGACTTTTGTGAGGTCGCTGACCAATCCTCGACGGACTCACTATGTTGGTTTTGGTTTCTTCTTCTCCCAGGATGTCGATTATTGTTTCAATCACTCTGTCATCCATCAAAGGTGCTGAAGGGTTAAGCATTTTTCTAGTGACTACATCTGAAAACTGTTGTTTTAAATTAAATATATAAGATGCTTCTTTAGAATTATCGAAGTAAACGGTAATCCAGTTGTCAATAGACAAAGATGCTCTATTGACAATTTTGTTATCATCATCCTCAGAATCTGAATCATTTATGGCAGTTTGAAGAGCGGTGGATGAATCCCTCGGTGGTCCTCCAAGTAACACAATGGTCATTAATGTAATGACTGTGTTACATTCAATATGTCGGAATATTCCATTATCTGTCATTCCTTGAAACAAAACCCACTCAGTTGGTAGTTTTGCAAGTGATTTTTCGGAAGGATCATCTCCATTTAATAATGTTGAGTGTGGATGTAGATATAAATATGGTTCTATATTAGAATGCAAGAATAGGCACTCATCTTCGTCAATTTTTGCAATGTTTGGATAGAGTCCCAGGAACAACACCGCTTTAATAACACACCATTTTTCTGAATTGATATTCAAATCTCTCATGTCACCAGGTGAGCGAGGTTTTATTAGTTCCATAGCGCGCAACTCAGCAACTAACTTGACTCTTATATTCACTACAGACTCCATTGCTCCTTCATTTATAACACCCAAATTGTAATTTGAGTCAACACATCTATCCATTTTTTTCTTAGACCACATTTGGAAAGCTCGCAGCAGTGCCATGTGGTCTGAGAATGATTTAGCTGCTAGGCTTTTCTTGCAATGGATAATATCAATCTTGGAACTGGCATGGGAACCAACTCCAAAGATTTCATTTGATGATAAGCAACACACAATAGTTAACACAGGATCTAAACATTTGAAGATACACGCATAGAATATCATCTTTCCTAACCGTGGCTCTATGGAGAAGTTCAATAAGATTTGTCCAATTTCTGTTAAGTTTTCATCTGCATCAATAGCCCCCATAGCAGTTAACATCGATACTGTGGTGTGTATGGCAGACAGGTGGGGTGGTTTAATAGCCTTTTCCAAATATTTGTATATAAACATGTTTGGTGCTAAATGCTTGGCAATTAAACAAATATCTGCAATAGGTCCTACATATATTTCTGGAACTGATTCCTCAGACATCTTATTAAAAAATTCCTTATTCTGTAGAAAGAAATATTTTCCAGGTTGGATTCTCCCAGCTCTAACTATTCTACGTTCCATGCGTGCCTTTGATATAGGTACAAGTTTTGATACTGAGTCTGCAATGGGACTGTACATGGAACAGCGAATCATCCCTACATCTAAGATGTACACAACATCGTACACTGTGATAGAAGCTTCGGCAAATTCTGTGCAAATAATAATCTTTCTAACACCATCCTTTTCAGTATAGAGTTCCTTGTGATCTATGCTTTGGATGTCGTCGTGAAGTATAAAAATTTTGTATGATGACTCGTTCAATTCGTTGCAGTGACAGATTATTGTACCCAAATTAATAATATCGTCAAATCCAGGAACGAAAATCAGAATACTACCCTTTGGCATGTTCAAATGTATAAATTTGATCAGATTCAATATTAAATTGTAGTTTATCAGGTCACCGAGTACAACTTGACTAGACTGATCATTGTGATTCCCATATTTTAGATTGAGCATGGTGTGGATATCTTCCATGAAGTGTGTTTGTACAGAGAACCATTGAGTTCTAATACGATAAATGGCCAAGTTATCAAAGAACCTGCAAATATAAAGACACAATTGTAATAAAATGTGTAATGATACCTATTGGATATCATGCGTTGAATAATAATACATAACAACTAGCAATCGAAATAAACGATCGATTTGTAAAAACATTATTAGTACATATACTTAATTATTAGTAAGGTACATGAGACACCAAGCACACCATAAAAACAAAGACATGCAACAAAATTAGGACCTTTAGGAGTTAACCTTTACGACCCTTATAACACTAAAATTACATGCATTCCTAACTGGGGGACTGGAATTTTTCTTTATAGTAGCTTAGACATAGTTTATGATGCAGTATTATAGAAAATAGTATAAACGGTGGAATACACGAAGTCTGAAGTTCCGGATATGGCTTATAACTGAAATATTTGAATAAATAAAAACTTTGGCCATCTCGAAATGACCCCAGGAGTGTAAAAATGAATAGATGAGTGAAGATAGGATATAAAGGAGTCGAGTACAAATAGATGGGTGCACTCCAATCAAAGTATGTATCAAGATATGTAGATGCATCACTCTGTTGTAAGATTGTTAATAAAATCACACATTCATAAAGTATGAGTCTATAGCACGATTCAACCCTGGAGCTCATGCTTTGGAAAGACCATGGTCCAGATATTTGAGCCAATATGTACTCAAATTATAATAAAATGTTCTTGTTGGGGGTCACAGTCAATTTAGCAAATATGTTAGTAGTAGGGATGTGAGTGATAGGCAAGTGTATACGAAATATTAATACGAAAACAAGCACCACAATACATATATTGTAAAATGTGATCTTACTCTGTGAAATAACAGTCATCCTAAACCAACTCTGAAAATAATAAAAATTATTAAAAATAAGATGCGACGTTCTTGAAGAATTATGGCACATCCAGTTGTATAACTGGATGTGCCCATAACATAGAGTAGTGGTAGTATTACCACTACTCTATTGCATCCCTCGCAGGGCAGGCAGAAACAGAGAACAGGATTACCCTAACTATTGAGACAGAAGTATGTAATTTGATTAATATCAAACAAATAATAATACTAATTCACCTTGAAAAGTCACTAGTATCAATATTAGCAGCCATAAGTACAATGCGTAAGTATGGGTACAGCTTCAAGCTCTCCTTCAAAGCGATTAACAACATATCAATAAGTTTATCTCGTTCATGAACTTCATCCACAAATATGTGTGTGATACTTTGTAGTGCATTCTTTCTGTTCATCATTACTCGTAGCAAAACTTCAGTGGAACAGTATGTTAGTAATGTTTTGTCATTACGAACTCGCTCTAATTTGGACTCATAGCCGATACTGTTTCCAATATCTTCATTTCTTTCCATGGCTACCTGAAAATATAAAGATTTTATAAGCACAATTTAAAATTAATTTTGAAAGCATTTATGGAAGTATTAAATGCTGAGATGCAATGGGCTAACTTCATGGAGCGTGGTACATTTTAGTTAAATCAATTTCTAGGTAGGTGACAAAAGAATCAGACACATAGATCACAAAGAATGTTGTGGGGCATTATATACTAGAGATAACCAGTAGGGAATGTTGCCACTTACCCTATACGCTACAGAAGCAGCTGCAAGCCTAGTAGGCTGAGTACACACCATGTAGCATGCTTTACCAATACTCTTACATTCCTCTATCATATGCTGAGGTATCTGGGATGTCTTGCCAGATCCTGGATCACCTAATATCAACGTAACCTAAACACAAATGTCAGAGACTATTTAGTATTCTAGTCTTGTTTAGTGGAAATGCAGAAATTCTGGATAATGTAAGTAATATCTGATTCTTAATATTCAAGTTACATCACATTGTATAGGGGGAATTTAGCATGACGTTTTTAAAACTTACTTGATTGGAGGCAATCACTTTAGAAATGGCACTCAAATGATTGTAAACAGCCAAGTTTGTCTTGAAATCAGTGCGACACATATTTATATTTGGGACTTTTGGTACACCAATCAAATTATCATACTGGGGACAAGTCGTAAGATCATAGGTTCCCCTTTCCTTCTTGGCAACTAGAGGACTCATCAAAAGATTTTCAATATCCTTTTGGATCTTGGGACTCAGAGATATGTGCAAGTCTTTTCTAATAACTGTGGGTCTCTTCTTTTTTTTATAAACGGTTACGTATCTCTGGGAACCTAAAATAAAATATCTGATCTCTAGAATATGACACCAATCTTCATTCATATAATATTCCTAAAAAAAATGTGTATTTTATTCGATAAAACATTATTTTTGGAGGAATAGTTTATTTACGGATTTAAATTGAACGAGTATTACAAATTAAAATACAATTTAAACAGTGGTGCTAGTTAGGACCCGCTTGATTTTTAAATCCTTTTTATACTTGAGGTCCATTTTACTAGAGAGACACCTAATAAAATTTCTAATATTACATAGATTTGGCAAGAAATTCTTATTGTAGTACAAATGTGGAAGAAAAACTCGTAAATACCGCCTGCGGCGGAAAAATCCGCCACTGCTCACTACCAGGTCTGACCCGGAGATATACGTTGCTAACCTAGCGCCCGAAAAACACCATTCAAACCTGTAGACTCCGGGTCAAACCTGGAGACGTGGCAGCCCTGAGTAGGGATCAGGCAGGCTAAAACAGACAGAGAAGAGACAAAGCAAAAGTTTGTAAAACAAAATATATAAATTGGAAGTATGGGTCCTGTGATTTGCTATTTTCTGAACTATGATAAATACATAGTATGGATGCCATCATCTCTAAAATTACAAAATAGTACCTACTTATTCATCTGAACTGAATTAAACACTTACCCACAAACTTTGATTTGGAATACAACTGAAAATTGTTGGCTTGCTGGTGAATATATCTCCGTTCTTTGCCATTAAGACATGATGGAAATTCTAGTTCATCACCAAGATTGCCATCCAAAAATTCCATTAACTTTATTAAAACAGAACTCACGAAGGCATTACTAAAAGCTTCTTTAGGACGACACTCACCAACCCGTAAATCCATGTCGACGAAACTTTAACTTGCTTTAACACAACGAAATTATTACGGGGTATTCCTTTGGAAATGCACTCTGGTATTCTAGAACAAGTTTGTTAGAAAGAGTTCGGCAGGATCTGCTTTGTAAAATAGTATTACTGCTCCGTGTTCCGCGATATTAAGTAACTTGCATCAATTTCAATTTGTATTTTGTACAGTTCCTTTCTTTTTCTACATGCGGACATCCACAGAACACATATACTCTCTCGGACATCCGACATTGGCTGCAAGTGGGCTGTGGGCACCTAACGAGGCTGTGGGGTTGCACGATTGTATTGTTGGTAGCCCTGATTGTCGAATCTTGTTATAAGACCTGTGAAAGGTTCGCAATATTCTCACATTGTATCTTTTAAATATAACCTACAATACCGAAAATATTACAGAGCGGCGCTAGAGAAATCATTTTAAAGGCAAGATGGTTTTGCGAGTTGGAAAAGAAAAAAAATACTCCTATAATCCCTTTAAACCGCCATCACAAGCTAGAAAAATAATGTTGCCAGTTTATTCTAACAATTCGAAAATTGGCAATTTTTTTTAAACAACAGTTCTGAAATATAATTTTAAAGTAGCGAAAAAATGTAACCATATCTTATTATCACATCATCAACACTAAACCAAGTTTGCGCCAAATTGACCATAGAAAATTGACCAAACATAATATGTAGGGTGTTTTGACAGGACCTTTGCAATAATAAATCAATCTCAAAAATGTTTTCTCTTCGCTAATCGTTTACGATTAGCTATATATACAAATAAATAGGGTGGAATAATTATATTTTAAGAGAAAAAAAGGTCTGGGTTTGTTTGAATTGAAAGTCCTAAAATATTTTATAGGTACCTAGTAATTCTCCATTCCCAATTACTTCGCTCTAAAACAACTTTACCGTCAAATTTTGATACAAAATATTTATTACGTATATAAAAAAATAAATTTTCTATTAATCTTAACATTAATTCATACATTTTAAAATTAAATATCTCTAAAAATGCCACGAAAATCCTACATACGTGGGATTTCAATATATGCCATATTGAAATCCCACATATGTAGGATTTTCGTGCAAGGAACTTATGCTATTTTTGGAGATGTTTTATTTCAAAATGTATAAATAATTGTCAAAATTAATAGAAAATTTCATTTTTTATATACTTAATAAAAAAATAGCATCAAAATTCGACGGTAAAGTTGTTTTAGAGCAAAGTAATTGGGAACGGAGAAATAGTATAAAATATTTTAGTACCCACATATACTTTCAATTTAAACAAGCCCAGACCTTTTTTTCTCTTAAAATATAATTACATATTCCATCTTATTTCTTTGTATTTGTGATGTACTGCCATCTGTGGTCAACTGGGAGAAACAAAATAGGTGTGAGACTTTGCTAACTGCTACAGGTCGAATAGTGAATTGTTGGCAATAAGCGGTTGGAAGATTTGAACACAGATGGCGATGCGGGATTTATATAGGAGTGGGTAATTTGGTGGAAGGTTTTTCTGAAGGTGGGGACAATTCTCATTCTGGTTTTAGACTCAGCTGAAGGCAGACATAGCATAGGCCTACAAACATTGTAATTATTGTCGTTCAATAGAAGTTATTGTGTGAAACCGTGTTAGTTATTTCTCCCACTGCCCACAATTGGAACGAACCTTAGAAGCTCCCTAGACTGGATTCCAAGGGAATGCCAGTACATTTCATGGCGCAGTAAATTTGTGTGGGCAAAGGTGAAAATTTTCTTGTTGTCACAAGAAGATTTTTCTTCGGTTGTGCGGAGGTGTTGTCTTGGCAGCTGAGCGGTCTACAAGGGGTCAGGGACCAGAGAAACCTGGTGAGGACATCAAACCAGAAGCCAAGGGCGGTGTTGGTGTTCCAAGAAGCTGGGCAAGAACTTGTGGAGACCAGAATCGGAGGCGGTTACCCATCCAGAGACGGACGGAAGACGGGGGACTAAACATCCACAGAGGGAAGCAGGTACCCATCCAGAGAAGATGGAAGACTGAGGGAACATCATCCACGTCAGTAGAAGCAGCCACAGAACTCCGGAAGATCAGAGGACTGAGGTCAAGCCAAGGGTCAACAGAGGTCAAACTGTGGGTCACAGGAGTTATTGTCGTCTGCAGAGTCGAAGATAAGTAGTTTGAGTTGTTTGTAATTGCAATAGTTTTTTTTAGTATAGTTTAGTTTAGAAAATTGTGTAAAAATGCCTGATTCTAAACCAGGGGTTGTAAAGTCGGAGCCCCAGGCCTCCGTGGCATATTCACTGTCGAGGGATCCTTCACTGTCTTTCGATCACAAGACAGACAGGTGGGAGATATTCATTTTGAGGTTTAGACAATCTTTGAGATTATATGATGATAAGGCAAGGGCCCTAAATGACGGGAGGACAGTTGCGCTATTCTGCTCCTATCTTTCCTCAGAGACATTTTCATTGTTAGTGGATCTGGCGTCGCCACAGAGCGTAGATGAATTAAAAACTGAACAGTTAATTGCATTACTGGATACGTATTGTAAGGAAAATGTATGTAAGTTAGAATGTAGAAGTAATTTTTATAATGCGAAACAGTCAGGATATGAATCTTTACAAGAATGGGCAGCGAGGTTGAAGAAATTATCAAGTGATTGTAACTTTGGGAAATTTTTGTTAGAAGTATTACGTGATATATTTATAATAGGTATAAGAAACATTCAGATCAAAGAGAAATTAATTTTGGAATGTGAAGGAAAAGAGTTTTCCGAATGTTTGAAACTGGCGGTATTATACGAAAGTAGTATAAATAGAAGGAATCCGGAAAATATTGTCGCAAATGTGAATGGCGAGGAAAATTTTTCACACCAAGGGTCAAACTCGAAGGAACGGTTTAAAAGGGAACATTTTGAGAGAAGACGAAGTGTTAGTAGCGAGAGAAAATATAACAGGTCACGAACTCCATCACCTCTTTATAGGAAAGAGAAAAATAGAGGGGAAAATTTTAGGTGTTATAAGTGCAACAATATTGGGCATTTCGCGAGAAATTGTAGGAGAAATGTAGAAAATAAGGTGAATCAAGTAGAATTAAACGTGATAGACCACTTTTCTGAAGAAAATCCGTATAAATTAACATGTGAAATAGAGAATAAAGTGGTATGTGGGTTATTAGATACAGGGGCTGGTAAATCAGTTTTACCCAGCAGTGTGTATGCAAAATATTTCAGTCAAGTACCTTTACGTGCTTACACAGGGAGAGTACAGGGTTACGCTGGAAAATCTTTGCAGGTTAGGGGAGAAATCACTGTGAAAATTAGACATAAAACTTTGAAAAAAACATTAGACCTTATTGTTGTCGTAAATGGGTCACACATTTTGTTTGGTAGAGATTTCATGAAAAATTTTGACATTTCTTTTGTAGGAATCGATAATGTAGGTAACGAAAATGTGGTAAAAAGGGAATCTACTGTAGGTAACGAAAATGTGGTAAAAAGGGAATCTACTGTCGATAATAATAATACGAGTGAAGTCAGTAACAATAGGAATTGGCAATCTGACATTTGGAGGAAAAAGTCAAAAGATAAGTTAAGTGGGGTGAATAAATTAGTAACAAAACAACAAAGTTATCACGGTTACCAGAATAAATTCATGTTTGATGAGCTTGTATGGACAAAAGATTTACATAGTTCTGATAAACATTTGGTGAAGGCTAGAGTCTATAAAAGGTTGTCCAAAAGAGTGTACTTGGTAAGAGTGGCTTCTGGAAATATTTGGAAGCGACATGTGAGTCAAATATCGCTTTGTGAGAGGGTCGTGGGGAGAGAATGGTTGAGGGGGTAAGTACAATTTGTCCGTCCGTCTGCCCGAGGTCTGATTTGCGAAGGCTTGGAGGCAGCGGCGGACACTTTCTTTGGCAAAGTGTCTAAACCAGCTGTTTCTGTGTCTTTGCAGGTAGCCCGAGATGAGAGACTTCGAGGGGGAACTCGGCGCTGATTATGACCACGGGGACTACGGCCAGTATAGCTTCCACAGAGATATGGAGTAGTCAAATGGAAATGAAATTGTATTGTTTAAGTTGTCATAGTTTTAAAAGTGTAATTGAATCAAATGAATCATATATATAAGTGTAATGTAATATGTTAGATAGGACACAGCTGAGTTTAGGTATTGAAATTGTTTAAATGTTTAGTAGGTAAATCAGAGATTTTCTTGAAGTAAGTTGGGAAGTGTGATGTACTGCCATCTGTGGTCAACTGGGAGAAACAAAATAGGTGTGAGACTTTGCTAACTGCTACAGGTCGAATAGTGAATTGTTGGCAATAAGCGGTTGGAAGATTTGAACACAGATGGCGATGCGGGATTTATATAGGAGTGGGTAATTTGGTGGAAGGTTTTTCTGAAGGTGGGGACAATTCTCATTCTGGTTTTAGACTCAGCTGAAGGCAGACATAGCATAGGCCTACAAACATTGTAATTATTGTCGTTCAATAGAAGTTATTGTGTGAAACCGTGTTAGTTATTTCTCCCACTGCCCACAATTGGAACGAACCTTAGAAGCTCCCTAGACTGGATTCCAAGGGAATGCCAGTACATTTCAGTATTTAAAGCTAATCGTAAGCAATTGGCGAACAGATAACATTTTTGAGATTGATTTATTATTGCAAAGCTTCTGTCAAAAACACCCTACGTATGTGGGATTTCAATATATGCATTACTGACACTGACAGTTCGCCGTTGTTCTAACCATAGGTTCTAACAAGTGGAGAATCTAATATCCTAAGAAATTAATTTAATTGCTTTTTTGTGTAATACCTACTTAATATCAAAATATTATGATATACTTACATTATTAGGAAAGCCCAACTGCTTAATTTTTTAAAAAATACAAATAATGGAGTTATACGAAACGTACGTAAATACTCTTGGTTTCAAATAACTTGGTCACTGGCTACATAGTAATTCTATAGAAAAAGTGTGACAAGTAAGGTGAAACGAAATGTAGGTACTTCCATGGGCGTCGTCGGGGGGAGGGAGAGCTGCCCTCCCATAGAAAAATTTGTATTTGGGTATATATTGTATATCTACTTTCACTCATTGAATGACAAAACCTCACCAAAATAACCTTAATACTACATCGTCTTCTCTTCATGATTCAATTTTCTAAAATTATTAGATAACCCATTCAGTTTCAACTATTCCAATAAAAATTTCGCTTGCGGCGCTATTTTTAATGTTTTTTTTTTCCACTCTCCACTCTTATTCCACTCTCTAGGGGGGTGCCCCCTTCCCCGACCCCCCCCCCCTCACCGCCCCCCTTTTTTTTTTTTTAATATTATGCCTATATTTTTACGTAAAGGGAAATAAACATATAGCCTTTAATATAAACGTTTATAAATATAAACACAACGCGTGCGACGTTAAAGAAAATAAGCAGTAAACGCCATCTCTAGTCTCTATGCATTTGGTTTAAATGTCATTGCATCGTCCGTCTGTCACTGTTTTGTTTATGCGAGTTTTGATTGTCTAAATTAGGAGTTGTAATTTGATGGAGTGGAGTGAGATATGGAATAATATTATGTTTCTTGCCAAATACATTACAAATAAATGGACAAATTTCCTTCCAGAATGAACGTTTTAGGAATGTATGTTAAGGTTTTCACGTTGAATTGTTGGTAAGTTTGATGCTTAGTTCTTTATTTTGATGTTATTTAGTAAGTACATGCCTATTTAAATAGGCATTAATTATGGATGTCACTTCTTTCGTAGGGGTATTCCATATGTATCTAGGAATAGGCCAGAGCGAATGTTGGCAATAGCAAGTTATTTGGCAAAAGGTGTGCATGATATTGTAAGTCTTCAGGAAATATGGGACAAAGATGATTACCAGAGAATTGCTAAAGAAGTTCGTCATATGCTCCCATATTCGCATTATTTCCACAGGTGAGTTGTTTTCTTAATTGTAAGAAAGACACCATGTACCTACACAGTTATTTTGCATTACAAAGTAAGTAATATTCTTATTTCAGTGGTGTCTTGGGTTCTGGAGTGTGTGTCTTCTCAAAATGGCCAATCGAACAAGTATTTTTTCACCAGTATCCTTTAAATGGTTATGCTCATATGGTTCATCATGCTGATTGGTTTGGTGGGAAGGGTATCAGCCTTTGTAAAATAAGATGTAATGAAAATTTGATAATTAACTTCTATTCTGCTCATGTGAGTGTTGTTTCCACCATTTTGTATCATATTTTTATATGATTCACATTTCATATGATGTATTTATTGTTGTATTTTAGCTCCATGCTGAATATTGCTCAGAAGATATTTATCTTGCTCATAGAGTTATACAGGCATATGATACTGCAGAGTTCATCAAATTAACTTCGTCTTCTAGTGACATTGTTATACTTGCTGGTGATCTAAACACTCAGCCAGAGGATATAGCATACAAGTATCCACTATACTAAACTAATATAAACTCCTTGATACATAACTAAATATAATATAATACTTGACATAGTTTTTGTGTTGTGGTTCAGTATGATCCGTGTGATGGCTGACCTTGCTGATTCATGTTTGGCCTGCAAATCTCAAGAGAAATGTACAGATAAAGGAACAAATGAAGGATCTTGGAATAGTTACACAGATCCACAAGAAGCTGTTAAATTACCACAAGGGAAAAGAATTGATTATATCCTTCATAGTTCGAAACATAACTATGAGGTAAGTTTATTTTACCAATAAGGTATCATAAAACCAATATTTTTTATTTTAAATTATGAAACGAATCTGGGTTTATCAAATTTAATACAAAACCCTATTCATCAGTGGGTATATGTAATTCTGTGTATAAAATATGTTTTTTGCAGATTGAGACAGTGGATTATGATTTACCAATTTCACATTATGTACCTGGATATAACTTTTCTTATTCTGATCATGATGCTGTAGCTGCTAAACTATTAGTGAAGAAGTTCAATGGTGAAAAAGCCCCGAATACTAATGTCTCATTATATTTATCATTACTGGAAGTTGGTACTTCAATATGTACTGACGCTCTGGTGGCACTTTCTAGAAGCAAATATAAATATTCCGGATTAGCTTTTACTATAATTATTCTACTGTCTACATCTCTGCCATTTGCTGAAGGCAACCCCATAATGGGTGTCATAAAACTATTTATGCTTTTCTTATTTTTTTACTTTGTGTTCATGGCAACTCTATGGAATAATATGGAATGCAATGGAGTGCTCTCTGCACAGACTGGTATGATGAAACTCATTGAGTATTACAAGAAACAGATTCCTGACAGTAACAAACTCCACATGAATTCTGTCCCATAGAAAACGTCTTATTTTACATATGCAGTTTGCAATACTGTTATATTATAACACATTCCTATACGTACTTTATCCAAATTAAATTAAATTTTGTGATGTGTTTTTGACGGCAATTATAAAATTTTATTATTATGAATAAATACAAAGTTATAAATAAATACTAATATTATAAACTCTTTTATTTTACCAGTTACAAACGTCACATCTGTGAACAGGATCGTGGATACAAATTGCTATTTTTAATTGATGATGCCAAAGACCAGGCAACCTTTGTGCGTCTGTCCTATGACACAATATTGGAACTTTTGGAATGACAAGCCCCTGTATTTTTAGTAAATCCAATGGAACATAACCTAGCACTGTTCCCTCGAGGGTGCAGGGAGAAGCCAAGTGGCAGTAGTATCCTTGATTGATGTCCGGGTACCTTCGATCAGGCAGTGCAGAGCAGCACCTCGAGCAATAGGTATAGTGTACGGCATTACGTAATTTTACGTTAAGTAACACAATGAACTTATATAAAAATGTTTTAATTTCCGTATATTTCAACCACATTTGATGTTACAAAAAAAACAGAGGGTGTTAGTGTGAAACAAAGATATTAAAACTTGTCCGATTAGAACAAGATCATACTATCATTAATGTAAAAGACACCTTGAAATAACTAACAACGATTTTGTATTTCATAGGATAAACAAATGTACAAGATTATTTTGAAAATCACAATTTATATTTTGCGAGAACATCAGAATTTTCTACATGTCGTAGTTGAACATAACAAGTAGTTATTCCAACGAAAGATAAAACACAAAAATACATACAATATGTGCACGTTTTATTTCGACTCAACTGCCAGCCTTCTTAGCACAGTGGTAGAGTACCGGCTTGTCAGATGGATGGACTGGAATTGGTGAACATTACTTAAAAGTGTTAAGTGATCACATTAAGCCAGCCGACGAACAGTCATAAGCCTGATGGAAGGTCCATCCTTTGCTGTGTATCGTTGAGATAACTACTTGTTTTATTTAACAGATTTATTTTACAAAGAGATTATTAAGTACACTTAAGTTCCTAGGTGTAAAGGGGTAAAATTGAATATTTCATTCCGGTTGTTGTATCAATACCTTTAATATTTTCAGTCGACTTAAAAGTAAAATGTGCCATTCATAGATGACTTTTAGATGTTAGCAAAATCAGTTGTTCAATTTCTTGCTAAATGCAACAAATGCTATATAAGGTTTCTGTAAAAGTTGTTCATGTTATCGAGTCATTAAATTCCACATTATACTTTCGTAAAAATAAAACAGCCAGAGTATCATACTATATCGCAACTTACAAATACGGGGAATACATAATGCGGGGATATAACATGTCCAGAAATTAGCACACATTTTTTTTAATATACCTACTACTAAGTTATGTCATTTATTAAATATGTTTTATATTATTCATAACTATACACACATGCTGAATAGAAAGAGATTTCATAAATAAATCTTAAACAGCGAGTTACACATTTATGTATTACAGCGTAATATTCCTGATAATATATAGGTGCCAGGTACCATGAGGTACATCTCTCTGAAATCACACTTTCTAATCTACAATTCCTGATGTGGGTGGACTTGTGAAACAATTAACATTTTTAATGCATGTTTGAATCAGCTCCAACAACTATGTATAAATTTACAAAAATATTTATTCTACTAGCGCTTACATTATGCATAGTTTATCACATTTCATAGATTTAACACAATTAAATTCTATACAATTCATAATTAACAAGTGTTACTTGAATTATTATCAGATTCGTCACTCAAAGTCTTTGAATTATTTGTGTTCCCTACAGATCCATAAGTACTACGAACTACGACGTCGGCGAAATTGGGTGAAGGCTCTTCAGCGGCAGTGTTGATAGAAGTGGATGAAGGTCCCGGTTCATTCACTAATCTCGAACTCTCATCTTCACCTCTTGCTAAATGATATGTTGATTTTCCCCGCAATCGTCTACCTAGTGAACTTCCTGTAATTTAAACAATCAATTAATAAGAGATTTCTATATAGTATTCCCTTATGCCAAGTCCTTTGCATAGTTGAACACTAGACTTAAGATGTAAGAATACACACACAGGTGTTGAGGGCTGAACAGTGAATGTTTCTCGAGAAATCGTAGTGTGCCAAAAGGCGGACTTATTGCAAACGCAATATCTTACAGTCAAACCAACATACACTGCAAGGTTAAGTATCCAGGTGGATCTCAGATGTACAACATACATTCTTATGTTATTATATACTGACGGTGAAACTAATTTCCATTAAGGGTCACTAATAATTGGCTAAGATATATATATATACCTATCACTAATACAGTTAAGAAAACAAAAAAATCTTTTTAGAGAATTTAATAATCAACATAGTACATATAATTTATTGATTTGTATAATACAATAATATTATACGTACCAACTACTCCCAAATGTTCCGAAATATCATTTTTAACATCAGACACGTCCAACATGGCTACGAATGCACCAAAACATGTTGGTGTATCATCGTCTGCTGATAGCACAAATGGTTTGTGAGAGAAACTGTAGTGGTGAGCAATGGCTGCTATGAACATCTCTATGCATATCAAAAAATCCTGAAATAATAAAGCAATACAGGTACATCAAAGTGTCTTTAGCAACATAATATCAAATGAATAGAATCTTTCAATTCTAACTTACTTGTAGTTGAGATGATATTGATTGTATGGTGTCTTTATCATCTGTATCAAATATTGCGGGAATAACATTGAAATACACCAACAGGGTAATAATACAACCTTGACTGAAAACAAACACAAATGAGGTAAATAGAGACAGGTGAGTTTCAATGCAAAAAAATAATAAAATAATAAATGTACGCGTAGTTGCATCTCACGGAATGAATTGGGCACAATTTGAGATACTGAATGATCTCACTAGAACTGTGCAAACTCTAGACTTTGCTGATGATAAACAAGAATATTCAATGATGTAACAATTTGAAAACAGATGTTAAACTAATAAATAAATACTTACAAAAAAGAGAAGAAAACAACAGCTTTTATACACAAAAACTTTCCAAGCGGTTGCATTGGCCTTAGCTCTACTTTGTTGGCCAAATAAAATAATGCTAAACAATACATGGCCACAAACTGTGAAAAGTTATTTATTGCAATCATATAAGGAAAGGCAACATTAGGTTTGAATTCACCCTCTCTATAAACTCCAAACAGTTCACATATTACAGAAATAAGTGTTGTCAGCGGCCTGATTACAGTGTACTGGAGGATACCATGCTTACACATGTGAACAAATTCCCTACAATTAGAAATAGTAATACACACATTATTACATTCATTTAATTAACCAATATAATATTAAAATGAAGAGGTCTTACCTTCCCATTTCCCATGGTGTCAAACAACATAACGGAAATATATGATGCACTTGTGGTTTCAATTCCAGGGTTGCCTCTAAATCTCTGTCTTCATTCAAGTAATTCAGGAGATATTTCATGAAGTTATATATAACAAAGGCTTCATAACATTCTCTCAGAGAGTCCATGTATATGGATTGTTCTGGAAATTCTAATCCTATCCATGCATTCACAGCATAGATGGGAACCATCCATAATATCCTAAAAACATTTTAAGTTTATTAGTACAGTATGCAGATCTTTAAGGTGCTTATATGCATTTTATAATAATGTGCACTACCTAATACATTTACAATGCCGCGTGCACACCTCTATTTAATAGGTGTTAATGCATAAACATAATGACAAAGATTGTAAATAAATAAACAAACTACGACATATAATGGACAATAGAACAATGGTGAACAAAAATGTTTATACATATTAATATACCTGATGATGTGTTTCTGCAACGAAGGTTTAGTATAATATACGGCATGTTGTGCAATCTCCCAAATGGATATTGGAATGGCTAATAAAACAAATCCACCACCAACGAGAGAGCCCTGATCTCTCTTCTTAAAACCATTGCGTATTGAGTTTGTTATCAAAATGGGCACTACTGTCACAATAACTAATGAATAAACGGCCACACACAAAGGTCTAATCCAAGACCGCCACTTTCTCAGAAAATTCCGAAAGCACTCGCAACACATTGTGATAATCTACATGTTTTTTTCATCCTAACATTAAAAGTTAAAACTCAAAACATTTCAACCCTACAATCGGCGATCAGCACAATAAATGAATCATTTTGCACGAATGACACTATGGAATGACAGTACTAGTGTTGCCGTTTCAAAATTTGCAAAAATACTAGACTAGAATATACCACATACTAGGTTGACGTTGTAAAAGTACTAAAAAAAATACCAGATAATTTTTCGTCGCCCGGGGGGGAGTCCCTACGAAGCGACGAAAGGCTCGAACTGTTGACATTTAAAATATACTAAATTTAAGAAAATATATTAGATTCTTCAAAATGGCTCAAAAAATACCAGCGACATAAGTAAATATATTAAGAAAATACTAGTTTAGTAATAAAAACGGCAACACTGCACGCAAATGTCAAATTCAAACGTCAAATTATCCGCATGTCAACATTGTCACTATTGTCAGCAAAGTTAAGGAACAGCAAAGTGAGCGAACTGTATTACGTGAAGCTGCTGGGCTATTTTCTCATAAAATTCTGCGTAGTCAATAATTACCGCTTCAGTTAATATGTTTTGTGTTTATATTTAAGCGTATATTTTTTAAATTGTAAGTTTCAATTAAGACAACGCTTCGTAATGCTCAGGAATAGTGTTAAGACTCTAGGTTATTTGAATGTCAAGGTAATATATTATATACGTTTTGGTAAATAACTGAAATATACGTCAAGCATTGAATTAGATTTCTACAAAACCCATCTTGTATTGCATTTGTAGGATGTACGTTGTGCTCATTCTTCAAAGCTTGAAGCCATAAGGCAAAAGCTTCAAGATGGACCAAGCCTGAAAGACTTTACAGCTGAGGATCCTCCTAAGGATTGGTCTGATTATAATGGCAAGTTGAAGAGAGAGAAGGGAGAAAGGGAAAGGCTGAGATTGCCTCCATGGCTCAAGACGGAAATTCCCACTGGTTTGTATTTCCTTTTTTTTAGGAATACTGACATAAATTACTCTGTAATTATTGTTTAATACCTCAAAGTCAGTCCTTGGAGGGAACTCTAAGGCCACTTTTATAGTGGACCGGTCAGTCAAAATTTTTTCAATAGGTAGTTCCTCAAATCGTTCACAGTTTTTGATATTGTCATTGCTACTTTGTAGGTTCAAATTTCTACAAGTTGAAGACACAACTACGATCATTAAATCTAAACACAGTTTGTGAGGAAGCCAGGTGTCCAAATATAGGGGAATGTTGGGGAGGGGGGAAGCATGGAACAGCTACAGCAACTATTATGGTAAATAGAATCTACAGTAGGTAGTCTTAATAACGTCATGTAATTGTTGGACATAAAAGTCACAGGTTTTTCAGTGGCTTACAGCCCTTCTTACATAATTCCTACGACAATGAAATAATAATATACCTCTTTCAATATTTGTATTAGGTATTACATATATACATATTAAGTAATATCTTGTATACGTTTGACCTTTGTTTATCTCAGTTTCTTTAGATAAAAATATGACAAAATGTAAATGAATTACTAATCTAAAATATGCGTTATTAAGAGTAAATAATAATAAGATAGATTTTATTTGTAATGTTTACCAAACTTTCCTTCTGACAATCAAGTATTTTTTTGGATAGAAAGATTATATAGGTTGAACGAAACAAATGTTGTGTTGGAATTATTACCCTGCTGATAATTTCTAATCATTACTTCTCGATGTGGCAATGGATTTCTTGTAGAGAGAGGAAAACACATTCTTTAAGTGATAATAATATGTATTTTGTCACAAATTGTAATTTCGAAATGTTTAACTCCCTCTCCCCTGCTTACACTACTGTGGCATTGACACTTACTAGTAGATAAATTAAAAGGAAAATGAATAATCTATTTTTTCTACAGTTGCTGGGTGACACTTGTACTAGAGGGTGCAGATTTTGTTCTGTGAAGACGGCTAAAGCCCCCCCACCTCCAGATCCACATGAACCCAAGAAAACTGCCGCAGCTATTGCAGAATGGGGACTGGATTATGTTGTACTCACATCTGTTGATAGAGATGGTGAGAAAGTATATTTTTAACTAAATTAAATTACAATCTTGGACTGGCCTGATTCACAGCGTATCACCTTTGTGCAGAATTTATTATTTTAAATTATACGTATATCTTTCCTAGAGTAGAAGAGACAAAATCACATTTTATAAATCTCAGCCAAGAGATTCTCTATTGCTACATTAGTGTTACACATATTATGTATGATATTAAAGGTATTTAATCGACTATTACAGATATGGTTGACGGAGGATCGGCTCATTTTGCAGAAACAGTTCAAGAGATCAAAAAGTTGTGAGTTTCTATCTAATAATAGTTATATCGAGAATATATTAGTTTCACTTTAAGACTAAGCTTTACTATATATTATTTTGTAATTTATATTTCACCAGTCATTCATTTCTAATTTTGTTTTACAGGAACGATGCTATCCTGGTAGAGTGCTTAGTGCCAGACTTCAGAGGAGATAGTGAATGTATTAAGACCATTGCATTGAGTGGCCTCGATGTCTTTGCTCACAATGTAGAAACTGTTGAACATTTAACTCCATATGTGAGAGATATGAGGGCTGGGTAAGTTCCTTGTTTTCTCAATAGTCAATCATCAATAGTATTTCCCATTATTATATTACAAAGAAAAGTAAAATAGTTTGTCATGTCGCAGAAAAGTGGTTCTTTACAATTTTGTTGGTGATTTATCTTGCAGCTATAAACAAACAATGAAAGTATTGAAGACAGCCAAAGAATGCAATCCTGAATTGATTACCAAATCTTCAATAATGCTGGGATTAGGAGAGACTGATGAAGAAGTGGAACAAACTATGAAAGGTTAGTTTATTATTCAATTGTTTATGATACTCGTAGTTCAAATGTCTGTGGATTGAGCATTGTTGCTCGCCTATAGTATTTAGTATATAGTCTCTCACTTACTGTGTATGAGTTTGTTTTTTATATTCATATGTATGTGCATACATGCCTAATTCGATAACGATGTATTCTGCACTTCACGACACAACACAAACTTTTAGCTCCCTGTAAAGTGTGGATGAAAGTCTGTACAGGCCTACAGCCTTTTTTAAACAATGAAACTGTTTTGTAGTAGTCTCACAAATTATTTATAAATTGTGCATGAATTATATTTGCACAATTTATTAACATGTTTATTATTTTAATGATTTTTATCTCATATTTTTAGATCTGAGGGAAGCTGGGGTAGACTGTGTAACATTAGGACAATATATGCAACCAACAAAAAGACATCTCACTGTGGTAGAGTATGTGACACCTGAGAAATTCAAACATTGGGAAAACAAAGGTTTGGAGTTAGGATTTTTGTATACAGCAAGCGGTCCACTTGTCAGATCAAGTTATAAAGCTGGAGAATTCTTTATATCTAGTATATTGAAGAATAGAAAGAATAGTTCTGCATAGGTAAATAAATTGTGATGTCATTCTGAAGTCCCACATTTGTGTGATTTGCTATGATCTGTTTCTATCATCTAATTTGCCTTAGATACTTGTACTCGTACTTTGAATTTGACATATGATTTCATTTCGTCGGTCATATGGCAATGCGTACCAGGGAAAAGAAAAACAGCTGCTAAATATGCTCTCTGCTAAATATGATCCAAATATTGATTTGCATACACACTGAGAAATTGCGACATACCAAACTTGTAGATTTTCTTCGACAGAAGCGAGAGGTAACTACATTCGCAGAATGTAGCTTTATGTGAACTCCCTTGGGGAGGAATAAGGATGGATATTCCGATGCTTACGAGTCGGCTTTGGCTGGCTTAAGTAGCTAATCACTTTATGCCCGGGACAATGTTCACCTATTCCGTCACATCGTTACAGCATACAGAATCGTAAGCATCATGCTTCCTCCCCAAGGGAGTTCACATAAATATACATTATGTGAATGTAAATACTTCTCACTTCTGTTGAGGAAAATATGTAATGTTTTTCCATCTGCGCAATGTATAAATATCCAGTTCAAATACCTAAACTAATTTAGGTATATCTCTAATCTTACCAAACCTTTCCAAAACGCCGGATTTCTTACAATTGGATTATGCATTTTTCATCCAAAGTAATGTTGAGTTTTAGAATATCATTGCATGTATTGCCATATTAATTATGATTTTTATTTATTAATAATTAAATAATAATTAGAATACGAATTCTTACAAAGGAGAATGGGCAAATTTGTATGGAGCCTGGTCCATCCGCGGCCAGAAATAATTTTGATATTTTCTAGTATATTTTATACCTACAATTACTGTGTAGAAGTTTTATCGCCGTGGTTGACATAGGAAGGGAGTAAATCGCATTTAAGTTTTTGAGCTTTTGCATCGTTTTAGTAAGTAATCTGGCTTAATTAAAGGGCAAAAATGAAAAATTAAAATGAAATAACACAAATAGAATATATTTATTCCAATTAAGTACGTTTACTACTACTACCATCACGGTATATCCCAATTGTTTATTGTTTATTTTCGTCCTTGACCTCATATTAGGCACCTGGCATATCAGACACATCAAAAATATACAATATGGTAAATGTACTAACAATATATGCATTTACAAGAATAGTAGAAATACAACAAACCCTAAAGTTTATAATTCAAGGACCAACAGAGTGTAAAGTGCTCTGTTGGCCTGTCGTTTTTCTTTTTATTCAGTTACAGGTTTGGTCAAATGAACAGCAGAGTAAGCGATTTCGATCCTTGCTGTTGGTGCTATATTTATTTTTATTTATTTAAACTTAAAGTAAACAACAAACACAAACAAATATCGTGGACTCTTAGGCGAATATTTCTCTGAGGAATTACTTTAAGTGTAACAATAACAGCACTTTGAGGCAAGGCTTTTATTGTGTCTTTTAGAGTAAAAATAAGTAGATTTTAGTGATGTACAGTGATCGGATGTAGTGAAAATAGTAAGATTAGGGTTTAGGGCATAAGTACTGTTTATTTGTATTATTTATCTCTACAAAACATTTATAATTAGGATCGCGTTAGTAGTTTTTTGATTATCCCTTTAACGGGCAAACATCCCTTAATACTACCTTTCCCTGATGGATTACAGCGTAACGTCCATAGTAAAAGTTAGTCCTTAGGAGGTATACTTTCATTTGACATACCTTTCGTTGATGGCCGCCGATGGACCAAAATGCCCATTCTCCTTTACATACTTTAGCCAATTATTGTTATTTGTTAATGACATACTCCTCGTACTTTAGTATTTGTTACCTATATTAATAATGTTATATATAATAGCCTAATATTGTTGGTGATTTCCTGTGTTTAACACAAAGAGACTTCCAAAGAATATTTCATCAAATGTATTATGATAATTGAATGTGTGATAAACAAACTTATGTACTTTTAAAATATTTAGCCAGAATTATCCCTACCTTTGTTACCCAGTATCACTATTAACAATATGTAAAATATAAACATGGGCACTAATTAGTGCGCTATATTTGGATAGGTTCCTGGAGAAAAACCCATAAGAATATTGCTCAATATGAATAAACCCCAAAAAGACAAAAGCCCTTAAGAAATTTGCTTAAGGGATAAAAGCCCAAACTTTCTAGTTGGATTCTAGTAGATGAATTCTTTATAAAATGTTGACGATTTTATTGTCTTCTGTCCCATTTTAGATCCTCTTATTTATTTTATTATTTTGTAATCTATGCTTGTTTCTAAGACAGTGAAAGAAATTGTATACTAATAAGATACAATTAATTTTATTTGAGCTTTTGTTCCTTGAGTAAATTACTTAAGGACTTTTGACTTTATTAGGATTTATTCATGTTTTTCTTACGAGATTTTGTCCGGTCACGATTTGGATAATACTGTAATGATATATACAGGAGCTACATGAAGTCAACTGTAATAGTAGTTTTCAATGTCCAGGCTTATTATATATGTTGTGTAATTCTGTTTACAAATTTTAATGTTCCGATGAACATTGGTTATTTATTGCACGTAATGATGTTATTATGTAATTTAGTCATTGTTTCTAAATGTATAATATATATTTTGTTATTATGTGAGATGTTTACTTTTTAAACCTAAACCTGTAACATATTCCTAGAAGCTTTAAGAATACACAACATGAGCTCTTCTAGCTTACTGTGGAGTGTGGAGACTCTAGAGTCTAGAGACTGTAGAGGATGATACATTAATATTGTAAAATATGAAAAAGTGTTAATAAGATTTCCCTCAAAATGAAGACAATCATTTATAAAACTCAACTTGATATGAAATTAGAAGTAACGATATCGTAAAATAAAATTGAAACACCATGTGATATTTTGATTGGGTCTAAAAAGAGAGAGAAATGGGCTGATAAGAAAAAAAATGAAATAGTCGTAAATTAAAATGGTATTTCAAAAACAAAGTAGGTTTTAAAGTTTTAGTAAAATTTGCATAATTAGTGCATTATTATTATTGACCTTTTTACTGATATTTTATGACTATAATCAATATCCAATAATGAAGTTTAAAAAAACAGTTTTTTTATGAGATCGATGTTATACTGTAGACGTGTAATATTGCTATTAAGTGTTGTGTTAGTAGAATGAGAATCCCCTTTTGAACATCACAAAGGAGCTATCTACAATCTGTATTCTACATGCACAGAAGGAAAAAGCAAGGTACTAAACTTACTTACTGCTAGCCATTTGCGTTCCACTGCTGGACATAGGCCTCTTCTAAACTCTTCCACTGTCTTCTCTCTTGGGCTATCTGCTGCCATCTACGACCCGTAAGCTGGACAATGTCATCAGTCCACCTTTTCTGTGGTCTTCCTACGCCTTTTTTGTTCTCCCCGGGCCTCCCCTTCGGGATTTTAGGTGCCCATTTGACACTGTCCTGTCTTGCCACATGTCCCATCCGCTGCCATTTTAGCTTTGCTGCTCTTTCTGCTATGTCGGCAACTTTTGTTTGACATCTGATCTCCCCATTTATAATTTTATCTCGAAGACTGACGCCTATCATTTGTCTTTCCATTGCTCGCTGAACACATTTTAATTTCTGTACGCTTCTGACAGTGAGGGACATAGTCTCTAGACCTTACGTGGTCACAGGTAAGATACATGAGACTTTAACTTTCAGGTTTATTGGCACCCCTTTGTTTCCAAGGATGTATTTTAACTTGTCGAAGGCAGTCTGAATTAGTCCTATTTGACGTGGTAGCTCCGTAGTTTGGTTTTCATTCCCTAGTTTTATTTTGTGCCCCAGATATATGATAGAAAGGAAGATGATTCAGATAAGTACCATTTACTTTTATCCCTTTATTTTCCCAATTGACTGTTTTAAAAACCTCTTCTAGGGCTAGTCTGAAGAATTTTGGAGAAATTGTGTCATCTTGTCATACATTTTTATTTTATTCTATCTGTTTTTGTGTCATCATCTATCTTCACATCCAGGGTAGCATTTGCATAAATATTAATATAGGTAAGTACTAAACTTATATTTAAATAAGAGGAATAATTTTAATCTCTCTTTTAATATTGAATGGTTACTGAATAATGATTACTGCGAGATCTGAGACATTTATCACGTAGTATTCCAATAGTACCAACCTATACTGTACCTACATTACATTATATTGAACTTCTTATATAAACACAAGACAATAGGACGTTTGAGTCGAGATGTGAATCGCGGTGAAGATTTGCATTTAAATACCTACGGAAAATGCCTAAGAAACCATCCTTTAGGGTGTGGACTATAGGTAGCAGGCTGAGTCAACTCTGGTTTTGGTACTTGCCAACAAGCATATTGTGTAGTTGGTAATACATCGCTGGACTTTTCGATGATAATCATGGTATTGCCTGGGCAGCTCAGCGGGGAATGCGTAAGGGATATACATCGCATCTCTTCACTCTTTCACGATCTTATGGGATTTGTATGACAGACGCAAAAAATAGAATTACTGATTATGAAAATAATTCCGAAATCTTAACATTACAGTGAATATTAAGAACATAAATGTATTATTATGTTATCATGCAATATTTTTATTGGTGAATTAATATTTATTTCTTTTTAAGAAACCAGATTTCGAGAAATATTATACAAGTCTTTTACATTTTGCAAGCTGGCAATACAACGCCAATGCCGTTTGTAAAATGTTTGTAAACAACACGCGGCCATATTTTTTAATGTTTCTGTCGCGTCGCCTTTCCAAAATTTGTTTCGTGATCGGTATTATTACATTGTTTTGAACTAGGTTTGTGTAAAATATAAACTCCTTTTTTGTGTTTTTGCGAGACATATATGATTCGTCATTTCGGGATCCTGTGTTTGGGAGAAATATACGTACTCGTTTGTGTGTAAGAAATGGAGACTTGTTCTATATTCAATTATTGTCGAGACCAGAGACTCGTGTAACTTGTTTTGTGTTATAGTTTTGTGAGAAATATTCTGGATTTCACAAACTTTAGGTTCGGAAAAGCCATCTGTGACAAATTTTGTACGAGAAATGTTGACACGCGACTGCAATCTTTACTTACTGAAATTCCTCAATCAAAAAGTTGGTGAAACGCTCTGATAGACTCATTATTTCGTATTATTTTTGTTAATGGTTCTTTTGAACATCTTTTTTAATTGTCTCTACGTAATGTTTATACAATATGTGTGTATTATTTACTTACAATAAATGCCAATGTCATACTACCTACTGCTGCATTTTAATTCTTTGGTTATTATACTTATTTCCAAAGGGTTAGTGCGCATTAATGATTAAATAGTTGTATTGTAGTGTAAAAATGGGATATATGGATATGTCCCGCTTTTGTATTAGAGTACAACTATTTTTAATCGCTAATGCGTATTGATCTATATAAAACCTCAATAATCGATTTATCAAGGCGCCATTGTTTATGTGGGCATGAAATGAATGAGAGAGAAAGCTAGATGAGATCTGTCATTTTCGTGTTTGCATATATTTTCTATGAAGTTGGCATTCTTCTCTCGTTAGAGAGTATATGTGTTCTGTGATAGGTAGGTAAATACCTACTTGGTTTGTCAAGCGTTAAGTAGATAGTAGGTACTATCAGTGGTGAAGGGTGAATTTCTACAGAAGGGAAGCCGGGGCTAACATTTCTAATGGGATTACGTCAGATTAGACACTATTATACCTATCATTTTTTCCAAAAGGTAACTCGATGAGAATCATGTTCTCAGGTAGCCTCGCGCCTGGTACCTATTTGTTCCTTATCTTTGCATTCCTATCTAATCAATAATCAAAATCATCTGTGGAGGATGTTTTGAGGGGCTTTGCCGGGTTTAACTCGTTGTTTTAACTACTTAGTAATATACCTACTTGTTATATACATAGTTCGCTTGTTAATTTACCTAATATATAATTATTTAAATAAGAATAAGTAATATGAAACATAAGTACAGGTGCAGGGTGTAGTACCTTATAATTCTATGGCAGTGGCGTATATGGGATTTCATTTCGGGGGAGGGATCTAAAATTTGACTTTGGAGGGGTAGAGGCAACAAAAATTTGAAAATAGACGTACAGTATAAAAAATATAATAGCGCCGCAGGCAAAAAAAAAATCGTGAAAAAGTGTAAGTGAAAAAGGTCGTGTCTTAGGTTGGTATTAATATTGTGTGCAGAAATACAAAGAAGAATAGCGCCGCAGGCGAAAATTTTTTGAATAATGGGTGAAGTGATGAACTTGAGTAACTTTCATGTTTTAAAATAACGTTTTTAAATTGTTCAACATTTCGGGGAGAGGGGGGGGGGGGGCTCGCCCCCCCTATATACGCCACTGTTCTATGGTGTAGTAGTACATTACTTGAAAATATTGACGCGGAGCTATGACTCGTAGATAAACTTGTACAATGGTCGTGTGCATACGAAAGAAGAAGAAGAAACATGGGCGTCGTCAGAAGGGGGGGGGGGGGGCAGCTGCCTCGTAGACGTTTGTTCCCATTTGACCAACCGTTTGTTCAACCAGTTGAACAAATGGGACTCATTTTTTCCCATCTGACCAACCGCTCGGTTGAACAACTGGGAATCAATATTTTTGTAATATTTTCTTCCCGTCTGACCAACCAACCTTCAGTATGGAGAAATTACAACATATTTATGATATATTTATATTGATTTTCGTGACGTTTCTTACCTACCTGCATACATACATACTTACACATATCCTTATACATAGGTATATCTTGTACGAAAATGTTCGTAGGTAAGTATATAAGATGTTTCAGTTATTTTTATATTATATTTAAAGGTATAAGCATGGACGTCGTCAGGGGGGGGGGGTAAGGGGCAGTTGCCCCCCCTGAGAGATTGGAATGGGTATATATTTTTTCATAAGAAGAAGGTCGTGATATACCATACTATACCCTCACGCCACCTCCCTTGCGGGGTAGGCAGAGAGAACGGATCGCCAGGCTTTCCTATCCTTACACACACTTCGGGCTTCCGTCACATTCATGCAATTCCTCATACACATCCTATGATTACTTTTACTCAAAACACGTCCGTCCTTGAGGATCTGGTCAACATGGTCCAGCCATGTGGTTCTTGGACGGTCGCGTTTCCTTACACCTCTTCATTCACCCAGGTAAATTTTCCTTGTTATCCTTTCTTCGTTCATTCTCTCCACATGTCCCAACCATCTCAACTTGTTCACTTTCATTTTAGGTCGTGATATGGTATATGATTTATTTTAAAATGTGTATGATATTTTGCACAATTATTTTTTATGAAATAATTGTACCTATATTTTTATACCGAGGTTTTATCATTTAGTATGAAAAAATATATACCCATTTCAATCTCTAGGGGGTGGCAACTGCCCCCCTACCCCCCTTGACGACGCCCATGCTTATACCTTTAAATCGGACCAGACCAGATCCTCAAGGACGGGCGTGTTTTGAGTAAAAGTAATCATAGGATGTGTATGAGGAATTGCGTGAATGTGACGGAAGCCCGAAGTGTGTGTAAGGATAGGAAAGTCTGGCGATCCGTTCTCTCTGCCTACCCCGCAAGAGAGGTGGCGTGAGGGTATAGTATGGTATATCACGACCTTCTTCTTATGAAAAAATATATACCCATTCCAATCTCTCAGGGGGGGGCAACTGCCCCTTACCCCCCCCCCCTGACGACGTCCATGCTTATACCTTTAAATATAATATAAAAATGACTGAAACATCTTATATACTTACCTACGAACATTTTCGTACAAGATATACCTATGTATAAGGATATGTGTAAGTATGTATGTATGCAGGTAGGTAAGAAACGTCACGAAAATCAATATAAATATATCAAAAATATGTTGTAATTTCTCCATACTGAAGGTTGGTTGGTCAGACGGGAAGAAAATATTACAAAAATATTGATTCCCAGTTGTTCAACCGAGCGGTTGGTCAAATGGGAAAAAATGAGTCCCATTTGTTCAACTGGTTGAACAAACGGTTGGTCAAATGGGAACAAACGCTCGTAGAGATTGAAATAGGTATATATTTTACCACGATAAAAAATGATATGATAAAACCTCACAAAAAATCACATTATTACCACAATCTCATCATAACATGAAAATCCATCAAAATACAATTATTTCACTAAGAATATTGCCTGCGGCGATTTTTATTACTTTTTTATAAAAGAGATTATTCATGCATATTATTGTGCAAAGTACTATGTACATTTTCAAGTAAACCAAAGCACATCACGACCTTCTCCACTATGCCTCAGAAAAAAATTTCGCCTGTGGCGCTATTTACGCTTTTTTCGTGCTATATCGATTTTTTTGCCCTCCCCCCTCTAGCTCCGAGGCTGGCGACGCCCGCGCCCATGAGAAGAAGTAAGTAGGTAGATACACTTCCAAGTAGAAATCTTCATAATTTTAAACGTCAAGTGTAGTGTCTATAGATAGACACTTTTATCCTCTAACTAAGAGTTTATTTTTCGTAATATTATTTTAATGTGTGCTAAAACATTCCAGGGTTTTATGTAGATTTAGAATTAATGAGAGAAAGGGAGATGGAGCTGTAGCTGTAGGAGTAGGATATATATATATATATATATATATGTTAATTATTAGTTTTTCGCATCGCGGAATATATGATTTTGATTGTTTTTCGGGTACGACGCGTGAGTTTGCTTTTGGGCGAGCTTTCGACGTCTCATGGGACGTCATCATCAGGCAATACGTCTAAACAGTACGATGTACAAGTTTTAACTGCCAACCGGGTACTTCTTCGAAGTTTAGGTTGACTAACGCTGTGTGATGTGGGTGTATTTGTCGTATGGTGAGAAGAAGAAGGCTGTATGTGTGAAGGGTGCGGAGTAATTATCGTGTGATAAGACGTGTTGGGTGGGTTAGGAGGGTGTGTGCGGGTGACGGGCGGGGTATTGTTCTGTGCATTAGTAACTGAGGGGGAGATCGGTGCGGGGATGGTGGGGGGTGTTACTCTATTCAACTCGTTGTTTTGTGTCGAATTCTGCGAAGTGTTGTTATCTATAACGGTTTTTTCTATTAAATGATGGTATGTATTCGGTAGACTACGTGTTTCGTCTCGCTTGTTTAGGGAATGCTCCTTTTTGTAGATGTTAATAGCCTCGTAAAGTATTCTATGTGACTCATTGTTTGTCCTAACCAATGTTTTAGTATTATCGAAGTCAATATTATGTCCCTCTGTTAATTTGTGTAAAGCTAGGGCGTTAGAATGCTTTTTATTATTGACGTCGACCTTATGTTCTGCTATTCTACAGTCTATTCGTCTGTTCGATCTGTCCGTTAGGACAAACAATGAGTCACATAGAATACTTTACGAGGCTATTAACATCTACAAAAAGGAGCATTCCCTAAACAAGCGAGACGAAACACGTAGTCTATTGTTTATTGTTTTTTTTTTTTATTGTTCTCTATCGTCCGTAGGCCCATTCGGGCACCTGGACTCGTCAATTTTTACAATATCATTTCATCACAAACAAAGTATCGCAAACAATATCATTATCAGATCAATGCCAATCAGAGTGTAAAGGGCTCTGATTGACATTTCGTCATACACAAAATCAATTTTTCAACATATCGTCAACGGAATAAAATTCTTTGTCAACGAGGTACTTCTTCACCCCTCCGCGGAAGGCCGTATCATCCAGTGATTTCAACTCCCCGGGAAGCGCGTTTAGCATCCGCACACTGAGACACACGAAGCTCTTCGATGTCTTCGTTAATCTATGCCTTATTGGTCTTATATTGTCTTTTGACCTGGTATTGTAGTTATGGTACTCTGAGTTCAGGGGAGTATTATGAATATTTTTGCGGGCAAAAAGTAAACACTCTAAAATGAACATGCTGGGCATGGTGAGGACTCCGAGTTCCTTAAAGGAATCTCGACAGGAATCTCTCGGATTCATACCCAGCATGGTTCTCACTGCTCGTTTCTGCAATATAAAAACTCTATTCGCGTCAGCCCCCCTCCCCCAGAATAGTATACCGTATGACATAATGCTGTGGAAGTATGCGTGATATACAGACTTTGCAGCATCAAGTCCACAGGTTTCGCGTATTTTTTTTATGGCAAATATAGCCGAATTTAATCTCTTACAAAGCATCTCAATGTGCGGAGACCATTGAAGCGTCCGATCAATTGTTATCCCGAGGAATTTATTTTTGTCAACTGTTTCTAAAGATTGACCAGAAAGTGTGTCCATCACCGGATCCACCCCCAACGGTCGCTTAAGAGAGAAGTGAATAGCACTCGTTTTCGTCATATTTAGTGCGAGGCCATTGTCGCCAAACCACTCTCTCACCCCGTTCAGCAATGTTAAGGCCTTCGTCGACGCATCCGTTTTGTTTTTGTTTTTTAGTAGCAGGGAGGTATCATCAGCAAACATTACAATAAAATTATTCTCATCAACACTGTTAGGCAGATCATTGACATAAATAAGGAACAATAATGGACCCAATATTGACCCCTGCGGTACTCCAAATGCATTAGGAGCTGTTGTAGATCTTACATTGTTAATTTCCGTTAGTTGGGATCTACTATTAAGATATGACTGAAAGAAGAGTTTTTCGTTATCTCTTACCCCGTAATAATCTAGTTTTTCTATAAGAATTGAGTGATCTACACAGTCGAATGCCTTAGAGAGGTCACATTGGATACCGTAAGCATCCCATCCCCGGTCAAATGCCTCCAATACCTGTTCCAAGAGCGATGCAATGGCATCAGTGGTATTTTTCCCCCTTTGGAAACCGTATTGCTGAGGGTGTAAGATATTATTATGGACCAGGTGATGAGTGAGCTGTCCAGCGACAATAGTCTCGAAAATTTTGCTGAAAACAGGCAGTATTGAAATAGGTCTGTAATTACTGGGATCAGATTTTAAACCATTTTTGTATATGGGGATGACTCTTGCTTTTTTTAGTTGATTTGGGAAAATTCCTTCTTCCAAGCAGGCATTTAAAATACTGGCCACTGAAGGTGCCAACTCCAATATAATACGCTTAAGCAAATGAGTTGTAACATACCACAGATCAGCGGAGTGTTTACTCTTGATCTTCCTACAAGCATCAACTATATCTTTTTCGGTAATTTTTTTAAACCTAAAAGCCTCAGTTACTTTTCTATTTAAGTCCATGTGTTTTAGAGCTGTGCTAACAGAGGAGTTTGAGGAACCGGTTAGCATTGCTGTAACATTTACAAAATAATTATTGAATTGGTTGGCTACATCTAATCCATTTGAACCCCTACACGGTAAACCAAGATCATCATCGCTATCTTTATTTTTGTTAGACCTACCAGTCTCCTCTTTTATGACATCCCACGTAGTTCTTACAGGGTTACTTGAGTTTTTAATCCTATTTGTCAAAAACATTTTTTTAGCCACAATACAAACCTTCTTGAATATCGAACTGTATAAAGTTACAAAGTTTTTCAATTCCTCCGACCCATCATTTCTTCTTATTTCGTATAAACTAAAAAGCCTCTGCCTAGATATTTTGATTCCCGGCGTAGTCCAGTTATCAAATGTTTTCTTTGTTTTACATTTACTATTTTTTAATGGTAGATGTTGATCTAGTTCTAAAATGATAGTTCGGAAGAAATCGTCAAATAGTGCGTTAGCGTCTTTATCTAGAGTTGTCAAATGATTCAAAGATAATTGAACAGATTGCCTAAAATTATCTATCCTGTTTTCAGTACACAATCTTCTAGTAACAATAGTAGGTTTTGATTTATTTGTAGCCTTGTTAGACTTTACGTGCACTGTAATAGCCTGACCACCGTGATCGGATCTAAAAAAGTTGGCAGGCCTAGCATCCTGGAATACAAGATCTGTGAACATATTGTCTACACATGTCGATGAAGTTGGAGTTACTCGTGTAGCAAAAAATATGCTACGTGTCAACATAAAGCTATTCATTAAGTCCACAAGACAACAGCCGTCCCTCGAAAGCGTGTTATTCAACAGATCAATGTTAAAATCACCACACACTACAACCCGTTTATCATTTTTGTAAGTTAATTTATTCAGAGCGCTTTCTAGGATAGGAAAGAAATTTTCAAGGGTACCTGCCGTTGACCTATAAACCACAAGAACAATAAAACTATCAAACTCTACACAGCTGAGTTCACACTGCTTTTCTATAGACAAACTTACAATATCTGGTCTATTCTTGGATTTATGACTCCTCTCTACCATAATAAGAGTACCACCACCGGTAAATGTTTTTCTACAAAAACTACTAATAATATCATAATTAGACAAAACATAAGTGGGTATCTCGA
Organism: Ceraclea dissimilis; assembly: GCA_963576895.1. NCBI lineage: Eukaryota > Metazoa > Arthropoda > Insecta > Trichoptera > Leptoceridae > Ceraclea > Ceraclea dissimilis. The sequence goes on from OY756360.1 coordinate 6,225,202, forward strand.
ATTCACTAAGCCAAGTTTCGCTAATGCATAGCACGTCAATATGTTCATTTTCTATAATAGATGTGTGGAGTTCGTGACACTTTCCACGTAAGCTTTGAGCATTCTGATGAGCAATAATCAACATTCGGGAGCCATTCGATATATTCTTTTCAGTGTGCAACTGGACTCCCCGTTTTGATCCCCGTCTAAAAAATTACTACCACTAAATAAACCTGTGTTTTCATTGGACTCAGATGACGTCCCCGACACTATTATAGGAACTGTTATTAGGGTACTTCTTCTTTGCAGTGGATATTTTATCATATACCGAATACATACCATCATTTAATAGAAAAAACCGTTATAGATAACAACACTTCGCAGAATTCGACACAAAACAACGAGTTGAATAGAGTAACACCCCCCACCATCCCCGCACCGATCTCCCCCTCAGTTACTAATGCACAGAACAATACCCCGCCCGTCACCCGCACACACCCTCCTAACCCACCCAACACGTCTTATCACACGATAATTACTCCGCACCCTTCACACATACAGCCTTCTTCTTCTCACCATACGACAAATACACCCACATCACACAGCGTTAGTCAACCTAAACTTCGAAGAAGTACCCGGTTGGCAGTTAAAACTTGTACATCGTACTGTTTAGACGTATTGCCTGATGATGACGTCCCATGAGACGTCGAAAGCTCGCCCAAAAGCAAACTCACGCGTCGTACCCGAAAAACAATCAAAATCATATATATATATATATATATATATATATATATATATATATATACATCCTACTTACTTTACGGCGTCCGTACATTGCGAAATATACGCCTTTAGAGCGTCCAGTACAATACGGCGTCCGTATACGGACGCTCTAAGGTAATCAATGTTATTTCTTGCCAGGCAGCTGACGTCATCACAGGGAATCAATATCAGCAAAAAAAATTTTGACGCCACAAAGTAACCTGCACGTACTTTTTCGTATATCATTGTATATTTTATGTTTTGAGCGTTGTGGGATAGGGGCGCTCTGTCTATATACTGTTCGTATATTTCACTTACATTCCGCCGATGATCGGGCGTCCGCTGTGAATATTTTTTTACGTGCAGCCGATGATACGGCGTCCTCGAGTTGGCAACCTCGCAATTCGAAATTAATAATAAAATCAACATTAGGATTTTGAAATGTTATTTGCGTTGTCCAGTTATGGACTACAGATATCTGTAGAATAATAATGCACAATAGGTGTAGGTACCTACCTACTCACAAACATCTGGAGATAATAGGCGACTCGGCAATATACTCGTAACATTATTGTGTAATATTGGAAAGAATTTTAAGTAATACAATAGTCGCATTTATTAAAAAAATAGTTCATGATTATAAAGATGTACTGTTATTTTAGGGTGAAATGCCGTAATTTTTAATAAATAAATATTGTTTAAGTACTTATTACGAAACAGGTAAACCTGTTATTGTATAATTGCAAATTATTTTCACATCGCGACATTTAAAACGCGTTACTTGAAAGTTGAAATAGACGTTTTTAACCATCCCTTCCCATACATAAGTACCTACTTTTTTGGGAAGGTAGTGCGTTAAAAAACTTGTTGATTTGATGTATGTATGAAATGTAATATGTGCTACTTTTTTGAATAAAATTTATTATTATTATTAAGTAAGTAATAAGGTAGGTACTTAAAAGTATATTGTTTTACGTTTTTAGTGCAAATTCTCCATTCAATGAGCAATTAAATAAAGGATCTCACGGGATCAGCAGAACTTATAGGTATGTACTTACCTATATGTGATAAATAAATAAGTGACGGAAGTAAGGAATCTCTGTAAGAATAGGCTAGTTTGGCGTTATGTACTCCATGCGGACATCACTACAGATACCATAAATAAATAAACTTTTGTTTTCATCACAAACCAATATGGTGCGATGTTTTAATCATAATATTCATTAATCTACAAGAGTGCGTGCCATTTTAAATTGTTTAGTATAATATTATTTAGATTAAAAGTGCATTCCATTATGTAACTACTTCCTGTTCAATGTCTTGGATTATGAAAAGAATCGCGTTACTGCCCAAAGCTCGCCCTAGTGGATGAAGGCAATGATTCACACTGTTGTGTTAGAAGGTTAATGTATACTATAATAAAATTAATATTAACATATTGCGTTATTACGCTTTCAATTACACTCTTCCATATTGTTTTTAAGTGTTCTGTATAAGGCGTGGTAAGTCAAAAGCACAACACCCAAAAACATTTAGAACAGTAAGGTTCAACACCCATTCCGAATGTCTTTCTTTACAGTGTATTACAAGTATCCCGTAAGTATGTGTCGTGTAAGGCAATGCACATTACACTTCTACAACACAATGGCTTGACCATGTGGATCAGATTTTCAAGGACGAACAGGGACACGCGTTCTGAGTAAAATGAATCGTCCTCTCTGCCCACCCCACAAAGGATGTGGCGGGAGGGGATAGAATAGAATATAATCTCTATAATAGAAATTTATTTCGATTAGGCTAGATTATACAAACTACTTTACAGTTTTTTTTGTTTCGTAAAATTCTCCATTGAAAAAAAGTCTAAATAATTATTAATTATAGTACATATTAATACAATAAGTCATTCATCTGAAACTGAAGGCATTCACATTATATTGTAACAACAAGTTCTAAAATAGGTAATTTATGTTATGACATCTTTTATTTTTAAAATATCAAGGGTTAAATTCTTGAACTGCATTGTACTATAGGGTGTTTCTTTTGAATAGGCACACTTTTAAAATGAAATTAAACGTATTAAAATCATGGTAATGTCCATAAAAATAGCTTCAATGGAAAGATAGGAGTTTACCATTTATGTTTCTATATGATTTTGGGCATATATGCACGGGTATTCCGTTCTAGGAGCCATTTCTGAGACGCCATCAAATCCACAAAAACTCACTGTTTAGTGTGGAATCATTGTTCCATATTTCTTCAAAGATGCTGGCGGTCGGAAAGTTACAGTCAATGGAGAGCGCTTAGGTCCATGATTAAAGACTTTTTTTGTTCCCTAATTAAATGGCATTAATGTGCAACAACTTTGGTTTCAATACGATGGCCAACAGCGACACAATCAGGTTATTACGGGAAACATTCGATCGGCGCATAATTTCAGTGTGAGTAATCCACAGGGGTGAGATCACACGATCGTGGATTGGATTATTTTCTGTGGGGACATGTGAAGTCTACTAGGGGGTCTACACAGATAAACCTGAGACATTGGATCACTTGGAAGCCAACATTCGCAGAGTTATTAGCGATATACGGCCTCAGCTGCTCGAGAAAGTCGTCGAAAATTGGACTTCCAGATTATGCTTCCTTCGAGCCAACCGCGGCGCACATATGCCCGAAATCATATTTAAGCATTAATGGTATAAAATAATCTTTTAAATGAAGCTATTTTTATGGACATTACCATGATTTTAATACGTTTAATTTCATTTTAAAAGTGTGCCTATTCAAAAGAAACACCCTATACATGGAACAGATGATTTTTAAATTTCATGAAATAACCACTGCAGTGCACTGTCATAAAAAACAAATAACTTTCGAATTGTAAACAATGAAAATGTTTATCCTTTGTTACATAATGAGACAATACCTAATATTCTAAAATAGGTAATTTATGACATCTTTTATTTTAAAATATCAAGGGTTAAATTTTTCAACTGCATTGTACTACATGGAACAGATGATTTTTAAATTTAATAAAAAAAACCTAGTATTTTGCAAAGCAGTGCACTGTCATAAAAAATAAGTTAAAATATCGAGTTTTGTTAAGACAGTAAATAACTTTCGAATTGTAAACAATGAACATGTTTTTTCTTTGTTACATAATGAGACAATACCTAATATTAATGAATAATGTAATGAATAGAACTGAATCTTTTTTCTCTATTAGTATTATCTACACTAGAACAACAGAACTATAGGTACCTACTTAGTACTTGGTACCAGTGGCGAAGGGTGGATTTCTGCAGAAGGGAATCCGGGGCTAACATTTCTTATGGGATCACGTCAGATTAGACACTATTGTACCTATTATTTTTTCCAAAAGGTAACTCGATGGGAATCGTGTTCTTAGGCAGCTTCGCGCCTGCTTGGTACATACTATACGACTATAGGGTATTTTTTTTAATAGGCACACTTTTAAAATTAAATTAAACGTATTAAAATCATGGTAATATCCATAAAATGGCTTTATTGGAATGATGGAAGTTTACCATTTATGTTTCAACACGATTTCGGGCATATTGCGCGGGTGTTCCTTTCTAGGAGCCATTACATAGACGCCGTCAAATCCACAAAAACTCTATCTAGGTCTACAGGTCTACACAGATAAACCTGAGACATTGGATCACTTGGAAGCCAACATTCGCAGAGTTATTAGCGATATACGGCCTCAGCTGCTCGAGAAAGTCATCGAGAATTGGACTTCCAGATTATGCTTCCTTCGAGCCAACCGCAGCGCACATATGCCCGAAATTATATTTAAGCATTAATGGTATAAAATAATCTTTTAAATAAAGCTATTTTTATGAATATTAAGTACCATGATTTTAATAAGTTTAATTTCATTTTAAAAGTGTACCTAATTACCTATTTAAAAAAAACACCCTGTAGTAATGGGGTAACCAGTGAATGCTGCCCGACAAAACTGTGTAAATATTTGCATGACATTCTAAATGGGTGGCAAATCTCATTGTTGAAAAATATCGTATGACGTAGATACCTACATTACCTACTCGTAGGTACAATACTAGGATTTGAGAAAAGTTATTATAGGTATAAGATTTTATTTGGGTAACTTAATTAGTCCGTTGTTTTTTTTATATTATTTTGTTTGGGCGCAAATCTTACAATCACCTTCCCAACCACTGTCTGACAACTTTAAACGTGAAACTGTGCAAACGTACGTCATCTCAGTGACAGTAGATACGTTTCTGTATCACATTGGATCAGCCTTCTCTAGAGACAAAAAATATGTAAAGAGTTTCATGGGGATCCAAGAGTCGAGTGGGGTCATGTGTGGTATCGTATGAAAGAACGTTGGAAAATAAATCCAGATCGTAAGTCAGATTTTGTCCAGCTTAAGGCTCGGAAGTCATCGAGCGATCAAAAGGATCCAGTCACCACATACCACCGTGTTTGGTATCTCACAAATGTGCTTCACAAGCAGAACTCATATCTTTTTGCAAATTCTGAATCTGTCAAGTCTTAGTCGAAGATTCCATCGGATATGATCGGAATGAGGGAATCCAAGCAGGGCCTGTTTGGGCCCAAGGGCTTGTTTGGTATCGTTTGGACCAAAAATAGTATGAGGATGCGAAATCATAAAACATTGGTTTTGAAAAGTCTTTTTATGATTACTTTTTGATCTAGCTATTCTGGCTTATCATGAATATCAAAGGATTAGGCATGGAACCTAAAATAAAAGCTTCTTCTTCGATGGCTCTGCAAATCATATAGAGCCTTGGCCTCCAACTCTGTATGTCCTCCGCAGCTGATTTCCAGTCCCTTACAGCAGATTGGCAGCGTCCTTCTTCACCTCATAGTCCTCATCCTCGCATCAGAGTCTCGGCCTGATGACCCTTCTTAAGCCATCTGGGTGTCCCTCCAATATCCTCTTTCGTACCCGTAATGGAGGCTTTCTCTGCACATTCCCGGCCCACCTCCGCCTGTGCAGTTTAGCATGTACACTATACAGGGAGCCTGAGGGGTTTATAGACGTCGTATAGCTCCTGGTTGTGTCGTATTCCTCCCAAATGTCCTTTTTAGTTTTAGGCATTCATTACAGTCACATTAGTCCTGAATATGGCTTAAGCAAGAGAGCCGAAAGCTCGACAACATTGTCAAAATACACACGGAACACTCGTGAAAAACGAAAAAAAGATATAATATGTATATTTTTCAATGAACTCGTTGGTACTTTTAATTCGCCAATTCCCTCGTACAGTATAGTTTGCAATTTAACTTTAATTGCTTAGATGATATTGTATTTCCATTTTCCCTAGTTGTTACCCGATGGCTTGAGCTGAACGAAATATGACTTGAGATCTGAGTTTCTTTTCCAACATCCTTTCATACAATACCAAACACACGCAATGCGGTGACTGGATCCTTTCGACCCCTCGGTGTCTCCCGATGGATTGAACTGGACAACATATGACTTGAGATCTGAATTTATTTTCCAACGCCCTTTCATACGATACCAATCACGGCACTATGCGGTGACTGGATCCTCTCGACTTCTCGCTGTCGGATTGATCGAGCTGGACAAAATATGACTTACGATCTGGATTTCTTTTCAAACGCCCTTTCATACGATATCACACCTAACCTCTCAGGACCCTCGAATTCCCTGAAACGCCTTACAACTTTTTTGTCTCTGGAGAAGGATGATCCATTTTTTTATAAAATGTATTGTCTCCCAGTTTACGTACGGTTGCAAAGTGTCAGATCTCTTAGTAGTCAAAATGTTATAAAATTTGCATCGATACATATAGACGTGTTAAATCCCGTGCCAAATATAGATAATAAAAGCGTGTATAATAATAATATTGTTTTAAGTGTAGTACCTGCATATTTTTTTCTCATTTTTGTCTTATTTGATAAAAAAATTAATAAACCTTTTCTAACCAAACATAATGAAGAGTTACAAAACAAAATAATAATAGTGTGCTTTTTAGCACACTATTATTATTTTGTTTTATAATTTTATAATTTTATAATTTTTTTTTAATCTTTTATATCAAATAACCTATAATCAAAATAGTATTTAAAATTTAATAAAAAATCTGCTACACCTACTAACAATATTTCGCGTACTTATAGAAAAATGTGCACACTTTTATTTTAAAATTAATCTTGTCAAATTGTTTTCTTCTGTTTTACGACTACATTCAATAATTTAAACTGATCTGCATGTAAAGTTTAATTGCTTTCGTTACTATTTAATTATAGAAATGCAGCAGTCACGTCATACAATATGATTCTTCTTCTATATAGCACTACAACCCTTGGTGTGTCTTGGTTGCCTCCAAAATCCGTCGCCATCCTCTCCTATCTAGAGCAGCGATCCTTCTGTCCCCATCACGTTAACTAAATCCTCAAGGATAGACATGTTTTGAGTAAAGGGAATCGTAGAGTGTGTATGACAAATTACATAAATATGACGAAAGCTAGAAGTGTGTGTAAGGATAGGAAAGTCTGACGATCTGTTCTCTCTGCCTACCACGCAAAGGGATGCGGCGTGAGGGGATAGAATACTAGAAGATTATTATTTTCTAAAAATGGAGTACCAATAACATACTCGTAATATTGTCTGGTCGAAATAAAATTCACTAAGTATATTTTTAAATCGTATTTAATAATTTATTATTTAAAAATACATAGCAAAGTTAAACCGATTTGCTTTTAAAGTTAATTATTGTATTCATTATTTCTTTAGGAATGCGAAACAATCATGAACTGTAAGTATTATGGTATAAACAAAAGATCAGAATGTCATCTGGCCCTAAATATGTAGATAAAAAAAAATGTGTACACGCTGAAGAATAATTGAGTAGGCAACTATTATTATTGACCAGCGAGGGCGCGCTTTTGTTCTTCACGTGACCATCTTGACAAAATGGTAAATTCCATTTGTTTAGGTAGCCATCTGAACCAAATTCAATGGAATGCGTTGGCAACGTCGCCGGACGCTCTATCATAGAATGAATGTATTTTCGCGTATATAGATGGACGCCTCAAAGTATATCCTTTAAAAGGACGCCGTAAGGGTGGATTGTGGAAAAAATACCCACCGGACGCCCTATTGCGGTTTCTAAGTACGGACGCCACATTGATAGTAAGATGTAAATATATATATATATATATATATATATATATATATATATATATATATATATATATAATAGATAATTCCTTGATTATAGAGACGGGCGTATGTGTGCGGAGTGCGGAGATTGTGTCCCATTAATAATATATGTAATATTATAACGTAGCATAGAGATTTTTTGGGAAATCCATTTGGGCGGGGTGCGGAAAAGATGTTCTATAGCTGTAGGGATATTATTAAAAAGGTGTACGCACTACACGAAGCATTTTAATAGTTCAATGTTACATAAGTAAATACTTACGAGTATCTACCGTCTCGACGAGGTAATTTTTTATATAATTTTAATTAAATGCCCATTGTGTTGAGATAAAAAAGAGTAAAATACTGAAAATTACCTATGTACCAGGCGCGAAGCTACCTAAGAACACGATTCCCATCGAGTTACCTTTCGGGAAAATGATAGGTATAATAGTATCTTAATCTGACGTAATCCCATAAGAAATTTTAGCCTTGACTTTCTTTCTGTAAATCCACCCTTCGCCCCTGCTATGTACTTAATTTAATATTCTAAATAACACAGAAAAGCTAAAGAAATAGTAATTCAAAGTAACTTTTTTTTGTAATAATAGCGGTACCTATTATTTGGCGGGCTTTTTAATTTACAGTTATTATAAAAATATGTTTTGATGTGATTTACGAAAAGTTCGCAGAGTTTGGGGGGTATGTACCAACTTAAAGTCAATATTTTTCGAAAATATTTTATATATGCTAAATAGTACATGACAATGCATTCAACCGCGCACCACGCACTATCACTACGGCAAACTTTATTTGTTCCCATGCAAGGGCGAACCACCCCAATAGACTTCAATATTTTCGTAAATTCAGATAGACGTGAAATCCGGTCAATTTTTAAAAGGATTTCCCTTTCATGGGCACATTGAAATAGGAAATCCCACATAAATATTTTAGTAAGTTTATTTAGACGTATCACGCATTCTCTGCTTCACTTCATTATCTCATGGGTCTCCATGGATACAAAAATTTTGCCCATAGAATTACTACTGCCAGCGAACAAGTTACATGAACGGAGAGTACTTGGTATAAATTTTATTCTATTTCCAGTTTCCTTTGTCCGGAAGGATCTTTAATATGACATAATTTTGAGCACTCATTAATTAAGTGGACTTAGTAAATATACCCTAAATTAACTTAGGATATAAAAATAATAATAATTTGTAGTCTTGAATAAGATATTTCATTACACAAAACATCAAAATTCAAGGTTTTTCAAGAAATTCCCCCCATTAGTTGTGTTAGTATAAATGTCATTTTTTAAAATGATAAGTTGTTTTTAAACCAATGAGAGGTGGTATTATCATTATTTGCAATGTAAAAGGTGAAATAGGCATTTATTTACGTTTTGCACATGAAATTTTGCCATTTGCCAAATTAAAATTTACGACAAGAGCAAAATATTCATATTGTCTTTTTGTCATACCAATATTTCATATATTTTCTCTGTTGCACAGATGTCATATTCTCTAGATGGGTGCAGTATTTTTTCTTTATTTGACATAGTTTACACTGCTTCCGAATATTTGTTAGTCGATGTTCTACGATGATTCAAATCTTATGCAAAGATAAAAGTTGCCATACCACAGAAAATAAATATTGTAAGTAGGTACCTGCTTCCAAGTGAAATAATCAATCCCACATACTTAAATATTTTAGTTCGTACCTATGTTTCTAACGAAATTGTTGTGCTTGCCCCAAGGAGTGTTCTTATGGGGGTAGGGGGTACGAGGAGGTTGGGCACAAAGGGGGGGGGGGCAAGATTTTTTTTTTCAAATCCATATAACTTTTAGTGCCGAAAAGATATGGTACCCCTCCCGACATCCGGAGGAATAAGGAGGGGGGGTATGGGGGGGTGGGGGGTCGGAATGAAAAAGTGATATTAGTGTCGAATCCATAGTTTTCCGCCTCAATAAGATGAATAGTCACCCTCCCGACATCCGCAGGAATAAGGGGAGGGAGTTAGGGGGGCTAGGGGGGGTCGAAATGAAAAAGTGATATTAGTGTCGAATCCATAGTTTTCCGCCTCAATAAGATGAATAGTCACCCTCCCGACATCCGCAAGAATAAGGGGAGGGAGTTACGGGGGGCTAGGGGGGGGGGGGGTCGGAATGAAAAAGTGATATTAGTGTCGAATCCATAGTTTTCCACCTCAATAAGATGAATTGTCACCCTCCCGACATCCGGAACAAGGGGAGGGAGTTAGGGGGCTGGGGGGGGTCAAATTGAAAGAAAAAAGTTTATTTTATGCAGACCCACCAAAAATGTTGCGAGTTTTAGCGACTCTGCAGTACTTTGACTAAACATGATTTTGGGTTCCACTGCCGACCTACTTCACCATCCATACACAAATTTTGCCGTTGCGAAGCACGGGTAATACAGCTAGTACTTAATAAATTTAATTCTTGGACTCGTGAAAATGCATTTTATATTTTTGGAAATGGATAGTGACGTGGAAACGGAATAAATGTTAACAGGATTTTCTTAATCTCTACCTGCTCGTGGAGCACATTTAGTAAATGCATTATAAATAATTAAATACCTATAGCCCAGTAAAACGAGATATATAACGTAAATAATTCTCGGAAAGCTGGAAACTGTTTTAATCTCTTCATTAACATCCAAAGAAGGTTTTTTGAAGTTTGCACCAAATTTGCGCTTGTGCTAAGTACAGGGTGACCCAAAAACCGAAACATTTTTGTATTTTTTTCAGTTTTTCACTAATAACTTCTAAACGGTGCTTTCTAGTAAAATATTGTTTTCTCATAAATGAAAGTACGTAATATTCTGCGTCGTTTGAGCATAAATACTCTTTTGTACATCAAAAAATAATTATGATACAGACACTGCCAATTACATATTAATTTTCTCAACAAATTGAAATATTCATATTTTTCTCTTTTGTTGTTGAATATCTCCTAAAATCAGGTATTAACGGCAATATTTCACTAAACATATTTAATGGTGGGTCAGTTTTCTCTAACTTGTGATTAAAACTTTACACCTGCAGCGCATACTTAAGGATTTACAGGTGTTGCAAGAGAGACGAGTGAAATAAAGAAATTTATTAAATGATAGATTTAGATATATAAAAGCAAAGATAATTTGAATTTTACTCTTTCATTTTGTTAACCTATAGGTTAACAAACCTATAGGTTAACAAAATGGAAGAGTAAAATTTAAATTACCTTTGCTTTTACATATCTAAATCTATCATTTAATAAATTTCTTTATTTCACTCGTCTCTCTTTAAACACCTGTGCATCTTAAACTATGCGCTGTAGGTGTAAAGTTTTAATCTCAAGTTAGCAAAAATTAACCCACCATTAAATATGTTTAGTAAAATATTTCCGTAAATACCTGATTTGAGGAGATATTCAACAACAAAAGAGAAAAATATGAATATTTCAATTTGTTGAGAAAATTAATATGTAATTGGCAGTGTCTGTATCATAATTATTTTTTGATGTACAAAAGAGTATTTATGCTCAAACGACGCAGAATATCACGTACTTTCATTTATGAGAAAACAATATTTTACTAGAAAGCACCGTTTAGAAGTCATTAGTGAAAAACTGAAAAAAATACAAAAATGTTTCGGTTTTTGGGTCACCCTGTACTTAGCACAAGCGCAAATTTGGTGCAAACTTCTAGAAACCTTCTTTGCATGTTAAAGAAGAGATTAAAATAGTTTCCAGCTTTCCGAGAATTATTGACGCTATACCCCCTTTTCTGATGTTTTTACACTGGCCTACTATAATAAAAGCATTTCTTTGATATGTGAAAATGGATTTTCAGAGTAGGTATTATTGGATTCGAACATTTTAAGGGCTTGGCACCAGGAATGACGTCACAGTCTTTTCCCACGGCATTCAGGTTCAAAATCGCGTGACAATCGCATGAGAAAATGGTAAAAATAGCGTTTTTTCCATTTTTAGAGTTAATTTTGCGTCTATCAAAAAACTTTTACGGTTATTCCCTAGATTTTAATGCACATTATCAGTATAAGAAAAAAAATACTCCGCGACTTTCGGGAAACGAGTTTCCGTCTTTCGCAAAAAGATCAGAAGTGTTTTTAATTTTTTTTTTTGAGAAATCTATACAAGATATAAAAAATCTATTACGATTATTCCCTAGATAAAGGTTCAATGCATCTACCCTATTTTATTCCAAAGCAAATTTAGTAACGGTTGTATAGATAGAAGGTCTCCCGTTTTTAGAAAATTTGGAAATGTCGGTATGCATACTATTAAGCTATGAAAATAATGCATTTAATTAAATAAAAATAAGCCGTGGCCGTTAATTTATGCCTAGTTGAAATATCGGATAATCTGTTTATTATAATCCATGATTTATTCCGAATAGTTTTTATTAACACACAATCCATCCCTACTATTATATCAGTAATTTGAAATTCGGATAATACTGGATATGTTTTAACGAAATGTATGAAAATAATTTGATTCATCATCATCAATGGCTTTACAGCCCGTTATGAGCCTTGGCCTCCTCCAGCATTCGCCTCCATCTCCATCTCCCCCTATCTTGGCATGCACTCCTCCAGTCCCTAATGCCAGCTGCATCCACATCCTTCTGTACTCCATCCATCCAACGGAGTTTGGGTCTTCCAACACTACGCCTACCTTGTGGCCTTGTATGGAGGTTTTTCTTTGGCACTCTTTCCTCATTCATTCTCTCCACGTGCCCAGCCCACCTCAGCCTTCCTATTTTGATACATTTTATAATGTTGGGCTCATCATACAGGTTGTAGACTTCTTCGTTGTATCTTATTCTCCAAACTCCGTTGTCTCGCACGGGTCCAAATATCTTTCTGAGTATTTTTTTTTCAAATATTAGAAGGGAAGTCCCGTCCTTTTTACTCAAGACCCAGCATTCGGATCCATACATCAGTACCGGTCGCATAAGTGTCTTGTAGATAGTGACCTTTGTTCTTCTCGACAACACTCGGGAGGATAGATGCTTTCTCAAGCCAAAGAAACATTTGTTTGCCATGAGGATTCGGTGTTTAATCTCAGTGGATTTGTCGTTCAGATTGGTCACTATTGATCCTAGGTAAGTGAATTTGTTTACGCGTTCTATTGTGTGGTTGGCTATGTTGATTGTGGTTGGGGTCTGGTCGTTTGGAACAGTTTTGGTGACTGGCATATATTTTGTCTTATTGGAGTCCCATTTGGTTCGTAGTTCTCTCCAGTTCCACAAATGTCTCCGTCATTGCACGTTGTGATCTACCAATTATATCTATATCATCTGCATATCCCAGTACTTCACTTGATTTATAAAATATTGTCCCATTCGTTTGTATTCCAGATTCTCTCACACATTTCTCCAAGGCTATGTTGAAGAGTAGACAAGCCAGTACATCTCCCTGGCGTAGGCCGTGCATTGTGTAAAATGGCTCAGAGGTGTCGTTTTGTATCCGGACTTTACATTTCGATTGGGTCATAGTGAGTCTTACCATTCTGATCAGTTTATTGGGAATACCTAGGTATTTCATCGCCTCATAGAGATGCGGACGGTTAATGCTGTCATATGCAGCCTTAAAATCAATGAATAGGTGATACGTGTCGATGTTATACCCCAGGGTTTTTTCCAATATTTGACGGAGAGTGAATATTTGGTCTGTAGTGGATCTGCCTGGACGAAATCCGCTTTGATACTGGCCTACCAGGTTCTCTGCATACGGCAGTAGTCTGGAGAAGAGTACACTGGCAAAGACTTTATATGATGTGTTCAAGAGGGTGATACCGCGGTAGTTAGTGCATTCCATTGCATCCCCCTTCTTATGCAATGGGCATATTATCCCAATTCTCCAGCCATCAGGCATAGCCTCGAGGTTCCAAACCTTCTCTACGATATTATGAAGGATTTCAGTCAGTCCAGCTCCTCCATATTTCAGGAGTTCACTTCTCATCTATCTGGTTCCGAGTTATTTCATCTGGTGACTTCCAAGTAGCTTTGTGTATTGATTTATGTGGAAATAGTGTACTTCCAATGACCATGCTATGTGACGCTGCAAAGTCTATCAATATATTGCCATTATCATTATTATCATTGTGGAGACTGTGCATACCTATAGTTGGCTTGTACATGCTGTCATTTCCCACTTTAGCATTTAGGTCCCCTATAACAATTTTAATGTCTCCCTGGGGGCACCTATCATAGACCCTTGCCAAGTTATCATACCATGCATCCTTCTCTTCCTCTGTACTCTCCTCTGTAGGAGCATGTACATTGATTATAGAATAGTTGAAGAATTTACCTCTTATCCTTATTGTGCACATACGCTCATCTATCGCGTTAAATTTTGTGACAAGGTGTTTTACTCTCTTTGCTACGACGAATCCTGTTCCCAGAATATGATGCTCGTCGTGACAGCTATGGTATATGTCATAGTCCCTTTCCTCGACAACTCCATCCCTCAACCATCTAATTTCCCGTACTGCTGTTATGTCTGCCTTGTACTGTGACAGTTGTTCTGTTAACAATCGTATTGCAGCTGGCCTGTAAAGGGATCTTACATTCCAAGTACATAGTCCAAAATCATTGTCCGTTTTTTGGTTGCCGGGTCCATTCCGTTTTCTTGTTGGTGTCCGAGGCTCAGTTAGAGGTTTCCTAATAAAGCCGTTTTAAAAGGAGAGGTTATTAGCCTCTCGCCCAACCCCCTACCAGGAGGACCAGGGTTTTCTGTCGGGGTTTCCGTCCCTTGGCTGGGGGGTTCCGGTTTTGTGGCGCCGGAGACTCGCCATTCACCCTCTCCTATCTGCTATGGCACTGATGTTGATATGCCAGTGACCACATTGCCCAGGGCTCACGGGGCTTAAGAGGCCACTCGTGGACGCTAGGAGTAGGACTATTGGTAGTGTTGCTGATGAAATGCAACTGTGGCGTTACACGGTATTTCAGTGACACATTTTTTCCAGCAAAAAATGCACCTCCGTGACCCTACCACCTTTTGAGAAAATAATTTTATTAGATACTTCGGTAATCAAAGGTTTTTTAACGCTAAATTATTCGGTGATAGACGAGAGTGTAAGATGAATGCTTAAGACAATGAGATAGATGAACGAATTAACCCGCGTACCTAATGTATCTATCTTAGTAATTGGCGTCTCTGTGATCTCTGTGGTTTGGCGAAAAAATTCAAAAAAAATTCATAACTCGAAAACTACAAAAAATCGCTGAACATATATGGGGGTTAAATCGATAGGTATTGAGGTCCTCTATCGTTCTGCTTCTGTTGATCCACTGGTTGTGTTACATCGTGTATATTATATTCTATAAAAAATATAAAGGCAACATTAAAATTATTATCAACCTATAATATTAAAGAATAAATAGTTACCAAAGAGAATATATCGTATCGTACTAGGTGGGCACTGGGCGGGTATTCTGTACTTGTGCGAAGTATTTGGTAAGTTATTCCGAATTCTTCCCATGGTTCTTATATTTCTTTATGGTTTCTCATTAGCTGTGTCGGGGTATAAAATACGATCATTTTATTTTCTTGTTCACTGTGTAAAGTAAACAATAAGATTAGGTACCTAAACGTTGAAATTTCGTCGAAGATCTGCTTCTCCTCCGTTATATAAATAGGTATCACCCTACCAAACCCTTCCCAAGAGTTTGAGAGGCATAATACATCTGTACGAATTGAATGGGCCGTCTTCAGATACCTGTCCTGTATTATACTCGTAGGTATAATAATCACATACGAAAATTAATTTAAATTTATTATGGTCTTCCTTCTACCATTCGCACTGCGGAGTCAGTGCACTCTTTTACGAGAGCGGTGAGAAATCGCATGTTGGTGTCAAATGCAGCATCTGAACCTTAGGACTAAATTGTAGATTTAATTATATATGTTTTTATGCATGTATGCATTCTGTTTCTTATTTTTATTTTTTCTCACATATCTATGTAGGTATATATTTTCTACACATACTTTCATTCAATTTCTATTTTTTCCTTGGGGTTAGTTAGAAGAAATCGCAGTTCTGCTATAAGTTCGCACTAGTGAGCAACGATTTATAATCTGTATTATGTCCATTATTTATGTTTATATGTATTTTTTGTTCGCTTAAAGATTAAATAAATAAATAAAATAATTAAATATTCTGCGGTTATTGAATGTAAATTGAATACTTCTTATATTGTATACACATCGGTAGATACTAGATAGCTATGTATTTAGAAACATATTTTGTGAGATTTATCCGCATAGGTATCTACCTACGTAAATTATTCTTTAATTATAGTAATGTTCGTTCTTTGTGGATGGATCGCTGCATAAAAAAATGAAGGGGTCATTCTATATCAGATACCTACCCGCAGTGAACCCGACTTTATAACTTCAAAAATGTACTTGTAGAAAAATGAAGTGATTATGTACCTAATACTTTTTCCAAAAAAGTTTACAGTAAACAGCCTATACGGTAACTACATATCTATACGGTAAGGTAACTACATATCATTTTAGGGAGATTTCAAGGAATTCTACCTATTCGTTTCTCCCGTGATATCGCAGAATTGAAAAATTAAAAGAAAGATCTAGTTAAGTAGTTACCGCATAGGTACTACCGTGTTTGTTGTCTTAGAAAAGTGCTTCACGATGCGAATAGAACTCACATCTTTTTTTCAAATTTCTAGTGCTTAGCTACCCATACATATTATGAGTGAAATGAAAATAGTTTGATTAGGTACTTAGATAATCAAATAATTAACCACCTACATACATACATACTACATCATCACTTGGAATCTACCTATGCCTGTGGCGTACCAAAGGAATTTTTATCTTTCAATTATAATTTAAATATTGTATAGAGACCTATGATGTCTATATAAATTGTATACGTCTCGGGTTTCTTGTCTCAAATATTACTCAATGCTGCATTAAACATATATTTATTTAGGTTGGGCTGGGACTTGTGAGGTCTCATTGCTTCCAAAGAGTATAAATATTTATTTATTTATTTAACATAAAATACATTTACAATTTACAATTATTAAATACATGGTAAGAATATGATTAGCAATGATCTTGTTACTCCCCGGATATGAGTATATTACTCGTGTTCCGAGGAGGAATATGTATACCTACACACTTATAAAATTATCTAGGTATATGTGACACTAGGATTAGGGATGCAGTGAGTACAGAGCAATAGTTACAATGGACATTGCACAAGTTACGATCCTGTGATTTTGAAGTTGTTCATCCTTTCGGAATTATTTGCGATTTCCCAGGCGTTGTGTGTTAACGACTTTACTGTATGTATATTAGGGTGTCCCGTAAATGAAAATTTTAAAATTCCGTTTTACGATAGCACGGAAAACTTGGGCATGGACGAGTAGATTACGGGAAAAATAATAAAAAAAATCTTGGACATATGTTTTAGACCTCTACCGGGGCCTGAAGTTCTGAAAAAATAGCTATTTTCTACTGAAACTTACCTTAATACTCTGTGAATAATGATTCTGATTTTTGTATCTGCAAATATTCAGACTTTGTGAAAAATATACGAATTTGATGCTGGCTTGTATTTATGCAACTAAACATACCCTTAACGTTCCTCGTGGGAACACAGAGAGGTCATCAGAATTCATTACTAAGAGAGTTTTTCAAACAGTGTGATTACGCATTTTTACGTTATTTCTGATGATCTGCTATAGAAAATCTCTGTCTTAGAAAGGATTCAGACTTAAAGAGGGTCTTTTAGATCATTGATGGCCCTGTAGAATGAAAAAAAGACGCTATTATTGGTCAGCAATCATTGATCTACTTCTTTTTTTAAACTAACCAAAAAGTAGGTGATGACGTTATAACTACAGAGCCAGCTATAAAAAAATGCTACAAGTTTAATGTCAATTAAGAGAAAAGGTACTGGATTTTGATTTATAATACGTGATGGATGCTACTAACACTTCAATCGAAACCTAATTCTTGTACGATGTCACAATATAGTGATGGAATTTTTGAGATAGAAGAACATCTCTATTGTAACTTTTAATTACTTTTGCGGTTCCGCAACATGCAGAATATGGTCCCTTCTGAAAATTACTATGGTTGTGATCGATAAAAAGAAAATAGATAGAGCAGTAGAATTGTCAAGAGGGTGTATGTAGAAGGGAACAATAATTATATGATGATAGAACGTTCACCATCATGGTTGATGAGAAAATACTCTTCTAATTATAAAGAAAATCAATAAAAAATAAAATGTTTGATCTAATTAGAACAAGGGTTGATGTATTACCTATATAGAATATGTATGTGGAACATCTCATTCAGAATATGAGGTGAGACACTGAGGTAATTGTTAGTTTCATGGTACTAGAAGGGTGGTGTTCTTAATGTCTTCATATTTACCTAGGCAGGCTATTGCAGTGGGTTTATATGCAATTTCAAGCAAGAGAAACCTCTGACCATCCATAAGAATACCTTTTCAACTTCATTCCTCTCATCTTCAGACTCTCACAATTATTGACCTGTCGAAAAAGCTCTCATTGGTAACGAAAATAATTTTATTTAAGTTTTACACTACTGACTGGAAATCTTCACAAATATTTATGGAATGCAAAGAGTAAGAAACGTCCTAACGAGCATCTGTAGAACTAAAATTCACTAGCTATGAAATTGGAACACAACATTACTTTTCTTGTTCTGAGACTATATATACGTAATAGAAATCATTCTGAAAATTTTCACATCTTTGAGGAGTTCGTAGTGAATTAAATAACTTTTTTGGTTTAGAATTGAGTAGGTATATAGTAGGAATATCAAAATAATGCAACCCCCGCATTATACCATACCTCTGATAAAGAATTGAATTATTCCAATTAGTTCAATTCTATTCTAAAACATACCCGAAGCAAAACTTTTTTTCTTACTTTTTCTCTCAGACAAGCAGTGGAATACTGTATGACCGAAGCTTCTCAATACATTCTGAAGCTTAAAAATCTAGACATGGATTCACATAGTGTAGAATTGAACCGATATGTAAGATGACTTAGTTTCAGTTGTATAATTCAGTTATAAGTTCAGTTCGGGGTATTTCTAACAAAAGTGCTATTATCTATGTATATAATATGTCCTTTATTTACTTTGATAATAGGTTTTCATGACTAATATTGTTGGGTCTTGAGTTTAGCAATGGGTATTTTTGATTTTATTTGAAAAAATACGTAGAAAATGACGAAATATATTTGTATGAAAATATGTACCTGAAACAAATCTTCAGGGCCTGGTAGAGGTCTAAAAGTAGTATCAAAATTAAAAACTAAATATGCAGTCTGAAACTACTCGTCAATGCCCAAATTTTGAGCCCTGTCGTGTTTCGATATTCTTAAAAAAAAAATTCTCCATACATTGACGGGACACCCTAATGTATATATAACCTTAATGGAGACGCTTTAAGAAAATTTATCCTCTGTAGAATGCTCATTCTTTTTTATTCGATTTCCAACCTTAAGACATAAATATGGAGCATCCGGTTGAAATATTGTTGGGAGAAAATCTATTACAGACGAAACGCATAAAACCTATTTCAAAAACACTGTTATGAGTTCAGGAACATTCCTTTATACGCACCGCACATACACCTACTTAGAAAATATACCAGATGGCAGATACCTAAGTATTTACAAAATAGTATATAGCCAGATCTTGTATATTATAGGTTTGTATAATATAGGATGATATGTTACATTTTGTGGTGAGAAATAATTATTTATTCATACTAGTTTCAGTTGTATGTAGCATATATTTTTTAATGATTTATTCAACATATAAAAATTACAAAAATATCTTATCAATATTTGCCAAACTGCAAAACAGATTGTTGGCAGTATTATATAGGTTGTTCTTATTTAGGTAAATTATACATACATTATATAAAATTTTCTATAAAATATCTAGTTTCTGTACGAGAGGAGGTCTAGTACATTCATCCCTCGTCATGTTGCCACTACTTCCTGTAGTGAATGATTGGCTTCTACCCACAATACGATGGGTTCCACTATTACTATCAAAATAAATAAATAAATGGTTTGTTTGACATATCTTCTTTGTTGTTATTGTTTATTGTATCGTGTGTGCGTATGTATGTATTTTTTAATTTTTGTATTGCTGATATTGTTGGAAACGAGCTTCCCCTCAGAGCACGAGCTTTGCTCAATTCTGAGGGGAGATTTTATCTATATATATATATATATTTGTTTATTTATTTGTATCATATATGTGTCTTTTTGAGTTTGAAAAAATAAATAAGTTATTATTATTAAAAAAAAAAAAAAAAACTTACTTATATTTATTCTGTCCCCGCGGAAATCAATTATCTCCATCTGCTTAGCAGTGAGCCTCAAAGCTCTTACGATAATTTATAATGTCGAAAAACAAATTGAGCGTGTGCGATACTCAGAAGTCTAGAGTCTCCGTCCGGAAATACATACTCATACAAAATATTTAGATTATTAGTAATTTGTGCCTGAAGCAAATATATACATTATAGGTACGATGTAGGCACGTTTACAGACATATTTTGTATGTTCAATTGAAATATTTTTATACAAAACATCAGTCAAAATTACATAAAATTATATGCATACGTTGACAATTCGTGACTCATATTCATTGTCGAAATATATACAATATTAGACTTAAGTAATACATACATATTATACTATTGAAGACATTTCTTTAGATCAGTTTAGTACATAAGTCCTTTCTTCTTTCCATCACAGACGTAAAATATTTCATCAACTCGTTTTGTATTATTAGAATAGAAATATCTGAGAAATAAATTTATTGTCAGGCCACCCGATTCAATACAATTTTATTATTGTATTAATTTCAATGACAAGGAACATGCCTTTGTTGTTTCAAATAATTTGATTTCACGTGATAAAATATTGAAAGGGAAGTATAATATAATGAAGTCTCCACGGGTAACAGAGGTACAAAAATATCTAATGACTTACACTGGAGCTATTATTGTGTACGGGTTGTGTACATTTGTATTTCGACATTAAAATCGATAATGAGGACCAGGGGAATTTTAAGATCTCTTTTATTACCCTACTTACACAAGACACAATTAATATACGGGTGTTTGAAAGATGGATGTATATATCTTCAGGGGTGATAGTAGAGGTCATTTGGGATCTTTTGAGATAAACTTAGCTTAGTCCAAAGTCGCACGGTTCTCGAGTTATTCGAGATTTTAACTTTTTATCGAAAAACCCCGAATTATCAAGATTTACCCCAATAGTTTCGTAAGTATAGGTACCTACTCAGTTCTGTAATTATTTTGTGTTTCTTGAATATGTGTTTGGTCTATTAAACTCATTAGTTTCAATCTAAAGAAACAATAATGATAAAAAATATCGAATTAAAGTTTCGATAAATAGTTATTTCAAAAACGAGTCACGACTTTAGGTGAGATTTTCCTTAAGAAGAAAATTGCCTTAAGATTCAGAAATTTGGAAAAAACTTCTCTGATTTATGCTCTTTCAAATGATGTACAAAACTTAATAATAAAACATTAGTTTCATAAAGATATGATACAATAACGTCATGAGATCACTACAAATTAAAGCAAACTTCCATACAAATTTACCATAGGAACAGGTTGCATACTGAACAATACATTTCTTTCGATTTCATGTTTTCAAACATGTATGGAAATTCTCTTAAATTAGCAGTGATATCTTTGTGAAACTAATGTTTTATTATTAAGTTTTGTACATCATTTGAAAGAGCATAAATCAGAGAAGTTTTTTCCAAATTTCTGAATCTTAAGGCAATTTTCTTCTTAAGGAAAATCTCACCTAAAGTCGTGACTCGTTTTTGAAATAACTATTTATCGAAACTTTAATTCGATATTTTTTATCATTATTGTTTCTTTAGATTGAAACTAATGAGTTTAATAGACCAAACACATATTCAAGAAACACAAAATAATTACAGAACTGAGTAGGTACCTATACTTACGAAACTATTGGGGTAAATCTTGAGTAATTCGGGGTTTTTCGATAAAAAGTTAAAATCACAAATAATTCGAGAACCGTGCGACTTTGGACAAAGCTAAGTTTGGCTCAAAAGATCCCAAATGACCTCTACTACCGCCCCTGAAAATATATACATCCATCTATCAAACACCCTGTATAATCATCAATTGTCAATTTTACACGCTAACTAATTTTTAGTCAGTCTCATAGATATTTATAAACACGAGTTTAAGACGTAAAATTAAAATTAACAAATGATAGCGGAAAACTGATACGAATCATAAAATGATTGATGCGCAGTTGTATAAAGTTAGAAGCTTCAAAGCAGAAGGTGCCAGGTTCGATTCTATGTAGGTACTGATAATATAAACTCTCAGCGTACCCCGAAGGAAAAGTTTAAAAGCACGCGTTATTATGTGAACGGTTAGAACAAAAACCACACAATATTTCTGAACCTGACGCCCGTCATGTGAACATTCCCTAAACACAAGTAATTTGAAGTCATTGAAGACTGTTTGATGAAGTCGTGCGTGACACGCAAAATGTACATCGTTTATTGTATATTTCCAAGATGACAGAAGGTATATTATAGATAAGGCTCTATTGATAGGTCAACGCTAATAACATGAGAGTTTAGTTTTTAAAATTAAGAGAAATGGAAATATTGGGTGGAATTTATTGTAATAAGACGAAGAAGAATAAGAAGCGGGCAAGTCGGGAAAGGGGGATTTGCAAATTGAATTTTTATCCTGCATGTAATTTTCTGAAATGTTAGTGTATGAGTATATGTGGCCTTTAAATTATCTTGTACCGCGAAATGAAACGATGGGGGAAGAAAGAATTGCCACACGGTATGAGGGGGAAGTCGAGACGATGGGATAATATGGAACAATGAGGAAAATGCATAATACTTAGATAATTCAAAGCAATTCATTACACGTTGAAAATGTTAAACAAATACTATATAAAGAAATTGAAAATCATACATACTATATCGGCAAACATAGGTCAGACCTCTTACGTGGAGAAAGGTCTTTAAATGTCTTTCTTTTGAAACATGAGGAGATTTGTGATTTTTTGTAATATTGATGGTATCATCATACATTTATATAATCAGGAATACGTTTTGGTATCTGGAATTGCGAAAGGTTTTTTAGATCGATTTATATATAAAAAATATTTCATACAACCCTTGAAAATACTGACGTAATTTATTGGATTTATAGTTCTAACCTGATAAAATAATGTTTAACATGAAACATTGTCAATATTAGACAAGATTTTTCATACCTATTCAATTCTCTTTTTTCAAAATATGGTAATACCTGTAACAGAAATATTTAACATCCCGTATTTACATCCAAATATTTAGTGAGACATCATTGATCGAGTGGGATGGGGTAAGAAATCAGCACTACTCCACGTACATAATTTGCTAAATATTTCAGTTGACAACCCCTCGCCAATTAACCGTATATGAACTCTTAGCATATCACAGCCAATATATATGAAGTGAAAAGAAATAATACCTACACTCCAGTGATGGCAGTAGACACTGTATTGAGTTTAGTAGGTATAGGTACCTAGATATATATGAAGCTTCATTGTATCTGAAGATTCTATTCATTTAATACGTTATAGTTTATGGAATTGGTTTTACCCCGTACGTCTGAACCTTAAAACCATTTGCCTCAGGTCCCTAGAGAGATAATTTCCAATCTTGTACCTATATACGAGTATATAGTAATAGCCATTCTTCTTGCAATATTGTCTTTTCAGCAGAAATGTTTCTCAAATATATAGGTGTATGCGCTCTGCACCAAGATTCAACGAATTTTTGTGCATAGAAATGAAAACATAATGAAATCTTCTTCTTCTTCACAGGCCCTGCAGCTTCCATTTCTGGATATAGGCCTTCCTCATTCATTTCCTTCTTTATCTGGATTTTGCCTCGGATATCCATTTGAGGCCAGCTGTCAACTTCTAATGAAATAAAATATAAAAAAATATGACTATATAGGTAGGTATATTAGAAAAGCGAAATATTATGTAACATTTATTGGAACTGTATTGATCTGTCATTGTGAAATGATTTCTTGAAATACGAGTTTCAACAAAATATAATTATCCACTTTCTAGAACTACGTTGTCTCCATTATTAATTTAATGACAACACTTACAAAAAATGTGAAAAATGTTTCTCTAATGCCCAATCCCACCAACTTTAACCTAAGAAGGAGACCCCTAAGAAATTTCCATACAAAAACAGAGATAATATTCTATTTATTAACACGCAGGCCTACCAACCACACCCTAATTCCATACGAAATGCAACACGCAACTCACCTAGCCTGGGGCAGAGATATTTGGGCACCTAACGTAGGTGAGTTGCGTGTTGCATTTCGTATGGAATTAGGGTGTGGTTGGTAGGCCTGCGTGTCAATAAATAGAATATTATCTCTGTTTTTGTATGGAAATTTCCTAAGGGTCTCCTTCTTAGGTTAAAGTTGGTGGGATTGGGCATAAGTGTTGTAATTAAATCAATAATTATCTACATTTTCTTGGGTTGATACAGTCTCTACGATATAAAGTTAATTTGACAGAAACATGTAATTCTTCTTCTTCTTATCGTGTCGGT
Source organism: Ceraclea dissimilis (assembly GCA_963576895.1). Classification (NCBI taxonomy): domain Eukaryota; kingdom Metazoa; phylum Arthropoda; class Insecta; order Trichoptera; family Leptoceridae; genus Ceraclea; species Ceraclea dissimilis. Next base: position 6,249,846 of record OY756360.1, read on the forward strand.
CAGCACTCATTGGATCCCCTCCGCTCCCAAAAACCCACAACCTCTCCTGCGTCATCGTCCAAGGGGGAGCGATCTGCGAGACTCTTCCATGTAATAAAGGTAACCAATGATCATCCAAGGTTTGTAGCCATAGTTATGCATCCAATACATTTATATTATATCTTGGCGGTACTACATGACCAGAGGACAATCTACATATCTATATATATTATATAAAAGACGTTTTTTGTAAGTGTTTGCATAACTCCTGTATTTACCGACAGATTGCTGAGAAAATTCAGAATAACATTTGCGATTATATATTCTGTGTTCTAACGTCGCCGGATTTTGGAGAAAAAGATTTTCCTAAGATATGCCGTGATGATGAGGGGATCCAAGCGTTGCGTGGTATCATATGAAAGAGCGTTGGAAAATAAGTTCAGATCTTAAGTCATATTTTGTCCAGCTTAAGCTTATACAGTATGCCGGGTCGTTTTGTCAAATTTGACGTTGCGAAGCACGGGTCACTCATCTAGTAAGGTATAAAAATATTTCATTAAAATCTTTTACCTGCTATTTTTATTCAGGCAATCACAGGTCTAGTATTGTTACTGTCGCGTATTCTCGTAATTTTGCCAGACGAGCATTTTTTTGTCAAGGGTCCCCATTTATACAATTGTTGAAACGCATCAGCCCCTTGCTACAGTGAATTTAATCTGAGTTGATATTCATACCTACCAACCCAACCAATAATAATATCTTGTCTGAGAGCAGTGTCTCCTGTATTCAATTTAGTTCATCATTACATTTGATGTATTTTTTTATTTTCTTTCATAGTTATTTTAAACTTATTACTGGATAGTTATCTATGTTAGTCAGGCAAAGGGTGTTTGGAGATAGATATATACTGCAATGAACTTCGAAGTCACGGGATATAGCTGGCAACAGAGAACTCTACGAGACGAGAGGGATGTGTGAGTGAAACGGGCTGATTGGTAAAATAATATGATTTATCTCCTGCAAAATAAACCTGTGGGCAGGAGACCTCTGCGTAGGCCAAGACAGAGATTGATGGACAATGTTACCCGAGATCTGAGCGTGTAAAATATTGGTGATGACTGGGAGTCCGTTGCTGCAGGCTTGGAGATCTTATAGCCAAAACTCTACTGGAGGTGTATGGTCATGGAAGTAAGTAAGTACTTTGGAAAGATGTTTTTTCTGATAATGTTTACTGAATAGATCATTTTGTAATCGGAAATACACAACATAGTAGCATTATGTTTCAGAGATTTATCTTGTTAGGATGATAGTGAAAATCGGTTACTAAATCTGGAGTCAAATACAAAAAATAGAGAAGTTAATTAGGGTGTGTAAAAAGGTATAAGTACGTGTGAATGAAGGTTTATTAATTTTCTTATTTCGTATTATTAATGCGTCCTTTTATACTATACAACCCACTCATGCTGCTGTTCTCCCGGGACTTAAAATATCAGCCTTCTTCACACATAGGGTTGCCAGATGTCCCCTTTTGAACCGGACAGTCCGGTTTTACTTACATCTAGGTCGAAAAAATCTAAGAAAACCGGACAAAGGATTGTCCGGTTTTTTCAATCTGAACTCAAGAATTCCAACACGATCAAGCCTATAGACTTATCAATTACATGTTTTTCATAAAGTCACTCAAGGAATATAATCCTTGATTATGTCCATTATGGTCTCATTTTTCATAAGTAGTAGGCAGCAGGCACCTACATTCCTTTTGAAAATCGGAGTATGTAAATAGGTAACATTTTTTCATAAAATAAAATTTGTCTACTTAGTAAACACTGTTTTGAACTACTTACTGAAGTAGATATATTTTTTTATATTTCGTTAAGGAAAAATATCTCTCTTCAGAACTAATTATTAGCATAAATTTCGCCCGCGGCTCTAATTTTGTATGTAGTTTTGGAAAAAAAATAATTGTAGGGGGGGGGGGGGGTTTCTTTGTTCAGCATATCTGGCAACCAGAGGTGGGCACCGTTAATCAAAAAGTTAACTTCTTTAATCGTTAAAGCGTTACATTTTGAAAAATGTAACGGGAGTAAACGTTAATTCGTTAAAGCATTAATGTAAAAAATCGCGGTTAAATGACATGAATTAAAACTACATAAGTACAACTACTATCACATTTACACTATCGCGATGCATCCCAACAAAGTGAGATTTCTTTTCCAAATCCCAACCCACATACGATACCACACATAACCCCATACAACCCAATGCCAGCGCCTCCAGTGGATGATGTCTATGCAAACCATCAAATATTAACGGACTTAATTAACGGAAGTAAGATTTAACGGAAGTTAAATAATCCGTTAACATGTTTTGGAGGTGAGAAAAGCGTTAAATCGTTAACCAAAACGTTAGCTTCGTTAATTAACGATTAACGGATTAACGCTTTTCTGCCCAGCTCTGCTGGCAACCCTATTCTTACACTATATTTATATGATTCTATGAAGAATAGATTCACTTCATACCTATATAGTTACATAGTAAGTAGACGATATAGTCGTATAGATATTGAAGATTAAAGGTTAAAAAGGTGAAAGTACTATATACGCACGTAGGTTGTAACTCCACTCAGTAAAGCAGCTTTTATATTAATATTCTTGAAAGAATTACTTAAATAATATCTTATTTAAAGAGTATACTTATTTTTCTTATTTTAGATCAATTGTATTCGGAAAGACCAGGTATCTTACATATTACATATTATATATAAAAATGGATTATGTGTTTGGGTGTGTGTTGGGTATGTGTATATATTCCACCATAACTCTGGAACGCCAGAAGCTATTTCGATCAAACTTGGTACACGAATGCCTTGCTATCTCGAAACGAATACGGTGTGGTAGAAACTCCTGGAAATGCAGAATCTTCTGAAAAAAAGTTGATGATGCATCAAAGGGTTGAGTGGGGTCATATGCGGTATGGTATAAAATAGTGTTGGAAATTAAAGTTACGTCTTAAGTTACATTTTGTCCAGCTCAAGACAGCGGGGCCACATACCTCTTCAAAGTAAGTACTTCACAAGTATAACACAGATCTTTTCTGAATTGTTCAAGTCATGGTGGGAGACGTTGTCAAAACGAAGGAATTTAAGCGCTCAGAGAATTACGTAGAATCTTCTAGAAGGTTGTGGAAATATCACGAACTTTGTATAACCTTCTAGAAAATCTATATACTAATAATAAATTGAATGGTCATTTGTTTTTATTTCCCACGAGTTGGCATCAAATATACCTACAGCTCTGATTAAACAATGTTATACCTCTTTGTTTGCTATCCTATAAAAGGGCTTTGAAAAAGAAATTTAGATCTTAAGTCCCATTTTGTCAAGATCTAGCCAACGGGCGACACCGAGAGATGTCATAATGATGAGGGGATCCAAGAGTTATGCGGAGTCATGTTCGGTATCATATAATTGAGATCTTGAATACTTTTCCACGGATCCACAGATTTCTGAGGCGTAGCAAGGCACATTGGGTCACCTAGTTGTAGATATTAATCTATAGAAAGTTGTGAGAATGGATAGAATTCTAACTTTCTGGAAGGTTGTGGAAGTGAAATTGTCTTTTTTAAACCACGTGGAAATTGGTTGAACATTACGGAACTTTCTAGAGAGTTGTGGAAATTAATGGAATATAGTGGGACCTTCTAGAAAGTTGTGCAGATTTCATTTCTTTTTTCATTCTTTTGCTGTCTAATAGAAGATTGGGATAAATGACGATTCGGGCATCGCCGGGAAATTGGCTAGTACTTAATAAAATTTTAGCATTATAGCACTATATTCTTTAAACAAATTAATTATTTTTAAAAGTAACTCTTGATGCCCCACCCAGCGCCCGTGACGACGCCCACAATTCTTTAGAGGATAATAACTAATAACATACAGAAAGCAAGGGATAAACACAATAAAATGTCGTTGAATAAAGATGAAAAAAAAAATGTGGTAAAGAAAAACGTAGGTAGTTCGAGCAGAGTTAGGTATTTACCTATTTACGTTATCTAGCCGGCGATAATAGCGGGATTTCATTTAATGTACGTAATATAAGAAATTTAAATTTGAAAATGCAAAGGTCTCGACAACCTTACTAAAATGTTAGTGGGTACAGAAATATCGTTGTATCGGCGCTATACAAAAGATCCAGTAGTCCTGAATTTTTGGTATGTTGTTAGTGCCGGGTCTATAATGTTATTTCAAAAATACGATCTTCTAGGGCTGCTGCGTTCTGATTGGTAGCGAAAAAACCAATTAATTTTCTGCCGGCCATTTCTATTTTTAAAATACCTCCAAACGGTTGGTTTCACAGAAAAAAATATACGTTTCAGACTTTATTTAAAACAAATTTCCACACAATCGTCCGGTCCAAAACCGGACATCTGACAACCCTAATTATAAAGATGACCGGAATGATGTTATAAGAACCTAATACCTAACTTAACAGTATGGAATATTTACTATCAAAATATTGTAGTCTTTGTGAAGAAGACGTTTGAATGTGAAATAGGGATGCAGAAACTACAGCAAATAATGAATAAACTATAACGGTGTATTTTGTCTCGATGCAATTTATTGATGCTATTTTGTTACGATGTTATCAAGATACTTTTTTTTCTATTTTTCGTGTTAATTAATACTGGGGTAAACTCTGCAACTAATTAAGTGGTTACAAACTGTAAGACGTTTTTTTTTCAATTATTTTCATAGTAAAATGAATTTGAAACACACTTATTTTAGTTCAAAAAGTTATAGACTTGAACTTACGTATATCACGGTGTCTCTTAGTCAAATACCTACTCGTACATCAACAGTTGCGAAGCATCGATGACTGTGTTGAAACGTCGTTGTATCATTTGAATCCCTAAAATACTCGCATCCAGAAGAATAAATGTTTCCCCTTGCACTTGAATGACCGTGAAAAGGAAAATATTCCTTCAATTGCCTCCGTTTGCCGCTCCACCTCTCCTTGTCTTCTTCTTTTTAAACTCCATATTCTGACTTATCCTTCTCTAGTCTGAACACGGGATTACGTAATGCAAGGCAGTGGCGAAACAACACAATACCATTAACGCCTTTTACAATTTACAAAACTATATAATTAACTCAGTACTCGATTTTTCAAAATAGGATATGGGTTTGCATACACAAACCCAAATACTTTAAAAGCCTGTATCGGAAAGTGTACAATACATCGCCAGCACCAGGGCTTGAACCAGGTACCTACCTCCCTCTCGAGAGACTATACCGCCCCAACCATCTGTGCCAACCATGTATTCCAACCATTCTAAGATTTACACTATGATAATCTACATATTTCAAATTATTTCAAATAATCTTCTTCTCTAGTTTCAATCCTGCGGATTAGTTTGCAGCAAATTCTTATATCTTAATCTCCACTTTTCTCTTTCTCCCGCAGCTCTCTTCAGCTCAACATATGTGGCGTAGTTGTAATAAGAACTAATGACACTGTCTTATTTTTCACTTTTAATTTTGTTATTATAGAAATACAAACTAAATAGCCAAGTACTTTCACCTCTACTGAGGCATCATCAGGAAAATTTAAACTCACAGTGAACTCACGTAAATTTCGTGTGAGATGAGAGGTGATGAATACAAAATATTGTAAGATCAGATGATATGTTACTATTAGACAAATTAGTGTGTGTGTGTGGGGGGGGGGGGGGGCGATATAATAATAAAATTAAATGTTTAAATTTTAAATATACCTATTAATTATTGTTTTGTCATTGACAAAAAGCTGATTGGATGTCAACGTTTCGTTTATTAACAACTCAGACGGACGGCATGGCTATGTTAATGCTAGCGAATCGGTGTTGGTAAACTGATCAGTGATTGCAAAATAAAACATCGCTTTTAAACAGCATGGTAATGTGACGCCATTGAGGTTGTGTCAAATGCAACCTTTGTCTAGACAATTTCCTATGCCAATTCTAGGAAAAGTCGAAGACAAGATTGGTTTACTCCTAACTCCTATATTTCACGACGTCGTACAGAGTCATTGTTCTACCTCAGGATATAACTGCTCTGCATCTCATGCTGGCACATAGTATTATGCCTCTTTCGTCAAAGGCATACTAATAATACCATGCCGGTATGAAACTGAATCCATCTCATTAGCGCGTCGCGGAATTCGAAGCAAGATCAAGAGATTCAACGGAATTTATATAATTTGCAATATACTTATGATTAATAAGGTAAAGGATACAGGAAACATATCTATCTAATCAATTAATAGTGATTGGTATATAATAACACCCCCAATAGTCCCAATACAATTATACCCCCTTCCCCACCTTTTGGCCTACCACAACACAGTTTACCGCGATTTTCAGCTAATCAGTGCTCACTGAGAATGATTGTATACACAATCGAAAACTTTCTGAGTTTATACAAATTAAATAGCAGAATAAACAAAGTTGTTTGATTAAAAGATTTTGTTAAACATTGAGTTCCATAAAGTTGGTAATTTTTTTTTTGAAAGATTAAGTTATAATATGAATACAGGGGCGTACTGGGAAGAAAATTTGCCCCGGGAATTTAACGTCCAAAGCGGTCTACTTTTTAAGTCGACGAGAGGGACGGTGACCTTCAGCAAGAAAAATTCGTCGAGCGGGGGGTCCCTGAAAAATATTGCTCACCGGGAATTCGCCCAAACCGTAATATGGACATTGGACAGTCCGATACCAATTATTATCATTAATTAGTAGGTATAGTATACTACTTTATTTCGTGTATCTGTATTCTTGTTTTTCTTGTTCCTCGTCCGTTCCTCGATACATAGATAGGATCGTGACCTCTATGGAGACCTCTCAGCAACCAACCAACCATTGATTATAAGGAGTGTTAGAAGACTTATAAAATAAATAATAAATAAAAACTTTATTACATATGAATTTACATGCAAAGGGCGGATTTCTGCTAATCAACCCAACTTTGACATATTTAAGTGATATACAAAGGAGAATGCTCATTTAGTATGAAAAAAAAAACTCAGGCCCGGCGCAAACGAAATGTAACTCAAAAGATAGGTAAAAATGAGTAATTAAATACTGCATAGAGGTCATCATCGAAATCAATGGCCTAATCTGTGAAATACATATTCGAAGTTTACAGGGGTCACAAGAATGTATTAGTAAAAGGAGCATTAAACAGTTACAATTGTGGTTTAAAAGCGTATCCTATGATAATGCGGTCTGGATTTTTTGAGTATTCTCCTTTAAAAAATAACATGCAATGTACTTTATGTACCCAGACTTGAAGTAGGTACATAACTCTAGAAAATTATCTACTTCTTCTTCTTCTCAGCCTTCTCGCGCCCGGTGTTGGGCATAGGCCTCCCCCATATTGAGAACTTTTTTAGTCCATCTAGCATCTGCTGTTCGTGCTATGTGGCCAGCCCAACTCCACTTTTGTTTGGCGGCCTTAAGAACTACGTTGGTGACTCCCGTTTTCTGTCGTATCCATGTATTGGTTCTTCTGTCTCTCAGTGATATCGCTAGCATTCTTCTTTTCATGTTACGGCTAATTTATTTAAAATTGTTCTTACAGTAAAAAATGAACTACTCTTACAGTAAAAGAAGCGTACAAAGTAATGAAATTATTATTAGATTTTAATAACTTAGTGTATTTGACTTCAATTGAATATTGTTATTATATTCCATTAATTGTAAATTCTTCGCTTTACAGTATTTACCTGTTCACTCTATAATGAAGCCCATCAAAGAAGAAACCAAGAGCTTAAAAAAGAGAGAAAACGAGAGAGAAAACACAGCGCTTTATCAAGAAATGAAATATAAATTGAGTCTACTCTTATTATGGCTTTTCTAAAGAGTTCTATATCCAAGAAAGTCTCGTAGCGCGATAATTATTATCAATCATCACAATATATTTATAGTAATGGAAGGAACTTTTTCATTAAATTTATTTGTCATGGACATTGGACGTGTATCTTTCATGCAAAAATACAAGTTATTGAAGAAGATGTCTACAATGGAGATTAAATAAATAGATTAATACGAATACCTACCATATTCACACTATGAACTATGGATTCATTCAGGCTCAGACTTTCCTTTCTTTGAGTTATATATTTTTTGTTTGAATAGTGAGTCTTAACACTAACAGTCTTAATTTTCATGTTATGAGAAAAGGAATGATAAGTGGGAAAGGAAAGTACACCGTCACTATCTCACAAGATACAAGAATACAACTCGCATCTGAACTCAATAATATTAAAATTTCAATTTTATTGTCCTCATTAATTAATTATTGTAGGAAACTTTGTAAATTTTGAGTAAATATTGAGAAACTTAGAATTTGAGGAATGCGAAATTTTGAGTGCTATGCGAAAGGTCGGGTAGGGTTTCATTTTTAAAATATTATTTAGGCCCAGTTAATGCGAAATTGACCCACCACTAAATTAAAAGAAGGCCTCCCAAAAGGTGGTCTGATGACCTAGTCCAGCAAGCCGGAAGAACCTGGATGCGGAGGGGGAGAAACAGAGATGAGTGGATGGAAATGGAAGAGGCCTACGTCCAGCAGTGGAGGGAGGGAGGCTGAGGAAGAAGAAGAAGAAGACTAAATTAAATTAAGTTGTTATTGTTGTAAATACCTAGTTGTAATTTGGAAATTTTATTGTTTCATATATTTTGTACCTAGGTTCAATTTTACAACTAATTAAGTGTGCAATAACTAAAATAAGAAGTTGTTTTTTATTTTTTTTTTTAATAGTAAAATCAATTACAACACACTTATTTTAGTTCTAAAAGTGACAGAATTGGACTTAATCTAGTTTAATTTTTATTATTAGGTACTAGTTCTTGTGGTCTTATCCGACGAGTATATTCAATTTATATCTTAATAGAATATTCGACGAAGATTGTATGTTAATGTCCTCAGAAAATGGTATTATAATATTAATGCTGGTTGGTATAATTCCTGGGGGATTTTCTCAACAAGTAGGATATTATATAATATCACATTGAAATGTTGGTAGTTAAATTGGAAATCTGCGACCCGTGAATTTGTATGGTACCTACTTGTGGTCGAATAATATAAGAAATATCATTTACACTTATCATGCACCCAACCCGGGCAAGATCTCATAATAATATTAACAAATGCGGTTCCTGGAGAAAAACCAATTAGAATATTGCTCAACATCAATAAATCCAATAAAAAAGACATATGTCCTTCAGAAATATTCTGAGCGGTTAAAAGCCCAAACTTTCCAGTTGGATTTCAGTAGATGAATTATTTACCCAAAGTTGACTATTTTATTGTCTATCCTGTTTTAGATTCGCTTATTTTCTAATATATGGTAGTTTCTAACACACTGAAAGAAATCGTCTACTAATAGATACAATCACATAGTTTTATTTTCTAGATTAGAGATTCAGTTTCTTGAGAAATATTTAATTAAGTTTTTGTTTGGTGATATTTAATTAAGTTTTTTTAACAAATACATATATCTATATAGTTTATATTCTATTTCCTTAACACAGGAAAAGAGTTGAAAATTCTAACTCATTCCAGTAATAATAAGAACAAAGGTTTAAAATTCTAGGTAACATAGGTACTTTGTGTAATATGACAGTGCATAGTATAATAATATGTGTAAGGTGATAGTTATTATTACTACTATGTGGACCATTACAGTCTTTTGATGTTTTTTATTACACACCTTTAGTAATAAAAGTGTAATAAGGATAATTTATTGTGTTTACCTTTCGTCAAGAAGTTAATATCTGCCATTTCTGCTTCGTCAGGTTGAATCTAGAGAGAAAATATCACGCCTTCACATGGAGGACAATGATTTGATGATGGTAAATAAAATAGAATCGATGCTTTCTATAGAGTGTCTCACGGATAACGCAAGATTCGAACTTTACACCGTTTGACAGGGAAAGTATTGCCAACAAAAAAAAAAACAGAATATGACAGTTTTTCGTTTTTAAAAATAGCGGCTTATACGGAAGAACACTGCGTTGACATTGTTGAGCAGTATTTTAAAAATAATGGAGGTTTCGCAATTACAGTTAGAAATTTTCGTACAATGTATGGGCGGAAAAGTATTATGTCTTCATCAACTGTGAAAAATAAATTAAAAAATTCAATAAACTGGATCAGTTGGTAATATTGTACGCTCTGGCCCAAGTTCAATAGGGCGTTTAAAAGATTGAAGCAGTTTGTGACAGTGTAAGTCCAAGAACATCCATTCGTCACCGTTGTCAAGAATTAAGCATTCCAAGATGCTCTCTCCGGCGTATTTTCAAGAAAGATCTGCATTTTCGTGCTTACAAAGTTCAGTTGACTCAAGAACTTAAGTAGGGAACTGCATTTTCTACGAGATAAGGTAAAGATAATTTGATATCAAACTGTAATAATAATCAAAAATTTTGAATGGGGAGTTACAGAATTAAGAAGCATACTGGTGATTTCACGTTATGGCTCCAAGCAACGTAGGTATTGGTAAATCTTCAACCTTTAACATCTCTTGAACTCATTGAGGCATTCAACATAGTCGACATACGTAAGTGGGATGAAAATTCACTTGCCCGGACTTGGACTTAATACAGAACTTGAAATTGAAATATTTTTATACTGGCTTTTATGTTCGGCGTGCATGCGCCTGGATATCAGTTTTGATGCAACCACTATCGCACACATTTGTTTTGTTATTAAAGTCATTTTTCTAATAGCTTATTAATACGGTGCTTTTAGATTTCTCGATGGAAAGTTGTGGGGTAGTCTGTTTTTCTTTCATTCTATACGTATTTTAGGGTGCTGAATCCGAATCCGAGGTTTGCCAACAAAATTTCGTGACGGAACATGGCGAAAAATTGGTAAAATGGCGAATATTTACATTTCCTGGCGAATTTTGGATTTGAACTTAAAAACCATCAACTTTTTGTGGGTCATCTTTTTAGCAGAATAAAAGCACATAAAATTTCCTACAAAGGAGAATGCTAAAAAAAAACCAGGCCCGGCGCAAACGAAATGTAACTCAAATGATAGGTAAAAATAAGTAATTAAATACTGCATGGGTGGCATCATCGAAATCAATGGCTTATTGGGTGAAATACCTATTCGAAGTTTTACATTGGTCACACGAATATATAAGAAAAGGAGCATTAGACAGTTACAATTGCGGTCTAAAAGGGTATAATATTATGAGTATAAGGTAGCCCGTCTTCTTCATCTTCTTCTTCATCAGCCTTGGTCCCTCCACAGCTGGATATTAGCCGAAAGGAAAATGCTCAATAAATATGTAAAAAAAATCAGGTCCGGCGCAAACGAAACCTAACTCAAATGATAGGTAAAAATGAGTCATTAAATACTGCATAAGAGGAATCATCGAAATCGATGGCTAAATGTGTGAAATACCTATTTGAAGTTGTATAGGGGAAACTTTGAATAGGTATTTCACATATTTAGCCATTGATTTCGATGATGCCACCTATGCAGTATTTAATTACTCATTTTTACCTATCATTTGAGTCACATTGCGTTTGCGCCAGACATGTTTATTTTTTACATAATTCATGAGCATTTACCTTTAGGACTACATCCGGCAGTGGAGGGATCAAGGCTGCTGAAGAAGAAGAAAAATCAGACAGGCTACCTTACACTCATCATATTATATACTTTTGAATCGCAATTGTAACGGTTTAATGCTCCTTTTCTTATATATTCGTGAGCAATGTGAAACTTCGAATAGGTATTTCACCCATTAAGCCATTGATTTCGATGATGCCCCCTATGCAGTATTTAATTACTAATTATTACCTATCATTTGAGGTACATTTCGTTTGCGCCGGGCCTGGGTTTTTTTCCCATACAAAATGAGCATTCTCCTTTGGTATATATATAGTGCAGTCGATGAAGCAATTTTGCCAACATTAAATCAGGTAGTCGTAAAAGGTATGTTATGTAGGACAATGAGATAGGTAAGAATCCAAATTTTCACAATTTTCCTCCCTCCGCCCCCTTCACCATCTTGAAAAAACCTTGAAAATTTGCCACTTTTTGTATTTTATGCACTATAACTTCGTTGCTTCGCATTTTAGGTCAAAATAGTTATCGGCCGATTTGTACAACACAAAATTTCCTAGAACTTTTCTTTATACCATTTTGCACTAAAATAAATACCAACAGAGCTTTTAAGCTCCAAAAATTGGTCAAAATTCTATATTTTATTCAATTTTGAGATTTTAACCATTATACATCACAATAACTTCGTTATGGCTTATTTTAGCCAGAAATTTTTCATTTCATCCTATAGAGAATTCAATTTGCTACAAAACGCGTATATCATTATTTATATTGTGCTCAAAACAACGACGTAGAGATTGATTTAGAAAAAAACAAAATAGTGATTTTTATGATTTCCCATACATTTTCTGATTTCACTTGCCGTTCGAAAATGTATGAAGAAAAGTTGACTAAATTAAATTTATGCTTAATTATATCGATTGTTCTTACAATTTATGATACATATTTTACCTTGTTGGAATCAGCAAATATTACGGAAAATTTTAGGATTAATATTGCACAAAAAATAAAGTGAAATATTTAGATTAGAGATGTCCTAACAATTGATGTATTTTTTCTGATAAATATTTAATTTGAAAACAATCATCACAATTCCTTCAAATATGACACCATGCTGTAAATGTTTTTAAATTAATTACCTATATCCTTAAGCAACCCGTCTGATAAAAAATATACTTAAAATTGCTTTAGGTTTTTACAGAGTCGAACGAAAACTAAAAGATAGTGTAATTCATCGACAACAATGAAATAAGTTTTTTTAACACCCTGTATCCTTTTCATCATGCGACATAGCACACTCTGTGTATATTCTAAAGATAGATATTTGGATGTATTTTAGTCAAATAATCATTTGATTTCAATTTGTGTTTAAGCTGAATGTTACAGTGTGATAAACAAATTTCTTAAAATTTACTCCATTTTCTAGTTTTTGTAACATAGAGGAAATACCTGGAGATTTTTTTAAATTTGTATTTTTCAGCAGAACTCAGAAAAGATGTGGATACTTAGTTTTAAAACATTTTTAGAGAAAATATTTTATTGATAAGAAAAATTACACCGTTTACGAAAATAATATTTTTCAGGAAATTTTGCCATCTTTCGAACACCTGTAACCAAAATATTTCACTATATTTTTGTATCGTATTTCTCCTAAAGACTTTCGTCATATCTGAAGATTTCAAAAAGGTTAAATATGCCTCATAAAAATTTGCAATAATGGACAAAATTAAACAAAAGCGTAAAAAAGTCAACTTTTTCCATACATTTTCGAAAAGTATGTGAAATACGAAAATGTATGGAAAATCGTAATAATCACTATTTCGTTTTTATTTTAAATCTGTCTCTCCTCCGCTATTTTAGGCATAATATAAATAATGATATACGCCTTTTGTAGAAAATTAAGTAATCTATAAGATGCTATAAGAATTTTTAGGCTAAAATTGACCATAACGAAGGTATTGTGATGTTTATTAGCTAAAAACTCAAATTTCAAAAAAAACTGAATTTTGGCCAATTTTTGTAGCTTTAAAGCTCCGTTCCTATTTATTTTAGAGCAAAAATTTATATGGTAAAATTATTGGAAATTATATGGTGTACAAATCAGCAAATAACATTTTTGAGCTAAAACGTGAAACAATGAAGTTATAGCGCATAATATACAAAAAGTGGCGATTTTTTAAGGTTTTTTCAAGATGGTGAAGGGGGCGGAGGGAAGAAAATTGTGCAAATTTTAATTCTTAACTACCTCATTGTCCTACATAACATACCAAAAATTCACGAATACCTGATTTAATGTTGCGTCTCCATACTAACGATTCTTAGATTTACCGGGGTAATTTTTTTTCTAAAATAACTAGCAGCGGAGCTGTCGAGCTCCAAAAATTGGCCAAATTTTCTTATTATTTTAAATTGTGAGAATGGAAAATGTATGGAGAATAGGTCACCTTGTTCGAATTATCACCAAATTTTGACAATTATTCTTCAGATTTATGATATACATATTTTACCTCGTTGGAATCAGTAAACATGGAGAAAGGTTTCAGGATAAATCTTATTTAAAAATATAGTGAAGTGTTTAAAAAGCTAAAAAGGTTTAAACATTTTTAGCCTAAAAAAATTACTATATTTTTAAATAAAATTATTTAAACATGTCAAGCTCAAATATTTCAGGGTGTTTTTAAATAAAAATTACGTTAATAGCTTTCATTGTGTTTTCTGATTCCAACGAGGTAATGTATGACTCATGAATTTAAAGAATAATTGTTGAAATTTGCTTATGAAGGCAACAAGGTAAACTTTTTCAATACATTTTCGATTCCCGTAATGTACAACAATAAGAAAATTTGGCCATTTTTTTGACCTTGACAGCTCCGTTCTTATTTATTTTAGAGAAAAATTTTATGTGGCAATTTTATAGTAAATTTTAGGTAATTTCATTTTGCGTAAAAAAATAACTTACGAAAGTTGTCAGTTTTCGAGTTCTTATAAAGAAATCGCCAGAAAACTAATATTTTCGCCATTTTTTGTATTTTTCGCCATGTTCCGTATCGAAATTTTATTGGCAAACCTCGGATTCGGATTCAGCATCCCAAAAAACGTCGAGGAACTGTTTTGTGTTTAAAGTTACCGGATTATATGTCCTAACAAGGATTCTGCTTTATCGTTACTTAAAACATGCAGCCTGATAGTTCTTCCGTTTAAAACTGATTCCGGTACAATAGCGATTTAGTAGAAATGCAACCTTACTAAAGTATTCGATGAAGCTGGATATGTAGATAAATACAGTCATAAATATTATCTTCTTCTTCAGATTCAATCCTGCATATTGGTTTGCAGAAAATTTTTGCATCTCGATCTGCATTCTTTTCCCGTCCCCTGCAGCTCTCTTCAACTCGACATACGTGGCGCAGTTCACATTTCCCATCGGGGGGCGCCCTGTGGTTTGTCCCCTCAACCACTCTCTCTAGTAATTCACAATATGAACACAATATAATATATAGTATAGTACGATTAGTGTTATAAAATACGCTGTCGATGTTTTCAGTGTCTTCGGAGGTAAGTGCGGAATAATATCGATGATGCTTTCATGGTAATGATGTGTGTAGCATTCCTCACCATGGAAGAAATATTATAGGGAAGGGAGCCCGTGAGGTGAATCATTTATAACAGTTTTACTTTTCACACCAGCCACTTTATTATTTTTATTATTAGTTATTTTCTAAGAGAGAACTCTAGCCGTATCATGGAGTACCTACCTACACGGAGGGTTTACTGAATAATACTGATCTACGTATCAATTACTATTAATTAATATAAATAATGTAGTGGCCAGGAGCTAGGCCTACCTGTCATAACCTTTTGATTATTATCAGCAAGACAAATTAAATTTGGAGTTAATTGGAAGAAATCCAGATTCGACGATAATCGACACCCACCGCACTAATACCAGCTCCTGAAGAAGCTTACCGCAGAGATGGCGAAACGTCGAGAACCATGAAAACTCTCATAGACCAGAGAAGTGTGTTGGCAAAGTCATGCCTCCGCTTTAAAAATAAAAATGAAAAAAATAATATACTGTTTTCAACTTGTCATCTTCGTTGTATAATAATTAATTTTGTATGGGTATCTCATAAATCTAAAAACAAAAATGTTTGAAGCATGTATTCTCTGTGTGCTCACGTATGGTCTGGAAACTATGACCAGGACCATACACAAACTAAAATGTAATGTAAAACTAAAGTGACGCAAATGTTAGGAGCAAGTCTGAGAGACAGATTGAGAAATGAAAAAAAAAACAAAACACCTGACAAATGTTGTCGATGTTGTAGATCGCATTGCCAAATTAAAAGGTCATGTTGGTTATGTGCACCCATAGTCCTGAAGTGGTGAGCGAACAGATGAGCCGATGACATTTTTACCGTCGCTGGTAGAGGGTGGATCAAAAAAGCCCAGTGAAAAGAGGACTGGAAAAAGCGAGAAAAGGCCAGCAGTAGAGGGATGATTGAGAAAGAAAAAGATGTATATATTTTAAATTTTATAAATAAAATTAAAATTTGATAGTCTCATTCTCTATATTTTGTTGAATAATAGCGCATTTCACGTGAAATAATTACAAAATAATAATTCTTAATAATTCTACTTACTCGTACAACTCTTTCGTTTTAAAAGGATTTGTATGAGAAAATGAAAGGCTGTCTACTGTCTAGAATAATTTAGATAAATCTGAAGTGGATTAAGCGTTTTTGACAATAATATAATATACATATTAATTAATGTTATAAATTTCTTATTTAATGTTAATTATTGATTTGTAAAATGGTCTTAAATAAGAACCTGAAAAGGTAAAAGCGATATCCCACGGTGCGCGAATCCGGATTCGTACGTGCTTTTGGATTTGTGCGTGCCGTCATACAAATCGGTACGAAAGCGTCTGTAGATTTACGGACTCACCCCTTCCCACGGCGTGTGAATCTACGTACAAATCCGTATTCGCGCACCGTGGGATATCGATTTAAGATTTCGGATTGTTTTTAAATCAGAGTGAAATAGCGCGAATAGTTTATTTACAAGGATTGTATACCAAATAAGAGCAGATAATGCTATCTATGTAGTAAATTGATGTTTTCTATTAATGGGATGTAGTATGTAAGTATAATATGGCTTTGACAGTGTTGGTGAAAGGAATGATATTGATGCCTAAATACTGCGTACTACTGGCCAATTTATTGACGGCCAACTGTCTGTTGAAGAGCCGCCTTTCCAATCAAAATGAAATGAACCTTACTTGTGTTTGTGATGAATAAAATCCCTAACAGCCAATTTATTCCTCTATTTGATGTCTGAAGTAAAGAAAGAAACCCATTGATTAAGGGGATTTTTTCTTTTCTTCTGTCACTGTTTTTCAATAGGCGAGGCGATTCAATACTCAACGATAGCGAGAAGGCAGACGGGAAAAATAGTGACTAACAAAACAGAACATCGTGATTTGAGAGAAGTTCTCTCAAGTAAACAATCTACATGATATGTATAATATAATTGGGTACTTTGTTTACTTGAAGAATAAATAAAAACGTGTTATAAATATGTAGAAAGCATCAATCTCTTTGAAAATAGGTAATTATGTCCCTTCCTCTAGTTTGATGTTTTCGGGTAATGATAATACCTTTATTCATATTTTTTGATGCTTACTGTAAAGCGTGCAGGAAAGTCCTTGGAACGATTAGTTTGGATTTAAAAAAATGCTGTTTGTTTGACTCTAGGCTTGCCAAAACAAATCCAAACACGTCTTTGTATACTTCACATAAAGGTCAGAGTCAGAAAAGCTTAGATTTGAGAGTGGAATAGGTCAATCTAACTACAAACCACCTCGTATACTGAATGTCGGAAAAGAATGAATGATTTTATATTAGCGCCCCCAAAATATTTTTAAATCACAGCGTATGGATGTTTCTTTTGATATTCTTTATTAGGCATTTTTATCTAGGAAACATGGATGAATCATGTGAATGGATTTGATGTAGCGGCAACTCTGTATAAAGGCAGCTGTCTTCCCTTACATAGACATTACAATCAAAATACTACACAGCTTGAACCTGTCATAAGCAGCCTTCCATACAAAATACACTATTATCCTACCTCTAGAGAAATTTAAGTAAAAGAAATCTACTTATATAGAAATATTTAGAAAAGGGTTTTCAATTGGAAAAGGCGTGAGTGAGTAGGTACTTGACAAGCTTGGTAGGTACGGCATTAACACTATTTATATTATAACAGTGAAGTATATAGGTTTTAATTTGGCGGAGGGGGGGGGCGATCTAGTATTTGACTTTGTGGGGGGGGGGGGAACTAAGCCTGAATATTCAATCTGGTTTCATATGTTATATATCTTTAAAGTTACTAAGCTGAAAACACTCCTGGGAGAGGAGTCAACTTGTAATGTGATGTAGTAAATAATCAATAATAGCGATTTTTTTAGTGAAGGTGGGTGAAAAAAGACGTGTTTTAGTTTGGCATTAAAATTGTTGTGTACAAAAAATACAAAAAAAGAAGCCCCGCAGGCGAAATTTTTGTAATATGGGTGAAGTGATGAATCTGGAATATTTATATAGTAGTAGTAGTAGTAGATGGCAAATAAATGTTTTCCATTTCTGGGAGGCCCCATCGCCCCCCCCCCCTCTATATACGCCCTTGTATTGTAATGTTCAACGCATACTTCTAAGCCGATATTCTCTCTAAGCTCCTTTTTTTGAATTTTGAATATATTGGGCTTTTATAAGAAACTTTCACTTACAGCAAATCTCTAGAGACTTCTTGGGTGATAAAGGCTTTATTTTTTCAGGTTTTCTGTCGCGTTTTTATGAGTATTTGGAATTTCAACGTACCAAAAAGAAATCACAAAATAAAACAATATTTTATAAACAAAATTCTCCAGGAGGATTTAAGTCTTTTTGAGTTTTAAGTAATTCGTAATAACTATATTAATACAAAAAACTTGATGCTACTGTTTTATCAGATGAAATATTCCCAATCTGAAAAGAAAACATCGTTTCGAAACCTACATATTTATTCGTAAAAATAAGTACTTACTTATATCGACGTAAATTCGCAAAAGTGAATAATATGTAGACAAAAAAAAAATATTTTCACGAACAGTTTGAGAAACACCATAATGTAGGTGAACCAAGGATTTTTTTCTGTAAAATTGATAGAAGACGTTCTTTCTATTCATGAAGTCGTACATATGAGATAAGAATCAACATGAATGACAAATATCTATTGAATATTACATGTAAGAGTATCTAGCCTAGGCATATTCTCTCATCTCTCATATACTCCTGAGGTACGAAAATTGAATAAAACTAGCTGGAAGAAAAGGCATTACATATTCGTAACAAAATATTTTACGCATTTGGTAACATGACAGACTTCAGTGTGACATACTACCTATTATGTATTATTTCTTCTACGAAAAAGATTTATAGTTATTATTATTTCGTATGGCTTCTGCCACCGTTGGGTGGCAACGTTAGAAGATATTAAGAGAATTATGCTATCTATTACATACAGGAGACCTGTACCCTACAGATCAACATCCAGGCTTCCAAGCCATTCAAGGGCATGGTGTGTGGCATTGTGGATATCTGCAGTGCATATAGATTTGTCTTGCACACATAAATCAAATATCGTTTTTCCCGCTTCGCAGGAATCTAAAAGCTTGTTCTGAGAACTACAGAATAGGTACGTATTCCTCTGCATCGGGAATCTGAACCGGCATGTCCTGTTTGTTGGAATGGCGCTCCAAAAAACTCAACTGCGCCAAATGGGTTGTTGTTGACAATAATCGATTAGTTTATTGTCAACAACAACCCCGTCTCGGAGTTCATTTTTTTACGTTTTTTTTACGGCCATAATAATAATATAATTGATCTAATGATCAGAAATGAGACTTTACGTTCTGTCTGCGATGTCGAGGATATAGTAAGGTGGGGGAGAAGTAGAAGACGCTTCTGGAGGAACAATGTCGACCGAATGGATGACACCAGACTTGCAAAGATAGTCATATCGGAAAACCCCCATTGGAAGAAGATTACCCGGAAGGTCACCCAAGAGATGGAAGGACAGCTGGACCTCCTCATCCCAGGGCAGCCCGCCGTCACAAACAGGTCATTTCACCTAGTACAAGAGGAATAAGAAGAAGAAGATCTAATGATTAAGTATAATGTTTCATACATCAACCCCCCTTTTTGAATCCGTAGTTACATGTTATCGCATGCGATAGTCGTAATTCTATTAGATTCGCAAAATGGGGCACAGAATATAAGAAAATTAATAAAAATATAAATGCTTCCACGAAGTTAAATTACGAGTATATCTAACGTAAAGCGTTCATGAAATACTCGAATAATTTATACTTTAATTAAAAGGTTATTTTATAATAAATTAGGGTAAATTGACATATGTTTTGGGCTCAAAAGGTATTTTAATTTACTGAAAAATGTAAAATAATTCGTAGGTGGATATGGTTAAATTATTTAGCGGAAAATAAAATGTTGTAGGATGCTTAATTATTGATAATGAATAAGGTTGGATAATGATAATATATGTGATAATAATGATGTAGAGAAAAGTGTACATTTGATGTAGGTACAACATGTATACTATATACGAGTATGTATAAGAATATGACTTGTTCGTTTACAAAGCAGATTACCTTCTAAAAAGGGATAATACTGTATGATGACGTGTACCTGTACAAGGTTACTTGTTGTAAATTGTAAAATACTAAACACTTCTTTACACCGCGCCGTATAAGACGTGGCTACTGGGCATCTGTTGTCATTTTTTGTAAAGTAATTTATTTATTTATTTATTCAGAAGCACTTGTACAGACAATATACATAAACACAATCATTAAATCAAAACTATCTCATTTCATTCGTACATCATCCAACAAACACAAGCGCACATCTAATCCATTCATATAAAAACATTAATATATTTAATTGAAAGTTGCAACAAAAGAAACAGTAGAAGAAAACAAAACACATGCATACACAGACACAACAACTAGGTTCAAATATACAGGGTGTTTGGCAGAACATCAGACAAACTGATATGGTATGTAGAGGGGACCATTTGGAACATCTTACGGGTATCCGGTGCTCAGATATTATATAGATGCTCCCCTTTTATTTAAGATTTTTTTTTCGCGAAATAAAAAAACTACAACACTTTGCATCCAAAAGACACTAAAATAAATATTTTTAGTAGAAGATATCCCTGTAATGAATTGAGCATAGGTAATAGGTATGATTACCTGCGTATTACATGTTCACATCAGAAGATCGTAGGGATAATTGCAAGGGATGAAATAGTGGATTATGGAAGACCGCATGGTCAATGGTCAATTCATCTAATTTAACTGTTGCCAGGTCTTCAGTTTTCATATAAGGCAGGGTACATTAAGTACGATCAGAATTGAAGCCCTCTCCTTTCTCTTTCCGACCTAAGCTTGATGAAACAGCTGACCTGACCCAGCCAGAGGTCGACAAACTGCGGTATTATAAAAGAAAAGTATTCAAACATAATATAATCTTTTAATTTTTTTATTTGATCCAGGTTCGTCCATAGGCTTACAGTGCAAAAAAAATATCACAAACCATCCAACACGAGCGAACCCAATTGACATAAATTTTACCTTAAATTATTTTTTTTGTGAACTATATCTAACTCAATAGTAGTTGCAGGTTTTCACGATGATCCATATCTAGATTTGTTTTTCGGGTTGATCGTGTGATTTGATCAGATACGACGTTTCGGCGAACCTACTGCTTCCTTGGTCACGGATTGTGATGCCGCCTTGTACCTACCTACTGCCGCCTTGTCTCTTTTTTATAGAAATTATTTTCTATAGAAATAAATAATAATATCGGAACAACCGACCGGATTCGACTCCCGGCCGCGGCAAATGGATGGACTGGAAATTGGCGAATGTTACTTTAGTTACTAAATATAAAAAACGAAATATTGTATTCTCAAATGTTTCCAAAATTTAATAAACACGTGTAACTTAAAAAAAAAAAAAAATATATATATATATATACATATATATATATGATTTTGATTGGTTTTCGGGTACGACGCGTGAGTTTGCTTTTGGGCGAGCTTTCGACATCTCACGGGACGTCATCATCAGGCAATACGTCTAAACAGTACGATGTACAAGTTTTAACTGCCAACCGGGCACTTCTTCGAAGTTCAGGTTGACTAACGCTGTTTGGTGTGGGTGTATTTGTCGTATGGTGAGAAGAAGAAGGCTGTATGTGTGAAGGGTGCGGAGTAATTATCGTGTGATAAGACGTGTTGGGTAGGTTAGGAGGGTGTGTGCGGGTGACGGGCGGGGTATTGTTCTGTGTATTAGCAACTGAGGGGGAGATCGGTGCGGGGATGGTGGAGGGTGTTATTCTATTCAACTCGTTGTTTTGTGTCGAATTCTGCGAAGTGTTGTTATCTATAACGGTTTTTTCTATTAAATGATGGTATGTATTCGGTAGACTACGTGTTTCGTCTCGCTTGTTCAGCGAATGTTCCTTTTTGTAGATGTTAATAGCCTCGTAAAGTATTCTATGCGACTCATTGTTTGTCCTAACCAATGTTTTAGTATTATCGAAATCAATATTATGTCCCTCTGTTAATTTGTGTAAAGCTAGGGCGTTGGAATGCTTTTTATTGTTGACGTCGACCTTATGTTCTGCTATTCTACAGTCTATTCGTCTGTTCGATCTACCTATGTACACCTTTTTGCACATTTTGCAACCTATCTCATAGACGCCTTGATGTTCATTAGGAATCTTATCAGTTGGTTTCGGTAGGAAGTCCTGAATCTTTTTATCGGTATTATACACGGTACGTATGTTGTAGTTACGTAAGATGCGTCCTAGTTTTTCTGTGACTCCTTTGATGTATGGTAAGGTGCATGTGCTAATGAATTGAGGTGGGTTGTCATTGCTTGTTGGAGTGTGATTATTAAGTGAATTGTGTGCTTGTATGATCGTTTGTCTGGAGTACCCGTTTTGTGTTAAGATGGAATCAATATTCTCCATCTCTTGTGTTTTGTGATCATCGTCAGAAAGTTTGGAAGATCGATCTATAAGGGATTTAGCAACTGATTGTAACTGTAATGGGTGATGGTGCGAGTTTGCGTGTAAGTATCTGTTTGTGTGTGTTTCCTTACGATATGTGGTGTGTGAGAGTGAGCCGTCGTTTTTCTTATGGACTAATACGTCTAGGAAGGGCAATTGGTTATTATTTTCAATTTCCATCGTAAACTGTATTGAAGGGTGAAGTGAATTGAGATATGTGAGAAAGTTGGTCAATTCCTCTCGTCCATGTGGCCAGATAACGAAAGTATCATCGACATACCGTTTGTAAAATGAAGGTTTATATTGGCTGTTATTGATTGCCTTTTCTTCGAACTCTTTAAGAAAAATATCGCAGAAAATCGGGCTCAAGGGGGAACCCATACTAGCCCCTTTAACCTGTTTGTAAAATATGTTGTTGTGTGTGAAAAATGTGTTATTCATGCAGTGTGTTATCAAATTTATCATGTCTGACTTTAGCTTAAGGTTGTTTTTTATAATTTCTATTGTTTCGTCTACGGGGACATTAGTGAATAGAGACACAATATCAAGACTGACTAGCAAATCATTTGGTTTTAATCTGACGTTTTTTATGGAGTTGACGAAGTCATAGGAGTTTTTGACGTATGAGTCACGTTTGATGGACGCTGGATATAATATATCAGAGAGAAATTTAGCTAACTTATGGGTCGGTGAACCTATTTGGGAGACGATTGGTCTAATGCTAACCGGATCTTTGTGAATTTTAGGAAGGCCGTAGAACTTCGGGCAACTGGAAGACTTTTCGCGTGGAATTAGGAGTTCTTGTGTTTCTTTAGGGATGGATGATTTTTGTATCTTTTGTTTGGTAGTTTTTTCGAGGTAAGTGATAGGATTATTACGGTGTACCGAATAGGCGTCGTCTTGTAGTAAAGTGTCAATTTTCTGTTGATAATCCGAGGTGTTCATTACAACCGTTGCGTTACCCTTGTCGGCGGGAAGGATAATTATGTTTTTGTTTTTCTTTAATTCGGTGAGAGCTTTTCTTTCTGCCAAGGTGGTGTTTGGCTTTGGGGGTTGAGCTTTTCTAAGTGTAGAGCATACTTCCTGGCGGATAGGTTCTTTGATGTTGTCAGGGACCTTGTATAGAGCTGATTCTATACTGACAATAATTTTTTCTTTGTTGATACTGGAAGGAGAAATCGCGTAATTGAAACCTTTCGATAATATTGATATCGCGGCTTCATCTTCCAAACTTTCTGACGATGATCACAAAACACAAGAGATGGAGAATATTGATTCCATCTTAACACAAAACGGGTACTCCAGACAAACGATCATACAAGCACACAATTCACTTAATAATCACACTCCAACAAGCAATGACAACCCACCTCAATTCATTAGCACATGCACCTTACCATACATCAAAGGAGTCACAGAAAAACTAGGACGCATCTTACGTAACTACAACATACGTACCGTGTATAATACCGATAAAAAGATTCAGGACTTCCTACCGAAACCAACTGATAAGATTCCTAATGAACATCAAGGCGTCTATGAGATAGGTTGCAAAATGTGCAAAAAGGTGTACATAGGTAGATCGAACAGACGAATAGACTGTAGAATAGCAGAACATAAGGTCGACGTCAACAATAAAAAGCATTCCAACGCCCTAGCTTTACACAAATTAACAGAGGGACATAATATTGATTTCGATAATACTAAAACATTGGTTAGGACAAACAATGAGTCGCATAGAATACTTTACGAGGCTATTAACATCTACAAAAAGGAACATTCGCTGAACAAGCGAGACGAAACACGTAGTCTACCGAATACATACCATCATTTAATAGAAAAAACCGTTATAGATAACAACACTTCGCAGAATTCGACACAAAACAACGAGTTGAATAGAATAACACCCTCCACCATCCCCGCACCGATCTCCCCCTCAGTTGCTAATACACAGAACAATACCCCGCCCGTCACCCGCACACACCCTCCTAACCTACCCAACACGTCTTATCACACGATAATTACTCCGCACCCTTCACACATACAGCCTTCTTCTTCTCACCATACGACAAATACACCCACACCAAACAGCGTTAGTCAACCTGAACTTCGAAGAAGTGCCCGGTTGGCAGTTAAAACTTGTACATCGTACTGTTTAGACGTATTGCCTGATGATGACGTCCCGTGAGATGTCGAAAGCTCGCCCAAAAGCAAACTCACGCGTCGTACCCGAAAACCAATCAAAATCATATATTCCGCGATGCGAAAAACTAACAATTAACATATTACAACTTTACGGGAGTGATATTAAAAAAGACCTTATTAAATACGAAACCATGAAACGCAAAAGAGTGAAAGTGTTAAATGACTTAACTTTTCTAAAACGGTGCCGTGATAATAATGTGATTCCTTAATCGTTCCATCTAAAACATCACAACAAAAACAATCAAGTGGACCGCGTATTACATCGTGCAGCCATGGGTCTTCTGCGTGCCGAGATTGCAGAAAAACGACGCACTCTAGAAAAGCTAAGTAAATCAGTATTCTATCAACATCTAGAACTTTCCTCTCTAATCCATCCAAAATTATGGTTTGACTATGATGTACTATTACAAAAACGCCTAGAACAAGATTCACACATTACAAAATCCACACATATCAAAAAATACAACAATCTTATTGCACACAGAAATCCACATATCACACACACTCTCACACACACTGTACACAATATATCAGACACTACACTCGATGAAGCCGCGATATCAATATTATCGAAAGGTTTCAATTACGCGATTTCTCCTTCCAGTATCAACAAAGAAAAAATTATTGTCAGTATAGAATCAGCTCTATACAAGGTCCCTGACAACATCAAAGAACCTATCCGCCAGGAAGTATGCTCTACACTTAGAAAAGCTCAACCCCCAAAGCCAAACACCACCTTGGCAGAAAGAAAAGCTCTCACCGAATTAAAGAAAAACAAAAACATAATTATCCTTCCCGCCGACAAGGGTAACGCAACGGTTGTAATGAACACCTCGGATTATCAACAGAAAATTGACACTTTACTACAAGACGACGCCTATTCGGTACACCGTAATAATCCTATCACTTACCTCGAAAAAACTACCAAACAAAAGATACAAAAATCATCCATCCCTAAAGAAACACAAGAACTCCTAATTCCACGCGAAAAGTCTTCCAGTTGCCCGAAGTTCTACGGCCTTCCTAAAATTCACAAAGATCCGGTTAGCATTAGACCAATCGTCTCCCAAATAGGTTCACCGACCCATAAGTTAGCTAAATTTCTCTCTGATATATTATATCCAGCGTCCATCAAACGTGACTCATACGTCAAAAACTCCTATGACTTCGTCAACTCCATAAAAAACGTCAGATTAAAACCAAATGATTTGCTAGTCAGTCTTGATATTGTGTCTCTATTCACTAATGTCCCCGTAGACGAAACAATAGAAATTATAAAAAACAACCTTAAGCTAAAGTCAGACATGATAAATTTGATAACACACTGCATGAATAACACATTTTTCACACACAACAACATATTTTACAAACAGGTTAAAGGGGCTAGTATGGGTTCCCCCTTGAGCCCGATTTTCTGCGATATTTTTCTTAAAGAGTTCGAAGAAAAGGCAATCAATAACAGCCAATATAAACCTTCATTTTACAAACGGTATGTCGATGATACTTTCGTTATCTGGCCACATGGACGAGAGGAATTGACCAACTTTCTCACATATCTCAATTCACTTCACCCTTCAATACAGTTTACGATGGAAATTGAAAATAATAACCAATTGCCCTTCCTAGACGTATTAGTCCATAAGAAAAACGACGGCTCACTCTCACACACCACATATCGTAAGGAAACACACACAAACAGATACTTACACGCAAACTCGCACCATCACCCATTACAGTTACAATCAGTTGCTAAATCCCTTATAGATCGATCTTCCAAACTTTCTGACGATGATCACAAAACACAAGAGATGGAGAATATTGATTCCATCTTAACACAAAACGGGTACTCCAGACAAACGATCATACAAGCACACAATTCACTTAATAATCACACTCCAACAAGCAATGACAACCCACCTCAATTCATTAGCACATGCACCTTACCATACATCAAAGGAGTCACAGAAAAACTAGGACGCATCTTACGTAACTACAACATACGTACCGTGTATAATACCGATAAAAAGATTCAGGACTTCCTACCGAAACCAACTGATAAGATTCCTAATGAACATCAAGGCGTCTATGAGATAGGTTGCAAAATGTGCAAAAAGGTGTACATAGGTAGATCGAACAGACGAATAGACTGTAGAATAGCAGAACATAAGGTCGACGTCAACAATAAAAAGCATTCCAACGCCCTAGCTTTACACAAATTAACAGAGGGACATAATATTGATTTCGATAATACTAAAACATTGGTTAGGACAAACAATGAGTCGCATAGAATACTTTACGAGGCTATTAACATCTACAAAAAGGAACATTCGCTGAACAAGCGAGACGAAACACGTAGTCTACCGAATACATACCATCATTTAATAGAAAAAACCGTTATAGATAACAACACTTCGCAGAATTCGACACAAAACAACGAGTTGAATAGAATAACACCCTCCACCATCCCCGCACCGATCTCCCCCTCAGTTGCTAATACACAGAACAATACCCCGCCCGTCACCCGCACACACCCTCCTAACCTACCCAACACGTCTTATCACACGATAATTACTCCGCACCCTTCACACATACAGCCTTCTTCTTCTCACCATACGACAAATACACCCACACCAAACAGCGTTAGTCAACCTGAACTTCGAAGAAGTGCCCGGTTGGCAGTTAAAACTTGTACATCGTACTGTTTAGACGTATTGCCTGATGATGACGTCCCGTGAGATGTCGAAAGCTCGCCCAAAAGCAAACTCACGCGTCGTACCCGAAAACCAATCAAAATCATATATTCCGCGATGCGAAAAACTAACAATTAACATATATATATATATATATATATATATATATATATATATATATATATACATCCTACTTACTTTACGGCGTCCGTACATTGCGAAATATACGCCTTTAGAGCGTCCAGTACAATACGGCGTCCGTATACGGACGCTCTAAGGTAATCAATGTTATTTCTTGCCAGGCAGCTGACGTCATCACAGGGAATCAATATCAGCAAAAAAAAATTTGACGCCACAAAGTAACCTGCACGTACTTTTTCGTATATCATTGTATATTTTATGTTTTGAGCGTTGTGGGATAGGGGCGCTCTGTCTATATACTGTTCGTATATTTCACTTACATTCCGCCGATGATCGGGCGTCCGCTGTGAATATTTTTTTACGTGCAGCCGATGTTACGGCGTCCTCGAGCTGGCAACCTCGCAATTCTAAATTAATAGTAAAATCACAATTAGGATTTTGAAATGTTATTTGCGTTATGGACTACACATATCTGTAGAATAATAATGCACAATAGGTGTAGGTACCTACCTACTTACGAACATCTGGAGATAATATGCGGCTCGGCACGTAACATTTTTGTGTAATATTGGAAAGAATTTTAAGTAATACAATAGTCGCATTTATTGAAAAAATAGTATAATTATTTATTGATTAACTCTTTACGTGCTAAGCTTTTATGGGCTATTCGCTAAATGCCGATCTATCTCCTCACACCACGTCCCTTGCAGGGTAGGCAGAGAGGACAGGGCGCCAGACCACTCTATTGCCCTCCACACACTCCTCGCTTCCATCACATAGGGTAGGCAGAGAGGACAGGGCGCCAGACCACTCTATTGTCCTCCACACACTCCTCGCTTCCATCACATAGGGTAGGCAGAGAGGACAGGGCGCCAGACCACTCTATTGTCCTCCACACACTCCTCGCTTCCATCACATAGGGTAGGCAGAGAGGACAGGGCGCCAGACCACTCTATTGTCCTCCACAAACTCCTTGCTTCCATCACATAGGGTAGGTAGAGAGGACAGGGCGCCAGACCACTCTATTGTCCTCCACACACTCCTCGCTTCCATCACATAGGGTAGGCAGAGAGGACAGGGCGCCAGACCACTCTATTGTCCTCCACACACTCCTTGCTTCCATCACATAGGGTAGGCAGAGAGGACAGGGCGCCAGACCACTCTATTGTCCTCCACACACTCCTTGCTTCCATCACATAGGGTAGGCAGAGAGGACAGGGCGCCAGACCACTCGATTGTCCTCCACACACTCCTCGCTTCCATCACATAGGGTAGGCAGAGAGGACAGGGCGCCAGACCACTATTCATTCGTCCACACACTTCTTGCTTCCATCACGTAGGGTAGGCAGGGAGGACAGAGCGCCAGACTGTCTTATCTCCACACACACTTCTTGCTCCCGTCACACTGGTGCAATTTGACATACACCTTTACTTTACTTTTAATGAAGAGCTTAAAACCATTTCCAGATTTCCCAAAATTTATCACGCTACACCGTCTTTTTAGATATAATTTTCTGGCCTGTTATGGATATCAAAGGATTAATTAGGTCAGATGCACGGGGCCATAAATAGAAGCATTGTGCTTGAAATATCAGTATTTAAAAAAATTCTTACGATATTGCATTTAGGATGTAGGTAGGTATTCATAATTACCTACCTATGTTTGCACTTTTATGTACAGATTTTAATTATTGATTAGAGGTATTATATTTTTTTCCTAAATTAAATGCTAAGCTAAATAATTTACTTACTATTTTTTGAATTGCAGACCTACATCGTTTAGAAAAGTATCTGTGTTATCTTTTGAAATATTGTGCGAATGGGAATCAAATAATATAAGCGTATTTTATATATTTTTTACACGCTTTTATTACACGCTTTTATTATATTTGGCACGGACTTTGGTACGTCTATATGGATCGATGCAAATTTTAATAACTTCCTAACTACTTAGAGAGCCGAAACTTTGCAACCGTACGTAAACTGGCTTACACTACATTTCATAAAAAATTGGATCATCCTTCTCCAGAGACAAAAAAGTTGAAAGGCGTTTCAGGGCATCCGAGGGTCCTGAGAGGTCATGTGTGGTATCGTATGAAAGGGCGTTAGAAAAGTAAGTCATATTTTGTCCAGCTCGACCAATCGGTAGACACTGAGGGATCGAGAGGATCCAGTCACCGCACGGTACCGTGTTTGGTATCCTATGAAAGGGCGTTGGAAAAGAAATCCAGATCGTGAGTCATATTTTGTCCAGCTCGACCAATCGGGAGACACCGAGAGGTCGAGAGGATCCAGTCACCACATAGCGCCGTGTTTGGTATCGTATGAAAGGGCGTTGGGAAAGAAATCCAGATCGTTAGTCATATTTTATGCAGCACAAGCCATCGGGAAACAACGAGGGAAATACAGTATCATCTAAGCAATTAAAGCTAAATAGCCAACTATACTCTACGACGGAATTGGCGAATTAAAAGTACCTACGAGTACATTGTAAAATATACATATATTATATCTTTTCTTCGTTTTTCCCTAGTGTTCTGTGTGTATTTTGACAATGTTGTTGACTCGGGTTGACTGTAAGATATTGCGTTATCAATAAGTCCGCCTTTTGGCACACAAGATTGTCTTATTTTTTTGTAATCATTGTAATCATTTTGGTCAATAAAGATTTATTTATTTATTAATGTTGTCAAGCTTTCGGCTCTCTTGCTTGATGAGCCATGTTCAGGACTAATGTGACTGTAATGAATGCCTAAAACTAAAAAGGATAACATAAAAAAACTTTTAAAAGAACACGCTTACATATATTCAATGTGCTCTAAAAAGAATAAAATAATTTGAAAAAAAAGCGTGGGGCTTCCTGTATTCCCTTAATTGCTCATTCTTCTGCAAAATAACGTCAAATAATTATATGCTTCCTGTATAATACCATTCTTCCCCATAAGAAGCCCCACGCTTTTTTTTTCAAATTATTTTATTCTTTTTAGAGCACATTGAACATAAGCGTGTTCTTTTAAAAAGTTTTATATATATATATTTTTTTTTTGTTATTGTAAATACTGTATACTTACATTACTTACCTATTTTATCTTCAATCAAAATAATATTTATAAAGCGTAAAAAAACTGTTATAATAATATTCAGAGATTAGAAAAATGATCACACATTATAATCATTTAATTTCGTCAAATTGTCTGCTTCTGGCTTATGACTACATTTAATAAATTTAAAGTAGATATAATTGTTTTCATTATTTATTTATGGAAGGGAAACAGTCAAATCATACAAACGAGTAGTTATCTAGGTCATTTTACTCACAATATGTCCGCCTTTGAGAATCTGGTCTACATGGTTAAGCCATGTGGTTCTTCCTGCCTGCACCTCTTCATTCTCCCAGGTATATTTCATTTGTTATCCTTTCATCATTCATTCTCTCTACATGTCCCAACCGTCTCAACTTATTCACTTTCGTTCTAGTCACATTAGTTTTACATTCACTCAACTCTCTAATATAATATAATACATATTTTAATTTCTTATCTCTCCACAAATTTTCTCAGCGATCGATATGTTACGTTATGATATGTTAATTTATACCTACTATAATCAAAAATTAATATCAACATATTGCCTTATTAGTCTTTTCAATTTCACTCTTTCAACTTTCAATATCTGTTTTCAAGTGTCCTGTATAAAGGGGGAAATCTAAATACAAAACCCAAAAAACATATCAGAGCAATATAAAGTTCAACACCCGTTCCGGATGTCTTCATTTACAGGTGTATTACAACTGTATGAACGATGACAGAATAACAAAGAAAAAATATCTACCTGGGTGAATGAAGAGGTGTAAGGAAATACGGCCGTCCAAGAACCACGTGGCTTGGCCATGTTGACCAGATTCTCAAGGACGGATGTGTTCTGAGTAAAAGGAATCGTAGAATGTGTGTGACGAATTGCATGAATGTGACGGAAGCACGAAGTGTTTGTAAGGATAGGAGAGATCGTCGCCGTCTATTCTCTCTGCCTACACCGCAAGGGGATAGAATTTCTCCGTATTAAAAAAGCCGAAATAATTGTGATACATACTCGTATTATTAATACAATAATACATTCATCTGTGGGCATAAAACACTTCTCAAGGTTAGAACTATTATTCCATAGAAACAAAGTTCTAAAATTTATGACATATTATCTTTTATCTTTAAAATACCAAGGGTTAAAATATTCAATTGCATTGTAATGCATGGTCCAGATGATTTTTTAATTGTGTATAGTAAGAATAAGTATTTTGCGAAGCAATACCGTTATAAAAAACAGCTTTAAAATCTTGGTTTGTGTTATACTCATTGGCATGGACAATACAATGACTTTCAAATTGTAAACAATGTCCTTTGTTACATAATGAGAACAATAAACATATTATCAATGAAAAGAACTGAATATTTTTTTCTATGTAACAACAAACAGAACTATTTTTACCTACTCAGTATATTATCCTAGTTATGGGGTAACCAGTAAATGCTGCCCGTGTATAATTCACACAAAATTCTGCAAACTTTTGCATGATATTCGAAATGGGTGGCGAATCTCATTGTTGAAAAATATTGTGGTAGGTAGGTACATAGGTACAAAATTAGGATTTTCAAAGTACATATTAAATAGGGATTATCTGATAATTCCAATTTATATTATAAAAATATCTATCTGTCTAGTCTATCTATCCACTCACGCGACGTCCCTTGCGGGACGCCAGACCACCCACTCCATGTGCTTGCTTCCGTCACATTCATCCAATTTTACATACAGGCTCTTCGATATCTCTTACTCAAAACGAGTCTGTCCTTGAGGATCTGGTCGATTTGGTGGGGACAGATAATATTAATTGCTATTTTGTTTAATATGTTAAACCTATGCCCATATTTGTACCTATCTATAATATAGAAGTTACATAGCTAAAAATATGCAAAAATGATACGAGTGATACATCTCTTTATTGGGTACGTGTCACGAATTGTGGATCTCTATCATTATTAGGTATCTAATCATTTACATATTTATTCAGTGATCTATATTGTTGTAGTTATAAGATGATTAGACAAAATATGAGACTCAACTTGTAGCCTCTTCGCCGATGACACAAAATTCTTGGCAAACCCATTGATACACTCTCATACACTACAGGATGACTTGAGCAGAGTTTTAGATTGGACGAAAGAATGGCTCATAAATTTGAACATTGTACACAAGTGTCGTGTACTTCACATGGGAAGGAACAACCCGCTCAATACATATACCTTGGGAAACGTGACCTTAAAAAGTGTTGAGAAGCAAAAGGATCTTGGTGTGGTTATGAGTAGTGATTTTAAATGGGTGGAGCACATCATCAGTGTAGTCATGAGAGCAAATAATATAATAATAATAATAATTGGATAATTTGCTAAAGCGCAGTTTTCGCGAATTATCGCCTCAAGTGCGCTGAACTACCTTAAGACTAAAGCATTATTGACTAATAGTAATTATTGAGATGTCTGCGTGGAATAACATAATCTAAACAAGTGAGTCTTTAAGGCTAATTTAAACTTATGAAAATCATCTATGTTTCTTACATCTATTGCTAACTTATTCCAAGCTGCAGGGCCGGCAAATGAGAAAGCCCGTTCTCCCAAGCAAGTGAATCGCGTTTTATCTGGTTCGATTAACTTTTTAACAGCGGACGTTCTTGCTGACCGAAGAGTGGACTGTCTGGCATTTGGTTGCACAAAGCAGCAGAGCTCAGATACACTACTGTACCTGATTAAGAAGGCATTTTATTTAACGAACTCAACACTATTGCTCAAGATTTACCGAACATATGTCAGACAAATCCTCAAATATGCCTTCCAGATTTAGAACCCTTATTTCTTGAAAGATATTGATTTGTTGGAAAGAATGCAGAGACGAGCCACCAAAATACCTAGATAACTGAGAAACCTGGAATATGAGGACCGGCTGAATAAGCTCTGTATGAACAAGGTGTTGCACAACCATATTATTCCTGTGAGATTCTACCAGCTATGTTTACCATGAACTCTAATGTGCACCTGAGAGGACACCATATGAAACTGACAACAAGATTCACATCCAACCCACGGAATCACTTCTTGATCAATAGAGCTGTCAGTGCTTGGAATCAGTTGCCAGAGTCAGTGGTACTTGCTCCTACCACCAACACCTTCAAAATTATATAAGACGGTAGTAAGACCTGCCATGGTCTACGGGGCGGAACGCTGCTCCCTGATACGCAAGGAAGAGCAGTTACTCCATACCACCGAGATGAGAATACTGCGCTGGTCACTCGGGGTAACTAGATTAGATAAAATTCGTAAAAAACACATTAGAGGAACTATGAAAGTTGCCACGTGCAGAGAAAGGACGAGGATTCCGCTCTGAGGAGGGCAACGAACATGGGAAGGACCAAGGAATTCCGAAGAAGTCCCTCGAGGAGACCATCAGAGGGGACATGGGGCACCTGGAGCTTACTCCAGAAGACTGCCTCGATCAGGGCGGATGGAGAGAGAGGATCCGAGCCGCCGACCCCAAATAAATTGAATATGGTGTGGAGAAGAAGATTATTTATCCTGACAACTTTCATCATGTTGTCTGTCATACGTTTCTGTACCACGTTGGATCAGCCTTATCGAAAGACAAAAAAGATGTAAAGGGTTTCAAAGGGATCCAAGGGTCGTGTGGTGTCACGTGTGGTATATCGTATGAAAGAGCGTTGGAAAAGAAATCCAGATCGTAAGTCAAATCCGGATTTTGTCATGAAGCCTAACATAAAAGCATCTCGCCAGAAATATCTGTATTTAAAACTCGGCACTTGTTTGCACTTTTATGGACATATTTAAATTATTATTTAGCGATCACTTATTATGATGATTGAATCATTGATTAATGATGATCGTCAGTTATTATTGATTTTAAGAAGTCACTCGCATAGAAGGGAAAGGTTTTATCGAAAAACGATTGAATAATAATGTTGTTTTGTGTGCAGTACCTGTGTATTACTTTCTCATTTTTGTCTTATTGAGAAATAAAAAAATAAATATTTTTTAGTCAAACCTAATGAAGAGTTACAAAACAATACAATAGTAGTGAACGTATTGCAAAAGCTTTTCTGTCTACCTTTAATCAAAGTAGTATTTAAAATTTAATACAAAATCAACTATACTATAAGAATAGGTATTTCGCGTTTAGAGAAATGTGCACACTTTTATTTTAAAAATTAACCTCGTCAAATTATATATTATTATATTCAATATATAATCCGTCTATATTCAATAATTTATACTGATTTGCATGTATAGTTTAATATAGAAAGGATTAAAGGAAGCAGTCACATCATACAATTTGAGTACCTACTACCTACCTACTGTAGTTTTGGGAGATGGGTAGGTAAAAATATAGGTAAGTATAAACAAAAGCTCAATATTATCTGGCCCCATCACGTTAACTAGATCCTCAAGGATAGACATGTTTTGAGTAAAAGAAATCGTAGAATATGTATGACGAATTACATAAATGTGACGGAAGCAAGAAAGGTGTGTAATAATAGGAAAGTCTGGTGATCTGTTCTCTCTGCCTACCACGCAAGGGATGCGGCGTGAGGGAATAGAATAGTAGAAGATTATTGTTTTCTAAAAATGGTGTACCAATCATCTAGTCTAAATAAAATTCTCTATATTTTTAAATCCTATTTGTATTCATTATTTCATGCACTATTAGTCTCGTATTATGGTATAAACAAAAGATCAGAATGTCATCTGGCCCCAAATAGATAAAAAAAAATATGCGTACACGCTGAAGAATTATTGAGTAGGTAACTATTATTATTGACCAGCGCCAGCGAGGGCGCGCTTTTGTTCTTCCCGTGACCATCTTGACAAAAATAGTAAATTCCATTTGTTTAGGTAGCCATCTGAACCAAATTCAATGGAATGCATTGGCAACGTCGCCGGACGCTCTATTATTGAATGAATGTATTTTCGCGTATATAGATGGACGCCTCAAAGTATATCCTTTAAAAGGACGCCGTAAGGGTGGATTGTGGAAAAAATACCCACCGGACGCCCTATTGCGGTTTCTAAGTACGGACGCCACATTGATAGTAAGATGTAAATATATATATATATATATATATATTAGGGCAGGGGTGTCAAACTCAATTTTGCAGAGGGCCATATATTAAATTTAGAATGTGTAGGCGGGCCGGATTCAAATAAAAAAAATGTACTGAATTATTACAACATTTTATTTATTTAATTTATAGTACATAGGCGTCGCCAGCCTCGGAACTATAGGGGCAACAAAATTTTTAAAGAATGATATAGCATAAAAGACATGTAAATAGCGCCGCAGGCGAAATTTTTTTTTGTGAATTATAGTGAAGAAGGTCCTGATGTAGTTTGTTTAATTGACAACTTTGCACAATATTATGCCTGTTAATTTATCTTTTATAAAAAATTGATAAGAAATAGCGCCGCAGGCAAATTTTTTTATGAAACTGATGGATTTTCGTACTAATTTTAGAAAATTATGATGAGAAAATGTGTTGTAGTAATATGATTTTATGTGAATCCTTACCATTTTTTCTTCTTTCTGTGATACATTGCGATCGCGGGCCGTATTGATACTGCCCGGGGGCCGGATGCGGCCCGCGGGCCGTATCTTTGACATGGCTGTATTAGGGTGTCCCAACAATGTATGGAGAAAAAAATAATTTCGAAATCAGAAATGCATACCCTCTATTTTTTTTCGTTTTGGTACTAAATACTTGATTATGAAATATTATCGCTTTTGGACAACTGGAACCCGTGCCGACTTGACGTCAAACTTCATAACTTCATAATTTGTACTGAAATTTCATGAAATATCTAAAAAATTCATGTAGTTTGGGAAAATAAAACACAAAATTGGCCCAATCGTACATGTATCACTATTTTACATTTAAATCATCATCATCATCACCAGCACCCTTGTGTCTATTGTTGAATATAGGCCTCCACCATAGATTTCCATAGTCCCCTATCCTGAGCAGACCGCATCTACCCGCCTACGACAACTCGTCTTATATGGTCCAATCACCTTCCTTGAGACCTTACCAACACTTCTACTGCTTGTTTTAGGTCTCCACTCCAGAACTTTCTTTGCTCACCTAGAGTCTATGGCTGCATGATCAGCTCTTTGTATGGCCCTTTCTATAACTAATAATGTGTGGAAAATTCTTTTCGTGAACACCAAAGTTTCACAGTAATTGGTGAGAAATGGGGTAAAACAAGCGTCAAATATCTTCATTTTGGATAATTTGGGTATTTAGGAGCCTTCAGGATATGACATAGCCGCCCATCTCGTATCAAAGGCAGCCCTTGCTAAATCTCGGCTTCTTTCAATTTCTATCTCTTGATTTTCTCTTCCATGTTTTACAGTTTGCCCTAGGCATACATAACTATCAACTTATTGGATAATTATTCATCTACCACGATATTATATGATTTTTTGGCATAAGTCGTGTATTTGGTCTTTGATATGTTCTTTTTAAAGTCTAGTGAAGCTTCATTTATCGTAATTTCTAGTTCAACAAATAAAAATATACCCTCTTCGAACCGTTGATTGTTAAGATTTTCGATGTTGACACCTTTATTGCTCCAATCAAGGGTTTCGAACATCCTCCAGAGCCAATGTAAATAATTTAGGAGATATTGTGTCCCTATCTTACTCCTCTTCTAACATGGAACTTTTCGGAAGGTCCATGGAGTGGAGGTGTACACCGGAAGAATCCAGCCTGTTGTCCTGGTTAGTATGCATTCAATTTGATAGAGAGTCTATCATTTATGACTTTTGTAAACAGCTTATACAGATAGGATGGTCGATAATTTTCAACCCTTCTATGGCCACTTTTTGCGGACGATATTCATTGATGCATTGTTTCACTTCTTGTGGTATGATTCCTTCTTGCAGACATTCATTGAACAGCGATACTACTGCTTGTTGAAGAGATTCTCCCGCATACTTAATTGTCTCTGTGGTTATACCATAAGGATCAGGAACATTTTTATTATTCATCGGTTTCATGGCATGTTTGACTTCCGCTTATGTTGTATCTGGAATACAGGAATTCGTGCCTTTTTCCAAAATAAAACAAACTCGAGATTGACAAGATTATCACTTTCATTAATTGTAAATTTCATTTGACAAATATTATAAAACAAAACAGCTAGTACTTGTCCATCGAAGAGAAGTTTTGACCTTATTATTCGATGTTTTACAACCCCTGTTGGAAACATATATACTATTTTTAGAGTTTCCTAACTCCACAGACATGTTTTTTGATATAATACTGCACTTTTCCTAGCAATAATTCAACATTGCGGCAGAACTTTATATGCAAGTATGCGCACGCTTAAGTACTCAAGAATTGAGATCTTCGGATGCAAGTCGGCACGGGTTCCCGTGGTCCAATGGTCATGAAATTTGATTTTTGAGTGTTTTAACATAAAACGAAAAAAATTGGGGGGTATGCTTCTCAAAAAAATAACTTTGATTTTTTTGGGACACCCTAATATATATATATATATATATATATATATTTAATACGTATTATAATACTATATAGTATATAGTTACGGGCAGAAAATCCACCCGCATAACCGCTAACTGGCCTTGTCTGGTTGCATATGCAAGGCACGAGTCATATCTCGGCCAAAATGGTTCACAGTGAAATGGAGTAAAATCAAACCTTCATACCTATATATATATATATATATATATATATATATATATATAGGTTTGAAGGTTTGATTTTACTCCATTTCACTGTGAACCTATACTTATATTTTTTTCAAAACAAGAATTATACTTATATTTTTTTCAAAACAAGAATTAATTCATGTGGAGACCAGCGTGCATCGTCGGCAATATCATCAGGTATTTTTCGAATATAACGTTTTATTTAGATTTTTATGCAAAAAATTGTGCGCACTTAGTGCTATTCATGGGCGCCCGCAGAATATTTTCTGGGAGGGGGGGGGGAAATAATGCTACTAATATTAGCGAATTTCGAACTCGAAAACCGATCGACTTTGGACTAAGATAAATTTAGCTCAAAAGATTCTGAATGACATCTACTATCACTCCTGAAGATATCTGTATCTATCTATCAAACACCCTATATTGTAGGTATTTTTTGTACAGGTCTGTACTAGTGATTATAGTGATAGAATAAAAATCTATTTCCGATACAATTTCATATTGCCCATTACATTTTGTAATGTCTACAGTTAGTACTCGTATAGAAGGGATGTATGTATAGAGATAATGGGGCAGTCATTATGGATAAATGCGGCTTTTTCAATTATTAAAATAGACTCAGCTTTTTATTTCAATGAATACGATGCTTATACAACTGAACCAATAGTCCCATTGATTGTAACAACTGTTTGTGTAGCAAAATTGTTCAATAGAAATAGAAATTTACTACACATAAAATAATTTCAGTTCATTTAATACTCCATAATATTAAAATGAGAAATCTGATGTTTAGGTGTATGGTTTTGTGGGAAGATTTATAAAAAAGGTAGTACTTAACTCCATTTTTGGAAATCAATTATTATTAGTAAACAGATCTTGTAAGAACCGTGAACTCTCGTGTATTTATGGCCGTTTCTTTTACTAGCCACATTGGGCACTTGCCCAGGGGCTCGCGATCCAAGGGGCGCCTGCCAGATCACCAACCAGCTTTAATACATGGTAATTGATTGATTAATTGTACTCTCTCCTGAGGAGGGCCCGTTATCTTAATGTGCCCAAGGCCCCCATCAACAGGTTAAAGACGTGCCTGTGCGTGTATTACGCTTTAATAGTATTAAAAATCCTTTATGAAGAACTTTAGGGTTTAAAAAAAGTCTGCGCTGACATTGGCATAGGTCAACGCCTCCTAGAGTAGGTACTCTAGCCATGCTGTAACAGTTGGCAACATAGCAAAATGATCAAATCGGACCACCACTCCTGTCAAATTCCATAATAGAATATATGTAATGCGTGGTCCTATGATAATAAGTAGTGAAGTCGCAAGTGTACTGCAAGTGTAAGCAGTTCTGTCAAACCTCGTAACGCAACAGAGTAGGTAATAGGTAGGTACATTATATGATCTGCGCCGGTGCAAATATAGTCACAGAATATAAAGAAATTCTCATCGAATTGAACTCCAACAAAGGTATAATTAAAAACAAAGGTTTTTCCAAGTAAAAGAATCATATTTATTTTTTGAACTCATAATGTTTAACAATAGGAATTACTAAAATAGAAAAATGCACAAATTATGCTATGTAGGTATTTCATATACGCAAGAAGAAGGGATATACTTTTTAACCAGCCTATTAATTTGCTATTGGTGAAGGAATGTAGCTTCAGGATATATTCCTTGTCTTTCAGTTGTGTAAGCTGTAAAACCATGTGACACTGGCTTCACAATATCAATTGTCATTGGGATTGAAAGTTACATTTTATCGTCATGATTTGATTGCCACCATCATCTGACATCTGGAAAAATATATACATATTGCTTATTAATTGTGGAGTGGATATGATAAGTAGGTATAGGTGATTTCGATTGACCTTGAATATTCTGATATTTATTGAAAAAACTTTAATTTCGCAATGTACATAATAACCGTGCTCTGGAAAGTCGCACAAACCCGAGAGAAGTATACCACAGTAAATAAAATGAAAATATCCGGCCGCGGACCGGAGGTTGAATTCACTGATCCACAATGTTCAATCAACTCGAACAAAATGTCATTTGGTAGGTTTTGGTAAGGTAGAGAAAAAGATAAGATGGTTAAAAACCCTGCCTTTCTTCAGTTATATCCCCATTTATGTATATTTTTTATAATCATAATAATCTCCTTAATAATTGTGGATTTTCGGCGGCGTTGAGTATTTGACAAAACGCCGTCACAATCACATCGGAACGTTATTTTGAAAATTGTATATATACTGTTTACAAAAAACATTTCGCATTGCACCTAATTTAATTTTGTTTTAATTATATACGTACAATACAAAAATTAGATATTCGTATACGCCACTGACTTTGCACGAGATTGTATTGATATTTTGGATAAAAATATGTGCAACAAAGGGAATTATTGATTTATAATGATTTTTTATTTCATTTCTGATTTTATAAAACATCACTACCGCCATCTATGAATCATAAATGACTCGGGAAAGAACCTGAAAAAAATGACGATTCGCGTCCGGAGTAAACATTAATACCAGACGATTTTAGACATCCATCTATTAAATAAACTTATAAATGGAATCTCGGCGTCAACATAGGCTATTAAAATATATGATTTGTATCGTGGTTTGGTAAAATTATCAATTTTCCCAAGATACTGAATTCTATCAAGTTAGTATGAAAATGAAAGAAGCCATTTAAAGTAGTCCCGTTAATATAGTTTTTAAATTTGTTTGCGTCGTTACATAATCTAGAACTAGGATATACATCTAAGGATTATTTTTATACAATGTTTTTGCTCTACAAATACTTCTGTATGACTAAAAATGTGTCTATAATAATTAAAAAATAGTTTTGACATTTGCTCCGCGGCGCTTTCTGTCGTCATCTGTTTTGACTCGCGTGGTGTAGGGGCTAGCGTACTTAACTTAAATTGAGTGTTATGCGATGCGAGGGTACGAGTTCGATCCCACTCCATACCCAACGCTTTTTTCTTCTTTTTTTTACTATCTTTTTGTGAAATTTGAATTTAGCAGAATCCTATATACATAAAAAATAATTTTACTAGGTAAAACAAATATATTCCTTCCTATATGCCAAAAATTTATTCCACTAGGTATTTAATTCTAAGACGATGTAACTTCACCACCCGTACACAATTTTAGCCGTTGCGAAGCACGGGAAATACAGCTAGTAGTTAATAATTCAGTCAAACCAGTTAAGACTTCAGCTACACATCATAACATATAGTATACGAATAAATACCTTAATAGAGATCTTACCTTTATCTTAACTCGATTGGGAAATGCATAAATTACATTTATTTTATATATTGTAAAATATATTTATTTTAATATACAATATACATTTATTTTAATTATTGTAAAATAAC
Source organism: Ceraclea dissimilis (assembly GCA_963576895.1). Classification (NCBI taxonomy): domain Eukaryota; kingdom Metazoa; phylum Arthropoda; class Insecta; order Trichoptera; family Leptoceridae; genus Ceraclea; species Ceraclea dissimilis. Next base: position 6,291,796 of record OY756360.1, read on the forward strand.
ACGGCAGATTCAAATTGCACGACATTACGACTTTTTACACGTTGTTAAGCAGTTGTTATTTTCTGTCATTATGATATATCCTTAGCAACGAAAATGGCAACGCCGCATCGAGGTGGTCCTAAAATTTCTACAGCATGGCTAGAGAAAGACTATCTAGGTGGCAGTGCATAGGTGCGTTTTTCAACAGAGTCCTGCATGCAAAATAACTATGTAGGTACCAGGCGCGAAGCTACCTAAGAACACGGTTCCTTCCCATCGAGTTACCTTTTAGAAAAAAATATAGGTATTATAGTGCCTAATCTGACGTAACCCAATAAGAAATGTTACCCCCGGCTTCCCTTCTGCAGAAACCCACCCTTCGCCACTGGTAGGTACCTACTTAATTAATTGAAAGTTTCAATTTAATAAAATATAAACATAGCTTCAACAACCAAATCCGAAAATATTTAATAGGGTTTAAAACTTATTTTATTTTTTTATTTGTTTTTTTTTTTTATATTATAAATTGAAAAATTGATGATATCTATTCAAAAATTTTACAACATACTGACACCAATCGAGTACGCGTGAAATCCTTCTGAAGACGTACGTACAGCTAGCAAATTATACATACAATCAAAGAGATTACATGAGATTACATATTAAGTACTAGAGGTCTGATTCTATGTATTTTTAATAGAACGGAAGTGACGCAATTTCGCGCACGGCACTTTGGCATTTTAGAGTCGCAAAACTCACACTATTAACAAGATATCAACAATAAAAACTAAAACATCTTTAAAACTATCGTTTTAGTCCTAAATAACGTTAAAACTGATACAGTTTTTAGTTATGAGAGCAAAATTTCGAAACCGTTGCCCACAAACTGTCAAAATTTTCCATACGATTTGACAGTTTGTGGGCACCAGTTTTGTTACACTTCTAACATTGAGTACTCTGTCTAGGTAGTACTAAATATATTATGTCGCTGCATACAATATATTAGTACACAGATGGTGGTGATTTCACATATGCGTATCAATCTAAGTCCTAAGATATTATAAATTTTTATGGGCAGGGGCACCAAGTACAAACTAGGTAGTATAATTGCGTACTACCTACATATAATTGTGTTACCAGAGGAATATTCTTTATGGAGGAAATAAGTTTTCAATGTAAGTAGAAAATCATCTGCTGTAGTTACCTAGGTTGGTATAAACTACAAGGAGTTGTAACATATTAAAATCAGCGTAAGTTAAGTGGAGAAATTTGGACTTCGATTCGTTTTGTACTATTCACAGCAGATTTTAAAAACGAGGAGGTTTCAACTGTACCTATAGTTGTTAATTACATTAGTCGTTTTGGATGGAGTCCCAGCAGTAGCACACTAGGTATACATACTGCCTAGGGTGCTTCTTATATGGTCGAAAAATTTTTTTTTTTGAAATTTCGAGGGGACACCCCTGTTTTTTTATTCTGTGCTATAAAAAAATGATACAGATTTTTTTTTAGAATTTTTCAACAACTATTAGGGGTCGCTACCACTTGAAGAAAATTTAATAAGTATATGAAAAAAAAAATTCAAACATTTTTTTTAATTTTTTTTCTCTATATTTATATCCATCGAATACAGCAACAAACATAATACATTATTTCAGTTGAGTTTCTATTTCCCTAGGCGTTCCCCAGCCAGGCTGGTGTATCAAACTGATTTTAATACTAATATAATTATGAAATTTTCAACACCGAGTAGCGACCCCTAAACCATGTTTAAAAATTCAGAAAAAATTGCAGTTCCATTTTTTACATAGGAGAACAGAATAACAGGGTGTCCCGTTAACATTTCGAAATTTCAATTTTAAGAAGCACCCTAATACTGCCTATGACAAAACACAGCAACATACCTAATAATAAAACATGACATACTCTATTTAATTTCATTCTATGAAATTCTAATTATTCTGTACATCCAGAGCTGTTCCGAGTACAGGCAAAAAGTACTCGAGTACTGAGTACAAGTACTGTACACAAAATGTACTCGAGTACAAGTACAAGTACTCAGTAATAAGTACTCGAGTACTTATACAAGTACAGAGTACCGAGTACATCACTGACCAATGAAACACCAAATTTCATTACATTTTTTCATTCTTCTTCTTCTTTCGTATGCACACGACCATTGTACAAATTTTGCTATAAGGTTCGCAGATGCACGGGCTGGGCGATTTTGGGAGGGGCTCTGACCCAGCTTCCGAAGGAGAGCCCAAGCCTTTCGACTTGAGTGCTTGAAGTCTAAGCTCTCCATCAGTGTAGACCAGCGATCTTTTCGGGCTGTGTCGAGAGACTCTAGCAGTTGGTCCGCTACGTTTTGATTTTAAGTGTTCAGAAATTCATTATAGAGTCTCTCGCACTCTTCATTCCAGCCCGGCACATACGCTTTTCGAAAGCCTCTGGGGATTGTTTTCTTCGCTGTGGCGAGTATAAGGTCCACAATTTTTTTATAGTTGGTAGGGAGTGGATCTAGGGTCTCAATTTCGTTGTCTAAGATGGTCTTATAAGTTGCCCAGTCCGCCTTCTGGAAGTTCCATCGGGGTTTTGGTATGGAGTGTATGACTGTGAGTGTGTGTCCAATCGTAGCCATCACAGGCCTGTGTTGACTATGGGGAAAGTCCCCGGCCACGGTACGAGAAATAGGTTGGGATCTACCCGAGCCGTCCCTGGTGACAAGGCACAGATCTGGATTATAGTCGCGGTTCCACCTGGCAGAGCGGAAGGTGCCCCTCTCCTTAGCATCAAATATGAGCTGCAGATTGGTCACATCCATCCACTCCACAAGCTTCTCCCCCTCCAGGTTTTCGCTCTGGTACCCCCAGTCCGTGTGGTGACAGTTAAAATCTCCCATGAGCACAGTAGGATGGGACACAATGTTCGGGAACATATTCTCTGGCCAAGAGCGGCTTGGAGGTTTGTAGACGTTTACCACAGTGAGTTCATTGATCCTAACAGCTATGATTGATATGTCATCTACGTCTGAGGTGTGCACCACTGCCCAGTTTCGGATGTTTTCGCGGATGTAAGTAGCGCAGCCATATTGACGATGGTGCAGTGCAGCGGCCAGGGTGTATCCCTGCAGCCTTCCCCTGGACAGGAGTTGTTCCTCATTTGCAGTATGCATTTCCTGCAGCAATATTACGTCAGTGTTGTTCTCAGTTGTCAGTCTTTGGAGATATTCAGTCTTAGCCTTGCTAATACCCTCGATGTTTAGTTGTAGGATCCGGACATTGTTGCCAATGTCCTTCGTCGAGTAGCCCTGACAAGGGCTGTTTGAGCAAGATCTTGTAACGGTTCGCTTCAGATTAGACTTATTCATTGCAATTTTCACTTTTCACTTGTACTTTGGTCGCTTGCTATCGTGGTAGAACTTTAGCCGCATTAAGGAATGCGTTGCCCGGGGTGTACCAGCATGGAGGCATTCTACCTTTACACCCCATTTATTTATTATAAAAAAAAAACAGTAATAACTACAACAAAAACAAAAGTAAGCAATGGATTTTATTGCCATACTAGGCGACAGTCTGTTCTGGAGCAATACTAACCACAGTACAATATTTCAAGGTCACATGTAGGATAAAACATAAAATAACAAAGTACAAAAGAGTAAGTCAAATGATTAAAAACATTAAAGCTGATATGAGTATGTAATGTACTCGAGTTCTTGAAATGTACTCGAGTACTTGAAATGTACTCGAGTACTTGAAATGTACTCGAGTACTTGAAATGTACTCGAGTACTTGAAATGTACTCGAGTACTTGGAAAAGTATTCGAGTATTTTTTTTGGTCTAAAATGCGCCGAATACAAGTACAAGTACATATAAATAAATGTACTCGTGACTGAGTACTGAGTACACAAAAAGTACTCAAAGTACAATGTATGAGTACTTGTACTCGAGTACCGCCCAGCTCTGTGTACATCTACGAAATGAATGAAATATGATGTATAGCGGCCTAACTAATTGAGCATAGGTCGTACTATAATTCATAAATTGATATAGGTAACTATTAAAATTTATATTTCTCATTTTCCTCCCTTGGAGGAGGAATGGTATGTTTTTGATGTCCACGTCTGGGAGGAAACTTCCACCGCGTGCCTGTGGTTGCGGCGACTGAATGACCCGCCGTCCTGTGTACATCTTGTTTACTGGACCCTGAACTTAGCCTTGTGGACCACCGTTTATGTGAATTGTATATATGCTTTTATTTATATTGTTTTATTTTCTTTTTTGTACTCATGTATGTATCTGTAAATATTTTTCCACACTTGGACAAGGACACTGAAGAAATGTAAGTTAGGGGTGGGGTTTGTCCGGGGACTCCCTTCCGGCTGACTCTGTAAGCCCACCTCTTAAAAATATTTTGCCAAGAAGTGCGGTTAAAGAGGACGCTATATGCGCCTGTGCTACCCGGGGATGCGGAGGGGCTTGGAGTCCTTCAATGTTCTCATTTTTCACTGACATGTAAGTAGGTATAGACATAATATGCAAAACTTTACCTTTTAAGTCTCGCTCTTCAATATGCATTATGCAATACAGGTATATCTATGCAAACTCAACAGTCACAGATTGTGTCGAAGTGGACGGATAATAAATTGGGAAAAGTGATGCTTTATAGTATTTTCCTATTTTGTTTTAATAATGTCGAATAGTTATTATAAATATAAATTAAATTAATAAGCAAATACATTGTACGTAATGAAATTGTATCACATGTTTTAGACAATATGTATCGTGTGATTTATTAACAATATTGTTGTAGGTAGGTCTAGATGTAGGGTCATATATGTTACCGGAAATGTATGGAATCCGTCATAAGGTAATATATACACTGCCTAAAATCGTCAGGAAATGTGTGAAATATTTTTTTTTTAAAACAGGAATCAGAGGTAGGTATATCAAATTTTATAATTTTATGTGCGACTCACTGGAGTCGCACTGGTATACTGATACCTGCAAATTTATATAGGTTTTTCTGTTTGACTAAGTTTTTATTCTCGATTTTATCTGCGTAACAGCTTACCAAAGAATAATAATTTTTTGAGTTATTGTAAGATGTATTTCCTCAGAAAAGTACGAATTAGGTAATCTGTAACAATTTATTTCAAACATTTCCTAAATTGACCCCGCATTGTATAAACTTCCTAGGATTTGTATACAATTCCTAAATTTCATAGATTTCCGGTAACATAGTCGTATAGTTCACCACACTTATACGTTTGCATACTATTTATGTTTTCAACATTTTATATTGTGGTATGTTCCTTCCTACCAATGTATGTAGATACGGTCACAAAACTGAAATTCGGGTAAAAATTTCAGGAAAGTCTGCAGTCTCTCTCTCCACTGCTGGACATAGGCCTCTTCCAAACTTTTCCATTTTTCTCTTGCCCTCGCTCTTTTTATCCATTTTTTGCCCGCTACCCAGGTAATGTCATCAGTCATATCTTTTTTGCAGCCTTCCAACTCCTCTCTTCAATTTTCTCATCCATCGCTAATCGATTTACTAATCCTAAGTCCACACTTGTTGCATCTATATCAACACTGTAACATTTCCTACATGGACAAACATTATATTTGCCAGTGGTCTCTATTTTAATACTATGTCCATCTATCGCTGTCCTGTCTCGCTATGTGTCCCGCCCACTGCTACTCGAATCTGGCTATGCGATACCGATTAATGATACCGAATACATATAATACTCTTATTTTGCAAAAGATATGAATGTCTAATAATATTTTTTTGGTTTAAGGGCTTGGCACCAGGAATGACGTCACAGTCATTTCCCACGGCATTAAGGTTCAAAATCGCGTGAACAATCGCATGATAAAATTGTAAAAATAGGGTCTTCTCCATTTTTTCGGGTTAATTTTGCGTCTATTAAAAAACTTTTATGGTTATTCCCTAGATTTTAATGTATATTATCAGTACAAAAAAAATTTGCTCCACGGTTTTTGGGAGTTTCCGTCTTTCGGAAAAAAGATCAGAGGTGTTTTTAATATTTTTTTTGAGAAATCTGTACAAGATATAAAACATCTTTTACGGTTATTTATAGATAAAGGTTCAATGCATCTACCCTATTTTGTTCCAAAGTATATTATTTAGTAACGGTTGTCGAGATAGAAGGTCTCCCGTTTTTAGAAATTTTAGAAATGTCGGTATGCATTCCGATTGACTGTAAGATATTGCGTTAGCAATAAGTCCGCCTTTTGGCACACAAGATTGTCTTATTTTTTGTAATCATTGTAATCATTTTGGTCAATAAAGATTTATTTATTTATTTATTTATGCATACTCTTAATGTAAGATATAAAATGGAGTCAATTATGTGTGTTGGCAAGTCCTGCATCCGTGTATAAAATAAACAGAACGTGTAGCTGCAACGGTACATTTGTAGTTGGATTTTAATTTGGCAGTGTGTGGATTCAATTAATTTTTGGATAATAATTCCCTTGAACAATATTATGAAATTTATGAGTTGTATTTATATAATATAGGTAGACTACATAACAAAGGTTTTGATAAAAATATTTAATTGTCGAATATAACCGTAGTACAATTTAATTAAAATTGGGCGGAAAATTTGATTACTAAACGATATTTTTGCAAAGAAACGAAGTACATAGGTGGCTGGTTTGATGAATATGAAATTTGAACGAGATGTTCAGACGCATGAATGAATGTGCAATCTATTACGGTGTTCATGGTTGTGTAAAGTGTGGTTGTTACTAATTAAAATGTCAGAGGGAAAAATTAATTAAACAGCGAGGATGCTATGTGGCGTTAGCGTCAGATTTACAGCCATCGCTACCTTTGCACGTCAAAGTAGGTAATGCACGTTGAAAGAACGCAAACAAGGCAATTTATGTAGTAAACTTCTCTCTCTCTTTTTTTAGGCAAAGCACCCGGTTTCGAGTGATACATGCCTTCTATAGTACCTTTCATTCATAGAACACAATCTGCGAGCAAATACCATAAGTCAAACATATCCCTAACAAATATCAGATTGCAGTATAAAAATGTAGTAAACTTATACTCCGACAAAAATGCAGAGCCGGATTTACACGTTTCACGGGAGTAGGCCCTGACATTTTCGCCGTCCCCCCCCCTTCACGAATTTTTTTATGAATTATTTATTTTAGCGCTCTTTTCTTTTAAATTCATCCAAAATTTTTCCGTCGTCGGGGGAGGGGGAGAGGGTCTAAAAAAATTAAAGAAATTTAGAATTATACCTACTGTACCTAATGAAATAATGAATGAAAAATAATTTTGAAATAATCAAGTACATATACATACCTACATACCTATTATATTATTGATAGAGAATTCAATTCGAAATTTTTAAGTTATCATACTTACTGTTGGTATGTATAGTCGGTACGTCTGTAGAATTAGTATGTAAAGTAGGTTAGACCCTCTGTGATATGTTCGTTCGAAGAACTTTGAAGGGCGTGGTAGAGTGGCAGTACGTGTACTGTGTAGTGAGGTAATATTTTTTTCGTGAATAATTTTCACGGGTACCCACTAGTTATAACATAATAGAGGTGAAACATTGAATTTAATTACCCAAGATGCATACAATAAAAAAATAATTGTTGTTTGTGAATGTCACTAGCTTATTGTTAGGCAAGTTCACTTATCGTCTTTTACTATGATTTCGTTATTTGACAACGCCAGAGCTCTGTAAATAATGCGTTTTTGTAGTAAATATGGCACATTGCATCACAAGAATAGCAAGAATTACCCCCAACACAAGCTATTGAATACTAAGACTCCCCGCGCACTATGCAGCCAGGCTGCGCAGCCAGGCTGTGGCAGCCAGAATATTTGCGCAGCCAGTTACAGCAGCCAGTTAAGCAGCCAATCGACGACTATTCGAGATTCTTTATTTTTATTTTTCATTTTTTGATAGTTCGGAACCCAAAATACATCTGGCTGCTACAACTAGTGCGCGTAGATAGGGGGCAGCCACATACATTCGCCTATACACGCTCTGGCTGCGCGCAGCTAGCTGGCTGCTGTGCAAACAGGCGCGTCGTATTGGCTGCCGCAGCCAGGAATTCGTGGCTGCCTAGTGCGCGGGCCCCCATACAATGTCATATGTTTTACTGGCTGCCGCAGCCTGGCTGCGCAGCCTGGCTGCATAGTGCGCGGGGGGTCAAACAGGCGCGTCGTATTGGCTGCCGCAGCCAGGAATTCGTGGCTGCCTAGTGCGCGGGCCCCCATACAATGTCATATGTTTTACTGGCTGCCGCAGCCTGGCTGCGCAGCCTGGCTGCATAGTGCGCGGGGGGTCTTACTGACATACGCTACAGCAGCCAGCTGGCTGCACGCAGCCAGAGCGTGTATAGGCGAATGTATGTGGCTGCCCTCTATCTCCGCGCACTAGTTGTAGCAGCCAGGTGTATTTTGGGTTCCAAACTATCAAAAAATGAAAAATAAAAATGAAGAATCTCGAATAGTCGTCGATTGGCTGCTTAACTGGCTGCGCAAATATTCTGGCTGCCACAGCCTGGCTGCGCAGCCTGGCTGCATAGTGCGCGGGGAGTCTTCGTATTTTTATAAATCACTCGTTCTTCATGGGTGGGATGCCGATAAAAAAAATATTTTTATATATTTCATTTATTGAATTAAAATACGCATATTTCAATAATAAAACATTTGTGTCATTTTCATGACATTTTGTGTCAGATATTCAACCGTTGCTGGGGTAAATAATTGGCGTTTATTGGTGCAATATATGAAATTTCCACTCAATCAAAATTTATGTTTATATCGAGCAAGTGATTTATTAGAAAATATTCTTTTTAATTTTCTTTTCAAAGACAATTCCTATAAAATGTATGTAAATACAAATCTCCCCACACGATTTTATCGATGTATCTATATCTCGACCTACGATCTACGACCTCGATTCGATATTATCGATATTCAGCATTATTTTTTAACGTCACATCACTAGATTAAGCCCCCCTCTCTCCTTACCGCTACCTTCTTACCTAAACGAATGTCAAAAAAAAATAGTTCCAACATATTTGTATTCTATCAATATTTATTTATCGTATAGTCATGCAAAGTACATTTACATAATAACAATACATAATTATCAGACAGACACCACATGTATATTGCACAATGAAAATTGTTTGTCAGAGTCCGAAATCGAGTGTCCTTAGTAAATTCCTAATTCTATGTTGTTTTCGTTGTAGGAATATACCTAATTTGTTGGTGGTTGAGACTATAATGCTTCTCGTACAGAACAAAACTTAATTAATATTGTGTAGGTAGAGTTTTACAACAGTCGAATAATTAATATTGTTAAACTATTTCTCGTATGAATGTACGAGTATAATTACGGATGGAAAGAGTCGACAGTAATTTATAATCTTATTATCGTATATTGTTTTCTATTTTCTCTCTCAGCTTTAATCATTTAATTATATTTCAGGGAGTATACCTAGATATTTTAATAATAATCGCAGCGATTAAAATGTGTGACTGTAAAATTCACAATAGTCGTACACTTTCTACTATAACCCTCTTATTAATTCACAATAGTGGTACACTTTCTATTATAACCCTCTTATTAATTCACAATAGTGGTACACTTTCTATTATAACCCTCTTATTAATTCACAATAGTGGTACACTTGCTATTATACAATTTAGTTAATCAATTTTTTATTCATTTGACTCTGTAACATTCTTATAACCGAATGTTTTTGATACAAAAATACAAAATGAAAAAAATAAGTACTGTTTTTAATTAAATATGGAGAATTATAACCTATAGTACCAGGACATATGCCCTGTCTTTGTATACCCGGTTTTATATATCCCCCACTCCCCACTCGCATCTTTAAAAACTAATGTGTGTATATTTGCGTATGCCTTATAAAACGCATATAAAAATATAAAAACAGAAGAAAAAATAACCAATTTAACTTAAATTCTTAAGTACGTATAAATATTAAAAAATATTTAATATTTATACGAACGTAAACTGAAAGAAAACTATATTCGTGTCACGATTAGCAATCGAAAAAAAACAACAAAAATATTTTCCGCGAAAACGAATTAGATCACAGTTGTCAGAATTCGATGACCGACTGACGCCATCCTGAAGTGTATTTGGGTAGCTTGACCCTGGTCAGTATTCTTGTGATATTGAAGATATTAACAGCACCCCGTTCTACCCCATCTTCACCTAATTTCAATCAATACAATACGTCAGATTCTTCATTATGAGATAATTGGATTAATTTTTAGGTAGTACATAGGTGCGCACTTAATTACTCACAGAATCCATCCACACATTAACCATACTATATTTACATTTCCATAAAAAGGGACTGCGTCCTCCTATCCTCTCAAAGCATCAGTGTCTTCTCCAGAAGTATCTTTTGCCGCCCATTCGTCAAAATATTGTGGTCGAATAAGAAATTGAAACTATGCTATTGTCATCTATCTAGTTAATAAGTTCTATATATTAGGTTCATGAAATGAAATGTAAGAGAGTACTGCCAATAAACCGTTTTGCAGTTTTACAAATGTTGATATAAGTTGTTTTTGTATTTTTAATATATTAAATAAATCGAAAATTAAATACAGCCATTAAAGAGCTGCGATTAATAACAGTGATAAAGTATCAAGTTATATGGAAACAGAGAGTATTCTTAATTATTCACTGTTGTAATAACTGATAACTCAACTGTGAATAAATTTGAAAGTGATAAATTCACCTGCTTTTAATAAGATTTCATATTAGTGTTGCTTCAGCAATGTAATTATTATACTATGTAGGAAGTATCTAATGTGTGTTGCGTATTGTAATCAACGTCAGTGTTGTGGTATTATCATATTTCGCTTCTTAAGTTCGTCAAAATACGCATTAATGACAATATCAGCTAAAACAAGCTAACTAAGGTCTACCACAGCAGACGCGTATAATGAATCTGACAAAGGACTGCTTCCAGAGCTTAATGTACTTAGAGCAGTTGCTTGGGAAGCCGTGAATATTCCAACATATTTCCTATATTATATTAACACACGCAAAGAAAGTTATACTCTAACATTCAGAAAGATTTATATATTTATATTATATAATAATTGGTCAAATATTTGAGACCTATGGGGGTGAAGAGTGCAGATATGAATGTGTCGTTGAGTGTGAATGAAATGGCTGGTTCTTCACATTTATATCTATTTATTTATTTATTTATTTATTAACATAAACGGCGTAAGCCTTTAATAATGTTATTACAACAAAATAGATCAAAATAATAGACAAAAAATATGCGTAAACAAAAACAATAGTCAAATCAACCTAGGCAATCTTCAGTCAATCTGTCAATCTTCAATATCTGCACTCTTCTGACTGCTTCTGCTTTCTCGACTTATTATGTTGTAAAATCAATCTGTTTTTTTTTTAAGACGGCTAGCCATGCACGTACGGAAATTTTGAGTCTGACATTCAGTTATCAGTATGTGTGTGACCGCCTATTGTATTAGTTATGGAGTGTTATTTAAGAAAAAGTGTGTCATATAATTTTAAATACCTATGTTGTACCTATTTTGTTTGTAAATGGTAAATTTTTTACCGTGAGAATATACTAAAATGAATGATCTCTTGTGATTGTGGACATCCAAGTAGTTTATTTCTACAACGTAAAAATATCTTTATAACATCATAAGACCTATGATGTGTTTAAATTAAATACCTACATATTGTGTACTAAGAACAGCCCTGTTTTAGTATTCATGTGTAGGTTTAGAGCTTCGTTGCCAATTTATTAATATTCATTCTTATGCGATGTAAATTTTAATCTAGTTGGCGAGGGGGTGGTTTCAGGCATTATATAATGTTGTATATTTGGCGCGTGGTGGTGAGGCGCCTTGATGAATATAATGATATAATATGTAGGTAGGTATTATTGAAGTTTGATACTACGTTTGAATTTTATTATATTTTTATTTTATTTTCTTAACAGAATTAAACAGTTATGGCAGTAAATTTTACAATAGAACAAACACATTACATCACCAACAAACAAACCAGTAAAGATTCTACATTTCACTCAATTTTAATACTATGAACGGAAAATACATAAAAACAAAAACACAGATTGTGATCAGTTAACAAGATCAGTGATCAAAAAGCAGATAGACAAGTAAGTGAGTAATCCATCAACAACTGAACAACGAAATGATCAATTAAACGTATACAATTAAAATATGAGTGAAATCATTACAAAAATAGCCAAATAAAGGGGTACTCAAAAGTAAATAGAACGAAAAGTATTAAAATGAATAAAAACAAGTATATAAATAAATAAATAAATAAATCTTTATTGACCAAAATGATTACAATGATTACAAAAAAATAAGACAATCTTGTGTGCCAAAAGGCGGACTTATTGCTAACGCAATATCTTACAGTCAACCCGAGATAAGAAAAAGATAACTTATATAATATAAATAATAATAAAGCAAATAAATATATAGATAGACATACACATACATACAGACATAAATATACTCAAGCAGATAAAATAATTCAACAAATACATAATAATTAGCAAATATATAGATCGATAAATAAACAAACATGTAAATAAATAGAACGTTATTATTTATTTATTTACAGCATACTGCTAAGTATTCAAATCTTGACCCTGCCCCGCTGGCCCTAGATAAATACGAGCCAAACTCCCCTTTATTTTTACTATGAATACGATATACTTAATTGACAATAATTTGTAATTATGTTACACTGAAGAACGGGAATTTCGGAGAGGCGAAGATTCGACGTCTAAAACCTTTGGTAGGTGAGGCAGGAATGATTTGAAAATGATGTATGTATGAGAAAGAAAGCACACGCGTTGAAGGAACATTCTGAAATGAGTTTTTTTAATGTTTTGAATGAAAAATAGGGGTGATTAACACTTCTCCAATTATCATTTAATGGTTAAATGCGTACTACCCCTAAGGGCAGGTTACTCGAAACGCGATAGGAAAGTAGATTATCACTGCCGTTACTAATCAGTAATCTGTAAACGTATTAAAATGGGTTGATTCAAAATACCGATGACGCCAGGTAAAAAATAGATAACTATATTATTAGGGAACCAACGGAGGTGGGGCTTCCTCGAGGGAGATGACGCGAGTTGCGACTGTGGGGCGCTGCAGGACGATTTGCATTTGCTGTCGTGCCCGCTGATGCGGATGGCATGCAATATGGAGGACTTAAAAACGGCAAATCACAAAGCGATATCTGTCGCTGCACATTGGAGTGGCAAGGTCTAGAGTACGGACCCGTAAAGTAAGTAGGGAACGTACCCATACTACGTGACCCATTTTTTACAATTTTTTGATCGGTGGAAAGTCAGCATGGGATTAAAACGGCCGAGAAAGAAGAAGAAGAAGATGCTTAAATTAAATATTGTCATTATTCCTCCTGAAAGCTTTTGATTATAATATTCGTTATAATAACTAAGTATGTAAGTAGGTAGGTAGTAGTTACATAAGTATCACATTATTTAATACTCAGGAGATATATCACGCTTCGTCTCTCACATAGGAAAGTTGCCACAATCTCATCACAATGATTTTAAATACCTTTTACTTAGATACTTTATATGTATAATAATATATCAAGTAGTTATATTCTAGGTAGGTTAAGTACACATCTCATGACAAAGGGAAGAAAGTTTTAATTATACCGTATATTGTTAGTAGGTACTACAATTAAATGATTAGGTACTGAAAACAATTTTGGTAAATTAGAATCCCTGGCTTGTAGAATTGTCCTTCCCACTCTTTTCGAATTGTTTCCGTGTGTTCTGTAAAAGACTGATGGTGTTCGTAAATATATTCCACGAGACATTTCACGTCTTCTTGAGTAATAAAGTTCGCCACCCATTTTGATTGCCAGATCGACGTTGACGCAAAAAGAATGTTGATTAATGTCGGAATTCGTTGGTTACCCCATGATGGTATCGTAGTTTATGGTAGTAGTATTACTAGTAGCTGGAAGAAATCGAGACAAAACAATAAACTCATCTTAAGGGCTTGGCACCAAGAATGACGTCACAGTCATTTTCCACGGCATTAAGGTTCAAAATCGCGTGATCAACCGCATGATAAAATGGTAAAAATAGCGTTTTTTCCATTTTTTGAGTTAATTTTGCGTCTATCAAAAAACTTTTACGGTTATTCCCTAGATAAATGTTCAATGCATCTACCATATTTTGTTCCAAATCATATTTAGTAACGGTTGTCGAGATATAAGGTCTCCTGTTTTTAGAAATTTTTGAAATGTCGGCATGCATACTCTAAATAAACGTTTGTAGGTACTCGTATAGGGAAAAAGTATTTAGTTGCTTGCATGTGTTGCTGTGAAATGGAATAAATAAATCCATGAGTAGGTTTAGTACTATAGTCTTTACATATGATTTATTAAGAATGAATGATGAATGATTTGTTCCAGCACAAAAGCTTTATGATTAGGTAAATTAGTTGATGGTATGTTGACCGGAATTTTCACTTATATACGAGCATAATAATACAGCTTTCTGCCGCTAGTTAGGGCTATTGTTCTACCGGATACGGAAATGATAGAGAGGGAGATGGTTGTAGGTGACGATGCCAGTAAGATGAATAGATTCTACAAAAGGACAGGAAGTTCATTTGAAACCTCCGTTGACTCTAATTTCGGCCACTGCTGACCTCAAAGGGGTGGAAAATGCATCTTAGTAGAGAAGCATTAGAATTCCAGGGATGTTTTTAATGTCAATTGTTATGTAAATATGCGATCCTCTTAATCCAATAAAAGTTTGTTAGAAAAAATAGGTTGCGAACATATTTGATAGATATGTATTTTGTTGCTTTCTCTTTGTTAAGGAGAACGACTTAGAAATGTGGTGCAATACTTAATAAACTCAATAACTTGACGTATCTGCTGGGTGTTCTTTTCTGATGCAGGTATAGGATATGTGGATTAATATATTAATATATGTTGCTTTAATAGAAATAGTTGGAAGGACGTATTAGTTAGGTGGTGGTTTTCCCTTTTTAAAGTTTGACACCACTGTTGTTCCTGGTGCTCGTGCGGTGTGCCACCCTTGCACCCAGTGGCGCCCATCCCTCCACTGGTGGTGTGGCGCTCGGGCACAGGGGTGTGACAAGTGGTAATTTCACGGGTCACCGGTGCGCCATATTTCTCTGATATATTTCATATTATCTCTCTCCTTCTATACTCTCTACTTCACTACAACATCTATGAGCTAATATGTAGGCACTCAAAGGGTAGGACGAAATTTAAATTTACGAAAAACCGACTACAATTTCACTAAATGACGAACCAATGAAATAATAACAGCATATACAAAAACATGCTTAGTTGCATGCTCAATTGTATTGCATGAGGTGTGGGTATAGTAAAGAAAACGACTAGTTTAAATCTGAACAATCAAATCAGAAATGAAGAAATCAGACAATATTGGGTTTAATATGGTAATTGTCATGTCAGTAGAGTAGAGACCGTGATATAAAAAAGAGTGAAATGACAATTTGTTTTAGGTAGATAATTAAAGTTATCTCCGATTTCCACAACTTGAATCTAAAACGAACATGAATTTATCTACTTTCGTATGTGAACGATGATTAGGTACTAGGTAGGCACAAGGGATCTATTAATTTATTAATCAAAATACATAACATTTGTGTGATTTCGTTTACTAAGAGTCAAAACTCCGCCACTTACTTCTAAGATTTTTTCTGAGCTAAAAAAGTACATTACGTAGACTTGTAGGCTTTCGCAGCATGATGAATCCATTTCTATGTTGTTTGTTCTTCGGTAAGTAGTATCGCTGCCGAAAGCTCGGTTATTCAACCACTCTACACGCAGTAAGGAAACCTGAAGTAATTACTTATTTGTGGATATTGTGAGTAAAGCAAATATATATTTGGTATCAAATAAATTTTCCGATCCATCTCACTTTATGCGATTATTCACAGTAGAATATTATTACGTTTAAAGATCCACCCTTGCTTCTAATCTTTATCCCATCTATCGATACTTACTATAGGTATCTATACATATTATTTCTCTCTATTATAGGCAACTAGTGGGTACCCGTGAAGATTATTCACATTTTTATTAACTAACCACTCATACTGCCACTCTACCACGCCCTTCAAAGTTATTCGAAGGAACATATCAGAGAGCAGGGTCTTGGTCTTACCTACTTTCATACTAATTCTACATACGTACCTACTACAGGTACCTACAGTAAGTATCATTACTGATTACTAAAAGAATTCGAATCGCATTCTCTATCAATAATATAATATGTACTTTGTATGTAGTACTTACTTTTACGCGGAAAATTATTTTCATTCATAATTTCATTAGTAGGTACACTTCTAAATTTCAAATTTTCATTCATAAAACGTTACGTCAGACGTATTGATCAACCAATATTTTTTGACCGATTTAAAGCGCTAGTGGTATACTGAATTAAAAAAATCCATACATTCAAACAAAAGCTGATAATAATTCCATTATTTACAACGTGCCTATTCGATTTCATCAACCTCTGCAAACATGCGACACAAAAAATGAGACTTCGTCGAAAATTTTTAGCCACCCATGAACGCGTCGCTGCTTTAAATTTACATAGGTATTTATAGTTTGTCAACGGCTCAGCGTTACACACATACAGGATTTGGATTCTAATAGTATTATGTAATGGAATACTATAAAACGGAACCCAGGGAAGACAAATCTAAAGTAAAATCTTGAATTGCCTACAAATGTAGAATACGGCATACGATACAATATTATATATTGTCATAGGAAATAATACAGTAATAAATCTAGGAATATGTACCCTTATGTTGTCATTTTCACTTGGAGTATTCCGGAGTTTGTATGCAACATATTGTTTACTTATTGCCTATATATCATTCCTATTTACATTGGACATCAATTGTGTGATAACTTTAATTAAATGGGTATTAATATTATAATGCATTGTAATGGGGGGGAATATTTAAAAAATTGCCAATTCTCAAAGGATTGTCTAATACCTAATTTTAGGGGAAATATTTAGCTTCGTTACGTTTTAGGAAGAGGATTACGTTTTCTTGATGAGAGAACGTTGCGGAAAAGCATTTCGGCAAGGTTCATCCATACCCAATATTTCTTCCAGATAGATATGTATGTTGATAGTTGGGTATTGATTGTATATTGTGTAACCTACACAATTAATACACATTGTATCAATTTGGAGTCCAATTTTATTTTTATTTTTATTTATTGTTATTGTTACAATTTAAAACATTACACAATACAGCACAGAAATAATACAAATAACACAATTTGAGAATAAAATATCACCAGTCAGCAAAAGAAGTTGCTGGTATGAGGGGATATCATTTTTCAACATTTAAAACATATTTTATAACATTCTTCAAAGTATAATACTAAAGAGTATAACAAAACAAACAGCCAACTACACTTCAACGCTACGTCTGTCAAAAATTATTTTTTTCACTTTCTTGGCAAAGTTTTTTGGACACTTGACTTCTTTTAAATTAAATAGCATTTTATTTATTTATTTACTAACTTACGGCGCAAGCCTTTAACATTAATTAACAATAAAACAAGTACAATACAAGCAACAACAAAAATAAGTATGTTAAGGTAAGTACATCTAAAACATTAATAGTGCAGTAAGGAGAGGAAATTTAATGGCATTTCTAGGAAAAAACTATAGACATTTTTTTCTCCATCATACTTTACGTATTTGGGTGCGCTAAATCCGAATTTTAACTTTGCCACCTCGTAAATGTGATGCGTTCTGAGATATCTCAGAAAGAAAGAGAAAAAAATGCTTTTTTTACATACTTTGACTGATAATTCAAAAAGTATTCATTTTAGAGAAAAGAAGCTTAGGACAAGAATAAACTTCACCAAATTTTCTATAAAATGACGTATAAATCTTTTTTGTGGCATAAACCGTTAAGGCATCAGAGCGAGCTAAAATAGAGCGTAATTTTCACCCTACAGCCAAAAATTATATATGTTTGTAATTTTTCGCTCACAACTCAGAACCTTCAAACTTTTGAGCAAAAATATTTAAGAAAAAAATCAAGTGCATATTTTTTTATTTAATTTATGCTACCAGTGTTTCGTCGACAGACAAACAGTCTAGGCGCTAGAGCGCATTGAAGTTTAGTATAGTACATTAGAAGCAGTTTTGACTATTATTTAAACTGATATATAACGATCAAAAAATACTTAATTGTAGGCAGTGCACTTGAATATATAAGAACAAAGGCTGTTATATTTATATTTTAAGGTTTGCCACCACTTAATAGTGCTGCGTTTATAGAAATGTCAGAATAACTCAGAAACAATATCTATTTCTTTGTTTTTTTGTCCATATTTTAAAAATTTAAAACTTTAAAGGTATAATTTTATTGAAAAAGTAAACTACATTTAATTATCTATGAATCACTTCTACATTTTTTTAAAATAAGATGAACCATTCAAGAGCCAGAGCGCTTTAAAATTAAATCAAAATGGAAAAATCGTCCAATTACTGTACTTTCTTTGGTTTCTCGCCTACGGATGAGAAGGTACGTACTTTTAATGAAAAAAATATAAAATAAAATTAAATTTTCTACAAATTATGTCTCTTGAGTTTTTTCACTCAGACGTACAGGTTCGGAGTTATAGCGCATCAAGATTTACAATTCAAAATCAAATAGAGATATTAGTGCGACGTACATAAATATCGTTCTCTCTGATATACTACAACAAATTTTGATGCTTTATAACTCCGAACCCGTTCGTCTGAGTGAAAAATATTAAGAAAGATAATTTGTAGAAAATTTAATTTTCTTTTATATTTTTTTCATTAAAAGTACGTACCTTCTCATCCGTAGGCGAGAAACCAAAGAAAGTACAGTAATTGGACGATTTTTCCATTTTGATTTAATTTTAAAGCGCTCTGGCTCTTGAACGGTTCATCTGATTAAAACAAAATATAGAAGTGATTCATAGATAATTAAATGTAATTTATTTTTACAATAAAATAATTCCTTTAAAGTTTTAAATTTTTAAATTATGGACAAAAAAACAAAGAAATAGCTATTGTTTCTGAGTTATTCTGACATTTCTATAAACGCAGCACTATTAAGTGGTGGCAAACCTTAAAATATAAATATAACAGCCTTTGTTTTTATATATTCAAGTGCACTGCCTACAATTAAGTATTTTTTGATCGTTATATATCAGTTTAAATAATAGTCAAAACTGCTTCTAATGTACTATACTAAACTTTAATGCGCTCTAGCACCTAGACTGTTTGTCCGTCGACGAAACACTGGTAGCATAAATTAAAGAAAAAAATATGCACTTTATTTTTCTCTTAGATATTTTTGTTCAAAAGTTTGTAGGTTCTGAGTTATGAGCGAAAAATTACAAAAATATATAATTTTTGGCTGTAGGGTGAAAATTACGCTCTATTTTAGCTCGCTCTGATGCCTTAACGGTTTACGTCACAAAAAAGATTTATATGTCATTTTGTAGGAAATTTGGTGAAGTTTATTCTTGTCCTAAGCTTCTTTTCTCTAAATGAATACTTTTTGAAATATCAGTCAAAGTATGTAAAAAAAGCATTTTTTTCTCTTTCTTTCTGAGATATCTCAGAACGCATCACATTTACGAGGTGGCAAAGTTGAAATTCGGATTCAGCGCCCCCAAATACGTAAAGTATGATGGAGAAAAAAATGTCTATAGTTTTTTCTCCGCGAAAATACGATATTATTGTACTATAACAAATACGCCGTAATATGAAATACCAAATCAAAAGTACATGAGAAATGGAACTAATTAGTAGGTAGTGTAGGTATATACAGACTGACAATAATCACTATTAATATTAATTTACACTATACCGACGTCCGACATGTTTCACAATTTGGACTTCAGCAATGATTTATATGTATTGAGTGTACAGTTGAATATACGAGGTATTCCCTAAACTACTCGTATGTAGTCTGCGTATAACAGTATTGCAAACATAGTTTGTAGCGTTATTGTTACAATGAAAGGTATAGTTTGTAGCGGACGAGCAGCTGCCTTCATTAAAAATAATGTATTTTATAAGGAAAATTGAATTATTTTGTAGCTACGAAGTTATCTGGTTGACCTTGAAATGATTGAGATGCTCACGCTGCGGCTGAGTATCTTTTCGGAGTCAATATTTATAGGTATCGGGGAGATTATACATACATACCTATCTAGGGTAATTAGTATGGTCGCAGGAGCTGGGAGCTGGAAGCTTATCATACAAGAAAAACATTTAAGTTCTATAATTCACTCATTTTGAAAAAATCTATTTTAGTTATTAGTGCAGGCGCCGGATGCATTTTCGTATGAACAATATGAGGACCGTGTAAAGTGAAGTTGGGCTGTTTAGTGAGGGCTTATGTTTAGTAAAATAATACAAAAAAATTATAGATTTCGTTCTTCCTTCATTCAGATGTCCTAAAAGGTGAGGCCCGGCAATTATGCTCGGATTCTTATTCCTAAAACTCCAAATAATGAAAAAAACATGTTGCCGGCAACTTCAGTGGTCCTCTCTAGTCCCTTACCTTCCCTTCTTCATCCCCTATGGTAATTGTAGACAAATAAGTCGTTATTATAGAGACCCAACATTCAGGTGGTCGTGAAATTTTGGTATGTTATATCGGTCGATACGATAGTGAATTGTCCATTTTTGCACGATTTTCCTCCCGCCATCCCCTCCGCCACCTTTACAAAACCTTTAAAAAATCGCACTGTTTTATATTATCCAATGTATCTTCGTTGTTTCGCATTTTTAGCCATGTAGTGGATCATTTGCTCATTTGTTAAGCGTAAAATATTCTAAAACTTGTTAGGTACTAAAAAATTCGCTCTAATGTAAATAGCAGCGGAACTGTCAAGCGCCAAAGCTGGATAACTTTAGTGTTTATTCAATTTAGAATTTCTTACATTTTTACGCTATGATAACTTCGTTATTGTTCGTTTTAACCCAAAAATCCTCATAATAAATTTTATAGAGAATTTAATTTTCTTTAAAATTCATGTAATGAGGTCCATATTCCGCTCAAAATGCCGGAGTAGGAGTAGTTTTAAGAAAAAAATGAACTAATGATTTCATACATTTTCTAATAACATCAGTTATGTAATTCCATTCATTTCCGAAGGTTCTTTGAAAATATATGAAGAGTGTTCTAACATATAATGAGGAATGACAAAATCACTATCTCGTATTTTTCTTAAATCTACCCCTACTCCGTCATATTCAGCGGAATATGGACCTTAGTACATTAATTCCAGATTCATTAATAGGTATCCAATGGTTATTATGTTTCTTTGTCAGCTATTTTGTTTTTTTCTAATTGTATGCTGATCTTTCCATATATAATATATCATTTCACTAATGTTTTTGCATGCATCTGAAATATATATAAATTGGTAATTCTTGAGCCTTTACTGGTCCACTTGTTGTTGATGTTATACCTACTGTTCATATTTTTTGTAAGACTGTCTGTGCTCTGGAAAATAAAATAAAATAATAAAATAAATAAATTGTATTATTTATTGAACGTCCAGAGCCAACTGGAAGTCGCGTAATTGAGTTTATAAAATATACTCAATTTAAAAAAGAAACAATTTAATGAAATAATTTTATGTACTATATTATGTAACTGTTTCGTTTGACATATTCGTGAATATGTGTGACATTTCATGATTATTAATGTTCACCAGTGACACGTATTTATTGCAACATGACAAAAATATTAACGACAGAGAAATCGGCAATTGAATAGTACAAGTAGGTATACTTATTAGTCCGGAAAATTCTTTCAAGTATAGAGACTCAAGATGTTGTCTTCCAGTTGTTTCTCAGCCTCAAATGAAAGTTGTCATAATGTATTTTTGGAAATACATATTTGAAAAAAAAAAAAACTAAAATTTGGCTAGTTTTTCGGAGCTTGATCTTTTCTTCGTAGGAAATTTTATGATTTTGTCCCAAAAATTTGAAACAGCTATATAATAATGCGTAGGTAATATAAAAAAGTGCCAATTTTTTAAAGTTATTTTTTTAAGTTGGTGTAGGGGGCGGGAAAAAAGTGTGCAAAATTGATTTTTTTACTATTCTGTCGGCCAAAACTTCACGACTACCAGATCTAATGAGGCCAAAATCCCGTTGTTTACCGAAGTTTCATAGATATTATAAGAAGGGAGAAATTTTACACAGTAAATTACATGCGCACTACTACATGAAGTAATTAATTCCCTAATGGAATTTTCACATTTGTCATAAAAAGGATTCAGTGGAAATAATAATGAAAACCGGTATATTAGGCCAGTAGATCTAAGATTCGTTAGTATGGAGACCCAACATTAAATCAGGTAGCCGTGAATTTTTGGTATGTTATGTAGGACAATAAATTAGTTAAGAATCCAAATTTGCACAATTTTCCTCCCACCGCCCCCTTAACTATCTTGAAAAAACCTTAAAAAACCGCCACTTTTTGTATGTTATGCACTATAACTTCGTTGTTTCGTGTTTTAGGTCAAAAAAGTTATTTTCCGATTTGTACACCATAAAATTTTCTATAACTTCACACCACAAATTTTTGTTCTAAAATAAATAGCAACCGAGCTTTACAGCTTCAAAAATTGGACAAAATTCAGATTTTTTTCAATTTTGAGTTTTTAGCCAAGAACCATCACGATAACTCCGTCATGGCTAACTTTAGCCCAAAAATTCTTATAATATCTTATAGAGTATATAATTTTCTTCAAAACACGTATATCAAAGTTTATATTGTGCTCAAAATAGCGGAGTGGGGACAGATTTAGAATTACAACGAAATAGTGATTTTTATGATATTCATAATTTTGCATACTTTTCGAAAATGTATGGGAAAATGTTGTCTTTTTTACGTTTTAGTTTAATTTTATCCATTATTGATAAGTTTTATGAGGAATGTTTTACTTTTTTGGAATCAACTGATATGACGGAAGTTTTTAAGGTAAATAAGATCCAAAAATATAGTGAAATTTTTTACAGGTCTTCGAAAGTTGGCGAAAATTTCAGAAAAATATTATTTTGGTAAACATTGTAATTTTTATATAATTATCAAAAATTTCAAAAAACGGGAGACCTTATATCTCGACAACTGTTAATAAATTTGCTTTGGAACAAAATAGGGTAGATGAATTGAACATTTATCTAGGGAATAACCGTAAAACATTTTTTAATCTTGTATAGATAAAACACCTCTGATCTTTTTTCCGAAAGACGGAAACTCGCTTCCCGAAAGTCGCGGAGCAAAATTTTTTTTTGTACTGATAATATGCATTAAAATCTAGGGAATAACCGTAAAAGTTTTTTGATAGACGCAAAATTAAGCCCAAAAAATGGAAGAGAACGCTATTTTTAGCATTTTATCATGCGATTGTTCACGCGATTTTGAACCTTATTGCCGTGGGAAAAGAGTACATGGTTGGCGCAGTTGGTTGAGGCGGCAGTCTCTCAAGCGGGAGGTGCCAGGTTCAAACCCTTTGATGTATTCCACACTTTGCGATACAGGCTTTTAGCCTAGTGCAAGGTGTGCAGGAAAGTATTTGGGTTTGTGTATGCAAGCCCAGATCCTTTAAAAAAAATGATTTTGACGTCATTCCTAATGCCAAGCCCTTAATTGTTCCTTTCTATGCAATTATTCACAAATCACTAATGCATTCCTGAAACTACTCGTACCAAACCCTCATAGAAATATTTACTTAAAGAAATAAATCTGTCTTAAATTATTATTACTTAAAAAAATTTGTAGATACGCCTTTCTCCCTTCGGTCGCTATTCAAATGAGCGCGCGAAATACGCGGTACCTACCCGCGAGCAATACAACGTTGATATTTATATCGTGTGGGAAACTGGCAACTAGCGTATTCTTAGCAGTGACCTTCCATCAAAATGACAAAAACATATCTATCTATCTCACTTTTATGATTACACGCGATAGTACTGTCTCTTTCCAACAGTCTACAGAGGGAAAAAGTTCAAACGTCTTGCTCAAACAATAATTAAGGTTATTAATCAAAAGGGATTTTTCATTTTACTCTTACAAAAAAGAGTGTTCACTAGTACAGAATGATTTTTGCTTATGGATATGTTTGATGATATTATGAATCATGTACATAAAATCACGAATTACTTCGATATTTTTTCAATAGATGCTGACATACCGAAAAGTATTAAATAGTATTTTCGCTGTTTTTCCTTATATATACGAACATTATTGGTAGTTACATTAATTTAATAATTTAGGTAATTATTATGTACAACAATAGGCTAGAAATATTGATAACATGAGTTGAAAACAATTCAAATTTTTTATCGTGAGACATCTACACAAAAATATTGAAATTAGGATCTTTCGTTTCGGTTTCCATAGATGGTGTTGAATTGCGCTCTGATTGTGCGCGAATTTAAACTCGATTTTTGCCATAGAAAATTAAATTAAAAGTATTTGAGCGAAATTAAATATTCACTTCTTCTTATTATAATTTTTTAATAATAAAATAATAATTTCTATGTGGAGAGTGATTGTATAATTCGTAAATTAATGTTATAAAAAAACTTTTTGAATTTCGGTAGGTAGGCGAGTTTAATTAATGCCATGGATCAGGAGCAAATATATAATTTAATTTTAAGGATCATGGTCCATGTAGATGGAGTAGAAAAGGACTACGAGCAGGGGCAAAGGTTCCTAAGAATACAATTCCCATCAAGCATTTTTTTTAAATTTAGGATAATAATAATACCTAGGTCTAGTCTGACATACTGCAAAAAAAAACATTTGTCCCGGCTTCCCTTTTACAGAAATCCACCCTTCGCCACTGGAAGTAGCCTGTGCCATAGGTACTTCTATGGCTCTCTTACACGCGTTTCGCTGGTTTCTTTACATCGTGGTATGGATGTTAAATTATAAGTTGACGGAAAAGGTTTATTTTTTCATATAATTTGCACATATGGTTGAAAAATTAACAATGTTACTAAAGAATCGGCTTTTTTCTGCAACTATCGAGGGAGAACTGCGTCCGCACGTAATATAGAGTATAGTTTGTAGAGTGATAGGTAGTTTATAGTGACTGGTAGGTAGCAGGCATGTAGTTGCACTGTCTGACCACAGTTTAATCATGACCATAGGATCATTGGTTCATTTAATCCAACGTCCAGGATAATGTTTATACATCGCAATTTCATTCCAGACCAGACACCAGTAGGCAGTAGGTCCTAATAATAATCTATAACATGTACAATAACCGTAAACTGTTGGAAAATGTCATTTTAAAACTCTCGATCCAACTATGACATCACGGTAATTTCCCACGGCCTTTGGGTTCGAAATCGCATCATAAAATGGTAAAAATAGCATTTTCCATTTTTTGGGGTTAGTTTCGCTTCAATCAAAAAACTTTTACGGTTATTCCCTTGATAAAGGTTCAATGTATCTAATCTATTTTTTTCCAAAGCATATTTAGTAACGGTTGTCGAGATATAATGTCTCCCGTTTTTAGAAATTTTTGAAGTGTCAATATGCATACTCTTAAAAAGGAACTTTTATAATAAAATAATACCTATCTTCAGGGAATGTTCCGTTTTTAATTATCTGGGATAATGTTTATACAGAGCTTTCTTGCTTTTTAAAATAAGCTTGGAGTTTTTGATTATAATAATTAGGTATAGTGTGATGGGAACACCCTACTAGCTAAAAATAAAAGAATACTAAACTAACTTTTGGTGTTCAACATTACCTCCTAACTAACTGCTACCTAAATTCAAAAACTAAACCCTATTTTCTATTTCTAAAAGCTACTTTCCATAAGTTCATTTCTACTTTCACTCTATCACACATTCTAATCTCACCTTTCATTCCAAACTTACATTCAGACACTGAATTTGCGTAAAACGAATCGCCGCTTGTCCGCCGTTATCCTGCTTTCGTAATTCGTAGCGAAGTCTTTCTTTGTTCTACAATATTCGTTGTAAATTGGCCTTTACGTGATCAGTCTAATGGTTAGATTTTCTTTAATTTGGACCCACATTGTGTTTTTCCGCTGAAATAAAATCTTCACCTCAATTTGGTGCATCTACTTATTATATAATACGAAACATCGACTCAATAAGTACTCAGCGTGTCACTGAGCTCTAGGTACCTGTAGCTCAATACGAGGTACGTGCTATACGCATCCCCTACACATAACACTCCAGGGGCGTATTCAGTAGATAAAGTTACATTATAATTTTACAAACAGATAAGATATTCTTTTATTCGTAGTTGTTAGTAAAATATTGATAGTATCACCTACCTTTGTCCTTCTGAAATGTTACATAGAAAACACACACAATAACACAAAGAGAATTCAATAAATATACAATTCAAAGTACCACGAATGAAAGTTTATGAGCTGTGGAAAAATTAATTAAGATGTTATTTGTCTTTTGTACTACAATGTTAATAAAAGACAAAATTAAGGTGGATTGAGTTTATAATCGTAAATAATTAGATACTTTTTACATTCGAGAATAGAATTGAAACAAATGGACATTGTCAAAATTGTTTGTCATGCGGTTAGTTCAAAATTAGATTTGGCATGCTACAAGAGCCCCATCCCGCCCTTGAAATCTCGGCCAACCTATTACGAATGCCAAGTCTTTGGGTTATCGCGAAGGTGCAAATTAAATAACATTCCAAAATGGCAAGCAACTACTGTATAATAAAATATAGGGGTGACCTCGCCTTATAAGAACCCTCACCACAAGGATTTTTAACTCAAGACATTTGAGGTTTTTTCGTGGAATGGACTTGCCGGCTTGCGCAAGTACACCTTTCCAGGTGTCATAGGTAAAGGACTAGACCATTAGTAATTTATATCTTGTTAGTTCCATCCAAAAGACCCAGTACAGACGCCCTTCGGATTCGGGAATGGATTTGGGTATATACGTCTCTATTGGGAGGGAAATAATAATAAAAGCATGCTTTATAAGGGCAAGGATAGAGTCAGGTATGTTAGCATATAAATTTGTATAATGCAGTGCTATAATCATATGAATAAATATTATAAGATGATGACACTATCCACTTTTGTAAATTGATGAGTAAATCTTCGCATTGGCTGAAGATTCACAACAAAGAAATGGTAAATATAATTTGTCTCAATCCGCCTTAACCTAGTAGTAGTGTTAATACAAGTTATTAAAGTTAAAATAATAAAATAAAATAAAATTTCTCATCCTTAATCCGGTCCTGTTCTCGTTGCACTGAAGCTAAATCTAATATTAATATAATTAGGTCGGTTACTGCTTCCACAATATTCTAAATAAGAATATTTCACTCCAAAGCTAAATTAAACTATTTGAAAGGTGAAAGAAAATAATTAATTTCATAAATAAAACACACGTTAGTATTAAAACAAAGCCCCTTTCAAAATAATGCCATATCTTATCAACGAATAAACCGCCCGAATCGCTGATAGGGTATTGACTGTCTCGAGAAATCTCTTACAAGCCCTCACATCTCGATTCTGGATACCTGAATCCTGATAAAAAATTATATTTACTATGCATCTCACTCACACACTTACTTAAATGCATACATCATTCTTCCCTCTTCTTTCCTTCCAAATGGTACTGAAAGAAATATTTTCAAGTGTCCACCAACACGTCACCATAGTAAAACACACCATATAAACATAACTAACTCTTTGCCTATAATATATATCTACTTACTACTTATAATATTGTTATTGATTCGAACCCCATCACAATAGGTATACTTACTTGTATTACGTTTACATTATACCTATACGAGTACATTAGACCAGGGATCACCAAATAGATTCGTTGGGGATCCGTTTTTAGAAATTATAAGACTTGCGGTCCGCTTGGTAGTTGGTGCAACTAAGATTATGATATTGTCAAATGCATTAAAAATGAGCAAACAGCGCCGCAGGCGAAATTTATAATAAAAAGATTGATGAATCTTGTTTTCTATCAATAGCATCTCATCTGGATATATTTCTGGGTTGTTTCTCACATAAAATATAAGAAGGTACTTACATAGATAGAAAAGAGTCGTTAAAAAGTCCAGTTCATTTTTTGTGCTACAAAAATACTCATGAAGAATGCAAAGCATAACAAATCCTTATTTAAATTAGCGCCGCACGCAAAATTATTTATTGAAGTAATTGTGATTTACTTAATGGATTACCACAATAATTATTGAATATTCTTACACGATGAAAAAGCAATTTTACTTTATTTTAATATGATATTAAATTCCTTCTACCAAATTTGAAAATTATGAATTTTATATACTGTTTTCCTAAGGTTCGAATAAATTTGCCAGCGGTCCGAATCCGGACAGTCTTTCGCAATTTGGTGACCAGTGCTTTAGTTCAGACGATCCTAATATCAAGTATGAAAGGTGTCGAAGGTATGCTAGAAAACGTGATGGAAATATGATTGGATTGGTCAGAGGTTCTGGGAA
Organism: Ceraclea dissimilis; assembly: GCA_963576895.1. NCBI lineage: Eukaryota > Metazoa > Arthropoda > Insecta > Trichoptera > Leptoceridae > Ceraclea > Ceraclea dissimilis. The sequence continues at coordinate 6,320,450 of OY756360.1, forward strand.
CTGGAAATGGAAAAGATCAAGCGCATATATATGCATGTGAAGGTATTATGAAAGGGGTAAGTAGATAAAGGGTAGTTTATGCTCTCTGGATAATGATTCCATTACATAATACTAGTAGAATCCAAGTCCTGTATGTTTGTAACGCTGGGCCCCAAATTTCGCAAGTTCTATGAATATGTCTGTAAATTTAAAGTAGGGACGCATTCATGGGTGACTAAAAAAATTCGTCGAAGGCTCAATTTTTGTGTCGAATGTTTGCAAAGCTTGGTAATAACGAATAGGCATGTTATAAATAATGGAATTAATAACAGTTTTTTGTCTGAATGTATGGAATTTTTTTGAATTCACTATACCATCAGCGCTTTAAATCGGTCAAAAATATTGATTGACTAATACGTCTAGACGTAAACTTTTATGAATGAAAATTTGAAATATCCAATTGTACCTACTTATGAAATTATGAATGAAAACATTTCTGAAGTAATTAAGTACTTCACACATATGTACATACTTACCTATCATATGTATTATTGATAGAGAATGCAATTCCAATTCTTTTAGTAGTCATACTTACTGTAGGTACTCGTACCTGGTACCTATAGTAGGTACGTATGTAGATTTAGTATGGAAAGTAGGTAAGACCCTATATTTTTTCATACTAAATTGCCACCCATTCTCCATAATTCTGTCTTCTTACCGAAAAGACGGCAATATTACTTTTAGATTATTTTGAGTTTTTAATCTTTTAAAAACACATTTATTTAAAAAATTCTTATCAACAACATAGGGAGTAGGAATACAGAACACCTACAAAACGGCGCTATATAAATAGTTCATGATTATTATTGCTCCTATTACAATGATACCAGAATATTATCAGGGCAGCATTATCAACACCAATGCAGGGGCACATAAAGACTGAGCCTTGTGATCTTCCTGATGTGTTCCTTCGAAGAACTTTGAAGGGCGTGGTAGAGTAGTGGCAGTATGAGTAGTTAGTTAATAAAAAAATGCCAAATTTCGTGAATATAATATTGACGGGACCCACTAGTAGTATATAAAGAGTATTACATGAGTGAGTATAGTTAGGATGGAACGTAGTACCGCGTAGTTAATTATCTAATGGTTGTAATGGAGTTGGTTTCAGTGCCACGATAAGTACAAATAAAATATTAATGGGTAATAGTAATCTCCGCTAGAAATAATATTGATGTATTCGACGTTGGTTGAGGAAAAAAGAGTTAATAGTTTTAGTAATAAGAATAATTTCAATTTTCAATTTCAATTTATTATCAAAGAATATAAAAAGAGGTAGCTGGAAATGCAATAAATAAAATATAAAAGTATACATAGATAATCCAATATCTTTATGGATCAAGTAGTTACCTCAACAGATATACAGCAAAGGATGGACTTTCCAACAGGTTTGTGACTGATCGTCGCGGCTGGCTGATGTGACTGTTGTGATCACTTTACACTGGACTGGAATAGGTGAATGTTACATAAAAATGTAAAGTGCTCACATTAAGCCAGTCGACGATCAGTCATAAGCCTGATGAAATGTCTATCCTTCGGTGTATTGTATATCTGTTTGGATAACTACTTGTTATATTCAACTACGACACGTAGAAAATTACGCTTTTCACGATTACCATCAAGTTAGCCAAATAAAAGAACTGTAGGACCACCTACTACATGAATAACAAGTGTATGTGTGCGTACCTACGTTTTTTAAAAAAATCTTCTTATGTGTTCAGTTGTATACAGGTATTTGTTAGTAGGTAGGTACTTAGGTACATATGATTGTCAACTTACATATAGGTTCAGGTACCTATATACCAATAAACATATTATGACACTTTGCAAGTATAGTATCTTTAATAACACGATTTGTATTTTGCGAATCCGTCAAATAAACCCCATCTTGAGTGCATGTAAACTTATCTCTTCCTCGTCTTTAATATCCACTAAATTGTGGACGCATTATAGGAAAAAGCATTATACGCATTATACCTACATAATACTCGTATTATCCAAGTCATGTAAGTATGTAACGCTTGCCCATTGAAAAATTTTGCAAGTTCTATGAATATGTATGTAGATTTAAAGCAGCGACGCCTTTGTGGGTGGCTAAACATATTCATCGAAGTTTCACTTTTTATGAATGATAATTTTGAATTTAGAAGAGTAGGTCCCTACTAATGAAATTATGAATGAAAATAGTTTTGAAATATTTACGAGTATTTCGTGAAAATAATCAAGTAAGTACCATTTTATTCAACGCATATTTGATTAGTGCCCGATCCCACCAACTACCACCTAGGAAGCAGACCCCTAAGGAATTTCCATACAAAACCACAGATAATTTGAGTGATTATTATAACTGTCATAACCTTTAAGATATAAATCCATACAAAATACAACATGCAGCTCTACTTAGTTAGGTGCCCAAATATCTCCGCCCAGAATCTCCCTCACTTAAGTAGCTGCATGTTGTATTTTGTATGGATTTATATCTTAAAGGTTATGACAGTTATAATAATCACTCAAATTATCTGTGGTTTTGTATGGAAATTCCTTAGGGGTCTGCTTCCTAGGTGGTAGTTGGTGGGATCGGGCATAAGTACTTCAATAATCAAAGATACAACGTGACAGAAAATGAAAATATAATTCTCATACATACTATATGGTACGTACCTATACACGTAAAGATCGCAAATCGAACTATTTAAAGTACCCACCATCTATAGGTATGTGTGTAAAGTACTTATGTATGTAGATAGACATGCAAGAGGAGTTTTGTGGCTTTCAGGGGTGGGTGCCAACTAAAAAAGTCGACAATATGAATCTGGTTTTACGACTTTCATGACGATATTGGAGAGACGGGGAAAAGACGGAGCCTTGTGATCTTCCTGTGTTTATTCGAGGAAGGGTGGAGTAGTAATAGTGGTTATACAAAAACATATTTAACAAAGCCTCCGTGAATTTTTCACGGGTAGGTACCCACTAGTCAATATATAATTAAATAAATAAATCAGTCAATGGGAATAAAACGGATCAAGAATCATCAAAAAATGCCGAAACAAACAACATTTTTTTGTTAATTGTTTTTGCATTGAGTACCTACCTACATCCAGAAAAAATAATAGTGGACCATAGATGATAGGGTGCCTTCCCTCGATGGCCACGTGGTCATCTCGGAAATGAACCATTTCCTTGCATCACACGTCCATCCCCTACGATAGCAGCGTACATATTGTCCCTCCACCTCCACCACCCGAACGTAGGGGCAATTTTCTTATGAAAGCGAATGGAAACGATAAAGACAAATAAGCTATTACAGTTACAGCCTCGATATCACTAAAGGTTATACATTGTCATACATATAAAGTGGTAATATTCAACTTATATGTTTTATAAGAACAGTGAACACAAATTTATAAGAACGCATACACTTTATTGTTTACAAAAAACACAAAATAATTATTTTGCGCGGAGGCAAGACTTGCCAATAAAATTCTCAGTATTATCAGCCAGAAGAGTCTACATATTATCATTCATGATTTACATATAAACTCATCAGCTGGGAAAAATTCACCTATCCAGATATCACGGATATCACAGATGCGGGTGGCCTAAAATACAAGCATTGTGCCTGAAATTATCAGTATTTAGAAATCGTCTTACAAAATTGCAAGTATTAAATAATGTATAAGTTTTCCGCTAAATCTATTTTTTTATTATTGTTTATTAGCGATTTTGGTATTATACCTGTAGCTGATAATACTAATGGGACTATATATACCGACCTAGAAAGCGAAATATTTTTTATTTCACCTGCTAAATCTGTATTTTATTTTTTCTAATTCTGATTTTTCGCCGCGTTCCCTCGCGAACTTTTATTACCTCGGATTCGGATTCAGGAACCCAAAAACATATAAATAACGAAATAAATGTAGAGTATCCCACAACTTTCTCATGACGGGCTGTTTTGAGTCTGTAAGGCTTCGTAATAAATCAAAATATGTAATCTGAGAGTTCCTTCCTGGATCCAATACTGATTGCTGGACATTGGCCAGTGGCGGATCCAGGACTCATTTTTTGGGGGGTCCGAAGAACGATTTCGCGAGAGCTATTTCAGTAAACAAATCAATTCCTAATTTTGCGTAAGAGAGTATGTGGGTACCGCCCGCCCCCTCACTTGTATCCTCACGTGCAAATATGACCTTGTACTATAAAAAAACTTGAATAGCGCCGCGGGCGATTTTGTTCTTGAGACTGAGTAAAGAAGGTCTTTATGTCGTTTGATTTGTGTTCTTGAAAGAAAAAAATGTAAAAAAAAAATAGCGCAAACAAAATTCAAAACGGCATGAATGGCATGAATATGACATGAATATGGGTGCATTTGCGATTTAGAAACATTTGCAACTGTTGATAATAATCCAATGATGTTGGCTAATGACAGTTGCAATATGATCCGGTTCAATTATTGTGAACCGATCAAGTGTATTACACTGTAGCTTGTAGGTATTCTTCAATTTCATCTACAAAGCTACGGTTTCTATTACATTCTTTAATACGTATTTTTTTCTAGAATTATTTCCTCCTGTCTCATCCAATACGATACGTAATTTAGATAGAACATTGTCACGACAGAAATAACCTTTGTGATATTTTGTAATATCCACAGAACAATGAAAATATAGAACAGTTAGATACGCTCTATTCATACATTAGAAAACATAAAAAGTAAATATAACGCGGGGGCATGACTTTGCCAACACACTTCTCAGTATTATCAGCCAGAAGAATCTACATATTATCATTCATGATTCACATATAAACTCATCAGCCTAATACTGGGAAAAATTCACCTATCCAGATATCACGGATATCACAGGATTAGGAAATACAAGCATTAAAATACAAGCATTGTGCATGAAATATCAGTATTTAGAAATCGTCTTACAATATTTCAAGTATTAATAATGACCGATTTTTGCATTTTTATGTATAAATTTTCCGCTAAATCTATTTTTAAATTATTTATTAGCGATTTTGGTATTATACCTGTAGCTGATAATACTAATGGGATTATATATACCGACATAGAATGCCAAATATTTTTTATTTCACCTGCTAATTCTATATATTTACGAATGGTTTCTGCGACGGTTGTTTGAATGTTAAATGTATTTGGTACAGCGATGTCAATTAAATAAGTGATTTTAGTTTGTTTGTTATGCAAAACTACATCGGGTCTATTATGATGTATTGTTCTATCTGTTATAATAATTTTAAAATTAATCGTATTGTAGACCGGTGTTTTAACGTTAAAAAAGGGGGTATAGCGTAGATAATTGTCGGAAAGCTGGAAACTGTTTTAATCTCTTCATTAACAAGCAAAGAAGGTTTCCTGAAGTTTGCACCAATTTTACGCTTGTGCTAAGTACAGGGTGTCCCAAAAACAAAAAAAAAGTTGAACTTTTTTCAGTTTTTCATTAATAACTCCTAAAGGAAGCATTCTAGACAAATTGTGTTCTCCTGTGAATTAAAGTAAATGAAATTCTTCGTCTACTGAGCATAAATACTACTCTCTACTTTGAAAATTAACTGAGAAACAGCGATTTAAAATTGTAATGTTTTTCTCAACATATGACAATTTTCTTATATTTCTTGAATCGTTGTTGAATATCTTCTAATCCAAGCTACTTACAGCAAATTTTAGTACACATGATTCAATGGCCGGTTAATTATCTATAAACTGGCATTAAAATTTTACCTCTATATTAAATTGTTTAGGATGTAGAGGTATTTAAAGAGAGACGAGTGAAATAGAGAAATTTATTAAATGATGGATTACAATATGTGAAAGGTAAGGAAGACTTAATTTTGCGGCTCTGTCTTATTAACGTATATTTTTTTTAGTTAAAAACCCAAATTTTGCTATTGATACGCCACTGTGTAACAACTTATATCGAAAAGACTATTTTTTTTACCTTCATCAGTTTTACTAATATAACTCCTGAACGGTTGATGTTAGGGAAAAGATATTTTACTCAAAATATAACTAAAATTAATTTACTATAACTTGATTTCAAAATTAACTCTGTAACTTAAATAATAACTGAGTTACAGTGTTTGAAAAAAAGCATTACTAAAAAAATTAAATTGCCTCGGCTATTTTTGTTGAATAACTCCTGAACCGTGATATAGAGAAAAAGTTCAAGAGATTTAAATATAAGGTAAATAAATTTTCTATAACACAAGCGTAATAAAATAACTTTAAAAGTTATAGTTAAAAAGTTATGGATGATCAAAATCAATATTTTGTGTAGCCATTCGACGCTTGTTTAGATATATTTCATACTAGTATATGGCGAGCAGGTACTTTATTTTCATACTACAACGGCTCGGAGGTGCTTACTAGGCAAATATAATTGAATATAATTCATAAGCAAACGTCGAATGGTTACACAAAATATTGACTTTGATCATCCATAACTTTCTTACTATAACTTTTAAAGTTATTTTATTACGCTTGTGTTATAGAAAATTTATTAACCTTATATTTAAATCTCTTGAACTTTTTCTCTATATCACGGTTCAGGAGTTATTCAACAAAAATAGCCGAGGCAATTTAATTTTTTTAGTAATGCTTTTTTTCAAACACTGTAACTCAGGTATTATTTAAGTTACAGAGTTAATTTTGAAATTAAGTTATAGTAAATAAGTTTTAGTTAAATTTTGAGTAAAATATCTTTTCCCTAACATCAACCGTTCAGGAGTTATATTAGTAAAACTGATGAAGGTAAAAAAAATAGTCTTTTCGATATAAGTTGTTACACAGTGGCGTATCAATAGCGAAATTTCGGTTTTTAACTAAAAAAATTGTACGTTATTAAGAAAGAGCCGCAAAATTAAGTCTATCTTACCTTTCACATACCGAAATCTATCGTTTAAAAAAATTCTCTATTTCACTCGTCTGTCTTTAAATACCTCTACATCCTAAACCATTTAATATAGAGGTAAAATTTTAATGCCAGTTTATAGAAAATTAACCGGAAATTGAATCATATGTACTAAAATTTGCTGTAAGTAGCATAGATTAAAAGATATTCAACAACGATTCAAGAAAATTAAGATATTTGTCATTTGTTGACAAAAACATCACAATTTTAAATCGCTGTTTCTCAGTTATTTTTCAAAGTATAGAGTAGTATTTATACTCAGTAGACGAAGAATTTTATCTACTTTAATTCACAGGAGAACACAATTTATCTATAATGCTTCCTTTAGGAGTTATAAATGAAAAACTGAAAAAAGTTCCATTTTTTTTTTGTTTTTGGGACACCCTGTACTTAGCACAAGCGTAAAATTGGTGCAAACTTCAGGAAACCTTCTTTGCTTCTTAATGAAGAGATTAAAACAGTTTCCAGCTTTCCGACAATTATCTACGCTACAAAGCTAAATTTCCTGGGCTATTGGTACAAAATTATTAGAATTCAATCCCATACAACAAGAACCTATCTTTGTGTTTTTGTTATCACCTTTATATTATATTGGTACTCGTATTCTCTAATTCCTAAGGTTTCTCACTTCTTAACAATCTTAACATTCAATGATCCCGTTGTGTTTCCCATTTATTAACACTTGTTTGTGGTAGACAAATGTGCGAACCAACCATAACCGATAACAACCACATCTTATACGTATGTATATTGGATACTAGCTGAGTTACCCGTGCTTCACAACGGCAAATTTAACAAACCAATCGGCATATTTTATAGGCTTGAGCTGGACAAAATGTGACTTAAGATCTGAATTTCTTTCCCAACGCCCTTTCATACGATACCACATTCGACCCCACACAACCCTTGGATCCCCTCATCATCATGGCATCTCCTAGGAAAAACTTTTCCTCCAAAAACAGGCGACGTTAGGACACAGCTTATACATATATCGCAAATGTTATTCTAAATTTTTGCAGCAGTCCATCGTAAAATGTGGGAGTTATGCGAAAACTTACAAAAATCAGACTCTACTTTATATATATATATAGATACATTCTTTTGGTTGATAGTACTGAGAACCGTGGTGGCATATCCTGCGGCTTCCTAAAAAATAAAGGGTTTAGATGATCCAGCAGTAGACAAACCAACACTCAAAAAGAATAGTATGTACTTTCTATAATTGAAATTGATAAACTACAAAGCGATTTCTTTAAATGATTGAGTAGCAAATGAAACTCGTTCTACTTGTTCAGTTCTCTTAGTCCGAGAGCCCGCTGCTTAATTTATGACGTATCTGTTTTTTGATCGAAATGTGGTATAAACGATAGCTTACCAATAGGGTATTACATCGCACTAGGGTTGCCTATCAAAATCTTGCCGCAACCCCCCCTGCCCCCCACGAAAAGGTCCCTCTTCGCGGTTTTCCGCATTTTATATGAATATGGTAAGAGATAGGAGAAAGCAGTCAATGACAAAAATAATCCTTGCTAAATTCTCTACAAAAAACGTTCAGTCAATTTTTTCGTAGGACTAGTAGTTTACCCGTAATGGCCGGTCAAAAAACAGGATATTTTTTGAAAAAATAAAAAAAAAAGTTTGATTTTTTTTCTTTCACATTCTTCCACCCATTATTACTAACATTTTATGGAAAAAAAAATTTGGCCTGCGGCGCTATATAACTGGTTATTTTATGAAAAACCAAATTTTAAGAATTTTCGTCACTGAGTTTTATTGTAATAACTCCGAAATTATTAGATCTATGAACATAAGTTATAGCTCGTTTTGTAGCTAAGACTATGGTAATTAATTCTTTCTTTGACTATTTTCCTGTAGCTCTTATCAATTTTTAATCAATTTAGTTTAAATACATTTTTTTTGTATTTTAAATGAATTTCGGTTTTGGACCGGCCATTGCGGGTAAACTGCTAGTTCTACGAAAAAAATGACTTGATGTTTTTTGTAGAGAATTTAGCAAGGATTATTTTTGTCATTGACTATTTTCTTCTATCTCTTACCATATTCCTATAAAATGCGAAAAACCGCGAAGAGGGACCTTTTCGGGGGGGGCAGGGGGGGTTGCGGCAGGATTTTGATAGGCAACCCTAGTGCGATGTAATACCCTATTGGTAAGCTATCATTTATACCACATTTCGATCAAAAAACAGATACGTCATAAATTAAGCAGCGGGCTCTTGGACTATCTATGCTTCGATCCAATCTAGATATTCCTGAAAAATAACTAACTGTGCTCAGTGTGTACTAAGTATGTCCTTATACTGAAATTATATTGTCAATGAAGTCGAATGCATGAGTAGATCGAATTGTTTGATACAAATGGTAGGAGTATCGCTTTATAGAGTGGATTGAAATTCTATTTATGAATCTCTCGTTTATCTCTCAATACAAGATTGCGTAGGTATAGGTGAAACGTTTCACTCTGTAAAAATCCAAGTAATGGCAGTTCAATCAATACTATTACCTATATTTATATTTTCTTTTCCTTTTCTGCGAAACTGTTTTCTCGCGAATTTATTTTTATAGAGACAATATTTCAAAAAATTTTATTAAGTAATATTTTCACATCATAATATTTCATACTATGTAGGTTGAACGATTCACTAAACAAAATCCCAAGAGACAGATTTTTCTCTTTATTTTCATGTTCATACCTATATACGTGTTTGTATAAGAGTACGTTCTACTACTATACCTATGTATATAGCTACCTAAATAGCACGAGGAGTGAATAAATTGTACTAAGATGAAATACGAATATCGAGGATGAAATTCCATATAAATAATTTTACGATCGGGTCGGGAATTGAATTCGAGAATGGAATAGAGTCGTGTATACTGACCAATCAATAATCGAAACGAACAATATAGATAGGTATATGTTGCTTTAGTAGAGATATCTTTCTTAGTTTCACTTATTTCATTGTGAAAAATGATAGAGCTACGTGAAAGACTAAAATTTATCCCAATCAAATAAATTAATAATATTATTAATAGTTATTGAATAAAAACTCATATTGTTTAAACACAAAAATACATGTAAGTGTGTATCTTTTTACAAAATCTCTCATACGTATTTCAATGATATTTCTATGAGAATGAAATCATAATATTTCTATCCACCTACCTAATCTTAAATCCAGCACGACAAACAAACCACCTACACACATTTAAATAAGATATTCCTAGGTAGGGACCTCCTTTCCCCCTTTTCCAAGGAATAAATCACACCCTATTGTATGACAGGACCCTCAACACTTTAAACCAAATTCCTCCCAAGAGAAATATGAAAGTCAAATTCAAATACCATTGGAATTTTTCATACAAAATTGACGTTCATGATAATATTATTGACTTCCCAAGAAAAAATATTGTGAGTTGTAAGTACGAACCAAGAGAATATATAAAGACATTTTGCATCACAAATTGGTCACATACTATATACTGTTATCTGCTACGCATAACTATACATAAGAATCTCGTCACTGTAGGCTTTCACAGCGTGATGAATCCACGCAGTAAGGAAACCTGAAGAAAGAAAAACACAGAAATCTCGTATTACTCGTAGCTATGAATAAAATAGTACGACCTCGTAAATCTAGGAAATGTTTGAAAATAAGTTGTTCTCAAACTCTAATGTTGGTTCGTATTTTTAACTTTGTTAAGGACTTGTTCTCGAGTGAAATCTAAAGCACGATGTTTTCGTACATTCAGATAGGAACTCTGCACACAGGGCCCAAGCGGCCTTTGGCCAGTTTAAGAAGAAGAGATGGGAATGTCGCTATACCCGTCTACGTGCGTGTATTGTGTTGGTACCTACAGTAACTTGTTGAAGATACGTTTTTAACAACAATAATAATTGATAACAACAAAGGAGCATGCTAAAGAATGAGAACGAGAAACCCAGGCTCGGCGCAAACGAAATGTAACTTAAATATTAAATATGTACCTATTCGAAGTTTTACAGGGCTCACATGAATGTCTCGGAAAAAGGAGCATTAAAAAGTTACAATTGGGCTTTAAAAGCGTATAATACAATAAATATAATGTAGCCCGTCTTCTTCTTCTTCATCAGCCGTGGTCCCTAACTAAAAACTAAGAAATAATATTTTATAAAAGATCGTCGCAACATACTCACTCCTGAAATTATACAATCGTACTGAATTGAATTTCGAATAGGTATTTCACATCAAGCCATTGATTTCGATGATGCCCCATATGCAGTAATTAATTACTCATTTTTACCTACCGTTTACATTTCGTTTGCGCCGGGCCTGGTTTTTTTCCCATAGTAAATGGGCATTCTTCTTTCCACGGATCGAATAAAGAAATTAGTAGTGCCGATGATTTCATTTTCTGTTTTATTTGAAATAGCAATGATTTTTGTTTATTTTGATTATCTATATTCTACATCAATTTAGTTGTTTCCACCAGCGCCACCTGATGTCATACTTTATATTAGTTTCAAAAAACTTTCAGATGAATTCTCCCTTATTTGGAATATGAAGTTTAATAGGTATCTACCAATATGAAGACAACAATACTAGGTTTTTGTCTGAGTATACACTGAATATAAAATTCGTCTCACTCTATATTTCACCTCATCTGTGAGTAAGAATTGCTTCTAATAAAATAGGTAACCGATGAATAATTCAAAAGATTTTGAAACCATCTACCGAAAGATCACGTATTCGAAGGTTTTTTTTAGGTATTATTAGGGATTGGATGACTCGTAGGCGAGTGAAAGAAAGGAGAGTATCACTAGGTAAGTCAATAATTTGTTTTACCTATTATTTACCTTAACAAAAAATGTCTAGCGAGATGCTATACAATATGCGCATCATATCAGAATTCTGATTACGAGTATTTTTATGATGTGGTTCTTAATTAAATCCATATCTTACTTATTATACTATGTACTACTTCCCATATACTCCGTGATTACCTCATCATTATTGAAGGTGAAGTTTTGTTGACAATTTTTTTGTTTTGATTGTAGAAACTTGTTACTTATATTTTAATTTAATCTTGAAGCGATTGCGGGTAAGGAATATTAGTTTAAATTCTAAAGGACCCTTTTCCAAGAAACGTTGTTTATTTCTTCAAAGTATTTTTTGTATTGAATCTAAATGAAGTATCCACACACTTTTTTATATTTTGCATATAAATTTCTTAGCGAACTTTACAAACTAATAAAAGTTTGAAAGCAACGAGTATTAACTCGGCAAGCATGCAGCCTATAATAATTCTTCAGCAGTCTAAAAAGCCACTATAGGTACCGTGATCGTGATGATGCTATTGGTGGAATAATATTTTATATGGATATACTTATAAATTTACATTCTTCATATAACACAGTGTTATTCTCTCTAAAGATGACGAAATATAATAATTATTATTCGATGGACGAAGATCTCATCATAACTATATAGTAACAAGTCACCAGATTTTAGTCTCCGTAGCCTGGAATTACTAATTATGATAGGTGGAGCGGAACCCAGAACTCACAACTGGGGACAGTACGGAGTATACAGAGACCACATGGGCTGATGGCGTTATAGATGTCACAGGGTCTAATAGAAATATATGGATGATTAATCTGGTAATACTGAAAATATATTACGAGATGCTTCGTAAAACGATTATCATATTAATATATTTGTATTCCTAACTCTCTCGTGAAGTGCAGAATACATCGATAGAGCCCCGCGAGTGACTGGCGCTCCAACCAAATCACCCAATAATTTCTGTACTATCCGTTAGGTAAGCTCTTATGGATAACCAGTGAAAATAATGAAGGCGAAAGGAAGGACGACTTAATGTATTTTCTAATTTCTATGATTTACTATTCCAGTCCCTATAGTAGTGCGAGTTGGGCACACGAAGATAAAGTTCTCAGACCAATCACTTTAGTAGACAACCTTAATAATATTATGAAGTGATTCAGAAAGTTTCTTGACCACGTCTTCTTCCTCCTCCAAAACCAATAATAATTATATGAAAGCAGTTAGTTGACTAAATATTATGTCATCTATCTATTTGTATATCCAAACTTAAAACAATGTTTCATTAGTAAGGCTTGTAATATCTACGATAGTATAAATAATCTCTATTTTACTAGCAAGGCACTTTTAAGACGCGTGGAAAAAATTACGTGGAAGGTAAATGTGTCTGTGTGGCTGAGGTGTGAATGAAATGAGAGGCCTTAGAAAATGAGGGATCGAGAACAAGATCAATCATTCGGATCAGTTTTTTTAAATAAGCGTTATACAGGGTGTCCCGTAAATCAACGTCATCCCGTGGAGGGGTGATAGACCAGCTCATAACCTACCAGAAAATCGAAATATGACCTTACTAAAAATCGCTCATTCTCGAGATATCGGCACTTTTTTGTTTTTCGTGAAATTCGACACCTTCGATCAGTTTTTCGATCGCCACGGTCACAAAATTCAATATTATGGGATTAAAATTTTTGATTCGTAATCCTGAATATTTCAGCTATTTGATTGCATTCCAAAATAAAACCTATTAATTCACAATTTTGAAAAAAAGAACATCGTTTCCGCCTCTCGAGTTTTTTGTTTTTTATTAGCAAATTTCGACTCTTTTACACTGTAAAAAATTAGTATTACATAAAGCTGGCAAATTATATTAAAAACTTTCTCATTTAGTGTAGTTTTTAAAAAGGTTCACAATTGGATATAGTTCCCTTTACAAAAAAAGATATTCCTGTTTTACTTCAAAAGGACCTAATTATAAAAAAAAATCAAATGCAGGGTTGTAGCTTCCTTATGTCCAATATTTGGACAAGTGATAGAGGATGAAAAAATATGACAAAAAGTTTAAAAAATGTATGTCGAAAAATCGACTGTTTTGGAGTTATGGTCTTTTGAAAATTGAGGAGTATGAAAATTTCTCATTTGAGTTTTTTTACTATAACTCATAAACCACTGACTCGATTTTGACAAAATAAATTAAAAACCATTGTAAATAATGTAGGCTTACGTTAAAGTTCCTAATTTACGGCCTTTACTTCAAAATTTCGTGATAATTCTGTTAAGAAACATGTATTTTTGTGAAAAAATGATATTATTTTACAGAATTTTGACTAGATTCTAAGGAAAAGGCCACAAATTAACATCTTTATCAAATGCCTATTTTATTAACTGTGATTTTTAGTTTATTTTGTCAAAATCGAGTCGGTGGTTTATGAGTTATAGTCAAAAAACCAAAATGAGAAATTTTCATACTCCTCAATTTTCAAAAGACCATAACTCCAAAACAGTCGATTTTTCGACATACATTTTTTAAACTTTTTGTCATATTTTTTCATCCTCTATCACTTGTCCAAATATTGGACATAAGAAAGCTATAACCCTGGATTTGATTTTTTTTTATAATTAGGTTCTTTTGAAGTAAAACAGGAATATCTTTTTTTGTAAAGGAAACTATATCCAATTGTGAACCTTTTTAAAAACTACACTAAATGAGAAAGTTTTTAATATAATTTGCCAGCTTTATGTAATACTAATTTTTTACATTGTAAAAGAGTCGAAATTTGCTAATAAAAAACAAAAAACTCGAGAGGCGGAAACGATGTTCTTTTTTTCAAAATTGTGAATTAATAGGTTTTATTTTGGAATGCAATCAAATAGCTGAAATATTCAGGATTACGAATCAAAAATTTTAATCCCATAATATTGAATTTTGTGACCGTGGCGATCGAAAAACTGATCGAAGGTGTCGAATTTCACGAAAAACAAAAAAGTGCCGATATCTCGAGAATGAGCGATTTTTAGTAAGGTCATATTTCGATTTTCTGGTAGGTTATGAGCTGGTCTATCACCCCTCCACGGGATGACGTTGATTTACGGGACACCCTGTATAACCGTGTGCGTTCCAACGAGTTGGTCGTAGAAAATTGCGTGAAGAGACAATAAAGAATTATGTGGTGTTTTGAGTGATATTCATCTAAAGTTAGGTTGCTATACTTCTTGTTATATATTTTGTAATTCCAAATATTTCCAACAAAAGAGGGTTTTTATATTTTTAACTCATCCATTTTGTATTTGGGACGCGAAAAAAACATCATTCAAAAAATTATAACATTGATGGTAGGGTAGTTGCTATGCGTAACGGTACGTTAACACATCCCCGATTCCCTCAGGTGCAATGTGGTAATAATATAGAATGTGTGCGTTGTTCCCTGAGATGAAACAATTCACAGAAAACTATTTGGTGATATATTTCAGTTGCTTTCCGCCGGCGCCGACTTGAACCTTACATAACTGGCGTTTATCTCCTAAGAATAAAACTGGAATGTGCCTCATCAGCTATGATGCTGTAATCTGCAAATGGTGAATATTCAGTTGCAATGTTTTTAAAAGGATTTTGACTTTTCACAAACCTCAATACTATTGAGTGCTGTAATTGTACACTGTAAGCTAAGAGCAACTGTGTCGTGAAATATAGAATGCACCGTCAGTGCCGGCATTGGAACTCGGCATCTTTAACATGGGGGACTCGCTACCCCCCTAATTCCCCCAATCAATATAGTACATATAGCTTCGTAGATTTTCACAGTCCTTATTGTTATTATGTAAGTAGGCCGAAAGCTCGACAACATCGACAACTTACACCCGAGAAGAATGGAGAAGATAATATAGTACATATACTAATAATTCACTATTCATCATCTACGAGTATTTTCAGACCTTTTATAGAGTACTGAAGACGTGAGGGTATCTGTATTAATGTGTAAATAATATCGCTTATAATATACCTACTACCAAATGGCGCAAGTCGACCTGCCGTTTATTTGACGACCATATCTATTTGGTACGCGAGATAAACTGATAGGTCGTAGGGTTATGTTGCTAATACAGACGATAAGAGGGCAGTAGTAGGGGTAGGAAAACTCGGCAGAAGTTGCCGCTACAACCGAAAATGGTCGGGTCTCTGGAGATTGTGAAAGATCCTTAACAATGTTGGTGAAATAGAGGCGAGATGTTATGGTCGGAAAATATTCAACCTCATAATAAAAACAATTTCGAAAAATATGGGGTGAAACAATAAAAGTATTTTTTTTCCTAATTTTGATATTTTGTTTTTAGAAATACTCTTTCATTATTCGAAATAAACATTCCGTCATTGATTTAACATGCGAGTGTCAAGGACAGAATTGGTTGAATAAAAAAAATGCTTCATGTCATTGCGTTGCGCGATCCTTTGATGACATTTTAGGCTGGCTATTGACTTAATTATTATGCCTGAGTAAAGGATAAGAAGTGTTCCAGGCAAAAGAAGTAGAGGTAGATCTCCTGCAAGGTGGTGCGACCAGATTAAGGAAGTGACTGGGAGAGACTTGTGCTCAGCGATGCGGACTGCGGAGAACAGAGAGGACTGGAGGCGCCTTGTTTTGTCCGTGGGTAGCTCCACAAATCACGACCCTCAGCAATGAGGAAACGAAGAAAGAAAAAAAGGATAAATAAATAAATAAATCTTTATTGGCCAGTAAATACATATAACAACAAAAACAAGACAATGCAGTGTACCAAAAGGCGGACTTATTGCAAAAGCAATATCTTACAGTCAACCCGATGACTGACCGATGACGACAGGATGACTGTTCCATTGGGAATCTATTGCTAGGATTGTTCCAGTAATACCTATTATAGGATATATATACCTATAAAAGATATTATATCTTTTATACTCCGTATTCTATCAGGTAACTCTAGATTTTATTCAATGATTGAGGTTTAAAAAATAGGAATGATAATTCCCAAGCTTGCCGGGAATTATTTTTATTTATTCGTCCGAAAAATATAATATATCTTCTATAAATATATGGA
Source organism: Ceraclea dissimilis (assembly GCA_963576895.1). Classification (NCBI taxonomy): domain Eukaryota; kingdom Metazoa; phylum Arthropoda; class Insecta; order Trichoptera; family Leptoceridae; genus Ceraclea; species Ceraclea dissimilis. The sequence goes on from OY756360.1 coordinate 6,337,332, forward strand.
GTTAAATAATAAAATAGAATATATCTTCTATTTAAATATATGGAGTTAAATAATGAAATAGAATGTATCTTCTATAAATATATGGAGTTAAATAATGAAATAGAAAGCGTCTAATTGCATATTTTCTATTTAAATATATGTAGTTAAATAATAGAATAGAATATATTTTCTATTTAAATATACGAAGTTAAATAATAAAATAGTTCTATAAATATATGGAGTTAAATAAAAATATAGAATATATCTTCTGTAAATATATGGAGTTAGATATGTTTTTATTGTAGCTGAGTTTTTAAGAATAGGATTACTAAATGTGCGTGAAGGGAAAAACATCAATATGTAATGGAAGATATTGGAAATTTATACAAAAATGTATGAAATATAATAAAACGAATGAATTTTTTTCCCGGCGTGTGTTTGGTGAATTATAGCATCCTTTACTCATAAAGTATAGTCTGATGCGGCCGCTTCACGCTCGGCATCCCTCCACGAGTTTTGTGTGAATGAGTAAAAGGACGTACGGACGAGGTGATTGTCTTGAACTGTATACGTAACCGACGGTTAACGCCTTTTTACTCATTCGCGCGGGACTCGTGGAAGGTCGGACAGCATGTGGATGAGGCATTAGAACATTTTATTAAATCAATGGATTTGGGATTCATAAATTGTAGGGCGGCCATTCGTTTTGCGCAAGGCTTTTATTTATTTCCTTACTATAGTATTATTATCGTTCAGTTTCATACGTCATAAACGCAATACCTTTTTTTTTAAAATAAGATGTATTTGAGTCGAACCGATGATATCCCTAGGTACCTAGGCTACCTATATTATAATAATAATAATAATAATAAAAACGTAACCTTTCGATGGCGTGGATAGATTATAAAAAAGCGTTTGATTCGGTACCTCATTCTTGGTTAATAAAAATTTTGGAAATTTACAAAATTGATGTTAAAATTATTAATTTCTTAAAATATTGCATGTCAAATTGGAAAACAAAAATATCTATTTCAACGCCATCGGAAGGTTATGTTAGTGATTCGATTGACATAAATAGAGGAATATTCCAAGGTGATAGTCTAAGTCCGCTTTGGTTCTGTATTGCATTGAATCCCTTAAGTGCATTGATTGAAAATTCTCAATGTGGTTGTCAGCTCAAAAGGGGTGGTTGTAAATTTTCTCATCTTTTTTATATGGACGATTTAAAATTATTTTCATCAAATTTAAATAATCTCAATAAATTAATTTCAGTAACAAAAGATTTTAGTGATACAATAAAAATGGAATTTGGTTTGGATAAATGTGCAATAGTTAATGTTAAAAAAGGGGTTATCGAACAAACAAATACAAATGAAGTGATTAATAACATAGTAAATTTACCAATCCTTACAATAAATGAAACCTATAAATATTTGGGAATAAATGAATCACTGGGTTTTGATCATGTATTTTTAAAAAATAATGTAAAAGCGCGTTTCATCTCTAGATGCAAATTAATTTTTAAATCACTTCTTTCTGGACATAATAAAATTAGGGCAATTAATTCATGGGCAATTCCAGTAATTCTCTATTCATTTGGTATTTTAAAATGGAACCAAACGGAATTAGACACACTAGACAGAAAGGTGCGTACTACAATGACAAGATATCGAATTCATCACCCTAGATCCTCCATGATGAGACTTTACCTTCCTCGCAAAAATGGTGGCAGAGGATTACTTAATTTAAAGAATTTACATAATAATGAGGTAGAGTCTTTAAAGAGATTTTTTGTAACTCATAGGAGTAAAGTAGGCTATGAGGACTTGATAGATTGTGATTTGAGGTACACACCTTTATGTCTCTCGAATCCTGGTGCTTCACTACCGACAATGTCAGTTGAAAATCGAGTAGACGTATGGAAAAGTAAATCTCTTCATGGCCGTTTTCACCAAGTTCTGACATCTACAAATGTATGTTTTGAAGACTCAATCAATTGGTTAAGGTTTGGTGATCTATTTGGTGAAACCGAAGGTTTTGTTTGTGCAATACAGGATCAAGTCATTGTAACAAATAACTATGCAAAATTCATTATGAAACAACCAAATATAATTGATAAATGTAGGGCTTGTGGTCAGATGGGAGAGACATTACGACATATTATGTCGGGGTGTTCTCTTTTGTGTGGCACTGAATATTTGCAGAGACATGACCAGGTTGCCAAAATAGTTCACCAAAGATTGGCTTTAAAATACGGTTTACTCGATGAAGAAACTGAATACTATAAATATCAACCATTGTCGGTGCTTGAAAATAGCATTGTTAAGTTGTATTGGGATCGACCAATACAAACCGATCGTACAATTCCAGCTAATCGACCGGATATTGTATTGGTTGATCGTAGGGAAAAAAAGACTATATTGTGGATATCACTATACCACATGATGAAAATCTCCATAAGGCTGAGCAGGACAAGATTACTAAATATCTTGATCTTGCTCATGAAATTGTGGAGATGTGGAGAACACCTTCCACTGTCATCATTCCTATAGTGATGTCCACAAATGGTGTCATTCCTAAGAGTCTCAAAGTAAATCTTGAGAAGCTTGGATTGCATGGTGGGCTTCGATACGCCATGCAGAAGGCTGTCCTGCTATCATCTTGCAGGATTGTTAGAAGGTTTCTCTCTCTATAGCTCTTAAAAACTCTCTCATGATAAGTGCATTTTTGTGCACATCATGGGAGAGAGGGACACCCAATAGTATATAGGTAGTTTTTAGTTCTATGTAATATGTTTATGTATGTTTAAAATTTTATATTATTATTTTTATTTTAAAGCTAGTTTTAATGTTTTTGTATTTTTTTTATGTGAATGTATTATATAGAGCTGAGAATTTTTTGTATACTTTTGTGATAATAAAATTGATTTGAAATAATAATTAAACTATACCTAAGTAACTCTTATTTGAATTATTTTTGTTTTTACAAATTATCCTTGTAAAGCGTTGGATTGTTATACATTCCAAAAAACAAAAGTAAAAATTCACGTTAGAATATGGTACCTCTCCTGCCATCTAGCGAAGTTGATCGTGAACAAGCGTTCTTGGACTTGGTAATAATAGATGGCGGGTGTGTGTATCAATATACCACCAGTAGGAATATTGCATTGTATACCTATACTTTTTTTTTTATTTAAAAAGGATTTGGGCTTGAATGCACAAACCCAAATACTTTCCTGCACACCTTGCACTAGGCTAAAAGCCTGTATCGCAAAGTGTGGAATACATAGCCAGCGCCGGGGTTTGAACCTGGCACCTCTCGCTCGAGAGACTGCCGCCTCAACCAACTGCGCCAACCATGTACTCTTCTTCTAGAAGTATAAATGGATTATTGTATTAGGTACCTGTATTAATTTCATAGGATTTAAATGTGAGTTTACACACGCGAGTTTCATTTTTAACTCCCATATTAAAAGGCCCAACTATGACATCACGGTCATTTCCCGCGACAATAAGGTTCAAAACGGCATGAACAATCACATGAAAAAATGTTAAAAATAGCGTTATTTTACTTTTTGGGCTTAATATTGCTCTATTCAATTTTTTTTATTAGATTTTAATGCATTTTATCAATAAGAAAAAAATCTCCGCGATTTCCGGGAAACGAGTTACTGTTTCCATATATATATATATTTAAATCTATACTTACAAGATGCTCATTGTTGGAATAATCTTCTGCTTTAAATAAAACTGCTTCGAAAAATCTGTATAGTTCCTCAATTTAGCAGAAACGATAATTTAGTTTTGCAGATTTGAAAAGTCTTACATTTACTTGTGTAATGTTTTGAAGTTCATTCATTTCCAAGCGAAAGCCTTATTCAAAGGCAGCTACTAAAGAAAGGGTCTGTGTAAGTATTACCGCTATAGAAAAGGAAACAAATCCATAAAGAAAAGCTTACCGAACCCTTTCATATAAATTTCTATCGAGTCATTTGATACTATGTGAAACAGAAACAATTTCCTTTTCGCAAACGTGTGTTGGAATTATTGAACGTAACAAACTGTCCCGATGTATCAATTTCATGTCTTAAGGAATTTGTTTCTATGGGTCAAGATAAAAATTTGTACGTGAGACTGCGTATAAATATTTTTCAATCACCCATTACTATTTTTTTCCTTAATTCTTTTCCCATCATGAATAGGTCGGTAAGTCGGTATAAACTTTCTGGTAGGGTAAACACACGACCCAAAAAGGGCTCGAAGGAATGGGTCAGCAAACGTACGTACAATGGTAGAAATATTGGAAATTACATTGATATTGATAAGGAGCGTATTGTTACGATCTAATTTTTCTACATAGGGTTTCTCTTATGTTAGGTATGTGATGAAGAGTTATTGGAATGGACGGGACGTTTAATTAAATGTTTGGGTATGTAATTAGATAATAGGGTATGTAATAAGATTTCAAAAATTTCTGAAAACGGGAGAACTTAGATCTCGACAACCGTTGCTAATAATATGCTTTTGAAAAAAATAGAGTAGATACATTATCTAGGGAATAACCTTAAAAGTTTTTTGATTGAAGCGAAATTCACCCCAAAAAATGGAAAACACTATTTTTACCATTTTATCATGCTATTGTTCACGCGATTTTGAACCTTAATGCCGTGGGAAATGACCGTGACGTCATAGTTGGTAAATATTTTTATTTATTTACCAAATATTTTTTTAAAACCAAGATTTTATGACTTCACAACCTTTGAAATGTTTTCGCGATCTTCCAAACGATACCATGCACACTTTTCAGGGACGTTTGGGTTCCTTCGTTCCGAAATCGCCTCCCACCAAGAACTGACAGACTCAGAATTTGTAAAAAGTTATGAGTTCTACTCGTGAAGCACTTTGTGAGATACCAAACACGGCATTATGCAGTGAGTGGATCCTCTCGATCGTTCGGTGTTTTCCATTCAATACCATACATGACTGCACAAGAACGTCTGACCCCCTGAAACGCGATTTTTCAACCACTTCCTGAAAAAGATCTTTGCAGAATAATATAAAAAAGAGTGAAGTCAGACTATGATGTATTTGAGAATTGGTCAAGATCTATAAAATTGGACGTCATTGGGATAGAAAGGACTGTAAGCAGTACCTATATACAACGCGAATTATGTACTTGGAAATGACAGCCACAAAACATATGGCGTTGGAGGTGAATAGCTTAGGATCTAGATGGAAGTTAGCTTTCAGTATTTAGTATAAGCTAGTATAATAGTATTTTAGTAAAGTAGTCATTTAGTATAAGTTAGCCAAAAATCCTCAGGATTAGGCAAAATGTCATGTAATATATTTTTGTAAACTTTGAATAATAAATAAAAATAAAAAAAAATGTTACATAAGGGTTTTGTGTAAGTCGTATAATGTAAGTACGTAAGCTGTTTTACATAACATACTATATAGTATAAGTAATCTGTAGGTAATTCTATTTTCTCTTGCTGAAATTTTCAATCATACACGGTAAATTTAAATTACAGTAAAAAAAAATACACATTATTTTCTCATTTCTCTTAGAGAGGAGAAAACATCAAGAGCACTTTAAGGCATTATTAATAAGAAATAATTCCTCAACACTCTTGCGGTTCATATCATAGAAACATGTTTACACGATTCATTACTTTTCTATACACGAGGCATGCCTTTGCCAACACACTTCTCAGTATTACCAGCCAGAAGAGTCTACATATTATCATTCATGATTCACATATAAACTCATCAGCCCAATACTGGGAAAAATTCACCTATCCAGATATCACGGATATCATAGTATTAAGCTCAACGCGGGGCCTAAAATATGTACAAGCATTGTGCCTGAAATATCAGTATTTAGAAATCGTCTTACAATATAGCAAGTACAAGCCAGTGAATTTAAACACAAAGCAGTACATTTTGGCGATTTCTTTATTAGAACTCGAAAACTGAAAACTTTTGTAAGTTATCTTTCTAAGCAAAATGAAAGTACGTAAAATTTACTACAAATAAATAAAATAAATAAATAAAATAAAATAATCTTTATTGTACTGAAAATGATCATACAACGGGCGGACTTATTGCCAAATGTCAATTTCTGCCAGCCAACCCATAACAGAGACTAAAATGAGATAAACCTAATTATAAATTCAGTACCAAAAGGGTACCTTAACTTAACAATAATTGAATACATAAATACATACATAGATAAACATATTATAGATAATATATAAATATATACATAAATGGTATATAGGATGGGATAGGGTAAGGGAGGGATGCTGGGTTCAGGGGGGACTGGTAGTGGGATTTGAAATAGAAAGGTAATGCGCTTTAGTCTACTCTTGAAAGCGGAATTCGCATACAAAAAAATTCTCTTAAATAAATAGCAACCGAGCTCTCAAGGTCCAAAAAATGGCAAAATTTTCGTAATGTTTTGTATTAATCATCAGTCATTCATGTTTTCACTCGGGATTTGATATACATTTTTTGCTCTCACTGGTCCGCGGGCCACACATAGACGCCCAGAAGGCCACATGCGGCCCGCGATATGCGGTTTGGCCATCCTTGATGTAGTTTCTTGTATTAATCTTTTATAATCTGAGGTGGTTACTAGCCTGGTTGGTAACGCGTTCGACTGTTAATCCAGACGGTGCGTGTTCGATCCCCGATGCCGACCTACTCCGCTTCACGACACAAGTTTTCACAAGTGCACAAATATGTATTTGGCTTTATTTTGATATGCCCAGATTCATTGAAAAAAAATTAAACTGTCAATGCGAAGCCCTGATTGGGTGAATAAGAATCTTTTCAATTTTTCAGTAATAGTCATCTTTCCTTTTATATATACTCGTATGGAAGGGAGTTTTCAAGCAAACTATATTAGGTCAGAAAAACAGTCTATATCTATAATGAATTTACATGCTACCAATAGCATTCAACTCACACGTGTAGGTATCATGAAATAAAATTAAATGACGGGCAAAACTCACGAGCGAAAACTATTCACATCAGACTTTGTGCACTTTGTATTATTGTATTTTTGTGTTATATGTAGTGCAATAAATTAGTTAAACATACTGATGATAAATAATACATATAATGGAAGGAAGATCAAACTAATTAACTAACGAGTAAATTGTTGCCACTGATTCACTAGAGAATCCAACCAAATCACCCGCAATTAGTTGCGACTGATTGCAACATATTTCTTATAACACTCTAACTATCCGCATACAGTGTAATGGTAATGCACTCTCTACTCGTATAAGAAGTGTTCAATATAATACCTATATTAAAATTTACTAAGTTTTATACCAACATCTGAGTTTGTATTAGGTAATAGTCTGATACTAAGCGATAAAGTTTAGACTTTGATCGACTTCGTCAACGATTTTGAATTATAGTGGAAAGTCTTGTGATCTCATTTCTTGATCATATTATCTAACACTAGCTGACCCAACGTGCTTTGCTACGCCTCAAAAATCTGTGGATCCGTGAAAAATTATTTAAGAACTGAATTTATTTTTCAACGCCTTTTCATGTGATACTAAACATGACCACACACAACTCTTGGATCCACTTATCTTTATGAAAACTCTTGGTGTCTCCCGTTGGCGAGAGAGGGTGAGAGCTGGACAAAACGCGACTAAAGATCTATTTCCTAACATCAATACTTAATTAATATTGGCAAAATCGATTAGTTTTAAAATAAGCCTTTGAAGAAGAAGAATAAACCTAAAGCGTCATTAAATAAAGCTTATAAAAATTTTGATCCCTTTTTAGATTTACCTTTTCAAGGTTTTTTTTTGCGCCTGGTACATCTTTAAAATTTTAATAAGACAGACCTTTCCCTAGTGTGTTTGCAAAATGGCGGCGCACCTTGTTATATGAAACAAATATTACGCAAAAAAACATTAAGAGTGTGCATACCGACATTTCAAAAATTTCTAAAAACGGGAGACCTTCTATCTCGACAACCGTTACTAAATTTGCTTTGGAACAAAATATGGGGGATGCATTGAACCTTTATCTAGGGAATAACCGTAAAAGATTTTTTATATCTTGTATAGATTTCTCAAAAAAGAATTTTAAAAACACCTCTGACCTTTTTTCCGAAAGACGAAAACTCGTTTCCCGAAAGTCGCGGAGTAATTTTTTTTTCTTGTACTGATAATATGCATTAAAATCTAGGGAATAACCGTAAAATTTTTTTGATAGACGCAAAATTAACCCCAAAAAATGGAAAAAACGCTATTTTTACCATTTTATCATGCGATTGTCACGCGATTTTGAACCTCAATGCCGTGGGAAAAGACTGTGACGTCATTCCTGGTGCCATGCCCTTAAACTCAGTAATTTTATCGTAACATAATTTTAACATCATCATATCATAGATGTTAAAACTTAATTTATATATACTAGGCATTGCTGTGTATTGCATTCCAAAGCTCAAGGGATATAAAAAAAGCATAAATAGTTACATATATATTTTTTTGCACTGTTTGACATTATACGAGTACAACATTTTTCATACATACCGTTAAAGTGTGCGTAGTCTGAGTAAATCTATTTGTTTTATAGCTAAATTTCACAAAGTATGAGGTCTGACAATAATTTATTTGGAACAGATATAATAAATATTTTTTGATGTAATTTATAAGATTTTGAGAGTTCTACGTTTATGCTAGGTTTACCAAAAATTATAAATTGCTGTCGGAGGCGTTAGTATCACTAAAAACAGAAACAATGTATATTATTTTACTGTAGTTCTTTTTTTTATTACTTAGATATAACTTTATATCAAGTAAGTATAAATATAGAAAGCGATGCGGAGATCCTTAGAAAACTCATGTAGTAGGTATAATAATGCAATAATTGAGTCATTGCACCTATAATCATCAGTAGATATATGCCCAATCCCACCAACTTCCACTTAAGCAGGCTTAATAATTTCCATACAAAACAGAGATAATATTATTTATATAATAAAGAGCGAGAGTAGCAGCACCCAGAAGTTGGTGGGATTAGGCAAAAGTCTGGTTGTCTAAGAGTTAGGAGTATGGAATATTGTACCTAATCTAAATGAAGTTGGATGGAAGCGGACCAGCTTGATACCTACTAATATAAGTGGGGTGGTTGTACTCCATGCACGGTATTCAATAGGATATACTAAATAATCTGCACAATAGACAACATACTATAGAACGAACGGTGGACGCCATGGGCGCCGCCAGTTCCGGAGCTAGGAGGGGGCAACAAAAATTTAAAAAATTGATATAGAACAAAAAAAGCGTAAATAAATAAATAAATAAAAACTTTATTGCACATAAATATACACACAAAGGGCGGATTTCTGCCAATTCTGTAAATAGCGCCGCAGGCGAAATTTTTTGTGAGACATAGTGAAGAAGGTCGTGATGTGCTTATGTTTATTTGAAAATGTATATAATACTTTGCACAATAATATCCATGAAAATTGTATAAGTATTACAAAAATATTTTTTTAAATTGTATTTTGATGGATGTTTATGAAAATTTATGATATGATGAGAAAATGTGTGGTAAAAATGTGATTTTTTGTGAAGTTTTATCATTGAGTATAAAAAATATATACCTACGTATTCCAATCTCTCTTCCCTGACGACGCCTGTGGTGGACGCTAAACATTCTCAATTAAATGTTAACCTCCAGACGCAAATGGACGTGCTATAGCAATTAAATGTAATTAAAGAGTTTACCTTATTCATTTACACGACACATCAACCATTTTATTATAATTTACTGGAATTCATTTTCTGTGATGGTGGTGGATACCTATCGCATAATGTAAGTATTAATTATATTATGGTGCAACATGGTTTATAAAACATAGACGTTTTCTTCGGAGCTTTTTTGTAAATGAAAATTACTCAACGATTACAGTTAATAATTATTATGCTATAAGCAAGTGAATATTTGATTATGATTAACCCCTCACTACCACTGTCCCTGCTGGAGGACACGAAGATAAAATAAATAAAATCCATCTGAAGCAAATTCTCACACTTAATCCATGGTAAACATATTATAGAATGTTTATTCTTTATGACTAAATATGTTTTACCAGTAAATAACTACCAATGTTCTCCGTGGAGGGCATGGTGCGAAGTCCTAAACGGAAAAAGGATTTTTTTTTAATTCATATAAAAATATACCTATATATATATTAAATCCATAGTCAAAAAAATCTACTTCATCTTACTTAGATCTGGCACGCACCCGTCCACGGGTGATTTTGCCATTGTCAAGTGTGTTAAATGATAGTGTTTTATAATTAGATAATAAACCATTCAATCAGCCACATAACCAAATGTAGCGGTACAAAAAGTTATATTATTTTTAACATTATTCTCTACAAGATAAACATAGGCATATAATAACATCAAGGAACAACCCATTATATTATGACACTTTAAAACGTCCCAAAAAATTATATTACCCGTCTATTATATTCTGGTAGTGAGAGGGTATTATATTATCTACCGCACATATTTATGAAAAGTCTGATCTAAAAATCATATACACGAATCTTTTAATATGATTAATACAAATTATACTACAATTTAAGTCAAATTCTTGCCATTATTAATGTAGCGGAAATGTTAGAAACGATTTCCGCTTAGCATAGACCGTATGTCTTATATTACAATAATAAACAATATTTTAATGGCATTGTTTTATTATTGTTTTATATCGTCCGTAGGCCCATTCGGGCACCTGGACTCGTCAATTTTTACAGATAATATGATATTTTACAATTCAGATAATATGATATTTTACAATTCAGATAATATGATATTTTACAATTCAGATAATATGATATTTTACAATTCAGATAATATGATATTTTACAATTCAGATAATATGATATTTTACAATTCAGATAATATGATATTTTACAATTCAGATAATATGATATTTTACAATTCAGATAATATGATATTTTACATTCAGAATGGCTTGTGAACCTTATTGACCATGAAATGTCTTATGGAAGCATTATTTGATTCTTGATTCTTGCAGGCTCTCGAAGAAAATAATATCAATTAAATTTTAATTATAATAAAGTAATAAAATGGTTGACGTGTCGTTTGAAAGCAAAGTCGTATAATAATAATAACAACGTACAATAATAGGGTCATCAAAAAAGATGGATCCTATTTTAAAAGGGTATAACATTTGGAACCACTCATGTTAAAAATTATTCTTTCACTTATCGTAACTGATGAATATAAGTTTTGTTTGATGCACAAAATAATGCAATAGCGCATGCGCAAACTAACTGTGCGGTCAAAGCCAATTGGCGCTATTCATCTACCACCTTTCATTCCTTTCAATATACTCGTAATGTACCTATGTTGATCGTGTACAACGAAAAACACAGTGCGTTGATTTGTTTGTAGTTTCGAATTGTTGTTTTTGGAATCTGGTCAAGCAATAGAGTTTTTGGATTCCTGTTACAAGAATGGCGGATATGTTCAATATTTTCTTCCGATGTTCTTGCTCGGTCAGTAGAATGTGTTTCTTTCCACGCTTTGTTTCTCTATCAGGTGCAGTCTCACCTGGATACATTCCTACAAATAGCCGCTGTACATTGAAAATTGACTTTGAGTTCGCGAATCAAATATCGCACTGTTTACTATAACAACACGATCATCGATATTAGAGATATTAGAAAGTAGTATATGAATAGTGCCGATTGGCTTTCACGACCGCGCAGTTAGTCTGCGCATGCTCCATTGCATTTCATTGCACATTAAACAAACCTTCATTCATCAGTTACCATACAGTAAAAAAAATCACTCATTTAACATGTATGGTTCCAAAGTTATACTTTATTTAATATAGGGTCCATCTATTTCGATGACCCTGAACATACGAGTAGATATAAAATTTTGTAGTGTTTCTTGATATTCGAAAGCTCTGTAGATATAGGAGTCCACTTCAGCGCTGTGTTATGGGAACTGGGAATACTCTGAAGTGCCGAGACAGGGGAAATACCTACATCTACATCTGCAATATAACCATTATCGAGATTTTAGTAGTAAATACCTATACATATGTACTACAGACCACTAACATATTATTTTATACTACGAACTACGATTATATGTATAGTATGGATATCCCTCTGCATAGAATTTACATACCTATTAGTGTGCATTAATTAGTAACGTCTAAATAATGCTTCGTCATTGTCTTCTCCTGTAATAGTATGAGCTTATTGGAAGTGGATTATGATTTTCCTCGCTATATCATGCATAATACGTTGGGTACAATTTTTACTTTCTCATATCATTATTTCGTATTTCTACATACAATATTTATTTTATGATCAAGTCCGGTGAGAAGAATGTACCTAGAGAAAAACATCGAGAATTCGGAAGATCGGATAATAAATTAGATTATTAGAAAGATGAGCGACTGTAAGACGAGTATAGTGACCAGAGTGAAATTGAGGATGACTAAAAAGATACGTATGAAAGAAAGAATTAGTGTGAGACTGACTGGAGTGCAAATTGGAGAGGGTGTATGAGGAATTGCACGAATGTGAAGAAGGCAGGAGTATATTTAAGGAGTAGGCAGGTGGAAGGTGAATATAGATGATTCAGGAACGGGATGTGTAAGAGTTATTAAGAGAAACTTACGTCCGCAGGAATAAGGTGGGTACCTATACCTATTTCAGGGTAGTTTTACGATGATGTTATTTGAATTTATCATAAATCACTCGTTGACGGGTGGATTGCCGTTAATTCCATATGTTTTTTTTTCTTATGATTATTATTTGTTTTTTGTTCTTGAAACTTTTAAGTCCAAGCATGTCACCCTACACACCTGGCTGTACTTCTATGGTTAAGGAAGTACACAATAATAAGAATGATTATTGTTGTATGTATGGTGTGTTGGGCTCCACTTGACTGGTATGTACTTTGTGTTATGTTGTTTTTATCTGTCAATCATTGTGTGGTTTGTAATGTTCTTATTATAATTATTGTGATGTGAGTTTGCTTCTCCCGACACAGGATATTCCTAGTGGGGGAGGCAAACATATAAACAATGTATATCCAATGTTAAGATCCAATAAATAAATAAATAAATAAATTAAAGAAATATATATATTTGAATTTATTTGAGTTGTATAATTTCATTACTGTCTTAAAGCCACCATCACATGTCAAGTAGTTTCATTGAGAAACGATTATGTCCAGGGGATTTCATTGTAAACTGTGTACTGACTGTCTACGTAGTGCTGCAAACTTAATTAAACATTCGTACAATATATGTAATACTCGTAATTATTACAAAGCCGAAGTGGATATCAAACAGTATAGTCGACAATAATTTACAGAAAGCGTTTACGTCAAATAGTACTTATTAATATTAGAAGTACTTATTAATATTAGAAGTACTTATTAATATTAGAAGTACTTATTATTATTAGAAGTACTTATTAATATTAGAAGTACTTATTAATATTAGAAGTACTTATTAATAAGAAGTACTTATTAATATTAGAAGTACTTATTAATATTAGAAGTACTTATTAATATTGGAAGTACTTATTAATATTAGAAGTACTTATTAATATTAGAAGTACTTATTAATATTAGAAGTACTTATTAATATTAGAAGTACTTATTAATATTAGAAGTACTTATTAATATTAGAAGTACTTATTAATATTAGAAGTACTTATTAATATTAGAAGTACTTATTAATATTAGAAGTACTTATTAATATTAATAAGAAGCCTTAGTTAGTTCATATTCAGATTAGCGACTACACAAATACACATTGTTGTTTATTGTTGTGAATCGTCCCTAGGCCATTTACAGGCATTTGGACTCGTCAAAATTACATGTTGACAGTAATATACAAAAATAGAGTTAAAATAATAAATATACAGGGAAATTCAGTGCCAAATAGAGTGTAAAAGGCTCTATTGGCACTTCGTCACAATTCCCTGATGTCCTCTATTCATGTTTGCTACAGTTTTGAATTTATTATTCCAGTGCCGATTGCCAGATGGATAAGAAATCCCAGGCTAGGAATCGGCAGTGTCTAGTTCTGTTTTGTGCCTATGGTTATCCCGCCGATTTTTGGATCGCGCTTCGTATCTTATCTAGTAAGGTGCCCTGCGGTCAGGTGTGCTGACATTTTTTTTTGGGTCGCCTATGTGCTATTCGCCTTCACCCCTTTTATTAAATGTCCCAGAGAGGCACCTTAGTTCGCAGCAGGTTTATACTTTGGGCATCCCGTAGATGCACAAAAGGGTCACAGTGAACTTTTATTTACACAGAGGATGTCAGTAACTACGAGTATTATGACGCTAACTTGTTAAAGGGCGATAGATGTCATTTATAATCTTTTGAGTCAAATACAAAACCAGTTTTTTTCTGGTTTTGCTCTGGTCTAATTCAATTATTTGATTATGATAGTATATGTGCAATGTGCATGTATTAAATAAAATGATTTTAAAATCTAATACAAAATATCCTCAAATCACAGAATCACAGAAGAATAAGTATTCTATATATTATTATTATTTTCATATTTATTTATATTTTTCTTATTTTTCATACACCTGTATGTAATGTGTACATCAAATTAATGTCACAAGTGGTTGGTTGGCAGATATTGCCTACGGCAATAAACCCGCCATTTGGAAGGTATGTTTTCTTTTCAATAAAGATTTTTTTATTTTATTTATTTTATTTAAGAAACCAGTTACGACGTTAAGGGCTTGGTACCAATAGTGACGTCACAGTCATTTCCCACGGCATTAAGGTTCAAAATCGCGTGAACAATCGCATGATAAAATGGTAAAAATAGGGTTTTTTTCAATTTTTTGGATATTTTTTGCGTCTATCAAAAAACTTTTACGGTTATTCCCGAGATTTCAATGCATATTATTATCAGAACAAAAAAAGAAATCCCCGCGACTTTCGGGAAACGAGTTTCCGTCTTTCGGAAAAAAGATCAGAGGTGTTTTTCAAAAATTTTTTTTTTTTGAGAAATCTATACAAAATATAAAAAATCTGTTACGGTTTATCCCTAGATAAATCTACCCTATTTTATTTCAAAGCATATTTGGTATTAACGGTTGTCGAGACATCATTTTTGAAATGTTGGTATGCATACTCTGAAGACGTATTTTGATTATGATAAAGCAACGGAAGGTTAAATCTTTATTAAGAGCTCTATGGAGCAAAATATCTTTTAAGATGAATTAACGTAGGATAATATTAATTTGCTTGAATATTATTAATTATTCGATCATCCAAGTGGAAAGCTTGATGTGTAGTGCAAGTTTCTCTTCGGTAGGTAGGTAATACGTACTGAACTAAATCTACCCGGCAATAACTTATTACTCTACACATATGCACTAGCGGATACAGGAGGAGGCTAGGGGGCTGAAGCCCCCCCTAAACCATCAGTGACAGTACTTTATATACAACTAGTTTCCGAAGAATCGCATTATTACCATCTGAAAAGACTGGGACATCTGAAAAGACTGGGACGTCATTCTTGGTGCCAAGCCCTTAATACGAATATAATAGAGTTAACACAAATAATTTTTAAAATATAAGGTTTTTCTCCGTCTCGTTATTTATTTAAGATAATAAAAAACAAATAATACTCAATTGAAAAAAAAACATTTTCAAATAGCGGGTTTATTGCCGTCGGCAATGTTTGCCAACCAATTACTTGTCACATTCATTTGAAGTAAGAAATACATACATATTTATGTGTACACGAAGAATGTAGTACAGTCGATAGACCAATTTCGCCAACATAGTCAATCAGGTAGTCGTGAATTTTTGGTATGTTGTGTAGGATAATGAGGTAGTTAAGAATCCAAATTTGCACAATTTTCGTCCTCCCGCCCCTTTCGCCATCTTGAAAAAAACTTAAAAAGTCGCCGCTTTTTGTATATTATGCAATATTACTTCATCGTTTCGCGTTTTAGGTCAAAAATAGTTATTCGCCGATTTGTAAATCACAAAATTTTCTGCTACTTTTCGATATATAACTTTGCTCTAAAGTAAAGAGCAGCGGAGCCATTAAGCCCCAAAGACCAGTCAAAATTCAGACTTTTTTTTCAATTTTGAGTTTTTAACCATTGGACTCATCATAAAAATCATAAAAATTATTTTTATTTATTTATTTAAAGATAATATAACAATGCAATATGTAATGCAATACCTTCATTTGAACAAATTAAAAAAGTTACGTGGCTAACTTGAGTAACTACCCACCTATATCTGAAATGAAATGAAATATTATTTATTTTCCAACTCATGCCATTTACACAATACAACAGTAAATAAATCATACTATATATAGAATATACAATTTCCAAAGTCTAGTGAGGCAGCGGTCTCCATGTTCTTGTGTAAGTGTACAACAATTGTTTTCATATACAGTTGCCTTATATCTAACACCTCAGCCAGGGCGTATATTTGCTCGGTGGAAGGTTAATACAATATTAGTGAAATTAATAACTCGAATGTACTTATTTACATTTACAATATTGAAAGTACGCAATCTTCAGGGAATAAATACTAGTACACTAATATGTATGTAGGTGCTTTAATGTAATGTCCTTATAAAGTTTCATGGGCATAATTGGTGCAGTATTGCACTTGTCTGCGCGTCATACTTGTATTATATTTATTCGTCCCTCGAGGGGCGTGCAATGTGCATCGTGCAACAACAACACGGAGAGGAGGAAGGTGAGAGTTAAGTAGTAGTTAGATAAGATTAGGAGGGTGACCGTGGTACAAGGAGCAATCACCTTGTAAAACTCCAAGGGATGGAATGGTTAAGAAGACGATTTCATACAATGTTTGTGATATTATTATACCAAACATTTTCAAACTTTAAATAAACAGATGCAACATGTGGCAACATGCTACGATTATTTTAACTTTACCTATTCTTATCTTCTCCTACATGTTCTAGAATCCAGATCATTGATTTGTTCCTGAACCAAGGCCCTCCTTTTGGTCTTTTGGTGTGTGGAATATAAGAGGAGATATGGAAGGTAAGATGAATGAACTGCCTGATGATATGCGTGAAAAAAGCTTAGATATAGTGTGTTTGTGTGAGACGAAAAGACAGGGTTGCGATTGTAATGACTGAGATGTGGTCTGGAGTGCCTGGAACAGAACATGGACGTCAGGGAGTGGGTGTTATTTTATCAGAAAGAATGACTGAATGTATTGTAAAGCGTAATGGGTATGGACTGGTAGGACCGAGACTTATCTGATGGATTCGTTTCAGGGTAGGCATGACCAGGCTATTCCTTATTAGGCTACGGTCCAGGGAATGATGCCTTGGATGATGAGAAGGATGAGTTTTGGAACTTAGTGCGGGAGACAGTGAATGAAAGAGGAGTGATCAGGAGTGAGGTAATCTGAATGGTTGGGTCGATGTCAGAAGGAATAATTTAGAGAAAGTGTTGGGAGCGCCAAAACAAAACACCGCCACATTCACATTAGAACGTTATTTTGAAAGATGTATATAATCGTATATATTTATATTATATACAAAAATATCACACTCCACCTAAGTTTGAATTTGTTCATAAATAAAGAAGTAAAAAAAATACGCATAGTTACAAAAACAAAAGTAATGATTGTTTTCGTATCTATTCAGAATGCTTGCATGCAAATACAAAATATAATTAATCCTGTAATCGAGACCACGTATGGCGGGACAAGAAAAGGTCCTTATGTAGTACGTATCTTCATGTTTTCAGGTTTAGGAAATAAATTATAATGTTTATGCATGATTTTGGATGTCCATAGTGGAGAATCATACCCTGTTATAGGAATAAAAGGGAAATACAATTGTTATAAGAGTGGGAGAGATTTCCAATTAAACTTTCAAACATGATTCTTTAATAGGAGCATTCGTACCAGATTTCACTCCGATTAGAGAAAACAAAGTTTTAAATTTTCCAAAGCCCTCCCTTTGTTTTAAAGGTTGTTACAAACATTTTGGAATATGATTGCTAGTGCGAGTATTAACCCGATAAAACCCAAGTACTCTAACTGATATTCGAGTAGTGTTGGAAGACAGCTAGGTATAATAGTCCGAGTAATTAAGAATTTTACCTTGCATTAAGAGTAGTAGTTCTGATTTTTGGATATGTTATAAAGGTCAGTCTTGTGATTCAGAATCCAAGTTTGTGACCTCCCTGCCGTTGTGCGTTCACTAGGGCGAGCCTAAAACCGTCGAAAGTCCGGCCGTTTTTCAATTCAATGATATAAATTTTTACAGGTGCACCCTAGAGAAAAAAGACTGAAATAAGAATTATATAATTATATAAATTTAATATTCTATAATTCTTATTTGAGTGTGTACCTATATGTATCTATACGAATAATTTAGGTATTCGTCATAAATATACACGGTCACATTTTTTTTCACTAGTATATTTCTAATCGCACACATAATTCACGTAAGCGGTAAGACGCTTAAATAAATACACAAACAAACTCACGTCTACTATTTACGATAAAGTTTCTATTATTACAATCAGAATTAACTGTTGTTTAGTATTAATACATTTGTTATAACCAACCAATGGTCTTAACCATTAAATATTGTTATTTCATCTTCGTTACTAAAGTTGACGTTATGAGAGGAATGTAATGATATTGTTATCGGAACCTTAAAAGTTCTGCGGTTGTGTAAATTACATTCTATGTTTCGGATCGAGAAAAGGTTGTAGATACTTTAAAGCTATGAGGTAGAAGGTACTGTACGAGTATTTTATTATTAAATATTTACGCATTACCTATTTGTTTTCTACCCATTTCTATGTTATTCAATACGCTTGATATTGATAGGTTGAAGAAATATCCATTGTTGGTCTTCTTTATGTGAAAAATAAATATTCCTGCATTAAAAAATACTACATCCAATAAAAAATAGCTGGAGCGAGCTTGTCGGGATTGTATGGTTTCAGTGCAAATTATGCTCGTATGTGTATTGTTTTCACTCAAACAACAAAAGTGAAAAATACGAATATTTCAATTTGTTAAGAAAATTAATATGTACTTGGTAGTGTCTGTATCACAATAATTTTTGAGGTACAAAGAAGTATTTATTCTCAAACGACGCAGAATATTATGTACGTTAATTTATAAAAAGACACAATTTTCCTATAAAGCATCGTTTAGAAGTTATTACTGAAAAACTAAAAAAAGTACATTATTTTTTCGGCTTATGGGTCACCCTGTACTTAGCACAAGCGGAAAATTGGTGCAAACTTCAAGAAACCTTCTTTGCATGTTAATGAAGAGATTAAAACAGTTTCCAGCTTTCCGACAATTATCTACGCTACAAAGCTAAATTTCCAGGGCTATTAGGCACAATGTAAGGAATTTGACATTTAGAATTAGGCAAGGTCCATACAAATATTTTTTCGCTCGGCTTCCGATTTGTTGCTGCTAAGATGGCCTACACCTACATAAGTTTAGTGTAATGTAATATGATGCTACCAGTATGACAAAAATAATTTGATTAGGTACTTCAATAAATAATCTAAGGATACTACTCATAGAAAAAGGAATGGTACCTCTATTATATTATTACTAGCTGTATTGCCCAGCGTTGCCCGAGCAGCTATTTTTACGGAACAAAAGCGTTGGGACTCAAATTTTTCTTAGTCGTAGGCGGTGTTTAGATGGACGCAGTATTTCACAATACCATACTACACAGTATGTACATCGTACACAGGTTGGTGCATAGACATCGGCTGTTTTGAAGGAAAACAAAACACACCCGGAAGATATATTTATATTTTAAAAGAAGGATGCAAATATACAATCACAGCATTCTATCTTAATTTATTTCTGAGATATGAGACTTTCAAAACAAACTATCGCCACCTCTTTAATTTTATACACTGACTTTTTTGGGGACAAAATAACATACTTTGATCCCAAAAATAATTTTTAGCTTATCATTAGACATTTAAAAATCATCCCATTTTATTGAGCCTATTTTCATTCCTTTAAATAAAAAAAATGAAAAAACGGGCAAACACTCTAGTGTTACTATTTTCGATAGGAGAATCTATGTAGGACGTAGGTGTTTCTGACAGTTCCTGTCGCTGTTGCCAGTTAATGTGAGCGCAGTTTTCTAAATTACACGTACCCGCGCTCTACAATGAATTGTGGGGTTGTCAAGTTTATCAGTAGAACAAGAAAGAGTTGAAACAATGGAGCTGAACACTTAAATGGTGGGTACGGTTTCTGGTCCGGTTTCAGCTAGATAAGTTCCTACAAAGAGCAGCTGTACGACTTCGCAAACCAAGTATCGCACTGCTTATTGATGCAAGATCACCATTGAGAGGTAGTAGATGAAAGTGTAGGTCGGCTTTGTCGACTGCACAGCCATTCCGTGCATGTGTTAACGCATTGAATCATGCATAAAACAAAATTTAAATGAATTAATTACCGTACAGTGAAAGAAACACGCAATTAACGGTACTGGCTCCAAAGGTATTCCATTTTAAATCGGGGGATTTTTTTTCGATGCCTTTTTCGATAACTTTTACAACATAGAGACCCGAGGCGTAGGCACCCTCATATGAAAATCAGACTGTTTGGAAAATGAAACACCCTAAAGTATGTAAACTACTATGTATATGTACAGTGGAGGGTGATTATTAAATTTAATATCACAAAATATTATATAATAAGATGTATGTAGCAGGTACTTACATAAATAAAGTTAACAGCAAACAGAATACAAACACATTTCCAGGACATACCTGCGCTGTTACATAATCTCCGCTAACTCGGGAAATTAGCGACAAAGTTTTGTTTTAAAGCACGCATAATACTAATGATTGTATTTTATATCTGTATGCTAATACCGAAAATATAATAGGCACTAATTACAATACTAATAATATGAAAAATATTCGTTTCCGTTAGATCGTAGTAGGTAAATGAAATAGAAACCTTTGTTTCCTTCCGCATAAAATAAGATGTAAGCGTACTTAAGAATTACGAGGGTTATCCAGAAAGTAAGAGTAATGACCTCGTAATTATTTTTGTAAAATGGTACTTGAAAAAAAAATAGGGTTTTGTTGTTTTGTCAGCTATTTTTTCACGTAGTCGGCATCGCGATATATACAAGCAAATAATTTTCCCGCCATCTCCTTCCTCCAGTTCAGGACGTCCTGTTCACCTCTTCGTCGGCTGTAAACGTTTTTTCACCCATGGGAGTCTTCAGAGAGATGTAAACATGAAAGTATGAGCGCGAAAAATCAGGAAAAATCGCACGGTGGTTCAAAATTTCCCAACTAAATGAGTACAAAAGCTCCTTGGTTGTGTAAGCCGTGTGCGGGCGGTCGCTGTCGCGAAACATTCACACTTATTTTGTCAATATTCCCTGCTGTTTGTTTTGGAGCTTTTGTATTGTCTCACAGAATCCTGATGCATTAATCGCCCCCTCCTGCGACAGAAATTCTATCAAAATGATCCATTTTCGGTCCCAAAACATAGAGGTATGGAACGGATGTTAGGGCGCGTTACGTACTTGGCGTGATTTTTTATCGAGATGTCTCACAGAAACGGCCACTACAAGACAAGTTTTCGTACTACAGAGGTCCACCAGGGTTCGTTGTATTGACGAGAAATACCACTACCACATAGTAATGGCAAACTTGGCAAAAAAAGATCCTCACAGTCCGTAAGGACAACAGTACTCTTACTTTGTGGACGACACGACGATCCCTAATAACTTCAACAGTATTTTGGAATTTGCATTAAGTCATTCACTAAAAACTTATGCCCATTCCTAATAAGCCTGGTTCGGCTGTCTAACTAGTTGTACCCTGATGCGCGCCTTGCTACGCCTCAGAAATCTAAATCCGTGAAAAAGTATTAAATACACTTTATTTATTCAACGTCTTATCTTAAAAAGAAGAGAACAGTGATACAATTAATTTTAGCGGCAAAAAAAAAACTATGTATTGGACACTATTATCACTTATTGCATACCGACCCCTACCCCTCCTGCCCTACGGATTCCGGAAACATTATTATTGATCTTTTCGATACCCAAAACGATGAATTCGACACCAAAAACTATAGATTCGACACTAAATCGCTTTTACCGTTCCATTTATCAATGACCAATGACCATTGACTATAGATGTCATTGCTGAATTTGATTACTTATACACTCACCGCACGCCATATAGTATACAGGCGCCTTGAAGTGCTTCTTTATTCGTTGATTCTTAATTTCTACTTGTACTCAGGCAGCATCGAGGTCCACCAGAAGCGACAAAACCTCCCGCAAATTACTCTTCGGAAATACCCTCCCGGGTGAGATGGGATTTATTTATTTAAACATAATATACGATTTTACAAACTGGTTACATATTATATGCAATATAAAAGAATATAAAGAAAAAATAAAACAATTTAAAAAACCTCGAAAAAGAAAAGAAAAAGGAAAATCCATAAAACAAGCAAAAAACCTTTGATTACTTAGAGTAATACAACAGGTGGTCAGATGCATTTTTAAACTCAAAATCGTCGAGGAAGCACGCGCCTAGAGATCACATCAGTGCGTCACTACTAACTCAAAGCGTGTACAAATAATATTGTAAGTTCTATGTACATTGTACAATTTCCAAGTACCTAATATCATTCCCATTGTCTTTTCATCTCGTAACAAACAAATGTTATTATCATTATTGTCCATTTAATCCCCTCTTGTATAAAATAACACTTATAATAAAACTTAAGCATTTTTTTTTACGAATCAAAATTACCTTATTACATCATGACAGTTCGCCGGGATGAAAACTACGACAATGAATTGAGATTGTTGAAAGTTAAAGAGATTGTTTGTCTCAGCTGGTGCCTCGTAAAATTTTATTAGTCTCAAATTATTATTGCTAAGTCTAATATATAAAACATTGAGTGGATTCCAATTTAAATATATGGATATTATTCCATATCAGCTGTTGACGCAATTTCGTGATAATTTTATTAACATTGAAAGAAGATATTCAAATATTTTACCTTCGTTTATGATTTGGGGTTCAAGGTTCAAGGAGTCACTTCTTCGTCTATTTGACTTACTTGGGAACTTTACAATTTTTAAACAGGAAAAGTAAACAATCAGTTTACAAAAAGTGGGTCGGTACATTATGTGGAATGATTTTCAGTAGGTATATATTTGTAGCAAAAATGGTAATTAGATAGTTATATACCTAATAGGTATTACCTATCACAGATGTTTTTAAGTAACTAGGTAAGGAAAAAATGAAAAAGTAAATATTTAAATGAAATCCACAAAAAAATGACTAGTATTCGTAATAATAAACTTTACTCACAATCGCCTGGTGATGAGGGTGCAAATCCTCGAATACTAGTCGCGAAATCGAAAGTCATTTTTTTGTGGATATTAATCTAAATATTTAGTTTTTCATTTTTTCCTTAAAAATAATGGACTTCCACCAAGTACCGACGGTCAAAAATATAGAGTGTAAGACAAGTATTTCCAGAAATTTTCGCGACAGAGCGACTGAACTATACCAAGCTATACCTACTATCGTGAAGATTTGAAATCCACTGTTTAATACATATATGTATGCATATATATATTTTATTTGTGCAAATGTGTTTGGCATAACATCCTAGATTTGAAAAAGGGGATTGCGCGTTGCTTAAATAGAAAATTTGGAGAGTGTAGTGGGAAAATTACATTTCCAATTCATGACACTGGGAGACGGTAAGAGGTGCTCTGGCAGTAGTAGGGATCAACACCCAATTTCCATAGAGAATAAAGATGGCGAAATGTAAAGCGAATAGAGATGAAGCCTCCAAATATCATCACTCAGGCGGCTATTTTACGTCGCATTTGTCGTTGGTAGTCTTACTTGTATACTGCGGGAGGTACATTTGGAAGTAAGTGTAATGAAAAGTCTCATTGTGAAATGAAGGTAATTTGTATTGTAACGTTTGAATTAACATAACATTCGTTATGTATGAGACAAAAAACAAAACTCGTGGTACATTATGCAGTAATCCACAGAAATACAGACACAGTAAAGCGACCCATATAGGTAAGTACCTACCAGTGACGAAGGGTGGATTTCTGCTGAAGGGAAGCCGGGGCTAACATTTCTTATGGGATTACGTTAGATTAGACACTATCATACCTATAATTTTTTCCAAAAGGAAACTCCATGGGTATCGTGTTCTTAAGCAGCTTCGCCACTGGTACCTACACACAGCTACACTTTGATTTTCTTCCTTCATGATCAATACAACAATCTGTATAACGTTTGTTAGACTTTCAGATTGATTGGTTGTTTGTTTTTATTGAGTTTATACACAAATGTACAATTTTAAAGAAACGTATTTTCTTAAAATTGCTAATTTTAGTAAATTTGTTATATCTTATTGTTCTTGAGTATAGCAACATAACTTGAAGAATAAAATTAAATATATACTTTTTAATACGAGCGGCTTCCGTTAAAAGCTCTGGAAGCCGAGGGTGCAGGCAGAAGACCGGTGGGCCGCCCCAGAAATAGCTGGCAGAAGCAGGTGACAAAGTTGTGCGAGGAGAGACTGTGGTTGGAGTGGCCAGAGGTCCTGGAAGCTGCGAGTGACAGGGGCCTCTGGCGAAGATCTGCAGATGCTTTGGGCCCCCGACCCAATCAAGGATAGACGGGGAAGAAGATGTCACTTTTTAATACATATTTATTTATTCATTTTGTTTACTAATAAAACATATACATATTCACTCATACCTACTCGTACATCAGAAATAAGAATGCACCACATCGATACAAATATACAATAGTGAATAAAATGCGCACAATACAAGTTACAGAGTAAGATAATATTTTTATTTTTATAATTAAATGAATACACTTCACAGTAAGCTGAAAAGCTTGTGTCGTGAAGAAGAGTAAGTCGGCATCGGGGATCGAACCCGTGCTCACCAGTTTAACAGTCGAGTGCGTTACCAACCAGGCTATCAAATAATTGCTATGTTTTTATATAGCAATAATTTAAATAGTTAAAATAGTAATATAAGAGTTAAAATTAATGTATGTTTATGTTACATAAATTATAATACCTAATATGAAAAACGATCGCATGGTATATATTAATTATATCGCGAAACAGAATCAAGCGTGAGAAGCGATACTCAGCTGTAGGTATGTGAAGAGTTATTATGTAGTGCTTATTGCTTAGTACTTAGCTACACCTCAAGTGGCAGTTGCTAGCTGTTAGTAAGGAAGTTGCTGGTACATCATAAGTGTATCTCGACTGCAGTCATATCTACATCCTATCTACATACATGTACGTTGCGAACATACACCAGAAGACGGTTGTGCCTATAGGGTATACGTACATCTGAGAGGAGTTGGCTACATCCAATTACCCTCTCATTCCATCTACCATTCGGTTTGTACTCGCTTTCTCGTAAGATACCTAAAAATAAAGCAGAAGTTTCAAATATACAAAGGTTTAGGTAACCGCTGAAAGTTGTTGGGGATCACTTCGTCCGGTGGAGGATTATGTGCGTACAAGTTTTTTTTTAAATAAAAATGAATCTGATAATCTTTATTTCGATAAACCCAAATACGCCTTTCTACACTTCACAGTAAGCTTGAAAAGCTTGTGTCGTGAAGTGGAGTAGGTCGGCATCGGGGATCGAACCCGCGCCCGCTGGATTAACAGGCGAGCGCGTCACCAACCAGGCTACCGACCACCTCAAATTCTTTAGTTAACCGTCATACTGTTAGATAAAGAGTTGTCTGTAAACAAATTAAAAATGTCTTTAACGAAATCGAAGATTTGTGATAAGTTCGTACTACTGAACAATGCTGGACAGAAAAGCGTTAATCCTTTAATTGTTAAATAACGAAGTTAACTTTCTAATTAACGGTGCCCACCTCTGCTTGTGAACGCAATGCTATATGGTTTATTGCACTATGCTCAATTCGACCTGTATCTATATACCTAATTTGTTCACTAGAAGAATCAATTAAATGAAATAAAACAAAATGTAATAAAACCCCTGTTCTTGGAGGCTTTATGACAAAGGAAACAGGGCGAATGCAATTATATCACTTTTTCTAACGTTCTCTAATTTCTTTTTTATAAGTGTGCTACAAAGGGTAGAACAATATAACAATATGAGGATTCTTCAAATCCAGTTTTATTTTTAAACTTGTATCTTGTATATTGACTTGTACTCGTATATTGTTATGGGGAAACTATCATTAAACGGAGACCTCAGGTTGATATCATCTGAAATCTCCTCCTGTTCAACTGAATTTTACACATACTACTCCTACGTACAACCAAGTACGAAAACGTAGACGAGCGACTGCTGACGCGACTAAGAACTTCTTGGTGAAAAAGTTTTTATTTCTTCAATACTTACCTAACTACATATTTTTGATGAAAGTGGAAGATTCAAGGGTTACTTTGGTTTCAGAAAAAAAATTAAATGCTAATGATATTGCAAGTTTAAGCGCAGTAAGGGAGTAACGGAATGTATAACACGGACCCACGTTGTATATTGCTGGAATAATTTTAATATAAGAAATATAAGATGTTTGGCAATATAGTACGAGTATATAGATATTAGATAAGAAATGAAAATTAACAAATTATGCATATTGTGATATCTTCTGCGCGTATAGGTACACCCTCACACCTGTCATCGCTCAGCTGACGTTGTGGGTAATTGTTGTGCCATAGATCTGTACAAATGTGTGATTGTTCATTCTCAAATACACTGGACTAGATGGTACCTACCCATGAATATTCACAAAGGAGTAAACAAATTTATTATCTATATGTACAATATATAAATTAAAGTCTGATTTGTGTAAGTGTTCGCATAACTCCCGCATTTTACGATGTATCGCTGCGAAAATTAAGAATAACATTTGCGATAGTATAGGCTGTATCCTAACGTCGCCGGTTTTTGGAGAAAAAGCTTTTCCTTGGAGATACTATAATGATGAAGAGATTGTGTGGGGTCGAGTGTGGTATCGCATGAAAGGGCGTTGGAAAATAAATTCAGATCTTGAGTAGCATTTCATCCAGCTCAAGCTTATAAAGTATGCCGGGTTGGTTTGTTAAATTTGCCGTAACGAAGCACGGGTAACTCAGCTAGTTATACATAAACGTGATGAAAAAAAACTTTATTGGCACAAATTTCATAAAATACATAAAACAAGATATGTACTTACCTAATTTTTTTTCAGGATTTAATTTCATTATAGCTTTTCCTTTCCCAATAAAGAATAACTTTTCGTATCAAAACATTATACTCTCGTCTTAACAAATCAACCGCAGTGGAAGTAGTTATAGGTACTGGTACCAGGTACCTACCTACATAGTACATATTAAAATTATTATCCTTTATCAAAAATATTATAGCTACATTTCAGTAAAGTACTTTCAACCTGACTCGTAAAATCGCAACAAAACTTGTTTCAAAATAATATACCAGCATTTAAAAGTAGGGAAGGGTGGGGCAGAACCGGGTACCTTTATACATAAAATGAATTGAGTATTTCTGGTATGGATATTGAATTTCAATACAAGTACATAAGTTGTTCAACCTTTTGGAATAAGTTTTGAATCTGAATATCTGTACTTAAAATGCAAACTTTTGATAATTTGGTTTACCTATGTGTACAAATCCCGTATCAAAAAACCTTTCAGTTGCAATACTAAATACAAACTTTTAATTTTGCGAAGTGAATTCTATAGTGTAAGTACTTTACAATTATTCGTATAAAATTATTTTTAGTAGACAACTTTTTATTATTGAGTAGACTTTCTCGCATGAATATCAGAGTATAATTTATACTAGGTTGGTAGATATATCTATATCTATAAAACAAAGTCCGTCAATTTGTAAGTGTTCGTAAAACTCGCGCATTTTAAGATGGATTGCTGTGAAAATACATAAAAAGTTTCCTACCGATCTGCTCTAGGTTTTGACGTCTCGATTTTTGAAAAATAAATATTTTTTCAAGAGATATTATGTTGTAAAATCTAAATATGAAGAACACCAAAACAAGGCGGCCATCTTGGATTTCATATTAAACTTTATATTCTAACCATAGATTATTATTAGTAGACGGGTGATGTCCATGTCACAGATCATAGATTGTAATTGGTACCTAATTAATATAAGCTGTGCTCGAAAGTCGCCGGTTTTTGGAAAAAAAAGCGTAAGAAATGTCATGGTGATGTGGGGATCCAAGGGTTGTGTGGGGTCATGTGTAGTATTAAATTAAAGGGCGTTGATAAAGAAAGTCAGATCTAAGTCATATTTTGTCTAGCTCAAATAATCGCGTGCCGTTGCAATGCACGGGTAACTCCACTAGTTGATTTATATTTCTGTAGCATATTATGTCCAGATGCGTTATATGCGATATATTTCATCAATGTTTAATTTTTCAGGAACGACGCATTCTGTATTTTGCTTTTTTAAAGATGTAATCTTCTCCAGTTTCAATCGTTACGATTGGTTTGTAGCAAAGCCCCACGTCTCCTTCTGCACTCATCCCAGTCTTGTGTGGTTCTTTTTAACTCTTTATATGCGTCGAAGCCCGTCATATAAGATGTGATGAAACTAATAAAGTGTGAAAAGAGATGAGTCGTTTGATGGCATTGAGAAGGGTGAAGAATATATAGGTATCTAATATTAGTTAGTAGTTAGAAGTACCTACGTTGAAACTATCTCACATGTGGTGGAGATTGACTTCCTTTTACAGACTTAAATGAGTTCCTTTGACAAGTTAGATCTCAACTTACCATCTATCTATTTTGTCTCCCACTAGCTGGGTGATGAATCACTTCTCGCTTCTTGCGTACTTATCTATCGCGCGTTCTGACATCAACATTTTGTCTATTTTATACATATACGAGTACATACGAGTATGTACACTATACAGACAGCAACCAGTTTATTTGCTGCTAAAAGAGTTAATAAAGGTCCGATATTATATGGATGAAGCTTACTTCATTAAGGTAATACAATATCAGTCTTATTTTACCCAAATTATTTTAGGTTTGTAATGATATGCTGCTCAGTGCTCATATATACTATATAGATATACAAGAGTAAACCGATGATTCTTGTAC
Organism: Ceraclea dissimilis; assembly: GCA_963576895.1. Taxonomy (NCBI): domain Eukaryota; kingdom Metazoa; phylum Arthropoda; class Insecta; order Trichoptera; family Leptoceridae; genus Ceraclea; species Ceraclea dissimilis. The sequence continues at coordinate 6,366,553 of OY756360.1, forward strand.
AATGTAAATGTGTGAAAGTTGTGTAGAAGTTTTGATTTCTGTATGCATTTAATTTCACGAAATTTTCACTTTAGCGTGCACAGAAGAACCAACGAATATGGGAGACCGAAATTAAAATGTTTTTAAAAGTAAATATTGTCGGTGTGCTGTGGTTGGGACGTTAAAAGCGAGAAAAGCGTACAGTAATATTTAAAACAAATATGCAATCAAGTAATTAAATTACCCTTTGAAAACGAGGAAACAGACAGACGGAAATTTGCAAACGTGTGAACACACGACAATTTATTCCATTACGTATGTTATATTTTGTTAAAACATTACCTTATTAAACTAATTTTTATTTACAAACTGTCGGTTGTAAGAGACGTCTCAATAAATTGTTTTTGCAGTACAGCAATTCGAATAAATTGAAGAAGTAGCGAATCTATATGTATTTACAAAGTATCCATACATGATATGAGATTATGTATCACAGCTGCTTATACATATAAATAACCACGATTTGCAGTCAAAATACCGTAATAACTAAATGTTTTTCATGGATCTCATAATACGCGAGTGCCTTTTAATAATAATTAAGAAATAGCAATCATGAGCCTCTTGGTAAAAAAATAGAGCTTATTGGGTGAAATAGAAAATTTCCCCTTTTTTAGTTATAAATTTTAGAATCCTTCGCGAAAATATGACAAGTCAAAAGAAGTCTTCTGTAGATACCCTAATATATTTTTATGACCGTTCAACAACTTATGACTGTACCTGACTTGACTTTATCTGTATACATGATTGATTACAATTTGTTATGTTTTTTATTGAGTGTATGGAATGATATTTTGTTATTTTGCCTATTTGATATATTGATTTTTTACATTTATTTATTTTCCTGGGTTGTGTGGTATTAAGTGAGTTATTTGTGTATGTATTTTTTGATTGACCTAATTGTTGTAATGTATTTAAAAGGCTTTTGGCCGTATATAATCTAATAAATAAATAAATAAATTATTAATATTTTAGTAAAGACCTAGTAACTAAGTATATCATGGGTGGCCAACTTTATCAGCAGCCGGGTCAGATTCTTAAAATGGGATTGCCTACCGGGCCGCACAACCATTTTTTAAATTTTAAAACATCAAAACTAAATAACTAAATATAGAGGTTTGTTTGGAGGGGGGGGGGGGGGGGGGAGAACGGAAATTGAAATATATTGTTATAGCCTAAAACATACACACACACACACGCACACGCACACGCGCACACACACACACACACACACACACACACACACACACACACACACACACACACACACACACACACACATGCACACACACACACATACACACACATGCACACACACGCACGTTTTCCGTACATTGTTTCTTTTTCTACCGCACATTGTTTCTATACCCTTTCCTGGTCAACTTGGTGATCTCTAATCATTAACCATTACTCCATAATCAGTCTACAGCGTTCTATAATCAATTACTTGTTCTCCAGTATTTTTGTTATTTTTTTTGTCCATACATGTAGCCTTGAACTATTAGTATTGCCCCAGAACAGGCTTTCGCCTTGTGAGGCAATAAAATCCAATACTTGTTTATTACTTATATATTTTTATTTTGTTATATTGTGTGGATATTAAATAAATGAAAAATGAATGAAATGAAAAAAAGTGGAGCAGCGCCGTAGGCAAATTTTTCAGCGAAAATGGGTGGAGAAGGCTCACAACGTACTATGTATAAAAAATCCTATTTCCCCTATTTCTTGCTTATATACAGGGTGTTTCCTTCCGTGTGTAAAATCTCTTGAGGGGTGATAGAGGATGAAAAAATAAGCAAAAAAAGTTTAATGAATGTATGTCCGAAAATCAACCGTTTTGGAGTTATGGCCTTTTGAAAATTTAAGAGTATGAAAATTTCTCATTTTGTTTTTTTGCCAATTACTCAAAAACCACTGACTGGATTTTGATAAAATAAAACAAAAATCATAGAAAACATCATAGGCTTTCGAAGTAGGTCTCAATTTATGGATTTTGCCTCATAAAATAGTGAAATTTTTAAACCCAAATTTTTTTTTACGGAAAAAATGAATATTTTTATTAATAAACATCAAATTTCTACAAAAATAGCCCTATTAAGTATCCTTTTTTACATTTTACAATAAAGCCTTAATAAGTTCTCAATAACTTGAGTTAAAAAAAATACAATATTTCCTGACGGTTGGACCACAGCATCCGATCCAATGATGTCAAAACGTATTCAAAAGAAGGTTAAGGTAGCCAAGACGTATACAATCTGAAACTGATCGCTCAGTGGTATTACCTTAACCTTCTTTTGAATACGATTGGACATAATTGGATCGGATGCTGTGGTCCCACCGTCAGCAAATATTGTAATTTTTTTATCTCAAGTTATTGAGAACTTATTAAGGCTTTATTGTAAAATGTAAAAAAGGATACTTAATAGGGCTATTTTTTAGAAATTTGATGTTTATTGGAAAAAATATTCAGTTTTTAGGTAAAAAAAAAGTTTGGGTGGAAAAATTTCACTATTTTATGAGGCAAAATCCATAAATTGAGAAATCCTTCGAAAGCCTATAATGTTTTCTATGATTTTTGTTTTATTTTATCAAAATCCAGTCAGTAGTTTTTGAGTTGTTGGCAAAAAAACAAAATGAGAAATTTTCATACTCTTAAATTTTCAAAAGGCCATAACTCCAAAACGGTTGTTTTTCGGACATACATTTATTAAACTTTTTTTGCTTATTTTTTCATTCTCTATCACCCCTCAAGAGATTTTACACACGGAAGGAAACACCCTGTATAATGTACCTACTTATACTTATATGTTAATAAAACGAAGAATACTATAATTGGCGCTATAAAATGTATATATATATAATATCATATTATGTATGATAAGCTGATATTATGTATAAATAAGCTCATATTATGTATAAAACAGCTAAATACATAATACGATATATATATATATATATATATATATATATATATATATAGCGAAATAGCACCGCAGGCGAAATTTTTAATGCAGTGATGAATCTGATTGTCTTTCTACAATTGAGGCTCACGATCGTAACTTCAGCCGAAGGCCTCCTGACGACTACCATGGCTACCATATCAGTCAATGAATTAAAACAAAAATGAGAATTGAACATATTTATACGATTAGACCTTTATAAATAATAAAAAAATAATAATTAGAAACATATAATAAAAACAATAAATAACTTAATGTGATAAAGATTTTACTTTAAGTTTAATTTTCTGTGGCAGAACTATGTGCATCAATATCGAGTGAGGTTGTTCCTACACGAAAACATTTCATTGGCCATTCTTGTTCTCACCCGGGATTTGATATTACGTTTTTAATTACTCAGTGCTTTGCGGACCACATTTTGACGTCTGGCGGACCGCGTGAAGCCCGCGGGTTCCGTGTTGGCTACCCATGAACTATATAAATTTATATGAAATATGTAAGCAATATAGGCATCCGGGTTTAGTATCCAGACAAAACGCCGCCTATTCAACGCCTGTGTGATCCCTGTCCTCCTCTACGGCTGCGAGTCATGGCACTTAACCAAGGCTCAAGAGCGTAAGATACTCAGCTTTGAGAATAGGTGTCTTAGGAGGATACTGGGTATCACTTGGCAAGAACGTAAAACCAATGAATACGTTCGACGGCGTTCCCAGCAACGATCAATCCTGTCAGTAATACAGGAAAGACGTTGGTCGTGGCTGGGCCATGTTTTGCGAATGCCCAACGACAGCTGGCCAAAGAGAGCGCTGTTTTTCCACCCACAGGGGTCCCGACGCCCCGGAAGACCCTCTTTCACAGTGCACCGTTCCTATGACAACGAGATCAGAGCGTTAGGAATGACGTGGAGAGAGGTAATATCACTCGCACAAAATCGCTCTGAATGGAGACGCCTGGTAGCCTCCCTGTGCTCCCGAATGGAGACATAAATAAAGGGCGTAGTAGTAGTAGTAATAGGCAAATACTTTATAACAATAGTAATACGTGCAGCTTCGTTCGATTTTTATAATTGCGATACTAGCGCCAAACGGGGCACAAATGCGGCGCGAGATGAAAGCTTTCGAAAGAGATCAGCCGTTTAATACAAACTTCATACAAATCATTAGGTACTTTAAAAATATTAAAAAATTGAATGAATTATGTTAATATTTTGAAGAATTGGAAGTATAAATCACGAGAAATATAAATCCTCTATTCATCTTCAGAAGGATATAACACTCATAAATGCAAATGAAATGCTGTGGGAGGATTTAAAAACTGTTTAATTTTCCCGAGCTGTCCATACAATATCTATGGGGGGATATTTACTTTCATTACGGTTCGCTAGATGGCTCTAGAAACAGTATGATCGCTACTTTGTATGGAAAATGTCAAAAGCTGCACGTATTACTTTATTTTTTTTATTTTTTTTTTTTTATTTATTTATTACATTACAAACGGCCAAAAGCCTTTTAAAAAATTTATACAATAAGGTCAATAAAAAAAATATATAAAATTATTACACAATTCTACACAACCTAGGAAAAAAAGGAAAAGTAAAAATTCACAAATCAATCATATAAAAAAACATAATATAAATTAAATAAATATAAATTTGACTATAATGATGATAAAACGTAACAATAGAAATATGTCATTTTAATTAGAAGGTCAAAATATGAAAACACGTTACACACCCAATACAATAGGGTGTGAGAATCCTAATATAAAAATATTCATTCAATGTAAAAATTCAATATATTAAATTTACAAAACAACAAAATATGATCCAATACACTCGACCGATAAAACTATAAATAATGTAATTAATTAATAAAACTATTGTCTATTGTTATAAAGTATTTGATATAGGTATCTAATATATTATTATTCTCCAATTATATATTCATGAGCCATGCTGAGTGATTGTTTCAGTTCCTTCGTTACACATTATTTGCATCCAAATTGAAATCATTCTATCTGCATCTAAATTATTATCCACTTTCTACTTTCCTTACTTCTCCCTTCATCTACATGGTGTGTAATTTATAAGAGATCCATAATATAAGAGTTTTATCGTCTATACTTTTTTAACGATAAAAATTAAAGATTTCGATAGAATATTATGCGCATGACATAATATTCTGGTAGTTGGCTTTGGTTTAGGAAAACTTTTCTTAGTTAAGTATACAAAATAATGCATACAATCTGATGACCCGGAAAGGGAAAAACTGATGGGGTTAGTGTTGCCAGATGTGCTTGACAAAAGGCCGGACAAGTTCTCCCCCCCCCTCCCGCAATAAAATAATTTCTTCTAAACTCCCGAACACAATTTTGCGCCGCAGGCGAAATTTTCCCCAACGATGAGATATAAAGAGTGATTTAGTGCCATAAGGAAACATAAAAAATATATACTGACGGTTCAAAACAGTGTAGGTGAATATTATTTGCATATATAGCACCGTAGGTGAATATTATTTGATGATACGTAATTGAATACTCATGTTTTTACAAGGGATGTAGATGCCTACTATGAATGAAAAATGAGAGTATGATGGAAATAATAATCAAGATTGTATTCGCTTGAAGGACGTTATAAAAATATGTGCTTGGCTTGATCGTGTTGAATTTCTTGAGGTACGACCGAATAAATCGGACAGCTCTGTGTCCGGTTTTCCAGGATTTTTTCGACCGAAAAGATGCAATAAAAACCGGACTGTCCCGTCCAAAACCGGACATTTGGCAACCCTATGTGTGGTACGAAAAGTACATCGGAAAATTCAGCTAATCATTATGAGCTCGTCCAGCTGTGTGGTCTAATCAAGTCATTGTTCTTCACCTTTGTACAAATAAGTCTAATTAACTAAACCCAGGTTCAATAAAATATACAAGTCGTAAATAAAGAAACTTGTGTTTTAATGCTGTCTTCCATTTTATTATTTTTTTCGTGGAGTTTCCATGAGTGAATAAATTCTGCAGAGAAAGTGAGAAATACTTAAAAATTTTGTTTTTTTTTTTACTCCCAATTTCTTCGAATGGCAACACCCAGTGATTCATATCGGTTATAATAATTCACCACAGCTAGGCAGGTACTAACTACTAGCTAATACTAGTAAATATGCAAATGGATTGTTAATTGCTTTCTTGTATTTTATAGGCAAACTTTGGTTATTTCGAATGTTGAGCGATTGCGTATAATTCTGTAAGCGTTACGTTTTGAGAGCAGCTTGCTGCTGAGCTTATGAATTTTAATGTTGTAGATTAATCTAGACGAAGATGAGATGAGGTTTAATGTACTCGTAGATGAACTGGAAGAATTTTTTATCTAATTTGGTAGAAGCACTACCAATATTAAGGAGAAAAGGGAAAATAGTTACATGCGCCTAACAAGAAGTTTATAATACAATGTCAGATTGGAATTTGACAGTCACTGTCATTATTTAATTGCAAATAATATCTTTATTTGTTGTACAGCTTAAAAGCCATAAGGTATCCACAAGCCCAAAGCTTTTGTTAATGATTACAAAGGCGTCAACGGTCGGTTGGCACACGAGCCAAGACAAAGGTTCCATCCACACGCCCTTTTACCCATAAACACAAAAAGCTTGTGGTCGCTCGCCAGTGTCTGGTGGCGACATCATAACTGGGTATTCGTTCGATGGATTTCGACGCATTACTCGTATTTTGTAATTAACGTTATCCTTTTGAACAAGATGCATTTTAAGGAAAGATATTAAACATGAAAGATGTTAAAACAACACCTAGACACTAGTCATTCATTCATTCATTCATTTATTGCATTCATTCAGATATTATTGATAGAATTGTGGACCATCAAATACATCCATTCGGCAGGCAATGAGTGTGACTTTAATAGGATTGTCAATAGTAGTTTATTAAATTATTAATTTGTATGTAAGTGGATTTATTCCCAGCCCCTTGCAAGCATTTGCCCATTTTCACACTTCATGCATCAGATTAATCCGTGTCTGAGTAGCTGACGATGTTTTTACACGATGCGGTGATGTGTAGAAATGGCCTAAGGGTGTTATGCAAATACAACATTGGGGTTATAATAGGAATATCTACCTACATAACCTATGTAACTATATTCTAATCATAAAACTTGTGTATACAGGGTGTCCCGTAAATCAACGTCATGCCGCAGAAGGGTGATAGACCAGATCATAACCTACCAGAAAATCGAAACATGACCTCAGAAAAAATCGCTCATTCTCGAGATATCGGCACTTTTTTGTTTTTCGTGAAATTCGACACCTTTGATCAGTTTTTCGATCGCCACGGTCACAAAATTCTATATTATGGGATTAAATTTTTTGATTCGTAATCCTGAATAATTGAGCTATTCGATTATAGTCCAAAATAAAACCTATTAATTCACAATTTTGAAAAAAAGAACATCGTTTCCGCCTCTCGAGTTTTTTGTTTTATATTAGCAAATTTCTACTCCTTTACACTGTAATAATTTAGTATGACATTAAGCTGGAAAATTATTTTAAAAACTTCCTCATTTAGTATAGTTTTTAAAAAGGTAAAAAACTGGACATAGGTCCCTTTTCAAAAAAAGATATTCATGTTTTACTTCAAAAGGACCTCTTTACAAAAAAAATCAAATGCAGGGTTATAGCTTCTTTATGTCCAATATTTGGACAAATGATAGAAGATGAAGAAATATGAAAAAATAGTACATATATTGAACGTATGTCGAAAAATCAACCGTTTTGGAGTTATAGCCTTTTGAAAAATGAGAAGTATGAAAATATCTCATTTAGGTTTTTTGACAATAACTCACAAACTACCAACCCAATTTTGACAAAATAAACTAAAAATGGTAGTAAATAATATAGGCTTTCGAAAAAGATCACATTTTGTAGCCTTTTAAAAAAAACTTGTATAAATTCTGTTACGAAACATGTTCTTTTGTGAAAAAATGTTCATTTGACACAGTATATTCACCTAAATTCTAAGAAAAAGGCCATAAATTAGAATCTTTACCAAAAGCTTTTATTATTTACTATCATTTTTAGTTTGTTTTGTCAAAATCGAGTTAGTAGTTTGTGACTTATTGTCAAAAAACCCAAATGAGAAATTTTCATACTTCTCAATTTTCAAAAGGCTATAACTCCAAAACAGTTGATTTTTGGACATACGTTCACTATTTATACTATTTCATATATCATCATCCTCTATCATTCTTCCAAATATTGGACATAAAGAAGCTATAACCCTGCATTTGATATTTTTTTATAATGAGGTCCTTTTGAAGTAAAACATGAATATTTTTTTTTTGGAAAGGGACCTATGTCCAGTTTTGTACCTTTTTAAAAACTATACTAAATGAGGAAGTTTCTAAAATAATTTTCCAGCTTAATGTCATACTAAATTATTACAGTGTAAAGGAGTAGAAATTTGCTAATATAAAACAAAAAACTCGAGAGGCGGAAACGATGTTCTTTTTTTCAAAATTGTGAATTAATAGGTTTTATTTTGGACTATAATCGAATAGCTCAATTATTCAGGATTACGAATCAAAAAATTTAATCCCATAATATTGAATATTGTGGCCGTGGCGATCGAAAAACTGATCAAAGGTGTCGAATTTCACGAAAAACAAAAAAGTGTCGATATCTCGAGAATGAGCGATTTTTAGTAAGGTCATAATTCAATTTTCTGGTAGGTTATGAGCTGGTCTATCACCCCTCCACGGGATGACGTTGATTAACGGGACACCCTGTATATGTTTTCAACGAGTTATATTTCATTGCTTACTATGATTGTTGGAAAACAATTTAGTTAGTTATGATCATGGGCGTCGTCAGGAGGGGGCAGGGGGGGTAGCGGGCCCTCTTGGAGATTGGAATAGATATATATTTTTTCATACTAAATTATAAAAACTCACAAAAAACCACAATACTTCCACACATTTTCTTATCATATCATAAATTTTCTAGAATTAGAATGAAAATGCATCAGTTAAAAAAAAAAATTGCCGGCGGCGCTATTTTTTGTTACTTTTTTATAAAAAATATCTTTCGTACATATTATTGTGCAAAGTATTATATTCATTTTCAAATAAACAAACCACATCGAGACCTTCACTATAATCACCAAAACAGTTCGCCTGCGGCGCTATTCACGAGTTTTTTATGCTATATCATTTTTCAAACTTTTATTGCCCTCCCCCTAGCTCCGAGGCTGGCGACGCCCATGGTTATGATATGTCTTAATTTTACTATCCACACAATATTCCTCTTCTTTGGGTGACTATAAACATAGCAATAGGTATTAGCATAAAAGTAAATAACATAAAATTAGGCATAATCTATAGATAATTAAGATAACATTATCATCAGTGGCGGATCCAGGATTCAATTTGGGGGGGGGGGGCTGAATGTCGTCACACGGTAAAAAGTACTGTTTTGGGAGGGGGGGGCTAAGGGGCTGAAACCCCTAGATCTGTTGTATATACAGTACTGTCACTCATGGGGGGGGGGGCTTCAGCCCCTCCCCTGGATCCGCTAGTGATTATCATCTACACTCTACAGTGTATGAGTTCATATGCAAATACTATTTAGTATTTAGATTCGAAGGACATCATGTAATTTAGATACACACAAAGTTTCGAATCTGAATTTCTCACTTTGCTGGATCAGTGAGGATTCCACGTCATGTCGTGTATATGCTACACTTAAAAAAGCTTAAACAGCAGCTAATTTATGCATTCACTCATAGTCAACGTATTTATAAACTGTTGATTTTAGTCAAAGTATTAAATCCGTGTGGTACGGAATCAGAACTGTGGAGGAGTTGTTTCGCACTGTCCAGGACAGAGACGCGTTCTCCCAAGTGGTCGTCAACGTCGGGGGGACCCGGCAAGACACATAGAAAAGAAGAAGAAGAAATTTAACGCCGTATATAAATTAACACTATAACTAGTTTCATGAAATGACTGGGCACATCATGATGTGACCAATTCTTCGATGGGACCACGACATATACATTGGCTAGTGTATGCATTCATTAAAATAATGCTTTAACTGAAACATATACATTAATCTATCGTACCGCTGCGTTTCTTGCAGGGTGGACAGAGAGGACTGGGCACCAGGCCGACATATCCGTACACACACTCCTTGCTTCCGTCACATTCATGCAATTTGTCATATCGCTTTCTTTGACTTAATATGCGTCCATCTTTGAGGATCTGGGCGACACGGTTTGTCAAGGTCCAGTCTCGGACCACTACTCTTCCTCCTCTGCGTTCATTCATCTAGTTATACCTTTTGAGTCATCCTGTAGTTAGTCATTCACTTTCTCAACATGCTCAAACGATGCGAATTTCGTACCTTAAAAATAATTACTACGAGTATTTACGTATAGTCAATACTCATACTCAGAATACCTATTACCTATGTACGTAAGTGCCTAACTGCCTATATCTATTATAGAATGGGTTCTCCTACTATCGCCTACCCAGTTCTCTCATATTTCTGGTGAATTTGTCTCAATTCAATTATATGTTGCATTACACGAGTTAACACCGCTTGCTGTTGTTGTTCCTGTGGTACTAACTACAGGACGTGCTGCCTTTCGGCTATTTAACTTTATCATTTACTAGGTGTACCCTGCGCGCCTCGCTGCGTCACAGACATAATCTGTAAATCCGTGAAAAATAAAATACACTTATTTTTTTTTATATGTTCCCGGCTCCCATACTATTCCTTCTTCCCCCTCCCTTATTCTTACGGATGTCGGGACGGTTACGATTCGTCTTAATATCGACACTGGAAACTATCGATTCGATACTAATATCACTTTTTTCATTCCACTTCCCCCTCTAATGCCTGTTATTCTATAGGATGTCGGGAGGGTTACACTAATATCGCTTTTTTCGATCCACATTCCCCGGGGAGACAACGCCAGCTCCCTCTACAGCACGTTCCTTGGTGGTAATCTGAGTGGGCTGGGTGAGAAAATATCGTCATAACCCGGCAACTGCGGGTTACTCTTCTGTTTGGTCATCTCCCAGGACGTTATCTGCTTCCTGCGTAGATCATGGGAACGATGTTAGAGAAGACCGGGAGCCAGGGTAACGGAGTTGACCTGACCGTACCACTCACCATTCGCATTGAGTTGTTCAGTTGTGTGTTTACACCAGCGACATGTGCCCTATGTGCCCATACTGGGGCGCAGTATTCTGATGTGCTGTACACAAGAGCTAGAGTTGAGGTTCGCAGCATGTCCGCCTTGCATCCCCAGCTAGTGCCAGCCAACTTGGATATCATATTTATATCTATATCATCTTCAATTTGTTCATTAACATAGGATTAATATACGATAGAAATTAAATGAATTTGCATAATACATATATACTTTGTAATATGTATAACGTTGGATGTAGGGAATCCAATCCCGCATCAAAATCGCGATCCCGCAAGCCTGCGGGATTGGGGTCATCAATCCCGCGGGATTTGCGGGATTGCGGGATCACTCGATTCTAATAGAAAATTGGATATTTACGGGGTACGAGATAAGGAAAAAACACTTCTTTTAGTCATACCTTGATAATAGATGCCATCTAAGAGAAATTAACAAAGATCTATAACAGCTCCTACTGCGTTTGGATTTGCAGTACTACAGGTGTCAATACTGGGCCCATTAATACGAGTATAAATGATCTGCCTAACAGTGTTGATAAGCATGATTTTATTGTAATGTTTGCGGATGATACATCCCTGTTACTCAAAGACAATATTCTAAATATAAAGGATGCCTCGATGAAGACCTTGAAATTGAACGGGGTGACAGGGTAGTTTAGTGACAAAGGTCTCGAATTAAATATGACGAAGGCCGGTGATATTCACTTCTCTGTTAAGCGACCGTTGGGGGTGGATCCAGTGATGGGCACACTTTCTAGTCCATCTTTTGAACCAGTTGACTAAAACAAGTTTCTTGGATTAACAATATACCGAACGCTTCAATGGTCTCCGCACATTGAGGTACTTTGAAGGAAGTTAAATCCGGCTCTATTTGCTATAACAAAAAAAAAAAACGCTCACCTGTGGACTTGATGCTGCAAAGTCTGTACATTTTACTTTTACTTCCACCGCATTATGTCCTATATCTGGGGGAGGGAGGCAGACGCGTGTTTTTATATTGCAGAAACGAGCAGTGAGAACCATGCTGGGCATGAATCCCAGAGATTCCTGTCGAGATTTCTTCAAGGAACTCCTCACCAGTGCTCACCATGCCTAGCATCTTCTTATTAGAGTGTTTATACATAATACTCCCCTGAACTCAGAGTACCACAAATCAAAGGTCAAAAGGTACCAGGTCAAAAGAAGACATAAGACTTTTAAGGCACAGACTAGCGAAGATGTCTAAAAGCTTCGTGTGTCTCGGTGTGCGGATGCTAAACGTGCCTGCCGGAATGTTCAAATCGCTGGATGATACTGCTTTCCGCGGAGGGATGAAGAAGTACCTAATAATAATAATATTGGATAATTTATGTCGCGCCGTTTTGTGGGTATTCCCACCTAAAGGGCGCTCTGAGTTCCTAATCCCTATGTTGTTGGGAAGGATTTCTTGAATAAATGTGTTTTCAATAGCCCTTTGAACCCGGTTAACATTTTTGCCTCTCTGATGTCTGCAGGAAGTCCATTCCAGGCTGAAGGACCTGCCGCAATGAATGTGCGGCTCAAATAACGACATATACGCGGCTCAAATAACCTACCTCGCTGGTAAGTATTTTACTCAAATGACGAAATGTTAAAACGATTGATTTTTACATTCTAATTGGAATTGATCTGATACACTGCCACCTAGATAGTCTTTCTCTAGCCGTGCTGTAGAAATTTAGGACCACCTCATTGCGGCGTTGCCATTTTCGTTGCTAAGGATATATCATAATGACAGAAAATAACAACTGCTTAACAACGTATAAAAAGTCGTAATGTCGTGTATTTTGAATCTGCCGTGTTATTTTACAATAATTAAAATAAATGTATATTGTATATTAAAATAAATATATTTTACAATATATAAAATAAGTAAATGTAGTTTATACATTTCCCAATCAAGTTAGGATAAAGGTAAGATCTCTATTAAGGTATATATTCGTATACTATATGTTATGATGTGCAGCTGAAGTCTTAACTATTTTGACTGAATTATTAACCATTATAATTATAAAAAATATACATAAATAGGGATATAACTGAAGTAAGGCAGGGTTTTTAACCATCTTACCTATCTTTTTCTCTACCTTACCAAAACCTACCAAATGATATTTTGTTCGAGTTGATTGAACATTGTGGATCAGTGAATTCAACCTCCGGTCCGCGGCCGGATATTTTCATTTTATTTACTGTGGTATACTTCTCTCGGGTTTGTGCGACTTTTCAGAGCACAGTGTATTGCAAAATTAAAGTTTTGTTTGAATAAATATCAGAATATTCAAGGTCAATCGAAATCACCTGTACTTATTTATCATATCCACTCCACAATTAATAAGCAATATGTATATATTTTTCCAGATGTCAGATGGTGGTGGCAATCAAATCATGACGATAAAATGTAACTTTCAATCCCAATGAAAATTGATATTGTGAAGCCAGTGTCACATGGTTTTACAGCTTACACAACTGAAAGACAAGGAATATATCCTGAAGCTACATTCCTTCACCAATAGCAAATTAATAGGCTGGTTAAAAAGTATATCCCTTCTTCTTGCGTATATGAAATACCTCCATAGCAAAATTTGTGCATTTTTCTATTTTAGTAATTCCTTTTGTTAAACATTCTGAGTTCAATAAATAAATATGATTCTTTTACTTGGAAAAACCTTTGTTTTTAATTATACCTTTGTTGGAGTTCAATTTGATGAGAATTTATTTATATCCTGTGACTATATTTGCACCGGCGCAGATCATATATGTACCTACCTATTACCTACTCTTTTGCGTTACGAGGTTTGATAGAACTGCTTATACTTGCAGTTCACTTGCGACTTCATTACTTATTATCACAGGACCACGCATTACATATATGTATTCTATTATGAAATTTGACAGGAGTGGTGGTCCGATTTGATCATTTTGCTATGTTGCCAATTGTTACAGCATGGCTAGAGTACCTACTCTAGGAGGCGTTGTCTGATAGCATTGGATTAGGAATGGTGCCTCCGAGCTTTCTAACTTTAAGTCTGATAGTGACGATGCTATTTTGTTCATTTTTTTTTGTTTACGATATGAATTGTAGTAATGTATATGCTGATAATTGTAAAAACTAACGACAGGTGCCCGGATGGGCCTACGAACGATGGAAAACGACAAACTTTTTGGATCCCGCAAAAAAAGGCGCGGATCCAGCATTTGCGGGATTGGATTCCCTAGTTGGATGGCATTAGGTATGCATAGAAGATTACAGGACCTGAGGCTTTTTGGATCCAATAACTAACAAGGTGCGAGGGAATTTGACATAACATATAGCCGAAACAATTGCTCGATGAAATGTTCTACGTTGATCAATACAAGATGCCCTGAGCAATTATTGCTCGAAAAATCGCCCGCGTATAAGGACTTTTAGTTTAATCAGGATAGTGACAATACTTACTTATGTTTATACGTATTTACGTCAGGGAGCAATAAGTTTATAATTTAAGGCGAATTTCTAATATACCTACTTTCTAGCATGAAGCTCTCAGTACAACTCAATATTATGTAGGAAGGGAAGGTCTGTATCACGGGTCAGCAAATGGCGGACCGTGGTCCAGATCCAGACCGCCGACCAAAACAGTAGATAAAATTCTTAATTCTTTTAAATATTGCAGAAGGAATTTAAGAATATGTAATTAAAAAAAATCTAGATAACACCGCTGTTTCATCACGTAAAAATTTTTATCACAATTGTTTCATTAAAAAAATACCAGTGGCGCTAATTAGAATGAGGGTTTGTATTGTGCATTGCACTCCACATAAGTATTTTTGTATCACGAAGAATAAACTGATCTTTTTGACGACTCTTTTTTATCTTCCTTCTTATATTTTATGGCATTAATTTATCCGGGTGAGATACTATTGACAACCAGGTTCATAATTTCACTCATTTTTCAAAAGAATTTCGTTTGCGGCGCTATTTGATCATTTTTATTTGTAATTCCTCACCCAGCTTCCAAGTTGGCGACGTCCATTGTTGTTACTTAATTGTCTCTTGTCCAGAGATCGACTTGGTGTTGCTCTCCAACAACTCCCAAACGGACCGCGACAGTCTTATAATTTTCAAAAAATGGACCCCCAATGAAACTACCTAATTGGTGATCCCTGGTCTATATGATTAATATGAAATGATTCAAGACAAGAAGTATGAGAAGTTAGAACATAATGAGTATGAACTACGAACGTAATAATAACGGCAAGCAGTATCAATGTAAAACAATGTGTAAGTTTCCATGTAAATCGTCAACAAATTGCCTCATTGCAATGATAACTTTATCAACTTAGTTTAATATTATTATGGGTCAAATTGGTCTTTTGGGTTTCATCATTAAATATATTCTGTCTTGTCCTGAAGTTTATACCAAAGATTTATAACCTGGATGGGCACTTGGACGACCTAAATTATAATAATTTGACAATTGAACCATAACCGAAATATTGGATGAGCAGCAATATTATTTTATTAAGCGTTATACCTATAAGATATTCAGATGTGAAGATATCCTTTCTACAGAATGAATCGTGTGATCGTGATGCTGCGTAGACTACACACATATGCAATGAAAATATGTTATTTAGAGAAAGAAACCAGTATGTCCCTATTATTCATATCATACCTAAAATCCTTGCACATGTGTTGACACAGTTTGGCAGACAATCAACGTAGGAAGTACATAGGTAATATATAATTGTTATATCTACTTATCTAGGTAATAATATTTAGATTCCATGTTTCATCATCATCATCATCAGCCCGCGGTTGCCCACTGCAGGACATAGGCCTCCCCTCTCCCTCTCCACTTCTCTCGCTTCTGTGCGATTCTTATCCACTGGGGTCCGACACCATGCATCTGGTCTCCACTCCAGCAGTCTCCTCGACCATCTGTTGTCCTGCATTCTTGCAATGTTCCCCGCCAATTTCTACTTCTGCACCGCTATCCTCTCAACCACATCAGGCACTTTAGTCTGGCTGCGTGTCCAGTCATTCCTCTTCCTGTCTTGCAGTTTAATGCCCAACATTATTCTCTCCATTTTTCATTGAGCTATTCGCAGATTGTTGGCAGACAGTTTGGTGAGGTTCATGGTTTCCGTGCCATGAGTGAAGACCGGCAAAACCAATTCCATGTTTAAATTAATATAATTATGAGGATAATCTCACACTAAATATTTTATATCATTGTAATAATTATGAACACTTTGAATAAACGAGATAAATCAAATTATGAAATAGTTTATACCAACAAGTAATCATATAGTTTAAAAGTTTACTTTCAGGATTGAGAATTCAATATAAGTACGCTAGGTAAATACATCGGACTGTGCACTTTTCCAGCTGATAGTCTAGTCTGTAAAGTTGACAGCCAGCCCCGTATCGTGTGTTTCCAGCCCCGGGACAGAACATGCGACCACATATACTGGCTCTATATGCTCTGTAGTATAGTTTGGTACAGTACAGTCCATTTCAGATGAAATTAAACTAGATAGTGTCATGCCAAGTTGGAACAGGTATCTGGTACTTACTATGTGTATTGTGTATATATAACACAAAGTAAACGTACAAGTTGAACTTGGCCGAATATTGACTATTGTTACCATGTTTATATATTATTTTCCATTGGGAGGCAGTTATTGTGCAGGAACAAATTGATTTTGGATACCATTTTGTCCATACACATTCGTCATATTTGCATCCATTCTTTTCTTCCATAGAATATGTATGTACTGTGTAGACGTAGACGAATGAGTTTCTGCCACAAAACCATGAGAAAAGAGGGAATCGGAGTTCAACTAGTCCAGCTGACATTAGATAAGATTTCTGGTTTTGAAATTGGAAATACTAAGAAGAAATTATGATTAATTGGAGAATGTACACATATTATCCAGAACCTGTAAACGTTTGTGACTAATTACACGAATGTATAGGTATATGGAATGTGTGTAAGGATAGCACCTCTGCCTACCCCGCAAAGGATACTACGGGAGGATAGATACTCGTATATAGGAGACAGCGACTTTTTATTTGAAGCTGATTATATATTCTTCAGGCAGTGAAACACATAACACTAACATAATTTTATTAGCATATTGAACATAATTTGTAATAGTATGCAAGGAAATATATTATTATTAATTTCTAGATGGTTTATGAAGTACTTCCATAAGCGTGGCACAACTGAAGGACTTACCGCAGTAGATGCAAAACTAAATATCCGTAAATAATGTTAGTAAGCTTGTGACGGAGTTTGTGATAAAGATGAAATAATATTGGAATAGGTGGCGAATACCCATATTTGATAATAAGGTAGATAATATAGTACTATTTGTATTCGTTTTTATGGAATCTTGGAATATGCGTGGATAATAATAATTTTAGTACTTATTACCGCCACATTTACAAGGTTCATCCTTTTCCTTCTTAAGACAGGGTCCTGAAATAAATTACAAATGAAATAAGTATTAATAAAAAATACAACACATGGGATAGCACATGATGTGTGTAAATTCGTCAGGAATAGATGATCAGCTTTTCCTTTATGTCAACCTAGCAAAGTTTTGATTCCGCGTGTTTTCGGAAATAACATCGAAGTCAGAAAGCAATTGAAAGACAGTAGGAGTAGGTATAGGTACTGACCATCGCATGAACCCTTGACTTGTGTAAACAATCCAGCGAGGGCCACGAAGACGAAGAAGAAAATGGCCTGTAAGAAAATTTAGATTTAAAATAATAAGCAAGATTTTTTTACTTTTTTTTTAATGAAAAATACTATAAGTACCTATTAACAGTAGATGTTTCGATGCAGAGATAATCGCAGATTTATAATAGGTATGTATAGTACAGATATACAAAAACTGTTTTACATACAAACTAATGACATCTTAGACATATCAGTTGTAGTGAACAAATAAAATATCTAAATGTAAACACTCAATATAATCCACTGGCGGATCCAGGATTCAATTGGGGGGGGGGCTGCATGTCGTCACATGGTAAAAAGTACTGTCACTCAACATTTTGGGGGGGAAGGGCTAAGGGGCTGAAACCCCTAGATTTGTTCTATATAAAGTACTGTCACTCATGGTTTTGGGGGTGCTTCAGCCCCCTAGCCCCTCCCCTGGATCCGCTAGTGATATAATCCATTTCTATGTTGCTCGTTCTTCAGGCTAAACTCTACACGCAGTAAGGAAACCCGAAGAACGAACAATATAGAAATGGATTCATCGCGCTGCTAAAGCCTACAAGATTACTCAATATAATGTTGTGATAATTTAACTATCCAGAAATTACAGACATCGAAGCGACTTCGACGGGTATTTTAATACGCAAGCATGAACAAAAATATAACAACGGAATTCCTAACATTTTACCCGCACCATACATTTCCGGGAATATATATAAAAAATCAAACTTACTGTCAATCTCATCGCAATTCTTTTAGTTTTGTTTCAATTAGCCCAAAAATATCAATTCAATTAAGTATTAATTGAATATGGAGTGTTATTTATACTCGTATATTATCTGATACAGCTACTATACCTACTCGTATTATTGTTTGATAGCAAATTACTATTAAACGTGTTAATATAAGAATCGTGTCTAAGTGGTAATAAAACAGTTATTATTAAAAACACGACGCTATTGTATTGTCCATAAAAATACTGCGAATACTATATAAGTAAAATGTAAATACACTAAGAATATATAAGAAATTAATAAAATAGGTATAACTATTGTATCCCCATCGGACCCTTTGATTAAATTTCGCCATCTTTGATATTATTTTCCGAATATCCCGCATGACCAGGTGTTCGTAAAGCTCCCATTGAAAACATTTCGCATCTTTTTGAACAATGAAGTTCGCAAATTATTCTGAATGTCATTCAAATGTTTTCGGTGTGTGTGTTTATTTAGGTACTTGTACACACACGCGATTTGCTGGCTATTCTATTTCGATATACCGTGATGGCATTACAGTAACAAGTGAGTATATCTCTATTCATGAATAATGTAGTTAAGAGTGTGCATACCGACATTTCAAAAATTTCTAAAAACGGGAGACCTTCTATCTCGACAACCGTTACTAAATATGCTTTGGAACAAAATAGGGTAGATGTATTGAACCTTTATCTAGGGAATAACCGTAATATATTTTTTATATCTTGTATAGATTTCGCAAAAAAAAATTGAAGAACACCTCTGACCTTTTTTCCGAAAGACGGAAACTCGTTTTCCGAAAGTCGCGGAGTAATTTTTTTTTCTTGTACTGATAATATGCAATAAAATCTAGGGAATAACCGTAAAAGTTTTTTGATAGACGCAAAATTAACCCAAAAAAATGGAAAAAACACGCTTTTTTTACCATTTTATTATGCGATTGTCACGCAATTTTGAACCTTAATGCCGTTGGAAAAGACTGTGACGTCATTCCTGGTGCCATGCCCTTAATATATGACTATCTGCGGGTTGCAGTTTGCATTAGGTACCCTTTTTGTCTCAAGGATACGTAGTATATACATTATAAACAATATTTCAATATGACAGTAACTAAAAAATAATAATAACTATGTTTTGCGGGGTTACTTTCTATTCAGAAATGTATTTCTTGTCATCCATTATATGATTTATATTTTCCTAGAGTATCCCCATGAATGAGAACTTTTTAGGCTACATACACAATAGGGGCCGGGACGTTGGCATAATAGCTGATGCTTCATTAGGAGTTAAGAGTGTGCATACCGACATTTCAAAAATTTCTAAAAACGGGAGACCTTCTATCTCGGCCACCGTTACTAAATTTGCTTTGGAACAAAATAGGGAAGATGCATTGAACCTCTATATCTAGGGAATAACCGTAATAGATTTTTTATATCTTGTATACATTTCGCAAAACAAATATTTAAAAACACTTTTGACTTTTTTTCCGACAGACGGAAACTCGTTTCCCGAAAGTCGCGGAGTATTTTTTTTTCTTGTACTGATAATATGCATTAAAATCTAGGGAATAACCGTAAAAGTTTTTTGATAGACGCTAAATTAACCCCAAAGAATGGAAAAAAAACGCTATTTTTACCATTTTATCATGCGATTGTCACGCAATTTTGAACCTTAATGCCGTGGGAAAAGACTGTGACGTCATTCCTGGTGCCGTGCCCTTTACTGTCATTACAGTTGCTGATTACAAGTAGTAGTAAAGTATAATAATAATTTTCCGTTGTCGTCTTTCAACAATGTCATTTTCTCCAATTAAAAACAAAAATTGTCAGAATAAGGATTCTGAGATCATTAAAAAAGAATAAAAGATTTAGTTGAAGAAAAACAAAAAAAAAAAGAGAGAATAAAAATTTATCCTCGTACAGCGTCAACCTTTAAATACAATCAGCGTGACATGTTATTTTTATTTTCACTAAAGATTTTCTTCAGAAATCTTGAACAATATAATAAATTGGCATCATTAAAACTGATTCCTATATCTTTAGGCTTCGGATACAAAAAGTACACGACAACTCCGAATATCGGCTGTTTGATTTATAATAATCCCACAGCTTAAAGTGGTCAATGGTCATAGCCAACACTGTTTAGTAGGTCTCGCTTCAAACTTTGAAAATCTTCTTTCTAATATAGGTATGTATGTATTTTTTATTTCAAATGAATGTCACAAGTGGTTGGTTAGCAGACTTTGCCTACTGTAACAAATCCGCCATTTGAAAATCATTTTTTTTCAATAAATCAAATTGTAGCATATCTTGTAAAACTATTACATTACCTATACCTACCTAATTATGATTTTTAAATTTCATTTATGTACAGCGTCCTCGATGTGCTAGTACGGCACCTGAACAAATGTACCTACGTAAATTTTCAATATGTATTTGTATAATTTTGAATAGTTGCATAACAAAAATTAGTTTAGGATAATACGAGTATAACTTCGATACGAGATACTGATAATAAGAGATGAAAATTAAAGTAAATTTAGAGCCTGCAGTGGAAATAAATAAACCAATTTTCATCTTGAGTGAGAGTGAAAATGAGTAGGTAGGTGTTATATTTTTGTGCAACTTATGGATATAAAATCTAAGGAACCTATATAAAGGTGGGAAGAACTGAAGAACTATCGAACATTGAGCCCCTTCTATATCTATGACAAATCTATGGTGGACGCCATTATCACTGCAAACATATGATTGCGTGTCATATTGGTTGTCCACAATTGCTTGAAACCTATTGATTTTTCAGTGATTTTTGCGACTCATTATGTATAATCAGTGTGGAAATTATCTTTGGAATATAACATATGTAATTAAATGGTAAATTAGTGTACTTTCCATCGAGAAAGAATGGCGTATACCTAGCGGAAGTGCTAAGTTAGTAAATGGCGGCGGTCATGTTTTGTCTATGGCTATATATATATACTTTAAAACTTCCTACCTTTATACAGGTTCCCTAATAAAATCGATAAAATATTCAAAAGCGAGATTCTTTCTACGTGACGGGTAAATTAAATACCAAATGCATGATATGACATTTTAATGACTTACCAATCTGCGTTCACCGTGATTTACCTGTACATAAAAGTATACAGCAGACACATTTCCTTTACGGAAATAAATAAAGGTAAAGGTAGGAACTGACTTCAAATCGAGTAGCAACCGAGATATATATTTTGTATCTCTATGTTAAGAATCTGCGCTTGACAGATAAGTTGGGAAGACGAGTAGTATTAGGAGACGGGATAATGGCGGGATCTTCCCTATGATTTGAGATGTTATGAGATAGGCAGTAACTGTAACATTAAAATTTATAGTTCTATTTTTATTGATATTTGCGTTAATTCAGGTAATGTGTATTGTGTGTAGGTATATTGCTAGTATTTTAATTTTAAGGGCATGGCACCAGGAATGACGTCACAGTCTTTTCCCACGGTTCAAAATCGCGTGACAATCGCACGATAAAATGGTAAAAATAGCGTTTTTTCCATTTTTTGGGGTTAATTTTGCGTCTATCAAAAAACTTTTACAGTTATTCCCTAGATTTTAATGCATATTATCACTACAAAAAAAAATCACACCGCGACTTTCGGGAAACGAGTATCCGTCTTTCGGAAAAAAGATCAGAGGTGTTTTTAATAAAAAAATTGAGAGAGCTTTAAGTACAAGATAAAAAAAAATCTTTTACGGTTATTCCCTAGATAAAGGTTCAATGCATTATGCATCTACCCTATTTTGTTCCGAAGAATATTTAGTAACGGTTGTCGAGATAGAAGGTCTCCCGTTTTTAGAAATTTTTAGTAAGTATGCATACTCTTAATACATGATTGCGAAACAAATTGTTGTCGATTCGAAACTAATTAAACTGTAATGGGAATACTTCAAGGCTTGGAAGAATAGATATGATTATTAAAAACCTACTACTATTAATTTTATCTTTCTGTCCATGTTAAGGACATATTTATTTGAGGGATTGGCCAGTATTTGTGTTGTCTTTTTTTTATTATTGCATTATAATAATGAAACTGTGTGTCAACTATTTGTTTCTGTCCTTTAGAAAATAATAAAAAAAAATGTTTGGGGAAAAAAATTAACCGCAAGAAGTAGAAAGAGTCCGTAAATGAAATGCGCGTGCATGATGCTGGCGTAGCTTGGATGACGCAGTATATTATACATATAATAAAAATGGATGTATGTATGTTTGTTCCACCATAACTCTGGAACGCCTGGAGCAATTTCGACCAAACTTGGTACACAAATGCTTTGCTATCTAGAAACAAATACTGTGTAGTAGAAACTTCTGGAAATGTGGAACCTTCTGAGAAATTTTGCTGATGAAGGGATCCAAGGGTCGTGTGGGGTCGTGTGTGGTATACAGAGGTGGGCACCGTTAATCAAAAAGTTAACTTCGTTAATCGATAATCCGTTAAATAAAAAGTTAACTTCGTTAATCGTTAAAGCGTTACATTTTGAAAAATGTAACGGAAGTTAACGTTAATCCGTTAAAGCGTTAATGTATAAAATCGCGGTTAAATGGCATGAAATAGAACTATATAAGTACTACTACTATCACACTATCGCCATGTATCCCAACAAAGTGGGTTCACAAATACATTCAATGTGCCTACAACAAATAAAACATACATAATGGGTGGCGAGTCCCATTCTTCAATAAGAAGAAGAAGTAAAATATCTTGTAGAAATTTTACAAACACCTAGGACGTCGCTAGCCTAATATATTTTATATATTTTGTCACAAGAAAAAAGCATGTACATAAAAGAGGTCGTTATATAAATCTAGTTTATGTTCGTGAAATAAAAAAATAAATATAAATAAATAAAAAAACATAAAAATAAACCTAGTTGAAATAAAGGATATGAAACACAAAAATATTCACAGGTATTAGCGCCGCAAGCAATTATTTTTAAAGAAGCATTTGCATTTAATGGATTTATGATAAATTTTAGAATTTTTTTGATGTGATGAGAAAACGTGGGGTAGAAATGTGTTTTTTTGTGAGGTTGTATAATTTAGTATGAAAAAGTATATACCTATTCCAATCTCTCAGATGCCACTTCCCCATAGATCGCTCCCCCTGAAAACGAGTATAATAATTGTTTAAATACATCCATACACTTTCATGAGACACCAAACACGGCGGTATGCGGTGACTGGAAACTCTCGACCGCTCAGTCTCCCGATGGCTTGACCAGAACAAAATTTGACTTTCGATCTGAATTTCTATTTCCAACACCCAACCCACATACGACACCACACATAACCCCCATACAACCCTTGGATTATCTAATGCCAGCGCCGCCAGTGGATGATGTCTATGCAAACAATCAAATATTAACGGACTTAATTAACGGAAGTAAAATGTAACGGAAGTTAAATAGTCCGTTAACAATTTTCGGAGATGAGAAAAGCGTTAAATCGTTAACCAAAAATTAACGATTAACGGATTAACGCTTTTCTGCCCAGCTCTGGTGGTATAGAGAGCATTGAAAAAGAAATTCAGATCGTAAGTCATATTTTCAGAACATTGATGGATGTATTTGTGTGTATGTTATACTGTCGATCTACTTCACCATTAAAATTTGCCGTTGCGTGGTACGGGTAACTCAGCTAGTTATCTATAATAGTTACCGGGTGTGCACTCAGAGCGTTCAGTGGCAGTACATTCGACTTTCTCAGTTCCTCACCCTTAGGCTGGCCACAAACGTCCCGAAGTTCAGTTCCGGAATCGACCGTTTTGCAAAAAGGTTCCGACCAAAACCTCTTTCTGAATTTAAAATCGGGGTGACGCTGAATTCAGAGAGAGGTTTTGATCGGAACTTTTTTGCGAAACGGTCGATTCCGGAACTGAACTTCGGGACGTGTGTGGCCAGCCTTAGCGACGAAGCAATACAATACACAAGAAATCCAGATTTAAGTCACTGACAAGCAGGAAAATTCAAGGCGCTTTTAACTTTTTTACACTTTGACATAATTAATGTTAAATGATATAGGCGTAAGCCTAAAAGCTAAAGTCTACGACTCGTGTATCTTGCCAATAACCACGCACGGCCTAGAGACTATGTCCCTCACTGTCAGAAGCGTACAAAAACTAAAATGTGTTCAGCGAGCAATGGAAAGACAAATGTTTGTTTGTCTTCGAGATAAAATTAGAAATGAGGAGATCAGACGTCGAACAAAAGTTGCCGACACCGCAGAAAGAACAGCAAAGCAAAAATGGCAGTGGGCGGGACACGTGGCGAGACAGGACATTATCAGATGGACACCTGAAATCCTGAAGTGGAGGCCCTGGGAGAACAAAAGAGGCGTAGGAAGACCACAGAAAAGGTGGGCAGATGACATTGTCCAGCTTACGGGTCGTAGATGGCAGCAGATAGCCCAAGATAGAAGACAGTAGAAGAGTTTAGAAGAGGCCTATGTCCAGCAGTGGAACGCAAGTGGCTAGCAGTAAGTAAGTAAATAAGTATAGGCGTAACGTTAACCAAACGATAAATACATATTTAATATTGACTGTGGTAAACCTATTCAATCCAGTCTCAATCCACAATTAATTAAAGTCCTTGTATAGAATTACTCAGATTCAAGAAACGTTGCTACCAATACTTAGCTAAAAGAATGCCGCATTGACTTCATCGAAGCCTCAAGAATGTCAGTAATGAAATAAATCAGAATTTCCCACCGATGAATTCTCAAAGAATATAAATATTCTGCGTATTTAATTAATAAAAATCTTAACATTTCAGTATTTTTTTCAACGTTTATTTGAAAATCCTCCTGAACAATCTCTTTTTCTCTATGAAAATTTGTAGAATCCTTACTGAATATACCGCCGTTCTTCAACCTCTGACCAGTATATCCTCATGCTCTTAACCCAAAGACTTAAGAGTATGCACACCGACATTTCAAAAAATTCTAAAAACGGGAGACCTTGTATCTCGAAAACCGCGTTTCTACATTTCGTTTCACCTTACTTGTCACACTTTTTCTATAGAATTACTTTGCAGCCAGTGGCCAAGGTATTGGAAACCAGGAGTAGATATGCTTTGGAACAAAATAGGGTAGATGCATTGAACATTTATCTAGGGAATAACCACAATAAAAGATTTTTTATATCTTGTATAGATTTTTCAATTTTTTTTATTAAAAACACCTCTGATCTTTTTTCCGAAAGACGGAAACTCGTTTCCCGAAAGTCGCGGAGTATTTTTTTTCTTGTAGTGATAATATGCATTAAAATCTAGGGAATAACCATAAAAGTTTTTTGATAGACGCAAAATTAACCCCAAAAAATGGAAAAACGCTGTTTTTACCATTTTATCATGAGATTGTTCACGCGATTTTGAATCTTAATGCCGTGGGAAATGACTGTGACGTCATTCTTGGTGCCGAGCCCTTAACAAGTAGAATTAAACCGTTTCATTACGGGAATAATGATGCGTGAAATGAAAAATTTGTGAGATATTTCCGAACGAAAAATCGACTAGCTACCTATTTGAAATTTTTCATACGCTCTTCACATTCCAAAAAATATTAAGGGCGATTTCTGTCACCAATAATTTTTAGTTCTCATTTTTAAATAAAATAATATGATCAAGATGAGCACTGAAATAATAAATTACTTAAATTAAATATATTTTCACATTTTCAAATATATCAAGATCCAAATCTACTCGTAATATGAAATATGTAACTAGGTAAATGTACAAATTGCAATCATATTTTGCCTTTGTGAGTTTTTATGGAATAATATTTTTAAGATAATACATATCCAATTCAGTGGCGAAGCTACCTAAAAAGACGATTCCCATCGTGTTACCTTTTGGATAAAATGATAGGTATAATAGTGTCTAATTTGACGTAATCCAATAAGAAATGTTAGCCCCGGCTTCCCTTCTGCAGAAATCCACCCGTGATATGCTGATATGCATATACTACATCACGCTTATGTTTGCAGATTCTTCTGTGAATTATATGAAATAATTACAAAATTATTTAAAATTAATGTGTAGTGGCAGTTGTATTTAAAATTAATACCTAATATAAGGTGTAAAAATGAATATATAAGTATCGCAGAGTGTGTATGACAAATTGCACGAATGTGACGGAAGCACGAAGTGTCTTTTAGGATAGGAAAGCCTGGCGATATGTATTCTCTGCCTACCCTGCAAGGGATGCGGGAGTAGGGGATAGACTAGAAACGAAACTCTGATTACGACCTGTGTTCAAAACAAAAATTTGTTTAAAGTGTGAAAATATCACAGAGGCCAATAGGAAAGGTACTCGTAGGTATGTGGTTAAAAGTTCACAGTCAAAGGAGATATATTGCAGAATTGATGACTTCATTACTTTTACTTATTGTGGTTGCAACTTGAATCAAATAGGATTGAAGAATAAATGAGAGTGAAATATACTACTCGTATAGATAGTTGGGAGATGTATGGAACGTTTCGCGGGGTGACGGCAACTAATAGACCTGTTTAAAGGGGAAACATTATTATCTATCCAAAGTCAATTATGCATTATTATCTCAAGAAAGAAAGTAGATAATAACGAAATATCAAACGTAGCGAATATTACTAAAGAGGTAAGTGTGTAATTTATATTGAGAGTTTATTTAGAGCTTATTATAAAGCATTTTACAATGAATTAGGTATTGTATGAGAATGCTTTTTTTTCTTTAACCATATAAGACACATACGGTACCGAAAGAAATAGTTTTTCGTTGTCACCATAGATAGCCACAATTTTCGATCTTATACCTTTTGTAGGCCCAACATTATCACGATATCCGAAATGAAAAGTACCCGATCTTTTGAATAGCAAAATGTTTATTTTTACAAATCACGAAGGTGAAGTTGAAAAAGACTTAATAAAAAAGTAATCTCTAATAATAATTCAAAGTATAATTAATAAAAATTAACGTTTCCTAAGAAAAGGTCAAAATATGATATTCTGTCCAGAAAAAGAGACAATCCTTAAGGGTTAGGGCGTGGGATTAAATTAATAGTAACGTATCTCGGTAAACACTGAAGCTACAAAGCTATAGTTAAACAGTTGCATACTTCTTTTAAAATGAAAAAGTACGTCTTTCATCGTTTTGTCAAAAAATGAGGATAAGGGCATGAAAAGGGTAGTTTTTTTGGTTGTTAGTTGATATATGTACTCTCCTGTGTACGTAAATAAATACATGTTTTTATTGGTGGTGAAATACGAGTATTGTTATGCGCTCAGTGAAGCATGGACTCTGAGTAAAAAAATATTTGCAATTTCGTCAATTGTATTTTATTCATCAGCCGTACTAACTGTATTGCCCGGCTTTGCCCGTGTAGCCATATTCTACTCGTGAAGCTTTTTTATGAGACACCAAACAATGTGGTATGTGGAGACTGGATCCTCTCGATCACTCTGCTTCCCCCGATGGTTTGAGGAGGCATAAAAATGACTTTCTGAAGATCTGAATTTCTTTCCCAATGCCCTTTCATACCATACCACACATGCCCCCACACAACCCTTGGATCCCCTCATCAGTAAAATTTCACAGAAGGTTCTGAATTTCCAGAAGTTTCTACCGCACAGTATTGATTTCCATATAGCAAGGGATTTGCGAATATTTAACGCAAATATTAAGTCGTATATGGTGTTTTCCCAGACGCAGTATACATATAATATTTTACCATACTATACACGTGTTATGTATGTGGACACCAGCCCTGATTATTATTAATTGTATATTAATGACACGGATCTCTCCAAAAATAGTTGTGAGGAAAGCTATTATTGATGCATTATTAGTAAACGACATTCCAATTGTTTCTAAATAATATTCCATCGATAATTGCTTTATTACGATGTTGTCTCATTAATATCCAGTTTATAGTAGGTCAGATTAGTATAAATAAGGCACCATGTTCTTATAACAGACACTCTTATTCTAAACCACAAAAGACTACTACTACTTGTAACTTTAAAAATAGAACGAAAATAAATCAATTTGGAAAAAGAATTCCTGCTGTTTATACATAACAGAGGAAATAAATGGTGTCAGAAGTTAAATCGAGAGACTTCCACCTTATAACAGGATAAAAGCACTCTCAAAAAGAAGCCCCAGCACTCCGCAGAAGCCCCAGAACTGCAAAGAAGCCCCAGCACTGCAAAGAAGCCCCAGCACTTCGCAGAAGCTCCAGCACTGCATAGAAGCCCCAGCACTTCGCAGAAGCTCCAGCACTGCATAGAAGCCCCAGCACTTCGCAGAAGCCCCAGCACTTCGCAGAAGCCCCAGCACTTCGCAGAGGCGCCAGCCTTCGCAGAAGCGCCAGCACTTCGCAGAAGCCCCAGCACTTCGCAGAGGCCCCAGCACTTCGCAGAGGCCCCAGCACTTCGCAGAGGCCCCAGCACTTCGTAGAAGCCCCAGCACTTCGCAGAAGCCCCAGCACTGTGCAACGGAGTAACAAAATGTCGTTGATTTTGTAAGTTACATCTTGATTTATATTGTTTTGATTATTTTTATATACAAGTGTTTGTAGTACTTTTAGAATAGGTAAGAGTCATTAGAAAGTCATTTAATAGGAATTTTAAGTGAAAAAGTTTTAGATAATTCGGGTTTTTGATTCTAAAAATGCCTAACGAAACGGGAAAAGTAGAGACAGTAAAGGCAGAACAGGGAGAAAAAAGGGAAGTAGTAAGGATTGAATTTCTTACTTCTTTAATAACACATTACGACGGAAGATCCCAAACGTTATATAAATTCATAAAAGATGCGGAATACGCTAACAGCCTGGCTGTTACGTGGCAAAAAGAAATTTTATTTAAATACATAATGACTAGATTGACTGACAAAGCTGAAGCTGTTACGTCATGTAGAAAGTTAAATAACTGGGAAGAATTAAAAGAATTTCTATTAGAAAATTTCACTGTGTACAAATCATTCTCTCAACTATTGCTCGAATTGCAATCTTGTAAACAGGGTAGAAACGAAACTGTAATTGAGTTTACACAAAGAATCGATAAAAATTATTCAAATTTAGTCAGAGCGGCAAGTAACGAAACAACAAACCCATTAGAATTACCCGGTAAACAAGCGTTGATAAAACAAATGACATTACAAACTTTTATGATTGGTGTTTTACCAAAATATAGCAATATTCTTCGAGCTAGGGACCCGGCAAGCTTCGAAGAAGCATCGCAACTGGCGATGAACGAAGAAAAATTGTTATCATTAACAGAATCACATAATAAGTATTGCACGGAATGCAACAAAAAAGGTCACACCTCGTATGAGTGTTATAGTAAGAGGAGACCGGACAGACGAGTATTACACACTCAATCAACATCTAATTATCCTCACGGCAATAAAAATTTTAGTAATGCAAATAATGTTAATAATAGAAACTTTAATAGCACCGGTAATATCAGGAACTTTAACAATAATAATAATAATTTCAGTAATAGTAATAATTTCAAGAAGAAAAATAGTAACATTGTATGCTACTATTGTAATAAAAACGGGCATGTTAAGAAAGATTGTTTTAAGTTCAAAAAGGATCAAGATTTAAACTCGAAAGACCTTTCGCGATCTGCCGACGTGAAAATGGTCGAGGGATTATTGGCAGAGTTTTAAATTTGGATAAGGTCACAGCATATATTAAAATTCCTATGTTAGAATTAAATAGCAATAAAAATCATATAGAATTGTTGATAGACAGCGGAGCCGATATTAGTTTAATTAAACCACCGGCATTAAATGGAAAAACGTGTTATGATGATTCGGATATAATTAGGATTAGAGGAATTAATCCAGAAAAAATGATTTCCACTTTAGGAAAAGTGAAAGTTAATTTAGGCCTCGGAAACAGGTCGATTCCACATAATATGCATTTGTTGCCTCAGGGTACGAATGTTCCACTCGATGGGTTATTAGGAAACGACTTTTTGAGGAAGTATAATGCGCAATTAGATTACGCCAGTAATAAATTGTGGATTGGTAGAAATTCGATACCGCTATATTTTCAATCGAATAGGATTGAAGGGAGTGAATTGGCACTCAGGGTACAGGCGCGTACAGAGACGGTTATCGAAGTAAAGGTGCTTAATCCCGAAATAAAGGAAGGCATAGTTTCAGAAAAAGAGATATCCGAAGGAGTCTATCTAAGCAAATGTATTTGTACAGTAGGTAGTAACGGGAAGGCGTTAGCTACAGTTCTGAATACTACGGAAGAAGTAGTAACTATTAAAGAATGCAACGTATTTTTAGAGAAATTTAATGAAAATGAATCATCGGTAATTAGTGATATTAGTAGGGAAAATTTAAGCAAAAATATGAGAAGGAAAATTAGGAACGTGTTTAAAATAAATGTTGATTCAAAAGAATCGGAAGATAGGATAAAATTATTAAAACAAAATATTAGGATGGAACACTTGAATAAACAGGAAAAGGATTCCTTGTTGAAGATTTGTTATGAATATAACGATATTTTTCACCTGGAAGGTGATGAATTAACATGTACGGATTCAATTACACACAGCATTAATACTGGGAATAGTCCACCGATATTTACAAAAACATATCGTTATCCAGAAATTCACAAGACGGAAGTCAACGAACAACTGAAGAAGATGCTCAATCAAGGAATAATTAAACCATCAACATCTCCTTGGTCTTCTCCATTGTGGGTTGTACCAAAGAAGAAAGATGCATCAGGAAAACAAAAATGGCGGATTGTTATCGACTACCGGAAGTTGAATGACGTCACTGTGGGAGATGCATACCCTCTTCCGAATATTTCTGATATTTTGGATCAGTTAGGGCATTGCAAATACTTTTCCACGTTGGATCTCGCATCTGGCTTTCACCAGATTCCGATGCGTGAGGAGGATTCTCCGAAAACAGCCTTCTTCAGCCCAAATGCGCACTATGAATTTACAAGGATGCCATTCGGTTTGAAGAATAGTCCCGCTACATTTCAGAGGCTGATGAACAATATCCTAGCAGGAATTCAAGGAATAAAGTGTTTTGTTTATTTGGACGATATAGTGATTTACGCAGATAGCTTAGAAACGAATGAGAAGAAAATGACAGAAATATTTGAGTTACTTAGGGTTCATAAGTTAAAACTACAACCAGATAAGTGTGAATTTTTACGCCATGAAGTAGCGTATCTTGGACACGTGATATCAGAAGACGGTGTAAAACCCGATCCAGCTAAAGTTGATGTAATAAATAGGTATCCGGTACCTAAATCACAGAAAGACATTCAATCATTTCTAGGTTTGGTGGGATACTACAGAAAATTCATAGAAAATTTCAGCAAAATCACAAAACCTTTGACCAGTTTGTTGAAAAAGGATAGACAATTTGAATGGAATAAAGAACAACAAGAAGCGTTTGAAGAACTACGGAGTATTTTAAAAAGTGAAAGTATCTTAAAATATCCAGATTTCAACCAGCCATTCAATCTGACAACAGACAGCAGCAATTTTGCTATAGGAGCAGTATTAAGCCAAGGAAACATAGGCCAGGACTTACCCATAGCTTTTGCTTCAAGAACATTAAACCGAGCCGAAAGCAATTATTCGACTATAGAAAGAGAGTTACTCGCAATCGTTTACGCAGTGAAACACTTCAGACCATACCTGTATGGCCGAAAATTCACAATCGTGACTGATCATAAACCATTGATATGGTTGTTCAACGTAAAGGATCCGGGATCACGGCTAGTGCGTTGGAGGTTAAAACTTGAAGACTTTGACTACGAGATAGTGTACAAACCAGGTAAGATGAACTCAAATGCAGACACTTTATCTAGAATAGTTTTACCGGAAAAACAAGTATTAAATTTAGAACAAATCGCGACAGACACTTACGACGATTTCCTCAAATTCCATAACTCTAACTTAGAACCTACTATTTATGACTTAGAAGAAATTGACGAAAACATTACTAGTAGAAAGGATAATATCGGATATTTCGTATCAGGTGATCTTGAAGAAATGTTAGATATTATAACAAATTGTGATGAGTTGAAATCAATAGACAACAATGTAGGAGATATTTTAGAAAGCGATAATAATAATTTTAAGGTTTATCACCTAATCACGAAAAGGAATAATTGGGATACCGGTACATATAAAGATTTGTTTTTAGTGTTGAGAAATTTAAAAGATAGGTTAGAGAGCAATAATATTAGTTCAATATCTTTGTGTAATGAAGGAATTAACTTTAAATGGGATAAAATCAAACAGATGATATTATTTGTATTTAGAAACTCAAAAATTAAAATCACGATCTGCTATAACAAGATAATTTCTCCAAATTCAGACGAAATAAAACAAATTTTGAAAGAATATCACGACAATCCTACCTCGGGACACTCAGGATATATTAGGACATACAACAAGATCAAGACTAAGTATAGGTGGCTCGGGATGCAACAAGATGTTTTCAACTATATCAAGAACTGCGAATCTTGTCAAAGAAACAAGATAAGTAGAAAACGCAACGTACAACCGATGGATATAACTACTACGTTAGACAGACCATTCGAAAGGATCGCATTGGATATTGTGGGTCCTTTAACGTTAACGGAAGACGGACACAAATATATTATGACGGTGCAAGATGACCTCACCAAGTATTCTCAGGCTTACGCGATAGCCAATCATGAATCTGTAACTATTGCAAAGAAGTTGGTCACACAATTCATCTGCAAATACGGCTTGCCAACAACAATTTTGACAGACCAGGGCGCCGACTTTACGTCCAATATTATAAAGGATATTGCCAAATTGTTCAAAATAAAGAAAATACAAACTTCGGCGTATAGACCTCAGACGAACGGAGCTCTAGAACGATCACATGCGACATTGGCCGATTACCTCAAGCACTATATAAATGAAAACCAGCATGACTGGGATCAATGGATAGACTATGCAATGTTCGCGTATAATACAACGCCACACACTAGTACTAAGTTCACCCCTCACGAATTATTATTCGGAACTAAACCGGTTCTACCTTCTGCAATAACACAAGAACCAGAGTTTAGGTACACCTATGACAATTATTTGGATAATTTGAAATATAGATTAAACAAAAGCCAGAAAATAGCTAAAGAGAATTTACTACATAGTAAACAAACATCTAAAGAAAATTATGATAAGAAAGCGTGTAATAATATAATATATCAAGTTGGCGATATGATATATTTAAGGAATGACGGTACAAAAGCAAGAAGTTGTAAGAAGTTAACCCAGAATTATTCAGGACCTTACAAGGTTGTAGAGATAAACTCACCTGTAAATTGTACTATCCAGATAAAAAAGAAAAAAATAAAAGTCCACACCAATCGAATAAAGAGAGCATTTCTTACAGATTGATGATCCTTAACACAATCATCCAGGCCAGCGGCATAAACTGGACCGAAATACAAAAATCGTCTGGAATGTACTACGAAGAGATGGGAACTACAAATTTTATCGAGAGTAAGTGGAAGTTAGTCACGTACATAGATTTAGAAGTATATAATTATAAATTAGACATAATAGAAAGATCATATAAGACAACAGAAGATATTTGCAATTTCAACTTATACAAAAACTTATCATTATGTCAACCGAGTTTAGATATATTGAATCAAGCAATTAAGGAATTAGGAAGTAAGGCGAAAACACTAAAGGAATTGATAGGGCACGAGGATGGTAAACGAACCAAAAGAGCATGGATTAATATAATAGGTACAGTATTTAAAACATTATTCGGAACGTTAGATGAAGACGATGCAACATTTTACAATGACGCGATTAATAATATAAGTAAGGACGATAAGGAATTATTTAGTATATTGAAACAGCAAACGCAAGTAGTAAAAATAGCTGTACAAAATTTTAACAACACAATTAATAATTTAAACCTTAATGAAAACATATTTAATCAAAACTTCTTAAAATTGAAATCATATGCTGAAGACATTAATAAACATATTTTTAGTATAGAAGTGAAACAAGACGTAGAGAAGCATCTAGGGTTATTAATATTAATGACAACGGAATTACAAAATGAATACCTATCAATAATAAGTTCAATTTTATTCGCGAAAACCAATATTGTACACCCATTTGTGATTAGTCCAAGAACATATATAGAGGAACTAACTAAAAGTATTCCGTACTTACCACACTCCTTGTCATATCCAATGCCATTGGCATTGCAAAATGCGGAAAAATTGTTAGCTATAGTAGATTTGAAAGTTTTCACCATAGATAGTAAAATAGTGTTCGTAATATCAAACCCATTAATTAATTTCAATAACTACAATCTATTTCAATTGATACCTCTTCCAATGAAGAGAAAAGACGGCTTATATGTATTCGTATTACCTCACGTTAGGAAAATCGCGATCTCTGATAGTAAGACGCAGTATGTGATCTTAGATGATCTAACCGATAACTGCAAATTAATTAATAACGATAGATATATTTGTAGAAATAATGGTCCATTCTATTCTATCCATAATAGAGCAATATGTGAAACGGAATTATTAACTAGGAGTAATAATTTACCAGATAATTGTGAAGTTAGAATTCTTAATTATGTAGATGATATATGGCATAAGTTAAAAAACAACAAATGGTTAGTTGTATTACCTCACAAAACCATGTTCACATTTAAGTGTAATAGTTCTGAACCTTTTGATTTAGTTGCAGAAAATACAGGCCTACTAACTATTGATGACAATTGCAAATTGTTTAGTAGTACAACGGTAATTAATGGAGTACAGGATGTTAAAAATCCAAGAAACAACGTCTCGTACGTGGTTAGTCCCACATTCGATATTCTAGAAGACGATTGTTGTCACATAAACAAGACCAAATTTCCATTAATAAACGTACCTAACATAAATTCAAAATTAAATAACTTAAATTCAGACGACTTGAGTATAGCCAGTCATAAACTAGATGATGTATTAGATAGAATCAAAGGACCAAGAGATCACATTCTTAGTATAATTAATAATAATTATTTTTCATTTATAACAATGTTAATCTTTAAGATAGTTTTACTATATGTAGTATATAGATTAATAGTATATTGTAGAAACTTATATAGAAATAGAAGATACAGTAATGATCCATGTAATAATATTGTACAATGCATTACCTTCAACATTTGTAAAAAGAAGGAAGTTAACAATGATCTTAGAGGTACTGAAGAAGAAGTAATAGAATTACAACCTTCAGCCCCTGACGTGCAAATATTAAGAAGAAGTGCAAGACTAAGGCACGATGAAATGTAAAACATAATATCGAAATGACATACAGTATAATACAATGTAAAATCAAATATCTAATATGTTAATAATGATCTATTAAGTAATTGTAATTAAGTAATATGCAGTACGAAAATGTTGAATGTTATTAAGTAATATGGAAAATATTTAAGTAATTAAGTAAACATGTATGTAATTAAGCAATATAAACAAGTAGTAATGAGATATACCTAATGAATTGTAATTAATTAAAATGCACTTGAATACAATGAAATGTAATTAGTTAAACTAGATTTGGAATATAATGAAATGTAATTAGTTGAAATGAACTTGATGAAATATGTAATTTAAATAATGTGAAATACAATTGACATGTTGAGTTAATAGATTCTCTATTACCTCATCTTGATGGGTAGGTGTTATGTATGTGGACACCAGCCCTGATTATTATTAATTGTATATTAATGACACGGATCTCTCCAAAAATAGTTGTGAGGAAAGCTATTATTGATGCATTATTAGTAAACGACATTCCAATTGTTTCTAAATAATATTCCATCGATAATTGCTTTATTACGATGTTGTCTCATTAATATCCAGTTTATAGTAGGTCAGATTAGTATAAATAAGGCACCATGTTCTTATAACAGACACTCTTATTCTAAACCACAAAAGACTACTACTACTTGTAACTTTAAAAATAGAACGAAAATAAATCAATTTGGAAAAAGAATTCCTGCTGTTTATACATAACACACGTATATACTTATGTACATTATGCACAGGTGGGCACACAGACATCAGGCTGTTTTGATAGAAAACAAAACACACCCTTTTCAGCCCTTATCTTAATTTTTTGACATATCACCTACACGACAAGCACGTATCCAGACTTTTGGTTCGGGGGGGGGGGACATTTACTCAATCAAACAACTATGTAAAAGAAATTTC
The DNA here is from genome assembly GCA_963576895.1 of Ceraclea dissimilis. NCBI lineage: Eukaryota > Metazoa > Arthropoda > Insecta > Trichoptera > Leptoceridae > Ceraclea > Ceraclea dissimilis. The sequence continues at coordinate 6,403,538 of OY756360.1, forward strand.
CTATATATAGGCAGTAGGCACTGACTTATTGCCATTTTTTTGTCCTATAGTAAATGTATCAAAAAATTAGCGCCGCAGGCGAAATTTTTTACATAAGTTTGTATGTATCATATATATATATATACTTATATAAAAAGTCGTTGCGAAAAAAACTGAGAGCAGAGACCAATCGTCCCGTCCATCCTATGCCGTGTATGCGCCAGATTTCGGGGGGCGGGGGGTGGTAGAATCCATATACATAAAAAATAAATTTACCTTCTAGGTAAAACAAATCTTCCTACATACGAAAAAATATTCCATTATTTAATTCTAGCTCCGCGGTAAAGTTTTGGTTTCGTACATCGGAGGGCGTAGGCCCCCGCAATTCCGGGGGAGAGGGTCTTCTAAAAAGTGATAAATAAGAAATCTAAATATAGAAAAATGCCTGGTAGATGATTATACAAATCATAGAACATTAGTTAAAATTTTCAATAATAACCGGACAAGCGTCATCGATCCAATATCGGTGATCTAGCTTAGACTTAAATGAAGCTGGTGGGTGCAAAAAGGCTCATGATCAGTGTGTATGACAATCACCAACGGAGGCGATTGCGGTGTTATGTTGAGCCACTAACGCTGTTGTGAGTTTTAGTGGCTCTGTACTCTGCAGTACTTCGACTGATAAATGATGGTTCCACTGGTTTTACACAAATTTTGCCGTTGCGAAGCACGGGTAATGCAGCTAGTGTATCTATGTATTGTCAATGTCAAACTCAAGTACCAAGCTACACGTGTATTAGTATTAGAATATAATCATATTACTCGTCTAAGTATAGTGTGATGTGGAGTACTATAGTTCACCTAAATCAAATATGATAAAGGTAGAAATGAAAAATATACCTAGTTTATTAAGTTTAGGTACCAATCTTATTCGTTTTATTTTTCCTTTTTTACAAACAAAATTGGTTTTATATTTGGCTCGATTTTTCCTTTTGTATGATTTGAATTGTGTCAGATATACATGGACTCTAGGTACCTATACGAGATCTAGGAACCTTATTAGGAGTGACAACCAGGGTTTCTTCTACGCAGCAGTCTATTTGTATACCTAATGGTCTGACGAGCGTGAAAAGTGAAAAAATTTCAAAAGACATCATGATGAGATGTAACCTCGTTGGCTAATTTAGTTGTTTTTGTATTTTTAGAACTAAACTATTAATATGTTTTACATGTATGAACTTGTTAAAAGTGAAATCTCCTCATACTCGCGATTTTTTTTTGCTGACTACGGATATTTTGTTTATCGTATTATTTTGTATTGTGTTGAGTCGTGTATTGTACTTAAGATGAATTAATAAATAAATTAATAATTGAGAGTTTTTTTTACAAATGTCTCCAGAATTTCTCAGAATTACACTGAGAGTATTGGTATAATATACATTATACATACTCTACATACACCCTCTACTTTTCTCACAGATGATAGGTGATAGATATATTATTAAGGAGTATTGAGAAGTAAGAAGACCAGGGGTTAAACATAAAGTAGTGAAGTGAAAAGATAAGAGTAGCCTGCACCGAGAGCATAACGGACGGTAGAGATGAGAGATATTGAAGGAGGACGGAAAGTCAATACAAGGCATTTTAGGGAAATAAAATGCATTATTTTTATCAAGCAAATTTTGCTCTCATCTGGTAATAACGATATTTCCATATTCGATACAAACATTTCAACGTGCTAATTAATTATCTGTATATTTTCTGTTTAGTCACTGAGCTACCTATAGGGATTTAATAATTGTGGGTATATCACAAGAAAATATTTAAATAAAATATTTTTATTCTAACAACCGTCGCAGAAAAAAATCGTAAATATACAGAATTAGTAGGTGAAATAAAAAATATTTGGCATTCTAGGTCGGTATACCTATATATAATCCCATTAGTATTATCAGCTACAGGTATAATACCAAAATCGCTAATAAACAATTAAAAAAAAATAGATTTACCGGAAAATTTATACATAAAAATGCAAAAATCGGTCATTATTAATACTTGCAATATTGTAAGACGATTCCTAAATACTGATATTTCAGGCACAATGCTTGTATTTTAGGCCCCGCGCATCTGAGCCTAATCCTGTGATATCCGTGATATCTGGATAGGTGAATTTTTCCCAGTATTAGGCTGATGAGTTTATATGTGAATCATGAATGATAATATGTAGACTCTTCTGGCTGATAATACTGAGAAGTGTGTTGGCAAAGTCATGCCTCCGCGTTAAAAACATCAGACAATCATATTTTCAAGGTCATTTTCGTATTATTTTTTGATATATTTCTTAAAAGCAATAAGTTTCTATTATTTCTAATTTGGTTAGGTTAGGTTAGGTTAATAAGTTTCTATTCTTTCTAATTTGGTTAGGAGACTTGTTATACGAGTGAAATATATTATAAATGAAATTGATATTGAAGAAATTGTCCCTGAAGACGGTCCATCGATCTATGGATTATGGAGTGAAATATAGAATAGGACCTTATGATTAGATTACACTACGGGCCATAGGGCATAGGAGATTCAATGATCCCTGAAGTCTGAATTGAGTACCTAATGTTGAAGTAGCTCAGAATATTGGAATATTACTGTATCTTTATGACCCTGTCTTGATCCAATGAACAGTGTTCTTCACATACATAAGTATTTTTTTCCTCCTACCTTTGACTCTTTTGATAAGTAATTCTATAATATGTAGGGCTAACATTATAAATAGTATAAAGTAATAATTTTGGACGAAAGAAAATATTTTTAGACGATCTTTTTTTTCCTTTTCTTTGCTCTCTGTATTATCAATAGGTTATATATGGAACAAAGCTAAGGCGACCATCACGCTACTTTTATGACTAAATTAATTTAAATCACTTACAAAAATAATCTACTACTTGCGTCTCTTAAATTTTATTGAAATGTTGTATGTGAACTGTATACTGTACAATTAATCTGCTAGGCTAAAATAAGACGAAGAATAAATAGAGCAGTCGTAAAATCCACACGTTATAAGTGCATACGGAACAAAGGAAGTCATTATTACAGAAAACATAATAAAAAAAAAAACAGTTATTCGTGGCAAAAACCGTAGGCGTCAGTTTAATAATGAGATGCTGTCAAGTAAGCCACAAAATAAAACGCATCTTTAGGTGTAGTTAGCAGTGGCGAAGGGTATATATCTGCAGAAGGGAAGCCGGGGCTAACATTTCTTATGGGATTACGTTAGATTAGTCCGATCACTATTTAACCTGTCATTTTTTCCATAAGGTAACTCGATGGGAATCGTGTTCTTAGGTAGCTCCGCGCCAGGTAGGTAGGGTGTATGTATGTATAATTTATATGTAGGTAAGGTAAGTACGTAAAAAACCGAGTATTTTAATATTTCTATCACCCATTCCATACTTCTTCTCGAGGTTATCCACTTGTAGGTATTGGGTGTGAGAGAATGAAAGAAATTCCCCCGCATATCCTTTATTCAGCTCTGATTAAATTCTTCTCGAAGCCCATACCGTAAAACGTTTATATTCCTCTTTTTTAATACTCGTAGGTAGGCTATCACCTTGGTGAGAGGAGAGGTGAGAATGAATAATAAGGGAAGACGATCATACAAACCTTCGTACTTAACTACCTACTACCTACCTACCTACTTATTAATACGTATATTATAAGACGTATTTCGTACAGACATAATTTATTTTAAGGATGATATTATTTTACTACTAGGTATTTTATGTAATAACGTGAATCACATACAACAGATACCCCCGTTTTCACCAACTTTTACCTAAGAAGGAGACCCCTAAGTAATTTCCATACAAAAACAGAGATAATATTCTATTTTTTGACACGCAGGCCTACCAACCACACCCTAATTCCATACAAAATGCAACACGCAACTCACCTACGTTAGGTGCCCAAATATCTCTGCCCAGGCTAGGTGAGTTGCGAGTTGCATTTTGTATGGAATTAGGGTGTGGTTGGTAGGCCTGCGTGTCGATAAATAGAATATTATCTCTGTTTTTGTATGGAAATTACTTAGGGGTCTCCTTCTTAGGTAAAAGTTGGTGAAAACGGGGGTTAAGCTCTCATTAGGATTTATGAAGATTTCACAGTAGCATGGGTGGACTGCTTAAATTAAAAAAACTCTGAATTCTGCCGACAGTACATACCTACTTCAAATTACACGCTACATACCTACATACATAATTATGTACCAATATTTCAACGTGCACTAAATGACAAATAGATTGACAAACTCTGATATTCACACATCTACTCAAAATGACATGGTTAATGTCTTCAAGTTTAATATCACAGGTGTTGCAATTGTGGTGCGCATTATTTACTCTTTTCAGTTTAGTGAACGTTTGAAGATAGTTAAATTGCTTGAGACTCACTTTTGTGAAACTTTATTCATCTGTTTTTCTATGCGAACAAATAAAAGAAATATATTGACTTAATAATGTTAAGTATTGTAAAGTGAACGTCTTAGTAATATTGAAATATTATTGACCTACGCACATTATCATCGGTGATTCAATTTATAACTTATTTTTTAGCTTGTTTTCCTAAGTGACAAAATATTACAGCGCTATCATACAGCCCCTTGTATTTAATTTATTTGTCCCAGGAATAATTTTGTGAAAGAAGGACATATATAAAAATATAAATAAATTTCGTTGGTTCAGTGTATGTATATGGCGCCTGCTTTTTTATAAAAAATAGGGGCGAATTTTCACAGCAAACCTGCGAAAATTGTAATCAGATCTCATAAGTTATACTTATCGTAAGTTATTGCTTCCTTGTATAATACTATAGAGTCAGATGAGAACACGGGAATACTTTTAAGGTATTATACATTATTATTTCCAAAATAACTGCTTTAAGAATAATATAAGGTGAGTACGCCAGCGGATTTAGGGGGGGTGGCTAGGGGGCTGAAGCCCCCCCGAAAAACCATGAGTAACAGTACTTTATCTTAGCACATCTTTTTTTCATCATGTCATGAATTTTCCAAAACGACTATACCTATTTGGTAAAAAAAAGTCGCCTGCGGCGCTATTCACATTTTTAAATACCACAAGGCCATATTTTCATGTGATGACACTGATGGCCTTCTGCCCCCCCCCCCCCAAATTGAATCCTGGATCCGCCACTGAGTACGAGATACTATAAGCTACTACAGTATTCATTCGATTATTTCGAATTTTAGTAGAGTAGTATCTAGGTATCTATCGGAAAGATTGGACGCCAGACTTCCCTACCCTTATACACATACGTTTCTTCCATCACATTCATGAAATTTATCGCACATTCTCTCTGTTTTCTTTTCATCAATACGTCTTGTCCGTTCTTGAGGATCAGATCGACATGATCTTTCCCGGCTAATCTCGGACGACCCTTATATTGCTGATATACCTAAAGTTTATCATTATGCATGTTTTTTGCATATCTTTCTATTGGGGCAGAACTTTGGGCACTTTGTAGGATAAGTTGTTCGGGACGGACTAAATTATAAGTCTTCGGTTGTTATTATAACGTAATTTCATCAAATAAAATTAAATACCTATAACATCATCCTATATTGTGGCGTACAAGGCCAACATAAAAAGAGTCTCAGCGATCTAAGTAAATATGTAAAGCTGATGAGCCATGTACCCGATACAGGGTCTAAAAAGAATTTTGAAATTGAAAATTGAATTGAAATATCTAGGCATTCCTAAAAAAAACTAAAAATACTTTAAGTCTTTAGCCCCTTCTTTATTTTTGTATCTAATTGAATTGTTTATAAGTACCTAAAGGAATGCAACCGATTCAACTCAGATGAATACAAGAAATTCGTTTTAAAACTGTTACGTATTTATATTTTATTTCTAGATACGCTTTTAACCCTAACATGTTTTTATTAAATTTTAGGTCGTTTCGAATTTCGTGCTTTCGCCCCTTCTTACTAATAAATAAATATTATTATTATCTTAATTATAATCTATAAAAAGGATCTGGTATTTTGTATACAAACCCAAATAATTTCCTGCACACTTTTAAGTGTGTCCTTAAGTGTAGAATACGTCGTCATCAGTGTCAAAATTCGAACCTGGCACTCCCGTATTGACGTCTGCGCTTCAAGCAACTGCACAAACCGAGCATTATATGCAGTATATGCACACATTGAGGTTCATACTCTTACACTCTTACTTTCATTATAACATTTTTTTTTCTTTTTCATAAACTGACATAATAAATATAATCACAATTTTGCCACCTAATTAGGCAAAGCCCGTACTAAGGTGGCACTATTCATACTTATTCTGTTTCCTTCTAAATCATTTAAACACTTTATAAGTACAATGATAATTCATTAATTTCTCTCTAATAATCTCTGCTACCAGGCAGAGCCGGATTTACACTTTTCACGGAAGTAGGCCCTGACATTTTCGCCGCCCTCCCTCCCCGTCGACGAAAGTTTTTGTAATGCATTTTTTATTGTAGTGCTAGAATTATTTTTTTTGCAATTCCGTGAAAACCAAAAAAGGTAGAAAACTCACAAACGTTTTTGTTTTGTTGTTGTTTTAAACGAGCGAATGCCGCCCCCCTTTGGGCTGCCCTCCCCCCCACAGTCCCCGGCCTATTCGGCCTTTTGGCGAATCCGGCCCTGCTACCAGGTACCTACTATATTAATAGATATATATTTTGCCTTTAAAATGATTTCTGTAGTGCCGTTCTGTAATATTTTCGACATTGTGGGCTGCTTGTAAAAGATACAATGTGAGAATATTGCGGAATTTTGACAACTCTTATAATAATAATAATAATAGACAACTTAAAATGCGCCGTTTTGGATTTACTCCACGTCAAGGTCGCCTAATGGGCGCTCTTATGACAAGGTTCGACAATCAGGGCTACCAATAATACAATCTTGAACTCCACTTGCAGCTAACTTCCGTCGGCTGCCATCAAAGGTCTCCCGTTTTTAGAAATTTTTGAAATGTCAATATGCCTACTCTTAATTAGCTATAGTAGGTATAACCCTTCTATAGTAGGTATAACTCTTCATAATATTTGTAGTACAATAAAAAAACGTATAAGACAATACACTACAAAGTTTCAGTTCATCATACGATTTCTATGATTTATCTAAGCTTAAAATATATTGTTACCAACTGAAACTAGATGAGTTCTTTACCTAGGATTTTAATCAAAGTGTTCCTCCCAGCGAGTAATCTGCACTTTACGAAGTAGTGAAGTTAGTTCTAGTACGAACAGTACTATAGGAAGGCACGAGTTAGTTGACAGAACTAAAACAATACGCCGTATACGACTTTCATTTAGAGTTTTTGGTCTGCTGCCATCAGCTATGTATGTAATAAAGCATTATTAGGTATAGGAAAAGTTCGATATGGTGCGGCGTGTAGATTTTAGATTTTCGAGTGTCCAAAGTACCGTGGCAATATAGCTGACCAGTGAGCATGGCTCTCGTATCGAAAAGTTGAATGTAAAGGTATACTTACTTTACTTTGTAATTAGAAGTCAACACCGGTATTTATTATGAAATAGAGCTCTTGAACTACAGAGTCGTTGCATACAAATGAATATTGAGTAAGTATATCAATTTGATTTTTTGTTTTGTGTCTCCTAGATATTCATTTCGTCTCCAATTCGGGTCCACTTTCAGAGCCCTTCCTCGGAAAAGGAAAATGTTGAACACTGGGCGCAAAAAATCATACGACTCATAACACAATAAAATTGTTCTAACGTAGTTCCGAATCTGAATAAAATCCCAAATCTTCGCAAGTTGTAAAGGAGCTAATACTAATGATGTCATACGTAAGTTCTTCCTGCTGATTCCTTACAATGCAATCATGTGTCAATGAAATGTTCTCTATTGATAGTAGGTGTAGGGACTACCTACCCACTTCCACAAATTACAAGAAGAAAGGAAGGGTGGTCTGGTCCCCTGACAACTATTATAAGTCTAATTCAGACGTTCGAAACATTTTCAAACATAATCATCTATATATATAAAGTAAAGTCTGATTTTTGTAAGTGTTCGCATAGCTCCCGCATTTTACGCCAAAATTTAGAACAACATTTGCGATAATATAGGCTGTATCTTAAAGTCTCCGCTTTTTGGAGAAAAAGCTTTTTCTAGGAGATGCCATGATGACGAGGGGATCCAAGGGTTGTGTGAGGTCGAGTATGGTATCGTATGAAAGAGCGTTGGAAAAGAAATTCAGATCTTAAGTCACATGTTGTCCAGTTTAAGCCTATAAAGTATGCCGGGTTGGTTTGTTAAATTTGCCGTTGCGAAGCATGGTAACTCAACTAGTACTTAATATTTAAATCTTTTATTTCAAATATGATCTTACCTTTTGAAATAAAATCATGACATGATCGTTTGCTTGGAGCATAATTGGATCTGCTAATATTCTTAATGCCAACATAATAGAATGTGTTGAAGTTCTACGTACATACGTAGTTTATGGCACAAAAAAGATTTATATGTCAGTTTGTAGGATATTTAGTGAAGTTTGTCCTTGTCCTGAGCTTCATTTCTCTAAAATGAATACTTTTTTAATTATCAGTAAAAGTCTACAAAAAAACCTTTTTTTCTCTTTCTTTCTGAGATATCTCAGAACCCATCACATTTACGACGTGGCAAAGTTGAAATTCGGATTCAGCGCCCCTAAAACCATACGGGACGATAGGAAAAAATACTTCTGTATTTTTTTCTCCGCGAAAAAACCATATTACTGGACTCTATGTAGATGTGTACCTACAACAAAAATAAAAAAATCGATTTTAACATTGGGATGAAATAATTTATTCACATAGTTGCTCTATTCATGAGCTATTTCCAAAAGTTATAAAAACATTTAAGTATTTATTTATTTATTTATTGCATATATTTACGGTTAAAGCATATTACAATAAATATATTTCAAACATAGGTATTTTGAATTTCAATTATTTTACAAAATATATCGATACCAATGGTTTCATTGAAATATTTCACATACACATTATAAAGCATGGTATTCGTATGAATGTGAATCCACCAACAATAATAATACATTAGGTATATAGGCAGTTAGTAGTCACATCCAACTAACGAGACCCATTGCTTTTGACTATCCACGTGGATAGCGGAAACAAATCATACGATCGGACAGACGCACACGTGCCTGGAAATCTATGTTATTATTGCCATCATTAACACCATCTCTACATCCACAGGCATCATGCACAATATACTCGTACATACATCTATATTTACTAACCATCATTTAGAATGCTAATTTAAATATTGAGAAATGCTTTCCGTCTAACGATTCACAGAACCCCTTTTTGGATCGAATTGTTGTATCTATAAAAAATGTCATTCTTAGCTAATCGATTTATTACAGCATACTTAAGGAGGTAGAGATAAATTGCTTTTATGAATAAATTTAAGATTGAAAGGCTACATATTATGTATAGTAAATGTTGAAGGTTTTCACGGTGTGCGATTGACATTGTTTCCTGGTTTTTCGGGTGAACCGTGTGTAGAACACTCCTACTGGTGTTCCTCTGTGGAGGAAGACACGTACAAGTTTATCTACACACGATTCACTCGAAAAACCAAGAAACAATATTAGGTATGTATAGTGTTGTTAACATTCGGCATGAAATTTAGAGAAGAAAGTATATAGTGACATGAAAGAGAATCGATGAAATTTATAAAGCTTTGAATATTATAGGTACGAGGCGGTAAATATTAGATGAATTGTTCGACGATGAATCTGATTGTAGGATTGTCCTTGAATGATTAGCCTATACCTACTTAGTTACTTTGAATATTATTTTATGTAGGGACAAAAGTAATTTACAGATGAATCTTTGGTATGGGAACAAATCGTCGAATTCAACGTCACATTTTAAAATGCAAATTGTTTAAATTAGTCTGGAATGAAAAGGTAATTACCTACCACATCACCCTCCTAGCTAATTATTATGGAGATGGTATTACTTTTTAATGATTTCCCTCTCCACTAATAACAAAGCGAGAATTTAATGCCTACCGCATTTTTAAACGATTTTAAGAGTAAATAATTATTTTTTGAAGTTGAAACAACGGCATGGACGTGCGGGAATAAGTCAAAATTAGACATTGGCGTCAATGGCAACACAAATATATGTTGTTCAGCGATTTTGACATATATTTTATAGAAAAATAAATTAACAAATCACTCGCCATATGAATAAAAAAAAACTACTGATGATCATTTACTTTATAGTCCGAGAGCCCGCTGCTTAATTTATGACGTATCTGTTTTTTGATCGAAATGTGGTACAAATGATAGCTTACCAATAGGGTTTTACATCGCACTAAGGTTGCCTATCAAAATCTTGCCGCAACCCCCCCTGCCCCCCCCGAAAAGGTCCCTCTTCGCGGTTTTTCGCATTTTGTAGGAATATGGTAAGAGATAGAAGAAAATAGTCAAAGACAAAAATAATCCTTGCTAAATTCTCTACAAAAAATTTTCAGTCAATTTTTTCATAGGACTAGTAGTTTACCCGTAATGGCCGGTCGAAAAACAGGATATTTTTAAAAAAAAAAAAAAAAAAAATTGATTTTTTTTCTTTAACTTTCTTCCACCCATTATCACTAACATTTTATGGAAAAAAATATTTGGCCTGCGGCGCTATATCGCTGGTTATTTTATGAAAAACTAAATTTTAAGAATTTTCGTCACCGAGTTTTATTGCAATAACTCCTAAATTAATTGATGTATGAAAATAAATTATAGCTCGTTTTGTAGCTAAGACTATGGTAATTAATTCGTTCCTTGACTATTTTCCTGTAGCTCTTATCAATTTTCAACCAATTTAGTTTAAATTCATTTTTTTAGTTTTTTAAATGAATTTCGGTTTTGGACCGGCTATTGCGGGTAAACTGCTAGTTGTATGAAAAAATTGATATAACATTTTTTGTAGAGAATTTAGCAAGGATTATTTTTGTCATTGACTACTTTCTCCTATCTCTTACCATATTCCTATAAAATGCGAAAAACCGCGAAGAGGGACCTTTTCGGGGGGGGCAGGGGGGTTTGCGGCAAGATTTTGATAGGCAACCCTAGTGCGATGTAAAACCCTATTGGTAAGCTATCATTTGTACCACATTTCGATCAAAAAACAGATACGTCATAAATTAAGCAGCGGGCTCTTGGACTATTAAGGGTCGTGAGTGGATTGAAACGCTGGCGCCACACGCTTGCCGAGCGTCCACAAGTTTTGTGTTAATGAGTAAAATATCGTGTGGATGGGGTGTTTGTCTTGGCCGTGTACGTAACCGACCGTTAACTCCTTATTACTCATGAAACAAAAACTGTGGACGCTCGGCAAGCGTGTGGTGATGAGGCATTAATTATGGGTTCACTGATATAGGTAATATGGGAGTAAGGGAGTGGAACATCTTTTCAGGGATGTATGATAACAATATGAAACAGACTGATAGACCTCAAGCTTTGTAGGACTGTACAGTAGCATGTACAGTGTACACCTTGAAACATCCAATAAGTATACCTACTCGTGATATTCTTGTTATTGAATGTCTACCTATTGTTGTTAATCATCCGTAGGTGGAGAAGTGCAGGTGGCTTCGATGTTTTTATAAGGAACAATATAGGGACAATGTATTATATGCGGCCAGTGGCGTATATAGGTTTTTATTTCGGGGGGGGGGGGGGGGGGGGGCGAAAAAACTCCTGGGGAAGGCAATTAAGGTTATAACATAGACACAGTAAAAATATCAGCAATAGCGCCGCAGGCGAAATTTTTTCGTGAAGATGATTGACAAAGGTTGTGTTTTAGGTTGGCAATATAAGTTTATGTATAAAAAATGTAACAAAAAAAAGCGCCGCAGGCGAAATTTTTTTGAAAAATTGGTGAAGCGATGAACCTGGGATTTTTCTATTGCCGATGGCACATCATTGTTTGGCATTTTGGGGGGGGGGGCTCGGCCCTCCCTCTATATACGCCACTGTATGCGGCTCAATACATTTATCAGAATACTTTCAAAATGACGAATCATATTAAATTGTTATACGTAAATAAACACAGGAGCAGTTCTCCCATTATAACACTTGAAAAGTTTCTTTAGCTCGAGATACGATTATTGTGAGTACTACTATTCTTCTTTATCTTTCATCAATTTGAAGTTGCGTTGTTTATGTATTTGACGTATTTTTCGTAGTAAATTGCCAAATAACAAGATCATTAAGGAAGTGTTTTTTCAACGTTTCTGATGACAAATTGGTTAAATCATTTGATGGGGAGAGTTTGTGAAAGATAGAAATGGAAATACGAAGAGAAAATATGAACGTGTACAACCTACCTATAGTAGGTACTATAGACACATAATAATATTAAACGATATAACATTTTCATTATGTAAAAAATCTTTGTCAGAAAAAGTCAGTCGGTGTAGCAGAATCATTCTTCAGTCGATTGTGAAACTATATATATACCTTACTTGCATACAATGCCTACTAATATTTTTTTCGCAAGATGACTACAGGCTACAGACGCGGGAGCAGCAATTTCCCTTTATTTAGTTTAAAATGAACCTACAAATTCTTATTTGTGCACTTCATAGAAAGCTTGTGATGTGAAGCGGAGTAAGTCGGCATCGGGGATCGATTCAGCGCCCCCAGATTTGCGGTCGAGCGCGTTACCAACCACATTTTGATAGTGTTATCAGCATTCATTTTGTTTGTGAACATGGCAAACTCGTATTATATAAATAGGTACTGAATATTTTAATTGAATTATTTTAAAATTGATAAGTTATAATAATGTAATAAAATTTGTATATACCAACTAGGGCCTTTCAAAGAAGGTAGGCCCGGAGATTTTTTGTGCATTTGTTTTTTTTAAATGAATATTTTTCCACGACGGGGGGGGGGGGGGGGGGAGGGGTCCTTAGAAAATGTTGTACAAAAACTGAAATTGTCGACCTTGACCCTCTAAATCTCCGCCGCCCATAGTCTCCGGCCCACTCAACCTTTTGGCCAATCCCAGCCTGTCCCGGAGATATACGATGCTAACCCGTCAAGCCCGGAGAGGTGGCAGCCCTAGTACCAACCCATATTGGTATCTAGTACCAACCCATATTGGTATCAACATCAGTATACTATCATATACTGATGTTGCAAAATAATGCTGGATGCCTGTGTATTTACATCATCATTAATTACTAATCTCATTGTAAAAGGCTTAATGCGATTAAGTAAAACAATATAGAATAAATCCAATTACAATAAAATTATAAAATTACGTAGGTAGGTATTTCATATTTAACGCAATACCAAAAAATAATTAAATTCATTATTATTTATTTATCGTATAATCATACAGTACATCACATCAATATAATAAAAATACATAATCATCAGACAGACACTACGTGTATATTCCACAATGAAAATTGTTTGTCAGAGTTGAAAATCGAGTGTCCTTAGGTATGTCGTTGCCGCTTCATTTAGATTTAGACACATAAAGTCAGATGTTTCACCCCCGTATGCCCTGAGAGAACATCCAGACACGATAAGGCTCACAGTCTGCCTCTCCGATCCACAGTCACCCTCGGGAGAATCGATTAACCGAATTCATTAAACTATGATCATTCCGATATATAATTTATTAATTTTAATTCGGTATTACTACCACAACTTTGACTCTTCTAGTTCCACATGGAAATGTTGAGGACCCTTTATTTCTAGTTTTAAAATGTTAAGGTTGAGATACTCGTATGTATTGTGGTGTCGTTTCGTTGCTGGGTATTTCTTAGTTTATTACTAACCTACTGTAAATGATGCAGGTAGATATAAAACATCAGAGGCAGGCTTAGATTATTGAAATACCTAATCAAATTATTTTTCGTCATACTGAGAGGCAGGGATCTATCTTTTTTCTGTTCTAATTCGCAATGTGAATAAAATGGTAAAAAAATAAAACCCAACATAAATATTGGTAAATCAAAGTTCATCATACAACGTATTAGGTATACAAAAACTTTAGACATTATTAAAATGTAATTGAATCCCCGGAGAATAGAGGGACTGATCCCCAATTACGGGAGTCCCCTATGTCACCTGACGGATTAGGCCCCTTTTGTGCGAAACCCCAAATCCCCCGAACAGAGCAATACACATCATTTGATAGGATTTTATTCTTAACAATACGAATAGAATTGTGTTACATATTGATGAATGTAATAATATGTAGAATAGTGAAATTTAATACGAAATCTGCTATAGAAATTGTGTATTACTACCAAAACTAGATAATATTTTGCGGTTACCTACATGCCTAATTATTTTTAGATTATTATTGACGCAAAATTTCATTTTTTTGTACTCGTATAATTTTATGCTTCAATACTTTACGGTAGAAATCTTATTTCAACTTTCAGAACATACTATAAGCTGTGACAGTGTGGCATGGTAATATAAGAAATATTAACTACATAACGGATTACAATGTATACAGCAACGTAAAACTATGATCATGTACTAAATATTTCTGAGTATTACCAGATACAGACTCGTAGGCTAAACTGCCTCGGGCACATTCTGCGTACCTACGCCCACTGATAGCATCAACAACTGTCTCCAATATCGCCCCGAAGGCAACAGACGTCTGGGCAGGCCTGCAATGACCATCCAGAGGATGTACACATCAGAGCTGCGCCAGGCTCGGGACAGGAAAGTCTGGAAAAACTGGGTGACAACCATATGCTCCACATGGCGAGAGGAGGTGGATAAACATGTATGTATGTAAATATTTCAGAAGACAATGCTTTATGGAATCCAATATTTTTTTATGAAACAGCAATTTTAAACAATAATAAATTGAAAAATCTCTAAAAACACGTTTCTTTTTCTTATGATTCACATGTACAAAAGAGACAAAATAGACAAAATATATCTGGACTCTTTGCAGTTGTAGATAGAGACATTTGGCTGCTGAGTTGTTCCAGTAGGTAATGTGTATCCACATTATAGGACTTGAAATATAATGCCTTTATAAAACGTATTCATCTTTATTAGTGAAGCGAGTAGGTAACTTAAGTAAAGAAAAATATTTATCATTTAGAAGTAGGTACTATGTAGAAATATAGCCATGTGAGTGATGTGCTCTATACCATTGTAGGTGCAGGTATGTACTCGTAGCAACGGCGAGGCGATACCATATCCCCATACAATAATGTGTACTACATTTCAAACATATTGCGAAGCAGCTTAAGGCTTATGTGTCATGAATCTTATGCAATGGTTATGCCTGACATTCATCTTCTTATCCCCTTCCACTTTAATATCGTTGGTCTGGTGTCCCCACAAAATGTTTTTGCCTACACATTCACCAGTCCTTGAGTTATACTTGTATCTTATAAAGTGTTAGTTGCACAGCCCAGACCACGGCGCGGCGACAGATTTATGACCTGGACCAATTGTGAAAGGAAGAATCTTGGCGTACGTGTAATGTATTGTAGGGGTTAAATAAATAGGGGTGCACTAGAGAACAAGCAAGCATACTATTATTGTTTGATACGGAAAATACCTATAATGATTACATTTTGATAGGAGATAAATAGCTCTATTTTTGTACGAAAGATTAATGTGTATTGCCTACTTATAAATCTCAAACTCCTTTTGTTTCTCGACTGGGGTTAATTTCCTTTGAAAGAAAAATTTATGTATTATATTATCTTCCAGTAATGCAGTGTTTATTCGGTAAATCCTCATAAGTAATATCAGAATTATTTTCGTATTATTAGAATTTTATTTATTTATTTATTCCAATAGCAATGGGACAAATTTACTGAACAAAAGAAGTGGATTCATCAGTGCCTATTATTGATAGAAAAACAATGATGATGTCATCAGATTGTTGAGATAAATATTTCTAATTGTTATGTAGTAAGAAATTTAAGATTATCCCTATATACCTTGCTTTCCATACTTTTGTATTCCATCCAGAATCCAAGTCTGATCAAATTGTCAACAAGCTAAGGATACAAATACTGGTATATATTATAATGAAAATAATCACACACAATATGTAAGGTACGTTGCTTTGGTTGTAAATTTACGTAAAATATCACGTAGAATAAGATACCCTTTTTGAAAATAAACTTGGCGGACAGTTTTGGGCAGATGCGTTGAACACAGAGGGATCGTAAGTTAAAAACAACTTGGCATTTGGTAGACGGTAGTGTACTAGGTAAATTTATATGATTATTTCGTTTATTACACTTGCTTAGTTTACATTGAATGAGTAAGGCTGTACATCCGCCTCATTCTTATACGCCGACATGCGACCGATTGAATCAATGAATTGATCTTGTATTTTGATATATAATAAGTTTGTTACTAATACAATTTTTTTGCAGATAATCTGTCTCAGAGTACACCTGAAATCCTATCAAGGAAAAGTGTTTATTTGAAGAAAGTATGTATTTAAATGATGGAGCAAATGAAGCATGGACCAGCTCTAGAATCGATGACAATATCATTCCCGTCACAATAAATTAAAAGAGGCCTACATGCATCAGTGGAGAAATGGCCGATGGTGATATATCATCTTCTATAGAAGAGAGGAGATGTTATTAATATTCATTAATACGAGTATATATGGATATTATATGATGTAACAGGTAAATATTGTAAACACAAGTGGGTATTTTATAAAATACCGCCGATTGCTAAATTTACATGCTTAAGGGCTTGGCACCAAGAATGACGTCACAGTATTTTCCCACGGCATTAAGGTTCAAAATCGCGTGACAATCGCATGATAAAATGGTAAAAATAGCGTTTTTTCCATTTTTTGGGGTTAATTTTGCGTCTATCAAAAAGTTTTACGGTTATTCCCTAGATTTTAATGCATATTATCAATACAAAAAAAAATACTCCGCGACTTTCGGGAAACGAGTTTCCATCTTTCGGAAAAAAGATCAGAGGTGTGTTTTAATATTTTTTTTTGAGAAATCTATACAAGATATAAAAAATCTTTTATGGTTATTCCCTAGATAAAGGTTCAATGCATCTACCCTATTTTGTTCCAAAGCATATTTAGTAACGGTTGTCGACATAGAAGGTCTCCTGTTTTTAGAAATTTTTGAAATGCCGGTATGCATACTCTTAATCGCATTTTTGAAATTAATAAATTTTCTAGAATAAAAACATTCATTCACAAGACACCAAATAACTATAAGCAGGTCTGGTATGGGTTTAGGGTAAATGGTTTGGCGGACATGAATCAATACATTCCTTGGATTAGTCTACTCAGTACTCAGTAGATAGAGAGTGTATGTATGTATACATATATGGAGTAGATTTTGGGTATAGGCAGTAAACAAGTCCGTGACCGCAATGTCAGATGGATGGTGCGGTGCCTGAACCCGCAGGAGAATTGTTGCCTCTGCTCTCCTTCGCCAGGATTAACAACAAGTGCCAAGGGCAAAAAATAATATATTTTATTACATATCTACCCATACCTATATATTTCTATATGTAGGTATATGTAAGTATTTTGAAATAATTTCTAGTGACTTGTTATTTATGAATGTTTGAGATTGTGGGTACTTATACTCGTATATGTGAAATAAAAGATAATTCACACGTTTCTATCATTGTCGAACAATTTAGTTGAATCGATAACATAATTTGACATTTAATGCAAAAGATAAATGGAGTCCTGTTGTAAATTTTTATTGTAAATATGTACCTGCTTGTATAGAATTTTTTTAATAAGACTAAATGAAAACTAAAATCGTGTTGTAGTTTTGAGGTGGTCGGTAGCCTGGTTGGTAACGTGTTCGACTGTTAATCGGGTGGGCGCGGGCTCGATCCCCGATGCCGATTTACTCCACTTCACGAAACAAGCTCAAGTGTACAAGGGTGTATTTGGGCTTATTTCGATAAACCCAGGATCATTTTTGAAAAAAAAGTTTTGCTTCTTTCTTTACCTAAATGAAAATATAAAAAATAGGTAGGTACGTTTAAAAAAATGCTGGGATATAAATTAAAACATAAAAATTGCATCAAAAAGAGCGCCGCAGGTGTAATGCTTTAGACTTAGTACTCCGGGAAACGAAACTCGGAAAAACGGGAAACTCTTTGTATATTGATTTTACAAAAAAACTTTTTAGACATAAATTGCAGGGAATTTAATATTCTACAACTTTTAGGTACAATGTTTTTCTCTAAAATGCATTGTAAAAAAGTTATGATCAATAAACTGAAAAATGACCGAAATTTCGACACTTTTTGGCTCGCCCTAGTGAACGCACAAGGGTTGGGAGGTCGAAAACTTGGATTCTTAATCACAGGACCGACCTATATAACATATCCAAAAACCAGAACTACTATACAAAATGTAAGGTAAAAATACCTATTACCTGAACTATAGACAATTAATGGGTGAAATGATGATTGGCTATCTCTCTGTAGTAGTAGATAACGCATAAATGGTTATAAGTATTGTATAGGGCAAGCGACCATGCAAGTAGACCCCCTGACCCCCACCCCCTAGTTACGCTACTGACAACACAACCATCTCAACGTTTTTTTTTAAATTATGGGGAACAATCAATTTATGAGTGAATTGTAAATTTAGATGAACAGTTATTGAAAAGTTACAATTTCGATTAATGCATCCGTGTTTACACCCATTGTAAAGTGATCAAGAGAGTGTTTGACTTTTGGATGGATTTTCAAGTTTGGCATCGTTTTTAAACTAAACCAAGATATCAATCATTCATTTAAGTAGTTTTGAGTGAAATTGAATTAATACAACTTCGGTAAATCAACAAATATCATTCTTCCGTTGAGAGCCTTAATGGAATAAAGTAATATCGAGGAATCAGAGATACTCGTATAATAACATATTAGTGAATAATAGTACATGATAAATTTCTTCAGAATCGTATAATGAAATATTTGCATATGGTTTGTTGGTTTAGAAAGATGGGTAACCACAAAGATTTTGCTGAAGGTTCTCAGAGTTTCTCTGTTGAATCCAAAGCCCCTCATTTGGATTCAGAATCCGTGATGATGTATACCTTCCATTCAACGAGATGACCCCTTATCTCTCTACTAGTATGTACACTTTGGCCCTATAATGTGATTTCTGTGTAATATTTCCGCACAAACGGCTTTTGTCTCTACTAACTGCTAACACTTCATCCGTGGACCGTGGTTACTTTTGATTGTATATTCACTTAAATACCACATTCATTTGCTTCATAAACAACAGTTCGTAGTTTTTTCCTGCTTTATTATTTATTTAATCCTTTAAGAGTGTGCATACCGAGATTTCACAAAATTCTAAAAACGGGAGTCCTTATATCTCGACAACCGTTACTAAATATGCTTTGAAATAAAATAAGGTAGATGCATCGAACCTTTATCTAGGGAATGACCGTAAAAGATTTTTTTTATCATGTATAGATTACTCAAAAAAATATTGAAAAACACCTCTGATCTTTTTTCCGAAAGACGGAAACTCGTTTCCCGAGTCGCGAAGTAATTTTTTTTTGTACTGATAATATGCATTAAAATCTAGGGAATAATCGTAAAACTTTTTTGATAGACGCATAATTAACTCAAAAAAATGAAAAAAAAAAACGCTTTTTTACCATTTTATAATGCGATTGTTTACGCGATTTTGAACCTCAATGCCGTGGGAAATGAGTGTGTCGTCATTCCTGGTGCCAAGCCCTTAATACCGAGAAATGCGGATAACTCTTATAATTAATACGAGTATTTCGTTCAACACTACATAGTTTTTTTTTAATTACAGGTTAATTCTTTACTATTTTCACCTAAAAATATGAATAAGTACATGCATAAAAAAATATAGTAATATCAGTTATCAATTGGTGATCTAGCAGGGCTTCAATTGGTAACTAGGGCCCCCTCGAATCGCGGGGCCCTGGGCAAGTACCCACTTTGGCTAAATGGAAGAGAGGGCCCTGGATACAGAAATGATGGATAAGTTAAATAACGATATTCAATCAAAATTTCCTGACCAGAGTGTCAGTAATTCTGTATACTTTTCTAATTTATCGCCCCAATGCAGCGGACGAGATGACGCTGACATTATGAAGAGATGGAACATAGCAGAGGGTGGATGCATGTAGCATAGGTAACAGAAACAACTTGGAGCCAGTTGGTTAATATTTGTTCAAAGGATTTGCCATTTCCTGTAGCTTGCCTTTGCAGTTCAACAGTCAAACGGTTAAATCAAATGATGAATCGATGACCTCTTCACAAATTCGTCATGTAAACAGAATAAATTCTATTTGTGTATTAAACATACCCGTATTATCGTGAGAGAGAGAGAGGCCGTTGAAAAATAAAAAAAAAACTGTAGAGTGTATAGTACTCGTAGCTTTAAATTAGTTTTGGTATCGAATAAGTCTTGAAATTTATTTATTTATCGTATGGCCAACATCACGCCTATATCATATAACATTCGTTATGTCAAAGTGTAAAAATAAAAGTCAAAAGCGCAGAGTGAACTGCTTGTCAGAGACTTAAATCTAGATTTCTTATGTATTGTATTGCTTCGTCGCTAAGGGTTAGGAAATCCGATGCATTGCCATTGTACGCTCTGAGTGCACACCCGGTAACTATGTGTTGAATGGTCTGCCTGTCGGCTCCGCAATCGCATTCAGGGGACTCTCGCCATCCACACTTGTGGGAGAAATCTGCGCACCTGCCATGACCAGTTCGGATTCTGTTTAGAGCCGACCAGATCCTTCTCGGTTGATTGAATCCGGGCGGCGTCTCTGTAATGCAGGGCAGGGAGTTGGATGGTGTGTTTCCCGTGTTGCTTTGCCACTCAGTGGTCCAGTCTTGAAATACGAGTGTTATATAGATTATTTGACTTGATTATTCGAATTGTTTTAACATACTTTTACAAATGTAGGTACGATATATATGTCACAAACATAATATGTTTTGAGTCGAGGATATAAAAAAGTGATAATATTATTGGTGATACGTACAGAATACAGGAACAACCAAGAAAATCTCGTAACATGAACCCGTAAGTAATTCGAACACATTTTGATAAAAATGGTTCACCAAGGCGAGCTTAACATCGTTTCATCCGATTGAGGCTCGCTACCCAACTATGACGTCACGGTCATTTCACAAGGCATTGAGGTTCAATATCGCTTGAAAAATCGCATGATAAAATGGCAACAATTGCGTTTTTTCAAAAGCATATTTAGTAACGGTTGTGGAGATTTAACATCTCCCGTTTTTAGAAATTTTTGAAATGTCAATATGCGTACTCTTAACTCCGACAAATGGAAATTTGATAAACAGCTTTTGCAAATCATTACTGGGTACCTATCTTAATTTTTCGGTACATACTTGATTAATCAGCAATAATACATAGGTATATTTTTGTATATACGAGTATGTATAGGTATATATTTATATAGTAAGTAGTAGGTGTTTGTGTGTTATTTGATGTGTTGTGTATATTATTTCAATTTATTATTTTTACTTTTGGTCATTATAAGTAGGTACATTTTTGTATGCTCATTATGTATTTATATGATTTATAAAGTGGTTGGTTGGCGGGTATATTGCTAATGGCAATAAACCCGCCATTTGTGTAATGCATATTCAATATGTCAATAAAGTTTACTATTATTATTTTTTAGAGTAGGTACTGACTCTATGTGGCAGTGGCAGAAGCCAAGTACCTTGCTTTCTATCGAATTTGTGCCTATGACGGAGTGTTAGGAATTTTCTGACTATTGAACAAGTGCTTATAATTACTCATTTTAGAGATTCTTTGTAAACATTTTTTATTATATACGCGGAGGCATGACTTTGCCAACACACTTCTCAGTATTATCAGCCAGAAGAGTCTACATATTATCATTCATGATTCACATATAAACTCATCAGCCTAATACTGGGAAAAATTCACCTATCCAGATATCACGGATATCACAGGATTAGGCTCAGATGCGCGGGGCCTAAAATACAAGCATTGTGCCTGAAATATCAGTATTTAGGAATCGTCTTACAATATTGCAAGTATTAATAATGACCGATTTTTGCATTTTTATGTATAAATTTTCCGGTAAATCTAATTTTTTTAAATTGTTTATTAGCGATTTTGGTATTATACCTGTAGCTGATAATACTAATGGGATTATATATACCGACCTAGAATGCCAAATATTTTTTATTTCACCTGCTAATTCTGTATATTTACGAATTTTTTCTGCGACGGTTGTTTGAATATTAAATGTATTTGGTACAGCGATGTCAATTAAATAAGTAATTTTAGTTTGTTTGTTATGTAAAACTACATCGGGTCTATTATGATGTATTGTTCTATCTGTTATAATTGTTTTATCATAATAGAGCCTATAATTTTGATCTTCTAAAACCGATTCCGGGTTGTATTTATAATATGGAATTATATTTCTCGAATTTATTAATTTATATTTTATAGCTAAATTTTGGTGGATTATTTTTGCCACATGATTATGTCTATATGTATATTCAGTTTGCGCGATTGTTGAACAACCCGAAATTATATGTTGTATCGTTTCCGGTTTAGCGAGACATTTCCTACATGAATCATCTATTATATTTGTATCTTTTATTATATATTTTTGATAATTTTTTGTTTTATTTTTGTTAATTATTATTATTATAATGTAAATGTAAATATATTATGATAGTATCTGTGAGTAGGTATTGCTGCATAGGTACCTATTACGTATTTGCACGAGTTATCACCAATCGTGCCGAATCCCTGTCGAATCCAAAGATATGACATGACAGTTTGACTATTTGTCCAATGACGAGGAATCATTCATGGAATATTAATGAACGCAGCCCTCGTGCCTCATACCCCACCTGATGTGGTGCAGTACATGAACTGAACTTACATAGTAAATATTATCTAGGTATCTGTGAACAAATCAATACATCTGCCTGCAACGTGATTTTTACGACCAGTAACTACTTCAGTAGGTAACTATTCAAGCCTAATCATCAATTTATAGCGCATTCTGTGGTAAATTTAATGTAGATTTAATTAAAAACGTATGATTTTTTTCTGTAAAACCAACCAATTGAGAGGTATTTATTTTTATTTATTATTTAGAAATGGATGGCAGAAAATAAAAGGGTTTTTTCGATACCAGGCAGAGCGCGGCAGCCCTGGTAGGTCGTATTTTTGGACATAACATTATAGTCCCAGCACCAACAGCATACCAAAAGTTCAGAACTACCGCATCTTTTGCAGAGCAAATGTTTAGAATTGTTTAGAAGCTCAATATTGAACATAAACTAAACTTTGTTTTCCGTTCTTCAATCGAATCTTTTATTTTATAATATTAAGGCTCATTAGTGCAGGCGCCGGATGCAGTTTCGTATAAACAATATGAGGACCGAATCCCATCAATTGATTATATTGTTGGGGATAGATCAAAGATTAAGGAATCGGATGTTGCCGATACATTTTCTGGTCCATTTTTTTTTCATATACTAGTAACTATAAGGTCCATATTCCGCTGAAAGGGACGGAGTAGGGATGGATATAAGATAAAATGACCAGAATAATGAAATCTATCATTTTCATTTTTAGGTATATTATTTTATTAATAGTAAACCTTTTTAACATTCTCCTTTGTTTTGAGCGAAGTGGGACTGTACACTATATGAAAGTCACGTGGAGAGAACAACCCACAGAAAGTTGAACAACAAGCTTGGGCGGCGCTCAAGAGGCCGTCACTTGAACATAAGATGACACCCAGCTTTGTGGAATACAGAAAGACGCGAAGGATGCCTGTATCCAGAAACGGGGCTGCAAAGTGCAAAGCTCATGAAGAAGAAGAAGAAGACAGAATTTCCTTATCCATCGTTGGTTCCCGTTGTAGAACGTAGAATTGCGAATAAACAGTATTAGGTACTTCCAATTCCAACTGAGTTATGAACATTAGTTGTCTTAAAATGCAGTCATCTTAATTTAATTTTGATCTTTCACTGTCTTGAAATAGAAAAGTAAGCCGATAGTTTCATCTATAATATTTACGATGTTAAAATATTGATTTATCAATAGGAGTTTGATATATAGCTAGTTGTTAGTCATTGCCAAAAAAATATTTTAGTTATATTTTGAATTATTTTGCTTCAAAATAATTTGTTTGTAACGAAGTCAGGTAGCTGTATGCATTCCATTTCTATTGTTAAGTAGGCAGACGGGTAGATGTATTGTTTTAGGGGTCCTAATTGTCTGACAACTTTCTAAGAATTTTCCATTAGGCTAACAACACGATCAGGTACATATAACGGTATAGGGGTCTATTGTAATATTTGGGGTTCATTGTTTAAATAATTGGTTTCAGGGTAGATATGTAAGTGCATACAGATAAGAATAGTCTTCAGGTAAGATCCTTGCATGGTTGTTTTTCAGTTAGTCTTCCTTGAGCTCTTGCCACAGTCAGTCGAATTAAAATTGTAATCGCGAAGTCAAAAGAATGGACATTTAATTCTGTATCCAAGCCTCGCCTCGGCGAGCGTGTACTTATTCTGTGTGCATATTGTTTCATTGCGTAATTCGTCACATCGCAGAGACTGTGTTTATTGTATTGAGTGAACGAACTGAATTGTTAATTAATTCATTGAGTGCGCAACTATTATTACTCATGTTATATAATTCATTGTGTGACGAACTGTTTATTGAGTGTTTGAACTGTTACCATTATTATCTGCGATAGGTGTGATTATCTCGAGTTGCGTAAATTCACATTATACGCCTTGCACCATTGCATAACGCGAGGACAGAGTTCTTGCATCATCACAAGGAGGGCTACTCACTCAGCCTCCCTCACATCATCACGCCGTCATAGGGAGGGCTGGACAGCCTCTCTATCATCACCGCCGAGATCTTCGCAGGCCTGTGTCCTGCCATCACCGTTGGAGTATCGGAAGGGCTGTGCGCCTTTTCCACCCTCGAGGGACGTGGCGTCAGTGTTCGTAATTGCGTAATTCGTGTAATGTGTGTACGTACATAGACAATTTCGGACAATTAGTGTGTAGTGTTTATTGTATAGCATCATTAGCGTAAGTACCTAGTTATAAGTTTTTTTTTCTGTTTTAAAATATACGTATAAAATTCCATTCAATTGTTTTTCACTCCTACAAAACAAACAACCCTCAGGTAGCACAGAAATGGTAGTTGTTTATTGACACTGGGAACTGAACCGAGGACCAGGTTTTGTTCCCCAAGCCTTAAGCTGCCTGTCAAGTTATTGCAAGCTGTCTCAGCAAAATCTCTAAAGCCTTCGTCTCAGATTTAATAAAAAATATTTTTTAACGATTTACGAGTATAATTTTAATACATGTATTGAGTAGAGAAAAAAGTTCGATGTAAATAACTGGGTAGGATAAGTGAGTTTGCAATGAAAGTATAGGCACATTACGAGTACATAAATATGTATGTATTGGTATTAGTGACGAAGCTCTTTGGGTATATCGTCCTCTGCTTCGCATAATGCTCCTTTGAAACGCAGACAGCGAGGTGCGGGGTGTGAAGGTTGGGAGAGGGGTAGACTAATCCTTTAGGTATATTTATCATTTATTCAGGGGAGCAATATTATAAAATTCAATGCTAGATTATACAAACTCTTAGGTCTAAGGTCGAGATAAATAATTGAGATGGATATTAGATGTATTGACATTCTTATTTTATTCTCCCTTACCTTTCAATTACATATCTATCTAGTTTCTAAGAAAATGTAGTAACGTGTATAGATAGAACCCTGCAGTGAGATACTCGTAGGTATCAGGCGCGAAGCTACCTGAGAACACGATTCCCATCGAGTTACCTTTTGGAAAAAATGATAGGTATAATAGTGTCTAATCTGACGTAATCCCTTAAGAAATGTTGGACTCGGCTTCCCTTCTGCAAAAATCCACCCTTCGCCCCTGGTAGGTATAGACGTATCAGGGTATATAATGTAGTAGTACAGGATCAAGGTTATTAAGGAATAGTTGTTTCAGAAGGGTTTGTTATAGAGAGTCCTTCCGGCAAACCTTGGCCCCTGCAATGAAAAAAATAATATCTTTTTTGCGTGAAAAACTACTTTGATGACACATAATGTCGCCGCTACACGCTTGCGAGCGTCCAAAAGTTTTTTGTGTATATGAGTAAAAAGGCGTATTGATTGAACGTTTGTCTTGGCTCGTGTACGTAACTGACCGTTGACGCCTTTATACTCATGAACATAAAAAACTTGTGGACGCTCGCAAGCGTGTAGCGGCAACAAAAGAGCTGAAGTTCTCGAAACATGCAGGGGTGGAGGTGGGCTTTTGTAAAAAAATAAAAAACTATCTACTAAATAAAAACAATGGGATTCGTTTTGTACGAACTCGTTTGAAAATTGTATCTAACTACATGTTATTTATAAAATGTTTTATAAGTACTACAATAGGTATGTAGGTAAGGTAGAGATACTCGATTCTTCATCTCGGTTAAGTCGGTTAAGGGGTGTGGAGGCGGAGGGAATCACCTAAGTAGGCGTAATACTTGTAATTACAACAAAAGAACAGGTAAATTCTCTCAATGATAAGTGCACCCATTATATCTTCATACTTTCATAGAATGTCTCAAATGGAAACATCCATATTATTACTTTTGTCTCATTTCCTCTTTGTCTTCTTTCTCTCTTCAGCGCCATCTATTACTTTAAATACCGTCTGCTACATTCCGTAGAATGTTTTAAGTGGTAGGATTTCTTAGAAAATGAATCAATTATTCAACTTCACACAGGAAAATTCTCATCAAATTGATCGCGATTTAGCATTATCTTTTGTTAAAAGCAGTTACCACAATAAGGGTCTTTATCGTCTTTGAATACATTAGATCAGATACTATTTGCCTATGTACGAGTATTATAGATACTGTCTTCTTGTTTCGAGTTTCCAATTTATTATGGGAAAGGTATGGTACCTACTTACTTATTATTATAATATTATCAATATACAGCGTATGGAGAGGCAGTTGTGAATATAGGGGGGGGGGGGGGCAAAATGTAGAACAATAATTTAAAAAACGTTATTTTTTAAAACATGAATGTTACCCAAATTCATCACTTCACCCATAGTTCTGCCCGTTTCTGTCTCAACCGTTGACAGGAGTTTTTTTCGGTATATTAGAATGGTCAGACTTAGATTCCCCCCCTCAAAGTTCAAATAATAGATCGTCTCCCCCCGAAATGAAATCCTATATACGCCACTGTGGAGAGGGGATATGTATCTATAATATTAAATGTAAATACCTACTTCGATACACCCACCTAATAAAAAGTAGGTTCCTATTATTCTCTGAATTTAATATATAATTGACTAGCTGTATTACCCGTGCTTCGCTACGGAAAAAATTGTGTGGATGGTGAAGTGGAACCATCATGTATCAGCCAAAGTACTGCAGAGCCACTATAACTCACAACAGTTTTGGTGGCTCTGCAGAGCTCTTATCCTCCTCATCCTCCCTCCTTACCTCCTCATCCTCCCTCCCCCTTATTCCTGCTGATGTCAGGAGGGTTACTATTTATCTTTTTGACACGGAAAACTATGGATTCCCCCGCCCCCCCTATTCTTGCAGATGTCGGGATGGTTATTATTCATTTATTGAGGCGGAAAACTTATTCCCCTAATATTCGACACTAATATCACTTTTTTCATTCCGACCCCCCCCCCCTAGCCCCCCAGCCCCCTAACTCCCTCCCCTTTATTCTTGCGGACTCTATCTTATTGAAGCGGAAAACTATGGATTTGACTCTAATATCACTTTTTTTAATTCCGACCGCCCCCAGCCCCCCTAACCGCCTCCCCTTTTTTGTTTATTGTTTATTGTTGCTTATCATCCGTAGGCCCATCCGGACACCTGGAATCGTCATTTGAACATGTTATGTAAATATGAATTACAATTAAACAATAGCACATTAGTATATAAATATATAGGATTGTAAATCAATAGACAGAAAATATGATCCAAGATCAATGCTGATCGGAGTGTAAAAGGTTCCGACCAGCATTTCGTCAATTATTCAATACAAGTCAACACATGGAACAATAATTAATTTATCTTGCACTTATTTACCTTATTCTTACTAATTTACCTTATTCTTGCAGATGTCGGAAGTTACTATTCATCTTAATGATGCGGAAAACCATGGATTAGACACTAATATCACTCTTTTCATTCGGACCCTCTTTCCCCAGCCCTCCCCTTTTTCCTGCAGATGTCGGGAGGGTTACTATTTATCTTTTCGGCAAAAGAAGCTATATGGATTCGAAAAAAAAAGGTTTTTGTTTCTTTCCCACCCCCCTTCGTGCCCCCTTAGTGTCCCCCTCCTCGACCCCCTACCACAATAAGAACATTCCCTGGGGCAAGCACAATAATTTTCCAAAGTTTCATCTCAATCGGATGAACGGTTTAGGTGTCTATAAAGGAGAAGGTGAAAAATGTTAGGTATATACCATAGGTACGAACTAAAATATTTATGTGGGATAGCTGTATTACCCAGCGTTGCCCGGGTAACTATATTTTTGTCTAAACTAAAAGTATTGGGAATCATCACAATCTGTCATCTAAATTGTCTGAATTAATTAATACGTACCATCAAAATTTATATACCTACATTTTTTTCTGAAATTAACAAATTAACAAAATTACGAATATTATTTTACTTAAAAGTTTATATATTTTGCAATTTATATTTCCCGCCGATGGTGTTCCAGCGGGCGGGGTTAATAATATATATTCCACAATCGATAAAACACACTATGCAATATATGTATGTAAAAACAGACTGGTGACTGTGTGCCCACCTGCGTACATAAGTATATACGTGTGTAGTACGGTAAAATATTGTATAGTCAGTCCAGCAAAATATACCAACTATAACTTAATATTTGCGTTAAATATTCGCAAATGCCTTGCTATATGGAAACCAATACTGTGTGGTAGAAACTTCTGGAAATTCAGAACCTTCTGTGAAATTTTACTGATGAGGGGATTCAAGGGTTGTGTGGAGCATGTGTGGTATGGTATGAAAGGGCGTTAGAAAAGAAATTCAAATCTTCAGAAAGTCATTTTTATGCGTCCTCAAACCATCGGGAGACACGGAGTGATCGATAGAATCCAGTCACCACATAGCACATTGTTTGGTGTCTCATAAAAGAGCTTCACAAGTAGAACTTGGCTAGACGGGCAACGCCGGGCAATACAGTTAGTACGGCTTATGAAAAAAATACAATTAACGAAATTGCTAATATTTTTTTACTCAGAGTCCATGCTTCACTGAGCGCATAACAATACACGTATTTCACCACGTATAAAAACGTGTATATATTCACGTACACAGGAGAGTACTTATATCAACTAACAACTAAAAAACTACCCTTTTCATGCCCTTATCCTCAATTTTTGACTAAACAATGTAAGACGATTTTTTTTCATTTTAAAAGAAGTATGCAACTGTTTAACTACAGCTTTGTAGCTTCAGTGTTTACCGAGATACGTTACTATCAAAGCAAATTTAATCCCACGCCCTAACCCTTAAGGATTGACTCTTTTTCTGGACAGAATATCATATTTTGACCCTTTCTTAGGAATCCGTTTTTTGGAAATTCCTATAAAATTATTTTTTAGCGTATTAAGAGGCATTTAAAAATCACCCCTTTTCTTTATGTCCTTTTTCATCCCTTTAAATAAAAATTTAAAAAAAACGGCGAAATAGCCTATTACTAATTTTAATAGTAGAATCTATGTGCCAAATTTCAACTACGTACAATGTCTGGTTTCCGAGATATTCGCATATTCTGAAAAACTTTCAACCCTATTTTTCACCCCCTTAGGGGCGGAATTTCCAAAAATCGCTTCTTAGTGGAAGCTTTTGTATTAAAACCTATCTGTCTTCAAAATTTCACTTCTCTAGGATTAGCCAATTCGGCTCTGCGTTGATGAGTGAGTATGTCAGTCAGTCATTCAGTCAGTCATTCAGTCATTCATTCAGTCAGGCGCTTTCGTTTATTATTAGAGATTTTATTAGTGTGTAATGATAACTTATAGTTTTGTTACTTCTTAATTACAAAAAGATTCGTGTCTTACGAGGAGGTCTGCGAGGGGGATTATA
This sequence comes from Ceraclea dissimilis, assembly GCA_963576895.1. NCBI lineage: Eukaryota > Metazoa > Arthropoda > Insecta > Trichoptera > Leptoceridae > Ceraclea > Ceraclea dissimilis. Next base: position 6,433,791 of record OY756360.1, read on the forward strand.
GGACGTCTATATTATTACAAACTAGTGGGTATCTCCCCGTGACAATTCACGGGGCTTGGTTAAATATGTTTTTGTGCAACCACTATTAAAGTTCCTCGAGCAAATACAGGAAGATCACAAGGCTCCGTATTTTCCCCGTCGCGTCGTTATCGTCATGAAAGTCGTAAAACCAGATTCATTTTGTCGACTTTTTTAGTCGGTACCCACCCCCTGAAAGTCACAAACCTCTATTACATATCTACTTTACACACTACGTACTTTAAATAGTTCGATTTGAAATCTTAACGCGTGTATATGTATTATGTACGTACTACGTACCATATAGTATGTATGAGAAATCGAGTTTCATTTTCTGTCACGCTGTATAAAATTGTACTAATTAGATTATTTCCACGAAAGAAATATTTCTAAACTATTTTCATTCATAATTTCATTAGTAGGGACCTTTGATTATTGAAGTACCTAATCAAATTATTTTCGAACTACCTACACTTCTGTAAATTTCGAACTTTCATTCATAAAAAGTGAGACTTGGAAGAAAGTTTTTAGCCACCCATGAAGGCGTTGCTGCTTTAAATTTACGTACATATTCATAGATCTTGCAAAATTTTCAATGGGTCAATTTTCAATTGCAATGGGTCAGCGTTACATACATACATGACTCGGATAATACCAGTATTATGTAATAGGATAGTATTTTAAGACATTTTATCGAGTCGTTTACAGAGTATTTTAATATAATATTACAAGTGAGAATAATTTCTTATAACGATTTTTATGTAACAGGAACAAATTGACATAAAATATTATTTCCATAAAAGAACCTGGTTTTAGGAACGGTAGAGGCCAAATTCAATTTACCTCGTTGCAGTTTATAATGCCAAGAACGACAATTTTAAATTGTACAGGTCGGTTGATCCGGACTGTTCCTGGAGGCAAATATAGAATGTGGATTAAATATAATATTATGAGGTAAGATGGTAAGGGTAGATGAAGGGGAAAAAGAAGAAGAAGACACGTCGTGGAAGGAGGACAGTTGACCGAACTAAAATGCACTCGTGCCAGTTGAACAGGGCGTGACCAAATAGCTTTTCAAAAGTCAACTTTGTTATAGTGTTTGAGTAAAATGTTTTAAAATATTATTACTCATACGTACTACATAATATACTCGTTTTAGCCTTGAAAATGTTGCTGTGAAGATGTTGCTTTGTGCAGTACATTGTTATATGATTAAGTTAGGAGAAAAATTTGAGGGGAAATTGGTAAAACGAAAACTGTTCTTTTAGATTATCTTGTTTGTGTAAGCAGAATAATGAAGCTCCATCGTAAATCTAAAAACTTATCAGTGATGTACCACTTGTAAGGAGTTTGTAATAGTGTAATAGTGTGTCGGATATGATCTATTTATATAAGTTACTTAATAATGTTGTTGACTCCAGTAAGCTGCTCGAGGAGGTTGGGTTCAATTGTCCCACAAGAAGGACGAGATCAACCCTGACATTCAGGTTACCTCAGTGCAGCACCAATTATGTACAAAATTCATACATCCGACGTGCCTGTGGTAATTACAATGCTTTCTTTAATAAAATTGACATACATCAACACACACAAGGTAAGTTCAAAGGTCTGGTTCTGAGAAGTATGTGTGGGCAAGTGGTCGGTTGAAAAGTGCAAATATTCTTACAAACTTTCCTTTTCCTCTTTCCTTTTCCTATTCCTGAGCATATGTAATGTAACTGATACTATATTGTTGTATTATCTTTCTTTATCTTTCTTTTTCTTTCGTGTGTAGATTCGCTTTCTATCATTGGTATTAACACATAGAGGATAATTGCCATTGTAGTAAGATCGATAACAAACATCTATTGGTATACTTGACTAGTTACTATTTTTAAGATTTAAGATTTTTTGTATTACTGTCTGTTTGTTTAATGAATAAAATAAAATAAAAATAAAAAAAATAGTGATGTACCACTTGTAAGGAGTTTGTAATAGTGATGTACCACTTGTAAGGAGTTTGTAATAGTGATGTACCACTTGTCAGGAGTTTGTAATAGTGATGTACCACTTGTAAGGAGTTTGTAATTGTGATGTACCACTTGTAAGGAGTTTGTAATTGTGATGTACCACTTGTAAGGAGTTTGTAATTTTATTTATAAGGAAGCATGTAATAGGAGAATTCCTAGATATATTCAACAATACTATATTGTACGTGTGTCTGGTACCCGTGCAATATTTTGACAAATATCGTGTTTTGTAAAATATTAAACTACAGTTCCAATATTTTACACATGTGTCACAATACAATATTATTACTATGAAATATAACGAGATGTGTGTTATTTTCGATTTTATGTAAAGAGGAAAAAGTAGAATAATACATATATATGTATAATACAATTTCATGCACACAGTAAATTTATAGTTGATTTATTTCAGACATAACAAAACCAAATGCTATTTAAATAAAATATACCAACATCCTTGTATTTTTTTGTATTTTTATTGTCATCCCATCTCTTTTCTTACACGAAGAAGTTTCTACACTAGGTATTTTGTTTATGAAAAATAAGCAAAATTAGATTATTAGTTTTTTCACGTTTTGACCTATGTTCATTTTTGCCAACCAATTTAAATATACCTACTAAACTCTTTTTTGAGATTATACTGTGAATTGAGATCTCCGTCTCAAACGACTTTTCTGGTGATTGCGACTCTTTATTACTTTCAATTTATAACTTGCTTGAAATCACCGAGAAACATATTAGCAAAGTTTTTGTCAAAGCTTCGTCCTTTGAATCTTCAACAGAACAAGACGCCGGCGCCGCGCCGCCTTGCCGCTCAGAGCGCTTCTATGCAAGGCATCTTACATACCGCGCCGATTTATAGAAGTAATCTGTTTATTATTGTTCATGTGCGGGTGGGTTTTGTCGGGGGGCACCCTTAAGGCTAACCCTGGGCCCACCTCTTAATAAGATTTGCTTATAAGTTCGGGTAAAGAGGTCACTATTAATGCGCCTGAACTACCCGGGGATATGAAGGGCCGTAAGCCCGCGGGATTTTCCTTCAACGTTTGTTTGCGACAGTGGCGATACCTCGCGTTAGAATGTTATACTAAATTGCATTTTACAATATGACTGAAGTGTAAGTAAGTTTTATTGTAACTAGTGGTGTTTTAAAGATAAAGAAAGAAGGCAGAATAGACAACAGAACTGGTGATAGAATCAAGAGGCCAGTCACGATCGTACCGTGTGCACACACGAGTGCCCTGCGCCGTATAACTGGTAGGCCAAGGGGTAAGGACCAAGGAAGGGGTGCAGAGTAAACTATGAACCAAGAGGTTTTCCATTCTCTACAATATTTACTCGTACTTTGTGTACCTAACAACATTGCCAAAAAGATTTACAAACCAAATGTGTCTTTATTATTGTTGATTTTCATAGAAACAAAAATACACATCAACTTGAACATGTTTAGGGAAACAATCCCTGTTCCCGAGCCTCTGTGTGCAATTAGTGAAAACTAGAGTTATTATAACTTTATTCTTTGTGTTGGTCGCTGTGAACAAATTATAATGCTGACGCCAGACACTCGCCTACCCTCGCCGTGAATGAGTAAAAAGGCGTGTGGATGAAAATGTTTGTTTTGACGTGTACGTAACCGAGCATTGATCCCTGTTTACTCATGAACACCAAAAGGTCGTCATAACTCGCGAGCGTGTAGTGGGCCCATTACACATTACGACAGTACAATATATTATAAACAAATTCAATCACAAACAGTACATTACAAATAACAATGACACCACAGCTAAGTTACCCCAAACATGTCGACCCAATGTGCCAGTTCATTCAAGTGACGGACCGCCCTGCTGACCGGTGCATTAACCATAACGATGGTTCTGTTCGAAGGAGGGTAGAACAACATGTGCGAACTTGAATGAGCATATGAGTTGGATATAAAGATATATACGTAAAATATTTTTTTTATGAGTTGAGTACGTAAAATTGATTTAAAACAATACAAAGTAACACTTCTCTTATTAGACATACTCAATTAATGGATATCCATAGTGATATTTTGTGGATAAAAATAATAAAAGAGAAGAATAATAAAAGAGAAGATGGTCTGATAGTGTTGGTACTGTATCTGTATATAAGTTATTTGTTTGGTGTAAGTTGCGAAGCCTGCGATAGTAGAGTACAAGCCTACATCCTCGAATTCCATCACCGCCACGAGTGGTGACGTCACCTTGTATCGGTGACAAACACTTTGTCTCGGTGACAAACACTACTTGAACTACGGAATATTTTTTCCCATACAATTCAGATGGCGTAATCTTCGTCAAATGTCAGTTGGGCCCGGCCTCCATGAACAATATGGCGACGGCCTCGTTGGTTGGTATACCATAGAGCATATAAGTGTGTCTAATAAGTAGCTACCTATGTAAGAGAGTATAGTGATCATTCTAAAGCAGAGAATAGAGTAGGTACTGGAATTCATTATATTTAATCGGTTTTACATATAAATAGTTAAATCAGTTTATGTAAACGCTCTGGGATCCTAATCCTTTTCAAACGGCAGTAATTGTATACTAAATTTTAATCTTCATCAAAATTCAATCGGTTAGAAATGAATCATAAACTAAAATATTCTGTAAATATTATTGATTGTATTGTTGTACAAAATATATCTTTTTAAAAAGTAGAAATGGTTATTATAAAAGAGAAAGCCTCTAAATATGAACATTATTTTTATATATTCGTAGTTGTGGGGCTGGACTTCTAGCATATTAAAAGTTTTACAAAATAGCTGGAGAAGAAAGTCAACCAAGAAAATAAAAATACCTTCGTGAACAAATGTAGCTGGTAGGTATATTATCAAGCGTGTATTGTATTTCTATGTAGGTATTACTTCTCTCAAATAAACTTGAAAAGTACAATTAATTGAGTAAGTATATAATGTAGATCTTGTAATTAAAAACACTTTTACCCCCCCCCCCCACCCATTTTAAAATAAAAGTTGTGTTTAGGGGGATAAATTAAATCAAGTATTAAAATTAGGATGAAAGATAAATGCATTTTTGAAACGGTTCTATTTCTCATATTTGGGTAGGGCCGAGGGGCGAGGGGTGGTAAAATCCGTTCTCAGTTTTGATTCGGTCATATGGATTATTAATTAGGTCTCTGTATAAGCTCTTCTGTGTGAAATGTTCCCGTAAATTATTATTTTAAGCCATGAGAAATAGCAAGTGGCTATTTATGGCAAGTTTTTTTTTAATACAGATACAAAAATAAGTTAACTTATATCAATATTTGCCAAACTGCAAAACAGTGGTTTATTGTAACGTTGATGATGGTGTGAAATACCGATGTATCTAATCTCATCATACTATAGGTAGTGGTAGGTACCAGCTGCGTAGGGTTCTAAAAAATCGATTCCTATCGAGTTACCTTTTTGATTAAGGACGATTAAAAATAGGTCTAATCTGACATAATGCAGCAAAAAATATTAGTCCCGGATCTCCTTTTACAGAAATCCACTCTTCGTCACTGGTAGGTGAATGCGATTTTGAACCATAAAAACAGTGGAAATGTTTTTGGGATATTACTACCCTCAATTCTCTCAAGTCTTTTGAAGGTTTACTCGTCGTGAGTTCATTCCATGATTCGTTTTTTTTTTCATAAATTGATACCAAGACGAAAATGTAATCCGCCTAATGCTACTGGAGAATATTGAAGCATATAATAAAATATTGCTATGTATGAGTTTTGTGATTTTGCTACAGACCTTTCATTACCTAGACAAGTCTCATAGTTTATGCATGGATATATTCAAGCTTAACACTGACACTAGCTGGGAAAGTTGACACATGTTTAACACCCGGTAAAGTACCTCAGTCTCTTCCTCTATAATACATCTACCTACATATCTTTCATATGTTCATTCATACATTCATATTTCAGTAATGCGTCTGCCCCAAACAACGGTTAATTATTATTTGCATACCTACCTATTTCTCTCTCTCTCTCTTTGGTTTGCGAAATGATCATTATTCAAATACTCTAGGACTCTCCGCTCCCCCCCTCCCAGGAATATATTTATTCTTAAGATGAGCACTACACAAGTAATGCTCACTAGAGCGAGCTTATCTCTATACAGCTAAATCTTCCAGCTAACCCAAATTCGATTGCCCTTGCCGTCATCTCATAGATTTTCCAAAGGGATTTTCCTCTGGAATTTCTTCCCCACAATCTGGTCCATCGTTTTCATATGGCGTACCATTTATGAATGAGGTGCCTATATGATGTGGCCAGTTCGTGTCCTACTCAAGAATGCCAAATGCCCATATATAGTTTGCGAGCTAGGTCAAAGGTGGGCTGCCTTATTGGAGGATTTTGGGAACAAAGCTATATTTGCTATTTATAGTACCTAAGTGACGCATTTTTTTATCGTGGATGTTTCTCACGGTTGTATACTCTTCTATTCCTTATATTATGACATCTAGGCCATTTAAACATTTAATATAAATTTAACAATCTATGTTCGAGAGTTCTATTAAAGTTCATTGCCCAACTATGACGTCACGGTAATTTCCCACGGCATTAAGTTTCACAAACGCATGAATAATCGCATAATAAAATGGTAAAAAAGCATATTTTTCTATTTTTTGTGGTTAATTCCGATTCAATAAAAAAAAAAATATTCTCTAAATTTTAAAGCATATTATTAGCAAGAAAAACATATCTCCGCAACTTTCGGGAAACGAGTTTCTGTCTTTGGGAAAAAAGATCAGAGGTGTTTTTCACAATTTTGGTTTTGAGAAATCTATACAAGAAATAAAAAATCTTTTACGGTTATTCCCTAGATACACGTTCAATATATCTACTCTATTTATTTTCCAAAGCATATTTAGTAACGGTTGTCGATATCTAAGGTCTCCCGTTTTAATATATATATTGGCAGCAGGATGTGGTGGAATGGGTGAACGTTGCTCTTGAGCATAAAGTGATCACTTAAGCCAGCCAAAGCCGACTCGTAAGCGTCGGAACATCCATCCTGCTCCCTCCCTAAGGGAGTTTGCATAATAAAATTATGTAAATGTTGATATCTCCCGCCTGCGTTGAGGAAAATTCTCAATGTATGCCATTCGCAAGATGCAGACAAAAATCCAGTTAATACCTAAATAATTTAGGTATATCCCTCTCATATATACATTTTTTTTTTCAGTTGTTTTTTGAATTCAGAAAATTTGTTAATTGTATTTTGATGCATCAGTCAACAACTCCTGCAAATTGTGGGAAAAGCGAGAAAGTAAGAGGAAGTATAGCAGGGAGCAGGGGCGTCATGATTATATGTACATTATATTACATTTTCCAAAATACGAGTAGATGTACTGCGACCAGCATGACAATGAATGAAATTGACAAATGCATATTATTTGTTGATTGTTCCTTTTCACGACAACGACAAATTGGCGGGTGTCACGAGGGAAACCGACGATACGATCAAAATGTTACAAAATTATGCCACAAGGTTATTTTAATCGTATTCGTATACACAATTCATATGTAAACATTTACCTCAGTTTACCCCCTTTGCTCATCATAGCCAAGCATCTCACCTTACTATAAGTACGAATACATATATGCTCTAACAAGCCGAAGGACATCAGGGTGGTAAGGACATGTTTTGAGGAATCATGGGCTAGCTGGATTTTTTTTAGAATTAACTCTTGTTTTCCAAGGCTTGAGCTGGATAACATCTGACTTACGATCTGGATTTCTTTTCCAACGCCCTTTCATACGATACCATACATGACCCCGCACGACCCTTGGATGCCCCCGAAACTCTTTACAATCTTTTTTGATCTTTGGAGAAAACTGATCCATTTTGGCACAGAATCTTATTTTCAGCGAGTTTACGTAGATACGTTTTCAAAGTTTCAGCTCTCTAAGTAGTCAGGAAGTGTTTGAGAGAAAAAAAAAAGACCGATTACAAGATTTGCGCACAGACAAAAAAATCTAGGAAAAACACCACAGTGAAGTTAAATAAAGTCTTGTAAAGATCACGATAATTCTCTTATGGATCCAAATGTGGGTGGGTAATGTGTGTGGAAGAGCAGACACAGGGATTAGGTATATGTTTGCTTGCTGGTGGTTCGATTGATAGTTTGGTCTCTGTAGTCCTTAATTAAAAAGGAACAAAAAAGCTAAATGTAACTAGAGGAACACATAGGTCCCTACTATATAATTGTCCATACATTCAGGTAGGGTAAAGTAGACGTGTTCAAGGTGGTTCAAGGCCCTTGATGGAGCACAGGACAGATTTATTCACCCCTGCAGGTTGATTTATCACCATCCCACCCAATAGCAACATGACTAATTTTAAATTGTACACGTATCGAACGAACACCCCGTCCCGTTTGCATCCCTCAATACCCCCTGTCATAGGTTTACAGTTCCTAGTAAACACTGACTTCGTTCTTTCTATATCTACCCCTATCTATAGATAGGTTATTGGTCACCTAACCTACCCTAACCGATAGGGTTATCAGAAAACAATGATATTTCTAAAACATATTTCAGCTAAATTTGTCTAGAAAACGGAGACGTGGATTTCACTTAGAGTTTCTTCACTTAGAGTTCTTGGTGTGATTGTTGATAGTAGCCTGTCAATGGCTGACCAGATCGGTGCCACGGTTAGGAATGGTTTCTTTCACTTAAGACAAATCAAATATGTTAAACGTTGTCTCACAAAAGATAGTCTTAAGACATTGGTCAATGCTTTTGTAATATCTAGATTAGATTATTGTAACATTATATATACTAGACTGCCGGGTGTACAGGTGAGTCGGTTGCAATGCCTCTTGAACGCCTCCGCTAGACTCATTATGGATGGTAATAAATATTGTAGAATAACTCCGCTACTCAGGGAACTACACTGGCTTCCAGTGTGTGCCAGAACTGAATACAAAGTATGCGTGTTGGTATATAAGGCTATCCATGGTGAGTCGCCCCACTATATTAAAGAAATGTGTGTGAAAAAGAATATGGGCTGGAGGCATCGGACACTGAGGTCGGCTATGAGTCTAGCACATGAACTAGAAGAGCCGCGGAGGGCTGTTTCTACGGGTTATGGTGACCGTGCATTCTGTGCAGCGGGCCCAAGCCTGTGGAATGCCCTTCCACTCGATGTTAGGTGTGCCAAAAGCCTGGAGGAGTTCAGGAGGTTGCTAAAGACTCACCTTTTTGTGCATACCTACGGGTCAGTCACTGGTTAGCCAATGATAGGTCAAGTTAGCCGAAACTGATTAAATTAATTCATTTTTATTATTTTGTTTTGTGACGATCCTATGTGGTGATTTAATTATCATTTTTACTGTTTCTGACGATCCTATATGGTGAAAAGAAAAATGTACGGTGCCCTTGGGGCGATTTTATCGCTAAACGGCGCCTAAAGTTGTCCGATTATTATTATTATTAAACAATAGATGTTCATTATCTGATAATACTGAATCATAAATATGTACCTAATATGTAATATTGGGTATACTCGTATTTAGTATTTACTCAGTTATTGGGATTTGGGATATACAGTAATGGTATAGTTGTGAAGTAAGCGAAGAAGGTACCTACCTAAAGGAAAATATTCAAGAGACAAAATATTCTTTTGTTTGTAATATCGCGAAAAAAAAAACCTTAATGCTGGTATTAGTGTAGACATAGTGTAGCCATAGAATAATAATTGAGTGTAGCTAATAAATTTAAATAGGTATTTGCTAGGCTACCCAAAGGTCTCGAAAACCAGAGAAAATGGGGCTCTTAAAATAAAGCTTAGGTATGTCAGTAATATGGATATTCATTTAAAAGTGTTTTTTATTCACTTATTTAATCGTGCATGACTCTCACACAATTTATATTAAAATAATTACGTTTTCGTCACAATGAATCGTGGTATAAAATTTAACATGTAGTGAAATTGGTTTAAAAAAGCAATTAAGTTAAAAGTTTGCAACCCTTTGTGTGCAGAGCAGCGTGCAACGTTCCTGCAGTTGGCCGCGGGGACATTATTTTTGGCACGCCAATTTATATGGCGGGATTGAGAGAAAACCACGTAACGCCACTGGAAATATAAACATATGCCTATGTTCTATATTATCATAGTGTATTTTTATGAAAAAATCAATAGAAATTACAAACAAGGATGATTTATTAATTATCCATCACTCTTTTAGACGTAGGTAAGTTATACTTATTTACTGTCAATCAAATTAATGCAAATACTTATTATAGAATACGTACAGTCTGTTAAGAAAGATATGGTTTTGAATGAAGGAACTCATGTAGCGTTTTGGCGACCACAATGGCAACCTTTATAGAATTTAAAAATATATTTAAATAAATAAAAAAAAAACAAAATTGTAGATCCAAACTTATAAGAGACCACCTTTTTCTTGATAGACTGCATCTACTATGGTTTCTTGTAGATTCTCCATTTCGTACAAATTTTTAACAAAGTTCATTTATAACCATACAGTTATGCAATATGCATATCCAGTACAAATTTCACATACGCGTTTCATGTAAGTACATGTATTTTATATTTTTAATTGTATTAATTAGGTATGAATAATTATAATAACATGGGGATTCATGGGCGTCGCCAACCTCGGAGCTAGAGGGGGGCACAAAAATTGATAAAATTGATACAGCACAAAAAGAACGTACCTATGTATATAGCCCCGCCGGCGTTTTTTTTGGGACAGAATGAAATAGGTCGCGATATAGTTTGATTTATTTTCTGATAGGAATTGGTATAAAAATCGTATCAAAAATAGCGCCGCAGACGTGATGTGCCTGGTGTCTTTCTATAGCAGACACGGTTATAGTAATCTAAGAAGCAAACGAACGTGTATGCAGCGCCGCAGGTGAATTTTTTTCTAGACATCTAGACAGCACGTATAACAAAAGGTCGTGATATACCTACCTATATTAATCGTAGTTTCCTTTTCGCGAAAAATACCTTCTTATGTATGTAGGGGTAAAGAATACATGTAATATGTAAAGGCATAGGTATTAGTGCCACAGCCACATTTCTATATGAAACAAATTGGCTTTTGATGAATTTCATACTAATTTTAGAAAATTAATAATATGATGAGAAAACGTGTGGTTATAATGCGTGATTTTTTGAGATTTCATCATTTAGTATGAAATAAAGTACATATAAGGGTGTAAGTACCTATTCCAGTCTCTAGGACTCTAGGAGATAGCTCCCCTCTGACCGACGCCCATGTGCAGACATAATTTTATAAGGACGTGAGTAATTTTCATTAATTAGTGTAAAATTAACAAAAATAATAGTTTCGTTTTAATTTTCAGACTGTGCTTAATGCACTGAATAATAACGCTGACTCATATTAAAATCGCTAACTATCTTTCATGTTACTATTTTAATGCACCGTACAAAATAAAGCTTAATTACATGAGGACCGCTAATATATGATAATTAATTATTGTGACAGAAAATTAATTGTGACAAAACCTCCAAATTAGGGACGATTTTCCTAACGAACAATTTATTTATTTATGGTTTTAATTTTCCAACTATATATCTACTATTATTCATAAGTAATTGTTTATTGTTGGTTCGATATATCAATATTTTTTTATACTTAGGTACATATATGTATATCCAAGAAGGCTTAAAGAAGGTCCCTAGCAGAGCAGGCATAAATAAATATTGTTCGTCTTCCTGACTTACTACAGGTAAAGCTGATTACCCGAGAACATACAAAGGAATGCAAGCAGAACAAAATACCTACATATATAGTATTCTGGATCATCATCATCATCAGCCTTCCCTCGTCCAGTGCTGAACATAGGCCTCCCTTTCTGACTTCCACACTTCCCTGTCCATCGCCTTTCTGTGCCACTGCTGTCCTGCCACCTTTCTGATGTCATCAGACCATCTCGCCTGTGGTCTGCCTGGATGTCTGTAGCCGGTTCTCGGTCGCCATTCAAGGGTTCGCTTGGTCCATCTATCATCCGTAGTTCTTGTGATGTGACCAGCCCAATTCCATTTTAATGATGCCGTTCTATGTGCTACATCCGTGTATAGTATTCTAGATAATCTGTGATAATGAGTCTTTAGTCTATTCACAGTAGGTACTTATTTGTAAAATAAATAAATTCACGAAAATGTCACACACAGAGAAAATTAAATTCCTTTACAAAAGTGTATAAAATTAGGAATATGTCCGCCTTTTGGCACACGATTGTTTTATTTTTGTAATTATAATGCATTTTTGTTTTAGCCAATAAAGATTTATTTATTTTATTTTTTAAGGGTATGCATATTGACATTTCAAAAATTTCTGAAAACGGGAGACCTTAGATATCAACAACCTCACTAAATATGCTTTGGAAAAAATAGGGTAGATACATTGAACCTTTATCTAGGGAATAACCGTAAAAGATTTTTTATATCATTTCGTTTATTTATACCAATTGTGAAAAACACCTCTGATCTTTTCTCTGAAAGACTGAAACTCGTTTCCCGAAAGACGCGGATTTTTTTGTATTAATAATACGCATTAAAATCGAGAGAATTAGGTACCTACCGTAAAAGTTTTTTGATTGAAGCGAAATTAACTCCAAAAATGGAAAAAAAATATTTTTACCATATAATCATGCGATTGTTCATGCGATTTGAAACTTAATTCCGTGGGAAATGATGAAATGATAAACCCAGATTAATTATATATATTTTTTTTATATATATATATATATATATATATATATATAAATTAAACGAATAATTTAAAAGTATTTGTACATACAAAATAGCAGCAAATATAATGCCAAAATATACTTAGTATATTTGTATTGATAATAAATAATCCAAAGTAATGTTTACATGTCATACTGATTGAATTTAACAATGACCACCCTTCAAATCGGGTGTCCAAACATCACAATTCGTTGACTCGACAATCTGTCCCCTATTGCACCCTCGACTAACAATATAATGCCCCTCTGGTACGGGGATAATGCTATATAGATGAATGGTCACTGCAATTTATTTATTAGAGGACTGGCTGCAATCTCCTCACAAATCCAACTGGTACGATAATTGGATAGAACGGAATCATCTCGCTTCGAAGGGCTTTATATTCTCTTAACGGTTGAACAAGATCATGCATTGTGATTTTGACCGTTAGTTTTACTCTTGCAAGAAATATTTTTACACAGCATTTTGCACTAATGCACAATAATATTGTTATTACGGAGCCATTGAATTTCTCGATGGAAAGTTGTAGGGTATTCTGGATTTCTTTCATTCTAAACGTTTTTTGGGGTGCTGAATCCGAATCCGAGGTTTGCCAACAAAATTTCGTGACGGAACAGCAAAAATTTCCATTTTTGGAGAATTCTGGACTTGAACATGAAAACTATAGACTTTTTGTAGATTACCTTTTTAGCAGAAGGAAAGTAGGTACACAAAATTTCCTACAAATTTTGTTTAAACATTTTTTCTCTAAAATAAATGGCAGCGGAGCTGTCACGCTCCAAAAACTGGCCAAATTTTCTTGTTATTTTAAATTGTGAGAATGGAAAATGTATGGCGAAAGTTCATCTTGTCATCTTTATAAACAAATTTTAATAATTTACTCTTTAAATTTATGAGACACATTTCACCTCTCTGAAATCAGTTAACATGAAGAGAGTCTTCAGGATTAATTTTATTTCAAAATATAGTGAAATGTTTAAGCTAAAAAAATATTTTTTTTTTGTTGAAAACTTTCGTTATGTTTACTGATTCCAACAAGGTATAGTATAACTCATAAATTTAAAGAATAATTAAATTTGGCTAAAATTTGGTTATGATTGAAACAAGGTGAGCTTTCTCCATACATTTTCGATTCTCGTAAAATGATGTAAAAAAATACTAAAATATGGCCATTTTATGGACCTTGATAGCTCCGTTGCCATTCAATTTATAAATTTTATGTTCTTTCATTCTTATAAAAATATAACCTACAAAAAGTTAATAGTTTTCAAGTTCATATGCAGAACTTGCCAGAATATGGATATATTCGCCATTTTTAGCCATGTTCCGTCAGGAAATCTGTTGGCAAACCTCGGATTCGGATTTAGCACCCCACCAAAAGACGTTTAGAATGAAATAAATCCGGACTATCCCGCAACTTTCCATCGAGAAACTGCATAGAGTTTAATTCGACTGGATTATACTCGTACATATATCGACGGCCTTGATTAATGTAACTCTTGAACTAAATCGAGCCGACATCGGCGGAAGAACTAACGGCTGAAATAATTTTTTTCTTCAGTACTCGAAGTCGTAACAAGAATTTACGTACATTCTAAATCTCACATATTGGTTTTCTCCAACAGACTTGACTTGTTATTGCATCAAAATCAATTAAACTCAATTCATTATTGTTCAAACTGGCCCCTTCATCTACATATATTCTACATGGAAGCATATCACGCATTTTATCGTTCTGTGATACATTCGAGGATACTTCGTATGCAATAGAACTCATAGGTTGGAAATTCAGACACAAACGATTTGTAATCTGGAAATTGAACGTAGATAGGTACTTCACTTCCCTTTCGAGTGTTTTGCAGTAAAGGGCAAATTACTATTGGGTCTATTATTAAAAACATGAAATCATAGGTATATGAAACATGAAATCATTGGATTATCTTTGGGGATTTATAATGCACTATAATAGTAAAACAATTATACCCAGGATTAGGTGGATTTAGGTAGATAAGTGTCTTATGTTAAAAAATTATTTTTTATAATTCGTCATTAATCTGAAGTGCAAATGTTGAAACAATTGTTTTGTTTGTAACAATGTAATGTATAAAAGTAGATTGTTTATAATACGTCCTATATGCGCTTCGTATACCTATGCAGAAAATCCTTGGTAAAGTTGAGATTTTCTATTAAATACGTACATATAGTGGTTTGTGATTTGATCCAGGAATCGCGTTCAGAACTAATTATTTATATGTAACTTTCACAAAGGAAAAGGAGAGACAAAGAAACCAAAATAGATTTGGATTCCGATAATTTGACACAATAGAAGTAGATTTCAATAATTAAATACGTATGTGTATTATACGACGTATGGTAGAATGAATTCTAGGAATAGGTATAACATATTATAGTCATCCCATACGTTAGTTATGTGAATAAAATAATAAGAGCAGCCTATAATTTTGCAGCTGGAATGGAGAATGAAAGCGGAACGCAAAAGCTTAGACGGCTGGTTTTATTACTTGAGATCATCTCATCTCAGATTACCTTACCTTGCCATTCTTACCTTACCTTACCTCAGATTAACTTACTTTTTTACTTTATTTTACTTGATCTTGTTTTGGTTTATTTTATTTTGTTTTAATCTGTTTTATCTTATTTTGTGCTGTTTTATGATTGTTGCACATTTGAGGGATTGACAAATACAGGTTGCACCTAGGCAATTCTGGCGTAAACTGTTTTGTATGCTATATATTGAAAAAAAAAATGGTAAAGGTGGAATAAAGCATATAGGATAATATAAAGCATACATTGCATTCACACTTGCAACACATAGCTAATAATGTTTGTAGCGTTTGGTTCGAGTATCCCAATAGTGGATACCTATCTATCCATAAAACCTTTCCACACGTTCACACAGAAACTTCAGTGAAAAGAAAATCGTTGGAGAATTTAATTGTGAAATTCCAAAGAAACACCTATTATTTTCAAACCTATATCAGTTATAGTAGTGCGAGTATGTAAGTACCTACTGTATAGTCGCAGTTTAGTACTTATAACTTTTTTCTATTCTTTCTCGTCTTATCATTTCATTTCACCCCCCAAGTCTTTCATTTCATTCCTTTGTGTAATTTTGACGTGACTCGCTTCGAATGTCTACTATAGACTTTTATTTTTTCTTGTTATTTTGAAGGTAGAAATGTCTTATTTATGGCTTTAATCAGAATCCCATGGATTAGTCCATTGTTTCACGTCTAATGATAAAAATTGGATTGTAAATTCGGTTCACTTAACATCTCGTTATTGAATTGTGAAATGGAAGCGAGACAATTTTACTGTGAATGTTTTTTACGAGAGATTTTAAAACGTGGATCTAAAAAAAGTAACACTTTTTAGTGTGATGAAATAACAGGTAGGGTAATGAATGACTTTTGCAGTAATACATTAGTTTATAGTGCCTAAGATTGCTGCATCCAAATAAATATTATGATTAGGTATATGCTTTTATTTAATATATAATAAATATGCTGGTTAATTTAAGATTGTCGAGAGGTGAGGTACTGATCCTGGGTCAAATGTAATTATATGTAATTACAATAATACCTAACACTCTCAATCTACCAACTTAGCTGAAGCCTGCTTCATTTCACTAATTCAATCAACTAAGGCAATGGACGAATAGACCTTGCTGGGTCATGATTTGGAAATACTTAATGCCTTGAAGCAGTCGTATCTGACGCACCAAAAAGCTCTCGAAAATACCAGATTTGGTGGGGATGGAAATGCTTTTCTTGTAGGTATAGGCATTGTATATAAAACATGTAATTAGTTAAATTAGTATTTGGTTTCTGTGTAGGCACCTTTGTTGTGTGATACAAAAAAATCTTTTTCTTTGCAAAATATTCGATCTTCAAATGCCTTCCAAACTAAGCATTACGGTTTGAATTCAATATTTAGGTGTTTTAAGTCAGAACCTATTGAATGTACAACACATTACTGCACTTTATTCTGGCTACCTAGCTTATGTTCTTGGGAAACCACATCAGCTTTTATAAGTCGCGTATTTTACTTCTGATACCACATATTAATTATTCTCAGCGATTCATTTGCGTATTCGACAATTTTACTAATAGTCCAAGAGCCCATCGTTGAAATCATGACGGATGTGTTTTTTGATCGAAATGTGGTTTAAAAGAATGTTTAGACATAATATAATACATTGCCATAGGGTTGCCTAGCAAAATCTTGCCGCGAGTACCTTTACCATGATGATTATTGACACCAATTTTGAAGCGAATTGCACCCATCTGTTTTTTAAGTAAAATTAGCACCATCGGAAAGAGGACGATTTGAAGATATAGAAAAACATGGGTTGCCTGTCCTCAGTCTGCCGCAACCCTAGGCAACCCAGGCTCAAAGATGCCATTTTTCGAAGTAAAATGCACCCATCTGTTTTTTACACGAGTGACACATCAAATTGAAGCTACTGTCTTCCTCGATACGATGGAATAGGGTTGCCTCCCTAAAACCTGCCGCAAATTAGGGTTGCCTGCATTTGAATGGTGATATTTGAATGATGATGACCTGGTTAAAATGTGGTGGCATATCCAGGAAAATACTATATTTGCTTTTCTTGTAATCATTTTTTATGTTTTTTGGGGTGCTGAATCCAAATTTCAACTTTTTGAGCTCTTAACTATGATGGTTTTCGCGAAAAATGCAAAAAACAGAGAGAAAAGTGTTTTTCTTCGAGACTTTTTTTGTAACTCGAAAAGGATGCACTTTAGAGAAATGAATGTTAGGAGAAAAATAATCTGCGTTAAATTTTCTATAAATTATTATACGTTGTATTTTTTTGTCAGACGAATGGTTTTGGAGCTAGAGCGCTTTAAAAGTTTAAAAAAATCTTAAAATTGTTCCAATCTTGTAGTTTCTTCAGTTTTCTGCCTACAGTAAAAAATATGTTAATCTTTAAATAATAAAAAGTAAAAGAAAAATTAATTTTCTACGATTATGTCTTTGGGTTCATTTCGCTCAGATGCACCATTTAAGAGATAAAGGGCATCGAATTTGGATATTATTGAATGAAAATGAGATTTCATAATGTATAAAGTTGTATTAGTGTTATCTGTATATGACATCGCTACTCATACATACATACTAATACAGACGCATTCGTGTTATCACAAGTCGGTAAAATAGCAAATAATGTGAAGACTGTGACACTATGTTAAAAATGTATTATCATTTGAGAGTCATTTGTTAAATTATGATGAAAATAAAATAACCCTTTTAAAAAAAATCGTGAAATAATAGCGTTTGTTTCAATTCACGTGTAATATTGTATCCCGAGCATATTTATTATATAAAGGGAACATGAAGGTGTGATAAAAAAATACTGCGAATAAATAAAATTATTATTAATTTTATGGATGTTAATTATGGATGAAAAAAAATAAAACTGAGGAATTGGGGGGGGGGGGGGGGTTAGAATTTTACTCGGCTCGGCTGCGGGTGGAGCCGTGCGCGATATGCATATTTTCGCGCTTGTCTATTTTTAGCTATTCTTCCAGTACGCTTGTAGCAACTTTGGTGGTAATATTTACTATAGGTACTTGGCATCACCCGCAGCCGAGTGAAAAAAGTTATAGCAAAATGACAGTGGCCTGTCAAACTTGAAAAACTCTTTTAATAACTCGGTAATATTAACTGTAGGTACTTGGCATCACCCGCAGCCGAGTGAAAAAAGTTTTAAAGTTAATAACATTTTTCACTTGCAGCCGAGTGAAAAAAAAAGTTTTAAAGTTAATAACATTTTTCACTCGGCTGCGGGTGCGGGTGGTATCGCGCACGGCTCCACCCGCAGCCGAGCCGAGTAAAATTCTAACCCCCCCCCCCCAATTCCTCAGTTTTATTTTTTTTCATCCATAATTAACATCCATAAAATTAATAATAATTTTATTTATTGCAGTATTTTTTATCACACCTTCATGTTCCCTTTATATAATAAATATGCTCGGGATACAATATTACACGTGAATTGAAACAAACGCTATTATTTCACGATTTTTTTTAAAAGGGTTATTTTATTTTCATCATAATTTAACAAATGACTCTCAAATGATAATACATTTTTAACATAGTGTCACAGTCTTCACATTATTTGCTATTTTACCGACTTGTGATAACACGAATGCGTCTGTATTAGTATGTATGTATGAGTAGCGATGTCATATACAGATAACACTAATACAACTTTATACATTATGAAATCTCATTTTCATTCAATAATATCCAAATTCGATGCCCTTTATCTCTTAAATGGTGCATCTGAGCGAAATGAACCCAAAGACATAATCGTAGAAAATTAATTTTTCTTTTACTTTTTATTATTTAAAGATTAACATATTTTTTACTGTAGGCAGAAAACTGAAGAAACTACAAGATTGGAACAATTTTAAGATTTTTTTAAACTTTTAAAGCGCTCTAGCTCCAAAACCATTCGTCTGACAAAAAAATACAACGTATAATAATTTATAGAAAATTTAACGCAGATTATTTTTCTCCTAACATTCATTTCTCTAAAGTGCATCCTTTTCGAGTTACAAAAAAAGTCTCGAAGAAAAACACTTTTCTCTCTGTTTTTTGCATTTTTCGCGAAAACCATCATAGTTAAGAGCTCAAAAAGTTGAAATTTGGATTCAGCACCCCAAAAAACATAAAAAATGATTACAAGAAAAGCAAATATAGTATTTTCCTGGATATGCCACCACATTTTAACCAGGTCATCATCATTCAAATATCACCATTCAAATGCAGGCAACCCTAATTTGCGGCAGGTTTTAGGGAGGCAACCCTATTCCATCGTATCGAGGAAGACAGTAGCTTCAATTTGATGTGTCACTCGTGTAAAAAACAGATGGGTTCATTTTACTTCGAAAAATGGCATCTTTGAGCCTGGGTTGCCTAGGGTTGCGGCAGACTGAGGACAGGCAACCCATGTTTTTCTATATCTTCAAATCGTCCTCTTTCCGATGGTGCTAATTTTACTTAAAAAACAGATGGGTGCAATTCGCTTCAAAATTGGTGTCAATAATCATCATGGTAAAGGTACTCGCGGCAAGATTTTGCTAGGCAACCCTATGGCAATGTATTATATTATGTCTAAACATTCTTTTAAACCACATTTCGATCAAAAAACACATCCGTCATGATTTCAACGATGGGCTCTTGGACTATAAAAGCACAACTGAATTGAAACATAACTGAAACGCTCAAAATAGTGGTTGCAATTATTATACAATAGCATTTGAGTATAAAACGTAATATAAAAGTGAATAGGTACAACATTATCATGAGCACAGTGGAGTTATTGATGTGAATGAATGTAACACCCAGTATGTTATAATATTATGCCTCTCTGAATAAAGTGACTCTAGTAGTTGAGAGAGAAACAAATTGCCGTGATAATTCACAAAAATATTGTCGGTCTCATATTGAGACTGGGACATAGATGCTCGGGGTGAATTTTCAGAATCAAAGCATTGTATGAGTTTGGAAGGACAACTAGAACGATGAATTATTGCAAGATGACTGCTGTGATTGACCTGTAGACACTCGTAAGAGGAAGTCTGATAGGGAGAAGTTTATCGGTATATGGTTTTGCGAGACGTCGAGTCGCTCCGAATGGAGGAAAAGATAGGATAAAAAAATGGTACTAATATTTTTTTTTTTGAAAAAGAAAAATATGTTGATTTATGTAGGTACGGGGAACTGTTATATAAGCCAAAAACGCATATCAGATGCTGGATGGTGTTGGATCTCTACATGATTGAACTATGGTTTCTTTCACATTATGGACAATTTTAATAGGGATGTTTTTAAGTTACGTTTGTGTACAATTTGCTGTAATATCTTAATATTAGTTAGCTATAGATTGTGCTGATAAAATATCGCACGTTCGGGAAATATTTGTAAGAGGAACGGTGTCCGTCTGCTGAAAATAAAACGTCCATTGTGCCGGCCATTTCGTATAATATCGCAAATAGTCCTGAATATTTCCAGAGACATATAATATTACAGTAACGCCAGTGTGTTAAACTTTCCTGAAATATGTTCATACAGGCTGTTACCTGAAAAATTATTGTATACATGAGCTTTAGTGTGGTCGTTTAGTTCTTGGAAATGTCCAACGCTTGTTAAACACAGCACTGATATGAAATACAACGTCGAGGTGTAATATGAAATATCATTATGTTTGAATAAATTTACCTAAAGATATAAATTACATTAGAGGTACGAGTATGTTGCATATGTACTATTGAATTTTATTCATTACTTACATATTTTGCTTGTATGTTCTTTTACAAGTATAATTAAAAATAATTAGTTAAAAAAGAGTGACAGGGTTTTACAGTAATTACAACAACTTGTCGTCAACGCTTCGTTCTTACATAATTACATAATTATTTAAAATTAATTTTCATGCTGTAGTAGTCCTTGTAGATAAACAGGTAAACGAAAAAATATTATGACTCATAAAAAATATGCTCTAGCTAGGGATATATTATGACCATTGACCACAATATATAATACTGAATAACTGTTTAAGTATTCGATAGTTTCATTTTTACTTTTGGGTAATTTTAGATAGCCGGTATAAAGTACCTACCAGTATTGAATGAAATATTTTCACCATAGTTGTAAGAATAAGTTTCATTTAACGTAGAAAATAAGAAATTAACTTAAGATAAAGCATTGGTACCTGTTCGTTTGGGGGTTCATCCAATATCGTTAAAAGTTCACCCCCTCCGTATTTCTAAATCTCCTCTTTACCTATAACTCTAATAATATACTTCTACAATCTTTTGACTCTGTTTGTGTTCATCCCTTATTTTCTTATTATTTTTTTGCCTCCTTATCTCGAGGTAAAGGAATTGTGTTGCTGTAATCGAGAATAAATTGGATAATCACCAAGGAGCTGATAGAGAATAGACAAACGACCGAGTCTTAATAGCATCCTAGATAACATGCCCAAGTTTATGGTTGTCTATGTAATTGGTTGGTTCTGTTCTAAGTAGTTCGCGACGTTATCTACAGAAGATAAGTTTTCTTGTGGTAGGCTAAATAAATAGAATCTCTCAATACCTATAAGTTAGTTTTATCAGACGAAATTAATAATGACTCGACATTTTCTTACGAAAATCTTTATCTATAAAAAATGCCGAAAGAAATAATTATTTTTCTAATACTACTTATACTAGTTATATCTGAGAATTTAGATTGTTTGATTATTCATCGGAAGAATTACAAGCAATCTCTGATGATGCGAAATTCTGGAGATGTTTTGTTTCTTTTCTTCATAAATATGTAAAAATCGAAGGTACCCACCGCAGCGAAAATGATTTTCTCCTCAGTCAATACCACTGTGATACCATCAGATGCAAAACGTTCACTTACACGCGGAAATAAATTGGTTCACTACCGGCAATTTCGCGTCAAAGTTCGTTGACGCCATGACAACATCAAGTATATCGCGTATTGCGTCATTGTGACGTGAAATTGCCGTAAGCGAACCTTAAGAATATGTAGTGTAGACTGTAGATATAAATAAAATAAACTCTTGGATCTAAATTCACAAACATGTATATTTTGGAACGTAATTTTCTCCTAAAGCTACTAAGTGTATTAATTATTATAATACTGTATACATATATTTTTTAATCGATTAGAAATAATCGCATCATTCCTTTGCGCACAATAATTTTCTGAATACTATCTACTGCATTGTTCCGGCAGCACTATTTCCGTCAAACAAATACGCAGATAACATTTTTAATGTAACACGGTATTACTCCAATTATCCAAATAAACATTTAAGTATTTGTTTGAGAAGCGGTAGAAAAGGTTACCTGAATACGATTACTGAAGGACTGTTTTTACTGAATAAAAATAATGTACTAACGTACGATTAGGTTTATAGACAGGGCCGGATCTTACCTAGGTTCAAATGGAGCAAACCACCAGGGCGTAAAGTCTATAAAAGTGTATGAGGGCGCAAACCGTATACAAAATAATGCATAATAATATTCTCAGAGTCTGTACTTACATTGTTTGTAATTCGCGGGGATCGGTACGGTCAAGTAATGAAGACGACCTACAACGCCACACGTCGGACGTTGTAGAAACCACATCTCGCTCCACATCATAATATACATATACAAATGCGTGTTCATGTATGTGTGTTCTCCCTCCTCTAACTGGTGCCTAATACACTGACATTATCGGGTTGATTTCTGCTAAACGCAACCGCAAACATAGAGATAATAGCAGTGACACCCTATATCGTCGTTGGTTTTTTTTAGCTGATTGTTTATATGATATTTTGGTTGCTTGCACCAGTATGAAATTCGTACGTCATTAGAGATGTTTTTGTATTTGAAAGTTGGTACGATTTTTTTCCACTGTCTTTGATTAGTGATGGGTAACCCCAATAATTGAATAATTGAAAGTCGATTATCGCAATAATCGAATGATTCATTCTAATGATTTTTTGTATGGAAGGGGGAAGGGATGACTATAAAAATCCGTTAATATACTGTTAAACCCACGCCAATCCCAAATTATACGATTTACAGGATAAAAAAACATCTGTGTGTATGCCTGCAACATCATCATTGTGCCTTCTAAAAAGAGTTCTTCGAAAGCTGGAGAGATTACGAATTTACGAAGAAGTCGTCATTTATAATTTTTAAATAGGTAGAAGATACACTAACATTAATACCTATTAAATAAATTATCGAGTTGATTGGGAGAAAATCCCGCTTTTGGGTAATTGTAATAAAACAATGACTTGTTGAATAAAAAAGATAATTAGTGATTCGTTATATTTATTTTTTTATTCGTTTTTGATCATTAAAATGATAATCGAATGACATTTGATTATCTTAATAATACCGGTGATCGAATTATTTGATTATTTCATTCTGTCGTCCCAGCACTAGTTATATCGAATGTTGGAAATCGTGCGGCAGCGCAACTCGCAAGTACTCTAATTTTATTTTATGCAATGCGAATGCAATGCGAAGTAATTAAAAATTTGCGATTTAACTATTTGTAAAATAATACTCTTAATATTTTTTCTAACGGGTTGTACGGTGAGAAGACTGTGCTATTGGTTTTTGTCAGTTTTTTGATAATTTCGTTGTGTTTTGGTGTTTGTTGATTTAGGGCGTTCATTTTCTTCTTAGAATCTCTAGAACATTCTATCAAACAATATATTAATCATTTTAGATATTTCTGATAGTTCCAGTTTTAGATAGGTATTTATTTGTTAATGATTTTCTGATATCGAAGTGAAAATTAGTCTAACAAGTATTTTGTGAATAATAATATTTTGTATTTTTCTTGCATACTTAACCAGTCAGAAGTTTTTTTTTAATATTCGTGAAGTAAACGCAATAACGCATTTTGATGGTCAAGATAATTATTTCACCAAACAAGTAAGTAAATTGATATTGACGAATAATTGTTAGATTAATTAATTCGTTTTATTAAGATTGATTTTCAATTCGATATTTGTAAATAAATCATCTACTTGGTGCAGGTTCGAATAATTTTCAATATTGTTTTAATTTCTTGGATTGTTTGTTCATTATTATTATTACAATGTCTTCTCAGCCCAAATAGAAATTATCTGGGGCACAGTTCCGAAAAATCAAGTTGCAAAGAGAAATTGACGAAAAAGTGAAACAAATCCCCATTACCAAATTATTTCCCTGTAATCCAGTCAATGTTGATACATCTTATATTAGTATTCAGACTACTAATTATTCCACTCAAAGTCTTCCATCCTCATCGAAACAAATAGATAATGTTATGGAAACAAATTGCCCTCCTGTACATCCCTGTACATCCCTTCATCAATTTTCTCAGTCTCAGCATAATAGTCCAGAAGCGAGTACATCGCAATCCACATTCCAAAATCTCTGTGATTTTGAAGATCCAGGTAAATGGCCAATGATAAATAGGGATGTTCGCAATTTTATCTTAGAATTTGGGCCTTGTCAGATTACAAACTTTTCATTTCCATATTCTAATGGTCGTCGATTCAACAAAAATTTTTACCATCACAAATTATCCAATGGGGATGTTGTTCACAGGGAGTGGTTGGTATATTCGAAATCGGTTGATAAGGTTTTTTGTTTTTGCTGTAAGTTATTTTTGTCTGAAAATATTTCCTTGGTGACAGGGTTTAATGATTGGAATCATTGTGGTAGGACGTTATCTTACCATGAAAAGTCTCTTACACATTTGAACAATTTTACAGCTTGGAAGGATCTTGTAAAAATGATGGATAGTAACAAAACGGTCGATAGTAGTCTTCAAAGACAACTGAGTCAAGAAATCGAAAAAAACAGGGAAATTTTGAAACGCATTTTGTTGGCTGTCAAATATTTAGGTACTCAGTCTTTAGCATTCCGTGGTAGTTCAGAAGTGCTGTATGATTCTAATAATGGTAATTTTTTGAAATTCGTCGAAAGCATTGCTGAAATAGATCCTGTAATGCGTGATTGTTTGCAAAAAAAAGGCAACGAGTATACTTACTGTAGTAAGACCATTCAAAATGAGTTGATTAGTCTTATTGGTAGGGAAATCAGACAGCACATCTCTTCAAAGATTTTAGAATCTACATACTACTCGATAATTGTTGATTGTACGAGGGATGTCAGTCGTCAAGAGCAACTTACTCTGGTGATTAGGTTTGCTTCGAAAGAAAATAAGGAATTTGTTGTAAGGGAACATTTTGTAGGATTTCTGTGCGCTCCAGATTCAACAGGCGCAGGTTTGACCGAGCTTATTTTGAATCAGATTAGGGAATTGGGCCTTTCAATTGAATTTCTTCGAGGCCAAGGCTATGACAATGGTTCTAACATGAAAGGTAAAAATTTGGGTGTTCAAAAAAGAATTAGGGAAATAGAACCTCGAGCCTTTTTTGTGCCGTGTACATGTCACAGTCTTAATTTAGTAGTCAATGATGCTGTTTGTTCTTCTGTGGATGCAGTCTCCTTTTTTGGTGTTATTCAAACAACATACGTGTTTTTCTCATCTTCTGTAGCCCGCTGGGATACCTTTAAGAGGCATGTTCAAGGTCTGACCTTGAAACCCCTTTGCGAAACTAGGTGGTCAAGTAGAATTAATTCGATCAGACCTTTTAGATTTTATTTAAAGAATATATTGGAGGCCGTCGTTGAAATTGAAGAAGGTGAATTTGATAGGGAGACAATAGAATCCGCTAAAAACATTGGAAGTAATTTACTTAATTTTAAATTTGTTGCTGTTCTTGTCATTTGGTATGACATTCTATCAACAATTGATAGGGCTAGTAAAATTCTTCAGTCCCCGAAACTCAATGTAGAAGCTGCAGTGGAAATTTTAGAGTCCGTAAAACTGTTTTTAGAGGAGTATCGTTCTGAACAAGGTTTCACTAGGGCATTGTCGGTTGCCAAAAATATCGCTGAAGAGGTTGGACTAGATCCCAAATTTCCCGAGTCTTCATCAACTCGAATGAGGATGAAAAAGAGGTTGTTTGAGTACGAATGCGTCGATCATGTTATAGTTGATTTGGAGAAAAAATTTCAAGTAGAATGTTTTTATGTTATTTTGGATAAAGCCATTGGGTCTGTGTCAGAAAGGTTTTTGCAATTGAGGGAGCATAGAAATATATTTCAGGTGTTGTATGACATCAGCAACTTCGTCGACAGTGAAAATTCACGTCAGCTATGCAAAAATGTTGAGAAATCGTTAACCAATGGGAGTAAATCCGATATCAATGGTTTAGAGTTATTTGAAGAACTCAAAAAATTTTCGTCCTTGGTTCCAAAAAATAGTAGTTGTTTGGATTGTTTAAATTTTATTGTCAGTCAAGAGTGGGAACATATTTTTAAAAATTTGTATTTATGTCTTCGGATACTCGTCACTATTCCAGTCTCCGTGGCTGCTGGAGAACGCAGTTTTTCAAAATTAAAGATTATTAAAAGTTATTTGCGTAGTTCCATGTCTCAGGAGAGGTTGGATGGGTTAGCGCTGATGTCAATCGAAAGTGAAATATGTAGGTCTCTTTCTTATGATCATTTGATCAAAAAATTCGCAAGTGCGAAAACTCGAAAGGTCGTTTTTTCTTAACGCGTATTCTTCCATTTTCAAGGGAAGGCATCCGTGTATTATTTTTATCTATTTCGATTGGTTGCTCGCATGGTTGTTCATTATATACGGCATAGCTTTTTATTAAATTATAATTATAAATACGTGCGTATTAAACCTGTACCTATTCATGTTATGTTGAAAGCAACAAAATGATTGCATGTTATTTACTGAATACAGTATAATATATACACATTTTGATGTTTTTGATATTATTCCTGTACAAACCGTTTCATATTCAGTGAAAAACCACGTAGTTGTCTAACGGTACAAATTGCATAGTAGATACATATGTTAAGAGTAGGTAGTGAAGCGTTTAATTGTTGAGTTTTTTCAAATCTATACCGTGCATGCCTGTCTGTCCTCTATACGTTCCTATAGCATACACTATACCTACTAGCTATCTTTGAGCACTGCTTGGTTTTCTACTGAAGGCGGAAATGGAATTTGCCTAACTTAAGATACATTTCGGATCCCGATGTTCGGTATCAGCGTTGCGGTTGTGATGTTACAACGTCGCGTCGGTACCGCCGAGCTCGGAGTTTGTACGACATTGTGACGCCGACGCCGGCACAACAGCAACGTCGACGCCGAACGTCGAGGTCCAGAGGATTAGGCCTTTTGTAATGACAGTTTTTGCATGTACTTATATGTGACCGTTTTCAGTATTTGAAAGTGATTTTAAATACCTATATTTCTAAATGCTTAGTACCTCTCACCCTCAGTCTCTTAAAAGCAACTTGCCGTGTAATATAAAATAATTGATTAGCATTAATTTATATTACACGGCAAGTTAACATTGCTAGCTATGAAACTGGGCTTTTGTAGTATGTAATTATTATTTTAATTTAATTTAAAAATAAATATGTAAGATTAAAAATATTTGCGATATTCTTCCACTTTATTTCGTGTAGTCTTAATAATTTGTTATAAAATTTACACTAATTTACATTAAAAATATATAAATATTATTTTTTGAGTCCGACAACCGTATTTACTATTTTTGTATTGTTTTACTACAATTATGTACCTATTTGAAAATGGTCACATGCCAACTACTGCACTATGGAGAGACTGTCGTTACAATGGGGGATACCTCATATAAAAAAACGAGCCAGTAGTCTTACCTCCTGGGTTGGCATGGAAACAGGCTTAAATATTGAAAATTAAAATTTTAAATTAAAAACATGCGAGGTATCAGGTATCCAACTATTGATTAGGATTTTATCCGCTTTCGCAACTAATTGGCGATGCATTGGAGGTTGGGGGGGGGGGGGGGGCGCAAATTTTCTTCTTGCACCACAGCGCAAAAACTAGTGGATCCGGCCCTGTTTATAGATATAAGCAAAAGGTAATGATGATGAACAATTTTTATAGGATCTAGGTGTACACAGTTCCTAACACTTTCCAGTGGATTCTGCAGTGTGGAATAAATCCTTGGAGCTGGGATCCGGCATCTCTCCGTAGGATACTCACGCTACAAATACTGGGCCAACCTAAAATGTAATATTCATTTTTTGTTCGCTACAAATAAGTTTGGCTCATAGTTGGCACAATACTATAAGTCTGTAGACTTCGTCCCCCTAAAGTCCGTCCAGGCCAGGATCACTTCCCCCTTCAACCCTTCTGATTCTCCAACTATCGTCTCTTGTCTTCTCCCGCCATATACAGGGTGATTGGTTCCGCTGTTCAGATATTTGGAGAGGTGATAGAGGATGAAAAAATATGAAAAAATATATATAGAATATTAAAGATTATTTTTGCCCGTGATGAATTTCTTCTATCTCCTACCATATTTCTCAAAAATGCGAAAAACCCATCGGGTGACCTATTTGAGGGGGGCAGGGGGGAGACGCGGCAAGATTTTTCTAGGCTACTCTGTGGTAAACTATGACCCTGTGCGCAAATCTTCATTTTAATCACAATTCAATTAAATAAAAGTTAGTTAACCTTCTCGCGAATACACTTGGACGTTATTAGATCGGATGCTGTGGTCCCAGTGTCGAAATTTATCTGGTTTTTTCTAACCCAAATTATTGAAAACACATTAAGGCCTTATTCTAGAATGTAAAAATGGACACATAATAGGGCATTTTTTAAAGAAATTTGCTATTTATTAGAAAAATTTACAATTTTTTCCGCAAAAATTATGTTTAATAACAAAATTTTCACTACATTTTAAATCAAAACCCAAGAATTAGAATTATAGTCAAAAGCCCAAATTATTTACTATGATTTGTAGTTGGTTTTGTCAAAATCGAGTCAGTAGTTTAAGAGTTATTAGTAAAAAACCTAAATGAGAAATTTTCATACTCCTCAATTTTCAAAAGGCCATATCTCCAAAATGGTTGATTTTTGGATATGCATCCTCTTAACTTTTTTTCATATTTTTTCATCCTCTATCACCTCTCCAAATATCTGAACAGCGGAACCAATCACTCTGTATATTGGCTGGAGGTTTATTGTGTTATATCTTTTTATTTTCTATTTCTAATATTATTGGCCTTTCGATTTGCAGACAACGCGCAAAGAAATTGATACTCAGTTTCGATTTTAAAGGTTTCGTGTTTCCTTTTGGAACAGGGATTTTCTTATTTGCAAAGTGTTTTGGAAATGTCTACCTTAACTTCTAGATGATGCTAACTAGGGGGAAAACTGTAATAAGCCGTGCTTTATTTAAATACAGTACTGGAAAAATTATTATGGATTTTTTAAAACAGTGGAATTTTTACGAGATTTTCAATATATTTAAGAATTTAACAAGAATATACATTTAT
Organism: Ceraclea dissimilis; assembly: GCA_963576895.1. Lineage (NCBI taxonomy): Eukaryota > Metazoa > Arthropoda > Insecta > Trichoptera > Leptoceridae > Ceraclea > Ceraclea dissimilis. The sequence goes on from OY756360.1 coordinate 6,463,565, forward strand.
TGTTATTATTTTTATTGGAGATTCATTGGGTGTCACATTTTTCACAAATGAAAAAACAAAATCGAAATAAAAAAAAAAACGAAATTAACAAAATTGAAAAACGAAATTCATGAAACTCCAATCACAACAAAGATACAGCTGATCGAGAGACTAATACACGTGTGGTTTCACTCTGAAAAAATTAAAACTCTATGCCAAATTTTGATGGAGAGTATGCCACACATTTTGATAGAAAATATGAAAAATCCATTATAATTTTTCCAGTACTGTACTGTTAGGTTGAACTGAAAATGTAGCTATTTAAGAACAACAAAACATTTTTATACGAAAAATAGAAATAACATTATAAAATCTGCAGATTATGCCAGTTTGAGAGTAAACTGTGTCCAGCTTAATGCTCTATAGGTATAGGTACTCGTATTTTAAAAATGTTAGTCGTTATGAAATAGAGCAACTTTCATGGATGACGCGCATTAACCTGCTGCATTAAAGCAGCTTCCCTATGTCAAGTGCACGCAAGCTGGTATACTCGTAGGATTATGCATTGTCCCATTCACCATTACGGGGAAATACAGCACACTGTTCAATATAATACCTACACAACCTAGAATATAGTAGACACAGTACAGCATACCTATATCTCAATAAGTATCCTTTATTAGGTAAAGGAATATTCACTGAATACTACCATGTACGAGTGCCGAGTACGTATCATGTGCTGTGACTTTTGTGTGAAGCTAGACCAGTAACGTTTTGAAACGTTTAACAACATTATTGCAGCCATGAAAACATGTAGGTTTATATATAACAAGTTATACCTACTGCGTAATTCTGAAAATGAGTGGCAAAAGGAAAATGTTCCTATCGGGTTATGCCAATACCGATCCTCTTAACTTTTAGTTGCCACTCACTAAACTTTGACAGTCTACTCAGCTGTCATCGTGAGTGTTGTGGCGATATTAATTTTATTAATTATTGTATTGTATTGTTTTGACTGATTTAAAGAACAATTGTTTTATGTAAGTTTTAAATTGTGTACGAGGAGTATATTATATGTCTATCGTGTTCTTGTGTTTGTGCTGTTTACGTCTGTTATTACATCCGTGCATTAGCATATATGTAAGTACCGCTTTGTTATCATAATCCGTACCTGGACTGGAGCTAAGGCAACAATATTCGCTGTTAAGCTAGTCCGGTTAATTTTAAGTAGGTATACTTTAAATAAATATAAATGTTTGAAAGTTTAATGCTATGTTGATGACATGGTGACACACCTAATCGTAATTATCTACTATCATATACAAGTATCTTCTACTTAGAACCAATCGAAGTAAATAATCTTAAAGTATAATTGATTATACATACACCATTGTCTCCTGTCCTCCCGTCAATGTGATGATGTGGATACAATTTGGAGAAATTTATCGAAATACAAAAATATCAGTGACAAGAACATTTTGTTCACGTGTAATACAAGTATATAAACATTTAACAATATGGAGATTGTAGTCCAGAGCGAAGGTACAACGTCGGCTACTTTTGAAAGCCTTTCGCAAAAGGAGATTTGATCGTGTTATTAAATCGAATACATATTCTTATATTAAATATTTTTATCGATTATCATAAAATGTAAAATTGAGAGAGTTTCTGGGGGTTGTGTCAGATACACCTGACATTTTTATCAATAGAATGAAGGTATTGTCCGTATCTTCTTTTAAAACCTACTATTTTTTTAAATTAAAAGGACTGCTGACAATTTTCTTCTACTATTATGTGATCTATGGCCAAATATGGAATTTCAGACCAATGTTTTTTCTATAAGCATCATTATCTTCAAATATCAGGTCTAAAGAGATATTTGTATTTAATTCTGTGGAGTTTATGGTGTTTACACTTTATTAATTTAAGTTTTTTTCATGTTTAAATGTTTTGAATTGATTATTACCTATGCATGTTATTTTACACCGTTACAATTTAAGTGCAGTACCTACGAATCGTAAAATGAAACATAGAAACGATGAGTATCTTCTCGATCGTATTATGTAAATTGCAAAGACTTTCTTTGACAAGTAAACATAATATTGTAAAGACTTCAATAACGTACTACAGTTCATTGATTTTATATACAAAATAACAAGGAATGGAATTACTTTGAACCTCATGTTTCATCACTGAGTTCAATTTATATGAAACCAACAAACGAGTAAATACTTGAAGAATGTCTTTTACAAAACATGCGTTTCATTTCGTATCCTACAATATAGTCCAAGAGCCCGCTGCTTAATTTATGACGTATCTGTTTTTTGATCTAAATGCGGTATAAATGATAGCTTACCAATAGGGTATTACATCGCACTAGGGTTGCCTATCAAAATCTTGCCGCAACCCCCCCTGCCCCCCCCCCCCCCCCCGAAAAGGTCCCTCTTCGCGGTTTTTCGCATTTTATAGGAATATGGTAAGAGATAGGAGAATGTTATGTCAATTTTTTCGTAGAACTAGCAGTTTACCCGCAATAGCCGGTCCAAAACCGAAATTCATTTAAAAAACTAAAAAAATGAATTTAAACTAAATTGGTTGAAAATCGATAAGAGCTACAGGAAAATAGTCAAAGAACGAATTAATTACCATAGTCTTAGCTATAAAACGAGCTATAACTTATTTTCATACATCAATTAATTTAGGAGTTATTGCAACAAAACTCAGTGACGAAAATTCTTAAAATTTAGTTTTTCATAAAATAACCAGCGATATAGCGCCGCAGGTCAAATATTTTTTCCATAAAATGTTAGTAATAATGGGTGGAAGAAAGTTAAAGAAAAAAAATAAAAAAAAAATTTTTTTTTTCAAAAAATATCCTGTTTTTCGACCGTCCATTACGGGTAAACTACTAGTCCTATGAAAAAAATGACTTAACATTTTTTATTGAGAATTTAGCAAGGATTATTTTTGTCATTGACTACTTTCTTCTATCTCTTACCATATTCCTACAAAATGCGAAAAACCGCGAAGAGGGACCTTTTCGGGGGGGGGGGGGGGGGGGCAGGGGGGTTGCGGCAAGATTTTGATAGGCAACTCTAGTGCGATGTAAAACCCTATTGGTAAGCTATCGTTTATACCACATTTCTATCAAAAAACAGATACGTCATAAATTAAGCAGCGGGCTCTCGGACTAATACTACCATCCGTATGTCGCATTAATATTTGTCTTCCTCTGCTTCTTTCAATTCTTATTGTCTCTTTCTCATCCTCCTTTTTTCTCTGTGCACCTTCTATAAATAATCGAACGAAATTGTTTCTGTACGGGGAAACAGAGATTCGAAATGAAATCTCTAACAATAGTTGCAATAGTTGATGATTTTGGGAATCTTTCGTGACACCCACCTGGACCCTTGAAGAGTCTTTTTCCAGAGAATTTGTATTTTTAGCGTAATTTATTTTTAATTAGTAAGTGCATTTAATATAATTAATTTTATTAAACACAGCCTCTCAACAATTGAAAGCTTTATACACTAGGTTGTCTTGTAATGTTTCGTATAATTCAAAAACTTACCAATTAACTTTTTGTCATTTAGTTCACTTTTTTGTAAACATTCACAAATTGTCTCCTGAGTCACTTCAATACCTGAGCTCTCACGAACTAAATCTCTGATTCTGATCACTTGAACGCCATACGGTATAATTAATAAACTAAGGTGTTACTAAGAGGTACATACATTTTAATACTAGGAAGTCTAAGAGGTATCAAATATTTCATAGAAGGTTTTTGAAGGACTGCTTTTTGAACATGTTATTTTCTTAAATACACAAGTCCCAATATTGTTTATGGATCGAATATTGAGAATATAAACGTAAAACATATGAGCTAGGGGTAAGATAGGACGTCGTTTATTTGCGATAGCCCTTTAGGTTTATGGCAGATAAGCGATTCGTGTAGGCGATATATTTTATGGGCTAGAGCTTAATACTGTAGAGGCCCTAGTAGCGTTGTATAGTTAGCTTTCGTGTGTAGCCATGCGTGCTACTGTACGACTATACTCAGAGTACTGATACCTTTACTTCCCAGTATTGGACAAACAAAATATTGCTTTCAGACATTGGTACATAAACTAACTAAAAAAAATCTTTCTTCAGAACATCGCTCATTGCAATCGTAAGACATGTCTGAATATTGAAACCTATCCAATAGTCCAAAAAATTGTATCATTAACTGCAGAATACATCGTCAACGCCGGGATTCGAACTAGCATCTCCCGCTTTGGAAACCGGCGAATAATACGTTTATGTCGTGTTTATTAGTGTAAATAACGTATCACGCACATTTCACAGAAAGCTTGAAAAACTTGTGTTGTGAAATGGATCAAAAGTCGGCATCAAGGATTGAACCCGCGCCCGCCGGATTAACAGTCGAGTTCGTTTCCAACCAGTTAGTTTAAGAGATATTTAAAAATACATGAATGTCTGTGTATTTCATATTTCGATATTGTTTAAGGTAGGGGATGAATTTCGGATTTTTAGTGAATTCATTTAGACATAAGAGATTTTTTATTGAAGCCACTGTAATATTAGGGTAGGTAATATTGAGCCCGAGTTACGATTGCATTATTATTATTGGGTAGGTATTGGACAAAAGGGATTCGTGAATTACGAATATATGGCAAATACCTAATGTAATATTGGAAATGTATTGAAAATGGGTGCACAGAATTACTAATCTGTTAATTTGTCATTTACACTACTCTACTGGTAATAAGATAGATACCTACGCTACAATTAAATAAATAATTAATTACTGAGTATACAGGTGGCGTCTATTCTCGACCTTAAATATAATAATTAAAGTTAGGTTTCTTATATAAGGAAGAGAACTATATTAATTTAATAAATACCTAGAATTACCTAAGTTAGTTGAAAGCTTAGTATTAAACATATATAATAGTATTTAAGATTGAAAAGAGTTAAAAGGCAACGGAGTTGGCCAGTACAAAAGCCTGGAAAAACTGGGTGACGACCACATGCTCCATATAGGGAGCGGACGTGAATATGTATGTATTAGCGTGCATCATTCATAATATGTGATACTAAAAAAAGTACAGGATTATTGAAATTGATTGGTTATTAGTTATGAACCTTGATCCGCAAACCAAATAACTTATAACCGTTTTCTGTTACACGGCCATCTACATATCTATGTATTTCCACAGCCCTCAATTACTAATACTGCATTTGCAATTGTTCAAACATAATTATTGAAATAACAAAAAAACATAATAATGTTGGTTGGTAGTACAATCTCAGTTGTAGTCACAGTACTGAGTACACGATAAATTAAAGTTATTTTAATGTGGGGTGAACAAGTGTACCTACACTTTTCATAAATACCCCACAGCGTTATTTTATTTTCAGTGGTATAAAACATTTTATGCGATCCCCTTGTTTATTTATTTATCAATATACGATCATGGAGATCATTGACATTACAATATTATATTTAAATACAATAACTTACAAAACAAAAATAATGTACTAATACTACAGTCGATGAAGCAATTTTGCCAACATTAAATCAGGTAGTCGTGAATTTTTGGTATGTTATGTAGGACAATAAGGTAGTTAAGAATCCAAATTTGCACAATTTTTCTCCCTCCGCCCCCTTCGCCACCTTGAAAAAACCTTAAAAAATCGCCACTTTTTATATACTATGCACTATAACTCAGTTATTTCGCGTTTTAGGTCAAAATTATTTATTTTCTAACACATTTTTAAGATGTTGTCGTTTAATTTGTTGAGTAAATAATATTAATTGAAATTCAACAAAGTTTGTGACATTTGACATTATATGAACTCTCAGTTAGTAGAATTGCCCCCCGACTCACCACTCTTGTTTCATATTTTCCGATTCCATTTTTTTGTATTAGGTACTTATTCCATAATCTAGGTGGGGTTCCTCCCCCCTCCCCCCCTTTTTTAATATACTATACCTATATTAAATAAATAAGCATATAGCCTTTAATATAAACGTTTATGTATATAAACACAACACGAAACTTAGCAGTTTTTGCCACCTCTAGTGGTCCACTGCTTCTATCATTCAGCATACAGCACTATTACTTAATATATAGGTATCACTGTTAACCTCGTATATCTGCGGTAGATACCAGTCCTACTAACTGTTGAAAGTCTGGCGAGCTTATTGCCATTCAAAGACTCCCCAAGAGTTACAAAACATTTCCACTTCTTATAATTGTTGGCCTGCAAGCAAATAAGGATGTCATCGACTAAAGAAAATGAGAAAAAAATATTATGTCACACTATTTACTTACTTACAATAAAACAAAAAAGTAGATGTATTTGGAAAGTCGAAGCACTCAATTATGGTTTCGGGAGTCAAATGTTTTTTCAATTAAATTGTTATGTACCTACTACGCTTTGAATCGTATGACTATTTACATTGATAAGTGCTCGTGTACTTATATAGGTTCACAGTACACACAATAGGTATATACGTATATATTTATAGTGCGTACGTATAAAAATGTAAATATTTATCATATGTATCAATACAAACAAACGATATGTATTTTGGGGAGAGAGATACTAGGAAAGAAATAATATTAAAAGATAACATCTCTGAATTACACAGATAAGCCGAATATACCCAACAACCCTATTGTCAAGAGGAGATGGGATGGGAATGAAAATAAAAACACTGCTCTATTCAATGTACTTATACGTACTTCATTGTAGATTGTAGACCCGCTCGCTATTTCTCATGAAATTGGTTCTAGTTTTTATGTTTGCATTAGGGGTCTAAGTTGCATTTCTTAGAAATAAAAATGAGTGCATTATTTTGTGGTTGACTTCTTTTCCCTTACTTACATTCGGTTAGCGCTCTAGTTGGTTGGAGCGTTGGTCTTCCAAGCCGGAGGAGCAGGGTTCGAGGCCCGTCGCTGTCTCGCAGATCGCTATAAACTGTTCGGGTTTTTTGAAAAATAAAATATTAAATTTTTATTGAACAATTTATATTTAACATGACCAACGCCATTTCTTCGCAATTGTAATTTAACGGAAGAGCAAAATTTATATATTCACGAATGTTTTAAGCACCTGTGTAAACAATTAATGGTTAGTATAAACATTCGCCGGGATTTTGATTCATCACGATTATTGTTACATATTGATGATTTATTTATTTACGCTATTTTAAGAGTATTATCATCGCTTCCCTAGTTCAAAAGTAGGACATCTTGAACACACTATGTTTTGAGATAAATGACATTTAAGTTTTTGGCAATATATAATCATTAATCAAACTGTAATTATCATATATTTTTTCTTCGTGTAATATTTTTCTGGTATTAAATTGGGTGTTTTATCAGATTTTAAAGAAAAAAATATTAAAAACGATTTTTTAGGCTTTAAATTTTAACATGTCCTTGTTTTGCACCAGGATTTCTCCTAATGTTTTCTATAGTGAAAGCATACTTTTAATTAATTAAATTAATTAAAGTATAACTTTTGATATAGAAACAGTACATCTAATGATTTATAACCAAATGAGTCCATCTGAATTATGAAAATAATTGTTTTTATTTTTTTATTTTAAGATGTCTGAGTCTTGAACCAGCTCAGGTAGTGAATTTACTGTGTGGAACTATTTTCATACTACTGAAAAAGTATTGTATTTTTTTTATTTATCAAAATATCTCGTATTTTGTTTTAGTTAACTAATCTGGAAGGCACTAGCTATGATTATAATATCTTAATTATAAACTATAGATTAAATTCCATGGGAATAAAATGTATTTTAGTGACGTCACTAAGACATTTTAACATGTCTGAGTTTTGAAGTGAGTTTGTTGGAACATTTGGTTCAGAGTCATACTAGGATATTTTTTTTAATGCATTAAAAAAACAAAATTTTGGAAATCCAAAAATTAGGAAATATAGAGCTTAAGAAATGCTATCGAACCTCATATTTAACTCATTTTCACTTTTTTTTAAGATGTCCTAGTTTTGAATTAGGGGAGCGATATATTTGGTATTAACTTACGAGTATAGGTATTTATCATCGACGAGACTGACTTTTTCCAATGAATATTCCACAGAGTAGTTATATTTAATATAGTGATACGGCTTTTCAAGAAAATACCTTCTCATATCAGTCACATAGAAACACGCATATTTTAGATTGATTGCAATGAGCTGTTGCAATAGATACGAGAACGTATCTACTGACTGCAACATATACTACTCTGTCAAGAAAGTACCGGGAATTGGACAATAGCTCGCAAAATGTTAGTTATTCTTCCAAATTTATTGAATCATCTTCAAAGTAGGCCCCTTCCGAAATAATACACGTATGCCAGCGAATAATTCAATTACCCAAAAAAAAATTATACGCGTTTTCCGGTATCGACTTCAGATCTCGCCTCGAATTTCTCTTTTATGTCTTCTATCGACTGAAAACGGGTGCCTCGAAGTGGTAATTTGATTTTTGAAAAGTGGAAAGAGTCGGCCGGAGCCATATCCGGTGAACATGGTGATTGTTCCATGGTATTGTTGAGTTTTTGGCCAAAAATTCGTTTACTATGATGGCCTTGTGCGATGGCGCGTTGTCGTGGTTTCAAAATCCAAGAGTTTCCTTTCCACAGATCTGGTCTTTTTGAAGAATTTGCTCTCTCAAACCCCGCATATCGCTCATATAATATTCTTTATTTACCGTCTGACTTTCTGGCAAGAATTCTGAGTGCACAAAGCCGCGATAGTCAAAGAAAACAGATCTTAACTTCAGTTGAAGATGTTGATAGCCGACCAGAAAGAGGCAAATCGTCCACTATATCTCGAACGTTTTTGAATGAATTGTACCACTCATATGCACGTATTTTTGATAAATTCGATTCACCGTAAGCTCTCTGCAACATTTTCAGCGACTCGAAACACGAAATTCCATTTGTGGTGCAAAATTTGAGACAAAATCTTTGGTTGATAAAACTCGATGTTTTTATTCATTCTAAAAATCGCAGAGCACCCTTGAGATGAACTAACAAAATCGAGCACTGTAAACAAACTAAATGACATATGGCATTGAAACTCCGCGCCATTATAGATAGAGGTTGTGCCAACTTAGCGGCAGAAAAGGATTTTCGAATCGAATTTTGAAATCAGAATTAATAATCAATTCCCGATACTTATTTGACAGAATGATGCCTAATAGTTAATTTCACTCCGTTTTGCTTTGAACCATTTTGGTGGAGATTGCACTTGTGCCTTTGCATATGCAACTGGACATGGCCAATTAGCAAATATGCGGGTGGATTTTCTGAAAAAGTTCCTTTAATTCAAAATTGTGCGCATGTGTATTAAAAAAATATAAAAAGTAATTGAAAGTATTGAAGAGAATAATTATTTTACACAATACCTATCTGTTATAATTTTTTTGATCAATCATCTATATTATAATGTAAAATCTATATTACTTCATGTGTATTTATAAAATAGGGAGACAACAATGGTCTGCAACAGTGATGTGATGAAAAAGGGGAGCTGATGTTAATTTGACACGAGCGGTGTATTGTGTCACCCAAGAATATTGTTATTTTTGTTATTAGCTTGCTACTTATTTTAATATACTTATATATGTACCTACAATAAAATTAAAGGGATACTACATACGTATAGTACGAGTTCACTAGCTCGGGATAAAATCACGATAAAAATATTGTATACTAGCTGAGTCACCCGTGCTTCGCAACGGCATGGTGTCTCCCGATGGTTTGAGCTAGACAAATTACCATACTTTGGAAACATTTTGTTAATTTTCGTAGCAATCCATCGTAAACTTTTTTACATTTTACAAATAAACGTACTTTGTTTTATTATATGTACTATCACAATGGACTTTGTATTCATTCACTATACATTCACGGCATTACTATTAATAGTTACCCCATTGTTGAGACGCATGGCGTGGTGATGGTGGTAGTAGGTAGTATGATTCTGAAATATTGGTTTCTCTACATGTCCTAGTTGTATAGCAAGTAGTATTCTCGACAGGAATACAGTGAAGGATGAGTTGATGCTGACTATTGAGGGATATATCTGCACTCTGCAGGTAGATGAGGAAGAAAAGTGTTTGTGAGTTTGGCTTGCTCATTTCTTTCTTATTACTCCTGCAGGTACCAACATGTCTTTCAACATCTTTGATTTGACTGAATGAAATGGGCAGTTGACCAGTAGATGAATTAATATTAGGTATTAAGTACATGTGTACTTTAGTATATAAGCGACGGGCATCCTTCACCCTTGTGTAGACGGGGATTATCAATATCAATAATAATATAGAGTTGACACACATTCGGGATTAAGTTGCACGAGCGAATAAAGCTGATGGTGTAATTTACCATGTGCAATGTGCAATGAACATAAAACGTGGTGACAATCCGAGTACTAAAGTATTAATTTGTTTATACATGTCCATCTCGTGAAAGTTTGATCAGTTACGTAATATTAATCATTTTGTGTTATTTCCGAAACAAAAATACTAGATGAGGACAATACAAATAAATTAGTAATGTAATGTTTAAAATTGTACGAACAATCGCATAATGTAAAAAAAAATCCAGTTAATTTTGCTTCAATCAAAAAACTTTTGCAGTCATTCCTTAGATTTAAATGTATATTATCAATACAAAAAATAATTGTATATTTAATATGGATACGCTTAAACCGGGCAGATTTTTTTTCAGTTTCATTTCATGTCATTATTTGCATTAATGTTACAACATTACATGATTTACCTAACTGGGTTTCTGTCCTCTCATCAATCTGTCCTGCATCCTTTTGTCATAAGACGTAAACTTGTAAATTGTCCATGGCCTAGGCAAGAAGGCGAGTTTTGAGGGTTCAACCCCTCCCCGGGAATTCCTCACATTTTCAATAATTATTGTGAAAATCTGTTAAATCACAGTTGTTTCATTAAAAAAAAATTGGCGCTAATCTAATTAAAGAAATAGTTTGTTCACAAAAAAATTACCGGACTTTTAAAATTCAAACAATTCTATTTTATCTACCCTCTTATGTTTTATGAGAAAATTTTCACCTCCGTACTAGTCGTTTATCTTGTTGTAACTCAGATATACGAGATCTAGATGCGTTTCTATTGAAAGACAACCAGGTTTATCTATTCACTTGTTCTTATAAAAAATTGGTATTTTAGAGTCGCAAAAATCACACTATTAACAAGATATCAATAATAAAAACTAAAACATCTTTAAAACTATCGTTTTAGTCCTAAATAACGTTAAAACTAATACAATTTTTAACTATGAGAGCAAAATTTCGAAACCGTTGCCTACAAACTGTCAAAATTTTCCATACGATTTGACAGTTTGTGGGCACCAGTTTTGTTACACTTCTAGCATTGACTACTCCGTCCAGATAGTACTTAATATATTGTGTCGCTGATCTAATATTATTCAACTAGTGGGTGAAAATCAACCCGTGAACACGGGTTGGCTAAATATGTTTTTGTGTAACCACTATTTTAGTACTCCACCCTTCAAAGTTCCTCGAGTAAACACAGGAAGATCACAAGGCTCAGTCTTTTCCCCGTCTCTCCAATATCGTCATGAAAGTCGTAAAACCAGATTCGTGTTGTCGGCTTTTTAAGTTGGTACCCACCACTGAAAGCCACAAAACTGCTCTTACATGTCTACCTAGTACCTACATACATAGGTACTTTACACATATATAGAAGGTGGGTACTTTAAAAAGTTCGATTTGCAATCTTTACATGTATAGGTACGTACATAGCCTCGAACTATTTTCGAACGTCGTTTCCATTTTTCTTTTTCTTCTCGTCTTTACTGGATGATTTAATGTGATGTAAATGCTCAATATTAACATCGATATTGAATACCATTGATACCATTTTTTTAACATGTTGATGAACATGTTGTGTTGTATTGGTAAAAAAAATAAAAAGGATTAATTAGATCATTCATGGATTTGGCATTTACTTTAAAGAAATTATATAAATAAATAAATTTGTATAGGGTGTCTCACGGAAAACGCAAAATTTGATTTTGAAATTTGATAGAAAACACAGGTTTACAATGAATAATTGAAAATTTATTTTTGATTCATAAAGTGTACAGTATGGGGTTATGAATGGAATATAATATCAGATAAATGGCCTCCACGCTTTTGCTGCAGCACACGCACTCTTTTTTTCGAAATTATCCATGACCGCTTTGCACAAATGTGGCTGAATTTCGCATATACAGCCCTCAATTAACTCCTTCAAGGCATAAGTGGCTGTAGGCTTGTTGGCATAAACCTTAGTTTTAAGAAAACCCAAAAAAATGTCCAACGACTTCAATTCACGTGATCTGGGTGGCGGATTATGATCACCAAAACGAGATAATCCTGTTTTTTGTGCCTTAATATCAAGATATGGATGTGGACGACATGTTGTTTGAATAAGACGGTATCGTATGCCATAAAGCCCGAAAATAATTGAATTAATGCATGAGTCACTTTCTGGTCTTGTATCACATCATCATTGGAAAGGGGCTGCGTGGACACCATTTCCACGTTCATATTGGGCCATGTAATCACCTAAAAATAAATCAAAACCAAATATTATATAAAATATGGTGATTAAATGAAGAAGCAGCACGATGTGTTGTAGCTTAGCTATTTATATTTAATCCATATTGGAATATTACGTACAGCGCTGTGTTGGATTGGAAATATTGAAGGAACAGCATCTTCCGTCAGTCTTGTTTTATATCCTGTGCGATTTATACAGGTTTCTTCAAAGTGGGCAGAACATATTAAACTGCGCGGGTTAGGAACCCAGTTGTATTTTTTCATTATTTTAAACCAAAGTTTTCGTCGAGTTTCGTCCTTCGGAAACCTGTAAATATAATATAATAATCGGATCTACATTAAAATACCACTGTGTGTATGCATTTGTTGCGAATTATAAAACAAAAGTTCTTGTTAATGCAAGTAAAAGGTTTACTGATATAGCAAATAAATTCAAAATATGTAAATAGTTAACTTAAATAAAAGAAAATAAAAATTAGTAAACATCACAACTTCTAAAATCCTTGAATATCACTTGGAATATCGATGATTCGATGATCAAATCAACATGCCTATGAGACATGCATTTTGATGAAATTATGTCATACACAATGTCATTTTAAGCGTAAAAATAACGTAAACACATAGGGGAAGAGCTATAGTTATTGGCCACTTAAGCTACTTGGGTCCACATATTTCTTCACCACACGTTTACCTTTTGAGTTATTCTAATGAAACTTCGGATTTATATACCTGAAGAGATGTTTTATGAGTACGATTAATTTTAATTGCATTTAAATAGCAAGAACATATATTTTTCTTAACCGGAATAAAAAAATTGCAATGTTACAGTAATTGGCCCCCTTGCGATAGTGCTTGGCCCCGATTTGTTATAGTTATTGGCCACCGGTATATTAATGATTTAAATTGCAAAATTTAAGTATCTGGCCACTCTTCTTGATTACGGAGCATGTTTTCAATCAGAATGACATGATTTTTCATTAAAAACGCAAAAAATTGTAAATAAAATATGCTAATTTAAAAAATCATAAAAAATTGTGCAAAAATGAAATGAATGGTTTATTTTTTATTGAAAATTGTTATTCAAAGAAAATCTAACGATATATTTCAATTGGCCCTTTTCATATTCTACCATTTTCTTCTGATAAAATTAGAATTTGATGAAAATTCTATATTAATTTTTTGTTTTCAATTGGGGTTTTATTTTTTTGTCTCATTTTTTTTTCTTTTTGGCAGCAGCTACTACACATAACTGGGTTTATGTTAATTTTTTTCTATCGCAATATATTGCTTAGGCATTTTTAAAACATGTTATAAAATAAAATTAGAATTAACTAAAAGATTCTGGCAAAAACTTTGATAACAACTTATAAGATTATAAAAATTTGTCCATAAATTATTAGCGAGCACAGTTATTGGCCATATAGTTATTGGCCTATGCCAATAACTATGTTCATCCATACATTCGCAAATTTCATAGTAATTGGCATGGGGGGCCAATAACTGTGAAATTGATATTTTACATATACAGTAATTGTCCACTCCTCTCATTTAGCCTTAGAAACTTATTTGCAGGTTTTTATAACAAAAAATATGTTATTTAATTAAACATGATTCATATAATGTGGTCCTTTTTAACCAGAATAAATTGGGTAATTACTCACATGATCGGGAAAAAAACTTATACCCTTGACAAAAACATAAGAAAACCGTGTTTTTTTCTACGCTTTTCAGAATTCTAAAAAAAGTGTATTAAAGTGCCAACATTTGTGGTAATGCGTATTGTCAATCTAAGCATAAATAATTGGACTACCAGACTGTGTTTTCACAATCTGGATAATACTCACTCGACCTCAGTTTTTTTAAATTTAAATGTTAGTGGCCAATTACTATTACAGGGCCAATTACTGTATCACTTCCCCTATGTAAATATCGATTGAAGCGTTTTTTGTTTAAAGATATATAAATTAATGACAATATCAACCAAAATGCATAATACTTACATATGAAAAGATAAATGACTCTTTTTAGAGTTATTGGTGTAGTCACAGCCGGGAAACTGACACTTAGGCATCTTAAAATGTTTTTTTTATTATAATGCAGCCTTAGATAAGCGAAACAATTGGATTTTACCGTTAAAATAGCTAATTATAATCAAATATTTTGACACTGTGAAAATTGTAAACGTCAAATATCAACAAAAGAATACTTATTGGTGTTTAAGAAATGGCGGAAATGGCTTCACACACGTTTTCATAGCGTTGTATTGAAACAAAAGAATTTGAGCGAATCTATGTCAGTATGTGTTTGATTAGGTACTTCAATAATCAAAGGGTACGTACCATATAGTATGTATGAGAATTCGATTTTCATTTTCTGTCACGTCGTTTAAAATGGTACTTACTTGATTATTTCTACGAAAGAAATACATTTCGTTTCACCTTACTTGTCACACTTTTTCTATAGAATTACTATGTAGCCAGTGGCCAAGTTATTTGAAACCAGGAGTAATTCAAAACTCTTTTCATTCATAATTTCATTAGTAGGGACCTACACTTCTCTTATTGTAAAAAAAAAGGCAAACAGGTTCATATTTTACAAATTTCCTAGAAAAAATCGCCTTCTATTTTTTTTACATCGCAAGGTCATGTATGCATGAAAGGATATAAAGGGGGGGGGGGGGCGATGAATCACATAAAATTTGTAATCAATTTTACTTACTGAAATACCTCAGCGAAACCGACTCTTAGCTCTCCCCAAAAATATATCCTGGAACCGCCACTGTATACCTACGTCCTACATACTATTACCTACACGAGAAACATTTAGGTGCTTGAATTAATGAATCAATGTATCCATTTCTTTTGCTCGATACGAAACCTTTCAACAAAAAATGGCCCATGTTCATATGCCTATTCTTCTTTCGTATGCACACGACCATTGTACAAGTTATCTTATAGTCATAGCTCCGCGTCAATGTTTTGCAAGTAATCTATTGCCCTTAGCGACACCTCATGGATTTCCTCAATATGCCTATGAGTCCCTACAATGGTGCATATGGCCGCGGTCGGTGTATACCCAGTCTATACTCTCTATACTCTATACAACTGGTTGCACACATGCAAGGAAATCATTCAATTAGGAGAATTTTGCAGTCAATACGTATCGACGTGTCGCCCTAGTCTAGTCGCCTGTCCCTGTATACTCGAAATAAACTTACATAATTCTGGTAGATATCGGATATGTTTGTAACGCAGGGCCGGGGCAACGTTTGCAAGTTGTTCGAATATAGGTATACTGAATTTAAAATACTACGCCATCTCAACGCCTTCAGCTACAGTGGCCAGTAAATTAATACTACTTTTATCGATATAGTCCAAGAGCCCATCGTTGAAATCATGACGGATGTGTTTTTTGATCGAAATGTGGTTTAAAAGAATGTTTAGACATAATATAATACATTGCCATAGGGTTGCCTAGCAAAATCTTGCCGCGAGTACCTTTACCATGATGATTATTGACACCAATTTTGAAGCGAATTGCACCCATCTGTTTTTTAAGTAAAATTAGCACCATCGGAAAGAGGACGATTTGAAGATATAGAAAAACATGGGTTGCCTGTCCTCAGTCTGCCGCAACCCTAGGCAACCCAGGCTCAAAGATGCCATTTTTCGAAGTAAAATGCACCCATCTGTTTTTTACACGAGTGACACATCAAATTGAAGCTACTGTCTTCCTCGATACGATGGAATAGGGTTGCCTCCCTAAAACCTGCCGCAAATTAGGGTTGCCTGCATTTGAATGGTGATATTTGAATGATGATGACCTGGTTAAAATGTGGTGGCATATCCAGGAAAATACTATATTTGCTTTTCTTGTAATCATTTTTTATGTTTTTTGGGGTGCTGAATCCAAATTTCAACTTTTTGAGCTCTTAACTATGATGGTTTTCGCGAAAAATGCAAAAAACAGAGAGAAAAGTGTTTTTCTTCGAGACTTTTTTTGTAACTCGAAAAGGATGCACTTTAGAGAAATGAATGTTAGGAGAAAAATAATCTGCGTTAAATTTTCTATAAATTATTATACGTTGTATTTTTTTGTCAGACGAATGGTTTTGGAGCTAGAGCGCTTTAAAAGTTTAAAAAAATCTTAAAATTGTTCCAATCTTGTAGTTTCTTCACTTTTCTGCCTACAGTAAAAAATATGTTAATCTTTAAATAATAAAAAGTAAAAGAAAAATTAATTTTCTACGATTATGTCTTTGGGTTCATTTCGCTCAGATGCACCATTTAAGAGATAAAGGGCATCGAATTTGGATATTATTGAATGAAAATGAGATTTCATAATGTATAAAGTTGTATTAGTGTTATCTGTATATGACATCGCTACTCATACATACATACTAATACAGACGCATTCGTGTTATCACAAGTCGGTAAAATAGCAAATAATGTGAAGACTGTGACACTATGTTAAAAATGTATTATCATTTGAGAGTCATTTGTTAAATTATGATGAAAATAAAATAACCCTTTTAAAAAAAATCGTGAAATAATAGCGTTTGTTTCAATTCACGTGTAATATTGTATCCCGAGCATATTTATTATATAAAGGGAACATGAAGGTGTGATAAAAAAATACTGCGAATAAATAAAATTATTATTAATTTTATGGATGTTAATTATGGATGAAAAAAAATAAAACTGAGGAATTGGGGGGGGGGGGGGGGTTAGAATTTTACTCGGCTCGGCTGCGGGTGGAGCCGTGCGCGATATGCATATTTTCGCGCTTGTCTATTTTTAGCTATTCTTCCAGTACGCTTGTAGCAACTTTGGTGGTAATATTTACTATAGGTACTTGGCATCACCCGCAGCCGAGTGAAAAAAGTTATAGCAAAATGACAGTGGCCTGTCAAACTTGAAAAACTCTTTTAATAACTCGGTAATATTAACTGTAGGTACTTGGCATCACCCGCAGCCGAGTGAAAAAAGTTTTAAAGTTAATAACATTTTTCACTTGCAGCCGAGTGAAAAAAAAAGTTTTAAAGTTAATAACATTTTTCACTCGGCTGCGGGTGGTGCCAAGTACCTATAGTAAATATTACCGAGTTATTAAAAGAGTTTTTCAAGTTTGACAGGCCACTGTCATTTTGCTATAACTTTTTTCACTCGGCTGCGGGTGATGCCAAGTACCTATAGTAAATATTAGCACCAAAGTTGCTACAAGCGTACTGGAAGAATAGCTAAAAATAGACAAGCGCGAAAATATGCATATCGCGCACGGCTCCACCCGCAGCCGAGCCGAGTAAAATTCTAACCCCCCCCCCCCAATTCCTCAGTTTTATTTTTTTTCATCCATAATTAACATCCATAAAATTAATAATAATTTTATTTATTGCAGTATTTTTTATCACACCTTCATGTTCCCTTTATATAATAAATATGCTCGGGATACAATATTACACGTGAATTGAAACAAACGCTATTATTTCACGATTTTTTTTAAAAGGGTTATTTTATTTTCATCATAATTTAACAAATGACTCTCAAATGATAATACATTTTTAACATAGTGTCACAGTCTTCACATTATTTGCTATTTTACCGACTTGTGATAACACGAATGCGTCTGTATTAGTATGTATGTATGAGTAGCGATGTCATATACAGATAACACTAATACAACTTTATACATTATGAAATCTCATTTTCATTCAATAATATCCAAATTCGATGCCCTTTATCTCTTAAATGGTGCATCTGAGCGAAATGAACCCAAAGACATAATCGTAGAAAATTAATTTTTCTTTTACTTTTTATTATTTAAAGATTAACATATTTTTTACTGTAGGCAGAAAACTGAAGAAACTACAAGATTGGAACAATTTTAAGATTTTTTTAAACTTTTAAAGCGCTCTAGCTCCAAAACCATTCGTCTGACAAAAAAATACAACGTATAATAATTTATAGAAAATTTAACGCAGATTATTTTTCTCCTAACATTCATTTCTCTAAAGTGCATCCTTTTCGAGTTACAAAAAAAGTCTCGAAGAAAAACACTTTTCTCTCTGTTTTTTGCATTTTTCGCGAAAACCATCATAGTTAAGAGCTCAAAAAGTTGAAATTTGGATTTAGCACCCCAAAAAACATAAAAAATGATTAAAAGAAAAGCAAATATAGTATTTTCCTGGATATGCCACCACATTTTAACCAGGTCATTATCATTCAAATATCACCATTCAAATGCAGGCAACCCTAATTTGCGGCAGGTTTTAGGGAGGCAACCCTATTCCATCGTATCGAGGAAGACAGTAGCTTCAATTTGATGTGTCACTCGTGTAAAAAACAGATGGGTTCATTTTACTTCGAAAAATGGCATCTTTGAGCCTGGGTTGCCTAGGGTTGCGGCAGACTGAGGACAGGCAACCCATGTTTTTCTATATCTTCAAATCGTCCTCTTTCCGATGGTGCTAATTTTACTTAAAAAACAGATGGGTGCAATTCGCTTCAAAATTGGTGTCAATAATCATCATGGTAAAGGTACTCGCGGCAAGATTTTGCTAGGCAACCCTATGGCAATGTATTATATTATGTCTAAACATTCTTTTAAACCACATTTCGATCAAAAAACACATCCGTCATGATTTCAACGATGGGCTCTTGGACTAATATAATATTACGCAATATAATACACATAGTTTTCCCACAAAACCTTTTGGTGGATATTAATTCACATTACATATGTTTTGAGCAGTCATTGATAGATGTCGAGCTGTTTTTTTGTTAAATTTGATTGTGATTTATAAATTGAATTGGTAAATATTGTAGTAATTACAAAATATTATTAAGTACATTATAAAATACTGTGCAAAATAAAAAAAAATATATATTACCACAAGAATGAATGTACAGTACGTATATAATTATACGTGTAAGATTAGTGAAGTCTGGCGATCTGTTCTTACTTTTAATGAAAGGTTCAATGTATTTACCTTATTATTTTATAGAGCATGCATATTATTTAGTATGGTTATAATTTCTTTCTTGTAGTGAGAAGTTGAGTTCCATAACAATCATTTAGTACGTCTCGGAAAATTGAAATAAAATATGAAAACATACGATGGAAGAAAACGTGATAATAGTCTAAACTATGTAACTGGAGACCAGGTTAGCAAATAAATACCGATTGAAATAAGTGTGAAGTGCGGACGAGATCATTACTGATTCTTTTGTGTGCTATTGTGACTAAGAAATATAAATAACATGGCATTGGCAAAACGGTCTGAATAATTGTACAGGAAAATTAAGCAAATTGTGCAGACTTTCCCATCGTTAGTTTTGTATAGAATAGCTATTTAACTTTATATTGTGTAACATGTTGTCTAATGAAAGACTTGTGTTGAAAACTTTTGAAGAATAGGCTATGGGAAATGGGACTACTCTCTCCACATCATTATTTAGGTACATTTCTACGCCTTGAAGAGATAATGATTGGCTATTGTATGCCAACACCCTATTAAAGTGTTGATGTTCTATGAACTGCTCCAGAGGGAAATATTTAGTACTCCCCTTATAATAAAAAAAACATAGGTAACTTTTTACATGGTTCTTTTTTACACAACTCTATCTGGGTTTTCAGGTATTCCGAACTTTTATTTAATACACCTATGTACCCACTAGCGGATCCAGGGGGGGGGGCTAGGGGGCTGAAGCCCCCTCCAAAACCATGAGTGATAGTACTTTATATACAGAAAATCTAGGGGTTTCAGCCTCTTAGCCCCCCCCAAAACGTTGAGTGACAGTACTTTTTACCATGTGACGACATTCAGTCCCTTCCAAAATTGAATCCTGGATCCGCCACTGTAATGTACCTACTTTAATAATGAGTGATATAAAAAAATATGCGTATTATCTTTCATACAAGTTCCAGAAGGATGATGCCCTTATAGAAAGGTAAAGAGAGTCATAGAAACGTAATGAATCCTATTGGTAATAAATTGCAGAGGTGCAGTGCGTAGGTACTGACGTCGGCGTCGTGTAAGGATTTGTCAATTACAATCAAGACCATATTGAATGTAGGTATTGTAGTATACACTACACAAGATTCGTCCTATTTGCAATTTCAGTGTGATCTACTACCGATGGAAATCCATTTTCAGTAGAATCGGTATTACTTTCAACAGTCACTTCATGTACTGAAACACGATAGGTACCTGAGGCATAACATTCTTCTGTATGTAGAATCTGTTGTACTGAAACATATAAAATTGTGTAAAGAGTTTGATTATTTTTAAAGTAAAGCATGCATCCTTTTGTTTTCGAGCTGTTTCTTTGAGCGGCGCGCCCATTTAAAGATGACAAGCATGAATAATTTGAGCGTCTCTATTTCATATAAGTGAAGCTTAATCACATTCTAACAAAATGGAAGAATTTATTTCACATATAAAACAAATTCTTATATCGATTAAAGTATTTGTCCTTCAAATATTTCGAATTAGTATTAGTAATACTTTTTCTTTTCCACTGTTCTCTTTCTTGCGCAGATACACGTTTACCTAGAATTATATTTGATGTCCAGACGTCTAGAAAAACTAATTTTCGAGCTTGGGAGTTGTGTAGAAATATATAGTATCCTGTTTACCCAATTTTCATGATGTCCTACAAGATATGGACGAAAAAAATACTGAATCAGCTTAAGTTTCACTTTTTATTCTGTCAATATCTAAAGGTACAAAAGATACGTCGCCTCATTCAATATCTAATATATAAAATCCTTGGTGAAGGTATATATGTCCTAATGTGAAAATTTTCCATAGATGCCGAAAGGGTAATTTCGAACAGCTTTTAAAAATATATCCCTGTTTACTTTATTGTCAAACGCCTGATGATGAGGGTGAAAAACCACTTTTAAAAAAAATTAAAGTCATTAATGTGGATTTTGAAACTAAATATAGTCTTTTCATTTTTTCCTTAAAAATGGACTTCCATCATGTACGGAGGTAAAAAAACCTTTAGATTTAAAAAATACGTTTATTCGAATTGTTATTTATTGGCGACATTTTCAAGATATTTTCAAAAAGGTTCGTACGAATATCGAAACCTGTTTTTTTATTATTATTCGACCTTTTTTATTAATAATACGTATAGGTACTTATATGTATATTGTATGTTGCTTTTCTCCTGGATCCTGTTAAATAATGAAGTCAATAGATAAAGCCCAATTTATTCGAAGGAACTGAATATTTTCTCCTGTTTAGCGGGCCTCTTTGTATACACTAGTACTACTATTATATTGTAGGCACTTTGCAAAAAAGGGATCCATTTCACTAGATATCTCCAGAGGTTCTCCATCCGTGAACTTTGCAATGATTGAACAAAAGATACATCGTCATACAGGTCCGTACCTTTGGTACACAGTAGGTATACACCCACCTCTAAAGTTTAAGAAAAAGGAACAGTTTTTTATTCATATTTTTATATGTAAGTGTCCAAATTGCTTTTGTGTCCGTAGGGCCTGCGCCTGGATTTTAGATTTGAGGCAACCACTATTGCATTGTTTCGTTATTAATGTCATTATTAGAGTTAATTGTTTATTAGCCCATGTCGCAGTCAGGATTCTGCGTAAGTCTAAATACGGGTCCGTTCTAATAAATTTAAGTTCTGACTGAAAAAAAAATTGTCTTTTATTAACCCCAAAAAATGGAAAAGAGCTATTTTTAACATTTTATCGTGCGATTGTTCTCACGTGATTTTGAACCTTAATGCCGTGGGAAATTACCGTGACGTCATAGTTGGGTCGCGATCTTTAAATGCAGATAGCACAAAAAAAATATGTGCATACCTACCTACCATCACAAATCAGACTCATCAGACCGAATGACGAAACTTTACCGAAGTGAACAACAAGATAGGGGAGTAAATTATTGTTTTTTTAACAAAGAGACATAATTCATAATTTAAGAAATAAAAAAAATGTTTAAAAATTTGCAGATTAGTGTACCTATTACTTATACATAATGTACGTATGACAAAAAAACTATTTCTAGGTATAATCTCTCTGAAGAGGGTAAAAACTTTTGTCACGATCCGATTTATAAAAAACATTTTTTTTTACTTTTGAAACTAAAATACACAGTTTTCTATAATCAGGAGTACAAAACTTATGGTACAATACATGCGAATAAAATCAATATATTTTGAAAGACCTGAATTCTGTTTTTTACATCTATTGTATGTAACCTATACTTATGATGTGCTATCTGGTGTATTTATGTTTATAAAAAGTATATGTAAAACTAAAATACACAGTTTTCTATAATCAGGAGTACAAAACTTATGGTACAATACATGCGAATAAAATCAATATATTTTGAAAGACCTGAATTCTATTTTTTATATCTATTGTATGTAACCTATACTTATGATGTGCTATCTGGCGTGTTTATGTTTATAAAAAGTATAATGTACTTTATAATGTAAAACTGTTCTAGTTTTTGGTTGGTAGGAATAATCAACCTTCGTGAATTTTTTTGAATATCTATCGTTGGATATGTGTACAGAGGGAGACCGATTTGGGAATGTTATTCAAATAGGTAGTTAAGTAGATACCAAAGAAAGTTATGGGATAAGTATAAAGATAAACCTATACCTACTTACTTATACGTCATCACTCTAAACATACCCTTGAGGAATATATCCGTCTGCTATGGATAGCATCAGTCTACCTTCGCACGGTACTTTTAAGTTTTAGGTTAGAACGTGTTTACTAGATCTTTGAAAGTGCATTTCCATATTACATTATTCTTTAACATTTTCAAAACCCTTTTTATATTTAGTTACTGTGAGACTTTGAAAACATTTTGAAATATTTGAAAAGTGTGTACACTGCTTCACCTTACTAGTCACACTTTTTGTATAGAATTACTACGTAGCCACCGGAAAAGTAATTTGAAACAGAAAGGAGGTATATTCACAGAATAAACATTGACCATATAAGAATACAGTATAGATAATCATTTCGATGGGATCGACGAATCAGTGGCAGAAAAAACGATGTCATGTTTGGGGTTCTTCAGCGTTTGAAGTTTCAGTGGCTTTTTTTTACTTAAACTATGTAGAAAACTTAAAATTTTGACTAAATTTTGGGTAGGTATTTTAAAGTTCAGTAAGGATTTTTTATACAGGTCGTACCTATGTACCAATTCTGCTACTTTTTAAATAAAAAGATATAAATAAAGATCTTTCGAATAACCTACCTATAGGTATTGAAAGGTATAGAATATGGTATCTATATCAACGTCATTTCTCAATAGATTTCAATGTGTATAAATCTGTACAATATAGGTAATATAATACTTTTGTATGAATTCTACCAGTATTGCATATGTATAATATACTATTTTCATTAATCTCTTCACCCTCAGACCAAAATGCATTTTACAATGGAGATTTTTCAATCAGTCATGCTTTGGTGATTTCTCTGCTCGACACAGCAAATTTCTACAAACTCATTCCTAACTCATCTCAACTCCCCAACATATCCGATTCGAGTACCTACTGTAACTATGTGCATGTGCATTTGGCATGTATACGAGGATTGTGTTACATAACTAATAGCCCAGGAAATTTAGCTTTGTAGCGTAGATAATTGTCGGAAAGCTGGAAGCTGTTTAAATCCCTTCATTAACATGCAAAGAAGTTTTCTTGAAGTTTGCACCAATTTTCTGCTTGTGCTAAGTACAGGGTGACCCATAAACCGAAAAAATAATGTACTTTTTTCAGTTTTTCAGTAATATCTTCTAAACGATGCTTTCTAGGAAAATGGTGTCTTTTTAAAAATTAAAGTACATAATATTCTGCGTCGTTTGAGCATAAACACTCATTTGTACCTCAAAAATTATTGTGATATAGACACTGCCAAGTACATATTAATTTTCGGAACAAATTGAAATATTCGTATTTTTCACTTTTGTTGTTGAATAACTCCCCAACTCAGGTATTTACGGTAATATTTCACTAAAAATATTTAATTGTGGGTCAATTGTCTCTAACTTGTGATTAAAAGTTTAGACCTTCAACACATAGTTTATGATGCACAGGTGTTTAAAGAGAGACGAGTGAAATAAAGAAATTTATTAAATGATAAATTTAGATATGTAAAAGGTAATCTAATTTAAATTATACTATTCCATTTTATTAAAGTATAGTTTTGTTAAGTAAAATCCAAATTTTCAATACTGTTACGCCACTGCCTAATATTTTATATCGAAAAGAGTATTTTTTTTACATTCATTAATTGTATTAAAATATCTCCTAAACGGTTAGTGTTAGGAAAAAAATATTTACATCGGAATTTATTGTAAATAATTTCTCTATATTATAATTGCAAAATAATTTCTTTGACTTAAATACTAAGTGAGGTAGAATTGATTAAAAATTGTATATAAAAAATAAATTCATACATGTCGACACTTTTTGTTAAATTACTCCTAAACCAAGCGGTGCAATATAAATTCATTAAATTAAATTTAAAACTAAATAAATTTTCTATAAAATGAATATAATAAAATTAATTTGTGATTTATAATAAAAAAGTACTAGATGATCAAAGTTGATTTTGTGTAGAGGCACGTTGCTATGCAGGAACATTTTGTATGGGAAGCGTGGAATTATTTTACAAAATATTGATATTGATCATCTAGTATTTTTTTTATTATAACTCCCAAATTAATTTTATTACACTTATTTTATAGGAAATTCATTTCGCTTTAAATGCAATTTAATGGATTTACGCTACTCTGCTTGTTTTAGAAGTAGTTTAACAAAAAGTGACGGCATATATGAAAATATTTTTTATATACCATTTTTAATCAATTCTTCCTCACTTAGTATTTAAATGAGATAAATTATTTTTCAAGTATTATATAGAGAGATTATTCTAGATAAATTGTGAGATAAATATTTTTTCCTAACACTAACCGTTTAGGAGATATTTTAATAAAACCAATGAATGCAGAAAAAATACTCTTTTCGATATAAAATATTAGGCAGTGGCGTAACAGTATTAAAAATCAGATTTTACTTAACAAAACTATACTTTAATAAAATGAAATTGTTAAATTTAAATTAGCTTACCTTTAACGTATCTAAATCTATCATTTAATAAATTTCTTTATTTTACTCGTCTCTCTTTAAACACCTGTGCATCCTGAACTGTGTGCCCTAGGTCTAAACTTTTAATCACAAGTTTGAGAAAATTGATTCATAATTAAATATGATTAGTGAAATATTACCATAAATGCCTGAGTTGGGGAGTTATTCAACAACAAAAGTGAAAAATACGAATATTTCAATTTGTTCCGAAAATTAATATGTACTTGGCAGTGTCTATATCACGATAATTTTTTTGGTACAAATGAGTATTTATGCTCAAACGACGCAGAATATTATGTACTTTAATTTATAAAAAGACACCATTTTCCTAGAAAGCATCGTTTAGAAGATATTAGTGAAAAACTGAAAAAAAGTACATTATTTTTTCGGTTTATGGGTCACCCTGTACTTAGCACAAGCGAAAAATTGGTGCAAACTTCAAGAAACCTTCTTTGCATGTTAATGAAGGGATTAAAACAGTTTCCAGCTTTCCGACAATTATCTACGCTATACCCCCTTTTTTAATGTAACTTCACCGGTCTATAAGTGTTTTTCAAAAAAATGTACGGAGTTATGAAATAGCGATTAATGTTTATGTAGGTTATTCTGATATGAAGACTGAAAATTATGATGAATTTGCCAAAATAAAAACTTCAATGAACTGATTAATGAAATTACTCAAATGGATTATTTCTTACAGTTAACTCTTAAAAAAATGAATAAGTAAATGTATTATGTGAAAAAAAAATGTGAGTTTTTTTCCAAAATAGGGCCCTATTTTTGAATCAGTAGAGAATTGTCGCATACGATATTTCTCTACTACTAAATTATCTACTAGTTCACGATGCGTCTACGTAGATTCCATGCGATAATATCAAAGGCATATGGCCAACTTAACCATCACAAAACTTGGTAGAATATTGGGAAATTATAGGTGAATCAACAACGTGTAACCAAGTGTAACTAAGCAATATTCTTATCAACTACTCAGAAAATAATCACATAGGAAAAAATCTCATGGGAAAAAACTTACGGAAAAAATCACACATGAAAGAAATATCACATCAAAAAATATTACATGGAATAAATCGCACATGCTAATATATTACAAGAAGAAATAACACACTTTTACTCAAAATTTATAAACGATTTTATACTTAAATTTAATGATCTATCTAATATACCGTTAGAAGAATTATAAATTTTGTAAATATTATTATGAAAACCAATTTGTATAATAAATTTGGTATATCAATAAAATACGTGTTATTTCTTCTGATGATATGA
Source organism: Ceraclea dissimilis (assembly GCA_963576895.1). Taxonomy (NCBI): domain Eukaryota; kingdom Metazoa; phylum Arthropoda; class Insecta; order Trichoptera; family Leptoceridae; genus Ceraclea; species Ceraclea dissimilis. The sequence continues at coordinate 6,490,615 of OY756360.1, forward strand.
TGATGTGTGAGATTATATACGTGGGTTTTTTCCCGTGACATTTTTTCCTATGTGATTTTATCATGTTACCGTTTTCATTGTGATAAAAGTTTAAAACAATGGTATATCTATATTTCTAGATGTCATTTCCCAAATAAATTTCATTATTAACAACTAAGACGTTTTGTAAAGTACGATATACACATTTATTCTTCCTATTGTCTCCTCAAACTCATAAAAACGCCTAATTAAAAATTATTCTGATCCATAGTATGTCAATTTTGACAGTTGATGCAGTCACCTAGAGACGCGTTGTATTCGATATATTACGTCACATTCTACGAGTAGTGTATTTTTGAACATCGCACACGACAATTTTCTATCGAAAATCACTGAAAAGTAGTAGATATATTGACGAGTGGTCCAGACCAATCGACATGTACCATGAGATAAATTGATAGATACGTATTTATCATATTATAATGATAATTATCCTTTTTAATTAAATGACATATTATGGATTCAATATTTATTAGCACAGAATAAAAATATAAGATAAAATAAGACTTAACACCACACACGGCAGTGTTTCAGCAGCGTTCGGCAGAACGGCAGACTTATTACTAAACGTGGATAAATAGATGAAAAATAAAACCAATTACTTATGCAATTTACAAAACGAAAAAAACATACACAAATTTAACAGTAGAATTTTTTTAAGCGATTCATGCTTAACTATAGATAAAACGTAATACAAATATTATAAATTAGTGATTCAATGCAAACAAAATAATACATAAAGAAACCTAGATGTATGTATGTATAAACATTAATAATAATATAAGTAGTATTAATGTTTAAAGTATAGTCATCTCAACAGATATGCAGCAAAGGATTGACCTTCCATCATTAATCATCTTTCCATCAGCTAATTATGGTAAAAAAATAAGATAACTTATACGCTTGATAGAAAGTTCATCATTAGCTGTATACTTGTTCTCATAAAAAATAAAATTGTAATTGGCATTGGTATATATTTAAGCAATACTTAAATAAATAAATTATGGATCGGAAAGGAAATTAGAAGGAATAGGGAAGATAGGAGAATACTCATGAAATCCACTTACATACAAGGAAGTAAGCTACAGTTGTAAGATCCTCCTTTTAAATAAGAATAAGCTACTACACGTATGAATATCAGAGGGAAGTTCGTTCTGCAGTCTGGAGCCGATAATAGTGAATGATAATTCTTTCGAGATGTGGTAGTGGACTGCGTGAAGAAAAATCCTACAAGAACTCGCAATCACGTCGACTCAAACCTATGCTCAGAAGGAATTCTCATTTTTTTGGATACATCGCTCTTAGAGGGGAAAACAGTATTGAGAAACTGATAATTAATGGAAACACGCCGGGACGCAGACCCAGAGGACGATCACCTTTGCGATGGATGAACCAAGTTGTACAACTCTTGTCCCCTTCATCTACAGGGTCGTGCACCTTGATGAGAACAGAGTCGCGTGGCGGGGATTGGCCTGGCACATTGAAGGACTCCCACGGGCTTAAGGCTTTTCTGCATCCCCGGGTAGCACAGGCGCATATAGTGTCCTCTTTATCCGCACTTCTTGGCAAAATATTTTTAAGAGGTGGGCTCAGGGTTAGCCAAAAGGGAGCCCCCCGACAAACCCCACCCCTAACTTACATTCCTTCAGTGTCCTTGTCCAAGGATGGAAACATATTTACAATTATTTACAGATACATACATGAGTACAAAAAAGTTAAGAAAGCAGCAGAAATAAAAGCATATAAACAATTTACATAAATGGTGGTCCAGAAGGCTAAGCTCAGGGTCCAGGAAACAAAATGTACACAGGGCGGCGGGTCAGGCGCCGCGACCACAGGCACGCGGGGAAGTTTCCTCCCAGACATGGACATCAAAAACATATCATTCCTCCTCCTAGGGAGAAAGACGAAAAGAACACAGACGAGTTCTCCGGTCCAGCACAGCGACGGTCACACACATGCCAGATTGGGTCCCACGCGTAGCCAGTTACCAGTCACCAGTTAGAAGAACGACGAGAGACAAAGGGAGAAAAGGAGGTTTACCAAGGGCCTCCACCGTTATATCTAAGTAACAGACATCCACATAGTTAATAATAGGATGAATCAAGGGATATACGAGGAGCTGTTTAATCTCACACTCCAGAGAGAATGCAGGGAGAAGAAAACTCTGCAACTCACCTCATTGAATTTGCCAAGAGATTCACAAAGACGCCAAGATCTTTAGGATCTCGAAGAATAACTAACATCATGTTAGGTAAATCCCAATAACTACGTAACCAGCAAATACCCTGTGTATGAGTATATAAATATACACACATTTACAGAACAGTCAGAATGGTTGGCGAAGCTATCAGAGCAATACATTTAATTATATTATATTCGATAATTAGTTTTAATTATATATTTTTTGTTATTAAGATTTTCGTCCGATGGTACATGATGGAAGTCCATTTGGAAAGATAAAAATGAAAGACTATGTAGGTAAATAGTTTGAAATCCGCGTAATGACTAATTATCTACACGCGACTAGTGTTTGATGATTCTCATCCTCGATATCACGCGTTTGACTATAAAGTTGACTACAAACTTTATTGTCAAACGCCTAATGATGCGGAAGAGAATTAAACATTAATCGCGTGTTGTTAAAGTCATAACGTGGATTTAAAACTTTATAGGTACGAGTGTTTTCTGGCTAAGTTCAGAGAAAGCATACTTTACAAAACCAAACTTATCAACTTTTCATTGAGTCATTGTAAATATTTATTAGTTTTTCAACATCAATCTACTTGGTATATTCTTATATCTTTTCGCAATTAATTTGGCATTACGAGAAACGGTTACGTACAAGATATCACAGTAGGTACGTTACCAACGTTTTTTCTACTACAAAATTATCGCATACGATAATTGTCACCGTATTTTTGAGAGCAATAGAAAATTATTTTTCATACTATAATAATGACCAACTTAACGATACGATAAAATTCTTCGAAACCATAGTGAAATCTGGTGCAAAATAGGTAAAATATTGGTGAAATATCTTAGGTACCGGTCTTACAGAGTAATATCAACAACTTGTAACTATGCAAACATTCATACGTCATGTTTCGGAACAATCGCTAAAATTTGTACAGTGTACAATTCGATGTTTGCTTTGACCACGATTTTCACATTAGATTGTTCAATAAGATAAAAATTAAAGCTATGTGTGTAGTTTAAAATCAATTTAATGACTAATTACACGCGAATAGTGGTCGAGGGGGTTTGAGAATTAGATTATTTTCTTAATCGTAAATTTTTCCTTATTAAATGTTTTGGTTATATAGAATTTTTTTTTTTTATTCATATTTATGCATAAGTTTTCTGTCTAAATATTATTAATATAAATTATATCACTTCTACAAAGTTATAACCGTGAATATTGAAAAGTTATATTTCATATTATTTTTTTAAACCATTACATTTTCGTAACCGAATAAAATAATTTGTTGCACCCGCTCCTGAAAAATAGCTTGAAATATTAGTATAATGATATTTGACATTAAACAATATACTTTTTTAAGCTTATTGTAAAAGAATTTCAATAGTCTTAATAAAATAAAATAATCTTTATTGCATATAATATTTATGTATCTATTGAAATTAATTCAGATTTACTTTCTCTATTTATTCACACTTGCACATTGCTCTTGTATCTATTAGTGTTCAGATTCGTATTTTTTAGTTCATGCATACCTGCAGGTTTTCTTCTTTGTTTTTATTTTTTTTATTTTTTGTGTTTGTTATATTGTAGGTAAAATATGGAATCTTTGTTGGTATGTTTATAAGTGATATGTTAATTTATGTTATTTGTTGTTGTGACTGTTTGATTCCGTTAAGAAAATAAAATAAATAAAATAAATATAAGAAACATACAAATGGCAGGCTTATTGCCAAATGGAAATTTCTGCCAGCCAACCCATTCTTGTCTAGTCTTAGCTGCAAATAAAAATATAAATTGAACAATAAATGTACAAAAATAAAATAATCACTCATGTTTTCTATTGTGTTATTCTCAGTCTGAAATCATGATTTATACGCTATTTTCCTGATCATTTTAATTATTATCAATGTACATTCATAACAAAGTACAATATATACATATATTTGCCTTATAACCTTCTCCAATGCATAAAAAAAACTGATTAAAACGCATAATTATTATACAGTAAGAATGAATCTGTCAATTTTGACATTTGGCCGCATGAAACATTCCAATCTCTGCTTCTAGGTTTTCTGTTGGAAAATTATTGTCGTATGCGATATTCAAAAATACACTTGTTTACAAAGTGGTAGAAAATGACGTATTTATCGCATACGACAAATCTCTACTGATTCAAAAATAGGGCCCCTGGGCTTGCATACACAATCCCAAATACTTTCCTCTATACTTTATAGTAAGTCAAAAGCTTGTTGTGACGTGAAGAGAAAAATACTTCGCTAGCATCGAGATTCGAACCCGGTACATCCAGATTTGAAGTTCGCGTTCCAATCAATTTGTGTGTTGTAACTTAATTGAATAGGCATAATGACATTTCAAAAATGTTTAAAATCGTGAGTTCTTAGATCTCGACAACCGATACTAAATATGCTTTGGAAAAAAAAAGAGTAAATACATTGAACCTTCATCTAGGGAATGACCGTAAAGGATTTTCTATATTTTGTACTTATAGATTTCTCAAAAAAAAATGGGAAAAACACCTCTGATCTTTTTCCGAATGACAGCGAATCTCGTTTCCTGAATCCCGCGGAGTACTTTTTTTTTATTTAATAATATACATTAAAATCTAGGGAACGACCGTAAAAGTTTTATGATTGAAGCGAAATTCACCCCAAAAAATGTAAAAAACGCTTTTTTTTTAAATTTTATCATGCGGTTGTTCATACGTTTTTGAACCTCAATGCCGCGGGAACTGACCGTGACGTTTAAATTGTCCCATTTTTAACCTAAACCCATTTTTCGTTCGCAAAAAAATATGTATGAGTCTACGGTTGAAAAAGTGAATTTGTGATTCTCGTTTTGGATGTTGTATTCTTGATTTGATTTATGAATAATTTGTGTTTACCTAAATTACTGTTTTTATAAATTTAATATAAAATTACATAACAAATTATAACAAACAATGCGGCTACTTAATAAGTACATTGCTAACCAATATTTTCCTGCAGTCATATAATTTTATAGAACGGGGATCAACAATATAATTGTTAGGTACTAAAGTTTGATTAGGTACTTCAATAATCAAAGGTACTAAATAATAACACAATTAAGCTTTAAACGAATGGGTGGCAAGTTTACATTTTTGGGTCGCGATCTTTTAAATTAATTTATCGATGTCTATAGAAATTCATACAAAAAATAAAATAAAATAAAATAAAATAAAATAAAATAAAATAAAATAAAATAAAATAAAATAAAATAAAATAAAATAAAATAAAATAAAATAAAATAAAATAAAATAAAATAAAATAAAATAAAATAAAATAAAATAAAATAAAATAAAATAAAATAAAATAAAATAAAATAAAATAAAATAAAATAAAATAAAATAAAATAAAATAAAATAAAATAAAATAAAATAAAATAAAATAAAATAAAATAAAATAAAATAAAATAAAATAAAATAAAATAAAATAAAATAAAATAAAATAAAATAAAATAAAATAAAATAAAATAAAATAAAATAAAATAAAATAAAATAAAATAAAATAAAATAAAATAAAATAAAATAAAATAAAATAAAATAAAATAAAATAAAATAAAATAAAATAAAATAAAATAAAATAAAATAAAATAAAATAAAATAAAATAAAATAAAATAAAATAAACTTTATTGTACAGAAAAACATACAAGGGGCGGGCTTATTGCCAAATGGCAATTTCTGCCAGCCAACCCAAGATAGAAACAAAAAATGAGATATACCTAATTATAGATTCAGTACCAAGAGGGTACCTTAACTGAATACTCAAATACATACATAACAATAATTGAATTCATAAATACATACATAGATAAACATACTATACATATAAATATATATGAATGGTAAATGGGATGGGATAGGGTAAGGGAGGGATGATGGGTTCAGGAGGGACGGGTTGTGGGATTTAAAATAGAAAGGTAATGCTGCTTCAGTCTACTCTTGAAAACGGAAATAGTTGGTGCGAGTCTGATGGATAATGGAAGGTCATTCCACAATCGCGCAGCCTGTACAGTGAAAGAATTAGTGAAAATAATATAGTAATGGAAAATAGTAGGTATAATAGAAAAATATCATGTTTATGTAGTATTATCTAGAACTAGGGTGGCCAACCCGCGGCCCGCGGGCCGCATGCGGCCCGCCGGGGGTCTGAATGCGGCCCGCGGAGCAATGGGAAAATAAAAATATAATATTAAATCCCCAGTGAACACGAATGACTGATGAAAACTGTTGGCACTACTTATGGTCGTGAGCATCTTACAATATAACCGTACGTATGGCCTGTTGCAGAAAGACAATCAGATTCATCACTTCGACTATTTTTGCCTAAAAAATTTCGCCTGCGGCGCTATTTGAGACAATCTTATCAATTGGAAATCGTTTTCCATACATATCTTTGTGAGCCTTCTCCATCCAGTTAAACAAAAAAAACGCCTGCGGCGCTGTTTCTCTTTTGTAGGCTATAACAATATTTTGATTTCTGTGGCCACCCCCAAGAAACAAACCTACATATATATTTTTTTGTTGTGTATAATAAAAAAAATGATTGTGCGGCCCGGTAGGCAACCTCATTTTCAGAATATGGCCCGGCTGCTGAAAAGGTTGGCCACCCTTGATCTAGAATGTATTGTATTCCTCTGTTCTTCATTCACCCCCTAATACTATAATTCAAAAACTTTATTAGATTTACGCATTAACAAAGAAATAATATAGTTAGAATTATTGTAGCTTTGTTTCAAACATCAAATATTTATTATACTTAAGTATTTCGTTATGGCTTGGGTTTTTTGAAAAATAACAGGGGGAGAGTGATTAATTTAAGTTTTAAGCAAACAACCGAGACATGAACTTGGGGATTACGAATTGAGAGTTGGGAAATACGCGAAATAATCATAATATATTTTTCCACTTCGCGGTCACATATAATTGTTGATAAATCAAAATGAACCTTTTGTTATGCGTTGTCTTTTTGCGAATCATTCGGAAGAGGGAGAATGATTTCACATTTGGAGGTTTTAGTCATAGGATTTTTTCCTGTGTGTTTTTGGCAGTTAGTTAGTTTTTGGTAGCTGTGTAGTTTTGGTAGTTAGTTCTGTGTGTCTTCAACTCAAATTCACATGGGCCTAAGTCACGGGTTAGGACATACAATTAATAGTTGTATTTTTATAATGTAATTTTATTTAGGTATCTGCTTGCAATTTGTTGTATTGGTGTTCTTTGATACTCTTTCAGGATATTTTATTAATGATTTTATATTTGGTCTGTTAGTAGTCGAGGTTTTGAGCGGTTCCTAAATTATCGTAATACACCCCTATTAATATACTACATAAGCATCATCATCATCATCAGCCCGCGGTTGCCCACTGCAGGACATAGGCCTCCCCTCTCATAATACATAATACACAATTCTAATAAATACTATATTACTCCAGTAAATGAGCACATTGTTAATGAAACTATACAGGCATATACACATGATTCACCATGGTCAATATAATCAATTTTATTCTAACAAAATAATCGGTTGGTATATAAAATATCAATAAACTGTATGTATCTACTTAATACAGTTTAGTAGTATACTCGTATGTACGTTACCCTTCACAACGATATGATCTGGTCGTATAGCTGCGTATAACGTCGCGCGTCGTCCGTAGAGCGAGCAATATTTATGTGGAGAATATCTCCATTTGACGGGAGTAACTGATTATAATAGGCTTCATTGCACATTGATGTCTTTATCAAATAAAATATTATTGCAACTTTTATTATCGGACAATATAAAATATTATACAACACTGTTTGGATTGACTTTTTTGGGATGTTCAGGGATTGAACAAAATAATAATTCTCGGAATGCTTTAGCAAAATAATGTTTTTATTTGAGAGTATATAAAGAAAAAGTCTAAGTCTAAGATTTATTTATTTTTTGTAGAAGCAAGACTTGCCAAAAGACTCAGTATTAGGTTCATCAGCCAGAAAAGTCTTCAAATTTTCATTCATGATTGATATATTAGTTCATCAGCCTAATGCTGCAAAACTTTAGCCTACCTATCCCGATAGTCGATACCATGGATATTATACAAATATAAATAAAATGCATACGAGTCTAAAATATAAGTGTTGTGCCTTAAATAGGTATTTATCAATTTAATTGTTTGTGTCGTCAATGGTCATCTATTTATTTATTATGATCATCTTCATACACTAATTATTTTACTCATTTCATACATTCCATTATTCGTTATTAGATCGTGCACTAATTATAAAGTGACATAATATTAGGTAGGTATATACAATACCTAATGTTTAAATATGGATATCGGTATATATTAACAGCTATTGGGTATGCCTAGTACCTACCTTCGTATATTGGAATTAAATCGTTCGCTTTTGGATTTGTGGCGAATTAATTTCCATTTACAGAATATTGCAATAAGTATCGGCAAATAATAATACTTGCAATAGTATAATAGGTACGTACGAGTACGTTATATTATCTATACAATATCATATATATTTGTACCTATAATAAAATACATATAATTCATACTTACTCAGTAGATATCAGTATAGCTAAGCTATCTATTATTATATGTACATTGGACAGAGTCGACTCAAGAGAGGCTGTTTTTTTTATTTTCTCGACTAAAAATTCATTCAAGTATTAGGTGTTAAAATTGTGTTAGTGGAGGCTGTGGTAATAGTAGTCGAGCTCCTAGAGACTGCAAGAGATGACGAGCCAGAGGAGTTAGGTGGATGCGCTGAACCTCTAATCCAGTCAAGCGTAATGCGAAGGAAATGTCTGTACTTTGTATGTACCTGCTTAAACGAGTTAGCTGCTAACATTATATAAACATGAAACAAGTATACGATTATCAAACACGGGTTAATATATAATAAAGGTTTTAATTATTTATTATATTACCTATTCTAGAAATAGTTGAGAAATTCAGTCAAAATACCCACGAGGTGAAATTATTAGCTCGTCCCGTCGTCCGTCGCTGGTCGCCAGGTCGTTGGAGCTCTGTATCCGAATATTCCAGTTAGTATACAGATTATGCAAATATATGGGGAGTGAAACTGCTTTGTTGGCGTATTATAATATGCAGCTGCACTTGAAGCGATTGCATTCCGGATATAATAATAAACGTTGATAGCTTTCAATGATTATCACTACTATTGGAGAAGCAATTACTATTTTCTATCTATTATTTTCCTAACTTCATTGCATTGTTCTCGACGTTGAAAAACGATGAAGATTTGAAAAGGATTACATTACCATACCTACTTTATAATTTGCTCCTATTCTAGACAAATTGATTTTAAACAGCTATATTATATATAAATATATATATATATCCCCTCCCTTTACACAAGTGTCACTTTTTAAGGGAGGGTATAATGTTATTATATTTATTTAAGATAATCACTGTAGAACCTAAAAAATGTATTGTTATTAATGATAAAATTTCAATAAATAAATAAAAAAAAATATATCTAAATACTCGCGTTTCAGAAGAGCATCGAATGAAAAGGTTGTGGTTTAATTACCTGAAATCGGAAATGTACAGTAAAAACACTATATACCTCTACCTCACTTTTTGTGTGTCGTTTGTAGATAGTTTATTTTTATATTTTCCAGTTAATTCTATGTACCTAGACCTAGTAAGAGATTAGCAACGATCCTTATTTATTTTCTCCCTGACAACTTATTAAAACGACGTACCTATTGTCTGTTCATGCAGGTCAAGCTGGCAAGATCAGCCAAGTAGACTTTTATGTGAGAAAGTAATAAGCATGAAGTCAGAATGAATAGACCTACATTATTCCACAAATAATGTGAAACAAAATATTAATTTACAATTAATAATCTATGTATAGTATGAATTGAGTGAATATATAATATTATATTTGTTATGGTCTATGAATATAGTAAGTTCCACACTAGTATGCAAATTAGTTAGGCAGGTGCTTCATTAATAATTTAATGTAAATTTGCCACCCATTCGTTTAAAGCTTAATTGTGTTATTATTTAGTACCTAACAATTATATTGTTGATCCCCGTTCTATAAAATTATATGACTGCAGGAAAATATTGGTTAGCAATGTACTTATTAAGTAGCCGCATTGTTTGTTATAATTTGTTATGTAATTTTATATTAAATTTATAAAAACAGTAATTTAGGCAAACACAAATTTTTAGACTACAACTTCCAAATTACAAATTCAGATTTCCAACCGTAGGCTTCCGAATACGAAGGTTCTCTTACATATTTTTTGCGGATGAAAAATGGGTTTAGTCACTTTTAAGGGTGGACAATTTAGAAGTCACGGTCAGTTCCCGTGGCATCGTGGTTCAAAATCGTATGAACAATCGCATGATAAAATGCATAAAATAGCGATTTTTTTTTCATTTAAAGGGGTTAATTTCGCTTCAACCAACAAAAGCTTTTGCGGTCGTTCCCTAAATTTTATGCATATTATTATCAATAAGTACAAAAAAATCTTGCGACATTTGGGAAATGAATTGCTGTATTTCGGAAAAAAGATTTGAGGTGTTTTCCACATTTTATTGAGAAATTTATACAAGATATAACAAATGTTTTACGGTTTCTCATTATAGTGCTAAAATATTTATGTACATACGTGCTGGAAATTAGTATTGCCCTTTGTCGTCGCAAATACACAAATAATGCTGAACTTATCAAAACTCTATTTAGTGAACAAAAAGCTATGTCTTTCTACTCATACTGTATGAGAAATTCCAATGGAGTGGGATACTAAAACCCAGCCGCAGAAATTATCCAGAGGTAAAACCATTTCAATGAGAAGAACTTGGATGGCGTTTCGTTAGATGGCGGTAGTGTGTCGATCGATGTTCGGCGACTTTTCCTTATTCTCGTCTCTCTCACTCTTGCTGATTTGATATAACAGTGCATGTAGGTACGTAGAAATGCATTTCAGGTTTCAACGAGACTTCTGAAAATATGAATTGTTGGCTTAAAAATAATCCAATTGAAATTTTATTAAAATAATGTCAGGAAAGGTTTTTAATTCAACAACAGAAGAGGGTACTCTATTAATTTCAGTGCTATTTGAGAAATATTGCCGAATATTTTGTAGGTATTGAATAGATTAATTTATGCATAGTTATAGTACCTATTAGTTGAGAGGTTGCATAGTATCCTATTCAGCCTACACCATCGACAGTCAGTTTGGAATCGTATCCCAGACATAGCGGACGGTAACGATTTCTCAGACACTTCTGTTAAAATAAACCACGAATTCAGAACAAACATTTCATACATAAAACATTATAACAATACGGTATGAAATTTGCGATCACGTGCCGCCTCTAACAGCTGATTATGTCAACAATGTAAATGAACACCATACCGTCTCTCATCAGTATTGTTTGTCTATGAAAATGTGGCCAAACAAACATAAAAATATTCCACATAAAATACAGATGATATATTAATAATAATATACCAGGAACACTGGTACACATTACAATATTTTCAAATAAGATCTTTAGGAAAGCTCTTAAAATATATTACACAAAACAATAAAGATATATTGTTCGCCTACCTATTTCTGTCTTAAAATTTAATATTACCTAATACAATTTGGTTTTTGTAGAAATAAATCAGTTAATATAATATATACATAAGTATGTAGTTTCCATGACGTAACAAATATTTATAAACATTCTCACATCGCATATATATTTTACTGCAATTAATTCTTCTGCTTATAGTCCGAATATAGCTGATAATACTTCTACTTCTATTAATAACGAACATTGTGACTTTTTGTAAGTGAATGTTGTGTCGTGTTTGTGTTTGTACTAAGAAACATTAGAAAATTAATTACCTATGCCTACAGTTATTGTTAGAATTAAGATTATTCTTACTATACATATACTAACGTAGTACGTATAAATTTTATAAAAAGGTACTTATTTTGTGTGTCTTTTTTAAGAACTCTATTTCAATTTTGAACATTTCATCTCTCTCTGACATCCTAGGTCTACATTGGAACTTTGAGGTAAGAAAAACTAAGATTAATAACCTTTTCCTAGTGACTTCATACCATCTATTGATTGTGATGCGTAATCAGGTACTTTACTTTCAGCCCGCAAAGAAGCGAAATTTTTAAAAATTTTGTCGGCATACATTGCAGAACTTGGGTATTTTTTTAAAAACCCATTTATTGTGCGTCATTTCGTGTTATGTACGTAATATGCGAAATCTAATTATACAGGGTGTCCCGTTAATCAACGTCATCCCGTGAAGGGTTGATAGACCAGCTCATAACCTACCAGAAAATCGAAATATGACCTTAGTAAAAATCGCTCATTCTCGAGATATCGGCACTTTTTTGTTTTTCGATAAATTCGACACCTTCGATCAGTTTTTCGATGGCCACGGTCACAAAATTCAATATTATGGGATAAAAATTTTTGATTCATAATCCTGAATAATTCAGCTATTTGATTTATAGTCCAAAATAAAACCTTTTAATTCACAATTTTGAAAAAAAGAACATCGTTTCTGCCTCTCGAGTTTTTTGTTTTTTGTAAGCTAATTTCGACTCCTTTACGCTGTAAAAATTTAGTATGACATTAAGCTGGCAAATTATATTAAAAACTTCCTCATTTAGTGTAGTTTTTAAAAAGGTACAAAACTGGATATAATTCCTTTTACAAAAAATTATATTCCTGTTTTACTTCAAAAGGACCTCATTATAAAAAAAATCAAATGCAAGGTTATAGCTTCCTTATGTCCAATATTTGGACAAGTGATAGAAGATGAAAAAATATGAAAAAAAGTTCACAAAATGTATCTCGAAAAATCAACCGTTTTGGAGTTATGGCCTTTTGAAAATTGTAAAGTATGAAAATTTCTCATTTGGGTTTTTTGACAATAACTCACAAACTACTAACTCGATTTTGACAAAACAAACTATAAATCATAGTAAATAAAATAGGCTTTCGATAAAGATCTTAATTTGTGGCCTTTTCCTTACAATCTAGTGAAAATTCTGATAAAAAATATCATTTTTTCACAAAAATACATGTTTCTCAATATAATTTTCTCAGAATTTTGAAGAAAAGGCCGCAAATTAGTAATTTTATCGCAAGCCTACATTATTTACAATAATTTTTAATTTATTGTGTCAAAATCGAGTTGGTGGTTTATGAGTTATACTCAAAAAACCCAAATGAGAAATTTTCATACTCCTCAATTTTCAAAAGACCATAACTCCAAAACGGTTCATTTTTCGACACACATTTTCTGAACTTTTTTTCATATTTTGTCATCTTCTATCACTTGTCCAAGTATTGGACATAAGGAAGCTAAAACCTTGCATTTGATTTTTTTTATAATGAGGTCCTTTTGAAGTAAAACAGGAATATCTTTTTTTGTAAAGGGAACTATATCCAGTTTTTTACTTTTTTAAAAACTACACTAAATGAGGAAGTTTTTAATATAATATACCAGCTTAATGTCATACTAAATTTTTACAGTGTAAAGGAGTCGAAATTAGCTAACAAAAAACAAAAAACTCGAGAGGCAGAAACGATGTTCTTTTTTTCAAAATTGTGAATTAAAAGGTTTTATTTTGGATTATAAATCAAATAGCTGAATTATTCAGGATTATGAATCAAAAAAAAATATCCCATAATATTGAATTTTGTGACCGTGGCGATCGAAAAACTGATCGAAGGTGTCGAATTTCTCGAAAAACAAAAAAGTGCCGATATCTCGAGAATGAGCGATTTTTTCTAAGGTCATATTTCGATTTTCTGGTAGGTTATGAGCTGGTCTATCACCCCTCCACGGGATGACGTTGATTAACGGGACACCCTGTATAGTCCCTAATTTATAAACATTAATGATCTTAAGAATCTTTTAAAATAAAACTCACATATTCATTTTTTATTTACACAGTCTTTTGTTGGAAATATTAGTGAAAAATGGTGGAAAATAGCGGCATTAAGTGTAACAGTAATAGAGTATAAGAAAATGTGGTCGAAAAATGGGTAGATACTATTCCTCTAACTGAAAGAAAAATCTGCATCAACAATCAAAGAAAATCTATAACTATTGAGAAAAGTGATAAGTGAAAATTATATAATAATAAAATAAAGTGAAAAGGCACATAGTCGAAGCAACAGAGGCTTGCTGCTACACGAATATCAAAATACACGAAAATCGGCATTGTTAGTATTTAGTAAATTTCATCGCATTATTATGCGTGAATATTAATCGCAAAGATTTAAACATAATAACAGAAGTAGTTATGGAGTAGGTACTCTTCTGTTATGCGAAACACGTCTTCAATTAAATTCCTACCCCTGAACATTTAACACTCTAAACCTGATTGCTCTGCGTTTCCTCTCTCTTCTTTATTATTATGTAATGCGATAAAATGGTTATTACAATTATTATTATTATTATATTATGTTGGGCTTCTGTGTTGATGGATGCCCAAGGGATCGACACAAAGTGCCCGTTCAGAGTATGATCTACGTCATCAAAATTATTAATGCCTTCTATCAACGAGGGTCCAGACTACGGAGTCTAAATAAGTAAGTAATAGACATGTAAAGTAGATTTTGAGAAATCAAACTTAAACGATAACTACTTAAGAGTGCGCACACTAACATTTCAAAAAAATTCTTAAAACGGGAAACCTGAGATTTCGACAACCGTTTAATTTTACTATGTTTACGTAATTAGACAATACAGCCGTTGCTCCTCGTGGTGTGGTGGATAAATCCCTATTGTGTGAGACGAAGGCCTGGGTTTGAATCCAAGCCGGGGTAAATTAAAATGGCGAAAGTTTCTCGATTTCAAAGTGATCACTTAAGCCAGCCGAGGTCGGTCGTAAGCCCGACAATGTTCTTCCTTAATTCTTCTATACTGTTTTAGGTATACTGCATATTAAATCAATGGTCAGGAAATATATAGTTCTACGTAACACCTACATCACAACTGACAGATCGTATCAGATTCTCAATATATGATTATATATGTATTAAATATCATTAGGGTGGACCCACCTCCACTCCTGGATGTTTCAGGAGCTTCAGCTCCAAAATCATCCAGTCTTTTACGCAAAATAATTTTTTTTCAAAAGAGGGCTCAAGGTTCGCCGGAGGGGCTCCCCTCAATAAACCCTTTCCGAAACTACCCTGAACACCCTTAGTGTTCCCTGGAGGAGACTCTCACTGCAAGGATCTACACACTACCTACTACATTTTTTCTTAGAAACTATCATCTCACAATTACGTATTAATACGTACTAAATCTTAATCTAGAGGACAATTTTTACAATTTTTTAACTGTCAACAAAAAACGTACTTGCCATCGACACGTTCACGTAAGCGTGACGTGGATATAAATTTTATTATTTTCTATATGTATTATGTAAGCTCTGCAAGCAATGCACCAATAAGGTGTATAAATTTTAAGCTCTACACTCGGGAATTCGTCCATTACGGATGTATATAAAAATATCGCAGGCATTGATACTGTAAGATAAAATATCTTTTATATTGACATGTAGTTCCCGTGCTGTTTCCGTCTATCCGATATAAAAGTGCTCGTCTCAATAGTAAATGAATGTATGTAGCTGCAATGCTATTGGAACATTTCAAACCGACCGGACCGACCGGCGACCTATAGAACTTTTTGCTTCGCGTGTATTGATTGTACGAAAAATATTATGCGTTTGAATATTCATTTAAAACCAGTACAAAAGCAAAATAATTGGAAGTCTATGAATGTTTTCGGTTTTGTGCTATATGACATATTTTTATGATTAACAGGGTCTCGGAGGCGAAATTAATGGTTCCTTAATTGTAAAGTTGTAAATCTATAGACACTCGATATACCTATTATACCTAGTATTTCTAAAAATCTCCATGTATTTATAGTCCAAGAGCCCGCTGCTTAATTTATGACGTATCTGTTTTTTGATCGAAATGTGGTATAAATTATAGCTTACCAATAGGGTATTACATCGCACTAGGGTTGCCTATCAAAATCTTGCCGCAACCCCCCCTGCCCCCCCCGAAAAGGTCCCTCTTCGCGGTTTTTCGCATTTTATAGGAATATGGTAAGAGATAGGAGAAATTAGTCAATTACAAAAATAATCCTTGCTAAATTCTCTACAAAAAATGTTAAGTCAATTTTTTCGTAGAACTAGCAGTTTACCCGCAATGGCCGGCCCAAAACCGAAATTCATTAAAAATACAAAAAAAATGTATTTAAACTAAATTGGTTGAAAATTGACAAGACCTACAGGAAAATAGTCAAAGAACGAATTAATTACTATAGTCTTAGCTACAAAACGAGCTATAACTTATGTTCATACATCTAATAATTTCGGAGTTATTACAATAAAACTCAGTGACGAAAATTCTTAAAATTTAGTTTTTCATAAAATAACCAGTGATATCGCGCCGCAGGCCAATTTTTTTCCATAAAATGTTAGTAGTAATGGGTGGAAGAATGTGAAAGAAAAAAAATTAAACTTTTTTTTTTTTTTTCAAAAAATATCCTGTTTTTTGACCGGCCATTACGGGTAAACTACTAGTCATATGAAAAAATTGACTTAACATTTTTTGTAGAGAATTTAGCAAGGATTATTTTTGTCATTGACTACTTTCTCCTATCTCTTACCATATTCCTACAAAATGCGAAAAACCGCGAAGAGGGACCTTTTCGGGGAAGGCAGGGGGGGTTGCGGCAAGATTTTGATAGGCAACCCTAGTGCGATGTAATACCCTATTGGTAAGCTATCGTTTATACCACATTTCGATCAAAAAACAGATACGTCATAAATTAAGCAGCGGGCTCTCGGACTATTATTAATTTGTTCTTCAAGTGAACAAAGCATATGGTACATATAAAAATAGACAAAATACAGATTATATAATATAAAGCATTGTTTACTAGGGCGAACTTATCACAGAACTGCGATTTTCCCCAGTTAATCCCATCTGTCGATATTATAATGAAATAAATAGATGTAAAAATATAAGCCACTACTTATTTATGTATTTATTTATTTAAACTTATAGTTGATTTAATACTCGTATATTATAGAAAATTCAAATTCCAGATTGCAAAGCCTTGTGTGCCTATGAAAATTATTGCAAGCCTTTCGATTTAGAAAAGTGTGATACTAAGATTTTCTACTTCGTATATTTTTTATTCAATTTCTTTTTTTTCGGTTTTTTCCTATATTTTTATTCAATTTCTTTTGGTTTTTCCTGGGGTTAACTGGAAGAAATCACAGTTCTGCGATAAGTTCGCCCTAGTGAACAAAGATTTATAATCTCTTATGTGTCCATTTTTTATATTTATATGTATTTGTTGTTCACTTGAAGTTTAAATAAGTAAATAAATAAAATAAATAAGTAATTTCCCCTCTCATCAATATTTTGTACTCACATACAACATAACATTTTCAAACCTATGAAAATGCTTACGTAGTTTTTATTAACTTTACAATACGAGCAGTACTAGATTACCTAGATTTGGCCTCATTTCAAAATACACTTTTAATACCTAATATTCGTACTAGTCACAGTCAATAGGCATGTTAACTCACTAATAAACGTGCACACTGCACTACCGTCGCCATTTACTCGTAGCATTAAGGGCCGGTTGCTCTAAACACGATAGGATTAGGATTAGGCCGTTACTGATCAGGAAACGTATTAAAATGGGTTGCTTCAAAATACCGATGACGCCAGGTAAAAAATGGCTAACTATATTAACACGCACTAACGTTTTGTTCGCCGTGTCGCTTTTTGTTACGCACGCTCAAACGAGATAGCAATACGTTTACTGGACCTGGCGGCCGCGGCGGTGGTAAACGGATGGTAAAAAATCTTATGATTTAGTATATTACTTTTGTTTTGGAGCAACGATTTCTGTCTTCTTACCGTTACCAGCCAAAGATACTATTCGTCGAGCAACGGGGCCTAAGTGTCTACGTACTTAGTAGCTTCCTAGAACCTCACAGATAGGAATGGAAAACATTAAAGTGTGCTATGACAACATCGATTCATAAATAGAGTAACTAGACTTACATTATACATACACCAATATAAATTGAGAACGGCCATATCAAGATATTACAGCATTAGGCGGGCCAATACTAATGGTTTATTGAAAACAAGGCCGTAATCAGGCATTCACTTGGGAGCGGGGCTTGACCTCTGGACCAAAAACCCATGGGGGTCGCCAGCTTTGATGCTAGATTTATTTGCATTTTTTTTTGTAAAATAAGTACCTAAATTGATAAACCCTGTTGTCGAAAAATCGTTACAGCACGCAAAAACTCAGACGTGGTCCACTCGTATACTTGTATTGATCGCGGACCGCATTGCATCGTTGCGGGCCAAATTATACCCGCGGGCCGCCTTTTCTCCATCTCTGATCTCTTCTTTTTAATTTCAACATTATAACATAACATTGATATTACGAGTGAAAATCTATGATATTAGCGAGTAGGTATAAATAATAAAATTTATGATGACGTTGAAGCCTAGCTTTTTAAAGGATTAAATCAGACACTTAGGTGACTCGATGTCTGAGTTGAAGTCAAAATTTTACTAAATGATAAATAATTGATTAAGAGTTGTTTTTGGATGAATGTTTGACTTAATGACGATTTAAAATAATTACAATATCTAAAAAATACGAAGAGACACGATTACAGTCACTTGATGAAAGAATTAATATTTGGATGATGTTGCTATGAACCATATTGAATCTCTAATTCTGCTCTATTGACCTCTATAGATACCTACTCACTACATAGGATGGAGGAACCACACAATATGCACACAGTGAATATATTTTTATTATTACTGTGGATTCCTTTTCGGTTTTAATATTATGGAAACATGTGATACAAATGGTTCCGTTTAGAGTTAAAAATTGGGCGATGAAATTTGAATGTCTATATTATTATATGCAGCTCGGTGGTTTTTATAAATTTACTCCCGCGATATTTTTCACACGTTCATCACGTTAATTCAATCATTGCGCGGCCTTCCATGTGGACTTTGGCAATTAAGACTCAGGAACCAACTATAACATCACGGTTATTTCCCGCGGCATTAAGGTTCAAAATTGCATGAACAATCGCATGACAGAATGGTAAGAATAGCGTATTTTCCATTTTGTAGGGTTAATTCGGTTAATTCGCTTCAATAAAAAAACAAAAAAAAAACAACTTTTACGGTCATTTTATATAGATTTTAATGCATATACAGGTGGTCCCAGGAAGTGCAACCAAGCGGAAGTCCAGAGATAGAGCACCCCTGGGGGTACCTAAATACCCCAATATATGTTCCGCGATTTTTTGTGGTTTTCGAGTTATCAATTTTTTTAGTATTTTTTCGCCAAACCCCGACTTGCAAGACGTTATTAGTCACAGAGCCACTAATTATTGAGGTACATACTTGATTTTTTTTTCTGAAATAGGTGAATAATATACCTTGTAGGTATAAAAAGAATTATGGGTCTATCTGTTACTATCACGCCATAAAAAAAATACAAATCTCAAAATTAGTCACAATTCAAAATATTAAAAAATGTTTGAGGTCGTTTTAAAAAAAATAATCATAGATAATTTTTTTTTCTAATTACTTTCAAAAACTTGCAAATTTAATAAACTATCTACCCTGTAAATTTCATTGAGCAATCTCTACGGGATCATACCTAAAAATTGTTTCAATGCAAAAAAGCGGTAACTCACGAAACGAAATTTTTATGGTTCTCCATACAAAATGTTAGGGGAGAAAATTTCCCAAAAAAAATCATAAATTTATACCTACTATTTCCATATCCGATTTTTTTTAACTTGTAGTCGAAATCTAATGCGAATATGAAAATAGTAGGTATAAATTTATGAAATTTTTTGTGTAATTTTCTCCTCATACATTTTGTATAGAGAATTATCAAATTTCGTTTCGTGAGTTACCGCTTTTTTTGCATTGAAACAATTTTTAGGTATGATCCCGTAAAGATTGCTCAATGAAATTTACAGGGTAGATAGTTTATTAAATTTGCAAGTTTTTTAAAGTAATTAGAAATTTTTTTTTATCTATAAATATTTTTTTTAAAACGACATCAAACATTTTTTAATATTTTGAATTGTGACTAATTTTGAGATTTGTAATTTTTTTATGGCGTGATAGTAACAGATAGACCCATAATTCTTTGTATACCTACAAGGTATATTATTCACCTATTTCAGAAAAAAAAATCAAGTATGTACCTCAATAATTAGTGGCTCTGTGACCAATAACGTCTTGCAAGTTGGGGTTTGGCGAAAAAATACGAAAAAAATTGATAACTCGAAAACCACAAAAAATCGCGGAACATATATTGGGGTATTTAGATACCCCCAGAGGTGCTCTATCTCTGGACTTCCGCTTGGTCGCACTTCCTGGGACACCCTGTATGTAATCAATACATTTCTTTTCTCCGCGACTTTCGGGAAACGAGTTGCTATCGTTCGGAAAAAAGAACGGAGGTGTTTTCCACCTTTTTTTTGAGAAATCTATACAAGATGTATAGAATATAAAATAGAATATTCAAGATGTAAAAAATCTTTTACGGTCATTTCCTAGAAAGGTTCAATGTATAGGTATATAGGTATACAGTGCCGTCTATAGAAAAGTAGTATCGTAGAAAAAACCCCCAGGGGTTTTTTCGCCCCCCCGAAATGAAAACCCATATACGGCACTGATATACTTCACCTGTTTTCCAAAGCATAGGTATTTAGTAAGGTTGTCGAGATCTAAGGTCTACCGTTTTTAAAATTATTGAAATTTCAATATGCCTACTTTTAAGAAGTATTATAAGAAAAAGCCTATCGACGACCACCACGACTAACGGTGCTTGCGATGTAAGTATTCGTATTATGCACAAACTTAATTATTTTACTGCAAATTAAGTGTGTTCGAAGCTATTGGGTTTGTGTATACAATTAGTAAAAATGTTTAAATTCATAGCTTGGTACATTGAGTAGTTAAAAATAAGTATATTGCGAACACTCTTAATTGGAAGATTTTAACAATCATTATTTTTTATGTAAGAATTTGTTATAAATATATCTGTCGATGTAAATAAATTAAATGTACGTGAATGAGGTTGCATATAATCAGGAATTTATAAACACAAACATTTTCTATAGACGGCTTGGGAGAACGGGCTTTCTCATTTGCCGGCCCTGCAGCTTGGAATAAGTTACCAGTAGATGTAAGAAACATAGATGATTTTCATAAGTTTAAAGTAGCATTAAAGACTCACTTGTTTAGATTATGTTATTCCACGCAGACATCTCAATAATTACTATTAGTCAACAATGCTTTAGTCTTAAGGTAGTTCAGCGCACTTGAGGCGATAATTCGCGAAAACTGCGCTTTAGCAAATTATCCAATCATTATTATTATTATTAATTAGTAATTTTTTATTGTGATTGATTAACTTCATTTAAATAATTAAATATTGATGGGTTTTCGTTTGATTGTTATACATACGAATACATAAAAACAGCGAATTTAAAATGTATTCCTTTATACTACTATCTAAAGCTGCAATGGCCCATTGATGCTGTTTGCACTCACCCTCAAAATTTCCCAAAGCATCCCTCCAGCATTTACCCCCAAACGACCATTATATTTCTACCATTTATTTATTTATTTTATCTACAAATTCGTGAAACTGTATGTTCAGGTACAGGCCACCTCTTGCTGCCAGAACGTGTAGTCAATGTTAGCGCCGATCAGTGTTTGACGTGAATGATGACAGGCTTCTTATACGAGATACACTCAGTTCAGCATTCGATGTTGTTATCAGTTATCACCATGTATGCCTCTGACGAAACGCCGATTGGAACTCTACACTCCAATCGGCGTCGATAGATTTGATAAACTCTATAATCTCTTAAAGTGTTTTGTATTTGTAGTTTGTTTATGATATGTAAAAATTGACGAGTACAAGGCCTATGCATGGGCGCTGTCAGTAGAGACAGGGGGGGGGGGGGTGGCAGCTGCCCCCTAGAGATTGGAATAGGTATAATTTTTTTCATACTAAATGATAAAACCTCACAAAAATCACACTATTACCACACGTTTTCTCACCATATTATGAATTTTCATGAAAATCCATCAAAATACAGTTATTTCATAAAAAAAAATATTGCCTGCAGTGCCATTTTTTATTGCTTTTCTATAGAAGACATTTTTCATACCTATTATTGTGCAAAAAATATACCCATTTTTAAATAAACCAAACCACATTGCGACCTTCTTCACTATGGCTCAAAAAAATTTCGTCTGCGGCGCTATTGAAACTTCTTTCTTGATATATCGAAATTAAAAAAAAATTGTTGCCCCCCCCCCCCTAACTCCGAGGCTGGCGACATCCATGGGTCTACGTATGATTGAATACAATAAAACAATGTATCCATGAATATGTCTTTATTTTGACCTCTAACTAGAAACTAATGAATATATTGTTAGTTTGTTTCATCGGCTTATTCTATCACAGTCAGCTTGTATTGGAATGCGTTCCTAAACAAAATAGGTAATAATAGATCGTCGCTTTATAGATTTTCACGCTCCTTTTTAATCTCTTCTCCATTGTACACACCCGAGAAGAATGGAGAATAGGTAATTATATATACAAAGTACAAGTAGGTATGTTTGTGCAGGTAGTAGCTACCCATTCATATTCGCAGAGCATGGAAGCCGCATGAAGTTCTTATGTTCTAATAAGTAATATTTAGTAACTATTTCCCGTTTGAGAGGTTAATCAAAACTTTACTAAATACGCGCGAATTTAATTAGAGTTTTCATCTCAAATCAACTTAGAGAAACACCGCGATAAGGTACCAAGAGCAATTCTTGTAGCTTAAGCGCTTGGTACTAAGAATGACGTCACAGTCATTTCCCACGGCAATAAGGTTCAAAATCGCGTGAACAATCGCATGATAAAATGGTAAAAATAGCGTTTATTCTCATTTTCGGGGTTATTTTGCGTCTATCAAAAAACTTTTTCGGTTATTCACTAGATTTTATCAGCACAAAAAATACTCCGTCCGAGTTTCCGTCTTTCGGAAAAAAGATCAAAGGTGATTTTTACAATTTTGTTTGAGAAATCTATACATCAAGATATATTTTTTTACGGTTATTCCCTAGATAAAGGTTCAATGCATCTACCCTATTTTGTTCCAAAGCATGTTTAATAACGGTTATCGAGATATAAGATCTCCCGTTTTTAGAAATTTTTGATATGTCGATATGCATACTCTTAAATATTAATAGTTATTACATTAATAAACTTTCATAAGCATCAGTGTCAATTTCCAATATTTATTTAATACCAAAAACATTTTAAAAGACCGCTTAGAGTCTCCAGGAGAACTCAAGATTCTGAAGAATAATGCGCTTAACGTCTTGCCTTATTAAATAAATATTGGAAAATGACACTACGAGAGATAAAAAAAAAACAATTTCAGTATATTATAAACGTAAGAACAGTGTGTGGCCGTCTCATACCTTGCCTCTAACTAAGGGCGGTCAGACGTACTGACTTGCAGTTAACTAAATGTTGTTAACTGAATGTCAGTTTCTAAAATTTCCCATGTGTGTGGCTAGCCATCTTAAAAAATTTGATCACTAGTAGGTACCATAGATTTTCACAATTGTGACAATATATGGGTTGACTGTAAGATATTTCTTGCAATAAGTCCGCCTTTTCGGACACTACACACAACCATTGTCTTGTTTTTGTAACTATGCATATTTTGTTTGGCCAATAAAGATTTATTTATTTATTTATATGCCAAGAGAGCAAGAGCAGTCAGAAGAGTGCAGAGCGCACACTCAATGACATAGACATAGTGTGAATGAAACGGCTGGTCCTTCACATTTATATCTGTACTCTTCACCCCCATAGACCCTCAGATATTTGCCCAAATAGTTGCTCCAATATATACATATTATATCAATGGTATTTGCTCGCTCTATGGAAATGTATGGAATTCAATCGTCAGTATTGCCCGAAGTTGGATAAAGGCGATCGCCAAGGTTCTCACCGTCGGTGAATTAAAAAAAATCTGTATGTTCTGACTTTTGACTTTTGACAGATTGATCTAAAGATCAGATTAATCATACAATCTGAACGTGTATGGAGAGTAGTTAAATTGTCTGCATTTCCGTGCTTTCTGAATCAGGATTCTGAATGTTAGATTAGGACTTTTCGGATGTGTGTTCCCGCCTTTAGAATGGGAGTTTGAAGTAGTGGAGGCGTGGGTGGAACTATAGAAGTTTATTGAAACTGAAGGGTTAGAAACGGCAAGAAATACATTGGAAAATAAAAAATAGGAGAATTATCTAGTTAGGTACTATCCTTGAACAAAATATTAATATTTTCATTTTCAAAATATAAATTATTTCGATTTCAGATACAGACAATTCCCTGTTAGAAGTCCCCTGGTGCAAACTTGGTTTAGTGTTGCTTAATGTGATAATACGATATGGTTAAATTTTTTCGCCACTTTCAAATTACATTTTGCCAATTTGCCAATTTTCGAATTGTTATAATAAACTGGCAACATTGTTTTTCTCACTTGTGATGGCGGTTTGAAGGGATTATTGGAGTATTTTTTTCTTTTTCCAACTGGCAAAACTATCTTTTTTTAAAAATGATTTCTCTAGCGCTACTCTGTAATATTTTCGGCATTGTAGGTTACTTGCAAAAGATACAATGTGAGAATATTGCGAATCTTTGACAGCTTTTATGACAAGATTCGACAATCAGGGCTACCAACAATACAATCTAATTCTCCACTTGCAGGTAACGTCCGCACGGTGGCCAAGACGGATGGAATTAATAATAGTTCGTATCAAAAAATCATTAGAATTGCTGAACAGTATTAAGTATTTAATATTATTTAAAAACCACTACATAACAAAAATACAGAAATCTTTTCCCGAAGAAAGAAAATAATCAATTAAGATAAGTATCGTTTGCGCTGAAATATGAGACCTTGGTAGTAATTATTTTTAAACGCTATGTAAATATAATAAGGAAAAGTGTACAGAAAGATTTGACCTTAAGATTAGAAAAAAATATTTGTAATAAACAGTCAAGAAAATATTGTAATTATACTCATATACCCATTATAGACCGGTGTTTTAACGTTAAAAAAGGGGGTATAGCGTAGATAATTGTCGGAAAGCTGGAAACTGTTTTAATCTCTTCATTGACAAGCAAAGAAGGTTTCCTGAAGTTTGCACCAATTTTACGCTTGTGCTAAGTACAGGGTGTCCCAAAAACAAAAAAAAAGTTGAACTTTTTTCAGTTTTTCATTAATAACTCCTAAAGGAAGCATTTTAGACAAATTGTGTTCTGCTGTGAATTAAAGTAAATGAAATTCTTCGTCTACTGAGCATAAATACTACTCTCTACTTTGAAAAATAACTGAGAAACAGCGATTTAAAATTGTAATGTTTTTCTCAACATATGACAAATATCTTAATTTTCTTGAATCGTTGTTGAATATCTTTTAATCTATGCTACTTACAGCAAATTTTAGTACATATGATTCAATTTACGGTTAATTTTCTATAAACTGGCATTAAAATTTTACCTCTATATTAAATTGTTTAGGATGTAGAGGTATTTAAAGAGAGACGAGTGAAATAGAGAAATTTATTAAATGATGGATTACAATATGTGAAAGGTAAGGAAGACTTAATTTTGCGGCTCTGTCTTATTAACGTATATTTTTTTTAATTAAAAACCCAAATTTCGCTATTGATACGCCACTGTGTAACAACTTATATCGAAAAGACAATTTTTTTTACCTTCGTCAGTTTTACTAATATAACTCCTGAACGGTTGATGTTAGGGAAAAGATATTTTACTCAAAATATAACTAAAATTAATTTACTATAACTTGATTTCAAAATTAACTCTGTAACTTAAATAATAATTGAGTTACAGTGTTTGAAAAAAAGCATTACTAAAAAAATTAAATTGCCTCGGCTATTTTTGTTGAATAACTCCTGAACCGTAATATAGAGAAAAAGTTCAAGAGATTTAAATATAATCTAAATAAATTTTCTATAACACAAACGTAATAAAATAACTTTAAAAGTTATAGTTAGAAAGTTATGGATGATCAAAGTCAATATTTTGTGTAGCCATTCGACGCTTGTTTAGATATATTTCATACTAGTATATGGCGAGCAGGTACTTTATTTTCATACTACACCGGCTCGGAGGTGCTTACTAGGCAAATATAATTGAATATAATTCATAAGCAAACGTCGAATGGTTACACAAAATATTGACTTTGATCATCCATAACTTTCTTACTATAACTTTTAAAGTTATTTTATTACGCTTGTGTTATAGAAAATTTATTAACCTTATATTTAAATCTCTTGAACTTTTTCTCTATATCACGGTTCAGGAGTTAGTCAACAAAAATAGCCGAGGCAATTTAATTTTTTTAGTAATGCTTTTTTTCAAACACTGTAACTCAGGTATTATTTAAGTGAGAGTTAATTTTGAAATTAAGTTATAGTAAATAAGTTTTAGTTAAATTTTGAGTAAAATATCTTTTCCCTAACATCAACCGTTCAGGAGTTATATTAGTAAAACTTATGAAGGTAAAAAAAATAGTCTTTTCGATATAAGTTGTTACACAGTGGCGTATCAATAGCGAAATTTCGGTTTTTAACTAAAAAAATTGTACGTTATTAAGAAAGAGCCGCAAAATTAAGTCTATCTTACCTTTCACATACCGAAATCTATCGTTTAAAAAAATTCTCTATTTCACTCGTCTGTCTTTAAATACATCTACATCCTAAACCATTTAATATAGAGGTAAAATTTTAATGCCAGTTTATAGAAAATTAACCGGAAATTGAATCATATGTACTAAAATTTGCTGTAAGTAGCATATATTAAAAGATATTCAACAACGATTCAAGAAAATTAAGATATTTGTCATATGTTGAGAAAAACATTACAATTTTAAATCGTTGTTTCTCAGTTATTTTTCAAAGTAGAGAGTAGTATTTATGCTCAGTAGACGAAGAATTTTATCTACTTTAATTCACAGGAGAACACAATTTGTCTAGAATGCTTCCTTTAGGAGTTATTAATGAAAAACTGAAAAAAGTTCAACTTTTTTTTTGTTTTTGGGACACCCTGTACTTAGCACAAGCGTAAAATTGGTGCAAACTTCAGGAAACCTTCTTTGCTTGTTAATGAAGAGATTAAAATAGTTTCCAGCTTTCCGACAATTATCTACGCTACAAAGCTAAATTTCCTGGGCTATTACCCATGCGCAAGCAAAAATAAATTCCCGTTTTATTAGCTTTTGGCTATCGTTATTTATACACATGGGTACTTCGGTTTAAAAATATTTTGTCGATATCGAATGGGTAGATGTAACTAACATCATCATAATAGTCCAAGAGCCCGCTGCTTAAATTATGAAGTATCTGTTTTTTGATCGAAATGTGGTATAAATGATAGCTTTCCAATAGGGTACTACATCGCACTGGGGTTGCCTATCAAAATCTTGCCGCAACCCCCCCTGCCCCCCCCGAAAAGGTCCCTCTTCGCGGTTTTTCGCATATTATTGGAATATGGTGAGAGATAGGAGAAAGTAGTCAATGACAAAAATAATCTTTGCTAAATTCTCTACAAAAAATGTCCAGTCATTTTTTTCATAGGACTAGCAGTTTACCCGCAATGGCCAATGAGAATTTAGCAAGGATTATTTTTGTTATTGACTACTTTCTCCTATATCTTACCATATTCCTATAAAATGCGAAAAACCGCAAAGAGGGACCTTTTCGGGGGGGCAGGGGGGGGTTGCGGCAAGATTTTGATAAGCAACCCTATGTATAATGTAATACCCTATTGGTAAGCTATCATTTATACCACATTTCGATCAAAAAACAGATAGTCATAATTTAAGCAGCGGGCTCTTGGACTATAAGGCAGAGCGCCCAAAACAGAGAATCATGCAAGAGACAGGAAGAAGTCTATATCCAGCAGTGGAGGGAAAGGGGCTGAAAAGAAGAAGAATATGTACCTAACTATACATAAGAAAAATACGAAATTCGTACTATTAAAATTATTCATGAAAGTTATAATTGGGCATATCGGCATTTTTTGCAAACATAATAAAATAAAGAAAAATAAAATAAATTTAAATAAGTAAGTACCTACTGGGTTTCTGTTAGATTTGAAATGATGTCGAGTCTTATAAAGGAAAATAAAATTCAAAATTTGAATGGAAAATAAGAATGTTTGGAAAAAATATGTTTCATTTGTTTAATTTTGTTTTCATAGATTTGAAAATTTATCAATGAGATGCAGTGAGAGTCAATGTAGTGTTTTTTAGTTTGATTATTTTAATTAATAAAATAACAAAAATAATAACATTATGTTTGAAAATATTAAGATTATGTGTGTTGGATGTTTTAGTAAATCAATCGTGTTTATAAAGTGGTTAAAATATAGTTTTTTTAGTGTTTTGTGTTCTATTCGTAGCAAAGCATTCTCAAGACTCCTGTGAGTGATCTAATTTCGTTTTTTCTGTCACGTTATTGAATAGAAATATTTCTTATTTTCTCGCTAATGCAATACTTAATAGATTTGATTTATATCAGTATTTAATTAATGCGTTGTGTATTAGTTTCAGTTTATTAAAGTAAGAATTCACTTCAGTTTAAGTACTTAATAAATAAGTGGCTATAGTATGAAGAGATATTGCACCATTTTTTCAGAAGGTTGGAAATATTGGTCTGTTAACTGGTGGCTTGTTGCTTGGTTGGTAAGGATACCCAATGGCGACTTACTCCACTTCATGAGACAAGCTTTTCTTGCTAATGTTAAGTGTCCAGAGATAATATTATATTTGATTTTTTTTTATATAAGATCGACAGGGATTTCTAAAAAAATGACCAATATTTAAGTACCTACATAAAAGATAGGCCCGCGTTAGGATAAGTAAGTAATGAAAGAGTTATGGGCAAACATGTTCTATTTTAATGGCTTTCTAAGCAACTATAAGCACACTCACATACTTACCAATATTTTAGTCGAGGTACTGCGTATTAGAAAGGATCACTAATCAATCCGTAAAATCGATCACTGTTTCTTTTTTTTAATCTATTTATTTTTCCTAATGTATGTACAATGTGCATTATATATTTTCTTACTTTATATGTTTTTTATTCCACTCATATTTTTTTCTTGTGGTAGACTGGAAGAAATCGCAGTTCTGCGATAAGTTCGCCCTAGTGAACAACGATTTATAATACGTACCTACTATGTCCATTTTTTTTTGTTTTTCTTGTTCACTTAGAGAATAAATAAATAAAATTTATTAATTATCCTTTTCAGAATAAAGGTGCAATCAGTTTCTCTAACCAGTGGGATGCGAACCTGTCACCACTAAACTTTTAAGCAGCAATCTTCGGAGCGGTGTTCATGATTTCTCCTGAATTAACCAGGTAGGTGAATATATTTTTATTTATCTGCTGCTTTGAGGTGTATTAATCGACTGTACGTGTACAGTTGTACACCAGCCGTGTAAAACTCAAACTCACTGGTGGGTCAAAAGCATAAAGACCATAGACTAGGTGGGCCGCAAAACCGTATCTTAAAGAAGACAAATTACTGAAGATCTTAACGAAAAATAAATAATGTTATAGGACAAGTATATGTATTATATTTCCAATAAAAAATACATTACAAAAAAGTGCACACATTAACTTCTTTTGCCAGATATTTGACATCTTTTGTATTTAGGTAACTAAGTTTTGTACACGTGTTATAAACACACGTGAACAAAAAATGGGACATTTTAAAAATAGTTTATCCACGTCATATTGTTGCGTATTTTTCCATTATGCACCAATCGAAACAGTAATTTATTTTCAGTTTTTAACACGTTCGTGGGCCGCATTATCTGGCTATTTTCAAAATTCATTCGGGCCGCAGGAAAATGCTCAGTGGGCCGCATGTTTGACATGGCTGGTGTACACCGATAGAGAATAATGCATTGTGTATATACTTGTATGAAAGATTATTATCATTATATTATATTGTAAATCAACTATACATGTTGTGATGTGTTGACAACACAGAATGTAACAAACATGTTTTATGATCCATTTCATTAATACCTAGGTATACATACTATTATATAATCACATATTAAATATTCTACGGCAATTGTGGAAATCCAGAATGAATTGACTATGGACCGAATGCGGTGGCGTTTGTATTATTATTCATTAACCTTTTAATTGGATTATTGTTGTTGATTGTATTGTGATTTTCCCTGATATCATATATCGGAAGATGTCAAAGGTCACAGGCAAATTTGCGTTGGCGCGTGTATGGGTGTATGGTACCTAATACAATAATTATTGCTGTGTAGGCGCCTACAAATAGACAGGTAGCTATAATATGCAGCGTCTCTTTCAGGTGCTATATATCGCTCACAAGTAGCTCTAGGAAGAAAAAGGCTTATTGCATAATTTCAATTAATAATGAATAATTGTTTCGGCACCCCCCAACCTTCCCCTGTAGTACCTAATTCTAGTGATTCTAGGGTCCTCCCGGAGAACACAAATATCCCCTCCGGATCAAATTGTCTGAAATAAACACTGTATACGTACACTGTACAGTGTACAGCTACGAGTATGTAGGAAATTAGACGCAGAACCCGACGCTCGAGTATTGGACGCTATGGGCACAATAGCGAGATTAAACAATAGGAGAGGTTTGACACTCAACTTATTGGATTTTTTTTTTTGTTATTAGCTATAATTATTTATTTATGCACATGGAACGGATACAGTCACAAAAAAACAAATATTGACAGGTACAATAGTACAAAAATATACAATATATATACAAGACCAATAACAACCTGTAATTGTCGCGAAAATACTGCCAGTTTATGCACCGATCCTTTCAATATTATATTCAGTGTCAAAAGCAATAAGTTACTTATAGATGTGAATTACTTGCAAACGTCAAGAGCTATAGGTAATATTATAATGAGTACGAGTATGACAACACTTTACAAAATAATGCGAGATGCGCGTGCATCAACTGACACGACGTATAAACCTCACCAACTTTAAATCATACATAATGTACCTGCCTATAGTAGTAGTCTAGTAGTTAGGATTCAATAACATATTGAGTATTAAATTATCGCTTTCGTTATAATTCTATGACATAAGAGTATGCATACTGGCATTTCAAAAAAATCTTAAAAAGGGAGATTTCATATCTCGACAACCGTTACTAAATATGCTTTGAAACAAAATATGGTAGATGCATTGAATAGGGAATAACCGTAAAAGATTTTTTATATCTTGTATAGATTTCTCAAAAAAAAAATTGATTAACACCTCTGATCTTTTTTCCGAAAGACGGAAACTCGTTTCCCGAAAGTCGCGGGGTGAAAATTTTGTAATATAAGTACTGAGTATATGCATTAAAATCTAGGGAATAACCGTAAAAGTTTTTTGATAGACGCAAAATTAACCCCAAAAAATGGAAAAAACGCAGCATTTTATCGTGCGATTGTTCACACGATTTTGAACCTTAATGCCGTGGGAAATGACTGTGATGTCATTCTTGGTGTCAAGCCCTTAATGTACTATTGTATAATATTGTAACTACTTAGATAATTATAATAACAATAACATTATTTTTCAGTAACGCTACTAACTATTATTTCATAATAATGAAAAGCTGTTATAATATTTTACACGCGAAGCTGTTGTTTTATATTAGTTTAGTAATTGATGCAACTTACATATTTTATGACATGAAAGTTCAATAATACCGTGATGTAACATGTTTTACTTCCAATAGGCCACTAGAGTATTGAAGTGTATTTGGCATGTAATTACTATTAGTTATTCGTGACGATATAGGTATAGTGTATACATGTATAGGATTTTGCCATGTAACATAACATAATACAGGGTCATCGAAAAACAATGCCCCGATTTTCAAATTAAAAATCTTTGGAACCATTCATGTTAAATGAGGATTCTTTCACTATATATGGTAACTAATTTTGTTTGATGCATGGTACAATGAGTGAGACAATCTGAGTCTATTTTTGTAACTAGAAACTATTAAAGCTATAGTCACAATATCAATGCACATTGTACAAATTTTCGTTTTCTTGCTTCGTAGTTTCTATATCTGTAAATAATCTCACAAGTAGTATTTCTAGATGTGTCTGAAATCATTCAAGTCAATTGTGTGCAATAGGACTAATAAATAGGTGTACATTGTATATAAAATCGCTCACTTTTATTCTTTTTATAGTCGAAGGAAAAAAATATCAGATATATCTGAAAGATAAATTATTAATCCTTCAATGAAGCTATCGCGAATTGAAAAAGATTAATAAATTGTAGGTAGGTACATTACAGTTCAATATAGTATCTCTGCTAGGAAATATTATTCATAGCCGATACTCATAGCAACGAAAATCAATTGAATATCCTAAATAAATTCTTCTCAAAGGACTGAACTTGTAGGCAATAAAGGTGAGATGTAGTCGGGCTCTTTTTCCTTTGGGAAATCGGCAATCAGACTGGGCTTGATACATGGGCTGGGTTAGGGTACAGGACTGTGAGTGGGTTGTGAATCGGAGGGAGGAATGGTTTCAGGGGAGGAAAATTTATATAGGGGTTACCTAATAATAATATAGCAATGGCGAAAAAGCGGAAAAGTTAATCCCATGGGGAATTATCTTATTTTTGATTACCAATTTCAAAATTTTATTACTTTTCAAGAACTTTGTTTTTTCTATATATAGAAATATGAAAGTAGTAGTATGTAGTATGTAACATATTGTGAAAGAGTTTCATGTGTGTTTTTGACCTACTACTTAGTTTTTCTTTTTGTTGTTGTTTTGTGTGAAAAACGTCATAAGTAAATATATCAATATAAATTTAAATTTTAATTAAATATAAATTTTCACAAAATTTCGGAGAAAAGGCCACAAATTAAGATCTTTATCGAAAGCTTATTTTATCGATAATGATTTTTAATTTATTTTGTCAAAATCGAGTCATTATTTTGTGAGTTATTGTCCAAAAACCCAAATGAGAAATTTTCATACTTTACAATTTTCAAAAGGCCATAACTCCAAAACGGTTGATTTTTCGACACACATTTTTTCAACTTTTTTTTCATATTTTTTTATACTCTATCACTTGTCCAAATATTGGACATAAGGAAGCTACAACCCTGCATTCGATTTTTTTTATAATGAGGTCCTTTTGAAGTAAAACAGGAATATCTTTTACTATATCCAGTTTTGTACCTTTTTAAAAACTACACTAAATGAGGAAGTTTTTAATATAATTTGCCAGCTTAATGTCAAACTAAATTTTTACAGTGCAAAGGAGTCGAAATTTGCTAATAAAAAACAAAAAACTCGAGAGGCGGAAACGATGTTCTTTTTTTCAAAATTGTGAATAATTAGGTTTTATTTTGGACTATAATCAAATAGCTGAATTATTCAGGATTACGAATCAAAAAAAAATAATCCCGTAATATTGATTTTTGTGACCGTGGCGATCGAAAAACTGATCGAAGGTGTCGAATTTCACGAAAAACAAAAAAGTGCCGATATCTCGAGAATGAGCGATTTTTACTAAGGTCATATTTCGATTTTCTGGTAGGTTATGAGCTGGTCTATCACCCCTCCATGGGATGACGTTGATTAACGGGACACCCTGTAGATATTATAATTAATTATTGTATCTACTGCAAATTATGCAAAATAATAATAAAGATGATTTTATGTAGGTACCTAATCTAAAGTATATATACTGTAAACTTGTAGTATCATATCCCATAGTTTCAAAGTGACTAACTCGATATAATCGTAAAGGTTGAAGATGCTGAGAGAGTGAGAACTAATTAAAAATTTAATCATCCTTCTTGTCATATAAGTTACATACGCACGTTACACTTGCCTTACTTACTAATAGATGAGGATATCTTATTAATAACACGGTCAAAATAATTTGAAGTTTCCTTCGTAACTTGCGAAGTTTCCACAACTATTAGGTATATACCTATTATTTTAATACCTACGTCCTACACCTATGTATGCTACGTACATATTCCATTCCCTCATTTCGCTTTGGTCTCACTATATCTACCAAGCATTGTACATTGTACGTACGTATCTATCATGTAAATTTATGAGAGGCACTGTGTGTGAATGTAGGTCTCTGAAACTAACTAAAGGCATTATCCTTGTTAGGCACGCCAATAGGGCAATATGAACAAGCCCAGGTATGCCATAAAAGTACTATTGGATCATTGTGAATGTCCAAAGTTTCTGCAATAGTCGTACTTTATTAAATCGATCCCACTTACACGTAGACCCCTTTTGTAATCCATATAATAATATTACATATGTTTGTGTTTCCATACACACCATGTAATATTATTTCATCATGTTACCGAATTGGCGTTTTATACCGCCAGGTTTTCTAAATTATTAAACGTATTAAACTAGCTAAATATAAGAAAATCTGTTGTAAATCAAAGTCAGTGGAGATAAGTAGATAGACGTGGTATTTATATTTCAATTAAAAGCGATGGAATTATAGCGCGCGATGTCAATTAAAAATGTGATTTTTAGCTTCTTAAACAATTATGATGGGTCTATTATAGGGTCTACTACGATGTATTATTTAACAAGTTATATTTTTTTATCATAATATTATGTAAATCCTATGATTTTGTTTTACAAAAACAATTTTTAGATACATACCTACGCCGTTTGGGGTTATTTCGCCTATCCATGGGTATCTTTGGCCTAACGCTTTTTTTTTGTTTAACCGCTTACCAGAAGACATAGGTAATTAATTTGTTATTTTTTTGTTTCTGGTAATGTAATCACATCTTTTCTGGGTGCACTAAGCATGATGATTTGTTGGTAACTTCACAAACCTTTCAATAGAAGCATTTTTCCAGGAAGCTGTCAAAACGTCTAGAAAACTAAGTTCTGAAAACTTTTGATATATATCCGAAAATACTTGGAACATGTTCTTTAATACTCTCCTATATTATACTTTGATGTTTTGAGAACAATATTAGCGAAAAAAAAATGTATTTTGCTTAATTTTACTAGTATATATACCACTAATAAGTAGGCACCCCCAACATTATTAGAATCTCGGGGTTATTTTGCCTACAATAGGGTTGCCTACTTCGGTGATATTTAATATTATTTAATATTTTTAGCCACTTAGGTATCCGCACATAGGTACATATTACACATTTTGTCAGAACTTTTTTTTTTCAAAGTACCAAAAAGGGTATTTTTTTACTCAGCTCGGCTGCGGATAGACCGAACGCGCGCACAATACGTCAGAATGTGTTTCTCAAAAAGATTTCAGTTAATAATTTTTTTTAAATAACAAAGATGTTTTAGTCTTGAAACTGTTATTCTTGTCAAAAGTTTGTGTTTTTAATAGGCGCAATAAGCATACAGGAATTGTACGTAATTCTTCTACGTTTTTTTTTAGTCTAAACCATTTCGGTTCTTATGTACTTTTTATTTTACGGTATGATTTAGTCTTTTGTCGCCACCACACGCTTGCGAGCGTCCCCGGCTTTTTTGTGTAGGTATATAAGTAAAAAGGCGTGTGAATGGAACGTTTGTCTTAGCTCGTGTACGTAACCCACCGTTGACGTCTTTTTACTCGTAGACACAAAAAACTTGTGGACGCTCGCATGCGTGTGGCGGCGACATTAGGTTTTGTTATTTAACTCTTTATTTTTCACAACGTTATACAATAAAAACAATTTTTTAATAAAATTAATTTTTTCATTTTAGTAGTCTTGTTCAACCCTAAATATAAAAGTAAATTTGTATGGAAATGACCGCGAACCCAGGGGTAAATTGGCCTAATCGTCAATAACTAATTTTAGATTATCTTTTTCTGAAATTTTATTTTGGATTCAATTTGGATCGATGTTTTTCCATATTTTTCCCTTTTTGACTTTTCATTTTAAATAAACTTTTAGTGGTTTTATACGCGTAGGCAGAATAACCCCAATCACGGGGTTATTTTGCCTAACTACTTTGTTTCATGAAAAATGTATATAATATACATATTTCTTAAAAAATATACTTCAAAGTATCTAGCTATTGCACTAGCTCATCGATTAAAATCATATTTTACATATCTTTTCATAGAAATATTAATGGCAAATCAAATTTAAACTTTATTTTTAAGAAAATTTAGGCGAAATAACCCCTGGTGATGTATGTACAATGTACATGTACATTGACGAATTAAAAAATAAATACTTCGAGAACATTTTCTTACGAAACTCTATAGTGCAATCTATAATTTATCTTTAACCTACATGCCTATATATAGTATATATGTTTTGTTCTTAAAACATCTTTGTTGGTACAATGAAGCAAGCATGAAGTCATATATCATCTATAAGGTTTGCACAATTAACATGTCGCTTCTTAAAGCTTAAGGGGTTGGAAGTGTATTATACTACACCAAAGTATACATTGTACCAGACCTACTATACCTTGTAGGTTGGGTAATGTAATAATTAAGCTAAATGTCACTGTTGTCTTCCTCTAAGGCCCTCTTCAATATTGAGGCTATAAATCCATTGACGCTCTTCCCACTACACGTCATGAAAAGTTTTCATTGATGCTTATTACTCCTGATAAAGTGGCGACCATGACGCTATGATAAGTAGTATACCGCGTGCAGTTCATATATACTTATTTAAATCATTAGGTAAGTACGTTCAGTTCAGCATAGCTATGCAAATAAATTTTACTATTTTATCTTCAAGGCATCTACTTCGGTCGACTGACGGACAATTTTACTTTTCGTAAGCAACAACAGTAAATTATTCATACAATGGTTATGCGACACATATGCCCTATGATACTATGTATATCTACCTAATATAGTTTACGGAGATTGTGGGGAATAAGAACCAATTTTTGCTTTTTTGGGGGCATCACTGAAAATAAGTAATACTTCGCTTGAATGAGTTGCCGAATTATATTTAGTATACCTACCTGCCTACGGTATGGTGGCAATAATACAGGTTGAAAACTACACATTTAATACTCATCAAATTTAGAATGTTGGAAACTATGGTCACAGTATAATCAGAATTTCATCCATAGGCGTATACGACTATGTTAGAATTAGATAGGTAGGTATATGTACTCGTATACTATACTTATTATATATGTAGTTATATACACTCGCGGTATAGTAATGTATACAATGAGTACAGCGGAAGTTAATAAACCAATGCGTAACACTTGTTCCCTAGTAATGAGATAAGGCGCGGGTGTTGTATCCAGTAAATATCATACTTACTTATCGTATTATTAGTATAAAGCTGGTATAGATATACTTATACTTACTCTACACCTAACGAGCATCATAACGTCATGACACTAATTGTCTTATTTAGATTTCCCTCGCTAATATTCTGCGAGTATAATACGAGTACTACAACTACTACGGTATGGTGATAATAGAAAGCTTCTGCTACGAGAAAAGCTTAACCATTCAATTACTGTATTTTGATGTGAAGAAATTAGATATTACAAAACTAAAAATTAAAACAGCAGGCTGATTATATGGGTGTCTCAATTAAATGACAATTATTATGAAATAAAAAACAAAACCACTGTCTAGTGCCATCCTAAATAGAGACATTCGGAATCGAGAGTGAATTCTATCGAGTTAGGTACTTACTCCATCGTAGTTGCAAGAGGTTTGTACAAATCCTTACGTAACTATAATTAGCCATTATGTGAAAGCGTTCCCCAAAGTCGTATAAATATAAATTATTCAAAGTGAATCTATGCATTGTACCTAGACCTACATATGATGACTACATATCACCAGACCTACTCTTCTTACTAGGCATTCTAGTCATAGCTAATAGGTATCCCTTCCCCCAGGGACAAGGCGTTCGTCTCTACCCTGAGTTGCATGGTCTTCACTTGGTTCATCGCCATTCTAAAGGAAATTGTTGCAGCGTATATAACCGCACACACGATGCATTGTTTCTCAAGTAGTGTGGGTAGGTAGATATACGCACGAATAGACAAACGTTGGATGATGAGAATGATTTAAATAATTAAGTGCAAAATATTACCTACAAACTACGTACTGACTGATTGATGACAACACTTCTGTGCTTGTGATGCCTTATAGAAAAAACATTAGGTTTACGTACATAATATTTATTGTAATTAAATTTTATCATGTTTCTTCCTTCAATTATACCTAAGTAGGTACCTATGCCAAACCAGCCTTTACTTCGTTAAATCTGATTTGATAATATCAAAACTCAAGAGTATTCTTGAACAATCTTTTAATTGGTTTAATATTTAATGAATCATACCTACATCACATTAAAGAAAATCTTGAAATACAACTTAATGAATTAACGAATAACTTCTTCGTTGAATTTTGTGTTAGGTACTATAATAATATTCGGTAGATTACTCGCAGATACCATAACCACTGTTCATTCAGATACATAACATTGTTCAGTGTGATGTTTGTTGTTCACGTTGTGATTTATTTGCGTTTCCATTGATGGCGAGGGGTGGTAGTGGATACCAAGGATACCACATAAGAAAGCAAGGGTAGGCAGAGAGGGATAAAACAACCAGGAATATTATGTGCCACTTATACTATTATGCATCTTTGAATTAAAGTGGAGTGAATATTATTATTACCGATTCTGACAAAACCCAAATCATTTGCAGCTCTTTAGTTCATCACATACCCATATCATTGTGAATAAATTATGAATCGTTGAGTCGTTACCAGTGAAAACTATCTAATAGATATATTCCAATCTAACTATTACTAATTATTCAACTGCCCCATTACATACAGCATTAAATTATTATTATTATCCAAATTGTGAAACGTATATCCATGTACTGTATAAATATTAATAGTGATTATAGTCAGTCTGTCTGTACCTGCAAATTAGTCTTTACAAACCATTTTACATGTACTTTTGATTTGATATTTTATATTTGTCAATGTTTCAGATGTACCTACCTTAACTTACTTATTTTTGTTGTTGCTTGTATTGTACTTGTACAAAACTATTGTTATTGTTAAAGGATTGCGCCTTAAATAAATAAATAAATAAATTATTGGGCATACCTAACCTACGAGTATTAACTCTCAACTCACTAAAGATTTGAACTATTTAATAAACTTCTTTGAGGCGATAATTCGCGAAAACTGCGCATTAGCAAATTATCCAATTAATCATAATAGTACAACATGATGAAGTGATTGGTAGTTGAATTAATATAACCACTTCGACTGGTAATCGAGTGCTATTTCGCGACAGTGGCTTTCCTGTGAAGTTTACAAAAATGTAAGTATTTGGGTAAATTTAGATAATCCCGGATTGCAAAATACATATTTAGCTCTTCTATAATATCATGATTCACAACTTTGCAACTAATAACCTCATAGGTATCTTATACTTGTATAGTGTGTGTAACAAATAACAATCCCCCCCTGCATTATCTATAAACCAGCTTATTTA
Source organism: Ceraclea dissimilis (assembly GCA_963576895.1). Classification (NCBI taxonomy): domain Eukaryota; kingdom Metazoa; phylum Arthropoda; class Insecta; order Trichoptera; family Leptoceridae; genus Ceraclea; species Ceraclea dissimilis. The sequence goes on from OY756360.1 coordinate 6,530,629, forward strand.
TATTTTCTTAGCCATACTTGCAGCCTGGGGACCGTTTGTTGCCCACTATACGAGTATATATATTCGTATGGTGTCAGGCGCTATAAGATCACATTCATCACAAAATGTGGCACATGCCCACTGACTATCCAAGACAGTACGAGTAATATTCTATACTGACACACCTAATCCATGGGCGTCATCAAGGGGGGGGGGGGGGTGGGGCAGGAGGGGGCAGCTGCCTCTCTCTCTTCACAAATCTTCACAAAAAAACCAAATTAGGTATATTTTCCTACTTGTCAGAGACTTAAATATAACCTACTACCTACTTACCTACACGTGTTTCCATTATTAATTAGTACCTACTTTCCTTCTCTTGTATTTTAGTGTGGACCTAAGCCATTCTATATTATTTATGTTATTCTTCATTCCGACTGTACCTACACTAATTAGTATTTTCAGTTTTTGGAATATTCTAAAAATAATCTTCAGAAAATAATCACAGAATAATTAATCAATAGCTAATTCATTACTAGGCAGGCCTGAGGCCATGTCCATTCTGTTTCCACCCGTATTTCTTTCACAACTTTTCTTGCCCGCGACATGAACCATTAGATTGACCTGTCATCGGCCCATGTCGTTTCCGATCGGCCGCCCGGCCTGTAACTTTTTGATCGATCTCTGCACTTGCATTGGGTATATGTATTTTTTCCATCCTTATGTCGATATGGGACACCATACGGTGAGAAAATATACTTTATACGTACTCTAATACTTGAAGTTTCTTAGAAACCACTGCCAAGAGAATGTACTAAATAAATACCTAATTTAAATAAAATAAATACATAAAATAAAATAATTTTTATTGTTCTAGAAATATACAAAGGGCGGGATTATTGCCAAATGGCAATTTCTACCAGCCAACCCAATTTTACATTTTTTACAAAGGGAGATTCCACAAAGACGTACCCACTTAGTAAGTACAAATACTGAGCCTACTTACTGACTTACTCTATCTTCCTTGGACTATAATAGTAATCCTGAGATGCAACAAAGTTTCTATATTGTGTCATTATTCACACCACAACTGACTGCTGCCTTTCTTTATATCGGGGCGTAGGATCTTACAACGATGCGTTTCTATTGTTCGGGATATCAAAGAGGATCTTAACAATATAACTCCATTACTCAGCTTTCATATACATACATACCTAGGTGTATGTATGTATCTATTAAGTGTTCATTTAATTCCTTCCGTATAAATCACATTATTAGTACTTCGATTTTCGGCAAAAAACATCCGGAGATTTTCTATTATCGGCTCGTCTTATATAAATTTTAGGCTACCTGTATGTTGACTAACAAAACAAAAAATCATATTACAGCGCCATTGTTTCAATAAAGTATAAGAAGTATAACTTATTAGATATTATCTGTTATACACTTACTGAAATAAACATATTATTGTAAGGACGTCTTTGTAGAGTGTATACACTGTATACAGTGTACCTGTACAATATATCACAGTAAAGTAGGAAAGCTTTTGTTGTACTGTGATTGTTTGGTAGACTCGAATCTGCTTTCATCTGCTTGACAGCGGTATAAGCTCAATAGGTTATATACGTTTTATTGTCTTGGTGCTTATTTATAGGACAGACATTTTCTCAAGACTTTCCATAGGAATCAGTAACCGTCTATAATTAATCATTACTTCGAAATGGTTCAATCCGACGGAATACATTATAATAATTACGTAATAATCTATAATAGTTATATAATATGTACCTACTACCTACATAAATTGACTACCTGTATAATTTGCCTAATTAATTACGGCAATGCAAATTGATTGGTACCAGATCGATAAGATATTATCGTCTGTTAACTACTAGCTACTACATAATAATTACTAGATGATATATGAATATATATTAGGTATAATTATTATCCTATCGGCTGATGATCATTCTCAACTAAATGGAGTAGAGTTGACATTATGAGGGCGTCACAATATCAATAATGCGAATAATGCTGTTATCATTAGGTATATAGAACGTCATATTTTTTTTTATAAAATATGTCCTCTAGTTTATACTAGGATTTTTCGGAACCGCAATGAACTGAACTAGATTTGTTAGGTACTATTATATTTTTATTTGTGTTCCTAAATATTGGATTTTTTTCTCGTAGTTTATTTTTCCTCTGAATAAGAATTATTTAGGACCGAGATTAGAATGCGTCAGTTATCAGTTCGTTAACTCTATGGCATATTTTGATCGAAAAAGTGAAAAAAAAGAACTAATTCGTATTGGCATATCGTACTTATCTATTTCTCTGTATTGTTTTGTACTATACACAATGGTTTATACATGTGGAGCAGCGTGTTAGTGATTCAAATGACAACTTTATAATATGTACCTAAATAGAGTATAACATGTTATACCTATTGTAGGTATCGCTTATTAAATTGTACCTCTACGATACCTATATGAAGCGTACACTTGTACTTAATTAATTTTAGATCATGTTGTATTCGCTCAAGATTTTTTTAATCACTCAATTTAATCTTATTTTACGAGTAGATACTTTTTAATTTTTTGTTTGAAATTTATATGGAGGTACGACTTAAATACCAGTAGTACGATAAATCGTACCGTTTACTACTTTTTTCCAATGCGTTTGACCTTTTTGAAATAAAAAAAAATGTAGATAGCCAACTAAATACTCTTTCATTTGGTATACTTAAATATTTACGATGATCATTAGTTTTTAAGAAAAATCGTAACGATTTAACTTTCTTCCTCCTAATTGCGATAATTCTTAATATGCATATAACAGTGCTTTCATCTTCATAATATCACTTTATTCTCGCGGGACAAGCACAGAAGACGGAATATACAGACTTTGGTCTAGTTCATAATCTCTACACAATCATGATTCTTGTTTCCGTTACATTAGACGGTTTTTCATACATACTCTTATATAGTAAAGAGTGCAAGAGAAGTATGTGGAGAAGCGTTGGTAGGAAGGAAAAAAGGTGATGCGTGGTGGGATGATGAGGTGAAGGATGCTGTAGTGAGGAAAAAGAAAGCGTGGAATGATGTGCTTGGTGCGAAACCAGATGATGGAGGTGAGAAAGAAAGAAAGAAGAATATATATAAAGCGTGTAGGAAAGAAGTGAAAGAAATGGTTTGCCAGAAAAAGAGAAAACTTGAGGAAGAGGAATGTATGAAATTATCGAGGAACGCCGAGGAGAATTTGAAAATATTCTGGAAGGAAGTAAAAAGAAAGAGATCTGGAAGTGAGAAAAACAGTATGAATTGCATCAAAGATAAGAATGGTGATTTAGTGATGAATGGAGAAGAAGTTGTTGAAAGATGGAAAGAATACTTCGAAGAATTGTATGAAAGTGGTACTAGTACAAACCAGACGAATGTAGCAGATAGTATGAATGTAAATATTGCTGAGGACGAGGAAATACGTATGAATGAAGTTGTGCTTGCATTGAAAAAAGCAAAGAATGGTAAAGCTGCGGGACATGACTGTGTGGCCATAGAGTTCATCAAGCAAGGTGGCCCGAAGATTCTCGAGTGGTGCCTGAGGCTCTTCAACTTGTGCTGGGAGAGTGGCTGCACTCCTGAGGATTGGAGGAGGGCAGTCATCTGCCCTTTGTACAAGGGGAAAGGCTCAAGGTTGGAATGCGGCAGTTATCGGGCTATCAGTTTGCTGAGCTCTGTGGGCAAACTGTATGGAAAGGTATTGATTGAAAGAGTAAGAAAAGTGACTGAAAGTAAAGTATGGGATGTGCAGGGTGCTTTCATGAGTGGCAGGGGGTGCACCGATCAGATCTTCTCCCTACGGATGGTCGTGGAGAAGCTTCTGGCTAAACACCAGAGGCTCTTCTGCGCGTTCGTGGATCTGGAGAAGGCATACGATCGTGTGGACCGAGAAAGACTGTGGCGTGTACTGTCGGAATATGGGGTGAGCGACCGACTGATTGGCGCAATCGCGTCTCTATATACGGAGAGCTCTGCTTGTGTCAGGGTGAATGCTGCGTTGTCGCAGTGGTTCACTCTCACAAAAGGGGTTAAACAGGGTTGCGTCATGTCGCCTTGGTTGTTCAACCTGTTCTTCGACTACTGCATGCGTCCTCTGAATGAGCTGAATGTTGGTGTGGACCTAAATGGAGTGAAAGTATGTGCGTTAATGTTTGCAGATGATTTAGTGTTGATGGCTGATGATGAATGTGAGTTACAACGGATAGTATCCTGTGTGTACGAAAGCTGCGATATGAATGGTATGAAAATGAATGTAAATAAAACGAAAGTATTAGTGTTCGAAAGAGAGGAAATAAGGACAAATTGTGTGATAAAGGTTGGTAATGACTGTCTGGAGCAAGTGGATGAGTATGTATATCTGGGAAGTTTGTTTACTAGAGATGGACGCTGTGATGGAGACATTGAAAGAAGGAAGCTGGCCGGTACTAGGACGAATGGTGCGCTCGGTCCGATTGTTAGTAGTAGCAATGTGTCTATGAAAGCAAAAGTGCTAGTGCACAATGCTGTCTTGGTGCCGACCCTGATGTATGCTAGTGAGACGTGGACGTGGATGAAGAAGGATGAATCAGGGTTGAATGCAGTAGAAATGAGGTCATTAAGAAGAATGTGCGGGAAAACGCTGAGAGATAAGATAAGGAATGAGGTTATTAGGGAAATGAGTGACTGCAAGACTGGTGTAGTGACAAGAATGAAAGTAAACAAACTCAGATGGTTTGGGCATGTTGAGAGAATGAATGATGACAGGATGACAAAAAAGATATATCTGAATGAGCGAAGAGGGGTGAGAAAGCGCGGCCGTCCGAGACTGACCTGGTCCGATCATGTCGACCAGATCCTCAAGGATGGACGCGTTTTGAGTAAAAGGAATCGGAGAGCGTGTATGACTAATTGCATGAATGTGACGGAAGCTAGGAGTGTGTGTAAGGATAGGGCTGTCTGGCGCTCTGTCCTCTCTGCCTACCCTGCAAGGGATGTGGCGTGAGGGTATAGATAGATAGATAGATAGATAGACTCTTATATACTTGACTTACCTGACTTTACTCGTTACGCCCTGAACCAGTGATGACAAGAAATATACAATACGTAGACAAAATAATTCATTATGTCATAACATGAACTGGAAGTAACTTATTCAGCATTTCCGTAAATACATAGTAGATATTAATGGTTCCTATTAAAAACTAATTCCACCTTTGTCAACAAAACAACATAAAGTCAGTGCAGTGTTATTAGCTAATTCGTTATAACGCTGTCATTCATAAAGTCTATTAGTAGTATCATAATGTGTCGGGGCGAAGGGGAAGGGGAACGCAGGGGTGCGTGACAGGACGCCACGGCGATGGTGACAGATTTATTTCGGTCAGATTGAAATTAATGAGAGGGAGTCGTGACGAAAGGATTACTTGGTCAAGAATCTAGTCATTTTATTAGAAAATGTGACAGCGTGCAAAGTGTCAGTCGAAATAATCAGTTTTCCTCTCTTCCTGTAAATATAAAAACATAATTGGATCTTTTATGTTATTAGCTCATGTAGGAATCAATATAATGAAATATAGGTATGACACGGTAATTGAAAATGATAATATTATTGTGGTGAATATTCTTGAGAGTTCTGAGTTAGATACATGCAAAATCACCCGTGGACGGGTGCGTGCCAGATCTAAGTAAGAAGAAGAGTTAGATACATGAGCAAATATGTAATTAACTCGCAATCTTCTAAAACTCCTTAGCCACTGGAAAGAAACATCATCAGAGAATATTTTTCTTTATAATCTCGCTGTTGCTTTACAGCATCGGGATCTCAAATTAAGATAGCAGAAAATTGAAATGAACCAAGGGATAAATTCCTATTTTATCCCGTAGCTTTCTGTTGAATATCTGTATTTCTGGAGTTTTTATGGTGTATTTATTGTGTAAGGCAGAGAACATAATAAAACCATAAACATTCACAGAATTCCTTCGCAATCCTACAAAGCTACAATACCAGAATAAGTCACCACTATGGAAATAAAAATATCCTCATTTATGTAAAGAAAAAGTTGGTATTTGAAATACATGATTATTGATTTTAATTAATTGTTTCCTTCACATTTTATTATGAAGCACGTTTACTTAATACTTAGGCTCAAATAAATTACCTACTAATACAAATAAATTAACAACAATATAATATCATCTTTTTTAAACGTAGAGTTAACAAAATGGTATTACAGTATTATGTATATTACTTCTATAGGTTTTGTTATTTGGAAAATTTACAATGTGCTTGTTTTGAACTTTGATCTCGGGTAACTAATTTTACGTAAAATTAGAAAGTTATATGACTTCAAGGAGGACTCTCTGTTGGGAATATTATAGCATTAACTTATATGTAGTTCTAAACGTAAAAACTATGACATCTATAAGTAATAAACCTACGTATCGCATTATTACTGACTCTATAATAAAAGTTGTCCGACATCTTCTTAGTCTATCCATTGTGGATATGGATGGATAGACTATGATGGAGAGTGGCATGTTTCCTTTACAGTATCATTTAGACATAAATGATAAAAGAGAGGTTTGCAGGTTTTTCTTGCTGATAATACTGAGAAGTGTGTAGGCAATTCCTGCCTCCGCGTATAGCAAAAACTACAATTTTATTTAAATCAAATGCTTTGGATGGTTTGTTTAGTTTGGGGCAGAGATCGGCGCAGCATACTGCGAAGCTCGTCCTATTTGAATTAGAATAGGAATTGATGCAAAATCTTTTATTCCATTAATAATAACTGTCAAACAAATAAAAAAGTGAACCAATGCTGTGATTAATTTTCGTGATGTTAATGTATTTCTGTATTTTGTTCGCAAAAAGAGCAAAAAAAATAAGTATTTAAAAATTCTGGACTGCCTTTAAATGTGAAAATTAATAACATAATCAAATCAGTAAATATACTTACAGACTGACTTATTGAAAAGGAAGAGGTTATAAGCGAATATCTTATTAGGAGCCGAACCACTTTAACCTGAGCGTAGGTATATCTATATTTATTTTAAGTTTTACTTATCTCTATTACATGGGAAAATTGAGATCTTTGTGTATGTAGTTAATAATACGTATAGGTATTAATGAGATAGTGACTGCGGGGTATTCACCCATGTATCGTCTGATATCGTCAATCAGTCGATGTTTGTGGTCTGTCACATTAAGCATTAAGTAGGTATACCTACAAGTACACATACCTATTGTTAACTATGAATATCCTTTCCTATTCGATATATAATTTGTGATTTATTTCATTGAAATAAGGTCTCTATTGACATTTACCTATCCCTCTACGTCTTATATGAATTCCTTTATAAAACGAAATAAAGTGAAATTACGTAAAAATATATAATGATATTGATTGTCGAAGAAAAACTATAAAAAAATGACAGCTTACCAGAAAAACTTTTGCTTACCATTTTAAGATTTTTAACAGCGCTAATTCAAAGATTGTTAGGATAGTTTGTGTATCGAAGGGGAGGCAAAATGTCGATTAATCATTAAAATTTATATAACTGACGGGGATTTGAATAATGTTAATAATAGTGGTGTTGAAAGTCGTGATATTGTAATTTTTCAAATTTCAAGATCTAATGGTCTTGTCACAATAACGTTACAATATCAATGATAAATGTTCCTACAGACACTTGGATACCAACAACACTTGGCAAGCAGCATGACAAGTTGCCAACAATATTTTGTTAAAAGTTTTTTATTTTCAATTTTAATTGAAGAAATTTACTAGTAATTTTTAGTAACCTTTAAAAATTGATACAGTAAAACTATTAAAAATACAATGATGATGCATTTAATGAAGAGCACAGTGCAAGATATTCAATCATGGCGTGCTAAGGTTGCAAGAGTCTTGCAACTCTTGCTATTTTTCCATAAGATTTCTAACGCACAACCAATCTATGTACTCATATAATGTACATGCGGTCGGCGCACAATGTACATTTATAGCTGAAGACAGGGACATTATTTTTAAGAGTCGCAGCCCACATCCATGAGGATCTGAAGAACTTTTATAGCACAGAGTTCCTGTTATCCGGATACTTTGCCGCTTTTCAAATACATGGCTCGAAATGTAAATGACGGTGCCTAACTCTTAAAATGTTAGTGCGAGGAATATACATAAACACTAATTGAATTGTAAAGTAAAGCTCTAAACTATTATTTGAAATACAATTTTTTATTGATCTATCATCTCTAGATGATTATTCAAATAAAGTAACAATTCGGAAAGTGTGTGTGCTGGGTGAAAGTTTCGCCTATTGCACTGGATCGAATATAAAATATCTAACTGAAAGGTTGCGTTTTTGTATGTTAATTCCAATGCCCAGGTACGCTGAGGTGTTATTATAGGACGCCAAGTTTTATGTAGACATTAGACACCCCATGATCGCGTAGAGCACATTGTACTCCAATGTCACTATTAGTACTAATAGTGGATAGCAAAACCTTATATTAATGTGATTTGTATATATCACCTGTAATCGGGTAGTTAATTAGTAAAAAAGAAAAAGAAAATGGGAATATGCATTATATTATGAAGTGCAATATTCACAATTGTACGAGTATAGTATGCCGCTGAAATGTAGCGCAATAATAAAACATCATAAATTAACTTCATTGTGCTAATCTTACATAAACTTGGCAAAGAAATTGTGAAAGCTTCATAAAAACTCCGCAGTTAGTCGAGTGTATCTTTTGGCACCTGCTCAGGAACAAAATTGTACCTAAAGTAAAAAGTTGACGTCAATATTTTAAAGGAAGCTAATAAGTGTTGTTTACGGAAGAGGATCTTATTCCGGTTTATGTATGTTAGACGGGTCTAGTAAAATATCTAATCGTCTCTTTTGTATCATAAAGTAGTATTTCGTATATGATAATACAATAGGTATCTGCTATACACAATACACATCATATTTACAGTGATTATTATATTTGATTACCAACCCTTGCCCTTGTACGGAAATTCATCATTCATTGGTGAATATTTTGAGGAGTAGCGTGATGCTAGGATTTCCTAAGCAGAATTCAATGTCAACTTCATATCATATTTAATAGGTATTTAACACTCATGACAATATAGTAATGCTTATTGCAAGGTATATTAATCTTACATATAATAAAAATGGATGTATGTACGAATGTATGTGGGTATGCATGTATGTTTGTTCCACCATAACTCTGGAACGCCTGGAGCTATTTCGACCAAACTTGATATACAAATACCTTGCTATCTGGAAACGAATACTGTGTGGTAGGAACTTCTGGAAATCCAGAACCTTGTGAGAAATTTTGCTGATGAGAATGAATAAATGAATAGATGAATGTGGTTTGCGTCATGGGTACTGCAGTCGATCTACTTCACACATTTGCCGTTGCAAAGCACGGGTATCTTAGCTAGTTGTTATTAAAAAAGAGTAAGGCTCAGTTGTTATAAAAACTCTGTTTTATTGCTTCAGGAGATATTTGTTGTGTGTTGTTACAAAAATAAGTTACTGACTAGATATTTTCCTGGAATGGGTATTACCTGAACAAGAATTAACGTTTTAGTGACTTTATTAAAAATATTATTCAAGGAATCAATATCATGCTTTGAGGCTATTGTAATAGTTATTCGATATAATTAGAAAATTGTGCCATGTTAGCTTGTTTTCGGTTTACAGTTTCTATTTTCTATTTAAGATTACGGGCACGGGTCTACTAGTCCGAGAGCCCGCTGCTTAATTTATGACGTATCTGTTTTTTGATCGAAATGTGGTATAAACGATAGCTTATCAATAGGGTATTACATCGCACTAGGGTTGCCTATCAAAATCTTGCCGCAACCCCCCCCTGCCCCCCCCCCCGAAAAGGTCCCTCATCGCGGTTTTTCGCATTTTATAGGAATATGGTAAGAGATAGGAGAAAGTAGTCAATGACAAAAATAATCCTTGCTAAATTGCCTACAAAAAACGTTAAGTTATTTTTTCATAGGACTAGTAGTTTACCCGTAATAACCAGTCAAAAAACAGGATATTTTTTGAAAATATAAAAAAAAAAGTTTGATTTTTTTTCTTTCACATTCTTCCACCCATTATTACTAACATTTTATGGAAAAAAAATTTTGGCCTGCGGCGCGACATTACTGGTTATTTTATGAAAAACTAAATTTTAAGAATTTTCGTCACTGAGTTTTATTGTAATAACTCCGAAATTATTAGATGTATGAACATAAGTTATAGCTCGTATTGTAGCTAAGACTATGGTAATTAATTCGTTCTCTGACTATTTTACTGTAGCTCTCATCAATTTTCAACCAATTTAGTTTAAATACATTTTTTTAGTATTTTAAATGAATTTCGGTTTTGGACCGGCCATTGCGGGTAAACTGCTAGTTCTACGAAAAAAATGACATAACATTTTTTGTAGAAAATTTAGCAAGGATTATTTTTGTCATTGACTACTTTCTCCTATCTCTTACCATATTCCTATAAAATGCGAAAAACCGCGAAGAGGGACCTTTTCGGGGGGGGGGGGGGGGGGCAGGGGGGGTTGCGGCAAGATTTTGATAGGCAACCCTAGTGCGATGTAATACTCTATTGGTAAGCTATCATTTATACCACATTTCGATCAAAAAACAGATACGTCATAAATTAAGCAGCGGGCTCTCAGACTATACATATGGTTAGAAATATGTTGAGATATGTAAAAACCGACCGAAGTAAATGCGTATGCAAAAATAAATTAAATAAGTACTTCTCAACCCATTTGACCACAAATTTGTCTTTAAAATTTGCTTTGGCAATATGCCTAGTGCCTTGTGACACCTAAGTAGATATATGTGTCACGGATTGTCAACATTTTTTCTACAGAATATTATATTTTAGTAATTAGAATTTATGTCAGAACTCAGAAGAGATCACGCACCTCGTTAACCGGGTACAGAATTAATTCAATTATTTGATTTGGGTTCTTTTACTCTACGAGTACATTATATTCTCTCATCAGAGTTCGTGTTCAATGATTTACGATAGCAATAATAAAAGACCTATGCCCATTCCCACCAACTTTCACCTAGGAAGCAGACCCCTAAGGAATTTTCATACAAAACCACAGATAATTTGAGTGATTATTGTAACTGTCATAACCTTTAAGATATAAATCCATACAAAATACAGCATGCAGCTACTTAAGTGAGGGAGATTCTGGGCGGAGATATTTGGGCACCTAACTAAGTAGAGCTGCATGCTGTATTTTGTATGGATTTATATCTTAAAGTTTATGACAGTTACAATAATCACTCAAATTATCTGTGGTTTTGTATGAAAATTCCTTAGGGGTCTGCTTCCTAGGTGGTAGTTGGTGGGATCGGGCAATAGATGTTCAAAAATATATTGGTTATTAATGTTGTAATTCACATAGCTTACGAACATACTTACTAGGCACTTGTTGTGAGGCTTCCGATACCACAAATCATTAAATTTTTAAGTTCTTACATCCTCGTATAATATGCATGTTTCGCCCCAAGACAGGCATAGGCCTAGTGGGGCGATGACTGTGTTTTCTTCTTATTTGTTAATAAATACTTTATTTATTTATTTATACGTATTCTATATTAAAAAGTATCTAAATATTTGACAGTGTCGCGAATGTTTTATTCGGAATGTAGGTACTCGTAATGTACACTGTACAGCACAGTTACATAATATACCGATCGAATTTTATTATACATCACTCATCAGTGTATTAAAATACGTATAGGTAAATAAATAGCTAAAGCTTTATTGGACTAAATACGCAAGAGAAAAAATGCAATAATTAGAGACCAATAGTTTGTAATATCTTACACTTACGATATAATCTTATAATGTTAACTTTCATCCATAATCTCTGATGCTTTACGGGAACCGTTGGTTTCTGTTTCTCATATGGCGTCACTCGCCGTTAATTTTGCAAATGATGAATTAATTGACGTCATAGGAAATGGAGGAGAGAGTAAGACTAATGCTGGATTTCACCAACTTTTTAGGTGAGGAATGGCGGAGGTAGGAGACACCTAGCACAAAATTTGTATGAAAAATAATGATGAGTGACTCCTATCTCCGCTATTCCTCACCTAAGAAGTTGGTAAAATCCAGCATAAGAATAGTTTTATATTTGGTTGTATGTTTAGGTAGATATATCGCTTGTGTAATATTATGGGATTCTGGGGACAAAGACTGGTAATCATTATGTCATATCGACTCTTTATTTATAGAATTGTTATTTTCATATTATTATAGCGGGTATCGGGGTATCCATAATTACTCAGCAGTCCCCGTTCATAGTTAATCCAATTCAAAGTTATGGATACATAAAATCGTTTACCTGATTTTTCATTCCTCTTTGCGTTAATTTTATCTGAATATCACTCCAATGAAATTAGAATAGCATCTGTAACGTATATAGGAAAAAAAATTAACTGGAGCGAGCTATTGACAAAATGCACTAATTTCTCTAAACTAACCTAATAGCCCAGGAAATTTAGCTTTGTAGCGTAGATAATTGTCGGAAAGCTGGAAACTATTTTAATCCCTTTATTAACATGCAAAGAAGGTTTCTTGAAGTTTGCACCAATTTTCCGCTTGTGCTAAGTACAGGGTGACCCATAAACCGAAAAAATAATGTACTTTTTTCAGTTTTTCAGTAATATCTTCTAAACGATGCTTTCTAGGAAAATAATGTCTTTTTAAAAATTAAAGTACATAATATTCTGCGTCGTTTGAGCATAAATACTCATTTATACCTCAAAAATTATTGTGATATAGACACTGCCAAGTACATATTAATTTTCGGAACAAATTGAAATATTCGTATTTTTCACTTTTGTTGTTGAATAACTCCCCAATTCAGGTATTTACGGTAATATTTCACTAAAAATATTTAATTGTGGGTCAATTGTCTCTAACTTGTGATTAAAAGTTTAGACCTTCAACACATAGTTTATGATGCACAGGTGTTTAAAGAGAGACGAGTGAAATAAAGAAATTTATTAAATGATAAATTTAGATATGTAAAAGGTAAGCTAATTTAAATTTTACTATTCCATTTTATTAAAGTATAGTTTTGTTAAGTAAAATCCAAATTTTCAATACTGTTACGCCACTGCCTAATATTTTATATCAAAAAGAGTATTTTTTTTACATTCATTAATTTTATTAAAATATCTCCTAAACGGTTAGTGTAAGGAAAAAAATATTTAAATCGGAATTTATCGTAAATAATTTCTCTATATTATAATTACAAAATAATTTCTTTAACTTAAATACTAAGTGAGGTAGAAATGATTAAAAATTGTATATAAAAAATAAATTCATACATGTCGTCACTTTTTGTTAAATTACTCCTAAACCAAGCGGTGCAGTATAGATTCATTAAATTAAATTTAAAACTAAATAAATTTTCTATAAAATGAGTATAATAAAATTAATTTGTGATTTATAATAAAAAAGTACTAGATGATCAAAGTTGATTTTGTGTAGAGGCACGTTGCTATGCAGGAACATTTTGTATGGGAAGCGTGGAATTATTTTACAAAATATTGATATTGATCATCTAGTATTTTTTTATTATAACTCCCAAATTAATTTTATTACACTTATTTTATAGGAAATTTATTTCGCTTTAAATGCAATTTAATGGATTTACGCTACTCTGCTTGTTTTAGAAGTAATTTAACAAAAAGTGACGGCATGTAATAATAATAATAATAAATACTTTATTTCATAAACAGACATAATAAATACATACACAATTTTGCCACCTAACTAGGCAAAGCCCGTACTAAGGTGGCATTACATTTCCATATTATGTATTACACTTATATATTTCATTCATGTATTTCATTTATATATTTCATTTATGTATTTCATTTATATATTTCATTTATGTATTTCATTTATATATTTCATTTATGTATTTCATTTATACATCTCATTTACCCAAGTATATAAAATTAGTTATTTTCTTTAAGTAATTATGTTTTTTTTTTGTTTTTCATCCAATCAATTGTAGCAATCCTTATGTAATACGATAACACGCACAACACACACACACACACCCTCACACACACACACACACACACACACACACACACACACACACAAACACACATATACATACATTACACCACATAACATTATGCCAATGAACACTAGGCTGGTTCGGTCAATGTATGAAAAAAATAAAACTTCTTCAAATCGAAATGGGCTAGTGCGGGAAAGATGCTACATCAAATTCGTGTTCTAAATATATAAAAAATTCTAAAAAAAAGTACTATTTTGTACTGCCCCGAGTCACTTGAAGTTTCACTTAGAACGAAAAAATAGCTATGTGCAATTTATTACAATACATATGAAGACATCATAAGATCATATTCAAAGCAAATCAATACTATTATAATATCTTAATCCTGGTCGTTTTTTTTTCAATAAATTTATAACGATCCGCGCTTTTTCGGCGATTTGTTGAGGGCTGGAGAGTAGTGTAGAGTGCAGCGTTCTTAGTTCTTACTCCTTAGTGCCGAGGTAACTCAGTTGAACATTCCGAATTTCTTTAAAATGCCCTATATTCGGTCATGGACGGGATGTGTCACATACCCTTTTACCAACTTACGAGGATGTATTGTTGAGTTATTTGTGGATCAGTCGAAACAAAAAAAAAACAATATCAAAATTTAGTTACAGACACATGTAATGAAGTTGCTACAAAAGTGATTAAACTGTGGGAGCTGGCGTCAATACCAACTATAACTCATCGTACCGTGGTAAAAAAACTTAAAGCTTATCATGATAACCCAAAACCTATTAAAATCCTACACAACAAGAAAAAATATTGAAACATACAAAGACAGGATTAATTTATTCAAGAAAGAAGCGAATTCTCTTTTCGACATAGCAGCATGTAAGTGTGCAGATTTAGTTTTTTGTAAGTGTAAAAAAACAGCAAGGGTTCCTAACAGAGAAAGGCAGTTTCTAATTGATCAACGAACTAAACGAAATATGGCAATTGGTAATGTTGACTTGAATGTAACAAAGAAACTCAATTATAACATACTCGAAGAATACAAATCGGAGGTATTACGAGAAAAACATAATACCAAATTTCTGGTGACAAAAAGGTCGAAACATCAGGATATTCTTTCTAAATGTATGAACATATTTTTTATATACCATTTTTAATCAATTATACCTCACTTAGTATTTAAATTAGATAAATTATTTTTCAAGTATTATATAGAGAAATTATTCTAGATAAATTTTAAGATAAATATTTTTTCCTAGCACTAACCGTTTAGGAGATATTTTGATAAAACCAATGAATGCAGAAAAAATACTCTTTTCGATATAAAATATTAGGCAGTGGCGTAACAGTATTCAAAATCAGATTTTACTTAACAAAACTATACTTTAATAAAATTAAATTGTAAAATTTAAATTAGCTTACCTTTATCGTATCTAAATCTATCATTTAATAAATTTCTTTATTTTACTCGTCTCTCTTTAAACACCTGTGCATACTGAACTGTGTGCCGTAAGTCTAAACTTTTAATCACAAGTTTGAGAAAATTGATTCATAATTAAATATGATTAGTGAAATATTACCATAAATGCCTGAGTTGGGGAGTTATTCAACAACAAAAGTGAAAAATACGAATATTTCAATTTGTTCCGAAAATTAATATGTACTTGGCAGTGTCTATATCACATTAATTTTTTGAGATATAAATGAGTATTTATGCTCAAACGACGCAGAATATTATGTACTTTAATTTATAAAAAGACACCATTTTCCTAGAAAGAATTGTTTAGAAGATATTACTAAAAAACTGAAAAAAGTACATTATTTTTTCGGTTTATGGGTCACCCTGTACTTAGCACAAGCGGAAAATTGGTGCAAACTTCAAGAAACCTTCTTTGCATGTTAATGAAGGGATTAAAACAGTTTCCAGCTTTCCGACAATTATCTACGCTATACCCCCTTTTTTAATGTAACTTCACCGGTCTATAATGAAACAGTACGTAGGTATTACCGTTTTGAAACATTGATTTATCAACTTCTTTCTTCTTTTTTCTTGGTCAGTTAAACAATACATAGTATCAAAAGTAAGTAATTGCATGACCGAACGAATGCTCTGTTCTTCAAGGTAGATAGGAATACTAAAAAAAATAAAAATATCAAAATTATATCTCAGATTTTGCAATTCAAAAATGCTTAGACACGATAAAGTCTGAACCATTTTCATTAAAAATGAAATTTATATATAATATAATATAGAAAAATATGGAATCAGCAAATAAATAATAAAATCAAAATTGAGGTGATAGGCAACGACGGGGAAATATTATAGGTACAAGTATGTTAGTAAATATGAATTCCACCAATAAAATTATTTCGCTCCATTAGATACGATCGAGATTTTGGTGAATCAGACATTTGGTAAGACTTCAGTAAGAATTTAAAAAAAAAAACTCATAGTAGGTATTACCCGATTGAGCAGACGGCATATAATTTGGCTTAACGTGCATCTAGAATACCAAGATTCTCGTCTCAATTCAAACTCATATTATATTTTACAGATTTCAAGGGATTTTTTTTTCATTTCCAAAATTGTCGAACTGTGATGAGACGGGATATTTTAATTAAATAAAAATATCTATTTGAGGTTATTGCGGAAACGAGTAGCTACAAGAATGGTGTTGTGACGAGAATGAAAGTGATTAAACTAAGATGGTTTGGGCACGATATGTTGACAAAAAATATATATTTGAGTAAACGAAGAGGAGTGAGGAAACTCGGCCGACGAGACTGGCCAGTGCAGCGTGAGTAGGCTAATTACACTCCACAACCAACACTACACAAATTCATTTCTTATAGATTTGTCCGAAGAGTAAGACACCAGTAGAAGTGACGAAACGTCGATCAAGTTAATCTACACACATGCAGTTCACCCGAAAAACCAAGCAAGTGAAAATCTTCAACGTTTAATAAGTAGGTATGTTTGTTAAAGTTTAATTAGCATTTATAACCGCAATTTATTCACAGCAGCAAAACTCCATAATTTGCTTGTATTTGTTTATAGAACCACTCTTGTTGACTAAATGCTTGGGTACCTACTTTTAAACATTTCTAGTTAGTAGCTAGCTACCTACAATCTACACGTTATCCGCTGCTAGAACAAACATTATTTCCCTATGGGAGTGTATGGCTTTATGAAGCCCCGTTTTGGGATTTAGCTTGAATATGTGCATTTGAACATTATACAAAATGCCATAAAACGGACAATGTCGTTACAACTACAACAACATATCGCTATGTCCTGTTTATATTAGAGTACTAGTGTGTACCCGTGAAAATTCACGGAGGCTTGGTTAAACGTGTTTTTGTGTAACCACTATTACTACTCTACCTACTAAGTTCCTCGAGTAAACACAGGAAGATCATAAGGCCCCGTCTTTTTCCCGTCTCTCCAACATAGCCATGAAAGTCGTAAAACCAGATTCATATTGTCGACCTTTTTTAGTTGGTACCTAGCCACCCCTGAAAGCCACAAAACTACTCTTACATGTCTACCTACATACATATGTACTTTACACACATATATGTAGAGTGTGGGTACTTTAAAGAGTTCGATTTGCAATCTCTACGTGTATGGTACTCGTAATAGGATTCGTATTTCATTTTCTATCACGTTATATAAAATTCTATCACGTTATATAAAATTCTATCACGTTATATAAAATGTTACTTGATTATTTCCACGAATGAAATATTTCAAAATTATTTTCATTCATTATTTCCAACTTCAAAAAGTGGGGTTACAAAGAGGAATACACATGTGAGTGTGGTGCCAAACAGGACCACAGTCACCTGTTTTCATGTCCCCAAATAGGTGCGACATGCACGCCCGAGGATGCGCTACTGGCGAACGCCAGGGCTATCCGGGTAGCTGAATATTGGGGGTTAAAGCGCTGATGGTATAGTGAATTCAAAAAATTCCATACATTCAAACAAAAAACTGATATTATTTCCATTATTTACAACGCATCTATTTGATTTTACCAAGTTCTGTAAACATGCGACACAAAAAGAGAGACTTCGATGAAAATTTTTAGCCAGCCATAAACGCGTCGCTGCTTTACATTTACATACATATTCATAGAACTTGCAAAATTTGCTAAGGGCCCATCGTTACAAATATACAGGACTGGATTCTACCAATATTATGTACTTAATTGAATTTTGGTTGATATATGTAAGTAAGTACTGAAATTGAACTAGGTATTCCATTGTACGCAAAATATAGGAAATCCGATTAAAGGCAGTTCAGCTACAAAAAGTTAAAAATTTGGAAATGTGTGTTAGTGAAGTTGATAACCCTTTTATTTTTCAGAATTACGTTTAGCTGGTGGCGAGTACACCATTAGGTACTTTAAGAGTAAAATAAAATTAATTGAACAGATTGGATAAAGGAAAATTGCTTATAAGTAATTATTGTACCTACTCGTAGATGCCATGGGCGTCGTCAGCTTCGAAGCTAGGAGAGCAGGCGAACGCGGAAATAGCGCCGTAGGTGATTTTTGTAGAGAAAAATAGGTGACGTGATAGACTTGATTGTCTTTCTGTAGTAGATAACACAAACTGTTAAACGCTGTGAGGCAAGAGACCGAGTTAGTAGCGCCGCAGGCGAAATTTTTGACTTAAGACATGTACTTACCATTGTACAACGTCGTTATATAAATCTAATTTGTTTTACGTGAAATAAAAGAACGTAGGTGGGTACCTATTTAATTAACTTAATAAAGGATATCTACTTCTTATTAAACTGTATCTAACCTAAGCGAGTCTGCATTGACAGGATTTTTCTCCTGTGATGTGGAACTGCGGTTGTCTCTTCATTGCTTCGGTGGTCTTCCTGACGAGCGTTGAACTCCATGCAAAGCGATGTATGGGATTCTGGTGTTTGAATGTATTGATGACGAATATTGTTCCCAGAATCTCCGCCGCTATCGTCCCCATCTGACTACATCTCGGATATCACAGATTTCTCGAATTTCAGTGTTTCTCACCCGATCTCCTAGAGTCCTCTCGGCTATAGTTTGCAGTGTCCTCACTTATTCTAAAGATGTCTGCCCTCGCCTCTATGCCATATGTCAGAATAGGTCGCACACAGGTCTCATAGATGCGAACCTTACTGGCTGTTCTCATATCCTTATTCCTCCAAGTGACATCTCTCAGGTCTGTCACAGCTGCAGCTTTGCATGTTTACCTGAGGCCTGATTTCGTTAGAGAGGTCATGAGTGCTCAGTAGTAGCTCACTACCAAGGTAACTGAATTTGAATTGAATTCGATCGAATTGTAACCTACGGATATTTCGCACCTTACCGAGTTTCTTGAGAATGTCATGGTTTTGGTTTTAATTGTGGAGATGATCAAATTGCATTTTGAGCAGCATTTCCTCCTCAGCACACGAGGCTGGGGAAAAATTACATATGTCATTTATTTATGTTTGTGTTCTGTATAATAAGTTGCCACTTTGTATTTTTTTTACCTTAATAAGGATTTTATTATTTTTATTTACTATCATTCGTTAAATTTAGGGACCATTTTTAGGATACCTACGAACACAAAAACAGGCAGACATAATTAGCGCCGTAGGTTTTTCGTGAATGTACTGTATCATTATTATAAAATTGTCCAATGTCTGTCTGTGCGCAGCGCAAGACGAAAACAAATTGTACCGTGATTATTATGCAAACTAATGGATCGAATCTATGAAATTTTCAAAATGTTCTCTACACTAGCGCTTTACATCGGATGAAAAGTGTTGGTTGAACAATACGTTTGAAGTAATGTGATTTCAAACTTATTGAAATTTCGAATTATTGGTACTTGGTGAATACAGGAACTTATAGGTAGGTACATACCTACTTGATACAGAATGCATCGAGTTTTTCGAATCATACCTACATACTATATATAGTACATAGCCTCGAACTATTTTCGAAGTGTGTATCCTGTTCTTCTTCTTCTTACACAATGAACTCTATATAATAGTGATGTAAATGCTTAACATTAACATCGATATTGAAAACCATCGATACCATTTTCTAAACATGTTGATGAACATGTTGTGTTGTATTGGTAAAAAAATAAAAAGGATTAATTATATTTCATTACGTAAATTAAATTATTTACATAAAACAATTGTCATTTTATAATTTATGATATTCCAGAAATTCAAGCTGTCTAAATGTCGATCATATAATTATATACGAGTATTATCCTGCTTAAAAACAATCATTTCGCCCACCCAAGACAACATTGAAGGTAATAAAAATATACTTTACATGCCCAAATGTCGTGTGGAAATGCAGATTACGCTAGAAAATGTAAATATATCTTTTCTCCTTCGTTAATACCATTATTAATTTATACGTAAAAAATATTGGAAATCGCTTATAATTCGTAAAATCCCGGGAGAGTACTTAAAATATCGATGGCTCGATGTGTGATTCGATGATGATATCACGTGCCTATGGCAGGTGTAATTTAATAAAATTATATTATTTGCGATGTTATTTTAAGCGTAAAAATAAGTCAAATAACTAAATAAGCCTTACTTGTCGCATTTTTAGTCGAAAGGCGCATAAATTAACAATGATATCAACCAAAATACGGAAGCTTACCGATAGAAAGATACATTACAATTTGAGGCTTAATATATAACCACAGTCCGAAAAACCACGTTAGGGGATAATAAAATGTTTTTTTAAATTAAAATGCATCCTTAGATGAGCGAAACAATTGTATATTAACGTTAAAATATCTAATTACAATCACATTTTGACACTGTGAAAATCTTTAACGTCAAATATCAACAAAAGAATACTTATTGAATTTTATGAAAACGAAGAAATGACTTCACACACATTTTCATAGTGTTGTATTGAAACAAATGCTTTACAACTGATCTAGTCAGTATGACTAAAAAATATTTGATTAAGTACTTCAATAATCAAAGATATAGTAGGTACGTATAGCCAAATGGAATGAAAACAGTTTTGAATAGGTATTATATCTACCTACATCTTACATCAATATTATTGATACAAAATACAATTCGAATTCTTTCAGAAATCATACTTACTGTAGGTATAATAGGTACGTATGTAGAATTAGTATGAAAAGTAGGTAAGACCCTATATTTTTTCTATACTATAGTCCCACACGTAAGAAGATGTTGGCTACGAAAGGTTTCGCATGGTCCTATATTCGGCATGTTTCAATAATGCAAGACACACAGGGTTTCCCATGCACAGAAACCCCCTTGCCCTTTACGGTATATTGTTCCTATTACAATGATATCAGAACATTATCTGGGCAGCATTATCAACAGCAATAACAGGGGCATGGGAAAAGACTGAGCCTTGTGGTTTCCCTGATGTGTTCTTTCGATTAACTTTAAAGACCGTGGTAGAGTGGCAGTATGAGTATGGGAATGACACAGGAGTCTTGTGCCTTTCACGGTTGGGTACCAACTAAAAAAGTCGACGATGTGAATCTGATTTTACGATTTTCTTGACAATATTGGAAAGCCGGGGAAAAGACGGAGCCTTGTGATCTTCCTGTGTTTTCTCGAAGAATTTTGAGGGTGGAGTAGTAATAGTGCTTACACAAAAACATATTAAACCTCCCTTCGTGAATTCACGGGTAGGAATCCACTAGTTTTAATAGATTTTCATAATAATTTCGGATTATTTCATATTAATATATAGTAGGTATTGGTCTTGTGTTTGTTTTTATTAATTTTACTATTTGATAATTTTTGCTTAGGTTTACTTTAATTTTCATTACTTAATTTACTTTTACATTGTCTTTTTAAAATATTGGTAATTCGCAGAACCTTCACTGGTCTATGTAATGGTGATGTTTTTTTGTATATATTGTTTGTGTCGAGTGTATGGTTTTTCAAGATTGAATAAAATAAAAATAAAATAAAAAATAAATATGTAATTGGAAAACATGTGGTTTTCTATTTTTTTGTGAGGTTGTGTCAGTTAGTATACAATAGTAGGTATACATCTATTCCAATCTCTGGAGGGGACAGTTGCCCCACCCCCCTACCCCCCGCGGTGCCGTCCATGGTAGGTGTTTTCAATGTCGATACATTGAAAATAAATCCCTGACAAGGGTCAAAAGTATTATGAAATAATTACGTATTAATAAATAATAATTAATTAACTGTTACGCAGTTTGTACAGATTAACGATGGTGCTCGTAATAATGATGTAATTCCAATTAACATAGACTTATAGGTACTATAACTTACATCTAACTCACATCATGTAACTCACATCATGTCAATACCTATATGGGTACCCCGTACAGACTACAGTGTTACAAGAAGCATACTTGATTTTTCATTTCCATTCTATTCTAACGGTTTGTATATACTTACTGCAAAGTGAAATGCTTTATACCCAAGAACGGAAGGAAACCTAGACTTTGTGACAAAGATAACCTTTAACTGAATCTTTTTAAAGAGAAGTTCACTCGTATCACTTAATAATAATATCGCGACGTATGCTGATGACGCTATTCATTTCCCATACATCAAGTAGAGAAGCAGTTGCATGACGTATGTGCAATGTGCAATGTAGGTACATAGTCGATACTGAAAATTCATCAAGCGGAAGTTGTATTAAGTATACCTTTGCTACGTCAATATATTTTTACGTATCAACGATTTATAATGGAAAATTCTCTTTTAAAGTAATTGTAGCGTTATTTCAATGGGTTACGCTAAAATACATAGGTAGTTATGGAAAATATTTTTACATTAATTTTCCATACTTACTTAAGTTGGCTCCTGCGTATTCTTGTTTTTAATATTTTTCGTTTGGTTCGTTTTTTACCCCTTTTAGAGCACTTTGAATATAAGCGTGGTTTTTAAAAGTTCTTTAATATGATCACAACTGCCTTGAATTTTCTGAACCGAACGGCCTGAGCTGGTCGATGAATAACCAAGATGTAGAGATCTAGGACCACAAATTTCTAATTTCTAAAATTTTTTGAACATTGAACGTTTTTATACACAAAGTATGTATTTAGATAGGAAGCTTCTTAATATTCAATCATTAAACATATAAAATCTCTTCTGCGATCTTCTTATTATTATTTTTTTAATGAAGCAGGAATGTCCCATAGCGTTGGTGTACGATTGAAAATAAAAAATAATTTGGTCAGTAGGTAATGTCTCATATATCTCTATTGTTTTCACAGAATAATTCGATGTTGCTGTTTTTACAGATTTGACAGGATGGGAGGTATAAGAGTAGGGCAGGGGAGAGGAGGTAGGTAGGTAACTTTTCAGCGCAGGTAAAAAGTTATCGCGGTGGTAGTAGGAAATATAAATTTTCAGAAAGTTACTCCTAAGGCGCCATCTGCCGGGCACAGATTGTATACGAAGTCATTTCTAAAGCTTGCTACTGACTCACAATAATGCTAATTTATTTCTGAATAATATTATTATACTTTATCTAATAATATTATGTATAAAATTAGGTAACTACCCACTTACTTTGTTATTGTTATTTTAATGTATGCGAAAAGTGACAAAAATAATATTAAAGTTGGGAAAATATCAGGAGAATTTATATGTACTGCATGTTCCCCACCTACTCAGGCAAAATACACTGAGGAAACCAAAAGATTACAAAAAGCACCACGCACAACCAATAAAAGTATTCAATACTTACCCCATGTTCAATTTACTTACTGCCTGTGGACACATTTATATAAAATGATGACTTTTCATTTAATCATTAGGTACATAATATATGTATTCTACTGTAACGCGGAGGCATGACTTTGCCAACACACTTCTCAGTATTATCAGCCAGAAGAGTCTACATATTATCATTCATGATTCACATATAAACTCATCAGCCTAATACTGGGAAAAATTCACCTATCCAGATATCACGGATATCACAGGATTAGGCTCAGACGCGCGGGGCCTAAAATACAAGCATTGTGCCTGAAATATCAGTATTTAGGAATCGTCTTACAATATTGCAAGTATTATTAATGACCGATTTTTGCATTTTTTTAAAATTGTTTATTAGCGATTTTGGTATTATACCTGTAGCTGATAATACTAATGGGATTATATATACCGACCTAGAATGCCAAATATTTTTTTATTTCACCTGCTAATTCTGTTTATTTACGAATTTTTTCTGCGACGGTTGTTTGAATATTAAATGTATTTGGTACAGCGATGTCAATTAAATAAGTAATTTTAGTTTGTTTGTTATGTAAAACTACATCGGGTATATATTTCTTATTTATTTACTATTAATATTATTATTGTTTGGCGTCTGCCACCAGGAAGCGGCGTCGTCGGAAAATAAAAGATAAGGGAGTTTTCCTGTTACATCCAGGAGACACTAGAGAGCAACATCCAAGACATCAAGCCGCACTGTGAGGTATTTGGAGCGGCATTATGTAGGTCATTCTATGTGCCAGAGGGCATGACTCTACGATATGCTGAATAGTCTGTATTGGTTTTCCACAGTCGCACTCACGAGATTCCCGCATCTGCTATCTGTGGAGCATCTGACCACACCGGCCATTTCCCGTGCGGATCCGATTTAGCGCCACCTATTGACGTCTAGGGAGGTTAAAATCATTAAGTTAGCCTTTTGTAATACCACCCCCTGCACCAGGCCCCGAGCATCTCTATTAGAGGCTCTCCAGTCTCCACACTTCCCCCATCGGGAGTGGCTATTGAAACCACCCTTCGTTAAGTGAAGTGCAGTCGCATGAACCAGCCTCCTATTTATTTAAAAATACCTTTAACAACAGAACCATTTAAAAATTCAATATTTCGATGATCCCTACCAGGTACATAAATTTGAACCTGATAATTGAATTTTTTATTGTGAAAATATACCTAGGTATTACAATAATAGTTTTAAAATGAAGTGATTGCAGATTGCAGACTTTTCTGGCCTGATAATAATAGCTAGAATGTAAAAGTAGGTTAGAACTGTATAGTGTCAAGTTTACATCCACGTGAAAATAACAACGCATATAGTTGATTTCTGGAATTGGATATTTTTTTCTAGAAATTAGATCATAGGTAATCGAGTTTGCAGTAGGTACAATGTAATAGGTACAGCACGGTGATCGGTAGCCTGGTTGGTAACGCGCTCGACTGTTAATCCAGTGGGCGCGGGTTCAATCCCCGACTTACTCCACTTCACAACACAAGCTTTTAAGCTTTCTGTGAAGTGAACAAAGATGTATTTGGGTTTATTTCGACAAACCCAGATTCATTTCTTAAAACATGTGTAGAGGTACCAAGTGCCAGGTGCCTATTATATTATTCTAGTCGTAGGATGTACGTAACCCTTTATCATTACTATATTTAGTAGGAGGTTTTATTTATTAGTAAGTACCTCCTCGTAAATCTCTTGAATTAATATTAAAAAGGAGGTACTGCAATTTTCATAAATAAAATATAAAATCATTTCAGAAAACAATTCTCAGTTTTCGCGGTTCGATTAATAGGAATAAATTTACCCTCCAACTTAAGAAACTTCACAAATTAACAAATTTGGTAAAATTTCTGAATATTATTTGTCTCCCGAGGATGGAAAGACGAATTGTATTTTACACTCATTTGAATTTGTAATTTTTCCCTTTTTTGTTTGAATTGAAGTTGATCTATACGACATTACCATATCGTGTCCGAATGACGTGCTCTTGGGGGTGAAACATCAGACTTTATGTGTCTAAATGAAGCGGCGAGGACATACCTATGGACTATGGACACTCGATTTCGGACTCTTGACAAACAGTTTTCATTGATGTAGTGTCTGTCTGATTATTATGTACTTTGTATGACTATACGATAAATAAATAGGTACAACTTAAAAAACGTCTATTTTGGGCTTTAACCTCACATAAAATTTGAATAACCTGAAACGAAAATATGAGATCACTCGCAGATGAGTGGATAGCCATTAAGCATAATAAAATAGAATGGAAACGAAAATAATTAAGATTTTTACTCAATGCATGTCCGCCACTTAACATCAAGTCCTGTGCAGAACAATCAGTGTATGTGCAGTATGTTAAATTGGAACAACCATCCAATGTGGTGATTTGATCTATAATTTTTACTGCTTTGCCGATCCTACATGGAGAAAAAAAATGTAAAGTGCCCTTGGGGCGATTTTATCACTAAAATAGATTATTATTTAACGGTTTTATCACTTCTTCTCTCTTAGCCATCACTCGACTGCTGGATGTAGGCCTCTTCTAACTTTTTCCAATCCTCTCTTCTTTGGGCTTCTGGATCCACCCACCACCAGCGACGGGGACAATATCATCGGCCCACTATGATTGCCAAAAAGCATTCTAATTGAAAACCAACTCTTTTATGATATAGTGCACAATGCGCATGTACTTGTTACTTAAAAATAACGAGTATACAAGTTGACTTAGATGTGAAGTAGCTTTCTGAATATTTTATTGGCGCATGGAACTGTATGATTTCCGAGTATTGTAATGGGAGTGTTAGGTATTAATTAATATTTCTAGGCAGATTTATCTCCATTTTGATTCGACGGGTGACTCGAAGAAATAAACGAAGCATGGAAGAACCTCGTCCATGCGCTTGGATTGTTTCTAATCCTTATTAGGCAGACGTTTCTGGAACTATATTATAAACTCTACTCGGTGGGCAGAACTCTCCTAATAATTTCTCATTTCATCTCACTTGGCTGACAGTACCTACCGAATAAAATGAAAAGCCTATTTTAAATGATAGGATATTGAGATCTTAATGAGAGAAAATTTATTTAAGTATAATTTATTGATTTTAATACTTACTTGAATTGGGCACGAATATTATTTAATTAGAATCCGTTTTTGCCCTCAAGGGGTGAATCTGCGTTTACTCATTTGAATCAATAATCGCATCCTCTTAGTAAAATTTAATGTTGTTCACAATCCCATTGTGTGAGTCTAAAAAAGGGAAATATGAGCGCTCAGTCCATATAAATTATTTTATGCTGTCTTATAAAGTGACAGCTATGTAGGTAAGCGTGTTATTATTAATAGTAAGGTACATTTATTATGTCTGTCTGATGAACAATAAGGAAACCTTCAGAAGTTCCATATCGCAATGTAGACCCATAGTCAATAAATTAGCGGACTAGCATTTGATTACTCCGAATTGTCGAATGATTGTATTTTTCTTTATTTGCATTTATGTGATGCGCTTTTGTTCAACCCTTTAACTTTTTCCTAAATATTAGAAGTCTTCTGTTCAGGATCGTTTTCAAGATTCAGGTATATGAATGAATTCGTTTGCGGAGTCATTGTGGTGGGCTGAAGACGGACCAGGGTGGGCCAGTCCGCTGAGAGAAATACCACAGGAAGGTCACGATCCTCAGCATTGAGGGACCGATTTGGAAGAAGAATATGATATCAATTACTATTACCCGTCTCAAATGGTCTCAAAAGGAATGTAGGGAGGTAACAAGTGTTTGCCATTAGGGGTGGTTTTTGTACTATACTGTTTATATGTACCTACTATAATGTCACTTCAAATGTACGACAGTGATTTGTGACTTGCTTTATGACGTATGTGTACTCTTTGCATCATGGTCTCTTGGAGCTGATAGAATACTTTACCCTATTTTACCTTCTGACGATGCCACCATATGACGGCTGTTGCCAAAGGAGAATAATAATATTTTTTTCTTTCACTTCATCTTCATTCTCAAACTCATAATTTCATTGTTATGTAATCGGTTCGTTTTTTTAGATTTTTATATAGCTGAATGAATTATTGAAATTTTACAGTCTATATATATTAAACAAAGTCGGTTTTTTGTAAGTGTTTCAAAAACTCGCGCATTTTGCGATGGATTGCTGTGAAAATAGACAAAAACTTTTTTACTGATCTGATCTAGGTTTTAATGTCGCCATTTTTGAAAAAAAAAGCTTATACAGATAAAATTATAACAAGACGGCCATGTTGGTTATGTTCTAACCATAGATTATAATTATTAGATAGATAATGTCATAGACTATAGACTGTAATTATTAGTTGGTACCAACCGTAGAAATAAAAATTCTAAACATTGTATTCTTTACTTTTTAAAACCGTATAGAAAAAATCTAAACATCATTCCCGGGTTGATGATTATATTGTATAGATCCACTAAAACTCACTATGATGACAGATGCAGATCATCATCATCATCATCAGTGGCTCTACAGCCCGTTATGAGCCTTGGCCTCCTCCAGCATTCGCCTTCATCTCCCTCTATCCTGGCATGCACTCCTCCAGTCCCTAATGCCAACTGCATCCACATCCTTCTGTACTCCATCCATCCAACGGAGTTTGGGTCTTCCAACACTACGCCGACCTTGTGGCCTTGTATGGAGGATTTTCTTTGGCACTCTTTCCTCATTCATTCTCTCCACGTGCCCAGCCCACCTCAGCCTTCCTATTTTGATACATTTTATAATGTTGGGCTCATCATACAGGTTGTAGACTTCTTCGTTGTATCTTATTCTCCAAACTCCGTTGTCTCGCACGGGTCCAAATATCTTTCTGAGTATTTTTCTTTCAAATACTAGAAGGGAAGTCTCGTCCTTTTTACTCAGGACCCAGCATTCGGAACCATACATCAGTACCGGTCGCATAAGTGTCTTGTATATAGTGACCTTTGTTCTTCTCGACAACACTCGGGAGGATAGATGTTTTTTCAAGCCAAAGAAACATTTGTTTGCCATGAGGATTCGGTGTTTAATCTCAGTGGATGTGTCGTTCAGATTGGTCACTATTGATCCTAGGTAAGTGAATTTATTTACGCATTCTATTGTGTGGTTGGCTATGTTGATTGTGGTTGGGGTCTGGTCGTTCGGAACAGTTTTGGTGACTGGCATATATTTTGTCTTATTGGGGTTGATACAGAGTCCCATTTGGTTCGTAGCTCTCTCCAGTTCCACAAATGTCTCCGTCATTGCATGTTGTGATCTACCAATTATATCTATATCATCTGCATATCCCAGTACTTCACTTGATTTATAAAATATTGTCCCATTCGTTTGTATTCCAGACTCTCTCACACATTTCTCCAAGGCTATGTTGAAGAGTAGACAAGCCAGTGCATCTCCCTGGCGTAGGCCGTGTATTGTGTAAAATGGCTCAGAGGTGTCGTTTTGTATCCGGACAGATGCAGATAATATATATTATTTGATAACAGATGGATAAAAGTGTTTCTGTTTATACTCTCGATTTACTTCCCCATCCCAATTGCAGTTGCGAAGCACGGGTAACTCAGCTAGTAGAAAATAAAAAGACATTTTCCATATACTCGTACTTACTAAATTTTATTAAATGTTATGTACGATACGAGTATATTTTCCATGAAATGTGTATTGTATACTGTATAGTGTATAGGTGCATAAGAAGGAGTTAGTAAGGAAGTACGAGTATGTTAATGTGTACGAATAAGTCAAAAGTTTTCATAGCGGATTTAGATATTCACTATGCTAAGATATTCAAATACTTGGAGGATTTTCCTTATGTGCCATGTTTCTGTGTAGCTTTTTACTTGAAATATTTCCAATTCATCTCTAAAATAAATATTGGGTATTACCTAAGTATGAGACTTGCGCCTTTTATTCAAGGATATGATGTTAACAGTTTTTTTCCTCAACAGAGACGAGAAGCATCTTCATTCACATAATGTAGCGTTATGCGAACTCCCTCGGGAAGGAAGCAGAATGGGTGTTCCGATGCGTATGAGTCGGCTTTGGCTGGCTTAAGTGATCACTTTATGCCCAGGGAAACGTTCACCCATTCCGCCACATCAAGCTGTCAATGCGTAATTTTTGAAAGTAGTATACATATATGCTACAGCTAAAATTATTTTACATTGCCTCAATGTTTCAGATGCTAACGCCATCTGCTGAGGAGTAGATACAACATTTGATACCTACTTTCTTTATATGTCATTATTTTTATCGAAAGAAAAGACACTCCACCTACGCAGATACTTAAATATTAATTATATGACAGGTGTTATTTCATATTTGTTGCTCTCCGTCGATCAATAATTATAAATAAGATCCACGTAGGAGGATTTCATTTTGTCAGTGAGTCGACTATAAAATAATATTATGCATTGAGGTGGTCGGTACTTCGGTAGCCTGGTGCTGACTTACTCCACTTTACGACACAAGCCATTCAAGCTTACTGTGATGTTTAAAAAGACTTATTTGGGTTTATTTCGATAAACCCAGAAAACCCCAAAAAACCTCATGCTAAACAACGGCCTCGGTGTTTTTTGCTGTGCCGTACATATGTAAATACGGTACAACTGTATGACAATACACCTTCAGTAAAGTTTAAATATTATATTATGTAGTATTCATATGTAACTATGACTATTGTTAATGTGTATCGCATCAATGTCACCCTATTGTCTTTCATCTCATAGGTTAGTTTTCGTTGTTTCTCGTTACCCCTTTTTCGACCCCGCCTCCCACGCGCAATGTCGTTGTGTTGATTTAATTCATTTAATAGAATTTGTATTGCGAATAAGTTTCTTCCCTTGTCTCGTTACCAACTCAACAATCAGATGTCTTGATTATTTCGCCTGCAAAATACACATCTTATTGTTCTTAGTCGAGAAAAGGCAAAATTCGGAGTTAAATGAAATCAGTTTTAATTTTGTGGAGAACACAGCTGAGTTTTCAGATTTACACTAATGATTTGAATAAACTAA
Organism: Ceraclea dissimilis; assembly: GCA_963576895.1. Taxonomy (NCBI): domain Eukaryota; kingdom Metazoa; phylum Arthropoda; class Insecta; order Trichoptera; family Leptoceridae; genus Ceraclea; species Ceraclea dissimilis. The sequence continues at coordinate 6,561,540 of OY756360.1, forward strand.
ATACATACACAAGTAACAGAAAAGAATGATAGAAATAAGTAGGTACCTTTACTTACGCTGCTTTCGGGCTAAAACGTTAGTAATCCAAGGTAGGTATTTCGAAAAAAAGTTAAAATCTCGAATATCTCGAAAAGCGTGAGATTTTGGACTAAGCTAAGTTTGGCTCAAAAGATCACAAATGACCTCTAGTATCACCTCTTAAGATATCTGGATTCTGGATCCACATATTAAACAACATTTATGCAATAAAATACTGGTGAAAGGATCCGTCCAACGGATATTCATAATTCTATGTACGGAAATATGGAATACGAACTGAACAGTATAGTCTTGTCTAGGTAGTAGGTAGGTATGTATATCATAAGACTTTGAAGGGACTATACAGTCTGACAATATGATTGTGATAGTTAAGGTATTTAATCGCTCCAGTAGACAAGATGGTGGGGATCGGATGTCTTCCACTCTCTCTCTCTCCCTGGGCAATTATTATTCCCACATGATGGTGGGGTCTGCCATTCTTGTCTTTCGCCGCCACTCGGCTCTATCCTGTGCGTCCTCCGGGGATGCTCCATCGGATGTCTTCCACTATTTCTTGATTATTATCGGACACCACTATCGTAAGTCGGCATGAACACTGAATTGAAAAAAAAGTTGTTAAGAAATTAAATGGATTGAGTACTTATGTATACCTATTCAAATAAATAAATAAAAAAAAGTCATACCTATTACCTAATCATATTAGTCGTACAATGTTGTATGTTGTGTGTGTAGCTATATGAAGAGTGGCTGAGATTTGAGAGTTTGTTTTATCAAAATGTTTTGCAAACAATAATAATATTATATTATACTTGGAACAAGATGACTTTAATATCTGAATGTAATTTAATTTGTTGTACAACAAAACTCCAAGTTTTCCCTGTGGAGAAGAATTCAACAAGATTAAATATTCCAATTTTCGTTTATACGACGAATGCAACAGTGAGATAATAACATAATTATTTACAATAGAAATTTGGAAAGCTACTTCAATTCTGATTCTGACGCCTAGAAGGTTACTGTACTTACGTGTATGTGTAACATATGAATATCATACACACGTAGCCATAAATATATTCTTTATTCTTGCCACAATTCCCAATCATCTGATGTCGACGGTCTCCTTCCATTTCTTTCGGTGACGAAAAGCCTCCACAGTTCCAGACATTCCATATCCCCACTGATGGTCTTTAGTAGCAGTGACTTCTTGGCGCGATCTTTTTTTCTCCATACTTCTAAGGACCATTAGTTTGCTGCTAGAAGCCTGCCTCATGGCAGAGCTAACCTATCTCCCTATGCTCTACATAGCAACCTACATATAGTCAATAGTCATCAAATCTTTGTAGTTACCCTGAGAGACCAGCGCAACATTCTCATCTCAGTAGTAGGAGCATTCGTAGAGTATGGTACGTCTTACGTTTTGTAGAATATTTTCATTGGATGAAACAATTGGGGAGATCCCAGTCTACATTCTGCGCGAGTAGCAGTTATCAGATTAAAAATACGCCTAGTCAGTACCTAGTAAATATTTACACAAATTAATAATTAATACGGTATATCTAACTACCTAAATTAATTATTTCCAATATCATATCCACGACTTTTGCAACTTATGATTTACAGGCTTCAACGAGTAGGTAGGTCCAGTGACGAAGGGTGGATTTCTGCAGCGGGGAAGCCGGGGCTATCATTTCTTATGAGATTATGTCAGATTAGACACCATCATACCTATCATTTTATACAAAAGGTAACTCGATGGGAATCGTGTTCTTAGGTTGCTTCGCGCCCGATAGCTATATTTGTATAGGTTTGTATTGTTTTTATAGGGTTGACTTGTTACTAATGATTAATGAATATGACTACAATAATGAACTTAACCCATTTATAACAAAACAATATTAACACCCCGTATCCAAAAAACAAACAATGTTTATTTAACTATGAAAAGGTTTTAGTTCATTCTTAGCACGAAATAGTAGTCAGAGAGCAAAATACAGTTTCTACCTATCTCTATACTTAAGCCTCCCGACCCAACTATGACGTCACGGTAATTTCCCACGACATTAAGGTTCAAAATCGCATGATAAAATGGTAAAAATAGCGTTTTTTTTTCATTTTTTGGGGTTGATTTCGCTTCAGAAACCAAAAAACTTTCACGGTTATTCCCTAAATTTTAATGCATAGGTATCTATTATCAATGCAAAAAAAAACTCTCGCGACTTTCGGGAAACAAGTTTCTGTCTTTCAGAAAAAAAAATCTGTGGTATTTTTCACATTTTTTTTTAGAAATCTATACAAGATATAAAAAATCTTTTACGGTTATTCCCTAGATAAAGGTTCAATGTACCTACAGTACCTACCATATTTAGTAACGATTGTCGAGATCTAAGGTCTCCCGTTTGTAGTAATTTTTGATCCAAGATTAGTTTTTTTAGATCTATGCTTGCATACACTAACCCAAATATTTTCTTGTATACTTTGCACATGGATATAAAAGCGTGTATAGCAAAGTGTGGAATACGTCGTCAGCGCCGTGGTTCGAACCCGGCACCTCCCGCTTGGAGGCCGCCGTGCGAACCGGCTGAGCCAACCATGTGCCCTATTTAAAAAATAAAATTAAAATATCTACAAATAAATTTCATCGGATGCTTCCGAAATTGCATGATATTTATGTTTGGAACTTATTAACTTATCTCTAATAATAAACGAAAGCGCTTGACTGAATGAATGACTGAATGACTGACTGAATGACTGACTGACATACTCACTCATCAACGCAGAGCCGAATTGGCTAATCCTAGAGAAGTGAAATTTTGAAGACAGATAGGTTTTAATACAAAAGCTTCCACTAAGAAGCGATTTTTGGAAATTCCGCCCCTAAGGGGGTGAAAAATAGGGTTGAAAGTTTTTCAGAATATGCGAATATCTCGGAAACCAGACATTGTACGAAGTTGAAATTTGGCACATAGATTCTACTATTAAAATTAGTAATAGGCTATTTCGCCGTTTTTTTTTTAATTTTTATTTAAAGGGATGAAAAAGGACATAAAGAAAAGGGGTGATTTTTAAATGCCTCTTAATACGCTAAAAAATAATTTTATAGGAATTTCCAAAAAACGGATTCCTAAGAAAGGGTCAAAATATGATATTCTGTCCAGAAAAAGAGTCAATCCTTAAGGGTTAGGGCGTGGGATTAAATTTGCTTTGATAGTAACGTATCTCGGTAAACACTGAAGCTACAAAGCTGTAGTTAATAGTTGTTAGTTGATATAAGTACTCTCCTGTGTACGTGAATATATACACGTTTTTATACGTGGTGAAATACGTGTATTGTTATGCGCTCAGTGAAGCATGGACTCTGAGTAAAAAAATATTAGCAATTTCGTTAATTGTATTTTTTTCATAAGCCGTACTAACTGTATTGCCCGGCGTTGCCCGTCTAGCCAAGTTCTACTTGTGAAGCTCTTTTATGAGACACCAAACAATGTGCTATGTGGTGACTGGATTCTATCGATCACTCCGTGTCTCCCGATGGTTTGAGGACGCATAAAAATGACTTTCTGAAGATTTGAATTTCTTTTCTAACGCCCTTTCATACCATACCACACATGCTCCACACAACCCTTGAATCCCCTCATCAGTAAAATTTCACAGAAGGTTCTGAATTTCCAGAAGTTTCTACCACACAGTATTGGTTTCCATATAGCAAGGCATTTGCGAATATTTAACGCAAATATTAAGTTATAGTTGGTATATTTTGCTGGACTGACTATACAATATTTTACCGTACTACACACGTATATACTTATGTACGCAGGTGGGCACACAGTCACCAGTCTGTTTTTACATACATATATTGCATAGTGTGTTTTATCGATTGTGGAATATATATTATTAACCCCGCCCGCTGGAACACCATCGGCGGGAAATATAAATTGCAAAATATATAAACTTTTAAGTAAAATAATATTCGTAATTTTGTTAATTTCAGAAAAAAATGTAGGTATATAAATTTTGATGATACGTATTAATTAATTCAGACAATTTAGATGACAGATTGTGATGATTCCCAATACTTTTGGTTTAGACAAAAATATAGTTACCCGGGCAACGCTGGGTAATACAGCTATCCCACATAAATATTTTAGTTCGTACCTATGGTATATACCTAACATTTTTCACTTTCTCCTTTATAGACACCTAAACCGTTCATCCGATTGAGATGAAACTTTGGAAAATTATTGTGCTTGCCCCAGGGAATGTTCTTATTGTGGTAGGGGGTACGAGGAGGGGGACACTAAGGGGGCACGAAGGGGGGTGGGAAAGAAACAAAAACCTTTTTTTTTCGAATCCATATAGCTTCTGTTGCCGAAAAGATAAATAGTAACCCTCCCGACATCTGCAGGAAAAAGGGGAGGGCTGGGGAAAGAGGGTCCGAATGAAAAGAGTGATATTAGTGTCTAATCCATGGTTTTCCGCATCATTAAGATGAATAGTAACTTCCGACATCTGCAAGAATAAGGGGAGGCGGTTAGGGGGGCTGGGGGCGGTCGGAATTAAAAAAAGTGATATTAGAGTCAAATCCATAGTTTTCCGCTTCAATAAGATAGAGTCCGCAAGAATAAAGGGGAGGGAGTTAGGGGGCTGGGGGGCTAGGGGGGGGGGTCGGAATGAAAAAAGTGATATTAGTGTCGAATATTAGGGGAATAAGTTTTCCGCCTCAATAAATGAATAATAACCATCCCGACATCTGCAAGAATAGGGGGGGCGGGGGAATCCATAGTTTTCCGTGTCAAAAAGATAAATAGTAACCCTCCTGACATCAGCAGGAATAAGGGGGAGGGAGGATGAGGAGGTAAGGAGGGAGGATGAGGAGGATAAGAGCTCTGCAGAGCCACCAAAACTGTTGTGAGTTATAGTGGCTCTGCAGTACTTTGGCTGATACATGATGGTTCCACTTCACCATCCACACAATTTTTTCCGTAGCGAAGCACGGGTAATACAGCTAGTACATTATAAATTTTAGAATGGACAACAGGTACTGATATTTTTACACCATGATATTGACATGGACAACTGCATGGAGTCTTTCGAATGATTATAGACGCACGTAGGTACAATAAAGGATACTATTTATGAATCAAACGTAAGAAACTAACAAATGGGGCTAAGATGTTAGCATTTACATAATATGTATATATATACTCATAAGGCATGCAGAATGTCACCACAGTACTTCCCCCTTCCTTCCCCTACAACATGAAATAAATAAAGAGATTGAATCCAATACGATAGAAGAAAGTCAACTTGAAGAAATATTCAGATTTTCTCTCTAGTATCTGCGTGGGTCCTTGGGGTAGGGGTTGACAGCATTTTATTTGGAGTGCCTTCAATTAACTATTTTAAAAATATTATTTTAAAATATTCCTAGAGCGTGATTCATAAATTTAGGTATCTTTCCAAAGATAATTATATTTTGCAATGGTGTTGCCTTCACAGTTTCGTTATGTTTCCTCGTTCTGTATGTTCTTCCTCGCCTTCGTAATAATTACATAAGATATTTTCAGCAGTGAGGCTTGCTACCTAAACTCATTATTATATACCTGAATATTCGTCATTTTGTGCAAGGAGAATGTAAAGTGTGTTTTTATACGCACAATGGACAATCGGAGTTACCTTATTATTAGAATATACCGCGGGTATGTTACCAGTAGCAGTTAGCAGTATAAAATCATGTATTTTTACCATTGCATTGTTGCAGGTCCCCTGATTGGTGACTTTCCCTGAAATATCGAATCATCTTCGGCAAGTTTCCCTTTTTGCTTCCCTCCTGATGTACATTCATCAGCGATGTTTTACAATGCGTGAAATAATCGTTTTAATATTCCGTTACTGTACATGGCGCCTTCACAGTCATACCAATAGAATAGTACACTAGTCGCTCGAGTTTAAGACCCTTTTTTGTAGTGTTCGTGATATACCTATGGATATACCTGCCTAACGCATCTGTGTGCGTTCTTGTTTATTGTGCGTTCACTAAAACTACTATACATAACTGCGTCTACGGACTTGCGTGTAGTTGCGCTTTCTTATAGCGATAACCCACGGTACGCGAATCCAGATTCGTCTGTGATTTTGGATTTGTACGTACCGCCATACAAATCGCTACGAAAGCGTCTGTAGATTTACGGACTCACCCCTTCCCACGGCGTGTGAATCTACGTACGAATCCGGATTCGCGGTCAGTGGGAAACAGGCTTTACACTACAGAAAAAGGCTCTTAAACTCGAGCGACTAGGTACGTACTATTTGTATAATTGTAGCTCCATAAATCCACATTATTTCTACGCAGGTACCAACTATATTATGCACTTAATAAATGGAAGAATACAAGGTACCTAAGTCTCAAGATTTTAATGCAAACTCTAAATATTATTGACTTTGTATTTTAATTCTATCAAAAATATCTTAGGTTGGAAAGTATTGGAAAAAAGCACACGTATTATTTTTAAAATACACAATCTAATAGGTTATCACTTTAAGGGTTTAACAATACATATGTTATTTAGATTTGGTTATTATATTATATTGTTTGAAAATGTAGTTACAATAGTAACGATTATTTTCATTTAGAATTATGAGACTTTTATTAAACGCAAATCTTGCAAATCAATAACATTGGTGTGATGTTCTATAATACGTATTTTCTACTCAAGTCAATTTTTCAGTTTATGCGTATCACCATTTTAATCCCTTGCATCAAACAATATTTCATGGGAAGCACTGAAACCCCTGTATAAATAGAAGTAGGTGTAATATTATACAAGTTTAGCTTCCTTGTGCGTTAATCTCGTCTCTGAAGAGGAAGTTGGAACAGAATATGACGTTGGGGTTGAAGACGAACATTTTAAATTTATTGAAGACATCCCAAAAGCCTTAACGGTTTTCCGTTTTCGCTCCGATGATCAGCTTATACCTACTGAAAAATTTATATATCAGATATTGGTATTTAAAGGGGAGAAATATATACCTACTGTGTATTGTAATGTGTTGGTATTTTGAGGCTGAATAGGGGAAAGTGTTTATAGAAATATCAGATGTACAGTTCAAAATAAATTCCACGCAGATATTTTTCAGAATTTGTTATACGAAACTAGGATATAAGAAGGCATTTTATTAACTAGTACCTAGCCTAAAATTATATTGAAACTGTTATGTTTGTTGTTTTTTTTTAAGATTTAATCATATGTACCTAAAGTATTGAATGTTGCAATATGGTGACAAAATGTGTTGTAATATGTTCAAGGCTAAACGGCCATAGATAAATAAATAAAGAAATAAACTCACATAACATGCCTACGCTTAGAGAAATCTTATTTCACATTCTTCTATATTATAGAGGAAATTAAAAATAAGTATGGAGGACTACCAAACTTTTATTATTTTTACGTAACGCAAATTTTGTTATACGTAGATACCTATCTACCTATCCAATGTTTGCAAAAAAAAGTAAAACGTAACCTTGAGAAGGTATGTTTTGATAGAAATACAAAGGTACTTTACTGTTTTTAAATGTTCACTTCCGAAAAAGTTAGAACATGCCTCAAAATTGAATAAGAAAGTATCTCTTTACATCTCTCTGAGGGAGTTGGGGTTTTGTAATAATACTTTCAGGTCTTTGGGCAGGGTCACGACCGCCTAATTCATTATGCAAACCTCTGGGGTCTTCTCAAATGGGACAGAAAAAATAAAACAACTATTATTATAAAGACCTTCATGTTATATGTATACAACCACGAGGACGTAATGCTGCTCATGAAACGTCACATTTTTAAATGAAGAATTCATGGCTTAATTTTTTAAAATTTATTTCAAAATAGTTTAAATGACCTCAAATTAACTCAAAGAAGATATGTTACCTACCTAATACGCACCAGGGAAATCCACGAGTATAGTGGTGAGATCTGCATGGCAACCTCCTTGCGTCTGTCTGTTTATGGACTGAAAATCTTATAATAATCTCGACCTAGAAGGGAGGTAGGTACTTCTGATACTTACACACCTTTCGATATTTCAAAATTTTTAATAAATAAGTATAGGTATCTCAAGCAAAGACGTTTTGAATGAAACTTTTATATGATATACGAGTATTGGTGTGATGAAACGAATTGCTATTCTACATAATACCTACCATCGCATACTGTACGAAGTCAGAATATTTGGTTGTTCCCAGCGACGAGAATGTTCTGATAAAGTCGTGGCGTAAGACAGAATAATCCTTATCTTAAAAACTAAAGTACAATGCAAAATATCTATTATCCTTTTATATTATGGTTTCTCTTGAAGAGGGTACGTTCAAATGTCACACATTTGTCTTATTTCGGACTTCAACTTCTTAAATTACACCCTTGTGAATATCTCTACGCATGGAAATAAAAAAAGTACCTACATATCAACGGCAAAGAAAAGAATATCTCAAAGAAATACAAGGGAAACGAGGAAAGGAAAAGAGTCATAGATAAGCAAAGACATTTTGAATTAAACTTTTACAATTGTTGAACAGTCAAAATGACTGCTAAATCAAAATTTATCTTGTTGACAATAAATATTCCGTGTAGAAAGTTTTGATGTACTACACGCCTTGACACATAGTTGTAGATCAAAGTTTATGCGACGGTCTTGGAAACAAGTGATATACATATTCTAGTGTATGATTATTCTTCTTCTGCCAGCCCTATGTTCTCCACTGTTGGATATACGCCTCTTCCATTCGTCTTTGTTGGCACCCAGGATCTGCCGGCTTGTTTGATAACCTCAGACCATCTTTCTTACAGCACGTCCTTTCTTCGTCTTCGTTCGTCCATTGAAGAATTACGGATCCCACCGCAGTATTGTGTTGACTGGCCATATTTCCAGCCCACATCCATTAGCAACAATGCTTTTGACTTTTATTTTTACACTTTGACATAACGAATGTTATATGATATAGGCGTGATGTTGGCCATACGATAAATAAATGCATTATTAGTATAAGTACATAATAAAATCTTTCTTCATCTTTCATTCTTCATTTTGATCGATTTATGAGTTTTTGTACATTAGGTATATTAGGAAGCCAATGTAGAAAGAGAGAATTGGAAAGAATATACAGGCAAAAATGATTGAATATTTGCGAAATCATGTATTTTTTTAAACTACAAGTTTTGATGACGTAGAATTAATATAGACAAAAAATATTTATTTCTAAGTGTAATTTTGCTTTGGAATTACTACAATAAACATCCGTCAATCATCTTTTTTACCGTGGATAGGTGTACCTGATTTACCGAAATTGCTTTTTTTGTTGTAAAATTTAAGAGAGTGAATAAAACAGGGATTCTGTGTTATGTTGTATTGGGTTTGTATGAATTGTTTGCAATTAATTGTTTGACTACAGGTAATTATATTTTGTCCATCGTTTATAAGATTTTATTTTTTGTGATGAAGGAAATATGTACTTACATCGGGCTATTATATTATAAGGTTTATACACTAATTACATAAACACACGCCACCTGACCAGTGGCGTAGCGTGAGTTTGTGCCGCCCGGGGCGGAGGCAAAATTTGCCGCCCCCCCCATAAAAAAACTCATTCTTTTTTTCATGCAAATATGACCTTGTGGCATTACAAATGTGAACAGCGCCGCAGGCGACTTTTTTTGAGACTAAGTGATTTTTTTGAGTAAATGTGTGAAATAATAATCCTAACTGCTTAAATATTGAACCTAAAACTTTTTGGATGAAGGTTCATTTGAAATTATAAATGAGCGACGGGCCGCGAGTAAAATATAATTCCAGATTATATAACAGGATTGATATAATGCGCCGCAGCCGAAATTTTCATAGAGAAATCGGTGATAGGATAAACGCAACAGATTTAATTAGTGCCGCAGGCAATTTATTTTACCAAACAATGTAGTAGTTTTAGAAAATTCATGACATGATGAGAAAACGATGTAGTAATAATGTGATTCTTCGGAAACTAGTTTTATATAAAGTGCTGTCACTTGTTTTGGGGAGTAATCCGCCGTCTGAATCCGCTAATGAGAACAATATTATTTTTGAGTTATGAATACTCTCCAGTTGCAGCCTTTTCTGAAAAATGCCGCCCCCGTCCTTGCAAATTCTGAAATCTGCCGCCAGTCTAGGGGCGGCAGTTACTCTCGAAAAACTGACAGAGACAGATGAAAGTTTAAACACAAGAACAGACGCAGGAACTTTGCTTGTTACGATGCAGTCATTTTCTTTTCAAAATGCCGCCCCCCGTCCTTGTCTTTTTTGACGGTAGCCTAGATTGTTTAAAAAAAATCCCAAAAATGCCGCCCCTTGAAAAGTGCCGCCCGGGGCGCCCCCCCCTGCCCCCCCCCCACGCTACGCTACTGCACCTGACGGAAACGGCGGAAACTATTTCCCGCATTCTAAACATATCTGAAATTAGTTCCGGATCAATCTTAGAAGGGAAATAAGGTGCGAATAAATCATCGAATTATCATTATAATATACGCTTGTTATACGATTTATACTGTTGTGAAAACTTTCAATGGAAGGCGATAGAGTGTCATTTCAAGTAGTTTTAAGAATGTGTGGGAAAACATTGAGAGATCAGATGAGGGAGGTTATTAGAGAGATAAGTATATAAAGACGCGGTGTAAGAGGGTAGATGGATATATTGAGGGCGCTATTGAATAATTATATGACTAAAGGACTTGCTCCACGTTGATTAAGTATATTTAATGTTTTTTTTTTTGTACAAATATTGTATCAGCAGCTCTGTTAGCCATTGTACACTTAGGTATATAAATATAAATAAGTAATAAAATAAACTAGACTTATTTAAATGCATGTTCGAGTATTCTAAAGGTGAATTGCCACTAACGTTTTCGGCTGCTTAAAGGCCCTTTTTAAACACTAGTAGGTATTATTATTATTATTAGTTATTACTATGTAAATTTCTTTTGCCTAATGAAAAACATATACCTATGATATTGGAAAACACATGACTATGATATAATATTGGAAAGCATATATACCTACTACTATGACATATATTACACGGAGACATTGAATGACGCAAACTGTAAAAACACCTAAGAAAAATTACAAGATTCTCGTAATGTAGAATGTAAAACCAGGTTTCAGTATTCTTTGTGGTAAAATAGAGAGGTTGGTCAAGGATATATTGCAGAGATACATCAGGTCTGACGATGACGTGGTGCAGAAAATATTCCGTTGCGGGGTAGGCAGAGAAACTAAGATGTTGTACTGTCCTACATCTTCTAATAATTTAATTTATTTATTTAGTAACATGGGCACAAACAGGTAGTCGAGTCGTCGAGTCCTTTTGATTGTAATAATTATTATTTAAAAAATTGAGGTCGTTAGTAATTTCTTAGTAATGGTAACTTGTATGTAACCTGTGTCTAATGTAACCACACAAATTCGTAGTATTATATTATGTAATACTTAGTACATTGTACAGAGTAGTTTATATTACAGTGTAATTAATAATGATACAAAATTATGGTGTTTTATTGCGCCCGCAGAACTATTAATATCATCTCCTTAAGACCCAAGACTCTGCAATTCTTACAGCTACCTACATAGTTTCTGTTACTGTGCAGAAATAACCATAACAGTATATACCTAATATAGAGTGCGACCGAACGTCAATATTAGTCGAAATTTTGCAAGAGACCGTAACCCGAAATTTCGTTCCCACCATCTACTAAACTAAACACTCAACTAAAACCAAAATCGATTTCACTAGGTATGTATGATAACCTAACCCAACTAGCTAACCTAACCTAACACACAATGATAACGATTTTTCAAATCCATCAAGAGTCTGCGTGTTTCATTATGTGGCCGAAGGCGACAAGAAATAAATAGTCCGATGTCGAACGGAAGCCTTTAAACAACGGCCGAAATTGACTGGAAGCCGAAACTTCGTTCGGTCTTAGTACACTGTGTCTGGTTAGTATTATTTTATATAATATTATTGTTTGTTTGTTTCGCGTCTTGAGACAAACAAAATTATTGTGTGCTTGGTTTTCTAATTGCTTCTAGAATTGCAACAACTTTTGTTTGAATGTCTCCTAGTGTATGGTAACAATATAACCACACTTTGCTTACTGAATGTTGGTGCAAGGGTATGGGTAGTAGTACGTATGTAGGAATCTATTACAGTCTTATAATATTATACCTATCTAGTGAGTAGGTACTAACATCCATGAAACAATTAAATCTATATTCTTATAAATCATTTTAATCAACATTCTCACAACGATTTCAGATTTTACTATATAAATGCTACTCGTAGCTATAAGACTGTCGAATGGATTAGTAAAAATATTATCTACCTACCAGCAAATTAGGTTCGTGAATCGTCTGCGGTGGTGAATATCATTGAACTTCTACATGAAGAGTATGCATACCGACATTTCATAAATTTCTGAAAACGGGAGACCTTCTATCTCGACAACCGTTATTAAATTTGCTTTGGATCAAAATAGGGTAGATGCATTGAACCTTTATCTAGGGAATAACCGTAAAAGATTTTTTATATCTTGTATAGATTTCTCAAAAAAAATATTTAAAAACACCTCTGACCTTTTTTCCGAAAGACGGAAACTCGTTTCCCGAAAGTCGCGGAGTAATTTTTTTTTCTTGTACTGATAATATGCATTAAAATCTAGGGAATAACCGTAAAAGTTTTTTGATAGACGCAAAATTAACCACAAAAAATGAAAAAAAAACGCTATTTTTACCATTTTATCATGCGATTGTCACGCGATTTTAAACCTTAATGCCGTGGGAAAAGACTGTGACGTCATTCCTGGTGCCATGCCTTAAAGAGTGTGCATACGGCCGACATATCAAAAATTTCTAAAAACGGGAGACCTTTTATCTCGACAACCGTTACTAAATTTGCTTTGGAACAAAATAGGGTAGATGCATTGAACCTTTATCTAGGGAATAACCGTAAAAGATTTTTTATATCTTGTATAGATTGATCAAAATAAATTTTTAAAAACACCTCTGACCTTTTTTCCGAAAGACGGAAACTCGTTTCCCGAAAGTCGCGGAGTAATTTCTTTTCTTGTACTGATAATATTCATTAAAATCTAGGGAATAACCGTAAAAGTTTTTTGATAGACGCAAAATTAACCCCAAGAAATGGAAAAAAAAAAACACTTTTTTTACCATTTTATCATGCGATTGTCACGCGATTTTGAACCTTAATGCCGTGGGAAAAGACTGTGACGTCATTCCTGGTGCCATGCCCTTAATAGGTACAATGGATGGTACATCATTCAATTATTATATTGAGCTTGGCATGCATTATACCTATCACATCATGTAATTAATGTTTCGTATTGTTGTATTAACCTAACATTTTTACACGAGTACCTTCAAAAACCTACGTGTAAAATGTGTACGCATATTGTTACCAGCATTATAAACAAATTCCTGAAATCTCAATGTAAAGTATTTACCGCTAATTACATGGTACACGCAAATTTCCTGTCTAAGTAGGTATTTACCAAATATGGTGAATTGTTTTAACGAAATTTTAATGTCTGTATGTCTTTTTCAAGAAATTTTCTGTTATACGAAATGCGTTAAGTATACCGTACATGTATAATAACTGGTGTAAGTAAGCGCCTCTATTGAAGTGAAATGAAAATTATTTACTAATAACAATACAAGAGATTTCACCCTTAGTTAACTTACTACAAGTCTCCTAGTAGGTGTTCTGGTATATAAAAATACATAATGGTACCTACATACATTATATCCTTTCACATGATGAGAGTAGCAGACTGCTCTTTTAAAGTGAATAGATTGTTTCACTGAGCTGTGAACATAATTTAATCATATAATAATATTATCAGAATCAGGCTTATTTTAAGAGTGGTTGAAATTTTTATTCATATGTAGGTATTGTGGAATCTACGTTATTCATCTTCTTATCTGATGTGATAAATGACTGTTAAATTTTGTCAAGAAAATAAAATTTCTGTTGCCACATTTTTCTGTTGATGTTATATTATTGTAAGTATCTACGTATTTAAACTTCATGTTATTTGGTGTCTCGTAATACTCGTATAATATATCTACGTGCATGCTGTGGACGCTCGTAATTGGGGGGTTGACCAGAAATTTGTGTTTGATGTTTTTAATTTATGTATATCTGTCAATCCTCTGTGAGTGTCTCAATAAATAATTAAATAAAATAATTTAATGCATATAAAATCATAATCACACAAACAGGCTATATTTTAATGTGTCACTGATACTTGATATTATATTCACTGTGATGATACCATACCATCCCTTGTAATAAGTACCTACATATATGTACCTAGTCGTGTATTACTGTAGATTGTAGATATTGCATGGTGCGACCCTCTATACAATAATAGTAGAATAACAGTGGCATACAACATACTCGTATAGGGAATGTGCCCGAAGGCTTAAATTGTCATTCCAAGTTGGTGTAAATAGGTAACTAAGTATTTATTGTACTACAGTCACTTGGGTAGACTAAATGTTTCTCTTATTGCCAACCATATTTTTCCAAGTGTAGGTACTGGGTAGATAGGTATACTACACTACTACAGTATAGGTACCTAATACAAGACCTACCAGCTACCTAAATCTACATACTATTTTCTACACGATTTGTACATTTACGATTGCAGATATTCGCGGTTGTGTGTGAAAATGTGGAAATTTGTGTGCAAAATACGTACCATGACATGCACCATCATCGTCGTCCGATGTAAAGCGTTGACTCGTTGGTCACATTTTGTTTTTTAGTAAAACGCTTAAATGCATAATAATAGTTTTTAGCTCCGAAGAATCGCCGTCATGCTATTACTGATCCTGTCGATGATGCCATTGGAGGTGACTATGAAAGCCGTTTCTGGACTTGCCCAAACTGTCACACTTTGGACATGGCTGCTCCTCATTTGTGACGGGTCTGCGGGTGGTTCTGTTTTGCGGGCCAGTGTAATTATTTATGATCCTCCGCCAGTTTTTACGATCACCCACTAAGTTTTTCCAGTCACTTTGAAAGTTTATGTACTTACTTCAGTATGTTGTGCAGAACATCCTTGTATCTCTTCCGCTGCCCTCCCTGTTTTCTTTTACCTTTCGCCAGCTCTGAATAGAGGATCTTTTTTTGGGAGTCGGTTGTCCGTCATGCGGACGACGTGGCCCGACTAGCGGAGATGAGCCTGGCCCAACAGCACTTCGACGCTCTGACAGCCCGTTCTATCCAGAATCTCTTTGCGTGATTTTGTGGTACCACCGTACTTTCATTATTAATTTGCCTCAGCTGGCGCTGCTGTAGTTTTGCCAAAGACCTGACATGGCATCTGCAAGGAACCCAGGCTTCGCAACCATATGTGAGGGTGGGAATCACGACTGCACGGTACACTGCTGTCTTTGTTTTTAGTGTTAGATCGTGGTTTCCGAACCCTCGATCGCGCAGCTTCCAAAATGCACGGGAAGCTGCGTTTAGTCTGTTCTGGGTTTCGTCGTCAATATTTGCTCGACCATTTACGATGCTTCCTAGGTAGTTGAATCGGTCTACTTTTTACAGTGTTTGTCCACTTGATTGTATTTGTATGTTTTGCACATCTGGGGTGGATAAGATTTTGTTTTATGCTAATGCATAGGTAGAAAGGTCGCAAAAAGGCCTGTTTTCAAAACCATTATTATCATAAACCTAATTCCTGAAGATCTAATTCACCGTTGTACTATTTTATATTGTTACACCTCCGCTGTCCTGCTGTGCTCATCTGAATGAATGTACAACCAACGAGAAAAAAAATGTGTAGGTATGACGGATGTGAGCATGTGATGGAATCAAAAAGCGTAGGTCTAAGTCTGGAGTTACTTTTTCTGATGAGTTCGAAATGTATACCAAAAACATTGCTCTGTGCGACAATTTACGTTCGCGAATAATAATGTAAATTCCGGGGTTACATCTATATATTACATACATACATATATTATACGTTAGTAGTAAGTAACATACTGTTTTGCAATATCTACATATTGTTTGGAGTAGATATACCTACTATTTATAGTTTTGTTATAAGTAGTACCTACTGTTATATGGGAGAGTTGTAAAATGAAGTCGAGACTATAAAACTGTTTTGTTTGTTTGTTATCTCTCTTTACTGTCGCAGTGGGTCCCAAGTCTTTCGCTTTTCAACTATTTTTTTTTAAATAATACTGATGTTATTATTAGCTCAGTTACTTTAGGAAATCAATGTATGGGGAAGTCGGCAAAATTAATAACAGATGGGACTCTATGCAGTATGATACCTTAGAGTGGGGTGTTTCAGAATATCAGGCGTCCCCCCCGCCACACCTGACGCGTCACCCCCCTGGCCCCCCGAATAGGTCCCCCTACGTGGTTTTCCTCTATTTATCAAAAAACTGTAACAGATAGAAGAAAAATGTTGAGGACAAAAATAGTCCTTAATAAATTCTCTACAAAATAGATTAAGCACATTTTTTGATAGGACTAGTAATTTACCCGCAATAGCCGGTGAAAGTATCGTAATTTTTTAATAAGAACAAAAAATTCTTTATTATACCTACTCAAATTTCTGAAAATTCATAAGAGCTACAAGAAAATAGTCAAAGAATAAATTAATTGCTATAGTTTTAGGTATAAAATGAGCTATTATTTATTTTTTCACGGCTCATAGTTTTTGAGTTATTACATAAAATTCCAATGACAAAAGTCTTAAAAATTGAACTTTTCATACAATTTGTATTGAAATGATGTGATATTAAAATTTAGGTTACGCCTGTTTTTCACAAGTATGTGAAAGATAAAAAATGTATTGGAGTAAGATTGGATCTTTTTAGTATTTTAAGATATAATCCTTTCGAAGTTGAATGCACTTTTTCCAGTCATGTTTCAAAGCCATTGTCCCAGTTTTCCAGAAGGATTCCTCAAGGTTAGGATATGGGTCAAAAGAATTGGCACCCGGCGATTCGAGGGTTTGTACAAGTCCTGTTCTGAAGTTAAGATGAACACTACTGATTAAAATCAGATCACTGGAATCTCTGCTATCACCTTACTAATAATTTCGCGATCTTTGAAAAATTAATCCATGTCTTTATCGACGTTCTCCAGAACTACTGCATTTTATTGCTTTCCACTTCGAGGGTTGTGTTTGACACCTTGCTGTGCCCATTCAAAATCTGGCACTTACTTTCTAATCATGGCATATGATGGAACAGACTCCAGTAATGAACTCGATATCTCTTTTATAGTTCGTGTCGGTCTATGACCTTAGATAAAATAATATTTTATCACGGATCGCGGCTGAAAATTTCACATTTTCACAAAAATGTCAAACACGTTGAAATAAAAATGGTGCCAAGAGTGCCAGCTTCGTCCTATCGATCTCAAATTTTGTAAATAGCCCTAATGAAGTTTAAATTATCTATATCAATAATAAACTGAAACTGTCTTGTACATTTTTTTCTCAGGGCTACGAAGTGTTCAGCCGAACCTCGTATCTTACACAGACATACACTTAATTTTCTTCTTTAATGATCTTGACGAATCCTTCTGTAAAACTGGGATATGGCTTTGAAATATGGCTGGCAAAAGTGTATTGAACTTCTAAAGAATTATACCTTAAAATCCTTAAAAGATCCAGTCATACTCCAATACATTTTTTGTCTTTCACATACTTGTGAAAAACAGGCGTAACCTAAATTTTAATATCACAGCATTTCAATACAAATTGTATGAAAAGTTCCATTTTAAAGACTTTTGTCCCTGTAATTTTTTGTCATAACTCAAAAACCATGAGTCGTGCAAAAATAAATAATAGCTCATTTTATAGCTAAAACTATAGCAATTAATTTATTATTTGTACATTTCCTTGTAGCTCTTATGAATTTTCAGCAATTTGAGTATAATAAAGATTTTTTTGTTCTTATTAAAAAATTACGATACTTTCACCGGCTATTGCGGGTAAATTACTAGTCCTATCAAAAAATGTGCTTAATCTATTTTGTAGAGAATTTATTAAGGACTATTTTTGTCCTCAACATTTTTCTTCTATCTGTTACAGTTTTTTGATAAATAGAGGAAAACCACGTAGGGGGACCTATTCGGGGGGCCAGGGGGGTAACGCGTCTGATGTGGCGGGGGGGACGCCTGATATTCTGAAACACCCCACCCTAAGGTATCATACTGTATAGAGTCCCATCTGTTATTAATTTTGCCGACTTCGTGCTGCAAAAGGACTGAGCTATATATATATACCTACACAGAACACACATATTACCGTACTTTAGTATTGTAGGTACATAGATTAAACCTAACAACGTCTATATTATTTTGTATTCTCTTCTTACAGTACGATACATCAATGACGACAAGCACAATAGGTATATAATATCTGAATAAAAATACACCAAAAATTATTACGAACTAGAGACGAAAAGCCTATGCAAAACAGGCATGAATATTGTCATAAAGGGCGCACACGACGTCATCCGGAAAATTTCGAGTCGTACCTCTTTGCGATACGAGCTCATATTGCCGCCCTCTTCAGCTTGGTTGATACGGGCTACCTAGAATGGCATGCATACGATAATATTCTTAAGTACTTATTACGACAGCGTTTTTAACTGAATTTTATCAGACATCTTTCTTCACTTCTTCTTTCACTACACACGCGGCTATAAGATTATGGAATAACCTTCCAATTCATATCAGACTAGCCCAGACCTAGACCAAGGCGGGCAGGAAAGTACCTACTTGGGTTTGTGGAAGCAAGCCCAGATCCTTTTCATATATTTTTTTATACATTTAGTACCAATCACAAGATATGCCTATCTGTTTTTAAAGATTGTTGTAAGTAGATATAGTTAGTAAACATGATACCTAGTACCTATGTGAATGAAATAGATATGTGGTTAGTAAGACTTATACCTACCTATTATTTAACTATTATCTACCTAGTTACGAAGTAAACTCATGTGAATGAAGATTATTACTAAGTATCTCACTTCGAATACGTACGAGTATCTATCCACACCCTATGTACATTTTAACGACAGTTTATGTTAAATGTATGGAAGAGATGTATTATTTATAGGTAATCATTATTATTCATCGTTTGATAAACATATTGATATAAAATACATCTGTTTAGTTGGTTTATCAATCAACAAAAATACTGAGAAATAATAATCCTTGCTTGATTTAGAAAACATGATTAATAATATTGTTTGGGAGTTGAAGGGGTCTGTTGCCATAAGTACTAGCAAGTATTTAATAATTTATGAAATCTCAATTCATTTTAAATGTTAACGTGGGTATAATAAGAGTTGTTCAAGCATCATTTTGCATAGCATACACGATATTATATTGCTAGATAAGTTTGGACGGAACGGAAAATTGTGAAGTAGATCCACAGTATGAATCAAACCACATTCATCTATTCATTAATTTAGACAACTTTCTAGAAGGTTCTACAAGGTTTGATTAATCTCTACAATTTTCTAAGGTTCTACAAAGTTCGTCTTGTTTCCACAGCCTTCCAGAAGATTCTACGTTATTCTCTGAGTGCTTGGATTCCTTCGTTCTGATAGTCTCCCACTATGACTTGTCCGATTCAAAATTTGACAAAAGATCTGTGTTCTGCTCGTGAAGATCTTTCATGAGGCACCCAACACGGTGGTATGCGGTTACCAGATCCTCTCGATCACTTAATGTCTCCAGATGCCTTGAGCTGGAGAAAATATAACTTGAGATCTGAATTTATTTTCCAATGCCCTTTTATACGATACCACACACAACCCTTGGATCCCTTAGTAAGCAAAGATTTTCAGAAGGTTCTGGATTTCCAGAAGTTTCTATCACACAGGTAGCTTCGCTCCTGCTAGGTAAGTATATTAACTGTAGGTAATAATAAAACATTAACCAGGTAGTGTAATTACAGAATCATAGGAACATAATCAGAGTTTAACAACTTTTAAAAATACTTGTAATTTATTTATGTTAATTATGTTAACTATTAAAGCGATATCCCACGGTGCGCGAATCCGGATTCTTAAGTAGATTCACACGACGTGGGAAGGGGTGAGTCCGTAAATCTACAGACGCTTTCGTAGCGATTTGTATATGGCGATACGTACAAATCCAAAATCACGTACGAATCCGGATTCGCGCATCGTGAGATATCGCTTTAGACATACCTTCATATATATTTTGATTAAAACGAGTAAATATATAGGTCATTCAAGCTACATTCTATGATACTTACTTACTTTACGTGTCCGGTCTAAAGTCTACCACTCCAATAAGCCGCGACTTTCATCGCTTTGTCGTTGGCCACAATCAGGTCCCCAGGTGTACAGCCCTCCCCCATCAGTGGACATCAGGAGGTGGCTTATATGATACAAAATAATAATTAATATCTTAGGATGCATATATGATAGGTACCTACGTGTGTATGTTTTTATAAGTTAGTGTACCTTTTTCTCTATATATTTTCAATGTAGCTTACAAAACTATTTACGCCGAAATTCGCAACTAGGTACAACTTGTATTTGGGTCAA
Source organism: Ceraclea dissimilis (assembly GCA_963576895.1). Classification (NCBI taxonomy): domain Eukaryota; kingdom Metazoa; phylum Arthropoda; class Insecta; order Trichoptera; family Leptoceridae; genus Ceraclea; species Ceraclea dissimilis. The sequence continues at coordinate 6,582,228 of OY756360.1, forward strand.
TCCCTCAAATGTGCAACAATTATTAAACAGAAACAAAATAGCACAAAATAAGATAAAACAGATCGAAAAAAAATAAAATAAACCAAAATAAGATCAAATTATATAAAAACAGTAAGTAAAATAAAGAAAAAAAGTACTTTAAGCTGAGGTAAGGTAAGAATGGGAGAGCAAGGCAAGGTAAGATAATAAAATAAGATAAAGCAATATAAAGTACACATTGTAATTACAGGCAAATAATTATGATCATAAGAAATAGTTACATATATTATTTTTTATTGTACGTGTAGTCATTTTATAAAACCCATTTTTTAAAAATCAGTTTTGGTGTTTTAAATACTAAATTTGGTGTCTTAGCTCGTAAAGCCGCATAGTCTATGATTATGGCTTTACACGTCTATGTAAAGCTACGCCTATGGTACGATTATATTATAAAGTCATAATCATAATATGATCACACGGCGAAACGCGTAACTCTTAATACAAATAAATCCAAATTCTGTCTGTTTGTATGCTCATTTATCGAGTGGATTGATGGCAGAATAAAATATTAAGTATAACAATCGAAATGACAACACAAAGTATGTTAATGTTATGAAAGATAAATTAATTAATTCTCATCTCATGATACAGCCGCCCTGACACGAGATATCATTTTTTATATTATGTAGGTGAAGAAAATAAGTAATTCACAGGGTGTGTTTCAGGAAAAAAAAATTGTAGAATAATATACCAATATCTACAGTCGGTAGTGTAGGAACGACTCAAAAGAGACCTTCACCCTCGACCATGTAGTTAATTTTTGTATCGATGATGTGCATATATAGAACTCATTTTGAGCCATCTTTACCTGTATTTCAAGTTTAGAAAACTGTAATAGTCATCAAACATCCAAAAATTATTTATCTGGGATTTTATTCACTGATGAGGTTCGCAGCCCTTTGTGAATCAGATATAAATATTTGGGCAAAGAGAAAGTTGTGTATTATACTGATTACTCCTTTATTTGGATGTACCATGATAATTATGACAGTAGAATAAGTAATTAATGAATATGACTTTATTTATAATATATTACCTGAACTTCAATATTTTTGCTACTGTTAAAAGTTGAGTGGTTGGCAGGAATTACTTAGATATGGTGAAATTGACTATGATCAGCTGAGTAGGTATTAAATGCTTTTTTAACGTCTTGATGAATAAAGAACACCCTGTAAGTAATGTACGAACGTACACGGTATGATACGTCATTAATTGTTGCGAATCAAATACATTATTTCATCCACACAAATACATCATCTTCATAAAGATAGAAATGTATATATTTCATTGTTCACCAAGCGTGAACAAAAATTATTCCCTAAATATAATTATAACTAGTGGGTACCTACCCGTGAAAATCACGGAGAGTTGGTTAAATATGTTTTTGTGTAACCACTATTAGTACTCGACCCTTCAAAATGCCTCGAGTAAACACAGGAAGATCACAAGGCTCCGTCTTTTCCCCGTCTCTCCAATATCGTCACGAAAGTCGTAAAATCAGATTCACATTGTCGTCTTTTTTAGTCGGTACCTACCCCTGTAAGCCACAAAACTCCTCTTACATGTCTATCTACATACATAGGTACTTTACACACATATAGAAGGTGGGTACTTTAAATAGTTCAATTTGCAATCTTTACGTGTATAGGTACATACCATATGCTCGTAGCATGTATGAGAATTCGATTTTCATTTTCTATCACGTTATATAAAATGGTACTTACTTGATTATTTCCACGAAAGAAATATTTCAAAACCATTATCATTCACAATTTTATTAGTAGGTAAGGAACAATTCGATATTTCAAGTTTTCATTCATAAAAAGTGAGACTTCGACGAACATTTTTAGCCACCCATGAAGGCGTCACTGCTTTAAATTTACATACATATTCATAGAACTTGCAAAATTTTCCAATGGGCCAGCGTTACATACCTACATGACTTGGATAATACCAGTATTACGTAATGGAAAAATGCGAACGAAACAATCTCAACTGAATTCTTTTGTCTTTATTTCTTCAATGTTACGAGTAGTAAGATGGAGAAACAAAATTAATCCATCGCCCGCATAGCCTCGAACTATTTTCGAAAAACGCTCCATGTTTTTCTTCTTCTTGTCCTCACTAGATGATTTAATAGTGATGTAAATACTCAGCATGAACATCGATATTGAATACCATCGATACCATTTTTATAACACGTTAAACAAATAAGACGGATTAATTACTAATTACTGATATGAATAAACAAATTTATATAATGTAACTAATTAACTTAATTTGCTGCTGATAAAATTATTTATAGTTAATTAACTATAAATAAAATTATTTATAGTTAATTAACTATAAATAATTTTAGTTACATCATACAAATTTGTTTATTTATATCAGTAATTAATCCGTCTTATTTGTTTAACGTGTTATAAAAATGGTATCGATGGTATTCAATAATTTATAGTTAATTTCATTATGTACGAGTAAATAATATTATTTACAAAACAAAACGATTGTCATTTTATAATTTATGATATTCCAGAAATTCAAGCTGTCAAATTTCGATCATAGCGAAAACAAAGTGAGTGAATGATTACCTATAGATACATAAATAGATATTGATGTATAGGAGCGGAGTACTATAGCACAATATTGTAGTATCAAACAGACCTTTTGACTTTACAAGATCCATTGTTTAGAACTGCTACTCAGACGTGTAAAGTTCACGGTTCATGTCTTATCATCGACACGAACCTGTCAGTAGTAGTTGTAGGGTTAAGTGTTGTATCTCTCTTGTTACAAGATTTTTCCTAGACATACCTACAGTGGCGCAACTAGCTCAACATCCGGAGTCTGAAAGTGGCGGTCCGTTCTAGGTTTTACGACACACCAAAAATTCATCTACCTCTATGGCAAAATTACACTCTATTTTGCGACAGTCGGATATTCTAACCCTTCTACCTTCCTGAGTAAGCACCGCAGCACAGGCGAAAATTATAAGAGGTATTATGCTATCTTAAAGAAAGTGCATAGTTACATACCTATATGAAAATTGAGTGAGAATATGGAAAGGTTATATGTACAATAGGCACCACGCATATTACCATAACGAACTTAACTATATTTGACAAGTGAAATATTTATATCCTTAAAGTGTACACTTAATGAAATAAATTATTATTATTATTATTAATATGCCTACGTACGAATATAAAAGAAATACTAGAGAATTCATCTTTAAAAGTAAGTGGTATATTAATTACGTTCATATTGCTACCCCTCTGATGCGCCCCCGTCTTCCTCCCTTAGTTACGCCACTGTATACCTACACACCACTTTATATAGAAAATTGTCGACTCCATGTTGGCTACTGCGTTAGTGTCTTTGTGTGAAAGGTGCATAATATTGAATCAATCTCTAGAAAAATACTGTAAGAGCACTTTTATTTATATTTTACGAAATAAATAAAATAAAAAAGGGGACGTATTGTTCTCGTGATATAGTATAAAAATGAAAATATGTATGGATTCATAATCGATTTTTTCATTCCCCCTCTCCCCCTTCAAGCTCCGAACCATTCCTGGGGCAAGTATAACAATTTGCCAAAATTTCATCTCAATGGAATGAACGGTTTAGATTACATTAGGTATTTAAATACCTAATTTGAAAAATAGACAAAGTTTGTTTTTGCATAACAACTGTTCTATGGTTGAGTTCTGTGCACGCTGCACAGTTTACAATTCTACGTAGGCACCTACAACTTGTTGTAGCCTTTCAATTACTAACTGCACCTATGTACCTACGTTCACTGCTACGTCGCGTCGTAGCGTCGTAGCGTCGTAGCTACCTACGCCTATGGACGACGACGCTACTTAAATCTTTGACGTGCTGACGCTACGACAGTGTAAGAATAATATTTTGAAGTACTGAGCACTTGAGACAGCAGCGTGTTATCATTTTGTTCATATCTATTTTTTATGAAAAAAAAAAAAGATATTAATATCGAAAATCGAAGTGGAATATTTCATTGGCCCCCGAATGCCAATCTAGTGGTTATTCAATGCAATACGCGTGTCATTTTTACATTGCTATTTTATGACAATAGAACGACCTCGTGCACGTACCTACAATGATTATTCGTAAACTCTTCACAGAATAGGGATTATAAAAATAAAACTATTAGTGATATAAGCCCGTATCTTTTCAAAAACTTGATGTAATTATATATAAACAGTAGAGCTTCGATTATGTTTTGTGTAGGAAGAAGTCCTCACTACAATCCCGCGATGGACAAACAGGATATGGTCTATTGATTCGTCGCACTCTCCGCTTTATGGCATGTGGGAACAGAATATTGCACTTGAATTATTTTGATTTACAAATTTATTCTAGAAAAGCGCTGGATTTTTCCTACATTCCGTGGTATGTATACAGGGTGTCCCGTAAATCAACGTCATCCCGTGGAGGGGCGATAGACCAGCTCATAACCTATCAGAAAATCGAAATATGACCTTAGTAAAAATCGCTCATTCTCGAGATATCGGCACTTTTTTGTTTTTCGTGAAATTCGACACCTTCGATCAGTTTTTCGATCGCCACGGTCATAAAATCCAATATTGTGGGATTAAAATTTTTGATTCTTAATCCCTAATAATTCACCTACTTGATTATAGTCCAAAATAGAACCTATTAATTCACAATTTTGAAAAAAAGAACATCGTTTCCGTCTCTCGAGTTTTTTGTTTTTTATTAGCAAATTTCGACTCCTTTACAATGTAAAAATTTAGTATGACATTATTTTAGCTGGCAGATAATATTAAAAACTTCCTTATTTAGCGTAGTTTTTAAAAATGTAGAAAAATGGACATAGATCGCTTTCCAAAAAAAGATATTCCTGTTTTACTTCACAAGGAGCCCATTATAAAAAAAATGAAATGAAGGATCATAGGTTCTTTATGCCCGATATTTGGACAAGTGATAGAGGATGAAAAATATGAAAAAAAGTTTCAGAAATGTATGCCGAATAATCAACCGTTTGGGAGTGATGGCCTTTTGAAAATTGTAAAGTATGAAAATTTCTCACTTGGGTTTTTAGACAATAACTCACAAACTACTAACTCGATTTTAAAAAAAACCAACTAAAATTATTGTCCATAAAATTGGCTTTCGATAAAGATCTTAATTTGTTGCCTTTTCCTTAGAATCTAGTGAAAATTCTGTTTAAAAATATCATTGTTTCACAAAAATACACGTTTCTTAACAGAATAATCACAAAATTTTGAAGAAAAGGCCGCAAATTAGGAACTTTTTCACAAGCCTACATTATTTACAATGATTTTTACTTTATTTTGTCAAATTCGAGTGGATGGTTTATGAGTTATAGTCAAAAAACCAAAATGAGAAATTTTCATACTTTACAATTTTTAAAAGGCCATAACTCCAAAACGGTTGATTTTTCGACATACATTTCTGAAACTTTTTTTCATATTTTTTCATCTTCTATCACTTGTCCAAATATCGGGCATAAAGAACCTATGATCCTTCATTTCATTTTTTTTATAATGGGCTCCTTGTGAAGTAAAACAGGAATATCTTTTTTTGGAAAGCGATCTATGTCCATTTTTCTACATTTTTAAAAACTACGCTAAATAAGGAAGTTTTTAATATTATCTGCCAGCTAAATGTCATACTAAATTTTTACATTGTAAAGGAGTCGAAATTTGCTAATAAAAAACAAAAAACTCGAGAGACGGAAACGATGTTCTTTTTTTCAAAATTGTGAATTAATAGGTTCTATTTTGGAGTGAGTTATTGTCAAAAAACCCAAGTGAGAAATTTTCATACTTTACAATTTTCAAAAGGCCATCACTCCCAAACGGTTGATTATTCGGCATACATTTCTGAAACTTTTTTTCATATTTTTCATCCTCTATCACTTGTCCAAATATCGGGCATAAAGAACCTATGATCCTTCATTTCATTTTTTTTATAATGGGCTCCTTGTGAAGTAAAACAGGAATATCTTTTTTTGGAAAAGGATCTATGTCAATTTTTCTACATTTTTAAAAACTACGCTAAATAAGGAAGTTTTTAATATTATTTGCCAGCTTAATGTCATACTAAATTTTTACATTGTAAAGGAGTCGAAATTTGCTAATTTAAAACAAAAAACTCGAGAGACGGAAACGATGTTCTTTTTTTCAAAATCGTGAATTAATAGGTTCTATTTTGGACTATAATCAAGTAGCTGAATTATTAGGGATTAAGAATCAAAAATTTTAATCCCATAATATTGAATTTTATGACCGTGGCGATCGAAAAACTGATCGAAGGTGTCGAATTTCACGAAAAACAAAAAAGTGACGATATCTCGAGAATGAGCGATTTTTACTAAGGTCATATTTCGATTTTCTGGTAGGTTATGAGCTGGTCTATCACCCCTCCACGGGATGACGTTGATTTACGGGACACCCTGTATACAATGTAGTATTCCTAAAACAGTGTAGAAGAATTAAGGATGAACTTTCAGATCACCCCGGCTGGGATTCGAACCCAGACCTTCGTCTCCACCAAAAAATACCACCCTCTTCGTGGTGTAGTGGACATGATCCCTACTATGCAAGACAAAGGTCTGGGTTGGAATCCCAGCCGGAGTGAACTGAAATGGCTAATGTTTTTCGAGTGTAAAGTAATCACTTAAGCCAGCCGAGGTCGGTCGTAAGCCCGACAATGTTCATCCTTAATTCTTCTACACTGTTGTAGGAATACTACAGAATATTGTGTTATTTGTTCACACGAAGAATTGATTATATATAATACATAATACCTGACCTAAGTATGACTATCCACCAAAATTTGTGCTAATTTGTAGAACGTGGTGGCAGGGCTACCGGGCGAGATACCTACAGAAAACCCACGCACTAAAAGCATGATACGTATACCTAATAACGAAGGTACCCTTTTTTGCTCCTGATGAACAGATTTGAGTACTTACACTTACATACATATGTGTAGGTACTTATCTCACGGAATATCATACTAAGTTATTTAATAATAATGTACCATTCCAGTGTAACATAATGCCGTGTTAGTCTAACCGAAAAATAGCGCGGGAGCATTCCGAGTTACAACATAAATATTGCCATTAATTAATGTCCCAACAATTCTGTATCTTACGAGTCTAGATTATTTCTGAAATTAATAAACTCCATACATACAATATGGGAATGAAAACATAACTTCACGCAGTGAAGACTCGTTTAGTATTTTCATATAATATATAAGAATTTATTTACCTTCAGCTTTAAAAGTTAATGATTTCTGTTAACCATCAACGGTTATGTATGGTCGCTGCAGATAGTGTATTACGAAACTTACTTGAAATTTAGGTATAATAATTTAAAAAAGAAGGAAATTATCGTACTAAATATGCTTTCTGGTGAAATCTGATGAGATAGTATAAATTAACAACTTACCTACTTAAGTAACCAATGATACATTCCTAACTACTTCTTTCTCACGTTTTTCTCACATACCTACAAACAATTATAATTTATTAGATATTGTTCCATGTTCAATATATCCAATAACAGATATTTCATTGCTGAGAGTTTAAAAGTAAAAAGTAATCCACACAAGGAAGTATGAAATACCAGGACCTACTTTTTTGCAAAAAATATATAACGTTGTATGTATCACCACACATGTACATCATTAGTATAAATTGTCCCTTTGTTGTATGTTATTATTAAATACATGTATTTCAAACTGTTGGTTCCTCGCTAACAAAAATAAATTATTTTATTTATTTATTTATTTACTAACCATACAAAGGTTCTTAGATTTAATTCACAAATTAACAATTATTATATAGATTTTATAATTATGAACGTTTTTACCCCCCTTATAAAGTAAAACTTGTGTTAAGGGTTGTTTAATTTCGTAACGAATAATTGTAGAAGTATTTGAACCATGGTAACGTATGTTTTTGGAATTTCAACTTAGCTAAAGTGATACCACATGAGAATATTAAGAATTACTCAGAAATATTTTTCAGATTATTCTCATAACTTGAAAAAAAACAAACCGTGGAGAAATACTCGTAGTTTAGTGGCTAAGCAATAAAAAAATCTTACAATTATGTAGTCCCTCAACTAACGAATAGTGTAAGATGGGTATGATGCTGGACTTAGACCAGCCATAGGTTGGTTTAGGTGATCACTTTACTCTCTAGAAACTTTCAGCATTTAGCCCTTAACACCTGTGTGTCTATTTTTACAACTTTTTCAGATTATATCATACTCTCAAAAATTCGTATCTTGGGTGGGATTCGAACCTACACCCTACGGCTGTGAAGCAGGGATTCTACCCACTAATTCAGATGCCGTCTCAGCCTGACTGCAAAGAAGCCAAATTATAAAGGCAAACCATTTTTTTATCCACCGGCATCTCTTGAAGAGATGAGACTATAATTGTTAAATGATAACTTGTAGATAAACCCAGTCATGCTGAGTAAAAATTTCTCCTTTCGAAATATAAATTGTTCCCCATTGGGAAAAGATACGATGATGGATAAAAATAGATACGTATGTATTATTCTTAATTTCATGAAATGTTTGCCACAAATGGTTAAGTAGGTATATGTAATGTATATGAGTCGAGATAGACCACCCATAGTGCACTCATGTAAAACACATGTTTTGACGCTCACCAAATTACAATAGAAATGAGATTAAATTAGAAACTCAGAGATACGAGTATAACTCTAGTTAAAATTTCATTGCAACATTCCCATTTTTTTATCTTAAAAATCTTAGGGGTAGGCCGTTAATAAATCAATGCCGTCTAGTTTTTTCTTCGCACAGTAAGATTACCTCCCACTGTCTACTAAGTAAAATAACGATTCTTTAATTTGTCTGAGCTCAAGTGCAAGGAAATGTTAGGTATCTTGTTAAATTGAGTATGAGAGTAAGTATGAAAGTAGTTAGGTACCTAATACCACAGTTAATGTCTTTCAGTTTAATTTATCACTGTGTAATTGCTTTAATACCTATAATTTGGAGGTAATGAATCTTATTGAGTTTGTATGAACGTAGAAGATATTAGTTGAGATTTAAGACTCACTAATGATAATAATAATACCTATTATATATGAATACTGTTCTAGAGGTATTGATGTTGTTATACCAAATAATATTATGTATTTAATATGATAGAAGGCATGACAAAAATTAAGATACGAGTATGTGTGTATACTGAATACAGCACCCTTTAGGTAAAGAATTCATGCAACCTGTAACAAAATCTACTTGAGGGCGATACCAAACTCTTATGTAAGAACCAAGTGCATCAAATGCAATGTGTACCTTTGCTTAAATAAAAATCAAAATTGCTTTCTCCGATTTCATAAAAAATATATTTTTGTTTGTTACTGATTATTGTAAATCTAAATAGGTTTCAGTTGATTTTAATATTTTTAAATATTAATCCTGCAGTAATTGAAACACTTGTTTTGGATCATATTATATATAACTTACATCGTTGAGACCTGTCCCTCACAATTGTGAGGGTCATTTTATACATACATGCAAATATATTTTTGATTTTTTAATTTTGTTTTTTTTTTTTAAAGGATCTGGGCTTGAATACACAAACCCAAATACTTTCCTGCACACCTTGCACTAGCTTGCTAGCTAAAAGCCTGTATCGCAAAGTGTGAAATACATCGCCAGCGGCGGGGTTTGAACCTGACACCTCCCGCTCGAGAGACTGCCGCCTCAACCGACTGCGCCAACCATGTACCTTGTTTCATAACCCAAAAAATAAAAAATTAACATATTTTTTCTATTGATCGAGTCTCGGGTCTGTAAGGGTTACTTGCATTGATCCGATTTGAAATGTATTGTAATATCTACAGTATTTATTTAATTTAAAAGACGTTTCGGATGCAGCCGAAATTTTCAAAGAAAATCAGGTCTATTTAAAATCTTTGGTACTTACAATTTTTCAACATATTGTGCCACGTTAAGGTGAATCTTACTTTTTTTAAATTACTAGTAGGTATGCTGTTTAATTCCGATTTAACTGAAGGGATTTTATAAAAGGACGAGTAGGTATATATGTATCTATACAGTATACATACTTGGCTAACATGCCATAGTAAGTTTTCGTCTGGACATTTTTGAGAAACAATAAGACATTGATAGACTGGAAAATATCGTGATCGCGATAAAATGGATTTATTCGCGACTTTTGTGCTTTTTTCACGAATAACGCGAACTTCATGGTTTTTACACATATAACGCGAATTTGAGTAGGTACTCTTCTACAGTAATAACGCGAATTTTCGCATATTTGACGCGAATTTCGATCTTTATTTTGGAAAACATCATAATTGACACATTATCAAAAGGGATGTATATGGCTTTGAAAGGTAGCAGGACCACACTGACAAATCTTGCCAAGAGGCGTTTTTTTTTTTCTGATATTTTTGTTTTATTTCATTGTTTTAGGGATTTTTGTACGAAATCACGATCAATTTTTTTATATTCTTGTAAGTACCTGCTATGAGCTGCAAAATTATCTTTAATAATGATATAAATGTATGAAATATAGCACCCCATTTTGCCAAAATTGTGAAAAAGAACACCCTTTTTGGCAAAAAAATAACACTACATCACATTTCCCGAAAAAAAGCACCCATTTTTTTCAGTCCTCAGAAATTGAGTATCTACCTAAAATCGTATTGATGGAATGCTTACATGAGTAGGTAGGTACTGTAGGTAGGTTTTTACTTATCATTGGTGAAAGTTTTTCGTTGAAAACAATGCAATGGAAAAAGCAAAAAGAAAAATAAAAATCAGTCGAAATACTCGTAGTTCAAAGGAAAATTGTGCTAAAGAATTCATACTAACTGTAATTTTATATAGGTAGATATACTTGCCAATAGTAAAGGGGGGAGGACTATAGTTTCTATAGGGAATCTTATACCCTCGACCTTTTACGATGAGGGTTTCAATGCATTGCTGAAAAGAATTGTGGTATTTTGGAACAAATTGACAAGTTTGAAATCGACGAAAATCGTTTTTGAAGATTTTTTTGAAAATAAACTTTCTTTTATTTTAAGGACGGAGTCTTTTGGTAGTGTACCTATTGGTATAATTTTAAATATGTATTGTATCAGTCATATGTACCTTCCGGTTATGTGAAAACTACTCGCTTCCCAGCAAACATAAAAGGTTGTAATTTGGAATTAATTACCTTTATTATGTCACTGATACTCTGGTAACCTCACCTAAATCGGAAATAAAGACCTTGATTTGATGTTCATTTTAACCAAAATAGGGAACGGAAGCACGTGCCTATGACTTCTAAATGGAGGTAATCTAAGAAACTCTAACCAGACATTTTACAACCAATTTGGTCGCTACAACCAGTTTGACCTAAACTTCACGTATACTTTACCGATTAATCGACCTGTTTAAAATTTTATGACATAATGCGCGCATGCGCGGATTATAGAACATATAACCAATTCTTTATTTTATTATTTAGCACACGCATCCATTTACGTTACAATACTTTGACAATGGCGTTTATAATATTCATCAAACTGCATAAGCACTTTTTTTATCACTGATTTTACGCGCATATACAACAAAAATGACGTGCGGTGCAAATCTAATCGTATATTATGATGATTGGAGATCGAAAAATACTAACGGGCCCTAAAAATATTGAGAAATAAGGAAATACAATAATAATCGTATTATTTTTATATGTTTTAAAAATTCTTAAAATTGAATTTTAAGCATGCAAAATTGATAGAAACATTGATTTATAATGTTTGCTCACCTTAGTTTTGATAATTGAGCATTAATAAGGGCATAAATAGTAATCATAACATGTCAATTCATTCCGCCAAGCTAAAACGTCAGAATGAAAAAAATGGCGTCCACTCTTAGAAAGAGATACGACTTCTATTCGTCAAATAAGTCATGAAAACCAGTAATTCTCGGCAATCAAGAATGTTTTACCTACTTTGGTGATAGAATCTACAAAGTTACCGGCCATGATGTCTAATGTAGGTCACCGAGGTTACCACTGTTAGATAATAGAGCATCACGTGATATCTAGTGATGTGTTAAGCCGCGTTTTATAATAGCAAAGCAAAAATTTCTCAAAAAACATAAAATCCAGTAGAACAATTCAGTGGCGCACCTAGGGTAGCCGGCGCCCGAGGCAAACTATTTAATTCCCCCCCCCCCCCCTTTTAATAATACACACCACGATTATACAAATCAAAATAATTATTAACGAAAATTATTTAAATTTTCGCTAGGGAGATTAAATATTTAGGTTAATGTTTACAAGGGCGAGCTGATGATTAAAATGAAGTCATCGGCTCGCCCTAGTGAATAAAATACTGAAATATTTATATTTTCTCACTTAATTTAGATCATCAGCTCGCCCTAGTAAATGTTCTCAAAAAAATATTAAATTTATATTAATTTCGATTATTAGCTCGCCCTAGTGAACATTTACCTGAAATATTTAAATTAAAACACTTAATTTTTATCATCAGTGCGCCCTAGTGAACATTTAATTTAAATATTTAAATTTACTCATTTAATTTAGATCATCAGCTAGCCCTGGTGAATGTTTACAAAAAATGGGAAATTTTAATTAATTTCAATTATAAACTCGCCCTAGTGAAAATTTATCTAAAATATTTAAATTTTCTCACTTAATTTAGATCACCAGCTCGCCCTGGTGAATATTTAAAAAATATTAAAATTTAATTAATTTCGATTACCAGCTCCCCCTAGTGACCATTTTCACCTGAAATATTTAAATTTAAACACTTAATCATCAGCTCGCCCTAGTAAACATTAACCTAAATATTTAAATTTTAATCATCAGTTAGCCCTAGTAGACCTAAATATTTAAATTTACCTACTTGATTTTGTATCTTCAACTCGCCCTAGCGAAAATTTAAATAATTTTCAAATATTTTAGTTTAATTTTCACTAGCGCGAGTTGATAATAAAAATTAATTAAAATTTCACATTTTTTGTAAACATTCACTAGGGCTAGCTGATGATCTAAATTAAATGAGTAAATTGAAATATTTCAATAAATTTTCACTAGGGCGAACTGATGATTAAAATTAAGTGTTTTAATTTAAATATTTCAGGTGAATGTTCACTAGGGCGAGCTGATGATATAAAATCTAGTAGGTTAATTTAAATATTCAGATTAATGTTCACTAAGGCGAGCTAATATCGAAATTAATAAAAAAAAATATTTTTTGTGAACATTTACTAGGGCGAGCTGATGATCTAAATTAAGTGAGAAAATATAACTATTTCCGTAAATTATTCACTAGGGCGAGCCGATGATCGAAATTAGGTGAGTAAAATACATATTACATATTTAAGGGCAACACCACTATATACAAATATAAATAAGTAGATGTGTTTTGAATCATGTGCACCTGCGCACCTGTCGCTGGTTACCGCTCATCGTGGTAAATATCGTGATCGTACGGTATGAATCCACATACTATTAAGATTTGCCCATCTCTATTGTCTGCACACACCAACACTATACGGTAGGTATGTATCATATTTCATCATGGCGTCACAATTATAAAAAGAAACTCCATATTCGTCAAAATATCCTGTGCTACCAAAATACTTCCAAAATATAACTAGAATTGGAACACTTATGTGAAACTATAACCTCTAGGTTAAATTTAGAAGCAAATCCTACTATAAAGACATAATAATATTATTGTCCGTAACCTATTGGTGTTCAAAATGACCAATAAGTCATACCTAACCTACAAAACACAACAGATACCGAGAACGCGATCAGCTGATCAATGGCCGCCATTTTGTGGAACTTGTTGGTCGAAATTTTGTCTCAAATGAAGTAAAACAAACTTCAATAAGGGTCATAAATTAGACTAGTAAGTTTTTTTTCCAATTGGTTGATTATATGGTTATAATTTCGACGCAGAAACGATTATATCAACCAATTAGTAGGAATAGCTCAGTGGTTAATAAGAGAGGTAAATACCACGTCCATTTAGAACTTTCATTCTACCGAGTGGCTGTTTATTCTTTATGGTTGAGAAATAAGTAAAAACGATGTTTTTTTTTCTTTTTTCACCATTAGAGTCAAAACTTCTGAAAAGTTTAAAATGTCAGATAATATTACGAAATTTTACACCAAAATTAAGTTAATCTGCTATTATATATATATATATATATATATATGCGTATGGCATGTCAGGCGCTATAAAATTACGTGGTTGTCCCTCAGCCATCTGCTATTAGACCAGAATTATTGACTTCGCAATGTTTGCTGGGTTAAACTACGTAGGTACTTATATGTTCATACACATACATACCTACTATATTTATCATTGAACTTGTTTACTGTGTTTTGTAGGCACACTGGATTTATAACATTTATCTCTAAATTATATGGGGGACATCGACATTATTATCTATGTGTTTTGTACGTATAATGGGAATGTTTGGTTCTTCTTGGGGAGAAACTTATGTAGAAACTTTTTAGGTACAGATACTAGGTATTTAAGATTGCACTTTTCTTAACTTACTCTATATGTACAGGTACCTACTCGTATACCTAATGAAAATACTCGTGTCTTTTAGGAATATAATACCTTACTGATGTCATCGAAATCAAAATCACCTGCTTATGATTAAATGGTTCATGGTTGTACGCAGTTGTTACCCAGTAAACCCGCCACACGTTGGTGTTATCATCGTCAAGTGTAAAGGCAATTTTTTGAATCGAAAGTAAACAGGTATTATCTATACCTACTCCATATATAAAAAATCTACCTAAAATGAGACATGCGTGGAAAACGACTCTTCAATGAAATATTCGAACAGTAATTTAAATAGGTATTTTTCTTTTCTGTGTTTTCTTTTTTTGCAGACTCAAACTACATTCTCTAATATGATTAAGCATTAAAGTAATTTCCTTCGGCGGCGAATATGTGTACTTTTTGTTCCTGAGTGAATTGTTTCAGTATTATTGGTAGGGGTTGAGAGATGGATATTGGATAGTTAACTAGAGTAATTGGAAAGCCACTCGGTTATCTCTCGTCCTGTTCCAACAACCTTACCGCTCTATCTAAATTTATATTAAAAAACAATTTGCCATCTTTTAGCCTTATTATCTTCAATCGTAAAATAATGTATTTTATGATTTTCGTTTTATACTTACTTACCTGTGCTAAAACTTCCATGAGTGGTGATATACATATTGAGTGACGATTGACGATGAGTGGGGTGATAGCTTCGTCACGAATGAATTATAGTAACAGTCTATTCTTTATATATAGTCACGTTATAAAGGCACAGTTGTTTTACTAATTAAACATGGGAACAGTATTAAAAAAGGTAGATACGAATTAGTTCCAAAATGAATCCTTAAAATCCGTAAAGGTAGGTATATTTTTGTTTCCGAAATAAATGATAGGACGAGAGCGAGGAACTACTATTATTATAAAACGTGAATATTTTTTTGTCTTACATATATGAAACTAAAATAACGTATAAAGTCATTTTATAAGAAAACAGTTGTAAGAAGTTATTACTATGAAAGTGTACCTACACTCATGTGTATTGTGTAGGATATTACAATAGCTTGAATCTTCTTGAATCCACTACAATACTACTCTTTTATCTGTTCATCTCAGTACCGAATTCCATTTCGAGAGACTTATCCAAACCAGGATCCAATAATTGATTCTTCCTTTTCATAGCCTCTCAATAGCTTGCTCTCTCGAAGTGCATTACGCAATGATCCGAAGTCAATTATTATTCCCATAATGTCCCCATTTCTTTACCGCCTCCATTTGACCGTATTCTATTGTAAGCATGAGATTGGACACGTGAAATATCATGTAACTTTACTGAAACTGCATTTCAATGTGAATATTTTACATACAGACACATATAACTACTTGCGATTCTAATATCACCTTATAGCTTATCCTGCCAACGGCACGAGTAATGAGTATAGACTTTCTTTAGCAAGCGGCAGGAGACTCAGACATGTCAGGAGGGCCATCAATCATTACTATACCTACTCAGTACCTACTCGTATAGTAGGTATATCACAACAAGGTATGGAAAGTTTTAAAACAAAATATCATATTCGGTAATAAAATACATAAAAAAACTACGTATTACATTAAAATATATGGTAATGGTATATTTTGGAGTATATTTGCTATCGATTCGGACAATTTCTTTGCCTCAATCATCATAGAGATGAAAAGTATGCAGAGGTAGGTACAATAAGTACATTTTAGGATCCCTCCCTACATAATTCTTAAAGAAAATTTTAGGGGAAAAATAGAATAATAAGTATATCTATAGATATTCCTAGAACGGAAATGATGAGAATACAGGGGAGTCTTTCGGTATGTCAATTGGGGAAATTAGAATACCTTTCTAACTTTAAAAAAAGGTATAGAGAAAATGAAAATTGAATGGCCTCATTCCTATAGAATACCATAATAATCGTATTTGGATGTAGATATGTGATTTTTATTCGCAGCAGCGGCTGGAGAGGTTGAACGAGAAGTCTCATGCAGGCCAAGGCTCGATACGGGCCGTAGATCCATCGCAGAAGAATATGTGATTATTATTAATAAATAGGTACATTGTACTTATAATAAGCAATACTATATTGGGGCCAGTCCGAGGTTTAAGTTTACCTTTTTGTCAAAGTTTTGCATTAATTAAATTGTGGTAATAGCGGCTGCCGAAATGACTCCGTACAATTGGTTGTACATGTAAATGGAGTACATGTTGGCGCAGTTGATTGAGGTGGCAGTCTCTTAAGTGGGAGGTACCAGGCTTGAACCCCAGCGCTGCGCTGGCGATGTATTCCACACTTTGCGATACAGGGTTTTAGAATAGTGCAAGGTGTGCAGTAAAGTATTTGGGTTTGTGTATGCAACCCCAGATCCTTTAAAAACAATGGGGTAACTAGTGACAGTTGTCCGGATGTGAGTCACCTGAAAACACGACACACGTCATATGTGTTATATAATAATAAGTAGGTAGGTGTGTATTTACTATTATTAAAGGATTGCTGAACGTTGTTGCCCTGAGCACAATGGGACGGTTTAATATAAATCAACCTAAGCCGATTCGCAAGCCTCGGAACATATATCGTTGAACATATGTAGATTATAGGTGCTACAGTTTTCAGTATTTCTGCTGGACATAACAATAATAATGTTGTATGATCTGGTGAATAATTTGTCACAGCTTACAAGGTTCGTCTATTAGAAATGCCGAACATTTGTGGGAAACCCAAATACCTCGGCCGAGCCTTTTTTTCTGCAGGTCCTTTGCAGCCTGGAACGAACTCCCCATGAGCATTAGGCAGGCAGAGACTGTGACTCAGTTCAAGAAGCAGCTAAAAACACACTTATTTAAGAAATCTTTTAATATTAATTAGTTATAAAATAAGTATGAGATTAACAATGCGCCCTTGTGGTGGGTCCATACTCCATACTCACAAAACGGCGCTATAAAAATTATCCTGTTATTATTATTTCAAATCAATTTTATTAGCACAAAAGTAACTGTACAAAACATTCCCAGCTCAAATAATTCATTCCTGTGAAAAAGTTCCATAAAGTAACGGCTTATGTGTGCCGTGATTGGAACCTGCGACTCAAGGAGTCAGGACGTACCTGCTTTAAGATAGTTTACTTTGTGTAATAATATAGCGAGATCATAAAGCAAGTGGCTGGAATTCCGGAAATTTATTATGAAATTGGATGATAAAAGGGAAATCTGTTACGGGGGAGGCTAATAGGATACGGTGAATGAAATCACTCAGTTTCTTTGTATATAGAGTGAACTATTTCATACACTTTTAGCGCATGATTTAGCCTGACCTCATCCTTCATATAACCTTATTATATACCTAATACTTATAGTATTGTTCCATAGATAAGTGATAGAACATACGCACCTTATTAGTATTACCTATATTCTACTCATAGAATTTATACAATATTTTCAATGAACGGGGTCACAATCAATACCTTCATATTTTCACGATCGATTCGATTGACTTGGCAGTTTGCCCGCATGGTAGTTTGCCTAGGTAGGTACCTATTACGATTTTATATAAAAATCTGATGAATATACATAGTATCCGGATAAGCAAGCAACACCCGTAAGTAATGATATTAATTATATGAAGATTACCATAGGGATAACTTGTTATTGAAATAACTAGGTATATTTCTCCACATTTAGGTTGGTGACACCGGTAGAAAAAAGATAAAATGTATCTACATTTTTTTTTCTTTAGATGAGAACTACTTAATGTGATAAAAATAAACACATACTCAACTAACAAAAAATAATGATAGAAGTAAATAGGTACCTTTCCTTACTATTATGAAACTGCAGTGATTCGGGTTTTTTCAAACAAAAAGTGTATATCTGGAATACCTTTCTCCTGTGAGACTTTAGAATAAGCTTAATTTAGCTCAAAAGATTCCAAATGATCTATACTATCACCCCGTAAGATATCTGTATCTATTTATCAAACATCCTGTATAATAAAATGCTTGTATAAATTTGGCTTTGAAGACAATTAGTAAAGAAGAAGACATTCATCATTTTATAATAAATTGATAGAGGGATTGAAAATTTAATTAGCAATATTTCAGATTATGTGATAGCTTCTGTCCTGAATATTTAAATAAATAATTGTGAATATGTTTCCATCCTTGGACAAGGACACTGAATGAATGTAAGTTAGAAGTGGGGCCCGTGGGAGTCCTTCAATGATGTCCTGAGTATTTAATTCACTTATTAGTCACCTTACACCTTGAGGTGTGGAAAATATGAAACCCTTACATACTATCTATTCGTATAAATAAGGAATAAAATAGGGACCTTGTAATTAAATTAGGTACTTACATACTTAAATTTGTTTGTAACATTATACGAGTATATATGTAATAAGATAATAACGATAGATTTATTATCAGTTACCTAGTTGTTAGATCAAACAAGTTATTAATAAATTAAATAGCGAAAAGTTCTCACAATAACAACACACACACCACACACGCCTTGCGGTTTCCTTAAGATTGCAAGATGGGTTCGGTTAGGGCGCGTCTTTAATTAAATTCTTGCCCTTACTTGTATAAATAATATCTAATGCTTGCCTACCAGTTGAACCTAATAATATTTATGTATAGAATACTTTAAAATCCGATCTAAATTGTAATGAAATATACAGAATCGATTACCATATAACAAGCCTCCACAATGGCATTTACTATTTATGATTAGTTGAAAGAACGATCATTGAAGGCTTTTTGAAATTTCTGCTCTGGATTAAAAAGAAAACAATTAATCTAAGAATAAAATATATGCTATGGCGTAATCGACATTTTCTCAACTATCTCTTTATTCTGTAAGGTACATAGATACACATATATACACCTATATACTATGCAGAGTACAGATGCAATACATACCTATGAGTCTATTGCAGTGAAGTATGGGCACAATACTATCATAAGTCTACACAATTAGTTCAAACAGGCATAGTACATTATACGAGTATTATAATTACCTAATATGTACATATAAGATTGAAGTATTTTTTTTATCTAATAAAGAATTATTCAGATAGGTACCTATATTTTTTTATCCTGGTTTATAGCGCCTCGACATTTAGGTGAGCGCGGGCTCGATCCCCGATGCCGATTTACTTCACTATGCGATACAAGCTTTTCCAACGTAGGTGTGTGATTGCAAGTATTTACGTATTTGGGTTTATTTTCATTCATTTTTTAAAGAATAAATTAAAATAAAGTTATATGTTTACATTGTGGTTGTATCTTGCTACAGATACGGAATTAAAGAGCTTACAAATTCTCCAGAATAGGGCAATGCGGACAATTTTGAATTTCAACAGATATGCAAAAATTCGATTAATGCTACAAAGGTTAAAGTTTCTAGATATAAAGCAACAAATTTATTTAAATACTATGGTATTTATTTACAAAATTAAGAATGATATGGTGCCACGCTACCTTAGCAAAAATGTAAAATACAACTATGAAGTTCATGGATACCGCACGAGGGGTCGGGAGGGGTTCCGCCTCCAGGTGGCAAGACTATCGGCCACTGAGAACAGTCTATTCTATAAGGGGTTTAGGCTGTTCAATAATCTGCCATTGGACGTCAGGGGGGCCGCCACTCTCTCGACTTTTCGGGTGAGATGTTACAATTACTTATTTGAAAAAAGATCAATGGCTTTGGTCGCGTGACAACCTGTGTGAATGAATGAATGAAAGATAACGACGTCTGAAAGTGTATTTTTATAGTTATTAAAAAAATATGTATATTGTATTCTGTAATTGTTAATTTTAAGTTATAAATTTTGTATTTGTAACTTTATTAATAAATAAAATTAAATTAAATTAAAATTAAAAGACAAAATGTAGTGAACATAAAATCGATCGTGTATAGGTGTAGGGAGAGAAATAGGTATACAAATAAACCTATATGTATTTTGTTTTGTTTTCTCTATAAATTATACAGTTTTTCAGTTCAACACTCCTTATAGACCGATGTATTAACGTTAAAAAAGGGGGTATAGCGTAGATAATTGTCGGAAAGCTGGAAACTATTTTAATCCTTTCATTAACATGTAAAGAAGCTTTCTTGAAGTTTGCACCAATTTTCCGCTTGTGCTAAGTACAGGGTGTCCCAAAAACAAAAAAAAAACTTTTTTCAGTTTTTCATTAATAACTCCAAAGGAAGCATTCTAGACAAATTGTGTTCTTCTGTGAATTAAAGTATATGAAATTCTTCGTCTACTGAGCATAAATACTATTCTCTACATTGAAAAACAACTGAGAAACAGCGATTTAAAATTGTAATGTTTTTCTCAACATATGACAATTTTCTTATTTTTCTTGAATCGTTGTTGAATATCTTCTAATCCAAGCTACTTACAGCAAATTTTAGTACATATGATTCAATGGCTGGTTAATTCTCTATAAACTGGCATTAAAATTTTACCTCTATATTAAATTGTTTAGGATGTAGAGTAATAGTCTTTTCGATATAAGTTGTTACACAGTGGCGTATCAATAGCGAAATTTGCGTTTTTAACTAAAAAAAATGTAAGTACGTTAATAAGAGAGAGCCGCAAAATTAAGTCTTCCTTACCTTTCACATACTGAAATCTATAATTTAATAAATTTCTCTATTTCACTCGTCTGTATTTAAATACCTCTACATCCTAAAACATTTAATATAGAGGTAAAATTTTAATGCCAGTTTATAGAAAATTAACCGGCCATTGAATCATATGTACTAAAATTTGCTGTAAGTAGCATAGATTTAAAGATATCCAACAACGATTCAAGAAAATTAAGAAATTTGTCATTTGTTGAGAAAAACATCACAATTTTAAATCGCTGTTTCTCAGTTATTTTTCAAAGTAGAGAGTAGTATTTGTGCTCAGTAGACGAATAATTTTATCTACTTTAATTCGCAGCAGAACACAATTTGTCTAGAATGCTTCCTTTAGGAGTTATTAATCTAAAACTGAAAAAGTACTTTTTTTTTGTTTTTGGGACACCCTGTACTTAGCACAAGCGAAAAATTGGTGCAAACTTCAGGAAATCTTATTTGCTTGTTAATGAAGAGATTAAAACAGTTTCCAGCTTTCCGACAATTATCTACGCTACAAAGCTAAATTTCCTGGGCTATTATATCCAGAAAACAACATCGTCATTTTATACTGTGGATTAGCTATGGTTTAAATTTAAAAGTGTATTTAAAATAAGCGTTAATCCTTTTCAGTTCCTCCCCATCCCTCTCTGCTATCTTTCACAACGCTCTCGTACATTTTTCTACAAATACATTTATTAACTTAATCTCTTAACTATTTCAATATAAATCCCTTTTTAATTATATGCTCTTATTATTCACAGCACAGAGCAAACTATGAGAAGAAAGTAACGTTATAATGATGTAGGTATATTTAATACAAAATATCTACCTATACAGTTTATAGCTGTACCTGCCATTATGTATAATTAGTATTACCAGTTATCGGAATGAAATGAAAAGGGTATTTATTTCCACTATTACTGTAATTACACATTAAATCATTAATGGCAGGCAGTACCTCCCTGGGTATGTGTATAACAATATACACTTCAATTTAATTTTATTGATTACAATACATAATTCTGATATTCCTGAACATCGGTTATCCAATTAAAGGAGTTATTTAATTTGAACTTTAGCAGTGTGTTCGCTACCAAGGTTTTAGTCTGGGTATTGTTATATGATTTTTTTATTATGTTTTCTCTGTATTGTACATATGTAATGTAATGTATATATTCTGTTTTTCTACGTACTATAGAATTGTTTATCTGTGTAGCATTGTTACTACAGTCGATAGAGCAATTTTGCCAACATTAAATCAGGTAGTCGTGAATTTGTGGTATGTTATGTAAGACAATGGGGTAGTTAATAATCCAAATTTGCACAATTTTCCTCTCTCCGCCTTAGGGAGCCAGCTTAGCCATCCTGTTAAAATCTTAAAAAACCACCACTTTTTGTATATTATGCACTACAACTTCGTTATTTCGCGTTTTAGGTCAAAAATAGTATTTCTTTTAATTTGTACATTATAAAATTTTCTACAACTTTTCTTCATAACATTTTGCTCTAAAATAAATACCAACGGAGCTTTTAATCTCCCAAAATTGGTCACAATTTCACATTTTGAGTTGTTAGCCATTAAACATCACAATAACTTTGTTATGGCTAATTTTAGCCAGAAAATTTTCTTATTTAAAATTTTTTAGAAGAGTAGGTGAAGTGATTAGCCTGGTTGTTTGTACGTATATAGTAGGAAAGACACCGTGTAAATAGCGTCGC
This sequence comes from Ceraclea dissimilis, assembly GCA_963576895.1. NCBI lineage: Eukaryota > Metazoa > Arthropoda > Insecta > Trichoptera > Leptoceridae > Ceraclea > Ceraclea dissimilis. The sequence continues at coordinate 6,605,261 of OY756360.1, forward strand.
AGGCGAAATTTTTTACGTTAGTATGTATGTATCATATCTACATAAAAAGTCGTTACAAAAAAAAAAAATAAGGCGCGCCGTGATAGCAGAGAAAAATCGTCCCGTCCGTCCTGAGTCGTGTATGCGCCAAATTTCGGAAATTCCAACTTTCCAAATAGATCCCAACTATCCCCCCCTTGGATTCGTGCTTGATTACAATTGAGTCATAACTTTAATGATATAATTTGTGGATGGCTGGCGTTTGCGGCAGTGAACTCGCCATTTGAAAATATGTTTTTTTTATATAAAGGTTCATTTAATAATACTTTCTTTCATTGATCTGGGTTCACCGAAATAAACACGAGTTTTCATGGTTACTATGTGAAGTATACAAATATGAAAACCCAGATTCATTCCATTAAATCTCCTTAATAATTGTGGATTTTCGGCAGCGTTGAGTATTTGACAAAACGCCGTCACAATCACATCGGAACGCTATTTTGAAAATTGTATATATACTGTTTACAAAAAACATTTCGCATTGCACCTAATTTAATTTTGTTTTAATTATATACGTACAATACAAAAATTAGATATTCGTATACGCCACTGACTTTGCACGAGATTGTATTGATATTTTGGATAAAAATATGTGCAACAAAGGGAATTATTGATTTATAATGATTTTTTATTTCATTTCTGATTTTATAAAACATCACTACCGCCATCTATGAATCATAAATGACTCGGGAAAGAACCTGAAAAAAATGACGATTCGCGTCCGGAGTAAACATTAATACCAGACGATTTTAGACATCCATCTATTAAATAAACTTATAAATGGAATCTCGGCTTCAACATAGGCTATTAAAATATATGATTTGTATCGTGGTTTGGTAAAATTATCAATTTTCCCAAGATACTGAGTTCTATCAAGTTAGTATGAAAATGAAAGAAGCCATTTAAAGTAGTCCCGTTAATATGGTTTTTAAATTTATTTGCGTCGTTACATAATCTAGAACTAGGATATACATCTAAGGATTATTTTTATACAATGTTTTTGCTCTACAAATACTTCTGTATGACTAAAAATGTGTCTATAATAATTAAAAAATAGTTTTGACATTTGCTCCGCGGCGCTTTCTGTCGTCATCTGTTTTGACTCGCGTGGTGTAGGGGCTAGCGTACTTAACTTAAATTGAGTGTTATGCGATGCGAGGGTACGAGTTCGATCCCACTCCATACCCAACGCTTTTTTCTTCTTTTTTTTACTATCTTTTTGTGAAATTTGAATTTAGCAGAATCCTATATACATAAAAAATAATTTTACTAGGTAAAACAAATATATTCCTTCCTATATGCCAAAAATTTATTCCATTAGGTATTTAATTCTAAGACGATGTAACTTCACCACCCGGCACCCATACACAATTTTAGCCGTTGCGAAGCACGGGAAATACAGCTAGTCCAGAATAATATTGAAGATTATTTAACACGGTAAATCAATAAGTTCGGTTCGATTGTTTCAACAAGTAGGTATCTTAACAAAATATAGTAACTTCCATTAAATCTCCCCGTACTTAGGCTGAAACCTCCATAGAGGTGGGTAGGTAGTAGGTACCCTTCTGCCTTGTTCACAATGTTACTTACACAATACACATGCAAAGTGAAAACATTTTCTATAAACTCATAAGTAGTAGTTGTAAGTATGTGTAGTACCATGCAGGCAAAGGTAGTCGAATATAGAATGTAATTTAGTGCGTTTAAACACATCTTCAATTTAATTTGAATGCATATCAAACTAAGTTCTATACGCACCCTTCGCAACTTACAATACGAGTATGTACCTCAATATATACGAGAGTATTTAAAAGCCTTCGTTCCCTCAAGTTACCCCTTTTCTTTTAACCCTCACTTTAGTTGCCTCCCTTATATCAATGCCTCTCTTACGTAAGAACAATATATTAACACATTTAGTATGACAATAAAGGCTAAGAATAACAAGGAGGATTTTCAAAGGGACTTAGCACTCTTCCAACAACAATAAGTAGTTTAAAAAATAGGAAGTCACAATACATACATTATTACTATAGGTAGGTTTATGTATAGGTATGTTTATTCTTGGTTGTGAGAATTCTAAAAATGTGTATTTTGCCAAGTGGGAACTACACTAAAACATTAAAACAGGAGATATTTTCTTATTACCTACTTATTACAAAATACAACCAATATAATTAGCCAAACAATTTTCATTGTGAAATATACAATATAGGTACATGTAGTGTCTGTCTGATTATTACATATATGTATATCGTTATATTGATGTGCATCATCGGCCTGGTATATTTGGACTCTGGGCCTCTCCTTGATTGTACCACAGTCATATAAAGTGTTCCGGTTAGGGTTTGGGTTGCCCCATCTTTACGGAATATAAAGTTTTCACGCATTCATTAAATAAAGTACTTACATGCTTCCGGTTTCCATAAACTGTGTTCAATTCCCGATTTTCTTTTACTTTCTTCCACAATCCTGTGAAATATTTTCTTTCTCCTTATGTAAACTGAAATTCGGCAAAGCTGAATATTTTGTACACTGTAATAATTAGAGATCAAGTTAAACACCTATAGTAGATATTAAGTGGTACACTATGGGATATTTCCCGTAAACATCTTAACTTTATGGTAAAGACCACATGGGGGCTGGGGTGTAAACAAGAGTAAGGAGACGGTGGTAATTTGAGTCGATAATGGAAGAGAGTGTTCGAAAGAGATTCGATGTTATTTTCAAATAATCAAGAAGTTTGTCAACGACGTATTTTGTGTTGACGCGTTTATGAAAATTCCCTCCCTCCACTTACGCAGGTGTTAAGTTTTATTTATGCGCGTGAATTATTACGACGGTGTAAAGGTTGGTGATATTACTTTAATGTTTTAATTACGTGGAATTAATTGTTAATTTTTCCCCGTAGATTTCCGTTGTTTTACAAACAGGCATTTCCACAATTCCGTTATCGTCGCATAATTTTGGTCGCCTCTCCTAATTTAGGTTCTCGTTAAAAACTTTTAGTTTGTAATGAGACCAAAAATTATAGTACGTAAACCCTGCCAGTGGCAACGAGGACTTTTTTTCATAGGTGTCCGATAGGCAAATAATAATCGCCATATTTTTTAGGATCGGAATGAAAATTATTGTTGATATTAATAATCGTATCTAGAGAATGTATAATTTTTATAAATTTAAAGGTTTTGTGTGGACAGCAGTGTGGAAATCCATATCAAAATATAAATGCTAGTATACAAAATATTCACAATTTGTCTCCTGACACCTGAGTCACTTCAGTGTCTGAGCTCCCACGATCTTAATTTCTGATTCTGGTTTCTCGCATTTCATACGATACACATTACACATGCATGGAATACAGCCACTATATCTTTCTCGTCTTCCCACCGATCGACTAAATATCAGATATACGTGATGTTAAATACTATATAGACTCCTGAAAGACAATGTGTTAGTTTTGTAGATGGATGTGGTTTACATTATTGGCATTATTATTATTTAAAGTAATAAATCTGTCAAGTGATTATAATGTACGACAAATAACAGGAGGAGCGCGACGTAGTGGTAGCAGTCAAAATAATAATTATTATAATATTGACAAATAATACTACGAAGGGAACAATCTACCTTTCTATATAATACAATACATTATACATAGTATGTATTATCAATGTTGTCGTAGCTCATTATGGTCTATTTAAATAACATCTAAATTATTTATTAAGTAGGGTATATTAATTAATCCTTGCGGTAACTAGCAGTCGCTGTGATTAATTTAGAATTCACATGATATCACATTTATTGAAACTCAATTGGTAAATTATAGTATTATTTTGCTATCGTAAAAAGGCTGATTACCTTATGAATAATGAACAATGCTTTATAATCAGTACAATGTCATTTTTTTATATTTATACACTTTGTTCACCTAAAGAATAAATAAATATAAATAAATAAATCTGTCTGTCTGTCATACCGGAGAGTGAAATATTTTAAAATAGTAATTCTTTTATTAAATGCTATTTCGCATTTCGTAACAGGTCCTCATGTGTGTATCACATGTAGGTAGGTACTTAGTTATCTACTTGAATTGGAATGACACATTGGTATTGCCACACTGAGTAACAAAATAAGAAAATAAATTGGGGTGAAGAAGAATTCAGTGAGTGGAATCAACGACCGTACTAACTGCTGCAATGATAGAAATATTTCAAAATGAAAGGGAGTCGGTTTAATTGCAACTTCGGCTTATTGCTTTTCAACACTTGAATGACGGCAGGGTAAATATAGCTTTTCTGAATTTTATTCTTTACTTTATTCATCGCTACGATGTTGTGTAAAAATACTTATATATAATATGAAGTTGTGTCGAAAAAGCTAACGAATCATGATTCGATATTCTTAATGACCTATTTAAAAGATTGGTATTCACTTGAATTAAAGTAAATACGATCGTTATCAAGTCTAATGTAAAGTTAATAAAATAATGTAAAAAAGAATAAATAAATACATGAATTCGCCTAGTATACTTACTTCGTTATAATAAAGTAATAGTATTTATTCCCATGGAATTAAAATATTATTAGACATCTAATAAATAAATCCTTTTTTTTTCTAAAAACCCTCTAACCTCAATTTAAAATTCAAAGTATTATTATATCCCAGGGCTGAATAAATTTAATATACTCGCTGTTCAAGTGTTGACTATTTTAGATCTTAGTCAGTATGTAAATCTAAGTCCTCACAGACTGCCATTAAAAGTTGAAGAATAATAAATGTTTACATATTCTGTAGAAGTCAAATAGGGCGTGGGGTCTCAACCCCATCCTGCCCTCTTCATATTAACCCAAGATTGCGTTCTATCTTTCAGCAGGCTGCATGAGTGTAATTCAAATTGCAAGGTTTACTAAAATATGTTATTTTAGCTGAAAATGATCACCGGTATATTGCTGTCTGTAAATTGTCTATTTTTTTAATTCTATGAGGAAACTATCTCTGTATAAATGTATCAAATTTTCTGGTTAGAAAACAATTTAGAAAACGTAGACGTTGAACTATTAAAAAAATATTACCAAAGAAACATTTTTTCGGGACCGAAATTACTAGTATCTCTCTGTGTAATAAATACCTCGTAGTAAACATTCTCATGATGATACATAGAAAAAAGGTGAAAAAAGAAAACGATGCTATTTGGAAATATTATTGAACTTGTCAGGAAATGATTACGTAACACACTAATTATTCGATATTTTATCTGACGCGATGCAAAAGATTCTCACTTCGTGAAAGTAAAAGTTCTTTGTCAATATTCCATTTCGGTAAAAAAACTAATATTGTCCCAACTAATATTAGTTGATTGTTTAAGCAGTGAGACTTGAGTGATAAAGACGGAGTAGAATATCTATCGTGAGATAAAAGAGAAAGGATTGAAGTAATACCGTGAGCAGTTAGGGCTGCCACCTTTCAAAAATGGTTGGCCTGGAGATTTCGGTAAAAAATGAAAGTATTTTTCATTCAATAAAACGTATTTTTATTGCAGTTCAAATGCTATAATAGAATGGGGGATTATTTATGCTGATTGTGCAGCAATTAATAATGAGACCCTCTGGCATAAAACTGATTGAAATTTGCCTGATTCAGTAATAAAAAAGAATAAAGGAAGCCCTGTTTCTTATGATTTTTATCATTAATAAAAATCGAGTCCAAGTCATCAGAATTTTTACAATGCGAATTTGCAAATTTGCGAACAGATAGATAGGCTCCCTCAAGACAAAATGTAATTCAATATTAAATGCAGACTATAATGATGATTCCTTATGTAAATACCAAATCCCAACAATATAAAAATAATTATCTAATGCGGCCGCTTCACGCTCGGCATCCCTCCACGAGTTTTGTGTGAATGAGTAAAAGGACGTACGGACGAGGTGATTGTCTTGAACTGTATACGTAACCGACGGTTAACGCCTTTTTACTCATTCGCGCGGGACTCGTGGAAGGTCGGACAGCATGTGGATGAGGCATAAAAAGTATTGAATAATATTAGAAAGAGCCGTTGATTATATTTGATTTCTGAAAATATATAAAACTAAAAATTATATCGTAGTTTCAACAACATCCTCTCAGCTCACTTATATTCTGAATGTTTTCTATGAAACTGATTTTAATCCATCTGCAATCTACACTTCTAACGCATTCATTAGTTGAAATGTTGTTTAAGAATGTACCTAAGCGGCGATTACCTACCAATTCATGGAATAACTAATCACAGTAATCGCTGCTTAATGGATGACAGGAATGCACATGTCTTTACTTCAGTCACCAATTTGGAAACGTTTTGTATAAATGAAGTTTGGACACGATTATTAGTTTTGCTTGTGTTTCTTCGTGGCTCCGAGCCAACTATCCCTCGGTAGATAGGTTGGGTACTGAAGGCACCTTCCATGATTTGCCCTGGGACACAGTTTAAAATTATTATCTTCTATTAGACAAATTTATTTCGTGTTACAGCAGTAATTTATAGAAAATATTACCGTCATAATAATTGAATGTAGGTAGTGAATCTCTTCATTTGCTTTACCTACTTTTAATAAAATTTAACCGGTCGTTGCTAAATTGTTATAATGGTTAACTTTAAACGACATTATTGTTATTATATGGTGCATGAACAATAATTAATACCGAATAGAGACAGGCAACAACAACCATATTATTATGGAGTAAAATAGGTTTAATAAATTAATATGGGTCAGTAACCTAAATTTAAATTATGGTGCATTTCGTGATAACATTGCTGCGAAGATTTGATTTTGCCGCTACGACAATTGTCACAATCAGCTGATAACTCGCGCGAAATATTCACAACAATCAGGTACTCTACATTCTTCTCAACTAATTATTGACTGATATCAAAATTAACACGCTAAACAAGTAACAATGAAGTGTACAACTTGTAACAAACTCACAAATCCAAATAACTCCGTCACTTGCCAAGGATGCAAAAACGCATATCACTGCGTATGCCTAGGAGAATCAACACCGTCAGGAGAGATGTTAACCCGACAGAAATCAACAACATGGAGATGTTCGCCATGCAAGGGTATTCGGTCTCATAACAAACCTAGATTGAACTACGACGATGTCCCAATATCTAGCTCGTCAACAAATAACATCAATATTACTAATATCCGGCAAACGTCCTCTCCTATGTCGTCAACTGACATTAGCAACACCGCCATTTTGTCCACAAAGATAAGAAATAATTCCACAGACAAAATCATAGTCGATGGGGACAAACCGGTTTCACCAACGTCACTTAATAATTCGGAACTGCCTAAAGGACTCACTAAGTACATAGATGACAAATTCGAGTTTTTCTTTACAAGTATGTCCTCAAGATTTGACGAACTGTTCAAAAAATTCCTTTGGCACGCCACAGGCATAGGTAGATTTCAAGTGATTTATTAATTTTAAGAGTACATCTGTACAATAAAAACAATCACAATATTATCAGCAAATAAACCAGCGAAGTGATGAAGTAGTATGGATGTAGTTTATTCTTTGATTATCGAAGTACCGTATGACGAAAAAATATTTGATTAAGTACTTCAATAATCAAAGGAAGTACCTAATCCAATAATCAAATTATTTTCATTCCACACATAATATGGATTGGTACCGGTACCTAATCACTAGAAATTTGAAAAAAGATGTGAGTTCTACTCGTATCGTGAAGCACTTTTCTAAGACAACAAACACGCTAGTACCTATGCGGTAACTACTTAACTAGATCTTTCGATCGATCAGTGTAGTCCGAGGAATTGAGCTAGATAAAATCTGTAAATTGATCTGTATTCCTTATTTAATGCCCTTTCATACGATACCAGACACGGACCCTCACAATCATTGGATCCCCTCAGAATGATTGTTTTTGTATTTAAAGCCTTAAAAAGTGAACCTTCCTCTTAATGGATTTCACCCAATCTCCTATCAGTTCATCTACCCCTTACCAAAAATCTACCACCCAAGTTTCACGTTTCTGCGACGCATAGTTTGGCCGCAAACGTGCGCACAAGAAAAGGGACATATATATATATGGCTTATATATATAAACTTTTAAACCAAGGTCGGATTCGGGTTCTCCTGGTCCTAATTAGTGATACTGAGTAGAAATTTTTCAATTCTGCGACAACACGGGAGAAACGAATAGGTAGAGTTCCTTATGGAAATCTACCTAAAAATGGACGATAAATACAATGGTATCATGGATTCATTGAAGTACTACGTTGAAAAGGTGGATGAACTTGAGGTAGTGATTAAAAATAGAGACCAAGACTACGACAAACTAAAAGCAGAGCACGAACGGGCCCTGGGACGCATCAATGATTTGGAGCATCGCACCGTCGCCCTGGAGAATCAGACCAACGACACAGAGCAGAGAGCAAGGCGTTGTAACATAGAACTGCAAAACATCACGGAGCGAAAGGGAGAGAATTTACAAAACATTTATAAATCACTGGCTGAAAAAATAGGATTCCCTCTCTCGCAAGGTAACGTCGTGGCAGCCCACAGAGTAACTCATGGAACTACAATGCAAAATCGTCCCAAGAACATTATTATTAAGTTTGCACACCAAAACCATAGGGATGCTTTTTTAGCAGCTGCAAAGCTCAAACGTGGAATAACTACAGACGATATCGGCATCCCAGATGGAAAGAGACAAATCTATATCTCGGAACACCTCACTCTGAAAACAAAACTACTCTACAGAGATGCTCGATTGAAATCAAAGCAGCAAAAATGGAAGTTCACATGGGTAAAAAACGGAAAGATTTACACCAGGAGAGATGTAAACGAGCCAGCGATCCCAATCTCATCATCAACCGACCTGGAAAAAATTATTTAATTTGTAATGTAAGTACCAATCACACTTATCCTATATCTCCCCTACCCTTTTCCCCTTCCTCTCCTCGTTTCAGATTTGCATTAGCATTCACTGCATTTTCCCATAGACTTCACGCGGGGTGGCTGGGGGATGTCGAAGTCTTGCGGTACTGTCTATACAATTCCGATATTTACAACCCAAAGGCGCGTTAAAACTGTACTACCAAAACTGTAGGGGGCTTAAGAGCAAAACTAATGGCTTTCGTTCAAACGTCATCATTAATAATTTTGATATCATTGTCCTAACAGAAACATGGCTTAAAGGTGGTGTTAACGATGAAGAGCTATTCAGTGACGATTATATCGTCTACCGTAGGGACCGAGACCTAAAACTAACCGATAAAAAGGACGGTGGAGGAGTAATAATTGCGGTGTTACGTTCATTACGGTGTTCGCGGGAACCAGACTGGGAAACGGCAGGAGAAGATCTATTTCTTACACTCCAACTATCATCCGTAAGCGGCAAAAGTGCGCGAAATGCGAAAAGTATTATTATAGGAGTTACTTATATAACCCCCACTTCTCCTACTTGTGACTACGAACGGCATTTCGATAGAATCTCCGACAGATTTGTACAAAGTGGTCGCAACCAATATATATGTATCATAGGAGACTACAATATTCCTGCCATAAAATGGATAGCGAACAGCGGTGATTCGACGGCTTGTGTTGAGACTCATAGCGGTGTGCCTGCTCAACTACTATTTGAAACAATGTCATTCCTGAACGTAAATCAACACAATCTTATCTATAACTACTATAATAAAATATTAGATTTAGTCCTTTCTGATCTGAATTGCATTGTAACCCGCTGCGACTCTCCCCTAGTGGATGAGGATAAACACCATCCTTCTCTCCTGATTAGTATTCCGCTGGAGGTGGAAGTCCCTCTGGACTCAATTAATCGGCCCATATATAATTACCACAAATCGAACTTTGACGAAATAAACCACAAACTAAGCAACATTGACTGGAATGCCTTGCTGGACAATAAAGAAGTAGACGAAGCTGTTAATACCTTTTACGATGTATTTCTTGCCATTATAGATGAATTCACTCCGAAGAAGGTTCCAAAATCTACCAAATTTCCAATATGGTACAAAAGATCTACCATTTCCCTTGCAAAAACAAAAAACAAATATTGGAATCTATGGAAAAAATTTAATAATAACTGTGACTATGCCGTCTTTTCAAGTTACAGAGCAAAACTTAAAGCAGCACATAGAAATGACCACCAACTTTATCTTAATAATATTGAACGAACCTTGAAGAGTAGCATTAAGCCTTTTTTTTCTTACGTTAATAGCCTAAAGACATCCGGCAACTACCCCAAAAACATGCATCTTGGCGATATTACTTCAAACGATCCTCTGACAATTGCTAACCTATTTGGCACATTTTTTGATTCTGTATACAACAAAGACTACGACGTTGACCTTGACATCGACACTCCTCATCAGATAATGGCATCGAGCTCCCTCTCAACAATAAACATTTTGAGTTCGGAGATATACAGCAAACTTAAGAACCTTGACATTGACAAAGGCATCGGTCCTGATATGTTGTCTCCCTTGATACTCAAACGTTGTGCCCCTCACATAACAAAGCCTCTGCGTATAATATTTAACCAAAGCTTAAAGAAGGGACGATTCCCTACCAAATGGAAGTTGGCTAATGTCACTCCTATTCACAAGTCGGACGACAAATCCGATATACATAACTACCGCCCTATATCCATACTCTCCCCACTGTCTAAAATATTCGAATCTATCGTAAAGGATCATCTATCACACTTTTTGGGGCCGCACTTGTTGGATGAACAACATGGCTTTGTGGCGGGTAGGTCGACGACGACAAACCTCCTCGTGTACTCGGACTTTTTGTTCAGTGCAATGGATACACAAACTCAAGTCGACGCGATCTATACGGACTTTCGGAAGGCATTCGACAAGGTGGATCATTCGCTCTTACTACAAAAATTGAATCATTTCGGTATCCACGGCGACCTTCTGAGATGGTTAAAATCATATTTAACGAATAGACTGATGACAGTAACATTGAATGGTTATAATTCCGACTACATAACACCAAAATCGGGCGTGCCGCAGGGCTCCGTACTCGCACCCTTACTGTTCGCAACCTTCGTGAATGACATCGGTAATTGCTTTCATAACTCCGAATTTCTATTGTTCGCAGATGACTTAAAAATCTATAGACATATACGAGGTGAAGATGACGCAAAAAAACTTGAAGATGACTTAAATAGACTCTACGAATATTGCTCGCGAAACAAATTAGAATTGAATCTAAAGAAATGCAACTCCATAACTTTTACCAAAAATAGGAATTTGACAAAATATAAATATAAAATAAACCAAAACGAACTAACCCAATTAACGGAAGTTAGGGATCTGGGGGTGATTTTTGACAGCAAACTCCACTTTGACTCTCATATCAATGACATGCTGACACAATGTAATAAAACTTTAGGTTTCATTCTTAGAACTTCGAAAGACTTCAAAAATTATGACACCACACTTCAACTGTATACCTCCCTCATTAGATCTAAGCTTGAATACTGTTCGGTTGTATGGAATCCGCTCTACAACAAATACATAATCAACATTGAACGGTTGCAACGTAAGTTCTTGAGAATTTGTGCGCGTAGATTTCGGGGCGCTATCATTAGTGACCTAACTGACCTGTCAAAACGACGCGAGCTCATTGATGCATGCGTCCTTAGAAAAATTTGCGTGGCCGAGATTAGCGCGCCCTCTTTACTCGCTAACGTCAATTTCAACATACCATCCAATAGACGAACATACAAACTTTTTCATCAAATCCGTCACTTAACTAATGCAGGTTGGAGAAACCCCCTACACAGAGCGATGAGGAATTTCAACGACAAGTTTAGCGATGTCGACATCTTCAACGTCACTCCGTACCAGTTGAAAAGAACAATACTTGGTATTCTTCGGGGTGATATGCAAATTTGAAATGATTTTCCCTTTATCCTACACTTCCTCTCCCTATCCCATACTATCCTCTCCCTCCTTTCTAGTGATTGGTGCATTGTTTTCTTTTTGATGTAAGTATTTGTGTAAGTGGTTTTATAATTTAATTTGACATATTAATTTTAGGTTAGACTGTTGTTTTTTTATTTTGTTCTCTCCTTTTGACTTTCTTATTTAATTTTATATTTAATCGTAGATTAGCTTTTAATTTCTTACTTATTGACGATATAATATTGACTAAACTTGTACAAACTAATTAGGTCGCTGTTTGAACTATATGCTTAAATACTCCATGTCCATTGTATTTCTATGTGTATTCAGTGTCTGTGTTGTACTTATGAAATAAATAAATAAATAAATAAGTGCATAATACCCGTACTAATCGTTTAATCAATACCTACTCGTATATTAACTGATGCTTAATTATGTGAAATGTGATTTAATAAAATGCGATTCGCGTTTATAGTAGGCAGCCATACACAAATAATAATATTGTTTGTACATAATTTATTTCAGAAAAGTATATCTTTCTCTCTTTCGGCAATGCACCCGGTCGTGTACTTACTGCTTATCACTTTCTCTAAATTAATACGACTTAAACAATAAACATTATGACGGAAAAGACTCAGTAAGAGACAGTAGAGCGATCTAGCGTTCTCCTATCATTTATGACCAAAATTTTGACTTTTTTCTCCGGATGAAAGCGTCCGTGCACTAGCTATTAGTTTGCAAATCGTAAAATAATAAAAATAATAAATAAATACTCATCCGATTGTCTGTAGTTTTGATGACATCCAGATGAGTATCAGTTATTTTAATGGAAACTTTTTTATACAATCTGAACTAGGGAATCCAATCCCGCAAACGCGGGATCCCGCAAATGTTGGATCCGCGCCTTTTTTTGCGGGATTCAAAACGATGCGGGATCCCGCATGCTTGCGGGATCCAAAAAGTTTATTGTTTTCCATCGTTCGTAGACCCATCCGGGCAGCTGTCGATAGTTTTTACAATTATGAGCATACATTACTACAATTCATATCGTAAACAAAAAATTAACATAATCGCATCATCACTATCAGACATAAAGTTAGAAAGCTCGGAGGTACCATACCTAATCCTATGCCATCAGATCAAAGCCAATCAGAATGTAAAAATCAAACGTTTTAACATTTCGTCAATTGAGTTACTTAAATACTTTACCGACGAGGTAGGTACTTCTTCACCCCTTCGCGGAAAGCCGTATCATCCAGCGATTTGAACTCTCCAGGAAGCACGTTTAGCATACGCAGTTAAGCACACTGAGACACACGAAGCTTTTAGACATCTTCGCTAGTCTGTGCCTTAAACGCCTTACGTCTTCTTTTTACCTTGTACCTTTTGATCCTTGAGTTGTGGTACTCTGATTTCAGGGGAGTATTATGTATAAACACTCTAATATGAAGATGCCAGGCATGGTGAGCACTGGTGAGGAGTTCCTTAAAGGAATCTCGGCAGGAATCTCTGCGATTCATGCCCAGCGTGGTTCTCACTGCTCGTTTCTGCAATATAAAAACACGCGACTGCCCCCCTCCCCCAGACATAGGACATAATGCTGTGGAAGTATAAGTAAAATGTACAGACTTTTTAAGTCCACAGGTGAGCCTATTTTTTAATAGCAAATATAGCCGGATTTATCTTCCTTCAAAGTACCTCAATGTGCGGAGGCCACTGAAGCGTTCGGTCTATTGTTAATCCAAGAAACTTATTTTAGTCAACTGGTTCAAAAGATGGACTAGAAAGTGAGTCCATCACTGGATCCACCCCCAACGGTCGCTTAACAGAGAAGGTCTTCTTCTATCACCGGTCTTCGTCATATTTAATTCGAGACCGTTGTCACTGAACCAACCTCTCGCCCCGTTCATTTTTTTGCCCCGTTCAATTTCAAGGTCTTCATCGAGGCATCCTTTTTTTTAATATTGTCTTTTAGTAACAGGGATGTATCATCCGCAAACATTACAATAAAATCATCCTCATCAACACTGTTAGGCAGACCATTGATATTAATGGGCCCAGTATTGACCCATTTCTGTTAGATGGCATCTATTATCAAGGCATGACTAAAATAACAGTTTTTTCCTTATCTCGTACCCCGTAAATATCTATTTTTCTATTAGAATCGAGTGATCCCGCAATCCCGCAATCCCGCAAATCCCGCGGATCCGCGGGATTGATCGCCTCAATCCCGCAGGCTTGCGGGATCGCGATTTTGATGCGGGATTGGATTCCCTAATCTGAACCTTGTAAATTCAATATGTGAAATGGAAACCAAAGTGTACGCATGTTGTATAAGGTATTACGAGCGGAGTAGGACTGATCAGTAAACACTATTATTATCGTAATTATTGTTTAAGTATTATTTATTGTTGACGAAATGCATTCATGTCTCTGTTTCAAACTGATTACATTCTTAAATTCTGTTGTCATTGACGTAATGTGGCTTTGGATAATTTACATCCAGACCTGAAATTGAACTAAACCACACCTCTCATCTTTGTATGTTATTACCAGTCACCATGTAATTATTGATTTCATTATATTTTGCTGTGTCTGTTTATTGATTTATCGCATTTGATTAATTTATTTGTTAATATGTAAACCCGAGGATTCCAAGTGCCTTAAATAAGGCCTACGGATGATTAGAGAACAACAAACAAAAAATATGCTATTTTATACGATTTTGTACCACTAGTCCTATTACGTCCTATTACGAACTAAAATGTTGAAAATATAACCCAGTAGGAAAGGTTTTATTTTACGAATTATTTTGAAACGAATCGCATAGAAGGATTGTATAATGTATATTATAGAATAGAATGATAATGCAATAGAACTACTATTAATATATTGTGTATGTATGTGTGTGGGACGCTGGTGAAAGCAAAGTGCGCATTAGTAAGTGATCCATCATGCAGCATCGCTGAGTATTCGTTATACGTCGCAACGGACAGACGCCACTAATGCCTGGTGACACGTCATATTGTAGTGCCGCTGGCTGAGGTACCTCACCTCTATGTATGTTACACTAATATTATAATAGGTACCTATAATAATAATCTATCCATCCATATCATTTAGGTACTGTGTTTACAATAACGCGGGTAACCGGTGACTGCTGTGTATTACACTAAGACATTGTAAGACACATGCATGTGCTGATGTACTGTGTAGATATTGTAAACGTGTAGTATTCAGTTCGCATAATCGATTCGTAGCACGTTAATTAATGAAATGAACCCGTGCGGTGGTGAGCCTCATTCCTGATTTTCAACTCTTGTATTTTCTATATTTAAAACACTCGGCCATGTTTGAGCTCTCTATAGTTGGAAATGGAATAGTTTCATATTGTTTAATTTAATTTGTTAAAATATTGTACCCTGCTTACCATACCGCTGTCTTCTTACCGAAAAGACGGCGGTAGGTGCCAATACTAATTGAAAAGGTGGTTTTACAATTATACTATTTAGAGAGCGCATACACTGGGAATGACACGGAAACGAGAAGCCTTGTGACTTTCACGGGTATAGATACCCACTAGTTATATTTATATAATGGTTGATTAAGTCTATGTATAGCGCCATATCTACTTTAGGACCACCATTAGAATAGTATAATGATATAGGAAATCATTACGTAATACTAGTGAAGTGTGTTTGTTTACAGGAACCAGAAATTTAGTAGTTTCAGTATAGGTATTGTGTTCAACAACTGCATTGTTTATTGTTTATTACATGAATAAAAAATGTACCTCTAGATATCAGGTGCGTATGGGTAATGAAACTATTTTCTTTGTAGTCTAGTTTTTGACCCATCTACTGTTTTCATCTTCAGGAATTAAGATTTAGCTGAAGATGACCTCAACAGGTGAGTCGAAATCTGAATTATATACTTTTGGATAATTATGTTTTTATTTATTTACTTACGTTATTGTTATACCTACGTATTCTACGTCATTTCCCTATCATCTTTTAGAGTATGTACAAGTACCAGGATATTCCTCATAGATGATAAAACGTATGTATCTTACAGTGATGCCCAATGTTAATCTCGATTGCACGTCACTCCAACACTTAAATTATTATTCATAGGAAAATTAATAATATTATTGGATATGTAATATGCATTAATATTATTTTTCCTTCAGTTCATAAAATAGATCAATCAATCATCGGCTGAGAATCCTACAGGGAGAGAAATCACTATTAATATGAGGTACTGTGAGGTACCTTACAACCTTACAGTGGCGTATACTACTGAATGAGGCAGTAACGCATGTCTGAAATGTGGTTTAAAAATATACTAGAAAAATCAAGAAAAAAATTACGAATACCAGACTTTTTGAATTTTTCAAAAATATGGAATAGTTCCGGAGATATTAGGCGTCAAAGTTGGGGTTGCTGAAAAACGCTCGGTTTTATCAAATACACCTCGTGACGTCACATTACCGTATGGATCTCAGCCTCTATATGGGGCTAGTATGCGCTCCATACATTAACATTAAAAATAGTTATAATTGATTGTAATTAGTAGGATGTTAATCCTTAAATTCAGATTGGAAGTGATTTTCTTTGGTTTTCTGTGTTTTTTTTTTATTGTTTAACGAAAATAAAGTAAGGATTTGTAAGATGACAATCTCCCAAAAGCAGATTAGTATATAGCATAAGTAGAAACGGATTTTGTTATGAATTTCAGTTTCATGAGTGCCGAAATTCGTAGCGCGAAATTCGCAAAGTGATTATAGTACTTACTCGTATAGTACCTATTACCAAATCTTCAAATATTTTTGCTAACTTTCGCTGTTTAACAACGCTTCTCAAACTTTTTTGGGATTTCACAACCTAGAATGACGCTCAGAAATCTGAACTTGGTTGTTTTTTAAAAAAGTGGGACTAAAATTACTTAGAGAAAGTATTTTTTTTATACATAGTGCAGAAGGTCGTGATTTATTTATTATTTAATGAATACAAAAAATACGTTTCGCAATAATAAGTATGAAAACTGTTTTCTTATAGGTAGGTACATCATGTAGCAAAAAGATAGCGCCGCAGGCGAAAAATAAAACATACAAAGCCTACATAAAAGAGATAGTAATGTAGAATTAGTTTATTTTTTGTAAAATAAAAATATATTGCATTCAGAGTAACATGGATAACTAGCACCGCAGGCAAAATTTAGCTTAGTATAGTTAAAATTGTTTTTTTGCCTGGGCGTCCTCTCCGTTGTGCTTTTTGTGTTCATATATCTTTTCCATCTAAAACAAAAGTCAAAACGAATACTAAATAGGTGGTTATAGTAAAATTTTGAGAACTACCGTTTTTTGCTAGTGACAAACTACCATTTTTTTTTAAAATATCGATGCCGAATGTAAAATACAATACATTTTAAATGACGGTACAATATTCGTCCTTCCACACTGCGATATCCTGCAGGGGGGAGAGACGTACATAATACAATGCTATTGTATTATTAAAATATAAACAATGCAATAAAAACAAAAAAAAATAGACAATGTTTTACAACAATACTACCTAGAGTTAAGCATATGTTCATTCATTTTATAATATTAAGAACTCTATTCTATACCCTCTCGCCACGTCCCTTGCAGGGTAGGCAGAGAGGACAGAGCGCCAAACAGCCTATCCTTACACACACTCCTAGCTTCCGTCACATTAATGCAATTTGTCATACACGCTCTCCGATTCCTTTTACTCAAAACGCGTCCATCCTTGAGGATCTGGTCGACATGATCGGACCAGGTCAGTCTCGGGCGGTCGCGGTTCCTCACCCCTCTTCGCTCACTCAAATATATCTTTTTTGTCATCCTGTCATCATTCATTCTCTCAACATGCCCAAACCATCTTAGTTTGTTTACTTTCATTCTTGTCACAACACCAGTCTTGCAGTCACTCATTTCCCTATTAATTCCCTTTCCCATTCCCTATTCCTGATATTAAGAACACATAAGAAATAAGCAGAAACAGCTTCAAGGATAAAAATCTCCCTAGAAACAATAGGTACTTAAGTGTACCTACCATATTTTTACTATTTTTGGTTTGATTATTATTTAAAATTTTATACCAGTTTTTTACAAAGCATTTTTTTTATTTTACCTATCGAAAATAGTAACGATAACGTATGTCCAAGTCATCTCGTGGACAAAATACTTCATAATACTATACTGGCCCGTTCTATGGAGAACAGTACGACAGATAATGTGACGTCATGCGCTATTTAGGTATAATCAGACCGTTTTTAAAACAGTCAACTTTGAGCCTCTGTAACTCTGCTGTTTTTCAAGATATCGAAAAAATTCTTTCAGTTTTGTAAATGTGATTTTTAGGAGAATTTTATTGACTGTCAAAAAAAAATTGCGTTACTAGCTCATTGCAATAAAATATTATAAATATATTGAAATAATTACTAAAATAAAATAAGTAAAACAAAGAATATATCAATATGAAATCACTTACCTTGATTAAATTTAAAAATTGTTGCGTATTTCCGAATATAATTATCTTTTATTGACACCACGCTGATCTCAGTCACGTACATCAAAAAAATGTTTTGACAATGTGGCGGATTTTAACCAAACCATGCATAAAGTGACGTCAACAATTAATTTCGGGAACTAAGTTTGGCGCGAGCTATCGAAAACCAAAAGACATATTTTAGGATAAAAGACGCACTAGCCCCGTGGAGGCACTTGCCCCAACTGACCTTATATGAATAACGGTGCAATGAGGCAGTAACGCATGTCTGAAATGTGCTTTCAAAATATATTAGAAAAATCAGGAAAAAAAAAACGATTTCCAGACTTTTTGAATTTTTCAAAAATATGGAATAGTTCCGGAGATATTAGGCGTCAAAGTTGGAGCTGCTGAAAAACGCTCGGTTTTACCAAATACACCTCGTGACGTCACATTACCGTACGGATCTCAGCGTCTATATAGGGCTAGTATGCGCTCTATACATTCACATTAAAAATATTTATAATTGATTGCAATTAGTAGTATGTTTGTCCTTAAATTCAGATTGGAAGTGGTTTTATTTTCTGTGTTTTTTTTTATTGTTTAACGATAATAAAGTAAGAATTTGTAAGATGACAATCTCAAAAGCAGATTAGTATAATATAGCATTAAGTTAGAAACCGATTTGGTATGTTCTGTAAAAACTGCAATTATCGAAACCTTGCAATGTATGAGGAGATCTAATATAATTCACAACTTGTTCTATCTAGGTATATATAATACGCGCTTTAATTTTCATCCTTTTGATAGATACAATATGGTACAATGATTGTTGGTTGGGCTTATTATCTCGGCAGACTAATATGTTAAATATGATAAATGGACAAAGTGCACGATGAAGCGGGAATCCACAAACAATTTACTTGAACGAACATTGTTGTATTTTTTTTTTCTTTTCATTGCTCAAATCTGTGGAATGAGTTCAAAACTTTTGTACTAGCGCTTGGGAGATCCACCACTGCTTACTTACATATAAAAAAATGTTGAAGGGAGATGGTTGATTTTCGCATATCATCTCTAAATTGCGATAATGTCTTTCCATAAAGTTGAGTAGATACCATACTTATAAAATGCAATATGTATATCAATATGATTCATATGCCGAATCACGTTGATATTATTACATAATATCAAGATGAGATGCGTAACTGTAACAAATATACCTAATATGTAAGTTCATAGATTCTATGATTTTAGTAATAGGGTTGAAAAACATTGAGAGATAGAATAAGGAACGAAATGATTAGAGAGTTGAGTGACTGTAAAAAGGATGTTGTGAATAAAATGAAAGTGAACAAGTTGAGATGGTTGGGTCATGTGGAAAGAGTGAACGATGAAAGAATAACGAAGAAAATTTACCTGGGTGAAAGAGGAGGTGTAAGGAAACGCGGCCGTTCGAGAACCACCTGGCTGGACCATGGCGACCAGATACTCAAGGACGGACGTGTTTTGAGTAAAAGTAACCGGAGAGTATGTATGAGGAACTGCATGAATGTGACGGAAGCCCGAAGTGTGTGTCAGGATAGGAAAGTCTGGCGATCCGTTCTCTCTGCCTACCCCGCAAGGGAGGTGGCGTGAGGGTATAGAATAGAATAGAATACTAGACGAATTTTACTCTGACATTTACTATTATTGATTGATCTCTTGTCATCATCTTTCCACCTTAACAGTAGACATGTGCGTACGCCCTAAATATAACATTTTTTACTTTTACTATTACGCATGTTGACTGTTACACCTGATTGTAAAATATAAACTCGAATTCATACACCATTGTAGGGATGTTCATTGTTCGTATAGCAAATTGTAGAAAATTTACAGTTTTCAGTCTAATAGCATGTTCCATGCTAATTACCACATGCAGTATTTTTTTAAATAATACATACCTACTACCTTAAAATATAAAAAGGAAGTTTAATATTTTATTTCATTTTGAAGTTTTCATAAAAACATCAAGTAGAGCAGCATCACCCGTAAACCGGGTGCAGAGTCGAAATAAGTAAAAACATCAAGTATTTTTCCATTCAGATTTATTTTTATGAAAAGTCGATATTAGATATTATGTATTGATATAAGAAAAATATTAGCGTAGGAAATTAGAGATAATGCCCCATTATTCGGAAACCTACCCTCCGATTCGCATTATGGTTATTACTATTATGTATGATTCAGTAGTGAAATGTATGGAGAAAGGGAATCCGGGCAATCAATCATATAATGGAATCCACAAGAATGAACCCGATTTGTTTCGGTCTATTGTGTCCAAAATTAAATGTCCGAAGTGTGCATGTATTACAATACATATAACATATTATCACCGTTCCTTCAAGAATATTACGAGTATTTTGTATACCCCTTATTCGAGAAGCCTAATGCACATTAGTTTGTGTTGCAGTGTACCTACAGGTCTGTAACACAGGTTGTAATTTAGACATGAGCGCCGTCGGCCAATTCCGCGGCGGCGACGTAGTGAACAAATTTTCACGGCGGCGGCGGCGTACGGCGGCGTGGCCTTGAACCATAGATTTTTTGTTAAGGAAGTAAGGACATAAAGAAAACCACATTTTTGGTGTCAAATGGAGCTTTATATAAGAATATAATAAAGATTAATTAAAGATAATAAAGGAACGGAGGACACAAACGATCATAATTGAAAAAAATAAATAAAATAAAAATACCTGACATAACACTTATGCTTATGACTAGAGACTGAAAAAAAGCGGTGTTATTTTTTGGGAAATGTGTTGTTATTTTTTGCAAAATGGGGTGTAATTTTTCACAATTTTTCAAAATGTGGTGTTAATTTTCATATATTTTATAACATTATTTGGAATATTTTGCAGCATTTTTTTATTATTTTTATTTATTTACTTTAACAACAAACACAATTAATACATAATTAATATAATATAACAAAAATAATTAATAAAATAACGACGCGAGAATAACCTCATCGTGCCGAATACCACTGTAAAATTCAGCCAGAAATTTGGAACATTCCTTGAGCCAAGGCTATATAAAACCCTTAGTAATATTAATCATGGAGGAGGGAATTTACAAGTCGGAGAGCATGTTGATGGAGATTCTAGTATAGACACGAAGAAGACACGGTGCCAGAATAGGTACAAACAGCTATGCAGAGGATCATCGAGGAGGCCTCGGCACAGGCGCAAGCCAAAAAAAAAAGGTATTACTCAAATTATGCATAAAAAAAAACAAAAATATTTGATAAAAACAGAAACGCTTGCTTTAAGATTATTTTCATTTTAATTTTATAAAGAACATTTTATAAAGAAATACTAACGAATTAAATGGGGCGAGTGAAAACGTTTTAGCTATTGTTTCTGGTTTAAGTTTGTGCACATTATTATAAAATTGTTCAAATTATACTGTTTTGAACATATCAAGTAGGTATTTTGGTGTGTATAGTTAAGTCCAAATATTGCACTGCAATCAAAATACTCTACATCGATTTTCTGAAAAAGTGTACATATTAATCGTTGCAATCGCGAAGTGATGAACTATTTGAACTTAAAAATTCACAGGGTTCAGTTATTTCACCATTTAACTAAATATATAAGTGCCTTAGTTTCCATGTAATAGACAAATTAAACCATCGAACAAATCACCCTACTTATTTTTCTATATAGCAAAATAATCCCTCCTATTCAAGCGCATCACAATCAATAACTGTTAGATGTTGTAGAGATATATTTTCAGTTTCTAAATTTTGTGCGATAGCCTACCTATAGTTATATCTAGTGCAAATCCAGTTTCAGGTATAATATGTGTTATATTATCACTCCCAGGTTTGTGAATTAATGAAAAATGTTCCTCGATTAATACATTTTGTAGAATTTTCCAACGTTTATTTGATTATTTAATTCGACTAATTATTAATTTTATTCGAGCATCAAAAAATAATTCATAAATCTGAATATTTCGTGGGTATTCGTATTTACACCATATATTTGTAAGGTAGGTACTAAGATACTTAATAGAAAAGTCTATAGTTTATACCGAAGAGCACAGGGCAACATGCTTTTGTATCACACATTATAACAGACCAAAACCAGCTCTATCAGAAACTTTATACCTATCACTATTAATGATTAAGTCTGGTGTGTAATAAAAGCATTATCCTGTCGAAATTATTTGAATAGTTTTCTGTTTGTAGTAGAAAATATCATATTAGGTGTTTTACGATCAGATGAATCTAATAATAAATTGCTGTCAGAAAATGCCATCCAGGTGCCCTTCTTTCTATTTTCTTATCTTCATTCTTGTCACCATTGACTATTATCCTTTTCATATGACCCCTTTGGTCTTATAAGAATAGTTTTCCTTTTAAAGACACGTTTAAATCTTTGGAGCACAGTCATGTGATCCTGCATTTACATAAAGCTTAATCGAAAAGTTAAGAGCTAGATTAATGAAATTTACTCACCTTATGTTAGAAGCTCTCAGATGTTTCTCGGCTTTTAAAAGAGTTTAAAGAATTGGTCATTGATCTAACTCTTGTTTCACAGAGAGCTAGTGATGAAGCATTCTTCCGTATATATAAATTCCGTATATATACTGTCACCAAGTATGTATTTGGGGGTCCTGGTCTCCAAATGGAGGGTCATGGGTTCCATGTATTGATTTCCAAGTTATTATTTAATACTCATAACACTTTAATACGTGATCATACGTAGGTAACACATTTTCTTTGAAAATTCAAAAGTTCCTATTATTGGGCATTTAGCTGTCGAGTATACATATTATAATTATTTTTTATGTAAAAATAACAATATTTAAAACGCTAAATATGCACTTTGGGCATCTACTGCTACCAACTATCAAAGAAATGTATAAATGTTACACCTCCGCTAAGATAAAAAAAGTAGGAATTTTCATCGATTTCGTGATCAATATTTTTTCAGAGAAATAAATATTTTTGTGGGTAAAACTATAAAAAAGAGTACATACACTATTTTTATTTGTTCGTAACTCAAAAATATCATGGAAAAATTCTAAACAGTATTTAAAAATCGATTTTTAAAAAAGGGCGTTTTCATCATTTTTCCCCAACATAAATGCTGAAAATGCATAAATGCCCCAAATAAAGATGATTTTTATTCATTTGAGACCCAAATGCAACCTTTTCGAACTAGGGAAGGTCGGATTTCCCAAGAAAAGGAAAACGGCCCACCCTACCCAAGAAACCATTTCGGTCGCAATTTGGTCGCCGTTCGCACACGTTCGCACACTACTGTGTGCACACTAATCGGAAATTCGGTCGCTGTTCGGACACAGTTCCGGAACCGCAACCAAAAGTGGGGAACATTTGTGACTAAATCTGGTCGCATTCGGTCACATTCTGGTTACAAATGCGACCAAATCCGGTCGCATTCGGTCGCATTTGTAACCAAAATGTGACCACTTGAATGGCCCGCCGGTGCTGGCGCGTACGTATTTGCGGTTTCCCGCAAAAATAAATATATATAGTTATAATTTTAACATGGATGC
Source organism: Ceraclea dissimilis (assembly GCA_963576895.1). Lineage (NCBI taxonomy): Eukaryota > Metazoa > Arthropoda > Insecta > Trichoptera > Leptoceridae > Ceraclea > Ceraclea dissimilis. The sequence goes on from OY756360.1 coordinate 6,629,331, forward strand.
GCAACAAAATTCTTAACACCAAAATACTTTACAGCCATGATATAATATTAATGAAAATAAAAACGGACGGGTATAGCTAAATAATATCCGAATTTCATTGCGAAACAAAATTTATCGTGTAATTTAGTAAAGTAGGTGGCTTATTTTTAACGCGCCTTTTTAATTATTAATTTTAACAACAAATAATAAATTAATGTGATAGTCATATTTATTTATATTAAATTCTATACATCTTCCAATAAGTCCATTGTTTCGCAGAAACCTTAATTTTGACCTATTACGCTATAATCCAAAGAAATTTCATCCTGTAAAACGATAAAACATGCATGTTAATGAACATAATTATCAAAATTTCGTAGAATATGGAGTAGTCGCAAATGTGACCACTTATGACCACTTGTAACCAGTTGTGACCGCTTTGTGACCGAATGTAACCAAAAGCGGTCACAATGCTTTTCATTAGCTAGCCGCCATAGTTCTTGATCTACTATTCTCAAACAGTTTCCGCTCCTCATGTCAGAACGTCTTCAGTCTTTGTACAAAATGCAGTATACGCTCGTCGCAACAAAGGAAAATTCGGCAGTTGTGATTTCTGCTGTTCCTAGTGGTTGGGTGAAGGAGGGTCTTTTGTATTGGCCAAAATTTATACGGAAAACTATATTGGAAGAGGCCAGGAGAAACGAGGACAGTGTGCCTGAAAGTGGTTGGATGCGCATAAAATGCCGAATAAAAGTTATAGATATTCCAACATATGAAAAAGCCATGGATTCTATTCGCTTCAACACTACAAACACGACTGAACAAGAAACAGATTGAGAACTACTTATAGCGTGGACTAATATATTTTGAACAATTTGAACCAACTTTGTTCGGACACATTCACCACACAGTGTGCACACTCCGCGACCAAATCTGGTCGCAAAGCGTACACAATGTGTGCGCTTTGTGACCAAGCTATGTTCGGACACATTCACCACACAGTGTGTACACTCTGAGACCAAATCTGGTCGCAAAGCGTACACAATGTGTGCGCTTTGTGACCAAGTTCTGTTCGGACACATTCACCACACAGTGTGCACACTCCGCGACCAAATCTGGTCGCAAAGCGTACACAATCTGTGCGCTTTGTGACCAAGTTATGTTCGGACACATTCACCACACAGTGTGTACACTCCGCGACCAAATCTGGTCGCAAAGCGTACACAATGTGTGTGTTTTGTGACCGGGTTTTTGTGTGCACACTGTGTCGACACGGCAACCACATGTGACCACTTGTGACCGAATTGCAAATTTCGCGACCGAATTTGGTTTCTTGGGTATTGTATACGTACAATGTAATTTGCCAGACGCGTAGGGTCCCAAGAACACGATTCCTCTTATTACCTTTTCGGTTTAAGATGATACAATTATAGGTCTAGTCTGACATAATTCAACCAAAAATGTTAGTCCCGTCTCTCTGTCAGATAAAGTGTAAAATAATTTTAGTATTGACATGATGTATGTACTCGTATTGGTCCGCTGCATTGTATTGTATAGTTGTTGTATTAAAATTATTGATGATTTTGATTTGTTATTTTGGTGTATTTTTAATTGATTCAGTGTACCTATGTGTGCTGTGTTATTTTCAGAGGTGGGCACCGTTAATCAAAAAGTTAACTTCGTTAATCGATAATCCGTTAACGAAGAAGTTAACTTCGCTAATCGTTAAAGCGTTACATTTTGAAAAATGTAACGGAAGTTAACGTTAATCCGTTAAAGCGTTAATGTAAAAAATCGCAGTAAAATGGCATGAAATAGAACTACGTAAGTACCTACTACTACTATCAGATTCACACTATCACGATGTATCCCAACAAAGTGGGTACACAAATACATATAATGTGCCTACAACAAATAAAACATACAGAATGGGTGGCGAGTCTCATTCTTGAATAAGAAGTAAAATGTCTTAAAAAATTACAAACGCCTAGGTACATTTTTTATTACACTCGTTCATTGACGTCAGAGTTTGAAAGGCGATATTTTTTTGTGGGAGTATAGAAGGTCGTAATGTACCTAGTTTGGTTTACTTTGTTGAAATAAAGATGCATAAAATATGCTGCACAATAATGTGTATGAAAAATCTAATGCCAGCGACGCCAGTAGATGATGTCTATGCAAAACAATAAAATATTAACGGACTTATTTAACGGAAGTAAAATGTAATGGAAGTTAAATGATCCGTTAACAATTTTTGGAGGTGAGAAAAGCGTTAAATCGTTAACCAAAATGTTAACTTCGTTAATTAACGATTAACGGATTAACGCTTTTCCGCCCAGCTCTGGTTATTTTATATGCAAGAACATTGTTTAGGGCTTACGTCGCTTAAGCATAATAAATAGATTCAATATGCATATTTTTGCTAACAGAAGGTCAGAAAATAATGCCCACTGAGGTAACAAAAACGCAATTCAAATCAGGTAATTTTGTATTCTCGCCTATAATTGTTTTAAAAGACCTCTTACAGTTTACAGATAAGTTTACAGGTAAAAATAAATACGTAGGTGTGTAAGAGTTAATAATTTTACCACGTCCATTCCTCTTGGAGTGTTACTATTATGAAAATTAGATTTACCTTTCTGTAATTCAACAAACAGAAGCAAAGATGGAGGTGGGTGTAGCTGCAGGAGGATTAAGGCCACTACACCCCCTCCCTACTATACTAGCAACTTACATCACTCCACTACACTATGTCTCGGTACAACGCCTTAGGTTAACACAATTAATATCTAGTAATCAAGTAATTCAATTATTTACTGTTTGTCCTCCATACCTTACCATGGATAGATAAACCTTCTACTAATAATATAACGTAGGAATCTACCCACTAACAGGAAGGTACCTAGTACCTACCTTCTCTGCTTTTGTTTGTTCAAACTATTTCAGGCACCTGTACATTAAAACAGTAGTCCTAAACTGACAAAATGGATCCTCAGCAATACAGGGTTGCACAAATAATAACAAAAATATTGGTGTATCAATTGGGGTAAGATCGATTTCGAATTAAATAAGACCATGATAACTATTACAGGTTAGAGGGTCCATAAAATCGACCCCAACCCAATGATTGCCAGCGTTGTCCAAAATTGCACCCTTCATATGCGCAGAACCCATGCCACACCCAGGGAGATAGACAAAATCCAGACAAAAACCCCCAACTACCAGCTTTTGCGGACATATTATTTCACGCACCTCATAATAGGCTGAAATACCGAAAACCGATATTGACAGTGGAGACAAACGAATTTAATCTGGAAGGGAAATGGAAGGAAAGATGGGCCACAGAAGAACTAACAAATAAAGAGCTAGTGGCAAACCCCAAAACCCGAGTACCAGGTTTTGATCTTCCACGAAAACTTTAGGTACAGCAGAACAATGTGAGAACAGAACACGGATGCTGCAATTACTCACTATGGAGGTGGGGATAGAGGGACAGCCCTTACTGTGTGGAGCTGAGCAGACTGTGAGACACGTAGTGCAAGATTAATAAGTTCAGTGGAAGCCTCCAAGACATCCATGAGGCGACACCAGAGGCAGTAGACTGATTGACAGCACTGAATCCAAGACTGTAGTTCTGCGAGCACTTTCTGACTCAGCCCGAATGGGTGAAGATATTTCAATCACCGCGCCACACGAAAAGTATGTAAGTGTATTAAATAATACGAAACGCTGTTTTCCATTTAATACGGTGCATTTAGATTTCTCGATGGAAAGTTGTGGGGTAGTCTGTTTTTCTTTCATTCTATACGTATTTTGGGGTGCTGAATCCGAATCCGAGGTTTGCCAACAAAATTTCATGACGGAACATGGCGAAAAAAACAAAAAATGGCGAAAATATTAATTTTCTGGCGATTTCTTTACTAGAATTTGAAAACTGACAACTCTCGTAAGTTATCTTTTAAAGCAAAATGAAAGTACGTAAAATTTACTACAAAATTGCTGTATATTTTTTTTCTCTAAAATAACTAGCAGCGGAGCTGTCAAGCTCCAAAAATTGGCCAAATTTTCTCGTTATTTTAAATTGTGAGAATGGAAAATGTATGGAGAATAGGTCACCTTGTTAGAATTATCACCAAATTTTGACAATTATTCTTCAGATTTATGATACATATTTTACCTCGTTGAAATCAGTAAACATGGAGAAAGGTTTCAGGATATATTTTATTTAAAAATATAGTGAAATGTTTACGCTAAAAAGGTTTAAACATTTTTAGCCTAAACAAATAACTATATTTTTAAATAAAATTATTTAAACATGTCTAGCTCAAATATTTCACGGTGTTTTTAAATAAAAATTGCGTTAATAGCTTTCTTTGTATTTTCTGATTCCAACGAGGTAAAATATGACTCATGAATTTAAAGAATAAATGTTGAAATTTGCTTATGAAGGCAACAAGGTGAACTTTTTCAATACATTTTCGATTCTCGTAATGTAAAACAATAAGAAATTTGGTCATTTTTTGGACCTTGACAGCTCCGTTGATATTTATTTTAGAGAAAAATTTTATATTGCAATTTTGTAGTAAATTTTACGTACTTTAATTTTGCGTAGAAAAATAACTTACGAAAGTTGTCAGTTTCCGAGTTCTTATAAAGAAATCGCCAGAAAACGATTATTTTCGCCATTTTTTGTATTTTTCGCCATGTTCCGTATCGAAATTTTGTTGGCAAACCTCGGATTCGGATTCAGCATCCCAAAAAACGTATAGAATGAAAGAAATCCATACTACCCCACAACTTTCCATCGAGGAACTGTTTTGTGTTTTATTTCACCGGATTAATTCGAGTACCCACTTTTACTTATTCATATTAAAATTTATTTACCTATTCTTGACGAAAATACTTCGGAGTCAAACATATTCTACTCATTTAAAAAAATGACAAAAGTTATCGCATTTAGTCATCTAAACATCACATTGATTTTGCGCAAAGACATTTAACACTCATTAACATATTACTTTACACACTTAAGGGAAACTAAATAATGGCAAGTTGGTAACTACCTATTACCTATATATACCTATACCTACATATATAACCGAAAATAATAAATATTTATAGGAAAATCAACTACCTTATTATGATATCAGTTGGTCTAATCCAAGTAAAAAAATCTGAATTATTTAGAATTTATTTCCCTCGTTTTCACCTTTCTAGGTTTTTTTGGTGACACGCACAAAATACGTAAAGTATTAGTAGCCCAGGAAATTTAGCTTTGTAGCGTAGATAATTGTCGGAAAGCTGGAAACTGTTTTAATCCCTTCATTAACAAGCAGAGAAGGTTTCTTGAAGTTTGCACTCATTTTCCGCTTGTGCTAAGTACAGGGTGTCCCAAAAACAAAATAAAAATTGAACTTTTTTCAGTTTTTCATTAATAACTTCTAAAGGAAGCATTCTAGACAAATTGTGTTCTCCTGTGAATTAAAGTAGATAAAATTCTTCGTCTACTGAGCATAAATACTACTCTCTACTTTGAAAAATAACTGAGAAACAGCGATTTACAATTGTGATGTTTTTCTCAACAAATGACAAATTTCTTAATTTTCTTGAATCGTTGTTGAATATCTTCTAATCTAAGCTACTTACAGCAAATTTTAGTACATATGATTCAATGGCCGGTTAATTTTCTATAAAATGGCATTAAAATTTTACCTCTATATTAAATGGTTTAGGATATAGAGGTATTTAAAGACAGACGAGTGAAATAGAGAAATTTTTTAAATGATAGATTTCGGTATGTGGAAGGTAAGATAGACTTAATTTTGCGGCTCTTTCTTAATGACGTACAATTTTTTTAGTTAAAAACCGAAATTTCGCTATTGATACGCCACTGCGTAACAACTTATATCGAGAAGACTATTTTTTTACCGAACGGCTACACAAAATATCGACTTTGATCATCCAGAACTTTCTTACTATAACTTTTAAAGTTATTTTATTACACTTGTGTTATAGAAAATATATTTACCTTAAATTTAAATCTCTTGAACGTTTTCACTATATCACGGTTCAGGAGTTATTCAACAAAAATAGCCGAGGTAATTTAATTTTTTTGGTAATGCTTTTTTTCAAACACTGTAACTCAGTTATTATTTAAGTTACAGAGTTAATTTTGGAATTAAGTTATAGTGAATTAGTTTTAGATAAATTATGAGAAAATATTTTTTCGCTAACATCAACCGTTCAGGAGTTATATTAATAAAACTGACGAGGGTAAAAAAATAGTCTTCTCGATATAAGTGGCAGACGCAGTGGCGTATAAATAGCGAAATTTCGGTTTTTAACTAAAAAAATTGTACGTTATTAAGAAAGAGCCGCAAAATTAAGTCTATCTTACCTTCCACATACCGAAATCTATCATTTAAAAAATTTCTCTATTTCACTCGTCTGTCTTTAAATACCTCTATATCCTAAACCATTTAATATAGAGGTAAAATTTTAATGCCATTTTATAGAAAATTAACCGGCCATTGAATCATATGTACTAAAATTTGCTGTAAGTAGCTTAGATTAGAAGATATTCAACAACGATTCAAGAAAATTAAGAAATTTGTCATTTGTTGAGAAAAACATCACAATTGTAAATCGCTGTTTCTCAGTTATTTTTCAAAGTAGAGAGTAGTATTTATGCTCAGTAGACGAAGAATTTTATCTACTTTAATTCACAGGAGAACACAATTTGTCTAGAATGCTTCCTTTAGAAGTTATTAAAGAAAAACTGAAAAAAGTTCAATTTTTATTTTGTTTTTGGGACACCCTGTACTTAGCACAAGCGGAAAATTGGTGCAAACTTCAAGAAACCTTCTTTGCTTGTTAATGAAGAGATTAAAACAGTTTCCAGCTTTCCGACAATTATCTACGCTATACCCCCTTTTTTAATGTTTCCTCACCGGTCTATAGGTACTTATATGTTTTTGTAAAATAATCTATAAAGGTACCAAATATGCGGTGTTGCAATATGGAGGAGATAATTTTGCAATTTAATTATTTTCCCCCTTTTTGCATATATTGATATAAAAAATAGGTTAAAGGGCAATTATTAGAATAGAGGTAACATACGATGGGCGAGCTCCCATCCACAAACCATTGTCGATATAGGAGATAAAGCAAATGATTTAGCCTTTGGAAGTTTGAGTGACCGTTCTCCATTTGCCATTCATATACTCGTATACCTGTGTATGTACCTACCTTTATCTATTTATTTTAACAATCACCACATTTTACAACAAACCATATACGAGTAGATGAATATCAGTGTGTGACAACCCTTCACTTGATCTGATCTATGAGGAGTATTGATTTTAACATTTGATAGAAAGGACGTCTTTCGTTTGCTTATCCTGTGACAAATAATTTGTTATCTGGTCACAGCATTTGCATAAAGGTAAACTCAAATTTCTGATGGTCCTTCATTCATTAATTAATAATATTATCAACTTCTATACTCGTATTTACTGCGCTCTGTTTCTTCCTTTTTTTAAGACAAGACACACACGCTGTAAAGTGATTTTGGTATCTATATTCTGATTGTTGTAAGTACATAATAGTTGTTACACCTAGTTACAACTAGTTAGAAGATTATAACAGAACACATGAATATAAGTAATGCCCGTGCTTCGTCGACGGGTTGTAGAATTGGCTCCCACTTTTTGTTTTACCTACACTCTTCGGGTGTCCCGTTACGTGTTCTAAAAACTTCCATGAGACAGTTTTTATATTTTTTAGCAACAATGTTCGCCACCCATTTAGAATAACATATAAATGAAGAAAATGTTGCGCGTTATTGTACAGACATGGTGTATTTACTGGTCATCCCATTTTGGGATTTACTTTAATGGTGGGTATAGTTCAGCATATTATGTATGTATTGTGGCAATGTTAATTAAGGATAATGGGCAATGATTGACATGTCATGTATGTTGTGATCCGATACAGAGTAAATCAACAATCAGTGCCTGAGTCAACAGCGATGCCAATAGCAGTTAATACCTACTATACGTATTACCGACCTACGATCATTTGTTTACTCGATGCTCAATATCTTACCTTCATTACGCTAACTACTCGTAACATCCATCAAACTCCTGCAAGTATAATAATATAATGATGATGATTGGCTTTGGATAATATGTTTAGTTTCCTCTGAACTTTGAGGACCCAAATGTTGACCCTAGGATATTATAATCTTCACATTATACCTATACTTCATCAATCATGATAGATATAAGTATTGCATACTGTATACCTACTTAGCTTTCGTATCAAGTCCGGGGTTGAACAAATAGGCTTCACGTTTACATAGATATCGACAATCCCCTGTCAGCTGGCACCCCTTGCCTTCTCGAAAATGTATATTTCATGATGTCATTGACCCATCTACATAGTTTGAGGCCTATCTACGCTCTTAAGTCCTGGTTTTTGCCTCCATTACAACACTTTTTTTAAGACCTTCGCCCATCATCCGAGATCCAAGAAACGTGTCCGGCGGCAGTCCAGCTCCACTTAAGTTCAGACATTCTTATGCCCACACTTTGATTTTTTTTTCTAATTCACTGGTTTGTGCTTTGGATCTCATAGCGGGATGTTCAGTATACCTACTTATTTCTATTCCCATTTGTGTCACCTCACCTAGTCGTATAAATAATTATTTCGAGGGCTGATGTTTCTCACCCATATTACGCAATATTCGCATTCATTATATGTAATTCTACTTAACATAGATTAATTTAGGAATATTCAAAGAACTTTCAGACGATAATATGTATGTATGGAACTTGAGTAGGTACGGTGCACATACTGATTATGAAGTAAGTAGTATTACCTACATGCAGTAGTAGGTAGTAGTATAAATACACTTATATAGTATAGGTAAAGTTGTTCCCATTATGCTAGAGATGTGTGCTTGAAGATATGCAAGCAGTTAGTTGACTTGGGACTCTCCCTCCATCGATGGCAATCTTAGGAGGGGTTAATCCGGAAGATATAAATACACCAAGTAGGTACCTACCCTACCAACAACTAACTGTTAGTATAACAAGTTGATATAAATGTCTCTTAAATCTGTTTGTTCGTTCAAGTTTTATATGAAGGAGATATAAGTGTATGTAGATAAGGTAACCTATATATCCACTCATGGGCTTGTTCCGGGTCCCTTTGAATACAAAAATATAAATATTTTATTTTAAGTATTTTATTCAAGATAATTTAACTATTCTAATTGTACCTATCGACAACATTACGTTAATTTTGCTAGATAATCCGGTGAAATTAAACACAAAGCAGTCTCTCGATGGAAAGTTGTGGGGTAGTAGGGATTTCTTTCATTCTGTACGTTTTTTGGGATGCTGAATCCGAATCCGAGGTTTGCCAACAAAATTTCGATACGGAACATGGCGAAAAATACAATAAATGGCGAAAATATTCGTTTTCTGGCGATTTCTTTATAAGAATTCGAAAACTGACAACTTTTGTAAGTTATTTTTCTACGCAAAATGAAAGTACGTAAAATTTACTACAAAATTGTTATATAAAATTTTTCTCTAAAATAAATAGGAACGGAGCTGTCAAGGTCCAAAAAATGGCCAAATTTTCTTATTGTTTTACATTACGAGAATCGAAAATGTATTGAAAAAGTTTACCTTGTTGCCTTCATAAGCAAATTTCAACAATTATTCTTTAAATTCATGAGTCATATTTTACCTCGTTGGAATCAGAAAACACAAAGAAAGCTATTAACGAAATTTTTATTTAAAAACACCGTGAAATATTTGAACTAGACATGTTTAAATAATTTTATTTTGTTTAGGCTAAAAATGTATAAACCTTTTTAGCTTAAACACTTCATTATATTTTTAAATAAAATTTATCCTGAAACCTTTATCCATATTTACTGAATCCAACGAGGTAAAATATGTATCATAAATCTGAAGAATAATTGTCAAAATTTGGTGATAATTCGAACAACGTGACCTATTCTCCATACATTTTCCATTCTCACAATTTAAAATAACAAGAAAATTTGGCCAATTTTTGGAGCTTGACAGCTCCGCTGCTAGTTATTTTAGAAAAAAAATTATATACCATTTTTGTAGGAAATTTTATGTGCTTTCATTCTGCTAAAAAGATGACCCACAAAAAGTTGATGGTTTTTAAGTTCAAATCCAGAATTCGCCAGGAAATGTAAATATTCGCCATTTTACCAATTTTTCGCCATGTTCCGTCACGAAATTTTGTTGGCAAACCTCGGATTCGGATTCAGCACCCCAAAATACGTATAGAATGAAAGAAAAACAGACTACCCCACAACTTTCCATCGAGAAATCTAAAAGCACCGTATTAAGATACCTAGATTCCAATTCTCTACATTGTTTTTTATATATACATTCTTTTGTATATATTCTTTTTTCGAACATACCTAGTGGCTATTTTACCATTCAAGACCGACCCAACTATGACGTCACGGTAATTTCCCACGGTATTCAAAATCGTATGAACGATCAAACTAAAATGGTAAAATAGCGTTTTTTTTCATTTTCTTGGGTTAATTTCGCTTCAATCCAAATTTTTTTACGGATGTTTCCTAAATTTTAATGCATATTATCTATACGAAAAAAAAATCTCCTCGACTTTCGGGAAACGAGTTGCTGTTTTTCGGAAAAAAGATCAGTGGTGTTTTTTTAACATTGTTTTCATAGAAAATGATACAAAGTTGGGTTGATTGGCAGAAATCGCCAACCAACAGGAGATAAATCCGCCCTTTGTATGTAAATATTTATATGCAATACTTATAGTTTTAATTTATTTATTTACAAGATACATTTTTTACGGTTATTTTATATGTACGTATTGGGGTTAACTGAAAGAAATCGCAGTTCTGCGATAAGTTCGCCCTAGTGAACAACGATTTATAATCTGTGCTATCTCCATTTTTTTTATATTTATACGTATTTGTTATTCACTTAAAGATTAAATAAATAAATAAATATGAAAGGCTCAATGTATCTACTCCACTCTACTCTACTCTTTTTCCAAAGCATATTTATTAGTCGGAGATCTAAGGTCTCCCGTTTTTAGAAATTTTTGAAATGTCAGCATGCGCATTATAGATAGTCTAAGTTCGTTGGAGGATTTAGTTAAATTAGTTATAGATTCGTACATCTTTGTAGTTATTGTCTATTATAAATTCTCTGCAACTCCGGGTAGCTGAATGAAACAACATGGTCTCATGGTTACTACACGATATAGGAGTAGTTGGTGGTTCAACTGCTCCGTTCATTATTATGGTGTTTATAAAATGTCGAGAGTTGTATTAATGTTTAAGGTGGAGATACACGCGCCTATAGGTACTACTGCAACTGGGGATGATATTATTTCCTTAGGGGTGGATTACTGTAAAACCAATGTTATTATTATAATATTATTAGAGGTAAGTATCTTATATTTTTATCAAACTATCTTATTATTTATAAAATATATATCAATTTTCGATACCTAATACCTATACAATATACCTACGTACCTACATACCTACTAATATTTTTACAGGCAGATTATCCATGATGTTTATAAGGAATATGAGAAGATGTTTATTTTTTTTCTTGTCCGTGGAACCTTAAGCTCTGGGCTCCACTTGGATTTTGCTATTTTTTTACAATACTATTTAGTTTTAATAGGAATAGGCATCAAGGGCGTATTTAGGGGGGGGGGACTACCCCCCGAGAAACAGAACAATTATTTAAAAAACGTTATTTTAACACATTGGTATTCACTCTAGAAACAATAACGAAGAAGAAAAATTATATTTTTTTTAGAACTTCGATGGCAGATTTGTTTTACATAATACCTAACAATAAAAAAATACAATAGATATGTGAAACCACATTGAATGATCGGGCTTAGTTTCCCCAAAAGTAAAGTACTACTCCCCCCCCCCTCCCCCTGCCTTAATGAAAACCTATATTGGCCACTGATAGGTATATAGGTAGGGTCCTTCTATGTAATATTTTATCAAAGCTTATGCTTCATTATGAGTTTACAAACTTAGAAATATAATGAGACATCTGAAGTAAGCGATCAATAAGCAAGTGTGTTTACTCGAGAAGAAAATCACAAAAAATCACTAACTGAAAAGTATCTCCAGTAAAATTGTGTTAAAACTACTTGTATTTGAGTCGGGACTCGGTACATGTTCTTATTTATTCCATTCGCATGACACGCCATTTTTCTAGCTTTACAAGACCACCGCGACATTTGTTAAAACCTTCCGGTCAGAGGAACACGAAATGCCCGGCAAACGGTTAATGTTTTTGCATCGCAAGTTATAAGTAGGTACCTACATTATATTCTTAATTAAGGGTAGGCATATTGACTTTACAAAAAAGTGATTTTTGAGACCTCGAAAACCTGACTAAATAGGTATGATTTGGAAAAAAATAGGGTAGACACGTTAAACCTTTATCTAGTGAATGACCATAAAATAATATATCTCGTATAGATTTAAAAAAAATTGGAAAACTCATCTCGCTGTTTTTGGAAGAAGAGATGTGTTTTCCGATTTTTCTAATTTCTGATAGGCCCAAGGAAAAAATATTTTTTGTAAGTATTTTGATAATAGCTATGCATTAAAATTTAGTGAATGAATGTATTTTTTTAAGAAAGCGGAATTAACCCTAAAAAGTTAATAAAATGCTATTTTAACACATTTCAACATGCGATTTTTATCTTAACGCCGCGGGAAATGACCGTGACGTCATAGATAGTAAGATAGTACCCCTCCCTTTAATATAAGTTGACTTAGTGCTTTTGGAGCCTCGAAGAAAGAAAGCGTGGGTTTAAAATTTTCACATTAACTTTAAAACCTACCACATACGTCATACGTATTAGTGGTGGTCGTTTACGCCAGCTAAAGTTAATTTTAACAGATGCTAATGTTAACCTCGATTAATAGTTATCGTTAATGCTAACGTTAATATCTTGTTTCATCGCTGATCAATTTCGAAGGTTCCCCGTTAATGTCCCACGCGTCCTAAGCGAGTCGCGCACGTAATAAATCTCGCCGTCAAAAGTAGTCATGAGAAAAATCAGTCTTCGTCTAATTGCAGTCTTGGTCTTGGTCTTGCGAGACTTGCAAGAACAAGACCAAGACTGCTTTTTCGCTGCAAGACCAAGACCAAGACCGGGTGCCCAAGACTAAGACCGAAAGCAAGACCGAGCCTGCAAGACCAAGAGTCTTGCATGACTGGGTTGCAAGAGTCTTGCTAGTCTTGCAACGTTTTATTACAACACATTATTAAAGATTAGGTACTGATAGGAAGCATAATAAATAACAATATTTCAAATGATGAACCTGATAATAGAACTGATAATTCATAATACATAAGCTTTTTAGATTTTGAACGGCGTCAGTGTTTTTTTTATTTTTTAAAATAAAATTAAGCCTTGCCTTACTATAATTTCAAAATTGAAATGTCATAGCCGTGTTCCATATCAAATTGAAGATAATTGAATTCAGAATAAATTAAAACACTAATTTGGGCTCTGTACAGATTAAATGGTTTTCGAGCGATGGCTGTTAGAAGACTACTGAATGATTAAAAATAAATATATTTTGCAAGAGTCTCGCAAGACTCGTATGCAAATGCAAGACCAATACCAAGACCAAGCTTGCAAGAACAAGACAAATACAAAGACCACCCCGGTCTCGTCTTGGTCTTGCAAATGCTCATCACTTGTCAACAGGCGTACTATTGAATGGAGACCAATGACATCGAGAGAATAATAACAGTAGGTGTGCTTACTCCTTGTTTCATATAACTTGGCCACTGGCTACATAGTAATTCTATACAAAAAGTGTGACAAGACGGATGAAACGAAATGTAGTTTTCTTCTCGTGCATTTGGTTGGAATATTTACATACTCACTGTTGTATTGGCGTGGATTAACGTTAGCAGAAGATATACTTTTATGTCAACAGTACTGACGTGTTAAATAAGAAGTATAAGAACCACTGTTGAAGATTGATTGTTGACCATTATTGTCACAGCTTTACTTGATTCATTCATAAGAATAATTCTATCTCAGGAAGTAATTTCAATATATGTATATAGGATGAGAATGTTTCAACATTTTGGTTCGCTTCAGCCCCTCATGTAGATGTGATCTTGATTAAAATAAAAAATAGACAATAGTGCGAATTGATGTCAGTCCGCTACTGCACTGTGTGGGCCTGTATTTTGTTAGTTTGTTATTGTTAAGTAAATAAAATGTTACAATTTGTTGTGGGTATGTTGCTTAGTGCATAATTTTTGTTTTGTAGGTTATTGTATTTAAATATAATATTGTAATATGTAAATGATCTACATGATCGTATATTAATGAATAAATAAATAAATATAATTATAGTAATTAAATTTATATATGTACCGAAGGTTCAGTGTGGCAATCCATTGATAATCTCAAGTCACCTGCTTTTGTATGTTAGAATAAATTATTACTTATCGCTAAACTATAATAATATGCAAGTATTTTTCATTCAGAAATATCTGCATGCAAAGAATCGTGTAATTTATTATTTATCTGTGCATCTATGTGCATGTGCATCTATATTATATATACCATCTTCTTCTTCTTCTTTCTCAGCCGTTTTAATTTCAATGCTAGACATATAGGCCTCCCCTTTGACTTTCCACATATCCCTATCCTGGGCATGCTGCATCCACTGGCTTCCTGCGATTCGCCTCACATCTTCAGACCATTTTCCCTGAGGTCTTCCTACGCTCCTTTTGCTTGTTCTAGGTTGCCACTGGAGAATAGTTTTGGTCCATCTAGAATCGGAGCGTCTGGCAACTTATCCTGCCCAACTCTATTTTAAGGCAGCTGCTATTTCTACCACGTCGGTGACCTTGGATTTCTCTCGTATCCACTCATTTGTCTGTCTATCTCTCAACGAAATACCCAGCGTTTTCCTCTCCATGGCTCTTTGTGTTACTAGCAGTTTTTGCGTGATTCCATACTTTTTGTATTAGGCCGAGATTACATAGAGTGCTTAAAAATCCGGGATACCGTGCAAAAAAAAACAAATATTTGTAAGTAAATAATTAAAGCGTAAGTATAAAAGAAGGATCAGTAGGATGGAGTATTTAAAAATATCTCCTAGACTTCGAGTCACTTCGAACAAGGAGTTACTAAAATAACATAAGTAATAAATATATATATATATATGTATGTGCCTGATGTCCGCTGTTTAACATCATGCAATATTGGGATTTCCCTACTGCCATGGGATATTATTAAACGTAAATTATTTTAATGTAGAGAATTTCCCATGACCTCTTTAATTCCAGTTTGTTTAACATCTCATGTATAACAATCTCAAAAGGTGTAACAACAACACCATCCAAGTATACCTACACACCTATAGGTGTCTTATCCAATAAACATAATAAAATATGACTAATTTAATGTCTATAATGCCTTTGATAGGTATGGTACCTACTGTAAGCCGGGAATAATTTTTTTATTGCATTATGTCAATTCAGGCCTATTATTTTATCATTCTGAATCAAAAAGGTTACTTGGGGGAATCGTATTCTGAGGACCCTTTGCTACTGGACTAGGTACATATGTACCTATTCCTTACATAATTGAGAAGAAGAACGAAGTTCTAACTAGCAAAACCAAAATTTTGATGAAAATGAGATCGATCGAGATCGAAGTATCAAATACTCTTTTACACGCAGATGGAACCTTATTAGTTCCGTTTTAACAAAACTACCCTTAGATACCCTTGCAGAAAAGAATTCCGCAAAAAATAAATCAACGTCAATATTTCGTGAATTCTTTTAAAAAGTATCATTTAATTTCGATCATCATTTAACAAATGACTCTCTAATAAAAATACCCCCCCATAACATTGTGTACTCTAATTTGGCGATACGTCTTACTTAGAGTATTTTTGTCAATTGTAGTCATGAAACATTTTTGGACAAAAAGAAAAATTTCAATATTCGCTAGTTATGTACCTTGTTATTGTCACATTATGATTTTCCGAAATGAAAAAATGCACCAATGGCAAAATACCATACAATACATCGTTTGGATGATTTCATATTGGATTTAAACTTTCGCTTTGGGCATAATTTTCACTTTGACATTGGTTCAGGTTTTGCATTATTGTGATACATCAATGGTATTAATTTTTCATTGTTTTAAAATATCAAAGCTGCAGGTAAAGGTTGCAAGTAGTAGATAGACATAGATACTAGGTAGGTAGTGTAGGTACACTGTACATCTATATAATTAAGTCTGATTTTTGTAAATGTTCGCATAACTCCCGCATTTTACGGTGGATTGCTGCTAAAATTTAGAATAACCTTTGCGATAACATAGGCTAACGTCGACGGTTATTGGAGAAAAAGCTTTTCCTAGGAGATGCCATGATGATGAGGCGATCCAAGGGTTGTGTGGGGTACAGAATGGTATCGTATGAAAGGACGTTGGAAAAGAAATTCAGATCTTAAGTCACATTTTGTCCAGCTCAAGCCTATAAAGTATGCCAGGTTGGTTTGTTAAATTTTCCGTCGCAAAACACAGGTTACTCAGCTAGGGCCTATAATAACAAGGAATATTGCAACACAGAAAATTTACAATAGTTTCTAACTAAATATTTGTGGTTTTCGAACAATCAATTGAAATATATACCTTGGAGCTGGAAGTTTAGATATTGAATCCACAAAGTCGCTAGAAGAAGCTGAAATTTCAAAATAAACCGCGAACGAAACCGCACTCGACAAGCGATTGAAATGCAGGAAATGTTTTAGTAGGGCTCCAAACATTATAGTATAGTGACAACATAATACTCTGCTGATTGTATATTAAGTAAAAAAATTTAAGGGTTCTCATCATCAATGGCTCTACAACCCGTTATGAGCCTTGGCCTCATCCAGCATTCGCCTCCATCTCCCTCTATCTTGGCATGAACTCCTCCAGTCCCTAATGCCAACTGCATCCACATCCTTCTGTACTCCATCCATCCAACGGAGTTTGGGTCTTCCAACACTACGCCTACCTTGTGGCCTTGTATGGAGGATTTTCTTTGGCACTCTTTCCTCATTCATTCTCTCCACGTGCCCAGCCCACCTCATTAAATTTAAGGGTTCTAGAATGCAAAAATTTAAAAACTAATACTACGATAATTTTATACACTAACTTAAATTCTTATATCCTAAAACCACGTCCCTTAAGGGATTGGCAGAGACAACAGATCGACAGACTTTCTTATACATACTTACACACATTAATTCTCTCACCTTCATGCAATTTGTAATTCATTCTCTACAATTCCGTTTACTTAAAACGCATCCGTTCTTAATCGACATGCTGAAGACATAACTAGAAACATATTAAATTAGTCGCCTTTTTTAAATAAACAAAAATCTGTGAAATACTACTACTCTGCTAAAACCTACTGAATATAATTTTGTGTTTTCTGATTATAAACTTCTAGCAAGAACCTTAGGGGTAAAATCACTATCATCTATCTCTTCAGACCGTATCCCTTGCGGAGTAGACAAAACATTTTCCTCGACATGTCACGTCGTCCTTCAATGTCACGCGACTTACGAGTATTTAGAAATATGTATTTTAAGAATATTGAATGATGATAATCTTAAAGACCGATATAGAGTAAAGCGCTATAATAACATGGGTACTTAGAGGATATATAATCTAACATCCTACTGATTTTCTCATACGTTATTGAAGTTCTCGGAAATTCAGTCGAATTTATTCCATTTCGTTGATCCGGTAACCTCTAATCATAAATTTTCAATTGCCCGCGCAAGTGGAATGCCGTTTTGAACTCAATATTATCATAATAACATAAAGCGTACAATAATGCCACCAGGACTTTATTTCATGTAATCACCTAAGTATTTCTAACTAGACTCGAACTAAACTCTGTCTCATAACAGATTGAAAAGCATGCATTAGCACATTAGAATATCACACCTTTTTAACTGAAACGTATAAACACTTGTATATCAACGAGGTAACCGAGCATAGACCGTGCTCTACTGATATTTTAAACATTTCACTAAATAAAAATGTAGGCACCTATACCTATTGTAGCACAGAAACTTTATTTTTCTTTTTTTTACGGCTCTTATAGGATACTCGAAAAAGTATCGAAAATAATGGGAATCAATTCTGCAACACGAGAGTTTTTTTAGTTTTTAATACGAGTACCTACCACTCCTATACGAAGGGTCAATCGTGAAATTAATATAGACGAGAATAATTTCAGAATCGCAATACTCTGTATATGGGAAAATCTATTACTATCAAATTCGGCTTATACTTGTAGTCTGAGTAAAAGCAAACTTAGGCAGAGTTGAATAACGGTTACTACTACTTGGTAGGTGCCTACCTACTTTAGCATTTGGTAAAGTTTTGTTACCAAAGTCTACTACTTTACTTTCCTACTACGCTAAGTCTGCGATGCTCATCGTCTCCATTGCCGTCGTAAAGAAAACTGCAAGGCGAGAGGGAATTCAAGTGATCGCGAGAGATTTGTGCATGAAACTCTAAAACTACTCGTAAACTACTAAAGAGATGGTGTATGTGTCTTATATGGCTTTCCGTACACATTCTCCTATGTAAGTGAAATGCATGAATTTTAGACAAATTGAAAATTCATTGTTAATTTATAAAGTTTTCTTATACTCAGGGTGCTCACTATAGGATAGATAGCTATCTTATACCTACACATCGCTATAATTTCATGTATTATTATAATCTGATTATTCGATATAACCGAGTTTTAACACCTATTAAGGCTGTTGGCCCAAATGTCACGATAAAATTTAAAACAAGCGCTTTTTTTCTTTTTGGGGTTGATTTCACTTCGTTCAAAAAACCTTTTACGGTCCTTCCGTAGACAAAAGTTTAATGTGTAGACTTGTTTTTCGGGTATAATCGTGTGAAGATCTGGTGATCCGACGTTTCGGCGAACGTACTGCCGCCATGGTCACGGATTGTGACAATCCGTGACCATGGCGGCAGTACGTTCGCCGAAACGTCGGATCACCAGATCTTCACACGATTATACCCGAAAAACAAGTCTACATATGGATCATCGTGAAAACCTGCAACTACTAAAAGTTTAATGTATCTGCCTATTTTTTTCCAAAGCATATTTAGTAAGGTTGTCGAGACCTAAAATATCTCCCGCCGTTTCTGATTTTTTTTTTGATATGTCGATATGCCTACTCTTAATTGTGCCTAGTTTTAATTAATCATATCTTGTCATATTTTCTACGTCAAGGAAGTAGTTAATTACAATAATTAGGTGCATCAACGATACCCAGTGAATGAGACATTAATTTGCCTAGATAGTAACATCATTCACTAATTTTCTTCCAGTTCATCTTTCTGCATTCACCGACATCCGCTGCTACGCGATGGGGCGGTATTTGAACTATCGAACTTTACGAAAAACCGCCCTTTTTTAGGTATGCAACTACTGTTTAACATTAAAAAAAATACTGGTTATCATATTTTTTTCAGTACTAGGTACTACACTATTTCAATATAATAAAATGCTTTTACTCAAATATAAATCTTCAGCATATCCCAAATTGTCTAACCATGTTACCTTGTAGGTAGGTACAAAACGATTATTCGCATTCCAAAGAGGTGGAGGTAGAAAATATGTTAGGAATAATCGTTTTCATAGGCTTCCAAGTCCCACGGGCAAGAGGCTTCTAGGCTGAGCTATTAAGGGAAAATGACGCGGTTGTAAAAACTAAGGGTACGCAATAAACAAAAATGGGGCTAGCATTGTGAGCTACGTGCCTCAATGCCGCACAGGGCCGATTCAATAATAGTTGTGGTCAATATACCTAATAGACCAGGCGCTGTGAGGCTTTTCGTATACTTAATATGAGCACCGAATTCCATCAATTGATTATTGTTGAAGATAGGCTAAGGAACAAGGATCCATTTCTTGCCACTCAATTTTCCGGTCCATTTTTTTTTTACACCCCCTCAAAGTTTGTCGATGGAGTCATTTTAATGATTATTTCAGTCTTAATTTTTAGTTTATTATAATTGAAATGTTACGTTGGGTTATTAAGTGAAATAATAAAATTTAAATAAAAAAAATAAAAAAAGCCTTTGTTATAAATAAAATATTTTTTTTTTTTTTTTTTTTTTAAACGGCAATCCACCCGTCAACGAGTGACTTATGCCATACACGATATTCTATTATGCTACAAGTTTAAAAGATTTAAATCGGGGCAACATCCTATTACATTATCAATAATATACTCACACTCTCCTGTCATTATGTTTAAGGCAGTTGACAATGCTGTGGTATATACGAGGAGAGTTTGTGGATAATAAGTATTCGATACTCAAAGGAAAAGTCGTACAATGTTCCTTAATCTCCTCCAGAAACAGAGAGTTATCAATTAACGGACAGTTGAAAAATACATGATTGAGGGATTCCTCTTCCTCTCCACACTCGCACATGGGGGAAGCAAACACTTTGATTCTGTGCAGATGAACTGCCACACAGCAGTGGCCGATTCTCATTCTACACACTTGAGATATCTCCACTTTCTTATACGCATTTCTTTCATACCAAGGCCTTCCGGGAAACTCTGACTGTATACGTCTATAATGGGATCCGGCAATCGATTCTCTCCAAGCGACTTCCCAGCTTTTGTTTATTTCCTTAATTATAACTAGTTTTCTGTCGTTGAAGCTCGGACTGAGAGTGGGTATGGTATATCCCGAGTCACAGGCCTCCTTGGCCAGGCAATCCACAATTTCGTTTCCCTTTATTCCAACATGAGATGGTATCCAGGCCACAACTATTTCAATATTACGATTTTTTGCGATATAAAATAGGTGCTTTATCGATGAATATAAATCGTCCAAAGGACAAGCCTTGCCGTTATTCATAAGTCTTTTGACCAAACTAAGTGAATCTGTCAGAATAATAGATTGTGGGATAGATCTGTTTATTACTTCCGTTAATGCTTCTCTCAGAGCGACGCATTCGGCCGAGAAGATTGAAAATTCACATGACAATTTAACTTTTTTTTCCACTCGCAAGGAGGGAATAATGAACGAGGCGCCACATCTATCCTGATACTTTGAACCATCGGTAAAAATTTGGATGTGGTTTGGCCATCTGGACTCCATTTCTGAGCAAAATTTTTGATTCACGAAGGAGGGGTCAGTCCACTTTATAGATCTGTCTAATCCTAGTCCTACGGACTCGAGAATAGTTGGAATAGCCACTGCTGCATTGAATGAAATTGAGAAGAGAGGAGGGACAGCGTTAGAAGAGATGGTAAAGTTTGCATTGAAATATGAGAGACATTTTACCAAAGTAGGCGGGGCTTTGTTACGCCAGAATCGATGTTCATTACATAAAATGAGAAGACGATTAAGAATAGCTTTAATTGGATGAGTTGGGTTGTTTATTCGTTTTATAAGATAATTGTAAGAGAGATATTCTCTCCGAAGCGATAGAGGCATTTGGTTGCACTCCATCTGTAGAGAAACGATGGGTGAAGAACGCATCGCACCCAGAATAAGACGAAGGCACTTGGACTGAATTCTCTCTAACTTAAGAGTAAGATAATTTGGTAAGGGCTCCAAGACGATAGAAGCGTAATCTAGGTGACTTCTTACAAGGGCATTATACAGAAGTTTCATTGTTGAAGGGTGGGATCCCCACCATACTCTCGATATAGATCGAAGAACATTAATTCCCTTTTCACATTTTTTAATTACGTGCTCAATATGTATGTTCCAAGACAATTTTCTCTGTAAGAAGACGCCGAGGAACCTTACATGATCCTGAATCGGAATTTCAGAGTTATCAATTACGACTGAAATATCAGGGATTTTATGTTTTCTGGAGAAGATCACAATTTGGCTTTTGGAAGGGGAAAGGTCCAAACCATTGTGTTCGGTCCATGATTTCATTGCTAGAATGGCTCTTTTTAAATTAAATACAGCAGTGGTGATGGACTTGTGACTACAGTACAAAACGAAGTCGTCCGCATATTGTAGGATCTGGCAGTTAGATGGGATAAATATTTGAATATCAACGGTGTATATGTTAAACAATATAGGACTTAGGACTGATCCCTGTGGAAGGCCTTTGTAAATAGTTCTTGTATATGTTCCAGAAGAATCCTGAACCACGATCTGTCTTTCGCATAATATATTAAAGATCAGCCTGGTAATCGAGCACGGAATGTTTAGATCTAGTAATTTGTTTTGAAGAGTAGGAAGTAAAACATTATCATACGCGCTTGCGATATCCAAAAAAGCCGATGCAACCGTTGACCCCTTGGTATGGGCCAAGCGTACGTCAGATACGAGTGTTGAGATATTGTCCATACATGAATATGTCCTGCGAAAGCCGAACTGCCATGGTGGGGCCAAAGAATTACCCTCCATATGCCACTCCAGTCTTAACTTCAACATTCGTTCCAGAATTTTAACGAAACACGAAGAGAGAGCTATAGGTCGATATGATGAACTTAGATCAGGATCTTTTCCTGGTTTCGGGATAGGAACGATCAGTTGTCTTC
This sequence comes from Ceraclea dissimilis, assembly GCA_963576895.1. NCBI lineage: Eukaryota > Metazoa > Arthropoda > Insecta > Trichoptera > Leptoceridae > Ceraclea > Ceraclea dissimilis. Next base: position 6,651,983 of record OY756360.1, read on the forward strand.
GCCACTCTGGTGGAACTGACCCAGATTTTAAAACTGAGTTATATAATTTCAATAGTAATGACAAAAGTCTTTCTGGAGCGTTGCGGAAGAAGGAGTAAGGAATATCATCTATACCAGGGGATGAGTCTCCAGCGGATTTAATAGCCGCTAGAAGTTCGTCATAGCTAAAAGGTGATTCTATTTCTGATATTCCAAGAGGTAGAGATGCTGGAGATGGTAATTCCCGGATATGTGGCACGTAGGGAGGTGCCAATCTGTCCACGAACCCATCGAGCCATAATTTATGCTGAGAGTGACTCACGACTGAAGACAATGATCTACGAAATCTTTTTATGGATTCCCAGACACTACCGATAGGAGCAGCAGGGGACAGTGACTCGCAAAAATTCTTCCAACCTTGTCTTTTCTTTCTTCTTAGAGTTCGTTTCGCATTAGCTTGCGCCTTCTTGACATTCAAGTAATTCGTCTGGTTCATATCTCTTCTGTAAGTTCTCATTGCTTCTTTTCTTTTGACTATAACCTCAGAGCACTCCTCATCCCACCATGGAGGGGAGTTGGCTACTTTAAAACCTGGTCTTTTCTTTGGAATCGAAACATCTGCGGAGCGTTTAAAAATTGAACATATGACTTCAGGTAATTCATTGATTGAGTTTTGGGATTCGTTTAGAGACAGATTATCCAATTCCTCCTCAACTTGCGCCCCAAAGAGGCTCCAATCTGCTCGTTTGGTATTGTAGCCCCTAACTTGACTCCAGCGAGAGGTTAATTTTTCAATATTCCTATCAACAATCATAATAATTGGATAGTGGTTACTAGAGTGGGAGTCCTCTAGGACTGACCATTGAGAGAGTGGAGCAAGGTCGGGAGTACATATAGATAAATCCACTGCGCTAGGTTGTTGATTGGGTAGAGGAACAAGAGTGGGGGAACCGTCGTTCAGAATACACAAATTGTTATCGTCAACAAATTCCAGCACTCGATTGCCGTAAGAATCATTGCGCTGATTACCCCAGGAAGTGGAATGAGCGTTAAAATCGCCAAGAATATAATAGGGATGGGTAAATAGAGGCAAGATTGAATTCCAGTAATTCAGATCGATTGTTGTTCTCGGTGGGATATACACTGATACGAAGATCGTATTCGATATTAAGGCTGCAACAATTTGAAAATTATTATTTTGAGGAAGGGGGATTTGAGATACAGGGAGGTTAGAAGAGATTAGTAAGGCGGCACCAGCATAGCCGTCTGCGCGATCATCGCGCAAAAATGAATATCCTGGGACTCTAAACTCGGAGCCAGGATCGAACCATGTCTCAGAGATAGCCGCAATTGATACTTTATAAGAATTAAGGATATGAAGAAGTTCGATTTTATGTGCAACAGCGCTCCTGCTGTTCCACTGAAGTACGGTTAATTTGTTACTTAGATTGATAGGGGCCATTTTGAATAATTAAATTTTGTAACAAAGGAATAATTGATGCAGCGTTGGACGGTAGGCTAGATGAGGACAAAATTTGTAGGAGAAGTTAAGTAATTAAATTTATGGTGGATTGAATATCACTCGAAGGTTCGGAATAAGAAGTAGGTACATCCAATGAATTAGACGGACCTGGGAGAGCACATCCATTTTTTGAGTGTGGGATCTCACCGTTTGTGTAAAAAAGTTGTGCGTTATGGTTTTTCAAATCGATGGATGGTGTCGTTGGAGGAGATTTACGAGGAGAGCGTGACCTTGGACGAGAGTAACTGACTACGACAGGGGTTGAAGCAGTTTTTTCGGCATAGCTTGCAATAGCAGGAGGGTGAATAATAGACGCTTGCTTATATGAAATGTTATCCATCGCCATTGAGTGTTTGATGTTTTTCTGCCTCGTAAACTCAGGGCAGTTTAAGTCTGACGCTGCATGTTTGCCCTTACAATTTACACAGGACCGACTAACTGTTAAGCATGTTTCGCTAGCGTGAGAGTCTCCACATTTATAGCAACGAGGTGTGGAACGGCACATATTCTTCGTATGCCCGTATCTGCAGCAGTTGTAACACAATATAGTAGGGAATATGTACTGTTCCACTTTTAGTGAGTTGTGGTAGAAGTAAACATTTTGAGGGAGGGTTTGTCCCTCAAACATTACCACTACGGAGCGTGAAGGTTTCCACACTGGTGATCCAGTCGTGGAATCCTTATAATTTAACCTTCGCACTTTTAACACTTTCATATTCCCAGGAACGGCCAGATTAGCGCATATCTCTTCCACCTCGAAGTCCGTGGAGATATTTCTAATTAAACCCATTTTTGTAACCTTAAATGAAGGCACATAAGCTTTTAAATTATTTTCAATTATGAAAGTAGAAGAAATAAAGTTATTTGCTGAAGCAGGTGAATTAAATTTTATAGAGATTTTGTTGCGGCCCTCTGCTTGCACTCCACCCAGGGAAATTCCATCGACCTTATTTTTAAACAATATACTGCCAAAGGTCATAGAATGTAGCGGCTTTGCCTCTACATTGCTCTGTACGAAGACGATGTACGGTCCTGGAGAACTATTACTATATTTTAGCGAGTCAGCAATCGGATTGGGTCTTGGATTCTTAAGTGCGGAGGGGTCCTCCGCCGACACATCACACGGCCTCCCCCGTTTTCTGGGGTCGGGGGGTTCCAACGAACCCTCCATCGCCCCCGCCACTCAGCCGTCGTACAAAACTAATAATATAAAATATAAAACGGTAATATAAAAAAAGAAAAAAATTAAAATAAAATGGAAAAACAAAAATAGGGGATACCAATCACCCTTAATGATTTTTAAAATACGAAAATAATAATGTTGATTCCAACTTGTATATTCTTGTAAGAAACACAAAACACTACTACGATACGACAACACGATGCACGTGTTCACTGTAAGAACAACCTAGCGGGAATGTAAATAAAATAATATAAATATGAAAATGATAGATTCCATTGTACCATCATTCAGGTGTCCTAGTTGAGGCGGCAAGATGTGAGGACGGGCAACTATGATCGGATTCTTATTCCTGAGACCCCAAATAATAAAAAACAACATCTTGCCGATAACAGTAGTGGTCCCCTCTAGTCCCTTCCCCTCCCTTTTTCATCCCCTATGGTAATTGTAAATAAATAAGTAGTTTTTATAGAGACCCCATATTCTGGTGGTCGTGAAATTTTGGTATGTTGCATAGGTTGATACGATATTGAATAATCCAATTTTGTACGATTTTCCTCCCGCCGCCCCCTCCGCCACCCTTAAAAAACCTCATTAAATCGCACTGTTTATATTATGCGATATAACTTCGTTGTTTCGCATTTTTGGCCAAAATAATTATTTGCTCTTTTGTTAAGCATAAAATATTCTAAAAATTGTTTATAATTTTTTTTTTCTCTAAAGTAAATAGCAGCGGTGCCATCATGCTCCAAAACTGGCCAATTCTTAGATTTATTCAAATTTGAGTTTCTAACCGTTTTACGCTATGATAACTTCGCTATGGTTCGTTTTAGCTTAAGTCCTCATAACTAATCTTAGAGATAATTAGATTATCTTCAAAATTCATATACTAAGGTCCGTATAATGTTGAAAATAACAGAGTAGGAATAGATTTAAGAAAAAATGAAATAGTGGTTTTGTCATTTCTTCATACATTTTCGAATGTTCTTCATACATTTTCAAAGAACGTTCGAAAATGTATGGAAATAGTTGATGAAATTAGAAAATGTATGAAATCCCCATTTTGTTTTCTCCTAAATCCATCCCTACTCCGTTATTTTCAGCGTTATACGGATCTTAATATATGAATTTTGAAGATAATTAAATTATCTCTAAGATTAGTTATGAGGACTTAAGCTAAAACAAACCATACCGAAGTTATAATAGTGCAAAACGCAAAGAAACTCAAAATAGAATAAATCTAAAAATTGGTCAGTTTTGGAGCTTGATGGCTCCGCTGCTATTTACTTTAGAGCAATTTGTTTTATAAACAATTTTTAGAATATTTTATGCTTAACAAAAGAGCAAATATTTATTTTGTCCAAAAATGCGAAACAACGAAGTTATATCGCATAATATAAACAGTGCGATTTAATGAGGTTTTCTAAGGGTGGCGGAGGGGGCGGCGGGAGGAAAATCGTACAAAATTGGATTATTCAATATCGTATCAACCTATGCAACATACCAAAATTTCACGACCACCAGAATATGGAGTCTTTATAAAAACTACTTGCTTGTTTACAATTACCATAGGGGATGAAAAAGGGAGGGGAAGGGACTAGAGGGGACCACTGCAGTTATCGGCAAGATATTGTTTTTTTATTATTTGGGGTCTCAGGAATAAGAATCCGATCATAGTTGCCCGTCCTCACATCTTGCCGCCTCAACTAGGACACCTGAATGATGGTACAATGGAATCTATCATTTAAATATTTATATTATTTTATTAATAACAAAGGCTTTTTTTATTTTTTTTATTTTTATTATATTATTTCACTTAATAACCCAACGTCACATTCCAATTATAAAAAACTAAAAATTAAGACTGAAATAATCATTAAAATGACTCCAAAGCATTTACCCCATCGACAAACTTTGAGGGGGTGTAAAAAAAAATTGGACCGGAAAATTGAGTGGCAAGAAACGGATCCCTGTTCCTTGACTTATCCTCAACAATAATCAATTGATGGAATTCGGTGCTCATATTAAGTATACAAAAAGCATCACAGCGCCTGGTCTATAATATAAAACGTAATATATAGATTTATGTTTATTTCCAAATATGAGACACGATCTAAAAATTTAATAAAATATAATATACCTATTGCAATTAACTCCAATTTTTATTTATCGTATGGACGACATCACGCGTCTAAATATTATCATTAAATTGTCGTGAGACAGTTAGTTGAAGTACAAGCCTGAAGCAGGTCTCGGATGAATCGCGCCAGTGATGGTGTATTTCTCACATGACGACCTTCAGGACTTCCGGACCAAACAAACTGTACCTACAGTTCATTCATTCATTTCCGGGTCCTAGCTTCTCCACACTACGCCACCCCACTCCAGAAATTGGCAGTCATTACGGCATTGTCAGTGACCATCATCAGGTCCCTCGCATCACACCTAAGTGGCATGTCTCGTCATACGAAGAGGTGCTCGCTCGACAGTCTGGGTCTCGCTGCAATCGCAACCTACAGTTGGTTGTGTTGTATAGTAGATAAGTCTGAGCTCGTTTTTTAGCCTCATGATTTATTTCCCTAGTGTTATAACAACAATTGTAGTCAAAAAAGATTCGCCTCTTGGTAACTGTGATGATTTTCCTACATACACGTATTATTTGATTCCTTTACTAGTTTGAAGATTTTTCATGCGTTTTATGTTATCCGGGTATTATAATTTGTTTTTTTTTCCAAGCAATAACCCTAAAAGTTTATTGCTGTCATTTACACCTACAATCTCAAAGTGCACTCAGTTTATAGAAAACTAGAGAGTTTGGTTGGAATAGAATTAACTAAATTAGAAAATGCGAATACGAGTTCTATTATACAAAAGAGAAGCAATCTGAAATTCACTTTAAATGTAAAACACTCAAGATCTTTCTTGAATTGTCCTCGATTGTATAATTTTTAAAGCCCTTTGTGTTTCTGAGTCAATATGATACAATGAATTGACGTACCATCATCAAAAGTGCATGGGGTCTTTAAAATTATATACAAAGACTGTGTATAAAAGTAGGATATGGTAGTCACAAATACAAAAGATAATAAATTATTCAAATATTTTAGGTAGATTTCCAAAAGGAACTCTACCTATTCGTTTTTCCCGTGATGTCGCAGAATTGAAAAATTTCTACTCAGTATCACTAATTAGAACCAGGAGAACCCGAATCCGACCTTGGTTTAAAAGTTTATATATATAAGCCATATATATATATGTCCCTTTTCTTGTGCGCACGTTTGCAGCCAAACTATGCGTCGCAGAAACGTGAAACTTGGGTGGTAGATTTTTGGTAAGTGGTAGATGAACTGATAGGAGATTGGGTGAAATCCATTAAGAGGAAGGTTCACTTTTTAAGGCTTTAAATTCAAAAACAATCATTCTTAGGGGATCCAATGATTGTGAGGGTCTGTGTCTGGTATCGTATGAAAGGTTATTAAATAAGGAATACAGATCAAAAGTCAGATTTTGTCTAGCTCAATTCCTCGGACTACACTGATCGATCGAAAGATCTAGTTAAGTAGTTACCGCATAGGTACTTGCGTGTTTGTTGTTTTAGAAATGTGCTTCACGATACGAGAAGAACTCACATCGTTTTTTCAAATTTTTAGTGCTTAGGTACCGGTACCAATCCATATTATGTGTGGAATGAAAATAATTTGATTATTGGATTAGGTACTTCCTTTGATTATTGAAGTACTTAATCAAATATTTTTTCGTCATACGGTACTTCGATAATCAAAGAATAAACTACATCCATACTACTTCATCACTTCGCTGGTTTATTTGCTGATGATATTGTGATTGTTTTTATTGTACAGATGTACTCTTAAAATTAATAAAATTAATAAATCACTTGAAATCTACCTATGCCTGTGGCGTGCCAAAGGAATTTTTTTAATATCACAACTCTCACTTTGTGACAAACATCGGATTTTCTACATGTCGTAGTTGAAATAACATGTAGTAGTTATCTCGACGGATGTACAGCACAGGATGGACTTTCCATGAGGCTTATCGTCGACTAGTTGAATGCGATAACTTTACACTTACGTAACATTTAACAATTACAGTTCATCATGACACAGCGGGTAGAGTACGGGCGTTGTTCGAATCCCGGCCGCGGCAGATGGATGACTTGCAACTGTGAATGTTATTATGTGCGAAGTGATCACATTAAACCAGCCGATGATTAATCATAAGCCTGATTGAAAATTCATCCTTTGCTGTACATCCGTTGAGATAACTAGGTACCTATTTGATAATTATTACTATAATCTCATAGAGTCCAGCAAAGAGGTCCACATTATCAATTTCCATTTCTTCGAAATTCGTAATCATTGCTGGTAATCTCATAGTTGGCTGGTATAGGTACTAATTAGGTACCAACTAGCAGGGGCGTTGCCAGGAATTCCTTTCGAAGGGGGTGTTCAGGTTCTGGACCAGAGACAATAAATAACAACCATGGACGTCCCCAGCTTCGAAGCTAGGGGGGACAACTAAAATTTTGATATTATCAAATGGAATGAAAAGCAGTTAATAGCCGCAGGCAAAATTTTTCATAAAACATATAAGGAGGTAGATAAAAAAAAGAATCCTTTTAAAGTCCAATTATTTTTTTTAACAAACCTCCTGTCTATATTATATCAGCGCTGCAGTCGATTTTTTTTTCAAAATGGTTAAATTGATGAACCTGATTGTCTTTCAGTATTATCATCTTGATATATTTCTGGGATACAACATGATAAACAGCTAGCGCCGTAAGCGAAAATTTTGTCATAAAACATAAGGGGATATCGAAAACAGAATCGTTTGAAAGTTTACTTTATTTTTCGTAAAAAAATACCCTCACTGTAATTATATTACAGCCGCAGGCAAAAAAATGAATCAATCTTTCTGTGATTTAATGGATTATCACAATAGGTATCTAATAATATTAAAAATTCATGACATGATGAAAAAACAATGTGGCTATAAAATGATTCTTTTCACCTATGTGTAAAACTATGGGTTGGCAGAGGAATTTCGGGGGGGGGGGTTCAACCCCCCATACCCTCGCCCCCACCTGCGTAAGCCCATGCGGCAACTAGATAGGTTACTACGCGTTATTAATTTATCAAATTTATTTTTCAGATTCTGGTGATCGAAGTTTTCCCGTTATTGTAATATTGGGTAAGAAGTCATTATTATTTAGTTATTTACCAAGTATTTAAAAAATCATGTTCATTCAGTTGATCTTAAACACGTTAAACTACTCGTATATAAGAATATAGTCTTCTTCATGAGAAATTTTGCCCAACATATGTATACATGCAGCGGCTATATCTATAAACTTCGTTACGCATCTTTTAAGTTATTTATTCAATTTCTAGTGAAAGATATTTTTTTTTATTTATCAACGGCGTGAGCCTTTTACCCAAATTATGGTTACAATAATCAAAGGTAACAATGTTTACATCATGTTATTAAAATCAACAATACAACAAAGGTTGAAAGAAAGAAAAAATAAACATGACATATTATTCACCCACAAGCACACACACATGAAGAAAAATGTAAAATAAGATAAACCAAGTGAACCGAAGCATGATAGACAGATAATCAGAAACAAAATGCTAGGTATAATGTTCCCTTAAACCCAGAAAAAAGCATTCATTCTCCGCTTCAGTGCAGGAACCTGCACAGTGCACATCACACAATAGGCATAATAACTTTGGAAAATTTATCCGCTCTATAACGAAAGTACACAAATGTTTAGGAAGTGTGTGATAATATGGGTGTGCATGTATAGTAGGTACCTACTTCACTGCATCTAATACTATGATATTGATGTACATTTATCACTGCAATATAAAAGGTCGATTTAAATCTAACTATCGTCTTGATGGTTGAATTTACGGGAAAGTATACGTAGGAGTGTGTATGTATGTATGTATAATATGTTTATACACCATCTCTAAAGATGGCAGTAATGAAGGTCGTTTATCACATGAGGAGATAACTATAACAGTTTGAATGGAAAGCGAGAAAAGCGTCGGATTCCGAATAAACAGACTGTATATAAGTATAAACATGTAGATATGTACCTGTTTTAGTACTAGCTAGAGAAAGGCTTGGAGTTTGAGGTTGATACTTGCCAAATATTTAACGAAGTTCTTATGTGTTGATGTCGTAAAATGGCATTGCTTATAGGTGACGGAAAATATACTCTGCGCTTATCGTGATAGCCAAGCGAATGAGATTTTCAATAGAGGCGCGTATAATATTCTCGAGCAATCTATGAAAATATATTACACCAGCTCTCTATTTGTGAAAATACGACTCTAATTTTTCTATGGCGGATAGGTAGGAACTAAACTCGTACCTATACTACCTAACTTCTTCTTTTCAGTCCCTTTCCCTCCATGCTGGATATAGGCCTCTTCCTGTCTCTTTCACAATTCTGTTTCAAACGTTCTGCCTCCACCCATGACCCACCAACTCGACAATGTCATCGACCCATATTTTTTGTGGTCTTCACACACTTTTATTTTCAAAGGGTCTCCAGCTCAGTGTTCTGGGGGTCCATCCACTTGCCACATGACCTGCGCGCTGCCGTTTTAGTGTCCCTGCTCTCTCCGCAATGTCTGAGACCCTTGACCGTCATCTTATATCTTCATTTCTTATCCGGTCTCTTAAGGATACAGCTATCATTCGTCTCTCCATTGTTCGTTGAGTCCATTTTAGTTTGTGGACCCTTCTGGCAGTGAGCGACATGGTTTAAAGAGCGTATGTTGTCACGGGCAAAACACAGGAATTGTATACTCTAGCTTTTGGATTGTACGGGACTTCCTTGTTGTCAAATACGTGTTTCAGTTTCCTGAAAGCAACCCAGCTCAGCCCAATTCGTCTTGGTAGTTCAGCGGTCTGATTTTCTTTAGCCAATTCAATTTTATGTCCAAGGTAAATATACTCATCAACAGCGATAGTTGTTTTACTTCCAATGCAAATGCTGCGTGAAGTTAGACTTAAAATCTTGGTTTTGTCAATGTTCATTTCCAGACCGATTTTTCTAGAGGCCTAACGGAACTGCCTTATGAAACGTCTTAAATCATTTATTTCCAAAACTTGTTTTAGAATTTAATTAAAAATTATTATGTCTTTACAAACCATTAAAATTATTCAAAAGTAATAAATCTTAGTAAAATGTGACGTAAAATTGTATCTTCCACGACATGCACTATACATATAGGTATTTTGATCATATTATAATAGTCATCATTGAGGCAGATAAATTTATTAAATTGAATGTTGGGTTGAACATTAATTACCCACTATTGGGATCACACAAAACATAAGCACACCTAGATACCTAGATACAGGCCTCGTCCTAGTGGATCTTATTACAATAATTTTGAAGTAGACATTTATAAATAAGTTTTATAATATTTTTATTTATTATTACTATTGGAACATGCCACGATGGTATGATTGCGTACTAATGCAAGTTTACTCATAATATATGTACATACATACAACTGTTTTTGTATTGGCTATCTTATGTTTCTATCGACTATAAATAATGTAATTTTTGAAGCATTCCTTTCATAAATTTCTTATGAGTTATGACATCCGCAGTGCGAAATCAGTTTATTTTTACAACAAACATAATTTTGCTAAGCGTGCTGAAAATTGACGTCGTGCTACTAACACACTTTTGATTGATAATTAATTACTATATGCCGTATCTCACGTACCTATGAAATATTCATTTTATAAGTCCTCTACTTTCGTATACCCATCAATGAGATTGAGAATAGAGTAGCTGGTAATAGTAACCATATTTACATTACAAACCCGGACTGAGTAACATTGTTTATGTTTTGAGAAGGAATGTAAGAGAGTGTGCATATTTTGTCAACAAAGTGATTTTTATATTCGAGAGAGATAATAAACTTTTCACACCAAGAGTGTGTAGGGAAAAAGAAAAGTTTGTGAAAGCTGTCGATATTCAGTGTCACTCAGTTGATCATTTTTCATTCTGACCCAAGTCACATCTTCCGAATGACTTTTCTATTTTGTTCAGGGGCGTCCAGGTCAGTGTTTGTACACTACACATACAACATTCAAGTCACGAAATATACCCATCTTGAATCTACATACTAGGTACGTGCATGGGCGTCGCCAGCCTCGTGGCCAAGGGGGGGGGGGCAATATTTTTTTTGTGAGACATAGTGAAGGAGGTCGTGATTTGTTTATTTGAAAATGTATATAATACTTTGCACTATATAGGTATCAAGGTGTATGAAAAATGTTTTACATACAAAGTAATAAAAAACAGCGTCGCAGGTATTTTTTTTATGAAACTGGTGGATATTCATCCTAATTTTAGAAATATTTGTAACGTGATAAAAAAAATGTGTGGTAGGAATGTGATTTTTTGTGAGGTTTTATAATTTAGTGTGAAAAAATATAAACCTATTCCAATCTGTAGGAGGGCGTCTGCCCCCCCTTGGCGATGCCCATGGGTACAACATGTCTTTGATATTTTCTTTTTTCTTTGAAAAGCTGCGACATGCTTTCATATAGTTGTATCACTGAATCTTTCCTTTCAACAACAAATTGGATTGACTCGTTTGAATAATACCTGTTATTTTTTTTTTTTTTTTTTTTTTTTTTTTTTTTTTTTTTTTTTTTAATGAATCTGGGTTTATCGAAATAAACCCAAATACATCTTTGCACACTTCACAGAAAGCTTAAAAGCTTGTGTTGTGAAGTGGAGTAAGTCGGGGATTGAACCCGCGCCCACTGGATTAACAGTCGAGCGCGTTACCAACCAGGCTACCGACCACCTAATTTTATACCTACTAATTACTGTCATTACTTGTGAGTTAAATTGTAAAGGAAATCCTAGGTCCACAACAATAGTAGTAAGGTTCAAGATATGTAGTATGTGAATTAAATAGTTAGTGTACATTGTGGTGAGTATACTGAGTTGGTACAGTATACAGTACGCACATCAGTTAGTTGGTGATTGCAAAAAAAAAAAAACACCATTTCACAATCATGCTTATTTGTTTATTTACACTTTTGGTGAACAAGATACAGAGACATGTAAACATTACAGATATAAATCACAACAATATGGTGTATATCACCTATACATCTTTTTTCTAAAAAGTTTACTAGCCAATACAGTAGATTTTGTCTTTTCCTTGCCTGACAGTTTGGCCTTGAGACAACACTCTAATAAAAGAGGGGTTTAACCTTTTACCACTCTCGCCCCCCCCCCCTAAGTATCTCCTAAAATCCCTCTCCCCCCGCCGTCTGGTATAAAAAATACCTAGCAGAACACACAAGTGAATAGCGTCGCAGTAGGTGATTTTTTTTTTGAGATTTAAGCTATTTATTGCATTGCTATGTACAACGTGTACTAAAAGTTTTTTTTTTTTTACACACCTATTGTATGAAATCTGACCTCATCTTAGGACCTTCAAATCTCAGGAACATATAGATACGTTTTAATAAACATACAGTTACTTCGCGCCCTACTTTTTTGGACCACTCTACGCCCCCCAAAGGGGGCGCACCCCACCGGTTGGAGACCCGTGCTCTATAATAAGTAGGTACATATATAGTAATACAATTGCATGCACCCGTTATTAATGATGCCTAAATAGTCACATATGTACTTGCTGTACTACTAGAGGGATTGATCATTTGTTTGAATTATATACTTTATGTATGCCTACTTCACCTACCTTTATATTAGTACGATCTATATAATTATAATAAGTATGCATATACAACGTTGTGTTCATTATTAATATTAATTCTATAGGTAGGTACTCTGGTTCAGTTTCCTTGTATCGCATGCATGTATATTGTTTAATAATATTATAAGCAAGGCATTGACGCAGTGATTTCCATCAGGCAAGCAATGAAATAAATGATTAATGGTTCGAATTTGCGATAAACTAATTAATTACCAGCCTAGTTAATTAATTACGTCATGAACTATATACCTACTATACTTAATATTTTATACGGCAGAAACATATTTTGAACCTATCTACGTATTATTTATATTTTGGTATAGTAAACCAATGTAGTAGTAGGTAAGTTCTTTGTTTAACTATATACCTACTCTACAGTTCACAATATATAACGAACGCACTGACTAATATAAATTACCTATGTATCATGAAATATAGTGCACTTTGTACTTCTACCCAATCCCATGACCCGGATTGTGTGTTAGCGAACATACTGAGACTAGTATAATAGGTATCTATTGTCAAATTGTTTATTTTACCAAATCACTAGAAGGAATAAAAAGGATAGGATGTAATAGGGAGAGGAAATACAGGATAAAAAGAAATATTGTTTCAAAATTACAGATTATTAATTAATATTAAACAGTTAACATAGGTATCATCATCATCATCAGCCAGCGATTGCCCGCTGCGGGACATAGGCCTCCTCTCTCCTCCTCCACTTCTCCCGCTCCTGTGCGATTCCCATCCACTGGGGTCCAGCAAACCTCTTGTATCATCCATCCATCTGGTAGAGGTGGTCGCCCTTGTGGTCTTTTATCGCCCCTTGGTCTAGTTATTATTACGAGTATAATATTTATTAGCTCTTGCATTTCCCATATTATAGTAATTGCTCTGTATGTGGAACGCAGATAAATTTTGAATTATAAAATTGCCATAATTTTTTTTATGACTTAGAAATAAACGAAAACTTTTCAAAAAAGAGACTGTATTGTGTTTTCTATAGAGGCAAACATGGTGCTGCACTTGTAGGAAACTCAATTATAGTAAAAGAAAACACTTTATTTCACTAATGCCAAATATGTAACTTATACTCATATTTTTGATAATTCTTTTACAATAAATTATCTATTTTTCTTAATGGTTTGAAGACAATAAAGATGATAAGTTAACAGGTACAAGGGTACGTATTTATTCGTAACAAATTCAGTAAAATACCATCAAGTATGCAGATAGATAATATTACCGAGGTACCTACCAACTTCTCTTTGTATTTTGAAACAAGGAAAACACGACAAAAAACTTTGCCCTTTTTGGTTACAATTTTGTGTGTATTATAAATAATTCTCCCCTCTCTATTTGCTTGGGTATAAAATTATATTCACCACAATAGCCCCCCCCGCCTCTTACAATGGTCATGTATGTACTTGCATTGAAATTCTTCGAATTCAATACAAAATATATTAAATTCTAATAAAATTTATCTTATAATGGATCCCTCTGCCTAAACAAAATCTTGTAGAAGAGATTGTCAAACTTCTTAAGTAATCAAACATAGATAGAGATATCCATTCCTTACATACATATCTAATATAACTTGTATATGTTTCTATCCAACTAGCATTTTCCCAATCTGACCAAACGACATATAATCGAATGTTTTTTATCTTGAACGTTGACTTTTGGGTACCTGTTATAGCGTGTGTGGAATATTTTTGACAATATGTACTATTTTTCTAGGCAGCCTATTTGCGCTCGCTGTAGTTGCCTATACTTAGTGATTGTATTGTATTGTTGCTTAATTATTTTACTCATGGTGTATGACATTATTATTCATTTTATTGTATTTTTTGTTAGCATAATGCGTACCTATAGATATGATTATTATTAAAATCCTATTTTTATTTTTTTTATCTCTCTGTGCATGCTGAGGATTTCATTAAGGTCAGTATTTGTGTTGTATTCGGTGTATTGTTTTATTATTTATGATTTGTGTCAATTCTTTGTTTGTGTCCCGTAATTCGGTCAGTTATTTACTAATGTTCGCTTTTGTCTACAATTAAATAGTCCACCTATCTAGGTCTCATTCTTCACCCAATCTTGTTTTTCCTCGCGATCCCCTGTTTTTTAAATACCTATTTACTCTTTTTATCAATTTTTCGAGTGTCCTGGTTTTTGATAAAACTTCTATAAGATGCTTTATATCTTTTTCAGCAATGAATTTTGTCACCTTCATTGAATTTAATATAAATACTTGCGCTAAGAGAATGTTTTTTGTACACACTGGTTACCCCATTTTTGGGATGGTGTAATGTATAATATATAGTAAAAAATAAGATTGGAAAGGGATGTCTTCGGAGTAACGTCTTGAATGGGCCAAGCAGAGAGAGATGGAAGAAGGCATCAGAGGGTGGGCTGCTTGTATTCGGGGGGAGGTAGGTACAACGATGACACGCGCGTTTCCGTTAGAATAATTTTCGATTGTCGGCGAAATCACCCCCGACATTGATATATGGATGATATTATAGCGACGCGATTCTCAGACCATAAACTCGAACCGATACAATAAAAATTTATGCAATGATAATAAATAATTTAAATTGTTAGATTTGCCGGTGATTTTTTTACACAAAATAAAAAAAATGGTAACTATTTATTTAGTATACTTACTTATTTATAAATACTTTTGGTGAACAAAATATAGGGATATACAACTACTAATAATAAAAATCATATCATTTGTTCACTGTGTGTATCGCAATGCTGCGGTCTCTGACAGCTAACCCATGCTATTTGTATTAATATTACTAAACACTTGGCAGCGCCTGTATCATAATTATTTTTTTTTGTGTAGAAAAGAGTAGAGTGCAAACTTAAAGAAAATCTTCTTACATGCTAATAAAGAGATTAAAACCGTTTCCAGCTTTCCTTGAATTATTTATGCTACACCTCCTTATTTTCCCTAATTTTACTGGGCTACTATTTAAAAGTAAACGTAGATTTAATTTGTTACTTTTTATTATACTCGTATCTCGTACGATTATTAAAGGAAAGGCAATTTAACTGAAGATAAGAATATTTGCGAATAAGTTGAATTGCTTTCTGCTTTTCACGCTATCATTGTATGAACATAGTGGAGGCAATCGGGCGTTCTGATATGCGAAGAAGAAGCTATCAAAACTGTGAAAAAATATTACCAAGATTTTTTTCAGATTTTAAAAAGTTTTGTATTGGAGTTGTGAATAACTACAATAGACGATGAAAATTGATTTTACTTTCTTTGTAGGTTTTTTTCATCTTCTATAATTTCGCTCAGCACCATCAACTTGTGAAGGAGAACTTCTATGATTTGAAAAGTTGAGTGTATATGTGCGGGCAAGCCGTACTGGTATGTACCGTACCTATAACTTATAAAAGATTATACTTATAAATAAATTTTGAACCGTCATAAATATTTCGTATTATTTAGTATGTTTATTGTTTACTTCAGAGGTTGCAGTAATC
Organism: Ceraclea dissimilis; assembly: GCA_963576895.1. Taxonomy (NCBI): domain Eukaryota; kingdom Metazoa; phylum Arthropoda; class Insecta; order Trichoptera; family Leptoceridae; genus Ceraclea; species Ceraclea dissimilis. The sequence continues at coordinate 6,667,962 of OY756360.1, forward strand.
TGAATGACTTTGATTAGGTCAATGAAAATGAGACAAGTTTTTCTTAGATGACGACTTAATACTCCTAACGCTATTTCGTATCCTCAGGCCGAATATACGACAAAAATAAATGTGAACTCTACACACGCCTTTCAATTAATTTTATTATTTATTCACCTAACGAGAATCTTAAATATTACCTTCGTCACATCATAAAAATCGTATTCCGAATCCAGAATTTATTGATTTATTTCTATTCATACAAAATGTCCCCCACACTTTGCCATGTCCATTGTTCATTTTTAGTTCCATTTTTAGTTCAGATGCGTGCATTTCAAGTGGGCAAGTAATAAATTCTCGAGTGTTGCTAAATTGCTACAAATCAAATGACTAGAGTAACTTCTGAAGTGGCCTCTTGTACCTACTCGTACCTACTCCTGTGAATAAGTAGTATATGTCATACTAACTAACAGCGTCAAATGTTTCCATAGCTCAGTTAATGAATAAGAAATACACTATACGTGGAATTCGGGTATATATTATAGAAATGCAGTTTGGGCAGGATACCGAAATTTTCAAACTTTCACCATCCGGTGCTTTAACCATAAGGGAAAAATAATTTCTGAAGTCGACGCACGCTGTGTTTGGTACAACGATCCTACATAATTTTTGAATTTAATTATTCCTACAATGATCTCCTGGAGTATAATTTGTTGCAGAAAGAATAGCTCGGTTTAACTTGTTGACAGAAAATTCGTTGACATACTGAACTTCTCATTGTCAGCTGCAGAATTTGAAACATGCAGTTGAATTGACAATTAGTATAAAAATAAAATATTTCCCAATAGCGCCTTGCTTTAATTCATAGTAATAAATTATTGATAAAAAGTTCCTTCGAAATCAATGTAAAACTAATTGTCTCGAATGATGATTACTCAGCCCCTCTGTTGACGCATTGCTGCCTATTTATTTTTATCCCCTTTAAAAAAGTTTTCAATTAATTGCTTCTGACAGCTGCGGGGGTCCCGCTAGGTTCTTGATGATACATTTATTGAGATAATCAAAAGGATGATGGAAAGGATATAAATTATGTTCGTGAAATTATTTGGACATCTTTAATACAAGCATTTTTTTAGAGTTCATTCAATCCAATAATTAAATGATTGATTATTATAATTGATGTTATATTCGTATACGTTTTAATCAGAATATTATTCATGACGTGATGACACCTATCAATGTGCTGAGATGAACATAAGGATCTATTACTACATGTTTACATTGAATAAGTTGAAGCTTCATGATTGCTGAGATAAAGGTAGGTACTTTCAGAATAAAGTAGGTACACGGTTGACATGGTTAACTGAAGCGGCAGACTCCCAAGCGGGAGGTGCCAGGCTCGAGCCCCGGCGCTGATGATGTATTCCGTATACTTTACGTGAATGAATTTCACTAATGTAATGGAAGCAAGATGTATGTGTAAGAATTTGCTACTTAAGCTATCTGTTCTCTCTGCCTACTCCGCAAGGATGCAGGGTGAGGGAGATAGAATAGAATAGAAATACAACCTACATGAAAAATACCTACATTTTTTTTAGGAACTAAGCTTACTTAACTGGCTACTTATCCGATCTGCTCTCTCTGCCTACTCCGCAACTCCGCAACTCTACGATTCCTTTTGCTCAAAACCCGTCCGTCCTGGAGCAACTAGTCGACATAGTCTAGTCAAATAGTTCTTAATGAACGTCCGTACGCTTCCTCAAACTACCTTTCCTTTCGACCAAGTACATTTTATTTGTTATCCTTTCTTTATTCACCTTCTCTATTTCATGTCCTATATTTCTCAGCTAGAATATTTCAGTTTTAGTTTTAACGACCATGAAAAGTATATAGTGAAACGAGTGTGAGATTCCATAACATAATACTCGTATTATCCAAGTCATGTAGGTATGTAACGCTTGACCATTGGAAAATTTTGCAAGTTCTATGAATATGTATGTAAATTTAAAGCAGCGACGCTTTCGTGGGTGGCTAGAAATTTTTGTCGAAGTCTCACTTTTTATTAATGAAAATTTAAAATATCGAATTGTACCTTACCTACTAATGAAATTATGAATGAAAATAGTTTTGAAATATTTCTTTCGTAGAAATATTCAAGTAAGTACATACATAAGTACCATTACAGCGAGCAATACAAGGTGACAGAAAATGAAAATCGAATTCTCATACATGATACGTACCTTTACACGTAAATATTGCAAATCGAACTATATAAAGTACCCACCTTCTACATATATGTGTGTAAAGTACCCATGTGTGTAGGTAGACGTGTAAGAGGAGTTTTGTGGCTTTTAGGCATGGGTACTAAATAAAAAACTCGACAATATGAATCTGCTTTTACGACTTTCATGACGATATTGGAAAGGCGGGGAAAAGACGGAGCCTTGTAATTTTCCTGTGTTTGAACTTTGAAGGGTGGAGTGGTTACACAAAATCATATTTAGCCAAGCCTCCGCGATTTTCACGGGTAGGTGACTACCTACTAGTACCTACGTAATGTTAATGATTGTTATTGTCTACGAGTATCTCGTCTCGAGTATTCTGAATTGAACTACATACCTCTGTGCAATACATTGTATACGGATGGGTGCTCATGCTCATTGTATTTTGTATTGCTAGTTTTAGTAGATACTCACATGATAAATTAATATTGCAGACAAAATGCGTCCATTGACGCAAAACGAATGGTTATTGGTTATGTCTAATATGCAAAAGTTGTATGGCGAATTATCATTATTATCAAACTAGTGGGTACTTACCCGTGAAAATTCACGGAGGCTTTGTTAAATATGTTTTTGTCTAACCACTATTATTACTCCACCTGATAATTGAAATTGAAATTTGGAACTCCACCCTTAAAAGTTACTCGAATAAACACAGGAAGATCGCGAGGCTCCGTCTTTTCCCGACTCTCCAATATCGTCGTGAAAGTCGTAAAACCAGATTCACATCGTCGACTATTCGTACAATTCGATATTTCAAATTTTCATTCATAAAACAGGTGACACAAAAAGTGAGACTTCGACGAAAATTTTAAGTCACCCATGAAGGCGTCGCTGCTTTAAATTTACATACATATTCATAGAATTTGCAAAATTTTCCAATGGGCTAGCGTTACATACCTACATGACTTGGATAATACCAGTATTATGTAATGGAATATCAATCTATACTGATACAATACTAACTGTTGTTGGTATGTGTGGACTGTGGAGCGGATGTTCAATTTTATTGCAATCATATTTTTGTTGTCCATGCAGTCTAGATACATTTCTCGATGGAAAGTTGTGGGACAGTCTGGATTTCTTTCATTCTGCACATATTCATTGGTTTTGAATCTTGTTGACTGGGACTCAGTCGAGTTTACGTTAAAACATTCTCGTAGTCTGCGATAATTTATCGTTACTCGCACGAGTGGGTAGGTACCTGTCTACGCGTCGTAGGCTTACACTCTCGTAGACACAATATGTAGTGAAATCATTGAGTTGCGTGCTTCAAACTTGACAATGTTTTTAAACGCGGAGGCATGACTTTGCCAACACTCTTCTCAGTATTATCAGTCAGAAGAGTCTACATATTATCATTCATGATTCACATATAAACTCATCAGCCTAATACTGGGAAAAATTCACCTATCCAGATATCACGGATATCACAGGATTAGGCTCAGATGCGCGGGGCCTAAAATACAAGCATTGTGCCTGAAATATCAGTATTTAGGAATCGTCTTACAATATTGCAAGTATTAATAATGACCGATTTTTGCATTTTTATGTATAAATTTTCCGGTAAATCTATTTTTTTTAAATTGTTTATTAGTGATTTTGGTATTATACCTGTAGCTGATAATACTAATGGGATTATATATACCGACCTAGATTGCCAAATATTTTTTATTTCACCTGCTAATTCTGTATATTTACGAATTTTTTCTGCGACGGTTGTTTGAACGAGTACGTTCATTGTTTTCAGCATTATTATTATTATATCCTTTAAGTATGGACGTGACTTTTTTTTTACACTACCTTGGACACGGAGTCACACAGGCTCCTATATTCACAAGCAACTTTTCTTCAGAAAATTATTCTGAATTGCATTAAAATTGTATCTACGTCAAAATATGAGTTTCTAACAATAAAAGAATCTACATATTTAATAAACATTTATAAAAAAATATAAGAAAATACAAAAAAATTAACAACTATGGCACTTTTTAGGCTATTTCGTCATAGGTTATGTTTTTAATAATTTAAAGTATCTAAAACTAATTGTAGAGAAAAATTAACATTTGTATCTTAAATTCTAATATATGAGAAACAAAAAAACACATAATAGTCATATCTAGTAACAAACAAAAAAATTCTGACAACACGTTAAACACGCTAATTTTATTGGCAGTCATTGTATAGCCGATGAGAAAATTGCAGGCACACGGGCTTGCTGCATCCAATACAAGCATGGAAAGTCATTCTATGTTTTTAGCAGGACAAAAATTCTACATGCTCTTTTTGTTCCTTGAGTTAAGACGCCGAACTATAGTTGCCGATATTATGGACCGCATTGCAAAATTAAAATGGCAGTGGACTGGGCATATGGCTCGACGGGAGGATGGTGGGCACCCAGAATCCTACAATGGAGGCCCTGGAGCAAAAGTAGAAGCGACGGAAGACCTCCCAAAAGGTGGTCTGATGACCTAGTCCAGCAAGCTGGAAGAACCTGGATGAGGAGGGGGAGAAACAGAGATGAGTGGAAGGAAATGGAAGAGGCCTACGTCCAGCAGTGGAGGGAGGAAGGCTGAGGAGAAGAAGAAGAAGAGTACTGGTTGTGCCTGAACATCATTTGGGACCATGTCATTGCCCAAAACTCGAGTAATCGTTGAACTGAGCTCTCGCGGCAAATTGGTGTCGATTACACGTCTTTGCATATGAGGCAGCTCGAGCAAACGAGCTAACATCTTGAAGAAATCTCTATTAGAACAATTTTCCTTAGCATGCTCTGCCATTTTGCATAAAAATCTAAAACAAAAATAAAAACTGACTATAAATATTTTGTATGACAGCAATGGACATGGAGTCACACAGACTCCGGTCAATTTTTCGATCTATATTACTTACGTACTATGCATCGCAAGATACGTCCTCCATGCTTGGCGGTCATCTCACCACTAAAACTGAAGCTACTGAGCCGCTGGGTCCCAAAGATAAGGGGGAAGTGTACGAAACGAAGAAACCCAAACCATCGCGGAGCCTGTGAGACTCCACGTCCATACTTAAAGGATATGTATGTAGGTAAGTATATTTTTTGTATTGCCATTTCAGTTAAATTTTAAGTTAATTATATTTTTGTGAAAAATGCCGTACATTCGTTTGTTATATAATGCCTCATCCACATGCTGTCCGACCTTCCACGAGTCCCGCGCGAATGAGTAAAAAGGCGTTAACCGTCGGTTACGTATACAGTTCAAGACAATCACCTCGTCCGTACGTCCTTTTACTCATTCACACAAAACTCGTGGAGGGTTGCCGAGCGTGAAGCGGCCGTATAACAATTTTGTAATGGTTTTTAACCGGGGTTTCATGGTACAGAGTCGAACTCAAGAAAGGACATATATTTTTCTCTGAAAAATGATATCTACCTACATTGTGTATGTATTAATATTAATATGTAGGAGGCGCCCTTAAAGTGGAGTAAATCCAAAAAACGGCGCATTATAAGTTGTCTATTATTAGGTATCTATTATTGTGTAAGACATTGCAATACCCTACACGGCTGATGATTAAATTTTCGCAACTGGGATAGGATAGGTAGGTGATTAGGAACAAATTTAAGGTGGTCGGTAGCCTGGTTGGTAACGCGCTCGACTGTTAATCCAGTGGGCGCGGGTTCAATCCCCGACATAATCCACTTCACAACACAAGCTTTTAAGCTTGCTGTGAAGTGTACAAAGATGTATTTTGGTTTATTTCGATAAACCCAGATTACAATCGATAAACCCAAGTGTACAAAGATGTATTTGGGTTTATTTCGAGAAACCCAGATTCATTTATTACATTTAAAAAAAAATGACTTAGGTAACATCTCATTAAACACTAGGAATTATAGCTATCTATCCAACATTATGTATTTACATAAGTATAGAATATATTTCTTTATGTGTAGGTATACATAAAGTAAGTTTTCTTATTATTGTGTTTGTTATATTACCATTTTATAAGTCTTTATTTTATTTTATGACTCCATATAATGGAGGGTGATTCATTAGTGGCATGTAAAAACAAAAGAAAACACAATAGGTACTCGTATAGTATATAATAAATTATAATAGAAGATGGTACTGACAACTTACTCGCTCATGGACGTATTTAAAAACATTGTAAGTGAAAATATCGTAAACACCATTCTACTTGTATTGTTTTAGTGCCTTCAACTCTTGGCACTAAACGTCTCTCTTATAAACGCAATAAACGTGAAGGAAAAACAATTATTTTCCTTGATTTATTCATTTACCTATACTAAATGTTATACTATCTTAGAAACTTCTTCATAAATAACATTTTATATTGACTATTGACATTTTTATGTTAAAATCTAACAATTGGATGATATTGTTATTACGGTTGTAAATATCAACGACAACATCATCACTCATCAGTGACAACGTTCTTTACATAAAATCAATAATAGATATGCCTATCCCTAGTTGTAACGTAAACAGTATACCTTAATACTCCTGGAATTGTTTAAAAAATGTTAATCAACTTATTATGTAAATATGTACATAGTTGACTAAAATATCGAACATTTTTTTTTCTCTCAATGTTTTTAGTTAATAGTAGGTATAGGTAAGGAGTAGTAAGGAGTAACCAATTGGTGAGACAAGAGTTGACAGCGGAGGCGGCCCAGAATCGAAGAGTATACAGCCTTAGGACGAGGAGAGCTGACCCTACAGCCTTCACAGGCGATGAGTTGGGAATAAGGCCACGAAGAAGAAGTAGGTATAGGTACCAACTTACTCGGAAATGGCAATTACTCGTATTTGAATTCTACTCTGATATTCAGCTGTATTCCTCTTTCAAGCATAGGTATTAGATAAACATAGTTAAAATCTTCTAAGTATTTAGTGCAACTCACTAAGGTCTATAAATATACCTACATCATATGTGTACTGTACGTACCTATTTTTATAATAGTCCAGAAATATTGTATGGTAGGCAGTATGTAGTATGTACCATGCATAGTAAGGCAGCTCCTCCTACGAAATGTTCACTTAACATGTTCGCAACGAGGGGTGATCGTCTACCACAAAAGCCGCAATTACAAGCTAATACTCCTATCTTCGCTGGCCGGACACTCAATTCTTTTTTTCTCCTTTCTATACACTGTCCTCTCCCGCCCTTTTATTCTACATACTACTTCATTGTATCTTCAGCTTCCCCCGGGGTAATTTGGGACGTGGCGACATACTCGTTACATATTAAGTATTATTATCTACGAAAGACCAACGACGTTTCTTAATGCAGGCATGTCTCCCTACATCATTATTAGAAGAAATACCAACGAAATAAATACCTCTATACCTACGTACATTTTTTTAAATACGTATCAATAAAATGTTCAATTAATTGGCATAGAAGTTAATCCCCTTTAACCGTGATTACAATATATAACACAACATAAGACATGTTAGCAACATTATAGATGCCCATATTAATCACACCAACTTAAATATAATTAATAATATCAAAATAATATAGAAACATAAGGTATAGTAGATATGTAGAAGGTAGTAAACAGAATTTTAAAATTTCCATGTGATGACTACGGATAGATGTGTACTCTACGACAACAAACTACATACAGATAAGCAAAAATCATTAACTTTGCTATATTGTAGGCTAGCTGTATTAATACCTAGCGTTGCCCGGTCTGCTATACTTGCGACCAGTGGCGGCTCATGAAATTATTTTAGGGAGCGCATACTACTCGCAGCCGAGTAGAAAGCCTTATATATTTTTTTAATGAATCTGGGTTTATCGAAATAAACCCAATTACACGCTTACTGTGAAGTTACAAAAGTATACACTTCACAGTAAGCTTGAAAAGCTTGTGTCATGAAGTGGAGTAGGTCGGCATCGGGAATCGAACCCGCGCTTACTGGATTAACAGTCGAACGCGTTACCAACCAGGCTACCGACCACCTCAAAAAGATATTAATGTGTGTAGGTAGGTATATATAGTAAGCTATATGTGCAAGAGTGTGTTTAGGTACTTATAGAGAGCTTTGTCATCTCTATCTACCCCGCAAGGGATGCGACGTAAAGGGATAAATAGAAATAGATTTATCTAGCAATTGATCTGACCAGGGCCGTATTTAGGGGAGGGCAACCGGTGCTACTGCCCGGGGCCCCCACAAAAGAGGGGCCCCCACAAAAATTTTAAAAATCCAATATATCACATTTGTTTCATTAAAATATCTATCACTTGATAACACATTATCGTTCTTGCTTTTACACTATAAATTGCAACTTCGTCTAAATAAAATTCATACTTTAATGTCTGCCTTGCTAACTTATAATGGTTATTATGTTCATATATTATTTGTTATTGGATACTTGTATGTTGTTTCGGTATATTGCTATCTCTCTCCCCCTTACGCGCTATTCGTATACGTTTCGAACGCCTACTCTTATTTATACCTCATAGCGACATATTATCGCTGTCTCCTTCTCTCTAATCCAAACGCTCTGTACTGCTCCAAATATATAATGGTCTTGTCTCTCTCTGTCGCTCAGCCGGTGCTAATACTAAGTTTTACGGGTTGTCCCACTAACCATTCTTTGGATGCACTTTTTGAGACATTTTTTTCACTTTTTTCCGTTTCTATAGTGGAGTGTACTCCGGTATTCTACACATTTTTTGCTCTTTTTCTTAATGTTGGATTTTTACTGGTCCGTTTTATTTTCATAAATCATAGTTTTCGTACATTATATTTGATAATTACTCTGCATTCACAATAGAAGAACATTCATTAAAAATTTATTACCAAAATGCCCGTGGGCTAAGAACAAAGACGGATGCTTTCTTTATAAATGTAAATTGTAATGACTATGACGTAATAGCAATCACTGAGACTTGGTTGGTCGATTCCATTCTAGACGGCGAGATCTTTGACCATAGATATAACGTGTACCGGCGTGACAGAGACATGACGGGAGTCTCCATGGGGGGCGGTGTTCTTTTGGCAATCAAAAAAGAGTTTGACACAATTGGCAATCTGGCCTGGCACTCCGGCGCCGAGGATTTGTGGGTCACTTTACGTCTTCCCCCGGGATCCGTCCATACAAGCATACACATATGCTGTGTATATCTCTCGACGACTTTTGACTTCAATTCCAACATTACAAGATTTTCAAATGAGTTGAGTCCTAAGATTTTTGGAAATCCCGGTGATGGTTTTCTGATTCTGGGCGATTTTAACCTGCCGGATGTCACCTGGAGTTCGGAGGGCATTGGATGCTCTGGTCTCTCCCCGTCTAATTATACATCTTCAATTAGTTCACTTTTTATTAATAACGTCGAGTTCTGTAATCTTGTCCAGTATAATCACGTCCCTAATTCTTCGAACAATATTCTGGATCTTGTCTTGTCAAATATTGATGTTGTGGTCGATCCAGTGGTGGACCCACTCGCTCTGCCTGTGGACAAGTTTCATATGCCTATTACTGTGAATTTAAACCTGTCACTTCCTCGGGGCCTTAACGAGAATACAAATGTGCGTCTACTTTTTCATAAGGCCGACTATGCAGATATTAACGATAGATTGGCGCGCACTGACTGGTCTTGTCTCGACACCGCGCTGTCGGTTGATGGAGCCGTTTCGTGTTTATACAATATTTTAAATGACATAATTAGCGACGCGGTCCCAAGGCGAGCTGTGACCAAGGTGCATTATCCACCCTGGTATTCGCCAGCTCTCATTAGGGTCATCAAAGAAAAGCACAAATATCACAGACGTTATGTTATCTACAAACGACCGAGCGACCGGGAATCCTTTATTATCCTCAGAAAGAGACAGAAGCATCTGGCGAAGGGGTGTCACGACGACTATGTTCGTAATTCTGAAATCAACATCTCCAAAGATCCAAAAAACTTCTGGTCATATGTAAAATCTAAAAAGGCGTCGAGCACTATTCCTAGTGTTGTACATTTGGATACTAAGAGAGCGGAGTCGGGCCAGGAGATTTGCGACCTGTTTGCTGATTTCTTTCATTCGGTTTACGAGTCTGGCGATGGAAACTCTGAACGCGATACCCCACCTGCTAAATCACTCGAAGGAATTGGTTCAGTATCCTTTACCAACGAATTGACTCTCAAATGCTTACGCTCACTCGATTCCAAAAAGGGGGCAGGTCCGGACGGAATACCCTCGGTCTTTGTCTGTAATTGTGCTGTTAATCTGGCTATTCCACTAACAAAAATATTTCATAGATCCCTCAAGGCTGGCATATTTCCTGCTGAATGGAAAAAAGCCTACATCACCCCCATATTCAAGTCGGGTTCTAGGGGTGAGGTAAATAACTACAGGCCCATATCGAAGCTCCCAGTGTTTTCTAAGGTCTTTGAAACCCTTGTACTTGATCAATTGTTCCCCGTTCTAAAAAAATCAATTACTGAGGTTCAACATGGGTTTTTCCCGGGAAGATCTACAGTCACTAATCTCGGCGTATTTACCAACATACTGTCAAATTATATGGACAATCAAATACAGGTTGACGTTATCTACACTGACTACAGTAAAGCATTTGATAAGATTGACCATAGCATCCTGCGTGATAAATTGGAGGACTGTGGAATACATGGGAACCTATTTCGTTGGCTCTCGTCCTACATAGAAAATAGATCTTTGGCAGTTGCGCTCTCGGGCTATACATCTGTCTGGAAGTCTGTTACCTCTGGTGTTCCTCAGGGATCTATCTTGGGGCCCCTGCTGTTTTCACTTTACATAAATGACATTCCTGCATGCTTCAAAAACTCCCAAATATTATTATTCGCTGACGATATGAAAATCTTTAGACCCATCATCGGCCGGGAGTGTTGCCAGGGGTTGCAGAGCGATTTGAATGCACTCGCTACCTATTGTACACAGAATAAACTGTTTATGAATACGTCCAAATGTCATACTGTCACATTCACTCGCAACCGAAATAAAATTATTTACAATTACAAATTTGATGACACATTAATTACAAGGAAGGATCATATACGCGACCTGGGAGTATTACTGGACAGTAAACTGACATACGAAAAACACGTAGATAATATTGTATCCAAGGCAACTAAGAGCCTCGGCTTTATTCTGAGAACATGTAAATTCTTTAACAATTTCAATACTTTTGTTCTCCTCTACAACTCTTTCGTCCGTCCTCACCTTGAGTATTGTTCTCAGGTGTGGAATCCGCGGTATATCGTATATGTTAACAGGATTGAGAGGGTACAGGAGAAGTTTATGAACTTTATTAACTTTAGGTCATATTATACATTCAAATCTTACGATGAGATCGAACGACATTTTCACCTGCCAAAGCTTATGAATCGTAGATTAATTGCTGATCAGATGTTCCTGTATAGAATTGTAAATTCCTTAGTCGGCTCATCCTACTTGCTACGTCAATTAAATTTCCATGTTCCCGGTAGAATTGGCAGACACTACACCCTGTTCTATGTCCATGATTCTAACACTAACTCCAATCAAAATGAATTTGTTAACAGGTCTTGTACATACTACAATCGTAAACTCTCGGGAAATATTAATCACGCAGATTTATTTAATTCGTCTCCTTCAACATACAAGAGTTCATTGAGAAGATGTTGCACCTAGTGTGTATGTGTGTGTGCGTATTTATATATGTGTATATAAATATATATAAATATATTTTTGCATTGTATTCCATTTCATAACGATAATTTGATCTAATATAAACTTGAGTAGAATTGTACCTCACTGGATATTTCCTCCCCAATCCAATCCCTCTCCTCCTCCTCGTTCCATTCCCGTCCTATCCTTTCATATGTTGTATAATCAAAATGTCTATTAGTTAAGTTGTTTTTGCTATGTATGTATAGGTCTAAGTTTGTGTTACTGTGTTTGTGTGTTGTTATTTGTGTACAAATGTAATTGGTCAGGTTTGTCAATACATATTCCTGTTTAATCGTACTGTTGTGACTGTATTTGTACCATAAATAAATAAATAAATAAATAAAATAAATAAAACTGAAAAAAATTTCGCCTGCGGCGCTATTTTGCTCTTTTTGTACCATATCAATATCTAAATTTTAGTTATCTCACTTGAGAAAACTTCGCCTGCGGCGCTATTTTAGCTCTTTTTAGGCCATATCAATATCAAAATGTTAGTTATCCAACTCCAGCCTAGAAGTTCTTAATAATTCCTGTAAATTTTCGGGAATTTTGGATTTATATGCCTAAATAAGGGGGGCGGCAGAAACCCACGCTACGCCACTGGCCAGGAGGGCCTCCACTCCTTTGTTGCCCCGGGGCCCCCACACCTCTAAATCCGGCCCTGGATCTGACTGTATCGCACCCTCGTCCCACGTCGACTGCAGAATAACAGTAATAAATTCCACAAAAATATTCGGCACTATTCCACTATCGCGGCCCCACCCGACCACGGAGGTGGCAGAAAAAGTCATACTTATAGTAGTCGTGTTTATTAAAAAGAATGTAGTAAACCTATAATAAACCTCTGACAAAATATGAATAAAACCCACTAGGTTTGTAGATACATTCATAGACAAGTTAAGGATTTTCCAACACTTCTTACTCAGCTGCGAGTGGGGCCGCAGTACTCTAAGAGTAACCAAGTTTCGACTCACACTGTACGAAAACCATATTATTATAAATAGTAATTGTCTAATTACGGTTCGATCTAATAAATCGATTGCTCATTTGCTATACGAGTATACATATTATGCTATGAAAATAATGTTAAAGTATTGAGAAAATGTATCTTTATTTATTTAATCTTTCAGTAACCTATGCTATAAAACCATTTACCTGCGCAATTTTCGTTCGATTGCACTTCAATTATTCGTAATATTATCGATATTAGTGTATTTATTCAACCTAAAATAGTGACTGAGTTCAACTTGTAAACAATGAAAATACGCGCCAAATAGGTATTCCGATCTTGTCACAATTGCCGTGTTCGACACATCACAATACTAATCGGTTTTAACATTGTAGTTGAAAAAACTTACCTTCAAATAAATCATTTTTCGACCGGTGCGTCATGAATCACGCATGTTCTAAATTATATCGATGACACACGGGCACTGCCCGCGTCCGTCTCTTTCTAGCGCGTTAATTTCACTATCAAGGTTACACTATCTCCCTCATTTCACGGTTTCGGTGGATTTGAGGATTTTCATACTAATCAGATATTATTTTAGTGCAATTGAAATTCTGCACGCGGCCTTTAATACGCATGCGTGAGATTTGATTCGCCTACACCAGGACACATGCATACACACAGTAGTATGAGTACTCGTACGTGCAATATTATAAAGATGAATGTATGAGGTACAAATATTTTTTTTTAACGATTTCCATTTAATATTGATTTATTTATAGGCATATTTTTATGTTTAGTGTGGCAGCGCACTGCGCTTTTGCCATTATCAGTGGCCGCGCGTGCTTGCGACTAAACCAAAAGCATTGGGACTCATCTAAATCGTATCATATAAATTGTCTGAATTCATTAATAATTAATTAATCAATACGTATCATCAAAATTAATATACCCGTATTTTTTTCTGAAATTAACAAAATTACGAACATTTTTTTACTTGAAAAGTTTATTTTTTGCAATTTGAATTTCCTATGTGCCACGTCGGTTTGTGTGATATACAAATGGGCGGAGTTAATAATATGTATTTCACAATTGATGAAACACTCTTCTATACATATGTATGTATGTATATCGAGTTTACGTACGGTTGCAAAGTTTCAGGTCTCCAAGTAGTCAGGAAGTTATTACAATTTGCATTATAAGCTGTAGACGCAGACAACACGTGAAGTAGAAAAAAGCGTGCAATAAGTATAAGTTTGATTAAGTCGGTACTTCTATAATCCACGATAAAAACCCACAAAGAAATCGTTTAATTTGCCTCTTATTTTAAAAATATGTATAATATCGTAATTCATTTATGAAGAACAGGAAAAATATCAAATAACGAAAATATAAAGTTCGTTATCATTGTTTGTTAGACTTCGGAAGCAAAAGTTTATTTATATTCTTAAGTTTTCTATACATACTCGTATGTATTGTATACCATATACCTATAAAATATGTAGTGTCCGACTTGCTGTTATGTAGGTATCTATGATATTTTGTGTAGGTATGTATATTGCATATTGACTGCGTACATTTGTTTTCTATGATTTTATGGTAGGAATAATTATTTATTTATTTATGGTATCTCAATATAAGCATAAATTATACGTTTATTTGAAGACCCCGAACAATATAAAGTGCAGGACGGCCACAAGCAAGGTGGAGAGGTGAACTGGTTCGGCATGTCTTGTCGGTGTGACCTGGATGCAGTCTACCCATGACAGGGCGACGCGACGTATGTATTGTCCAGGAGTATATCGAAATGGGCTAAACAGTAAGAAAAAGAAGAAGCGTCTCTTCGCTATTTCGCAATACGATCATTCTGGTTAATTTACCGTTATAGGACTCTTAAGGGTGAGAAGTATGGGAGTAAATATATGTACTAGATACCTATTCTTATTCGAAGAATGAATATTTGCGACTTATTTGGACCAAAACAATTACTTCATTAGGCGAATAGAAAAAGTTTTTACGTCTAAGTAAGAAACATTTTTTTCGGATCTTATTTCGTAAATGAGACTAAGTATTTTTGTTTATTACCATCTATTGTTTTGTTTCTGATTACTTTTTTTTGTTCCGGGGAGTAAAATTTCTAGTCAGTGTTTTTGTTTTTGTTTTAGACATCGGAAGTTTATATTATTGTAGGAGGTATCATTGTACTCGTGCTGCCTGTGTTGTTAAAACTAAACAGATTAGAAGCTATGTGCCAGTACCTACCTTATTAACTATATACTTCTCATCATATAGTAGAAGTATCTATACCCTTCAGATAACTTCCATGGGGTCTTAAGAAGACGCCTCTCCACAGATCCTTTTACAATTTCTTATTCTTTTTCTTTCTCGACCGTCTCTCTACTGCTGAATGTAGACTCTTGTAATTTTTCCGAATCTTTTTCTTCATCGGGCTTTTCTTATCATACCCACGACCCTTGCCCATCCAACCAAAGGCCGGCTCATTCCACTTTTTATGACCCATCATCTGCACCGCAGAACTCTGATGGGTGCCCGCTCAACTATCTGTCTTAGTAAAATATCGTGATGCAGCGATTACTTTAATCAGATAACTTGTAATGTTTACCTGTGATTGATATTTAAAGTAAATATCTGTATTAATGCTTAATACTCCTAATTAACAAAGCTATTTGGTAAATTTGACACATTCTGTCTTAATTAGCAGCTTCGCGCAATCAGTTCCCTGCAATCACAATATCGAATTGAATTTGTTAACACATATGTATTATGTTGTACCTTCTATTTAGCTACCTGTACCTATATATTTAATAGGGTATGGTATTACTAAAAGCCCGCGCGATTGTTATGGAATAATACTTGATAGGTATTCTAGTAGAATTATTACCAGCTAACAATCACCTTTACATGTACGAGTTATTATGTTCTTCCAATACTAATAAGTCTATTGTTTGCTACTATTTCAATCGAGAATATATTTACCTAATAATCATACCTACTAACTACTAATTAGGCAGTAAATAATTGGAGTGATTTCAGAATTATGAAAAAGCGCCTGGGCTTAGGCCAACAGTGGCACGAAAGATGGACGAAGCGTAGGTACCTATACAATTTGCATACCTAATACTATAAGGGCGGACACACACGCACTGATATTCAGTTAACTGAATTGACCGTTTGCAAAAAAAACCTCCGACCAAAACCTCTCTCTGAATTCAGTGTTACCCGGGTTTTGAATTCCGAAAGAGGTTTTAATCGGAGCTTTTTCGCAAACGGCCGATTTAGCTAACTGAACTTCCGGACGTGTGTGGACACCCTAAGTATAATCCACTGAACCGCGTATTTCATCCAGACCAGTGACGGGTCCACGCAGCCCACTCAAATATTGTAACGGTAGATGCGGGATGGATGATGGAGACGAACTGCGAGTGTGTGCAACTATACAATAGTCACCAATGAATTCAGAAGATTGAGAAGACTGGCAGAGTGATTGATTGAAAATAGATGAGATAACACGTTTTAGTATCCGAGGTTTGCTTATAGGTAATTAATATACCTAATTAGGATTGTCCTTCATGAAATATGACATATGGACTAGGTACCTGCTGATTATTTTACACATCAATAGTAACTACATAGTACATATTCTACGCCTACCTACTACGCATTTTTCTATACAAAATTTAATAAAAAAAAACGTTTCCCTAAAAACGGCTATGGTACTTATCTCCAAACTACCGTTATTCTGATCGGGTCAAGTACTTTACTCACTGACTGTCTAAACTAAATCCACATTCCGCCTCCCCATAATACCTACTCGTATTGTACTATAGGACGTATAGGTACACCTTGTTCCTATTAGGTATTGTATTAATATACAACGTCGTCCCTGCCTCAGTCACAGTGTTAGTCAACAATCGTCTAGCATCGTGAGGTGTCAGCCGATAAGGGTCACACAACCTTTTGATTTGCTCCTATATCACCCCAAAGTTTCCAAATAAGTTTTATGCGTCTAAACTAGATGCGTCAAGTAGAACGGTTTGATTACTTTTAAAATTATTTTGTATAATAGGGTGTCTGCAACATTTATAATAATTATTTAGAATTAACCAGTGAGTTTTAAAACATGTAGCTAAATACATTGGAAGAATCGAACAAAGTATCATAAAAAAATACTTATTTTCTAAAAAACACAAGGTTCCATAATCTGATGATAAAAATGTATTATTTTTTCGATATGTAATATGAAAATTTGGTAGGTTTAAATCGTTGCCGGTAGCTGTTCCAATTTAAATTTAGATGTAAACCGGTTATATAATAAAATAAAACTGTAAATATTCGTATAATATATCGCCGCTCGTTTTTTACTTTGACTTAAGCGCCACTTAGGTATAAAATGAGTTATATATATCGTTGGAATCGTCTCGGCGAGCTTTATCGAATGGTCCAAGTTCAAGGTCAATCAGACAACTTTTTTGGTCGTTTAGTCAAATAAAAAACCAACTTTTATATTTCAAAAAATAGGTAAAGCGACGAAAATTACAACTTATAAATCGCGAATGGCGCTTTGTTTTGCCAAATTTTCAAAATTCATGAATGTTTGGTTTATAAGAAAAACAACTTAATACATAAAACAATGCGAGTGGCGCTTTAGCTTTTTTGATTTATCAAAATTATTTAGAGAGATGCACTTTAGTCAAATCGTATAATATTAAATCTAAACATGCCATACGTTTAGTCACATTTACATGATACTAAATAATGTTAAATTGTCGTTTAGACTTTTTAAATTTTGGATATTAGTCGTTTCATGTCTTTTAAGTCATTTCTACTAAATACTGAATTAAATAAAAATGGCCATTAGTCACAGTAGATTGTTACTTTTTAATTTTATGTAAACCGTTAATCATTCTTAGTAATTGTTTATAATTGAATTTGCACTTTAGTATTTTTGCGGTTATAACAATAGCTGATATTTGGTACATCTGTCGTCGTTTAAGACAAGATGTTTGAAACAGAATTATAAGGTTTGAAAATATTATTATCGGTCGTTTAACTAACAAATTCATTGTCAATACACGTGTTGCTTTTGTGTGCGATGGGCGCGAACGTATATACCTATTTAGAATATATTTAAGAAATATTTATAAAGAATACATTTAGAAAACTTTTACTTTTCTTCTTTTTTAAAACAGATATGAAGATGAATACCTAGGGTTCCAAGACATTGATCTTCAGTTTTTGTTACTCACAAAATTCTTTATTAAATACAAGAGTTTGTGTGTTAGCTATTTTAACTTGGAAGTGTTTGGAAAACATGGTTGCATTAATCACTTTGAATTATAACGATTTTATTTTTAGTGCTAATTTAGACATCCTGCTTGATACAGTTTGTCACAAAAAGTTCTTTTAGCCATTTTGAATTTTTAGAAAAAATATATAAATGACGTGTTAGTCATTTTGATATTTTTGAGGAAGAGTACAAATTGCGTGTTAGTCATTTTGAATTATTAGAAAATGTATATAAATGACGTGTAAGTCATTTTGTTTTCTTGGAGGAAGAGTACAAATGGCATGTTAGTCATTTTGAATTTTCATGATTTTAAGGAAAGTGGTCATTTACTTGTTTTGAATTAATAAATTTCGAATTAAACTATATATTAGGTTAGGCATTAAGGCATTAAGCGCCATCTAACTCACATAAAAGAGACTATATTTATTAACATTATATACTAAAAAATAGAAAAAAAAATCCATGAACAAAACCCACATACAACTCATTTAAATCGGTTCATAAATAAAAAAGTTATCAGGGTTTTTCTGTTTTTTAAAACTTTAAATCGCTCTCCTGAAAAGTTGACCCTGTGTCGCTTAAGTCAAAGTAAAAAGCGAGCGGCGATATGGACCTATCAATAATACAAAAATTATATTAATATTGTAAGTGGCCATTAACTAGCGATATACCCCGATAATCAGTAACGCGGAAAATGTGTATGTACATATAATTTACGTACATTGTAGATACCTTATAGTACCTACCTTCTTCTTCTTCGTCAGCCTATTCGCGTCCACTCCTGGACGAAGGCCTCCTCCATTTGCTTCCACGCCGCTCTATCCTGAGCTCTTTGGATCCAGTTGGTACCCACGTATTTTACCAGGTCGTCTCTCCATCGTAGTGGTGGTCTTCCTACACCCCTGGTAGTCATTCTGGGTTTCCAGGCTAAGACCTACCTACAATTAATTAATTATCACCATCTATAAGTAGTAGTTTATTTCATATTTCAAAATCAGTGCACTACCAGTGGCGGAAATAATGTCAATATGAATTGTCCGCATTCACCTGTATTCTGTGAACCCCATTGACTTGGCTTTTAGGCCCCACTCCATCATCGTGCCACTGACGGGGTTATATTATTACTATCATCAGCCATCACCCTCTTGGGCTCTTATCATATGCTAATGGATATAAATTACCTGGGATTCACTCTATATCAGGGTCTTAGGAACAGATACGCACAACTTCACTGGGTCAAAATTCATATAGGTATAATGATATTTATATATTTCTTTCAACCCTTTGAATTTTTTCACTTTATAAAAATATAATCTAGTAAAATCTAGGTATTAGTGGGAGGAAGTAAAAGTTAAGAAGCTCTCATTATTAATAGGATTTTGAAAATAGATGTGGTAATTGTTATAATTTATAATATACGAGTGTAGGTGCATACTCATATTGATACACATATATCTAAGTAATTATATTTCTTACGCAGAATATCATGTAGGTACTTTAAAGAGAACCTGAAAAAAGATCCAAAGATTTTTAGGACACTCTGTATTTAGAGCACAAGCAGTAAATTTGTGCAAACTTAAAAAATACTTTTTTCTTGCTAATAAACACATTAAGACCATATCCAGCTTTCCAGGAATAAATTAGGCTACACCTCCTTTTGTGGTCCCAGTAGGATTATTTTTGTCCCTGACTACTTTCTCCTATCTCTTACCATATTCCTATAAAATGCGAAAAACCGCGAAGGGGGACCTTTTCGGGGGCGGGGCAGGGGGGGTTGCGGCAAGAATTTGATCGGCAACCCTAGTGCGATGTATTACCCTGTTGGTAAGATATCATTTACACTACATTTCGATCAAATAACAGATAGGTATGTCATAATTTTAGCAGCCGGCTCTTAGGCTAATACTTTTACAAAACATATAAATTACCTATTTTACCAGATACCCAATCTCATATTATTGTTATTTTACTAACTCTAGGTATTTGATGTTTTATTACTATCACGCGATATCCGATAATAACATAAAATTTGGTTGGCATCTTCTTGACTAATCATAAATATATCGGGAGACAATACCAGATGTGAATGTTAAAGTCCACGTGCCTTCCATGGCCTTCCTATGAACCATTGAGGATTTCTACCTCAGAATTTGAGTTCCAATAATATGTGTTACGAGAATTATTTTTTATTTTCTGCTAAATCTCTAGTAAGTGTTTTTCATACCGACCAATGACCAGTGACCAGGTTGTTATTTTAACCCTTTAGTACTAAAGTCACTACACACACTTAGGTACCCATATTGTATAGTAACACATAATACCTACATTAGGCACCTAGATTCCTACCAAGTTTTCTCCACTAAAACTCCCACAAAGCACCGGTAATTATCAAGATTAATGTCACTTTCTTGGGCTTTTGGTCGCAAGTTGTGTGACCGCAATGGAGATATCTCAACCTAAATCTATTTTATTACTTAATACTGTAATTATTACTATTATTATTCGTGCATAATTTATATTACATTAATTTATCCGATAAATTATCCATAACTACTTGAACCAAACACCAACTTTTGCCTTTCAAAGAAATTCATTAGCACCTTTGTATGGTTCGTTCATTACACAATGCCTTAAATTAATCATTGAAATGTTTTGATATTGTAATTTAATATTTAAACAGACGCAGTGGAAACTCAAAACTCCATTTCTATATTAAAAATATTATTATTGATGCATCTACTACGAATTCTTTTATCAAGTAAGTTCGTTGGAATATGTTATTCTAAAAACGTAATGATACGCCATCGATACCAAAATGGAAATAAAGCTAAATTAATGGCACCAGGATTTTTTGAAAGTAAGTAATTTCATACAAATCATTAAATTTTTATTATTACAAAGGCAACGACTAACAACAATGTTAAAAGTCGGTAAAATAAAATTATGGACATAAAGCCGTCGCATAAACAGAGTAAAAACTAAAGGGAGAGGATTTTATGTGATAAAACAAACATAAAATAGACTACCAATTCTCTCCTTGAATAATTTCACATTGTTACAGTCGTAAAACAAATTCGATTTCAAATAGTAGGTAATAATATTACACTGTATTGTGATGTGATAAATTACGAGTGTTTTTGATTTGAAGATAAACGTAAATGGACATTCAAAGGGAATGTGTTGTCATATGATCGTAAAGGTGATGATAAAAAACAATACGAGATAAAAAAAAAAAGTTTGTAGAACTACGCTAAAATGGACATGGCATCATATAGATAATATGAAACAAGAATGTGCGTCAGTCAACACGTGTTCAGTCGAGAACAGTGAAGTTGTCTCACTCATAGGAAAAGTGAATGGTCACGGAATGTTTACGTAATCTTTCGAAGTTATTTTTGTCAGCCTTGTGGAATTCCATAATTAAGGGCCATAACAATGCCGTTCGGTACATTTCGGTTCTTTTTCAAAAGTTATATAGCCGCACCCTTTAAAGATATAGCTTTAAAAAAAATATATTGTATTCTTTCATCTTTTCTCTAATGGATTACTGTTTAAAATAAAAGATGTATTTTATAGTTTTATTGTAATAAAATATTTAAAAACATCCGTTTTTGACGCTATAAAAGCTATATTTCAAAAACCAATTGACATAGAAATATGTTTATTTTTTAAATTGATAGGTATTTTATATATCTAATAGATTACTGTTTAATTTTTACGAAATCGTTATTATTTTTATTGTAATATCAAAAAAACTACATTTGAAGATTTTTGTGATGCGCCTTGCCGAGACTCGATAACGCGCGCAAGTTGAATAATAGATATTAACGACGTGCATTCTGGTGTTATAAGCGAGATGTTTGTATATCATTCCTCAGTTCCGCCCACAAGCTTGTGGGCTACAGACGTGAAATCTGTGTTGAATTTTTTGTTATGAATTTGGAGAAATACCTATCTTATTATTTTAGTTTTTTCGGAATTACTTACGTATAGGGTTGCCACCTCTCCGGGTTTGACCCGGAGTCTACGGGTTTGAGTGGCGTTCTCCGGGCTCCGGGTTAGCATAGTGTATCTCCGGGTGGGAAATTTTTGTCATGACTAAAAAAAAAAAAAAAGGATAATAACCCCGGGGTCCCGGTCCCCCCCCCCTCGAAAAACCGGGGCTCCTGGTCAGCATACAAAACCTCCGGGTTTGTAATTATGGTGTGGACGAAAAACATACAAATCTTTTTTTTTTAAAACAACACAGATAGTCCGAGAGCCGGCCGACAAAAATATAACACATCTGTTATAAAGACGATTTTTATTATATGTAACATGTTTTATACCACCATAATTGTAAATAAAACATTTACCTACCTAATACATGTTTTATACAACCTGCATTATATTATTATTTTACTTTTTACATTACAACACATATTATGCATTAAAAATAAAGTACGGAGGTACCTATATGTTTAAAAAAATATTTATCCAAAAGGGGATACATACCTACCTACCTGTCTATTACGATTTAAAGTTATGATAAAAATAGGCACCTACTCTATTAGTTTCGAAAGACCCGTTAATCTGTATTCAATGCTCCATCTAGATAGATTTGCAGCTCCGTGGTCGCGTGATTTGCAATGTGTAACGAACATCAGATTTCTAAACAAAAGGGGGTGGGACTAATGCGCGGAATAATTGTAGGAACGCCCGATCGCTCAAGGTCATTCGCCTTATCTTGGCCCTTAACGAAGTGCGGGTAAAGAGGACGCTATATGCGCCTCTGCTACCCGGGGATGCGGAGGGCCTTGAGCCCGTAGATACAGCGGATACAACAGTAATCGAAAACGCTCACCGCATCGGTTGCAATCAGCGCCATATGATGGCGTTGTCAAAATCTATAAAGCTAATGTTAGCGTTGTGCAACGATTTATAATAGACTTTATTACAATAACGTTTCCTTTTGTTATAATCCTTCATTCGTTTTTTCATCGATTATTCGTAGCAACGACCAACTATAGGTATAATGGTACAAGTGTAAGGTACTATAGGTATAATACGACCTAATACCGATCTATTAATTATCTACGTCTTGGCTACTTATTGTATAACACTGGTGAGTGATGTCAGCAATACGCGTGAAACATGACTGCTGTCACGTGGTCAGCCATCCTACTTCCCTTAACTCCACCGACGCGACGTGCTACACCACCGCTACGGACGAATAACTCATTCATGTCTGAATGTCGCATTTAGAAATTAATTCATAAATATACAAATCACTATAATAATTGAGATTGGACGTATTTGGGTGACATTGGAATATTAGAGTAACATTTGATTTTCTATTGATTTTTTTTGTGTATTTTTTTTTATAACCGACGACACCACACTCGACATCTCGCAACCCTTGGATCCACTCATCATCACGGCATCTCCTAAGAAAAGCTTTTTTCCAAAAACCGGCGACGTCAGGACTCAGCCTATATTATCGCAAATGTTACTTTAAATTTTCGCAGCAATCCATCGTAAAATGAGGGAGTTGTGCGAACACTTACAAAAATCAGACTTTACTCTATATACATAATATAGATTTGCTCTCGCTGTAAGGACAATTTTTGTTTAATTCCATTATTACTATATAACTTTGCATTCGCGGCAGCATCACCCGTAAATCAGGTGCAGAGCCGGAATAAGTAAAGAAGGAATATTAGAGTAAAAACATGTTCTATACGTTGCGATACTTGCATTGAACTGATGATTATACCTAACGATTGATAAAGGTGCCCTTCCGTACCAGTGGCGCAGGAGGGCATTTGTAGTCGGGTAAGCTGATGACTGATGAGTGATCAATAGGAAGTACTAGTGGGTACCTGTGTAATCTTTGCGAAATATGGTTTCCCCCAGAAGAATCATTTTGATAAGAAACAGTGTTTGATAAGAAATGTCTTCAGAATACTGCCGAAACAAAGCTGTCGCTATTCTTTGCCTTCCAAAGTTGTGGAACTAAATAACAGAATGAAGATGTCTGAGCGATTGTTCATGTTTTTTAATAGCGTTATTTATATTATTCAAATCACTATATCCTGTTGTATTTCACACGTTTTTTCTTCAGAAGAAAAGAACATACAATACCAACAGAAAAATTTGTTCACGTGAGAACATCCAGCTATCCATATTGTGTGTTGTAAAAATATCTGCTAAAATGTCTTGTATGATGTTTTAATTTTTGTACTATGGAAAGATTAGGGGTTGACTTGGGAGATGAAATTATCTCTTTTTACACTAAAAGGTAAGTGAGATGCTTTGCCTTGAGAAGCCATGTAGGCACATCTATCTCCTTCGCAATCAACTACACCATTGTCCATTTTGAACACTTTTTGTTTAAATATTATTACATTACGCAAGAGGACGAAAAATACAGTATAACAATATAATAAAAATAACAATTAATTCCTCTATGCGGCTAATTAGTCAATGCATTGTCTTGCGATAATATTTATCATTCTTTTCTACAAACGCGATGCGTTGAGTGGGGAGCGAAAGACAAAGACGGGGTAATACACTATCTCATTCACTCTTCAACATCACGACTCGCGACAAAGAGTGTGTGTATGGTAATCACTAATCACACAATAACAAATTCGCACTAATACCAGTAAAGAATGTCTACGAATGTACCAACATTTTTTCTCCACGCAGAATATGACATATACGCACCTACCTAGATCGAAGTTATAATATGAATAGTTAATAATACTATCTGAACCTGTGCGTTAGAGCGAGAGGCGTAGAACATTTGGAGAAATGGCAATAGTTTTTTTATTATTATTCCCATCCTCACGAAGTGTTGAGTAGAGAAATTATTATTATAATAATAACATTGTCCACATCGCGCGCGCGAAGTTTAAATTTCTTTCCTCTATTGAATAATTATCTCCGCTATGAAAAGCAATATTGTTAGAACATATTTTTGTTGTTTGCTGTGTTTCTCATGGGCAAGCCGGGCTTATGTACATGTATTACATAATCGCCACTGTTCCGTACTATAGTATAAATTTAGTTTTGTCACACCATGGTTTCTGTTTTGGGTTGGCTGGCAGTAATTTCCATTTGGCAATAAGCCTGCTCTTTGTGTGTTTTTATATATACGCAATAAAGAATATTTTATTTATTTATTCATAAATGAATGTCGGATAAGGTTCTAAATGCTTAATACCTATTCGAATTTAGGGAAGCCACTTTCCTGAACGCAAAAAATCTAACCTATTCTGAAATGGATTGAGACAGAAAGTTACCCGAATCTCAGATGCATATCAGGGTCGAAAACAGACAAAAAATAAAAACAATTATGCATTTTTGATTTCTAAACATTACCCAATCCTGTTAAAATTTTATTAGCTTTTATGTCTTTGTATCAGGGTTTGATATCGTTATACCAAAGTCTCGACCATTCTAGCAGTAGGTATGTTGTGTACCTACGGAGGCTATCCATATTGTACATACATATATTCATATAGATTAAGGGAGCTTTAAACGTCGTCCAGGGAATGGATTGACACAAGTTTAACGCTGTATCGTGACATCAATTTGCACTGCACTGACCCCTGATGCTGTCGCTAGGTTACCTATTAATAATAGTACAGTTTACAGACACGTACGAGCAGGTAAATCGAACAATTTTATCATGAACTTATATCAATTATAAGTCGCGTAATCTGCCATAACACATTTCAACAATGAAGTTCGCCTCCCATTCTGAATTTCATTTTTTTTTTGCGTAAATATAATGTAGGTAGTCTGGTAGTAGGTACACAATCACAGATTTCTGGTCACCTTATTATTGGAATATGGTACCTATTGTAAATAAAATGCAGCCCATTTTTTAATATTCTTTGATGAGGGACTATTTTTTCACTAAATTGTCAATATTAAATCTTTATTAATTATGCACTCTTCACGTTTAACACAATATTATTCACAGAGAGAGCTCCCCCTCATTGGTTAATACACGTGTCTCTTCAGTTTTCACGTGACCAATGCATTATTATTTTCTGAAGTTCAATTAACTTTGTAGACCATTTTCCACCAATGAGAGAATAATCTTCCGTAATAATTCTATAAGAGATCAAATAATAATCAAACAATAGCCTCTTTGAATTTTCAGGAGAAATCTATCAACAATCAACATAGGAAACCAAAAGCATTCTTGTTTCCCATTTCCAACTTTCCTTTAGTGAATATTCATTGGTTTAACAATGTGCTTCTTCAATAAATCTCTATAATTATCTACATACATTGATTGTTCAATGTAGGTACAAATAGAATATGGGGTGTCTTTCTGATGAAACTTTGCCTGGTGAGTAATCGAATTACTGTAACCCTAACGAACCCTTTAAAGAGTTTCCACCCTCTGAAGATTTTCAAGACTCGCCGATGAGAGGAATCCTGATTCGTCGTAATTAAGTGAATATTTTTTTATTCGATAGATATAATGCTAAGTGTATTAATTGCTGTTTGGAATCAAAACTTCTTAGAAGGAAGTATCCTTAAAATATTTTCATTTCAGTTCTAGAAGTTTAAAGATATTCAAAAAATCTTTCAACTTTCAGATGGATGTATCACAGCGTTCTAGGTACTGAATATAAATTATTCGGGTAGCATTTTTAGTACGAAATATTTAGGTATTAATTTATAAAAAAAACATTTTGTTTACATAATGGCCGACACCAACTGAAAAGATACCTACTTTTTGGGTGTAGTCACTGATGCACTCATTCATTTGCATTTTCATTTACCTTTTTTCATTTGAAATTCTGTAATGTGATGGATGAATAATTTTCAGTGGTACATTATACGTACTATCATACATTAATTTACAATGATGAAAATACGCCGAACAATTTATTACGCAGTGAAATGCATTTAAACTTCCCCTGTAGTAACAGTGGTGCATCTGCCTAACTACATAGAGGATTTACAATGAGGATGTAGGCACTAGCTGCACTTCTTTTCACTGCTAAAATTAGAGGGTAGTGAAAAAACAATAGCGACGTGATAATAAATGGAAGACTGACGTCAGTCAAAAGCAAGAAGAGAAATCAATTTTCAACCTGCAGAGGGTTTCATTACACATCTAGAGCTCTTCCGGCAAACCTTTTTTGCGTGAAAGACTGGATGTTACAGGAGCTTCAGCTCCAGGGCTGGAGGTGCGTTTGCCCTTTTAGTGTATAAATATCTAGGAGTTGAGTATAGGAATGTTTTGAAAGGACCTACATAAATTTACGTCTTTAATTTATTAGAATACTCTTATTTTTAAGAATCACTCAACCTGTGTACCCCAGATGTGTTATTCTTGGATGTATAAATAGCCAGGTTTAAATAAAAAAAAACATGTAGCTATGTATTTCCATTTATTTACAAGTTTAATGATCGATCGGTTTAATGTCGTTCTTTTGAAAATGTGTGACTGCTCCTATTCATAGTTGCCTGATCCCGTCTAGTCTAGAATGTCTAGTTACTTATATTTCTATAGGAAAATTGTTATAAATGGTAATCACGATAGGAAAACGGTTAATTATATTTAAACTGGGTATACGAGTTTAATATATATAGAGTTAGTTATATCCTATACAAGAATTCAATAAAGGACGGAGCGAATGGGGAAAATTAATAATTTCATTCATTTTATAATCTCAGAAGCAGAAGAAAACTTGTGGTTATTCTAATAAATATAAAATATGTAAAGTAAATTGAGTGTTAATGGAATATGTATACACTACACAGTGCCTATGCAACTATTTACACGTATTTACAATATAACCATATTTTTTTTAGAATAAAGCGAAATTGTCCCCAAAAACGTAGAAATCTGCGATGAGATTGTGCACGCGATTTTTGGGGGGTTGCGAGATTTTGATGTGTGGGTGTGTGTGTGTTTTTGTGCTATACTTTTAAGAATGTTACCTATATAATAATATGTCTAAATGTTGAAAAGTAATATTCCCTCATATCAGCAATTTCCATTCCCGAGTGAACAGTGCTACGAGGCGGTCGTGTTTGTGTCGTGTACTAGGAGCTCAGCTAAGAATATTTAATATTATTATTTTTATTTCTTCTTTTCTAACTTGTTTATTCTGTTTCGGTGACAGGGTTGTCACTAATTTTTGTTTTATTCTTATTTAATTTTTGTTAATTAATTTTTCATTTTTGTAATCTATACCGGCTTTACGTACATTATTTAAAAAAAATACCAGGATGGAGGGGGTGGAGATCCCCCCTCTCCCTCCAGATCCCATCAAAAAGAGAAAGATTGACCTCGGCTTGAATACGGACTCTGACTCCCCATCACTCAGCAATCTCACTTCTGGACCTTCTCCTTCCAACCCTCTTCCTTCTAACTCTTCTTCTTCCTCACCTATTCAACTATACCCCCCCAGATCAAGTGGACCGTTTGTTGTCCTTGTACAGCGATGCGAACAAGGGAAGGCTATCTTCCCTGTAGAATTTGGTAAATTTTTGTTTTCGAGAGGAGTACAAAACGTTGTTAACGGATCGGTAAAGGCGGAAGGGAGATACCGTATATCTATTGAATTTTCCAACTTACTTTCAGCTAACACGTTCATCAAAAATATCTTCTTAATTTCAAACAGTTTGTACAAGGCTTTCATCCCGACCCATAACATATCCCGCATGGGGTTGATAAGGGGGGTCTCGGTAGACCTTACCGAGTCCGAACTCGAGTCTGCCCTCTCGGAAAGCAACCCAAACATTGGCAAGATATTAAAAGTACGGAGATTGAATTTCAAGGACAAATCAGGCGACACAATCGAATGGAAACCGTCCAGGTCAATTGTAGTCACGTTCGAGGGGCAAGACCTGCCCTTCCACGTTTACCTGTACTACAATTCATTCAACGTGGAGACTTACTTTTACCCGACTATGCAGTGTTTCCGCTGCTGCAAATTTGGGCATACCAGAAACTCCTGCCGTTCTGCGGAAAAATGTTTCAATTGCGGAGGGGATCACCCTTCACTAGAATGTCCAATCCAAACGCCAAAGTGTTTTAATTGTAACGGACCTCATAAAGCAATTAGCCTTGATTGTCCGGAATACAGCCGGCAAAAAGCCATAAAATACACAATGGCTTCTCAAAACACTTCTTACATTCAAGCGGCCAAGCAACATCCACCTAGCCGAGTCTCATATGCCAGCGTCGTTAAGCCAACTCCTACACCTACAACTACAGTATCCCAAAAAATCCGTGGAAAATTCGTATATAGAACTCCTAAAGCACCGCCAAAGCCTAACTTCGATCAATCAGAACATAATTCCCTTCTTTTCTACCCTAATGGAAATTCAACTTCCGAGTTTCCCAATGGGTGTGCACTAAATTCAACTTCGTACCTTCCTAATAAAACCTCTAACATCGAAAACTTGTCCGAAAATCTTGCTTCAAGCAATGAATCATTCACTAAATCTCTTCTGTCCATGCTCCTTAGTCTTCTGCGCACTCAAAACTCCTTACCGTCCAACGTTGCCTGTTTTATTCCTGTTCTTCAGTCTTTTCTCGAAAATGGCGTCAATAGCAACGATTAATTCACTTTCGATTCTCCAGTGGAACTGCCGCAGTGCAGTTGCCAACAGAGATGAAGTAATTTTCCTTTTACGTACCCACAATATAGACGTAGCTGCTCTTTCTGAAACCTGGTTCCCTCCAGGTTCCTCTATATCATTTCCCGGTTTCTCTTGTGTTAGAGAAGATCGGTCTGATGGCCGTCGCGGTAATGGTACCGCCATTCTAATAAAAAATAATCTGACCTTTCAAGAGATTAGCCTTCCGAAAACTCCAGGACAGCAGATTTTGGCTGTTAGCGTCATGAATATTTCCATTGTTTCTGTATACACTCCTGAAGGGCGTTTTAATCTCTCGTACTGGAGAAACGTCATAGGTAATTTATCACCTGATTTTTACATTCTGGGAGATTTCAACGCTCATTCGACATCCTGGGGGTGTGTTTCAACGGACACTGCAGGCAGAGCGATTCTGGACTTCGTGGAAGAAAATAACATATGCATCTTAAATACCGGAGTTCCAACTCGCGTTGCTCCCCCTCATCACAGTCAAAATGCCCTGGACATCACATTGTGCACCAGTAATCTCGCCACAATAACAACTTGGAACCGACTATCTGATCTTTATTCCAGTGACCATTTCCCTATCATAGTAACCATGATCAATCCTCAAGGCCCTCGATATAACAAGCCTACCAAAACGAAATTCCTTACAAACAGGGCGGACTGGAGTCTTTTTGAAAGATTGCTTGAGTTGGATTCCGAGGTTCCTACTGTCGATTGCGCAGAAATGGATATCAATCCCTTTGTCGAGGTAGTTCACGACCGCATCATCAAGGCGGCCAACCAGGCAATCCCAATATCTAACGGTAATTCCTTTTACAAGTACTCTCCCCCTTGGTGGGATAAAGAGTGTACGGCTGCAGTAAAGAATAGGACTAATGCGATTAGGAGGTACAAGAGAAATATGTCACTTGCCAACTATTTGGAAGTCCGCAGGTCTCAGGCCGAGGCCAAAAAATTACTAAGAAAGAAAAAAAGGCAAGGTTGGTATGATTACTGTAACTCTTTGTCGCCAGAAACCTCCTTCACAAGTGTCTGGGATTCGATTCGAAGGTTTAGAGGTGCGTATTCTCCGAAGGCTGATTCTTCCAAGTGCACGACGTGGGTATCTGATTTTGTTGGAAGGTTGGCCCCGTCCTACGTTCCAAATTCTTTTGAGCTTCCCAAGCCCTCTTCAGAATTGAATCGCTCACACAGCTTGATCCCTCCTTTCACACTTAACGAATTAAAGACCGCCATTCAGTCCACGAGTGACTCTTCTCCAGGACATGACCTCATTCCATACACTTTTTTCAAACACTTTCCCGAATCGTTTCTCACTGTAATTCTGAAAATGTATAATCTTGTTCTGGATTCGTGTTCGATCCCCGAATCTTGGAGGAAGCAGCTAGTGATTCCTATCCCTAAGCCTGGCAAGGATTTGTCCTTGGGATCTTCATATAGACCCATTGCCCTCTCAAGCTGTTTTCTAAAGATTCTTGAGCGAATGATCAAAGCCAGGATTGAATGGTTCGTTGAAAAAAATAATCTTTTACCCCCCTGGCAGTTTGGCTTTCGAAAAAACAGATCGTGCACTGACAACCTCAGTGTACTAGTTTCAGATATTCATCTCGCTAGAGAAAATAAAGCAGATATGATAGCCTGCTTCTTGGACGCATGCAGTGCTTATGACAATGTTCTCATTCCGAAACTATTTGACACTATGATGTCTTTGGGAATCCCAGATGCTCTTGTTCATCTCATAATTAACATGATGTGCAGCAGAGTGATTATGATTGAGACCCCAATGGGAATAGTAGAAAGAAAGGTTTATAGGGGTCTCCCCCAGGGTTCCGTATTGAGCCCCATTCTATTCAATATTTATACTCAAGATCTTATTTCATGTATCCCCCCCGAAGTCTCTATTCTACAATATGCGGATGATTTCGTAATTTATTTACCACATAAATCAGTATCACGTGCCTCAAGGTTACTGGAGGATGCTTTGCGATCTGTGTGTGAATGGTTTGATGACAAGGGCCTCACTCTGTCTCCGGGCAAGAGTCAAGCAGTAATATTTTCCAGGAAGCATAATACTCCAAATATTAAGATCAAACTTAACGGTATCGAAGTCCCTTTAAAGCAAAATGTAAAATTTCTGGGAGTATCACTTAACCGCAAACTGTCATGGAATGCCCACATCGAAAGTGTAATAGCTAAATGCGAAAAGAATATCAATATCCTGAGGGCAATCTCGAGAGTCTGGTGGGGTGCTCACCCATCTGTCATGAGAATGCTATACTGTGCGCTTATTAGAAGTCATATAGATTATGCATGCTTTATCATGGACCCACTTCCAAAATACTTACAGATTAAATTAGACAGGGTACAATCAAAATCCCTTAGACTCATACTTGGGGCAATGAAATCCTCCCCAGTGGTTTCCCTGCAGGCGGAATGCGCTGAAATGCCTTTGTCCTTGAGAAGAAAACTCCTTTGCCTTAAATTTCTTGTAAACCGATCATATCAAAGCAATCATCCTATTTTTTGTAAACTTCGATCTCTTCATGCTTTATTCAGTTCAAAACCTAATCGACTCACTTCCACCCCACCTCTGCTGTATGAATCATGGTACTTCGTCTTCAATGTTCTTTCATGCCCTCTCAATCCATCTCTCCCCATTTTCAGCATTCCCCTCGACGCAACCATGCTCGTTCCTAACATCTATCCCTCAATTGGTATTAACAGGTCTGTTTCTTCTTGGAACCCCACGTACGTCAATCGTCTGTTTTCCCAAACAGTTGAAGAAAATTGGCCCTCACATATCAAGGTTTTTACGGACGGGTCTAAGAGCGACGATGGAACTTGTGGTGCAGCATATTACATACCTTCTCAGAACCTGGTAGGTCAGTTTCAACTGCCTGGTGAGACATCTATATTTACGGCCGAGTGTGTGGCCCTCGTCGAGGCTTTGAGGAAGATTGTTTATTTATCTATATCGCCTGTGATAATCTTTACTGACTCTCTCAGCATTGTCAACTGTTTGATGCTGAATAATACTTCCGCTTTAATTAATAATCGACTTATTTGTGATATAAAGGACATGTTTCATACCTCCTATACAAAAAACATTGATGTATCGATTGCTTGGATTCCCTCCCATGTGGGAATTGAAGGTAACGAAAGAGTCGACGCACTAGCGGGAGAAGCCCGCTCTTGTGGCGTCATTCCATGCAACTTCTCGCTACCGATTGACGATTACATTAATATATTTAAAAAAAGAGTTGATGGGGAGTGGAATCTTATGTTTTCTGAGTCTAGTACTGGTTCCTATTATAGAAGTATACAACCATCGGTCCCAACTTTCCCATGGTTTCGACATCTAAAAATCCCCAAATTGAGCGTTTCTCTTTTGTGTAGGCTTAGAATAGGCCATACTGTTCTGGCATCGCACCTTAAAAGGATTAATATCTTGTCATCTGCTCTGTGTGAGTGTGGAGAGGAGGATGAGACGGCGGATCACGTCTTTTTCAATTGTAGCCGATTACCCAATAATGATCTACTGCGTGACTTGACTGGCCTCGGCTTGTCATTTCCAATTAATGTTCAACATCTCCTTTCATTGAATAATCCTAGAATTAACTTCGCCCTAATAAATCACTTGAAGAAACACGATAAAAATATTTAGTACATGCAAAAGTTTTGAATTTAATAATTTAATTGTAATTGAAATGCAGCGGCACATCCCTGTTTATAACGAGCATTGAATTTACCGATGTCCGCTAGAGATATTGCATACCGATAGGCATTGAAACTTGTAACATCTTGTACTGCCCGCTTCCTACTGAAGGAGGGTAAGTTGTTGTTTTGCGTGATAGTATGACTAAGTGATTTGATATTTTGATTATCGTGTGTGCGGAATTGAATTGACTTTGTCTCTGTATGGCATATATCACTCGCGATCGGGTGCCTTGCCGAAAGAGAATAAAAAAAAAATATATCAGCAATTTCTTTTGCTGACTGGGGATATTTTCTCTTCTAATTGTGTTCTATGTATTATTTTGTGCTGTATTGTGTAATGTTGTAAATTGTAAGAATCAAGGATAAATAAATACCTATACCTGATAGGCAACCCTACTGCGACATTTAGCGCGACCCTATTGGTAAACTATCATTTAAACCACATTTCGATAAAATAACAGATGCGTCATATTTTTTGCTGCCGGAATTTGGGCTAGTATTTTTTTTATTTTTTATTATTAAAGTTTATACCGTTTTACACCTTTACAATATAAAAAAAGAATCAGGCAATCATTATAATATCACAATAATAAACCAATGTTGACAAAAATTTAAGGTAAAAATAAAACGTAATTGTGAGTAAATAACAAAAAGTAAAACAATCAAAAACAATAATTTCACTCTTTAGTGCAGGCGCTGGATGTATTTTCGTATGAACAATATGAGGACCGAGTTCCATCAATTGATTATTGTTGGGGATAGGTCAAGGATTAAGAAATCGTATGTTGCCGGCCCATATTTTGGTCCAATTCTTTTTTACACCCCCTCAAAGGTAGGCGATGAGGTGCATTATATGAAGTCATTGTAATGACTATTTCAATTTTTCACTATTCCGTTTTTTCTTAAATCTGCCCCTACTCCATAATTTTCAGCGGAATATTTTTATTTTTATTTATTTTATTTTATCCTATATGGTGAAAAGAAAAATGTAAGGTGCCCTTGGGGCGATTTTATCGCTAAACGGCGCCTAAAGTTGTCCGATTATTATTATTATTTCCAAATCAACTTTATTAACACAATAGTATATACAAAATTTTTCAGCTCTATATAATACATTCGTTTAAACCAAATAATATATAAAAACATGTTAAAATAAAAAATTACAAAAATATAAAATAAATAATAGGTAATAATATTAATACAAAATTTTAAATAAACAAACACATCACATAGAACTAAAAACATTTTACCATACTAATGGATGTCCCCCTCTCCCACGATGTGCACTAGAATGCACTTATCATGAGAGAGTTTTTAAGAGCTATAGAGAGAGGAACCTTCTAACAATCCTGCAAGATGATAGTAGGACAGCCTTCTGCATGGCGTATTGAAGCCCACCATGCAATCCAAGCTTCTCAAGATTTACTTTGAGACTCTTAGGAATGACACCATTTGTGGACATCACTATAGGAATGATGACAGTGGAAGGTGTTCTCCACATCTCCATAATTTCATGAGCAAGATCAAGATATTTGGTAATCTTGTCTTGCTCAGCCTTATGGAGATTTTCATCATGTGGTATAGTGATATCCACAATATAGGTCTTTTTTTCCCTACGATCAACCAATACAATATCCGGTCGATTAGCTGGAATTGTACGATCGGTTTGTATTGGTCGATCCCAGTACAACTTAACAATGCTATTTTCAAGCACCGACAATGGTTGATATTTGTAATACTCAGTTTCTTCATCGAGTAAACCGTATTTTAAAGCCAATCTTTGGTTACTATTTTGGCAACCTGGTCATGTCTCTGCAAATATTCAGTGCCACACAAAAGAGAACACCCCGACATAATATGTCGTAATGTCTCTCCCATCTGACCACAAGCCCTACATTTATCAATTATATTTGGTTGTTTCATAATGAATTTTGCATAGTTATTTGTTACAATGACTTGATCCTGTATTGCACAAACAAAACCTTCGGTTTCACCAAATAGATCACCAAACCTTAACCAATTGATTGAGTCTTCAAAACATACATTTGTAGATGTCAGAACTTGGTGAAAACGGCCATGAAGAGATTTACTTTTCCATATGTCTACTCGATTTTCAACTGACATTGTCGGTAGTGAAGCACCAGGATTCGAGAGACATAAAGGTGTGTACCTCAAATCACAATCTATCAAGTCCTCATAGCCTACTTTACTCCTATGAGTTACAAAAAATCTCTTTAAAGACTCTACCTCATTATTATGTAAATTCTTTAAATTAAGTAATCCTCTGCCACCATTTTTGCGAGGAAGGTAAAGTCTCATCATGGAGGATCTAGGGTGATGAATTCGATATCTTGTCATTGTAGTACGCACCTTTCTGTCTAGTGTGTCTAATTCCGTTTGGTTCCATTTTAAAATACCAAATGAATACAAAATTACTGGAATTGCCCATGAATTAATTGCCCTAATTTTATTATGTCCAGAAAGAAGTGATTTAAAAATTAATTTGCATCTAGAGATGAAACGCGCTTTTACATTATTTTTTAAAAATACATGATCAAAACCCAGTGATTCATTTATTCCCAAATATTTATAGGTTTCATTTAATGTAAGATTTGGTAAATTTACTGTGTTATTAATCACTTCATTTGTTTGTTCGATAACCCCTTTTTTAACATTAATTATTGCACATTTATCCATACCAAATTCCATTTTGATTGTATCACTAAAATCCTTTGTTACTGAAATTAATTTATTGAGATTATTTAAATTTGATGAAAATAATTTTAAGTCGTCCATATAAAAAAGATGAGAAAATTTACAACCACCCCTTTTGAGCTGATAACCACATTGAGAATTTTCAATCAATGCACTTAAGGGATTCAATGCAATACAGAACCAAAGCGGACTCAGACTATCACCTTGGAATATTCCTCTATTTATGTCAATCGAATCACTAACATAACCTTCCGATGGCGTTGAAATAGATATTTTTGTTTTCCAATTAGACATGCAATATTTTAAGAAATTAATAATTTTAACATCAATTTTGTAAATTTCCAAAATTTTTATTATTATTAAGTAAAATATTACACTCTTCGGCATTACAGCGTTCAGCCTTTGCGTCGAAGAGTGTACACATAACAAAGTTTCAATTCAAAACAATAAAAACAGGAAAACAAAACAACATAACATACCAATGAGAGTAGGTAATATTTACCATGGCTATCACAGTAACATAATAAATACGATGAACAAATACACTATATGAAAAACAAAAGAAACAAGTTATAGAAACTGAAAAAAAAAACCATCAAAGAACAACAACATCGAACACCATTACAGAATGAACGGTAGTAGGCACCTACGGCAGTCCGGCCGTCGCGTCGCCGTCGTGTTCGTCGGAATACGACACCCGCACGTACCCCGTAGTGACGGGCAATGGACCTTAGTACATGAATTTTGAAGCAAATTAAATTCTCTGTAGGATTAATTACAAGGACCTTCGAGCTAAAACGAACCATAACGAAGTTATCATAGCGTAAAAAGGTAAGAAATTCTAAATTGAAAAAATACTGTAATTTTTCATCTTTGGAGCAAAAATACATCCAGCGCCTCGACTACTTGGATTATTGACGACTTTTGTGTGAGTTATGAAGCATGCAGTACCGGTACGAATGCATTCAACACTTCTCTCACGAATAGATGTCACTTCGCATGAATTGACGACATATTATTATTAAACGGTTGCAGTGGCGCATTGGCAAATCGTTCCACCCCTGTCTCAACCACAATTAGGTAGGTGCTCCGTGGAGAACCAATCATCAATAAAATACGTCTGAGTATTTTGAAGTTTATTTTATTTATTTGTGTCACGGCGTAAGACAATTACACGCTTGTGTGTCGTATTGATTAAAAGGAACGAATTAAATGTATGAAAACACTGCCTAATTGAAATATGTTATGGTAGATTGTATACGATAGTAAATTAGATCTAAGTAAAATATAGTTGTCGATGCAAACAACATTGCTATAATAATATATAAAGAGTAGATCTTACCTTCTAGTAGCCCAATAAAACTATAGTTGAAACAAATATGTAGTATAGTAGGTATTGAGGTATAAATGTAGCCAAACGGGAATAGTTTAACATTCTACTTATTAAGTATCTAACGGTCCAACCAAATTAGATTCTGCACATATCGAGCCAACTTGAAGAAATTATTATATGGTTCAAGTACGAACATATTTCTGGTATCATGTCTTCAAAATATTTAATTAAGTTTAAGCGTCGTATGAAACATAATAAACACCTCCATAAACTGTCTACCTTATTCAGTATGACGATGTCGAGAGACAGGCTTACCTTAGGTATGGTATATATGGAAGTAGGTAATTTCTATACTAACAGGTAAAATTTGCTGGATCAAGTCGTAAAATCTCAATTAGATGCAACGAAGTCATCATTCCCCTACACCCATATCTTTCTCTCTCTAATTTTAGTATTCATACTTTCAACCCCTAGCGCTGTTTGCCGTTTAATTAATTTTCATTGCTCATAATTTCTTAGGCCATCAACCGTGGATACCTACAGACTATAATAACATCTCTCTTCTCTTTACTCCGCCTACCTTCATTGAACCGAACGAGGAAATTGAAATCCATATTTTGCCCAACTTGGAAACTTTATGCGACTATTAAAATCGATGATTCCTCGGAGATAAATGTTTCTATGGTTTTGCTAATGGAAAATACTGTCGCGATGTTATTGAAAATCTTGCGAATGTTCGATGATTTCAGAAAGATTTCCAAAACCTTGAGACAATGCACTTTTTAATGAACATTTAATGGGTATTAGGACATTCATACACATTTTCATACTGGAACTTCACGCGAGTATAAAAAAGGTAATTGAAACAATATCGATACTAATAAAAGTGCAGTTACACGAGCAACAAAAGTGCTCCACTCATGGCAATTTATAGCTTCATGTAACCTCCATACATATATTTATTATTGACCGGTAAAAAACCTGAGAAACACTACACCTTTACCTGACTAACTGATATTACATAGAGCAATAATACAAAATATTTCAAATTCTCCAGCCAATAAATAACTAGCTTAATATAAAGCATAGAATATGTTTTGATCCCCAAGAATTTCAGGTGGCACCCTCTATATGCATGATAATAATATTATAAAAATATATGTATTATATACCACGAGCTGAGAGGAGAGGAAAAACATTTCCTTTCTCATATTTTTTACTCCATGTAATAGGCAATTGAAATGCAAATTCCCAGAGATTAAAAACAAAGTTATCGTCTCGTGGAAAAGTTTCCAGAAATACAACACAAGTAGCACCACGAGATTGAGAAAACACGGGACGATACAAATTTGAGAGGAAAACGTGGAACACGGTAGGAATAACATATAATTTTAAAAAATTGGGCTTTCCACGTCTAGAAATCTATGGTGAAACATAGATAGGTATATACCTACATAGAGTTTCTGTTGCATCTCAGTACGTACGTTGTTTTATTTTTATTTTTGTATTTCGTTTCTTTTCAAGCGTCATTTTGTTGCATCTCGGTTGCACTCCTAATATTGGGTTTAATACGTGTTTCCCGAGACCAGCAGATAATGATGCTCATTCAGTTAATTCACAATACTATAGTATAAGATGGTAAAATAGTAGGTACTTTGAAATTATTAAATGATGTAAAGTCTCATATTTTTTTAGTTTTATTTTAAACGTATTTTATTGTGTAGAAAAAAATAAGGAGATGGCTCCTCGTTCTAAATTCGTCTCCTCTTTAGTTAGGAGGTAGATAGTTGATACGCCGTCACTGATCATTAAACATTTGCCAACTTACATAGGCACTTGATATAATAATAATATCTCTTAGAAGGCAGCCAGCTCTACTTACTGAAACAAGTAAGTATACTCTACATATCGTAATTATTAAGCCATAGGTACATAATGCAGTGCATCTTATGGAACTTGGTTGGCAGAAAATAATGCGAATCAGGGAAATAAAATTATTAGTATTTGTCATCAAAAAAAAGTTCAACTAAACCCAATATCTATCTTCATCATTGAATATTATTTTGTTTTCGAAATTATTTTAATGATTATGCCAGTATACAATAATACGTACCTACTATTAATAATATGTACCTACCTACGGACACATAACGCACCTCGCGGGATAGGCATTCTGCCAAGTTCCATCCGTCGACAGTATTCAGTAATAACATTTTAAGGAAAGCTTTATGTTTCTTCACGTCTACGTAGCGACGGCTTTCTGAAGTTCCCTCTTATTATAAGGGAAACGATAATACCTCATGTAATATAACTTAATGATATCTGATAAAATTCTGTTGTATATTGAAGTATGTTTCATGATTTCTCAAAGAAACTGCACCTAAATATTGGTGGACTTATAATATACAGTCGCCTAAATCATAACGTGTGATTCATTATTATTTGTTCATAGTTAGATATTTTGAATTTGTGTTGATTTTCGCCAATAGCTATTAATATTTTTGAAGCAGTACCTTTTACTAATAGTTGTAGATGTAATGGGTGTATGAAGGTAGATATAAGGAAACTAACGTTTACTTTAGAGTATCTAAGCGAGGTAAAACATATTTTTACTGGCTAAATGTAAATTGTGAAGGGGTGTGGTATCTTTGTTTTATTGTCAAGAAATTATTTAATATTGTGAGGTATTGTATGGGCTTAACTGGGAGAGACCGCAGCATTTTGCGATTGGCC
The DNA here is from genome assembly GCA_963576895.1 of Ceraclea dissimilis. Taxonomy (NCBI): domain Eukaryota; kingdom Metazoa; phylum Arthropoda; class Insecta; order Trichoptera; family Leptoceridae; genus Ceraclea; species Ceraclea dissimilis. The sequence goes on from OY756360.1 coordinate 6,708,301, forward strand.
TGCACATACTGGACAATTGTCGTTTATATAACAGAATGGAAATAAGTTTTGTATTAGCGCTTAGTCTACAAATATGTAATTGATGGCCGTGGGGATCTACATTATCACTAGTCGCGTGTACCTAATTAAAGTCACTACTATTATTTTTATCGGCAAGTCCTAACGCCGCGTAAAAACTATATTAAACTATATTCTAGTTTTTCATTATTGCCTTTTAAAATGGACCTCCACCAAGTAGGTACCTAACCTACGGTCTGTCAAAAATCTTATTGTACCTAACGGCAGTAATGCGCGTGTTGTATATGATGGGACTCTGTTGTTGATAAGTTTAAAAAACATATTATTGTGTGGGGAGGGGAGGGCTAAAGTCCAGACAAGGAGTTAAGGCTCAAGCGTGCTAGGCTGTGATGGGGTGCAGGCAAGAAACGCCGAAATGAGGCATAATATCCCTGATGGAAAATATCGAAAACCACTGAGAACATAAAGCATTATGATATTTCAGTAACCAACCAACCCTAAGATATTCCACCCCTGCATTCTTATCATATTATGATGTTCTCCTGGCATGGCAACACTGGTAGTTTCTAGAAGCAATATAGTTATATATTATACCTACATAAGATAAACATTATGTATTGCAAACAAGCACTGCATTCAGTAAACAACAACATGCAAATTTTATGTTACCCACAGAGTTCTCAATATACCTGTTATACCCATATTGCCCATTATTATAATATCTAGACTTCCCTTGCCTGATGCAATGCTTGTAACAAGAAAATCACATCAATAAGATCATTTTCATTGGTAGGTATTTTATTGTTTTACACAATGAAATTATGTATTTGACATAATTTTCAAACAATCAAAATTCATATCATCACAAATAAAGAAAAAGGATTTTTTTTCGTAGTGGATTCGCACTTAATTCTTTTAACTTCAAATCGGGACATAATTATATGATATTTCAGGCACAATGCTTGTATTTTAGGCCCCGCGCATCTGAGCCTAATCCTGTGATATCCGTGATATCTGGATAGGTGAATTTTTCCCAGTATTAGGCTGATGAGTTTATATGTGAATCATGAATGATAATATGTAGACTCTTCTGGCTGATAATACTGAGAAGTGTGTTGGCAAAGTCATGCCTCCGCGTAAAAAAAGCATAAGGCTTTTTTAATATTTTCATTAATTCGGTATTTTGCGAAATAACTTGCTGTTAAAATTAATGAATAACTAAGTTTCATAATTAACAAACTTTCGGACAAAATATTCAAAACGTCAGCAAAATAATGAGATTTGTCCAGCAGAGCACAACATACCGTCTGGAAATAATGTCGTCCGAGTCTGAGGCTCAGCAAATAATTTAACAATGGTCAGCAATCAAATGCAAAGATAGTGGTCAGCAATAAGGAAATGGTCAGCAATAAGTAGTTAATTCAGATAGATAGAACGATATGTCCCCATGTGTTGATCATGATTTTGTGACAGCTGTGCATCTAATTATTTTGTTGACGAAGTAATAACTATTCTACTGAGCGAATACTAATTATGCGCCAAAATGTACTTTTTTGAAAGAAAAATTTCTTTGTTTAGCGACAGATTGCTTCGCTTCGTATTTTTATATTGATGACAAAAACATATTATTGGTCTGTTCAAATGATGTGCAGACAGCTGGATTTTGTTGCCATTTAAAATGTTAAATTGCGACACATTTAATAACTTCCTATTTTGAAACTAAAGAATCACAAAACTCACAGGCTTCTTCTTGATAAAAGTTAGTAAATATCTTGGATTATTTAATTTTCGGTTTATATTGATTACTTGATTATTACGAAGAGCGTCAGACTTTTATTAACTCGCAGGATAATTTCCAAGGATCGCTTAGGGAATATAAAATTATTATTAAATTCATAATTCAATAAATCCTTATCGCACTTACTTACTACATTTTTTAATAGTACCTACCTACTTATCCTACAGCTTGATTTTGATTGAAATTAAAAAAAGGATCATGAAATAACAAAACAAATCAAATTTTTTTAAATGAAAAAAACTCAACTTTGTTAGTGACAATTACTATACATACATTATACAATATCCTAATTTTATGGCTAATTCAGTAGGTAAGATTAACAATTAATTTATAAGTAGACGTATTGATGATCGAGTCCATCCAGCAGTCTCAAAGACAGCAATTAGGTTTTTCGGAAGAGGTTTGGAATTAATAGTGTTAGTCAATTCATTTCCAAGAAGTTATGTCAACAGGTATACAGCAAAGGAGGCACATTTCGTCAGGTTTATGACTGACAGTTGCGTCGGCTCTTTCAGTAATTCAGTCATTCTCCCATTAAATTAAAATACAATGACCTACGTATATTAGGGTATTACCAACATACATACTACTACTTGGAAGCATGTAGGCATGTTCTCAGTAGGTACATGACATAACGCATGAGTTACATTTACATGTTACAAGCTGTGGACTGGACTGGAGGGATCTGATGTGTGTTTTTTCTATGTCAGACTGAAAAATTACATTTGCCTTACTTGAAAATTCCGTTCGACATAATGTAAATAATCTAAAAACCACAAATACATTCTCAGGGAGTCGTTACCGTGTAGCGGTATTGATTGTAGAATTATTGCAAGTTACACCGTGTGGAATAGGGCGTGAAGTTACGGATGATATGCCAGTTACATTTACCTAGCCTGTTATTCCCATTATATCTCATTATAACACTCATGTCACAGTGACTCATGTCACAGTGACTCTTGTCACACATATTAAGGTAAATTGTTATTGACAAAGAGCAGTGAACGTGGATGAATGTGAATTTGAGTCATTTATATGGTAATTAATCGATTATACTAACCAAAATTTTGGAACTGTTGCAATTCGTACTTATAAATTTCAAATAGGTATGAGATAAAGTGCCCAGTGAGATCAAGGTTGTCTAATGTGTTTAGTCTTCCTTAAGTGTCATTTTCATCCATGTAAGTTCCGAAAATAATGTCGATGATAAATGATTGACGGTATTAGAACTGTGGGGGAGACCCGCTAAACCCGGAATTAATGAATATTTCCATATGTTGTAATGAATATTTGCTATTTTTACACTTGACTTGTCAACGCGTAGGGGTGATTTGTAACAGCGAACAATATTTCTATTCAGATGTATTATAATTCCAATAGAAAGTAGGAGATGCGTTATCTCCTCACAAGCCTTCCTGAAGGAAGAAGGAAGCCGGTAATTTTATATCATTAATTAACGTTTGAGGAGATATCGATTTTGTATTAACTACTATTGTACGATTTACCCTTATAGTGCAGTAAGGAGAGGAAAATTAATGGCATTTCTAGGAAAAAACTATAGACATTTTTTTCTCCATCATACTTTACGTATTTGGGTGCGCTGAATCCGAATTTCAACTTTGCCACCTCGTAAATGTGATGCGTTCTGAGATATCTCAGAAAGAAAGAGAAAAAAATGCTTTTTTTACATACTTTGACTGATAATTCAAAAAGTATTCATTTTAGAGAAAAGAAGCTTAGGACAAGAATAAACTTCACCAAATTTCCTATAAAACGACATATAAATCTTTTTTGTGGCATAAACCGTTAAGGCATCAGAGCGAGCTAAAATAGGGCGTAATTTTCACCCTACAGCCAAAAATTATATATGTTTGTAATTTTTCGCTCATAACTCAGAACCTTCAAACTTTTGAGCAAAAATATCTAAGAGAAAAATAAAGTGCATATTTTTTTCTTTAATTTATGCTACCAGTGTTTCGTCGACGGACAAACAGTCTAGGCGCTAGAGCGCATTGAAGTTTAGTATAGTACATTAGAAGCAGTTTTGACTACTATTTAAACTGATATATAATGATCAAAAAATACTTAATTGTAGGCAGTGCACTTGAATATATAAGAACAAAGGCTGTTATATTTATATTTTAAGGTTTGCCACCACTTAATAGTGCTGCGTTTATAGAAATGTCAGAATAACTCAGAAACTAGGCTATTTCTTTGTTTTGTGTCCATATTTTAAAAATTTAAAACTTAAAAGGAATTATTTTATTGAAAAAGTAAACTACATTTAATTATCTATGAATCACTTCTACATTTTTTTTAATCAGATGAACCATTCAAGAGCCAGAGCGCTTTAAAATTAAATCAAAATGGAAAAATCGTCCAATTATTGTACTTTCTTTGGTTTCTCGCCTACGGATGAGAAGGTACGTACTTTTAATGAAAAAATTTTAAAAGAAAATTAAATTTTCTACAATTTATGTCTCTTGAGTTTTTTCACTCAGACGTACTTACCGCACTTGCTAAGATGTATAAAAAAATAAAAGAGAAAATAATGAAGACAGTATACCTACCTACACATAGCAGCATACATAGGTGCTTCTGAGTAATTGAGATTACGTTTTTCTGTTTGAAATGAAACCTCTGTGAGATTGTGTAGGTCTGTTATTATTATTGTACGAATATTTTACATTATAGACAGTCTAGACATTCACACAGGTATCTATACAATATATTACTTTTGAATTGGTGTAACTTAACCTATCACTCACGTCACTGAATTTGTTTGTGAGGTAAAATACCTAAATTATGTTGGTTTTATTGTTTTTTTATTTATTGTTTTATTGTTCTCTATCGTCCGTAGGCCCATTCGGGCACCTGGACTCGTCAATTTTTACAATATCATTTCATCACAAACAAAGTATCGCAAACAATATCATTATCAGATCAATGCCAATCAGAGTGTAAAGGGCTCTGATTGACATTTCGTCATACACAAAATCAATTTTTCAACATATCGTCAACGGAATAAAATTCTTTGTCAACGAGGTACTTCTTCACCCCTCCGCGGAAGGCCGCATCATCCAGTGATTTCAACTCCCTGGGTAGCGCGTTTAGCATCCGCACACTGAGACACACGAAGCTCTTCGATGTCTTCGTTAATCTATGCCTTATTGGTCTTATATTGTCTTTTGACCTGGTATTGTAGTTATGGTACTCTGAGTTCAGGGGAGTATTATGAATATTTTTGCGGGCAAAAAGTAAACACTCTAAAATGAACATGCTGGGCATGGTGAGGACTCCGAGTTCCTTAAAGGAATCTCGACAGGAATCTCTCGGATTCATACCCAGCATGGTTCTCACTGCTCGTTTCTGCAGTATAAAAACTCTATTCGCGTCAGCCCCCCTCCCCCAGAATAGTATACCGTATGACATAATGCTGTGGAAGTATGTGTGATATACAGACTTTGCAGCATCAAGTCCACAGGTTTCACGTATTTTTTTTATGGCAAATATAGCCGAATTTAATCTCTTACAGAGCATCTCAATGTGCGGAGACCATTGAAGCGTCCGATCAATTGTTATCCCGAGGAATTTATTTTTGTCAACTGTTTCTAAAGATTGACCAGAAAGTGTGTCCATCACCGGATCCACCCCCAACGGTCGCTTAAGAGAGAAGTGAATAGCACTCGTTTTCGTCATATTTAGTGCGAGGCCATTGTCGCCAAACCACTCTCTCACCCCGTTCAGCAATGTTAAGGCCTTCATCGACGCATCCGTTTTGTTTTTGTTTTTTAGTAGCAGGGAGGTATCATCAGAAAACATTACAATAAAATTATTCTCATCAACACTGTTAGGCAGATCATTGACATAAATAAGGAACAATAATGGACCCAATATTGACCCCTGCGGTACTCCAAATGCATTAGGAGCTGTTGTAGATCTTACATTGTTAATTTCCGTTAGTTGGGATCTACTATTAAGGTATGACTGAAAGAAGAGTTTTTCGTTATCTCTTACCCCGTAATAATCTAGTTTTTCTATAAGAATTGAGTGACCTACACAGTCGAATGCCTTAGAGAGGTCACATTGGATACCGTAAGCATCCCATCCCCGGTCAAATGCCTCCAATACCTGTTCCAAGAGCGATGCAATGGCATCAGTGGTATTTTTCCCCCTTTGGAAACCGTATTGCTGAGGGTGTAAGATATTATTATGGACCAGGTGATGAGTGAGCTGTCCAGCGACAATAGTCTCGAAGATTTTGCTGAAAACAGGCAGTATTGAAATAGGTCTGTAATTACTGGGATCAGATTTTAAACCATTTTTGTATATACTCTTGCTTTTTTTAGTTGATTTGGGAAAATTCCTTCTTCCAAGCAGGCATTTAAAATACTGGCCACTGAAGGTGCCAACTCCAATATAATACGCTTAAGCAAATGAGTTGTAACATACCACAGATCAGCGGAGTGTTTACTCTTGATCTTCCTACAAGCATCAACTATATCTTTTTCGGTATTTTTTTTAAACCTAAAAGCCTCAGTTACTTTTCTATTTAAGTCCATGTGTTTTAGAGCTGTGCTAACAGAGGAGTTTGAGGAACCGGTTAGCATTGCTGTAACATTTACAAAATAATTATTGAATTGGTTGGCTACATCTAATCCACTTGAACCCCCACACGGTAAACCAAGATCATCATCGCTATCTTTATTTTTGTTAGACCTACCAGTCTCCTCTTTTATGACATTCCACGTAGTTCTTACAGGTTTACTTGAGTTTTTAATCCTATTTGTCAAAAACATTTTTTTAGCCACAATACAAACCTTCTTGAATATCGAACTGTATAAAGTTACAAAATTTTTAAATTCCTCCGAACCATCATTTCTTCTTATTTCGTATAAACTAAAAAGCCTCTGCCTAGATATTTTGATTCCCGGCGTAGTCCAGTTTTCAAATGTTTTCTTTGTTTTACATTTACTATTTTTTAATGGTAGATGTTGATCTAGTTCTAAAATGATGATTCGGAAGAAATCGTCAAATAGTGCGTTAGCGTCTTTATCTAGAGTTGTCAAATGATTCAAAGATAATTGAACAGATTGCTTAAAATTATCTATCCTGTTTTCAGTACACAATCTTCTAGTAACAATAGTAGGTTTTGATTTATTTGTAGCCTTGTTAGACTTTACGTGCACTGTAATAGCCTGACCACCGTGATCGGATCTAAAAAGGTTGGCAGGCCTAGCATCCTGGAATACAAGATCTGTGAACATATTGTCTACACATGTCGATGAAGTTGGAGTTACTCGTGTAGCAAAAAATATGCTACGTGTCAACATAAAACTATTCATTAAGTCCACAAGACAACAGCCGTCCCTCGAAAGCGTGTTATTCAACAGATCAATGTTAAAATCACCACACACTACAACCCGTTTATCATTTTTGTAAGTTAATTTATTCAGAGCGCTTTCTAGGATAGGAAAGAAATTTTCAAGGGTACCTGCCGTTGACCTATAAACCACAAGAACAATAAAACTATCAAATTCTACACAGCTGAGTTCACACTGCTTTTCTATAGACAAACTTACAATATCTGGTCTATTCTTGGATTTATGACTCCTCTCTACCATAATAAGAGTACCACCACCGGTAAATGTTTTTCTACAAAAACTACTAATAATATCATAATTAGACAAAACATAAGTGGGTATCTCGAATTCACTAAGCCAAGTTTCGCTAATGCATAGCACGTCAATATGTTCATTTTCTATAATAGATGTGTGGAGTTCGTGACACTTTCCACGCAAGCTTTGAGCATTCTGATGAGCAATAATCAACATTCGGGAGCCATTCGATATATTCTTTTCAGTGTGCAACTGGACTCCCCGTTTTGATCCCCGTCTAAAAAATTACTACCACTAAATAAACCTGTGTTTTCATTGGACTCAGATGACGTCCCCGACACTGTTATAGGAACTGTTATTAGGGTACTTCTTCTTTGCAGTGGATATTTTATCATATATTTAATATTTTCTGCCAGAGATACTCCCCTGCCGTTGTTAATCTCAATAATTTTTACGTTTTCATGAACATTTGCCAAGTCATACAATCTACAATTAATCCCATATCTAATATCATTTTCAATTTTATCCTCCTTGTTTCTACGTTTATGGTATATCATAGTAGATATCCACAGCGCTATTCCCCTCTCATGTGCCTTTTGGACAATTTCATTAATACTTTTTAAATAGTGTTTGTCACATTTGCTTCTTTTATCACTACCACCAATCAAAATAGCTATATCGGGATCATTTGCTACCTCTAACACACTACATATGTAAGTCCCTTTGTAGTTCCCATATTCTTGAATTTGGCTTAGACAAACATTGGACGCTATAATTAATATCCCCACACAATCTAGCTCCCATGCCCCTGGCACCTTCGTCGCCTACTATGAAAAGCCTAGGTTTGTCCCGGGCACCATTGATCCCTATTCCGCAGGCAACTATCCTGTTATTCTCTGGGCTCCGAACCCTCGACCCACAAAAACCCGACCCTTCTCCTTTCCCCGGGAAACTGTCTGAATCGCTCATCCGACATTCCAATCTTTCATAAATATTATCGTATGCAATTCTCAGGATTTTGTTTGTCTCCTGAGCCTCCCTCAATTTAATAGTTAACATTTCATTGTTCTCCGCAAATGTCCGCATGTCCCTTTCCCTTTCCTCCTGACTTCTTTCAAAATCCCTTTTAATATTTGTAAGTTGCTGAATGTTCGCCTCTACGTTAAGCTTCAGGACTGAGTTTGCCTTTTTGTAATTGTTTAACTCCATTTCATGCTTTGTGAGTAATGATATTCTCCGTTTGAGGAGTCCTATCTCCTTATTCTTTAACCTAAGTTCCCTATTCCTATCCTCCAATTCCCCCCTCACTCTCTCCCTCTCCGCCTCTACTTCCTCAAGCTTAGCCATAATCTGGGTTTTCGCATCGGGAACGTCATCTTCGGCAATCCTTTCTTGCGAGCTATCAAATAAAGTTACATACAAATTTTTTGTTTTACTTCTTGTCGCAATCGGAGGCATTTTTACAGTTTTGATAGATAAACAAAATAAATAGAAAGCAATCAGAATAGAACGTGAATAGACGAAGAATAAGACTATATTATTCACTTAAAAGTGACTATATAAGTCAATACTTAGTCAAATAGTCAATAATTAAAATGTATAAAATGTAAGATGATCCAGATAAATAAATAAAAATAGAACAGCAAATTAATAAATCAGTCAATACGGTAATGTGAAAAAAATTGGATTATTATGTACTTAAAACAGCAGAAAGAAAGATATAAGATAGTAGTTAAAATATATGGTGGTCCAAATAAATAAATAAACAAAAATAAGACAGCAAATTAACAAATAAGTCAATACTACAATACATAAAAAATGAGATTATTATTTACTTGTAAGTGCAGAAAGAAAGATAGAAGATAATAGTTACAATATATGGTGGTCCAAATAAATAAAAATAAGATAGCAAATCAACAAATTAGTCAATGTGATAATATATATAAAAAATTAGATTACCATGTACTTGAAAGTGCAGAAAGAAAGATGGAAGACAACAGTTATAATATATGGTGGTCCAAACAAACAAATAAATAAAAGTAAGATAGCAAATTAATAAGTTAGTCAATAAAACAATATATAAAAAATGAGATTATTATGTACTTGTAAGTGCAGAATGAAAGATGGAAGGCAATAGTTATAATATATGGTGGTCCAAACAAACAAATAAATAAAAGTAAGATAATTAATAAAATTAATAAGTTAGTCAATAAAACAATATATAAAAAATGAGATTATTATGTACTTGCAAGTGCAGAAAGAAAGATAATAGAAGACAACAATCAAAATGTATGATGATCCAAACAAACAAAATAAAATGAAAACAAAAACAGTTAACTATGAAACCAATAAAATATGATAGGTATTCCTAGAAAGCAGCATCAGTATAGCAGCAATAATAGAATTCAATATGCAGTTAGAATGTAATAATATGATGATCAAATGATGTACATTAATAAGTTAGTCAATACCAAATAATAGAAGTCAATGGTAGATAAAGAAAAGAAAATCAGAACCAAAAAATCAACAAAATATTTTAACAATCAATACAATAAACATACATAGACGGAACCTGTAGGCATCTATAATTAGACAGCTGATCCGAGATAGAATATATGACTATTATATCATGTAGTCATTCAGTCACGTATAAAGTTCATCAAAAAATATTGCACCCCCTCCCTGCCTGTCAAATATTTGATCCAAGCAGGCTTACCAGTCGTAGCGTTGATGTCATGAAGTTAGCTATAGTTTACAGCATATGGTTCCACAAGAATACTGCAGCAGGTACCTCACATTCCAGTCGCATCAAAATGGTGGCGCGTGGCGTCATACAGAGCATTCAATGTAGTAGCTGAAGTTTTCGGGTTGAATCAGTAAGCAGTTGGAGTTGTGACGGTTGAACATCATCCAAGCAATAATATCTTGACAGTTGTGCCCAAAGTGAAATACAATAAGAATAAGCAATGTGTCACAGCTCAGCCAAAGAGTTCAATACAATGTTTTGATTAGTGTATATTAGTGAAACCATATACAGATTAGTGAATATATACCATACTATGTACACAGTGTATCACTATCATAATGGTGTATGCACTCGATGCTTCGTGGATTATAAACAAAGGTAAGACACACAGTCCGTCTATATTTCACAGTTTATTATGTGCGATATGAGGTTGATGTTTATGCCTCCTTTGATTAAGAAAAAAGAGCGTTGTTGTCATATTATTATTAGAAACTATAGTCATAAACAGACAATACACGTACTATTGATTGCGATAACCCAGTGATAACAGCTGGCATTTGACAGATGAACAGATGATATATGAATTAATTTAGTGATTCTTGTAGAGTGATTAGTTTAATCAGAGCCAAGATTTACGACGATTGAGAGTAAAATGATGTCTTGATTGTATCACAGAAACGTTTATCGTTAAAATTAAGTATAATAAGTGGATTCACTGCGAAGTAGGTAGTAATTTACTGCGAAGTAAGTGTCAAGCCGAAAGAGATTTTTTTCTTTCATTAATCCGATAACCACACAATACTTAGTGAACACTTTAATATTTCAAGTACTTAGATATTAAAACTGTTTAAAACTATTAGAATTAACACGATTCACGCACTAATAATTATAAAACTAAAAACAAAACGTGGTTGGTAGGTACCTACTTCAAGAAGAACGTTCCACATTTCTACGAGTATTGTCTGCGGAGTACTGTAAGGGCTAATAAAAAAAGATAAGGTGTACGCATATTGACATTTTTTTTTTTTTTAATGAGGGGAAATCCTACTTGGACGCCCAACCCTTCTGGCTGGGTGTGCCGGACTCTCACCGACTAAAACCCCTCCTCTTCTTTGCGGAAGTGTACCTGTCTTTTTATAAGACCTACCACTTTCCGCAAATTGTCTATCTTGTCTGTCTGTTCTCGTCTACCTCTTTCACCTTGATAATCGCCTCCATATAAGAGGCGATCGTCCTCCATTTCTCGGGTGACTCCAACATCGCTGCCACAGTCGTGTCGGCGTTCACATCTCCAGCGACCTCATCCCGCAGTGTGGCTCTGGCTTCATCCTATCTGCTGCACTCGAAGAGAGTGTGCTCCGCGTCATCCACCTGTGCGTGGCAATACCAGCACGCTTCTGTTGGGGCCTTGTTTATTTTTTTGAGATATTTCCCAAATACCCCGTGTCCAGTCAGGCATTGGGTGACACGGAACGTCACCTCTCCGTGCTTTCTTTCCAGCCATGGTGTCAGGTTCCTTATAAGGCGATGTGTCCACCTTCCTTTCTGCGAGGAATCCCAGGCTTCTTGCCACTTGGCTATTGATATTTTTCTTTCTTGCCGCTTCAGTGCGTCTGTAATCTCCTCAGTGCTACGATGTATTCTACCACGTTCTTCTGCCAGTATGTTGAAAGGCAGTAATCCAGCTATTACTAGTGATGCGTCGGTTGATGCCGTTCTGTATGCTCGGCATACTCTCAGGGCTGCCACTCTCTGCGTGCTTAGGAGTTTCTCCACGTGACTTTGTCGGCTCAGAGCCTTTTCCCAGAGCGGCGAAGCATACAGAACCACCGACTGAGCTACCATCGCGAGAGTTTTTCTTCTGTTTTGTGATGGTCCCTTTGTGTTGGGTAGTAGTGAATACAGCGCCCTTACTGTTTTCTGGGCTTTATCACACACACGGTTGATGTGTTTTCCGAAGGTGAGTCCAGAATCAAGTACGACACCCAAATATTTCGCCTCCTTCGTAGGTTTGATTTGCTGTCCAGCTATTTCAAAATTTACGTTTCTGGCACGCCTTCCTCCACTAAGTATTACTGCCACTGTCTTTTGGGCGGCTATCTCAAGATTGTTTGCTTTCATCCATAGGCGAATTGCGTGGAGGGCCGTATCCGTTTTCGAGACCAGTTCTCGCTCGGTAGATGCAGTCACGGATACCGCGAGATCGTCCGCATAGCAAACTAGACAAACTTCCGCGGGCACGGCAACCGACATGACATCGTCATACATGATGTTCCACAGAGTAGGGCCGAGAACTGACCCTTGCGGGACTCCTCCATTTATCTCCGCGTCTACGTTTTTACTTATCTGAACGCGCCTTGTCGTAAAGTAGTCTATTATAATGTTTACCAGGTATGTACTGATGTTCTTCTTTTTTAGCTTGTCAATAGAGATCGGCCATGATGCCGTATTAAAAGCGTTCTTGATATCGATCAGAATCAAGGCATTGAGTTTACTGGCCTTTCTGGCCTCTGCAGCCACTGAAATAATCTGGTCCACCGCTCCAGTTGTAGATCTTCCCTTGCGGAAGCCGTGTTGGTTGTTGTTCAATGCGTTTTTTTCATCTAATTCGAGCATAAGTCTCTCGTTGATGACGCTCTCAATCAGTTTACTCACGACATTGAGAAGGCATATAGGCCTGTATTTTGTTTCCTCATTTGGCGATCCCTTTGGCTTGTCTACAAGAATTAGCTTGGCACTCTTCTACGTTTTGGGGAATTTTCCGTTTCTGAGGAGTTCGGTGAACATAGCCCCAAAATAGTGTACATTATTCGTTGCTAGGGTTTTGAGAGCATCTGGTGGTATGTTGTCGGGGCCCGGCGATTTGCCCACTTTTATTCTTTTTATTGCCTTTAGTATTTCGTTCTCACTAATTATATGGTGGCTGAGGAATTCAGGGTTTTCCTCCTTAATCAGTGGCCTACTTGGTTTAGTTATAAATAGTTTCTGGAACGTTTCTTCCTTCTTTTTTAACGTGAGCACAGTTTTGGGACCAGATCGGTTCATCTGAGCTCTCACTATTTGATATGCATCACCAAATATATCTTCATTAAGTTTTTCACACAGCATGTCCCAGTTTTTCCTTTTTGACGCCATTATCTCTTTTTTTAATTTGTTTTTTGCCGTTTTATATGCGCATTGCAGTTTTTGTTTCATGCTATTATTTTTGCATTTTTGACACTCTCTTCGCATTTTGTTGGTCATTTTTATGTGTTCTTGAATGTCTAGTGTCCACCAATAAGGTAGTTTTCCTTCGTCATTCGCTCTTACTTTTGGTGTACTATGTCTGTAGGCTTCTTTCATTGCATTCTCATATTCTTCGGCATTTATTTCTCGGCCATTTGTGATTTCTGCGAATTTGTTGCATAAAGAGGTTGGGTTTGTTAATCCATTTATGTATCTGCATATCTCTTTTCTTGGCAGATTCCATTCGCTCATTGTGTATTCGTGATCGCTAAGAGATACGTCGTCAAGAACTCTCCAGGTTGGGACTTTATTATAAGCTCTTTCGTTCAGCATTGTTAAATCAATGTAAGAGATTCCATTCGGCCTGATGCAAGTTGGTCGCTTTCCATCGTTGAGAATTACAAGATCCAAGGAGTTTGCCCATTCCAGCAGTTCTTTTCCTCTGTTATTAGTTACGTTACCACCCCAGTAAGGATGTTTTGCGTTAAAGTCACCAGTTATGGCTACCATTTTTTCATTAGCGTACTTCCGAATATCCGTCTGTATACTGAGTAGGACCTCACTGAATTCCATATGTGTGCATTTATTAGGGCTTACATATGAATAGTATATTATCAGGTCTTTGGTCTCGATACAGATAGTGCGGCCGAGACTCCTATAGGCCTCTACTCCACGATCTCTGCTGATTCTCATCAACATTGCATCATCGTCTTCGCTGACGTAGCAATCTCTGCCCTTTGTGCGATTCAAGTTTGGTTCGTTTATTGCTAAGAAGTCGCATTTCTCTCTATGCGCTATCATCATCGCCAGATCATGACCACTGTTCATTCTACCTACGTTTATTTGAATTAGTTTCAGCATTGTTGCGTACGGTGTTATTCCTACGTGCCTCATTTAAAGCCCGTCTAAAGTAGGGACATTTCCCTGACCTAGCCATGTGACCACCTATTTTGCAATGTGGGCAGAATTCTTCAGCCTTACAGGTTTTTTCAGTGTGCTCATCTCCCCCGCACTTTCTACATTTGTCGCTTCTGTCCTCTCCAGTACATTGGTATGCCTTGTGTCCATAGAGCCAGCATCTGTAACACATAGTAACCTCCACTCTCTCCCTTACTTGGCATACGCAGAGACCCACTCTTAATTTCTTCAGTTCGACGAGGCATCCCGCGTCCACCTCGTTTAAGAGAATCGTAGCCGTTTGTCCACCACTTTTAGTAGGTCTAAGTGGTTTTACTGTAACGTGGTCTGGGAACCTGATGCTACACGTTTTAAGCGCCTCCAGCACATCGTTTTCTTCTGCAGTTGGGTCCAATCCGCTAAGGTGGATTGTCTTCTGCTTTCCATCTCGGATCCTGCAGCTTCCACTATCAACTGCCCTTTTCAGGCTCTGCGTTATTCTGTTCTTTGAACCTTCCTGTGTTTTTATAATGATGTTTCCTTTTTGTGTCTTTCTTACGGCTTTAATGGTGTTCTTCTCTTCCTCGTCTAATCCACTTTTTATTTTCTTCAGAATTTCAGCGTAAGATTCGTTACCATTGTCGATAATTATTGTATCGTTTTTTTCTCTTTTATTTTTAGTAGGAGTTATTTTTCCTCCTTTGTCTTTGTCGGGAATTTTTAGTGTAATTTGGATCCCCGCTCCCTGGAAGATGAAAGCTAGTAGCTTTCTCATTGTGCTTATCTTCAGCCTTGTTGGGGCTACGAAAGTTACTGCTCTTCCCTTTTCCACAGCTAGTTTCTTGAAGCTTTCACATACCTGGAAGGTGCTTTCTAGCTCCCTCTCCTTGGAGGGTTCTGGATAGAGTGCGCATATCGCTCTTTGTTTTTCCATATTTCCGAATCTTGTTGTTATCTCTATCGTGGATATTCTTCCTCCTTCGCAAGGAAGGTTTTCTCCCTCTTTAAATTCTGGATAACTTTCTAAAACTTTCATTGTTATTTCGTCGTCATCACTTTCACTGCCTTTCTCTTCCATAAAATATACTACATTCTCCGTTTCCGAGCTGATAATTTTTCCTTTTTCTATTTGAATAGCTTCGAGACTTTCATTTGTCCATCTTTGTGTCATGATCGATTCAAAGACGGAGAAGGTTTTTTCAACCTTGCTTATGTCTGTGAGCTCCGAGTCTGCTCTAACTTCTTTCAAATCAGGTCTTTTTCTTATATGCTTCCGATTTAGATTCTCTTTGAGGCTCTTCAGTTCTTCTTCTAGTCTTTTGGTGTTTTTCTCCTGAATCGTCTTATATTCGTTAAATTCTTCTTGTAATACTACGAGTCTCCCCGATTCAAAGGTTTTTTCGTTCAATATTCTATCTGTCAGTCCCATGGCTTCTGTTGTTAGTATTTTTAGTTCCTTATGCACATTCTTATTTTTTCCGGCAAATTTAGCCATTTCTTCAATCGTCTTCCTTAATTTTTCCAGGTTTTTATTGACTTCGTTTATCCCCTGTTTTGGGCTCGATATCTTCTTCCTTTTGTTAGTTCTCCGCACTTCCTTCTCCATGTCCGGGTCTGATACGTCCGAGAAGAACACTCCTGCAATGTTTGGCGACGCAGGTGGCGTTCTCCTCAGGGAGTCTCTCCTAGTAAAGTTTCCGCTTTGGTCAACTGGATTATCCATGATTTCTGTTGTTTCCGTTTCCAGGTTCTCGCTACATCCTCCTTCTTCCCTGTCATCATGCTGTCGTCTCACCTTCGCTTCTTCACTGTTGTTTTTTTTATTAAGTACTTTTCCATATTCGATCCCACGTGTAGCTAGGGAAATAAACGTCAGCCCAGTCAGAGCCCCGCTTGACTAGGTAAGCCAATGTACTAGGAGGGGTCGGCAGGTACCTCCTAGAGAACGTTCGCGGCCGCATTCTTTAATGTCTTTGTGGTCATTCATCCCTCGGCACGTTTCTCTACACCTTGGATTAAAGACTTCCCCCCAAATTCTGGCATTTCATTTATATTGACATTTCAACAATTTCTAAAAACGAGAGACCTCAGATCTCGACAACGGTTACAAAATATGCTTCGGAAAAAATAGAGTAGAAACATTGAACCTATCTAGGAAATAACCTTAAAAGATTTTTTATATCTTGTACATATTTCTCAAAAAATGTGAAAAACACCTCTGATCTTTTTTTCGAAAGACAGAAACTCGTTTTTCGAAAGTCGCGGATTTTTTTAAAATTATAATATGCATTAAACTCCAGGAAATAACCGTAAAAGTTTTCTGATTGAAGCCAAATTAACCTCAAAAAATGGAAAAAATGGTAGTTTTGCCATTTTATCATGCGATTTTTCACGCGATTTTGAGCCTTAATGCGCCTTAATAGTCAGAGTTAACATAGCAACGACGGGCGTAAATATAGTTGGGGTTTAGCCCCCCTCTCTCAAATGATTATGTGGGTAGGAACATACCTATATGCACACCTAAACCACGTGTACAATACATGTATATTGTACAAAAATATTATGTTTACCTACTGCTACTTAACTCTTGTCTTTCAATAGATAATAGAGGTGACAAAGAAATAATTAGATTTAGAAGAATAAAAATTTCACAATTTGTTGCGATGAATTCGAGCACTTGGGCTTTTTTCTCCTTATTTTTCTTTTAATAGACCAGTTGACGTGTGAAACAGAAATTATGGCTCTTAAGGTGATGAAGTCCAACTGTCCCTCCATCTCTCAAGTGGTCTTTCAGCTGGACGGATCCAGATGGATCTTACTGGCTGCTGTGTGTGCGAGCATGCCCTGTGCATTCCAGCAATATGGTCCCTCCAATATCTTCTTCTAGATTTACTCCACCGAACTACTGTTTTGCTTAGGAACCTGTTTGCTCTTTTTGCTTCTTCACTTCAATTTGGTCTACTCGTTTTCAATAGTTTTATTTTAACAGTTCAAGGCGTCACCTTGATATTATTTTTAACCTAATAATAATTATTAATATTTTTATCGCCTACTTCTATAATTATCTTATTGATTGAAGTATTCGTTGCATGAGATGAGAAGCTCGGTTGGAGAAAATAAGGACTTAAATTAAATAATTAAATTGTTTGTCAAAGGGGAGAAGTCTGACGTCTACGAGTATAAATTCACTTAACCCGTTTATGATGCACCGCAGGTACTCGTATTAATAAACTGAATAAAATCGATGATAATTTAATATTGTGATAGGGATGTTTTCTATGTTCGATGCAGCTGTACATTCATCACTACCTTGATACAATATCATGTGCTTTACTTACTTAAAATTCTCCTTGTTTTCACCCTCACGTTATGTTTTTCATTATACCTACATATGTACATTGTTTTATATTTTTATTTACAGATTATACTTAAGCTTATCTCCTCAGCATTTAGATCCCTTGTAATTTTTTAATGTTATCTTTCTTGTCATTGCTTTGGGAGCAAGAGGCCAGACGAAGTGCTTTCGTTGCACTGAGTTTTTATATCTCTGTAATATATGTTAGTAGCATTATATTTTCTGGTACATAACCCTCAAACAAAATTCGTCTGAGTTATTTCTGTAAACTGTCTTCATTATATTTTTGTTCGGCGAAGAAGAAATATTATTTTATCGTGAGGTATTAGTAGTTCAAATAAGAAAGAATATGTCCGTTATTAGTAGACCCTGTAAGCTTTGCTATTCCTTAGGACCTACTAGGGACATTTTTCCTCTTTGTCCGCTGTTATGTCCCTATAGGTACCTATTCTGTAATCGATAATAAATTTGCTGATAATCTAATTTAATGATGAGGATTTTGTCAAAAATATTCATTTTAAGAATCGACGTAGATATACAAAAACAGATAAAGGTGGTTAGTTATATTTCCTTTCTCTCTTTAATTTACTACAGAAAACCCTTAATATCCAAAAACAAACAAGAAATTAAAGTCTTGTGGTTCCCATATTCATTTGAAAAGTGTCACAATAATTTTAAACGAAATATCTTTTAGAAAAACGTTAATTATTCTGCCTTTCTAAGAATGTAGGGAGTATGATTTAAATTCTTTTAATTTGGGATTTAAAAAAAACCTTTCCAATTCAACAAAATTATTTGGAACAAAGTTTACTTTAAGTTTCCCAGTCTCATTCTCCACTCAGAGATTAACAAAAAAATACTTTTGTTTCATTACTTTTAATTAAGTTTTAAGTAAGATTATTATCAATTTTGTAGATAATAAGTATTGTTAACATCAAAAGTTAACAAAAAAGTAGACAGATGTCTATTTGACTATACAAAAAAAGTGTATTGTAGAAGATTCTAAAAAGCTAGACAGAAAAAATATAATAGGTATCGAACCCTATAAAAAGTGTAGACCTTGTGTTTTCCAAAATGACAACAGGCACACATTTTTTTATCACACATCATCATCATCAGCCCGCGCTTGCCCACTGCAGGACATAGGCCTCCCCTCTCCTCCTCCACCCGTTCTTGTGCGAATCCCATCCTCTGGGGTCCAACAAACCTCTTGATATCGTCCATCCATCTGGTAGGTGGTCGCTTTTGTGGTCTTTTGTCGTCCCTTGGTCTCCACTCCAGCAGTCTCCATGTCCATCTGTTGTTCTGCATTCTTGCAATGTGCCCCGCCCATTTCCAATTCTGCAGCGCTATCCTCTCAACCACATCAGTCACTTTAGTCTGGCTGCGTATCCAGTCATTTCTCTTCCTGTCTTGCAGTTTAATGCCCAACATTATTCTTTCCATTTTTCTTTGAGCTATTCGCAGTTTATTGGCAGACAGTTTGGTGAGGGTCATGGTTTCTGTGCCATATGTGAAGATCGGAAAAATACACTGCTCGAATACTTTAGTTTTCAGGAAATTTGGGATAGAGCTCCAAAAAGTAGTGCTAAGTTTCCCGAAGGTCGAAGGAAGGACCTATTCTTCTGTATATTTCGGTGGTTTGGTTATCTCTGCCTACAGTCATCTTGTGTCCAAGTTATATATAGTGGTCAACCTCTTCCACTGGAAGGCTATTATCGCTTGTGTCCAAGTTCGTCATTATTTTGGTTCTGTTGGCATTCACTTTTAACCCCATGGTAGCAGATATAGCTTTAAGTTGGTCAATCATTTCCACCATATTATCATCGACTAATTAAAACTTACCTACCTTGTTTAAAAATGTAGGAAATATCGTTGTTTTGTGAAATATGCCTATAAATAATGCCGTTTCAGGTATTTCCAAGAATTCCCACTAATTAATTATAACATAATTTCCAGAACATTACCCAATCAAAGAGAATATTAATTATTATGAGCCTACAACCTTCGACCCTAATTTATTTTCCGCAATGACAAGACCCGCTAAAAGAATGCCTAATCCCTACCTAAATATTTTGTAAAACTTTAATAGGTAATTTGTGAAAATTAATACCTAAATAATTAAATACTATATTGCTGGATTTCACCAACTTATTAGGTGAGGAATAGCGGAAATAGGAGCCACCTAGCAAAAAAATTATGAAAAATAATGAAAAAGCAAAAATTGTGAAAAATAATGATAAGTGGCTCCTATTTCCGCTATTCCTCACCTAAGAAGTTGGTGAAATCTATTGTGAGTGTGTTTGTAAAGTAGGGATTTATATAGCCTGTTGAAACAGCCAACCAATACTGACGTAATGAAGCCTGAAATCTGAATTTCAACTATACTGCAGTTTCACACACGATTCCACTCGAAAATTTCACTAAATAATCAGGTACCTAACTAATGTTTAAATAATGCAAAGCAGAAAAAATATCTCATAGATGGATTTTAGTCCAAGTTATCGTAAAGTAAGTATAGTAGCAGTGGCGAAGAGTGGATTTCTGCAGAAGGGAAGCCGATGCTAACATTTACAGTAGTAACAGTACCAATAATTTTATCCAAAAGGTAGGAGGGGAGCCCTTCCGGCGAACCTTGAGCCCTCCTTTGAAAAAATGTTTTTGCTTAAAAGACTGGATAATCTAGGAGCTAAAGCTCCTGAAACATCCTGGGGTGGAGGTGTGTTTACTCTTAATTATCCAAAAGGTAAATCGATGGGAATCGTGTTCTTAGGTATCTTCGCGCCTGGTAGGTAGCTAAATCTTGGCTGATCCTAATGTAAATGAAACTATGTGTAAAACACCACCTGCTGAATGTTTATAGATATGTACGAGTAGGTATATTCAATTAGTTATGACACACGTATAGGCACACGAAGTCTTCCGAAAAAAAATCGAAAGACGTATGTATGTAGGTACTTTACTTATGCATTAGATTAAATTGAAGGTCCCTCCTGCATTAGATTAATAAAAATATTAGACAATGGCCAGAACTGGACCAAGAACCTCCACTGACGAGACTAAGGGTGAATTAGGATTTTTATCGAAAGCCAAAAATGTTTACTATGATCAGTGGTTTGTTTTGTCAAAATCGAGTCAGTAGTTTGAGAGATATTGTCAAAAAACTCAAGTGAGAAATCATACTCTTCGATTTTCAAAATGCCATATCTCCAAATCCTCTTAACCTTTTTTCATATTTTTTCAACCTCTATCACCTCTCCAAATACATTCTGACATTCGAAACCCATCACCCTCTATAGTATTATAATGCGTAAATATTTTTTTTATCATTTCTTTGATAATAGCATACCATTGATGTATTAGGTCAGGTACGCTGGATTACTGTCAACTGGAGTAATGACGCAAGTTTGGATTTAATTGAAAACTTATACCTACTGGGTATAATGATTCTAGGCTTCTGCTTCTTCTGGCAACTTTCAAGTTGCTTAATTTTCATTTTTATAAAAAGCAACTTTTGGTTGCCATTAGATGCGGGGTTCTATTATGTCACGTGCCTGTATACGAAATGCAAAGATGTCTACAATATTCAGCAAGTTTGACCAACCAACACTCAAAGCAAGAAAGTATTTAATCATTTTTTTTAAAACCTTTGGAACCTATCTTAGAATATTACGTAGAATTATAGGTACTTACAGTATTGCTTATGTTTTTTATTTTCGGGCCAAAGTAGCTTATTACATATTACAACATTTTTATAGTTTGCAAAAATGACATAGATCGCGATAAAAATAATGATGGCCTATTGGTACTCGTACGTTTAGTCATCATAAAAAAATAATGTTTTATTGCACATTTTGTTAACCTAGGATCTTTATAGGTTTAAAACATTTGTAATGGTAAGTATTACATTTTGTTACTTTGTAAGTTCTGTTTTAACAACGCGACTCAACAAAATTAAGATGCATTTTTTTTGCTTGAGAAAAATAATATTTCTTAATGAGCTTCAAGACAAGAACTCTCGATGCACTTTGTCGAACTTCACCACAATTCCCAGTGAGGATTGGACATAATTCAATTTCGTATTAAAAGTACTAATTTTCCTGCACGTACGTGAGGAGAGAGAAGACTCACCTTCTGCTCAAGTAAGAATGGAATTTCAGTCCAAAAAGACGATAATCATAATACCACAGTACCACACTCCTCGGTTATTTCTTCACTTTTTGTTTCAAACTTTCTTTAAAGCTTCTGTGCACTTTTGCTACTTCGAATTGCTTTCAGCCGAATATTCTTGTCCCATATAATCCTTTAATTTTCAGACACATTCTTTGAAATAACTGCTGTCATGAATAAAGTTATTCTAAGTATTACCTACATACATATACATGGGTAACAGGGTACATTACATACAATTATTTATATGCAGGTGTGTATTCTCTGGAGAGTTAATCTCCAAAAAATCCATGATTTTTGAAGAACTTTTAGTGGACAATACATAGATACTTTATATTCAGATAATAATTGTCCATATATATAGTTAGGATAAGGGATGGGTGGTCACATCTGCAACACACACCTACCTAGGGTAGTCACCCTTGGTTGCCTTAAGTCGCGTGACCCCAGGATAATATTATACACTACACAGTGTCTGTATTATAAACTCTACACCGACCAACATGCACAATGATATTACGGCTTTAATATTATTTTATACCCGCCACCACTGGCACTGCACTGTGCGACGCGAGGAATTATTTCATAATGAACCGTCAATATCATCCGTTACAAATACAGTGGCGTAGTGTAGAATGTAAGTTTATTTTTTAGTAGGTATACGTACATACAGGGTTCATACGATACGCACATTCCTTTTACTGAAGATATCTATGGAGAATGGAGCTAAACACATTGTTATATCTCCTGACGCCTTCTTCCACTGTAGCCCACGTGTAGGTATATAGGTAGGTAGCAGTGGCGAAGGGTAGATTTCCGCAGAAGGGAAGCCGGGGCTAACATTTCTTATGGGATTACGTCAGATTAGACAAAAGGTAACTCGATGGGAATCGTGGTTTTAGGTAGCTTAGCGCCTGGTAGGTAGGTATAATATTATTATACGTAAGAATTGTAGAATATCTACAAATCATCAATTAGTTTACAGCACATACATATGTGGGCCTAGCTACAGAAGTTATATGGACGCTTCTCTCTATCCAGAATCCAGATGTACCTACATAAGTTCATCTAGTCCCTGTTATATCAACAACGCCAACGTTACAAAATCTTACTACTTACTAAGTATTAATCGTTATGCCACTGGTTTTTCCCTATAAATCCTCTTCAAATTGAACTAGTGACTTGCACAAAAAATTAATTGAAACTGGCATAATTGCAAACTACCACCAACACCAGTTGTGCATTGGCGCACGTCACCCTGATTCCCAGCGACCACCCTAACAATAATAACATTTTATATACCTACAATATACACGGTAGGCAGTAGGCACTATAGTAATAATATTATACCTAGCTCATTCTATTGCTAATCCAAGGCTCTTGATGTAGCGCCTCAGGCGATATGAAGGGCCTGGGGCCCTAGTATATTTAAGCAAAAATATTAGTTTATACATTATGATATTATTATAGAAGTGACGAGCGGTCGTCACACTTTTTTGTTCGAGGGCCAAATAGGACAACATGAGGTATCACAGCGGGCCGCGCACTTATGAATGATGATTAATTACGTACCAAAAAATAGGTAGGTAACATATTATACGGTTTTATTGCGAGAAGCTAGCGACCGTGTAAGTAGCGCCGCATGCGAAATTTTTGCCAAGAGAAGCAAGCAACCTTCGTAATAAAAAACGGTCGTGATAATTTATTTTTTCGTTAAATAAGAAACATGCATATTTACTTAAGTGTAAAGAATACGTAACACAAGAATATGTATGATTAACGCCGCATACATATTTTAATGGATTTTTGTAATGATTTTAGAAAGAAAATGATGTGATAATAAAACGTCGTATCATTTAGTAAGAATGAACAAAATTTTGCTATGTCGTGGGCCGCACAAATATTTGCCCCGGGCCGCATACTGACGACCACGGGTATAGACTTTCATTTGATATGTTGTTACATAATATATTGTTTTGCGTATTATGAAGGCTTTGTATCCGAATATTTTAAATCATACTTATAATAAAAATGGACGTATGTATGTATGTGTGTATGTTTGTTCCACCATAACTCTAGAACGCCTGGAACAATTACGACCAAACTTGGTACACGAATGCCTTGCTCTCTGGAAACGATTACTTTGTGGAAGAAACTTCTTGAAATGTGGAACCTTCTGAGAAATTTTGTGGATGAGGGAATTCAAGGGATGTTTAGGGCAGCGTGTGGTATCGTATGAAAGGGAATTGGAAAAGATATTTAGATTGCAAGTCATATTTTGTCCAACTCAAGTCATAGGGAGACACCGAGCGATTGAGAGGATCTGGTCACCGCATACCGCCGTGTTCGGTGTCTCATGAAAGATCTTCACTGAGTAGAACACAGATCTTCCGTCAAATATTCAATCAGTCAAGTCACAGTGGGAGACACTATCAGAGCGAAGGAACCCAAGAACGTAGAATATTCTAGAAGACTGTGGAAACAAGGCGAACTTTGCAGAACTTTCTAGAAAGTTGTCAGAATGAATGTTTGTCGTTGCTAAGCACGGGTAACTCAGCTAGTAAATAAATAAAATGTTCTAATTTGTGTTGTGGAAAGGGAAGTGCCAACTACCCTTTATATTTATATGGTGGCCGTACGAATCACGCGTGATATTTTTTTTACCTAATCCACCGTTGATAATCAGAATCCGTTATTCCCATAACTATGTACTTAATCCTAATATAGGTACGAGCATTATTCGGAAGGAGTTTTCTGTTGTGTGTGAACTTTATAAGCATTACCATTATGTATGTAGGGATGTCTCATCCGCATCGATGAGTATTATCAAACATCGTCTTTTCTAATATTTACCTACTGTTAATAAGGATACCTATACTTTTCTACTGTCTGTCTCAATATATAGGTAGATAACTACGTAGTGTTTTACTTAGTAGAAATTATTCGAAAATTAGAATCAGTAGAAGTAAAGTTCGACTACTACCTATATTAAATAACTAGCTGTATTACCCGTGCTTCGCAGCGGCAAAATTTGTGTATGTATGGTGAAGTAGGTCGGCAGTGGAACCCAAAATCAGTGGTACCATCATGTTTAGTCAAAGTACTGCAGAGCCACTAAAACTCACAACAGTTTTGGTGGGTCTGCATAAAATAAACTTTTTTCTTTGAATTTGACCCCCCCCTCCCAGCCCCCTAACTCCCTCTCCTTATTCTTGCGGATGTCGAGAGGGTGACTTGATGGGTGACTGATCTTATTGAGGTGGAAAACTATGGATTCGACACCAATATCACTTTTTCATTCCGACCCCCCCCTAGCCCCCCCTAACTCCCTCCTCTTATTCCTGCGGATGTCGGGAGGGTTTCTGTTCGTCTTATTGAGGCGGAAAACTATGGATTCGACACTAAAATCGCTTTTTTCATTCCGACCCCCCCCTAGCCCCCCTAACTCCCTCCCCTTATTCCTGCGGATGTCGGGAGGGTGACTATTCATCTTTTTGACGTGGAAAACTATAGATTCGACACCAATATCACTTTTTAATTCCGACCCCCCCCCCCCTAGCCCCCCCTAACTCCCTCCCCTTATTCCTGCGGATGTCGAGAGGGTGACTGTTCATCTTATTGAGGTGGAAAACTATGGATTCGACACTAATATCACTTTTTCATTCCGAGCCCCCCTAACTCCCTCCCCTTATTCCTGCGGATGTCGGGAGGGTGACTATTCATCTTTTTGAGGTGGAAAACTATGGATTCGACACTAATATCACTTTTTCATTCTGACCCCCCCCTAGCCCCCCCTAACTCCCTCCCCTTATTCCTGCGGATGTCGGGAGGGTTTCTGTTCGTCTTATTGAGGCGGAAAACTATGGATTCGACACTAAAATCGCTTTTTTCATTCCGACCCCCCCCTAGCCCCCCTAACTCCCTTCCCTTATTCCTGCGGATGTCGGGAGGGTTACTTTTCATCTTATTGAGGTGGAAAACTATTGATTCGACACTAATATCAATATCACTTTTTTCATTCCGACCCCCCTAGCCCCCCTAACCCCCCCCTCTCTTTATTCCTGCGGATGCCGGAAGGGTTACTATTCATCTTTTCGACACAAAAAGCTATATGGATTGGACAATAATTGATTTTTTTCTATGCCCCCCTCTTCGTGCCCCCCCCTCAGACCCCGCACCCCCGTAAGAACCATCCTTGGGGCAAGCACAACAATTTCCCAAAGTTTAATCTCAATCGGATGAGCGGTTTAGGAGTCTATTAAGGATAAGGTGAAAATGTTACAAACATAGGTACGAACTAAAATATTTATGTGGGATTACTCATAAATGTATCTTAGGTGTATAGGAAGTAGAAAAAATAGGTAAATGCAATGCCCTGTGTAGGTACTCGGTACTAAAACATTCTCGCCTTGAGAGTAACCATCCCAATTCCTATCATACTATTTAAATATCAACAGTACTATATAATCTTTATAATAACAGTCGAATTTGGGTTCCTTTAATCAAAATAATGTGTCTTACGGCAGGCGGTATTAAAGTGATGATGTTATATTCGACGTTTATGTTTTATAATTTGGCATCCCTATATTGTATTACTATGTTGTGTTGATTTATTGTATTGACCAATGCATTTCATGCTATTGTACGAGTATCTAACTACTGCGACTACTGGCGTACCGCAACTTCGCTGAGATTAGGGCTCAAAGTATGAAATATGTCGTAGATTTTTCATTGTTGACAAATGTATACCTATATCTGCTACTTATCGAAATAACAATGGCTTTATACTTTTTTTTATTATTATGCACTTTAGTAGCATCAGAAAGTTGGACGTATTGCTTCATCTCAACAATATTTTCCCATATATTAATTGTATGATAGCAATAAAAGTCAATTATATTGGAAGGTGCGGTAGGTGAATAGCGCCGATTGGCATTGTCGATCGCGCAGTTAGTCTGCGCATGCGCATGCATAAGACAAAGATAATAAAAATACTCTTTACTTTACTTTACCAAATTCTAGAAACTTTTAGATTTATTATTTTTAATGACTGAATTTATTATTTTGTTATTTTATTAAGGTAACGTTATCGAATTGTGGTTTGCTTATTCCAGTGATTTTTGTGAAGATCTTATAGCGTGTGTGAGATATAGGGCAACCAGCTCTAGTTTACCCACGGTTATGCTCTTAAACGTGGATAAACTATTTACATATTGATAAATGTCGCTATATTTTGAATTGAAATTATGTTTATATGTGCACTGAAATGACTGAATAAAGTATCTATCTATCTATTTAAAACTTAGATTCATCACATACCATACAGTGAATGAATCACTCATAAAGTTATACCTTTTTAAAATACGGTCCAACTTTTTCGATGACTCTATTACGCATTGACTTTGCCATATAATTTATTTACAACGTTGATTATGAAGATTTTCGTATTTTTTTACAAACCCTTTCTTGAAATTATGAAAATAATATAGTAGCGCAATTACGATTTTTTTTTTGCGAAAGGCTGTTTTCATTCATCATAAAATTTATAAGAGAATAGATAATAAAAATGCGGGATTCTTTAGAGTCTCCTTAAAATTTGTTTCACTCCGACATTTTTGTCAATAGAGATAAGGGAATGAAGAGAGAAGAAAAAACATGAATTATTAAACATCTCTCAACATTTTATAGGATTCCACTCTACTACCTGGAATTTGAAAACTTTACAGATCTTATCCTCTCAAAAAGTCACCTTTGTGAGGAAGCAATAAAAATCATATTAGGAGATTTTTATTTGTCAAAGTTCAAATAAAATTTATTCATCCGATCCTGGGCAAACTCCGTTTCGGGGGTGGAAAAATAAGCTGGAAAATAACGTCAATAGAAATACTTTACAAAGAAATTCGTATAAAATCCTTTTACTTTTTTAGAGAAATAAGCCTTATTTGATTTTTTTTCCAGCTGTCGCATATCAACAATTAATTTGAATTTGTATAATCTTGTTGAAACTATAAATTAGTTACTTAGTTTAAATATTTCAGTTTCCGTACTAAAATAAATACGATATAAGTATACCTATAATGTATATGTATGATGATATTTCGTGTTTTTATTTTTACTGAGGTAAAAATTGAGCATTTAACACCCTAGCTATCTTCTTCTCTTCTTCTGCTTTAGCCCGCTGTTCTCCACTGCTGGATAAAGACCTCTTCCATACCCTTCCATTTCATTCTGTCTTTTGCTGCTTGCAGCTAATTTTTACCCCCCACAGCGGCTATGTCGTCGGACCATCTCTTTTGGGGTCTTCTAAATTCTTATTTTTTTTGGGTCCAGCTATGTAATTTATTATTAATTAGATAAGATATTCAAAATACAATTACGCATATTAGGTACTAGGTACTAGTTACATAGTTGTTTCAATACACAACATAATCACACTGTCAGTAACATTAAACTGCGTTAGAAATGATTATGCATGAGATGGTTAATCAGTTAGTTAGGTATACTCGTATACGACTACACACTAATAATATTATGTACCTAAGTACATACGATGAAATGAATTTAACTAAATGTGTAGGCGGACTGGCCCATGTCGAGCAATGGTCACTTTACATAGTTTAAAACGGTTGTCCCAAAGAAACACGTAAGAATATTGCTCCTACTAGTGTATAAACCCCAAAAAGAAAACAGCTCCACAGAAATATATGTTCGATATGGATTAAAGCTCAAACATTGTACTTGGATTCCTGTAGATAAATTATTTTAAAATATCATTTTAGGTACCTATATATAATTTATATACCTGTTTTTTTCAAAGCTTGAATTTTCTGGGCTTGTGTACACAAACCCAAATAGGTACTTAGCGGCACACTCCACATTAATTAAGCTCAAGGCGTGTCCTGAAGTGCTGAATGAATCGTCAGCACCGATATTCGAACACGGCACCTTCTGAATAGGAATTCGGATTCCAAAAACTGCACCATCGAAGTATAACTCAATGTACCTACGCCAATTTATTGAGAATTCTCAAATTTTCAATATACGAGTAGTAGATCTGAGTTTTCATCCGTTGAGCATTTTCATCCGAGGTGGAACCCACACTCCTCTTCATAGAGAGGTCTCAGCTAAGATGGCTCGGGCACGTCATTCGGATGCCAGAGGAGCGGCTTCCGTTAAAAGCTCTGGAAGCCGAGGGTGCAGGCAGAAGACCGGTGGGCCGCCCCAGAAATAGTTGGCAGAAGCAGGTGACAAAGTTGTGCGAGGAGAGACTGTGGTTGGAGTGGCCAGAGGTCCTGGAAGCTGCGAGTGACAGGGGCCTCTGGCGAAGATATGCAGATGCTTTGGGCCCCCGACCCAATCAAGGATAGACGGGGAAGAAGATGTATGTATGTATGTATGAGCATAAGCCCGTGTGGCTTTTGTCCTCCTTGGGGTTTATTTAACTTGAGCAATATTATTATGTGGCTCTGTTCGGTCACAGTGTAATGCACCATTGTACATTATATAGGACGTTGTATAACTACTCCACTATATCCTTCCTAGATATGTACATATTGTAGGTAGATACTGTAACTGTGTTGTTATGAAGAGCTGATAATGCCAAGCTGGCAGGGCCAATGGACCTCCGCCGGGATAACAACAACTCAGATGGATACATATTTTTATATCAATGTACCTAATTTGATACATAAAATTATTGTAATAGGTCTGCTCCCCACTAGATACATAGGTACAGATATATATACTGTATGGTTAATGTCGTAAATAGTATTTTATGAACATTCATGTTCTCACCTACTGTATACGCATCTTTATATGTTTTCTTTTTAATGAATCTGGGTTTAACGAAATAAAACCAAATACTTACACCTTTGTACACTTCACAGAAAGCTTGAAAAGCTTGTGTTGTGAAGTGGAGTAAGTCGGGAATTGAACCCGCGCCCACTGGATTAACAGTCGAGCGCGTTACCAACCAGGCTACCGACCACATCAAACGTATGTAAACGTCATTCTTTTCAGTAGTTGTTGCCAAAGGTGTAGTATTATTTTAAACAAATATCTTAAAAACCGTACTAAATATGCTTTATAAAAAATACCTACATACATTAAACCTTCCTCTAGTGCATTGCCGTAATAGATCTTCCATGTGTTGTGATTTTCGTAATGTACTGTTTCATTGTAATTGCAATGAGCGGCAAAAAGACCTACAGCTGTAAGGCCACTCAGTGTTTTGTTTTATCCGAATAAAATAGTATAAAATAAAATACCGTATGCTTATAAATAAATTCCCAAAAAAAAACATAAAATAACTTCTTTTGCGAAAGTCCCAAATAATAAATATCTTTCGCATAGAGGGTTCCTGGATTATAACCCATAAGAATATTGCTCAACATGAATAAATCCCAAAAATGACAAAAGCCCTTAAGAAATTTGCTCAAGGGATAAATGCCCAAACTTTCTAGTTGGATTCCAGTAGATGAATTCTTTATAAAATGTTAACTATTTTAAAATAAAATAAATAAAATAAAATAATCTTTATTGTACTAAAAAAAAAATTGTACAATGGGCGGACTTATTGCCAAATGGCAATTTCTGCCAGCCAACCCATAATTTTACTGTCTATCCCATTTCAGATCCGCTTATTTATTTGTGTTTCTAATATTTCTAATCTATGGTAGTTTCTAACACACTGAAAAAAATCGTATGCTAATAAATACAATTAATTTTATTTTCAAAATCCAATTAGATTTGAGCTATTGTCCCTTGAGCAAATTTCTGAAGGGCTTTCGTCTTTTTTGGGATTTATTCATGTTGAGCAATATTCATATGGGTTTTCATCCGGTCACACGCATGGAGATAATATGCATTGGAATATACTGCATTACCGCAAGATTTGTTTTGATTGCCCCTAATAAACTTTTTTTTTTTAAATTTGATCACGCAATTTTCATGAAGGTTTTCGGTCTATTATAGGTTACATAATGGAAGTCGATTTTTGAAGAAAAAAATAAATAGTTCTTCATTTTTACTTTAAAATTCCTTTCGATATTACTCATGCGAAATAAATTTAACGGGTAAGTATTATTTTATTACACATACTACGAGTAGCTGAGTTACCTGTGCTTCGAAACTGCAAATTACAACTACAAAGCAAAATTTGTTAATTTTAACATCTACGGAGGTGCGATTAAGAACTTTTAGCTAAAACTGTTAATTTCAGATTCTTGTATAATATATTAATATACTGAAACAATATAAACTAATACTTATGTCTGTTTGTTTGACCACATTTCTTACAAATAGCAGCAGTAAATACTCCTAAATAGGTACGTTTAGTAGGTATTACGAGGGGAGTTCAAAGTATTCTCGGTATGGCAACTTTTGTGTTAGCAATGGGGGTATTTTTTTCTATGGTTCTGTTATGGCACTTTCTGAGGTGAAAATTTGAAAATTTCATCGGTTTACCATCATTAGTTTTGTCACAATCGTGTTTTGAGTGCAACAAAATGTCTTGACGCGAAAATGCCTACCAAAATCGAACACCGCGCCGTTATTAAATTCTTGACGAAACAAGGAAAAACTCAAAAAAAACTTCCACGAAGAGATGGTAGCCGTTTATAAGGATCTGCTCCTTCGTTGTCTACCATTCAATAGTGGTCAAGTGAATTTGAAAGGGGCAGGGAAAGCATTGAAGATGATCCTGTTCCTGCTTCTGCCACTACGGAAGAAAACGTGAAAAAGTCGAGAAACTTGTACTCGAAGATGCTCAAATAAAAATCAATCCATTAGCAGAGATGAACAAGCTATATTTTGGTACCATATACTCTATACTTCATGACTTTTTAAACCTCTCAAAACTCAGTGCAAGATGGGTGCCACGAATGCTCGAACCACCGCAGAAACAAGTGCGAATTGAATGTTGTAAAAATTCAGGAGTGTGGTTACCGAGAGATCAATAATCCACCTTACAGCCCAGATCTGACACCTAGTGACTATTTTTTGTTTCGGAAGCTGAAAATAAATATTCGTGGAAAGCGATTTTCCGGCGATGAAGAACTCAAGGCGGCCATTGACGCTCATTTTTCAGAGAAGGAAGAAAGTTATTTTTTGGAGGGTATTGGGAAGATGATTTCGTGTTGTAAGAAGTGTATCGAGATTGCAAGGGACTATATTAAAAAATAGAATTATTTCAGATTTTTCTGCCTTTCCTTTCATATCCATACCGAGAATACTTTGAACTCCCCTCGTATGATTGACACTATGACAGATATTTTTACTTCAATAAATGTAAAGTTTGAAATTAGAACACTACTCTTATTCAAATAATTTTCACTCTCTGTTACAAATAACTTGTCCACTGGATACTTGATTCTTAGTAGTAATTCTATGGAAAAAAATCTTATCCACGGAAACCCATGAGGCAAATTATGTGAAACGGAGATTACGTGATACGAATAAATAAATTTACAGACTAAAATATTTATGTGGGATTCACCCCTTAGCCGCGTATCAAAATATATGTAACTTTTATGTACCTATTCGTATATTAAGTATATTTTACTGCCCATGAATGATCATTAAGAATAGATCTTATGGGGTTGTACTTAACCCCATATATCCACGACTATCAAAGAAAGATATAAACAATGTTACGTGTTTTTAACACATCAATTAATACATTTTGATTGTCGTAGGGAGTGAAAACTATCCCCATGAAATGACTTCGTATTTTTATTTTTATCTATGTATAACACGAATATGTTCACTCCCTGTACTGTAAGTTTTGTACGACTTAATCTGTTTTATTGATCTGAACCTAATTAATTATCGTCAAGTGAAGCTTAATAAAAACGCGTAAAGAAAACATAACATTTCATTAGAATCTACGAATTGATTTCAAATGACGATGTAGCCTAAGTATTTGTATATTATCAGGTTTGTCGATAGATATATATAATTATAATTAACCCCATAAATTGTAAGTTCATCTTTAGAATACTATACTGCCGTCTGGGCATTTAGTTAAAGTTTTGAGTAACAATACTCATCGTCTCCATAGCTACATACATTGTACTTGTATAGGTGCTTTATTATCATTGTTGTCTAACTATAACTCAACAGTGACAGCCTGGGGCTTTGTTGGACACGTGAGGTCAAGCTTTTGCCTGTCAAGGTCACCTGTACAATATTGTTAATATTATATTACCTACCTAGTACCTATTATATTAACTGTCGTAGTTATCTCTGCAGTCGCTAGTTAGATAGGTACATAGATATATATTATTTCATTGCTAAAATGAGAAATACGATTAGTAAAAAACGCCATTATATTATATTGAGAATTTAAAAATTTACTTGAAAATTAATTGTATGCACATATCTATTCGTATAAGCCGAAAAAATCATAAACCCACTTTTATTTTTACTTACCCATCTTGCATAACGTTAAAAAACATCAGAACATAGTATTATGATAGTAGGTACACCATTTTTATGATTAATCCCATACTGAGAAAAATTACGAAAATGTTGAAACGAAAAATTACGAATTAGAAAAAATACGTTGGTACCAACTGGATCCAAAGAGCTCACGAAAAATTACGAATTAGAAAAAATACGTTGGTACCAACTGGATCCAAAGAGCCCAGGATAGAGCGACGTGGAAGCAAATGGAGGAGGCCTTCGTCCAGGAGTGGACGGGAATAGGCTGACGGAAGAAGAAGAGAAAAATTACACTATATGAATGCCTAGCTTAAATAATTGCTGTCTATTGAGTTATTAGATTTGATATCAAATGTAATCTAATGTAGCGGCTACCTTTTCTACTTACTTACTTTACTTTACGTGTCCGGGTGGGTCATACCCTGCCACTCCAATATGCGGCGACATACATCGCCTTGTCATTCCCTAGAATCAGGTCCCCAGGGGTGCAGCTCACGCCCATCAGGGGGCATATTAGTAGGTGGCTGTCGTCCTGGGTCGCTCCGCAGTCACAGAGGATGTTGTCATCAGGTAGGTACCCCCAGCGATGGAGATTCTTTTTGCAACGCGTAACACCCACTCTTAGTCTGTTTTCTACTTAGTTATTATTGCAATCTATTTATCACAGGACCCGTGCGACCTGTAAAAGATATTATGGGTACTTAAGTCTACTTAATAAAGAAATTCATCTCGTAATATTATTTAGAGATAGGTACTTATTGTAATACCTATTACGTCTCACCACTCCTATAACCATCTCTCGTTCCCACGATTCTTGTTTGTAATTTTACAACAATGTTATGTTCGCTATTTTATATTGTGGGTAAGGTACATGTATATATACCTGGTACATGTAACATGTTAAATCATGAAGATGAGGCAGAATGATTAGAAACCTTGTATATTGCCTGAAGATGTGTAGTACACTATAAAAGTGTTTTATACTACAGTTACCTACCTACGTTTTACTTATTGTTTTGTTAGGTATTGGAAAAGAAGCCTTAGATACCAACGAGAAGATTTGCTGGGAATAGAAGAATATTCAGCTAAGTACTCTAGGTAGGTTTTGAGGGATATAATATTAAACTTAGGTAACTTAACTAACACCATGAGTAAAATTTTACCGTCACAGTAAATAAATATACGTGCGATGCGAGGGACCTGATAATGGTCACTGACAATGCCGTTATGGCTGCTAATTTCTGGAGTGGGGTAGCCTAATGGGGAGAAGCTCGGACCCGGAAATGAATGAATAAATATAGGTATCAATTTTTTTTATAGTGAGGACCCAGCAAGCAGAGGGAGGGGGCGCTAGGATTTCTCCGGGAGGGGCAATTAACGCTCTCGAGGAGTAGGTACCTGAAAGAAACGCTGCTGGCAAGTGATGAATTTTATAAATAAAATAAATAAATAAATAAATAAAAACTTTATTGTACATAAATATACACACAAAGGGCGGATTTATCGCCTATTGGCGATTTCTGCCAATCAACCCAATTTTATGACAGAAATGAGACGGTTTGGACTTTTAAAGATTAAGTTATAGTAGTCCTACACGAGAACTCATCAAGATTTAAGTATTTGCTGCAGTGATTCATGAGAAAAACAGATTTTTAATGGAGTACTCATCAATACCTGAGCGAGGAAATGATAATGCTAATTCCTACAATAACTCAATCTTACGATTCTGTTTAGTAAATGATTCATAATTACATGAGTTGCATAAAATAAATAAAGAACTGCGTGCCATACTAAATTATTCAAATATAGGGAACATGATTTAAAAATACTTGTTGTCATTTTCAGAAGTGGGTAGATAATATAATTCCATACGTATTAATTCTTGGAAGGTTAAGGTTGAGCCCGTAATTAAGTAGTTAATCGAATTTGATTACAAATCCTAACTCCACAGAGAAATATTAGTAGAGTAATAGGTACCTACCTATAATATAGGTACGTAGGTAGTAGGTATATCGGCTGTGGGTACTAACAAGAATAAAAATTAAATAACTATTACAAAGATACATACAAGTTTATCTTATAAAACAGAAAGAGAACATTTCTTTTGGCAAAACTTAAAAAAATATATCTTGACGATTTACATCAGACGGCAGTAACATACCTGAGTAGATATATGGATTAAAATACTTTCACACACTGTCATTGATGCAACATTATTTCCAAGCGGTAAATGTAATACAAAAATACTTGTCGTTGTCAAAACATTACAATAAATAATTTAAGAAGATTTTAGTCAGGCTAAGAGATAAGATAAGGATTGAGGTTTTTAGGGAAATGAGTGACTGCACTCTAGTTGTAACTACATAAAATGAAAGGGAATAAACTAAGATGGTTGGGGCATGTTGAGAGAATGAAGGATGACAAAAAAGATATATCTGAGCGAACGAAGAGGTGTGAGGAAACGCGGCCGCCCGAGATCATGTCGACCAGATCCACAAGGATGAACGCGTTTGAGTAAAAGTAATCGGAGAGCGTGTATGACAGATTGCATGAATGTGACGGAAGTTAGGAGTGTGTATAAGGATAGCGCTGTCTGGCGTTCTGTCCTCTCTGCCCAGCCTGCAAGGGGTGTGGCATGAGAGTATAGATAGATAGATTAGTCGCAGGTTTGATTTGGCAATACGATTTGACACATGTATTCATACCTAGGTAGTAGGTACCTATTTATCCACTGAGCTATATTTATTATACTTACCTGCATCAGGGATATTGGTCGTAAATTTGCAAGTCACACCTGATTAGCTCATTCTTTCTAGATCTTTCCTCAACATATCACAGAGCTTTGTCATCATTTTCAATGTAGTTATTATTCATGTTAAGTTTTATACTAATAGTTGATACATGATCCCTGATCCTTTTTTTGTGTTTATACAATTAAAGAATTTTGATGTAATCTTTAATCGATTGAGCACACATTGGTTGGAGCTTTTTTAGTCTCGAAAGCGAGAAGTACCGGGTGAGAATCCCGGCGCTGACAATGTGTTCTGTACTTTACAACATAATAGTCCGAGAGCCCGCTGCTTAATTTATGACGTATCTGGTTTTTGATCGAAATGTGGTACAAATTATAGCTTACCAATAGGGTTTTACATCGCACTAGGGTTGCCTATCAAAATCTTGCCGCAACCCCCCCTGCCCCCCCCGAAAAGGTCTCTCTTCGCGGTTTTTCGCATTTTGTAGGAATATGGTAAGAGATAGAAGAAAGTAGTCAATGACAAAAATAATCCTTACAAAATTCTCTACAAAAAATGTTAAGTAAATTTTTTCATAGGACTAGTAGTTTACCCGTAATGGCCGGTCGAAAAACAGGATATTTTTTGAGAAAAAAATTTTTTTTTTAATTTTTTTTCTTTAACTTTCTTCCACCCATTATCAATAACATTTTATGGAAAAAAAAATTTGGCCTGCGGCGCTATATGGCTGGTTATTTTATGAAAAACTAAATTTTAAGAATTTTCGTCACTGAGTTTTATTGCAATAAGTCCTAAATTAATTGATGTATGAAAATAAGTTATAGCTCGTTTTGTAGCTAATACTATGGTAATTAATTCGTTCTTTGACTATTTTCCTGTAGCTCTTATCAATTTTCAACCAATTTAGTTTAAATTCATTTTTTTAGTTTTTTAAATGAATTTCGGTTTTGGACCGGCTATTGCGGGTAAACTGCTAGTTCTACGAAAAAATTGACATTTTTTGTAGAGAATTTAGCAAGGATTATTTTTGTCAGTAACTACTTTCTCCTATCTCTTACCATATTCCTATAAAATGCGAAAAACCGCGAAGAGGGACCTTTTCGGGGGGGGCAGGGGGGGTTGCGGCAAGATTTTGATAGGCAACCCTAGTGCGATGTAATACCCTATTGGTAAGCTATCGTTTATACCACATTTCGATCAAAAAACAGATACGTTATAAATTAAGCAGCGGGCTCTTGGACTATAAGCGTTTAGCTTAGTTTGAAGCGCGCAGGGAAGCATTTAGATAAACACAAATATAGATATAGACCAAATTCACAAAACATTCATATATCAATCATAAAATGCATTCAACAAAATAACAGAAACTTTCAACATTTTCATCCTGCTTTGTCGTAATAATATGTTCACTTTAATTTTATTGTGTTTTGTACACGTACAGCTCACTTTTTCTCTTTTTTTTGTATACGCACAAGTTGCCAAATGTATTAATAAATAAATAAATTTGTCAAACACGTGGTGATCTGGTGTTGTAGTTGTGATGAATTGTAATCTAGGTGTATAATAATTCTAATGTGTGTACATGTTTGAGCCTAATAATTTTAATAACTTATCTAATTTTCCTTTCATTTTTTTATACAACAACCGAGTGCACATGAAGTGTTCCGAAAAATTTATAAAGACATACCGATGTACCCGAATGTAGCATTGTATCTTAAACATAAAATACTAATAGTTATACGTTTAATTATACCTATATGTTATATGGTTTAATTCACCGCAATCTTTTCATGATTTGATTTGGCGCATTATATGAAGTTTTGTCGGATTTAATTAAATCTCTTACCCTTTTTGTTTTCTGACAAAAAGTTAATAACACACGCAGTCATTAAGAGAATGATACATCGCCATACTTAGCAGGGAAGGTATGTTACACAATACACATGTATTGTAATATATTATACTAACTCTCGAGTTTATGCCAAAGGCATATGTATACTGTACATAAATTCAGGTAAATTGCTAATTATGTTGCCTCCGATTTCATCATAATTGTATCATAGGATTAAATTATAGTCCGAGAGCCCGCTGCTTAATTTATGACGTATCTGTTTTTTGATCGAAATGTGGTATAAACGATAGCTTACCAATAGGGTATTACATCGCACTAGGGTTGCCTATCAAAATCTTGCCGCAACCCCCCTTGCCCCCCCCGAAAAGGTCCCTCTTCGCGGTTTTTCGCATTTTATAGGAATATGGTAAGAGATAGGAGAAAATAGTCAATGACAAAAATAATCCTTGCTAAATTCTCTACAAAAAACGCAATGTCATTTTTTTCATAGTACTAGTAGTTTACCCGTAATGGCCGGTCAAAAAACAGGATATTTTTTGAAAAAATAAAAAAAAAAGTTTGATTTTTTTCCTTTCACATTTTTCCACCCATTATTACTAACTTATTATGGAAAAAAAATTTTGGCCTGCGGCGCTATATCACTGGTTATTTTATGAAAAACTAAATTTTAAGAATTTTCGTCACTGAGTTTTATTGTAATAATCCGAAATTATTAGATGTATGAACATAAGTTATAGCTCGTTTTGTAGCTAAGACTATGTTAATTAATTGGTTCTCTGACTATTTTCCTGTAGCTCTTATCCATTTTCAACCAATTTAGTTTAAATACATTTTTTTTTGTATTCTAAATGAATTTCGGTTTTGGACCGGCCATTGCGGGTAAACTGCTAGTTCTACGAAAAAATTGACTTAACATTTTTTGTAGAAAATTTAGCAAGGATTATTTTTGTCGTTGACTATTTTCTCCTATCTCTTACCATATTCCTATAAAATGCGAAAAACCGCGAAGAGGGACCTTTTCGGGGGGGCAGGGGGGGTTGCGGCAAGATTTTGATAGGCAACCCTAGTGCGATGTAATACCCTATTGGTAAGCTATCGTTTATACCACATTTCGATCAAAAAACAGATACGTCATAAATTAAGCAGCGGGCTCTTGGACTATTAGATACACTTACTTAAACTTCCCAACAATAGGTAGGATGCATATTATTGCATATTATGCCTATCTACGCAGGGGTCACATTACTTATAGGTAGGTATGTATTGCATTATTGAAGAATCCTAATTTTTGCTAGCATCAAGATAACAAGCTTCATGCTATATTATTGTAGAAGCATGAAGAGAATGCTAATCGAACTCATTTTATATTAACCACCTATCAGTTAGTAGCTGGATGATACATATGTAGGCTAGGTAGGTACTTAGAATTTACCTGGGTGCGCGAACTCATCTGTAAATAAATTATTTATCTGTTTGAAAAGCAGTTAAATCTCCATATTTTTCTTACTAAACATCTGTCATCATCAGCCTTCACTCGTCCAGTGTTTAACATAGGCCTCCCTTTCCGACTTTCACACTTCTATATCCATCGCTATAGTCTGTGCCACTGCTGTCCTGCTACCTTCTTGATATTATCAGACCATCTCACCTGTGGTCTGCCTGGATTTCTGCGGCCGGTTCTCGGTCGCCATTCTAGGGTTCGCTTGGTCTATCTATCATTCGTTATTATGTGACCAGCCCAGTTCCATTCCATACCGCTGTCTTCTTGCCGAAAAAATGGGGAGACGATTTTGATGTTGTTCATGTTCTGTCATTCGTAATAGTATAGTAGGTATCCTTATTTTATGATTGTCAATGGATTTTCGCAGATTTAAAAAATGTTATAACTCTACATGTTTTTTTTGCCCAATAAAGACTTATTTACTAAATAATTAAGTAAATAGCATATGTAGGTGACCGTTCACCGTGAAACCTATAACCTGAAAGAGTGACATAATACGCCGTTATTGGATAGTTAATGAATTCCAATAACATCATTATGAGGTGAATAATAACGAGTAACTACATATAGTCCGAGAGCCCACTGATTAATTTATGACGTATCTGTTTTTTGATCGAAATGTGGTATAAATGATAGCTTACCAATAGGGTATTACATCGCACTAGGGTTGCCTATCAAAATCCTGCCGCAACCCCCCCCTGCCCCCCCCCCGAAAAGGTCCCTCTTCGCGGTTTTTCGCATTTTATAGGAATATGGTAAGAGATAGGAGAAAGTAGTCAATGACAAAAATAATCCTTGCTAAATTATCTACAAACAATATTAAGTCAATTTTTTCATAGGACTAGTAGTTTACCCGTAATGGCCGGTCAAGAAACAGGATATTTTTTGATAAAAAAAAATTTTTTTTTGAATTTTACTTTCACATTCTTCCACCCATTATCACTAACATTTTATGGAAAAAAAAGTTTGGCCTGCGGCACTATATCGCTGGTTATTTTATGAAAAACTAAATTTTAAGAATTTTTGTCACTGAGTTTTATTGCAATAACTCCGAAAATATTAGATGAATGAAAATAAGTTATAGCTCGTTTTGTAGCTAAGACTGTGGTAATTAATTCGTTCTCTGATTATTTTCCTGTAGCTCTTATCAATTTTCAACCAATTCAGTTTAAATTCATTTTTTTAGTTTTTTAAATGAATTTCGGTTTTGGACCGGCTATTGCGGGTAAACTGCTAGTTCTACGAAAAAAATGACATTACATTTTTTGTAGAGAATTTAGTAAGGATTATTTTTGTCATTGACTACTTTCTACTATCTCTTACCATATTCCTATAAAATGCCAAAAACCGCGAAGAGGGACCTTTTCGGGGGGGGCAGGGGGGGTTGCGGCAGGATTTTGATAGGCAACCCTAGTGCGATGTAATACC
Organism: Ceraclea dissimilis; assembly: GCA_963576895.1. NCBI lineage: Eukaryota > Metazoa > Arthropoda > Insecta > Trichoptera > Leptoceridae > Ceraclea > Ceraclea dissimilis. The sequence continues at coordinate 6,749,104 of OY756360.1, forward strand.
CTATTGGTAAGCTATCATTTATACCACATTTCGATCAAAAAACAGATACGTCATAAATTAAGCAGCGGGCTCTTGGACTAATATTATATCGTGAAACTTCTCATACTAGTGTAGTCGGTAATTTCAACGATATGCTAATATTGGGTTACGAGTAGGTACGTATCTACTATCTACCTACGATAACAAATAATAAATTATCGACATAAAAGCATTCGGAGAAAGCTATGAGAGTACGGTTACGTCCTAGGTATAGGTATATGACGATAAGATCAAAGCCTTCGAAATTACCCGGGAATAAGCAAAAACTGTTCTCATTGGAGGTTTTTGATGTCATTACTGTGTTTCCATTTATTACCAGTTTATCATAAGTATTCCTTCAATTTAACTATCGTTGGGTACCTATGTAATGTACCTACCGTTTTTTCAACGAAGTATTTAGTAGAAATTTTGTAAAACACGTATAGAATCTGTAGCATTCACAATTAATAAATTTTCCTATTGGGGAATTATTCTACTTACCTATCTATAGAGGTATGTATCCTATCTTATAACCTAGGTAGATACTCAAGGTATACCTACACTATTTACATAATATACTTAAGACGTTTTATTTAAAATCGTGCTTCAATTAGTTGTAAAATGGTAATTTGCTGTGTGATTTTATCTCTGCTAATGTTGAACTTTGAGGCGCTGCTGCCATCGCTCGTTTCATACTGAACTCTCTATACCTAACATTGTATCTGAGACATACGAGATATCTCGTGAAGCCAAGACTTCAATACGTATAACTGGAGAATATAATTTATCTTATTTGTGTTTAAAACATGATTTTCACCTTTACTGCCAGTAGGCAGAATCTAAGTTTGTATTTAAATGCTTAGTTGTCCTATTATTATAATATTATATCAAGGATTACCTACCATTATTTTGATCAAATCTTAAGGCTTCGCAAATGCACCTAACTTGTACATACATAGGATTTGTATGTGAATGGACAACTGAAAACATAATAATGAACCTACTGAAGTAATTCAAGTAATACAAGAAGGATTAAAAATTGCGTGCGGGTCGGTTGTAATAAATTGCCAATGATTTAACCTGAAAATAAAAATAAGAAATATTAGCACATTGCTCAATGATTAGAATGATTCTACCTAAATCTCCTAAATACAATTTAAAATAAATAAATAAATAAATTTTTACTGACCAAAATGATTACAATGATTACAAAAAAAAAATAAGACAATCTTGTGTGCCAAAAGGCGGACTTATTGCTAACGCAATATCTTACAGTCAACCCGTATATAACAATATCAACCTATATAATTAGGTACTTATGTGTTAATATTATCGGGATGAAACTTTCTCTGACATGACACACTATTTTTCTTTCATAATTAGCACCTAATTGGAAGTTGACACATTAATATCGGCTAGAAGATGCGATTTTATGACTTCTCTATGTATACTGTGGTCACTGTGAAGTGAAGGTGTGATAAAATGTGGAAGCGAATAGGTTAAGGAAGACACTTCTAAGATGTATGCTGCTTTGTCAATGCATTAGCTATTAAAGATTCACAGAATGAAGAGTGAAATCTAAATGAGCTATTTGCATCGATTTGCAATTATTATTAAAATCTTCACCACTAATTGGTTTTGTTAAGACGATGAATGATGGGAATATCGTTTGGTGCGCACACATGTTATTTTAACATGTTGTGTTTACATAATGTTTTGTTCAACAGGAAAAAGCATAGGCACTTCAAGATTCCTTTTACAAAGTTTACAAACTTAATTTACTTATACCTATTGCTGTATTTTCTGGTAATCTCTAATAATAAACGAAAGCGCCTGACTGAATGAATGACTGAATGACTGACTGAATGACTGACTGACATACTCACTCATCAACGCAGAGCCGAATTGGCTAATCCTAGAGAAGTGAAATTTTGAAGACAGATAGGTTTTAATACAAAAGCTTCCACTAAGAAGCGATTTTTGGAAATTCCGCCCCTAAGGGGGTGAAAAATAGGGTTGAAAGTTTTTCAGAATATGCGAATATCTCGGAAACCAGACATTGTACGAAGTTGAAATTTGGCACATAGATTCTACTATTAAAATTAGTAATAGGCTATTTCGCCGTTTTTTTTAAATTTTTATTTAAAGGGATGAAAAAGGACATAAAGAAAAGGGGTGATTTTTAAATGCCTCTTAATACGCTAAAAAATAATTTTATAGGAATTTCCAAAAAACGGATTCCTAAGAAAGGGTCAAAATATGATATTCTGTCCAGAAAAAGAGTCAATCCTTAAGGGTTAGGGCGTGGGATTAAATTTGCTTTGATAGTAACGTATCTCGGTAAACACTGAAGCTACAAAGCTGTAGTTAAACAGTTGCATACTTCTTTTAAAATGAAAAAAAATCGTCTTACATTGTTTAGTCAAAAATTGAGGATAAGGGCATGAAAAGGGTACTTTTATAGTTGTTAGTTGATATAAGTACTCTCCTGTGTACGTGAATATATACACGTTTTTATACGTGGTGAAATACGTGTATTGTTATGCACTCAGTGAAGCATGGACTCTGAGTAAAAAAATATTAGCAATTTCGTTAATTGTATTTTTTTCATAAGCCGTACTAACTGTATTGCCCGGCGTTGCCCGTCTAGCCAAGTTCTACTTGTGAAGCTCTTTTATGAGACACCAAACAATGTGCTATGTGGTGACTGGATTCTATCGATCACTCCGTGTCTCCCGATGGTTTGAGGACGCATAAAAATGACTTTCTGAAGATTTGAATTTCTTTTCTAACGCCCTTTCATACCATACCACACATGCTCCACACAACCCTTGAATCCCCTCATCAGTAAAATTTCACAGAAGGTTCTGAATTTCCAGAAGTTTCTACCACACAGTATTGGTTTCCATATAGCAAGGCATTTGCGAATATTTAACGCAAATATTAAGTTATAGTTGGTATATTTTGCTGGACTGACTATACAATATTTTACCGTACTACACACGTATATACTTATGTACGCAGGTGGGCACACAGTCACCAGTCTGTTTTTACATACATATATTGCATAGTGTGTTTTATCGATTGTGGAATATATATTATTAACCCCGCCCGCTGGAACACCATCGGCGGGAAATATAAATTGCAAAATATATAAACTTTTAAGTAAAATAATATTCGTAATTTTGTTAATTTGTTAATTTCAGAAAAAAATGTAGGTATATAAATTTTGATGGTACGTATTAATTAATTCAGACAATTTAGATGACAGATTGTGATGATTCCCAATACTTTTGGTTTAGACAAAAATATAGTTACCCGGGCAACGCTGGGTAATACAGCTATCCCACATAAATATTTTAGTTCGTACCTATGGTATATACCTAACATTTTTCACCTTCTCCTTTATAGACACCTAAACCGTTCATCCGATTGAGATGAAACTTTGGAAAATTATTGTGCTTGCCCCAGGGAATGTTCTTATTGTGGTAGGGGGTACGAGGAGGGGGACACTAAGGGGGCACGAAGGGGGGTGGGAAAGAAACAAAAACCTTTTTTTTTCGAATCCATATAGCTTCTGTTGCCGAAAAGATAAATAGTAACCCTCCCGACATCTGCAGGAAAAAGGGGAGGGCTGGGGAAAGAGGGTCCGAATGAAAAGAGTGATATTAGTGTCTAATCCATGGTTTTCCGCATCATTAAGATGAATAGTAACTTCCGACATCTGCAAGAATAAGGGGAGGCGGTTAGGGGGGCTGGGGGCGGTCGGAATTAAAAAAAGTGATATTAGAGTCAAATCCATAGTTTTCCGCTTCAATAAGATAGAGTCCGCAAGAATAAAGGGGAGGGAGTTAGGGGGCTGGGGGGCTAGGGGGGGGGGGGGTCGGAATGAAAAAAGTGATATTAGTGTCGAATATTAGGGGAATAAGTTTTCCGCCTCAATAAATGAATAATAACCATCCCGACATCTGCAAGAATAGGGGGGGCGGGGGAATCCATAGTTTTCCGTGTCAAAAAGATAAATAGTAACCCTCCTGACATCAGCAGGAATAAGGGGGAGGGAGGATGAGGAGGTAAGGAGGGAGGATGAGGAGGATAAGAGCTCTGCAGAGCCACCAAAACTGTTGTGAGTTATAGTGGCTCTGCAGTACTTTGGCTGATACATGATGGTTCCACTTCACCATCCACACAATTTTTTCCGTAGCGAAGCACGGGTAATACAGCTAGTATAATAATATGTATAATATTTATTTTACAGAGTTCCGAGGGCAAAATACTACTTTTCGTGTGGCATTCGGCGTTGTCCTTTGCCCGTGTAGGCTGCGTCGACATAAGTATTTTTTTAAAGTCTTGGCTCCAGTGCTGCCAGCCAGACCACCGCTTCCGGTCTTGCCTCGTGGATGTCCTGGAGGCTACCGGGAAATTTCCTTGCCTCGCAGTCCCGGACCAAATGTCTGACTGTCTGAACAGCACCACACTCACACTCAGGATTGTCCCTCTTTCCCCACTTCCAGAGCAAGAAGTTACAGCACCCGTGTTCCGTTCTTGCTCTGTTCTGCTGCACCCAAACCTTGCGTGGCAGATCAAACCCTGGTACTCGAGATGTGGGGTCCGTTATTAGGTCTTTATTCACTAATTCTTGTGCAGCCCATCTTTCTCTCCATTTGTTTCCCAGGTTGAAGTCTGTCTCCACTGTCCACAATGGTTTTCGGGATTTTAGCCTTTTGTGAGGGGGGTCGAAAACATCTTTGAAAGCTGGTAATTGCGGGTTGTTTTGTATTTTGAGTTTTTCTCTGACCGTGGAATGGGCCCTGCGCAGATCCGGGGGCGCGATATTTGACAACACTGGTAGCCATTGAGTCGGAGTTGACTTTATAGTGCCTGTGATGGTTCTCATCGTCTTATTCAGTTCTACGTCGACTTTGCCACAGTGTGCACTTCTCTGCCACACCGGACAGCAATACTCCGCCGTGCTGTACACCAGAGCCATCGAGGAAGTTCTCAATGTTTCCGCCCTGCTACCCCACGAGGTACCCGCCAGTTTACTGATTATGTTATTTCTGGCTTTAATTTTGTTCTTAACTCCCTCTAAATGAGCCTTATATGACAATGTTCGATCGATCTTCACTCCAAGGTACCTCGGGTTGCTCTCGTTTGGGACTCTTTCGCCGCACATATATATATATATATATATCCAATTGCCTTTCAGCTTCTCTATTATTCAAATGTAACGCCAGTGCTGCAGTCTTCTTTGGGTTCGGTCGTAGGTGCCAACGTTCTAGGTATTCCTGGAAATTCTTTAAATCTGAGTTCAACGTTTCCTCCAGCTTCTCAAAAGTTTTTGCCTGGGCCACCAGCGCTACATCATCGGCGTAGATAAATTTTCTGGATACGGTATTTGGTACGTCTGCCGTGTAAAGGTTAAACAGAAGAGGCGACAGCACCGATCCCTGCGGGAGGCCATTCTGGATTATCTTCGTGTTGCTTGCGTTTCCATCCAGGTATACCTTTATTCTTCTATTTGAGAGTATATTTTCCAGAAGTCTGATGGTCTTTCTGCACCTGAGGACCTTAGAGACTTTTAAGATCAATCCCCTTCTCCAAACCGTGTCGTATGCGGCCGTGAGGTCCAGCAGGACCAGGCCTGATTTTTCTCCCCTCTGGAAACCATTCTCCACGTGTGTTGTTAAGGCTATAACCTGCTCGCACGTACTCCGCCCCTCTCGAAAACCGGCCTGCTCTGGCGGGAGATGTTTCTCTATTTCTGGTGTATATCTGGTTGCCAACACTCTCTCGAACAGTTTGTATATCACCCACAACAACGAAATTGGCCTATAGTTCTTTGGGTCATCAGCTGGTTTACCCGGTTTTAATATGGCAATAACCTTGGCGTCCTTCCATGATTTGGGCAGTTTTCCTGTGTCTATGACTCGCGAGAAAAAGTTCGCAATCCATTTCACTGCTCTACTGCCGAGGTGGATCAAAAAATCAGGAAGGATATTATCGGCTCCCGCCGCTTTGCCCTTTTTTATGTGCTTTATTGCTAACTTCACCTCCTCCTCGGTCACGTCATCTGCCAGTGTACTGTTCGGAGGGCACTCCTCAGTTTCCTTCCCTATCTGGTTGCGAATCAAAAGCTTCTGTCTTATATCGGGTTTTATGTGGCTTGTTTGAAATATGGTCTTTGCCACCTGGTTCACATTTATGGGTCTGTCCTTCTTTGTCTTTGGTGCAGCTCCAAGCTTACGCAATAGTGTCCAACTTTTACGGCTCGAGTGGGTAAAATCCATCTGCTCGACAGTTTCAGTCCATCTTTTGTGTCTTTCTGAATTTAAAAGTTGCACAAGGTCCTCCGCCACCTCCTCACTTCCGGACTCCCTGTACTCCTCAAAAATCCGTTCACATTCCTGGCTCCATCCCGGTACGTAGTCTTTGCGGTATTGCTGCCAGTTTGCTCGTCTTAGGTTCCAGCGGTAGAGCCTTGGCTGGTTTATAACGGGAATCTGTAATCCAATCTCCACTATTACCGGTGAGTGTCTACTCCTTGGAAATCTTTTAAGAATGTTCCTGCTTGCCATCATAGGGTTTCCCGCTTTATTGGTCGTAACAAAGCACAAATCCGGTGATGTTATACTGTTCCATCGCGCAGATAGGAAAGTCCCTCCCTGTTTTGAGTCATAAAGCAGGTGTATGTTATTCAGTTGAGCCCATTCAGCCAGAGCCTCACCATCCTCATCATCAGAAGTGTATCCCCACTGCGTGTTTCTTGAGTTGAAGTCGCCTATCACCACAGTCGGATGTTCGTACCTGGTCATGACTTCGGTTGTCCACTTCCGAGAAGGTGGTTTATATACGTTTACCACCGTGAGGTCTTGTACCTTAATGGTGATAAAATTTTCGCCTTCGTCTATCATGAAGGCCTCTTCTTTAAGTTCTGTCCTGACGTATGTTGCTATACCATGCTTTCTATGACCTTTGCTAGCTATTATTACAAATCCAGGAATCTCCAGTTTATGTGCATCTGTCAGTTCAATATGCGTCTCCTGCAAGGTTACAACGTCAACCTCGCTCATAATCTTTGACACGATTTCTGCTTTCGCCCTGGTCAAACCTTCCACATTCACTTGTCCAATTTTAAAAAGTTTCCCTGCTTTATGCAGTTCGTCATTCTTTGATGGTGTATACTTATGTCTATTATTCTCACTGTTGTGATCGTCAGGATTTTTTGCCGATTTGGTCGAGAGGCCTTTCGGCGTTCGACCGCCGCGGTCGTGCTGATTCGTTTCACGCATTGTATTTACTTTGTTTCTTTGAGATTTATTGATTCGATTTAAATTATTCGTTTCGCTTTGTTATTTTCTTTCTTTCTTATGACTTATTTGCGCTACTCACAGGGGAGACCACGAGAAGGTTCAGCACATCCTTATCATAAAGTTTAATACCTATTTGCGGGGTTGTGGTGAGGACTTCTACCAACATTATTTCTCCTTCACCTTATCCTAAGTTTGCTTAAATGTGTACAAATCACCCAGTTCGGGTGGACTGCTGAATTACAAAAAAAAAGTTTAATAATAAAAAAAAAACTCCATCTATCGGTATTATGCTGAAATTCTTAAATTCTTCTCACGCCACGTCCCTTGCAGGGCAGGCAGAGAGAACAGAGCGCCAGACAACCCTATCCTTACACACACTCCTAGCTTCCGTCACACTCATAGAGTTTGTCATACACGCTCTCCGATTCCTTTTACTCAAAACGCGCCCATCCTTGAGGATCTGGTCGACATGATCGGACCAGGTCAGTCTCGGGCGGCTGCGCTTCCTCACACCTCTTCGTTCACTCAGATATATCTTTTTTGTCATCCTGTCATCCCTCATTCTCTCAACATGCCCAAACCATCTTAGTTTGTTTGTACGATCTACAAGATGAATGGAGCAGCAATTATAGGCCCGAGCACTGCGAGCAGTAGCGGGTAAACAAAGGATCAGAAGAGCGAGTGAAAGAGGAAAAGTTTGGAAGAGGCCTATGTCCAGCAGTGGAGAGAACAGCGCTCAGGAAAAATAAGAATTGGGAATTATTGAAGAACATCTAAAAACCTTTTAGAAAGTTGTCAGAATGAATGAACAGATGAACGAAGCTCGGGTCATACTGTCGATCTACAATACCACCCAAATTTGCCGTTGCGAAGCACGGGTAACTTAGCTAGTCCTACGAGTATGTCTATTATGCCTAAATAATAATAAAATAATTATATTCTGTATACATAAGTAGGTACCTATACGACTTTGTATGTGGTAGGATGGTTTGAAAGGTTTACATAAAGGTTGATTAAAGGTATAAATAAACCCATCTTCACTTCAAATTATTTCAGAAGCATACCTAACTATTGAGATTCAAAGGATTTCATGATTTTTTTGGATATCTTTCTCCATGTGGATTTGATTAAAAAGAACTAAGTAAATCCATTCTTCTCTTTTATGTGAGCGACCATTATACAGTGTATCTGAGAGTCAAAGCTTCGCGTCAATATTTCACAAATATTCAATTGGCCTTGACGTCACCTCATGGATTTTCTCGAACTACGAATAGTAATTGTTATCAGTAATGGTCAACACGTCAGTAATAAGCGAATCACGTCAAATAAGACAATCTGGAGTTATTGTTGTTTATCATCCGTAGGACACCTGGAATCGTCATTTGAACATATTATGTGAAAAATAATTATAATGTATGCTGTGGATGATGTCCAAACGCTCCGAGGAAATATTAATTGTATTGATAATTTTCAGTAAGTATATGAAAAAGTAAGCCGAAATAAACGGAAATCTAAAAACCCATGTCAGATCATCTGTCATAAGCATTTTACTTAAATCTTTCTCGGCAAATTATAAAATATATAATTGATCTCTGTCAAATGTGTTGAAGGTTTTGAATTGATATGGGGACCTACTACCTACATACTCGTAGATGAGATACCTAATTGAATTAAGTTCAGAGGTATATGTTAAACAGATTATTTAGATCTCAGATCTGGACAACGTGTTGTTTTAAGTACCGAATTAAATCTTTTATACTCGTATTTTGTTGTTAAAAAAAAACGAGAAAAATACCTCCGAATTTTGTTTCGACAGATAGCAACTCTATTCCTGACAGCCGCAAGGAAACAATATTTTTCTTGTTGATAATATGAATTAAAATCTAGTGAATGACCGTATTTTTTATGTATTAAATAATGCAATTTATGTATTAGATTAAGGGCACGGTACCAAGAATGACGTCACAGTCATTTTTCGCGGCACTAAGGTTCAAAATTGCGTGATAAAATAGTAAAAATAGCGTTTTTTCCATTTTTTGGGGTTAATTTTGCGTCTATCAACAAACTTTTACAGGTATTTCCTAGATTTTAATGCATATAATCAGTACTTATATTACAAAATTTTCACTCCGCGACTTTCTGGAAACGAGTTTCCGTCTTTCGGAAAAAAGATCAGAGGTGTTTTTCAAAAATTTTTTTGAGAAATCTTTACACGATATAAAAAATCTTTTACGGTTATTCCCTAGATAAATTTTCCATGTATCTACCCTATTTTGTTCTAAAGCATATTTAGTAACGCTTATCGAGATACGAGTATAAGGTCTCCCGTTTTTAGAATTTTTTGAAATGTTGGTATGCATACTCTTAACTGTAACTATAGAGCGAACTTATTGCTTCATACTCTATGTACATATTTAACTTTCCTACAAAATACTGACGAGTTCTTTTATAAATGTGAATGTTGTAGGTAAAAACACATTATTGGTAACCTACCAAATTTGTTTTTTATCATATTGGATATATTATTATGTTATTTCCAGTTATTTCCATATTATGTAATACATAATATTTCCATATTATGTAATACATACATTTCCATATTATGTAATACATAATATGGAAATGTAATGCCACCTTAGTACGGGCTTTGCCTAGTTAGGTGGCAAAATTGTGAATGTATTTATTATGTCTGTTTATGACATAAAGTATTTATTATACCCTACCCATCTCAGCTTTTTAAAAAGCCGGTAATATAAGAAAGCAAGGACGGGCAAAAGCCAAGTCCTTGCTTTCTATCAAATTTGTGGTTATGAATGATTGTTTAGAAATTTCCGGACTATTGAACATGTGCTAATTATTATTGATTTTTGAAACTCTTTATATATATTTTTGCCCAAATCCAAATCTTTTATTGCTTTGTGTAACGTTTTTGGTACGACCCCCGTAGATGAAATTATTACCGGAACCACCCTTACTGACTTTTGATGCCACATATCCCGTATTTCTTCAGCCAAATTTGTGTATTTAGTAATTTTGTCTTGGTGTTTTTGTCTTAAATTTTGCGTATTTGGTACGGAAACATCAATAAGAAAAGTCGTTTTTGTCGATTTAATCGTTAAAGTCAAATCGGGTCTATTATTTGGTATAGTTCTGTCAGTAATTATGTCCCGATTCCAGTATAATTTTGCCATGTCATTTTCTAGTACGTTTATTGGTTGGTATTTATAGTAAGGGGTAATTTGTTCAGTCAATTTATATTTAAAAGCAAGTCTTGAATGAATTTGTTTTGCTACGTTATCGTGTCGTTGAGTATACTCTCTACTAGCCAAAGCAGAACAACCTCCTGTAATGTGGTCAATCGTTTCAGTTGTCGTGTTACATAGTCTACATTTGTCATTGTCAATATTTTCTTTAATAATAAATTTTGAATAATTTCGCGATTTGATTATTTGGTCTTGAATTGCAATCATGAATCCCTCAGTTTCCGAAAATATATTGCCATAATTATTATTATTATTATTATTAGTTACAATATTATTTGGTGTTGGCATACTATACGAGTATGTTACATACAACGAGTGGGGAGGCCTTATATTTACCTAATAGTATAACGTGGATAATATAATTCAGAAAATTAATAAAAGTTTGTACATTATTTGCAATACAAAGTTTGTGATAATTTCCAGCAGAGGCAAATGTTTGTTAATTAATAATTATTATATATAAGTAGTCATGTATATTATTATTAAATTGAATTAAATACAATATTAATATCATTCGTATTTCTCTTTCCTCCACCGCGACCGGTTTCATTTCTTTCAGAATATTAGAAAGTCCAAAGGATATCCTTTTTCTTTTTCGTAAGCTCATCCCCGTTCCCTTCTGGACGAAAGCCTCATCCAATTGTTTCCATGTCGCCCTGTCCTGAACAGACTGCATTCAGTTCACATCGTGCCGATATGTCGGATATATGCATTTCTGTCTTAGTAGATAATCTCCATCTAAGAAAACTACCCGTTTATCCCGTTCGGCAATCGGCAGATGGATGGACTGGAATTGATGAAAAGAGATTTATACTTTCAGAGTAGGCATCTTGACATTTCAAAAATTTCTAGAAACGGGAGACCTTACGTCTCGACAACCTTATACTAAATATGCTTTTGAAAAAAATAAAGTAGATACAAAAGATTAAAGTAAGCTTTTGAAAAAAAAATAAAGTAGATACTAGATACACAAGATTTTTTACATCTTGTATGTAGGTATGAAAATCTCAAAAAAATGTGAAAAACACCTCTGATCTTTTTCCCAAAAGATAGCAACTCGTTTCCCAAAAGTCGCGGAAGACATTTCTTTTTGTAATAATAATATGCATTAAAATCTAGGGAATGACTGTAAAAGTTTTCTGACTGAAGCGGAATTAAACTCAATAAATAAATGGAAAAAACCCACTTTTACCATTTTATCATGCGATTGTTCATGCAATTTTGAACCTTAATGCCACGGGAAATGACCGTGACGTCATAGTTGGGTAGCGAGCTTTATGTTTAATGTGATCAGGTTCAGCCAGCCGACAATCTGTCGTAAGCCCGACGGAAAGTTCATTCTTCGATCTAGCTATATATTAGGGTGCATCACCTGATGTATGGAAAAAAATTGATGTATGGAAAATTCACAGGTTCAGTTATTTCACCATTTAACTAAATATATAAGTGCCTAAGTCTCCGTGTAGTAGACAAATTAAACCATCGAACAAATCACCCTAATTATTTTTCTATATATGTACAGAGTGTTTGATAGATGGATACAGATATTTTCAAGGGTGATAGTAGAGATCATTTAGAATCTTTTGAGCCAAACTTAACTCAGTACAAAGTCGCACGGTTCTCGAGATATTCGAGATTTAAACTTATTTTAGAAATACCCCGAATTACTCAAGTTTTAGCCCGATAGCATCGTAAGTAAAGGTACCTACCTACCTAGTTCTATCATTATTTTTTGTTACCTGAGTATGTGTTTAGTCTATTTAAATCATAATTTTCAAACTCAAAAACAATCATGTTAAAAAAATATCGGATTAAAATTTCGAGAAAGAGATATTTCAAAAATGAGTTAGGACTTTGTAGGGGATTTTAGATAAGAAAAAAATTATCAAAAAATTCAGATATCTAAAAAGAAAGTCCTCTGATTTATGTTCTTTGAAATGATATACAAAACATTATAAAAAACATTAGTTTCATTAATCTATGAAACAATAACTTAAATAGATCACCTCTAATTTAAGCATATTTCCATACATTTTGTAACCAAAATATTCTCTGTGTCCTTCTTTCTATTTTCTCATCTTCATTCTTGTCACCATTGACTATTATCATTTTCATAGGACCTCTTTGGTCTTATAAGAATAGTTTTTGTTTTAATGACACTTTTAAATCTTTGGAGCACAGGCATGTGATCCTGCATTTACATAAAGCTTCATCAAAAAGTTAAGAGCTAGATTAATTAAATTTACTCACCTAATGTTAGAAGCTCTCAGATGTTTCTCGGCTTTTAAAAGAGTTTATCCTATTTTTATACATCAAATGAAAATTATTGGTATTGATCAAACTCTTGTTTCAAAGAGAGTTAGTGATGAAGCACTCTTCCATATATAAAAAAAAATACTGTCACCAAGTATGTATTTGGGGGTCCTGGGCTTCAAATGGAGGGTCATGAGTTCCATGTATTGATTTGGAAGTTATTATTTAATACTCATAACACTTTAATACGTGTTCATACGTAGGTAACACATTTTCTTTGAAAATTTCAAAAGTTCCTATTATTGGGCACTTAGCTGTCGAGTATGCATTTTATAATTATTATTTTTTTGTAAAAATAACAATGTTTAATACGCTAAACATGCACTTTGGGCATCTACTGCTACCTACTATCAAAGATATGTATAAATGTTACACCTCCGCTAATATGAAAATTGCGAATTTTCATTGATTTTGTGGTCAATATTTTTTCAAAGAAATAATTATTTTTGTGGGAAAAACTATAAAAAAGAGTACATACACTATTTTTATTTGTCTGTAACTCAAAAAAATAATGAAAAAAATACAAACAGTATTTAAAAATCAATTTTTAAAAAAGGGCGTTTTCATCATTTTTTCCCAACATAAATGCGCGTTGCGGAACCTCAGGACATTTTTTTTTATTTTTTAAATGCTGATTTTTATTAATTTGAGACCCAAATGCAACCTTTTGGAACTAGGGAAGATCGAATTTCCCAAGAAAAGGAAAACGGCCCACCCTACTATATATGCGTTGAAGATAACTTGGTGTACATTTTGTTGCTGAAGAATAAAATACTCGTACTTTTGCAGGTCTGTATGAAACCGTACTTTCCTAACAGAATACTAGGAGGAGAAGCGTTCGGTGAATCAAAATTATTATCTTCTTCGGGTAGATTTATACCGTAACCTTTGAGGTTAAAATCCCTTGGCATATACTGATATCAATGTATTTCGTATTATAATGTGTATTAAGGCAGCCACAGTGGACACGTAAATAGGATTATGTAAATTATCGACACCTGAATTTAAATCACCCTCGTAGTTGGGTAGGTACCAATATGATCCCGAGGGAATTGTTGTACTGGCTCGCTAAGCGGTTTGAATAATTAACTGATTCGGTGCATTGCCCAATATATAGGTATTACAAATACATTGTTACTCCATTACTGCACTATAATACAACAATTAGGTATGGCATGAGTAGGTATACCAAACGGTTTGCTTGCGAAAAAAGATCTGAATGTTTCAATACATTGAGCCTATCACTTATATCTACATATATTTTCCCTTTGTACAATCAATGGGTATAAACTTATACAGTATGATTTCTTACATATGTACCTCTAATAATCCAGTCTAGATACATTTCTCGATGGAAAGTTGTGGGGTAGTCTGGATTTCTTTCATTCTATACGTTTTGATAGGTATTGAATCCGAGTCCGAGGTTAGCCAACAAAATTGCCTGACGGAACATGGCGAAAATGGGAAAAATTTCGAAATGGCGAACTGGCGAGTTCTGTATTTGAACTTAAAAACTATCAACTTTTTGTAGGTTATCCTTTCAGCAGAATGAAAGTACATAAAATTTCCTACAAATTTTTATAAGTATCTAAAAGAAATAGCAGTGGAGCTGTCAAGCTCCAAAAACTGGTCAATTTTCTTGTTATTTTAAATTGTGAGAATGGGAAATGTATGGAGAATAGGTCACCTTGTCAGATTTATTTATGTAATGTAATTTATGTAATGTAGCGCTAATTATTTGTTATTCTCCTTGTAGCAGGGATATTGAAGGTGTCATTCCGGGCGGTTTTGCTGGGGGCGCCCTTCCGGCTAACCCTGGGGCCGTCTGAGTAACTTTGGACTGAAAGAGCGAATAAAAAGGCGCTTAACCAGCGCCTGTGTTATTCGGGTGTGAGGAGAGACCTTCAATATCCGATTTATCACCAAATTTTAACAATTATTCTTCAGATTTATGAGACACATTTTACCTCGTTGGAATCAGAAAACATGCAGTAAATCAGGAGAAATTTTAAAGAAAGTTACTGCATTATTGCACTATACACGCTCCGTAATTTATTTCGGATAGTGAAGAATTATAAATACGTACCTGATATTGTAATAATGAATTTGTACTTACACTTATTAATATTAATCCGGTGAAATTAAACACAAAGCAGTCCCTCGATGGAAAGTTGTGGGGTAGTAGGGATTTCTTTCATTCTATACGTTTTTTGGGATGCTGAATCCGAATCCGAGGTTTGCCAACAAAATTTCGATACGGAACATGGCGAAAAATACAAAAAATGGCGAAAATATTCGTATTCTGGCGATTTCTTTATAAGAACTCGAAAACTGACAACTTTCGTAAGTTATTTTTCTACGCAAAATGAAAGTACGTAAAATTTACTACAAAATTGCCATATTAAATTTTTCTCTAAAATAAATAGGAACGGAGCTGTCAAGATCCAAAAAATGGCCAAATTTTCTTATGGTTTTACATTACGAGAATCGAAAATGTATTGAAAAAGTTCACCTTGTTGCCTTCATAAGCAAATTTCAACAATTATTCTTTAAATTCATGAGTCATATTTTACCTCGTTGGAATCAGAAAACACAAAGAAAGCTATTAACGAAATTTTTATTTAAAAACACCGTAAAATATTTGAGCTAGACATGTTTAAATAATTTTATTTAAAAATACAGTAATTTGTTTAGGCTAAAAATGTTTAAACCTTTTTAGCTTAAACATTTCACTATATTTTTAAATAAAATTTATCCTGAAACCTTTCTCCATGTTTACTGATTCCAACGAGGTAAAATATGTATCATAAATCTGAAGAATAATTGTCAAAATTTGGTGATAATTCGAACAAGGTGACCTATTCTCCATACATTTTCCATTCTCACACTTTAAAATAACAAGAAAATTTGGCCAATTTTTGGAGCTTGACAGCTCCGCTGCTATTTATTTTTGAGAAAAAAATTATATACCAAATTTGTAGGAAATTTTATGTACTTTCATTCTGCTAAAAAGATGACCCACAAAAAGTTGATGGTTTTTAAGTTCAAATCCAGAATTCGCCAGGAAATGTAAATATTCGCCATTTTACCAATTTTTCGCCATCTTCCGTCACGAAATTTTGTTGGCAAACCTCAGATTCGGATTCAGCACCCCAAAATACGTATAGAATGAAAGAAAAACAGACTACCCCACAACTTTCCATCGAGAAATCTAAAAGCACCGTATTATATACATTTATTACCTTTTGAATCTTGTTACACGTGAAACTTGGTATAGGTACCTATAATAATTTCGCCACCCACTTCTACCAGGTCGTAGTAGATATCGTTGTTGTGGAGGTGAAGAAAGCTAACCAACCCACAAGTGGTACAAGATATACTAATATTATTAGTATATCTCTACTGAATTATTGTTTCATATTCCTCTGATCGCTACACAATACACATGCTCAGTTCTGATCATTGCCTGTAGTACCTATATACTATATGTAGCGAGACATTTATTATTAATTTGAGTACCTATTCTCCGAACATGATTACAATCAATTATATCTCTTGTATCTGTCACAGTACATTGATAGCGAACATAAACAATGAGATACCAAACATCCTCACTATACAAACCACAAAGCGAGTGCTTATGGCCACGTGAACGGGACCGGTTTGAGTTTCCGATTTACAAAAGTATTGCATGTAGACTAAGCGCTGTGATGACTTTCGTATACTTAATAATGAGCAACGATTTTCATCAATTGAATATTATTGAGAATAGATCAAGGAACAAAGATAAACCGACAAATTTTAAAAGATTTAAACTTTATATTAACCAGCATGAAGCAACAAATCCTAACAAAATATAGCAAATAAATTATTAGGTAGTTTCAAATGTGAATTCAAATAAATCATTGGCAATGAATGTTAGTTACCATGAGCGTTGCAAGCCTCGGAGCTAGGGGGGGGGGGGGGGCAAGAAACATTTAGAAAAATGATACATCATAAAAAACGCGAAAATAGCGCCGCAGGCAATTATGTAATATTTTATGTAAAAAATGCTTTTTTCGAAAAAGTAATTTTAGAAAATTTATGATATGATGACTAAATGTGTCGTGGTATTGTGATTTTTTGTGAGGTTTTATCATTTAGTATGAAAAAATATACACCTATTCCAATCTTTGACCCCCCCTTCCCCTCTGCCGACGCCCATGCTAGTTACTATAGTATAGTATAATATTATCTTCACCAAAAATACAAAACTATGAAAGCAATTTTGGTATCTTACAAGCTATATGTAGAAATGCCAACAATTTTATTCGAATAATGTATTTACCGGACTCCTCATCCCGGCCCTGAAAATAAAATGAAAGCGATTAAAGTACACAAATATTTAACATCTACATTACATATTCAAAATAGGTACATACCTATTAGTAATTATTAATCACAACAACCCTTGGAATTTATAGTAGTTGTATATACACTCTGGTATATTTGGGATTGCATTTATAGTACCTACAGGAATGTAAGAAAATTATTACCTTGTCATAAAAAATTGATTAAATATTTATAATCGTGTTAGTTTGATGTTTATCTTTACGTAAAATTAACGCACTGTACGCAAGTGTCAATGTTGGTATCTATTTTAAATAATTCCTCTCCTAAACTCAGCCTTTCTTATCATATTGTTTATGAACAGACTCCACATTAATTACTTGGCTATTCATAGTAAAAACATAGTAAAAACTATTCATAGTAAAAACTTGATTTTTTTAAATAAAAAAGGATCTGGGCTTGCATACACAAACCGAAATACTTTCCTGCACACCTTGCACTAGGCTAAAAGCCTGTATCGCAAAGTGTGGAATACATCGCCAGCGCCGGGGTTTGAACCTGGCACCTCCCGCTCGAGAAACTGCCGCCTCAACCAACTGCGCCAACCATGTACTCAATGTTTACTCGTTTATTTACTCGATCATAAGTAGGTATGTGAGCATGTAAGAACATCTTACAATATCATATTATCAAGCTAGCTAGTTTTGAGCAGACTCACTAAAGTTTGTGTTAAAGGAGTCAATTTTTCTGTCATTCAAAACTGCTTCTCTTGAATGATGGATATAGGAGCTGAACGCCAGATTCTCCTATCTCACGTGTCCACATGCTCATTGCATATGTACACATTTCCTGTACCTCTGTCACATTCATGCAAATCGTCACACATGCTTTTGCCATCCCATTTATTTAAAATACCCTTATAATATGATGTATAAAAATCTGTATTCTGTATTCTCCTGTATTCTGATACGAGTATGTCTATTATTGTTAAGAAAATAATATGTTACAATGTGATGATGTGTGGATGATACTTATAGTATGGCTCTGTCATAGGTGGGAATAAAGAAGGTAGTCGTCCCTTCTCACACTCGTCACATTTTTATTACTGCGCTCGACAGTTATAGTTGACCGTACCATAGTACATAGAATTTTTGTTTTGTAAGTTATTGTATATATTGAGATTTATAGACTATTATTATCCAGAGAAAAAATACGTAGTTACAAAAACAAGACAATGTTAGTGTGTCAAAAGTCGGACTTATTGCAAAAGCAATATCTTACAGTCAACCCGTTAGTAGGTGTATAGGGTGGCATATTACTGAAAGAAGTTATTAGAAAAATAATATTAGAAATAAATTGATGGGTAAACTACTATAAGACTGTGCTACTCATAATGTTTCTCTACAAGTACTCTATAATATTTCTTGGAGATTTATTTCACCGCATTATTGATTTTGTGTTTACAAATTAATTTACACGTAATAAATCAAACATCTCACCGAGCGAGTAATTAGAAAATTCCTGTTAATAAACTGGTAGAAAAGACTAACCGAGGGGTAAATAGATTTTATGTGAGAAACGAAGTTAATGAGTGTTTTTATAAAATCCATGGCGAAAGATTTATTAATATTCAAATATCCTTTTTTCGAAAAATATTATTAAAATCATATTGGGGCCACCCTACTATTAAGGGCAATTTACGTACATATGTAAGTACTTATTTTTTACAGTAGCTACCTAAAAATGAAATGATTTTTTTTTTTAATCTCGTACAATTTTCTTTACAGATCCTAATGCCTCATGCACATGCTGGCCGACCCTCCACGAGTCCCGCGCGAATGAGTAAAAAGGCGTCTATACAATCGTATATACACGTATACAATCCAAGACAATCACTCCGTCCGTACGTCCATTTACTCATTCACACAAAACTCGTGGAGGGACGGCGAGCATGTGGTAGAGGCATAATATAAATGCACACTGATTTTTTATCAGGAATACACTGAATTTATCCACCAGGTAAAAATATATTATTCAGTCGCCATTTAATTACGTTTACTCAAAGTAATTGTGTTACCTATTAGCAGAGAATCACGAGGAGGGGTGATGTCGGATAGTAAGGCATATTGTGAAGGAGTAGTATTATGGGAGAGCTTTAGAGAAATATGCAGGATTTTTTCAGGATATTACGGTCATATATTTTTTTAAGGATCGTATCACTAGTAAGTATAGTAGTAATTTTATATTGCTTTATTAACTTCACTTTAATAGGTACTTACTGTGATCCTCCAATCAAACCCAGTATACCTACATACGATAGGAATTTTATTCTGAAGGAGTATCTACCGAGTAGGTACCTTACCTATATACCTACTACATGGCTAACTCAGTAGGTTGGAGCGCGAGTCTCCCAAACGAGAGGTCCCGGGTTCAAATCCCAGCGCTGACGATGTGTTGTACATTTCACGGTACAAGGATTTAATTATATATATATATTTTTTTTAATGAATCTGGGTTTTTCGAAATAAACCCAAATACATCTTTGTACACTTCACAGATAGCTTGTGTTGTGAAGTGGAGTAAGTCGAGGCAAAATTAAGGCAATATATGTATGTATAAGTATGAGAGCATTGGATTTGATATAAATTCATAACACCCCAACTAATTGACTAAAGTTTGGATGTATTTGGATGTATTTTAAATTGCGATAAAGAGATTTTTTATTTCTATGAAATTAATCGTCATTGGAGTTTATTGCTTCCTGATTTAGGTATTACACGTATCCATAGCAAAGAGGAGGTGTTTGCACGATGAACGGCATCATGTTTTATAGAGATTAAAGGAGATATAAATTCAGTGGCAACAACACTTAGTCGTAGGGAGACTGGTGATTAATATGCCGAGGATTAGACTTAAGTATTTATATTAAAATTTTCGTACGTAGATCTTAACATAAGTAAGTACCTACTTTGTTAATAAGTGTGCACTATAAATTACCGTTAATTACCCTTACGTATTCCCTGAGTAGGTATAGGTACGATACCTTCCCGGGCATATAGTAATTCGTGAATTTTTTACATGAGTTACCTCTATTACGCATAGATTAAATATGTAGGTTTTGTGCAAGAAATCTAATCCAATATCCACCTTGAAACGGGAAAACTTACTGTGACATCAAACATTATACAATGGGGTTTCCAAAATGCTGACATACGAGTATTTACTCTGGTTGTACTTATGTCATTATTTCTTTCCTGGATACACTCATACCTATTCGACGCATTAATAGCCATGTATTATATTTATAATAGTGAATTTATTAAAGAGTTTAATAAATTGTGGACATCATTCCCTCGTTTCACCATTCATCAAATAACAAAATATCGTGACGATATTGTGTGAACATATGTTCCCACCTACTTGTACTCACACCTATCTACCTCATATACCTCTAATACTGTCATGCCTGATTGTTATACAAATCATGTGGTATGAATCACAATGTACAGGGATATGTTATTATATCAATGCATTTCATTTTTAGAAGATATTCCTGCTTATTGTATATGTTATTATTATTGTCATTTAAATGTTCGTAACAAATCCTATTATTATAAATGTCGTGACCTTTAAACAATTCTTCCAAAAGTTAGATCTACTCAAGTACCAGAAAACTTTAACAAATCTCAAATAAAAAGGCTTGTTTAAAAATAATAAAAATAAAAAAAATAAAATAAAATCATTATTAACATTTCGTTCGTTTGATAAGTAAGATAAGATGATATATTAAGTACACAATGAAAGAATGTGCTGTCTAATCTACGTATCCATCAAGAATCACAATTGATCTAATTTATTAGGTATTTTACCTCGTCTTTCGTACCCACTATCAGTTACCATGCTTGCATGGGACATTCATAAACAATTTTATAAAAAAAAATGGAGAAATGAACAATGTCTTTATAATATTTTCTTGTAAATTATTTGAACATCTCATGTAGGTAAGTGAATCTGCATTTTTTAATTACAGTACTTACCTATGTATTTCAACAGTCACACTTTGTGTAAGAGTATGTAGGTACCTGGAACACGCATTTGAAATATAGGTAAACTTTTAGTCTATTGGACTACATAGTACATATAGACAGTATCTACACCATTCATTAATATAAGTACTTAATTACGACCGACACCGTTTCTTTTCACTGAGTTAAAGGCTACATACATAAATAAGTTATCAGTGCAATGAAAGGGGATCTTTCATTTTCTTCTGCTAGTAATCAAAACATTGGATGAAGAAATAATTTATATATAAGTAAACATATTCGCGTGCGAAGTTTTAAGATTTCCGAGTTGGCGCATTCCAATCCAATTGAGAAATCTCTTTCAAGACAAGTGAAAAATTGAAGTGCATCGAGACAAACTAAAGCGACGTCGACTGTTTCCTTGACAAATGTCTGACCTTTTATCATATACGTGGTGGCTATTGAGATTCGTGACTTTACTATAGACATTCCGGGAATACTAATCAAGTCCCTCACAGAAAAGAGAACAAGAAGACGTCTTGTTTTCACGACATGCAATAGAAGTAATTTCATACCTACCGAAGTACCTACCTAAAATGATAATGGATATTATAATATATTATCTATATTATAGAAATCCTTTGACTCATCGATTGTTAACTTATACGCTTAGATATACCTATTGTCGGATATCCTTTGTAATACATGGACTATAGTCAGTCAGTATAGTCAGTATTATGTGTTAATATTTGAATATAATACAGTGCATTTCGCTTTAGAAGTCCCCTGGTGCAAACTTGGTTTAGTCTTGCTTGATGTGATAATAAGATATGGTTATATTTTTTCGCTACTTTAAAATTATATTTTAGGACTTTGGTTTAAAAAAATTGCCAATTTTCGAATTATTAGAATAAACTGGCAACATTTTTTCTAACTTGTGATGGCGGTTTAAAAGTATTATCGGAGTATTTTTTTCTTTTTCCACTTGTAAAAGATACAATGTGAGAATATTGGGAACCTTTGACAGCTCTTATGATAAGATTCGACAATCAGGGCAACCAACAATACAATCTAAACTCCACTTGCAGGTAACGTCCGCACGGTGGACAAGACGGATGAAATGAATAATAGGTACAAATTTATGATGGCATTCGTCTTAATATAGAAAAATTCTGGTTTGTGAATTACGTGTATAATAAAATACCTTCTACACACAATATCAAATTTTTTTATTGGTGAGCCTGTGTCTGAATCTGAATTAAAGCATTATATAGCCATATCATTTTCGCTAATTGTATCCATATATGTATGACTTATAGATCTCCTATTGTTCCATTGTATTAGGAATAGGTGATGACAATAATTATATTATGTACGGTTATCATTCCTACAGTTCAAATCTATGAATCACAACGGATTGCTTTAGCTTCATTACTACTTACAACAGAATCATTTTGATAATGTCATTGTGAATGTTCATCATTTGAGTCACTTTTTAATGGGTAGAGTTGAGGAAAACCATAAACAAGACATAGTCTACATCCATTATAATAAAAGACTAATGTCTGTTTGCTTTGGAACTTGGAACAAGTTTCTTTTATGAATAAAATATAGGGCGATGAAACTTAAAAAGTGTGGTGTCCAGATATTTTTTATTTAAGTATTTATTTACTAGCGGCCGTATGACCTTTAGTATATTATTACAATTTCACAAATTTCATGTTTCCATCCTTGGACAAGGACACTGAAGGAATCTAAATTAGGAGTGGGGTTTTTCGGGGGGCTTCCTTCTGGCTAACCCTGACCCCACCTCTTAAAAATATTTTGATAAGAAGTGCGGGTAAAGAGGACGCTATATGCGCCTGTGCTACCCGGGGATGCGGAGGGCCTTAAGCCCGTGGGAGTCCTTTAATGTTTTAAAAATTTACAAATTCCACACTAGGCGCAACATTATAATTTCATACACATAATAGATATATTATAGGTATGATACCAGTAGTACAGATTTTTCTACAGGCCGCGACAACTCAATACATAGGTACGTTTTTCACTTATTTTCAACGAGTTTACTAATAAACCGTACGTACGTTTAATACTGTGTGAATTTCACGGGTAAGTATGACCTAGTATGTAATTATTTATTGACGAGCGATAGAGCATTGACTATCTTGTGGGAATAGTGATGATGCGAGCTTAAAGTTAAATAATAAAATAGAGGTATGCCTACATAATATTAGGAAGATATTCTCCTTCCTAATGAATAATTTATAGCGTATGATGTGATTGTATTGTATTTTTACAAGAAAGTGCTACAGGATATGTTATAATGCCAGAACATGACGCATTGGTTTGCATATACCAATCCTAATGTAATGTATTATAATTTAGTGATAATACAATAATATTTTCACTGAGTAAGTACCTGATCGACATAAATAGTTCTTTCTACAATAGTAACTTAACATAATATGATTTACTTTAGTGACAGGAACTTGCATCAATAGCTCTTCGCGGACTACTGGTAAGGAATGCGCCGAAGAAAACTCTTATTTAGGTACATAGTAAGTATATGACGCTCCTTATTGTAGGTAAAATATACAGGGTGTCCCGTAAATCAACGTCATCCCGTGAAGGGGTGATAGACCAGCTCATAAGCTACCAGAAAATCGAAATATGACCTTACTAAAAATCGCTCATTCTCGAGATATCGGCACTTTTTTGTTTTTCGTGAAATTCGACACCTTCGATCAGTTTTTCGATGGCCACGGTCACAAAATTCAATATTATGGGATTAAAATTTTTGATCTGTAATCCTGAATAATTCAGCTATTTGATTATTGTCCAAAATAAGACCTATTAATTCACAATTTTGAAAAAAAGAACATCGTTTCTGCCTCTCGAGTTTTTTGTTTTTTATTAGCAAATTTCGACTCCTTTACACTGTAAAAATTTTGTATGACATTAAGCTGACAAATTATATTAAAAACTTCCTCATTTAGTGTAGTTTTTAAAAAGGTACAAAACTGGATATAGTTCCCTTTACAAAAAAAGATATTCCTGTTTTACTTCAAAAGGTCCTCATTATAAAAAAAATCAAATGCAGGGTTATAGCTTCCTTATGTCCAATATTTGGACAAGTGATAGAGGATGAAAAAATATGAAAAAAAGTTTAATAAATAAATGTCGAAAAATCAACCGTTTTGGAGTTATGGTCTTTTGAAAATAGAGGAGTACGAAAATTTCTCATTTAGGTTTTTTGCCAATAACTCTTAAACTACCAACTCGATTTTGACAAAATAAATTAAAAATCATTGGAAATAATTTAGGCTTACGATAAAGTTCCCAATTTGAGGCCTATTCTTCAAATTTTTGTGATTATTCTGTTAAGAAACATGTATTTTATCACGAGATTCTAAAAAAAGGCCACAAATTAAGATCTTTATCGAAAGCCTATTTTATTTACTATAATGTGTCGTTGGTTTTGTCAAAATCGAGTCATAGTTTAAGAGTTATTGGCAAAAAACCTAAATGAGAAATTTTCATACTCCTCTATTTTCAAAAGACCATAACTCCAAAACGGTTGATTTTTCGACATTCATTTATTTTACTTTTTTTCATATTTTTTCATCCTCTATCACTTGTCCAAATATTGGACATAAGGAAGCTATAACCCTGCATTTGATTTTTTTTATAATGAGGACCTTTTGAAGTAAAACAGGAATATCTTTTTTTGTGAAGGGAACTATATCCAGTTTTGTACCTTTTTAAAAACTACACTAAATGAGGAAGTTTTTAATATAATTTGTCAGCTTAATGTCATACAAAATTTTTACAGTGTAAAGGAGTCGAAATTTGCTAATAAAAAACAAAAAACTCGAGAGGCGGAAACGATGTTCTTTTTTTCAAAATTGTGAACTAATATGTTTTATTTTGGACAATAATCAAATAGCTGAATTACTCAGGATTACAAATCAAAAATTTTAATCCCATAATATTGAATTTTGTGACCGTGGCCATCGAAAAACTGATCGAAGGTGTCGAATTTCACGAAAAACAAAAAAGTGCCGATATCTCGAGAATGAGCGATTTTTAGTAAGGTCATATTTCGATTTTCTGGTAGCTTATAAGCTGGTCTATCACCCCTTCACGGGATGACGTTGATTTACGGGACACCCTGTATAATATTATAGTAGAAAAGTATTTTAGAATAAACCAACGATAATGGGTAAGAAAACGTAGAATAAAATAGTCTCATTGCTTTTCACATTGAATGGTATAGGGACATTATATTATTATTAGAAACTACTCACGCCATCGTAAAGTTTAGTAAATGTTAAATCCAATGTATCGACTTCTTTATTTCACATTTCATTTGATCAATAGAGAATTATCAACAACACTGTTCGTACTCTGGGGTTCGTTCTGGATCCGTTTAAATTCACTCAGTGATTCGCTCGATTGTTTATGGTTCCATTGTTCTCCGTTCTATCATCGGTGCGAGTTAACTGGTTGTGCGATTCAACCTGTTCTATGTGCACAGTTTACATGCTCGGTTGTTGCGAATAACACCCAACTATTTTGTTGGGTGACATTCGTTCGCCATAGATAATAGAGTGAGTGGCCGCTCGTGCTGTTCACTCACTCTTACTAACACGCAATATGTCTATCCCTTTCTAACAAAGAAGAGAGCAGTGATATCTCTATCTCGATGTATATCTATCAACTCAGTCTTATAAGTATTCTCATATCTCTATTTCTGTTTGACAATTCCAATTGGAACAATCACCCAAATAAGTTCTACTTTGTGCGATAATCGCCCGTTGACTCGCTGAGTGAAAATAAACGCATCCAGAACGAACCCCTGACTCCAATACAATTGTAATATGAACTAGGAATGCTACTTGCCAAGAGATAACAGGTACGAACCTAATAATAATTGATTTAATTTAGAACGAACATTGATATCGGTTTTTTAGGAGGAGCATATTACGATTTTGTAACTAGAGTTTTGCATGCTTCGCTGTCATTGGTCCGTTCATCTTCGCCCTCATTGGTCCGTTCGGACAAACAATTTCCGCTCCCCCAGAGTAATGCACGCATGAGTTTAATATTTTTATTAAATGAATTTAAATTTTGGGTATTTGTGCTCATTACCTACCTAGCACATTTTTTAAAGATTGCGGGAAATTTTTAGGTGGTAAGTCTATATACATGTAGGTAAATATGCCACATAAATAGCGGTGATTTGTAAGGACTGGAAGTACCTACTTTCGGTATCCGCAATATGTCTACCTACTCGTATGAAAAGGCAATAGGTACCTAAATAATTTGTCTAGTTAAAAAAACATATCTAACCGTCCGTGAATTTTCACTAGTAGGGTGAAATTAACTAATTAGTAATTACCTGATTGTTTGGATGGTTAAAACCTGTGGTAAATTTAATACATAGTTGTCGCAATATTGTTATGTTCTTGGGCATTATAACAGTTCCAGCTTATTTGCCTCCACCATGCAGAGAGTAAGTACCTACAAGTCTATTGTCATTTGTAATGTGATTGCTTCCCATTGTCCATCGTTTCTAGTCAGTAAAGGACATCTCATTCGTGTCTCTATTCGTATTTATTCTACTCGTATTACTGTACTAGATATATTTTTTTGTATTTACTTACTTCACTATTACTATTGTTGTTATTGTGATTCTTTTTATTTTATTATCTATCTCCATTCTTGTCTATTTTATTTTATTTTTCTTTGGATCCCATACTAGTCGCAGAAGAATTTTTTTTTTGTTTTTTTTTTTACTTATTTGTAATAATGTCCTTCTGTTAGGATAATTGCTTCCATCGCTCAAATTCTGTCTATACTTAAAATATTATTTGAATCACAGGGCGCACTAAGAAATCAATATAGTATTGTACATATGAGGTTGAACCAAACACAGGTTTAGAGCACATTACACCTATCTGATGAATACAAAATACTAGTATATGTTTGAAGCAGTTGGTTGAGGCGGCAGTCTCTCAAGCGAGAGGTGCCAGGTTCAAACCTTTGCGATACAGGCTTTTAGCCTAGTGCAAGATGTGCAGGAAAGCATCAGGGTTTGTGTATGCAATCCCAGATCCTTGGTATAGAAAAATATGTTTAAATAAATATATTTGACATAGAAATCATAGACATTTTATTTTTGTTTGTATAAAGCGAAATTGTCAACAAAAATCGTAAAAAAAACTATTTCTAAACAATGAATCGCTTTTTTCAGAGCTAAAATTAATTATGCCTATTCGATTCCATAAATAAATAAATAAAATGGTAGAAAACCGAGGGTGTGAAAATCACCATGTACCTACGTATCTCCATTTGTGTTTTATTTTATTGAGCGAGATGTTTATTCAATATCTTACCTGAATATTAAAGGCAAATTTCTAAAATATATGGTAAGTACCCTTATAGTAGGTACCTACTCGTACGTACGAATTAATCATTAATTCAGGATTTCCCAATCTTTTTCAGCCCGCGGCGCTCTTACAACCTTAGTATTTTGTCACGGCGCCCTACTTTAATAAAGCTATTTCATTTTATATTTATTTTATTTTTATTTTATTTTATTTACAGAGTCAGACAGTTACATTAGTAAATTTTACACAGAAGAAACACATCACCAACAAATAAACCAGCAAAGACTCTACATTTCACCCAATTACAATACCATGAACGAAAAAACACATAAAGAAATTTGGAATAGATATAGTGATAATATACTATATAGTATATTATAGTCGAAAGAAATAGGTACCTAACCTACAATAATAGTATAATTAGGCAGGCACAAAAATTAAAACTTCCACAATATGGAATTGAGTTTTGAGAGGATCGACTCACGGCGCCCCTCTTTACTTTCTACGGCGCACACATTGGGAACCCCCGCATTAATTGTTTCGTTGTTATCATTTTCGTATCACAAATTTTGATCCAGCCCGATTATATTAAGTACGCGTATGTATTGGCGTATATTTATACGGCTGGAGGAACCATGAGATAGTGGACACGCCACAAGACAATAAATCTAGGAGTAAAAGAAAATTAATATGTTTTAAGTACTTAATTAATACTTAATTAAAAGATTCCAAGCTGAAATAAAATAGATTTTTTGTACTTGATTACAAAATTGAAAAGAATAATGTACATAGGTACACAGGTAATAGGTACTCTATGTACTCGTAAGAATAATATGTACCCACCTTTATGTTTAATGTCTTCAAACACGTAAGACTTTCTTCGCCCTTCGGTAGTTTTTTAATAGTTTATTGGACACACCTTTGTGTATTTATTACTTCAAATATCCAAAATTACTGTTCTACTCGTTAAGTAGTAAAAATTCTAGGGAAGGTAGGTATTCTGGGTTTAATACTATTTTTCTACGCCATCACATTATATCTCAATAATTGGGTAAATACTGTATATACAAAAACACACAACACGAGGTTTTTAGGCAAATACTACTAAAGTTTTGGTAAGGTTTTGAAAATATAATTTCATCAGGTACATACACACAAGTTTTGCTCTACCATCTAACTATACGTCATTGTTGTGTTATTATTTAAAATTCCCGGGTAGCCTCCAGGACATCCACAAAGCAAGACCGGAAGCGGTGGTCTGGCTGGGAGCACTGGTACCGAGGCTTTGAAGAATAATTATGTCAACGCAGCCTACACGGGCAAAGGATAACGCCGAAATGCCCCACGAAAAGTATATGAATGATCTAATTATACGTATAGCTGATAACAATTCGTTATTTCAGAGGAAATAAAGAAACATCTGTTGTGACTAATCAGATTTAGGGCGTTAGGTAAATAAAAAATAATGCCAATGTATGTGTGTGTGAGACAGTGTGTATATATATAGTCCCTATAATAATTACAGAACCAATTATATTAGATCTATCTTTCTATCAATATGCTCTAGTTAGTTGTTGTAATATTGATTTTGCTATCCATAAAAAAACATATAACATATTGCCTGGTAAGCCTGCTGTGTTTACTTAGGATGTCTTCAACAGGATAGTTTTCTTTGCTACGAGTTTCTACCAACTGACAACACGAAAAATAACGCATGAAGTAATTCCAGTAGGTATGTTTTATTAGTTTTAAACATTCTCCAAGTGTAAAAGCAAAGCGATAAAAACTATTTGTATAGGTAACTTCTACCATACCTACTCACCCTCATGAGCTTATTTAAGCTCTGTATGTTGTCTTACGAAGTAGATAAATGAATAATTCTGAAGTATTTGAGATGAGATCTCTCCTTCTAAAACAAGTCAAAAAGTTGAAAACTCGTATAAAAATGTAGGTACATCTTGTGACTATATTACTGTCTTTTTAGTTTTGGTCAGTGTTATCTATTTCAATGGATGGATGCCTGAGGTATGTACCTTGTGTCATTAATCGGTTAAAATTTCGATATTTTGAATATCTGTGAAATGACCTTTCGGGTTAATAATAAAATTATAAGTGACTCGCGGGATATAACGAACAACACTCCCGTTTTCTTTCGAGTACCTATCTTGAAGTGATGTTTTTGTACATATGTATAACAAGAATAAAATATTTATACTCACTCACCTAGATATTATTGGACGGTTAAGATAGGTTCCTTGAAGACGTCAAGTATGTATTTATACAATCAATTAGGATACAATCCCACATTTCAATTGTGCCGTTCATTCAAAGAAAATATAGAAAGTCTATTTATACTTATTTTCAATAGATACATTTCCAGTTCGATTTGTTAGACATTCTGTGAATAATGGTATCGTACTTGTGAATAATTTATTTATGTAACTATTACATACGTAAAATAAATAAAAATATATGGGGTTCTACTGCCATGGATATGTAAATGAATGACTTAATATTTCAAGACGTGCGTTTATCTATCTATACCCTAACGCCACGTATCTTGGAGGGTAGGCAGAGAGGACAGAGCGCCAGACAGCCCTATCCTTACACACACTCCTAGCCTTCGTCACATTCATGCAATTTGTCTACACGTTCTCCGATTCCTTTTACTCAAAACGCGTCCATCCTTGAGGATCTGGTCGACATGTTCGGACCAGGTCAGTCTCGGGCAGCCGCGCTTCCTCACCCCTCTGCGCTCACTCAAATATATTATTTTTGTCATCCTGTCATATTTCATTCTCTCAACATGCCCAAACCATCTTAGTTTGTTTACTTTCATTCTTGTCACAACACCAGTCTTGCACTCACTCATTTCCCTAATAACCTCATTCTTTATCTTATCTCTCAGCGTTTTCCCACGCACATTCTTCTTAACGATCTCATTTCTACTGCATTCAACCCTGATTCGTCCTTCTTCCTCCACGCCCACGTCTCACTAGCATATACGTGCGTTTGGTGTAATAAAATTATTGTAACGACATTAAAATAATACGGATATACCTTTGTCTTGTCCTTATCTACTTTAGTGTGTCTTGAGTAACTCAGATTCTTTTATAAAATTTGTTTTCTCAATTTATTCCGATTATTTATCTGAGGTAGCTATACCTAATCACGCAAGTTATAGTAAACCTGTACTTTCTCTTATAGTAAATCCTTGGAGAATTTCTTCTTCGAAAGAAAATATTATTTTAGAAGACAGGTTGTGTCATCGAAATAAACTAAACATCGATTAACATAACAACGCTTTCTTTATGTAGGTATACGTGTGTATAGGATGTAGGTATATTTGACACTAAAATACGGTAAGCGATTTTAGTACAGTAAACTAAACATATAAAAAAATGTCTACGTATGTATCTCAAGATTTTTTGGATGCACTATGTAGTAAGTATATGTCTATGTACATTGCATGTAAGTACTATGTTCACTCTCCGATACAGGAATATATACTCGCAATAAAAAGTGTTTAAAAAGTTTATTATTATTATCCAATGACGTGTTGACAAATTTGTGTGGAATTTGTTCTGAATGACAAAGCTTCGTGACTTCTGTATGTTTACATTAAAAAATATGTAGTAAGGACGAGTATGTACATTGTACATAATGTTCGTCTCCACTTTTCAGTACTGTAAGCTGACGGGACAATACCTGAAAAAAACTTGACTCCATAAAAGTACGTAGGTACTAGATAGACACTAAACTTACCTACTTGTACTTGGGAATAGGTGGTATTAGCAGTTCATTAAAATATAATATATCGGTTAAGAGTACCTATGCATATTGCATACCGACATTTCGAAAATTTCTAAAAACGTGAGACCTTATATCTCGACAACCGTTACTAAATATGCTTTGGAACAAAATAGACATTTCGAAAATTTCTAAAAACGGGAGACCTTATATCTCGACAACCGTTACTAAATATGCTTTGGAACAAAATAGGGTAGATGCATTGAACATTTATCTAGGGAATAACCGTAAAAGATTTTCGAGAAAGAAAAGAACCGAAAAGAAAGAAAAAAAAATGTAAAACACCTCTGATCTTTTTTCAGAAAGACGGAAACTTGTTTCCCGAAAGTCACGGAGAATTTTTTTTTGTACTGATAATATGCATTAAAATCTAGGCAACAACCGCAAAAGTTTTTTGATAGACGCAAAATTAACCCTAAAAAATGGAATAAACGCTATTTTTACCATTTTATCGTGCGATTGTTCACGCGATTTTGAACCTTAATGCCGTGGGAAATGACTGTGACGTCATTCTTGGTACCAAGCCCTTAATTGCTAGAATTCAGCATGTAGTTGTGTAACTTATAATCAAAAACTTCATGTGATGTTGAAAGTTAAACCGCTCATTAGGATTTTCTTTCAGAGCCTTTTCTAGCAACAAATTTAATTGTGGTGGTGGAAATTGTGAATAAAAAGAAAACATCAAAAACATACTCGAAATTTTGTTATGAATAGATCCCACTACGTCGACTAGACTGCAAGTAATGCAAGTAGAGTTCGCCATCGTTACCGGAGCTTTTATTCTGAGTTTGAAAAAGAAGGAAATCTTTTGAAAAAGGGAGTAGAGCTTTCGAATGTATGTAGTTCTAGTTGCCACCTAGTGCGTCGGGAGTACCTACCCGCCTTCATATGGTTGAAAGACATCAATGGTACAGCGTTACCGGCAGAATCTTATAATGTATGCCTTGGTATGTATATCTTAGTTGTTTATGTTTGTTTTTTGTAATGAGTTTGCGTATGATGTACCTAAGTTCTTCATGAATATTAAACAATGGGTCTACGGGTCCACTTGCTGAATTCGTTCTGAGTTAAGGAGAATTATTTTTAAAATAGTTTTAATATTTGTGTTTCAGAATAACACATTATATTCAATTTTTTAAATAATTAAGTGCATTCCAACCAAAATAAGACGTTCTTTTTTCAACTGTTTTATGATAATTAAATTTAAAACACACTAATTTTAAAGAAAGAAATAAGCCTATGTATCTACTATAGGTATATTTTGTTTAAAATCCACATAAATGATTTTGAATTACGCGACTAGTGTTCGAGGATTTGCACCCTCATCATCATGCGATTGTGAGGATTTTTAACGAAATATAATATATAGTTTTTTTTTTTTTTTCTTAAAAATGGCTTTCCACCACGTACCTACCGACGGTCAAAAACCCTGAGACACTTATTTTAGTTCTTAAAATTACAGGATTGGACCGATTCCTATCATTTTTGTTTATTAAGTAGGTATTACTGCGAATTGAGGCTTTGGATAAGCTCACAATAATTATAATTGTACTGTTATAGAATTATTCCATAATTAAAATTACAATTATTATGTATTTATACATTCCTACTATCTTTTTGAACAAACTTCTAATGTACTATGCCCGGTGCATTCCTAAGATATCTACATGAAGATTAAACATTTTGAAATTAATCATCCAAAACAACTTGTATGACTCCTACGCGTTATGTTCTAATAAAATACATGAATTTCATACACAAAGTATTTGTAAAGTTAATAAACGTACCTACATATGTCCATATTATTTTATTAGCTAAATACATAGAAACAACGGATGGTGAAGAAATTATTATTATTTTTTTTTTTTTTTATAAATTGGGTTTATCGAAATAAACCCAAATACACCTTTGTAGACTTCACAGAAAGCTTTGAAAGCTTGTGTTGTGAGGTGGAGTAGGTCGGGGATTGAACCCGCGCCCACTGGATTAACAGTCAAGCGCGCTACCAACCAGGCTACCGACCACCTCTAGTATTATAGTATTATAATGAAAACACACATATGATATTATATTTTATGTATAACAAGCATAGATCACTCACTCACGAGTGGATTTCTTAGGTTATGATAGAATAGTATATATGTAAATTGTATGACATTGGAGAGAACAGAGTCAGAGATTAAGCTCGTGAGAGCTCAGGTATTGAAGTGCCTCAAGAGACAAGTTGTGAATGTGTAAGTATGTAAGTATCTAACTAATATAAATCATGTTATACCTAGATTCAATAAATAAATTTACGTCTGAAAAACGATAAGACAAATTAAAAATTCTTGAAACTATCTTCTACAAACAAAAACCAATAAAAAAATCCACATAAACAGCTACCGAGGAAAGTGGGTTAAAGTATGTTAAATTTACATATTGTATTTTATAAGTAAAACTTAATCGGAAATTCTCCACATAATACTCCCACAGGAGGCCTTCAATAATCTCATCTCAAATAATATCTAGCTCTGTAGCATTTTTCAGGTCATGTTCGAATATGTTCGTACGTACCTAATCCAAAATATTTTTTTCCACCATGTGATAAATATGTGACGGTTATGATAAAGCAGACCTATGTAGGGCCAATGACAAAGCGATTGCTGCTTCAGCGTGTTGAAATGGGTTGGCCTAGTATTAACGGATTCGTTAAGTGAGTACTATCCCTATACTTAATAATATTTGATCAATTTACCAATCTGGCTATTTTAATTCCATAATCGCAACGCACAGGGATTTATTGTGCTAATATTTTATAGTTCGCTGTATTTATTATTTATTAGACTTCAAAACACTTTTACATACCTATAAACCTACATATATCTCTTTCTATTCCTGCTATATGCTTATTTCTATACCTAAGTTCCGCTGGAAGGATATTACTATAACTTTTGACTGCTATGTAGAGTCACGTGGGGTAACCGTACGCAGAGGGTAAGTGTACGCAGTGAAGTTTGTGTGAAAGCAGTGACTGTTGTTGGAGTGTTTTCACATGAAAATTGTCGCGCTTCGCGGTTGCTCGAAGTTGGACGTGTATTCTGTGTTCTGCGCATTAAAAGCAAAAATTGACAGGAAAAATATTTTTTTCTCGTGTTTTCTTATTTTTTATTCAAATAATTCATTCATGTAGTCTCTCATAGTCTCTTATCTAAGAGCCTAGTATTATATGCTAATATTTCTCGCCATAATGTTGTTATTGTTGGGCAATTTCGCAGTATTGCATACTGACAACTGTTTGCCGTTATTTTAAAATTTCTTGTATTGAGACGTCATGGGGTAAGTGTACGGGGGCAAGTGAACGCAGCGTACACTTGAGGAGAAACAAAGAAAAATTTACAAAACCGTCAAAAAACCTAAAATGAAAGCCTTGAAGAGTGGATTTAAGAACGGTAAAGCGGTAAAGACCAGTAAAGAGATAACTGCAATTGACACTCCAGGAAATTTTCGCCTACAAAAAAGAAAGAAGAAAAGCACTTACCCGTCAAGGTGCGTACACTTGCCCCTCGAGTGGGGTAAGTGTACGTATTTGACATGTTGGAGAACTTCTGCATTATCTTTTTTTATATGTAAAGAGGTTTGTTTTATTATTTGTTTTGTGACTTATAAATGCTTATTCTATAATAATAAATTATAGCTGAATATTAATATCATCTAGTTTTGTTCTAATTGCATCGTAATTCAAAACTGCGTACAGTTGCCCCACGTGACTCTATACTCGTTCATCAATCCAATGCCAAAACGGTTCGGTGTCAGTTCGTCCCCGACAGTTCGTCCCTCCGACAGTTCGTCCCTCCGACAGTTCGTCCCTCCGACAGTTTGTCTCCCGACAGTTCGTCTCTCATCCGATTGTTCGTCCCCCTACAATTCGTTTCCTCGCCTAGTGAATTTAACCATATTATGGGTAAACTTAAACTAGGACAATCTGATGACCGATATAATATAAATTTTAATACATCAGTTAAATTTTCACACCTTTTTTTGTGAACGTTCACAGGGCGAACTAAAAAATATTTGTGCTTAAATTAAAGATAGGTATGATCTGGGGACGAATTGTCGGGGGATGAACTTCACTGTCGGGGGGACGAGCTGTTCGGGTGCGCCTGTTTCGGGTGTCAAGACATTTGTCGAATTTCGTAAAAAAAATCGTAGGTATTTTCTATAAACTGAGATAATCGTGGATTGCCCCCACGGCCTGCATGTAGAAGATAATGTCGATGCTTCGATATCACCTTTGACATTGGGCGGCTATAAAAAGATCGTAAATAACTTTATTACGTATAAAGTCTTGTGAATAATATACGACACATAAATAATTTACACATGCATCTCGAACAATCGCCATATTATCATGGCGATTGTCGATATCTCTCCGATTTCTCAGAAAATCGATCTTTATAGGATAAATACCGAACAGTGCAGTCATATTTAGGGACATTTAAAAGTTATTATAGGACATTTGTAAGTTTTGGAGAATAGTTGGGAAAATTATTGTAGTGATTTTTTTTAATCATCCTTAAAAATAATCTCAATGTTTTCGACTTGCGGAAATTCCATTTTTACGTTAAAAATTAAAATATTTACTCGTATTTACACATTAATGACTTTAAATTACGCGACTATAGTGTTCGAGGATTTGCACCATCATCGTCAGGCGTTTGACATTAAAGTAAACAGGAATATAGAGAATCTAGTATATGAATTGAAATATTGTAGTGGGAGAAGCCCGTAATAAATAAACTTAAGAAGGTACGCAGTTTAACAAAAAAAAAAATCAAATAACTACAGTGATGAATAAATATCACAAAAGAGTGTCGTGTGGATGGACTTTTCTAGCTCAAATTTCTCGAGCTTTTGCCTTTAAGGCTCGCTACCTTAAGGTTCAAAATCGGCATTGAGGTTTAACATGGCATGAACAATCGCATGACAAAATGGCCGTAAAAATTGAGTTGTTTTTTTTCATTTTTTGAGGTTAATTTCGCTTCAATCAAAAAACTTTTACAGTCATTCCCTAGATTTTATAATGCCTATTAGTATATTATTTAAAAAAAAATCTAAATAATCTACTTAACCACAAAAACCCATACTTATCAAAGAAAGCATTTTTATAGGTTATTATTTATTCTACTCCCTCTATTCTATTTTTTTTTTGGACTATCCTGAATTTTGACTTATTTTGAGATTCAAGATTATTTCACAGCGGGATAGTATCAGATAGGCCTACAATTGTTTTCGTGTCAGCATGATATGAATCTGGGTTTATTTCGATAAACCCAGATTCATATCATGCTGACACGAAAACATGCAATTTTGAAAGAAAATGCACCTTTGTACACTTCACAGTAAGCTTGAAAAGCTTATGTCGTGAAGTGGAGTAGGTCGGCATCGGGGATCGAACCCGCGCCCACTGGATTAAAACAGTCGAGCGCGTTACCAACCAGGCTACCGATACCGACCACCAAAAAGTTTTAAGTAAATGAGAATTGAATATAATGTTGATATGTAGGTATTGTTTTATACCTAGTATTCTATAACGGACCCATCTGATCATATATTCACCACTAGGTATCTGCTATCTCACTCTCTCTCTTTCTTTTAGTAAAGGAATGTATTTCAGTAGTACAAGACAAGAGGTATATTGGATTTTAATTCTTTATCATCTAATCATCTATCCCGCTCTATCACCTTGTTTGGTATTAAAATCCTCAGTCCACATTCCGCTTCGACATCTTCAATAATTCCTCCACAAAGAATGCCGCCCCAGGGACGTAACGCGACCGATGAAATTTGAATGAATAATTAATTGTAATATTAATTATAATAGGTACGTATTATCTTGATGAAAGTTTTTAGCAAAGCGTATTAAGAGTACGCATACTGACATTTCCAAAATATCTAAAAACGAGAGGCCTTACAGTTCTCGACAACCGTTACTAAATATGCTTTGAAAAAATAGAGTTGATACAATGAACCTTTTTCTAGGGTATAACTGTAAAAGATTTTTTATATCTTGTATAGATTTCTCAAAAAAAAAAATTGAAAAACACCTCTGATCTTTTTTCCGAAAGACGGAAACTCGTTTTCGGAAAGTCGCGGAGTAAACTTTTTTTCTTGTACTGACAATATGCATTAAAATCTAGGGAATAACCGTAAAAGTTTTTTGATAGACGCAAAATTAACCCCAAAAAATGAAAAAAAACGCTATTTTTACCATTTTATCATGCGATTGTTCACCGCGATTTTGAACCGTTATGCCGTGGGTAATGACCGTGACGTCATAGTTGGGTCGCGAGCCTTAAATAAAATAGAAATTCTTCTCTTAATAGACAACTCAAACTGTCCGTAGTCACTTTGTTAAATGCTTTTGTTTTTTAAATAAATGAAATGATGTTCATGATGCTTTTCGGTTTCTTAGTGACACTAAAAAAAAAACATAATTTATACCTACCTAAAATGCGTTCTCAGTGCGACACTAAAAAAACACAGTGTATACCTAAAATGCGTTCTGTAGGTAGATATGCTCCGCCCCCCAATGAAAATATACTCTATATCTACTTAAGAGTATGCATACCGACATTTCAAAAATTTGTAAAAACGGGAGACCTTCTATCTCGACAACCGTTACTAAATATGCTTTGGAACAAAATAGGGTAGATACATTGAACATTGTGAGGTGTACAAAGATGTATTTGGGTTTTTTTCGGTAATCCCAGATTCATTTTAAAAAAAAAAAAAAAAACTAATCTAGGGAATAACAAAATATTTAAAAACACCTCTGTTCTTTTTTCCGAAAGACGGAAACTCGTTTCCCGAACTCGTCGCGGGGTATTTTTTTTTTTGTACTGATAATATGCATTAAAATCTAGGGAATAACCGTAACAGTTTTTTGATAGACGACAAATTAAGCCCAAAAAATGGAAAAAACGCTATTTTTACCATTTTTTCATGCGATTGTCACGCGATTTTGAACCTTAATGCCGTGGGAAAAGTCTGTGACGTCATTCTTGGTGCCATGCCCTTAATCATGAGATTTTATAGAACAAGGTACATAGATATTATAGTTATAATCCATTGGTTATTAAACGGTTCCTACTCGTTTAAACCGGGTATAGGACTCCGGGATAGGAAACCGAGTATAGGAAGTACTCAGTAATCATTGAAATGAAAAGATCCACACTAGTGAAAGTTTTTGTAAAGAAATATGTGAGATGGTAGGTTGGATTTCTTAAATAAATTTATTCATAAAGACAGAGAGACACTAATTTGTTTGAAATTCTTCTTTAATGCTGTGTTAACAATGTCAATAAATTTGATATCGATATTAATTCTAGGTATTTAACTACAACAAAATGAACACATTCTAACTTACGTACATATACTTACTTCCTCTTATAAAATTTTTTATCCCCGTATCGAGTATAGCAATAAAGATGATGAAATTAATTAATTAGATAATATACCTATTAAAAATTTGTCGAGACATAAAGCACCTTCTCGTAGATATGTGTCTGAGATTCTCAAAGCAAGCTTATTATTTAGTTTTAATTTTAATTCAGTGTAGCCAAATAGAGTTACTCTTAAAAAAATCTTCTTAATAGTATTGTAATAATTATTCTCGAAAGAAAAGTTCCTTTTTAAATTCTTTTGTAGATCTATAGAATTGCGCTATTAAGAAAAGTGAATACAAAACGATTATCGAGAAACCTACTAGTAATTATTAATTATATGAAAAAAGTTTATTTCTTATAAGTTTTGTATTGATTTGGGACTAATGCACTCAATTACATTAGTACACATTTTACCTGTTTGGTTTCTTGATACTTTAAAGTTTTCACAATGCTGTAAATTGTAATTCACTCGATGGCGGGTGCATTGCAAACAGAAGAAACGGGTTGATGGGTACATTATTATCTATTTACAATAGTTCGCTGGGTGTAAGCAACATCATACCATTAAATGAGGTTGTTGTTATTATTAGGTACCAAAAAATTAGGTACCTACAATACAAGGTGGTGTATGAGGTATAGTACAGGCGCCATACTATAGGTTCTTCACGTACAATGTTGAACTTGTGCGACTATACAATTAAGTATCTACGCATCGGATGTTCATTATGCAGATGGACACTTAAGAGAATACTATAATTATGTTAATTTAATGGTTACTTATAAGCACGCGTGGTGATGTAAATTCTAGGTAGAGGTAGAGACGTACTGATCCTCTGTCTACGTATGGAGTAACGTTAAGTAGCACAGTGAATAACACAGGTGATACAAATATTACGAACATAGTTTTGGCTACAAAACATGCGACGAATCCCTTTACACTCTTTATGGAGATGTGCACCTAATTAGAATTTGCATTTATTCACAAGGTTGTTCCCATCAAGTAATTCGAGTTTTGTACCGCCAATCAAATTATTTTCATTCAATTTGACTAGATTCGCTCTATTTCATTTGTTTCAATACAATGCTGTAGGAATAAATATGAAGCCTTGACACGAAACGATATTCATTCAGTGATTTTTGACGTTTGTAATTTTTAAGGTGTCAACATGTGATTATAATTAGATATTTTAACGTTAAAATTCAAATATTTTGCTCACACAAGGCTGCATTTTAATATCTGGCCATTCATTCAATAGAATGGACAGTCGTGGAATCCAATAAAGCGTGGTCCACGAAATCCCATCAGCGGGTTGCAATCTGATGCCCGGAAGACCACCAAGGAGATGGAAAGATAGCTGGAACTTAAAACCACAAATCTAGCAAATAACAGATCAGCAGATCTAACAGGAGAAGAAACGGAGGGAAAATTGTGCAGATAACAGCGAATTTCGTAGCCATCTTATGACTAGTAAGAAGTAGCATATTTTTTAAGTATTATAATACGATAGTATTGATGCATAAGTTATCACACAACATTAAGACACACGGTATTATTCCCGAATTCAGTATGTGATTTGTGACACATATTAACAGTTAAGAACCTGTTAGGTGGTGTTTCATAAGCTATCAGTAGATAGTAATTGAATACTGTATTAGGTATATGTAGGTAGGTAGATGTTTCATTTATTTACAAAGTTGTTGTGTCTATAGCACTATATTGTATACCATAATCGTTCACAGTACTCATACTCGTATGAGTAAAGAAGGTATACCTACCTAAGTAGCTTATCATTTACCACAAAGCCACCAAGGACACACATGTCTCAACGAAGAAGCTTAAAGAAACCTAACCATCAGAAACCTACTTGGTTCAGTCATGCCTTTCTTGCAGAGGAAGTAACTTGGGACAATACACTTTCTTGTCGTGATTTTTTAACCGCTAGGCATTGTGTGTTAAATTGTTAACACGGGCTCTTGGACGATCATGATATTCATGATATTATTACAATAGATCTTTTACTTGTTATTAGAATATTGATAAATGGATCCGTTGCCTACAAAAACCAGGTAGGTTCTCCGACTACCTCTACGTATAGGCACTGTTGTCTTCTACTCGTCACTCGTACTGATAGTACTAGTCCAAGAGCCCGCTGCTTAATTTATGACGTATCTGTTTTTTGATCGAAATGTGGTATAAATGATGGCTTACCAATAGGGTTTTACATCGCACTAGGGTTGCCTATCAAAATCTTGCCGCAACCCCCCCTGCCCCCTCCGAAAAGGTTCCTCTTCGCGGTTTTTCGCATTTTATAGGAATATGGTAAGAGATAGGAGAAAGTAGTCAATGACAAAAATTATCCTTGCTAAATTCTCTACAAAAAATGTTAAGTCAATTTTTTCGTAGAACTAGCAGTTTACCCGCAATAGCCGGTCCAAAACCGAAATTCATTTAAAAAACAAAAAAAAATGAATTTAAACTTAATTGGCTGAAAATTGATAAGAGCTACAGGAAAATAGTCAGAGAACGAATTAATAATCATAGTCTTAGCTACAAAACGAGCTATAATTTATTTTCATACATCAATTAATTTAGGAGTTATTGCAATAAAACTCAGTGACG
Organism: Ceraclea dissimilis; assembly: GCA_963576895.1. Taxonomy (NCBI): domain Eukaryota; kingdom Metazoa; phylum Arthropoda; class Insecta; order Trichoptera; family Leptoceridae; genus Ceraclea; species Ceraclea dissimilis. The sequence goes on from OY756360.1 coordinate 6,790,617, forward strand.
AAAATTCTTAAAATTTAGTTTTTCTTAAAATAACCAGCGATATAGCGCCGCAGGCCTAATATTTTTTTCCATAAAATGTTAGTGATAATGGGTGGAAGAAAGTTAAAGAAAAAAAATCAAAAAAAATTTTTTTTTTTTCAAAAAATATCCTGTTTTTCGACCGGCCATTACGGGTAAACTACTAGTCCTATGAAAAAATTGACTTAACATTTTTTCTAGAAAATTTAGCAAGGATTATTTTTGTCATTGACTACTTTCTTCTATCTCTTACCATATTCCTACAAAATGCGAAAAACCGCGAAGAGGGACCTTTTCGGGGGGGGCAAGGGGGGTTGCGGCAAGATTTTGATAGGCAACCCTAGTGCGATGTAAAACCCTATTGGTAAGCTATCGTTTGTACCACATTTCGATCAAAAAACAGATACGTCATAAATTAAGCAGTGCGCTCTCGGACTATACGATCGTCGATCACTCTCAGAGTGAGCGTGTCGCTGTCTCAATAGATATCTAAAATATAAACGTAATGCTTATAGTATAGGTGTACGTACAATGCACATCATATTTATAATGCACCTCATATACCGCTGCACACTTAATTGCTATAAACTTTTTTTTTTAATGCATATGGCGAAGACCCGGCAATTACAAATTTAGTGGTAAATCTCTTAGCCAATTGGCAGCGTCAGCAGTGACCCCGTGGATTACAGTTAGACCGCGCTCGAAACCAAAAATTGGACACTCAACTATATGGCCCATCGTCTGGCGGCAACCACATTCACAGTCGGGCCTTGGGGAAAACCCCCATCGATGCATAAGGTCTGCGCATCTTCCGTGGCCTGTCCTGATTCTGTTGAGCGCGGACCACTGTTTTCGGGGCAAGTCAAATCCGGGTACACGCTCATGAGGATTTTCTATTAGGTGTCCATTTGGGACGTTTGCCTCATTCCAAAGGGAATGCCATTCCTCATTGAGCGTAGGAAGCTGGGGAGACGATGCCAGTTCCCTCCACAGCACGCTCCTTGATGGTAATCTGAGTGGAGGGGGTGAGAAAACACTTATTTAAATATCCATATATACCTACCTTATATAGTACCTGCGTAGATGTTTGATTGGTAGGCACAGAGGACAGAGGTATCGAATATTGATTACTAATCCTACTAACCCTTAAAAAATGGGAAATAGAAAATAATAAATAAACAATAATATTTATTGTAAGGTATCTACCAAGCAGGCGCGGATCCAGACCTCAAAAAAGGTTGTGGTCACAGGCAGTGGCGGATCCAGGATTAAATTTTGGGGGGGGGCTGAAGGCCGTCACATGCTAATATGACTTTGAGTGAATAGCGCCGCAGGCAACTTTTTTTGAGACTGGGTGAAAAGGGGGTCATGAAACCAATACCTATTGTTTAATTTATTGTAGCATAAAAATGCACCGTGAAATAGCGCCGCAGGCGAATTTTTTTTAGAAAATGTGTGAAATAATGAACCTGCTTGTCTTTCTATAGCAGGCCTGGGCAAACTTTTTGGATGAAGAGCCATTATAAATGAGCGATGGGCTGCAAAATACGATTTCAGATTATGTATTAGTGTTGAAATAATGCGCCGCAGGCGAATTTTTTTTAGAAAAATGCATGAAGTGATATGAAACACACAGTAGACCTAATTAGCGCCGCAGGAGAATTTTTTACAATCACGCCTTTTGAATTTGATTAGATATTTCCTTTTTTGGCCTTCGGATCTCAATAGACCGTGAAAGTGTCGTTACAAGTCTATTAGGGTTGTGGGCATGCCCACTATGCCCACTGTGCCTACAACGGTGGATCCGCGCTTGCTACCAAGTACATCTCATTAAGCTATCGAGGCTAATGCTCCATTTTGCATGTCTATGCATGGCTGATGGGCATCGTCCTATCGACGAGACAGTTGTTGTGTAAGCAAGCTACAAGCAGGATTCGAACCATCCTAAGAACGCCCTAAAACAATATAGGTAACTAATGTAACCGTTGGTTGCTGAGATAATTAAGTGTGTGCAAATCAAATAGCCGCATCAGAAACTTGATAAATTTCGATGTACTACGTATAAGTAAGAATTGGCGTATAGGTACTTTATCCTGTACACTGTGCAATACCTATACACATTACACAGATATAATATGTATATGTAGCCAAATCTTTAATTTATTCTGAGATCAATCACCTTTCCCCGCCTGACAAATATATTCATTGGTATTATTAGCAACAATAATAAGAGTATGTACCTTCACGTCACATCGAGAGACGAAATGAATGTTAAAGATTTTATCAATGATTAGTACCTATTACAGCAATATGTATACTCCTATGTAGGTATTTTATGTATTACTATTGTTATACTGTATAGTGTATACTATACTCGTATACATACCGAGGCAAAGACGAAACGATGTCCAATATTTCAATGTGATCGGTTACAATCAGACACCAAACACAATGGTTTAACACTTTATAAATTACCTTTAAACTCTACAAGTGAATCGGAGTGCCTTATTACATATATACCCGTATAATATACTTACATACAAGATTAGTAGGTAGGTATATTGCTTAGCATACAATAGTTACCAGAAATATTGCCCGAGGATTTACAAGAAATCTTGTATTATTTCATCTCATCTTCTATTAATCTCCCTCGCTGCTCAGAAAACTTCATATGTCATGAAAAAAGTCGTGATAGGTACTGATGCGTAGAATTACTCCGTATGCCTATATTTTTATATCAAAACTTTCATGAAAATACACGTGAGTAAATCATTTATCAATGACCTTCCTCAACGCCTCCGGTGCCGTACACTGATGTATGCTGACGACCTAAAAGTTTTTCATCCTATTACAACAGAAAATGACCGTCAAGTGATTCAAAACGATTTAAATTCACTATCAGAATGGTGCGATGCAAATGATATGTCTCTAAATACTAAGAAATGTTTTGTTATTACTTTCAGCAACAAGAAAAATATCGCAAAGTACGATTACTTTATAAAAAACGAGTCTCTGGAAAGGGTTAGCGAGATTCGGGATCTAGGCGTCATGATGGACTCAAAACTAAGTTTCCAGAGTCACTACGGGAGTATAGTAAATAGAGCAAACAGAATGCTTGGCTTTATCTGTAGAATCACTCAAGACTTTAAGAGACCAGAGAGTCTTAAAACACTTTATTTTTCTTTGGTCCGTAGTATTTTGGAGTATAACTCTCAAGTGTGGTCGCCCTATTACGCGATTCATAGCCGTAATATCGAACGTGTACAGGAACGATTCCTTAGAGTATTATCATACCGGGCAGGGCAGAGCAGGAATCTCAGATGCTACGAGGATCGTCTCGCTTTCTTTGGGATGGAAAAGCTGCGGGACAGACGAATTGTTGCTGATCTTTCCTTACTTCACAAAATTGTTAACTATAACATTGACACAACATCACTAGAATTATTAAACTTTTACGCCCCAAATCCGCGCCTCCGTAATGTAAATACGTTTTTGACTAATAAGCATAAAAATAATATAGGTCAGTACAATCCCATCTGCCGAATGTGCAGATTCTACAATGTACTATGTGCCGGGCGCGTGGAGGGTGTCGACATCTTTAATAGTGGTCTGTCATCCTTTAAGGCAATAATCCGCACTAACCTAGACAAATTCACACTCGCCTAGTTCTAAAAAAAAAAAAAAAAATCGGTTCACATTTTGTATATTGCTAGTAACATTGGCTGTTGCCCCACCATCAATGATTATTATTGTTGTCTTTTTGTTTGATGTTTTTATTTGAAAGTAAAAGATGTGGATATAGAATAATAGTTGTATATGCCTACGTATATATATAGTTATAGATATAGAATGATAATAATTAATGTAAGTTGTGGACACTTTTAATTGGAGGGTTGACGCGTTTCATATTTTATGTTTGTTATTGTGTATGTGTTGTTAACTCTCTGTCAGTGTCCCTTATATGTAAAATAAAATAAATAAAATAAATTTCGGTAGCTCAGTTTAGGACAGAGCGGTATGATCTCGGTGCAGACATTTATTATAACTTATTGCCTATTTATTATTATTTCCTTTACTGACTATTTCAATTCCTAATTTTGTAACCTCCTTGGACAAGGTGAAGGAACGTAATTCAGGGGTGGGGTTTGCCAGGGGGCTCCCTTAAGGCTAACCCTGGGCCCACCTCTTAATAATATATTGCTAGAAGTGCGGGTAAAGAGGTCGCTATTTATGCGCCTGACCTACCCGGGGATGTCGAGGGCCTTAAGCCCGCGGGATTTTCCTTCAATATTTCAATTCGTCTAGGTAATTAAATAAGTGTACAAAAATATCCATACCTACCTAATTATGTCTCATTTATTTATTTATTTATTTATACATCAACGGCTAAAGCCTTTAACAATTTCTTGTTGGTGCCATTATTTGATCGGTGGATAACTACGAAAATAAATTCTGTTGCACAATCGCTGTTTACCATATAGGGGATAAATGATTTATATATATTGTTACATAACAACTCCAACAATATGTCGGCGAGTAAAAATAACAATCACAATCTATTTTAAAATAATTGGAGGATTATGTAGAGCGAGTTGCAACATTAGTTTTCTATAAGGAGTGAACTCTTGTACAAATATGGTAGTTGTTCGGTGAAGAATGGTCAAACCAGCTGACGTTGAACACATGATGGTTCGTACTGAACGAACATAATTTCTCTTTTACAAATACACATAGTCGTCATCGTCAACAGAGTGGGATCTACTTAACCAACAAATAGGTATAAAACAATACACAAATATATATATTTATTTATTTCTTTAATCTTTAGTTGAACCAAGAAATACATATAAACATAAGAAAATGGACATAGTACAAATTATAAATCGTTGTTCACTAGGGCGAACTTATCGCAGAACTGCGATTTTTTCCAGTTAACCCCAAATATAAGTTCGGAGTTCGATTCATACTTCTTTTCCAGAACGATCTAAAACGTATTTGAGAATGCCTATGGGTATTTTTTTTTAATGAAAAATAAACGTAATGATCTTATCTATGTATCTCATGTAAGCTTATCGCGGTATTACGATTTTTTCCAGTTAGTTTGGGCAAAATATGAAACTCTAGAAAATAATCATGCAGTAGGTATGCATCAAGTAATCTTTAGCTACTCATGCGGAAAAATACACTAAAATAACATGAAAGTATTTTAACTGAAATCCAAACATTTGACTGTACGTTTCTAATAGGTATGCATCTAATAATATTTTATAAGAAAGTCAAAGTGCACACAGTACCTACGTACGAGTACGTGGCGTGGGTATTAAAGTACCTACCTACTAGGTATACTCATGTTAGTTATGCTAATACTGCTAATACATATTATTTGCAGTAGTTCTGCGTGTGGTCTAGGGAGGAATAATAATACTCGTATGTAGGTGTAACTACAGTATTATAATATTATTGCAGTGTATGGAGATTACAATAGTCCCGTACACGCGCGTATTGTTAATTCCATGACGGTTAATACTTCAATTAGCATCTGCATCTTAATGTCAAAAAACTTAGATGACCTTTGATAATAATACCTAACTATTGGAAAGTATGTGTTTGTGCTCATATTCACTGTTAGATATTTTTACTCACTGCTTCTAGCACATCCCAATAATGGGGTAACCAGTAAATGCTACCTACGTGTGGTGTGTATATAAAAAGTATTAAGTAACCATTTTGATCGGACCTGACCCTATTGCTAGGAAAAATGCAAAATGTCTTACGGACGTTTTGCTACCACCTGTTAATTTTAGAGGACTTGCTAGTTGTTATATATTGCTTTTCTAAATATAGGTACCTTTAATGCCGCGCTATTATAATTTTTATACTGTACGTCTATCTTCAAATTTTCGTTACCTCGACCCCCTCCCAAGCCAAATATTAGATCGCGCCACCCCCCCCCCCCCCCTTGAAATGAAATTCTGTACACGCCACTGATACCAATAGTCCTAGAAATTTGAAGTCAGCTTCACCTCTGAAATATGGAATGCCGCATTGCAATGAACTACGACTGTGAGCTATAAGACTGTAAGCAAACGAACTGATACGCGTGTTACAAATTATAGGTGTTTGAATTAAAATGAATGCATTAGGGTGGCTACCAGTATGAAGAGAAATATTACGTACGCAACAGATACCCTTGAAGACTGGGAACGGGTAAAGGTACGTTTTTTTCTAATCTATCCCCTCACGCCGCATCCCTTGCGAGTTAGTCAGAGTTAACAGATCGCATACTTTCCTATCCTTACGCACACTTCGTACTTTCGTCACATTGATGCAGTTTGTTGTACGCACTCTACGATTCCTTGCCTGTTCTTGAGAAGGCATGGTGTTAGTAACAAATTTAATTACTTTATGCTTCACAGCATAGTTCCGTGAGGTGAACAACTAAGCTACATAAAAATTAACATGTTACATTGATCTGACCTTGAAGGATATTGATTGTATGCGCTTGTGTGTGTGTGTGTGTGTGTGTGTGTGTGTGTGTGTGTGTGTGTGTGTGTGTGTGTGTGTGTGTGTGTGTGTGTGTGTGTGTGTGTGTGTGTGTGTGTGTGTGTGTCCAACAAATGTACACTAAACTTGTAGAGCCGCGGTCAATACATTTGACCATCTGATAACAAGATGAGTCATTATAATACGAGTTGCAGGGACCAGCTACATTATTATCATGGATAATGTTTATATTCCCAACTACATTTTTGGTATATTATTCAGAAGTATGCATACCTGTAGTTACCACTCGTACATGCGCGTAATGGTGGAAAACATTTTTATATTTTTTTTTTATCTTAAGTCTTAGATAGATAGATAGATAGATAGATATTTTATTCAGTCATTTATAGTGCACATAAAAACATAGATGGGTATTACAATTCAAAATATAGCGACATTTATTAATATGTAAATAGTTTGTCTACGTTTAAGAGCATAACCGTGGGTGAACTAGAGCTGGTTGCCCTGTATCTCACCACACGGTATAAGATCTTCACAGAAATATACAATCACCGGGATGAGCAAACTACAATTCGATATCGTTACCTAAATAAAATAAAATAAATGATAAATTCAGTCACCAAAAATAATAATCCAAAAGTTTACAGAATTTGCACTCGCATATATATATATATATACATATATATATATATATATATATACATATATACACACATACATACATATAACATCAATTTAAAAATAAACAAAACAACAATTTAATCATTCGAAAATACCATCAAAAAACAAATAAACAAATAAAATGTCATTCATATAAAAATATTAGAATAATAAATTCAGTCATTCCAAACTACCCATCATCAAACAACAAAAAATAAAAGTTTCCAGAATTTGCCCTCGCATACATATATATGCGAGGGCATATGGATATATATCAGTTGTATCAAAATAATAAAATATTAAATTCAACCACTTAAAAATACCATTATTAACAATAATAAATTCGTAAGTCCCAGAATCCAACCTTACATAATACATTCGCCCGCACACATACATCATTCGTATAAAATACCGAGAGCATACAATCCAGAATTTTGATAACGTCATTTAAATAAAATTATAGACCCAATCACTCAAAATACACACCAACTATGCAACACAACAACCCAGGAGTCCCAGAATTCAAACATTCCACCAATAAAGAGAGAAGCAATCAAACTCAAACTCTCCCGTTTATGAGACGATCTCCAGAACACTGTCTATCGCTGGACGGCCCAGTTGTTTAATCCAGACCTTGATCCTAAGACTCAATGATGCCCATGATCGTATTCGCTTAATATCCTCTGGTAATGAGTTATACAATTTGCCTGCTAGATATCTATGATTCCGCTGTCCGAAAGTAGATCTCAGCCTAGGCAATTTAATGAGTCGCTTATTCGATGATCTGGTGTTCGTTTCCGGTAACATTTCATACTCACTGATGTTCTTAAAGAGGCTCATCAGAATATTTTTGGAAAACAGCTGCTGTACGTCCATCACATCAAATCTTTCGAATACGATCGTCGTAGCAGTTCTTATAGGCAGTCGAAGGATTACCTTTATCACGTATTTCTGCGCTACCTCTATCGGATGAATGTGGCTAGTACACGCTGCGCCCCAAGCAACCGATCCATACTCCAAGAGCGACTGGCATAGCGCATAATATATATTCTTCAATGTTGTAACATTAAATATGTTTCTGACACTCTTGAAAAAATATATGGATTTTCTGATTCTTCCTGTTACGCTTCTAATATGTTCGTCCCATCTCAGATTCTCATCTATGGTCACTCCCAAGTATTTAATGCTGTGTACCTTGGCGATACCAGGACAGTTGCAGTTATTGTCCTCTCGGCAGTTGTGTACTCTAATCTCTTGTTCGCTCATTGGTTGACCCCGTTTGTTCATGCTCATACTAAGGTATTTAGTTTTTTCAGTATTCAGGGTAAGCGTATTTCTGTCTAGCCATTTTTTTATCTTTTTTAGGGATACTTCCGCCCTTTCGTATGTTTCATTCCACCTCTTACCGTGCACCAAAATAGCGGTGTCGTCGGCAAAAGAAGTTATTTCCCCGACAATTCTAAGGTTACAGAGTTCATTAACATATATCAAAAATAGTAGAGGCCCCAGAACGCTTCCCTGCGGCACGCCAAATTCAATTTCAATGGGCTCACTAATCGACTCTCCAACTTTTACCTGTTGGCTTCTATCCCTCATATAGTCCTTAAACAGGAGCAATTCCGTATCTCTAATCCCCATATGGATGAGTTTAGTAAATAGTTTTTCATGAGATATTGTGTCGAAGGCCTTAGACAGGTCCAAAAATATAGCGATACATTTATCTCCCTTGTCCAGCTTGTCAGTTACAAAATTCGTCACTCTAGCAATTGCATCGCTCGTGCTTCTGCCTCCTCTAAAACCGAACTGGTTTGGTGAAAGTATTTGGTTTTCCTCGAGGTACTGAGTCAGCTGTCGGGAAACAACCTTCTCAAAAATCTTGGACATTGCATTCAGTAAGGTGATGGGTCGGTAGTTTCCAATTTCCTCACGCGTTCCGCCTTTGAAAATCGGCACAACGATACCCCTTTTAAATTCTGTGGGAAACGCACCTTCCTGTAGGCTTCTGTTTATCAGATATGCCACTTGACCAGATATGTATATGTTCAGCCTTTTCAAGACGACCGTTGAGATCTGATCCGTTCCGCAAGAGTAGGAGGCTTTCAGAGAGGATATAACTTTCTCTATCTCATCAACTGTCACGTGCCTAAACTTAAACGTGCCAGTCACGCTAGGGGTGCCAGAATATTCATCGGTGTCCGCATTCGTGTGTGATGATACTTTCCTTGCTAGATCCCCTCCAATGCCGCCAAAGTATTTGTTCATGTGATTGACAATTTCAAGTGGACTTTCAGAGAAGCTGAGCACTCTATTTCCCACTTTCAGCTGTTTTACCTGGGAATCTGAATCTACTGTAGTGTGGGTGACGTCTCTCAATATATTCCAGATTTTCCTGGAATCGTTATTGGCCTGTTCAAATTTTCGTCGAAAGTACGCCTCTTTGACCGCCTCGATTGTTCTTCTACACACACTTCGATATTTCACATACTGTCTTTTCAACTGTTCGTTAAAAGGTTCAGCTCTTACTTTCTTGTGTAGTTTGTCACGCCTATTTATGCATCTCACTATGCCCACCGTCATCCAAGGCTTGATCATTTTGAGTTTGTGAGGAAGCCTCTGCTCAGCCAACGACGTGTTGTTATCTATGATGGTCCTCAGGTGATGGATGAAACAACTCCAAGCTGCCCGTGTGTCATCCATGTCGTATATTTCTCTGCAGGTATTCGTTTTTAGTTCATTTATTATTGCGCTGAAGTCAGTTTTTTTCTTCGATATCGTCCGAGGCAAGCTTATTTTCTTGTCTTTTTTAATATTTATCATAGTTGTAAAATGATCCGTCAGGGTTGTCTGACGAACCACCGCCCGAAAACTGTTCTTGCCCTTCACCATGATATGATCAATACATGTCTTTGATTCACCAACTATTCTAGTGGGTACTTCGATCGCACTTATTAAACCATGGCAAAGAAGTACATTCATGTAATCCAGGCTTTGAGCATCTGAGTGGTTTAAGATATCTATATTAATATCACCGACCAGCACAACGTTTTCTATCCCCCTATATGACAGGAGAAGATCACTCAGGGCCTCCACGAATGGCACTGCATTACGTGTTGGTGGCCTATACACTGCAAGAACAATCGTGTTGACGTCGAGCCTTATACTTAAGCAGGTGGCTCCAACCAGGTTTATCTCTGAAACTGAGTGGCCAATATCGCTTCTCACAAAGACCTCCACTCCATCATTTTGGTTACTGTTATTATTTGTGCAGTAAGACGAATAGCCCTTTAAGTTTTTACGAGTCCCACCCTGGGAGAGCCAGCACTCCGTCAGTACAACTATATCAAATGAAACGTCAATACTTTCAAGAATGATTAGAAATTCGTCAAAATTACAATTAATGCTTCGAATATTTTGACATATTATCTTCATACCGTGAGGATTCATAATAAGTTTACACTCTAAAGGACTATCGGTAACCTTTGCTGGCTCACACAAAGTGGGATCATTCTCCCGGTCCGCCACACAAAATGCCATACCACAACCACAATCAGCAATCAACAGAAACACAAAATCCAACAAGAATGCAACAATCAATTGTAATAACCAGTTAGGACAATATGGTCAGCAATAGCACAATTGTATAATTATAAAAGCAAAGTTAGGGCAAATAACAGTAAATAAAATCAATAAATAAATAAAATGGTTAATATTATAAAAATCAATAATTAAAACAATCGAGTAATAATCAGTTAGGATAATATGGTCAGCAATAGCACAATTGTATAATTATAAAAGCAAAGTTAGGGCAAATAACAGTTAATAAAATCAATAAATAAATAAAATGGTTAATATTATAAAAATCAATAATTAAAACAATCGAGCAACAATCAGTTAGGATAATATGGTCAGCAATAGCACAATTGTATAATTATAAAAGCAAAGTTAGGGCAAATAACAGTAAATAAAATCAATAAATAAATAAAATGGTTAATATTATAAAAATCAATAATTAAAACAATCGAGTAATAATCAGTTAGGATAATATGGTCAGCAATAGCACAATTGTATAATTATAAAAGCAAAGTTAGGGCAAATAACAGTAAATAAAATCAATAAATAAATAAAATGGTTAATATTATAAAAATCAATAATTAAAACAATCGAGTAATAATCAGTTAGGATAATATGGTCAGCAATAGCACAATTGTATAATTATAAAAGCAAAGTTAGGGCAAATAACAGTAAATAAAATCAATAAATAAATAAAATGGTTAATATTATAGAAATCAATAATTAAAACAATCGAGTAATAATCAGTTAGGATAATATGGTCAGCAATAGCACAATTGTATAATTATAAAATCAAAGTTAGGGCAAATAACAGTAAATAAAATCAATAAATAAATTAAATGGTTAATATTATAGAAATCAATAATTAAAACAATCGAGTAATAATCAGTTAGGATAATATGGTCAGCAATAGCACAATTGTATAATTATAAAATCAAAGTTAGGGCAAATAACAGTAAATAAAATCAATAAATAAATAAAATGGTTAATATTATAACAATCAATAATTAAAACAATCAAGCAATAATCAGTCAGGATAATATGGTCAGCAATAGTACAATTGTAATTGCAAAAGCACTAGTGAGTAGATAAGATGTTCAATATTATAAGAATCAATAAGTAAAACTAATAGGCAATGATCAGCTAGTTACAGCCTGGATAATTAATAAACAAATAATCAAAAATATTATACGAGTATGATCATTCAAGACAAGTTAATAATACAATAATAATCGAATCACAGTAAAAATATACAATATTAAGATCGATGTGGATCCTATTCTACGTTCGTGAGATCACCCAACTTGCTAATTAAAAATACTCTAGCCTTATCTATTTTTCTAATGAAAACCCTACCCCCCTTACACCACACATATTTGTACCCCTTTTCCTTAGCCAGTTTCTTCGTCTCGCTGAGTAGAAATTTACATCTCTTAGTCAGGTGTTCCGAAATGTAGACAGGTATCCTCTCCTCTAACAGGCCAAGTCCCGCAGTGTCCATAGTATTTTGCAGACTTCCTGTTCTGCATTCCACAATGTACTGCTTAAAAGTTTGTAAGACAGTGTCCCTGTATAGTTTATCTTTGAAGGTGATTATAAGGGGAGATGACGATGAAGGTGATGATTTCTTGGCATAGGTCCTAGACAACGATGAGACTTGTTCTCCCGGGCAGTTGATGTTCATCTTGTTACAAATTCTATTCCATATTTCTTTATCATCATACTGCGATGTCGGCTCAGGGCACCCGCGGATCTCGATATTGCACTGCTGGCCTGCATATTCGAGGAGATCAATTCTGGCCTCCAAGTGTTGAATATGTTCTTTATTTATTACGGTAGCTTCTTCCAATGTTTTAATTTTTTCTGTTTGTTCTTCCTCTAAAAGAGATATTTTCTTAGATAATTCCACGTAATTTGTAGATAAGGTAGTCATAGTTCTTAATATCTCCTCATTTTGTTTAAGTATGCGATCACATTTATTGTTATAATCGTCAATTCTTTTCTCGATGGTCTTAAAATGCTCAGTAAAATATCGATGCAGCTGTGTGTTGCCCATCCCTATTTCTGTTTGTGTATCGTCATTATCTGTTGTGTGCGCAGGCGTCGTATCACGCTTCATGATTGGATCATGATCAGGCGCAACTTCATCTTGTTTTGGTTTAGCTTTACAAACGGCGCATCGCCATGTTTGAATTGACTGCTTAGACATTTTCTTAAAATTAGTTTCTGTCATATTGTTATAACAATAATAGTGGTACTGTTTGTTACACACCTTACATAGTAGTGATTCATGTTTTTGGATAGTTTTCCTGCAGGTTGCACATGTATATGAGGCCATCGTAAAAGCGCTTGTAGGGGGGTAGAGTTTATCTCGGTTCAGACTCTTTTACAAAAGGTAGAAAATAATTCGGTGATATTCAGTGAGTGATATGATTCCCAATATTAAACTCGGTGTTAATTATCTCTTGTGTTAAGTCTTATTCAAAACAATAACATCTCACTTCAGTATAAGTTGTCAGATAATAATGTTAGCCGGTTTCAAATTTGACAGATGGAGAGTTTGGTGAAAACCGTAGTTAGTACATTTTATCACTCATTATGCTTCAATAAGTTGCTCTTCTACTCCAAATAATATGTTATAATATCTTAAAGGATGGCTGTGCTGGTATTTGTGTGCCAAAATTGCAATAAGTGTACAATTAGTGCACTCCTTATCTCATTCTTGATTTTAGTTCGCTGTAGGTAGTTCTAGTATTGAACAGCTGATATGCCCGCACAGCGGTATGATGCAGTTGATTGAATTAAAATGCGAAATGTTGACTCTTACCAGCTGATCAGTAGAGATTTTACAGTAATTAACCTGTTTTTCCAGCCGATTTGATTGTTTTAAGTCACAATTAATCAATCGATCACTTTAAAATAAACAAAAATAGTATAAGCGTATTATTGTACGTATCTTAGTATTGACAGCTGTCAATTCACCATGTAAAACATGTAAAATGTAAAAATACAAAAAACACATGTAAAAATAGAATCGTCCTCACTGCATTAAATTTTAATTGGATGTAAGTAGGAAAGAAACTATATTTTCGTGTTCAAGCTCGCGGATCCTAAAAAAACGTTGTTTTAATAAAAGGATCTGGGCTTGCTTACACAAACCCAAATTCTTTTCTGCACACCTTGCACTAGGCTGAAAGCCTGTATCGCAAAGTGTGGGATACATCGCCAGCGCCGGGGCTTGAACCTGATGGCACCTCCCGCTTGAGAGACTGCCGCCTCAAACAACTGCGCCAACCATGTACCCAATAAATAACTAGATGTAAGTATGTACAAATGTATGTTCAAAGGCACTTAGTTTTCTTTATTATTAAAAGGAAAACATAACTATAATAAGTATGTTTCATAGTAACAGATTAATAATATAACATACCTACATACGTACATATCCACGTCTGCTCTCTATGAGCATGTGGTCGTCACCAATTTTTATTCCAGGCTGTTTTGTCCTGGGCCAACTCCGTTGCCTGTTCCCATGTCATTCCATCCTGGCGTAGCTCTGATGTGTACAGTCTCTGGATGGTCATTGCAGGCCTGCCCAGATGTCTGTTGCCTTTAGGGCGATATTAAAGACAGCTGTTGTAAATGCTATCAGCGAGCATATACGTAGAATATGCCCGAGCCAGTTTAGCCCACGAGTCTGTATTACTTAGATGATAAGTGGCTGCTGTGTTCGACTCCTGACTTCATCATTAGTGGGATCCGGACAAACGGCCGACAAGACATACGGCTGACAGGACAAATGGCCGACACGGACAAATAGCCGACATGACCAATGGCCGACTGGTACAAATGGCCGAAAGACGAATGGCCGAAATCCAAACGGCCGACATGGACATATGGCCGACAAGTACAATAGGCCGACATCCAATAGGCCGACACGGACAACTGGCCGACAAGGACGAATGGCCGACAGGACGAATGGCCGACAGGACGAATGGCCGACACAAAAAAAAGATTGAAATAATGATCACATCACAAGTTTGAAAAACAAAGTTTATTCTAACAATCCAAAAATTTATTCTAACAATCCAAAATTAGGCTAGTTTTTTAAACAACAGTTCCGAAATATAATTTGAAAGTAGCGAAAAAATGTTACCATATCTTATTATCACATCAAGCAACACTAAACCAAGTTTGCTCCATGAGACTTCTGAAAAAAAAAGACAATGGTAACACTGTTTTTAACAATAGCACCCAAGGTTAAATAGCATCTACTCCTGAATTTATGTAACCACTGTATACTTAATAAGTATGAGACATGAAAGAATTACCTACTAGCGCCGCGCCTGGTCAATTTTGAACTAGGAGCAATTTGCATTTTAAAATCTCGCTTTTACCATAGATTAGCTGCTACACGAATTAGATCACCACCACCAAGCAGACATGGGACATTACTTTTTCCACTTTCCAGCGAACATGCGGGTTCACAATTTTTAGGCGTTAAAAACGGTTTTTCATTTGTTTCGGCTGCAGGTGCCTTTTAGCGCTCAATTAAACCTTACTAGCATAAATAAAAAACAACCTAACCGGTCAAAATTATTTTTTTAGAGTAATGTCCCATGTCTGCTGAGCGATGCTTGTTAACTATTATCTTGATTGAAAACGTCATTGTCGGCCATTCGTCCTTGTCGGCCATTCGTCCTTGTCGGCCAGTTGTCCGTGTCGGCCTATTGGATGTCGGCCTATTGTACTTGTCGGCCATATGTCCATGTCGGCCTTTCGTCTTTCGGCCATTTGTACCAGTCGGCCAGTTGGTCATGTCGGCCATTTATCTCTGTCGGCCGTTTGTCCATGTCGGCCGTTTGGCATTCGGCCATTTGTAGTAGATTCATCGTTAGTGACATAGTCACACTATCTGACTCCCAGTATTCGCCACAAGTATCTGTTCTCAGCGCTTAGTAATAAAAACAATAAAGTACGGTAAATGTAAGCTGGAGAGTGGAGATCTTTTGTAGCAATGAAGTAGTATTTTGTAAAATGAGAACAGGTACGAGAGCATAGCTACGTAAGATCTTGGTAAATGCATTTCTCACGTCTGTGCTTTTGGTCCGTTAGATTCTTGCCATGCTTATCCTTTAAGTATGACAACAACAAGAACATATGAAAAGCATCTGAAGCGTAATCAACGACTCATTACGTGACAATAGTTGAACGTACGTTTTCTATGGAATATATGCATTACAATCAAACCACGTCAAAATACTATTAACATTGCTCACATTTCCTTGTTCGTGGTTTCATTCCTGGGGATTTTTTATTTTTATTTTATCTTAAAAACTATACAGTCAATATAACAAATAAATACAAAAAATATCACCAATTCATAGACTAGCGAAAATTTGCAAGGAAAGTGAAAAAAAATTTTTTTTTAAAGACGTAGCGATGAAGTGTAGTTGGCTCTTTGTTTTGTTTTACTCTTTAGTGTTAAATACTTTTAAGAATGTTACCTATATAATATGTTTAAATGATATCCCCTCATACCAGCAATTTCTTTTGCTGACTGGTGATATTTTGTTTTCTATTTGTGTTCTTTGTATTATTTTGTGGTGCTGTATTGTGTAATGTTGTAATTGTAAGACTCAAGGATAAATAAACTTATTATTATTATAACTTATGCCAATTACCAATATAAAAATCAGTTTAATGTACGTAGTACGGCTACGTGGTATCCACTTCCCTCTACACATAACATAATAATTAATATTAAAAGAAGTACATTTAATTCTAAATTGAATGATTACTCTATATAAGTTCAACATATTATGTAACTTTAACGAATAATTATTTTATCACATTTTTGAGTGGACATTCAATTAAGCTGTACGTTGGAAGGTAATTGTGGATATTTTCGTATTATATTCACACAAAAGGAACAATATATGTGATCACGGAAAAGACGTAAAGCAGAAAGCGACTGTTTCATGGTTGTTTAATGTTTATGTAGGTACCGAAATATGCATTTTCACACACCAATGTGCGCGACGCCGACGCCTTCTCAACAAGCGGGCGTCTCGACGTCCCAGCCACCATTGTTTTGATACAAGAACTTGCAATATATCTACATTATACATTATACAGTTACTAGATAGATGCGAGTAATTGCGCCCAGAGCGACTTTGCGTACAATGTACCTATATCTATACCTACATATAGATAAATTATAACACTCATACGTACAATATCCTTTTGTTGTTAAGATGTGTGACAAATAATAGGTGTTACACTGCATATTATACATACATATGTGTATATGATTAGGTACTAATGTGTATTTTTTGTAAAACTCATATAAGACTTACTAGATAAGTTGAGATACATGTACCTACATATTGCATACCTAATCTGTGTGGAATTTTTGCATTTGGTAATTGGTATACATTTCTTATATTATAAGTAAGTAAAACATTTTGTTGATTCATACAATGTAGTAATGAATGTATGATATACATATATTGTAACTACTAGGTATGTTGAGATATTTTAAATACATAAATAAGTATTGCATATAGTAATTTCGTTTATGACGTTAGTTACAAAAATGACCTATTCAGCTCGTATGAAACTGTATAAATGTTTCAACATCGTTATTATAATAGGGGCTAATATTGTTAGCCATGTACCTTACTGTTTTGGTGATTTGTTGTGATATTCGCAACATAAGCTTATGCCTTGCAAAATCACCCGCAGACGGGTGCGTGCCATATTTAAATAAGAAGAAGAGCTTATGCCTGCAAATAGTAGAATGTAAATACCTTTCTTTTTTATTTTATGTGTTTTTAGTGTTTTGTTATAAATACTTTTTTTTTCTCATTAGTTAGCCTTAGACACTTATAGACACTTATACACGTAGACACTTATAATTGGGGGGTTGACCGAATTATTATGTTTAATTTATGTTCTGTGAATGTTTTGTCAGCCATCTGTCAGAGTTTTTCTATAACAGGTAAATAAATAAATAAACTCTGTATTCTATGGAAAAGGAGTAGGTACTAATGCAAACAGACATTTGCCATTTATTGTAATGGATTGGTACCTATCTACCTAAAACCATTTTATACTATTTTTAATTATATCCAAGGTAATGGAAAAGATTATTGGAAAGGAGTGGTACCTCGGGTTACGAACTTAATTTGTTCTTTAACTCTGTTCGCAAGCCGAATATTTGCAAACCGAAATAACTTTTCCCATTGAAATTAATTAACGTAAGCGAGCAACTAGATTGGCGGGAGTGGACCAATGTAAATACTTACGATCAAACCATTCGCCCTTCTCAGAAATATTGTGTATGTTGGCTTTTCATGGATCTGTGTGGCAAAAATACTTTTATAATAATATAAAACGTATATTGGCATATTGCATATTGGAGTGGCAGGGTATGACCCACTCGGACACGTAAAGTAAGTAAGTACGTAGAGTACTATAACTTCACTTTTGTGGTCGATTTTGGGAATGGCACAAGTGGATGGTAAAGCAGGAGGGAGAAGACTACCTTTCGAAGGAGAGAACCATTTCACGATTAAAAGTGTGTAGATATTTTTGTTATTTTACCCGTTTCTCTATCCTGGGAAGTTTCTGATTACTGGCTTGGTGGCGAATCTTTTTACAACCTACAATCCAATGACGTTTTGTCTTTTTCTTTGGTGGATAATTTGCTGAAAATGGGCATCACATTGTCATTCAAAATGTTCCCATATCGGCTGAACACAATTCCGATAGCTGATGGTGTTTCTGACTAGTTCATGCGCTGAGGCATTTCGTGTGGAGTCAAAATTTATTAGGAAATTAGTCTCGTGCGCTGATTTGTTCGTAAGTCTTTGCCTTCGTCTTCGTTACCCGAGGTACCACTGTATTATGTATTAAGGTCTTATTAAAATTAATATGAGCTAATTATTATTGAACACTTATTGTTTTTTGTCTCAATTATTATGCAATTTAAATCAATTATTATGCATATAATTTGCTGAATTGGCAATAGCATAAATATAAAAGAGGAAGTACCTACTTAATATAAATCTGCTCAGTGCTCAACTTAATTACAAGTTCACTATGTATCACACCATTATTGATGTACTAGTGGGTACCTACCTGTGAAAATCACGGAAGCTTGGTTAAATATCGCCGCTCGCTTTTTACTTTGACTAAAGCGACACAGGGTCAACTTTTCAGGAGAGCGATTTAAAGTTTAAAAAAACAGAAAAACCCTGATAACTTTTTTATTTATGAACCGATTTAAATAAGTTGTATGGGGGTTTTGTTCATGGATTTTTTTTCTATTTTTTAGTATATAATGTTAATAAATATAGTCTCTTTTGTGTGAGTTAGATGGCGCTTAATCCCTTAATGCCTAACCTGATATTTAGTATAATTCGAAATTTATTAATTCAAAACAAGTAAATTACCACTTTCCTTAAAATCATGAAAATTCAAAATGACTCACATGCCATTTGTACTCTTCCACCAAAAAAACAAAATAACTTACACGTCATTTATATATATTTTCTAATAATTCAAAATGACTAACACGCCATTTGTACTCTTCCTCAAAAATATCAAAATGACTAACACGTCATTTATATATTTTTTCTAATAATTCAAAATGGCTAATAGAACTTTTTGTGACAAACTGTATCAAGCAGAACGTCTAAATTAGCACTGAAAATAAAATCGTTATAATTCAAAGTGATTAATGCAACCATGTTTTCCAAACACTTCCAAGTTAAAATGGCTAACACACAAACTCTTGTATTATATATACAATTTTGTGAGTAATAAAAGCTGAAGCTCAATGTATTGGAACTCTAAGTATTCATCTTCATATCTGTTTCAAAAAAGAAGGAAAGAAAAAGTTTTCTAAATATAATATTCATAAATATTTCTTAAATATATTCTAAATAGGTATATACGTTCGCGCCCATCGCACACAAAACCAACACGTGTATTGACAATGAAGTTGTTAGTTGAACGACCGATAATAATATTTTCAAACCTTATAATTCTGTCTTAAACATTTTGTCTTAAACGACGACAGATGTACCAAATATCAGCTATCGTTATAACCGCAAAAATACTAAAGTGCAAATTCAATTATAAACAATTAGTTAGAACGATTAACGGATAACATAAAATTAAAAAGTAACAATCCAATGTGACTAATGGCCATTTCAATTAAATTCAGTATTAAGTAGAAATGACTTAAAAGACATGTAAAGAGTAATATCCAAAATTCAAAAAGTCTAAACGACAACTTAACATTATTTAGTATCATGTAAATGTGACTAAACGAAGGACATGTTTAAATTTAATATTATACGATTTGACTAAAGTGCATCTGTCTAAATAATTTTGATAAGTCAAAAAAGCTAAAGCGCCACTCGCATTGTTTTATGTGTTAAGTTTGTTTTTCTTATAAACCAAACATTCATGAATTGTGAAAATTTGGCAAAACAAAGCGCCATTCGCGATTTATAAGTTGTTATTTTCGTCGCTTTACCTATTTTTTGAAAGATAAAAGTTGGTTTTTTATTTGACTAAACGACCAAAAAAGTTGTCTAATTGACCTTGAACTTGGACCATTCGATAAAGCTAGCCGAGACGATTCCAACGATATATATAACTCATTTTATACCTAAGTGGCGCTTTAGTCAAAGTAAAAAACGAGCGGCGATATGTTTTTGTGTAACCACTATTACTACTCCACCCTTCAAAGGTCCTCGAATAAACACAGGAAGATCACAAGGCTCCGTCTTTTCCCCGTCTCTCCAATATCGTCATAAAAGTACCTAGTAAAACCAGATTCATATTGTCGACTTTTTACTTCTTACATATGTAGATACTTTACACACATATAGATGGTGGGTACTTTAAATAGGTAGTTCGATTTGCAATCTTTATGTGTACCTATAGGTACCAGTGGCGAAGAGTGGATTTCTGCAGAAGGGCAACCAGGGCTAACATTTCTTATGGGATTAGATTAGATTATTAGTTAGATTAGACACTATTATACCTATATTTTTTTCCAAAATGTGACTCAATGGGAATCGACTTCTTAGGTAGCTTCGCGCCTAATAGGTAGAGGTACGTACCATATAGTATGTATGAAAATTCGATTTTTATTTTCTGTCATGTTGTATAAAATGGTACTTACTTGATTATTTCCACGTAAGAAATATTTCAAAACAATTTTCATTCATAATTTCATAAGTAGGTAAGGTAAAGTTCGATATTTCAAATTTTATTGCATAAAACGCGAGACTTCGACGAAAATTTTTAGCCACTAATAAAGGCGTCGCTGCTTTAATTTTACCCATATATTCATAGAACTTACAAAATTTTCCAATGGGCCAGCATTACATACCTACATGACTTGGATAATACCAGTATTATGCAATTGAATTGGAATACACAATATGCCTATCGGAATTGTAGGTACTAGGTACGAACAGAAAATGATCTACATAATACATAGTTTTTTGTTTGATAGTCTACTAACCTACATTGAAGAAAAAGTAGCCGGTAATTAAAATTTATATACAGGGTGTCCCAGGAAGTGCGACCAAGCGGAAGTCCAGAGATAGAGCACCTCTGGGGGTACCTAAATACCCCAATATATGTTCCGCGATTTTTTGTGGTTTTCGAGTTATTAATTTTTTTCGTATTTTTTCGCCAAACCCCGACTTGCAAGACTTTATTGGTCACAGAGCCACTAATTATTGAGGTACATACTTTTTTTTCTATAATAGGTGAATAATGTACCTTGTAGGTATAAAAAGAATTATGGGTCTATCTGTTAAAATAGGTGAATAATATACCTTGTAGGTATAAAAAGAATTATGGGTCTATCTGTTACTATCACGCCATAAAAAAATGACGAATCTCAAAATTAGTCACAATTCAAAATATTAAAAATGTTTGAGGTCGTTTTAAAAAAAATAATCATAGATAAAAAAAAATGAAATTGAAAAATGAAATACTCGTAAGCACTTACCCAAATGTGTGTGAGAAAATTGCATCCTAGAATTGAAGGAAAAAAGTAATAGTTGATATAATAATCTGATATTGTTGATATAATAATCCACGTAGTTTTCTCAATTACTTTTTCTCTCATATTCTAGTTGATATTTTACTTAAGTTTAACGTTTACATTTTGCCGGATTATAGATCGGGCCTACGCCGAGTTTCACAGTTTGCCGCATGGCGCTATCGACGCAGCGCGTCGAAAGGATAGGGCGGGAAGGGAGGAGCGGAAACAGCCAGTCGTGAAGACAGCGTCGCGGAGGTTGGGTGTGTGTTTGTCGCAAGTACGAATATCATAATCTCGCCCATCGTAGATTGTGTCATTTTCATTTAGAAACAAAACATTGAATCAAATCGTGTAATATTACATATAAAACACTTAGTAATCTGTGCATGTGTGTCATAGATCAATGACAAATATTGTTTAAACCATTTTATTACGGCGTTTGTAAGTATTTCAATGTATGTATTGTAGGGGTTAGAAACCACCGCGCTTGACTTCTAACTTAATGCAGTAGAGGATTGCTGAAACAAGATTTTCAATAAATCGATTCAAAGTAAATCAAATTACATTGAATGAAGCGGAACTTTAATTAAAAGTCAACTGAGAGCTGATGTTTTGATTTCACGTGTGAAGGGAATAAACTCTCATCATATAGGAGTGTAAGATAGACGAGTATATTGTTGTTTGAGCAATCTGAAAACTACTGAAGGAAAATGTAGTTAACTTGCTCGCTACGAAGAAAAACATTTTGTCATATCGCTTATAAGCGAAAAACAGAGAATAAATACATTTGTTATTAAAGCTTATTATTTGTTATAATATTGTCATCTGATTTCATAACTCCTAATTAATCTCATTGTTTTATTAGTTTATTTTCCAAGTTTCTGATGATTTAGTTTATTGTTGACAAGTTGTGGTGTACAGTGATTGTTATTGAACTAATGTGGAGAAAGTTTTTTTAGTTTTGATTTACTTAGTGATTTATATACAGTGGACATCGTGAGGACTAGTAATCTTGGTGGCGACGTCTTCTCTCCCAAAGCGGTAAGATGCATTGGAAATTATATTTTTTATAGTCGACAGCAAGACGCCAAGCTGATTTGGAAATAGTTAAATTTTTACGAAAACTCATGTCTCCGGAATAGCGTAAAGGTGCTTATTTTTTATGTGACATCTGAAAAAATGTATATTGCGATTGTTGTGAGTAAGTTTTGGTATGCCAAAGAGAAAATAAAATGTTTTTTTACATGGTATATAGGTCCCATATATATACAAATTTTACAAGTACAAATTAGGTATTGAACACTTAATATTAATAAAGCATAATTACTCCCCGAAAATAAGCAGAGCTCTTTCATGTCATTAGTCATCAAATTCATGTCAATAGAAATTTTGCAATCTTACTGCAATAATTTTACTGTAGAACACATCAACTAGGTAAATTTTCTAAAAACTTTATTCTTCGCACGCTTTCCGTTTTGGTCACATTACCACGTTTATGAATTCATTAAAGTTTGTATTGAATTATTATATAAATATGAATAAACAAGCAAAACTTTAAAAGTCAGAAAGAATTGCCGATATAATAAGTAGTGCCTTAAATTGCAAATGCAATATCTTCCAGTCAACCCGGATGAATGTGAAAACAAAAATTAGATTATTTTATTTTTCAATGTCAGTTGAAATATGTAATGGCAATAATTTCCCATTGGGAATAATAATTTTCTGTATTTAAATTGATTTAATATAGGTTCTTTAAATATTATTACAATAAGTAGGTAGGTAGGTACTTAATATTGTTCTAATCAGGAGTAGGTACCTACTGCAGCAAATTATGTAATGTGGTATTCAGGATGGGTGCAGAATTTTTCAATATCTCGGGCAAAAATCAGAATCAACAGGATTCCGCCCAAAGAACAATTTGAGAGTGAAGGTAAATTAGTATTTGTTTCGTTTTGAAACTTTATCTCTCCTCGAAGGAACGCAGAGAAGTCGCAAAGTTTCGCCATCTCGCAGCGATTCTCTGCAGTGTGTGTCATCTCTTTACACGGCATTCCAAAATCTCTCATTGTCACAGAGAATGAGGGTCTCCTGGACACTGGAAACCCTTAGCCTTCTCTAAAAGCTTTGGCAATTTTTTCTAGCAATACAAAGCCGTCGAGAACTATAAATCTCTTACGAAGTATGAAGAGTCACATGACATCACTGAATAGGACAGAATTATGACTAACATATATATATATAAGGTAGGTACCTAGATTTTGGATATAGGTACCTACTCAGTACTATGTGTAATAAAACCTTGTAAACAAATAAAGTAAGAAAAATATGGAGATTCACGTCATATTTTTGGATAATTTTACATTTCGTTGTTTCGCATTATTTTATTCACATGTAAGACCCACTTTTATTATTTATTTCTTCATAATATTATTAGGTAAGTGGCAGCTTAGTGTTATGCCAAGTTTTTTTTTTATAAATGTTACTACTGTTTCTGTTTTACGTAGGTAGAGTTTATTAATAGATTCATTCACAGATTTTCATCATTTTGTCTGATCTTTTTGGCAAATGGCATACTACTTCCGGTTTAAAAACCGTTTTAGATTAAATATGTTATGTTTGCAATAAGTAGACAGTCTAATATTATAGTTTATACCTAATATTATTATTCTATTAACGCCCTCCACTCGTTTGCGAGTATAGTTATATAACATTTCATTCACAAACTTTGTTTCTTTAGTCCTCAAACAAATTGAAACAAAAAGGTATTACATCTCTCCTCCATTTAACATACTCATAGTTTGTAATTGCATATTGAAATTAACAATAAATAAAATATCTAGGTACATTAAATTTGAATAAATACCCTTATTTTAAGTGGGCATGAATATACCTAATAGGAATATGTACGTATCATATTTAATCGTTTTACGTATTTTGTATCTCAATTATGTATAAAGTTCTGATTTAAAAGAGTTTCAATTCAAAACTATGCAAAAAATACCGCGGATTTCCACGAATGAGAGGCGCCTAATACCTCAACAATTTGTCGATGTTAAGTTTTTAAACGAGTAATAAATGGCTATACAAAAGCTGCACATCTGAACAATTCCATGAAAAGTTAATTCATTGATATTAAATTCACAACATAATATACCTACATTCCTTCATGTTACCTTAATATTAGGTATGGGAGGTATTATATTAGCATTATATTATATTAACTGTTCTCACATCTCTGGTTGATTAAATATTCAGTAGATACATTATACCCAGAATAATATCTTACAACTAAGCACCATGGTTTACCGAACTTGACGAATTTATGCCCAACTTTCATCTTTTGAAGAACTCTCTACTTATACTTTCTGCTATACATATACATCAGCTACCTAAATATATTACAGCATTATTATACTAGACTCATATTGTTGTTATTATACTGAGAAGCTACGATAAAAGTACCTATAGATCTTTGTATAAGTAAATGTAGAACTTGGAAGCTATGTATGTCTTTATCACATGTTTGTGTTGCATACTTACTTACAGATCTATTGAATGTTAATATGTACATATTATAGTTGCTTCTTGTAATAGTGTAAATAATGTATTTACATACCTACCTACATGCATCTTCTTCCTCTCATCCTGGTCTGGACAAGGGGGCCAAAATATCTCTGTATCTTCGCTAGGGGGCCTCTGTTTATTCGGTTGGCGGTACCCAGATATTCGGAGGGTTTTCAGCTTGCTTTGGTTCCACACACTACCTAAAACGAGTAATTTGATTACCTAAATGGCGCCGAGCTTATTTGTTTACATATGTACCTACCTACCTACCTATTATATAATTATTTAGTGTCTTCATTAATTAAATTTTCCTGTGATTCGCCTCACATCGTCAGATCATCTTGCCTGAGCTCTTCCTACGCTCCTTTTGCTTGTTCTAGGTTTGCTACTCGAGAATCATTTTGGTCCATCTAGAATCTGAGCGTCTGGCAACGTGTCCTGCCCAACTACATTTTAAGGCAGCTGCTCGTTTTACCACGTCGGTGATCTTATATTTCTCTCGTACCCATTCATTTGTCCGTCTAATAATATAGGTATCTGCAATATCTGCTCTAACTGCAGTAGGATACTCGAAAACATGAAATGAAAAGAGTGGGGGCGTATGTTCCGCTTTCAGTAAGAACCGAGAACAAGACAACTTTAGGTATTCTGTTTTTTTTTAGAAATGGGTCTATCTACTTTAGAAACATCTATATCTGTATATAAATCCGAATTTTCATACGCGGCTCCTATTTTTCAGTCCCTTATTCCACTTAGGTATACCTATTCACGGAATTATGAGGTAGGTACTACATATTAATCAAGATTATTTCAGTTTCTTCTTTTTGGCTTTATATGCGGTTTTTACTTAGGGCGACACTATATTCTATAACCCGGAGATCCCACGGAGCAAATGTAAGTAGTAGTTAAAATTCCAACATTAATTAGGTATAATGTTATCGATATTCCACACCTACGCGTTACAATGTTGTAACATAATCTTCAGTTTCTTTCTACACCAAGAGTTTAATGAACCTTATATGAGCATCATTATAGTTACTAATAGATATTAATTATATTTTCATTATTATGAATGACATTATCACTTTATAATAATACTAAATAATAGACAAGTGTTTCCTCTTATCGAATAATTAACTAATTATAATTATTTTTTATCAATATAGGTACCTATATATTGTATGTATTTAGTATTTTATACTAGTATTTAACAATTGTCATGAGATGCTTCGTTTATGAATATGTATTTTAATTCACAGATACCTATACACATCATGTTTTTAGATACGTATGTTTTGTGTTTTTAGTGTGAGAATTTTTAGGAAACTGTCATATAATCTTCTGAGAACACCATCCAATACTATTGTGTTCTATTGATTTAAAAAAAACTCTGTACTCAGATAAGTGTAAGTACGTGCAGCTTAGAGAAAACAATTTCTGTTATATTTAATTGAATCTAAAAACAAAAACTAACCTCAAATAATACTAAGTACTATATAATAATACATACATACATACATATCCACATCCGCTCCCTATGTGGAGCATGTGGTCGTCGCCCAGTTTTTCCAGGCATTTCTGTCCTGGGCTAACTCCGTTGCCTGTTCCCATGTCATTCCACCCAGGCGCAGCTCCGATGTGAACAGCCTCTAATTAATTAAATACTAATATAAAATACTAAATACATACAATATATAGGTACCTATATTGATAAAGAATAATAATACCAAAATTTAAGCAAGCACCTACCTACAGTACCTACCTAACATCATGTTTTCAAAATTAACTTATAATTATTTATAAGGTGGTATTGCGATAAACCCTCTCGCCGTACCTATGTCACTTCTATTCTAATTGTGTTCAACCTTAAAATAAATAGCGCTAAACTCAGTGATAAATATACATACATATACTGAACCTAAAAATATTGCTTGTTTTATGTAATTTTCTGAGGATATTACTTGGATATTTCATAATATTATAATGATAAAAGTATGTACCAGTACATCCTGACTAGTATCTGATAGGTACTTTCTTATGGTTAATAATATCTCTTTGGAATTTAATATATTTTGTATGAGAATTCTTGAGTATTTTTGCACGCAAATAGTTTGTATAGTTCCCTTTTCTGAAAGTATAGTGAGCCAGGAATTGAATCAACGATGTAATCTTGATAAAGGAAAACATAATTTAGTATAGGTATATACCTACTTCAACGTTCATTCTTATATACTTACATACTAATAGCTACTCAAGATATTGGGAGATGAGATAGGTAATAACATTATTTAAAACCTAGACTGGAACAATGAGGGACCCTGGATATAACAATCCACATGGCAAACTATACGAGAAAGTACTTATTTCTTTCTTTACTTATTCCGGGTATAGGTAACCACAATTAAATCCGTAACTTCACGTTCAAACTCCGGGAATAAAACGTTTACTGTTGTGGGCATGTCCTGTTAGGCAATTTTTTATACTTGTTGGTATGTCGTTAGCCATATTTAGTTACAATTAATATTTAAAAATTATAATAAAATATGTGGATATTGTGGATGTGTCTCCTAGGTATAATACTACATATTTTATGTAACTTATGAAGAAAATCCAAATACAAAGTACCTATATTTTAACATTTTTTTTATTAAATACCTAGTAGTAGTTATTGACAATCGATCAATTTAAATACTGACTATTAGAAGAGCAATGTCGCTTGTTTATACTGTTCAGAAGCCCTTTAAAAACACTGGTACCATAAAACAATTCTCCATATGGAAAAATGTTATTGTGTTTTTGCTTATTTACACTACTACTCATGTACTTTCTCTAAAGATTATTTATTTATATGTATAAAGTTCCTTAACAGATGCAGGAAGATGTAGGGAAAGGAATTAAACTTTAGTTTCAGAGCATTGTTTACGTTACGACTTCCGTACAACTGTTAGTTGTTTTATTATGAAATATATTATGTATCTACCTACCACACCTACTAAAAAGTATTAGATATGAACCGACAACCTTCCCACTAATATTTTTAGTTTATTCTCATGCTGGCCGATCGTCCACAAGTTTTGAGTTAATGAGTAAAAAGGTGTGTGGATGGAGCGTTTGTCTTGGGTCGTGTGCGTAACCGACCGTTAGCGCCTTTTTACTCATGGGAACAAAAATTGTGGACGTTGGGCCAGCGTGTGGATGCGGGATTATGTGTTTCAAAATCAATCTTACCATTAAAATATATAGCGCTTTGTGCAATCATAATTTTATGTTTCTATTTTAGTAATAAATCGTGTAAATCTATTTCTGATATTTTCACTTAATTTTAACTCGTTGAGTATGTACTTATGTAGATAATTCGATGATAACGTGGCCCAAAGTTATAATAATTTAATTCGGTGAGTATCTTGAACGAGCCAAGTTTTCTAATTAATTATCTGGCAACTTAGAGAGTGTGTTGACCTTCGGATCAATATTTTTCTGGACGGGGTTTTGATAACAGCTGATTTGAAACAGTTTTCTAACTTGTTAGTTCTTCAATAAATTATATTTAATCTTTTCAGACGCTTATTGATTCGCTGCCAGGAGGAGATTACGAGATAATCTGGAGAAATTCGTCTAGGTAATTTCTACTCTGTAGTCTGTACACGCTTGACTCTTGCCAAGAGAATCAGTGTTTATTGACAATATTCAAAAGAAATTACGTTTTTCTTTAGTTTCGAGTGATTTACGTTTATACCTATAGATTTTTATGGAAAATCATTTAATATCTTTCAAAAATCAGGTATAGGTACTTCATATTCCCGAAGTCTTAGCATACTTTATATAAATATGCTATCTGGGGGCGGCTAATTAACATTTGTGTCTTTTTTTAATTAATATTGTGTGTTCACATTTTACTCAAATGAATAATAATTATATTGAGAAATAAACCGAATTGAATTAAAATACTCTAATATTAAGTGATGGGCTGTTTGAAAGATCTTAAAACTACATGAGATAGGTAAGTACCTGTATTTAGAAATATAGGACCCAACTAATTAGGTACATATGCCTGTGTCGATGTAATCAGGGAATTCATCTTACGTAATGTTAGTATATTGTAGTTACCTATGTATTTCATAACTCAATACTATTTCGCATGTGTGCTTACGTTTATACATAAATGTCTATTTTAGGCCGATCGGTGTTGTAAATAACTAAGTTCCTACGTACCTACTACCTAGTGACTTCTGCCTTTATGATGTTTCCAATTAATTAAGGATAAATATTAAATTCGTCCATGTGCATACTCGTGTGACCTATAACAAGAATCAAAAGCAACCCCTCCCCTCGACTATTCGTGCTACTGTATGTGTTGTACTAGGTACCTCTATACCTAACCTACAAGTTTACTTCTCCCTTGGGTAGATTAACCATTCATTGGTAGGTACCCATTCGTCCAAACAACACGGGGTAACTTGAAACATTGTTTCTTGTATTATGTATTGTCAAAGTAGGAAATAACTTTCCTTTAAACCAGTGTAAACAAATACTTTCATAGCTATAGCTAGAAATAAGTACCTATACCTAGTTAAGTATTTATGTGACTTCTTCCCAGTGTGGCGTTCGTTTCAATCAATCATGAAGATCTCGACCACCGGAAATATTTCTAATCAAACTAATAACAACAATGTTGGAATGGAAAATGCAGCCATAAATTATTTGCATCGTTTCATTCTATTTCCATCTTTGTGCCATAATCATAATTTTCTAATGCATCTATTTATATAACTACCTGTTCCATTGGTAGCTGTCTTGCGAAATATACCTAATATTATGTAACACAGTAGTTATCACAAGAGATTTTATACAATAAAGATAATATAGGTACATACAACAAATTGTGATTTTCAAAAATAATGTGTTACGCAGACTTATTTAACTAATATGTATTCACCTCTGCTTTGAAGTGAAAGAAATCTAGCGGTTGAAAAATAATGAATCAGCTTAATCAGTTTTTTTCAAGAGACAATTTTATATTGCTGTATCAGGAAGGAATTACTGACTGTATAGACTCTATTCATAGAGGGTTCCGCTGTGTTTTATAATCCAACCATAAATGACCAATGAGTACAGATAACTTATTGAACCATTCGTTACCAAACCAACGCACAACATCCGTCCGTCCACTAGAGCAATGACAATCATCGTAATAAGTAATACATATACCTAATATTACGAACCATAAATCATACGAGTACATGTCACACACACTCCCAGTGACACTCCGCGTCAAGTCGACGTGACTTCGATGCGTTGGCGACATTAGGCGACAATAAAACAACAATATGTAGATGATCATCCTTAGATCTATATGCGTATCTACGTATCATAATACGTAACTAAGTATCATTTTATTATCCTGAATATAGGTAAATACGCGGTACTGCACATGAAATTAATTTTACTGAAAAAGTTGACGGTTTTGGTTGGCTGAAGAAGATCGCAGAGGATATTTTTTTTGTTAAAACGGTACTTTTTGGAGAAAGGGACGAATTCTTATAGGTAAAATGAGGGAAAATGATAATCGTGAAGGTGGTTTCCCACGGTCCGT
Source organism: Ceraclea dissimilis (assembly GCA_963576895.1). Classification (NCBI taxonomy): domain Eukaryota; kingdom Metazoa; phylum Arthropoda; class Insecta; order Trichoptera; family Leptoceridae; genus Ceraclea; species Ceraclea dissimilis. The sequence continues at coordinate 6,821,606 of OY756360.1, forward strand.
GTTATTACTCTTTTTTTTTTATAGGTACACTGCTCTACAATCTAAGGAGAATTTTTATTCTCAAAATAAACCATATAGGTGTAGGTGTCAGTACTTGTCGCGAACAATGACACATACCTATTAACGTTTTCTTTGTAGGACCAAAATATAAACTGGAATAGGTATTAGTTTGATTGAGAATGGTGAGATTGTTGATTGCCTGTGTTGATTTGATAGAGAGTGATGATGTATGATTGTTTATGTATACTTTTATTGTTGGTTTGGAGTCACTCCGAGACAGGCATTGCCTAGTGGAGTGACCTATTTGTAATTTGTAGATATGTGTGTTTTTCTGTATAGTAAAAATTTATTTATTTATTTATTCATGTATAAACTTACGTACTGTTAGATGGTCTACCTTGCTAGTAGGTAGGTATCTACCTATCGTTCTCCGGTTTTGCGTCATAGTACACTTCGAAAATCATAGAGGTAGGTACATTATCTAATTCCAATACATAATACTGTTAGAATCCAAGTCCTGTGTATCTGTAACGGGCAAGTTTCACAACTTCTATTAATTTGTAAGTAAATTTAAAACAGCGACGCGTTCATGGGTGGCTAAAAATTTACGTCGTAATCTCACTTTTTGTGTCGAATGTTTGCAGAGCTAGGTGAAATCGAATAGGGACGTTGTAATTAATCGAATTAATATCAGTTTTTTGTTTGAATGTATGTTTTTTTTAAATTCTCTAAACTAGCGCTTTAACTGAGTCAAAAAATATTGGTTGACTAATACGTCTAGACGAAAAGTTTTATGAATGAAATTTTGAAATATCGAATAGTTCCTATACTATGAATGAAAATAATTCTCCGCGTAAAAGTACTACATACCTACCTATTATATTATTGATAAAGAATGCAATTCGAATTCTTTGAGTACCTATAGTAGGAACGTATGTAGAATTAGTATGGGAAGTAGGTAAGACCCTATATTATTTTTTTCACACTAAATAGCGATCCATTCTCCATACCTCTGTCTTTTTACTGAAAATACGGCAATATTACATTTAGGTTATTTAAAGTGTTTTCTCTCTAGGGCATGTTTTAATGAAGCAAGACACACAGGGTTTCCCATGGACAAGAACACCGGACTCTTTTAAGGTACATTGTTTCTATTACAATGATATCAGAACATTATCAGGGCAGTACTATCAACAACAATGCAGGGGCATGGGAAAAGACTGAGCCTTGTGATCTCCCTGATAATATGTTCCTTCGAAGAACTGTGAAGAGCGTGGTAGAGTGGCAGTATGAGTAGTTAGTTAATAAAAATGACAAAGTTTCACGGGACCCACTAGTTTCAGCATAATTATATGCCATCACATTACAGACAAACCAATAATTTAGTAGGTACACTTTCTTTGTCAAACCGATTATTTTGTGTATCAGTTCAACTAATTACAACTCTAGTATTATATTATTTTATTTCCACCTCTTATATACTTTTTAAGTACCGTTCATACCTGTAGCTATTTTTTTTCATTTAGGTAGTAATTTACCTACCTACACATGATTTCTACCCTAATATTAACACTATTTTTGACGTCTTTAATGACGTCTAAAGTATTAATGAGAAATTAATAGGTACTAGATATTATATTATAGGTACTTTACTAGGTATAATTGGTATATTGATGACGCATTACTTCTATGATAAACTTACATAATAAATAACATGACAATGAGTACCTACCTAGTAGGTACATATAATAAGTATGATGTAGGAGATTTTATTTTTGGTTCATGATTATAAAAAAAATGTATTAACGTCTTCAAAGTAATCCTCATGTTTCAACGTGAATTTTATAAGTTGTTTCATATAAATAACCTCGGTTACTCGTATGCTTTGTATAGTGTAATGCTGTAATGCATACGCGGTGATTAAGGAGAATGCTACGAAAGAAATTAGGCCCGGCGCAAACAAAACTCAAATTATAGGTAAAAAAAATGAGTAATTAAGTACTTCATAGGTGACATCATCGAAATCAATGGCTAAGTGTGTGAAATACCTGTTCGAAGTTTTACAGGGGTCACGTAAATTTATTAGTAAAAGGGGCAATAAACAGTTACAATTGCGCTTTAAAGCGTGTAATAATATAAGGTCCGGCCTCTTCTTCTTCATCGATCTTGGTGAAGAAATAATAATTTTTAAAAGATCGTTGCAAAATATGCACTCCTGAATTTATAGAATCTCTGTGTCTTCTGAATTTTTAATAGATATTTCACACATTTAGCCATTGATTTCGATGATGCCCCTATGTAGTATATACTAATTAATCATTTTATACCATCATCACAGGTGCAGGCCGCTATATCTGGCCGTTTTCAAAATTTATTCGGGCCGCAGGCAAATGGGCAGTAGGCCGCATGTTTGACATGACTGGTCTAATCTATTGTATAACTTTACGTGTAGGATAGGTATACATTACGACAGGTCATACAACCAGCGACAACGACAGATACAAAGTGTCGATTTGATAAATACGTAATGTAACAACGGATCAATATTGGTTCTTAATCTAGGTGTCTACCTGTATGAATATATTGCCTGCTTTACTTAACACAGTGACACCTCAGTGAATTGTAAAACTGTCCTACATCTTCAAATTTGTATATAATAATCAAGATCTGAATCATGCAGTAGATGCATATAATACTGAATTTATTATTTATTTATCGTATGGTCAAAATAAGTATATCACATCCCTCAAAGGAAAAAGTTTGAAGGTTGGGCATTGGGCAATGATAAATTGAATAAGAAACTGAATAAACTGAATTGTATAAGAATGACTTCTATATCAAATGTTATATTATAATACTCGTACTACTCGCATCGTATTATATATTAATGTAACAATGTAATGACGTACATACATTAATATCCATCTGTAATAGTATGTCCGATCCTTTCTTTTCTCGTATAGGCACTCGTACACTTCTGTGTAGTGTGGACTGTGTGTGGTAATGCTGATACATTATACTTATTATTATATAACATAGGTAGATATACACTTTCAGATTATTTATGTGACAGACGGTTGTGTTTGGCTCGCTTTTGTACTGTTCTCTGTGTTGAGTAGATTTGAAATATAAATCAGTGTTCTTGTTACTCTGCACCTTAGTAAACTCAAACATAAAGATGAAAATTAATGCGGATTTCTCAGAACATTTAAATTAATTTCAGATTTTTTAAAAATTTGACATTGCATATTTTTCTGTCGAATAATTAATACCTACCTAAGTGGCATTCCATGAGAAGAGACCCACTTTTTGATATTACACTTCACTGTTAGTTAACAAAATAATAAAATGTAAATAGACTATGCATAAAGCTGTATTGTTTTTGAGTTTTCGGGTATCCAATTTTATTTTTTACATGTTTTAATGATTAACATTATAATTTCCTACGTTTAGTACATAAAATTTGTCTGCATCTTGTATTATTATTGTCACTTTTATAACTCCAACATAAGACTAATCCTCTAACACTTCGTCATTGTAACAGTTCATACTTCGTAACTATATACTTTATTCAATGTTCTGTAATCCAGTGAGTACTATAATTTATTTATTTAAAGCTCCGATATACTTACGACAAGAGAAGTGGTTCAAAGAAATCAATCTTGAAGGAGTAATACTGAGTGGTAAATATGAGTTGTATGTACAATTGTACACTGTACATGTTTGTTTGCGATGCACAATGTTGCGTTCTGTGGTAAGAAAATGAACAAGTAGTATATGGTTTCATACTACGTATACCTATACAATCTACATACCGACATAATACTTACATATTTCTATGTCTTCTAATATGACATATGACCTATTTAAGTTTCACATGCTGTCATTTGTCTATTGGTGATGGTAGCTCGGTGAAATCTATATTTATTTATTTCATTTAGAAAGCTTGAAAACTAAATAGTAGGTATAGTTATGTTATCACTATCGGCTTAATGGTTTTAAGATGCACAGTAACTTCTACTAAGCTGTGGTCCAATGATTACAGTTGGTTCGGTATTTTAATTAATTGATGAGTGATTGTTTGACTTCATAGGTACATCCTCTGGAATTTGATAAAACAATGACTCATAATACGGATGTCGACAAAAGTCGTTATATTTAATTTGAACATATTATTGTAAAATAATAACATTTTAAATTTATACACAAAGCTTTAATTTTCACACAATGATTTGTGTTTAAAATATATTATTTCATAATGTATTTTCACAGTGTAAATACACAAACTCTACAATCACTATTATATTATTGTAAGCTGAACACAACCGAACATCTGAGTATCGCTTGGCGGGTAGGCAGAGAGGATATTCTCTTGCACCACGCTTCCATCACGTGTATAGCGTACTTTTGTTGTTAGGTAGATAATAACATAAGAAATACTAGTATTAGGTACGTTTTTATACACTTTATTACTACAATTATTGTAGGTAAGAAGTAAGATTGTAATAAATGTATTGGTGATCAAATAGAAAGATCTGAAATTCATTGGCATTAGTATATAAACGAATATAGTTTATTCTACTGTCTATGGTATTTAATTACTCTTGCAATAAGTTCGCCCTTTAGTCCTGTTTTGTAACTCCATATGATTTTGCCTAATAAAAATGTATTTAATCATTTATTTTACTCTTTAAACTTTATCATTTTTGCGATATTTTTGCCGTGGAAATAGTAGATATGTAAATCCATGCTTATGATGCATGCAAGCCTACCATCAGTTATCAGCACATGGTATGGCCTGTTGGTAGTGTGCTTCCTTTTTAAGTAAAATGCATTGTATTTGTACCTTAATATGGACCGATCGTTAGTTCAACTATAGAAGGCATACATAAACAGCTTATTGTTTAGATTAGACGATGTGAAAACAAGCTATGTCTACGAAATAGCTGATAAATACCTAATTATGCGACAGTACTCGTATAGTGTGTTGTTTGTTAAAGCTATGTTTTCAGTAGATCATTGATTATATTTTTGAACTGTTAAAATATAACAGTAGTAGCCATGTCTTACAAATTAAATTACTACTACAGATCCACGTAACGTTGTAATCGTACATATGTTTCATTTCTCGCACCTGCTTGGAAATACGAGAACCTACACGCGACGTCTTTTTTTAATAAGTCCATATCTGAATAAAATAAATAAAATATTGTAGGTATTTAGATCTAGAAGTTGGTGCCTTTCGATATGCAATATCTGTCAGATAAAAAAATACTCTGGTAAAAATTAAAAACATTCGGCCGAAAAATGTGAAATTTATACATGAATGATTGAGAATTTATAAATTTACATACCATAAATGAATAGAATTAAAAAATACCTATCAATGGCAATATCATTGTTATATTATTTAATTAAGGCAACCCATCCTGATAGAATGATTACTTGTTACTTTTTTCAAGAATCCTGAAGAAACGGTTTTGATCTAGCTAGACTAATTATAGGTGAAGGGTGAAGAAAAAAATACACTAATAGAAATCAAAAATTTGATGTAAAAAAATATCGAAAAATAACAATCTTTATAATAGGTAATAAAAAAAACTAAGTAAGAACCTACCTATAAAAATCTTCCGACTTTTTTTGAAAATTTCCATCTAAAATTTTCTCCGTTTGTTATGATCATGCATTGTTATAGTTTCTGATTGTCCACTTGGAGAATGAGTAAATAAAAAATAAATGCGCCTTGACCCCACGGAAAAAAGATAGGACAATCGCGCACAATATAGGACAATGCTCAACGCAGTTTATGTGACAGGTATACTTAATTCAATTTATTCAATTGAATAATTAATATAATCCTCTTTGTCTCTCTACCAAATTTATTTTGATGAATAATTAATTTGTATTCGGGTGATATTATGATCACTTACCACACCAGTATGTAGTATAAATAATAAATAGCCTACTTGCGAGTTGTGACTAGGGCTGCCACCTTTGTAAGAGCGTAGACCCGGAGATTCGGAAAAAACGAATTTGTGACCATAGTTGACCTTTTTTTCACACCATAATTCCAAACCCGGAGATTTACTATGCTGACCCGGAGACCCAGTTTTCAGACCCCGAGATACAGTATGCTAACCCGGAGCCCGGAGAACACCACTCAAACCCGTAGACTCCGGGTCAAACCCGGAGAGGTGGCAGCCCTAGTTGTGACCCGCACTGTGACACTGTAATAATATGTACGAGTATCTACGAGTAGGTATATCCAACTTCTTTGATCCCAAAACAAAGAATCTATTGTGTTGAGTTTTGTGTTGTTTCGCTTTTATTTTGTATCCTAAGTTATTTTATTATTAACCTTATTAAAACTAATGGCGCTAAAATTTATAACACAAAATGCTTTATTATTCAAACGTTGGCCACTAAATGGTCATCCAGTATCATTGGCCATATGAACAAAACACTGTCATGAAACCACAACAATATCTGCTACAGACCAGTGGCGAAGAGTGGATTTCTGTAGAAGGGAAGCCGGGGCTAACATTTTGTATTGCATCATGTCAGATTATTGGGGTTAGCTGGTAGAGATCAAGATTGGCATTGGCAGCGTTGGGATAAGCCGTAGTGAAAAAATTCTGTACGTTGTTCAGAAAAGATGTGAAAAAATAAAATTGTGTATTTTGTTCAGAAAAGGTGTGAATAAATAAAAAAAATCGCATATTATTTATAATCATCCTTTGAAAAGGTATCTCGATGATATAGATTTAGGAATGCCTTATTAGGTATTATAATTTATTTATTTATTTATTTACGGCGCAAGCCTTTAACATTAACAATAGTTTTGTACAATTACAATATGGATTATATTGTAACAAATAGGTTTTAAACTTTATGGTTACAGATTATATATACAGTTAGTTAAGTCTAGGCATACATTCGTGTTGCGTAATTATATTTTTAGATTCTATAGGTATAAGCACGAATGCAATATTAGCTGGTTATTTATTGTTTCATACTTATGGTTGTTGTCCCCGTCTACGCGTAATAATATTATTTCGTAACATAGGTTATATAACCTATACAAGTTCTGTAGGTAATTAGACATTTTGTTTCGCTAATACAGTTCACAATAGCTACGGTACCTACCTATACTTACCTATACCTAATAGGTACTCCACGTTTCGCCCGACGCGTCAACGAAATTTTATTTAACCACTGCTAGTAGGTATACTTAATTTTCTTTTTATAATAATCAAAGGAAAGATTAAAATTTACCAAAGCGCAGATTTGATGGCGAAAGCATAACGACAACATTTAGGTGTGGATAACGTGTCCTTTCAATCTTCAATTGCGGTGATTAACAAGATGAACATATGAGTACATCCCTATACATTATACTTTTTAGAATCTGTCAACAAATAATAGTAGGTATTAGATATTTAAAATGTATGTGAAGTTACTTACATAAAATGCATAATAATAGGTTTTATAACAACCCAATTTTCAAATTACAACAATTGGTTACGCTTTGTATAATACACCATTAGGTATACATCTAAGTACACATGAAAAAAGTAATTTTTACTAACAAGTTTTTTTACAACGTCCGCGGAGTGAGTGTGGTGGGTCGTGTTGATATAATAAAATGAGTTTACATAATACAATAATTTACATAATTATTATTATTTCCATTAAGTAATACTTTTTCGACCCCCATGTTAAAGGAACCTACGGTGGTTCCAACAAATAATTCGTAACAGGGGTGACTCCTGAGCTTAATACTTTAGACTCGCTCAGCTTATTAACAGATCGATTTTGCGCTTGGGTCAGTGGGAAAACATTTGCCCTATATTTTTTTATTTGTTTGAATTGTTTGTAGCCCAGGAAATTTAGCTTTGTAGCGTAGATAATTGTCGGAAAGCTGGAAACTGTTTTAATCTCTTCATTAACAAGCAAAGAAGGTTTCCTGAAGTTTGCACCAATTTTACGCTTGTGCTAAGTACAGGGTGTCCCAAAAACAAAAAAAAAGTTGAACTTTTTTCAGTTTTTCATTTATAACTCCTAAAGGAAGTATTCTAGACAAATTGTGTTCTCCTGTGAATTAAAGTAGATAAAATTCTTCGTCTACTGAGCATAAATACTACTCTCTACTTTGAAAAATAACTGAGAAACAGCGATTTAAAATTGTGATGTTTTTGTCAACAAATGACAAATCTCTTAATTTTCTTGATTCGTTGTTGAATATCTTTTAATCTATGCTACTTACAGCAAATTTTATTACGTATGATTCAATGGCCGGTTAATTCTCTATAAACTGGCATTAAAATTTTACCTCTATATTAAATTGTTTAGGATGTAGAGGTATTTAAAGACAGACGAGTGAAATAGAGAAATTTTTTGTACGATAGATTTCGGTATGTGAAAGGTAAGATAGACTTAATTTTGCGGCTCTTTCTTAATAACGTACAATTTTTTTAATTAAAAACCGAAATTTCGCTATTGATACGCCACTGTGTAACAACTTATATCGAAAAGACTATTTTTTTTACCTTTATCAGTTTTACTAATATAACTCCTGAACGGTTGATGTTAGGGAAAAGATATTTTACTCAAAATTTAACTAAAACTTATTTACTATAACTTGATTTCAAAATTAACTCTGTAACTTAAATAATAACTGAGTTGCAGTGTTTGAAAAAAAGCATTACTAAAAAAAATAAATTGCCTCGGTTATTTTTGTTGAATAACTCCTGAACCGTGATATAGAGAAAAAGTTCAAGAGATTTAAATATAAGGTTAATAAATTTTCTATAACACAAGCGTAATAAAATAACTTTAAAAGTTATAGTAAGGAAGTTATGGATGTTCAAAGTCAATATTTTGTGTAACCATTCGACGTTTGCTTATGAATTCTATTTGCCTAGTAAGCACCTCCGAGCCGGTGTAGTATGAAATATGTCTGCCTAATAAAGTACCTGCTTGCCATATAGTATGAAATATATCTAAACAAGCGTCGAATGGCTACACAAAATATTGACTTTGATCATCCATAACTTTCTTACTATAACTTTTAAACTTATTTTATTACGCTTGTGTTATAGAAAATTTATTTACCTTATATTTAAATCTCTTGAACTTTTTCTCTATATCACGGTTCAGGAGTTATTCAACAAAAATAGCCGAGGCAATTTAATTTTTTTAGTAACGCTTTTTTTCAAACACTGTAACTCAGTTATTATTTAAGTTACAGAGTTAATTTTGAAATCAAGTTATAGTAAATTAATTTTAGTTATATTTTTAGTAAAATATCTTTTCCCTAACATCAACTGTTCAGGAGTTATATTAGTAAAACTGATGAAGGTAAAAAAAATAGTCTTTTCGATATAAGTTGTTACACAGTGGCGTATCAATAGCGAAATTTGGGTTTTTAACTAAAAAAAATGTACGTTATTAAGAGAGAGCCGCAAAATTAAGTCTTCCTTACCTTTCACATATTGTAATCTATCATTTAATAAATTTCTCTATTTCACTCGTCTCTCTTTAAATACCTCTACATCCTAAACAATTTAATATAGAGGTAAAATTTTAATGCCAGTTTATAGAGAATTAACCGGCCATTGAATCATATGTACTAAAATTTGCTGTAAGTAGCTTGGATTAGAAGATATTCAACAACGATTCAAGAAAAATAAGAAAATTGTCATATGTTGAGAAAAACATTACAATTTTAAATCGCTGTTTCTCAGTTATTTTTCAAAGTAGAGAGTAGTATTTATGCTCAGGAGACGAAGAATTTCATTTACTTTAATTCACAGGAGAACACAATTTGTCTAGAATGCTTCCTTTAGGAGTTATTAATGAAAAACTAAAAAAAGTTCAACTTTTTTTTTGTTTTTGGGACACCCTGTACTTAGCACAAGCGTAAAATTGGTGCAAACTTCAGGAAACCTTCTTTGCTTGTTAATGAAGAGATTAAAACAGTTTCCAGCTTTCCGACAATTATCTACGCTATACCCCCTTTTTTAACGTTAAAACACCGGTCTATTGACGTAAGTAGTGCTTTTTGAGTCGTCTAATTCGATTTTAATGTACCTGTTTATTTATTCAAACTTGTGAACAAAATACAATAAAACTTCGTGACATACCTAGTTGACTAGGGCGAGCTTATCGTAAAGCTGCGATTGTAAAATATATCGCTATAAATTGCGGAACAGTTTTTCAATACGAGTTGCTGCAATTATTGCTAGAAAAATTGCTTGTTTAAGAGCACCTTTAGAGAAGAAAACAAGACTTTGTCTATTTTGTTAGACAGATTTTCTCGGAATAATATACCTACAATTCTTTGAGATTTCGCTACCAATTGACCTTTTGCTACCAATTTTTATAGAATCTATGTATGTATGTAACCTATGTACCTAAATGTAGTAGGTAGGTACATTAAATAACAATCTCCACGCAGTTGCGTGAGTCCATTACGATTTTAATGAATTTTGTATCTATATTATGTTTATTTTACTCCTTTTTTTCCTTCACCATTCTCAATCAGAATTTCTTTTTGCCGTCCACTAATTAAATGTGAAGTATTTGTAAAATAAAACCCGGGCAAGTTTAATAGAAATAGCATGACGTAATCGTCGGGCGGATATTGAACTAACAATATTTGTGATATCGCGTTGTAGAAAGTTATTGGGGTAATTTGGAAGAAATCGAAGCGCTGCGATAAGTTCGCGAGTGAACAAATCCGCATAATTTACGAAGAATAAGTAAAATGAATAATGTCACCAAATGATTACCTAATAATTTTTATTCCATTATAGCGTCACCTTAGTTTTCAATATTAATCGCTTCTCGAACATTTTTGTATGGTTACGTTTCCTAAACCAAAACTCTTATATTGATAGGTACCTGCGTGCTTTACCTATGGTTCTAGATATAACGGTTTAGGTATTATTGTATTTTATTATACACAGCGAAATAAAATGAAATTGAGTGACCTAGAAATAATAGGATACATTCAGTATCTTATAAAATGTATTTTCCCCTACATTCCGTCCACACAATGGGTAGAAATTGTGTAGCGAGCTTAGTGTTGGTGCTCTGTGACACGTTTTCCCGATTATATCCCTTTTAAAATAATCCTATTATTCATTTCGTTTTGAAATGATTTTTTGTAGGTATTATTTTTCATTGGGTCTGATGAGTAGGTAGGTACCAACCGATCCCGCTTCCAGTGTTGAAAGTTTGTGGTAAATCCTTTCCAATTCAGAGTAGGTACTAACTAGAACAAACAGTAGTAGGTAAATTCTAGGTATACACTTACTCGTAATATTTTTATCCATCGTTAGTTTTTACTACTGTTCCGAACAAACGAATGATCAATGAATGATTAATTCAGTTAGGTATACCTACGTTACTAGTATATTTGATATGTGATTTGGTTGTATGCAGAACTCCAAGCGGGAGGTTCTTAGTTCGAATCCTGACCGTGATCGTGTATCCTACACTTCGCGATCAAGCTTTTATCTTGCTGTGGAGTGTACTGAAAAGTATCAGAGTAGGTACCTGGTACATGCACTCTTGCAGGAAGTGTGTGACGGCCAAGGTTAGCTTTCATCCTAATGCGTCATTTCATAAAGCTCAAATATTATTTTATCTCCTTCCGTTCCCTTGTCGGATTGAACGTGTGAAGTGGTTGGTTGGCAGATGTTGCCTACGGCAATAAACCCGCCATTTGGAAGATATGTTTTCTTTTCAATAAAGATTTTTTTATTTATTATTTATTTATTTATTAAGACACATTTTATTGAAATTTAACGATAGTTTTACCTGGCCCTATTATTGCTAAACACAACAAAACAAACTATTTCACGAGAGGTACTTACTAAATACAATTAGGTATAATTTTATTGTTGTAAGTTTACTCTCAATGGTAAAAGTATGAAGCTTCCAATGTGTTCCTAAAAGGAATGTTGAAAGGTGAAGGATGGAAGGTAGTGATCCCTATAATAAGTATTATTCGAGTATTATATTCTTTGTGAGAAATTTCTCATTATTTTTATTCATATAATATTTCGTTTGGTATAATTTTTCAAGCTCCAAACATGAATGCATGCTACATTTAACATTTTTTCCACGGTTGATGAATATCTGTTATAACGTCCAGTAATCTCTAGGATAAAACGCGTATTTTTTGTCTCGTTTTCAAGTGAAGTTTATTTTCCGTTCTTTTTAATTTTCATTTAATCCAAATTAATGACACTGTTAAAATAAAAGGTTCTTTAGCAACGACTTCACCCGTTCTGAATGAAGTTTTGTTATATACTTACTTACAGCATTCGCTGGTTACTACACTATTTGGATAAACCGTTTTGGTAAATGTTGAGAAGTTGAAAAGCAATGAAAACCATTGTATGAAAGTTTTACGAACATTTGACTCTTACTGGACTCTCGAAAATATAAAATAGAACAATCTCCCGATGAACCATAATAATACTTTTTAAATATAGATTCAATAAGACATTTATTTTTTGAACACAGATACGGACGTATACCTACAACTTTAGTTAAATTATCTGGTATCCTCTAGCCACGTCGCTTATTCCGGGGTAGGCAGAAGAGGCAGGACGAAACATCGCCCTAGCACACAATCCTTGCCTCCGCCTGTTTTTAATACAGAATTATTAATATGTAATTAAATATTAAATTAAACATATAGAGTACCTATAAAGGAGTCCAATTCATTAGATTAGACAGTACAGTTGTATAATATTTTCATTCTACGGAACTTAACTTTACAGAAATGCTTGTAGATTGTCGTATCTTTGTGCTGGGTACAATATGTGTATGAGTGTTCGTGTGGAAATTACGCGGCGTAAAATAGTGTCACGTCTCGGGCACGTGCCTTCCTTAATCCCTGACGTTTCCCTGCTTCATCAATATTAATAAATTACATCTCTACACATATATACTATCTTATATTTATCTTACTCAAGGACAACAACTTTTATCTTTATTGTTGTAAGAGTCTGTATATTAATTAATTATTTACTCTACTTCACAATCCAAGCTTTTCTACCTTTCTGCAAAATGTGCAGTGTACCTACACACATTATGTGTATTTGTAGAAGTCACCCCGCTTCTCGCTCTTACATCCCCAGCAGATAGATGACCGGACGAATTCTACCAAAATGTTTATTATTTCTTACAATATATATAATGCCTCATCCACACGCGTGCCGAGCTACCACATATTTTGTGGTCATGAGTAAAAAGGCGTTAACCATCGGTTACGTACGCAATCCAAGACAATCACCCCGTCCGCACGTCTTTTTACTCATTCACACAAAACTTGTGGAGGCTCGGCCAACATCTGGCGTCAGCATAAGAAATAATTCTTTACTGTTATCTGATCATCTAATAAATTTTCAATATATGGTTCTTTGTAAGTGGAGGGAGATGTAGGTTAATAAAAAAATATATATCTACCTACATGCCTAATATATAAAAAAAAACTAAATATAGATATGTAGAAAGTGGCGCGACAACAATTTGCTCCCCTTTAATACAAATGTATCATTATTGTACCCCCCTTTTTATTAGGCTTTTATGTTCGCCAAAATTAAAGCTACCTAGCTAATTATTCACTGATAGACATATAAATTCGGCTTAGTGTTCCATATTTATATTATTTTCATTCTAAATGTTATAAATATTATACAAGCGGTCGGCAAACTAAATACAGGGAGCTGATTTGAAAGCTGTACACATTTTTGTTTGCATTCCGTTTTTAAGTAGGTAGGTACTACGAGTATATAGTTATATGAAGCAGTGGCGTATATAGGATTTCATTTCGGGGGGGGCCCAACTAATATTTGACGGGGAGTGGGTGGAGGCAACAAAAATTTGAACGTAGGCGTACAGCATAAAAATTATAATAGCGCCGCAGGCACATTTTTTTCGTGAATTTTAGTGAAAAAGGTCGACTTTTAGGTTGATATTAATATTGTGTGCAGAAAATACAAAGAAAAATAGCGCCGCAGGCGAATTTTTTTTTAATAATGGGTGAAATGATGAACTTGAGTAGCTTTCATGTTTTAAAATAACGTTTTTTAAAGAATTGTTCAACATTTCGGGGGGGGGCCGGGCCCCCTCGGCCCCCCCTATATACGCCACTGATATGAAGATACTACATACATAGGTATCTATTTAATTACTCGTTTAACTGACTTGCAAAATAATAACGGAGCAAATCTACAGAGACCTTATTCTTATTATATCTTCTCTTCTTCTTCTCCTTAGCATTTATTAATCCCACATGGTGGTGGGGTCTGCTTTTCTGGTCTTTCGCCGCCACTTTTCTCTATCTTGCGCATCCTCCGGTATATCGTCACTCTTTGTCATCTCCTGCCTCACCACTTCCCTCCACCTGCGCTTGGGTCTTCCTCTGGATAAATTTATATATATAGGGATATTGTAATATATGTATGTATTATCTCTTCTGATATTTTCGAATCAGTCTTATTACTCTAACTTAATTATTTATTTTACGTCGGTTTACTCTATCACGGAGCCACTGTAATCTAGAATAATTATTACCCAGGTACTTTTTCAAACAAACAAATAAAATAAATCACAATTGTCGAATAATTTCAAACTTTTGGAAACGCTCTCTACAAAAATGTTGCCTAATCTCTGTTGCCCGTGTACTTACAATATTTTTATTATTGTATATTTCGTACAAGTTTTTTTTTTCTAGAAATATGATATATGATTCTTTGGACTAGTTTTACGAAGGGTGTGTGTTATTCTTTTTTATTGCAAATGATGATATATAATGTACGCATGCGCGTAACAAATTGTAATAATATAATTCTTTAATGTCAATGGTGTACAATAAATAATGATGTTGCTTGCTGGCTCCCTTTCAACACTGTTGGTGAGTAGGTACGACTGTTTTTATTATAATGTACTAGCAGGTACCTAGCCGTGAAAATTCACGGAGGCTTTGTTAAATAGGTATGTTTTTGTGTAACCACTATTACTACTCCACCCTTCAAAGTTCCTCAAGTAAATACAATAAGGCTCCGTCTTTTCCCCGTCTCTCCAATATCGTCATGAAAGTCGTAAAACCAGATTCATATTGTAGACTTTATTAGTTGATACCCACTCCTGAAAGCCACAAAGCTCCTCTTACATGTTTACCTACATACAAAAGTACTTTACACACATATAGAAGGTGGGTACTTTAAATAGTTCGATTTGCAATCTCTGCGTACATTGTATAGCTACGTACCATATAATATGTATGATAAAATCTTTGATTATCGAAGTAACTAATCAAATTATTTTCGTACTACTGTATAAAATGGTAGGTACTTACTTATTTGATTATTTCCACGAAATAAATATTTCAAAACTATTTTCATTCATAAAATAGGCGACACAAAAAGTTAGACTTCGACGAAAATTTTTAGCTACCCATGAAGGCGTCGCTGCTTTAAATTTACATACATATTCGTAGAATTTGCAAGATTTTTCAATGGGCCAGCGTTACATACCTACATGACTTGGATAATACGAGTATTATGTAATGGAATAGTACGAGTGTACCTAAATATATGTAATACAGTAGTAACGGATCTCACTTACGTAGGTACTACATACATACAACATGTGGCTTTCTGTGGAAGCATTGCGACAATTTCATATTGTTGATATTGTGCGTATGATCAAATTATTATTATAATGTAAAATTCAATACTAAAGGACGTATGTCAAAAATATGACGAACATATTTTTTAATAAGTTTATTCGTGCTTTTAGGTATTTATTTATTTATTTTATTTTCTTAACGGAATCAAACAGTCACAACAACAAATAACATAAATTAACATATCACATATAAACAGACCAACAAAGATTCCATATTTTACTCAACTTACTCAACTTACATTATGTACCTACATTGGTTGGCCGGCAGGAATTGCCACTTGGCAATAAGTCCGCCCGTTGTGCGTTTTTATACCTATATGCAATAAATAATATTTTATTTTATTATTTACCTATCAGAGTTTAACCCCCCAGTGTTTTTTTTAATGTAAGTATAGTAGGTACCTACCTGTTCTGCGCCTTCCATTTTTCTTAGAATTTTTCTAGCTTCATCCTTAAAAATGTTATTAAAATCTGAAATCTGCAAAAGCCTGCAACAATATTAGAAAAGTGTATCTATTTGATTCAAACGGATTATTGATAGGAAGAGGGAGGGACTCATGTTCCAAAACCAATAAGTGAAAATTAAACTATGTTTTTTTTGCCTATTTTTGTAGTGTTTTTCAAAACAAAATAAAAAAAGAACACCAACTTTAGAAACACTAAATAGTTTTAATTGTTGTGGAGCGGCTGCGTTGCTATAAAAAATAAGAAATATTTACTTGAGCGAACTTATCTGGCAGTTTAGACATAAAAGAATATGTTTTGATTAAGGAGCCTATAATTATATGACTGTGAAAACTAAAAATGTACATTTACCCTTTGATCTTATATCATCGCCCATTAGAGTTAAGAGTGAGCGTTGTATTGTAATAACAGTAGTAGTGGGAATCGCAAGTGTAAATAAATTTTTATTTACACTTGCGACTAGTGGGTGCCTACTGCCTACATTAACTTTACGATGTGTTAATATATATTATTATTTTATTTATATTGTTATTGTTTTTATGTTTATTTTGCGTATGGATATGGTTTATATTTACTTTAAATCGTTGTTATTACTACAGTATGAATATTGTGACTTATTTATTAAGGGCATGGCACCAGGAATGACGTCACAGTCTTTTCCCACGGCATTAAGGTTCAAAATCGCGTGACAATCGCATGATAAAATGGTGAAAATAGCGTTTTTTTCCATTTTTTGGGGTTAATTTTGCGTCTATCAAATACTTTTACGGTTATTCCCTAGATTTTACTGCATATTATCAGCATAAGAAAAAAAAATTAGTCTGCGACTTTCGGGAAACGAGTTTCCGTCTTTCGGAAAAAAGGTCAGAGGTGTTTTTAATTTTTTTTGAGAAATCTATACAAGATATAATCAATCTATTCCTTAGATAAAGGTTCAATGTATCTTCCCTATTTTGTTCCAAAGCATATTTAGTAACGGTTGTCGAGATAGGAGGTCTCCCGTTTTTAGAAATTTTTGAAATTTCGGTGTACTATACATACTCTTAATGAGGTATCGCCGTGATGACATATAATAGACATTTTAATCAACGAATCACTCACAATTCAACGAAGGACAAATTGAAAATTAAGCAAATAGTCGACGTATTTTTTTGCTTTTCGTATGTATATATTACGTATAATGGAATCCGGACACTGAATAGTTATAATGGAATCTGGACTGGAAATAGCCACAACTACCTACCGATATCTTTCTACCTTTCATAGTAAACTTGTAAAGCTAAAGTTTAGGTACCTACTTACCGTGGCAAGAATTTTTTTTCTAAAAAGCAGTTCAATGGTACCGTATGATATTATTATTACGAAATCAAATTTCCTACCTATTTCCTTATTATGACATTGTTACCAAAACTACGTAATTTGTATAATGTTTTTGAAAAAAAAAGCAATTGTCATTAAACCCCCTTTGTTATAGTTACTTATCTTTATTTAAATTATAACATAATTCAAGTGAGTATCTCAAGTTTACACGTGTTTGGTGTAATTCATATAATCATCAACCAGGAAATTCCTACCTTTCATCGGGTATTTTATCAATTCTTTTAATTTACATAAATACATCAGATGTATATCTGTCTAGTACCTCCCTACAATAATGACATGCATGATGAGGTTCAGTAAATTATTACCTACTTTATAAATCCACTATGTATCTATGTAGTTAACCTGCTTGTATGATATTATGCCACTAGTGCTTTCGGAAATCAGGTGTTTTTTTTTATTAAATCCAGTTAAAAGCTTTTTGACTATTGGATGATCATGTGAACCTTTCTTTATTAAATCTTGTATCCAAGTGGAAGCCTCCTCTTCTTCTTGTCGTGCCGGTCAGCACTCTTTAGATCCCCCTCCGCTCCCAGAAAGCCACAATCATATCTCTCCTGCGTCATCGTTCATTTTTGGAAATACTACTTTTTCTTTTCATATTTATTCATACTCTATTACTTCTCCAAATATTGGACATAAAGAACCTACGTGTATGACCCTGCATTTTATTTTTTATAATGAGCTCCCTTTGAAGTAAAACAGGAATATCTTTTTTTTAAGGGATCTATGTTCAGTTTTGTACCTTTTCAAAAACTACATCAAAAGAGGAAGAGAGAAATATAATTTGTCAGCTTAATATGATACAATTTCTTTACAGTGTGAAGGAGTCAAAATTTACCTTAATAAAAAACTTTAGAACCGGAAACGATGTCCTTTTTTTTTTTCCAAAAATTAGAAACTTATAATGTTGAATTTTGTGACCGTGGCGATCGAAAAACTGGACGAAGGTGTCGAATTTCACGAAAAACAAAAGAAGTGCCGATATCTCAAGAACGAGCGATTTTTTACTAAGGTCATATTTCGATTTTCCGGTCCGTTATGAGTTGGTCTATCTCCCCTCCAGGGGATATTGTCGACTTACGGGACACCTAGGTATCTAGTCTTCTTCAACTTCTCAATTAATTCATTCCACTAAAATTTGGGGTTAACTAGAAATCGCAGTTCTGCGATAAGTTCGCCCTAGTGAACAACGTTTTATAATCTGTACTATGTCCATTTTGTATATTTATATGTGTTTGTTGTTTACTTTAAGTTTAAATAAATAAATAAAATTGAGAAGAAATGGAATAAAATTATTTTTCAAACAAACTTAAAAAAAAAAACGGAAAACTAAATAACGTATAAGTAACCTCTAAATTAAGCAATTTTACAAATAAACCTGACAACAACAAAGTACCTACTTATAAATTAGGGTGTTTAATATATTTCTCTGAATAGGGGTGCATTAACGTAGGTACATAATATAGGTAGAGGTACGGTACGTAATTATTATAATGTAGATAGATAGGCATAATGTCTATATATTATATTGGTGCACAATGCACAATTATTGATGAAATGTTTTTTCGAATCGAATATGTATATACTATGTATGTACTGTGTAGTTAGGTAGGTCTTACATTATAACATCTTGTACTACTAGTACTAGGTACTTATGGTAGCTTTTATTCTAAAGGGGACGGGGAGGGCTGACAAATGTAGATATATTGTATTGTAGTTTGGCATTTAAACTTATTGTAACATTTGTAAAGTTGTAGGTAGGTATTATTATGCTCCTATTTCAGAATTTGATGTCCATAGGTTAGGTATTTATATTTATGATATTTAATTTTGAAATAGCGCTAAGTATAATGAAAAGAAACGAATTTCGAGAATGTGACGGAAGCAAGGAATGTGTGATAGGGGGGTCTAGCGTTCTATTCTCTCTGCCTATACTTCGCACGGGACACAGCGTGAGGTGATATGGATAGATGGTTAGTCAGTTATACGTATCTACTTAATTAATTTGTTTTAGTAAGATAGCTACTCAAATGAATGACGGTAGGTAGTTTTAAGATAATTTTCGACTACTGTACCGTCACGGGATTTAAAAACAATATTACGCGTTTATTTCATTCTAATTACACCCGTCTTACCTAATTCCTTATCCTAACAGTGTTTTTCCACAAATCTACTGATGATGAATAAAAAGAAAAATACATATTCTTATTTTCTCTCAAGTGTTATAATATAACTACCCTGCCTCTCTTTTATGTACCTATCTACTTTAATTTTAATTCTGTATGTACTTCGAACTTCAGTGTTCAAGAGTAACGAACTTTCCTTATAGAAACATACAATTTTAAATCATTTTTATCTCATTTGTTTCACCCTTTTCTTGACCTATAGAGTTTTGTTTCTCTTACATAACAGGATGTTTCTTATCTTGCATTTCATTTAACTATAAATGTTAACTAAGTACTTCATGGTCCCATGTATGTACCTATGTACTTATAGTCATGTAGATTCGGTTCCTTATCACCTAGTTACTTTTACAAAATATACTCTCTTCTCCTAGCTTCTTATCAATGTTCATACTCCCAAGTCGATCTATGTTTCTCCAACTTTCTTCTCAAATACTAATTTTGTCATATGTAGCTTTAATACTTGGATTGTTAAGTTGCTATCAACTATTACTTATTGTTATTGAATCATTTGTAGACCTTATTTACTAGTGTCAAATTATCTAATTATTGTACTAAAATTCAATACCTAATGATTGTGAAAATTTCACTATTGTAGTTTATTTATTTCTCTAGTTGTCAAAACATATGTACTTCTACAACATAATAATTATTACATATGATTTATTATGATTGAAATAACATTGTGTGTCATTTCAGTGTAAAACACCTTTGCATAATTAAATAAGTATATGCAATATCCATTTCATGTAAACAATATCTTACTTAATTAATTACTTTTCTATTGACACATATTTGTACTAAATGTTACATAATCAATATGTTTTAAATTATGTTGAGGATCACTGTCTATTCCCTTCTTATTGATAATTTCTAACAAATGTATTTATTTTTGAAACAATATAATTTTTACTCAGATTAATTTTAACTTTCATCGGTTACACTTATCTCCGTATTAGAATGTCGTAACATAAAATAAGTAGGTCCTCTGGACCTGACTAATATAAAAATGTCACTTTTAAATTTATGTACTAAACAGTTAAATAAATACCTACAAGAAATATTGTGCTTTTTCATCTTCACCACACATTGCTAGCCCCAAATATTATAACACAAGGGAGCTCTAATGGATACATTTAGGTTTATTTATTTATTTATTTAAACTTAAAGTAAACAACAAACACATATAAATATACAAAATGGACATAGTACAGATTATAAAACGTTGTTTACTAGGGCGAACTTATCACAGAACTGCGATTTCTTCCAGTTAACCCCAGGACAAAACAGAAAAAAAAGGAGTTGAACAAAAATATAGGAAAAAATAGAAAAAATTGAATAAAAAAAGAAATTGAATAAAAAAAATATATACGAAGTAGAAAATATATACATACATACATATGTGAGATAAAAAACAAATAAAAATGGAATAAAAAAAAAATAATAAACAAGACACAGAATGCATATATACATAAAAACATATACAGTTGAAACTACAATTAGTCCTACGATTCGGATTCAGATGCCGCATTCGACGCCAACATGCGATTTCTCACCGCTCTCTTAAAGGAGTGCACTGACTCCGCAGTGCGAATGGTAGAGGGAAGACTATTCCAACAACGAGCACCATCCACCATGAAGGAGTGAGTAAGAAAGGCTGATCTATGGATAGGTATTGCAAGAAGACGCTCGCTGTTGGACCTCAATGGAAGTCCGTGACTCGCTAAATATTCGAAATTTTCTTTAAGATAATAGGGAGAAGACGTTGAATAGAGAGAATTGTGCACATGAGATAGCGTATGAAGTTCACGTCTTTGGGGTATAGTTAACCACTTCAGACTGTTTCGGAAAGCTGTTATGCGATCGGATCGGCGCAGATTAAAAATGAAGCGAATACCTACGTTTTGCAGCCTTTCAAGTTTGCTAACTAAGTCTTGGTTTAGGTCTATAAAGACAGTATCGGCGTAATCTATGAGAGGCAGTAACAATGATTGGACCAATAGGGTTTTCACTTTAATAGGAAGAAATTTCTGGAGTATTTTTAGGGTATGCAGTGTGAAGAAAAATTTCTTCCTGATAGAATTGACGTGTTGCTGCCAGGAAAGAGTTTGATCCATGATCACACCGAGATTTTTAGCTGTTTTTGAATAGGGGATAACTTTGGAGTTCATTACAGTCTGAGGAATCGTAGCATTCCCCAACCTGGAAATATAGTAAGGACTGCCTATGAACATGGTCTGAGACTTAGTGGGGTTAAGGATCAGCCCAACACGTGCGGCCCAATCTGAGATCAGACGCAAACATCGGGATGTATTCTCAACTGCAGTGGAAATATTTTCCAGTCTGAAGTGTGTATATATCTGGAGATCGTCGGCGTATAAATGAAAGTGACAGGGCAACAGACGTGTCACTGGATTTATGAAAATCGAAAAGAGTAGAGGCGATTATTTTTTTTTTATTCCGTTTTTATTTGTTTTTTATCTCACATATGTATGTATGTATATATTTTCTACTTCGTATATATTTTTTTATTCAATTTCTTTTTTCTGTTTTTTCCTATATTTTTGTTCAACTCCTTTTTTTTTCTGTTTTGTCCTGGGGTTAACTGGAAGAAATCGCAGTTCTGCGATAAGTTCGCCCTAGTAAATAACGTTTTATAATCTGTACTATGTCCATTTTGTGTATTTATATGTGTTTGTTGTTTACTTTAAGTTTAAATAAATAAATAAAAAAATAAAATTCCCCCCTGGGGAACCCCGGCCTCCAACTTTAACCACTCCGAGAGGACACCGCTCTGCATGCGCACAGACTGGTAGCGTTCTTTTAGGTAAGATGAAAACCATGTGGCACAGGCCTGGGAAACATTTAGTGACTCTAATATGGCAATTAGTATGTCAAAATCTACGGAATTAAATGCACTACTAAAATCTAGCAATATTAGGTATATTATTAGCTTTATTAGGTATATTAAGTAATTATATTGAGCTTGTAGGTTTTGTCATTAAAGGAGAATGCTCATTTTGTATGGGAAAAAAACCCAGGCCCGGCGCAAACGAAATGTATCTCAAATGATAGGTAATAATTAGTAATTAAATACTGCATAGAGGGCACCATCGAAATCAATGGCTTAATGGGTGAAATACCTATTCGAAGTTTTACAGGGGTCGCACGAATATATGAGAAAAGGAGCATTTAACACTTTCAATTGCGATTAAAAAGTATATAATATGATGAGTGTAAGGTAGCCCGTCTGATTTTTCTTCTTATTCATCAGCCTTGGTCCTTCCACTGCCGGATGTAGGCCTAAAGGACCTCATGAATTATGTTAAAAAAAAATATCTCCGGCGCAAACGCAACGTGATTCAAATGATAGGTATAAATGTGTAATTAAACACTGCATGGGTGGCATCATCGAAATCAATGGCTAAATGCGTGAAATACCTATTTAAAATTTATGATGAGACACAAAGGTTGCATAAACTCAGGAATATTAGGGTGCAATGATCTTTTAAAAAATATTATTTCTTAGTTCCATATAGCAGTGGGGGGCCAAGGCTGATGATGATGAAGAAGAAGAAGACGGGCTACCTTATATTTATCATATTATGTACTTTTGAATCGCAATTGTAACTGTTTAACGTTCCTTTTCTTATATATTCGTGTGACCCCTGTAAAACTTTGAATAGGTATTTCACCCATTAAGCCATTGATTTCGATGATGCCACTTATGCAGTATTTAATTACTCATTTTTACCTATCATTTGAAATATATTTCGTTTGCGCCGGGCCTGGGTTTTTTATGAGCATTCTCCTTTGTCATTTCAAGTATAATATTTTTATATTTATTAAGGCTACCTGCTGTGATCCGTGGATCACCAAGTGTTAACCTTTATCATGTTAGGGTATGGGGAAAAACAAAACATTTAAGTACCTGATATTGTATGGGTGTTGCATAACTCTAACTTCACGTAACTCAGACTAAACTGTGTTCCGCAACTTACATTAAGCAACTGAATTAAAAATGTGAAAGACCCGGTTTGTGCGAATGAGCTTACCCATGGATAGAGTAGGTGTATATAGGTACTCTTTCCAGCGGATATAACAACTGAGTTCCGGGAATGTAGATGGCAGTCACATCATTATTATTTACTAAGCTTTAAGCTCTTGTTAACGACAGAAAATAAGTGCAAACTACATACGTAGATACCAGTGGTGTATATAGAGCCCCCCTCCCCCCCCGAAATGTCAAACAATGATGTGACATCTGCAATAAAAAGATCCCAGGTTCATCACTTCACCCATGTTTCAAAAAAATTTCGGCTGCGGCGCTTCTTTTTTGTTGCATTTTTAACACAACACTTATAATGCCAACCTAAAACACAACCTTTCTCACCCATCTTCACGAAAAAATTTCGTCTGCGGCGCTATTACTGACTTTTTTACTACGTCTATGTTAAAATTTTAATTGCCTTCCCCAGGAATTTTTTCGCCCCCCCCCCCCTCGAAATGGAAACCTATATACGCCACTGGTAGATACGTCATTCGGTTTTAAATTTACTTGTGTATATTTTGGTAATTGTTGAGGGTTTTCACGGTGAACGCTTGACATTGTGGCTTCGGGTGAACCGCGTGTGTAGATTTACATGATCGACGTTTCGACACTCCTACTGCTGTCTTCCTCTTCACCCTGTTCACCCGAAAGCCAAGCAACGATGTTGTGTTTATTTATCCTAGTTATATAGATATCTTTATATAATAAAATCAGACATTGTTAATTTGTTTAGCGAATTGTTGGAATTCAGGTAGGTAAAGTGGAACATTATTTTAGTAAGAAAAGTGATAATACATATAATAAAGTATCATTAAGTATTAATTACAAAGGAAAAAAACGCATATCAACTTTTATGAAATTAATTTTATATATTTACTGCCAAATAAAACAAAAAATAATATATCATTCATTTATTTTTTTCTTTAAATACTTTTTATTTCGTTTGTAATTAATACAGAAATATTAATTACGAAAAATGTAAGTATAAAAATATACCTAGCTAACAAATTATCTTACCTTTCGTCTCCAGCAACTCCTCCGACACGTGAATAATTTTTAAGTAGTGGGTAGGTCTCAGAGTAATTTATTCTACCCAGAGTGGGTGAGATCAATAGATTAAATCATTTTGTTTTACTTACCAATCCAATCGTATCAGTTAGACCGAAGACGTTGGACTAAATAAACATCTAATTTAAAAAGATGACTTTCGGACAATTTCTCATTATATAACGAGGTGGTCGGTAGCCTGGTTGGTAACGCGCTCGACTGTTAATCCAGTGGGCGCGGGTTCAATCCCCGACTTATTCCACTTCACAACACAAGCTTTTAAGCTTTCTGTGAAGTGTGCAAAGATGTATTTGGGTTTATTTCGATAAAACCAGATTCATTAAAAAAAAGTATATAATAACGTGGTAATGCACTAATATAAATGAGTACTTGTTTACAATGCAGTTGGTAGTTAAAGTCACCTATAAATTATTCTGACTGGTAATAAAAATATTGCATATTTTTAGGGGCTACCTACCTAGGTCATAGTCGGTAGAGACATGTGCGCCGGCTGCAAAAAAGCCGGCGGCGGCGCCCATGTCTAAAATTGCCGGCGGCGGCGCCCATGTCTAAAATTGCCGGCGGCGGCGCCACGCCGGCGGCGTGGATCCAAAGTGGGGGGGAGCATTGGATTTTTTTGCAATATTGTTTTAAATGATTAAATACGTATATGTGAAAAGGATAATGATAAAATCGATTTATTTATTTTGAAAAACTATGATATTTTCAATAATAAAGTGAAATAAAAGCTCATATTTGAAAAATAATGGAAAAAATCATTATTGCTTTTTTATGGTGCTGGAGGGCAGGTCAAAAAAAACACGTCCATAATGTCAAACGCGTCAGAATGAGCCTAACTATGGGCAGTAGTGCAGTCGAACAGGTTTCTCATTTGGCAATATTTGGGCTATTAACTAAACGGTGAGTGGAATTCAAACTCTGAAATGAAGTCCAGAATTGCGATGACGAGGTCGACCTTCCACAAAATGCAAAATTCCTATGTAACCAAGAACTACGGTTCAGCATAAGCTGTAAAAACATATACGTGTTATATGTGCTGTTGCTTGGAATGGAAGGGTATTTATAAAATAATTTATAAAATACCCTTCCATTCCAAGCAATTGATAAAATTATCTAATTTAAGTTTTGAGGTGGTCGGTAGCCTGGTTGGTAACGCGCTCGACTGTTAATCCAGTGGGCGCGGGTTCAATCTCCGACCTACTCCACTTCACAACACAAGCTTTTAAGCTTTCTCTGAAGTGTACAAAGATGTATGTGGGTTTATTTCGATAAACCCAGATTCATTTTATTAAAAAAAAAACTTATTTTGGATGTTATTTTAGGTGTAAAAATAAGGAAAATAAATAAAGATAAATTGTGGTGTTTTTAGTCGAAAGGTGCATAAATTAATAATGACATCAACCAAAGTACGTAATACTTACCGGTGGAAATATAAATTACAATTTGAGAGTAGTCTGTAATCACAGTCCGAGAAACCACGTTAGGGGATAGTAAATTATTATTTTTTATTGAAATGCAGCCTTGGGTGAGCGAAATAATTGGATTTTAACGTTAATAAAATACCTAATATCAAACTATAATCACATTTTAACACTTTGAAGATCGTAAACGTAAACATTACCAAATGAATATCGTTTTTTGTCAAGAGGAGTCTTAAGTATTTCTACAGTACCTATTGTATTAAAACAAATTAAATATAGCGAATCTCTCTCTCTCCTGTCGATTTCCTCAGTGCTGAGGGTCGCGATCTCCAAACACCCGTTGCTTGACCAATCCCCGCCACGCAGCTCTGTCCTCGGCAAGATGCACTGCCCTGTACATGGAGGGGGCGGCAGTCTGCGTAACTTGGTCCGTCCATCGCAAAGGTGATCGTCCTCTGGGTCTCCGTCCCGGCGTGTTTCCCGTGATTATTAGCTTCTCGGGACTATCTCCCCCTCTGCGAGCGATGTGTCCAAAAAATTGGAGAATTCTTTTTAAGCATGGAGATGACAATCTAGATGTGATTCCAAGTTCCTGAAGGATAGAGGCATTTGTCCTTCTTGCAGTCCATGGGATCCGCAGCATGCACCTCCAACACCACATCTCGAAAGCGTCAACTCTAGCTTTGTCCCTCGCTCGCAAGGTCCAAGATTCCACCCCATAGAGGAAAATAGAGAATACAAGCGACCGCACCAATTTAATTTTTAGCCCTCTGGATATTCTTCGGTCTTTCCATATTTTGTCGAGGCGTGTCATAGCGTTCTTTGACATCCCAATCCGTCTTCTGATCTCCGCCTCGCATCCTCCTGCATTATTTAGCACGGATCCGAGGTATGTGAAACTCTCGACAACCTCCAGGTCAGTGAGTGCACCTGTTATCTGGAGAATAGCGAATCTAGTCAAGTGGAATGAAAATAATTTCGATTGGGTACTTCGATTAAATCAAAGGTTAAACTAATGAAAAGATAGAACGGTTGACTGAAAAGACGAAAGGCCGCATATTTTGGTCAGATATTCCTGGAAGAAAAATATAGCCTTCTGCTAAAATTTACGTGGTTTAAAAATTTCAGCGTGGTATGATAAAATCGACCGGTGTACTAAAAATCAATCAACTATAAATTCTGAGTTTTCCTTGTGATTCCCAGTTAACATAGAATAACGTTTGTTCATTTAATTTCCACCATGAAGAACCAAATTATTAATGCCCCCATCCCATCCTATTTCTTGTTTTAGAATCAAATAAATAAGGTACAGAAAATTCCCCCATTTTTTTTTATTCCAAACCAAATGAACGAAATATGCGAGACGTAGGAGTGGGTTAACAATGTATTAATTATTATTCGACATCTTAATTACTGAATCCTAGCGTCGCCACAGCTGAATGATTCATTTTTTTACCTATAAAAGTACTTATTTCGATTTCTGTCTCAAAAAACACAGGATAAATATTTTTGGTCACGCAGTTCCCACGCCGCCAGCGTGAGCGTTTTGCCGGCGGCGGCACGCCGACCCTGATCGCCGGCGGCGCGCCGGCGTGGCGCCCATGTCTAGTCGGTACCTACTCAAGTATAGTCAAGTTTAGTACATACAAATTAATATGTTAGATGTCGTTTCGCGTCCATTAGATGTTAAATTTAAATTTATCCTTGCACACATGTCGAATTTATTGTCGTCTATCGATATTGTTGTTATTCAATGTATTATTAAATAGGTACGTACAACTGTTGTTGTCTTGAACAAAAATATACCTACCTACCAATAGCGAAGGGTGGATTTCTACAGATGGGAAGCCGGGGCTAACATTTCTTATTGGATTAATTATTAGACACCATTATACTTATAATTTTATCCAAAAGGTAACTCGATGGAAAACGTGTTCTTTGGTAGCGACGCGCCTGCGATCTACAAAGTATTTAGTACTGCGAAATGTGCATTGCAGCTTTTATTAAAAATACTGTGATAATACAAAGGTACGTTGCCTAGATTTGTTTTATGTTGCTGTTAAATTATAAATTTATTATGTAGTTGTAGGTATCAATATTATGTTTTCTTATTCTTTGCAGGTAAGTTTCATAAGATGAATTTTCTTGGAAGAATTTTCATAAGATGCAACCAGTTTTTAATTACACTGATGTCTTGTAAGTTATGTTATTTTTCTTTTAATCATTGATTAGACCACATTATAATAAAAACGAGTGGATTCATTATAGATATTAAAATTTATGTACGTTCTCTATGTGATTTTTTTCCAGACTTCCTTAATACAAAGAAGTATCAGGGCATTATGCTAATGAATGGGTTGCTTTACTTTGTGGTTAGATAGATAACTTCGCAGAGTAAGTATGCGACTCACAATTTCATGCGGGAGTGGTGATGAAAGGATAATGTATCGGAAGTATCTCATTGAAAATTTCGACGACGCTCATTACTCGTCATAGATACTTAGTAGGTATTAACAACGAATCATACAAATTACAAAGTAGGTCTAAGCTAAGCTACATTCTAAGCAGTTGTTATATACCTAGGTACAGTACTGTTGTATTTTCGTTATACCTACATACATTTTCATTGAATTAGGTGTTCATTGTTTCTAATGATTAGACTGACCAACACCCTTTATTAAAGGCTTAATTGGTACCAAGAATGACGTCACAGTCATTTCCCACAGCATTAAAATTCAAAATAGCGTAAACAATCGCATGATAAAATGGTGAAAATAGCGTTATCTCCCCATTTTTTGGGGTTAATTTTGCTTCATTCAAAAGAGTGTTGCGGTTATTCCCTAGATTTTAATGCATCTAATCAGTAACAAAAAATCTCAGCGACTTTGAGAAACAAGTTTCTGTCTCTCGGAAAAAAAAACAGAGGTGTTTTCAATTTTTTTGAGAAATCTAGGTACTTATACAAGATTTAAAAAAATATTTTACGGTTATTCCCTAGATAAATGTTCAATACATCTACCCTATTTTGTTCCAAAGCGTATTTAGTAACGGTTTTTTTTTATACAACAATTTTTTCCAAAAAAAGTCTATATATTTTGAGTTATAGGCAATAAATTAAAAGAGAAAATATTTTTTTTAAAAGAGTGGAATTTACGCCCTATTTTAGCGCATAGTAGCGCGTAAACGGTTTATTTCAGAAAAAAGAATACCATCGCTATTTGTAGGAATAAAGAATACCATCGCTATTTGTAGGAAATTTACTCTAGTTTATTCTTGTTTCGGGATTCTTTTCTCTAAAATGTATACTTTTCGAGTTATGAGCGAAAGTCTCTAAAAAGAACATTTTTTCCAAGTTTTTCTCAAATATCTCAGAACGCATCACATTTACGTGGTGGCAAAGTTGACATTCGAATTCAGCGCCCCCAAATACGTAAAGTACGAAAGGGAAATATACTACTATATTTTTTTTCCTAGAAATGCTATTAAATTTCCTCTCGTTACTGCACTATAAATGTTTAAATTAAAGTTTCAGAACATTCTACTGTATTATGCACTTACCTAGAATGAACTAGGTACTGCATAATGTACATATGTGGGATTCAAACTAACAGCATTATAATTACCTACATAATAATGACTTTGCTGTTGTTTGTGGGCGAATTATTGCATTCATATGCAGAAAAGAATATTGTGATTTCCCATGTAAGAGTAGGTAGGTACATAGGTAGTAGTCTGATGTGCAAGTATAGGTACATACTAAGCACCTATACTTGATGGACATCAAACCCCGAAGAATTACGTCAGTACATCAACTGCTGATCTTTCTAAAATATATACCTACTTTTAGTCCTGAGGATGGCAACAGCCGAGTCCTTAGAAGAACGAGGGTTACCCAAAGACGACTTTACGACGACCTATGAGAAAACAGTATTTACCGAAAATACTGTAATGATACTACTACTCACACTTTGTTATCAAAATAGTTTATTATACCATTTATACCTAATGAAAAGTATGTTATTGCAATAGTAGTATAGGCTAAATATTACCAATAGGTATGATTATCTAAGAAGTGCATACAAAGGTAAATAATACCTTTCACAATGGGAAGTATCTCTCACTGATACTTATACGATTCTTCTAAGGAAACATTTCCATAATATTCTACAGTACAATAATAAGCAGGTAATATTATATTAATATAATACAGTACCATTGTGTAGTATCCTCCCACATTGTAAGTCATAATCGTATTCTCGTCTAGGAGAAGTACTTTTAATATATTTTACAAGAGGAAACAAAGGTAGTGATTTGAATTCATGAAGAATTGTAGAATAAACCACTCATTGTGAGACTCACTCAATATCTAAGGTTTCCGATTCTTTGTAAAGTTCGTATAATATGCCGCTTCTTCCCTTGCCATATATTTTATTAAGTGTAAGTAATATAAGCGTAAGCATTAGATGCTTACCTTCTTTGCTATGCAAAATTTTCGCCAGCATTGAATTATGGGATTCAGAATAGATTGAAATAGTGTAAAAAAAGTTTCACACTCGACCCAGCGAGGTCGACTAACACTGTTACGACATCAAAATGTTTTATTACTTGGATAGATATAGTACAGTGGGTTGGTACTGTGTTATTGTTTAATAGGCATAATATTATACTACCATTATTATTGTACAATCTCTGATTCCATGGAGGGTCATAGTACGAAGGATTATCTTCAAGAGTTCATCTTACATTGTAGCTTGCATACCCGCGAATGTGGTGTGTTCTCTTTAATGCTTGTGCACACAAAATCAGTTGCATGAAAAGCACACAGAACAAATCACACTGACCTATGCTAAAAATTAAACAATAGTAAAAGTATTGGTATAATTTTTGGTAAATTATATCAGTATATTAGGGTGTTAACCATCGTATTTGTTTATGTGTTTGCTGCATTTGACATAACAGAGAAACATTTTCAACATAGATGTACATACGTAATTTAATAATGTATTTTTTTTCCTCTGTGATTTCTTGTCACATGTTATATTTTCCTCTATCATCAGCGTGATTTCGTCTTGCGCATGTGATTCGTCTCCGAAACTGAAAAAATTGCAATATAATACAGCTATGTAAGTATAGGAGATGAGAGTGTAATTAGGAGGAGGGTCATAATCAGTTTTTATACTTTACATAACACCATAAGATTACATACGTTCAAACAAAAAGATATGTACCTACTCTGTACAGTGTTCACCCATTCTTTACCTACAGTTTGTATCTTCATTGGGTAGGTATACGTGGGTATACGTAGCAACTTCAGCTAGTATTGAGGTATGTAGGTATCTTCTATGATGTCATAAAATATATTTTGACAGAGCGCTGAATAAACTATTTAGGTAGTACATCCAGTGGCGAAGGGTGGATTTCTGCAGAAGGGAAGCCGGGGCTAACATTTCTTATTAGGTTACGTCAGATTATACCCTAATATACTTATCATTTTTTCCAAAAGGTAACTCGATGGAAATCGTGTTCTTAGGTAGTTTCGCCCCTGGTACATACTTAAACTTTCCTTGAATTAAATTTATGTCATGTAGTTAATTAGATCTGTGTTGAAAATAACGGTCACAGTTTGCGTTTTTGTGCACAGTCACTTGTGTTGCGTTAATACTTACTTTCCGTGTCCGGTCTAAAGTCTATCACTCCAGTTTAAACCGCGACTTTTCGCTTTGTCATTGGCCACAATCAGGTACCCAGGTGTACCAGCCATCAGTGAACACATCGGTAGGTAGGTGGCTGTCATTCTGGGTCACAGTCACAATCACTAGTAAGTTTTCATGTGCGGAGAGGTATCTCTACTTCTTGAGGTTCTTTTTACATCGAGTGACACCAACCTCTCAGTCTGATGAGGGTAGTCCACGCATGCGGTATAGGAGTTGTTCGCCCAGTCGTGTGCTCTCGTGGATTTCTAAATCAAAATTACTTCTAAGTAACGCATTAATAATCACTGTTATTTTTCACACATATACTGTCTAATACTACTCACTCTATTGTAGGATTATTTTCTTATGTGAATTACTTCATGCAATCTACCATGTGGACTATAAAGTTATATGGGTACTCATAAAGACTCATAAGTTGGCAAATCTAGAGAAATATAGGAGCGTGTATTAATCCATGGATATATGTGGATACCTAAGACAGTTCATATTGTATTTATATTGGTATGTAAAGAGTTAATGTATTTGAATATCTCTAAGTACTGTAGGTACCTGTACACGAACATAAAATATCTATACCTACATAGTACATACGTAAGTATTCTACGGGGATGTATTACAGAACAACATATTATTGTTTTCTTTATTAAATGTTATTATAATTAAGTTACTGAAAATCTCTAGCAGTGAATAGTTCAAAACAGAAAACAAAAAAAAAATGTGTGTTTCGTTATCGTAAAATCATACGGTGCCTACCTGAAATGTAGGCACCTTATGGAGACATATATTATGTGCATTATATATCTACTAGGTATACCATAATGCGTTTTGCATTATAGGTACGAGTATATACCTATTGGTCGTATCTGATATCCGATGTTGAGATGTTAGATGTAAGTTTTGTTAAACAGTTAACATGTGTTTATGTTTACTGATTACTATGTTATATTGTTATATATAGTACTAACCCCCGTTTTCACCAACTTTTACCTAAAAAGGAGACCCCTAAGAAATTTCCATACAAAAACAGAGATAATATTCTATTTTTTGACACGCAGGCCTACCAACTACACCCTAATTCCATACAAAATGCAACTCGCAACTCACCTACGTTAGGTGCCCAAATATCACTGCCCAGGCTAGGTGAGTTGCGTGTTGCATTTTGTATGGAATTAGGGTGGGTAGGCCTGCGTGTCAATAAATAGAATATTATCTCTGTTTTTGTATGGAAATTTCTTAGGGGTCTCCTTCTTAGGTAAAAGTTGGTGAAAACGGGGGTAAGTCTTCCTGCATAATACCTGACACGTGTTGTGCTAATCATGATTACTAATACAAGACGTATATAGGCAAGTACCTACCTACATAACGTATTTCTACAAGAAACAACAGTTCCTTCCACTTCTCGGACTGTGCTTAGTTAGGTAGATACCTATAGTCTATGCATGCGGTCTGCGGTGTTGCACGAAACGAGACCCGCGTAATATTATCATGTAGGCCCAGTCGTGACATTTAGCGATGATGACGTCTCCAAAGTGTTTGTCACCGAGACAAGCTGACCTCACGATAAGAGTGGGGTTACCATGGTGATGTTATTTTAATGTTAGGGCTTAGAAAATATATCGACGGCTTCGCACGAAAAAGCTTGTAAGTGTATAATTAGTAGTAGGTGTTATGTTGTGTCGATGCTTGTGTACAATTAGGTTTGTACATTTTCATTTCAAGTTAGTAGGTCACTAAAGTATTTTATTAGAAAAAAGCTACTAGGAATGACAAAAGCTTCCTAATGCAACTGACGATCAAAATTATACACGTACCTATCTATCACGAAAGTGAGTTTCCTCACCAGATAGCCTTGGATGAGAAACGAAAATGATCTTAATTAGGTGTAATATATTTACACGTGAGCTTAAAGTATTCAAATCTAAATAATAAAATCTATACCTAGGTATATTATTTAGGGTTAATCGTTCATATATATGTTCAGGTGAGTGCACTCACTAGGGTGAACATACATATGAACGTACATATGGTCATTTTTTATGCATTTTTTAGATTTTGCAGACGAAGAATCAATAAACGAAATAAATTATTGACTTGCGTGCTTTGATTACTATGCCGACTATAATTTTTCATACGTAATAGGTAGGTACTTCAGGAAGCGATGCGTTCATAAATATTTTAATGCTAGGACTGATCTAATTAAGTATAATAATTGTTTCAGTCAGTCAGCTGAGACGATATAGCAATAAACATAATACGTTGGATCATTTACATACTGGCTTGTAATTCTTTATGGACTTATTTGTTGGAAAATTACCGGGCCCCCCGTCCCATATTAGCCACGGTGGTCACTTGCCCAGGGCCCCGAAAACCAAATGACCCCCTAGGTCCTATGGTGGTTCACCAACTAATGACCGATATTATCCAATAATATATTATTTTCCAAAAAAACAAACGCGTCCAAAAAACTTGTGCAATTTGCTGTTCTTTACTTTATGCCATATATTCAATATTCATATCAAAATTTGAAATGCTCTCCCTGCGCTGGTATGCTCCATGAAATCTTAGGAAGTAGTGCTGAGCTTTATTAGGTACATGACAGCTTCAACTTTTAGATCCAGTCCACTACTGATCATAGTAAGAGGTGCCCCATCATCATCAAGTGCCCAGGGCCTCCAATTGGTTAAAGACGGCCCTGAAAATTATTACTCCTCCATTTTAAAGTATTATGTTGATTATTCTGGATGTGAGTACAGTGTCCATATAAGAAGAAGTACTCATTAAGTACTATTACATACTTACTTTATGACAGCATTCCGTACAAAAGTTTAATTAATCGTGAATACATATTCATAGTGGCAGGTGTGAAATAATTACACATGTCCACAAACTACATAGATAGGGTATTCATTTGTATAAGTAATTGTAATCCCTTTTCACACTGTCCTATCACTAGTTGTAAAATAAATACCTAAATATGAGTATTTTACTTTATGGGTGCATTTTTGTTCACAACATAGCATATAGTATACCTAATATAGGCTATCAAGATTACTTGTTTGGAGTACGTGGCCTATTTATTGCTTCAACGAAAAACTTTAGAACATAAAAAAGTAAAAAATCGTAAGTTGAAATACCTATTTAAATTTATTCGTGTTTACTTCTCTCTCTGTCCATTGTTATCGGGTTTTGGTGGGAGAATCGCGTAAATTATAATATATACATCAAGTAAAAAGGTTGAAAATGACTAATAAAATAAATACATAAATAAATAAGCATTTAGAAACCTATGTACTTTCTCTTCGTAAGACCCCATCTTTTTCTCGGATATCGTCCTCTGCCACTCTCCGTCGTTGCGAGAATTCAATTAGAGGATTCTGTATCATATTGACGTGTTTTTTATATCGTCGCATCCATAATTAGTGAATACCCATGATTAGTCAGATAAATAAATAAGTAAATGTAATTAATAGCATACAATATAGGATGGAGCGTAAAATATCCAAGCAGGTACTTTCATACTTAGTGCTATTTGTCTACACTTGTATATTTAAGCAGGTAGGTGAGTGTTAAACACTGGCAGATACTAACCATCTACTTTGGTTATGTTCCATTACAATATTTTAGTCTCTCAATGTATTACACATATTGGTTCCTAGGTACATATGTTTATTGTTTATAGGTTGGATAGAATATTCACAAACATAAGAGCATTGTTGGCATGCCTACTAGTTAACATCAGATCCGTTACTGGTACTAGTCCCATTCTACATAATATAACCCTTGATGGTTATCGGAATCATTCACTAATTTCGCATTGAGTTCTGCTGCTTAAATTTCTATAACACATTGTTCTGTGAACGAGACCAGCTCCACATGATTAGGTATGTAATATGTTCAAGTACGTATCTATACGTTCATATAAAGTTGCTAGACCCAATATGAAATTGTAATAAAACCACAGTGGTATGTGTAATGTATGCCTATGCACTATGCAAGGTACGTATAACGCGATGTTACTTACAAAGGGTTAAAGGCAAAATGTTAATGGATGGACATGGCGTTGTAGTATATCTACTTAACATTGGCAAAAGAGAGTAGTTTCGCTTTGCAGCAGACCAGTTTCTCTATATGGACTTAAACAGACAGTACAACCTTCCAAAGACGTGGGAAGATGGTACGTTAATATTGCGATATACCAAATATATTTGGATTATATTTATACTACATAAATATTACAAGATACATAGTATGTATCTATTCTCCGATAGGTCTTTCTCTCTAACGTTATGAGCACGTTTTGCCCGTTAACCCGCAATATAATACCATATACTTCTGACGGTATTTTTATAGTTAAATCCAAATGATATACTGTGGTTTAAACTGTAACTGCAATAGAGTAATCAGTAGCAGTACGTATTTTGTCAGACTTCTCCAATATCACATCACCTCCACCTATTTCAGTTTTTTGTAATTTTTATTACCGCTGCGATTTTTTTTCTAGTTAGCCCATATTGCTCAATACGGTGAGTAGGTGATTGGCGCAGTTGGTTGAAGCAGTAGTCTCTCAAGCGGGAGGTGCTAGTGCGAGGTGTCTTGGAAAGTATATCATAAGAGATTCTTAAAAAAATCGCTTTAATTAGATACCATCATCCTTCAAAATTTCGTGTAGATGTAGTAATGTATTATTAGGTATAATTATTACTTACACTATTTTCACTATGCAAAAGGGTATAAAGAGTTCTGTGTTATACCTACTTACCTACATAAGTACCTAACTACTTTCATACAAAAAAGTAATCATTTGATGTATTTTCAAAAGTATCTTGTAATAATAAAGCAAAATGTGCACAGATTAAAGTAGATATACCTACATTACATATAGGTAGTATATGTATCTAGTATGTTTTATTCACTGCGGTTGGTGGCAATGTAATCCATTAAAGAAATTGAACGATATGATACCTCCATCAGGTTCTAACTTCCTCTGCGTTGAATTTTGCCATTTATTTGTACAAACATTATACTATGAGGAACGTACCTAGATAGGATAAAAATATTAAAGTTCATTATATTAATAGATTGTGAGATAGCCATAGGGATAAATGGAATGTTTAATCTATAGGTAGGTACTATAGGTGCATACCTACCAGGGCGAAGGGTGGATTTCTGCAGAAGGGAAGCCGGGGCTAACATTTCTCATGGGATTACGTCAGATTAGTCACTATTATACCAATCATTTTTTTTCCAAATGGTAACTCGATGGGAATCATGTTCCTAGGTAGCTTCGAGCCTGGTACATACCTTCCTATAGAGTAGATACATATAACGTAGGTACAGGCCACATATTATGAAATTAAATTATCGCATACGAAACCACAAGAAATAATTCATTATGTACGAGTACATTATCGATGAAAATATGTGTTTTCTACCCAGAATTAATCGAAGTACCTACCTACCAGGCGCGAAGCTACCTAAGAGCATCATTCTCATCGAGTTACTTTTTGGAAAAAATGATGGGTATACTAGTGTCTAATCTGACGTAATCCTATAAAAAATGTTAGCCCCGGCTTCCCTTCTGCGGAAATTTACCCTTCGCCACTGCTACCTACTCTGAACTCATGATAGGTATAAGTTAACCGGGTCTCAATCAACCTGAAAACATGGATATTTTTGCAATATCCTTCTGCCTACTTAGGTACGTATATTTTTTATTTCATAAAATCCTATTGGAAAGCCACATAGGTAATTATTTAGTTTTTTCATTCAGTACGCCTATCATCAAGTCTAGTGCAGGTCATCAATACCGAGATTGAAACTCAGATTTTCCACTAATCTGTCTTATTTTTCACAGTGTATAGGTAGCGACATGTACGTATTAGCTATGATACCTATACTTTATATGTATTCAAGTAGGCGTACTAGGTATATAGGTACCTAGTGAGCTATCTCATACAATACGCCATATACCTACAAGTACTTACAGTTAGAAGGACTTATGGTAAAGCTTTGTTTTAATATCAAATAATAGTTGTTAAAATTTCTATCTAACCAAAATGTCCTGACTGAGAGAAGTGAAATTTTGAAGACAGATAGGTTTCAATACAAAACCTTCCACTAATAAGAAGGGATTTTTGGAAATTCCGCCCCTAAGTTGGGTGAAAAATAGGGTTGAAAGTTTTTTAGAGTATACGAATATCTCAGAAACCAGACGTGGTACGAACTTGAGATTTGGCACATATACCTATTCTCCTATCAAAATTAGTAATATGTTTGGCAATTTTTCCAAATTTTTATTAAAAGGGATGAAAATGGTCTTGATGAAAAGGAATGGTTTTTTAATGTCTCTAAATAAGGTTGAAACATTTTTTTCCTGTATAGGTACAATGTAGGTACATAGGTATATATACGTGTTAAGTTTGGTATGGTGAAATACTGCATCCAGCTAAACACCGCCTACGAGTAAGAAAAAATTGAGTCCCAACGCCATTGTTTCGTCATAAATAGCTACCCGGGCAACGCCGGGCAATATAGCTAGTCCAAACGTATAATAATAATTTGGGCCTCTTTGAAGTGTTTGTCGATTTATATGTAGTAGGTATATCTACGGTCATTATATGATGAAATTTGGGAACATTTTATGTCCATTCTGGGATAAGTGTTGAGCACAATATGCCATTATCGAGTCAAAGGAATGAAAATGGCGACCGAAAATTATTCTATCCGAACCGTACTTGTGATAAGGGTTTTTAAAACTTTATGTTTGAGTATCATGCAAAAGCCGTGAGACCTTAAAAGTTAATGGAGGTTCTCCCCGCACGCTTAATACGAATATTTTATATCAAACTTATTGTTTATTTTATCTGTCTGTATTTTATCAATAAAATATTATGGTCAGGATTATTCACAAAGAGATATTACGAATGAATATACTATATTAAATATGGGATGAATTTAAATTTCTGCATTTAATCCCAGAATTGTGAAATATTAAATGCTACTAGTACCCAATCTTTCGAGGGTCATATATACCCGGCATAGATTTTGAAAATTTGGGAAAATTTTCAAAATTAATTAAATGAAAAAAAATCATTCCTGCAATGATGTTACACGCTTCACTTTTGTATCGTTCACAGGTATAATAAATCAGGGGATTCCCATGTCCCTATAAAATGCGCGTACGACAGTAGTAGGTATTAGGTATATGATGATCGATACGCTTCTTATTACCATTCACTTCTGGTTAGGAAATTATTCCGTAAAATATCTATTATTGGCTCTCCAATATTTTTCGGCTGTTTCGCCATGTATATCATCAGACTTTAACTCTTAACAATTTCATATTTCAGGACATTTGTTTACAGTAGGTATGTGGTATAATATCCTAAATTACTAGGCATATAAAGGAATGTTTGTATAAGCAGTATATCCGATACGGGGTATTTATGTAGGTACCTAAATTCTATGGAAATTGGAGATGTAACTAAATTATTTTAGGTATTGGAACTGGAATTTTTTTATGCAAAGCTTTTCGTCGTATTATCTTCATTATCTATTATTTTTGTCATATTTTATTATCATTATTATTATATTATGAGGCTTTTGAGGTCTCTCATTAATTTTTCAAAAGACTCTTCTCTTTGTACATAACATACTATCAGATCTCATCCCCAAATTATTTTAATATCAAATGCGAATATTCAGATCAAAGATCAAGGAAGATGATAATTGTACCTGAATGTAGACAGAATAGAAGTATATAGGTACACTCGTCTTGTGTAAAATTGTTAGCTTTGAAATCTAACTTTATAATAGATATAAATTACACAGCCTGTGAGTATAGGTAGTCATATAATATTATTGTTATATGGCTCTTTGTAACATTGTTCAAGCAATGCCTAATGAGAAGTACCTATGCTATGGATGTCATTATTTATTAATTACAAAATGTTTGATTATCGGAATTATGAGTGGGTATGGTTTTAACAAGATGGCGAGGATAGTATTCTCCATTACACTGTCAATTTATGAAAGATACCAATAATTTACAACTACCCGACCTTTTGTAGGTAAAATGTAAATCCCTCTGTTTACCGGACTAGTAGTAGATACCTACATGCATGTTCTCAGTAAGCGGACTTTTACCTACTACGTATTTGGGGAACAATTATAAGTCAACCTCATTTTATTTATGTCCGAATAATACGAGGGGCGTTCGTAAAATAAGGTTCCCTGTTTGCCACAGGCGCGCGGATCGCTATTACGTGCGATCCGGCAACACTGGATCGTAGCTTGGTCTTTCCCCTCCACATCCCCACCAGGCCGAACTTGCTGCGACGCTCAGTATCGGTTTGGCAGCCGTAAAGAGTGGAGCTGCCGATTTCATCGCCCGCCAGGTATGAAGTTCGCTCCGTGATTCGTTTTTTGTGTGCCAAAGGCCATCCTGCGACGAAAATTCATTCTGAACTCACAGAAGTCTGCATGAATGTTGAAATGTTATGCAATTGGTGCAAAGAATTCAAATAATGGCGCACAGGCGTCTATGACGAACAGTGGTCCGGACGGCCATCGGTCAGAGACGAAACGATAGCGAAAGTGGACCGCTGTTCGTCATAGACGCCTGTGCGCCCTTATTTGAATTCTTTGCACCACTTGTGCACCATTTCAACATTCATGCACACTTCTGTCAGTTGAGAATGAATTTCCGTCGCCGGATGGCCTTTGGCACACAAAAAGACGAATCACGGAGCGTACTTTATACCTGGCTGGTGATGAAATCGGCAGCTCCATTCTTTACGGCTGCCAAACCAACACTGAGCGTCGCAGCGAGTTCGAACGGGTGGGGATGTGGAGAGGAAAGACCGAGCTACGATCCAGTGTTGCCGGATCGCACGTAACAGCGATCCGCGCGCCTGTGGCAAACAGGGAACCTTATTTTACGAACGCCCCTCGTATATCAAGTACCTAACACAAACTCGACCAAGAGTCTCTTCAAATACAACGACATGTTGCGTTATGCACAGTCGGTGGGTCACAATCTGGGAAGACTTCTGAACAAACGTCCTAACGCTCCGATTTCTGTTACCTGGGGTTAACATTTTATACGGCGATAGACATTATTATACCCATTATGTTCCCACCTTGGATCAAAAGGTAACTCTACAGGCATCGTATTCTTAGGTATCTTCGCGCTCGATACATAGTGAAGTGATCAGACCTGCTAGGAGTTGGCGCTGGTCCAATCTACTTGCTGAGCGAGAAAAGAATAATATCAGAAGGTTTTGCCCCAAATCTACGGGTTGTCAATTGAATAGTGGCGATTGAATTTGCCCAGAGTCTGGAACGGATGTTCACCAGAGATCTTCAATCTTCCCAAGTACTGGGGTACAGAATATGATAATGAGGGATGAATAGAGTGATGAAAAACCTTACCACATTAAATCAAATACTGTTTTATACTTGATTCTATATTAGAAACGAAAAGTTCACAATAATAAAGATACAATAATTTACGTTATGAATTCGCGGAATAAAAAGTGCGCAAGTTGAAATGACTTCACATAGCTGGCGGTCGGCATCAGAATGGGTTGTGAGAAAACAGTATCGTTCGCCTCGCACTATTGTGACGTCGTCTCAGCTGGTTAGTGTTGCCAAGTTTAGGCTTGCCACAGATGTTTCCAAATGTTTCCTTCTGGACTATATCAGTCCTAACCATTGAAGTTCTAATGAGTTGAAATATGAAATATCATACCTACTATCACTCCTAAATAATTAATCCTTTTTTACTCTACTTTGTGTAATATTATATTATTTGTGCACAAAGACCGACCCTTCGTATGGCCTATGTTAAATATTATAAAAGTTAGGTATTAAGGATTACGTTGCTTGTTTGGGTTGAGCCTTGTATGGTTTTAATGATAGCTACTTACTTATTTATTATCATCAAATATACTAGTGGGTCCCGTGAATAGTATAACGGAATTTGGCATTTTTGCCAAATTCTGGCATGCAAATACTACCACTCTCCAACGCCCTTCAAAGTTCTTCGAAGGAACTTTTAAGGAACCACAATTTATGTTTATTTATTAATTTTCATTATTTTTACGCCTTAAATAACATTGCAAATTAGATATTTTAATAAAATTACATAGGTAATTTTATTAAATTACCCTTCCACTCCAAACAACAGCACATATAATACATATGTTTTTACAGCTTATGCTCAACCGTAGTTCTAATGCTGGCGCTACATGCTTGCCAAGCTTCCACGACTGTTCACGACCTCCGAGCGTGTGGATGGGCGTTCGCCTTGTCTCGTGAAGGAACTTGAATACTTCGACTGAGTGTTCACGGTACTTCAAAGATCAAAGGAAGCTTGCGGCAAAAAACTTGCGAAGCTTCCACACGTTCGTGCGAACTTAGTAACGTTTGTGCATTAGCAGGGGAAAGACGGACGTCTCGTATTATTGTTGTAATAGAAATAGCTGCATTTTACCTCGCTGTTATCAGTAAACATGAAGAGAGTTTTCAGGGTAAATTTTATTTAAAAATATATCTAGTGAAATGTTTAAACAAAAAAGGTGTAACCATTTTCAGCCTAAACAATTCACTACATTTTAAATAAAGTTATTTAAACATTTCTAGCTTAAACACTTCACGGTGTTTTTAAATGTTTTTTTTTGTTGAAAACATTCGTTATGTTTACTGTTTCCAACAAGGTAGAGTGTGACTCATAAATTTAAAGAATAATTGTTTAAATTTGGTTGTGAATGAAACAAGGTGAACTTTCTCAATGCATTTTCGATTCTCGTAATGTACGAGTAAAACAACACAAAAATATGTTTTTTGGACTTTGACAGCTCCGTTCCCATTTATTTTAGAGAAAAATTTAATATGCCTTTGTAGGAAATTTTATGTACTTTCATTCTGCTAAAAATATAACCTACAAAAAGTTGATAGTTGTCAAGTTCATATGCAGAATTCGCCAGAATATGGAAATTTTCGCCATTTTTCCCATTATTTGCCACGTTCCGTCAAAAAATTTTGTTGGCATTCAGCACCCCAAAAAACGTATAGCATGAAAGAAATCCAGACTACCCCACAACTCTCCATCGAGAAACTGCATTGAGTTTAATTTGACTGGATCAAAAGTATACAATTAGCGTCATAGTAAAAGAATAAGGAAACTAAAAGAAGTATATATGTAAGTATAAGTACCTACATAAAGCATTTACACAATGCATATCACACACGCAGAGAGAAAATAACAGAACAAAAGTAAAAATATATAGGTATATAAAGGTAAGAAGGTATTTTATGATTATTATCGAATTTTAATTATAAAACGAAAAAATAATAAAAATATGAGATACACACTTGAAACTACATAAAAATCATATTACATGAATGAAGTTATAACAATATAATAATTAAATATTAAACTGGTACGGTTTCTATGAATTTTTAACATCCACCATCTCTTTCGCCATATTTTTCGTTTTATTTTAATTTTATTTTTATTTTTACAATAAAGATACGCTAAGCTGAAAGTTATAGCCGACACAATCCAGACGTCCGTCATGCTCGCTTCTCCATAACATACAAGCGCGGTCACGAGCGTGTGGATGGTTCTACAAGTTTACCGAGCATCCGTGAATGATTGGTGCTCGTGAACAGACGTTGAGACTCGGCAAGCATGTGGCGCCAGCATTAGCTACATAGGAGTTTTGCATTTTGTGGAAGGTCGACCTTGTCATCGCAATTTAAAAGCCCAAATATTGCCAAATGAGAAACCTGTTCGACTGCACCACTGCTCATAGTGAGGCTTATTCTGACGCGTTTGACTTTATGGATTAGTTTATTTTGATCTGCCCTCCAGCACCATGAAAAAGCAATAATGAAATTTTCCATTATTTTTCAAATATGAGCTTTTATTTTACTTTGTTATTGAAATAATCATAGTTTTTCAAAATAAATAAATCGATTTTATCATTATCTTTTTCACATATACGTATTTAATCTTTTAAAACAATGGTGCAAGAAAATCCAATGCTC
The DNA here is from genome assembly GCA_963576895.1 of Ceraclea dissimilis. Classification (NCBI taxonomy): domain Eukaryota; kingdom Metazoa; phylum Arthropoda; class Insecta; order Trichoptera; family Leptoceridae; genus Ceraclea; species Ceraclea dissimilis. The sequence continues at coordinate 6,865,656 of OY756360.1, forward strand.
CCCCCCCCCCCCCCCCCCCACTTTGTATCCACGCCGCCGGCGTGGCGCCGCCGCCGGCTTTTTTGCAGCCGGCGCACATGTCTAATTCCAATATGTACTAATGTACATTTGGCCTTGCGCCGTGTATTATTTAAAATAAAATAAATAAAAATAAAATATTTCGTTTTGTGCTACATTTTTAACTACTAGGTACATAAAAATGTTGTTTCACTTATCATTAGCTTATATCTACCTTGTCGTGGAGAACGAAATGTAAATGTACATACCTACTCGTAATATGATTCAAATGGGAGCTACTTACCAAATTGATGTTAACTATTAAAATATGTATACCTATCAGTAATGATGCATTTATAGTGGTTCCCGGAGAAAAACCCATAAGAATATTGATCAAAATGTATAAACTCCAAAACAGACAAAAACCCTTAGGAAATTTGCTCAAGGATTTTAAAAGCCCAAACTTTCTAGTTGGATTCCAGTAAATGAATTATTATTTTATGAGTCGACTATTTTATTGTCTATCATATTTTAGATCCCTTTATTTATTTGCTTATTTTCTAATCTATGCTAGTTTCTAACACGCTGGACGAAATCAGATACAATTAATTTTATTTTCAAAAACCTCAATTAGATTTGAGATTTTGTTCCTTGAGCAAATTTCATAAGGGCTTTCGTCTTTTTTGTGATTTATTCATGGTGAGCAATATTCTCATGGGCGGTCACGAGTTATAGTATAGGCAGCGTAGTATTTATTTATTTATCAACATAAACGGCGTAAGCCTTTAATAATGTTATTACAATAAAATAATAGATCACACGCGTACATGACATCAACAAAAAATATGCGAAAACAATAAGTCAAATCAACCTAGGCAATCTTCAATCAACAACTACACAATATAGTGCAGGGGACCAATACATACATAATTATACATTATACAATCCAAATACTATGTAATATGTACACGACACTTGAATTTTAATACTTAATGGTTAATGGTCATGTATAATAATAATCATGTTAATGTTCACTTGTGTGAGTATTCAATGTGCAGTATGCGTCCGTGGTTCATGTCGTAAACAAATGACTATTTAGTTCATGGTATTCAAAATTAATGTAAATGATAAACACGATACAGTAGTTGTATTAGTACATACAAAGTACCAGGGATAATCGGCTCCCATGAAGTAGTGTTAAGCTCATCTAATATAATATATTAATATGTACCCACGGTGCTGCATACTCGTAGATACATAGTAGAATATTAACATCATTATACAGCATATAGTAGTATCGTAAATTGGGTGCCATGTGTTTTAATGGAATCTAAATCGATTATAGTATAACATGGACATTTTTGTAATCGTTGATTTATAAACACATAACTTGTCGACCAGTGAGTGGCTCAGCATTAAACTGGCTCTAACTATTCATTGTTTCAAAAGTAAACTGAGACATCATTTCCTTAAATAGTCCATCTAGCTGACAATTTCGTGTTTCCTTCCATTCCATGTCCTTCATCCCATCCACCTATTTATTTATGTATTTATTTATAGTTTTGACGGCCACAAGGCCTTTGGAAAGTTACAATACAAATATCAATACATAATAAAGGTACACAGGTTTATATATGTATGTACTGTACACATATTTGTGTACTATGTATGTACTGTATGACACAACAACCATAACTTATTTAAAAAATAACCAAAAAAATATTTGAAACATGTTATACATAATAGGATATATTTTTTTTAATTAAAGGCAATCCACCCGTCAACGAGTGATTTATGTACATAATAGGATAAGAAACATAGGAAAATGGTGTGAATGCTTAAGTGGAGATGAGGAAAAATCGCTTAACACTAAACCAATAAGCTAAATCACCAGATTGTGTGCAGATGACTGTATGATGTATGGTGATATCATGTGTATTAGATTTATGAAAATCTTCGGAATAAAGACTCGTAGTAGATAATACTATTATGACACAGTTTCCATATATACGATGCCGCACTGGTTACACGACGGACAACTTTACTAATATCAAGGAAAGTATATTGTTTCTTCGACCACCGCCTGTCTTACCCATCCTCTACTGTTTTGCTAACTTTTTTCTTTCACCGCAAACTTTAGAAGACCGTCTCGGGATTCTGTAGAGATATTTTAATCAGTTAGTACTTTTGTGACATCAGCTTTGGAAACATAATATACTCGTATACTATTATGTTCACTACTACTACAGTTTTACAGGGCGCGCTTTACGTCTTTTCTCGTCTTTCCCAACCCTTTACCGTCATTATCGAATGGTCTATATAGTTTTGCGGGTTTTATTTGTTTTGAAGTACCTACCTACCTCTATTTAACGTAAAATCTAGCAATTCACAACTAAAGAGTATACTGGCATGGCGAGACCTTAACCCTTAACCTAGCTAGCATGGGCGTCGCCAGCCTCGGAAATACGAGGCGGGTGGGGGGGGAGACAAAGTTTTTTTTATAAGTATTATAGCAAAAAAAATGGAAAAAGCGCCGCAGGCGAATTTATTTTATGAGGCATAGTAAGATGGAGGTCATCTTGTGGTTTGTTTATTTGAAAATGCAGGTATATATATGTAGGTATATATAATAGGTATAAATATAAAATGTAGGTATATATAATAGGTATATTATGCTTTGCACAATAATATGCATGAAAAATGGTTTACATAAAAAAGTTTTCAAAAATAGCACCACACTACCACAGGCAATTTTTTTGTGAAACTGATGAATTTTCATACTAATTTTAGACAGTTTATGATATGATGAGAAAATGTGTGGTAGTAATATGATTTTTTGTGAGGTTTTATCATTTAGTATGACAAAAAGTATATCTATTCCAATTTCCAATCTCTAGGGGACTGCCCATGCTAGCTGGGTATTACTACACTTCTATGTGGCCGATTTGTGTCATTTTTCCACACATTTTGTGCTTCAGTCTTTACGCTAAATGTTAAAAATATTCGTATGTAAAAACTTCATGAAATGAACGATAAATCATACCTCCATTGAATTATATCGTTTACAAAACTGGTAGTAGTATGTCCTAGTAGTAAATGCTCCCTTGTAAATAAATAAATATATTACATACCCAAAGTTAACACGCCGTAAATTTTAACGATATTTTAACTCTCACAATACTCTGTCTACGTGTCACCCGTATTCGTTGACTTCGGTGGTAATATTGCCAACAAAATAATTTATAAATCAAATCATTTCGTAAAAAAAAACTTACAATATGAAACTTGAAATTATGAAAGTAGTTGGCTGTTGGTTGGAACGCGGGTCTTACAAGCTAGACGTACCGGGTTCAAGTCCCGGCGGCGAAGTGCATGGAATATTTCATACTAACTTGAATTACGTACCTATAGATTGTTGCGATATCTCGAATTTGGGTGTTAATTCTAGGTCAAGCACTAGTAACAACATACAGAAACAACAAAATTATCCGAACTTTTACATACTCGTATAAGCATATTCCTACGATCCAAAGTACATTCTACACGGTGTACCTACTCTACGGCGTAAAGGTTGTATGCTGTAATGCCGAAGAGTGTAATATTTTAATAAAATAAAATGAGAATCGTTATAATTTTCTATAATACATTACAATTAATAATTATCTTTATCTTACTCAATTTATGCAAGAAGATTTATCCTTGATAATAACAAAGACCATTTTTATATCGTCCTTTTGAGGATAATCCTCATGGATGCACATTAATTAACGAAATGCGAATGAGTTGTATTCAGTTTGTACTGTGCACATACTACTAATAAAATAATATAGATGTAGCAATTTATAAAGGTATTGTGGGGTTGGTTTATTGAGTAAATAGTCGTGTGTTTATCAACGAACATGTATTAGTAAATGTACGTCCATTTTGCAGTCATACACCCATCGCTGCATCATGACTGCATCAACATTGGTTGCACATATTACATACCTAGCCTGATGCTCGCTTAATCGTTGTCAAGAATTTTTATTCGCTGTTTATTAAAAAATCCAGCTGAACGTAATTTCCGAAATGTGACGTGTGAATAGCGAAGTTCATTAGGTACAAAATAAGCACTAAATAATAATTGAATTTTAAATGTTTCCATACATTCATCGTAGTTCATGACACTGAAGGTTTCCTATGGATGCCTTAGAGGAGTGTTGCATGCCAAGGACAATGATTTCTTCGGGAAAGACAAGGTCGATGGAAATTTTGTCTTGCTATATTCGGTTGATAACAGAATTTATGCAAACAAATCTATAATAATAGGTTAGGTACCCGCACATACTACATATTATGTTAGAATGCCTTGAGTCTACTGTGAAAACTACACAACAATAAAATAGGATTTAAACAGTTTTTTACAACCTTTGAAACTGACCTGGAAAAACAGGTGAAATATAAAAATAAGAAAATACTTATTCGATTTTCTTACATCCTAATGTATCCAAGTACCAACAAAGATTGCGCCTATTCTATCAACTGATATTTTATTCTACATTCTCACCAAACAATAAATATGAATTGTTTTCACCTCCCTTAATTTACATATTGTATACCTGTATTTTCCTGATTTTTATTTGTGTACAAAATTCTGTTACTTTGTAATACCAAAATATTATTAATGCTTTTGCTTTACTTACGCACCGTGACAGCTTCGATAAAATAACGCCAAACGAAATTGTGTCTAACACATGAAAAAATGACAAAAAATGTATGGCCTCATTCTACAATCCGGAGACCCCACAGGGAATACCATATTGCAGTGAAGAGTGAAATAGGCTGCCTAGTAGATGACGTGTTGTAATGATAATATAGACAGTTGTACCTAATAATCATTAAACCTTCTCACATCAATTATTATTTTATAGCGGGTACTAATTGCTCTTATTTTGTGGCCACCGTTACCTTCTAATATGAAATGAACATTCCTGTATTGTGCGCCATCTAGGTTTTTTAACAGTATTCTAACAAATTGGGATTATGCCTACTGTATAATTCTCATCGGACTACTTCAAAATTATATTCAAATACGGAGTAGGATGGTTCCATTCATCCAATTATATCTGCGACTAAATAGTATGTCTATACTAATTCAGGAATTGTTTTTATTTTGCTGCTGTATGTTCTCCTGGGAATGCTAAGAACGAATGGGAAACTCATTCTCTCTACACGACTGCCATCGTTGGCGTATGTGTTTTATGATTCGAATGTTAATAAAAAGCTTTTATGACATTATTCACGCATGTATCATTTGACTTTTACGATACAACATTGTCGAATCTCTAAATATGTTTTTTCGTTCGTTGGTTGATATTCTTATTTTTAGTCATCCGGTTGTACCTTACATAGGTTCGTTCTTTTACACCAATGTTTCCCAAAGTCGTCAATATCGACTCCTAGGCGTCAGTTTCGAATTTCAAGGAATCCATGTCAACGAAATCAAAAATTGAACCCACAAAAATGGAGCCCATTTTAGCAGGTTCGCAGGTTGTAATCGAAATCTTACGTAATACTTACAATAGGAATAGACTACAAATTACCTATGGTGTGAAATAATTTAAAACATAAACGTTTAAGAAACGTGATGAAGATTTGGAATTAAATTTGTAGGCTAGGTACATGGTTCCAACGTTTGTAACTAATTGTAAGACATGTGACATTTGCACATTTTTGATACCTATACTAGTACAAATAATATATAGTCTAGTCATATGGTGTTTTCGCGGAGAAAAAAACACAGTAGTCTACTTCCGTTTCATACTTTACGTATTTGGGGGCGCTGAATTCGAATTTCAACTTTGCCACCTCGTAAATGTGATGCGTTCTGAGATATTCGAGAAAAACTCAGAAGAAAACGTTCTTTTTAGAGACTTTCGCTCATAACTCGAAAAGTATACATTTTAGAGAAAAGAATCTCGAGACAAGAATAAACTAGAGTAAATTTCCTACAAATAGAGATGATATTGTGTCGAAGTGACGAACTACGACTATGTATACGTTACACACATACCATAGTCGTAGTTCGTATTATCAACGCTTAATTAATATACGATTTTATACCAAATTTCGATGCATTTTAACAGCGAACCAGTTCGCCTGAGCGAAAACGCAAGAGACATAATTTGTAGGAAATTTAATGAATTTTCACATTTTGTTTCTTAAAAATGTTTAGTTTCTTATTTGCAGGCGGTAAACTAAAATAAGTAGAGATTTTAGAATATTTTCGAGATATGGAAAATTTTTAACGGACTCTGGCTGCTGAATCGTCTATTTGACTAAAAAAAGTTATTAAGGTAGTTCATAGATAATAAAATGTACTTTATTTTTGTCTTAGTATAATTGTCCCTATTGTTTTTAATTTTCACATTATAGACAAAAAACTGGAGAATGAGCTTTTGTTTCTAAGGAATTCTCAAATTTCTACCAATCCATCGCTATTCAGGGGTAGCAAACATTTAAATATAAAAATTTCAGCCTTGTGTTTATAGCATCAAGGAAGTTTAGTAGATTTTTTTATTTTTTTTAATGTTATATATCCATTTTAAATAATGAAGAATTTGCTTCTAATGTACTATAGTGAACTTCAATGCGCTCTAACGTAATAGAGGTTAGTCTGTCTCAGAAACCTTCTTAGCACTAATTGTAGAAAATATAGTGTACTTTATTTATGTACAACAATTTTTTCCAAAAAAGTCTATATATTTTGGGTTATAGTCAATAAATTAAAAGAGAATTTTTTTTTTTTTAAAAGAGTGGTATTTATGCCCTTTTTTAGCGCATAGTAGCGCGTAAGCGGTTTATTTCAGAAAAATGAATATTATCGCTATTTGTAGGAAATTTACTCTAGTTTATTCTTGTCTCGAGATTCTTTTCTCTAAAATGTATACTTTTCGAGCTATGAGCGAAAGTCTCTAAAAAGAACGTTTTCTTCTGAGTTTTTCTCGAATATCTCAGAACGCATCACATTTACGAGGTGGCAAAGTTGAAATTCGAATTCAGCGCCACCAAATACGTAAAGTATGAAAGGGAAGTAGACTACTGTATTTTTTTCCTGAAAATGACATTAAATTTGCTCTCGTTACTGCACTAATAGTGTTCTCACAAATCGGGAGCGAAAAAGTTAGAAAGGCCTAGGTACGTAAAACAGACTGTATCCTCGATTGGCATTTTCATTCTCTTCAGACAGTAAGCTCTTTCATACCTATGTAACAATTAGGCCATAGCAAAATATTAATCCGAGTAGTAAAAAAGTGTGTACTTACCTAAATCCCTCTTATCCCTCAACATTGGTGCTTCTAGTACTTATACTAGTTGGTATACTAAATATTCATAGTACCAAAACTCGGAGAGATGAACTCGTACGTAGTTTAAAAGTATAATCTCACAGACGTAATTAGTTATACAGTAGGTATTATTTTCAATATTATATACATTTGCCTGTTGCTGGTGCCCACTGTGTTAAATAATAAATTATTATTGGGTATGCCGAATCAACGTTATGAATCACAGATAGTTGTAATGATATGTAATAAGTAGATTACGATTAGTGTAAAAAATATACTCGTACATCTACCGCAGGTAATTACCATTACAATTACCTCATCAAACCGAATGTTAGATGTGTGTGAGGATTCTATACTACCTATTTGGATGATATTAATTAGCCTATACCTACTAGGTCAGGGACGTGGAAATTGCGGCCCGCCATCGATACCAACAAGTAGTATTTAATTTGGCCCGCATCAGAGTTTTTGCGTGTTGTTTCAATTTTTGGACAATAATTCACTCCTTTTACATAAAAAAATTCGTCTGCGGTGATATTTTCTTATCTTCATTCCATCTGGATACTTATATCAAAATTAAGTTTCATCCCAGCTAACATCGTAGTTGACGACGCACGTGGTTGTTACTTACTGTTTTTGATCCAGAGGTCAAATCCCCCCCGCCTTTCCTTCAAGTGAATGCCTGGCTACGGCCTTGCCCGCATAAATGCTGTAATTTCTTGATATGGCCCTTCTCGCAAATTCTATTAGCCCATACCTGTACTAGATGTATCACCTTACCTGTAGGAATTTAATTTTATCGCCTTCACCGTGTACCTAAGTAATTTGTTTTTCACAGTCAATATAATCGCAATAATGTAGGTACCTATATGTAAAGGTGAACAATGTTAGTTAGTGTTTATAATATATGCTTGGTTCGGTACAAGAGTTCAACATAAGTTATTTACGAAAAACAAATAACTTCTACCGACAACACGGAAGGTTTTGCAGAAGTACTCGTATAATATGTGTTACATAATGAATGGATCGTTAAAAGTAATACGAACTCATTGCCGTCTTTATCTTGAAATATTAATTGGTCGTACTTAATTTCGTTTTCGAGTAAAAACAATGGATAGATTCGTGTTTTGTTAATGTGCAGTGAAACATTTTGTTATACGTTTGATTTAGTTAAGACTTTAATTAACCAAAAAATACTAATACTGTCTAATTGTCTAAATTTATTATACGTAGAGTCACGTGGGGTAACCGTACGCAGAGGGTAAGTGTACGCAGTGAAGTTTGTGTGAAAGCAGTGACTGTTGTTGGAGTGTTTTCACATGAAAATTGTCGCGCTTCGCGGTTGCTCGAAGTTGGGCGTGTATTCTGTGTTCTGCGCATTGAAAGCAAAAATTGACAGAAAAAATATTTTTTTCTCGTGTTTTCTTATTTTTTATTCAAATAATTCATTCATGTAGTCTCTCATAGTCTCTTATCTAAGAGCCTAGTATTATATGCTAATATTTCTCGGCATAATGTTGTTATTGTTGGGCAATTACGCAGTATTGCATACTGACAACTGTTTGCCGTTATTTTAAAATTTCTTGTATTGAGACGTCATGGGGTAAGTGTACGGGGGCAAGTGTACGCAGCGTACACTTGAGGAGAAACAAAGAAAAATTTACAAAACCGTCAAAAAACCTAAAATGAAAGCCTTGAAGAGTGGATTTAAGAACGGTAAAGCGGTAAAGACCAGTAAAGAGATAACTGCAATTGACACTCCAGGAAATTTTCGCCTACAAAAAAGAAAGAAGAAAAGCACTTACCCGTCAAGGTGCGTACACTTGCCCCTCGAGTGGGGTAAGTGTACGTATTTGACATGTTGGAGAACTTCTGCATTATCTTTTTTTATATGTAAAGAGGTTAGTTTTATTATTTGTTTTGTGACTTATAAATGCTTATTCTATAATAATAAATTATAGCTGAATATTAATATCATCTAGTTTTGTTCTAATTGCATCGTAATTCAAAACTGCGTACAGTTGCCCCACGTGACTCTACCTATTTATTTTGCCAAGGTTTTGTATTGTTCAGAAGTGACTGCAACTAAATCAATAGTACATAATACATTATTGTACTTATTCGTCGAAAAGTTACCATGAAATGTTACAACTATGCTTTTTAGTCTATCAGAAAAGATTTGTGAGGTTCATTTATATAATTCGTTTTTTCTAACTGAGTGTTTTTAACGAGGGATTATTATTAACTAGCTGTATTTCCCGTGCTTCGCAACGGCTAAAATTGTGTACGGGTGGTGAAGTTACATCGTCTTAGAATTAAATACCTAATGCAATAAATTTTTGGCATATAGGAAGGAATATATTTGTTTTACCTAGTAAAATTATTTTTTTTTGTATATAGGATTCTGCTCAATTCAAATTTCACATAAAGATAGTAAAAAAAAGAAGAAAAAAGCGTTGGGTATGGAGTGGGATCGAACTCGTACCCTCGCATCGCATAACACTCAATTTAAGTTAAGTACGCTAGCCCCTACACCACGCGAGTCAAAACAGACGACGACAGAAAGCGCCGCGGAGCAAATGTCAAAACTATTTTTTAATTATTATAGACATATTTTTAGTCATACAGAAGTATTTGTAGAGCAAAAACATTGTATAAAAATAATCCTTAGATGTATATCCTAGTTCTAGATTATGTAACGACGCAAACAAATTTAAAAACCATATTAATGGGACTACTTTAAATGGCTTCTTTCATTTTCATACTAACTTGATAGAATTCAGTATCTTGGGAAAATTGATAATTTTACCAAACCACGATACAAATCATATATTTTAATAGCCTATGTTGGAGCCGAGATTCCATTTGTAAGTTTATTTAATAGATGGATGTCTAAAATCGTCTGGTATTAATGTTTACTCCGGACGCGAATCGTCATTTTTTTCAGATTCTTTCCCAGGTCATTTATCATTCATAGATGGCGGTAGTGATGTTTTATAAAATCAGAAATGAAATAAAAAATCATTATAAATCAATAATTCCCTTTGTTGCACATATTTTTATCCAAAATATCAATACAATGTCGTGCAAAGTCAGTGGCGTATACGAATATCTACTTTTTGTATTGTACGTATATAATTAAAACAAAATTAAATTAGGTGCAATGCGAAATGTTTTTTGTAACCAGTATATATACAATTTTCAAAATAACGTTCCGATGTGATTGTGACGGTGTTTTGTCAAATACTCAACGCTGCCGAAAATCCACAATTATTAAGGAGATTATATAAAGATTCCTAACTGCCTCAAATAATACTAACTTATTTAGTTTTTAGATTTTTAATTTAAAAAGTTTAATTACCAAATTTCAAGACCTTAGAACTCCATTAAGTAGGTTTTTGGAAGCTCTTAATGTGACTTGTCTAATTAATATCTTGCGCGACGAAAGTAAACTTCTTACATTTGCCTACATAATATTATAACGTAGGTATCCAGCACATTGTAGTTATAACATGGAATGTTTCTATGACAAGATAAATCCTCCGGATAATTTTAAAATGGAACCAAGTAACCCAATAAATAAAGCATAGTTTTATATTATTTGTGTTATATGCAAAGGGTCGGGAAGTCTTCATGTTTTGTGTGTAGGTATAGTAGTACCTACTATTGAGCCTTATGAAATGAATGATCCAAATTTGCGACCATCTCAGGCGACTGCAGCTACGGGAGGAACCAACGTTTTTTGATAAGTAGGTACCTCATGCTTCTTTTTTCAAAATTATGCCCAAAGGGTTGGTTTTAGGGAAAAAAAACAATCTCCTTAATATAATTCTGATTAGGCACTACATTTCCTTTATACATATCTTATTTTGTTTTATTAAATATTGATATTTTAAATTACAACTATTACAACATGAATTAAAAGACTAGGTAGGTACTTAACTATATAGCTACAAATTTGAATGATATGATACTTCTAATTTGAACATACCTACCAGCAAATTGAAATCTGTGAGTTAAGCAATAAAACTCACCTAACTCACTAAACTAAACAATATACTGATATTCTTTAGTAATATATTATTTTTACCTATAAAATTCGCAAAACACGAGTACATAATTTAACGTTATACCTATACAAAATAATTAAAAAGTTCATGCATTTATGATCAGATCACCTACGTTAGAAATATTACAAGAAGTGAGGTGCCAGCTCCATCTGGTGACTGGTGTACCAATGACACTATGAAATTAGAGAAAAATACAAGTGATGATTTCAATAGCATAACATGAATCAGTGTAAGAGGTACCTATTGTTTTAACGGAAAGAATTATTTGAATGTATATGAATGTTAATGGTGGTATATTTCAAACATACACTGCACATGTTATTTTTTGTTCGTCAGGATTGATCTGAATGTCAGCTTTGAGTTGTGGATTGGAATGAAAACAGATGTTTCCTCTTTGAGACGATAATGATTTTGAACGGTTCCCCGATAAAAACCCATAAGAATATTGCTCGACATGAATGCATCCCAAAAAAAGACTAAAGCCCTTGAGAAATATCCTCAACGCATAAACTCCAAAGCTTTAGCAAAGACTCCATTAGATTAATTATTTATGAAATTTAGACTGTTTTATTGTCTATCCCATTTTAGAACCGCTTATTTATTTGTTTATTTTCCAATATATGGTAGTTTCAAACACAGTGAAAAAAATCGTACGCTAACAGATAAAATTAATTTTATTTTCAAAATCCAATTAGATCTGAGCTTTGTTCCTTGAGCATATTTCTATAGGGATTTTGTCTTTTTGGGATTTATTCATGTTGAGTAATATTCTTATGGGTTTTTGTCCGGTCACGATTTTGAACATGGTATGGGATTAACAACATGTCTACTAGTAGGTATGTCGACTACTTATAGGTACAAAATAATATAGTATTATGTATATCTATTGCTGTCTCAATCTGTCTTTGGATTCAGCATGTGGTTATAATGCTTCGGGCAGCTCTTTTTCAGTTTTATAACTCGATAACTTGATACTTATTGTTTTCAATTTCAGAGATTACGTAAACTAACAAATATTCGTACTTTTTTTTACATATAGTCGTTGGTATCGGTGCTATATCTTCCAATAAAATAAATTATTGTAATATTGTATGGATTTGATTTAATTTTGTTTTGCACAGGCACAAATCACTATTCACGGGTGCGGATAGCCACAATTTTTTAACAATAAAATAAATATCGATATTTTTCATTTAGTCCAAAATCAAAATCAGAGTGGCGAAGTAGAATAACGTGAATAAAGTGATGTACCTCTTTAGGAAATCTTAATGATAGCATCAACTGTTTTTATGCCTAATATTATTTTGGATATTAGGTATAGGTACAAATATCTCATATGATTAATGTTTCGCATACCTTTCCTATGAAAATACTCGTAAGATCGCTATACTCGTAGGTAGTTATGGCTTGTCGCAGAAATTTGGGGTGTAGCGTAGGTCCGTCAAAATATTGGTTAACACAATGTATAGGCAGCTATATAAATAAAGCAAGTATAGTTCATAATGAACTCTGTTGACTTTACGTTACTTGCGTGGGTGTACTACAACTACACACAGCAACACTACTAGCACTCCCACCGATTTTAACCGCAGCATTATTTCTTATCTAAATACCGACGTTTTTACCTACTAGGCACCTACAATGTTCTTTTTAGGTAGATTTCCACAAAGGAGTTCTACCTGTTCGTTTCTCCCATGATGTCGCAGAATTGAAAAATTTCTACTCAGTACCTATCACTAATGACTAATAGGACCAGGAGAACCCGAATCCGACCTTGGTTTAAAAGTTAATATATATATGGTTTATTTGCTGATGATTTTGTGATTGTTTTAATTATATGTACAGATGTTCTCTTAAAATTAATATATCACTTGAAATCTACCTATGCCTGTGGCGTGCCAAAGGATTTTTTTAATTGCTCGTAACTATATTATAGGTATATAGTTAAGTGTCCATGTAGTTATATTGGTTGGTTGACGCGTATGATCTACTATTTAACACAAGCTTTTCAAGGTAGAAGTAGTTAGTAGGTAGACAATGAATGTAGATCTCTTCCAAGGGGAATTAAAAGGGTGAACCATCTGGTGGAGTTCATCGGAACGACCCTTTCCGGTGAACTCTGAGCCCTAAGAAAAAGTTTTTGATCGAAGTCTATTTGATATACCTAGGCCCCAATGGTTTTTATATATTATATATTTGTTGCATCTTTTGTATTTATACGGCACTATTTGCCATCCAAAACATCGAAGTTACATTTGTGAAATTTTGATTAGTTCTCAGTCAAAATAAAATATTTATTTATTTCACTTGGTCTTCTAGGGGTTTTACTATTATATGAAGCCAATCGTTATAATATATATAAATAATGACAATAGCTGTTCTAGAGAAACTTCAAAGAGTGGCAATGGTGGGTACCTACTATTAGTTATGTCAAGAAATGCAGACTCCTTTACACGTTCGATTACTTTCTTACTTTACTTTCGGTCGGACACACATAGTATAAACCACCGCTATATTTTAATGGATAGATTATTTGTGGATTTATTGTAGCTTTTTATAATAGGTATATGATTATACTATGTATAATAGGTAGGTATAGTTATATACTGCGGGACTGGAAGATGAGGAAGTGGTTAATAAAGAGAAGGCGTTATGCAACTCGGATTCAACATAAATACGATATTATGTATTAGGTGCCTATACCACCTAGCACTTACAGTGCCGCGGTATCTATGTAAATTGTATTATAATACTGCTATCTTACTCAATTAATTATGAAATTTATCAATAGTACATAATATAAGAGCCTACATTATTTCTTTAGTGTACCAGAATAGAACACACAAATGTACATTTTTATTCTGCTTGTGGCGTATCAGGTCTCCCCGACGTTGGCGATCACTCTAGCGAAAGTAACTCTATCCTGGGCTGCCCGGAATAGCTCCTCCACGCACTTTTAATTCTGGTCTATTCCCTTACGTTTCGCACCCAGGACATCTGTCTCCTACCAGCTCCATTATGATGTATTAAATTTATAATATAATTGTCCGAGATTCACCCTAATTGATCAATGATCATTTATTTATTTATTTATTCATGGTACACAAACAAAAATCATCCACATATAAGCACAAACTAAACAAAAAACAACACAGATCAAATTCAAGGGATGCCCTATTACATGTGTACCTACACAATTAGTCAATACAGATAAAACAATATTAATAATGAGAGTTCAGGTAATTCGAGAAATTGTATGTCAAAAGTCAGTGCAAATAAAGAAAAACAAAATGAAGATAAGGTAATCAGTAACAATATGTAGTCAAAACAATGTTTGGTAAAATCAGGCAGAAAATTTAAGCAAATAATTGAATATAACATATATGATCAAAAATTGATGCAAGTATAATAAATGTATAATGATAAAAATTTCATGTCGACCAAATTCTCAAAATGAACTAAGTATGAGGGATAAATTTGATGCATTTAAAAAGCGAGTCATCTCAAATAGGGCAGTCCGGCGTTCTGGCCTCTCTTACTAACAAATTGTATACGTGAGCGAATCAGTGAGCAATTACTCTATGCGTGATGAGTGATGACTGACTGATGTTTATGAAATACCTACTTTGAGTGTCGATAATTACTAGTTAATTATTTGTTGTTCAGCGAAATTATGAGTTTTATAATAAAACTATGACAATTTTTCTATTACACTTGCATGTCACCATAGGCATTAAATTATCTTTATCGCGTGTCATACTTTAGTTTACCCAATTAATTGAAAACTGTAAATATTTGTGTAAACATTCACATGCAAGATTCATTATTTCATAAAATTGTGTAACATTGTACGTAGGTTATCTTGCCATCAAATAATTTAGGTATTTATTTATTACTAGCCGAGTTACCCGTGCTTCGCAACGGCACGGTGACTCCCGATGCTTGAACTAAACAAAATATAACTCACGATCTGATTATCTTTTTCAACGTCCTTTAATATGATACCACACAACTCTTGGATCCCTTCATCACCATGGCGTCTCTTAGGAAAATCTTTTCTCCAATAACCGGCGATGTCCAGGACACAGCTTATATTAATTAGGTACCAATTACAATCTTTGGTCTGTGACATCGGACATCGCCTGTCTACTAACAATAATCTATGGTTAGAAAATGAAGTTCAATATGGATTCCATGATGGCCGCCTTGTTTTAGTTTTCTTAATATTTAGATTTCACGACATAATATCTCTTAAAAAATGTTTTTTTCCAAAAATGGAGACGTTAAAACCTTGAGCAGATCGGTAGGAAACTTTTGTGATTTTCGTAGCAATCCATCGTAAAATGCGCAATTTTTACGAACACTTACAATAAACGGACTTTGTTTTATTATATAGATGTGCGTTGAACCAGAAAATAAGAAAATGATCTGCAGTACCTACCAGTGGCTAAGGGTGGATTTCTGCAGAAGGGAAGCCGGGCCTAACATTTTTAATGGGATTACATCACATTAGACACTATTATACCTATTATTTTTTCAAAAAGGTAACTCGATAGGGATCGTATTCTTAGGTAGCTTCGCGCCTGGTACCTACTTAACTTACTGTTCACGTCACATGGAGTTGCGTCAAATACCTAATCTATATCCTCCATAGTGCAATGTGATTCTTAATTTGTTATCTTTAACATAACTCTACTTCCTTCTCTCTTAGCCCTGCTCTCTCCACTGCTGGACATAGGCCTCTATCAAACTTTTCCATTTTTCTCTTTCACTCCATCTTCAGATCCATTGATTACCCGCTATTACTGCACAAGACCGCAACTTTTTTGCGGCCTCTCTATCTTATTTGCCCGAGGTCTCCATATAACATTCCAGGTGTCCGTCAATCTATCGCTGTCCTCTCTAGCTATGCGTCCTGCCCACTGCCACTTTAATCTGGCTATGAGATCCATGATATCTACATACGACCCTAGTTCGACGTCTAATTTCTTCATTTCGTATTTTATCTATCAGCCTTACACCGAGTCTTTCCATGGATCGCTGCATAGTTTTTAATTGTTGGTCGCTTTTTTGCTCAAACTCAATCTTTTGTAATTCAAAAGGCATTATTATTTCTCTTGCGGATCCAATTCTAATGTCTAAAATATGAATTAGGTACTAAAAATTTCCTTAATTAAAAACATTAAGTCATGTAGGGAATTAGATAGGTAATTGGTGAATAATTTGTATTCCGAAAATCACGAGTCAGTTAATAGTTACTTAAATTAGTTAATACACTCCATCTCACATTATTATTATAATAATCTTATACGATCATTAGATGTAAAAAAGTTCTAATAGTTTGTGGTAACTTAGGAAGATAAATCTTCAAATCGTCTAGTACCTACGTGATGTTGTGATGAACTTAAGAACTTTTTTATGATTATATAATTCAATAGATATTATAAAAAAAACTACTAGGTATTTTATCATGCTTCACCCACAACGTTGGATTTAAGCCGTTGGAAAAAAAACCTGGTTGTATCGAAAGCAATAAATACGTAATAATTGACTTCAGAAATATAAGCGTGTGAGTATTTATTTGCGGTTTTGTGGATAATAGATATCGCTGTATACTTATGTGGAAAAAAGAGAGTTCATTGATTTGCTATAGTAGTTGGCAATCATGGTGAGATTTCACTTACTGTATTGACTACATTTTGGATGAATCATAAATATTAGAGGATGCGGTATCGTAGGAAATACAATTATTGAAATATTTTTTGTAATCGGTCTAATATTAGTTACTAGAAGTATTATAATTAGATACATATGCAGCTACATATATTAAAATGTACACAATTGTTGATACTGCATACATATCGAAAAATAACTCAGTAACTATTGGAGTCTTATAATCAGTTTAAAACTCATTCCGTGGCAAATACATTTATACTGTATACCTAAATTAACATCGCGTATTTTTCTTAAAAACCAAACGTTTGGGAGGTATTTTGAAAAAATAAATGGATGGTAGAAAATAAATAGGTTTTTTCGCTACCAAGCGGAGCGCGGCATTCCAAGAAGGTCATATTTATGTACCTTACATTGTAGACCTGGCACTAATAATATATCAAAAATTCAGGGGGTGGGGGTACCGATACCCGGCTTTGACCTCCCGAGGCGTCAATGGGTAACCTTAAACCGAATCCGCACGGAGCATGGACGATGTGCTCAAATGCTCCACAGATGGTACATGCGAGATTCTCCTGCCTGTGACTGCAGAGAGCCAGTGCAATCCATCAAGCACATTGTCGAAGACTGTCCTCTAAGAGCATTCCCTGGAGCGTATGCAGATATCCACAGTGCCACATCCAATGCCCTTGAAAGGCTTGGAAGCCTGGACGTTGCTCTGTAGGGTGCATGTCTCCTGTATGTAACAGGTATCATAATTCTCTTATCTTCTGACGTTGCCGCCCATCGGTGGCAGAAGCCATACGAAATAATAATAGGACTACGGGACCATTTGCATACCTTCCATACAACGGTGTTCCGCTTTTACTGGGGTACGTTAATCGACTTGTAGAAGATTTATATGTACCTATCTATTATTATTTATTGCATTTTTAAAAACTTAAATACCTACTTACTCAGGTTTTCACTTTTGTATTTCTTTTTTTTTCAGGTAGGTACGTGTAATCTTTGTTTGAACTGGAGAGTGGAGAAAAAAAAGAAAGTTCCTCAACTGACATATGCGCATTGGATAGCTGTATGCTGTAAACAGTGAATCAATAAACGGTATGTAATTTAGGATCTCACGTCATTGTATTACGTACCTACCTTATTAAGAGTGTGCATACCGACATTTCAAAAATTTCTAAAAACGGGAGACCTTCTATCTCGACAACCGTTACTATAAATATGCTTTGGAGCAAAATAGGATAGATGCATTGAACCTTTATCTAGGGAATAACCGTAAAAGATTTTTTATATCTTGTAACTATAGATTTCTCAAAAAAATAAATTAAAAACATCTCTGATCTTTTTTCCAAAAGACGGAAACTCGTTTCCCAAAAGTCGCGGAGTGAATTTTTTTTTGTACTGATAATATGCATTAAAATCAAAGGAATAACCGTAAGAGTTTTTTGATAGACGCAAAATTAACCCCAAAAAATGGAAAAAACGCTATTTTTAGCATTTTATCGTGCGATTGTCACGCGATTTTGAACCTTATTGCCGTGGGAAATGACTGTGATGCCATTCTTAGTGCCAAGCCCTTAACATAGACAGAAATTTCTTGACATTTATTTTCCCATCTTTGTGGGACTGTCTGAAACATGTTAGACGCATATGATCGTGTATTAACATTACCTTATACCAAGAAACACTGTGAATTTGATTTTCAACACTAGTTACGAATATAAATTCTATTTTCTGTATTCTGCCACTCAACGTATACTCGTACTTGAACTTTTAACTTTCAAAAGACCCTTCCATCTCCGCTGAGATGGCAAAAAATGGTGAGTATATCATTCCTATTGTTGTGAAATTCAGACAAAATATCGTGATGTTTATTCCAAAAGTTTTGCAAAAAACTATATATGTATGTTACGAATTGATTACTTTATGACTATTAATTACCTATAGACTTTGATTGATTTGTGGACAGGTAGTAGTGCCGTTATGACACTATCATTAACGTAAGTTTATGGGATTTTTAATTATTGTCCGTCACAGTCATTTCCCACGGCATTAAGGTTTAAAATCGCGTGAACAGTCGCATGATAAAATGGTAAAAATAGCGTTTTTTACATTTTTACGGCTATTCCCTAGATTTTAATGCATATTATCAGTTCAAAAAAAATTACTCCGTGACTTTCGGGAAACGAGTTTCCGTCTTTCGGAAAAAAGATCAGAGCTGTTTCTCAAAAATTGTTTTGCGAAATCTATACAGGATATAGAAAATCTTTTACGGTTATTCCCTAGATAAATGTTCAATGTATCTACCCTATTTTGTTCCAGCATATTTAGTAACGGTTGTCGAGATACAAGGTCTCCCATTTTTAGAAATTTTTGAAATGTCGGTATGCACACTCTTAAATTGTGCAACGATTGTTTAGTTTCACTAGGTTTAGGAAAAGGTATGCTAGTAGGTAACTATTGTTAAAATATTACTAGAAACATTCCCGTGATAAAAAAAAAACAGTAAGATTTAGCGACATTTGGGTTGTAGACGCGTAAATATAATAAACAGAGACGAAAGTGAAGTGTGTACCTATAATAATAATTTATCTGGCGATTTTATAACATTGCTGCTAACTACTCTTGACGTTGTCTAAAGAACGATACAAAAGTATAATAATAATCCACGATTATTATTCATTTCATCCGTCTTGTCCACCGTGCGGACGTTACCTGCAAGTGGAGTTTAGATTGTATTGTTGGTAGCCCTGATTGTCGAATCTTGTCGTAAGAGCTGTCAAAGGTTCCCAATATTCTCACATTGTATCTTTTACAAGTAACCTACAATGCCGAAAATATTACAGAGTAGCGCTGGAGAAATCATTTTAAAGAAAATATAGTTTTGCGAGTTGGAAAAAGAAAAAAATACTCCAATAATCCCTTCAAGCCGCCACCACAAGTTAGAAAAACAATGTTGCCAGTTTATTCTAACAATTCAAAAATTGGCGAAATGTTTTAAACAACAGTTCTGAAATATAATTTGAAAATAGCGAAAAAAATTAACCATAGAGTCACGTGGGGTAACCGTACGCAGAGTGTAAGTGTACGCAGTGAAGTTTGTGTGAAAGCAGTGACTATTGTCGGAGTGTTTTCACATGAAAATTGTCGCGCTTCGCGGTTGCTCGAAGTTGGACGTGTATTCTGTGTTCTGCGCATTGAAAGCAAAAAATGACAGGAAAAAGAATTTTTTCTCGTGTTTTCTTATTTTTTATTCAAATAATTCATTCATGTAGTCTCTCATAGTCTCTTATCTAAGAGCCTAGTATTATATGCTAATATTTCTCGGCATAATGTTGTTATTGTTGGGCAATTACGCAGTATTGCATACTGACAACTGTTTGCCGCTATTATAAAATTTCTTGTATTGAGACGTCATGGGGTAAGTGTACGGGGGCAAGTGTACGCAGCGTACACTTGAGGAGAAACAAAGCAAAATTGACAAAACCGTCAAAAAACCTAAAATGAAAGCCTTGAAGAGTGGATTTAAGAACGGTAAAGCGGTAAAGACCAGTTAAGAGATAACTGCAATTGACACTCCAGGAAATTTTCGCCTACAAAAAAGAAGTCAAAACTTTTTCTGTCCATTATGCAAGGAAAAATATATAGATCCACCTATACAGGAGTGTTAGTCATGGTGGCATGAAAAATGTACAGCCTATGATTAGGGTCGGTTTATTTGCGATTTGTGCATTTCAGGGTAAGTTTACGCAACGCGTACACTTACCCGTCAAGGTGCGCACACTTGCCCCTCGAGTGGGGCAAGTGTACGTATTTTACATGTTGGAGAACTTCTGCATTATCTTTTTTTATATGTAAAGAGGTTAGTTTTATTATTTGTTTTGTGACTTATAAATGCTTATTCTATGATAATAAATTATAGCTGAATATTAATATCATCTAGTTTTGTTCTAATTGCATCGTAATTCAAAGCTGCGTACAGTTACCCCACGTGACTCTATCGTATTATCACATCAAGCAACACTAAACCAAGTTTGCACCAGGGGACTTCTTACAGAGAATTGTCTGTATCCCTGCTTTTAATTCGGTTGAAATTTATTCAGAACGCAAAGTGCTATTTTCGTCCTAGTACTACTAAAAGCAAAATAAGGAAAAAAATACAATATGTTTTAACTTTTGCACTGCTACGTTTTGTATCTCTCGTTCACAACTTTTTTGCTGTCGGCGTTATTTTTTTAGATAGTTTTAAGGAGTTATTCGCTTAATTTGGCTGGCTTTGTAAATGCAATAAAACTACAGAACGTGTTGCAGTCAACTTAGCCATAGTGACCTAACGTTTAAAAGAAAAGTTCGAGTAAAATTACACAACAAAATCTTTACCAATTTACCCCTAGAAATGTTTGCAATTCTGAATACCTCTCAGTCTGTTCTATTCTACTTCGTTCTATTTTACTTCGGAAATTCGCTCAAAATCGAGTGACCAATGCCATTGGTTGTAGTTATACTATGAAGCAAAATAGCGTAGTCTGTTATACATTACGTTACATTACATTTCTAATGGAAAATGCAGAGAGCGGAGTCTATTTTTTCCTTTCATTTAATTTAACATTTAATTTGACACGGTAAACTATGGACATTAATATGAACCATCCTTGGACTAAACACAAATATTTTCCAAAGTTTTATCTCAATCGGAAGAACGGCTTAGGAGGCCATATACGACAAATAAAAGGCATTTACTCATAGTATAGGTATCCTTACTTTATTTTATAGTAGGTATAGATAATACCTACTACATAAAATATACATATAATTACAGGTATCATTCAGTTTTGATAGTAAGGATTGGTCCCAATTTATCACTTTTCGGGTCATTTATAAGCACGCACATAATCCATTATCCATTAAGTAATCAGCTGATATTTGGAGTTCCTCATCGAAAGGTATTTGATTTAGTGATTTTAGACACGCACTTTTTACATCGTTTACATTTTTATTATACAACCGGGCAGCGACTCCCAACACGTGATAGGTGTACTAGGTATTTGGTGGTACGCGAAAAAACGGCAATGGCGGATATACAGGAATTAATGATTTTTAAATATAAAAAATATAGATATAGAGGTATAATCAAAGTTGGGAACCCATGTAGCAAAGGGCAATTCTTTTTACTTGTTCTTGTGTGTTAGTATGGAGGCCAGCCATGGCTTATGGTCATTCTTTGGACTCTGCTACCTCCCAAAGTTTTTTTTAACGAAGGGGCGAAGTACCTATCACAGTTAATGTTTTGTTTACTGGCTGCAAAATAAAATATATCCATTCAGTTTATGCATCCAATTCGGAATTAAGGTTCTTACATTGATGACGAATGTGATAATTTCCTGACATTAAGAGTAAGTGAGATAGGCACCAAGTCCTAAGATGTGCATTTAGGTATATTCCAAGATTATCCCTCTAAAGTTAATGAATCAATATTGTAAATATGTCATTAGGTACAGGCTACATTTCCAGGCGCTTTCAAGCCAACTTTCTACTTGTGAAGTAAAATCGCATCAAAAGATATTCATTGTAACAATAGAGAGACATCAAGCAAATAGGTAATATCGATCTGCCAGTGCATTTCCATCTCTTGCTTATCCAGTCCTTGGCAGAGCGTTGAAAAGAAACAAATTGTTAGAAATCACGCCATCACAATATGTATCTATATTGTGTAAGTACCGAGAAACTTACTTAAGCTAGGATTAGAGTAATTTAGGTTCTTTTTATACCAGGTTTGTTTTATACCTTGGCTTCCTCCCATCCACCTACTCAAATTTATGCTCGTAGGTATACCAACTTTTTATGCAGTTAGTAAATATTAAAATTTATAATTAGAGCTGTTAGTTAGCTGTTAGCTGATTAATTGAAGAAAATGATATACCTGTTTTTAAATTTGTTTGATTAAATGCTATAATTCTTCTTATATCTATAATTTGACAATAAATATTGAAGACATTGTACCGATTGTACCTAATTTAGGTATTTGTACTTGTACTGTAATAGGTTATATTATTTAACGACAAGTACCACATTATATTATTTAACGATAAGTACCGACACATTTTGTCTTATAAAAAAAAACACCTTTATTCAATAAATTCTCACAAATTGTTTGTGATATAAAAACATAATAATTTAATATGGAGGCGAGGTGTCATGTTGATAAGTTGTCCCATAATAATATTGGAAAAATGCCCGCGTAATGAATCATGACAGTTGGCTAAGTATGGCTGTTTGTTTGAGGGTTTGGGGGCAAATTGGGGTAAGGTAGTGGCCATTACTAAAATAAACCCACTTAGCTTCATATCGAATGTAACCCATTAAAGTAGAATTACTACCAATTCATACTGTGAGCTGTTAACATAAACAGCTAGCGGTTAGTTTTATTGTGAAACGATGAAATTTATTTCTCATTTTCACTAGTATTACCCCTATGAATTTTTGCCTCATGACTCTCGTCATTCTGGTAACCATTTTGTATTGACCTATGATGGACTCGTTGAAAGTACCTACAGGCAATGTTTCTTGGGTCTCGATGCATCAAGGGCCGGTTGCATGGTGGGACACAAACAAATATATACAAAGAACCAAACTAACACACCAATGGAAGCCCTACCCCCAGTACACGATCTATCCTGGCCAGCGTGGAAAACCTTCAACAGGATGAGATCTGGAGTCGGCCGCACTAGGAAGAACCTTTAACGGAGATGGGAAATAGCTGAGTAGGCGACGTGTGCGACTGCGGGCAACTGCAGGACACTGAAAACCTTTTGGGATACCCAGTGGCTCCTGAGCGGTGCACATGGGAGAGTCTCGAAGAGCTCGCCCCCCCTGGAAGATGACGCAGGAGAGATTGTGGCTTTCTGGGAGCGAAAGGGAATATAGTGAGCGCGTGATCCATGATAGTGTGCATATCGGATCACAGATTGAGTGGTCAACTCCAATTGTGAACGTCAGGATACACAAATTACGTACGCAAGATTAATTAACACAATATAAATTAATAGGATAAAAAGTCTATAGGTACGAGTAGGTCCTATCTAAGTGTATTTTCATAATAGTCATGAGAAGAAATACACACACCTGCGTAACGTAGGTATGTACGTATTTGTCGTGAGATTCGCAATATAGTTTTCTTTATAATACGTAACATACCTATAAACCTACCTAACAAATCTTTTCTTTACTTTTCTTTCACAGTCCAATAAGCCCGCACGAATCTATCAGTGTCGTGGTGACAATTAGCTCCGAAATTATGTCGGCAGAATACTATTATGCCTACATAGACTGATTGTATTATCATTTTGTTAATATTTTTTTATATGATCGATATTATTAGTACCCCCATAATTCCTATTAATAAATAGCTCCTTTATTATTTTGACACTCTTCCCATCCATCAAACTTTCGCTTTTATTCCACCCGACTACACACATCGCCTACTACGCACAATATGGGTACAATAGCATTATCTATACTCACCCAACGCTTGCATGAATCGGTGGCTCTTTCATTTTTTCATACAAAAACTGCACTTTCTATTTTGTTAACTTTGTAATGTTAGGTACCGGAATATTCGGGATGTAAAATAATCGCATCATTAAAAACATCGATCAGTTTATATAATTTTATTGGTAAAGATATGCGATTTAAACCATACCTGTACATTAATTTTATCTCCGTGTTGTCTCATGGACTATTAAGTATACTAAGTAGTAGAAATAGGACACACTTTCAATATTTTTTTACCTATAGAATGACTGACGCTTAGACTCGCCACATGGTACACAGCATCAGATTCAGGACGTTATGTTATCTCTGCCTTCGCAGCAATGGGTATCTTCTGTTGATAATTGATGTGTGGAAATTAGGTAGCAAGTACCTATTACTGAATATACGATGGTACGGAAAATCATCGAATATCTATTCAGTAGTGTGTCGACGTACAGAATGTGTAGGTAAGTATAGTATATAATACTTATTATGAAATAAACGTCTCAAAAATTGATATACTCGTAACTATTATCACCATACAACGTACCTCCGCCCCTAAAACGACTCGACACGTAGGCGTAGTAGTTGTAGGTACTAGGTAGTAACAACAAAGCACCACGGTGGTAGTAAAAACCTACACCATTACATAATAATTTACAATAATAAATGAATAACATTCCCCATACAATTTGTATTGATAGTGTGTGTGCCAAAAGTTGGTAATCAATCAAAATACGATACTGAAAGCATTGTCTGCAAAAGTATACCTACTTACTCGTATATATCACTACTGAATCTCTCAAATTTAGAGTTTTGATTCAAAATTGTATAAACCTCAATCAGGTATCTTTATAATAATATGTTTGTGTATTTTTAAAGCACTGTAAAGTGTGTACACAGATAACACCGTCATCGATCTTTTTTTCTTCACAATTTATTGTAGGTACTTATAGGTACTTGTTTCATGTCTTACTTTGAAAGTATTGAATACTTTACAAGGACGCCTATTCTATTTTTCTGACATGGAGACAACATGAAGAAGCTAGGCACACGATACAATCTGGTACCCATCGAGGCATGACACCACCATCATAGCACCCAAAGTAGTCGTACAAGCGTGTAATTCTGCATTACGTACATTTGATGGTTACGCGAATAGTACCTATCTAAAATAATGATAAGAAATGTACAGTTTTAGAAGCTTTTATCATTGTCCGTCCAATATTATTATATGGGAAAGTATTAGGTATATCGCCTTGCACTACAAAAGCATGAGTTGAGTGAAACGATTCACAACGCCCTACACCATAAACACTCTGAACACTATACAATGTCAGTAGGTATGCGATGATTCGCCACTTTTTTCACGTTAAAAGCTATTGAAATTTTCGTTCACGTATTTCGTTAAGTATTCGGTTGTTTTGTATAGTACCTATATTATATTTTCCGATATACGTGTAATTTCATACATATTATTAGGTACATAGGTATTATAATGACGAAATTAATGTGCATCCAAACATAACTCCGAAATTCGCATAAAGTTACCTCAATTTTCTCGGTCCTACCCTTGAAATACGATAATAGGATAAAACAGGACATAATCAAATACACGTCAACTACTAACACCGGAAGTCAGAAAGAAAACTAAATAAAACAATATTTTGCGGCCATAACTGCAGATTTCGAGCATTTTCAGCGATTAAAATTTAAATAGACTATCGAGTTTATTTGTCACAATTCAAAGTCACGAAGTTCAATAATAATTTTCGATGTTGTACAAGGTATACTTGACTGTATATAGCTCGAATGGCAAAAGATCGATAATTATCTTTATTCTAAAAATAATTTATCAAAATTACTATCAAAACGATTTCATCGTAAGTCGATAATCGTCAAAAGTCACCCTAAAGAGAATAATGTTATTAAAAACATCCCCGTCAGAGGCATTCAGGATCATCCATCAACATTCACCCCTTTGTGACATAGTCGATCATGTGTAATAGTGGATGTCCAATCACCAACAGATACATGAGTCTTCAATCGTCAGGATGATATGGCATTTTGTTATGTATCATTAAGGGCAAGGACATGTAATGTTGTATTAGTATAAAGTATTATAAGATGAACCCCAATACTTCTTAATTGAAACAGTTTGTTGAACAGGCAACTCATTTGTTATTAGAGATTGCTTTCAAGTGCAATGCCTGCCTTGAACAGACGTTATAATAGTGATTTCAAAAATAATGCAATGTACCGTAAACTATTATAATGTATGGGTGAATTTTTTCTTTAGCGAATGATAATTTATATATAGTCGTACCTATACCTACATATAGATTTGAGTACCTAACGATTGCTTAATTCGGAAATGTATCTAGCGGTTTGTTTGTCCGAAATTTAGTCAAATTTTGGAATACCCATTTCTAGAGTAGAATAGGTACGTGAATACATCGCATTCAATAAACACTCTCACTAGTCATTACTCATTAGTGGAGTGGAGCAAGTTTGTATGTACCTATTCAAAATTATTGCATTGTTGTATTTTGTGATTGTGTTGTGCTTAGTTAGAATTATCAATGTTTTTTAGCTCAGTTTCAGCCTTGGCTTGTAGAATTAACACGTACCTACGTACTTCTATTAATAGAGGACTGGAAAAAAATGGAAGAGGTTTACATCCAGCAGTGGAGACATGGCTGAGAAAGAAAGACTATTAATATTCTTATAATATTAGGTATTTGGATACTTATAATTGTGGTACTACTGTCAACTATTGAAACTAACTAATCGTGAAGGATATGTCATATTATATCTTACGAGTATACCAATGATTGCATTATTCCTTTAGAGCTTCACTTTATATTAAGTATGTGTAATATTGATACAGCCAAGCGTACTATATCGTGTTTCATTCTATAAACAATGTCATATGTGATGAACTTTGAGGTTATGTTGACAGCCCATAGTAGGTAGGTATCCGTTAAGCTCCATCCCTAATACAAATACCTCCATACATACGTCATAATATCACATGTCTAACTGTGAAATTAATTAATCATTTTCATCCCCACGCCGCGCCGTGCTATCATTCAGATGGCAACATGTCGCGGGAGACGGGAGTTTGTATCGCAAGGGACAAAAATCTGGATTAAGCGATCTGTTGACTTACCTACCTTATAAATGCCGCTTGGTACAATAACCATGTAGATAAGTAGAAAAATACACAATTTTGAAAATACCTTCATATAAGATATTGTACCTAAACATTACTTTGTCATACTTGTTTAATCTTCTATCGTGTCGGTCGGCGCTCACTATATCCCCATCCGCTCCCAAAAATCCACAATCTCACCACCGTCACGTTTTAGGGGAGAGTGATTTGCTAGACTCTCTCATGCCCAGGCACCGCCCAGGAGCCATTGTGCATGTCAGGAGCTCCCCGCACTCGCACGTCGCGTCCTCAGTTATTCCCCATCTTCGGAGGTTCTTTCTAGTGCGGCCGACCACAGATCTGATCCTGTTGAGGGTTTTCCACGCTGGCCAGGATAGATAGTGTCCTGGGGGTAGGGCTTCCATTGATGTGCTAAATAATATGGTCTCTTGTGCATCTTCTGCTGTGCCCCACCATGCACATGCTAATTCTTGCAGTATAGGTATCTCCTAGGGGTTTGGTCGCATTTAGGAAGCTCATCCTTATTGTTAAATAAAAAAATGTTTATCCATATACACTTTTAAATGTAGGCCTTTAACCATTTATTACCTACACATATAATATTGTTATGTTTGAACGAAGTAATTGCAAGATCCCACCTCAGCTCAGTGAGACTGTAGATACTAAAGTTGCATGCATACAATGATGCGGACTAGAAAACTTACATAATTAAATTAGAAGGCCGAGTCGTTGTACTTACTCTTTGAGTCATATTTAATAGGTGTTTCCTTATTAGGGAGTGAATTCCATAGTTTGGAGTAGTACCTAACTACATTAATTGAAAATTAATAATTTTAGGTTCACAACAAAGCACACGTGAGGCATGAGTACATCTGCCTTCTCTTATTAAATAAGCAGTAAATACTTTCCATTTCCTGAAAACACAACATTTTTTATGTGCTACTGTATGGTACATAGGTATATTTTTGTTTAACGTTTTATTAACCAAATTAAATCTTATTTATGACTATGCATACCTCCCTACTACATATACGTATTGGTCTTTCCTTATACTCGTATCTTGTATGATATAAGTCGTGTGTCGTACAAACTCGTATCTTCATAACTACCTTCATAGGTAACAAATTTTTCGTTCTTAATTGTCAATACATATTGTTAGAGTAAAAACATTACAAATCAGTCGCCAATCGGGTGTAGTGCCATATGAATAATAAAAAAACATACTCGCGTATTTCTTTTGAATATTATTAGGTACGAGTATGCCACCTTATTCTCGATGCACACTGCACAGGTATATATTTACTAGTAACAACATTAGAACATTACAGTTCATAATACCTCTATTATTTATTAATTGTATTGCTGCGTTATCATTCTGTAATACTCGTACATTAATTTTAGTAGTGGATTATTTTTTTGTGAAATGCAGTCTTTCATTCCCATCATTCTCGATACAGCATAGTGAGGGCGGGGATGAACAATGTGCGAGTATTTTGATTTGGATTGACATTTTTTTTCAAATACATGTACTTAGATGAATTTCATCATTTCATGGAGTTCTTTTTAATCATAATAGTCTTTAGATTATGATCAACATAGATGCCTTATTTAGTAATTTCATATTTCAGTTTCGCCTATACTGAGGTAAGACCCAAAATGCTTCCTTCGTTTCCATTACAATCGTATACTTACCCGAAATCAATATGTAGATACCGATTGGGTTTTGATATTGAAATTTCTGCCTGCGTTACAAAAAAAAATGAAACGTTGATGTCATGTACAACTAAAAGATAAAATGTATTAGAGCATGAGATAAATTGAATGTTTTATTATAATGTAAAAGTAGGTAATTCGAATCTATCATCAAATAAGGGAATGATTTATTAAAAAAGGACAAACATTTCTTTTCTTTCTAAGAATTGAAATTGTTTTTGACTCAAGTCAAACATCTTAATTTCCTTCTATCCTTTTCGTAAATTGTTTCCTTCGAGTAAATATCAAAAACCAATCATAATAATACACGTTAAGATCCAGACGCTTTGTGATTACACATGTCTGTTCAAATAACATCCCCCTATTTCTCCACATAATTAAGGTTAAGGAAATTTCATGGGGGTAGCTTCAGAGAGGAGGGTTACTCTTCTTTCAACCCTCATTAGAAATATTTCGTAGATAATAAAATATCAAGAGAAGAGTAATAATTTCAACAACACCCCTCGGTATATGCGAACTTTGGATATTTATTATTTTAGTTGGTATAATATGTTTACTAGGTTCGATAGCAGTTCGACCTCCGACAGTTCGTCCCCCGACAGTTTGTACCTACGACAGTTCGTCCCCCGATAGTTCGTTCCCCGACAGTTCGTACCTACGACAGTTCGCACCTACTACAGTTCGTTCCCGACAGTTCGTCCACCGAAAATTCGTCCTCTCAGATCATATCTTCAATTTCCACACTGAGGTACAAATATTTTTTATTAAATTTGATTTTCAGTCGGGTGACGAACTGTCGGTGCACCAAATTTTCACGGGTTTCCTACTCAACTGCGTACACTAGCGTGATAGTAGGTATGTATATATAGCAGTAGTAGTTATAATATTAAAATTGAAACAACTTTATTACCAACCTGTAATGAAAAGATCACATTAATATTTTTTTAAAGGATCTGGGCTTGCATACACAAACCCAAATACTTTCCTGCACATTTTGCACTAGGCTAAAAGCCTGTATCGCAAAGTGTAGAATACATCGCCAGCGCCGGGAT
Source organism: Ceraclea dissimilis (assembly GCA_963576895.1). Taxonomy (NCBI): domain Eukaryota; kingdom Metazoa; phylum Arthropoda; class Insecta; order Trichoptera; family Leptoceridae; genus Ceraclea; species Ceraclea dissimilis. Next base: position 6,896,197 of record OY756360.1, read on the forward strand.
TCGAACCTGGCACCTCCCGTTTGAGAATTAATCAAGTAATTTCTTTAAGTCTGACAACTCCTCGCGAAGAAAAAGTTGGGCTAACCCCTTCAAATTAATAGCCATAACCAGAAATACCCAATAAAGTCGAAGCGACAAATGCGAATAGTACTGTGTCACACTTAGATTTTTTAAAATTATATTATACCCCGAGAAATAAAGACTGAATATGATACCCTACCTTGCAGTAAGAGTAGTAGTTCTGATTCTTGGATATGTTATAAAGGCCAGTCTTGTGGTTCAGAATCCGAGTTTGTGACCTCCCCACCCTTGTGAGTTCACTATGGCGAGCCTAAAACCGTCGAAATTCCGTCCGTTTTTCAGTTTAATGATTATAACTTTTTTCAGGTGCACCCTAGAGAAAAAAAACTCACATAAGAATTATAGAATATTAAATTTTCTATAACTTTGTTTTATTGGGTTTTTTCGTAATGTTATTATTCAAAATGTTATGCATTTTCCAAAATGACATATTTTTGCAAAAAAATCTATTTTTTTACGATTTATGAAGTTTTCTTATTATATATCCGTAACGGTAAGCTGTAAAGAAAAATCATATTTGTAAAAGTTGTAGAACATTCAATTAACTATTAATTTGGTACCTTAAAGTTTTACCTAGGACTAATATTAATGCAGCTACGTTGTTTTGAAATGTTATAGTCAGTATAATTTGAGCATACATTCCTACATACATTCTGTGTAAAAAGCACCATGTAATGAATAAGACAATAGTAAGACCCACATTAGGCATATCCAAACAATTTTTTTATGGTAAGTTGGTAGCACTATAGTGAGATACCATGCAGAAATTGAGCGAGTTCTGATGACTAAGTTTGGTGATAAACCTGTTTTTGTAATCATAGTTGAGAATACTCAAAACTGAATGAATCTAAAAATTGGCTAGATTTGGCGCTTGATAGCTCCGCTGCTATTTACTTTAGAGCAAACATTTTTAGGAACAATTTTTAGAATATTTTATGCTTAATAAATGAGCAAATGATTTTTTTGGCCAAAAATGCGAAACAACGAAGTTACATTGCATAATATAAAACAGTACGATTTTTTAAGGTTTTTTAAAGGTGGCGGAGGGGGCGGCGGGAGGAAAATCGTGAAAATCTGAATTATTCACTATCTTATCGACACTGTAGTGAATAATAGTAGGAACTCTGAATTTCGAAATAACAAAATGAAAACTGTAGGTAATACGTATTTCTAGTTACCCACATAGATGTGTCAATCTCATATTTTCATTATACAAACATCAAAGGTATAAGAAAATAATACATCATAAGGTGATTATTGGCATGTTGCCAATTATGTCTTTTCATCGTCAACTCCATCATTAAAATGATTATAATTATGTAAGCTGACTTTGTTTTCCGCAAGACCTTAGATAGAGAGCATTGAATGATGTATGTATACCCTTAATAATCATTATAACTTGCGTTAATTAAAATTTGTCTAGAATTCGTATTAATTATAATCTACAACTATAAGTATAAGTTGAACACAATGAACGCCCATGCGCTAGAAGAGCGATCAAGTATTTTAGTGTGGTAACTGGGACCACTGTACACTTAGTAATAGTTGTTAAATATTTACTTTAAAACTTTTTGATTATATGATCACTCATGATTTTATTTTATTTTATTTTATTAATCTTACGAGTACAAACAGTTTTTCAACAAGCATAAACAATTAACATCAGCAACAAATACACCAGCGAAGACTCAAGGATTACCAAATTATCTGTGTCACAAAAGCAGTTCATTTTTCATGATCATTATAACATGTAAGTCGATTGTCACTCGATTGATACAGTTATGAACGGCTCGCTGCCAGCATTTTATTTTGTTTTCTTTGTTAATTTATATATACGAGTCTGATTTTTGTAAGTGTTCGCATAACTCCCACATTTTACGATGGATTGCTGTGAAATTTTAGAATAACATTTGCGATAATATAGGCTTTGTCTTAACGTCGCCGGTGTTTAGAGATACAGCTTTTTCTATGAGATGTCAAGATGATGAGGGGATCCAAGGTTTGTGTGGGATCGAGTGTAGTATCGTATGAAAGGCGTTGGAAAAGAAATTCAGATCTTAAGTCACATTTTGTTCAGCTCAAGCCTATAAAGTATGCCGGGTTGGTTTGCTAAATTTGCCGTTGCGAAGCACGGGTGGGAGGCGGACTTATTGCAAAGCCAATATCGTCGTATATAGTCGCCAGTGAAAAGATATATCAATGAATTATAATCAGTGGCGATACTAATTATTCGTAAGTAGGTAGGTACTTTTCATAAGGTTGTTCATTTTGTTCGCACTTTAGCGAAGGTCAATCCTTATCTCCATCTCATTCAGATAGAGGGATGAGTGATGGTAATAATTCTTGTTTAGCTCAAAATTATCTATTAGGTATAAACAAGTATCATATAGTTAGGTACACTTAGTATTGTTGCCTCTTTTCTCTCCTAAATAGGATACCTACCTTATTGTGTTTGACACAATAATAGTGACCCTTGTTTATACTTTGGTCAGAATTCGCGGATAAAGGACATAGAAAAGGTCTACCGACGATTTAGAGGTCGTTTTTGCTTGATTAATGCTTTGTTTCGGGTTCCCGGCTTAATAAAAAGGAGTTTCGTTAGTCACTCCTTCTATGAGTAATCGTCCTTCCTGTAAAGAGTTTAGGTAATTGCGGCGGAAAATTTTCGTCATATTTTTTACGCATTCCCTTTTTTATTTGGCTCGCTAAGCTTTGTTTTATTTTTGGATTAAAATTATTATGCGTATATTTCTTGTGGACTTCCGTATAATTTGTCATTTTGTAAAGGACATTATAAGAAAACGAGGGAACGTATTATTTTTACTCATTTAGAGAAAAAATACTTTTTTCTGATATTTTTTTACCACGGATGGTTACATTCTAACTTTTGGTGTGCGAGTATATAAAGAAGACCTTTTTTTCTCCCTTTTTGTCTTTGTTGTAGGTAGAGATCTCTTAGTATATTTAATAATCTAGGTATATGTATTTATGTTGTAATAATTTACTCCGTCTATGGTTGGCAAACTATCATACAAACGAAAATCTAAACAGAGTTTGTTATATATTATAATGTAATATTATTAACTACCACTTCCTGTATCTACGATCGTATATTCACCATAATTCCATTACATCATAATACTGGTTGAATCCAAGTCCTGTATGTACACATGTAGCGCTGGCCCTTTGACAAATTTTGCAAGTTCTATGAATATGTATGATGTAAATTTAAGCAGCGACGCTTCATGGGTGGATAAAAATTTTCGTCGAAGTCTAACTTTTTGTGTCGCATGTTTGCGGAGCTTGGTAAAATCGAATATGCGCATTGTAAATAGTGGAATTAATAACAGTTTTTTGTATAAATGTATGGAATATTTTTGAATTCACTATACTAGCGCTTTGCATCGGTCAAAAAATATTGGTTGACCAATACTTCTAGACGTAAACTTTTTATGAATAAAAATAATTTTCAGCGAAAATTTGAAATGTGTAGTTACGTAAAGTGTATACCTATTACCTACTTATGAAATTATGAATGAAAATAATTTTCCGCGTAAAATTACTACATACATACATACCTACCTATTATTTATATTATTGATAGAGTATGCAATTCGAATTCTTCATACTTACTGTAGTAGGTACGTATGTAGAATTAGTATGGAAAGTAGGTAAGACCATGACCCTCCCTGATAAGTTCCTTCGAAGAACTTTGAAGGGCGTGGTAGAGTGGTAGTATGAGTAGTTAGTTAATAAAAAAAAAAGACAAATTCCTTGTACTCTTCACGGGAACCACTAGTGTTATTGATAATAATCATAAATCGAAATTCCTATCATGCATCAAAATAATATTATTATTCGATTATACAATCACAGGTGACGTTATGAATTCTTATTGAATATTATATCCAATGTAGATATAGATGACAACTTTTAGCGCTATCGCACTACAATGTGCACGTATTATGATTTAACTACAATTCAAATGTAAATAATGTCTGTTTGCGTCCATTGTGCAGAATATAAATACCTCAATGAGTATGTAATTTAGTGTTGTAACCATTATTTGTAAACTGTACATATTTTTCTGAATAAACTTATTATTATTATTATTATACCTATATAAATTTTGAATAATAAAGAGCTTCTCCAAATTTCATGTGTTCGTACCTACTTAGGATAGAGGTATGAAAAGTAATACCTAGTGATGAAATAAACGAGATTTGGAATTCCATTACGTAATACTGGCATTATCCAAGTCATGTATGTATGTAACGCTGGCCCATTGGAAAATTTTGCAAGTTCTATGAATATGTATGTAAATTTAAAGCAGCGACGCCTTCTTCGGTGGCTAAACATTTTCGTCGAAGTCTCACTTTTTATGAATGAAAATTTGAAAGTTAGAACTGTAATATAATAATCAAGTACGTACCATTTTTTACAACGTGACAGAAAATTAAAAATCGAATTCTCATACATGCTATATGGTACGTACCTATACACGGAAATATTGCAAATCGAACTATTTAAAGCACCCACCTTCTATATGTGTGTAAAGTACCTATGTATGAAGGTAGACATGAAAGAGGAGTTTTGTGGCTTTCAGGGGTGGGTACTAACTAAAAAAATCGACAATATGAATCTGGTTTTACGACTTTCGTGACGATATTTATTATTTTTCTGTTATTTGTGTATGTATGTGATATGTATGAATGAGTGCTTTTGAATGTTTGTTTTTTACCATACTTTTTTTTCATGTATTCATTTCATTTTTTCATTTCTCATGCGGTAATGTCTGTTAACACTATGTACTAATGGCCTTGCGCCGTGTATTATTTAAAATAAATAAATATTGGAGAGACGGGGAAAAGACGGAGCATTTTGATCTTCCTGTGTTTATTCGAGGAACTTTGAAGGGTGGAGTAGTAATAGTGGTTACACAAAAACATATTTAACCAAGCCTCCGTGAATTTTGACGCGTAAGTACCCACAAGTACTATAAGGATTTGAAGGACGAGCCTTTAGATAGAAAGTAGTAGGTATACTTAATAGAATGTTGGAGATGATCGTGCTTCTATTCTTATTTGTTAATGACGCATTTCTTCTCAAAAGTTAAATTGAACACAGAGAAATAAAATTATATAGGAAATCAATATGTAGACAGGATCTATTTTATTCTATTCTATTTAAGGCCCTCCTCTCGTTTGCGAGTGATCTTAGTTAGACAGGACCTATACAATATACATATTATTTAAAACTAGCTGAGTTACCCGTGCTTCACAACGGCAAATTTAACAAACCAACCCGACATACTTTGTAGCCTTGAGCTGGACAAAATGTAACTTAAGATCTGAATTTATTTTCCAATACCCCTTCATACGATACCACACTTGACCCCACGCAGCCCTTGGGTCCTCTCTTCATCATGGCATCTCTTAAGAAAAACTTTTTCTTCAAAATCCGGCGACGTTAGGTCACAGAGCATATTATCGAAAATGTTATTCTAAATTTTCACAGCAATCCGTCAGTAAATGCGGGAGTTTGAGTCCGTTGGGTGTTTTTTTTCTCAAATCAGTTCTTACGTATACATCTTTATTCTTTAGGTTTAGATCATAAGGGCTATGTCGTCTGCCTGACCCAAGAATGTTTGTATAGTATTATGTCACGAGTAGTACCATGGGGTCAAGTGTGAAAGTTGACATCCAAGACCTCTCTTTATATTTTGAATAAATAGGTTTAATGTCTTTAGGTACTTTAATTCTCTTGAACACAATACGTATGTAGGTGCCTACATATAAATACACTGTTGTAATTGAGTAGGTAACTTGATATTCTTGCTTCTTATTATTGTTAGCCGTGGTATGAAGAATCGACATACCTCCGTCATCGTTTCAGTAGGTTATTATTTAAGAAATAATACTTCGAAATTTAGACAATCTACGCCTACGCAATGTGAGCTTTTAATGTAATTTTATGTTCATTATTTCATTTTATATACTTTAGTGCTTTTAATATTTTATTATAGTTTTGTACTGTCTTGATTACTTATTTACTTACTTGAAAATTATTGTTGAAATATTTTTGTAGGTAGTGTGTGTTTTTTTTTGTTTGTGAAATAATTTTGTGTTTACGTAATTGAAGGATGTTTTGAAAAATTACTTCTTTTGTTTGTAATTGATCGTTTTAATGGCGTTGTATTTTTGTGTTTTTTGTAAATGGCTTACGCCGTGTATGAAATAAATAAATAAATGTTAGAATATGTGATGTATCTACAATGTGTAAACCATACGATTAATAAATTTCAGTAGGTATCAACATCAATGAAATATTTTGATTATTTTGTGTCTACATGTACATATAGTTTTATTAGAGGTGGTCGGTAGCCTGGTTGGTATGCTTCTTTCGTATGTGAACGTCCATTTCACCTATAGGTACTATTAGGTACTTATATGAGATTCAAAGCACTGCGTCAATTAATATTAATAGTTATTAAATTATCAAACAAATATAAGTGTGATTAGGATTAAAGCCAAACTACTTTCACACTGGAGATACAAACGAAATATTTCCTTTTTTTCAGATGGAAAAAAAATACTTGCAAAATAAAATCCAACTAATCTGATAGGAACGTAGATAAAATTTGTATAATCGCAGTAGGCAAATGATAATAACAATCTTAGGCATCACAGTTTTCATAATATTTTATTACTGATTAAGTAACTACATGCATAGTGCATACACACATATCCACGTCCGCTCCCTATGTATTAGGTGTGCCAGATATGTTGGACAAAAAAAAACGGATTTTTGCACCTCCCCCTATGAAAATATTTTTCTGATATACAGGGTGTCCCAGGAAGTGCGACCAAGCGGAAGTCCAGAGATAGAGCACCTCTGGGGGTACTTAAATACCCCAATATATGTTCCGCGATTTTTTGTGGTTTTCGAGTTATCAATTTTTTTCGTATTTTTTCGCCAAACCCCGACTTGCAAGACGTTATTGGTCACAGAGCCACTAATTATTGAGGTACATACTTGATTTTTTTTTCTAAAATACGTGAATAATATACCTTGTATGTATAAAAAGAATTATGGGTCTATCTGTTACTATCACGCCATAAAAAATTATGAATCTCAAAATTAGTCACAATTCAAAATATTAAAAATGTTTGAGGTCGTTTTAAAAAAAATAATCATAGATAATTTTTTTTTCTAATTACATTCTAAAACTTTCAAATTTTATAAACTATCTACCCTGTAAATTTCATTGAGCGATCTCTTCGGGATCATACCTAAAAATTGTTTCAATGCAAAAAAAGCGGTAACTCACGAAACGAAATTTGATAATTCTCTATACAAAATGTATGAGGAGAAAATTACCCAAATAAATTTATACCTACTATTTTCAAATTCGCATTAAATTTCGACTACAAGATCAAAAAATCGGATTTGAAAATAGTAGGAATAAATTTATGAATTTTTTTTGGGAAATTTTCTCCCCATACATTTTGTATGGAAAACCATCAAAATTTCGTTTCGTGAGTGAGATATTTGTGCACCTAACGTAGGTGAGTTGCATGTTGCATTTCATATGGAATTAGGCTGTGATGGTGCTGCAAAGCGGATGTTCCTTATTCAGTAAACAGAATATTATCTCTGTTTTTGTATGGAAATTTCTTAGGGCTCTCCTTCCTGCTGGTGGGATTGGGCAATACTCTTTATAAATAAAGCATTACGTTTTATTTAACTTATGCCCAATCCCACCAACTTTCAGTCCACCCGAACTGGATGTTTTGTGAACTCGTATATTATTTCGAGATTATATCGATCAATTTCGATAGGTCTTGTAATTCACTATTCCCATATAGGAGAATTTGTATTTTAAAAAATCTATATCACTTTCGTATCATTTTGAAGAAGTGAAGTGTACCTAGACGATAATGTATGTAGGTATGTATGTATCTAGAAAACGCAGAAGATACCTACTGAGAAGAACTCCAAGCGAATAAATAAAGCTTTCAGGTAAAGTGTGTAAACGTAAGCAATATAATGGTATTCAGAAGGCTTTTCTAAAGAAAAGGCGTAAATATATTTTACTCATGTAGCTACACCGAATAATATAAGAGATAACTAGTATACCTTGATTTTATCATAAATAGCTTCTCTTTCAAGCGAGGTGGCGTATTTTGAATGGAAAGTTATTAAGGCATTCTGTGTATCTACATTTCTTTTTTTTTTTTTTTTAAAAGGATCTGGGCTTGCATACACAACAAACAATCAAACACAAAAATACTTTCCTGCACACCTTGCACTAGGCTAAAAGCCTGTATCGCAAAGTGTGGAATACATCGCCAGCGCCGGGGTTTGAACCTGGCACCTCCTGCTTGAGAGACTGCCGCCTCAACCAACTGCGCTAACCATGTACTCTTCTTTCTTGGGGTATATTAAAATGTTCAATCATCATCATCATCATCCAAGTCGGTCCCTCATTCCTGAGGATCGTGACCTTCATGTATTATTTGAGTCATCAGTCTGGCCCACCCCGGTATGTCCAATATACGAGTAATATTTCATACAAAGTTGTGCAACTCAGTAAGTTGGTAGGTACCTAATACCTCTACCTATCTATCGATATAGGTACGATGTTTTCACCTAAGTACCTACTTTTGACCTTTTCAAAACTTTCGTTCTGAAGGGGATTGTTATTTACCTTTTTCTTTCGTAATATTTTCGCATCAATCACCGAGATGTCGTACCCATCAATGTGTAAGCAGCTAATCGAGACCTCTCATGTCTATTTGTTTAATAACAACATTAAAGCCTTGTTTATTTTCTGGATTATATAGTTGAATTGCTCATACGAGTATGTTACATTATTTTAATCATTTACATATATACAACATTTAAATTTTTACTACAAATTTAATATTATTTTCATAGGATATACTCGTATATATATAGTTTTCTATTAGAATCGAGTGATCCCACAATCCCGCAGGATCCTCGGGATTGATGAACTCAGTCCCGCAGGCTTGCGGGATCGCGATTTCGATGCGGGATTGGATTGCCTAGTTGTAATCAGTGAAAATGATAGTGAAATGTTTATGCTCAAAAAGTTTAAACATTTTTAGCCTAAACAATAAAATTTACTGTATTCTTAAATAAATTTATATAAACATTTCTAACTTAAATATTTCACGGTGTTTTAAAATATTTTTTGTTTAAAACTTTCGTAATGTTTACTGATTCCAACAAGGTATAAATATAAATATAAGATAAATATAAATATAAGACTCATAAATATAAGAATAATTGTTAAAATTTGGTTATGAATGGAACAAGGTGAACTTTCTCAATACATTAATTATGATTCTCGTAATGTTTCATTTTCATTTCATTTCATTTATTTAATATCCACAAAATATATAACAAAGTAAAAAATATAAGTAAGAAACAAGTATTGGATTTTATTGCCCCACTAACAATAAAAACATGTAAAAACAATACAAAAAGATGACCATATTTTTTGAACCTTGACAGCTTCGTTACCATTTATTTAAGAGAAAAATTTAATAGGTACATCAAGTTTGAAGGAAATTTTATGTACTTTCATTCTGCTTAAAAGATAAGCTTCAAAAAGTTGATAGTTTTCATATTCATATGCAGAATTCGCCAGAATATAGAAATTTTCGCAATGTTCCGTCACGAAATTTTATTGGCAAACCTCGGATTTGGATCCAGTACCCCAAAAAATGTATAGAGTGAAAGAAATTCAGACTACCCCACAACTTTCAATCGAGAAATTCAACTGCACCGTACTATGTATATTGTATATCATATGAATTTGTTTTTCCTAAGTACCTAATTGAAGTTCGTAAATGAACAGGTAGAGGTTTCGGTGTGTAAGTACTTATATATTATGATACTGGTATTGACTGCTTACGACAGGTCTTTTGACAATCATCGTTGTGGATTTGGCCGGGTCACTTTCTACCCCCTCATTCGGTCGCCCGGGGTGATTCTGTATGGAGAGACATGCCGGTCACGCGTCAACTCAACGACTTGAAGAGAGAGTAGAGGTCCAACCCTCGCATGGGAAATCTTTTTTGACGGTCGTCTTTTCCATTTCTAGAATAAAAAAACAACAACCTACCGGATTTCAATTTCCGGAATTAGGGTATTTTCTTATTCTCTACCTACTGTCTTACTAATAATTTTTACAGGAAGGTATACAATTATACATTGCTTACTGATATGATTGAAAATTTGTTTTCTATACGTACTGATTAATTGGTGATAAAATAGTAGGTATCTCGAATTACTGCTAATAGTGAATGAATGACGACATAAACTTACACCTATAGACATTTCTCTTGTAGGTACATTTCATTGTTATTTTATTTATACTTGGGTAAAGGAAAACTTTACCACGGCGTGGGTTCAAGTTATTCAAAGCGATAAACGTGGGAGATTTTGATATACCTACCTTGAGTATTTATAAAGAGTAGGTACCTGAGATGAATATTATTAATTTATTACACAAATTATCGCGTAATATATAGTAAAATCAAACAAGTATTTATGAGTAAGAAAATTCATTTAAGGCCTTTCACTCCGTTACGTAATTAATCACAAATAATTTACTCCGTCCTTATTGATTTCCATTAATAACACCAAATTTCTTACCAAAATGTTATTTATTTACTAAGATCTCTTTCTCTCTTTTCCGTGAAAATGTCTTTGTGTTTCCCTTTCAACTCATTCTGGAGGCGTAAAAACGTTTATTTTACTGTGTATTTCCTTTTTATTCATTCATTCATAGTCCCCAGTTGGCTTTTATTTTATAGAACCTCTTCATAAACCTGCTGTAGCTGACATTTCTCCACTCCTCTTCCTTATTTTCTTTATTTTTTCATTCGTTTCTTCGTTCCTGTCACACCCTATCAAAATATTTCCTTCCGTAAAGACACACATGGACTGGACGTTTATTTCTCTGAGACATATTATGTATGAGTACGTCAACGTATATTGTAGTATAGGTACTCGTATAGTACGAGACCTACGAGTATGCCTAATATTGTAGTTGCCGTATTATTTTATAATCTTTGTTGTTGTCTTACGGAGTTTTGTAATCAGTAACTTCAACTGGTAGAGGAAAACGAACTACCTCTATTTATGAAATGTAATACTCGTATTTTGAATATCTGAAACAAACTTGAAATAATCAATGGATATTGTAAATTACACAATACACACTCAGAGGTAACTAAGATAAAAGCTTGTGTCGTGATGTGAAAAATTTGAGAGTTTTAATTTTGCACCTACATTTTTATGTATTGATACTGAATCACTTCCTCTTTACTTACCCGTTTGAATGTACGTGAATAGTCTAGTTTTTGAAACATTTCGATATTTTTTCTTTGTCTTATTACCTACTACGTCACGTTTTTGTATTTTTTCACGTTATATGTGTCTGTCCCCATAAGAAGATTTCTCTGTATGCACTGTATTAGGGCGTTGAATTAACAATTCTAATGCAATATTTGTCTCTTGTTAAATTCATATTCAATGCCTGTGAGTGTGCTTTGTTGATGAATAAATAAATAAAATAAATAAGTATGTGTACTTCCATCATGGTATAAAGTAATACTGGGAAAACCAGTGAATTGTACGTGTAGACTGGACATAGTGGACATCTATTAAATCACACACAATGTAATCGGTGCATGCGTATTCCGGTAGGTAGTAAACTCCTTGCTGGAAAAGATATAATTGGAATTATACAGACACTTGAATTGTTCAGGATACGCGAAAAAATATTAAAAAGGAGTGGTGGCCAATTTATACATCGATTCTTAATGCTACGAGTATATTCGCCGCATGATGCATAAAGAATTCATATTGTACAAAACAAGGTTCAATTTATTTATTGCTTTGCCTATACACGCAGTACCTGCTGAAACATTATTACCGACAAAATGGTTTTCCAATATTCGTACGTAGGTGTACATAATGATATTGGTAGTATTGTTAGTTATCAGCCAGTCTTATAATTCCAACTTCTATAATATTAATTTATAGATGAGAATAGGAAATACAATCATGCATTTTATACAAGTTTGGTCTGTTAACTTTTATTATATCGGCAGTTTGTTAATATGGCGTTATGTATTTATTTATATTACTTACATTTAATTTGTTATGTAGTTGTTTTTTAAATACCACTATTTTGGATCCATACTTTTGAGTTATGTTTAAAATTTACAGACAAGTATGACAAGTAGGTGCCTACACATTGAAAGACACAATTTTACGTCAAATGTAAAGGATAAAATAATTCAAATTTCCTTGCCGTTCATGAAAGTACGAAACTGCTCACCCCGAATAGTCACATCGTTCGTTTATCGTTTTCAATTATTCCTAAATCACAATGTGGGTGCCCACGATAGGTTCTTTGAAGACGACAGTATCCAAACCTTAAATCGAATTGTATCCCTTCCAAAGGTGCATAATATTATACTGCATTATTATACACACAATACATGTACGGATAATACATTGAGTTTGATTTTCAACAACATAGTTGGTGAATGTCTAAAATCCTTCGGCCAAGCGTAACTTGCTTGGGATAACCTCCTCGTTCTACTCCCAAAGGGTGCATTATTAATGTCCCTTGGGCTATTTCTCTTTCTCTCAACAGCACAGTGCATATACTTATACTCTTTACAGAATAAAATACCTATATTTGTCGAATACTTCCATAGTTCTACGCTACGCAATAAAATACCTACATGCCCATTACTGTAATAGTATTGAATTTTATTGGTACTGAGTTTGTATGGACCTAGGCCCAGTAATTATTTCTACATCAGATTTTTTAACCCAACCTAGCCTAATGTGGCGTTGGATACGTGTAGAATGTTACCATATCATTAATTTATAAAATTAGGGACTAATATGAAAGCCCCTGTAATACGTTTGTGAAGTCATCCTTGTTTTTAAAATTGCTTTCCAAAGTTTGTCATCCTCAATCATCTACTTTTAAAAATGTACTTACTAAATATTAAAAAAGATCGTCAAACAGGCATACACAGCAATAATTTTACTGGGACATTGTTCACGGGTCCATTCGAAAATTCCTACCTACTGATAAAATTATTCAACAGGGTCCTTAATATAAAGTAAGTTAATTAAAAAGGTATTATAGAAAACGTTGGTAAATTTAGGGAAAAACGACAATTTTATGTTATAAAATACAACTCTGTCTTCTAATCTTTCTACTGTTGGATACAGGCCTCATTTAAACCTTTCCATTATTTCGTATCACTCGTCTTCTTAACCCTGCTGTCTATCCGTTTTCATTCATCCCTTAAGCGAGAGAAAAAATATTTCACCACTTGTAGATACTATACGTTCGCCCGTAAAGTACCTACATACATAATAATATTACTGAGGGAGTAGGCTCGGAGACACCACCCTTCCCGCTGTTTCTAATATTCAAGAAATTGTCGGATTTATTATTCTCCATCACGTGGAGAGATATATTCGGATTACTTGGATGTATTGTCACAAGTGATAGAAAACACTACGCACAGACGCTTTTCTTTTATCAGATAGGCGTTTCTAAAAATCACTCCCCGTTTTACATAAATCCTTAGCAAGTGAGCGGTTCTATAATTGCTTTCAAATTTCGCAGCGTCATAGTATAGTAGTATATAATCGTATGTGGTATAAATAACCTACCTAGTACCTATATTATCATGAGAATATTTATTTACTTGTCCTCGTATTTTCCTTTAACTTTTTTCATCGCCTATAGTGGGGTTTTACGTGGTGTATAGTATCTAATCTACTATTTGCATCTATTTTTATAAGTTTAATTGCTAGTTGTATTTCCATCCTACTATGACGTCATTTGTATCACACTCCTACGTTGTTAATAATATCAGTCGTTATTATACCCGCTAGGTATATAATTTTTAAAATTTAAATTTACCTATACCTATAATTTTCAATACCCATTCCTATTATTTTAAAACCGTGAGCTACATTTTCTACTGAAAGTTTTATCTGTATTGGGTATTATATTTTCGTGTACACAACCCCATATGTTTTCCTGCATATTTAACAGTATGGTATAATAGCTTGTGTCGCGAAGTGGAATGAATCGGTAATGAGAATCGAGCACGCTGGATCGTGAATGTCAAGCGCGTTACCAACCCAGTTACCGCGACCACCTTTAAATCGTGACAATTAATAAAATTTGGTACTAGACGATTCATCTTCACTCATAGGACCTTTGCTTATTTTTATTTTTTTATTTTATTTTTTTATTTTATTACAAACAAAAGCACAAAACAGACAACAACTTTAGATATAAGTAATAACATGTAGATAAAGACAATTAGTCCATTCATAATTCAGCTGTCACCCACAAGCATGCGCCACAGTTAAATTAAAACATATAAGTTCATTCCGGTCGTCTCACACACCCATACTCAATCTCGCTCACACACTCACCCATCGCACACGCACACCTATGATATTACTATTTTATTTCACACAATTTATTTCATACAGTTATATTTTATTTCATACAATTTTATTGCTTATGAAAGTTTGTCATAATATTCGCGGTCATTTCTTCCTTACTTACCCCTACTTCTTTTAACCCTCTTTTATTGTAAGTTCATGATAGATGTGCAATAAAATTGGGAACATTTTTATCTCCTATCTCTTATAATGTATTGAATACATGACTTTTCCTTTTACCAAAGCGTTATTATTATTCTTACGACCCTTCATCTTAAAAATAGTTGTGAATTTTAAAGTTTTACCTTTCAACCGTGGATAAAATAGAAGATAGACACACATGACTATGATTTATGGTGTACAACGTAGGTAAGCAATTTGTTTTTTTGATTATTTGATTACTTAATTATATTATTTTTATCACCTACTTACCTACATCAAACAAAAAAATGAAAGTACTCCTTACTTACTTTTTGCTCATAAAATTTAGCTCAGAGTATCAAATTACCTGAATTTGAATTAATCATTACTCAACTATTATGAATGTAGATACTTTCAGAAAGTGTATAATTTTTACGACTTGCGGTTAACTTTTTGTTTGTGACATATTTCACTACTTACAGCATTTTTCAAAAAACGCTAGTGAGATAAATGGATTTTGACATTTAAAACGACACATAGATAAACGTACACAACTAGATAAATAATATTTATTTTTATTAGTTTATTTTAAAATTATGTACTTAAATATATATGGTATATTATATATATACACAATGATTATGGAGATAGCAGAACCCCGTGGTTCCGGGTCCCGAGACTCTCTTTCAGCTAGTGGACTAAATTAGTTTCAGATTGTTTCTCAGGATAATGACAATTCCATATTGTCAATGCCTGTGGCCACTGAAACTGACCAGTATTCACAATTGTCTCTTAATTTAGAAGTGTGTTGATAGACATTGTTGGCTGCTTAGTTGCTTATACTTACCTATTTAATTTATTTAGGTATAAAATGACCCTACTAAACAGTACTCAAGTTCTGCTTTCTCGAATAATTTCTTGATTTCTTCTTCTACACACATAACACCGCGAGGTTTTGGACTGATCATATTGGCAGCAGTTTGCTTTACGGTATCTATAATGAATTGTTTATAATAGCACCTATACCTCAACGCAATAAAAGCTCTCAGTTCATTTTAAATAACAAATAGCGGATATAGTAATCGACTGGATGTCGATTCTTCAAGATAATCGTTATTAATACAGGAGATACTAAATCTTTTGTATTTAATTTATCGCGTCTCATTGTACAGTGGTGGAATTTTACGTTAAAGTTTTAAACTGAGATAATAATCTTTGAATACATTTTGCATTGAATCTTTGTATAAGTCATTGCTTAATATGGAAAACCTAAGATCATGCCGCCAAAGCGATTTATACACGTTTACCTCTCGCTTCGGCCAGTGCTTGTACGTCACCTACATATTTTAATAAAACCTTTAAAGATTTACACCTACACCGGACACTCATATAGGTACCTATTAACTAATAATTGTGTTGAGCATAGTTTATTAAAGTATTTTCGTTCCTCTTGTTAGTTTCATTACATAACCTCTCCAATTATTTTCTGTTAGTTATCTTCATCTTACCTGTAACGATTCCCATCAAGTTACCTTTTGGAAAAAATGATAGGTATATCTAATAGTGTCTCATTTGTCGTAATCCACTAAGAAATGTTAGCCCCGGCTTCCCTTCTGCAGAAATCCACCCTTCCCCACTGGCGTGTAGGTATATTATGTATGTATGTGTATTATTACGCCACAGACACTCCTGCGAATCCCAGAGAAGTTACTATTAATCCTATCGACACTGAAAGCTATGGATTCGATACTAATATTGCTTTTTTCATGCCGGTAGTTTTCGTAGTATTGTCTTGACAGTGGTAATATTTTTGTGTGGCAAAGGAAATTTTTCAGTTTTCCAGGAATGTATATAACTAGGTACTTGTTATTTCAACAACCACATGTCGAAAATCCAATGTTTCACTAAGATTAAAAAAAATGTGAGAGGTATTTAAAAAACTACACAAAGTAGCTAGCCAAAGTAGGTAGGAACGATACCTACGAGTATATCCCGTTTAGAAGCTCGAATTATGTTTTGTAAATCTCAAAACTGGTAAATCGTTCTAAACTATACTTAAAAGTGTAGGTACTCTATATTAGAGTTTTTCACGTAAAAGAGATAAAAATTATACCTTTTTATTTCAGCTATTACATCTCCCGTTTCGCATTCAAGAAAAAAGTAGGTAAATAATACAGCGAGAGCACGTAAGCAATAAATAGGTATGAAATATTTGCACAATTCCAGCAAAGAGACTGCAATGTATTTGGCCATCTGAGGGATATTTTGTACTATAAATAATCTGGGGTGTAGGTAATCCTTATGTGTTTGAAAACGGTATTTATTGATAGGTAGAGTGGCAGTATTTCTATAGTGTTTAATTTTATTATACCATATGTAGAAAATATACTAATTTGTACTAACAAGTTCATGAACAAATTTACATTGACACTAGACATTCGTGGCCGACCAATTTCCTTCAATTTGTCAACCATTGGCCTACATTGATTGTATTTATTTTTTTGTTTAATTTATGACTTCCATTCAAATGATGCATCATTATAAATGAAAGATTTTTATCGCAAATATGCTTTTGTATGATGGAAACGATATTGTCGTACGCATATTAATTAAATCTTACCACTGGTCGAATACGATAGGATCGCCCTACCCTATTGCAGCCATTCCCAAATATTTATGTAGCAAACCTTTGGATAGATAAAACTCATTCATCAATATTAAATTTAATGTCCTATTTCTTAGTGAGATACCAACGTTTTAATTATAGCTTTTTGTGGCTTCTTTGGTTCTGATTTTTTTGTGATTGATGGCAAAGCCCTATCTAACCATTATGTAAACAATTTGTAATCGAGCTTCAAAAAGCTACAACTATAAAAATGCCTAACATCTAGGTATTGCGATGATAATTAAAAGATTCCAATTTATGTATAAATTTCTTTAAAAAATCCCGAAAAAAAGATAATTTTTGAAATGATATTGTATCACTGAAATTTATGATACAGGGGGACTGCTGCATCGCCTGCGCATTGATTTTTAGCGACAAAAATTAGTTTCAGAAAGTCACTCTATTCCAACACTCTTCTGCCATGTGACACGAGCTGGATTTTTATCGGTTTATTAATAAAGAATATTATATATAGCCTTTAACTCGAATACGAGTATCATTGTGGCATACCCTGAGCAACACGAGCAGCGTCTCTGTCGTGGGCACGTTGGTGGCTGTACAGGCCAATGCGGGACTTAATTACCCTATTGCACGTTTCGCAGATGAAACTCTCTTGGGGTCTATTATACTGTCTGTAGGATCGGGGGGCCCTTTCAAAGGTCCTTATAACATTTCTCCACGCTGGTCTGTCTCTATAAAGAATATTATAGTATATGTGTAAATATACAGAATTAGAATAAAATATTTGGCATTCTCATAATCCCATTAGTATTATCAGCTACGGGTATAATACCAAAATCGCTAATAAGTCATTTAAAAAAATTCGATTTTCCGGAAAATTTATACAAAAAATGCGAAAATCGGTAATTATTAATACTTGCAATATTGCAAGACGATTTGTAAAAACTGATATTTCAGGCACAATGCTTGTATTTTAGGGACCGCGCATCTGGGCCTAATCCTGTGATATCCGTGATATCTGGATAGGTGAATTTTTCCCAGTATTAGGCTGACGAGTTTATATGTGAATCATGAATGATAATATGTAGACTCTTCTGGCTGATAATACTGAGAAGTGTGTTGGCAAAGTCATGCCTCCGCTTTATAAAATATTACATATATATCTAGTGTAATATAATAGGCTTTTGACAACCATTTGTATATAGAAGCCCCGTCATCCCTGAACCTTCCCCGCTTCCTAGACCCATTACCCACTATTGATATTATCAACACTGCCTATTGAGGGTGCACACTGCACTCCGCTTTGATTTCTTTGTGAAGTGCTTGGAAAGCTTTACTTCAATCATTCACCGACTCGACGGTCGATGAGGACTTCATCAGTACAGCTATTAATTTTAATCAGGGATTGCTCACATTCATATATAGGGATGACAAAATAATTCAAAGTGACCAACTGAATACTATATTACTGACTTGACGTATACATCAGTATTCAATTTGGGTTGTTATTAATATGCATTTTATACATATACTTACTTTTATAGAAACTAAGTTACATTTAGCAATGTGCTTCTGTTACGATCTGTCACCAAGTACTCGTATGAATAGGAGCGTCTTATGGAGGACTTTTAGTAGGTTTCGTAACAAATTAATTAAGAACAACAATAGACACAGCACAGATCCTTCTTCTTCTTCTTGCCTCTTCCCAGTTTATCTGGGGTCGGCCCTTCTGGTACGTAGTCGCCAGACCTTACGATCCTGTGCCATCCCACTAGTAAGCTGTTGGTCCCTAAGCTCCTTTTCGATATTTGTCCAGCACAGATCCTAATGTAACTAATACATTTCTAATGTATTTCCATCTCAATTGCCTACTTTTTTTTCCGTGTTAGGTCAGGGGACCGTTTATCCCCTGCGTCACTGCGACCACAGTAGGTCTACTGTGACACCCTTCAATGTTACAGCTCGTCTTCAAGGCCGACGTGTCTCGTGTAGCTCACGATCTGTCTTGGTGCGAGTAGTCTTGCCTTTTTGGAGTCCAGTAGGGGCCCTCCAAGAATTGCGTACTTGGAGGTGCCGGATTCAAATCACTAATGTGTGATGTATCCTTTTTACCATTTGAGTTTCAATCTTTAATAATATTATTAATGCCATTAGTGCGTAGAAATCACGATGCATTTTTTTTTATTACACACAACATTAATAATTATGGACCCTGACACGAGCACGCTTTATCAGCATCGCCGAACGTGATTAAAATAAGTTGGTTTTTATATGTATTTTTATATATACATAACTTGGTATATTTTTTCTGATAAAAAAAAACTGTTATTGGTAGGTAATAAGTTACAGAAAAATAATTTTATATCTGTTTTAGAGTTTTTCTAAGTGCTGTAATATATCTGCATACAAAATTCTGGACGTTGGGGGTGATATGTTTGTAAACATAATATTCTGATATACTTACCTACGTCCTACATAATAATAAATAATATGTAAATATAATATGAATATATAGTGAATGTTGCATGCGTGCAACCCGCCACACATCATGGGAACATTGTGACTCTTTGAATTCATTATGGGTGTTGCAAAAGTAAATTAGTGTAATCATTCATATTACTATTTCCACTGCAGCATGCAATTGCGATTAAGACATTTCTATGTAGCTATTGTGTGTCCGTTCCTTCGGCAACGAGATGAATTTATTAATTTGGATGGAGGATGGGTAAAATTCTATTCATCATAACACTAGGGTATTTCAAGCAACTTCCGCTAAGATATGATTGTACTTGTATCATGGAAGGATGATTCCTAATAATTATTAGACATAATACATGTTTACTGTTTTCAATAATATGATAACTACTCGAAAGACTCTAGGCAGAGGATATTGAAATGCAGTGTTTCGCCTAAACTATGATAAAAAGAGGTAAGTAAGTATAATACCCTTATATAATAATATAGTGCTCCACCATGTAATGGAGAGGATATAGTGGGAGTTGTATAAATGAAATACTGATGTTAGTTAACGAAGGATTGAACGACTATTGGGGTTAACTGGAAGAAATCGCAGTTCTGCGATAAGTTCGCCCTAGTGAACAACGTTTTATAATCTGTACTATGTCCATTTTGTATATTTATATGTGTTTGTTGTTTACTTTAAGTTTAAATAAATAAATAAAATAAATAAATAAAGTATATTATATTAACAATAAGCTACTACACGTCCTATGACCTCTCAAGAGTGGGTCTATAATCTATATGGGAATAATCTAATTTGCAAGACAAATTACCATTTATACGAAAAGCCCCCAGCAACACAATATTGTTATTATTCCACTTTATTTATAACAATGATTTTTGAAACTAAATTCCATATTCACAATATTATACTTACCACATACTTAGTAGGTACTAAACATAAGTACCCATACATAAGTACTTTACTACTACATTACACCTTACCCACAGACTATTGTGAATAGGTTGTATTTGAACTCTTAGATATGTTAAGTGCACTATTATATTCGTGAAGAGTACTTTCAACTATTTTCGAATAAACTTCTACCTCAATTCAGTAAATTTTATCTACCATTTATCCTTACAGGTACCTAGGTACATACAGGTTTTGTTATTTCACGTTTTAAATTTCATGAGTTTATGAAAGACACACTCGTATGTCCTATGTCAATTCTGTCAGAGCTTTAAATCAGTTTGTACCAACAACAGTCATAAGAATTAATATCAAGATAAATTTAAATGTTCTTCAAATTATTTTCGACTCATACATATAATATCTGTATTTTATTATTATTGAATTTGCCATTCGCGATTTCAGTTTCAAATTTAAATTTAATAAATTCGTCATCAAAATCAATTCGACGCGATGCCTTCTCCCCCTTGCGGTATTAAGTTACACGCTATTGTTCGTTCAATGATATAACCAAAGTCTCGATGAAATGCGTCACACGACTCATACGCTATATCTCTAGATTTCTGTCTTTCGCTTTACTAAATTGTGTACAAAGTACCTACCTACTATTATAAATTTGTAATTATATTATTAATAATATACATGTCAGGTGCGTATGCAATCATAATCAGGTAGCATTAGGTACCGTTCAGCAGATTCCTCAGGAGACAAATAGCTTGGTATAGTTTAAGTTTAAAACACTGATACCCAGAACCCATCATTGGTAGCCTATGTTGTTTTTTAATATTTAAAGAGAGGAAGGAAAACTACTAGTCATGAGTCCAGGACTGACGTCATCGTCTGATGCGGCAAATGAAGAAATAACAAATTAGTATATTATGTTATTTCACAGATGTATACGTTTTATTTTCTGTTTATAGTCCATGACGAGTTACAAGTACTGCTAGATCTTAAAGTTTTACAAATCAACGAAATTTTTATGTAAAACTTACCAAGTTTCACGACGTAAATATACTGTTTATGTTGTAAGACAATTCTTTTTTAGGTTGTAGGTAGGTTCTATAGATACGTGTACTTTAAGTATTAGGTATGCGAATATATCTGGTTAGACTCATTTAATATAGAGGCATTGTACGTACGTAGCTTCTGGGAATGAAGATATCGCAAAGAAAGCGTTTTTACATGACATGCATATTATGAGTTATCGAGTTGCTGCATGGTAAAGTACGAGTATAATACGAGGTGTACACACGAAATCTTTGAAAGCTAACGTGCTAGTACTAAAAATGTTTTGTGTTATGTGGTCTGTGAATATTAGGTATAAACATCAAGAACTTTAGTACGACTATCGCATAATAAAATGTTGAAAATAGCGTTTTTTTTTTCCTTTTTTTGGGGTTAGTTTCGCTTCAATCAAATAACTTTTACGGTCATTCCCTAGATTTTAATGCGTATTATCAATAGTAAAAAAAAAATCCTCGACTTTCCGGAAACGAGTTGCTGTCTTTCGGAAAAAAGATCAGAGGTGTTGTACACATTTTTTTAAATGAATCGAAATAAACCCAAATACATCTTTGCACACTTCACATAAAGCTTAAAAGCTTGCGTTGTGAAGTGGAGTAAGTCGGGGATTGAACCCGCGCCCACCGGATTAACAGTCGAGCGCGTTACCAACCAGGCTACCGACCACCTCGCTAACGCTTTGGACTCAACGGACGTTTACATAGAAAAAACTACTTCATGCTAAAGATGGCAGCAGTATCGCTGTCGAAATCTCGAGACAATCAACGTAAACGCGGCCAACACCCGAACAACCTAGAAGGAAGAGTATATTTAGTAACGGTTGTCGAGATCTAAGGTCTCCCGTTTTTAGAAATTTTAGAAATGTCCAGTATGCCTACTATGGCGAGTGGCCTACATACTCGTATTTGCATTGTTGTTATTTTTCTTAGGCAGTTTAAATATTGTTTTCCCGACACGCCACTATTATTTTCAATGAATAATAGCGTGTCGGGAAGGAATCAAGAGCTTTGCAAAAATTTAGAAAATTATTTTACCATGTAATTTTTCTATGTTTTTTTAGTACTTACAGCAATTCGCAATCCATACTGAATGAACCAGTACCTTAGTTTTATCTTATTGACTAGTTGAATGATGTTAAAATGATGTAAACATCTCGATAAGAGTGAAATAATATTATTTATTATCACAAAACATCGTACATATTTATATTGTACCTTCAAATAAATGATATTTTGAATTCACTCAAAAGAGCCCGCATGTTTACTGAAATAGGTAGGTACTTATATTATTTTACCTACAATATAGGGTGTTTCAGGTTTTTATGGCAAAAAATGAAATGTGTAATTTACGCGCAGTTTTCTCTTAAGATCCGAGTCCATGTTATGTAAAAACTATTTAGAGGTTTCATACTTTGATCAATTTTATCTCATAATGAAGTTAGTGATAGTATTTAGTACTGATGGCCTTCTCGTGTATTTCTTTTATCTTTTGGAACGGTTTGTGCTTCAATAAAAGTGATATACAATAAATTATACTACCTACAGCATCTAATACAGGACTTATCCAAATGACACGATACTTACATACTATACTCTCGACTTTAGAGATAGTTTTCTATTGCTATCATTGTACGCGTTGATTTATTTAATAACAATGTGCCTGCTGCAGACATATCACTTGACAAAGGGTGCATTACCGTCATATAAGTACAGAAGAATATTAATGGAAGCTGAAAAAGAAACTAATATTAATGAGACATATAGTACAATTTAAACCCAACATTTTTTATTGAAAAATGTCGTACAACTTAATAGGAATCGTAATTTTAGGTATCTTCCTATCTGGTAGATATATGTAATTTTAGTAGAAACGTTTTATTTATTATTATATACGTACGTCCTTTATATCTCGGAAACAAAAATACATTTATATAAAGAAAAACATTGATTCTGTACCAGTCTGTATACACATGTGAACATTTTAATCACAATGTGAAATAATATATTATAATAATACTGAGATGTAAGTTTTTCAAGTATAAATAGGCTCCTGTGATTTACTTTCCTCCTTTCTAATATTTTTATAAGGCCTACACGGCTTTACTCGTATAGGATATTTCGCCTACTCATCGGCTTTGCGGAACTTTAAAAATTCTTAACTTATTATTGTGTTTTATACGAGATATCTACCTATTTTCCATGAATTATAATAATATTTTTATTCAAAATACCTACTACTTGAGTTTTTTTAACGCAGCTAGGACTTGCCAACACACTTTTTAAGTATTACCAGCTAGCAAAGTGTGTACATAATATCATAGTTCATCAATAGAAGTTGCAGGTCTTCACGGTGGTCCATATATAGATTTGTTTTTTTCGGGTTTATCATTCATGATTAGCGTAGTATGTATTTACTCATCGGCCTATATAGAAATCTTCTTTCAAACTTTCAATCTGTTAAGTATTGGCCGAAGACGCCATCGAAATGAGGCAATTAAAATATAAAATCAATAATATACGTACATTGTACATTGTCAGGGCCACCGTGACATTTCTCTGTTTCTCTAGCCATGATGTAGGATTAAGGGTGTGCATACCGACATTTTAAAAATTTCTAAAAACGGGAGACCTTCTATCTCGACAACCATTACTAAATATGCTTCGGAACAAAATAGTGTAATTGCATTGAACCTTTATCTAGGGAATAACCTTAAAAGAATTTTACATCTTGTATAGATTTCTTAAAAAAAAAATTAAATACACCTCTGATCTTTTTTCCGAAAGATGGAAACTCGTTTCCCGAAAGTCGCGTAGTATTTTTTTTTGTACTGATAATATGCATTAAAATCTAGGGAATAACCGTAAAAGTTTTTTGATAGACGCAAAATTAACCCCAAAAAATGAAAAAAAACGCTATTTTTACCAATTTATCATGCGATTGTCAGGCGATTTTGAACCTTAATGCCGTGGGAAATTACTGTGACGTCATTCCAAATTACTGTGACGTGCCAATTAATTTTATGTTAATACATAATAATGTTAATACATAAAATGTTATAGGCGACGTTCCCGTCATCGTCGCTAAGGCAATGTATGGATAACAGTTCCTTAACAACGAGTATGACAGACCACGTATTATATTTTGATACGAGATTTGACAGGAGTGGTGGTCCTGATTGATTATTATGCTATGTTGCCAACTGTTACAGCACGGCTAGAGTACCTACTCTAAGAGGCGGTGACATTGTACAATGTACATACAAGCATTGCGGATGAAAATGAATTTATCGCAGTGTATTTTCACGTTAGATATCATTCTACGTAATTATTTGAACAAAATTAACTAAAACATTCGTCACTACGTCTGTTGACACTTTACTGACAATTACAACCAGTACCTAACGATGTGATTCCCGTTGCAGTATCAAGGAAGCATAAGACAAACCAGGTCAGCTGTAAGTTATTCTAATGCTGTTACGTTAATACTTCGTTAGCTCCTTGCACAACACTTACTACGTTTCTGTCTCTTTATAACGGGTGGATTGACTTCCTAACTAAACGGATGGCAATACTAGGTAAGTATTTTATATCTGTTTTATGCTAAGCTTAACCATTATGAAAATGTACCTAAACGTTATTTACTGAACCAAGTTTGTTTCTCAAACCAAGTTAAAAAGACGAGTCAGTTTCAGTTATAGCGCACTAAGAGTTTATCCGTCTACAGTCTACCTTGGAGAGATTTCATTTCAGTCTGGAAATGAATTTTCAACGTAGAAGCTTTTGGATTGATTTTATGACTTAGCTACGATTCCATGACATCGAAGTTTTACTACCTACAATTTATAGTTACTACAAAAAGAAGAGTAATATCGAATATAATTTATTTGTTTAATTGGACTGATTTCTAAAAGTACGAGTATCTAACATTTGAGTTCAATATCTAGCACCTACCTGATAATGTAAATAACTGAAAAATTTAAAAAAATATTATGAATAAGTTGTTGTAAAGGATAAAAAGGATTCCTTAAAATCAACATCTTGACAAGATACCAATACATAATGTGGGGTTTGTTGGTGCTTAAACATCCCTTTTGCGAGTGCGTTCTGATCCAAGCAGTCGATCACATTGTGGGGCACTGTCCCATCAAGAAGTTCAAGGAGGCTATTTGGATAATTCATATTATGGTGACGTCAAAGGCAATTTAATACTTGAGAAACATTGATGCGCAGCTCTGACATGCAAGTCGTTTGTTGATTGTTTCGTATACTAAATTGTATCAGAGAGAGAGAGAGAGAGAGAGAGAGAGATTAGGAAAACAAAATAAGCAAGGAACAATCAAATATGCAAATCTCAGATTTCATGTGCACAATAATAATCTTGTCTTATCAAACAAATAGTACCTAGGTTTCATCAGCTTACCCTAATAAAACACGGCGTTATTTTTCGTCTTCATGCTATCGTTGAGTGCCTATTAATACAACATATTCAGTTGGTTTGTAGGTATGCCGTGTAAAACATTGATATGGCAGATACTTGACTCCATATTGTATTATGTTTAAGCTTTTGCTGTCATGCTAAAGTCCCAAGATATGTAATGTTTGTGTGACAATGCAGGCACATTGTGTAATATTAATGTACATACAGGGGTAGGTACCTGCTTGATATGTTGTAAAGCTTATCCACTACTCAATATTGGGAGTACGAACAGTATTGTGATGATATTGTATCTGGTGTGTTTTCAGAGCTGTAGGTACTACATACCCATAGTCTCTAGACAGCTCGTAATAATAGAAAATTGAAGTATGTAAATATTGTTACTGGTGTGTGGTGGTTTTGATCGTAGGTATTAATTGTGTGATTTTTCTTAAACATAGCCCTATCCTTTAAAATGATATTTCTTATATATTCAGGATTTATAATATCTATATATTATTCTATATGGTGGCTGACCATTGTATGACCCGATCTTCCAAGTTGAACCTCTGCTGACAGTGTATTCCACATATCATGACAAAATAAATTCCTACCTACTGATGTAAATAGTAAAGGTACAAACTACGAACGTCTAATGTAATGAAAAAATAATGTCGGAACAGCTTTAGAAAATATGTATTCATTCTTCCGCATTATGTTGCGCATGGTATGTATAGTTATATAACTTCGCAACATAAAGCTTGCTTTCGCCCTTTCAATAAATTTATAATACGGCAACCTAAAGAGAGTCCTTTTTATCCCTTTTTAAGACTATGGTTATATAACGTAGGTATACTTGTTGGCATGCTACGTACATAATGTTGTGTATTATACTTTGGTGTCTGTACCTCCGTATCATATAATAGGCATCACCACACCTACCTACAGGAGTATTGTGTAAAGGAATTTGGAAGGATTATCAAGGGCAATGAATGGAGAGATAACATCATCTATATTGTTATTGTATATTACTATTATGATTATGCTTATACGCTTCATATATTGTGTCTCCACAAACATATTGATTAAGTAGGTATATATTAATCCCACGAAGTTTGTATCTTCTTCTTCGGTTTCAGTCCTGCGGATTGGTTTGCAATAAAGATCTGCATCTCGTCCTCCTCTCCATCCGATCCTCTGCAGCCCTTTTCAGATCCAGATATATATGAGATCCAGTCCAGTTCCTCATAAATCTGCTCCAGATATTCGCTTCGAGGACGCCCTCTAGAGTTCGTCCCCTCAGTCATACACTTCATTAAAGTATGCATGAGATTTTCATGGCGTATGATGTGGATATTCATGGCAGTTACTGACTCTCTGGCCTATCCATCTGGCCCGCCTCTCTGTACCACGTACTTACAAAGTACCACCCTTCTTCGATTCTGTTGAGAACCTCGTCATTCGTGATTTGGTCTGCATGGTCAAGTCAAGTGATTATTTGACGGCCGCGCTTCATTAGTGTTAGCAACATAATCTTTTAAGTAATTATTGCCCATGTGTTTCAATATCCCTCACTGTCACTGTTCCATCACTTAGTAGGTTATATTGACATAATATAAAATCATAGGGAAATAACCGCGGGCCGACTGCATTCGATGACCAAATACAAACACTTGTATGTAGAGTAAACAATTCGTTTATTGTACCACTGCGATATCTGTCCATCATTGAATGATTTGATGAACATTAGGTATATTATTTACTGAACATTATCCAATGATTTTTGTGGAACTACCGTGTTAGTGAGACTAGACTTACAGGATATAATATATGAGGTGACCGAAACGAACATTGAACAATGAACTGAACTGTGGCGCATTCTTATGGATAACAGCTGAATCATGAATGATGGACATTATCGTTTCGAACTAATATTTTTAGTTATCTGTAGCTGTTGTCTGTTTTGTGCTTTTATGCGTAATAAAATAAAAACTTTGATTAGCATGAAATATATATGCACGCACCTTTAGACCGACTATCTGCACCTGATGTATATTGATTCCTTTACTGAAAAACACAACATGATTTTTTCGCTGTTGGGGCATTAGTCTAGTCATATGGTGTTTTCGCGGAGAAATAAATACAGTAGTCTACTTCCCTTTCATACTTTACGTATTTGGGGGCGCTGAATTCGAATTTCAACTTTGCCACCTCGTAAATGTGATGCGTTCTGAGATATTCGAGAAAAACTCAGAAGAAAACGTTCTTTTTAGAGACTTTCGCTTATAACTCGAAAAGTATACATTTTAGAGAAAAGAATCTCGAGACAAGAATAAACTAGAGTAAATTTTCTACAAATAGCGATGATATTCATTTTTCTGAAATAAACCGCTTACGCGCTACTATGCGCTAAAAAAGGGCATAAATTCCACTCTTTTTAAAAAAATATTTTCTCTTTTAATTTATTGACTATAACTCAAAATATATAGACTTTTTTGGAAAAAATTGTTGTACAAAAATAAAGTACACTATATTTTCTACAATAAGTGCTAAGAAGGTTTCTGAGACAGACTAACCTCTATTACGTTAGAGCGCATTGAAGTTCACTTTAGTACATTAGAAGAAAATTCTTCATTATTTAAAATAGATATATAACATTAAAAAAAATTAAAAAATCTACTAAACTTCCTTGATGCTATAAATGCAAGGCTGAAAATTTTATATTTTAATATTTGCTAATTGGGCTCAAATTTTGGTAGGGTCACGGTGGGGTACATTTTGCTGGAAAATGTGCACCTATAAAATGCCGTGTAACGCCACAGTTGCATTCCATCAGCAACACTACCAATAGTCCTACTCCCTAGCGTCCACGAGTGGCCTCTTAAGCCCCGCGAGCCCTGGGCAATGTGGTCACTGGCATTAACATCAGTGCCATAGCAGATAGGGAGAGGATGAAGGTGCGAGTGTCCGGCGCCGTAAAACCGGGCTTTTCCAGCTAAGGGAGGTAACCCCTACAGAAAATACCACCGAGGAAGGCAACGGGAAACCACCT
This sequence comes from Ceraclea dissimilis, assembly GCA_963576895.1. NCBI lineage: Eukaryota > Metazoa > Arthropoda > Insecta > Trichoptera > Leptoceridae > Ceraclea > Ceraclea dissimilis. The sequence continues at coordinate 6,925,498 of OY756360.1, forward strand.
CGGTCAACATTCCCCAGGATATCACTATGGAGAGAAATCAAGCAATGGCCCCCAGTCCCGGGCGGTCCTTAGATGGGCCAGGGGTGCAAAGAATCTCCCGGCTCGACATAGTGAATGACACAGTGCGAATTGGAACATGGAATGTTAGAAGTCTTTATGCGAATGGTAAATTGGACAATGTTGTACAGGAGATGACAAGAATTAAGATTAACATTCTTGGTATTAGCGAACTCAGATGGACGGAAACCGGAGTACATCATCATGAGAAAGGTAACCTGTATTATTCTGGAAGTGATATCTCGGACAATCACCACCGAAATGGGGTTGGCATATTTGTATCACTGGATTATATTAAGTTTGTTAAAAAATTTGTTCCCATATCAGACAGAATTATGATCTTACAGTTAGAGGCACGACCTTTCAATGTAAATATTATACAAATATATGCACCTACAGCTGACAACAAATATGACGATGAAGTTGAAAAACTATACGAAAGCATTACTAATGTACTGAAATCAACGAAAAGTGATGAAATAAATATTATAATTGGGGACTTCAATGCAAAGATTGGAGAGGGCCGGCGATCACACTTAGTTGGGGATTATGGTCTAGGCCAGTCTAATAGCAGGGGTGATAGAATGTTTGAGTTCTGCGAAGAACATAATATGGTAGTTGTGAATACATGGTATAAGCTTCCAAAGCGCAGACTATACACCTGGAAGTCTCCTCAAGATAACCCATCTCGTCCTATCAGAAATCAAATAGACTATGCACTGATAGGAGACCGATTCAGAAACAGTGTTAAACGTGCCACAACATATCCCGGAACCGATATAGGATCAGATCATAATCCGCTTGTTATTGATATAGAACTGAAATTAAAAATATTAACAAAAAGATCTATGCATGAAAGAGTAAACACTGAAAAACTGAACATTGCAGGTATTAGAAACACAGTGACTACTGAATTAAATGAAAAACTACAACAGATTACCAATCAGGATACAGACACGGTAGAACAACAGTGGAATGATTTTAAAAACACCATTCACGATATCTGTAAAAAACATCTAAAGTCTGAAAAAATGATTCGAAAGAAACAGTGGATGACAGAACATATATTAAATCTGATGGAACAACGTAGAGTAGCTGGTACCAGGAATCGTAATAATACCGAAAATAGGAACCTCCAAAGGACTATCAAACGAGAGATCAAAACAGCAAAGGAAGAGTGGATGAAGAGACAGTGCGATGAATTGGAACAATATGATCAGATGCATGACTCATTCAATATGCATAAAAAACTAAAAGAATTGACTGGTCTCAGTAGGATACCTAAACCTACCTGTCTCACAGACGAATCTAACAACTTGATCTTAGAAGATTCGGAAATTCTAAAAACATGGGAGGATTATATTAGAACACTCTTCCAAGATTCTCGAACTGACGTAGAAATATCAGAATATAGTCACGGTCCTGCTATATTGAAATCAGAGTTGCTGCATGCTATATCAACATCTAAACCCAGAAAAGCATGCGGACCTGATGAAATTCCTATGGAGGTTATCAAACTGATTAACGAAGATAATATAAATTGTTTACTTGGACTGTTTAATAAAATATATGACACAGGGATTATCCCCCATGACTGGTTAAAATCACTATTTATAACATTACCCAAAAAACAACACCCAAAAAAATGTAATGACTATCGCCTTATAAGTCTTATGAGCCATATTCTGAAATTATTTCTTAAGATAATACATGCCAGAATAAGACTGAAATGCGAGAAAGATTTAGATGATACTCAGTTCGGGTTTAGGAATGGTTTTGGTACCCGTGAAGCGCTCACAACAATAAATATATTGTTACAAAAATGTTATGACCAAAGAAAGGATATCTATGCTTGCTTTATTGATTACGAAAAAGCATTTGACAGAGTTAAACACACAGATTTAATCAAGGTATTATTGAGATGTGGTATAGACGAGAAAGACGTGAGAATAATCAAGAACCTGTACTGGGACCAAAACGCTATCATTAAACTGGAAAAGGGTATTGCCTCACAAGGCATTCCTATTCAGCGAGGAGTGAGACAGGGATGTGTTCTCTCACCTACTTTGTTTAATTTATACTCTGACTTGGTCTTTAAGGAAGCGCTAACTAATACGAATCTCGGCGTGAAGGTCAACGGAGTAGTCATCAATAATATCAGATACGCAGATGACACCGTTATAATAGCAGATAATTTACAAGACCTTCAAGAATTGCTTAATAAAATTGACTCCGTCGGTGAACGTTTTGGTTTGAACATTAACGTGAACAAAACTAAAATGATGGTTTTTAGCCGAGAAAGTCATCTAAATGTAAATCTCACACTTAAGGGTGTTAATATCGAAAGGGTGAAACAGTTCAGGTACTTGGGCAGCATCATTACTGAAAAGTTAGACCCCGACACTGAGATAAAGTGCAGAATAGAAGCGGCTAGAACAGCTTTTAATAAAATGAAAAATCTCCTTTGTGACGATAATGTGAACTTAAAGCTGAGACAAAGAATGGTCAAGTGTTACGTGTGGTCGGTTTTACTTTACGGTGTTGAGGCGTGGACACTAAAAGTCAACATATTGAACCGCCTTGAGGCGTTTGAAATGTGGCTCCACCGTAGAATGCTAAGAATACCTTGGACCGACATGGTAACCAACATTGAAGTTTTACGTAGAGCAAATACTAATAGACAATTGTCCAACACAATAAAGCTCCGTAAAACATCATATTTTGGCCATGTCCTTAGAGGAGAAAAATACTCCATTCTCCAACTCGTTATGAAGGGGAAGATAGAAGGCCGTAGAGGGGTCGGAAGGAAGCAGCTATCCTGGCTTCGAAACATTCGGCAGTGGACCGGGATCAGAACTGTGGAGGAGCTTTTTCGCACTGCCCAGGACAGAGAGGCGTTCTCCCAAGTGGTCGTCAACGTCGGGGGGACCCGACAGGACACATAGAGAAGAAGAATATTTGCTACCCCTCAATAGCGATGGGTTGGTAGAAATTTGAGAATTCCTTAGAAACAAAAGCTCATTCTCCAGTTTTCTGTCCATAATGTGAAAATTAAAAACAATAGGGACAATTATACTTAGACAAAAATAAAGTACATTTTATTATCTATGAACTACCTTAATAACTTTTTTTAGTCAAATAGACGATTCAGCAGCCAGAGTCCGTTAAAAATTGACCATATCTCGAAAATATTCTAAAATCTCTACTTATTTTGGTTTACCGCCTGCAAATAAGAAACTAAACATTTTTAAGAAACAAAATATGAAAATTCATTAAATTTCCTACAAATTATGTCTCTTGCGTTTTCGAACAGGCGAACTGGTTCGCTGTTAAAAAGCATCGAAATTTGGTATAGCGTGTCATATTAATTAAGCGTTGATAATACGAACTACGACTATGGTACGTGTGTTACATACCATAGTCGTAGTTCGTATTATCAACGCTTAATTAATATACGATTTTATACCAAATTTCGATGCATTTTAACAGCGAACCAGTTCGCCTGAGCGAAAACGCAAGAGACATGATTTGAAGGAAATTCGATGAATATTCACATTTTGTTTCTTAAAAATGTTTAGTTTCTTATTTGCAGGCGGTAAACCAAAATAAGTAGAAATTTTAGAATATTTTCGAGATATGGAAAATTTTTAACGGACTCTCGCTGCTGAATCGTCTATTTGACTAAAAAAAGTTATTAAGGTAGTTCATAGATAATAAAATGTACTTTATTTTTGTCTAAGTATAATTGTCCCTATTGTTTTTAATTTTCACATTATGGACAGAAAACTGGAGAATGAGCTTTTGTTTCTAAGGAATTCTCAAATTTCTACCAACCCATCGCTATTGAGGGGTAGCAAATATTAAAATATAAAAATTTCAGCCTTGCATTTATAGCATCAAGGAAGTTTAGTAGATTTTTTATTTTTTTTTAATGTTATATATCTATTTTAAATAATGAAGAATTTTCTTCTAATGTACTAAAGTGAACTTCAATGCGCTCTAACGTAATAGAGGTTAGTCTGTCTCAGAAACCTTCGTAGCATTAATTGTAGAAAATATAGTGTACTTCATTTTTGTACAACAATTTTTTCCAAAAAAGTCTATATATTTTGAGTTATAGTCAATAAATTAAAAGAGAAAATATTTTTTTAAAAAGAGTGGAATTTATGCCCTTTTTTAGCGCATAGTAGCGCGTAAGCGGTATATTTCAGAAAAATGAATATCATCGCTATTTGTAGGAAATTTACTCTAGTTTATTCTTGTCTCGAGATTCTTTTCTCTAAAATGTATAATTTTCGAGTTATAAGCGAAAGTCTCTAAAAAGAACGTTTTCTTCTGAGTTTTTCTCGAATATCTCAGAACGCATCACATTTACGAGGTGGCAAAGTTGAAATTCGAATTCAGCGTCCCCAAATACGTAAAGTATGAAAGGGAAGTAGACTACTGTATTTTTTTCCTAGAAATGCCATTAAATTTGCTCTCGTTACTGCACTACATACTATATAACTTGTTTTGACGATATTGGTTGAATGTTTTGATTTTGATTTCATCGGACGTTGTCCATTATATGTAACTGTGAGAACAAAACGTCATGTAGCTAGCTGACTGGTGGTGGTTGTGGTGGCGGTAGTACCCACCCAGTAGGCGTGAGGGCGAGGTATCACATTCCCTTATACAAATATTTTTCTAACTAATATCGACTATCTAACACATAATATAGAGTGGGAACTACTGCTTATAGTCTGAACTGATCTGATGCTCTTTGCAAACATTATTAAGGGTTTGGCACCAATAATGACGTCACAGTCATTTCCCACGGCATTAAGGTTCAAAATCGCGTGAACAATCGCACGATAAAATGGTAAAAATAGCGTTTATTCCATTTTTTAGGGTTAATTTTGCGTCTATCAAAAAACTTTTGCGGTTGTTGCCTAGATTTTAATGCATATTATCAGTACAAAAAAAAATTCTCCGTGACTTTCGGGAAACAAGTTTCCGTCTTTCGGAAAAAAGATCAGAGGTGTTTTACATTTTTTTTTTCTTAAAATGTATACAAGATATAAAAAATCTTTTACGGTTATTCCCTAGATAAATGTTCAATGCATCTACCCTATTTTGTTCCAAAGCATATTTAGTAACGGTTGTCGAGATATAAGGTCTCCCGTTTTTCGAAATTTTTGAAATGTCGGTATGCACATTGCACACTCTTAAACGTTATATTTATTAGTACAGGGTCATCGAAAAAGAATGCCCGTACTTTAAAATGAAATAACTTCGGAACCATTTACGATAAATAAGTGATTATTTCACTGTACGATAACAAATAAATGTAAATTTTGTTTGACGTGTAACACAATGCGTTAGCGCATGCGCAGAACGGATGCGCAGTCGACAAACCCAAAAGACACTTTTTATCTACCGCCTTGCAATGAAATGGTGATAGCGCAACTATAAGCCTTGCGTTATTTGGTTACCCAAATCAGAGTTAATTTTCAGTGTACAGCGGCTCGTTATAGAAACAAATTAATCTGAAACCGTACCTAATAGAAAAACAGGCAGCGTGCGAAAAAATCATTCAACTGGCCGACTACGAGCGTCAGAAGAGAACTGTTAATGTATCCGGAATTCTAGTGTTAAGAACCCACAAAAATCAATTTCTTGACCGAATTACAAAAACAAGAGTTCGAAATTGCAAAAAAACCAAACGCACTGTGCTTTGCGTTGCATGGTGATATGGAATACTGAAAGACGTAGATAGTAAACGCCGATTGGCTTTAGCAACTATTCTGCTCATGCGCTAACCACTCTATCGGACTTTAAACAAAAAATTACATTCATGAGTTACCATACAGTGAAAGAATTATTAATTTAACTTGAATGGTTCAAAAGTTATACCTTTTCAAAATGAGGGCATTACTGTACACGATCACCATTACATTGGAGGGCGCTGGTAGATGAAAAGCGTCGGTTGACTTTATCGACAGCGTAGCCATTCTGCGCATGCGCTTACGCATTGCATCATACATCAAACAAAATTTACATTCATTAGTTATCATACAGTGAAGGAATCATTCATTTAACGTAAATGGTTCCAAAGTTATTCCATTTTAAAGTACGAGCATTCTTTTTCGATGACCCTGTATAAGTACAGAGACACGCGAATGATATGAATCACAACACCTGAATCATATGAATCCCACATAAATATTTCAGTTCGTACATATGTAGGTATGTATGTTCGTATTTTTCTCACTCCCCGTTCCACATCATCCCTCTCATGGGTTTCCATGGATACAAAAGTTTTTCCATAGAATGACTACTGATCCAACGTACAACATACTTGAAACAGAGAATACTTTGTGTCCAATTTCCACAATTTCCTGTTAATTCATTCCGGGGTAATCTTTTATATGAAATAGTTTTGTGCGTTCATTAATTGAGTGGATTTAGTAAACACTTCCAAGATACACATAGGATATAAAAAAAATAATAATAAGTAGTCTTGGATAAGATATTTCATTACACAAAACATCAAAATTCAAGGTTATTCAAGAAAATTTCCACCATGTCGTGTCGCTTTTGAGATGTCAGTTTTTAAAATTATAAGTTATTTTTAAATTTATTGAAAGGTATTGTAAGGTTAAATTCATTGTGAAATGTGAAGTTGGTTTGTATTTAGATTTTGCCATTGAAATAAAACCATTCGTCAAATTAAAAAGTGAGACGATACTGAAATACCTATAACATTATGCGTTCTGTAATAACAAAATTTCATATTTTTTATAACCACAGATGTCAAATTCTAATGAGGGACATAAGATTTTTTCTCTAAATATGAAGAATTATGTCTCATCTATAAATTTAACACTCAATCTATATTCAACGATGATAACAACTTGACATATTAAAAATTTGAAAATATTATTCATGGTAGGTACTAGGTAGGTACTTAAATTTCTATTGGATGAAGCAAAGTAGGTAGGTACATACCTAATTAGACACTGAATCCCACATAAATATTTTAGTTCGTACCTACACCTATGTTTCTAACATTTTTCACTATATCCGTTATGAAGAATTATGTCCCTACAACTGATGCAGGTATATTTATAAACGAAAATAGTCAACAATAATAGGTAATTGGAATATCAAATGTTTCCCAAAATCAGATAAATATAAGCAAGTTATTGAAAACAGAGTAATATTCTTATTTCAAACTTGACATACCTATTATACCTACCTAATTACACAGAAAACAGGTATTATTTATATGGTAGGTAGGTACCTAAATTTTTATTCAGTGATACAAGGTAGGTACTTTCCTAATTAAACGCTAATTATATAGCAATAAATAATTTATTATTCTATACAATACCTTTAAAAAACACAGGTGAATCTCTGAAATAATATCATATTTTGCATTATTCTGGATAATGAAGCACACTTTTTACTCAAGATTATTATCAAACAACACTAAGTAATCGGTTCATTAGGAATTACTTATAATTTAAACAACAATAATATTAAGACAATATAACGACATTCCAACAAAATTTGACGTTTGCAACGTAGAATTGGGTAGAAAAAAAACTAACAGGTACTAAATATTTGTTAACCGAAAGCGTTATTTGTAACAGGTATTTGATATAACAGTAAGGAGTATTTATTAAATATCTGTTTAAAAAAAAGCTAATGAACTTGGATTTAAACGAATTTACCTATATTTGTTTAGTAAAAAGGTATAACTATACGAGTATTAATACTTTTTTAAATTATTTATTAGGTTAGTAAATAGCAGGCAAGGCTTGCAGCTACTGCGAAATAACAGTTTTGGGAGTAACAGTTTAAATTAGCTAACGCCCAACACTAATAAATGTCAACGAGAAGTTTTTTTTTTAAAATCGCTTTGACAGTGATGAAAATTGTCTTTAGCCAGCAGCGATGAGTGTCATACACGTAGGTTTATTATTATTCAAGGTGTTATATTATGAAACTAAAATACCTACTATGAAAAATATTAATCTTTAAGAATTATACCTAATTTCAGTTTAAGACTACCAAATTACGTACGATTTTAGCGGTTCGATTATGGTGTAAACATAATATGAATATGGCAACACTGATTCCTTTTGTCAGATGCGTCTGTCAACTTCAAACAAATTACGATGTTTTGTTTAGTTTGGCGTTTACATGTAATGTGTTATTATAGGTAGGTAATAATTCTAACACAATTTGGTGTGTAGAATAATTAATGTGCTTACATGAAATGAGTTTATATAGTATTTGATAGTATTATAATAAGACATGGAGTGTTGAGTAGCAAAATCTGTGTTCAGACATAACCTCAAAAAATTTTTATGGTAATTTTTTTTTTAAATACTCATGTTTAAATTCATTGTTATAATTAATACTACTTCTCTTTAGGAAATACAAGGAAGTTACAAGACTTCGTCACTCGGAGCCATTTTGTGGTGTGTTTTTAACTATCTGATACCATTAGTGTAGGCAGTACAATGGTCTTTTTGGGTGTGTGGAATATGACATCCAGAAGTCAACTGCAAGTTTTTAATCTCAGTGTGAGGATACACTTAAAGGTTCATTAAGGTTGAACATTCATGATGATTTAAAATTCCAGGTACGAATCATGAAATTGTAATCTGGCACTGTGAAAATCATGGAGTTCTGGATAATTTTAATGTTCGGATCACAGAATTTGTAGGGAAATTCAAGGTGCGTACAATGTTTCAATATGCATTTACCTACTACATATTTCTCTATGACTGTGTTTATCTTACTTAGTAATTGTTGAAGGTTTTCACTGTGATTACTCGATATCATAGCGTTTTAGAGATGCACCCTATGTAACTTAACTTGATTGACGTTTCGACACTCCTACTGGTCTCACCGAAAAACTAAGCAACAATGTTTATCTTAGTTAACTAGGTAATTTATTTAAAATAGATCTGATTAATTCCTGTTTTAGTAACTCGGAAAGCTGTGGAGGGGTATTCCTATGGTGCCAAACCGTTGGACGAGCCGATGTACTGAATTGAAATTTATTATTTGGAAATATAAAAAAAATTGATGGACGTCAATGGCGATAGACGAGACATTCATAGATTGTCAAAGATCCATGAAATTAAAGTTGTTTGGTCGGCTGATGCCAATAATTCTGTAATGATGTTTAATATTATAAGTAATCCTTAAATCACATACAAAATAAGCATGTTTGGTATACCTAAACGTCCTATTATTATATTCATTCAACAGATGGCTAATAAATAAATGGAATATAAATATATACCTAAACTACATCTTTGCATTACATTACTTTTTAAGAACATAAATACTACCTACATTAAAACCTTTAATAATTTGATATTTATTTTTTTAATAATTTCATGTAGACAAATTAGTAGTACCTACCTATTAAAACATTTTGATTATCTTTGTATGTATTAAGTGTTTATAGGAAAATAAACACATCAATAATTTACATTATTTTATGAATCTTAACTTTCCATACATAATGTTTTGTTAAGTAATATACACAACTGCTTTTTGGAAATACTTGGCTCTGAGTTGTACAACACACTTTTATCCATGAACGTCAAAAAGTACTACTACAGGATGAGAAAAGTGGGTTTGTATGTCATAATTTTATAGTAATTTACCCCCATGAAATCTTTTTCAAGAACATGCAGTACTCATTGCAATTGACATATATATTTCATTACACTTCACCGTTTCTTACGAGTATATTGAACTATTCCAAACACAAGAGTTTGCCGTTGCGAAGCACGGGAAATGTACCCCTAATGCTTATATTACCTATACTTCCATAAGGATGAACTCAAAGGTTGCATATAAGGGGAATGAAACATCAGATAAAGGTTCTCTATCCAAGCCCATGATGTTAGAAGTTAAAGTAGTTGGGCAGTCTGAATGCATGCAGGCTCATGATTGGTATGTGTGAAAGTCACCAAGGGAGGCAAGTATTATGATGAGAGCAGCTATAACTCATTACTTTATGATGTGATAGATGGATGAATGTGTTTCGGGTCCCATTGCTGAACTACTCCTTCATCCAAACCCAACATTTGACCGTAGCGAAGCACGGGTTCTTACGCTAGTATTATAATAATATACTGTATGGGTATGAATCGGAGTCTATTATATACATAGGTATGTGGATTACATTATTGAAGTTTTCTCATTGTATGAAATACCTAATCATTCTTTTCAATAGGTTTGTAGGTAGCTGATGTATGATATATATTATTTGAGCATCAATTTCACTAAAATGGTTTAAATTCCATTTTTCTAAGTAAAAACAGTAACGACGGTATATGATAGCAATCAATTTTTAAGGTAAAAAAATGAAAGGCTATTGCCCAATCCCACCAACTTTTACCTAAGAAGGAGACCCCTTCGAAATGCAACACGCAACTCACCTACGTTAGGTGCCCAAATATCTCTGCCCAGGCTTGGTGAGTTGCGTGTTGCATTTCGTATGGAATTAGGGTATGGTTGGTAGGCCTGCGTGTCAATCCCACATAAATATTTCAGTTCGTACGTATGTTCGTATTTTTCTCATTCCCCGTTCCACATCATTTGTCTCATGGGTTTCCATGGATACAAAGGTTTTCCATACAAATACTACTAATCCAGTGTACAACATATTTGAAACAGAGAGTACGTCGTGTCCAATTTCCAGTTAATTCATTCCGGGGTAATCTTTTATATGAAATAGTTTTGTGCGTTCATCAATTGAGTGGATTTAGTAAACATTTCCAAGATACACATAGGCTATAAAAAATTTAATGATTTGTAGTCTTGAATGAGATATTTCATTACACAAAACATCGAAATTCAAGGTTTTTCAAAAAAATGGACACCATCATTTGTAGGAGTCGAGATGTCAATTTTTAAAATTATAAGCTGTTTTTAAACTAACGAAAGGTGGTATTATCATTATTTGCATTGTGAAATGTGAAACAGGGTTTTATTTACAATTTTGATTTGAAATTCTGCCATTTGCCAAATAAAAATTTATAAGAAGAGCAAAATATTCATATTGTCTTTTTGTCATAGCAATTTTTCACATATTTTCTAGATTGCAGAGATGTCATATTCTGTAGATGAAGTATTTTTTCTTTATCTATGATTGCATTTGTATACAATACATTTCACTTTAAGGGACGAATGGTTATTTGTGAAGTTTTAATATTCTACGATATGTTTGTTTAATATTTATACTTAACACATAATTTGAAATGAACTAATAGCACCCTCGCAGGAAGAAAACGTACAGAAATTTATTACTTCTTGACTTTATTACTACTTTATTACTTCTTGATGTTAATGAATGCTAAATACCTAACCATTGTTATTTAAATTTCAACATACATGTTCATCAACAAAATTTGGCAGTGACACATAGGAAAGTTTAAAAGGAGCACTACGATGTCATTCTTACATTCAATTCAGTATTAAACATTTTAAATAATTTTGATTCTCATTAAACATTTGGGTTATATCTATAGATATTTGTAATCTATAATTATTGTTCAGTTTGATAATCTTCAGTGTTGTAAGTGCATAGAGGTAAACAATATATTTTTTTAAAGTAGGTAGCTACCTAACTTATAATGATAGTAATCTTGAAAAGTATTGTTTTCATAGAATTAACATTACAAAAGATACCTAAGAAAAGTGTTCTAAATATTTTTATTCTTGAGAAGGTACATTTTCTGATAAAATATATTTTAAAATTCACATAATACTATTTTTAAGGACTTTTATGGGTAGAAGTTGGGTCAGAAAATTTAAATATCATTAGTGCTTATTCATAGCATATAAAATTGTACTTAATGATTTGTTTTCCTTAATTATTTAAAAAACATTACAAAATTATGAAAAAATATCAAGCGCCATCTATCGAATTTTCCTTGAAGTTTTATCATACACAATTCACATAATACTATTTTTTTAAAGATTTTTATGGGTAGAAGTTTGGTCAGAATATTTAAATATCATTACTGCTTATTCATAGCATATAAAATTGTATTTTTTGATTTGTTTTCCTTGATTATTTAAAAAACATTACAAAATTACGAAAAAAAAATATCAATTGCCATCTATCGAATTTCCCTTGAAGTTTTATCATACACTTAAGGTAAGGTAAAATCGACAGATGAAATCGATAACTTCATAGTTTTAATTTTGCAAAATGGCAACACTTACTAAAAAAACCTAACTGACACATCATGGCTTAAAGTGTAAACCTGATATATCATGGATATATCTACACGATAATGAATTTTACAGGGGCCGATAAAACACTGCCAAATTATTCAATATAACTGTTATCGTCGAAATTACGATGAACAAATGAACACTGCGTCCTGTCGTGTTCATTTTTATTTCTTCGCCAACAATTATATTAAATTTTTGGCAATATTTTATCGCCCCCTGTAAAATTCATTCTGTTGCAGATATTAGGTTTACACTTTAAGCCGAAGAATTATGTCAGTTGTCATTTGTCAAGATAAAATGACAATAATATTGTTTTCATATCGAATAATAATACAATATTTAGGTTTCATGTACATTTCAATGCAATGTTTAATAAAATATTTAATAAAATAATTATAATAAAATAAAAATAGTGTGTGCAATTGCATTCTAGAGAGATTTTTGATGTTAAATGTAATGTGCGTCGTATTTCGAAGTAAATTTTCATGTTTTTACAATAAACTGACATGAAATGAAGGTAAGTTAGTGTTGAAAAACTTTATTATAATGTTACTTATTTTCACACAGGCAGGATTTGATATGTACCTATAGATAAGTCTACATATTATCTATCATTCATAATTTACATATAAACTCATCTGTCAAACACAAACATTCACATGTCCAGATTAGACTAAAAAACATGTGTATGCAATATTCTCCACAATTCTCTGTTCAATTTATGAAATGTGTTTCACTATCGCATCACGACATACCCCTTGCGAGGTAGGCAGAAGGGACATAGTGCCACACACTTCTATCCTTACATTATCTTTCGCTCTCACTACGTTTGACATACACATTACACACTGTAATTTCTTACACACAATATGCCAGATGAATCGTAGATTGTAAAACCGATAATCATACAATATAACACTCTATATTATAATATGTTACCGAATATGAATGAAATCCGTTATTGTATACATTTCGTAGGAAATGTATGGGTACAATGGCTATTTATTTTTCTATTCTACAACATACCTACACTAAAGACTTAGAAAGCATGTGTTTCCTTGACATTAAACAAGTTATTTTGAAATATAATTGCTTTCTTAATTCCACGTCTTAACGTCCACTGAGGTTCAAATGAAAGATATTCAAGTGTAAATAAAACCGTCATTTGTAATGTTTGTTTGTCCATTTTTGAATACCGGGGCAACGCCGGGTTCAAAAAGCTAGTAATAGAATATTATCTTTGTTTTTGTATGGAAATTTCTTAGGGGTCTCCTTCTTAGGTAAAAGTTGGTGGGATTGGACCTAGGTCTTTTGTTTAAAATCCAGATAATAACTTTAATTACAAGCGACTAGTGTTAATGACAATAAACTTTATTCTCAAACGTCTGAGATGATGAGGATGAGAATCCTCGAGTACTAGTCGCGTTTAATCAAAGTCATTAGGTAATTGGATTTTAAATTACCTTTATACCTACACAATAAACACGTGACAATTTTCATTTCTATCCTAAATAACGGTGATAAGACAGTAAGAAAAGAATGTATTGTGATAATAGATTTTCATACAACATAGCATAAAACATTATGAATTACATATTATAAAAAAGTGAATGTCAACAAACGACTTATGCGGTGTGTTTAAAATTTTCGTGTGTGCGGCATATTGTGTATGTTCAGGTTTTGTAGGTATGCAACCCTACGGGGGATATTGATTTTGAATAACCGAGTAAATGGTAAAAAGTATGCTACAGGGGGATGTATGATCTGTGTGTTCAATAAACATTTATTTAAACTTTTGAATCAACACGTCCCTAGTAAACCGCATAACATAAAATAATATTCCTACCTAATACGTAAAAGTTTTGGGCCAGTTAGTATTTTCTGTTATTATGTAAAGCAAGTTTAGTATGACTGATTTAGGTATTTTGTTGTTACCTATAGGTATGGTTTAATTTTATTTAATTCCTTTAATAATAAAATACCTATACTAGTTATTTATTTATCTACTAATATTAAAAATCATTATTTATTTAGGTGTAACTATTCATTCACTATTTTTTTTACAATTTTATTACTATATCTATCTATATTCAAATTCATTTTTTATCTGTAACTACTTACATGTTTTGTTCATTTTTTTTCTATTTTTGGTTTTGTTTGTATTCATTATGTATATTGTGGGTAAAATGTGGAATCGTTGCTGGTCTGTTTGTAAGTAATGTTTTAATCATTGTGAAATGTATTGTTGTGACGGTATGATTCCGTTAAGAAAATAAAATAACATAAAATAAAATAAAATAAATCTCTTGTTCCCAGGTGAGTGATATATCAACTGTGAGCACCCAAGTACCACTACACACCTCAGCACATGATTTCTACGCGGATTCTCCGTAGATATGAGCTATTCTCAAGGTTTGTACTTCCAACACTGCGCACCAACATGTACCTTTTCATTTTGATCATTTCAACCTACAAAATTGCATCATTCATGTCGCGTCCCCTGCGAGTTCCCTCCCCTCACCTTCATGCAGTCGTTATACCTAAACATTCTGCGATTTGTTTTACTCAAAAGACGCCCATCCTTGGACTGCTCGAGTTAAGTGGTTCCTGGACGACGTTTCCTATGCCTCCTCTTACACCCATCTATATTCTGAGGTGGTCGGTAGCCTGGTTGGTAACGCACTCGACTGTTAATCCAGTGGGCGCGGGTTCAATCCCCGACTTACTACACTTCACAACACAAGCTCTTAAGCTTTCTGTGAAGTGTACAAAGATGTATTTGGGTTTATTTCAATAAACCCAGATTCATTATTTTTTTTTTATCTGTTATGCATTCTTTATTCATCCTCGCAACACGCGTCAACCATCTCAACGCTTTCACTTTCACCATAGTTACAACACCCGTCGTAGAATCTATCACATCTCTAATCATTTCATTTCTTCTACATATCTCAAAACGTTTTTTCACACATTTTTCCTATCAGCAACATTTATATGGCAATAATAGTTTTATAAACTCCATCTCACAGTGTATTATAGAAGTTAATATTTCATGTCACAGTATCACTTTTCTCATATACCCATTAGTCCAAGAGCCCGCTGCTTAATTTATGACGTATCTGTTTTTTGATCGAAATGTGGTAGAAATTCAGCATGCGCCGCAGGCCAAAATTTTTTTTCCATAAAATGTTAGTGATAATGGGTGGAAGGATTTAAAAGAAAAATATCAAGATTTTTTTTTCTTTTTTTCAAAAAATATCCTGTTTTTTCACCGGCCATTGCGGGCAAACTGCTAGTTCTACGAAAAAATTGATTTGAATTTTTTTGTAGAAAATTTAGCAAGAATTATTTTTGTCATTGACTACTTTCTCCTATCTCTTACCATATTCCTGTAAAATGCGAAAAACCGCGAAGAGGGACCTTTTCGGGGGGGCAGGGGGGGGTTGTGGCAAGATTTTGATAGGCAACCCTAGTGCGATGTAATACCCTATTGGTAAGCTATCATTTAGACCACATTTCGATCAAAAAACAGATAGTCATAAATTAAGCAGCGGGCTCTTGGACTATATGTAGTATGTACATTGTACGTACAGGAAGCCAAACATTCGGTATGATTATATTAATTTGAATGATCACAGACATTGCTTTTTCTCAGTTATACCTACATATTTTTTACTCATCAATCTTCTCTTAAAAAAAGCGTCTTACAAAAAACATATAATTATGTTTATGAAATAAGTTTTCAGTTCGTTGAATAAATTATTATTAAATATACCTAATACTCTATTAGTCCATATTTTAATTTAATTATATAAATGCGAAGTAATATTCCTGTAGGTACACATGGTTCATATACTATATTGCTTAGTATTCAGCCAGCACGCAGTATCGCCATAATAAATAATACATTGATTGCTTGGAGAATTTTTATCATCAGTCGCTATTCTCATTGTCGTCTATGAACGAACATCTTAATTTAATTATTATTCGTTTCATTTCTCTTCCTTTCTTTTGATGTTGAAGTACCTACCATCTACAGACTATTCTCTGTAATAAGTCCCCTGGTGAAAAGTTGGTTTAGTGTTGGTTGATGTGATAATGCGATATGGTTAAATTTTTTCGCTACTTTCAAATTATATTTCAGAACTGTTGTTTAAAACATTT
The DNA here is from genome assembly GCA_963576895.1 of Ceraclea dissimilis. Taxonomy (NCBI): domain Eukaryota; kingdom Metazoa; phylum Arthropoda; class Insecta; order Trichoptera; family Leptoceridae; genus Ceraclea; species Ceraclea dissimilis. The sequence continues at coordinate 6,941,977 of OY756360.1, forward strand.
TGCCAATTGTTAGAATAAACTGGCAACATTGTTTTTCTAACTTGTGGTGGCGGCTTGAAGGGATTATTGGAGTATTTTTTCTTTTTCCAACTCGCAAAACTATATTTTCTTTAAAATGATTTCTCTAGCGCTACTCTGTAATATTTTCGGCATTGTAGGTTACTTATGAAAGATCCAATGTGAGAATATTGGGAACCTTTGACAGCTCTTACGACAAGATTCAACAATCAGGGCTACCAACAATACAATCTAAACTCCACTTGCAGGTAACGTCCGCACGGTGGACAAAACGCATGAAATTATTGATACCACCGCCTATCTACATACATACCTACAATGTATAAACAAGGAACGTGAATTGTAAGAGAAAATATTATTATGTATTAACTGGGGTATTTTTTTGGAAAATGAAAGATTTTTCTTCGAATACACAAAGCTTTTTATTTGTAATTGAATTCCCAAACAATATGACATTATTTTCCCCCTATATACCTCCCGGGTAATTTGGAAAAAATACCCTCCATCTAGCAATACGAGATTTGGCAAAACCGATTATGAGATGTTTTTGTTAAGATCTATTTTATTTTACAAAGGCTTTTCTTCTGGAGCTTATAATTATCATACGCGTGTATGTACTCAAGCTGACTTCATTATACGAGTACTTTTAAACAGAGCAACAATAAATACATTTTTTTTATTCTTTTGTTTGTAATTACGTAATTAAATAATATACTTGGGTATTTTTATTTAAGAAACAATATATAATTCTACCAAATAATTTTTGACTCAACATCTTATCTTCATTCTTTTTTTTACACGCTTTTATTCTACTAGTGTTGTCTGCGTCTACAACTTTGGATTCAAATTTTAATAACTTAGAAACCTGAAACTTTGCAACCGTGAATATACGTTTCTGTACCGGATCATCCTTTTTCAGATTTTGTTGTATTGACAATATGATTCAAATCTAGGGAATGACCGTAAAAGTTTTTTATTGGAGCGAAATTATCCCCATAAAAATGGAAAATACGCTATTTTAACCATCATGCGATAATTGTTCATACGATTTTGAACCTTAATGCCGTGAGAAATAATAATAATAAACTTTATTGTAAATTAAACATTTATACATAAGCATTAAAATTAGATTTACCTAACTAGGCAGAGCCCGTACTAAGGTAAATCAGAAATGACCCTGGACGTAATAGTTGGGTCGCTAGCCTTAAAGATAATTAAAAATACCGTTGAATGGTTGCAGATATTACAGATCTTTTTGCTTTGGTATGTATTTATTATTTATTGGGGACACACACAGAAAGTTAAAAAAACATACCTACATAATGACATACACAAAATATATAATTCACGTTAACCTCCCAATTAAGAGTGTCCACAGCATGCATGCATGGTAGGTATACGTTACAAACCAATCAAGTGAATATATAAAACAATTAAGTACGTATGCTATTAGCAACAAGTAGGTACCAACACACCAATAAAATAATAATTCAATGCGCTAAAGAAAATAATAAATTGATGGTACCCACAAATAATATCAAGAACAAAATAGTATTAAAATATGAAAAGTGACAATAATAAAATCTTCGGTGCACCAAGGTACATCATACCTAGCGATAATGTTAGTTCAGTTACTGATAATATCCGAAGTGGGAGACATTTCGAAATGACTAGTGCGGCAAAATTTGATTATGCCACTTCATAGGCCAGTGTAAAAACATCAGAAAAGGGGGTATAGCGTCAATAATTCTCGGAAAGCTGGAAACTGTTTTAATCTCTTCTTTAACATGCAAAGAAGGTTTCTTGAAGTTTGCACCAAATTTGCGCTTGTGCTAAGTACAGGGTGACCCAAAAACCGAAACATTTTTGTATTTTTTTCAGTTTTTTTACTAATAACTTCTAAACGGTGCGTTCTAGTAAAATTTTGTTTTCTTATAAATTGAAGTACGTGGTATTCCGCGTCGTTTGAGCATAAATACTCTTTTGTACATCAAAAAATAATTATGATACAGACACTTCCAATTACATATGAATTTTCTCAACAAATTGAAATATTCATATTTTTCTCTTTTGTTGTTGAATATCTCCTCAAATCAGGTATTTACGGCAATATTTTACTAAACGTATTTAATGGTGGGTCAATTTTCTCTAACTTGTGATTAAAACTTTACACCTACAGCGCATAGTTTAAGATGCACAGGTGTTTAAAGAGAGACGAGTGAAATAAATAAATTTATTAAATGATAGATTTAGATATGTAAAAGCAAAGGTAATTTAAATTTTACTATTCCATTTTGTTAACCTATAGTTTTTCAAGTAAAATCCAAATTTTCAATACTGTTACGCCACTGCATAACATTTTATATCGAAAAGAGTATTTTTTTTACCTTCATTGGTTTTATTAAAATATCTCCTAAACGGGTAGGGTTAGGAAAAAAATGTTTATCGCAAAATTTATCTACAATAATTTTTCTATATTATACTTGTAAAATAATTTCTTTAACTTGAATACTAAGTGAGGCAGAATTTATTAAAAATGGTATATAAAAAATAAGTTCATACATGTCGTCACTTTTTGTTAAATTACTCCTTAACCAAGCGGTGTAGCATAAATTTATTAAATTATATTTAAAGGTAAATAATTTTTCTATAAAACAAGTATAATAAATTTTATTTGGGAGTTATAATAAAAAAGTACTAGATGTTCTAATTTGATTTTGTATAGAGGCACGTTGCTACGCAGGAACGTTTTGTATGGGAAGCGTGGATTTATTTTACAAAATATTGATATTGATCATCTAGTACATTTTTATTATAACTCCCAAATAAAATTTATTATACTCGTTTTATAGGAAATTTATTTAGCTTTAAATTTAATTTTACGAATTGGTGCTACACCGCTTGGTCAGGGAGTTATGTAACACAAAGTGACGACATGTATGAACTTATTTTTTATATACCATTTTTAATCAATTCTACCTCACTTAGTATTTGAGTTTAATTAGTTTTTTTGGAATCATAATATAGAAAAATTATTTTAAATAAATTTTGCTATAAACATTTTTTTCCTAACACTACCCGTTTAGGAGATATTTTAACAAAACCAATGAAGGTAAAAAAAATATTCTTTTCACTATAAAATGTTATGCAGTGGCGTAACAGTATTGAAAATTTGGATCTTACTTGAAAAACTATAGGTTAATAAAATGAAAGAGTAAAATTCAAATTATCTTTGCTTTTACATATCTAAATCTATCATTTAATAAATTTCTTTATTTCACTCGTCTCTCTTGCAACACCTGTAAATCCTTAACTATGCACTGTAGGTGTAAAGTTTTAATCACAAGTTAGAGAAAATTGACCCACCATTAAATATGTTTAGTGAAATATTGCCGTAAATACCTGATTTGAGGAGATATTCAACAACAAAAGAGAAAAATATGAATATTTCAATTTGTTGAGAAAATTAATATGTAATTGGCAGTGTTTGTATAATAATTATTTTTTGATGTACAAAAGAGTATTTATGCTCAAACGACGCAGAATATCACGTACTTTAATTTATAAGAAAACAATCTTTTCCTAGAAAGCATCATTTAAAAGTTATTAGTGAAAAACTGAAAAAAGTACAAAAATGTTTCGGTTTTTGGGTCACCCTGTACTTAGCACAAGCGCAAATTTGGTGCAAACTTCAAGAAACCTTCTTTGGATGTTAATGAAGAGATTAAAACAGTTTCCAGCTTTCCGAGAATTATTTACGCTATAAATCTCGTTTTACTGGGCTATTCAATATTAGAGTCCTTATGGGGCCGCTTCACGCTCGGCGTCCTTCCACGAGTTTTGTGAGAATGAGTAAAAGGACGTACGGACGAGGTGATTGTCTTGAACTGTATACGTAACCGACGGTTAACGCCTTTTTACTCATTCGCGCGGGACTCGTGGAAGGACGGACAGCATGTGGATGAGGCATAACACAACACATGGTATTAGGATGTAAAGTGTTCATTTTACATTCTTACTGTAGATAGGTTGAGCAATATACTTTTAATGTACATTTCCCTCATAATTATATTTATGATGTATTTATCTCGAATTATGGGGATGACAAAATATTATACTTAAGTTTTATGGCTCTTGTTTTAAAGAGAAATGTCGACATACATATAGGGCTGCCACCTCTCCGGGTTTGACCCCAAGTCTACGGGTTTGAATTGTGTTCTCCGGGCTCAAAGTTAGCATCGTATATCTCCGGGTCAGACTGGGTGGTGAGACAGTGGCTAAACTATCACCGGGCAGTCGCCACCCGACCTATATATTATGAAAATCCGTTAAATCTCATTAAAAAATAAACTGTTTCATCAAAAAATTCGCCTGCGACGCTACCTTTTTGATGCATTTAGTATTATTATTTCTTTTTTTAGAAAATAACCTTGTTTACACCGCGACTTCCAAAAAAAAGTTCTGCCTGCGGCGGTATTTACGAGTGTTTCTGCCACATTTGTACTACAATGAAAAATAGGTTTATTGAATATTTTTTTATTTCTTTTTTAATCACGAGTCTGCCCTTTTTGAAAGGTGGCAGCCCTACATACATACCTATCTATAACACAATGTGCATCCACGCATGTTAGTCGTAAAGCTTTCATACGAAACTGATTTAAGTATTGCTTTAAAAATATGGGTAATGTCGAATTTTATTGATCGTAAATGCTGTGTTCCTTAAATATTATATTATTATTGTCGCCTTTTTTCAGTGCATCACTAGGTATATATGTACCTACCCGCCTAAATAATAATATCGTAAAAAATATTTAACTTTTTATTTTGTCGGAGAATATAATTTTACGGCCACTCAATTTTGAAAGTAAATTTAATCCGTATGTGACATCTTTTTTTAACATTAAACCTTAGCGGAACAATGGTTGCTCGCGAGAATTTGTCGTAAAAGTGTATTTAATGATTCTTACTTATGACGTCACAAACATCAGTAGGTACATACATAATTTTTATTTATTTATTTTTTTATTTATTTAAACATAAAGTAAACAACAAACACATATAAATATACAAAATGGACATAGTACAGAATATAAAACGTTGTTTACTAGGGCGAACTTATCGCAGAACTGCGATTTCTTCCAGTTAACCCCAGGACAAAACAGAAAAAAAAGGAGTTGAACAAAAATATAGGAAAAAACAGAAAAAAGAAAGAAAGAAAGAAAAGAAAGAAAGATGAAAGAAAAAAAAAGAAAGATAATGATTACCGAGTTAATATTTTTACTAAGCGTATTAATAGGTTCTTACGCGGAGGCATGACTTTGACAACACACTTCTCAGTATTATCAGCCAGAAGAGTCTACATATTATCATTCATGATTCACATATAAACTCATCAGCCTAATACTGGGAAAAATTCACCTATCCAGATATCACGGATATCACAGGATTAGGCTCAGATGCGCGGGGCCTAAAATACAAGCATTGTGCCTGAAATATCAGTATTTAGGAATCGTCTTACAATATTGCAAGTATTAATAATGACCGATTTTTGCATTTTTATGTATAAATTTTCCGGTAAATCTAATTTTTTTAAATTGTTTATTAGCGATTTTGGTATTATACCTGTAGCTGATAATACTAATGGGATTATATATACCGACCTAGAATGCCAAATATTTTTTATTTCACCTGCTAATTCTGTATATTTACGAATTTTTTCTGCGACGCTTGTTTGTATATTAAATGTATTTGGTACAGCGATGTCAATTAAATAAGTAATTTTAGTTTGTTTGTTATGTAAAACTACATCGGGTCTATTATGATGTATTGTTCTATCTGTTATAATTGTTTTATCATAATAGAGCCTATAATTTTGATCTTCTAAAACCGATTCCGGGTTGTATTTATAATATGGAATTATATTTCTCGAATTTATTAATTTATATTTTATAGCTAAATTTTGGTGGATTATTTTTGCCACATGATATTCAGTATATTCAGTTTGCGCGATTGTTGAACAACCCGAAATTATATGTTGTATAGTTTCCGGTTTAGAGAGACATTTCCTACATGAATCATCTATTATATTTGTATCTTTTATTATATATTTTTGATAATTTTTTGTTTTAATTACCTGATCCTGAATCGCTAGCATAAACCCCTCAGTCTCCCCAAACAAATCCCCAATAATCAACCATCTGTTTGACGCGAATTTGTCAACATGAGACTGGTTAAGATCATTGAGGTGTCTGGAGTGAATCTCTTTCCTACCCCAAGCTACTAAAAGCTCATTTAAATAATTATTACGCGGACCTACTATTTCGTTATTTAAATTTAAAGGCGTATAATTTTTGTCGGCCTGTACTATAATTTTGTGCATAATTGAATGATTTTGTTTAGTAATGAAAAATGTTTTTAAAGAATCTATTTGATTATTATTTAAATCGGTTATGTTTACAAATCCCCTACCACCAGTGGCGTATATAGGGGGGGAGCCAAGGGGGCCCGGGCCCCCCCCCGAAATGTTGAACAATTCTTTAAAAAACATTATTTTAAAACATGAAAGTTACTCAAGTTCATCAAATCACCCATTATTCAAAAAAATTTCACCTGCGGCGCTATTCTTTGTATTTTCTGAATACAATATTAATACCAACCTAAAACACGACCTTTTTCACTTACATTCACCAAAAATTTTTGCCTGCGGCGCTATTATAATTTTTATGCTGTACGTATATCTTCAAATTTTTGTTGCCTCCACCCCTCCTAAAGTCAAATACTAGATCGGGCCCCCCCCGAAATGAAATCCTATATACGCCACTGCCTACCACCTATACTTCTAGGCAGAGACAACCTTTCTTTCGCGGAATTTGGATGATGGTATCTATTTTTGGTTAACTGGGTTCTTATTAGTCTTTCATTAAGAATTATTATTAGTACTAAATATTGATTAATACAGTACCTATGTATAAGTGTGACAGCTTAAGAGTATGCATACCGACATTTCAAAAATTTCTAATAATGGGAGACTTTATATCTCGACAACCGTTACTAAATGTGCTTTGGAACAAAATAGAGTAGATGAACTAAACATCTAGGGAATACTCGTACAAGATTTTTTATATCTCGTATAGATTTCTCAAAAAAAAATTGTGAGAAACATCTCTAATCTTTTTTCCGAAAGACGGAAACTCGTTTCCCGAAAGTCGCGGAGAAAAAAAATAATTTTGTACCAATAATATGCGTTAAAATCTAGGGAATAACCGTAGAAGTTTTTTAATAGACGCAAAATTAACCCAAAAGAAAAACGATATTTTTACTATTTTATCATGCGATTCTTCACGCGATTTTGAACCTTACTGTCGTGGGAAATAACCGTGACGTCATTCTTGGTGCCAAGCCCTGAAATATCAGTATTTAGGATCGTCATACAGTATTGATGGTGTTGTTATTATTATAATGCGCGATATATTATAGTCAACATAGATTATCCAGGTGTTTCTACCTACCCACAAACGTTCCTGAAAATTACGGCGAAGTATGGGAGGGGGCTGGCTGCATGAAATTACAGTAGTCTCAAGAGCCCAGACGTCTCGGCATAGCGGGACCGGGACATTATATATTACATTATATACCTAGGTACCTACCTATAATAAATTTAGTGGGAAGATTTTTAATACCGATATTTCATGCGGAATCAAATACTTTAAATTTAATTCCCCGCGCATCTTTTTCATTTCATTTATTTATTATCCAAAGCAAAAGTAAATAATAAAGCAAAAACATAAACAAAAATTACTGGATTTTATTGCCCCACTAGGCGACAGCCTGTTCCGGGGCAACACTAACCACAATATAATAAATAGCTCAAGGTTACATGTATGTACAAAAATAAATAAAATAGTGACAAAATACTGAATTATAAGCAAACGATTAAAGAGATTTGTATAGTGATGATGGTGCAATTTTGAGGATTTGTTTATAAGGTTATTTTATTAGGACACAGGTGTACGCGCGAATGTGTGTGTATGTATGAGTGCGTATGTATGTATGTATCTGAGCCTGTATAAGATTTTGATATGCGTGATATATGGATGAGTTAATTTTTCTCAGTGTTAGGGTGATGAGTAAGATGAGTTTATAACATTTCATGCATGAATGATAATGAGCTACACAAGATCGATCTACATATCTAACATATCCAAAAATCAGAAATACTTCTCGAGTTGCAAGGTAAAATTCTTAATTAGACGGACTACTACTTATTTAGTCAAGTCCTTGTTATTGAACAGTTTGTTTGATCACAGGCATATTTACTGCGCAATGTAGGTGAAATGTCAATGTAATTATGTTATGTAATGTAATGTATATCTGTTATGTTTTGTAAAAATAATTTGTCATAATAAGTAATATGATATTTTGATATGTACTTTTAGGATAAAGATGTCTTTACTCTGATTAATTGTCAACCCCGATACAGGCCATAACCTAGTGGGGTAAGGGGTTGATAATTATATACTATACTGTGTACGTTTATGTGTTTTTGTATGTATTGTTTGTGTACTTACAATGTTGAGAAATATAAAATAAAATAAATTAATTAATTAAAATAAAAGTACCGTGGGTGGCAAAGAGATCGCGTGACTTGCCCTTTGTAATGAAAATGTATAGGAAGTTGGGATATGAACGAAAAGTATGTCGCATGTAAAATAAGTAATTATTCAAGTTTTGTATTTTTTATAACATACAAGGATACTTAGTGTGTTGCAAAAATGTTCAGTATAATCGTACTGCACGTACCTCAAGACTTCTTTTCTTTCCATGACTTCAAGAACTCGTAACGTAACTCTGGAAAAAATTGACTATGTATTTCAATAATTGGTGTCTCTGTGACTAATAATGTCTTGCAAGAATTGATAAAAATATTCGAAAAAAATCGTAACTCGAAAAATATAAAAAAATCTCGAAACATAAATCGGTGTATTTAGGTACCCCCAGATATGCTCTATCTCTGGACCTTCGCTTGGTCGTACTTCCTGGGACACCCCTTATAGTCTGTAAAGTAAGCAATAACATTTTCCAATAAGAAATTGCAAAGTGAAATAATTTGTAATGTGATTCATTGCAATGAAGTGAATGTCTCAATATTAAACTATCGCCATCAGATGAACTAATGATCATTATGAATTATGATCATAGTGTTTTGAGTAAGACATTATAGCGTTACAAGTTCTAAAAATATACTCTTCTTATACCCTCTATACCAGTTGGGCAAACTTTTTGGATGAAGGGCCACATTTGAAATTACAAATGAGCGATGGACCGCAAGTAAATACCATTTTAGATTATTCATCAGATGTGGAATAATGCGGCGCAGGCGAAATTGATTAAGAAACATTGCTGAAGTTACAAGGAAAATGAAAACACCCAACAGATTTTTAATATGCGCCGCAGACGATTTTTTTAAATGGGTGAAGTGTTAAGGCAAAGGAATACGTAGAATTAGTAAGCGCGCAGGCGAACTTTTGTAGGAAAACGAGTAAATAAATTAGAAACTTGCAACAACCTGGATTAGCGCCGCAGGTAAATTTCTTCTAGAATAACAATTGCGCAACCCAACAGAGTGTCAGATTGTGCAATCTGTTGTGGCCCATTTAAAATGTTTAATGATTTTTTACAAGTTTTTACTTTTTCCTCTTTTTGGTGATTATTGTTTGCGGGCCGCACTGAAATACGCGGCGGACCGCAGTTTGCACAGGGCTGTTCTATAAGATGCCGATGTGGTGGCATTGTTAATTCAGCCGTATAAAGGTTAAAAGGGTTGGGAACGGATACAAAATCCCTTCTTAATAAATGAAGGATGTTTTTGATGCGTCATAGTTTCATTGTTTCTGTATTATTATTATTACTGCGAAGTTGTAGTGAAGTACTCGTACCTACTCCCAGTAAGAGTTTTTAGATAGCAATATGCTTTGATATAAAAACAAGCCGAGTATAATGATAATGAATATGAAACATTAATTGTATCTTCTTTGTCTCAGAATGTCATCAATATTCCATCACACCAGGCCTTTGTCGGAGGCACTGTAGGGGTGAACAAGGTTCTATGTTATTTAAGCTAAAAGGCCTTTTTATATCTTGCAATTGTTACTTTCCTGTATAATTTTCATAATTTTCATATTTTACAGATTTTCAGTTTGAAGCTTTTTGTAAAATCGTAGATGACAAATTATTTATCTCGTTAGTAAGGCTATAATAATCATGATTATATGTATTTATTAAATATACTAATTTAGATAAAAACAAAGGTGATTAAAGTCAATTCATTTGGTTCAAGACTCAATGATCACTTAGTCGGTCATAAATTACGTGTATTTGTGACTCTGTTGATAAATAAATTCAAGTTTATAACAAATATTTTCTATTCTTATTCAACGTAGTACCTATACTCGTAGATATACTTACACTTACGTATTGAGGCAATTCTCTAAGGTTCCATTCAAAGTAGCAATCCAAACATTTTTCCTGTCAATATCAGCATTTTAGTGGTAGGAACAGTAGTACATATTTTGTACTATTGTACATGAGAATGTTTTATGGAGTATTTACGTTGAACTTGTATCCCAACAACCAGCAAGTTGTATGACGGGAATGGTGCATTAGTATTTCACGAGCACATTTCTACAAGTTGACGCAGATTAGAGACATGTCTCCCTCAAAAGCTCTCATACTATAAGCTTCCGGTGATGCCTTGTGCACCACAAACCTTCACCTCACACATCTCCATCCCTCCCATACTTCACTTCCGGTCTGAAGATTTCAACTCGCTGCTGTATCACCAGTTCATGTAAAACGTTTTGGGGGTCATTTTATTCCTAAGATATATTTACTAGTGGTATGATTTTCATAGCTCTGCGCTTTCAGTTTTGCCTTTATATGCACAAATTTTGCTAACGTTTTCATATTCCGTAAATATTTCGTTGTAATACGGAAGCAATTCAATGCTCTGAATCCGTTTTTTTTTTTAGAATATTTTAATTATTCCCCTAATGCACTATTTTTGTTTACATTACGAGCCTAAAAAAATGTTTTATGTACGGTCATCGATATAGATGTCGGTATTTTTTTATAGATTTACATAATTCATGTTATAGTCCGAGAGCCCGCTGCTTAAATTATGACGTATCTGTTTTTTGATCGAAATGTGGTATAAATGATAGCTTACCAATAGGGTATTACATCGCATTAGGGTTGCCTATCGAAATCTTGCCCCTCCCGAAATGGTCCTTCTTCGCGGTTTTTCGGATTTTATAGGAATATGGTAAGAGATAGGAGAAAGTAGTCAATGACAAAAATCCTTGCTAAATTCTCTACAAAAAATATTAAGTCAATTTTTTTCGTAGGACTAGTAGTTTACCCGCAATGGCCATAAAATATATACAAATTTATTTACAACATTTAAAGCAGTACACTTGCAATTTATGGGGAGCTCAACATTTCTGTGTATAAACGCCACTAATAGGTACTGTAATATTAAAGCGAAGTATGGTAATCTTTTCTCTCTGCTTACCTCGCAAACGGCGACGGTTTACAGCTAGTTAACTTATGTTTATGTGAAAATGTATGAACTTAGTACTAGTGTAGAGTTGAGATCTTTGATATTTCAGTTTCAATTTCTACGGTTTTCCGTTGCAATGATTTGGGTGCTTGAGGTCGTATTGTGCAGATACTAGACTTCGTTCGTTACAAAATGTGGCGCAATGGCGGGAAATCTGTCCAGCGCTTCTCTAAACCGTAAAATACCACTTCTGTATTGTTCTCACTCTCCGTCACTGGAAACCATGCATACTAACTATCCCCCACCACTGAAAGTTTGTCTCGTTAGCTTAAGAGTATGCATACCGACATTTCAAAAATTTCTAAGAACAAGAGACGTTATATCTCGACAACCGTTACTAAATATGCTTTGGAACAAAATAGGGTAGACGCACTAAGCATTTATCTAGTGAATAACCGTAAAATATTTTTTATATCTTGTACAGATTTCTCAAAAAAAAATGTGAAAAACACTTCTGATCTTTTTTCCCAAAAGACGGAAACTCGTTTCGTGGAGTATTTTTTTTTGTACTGATAATAATATGCATTAAAATCCAGAGAATAACCGCAAAAGTTTTTTGACAGACGCAAAATTAACCCCAAAAAAATGGAAAAAAAAAATGTTCTTTTTACGTTTTACCCTTAAGGCTTGGGTCTCAACTATGACGTCACGGTCGTTTCCCGCGGCATTAAGGTTTAAAATCTCATGAACAATCGCATGATAGAATGTTAAAAAAAAAACTTTTTCTCCATTTTTTGGGGTTAATTTCCCTGCAATTAAAAAACTTGTACGGTCATTCTCTAGATAAAGGTTTAATGTAGGTGTCAACTCTATTTTTTCCATAGCATATTAAAGAAGGTTGTCGAGATCTAAGGTCTCCCGTTTTTAGAAATTTTTGAAATGTCAGTATGCTTACTCTAAGTTTCATAAACATTTGTTGGACGAATGTTGAATTAATCTAAACTAAATAGAAATATTTATATAAAAGTTTCGGCCTAGGTACTTAACGCAACACTAGCTCCATTGCCTGTGATAACTTCACCACGTCAACCCATACATTTCAGAGTAAGAAGGTACAAAAAGAGATGTGTAGCTATTTAGAACTAGGTTTTCAGTTTAGATAGTGAAATCTTATCCTTATGTGAAACATGATATTAATGATGACTTGTATGTATTCTTAGTTTGCAAACAATCCCGCATAGTTTTATCTCATCGCTTTGCTTTTAGTTATTGTAAACTTTTATAGAAATATGATAATAATTTCGAGGTGTGAACATTACGTAGTTGGCTGTTTTGCTTCGTATTTCCCAGATTTTAATTAAATTAATCGAAATTGCCGATGTCATAATATTTAACTGCCAAGTTCAATAGGAAAACAGAAATTACAGGAGATAACGTTTCTAGTTGCCATCCCATAGAGCTCGGCTATTGTTGGATGTTCTAATTGAATTCCGGACTTCTCTCTCCCCGCAGGTGGTGTTGTGGTTTGCTCGGTGGCACCTTGACCCTCTACTTCCACCCTTTGCTTATAATCGCGACCCGAACCATAAGCTATGTATTCTCCACAGCTGATGCGACAAACGTCGCGGTCAAAGAAAACTGTTTCACTTTATCAAAAGGTTTAGTCTATTCAAAAGATATCAAACAGAAATCTAGTTTTTTGTAACGGAACTTTTCACATAATTTCTTTATGAATATTTGATGGTGTTTTGGATTATAAACTGTATTCTGTTGGATATTTTATATTTCGTCGCATAATCTTCTGCTCTTCTGGTAGAGCAAACGGTCGAATAAATTATTTTAGAATCTCCCCTATTCGGCTATTTTCATTCATACCGGTGTTTCAGGATCGCTTTTATTTTGTTTAATTAAATCTGCAGGGAGACATTTGAAAATTGATAAAATTTAATTTAATATATACCTACTTATGTTTAACGGAATACGAAACCTGCTAGACAGTATTGCCATTATATGACTGTGACTACAAATTTCGTAGGTTAACAGTGTCTATCCTGGAAAAGATTGAATTAAATTACTGTTAATTATTCATTGAGATTAATGTTCAGCATAATAAATAATTATAATTTTGTTTTATACCTATATCAAATTTTGTGAGCGAAATCTTGTCATGTTAGTTTTAAAAAAATCCTTGAATTAGTTACATTTGAGTAGGTAATTCGCTATAGGTAGGTGAATATCTATCTATTGAAATCTATCTTAACCTTTCTTGGGTCTCTAGTAAAACTACATATTAATACTTAACATTAGATATGTTGAGATCAAGATGTTAGAGTCAAAATAAATTTATTTAGGAAGCAATCTTCGCCATAATGTACCGAAGAACGATATTTACACCGACATGATGTTTCGGCTTGTATGTATGAAAAGACTACAAATTGAAATTCATAAACCATACTTGATTTCACGTATCAAGGGATGGATCTACCCTTTACAAAATGAAAAGGATAAACCATCTATAATATCGTTGAATTAAACATCCGACCTTATCATTTCCTCTGGACTTTAATACCACGCTACATGTGTGGAATTTTAATAAAAGCGTTACACATTTTATTTGTGACAGTAACACCAAGTGTGTAGAACATAATCGTTCTAGAGTACGTCCTTAATCCACCATCTTGAAGTAACGTCTAGTAGTAATTAACTCTTTTCAACCCTGTGAAATACTCGTATACGATGCCGTTAAAGTTTTCATATTGAGAAGTTTATTATTAACTGCAACTTACTTGACATAAAAAATAATTCGCTATTTAGTTACCGTAATGTTCTCCGGCTGATGCTTCTTAATCCGTTAACAGTTTGTTAAAATTTTATATTAGAATAAATGTCCTTTGAGGCGTGTTAATGGAAATTTTCCCATCTTCATGGTCTACAATACTATACCTGTGAGATCTCTATTGAGTACCTAAGCCACCATTTGCCGCATCTGTTGAGATAACTACTTGTTATATTCAACTACGACCTTTGATTGTAATTAATTGATCTCTATGATTAACTTTTTGATAGATTACCATGCATATTGAGAGGTTGTTGTTGTATTGAACCTGAGCGGAAATCCACCGTGATGGAATCAATCCGAGACATCTACTCAATAATTAAGCATGAAAGAGAAGCAAAAGAAGTAAAGATTGTAGAAAACTTTAAATTTTCTAGCAACCATTTTGTGATTATAAAAATGGTCGTTGAGATATTTGAGTCGCAATTTGTAGAAATACATAAATTAATTTTAATTAATCCGATAATTCCTCTGGGCGCAAAATCACACCCAATATTGGAGGACACACCTGGCATCTGATCCAAATTGCTACCTTATTCCCTTCACTGTCTCTGGAACGAATTAGGAAAGGGGAATATTAACGGGACGTCGCTATTGAGGGTGAGATACCAAATACCGCATAGGTAGTTAACGATTGTGGTTATACTTACCTATACTACCTTTACCAAACTGTCTTAGGTACGAAGATGATCGACAATATTAGTGATTATTGATATTGCCTACTTACAATACAATACCTAGTTCATAATAAGGACAAGGACATAATATTATCTTGTGTAGGTATTATTCGCAAAGATATTTTGGTTTGTAACTTTGCATGTACTTGACGCGTCATTCGGCAAGACGCGACAGAGCTGCTACAAAAGTACACCTTTAAATAAATAAATAAATTGGAGTTAGGTAACTGGAAGAAATCGCAGTTCTGCGATAAGTTCGACCTAGTGAACAACGTTTTATAATCTGTACTATGTCCATTTTTTATATTTAAATGTGTTTGTTGTTTACTTTAAGTTTAAATAAATAAAAAAATAAATATTTATTGGTCGCAGTAACAAATTTGGAATTGAAATTAATAAGTATTATTATGTAACGTTTGTGTACAATAATGCAATTTCTTTATAATAATATGTATTATATTTGAAGCTGCTTGAGCTTAACTTTAGCTAGCTAACATAACTTAGTATAACATGGTTTGGAGTGCGGCTTCAGGATTTATGTTGTTCAAATCTAGGTGGTTGTACTGTAAATGTATGTGGGTCATTTTCATACTCAACATTCATAATATTATATGTAGTCGGTTGCTTGTGATGGCTAAGCATTATGCAGTAATGACCTGAATTGCAGTTATAACATTTTGCTTTAGCGATTATTCTAATGTACAGTAATACTAATCGTTATACAAAATTTATATTAACTTACCGTGTTTGTTATTGAAATAGCTATTATAGTATTTAGTTTCTTCACTTTGTTATGTGTGTGATTTCAACTGCAATCAACTATGTACGTAGAGTGTAGGTAGATTTTTATATACTTAAATATTTTTTTCTACTATTGGGATTTCGTATAATCATAAAAAAGGATAATTATTAATCTAATATACTTACGAGTACAACTCAATCTCCACGTCACCGCTTTACGAAAACCTAGCGATAAGTTCTAAATGGATATATTAGTAAATTTTCCTCCCCAAAATATTTTTTCGGTATAACAGTCTATACGAGTAGTCTCTCTAACATAAGAATTTAAATAAGAATGTACTTTTTCGTATTTAAAAAGCGCACCATTTTTCGTTTCTATTTTTCTGAAACCCAGTAGGAATGCCTCATTAAATTACACTGTACACTTTTACTAAGTAGGCACTTTTCCGTGATGATTTCATGTAACAGCGATATTCAACACTGTTGATGATTGTGTAGTTTTATAACACTTTCATAATTTATAAAAACCTGAAAGCTTTTAATACTCTGTAATTAACTGTTGATATTAAAGCTAGGTAGATACTTTTTAATTTCTACCGAGCTTACATATAGAGACCCAACAAAAATGAAAAACGGAAAAGTGGATATGGCGTTTATTTTACGATCGTTGTACATTTTTATTGGCCCTTAAGTTATATGAAAGAGTAAGTGTTTGGTAATTCGTATATCTGGCTAATATAATTATAACAATACAAAACATCTTTTTTTCATTGTTTTTACATGTCCTTTTCAACAATATTATGTACTAAATGGTTCGAAATCTTATTGCAATGTGTATCTATTTACTGTACGGATTTTAGTTTTTTCTACTGCGTCTAGTCACAAATAAAATTTAAACACTATAGTCGAGTATAATAACAGTCATCTATTAATTAACTTTGAATAGAATTAAAATGAAAAAAAAAACAGTGTTTAGTTTCTTCCACGACTTTTTTATTAATTGGCGACTATAGTGTTCGGACACTTACGTTTCCTTCGTCAGGCCGATACTTAGTATGATGAACTTCCATCAAGAACCTTCGGACAAAACACTCAACATCATGGAATTATTTTTTACTCCCTTTTTTGTATTTTTTCATATTTCTATTATTTATAGGAACAGTGTACGTACACCGCTATTCCTTTATTCGTTTCGTGCTATGTCTCATGATGAATGAATGCCAACAGAGCCCTACACATTCTTTGGCATTGATAGGTATTCTGCAGAATACCTACTGTACGTTTCAATAAATTACTGTACTTATTATGTGTAATGATGTAAAACTGATGAGTCCAAGTGCTCGATACAGGGTCTAAGGATGATAATTAACAACAATAATCAATTAACTGTAAAGAATACCTATAGAGTACACTGCATAGTGACCAAACCATCGAACATCGTTCTTCATAGAAACACCAAATTAAGGAAACATTAATACTAATTCATCTTATAGGGTCATCGAAAAAGAATTCTCCCATTTTAAAAAGGAATAACTTTGGAACCATTTACGTTAAATGAGTGATTCTTTCATTGTGGGGCAACTAATTAATGGAAATTTTGTTTGATGTATGATAAATTGCGTTGGCGTATGCGCAGAATGGCTGCGGAGTAACAATACTAACCTCGTTAACTATCTGGGTCGTCTGATACTCCAACTTGATCGTGCTACACCAAGCACAGTGCGTTGATTTTATTAAGTAGGTAAATGGTTCCAAAGTTATTCCATTTTAAAATAGGGTCTTTCTTTTCGATGGCCATAATTGACTCCTTTATCAACTTTGTATTTTATTATTCCTTGAATAAATGGAATTGAAAAGAAATGTAAAAATCTATTTATTATTGAAATGGTAATACATATAAACTTCTTTATTATTATTAATGGGTATTATTATTCACTGGCTTCCACATTTGTGAAGACCCTTAATAGTAAAAGTCCCTACACTTGGTATATTCCGTAAGTACTAGTGTTAAGTAGATCTACTCTTGTAGAAACTAATTCAATTTACTTTACACTTTGGTATCGGTTCACTGCTAGGATTTTTGGTTTCACTCTTAGCATTATATTATACGAGTTCAATCCACTGTGTGGGGTGGATGATATTATATTATAGGGGAGGAATTAGATAAAGCAATAATAATAATAATCACTGTATGCAGTATTCTTCTAGTCGTTGCCCATAATGTATTTGCACTCACACATCTGGCTAAGTTAAACATTCTTATGCACTTTGCTGCGCGTTGTTAACTTATTCCCAACACCATACATCTTCCCATTAAATGAATTAAGGTTTTGTAGATAAGATTTTAATCTCGTTCTAATAATATTATTATGTTTGTTTTATTTTCAAATGGTTTTTGTTTTAAACACACTAATCTTGAATAAATTTGTATTGCGTAGTGTTGTTACACACCCATAGTCTTGGGGCTAGTATTCCGTTTAATGAATTCTCCTTATACATAATTTTATTTCGAAACTAAAACAATGCTTATACAGATGGAAGCTGGATGGATCATAATCGGTCAGATGCGATGGACGTGACAAAAACAAAAAGTGTTTAAGGATAAGGCAGTGTGGCATTCTGTTCTCTCTGCCTACCGTGCAAGGCAGCGTGAGGGGATAATTATACAGTAGATAATAGGTATCCCTTAAATTTGTATTTACTCATATTGTATCAAGGTGCATCACCCCAAATCGCACATGATTGAGTTTTGTAATAAAATAATTTCATATTGATTATTCGCGTATATATTCGCACATACCACATACCTAGTAATTTATTATCAATAACAAGCCGCAGGTCTCTACCTAGATAGTTCTGTGTTGTGAAAGGACTCGAAAATATAAACAAATTTATGTAAAATCCTCGTCCATTAATTATTATTTCCTACTGAAGGTACATGCCCATTGCCCATTGCCCATACATGTGATATAATAATAATAATAATAATGATCGATGTTTCCGTACCAAATACACAAAATTTAAGACAAAAACACCAAGACAAAATTAGTAAATACACAAATTTGGCTGAAGAAATACGGGATATGTGGCATCAAAATTCAGTAAGGGTGGTTCCGGTCATAATTTCATCTACGGGGGTCGTACCAAAAACATTACATAAAGCAATAAAAGATTTGGATTTAGGCAAAAAAAATATATAAATAGTTTCAAAAATCAATAATAATTAGCACGTGTTCACGTGTCCGGAAATTTCTAAACAATCATTCATAACCACAAATTTGATAGAAAGCAAGGACTTGGCTTTTGCCCGTCCTTGCTTTCTTATAGTACCAGCTTTTTAAAAAGCTGAGATGGGTGGAGTATAATAACTTTATTGTGTTTTTTTTATATTAACATGGCAATGTATTATGTGATTTACAATATAAGGTACATGTTGTTTCATCGACGAGTCTCACTGGGCTTGCTATATATTGCTATCTACTATATGTATGTTTATTTTATTTTATTAAAATAAATTTAACGTAGTTAGTATAATAATTATTTGGACTTCACTCGCTCGACTCATATTTTGTAACTTATCATTCTTTAACCAAGTCCAGATTTGCCTCTCTGAAACGTTTACATTTCAACCATCGTTTACTTAGATACTGGCAAAGTTAAGTTATATAAAATGTCGAATTATTGTATTCCACCAGCTTAGATTAATGGGAATTTCTGTTTAAAAATCTAAGAGGATATTAAAATTTACGTTTTTCAGCTATCGTCCAATTACCGAATGTAATCCAGGCCCATATGATGATAACAATAAAAAAATCATAACTATCTACTTACTTCTAAAATCGCTCGAAAGTACGAAACTTTGAGACCTCACACTGTAATCGAGGGGGACATTGAAATTTATAAAACTAATGCAAAAAAAGCATTTAATTTTTTTCCCCCACTTCCACTAAGTCATCAATCATAAAAAGACAACGCTTTAGCAGGTATGAATGGCAAAGTTTTAAATCCCGTCTTAATACGAGTATAATTAGGTATAAAATTAATGCCACGATCCTGTCTTGGTGACTTAATAATGACTTTTTTATTATTACTAGTTGGTGCCAAAAATGGTGGTAAAATATGTAAAAAAAATATATAAACTGAGTAGGTAGGTTTCAATTTCCCGATAAATTATCTCTAAAACATATGTAATATACAAAAAACATAAATTATCATTCAATTATTGCAATTAATTTACCATGTTCTGTGGGATTATCTCTTGATTAGTTAGAAGTACTAATACGCCCAGTTGAATAGACGTGATAAAATCAAATCAGATGAATGTACGCCGAATAGTACCCAATTTTCAAGTTTTGCGAAGCAGTAGCGAGTGTGTTTTTTTTTATTTTATCCAATAATGTTTTATATTAATCCAATATGAAATATGTGATCTATTGACGCACTATGTTAAATATTGTTGTTTACAAATAATCGTTATTAATAAGTACAAAATTTTAAGAAAAAATAATTATTTTATTAGAAAACATGTTTTGGTTGTCGTCGGATACCTACTATCCTATAGTTATCAAATTTGTTATCTCTACAGATCTCTATCTCTATATTCTGCATAATGTTATAAAAAGGAGAAGAGCACAAATTACCTACACCATTAATAACCTTGGCTAACTGACTGATGGCCACGCAACTCCTCTTCAACTAAAAATCATTGTTTCTAGTTTCCAAATAATTTTGCATCATTATTTTATATAGTATATTTTAAATGCAGGCTACCGAGTAATTTACACTACGGTAATCGTCATTCTCATACCTAATTACGTATGAAACGCTTAGAGAAATATGTACTTTCTAAGATAGAACTTAACTTCTCTTTCCAGCAATGATTTATTTTCTTATATTTATTTTACCTTATAATAATATCCTTTAAGTACACTTCGATCAATCAATACACTTCAGTTAATTCACAGTGTTCACTTTAACATTGTATTCTTATACTGGAATCGGTACACATTTGATATTATTAGCGGTGGAACTGTATATGTTACAGTTAAAGCTTAAACAGCCAGTAATGTATGCATTCACTATTCAATGTATGCATTAACTGATGATTTTATTCAAAGTATTAACTCCGTATAAAAATTATCGCTATAACTATAAGTGAATGCATGCACTAACTAGTCAATGTATGCATTAGCTACTGTGGATTTGTTGAAGCATAAACAACGACCAACAGGATATTTTTTTAAAGGGCTAAGATGCATTTGCGGAGAGTATTCAAGATAAATATGACAGTTGTGTTTAAAATGTATACATATTTATTGAGGTTCTAAGAAATATGAAACAATCAAATATAATTGTCACTGACAGCCGACATTTGTGTGTGTAGGATAATTACAGCTGTTCATGAATGGCTGCCATTTTGTCTGTTATAAATATTGTGCACGCTTTGACTGAATCTCCTTAGTAAATTTACGCACTGCAAATTAGAATGATTGTTAACACATTAACTGGGCATGTCAGTCAATGTATACATTGTCTAGTTAGTGCATGCATTCACTAACTGAATGCTTTAACTGTCACATATACAAATAGTTCCTCTCGGCGACAGTAAATACGCGATAGTGCCGTTATTTTATTTTCATATCTTGCATCCCCATTCTGTCCCCCTTTCCCCATCCCCTCATCTGTCGCTGATGGGAATGTCGTGTCGAACTTGGACAAATACATTATTAGGTAGGTGCTGGTACTGGGTAGATACGTGGGTACCTATAAGGTAAGTTGGAACTCAGTGCAGATGAAGTCTATTTCTCGCTTATCTAACATCCAATCGGTGAACGACGAACGTAAACTGATTTAGCTTTGCGTTTGTTAAATTCCGAAATACCGATAATTTGAATTTTTGTAATGTCGTTAGTAGTACATATAAAGGTGCACTCTAATACAGGTATCGTCTAATTCTAATTTTACCTTTATTTATAAATACTGATGAGTAACCAGTCTCCAGTTTTTATTTCTAGTGTTTCGTCGTCACATAACTGAATGGATGTATTTTAACGTCGCATCGTATCTGCAATATTTATTTCTCTCTCAGAACCTACGAGTAAATGCATTGCACTGTCCTAGATGTGAATGCAATGCATTCTACGTACGTTAACTGAATCTGAACTCACCCCACATTAGTTAGTGTGATATAGTGACTTGATGGAAAATACCTTCTTATGAATGTCAATATTGTGAGTTCTCGTAAGTTCACACAATAACATACGACTGTAAACTAACTGCATAAAATTAAATCTCTCGCCAGATAGCGCAGATGATTATTCGCATGCCGGTGAGTGTAGTACAATCCTAATTAAGTGATTTTGTGGCGATTATTCTCGTTTTGGCGACCCGATTCTTATCAGACTCTATAGAGCTTTAAAGATGTACATAATATTAACCCAAATATTCGGAGGTTTGTACCATGTAGGTATATATTGCAAAATGCAATCAAATAGTGAGAGAGATTATTTTTAACCCAATTATATTAGTGTCCTACATTGCAACAATTCACTCGTCTTTTATTTTCATTTCCACGAATAGCGTTCATATTCAAATATTGTATGAGATGACATCAGCTGGTGACCTATTATGACAACATGAAGCATTTGTTGGGAACGTATAGGGGGGAAATAGAGAGGAATGCACTTTGCACTTGTTCCAGTTTCGTCCCATTTTCAATGATGTTGAATAAAATGTTTTCTTCAGTGACATGTAAATAGGTACTTAACATTTAAAAAGTAACATTTTAATAAATATAATGATGAGAAAAAACTTTTAAGTTCTATTCTGAGTGAAATGATTTCTAGGTGCAAACTTACTTTGCACTTTCGCAATGTGTTGGCTCCCGAAGTTTAATGTATATAGGTACTTAGTTGTTCTGCTTTATATCTGTATTGTTTTTCGATTTTTATTTTTCTGTGTTTTGTCCATATTGTATGTTTACATACTGTTTTAATTGTAATTCTTTTGTCTGTTGTTGCTGTGTATTGTTTGGCTGTGTATACCATTACTGTATTGATTTTTTTAAAACTTTTTTTATTGTAAACTTTCCAAAGGACTTGAAGCCGTTAAAACAATAAATGAATATATAGTAAATAAAAACATTTTTATATCAAAAGTAATTTGGTGAGACTTCAATTACATTCACTATATACCCCATTGAATTAACAAAGTCTCATATTCGATCCTGGACTGGACTGACAAAAATGAGAGTGGGAACTGTAGGTACGTACAGTCTACACCTACTGTCATAATCGTATAGAAAAGTTAAAAACGTTCACGGTTCACACTAACCATAAATCTACACTAATTAATGATGACATTGTCAAGAACACCTAATCATGCTCCATTATAAATTTACGCACTTTTAGTACCCACGAGCTTTGGTCTATAATCTACCTACAACTCATATTATAGTAGATACTTCCAATAATCGTCCAACATACATACATGCATTATAATAGTTACACATAGGGAATCCAATCCCGCATCAAAATCGCGATCCCGCAAGCCTGCGGGACTGAGGTGATCAATCCCGCGGATCCGCGGGATTTGCGGGATTGCGGGATCACTCGATTTTAACAGAAAACTAGATATTTACGGGGTGCAAGATAAGGACAAACTAAGATGGTTTGGGCATGTTGAGAGAATGAATGATGACAGGATGACAATGAAGATATATTTGAATGAGCGAAGAGGGGTGAGGAAGCGCGGCCGCCCGAGACTGACCTGGTCCGATCATGTCGACCAGATCCTCAAGGATGGACGCGTTTTGAGTAAAAGGAATCGGAGAGCGTGTATGACTAATTGCATGAATGTGACGGAAGCTAGGAGTGTGTGTAAGGATAGGGCTGTCTGGCGCTCTGTCCTCTGCCTACCCTGCAAGGACGTGGCGTGAGGGTATAGAAGATAAGGAACAAACCCTTCTTTTAGTCATACCTTGATAATAGATGGCATCTAACAGAAATTAACAATGTCAGATCTATAACGGCTCCTATGCATTTGGATTTGCAGTACTACAGGGGTCAATACTGGGCCCATTAAATATCAATGGTCTGCCTTACAGTGTTGATGAAGATGATTTTATTGTAATGTTTGCGGATGAAACATCCCTGTTACTAAAAGACAATATTCCAAATAAAAAGGATGCCTCGATGAAGACCTTGAAATTGAACGGGGTGAAAAAATGAACGGGGCGAGAGGGTGGTTTAGTGACAACGGTATCGAATTAAATATGACGAAGACCGGTGATATTCACTTCTCTGTTAAGCGACCGTTGGGGGTGGATCCAGTGATGGACACACTTTCTAGTCCATCTTTTGAACCAGTTGACTAAAATAAGTTTCTTGGATTAACAATAGACCGAACGGTTCAGTGGTCTTCCCAAATTGAGGTACTTTGAAGGAAGATAAATCCGGCTATATTTACTATAAAAAAAAAAGGCTCACCTGTGGACTTGAAAAGTCTGTACATTTTACTTATACTTCCACAGCATTATGTCCTATGTCTGGGGGAGGGGGGCAGACGCATATTTTTATATTGCAGAAACGAGCAGTGAGAACCATGCTGGGCATGAATCGCAGAGATTCCTGTCGAGATTCCTTTAAGGAACTCCTCACCAGTGCTCACCATGCCTAGCATCTTCATATTAGAGTGTTTATACATAATACTCCCCTGAACTCAGAGTACCACAACTCAAACGTCAAAAGGTACCAGGTCAAAAGAAAACATAAGACCTTTAAGGCACTAGCAAGACTAGCGAAGATGTCTAAAAGCTTCGTGTGTCTTAGTGTGTGGATGCTAAACGTGCTTCCCGGAGAGTTCAAATCGCTGGATGATACGGCTTTCCGCGAAGGGGTGAAGAAGTACCTACCTCGTTGGTAAAGTATTTAACTCAATTGACGAAATGTTAAAACGATTGTTTTTTACATTCTGATTGGCATTGATCTAATGGCATAGGATTAGGAATGGTACCTCCGAGCTTTCTAACTTTATTTTTATTTTATTTTATTTTATTACAAACAAAAGCACAAAACAGACAACAACTTTAGATATAAGTAATAACATATAGATAAAGACAATTAGTCCATTCATAATTCAGCTGTCACCCACAAGCATGCGCCACAGTTAAATCAAAACATATAAGTTCATTCCGGTCGTCTCACACACCCATACTCAATCTCGCTCACACACTCACCCATCGCACACGCACACCTCTGATATTACTATTTTATTAAACATAAAAAAGAGAAAACAAACAAGAACACACAAAAAAATATTTTAAAAAATAAGGAAGAGTTCGGGATAAGAGGAAGAGGAGGGGGGAAGGGGGAGGTGGGATGCTCTGCATGTCAGGGAGGTAATATAGATGATGTCAGCCTAGCACGTACCTGTCGTTTGTATACCGGTAGAGTAAGTCTGAAGATGTCAATGTCTGTCAATGTATCGTCATAAAGACATGTAAGTCTATTAAGGGGTCGTCTTAGTCCTGCGTTGTTATTCGCGGCTGGAGAGTAAAACGTTTTGTGAAGTCTAGTTCTAGTCGTTCTGGTTGGAACCCGCAAACATATTCCATCCAGAAGTTCAGGTGCGTCGATGTCAGAGTTACAAAGTTTGTATAGTAAGTTGGCGTCGAGTATGTTTCGTCTTACTTCGAGAGGAGGAAACCTTGATCGCGGGACAGTTTCGAATCGTCGCTCAATCTGCTTTATGTCTGATAGTGATGATGCGATTTTGTTCATTTTATGTTTACGATATGAATTGTAGTAATGTATACGCTGATAGTTGTAAAAACTAACGACAGCTGCCCGGATGGGTCTACGAACGATGGAAAATAATAAACTTTTTGAATCCCGCAAACATGCGGGATCCCGCATGACTAATCCCTCGTTTTGAATCCCGCAAACAAAGGCGCGGATCCAGCATTCCGCGTTTGCGGGATTGGATTCCCTAGTTACACAGATCAGACTAATAAATTAATTGGTGATGTAGAGACATAATATATTTACAATTACACGTAGGTACTAGTACGAAATTGGTGTGTTTTTTAAGGGTAGGCATATTGATGTTTCATATAAATTTGTAAAAACGGGAGACCTTAGATCTCGAACCTTACTAAATATGCTTTGGAAAAAATATATTAGATACATTATGAACCGTTTAATCTGAGGAATGAACGCAAAAAAATATATCTCGTATAGATCACTCAAAAAAATGTGCAAAACACCTCTAATCTTTTTCTGAAAGATAGCAACGAAAATCCCGAATATCCTGAAAATCGCAGAATAAACAGTTTACCCGCAATAGCCGGTCCAAAACCGAAATTCATTTAAAAAACTAAAAAAATGAATTTAAACTAAATTGGTTGAAAATTGATAAGAGCTACCGGAAAATAGTCAAAGATCGAATTAATTACCATAGTCTTAGCTACAAAACAAGCTATAAATTATTTTCATACATCAATTAATTTAGGAGTTATTGCAATAAAACTCAGTGACGAAAATTCTTAAAATTTAGTTTTTCATAAAATAACCAGCGATATAGCGCCGCAGGCCAAATATTTTTTTCCATAAAATGTTAGTGATAATGGGTGGAAGAAAGTTAAAGAAAAAAAAATATTTTTTTTTTAAATATCCTGTTTTTCGACCGGCTATTACGGGTAAACTACTAGTCCTATGGAAAAATTCACTTAACGTTTTTTGTAGAGAATTTAGCAAGGATTATTTTTGTCATTGACTACTTTCTCCTATCTCTTACCATATTCCTATAAAATGCGAAAAACCGCGAAGAGGTACCTTTTCGGGGGGGGGGGGCAGGGGGGGTTGCGGCAAGATTTTGATAGGCAACCCTAGTGCGATGTAATACTCTATTGGTAAGCTATCGTTTATACCACATTTCGATCAAAAAACAGATACGTCAAAAATTAAGCAGCGGGCTCTCGGACTATATGTAGTATAGGCACACATCTCTATATATTAAAGGCGTGAATTTCAGGTCTGAAGTTACTTACGAAGGTATATAAATTCTTCGTGAATTTATTTCATTTTTTGCCGGCGATTCTGTAAACGGCATACGCTTGGGAAATTTAACAACATTTAACACACCTTCGGATTAAGTGCACCTTAAGTAGTTCCTACTTAGATATAGAATCATTTTTCAAATGGACACCACTCACTGCTACTACTCTGATAGAGTCTGCGGGAGAAATAACTTATATGGTGTACCTAGTGCCTAGTGCATGGTTATATAATGTATACATACATACGCTTAACGTATCATAGATTATATTAGATTTAAGTGAATATGTAATGTTTTTTATTATATTTTTGGATGATTTTGTAACTTTAACGTAAGGCATTTCAGCCAACACAGCTTCATCTACGAGTAAAAAATAATGCTTTCTAACGTTCGAATGAGCGTAAAATCATTGGAGAAAATCACAGTATACCTATAGGTACAGAATATGGTACTATTGTACAATTGGAGCCCCAACCATAATAACCATGGAAAAAGCAAATAATTCGCTGGAAAACCTGTTGCCACCAATTTCAATATCGTTGGGTTATGTTGTTTTTTATTTTGTTTATTTGGGAGAAAAAAAAAACAAACTTACAAACCTAACCCAACAATATTGAAATTTTTTCTATGGTTGGGGCTCCAATTGTACAATAGTACCCAGAGTATTAGATATTTTAACAAATTTCGTAACTCGAGATGGGATTTGTTTTTATGTCGTGTTATTGATAAAGATCATAAATATTATTTATCTACCTTAGAAATAATTCAACATCACAATTCTTAGTAAAATCCTCCGTGTGCCTTATTGTTTAAGGCACTTGGAATCGTCAGGTTTACATAGTGAACAAACAAAGTCAAATCAAAGCAGCAAATCAATAAACGGTTAACAAAAAAAAAACTCCAGTCACCGATGCCAAGGAATTATAGGTTTCACATATGTAGACAATAAATAAATAAATAAAACCTTTATTGAAAAAAATATTTTCTCCAAATGGCGGGTTTATAGGCAATGTCTGCCAACCAACCACTTCTGACATATATTTGATATACACAATACATACATACAAGGTGTATGAAAAAGAATAAAAATAAAACTGAAAATAATAATAATATATACATACATAAAAATACATATATAAATAAATAGGTGGATGGGATGAAGGACAAGGAAGGAATCACGGGGTAGTCAGTTAGATGGACAATGCCTGCTACAATATGTAACACATAATTTATAAAAAAGTTATTAATACTTATTATTTCCAACTAAGGTGGATCTTACTTAATGTATGTATTAGGTTTACCTCTAGAAGTAGGTGCCTACTATAGCTAGATGTAGGTACTATATAGTATAGGCGATGGCCCTTAGAATATTAAACTCACATATCGTAAGGGGTTTTGGAATTGGACTGACGTGTGATGGATTGATCACTCAGAGATGATTCAATATTGACGGCATGATACGATGAAATGTATTAAAAATACATTACATAAAAAAATATTAAGCAACCTTACACGATTGATCCCTTGATTTTACCACCATTGAATATTATATACAAATATTCGTTTTTCATTTTTTTGTATAAAAAGGTTTAGTGGGATTGTGTACACAAACCTAAATACTTTCCTGCACACCGCAAAAGCTTGTGTCGTGCCAACAATGAGATTCGAAACCGGTACTTAAGGAAACGCGGCCGTCCAAGAACCACATGGCTGGACCATGTTGACCAGATACTCAAGGACGGACCTGTTTTGAGTAAAAGTAATCGTAGAATGTGTATGAGGAATTGCACGAATGTGACGGAAGCCCGAAGTGTGTGTCAGGATAGGAAAGTCTGGCGATCCGTTCTCTCTGCCTACCCCGCAAGGGAGGTGGCGTGAGGGTCTAGTTAATAGTATAGTAGTTACTTACAGGCTCCAACCACTTGCGCCAACCATTTACCATGCTTATCTTTACAATACAGAAATGGATTAATTTCGATGTATTTTTTAAGGAAATTTTATACCTACTGTGCACTAAGACGTTTCACTATTACAGTTTATATATTTTATGAGCTCGTGTTGCAATGTTTCATTTATTATTAGGCGCTGTAATCATCCCTTACATGCTATTAGGGGATGAACTCATAACTGCATAATATAAGACGTGAAATAACATTATTATCACATTACGTCATAATAGTTACACGGAGTTTATCCTCTGAGGCAAGCAATTTTCTCAACCCAAATAATAATCTTGAATGTACTCGTAGTTTGTAGTAATATGCAATATGTATTACCTGCCTATAACAATAAATACATATGTACATTCAAGTCAACGTAAAACATTCTACGTTTTAGATATATGTATGTAAGTTATATGTCCAAATTATTAATTCTAGCTTATCTTACTGTATTGCTCCACCTTGGTAGGGCTTATGCTCAGTTATAGACGGGGATAACATATAGGTACTTATCATACTCCTGATTGCTCATTATATGATCCTTTTCCTGATATCTACTTATAGCTTTTATTTACATAGATAATGACGGTTTTAAAAACTACTAAAAGTCATTTTTATTGAAAGGAATTTTCCGTAGTATATATAGTTGTCTTGTCTTATTGTTAAAATTAATCAAACTGAATTCCTCCGCTTTAGACTGAAGCGAATAAGTTTGCGAAACTACATTTATCATGCATGGATGTGTCCTACATGGATCTGTGTAGTGTGTAGGTATCTCCCTAAATATCTGCGATAAAAAAGTTGTGAAGGCACTTTGTCGTAAAGTTATCGTTCTATTTTATCGTGACAAGAAATAACCATTTTCTCTTTAAACGACAAATCTCAATTCCGTTTAACATGGGATGTAGCAAACGGAATAGAATAATATATATTACACGGTATCTACCACTACATACCTAGAAGTATTTGAAATATTCTGGAATAAATATCTTGCGGTATTTCTTTTTATTGAAGCTGGAGAATGTAGGAATAAAAAAAGGAAATAAATAATTTGTATCGATCTAAAAGTCATCTCAACCCCGCCGCTTTTCCAATTCAATGCTGCGAATTTGCTTTACAAAGAAATCAGACGGATGTAGAAGAAGTATGAGAAGGAGTAAGAAAGAGAGAGAGATGTTGTAGATGGAATTATGGGGTGAAGTAAATTCCGCAAAATAGCTGACGCTCTGGATATGGGCATAAAACCGGATTGCATGGAATTAGCCCAAAACGGAATGCCATAAAACTTATTTCTGCAGATATTATTATTTACGTCTAGATTCGTACAATAATTCTAGAACGTGTTTAGGTATACTCGTATACTCTGGTACTTATATAATATTGCGTTGGTATTGTGTAAGACTATATTTTCTTATTAGATCTCGTAAATCATACGCACTTATTTTGATTTGGTTCTACACGGTCGCTTTTTCCTAAAATTATGTTTGTAGTTCTGTTATACCTACGCCGACTTCAACATGTAATAATATTTTATATTACCTCGGTGTGTTTTTATATCTAGCTTACAGTACAATCATCCCTTTGACTATTTTATTATCTTTACTCTATATCCTTCTTCAGATTATTTTAATCTAATACATTATAATATATGTAACTTTTATTAGTATCGGATGATAAATAACACTATGTATCATCAGTTCAAGAGGGACTGATCATTTAATGTCCAAATAAAGTCTCATGGTAGCCAAAGTTTTTAAGTAAGAACCTGTAAATCCTTTGTTCTCATACACCGTCTTTATGATGCTAAATTTTGATCGTTAGAATAACTGAGAATAACAAGGTATATATAGAATCTGTTGGGTTCGTGAACTTTCGTGATTTATTAATTGAATCTACGGCGTTCAATAATTTATTATTTCGGTGTTCGACTTCCAGACTCTCCGTTTGGTGTTGAGATTTATCATAGAACGTTTATTACGGTTGATAGAATTTAATTAACATTCAAAACTGTGTCCTGACGAGGTGTTTCTATTTCTTGTGTGAAAATTTGGCGACCTATCCAACTAAAACTAGTAGGTATCATACAACTTCTACGTAAGTATATCCACGTAGGTAACGTATGCGTGGTGGGCAAAATAATCCAATCTTCGATATTTATAAATAATATTAATAACTTTATAGGTTTAATTTACGACCTATAAGCAAAATAATATTCAACTTTTTATTTACTTTTATTCATATCGCCAGTCAGCCAGGACTAATTTCTCCCTGCCTAGATTATTAAGGGAGAAGTCTGCAATACATAGTATTGTAGGGGGCACAAATTCGGCAAAACTGGGGAGGTAAATTGGGTAAAACTGGTTCGAGGTAATAAACGCAGGCTGCGAAATTACTTCTGCATCATATAAAAGGAAACGAGTTAAGTTTGAACCTAGAGTCTCATTAGGGTAGGATTGAAAGTTAATCCTGGCATAAATGAGAGGGCGTTGAATATTCTGTATATTCATCACGTACCTATTGTTTAATGGGTTTCTTATGGTAAATATCCCTTGACCATTCTAGGGTGCCT
Source organism: Ceraclea dissimilis (assembly GCA_963576895.1). Taxonomy (NCBI): domain Eukaryota; kingdom Metazoa; phylum Arthropoda; class Insecta; order Trichoptera; family Leptoceridae; genus Ceraclea; species Ceraclea dissimilis. The sequence continues at coordinate 6,973,370 of OY756360.1, forward strand.
CCCGAATATAGTACAAGAGCAGACCCCACTACTGAACTATAACGAATTTTTATGTTAATTATAATGGCCTTTAGACATTAGCACCCACACCAAATAATCCCCAGTATAACGCTATACATAGACGCATCTCGAATCTCAGAATACAACAATGTGATCCTGAACCCATTTTGTCTTTTCTATGTATAGAAAACAGCCATGATTGCAGAAATATTTAAAATCATTCATAATCATAATAATCCACTATCAGGTGTTGTGTGCTTGGTAGAGTCTAATACACGACACGGAAATTATTGTTTACTTCCTTTATTTGTACTTGATGTTTCATACCTTCCCCTTGAGAAAGTTTGATTGAGATCTTTGAACCGAATAAGGGTGATATTTGAAGAAAACTTTGTAGTATGTACTGTTATTATATTACTGTCTATGTAAGTAGATGGGTACTATATAATATGTTTACTTCTAAAAAAAATGTATAGAAGTTTGTTAGCTTTACTACATTAGATACTAACTTAGTACATCATACGGGTTTGACATGGTGGGGTTTGATGTACGAATTATACCCGTGGGACAAAATAATAACTTGGAAGATTCGTTCGTTGTACGAAGAAAAGCTTTTTCTGGAGTCAGGTCACGTCTGACCTTGACAACGTGAAGGGGACAGATTTCAGAAGCGTGAAAGATCCATCAAGCGTCTATGCATTTACTAACATCAGCTGGATTACTGCAGCTTTAAAAGAGATTCTACACGTCTTCTACATAATATTCTTCTGACTAAGTTACAGGTGGGGTGCGACTGGAATCACCCTCGAGTAAAGAGAAAAAGTTTTTATTTATTACCAACTATTACCAACTTGATTTTTTAGGTAGGTACTTGCCTATTATCGAAGAAACTCGTGATTAGTCGCTATGTGTTCGTTCTAAAATAACAATCAGGAATTATCGTAACGCTATTTAAGGGCTTGGCACCAGGAATGACGTCACAGTCATTTCCCACGGCATTAAGGTTCAAAATCGCGTGAACAATCGCATGAAAAAATGGTAAAAATAGCGTTTTTTCCATTTTTTGGAGTTAATTTTGCGTCTATCAAAAATCTTTTACGGTTATTCCCTAGATAAATGTTCAATGGATCTACCCTATTTTGTTCCAAAGCATATATAACTAGTAACGGTTGTCGAGATATAAGGTCTCCCGTTTTTAGAAATTTTTGAAATCTCGGTATGCATACTCTTAAAAATCTTAAAATCGAAACAAACCATTCAAAATTCATAAAGAAATATCAGTATTTCAAGGTGCAATACTCGTGAATCAAGTAAGTGTGTGGGTACAAGGAAAAGCTTTAAAATGTAAAACGGTAAACTTCTTCTAAGACACTTTGTCTTCATTGCTTGGGGGAAGATTTTGTAGAAAAGGCTTGCGATGATTCGCGAAATGGGCAATAAAGTTCTACGTCCATTTACTTGAAAATATGTCTTGTTGTTGTATCCTATAATAAAATTATTATTTCTTTATGGGTTTTTCTGAAAATATTTTTGTTGTTCTTTCGTATCTACACGTTGCTTTTTTACTACACATCGCATCATTTTGTGTATCAACAATATACGTAATATTATATTATGTTGAAGGGCCATTTACAGAATTGGGCGATTTAACATTTTAGTATTGTGTATTCAATCCTTCGCAGTGATTTTTTCCATCATATTATTGATTTTTTTTTAATAACATAAAATATTGTACATATGTTTTGATTAGTGAGAACTTGCTTGTGCTCCGAAAAGGATCATTCGATGTAATGTTAGTAGGCGCTATACAAAATACGTCTCATTTTATAAAGTATATGAATCTTGAATAACCGCAATAAGTGTAAGTGAAATAAACAAAAAAACTTGTTAGGTGAATTCACGTTACCTACATAAGGCCGTGTTTCCACCTGCGAGAGCACTAGCGGAAGTCTTGCAGAAGTTTCTCGCAATACCGTTTACACATGATATGAATTCATGCTATTTCTAGCTGCAATAAATAGCGTGCGAGAAGCTCGCGGAAGTTACTGTCGCAACTTATAGCAGAGGTGTTTACACACGCGTGCTAGAAGTTGCGACAGCTATTGCAAGTAGAGCCTCGAAATAACTCCAGCAGGATTTATATATATCATCTAGGCCATGGGCGTCGTCAGGGGGGGACAGCTGCCCCCCTAGAGATTGGAATAGGTATATATTTTTTCAAACTAAATGATAAAATATCACAAAAAATCACATTATTACCACAAGTTTTCTCATCATAACATAAATTTTCATGAAAGTCCATCAAAATACAATTATTTCATTAAAAGAAATTGCCTGCGGCGCTATTTTTAATCACTTTTTTATAAAAGCCATTTTTCATGCATATTGTTGGGCAAAGTATTTTGTAAGCGTCGGAACACCTATCCTGCTTCCTCCCCAAGAAGGTTCACATAATGCTACAATATGTTTTTTTTTAAATATTACGTCTCCGACGTATTATTCCATTTCTGGCAAATAATTTGTATCTATGTTCAGTAGCATAGACTGCCACTCTTCTTGATCATTGATTTTTTAAATTCGTTCTGCCATTGGCTTCTTAAATTATGATGTTACCACATCGTTTTCTCATCATGTCATGAATTTTCTAAAACTACTATAGGTGTTGTTTGGTAAAAAAAATCACTTCACCGATTTTTCTAAAAAAAAAAATCGCCTGCGGCGCATTATTCCAACCCTGATAAATAATCTATTTTTTTTTTTATTTTTACTGATAAATAATCTAATTTTGCACGGCCCTTCATTCAAAAAGTTTGCCCAGGCCTGCTATAGAAAAACAAGCAGGTTCATTATTTCACGCATTTTCTTTAAAAAAATTCGCCTGCGGCGCTCTTCAAATTTTTCATGCAAGGAGGTCCTATTTGCACGTGACGACATTCAACCCCCTCCAAATTTGAATATTTGATCCGCCACTGTCTTCTCGAGACTATTCACGTGTCTGTCGATTCATTTTCATTTATCAAAAACAAAACTGACCAGCCGCGAGTGCGAGATATACGAAACTTTTCGATAAGCTGCGAGAACTGTCGCGAGTAGATGTGTAGGTATTTAGGCTCGCAATTTATTGCACTCGCAACTTATCGGCTAAATCTAGCGGCTAACTGTCGCGAGTGAACTTGCAAAGGTGTTTACACAATGCAAGATACTGTCTGACACTTCCTCATATTCATGTATCAAAAACTAAACTAGCTAGCCGCGAGTGCGAGATATATACGAAAATAATCGGCTAGCTGCTAGAAGTGTCGCGAGTAAGCTGTCAACGTATTTACACTTGCAATTTATTGCACTCACAACTACTCGCAGGAATCTAGCGGCTTACTGTCGCGAGTGAACTTGCAAAGGTGTTTACACATGCAAGTTACTGTCTGACAGACTGTCGGACAGTTCTAGCGGAAGTTTTCTCTCAGGTGGAAACACGGCCTTAAGTCGACGCCGGATTGAATCTGTGACAGTCCACTGAATGGTTGCATCATCTGCATTATAAAACTCCGCAAAATGTCTTACAAGTAATTCTTATTTTTCGTAGGTATTAAAGAATTCTTTACAAATTGAACGTTAGGTACTCTTATATCGTTGTATATTTCTCAGTAGTGGGTAACTTTATAGCAAGTATTTGCAGACTGACCTTTACATGGTACAAACACCATGCTGTCGACATTAAAGAAAGATTAACGTTCAAGACTGATGTTCTTCTTTGTTTTCTCCCCTTGCATTTTGTCTGCATTGCTGAAAAGGGATTTTGGTTTCGTATAAACATGCTCGGGTGATGCGAAAGAAATTACCAAAATGTCTTCTCATACTTCGGAAGTATTATTTTTTTCTGTCGTGTTACTAAATGTGTAATGTTATGGAATAATGATTGATTATTATGGTTATAAAATGCCAAACATCAAGTATATTTTTTTTTAAATAAAGGTCAGGGGACCACTTATCCCCCGCGTCACTGCGACCAAAATAGGTTTATTGTGACAATTATTATTAGTAGGTAATAAACTGTATTTCATAAACAATAAACTGAGCTTTATCTTCATACATGTTTCTATGAGTAGAAGAATCATAGTGTTAATAATGTTGTTTGTTTTCCGGGCTGTATGGCCGTGGTCTATGGGGTTTCATTTTTTTTTTTTCAATCATAGTGTTGTGTAGTTGCATATTTGTATACACCTACCTACCTCCTTTGAACCGAATAGGTATACTTTGAAAATTATTATATTCATATGAGATAGTAGGCACAGGTGTGACAAGGACAAAAAGGTATATTATGGGCAGAAAAACACCTTGAGATTTTAAAAATGCCGTGCATCGTGATGTGTCATTGACTTAGAAAAACATTGTGTATACCTATAATGGGAAATGTAGTCATGTATTCAATGAATTAAATGTACCGATGTATTCCACACTTTACGATACAGGCTTTTAGCTTAGTGCAGGGGTTCTTAACCTTTTTGTACTCTAGAGCACATTCTATAATATCGATAGGTGGGCACCACCTATTCTCAATCGACAAACTCCTTCCGTAACTTCTCATTTTCCGATAATTTATTTTCTTATATTCATAATTTATTAATAAATAACAAACAAAAATGTTTTAAAATAATAAAATTATTTTTCAAATTACATACACACAGATAAATATAATATTTACAAAACGTAAATAAAGTAAACAAAAAACACAAATACAAAGAAAATATTTTATAAAAATATGTAACGATCCTTAACGGATTAAAAAGTTTATATCTGGTATACTTTCCCTTTATTCATTTTTACGCGTAGTATTTTTTTATTTTGAAGTCAACATTATTTAATCGCTTTCATTAAATAATATTATGGCTTATACAACTGTGTAAATTTTTACTTAGTTAGGTAATAATACTTTTAAAAATCTTATGGCTTCTCATTTTTTTTTGTCAATGAATAAGGCCGAAGTCGAGTTTTAGAAGAACTTTTCGTAAAACAATTATTATTATTGTTCTGAATAAGTCTAGTATTTAAGTTAGTTTTTTTTTTCAATTTACAAAGTAGGTATACCTACATTGACATGTGTTAAGCATATGATGTAGATAAATAAGTAAATTACGATTCTATTACGACTATTAGTAGATAGATATTGTACCAATGTAGTTTAGTATGGAAGTACCTGTATTCATCATTTTCTAGATCATGTACCTAATCGAATATATGAGTTTGTTTTTTCCAATCCATTATTTGTCTCTAAAGGCCGGTCCAGACGCTATGTTTTGTATCACCTTTTGTCTGCGTAGTCTTAAGATGGAATGGAAACGGTGCAATTAATAGAGCGTCCATACGGTGCGGTGATGTCTGTATATTTCTCTCAGTTTTGTGGATACCGTCATGGAGAAGGTACTGATGTGGTGAATTTTGGCCTAACGAATTGAAACTGAGGAACAAAATGAATCGAAAAACGGTGCTATCGTCCACATGCACCGACTTGTCTAAACAGGTCACAGATATCTATGCTCTTTTACTCAGTTATCGCTGCAACTGTACAGTCTTGACGCGGGATACAAAACTGCGCTGTTTTCCAGTCTACACGCAACTTTTTATCTACAACGTTTTGTACTATACAGACAAAAGGTTGTAAAAAACATAGCGTCTGGACCGGCCTTTCCTGATACCTACCATGAAAATTTGTGTAAATCTTGTACAATCGAACAAACAATATTATTTTATTACAAATCAACCAATAGGTATATAGTATTTTTATTGTTATTTGTTGTCAGAAATTGGATTAGTAATAATATTCATATAAACCATCCCTCCCCACACACGAGACTTGTCTCTATTGGGGAAGTATCTCGAAACGTGTATAGTTTTAAGTACTTAATTTGTATATGAAAATACTGAAGAAAAAAAAAGAATTTTGAAATTGAAATTGAATTGAATTGAAATTGAAATAAATAAAACGTACAAAGTAATTCTCTATTTAGTATGTAGTAGGTACTATATAATATGGACACCGTATATGTGAATAATATAGGTACTTATTATTAAATATACTAGGGTCAAAAATCTGCTAAGCAGGCATCAATATGGTAACAAAATAGACTACGTTTTTCAACAGGGTTAATAAATAAATAAATCTTTATTGGTCAAAGAAAAATATGCAAAGTTACATAAACAAGACAATAAGCGTAGGTACTAACTGTATGGCAATATTATACGCAAGTACTTAAAGAATTTAAAGGTTGAAATGATACGCCATTTAAAGCTTTCATAGTTATTCAAAAATATTCATGAAAATGGGTATTTATTGAATGGTTGTCTTTATTCGTTAACTATAATTCCTACTTTTAATTGTTTACTGTACAAAATTCATTATTTTCGATTATACATAACAGTTCGATTAAGAATGATATACCTACATATCTACCCACTTACATATTTATATGAATGTAATTTAATTTCCTTTACGATACTAGTGGTAGAAATAATAAACAAAATGAAGTAAACACAACATTCACAATAGTGAAATCTTATCTCTAAACCCATTTGTTCATCGTATGTGTAGGTACATCTACATTGTGATATACATTGTGAAACTTGCGGTAAATTCTCGCCCCAGTTTCCATACACCCCGGTTCCACTTTATATCTTATTATAAGCGAAAATGTCCTGACTGAATGAATGATGAATTGATGACTGACTGAAATACTCACTCATCAACGCAGAGCCCAATCGGCTAATCCTAGAGAAGTGAAATTTTGAAGACAGATTGGTTTAAATACAAAACCTTCCACTAAGAAGGGATTTTTGGAAATTCTGCCCCTAAGGGGGTGAAAAATAGGGTTTTATTTATTTATTCACATTAACGGCATAACAAATTTATGAAAAAAAAAAGAAAATTAACATTACATATTTGTACATTACATATTATGCACACACACATGCAGAAAAAAAGTTAAATAAGATAATAAGAAACAAAATGTTAATGCCAGGGTTGAAAGTTTTTTAGAGTATGCGAATATCTCGGAAACCAGACATGGTACTAACATGAGATTTGGCATATAGATTGTCCTATCGAAAATAGTAATAGCTGGGCAATACAGCTAGTATTATAATATTACTAGTACTAGATATATCAACCACTTCATATACCACCACCATAATAATATAGGCACAAGAGTGAAATCGGAACAATGTATTTCATGTGAGTGTTTTGCATAGAATAGCAGTTTAAAGCTCTCTTTTAAGACTCCAATCGATAGAACCGACATGAATAATGTAATATCGAGTACAATGTTCCACGGAATCAAAATTTACCATGGTGAAATGAATATTAGTAGGCATTGTCGGTAATGATGGATTTCTTCTCGACTCAACTTAAAAACAGTAATATTTATTTACGAAGACACGTTCATATACAATGCAAAAACCCACACAAAGTTCAGACAACACCCTATTAAAGTGGGAGTTAAACAATCTTGTGGGTACAGTTGCATTTAACCCCTCGCTATTGTCGAAGCTTTGTAACCTGCTTATTTTTAAAGAGGAGTGATGATGAAGTTAAATAGGTAATAATACAAACTTTAACTTATATATTCGTAGGACTTGATTTCAATGACACGATTATTGTCTTTGAACGATGTTAGACTCATAAAATTGTAAAAAGGAAAGGAAATATTACAAGAAAGTAGAATTTATTTCTCGAGCCAGTACTGAAACTGTACTAAAACATTCATACCCAAATACAAGCATTGTTTCAACCTTTCAATCCACGGGGATTGTGGCGAGAAGAATATATACCTATACATATCCCTGCTCCTTTCACTCGCGATGTTTTCATTATTTCAAATTGCTCTTGAGAATTTGTTATGATTCCTTTTCTTCTTTTCATGATTTCGTTTTTCCCGGATGAATGTCTTCGTTCGAATAGTTTTTTTAATGGAATTAAATCACGTGGTACTTTTATGTACTGTGAATATAAAATCAATACTTTGTGGCTGACGCGAAAACGGATGAGATTCGAGAGTTTGCCGTTACGAGAGGGTTTACGTTGATAGTTCAGTGTGATGGAAAAAAATATAATTAATTCAGGTATATTTCGTATTTTTTCCTAATTGTGTTACAAAATTTGTGACCTTACCTTAAATACCAAGGCGTTGAACATAAACAAATAAAATGTAATAAGTATTTATTAGCCACAGACCAAATATAAATAACAAATAAATCTTATTAGACACAGTAGTTAGATGGAGGTAAGTGGTGAGGCAGGACATGAGAGAGAGTGACGTTGTACCAGAGGATGCGAAAGATAGAGCAAAGTGGCGGCGAAAGACATGTGGGATTCATAATTGCTAAAGAGAAGACGAAGACACAGTAGGATGCCAAAGGGCAGACTTATTACAAAAGTAAAAATAAAATAAAAATAATCTTTATTGTACAGAAAACATACAACGGGCGGGCTTATTGCCAAATGACAATTTCTGCCAGCCAACCCATAACAGAAACAAAAATGAGATATAACTAATTATAGATTTAAAAGAAGTCTTGAGAAAAGAAAAGAAAACTTGTACATATATGAAGTACATTATCAAGTTAATTAAAATAGTACATATTGTTCGATGAATAGGTTCCAGTCGAAAGTAAGTTGCATGTATCGAAAATGTGTAGCTGGATTGATTAACGGACAGGCGTCCGGGTTCTTATTAAGATAACAATGTATTCACATTCGAAGTATGAGTACATACTGCATATTCCTAATGACGATATTCCTGTATTTATTTATTTATCGTATGGTCAAAAGAAGTATATCACATCCCTCAAAGGAAAAAAATTTGAAGGTTGGGCATTGGGCAATGATAAATTTCGCAAGCAAGCTTGGTCGTCAGAAATTAAATTAAACGTTCTTTGTGTATTCAGTCGCTGGCTCATTCATGTATAGGAAGTCATCGAAGCTCCCTTCGTATGCTCGGAGGCCGCACTCAGTCACAATGTGACCCACAGTCTGCCTCTCCGCCCCACAGTCGCAGGCAGGGGAGTCCAGCCACCTACACTTGGAGAAAAATTCGCCACATCTTCCATGGCCTGTACGGATTCTGTTTAGTGCAGTCCATAATTTGCGTGGGTGGTCAAAGCCAGGTGGTTTTTGCGATATACAGGGCAGAGAGTGAACCGTTGGGTCTGAGTTTTTGATATTCCTGTATCATGACTAGGTTACTAGAGTAAATCGGTTGATGAACAAGTTTGTACGATCATTGTATGCTTAATGTTATTGTAGTTCTGCAATTTGTTCACATGCAGAATAAAATATGTAGGTATATTTACGGTAGGTACCCAGTTGCCTTCGGAAGTATTTCTATTAAAAGGTCAATGTCGCAGTTGGCTAGCTATAAGTAAGTACTTGGATAATAATTTTTGCATGCAATGACCACATCAAAATGATATCGACGTATGTCATGGCAGTAATATTGAACCTATTAAATTATAATAATATGATTAATAAAATGTCATATCGCGGGTATTTCACATGTATTACGTAATTTAGTGGGTTGCTAATTCTATTTACGCTTGTGCACAGAACTGGTGCCATTTCCCGCATAACTCTGGTCACCAATTAAATGACAGGTATTTAAATATATCACGCATGCATTTCGACTTTAAAAAAAATAAAAAAAAGCAGGAGATCTTAGATGTCGACAACCTTACTTAATGTGCTTTGGAAAAAATAGGGTAGACATTGAACCTTTATCTAGCACATGAAATAAAAAAATATTTTTATTTTTTCAAAAAAACAATGTAATTAATCACCTCTGGTCTTTTTTCGAAAGTCAGAAACTCGTTTCCCGAAAGTTGCGGAGTAATTTTTTTTTGTATTGTTAAAATTCATTAAAGTCTAGTAAATGGCCATTAAAGTTTTTTGAATGGAGCGAAATTCACCCCAAAAAAAAAGCTATTTTAACATTTTTTCATGCGATCGTTCATGCGATTTTGAAACTTAATGCCACGGGAAATTACCACACGACGTCATAGTTGGGGTCCGAGTCTTAATTTAATGATTTTTTTTTATTAAGTCATTTATTTATTCATACCTACGTAACTACACACTTAAATAAAATACGTAAATCTTAAACATAAGTACTTAGTACAATTTGCATGAGCATAGTTATTTCTGTAACATGAATGTGTGGTGAGATTTTGCATTCAACTTGATATGTTACTAGTATACCTATAAACAATAAAAACTTGTCGTCAGGAGACAATATTAAGCTTCATTGCTTAATGTGAAGTATACAAAACAAAGACGTCTCGGAATATCAATGTGATTAAGGAAAATTGTGCTGTTGAATATTTTGCTTTGTCATGCTTTGCATACTCATATGTATTTTTTAATTTTTTGTTACTACTACTACTATGCTTATGCTTTCATATATCTATCTTTATTTTGCAATTATGTCTGTATGTGTGTGATATGTATGAACGAGTTGTTGAATGTTTGTTTTTTTACCTTTTTCATGTGTTCATTTAATATTTTCATTTTCATCTGTTAACTTTATGTATTAATGGCCTTGCGCCGTGTGTTCTTTAAAATAAATAAAATTGATCTTTTATAAATATTGCTCTCCAGATCACTCGTAGACAAAACTAGTACGTATATGTACTAGGTATATGTTTGTTACTTCCGTTCTGATCGTAGAAGCTAGCTGCATAATTGATGTAAAAATTACCTACATAAAATATGTAGTATCTTGAATTTGCATTTATAATTTAAGCATAGTTGTAACCATAATAATATGTAAATATAACATCCATGCAATTTACATTTTTTCTAATTATATTTTTCTTTTGTTGCAGGTAATCTTGGTTTATTTTTACATATCTACTCCACTTGACGTCACGTGAGAGTAACATTATAGTATTGTAAGTAGTTTCTAGATAGAAATGACATGCATTATGATATCTAATGGTTCATCCACATGCTCGCCGACCCTCGACGTTTTCTGTGTGAATGAGTAAAAAGACTTAACCGTCGATTACGTATACAATCCAGGGCAATCACCCCGTCCGCACGTCTTTTTACTCATTCACATAAGCGTAGGCGAGCGTGTGGTAGCCACATAAGAGTAAGAACACAGTACAATAAATGTGCAGATTTTGACATTATACGAATCAAGATTTTTCAATAAAAATATTTTTTAAACGAATTAGGTTATCAGCGCACTCTAGTAAAAATCTAATCCCACTTTTTTTCATGTCTTTTGATAACCTCTTAGGTACACTTTTCTTCTTTCATTACTACACACGCGTCTAGATTATGGAATAACCTTCCACTTCATATCAGACTAGCTCCAACTATTCTTTCTTTCAAAAGTAAACTGAGGCATCATTACCTTTTCATAAATAATCCTTCTAACTGACGATCCCGTGTTTCCTTCCTTCCTTGTCCTTCATCCCATCCACCTAGTTATTTATGTGTATGCATTATACAATATGTATGTGTTTATGTTGGTATATGTATTGTAATTATTGCTTATATTTATTAGGTAATGTGTTTTTTTTATCTTTCGTTTTCATTCTGTAATAGTAATTGAGCTTTTCAATGAGACTCTAAATATAAATAACCTCAGAGGGTGGGTTTATCAACTTCCAGGGAACTAGTATGGCGAAATCAAAAAGATGATAAACAGATTTCAATAATTATTTAATAACTTCTTTGATTTTGAAGGTTTTACTTTTTTGACTCTGATTTGACCCTGGTCAAAATAAAAGTGGTGTAAACAAATTAATATTGTTTTAATTATAATTATTTAAACACACAAACAACAATTTGTTAGAAAAGTTCCCTGAGTGGCGAATGTCTTAGATGCAAAAATATTAACTTTCTTCAACACTTCAGCCGTATTGCCAAACGCACTTCACAGTAGCAGGTCGCACGTTAACAAAGCTTTTTTCATTTCATCTATCTAGTTCGTTGTATTGTAATATTGGATAAAATAATAATTCACATCCTCGTGAACGCACCCTTATTTCAATCATTCTTTCGCTGTTTATGAACCTACATCCGGTAATACTAGTAGATCTCCCTATTTTTCTATTCATTTCGTTCCTTCTACCTCTCCAGTTAACTCATTAACTCTTTCCGCCTTTTTCTCATTCGTTTCCGCTTCATATTCTCCTCGCTTTTGATTCATTCCTCGTGCAGTATACCTATTTATTTATTACTAGTGGGTACCTACCCGTGAAAACTCACGGAGGGTTGGTTAAATATGTTTTTGTGCCTTGCGCTATTACTACTCTACCCTTCCTTCAAGTTCTTCGAGTGAACACAGAAAGATCACAACGCTCCGTCTTTTCCCCGTCTCTCCAATATTGTCATGAAAGGCTGCGTAGTATTATTACTGTCCGTAAAACCAGATTTTTTAATTGGTACCTACCTAACTACCCGTAAAAATTGGCAAAAGACAATTTTTGTTAAATATCTATCGTAACAACTCCTTCATTCAATTTATTTATCGTTTGGCAACGTCGAAGTATTGTCACATCGTTAAAGTCTGAAATCCAACGCCTCTAGCAATAGGAGGAATTCAGGGGACAGGCTGGCAGCACTGTCAATGGTACCGGGGTAAGCACATATGGGGCAATCACTTTGATTGGGGGTTTACTTCAGATGTCCACAGTGGAACATGTCACAACCGTGACCCGTCCTAAGCCTATTGCGTGCGGTCCACTGCCTGCGAGGCAGGTGGAAACCAGGCTGCTGTGCTCGGGCCTATAATTGCTGCTCCATTCATCTTGTAGATCGTACCCCAGTACCTGGTATACTAATGTTCCTCGAGGAAACACAGTGAGATCACAAGGCACAAGGCTCCGTCTTATCCCGTGTCCATCTAAACCTTGATGTGCAATCCGACATCATTGTAATAGTAGGAAGTGTACCGTGAAATGAAATAGGGTACATACCTACATACTGTCTACCTACATACATATGTACTTTTTTTCAAATTACAAACATATGGACGGTGCGCATATATGTTTCTTTTGCAATATCTACGTATATTGTATATGTAGGTACGTACCGTATAGTATATTATTTCCACGAACGAAATATTTCAAAACTATTTTCATTCATCAGTAGGAACAATTCTAAATTAAGTAGGTATGTGCCTACCTAAAGCTACTTAAATATTATTTCAGTAACTACCAGCTATAATTCTAAATTGAAACTTTTTGAAATCACTTTAATTCAAGTGTATTGTTTTTTTTTTTTTTTTTTTTTTTTTTTAATTTTAGGCATTCCACCCATAAAGAACGAGTGTAAGTGTATTGTTCAATCAACACTTTTCATCCGATGTAAAGCCCTAGTGTAGAGAATATATTTAAAATTTCATAGATTCGATTCTTTAGTTTGCAATTTGCATAATAATCACGGTACTATTTATTTTCGTCTTGCGCTGCGCACAAATGGACAGACAGACAGACGGACTTAGGACAATTATTGTAATGATTTTATCATACAAAGAACAAGGGATCCACAATAAATGCCTAACTATGAATTTATTTATTCATTGGTAGTTAAACAGGATGCACGTAGGTAGCTTTGAAAATATTTATTGTCAAAAATAACTGTACATACTTATAAATAAATGTTAGGGTTCGCGACCTAACTATGACGTCACGGTCATTTCCCACGCACATTAAGGTTCAAAATCGGGTGAACAATCGCATGATAAAATGGTAAAAATAGTGTTTTTACATTTTTTAGGGTTTATTTCGCTTCAATCAAAATACTTTTACGGTTTTTTCCTAGATTCTAATGCATATTGTCAGTACAAAAAAAATCTCTGCGACTTTCGGGAAACGAGTTTCTGTTTTCCGGACAAAAGATCAGAGGTGTTTTTCACATATTTTTTTTGAGAGATCTATACAAAATATAAAAATTCTTTTACGTTTTTTTTTTATTTATTGCAAATTTTTTCCAAAGCATATTTATTTTAGTAATGGTTGTCGAGATCTAAAGTCTTCTGTTTTTAGATATGCGTACCTAGTCTTAAAAATAACGTAAATGTAGGAAGTAGCTATGCCTACATCAATTTATTGTATCAGTAAGTACTCATAGGAGTTACGCAAAACATTTCTTAACAGCTTCTTGTAGAGACAATCGTTTCGTTAGACATAACGATTTTTTCAAGAGATTTTTACAATAATCTCTTGTAGATGAATCTTTGTCGTTTCAGGTACGCTGAATTTGACAGCAATGAAATATTTCGAGATAGGGTGGATCGGCTGTCAAACTGTCAATGTTTTGAAATATTAAAAATACAAGCGATGTCAATGTTTGCGTTCTCTGAACAATCTCTTTGAACAATTATTGTTTAATGTTTCCTTTTTATTCTCGCGTTCATGTAAATAAATAAATAAATAAAAACTTTATTGCACATAAATTTACACACAAAGGGCGGATTTATAGCCTGTTGGCGATTTCTGCCAATCAACCCAAATACCCATGTACCTACCTATGAGGCGCGAAGCTTCCTAAGAACACGATTCCCATCAAGTTACCTTTTGGATAAAATGATAGTGTCTAATCTGAAGTAATCCCATAAGAAATGTTAGCCCCGGCTTTACTTCAGCAGAAATTCACTCTTCTACCTATACACCTACACTCAGGATAAACTATAGATATGTTTATTCTTATTATATCTGGCGTAATGTAGGTAGTTTAGTTAGGTTTAAGGGCTTGGTATCAAGAATGACGTCACAGTCATTTCCCATGGCATTAAGGTTCAAAAGTGCGTGAACAATTGCATGATAAAATGGTAAAAATAGCGCTTTTTTCCATATTTTGGGGTTAATTTTGCATCTATCAAAATACTTTTACGGTTATTCCTTAGATTTAAATGCATCAGTACAAAATTAAATTAATTAAAAAATTACTTCGCGACTTTCGGGAAACGAGTTTCCGTCTTTTGGAAAAAAGATCAGAGGTGTTATTCAATTTTTTTTGGGAAATCTATACAATATATCAAAAATGTTTTACGGTTTTTCTCTAGATAAATGTTCAGTGCATCTACCCTATTTTGTTCCAAAGCATATTTAGTAACGGTTCTCGAGATATAAGGTCTCCCATTTTTAGATTTTTTTGAAATGTCGGTATGCATACTTTTAATTACAACTCGCGCGATTTTGCGATATGTCGGTGTTGTGCGTGTAATTATATTTTGATTTCTTAAAGCGACATCCCACGGTGCGCGAATCCGGATTCGTACGTAGATCCACACACCGTGGGAAGGGGTGAGTCCGTAAATCTACAGACGCTTTCGTAGCGATTTGTATGGCGGTGCGTACAAATCCAAAATCACGTACGAATCCGGATTCGCGCCCGTAGAAGGCCGCTTTTACATGTTTTTGGTGATTCGGTGAATTTAAGACAATGAAACGTTTATTGTTGATCTTCAGTGTTTCATGCTGGCATGTTTTTGAGTTATATTTTTTTTACATAATGTTTTGGTTTTTTTCAGTACTTAATTCTTTTTTTTTTATTTTACAGACAGATGTTTTATTGTGATGTTGTTTTGTATTTGCTGGATTGTTTCTTCACTGCCTAAAGGCCTAATGGCCGTATAAAGTTGAAATAAAGAAATAAATAAATACCTAGGCAGATTTACAAACCAATCTATTGGCTATATTAAAGGGTGTATTACAATAGCTCTCAATGGTGATATTGTTTTCAGTTATTGGACACATAAATTATTATGAATGTTTAGAAAAGATAAATACCTACCTATTCATATTTTAAAATTAAATTTAATTTAATATTTATCATCCACCCCCACTCCCCAGTCAGTTTTTCTGGTAGGTATATAAGGTAATCATCCAAGACAATTTAACAAATGAATTCTAATGTTAGATAAATACCTACTGTATGTTTTTACTTATGTTGATATAAAATTACCATTCATTTTGTGCAAAATTAAAGACAAAGAGCTCGTATTATTTTAGTGGAAATAGAAAAAAAATAGGAGGAATGTTTAGGTAGCTCCCATCCATCAGAAAAATATAATAGAAAAGATCCTAGAAAAAGATCCAAGAATACTACACGTAGATACTATTTCTACTGCCTGTGAAATTTAAAATAAAGTTTTAAATGTTTAGACCAGCCCAGATTCCTATTAATAACCACGGGTAGGTTGACATTGGAGAAAACCCTTATCCTCTTATTGAATGTCGTTCGCACGAAGTGTTATGGAAGACCTCACAAAACTGCTCTAAGCGGAGGCTGATGCCTTCCCAGCGTGTTACCTTAAGAAAAGATTGTATCCACGATATTGTACCTGTGACGTTTCACCTTAAGGGGCAATTCTTATTAAGCTATCCCGCCGCGTGCGTCATCCAGTAGTAACTGTACCTTTCTTCTTCTCCAGTTTCAATCGTTATGATTGGTTTACAGCAAAGCCCCATATCTCCATCTCCACTCGTCCTGTCAACACAGGAGCGGTTCTTTTTAACTCTTTATATGAATCCAAGCCCATATCCTGGCACAGGTCGTCTAGCTATTCTTTCCTAGGTCATCATATGTAGTTTGTCACCTCGTTCATTCCTTTGTACCCACCTTAAATGCACCTGTAAATGCGACTTATGCTCGATGAAGACTTTATTTTGATATTCGTATGTACCTATCCCTGGAAGCAGGTAAAATTTTAGGTTGGTTGGCACTATAAAAGTATGACTTAGCATAATTATATACATAAGGAGGTTCCTTAATAAATTTACGACGCCCCAGTACCCAGTATGCATTACTTAACTCCGTGATCGACTACGCCTAACGTATTGGCGTGTAAGTGATTATGATTACATTAACTTAGACTCACGTCGATACTGCTTGCGTGTGTTAAACATACATATCTTTATAATACCCGTACCTGCATATAGTCGCTATCAGGCTATGCTGTATAGGTAGGTACTAGCAGTAAACAAGCTATCGATGTTCACCACAGTTTTAGAATATATAATATAAGAAATTGACTAATAATAAATTGGACGTACAGACCGATTTTCTTTTTACATTTTCAGTATCTCATTGATATCGAAGAAAAAGAAACCTAAAGAATATCCAATAGGTACATATTAGGGTGTCCCAACAATGTATGGAGAAAAAAAAATTTCGAAATCAGAAATGCATACCCTCTATTTTTTTTCGTTTTGGTACTAAATACTTGATTATGAAATATTATCGCTTTTGGACAACTGGAACCCGTGCCGACTTGACGTCAAACTTCATAACTTCATAATTTGTACTGAAATTTCATGAAATATCCAAAGAATTCATGTAGTTTGGGAAAATAAAACACAAAATTGGCCCAATCGTACATGTATCACTATTTTACATTTAAATCATCATCATCATCACCAGCACCCTTATGTCTATTGTTGAATATAGGCCTCCCCCATAGATTTCCATAGTCCCCTATCCTGAGCAGACCGCATCTACCCGCCTACGACAACTCGTCTTATATGGTCCAATCACCTTCCTTGAGACCTTACCAACACTTCTACTGCTTGTTTTAGGTCTCCACTCCAGAACTTTCTTTGCTCACCTAGAGTCTATGGCTGCATGATCAGCTCTTTGTATGGCCCTTTCTATAACTAATAATGTGTGGAAAATTCTTTTCGTGAACACCAAAGTTTCACAGTAATTGGTGAGAAATGGGGTAAAACAAGCGTCAAATATCTTCATTTTGGATAATTTGGGTATTTAGGAGCCTTCAGGATATGACATAGCCGCCCATCTCGTATCAAAGGCAGCCCATGCTAAATCTCGGCTTCTTTCAATTTCTATCTCTTGATTTTCTCTTCCATGTTTTACAGTTTGCCCTAGGCATACATAACTATCAACTTATTGGATAATTATTCATCTACCACGATATTATATGATTTTTTGGCATAAGTCGTGCATTTGGTCTTTGATATGATCATTTTAACGTCTATTCTCTGGAAAGCTGTGGTGAAGCTTCATTTATCGTGATTTCTAGTTCAACAAATAAAAATATACCCTCTTCGAACCGTAGATTGTTAAGGTTTTCGCCGTTGACACCTTTATTGCTCCAATCAAGGGTTTCGAACATCCTCCAGAGCCAATGTAAATAATTTAGGAGATATTGTGTCCCTATCTTACTCCTCTTCAAACATGGAACTTTTCGGAAGGTCCATGGAGTGGAGGTGTACACCGGAAGAATCCAGCCTGTTGTCCTGGTTAGTATGCATTCAATTTGATTGAGAGTCTATCATTCATGACTTTTGTAAACAGCTTATACAGATAGGATCGTCGATAATTTTCAACCCTTCTATGGCCATTTTTTTGCGGACGAGATTCATTGATGCATTGTTTCACTTCTCGTGGTATGATTCCTTCTTGCAGACATTCATTGAACAGCGATACTACTGCTTGTTGAAGAGATTCTCCCGCATACTTAATTATCTCTGTGGTTATACCATAAGGATCAGGAACATTTTTATTATTCATCGGTTTCATGGCATGTTTGACTTCCGCTTATGTTGTATCTGGAATACAGGAATTCGTGCCTTTTTCCAAAATAAAACACACTCGAGATTGACAAGATTATCACTTTCATTAATTGTAAATTTCATTTGACAAATATTATAAAACAAAACAGCTAGTACTTGTCCATCGAAGAGAAGTTTTGACCTTATTATTCGATGGTTTACAACCCCTGTTGGAAACATATGTACTATTTTAAGAGTTTCCTAATTCCACAGACATGTTTTTTGATATAATACTGCACTTTTCCTAGCAATAATTCAACATTGTGGCAGAACTTTATATGCAAGTATGCGCTCGCTTAAGTACTCAAGTACTGAGATCTTCGGATGCAAGTCGGCACGGGTTCCTGTGGTCCAATGGTCATGAAATTCGATTTTTGAGTGTTTTAACATAAAACGAAAAAAATTGGGGGGTATGCTTCTCAAAAAAATAACTTTGATTTTTTTGGGACACCCTAGTACATATATATAAAATCCTTGATGTATCTACTTCTGATGTGGAAATTCTCGGTAGATGGCATTTGCCGCATATTATTTTAATAAAATTTACTTATTATAGGTAAGCAACTACAAACATAGGTAGGTACTTATATGTGTTTCAATATTTGTATCTCTTGCAATAATTGAACACTTTAAACAACTTCCGAAGATAATCCGTGTATTGAGATTTCAATGATCGGTATTTTCGATTACACGCGAAAAGTTACCTATTAAAAAGTATCATTGTTGTTTTTTCACGGAATAATATGCGTTGTTCTAATATAATATAATCAGTCGTATATTTAACTAACAGTTCTTTCTATAGGTACGCATCAACGTACAACGTTCGTACATGAACGAACGAATGAGAACATCCCCACAGCGTAAATTGTATACTCATAATATAGCAACACGACCTTTCAACCTCATATAGTTGTACAGTTGTATAACATGGACTTAATATTGGGTGTATAGGGCTTGGCACCAAGAATGACGTCACAGTCTTTTCCCACGGCTTTAACGTTCAAAATCGCGTGACAATCGCATGATAAAATGGTAAAATTAGCGTTTTTTATCCATTTTTTGGGGTTAATTTTGCGTCTATCAAAAAACTTTTACGGTTATCTCTAGATTTTAATGCTTATTATCAGTACAAAAAAAATTTACTCCGGCACTTCGGGAAATGAGTTTCCGTCTTTCGGAAAAAAGATCAGAGGTATTTTTTTTTTGTTTTTTTGAGAAATCTATACAAGATATAAAAAAATCTTTTACGGTTATTCCCTAGATAAAGATTTAATGCATCTACCTTATTTAGTTCCAAAGTGTATTTAGTAACGGTTGTCGAGATAGAAGGTCTCCCGTATTTAGAAATTTTTGAAATGTCGGTATGCATACTCTTGATATGAGGTGGTCGGTAGCCTGGTTGGTAACGCGCTCGACTATTAATCCAGTGGGCGCGGGTTCAATCACCGACTTACTCCACTTCACAACACAAGCTTTTAAGCTTTCTGTGAAGTGTGCAAAGATGTATTTGGGTTTATTTCGATAAACCCAGATTCATTTATATTATTATTATTTTTTTATAAATAAATTCAAATTCAAATAATTAATATATATTTCTAGTACATATATAAAACTTATTACAATATTTACATTTTCCATACTACCCTCCAATGTGAGGAGACCTCGTGTATTGGAGGGGAGTTCCGGGGATTTCATTAATTCTAATACACAACACCAACAACAAAACAATGACACAATAAGTTTTTGATAAAGATTCATCTCAGAAATGAGGTAACCAATGAATGCCATGTGTCTATAAAAGTGCACAGAACGTTTATATTTATGACATTCAGAATGGGTTGCCAATCTCGTCCCTGTGTCCGAATGTGAAATTTCACGTGGGAGTTTTACGGATAACTTATATAATTTACAAATAATAAGAACCCAGATAATACAAACATAATTTGAATTATAAAATTGGGCATGACCGAACAAAATAAATGTGAAATAATGAGCGAACAATAACTCAACTTTTAAGCAGAGCCATTAATATACTATTATTTTATCTACACGTTTGATTATTGATTAACCTTTAAACTTTATGAACCTGTATGCGTATAATTTTCGAGAAAAACGTATAATTAATAATTGGGCTATAAACGTGGGATAATTGCATCACTTTGTTAATTATTGATTCAATACCTAATGACTTTGGACACGTTACCTATAGGTTAGTCATATGACTACATAGTATACTTTGTAACGGAGCTCTGTTTAACGTAATTCACAAAGCGCGTACCATACTTGCCCATAGTTTGATACCTATATATTTTTGATTTATTAGTAATAGTACTTATGTTATAGACTAACCTCTACATATTCGTGTGATGACTATTGTAAAATATGTCAATATGCATGCCGTGTGGAGATATCTACCTAGTAAAATACTGTTAGAATTTAATGTAATTATTGTACGTTACGAAGCTAGCAATGATTTGCCATATTATTATAGATTTAATACTCCTATACCTACCTACCAATATGGTAATCATAAATAATAATAATAATTTGACTATTTTTGGCGCCGTTTAGCAATAAAATCGCCCCAAGGCCAAGGGCACCTTACATTTTTCTTTACACCATATACGATCGTCATAAACAGTAAAAATGATAGATTAAATCACTACATAGGATCGTCACAAACATAATAATAAAAAAATGAATATACTACCTAATCAGTTTTGGCTAACCCCCGTCATTGGCTGACCAGTGACCGACCCATAGGTATGCACAAATAGGTGAGTCTTCAGCAACCTCTTGAACTCCTCCAGGCTTTTGGCGCACAAATCATCCTATAGACGCCTGTATTATGAGAAGTGAAACAATCATCTAATCCACTGGTATCTTTTATATGCCTACACAGATCGTACTTGCTGGACTATTTATATATTTTAATACGGCTTTTCGGCCATTTGAACAAAGGATATCATAAAAAATCATAAAGAAAGAAACAAAAATAGTTATAAGCAATAATTGCCCATTACACATGATTGAATAATTTCAAGTCAACATCATAATACAAATCAACGTTGGAATATAACAGTAAACAATGGAATGGAACAACTGGCGATGTTATTAAATATACCTATCTATTTTCTGCCATTCCTTCACCACGCACTGTCTTCGATGTCCTTCAATGAGAACATCACGAGTCATTAGGAGTAATAGATATCGTTCAGTCTGTTTACTTAATTTATTTTATAAACTTATCTAATTGTTCACAATGTCTTTAATTTTGAAAACAAATCATTATCGATGTAGGAAAGATATTTTTATTTTATTTTATTTTTTATTAATCTTACCATCAGTACAAACAGTTTTTCATTAAGCATAAACAATTAACATCAGCAACAAATACACCAGCGAAGACTCAAGGATTATATAGTAAACAAATGGGAACCATGGGTACCTATCAGGCGCGAAGCTACCTAAGAACACGATTCCCATCGAGTTACCTTTTGGGTAAATTATAGTGTCTAATCTGACGTAATCCAATTAGAAATGTTAACCCCGGTTTCCTTTCTGCAGAAATCCATCCTTTGCCTCTGGTACCTATATACTTATAATAATTATTGCGCGCAAATCAACCGGATCTTATATGGGGTTATTTAACTACCTTCATACTAAGTTTTATTATAGGTATATGCATCTCCAGTATATGTACTGCTAGTATAGATTTTATAATGTGCCTATGTATTTAACTACAGGCACTCTGATGACCCCGCGACTTTTGTGACATGGGTTGATGGATCAGCGCCCCGCTGTGGGAATCGCTACAAGTTTTATTAATAACGAATATTATTATTACTTAGATATATTATCTACTTACATATAGGTATATCATAAATAACGGCATGGGTATACTCGTACTATAAGACAACATATTAGTAGGGAGGTACATAACATAATTTGAATACGAGAGAGATGAACATTTAGTTTGTCTATGTAAATTTATAAATTAAATTTATTATCCAGACTATACAGTTACACAGATAATTTCCAAGAAAAATGAGATATAAGATGGTGGAAAATTACACTGGCTCACTAGACACAGTCTGTTCTGACTTCAGAGATGGCAGGACAGATTGTATATATATATTAGCAATCTCCGCTTATCTAAATGTTGAAGATTTTTACGGTGTGCGATTGACAGTGTCTTCCTCTGTGGAGGAAGTCACCACAGAGGATGACACCAGTAGGAGTGTCGAAACGTCGATCATGTTTATCTACACACGGTTCACCCGAAAAACCGCTTATCTAATAACGTAATTACGAACAAACTCTAGATACCGTTCTGTCACAGCTCTATTAAAACTTGCCACCGTGAAATACGATCATTCATTTATGTAGACCTACTTTTTAATATCAGAACTTTATAGGATACTTGTTATCAATCGTCGTGAACATAAAAGCCTCTTTCATTGTAGATAGGTACCTATTGAATATACGTATATTGAAGGAAAATCCTGCGGGCTTAAGACCCTCCACATCCCCGGGTAGCTCAGGCGCATTAAGAGCGACCTCTTTACCCGCACTTCTAGGCAAATCTTATTAAGAGGTGGGCCCAGGGTTAGCCTTTTCTTATTTCTCTTTTGTGTTTCAGTGTCGTCTCTCTCCCCTGAGGAGAACCGGTGATTTTCGTTTGTCCTTATCCGAGGACTGCCGGCGTGTGACTACTTTGCTGTTGTGTAGTGCCTGTGTTTTCGTGTATATAATATACGTATAGGTAATCATATAGATATTGTTGTTTACCAAACATTATTTTATCACATACTTTCTACAGAATTATTGCATCTTTTTCTGGAAATCGTCTCGCCATGAAAGAAACTCGTAATATATTATCTTATATGAACTCGAAACTTTCTAATATTGTGACACCCACATAAACCAAAAGTTTGTAAGTGATCGTTTGCTTGGAAAAAAGTTTTATTCACTGAAGATTTCTCACAAGGAAACCGTATCGGCATTACATATTATAGGCTGGCAATTCCTTACCATACCATATAAATTATTATTCATTGCTATAATAATTTTCTTATTCTTTCATCCACGTCACCCACTGTTAGGTACACCAGATTCTACATACATACTTATCCTCCATGCACGCCTGGATGTTGATTTCATTTCAGACTAGTAATATAATGATTTGTCGTGTGATCTTTCTCTCAAAAAAATATTTATCAATCGTTTTATTTATTGTAACGAACGTTGTTCTATTGTATTTTCATGCTTTTTCTTATTTTATCTCCTCTATCGAATGTTGGAGACCGTCTTTTGGAATGACTCGTACTAGATAATATTGCAAATTGCAGCATTTCTGCGGAACTATAATATTTTTATCAACAAACAAACGTACCTAAACATTTTTTGCATATAAGCCATTTTTAGTTCTCTGTGTCTCTATTTATCAGTATAATTTTATTTAATATTTGGTTTTGCATTAAAAGGTAGAATATTATCTTCGAATTAACCTAGGGAGATTCGTCCTCCTTAATAAATACGCACATCAAAATATAGGATCAATATGCTTTGCTTTCGTGATGTGTTCCTGAATCTATTTTCCACTCGATTTTCTCAAGTTTCCCGACGCTACGCTCCCCCCTTCTCCCTTCTCCCCACCCGCTTGCGAGGCTTCGCCACATCACCGCCGTCCTTTGGTATACCTACTAGGATGTAGGTAGGCACCGCATTATTTACAGATATTAAGCCAACATTATCTTGAAATATGGAAGACTGTTGGTATAATGATGACAACATTTATTAAGGATTTCAAAATGACTTAATAATAATATTTTAATATTATCCTTCCAACAGTGAAAAGATATTTTCAATACATAGTGCGTACTATATAACGTTCGTGGTACAATACAACTTCGCCATTATATTTCCATGATGTTGTACTACGTTAACGAGAACAGTTCTTGTAGACACGACAAATTTCGAAAATAATACACCGTCTTAGAATACCTTGTACAATGTACATATTATGACTCAAAATACCAAACTCATTTTTTGAACATACCTACTTACCATTGAAATCAAAAAGTCGAAGAAAGACTTTATAGTACCTATACAATTCTATTAAATAAATGTTGCTGTAAACAGTTCTGCCTTGGGCTATCTGCTTGAAGCAGTTTTAATGGCAGTTTGCGACTAATTACGTCTATGATGAATGCAAATATAAAGCAATAATTGGTACTTACTTATTATCCCTTTTATGTACCTGCGTTATCGTCATTGATTCTTCTCTCTACATAGAAGTATGAGTAAAATCAGTGCCCTTATTAGGCGAGTTTTTGTGGCTTTGGAGATGTAGAAATACTACACATTAAAATACACTACGAAATTGACCAAATCGAACCTCTTTCAAGAATGATGCTATGTAAAAATAATAATAATTCAAGCATTAATTTAACGTCTGGTTTATGCTTCAGAGCTACATACAATACATAGGGTGAAAGAAATGAGATTTATATTTATTCTTACCCATGAACAAGCATAAAACTTCAACATGCAAAATTTTTTTTTTTTTTAATACTAAGTTAAATAAATTTGACGAAAAAGTCAATTCGTGGATACTTGATACAAACGAATAGAATAATATGTACTAGTAATATAGAAGTTGGTACCTAGTTAGGGCGGTGCCAACCTAGTCTGTGAACAGCACGCAATCATTTCTCTTGATAGGAAGTCAAGTCCGTAAATCAGGCTAAGTTTCCTTCTCTCCTTCTCCTTGGGTATTGTTGGTTGTCGGAAATCACAGTAAAACTTAAAAAGAAATCGCCTAAGTCCATTCTCCCTTTTATTATAATATATATTTACCTACCTTTCTGGAACCCTTGAAACCATATCGCGTGATCGTTGTGTATTCCAAAGCGGTGTCTTCAATAATATGGAGTTATCTATGAACATATTATACACCTCTAGCTTATATTAAAAGGGTGTGTTTACTTGTTCATAAATAATACATCGCCCCCATCCATCGTGTAGGTAGAAATTAATTCATACCAATGACATTCTTACTAAATATTACAATACAAGTAATTTAAAAATACCTACTCGTATATAAATTATCAAAAACATTTTTCTTTCCTGACATAGCAATGAAATAAAATACTCGAAAAGAAATAAATAATAATGTTTAACGCCCGTAGTTGAATCAAAACGTTATTAAGTTTCGAGAATATGCCAACTTATTTATTGTACCTTCTATTGTAGGGAATATTATCATGTGAGCAAGTTGTTCCCAACATTGTTGTTTATCGATTCTGTTTAGAATTTCCCTTGAGTTTTATATTCTCGCAGTATATTCTCACCTCATCAAGGATTCCTATTCATAAGCACTTACAACGTAATATTTGGTAGGTGTACCTACCTACTTTGTTTCTATATTAAGCACTTTCTTCTAGGTTCATCGAATAACAATACATATTATTTTCTAATTTATTTTTTCTTAAAATAGTGATGAATGGGGAAGAAGTTGTTAAAAGATTACTTCGAAGAATTGTATGAAAGCGGTACTAATACGAACCAGACGAATGTAGTAGCAGCAGTAGAATGTAAATATTGCCGAGAACGAGACAATAAGTATGAATGAAGATGTGCTTGCATTGAAGAAAGAAAAGAATGGTAAAGCTGCAGGATATGACTGTGTGTCCATATATGAGTTCGTCAAACACCGTGGCCAGAAAAATCTTGCGTGATGCCTGAAGCTCTTCAACTTGTGCTGGGGGAGTGGCTGCACTCCTGAGAATTGGAGGAGGGCAGTCATCTGCCCCTTGTACAAGGGCTTAAGGTTGAAATGCGGCAGTTATCGGGCTATCAGTTTGCTGAGCTCTGTGGGTAAACTGTATAGAAAAGTATTGATGCAAAGAGTAAGAAAAGTGACTGAAAGTAAAATATGGGATGTGCAGGGTGCTTTCATGAGTGGAAGAGGGTGCACCGATCACGGATGGTCACGGAGAAGCTTCTGGCTAAACACCAGAGACTCTTCTACGCGTTCGTAGATCACCATGACAGATAAAATTAATACAGTAAAATTACAGTTGGCATTATTATTGCCGAGATGTGTGTATGTGTAATTAACACAAAGCCAATAATAGATATTACATACTACTAAATGGATACGCTTGTCTTACATTACTACACAATATATTGTACAGTACACATATGGAAATTTAGATATCTACTACCACGCTTGTAAATTAGCTGTGTTTGTATATATTATGACAATCTTCGTATCATACTCTACGTAATACACATGATACGAGTGGTAGGTGGAACATACATATACCTAATAACAACCCTACTCACTTTAATTTAGAGTCATTGCGTGTTGCTTCCATATTTCAAATCTTTGCGTCTTGCAGGCATTGCTGGTGACTTTATACCCTTCATAATTCTCCATTTGCCACCGTCTTTATGTGGGAGATATCATTAGAGCAAGCGAGGGCAATTCTCTCTTACTGCCGTACTCCATACTCCATGCTCGACTGTTCTACTTGATGTGACTGTTACCTTATATATTGTTATTTTTACTCTCACCTACTGACTCCATATTCTCTAGCAGATATACCTACTCATACAGCCACATACCTATACTTACTACTATCTGCTTTTCTTTATTTTATAATATCTACACACTTCATACTTTTATTCCTTCCTTGAGCCTCTTTCTTTAATAATGTGGTTTCTCCCATTATTATTTTCATTACATTTCTTACATTATAACCTACATCCTACAGTGATCACAATCTTTTAATACTTTTTTTTCTCTCTCAACGAAAGTAGACGCAAATATAAATGAAATTGGGATGAACTATTGAAAACAGAGACACACTTTATATTGTTGTCTATGGGAATTCTATATCCTCTATTACTTGGGCAACACCATTTTTGTCACCGTGTTCATACGCCAGAATAGGTGGTCAGGTCGAGATATTCTTTCATACTAAAATGCTGGATTTCACAAACGTTTTGGTGATGAATAGCGAATAGGTATAGAAGCCACCTATCATAATACAATTTAAAATGGGTGGTTCCTATTTTTGCTGTTCCTCAGCTACTTAAGCTTGAGAGATACCGCATACTTAAGTCTTTCAAAATACAGAGGTTCGAAACGAGAACTTTCCCTTAAAAAAACTACTTCTTTACTAACAGATTTCGTTTATTCCGGTCGTTTAGTCCAAGAGTCGTTTATTCCGTTATTTTTTTTATTTTCAGTGTAAATTAATCACATCTTTAATAATATCATATCTTATACATATAATAAAAATAGATGTGGGTATGTTTGTTCCACCACAACTCCCCTCATACCAGCGGTTTACACTGCTGACTGGGGAGTTACAAATCATAATGTACTGTCTTATATTCATGTTAGGTTAAATCAATAATTTGTATTATATTATTCCAATAAAATCAATTCAATCAATTCAATTCAACTCTAGAACGCCGGAAGCAATTTCGAGCAAACTCGGTATACAAATACCTTGCTATCTGGAAACGAACACTGTGTGGAAGAAGTTGGATGTTGAGTAATTTTACTGATGAGGAGATCCAAGTGTTGTGTGGGGTCGTGTGTGGTATCGTATGAAAGCCATCGGGAGACACCAACTGATCGAGAGGATCCGGTCACCGCATACCACTGGTGTCTCATGAAAGAGCTTCACGAGCAGAACACAGATCTTTTGTCAAATTTCGAATCGGGCAAATCATAGTGGGAGACTCTATCAGAACGAAGGAATTCAAGCACTCAGAGAATTAGGTAGAATCATCTGGATATGGCTGTGGAAACAAGGCGAACTTTGTAGAACCTTCTAGAAAATTGTAGAGAGTAATCAAACGTTGTAGACCCTTCTAGAAAGTTGTAGAAGTTAATAGAATATTGCAGAACCGTCTAGAAAGTTGTCAGAACTAATGAATAGACGAATGTGGTCCGGGTCATACGTCGATCGACTTCATAAATTTGCCGTTGCGAAGCACGGGTAACTTGGCTAGTTTAGGTATAAAATTAGTTTATCCCGCAGAAAGACCAGCAGCAGCTGTTAATATTTACGACCACTGCAATTTCCACAGACACCATGCGCCACCCCACTTATGAAATATTGTGCCTATACTTTACTAGCATCGTGTTATTATATAATGTATAATATATTAATCTTATACTAATAAACCTACCCACCTACATACTGTTGTGAATTTCAGTGGTGCATACTAAATAATAATAATAATAATAATAGCAGGTGTAGACATACCTACTTATCTAATTGTTTGTACAACCACCTTTACCAGAATAACTCGGTTTAGAGTTTCTCAAAATATTTCCATTAAGTTTTGTGAGATGTTAAGTCAATTTATCTAATATTATGCGCTGGGTTATTACTAGCCCAGTAAATATGGCGTAAGTATTTAGGTATTTAAGCATTTCGCTATGAAAATGCCGAAAAGTTTTAATTTTTGGCCGCATCAACCCTGAAACAAAATTACACGAAGTAAGATTATGTGTTTAATAATCCCCGCGTACTCATGTATCTACTTAGCTAATTATATGAACTGTAGGCGGGTAGCTGGTATAAGGTCATGATTAAATGTGGGTACCTACCTAGATGTAGATACTTTGATTTATATGCATGTTAAGTATTCATATAGCAATTAGACTACATATCAACCTATCGACTTTCATCGAGAAAAAATCTGTGTAGGTATTTACGACAAAAGTATTTTTCCGTGAAGTTTAAATACTGATGGTGATTTACTGCCTATTTACCATTCCACGTATAGATATTATCAACTAGGTACCTATATAATCATAGGTATTGGAAAAAATCGGTGTTATTTTTCAGGAAATGTGGTGTGATTCTTTGCAAAAAGGGGTGTTATTTTTCACTATTTTGGCGAAATGTGGTGTTATTTTATCATTAATGTGGCCAATTTTGCATCTTTTAATGCAAGAATATAATATTTATATGATCCTGAACAATATTTTGAACATAAATCCTTCAAACAATAAAATAAAACAAAAATATTTGAGAAAAATAAAAAAAGCCTCATTGCAAGATTTTTTTTAGTGTAGTTCTTCTTACTTTCAAAGCCACGATTCCTTCAGATAATGTGTCGATTACAATATTTTCCAAAATAAAGGTCGAAATTCACATTAAATATGCGAAAATTCGCGTTATTCCTATAAAAAAATGCTAATATTTGCGTTATGTGTACGGAACACGAAAACGTTATTCGCATGAAATGTGCGAAATTCGCGAATAAATTCGTTTTATCACGATCGCGAACTTTTCCAGTAGGTACCTATGCATGATCTCCAAAGCACTAATGCGGCAAATCGTTTCTGGTGTTATACTTCTACATGTAGTTGCAAAAAAAAAAACAGTTTTTCCTCCTATCCAATTTCACGCCAGCTTACATACACCGCGTAATTGAATGTTGGATTATATTTCACTTGGTTCATGTAATTTTTTCGTTACGCTTTTACAGTTCACATCGCTTGTAAAAAGGTACCACTTTTATACTTACAGTTATGATTAATTTGTGCATTTTTAAGTACCTAAATATCCTCTTCTTCTTCTTCTTCTTCTTTCTCAGCCTTCCTCCCTCCACTGCTGGACGTAGGCCTCTTCCATTTTCTTCCACTCATCTCTGTTTCTCCCCCTCCGCATCCAGGTTCCTCCGGCTTGTTGGACTAGGTCATCAGACCACCTTTTGGGAGGTCTTTTAATATCCTCTAAGTTCTACCAATTTTATTTATTACAATTGACCTAATGGCAAAGAATCTCTGATCATCGTCAAATTTCTTCCATAATAAAAATTATTTTCATATTTTTTGGTGTAATACTCTTATGTTATGTAAGTAGTCAGTCGTATTTGAGGATTTTCTCCGAAACCTTTCATTCTTTTGGAAACTTAATGCGTAAAGAAAAAATCTATAAGTAACAGTATTTTTTTCAGTTCAAGTGGTTTATAGGCATGTTTTTATGTATTTTCGTATAATATTATTTCCTATATTTTCGCTTCCACATCTTGGATAAAGAACCCATTATAAACTTTTTAATTACCGCACTTTATAGAAAAATGCGAGGAAAAACCTCTACCTTTGTACTCTATATTCTCGTATAGAATTATTATTATTGAAAATAAAACTTTGACGTCAAGTATACCCATAGTAGGTATTATTATAGTACGTACATTTATGTATATGTAGATATCTGAAAAGTTTTTTCAGTGTTTGCGAGCCATTTACTCCGCTGATTTTATTACGAGGTTTTATGTTTGAGAGACGAAGGAATATTATTACCTACCTATTGATGACCTTAATTCCCAATACCTTATTTCCACAACTAAAATTAGGTACCTAGTTTCTTATCCCATGCAATAAGTTTAGCTGTTGGACGAATTACAGAAAAAAAAGTTCAATTGTAAAGAAAAGAAAAGAATTAAATCCTTGTCACTGTTGTCGTATGATGCCATCCTTTCTTCTTCTCTTTGCTTCAAGATGACTGATGATGATTGAAGCAGATGTTAAACGCATCTATATTAAACATATTGCAGCGTTGTATGGTAAAGTAGTGTAAAAAATCTTGTAAGTCGAAATGATTCATGAGGCAGTTCCTTCCTTATAAATAAAAAAGATTTCTTCCTTCATCGTCTCCTCATTGCTCGGGTCGTGGTCGTGGTCAGGGTCGTGATTTTCACAAAACAAGACGCCTCCACTCCTCTCTGTTGTCCGCAGTCCGCACTGCCGAGCTTAAATCTCTCCCAGCCATTTCTTTAATCTGCTCGCAATACCTTGCAGGAGATACAGACTTCTCTTAGACACAAAAACCGACATAAAAAACTTGTTTTATGTTTCTATCTATTAGTACAAAGGTTTTTTTAATGTCTCGGTTTTAATAAATAAACCAACTCTGGACAGTAGGTATTATTTGGATGTATTTAATTTAATAAGTAATATAAAATTCAATAAGTATAATACTTTTGGTATTATACTTTTAAACTTAAGTGAATTATCTTCGTTCTTCTTTATCTTTCTTCATTAGATTCTTGTTACGCGTTCATAACTTTATTTAGTTGTTCGGTTCACCCTCACACGACGTCATATTTTTTATTCTTTGTTTTAATCTTATCCACTCCAAAATTTAATAACCCGGTGTAGCTATACATAACAAATCTTGTGATGTACTTGAACTTTTACAACATTTAGGCTGGCCACAAACGTCCCGAAGTTCAGTTCCGGAATCGAGCGTTTTGCAAAAAGGTTCCGACCAAAACCTCTTTCTGAATTTAAAATCGGGGTGACGCTGAATTCAGAGAGAGGTTTTGATCGGAACTTTTTTGCAAAACGGTCGATTCCGGAACTGAACTTCGGGACGTGTGTGGCCAGCCATATTGTCAACATGTAACTTTGACGAGTCCAAGTGCCTGCAAATGGCCTAGGGATGATTCAAAACAATAAACAATCTAAGTTTACATTGAAGTAGTTAATATTCAATAATTTAGAAATCATTAAGACATCACAACTGTTTTCCAATATTCACCAGGTCAAGTACTTGTATTTAATCGGTAGATGAATATTACATTATAAAATATATAAATTATACAAATATATAATATATAAATTAAAATGCACACAAAGAGCTATGGAACGACAAATGTTTGGAATAAGTCTGAGAGATAGAATTAGAAACGAAGAAATCAGACGCACAGGGTCACAGACATAGCAGACCGTATCGCTGGGTTAAAATGGCAATGGGCGGGCCACGTTGCGAGACAGGGGAACGAGAGATGGGCACCCAGAATCCTAAGATGGCGACCATGGGAGAATAGAAGACCTGTGGGACGACCCCAAAAGAGATGGGTAGACGATATAGTCCCAGTCGCAGGAAGGAACTGGGTGAGCAAAGTCCAAAGTAGAAAAACGTGGAAAGTGTTAGAAGAGGCCTATATCCAACAGTGGAGGGATGGCTGAACAACAAGAAGAAGAAGAAATAAGTACCTACTATGTTTTATAAGATTTGACCATGTTTATTTTTTACGTGAAGCTCCATATTTTTATTATTGCAATCGCCAATATTTAAGTCACGCATGCTGCCGTTTTCAACGTCTTGGTACTTATAGGTTTTTATAGTTTATACAAAAAGCGAAGGAAACTTCTGTTCTAATTGGAAAACCACTTCTTTTCTATTCTATTTTTCTATTTTAGGCCTTTCACTCGTTTGCGAGAGATCTTAGGCAGTGGTGGAAGTAAAATCAAACGTAGGGAAAAAAGATCTGTATAAAATAATGAAATATGTGTCGTGCGTAGGTGAGTATGTATGTATAATCTTAGATCTTACCTGTAAACATTTCCATGCAGTGTTTTGGATACAATACTATACTGACTGCAGATCACAACAAGTAAAATACCTACTATACTTAACGAAACTGATAAAGATCCCTAATCCTTTCAGTGGTGAAAAAATGGAAAACCACTTAGATATCATATACGAGTATACCGGGGAACAGACCTTTTTATTCATATTATAATATTAAACTCTAATGGAATTCTCCTTGGAGTTTTTAATTCAAGTATTTTGTAAATAAATATTATTGTTGTGTTGGTATAAAATAATATAAATGTATTACACAACACTTGTTCATAGCTTGGAGCTTTTATCTCTCCTTTGTTGTGAGTTCGTCGTGCGTAATAACTGCATGTTGGGGTGGTGAATTCGCCACTATTGAAATGCTTTGTAATAATAAAAATAAGACGGGACTGAGTATAAATAATAAGTAGGGTTGAAGTCTTCCAACAAATGACTGCTGTTAATAAAATTATATTGGGCTGTTTTACTTCCTCCGAGAACCAACAGTACCTACTTATAATGATTAGGTCACAGCATTCAAATTGAGTTGGTCGGCGCGGAGTCGCCGAATATATACAATGTATGCCTAATCAATGCTTACTGGAATGGGTAGGTACTACGAAGTTATTAATGACGTTGTGTTGCTGATATTTTGTAATTTTTTTCTGCTGGTTTTGTCAAATACAATTAGTTATAATACTCATTGGTAGCGTACCGAAATCCTATAATTACATTTAGGTAGATATCTCTAAGAAGCACCGGTCTTGAAAATGTCCAACATACCTACTAGTAGGGAAAGTCTACTCTATGTACCAACATTAGATTCCTTTTGTCCAGAGGCTTTGCGTAAAATTATAAAATCTTGTTTGAATAAAAATTATTTCATCGCTAATTATGTATCTTAGTGCCTTCGTTTTTCAGCTCATTTCCGTCCACTTCTGGACAAATGCCTCCTCCATTTGTCTCCATATCGCCCTGTCTGCATCGACGTTATACCGACACGCCGAACCAGAACATCTCTCCACCCTAGTTGTTTTGGTTGCCCAGCAGATAATATTATTTTTCTCTTTGAAATAAATAAAAAAAATAAAACTCATCTTTACGAATAGATTGTTTTTGAATTTCCTTTACAGGTTCTCAAGGTATCTGTTAATGTTGTTATAATTTTATAATTTAGAAATATGAAATGTCAAAATGCGAAGGAAAAAAGTAATTATTTGTATAAAAGACAAAAACTTAAATTAAACGATAAACTTTGGGCATTAAATTAATTCAAATCTCTTCCGGCTCGGTAATGAACCTTGCGGAACAAAAGGAGGACAAGAGATATTATTATTATTGTACAGGAAAAAGCGTTTTTTTCTCAATTATCGCACCTACCCTATTATTTCTATATACCGCTATGATTGTACCAGCCTACATACGTAGTATTATACATGCCTATCTACTTCTTTGTGAAGGAATATCTTAAGAAGCAAGCGGGGGTTCAATGTTTATCACGGTTACCCTCTAGTGATAATAATGTTAAAAAAAAAGAAAATTTTAATGTAAAAGTTTTACGCTTGTTCCATTTTACTTCTGCTATTCCAAAAAACGACACTTTTACTACTGCCTTACAACAACATCTCTTTGAGAACTTTTTTTTATTTTCCAAGATATGATTCTCAACTTTTTCGTTTATTATTGTAATTTATTTTTAATGGTCCTCTTTTTAAAGGCGATGATTTCAACACATTTATTTTGTTTATTGAAATAATAAATAACACTTTAGTGATGCATTAAAAAAAGTTTTTTTTTTAAAACGTCAATTTACACTATGATTATTTTTAGGCCTTTTAAAAATATTCTTTTGAATTATCTTTATACGCTTTATATCTCTAAAAAAAATAATTTCATTTTATGATTACTTATAAACATATCAATGGATTAACTTTAATAAAAATAAAAATGAACCTAATGGCCAAAAAACGAAGAGTTACATCTCTGCCATAGTCTTAGAACATAATATAATAAGGAATCGGCACCGTCGTATGTGGTTGTAGATAGGTCGAGCTACCATACTTACCTTTTTTTAAAGTTAATTAACGGGCCGACTAGCCGACGAAACGACTAATCGGCACTCAAATGCCCGATTAGTCGGCCGACTAAAATATGACTAGTTGGTACATCGTAGATACCTACTATAAATGACATTTAATCATGGTCCAAGAGCCCGCTGCTTAAATTATGACGTATCTGTTTTTTGATCGAAATGTAGTACAAATGATAGCTTACCAATAGGGTAACCCTAGTGCGATGTAATACCCTATTGGTAAGCTATCATTTATACCACATTTCGATCAAAAAACAGATACGTCATAATTTAAGCAGCGGGCTCTCGGACTATCACGAGTGTAAAAATTTTTACCTCTTGTATTTTCCATACAATGGTATATCTGTTCTCAAAAATAAATAAATATTGAAAAATAATTTGAAACGGCGTGCTTATTGCCGTAGGCAACGTAACATTAGAAAGCACAATACATACAAGTGGGTGCAAAATACAAAACGTATTGTAATTATCTACTGGTGATTATTTCTTTTCTTTCCTGTATTCCTCTAGCCGTTATAGGTACCGACTATTTAATTTGCGTTGGACTGACTAACGCAGGTCATTCGCAAGATTTAGGAAATCAGGTAAAAGAGAAGCAGAATCGAGAGACACATAAGCCACACTGTTATGTAGTGCATGGCTTCCAAACATTGTTAGCAATATGAAAACCCATACTCTAGTAAGCTATCGTTTAAATATGACTATATGTAGGTAGATATTCAAGAACACTGAGTGTAATCAATATTGCGAAGTAAATTTAACTTCCAGGTAATCGAGGTAATCTTATAAAGTAACTTTGTTGAACTAGTAGGTAACTATCTAGTATTTACATCAATATATTTGTACTTTAACATTGTAAAGGAAACCCTTACAAAATTCCCAGGTCATTATTAATAGTTATATGTATGAACAATAAAGATTTTGTATAGTGCTTAGACTGCTTAGTACCTAAGTATCATGCAGTTAAAGTACGACTTCACTTTCTACTTTGTTGTTTCTCTCCGTGACTTAGATGATAGAATAGTTATAATAAGGCTGCGCCGTTTAGTACGAAGAAACAGTTAAGCGAAAATTTAACCATAAAACATCAAATTGGTACGTAAGTTATCGTTGAAGATCATTAAGGAGCTTCTCCAGTATTCTTGTTGTGGACCTTCTGGATAATAAATAAAATAATTACCTTTTGAATTTTTAACTCGTTTCAGGAATAATTTCAAATTTAGCGTTACCCCATTTTATTCTGACGACGCCTGCTGTTGTATACAATTTTATGTCTAACTGTTAATACTTGTGTACTATCAACATAAATTTTAAGATGTTTTTCTGATGTTACTTGGTACATAGATATCAAGTTAAATAATTGAACTGTCTTTAGGGAGGAAATTCGGAAAAAAATATGTTTATGTATGTGCGAACGATGGACTATACTCTGGTCGAAACTCAGTCTTGCAAAAGGACATTCAAGCCTTTGCAATTTGCATCCCATGTAAATGTGAATTTATTGATTTACTGGTATCCGCTAATGATTAAGATAAAATGTGTATAATTTTAATAAAATCGGCACTTACACTATGCTTGTACTTTAGGCCCCGCGTTGAGCCTAATCCTGTGATATCTGGATAGGTGAATTTTTCCCATTGGTGAGTTTATATGTCAATCATCATCAATGATAATAATATCATGTAGACTCTTCTGGCTGTTAGTACTGAAAGTGTCTTGGCAAATCTTGCCTTCGCGTATATAAATGTTAACGCAAATATGTTTTCATGCTATTAGATAAGTATGTAAACATAACAATCTCCCCCTCTCATCGTGTACCAAATTCAGTGTATTTAATATTGTAATTAAAATTTGAAATAACTACTCTAACCCTCCCTCTCCCTTTTTAAAATAAGCTCAGAGTACTTATGCATGTGTTGCTATGATATTTTGCACGCTTTCCATAATATTGTTATAGGGCTATATAATCTAGTACCTGCCTTGTTGAGTAAGAATATTGTATACGCCACACTGGGGATATGGCGAGTGTTTCACCTGATGAAGTATCGCCTGAGCTCCCACGATCTTCAACTCTGACTCTGCCTTCTTAACGCCATACGACATATATAATAAAGAAAATAAATATGTACTATACTAATAGGTACACGTATATGTCTTATAACAAAAATTTCGCCTGCGGTGGTACTTCGGTAGATGGTCGCTTGCCTTGTACCACAATATACCCAGATACCTAATATGTTTCCACCATAGAAATCAAACCAGGTTCATTATTTCATTTTTTTTATATTTACCTCCGGCACTATCTTTTAGCGCATTGCTTATAAGAAAACATTTTTTAAAACCTATTATAATGTAACGATTTTTTAATATAACCAGATCTACATTACATTTTTGTGTTGTATTGTTTTTTTTATTTATTTCTTTAATCGCAGTGTATTTTCAATAGGGGTGAATCTATAAACAATTGATTTTTTAATAAATATGATAGGTGGTATGTGAACTTTTCTGCTAATTATGCTGTTTAATATGTACATAACTATAAGTACCTCTTGGGTATACAAAGATCATTCACAGTTTGATGTAATGCCAAATCGTGTGAAAATAAATTCATAAGTTTGTAATATGTAGGTAACTAATATTTCACACAAGTTCAGGTTGTTTTTACATTTTTCGTCTTTGTTTATGAGCACCATAAAGAACATGGCACCATTATTCCAGCTACCAATGGATTATTTTTCTGTAAGGTTATAAAAAATACACATTGTACATTCTTTTTTGAGAAACTGTATGAAAATATTATTATCCCTATGATATCTTCTGTTCTTTTGTTTTTATTTATACTTTTTCACCCCCGAAATTCATTTGTTTTTATTTGTGCACGGAACATGAATTTGAACGAAGATAATTTTCGAACATAAAACTGAACTTTATACTACTTAGGTAGGTAGGTACTTATTATTTTTTGTCAAGAAGTATTTCGTACTGCTTTCGCTATAAAAATAAAAAGTCGTCCAATTTAATTTTATACCTCTTTCAGTATAACTTCGTACATACTTTTTCAGTAGGTAATGGATTTCTTAGTAGCCTGTTTATTTTACCACATTCGTGTGTGGCTAACATACTCGTGACTATTAAAAACTATTCAAAATCAATGCCTGCGTAATATCGTATGAACAGATGAACTCAACTGTGAGAGTTTACACAATATGTGCGACTTGCGTGTAAATGATTGCTGATGCGCACAAGTCTGTTGAGCTTACTCATATGTCGTGTTCTCTCACATGCTTGAAAATTTTTATAATAATAAGTTTATTTATTTATTGCAGATTATTATAACAAAGTATAAATGATTGGTGTGGTGCCTAATCCAAATGGATTTTTGGCTAAGTGAATAGTAGATTCAAGAAAGTACTGATAGTCAGTTAAACCTATTCGAATACAGAAAATGGGAGTTACAATAGATCTACCTTGTTAATATGAACGTAGCTCAATTGTTTTTATTGTGTAAATCAACATGGGAGAAATTGTGTACCTACGAGTACGTCGTACAAAATCACCATTAATATAGTTGTGGTAGATCGTAGCGTTTATATATGTACTTGTAGTTCCAACGTGATGAAAAAAACGGCAAAATAATTCATACAAGAGTAAAATATTTTCGTGCGATATACTTTACTTCTGTGTGTTACCACTTACACTACCTAGCAACGGATTTTTATGTATTTGTATAGTTCCCTACGTACAGTGAAAATCGTTAACAATCACAATGTGTTGATTAAACTCCGTATTGGCACAGGTGTGCGCGGTAGAACTAATATATCAATTTTCCATTTCTATAAAACATATACCCCCGTTTTCACCAACTTTTACCTAAGAAGGAGACCCCTAAGAAATTTCCATACAAAAATAGAGATAATATTCTATTTATTGACACGCAGGCCTACCAACCACACCCTAATTCCATACAAAATGCAACACGCAACTCACCTAGCCTGGGCAGAGATATTTGGGCACCTAACGTAGGTGAGTTGCGTGTTGCATTTTGTATGAAATTAGGGTGTGGTTGGTAGGCCTGCGTATCAAAAAATAGTATATTATCTCTGTTTTTGTATGGAAATTTCTTAGGGTTCTCCTTCTTAGGTAAAAGTTGGTGAAAACGGGGATAGACGCCTATTCCGTTGGGGAAGTGGGAGAACACCCGTGATTGTTGATTTAAACAACATGTTTCTTACGAAGCTCTCCTTGAATTTTCGTAGGTATTTATTTTATTTTATTCTTATAAAGCAAAACAGTGAGTGGCATTACAGCTATGGGCCTTTCCGCCACCCACTGCAATTACAATGAAAAGTACATTACAATAATTAACAACACAATAACAATCATAAAAAACAAAATCGACATTCACAATAAAAATCATTTATGCATCTCGACAACACATCATCTTGAGTACAACCGAGACAAACTCTCTATATTGAACATGAAATATGTCCGTGCATGATGCAACCCGATTGAGCAGTCTCGCAGCTCTGCCCACAGGAGAATCAACAGGAATGTTAATTCTACCTGATGGCGAGTAGAATAATGCATGTCTCCGTGATCTGGTGTATGCATCAGGCACGTACAAATCAATACCTAAGTCGTCCGTATTTTTATAATAAGAAAGCCTGTGTCGTAAGATTACATCGTCTGCACCGATATTTGAACTCAGCACCTCCCGCTTTGAAGATCGGTGCTTCAGCCAAATACGCTAACTAACTAATCAAATTTTTCAATTGTCCATATTGGTATTTTTCGTACAGCTTCCCTATCTTAAACATGGCATTAATTCCATCATAATAATCATGTCAGCCCCCCTTGCGTCCATTGTCGAACGTAGGCCTCCTCCATTGATCTCCACAGCTCCCTTATCCTGGGCAGACCGCATCCAACCGCCTCCCGCAACTCGCCTTACATCGTCCGACCACCGTGCTTGAGGCCTACCAACACTTCTTCTGCCTGTTCTAGGTAGCCACTCCAAGACTTTCTTTGTCCAGAGTCTGTGGTTCTGGCCACATGACCAGCCCAACTCCATTTCTGACTGGAAACTCTGTGAACGACATCGACGAACCTGGTCCTCTCTTTGATCCAGACATTAGTTTTCCTGTCTCTCAGTGAAATACCCAGCATTCTCCTTTCCATGGCTCTTTGTGTTCCATTTACGGTGGTAAATTTCCTCTTTCCGATTGAAACAGGTGCGAAGGCGTAGCTGATTGGTCGTGTTGTTGGAATGAATAGATGAAATTTGTTTCTGATTTTCCAACAACCGAGAATATAAATATTTTATTTTTCCTTCGTATTCTTACTCACAACAAGAAATATAGATGATTTCGCTTCGAATGTTTTCGATGTAAATAGGTTTTTACCCTCTACTTTTAAATGGGGTTTATTGGGTGTTTGAAAACTTGACAAACCTCCGTTTATTGATATCAAAGAAGTTCGTATTTTCATTGTCTACAAGTGATAACATTACAATGATGCCAATATGTTTACTTGAATCCATTCAATACACGAGAGAATTTGTAATAATCTTGTAAGTATATTTCTGAAAATTTATCCTCTTTAATTTTTATCAAAAGATGTAAGAATTAAGGAGTGGTGTAAGGATATGCAAGTCTTGTCACCCTGCTCTTTCTCTGCATGATTTTTGCTTACGTATACGTACATATTATGTATATACGGGTATGCGTAGATGAAATAATTTCGAAAATTGAATAATACTGAATAGGTTTCGTCCCATCGAGTTGACAATGATAGTGTAGAAGGAGACTCTCATGTTGGAAACATCCTACCATTGGCCGTACTATTGTATATGTATCAGGCGCGAAGCTACTTAAGAACACGATTGCCATCGAGTTACCTTTTTGATAAAATGATAGGTATAATAGTGTCTAATTTGATGTAATCTAGTAAGAAATGTTAGCCCCGGCTTCCCTTCTGCAGAAATCCACCCTTCGCCACTGATATGTATACGTATATTGTATATGATAGGTACTTGCTTCTATTTATTTTAATATGAATTTGCATTGATAAGTGGGTATGTAAAAATATATATGAAATAATTCGCATTTTAATGAAAATATTTGTAGGATGATTATACCCAGAATCAATTGCCATGAAATTACTGTGAGCAACTCGTTATAGTTATTTCTTACTTTATGTTTCTGTAATATGTAGGTACACAACTATTGTCTAACTCAGAAAGTTTAAAGCAAATATTTCGTTTACAAAATAGATTCGGCTAGGACCCTTAATTAGCTAGGGGCATTTTTTAAAAATAGGTATGTATATTCCACATTTTGATAATAATCTATGAAAATTAACGCTGATGGACATCGTTGAGGAAGGTAGATACACAAACTGAGCTCAAATACCTACTATAGGTATTATGTTCTGAAGGAAAACGATACCTATTACCAAAGGCTAAAAAAAGAGAAATAAGCCATTCGGGGTTTTCCTACAATAAATTTTATAAGTAAAAAAAAAAAAGTTACAATACATCTCATAATATTTTCCGTCCTACTTTATTCATTTTTTTTGTCGTAGAAACTTTTGCAAATGCAAGTTGTTCATTTTTCTTTCTACATTCTTGTGAGATTTTTTCATTGTCTCCTCTGTTTAGATAGCTGGCTAGGTACTTTATGTCTGTATAGAATATATAGATACGAGTATATCCCTCCTCACGCGCCGCCTGCTTTGCTCATTACTTTTCTTCTGCCTTATTTTTCTTTTCTAGTCGTTGCTTGCTTCAGCAATTCCTACCAGTCCTAAAAGAAACTTAGAATTAGTGATGTTCAGTATATCATCGATGAGTCTGTTATGAAAAAAAATATTATTAAAATTGTCTTATTGCAGTTTATCGACTAAAAGTTGTAGAATGTTGTACTGTACAAAAATCCCTGTTGATACCTGCAAATTATATATTACGTGTATTAGGCTCTCCACACACGTCCGGAAGTTCAGTTAACTGAATCGACCGTTTTAAAAAAAGCTCCGACCAAAACCCCTCCCTGAATTCAGTGTTACCCTGATTTTGAATTCAGAAAGAGGTTTTGGTCGGAGGTTTTTTGCAAACGGTCGATTCAGTTAACTGAACTTCCGGACGCGTGTGGAGAGCCTTATCCGGTATTATTTACCTGGGTGAACATCGTAGAACATCAAGATCCAAGGACGCAGCACTCAGAAACTGAACTAAGTATAATAATCTCTTTAAATCATGTTTATACCTATGCGTAAAGAATTAATTTAAATAATTTGTTGTAGGTAATATTAATATACACAGTGTTTCCTAAGTTTGCATATCTCTCTTGTTATTTCAGATAAATGGCATAAATTTTAATATATTTCGGTGTTTCGAGTTACACGAACTATGTTTCTAAAAACGATGCTTTTATAATTTAATATTCGTCTCTATAATGTTAAGGAATGTTTTCTTATCTCATTGTTGTAAGTTTTTTGATGTACGGTTCTACTAATTCATACGGAGTCCTCGAGACTTGAATATAAATTAATGTTAACTTTTGTATTTATATATTTTATGTGTGTTAAATTATTGTAATTATTTTCATTATCTTTTACCCTCTCTCTTCCTAACCATACCGCAAAATATCTCGAATCACTAGAGCTACATAAGTACAAAAACAATATCGTCGTGCCCCTCTCTGTAGTTTATTTTATTTATTTAATATTTACGTGGAAAAAGCATATAATACATATAAAAATTGAGCATAATACAAATTATAAAGCATCGTTCACTAGGGCGAACTTTTCGCAGCTTATCTTTCAGTTAAACAATTGTATTACTAAGTTGTTCACAATTCATACACTAAATTCTTCCTGAATAATATTTCATTTCCATTTATTTTTCTCATATGTCATCATCACCCAATAACTATACCTACTGATGTCCAGATGTCTACAAAGGAAAATGAAGACAACATTGAGGTATAACGAACCGTAACTAAATAGGTATTATTCGAAACGTTCCATGTTCCATGTCATACAGTCGTATAGACCTCAATTCATTTGGATTAACTGGAAGGGTGTCTACGATTTTAGGCTGTTTACCCAATCGGATATTCGTCTCCTTTTCTACGGACAGAGACGTATTAATATATAGTTTTTTTTTCTATTTCATTTTTATATCCATACGTAATATCCATCTTTCTCACGAGCGAGGGCGTAAACCTTGTACAGAGCCTCTAATATCTTGTAAGAATTTTATTTCTGACGGCATTTCACCCATGTATACAACTCATGTCAATACGTATTGTATAATAATTCTTACGTTTTGTATTATACTTATCTGTTCTTTATTTTATTCTATGTTATCAAAAAAATCCCTAGGATTAGGCAAAATATTATGTAAATGTAATATGCTTTTGTGAATAAATTGTTGTAAAATGATGTTGTAGGTTTTCGCAGCATGGTATACTCGTATATACTCTTCCTTCTAGGTTGTTCAGGTGTTTTTGAAAGCTCGAGACAATCAACGTGCACGAAGCCAACACCCGAACAACCTAGAAGGAAGAGTATATTGTTGTTGTTATTATCTAAGGCGGCCTGAGAAGTAGAAATTTTCCATCAAATTTAAGTTTTAAAAAATATATTTGAGTTTTCTTTTTGTAACTACCTTTACTACGTATGTAGGATGGATATTATATAACTTTCCCAGCCAATTCAAGTATTACGTAAGCCATCGTCTCTAATCCGGCTCCAGGGACCAGCACTAGCAAAAGGGTTTTGTTAAATAGTTCACCGAAAGCGATCCGTAACGCATGACTGATCAAGACTATAGGATTTAGCAACAATTATACCGAATCCAAACCCTACAAGTGACACATACGAGTAGATGTTTGTAGAATAATAATATACATTCTCGTAGTTCCGATAATATCCATTCAATACAATTGGCAAAGGATATTGGACATTAGCGTGCTGTAAACATATAGGTATGTATGTCTAGGAATACCCAACGTCCTTCACTGTACCTCACAGATTGCATGTGGAGAGATTGGGCACAAGCACACTTATAGATGCTACTTGCATATGCACGTAGACATTTATGCATAAATTTAGACTTCGTAGAGCTCACAAATTCGGACATACCTACCACAAGTATTCACTTCGTATTGCTACAATTAGTAGCCCAAAAATAATTATTTTTAAATTATTACAGTTTGAAATAATCTTGCATGAAAAGTAATATACCTATAAGTAAGTGATACTTAATAATATAACGTTGCTTTGTGTACAATTCACATCTTGTCATAGTTGTAGGTATTGCATAACCAATATTATTTTATTTGTGTAGATGTCACATTACGTGTTCAGTTTATCTGCATTAAATATTCGATACGTTAATTGGCGTTGTTTTGGAACAAAGCCACAATCATTACACAACTACCTACTTTTTATGCTTGAATTAATGCATAATAATTATTATTCACTTAATTTTGAAACTTTATACTGATTATTAATAATATTATTTTTATTTGTAAACTCCGTAAATATTATGATTAAAATATTCATCGTTTTAATAAAATACTCGTATAAATAATG
This sequence comes from Ceraclea dissimilis, assembly GCA_963576895.1. NCBI lineage: Eukaryota > Metazoa > Arthropoda > Insecta > Trichoptera > Leptoceridae > Ceraclea > Ceraclea dissimilis. The sequence continues at coordinate 7,018,025 of OY756360.1, forward strand.
AATATTTATTTACATGCGATCAAATGTTACGTATTTAATTAAATATTTCTAGTTGTACCTACCGGAAACTATGGTATACTTTTTCTTATCTTATTGACTTTCCACCATTATACTTGATATTATCTCTCTTCTCTTCGCCCTTGCCTTTGTCCCACTTACTTGGCGTCGACTCTCCTAGTCCTCATCCTCCAAGTCCTTCATGTCCCCCGCATAATTATACTTGGTATCTACATTAATAGTTATTTATCAACAATGATATTTTTCTTTGTTTTAGGTATGAGAAATTATCTCACCATAAATTCTGATCTTCCACAGCAACGACTATCCGATTGTAAGTAAAATGCTTGTCACTTATAGTATTAAGCTGGTTAGCAGAATTTCATTCAGAGTTTACAAAAGAAGTGGAACCTCGTAGAAAATAAACGTAGCTAAATGTAGCATAAAATATGATGCTTCTTCTTTTTTTTCTCAGTCGTTTTGATTCCAATGCTGGACATAGGCTCCCCTTTGATTTTCCACACATTTCTGTTTTGGGCATCCACCTGCTTCCTGCGATTCGTTTCACATCGTCGGACAATCTTACCCGAGGCCTTCCTACACTCCTTCTACTCATTCAAGGTTACCATTCGAGAATCTTTTTGGTCCATTTGGAATCGGAGCGTCTGTCCTGCCCAGCTCCATTTTATTATTATTTTAGTAAAAGTACATCACATAGAGTTTGTGTTGCTTATAATCCAAATTACAAAATAATTTTACGTTGTGGCAATACGATTCTGTACCACATTTTATCAGCTTTCTTCAGCTAAAAAATAGATTCTAGACGTTTGAGGGGGATCCAAGGGTCGTGTGAATTTATGTGTGGTATCTTATGAAAGGGTGTTTATCCAAATCGTAAGTCAGATTTTGTCCAGCCTCGAGAGACACCGAGCGATCGAGAGGATCCAGCCACCGTATACCGCCGTGTTTGGTATCTCACGAAAGTGCTTCACGAGCAGAAGTGTAATTATTATAGTATTTTCATATTTCACTGCACTCAACTCGTCAGTTAATTAATAAAAACATGGGTAGTAGGTATTTTAAATTGGATTTTTAAATGATTTAATCTTATTTAATTCGATTAAGTATTATAATTGTAGTACTGAAGGTTCATTTCAAACCATGTGATTAAATATCATTAGTGTTCAAGCGGTACTAACTACTCTCGAACAATGAACTCAGTAGTATCTACCTACTTAAGTACATAATGTATTATGTATTGTAAAGAATACATACTACATGCACCTGCAATATACAATATACATGATGTATTAACGATGCTCAAAATTTCACAAATGGGCACAATTAGGTGGAACTATATGTACATATTTGATAGTTTATGTGAATTGATATCTATCAATATTTTAACGTTGATTTTTCGGTTAGCAGTAAAATTTTCAACAATAGACGTCGTTTTTAGCCAAAACTACAGTGGCCGCCTAAAGTGCCCAAGTACCTACAAAAGGAGCATTAGGTAAGTAGGTATAATATTGTAAAAATTCTTCGCAATTGTGATATCGAAGAAGTTGTATTCTTATGGATTGGTAGGAATTATTAAGGACGAATCGTATTTTCGCAATCTAATTAAAACTAGTACTACGAGTAGAAATACTCAAAGCCTTATAATGAATAAGAGGACTTAACGGCAAGCACCTGATAGGTAGATCTACGTAACATAAAGCCTTGTCACGCCTGAATGACTCCCGGCTATCGCTTATTCGAATACAGACTGCAGTTGTTATGCCTCATCCACATGCTGTCCGACCTTCCACGAGTCCCGCGCGAATGAGTAAAAAGGCGTTAACCGTCGGTTACGTATACAGTTCAAGACAATCACCTCGTCCGTACGTCCTTTTACTCATTCACACAAAACTCGATGCCGAGCGTGAAGCGGCCGCATTAAATAGAGCGTCGAATATTGTTGTCGTCTTCTTAAATATTATTTATTTCTTAAAAATAATTTTATTATCTGCTTCGTATTGGCAGTGTACAAAAGAGTTATCTACTAATTACTGGAAGAGATCGTAAATAACGCAATCTCTCCGTATTCATCATTCAATTTGTCATAAACAAGAAAATATAGGTAAGTACTTATGCTACCTATGGGCGTCGTCAGGGGGGCAAGGGGCAGCTGCCTCCACACTAGAGATTGGAATAAGTATTTATTTTTTTATACTAAACGGTAAAACGTCACAAAAAATCACATTACTACAACACATTTTCCCATCATATCATAAATAGATAATAATTACTGAATTCTTACTAAAACATGTATTTCATGGACTATATGGAAATATAAATAAATAGGTAAATGCTCAATAAGTCGGCAAAGGCCACCATGTGGGAAAATAGCTTAGTAATGTTTTACCCTTTTCTAAACAATTTTGTGTTTTTTATTCGGATAAAGAAAACTCGGAAAAATTTTCCAATGGGTGTGTTTGGTAAGCTAGGCTCCTACATTTATAAATAACCAGTACATATTCGTATAGTTCCGCGATATATAAAAACCTTTATCGCGGTATATTTACTGCCTAAATAATTCAACAACGTTAAATAAAATGCTCAATAATCTGAATAAAACATCTTTATTTCGATAAGAGCGCTCGGAGAATGTGCTTAATTTTTCATTTTACCCTGATGTCTCTATCTCGAAACACGTACAGAGTGATTCAAAGAAAAATCTTCTTTGGTACCTAATAGTCATTTGTACACCGCAGTCATGGATGCATATTACGTTTATAAAAGTATATATCGCAAAGCGCAAACCCTCTGTAAAAAATGTCCCTTGACGTATCCCACACTTTGCGATATGGGAAAGATCCTTTTTTTTATTTACGCTTATAATAATATTAAAACTAGGTAGGTACCATTTTTTTACTTTGAGAATTCCATGGAATTTGTCAGATAAAACAGATTTTAAATTTCAAGAGCTGAAAATGGAGAGTGTCTTTGTTCATCACACTTTTTATACTCTTTGGATTTCCATTTTCGTGTGAAAATACATTTCCGATCACCGTATAGTGTGTAGATACGTGCACATGTTGGTTCCCGGAGAAAAACCCATAATAATATTGCTCAACACGAATAAATCCCAAAAAAGGCAAAATCCCTTCAGAAATATTATTTTAGTAAAAATTTATTTTAAATTTTAAAAAGGATTAGTTTGATAAATGTAAATTAATTATATTAATAATGACAATCTATATCTGTAGTTTTTTATGGGGTGAAACAAAAATGTAAACAATTATGTGCAGAGTTTTAAGTGTTTATGTATATTGATAAAAAAAGTATCATCAACGGATGAAAGCCCAAACTTTGTGGTTGGATTCCAGTAGATGAATTATTTATAAAATTTTGACTGTTTTATTGTCCGTCTTATTTTATATCCCCTTATTTATTTGTTTATTTTCTAGTCTTTTTTTTTTTACTTTATTTCATATACAGACATAATAAATACATTCACAATTTTGCCACCTAACTAGGCAAAGCCCGTACTAAGGTGGCATTAAGGACATAAGGTGACATGGTAGTTAAATCGTACACTAATAGGTACAATTAATTTTATTTTCAAAATCTACTTAGATTTGAGTTTTTTTCATTTGAACATATTTCTAAAAGGCTTTTTTGTCTTTTTTGAATTTATTTATGTTGAGGAATATTCTTTTGGGTGTTTATCTGGTCACGGTACATGTTATAGAGCTTTTAATAGAGAAAAGGTCGGCAAATGCTCTTGAATTTCCATGAGAAAACCATTTACATCGTAATGTTCTTCTATTATTGTATTGAGTGGGAATGAAATATTTTACTACCACTACTAATATTATGAGTATTTACCTGCAGTAATAACTAAGGAATGATCGTACTCTTCATTATTTTATATAGCTCAGTTTTTTATGCAGTCCTAAGTTGGCAAAATTAATAACAGATTGGAACCTATGCAGGATGATACCTTAGATTTGGGTGTTTCAGAATATCAGGCGTCCCCCGCCTCTCGACCTGAGCTAATAGTATTACAAATATTTTAACATTATTTCATATCGAAGTAAGTTAGTTAGTCTTAGTATCAACAACAAGGATCCAAAACTTGTACAAAATGCCTTAGTAGATTACGATGCTTGTAACACTCTTTTAGTATTGTTATACTTGACGACCATCCACTCGTCTGCGGGTGATCTCAGGACTTACTTGTAAAACTCAATCGTTATTAAGGATCCAAAACTTGTACAAAATGCCTTAGTAGATTACGATGCTTGTAACACTCTTTTAGTATTGTTATACTTGACGACCATCCACTCGTCTGCGGGTGATCTCAGGACTTACTTCTAAAACTCAAAACTCAAACTACTAAACTATGAAGATATATACTTGGTATGTTATGATATCCAAATTGGCTCTTAATCAAATAATGTTGTAAACCTTCGCAGCGTGATGAATCCATAATATATTTGTTGTTGGTTTTTCGGGTTTCCTTACTACGTGCATAGTGGTTTCGGCAGCGATACTGCGTATAAAAACTACTTCGTCCTGAAGATGGAAGTAGTATCTCTGCCGAAAGCTCGATCATTCAACCACTCTACATGCAGTAAGGAAACCCGAAGAACCAACAACAAAGATTATATGACTCTTATTCGTACGAGTGCAAAACTTTCTTAGGTAAATATTATATCACTATGTACTTATATATGCCCAGGTGCTCTTAGAATAATAAGCCTAGCTTACTGTCAATGGTGTACTCGCTCGATTAGGTACTAAAATTAATAAAAGTGTAAATTTGTCTCATCTTTGAAACACAATCATCCTTTATATTCTATAAAATTACTTCATCCAATTACAATAACGGACCCTATGATGATGAATTCTAACGTACCATCTTCTGGGGAAGGTGGATAAGTTTATAAAAAAAGAAAGACAATAAATAATAATGCAAAGTCTACATTTTCTCGGTGGAAAGTTGGCAAGTAAAATAAATTTATGCAAATGAATACATTTGATTCTAAAAAAATCTTGTAGATTCATATAGTACCTTGTCTTGGTACGTATGTATATTGTGTACATAGTGCCTTGTGTTTAGTAGTAGTGTATAATTTTCCCCAACCGCGTCAGGAATAAAATGTAATTTATTCATGAATAAAGCCATAAACCTAGACACTTCAATGTCCCTAGAGATAAGTTAGTTAGCCTTTTTTTCACTACCAACCATTTTATTGTTGCACCTTGCGTTTTATAGTAGCGCTCTGATAGGGAGCTCGATAGGTAGGAACCACTAACTATGTACATAGGTATTGTGTCCTATGTCACTAACGGTAAACTTATTATCCAATACAAAATTACTATGCAGCTAACGACGATACGACTTTCCTTTGCATTTCCTTTTTTACATCTTTTTTGTTTGTTATGAAACACGAATATACTCGTAAGTACCACAACCACAATAATTAAGGGCTTGTTACCAAGAATGACGTCACAGTCATTTCCCATGGCATTGGGATTCTAAATCGCGTGAACAATCGCATGATAAAATGGTAAAAATAACGTTTTTTCCATTTTTTGGGGTTTATTTTGAGTCTATCAAAAAACTTTTACGGTTATTCTCCAGATTTTAATGTATATGGGGTTAACTGGAAGAAATCGCAGTTCTGCGATAAGTTCGCCCTAGTAAACAACGTTTTATAATCTGTACTATGTCCATTTTGTATATTTATATGTGTTTGTTGTTTACTTTAAGTTTAAATAAATAAATAAATAAATATATATACAGTAAAAAAATATATATCTTCGCGACTTTTGAGAAACGAGTTTCCGTCTTTTGAAAAAAAGATTAAAGGTGTTTTTCAAAAAAAAAAAATGGGAAGTCTATACAAGATATAAAAAATCTTTTATGGTTATTCCCTAGATAACTAATGTTAAGTGCATCTACCCTATTTTGTTCCAAAGCATATTTAATAGCGGTTGCCGAGATATAAGGTCTCCCGTTTTTGTATCTTCTGCTGTCGGCGAATCGCGGACTGATGAATTTATACCACAGTTGACATTAATTTCTATAAGCGCTTATAGGTATGTATATTCATGTAGTTAAATATTATTAGCCGAAAATCCATTTGGATTAGGCACCACATCTATATTTATACTCTGTTAAATAATCTACAATAAATAAAAAAAAAATTAGAACTGATTGCACGAACTCGTATAATAATTTGTGTGTACCTTATATGAAGAATAGTAATTGATTTATTATTTATTTATTTATCGTACCTATGTTGGAAAGGGAAATTTCAAGGAAAAAGTTTCGTTGGTAAAGATAAATTTCGTAAGCAAGCTTGGTCATAATAGTAGTAGGTAGGTAATTGGTGTATTTAATTTAATACATAATAATTAATTTCTATTTATTTAAATGGAATAGATACGTACCTATATGAAATATATGAAACTAGAGATTATTGCGAAGTTCATTAGGCTAAATTTGTAGCTAAAGTGTAGCCGCATCTCAAAAAATAAATCTATTAATAATGTAACTATACCTACATACATACATAATAATATGTCATTATTTTTGTTCAGTTATGTAGAAAAGTATGTAATATCAGTTTGGAAACAAGTATACCTACCTACCTAGATACCTACTGATCCATTATTGATATATTGTATACTTCATGCAACTGTGTTATTTAGATATTTGTTTGATATTTGATATTGTTATACATACATATGCCTACCTATTTCTATGTATTCTTTCTTTTCTTTTTTACTTAATGGTGAAAATTATATTTTTTGTAATATGTTAAAGGCCATTCGGCCGTTTATGAATTAATAAATAAATAAATACATATTATATGGTAAATATTATACGTTCCAGATTTATCCTGTTACTTTATGAACTACGAGTAATACAAGATACGTATTTTGTAGATGACGACTTTATTTTCTTACTATATAATATATAGTAAGAAAATAAATTTGTAAATATAACTAATATTATTAGTTACTAGCTGAGTTTCCTGTACTTCGTAACGGCAATTTTGTGAGGTAGATCGACGGTATGACCCGAACCACATTCATCTATTCACCAATTCTGACAACTTTCTAGAAGGTTCTTCAATGTTCTATTAACATCCATAACTTTCTAGAATGGTTTGGTTGAGTGGCTGATGGTTCGATGGCTTGAGCTGGACAAAATATAACTTGCGACCTGAATTTATTTTCCAATGCCCTTTCATACGATACCACACATCATGACCGCACACGGCCCTTGGATCCCCTCATCAGCAAAATTTCTCAGAAGGTTCTGGATTTCCAGAAGTTTCTACCACTCAGTATTCGTTTCCAGATAGCAAGGTATTTGTATACCAAATTTGGTCGAAATTGTTCGAGGTGTTCCAGAGGTTGATACATAAATACATATGTAGATCCATTTTTATTATTAAGATTCCGTTGTGTTGTGATGCATTTGCATGTCAACGCTGAATATTGAAAAGTTTTATTTATCATCAATTTCCGAGCAAACAACATCTACAGAAATAACAAATTTATATATACCCATCTAATACTATTTTATTGCGAGCTTTTGTGTTCCGCTGAATCCAGGTCAATAAATGAATCAACAAAAAGTACGTAAGTATTAATTTTTAAACCATACCTATACGAAATCTGTATGCAAATTTTGTTATTACAATGCCCAAAATATCGTTTGAGAGAACCAACGCGAGTTTTTTTACCAAGTTTGTAAATGATTTACTCAGATGTCAGTATAGTCCAAGAGCCCGCTGCTTAATTTATGACGTATCTGTTTTTTGATCGAAATGTGGTATAAATGATAGCTTACCAATAGGGTATTACATCGCACTAGGGTTGCCTATCAAAATCCTGCCGCAACCCCCCCTGCCCCCCCCGAAAAGGTCCCTCTTCGCGGTTTTTCGCATTTTATAGGAATATGGTAAGAGATAGAATAAAGTAGTCAATGACAAAAATAATCCTTGCAAAATTCTCTACAAAAAATGTCACGTCAATTTTTTCGTAGAACTAGCAGTTTACCCGCAATGGCCGGTCCAAAACCGAATTTCATTTAAAATACAAAAAAAATGTATTTAAACTAAATTGGTTGAAAATTAATAAGAGCTACAGGAAAATAGTCAAAGAACGAATTAATTACCATAGTCTTAGCTACAAAACGAGCTATAACTTATGTTCATACATTTAATAATATCGGAGTTATTGTAATAAAACTCAGTGACAAAAATTCTTATAATTTAGTTTTTCAAAAAATAGCTAGTGATATAGCGCCGCAGGCCAAATTTTTTTTTCCATAAAATGTTAGTAATAATGGGTGGAAGAATGTGAAAGAAAAAAAATCAAACTTTTTTTTTTATTTTTCCAAAAAATATCCTGTTTTTTGACCGGTCATTACGGGTAAACTACTAGTCCTATGAAAAAATTGACTTAACGTTTTTTGTAGAGAATTTAGCAAGGATTATTTTTGTCATTGACTACTTTCTCCTATCTCTTACCATATTCCTATAAAATGCGAAAAACCGCGAAGAGGAACCTTTTCGAGGGGGGCAGGGGGGGGGTGCGGCAGGATTTTGATAGGCAACCCTAGTGCGATGTAATACCCTATTGGTAAGCTATCGTTTATACCACATTTCGATCAAAAAACAGATACGTCATAAATTAAGCAGCGGGCTCTCGGACTAGTAACACGGGAACAAATAATTGACCGTAAAAGGTAACAAAGCATTCATTTTTCACACAGGATTTTCAGGCCTTTTAGTTCTCTCTTTGGTGTCAAAAACTGCAATGTCATTGAATACATTAATTTATTTATTTATCAAGTCATACACAGCCGTATGGCCTTTAACATATTACAAATATTACAATTTTTGCCATAGTAAATTCAAAATTATTATTTCAAAGAAAAAAACTACTTACATGAAAATATTTCGTGGAATAAAGTAAAAATACAAAAATAACATAGTTTTAGAGTGTGCATACCGACATTTCAAAAATTTATAAAAACGGGAGACCTTCTATCTCGACAACCGTTACTAAATATGCCTTGGAACAAAATAGGGTAGATGCATTGAACATTTATCTAGGGAATTACCGTTAAAGATTTTTTATATTTTGTATAGGTTTCTCAAAAAAAAATATTTAAAAAACCTCTGTTCTTTTTTCCGAAAGACGGAAACTCGTTTCCCGAAAGTCGCGGAGTATTTTTTTTTTCTTGTACTGATAATATGCATTAAAATCTAGGGAATAACCGTAAAAGTTTTTTGATAGACGCAGAATTAACCCCAAAAAATGGAAAAAACGCTATTTTTACCATTTTATCATGCGATTGTCACGCGATTTTGAACCTTAATGCCGTGGGAAAGGACTGTGACGTCATTCCTGGTGCCAAGCCCTTAATGTACACAAATATATAAAATATTCCAATAATCAATTGATAACATATTGAGTAGGTACCATTTGACGTAAATGTATTATACATATTATGAGGTGGTCGGTAGCCTGGTTGGTAACGCGCTCGACTGTTAATCCAGTGGGCGCGGGTTCAATCCTCGACTTACTCCACTTCACAACGCAAGCTTTTAAGCTTTCTGTGAAGTGTACAAAGATGTATTTGGGTTTATTTCGATAAACTCAGATTCATTTTTACAAAAAAAAATGAAATAATAATATTGGTGGTACTATATGTAGCTCGGCAACCATAAAGTGGACCTTCTGTTCATAGAAATATGTATGGAGAAAAGGCCAACTTTATATTTGTCAAGCTCAAAGTGAAAAAACCTACCTACTAGTTAAAAGTGTTTATCATCTTGCATAAATGCGTGTAATATACCTAATAGATATTACAAAGGATTCCCCAAATGAATCTTGCAACCTCAAAGTGTCGATATGAGAATAATAAAATGTTTAAGGAATGGAAAATGTGGTGACAACGAGTGCGAACTAAGGGAGTAAAGAAATAGGATTTGGATTTTTATATGGAATCTATGTACGTAGTAGGTATCTATGTAGCTTACAGTACCCTAACGTGTACTTCACCGAGAAGAAGCTCACAGTCGAATATACTCGTAGTTTCATTCGGTTCTACCCGCCTGTATTTTGTTTCATATCCGTATTACCTTATACCTACCTGTATGAAGTATTGTATAATAATACGTATTATGTAGATACCGTGAGCTTCCAATATCACGTAGGTACCTACTTATGAATACTACAGAGGTGTTCAAATTATTAGACTATAAACAGCTTATTCAACATATAATGATTTGGCAGTATTTTAGTATGTATGTACATTATTTCGAATTTAATTATAATTTGTATGCATTCCGTTGACATTTATAAGCATGTTTATTCTTGTAGACATTGATTCTACTAAACTTCTGCACACTTTTTTTATATCTTCGTATTACATGTAAGTATTTGGAGGAAAACCACAACTGCTTCTCAGGGAATAGCCCAATCATGAAGCTGATTGAGAATTTGTGGGCCATGGTTAAACATAAAAATTTAAAAATTTAACCACATAAGTGTCCATAATAAAAAGTTCAAAAATCTGGCACCATGACTATGATATAAAAATGTGTAAAAAAGGTACATATATACTTAGAAATGTCAAAGGGAGAAGCACAAAGTATTAAATTCAAATCGTCTATTAAAATATTGTATTTATTTCATAAATGAAGTCATTATTTACTGAAAAAATATTTTAGTCGAATGATTTGAACACCTCTGTATATCTGCCTGAGTTGTTTATTTATACCTATCCCACTCTAGTATGTTAAATTGTAAATAAAATTCTACGTATTTACGAAAAATGTTTGCATTAGGTACGAAAGTCATATTATAATGTACGCATTACGAATATTTTATCGTAATTTTTCAAAAGGTTATGTAAGCTGTTCGAAAAAAGATAAGTTTATTTGATCCCTCTGTTTTTTCATTAATACTATAAAAATAAAAAAAGTATGTCTCGCTGTTAAAAATTCAATAAACGTCGCTATTTTATTTTAGATAAAGTATACACCGAGCGACGCAAAGGCTAAAGCTGTAATGTTGTTCCCAGAAATACCTAGGTACGTTTTTTTTTATTTACTGGCAAAATTACATGCCTGAAATATGTTGTAGGTAAGTACCGCGTAAAGAATATTTTATGTGACTACAGTATAAATAAAACGTTCGTTTTAGGAATAAGTATGTGACGTATTTTGTCTGCATACCATAATAAATGAATTTAATATAATAAACACATTATGAACAAAAACAGTGTTTTCAACCGTAAGTTCATCCATGTAAGGGTGATATTATCATAGAGGTTGATCTAAGTAACATCTAAAGTACATAGGTAAGTCTATGTGGAAATATGATTATCATTTTCTGTCATTTTGATGTCGACGTAACAATAGATATTTCCTAGACATAATCTGTGGACTCAATGGAATTCACATCCGTTGTATACATTTTTGTCATTTTATTTGAGTTGTTTTTTTTCCAGTGCAATCATACGTTTATAATTTGTTATGCGTTTGTATGTTTATATGCGCAGATATTATAGAAATAGGTCTTATTTTCAGTAAGTCAATACTATTTTCAGTTTACCATTCTAAGAATTTTCATTTTATTCGTAGGATTTCAATTATTCGTAGGATTTCAATTATTCTTCATCATTTGTAGGGAGTATGAACACCCCCTACCTAGGTATATTTAGATACGCTAGATTCTAAGACATTTTTATATATCCTTCTGATTATCATTTTATAAACTAGTCCTGAATAAACCTTGGTCCCAACAACACACATTTTATTATTCAACCTTCTGATACCTAAAGTATTGCCTTCACCACTTTAGTGTAATAAATATTTATAAAATGATAATCAGAAGGATATATACAAATGTCTTAGGATCTACCGTACTTACATAAATAGTTATACCTAGGTAGGGGGATGTTCATACTCCCTACACATTATATATAAACACATCCACTCGTATAAATTTATGATTTTTTTTGGGAAAATTTTCTTCTCATACATTTAGTATAGTACAATTTTTAGGTATGATTTCGTAACGTGACCGGATAAAAACTCATATGAATATTGCCCAACATGAATAAATCCCAAAAAAGACGAAAGCCCTTCAGAAATTTGCTCAAGGGACAAAAGCTCAAATCTGATTGGATTTTGAAAATAAAATTAATTTTATCTATTAGCATACGATTTCTTTCAGTGTGTTAGAAACTACTATAGATTAGAAAATAACCAAATAAATAAGCGGAGCGGATCTGAAATGGGACAGACAATAAAATAGTCAACATTTTATAAAGAATTCATCTACTGGAATCCAACTAGAAAGTTTGGGCTTTTATCCCTTGAGCAAATTTCTTAAGGGCTTTTGTCATTTTTGGGATTTATTCATGTTGAGCAATATTCCTATGGGCTATAATCCGGGAACCGATTTCGTAAAGATAGCTCGATAAAATTTACATGGTAGATAGTTTATAAAATTGGCAAGTTTTGGAAAGTACTTTTTTTTTTATTCTGTGATTATTTCTTTTAAATCCTCCTCAAACATTTATTTAAATTTTAAACTGTGACTAATTTTGAGATTCAACATTTTTTTATAGCGTTATGGTATCAGATAGGCCCATAATTGTTTTTGTATCTGCAAGACACACTATTCACTTATTTTAGAAAAAAAAATCAAGGATATACCTTTATAATTGGTGTCTCTGTGATCAATAACGTTTTGCAAGTCGGGGTTTGACAGAAAAATACGAAAAAAAATCATAAATTTGAACGCTGAACATACATGGGGGTTAAATCGATAGGTATTGAGGTCTTTTATCATCCTGCTTCGGTTGATCACCGTGTATACTATATACTATAAGTAGCAATCATTATTATCAAGTATACAAATATTATACCTACGGCACTCATTGCTACTGTGCCTCGAACCACGTTGTTTTTATAGTTTCTTCCTCTGCCCGTGGGATAGGTATACTTTGGATGACATCATTATACATAGTACCTACTACCTACCTACATAAAACACACTCATAGTGCATTGTCATGTCAGACGTAAAACTAAATATATATCCGCTTTATAGTCACCTAAATAGCACTTGATTTTTTTATGAGTTCAACATATAACTTCTACTTTCCTGTATTAGGTACATCATTATATGAAGTGCATTCAATCTTTCCATGGGTATGTTTAATGTTGTAAGCTATTTTCTAATGCCATCTTGTGATATTTATAAAACCGCACGGAATGTACGTAAATCGCTTCGGTTTATTACCAACAGTTCTCCACACAATCTACTTTCATAAATCATTAATTTATTCAATTAATTGTATCCATTACAGTTATTTGCAAAGACGTTGAGAGATTCCTGAATCATTAAAATCTATCAAGTTAAGTATATTTGCAAAAAGAATATTGTAAAAAAACAATTGTTTAATTATTTCACCCTAATCTAAGTATTAATTTATATTTCTTCTATAGATCATAGCGTTTAAATCTGTATTTACAACAGTAGATATTCAAAACTTCCGCCTGCCAGTCAATAGGATAAATCTGTGTAGATAGTATATATAGTGTTTCATGCAAACTAGTGACTTTATATTGTAAGTAGTCCTGTATGGGCAGTGGCCACAGTATTGGAATAGTTGATAACCAACTTAATACCAGCAGAATTATTACATGGGAGTAGGCTAGGTACCTGGCGCGAAGCTTCCTAAGGACACGATTCCCATCGAGTTACCTTTTGGAAAAAAATATAGGTATAATAGTGTCTAATCTGTCGTAAAATCATAAGAAATGATAGCCCCGGCTTCCCTTCTGCAGAAATCCACCCTTCGCCACTGGTACTCTACATAATAACTGTGTAGGCATTAGTGTACCTATACTATAATACCAATTCATTTATTTATGGTTCATCGGATATAGCAACTTCCTTTACCAACTGATAATGACGGATGTATGAAGTTTTGTCTTATCAGAGGAACACGTATTATTGTACCTACCTAGTTACTCGGTAACTTGTTTATACCAACACGTACGTACAAATACATATTACCAACTACTATAAAAACATTGCAAATATATGTATTACTTCTGTATCTACATTCACTAGCGGATTCAGGGGAGGGGCTAGGGGGCTGAAGCCCCCCCAAAACCACGAGTGACAATACTTTATATACAACAAATCTAGGGGTTTCAGCCCCTTAGCCCCCCGCCCAAAACGTTGAGTGATTCTTTTTTCCATGTGACGAGATTCAGCTCCCCCTAAAATGGAATCCTGCATCCGCCACTGTCTACATTCGTACGCGCTACTGCTACACATTTTAAATTTTATGATAACAGAAATTCGACATATTTTGTAGGAAAAAAGAGATGAAACGAAGCATGGCTGTCCAAGAACCACTTGATTCGATCATGTGACTAAGACTTTAAAGGACAGTGATGTCACGAGTGAAAGAAATTATATTGTATATAGTGTGTATGACGAATTGTATGAATGTGAAATGTGTGAGGAAAATGTCTGTCCAAGTACAGGAGAGTCTAGTGCCGTGTTTTCTCTACCTAACCCACAAGGGACGTGGGTTGAGGAGATAGAATATAATAGAATCCCTAAGATTCTCAGTATGCTAGAAGTTTCGCACTTCCAGGCTCGGAATCGATCTCTAATCTTATTAATTGGCGTACCGAGTGAAAAATAAATTCAGATCTCTCCTCTCTGCGTAACCAGAATCTTGTTGAATTAATTAGTTATAAAATATAATCAACAATAATTTATAATTTATTAATTTAGTATATGTAGTACCTACCGAATGATAGTCACCATTTGTGATAACCACATCCCGGATTGATATATTATTTCATTCACCATTATAGATGTGTAGGTCATTCCTTTATAAAATACCAACCAAACATTATGTTAAAGTATATCATACCTACATGCTCCGCATCAAATGTATGAATAATAACTTAAATAAATTCTTTTTAGGCGATGTACCGGTTCCATCAGGGATTGGACACTTTGTGTTCTCGAAAGTGTTTTTTTCAGCCCTTGCGCTTTACAATCTTCTGTCGTGTGTGTGGCTTTGTGCAATGAGACTCATCCTCCGTCCTCTTCGACAGATTCATCCGCTTATCGACAATCTACATATTCCTTTAATACCTTCAATCCCTCTACGCTCTTTTCAGCCTGTCTCGTTTGTTCCGTGCTAATTGTGAGTATGTATTAAATGTAAGATACTCGTACCATTATAAAACGCAATTTTCATCTTTTATCCTTTCAATAATAAAAAACGTTTCCATTATTTTAAACACGATCACTGTAGTTTATTCGGCCTGTATCAAATTGGTGTAAAATAATTATAACTGCTAGTAATTTTACGCCGGCATTATTTTTATAATTGAAAAATCGGGATGACTACTAAATTGCAAACAAAAAAATTCTCTATTATACCCGTATAGTACGTAAGTATAGGTAATTAGTTGTACATAAAAAGTCCTTTATCGAATTAATTTACTGAGTAATTATAATAATCCTATTAGACCAGGCGCTGTGATGCTTTTCGTATACTTAATATGAGCACCGAATTCCATCAATTGATTATTGTTGAGGATAGGTCAAGGAACAAGGATCCGTTTCTTGCCACTCAATTTTCCTGTCCAATTTTTTTTTACACCCCCTCAAAGTTTGTCGATGGGGTAAATGCTTTGGAGTCATTTTAATGATTATTTCAGTCTTAATTTTTAGTTTATTATAATTGGAATGTGACGTTGGGTTATTAGGTGAAATAATAAAATAAAAATAAAAAAAATAAAAAAAGCCTTTGTTATAAATAAAATAATATAAATATGAAAATGATAGATTCCATTGTACCATCATTCAGGCGTCCTAGTTGAGGCGGCAAGATGTGAGGACGGGCAACTATGATCGGATTCTTATTCCTGAGACCCCAAGTAATAAAAAACAACATCTTGCCGATAACTGCAGTGGTCCCCTCTAGTCCCTTCCCCTCCCTTTTTCATCCCCTATGGTAATTGTAAACAAATAAATAGTTTTTATAGAGACTCCATATTCTGGTGGTCGTGAAATTTTGGTATGTTGTATAGGTTGATACGATAGTGAATAATCCAGTTTTTTACGATTTTCCTCCCGCCGCCCCCTCCGCCACCCTTAAAAAACCTCAAAAAATCGTACTGTTTATATTATGCGACATAACTTCGTTGTTTCGCATTTTTGGCCAAAATAATTATTTGCTCTTTTGTTAAGCATAAAATATTCTAAAAAAAAAATTGCTCTAAAGTAAATAGCAGCGGAGCCATCAAGCTCCAAAACTGACCAATTTTTAGATTTATTATATTTTGAGTTTCTTTGCGTTTTGCACTATTATAACTTCGGTATGGTTTGTTTTAGCTTAAGTCCTCAAAGCTAATCTTAGAGATAATTTAATTATCTTCAAAATTCATATATTAATTTTGAAGATAATTAAATTATCTCTAAGATTAGCTTTGAGGACTTAAGTTAAAAGAAACCATACCGAAGTTATAATAGTGCAAAACGCAAAGAAACTCAAAATAGAATAAATCTAAAAATTGGTCAGTTTTGGAGCTTGATGGCTCCGCTGCTATTTACTTTAGAGCAATTTTTTTATAAACAATTTTTAGAATATTTTATGCTTAACAAAAGAGCAAATAATTATTTTGGCCAAAAATGCGAAACAACGAAGTTATGTCGTATAATATAAACAGTGCGATTTTTTAAGGTTTTATAAGGGTGGCGGAGGGGGCGGCGGGAGGAAAATCGTACAAAACTGGATTATTCACTATCGTATCAACCTATACAACATACCGAAATTTCATGCCACCAGAATATGGGGTCTCTATAAAAACTACTTATTTGTTTACAATTACCATAGGGGATGAAAAAGGGAGGGGAAGGGACTAGAGGGGACCACTGCAGTTATCGGCAAGATGTTGTTTTTTATTATTTGGGGTCTCAGGAATAAGAATCCGATCATAGTTGCCCGTCCTCACATCTTGCCGCCTCAACTAGGACACCTGAATGATGGTACAATGGAATCTATCATTTTCATATTTATATTATTTTATTTATAACAAAGGCTTTTTTTATTTTTTTTATTTTTATTTTATTATTTCACCTAATAACCCAACGTCACATTCCAATTATAATAAACTAAAAATTAAGACTGAAATAATCATTAAAATGACTCCAAAGCATTTACCCCATCGACAAACTTTGAGGGGGTGTAAAAAAAAATTGGACCGGAAAATTGAGTGGCAAGAAACGGATCCTTGTTCCTTGACCTATCCTCAACAATAATCAATTGATGGAATTCGGTGCTCATATTAAGTATACGAAAAGCATCACAGAGCCTGGTCTATATATAAGAATTAAATAATAATTTCCATTTGTATTGAGAAAACATAAAAATGTTGATGAAACTTTTACTTTTAATTATTTATATTATCTCGCCTAATACCTACATAATTTATGTTATTTTTACTGCAATTGGTTGATTATAGAGATTTTGCCTGAATTGTCCCTTCCTACAATGTGCGCATTATACCTCAGGGGTTGTCGAGATACGTAAATAACAGAAAATTTGAGACGATGTTTTATTTTTGGTTTGTTATTATCTATTATATCGTTATTATTATGGAGCAACACACATCATGTTATGTATATCAACCTTGTACATACCTGTAACAATATGATCATAGATTTTTTTAATAAGTTGTATCTTTGCTGTTTATGTTTTTCATTCATTTTATTTTCATTTCAAAATTATTATTTTTTAATGCAACACAAAATACACTAAGTATAAATATTTGGAGATAGGTACCTCCCCAATAGAGACAAGTCTGAGGAGGGATCCAGCATCGTGGTTGCAGTTTATACTTACGTTACAGTATTAACATTGATACAAATAAACGTCTTATCAAGGCCCTCCGCATCCCCGGGTAGCACAGGCGCATATAGCGTCCTCTTTACCCGCACTTCTTGGCAAAATATTTTTAAGAGGTGGGCTCAGGGTTAACCAGAAGGGAGCCCCCCGACAAACCCCACCCCTAACTTACAAAACAATTGTAAAGAATAAATAAATATAAAGCATATTGTACTGTACATACAGTGTGCAATGTGCATGTCTGTGAGTGTAGCTTTACCAAAATAAAATACTAGAGACCGACCGAATATTCGGTTTCGGTTACGGCCAGTTTCGGCCAAAAAGCCGGTTTCGGCCCCAGTTTCGCGTTCGGCCAAAAAGTGGCCGAATCTTCGGCCAAACCGAAACTAGCATTCGTATTATGTCGGGCATTGTCGGGAATCTTCGGAACAGATTCACTCTTTGTGTTTGTATTCTGTACACAAGACTTCTTTTTTATTTTACAAAAGTGAACCAGATTTATATCACATTTTTATACACATAATTTATGTCATGTGACAAAATGTTTGCCTGCGGCGCTACTTAGGCGGCCGTTTCCCTGATACAACGTAACCAAGTGATTTATAAGTTTCAAGTGCCGAATAAAGGGGCGCGCCGAAGCCCTGCCCCCCTATATTCGCCCCCCTCCCCCCGAAATGTCAAACGATGATGTGCCATCTGCTATAGGAAGATCCCAGGTTCATCACTTCACCCATTTTACAAAAAAAATTCGCCTGCGGCGCAATTTCTGATTTTTTTGAACTATACGTCCATGTTAAAATTTTGATTGCCCTCCGCGGGAGTTTTTTCGCCCCCCCTATAACATAGATGGGTATTTCAATTCAAAATATAGGTAGCGACATTTACCAATATGTATGGAAATAGTTCATCTACGTTTAAGAGCATAATATAATTACCGCACATTTTCTCGCCATGTTATAAATTTTGTAAAATTAGTATAAAAAATCCATCAAAACACAATTGTTTCACAAAAAAATTGCTTGCGGGGTTATTTTTCTATTGCTTTTTATAGGAAACATTTTTCGTACATAATATTGTGCAAATTATTATGTACATTTTCAAATAAACCAAACCACATCACGGCCTTCTTTACCATGTTTTACAAAAAAAAATTAGTTCCGAAAATGAAGTGGTTTCCTAATAAATATCTTAGGGAAACACTAGATATCAGAGCAGGGTACCTATAAAGATTTTTTTTTCAAAATTACAACTGACATTCCTAAGTTTCGGTTTCGGCCGAAACTAGAAGGGGAGCCGAATATTCGGTTACGGTTTCGGTTTCGGCTAAAAATCCAGTTTCGGTCGGACACTATAAAATACCTACATAATATGTATGTTAACACATCATCCGCTCACCGTTTTTTTTAATATTATTCATACAGCGAATAATAAGATAATAATAACTACAACATTACTATCTTATAGCTGTGCACCATTGTAGGGACCTATATACCTGTACATTTGACCGCTTGATATTCATGAGAAAACATTACTGAAATATATTATTATCATCACATTCCATCATGCTTTCAAGATTCCTATCGATGACCCATTTTCCCATATTATTTCCTGTCAGTTCTCACCCCCTTGAAGTGACTCATCGCAATAAAAGCGTTGCAAGTCATCATCACTCGCGTTATGTGAATTTCCTTAAAAGTTTTTCATGGTGTTCATGTGTCACGTGGCGTGTTAACGATCCAATTTTCGTCATAATTTTAACCTAGTTCCTAGGAATATCGATGTAGTTGTAAAATGTAATTTGCAGCCTGTGTTGTAGAGGTGTCATCATTTCTGAGATTTCTAGATAGAACGACTAAAGAATACTAGGTACGTATTATTTATATTATCACTATAAATTCAATACGTAGATATCGCTCATTGTCGCCAACTCTAGTGCTTTTAGTCATCCAGTATCGGTAGGTACTTGTTAATATCTTCTCCATTCTTCTCGGGTGTACCGTGCGTGGATTGTCGATGTTGTCGAGCTCTCGGCCTACTTGCTGAGGCCACCTTCAGGACTACAGTACACTCTTAAAGAAGGTTAACAATCTCTTAATAAATTATGTCTTGAAATATCTACATGAACAAACTAAAGCTTCGCCCGTGTGCAAGTAATTAACTAGCTTTTGAAACTTTAAACACGAAGCTTACTCCGCTCTTTATAATATGATTATTTCAATGTTGTAATCCAATAATATAATAAATCTTTCGGTAAAGGGGTTCAGGGAGTTGAACTTCGTATGGGTCACTATGACATTTAATCAAACTTTACCACCTCAGTCTACTCTGTTTAACCCTTACCCATTCGTATGTTATATTATAGTATACCTACCAATACTGCTAACACTGGTGTAGTATCTACTCTATCTATCTCTTCCATGTCTTTCTGTCCTTGGATATTATCTGTCGGACCTACTATGTATATTATTATTAAATGTACTATAAGCGAGAAACTGTATGACGTACTTTGAAAAATGTGAGTTTATTACAATAATTAAGTATTGTATACTGCTTAATGTCAAACCTATAAAACTATTCGTAGACCTTGCGTTTATCTACAAGTAGTAACAGTGGGATTCCCCCTGAAACAGGACTGAGTAACATATTAGAGAAACATTTGAAAAAAGTAGATAATATGGAAGGAATAAGATCAGGGACTTTATCCAAACTGTGAAAGTAGGCCTGAGAATGGTTATATTGGAATTAAAAATGATACGACACATCAGAAGTCTTCCCGAGACCTTCTTTTGCTGCCTTAATATTTTCATATTTTGGATAAAGTCCCAAGTATATTATAGGATCCGAGGAATCCGTATGAAGGGAACCATGAGAACTAAGCGGGCATTGGTCATGGGACATCGAAGGAAAATACCGCTGGATTAAGGCCCTCCACATCCCCTGGAGCTCAGGCGCATTAATAGAGCGACCTCTTTACCCCCACTTCTAGGCAAATCTTATTCAGAGGTGGGCCCAGGGTTAGCCTTAAAGTCATGGGACAGTACCTAGTCTAAACATCAAGATTGTTTTAAACGATATGTAAGAGTCATTCTCATTTTAGTCGTTGTACTCTGCGGTGATTATCCGCATCCCATTACTATTGCAGTAAGTATAAGACGAAGTGTTCTCCCCATCGCGATGGTCGGTTCATCGGTTCATCGGACCGATGCATCGGTTCCTTCTCTATATTTAGTATCTCCACCCAACTCGTGTCCGTATATTTTGTACATCATATAACTAACGCTCAACACTGTACTAAAACTAAATTACGACAGCATTGAGCTGCATTTGGCAGTAAAATTGAATGCTTTTGTTTTCAGATGTCTTTACCTTAGATAAGTTTGCACAACTACGTACATAGTTAAGCTATAACTTTAAGATATATTTATTTGCTTTTAAAATCCAAATTTGCTCTGCACCATATCTACCTATAATATGAATACAATCAGGCATACTTTACAGAGGAACAAAGGTGTAGTGACGTACCTGTAACTATAAAGAGCATATAACTATGTAGACATAAGCACTGCGACTGAAACTCCTCCTATATTGTACCTAGAAGGTCTATTAGTTGTATTCCACAACTTTAACTTCTCCTGTGACGAATTCTCAAAATATTAGTTGCCGCGTGTATTACAATAATGAATGTGAAGTTCTGCCAAAGGGTATGAACTTAGGAATGCCGTAATATACCTCATTATCTTTCACGATGCTGCAACATTAAAGCGACATCCCACGGCGCGCGAATCCGGATTCGTACGTAGATTCACACACTGTGGGAAGGGGTGAGTCCGTAAATCTACAGACGCTTTCGTAGCGATTTGTATGGCGGTGCGTACAAATCCAAAATCACGTACGAATCCGGATTCGCGCGCCGTGGGAGGCCGATTTTATTCTCAGATACTTTAGGAGACACCTTAATGAAGTCACAGCACTTACATAGTATTAATTGACAAACTAATAATTATTAATAAGCATAGTTGCATACATACATCACGTATAATTATTTCGACATTCCATAAACATTTTCATGTTGGCTGGTGCATTATTAGGTTTCTAAGGATCGCTTTTACTTGCAATAAGTACCTAAATATTTCATCACTATTGAGAGTTTAGTCGCAAGATGTTCATTACCTCGCAAACAGTTTAAAAGTCATTATAGTAACGTAATGAGTTACTATCGTAATGGCATTCTCTGCATCAGCGTTCACTTTGCAACAAACTATATTGTCGACTGTATGCGTTTTAATAAAAAGACCCTGAATACCTTATTTCACTAGCAATTTAGCTAATCTGCATTTACAGATTATTATTTGAAAAGTTTTAGGACTTGGATACAAATAATGCAAAAAAGTGTTGCGAAAACACATCGTCAACCTATAATAAGATTACAGTTGTCGGGAAATTTCTCTAGAATATTACTTTACATATTCAAATAGGTATAGGTACGCAGGATAGTAATATTCAACATGTTTTTTTACGGGTAATAATAAATTAATAAATATCTGATAATAATAAATCAAATGAATTAAGTCGAATGACGAACTTTTCCAGAAGCGATTTCTTTCAGTAAATCCAACTTATTAGCATGTACTTTAAAATTTGTATGGTCAATGCTTTTCAAAGCTATTTTCATTCGTCATTTTGATTTTTACTTTCCACTTTTTTGTGGATCTTCTTTGTTAGTCAATAAATTTATGTGTCATAATAATCCATAAACGGATAAAAGAAATCATCTTCCTTACAACATTCTTGTCAGTTTTTTCGTCTTCGCTAAATTTAATGCCGTAACTTTTATGGTTTTGCGACAAAATTAATGAACCATGTCGACCATAACTGATCACCTAATGGCTCATGTAATATCTTTAGTAACAACATCATCATAACCAAACCACTGAATAGGAAGATACATACTAATAACTGAACTCAAAAGCCTAATACTAATTTGAAAGATCGTCTGCAGTCTACTGTTAATCTCGTTGAAATGACGTCGAGGGACGTTAATAAAGTAGTTAAATGGTAGTGGTATCTATATACAATCTCCCAAGCAGCGTCTAGCATATAAATCCGAATGACACCCAATTACCCGTATTAGGTATACTTATGCTAATAAACACTAAAGATTAGTTAGGCTGGCCACAAACGTCCCGAAGTTCAGTTCCGGAATCGACCGTTTTGCAAAAAGGTTCCGACCAAAACCTCTCTCTGAATTCAGCGTCACCCCGATTTTAAATTCAGAAAGAGGTTTTGGTCGGAACTTTTTTGCAAAACGGTCGATTCCGGAACTGAACTTCGGGACGTTTGTGGCCAGCCTTAGACATTATTTTTTTTTTCATTTTTATATTCCCCTTTCTCCCTCTGCTTTCCAAAAGACCGGATATGAAAATGATAAGCCAGGTACTTTACAAAAATATTTTGCAATCGTGCTGGTAAACGTTGTGGCAGTCGTGTGATGTTTTCGAGATTCGTTCTCCGAGGAATTGAGAACGGTTCGTTGCAACCTCTACTAGGTAGTGCTTTCAGTTTATTGAATAATAAATGTAAGTATTTTAAAGTTGGATGACATAAGAAGCAACACACCAACCAACATACAATATAAAATTCTTTCATCTCGTCGATATTTTGTATTAAATCTCCAACCATTCTGACTTCTACGTTATTATTTAAAGGAGGGAATTGAAGCCTTACCTAGCCTGTAAGTTTCTAAAAAATGCTGTAGGTATGTAGTTACGCGGGTACCTCGTTTGGTTGATTTTATTATAATTATATAAAATATACTTTTATCACACGACCATTGTACAAGTTATCTTGGAGTCAAAGCTCCGCGTCAATGTTCTGCAAGTAATCTATTGTTCTTGGCGTCACGTTATGGATTTCCTCGAGAACCCCTGCAAACTTCTTGTCAGGACACATCTCTACTATACAGGGTGTCCCGTAAATCAACGTCAAGGGTGATAGACCAGATTACAACCTACCAGAAAATCGAAACATGACCTTAGAAAAAATGGCTCATTCTCGAGATATCGGCACTTTTTTGTTTTTCGTGATATTCGACACCTTCGATCAGTTTTTTGATCGCCACGGTCACAAAATTCTATATTATGGGATTAATTTTTTTGATTCGTAATCCTGAATAATTGAGCTATTCGATTATAGTCCAAATAGCCCAGGAAATTTAGCTTTGTAGCGTAGATAATTGTCGGAAAGCTGGAAACTATTTTAATCTCTTCATTAACAAGCAAAGAAGGTTTCCTGAAGTTTGCACCAATTTTACGCTTGTGCTAAGTACAGGGTGTCCCAAAAGCAAAAAAAAAATTGAACTTTTTTCAGTTTCTCATTTATAACTCCTAAAGGAAGCATTCTAGACAAATTGTGTTTTCCTGTGAATTAAAGTAGATAAAATTCTTCGTCTACTGAGCATAAATACTACTCTCTACTTTGAAAAATAACTGAGAAACAGCGATTTAAAATTGTGATGTTTTTGTCAACAAATGACAAATATCTTAATTTTCTTGAATCGTTGTTGAATATCTTTTAATCTATGCTACTTACAGCAAATTTTAGTACATATGATTCAATTTCCGGTTAATTTTCTATAAACTGGCATTAAAATTTTACCTCTATATTAAATGGTTTAGGATGTAGAGGTATTTAAAGACAGACGAGTGAAATAGAGATTTTTTTTAAACGATAGATTTCGGTATGTGAAAGGTAAGATAGACTTAATTTTGCGGCTCTTTCTTAATAACGTACAATTTTTTTTAGTTAAAAACCGAAATTTTGCTATTGATACGCCACTGTGTAACAACTTATATCGAAAAGACTATTTTTTTTACCTTCATAAGTTTTACTAATATAACTCCTGAACGGTTGATGTTAGGGAAAAGATATTTTACTCAAAATTTAACTAAAACTTATTTACTATAACTTAATTTCAAAATTAACTCTGTAACTTAAATAATACCTGAGTTACAGTGTTTGAAAAAAAGCATTGCTAAAAAAATTAAATTGCCTCGGCTATTTTTGTTGAATAACTCCTGAACCGTGATATAGAGAAAAAGTTCAAGAGATTTAAATATAAGGTTAATAAATTTTCTATAACACAAGCGTAATAAAATAACTTTAAAAGTTATAGTAAGAAAGTTATGGATGATCAAAGTCAATATTTTGTGTAACCATTCGACGTTTGCTTATGAATTATATTCAATTATATTTGCCTAGTAAGCACCTCCGAGCCGGTGTAGTATGAAAATAAAGTACCTGCTCGCCATATACTAGTATGAAATATATCTAAACAAGCGTCGAATGGCTACACAAAATATTGACTTTGATCATCCATAACTTTCTAACTATAACTTTTAAAGTTATTTTATTACGCTTGTGATATAGAAAATTTATTTACCTTATATTTAAATCTCTTGAACTTTTTCTCTATATCACGGTTCAGGAGTTATTCTACAAAAATAGCCGAGGCAATTTAATTTTTTTAGTAATGCTTTTTTTCAAACACTGTAACTCACTTATTATTTAAGTTACAGAGTAAATTTTGAAATCAAGTTATAGTAAATTAATTTTAGTTATATTTTGAGTAAAATATCTTTTCCCTAACATCAACCGTTCAGGAGTTATATTAGTAAAACTGATGAAGGTAAAAAAAATAGTCTTTTCGATATAAGTTGTTACACAGTGGCGTATCAATAGCGAAATTTGGGTTTTTAACTAAAAAAAATATACGTTAATAAGACAGAGCCGCAAAATTAAGTCTTCCTTACCTTTCACATATTGTAATCCATCATTTAATAAATTTCTCTATTTCACTCGTCTCTCTTTATATACCTCTACATCCTAAACAATTTAATATAGAGGTAAAATTTTAATGCCAGTTTATAGATAATTAACCGGCCATTGAATCATATGTACTAAAATTTGCTGTAAGTAGCTTGGATTGGAAGATATTCAACAACGATTCAAGAAAAATAAGAAAATTGTCATATGTTGAGAAAAACATTACAATTTTAAATCGCTGTTTCTCAGTTATTTTTCAAAGTAGAGAGTAGTATTTATTCTCAGTAGACGAAGAATTTCATTTACTTTAATTCACAGGAGAACACAATTTGTCTAGAATGCTTCCTTTAGGAGTTATTAATGAAAAACTGAAAAAATTCAACTTTTTTTTTGTTTTTGGGACACCCTGTACTTAGCACAAGCGTAAAATTGGTGCAAACTTCAGGAAACCTTCTTTGCTTGTTAATGAAGAGATTAAAACAGTTTCCAGTTTTCCGACAATTATCTACGCTTTACCCCCTTTTTTAACGTTAAAACACCGGTCTAAAAATAAAACCTATTAATTCACAATTTTGAAAAAAAGAACATCGTTTCCGCCTCTCGAGTTTTTTGTTTTTTATTATCAAATTTCGACTCCTTTACATTGTAAAAATTTAGTATGACAGTAAGCTGGCAAATTATATTAAAAACTTTCTTATTTAGTATAGTTTTTAAAAAGGTACAAAACTGGACATAGGTCCCTTTCCAAAAAAATATATTCATGTTGTACTTCAAAAAAACCTCATTATAAAAAAAATCAAATGCAGGGTTATAGCTTCTTTATGTCCAATATTTGGATAAGTGATAGGGAATGAACAAATATGAAAATAAGTATTGTGAATGTATGTCGAAAAATCAACCGTTTTGGAGTTATAGCCTTTTGAAAATTGAGAAGTATGAAAATTTCTCATTTGGGTTTTTTGACAATAACTCACAAACTACTAACCCGATTTTGACAAAATAAACTAAAAATGGTAGTTAATCTTTTCCTTTCCGCACTGAATTTACACGAAATTCGATATAATACGAATGCATGTAGTTCGCACATACGAATATCTCCACATGTCACATGTATGTAGGTACATATAAGTATAGTGACATTAATTGGGACAACGATTTATTACAGCATCAGACTCATAATTTACATTGCACCACCCGCTCAATTTAGTTATTAATTTATTATACTGATGTTATAATACAAATTCTTTTGTGTTAATATACGGTAACTACTTTCTCATTGTAGCAAAGCAGTTTTTTAAAACAGCATTCACTGGTTACCCCATTATTGTGATTTACCGTGTTGGTGTAATAGGAGCAGTTTTCTTTTTATTTAAAAAAGGTTAGTAGGTACGTTAACACTTCTAAATCAAGATTTTTGTGTACTGCAAAAAGAAATTGCTATACATAATGTCTGTGTTCTGTAATCCCAGTCAGATAAATTCGTAAATATAATGATTTTTTCCACTGCTTACAATCCAGGGAAATTTTATGGCTAGATTTTCGAGATTGGATTTGTAAAATTACGTGCGTATATAATAATACTAGCTGAGTTACCCGTCCTTCGCAACGGCAATTGGGATGGGGAAGTAAATCGACAGTATGAACCGAAACACTATTATCCATCTGTTTTTAGCGGCTCTATACAATACAACCACCAACCCTACAATTTTCTATGCTTAGATTTTTTCTACGGTTGGTGCTAATAATAACAGTCTATGGTCTGTGACATAGTCTGTCAAATAACTATAATCTATGGTTAGAACATGACATTTAATACCGTATTCCAACATGTTCGTCTTGTTTTAGTTATATCCGTATTTAGATTTTACCTCATACTATATCTTAAAAAAAGTTTTTTTCAAAAAATGGCGACGTTAGGACCTAGAGCAGATCGGTACAAAAGTTTTTGCGTATTTTCACAGCAATCCATCGTAAAATGCGCGAGTTTTTGAATTACTTACAAAAAAACGACTTTGTTTTATATGGTATATATAGATAAAGTGTTTACACGTGTGATGTAAAAAAAGTCGTTATCTCTTATAATTTCCTCGTTCGAAAAGGGTTACGTGTGATAACGCTGTTGTTGTGAAAAAATGTCGTTTCACAATACTTAATGTTTTCCTACACAATGGATCTTGGAAACATTGATTTTATTAGAAACTGACAAAAGTAACACTGAACGTGAAAAATCGAGTAGGAAAACTTATTTACCCTATTAAAATAGAAAACCTTAAGTGGGTATACTGTACTCAAAGTTCTCTCTTGAACCTATATCTAGGTGTATGTTTAACATGTAGGTAATTTTAATTACACCTACTAACATAAATGTACAAAGTTTTAGTCACCTTCAGAGAAAATTTTGCGTATAATGTCAGTCAAGTCTTCCTCCGCCCTTTCTCGCTTTTCGCCGACGGTTGGTGGTAATACGAGTATACAATTAAATAAGTGGTCTACTATGATAAAAAAATAATTCTACAGAGGTTTCTGATGATTATTTAGATCGCAGGATGGAAACAAATTTTGTACCAATGTTTCCAGGTATTTTAACAACTTCTTGATTCCAGAGTGAGGTACCATTATTTGGGGTGAAACATTTATATCGCCAAACGTTACTTTTTTATACCACTAAAAAGGTCATTTTATCGAAGCGTTTTAACGGGTTGAATAAACATACAGTTAAGAAAATTGCTTTATTTTTTTGTATTATACACAAAAGAGTTGATCATTTAGTATGTACCTAAATCTCATATTTTTGTTATTTTTGTTAGACGTACCCTTGTTTGTAGGTTTTTTTGTAAGACTGGCCACTCTATCGTCGGAATTATTTCATCACGCCAATAAATAATTTTATACGTGTGTGAATATTTTTGGAAATACAATGATCTGACAAAATAATAGGTACATTTTACTATTTTCATCTCTCTGTGCCTAAATAGATCGTCAGAACTATAGTTCTACTTATGTTAATTCTTCTGTATTAACATGCAGCGGTTCCCAAATTCCGCATAAGGGTCACAGGGGTTTCGAGAGTAGAGCGTATTGTCGTAGTAAATGCTGAAATTTCATTCTTCACATTAAATACCCACGTGCAGTAAAGATTTTTAACTAAAAACATAGTTTTCCTTTTCAAATCGAACATAACATACAAACGTGTCATGGGAGTTAAAATGTATTTTTTGCCAATTTGCTTCTTTGCTGTCGAGATTGGGTTGAAAGTAGATCAATTAGGGTTCCGTAGCCAAAAAGAACTGTGGGAACCGCTGCTA
Organism: Ceraclea dissimilis; assembly: GCA_963576895.1. NCBI lineage: Eukaryota > Metazoa > Arthropoda > Insecta > Trichoptera > Leptoceridae > Ceraclea > Ceraclea dissimilis. The sequence continues at coordinate 7,047,126 of OY756360.1, forward strand.
TAATGAAATATCACACACTTCACCCTGAAGAGGGCATCAGCACTGATGCCGATAGTTAATATATTTCAAAAAATACAAACAGTGGAAAATCTCAAAGAAGGCACACGGCACAGCTATATGCATGGAATATTTACAAGAATATTCATAATATTAATATTAGACTTAATAATTATGTATATGTTGTGCATCTATAGGTATATTTTAATTAATATTTGTTAGCAGGTACAGGCCAAGTTATTTCCTATAGGAAACCTCATCAAGAGATTTATGCTGAAGCTTAATGTTTCGGTAACGTATGTTCCATTATTGGTACGGTACTATAATATCACATCTTTAGATATTAATATGTATTAATATTATAACCAACACAGTTCAAAAGGACCCATCGTTTTTATTCCCCTTTCGGTTGACCCTGCGTCCTGTACGACGTACGTATACCACGGTCAGGATAATTCATTACGGCGTGAATTTGCATAAAATTGATTACAGTTTTTTGTGTATCTCGTACCCGAGGGAATCCTTTTAACGTGACGCAAAATATCCTATCTATAGGGTAGGTACCTACAAAACAACTCTATTGTTTCGTCATTTCGGTTACCGTGAATTCGTTGCGTTGTCATCCTTTTTGCATGAATGTGACGGAAGCTAGGAGTGTGTGTGTAAGGATAGGGCTGTCTGGCGCTCTGTCCTCTCTGCCTACCCTGCAAGGGACGTGGCGTGAGGGTATAGATAGATAGATAGATAGATAGTCATCCTTTTTCCAGTACAAATTTCATCGTATGTTTACTGCGAGACATTTATAATGTCCAATTATCTTCGTAACTATATTTCTCCACACCTCTGTCTTCATGCTATAAAGATTTGTAATTCGTAATAGTCCGAGAGCCCGCTGCTTAATTTATGACGTATCTGTTTTTTGATCGAAATATGGTATAAACGATAGCTTACCAATAGGGTATTACATCGCACTAGGGTTGCCTATCAAAATCTTGCCGCAACCCCCCCTGCCCCCCCCGAAAAGGTCCCTCTTCGCGGTTTTTCGCATTTTATAGGAATATGGTAAGAGATAGGAGAAAGTAGTCAATGACAAAAATAATCCTTGCTAAATTATCTACAAAAAACGTTAAGTAATTTTTTCCATAGGACTAGTAGTTTACCCGTAATGGCCGGTCAAAAAACAGGATATTTTTTGAAAAAATAAAAAAAAAAGTTTGATTTTTTTTCTTTCACATTCTTCCACCCATTATTACTAACATTTTATGGAAAAAAAAAATTGTCCTGCGGCGCTATATCACTGGTTATTTTATTAAAAACTAAATTTTAAGAATTTTTGTCACTGAGTTTTATTGCAATAACTCCAAAATTATTAGATGTATGAACATAAGTTATAGCTCGTTTTGTAGCTAAGACTATGGTAATTAATTCGTTCTCTGACTATTTTCCTGTAGCTCTTATCAATTTTCAACCAATTTAGTTTAAATACATTTTTTTAGTATTTTAAATGAATTTCGGTTTTGGACCGGCCATTGCGGGTAAACTGCTAGTTCTACGAAAAAATTGACTTAACATTTTTTGTAGTGAATTTAGCAAGGATTATTTTTGTCATTGACTACTTTCTCCTATCTCTTACCATATTCCTATAAAATGCGAAAAACCGCGAAGAGGGACCTTTTCGGGGGGGGGCAGGGGGGGTTGCGGCAAGATTTTGATAGGCAACCCTAGTGCGATGTAATACCCTATTGGTAAGCTATCATTTATACCACATTTCGAACAAAAAACAGATAAGTCATAAATTAAGCAGCGGGCTCTTGGACTATAACGAACGTTGTTCACGTTCTACAAATCGTAGCAAAATAGTCTTCTGGTAGAATTCATCTTCTGTGACCTTTGAATAATGTTGTATGTGGTTAGTTAGTAGAATATGAGGTGGTCGGTAGCCTGATTGGTAACGCGCTGGACTGTTAATCCAGTGGGCGCGGGTTCAATCCCCGACTTACTCCACTTCACAACACAAGCTTTTTCAAGCTTTCTGTGAAGTATACAAACATGTATTTGGGTTTATTTCGATAAACCCAGATTCATTTTTTAAATTTAAAAAAATGTATTTGTATTACCTTACGCTACGACCCTGTAGCGTTATAAACCCAAAAATCAAAGGCATCCTGTGTATTGTAGTAGGTACCATATACATACATATAAACGTTGTTGTATGTATCTAGTCTGAATACTATTCCTATAAGTATATAGATATTCCCAAAGAGCGTTATCCATTAGTAATATAAATGGACCTATCTGAATATCACGACTCTGTGTATCACCAACTACTAGGGAGTTGTCGCGGATTTAAAATACATTAAAAGTTGACATCTCTGGTGATGGATACTGATTTACATACTTAACATGTTTTTATAGGACAGATACTATTTTTTGTTTCACGTGTAGGTACCGTTTTTTTTTATTTACCTATATTTTCCTTTACTGAAATCACCATGCCTTTAGTGCGGTTCGAGTTGTCAAAAGTGGTGGAAGCAAACGGTGTGATTCACTCTAAATAAAAGAACACTAATCAACTACACTCTAAGAAATGATTCACCAGAATTCTTGTTGTTATAGTGATATTCCTGCTATATTCGGGACCGTAAGAATTTCTCGTTGATTCTGCAGGAAAGCTTACCGCTGATTTAACAGGAAAGTATTCCTCTTAACCCGCAGGATTATACCAATATTTCTCTATTGCTACACTGTCGTAACGACATTCTTTCCTGTTGATCTTTAGGTTTATACTGATATTTCTCAATTACTGCGCTGTCATAACAACATTCTTTCCTGTTAAATTTGCAGGTTAGGACTGATATTTCTCAATTGCGGCGCTGTCATAACAACATTCTTTCCTTTTAAATCTGCAGGTTTATAGTGATATTTCTCAATTATTATACTATCATCTCTACGTTCTTTCCCAGAAATTCGGCATTGTTGGCCTAACATTTCCTTAGTATTACAAATGTTAATTATACATTAGGTATTTACAATAAAATTTATTATTCCATATAAAAACTTGTAGGTATTGCAAATGGGATTATCAGAGCACACGTTACAAGTATTTCTATGGAAATAAATATATTTTACAGCAAAAAAGAATTATTAACACACAAATACATAAGAGAAATATAATAGTAGTAATGAGATTATTTGAGGATAAGATGATATATCCTAACTATAATTATTTTTGCACCCAGGTGCTTTATGGATATAGGTACATATATTTACTTGCCTACTTGAATTAATCAGACAAGAAAATGTAACCGTTAGATAATATTATCATCTAGTCCCAAATGGTAGGTATAATAATGAATATGGTCAAGGTAAATAACAGAAAGAAACATGGTTTACAATGTATATTTAATAATGGAAAGAAATATAGTTTATAATTTATTATTACTTTATAAATAAGCAATTAGGTACAATATTCATGCTGGAAAAGGTACATAATTTTTCACAGTAGGTATATGATAAAACCTCACAAAAATCACATTATTTAATTAGGTACAACATGCCGTTTTCCCATTATATCAAAAAACATTCCCCACTTCGTCAAAAGATTCGCAGTAGTCGCGTCCATTTTTATAGTCAACTTTATTTTAATTAGCACAGTAAGTAGGTATATGAATACACACGATAGTTATTACAAATTAATTATTAAGAATTGTCCAAACAATGCTTTAAATAAATTCACCACAGCGAGAGTATTGTAAAAAGTGTGTTAGACAAGATAGATTGCGTCATAATGCACTCTCTGCGTATACGCGTCTGTAGACGCATGCGCATATGTCGTTGAGTTTTAACAGGAATAATCCCGTGTTTTCCACGAGAATAATGTTATTATGCGTTTCGCGTCATAATATTTTGTAATGAATCCTGATAACTTAGCATTAAGTCTGCATTTTCGTTTAAACTCATTATGTTAAGTTAACAGCATATTAGCTTTGGATTAGCATTAGCTATTAATGTTATTTTTGTATGATATTCTTGCATTTATAAACGTTTGGACCTTTATATTATCTTTTTGGGGAATATTACTGTTAAATTGAAGTGACGAGTCATTATAAATTAAACAGAAATCGTGTAATGTCGTACATTACGGGAAAATACTGTTAGGAATACAATATATCGTGTTAATATGTACGTAGAGATTTTATAATTTGTTAGTATGAATTCTGCTTTTTGGAAATAATAGTTATTAATGTAATTTTAACAGGAAACCCTAATAAATAGACATCGACATGACATAAAACTGTTGTTTTTAAAGTAATTCCCCATACATTATGATTTTACGTAATTCGAATCTACGGGCTTACTCATATATTAGCAAAACTGTAGTTAAATGCTGCGGGGAAGACCACTATTTCGACGTTATTCTAGGATTTTCTACCAAACAACTGATACATTAACAAGAATCAAAAATATGATTTCTTTCAGTGTATATGATGATAAAACAATCGATCGAATGATCGAACGAATCAACTAACATAAAACACACCCTAATTGTTTTAACGTAAAATGCTTCATACCAACATAGTATTGCATTTCATGGCATATTCATATTAAAAATTGATGTGTTTAGGTATTGTTAAAAATAATTGTGTGGTAGGTATAACTTTGTGTAATAAGGTTATCTCGTGTAAAACTGATTTCTGGACATTGGCGATTATTTTCTATCCAACCTTACTGAATATTATGGTGATATATGTAGGTGTACAAGACATACCTACATACTATAGTAAATAACTAAGTACATAACATCCAACAGATGTTTAGACCCGCGAGATAATTTAGAGTCCATTACTTACTTAGTATAGGTGCCTACTGGTACATGTACGTTGTATATACAACTCCTTTCTGTCATGAATTAACGATGATGATTCGGCCATTTATATCGACATGTTATAATTGAGACTATAACCCCGCTTTCTGCCCCTAATGGTATATTTACTACTATTACCACTCATATATAAATAATACTTATAATATGTCTATACTATTATTGTATCGGGGGTTGTTTTAAATTTTAATCATTCCGATAGTATTCCTATCTGTTTAGGTAGAGTGGGTCTGGGTATGCTGTGGACCAATAATACATTAATACTATTACTAATTTAGGTCCGTCTTGCGTCTAACCGCTAAAGTAGCGTATCTTGGGCCATTATATTTTGCAAAATTAATTTTATCTATTTGATTTACAAAGTTGAAAGTCTTTCACAAAAAGTAGAAAAACAGGTATTTTTAAATACAATTTATTTATACCGGCATTTATGGCGTATAAATGTTTGTGTGGTCTGTAATAAAAATCAAAGGACTGTATTAAAACATCTATCTTTGCCTTGCGCTGTGGGAAGAGACGAAACTCTGGGATTCGTTTTACACAAGCCACGAGCGTTTTTGAGAATCTATAGCCCTTACTTTTCTTGTTTCACATTTTCGCACCCATGTAAATTTTCTTTGTTATTCCTTTACCGCGTTATCGTCTTCGCGTGACCTACCACCTTGTTTATCTGCTTTCATTCTGGTCACAGCATCCTTCATTTCATTTCAATTTCTGAGTTCAAACTTGGTTGGACATATGAAATAATAACTCTTTTAAAACAACACACTACTTATAACATTTTACTCATTCTGTAGGATTGAGTGTAATAAATACAATATTATTTATTAATTTATTTATTTATTCATATACGGCCATAAGCCATTAACAAAAAACAGACAATAGATCAATATCATTATAATACAACAATACCAACAGTACAATCGATTTCAAACAATATTATTATTAATTCTTTATTACTTAAATCGTTCCAAAATGGAGGGCATCACGAGAGTTAATTAGATAGATAGTTAGGCACCTATTAGTTGTATAGATAACATAATATTAAGCTATGTCCTATATTCCTAATGCTTTGACGTACCCGGTACCTAGTAAATTATATTACGTAGATACTGCGCCCGGTCAAAGCCTTACCAGACAATAATTTGTATAAATGGCCCATATCCCATTCATTGATCGTGGAATGGAGATAATATTGTGTTTGACACTTCGTGATAGATGAACCAGCTGTATTAGATGTTCTCTCTACTCTACATGTATTTCATCTGAAAGGGAAACTGAGTGTTATAGCAGTTATACAGTACTTTCATATAATATATAAACATTTAGTATCTCACCATCTTCATTGATATAGAATTGCGTATGACGTCACGTAGACTTCTATCAATATTTTTCGGTTAAAGCAATAATTCAAAAAACCTTAACAGAACGAGAAATAGAAAAAAAAATACTAGATTATGAGAATATAGTTTCCCACGGTACGTGATATTCCATACAGATGCAGAATTTTCTATACGTTGCTCTAAGCAAATTCTAAGTCAGTCCGCAATCTGTGTCACGGACCGTGGAAAGCTACCTTTACAAAGTTATGTTTGTGTTTGTCTACAAAACATTTTTCGTTATTTATTTATTATATTATATAAATACTGGTGTTTTGATCATTTCCTTTTCTATCTATACATTCTATACTCATCGCTTTGTTCAGCAGAGTAAATATCCCAATGAAATAGAATAAACTTTTCTCTAACTTACCTAGTAATATATCACAATCATATGAAATTAATGTTATTGTAGGGATGGGTGTTAGATTGTGGAATTAACATTGTTTCAATGGGGGTACCTACTACCCTTTGCTATAAAACTCAGGGAGCTTCTATACATTAGTACAAACTAGTACACACAATTCTCCACCGCTACTGCAGCTTCGAGGGGATAAACCGTCCATTTGCATATCTCTTGTACCTTGTACTATACAAAATCTATAAGTTGGTATCCAAGGTGGCTATGTACTTTATTAAAAAGATTTGGGAACACTGTTATATTACTTACATGCCCAAATGTTTTCAAGAGAAAACTTTTTTGTAGCACTGAACTTGTTTTATACAGGGTGTCCCGTTAATCAACGTCATCCCGTGGAGCGGTGATAGACCAGCTCATAACCTATCAGAAAATTAAAATATGACCTTAGTTAAAATCGCTCATTCTCGAGATATCGGCACTTTTTTGTTTTTCGTGAAATTCGACACCTTCGATCAGTTTTTCGATAGCCACGGTCACAAAATTCAATATTATGGGATTAAAATTTATGATTCGTAATCCTGAATAATTCAGCTATTTGAGTGTAGTCCAAAATAAAACCTATTAATTCACAATTTTGAAAAAAAGAACATCGTTTCCACTTCTCGAGTTTTTTGTTTTTTATTAGCAAATTTCGACTCCTTTACACTGTAAAAAATTAGTATGACATGAAGCTGGCAAATTATATTAAAAACTTCCTTATTTAGTGTAGTTTTTAAAAAGGTACCAAACTGGACATAGTTCCCTTTATAAAAAAAGATATTCCTGTTTTACTTCAAAAGGACCTCATTTCAAAAAAACATTAAATGCAGGGTTGTAGCTTCCTTATGTCCAATATTTGGACAAGTAATAGAGGATGAAAAAATATGAAAAAAAGTTTAAAAAGTGTGTGTCGAAAAATCAACCGTTTTGGAGTTATGGTCTTTTGAAAATTGAGGAGTATGAAAATTTCTCATTTGGGTTTTTTGACTATAACTCATAAACCACCAACTCGATTTTGACGAAATAAACTAAAAATCATAGTCAATAAAATAGGCTTTCAATAAAGATCTTAATTTGTGGCCTTTTCCTTAAAATCTATTGAAAATTCTGTAAAATAATATCATTATTTCACAAAAATACATGTTTCTTAACAGAAGTTTCACAAAATTTTGAAGAAAAGGCCACAAATTAGGAACTTTATCGTAAGCCTACATTATTTACAATGATTTTTAATTTATTTTGTCAAAATCGAGTTGGTGGTTTATGAGTTATAGTCAAAAAACCCAAATGAGAAATTTTCATACTCCTCAATTTTCAAAAGACCATAACTCCAAAACGGTTGATTTTTCGACATACACTTTTTAAACTTTTTTTCATATTTTTTCATCCTCTTATCACTTGTCCAAATATTGGACATAAGGAAGCTACAACCCTGCATTTATTTTTTTTGGAAATGAGGTCCTTTTGAAGTAAAACAGGAATATCTTTTTTTGTAAAGGGAACTATATCCAGTTTTGTACCTTTTTAAAAACTACTCTAAATAAGGAAGTTTTTAATATAATTTGCTAGCTTCATATCATACTAAATTTTTACAGTGTAAAGGAGTCGAAATTTGCTAATAAAAAACAAAAAACTCGAGAAGCGGAAACGATGTTCTTTTTTTCAAAATTGTGAATTAATAGGTTTTATTTTGGACTACAATCAAATAGCTGAATTATTCGGGATTACGAATCATAAATTTTAATCCCATAATATTGAATTTTGTGACCGTGGCGATCGAAAAACTGATCGAAGGTGTCGAATTTCACGAAAAACAAAAAACTGCCGATATCTCGAGAATGAGCGATTTTTACTAAGGTCATATTTCGATTTTCTGGTAGGTTATGAGCTGGTCTATCACCCCTCCACGGGATGACGTTGATTAACGGGACACCCTGTATATTGTACATATGTAATAAATTTTCTCTACCAGAATTATTCTTAGGTAAGAATTTTGATTAAATAGTAAACATTTGCATCAATGCGACTTATTTTGGCAGTTTCCAAAAAATATAAATTCTAGGTAGGTAAGTGACTACCTAACATTGAATTTGTGTTTCAGTCACCCTTTAAATAGTCATTTTTTCTATAAACCACTTAACTGTACATATAATTGGACACTATAGGAAGGGTTAGTTATAATATGGTTGGCGCACTTCGTTGAGGCGGCGGTCTCTCAAGCGAGAGGTGCCAGGTTCAAACCCCGGCGCTGGCGATGTATTCCACACTAAACGATACAGGCATATTGTATATGTACGTAAGCCCAGATCCTTTTATTAAAAAAATAATAAAAATTGCATTGAAAGTAATCCTTACAGTTTTCACTCATTTTACCAATCAACCGTATCCTTTTACCGCTAGAGGTACGCTGATATACTAAAGTATAGGTATAGTTACTCATATTGTGCATACATACGTATTGAAGTGATTGTGGTACGTAGTTGATGTTGACAAATACATTCACTTACGAGGCGTAAAGAATTTTTAAATTGATATGAAAAAAACATTGGGGGGACGATAATTCAATATCTTGTGTTGTAAAATGTTACGTGGCGTCAATGTAGAATGTCTAATCTCCCGGGGGAGTTCTTTGAATCAAAAGGCGTATCAAATATGGTAACGTGTATTAATGGTGTAACCAAATACCGTCACAAGAAACAGTCATGAGATCTTAAAATGAAATGTTGGAAGGTTAACAAACTGATGGTTCTTTTTATTATAACACTAGGTAGTAGTGTCCGACCGAAACTGGTTTTTATGACCGAAACCGAAACCGAAACCGAATTTCGGCAACGGTCTCAGTTTCGGCCGAAACCGAAACCGAAACCGAAACTTTCTTACAAGAACATGTTTTGAGGGAAAAATAAAGAAAACGTTATTATAATCAGTCAGACTTTACTTTTTTACTTTTAAATCACATAACTATGCAGTCTTCGATATTTTCACTTATTGATAATCAACATAACAACCCCTTTTTTAAGAAAATATTATTGATTGCGCCTTAAAAATACTTAAAATAGGTGAGGTGTTTATTTGAGTAGGTAGATTCATCCTTTGAATATTATTCTTTTTTTTTTTCAATATTAAACATAAAATTACTTATTTAAGTTGTTACCTAACATCACAATACGTATATGTACTTTAATATTTGAATTATTAACAAAACAAAATAAATCACTTGTATCTTAAGAACAAATTAACAATAATTAATAAACTTAATTCGTCATTTTGTATGACACTTCTTCAGTAAGAAAAAACAAAAACCAAACGACTTAATTACGAGTATAATCAAAAAGGGATCCACTAGACAAAGGTACAAACTAAATATTCTGCTAACATCTTACTAGCCTATTGTGTACCGGTGAGCAGATATTTATCTTGTAAAAACCCCCTATTTCGTGAAAACCCCTCTTAAACTTGATTCTACTATAATCTATGCATTAGTTTGTTGTTATATTGAATTATTTTTTATGTTTGCTACCTATTCTTATGAATGTATATGGTATAGCCTATATCACGTAATAAAACTTACCAAATTCAAAATAAATCCCACGACACAAACAAAACGTCACAAACACAAACAAAACAAAACGACCTGCAAACGCTTGCCAGTCGCGACATGAATACACTTCATCGCGTCACAACGCGCCGAACATGACCGATCACAGCGCGAAAACTCCCGAATGCAGTTTCGGTTTCGGTCGTAGTTTCGGCAGGTTTGCCACCGAAACCGAAACTAAACCGAAACTCGTTTTTTTGCCGAAACTCGACCGAAACCGAAACCGAAACCGAACATTCGGTCGGACACTACTAGGTAGGTACTGTGTATTATAAATTTAGGGAGGATATATGAAGATCAGTTTGACAGTACTATCATCATTCACTTTTAACATACAGTACCATCATCGCATAGGCAAACTCAAATTAGTTAATGCTCGTCACTCCCGAGTTTTTTTTTTATTAAGATTGCCGACTAAATTTTACCTGATACTCGCGTATAAACAACGATAAAAAGTTTTCCTACCATTATTATTACGAGGTGATATTTCACATATTCACAAGTCACATCAGTGTACTAGCTTGAAAACGCTAGGCACGTTAATTATCATGTAAGGCCTCTTCCATTCCTTTCCAAGTCAAACGTTCATGGTCTCCTTGCATCCAATTGCCTTACTGATTGAAAATGTTTTGTGAAAAGTTGCTACAAAAATGTACCACTCTACGTTAAAACGGAAACTTGCATGAAATATTGTAATTCAATATGAAACGAGTATATTATAAGCATCGGGCACAAGTATTACGTCCCGTCACTTCAAGAGCAGCTGTTACCTAGCAACTTATATCTAAGTATAATAGTAAAGTAGGTAACTATTCCTACCACCAGTCAAGTATAAATCCAAATAATTACATCGATAATTGAATTTAGTGCTTGGTAATATGATCCGAATTGATAACAATGCTGTGTGTATAGTGTAGGGCCCTCTGATGTTAGTGAATGTCTGCAAAACTGTCGATTCATCATCTTAGTATTATTATTAATTCAATAGGTTGTACCCTGTACTAGTCCCTACGAGTAATTAAACTAATAAAATTATTTTATACGTTTAATTAAAACATGATGTTTGAAAACACAGTAGGTATTATACCTATTAGTGACTTATATCAATCAAACAACACTAAAAGTAGGTATGTTCCTTTTGAAGATCCTATAACTACCTACATATGTAGATATTATATTTTATTCAACTTTGCCCATAGCTACGTTTGGTGGTGGCTTTTAAAAGTCCCTATATTAGAGATTATGCCCAAAAATTCCAACAAATTGGAAGAACTTTTATTGAAAGAGTTGACGAGTACGAGGTTGCAAACTAGAAACTCGGAATATGATGAAGTGACATTTATTGTAATATAATCTGTTTATTAATTGTGATAAAGGCTCAATATGAGATTATTTCTCCGTTAGAAAAGAATCTTGAAGGTGGTAATAAAATATGACAACTACCTTCGGGGCTGTTTTTTTTTTTTAATTCTAAATCTATAATTTGGAGTTTCTTTTTATATCTTTATCATCGTTATGAGCTCGACAGCCCTTGGGTGGGCTTTGGCTGAATCCAGGAGTCTCCTCCATCCTTGTTTTGTCTGTTGCCTTCGTCTTTCAATTCTGTATCTGCAGTGTGGATGTATCAGTATCTTTTTATATGGATACATATAACTACAACTCTCTACCAAGCATGTTTTGATGTTAGAAATTTCTAATCTATTACGCATTGCAAATCATATATGCTCGCCAAATAATACTAATTTCTATATTACAATCATTTCAGTCAGAAAAATCGATAACGACTGTGTCATTCAGTATCACTATATTTACTCGTACATGTCCCTATAAATAAAAACACAAGATACGTATCAAACAGTTTTCATCCAATCTGAAACTAAATTACTATTGAAAATGGATGAAATACCATCGTGGAAATTTTACATATACCTATATAGTACAGGCGCTGGAAGCATTTTTGTATGAACAATATGAGGACCGAGTTCCATCAATTGATTATTGTTGGGGATAGGTCAAAGATAAAGGAATCGGATGTTGCCGGCCCATACTTTGGTCCAATTTTTTTTTACACCCCCTCAAAGGTAGGCGATGGGGTGCATTCTATGAAGTCATATTAATGACTATTTCAGTTTTAATTTTAATATTTTTGTAATGGAAAAGTGAAGTTGGGTCCTCTAGTGAAATAAAAATATAAAAATAAAAAAAGTGTTAAAAGGCTTTGCTGTTAATAAAACAATACAAAGAAAAAATTATGGTTTTCGGTCTTCCATCATTCACATGTCCTAATTGAGGATGCAAAAGACGAGGACCGGCAATTATGCACGAATTCTTTTTCCTGGGACTTCAAACAATGAAAAAAGCTATGTTGCCGGGAACTGCAGTGGTCCCCTCTAGTCCCTTCCCCTCCCTTCTTCATCCCCTATGGTAATTGTATACAAATAAGTCGTTTTTATAGAGACGCAATATTCAGGTGGTCGTGAAATTTTGGTATGTTGTATAGGGCGATGCGATAGTGAATAATACAGTTTTGCAATATTTTCCTCCCGCCGCCCCCTTCGCCACCCTTAAAAAACCTTTACAAATCGCATTGTTTTATATTATGCTATGTATCTCCGTTGTTTCGCATTTTTGGCCAAAATAATTATTTGCTCATTTGTTAAGCATAAAATATCCTAAAAATTGTTTCTAAAAAAATTTGCTCTAAAGTAAATAGCAGCGGAACTGTCAAGCTCCAAAGCTGAAAAAAAATAGTTTTTTTTCCATTTAGAATTTCTTATCTTTTTACGCTATGATAACTTCGTTATGGTTCGTTTTAGCTCGAAAGTCCTCATAATTAATCTTATAGAGAATTTAATTTTCTTTAAAATTCATGTACTAAGGTCCATATTCCGCTGAAAATGACGGAGTAGGGGTAGATTAAAGAAAAAACGAAAGAGTGATTTTTTCATTCCTCCATACATGTTCGAACATTCTTCATACATTTTCAAAGAACGTTCGAAAATGTATGGAATTAGTTTATGAAATTAGAAAATGTATGAAATCATTATTTCGTTTTTTCTTAAATTTGCCCCTACTCCGTCATTTTCAGCGGAATATAGACCTTAGTACATGAATTTTAAAGAAAATTAAATTCTCTGTAAGATTAATTATTAGGACTTTCGAGCTTAAACGAACCATAACGAAGTTATCATAGCGTAAAAAGATAAGAAATTCTAAATGGAAAAAATACTATTTTTTTTCAGCTTTGGAGCTTGACAGTTCCGCTGCTATTTACTTTAGAGCAAATTTTTTTAGAAACAAGTTTTAGGATATTTTATGCTTAACAAATGAGCAAATAATTATTTTGGCCAAAAATGCGAAACAACGGAGATACATAGCATAATATAAAACAATGCGATTTGTAAAGGTTTTTTAAGGGTGGCGAAGGGGGCGGCGGGAGGAAAATATTGCAAAACTGTATTATTCACTATCGTATCGCCCTATACAACATACCAAAATTTCACGACCACCTGAATATTGCGTCTCTATAAAAACGACTTATTTGTATACAATTACCATAGGGGATGAAGAAGGGAGGGGAAGGGACTAGAGGGGACCACTGCAGTTTCCGGCAACATGGCTTTTTTCATTGTTTGAAGTCCCAGGAAAAAGAATTCGTGCATAATTGCCGGTCCTCGTCTTTTGCATCCTCAATTAGGACATGTGAATGATGGAAGACCGAAAACCATAATTTTTTCTTTGTATTGTTTTATTAACAGCAAAGCCTTTTAACACTTTTTTTATTTTTATATTTTTATTTCACTAGAGGACCCAACTTCACTTTTCCATTACAAAAATATTAAAATTAAAACTGAAATAGTCATTAATATGACTTCATAGAATGCACCCCATCGCCTACCTTTGAGGGGGTGTAAAAAAAAATTGGACCAAAGTATGGGCCGGCAACATCCGATTCCTTTATCTTTGACCTATCCCCAACAATAATCAATTGATGGAACTCGGTCCTCATATTGTTCATACAAAAATGCTTCCAGCGCCTGTAATAATTTTGCATAAGGTTTTGAAACATTTGAAACATCAAAGCATATCAATGTGATTCATCCGTAGCCATATAATTCCCGACTGACATTCAATATTTTCAACGTTATGCTCTTGATAGTACCTACCTAAAGTGGTTTCCAGTTGTGACAACTATGTGCAAAGCAGTACAAATTACTAGAGGTCTATCGGTGCGTTTCCAATCAGTACGACAATGGACAGAGAGATGATACTGTAAAGTGTAACTATATATACCTCTTATAGATATATGAATACAAATATTTAAGCGTGCTATGAACTGCTAGAGTATTATAATACACGGTGTAACACAACCGGTGGATCAACCGAAACAGGATGATAGAGGACCTCAATACCTATCGATTTAACCCCCATGTATGTTCAGCGATTTTTTGTAGTTTTCGAGTTATGAATGTTTTTCTTATTTTTTTTCCAAACCCCGACTTGCAAGACGTTATTGGTCACAGAGACGCCAATTATTAAGATACATACTTGATTTTTTTTTTCTAGAATAAGTGAATAGTGTGCCTTCCAGATACAAAAAGAATTATGGGCCTACCTGATACCATAACCCTATAAAAAAATATTGAATCTCAAAATTAGTCACAATTGAACATTTTAATAAATGTTTGAGGACGATTTAAAAGAAATAATCATAGAATAAATTTTTTTTTTTATTTTTTTCAAAAACTTGCGAATTTTATAAAGTATAAATTTCATTGAGCTATCTTTACAGGTTCATACCTAAAAATTGATCCAAAACCGTTAGGGCGGTAACTCACGAAAATAAATTTTGATGATTCTCCATACTAAATGTATGAGAAGATAATTTCCCTAAAAAATTATAAATTTATACCTACTATTTTCATCTACGCATTAGATTTCGACTACAAGATAAAAAAATCGAGTATGAAAATAGTAGGTATAAATTTATGATTTTTTAGGGAAATTATCTTCTCATACATTTAGTATGGAGAATCATCAAAATTTATTTTCGTGAGTTACCGCCCTAACGGCTTTGGATCAATTTTTAGGTATGAACCTGTAAAGATAGCTCAATGAAATTTATACTTTATAAAATTGGCAAGTTTTTGAAAAAAATCCAAAAAAAATTTATTCTATGATTATTTCTTTTAAATCGTCCTCAAACATTTATTAAAATTTTCAATTGTGCCTAATTTTGAGATTCAATATTTTTTTATAGGGTTATGGTATCAGGTAGGCCCATAATTCTTTTTGTATCTGGAAGGCACACTATTCACTTATTCTAGAAAAAAAAATCAAGTACGTATCTTAATAATTGGCGTCTCTGTGACCAATAACGTCTTGCAAGTCGGGCTTTGGAAAAAAAATAAGAAAAACATTCATAACTCGAAAACTACAAAAAATCGCTGAACATACATGGGGGTTAAATCGATAGGTATTGAGGTCCTCTATCATCCTGCTTCGGTTGATCCACCGGTTGTGTTACACCGTGTATACACGGTGTAACACAACTAACAGATAACAGATTTCGACTACCAGATTAAAAAATCGAGTATGAAAGTAGCAGGTATAAATTGATGAATTTTTTTGGGTAATTTTCTCCTCATACATTTTGTATAGAGATTCATTAAAATTTGTTTTCGTGAGTTACCGCCCTTCTTGCTTTGGAACAGTTTTTAGGTATGATCCTATAAAGATAGCCCAATGAAATTCACAGAGTACATAGATTATAAAATTGGCAAGTTTTTGAAAAAAAATAAAAAAAAAAATATTCTGTGATTATTTTTTTTCAATCGTCTTCAAACATTTATTGAAATTTTAAGTTGTGACTAATTTTTAGATTTAATATTTTTTTAAGGCGTGATGGTATTAGGTTGACCCAAAATTCTTTTTTTATCTGCAATGTACACTATTCACCTATTCTAGAAAAAAAAATTAATTATGTATCTTAATAATTGGCGTCTCTGTGACTAATAACATCTTGCAAGTCGGGGTTTGGCGAAAAAATACTAAAAATATTCATAACTCGAAAACTACAAAAAATCGCTGAACATACATGGGGGTTAAATCGATAGGTATTGAGGTCCTCTATCATCCTGCTTCGGTTGATCCACCGGTTGTGTTACACCGTGTATGTGCATAAATGCACGTCTGAACTCAAGCTAACCTATGTATGTAATTTCTAATATCAGTGCCTATTGTATTGTATTCAATACGGATTGTTACGTCACTACATTAAGAGTATGTATACCGACATTTCAAAATTTTCTACAAGTGGGAGACCTTATATCTCGACAACCGTTACTAAATATGCTTTGAAACAAAATAGGGTAGATACATTGAACATTTATCTTGTACCTATAGATTTCTCAAAAAAAATTTGAAAAACCCCTCTGATCTTTTTTCCGAAAGACGAAAACTCGTTTCAAAAAAAATAGTTTCCCGAAAGACGAAAATATTTTTTTTACTGATAATATGCATTTAAATCTAGGGAGTAACCGTAAAAGTTTTTTGATAGGCGCAAAATCAAGTCCAAAAATGGAAAAAACGCTATTTTTACCATTTTATCATGCGATTGTTCACGCGATTTTGAACCTTATTGCCGTGGGAAATGACTGTGATGTCAATCTTGGTGGCAAGCCCTTAAGGAATGCATCGCATGTTACACTTATACCATATCAAGTGCACTATATAGTAACAGGTACAATGCATTTCGCCTTAGAAGTCCCCTGGTGCAAACTTGGTTTAGTGTTGCTTGATGTGATTATAAGATATGGTTATATTTTTTCGCTAGGTACTTAAAATTATATTTTAGAACTGTTGTTTACGAAAAATTGCCAATTTTCGAATTATTAGAATAAACTGGCAACAATTTTTCTAATTTGTGATGGCGGTTTAAAAGGATTATCGGAGTATTTTTTTTCTTTTTCCAACTCGCAAAACTATCCTGCCTTTAAAATGATTTCTCTAGCGCCTATTTGTAATATTTTCGGCATTGTAGGTTACTTGTAAAATATACAATGTGAGAATATTGGGAACCTTTGACAGCTCTTACGACAAGATTCGACAATCAGGGCTACCAACAATACAATCTAAACTCCACTTGCAGGTAACGTCAGAACGGTGGACAAGACGGATGGTACAGATAATAGGTAAGTGCATCTGAAAGTACCGTCGACAGATGTACCAACTTATTTCAAAAATCAACACACACCAGTACATAATCACTTATTTTTATAGTAAGACGATAATATTATACCTACGATCCTTAAAATGGACGGGTTTTTTATTCGTAGCTATCTCATTATACCTATTTTCGTACGTTTATTATGTAAATTTATAGAGAAATATAAAGTACTTTGCCAGTATTCCTATTAATGTCTAAATGTTAGCTTTGGAGAGTTTCTTATCGCGCTATCTTTTCCAGTAGGCAACTCAAACTTTCAAATTACTAGTGTGTAGCAACTGAAGAACTTACTTATTTGACTCTAAGTAGTTGCGATTAATTATTTATTCAAATTGAACATCCATTTATATTTATATCCCCAAGTATGAAATCCCGTCGTATTGAGAATTGAGGAATGTAAAAATGCTCTTACTGAATCGTTAATTACCTATTTTTAAATTAACATACATTTTATTTATTTATTTATTCACAAATAAAATATACACAGTACAATATCAACGAGATTGCCCAACTAGGTATAACCTGTATTTGGGTCAGTCACACCTGTTTCTTTTCTATTATTTTATACTAGCTGAGTAACCCGTGCTTCGCTACGGCAAGATCTTTTGTTCAGATAGCGGATTGTGGGATCCAAAACATGTTCATCCATCTGTCAGTCAAAGCAGAGTTTTAGTGGTTCCACATCATGAGCCTTTTTGCATCCACACATTCAGGCTTTGAAACCCGCTCAGATCTGTTTAAGTTCTAAGATCATTGGCATATCTGTAACCTTTGTCCGATTTCCAATTTTAATGTTAGGTATAAAATTTCGTAACCCTTAAATGGGCCCAAGTAAACTACATCATGCATGTATGGGTAATAAGCTGAGGGGAATATAAATGATGTAGTAAGTTCATTTATCTATTTTTTATTTTTTTTCATATATAAAAATGTCGTGGGAAATTATTTCCTTGTGCCCTTATAAAACAAATATACAAAACATAATGTGAGAAATATATTCCTCTTGCTCTTATAATTTAATTTGAAATATCTTATAAATTATAAACGAAGTAATACTACCAAAAGAATTATCAAAAAAAAATAAACAATTACATATGAAAATTTTCAAAACATGGTGTGACACATGCGGCACCTTGCAAGTTTTGCACATATATTTAGAGCGTCGTTCTTCTTCTGCAAAGCTGCAAAAACAACATCAAACGCCAGCATGTGGCATCCAACATTTTGTAACCGAATCCCATCTGGAACCCCAAAATTTCCACCTTTTTTGGCTTTAAAAACGGGTGCTGACTTCTTAACGTAACTGGGTATAGGAGGTTTATCGGGTTGTTCATTTGACACCAAGTTCACGTCTTCTACTCCATCTGCAGTGTCGATGGTTCACTCTTATTATCTTCTCCATTAGACGTCCCTCTAGATGGATTCAAATTGCTTTCTGAAATATAGTAAGAAATAAATCAACGAAATATACTTCATAATATAATAATTATTAAATGTTAATATCATATGAGTAATCTGGGTTGATAGTATAATTTTCAATTATGGGTACATAAAGAGTAAAAGGAAACTTGATTGTGTAAGACATAACGGAAGCAAAGAGTGTATGTAAGGATTGAACAGTGTTACTACAGAGAGAACTCTCTGTCCACCAGCAAGGGACGTGGCATGAGGGTATAGATATTGATACATCCCTGTCTCTCTAGTCTCATAAACATAATACATGTAACACTACTTTGTGGGTAAGCACATATTATGTATAGGTAGTATCTGTCTGCATAATATACAACACAATGAAAATAGTAATACAATACTAACCTGTAATGACTTGTACTTCCGGAATTTGTTGAATGACATTCAACTTACTTATCACATGACGAATTCAGTTCCATAGTAACTTCAATCTCATTTTCATCTTAGAGAGTATATGTGTTCTGTGTTTTCACTCATACACCCATGCCTGTAATACAAACATAAGGAATATTAAAATATTACACAATACATGCAATGGCAAATCAATTATGCGATTTGACACAATGTGAGAAAATGATTCATATTTTATTGGCCCAATGAGAACATTCGGCGGTGCGTAAAATTCAGAAAATAAAACGCATATTACTTATAATTAATGTTATTCTTATAGAAAAACTCTAAATCTACAAAAATATTGCAGAATATTCCACTTACCACAATTTTCCGAACGTTTTTGAGAATTTTATTACAACTGAGAGGATGAAACTGACAGCGCGCGAAAATCGCCGTAAACAGAAGTCACAGACATTGACAGACATGACGCGACCATAGATAAACAAATGAATTTAGCATTTTGCAATTGAACATTTTGTGAGTAATAAGTACCTACCTAGGTATTTACCATGTCTATTTAGCAATCCGAGTAGAAAGAATATAGTACCTAATTGGTTTAAATGTTCCCTAGTTTAAATAGTATTTAGGATTTATTTTCGAGCTTGCAACACTGATTCTTGACTCGTGTCGTGGTAGCCCTGGTTGCGGTTTGACATTGACATTTCATGTGTCACGTCGCTAAAGATAGGGTAAGGTAACCTATATTGGTGATATTTTTGTTTATTTGCCTATATTTTCTAGACTGCTGCAATCTTTCCACGGAAAATAGACATTAAGGAAAGATTGTTCTTTCAAGATAATAATTATAGCTTTTGTTTATTTTTTAGCACACAAAAAACCCTATAATTAGATCCGAATAGTACTGTTAGTCGAGGCCACCTTATTTGGTGATAGGGAGCCTATTTTGGTGATACTGGCTGTCTAATTTGGTGATATATGATAGAAACATATTGAAATCATAAATTCATTATATTTTATATCAAACACATATTAACATATCCTAAATAATTCCTTACTAGTGAATTTAAGGCGTCTAAGGCACCCGTTGAAAAATTACGAATATAACAAATACTTCAAGTTAATACATACGAAATTATTATTATTAGCTCTCATATCCGATTTCTATTACTCTGTAGAATCATGGTAGGTTGGTAAACATTATAGCAAGCAATAAACCCGCCATTTAACTATGTATTTGTATCTCCAATATGTACCTAAGTTACATTATATAATACATATAATTATATACTTACCTAGCGTACTTACATAGTATCATAGAATTAGGAAGGCTATTTAAATATATATTATTTCAATACAATTTGTAATAATTTCCTTTTGGTTTCTAAGAAAAACTGCAAATAAGTATAGTGGTATACTTAATTTGGTGATACCTAAGTAAATAATTTGTTGATAATCTTATATAAGTAAAATATACTTTTTGATGTTCATATGGACCCAAATCATCCAAATATTAATAAAGAAGTTAACTAACTAGCGTTAAAAAAATATAAAAAAATGTTTTATTGGTATGGGTGACTACGCCATAAAAATAAATACGTTCAAATCGTAAGATTTGCCTGTGAATAGCTAAGCAATAGCATCAACTACATAATATGTACATCATAAATTCTTACCGAATATTATAAAATAGATATTTGATGTCAAAATAATAGAAACACTTTAGTAATATAGTTCAATTTAATAACTTATATACCAATTTATAAATTGAGATACTCGGAACATTGCAAATTACTCGCCAAATTGATAGTAAGGTATTCAAAATGATTTAAAATTATTTGTGTGGTGAATATCGCGGCTAATCGGTCATATTTCTGAACAATGGACTGTTCCCTATCGAACCGACATGATCTCAAAGCTCTAAAAATGCTTATGTAATTGTAATAAGCCAAACTAAAAATATCACCAAATTAGGTATATCACCAAATAAGCTACCTTTACCCTACGTAATGTGAATTTGTGAAACAAATGAATGCGTTTTTTTTCAGTGTTATGTATAATTAAAATATTTTATTTTCATTGAATATACAATTATAACGTGAATGGTGTATTTTTCAGCATAGATAGAGTTCGAATTTGTGTAACTTGCTGTTTAAGTAGGTGTAATTCTAAATGGAAAACAACGCAGACATAGATTAAAACTTCTTTTAGAACAATGCAAGCTAAAACGTTATTTTCAGAATCTATTTGAAATTTGAATGTACAATTATTACGTGAATGGTGTATGTTTTAGGATTGATAGCCACTTACTGTTCTGAATCATAATATGCAGGTAAGTACCGTTCAAGTTCCTACCCCCAGTCTAGTATGAAAACATTGTTTACAAAATCTATGACTACATGAAAGTTATTATTAAAATATTTATGTGGGATTATTTCACTTGGAAGCAGGTACCTACTTACAATATTTATTTTCTGTGGTATGGCAAGTTTTAACTTCCCATAAGATTTGAATAAATGTAGAACATCGACTAACAAATATTCGGAAGCAATGTAATCTATGTCAGATGAAGAAAAGATATTGCACCCATCTAGAGAATATGACATCTGTGCAACAGAGAAAATATATGAAATATTGATATGACAAAAAGACAATATGAATATTTTGCTCTTGTCGTAAATTTTTATTTGGCGAATGGCAGAATTTCAAGTCAAAATTGTAAATAAAACCCTGTTTCACATTTCACAATGCAAATAATGATAATACCACCTTTCGTAAGTTTAAAAACAGCTTATAATTTTAAAAATTGACATCTCGACTCCTGCGAATGATGGTGCCCATTTTTCTGAAAAACCTTGTATTTTGATGATTTGTGTAATGAAATATCTTATTCAAGACTACAAATTATTAAATTTTTTATATCCTATGTGTATCTTGGAAGTGTTTACTAAATCCACTCAATTAATGAACGCACAAAACTATTTCACATAAAAGATTACCCCGGAATGAATTAACAGGAAATTGTGGAAATTGGACACAAAGTATTCTCTGTTTCAAGTATGTTGTACGCTGGATCAGTAGTAATTCTATGGAAAAACTTTTGTATCCATGGAAACCCATGAGAGGGAAGATGTGTAACGGGGAGTGAGAAAAATACGAATAAATCTGTGTACGAACTAAAATATTTATGTGGGATTTTGATTTATGTGTCCCGGTGTTCGCAGTGCTGTGAAACGAAATTGTATCACTGAGAGAAAACTTCAAATATTTTTAGAGGAGGCATATAATGCAATAAATCGGGAAAGAAGCGTGTTTTTTGTTACCTACTAAAAGTATCTCTTACAATCGTAGCTTCAGAAATTCTTCGTGCTGTGTTTTTCATAATAATTCGTGTAGGTTCCTCCTGCCATTGAAATTCGACATTATACATACATATTACATAGATAGGCTCTTCTGATAGTAGGAACGTACTTATGATAATACGAGTAGTACCTACCTGCGTAGAATGGAAGAAACGTGATTTAGAAATACTTACGCTTTTTTTTGTAGGTACCCTTTTTCTTCAGCACAATAATATTGTCTAATGTATAGTACTGGCACTGCGAGTCTTATTTTGTTACCAAGTTGTAAGAATAACGTGCTTTTGTATCAAATCCTAAGAGATATAGCACATAACCTACCTACTTAAGGTGAAATTGGAGCAACTAACAGATTCTCGCCGCTTTGTGTAGATACTAGTTTTCATAACCCAATTTAGCCCAAAAAATAAATCCGAGATCCGACTAACAAACATATTAAACAAACTTGTAAACAAACATTATGACATAACTATGATATTAAGTATGTGAACCTAGACCGTTTTAGATTTCAGTTCTGCACAAATACCGAGTATAGGTATTTAAAGTTTTACAGACGGTTTTATATAAAATCATATTTTACCAAATTTATTGTACGCAGCTAACCGAAGTTCAGTTAAATTTACTACTTATAGTTTTTTTTTTGACATAGACGCAAATACAGTTTATTTTAGTCAAATATTCTATCAAATCATTTATTTCTATTCTATTCTTATACTTTACGGCCATCCACTTGTCAACGAGTGAACTCAATCACTTATTTCTATCCACCGAAATTCTACTGTTCTGCACTTTAATGTGACCGCAATTTTTCTCACTCCCCTAGTAATATTGGATTAACCCTACATATTTCTTCACCATATGGTACTTGGTTTTAGTTTTATAGTGCAAACAAATTTGTCAACTAGACTAGGTAGGTACATAGCTACTCGAATCTCCTCCGTATTACAATCATTCCATTATAAGTAGGTGGTAGGTACGATTACATCACATTTCACTGATTTTGTCATGCATACATAATGCAATTTTAGTAAATTTATTACTACACCATTGCAACTACACACATACGATACTTTGTATTAAAATTGCTAAAAGAAGATTAATTGAAATGAGGGTCGCATGTATGGGGTTGGATGTAACGTTCTGTCTTCCGTGAAATTTAGTACCTGCATAATATAATGTATTGCGTAAGTATGTAAAGTAATGTGAATTAATAAAGAATGATTTATAATTGAAGACATATTAGAATCACTATTCTGTATCGTGATTATCGTTTGATTGTTCGAACTAATGTACAGCGGGAATGAAGAACATAATGAGTAAGAGAAATGTATTTATTGTCTGCTTCTGATCTGATATATTCACCTTTGTCGGAGGTCCACCTTCAAATTTTATTGATGATGATGGAGCGCTACTCTTGAAAATACTTTCATCTTGGGTCGTGTAATGAAATTTGGTAATTGTGGTCCCTACCGAAATGAGATAGATGTTTTTGCATAACGTGTGACTCACTAATAACCAATTATAAAAAATTCTAACAAAATAATTTGCGATGTTGGGTATGTATCGCAATTGGGTGCTATTGCCTTCAATGACACCCAGGACGCGTCGCTTCGTCATGAGTTCAGAATTGAACGAATATCATACATTCAGTTAATAATCTCATGGCACTATTGTACGTACATAATATTTTTATATTGACTTTATTTAATGTAGATTGTTGAGTACGAGTATAAGATATTATCTGACAGAGTTTGTTTTTAATCTATGTACTCGAATTTTACAAGCCGAATCATCGTTGCATGAGGAGGGATGCCCTACAGATATAAAACCATGCAATATTGGTATCAATCTGCCACAGGGACTTGGGTTGATCATAATGGGGATTTACAAATCCCAAATCGCCAATACTGACTGACTATGTACATACATAGGATGATTGAACACACTACTCAACTTTGGGGAGGGAATAACGATATTATTAAATCATTTTCTCTATCTATCTCGTCCTTGTGCAAATTCTGTGTAATTTGATTTGACATTTTTATTCATTGACGGAAAATTCTATATCATTTAATTAATGTCAGTGGGATTAAATCTGCTCGTTTGTTTTGGATTGAGAATAAACACTGTGAATAAAAGTATGTATTTGTGATATTGTATGGTGACATTTATAACATTTCATAGGTCACGGTGAGATTGTGTCACTTAAGTTCCTATTGTTGGTTGAAAATATTTGTAAATCCATAACATTGTTACATAGGTGAAAGAAGAATGCTAAAAAAAACCAGACCCGGCGCAAACGAAATGTAACTCAAATGATAGGCAAAAATGAGTAATTGAATACTGCATAGGGGGCATCATCGAAATCAATTGCTTAATGTGTGAAATACCTATTCGAAGTTCACAGGGGTCACATGAATGTATTAGTAAAAGGAGCAGTCTTCTTCTTCATTAGCCTTGGTCCCTCCTCAGCTGGATATAGGCCTTAAGGAAAATGCTCATGAAATATCTAAAAATAAACCAGGTCCGACGCAAACGAAACGTAACTCAAATGATAGGTAAAAATGAGTAACTAAATGCTGCGTAAGAGGAATAATCGAAATCGATGGCTAAATGTGTGAAAAACCTATTCGAAATTCGGGAGATGCGGCGTTTGTATGAATTCTGGAATGATTATGTTGCAACGACTTTATCCAGCAGAGGAGGGACCAAGGCTGATGAAGAAGACGGGCTACCTTATACTTATCAAATTATACGCTTTTCAACCACAATCGTAGCTGTTCATATGTAAATATTCATGTGACCCCTGTAATCTTCGAATAGGTATTTCACACATTTTGCCATTGATTTCTATGATGTCCCCTATGCAGTATTTCATTACTCATTTCTACCTATCGTTTGACTTACATTTCGGTTGCGCCGGGCTTGGGTTTTTTTGCATACTAAATGAGCATTCTCCTTTCATGAATTTATAAAATACTTTTATGATATATAAAATACATTTCAATAGTAGTAAGTAGTATATGGGGACTATGCTGTTATTATATTCGATTTAGAAGGGACGTTTTCTTTTTTAATTATGTTTTTTTTTAATATAGCTACTTCTTCAGAGGTCACTCGTTCTTTATGGGTGGAATGCCTATAAATAAAAAAGGATAATATAGCTAGCTACCTACTTAGTTAACTAGAGTTTCCTACTGATATGTTTCAAGTTCGAGTATTACCTGATTTAACTATTATATTAAGGGCCTTTTTACATACGCTTAGTGATTACAACATCAGTTTATTGTAAATAATAATAAAATCGTACACAAGGACTTTTTTTAACATTTATATAATGTACACACCTAACAGTAACAACCCTCTTTTCTATTTCCGTTCTTTACGCCCCTTGACCAAGGATTCATGCCTGGTTAAGACATTATTTCGATCAACCCTCGCTTTATGGCACTTGGTATTAAAAATATAACTTCATCGTCTCTGATGATATTTTCTCCCCTATCAAAATATTGGGAATTTTCATCATCTCTCACTGGAACGCTTTCATAAACCCCCATACCGTCTACATAATAATAATAGCAGGTTTAGGTATTATCCATGTGGAAATAAATTTCTAAGTGTTAACTACTAGACTAGACTGTGAAAGTTCTACATTTTGTTTGAATCTGTTTTTTCCGAATATTTACTACTTACATCAATCTTAGGTTCTTACACGTACATATTTCACATCAAAGTACTAAAAGTAAGTATAGGTAGGTACCTATTATAAAATCACTTCTTCTTCTTATTCAGCCATCCCTCCACTGCTGGATATAGGCCTCTTCTAACATTTTCCAAGTTTTTCTACTTTGGGCTTTGCTCACCCAGTTCCTTCCTGCGACTGGGACTATATCGTCTACCCATCTCTTTTGGGGTCGTCCCACAGGTCTTCTATTCTCGCATGGTCGCCATCTTAGGATTCTGGGTGCCCATCTCTCATTTCCCTGTCTCGCAACATGGCCCGCCCATTGCCATTTTAATCCAGCGATACGGTCTGCTATGTCGGTAACCTTTGTTCAGCGTCTGATTTCTTCGTTTCTAATTCTATCTCTCAGACTTAATATTTCTAACATTTGTCGTTCCATAGCTCTTTGTGTGCATTTTAATTTATATATTGTGTTGGCAGTTAGTGCCATTGTTTCCAACCCGTATGTTACAACTGGGTTATAAAATCAGTAGTGTAATCTTAATAGAAAATTACATGTTTAAGGTAAAATTAGCAATAGGCGATATTCGTCAATGAATGTTTTTGTGGAACATTGTAGTGTGAAGTCGTACTGCCTCTGATATACCTAAATTATAACCTGTTGTTTTGGTTATATTCTCCAAAATATGCGAAAAGCATTTTTTATTATGAGTAATGCTATACGTAATTCGTAAGTATCTCGTATAATAGATACATATCTAATATTTTCAATTTGATATTTTCGCATTGATGTGATATCCATATTTTATATCCTACAGAATATTTGGGTCTACGCATCTCTATGATTGAAATCCATTGAAATGTTATGACAGTTTCATATATTAAGCAATATTTTTATGGTTTCCCTATACCCTATGATAGCAGCATATAAAATTGGAACCCGAACATTCATAAATTCCCTGTTGATCATCAAACATATAAATCAATCCAAGAGGCGTCGTCATGAGTAAAAAATATTCATCCTAAAATTTCATTTCTTTTGTAAATTGATAAGAAAATTTATACTTTTTATTACAACAAAAGAGAGTATAATGTGGATATTAATATAGTTACGCCTTTTCTAGCAAATTAAATACTCTATAAGATCAGTCATGAAAATTTTCGGGTAAAATAAGCCGTAGTGAAGTTATCGTGATAGCAATAAACTCTAAACTGGCCAAAATACTGTATTTTGGCCAGTTTTTAGAGCTCGAAAGCTCCGCTGCTATTTATTTTAGATCAAAGTTTTTCAGCATGTGGGTGTAATACTCCCGGCACCTGTTGGGGATCAGGGGGGGAGGGGGGGAAAGTAGCAGGGGTGCTATGCAAAAAACGATATTAATGTCCAATCCATAGTTTTCAGTGTCAATAAGATGGATAGTAACACTTCTGACACCAGCAATAGTATAGTGGGAGGGGGGAGGTGTTATATGGGGCCGCGATCCTAATTAACACTAAACAAGTATATTTCATACTTTTTCACGGATTTAGATTTCTGTAGCGTAGCAAGGCGCGCAGGGTACAGCTAGTATTTGATAAAACTTTCAAAAAATGTAAGATTAAAGTTGAGTGGTACCTACATAGTTTCGTAAAACAATTCTAATTTCTGTCATTATTTTGTTTTGTACAATAATAATAAATGTTCCCATTCACTATCTGGGAATATAATAGACGTGCTTGTCATGATGAAGAGAAAGAAAATGTTTCATGTCGCGATTCTGAAAGTCAAGGAGGTGGAATGGTGGAACAAATTCATTTATAAACGTCTTAATTCTTCAACAAACAAAAGTTTAAGTTTAAGTTGATCGTTAGGCGTACACAAAACATGCTCTGTAATCGTTAACTCAAACACAAATATGCCTAAAGTAATGTTAAAATGCTTATCGTAATCTTTTGTTTTCTGTACTGTATAATGTATATACAAACTCTTATAGTCTCTGGCGTTTACACAAATAAGAAAGCTTCATTCATTGAGATGATCGTTCAAATATTGCACGAAAATATCTAATTGGACCCACCTTCCTTTGTTTTCTAACGTACCTATATTGATACGTATTTAATTTAATCATATTTTTATCAATTAGGTATTATTATTTTTTTTACGATCACCAAACAATCATATTTATTAGCTAACAATTGATTGTTAAAAATATATATAAAATTGTCAGAAAATAATGTGTACAAAAATTACAAATGTACAAAAAACCTCAAGTGAGATTTGTGAATATAATTGATATTTATGCAATGTTGTTAATTTAAATAATTTTTATATAAATATGGAGGGTTTAATTGGAGGAGATAATTTTGAAAAATTAGAAATTAATACCTAGTTATTAATAATAGGTAAGACACAAGCCCTACTTTGTAGTTCCATAATGTGATGAAAATCATTAGATAGGCCTGTGTATTTATTTTAATAATTATTTTAATCCTCCTTAATGTAAGCTGCGCTAATTATTTCTCGAAATCTTTATAACATGTGGAGTTATTAAACGTAAACTTTAGATGGCAATATGCTTTCAATTCCCAGATTCCATCTTTTACAGAAATTAATAATCTCGTTTCAATATTCGAGTAATTTTGTTTTAATTAATAAATTTTAATTAATCTTTAAAATAAGATTTCTCTTTTTGTTACAGGTATGATCACAGGATGATGAGAGATATTAAATATTTATAGAGGTAGGCAGAGACAACTATTATAATCCGTTTAATTAATTTAGACTTTGGAGGACTTGCCTTTTTGGCTGCTACATAGGTATATATACTAATTTTTACGTACGGTATGTATATATGTTACAGTTAAAGCATTATTTTAGTGAATGCATACACTAACTAGCCAATGTATACATTGACTGACACACTCAGTTATTCTATTAGTTAGTCAGACTATTTTGTTATATTTCGTCGTAACAAATTTTATTATATTCCTTAAGTATATGTAGATTAATATACATCAACTTTCAACATGATATTGTTACAAAAAATACAGGCAGTTATACTTACGAGCCAACTCTAGGTTTGATGCGTTTATCGAAACTCAAAAACTATTGATAAATATTGTGATGGATTATTATTAATTTCACAAATACTTCCAAAGTAGCTTATTCAATAAGTAGGTACACTACGGTCATATAAAGTTAGTTCCTATCCTATGGGAAATGCGAAAGTAAAAAGCAAACTTATGAAAGCATATAATATATGTGTAATGGATTTAAAGAATTCAAAGAATCCTAGTCATTCATTACAAGATAGATTTTTTAATCAGTATTTTGAATCAGAACAATTTAGGATGCTGATGTTACTCTAGAAAGTAGATAATATTATATAGGTAGACTAAACTTCTCCCCTGTCCATACGTCTACGTATAGATACCTCATCGTATGTATAATAGGTATATGTCCTTCATGAAAACTGCGGTCTTTAGTTCATTAGACTGTCACGATCATCATCTTTGATAAAAATCTTCTCGGATTAAAGGAAGTCATACTTTAGTGCAATTACTTCGAGGTAGATACTAGTATTCATTATAGTAGCTTTCAACCAGAAGCACCACGACGTCACGCCGCCGTTGTTACGTTAAGTTATTCGTTAAGTTGATAGTAGCAGGATAAGCGTCCGTAAACGTTAGTATGGTTAGCTGGTACGGTATTATAATACTAGATATCTAACAGTAACATTAACTCAGTCATTGTTGGATGAAAGGATAACAAGTTAAACAGCAGAACACAATTATTGTACATCTACCTAGATAACAGTAATATGTATGTATAGTATGAAATTAAAATATCTAATACCTACTTGTCTACCCAGTAGTACACGAAAGAAAAATAACAGATTATATGCTTTTTATTAAAAACTAATAGTGGTATGAGAATTAGTTATAGGATGATTTGCAGATAAAACTACTATATCAGTTAATTATTCATTCTTTGACTATTTTCTCGTAGGCCTTTTGGGGGGGAGAAGGGGGCGGCAAGATAGGTTACCCTATGTGTAAACTTTAATTTAAATCACATTTCGATCAAAAAACAGGAAGATCGTATTTTGAGCGTCCGGCTCTTAGGCTGATAAAGGAAAATGGAGAATCGGAAAATTATCACTTGTGGTTTGCACTGGATGTTTATTCTCCCTGTCTTCAAATGATTTTATTAAGAATGTTACAGGCATATTTCGGATTTTCAAATTTCGTTTAGATATGTACGTATGACAAATCTAGGAGTGAGAAAGGTTTCTTGGATTGTGCATCCAGGTAATCTTTATACGTATGTATTCAATTCACTGTAAAATTTCTAGTATATTTTCGAATTCCATTAGAATAATAGAATTAGGCCAGGTAGTAGAGGTCTAGTAGCAGACTTAGGCCAGGTCATCAGCGTATAAAAGATTTTATTAATTTGGTTAACATAATAGTACCCATGATTAAATTAAAAACATAATAGACGACAGGTAATTTAATATTGAAGTTACGTTAGAAATTTGCGGGTAAAAGGAGAACATAAATTTTGTTTGAAGCAAACAATACATGTATTGTTATTTTGTGGTCTGAACAGTTTTCTGCAAAGATTAATTAAAGAGATTGTAAGCCTTACATCGTATATCTATCTTCAATACTCAACCTTTTGGTAGATTAGGTATTCCATGGAACACCTATATATCGGCGCTAAGGCTTAGCGCTGTAATGACGAAGAATGTAATACTTTTACTTGATTAAGTAAACAAAAAAAAACTATACAGGTAAACCCATACTATACAAAATTTGTCAAGTGCAGAACATAGTGATTACTACTGACAGCAAAATATTCACAAGGAAAAGTGTATCGCTGTTAGACTATTATTAATTCCATCCGTTTTGTCCACGTTGCGGACGTTACCCGCAAGTGGAGCTTAGTTTGTATTGTTGGTAGCCCTGATTGACGAATCTTGTCATATGAGCTGTCAAAGATTCCCAATATTCTCACATTGTATCTTTTACAAGTTACATACCTACAATGTCGAAAATATTACAGAGTAGCGCTAGAGAAATCATTTTAAAGAAAAGATAGTTTTGCGAGTTGGAAAAAGAAAAAAATACTCAATAATCCATTCAAGCCGCCACCTTAAGTTAGCAAAACAATGTTGCCAGTTTATTCTAACAATTCGAAAATTGGCAAATTGTTTTAAACAATAGTTCTGAAATATAATTTGAAAGTAGCGAAAAAATTTAACCATATCGTATTATCATATTAAGCAACACTAAACCAAGTTTGCACCGGGGGACTTCTAACAGAGAATTGTCTGTATATTATTTTCCATCTTATTGCCAAAAAACCAAAGGAGGCATACCTACTTCCGTCACGAGACCTTCATATAAAATTATTGAGATCATACATTCTTCTTCTTCTTATCGTGTCGGTCAGCACTCGATCAGATTCCTCTCCGCTCCCAGAAAGCCGCAGCCATAAATTTATGATCTGTGTACATTGTACATTCTCCACTCTATTCATCAACGGAGTAGTAATGTTACGAACAAATTAGTATAGTTTCATTGAGGACACAAAACTTTCTAGAGTAATTTGTAACCTCTTTATAACTTTTGCTTGTTCAATGTGTGTAACCTGAGTTAAGCTGGCATAAACTGTGGTAACATCATTTGACTGCTCAAGATACTTAGTGGGATTTTGGGAATGTTTGGATTAATTGGTTAATTAACGCTGGAACACACAACACACTGGAAACATTGGGACCAGGACACCCAACTACCCTTTTGCACATGAAAAATGCTAAATAGACTCCGAGTCGATGTAACACGCTGCAAAAAGAATCTACATAGCTGGGGCATACGTGTGGATGAAGACATCTCCTGTAGCTGTGGAGAGACACAAGATGACGAACACCTCCTCGTCTGCCGAGATATGGCGGAGGGGTGTGATTTATCACAAAGAGGACCTATATATAGGGCCAATGACAAAGCAATTGATGCCGCAGTGTATTGCGGTGGGTTGGCCTAGTGTAAACAGATTCGTTAAGTAAGTAAAGCACCAGGTTTGAATCCAGGTGCTTACGATGTGTTCCTCACTTTACGATAATAGTAGGTATGTAGGTGATTTAGGTATAAAATATTTAGATGTGAAAATAATGCCTTAATATGCGAGGACGGCACTGGGTATTTCACATTTTGAACTTTATTTAAATTAACTGATATTTCATAATAAACCCACTTTCCGGTAAATAGATTTCGTACGACGAGTAAGTATGATAAAATTTACGAAATTTCGTTTGTGTATAAAACTGTCCACTCTAAATTTAATTCAGTTTCGAAATATTCGCAGTTAATCGAATCTTGTTACTAAGTGCAGTTTGAATGAGTAAATTATTATTTGTAACGTTATTACTCCTATTAAACTACTAAATTCTCTTACAAAGTGAAATTATCATTAAATTTTGTCCAGAGAGGAAATCGTAGGGAAAAATTGCAATTAGAGAATATACACGAGATGTGCAGAATAGTGACTAATTCCATAAAATTGTAAAACCGTTTTGTATGTCTAATCTAAAGTAAAGTCGTTTTTTTTTTGTAAGTGTTCGCATAACTCCCGGATTTTGCGATGGATTGCCGTGAAAATTCACGAAACCTTTCGTACCAATCTGTTTTAGGTTTTAACGTCATCATTTTTGAAAAAAAAGCTTTTACTAGCAGGTGCTATGATAATGAGAGGATCTGAGCGTTGTGTGAGGTCATGTGTGGTATCGTATAAAAGGGCGTTGGAAAAGGAGTTCAGAGCTTTTTTAGACATTTTGTACACTTCAAGCGAAACACGGGTACCTCTCTACACACTCGCGAAGAATAATAGTATTATGTGAAAAGTTCTATTCAAAGTTCGCGACTCAACTACGACGTCACGGTCATTTACGGCCGCATTATGGTTCAAAATCGCATAAACAACCATATGATAAACTGTTAAAAATAGCGTTTTTTCCATTTTTTGGGGAAAATCTCGCTTCAATAAAAAAACTTTTATAGTCATTCCCTAGATTTTAATGCATATTATCTAAGCAAAAAATATTTTTTCTGTAAGTTTCGGGAAACGAATTGCTGTCTTTCGGAAAAAAGATCAGGGGTGTTTCTCACATTTTTTTCATAGAAATCTATACAAGATATAAAAAATGTTTTACGGTCATTCCCTAGATAAATGTAGCATCTACTTTATTTTTTTTTCCAAAGCATATTTAGTAAAGTTATCGAGATCTAGTCTCGAATTTTTCGTTTTTTTTTAATGACAATATGCCTAGCTTTAAGAGTTAAAAAGACGTGCCACATCTACAAATAAAGTCGTTGAGATGAATAAGTTCAGTATATAATATTACACAGTTTACAATTTTACGTTGAAGTAAAGACTAACGAGCAACACATACGCAATTATGGCAAAACAAATTGGACCTTAGAGAATAAACGCACACATTTATTTTATTCATATCGCCTCAGTTTGCGCTGTGTTCTTTGGGGAAAACACATACAACGACTGTAACTCAGTTATTATTTAAGTTACAGAGTTAATTTTGAAATCAAATTATATTACCTACTTTTTTGATAAATTTTTGAACTTTTGGCCCGGCAGAGACTTGGAGGGCGGCAAAGACTTCAGAGAGCGGCGCTCGCCCACTTATGTAAATGCGGCCCTGATACAGAGTCAATACACAGAGTAGCGAATGGCTGCTTGAGATATAAAATTACTAACTAAAATACTTTGTAAGTACATAGGTAGATGCCTACTTATATAAACTCTTAAGTATTTGTTAGAACAACACTATTAGACCAGTGTTTTAACGTTAAAAAAGGGGGTATAGCGTAGATAATTGTCGGAAAGCTGGAAACTGTTTTAATCTCTTCATTAACAAGCAAAGAAGGTTTCCTGAAGTTTGCACCAATTTTACGCTTGTGCTAAGTACAGGGTGTCCCAAAAACAAAAAAAAAGTTGAACTTTTTTCAGTTTTTCATTAATAACTCCTAAAGGAAGCATTCTAGACAAATTGTGTTCTCCTGTGAATTTAAGTAAATAAAATTATTCGTCTACTGAGCATAAATACTACTCTCTACTTTGAAAATTAACTGAGAAACAGCGATTTAAAATTGTAATGTTTTTCTCAACATATGACAATTTTCTTATTTTTCTTGAATCGTTGTTGAATATCTTCTAATCCAAGCTACTTACAGCAAATTTTAGTACATATGATTCAATGGCCGGTTAATTCTCTATAAACTGGCATTAAAATTTTACCTCTATATTAAATTGTTTAGGATGTAGAGGTATTTAAAGAGAGACGAGTGAAATAGAGAAATTTATAAAATGATAGATTACAATATGTGAAAGGTAAGGAAGACTTAATTTTGCGGCTCTCTCTTATTAACGTACATTTTTTTTAGTTAAAAACCTAAATTTCGCTATTGATACGCCACTGCGTAACAACTTATATCGAAAAGACTATTTTTTTTACCTTCATCAGTTTTACTAATATAACTCCTGAACGGTTGATGTTAGGGAAAAGATATTTTACTCAAAATATAACTTAAATTAATTTACTATAACTTTATTTCAAAATTATTTCTGTAACTTAAATAATAACTGAGTTACAGTGTTTGAAAAAAAGCATTACTAAAAAAAATAAATTGCCTCGGCTATTTTTGTTGAATAACTCCTGAACCGTGATATAAAGAAAAAGTTCAAGAGATTGAAATATAAGGTAAATAAATTTTCTATAACACAAGCGTAATAAAATAACTTTAAAAGTTATAGTAAGAAAGTTATGGATGATCAAAGTCAATATTTTGTGTAGCCATTCGACGCTTGTTTAGATATATTTCATACTATATGGCGAGCAGGTACTTTATTTTCATACTACACCGGCTCGGAGGTGCTTACTAGGCAAATATAATTCATAAGCAAACGTCGAATGGTTACACAAAATATTGACTTTGATCATCCATAACTTTCTTACTATAACTTTTAAAGTTATTTTATTACGCTTGTGTTATAGAAAATATATTTACATTAAATTTAAATCTCTTGAACGTTTTCACTATATCACGGTTCAGGAGTTATTCAACAAAAATAGCCGAGGCAATTTAATTTTTTTAGTAATGCTTTTTTTCAAACACTGTAACTCAGTTATTATTTAAGTTACAGAGTTAATTTTGGAATCAAGTTATAGTGAATTAGTTTTAGATAAATTATGAGAAAATATTTTTTCGCTAACATCAACCGTTCAGGAGTTATATTAATAAAACTGATGAAGGTAAAAAAAATAGTCTTCTCAATATAAGTTGTTACGCAGTGGCGTATCAATAGCGGAATTTCGGTTTTTAACTAAAAAAATTGTACGTTATTAAGAAAAAGCCGCAAAATTAAGTCTATATTATCTTCCACATACCGAAATCTATCATTTATAAAAATTCTCTATTTCACTCGTCTGTCTTTAAATACCTCTACATCCTAAACCATTTAATATACAGGAAAAATTTTAATGCCATTTTATAGAAAAATAACCGGCCATTGAATCATATGAACTAAAATTTGCTGTAAGTAGCTTAGATTAGAAGATATTCAACAACGATTCAAGAAAATTAAGAAATTTGTCATTTGTTGAGAAAAACATTACAATTGTAAATCGCTGTTTCTCAGTTATTTTTCAAAGTAGAGAGTAGTATTTATGCTCAGTAGACGAAGAATTTTATCTACTTTAATTTACAGGAGAACACAATTTGTCTAAAATGTTTCCTTTAAAAGTTATTAATGAAAAACTGAAAAAAGTTCAATTTTTTTTTCGTTTTTGGGACACCCTGTACTTAGCACAAGCGGAAAATTGGTGCAAACTTCAAGAAACCTTCTTTGCTTGTTAATGAAGAGATTAAAATAGTTTCCAGCTTTCCGACAATTATCTACGCTACAAAGCTAAATTTCCTGGGCTATATACAGCTAGGTCGATTCCAAGAAATTTTGGTTAAGGCCCTATATGCTGTCAGGGGTTTCGGCGCCCTGAATCTTACTCAGCCAATACTAAGGGAATCGTCTTGAAACTGAACACAGTGATAGATGAAAGTATGAACTACAGATCTGCTGTTCTAGAATTACAGGATTTGGAAATTCCTTGAATAAAAAAATATTCCTAATGTACCCCTAAAATTTACGGGATCTGAAAATTTTCCGTTCAGTTTTTCAGATATAAAAATATAATTTGGCCAAAATACTGGTGATTATAATCTTAACAAATCTGCTGTTTTAGATTTTTAAATTTCTTCCCAGGTTTCTTTTAAAAAGGTATAATTCATTTTGTCGCTTACGTTATTCTTTCTGACCACTAACATTCTCATACAAAATTTGAAAAAGTTGAAGCAAAAATAGAACGATTTTTGCTCAGTGCATATAAACCCTTAATAATTTCGCTCCATTATTTATTTATTTATTTATTCAATAAACCGCTGTAAAGCCTTTTAAAAGATATACAAATCAATATACTTATTGTGCTATACAATACTACTTATAATATAATAATATCATATTGGTTGGAGACTGACCTGGAATGACTAGAATATGTTCTAATAAATTTATATTGGATATTTGGATGAGACACTGCCAAAATTTGGTTGAAAAAGTCGAAATGTGATTTTGGAACCATCTAAAAATATGTAATGATCTCTGCTTTATGATATGTCTCCCTGATTCTTTTACTGCATTATCTTCCTAAAGTAAACAACTGTCAAAAGTTACCCGTTCATGTCGTGTAGAGATACCGCTTGAGATATATTATTCAAAAAGGTTTCTTATTTTTAAAACATCATTTTATTTTCGCTTTCATCCCCCTCAAACCCAGACAACGACAGATGGATGTCGGCTCTCTTCTCTTCTCCTCTTATGTAAACAATTTTGTAATGCATTATGCAAATTAGAAACTAATACAGAATAATGTAAGGAGGAATACAATACCACCATGATGTTACAAGGATCACCGTAGTCGAATATCGTTTGTGAAAAAAATATAATAAAGCAATGCAATTACACATACCTATACTTAGGGCTGCCACCTCTCCGGTTTTGACCCGGAGAATTCGGGTTTCAGTGGTGTTCTCCGGGCTCCGGGTTAGCATAGTGTATCTCCGGGTCTGAAATTTAGTCATGACTAAAAAAAACAAAAAAAACTTTCCCGTAGTAAGACCGGGGCTCCGGGTCAGCATACCATATCTCCGGGTTAATAATTATGGTAATGACAAAAAAAACGTTTTTTTCCGAAATCTCCGGGCCTACGCTCGGTCCTACCTATACTGGAATAAGACAGTATATGACGATACAAAGAAACAGATAAAAAAAGTATTTCTGCTACACAGTATGTTATTTATTAAAATAACACAATTAAATACAAAAATATGTAAGTAGGTACTACTGTCACTTCATCTCGTCCGTGTATGCTAATATCATATTTTCCAACACTAGCCTTTCCTCTGAGCACAACAATGAACATAGGTACCTACACTCTACAGTAATGGGCAAATTCCCAACACTACGCGGTGATGTGACATGAATATTTTGATATACCTATTCAATATTGTTTTACTCGTTACGTGTTTCCGCCTGCATTACAACTACATTAGTTATTATAACTTTACAAGCAATATTGTTTTAACACTAGCGGATCCAGGGAGGAGCTAGGAGGCTGAAGCCCCTCCCCCCCTCCAAAATCATGATTGACAGTACTTTATATACAATAAGTTTCCTAAAAATCATATTATATCAAACAATTTCTAAAATTTGCATGAAAATCCATGAAGTCCATTGAAAATTGTTTTACAAAATATTTCGCTGCGGCGCTATTGTTAACTACATTTTTGTAAGTAATCCTATAGAAAGACAAGCAGGTTTATTATTTCACACATTTTCTTTAAAAAAATCGCCTGCAACGCTAATTTCTTAGGTGCATTTTTTTATTAGCATAAACCGAACGATATCACGACCCTCTTGGTCTCAAAAATTCGCTTGCGGCGCTATTCATATTTCTTTATACCCCAAGGTACCTTTCTACCCCATTGAGAGCAGTTACAATTATTAAACCTGTATTTTAAAATATTTTGTTTAACGAATGCAATTTATTTGCTCGTAGTGACGGAATTTTTACTCGTAAATTTATAGATCGCCACGCACAATAAATAGTTGGCGGTGTAATCTATACGTGAATAATTTGCAAAAATTCGTTTTATATGTATCTAAAAAATAGATGTGTACGCACACATACTGTATTGTAATAAATATTACTTTTATTTTTATTCGCCACAGGCCACGTCATGAATACAGCCGTTCCATAATTTGTCCATTTCATTGTGTCAGATTACGTTATCTTCGAACACGTTTCTGATTGCTGTTACATTTTTTTATATTTATTTTCATGAAACATTGGTGGAGGAGGATAATTGCGTAGATTCTATACACACGTAGGATAGGTTGTACGTTATATTAATGCAGACGCGAAATTTTTCTATTTTTGTCTTCTCTGAAAATGCATTAATATATTAGCAACCTGTCGAGTTTCAATGATATTAAACATTGGAACCCTATAGAATGTGTAGTAAAATAATGTACCTACAGAATATAGGGTGTTTTTTGACGGCGCCTCACTTTTGGTGACGCCTCAGGGGGAGGAGAGGGGAGACCTGATATTCTGAAACACCCCAACCTAAGGTATCATACTAAGGTATCATACTGCATAGAGTCCAATCTGTTATTAATTTTGCCAACTTAGGGCTGCATTTTGACTGAGCTAACAGTAATCCATCATTAAATGCGGGATTTATGCGAACACTTTAAAGAACCATCAGACTCTGCATTATATATATGTGGGCAGCAGGATGTGGCGGGATTGGTGAACGTTGCTCTGAGCATAAAGTGATCACTTAAGTTCACCCATTCCACCACATCCTGCTGCCAAAGTGAAATTTTTTGGTAGTAGTGTATATGAATGAATGAATAAATGAATACACAACAACCTATTTCATATGAGCCCAATTTCAGATACTACCGCCATCTATATATGTAAGTTGTGGACACTTCTAATTGGAGGGTGACGCGTTTCTCATTTTATGTTTGTTATTGTGTATGTGTCGTTAACTTCCTGTCAGTGTCCCTTATATGTAAAATAAATAAATAAAGTCATACACAGAATGTGACCATTGATCAACATTCTGAGATATACTCATTTGAATAATCATTATTTTTCATTATTTATTTTATAATATAACCATTAAATTTATAATATAACCTACAAGACGTCACAACGTCGGAAAATGACCTTTTGTTTGTCATGTAGTTCAAAGTATTATTCACCAAATGAAATTATTTTTCCAGTAGACAAATCGTGCCAAGCATTACATAGGTACTCTAATACAATAATGAATAGTAAAAACACAACATTGGTATAATACCAGTAGATATTTAACACATGACAAGCAATCAATCAAGTTAGTGCATGGTGATGTAGCCTGAGTTGAGTTCATTTTTATGAACCGGTGATACCTATTACTCGTATGTTCAAATAATTCAGTACAACGTCGTACTAGCTGACGTTATTATGTAGACTGTGTCTACCTATCACCATAGGCAGAATATTGCTAGTAGGTACTACCTACATTGTACAATATTTTTAATCATAGCATAATATTTTTGTTTTTTGTCGTTTTTTTGTATACATCCGTAGGTACTTCAAATTTGTTTTTCATTTCTTTTATTTGAGTAAAAATATTGCATTAGTTGGCGTAGGCATAAAAGCATACCGCCTTTGTATCACTAAATAATGTGCCATTACATCAAAACACAATACGAGTAGGTACCTAGGTAGCAGTTACTTGTGGCATCGTACAGCACTTCCAATCAATTTAGTGATCACTGATTGCCGGAGACTGATGAAGCTGTATTGCAATTTGATAAGTAAATTGCTATAACGTCTACTGACAGGTCTCACGAATGAAACGAATGTGAAAAATACTTAGGTACGTGCATTTGGTACGAGCTATACAGAAATACCTATCTAGTACGTAGATTAATATCTATACGTATTTCTACAAACCATGATTGACGCTTGGGCATATAACATTTAGTACAAGTAGATACCCACTCTTTTTTGTATTGTGCTTTTGGTCAAATGTTATCCGAGTTTTTTGTACCACAATATACCTACTAATATGTACTCAGGTAGGTACTTACACTGTATGTAGGTAGCCATTTACTGTACGCACTACATATTACCTTTGACGATGACTAAATAATAAAAACAACAGCACAATTTGAGTCAATTACTACACAGAGTTTGAAATACGGTTCATTAAAGTTCATCCGTAGATACATAACGTGATCAAAAGGAACCATTTTTATTGATTGTGTGTTGTACCTAACAATAAGGTGTACGTTTTTATAACAATTTTTCACGTAAAAGGTCCCTTACGATCAACCTACGTTGTTTTTACGATTTACTTACAACAAGCTTTTACAACAAAAATACTTATAATAATTTACTTACAAGACAAGAAACAAAATGTATCCAGAATCCAAAGCTCTTTACCTAATGTAAAAATAAGCATTTAAAGGGATAGACGTATTCGAATATGTAAAGATTAGTCAAGTTATTTAGGCACACCCTTTTCTTGAACCTCTTTCATTTATGTGTCCTCATTATGATCTTATTTTTTTATCGTAGCCAATACCGCGTTGTACGTAGGACTAAGTAGATTTAAATCAAAGGAAGTCTCGCATCCCCGAGCTCAGCGGGTGGTCCTGTCCCGAACATAATCTTCCTCTTGTCTATGGGAGGTAAAGAGGCGGGAAAAAATAAACAATCGATAATAGATATTTAAAAACATTATGTTCTATTATTATTATGGGACACGTTTGTAAGAATCACATGAATTTACATAAACGTATGATGTTGTCGATTCTTTTTGAATTTGAATTAAGAATAGAACACCTTTTTTAACTTATGACCGGGAAGAAGATCATTATGGATGTGTAGTGTTATGATGTGCCTACGAGTATTATCTAGTAAGTGTATTGTCATACCAATAATTTTTTTGTTGGATTATTTGGGATTTTCTATTGTGTGCCTACCTACGTCCTACATATTTAAATATATAGTTTTTAAAAGATGATTGTTTATGACAAAACGAAATATTGTTATCGATTTGAAATTGCTTACCTAATGATTTGATAGTATACCTAAAATCTACATAGACCTAAACGAAAACTGATACTTAATTTAAAAAATAAAATGATGTGTACGTATAATATTCATACTTAAAATACTTGACTAAAAATCTACGAATGTTATGAGTCCGTAGTTCTACATTATCTACATGAATACGAGGGCGGAATGAAAAGTTCTCGGCCTGGCGGAGAAAAACTGCGTTTTTTCCCTCGCGAAAGCAATTTTCGGCTGTTCTTCATGTACATCATGTTCAAGAGACTTACGACCATGTTTGAATTAAGTTGCCCGTTTTTTTCTCTATGAAAGTGAAGTAGAAGACTCCTAGTACACATTTAGTAACTTTGGATGAACATCTGCTGGCGAGAAACCGCCCAAAATGAAGAATTTAAACAGCACGATATTCCGCTTTATCCGTTTCAACAAAACATCTCCGACATAGTCTGCTTCCAAATGCCTTTAAATGAAAACTATGTGACAGATCAAGATGAAACTTGTCAAATATTTTCTGTAATGGTAAATGTCAAATATTTTCTGTAATAGATATTTTCTGTAATGGTAAATTCACCATAATATATTTTCTCAATAGGAACCTACCCGCGTACGTTTATTACTCGATTTGACATCGTGAGGCGTTTCATTTATTTGGAGAATGTCGAATTAAAAGAATTCCCTTTTTATTAACTGGTGTAATATGTACATGCCAATCTCATAGTGTCAGGAGTGATGTTCCAGAAAATATTACCTAATTTGTTCCCTTCCGTCACTTCCTTTATTGGGGCAATTAATATAACTCAACGGAAATCATCCACACTCGAGTAGGACTGAAACCGATAATAGGATTTTCTGATTATATTCAGTTCCTCTTGTTCAATATACTACCTACATAATATAATAATACTTCATGTCATAGAGTCCTATGTCACATTCACAATAGAACTATTCAATACAACTAGTACCTAGCTAAGGAATGGTTATTTATAGGTACCAGCACACTTTTGTTCTATACGATTTTTTTTTTTTAATTTCAACCTTGTTTGATGTCATCTTCTTATAAATAATTCTAAACACAGGGCAGATAATTGTCGGAAAATAGAAAATAAAACTTTATTTCACTATCAATACCTATACAGTTGTTTCTTCGTATGCTTCCTCCTGCTCGATAAAATGTTATGTAAATTAAGAGGCTGTTGAGTTGAATTTTAAATCCCTCTCACTACCAGAATATAATAGAGGGGTTATAGATTTTTTTTATTATTATATGAATTTAGAACAAAAAAAAATTGCGTTTTTCCGTTTAGGACTTCGCCCCATGCCCTCCACGGAGGACACTGGTAGTTATTTACTGGTAAAACATATTTAGTCATAGACAATAAACATTCTATGATATGTTTACCATGCATTAAGTATGAGAATTCGCTTCAAATGAATTTTATTTATTTTTGCGTCTTGTCCTCCAGGAAGGACAGTGGTAGTGAGAGGGTAGAACATAGGCAAAAGGCCATCGCATTTATAATAGCTATTAAGGAACTTGCTGGATGGACGTTGGGTAACCAGTGTAAGTATGTATCTAAATACACCGGCAACCTCATTATTAGGATATGGTCAATGCACTGTACCATAATGGTATAGAACAGGGGTTCCCAATCTTTTTCAGCCCACGGCGTACATACAAGCTTAGTATTTTGTCACGGCGCGGCTCCCTACTTTAGTAAGCTATTTGGG
Organism: Ceraclea dissimilis; assembly: GCA_963576895.1. NCBI lineage: Eukaryota > Metazoa > Arthropoda > Insecta > Trichoptera > Leptoceridae > Ceraclea > Ceraclea dissimilis. Next base: position 7,090,451 of record OY756360.1, read on the forward strand.
ATAGATATAGTGACTATATATATATATATGTAGCAGGATGTGGTGGAATGGGTGAACGTTGCCCTGGGAATAAAGTGATCACTTAAGCCAGCCAAAGCCGACTCGTAAGCGTCGGGACATCCATCCTGCTCCCCTCCCCAAGGGAGTTCGCATAATAAACTTATGCGAATGTTGATATCTCCCGCCTTCGTTGAGGAAAATCTCAATGTATGCAGTCTGCGAGATGCAGATAAAAATCCAGTTAATACCTAAATGATTTAGGTACATCCCTCTCATATATATATATATATATATATATATATAGAGGGATGTACCTAAATCATTTAGGTATATATATATATATATATATATATATATATATATATATATATATATATATATATATATATATTATAGTTGAAAGAAATAGGTACCTACAATAATAGTAGTAGATAAGTAGATAAAATCACAAAAACTAAAACATCCACAATATGAAATTGATGTTTTAGAGGTACCCGCGAATATTTGTAGTTTCGGATAATGATAGAGGATCGACTCACGGCGCCCCTCTTTACTTTCTGCGGTGCACTTGGGCGCCGCGGCGCACACTTTGGGAACCCCTGGTATAGAAGTTAAGTGAAGTATTCTATATAATCATGTTATTATATTCTTGGAGCAGATGACAGCGCATATTCCCAGTTGCCCCGCAATCTGGACTTAAATTTCATAGAACTATATAAATGATCCAATAAACACAAAAATACCAATATTACATCCCTATGTAATTATTATCGTATTGATATTCAGGATTTAAGTGGGATTAAAAGATTAAAATCCTGTGGACTGTGGAATTATTAATGATTCGTATTTATGTTTGTTGCATTATTGTAACAAATTCTACGTATAGTTGAATTAATTCAAAGTGGCGAACGCAGTAATAAAAAAGTGATCGAGAACTCTTATTAACTTCCTTCTATTTACTTCCTGCTTAATTCGTACTTATGGCTCTGTATGAATGAATAAAGCAGGTAGTCTTCCCTTCTCGGTCACATTTTTATGACTGCGTTCGCCAGTTACAATTGATTCAACTATAGTACCTGATATACACGAGCATTATTATATCTGTTTAGCATGATCGGAAGTCGGCCATCTTTGATTGTTCTGATAAGGGAGTAGTGATTAATGACCGGACGTGTCCTCGTGGTGGTACTAGATACGTGCCCAGACAATTAGTCAAGACAAGATGGAGAAACTAGGACATTAATATACCTAAACATCCCTTACTATAATAGAGGATCCGTATGCATTGCAATCAATTCACTTTACCCAGTGAGTCACTATAAAGCTGGGAATAAGACGGAGAGGACACTGATGAAACTAAACGCGAAAATCCAACAGAAGAAGCACCCACAACGGTTGTTTTTTTTATTATTATTTATTTATTTATTAATGCAGATTGAACAGATACAGTCACAAAAGCTAATATTGACAGGTATTAACAGGTACAAGAATATACAATACACAAGACCAAAAACATCCATTTGCAATTAACACACACGCAAAACAAATAGGTTTCATTACATAGTTTGGTAACATTGACATATTTGGCTCATCTCTGCATGCATTCAGGAGGTCCGTAGATCAGGCACTTGCAGGGAACTAAATCCTCTCTTCTCCCTTCCCCTCCTCTCCATTCTCCTACTTCCTTCATCCTCTGGTACGTTGTTTGTTGCATTATGCTGGTATTGTTATTGTTATTTTATGTGCAAGTTTGAGAGTATGTGTGTGTATGTATTGTGTGTTTGCCCTTCAGTTCCTAATAATGAAACTCGGTGTAATATATTGTATAGCTTAATTGTATTCACCACTAAGAGGGCAAGATGTGAACCATACATAATTGTTTAAAAGTATATATAATCCCAAGAAACCAAATTCGGTCGCGAAATTTGCAATTCGGTCACAAGTGGTCACAAGTGGTTGCCGTGTCGACACAGTGTGCACACAAAAACCCGGTCACAAAACACACACATTGTGTACGCTTTGCGACCAGATTTGGTCACGGAGTGTACACACTGTGTGGTGAATGTGTCCGAACATAACTTGGTCACAAAGCGCACACATTGTGTACGCTTTGCGACCAGATTTGGTCGCGAAGTGTGCACACTGTGTGGTGAATGTGTCGGAACAAAGTTGGTTCAAATTGTTCCATATATATTAGTCCACGCTATCAGTAGTTCTCAATCTGTTTCTTGTTCAATCGTGTTTGTAGTGTTGAAGCGAATAGAATCGAAGCGAAGAGAAGAAAAATGAATAGAAAATCAAAATTTCGCCATTCATCTACTTTTTATAGAAAAGTAAACAATTTGATGAATCTTCAAAACATCAAGAATGCAAAAAACTTAAAACCAGGTAAGCGCCGACTATTGTTTATAGTTATTAATTTATTTAAGTTATTTTATCTAAGATTTAGAATGAGGAAGGAGAAAAGGGGAAGTTGGGATGAAGGCAGATATCGGTGTACTAAAAAATATTGAATTTTGATTCCATTTACGTATATTGTGTAGTATAAATGATTATATTATGTATGCTCATTCACGATAGTTAGTGTTAATCGAATATTTACTCATAATAGGAATATTACGGGCATTTATAGAGATAGGAAAAGTAATTCATTTCGGTGAATCTGTTAGTTTTTAATATCAAATAAGCTAAATTGTTTTATACATTGCAGTTGACTTGCCGAGTTCGTCCTCAACCTCGCATGATATCAATTCCAGTAGCATCCAAAATGTCAAGAAAGACAATTGTACTCAATCGTCAAATAATAATGTTGCTGAGGATGCTCTGTCTGAAGAAAAATCCACTGAAAAGTTGGATACTGTTGAACAATTAGAAGAAATTAATAGCGACGATGAAGCAAGCAGTGCCAATCTGAATCACTGCTTAGACCATAAAGATCAGATTAAAAAATGGGCACTTATAAATCAGATACGTCATAATTCATTGAATGGGTTGCTGCATATTTTAAGAGATTCATTTCCAGATATGAAATTTTTACCAAAAGACAGTAGAAGTCTGTTGCAAACGCCAAGAATTAATAATATCATTGGAATGGGAACTGGCCAATATTGGTATAATGGCATAGAAAATTGCTTAACAGAGATTATATCTCAATGTTCTGTCGAGTTGCCGTCGAGCACATTATCTCTATCATTTAATATTGATGGGTTACCTATAGCTAAAAGCGCCAAAAATGAATTCTGGCCTATCTTGTGCAAAATTGATAAATTTGCAAATACTACCCCTTTCGTTATAGCAATATATTATGGAAACACGAAACCACCTGTAAAAGACTTTTTAAAACCATTCGTAGATGAGCTAAAAAAGTTACTTAATGATGGAATAATAATTCAAAACAGAATAATCCATATTAAAATTCGTTGCTTTATATGCGATACACCTGCAAGGAGTTTTGTCAAAGGTAATATATAAAATAGAAAGATTTCTTTTTAGTAATAAACGTGCTCTTACACGAGCTATTTTTCGAGCAATAATTGCGGGAACTCGTTCAAATCGTATGGATAAATGATTTCGTCTTACATAGCAATTCGCATTCTCGACTAAAATTATACCCAGAATGAAGCAATTTAGTTGCTCATGTAAGCGAAACTATATAAATTGAAGTACTTTCCCCATAGTGAAATTTTAAACCTATAGCATACTAGTACATTGCCACTTTTTGCCTAAGTATTATTTATTATTTATTACAGGAACCGTCGGGTTCAATAGCTACCATGGGTGTATGAAATGCACGGTAATTGGAGAGTATGATAGGAAAGGTCGTCACATGAGCTTTCCTAGGACAGACATGCCTCTTCGTACCGATAATTCGTTTCGAAATCAATCGGATCCAGATCATCATAAGCAAAAGACAGCTATGGAAGCCTTACCAATAGATTTAATAGAAGACTTTCCGATCGCTGATTCTCTACATTTATTAGATTTGGGTGTCATGAAGCGTTGCTTAATTCTTGAATTCTCCGTTGTTGCAACGAGCGTATACGGCATTCTGTACGAAGACTGAAGACGTTCTGACACGAGGAGAGGAAACTGTTTGAGAATAGTAGATCAAGAACTATGGCGGCTAGCAAATGAAAAGCATTGTGACCGCTTTTGGTTACATTCGGTCACAAAGCGGTCACAACTGGTTACAAGTGGTCACAAGTGGTCACATTTGCGACTACTCCATATTCTACGAAATTATAATAATTATGTTCATTAAAATGCATGTTTAATCGTTTTACAGGATGAAATTTGTTTGGATTATAGCGTAATAGGTCAAAATTAAGGTTTCTGCGAAACAATGGACTTATTGGAAGTTGTATAGAATTTAATATAAATAAATATGACTATCACATTAATTTATTATTTGTTGTTAAAATTAATTATTAAAAAGGCGCGTTAAAAATAAGCCACCTACTTCACTAGATTTCACGATAAATTTTGTTTCGCAATGAAATTCGGACATTATTTAGCTATACCCGTCCGTTTTTATTTTCATTAATATTATATCATGGCTGTAAAGTATTTTGGTGTTAAGAATTTTGTTGCGCATTCATGTTAAAATTATAACTATATATATTTATTTTTGCGGGAAACCGCAAATACGTACGCGCCAGCACCGGCGGGCCATTCAAGTGGTCACATTTTGGTTACAAATGCGACCGAATGCGACCGGATTTGGTCGCATTTGTAACCAAAATGTGACCGAATGCGACCAGATTTAGTCACAAATGTTCCCCACTTTTGGTTGCGGTTCCGGAACTGTGTCCGAACAGCGACCGAATTTCCGATTAGTGTGCACACAGTAGTGTGCGAACGTGTGCGAACGGCGACCAAATTGCGACCGAAATGGTTTCTTGGGATGTCGTACACACACACCTTGCCTGTCGGTGAATCTTTGTAAATAAAAATAAAAAATAAATAAAATAAATAGTTAATCTATAAAAGATTTATGGTAGGAAAGCAGGAAGCATCGGAAGAGGAAGAAGAAGAGGGAGAATTGAAGGGAAAATTAAGGAAGCAATGAAAGAGAGAAAGAGAATGTGAGACCATACTTAAGTAAAATATCTGAAAAATGCTGCTTCACAAAACTTTAATTTGTGACTTCACCGAATTGATAAACATTACCGGATAACATTAAAGAAAATCGTTTAAAATATTTTATAAAAAGTGTATATAAAAATATATGTCACATTTCCAATCTCAAATAAGCTCAAGTGTAATTATGAGAATAAAACTTGGGTTAATTATTCAGTAACAATTAATTCCACTAGTCTGGGGAAATGATATCAAACAGGTCTACTAATCTACCTAATCAGCCGTAGTAATCTCAATGTAACACGCAATGATATATTTTTCAATTCCAACTGTTGTTATTATCTAAATGGTTATCTACATAATTTATGTATAGCTTTTCAATGTTTAATTAAACTCCATCATTACTGTTGCATTCACCTGCTTGTTACGTTTTGTAAAATTCACCGTCCTTTATCTGTCCGATTAGCTTTAGCATTTTAAGATTCAATGGGTATTTTTAAATAAATTAATTTAGATTATTTCTTTACAAAAATGTTTCAGTTTCTTCACGGCACATTTTGACGTAAGTGCGATCTGTTAATAAAATAAGATGTCTACACTGACTATAGTATTATCAACATGGGCGTCGTCAGGGGGGACAGCTGCCCCCCACCTCCCTACAGGTTGGAATATGTATATATGTATTTTTTCATACTAAATGATAAAATCCCACAAAAATCACATAATTACCACACATTTTCTCATCGTGTCATAAATTTTCTAAAATTAGTATGAAATTATATCCAAATACAATTGTTCCATAAAAAAAAATCGCTTTTTTTATTGCTTTTTATACAAACCATTTTTCATCTTACATATTTATTTATTTATTTTCAATCATATACGGCTTTTTAGGCCATTATTACAAAATATATCATATAGAATAAAAAGGCAGATCAAAACAACACGAAACATGTCATATAAAATAAGAAGGACTCTAACGCAAACATCAGATCATTCATAAAATATTATTATTCATATTATTGTGCAAATTAGTGTGTACATTTTCAAATAAATCAAACCGCATCACGACCTTCTTCACTATGTCGCGCAAAAGAAAAATCGCCTGTGGCGCTATTTACGCCTTTTTCATGGTGTATATATATTTTTTAATTTTGTTGCCCCCCCCTAGTTCCGAGGCTGTCGACGTCCATGATTACCAATGTCACAATATTGTAATATACTTTTCATTACTACAGTACTACCTATGAGATACTTTTTTAAATAGGTGGGTAGGTAACCTACGTTTAAAATAAAAAATAGCTAGTAAAGACAAACCATACGACGATCTGTCGTTACTTCTAATAATCTCTTTCATCTGATGACTTACTGCTGAATGACAGCCGTTAATTTGTACATCAGCCAGTGTTCTCCTTGACTTATCATTCAAGTTGGAACAGAGCCAGTAGGTATTCATCCAGTCAGTCAACTCAATAATCTCATTCAGTATTCTAAAGATAATCTTCCGATTTGTAAGAAATTTGATATAAAATAAGCCGAATTTCACCGAATTGAAAAATGACCTCTATTTTCGTCCTGTGGGCAATATTTTCGTCTACATTTTGTCTGTTTCACAAACAACGATATACTCGTAATTGCAATGTAAGGGATTAGATATACCTAAGCACTATACAGACGAGACATAAAGGGTGAATAACCTCATTATCAGAGTATGTTACCTGATCGTCTCTCGTACCTTCTATCAGTTACCATGCTTGCATGGGACATTCATAAACAATTTTATAAAAAAATGGAGGCGGTATTTAAAGCAATTAGAGCAAACTTTATGAGATCGAATATCACCCAGCATATGAACTTACATAATTCTGAAAGAAATCGGGTATGTTTGTAACGCAGAACCGTGGCAACTTTGCAAGTTTCTTGAATATACCGATACTGAATTTAAAACATTGTCGAAGTGTGTTTGGTTAATACCTACTACTGTTTATTGAATAATAATATTGCGTACTTATTATAATACATATCGTTGTTTACAACCCTTGTAGTACAGTAATCAGAGGAAATTGGATGGCATTTCTAGGAAAAAACTATAGACATTTTTTTCTCCATCATACTTTACGCATTTGGGGGCGCTGAATCCGAATTTCAACTTTGCCACCTCGTAAATGTGATGCGTTCTGAGATATCTCAGAAAGAAAGAGAAAAAAATGCCTTTTTTAGAGACTTTGACTGATAATTCAAAAAGTATTCATTTTAGAGAAAAGAAACTCAGGACAAGAATAAACGTCATCAAATTTCCTACAAAATGACATATAAATCTTTTTTGTGGCATAAACCGTTCAGGCGTCAGAGTGATCTAAAATAGGGGCGTAATTTTCACCATACAGCACAAACTATATTTGTTTGTAATTTTGCTCCCATAACTCAGAACTTGCACACTTTTAAGCAAAAATATCTAATACAGAAATAAAGGGCATTATTTTTTCTGTAATTTATGCTACCATTGTTTCGTCGACAGGTAAACGGTCTAGGCGCTAGAGCGCATTGAAGTTCAGTATAGTACATTAGAAGCAGTTTTGACCATTATTTAAACTGATATATGACGATCAAAAAAACCTTAATTGTACTGAATGCACTTGAAAATATAAGGACAAAAGTTGTAATATTTATATTTTAAGGTTTGCCACCACTTAATAGTGCTGTGTTTATAGAAATATCAGAATAACTCAGAATCAATAGCTATTTTTTTGTTTTTTTGACCATATTTTGAAAATTGAAAACTATAAAGGAATTACTTTATTGAAAAAGTAAACTACATTTAATTATCTATGACTCACGCCTACAACTTTTTTTATTCAGATGAACCATTCAAGAGCCAGAGCGCATACAAATTTAACCAAAATTGAAAAATCGCCCAACTACTGATCTTTCTTTAGTTTCCCGCCTACAGCTAAGAAGGTGCGTACTTTTAATGAACAAAATATAAAAGAAAATTTAATTTTCTACAAATTATGTCTCTTGAGTTTTTTCACTCAGACGAACGGGTTCGGAGTTATAGCGCATCCAAATTTACAATGCAAAATCAAATACAGATATTAGTACGACGTACATAAATATCGTTCTCTCTGATATACTACAACAAATTTGGATGCGCTATAACTCCGAACCCGTTCGTTTGAGTGAGAAAACTCAAGAGACATAATTTGTAGAAAATTAAATTTTCTTTTATATTTTGTTCATTAAAAGTACACACCTTCTTAGCTGTACGCGGTATACCAAAGAAAGTACAGTAGTTGGGCGATTTTTCAATTTTGGTTAAAGTTGCATGCGCTCTGGCTCTTGAATGGTTCATCTCATTAAAAAAAGTTGTAGACGTGAATCATATATAATTAAACGTAGTTCACTTTTTCAATAAAGTAATTCCTTTATAGTTTTCAATTTTCAAAATATGGTCAAAAAAACAAAAAAATTGCTATTGTTTCTGAGTTATTCTGATATTTCTATGAACACAGCACTATTGAGTGGTGGCAAACCTTAAAATATAAATATTACAGCCTTTGTCCTTATATTTTTAAGTGCATTTAGTACAATTAAGTATTTTTTGATCGTCATATATCAGTTTAAATAATGTTCAAAACTGCTTCTAATGTACTATACTGAACTTCAATGCGCTCTAGCGCCTAGACCGTTTACCTGTCGACGAAACAATAGTAGCATAAATTAAAGAAAAAATAATGCCCTTTATTTCTGTATTAGATATTTTTGCTTAAAAGTGTTCAAGTTCTGAGTTATGGGAGCAAAATTACAAACAAATATAGTTTGTGCTGTAGGGTGAAAATAACGCCCCTATTTTAGATCACTCTGACGCCTGAACGGTTTATGCCACAAAAAAGATTTATATGTCATTTTGTAGGAAATTTGATGAAGTTTATTCTTGTCCTGAGTTTCTTTTCTCTAAAATGAATACTTTTTGAATTATCAGTCAAAGTCTGTAAAAAAGGCATTTTTTTCTCTTTCTTTCTGAGATATCTCAGAACGCATCACATTTACGAGGTGGCAAAGTTGAAATTCGGATTCAGCGCCCTCAAATACGTAAAGTGTGATGGAGAAAAAAATGTCTATGGTTTTTTCTCCGCGAAAATACCATATTATTGTACTATTGATATTCATAAACATTATGTGTCTAGGAAATGTTAATATCGGTAGATGTCGAGCTTTCTTATATTGAATTTGCACATTTTAATTTATAAATTAAATTGTAAAATATTGTAGTAAAAAATGTTATCAATTGAAAAAAATACTTTGGTATGCTTAATAAAAAAATAATTTAAAGAATAAACGTACGATACTCGTAATTATAAGTGTAAACATATGGGTCTGGTGATCTATAAAATTAGTTTTTAAATAATACAGGTAGAATAACTTACTCGTGTAGGAATGTCTTATTGCTAGATCAAATAATTATGTTTAAGAGTGTGCATACCGACATTTCAAAAATTTCTAAAAACGGGAGACCTTCTATCTCGACAACCGGTACTAAATATGCTTTGGAACAAAATAGGGTAGATGCATTGAACCTTTATCTAGGGAATAACCATAAAAGAAACTCGTTTCCCGAAAGTCGCGGAGCAAAATTTTATTTTTGTAGTGATGATATGCATTAAAATCTAGGGAATAACCGTAAAAGTTTTTTGATAGACGCAAAATTAACCCCAAAAAATGGAAAAAAAACTTTTTTTACAATTTTATCGTGCGATTGTCACGCGATTTTGAACCTTAATGCCGTGGGAAAAGACTGTGACGTCATTCCTGGTGCCATGCCCTTAATATGTCATCTTATAAGTACCTATAGTACCTACCTGCTGTACAATATATTGTGAATAACATGCTTCTCATTATATTTTTCCATAAACAGCATGTTTCAGCCATTATAGGTCCTGAATTTCGGGGAGCTAGTAACATCAAAGGAAATAATATATTGTCGTTTGATATTTCATACCTGCTACCTCCCGTCCCTTTCTCCCCCTGGCCCTAAATTGGCTTCTAAGATGTTTCAATTTACATACGCAGAGATATGTACTCGTGTGTGATCAAATGAGATCAACGCACGATTTCAGGCAGCATCGACAAATTCATAGAAGTAAAATAATGACTATATTTTATTCCCGTGATGTACCTACGAGTGTGTACTTCTTTACACTAAGAGTATGCATACCGACATTTCAAAAATTTGTAAAAACGGGAGACCTTATATCTCGACAACCGTTACTAAATATGCTTTGGAACAAAATAGGGTAGATGCATTGAATATTTATCTAGGGAATAACCGTAAAAGATTTTATTTAACTTGTATAGATTTAAAAAAAAATAAAAACACCTCCGGACTTTTTTCCGAAAGACGGAAACTCGTTTCCCGAAAGTCGCGGGGTAATGTTTTTATTTTGTAGGTACTGATAATATGCATAAAAATCTTTTTTTTTTCTCATTGCTCAAAGCTCATTGTTCAAATCTATAAAGTAAAGTCTGATTTTTGTAAATATTCGCATAACTCCCGCATTTTACGATGGGTTGCTGTGAAAATTTAGAATAACATTTTCAATAATATAGGCTGTGTTCTAAAGTCACCGGTTTTTGGAGAAAAAGCTTTTCCTAGGATATGCCATAATGATGAGGGGATCCAAGAGTTGTGTGGGGTCGAGTGTGGTATCGTATGAAAGGGCGTTGGAAAAGAAATTCAGATCTTAAGTCACATTTTGTCCAGCTCAAACCTATAAAGTATGCCGGTTGGTTTGTTTAATTTGCCGTTGCTAAGCACGGGTAACTCAGCTAGTATTTGATGTGTTTGAAATATTAATAGCATTCATATACAGAAAGTTGTTTTCAGAATAGGTACAGGAAATATTTTAAAAGGTGATGCACGTTGCACATATTCAAGAGCTCAAGAGTTAACTATTTAGAAGTTTTAAACTTTTGGAGAAATGGATAATGTATGAACACTGAAAGAAATCATATTTTTGATTCTTGTTAATGTATCAGTTGTTTGGTAGAAAATCCTAGAATAACGTCGAAATAGTGGTCTTCCCCGCAGCATTTAACTACAGTTTTGCTAATATATGAGTAAGCCTGTAGATTTGAAATTATGTAAAGTCATAATGATGGGGAATTACTTTAAAAACAACAGTTTTATGTCATGTCGATGTCTATTTATTAGGGTTTCCTGTTAAAATTACATTAATAACTATTATTTCCAAAAAGCAGAATTCATACTAACAAATTATAAAATCTCTACGTACATATTAACACCATATATTGTATTCCTAACAGTATTTTCCCGTAATGTACGACATTACACGATTTCTGTTTAATTTATAATAACTCGTCACTTCAATTTAACAGTAGTATTCCTCAAAAAGATAATATAAAGGTCCGAACGTTTATAAATGCAAGAATATCATACAAAAATAACATTAATAGCTAATGCTAATCCAAAGCTAATTTGCTGTTAACTTAACATAATGAGTTTAAACGAAAATGCAGACTTAATGCTAAGTTATCAGGATTCATTACAAAATATTATGACGCGAAACGCATAATAACATTATTCTCGTGGAAAACACGGGATTATTCCTGTTAAAACTCAACGACATATGCGCATGCGTCTACAGACGCGTATACGCAGAGAGTGCATTATGACGCGATCTATCTTGTCTAACACACTTTTTACAATACTCTCGCTGTGGTGAATTTATTTAAAGCATTGTTTGGACAATTCTTAATAATTAATTTGTAATAACTATCGTGTGTATTCATATACCTACTTACTGTGCTAATTAAAATAAAGTTGACTATAAAAATGGACGCGACTACTGCGAATCTTTTGACGAAGTGGGGAATGTTTTTTGATATAATGGGAAAACGGCATGTTGTAATTAAATAATGTGATTTTTTGTGAGGTTTTATCATATACCTACTGTGAAAAATGATGTACCTATTCCAGCATGAATATTGTACCTAATTGCTTATTTATAAAGTGATAATAAATTATAAACTATATTTCTTTCCATTATTAAATATACATTGTAAACCATGTTTCTTTCTGTTATTTACCTTGACCATATTCATTATTATACCTACCATTTGGGACTAGATGATAATATTATCTAACGGTTACATTTTCTTGTCTGATTAATTCAAGTAGGCAAGTAAATATATGTACCTATATCCATAAAGCACCTGGGTGCAAAAATAATTATAGTTAGAATATATCATCTTATCCTCAAATAATCTCATTACTATTATATTTCTCTTATGTATTTGTGTGTTAATAATTCTTTTTTGCTGTAAAATATATTTATTTCCATAGAAATACTTGTAACGTGTGCTCTGATAATCCCATTTGCAATACCTACAAGTTTTTATATGGAATAATAAATTTTATTGTAAATACCTAATGTATAATTAACATTAATAATACTAAGGAAATATTAGGCCAACAATGCCGAATTTCTGGGAAAAAACGTAGAGATGATAGTATTGTAATTGAGAAATATCACTATAAAGCTGCAGATTTAAAAGGAAAGAATGTTGTTATGACAGTGCCGCAATTGAGAAATATCAGTCCTAACCTGCAAATTTAACAGGAAAGAATGTTGTTATGACAGCGTAGTAATTGAGAAATATCAGTATAAGCCTAAAGATTAACAGGAAAGAATGTCGTTACGACAGTGTAGCAATAGAGAAATATCGGTATAATCCTGCGGGTTAAGAGGAATACTTTCCTGTTAAATCAGCGGTAAGCTTTCCTGCAGAATCAACGAGAAATTCTTACGGTCCCGAATATAGCAGGAATATCACTATAACAACAAGAATTCTGGTGAATCATTTCTTAGAGTGAAGTATGATAGTATTTTTTAATGAACGTCGCTGGAACTTGTTCCGAGTAATTTCCCTGCAACCGTATTATAAGCACCAATCAATATTTTTTTAAGATATTTTTCTTTTTTTCTTGTATTGTGTTTTCTTTCAATAGTTATTTAGACCATCACTTTTCTACAAAAATGTTATTGAACAGTATCCTAGAATTCACTAAAAACTTGTCGGTTTGTGAACATTAAAACATTATACAATGTTAGAAGTTTTCATGCTGCACAATAAAAAGCTTTTAATAAACTTGGCGTCAGGCTATGAAATTTCTAATTACCATGATGTTGGATTTCGTAAAAATCAGACATTCCATTCGGTCTTGATGTTAAGTAGCGCACCGCTTAGTTACTTTCTAAATATGTTTCCATAACATTCTGTCATTTTATAGAGAGTAACCACGCAATATTTCTATATAAGTATAAGTATAAGAAAAGTATAAGTTTATTCTAATTTTAAACGTCGATGGGACCAAGGCCTTCCGTATTTCGTATTTCAAGGCCAAGGTCTTTCGTTCATCTAAAAATATATCTACTGAAAGATAATAAAATTTTCGTGAAAAAACAGTCTGTCTTGTGAGTAGATATAATACGAGTAAGTGTACATAGATTAACGAAATCAGGTAGATAGGTCCTCTACAACTTTAGTCTTCAAAACACGATCACGACCACATTTCACGGATATAAGATTAATTAATTGTACAAGTATGTGTAAAAATAAATATTAATACCTCTACGACAACCCTTAATTATTTCTATTAGATCACTCGCAATCGAATGAAAAATGAAAAGACAGAGAGAAAAGGTTATTTATTAATTCCTGAAGTACTTTTGGTGTGATAGGTAGTCACTATCAGTATTCCACGTAAAAAAAACGTAGGTTCGTATTAATTTCAGGGCTCGGACCCCAACTATGACGTCACGGTCATTTCCCGCGGCATTTAGGTTCTAAATCGCTTTCTTTTTAGGTTTTCCATTCGTAAAACTTTTACGGTCAATTTCTAGAGTTTAATGCATTTTATCAATAGAACGTGTTTTTTGCAACTTTCTGGAAAAAATCATAGGTGTTTTTCACTTTTTTTTTGATAAATCGATACAAGACATAAAAAATATTTTACTGTCATTCCCTAGATTCCAGATAAAGGTTCAACGTATCCACTCTATTTATTTTTTTCCAACGTATATTCAGCAAGGTTGTTGAGATCTTATAACGTCTCCCGTTATTATTTTTTTATTATTATTTATTTTTTTAATGTCGGTATGCCTCGTTTTAAACATGTTTATAGTTTGCTTAGTGTGTAACTAGGTGGGTATTTGGTATTTGTATGTGAACCTAACATTTTAAACTAATTGGGTTAGTCTCAGAATTATTTACTTCCTTCCCTTTGAAACACTTTCTACAAAAAAATCAACTGGGCGAATAATGGTTTCCGTAAATGTTACTTTTTGACTACTCATTGTTAATAGTAGTTAATTATGAAAATTGTGTTCCTGCTAATTAAATATTTAAGTATTATATGCGTATCCAACCTTAACCCCGTTGAGGTGAATTATAGTTCTAACACCAAATCTTTTAGTGTTTCAAGCCGAAATGTAATATTTTCCTGTAAGTAATTTATTTTGCGACTCTCTTAAATTAAAACTTTTCCAGCGAGTTGCGTATGAAAGCGTAAAGAGTAATTTTTCATTACTTTTCTCCTTCGTTCCTCTTCCGACTTTTTTATGCTACCCGAGAATTTTTATACTTATGGTACTTACAGCTTCTCACTGATTCATAATATTTCTTTTTATTTTTAATTCTACGTGGGTTAGGTACTTAGGAACCTATTTAAAAAAGAGAGATATAGTATAAGAAACAAGAGACATCACTGATGATTGGTTTTGTATTTTTCTGGTTTTAGTTGCTTGTTGTTATTTGGTTTATAGATGTATAAACCATAGCCTCGAACTATTTTCGAAAATATCTTCCTGTTTCTTCTTCTTCTTGTGTATCATGTAATAGTGATGTAAATGCTCAACATTAACGTCGATATTGAATACCATCGATGCCATTTTTTTAACATGTTAAACATTCTGTACTGTGTTGGATTACGGGTTGGTTATATAAATAAATAAATTTGTATAATGTAATTAATTAACTTGGTTGGGGTATTAAGGTACCCCCAGAGGTCCTCTATCTCTGGACTTCCGCTTTGTCGTACTTTTTGGGACAACCTGTATATTCCGTTCAAAGGTCGTTGATTTCGAGACTTCACCCTTTAAGTAATAATAGGTAAAAGTTACTTGTGAAAAGTTAAAGAACTTTTGGTTTGCACGTGATTGCCAATACTTGAACCAGTATGCTCTTGGCAGCCAGCCTACCCCTTAATTTCGCAAAACCGTTTTTCAATTACTCTGCTACGTTCATTTTTTAACCGGAAAGTATGCGCCTACCCCTATATCAAGTGGTTTACGGTAATTTCGTCTAAAATCAATTGGTCTTAAATCAATTAGTCTAAAATTAATTCGTCTAAAATCACTTCGTCTAAAATCAATTCGTCTTATTATCAATTCGCCTAGTTATCAATTCGTCTAAAATCAGTTTGCCTAACGATCAGTTCCTCGATCTTAGAAGAATTGATTTTAGACCAATTGATTTTAGATGAAGGAAAATCCCGCGGGCTTAAGGCCCTCCACATCCCCGGGTAGCTCAGGCGCATTAATAGCGACCTCTTTACCCGCACTTCTAGCAAAATATTATTAAGAGGTGGGCCCAGGGTTAGCCTTAAGGGAGCCCCCCGGCAAACCCCACCCCCGAATTACGTTCCTTCAATATCCTTGTCCAAGGAGGTTACAAAATTCCACTTATTGATTGTATTGATTTTAGATTAATTGATTTTAGACCAATTGATTTTAGACGAATTAATTTTAGACGAACTTATCGGACACCAAATCAAGTCGATCGTTTTCATAACGCTAACTCTTGTTGTATTACGTTTTAATTCCGACGAACAATTTAAAATTTTATTTCACGAGAAAATTTCATTACAGTGAGACAGCGTTTTTTATAGGTACTTCTCCCCTTAAATGGTTGTATTTTTATTTAGGTAGGTGCTAGAAAAAATATACTTAAATATAAAAAATATAATTGAAAGAAGTGCTACTGTTCATACGCATATTAAAATTTTCTCATGTACAGACACCAGTATGGGTTAAACAATCGAAGTATTATTCCCATTTCATAATTATTATTATATTCATGTCATCATTTAAATGCTATGACTTAAGAGGAAGTTTCATATCCTTAATAATATCCTAGCAATAATTATTATGAAACTTTGAATAGATCAGCAAATGAATTAGCTTTATTGTATGCGAGTATTATATTACACCACAAGTATTGTTTTAGACAGGAAATTAATTCGGCTAAATCTGTTTTCTTATTGTAATAATTATATTCTACTAACCTAAATATATTGTTCTCGGTAATTTCTTAAAATTACAGAGTTAACATTGTTATACATTTGAATCAAAGATGCGAATTTTACAAACGCATCAATGACATAAGACAGTCATCTTAAACGTTATACGATAGTCATCCATTTTTTTTTATTTATTTATTTATTCATATAGAGAATACAACGGCTAAATAAATTATATGAAATTTTATATATAAGTATTTACAGTTTATATCGCCATTTAAGGTATTCTTCGTTTTATCAACAAAATTAAAAGTAGATATATATAATACACAGAAGAAAAATATACAATATAAGAAATAGGATAGGAATTAATTAACCCCGAAAAGTGAAAAAAACGCTGTTTTTACCATTTTATCATGCGATTGTTCACGCGATTTTGAACCTTAATGCCGTGGGAAATGACTGTGACGTCATTCTTGGTACCAAGCCCTTAATACTTAATGCGCAGGTTTATTTGATTAGGTATACATTTAGTATTACATAAGCCGATTATTTAACATGAGCATTCCTTTCCTTTGGTAAATTTCTGTTCGTTTCTTACTACATTATGGTACCTACATCTTCTCCTCTTCGTTTTGTGGTTATGATGCATATTGTATTATTATTCCCATATGTATGGTACGTAGTTATCGAAAGTTTCAATGTTACTTATAGTCCAAGAGCCCGCTGCTTAATTTATGACGTATCTGTTTTTTGATCGAAATGTGGTATAAATGATAGCTTACCAATAGGGTATTACATCGCACTAGGGTTGCCTATCAAAATCTTGCCGCAACCCCCCCTGCCCCCCCCGAAAAGGTCCCTCTTCGCGGTTTTTCGCATTTTATAGGAATATGGTAAGAGAAAGGAGGAAGTAGTCAATGACAAAAATAATCCTTGCTAAATTCTCTACAAAAAATGTTCAGTCATTTTTTTCGTAGAACTAGCAGTTTACCCGCAATGGCCGGTCCAAAACCGAAATTCATTTAAAATACTAAAAAAATGTATTTAAACTATATTGATTTAAAATTTATAAGAGCTACAGTAAAATAGCCAAGGAACGAATTAATTACCATAGTCTTAGCTACAAAACGAGCTATAACTTATGTTCATACATCTAATAATTTCGGAGTTATTGCAATAAAACTCAGTGACAAAAATTCTTAAAATTTAGTTTTTCATAAAATAACCAGTGATATAGCGCCGCAGGCCAAAATTTTTTTTCCATAAAATGTTAATAATAATGGGTGGAAGAATTTGAAAGAAAAAAAATCAAACTTTTTTTTTTTATTTTTCAAAAAATATCCTGTTTTTTGACCGGCCATTACGGGTAAACTACTAGTCCTATGAAAAAATTGACTTGTCATTTTTTGTAGAGAATTTAGCAAGGATTATTTTAGTCATTGACTACTTTCTCCTATCTCTTACCATATTCCTATAAAATGCGAAAAACCGCGAAGAGGGACCTTTTCGGGGGGGGCAGGGGGGGTTGCGGCAAGATTTTGATAGGCAACCCTAGTGCGATGTAATACCCTATTGGTAAGCTATCGTTTATACCACATTTCGATCATAAAACAGATACGTCATAGATTAAGCAGCGGGCTCTCGGACTATTATTAAAGAACACAGTATAACATGAAATTGTTTGTAGATGTGTGAAACTTAAATATACATACTAGGGCCGATCAATGAATACCCGTGTTAGGTATGAAGATGCAACTTTTTTCCAATTTTTTTTTTTTCTATTTTTTTTCGAGAAACAATCAACGGGGGTCATTAAACTGGCTGCCAAATAATAACCAATGCAACGGCCCGAAATTTAGAATCATGTCGTCTGAAGGATGGTGCCACACAATGGTAATATAATTTTCCCTCAGGACAGCCACATTTCTTCAAACACGGGTATTTATTGATCTTCCCTCGTACATTGCTGTATAATAATATTATGTAGAGTTGATTTATGACCATTCGTTGTTAAATAATTGAGAATATTATATTCTACAATATTCTACACTATTATATTTTCTATTTGTGTCGACGCTTCAACCACCCGCGATGTTAATATTACACACTATTGTCCATTTTTTCCATTTCTAAAAACCAGCGGGAAATGAATCCGAAACACCGGACCCTCCTGCGGACTGTGAAAAATTCGCGACCGATAAACTCTTAAAGGGGGTAAGTTGGGGTGGCCGTTGTATGTATTGATCCCATGCATCTATCTCTGTTTCACTCCGCATATTTGAGCATCTGTTTTATTATTCTATCTCTGTCACTCAGAACTCCCTCACGAAGGCGCATTCGGAAATCTTCGCCTCTTTCCATCACCCCTTCATAGAATCTTTTCACCTCCCTAGCCCTTTTGTTTATTTTATAGTTGACATGGAAGTTTAGGGACCTCAAGGAGTTATACTTGAATGTGGGATAAACACTATGGAGATGTTTCTGTAAAGTGGGTAGGTTCTACATTAAGGATTTGAGTATCTTTTAATCAGGTACCTGATGGTACATACCTATATTGTAGAATGTAGACATGCCTATATCAGACACACTGCTAAGAATATAAATATTACATTATCTTAATGGTGCAGAAATAGGTACAAAAATGATAGTTTTTCACGATTTTGAAATTTTCTTAAAAGTTTTTTTAACATTGGTTAGGAGAGTACTATAATTTCCACTCATGTACAAAAAGTAACCACATCGAGACCGAGTTTGCAACTAGTTTTCGTCGGTTGACTTACACGTAATGTGGAATTACTCATTTGTATAATAAAACTTATGAAATAAAGGATGTGCTGCATCGGAATTGCATGAATGTGACGGAAGCCAAAGTGTGTGTAAGGATAGGAAAGTCTGGCGATCCGTTCTCTCTGCCTACCCCGCAAGGAAGGTGACGTGAGGGTATAGTAGAATAGTGTATTTATCTTCCTCATTAACATATCATTTTTACGACCTTTAGTTTAATAGAATTCAATCCACAGTTCACATGCCAACCCAACAATGTTTTCTTTATTGAAGTTATACATCTCATAACGTCTAAATATTATTTTCTGAAGTAATGTAGATGTTGTTTTTTTAAGATAAGCGCCACATCAAATTTCCCTTAGATTCTTTTGATGTCGTCCTTCTTTGGTATTCCATTCTTGACGAGAGACATTGAGTATACTTCAACATTTCACGATTGTATTATTATGGTTTCACTTTCCATATTGTATGTACTTACCAAGCGCGAAGCAATCTAAGAACATGATTCCCATCGAGTTACCTTTTGGA
The DNA here is from genome assembly GCA_963576895.1 of Ceraclea dissimilis. Classification (NCBI taxonomy): domain Eukaryota; kingdom Metazoa; phylum Arthropoda; class Insecta; order Trichoptera; family Leptoceridae; genus Ceraclea; species Ceraclea dissimilis. The sequence goes on from OY756360.1 coordinate 7,110,165, forward strand.
TAAAATGATTGGTACAATAATGTCTTGTCTGACGTAATCCAATAAGAAATGTTAGCCCCGGCTTCCCTTCTTCAGAAATCCACCCTTCGCCACTGCTACTTACCTACCCATGTTATTATTGTTTTGCCAACAACGCTTCTTTTTAAAGAATGCTTTGTCATTGCGTATCGTTCTTCTTTTTGTGGAAATGTGAAAAGGAAAACGAAAAGCCAAATCACAAGACTCCTATAAAATCCTGGAATATACATTTTTTTTTTCTCTACATAAATTCCTCTTATTCAGTAGGTAGGCAAAGCAAAATATTATTCTATCTGTAAATTAATTTACAACTTATTGTTTGTGTAAATAGTTATTTACTTGTAAGTATTTGTTTTCATCGCCCTTAAGAACATTCGAATGAAATAATAAACTGAAAATATTCTTATGCTAAATGCCAATCAATGTGAAAATGACCTACTCCGATGAGACTTCCTTAAACACAACAACAATTAATATTTACACTACCTCAAAGAGATTCCATATTAAGTACTAGAGGTCTGATTCTATGTACTTTCAATAGAACGGAAGTGACGCAATTAACACGCACGGCACTTTTTGGTATTTTAAAGTCGCAAAACTCACACTATTAACAAGATGTCAATAATGAAAACCAAAACTTCTTTAAAACTATCTTTTTAGTCCTAAATAACGTTAAAACTAATACAGTTTTTAACTATGAGAGCAAAATTTCGAAACCGTTGCCCACAAACTGTCAAAAATTTTCCATACGATTTGACAGTTTGTGGGCACCAGTTTTGTTACACTTCTAGCATTGAGTACTCTGTCTAGGTAGTACTTAATATATTATGTCGCTGCACTACCTACACTCGTGAAATTTCACGGAGGGTTAGCTGGTTTTTTAATGAGATATATAATCAAAACTTCACTGGTCTATTAATTGTTTTCGGTTTTTATAGTTTTGTTGTTGTAAGTAAAAGTGGTGTAATTAAGTGACATCTCACGAAAATGTGTAAAAACATTTCACAATTTTGTGATAAGCTGCCGCCATCTGTTCAGACACAACTTTTGAATATTATACTAGCTGCAATAAATTGTGCTTGCCCTATTTAAGAAGTGAAAATATTATTATGAAACTTTGTGTAATTTAGAAAACAAGTAGTAAGGTGAACAAACTTATTAGGTATATCTAACGGATTTCTACATAGAAGGTATTGTATATTTCACATCTTTGAGAATCCTACTACAATAACATCCATAGTAATATCCAGGTCATTCTGTTTAGTTTCTATTTAAAACTTCTATCCTTGCATACGTCAAACACTTTGATGTTAAAATAATACTAACTGGATTACCTTACTCATCTGTACCAACATCTTCCATTTCAAATATTCATCAAATCGATTTCTATCTTCGTATCAGATATAACAATAATAATATTTTCAGTAGGATACTGGGTAGTGGGTATAGTTTTCCCCTATTCCAAACACTCTTTGATGGTTCATTTAACCTCATTGTTTAGGATGGCAGTGTATATTATTATCCGTTTCCCAGAATAATCATGTGCTCTGATGGTGCGATATCCGATCAATATTATGTGGCCCCTGAATTAAATCACGAAGCTCGGAGATTCCTTCCAACAGTTCCCGAATGAAATGTATCTGACCTTTTCTATGAATAATAATTCTCCAGTAGATACTTTATATTACTCCTATAATTATCTCAGTTTCCGCGTATTATATTATATGGTATACATAAATATGGTATACTGCGGTATAATTCAACAAGAGTCTTAAGAATTGTGTGTCATCTAATTGGAGCCTTGTCTGAAATTGATATGCACGAAATTACAAATTCGAATCCCAATATTCATAAAAATAATATTACATTTAAATAGTTACTTCAGTTGCTTCAATGGTCATGTGTTTATCTTTATTCTGAATCATGAAAATTGTTAATAAGTACTAGTAATATTAAAATGTTTCGCATTTTCTAATAATCCTCAATGCAATCTTTTTGGACAACCTGTATTCGTGAAATAAACTTCAAATACTTTTAACTTATTTTCTAGCGAAATATAATATAAGGAAAATTATTAAGATTGTTGGTTTCCTCGCGGAAATATACATTCACACAGAATAATACAAGATCGATCCTATACATCTTATGGGCGTAGGTAGATACATTCATAGGTACAAACAGTGGCGTAGCGTAAGTTCTAAGCTTGGGGGTGCGACTTTCAAGAACAGAGGGGAGTTATACCTATATACCTAATACATATCTCCTTAATGTTCGATTGTACCGACTAAACTTTTTAAGAATAACTATACAAATAATCAAATAAAATAACTTACCGCTTTGTGGGCCACAAAAAACATAGGTATATAATAATGGATAATTATTACGACTAGCATAAAAATAAGAATCCTACCTTACTATTTGTAAAGAAGATCGATTCTCCTGTTTTTCATATTATGACAGCTATATCATAAAATAACAATTTATCCACTCGTTAATGAAAAGTAAGCAATAATATAATATGCCAGTTCTAACACACATATTAAATTTTATGAAATTATCACACAAATCTGCAATGTACAAATATTATGCTAATCATCTATACTTAACACGACTTTTTTTAGTTCCAGTAACAAAATAAAAATTAATCGACACTTCAGAGAAAACATGAATTGCCTATGCAAATTATCATCAAGTATTAACAAAATTAAGTGTAATTAGCTGTAAATGTAACTAATAATTTAGTATTACCACAATGACTATAAAACAGCAAATAATAATTTCACCCCGCGCAGCGACAAAATATAATAATCATTATTATCAAGTCAAAACAATGCCGTATTCAGAGCGAAACTAAAAATGTTGTTAATTTGCATGGTCAGCTCGTCGACTCATCTTAGAGTAACAAGGAGGTAAGTAAAAATTATGTCATACGGGATGCATTGATGCGTAGAGTTTGTTAAGTAAGGACTTACAATCTTTGTCACAAGCCCTTCACCCGCCCGCACACCGCACCCTAGCCCGCCTAAAACAATACCCTCTGTCCCTCACGCATCACACACAACGCATAGAATGTATCTGTGGTGCAGCGCACAAGGCACTGCTAACATTTTGTATGAGATGAAACGAATCCACGGTATACGAATGTTTGTTAGAAATGTATGACAATTATTGAGTTTTGGAGGAGCGCTAATTATTATCGCACCGAATACGAAATGGTGTGCTAGCGTTTGCCTATTTAAAGGAGTCGAACGTTTTCGTTAAGGAATTACTAACATTTCTTGACATTATTGTTGGATTATTTTAATTTTTATTTTATCACGTTGAGCTGAATTATTTGGGGGTGCGTCGTATCCTGCGCACTGTTGGAGTCTACGCCCCTGGGTACAAATACATATTATTGAACATTTTATACCGAAATATTTCGTTTCCAATATCATATTTTCTATCTATAATATTATATTCCCATTTTGATAACAGTTTTTTTTATATCTTCTTAGATTTTCGTTCAATGCGGATCCGGGTGATAAATTCAGAATTTGTCAAATCGCTCGAGAAAATTTTATTTTATTTTCATCGTACGTTCATCGGAACAGAGATTATATAGGTATACCTAGCGTCTACCTACTATGCAAGTACCTCGGATATATCGGTTTGTGGATGTATAAGTTTGATAGATATTATATTTGGCAGGTAGTTGTGTGATGCTGTCTAATAGAAACATCGCTTTTTCTTTGACCAACTATCATTATACTCATTGTACATTTTCAAAAATCTCTAATCATTTAGAGATATCAGAATAACTTTCAACTGATAAGAAAAATAATAGGGTGGATTTTTAAAATAAATATACCCTTTTCTCCGGACTCTGCATTAAGAACTATTTGGGGATTGTGTATATTATTACCTCTATCTAATGTTGAGCAATATTAAAAGTGAGTTTATACTCGTATACTGTATAGGTATTAACGGTGCGAAGGAAAAGAAGAGGGAACACGTGCATAATGCAAGACCTCGGAAATCTAATAAATAATGTCCCTCTCCAGACACCCTACCATCAATTATCCACTATTTCTGATTTTCCGATCTTCTTCAGCCTACGATGTACCTACTTAATGTTTATTTCGCTATCAAAGTAATAGAATAATAATAGATGTAATACTATATCATTTTTCTGGAAAAAATGAATTACAAATGTACTACAGGCACGCTCATTCTTAAGTACTTACCTATACCTACACAGATTCTTTTTTTATAAATAAAAAGCTTTCTAATATAATATTCTCTTTAAGATGTCATAATATCATTTTTGTAATCTTCAATATTGCTCTTAAATAATATATCTTAGCAATCTCATATGGAAGGAAACTATATAAAAACAATATTATTTCTGTATTGTTCGAATGTTCGTTCTTCGGGTTTCCTTACTGCGTATGTAGAGTTGTTGAATAACCGAGCTTTCGGCACCGATACTACTGCAATCTTCAGGGTGAAGTGAATCTGAATCCAATAAAGAACAATATTATTCTTTATTGGATTCAGAAAATTTATGTCCGTAGTAGATTTTCTTACTTAATTATACGAATGTCCTTACAGTCCCACAAATTCTTAATTATACTAGGTATTCCTAAGTCTTTTAAGATCTACCACTAAGCCGCCATAATTGGACTGCGCTTAAAAATGATTCTAAATGTTAAACTAAAAAAATATACCCTCGTGTTCTTTGTACACGTAACCACAGGAGTGCATTTTTAAAATTCTAATTCACTTAGCGAATCGTTTGATTTATCTAGTGATTAAATTGGCTCAAAGGAACCCCATCAACCCTTGCTGTGGGGGAGACTTTCCTATATTTCCATACCCGAGGGTGCAATCGCATTATAAACTCTGCAGATCCGAACTGACCGTTATCTCCAGTTGCCCCAAGCCACCAATAAATTTAAACACTGTTTTATGCATTCGTCATAAAATCCATATTATGTATTAAACAGCGATATGTGATTCCACATCTTTTATAATTTAACACATTTTCTAGACCTATTGTATAATATATTGTTCTTTAAGCAATCACAGGGCTTACCAACCCACATGGAATTTTGATGTATATGGGTACAAAATAGAGAAAATAGTTACAAAATAATGCGGTATATTATAAGTTTGAAAGAATTATTGGAATGTGACAATAAGAAAGATGAATAGATGCAAAACACAAAAATGAAAGTGAATGAAGTTTATATATACAGGACACATGAAGAGAATGAGTGATGACAGGATGACGAAACGAACTAAAAGCATGGTTCATAGGAGGACATTTCAAGAAGCGGGGTAGTCTGTCGTAAAATATTACATAAGTAGGTATTTAATCAGAAACAAACCAAATTTTAAGGTTCTCTTACGATCAATTCTCACCTTTCTCCCCATCAGAATAACCTTCTACATACATCCACCATGAACCAGTTGAATAACCTGTAATACATTAACTAATTTTTAACATCATTATTTTAACAGTCACTTCAAAAATCAATTTAATAAAACAAAATAACTCATCGTGGGATTATCGGAAAATTTCTTAACTCGTTAAAAACTTTATGGCTTTGTAACTTTATTTTAATTTGCAACTATACATTGCTCATTAACTGTAAGTAATATCATCAAATTCATTTTAATATTATTAAGATTTGAGAGGCTGAGTAATTAACTTTATACCTTAAAAGTAACATTGCGGTCTCTCATATTAGGAGTATGAGTCATATTCCTTTAGAAATAGCTTCTGTACAATTTAATGTTTTTCATATAATGAGTCGAGTTATAGAACGTAAATTCATCTTTCAGTCTGGTTGTATATTTATTATTTCATCATAATTCATTATAACATTATACCGCAGTAATGCAGCGAAAGTTGGCCTGGCGCATTCAGCTCGGCATTACTCGTATTTTGGTTTATTATTACATATTACGGGGAGAAAGGTATCGCCTACTCCGCCTAATATTGGAGGGCAAGATAGAGGGAAGAAAATAGATGTCCTGGCTGCAACATTAGAGAGTAGACCGTAATGAGGACGGTGGACGATCTGTTCCGGGCAGCGCAGGACAGAGAACTTTTTGCCAGAGTGATCGCTGACGTCGGGGGGACCTGATGGCACAACAAGAAGAAGATTACATATTAGGTATATAGAGTTTCGAAGTCATGATAGGAAAAATGAAAAAGAGGACATACGTATCTTATTCTTTTGACAATTATGTAATGTTTCAACTAACGAACAGTGTAAGATGGGCATGCGTGCCTTACGACCAACCATCGGTTGGTTTAGGTGATCGCTTTCCTCTTGAGAAACGATCACCATTCAGCCTCTAACACCTATATGTGTATTCTCACATCTTTTCAGAGAATATTATACTCTGAAAAATTCGTACCTTGGGTGGAATTCGAACCTACAGTTAGTTGAGAAACTAACTACATAATTGTGAAAATGATAACTGCGTTGTGGATAAACCCAGTCATACTTAGTAAAAAAATCTCTCCTTTCTCTTTATATAACTATTGTTTTCTATTTCATCGTCCTCTCTGATCTTCGTGATTGTACCTAACTGCTATAATAACATGAAATTGAATAACATTTACAATAAAACATTTACAGTGTGTAATTTTATTGATTCATGATTCAATAAATATAATTATCTCAATACGGCCCAAAGCAGTACATGGAATGAATAAGTATTGCATGTTTATAACATTTTCTAGCTAAAGCAAATTACATTCAGATTTAATTGCCCGGATAAACAATATGTCTTCAGATAAAACGTGTTATTGCTTTTGCAAAAATTAGATTGGTACACTAAATAATGAAGGTAGTCCATATAACCATCCATAACACGGTTTGCTTTGGTTAACCTCGTATGCAGTGGAAAAAATAAGTTCTAGTACAAATTTTAATTTTCCATACCTACTGCATATTACTGAGATAAGTACACAAGTCTCTAGTTAGTCTAGCGACTAATATTACGTGCATCTGCTAGAGATTTTTTTATTATTAATTTCTTCAATTATCAATGTTTTATACTAAACCGAGTGGAAAGCGAGGTGTTCTTTGCTGCAAACAAATTCATTGGATTGAAACCTGAGAAGAAGATACTAAACCGACGTCACGCATTGAATGTTCTATTTTTATAAGCTTAATAAACTAAATTTAATACACATATAACAGTAAATCAATAGTTAAGAAGTTGGCTATAGTTATTAGCGCATGTAACTATTGAAGTATGAGGTCCTGGTTCACTTTCCATTTGAATATTCACAAGGCATTTGATAGTCAGTTTGTCAGTTATGATGACGGATATGTGTAATGTGTATAGTAGTTTTTATATCATCGAATTAAAGGTGTTAACCGCCCACCCGTGAAAGTTTCAGAAGCATCAGCTAATATCTCGTCCAGATTTATATTTCTATGAAGACTCAGGATTACAATATAACATGTAAACATAAAAAGCTATATAAAAAGTAGCAAAAGTAATTTGTTTCGTGTTTAGGTAGGTACTACCAAAGTATTGAGTTATCTGAGTCTTGGTCCAAGACTTAGTATCAATATTTCCCGGGTTCCGGATTCACTTCGCGAGTTTCCTTTCATTGTCTTACATTTTAGAAAACTGTCGCCTAATTTAGAATATTACTAGTGACCTTACTATTTATTCACATTTATAAATTTACCTTTTTTAAATGTATGTATTAGTCTTTATTTATTGTAACTTAGTTACCTACATGTATTGGCTGTGTCCAGATTATACCTACACAGGTATCTCTATTCGAAATAATAAATATGTTTAACTCGATGTAGAAAAGGGAATAAAAATAACAAAGTCTTCTCCCTGAACATGTATACTTACCTTATATTCCGTATAATAATAATAAGAATAATAATGTAGTGAGAATGAGAAAATGTAGGAATAAAAAAGTAGACCATGGCATACATTGTATGAGACGTCGGCGTCGCGGAGAATATTTAAATTAAGGAACGGGGATTTCCCAAGACAGTATGTAATATCGGGATTGTTATTTTGAAATTTCAACACATCGTGTATGGGAATAGGGACCCTACACACTTTATAAGAAGATTATGAATTTATGCCATCATTCGTCATTTTCTAAAATTCTTTCTATACCTAGGTACCTACTTATTCGTGATTTCGTAAGTGTGCAATCGCTGTATGTACTTATTTAATTAATAACTAAATGAACTAGTGAGAGTATGATATTTGTGTTTGAAATTTGTGTGAAGTTACTTTGTAATTATAATCCGGTGAAATTAAACACAAAGCAGTCTCTCGATGGAAAGTTGTGGGGTAGTAGGGATTTCTTTCATTCTATACGTTTTTTGGGATGCTGAATCCGAATCCGAGGTTTGCCAACAAAATTTCGTGACGGAACATGTCGAAAAATTGGAAAAATGGCGAAATTTTACATTTCCTGGCGAATTCTGGATTTGAACTTAAAAACCATCAACTTTTTGTCGGTCATCTTTTTAGCAGAATGAAAGCACATAAAATTTCCTACAAATTTGGTATATATTTTTTTTTCTAAAATAACTAGCAGCGGAGCTGTCAAGCTCCAAAAATTGGCCAAATTTTCGTATTGTTTTACATCACGAGAATCGAAAATGTATTGAAAAAGTTTACCTTGTTGCCTTCATAAGCAAATTTCAACAATTATTCTTTAAATTCATGAGTCATATTTTACCTCGTTGGAATCAGAAAACACAAAGAAAGCTATTAACGAAATTTTTATTTAAAAACACCGTGAAATATTTGAGCTGGACATGTTTAAATAATTTTATTTAAAAATATAGTAATTTGTTTAGGATAAAAATGTTTAAACCTTTTTAGCTTAAAAACTTTACTATATTTTTAAATAAAATTTATCCTGAAACCTTTCTCCATATTTACTGATTCCAACGAGGTAAAATATGTATCATAAATCTGAAGAATAATTGTCAAAATTTGGTGATAATTCGAACAAGGTGACCTATTCTCCGTACATTTTCCATTTTCACAATTTAAAATAACAAGAAAATATGGCAAATTTTTGGAGCTTGACAGCTCCGCTGCTAGTTATTTTAGAAAAAAAAACATATACCAAATTTGTAGGAAATTTTATGTGCTTTCATTCTGCTAAAAAGATGACCGACAAAAAGTTGATGGTTTTTAAGTTCAAATCCAGAATTCGCCAGGAAATGTAAAATTTCGCCATTTTACCAATTTTTCGCCATGTTCCGTCACGAAATTTTGTTGTCAAACCTCGGATTCGGATTCAGCACCCCAAAATACGTATATAATGAAAGAAAAACAGACTACCCCACAACTTTCCATCGAGAAATCTAAAAGCACCGTATTATTATAGAATATTTTATAGCTTTGTTTATTCATAAAACTGTGTTCTACTTCTGTATTGTAGTGAGATCGTGAAACAAACGTCTGCATAATTTAATACTTTTTTTTTTATTGTCTATCGTGTTGTAATATTAAATTGTTATAGATTTTTTCAAATCGAATTTTGAAACATTGGTAAATTGTCAGATTTATTGCAGGAGTGAAAAATCTAGTATTTGCCCGTTTCGAAACAAAGCAATTTGGTATTTTCAATAAAATTGACAAAATGTTGAGTTGACATAGTATTATTACTCTTGGTATCAGTATGCTTTATTATATTAGGCCATTATGTTTGAAAAAAGGCAATTGTTTTAAATATATCACCAATATCATACGATTTATATCGACTGCTCTGTCTAGTGAAAGGAGTATTGTATAGTGTAGGTAAGTCTATCAATCATTTCTAAAGCACATGGAGTGACTTATTGCCGTTGATTTATTGATTTCATAGCCGTAATTCATAGTATACTGTATACCTAGTATAATGAACATAAGCTATAAAGTAGTAACATTTTTAAAATCATCAGCTTTTATGGGCCCGCCACACCCTCGCGATTCATGACGACCTTTTGGTGTTCATGAGTAAAAAGGCGTCAATGGTCGGTTACGTACACGTCAAGACATACATTTTCATCCACACGCCTTTTTACTCATTCACGGCGAGGGTCGGCGAGCGTCTGGCGTCAGCATTACGATCACAAATTCTTGACTAAGAAAGAAGGAAAATAAACAATTTCAAAATTTACAAAAATAATGTGGCATTTATTTCTATATACTTTTTTTTTTTACCTACAGATATTATCATAGCAATTAAAATTTTGCTTCATGAAAAATCTACCTAAGTACCTATAGAGGAAATGTGAGTGATTTCATCGTAACATACCCATTTGTTTGCAAAATTGCAACGGCACATTAATTGATGCATGATATGAAGCAAAAGAATAAAGAAAATCATAGCCAGACACGTGTTTTTAGCTTTGAAAATAATTTTACAATTCTCCACACAAATATATAGTGCATTATCACAGTTTTTTTTTTCAATTATCATCGCGTAGAAAATAGCGGATAAGAAAGAAAAACGCTTAAGGTTAAAAAAATATATTCCCTCTGAATCGTTATTTTGGATTATTACGACTTTTACTTCCTAAAATAACCATTTATGGCTACTGACTGCGCCATAATCGATACATGGGAGTGAAGTTGAACCCCCACGATCCACCCGTAAGATTGAATGCACCCCCGTGTTTACCCGTGAAGTCTTCTGGACTGGTAGTTCCACTTTACTACATACTCGTATAATACTCCTACATAATAACGTTGGTCACTGCCCCATACAATTGGGATTAACGGCCGACTTATGTTGTATTAGGTACGCCGAGTATACTCGTATGGACTCGGTAACGAATGAAATGAATTAGCTAAATTATTTGTATTACTCTACAAACATGCTCAGCTCATGTAAAAACTATACTCGTACTAAGTATGACGTAATGGGAACAACGATCATGATTTTATATAGTTTTTAGTAACTTATATTGTTAATACTTTGGAATATTTTGTTTGTGAGGTTTGCTATAATTATGTGCTTATAGGGATTATTATAATATCACGTTATTTTTTATTACACCCTTTCGTTTAATGTTTAACACCCATTTAATCTGAAATTGGGTCACAATTAGTTATCGCATCATTTTTATTTCATCAAGATAAATTGGGAAATAACAATTAGGTAGGTTTTTTTTAGAAGCCTAAACGTATCCATCTATGTAAATTGGATCGTGACTATATAGTGCACATAAGTAGGGGAAAGGAAAAATGTATTAAGTAAGTAATATTAAAATTTAATTATTAATTGAGAGAAGAGTTCCCCGGGTTATAAAATTCCAACTTTTTGTTAATATTTTTTCAAGTGTCCTGTTAAAATTGGATGTTCGTAAAATTTACGTAACATATGTACATACTATATTTTTTAGAAATGAATGAAGTTCGCTACTTATTCTGGATGTCATATAAATATCTGCGCAGAAAAATGCTTCTGTGTGTTTTACCTATTGCCGCATATGGTGGGGTATACTGAGAAAATAGACTTGTCATTTTCATGAGTGTATTGTGTATGCAATTGTTGTTATATTACATACCTACCACTGGATATCGCTGAAATGTGATCCTCTGGTGAAGTCATTTTTTTTTTTTTAATTATTTTTTAATTTACAAATCTGAAATCATTCTCGTTGGATTTTCTACATTTCGTAATATAAACAATAATGCAGTATTCCAATAACGATGCAGAATTGAAGATGAACATCGTCGGGCTTACGACCGACCTAGGCTAGCCTAAGTGATCACTTTACACTCGAAAAACATTCGACATTGCAATATATACCGGTTGGGAATCGAACTTAGACCTTCAAATCGCATAGCAGATATCGTCTCCACTACACCACGAGGAGCGACTTTTAATACCTTCGATATTTCGAAATAGATTACAACACCTGTAACAACTACATTCTATTAAGTATACGAGTATTTTAAGGTAACGTTATAATTCATGTGTGAGGTGATTATAATAATTGATTCCTAGTCGTATTTTATTTCAACTGCTGATCTGTTGTGTGGTACCGCTTTCAAAGGGCTTCCCTCCTTTGCATAATGTAGGAACAGTACAGACTACAGACGAGCCGCCTTTGCATGCAACAGGGTTGAGAACCACATCTCTAGAAGAAGTAACTAATTCCGCCTAAGAAATACGTTACATTAACAACGTAGTACATAAATATAATTTGATCATTCACCATACTTATAAAGTTTTCAAAGTATTTATATTGGTACCTAGCTTATAACAGGCATATCAAAGTATAAGGAGGTACGCCCTTTATTAATTACCGGCCTACTCTGTCTATACTAATCTCATTTTGTCGTTCATCAGTATATGTTACAGTTAAAATAGTATATGTTACAGTTACAGTTAAACCGTTCGATTTGTGAATGCATGCACTAACTAGCCAATGTATACATTCACTGACACACTCAGTTAATGTGTTCACAATAATTCTTATTTACACTGAATGCATATATTGACCAGTGAATGCATACATTAACATCTACAACAAACACGTAGATACGTAATATTTTAGTACGTATGTTAAATTATAATATCTTAAACATTCTGATTTATCTTCAATCGCTCAGAATGGAAGACAGAATTGTAGAGTTTTCAATTCCTCAAGTTTCCCATGAGCCAATTTATAGTCATCTCTTTGTATCCTCCGGGTTGTACATAGAGTACCCCCCGCCCAATTCTTTTCTCATATTTTTAGAGTGTTTTAGAAAAACCAGGTATACTTAGCACTCCTAGATATTATTTTCAGCGTGAGGCTCCACACCCATTCGGAATGTAATTAATGTACCTAGATGCGTAATAATTACTTGTTTTGTTTGTGTTTTTGTATATACACATTGCTTACGCGAATATTAGGATATATATACCTTGGTAGTGTAGTAGTTAAGGAATCTAAAAATGGTTCAAGTGTACATAAAACGTACATATAAGTTGCGTAACATAACATACAAAAAAGTGTACATAAAAGAGATCTTCAGTAGATTTTTTTGTATTTCTCAACAAGCTATTGGCACTTTACAAACTTCTGACAACCCTCGCACGTATTTACGAACTTTACCTATGGATTATTATTTTTGTGAATGCATGCGAAATAAAAGATGTAGAATTATGTACATAATATAATGATGCTTTAGGTTTCATATCGAAACGTAGCAGGTAGACCTACTCACGTGAGTATTTGATGTATTCTTTTACAGAAACACGTTTAGGCGAATAAATAAAATAGATAAATGAGAAAACAGTGTGCTAAATCTCTCATTAAATAAAAGGCTTAGTAATGATCGCCGTATATAGGTAACGCTCCATTTTTATTGAAAATTCTGTTTGTGATGTTTCCCTATCAATTAATGTTGTGTTTTTATTGTTTCAGGTATGGCCACACCCAACAGTTAAATCTTCTTCACACATATTGGTAATTACCGATTACAATATATAATATTTTATTTACTCAATTAACACATCTACCAGTCGCTCGCGATGACGATCCCAATTCTATAAAACTACCCAATTAATACGAATGTACTACATAGTTGTGGGGGCGGCATGATTAAAAAACATTTATTAGACCTGATTAAAATCAGAGTAAGAAAATAGTAGGGTACATTAAATTGTTCAAATTGTACATTATTTTTAAATTTATGTCCATTTACCCTAACGAGTCACGTGACCGGTTATTACTTTTATTACTTATGTCTTGTTAAATGTAGGTACCGAGGGAATGTTTCTACCTACTACATCTCACTTTGGTGTGGACCAGGTACTAATACCTAATTCCCTTAAATATTGTATTTTATTACCCATAAAATACCAGATAGAAGGGGTGCCCGGAATAAAAAAGGACTTATTTGCGCACTGAGAGTACATGTTAATAATAATATACTTCCACAATGGATTTTTTGTGGGGGTTGTCTTATTAGCCCGGTTACTATATTGCGTAATTTATACGTGTGTTATGCAAAAGGTCAAGTAATTCATTTTTTTGTATATTGTTAGAGTTGGGCTAGTATGTAATGTAAAATCCATCCAAAATTTGTCACAATTTCAGAACGTCTGCGGCCTTTTTGATGGCTTGGAGACGAAAAAAACATTTTTTTGTGCCCTTGTGTTTCTTTTTTCAAATTAGTAGGTACCTAAACGTTTGGTTGTACAGCTAAAATATAATTCTGTATATTTTTACTTTAATAAAGCTTTAAATGTCTTAGTCGTAAAACGTAATTGAAATACAGGGACTCAAAAACCATATCATTTTACTCAACAAAAGTCGTAGGCACATCAACCACGTACCTATCTGCACTACACGACACAAGCTTCTAGTAAATCTAGCCTATATTGTAAAGTAGGTATGCATGAAAGAATTTGCGTACCTTTACAAACCCAGATCCGCTAAAAAAGGAGAAATAATAAAATCGTATCCTAATGGTACATACCTAATACCTATATTACTATATAGGTATTCAAAAAAACACATAATTTAAAAAGGTTTGTGCTATTGCCAGAAGTGCCAGAATGTGTACCTTTGTCGAATTATTTATTTCATATACATCCTTCCGTACACACGTATGTATGTATGTACTTGCGCCGAGAAACAAGGAGAGGACTTAGCTCGCATCGTTAGGAACTCATGCTGCCCAAATTAGAATCTCAATGTTCACGATATTTTGGACATTTTTATTATTTTCACGATTCAATAAACTAAATTCTCGATAGCAGAATTTTATTCCTCTTTCTTTATTGTAAATACTCTCGTACCTTCATACCGTGACCGGACAAAATTCCATACGAAATTTACTCAACATTAATAAATCCCAAAAAAGACGAAAGCCCTTGATAAATTTGCTCAAGGGTCAAAAGCTCAAATATAATTGGATTTTGAAAATAAAATTAATTGTATCTATTAGTATACGATTTCTTTCATAAGTTAGAAACTAGCATAGATTATAAAATAAGCAAGTAAATGAACGGATCTTAAATAAGACAATAAAATAGTCGACATCTTAAAAAAAATCTTCTTCTGGAATGCAACTAGAAACTTTGGACTTTTTAACCCTTGAGCAGATTTCTAAAGGGTTTTTGTCCTTTTTGGGATTTATTCGTGTTGAGCAATATTCTTATGGGTTTCCTCCGGGAACCCCTAAACACACATTATACGTCTGTGTCGTTGTAATTTCATAACATAATGAATTATTTTTAGTTTTTTGGCACACTTTAACGCTGGCGATGACTGACATGAAACATGAGACAACCAAATGCGATAATTGATAAGACATAATCCACACGTGTCCCCTCTTGAAACCACGTGTCGCAGACACGACGACAGAAAAGTCAAATGGACAGATTTGAAACATAGATTAAAAAAACACCATCGAATCCCCTACTGTATGTGTGAGTGCGGTTCCCGGATTATAACCCATAGGAATATTGCTCAACATGAATAAATCCCAAAAATGACAAAAGCCCTTAAGAAATATGCTCAAGGGATAAAAGCCCAAACTTTCTAATTGGATTCCAGTAGGTTAATTATTTATAAAATGTTGACTATTTTATTTTCTGTCCCATTTTAGATCCGATTATTCATTATTTTTATTTTCTAATCTACGGTAGTTTCTAACACACAGAAGAAATCGTATACTAATAGATACAATAAATTGTATTTTCAAATTCCGATTAGATTTGGGCTTTTGTCCCTTGAGCATATTTCCAAAGGGCTTTTATCTTTTTTGGGATTTATTCATGTTGAGCAATTTTCTTATGGGTTTTCATCCGGTCACGATCTAATACTATATTAGTCCTATAAATATTTTCATATATATACTCGTAATTCTCTGTCATATGTGTGCTTATACCTATATTGTATCTAAGATTTATAAATATTCATTGCCTCAGTACGTGGAATTATGTGTTCGTATTAGGTATGGCAATCTTATGCTAGATATCAAAAACTTCTTAGGTGAGGAATAACGCAGATATAGGAGTCACTTATTTATCACTTATCATTATTTTTCATACAAATTTTGCGCTAGGTGACTCCCATCTCCGCTATTGAAATGAATGAATGATTTTTTTTCCAGATATACAACAACACACAAAAACAAAGAATCTTGATATACACACATATAAATAAATCAAAACATACCATGAGGCACCAGTCGCTCAACTATCTGGTAAAATTTTACTGCCCCACTAGACCAAAGTCTGTTCTAAGACAGTGGACGCCGAATCAATTTGTGTACAGAAGTATAATGTTGCAACTACAATAATTAAAATCTATTTCACTGGAACAGCACCGGACCATCAAAACACGCTAAAAATAAATAAGCAAGCGCAAGAAGGGACAAGCCCATAGTATAGTCCATAGCCCATAGTAAATCCAGCATTAATCTTTTGTTCTAGACTATTTGAGACAATCTTTAACTTGTTAATTTAAATAAAGCTTCAACCAACATAATAATTATTAATTCCAAACTCGTATCTCCGCACTGCGCCATACTACAAACCATGAGAACATTTTTATATTGTGATGTATATTATTCAACTACTACATACTTTCCTACATTCAACGTCTCTGTCTCAGTGGGAGACGGTTAATTTAACATTGATTAATTTCAGTATTAAATTATTCAATATCTAATTTTTCTATTTGTTTCTTTCAGTTTGATTGTCTGATTAATTCTTTACCGTATGCATTGTCTAAAAAATACTCTAAATAAACCAAATTGTGCATGACCTGTGCGATACCCAGAGAAAACTTAGAAAATTAAATGGTATTATGTATAGCATCTCTTTTATAGAGACTTTCGAAAGATCTAAATAAATTTTAAAAACTAAGCACACTATGTCGCATACATAATATATACGACATACGTACGGCTTTCCATTTGTAAGATTAACCTTTGGTTAATCCAATTAATGTTCATGAAGGTGTTTCGTTGATTATAAATAAATACATCTACTAATCTCACGTATTAAATACCAAGTACGTAATACAAGCTTTTTCAATATTAAAAAGACATTGAGCGAATAACAGTATCGTGATGGAGAGACTGTTATCTTTTTTCTTACTCATACATTCGATTTCAAACAGCTCAGCCATACCATAAAATTTTCTTCTCATTCTTACTATACGAATTTCTTTCTAACTGCATAAAAATACTCGTAGCTGATGCTTGTATAAACAAATTGTCTACAAAGGCTACATTACGTATGTATGCGCTGTTAAAGTGCTTTTTATCCCTAACTAAACTCCATCGTATGATTACTTACGTATTACGTAATTACTACTGAATATTATTTGTAGTAGGATTGGAATACCTAGGATTATGGAATATAATAATCTTGTAATTCATTGAAAGATTTTAAAAGCGATATCCCACGGTGCGCGAATCCGGATTTGTACGTAGATTCACACGCCGTGGGAAGGGGTGAGTCCGTAAATCTACAGACGCTTTCGTAGCGATTTGTATGGCGGTACGTACAAATCCAAAATCACTTACAATTCCAAGATCACGTACGAATCCGGATTCGCGCACCGTGGGATATCGCTTTAAGATCTACCTACATAGCAGTGGCGAAGGCTGGATTCCTGCAGAAGAGTTGGTATTTTATTCCAAATATTAAGTAATTTATTTTGCTTATTTACTTATACAAGTACGAAATAAGTTTTCACTTAAAAAATGTTGAAATAGGGCAGTGTTTTCTTTTATGTGCCAATTCCATAGTTTATAACTTATTAAGTCTCAATAAGCACATATTGTAGCGTTGTTTCAAGGCGTGACCGGATAAAAACTCATATGAATATTGCTCAACATGAATAAATCCCAAAAAAGACGAAAGCCCTTCAGAAATTTGCTCAAGGGACAAAAGCTCAAATCTAATTGGATTTTGAAAATAAAATTAATTGTATCTATTAGTATACGAATTATACGATATCTATCAGTGTGTTAGAAACTACTATAGATTACAAAATAACCAAATAAATAAGCGGATCTGAAATGGGATAGACAATAAAATAGTCAACATTTTATAAAGAGTTCATCTACTGGAATCCAACTAGAAAGTTTGGGATTTTATCCCTTGAGAAAATTTCTTAAGGGCTTTTGTCATTTTTGGGATTCATTCATGTTGAGCAATATTCCTATGGGTTATAATCCGGGAACCGTTTCAAGGTGATATGGGGTACCTTTCAGTGGCACAAAGTTGGTATACTTATAAGTTGCAGCAACGGCATAAGACAACAGTTACTAGCTACATAATCGTACTATATTAAACCCTTTCAGTATTAAACTTATTGCCAATGTCTGGCTTTTGTGGGTCTTCCTGTCTGTTCACATCAGAATGGATGCGCTACACGAACATGAAGTTTGTTACTCGCACTGCAATCGAGTATAAAAATATTATTTTATTAAAAATATAAATTGGGGTTAACTGGAAGAAATCGCAGTTCTGCGATAAGTTCGCCCTAGTGAACAACGTTTTATAATCTGTACTATGTCTATTTTGTATATTTATATGTGTTTGCTGTTTACTTTAAGTTTAAATAAATAAATAAATATTATTTTACTAAAATATTATAAGAATCAGATCGAGTATGGTATGATAGTAAGATAAATTTATAATAGGGGTTGTACTCGTATGGATTCGTCATATTATAATTCCCTTTCTTCAAAGCTACTAGTATTTTGCGACGTAAATTAATTTTCATACGGCTTGTCATTTTATGTATCTTCATACAGGTAGACTTTATAATTTAAATTCATTTTTCCTCTTTAAATTAATTTGAATTTTTTTTTTAAATTATCTGGGCTTGTATACACAAACCCAAATACTTTCCTGCACACCTTGCACTAGGCTAAAAGCCTGTATCGCAAAGTGTGGAATACATCGCCAGCGCTGGAGTTTGAACCTGGCACCTCCCGCTTGAGAGACTGCCGCCTCAACCAACTGCGCCAACCATGTACTCCTAAAATTGATACCTAAAACTAGATTATTTTCATTGCTATACAGCGTCTTCATATCTAGTGATAATACTTCGTAGTAAAGTTCTATCCTCTCGATCCTGTCGTAAAACCAGCACCGAATTCAACAAAGTCCATAAAACGAGTCTGAGGGGGGTACGCTAAAGTCAAACTTTAAATTCCACTCGTTGGTAGTGATCCTCATATTACATCGTGTCACTCGCTTCCCATTATTATTTCTTATACTCGTATATTTTTACCATCTACCTCTGATTTATGTAATTAACGCGTCACATTTACGAGGTAGCAAGGTTGGAATTCTGATTCAGCGCCGCTAAAACCATAAGAGAGATGAAAAAAAAAATACTTATAAGTATATTTTTTTTCGGCCAAACTACTATAGATATTATTGGACTAGATCAATCTGATTGATTTAAATTTCTATCGACCATATTCGAACGGGTCGAACAAGCATATGGTTGATGTGTTTTAATGTAATTGATGGCAGATATTTATGTATGACTGTAAGATCCACAGTCCCACATACACACTCATTCTAAGTGATGTTACTCATACATACGAGTTATTATTCCCCCGAGGATGCCCCGCCACTGAATGTCTCCACGAGATTCCCCCGGGCACCATGATTGCGATCTAACAGTCTTGCACAATCAGAAACCCTATGTGAATTTTATGAGGGTAATTCAAGTGCTGCACACTCCACTAAGAATATTGTTTATTTCTTCGATTTCGTAAACTTGACAGACGTGAACTCTGCATACGAGGAAAGCATTTTATGTGAACCTTCAGATCTATAGATACTAACTCCAACAACATGTTTATCTCTCAAATACTTACTATCTGTTGAAGCTTTCTATGTCAGATACGTGTATTGTGCATAATATTATTTATCATTTTCTGTCATAGAAATTCCTCGATTTCCATTACCTTGCTACATTTAATGTATGAAGATTAGGTACCTACCTTATTTTATATTATGTTTATTGCTTTGTGTTTATTTTTTTTATATAAGATTCAATTTTAGTATCAAAACAATTCACTTAAGATCGTTTATGTTTTATGTAGGTATATCAATAAAAAAAAAGATTTTTCTTGTGTATAATATCGCGGTTATTGTAATGATATCGCATCCCACGAAACTGAATTGTACATCTTTATCGTTAAATGTACTTCTAGAAGTTTAATGCCCGATCCCACCAACTACCACCTAGGAAACAGACCCCTAAGGAATTTCCATACAAAACCACAGATAATTTGAGTGATTATTATAACTGTCATAACCTTTAAGATATAAATCCATACAAAATACAGCATGCAGCTCTACTTAGTTAGGTGGCCAAATATCTCGGCCCAGAATCTCCCTCACTTAAGTAGCTGCATGCTGTATTTTGTATGGATTTATATCTTAAGGTGACTGGAAAGACCAACTACATAATTTAGGTACTTTTCGAAGGTCCATAGCGCCGTACTCTTAAAAGTTAGATCTCTAAAAAAAATATATGTTATTCCTTAATAATCTGGCTCTCAAGTAACCATTTTATTTTTTTTATATTTTACGTACCTTTTCCGCAAAATATTTTTAAAAAATACCTGTTTTTTTAGTTTTATCGCCCACAACTCAAAACCTATGAGGTTTAGAAGCATGGTTCTTTTTTTAAAATAAAGGTAATTAATAATTCTAATAAGTTACCATTTTAGTTTTTGCGTCATGTTTTTACTTTTCGTGTAAAATCAAATAAACCGTATTTTGCGTGATTCTAAAGAAGCTTCATTGAAATACACTGACTCGTACGCATTGGATTGTAATCCTTAGCGACGTACATTCTCATACAATAATTTCAAGGATTCCATTTACATTAGTTCAGTCCCGCCTTCGTCCTCGAGGTGGTCAGACGTGGAATCTGCGCCGAGTGTTTTTAGGTCTTTTATTGTGAAATACAGAGACGATGTACCTACTTACATAGTTATGCTTACTTTTTTTCATACGACTAGTAGCTGACTAGTAGTAGACCCGCTAATTTGTAATATAAAATATAATAATTACCTAACCTACTTTTATTTTAAAAAGTCCACTCTTCGCTGTATATCTGTTTAGATAAATACTTTTCATTCACCCACATCATTTAGAAAATCCGTCGCACCCTAAATAGAGACATTCAGAATAAATTAGTGATGCTTCAATGGAATAGTTTCGAAAAATAAAAAAAAAAAACAAAATACATAATGCTAAACTTATGATTCTCATGAATTTCTCCAATACCTATTTTGATTAAGGTTATCTCCTATTCTAATCTAATATACCTATACGTATTACGTACCTAATAAAATCATTTATGAAAATGACCTACTAACATTGCAATACGTACTAGGTATATATGTAGGTAGATTAGAGAAAACAATTTTAAAGACCCATAAATATTACAGGATTCACTTTTGCCAAAGAATTCCCTATGCAAAAATCGAATTATCGCACAAAAATGAACCGACCACTCAACGAATTGTCATAGATTTAGGAATGGAGGAAATTTCTTGTTTATAATTATATTAATTATAATATTGGTGAACCATACAAAAGGGAATCGTGTAATACTAAAGATAGTAGAATAGTTTTATTATTAGTATAGATAGGGTTATTACTTATTATTATAATATAATAGATAATAGGTTGTTTAGTAATACCGTTGTTGTAGTTTATGATGGGTACCTATGGAAAAATATTGCAGTCAAGTGGTCTTATTCTATTATTGTCTTTTGTCGTATTGTCCCGCTAATTACCTTTTATCATTTTTTTGTTCTTTTGTAATTTTACTACACCTGAGTAGAAGATAATAATATGTAATAAAATAATTTGAACACTACGAACATTCATTCATGAAATCATGATTCATGAATTCTCTATGTACCTATGTATTTTATTTTCACATTGTACCTAAACTTTTGCAGACTAAAATATAGATACTACGTCTTTTTACATCATTTATGAATTTGTTTTTACATAAGTAGGATTGGTACCTACTAGACATGTGCGCCGGCTGCAAAAAAGCCGGCGGCGGCGCCCATGTCTAAAATTGCCGGCGGCGGCGTCACGCCGGCGGCGTGGATACAAAGTGAGGGGGAGCATTAGATTTTTTTGCATTATTGTTTTAAATGATTAAATACGCATATGTGAAAAGGATAATGATAAACTCGATTTATTTATTTTGAAAAACTATGATTATTTCAATGACAAAGTAAAATAAAAGCCCATACTTGAAAAATAATGGAGAATTTCATTATTGCTTTTTCATGGTACTGGAGGGCAGATTAAAATAAACTAAGCCATAAAGTCAAACGCGTCAGAATGAGCCTCACTATGGGCAGTGGTGCAGTCGAACAGGTTTCTCATTTGGTAATATTTGGGCTGTTAGCTAAACGATGGGTGAAATTGAAACTCTGAAATAAAGTCTAGAATTGCGATGACGAGGTCGACCTTCCACAAAATACAAAACTCCTTGAGCATAAGCTGTAAAAACATATGTGTTGTATGTACTATTGTTTGTAGTTGAAGGGTAATTTAATAAAATTATGTAATTTAATAAAACTATCTTATTTGCGATGTTATTTTAGGCGTAAAAATAAGGATAATAATTATTAAATAAACAGAAATCGTGGTGTTTTTAGTCGAAAGGTGCATAAATTAATAATGATATGAACCAAAATACGTAATGTTTAACGGTGGAAAGATAAATTACAATTTGAGAGTAGTCTGTAATCACAGTCTGAGAAACCACGTTAGGTGATAGTATTTTTTTATTATTGTAGTGCAGCTTTGGGTGAGCGAAATAATTGGATTTTAACGTTAAAATATTTAATTATATTCACATTTTGCCACCTTCAAGGCCGTAAACGTCAAAAATTACCAAATGAATATCGTTTTGTCAAGAGAAAAGGAGTCATTATCATTTCCACAGTGTTGTATTAAAACAAATGAAGTATAGCGAATCTAGTTAAGTGGAATAAAAATAATTTTGATTAGGTACTTCGATAATCAAAGGTTAAACTAATTAATGAAAAGAGAGAACGGTTGACCGAAAAGACGAAAGGCTGCATATTTTGGTCAGATATTCTGCCAAAATTCACGTGGTTTAAAAATTTCGGCGTGGTAAAATCGACTGTTGTCCTAAAAATCTACTTACATAAAATAACGTTTGTTTTTCATTTAATTTCCACCACGAAGAACCAAACTATTAATACCTCCATCCCATCCTATTTCTTGTTTTAGAATCGAATAAGTAAGACACAGAAAATTCCCCGATTTTTTTATGAATTCAAACAATAGCATTCTCAAAATAATATCGTATTTTTTATATACTTAATTTGATTAGTCGTCTACCAAAGTTTATGAAAGGTGCAATTGGTAAGAAATAAATGACTGATTTCATTATACATTATAATATAAAATCTAATTCTGGACATTAAAAATAATAAGTATCTTACCTACCTATAAGTATCATAGCATGTAAACACGACATAATAGATATTTTGAAAGGTGAAATATTTTTATTTGTTTGGTCATTAAAATCTTCTTTATGAATAAGGATTATGGATTATGGACTGTCAACGAAATTTTTATTTCTTTATTTTTTTATTATTTTTTTTGTAATACAAAATATACCTATTAATTACCTAACCCACTTTTCTTTTAAAAAGTCCACTCTTCGCTGTATATCTGTTTAGATAAATACTTTTCATTCACCCACATCATTCAGAAAATCCGTTGTTCTCACAAAAAGTACATTATGACATTCAGAAAAAAAAACTATTATTTGTTTGTTCGAGAAATCGACTAAAAATGTACATACGTACGAGTATGTATTCGTAATTCGTAATAAAACTATTCTACTATCTTTAGTATTACACGATTCCCTTTTGTATGGTTCACCAATATTATAATTAATATAATTATAAACAAGAAATTTCCTCCATTCCTAAATCTATGACAATTCGTTGAGTGGTCGGTTCATTTTTGTGCGATAATTCGATTTTTGCATAGGGAATTCTTTGGCAAAAGTGAATCCTGTAATATTTATGGGTCTTTAAAATTGTTTTCTCTAATCTACCTACATATATACCTAGTACGTATTGCAATGTTAGTAGGTCATTTTCATAAATGATTTTATTAGGTACGTAATACGTATAGGTATATTAGATTAGAATAGGAGATAACCTTAATCAAAATAGGTATTGGAGAAATTCATGAGAATCATAAGTTTAGCATTATGTATTTTGTTTTTTTTTTTTATTTTTCGAAACTATTCCATTGAAGCATCACTAATTTATTCTGAATGTCTCTATTTAGGGTGCGACGGATTTTCTAAATGATGTGGGTGAATGAAAAGTATTTATCTAAACAGATATACAGCGAAGAGTGGACTTTTTAAAATAAAAGTAGGTTAGGTAATTATTATATTTTATATTACAAATTAGCGGGTCTACTACTAGTCAGCTACTAGTCGTATGAAAAAAAGTAAGCATAACTATGTAAGTAGGTACATCGTCTCTGTATTTCACAATAAAAGACCTAAAAACACTCGGCGCAGATTCCACGTCTGACCACCTCGAGGACGAAGGCGGGACTGAACTAATGTAAATGGAATCCTTGAAATTATTGTATGAGAATGTACGTCGCTAAGGATTACAATCCAATGCGTACGAGTCAGTGTATTTCAATGAAGCTTCTTTAGAATCACGCAAAATACGGTTTATTTGATTTTACACGAAAAGTAAAAACATGACGCAAAAACTAAAATGGTAACTTATTAGAATTATTAATTACCTTTATTTTAAAAAAAGAACCATGCTTCTAAACCTCATAGGTTTTGAGTTGTGGGCGATAAAACTAAAAAAACAGGTATTTTTTAAAAATATTTTGCGGAAAAGGTACGTAAAATATAAAAAAAATAAAATGGTTACTTGAGAGCCAGATTATTAAGGAATAACATATATTTTTTTTAGAGATCTAACTTTTAAGAGTACGGCGCTATGGACCTTCGAAAAGTACCTAAATTATGTAGTTGGTCTTTCCAGTCACCTTAAGATATAAATCCATACAAAATACAGCATGCAGCTACTTAAGTGAGGGAGATTCTGGGCCGAGATATTTGGCCACCTAACTAAGTAGAGCTGCATGCTGTATTTTGTATGGATTTATATCTTAAAGGTTATGACAGTTATAATAATCACTCAAATTATCTGTGGTTTTGTATGGAAATTCCTTAGGGGTCTGCTTCCTAGGTGGTAGTTGGTGGGATCGGGCATAAGTGTTTTATTTCGTCGCAACATTAAAAAAACGAGGGATTTCACATACACATATCGATATTTCTATATTAAATAATGATGCAAGTACCTACCTACCTACATCGTCACTAAAAATCAATGTGGGGTCCTCACATTCGAGCGTTTTTCTATTAGATTTTATTGTCTTCACTTTTCTACCTTCTATCCATATACTTCCTTATCCCTGCATCTCGCCCAGACCCTTATTTTTATTTTTATTCCTGTCCTCAATAAATGTGTGCTGATGTTTTATATGAATCTTTGCAAGACTTTAGGCGGACAATCCACATTCATATTCTTACACAGGTCCTGTTGTGTAAAAGTGACTCTAATCCCTACCTATTAGGGTAATCACATATGAAACCATTTTGTTTAGTTTTAGATAGGTATCGTATGTATTTGCATTTCATAATACCTATAAACTTGTTTTGATTTTCGCGTAGAATAAGTCCGTCCCAACATCGTTTAAATTTTTATGTGTTATTTATTCCCGAGCTGAAGAGAGCTGCAGGAGCAGAGAAGAGTGGAAATCAAGATGTATCTAGTAATTCGCTGCAAACCAATCCGCAGCACTAAAACTAGAGAAGAATATTTATTTATACAATTAGCGTATCACGTTATAAAACAGTTTATCTTATTATTTCTTGATTGTTCGTGTACCTAACTGGTCCACAAAGTGACGTTGTCAATATTCATTAAACTTAGTATTCCGTTCTATTATTTCGTTTCAGAATAATTCCACTCAAATAAATTAGTTATTGAATATTGACAGCATTTTGTATAATTTTGATTTAGGTATTATAATTATATTATTAAGGTTGGAACTAGAAATTTGTATTAAGAGTGTGCATACCGACATTTCAAAAATTTCTAAAAACGGGAGATCTTCTATCTCGACAACCGTTACTAAATATGCTTTGTAACAAAATAGGGTAGATGCATTGAACCTTTATCTAGCGAATAACCGTAAAAGATTTTTTATATCTTGTATAGATTTCTCAAATAAATAATTTAAAACACCTCTGCACTTTTTTCCGAAAGACGGTAACTCGTTTCCCGAAAGTCACGGACAAAAATTTTTTTTGTACTGATAATATGCGTTAAAGTCTAGGGAATAACCGTAAAAGTTTTTTGATAGACGCAAAATTAACCCCAAAAAATTGAAAAAACGCTATTTTTACCATTTTATCATGCGATTTTCATGCGAATTTGAACCTTAATGCCGTGGGAAATGTCTGTGACGTCATTCCTGGTGCCATGCCCTTAAGACAATTGTAAAAGCTACTCACGAATCTCATCCCTAGAATATTGATTATAAATTATCTGCGCAGACTCTTAAACCTCAATTAATTATGTGTTATCCTGTTAATAAAAGATCGGTCAACTCCTGATTCATTTCCATTGTCTGTCCATTCCAACGTCTTGTTTGTGTTAAATACGAATAACATTTCTTATACATTTTCATACATATTTTGCAATTTTTCATTCTACTCCAAGTATGAAATTACGAAAAGTTATAGAAAATTTAGTATTCTATAATTCTTGTTTCAGTTTTTTTTTCTCTATAGGGTTACCTGTAAAAAGTTATAATCGTTAATCTGAAAAACGGCCGAAATTTCGACGGTTTTTCAGATTAACATATCCAAAAATCAGAACTACTACTCTTAATGCAAGCCAAAATCCTTTATTACTCGGACTCTTCGACTTATAGAAGCAGATTCTCTCGTAGGATTATTTTTGCGTTTGTCCCGAAAAAGATCGTACCTACCTAACTTCATCATATTAAATTCTTTAAAGAATAATATTGTGCTCTGCTCTATGGAACATTGGATTTCGTTTACCTACGCAGTTTTATAAAATCAAGGAACATTGTCAGTTATAATATGTATACGTACATAAAAGTTTGAGTTTTTCTGACAGTCGTCAGGTCTTGGTACCTACTCACCTATCTCATACCTTCTTTATTTTTAGTAGATTCCATATACATTCATACGTTGTTTTTTATGTTTTTTACCTACTCACCTATCTCATACCTTCTTTATTTTTAGTAGATTCCATATACATTCATACGTTGTTTTTTATGTAATAATAAAATTCATATTACAATTTTGTCATCATCATCGTCCCTTTCTTGTCGATTTCTCTTTTCTAAAATCTTGTATCTGCCGCGAGTAAATAATCTTTCAGTCGTCTATTATGGTAAAGCTATTGACTCCCAAATTGAACTTGTATTGAAAATAAATTGAATTTTCATGTCACAACCATTAATATAGCGGTACTTACCTCTCTGTAGATACTGTCATTTCATTTTTTGAAAATCATCTATATTGGATAGTGTACCTTATCATAAACCGGTATGTACTGACGGTAAACTTACCCGGATAAAAAAAATAACCTTCAGAAATAGTTAATAAAAAATCGACTTAGGTAAAATCTCTACTATATCGAATAGCTATATAACATTTCCGATGTTTGTCTTGGTTTGTGCTTGTACCTAGACATTGTGCAATAAATGATTTCTTAAATAGGTAATGCATTGGTGCTAAAGGAGCCATTGCGCATTGATGGGAAATGTTAATAGGAAGTATGCGTGGAAGTTGGCACTAA
Source organism: Ceraclea dissimilis (assembly GCA_963576895.1). NCBI lineage: Eukaryota > Metazoa > Arthropoda > Insecta > Trichoptera > Leptoceridae > Ceraclea > Ceraclea dissimilis. The sequence goes on from OY756360.1 coordinate 7,138,113, forward strand.
TCAAGTGCATGCAAAATAAGAAATCTATACAGTGATAAAGGTTGTCGCGTCTGCCCTAAAAAGGATGAGGAAGAAGTGCACTTTTTATCGAATATACATAGATAGAAACTCATCTTGCCTTTGAGTTGGTGTCAATTTTACCACCCACATCCACATAGCAAAACAATTCGCAACAAGATAATTTGAAAAGAGATATGTAGGTATAATAATATAAACAATATAAAAGTTTATTTTTTACCTTTTGGACAAAATCATTAGGTACATATTAATATCATAGTTATTAACTATTATGTGCGCATTGTTTGAACAAAATTGGCGCAGTTGGTTGAGGCGGCAGTCTCTCAAGCGATGTATTCCACACTTTGCGATACAGGCTTTTAGCCTAGTGCAAGGTGTGCAGGAAAGTATGTGGACTTGTGTATGCAAGCCCAGATCCTTTTTTTTTTAAATATATAAGTTTCTATTTTCCTCTATGAGAGTCTTATTTATTCTTTACTTTATTGTTTTGTACCTTAACTTAGGGTGTTATAAAAATTGCTATTCCGTTGTATTATGTACCTACACGGTATTTTACACATAGATTATAGGTACGTTATATAAATCGCTTTGTCACGATTAATTTTGAATATTCTCACTTTTATAATACGTTTTTTTTTTGCTCGGCTGTTATAAAATGAGGAAAGATATTGTAAAAAAGCTTACAACACAATATGCTTTGTTATAATTTAAGCCAAGGACAATAGAATTATTACGCGGGGATTTTTAAAAAATATTTTTTTCATCGTGACTTTTTTCTGCACAATGATTGACATTTGACATTAAGTAATAATACAACACAGTCTTCCTATGGAGATGTTTATAATATAGTGTTTTGAATACCCTACGTACCTAATATACTAAGATATCTAAGTTAAAGTCAATAAAATCAATAAAAATTGATATCGGTTACCATAAAGTAAGGTACTTATTAATTATAACCACTAGGTACATTATACTATACCCTCACGCCACCTCCGTTGCGTGGTAGGCAGAGAGAACGGATCGCTAGACTGTCCTATCCTTACACACACTTCGGGATTCCGTCACATTCATGCAATTCCTCATACACATTCTACGATTACTTTTACTCAAAACACGTCCGTCCTTGAGGATCTGGTCAGCATGGTCCAGCCATGTGGTTCTTGAACGGCCGCGTTTCCTTGCACCTCTTCTTTCACCCAGGTAAATTTTCCTTGTTATACTTTCATCGTTCATTCTCTCCACATGTGCCAACCACCACCTAAATATTTATTTTAAATATAATGGTGAATTATATTTTACTTATTTATTTATGCTGGATTTCACCAACTTCTTAGGTGAGAAATAGCGGAGATATGATCCATTTATCATTATTTTTTATACAAAATTTGCGTAAGTTGGCTCCTATATCCGCTATTCCTCACCTAAATAGTTGGTGAAATCCATCACTAGTCCGTTATACATGTTACAAGATGTACCTATAAGGTCTGTCGGCTTGTCAGGTGAAGGTGGTCGATTCCCGGCCGCGGCAGATGGATGAACTGTAATTGGTGAACAGGGCCGTCCCTACCTAATAGGCAAGTTAGGCAACGCCTAAGGGCGGCACTCTGAAGGGGCGGCAAACCGAGGAGGCGGCAATCTGAACGAATAGTTAAAAAATATAGAAACAATTGAGAACTGCTGGTTTAATGAACTTTGAGAACTCTTGGTTTCAAAAGGCTCGTGAAATCAATGAACACGTGAATGTCAAATTCTAAGTCACATAATAAAAAAACACATGTTTACCACCCACCCTTTGTTCAAAGAATCCAAGCACATGTTGGCTATTGCAGCCAAAACAACTTTGAATATTTTGAATAGGACACCTTCTAACAATGAAATTATGACCGTCCAGAAGAACAATGCTCCCCAATAAAACTATCTTTCGCCGCCTTTCCTATTGTCTTTTTGATCTTAGACTTTTGAAATTATTTTTATGGTTATTTTTTACATTATAGAAGGTGCATGGTAGATATACGTATAAAGTACGTATATTAAAAAAAACACAAATTGTCTTTGTCATTTTGCGTAAAATCTCCAGTATTCGATCGACGTTCGGTTTGTTCTAATGTTTGTCTACACGAAATATCATCTCAGAGTATAATACCTATGATCATACCGTTAGTCCGTTTTAAAAATTATTCTTGGAATAAAATAATAATTTTGTTAAACTGGTGTACAATTTGTATTGTTTTAATTTTCCATGTGTCAAGACTATTTTTATTTCCTCTGTAAAGGATATTAGTATTTTTTTTTAATCGTTAAACATAAAAAGTTATATAAAGCTAAATGATATACCAGCGGCTAGTGAACTAAATTCGAATGAAATAATCAACAATTTTGGTAAGAATAAGCCAGTGATTTTCTTTTGAAAATACGAGTACGTAAGATAATGTAAACTGTTTGTGCATGGATAACTTTTCTAATGTGGAAAAATGCGCGAGGTGTAAAGGTGTATGTATATTGTATAAAATACATACTTGCTTTCTTTTCTAAATGATTTAATAAAAAAAAGTGAAGCAGGTATGCGTAAGGAACCTATGGTATGTGTGCAATTCACAATCAAAAAACTTTTTGTGGATATGGAAAAATGGTAAGTTCAATTATGTTATGTAATTTACTTGTAATTTAATAGGTTTTTATGTTTTTTCATTGTGAAAATCTATTAAATCGCAATTGTTTCATTAAAACCTTTTACCTACATTTTATGTTCCTATACTTACTGTTTTGTTACAAAAAAATCGCCTGCGTCGCTGATTACACTGTCCTTTGTCTTCTGCGATATACTCAAATTCAAACATATTCATCAGCACACCCTTTTTTCAATAAATTTCGCCTGCAGCGCTATTTGTTCGTTTCCATGCCAAATCAATTTTAAAATGTTAGTTGCTCCACATACCTACTATGTATTTGGAAACTGTTACGGGGTGTGAGCTTTATTATACGTTACCTATTAATTTATACATATTTTGGGGCGGCATTTTGGTACTTGCCTAAGGGCGGCATTATGTCTAGGGACGGCCCTGTTGGTGAATGTTACATAAGTGTAATGTGATCACTTTAAACCAACTGACAATCAGTAATAAGCCTGATAAAAAATGCCATCCTTTGCTGCATATCTGCTGAGATAATTACTTGTTATATTCAACTACGAATTTATTTCGAATTCAGTGTTCGCATCGTTTCAAAATGAAGAGTTTTTCTGGTGAAGTAAAAATTTTCTTAGGGGTCGAGTAAATTGTTACTTATGCCTGTCTCATTTATAGAGTACCCATGATAGTACAAGAGCCCGCTGCTTAATTTATGACGTATCTGTTTTTTGATCGAAATGTGGTATAAATGATAGCTTACCAATAGGGTATTACATCGCACTAGGGTTGCCTATCAAAATCTTGCCGCAACCCCCCCTGCCCCCCCCGAAAAGGTCCCTCTTCGCGGTTTTTCGCATTTTATAGGAATATGGTAAGAGATAGGAGAAAGTAGTCAATGACAAAAATAATCCTTGCAAAATTCTCTACAAAAAATGTTAAGTCAATTTTTTCGTAGAACTAGCAGTTTACCCGCAACGGCCGGTCCAAAACCGAAATTCATTTAAAATACAAAAAAAAATATTTAAACTAAATTTGTTGAAAATTCATAAGAGCTACAGGAAAATAATCAGAAAACGAATTAATAACCATAGTCTTAGCTACAAAACGAGTTATAATTTATGTTCATATATCTAATAATTTCGGAGTTATTTCAATAAAACTCAGTGACGAAAATTCTTAAAATTAAGTTTTTCATAAAATAACCAGTGATATAGCGCCGCAGGCCAAAATTTTTTTCCATAAAATGTTAGTAATAATAGGTGGAAGAATGTGAAAGAAAAAAAAACAAACTTTTTTTTTTATTTTTTCAAAAAATATCCTGTTTTTTGACCGGCCATCACGGGTAAACTACTAGTCCTATGAAAAAATTGACTTAACATTTTTTGTAGAGAATTTAGCAAGGATTATTTTTGTCATTGACTACTTTCTCCTATCTCTTACCATATTCCTATAAAATGCGAAAAACCGCGAAGAGGAACCTTTTCGGGGGGGGGGGGGGCAGGGGGGGTTGCGGCAAGATTTTGATAGGCAACCCTAGTGCGATGTAATACCCTATTGGTAAGCTATCATTTATACCACATTTCGATCAAAAAACAGATACGTCATAAATTAAGCAGCGGGCTCTCGGACTATGAGCTCAGATACCCGTGCTTCGCAACAGCACATTTAACAAAAAAACCCGGCGTACTTTATTGGCTTGAGCTGGACAAAATGCGTGACTTAAAATATCTGAATTTCTTTTCGGACGCCCTTTCATAATTTTTATACAAAATTTGCGTAAGTCGGACGCCCTTTCATAAGATACCATACTCGACCCCACACAACCCTTGGATCCCCCATCATCATGGCATCTCCTAGGAGCTTTTTCTCCGAAAACCGGTGAAGTTAGGGCACAGCCTATATTATCGCAAATGTTATTCCAAATTTTCACAGCAATCCATCGTAAAATGCGGCAGTTATGCGAACACTAACAAAAATCTGACTTTACTTTGTATGTATATATAGATAAATGATGATTCTTCCACATTCTTCTTATGAGAAGTAGCTGTCTCCATGCTGTTGTTCCTGCTCTATTTGTCTACTTACAGACACGTAGAGTTGTATGAAGCAATCCCCTGCACTAGGTCCCTAGAGTCGCATTATATGATACATGTCCTTGTACTTAGTACATCATATACTGAATAGTGAATAGTAAACAGGATGAGTTGAGAAGATAGGACGACAAGTGTTTTCAAAAACACCGCGGCAAAACGTTCTCAAAATGTGTGTTGTATCAATAATAAAAAGTTATCTTATCACGATATTTATTTATAAGCAATCCTCGTACTCTGAATCCTCCACTATTTTTAGGTATTAAAGTCGACGGTTCCCGGAGAAAAACACATAAAAATATTGCTCAGCATGAATAAATCCTAAAAAAGACAAAAGCACTCCAGAAATATCCTCAAAGGATAAAAGCCCAAACTTTCTAGTTGGATTCCAGTAGATGAATTATTTATAAAATGTTGTCTATCCCTTTTAGATCCACTTATTTAATTGCTTATTTTCTAATCTATGGCAGTTTCTAACACACTGGAGAGATCGTATACTAATATATACAATTAATTTTATTTTCGAAATCCAACTAGATTTGAGCTTTTGTCCCTTGAGCGTATTTCTAAAGGGCTTTTGCCTTTATTGGGATTTATTTATGTTTTTGTCCGGTCACGAAAGTCGACTGTCTATATGTAATAATGTTTTTAAATTCGTGTGTGATCTATATCGGTTATATAATAAAGACATTTTAATTTTATAACCATAACCTTTAAAGTACGCATTATCTACCCGCCTACGTACTTGTACATACAAACTCTTCCAAAAGTTTGAAACGTGTATGTAATTTATTACCCTTGTTTGATACTAAACCCAAAATTAAGAAAACTCTATCTGAAGTACAACACTCATTAATTACCATTTACAGGTGAAAGTTTCTTTGTAAATTATAATATATCTAATTCTACTTTGTATACATTATTATCATGGAGAAATATTTACCTGACGCGCTAAAGCGGTTGCTTGGTGTCTGAAACTTCATCAGGCGGTTAATTGAATATCTAATGCGATGTGATATTATTATTCAAGGCTAAGAAGGGGTTTTCAGAACAAAAATTAATTTCACTTTGAGTAGATTCTCATCACTTTCGTGAAAATATTATTATTTCTCCCAACTTTGCGGTGCCGTCAATTCAACCGTGACCGGACATAAACCCATAAGAGCATTGCTCAACATGAATAAATCTCAAAAAAGATAAAAGCCCTTTAGAAATTTGCTCCAGGGACAAAAGCTCAAATCTAACTGGATTTTGTAAATAAAATTAATTGTATCTATTAGTATACGATTTCTTTCGTTTAATTTTATTTTAAAAGTGTACCTATTCAAAAGAAACACCCTATATAAATAATTCATCTACTGGAGTCCAACTAGAAAGTTTGGACTTTTATCCGTTAAAGATATTTCTGAAGGGCTTTTGTCATTTTTGGGATTTAGTCATGTTGAGCAATATTCTTATGGGTTTTTCTCCGGGAACCCAATTTAGCATCTTAGTGTCATCATCCTTCATTCCCTTGTAGAGACAACCACGACATCTTTCAAACATTTACCATCTCCGACCTCTTTTTAACCTTGATAATTCTTTATAAATCAATTTTTATCGACTTAGATTCTTCTCATGTAATAATTCTACTTTTTGGATTAAATCAGTAGAGAATGATTTGTCTATAATAAGCTATATTGTCTATAAAACCAAACTGGAAACTGAAACTGGAGAAGATAAGCCGATGTATTTTGAATTTAACTAATGATACAGAGGCAACCAAATTTAGTAAATTGCCTTGCTAGTAAATGTCTGTATTCATATAATCTTGTAGGTTTCGCAGCGTGATGAATCAATTTCTGTGTTGTTCGTTCTTCGGATTTCCTTACTGCGTGTAGAGTGGTTGAATAACCGAGCTTTCACCCTGAAGATGGCAGTAGTATCGCTGCCGAAAGCTCGGTTATTCGACCACTCTACACGCAGTAAGGAAACCCGAAGAACGAACAACATAGAAACAGCCTGTATTTGTATTCCTTGTACAACCTTCTACAGGTATTTCAGAAATTAACTTTCAATAAACTACGTAAATAATAAATGCGTGTACGTATATGTAGAAGTACGTATACCTACTCTACCTACTGTTGTACAGAGGAAAAGCAAGCAAAAGTTAACACCATTAAATTCTGTACGGAATGCGACCACTTTATTAATTTCGATAGTAAACCAATCCATAAGTTTGTAAATTTATGTCAATACGCTTATTAATGAAGCCTTAAATATTTTATTGTCGACTTTACCCCTGCCTCTTAGGCAGCTGAATCCAATCACAATATTCTATGGTAGGTTGTATTATATATATTTACTTTAACAACTTTCTTCGAGAAACTTTGATGGTTTATGATGATAATAATGTAAAGTGCCTAAATTTTCGCCAAATTACGTAATAAAACCATATTTACCTATTCAGCGTTATGTGAAAACTGGGCTTTTAACTAATTTCCGACGCGAAATTTCAGCGTCCCACGTTTGTCACGCTACCGGCTTCACACGAGCGAGGGCGTGATGTCTTTATGGACAGATGTCTGGAACCATAAGAATATTGACTTCCAATCAAAGTGGGCTGCTCTGGATCATCATCCATTTATAAAACACGGTGTTATCACAATTTCGGTGTCTTTCTTCTTCTTCTGGTGTCGTATCAGGTCCCCCCAACGTTGACTATTACTCGAGAGAAAGTTCTCCTGTCCTGAGCAGCTCGAAACAGCTCTTCAGCACTCTCTATTCCGGTCCAGTCTCGTATATTGCGGAGCCAAGAAATCTGCCTTCTTCCAACCCCTCTACGACCCTCTATGTATTTTGCCTATAATGATCAGCTGGAGTAATTCATATTTTTCTCCCCTGAGAACATGACCCAAATATGATACTTTCCGGACTTTAATATTTGACAGCAACTATCTACTGGCTCTAGCTCTTTAGAGAACTCTTGTGTTAAATACCATATCCGTCCACGTTATCCGGAGCATTCTGCGATGTATCCACATCGCTTCGATGTCTTTAGATGTTTGTTTTGTTTCTTTCTTTTATGTTCTTAAGTATTTCAGAATTTTGTTGCAAGAAGTTACTTTTGCAATGAATCCTATCTGCATTTTATGCATTTTAATTGGCGTGGCATCCAACGCATGTTCGTAACAATGCGAATACACAACAATAAATTACCTAATATTTGGGAAATCCATGAGGTGACGCCATCAAGGGCAATTGAATATCTGAGAAATATTGACGCGGAGCACTGACCCAGACTCCCAGATCATTTGTACGATGGTTGCATTCGCATACGAAAGAGGAAGAATTACCTAATATTAGACGCAGTCCTTGAATTATTATTCAATCAATGGATCTATCATCTGGTTCTTGAAATGTTTCGTAAGGTAACAATTTATGTTTCCGTTATTTATGGTTTCACGCCACTGCCAATAACCCATAATAATAATATAAGTTGTGAGTTACGATAAACTCACGCATTAAAGTATACAAAGCATTACAAAGTAGTCGAGCAAGGCAAGCTAAGTTGCTAAAAGATTTTGTGGAAATGTCAAAAGAAGTGTTCCTTCTTTTTGAAAATATGTAGGTAAGTAACATATATATTACGCTGTTAACTTTACCTCAGGTTAGCAGGAAAACTCTTAATGGTTTTCTTTCAGTAACTTGTAAATTTCACTCGTAAATCTACAATATAATTTTATGTTCTACGCAACATTATGAAAAATTTTATATTTAGTTAATCTGTAGTAGGTACCTACGTATAATAGGAACATACAATATACCAAAAGTTATTTTAATTCCAATGTATGTAGGACGTAGGTAGATATACGAGTATAGTCCCGTTCGAGGTCCACCGTAATCCAGCATCACCTGTAAATCGGGTGCAGAGCCGTAATAAGTAAAGAAGTAAAGAGGTCCACCGTACCAATTGTCATTTTATCGTATCGTTGCATTCAAATTAAAATGTGTCATTTCTTTAGCATTATTTTCACCAGTAAATTTTCATGGAAGATCCATGAAAATAAGCTGGCTCACAGGCGCTCCAATTCGAACCTATTTAAATTCTCAATGTTTTCACATTTGGCGCCGTCCAAACTCCTCGGCGTTTTCCACCCTACAATCCTCCTACCATTGATTAAAAATCCCTTTCGAACTAAGCGCCAAACAGTTACACAATAATATAGCGTTTTGTATGATTTGAACATTCCAATGTGCCCTTGATTGTGATTGAGCCTAGAAAAACCCTAGAAAATATTTTAGCTCATGAATCATAAAGTCTGTCCCTGAAATGGGCCCGCTACACGTTTGCGAGTCACCACGACCTTTTGGTGTTCATGAAAAAAAAGACATCAACGGTCGTTTACGTACACGTCAAGACAAACGTTCCATCCACACCCCTTTTTACTCATGAACACCAGAAGGTCGTAGTGACTCGCGAGCGTGTAGCGGGCGCATTATAAATTTTTATAATGTCGACCAGCCGTCTTCAACAAATTATATGTTAATATGATTAGATAATAATACTTCCATCAAATTATTAATAGTTTATACCCACATCTATGTATAATTTTACTTTACTTTCGGTTGTGTATAGAAAATCTCGACACTTATTATCAAAACATTTCATCAAGTCGATCAATCTTATGAAACTTTGTCTCGAGTATGGTTCAATATTATTAAGTAACTTTATTGGGTCATAATCTTTGGGGAAACTCTTTCGGAATACAAAGTGGGTCACGCTAAGTGACATTTTGATATTGTCGGAGAAGTTTATGAAGGGCAAAACATAAAGTCTCCTTGTTCACTCCTGCAATATTCTGAAATATTTAGGACAAAACCAGTGGCGAACTCTATAGAGTTTTTCGGTTCTATCATTTTTCTTGGATTCCATAAAGTTGTATTCCTTAGATTCAAACTTTTCTTTCCATAATATGTATTTGTAAATTAATTTCGCCTAACACTGAGGAATACCATTTTCTATCCTTCCATTACACCACGAGGAGCGACGGCTGTGTTGTCGAATTCCGTATACATACATTAAGTACCTATGTATTGTTGCCATTCATACTGTCGAAGGAAGTGGGTGGTGTTTTTTATACACACCCGCCATCTTTCGGCATCGGCTTGGCGGGTACATAATAGGGTAAATGCATAGGTACTTAATGTATACGGAATTCGACAACACAGCCGTCGCTCCTCGTGGTGTTAGTTTAAGATGGGAGACAAAGGTCTGGGTTCGAATCCCAGCCGGATGAACTGAAATGGCGAATGTTTCTCGAGTGTAAAGTGATCACTTAAGGCAGCCGAGGTCGGTCGTAAGCCCGAAAATGTTCATTGTTCATCCCCAATTATTCTTCAATGTTGTAGGAATACTGCATTGTACATTCTACGGAATGTAGAAAAATCCTACGCTTTACAAGAATAATTTGTATATCAAAAAAACTTCAAGTATTTAATCACCTCCTGATGGTACTTTATTATTTTAATTACACACAATATCCTGTAATATAATATTATCCTACGGGGTGACTAAGCAGAGCAATGTGGGATTCAACCCTCAAGATTTATTAATAAAAACCTTGTTTTGTAATATATTTTTAAAAGGGGTGTTGGCAAAGATAAAAGAGCACACACGCACGTTAGGAATGCATTCGACGAAATATGCAAAAATATCACAAACGAAGGTAGATTTGCACATATGTATTATAATTATGTAGGAATATGATATAATGAATGCCTTTGTCCGAACTGTCGGATTTCCCTTATAAATATTCATTCTACCCCCTGATTCATGACCGGGGAATATGCAGACATACTCAGTACTCCTACTCACACATGCTACACTAGAGCACTGCAAAATTGTACATAGACCAAGAGTCTGTGCTTTCTATTTTTTGCAATCAAGAACCCAACATTACCTTTCTGAATTCAAGATTTACACTTGATAAATATTTATTGAAATTTTAACAGTCAAGTTTACGTCGTAAATGAATAAACCTTTATTAGCCAATACAAAGCAAAGTAGCGTGCCAATGACGGACTCATTGCAAAAGCAGTATATAGGTGTGTAAAAAGTACTGTAAAAAATAAATGTTATTCTGCGTGAGACTACTCTGAGTGACATTCATGTGATCCCGCGCAATGTACAAACGCGTATTTTATGACTCTCATGAGATTAAAATTCCGACGATGATAGTGTTATTAATTACCAATACCACAAATTAAACCAAATACGATACGGGACTTCTATACTTTATTTGGATTTTATTTATTACTAACACTATCAACTGAATTTTAATCACACAAAGACATATATCCACCGATTTCCAGTAAGATTTTAATTAATTTACGACCTGTTTATTCTTATTAGTATAATAACTACAAGAAAACAGATCTTAAACTCAATCATCAATTACCTGCATTCATTAAATTTTCCAATATCTTTTCTGCCGAACCACCGGACCACCGGAGAAATAAATTGCTATGATATAGAGTTTAGACATGCAGTTATTTAAACACAGACATCACACATGCATCAAACTTTCCGAGTATCCATTACATAGTACTGGTAAAATCCAAGTCCTGTATGTATGTAACATTGGCCCGTCGGCAAGTTTCACAAGTTCTATGAATTTGTAAGTTAATTTAAAACAGCGACGCTTTCTTGGGTGGCTAAAAATTTTTAAAAAAATATGTATGACAAATATAAAGTACCAATTGGAGCGCGGCAGCCCTAGGTCACACTTAACACTGTAGGACCGACACTGATATCATATACCAAAAATACAGAAGTACCGGACCTTTTGCACGGCAAATGTCTACATTTACTGGGGTGCTGTACCTAGTGCCTACCCAGATTTTTAAAGTTTAATTTGTTTTCTTTTTCAGGCAGAGGAAGATTTTATAAAACGTATAGTGCAAGCGGCTCAGAAGGCGAGGGGTCTTGTGGGTGCTCCTCGGGAGAAGACCGTAGGGGTTGTGGGGGGACTGCTGACTGTGGGGGACTCTCAGATACTCCTACTAGTGGTAACGGCTCAGACGCAACACTCACTGACTCTGAACTCGCCTTGGCGAGAGACTCAACACTCTTGGTGCATAACGGTAAGAGAGAATCTTGTCAAAATATATTTTGTTTCTTACAAACAAGCTTCGATTTCATTCAATATATTTTTATCTCCGTCACTAGTTTTCCATAAAATTGCTGTGATTGACGACCGAACATGGAACACAGGGCTGTAATACTCCTAGTCCCGGCAATTCTGCAATCCTGCAAACACGTACCGAAAGATTTGAGTCAAATAATGACGATTATTTTAACTATCGAAATAATCAAATCAACTATCGATAAATGGCTCATCACTAATTCTATCACTATTTTATATTAAGTTTCAACAATAGTGGATCTACAGTACATCATAAATACACGTATTACACACTTCATCGACAAGGTCTCCTTAGAATATCTAATTCTCGGATACTTCCTATTTAAATTCATTTTAATTTCGTATCTTTAATAATGATTTGAGTCAAATAGGATACTTCTGGTGGTGGTAGTTCTAATTATTCTATTTATATTTCTATTCTTATTATATTATTTTGTATATATATATATATTTCTACTAACATGGTGGAGGGAAACCAAGACACGGGACCTATAGGTCCTAAGATGTAAGAAATTAGGTGGTGGTCTTGACGCATGGAGTCGATGAGGCTCGCCACCCATCACGCCGCGTCAAGGACCAGGGAGGGCGCAAAGAGGAGGGCAGAATGCCGGATTGGTGTGTGGAATATAAGAGGAGATATGGAAGGTAAGATGAATGAATTGCGTGATGTTTTGCATGAGAGGAACTTAGATATATTGTGTTTATGTGAGACGAAAAGAAAGGATAGAGATTGTGATGTGGTGAATGGAATGGCAGAAATGTGGTCTGGAGTGCCTGAAAATGAACATGGACGTCAGGGAGTGGGTGCTATATTATCAAAAAGAATGACTGAATGTATGGTGAAGCGTAATGGGTATGGACTGGTAGGACCGAGACTCATCTGGATTCGTTTCAAGGTAGGCATGACCAGGCTGTTCCTTATTATAGGTTACGGTCCAGGGAATGATGCCTTGGATGATGAGAAGGATGAGTTTTGGAACTTAGTGCGGGAGACAGCGGATAAAAGAAGAGCGAATGAAAAAGTAATATTGGCAGGTGATCTGAATGGTTGGGTCGGTGTCAGAAGGAAGAATTTTGAGAGAGTGTTGGGATTGCATGGCGATGATAGGGTGAATGATAACGGGAAAAGAGTGTTAGAAGTATGTTTGGAGTTGGATCTCTTTGTGGCGAACACATTCTTCGCACACAAGGAGATCCACCAGTACACTTGGCAAAGAGAGAGAGTTGATCGTATTGAAAGGTCGATGATTGACTTTGTATGTGTGGACTCTGAGCTCCGGAAGGCGACAAAGGACACCCGGGCATTTCGGGGCGCCGGACTGTGGACGGATCACTTCCTTGTGATAACAAGGATTGATCTTTTCTCCGGTTGGCGCTCGAGGGCTCGGAAGTTGGAGCCTGTCCGGAGAATCAGGGTCGAAAAACTGAAAGAGACGAATGTTAGGGATGAATATGAAAGACTGACTAACGAAAGGCTAGAAGTACATGATGATGAGGAACGCTCAACGAGTGAACTATGGAATGTTATGAAGGAGGTGCTAGTAAAGAGTGCAAGAGAAGTATGTGGAGAAGCGTTGGTAGGAAGGAAAAAAGGTGATGCGTGGTGGGATGATGAGGTGAAGGATGCTGTAGTGAGGAAAAAGAAAGCGTGGAATGATGTGCTTGGTGCGAAACTAGATGATGGAGGTGAGAAAGAAAGAAAGAAGAATATATATAAAGCGTGTAGGAAAGAAGTGAAAGAAATGGTTTGCCAGAAAAAGAGAAAACTTGAGGAAGAGGAATGTATGAAATTATCGAGGAACGCCGAGGAGAATTTGAAAATATTCTGGAAGGAAGTAAAAAGAAAGAGATCTGGAAGTGAGAAAAACAGTATGAATTGCATCAAAGATAAGAATGGTGATTTAGTGATGAATGGAGAAGAAGTTGTTGAAAGATGGAAAGAATACTTCGAAGAATTGTATGAAAGTGGTACTAGTACAAACCAGACGAATGTAGCAGATAGTATGAATGTAAATATTGCTGAGGACGAGGAAATACGTATGAATGAAGTTGTGCTTGCATTGAAAAAAGCAAAGAATGGTAAAGCTGCGGGACATGACTGTGTGGCCATAGAGTTCATCAAGCAAGGTGGCCCGAAGATTCTCGAGTGGTGCCTGAGGCTCTTCAACTTGTGCTGGGAGAGTGGCTGCACTCCTGAGGATTGGAGGAGGGCAGTCATCTGCCCTTTGTACAAGGGGAAAGGCTCAAGGTTGGAATGCGGCAGTTATCGGGCTATCAGTTTGCTGAGCTCTGTGGGCAAACTGTATGGAAAGGTATTGATTGAAAGAGTAAGAAAAGTGACTGAAAGTAAAGTATGGGATGTGCAGGGTGCTTTCATGAGTGGCAGGGGGTGCACCGATCAGATCTTCTCCCTACGGATGGTCGTGGAGAAGCTTCTGGCTAAACACCAGAGGCTCTTCTGCGCGTTCGTGGATCTGGAGAAGGCATACGATCGTGTGGACCGAGAAAGACTGTGGCGTGTACTGTCGGAATATGGGGTGAGCGACCGACTGATTGGCGCAATCGCGTCTCTATATACGGAGAGCTCTGCTTGTGTCAGGGTGAATGCTGCGTTGTCGCAGTGGTTCACTCTCACAAAAGGGGTTAAACAGGGTTGCGTCATGTCGCCTTGGTTGTTCAACCTGTTCTTCGACTACTGCATGCGTCCTCTGAATGAGCTGAATGTTGGTGTGGACCTAAATGGAGTGAAAGTATGTGCGTTAATGTTTGCAGATGATTTAGTGTTGATGGCTGATGATGAATGTGAGTTACAACGGATAGTATCCTGTGTGTACGAAAGCTGCGATATGAATGGTATGAAAATGAATGTAAATAAAACGAAAGTATTAGTGTTCGAAAGAGAGGAAATAAGGACAAATTGTGTGATAAAGGTTGGTAATGACTGTCTGGAGCAAGTGGATGAGTATGTATATCTGGGAAGTTTGTTTACTAGAGATGGACGCTGTGATGGAGACATTGAAAGAAGGAAGCTGGCCGGTACTAAGACGAATGGTGCGCTCGGTCCGATTGTTAGTAGTAGCAATGTGTCTATGAAAGCAAAAGTGCTAGTGCACAATGCTGTCTTGGTGCCGACCCTGATGTATGCTAGTGAGACGTGGACGTGGATGAAGAAGGATGAATCAGGGTTGAATGCAGTAGAAATGAGGTCATTAAGAAGAATGTGCGGGAAAACGCTGAGAGATAAGATAAGGAATGAGGTTATTAGGGAAATGAGTGACTGCAAGACTGGTGTAGTGACAAGAATGAAAGTAAACAAATTAAGATGGTTTGGGCATGTTGAGAGAATGAATGATGACAGGATGACAAAAAAGATATATCTGAATGAGCGAAGAGGGGTGAGAAAGCGCGGCCGTCCGAGACTGACCTGGTCCGATCATGTCGACCAGATCCTCAAGGATGGACGCGTTTTGAGTAAAAGGAATCGGAGAGCGTGTATGACTAATTGCATGAATGTGACGGAAGCTAGGAGTGTGTGTAAGGATAGGGCTGTCTGGCGCTCTGTCCTCTCTGCCTACCCTGCAAGGGATGTGGCGTGAGGGTATAGATAGATAGAGATAGAGATCTTTAATAATGCTTGGTTAAAGATACCATTTATGATATTAGTGGTCGAGAGAGTGGTCGCTGGCCATTGAGTAGACTATATTATTTTCTTTGTTTTCCTCTTCAGAAAATGTGAAATATGATCCTTCTTTATAAGTTTCTTTTATAACTAAAATACCATGCTAGATAACTTGAGAAAGTTCGTAAATAGTTTGTATAATAATGGACGAAGAATAAGATGATTGTTATTAACTCAAGATTATATTGTTGTCTCTTATAAAATACAATACCTGTGATTAATATTTTATCTTGGGCTGGAATGGACTTTTAAAATTATATTATAGAAATATAAATATTGTAGAGGACAAGTATCCCGAAAACATTCCCCGCATCTTTAAAAGGTTCAAAATCGAATGAATAGAATTAAATTTTGATCGGGTCGATTTCGCTTTATTTCTTAAAAAATAGGAATACTCACGAAATTTTGAAATTAGAGAAAAAAATTTGCGCTGCGACTTTCGCGAAGGGAGCTATTTTCTTAAATAAAGTTTTACATAGATGTATTTTTCTTTTTCTGGAATCCATGCGATGAAATATATGATTTTTTAAGGTAATTCACTGGAGAAAAGTTCTTTTTTAATAATGTTTTGGCCACGATCTTAAATTGTGTGTTTGTGCTTTGGAGAGCGCCCATTGCTACTTTTGTAAGATTTTATGAGTTCCACGTATCCCTGAAAGCGTGATTGCTATTTTGTCCAATACAAGAAGCATACCTATATCTTCATAAGATTGATAGATGTAAAGTGGTAGTACTTTCAGCAACTTTATCAAATGAACATCGAAAGTTTCCAACAAGTCTACATTGAGTTATTAAAACTTTTGTCAATATTTTGCTCTAACATTTGTCTTATATTTACAAACTATGTATTATAGCAAGGGGTGTCCCGTACAACAGTCTATTCGATCCCCACTATCAACTGAACTTTATAAAATACTAGCTGTATTACCTGGCGTTGCCCGGGTACCTATTTTTGACGGAACAAAGGCGTTGGGACTCAAATTTCTCAAAAAACAAAGGGGCTCAAGCTTCACAAGTAGAACACGGGCAACGCCAGGCAATACACCTAGTACCTACGTATGATAAAAAAATTACAATTAACAAAATGGCAAATATTTTTATTACTTGTAGCCCCTGCTTCGCTGAACGCATTATACAATACTTGTATTTCAACACCAATGAGAGAATCTATGTGCCGAATCTCAAGCTCGTACAATGTTTGGTTTCCGAGATATTCGTATACTCTGAAAAACTTTAAACCCTATTTTTCATCCCCTTAAGGGGAAAATTTCCAAAAATCCCTATATATAGTATGTCGGGACACTTCGGTTTATAGATGTATAGGCTATTAATTGCATCATGAGAAAAATTTGGCAAAGAGTCCTCCATATAGTGAGAGATTATTGAAATTTTTGCGATAATATTCACAATGCCTAAGCCTAACAATTCATTTAGGTAATATTTATGTACTTTTCACGTATTATAAATATATGTTTACATGCATTTTGTTGAATTGGATCGGAAAATAAAATTAAAATTAGATAGGTAGGTGCAAACAATTCATAGTAACACAACTACAAGTTTTGTTCAATTTCCAGCCCATTACATTTTCATAGAAGAAGCAATTTCCAAGTTGAAATTAAAGTTGTGACTGCACATCACAGCAAGTACCTACATAATATGTATAAGCTCCGACAACATAGGTATAAAAACCTATGGCTTTTTTTAACGCTTTTATCACATATTAGAAATGGAAAAGTGCTTTGAATTCCCTATGATGTAATATCATTTAATATTATAACTTTTGTAAATACACGTTCAATACATTAATCTGAATCCTTAAACGTTGTTTGAAAGCCATGGAATTGGTGGGTCGATGGCATAACCCCGAGTGTGAATAAACAGTTAATGAAAAAGGATAGTATGGCATAAAATATTGGAAATGTGAGAAACTACTATCGAAGGGATTATTGCTTAATCGCTGAGGAAGAAACACTGGATTGTATTATTTCTGCCGCTTGTTATCACATTGCTTTATTTTCAGCTTAATTATACAAATTATTTTCTACTTACCTACTAATAATATTATTCATCTTCCTACCACAAAATATGTCACCGCTCATTTTGCACTGTTTCTTTTGTTCCATTACTTATGATACACTCTGTATATCATTGTAAAGATCTTCTTATAATTTAAGTAGGCACTTACATTCTCTATCCGATTACGAGTATACTTGCTTCAAAAGTACATATGTACCTAACATTTTTTACAATAAGTAGATCGTCATTCCACCGATAGAAAACGTGTGATCTCTGACTCTGAAGCACGTAACATTAAAAAAGTAATTCCTAACACATCTACCGCTCCGGCTTGATACGTTTTTTCTCTTCGTTATTTTCATCTTCCCATCTATTGAAGTTTCAGTTGGTCTGGGCGAAGTAGATAATAATAACTTGTTAAAAATAAAATACAGAGTTTTGTATGGAGCAACTTATAATGTACCTACAATTGGGTATCATACAACCGCACCAACTTATTTGGCCTAAAATCCCCAAATACTCTTCTCACTGTGGGGTTCTGATCTTCGTCTATTGTATACCAAAGAGTGTTCGGCACTGATAATTCTTAGCTTGCCTTAGGGAATTTTCCCAGTATGGTTCTCAGTATTTAAACGTCTATGAAAATAAGGTATACTTAAGAGCTGTGAGAGGTACTCCTATGTAGACTGTGGAGATAAAAAACATCTAGGTATTTTTTTATTGGTCTTAAGAGCAAAAACAGTTTTTACAGAGTATATGTACATGTAAACATTATCAGCAAACAAACCAGCAAAGGTATAGAGTAGATAGAAGTCTACAGAAAGGTTTAATTTTATTATCTACTTTGAACAATTTAATTTTAAAGTTTTTTAAGGGCTTATATCCATTGAGCAAAAATCGTTCTATTTTTGCTTCAACTTTTTCAAATTTTGTATGAGAATGTTAGTGCTCAGTAAGAATAACGTAAGCCGATTTGTTAAGATTATAATTACCAGTATTTCGGCTAAATTATACTTTTATATTTGAAAAACTGAACGGAAAATCTTCAAATCCCGTAAATTATAGGGGTACTTTAGGAATATTTTTTATTCAATGAATTTCCAAATCCTGTAATTCTAGAACAGCCGATCTATAGTCCATACTTTCATATATCACAGTTTTCAGTTTCAAGACGATTCCCTTAGTATTGGCTGAGTAAAATTCAGGGCGCCGAAGCCCCCTGACAGCATATAGGGCCTTAATGAATTATAGAAATTCATTTTTCCACATGTATACAACAACATTATTATTAACTAAAAGCATGTTTAAAAGCGCGTATTACGTATAGCATGTTTTTGACAAAAAAAATTAAGCGATTGACTCGTCTTGTATTTGCTGTAGGCGGTAGCGTATTATTATTATTATAAAATGTTGACTATTTTATTGTCCGTCTCATTTTACACCCGTTTATTTATTTGTTTAATTTTAATTAATCTATGGTAGTTTATATTTCATTACAAAAGTCCTATACGCTAATACTAGATACAATTAAGTTTATTTTCAAAATCCAATTAGATTTGAGCTTATGTCCCTTGAGCATATACTAAAGGTTTTTTGTCTTTTTTGGGGTTTATTCATGTTGAGCAATGTCCATATAGGTTTTTGTCCAGCCACGCGTATTTCCTATCCTATATAGTATAAACGTATTCCTTACACCACATCATGTATATCTTCATCTCTCTTCAGTCACTTTAGGGGGTTTTCATTGATTTTGTGATAAACAATTATTCATGTCAATATCATTTTTCCAGTTCGTTTACTTGGATAGCAAAATATAATTTATTTATTTTCTTGAAGGCGGTTAAAGGGTCCTGAAATAATAATAGATGAATGTAAGTAGGAAAAGGAAAAATATATTCCATAATAGATTTTGCAGAAATCGAATTTCGCTAGAAGAGAAGAATAGCCATTATTATCGTAGATGATGCGATAGGAGCGACCTTTAAGATAGAATACTTTTATTTGGGAGAAGGATATGTGAATATAATTGTAACTACTATGATGTAGGGTCAGGGCCGACCCTAGATATAATGTCGCCCTAAAAATGTAACTATGTGAATTAATAGACATCTGGATAACTTCAGTTACAGTTTTTAATTACGAGTACGTACATATGTAGTAGGGAGAGCCACTAAGGTTTTAATATTGATTTGGCATTGAAAGAAGGAAATTGTGCCACAAATGATTTTTTTTTAGAAAAAAAGTGGGAATATTGATGAACATGTTTGCATCTAATTATATTGTACAAGGCAAATGACGGTGAAACTAGCGCCGCAAGTGTATTTTTTTACAAAAGATTAGTAAGTAATCATTCAGATTATCGCTGAGTACTGCCCTTACGCTTTGCCTAACTTGCCTATTAGATAGGGACAGCCCTGAGTATGATATATAATAAGTAGACGTGTACATTATGCAATATCTACCTATCCTTCTTGTTATACAGTAGTATGTGATCATTTTCCTAGAGGTGATTCAATAGAAAGGCATCCAAGTCTGTATTGTACCATGGGATGGGTTAAGTGGATTATATCAATATTGTAGTAGGTATGTTGCAGTACAGATGATCTATAATTTTCAGAATTCAGCTTTACAATATTAATATACCTACATAAGTTCGGCATTATCGACCCAATACATATCGTTACTCGTTTTCATATCATATGTATATATAGAAGATGCCCAGGGTCGTGAGATAGATTAGTCATTAAATCCAATGAATAATTAGGTCGAACATTATATGAGTATGTAACTGATCTTTAAATATATTTTTATTTAGAATATTTGGTTGTAGATCGAAAGTATATATCGCATATTTTCTTCAATAGAAACGCCGTTTACTAAACAACTTTCTTTAGTATTTTCGGATAGATTTTCGTATTTGAACACTTTGTATTCGTAAATTATTATTTGTACCGTGAAAGTTTTTAGGTTTGCACAGGCACACCCCTTCCATATATTATCTTATGATCTACATGTTTCCAAAGTGTAAGAATTGCTACGGAGTAAAAATGTTTTTCAAACTTTTGAAACAATAATGAATTCCTGAAGTTTGACTGTTCTCAAAAACAATTTAGCACAGTTTCAGGTCCATGTTTGAACCAGTCAAGTAAGTGCTTTAGCTATAAAGCTTTCCTTCTCCCACGTGAAAGTTTTCACCTCCTAACAAGTTATGCCCTCCTAGTAGAAGAGTTACACCTTCCACATCTAAAGCAGGTAAATCGAGATAAAGTTTTACTATGAAAACATCCCAGCTAGTTAGAGCAGACAGATCACATATAGAAATCCAAGATAAGCCGCTACAAATTAAAATTTGTTTACTATCTATGAGAAAAAAAGATTAGATATTATATTATTGTTAAATCTGTTATTATACCTATGAAGCCATGTAATTGTTCGTACATAATTGATAATATTATTTCCTAACTTACTCGTGGAATATGTGGGAGGCTAGAAGAAAGAGGAAGAAGATTGTATTATTTTATCCATGTATTGTAATCATACTAATCTTCTATACATGGTGTCCCGTTAATCAACGTCATCCCGTGGAGGGGTGATAGACCAGCTCATAACCTACCAGAAAATCGAAGTATGACTTTAGTAAAAATCGCTCATTCTCGAGATATCGGCACTTTTTTGTTTTTCGTGAAATTCGACACTTTCGATTAGTTTTTCGATCGCCACGGTCATAAAATTCAGTATTATGGGATTATTTTTTTTGATTCGTAATGCTGAATAATTCAGCTATTTGATTACAGTCCAAAATAAAACCTATCAATTCACAATTTTGAAAAAAAGAACATCGTTTCCGCCTGTCGAGTTTTTTGTTTTTTTATTAGCAAATTTCGAGTCCTTTACACTGTAAAAATTTAGTATGACATTAAGCTGACAAGTTATATTAAAAACTTCATCGTTTAGTATAGTTTTTAAAAGGTACAAAACTGGATTTAGTTCCCTTTACAAAAAAAGATATTACTGTTTTACTTCAAAAGGGCCTCATTATAAAAAAAATCAAATGCAGGGTTGTAGCTTCCTTATGTCCAATATTTGGACAACTGATAGAGTATGAAAAAATATGAAAAAAAAGTTTAAAAAATGCATGTCGAAAAATAAACTGTTTTGGAGTTATGGTCTTTTGAAAATTGAGGAGTATGAAAATTTCTTATTCGGGTTCTTTGACTATAACTCTTAAACAACCAACTCAATTTTGACAAAATAAATTAAAAATCATTGTAAATTATGTAGGCTTACGATAAAGATCTTAATTTTAAAATTTAACTTTTCAAAAACACACCTATGGATTTATGCAGCGAGAATATAAGATTCAAAGATGATTCAAAAATCATTTAAACAATTCCACAGTTTTGTAAATAAGGATCAGGATTTCATGAACGTAAAATAATAATGATGTTCCCTCAGCACATGAATTGAAAGAACTATCATGCATTGTGCACAGTGCTCATAGTCCGAGAGCCCGCTGCTTAATTTATGACGTATCTGTTTTTTGATCGAAATGTGGTACAAATGATAGCTTACCAATAGGGTTTTACATCGCACTAGGGTTGCCTATCAAAATCTTGCCGCAACCCCCCCTGCCCCCCCCGAAAAGGTCCCTCTTCGCGGTTTTTCGCATTTTGTAGGAATATGGTAAGAGATAGAAGAAAGTAGTCAATGACAAAAATAATCCTTGCTAAATTCTCTACAAAAAATATTAAGTCAATTTTTTCATAAGACTAGTAGTTTACCCGTAATGGCTGGTCGAAAAACAGGATATTTTTTGAAAAAAAATTTTTTTTTTTTTGATTTTTTTTCTTTAACTTTCTTCCACCCATTATCACTAACATTTTATGGAAAAAAATATTTGGCCTGCGGCGCTATATCGCTGGTTATTTTATGAAAAACTAAATTTTAAGAATTTTCGTCACTGAGTTTTATTGCAATAACTCCTAAATTAATTGATGTATGAAAATAAGTTATAGCTCGTTTTGTAGCTAAGACTATGGTTATTAATTCGTCCTTTGACTATTTTCCTGTAGCTCTTATCAATTTTCAACCGATTTAGTTTAAATTCATTTTTTTAGTTTTTTAAATGAATTTCGGTTTTGGACCGGCCATTGCGGGTAAACTGCTAGTTCTACGAAAATATCAACTCAACATTTTTTGTAGAGAATTTAGCAAGGATTATTTTTGTCATTGACTACTTTCTTCTATCTCTTACCATATTCCTACAAAATGCGAAAAACCGCGAAGAGGGACCTTTTCGGGGGGGGCAGGGGGGGTTGCGGCAAGATTTTGATAGGCAACCCTAGTGAGATGTAAAACCCTATTGGTAAGCTATCATTTCTACCACATTTCGATCAAAAAACAGATACGTCATAAATTAAGCAGCGGGCTCTTGGACTATCAGAACTCGAGTAATATTATCCATCCGCCCCTTTCAGAGTATTCGTTTATTACTTTGAAGTATCTGCTTAGTGCTTACGTTGTCGTTACTGCGATGTCATATAATAAGTTTATTTTATCAAGGAAGTACACAGTTAGTTCACAGAATCTACCTTTGCTGTACTCTTGAGCTTTCTGTGTACTTAGGTATTTTAACGGATATTAAAATTTATTCAACCCTAAAGAAAATGAGGACCTTAATGAATTTGCGTAACTTTTGACATCAATTTGGCATCAATTTGACATCAATTTGGACACCACCTTTAAGATATTGATTGCTTAATTAAGCAATCAATATCTTAAAGGTGGTGTCCAATGATTTGGTATTAGTCTCTTTGACGGTAGTCAATATATAGGATGGTTTGATCCTAAACACTTAGTTCTCTATTCTCTCTATCATTAGTCGCTCTAAACATTCGAGGACATTCCTGTAATAAAATTATAGACGTGTTGTGCGGTTACACCGTACACAGACCTTGTTACCAGAAACCAGTTAAGCGTATAGCTTCAAGGGTGTGAGAGTTTCCCTTGAAATTTGTGTTTGAAGTCGGAAGGGGGGTATATTTAAAGGGTTGAAGATTTATGTGAATAATTACAATTTAGTGCCACAGAAGACGAAGGTAGGTTTGATTTATTGCTAATACTTAGTAATATTATAATACTAAACCACGTACATGCCGTACCTATACCAAAAAAGTATATTTGGTCTAGATCAGCTAGAATTATATTTAAAATAAATTAATTCGTTCTCATTATCTTTCTGCATGAGATCATCAATCACGGATTTTAGTTTTAAATAGATAAATGAATTTCATGTTTTTTTTTACAAGATGTCTCTTTTGAGAGATTTTCAAAAGACTTTCGATAGATGGAGATATTTTATTATCAAACAATCATCAATATACGATCATTTTAACTCACGGAGACCGGCGACAACATCTCTGTATTGGTATCTGGGCTATGGTCTAGACATTCGTCCAGTGTAACACAGCCTCTCTCTAAACCGCTTGCATAAAAAAATAATTTTCCTTCAGGACCCTATTGAATAATTGCCATAGTGACGTACATTTTTAAAATAATTAGTGTGCATGCTTTGGCAATATATATTTGCATTAGTTTTTTTTACGTTATAAAACTTGTTGTTTTTAATTACATTAACTTTCTGTTATAATAATATTCTTAGGTAGACCGCTATAAATATTCTGATAGAATCTATTGTTACGCATTATCATTTCCATTATACGTATTTGATAGTTAAGTACTCGTACTTTCAAGTATTATTACGATTATACTTTGGTTGATCAAGTTTGAAAATAATATTGTTCTCCGACGGTTTATTTACCTTCTGAAAGTTTGTTGGAAAACCACAAATCCGGGTGATGTGATGCCAAGAATTACTACGTCTAATTACCTATTCATATCATCTCAGTTTCTGCCGCACATTGTGGAACAACCAGCAACAAGTACCTACGTTGAAGTGTCTAATCTCCTGTCTAATGATGTACAATGGCTGGGCCGTAGAATCAGGCAAAGGCGCTACTCTAAGCGGGCACCAGGTCTTATGGCCATACCTAAAGGAAATAAGTGCACGTTTTTGTATTTTCATAATAATGAAAACAAAATCACTGCTTCGTTTCGACATTCCGCCCGAGGCCCATTGAACCAATTGGATGCACTTCACTTCATTTGTTCCAAGACTTGAACGTCGAATATGTTGACCTAAGATTCTTTTTGGCATTGACGTATGGCACTACCGAACTGAAACACAACATTTTAGTACAGATTGTCAATACGTGATGCAAATTCAATTACTAACCTGACTAAAAAAAATATGTAAAGTGTATAATATCCCAGAATTAAAAGGCATATTTCAGAATATTTCACTCCCACGTAAATTATTTCCCAAGAGATTTGGTTTTGACGTCATATTGAAAATTTATGAAAGACGCATATTGAAAATTTAGCCTGATCCAACTACAACTGTGTCTATGGTGTTAGCTAGTTTATGATTTTGGTTTAATGTGGTTATGTGATGAATGAATTCAATTTTGCTTAAATTAAATTGTGTTAGTACCCCAATCCTGAAATATAATAAATACCTACTTAAGTCTAAGCACTCTAAGCGGACTAAAGTGAACGAAGATCTTCAATCTTTACAATGAGTTCGCTAAACATTAATTCAAGTATCAGTTTAATACTTAAGATTTATAAATACTCAGAAGTAAAAATATATATTAAGGATTGCATAAAGTTAGCTATATTATTATGGTACTAGCTGTAAGCCGTCAAAATTACGTGGTTTATTTATTTATATATTTAAACTTTAAGTGAACAACAAATACATATAAATATAAAAAATGGTCATAGTACAGATTATAAATCGTTGTTCAGTAGGGCGAACTTATCGCAGAGCAGCGATTTCTTCCACTTAACCCCTTATAGTCCGAGAGCCCGCTGCTTAATTTATGACGTATCTGTTTTTTGATCGAAATGTGGTACAAATGATAGCTTACCAATAGGGTTTTACATCGCACTAGGGTTGCCTATCAAAATCTTGCCGCAACCCCCCCTGCCCCCCCCGAAAAGGTCCCTCTTCGCGGTTTTTCGCATTTTGTAGGAATATGGTAAGAGATAGAAGAAAGTAGCCAATGACAAAAATAATCCTTGCTAAATTCTCTACAAAAAATGTTAAGTCAATTTTTTCATAGGACTAGTAGTTTACCCGTAATGGCCGTTCGAAAAACATGATATTTTTTGAAAAAAAAAAAAATTTTTTTTTTTTCTTTAACTTTCTTTCACCCATTATCACTAACATTTTATGGAAAAATTTATAAAAATACAAAAAATATTTGGCCTGCGGGGCAATATCGCTGGTTATTTTATGAAAAACTAAATTTTAAGAATTTTCGTCACTGAGTTTTATTGCAATAACTCCTATATTAATTGATGTATGAAAATAAGTTATAGCTTGTTTTGTAGCTAAGACTATGGTAATAAATTCGTTCTTTGACTATTTTCCTGTAGCTCTTATCAATTTTCAACCAATTTAGTTTAAATTCATTTTTTTAGTTTTTTAAATGAATTTCGGTTTTGGACCGGCTATTGCGGGTAAACTGCTAGTTATACGAAAAAATTGACATAACATTTTTGTAGATAATTTAGCAAGGATTATTTTTGTCATTGACTACTTTCTCCTATCTCTTACCATATTCCTATAAAATGCGAAAAACCGCGAAGAGGGACCTTTTCGGGGGGTGCAGGGGGGGTTGCGACAAGATTTTGATAGGCAACCCTAGTGCGATGTAATACCCTATTGGTAAGCTATCATTTATACCACATTTCGATCAAAAAACAGATACGTCATAAATTAAGCAGCGGGCTCTTGGACTATTACGGGGTAAGAAGCAGAGAAAATAAGTCGCTAAACTTCCCTATCCTTACGCCTTATTGTACGTACGTTCGTATGGTAAATTAAATATTTATTTAGCATAGTATGTTCTAGCATAGTATGGTTCATCAATTCAAATAATAACAAAACGTACAAAATTAGTATAAAGGAGCTCAGTGTTTACCTAGTAAAGTTATTAATTAATTAAAGGCAGCGAATTTTAAAAATATCGATGACTACTCAAAACATTTGTGTTAGGTCAGGTGAATATTGAAGTATTTCATTTCATTTGCCTTTTTCTTCTCTGAGCAATTTTTATTCGCTTTGTGTACTTAGTAGGTAATTTATTATAGGTAGGTACATGAGGTAGGTAATATTACGGAATGATTTTAATTCAATTTATTTACTTACTTTGTGTTGGTTTTTTATTTCAATTGCCTTTTAAAAATATCGAATTCTTTTTTCTGGATAAGTGTCTTGTATTGTTGCCCTTTCCATTTTTTGTATGATTTTTCTAATGAAATTATTTTGTTCTGAAACCTACACATTCTTCTTTGTTAGTTTCTACCTGACTACATTATATACAGGGGGAGTACCCTTAGTGGCTGACACTTAAGGTTTTCTGACAATAAATGAGAAATGGTCTTGAGATATCAAACTTTATTTCTGAATTAATGGCGTTAAAATAAATTAAGAAAAAATGTTTACGTAATTATTATTGAAAACTACAACTAAACATTGCCATATACATATTTTATGTTTAACAAAATGTGGCACCTAGTACAGGACACAGTGATCGCATATTATTTATTTAAAGAACAATATGATAATAACGCGGTTCGACTTGCTGAGATACTGTGTCCGGCGCTAGGTGCCGTCCGGCGTTAGGGGTACTCCCCGTGCGACTTATACAATTTGTCTATCTATCTATCTATACCCTCACGCCACGTCCCTTGCAGGGTAGGCAGAGAGGACAGAGCGCCAGACATCCCTATCCTTACACACACTCTTAGCTTCCGCCACACTCGTACAGTTTGTCATACACGCTCGTGGTCGCTCATTTGCTCATTTGTCGTTATAATATTTTATTATTTTGCATATAAGGAGATCTTCATAGAATTTTGCAAACTTTGTAGGTATACTTCTGAACGCACTCATATAAAGACTACATGCTATTCATGAGGATTGAATAATTAATGATGGAATGTAAATCAATCCTTATCTATTTAAATGCTACGGTGGGTCTGGTAAGAAGAACTAACAACACACGGGTGGAATACTGATTTTTTTCGCATAAGAGTGTGGTACCACCTAGTATAATTTTTCTTGTAGCCCCCCATTTCGCGTATCCCTCGCTCCACTAAG
The DNA here is from genome assembly GCA_963576895.1 of Ceraclea dissimilis. Taxonomy (NCBI): domain Eukaryota; kingdom Metazoa; phylum Arthropoda; class Insecta; order Trichoptera; family Leptoceridae; genus Ceraclea; species Ceraclea dissimilis. Next base: position 7,165,967 of record OY756360.1, read on the forward strand.
ATTTACAGATACTATCGGTTCGTTTGTTGCGTTTAAATATATTGCGCAATCGTAAATTGCACCTTTACCTAATACGGATGGGGTATCTGTAGTATGTGCATCATGACCATGGATTACAAACCTTCTCTTAATAGAAATATTTTATACGTGTATGATATTTATTGATAATCCACGTTTCAGCATGATGGGAAGGCTCACATCTCGAGAAAAGTAATCGCATTACTTCTAAAATGTCAACCATTTTATCATTTTATTCTTTCCATGGGCTGTTTACAAAAGTCTTTTCCCCAAATACTAGTCTAAACTAAATATCGTCGTTCATTTTTACCTTTAAAAATAAACGTCGACCATGTATCTACCAACCACACCGATCAAAAATATCGTCGATATAAGGTACAGTATCATGCATACCTACAGATTTAGGTATCTCTGCCGAAGCATTTACACTTACGATACCTATCACACAAAGTCAGACCGTGGTGTTGTTAACTTCTGAGGTATGTGAGTACATAATATTATCATTATGTGTGTTTATGTACAAGTTTACATAAGGCATTTGTACCTATGTACATAATATAACAAATGAACCCCAGGGATAAATTAGCCAACCCCAAAGCATTCGTCCACCACGACAGTTATTCCGGATGGATTTTAAACTCTTTTCGTGTGGTCTGTGCGAATCGTGTTTCTGAATTTTATTGTGTTTTTCTTTCAGAGAGCCTTCGGTCCCGTAGTACTATGTATCTACATGTATATCACTAGTACTCTTATAATGTGTTCAAATAATGAAAAAAACAATACAAAATTCTGCAAAAGGATAATTATGTTGCTTTGTTAATAACAAACTTCATGAGCTTTAGGTTTTCCACTTGATATGTATTATAGTATCGGTTCCCGGAGAAAAACACATAAGAATATTGCTCAACGTGAATAAATCCCAAAAGACAGAAGCCCTTCAGAAGTATGCCCAACGGATAAAAGCCCAAGTTGGATTCCAGTAGATGAATTATATATAAAATGTTAATCATTTTATTGTCTATCCCATTTCAGATCCGCTTATTTACTTGTTAATTTTCTAATCTATGTTAGTTTCTAACACACTGAATGAAATCGTATTCTAACAGATAGTAAAATTAATTTTATTTTCAAAATCCAATTAGATTTGAGCTTTTGTCCCTTGTGCCAATTTCTTAAGGACTTTCGCGTTTCCCGGGGTGTACCACTTGGAGGCGTTCTACCGTCACACCCCGCGGAGCTTTGACTCTCAGATACACTGTACAATGGTCGTTCACATACGAGAGAAGAAGAAGAATATTCTTATGGGCTTCTGTCCGGTCACGGTATTATATAATATGCCTGTATCAACCCCGTTTCGATTTGTATTGAAGTAACTGTGCATTGAATTAATTCCATTTCACAGTTGTAGTAGTCACCATTTCACCCGTTCAACGAATAACTGACACACAAGTGCATACAAAGTACGCACGACTGCAATTGTCCGATTTAAATTAATTGTAAAGGTATTGTTGGAATGGCATTCAGCCACTTTTAGACGAATTATTGACCAACCATTTGGTAGAGATAGGTATAGGTAAGCATTCAAAACATTTATATTGTTTAAGAGTGTGCATACCGACATTTCAAAAATTTCTAAAAACGGGAGACCTTCTATCTCGACAACCGTTACTAAATATGCTTTGAAACAAAATAGGATAGATGCATTGAACCTTTATCCAGGGAATAACCGCAAAAGATTTTTTTATATCTTATATATATTTCTCAAAAAACAAAAAAAAAACACCTCAGGCCTTTTTTCCGAAAGACGGAAACTCGTTTCCCGAAAGTCGCGGATTTTAATTTTTTTCTTGTACTGATAAAATGCATTAAAATCTAGGGAATAACCGTAAAAGTTTTTTGATAGACGCAAAAATTAACCCCATAAAATGGAAATAACGCTATTTTTATCATTTTATCATGTGATTGTCACGCGATTTTGAACCTTAATGCCGTGGGGAAAGACTGTGAGGTCATTCCTGGTGCCAAGCCCTTAACCAATGTACTTAGTTGATAGCAGGGTCCGTCAAGCTTTTGCATCTTTTTTTTGTTCCTTTCAAATGTAGGCACTTTTACTCAGTCGAGCTTACATCAGAATCTCAGGATGATGAATTACTAAGTTATGTGTGAGTACCTAAACATTAAACAGTGCAATGATTAGTGAATATGTCTCCCTCGTCTTTTGATGCGATTATTCTATTTAAAATGTCAGTTGGTCATTAATTACTCACTGCCTATTCAAGACAGTATACCTACATGTCCACAATGCTATAGTATTTACATTGAATGTAATTAAATCATATCCTACACACGTGATGTCAGCATATAGTTGAAAAGGCGCACATTCTCTAACACAAGGGTGGCCAACCTTTTCAGCAGGCGGGCCAGATTCTAAAAATGAGATTGCCTACTGGGCCGCACAACCAATTTTATAATTTTACAAAACAAAATAAATAAATATATTGGTTGGTATGGTGGGGGGGGGGGCTACAGAAATCAAAATATTGTTATAGCCTAAAGAAGTGAAATAGCGCCGCAGGCGATTTTTTTTTGCAAAACTCAGTAAATGAGCTCAACAATATGCATGGAAAACGTTTTTTTTATTAAAAAGATTGCCCAAAATAGCGCCGCAGGCGAAATTTTTAAGATAGAAATGGGTGAAGTGATGAATCTGATTGTCTTTCTACAACAGGCAATACATAGAGTTATATTATAAGATGCTCATTCACTAGGGATTTGATATTATATTTTTATTTTTTCACTGCTCCGCGGGCCGCATTTAGATGCCCGGCGGGCCGCATTTAGATGCCCGGCGGGCCGCATGCGGCCCGCGGGCCGCGGGTTGGCCACCCTAGCGTCTAACACATATTTTCATTTTCTCTACCCCTACCTACAAATTATATTTAACTGAATATGATGATAGGCATACCTAGATTATTTTACTTTGTATTGCATACGTAGGTATAATAGGTGCCTACTTGATTATTCATTTTACACCTTAGATAATAATGTTATTGAGAATTTCATCCACAAATTAAATCCAAGTGACATTCGTTAGCATTTCTGTCTCCTAGAAAGAATCTCATACAAGACTTCCTCAACATTGTTTAGGTATATCTACTAATGTACACAGTACACGGTAACCTCTGAACCGCTATAAAACTAAGTAAATAGTAAATCATATTGAGATCGTTAAGAAGAATGTGTGGAAAAACATTGAGAGATAGAATAAGGAACGAAATGATTAGAGAGTTGAGTGACTGTAAAAAGGATGTTGTGAATAAAATGAAAGTGAACAAGTTGAGATGGTTGGGTCATGTGGAAAGAATGAACGATGAAAGAATAACGAAGAAAATTTACCTGGGTGAAAGAGGAGGTGTAAGGAAACGCGGCCGTCCGAGAACCACCTGGCTGGACCATGTCGACCAGATACTCAAGGACGGACGTGTTTTGAGTAAAAGTAACCGGAGAGTATGTATGAGGAACTGCATGAATGTGACGGAAGCCCGAAGGGTGTGTCAGGATAGGAAAGTCTGGCGATCCGTTCTCTCTGCCTACCCCGCAAGGGAGGTGGCGTGAGGGTATAGAATAGAAATAGTAAATCATAATTTTTAAAGGTAAAATTAATTTCAGTTACTTGGGTTTAAACTAAGAGTACATGGTTGACGCAGTTCGTTGAAGCGGCAGTCTCTCATGCGGGAGGTGCCAGGTTCAAACCCCGGCGGTGGTGATGTATTCCACAATTTGCGATACAGGCTTTCAGCCTAGTGCAAGGTATGCAGGAAAGTATTTGAGTTTGTGTATGCAAGCCCAGATCCTTTTTTATAAAAAAATATCCCATTTTTACCTTTCAAACAATTTTGAAAATTTCTAAACACTTCCCAGTCGGTCGACTTACGTATGTAAAAATTATTTTGCTGATATGTTTACCCTTGGAGACATACGAGTAGGTACCTATTATTATTTTTTTATCTCCTGTGTATAGGTTAGGTTCACTATACAACGGGGAGAATGCGCTTCCCTGCATAGATATTTGCATAATTATAAATTATTATTCATAAAGTCTAATGTACGTAGGTATTCTCATTGTTGTCTTCAGCCATTTGATTTCTCGCAGTGGCGTAACTAGGGGGGGGCGGGGGGGGCGGTCCGCCCCGGGCGGCGCATTTCAGAGGGTGGCAAAATGGCACAACATTTTGATAAAAGAACATCTTGATAAAACACACAAATTTAAGAAAATATCTGAATTTTCTAAAACTCTATTATAAAAATCTATTAAATTACAATAATTTAAAAAAAAAACTGCCTGCGGTGCTAATTAATCCTGTTCGCGTCTTAGGTACATATTATTTACAGGTGCTCAAATAAGTTAGATTTTCGATATCTTATGCCTAAAATTTCGTTACTTCTTGCATGATCGCTTCCCCAACACCTGAAACCATGTGTGTTACCTACTACAGAAAGATGACCAGATTCATCATTTTTCCCATTTGTCCAAAAAATTTCGCCTGCGACGCTCTTCTTTGATATTTTTTATATCTTTTTTGTGATATGTACCTACCTTTTATATTTTTATTTAAAGAAAGTAAACAAAACTACATCGTGACCTTCATTTTCATTTAGTTTTATGAAAAAAATTTCGCCTGCGGCGCTATTTACATGCTTTGTTATGCCACATCTATATTAAAATTTTAGTTGCTTTCGCCTAGCTTTAAAACTGCAGACACCACTGGGTAGGTATAGGTACTTTAGGGGTCGGGTGGGGCGGCATTTTCAGAGTCCGCCCCGGGCGGCACTAATGCTAGTTACGCCACTGATTTCTCGGACAATAATATGATTACTATTGATTACTCTGATTATGCATTAGGTAGGTACCTATTTTTTGCATCCTGATCGAATAAACGAGACATTTTAAAATATACAAAGGGAGTTAAATTGACTATAATGACAGAGAAAGGAAGTTCATATAATGAATGATGTTGTCTAATGTCGTATAATTCAATACTATTGTCGTTGTGAATGATAAATGATGTTGTCTAATGTCGTATAATTCAATACTATTGTCGTTGTGAATGATAAATGATGTTGTCTAATGTCGTATAATTCAATACTATTGTCGTTGTGAATGATAAATGATGTTGTCTAATGTCGTATAATTCAATACTATTGTCGTTGTGAATGATAAATGATGTTGTCTAATGTCGTATAATTCAATACTATTGTCGTTGTGAATGATAAATGATGTTGTCTAATGTCGTATAATTCAATACTATTGTCGTTGTGAATGATAAATGATGTTGTCTAATGTCGTATAATTCAATACTATTGTCGTTGTGAATGATAAATGATGTTGTCTAATGTCGTATAATTCAATACTATTGTCGTTGTGAATGATAAATGATGTTGTCTAATGTCGTATAATTCAATACTATTGTCGTTGTGAATGATAAATGATGTTGTCTAATGTCGTATAATTCAATACTATTGTCGTTGTGAATGATAAATGATGTTGTCTAATGTCGTATAATTCAATACTATTGTCGTTGTGAATGATAAATGATGTTGTCTAATGTCGTATAATTCAATACTATTGTCGTTGTGAATGATAAATTGTAAAATGAAGGTAAACTATGAATATATTTAGGTTACATACACAATACACATACACAATACACATCCATTTTAAAACAAATAAGAAATAACTAATTACCTACGTTGTAGGTTTTTGTTGATATTGTACCTACTATATATCTAAACTTTTTGTATAAGACTGTCTGTGCAATTTAAAAATAAAGTAAAGTAAAACATAATAACTCATTTGTTAAAGGGTTTTATATATAAAAAATAACATTAAATAGTACCCATAATAAAGAATATGATTATACATAAATATAGATCGTGTGATTGTACCTACTTTTAGCTGTTTTGTTAATATAACTTTTGTTAGTATAAATGGAAACGTAAAAGAAACTTCTTGGTAACTACGTTAATATGCAGAATGCGTTAAAAAGGGTAAAGAAAAATAAACGCTATCGAGGTTGCGTATATTCAGGAGTGGATGTAGTTGTTTATTAAATTATTATTTTTTAATAAAAAGGGATCTGGGCTTGCATATACAAACCCAAATACTTTCCTGCACACCTTGCACTAGGCTAAAAGCCTGTATCGCAAAGTGTGAAATACATCGCCAGCGCCAGGGTTTGAACCTGGCACCTCCCGCTCGAGAGACTGCCACTTCAACCAACTGCGCCAACCATGTAAATTTGACTATTTATTTCTTATAATTTGAGAATATTATTAAAATCTGACTATTTTATTTTCTATTTTTTTTTTCAATTCAATTCGGTTTATTTCTCAAAATATTATATGTAGGTACAACTGAGTAATTTATGAATACCGATATTAATTAAGAAGACACAAATGTTAATAAGCTGCCCCCAGACAGCATTATTAGACTATGAAAATGTATAGGTATAGGTACTTAATGAAACGTGTGTATAAAAAAACAGTACTATACAATAATTTTAAACCATCACCTATAGCACATATACATTAAGTATACGAATTTTCAAGGTGATGTATTGAATATTATATACCTACTTAGCATATATAAAATACCTACCGAGTACCGACTTAGTAGTGGCACAAAAAGCATAGATACTAAAGGTGTGGATATACGGGGTCTCAGGAGACGCGCCTCCAGGCACTGACAAAATGGCGTCAGCCTCTTCAGTGAAATACACGACGGGAGATTTTCGTCTCTAGAGACGGCATCTCTAGTAAAAATGGCCGATAATCGCCTCCTGTCATCAAATTCTAAAATACACGGGACTATCTCGAGACGCGAGACTTTGGTCTGTTGCTGCATTCATTCTATTAGTATTTTTGGCGCCATAATGGCGTTTGGTTTTATGTACATACTCTAGTGTCATGTATTTACGAGTATTGTGATTAAAAAATATAATTATATACCGCTTTGAAATTATTTATCGATTCAGTAATGTACATATGTCGGTCGGTACTTTACTTACATGCGTATGTGTATATTTCCTTTTCTGCGTTAGTAAATGAAATAGAATACTTAATTAGACCTTCTTTTAATGTACACCATTCCTATGACATCAGTGACATAAGCCAAAGCAAGTATCGGTATGCACTACATACCCGAAACCGTTGTGAGTAGCGAAATTTTGTTTCCTCCTTATGTTCCTTCGATGAATATTAAAGGGTGAATTAATGGTAACTACATATTTTGCTATAATATGTTGTAGGACATGAAGGGAATAACAAAACACGTAATGTTAATGTATTTTTCACAACTGTATTCATATTTCAAATGCAAATGCAACTCTGTTATTAATCCGCCATTATTTAAAAATAATATTATAATTATAATCAACTAACAATTTTATTATTAACAATGTACTAATATCGTCACAATCGCAGGAATGTTTAAAATTATATATCAATACAAAAACACGTGCCCACGCGCGCCAATCCAATTTAGTTGCAAACATCTCCAAGAGACCTCAGATTAAAATTGAACATGTCAAAGGACCGGAGACGCGTCCCCTGAGACGAAAATATGTAAAATACACGACGCGAGACTTGCGTGCGCAGACCGTCTCAGGAGGCGCGCGGTATCGAGAGATATCTCGCGTCTCCGATGTGTTTACACACAAGAGACCTGTCATTTTGGTATCCGGGAGGCCAAAATCTCTCGTGTGTATCTTCGCCTTAAGGAGCAATCACAATAGAGTGAATAACATGTATGCCGTAAGGTGCGACTAGAGCAGATACTGACTGAAGCGACAGATGATGTCCATCCATTAACGGTATAATTAATTTTACTAATTAAGTCTTTGACGTGACGCAGATTAAAAGGAAGGCGTCTTCATTCACCATGCACGAACACGATTTTCTTCTCTTAATTACATTAATATGAAAAATGGCTGAATGAAATTCTCATATTTTATGCTTGATCTACTTATTGTCAAGCGCTCACAGCAATTTTCTACTTACTGTATTATATTACCTACTGCTTCATACAATGTCAGAACAAAATGATTAAGAGTATGCATACGACATTTCAAAAATTTCGAAAAACGGGAGACCTTATATCTCGACAACCGTTACTAAATATGCTTTGGAACAAAATAGGGTACATGCATTGAACATTTATCTAGGGAATAACCGTAAAGGATTTTTTATATCTTGTATAAGTTTCTCAAAAAAAAATTTGAAAAACACCTCTGATCTTTTTTCCGAAAGACGGAAACTCGTTTCCCGAAAGTCGCGGAGTAAAACTATTTTTTTTGTACTGATAAAATGCATTAAAATCTAGGGAATAACCGTAAAAATTTTTGATAGACGCAAAACTAACGCCAAAAAATGGAAAAAAAACGCTATTTTTACCATTTTTTCATGCGATTGTTCACGCAATTTTGAACCTTAAGCCCATAAATACAGTAAATAATATGCGATTTGATTCGTATCGCGGATTAAATTATTAGTTAGATATATGACGAAAATAAAAATAAAATAATTTATGATAATCGAGAATGTTCACTATGTTTTGGATTTTTCTTGATTAGGTATTTCGATAAAAAAAATATATTGTTGAAATAAAACAGACTAGATTAAAATTTTATCCCATCGTCGTCTACCAAAAGATAGTTTTAATCGCACTTAATTATACAATAGGTATGATATAAAACAGAATAAAAATCATTAAAATTGGTACCTACTGTATAATATAGATTTCAAAATCTTAGTTTAAATTAACAATATGTGCTATATCTACAAAAAATCCTTGTTTACTACACCTACCTAAAACTGTAGGTTTTTTACCCAGTAAATTTTCAAAATTGTGATTTTCTAGTTACTTTTTTTGTGAGAGTTTGTTTTAAGATATTTCAGTGCACGAAAATATGCTTTCGTAGTAACGACATAATATTGATAATAAAAGTTGACGACATAACACGCATTGAAAATAAAACTGCATTAGATACTGCATACTTTGCACGAACGTATCTTCGTTTTATGAACACTTAAGTATTATATCGCCACGAATACAATTATATCGTCAAATCAAACTGCATATTGAGGGGAGGGAAGATGTTGTTATACAGTATCACACTAAGTAAATAAATAAAATAAGTAGTAGGTGCTAGGTACAAAATACCGCCAACCTTCTGGGATTATTTCTTTTGTAAAGTGTATAGGAACTAGGAAGTAGAAAATACTTTGATTCATTTTATTTATTAAGACATAATATTGTTGTGTAGGCACTAAAGTATGAAGTTGTATCGTATATCTTTCTGGAACAAAGATTAGTATTAGATAATTTATGTTCATCAATGTAGGTAGTATTTTACTCCTATACTGTATTTTACCGTACAGTTCAATAATTTGTATCATCGTAAAGCACATTGAACATCATACCTATATATTTATACTAAAAATGGGACGCTCATGCTATATATAGAACACCGTCATCGTAGGACAAACAATGATATTTCTCACAATGTCGTTCAGAAAAGTTGTATAAAGTACATTTGTAAAAATTTTACAATTTTCTAGCAAATCGTAATAAGTTGTCTAACATTTTTTTATATTATCGTCACTCGAAATTATACTAACAGGTATATTATTATTTTTACAATTTCTTAGTTCACGTATTTTTAGTTATTCACCTGAAAATATTCGTCGGTTGAAACTTTTAAACTTTTCCCTGCAATTATGGGAGTCATTGTGTGTGGGGCGTATAAGATACCCGTATATATAAGTACATATAACAATATCTTTTTATTTCCTCTTTGTAGTGAATCGAGATTCACAATAAAACATCACACCTTCTATACCTGCTTGCGACTCCACCTACGAGACAATCAAAAAATAATTTCGTTTGAAACTGCAATTTGCATTTTCTTCTATTCAAAGTCGTTTACAGGAAATTGTTTAGTCGAAAGCCACAATTGAATATTTTCTGCGAACGTTTCAATTGAAAATCAAAAAACTAGTAAACGATTTCAAAAGTTTTCTCAATATGCTTTGCTCTGAACGAAACCAACAAGAAAATGTAATTTCACTTTTCGTATTTAATTTGTAACCTTTTTCTCCTACTCTTTGTAGTTCATGTGAACTTTTACTGTACCTACTCATATATTATATTTCTTATTTTATCCTAGAGAATGTTTAAACTACCTATATATGACCACAACTTTATAGAAAATGTGTGAAAATATATTGATTAGTTACTTCGATAATCAAAGCTTTATAGCTATACATTAATCTCTTGTTATTAGTGAATCTCAAATGTGATAACAATATTAAAAGTAAGTAATTAAATTCCCTTCGTTAATTAAACAAAGAGTAACATATGTAGGCTCCATCCTACTATAATATGCTTATATTTTACGTATTTAGGTGGTAGGTATTATTATTTAATCCTAATTACTTTCCTTATTAGATTTTATTTTATTTTTCTGTTAGACTTATAAGTTATAGCAAATAACTCTGTGGATATTTAAATACTTCAAAGCTGATAATTCTCTTTGATCGCAATTGTCGTCTAAGATGTTTCTCTATTTTCTAGAGATGTAAAGAATTTTCGGTTACTATTCGGTATTCGGCCGAATGGTGCCCAGTATTCGGCCGAATACCTAAGAACAGGAGAAATAAATACTCGTAATAAAAACACAGCAAATTAAGGCTGTGTACCATGTCTAGTTAAATTCATATTCGAAGCGTAATAAATGTAATGTAGTTCTATGGAAATACATATTTGTGTAAGTATTGTCAAAAACCAATTATTTACTAACGATATAAATGACCAGGCCGAATAGTTTGGCCAAATATTCGGTATTCGGCTTGGGGCTGAATATACTATTCGTTGCAACACTACTATTTTATTTTCAACTGAAGGATAGTAGGTAAGTTCAGGAAGAGCTAGGTACCTAGAAGAAAAACCTTCAATACGTCCGGGTTATATGTTTCAGTAGGAATTTGAGGAATATGTATTTTCCTATGTGAGTACGAGCAAGTACATAATATACGAGTATTTTATTTTGATTCCCTGAATATTATACTTAATCTTTATTTCGTACACAAGTTGGAAAATATTTACGTATTTTCCTAAATTCTTTACCTGAAACTCAATTATGCGATATAAATTATTTTCTGATTGGATATATATTCACCCACACAACTATTCTATTCTGTCACCTCACGTCACGTCCCTTGCAGGGTTGGCAGAGAGATCTGATCGTCGGACTTTCCTATCCTTACACACTTCGTGCTTCCGTCACATTAATACAATTTGTCATACATATAGGTACTCTACGATTCCTTTTACTCAGAGCACGTCCTTACTTAAGAATCTCCATGGTCGAGCCATGTGGTTCAACAACAACTATTAATATTGCTAATTAACCCGCATTTTGAAAGATAGTAGAGAATTCAGTGTTTTAACAGAAAATTAATCGCGACATTAAAAAAACTAATGTCACACAAATTCACATGTTTAATTGGTTTCATATTTATGTTCATTAAGAAATTACCAATTTACATCGAATGATTCGATTTATGCTTTGCTTTATAAAAAAAAATTGTACATTTAAAAGCTCAATTCTAAATAGGGATTTATTATAATTTAAGTACATGTTTCCCTGAGAGGTGATTAGATGGAAAAATCTTCAATTGAGGCACGCCAACACAAAATAGCTAATAATATCTACTAAGTACTTATTCTTGCTTATTCTCTCAAATGGTAACTAATAATGAACCCAATTTTATATTTATGGTATTTAACTATCATTACGTAAGACTTATGAAAATAATATTCTATTAAATATATGTTTCAAAATAATACAATTTCTATTACATAGAATTTATTTGCGTTATTTATAATTGGAGGTTCCCCATACTTATTTTAGTGCCATTTATATTATAATGGAAGATCGAATATTAAAACCTAAGACGTATGTGAAATTAAACATAGTAAAAGTTGATTAGGTTGAGCTCTGCTTGTGTGAAGGTGAATGCTGTGGAACAAAGGGGGATAAGCAGGGTTACTTCATGTCGCCCTGGTTGTTCAACCTGTTTTTCGACTACTGCATGCGTTTAACAAAAATTAATTAATTTTAATTACTACTTATGTCGAATGTAAATCAATACAATAGAATTATTGGGAATTAATTTTCTTCTTGTATGGTGAAATGTTTCGTATATCATTCACAACACTAATATTATTATTTTCTGTTCACCTTTCTAGGTAAACCGTTCCTTTCTCACTAATAGATACTCATGCTCATCTCTAGTACGATTATATTTCCCTCACTAAATAAATTCTGGATAATGGTATTTCAACCTTTTTCAATCGTCTTCTTCCGTGACTATTGTTGATTTGTTCATTAAAATATCCTCTCCAATAAATTCCTTCTAGTCGATAGATTTCTTTTCTCGTCGTAAGTTTTTTAGCATGAAATCCTTTTTTTACATTGTTAAGCACACATTTTCACGCTTTTTTTATATCTGAAGATGCGTCTACTTTTAGGCAAGTAAATAGGTGTAGAATGCGGGAAAAATGTACAGATAGATAGACTTTTTAAATTAATATTGATTTCATTTGAAAATGGAATTTGTGCTAATTGCGTAACATTTTCTAACGAAACATGAAAGCAAAAAACTTAGATGTGTACTTACCCGCCAATATTATGAGTGAGAATACGAACACTGAAATGTTGTATGGATGCGGTAATGCATCTAATACGTACCTAAGCTCATCTGCCACCCTAGAGGAACTTCTATTCCCTCCTAGTTGCCGATGTGTTTTTAAATTGCGTAACAAAAAAATCTTCTCGCCACGTAACAATGTATTCATTTTTGTTCGTTGTTGCCTACGGTAAAATGATATTACCGACTTCCTTTTTATTCAGATCACGTATTCTACACCTATTTGCTTTCACAAACATCTACTAAAATGCAATACAAAATGTACAAAATAAACATAAAGCATGGATTTACGCAAATATAAATAAAATCCGTTGTCGTTTCTTTGGAATAAAATTGCGACAAAAAAAAAGGGAATTCGACCTTTTTTCAGATACATAAGAAGAATTACCTGAGTGGAAATAGTATCGCCATTTGAATACTGAAAAACTCGTGAATATTCCTATATACTTTCTATATGAAAATCATTACCGGACAAAATAATATACATGAATATTTACATTGATATACATATAAGAATTTTCTCACCAAATATGTTTAGGTACAATGAGGGTTACAATACAACAAAGTTACTTGCATTGTTATAATAAAAAGTCTCAATAAAGTCATATTATTATTTAAAAACATTCTTATTTTCTTACTACTTACTACTAATTACTATAATGCATTCTGATTATTATATGAATAGTATAGAATAAGCATAATATTAAAGATGATACCTACATTGCCTACTTTTCTTGAGTGAAATAACAATTATATTATCTATGTAGACATTAAATTTTTATTTGTAGTCCTGTTATCATCAATTCACGGCTCCATTCTGGAAACTTTTATAATGAGCTTTATTTTAGTAATATTCTCTATTGTCAGATGTTAATACTATGTAATGTATGTAGATACATTATGCTTATATGTGTATAGTATATAATATCGCCATCTTATCCAATCATACGATAATACTAGCATTGTATGTAACGTACCGGGTGGATACCTATATTGAAAATTTTCACCTGTCCTTCTTTGTATGTGTACGAGTATGATATAAAACTAGTAGTATTATTCCCCATTTTCTCCTACATCTAGACACCCTCATCCGATCCTCCAACCCCTCTCTATTCCCTTTTCCGTCAATTCAATGCGAAATCCAATTTCGTTTACGCGTCAGAACTTTGTTCATTCTCTTTTTATAAGATCTCCTTAAGCATCGTCTTCTCTATCCTTCCTTTCCCGTTCAACACAGACCCGGGAATATCCGATTCCTGGATTATTTGCTGACTCAAAGACTAAGTAGTTGTGCCTGAAAATCTGTCCCCTGATATTACAATATACTCGAATAAAATATGAAACTAAAGCTACCTACCTGTCAACACTCACGAGAAATATTTTCATGACATTATTGACATGCGTTGGCATTTTTCTCGAAACACTTAAATAATGTGACATGACATTTTTTCACTAATATTGTTGTATTGTAGGTACCTATTTATTTATTTATACTCAATATATCATATGTACATAGCTACCTACATGTGTATTGACATTATAGAATAGAACGAATGAAACAATGTTATGTTTAAGATTACAAATGGGTTTTACTGTAAAATGCCTTGTTCGCATTTACTTGATTCTATGTGTTAATATACTCCCCACATTATTCGTTAACTGGAAGACATTGCACCTGCAATAGGTATGTAGGCTCTGGTTTTCTAATCAACTATTTAATTACACACACAAATAATTAATTTTACCGCATAGTTTTAGTACGCAGTTGGCACAGTTGGATGAAACGCCGGACGCGGGTCTCCCAAGTCGAAGGTTTTGGAGTTCGATTCCCGGCGCTAGCGACGTAGGTATTCTGTCACAAGCTTCTAACTTACTGTGAAGTCTGCAGGAATGTACATATTTACGTATATTATGTGTGTATTCATTTTGAGATGCTTTTTTATATTTTAATATTTTTTGTATTTTACTTTATACCTACATATACTAAATGTAGTGACTCTTGGATACTTCCTGCTAAACTACATTTTTGTTGGGCATCGTTTCATATTTATCAGTATTAGAATAATCTTATGAGCAATCCTCTATTTTCTTGAAATGAACTACGTAGGTAAATGAATTATTATAGAAATCCGTATTGTTTTTCTTCGTGTGCTTTTAAAAAAGTTTCTTCATAGCATTGTTTAACAATGGCTGACTTTAGATGTTAGGTAGGTACGATGAAATTCCCTGAAATTACGAGTTTGTAAAATAGGTATACATTTTCGCATTCTTATTCTTCGAGCCAACCGAGCGATAATGAGGGCATTTGATTGAGTCGAATTAAAGGCCGAGAAACTTATTGATGAATTAGTATATACCTTACCTACCTACTTACCCACTCTCGCAATAAAAAAGAAAAAAAGGGAACGATAAGAACGCGGGAGATTTAAATCTTTCTATTAAGATTGAGCTTTGTTCTTTTATTCGTAATACATACTCACTATATAATATACCCACCAGTGGCGAAGGGTGATTTTCTGCAGGAGGAAAGCCGGGGCTATAACATTCCTTATTGGATTACGTCAGATTAGACACTATTACACCTATTTTTTTTTCCAAAAGGTAACTCGATGGGAATCGTGTTCTTAGGTAGCTTTGCGCCTGATACCCACATACCTATGTGTTAGAAGGGATTATCGATACTTTCCTCTAGAAAGAATTCGGAAAGTTTCTGGATTGTGTTTTGTGCTGATGAAGGATCGACTTTAGATGTTTGGTTTCGTTAATTAATTATTATATTATTAAAGATACTGTAGTATGTACGTTTTACATATATGTACTGCAGCTAGTAGATTGATAGGTACATACATGTCTTGTGAGTTAAGAATTATTTAATTGGTTGTGTTAGTAATAGTAATAAATTGAAATAAATGAAAAGTATAGTTCCGCGCCCTATCCTGCTTTTTTATTTGTATTGTAGTATTGGTATTAGTTACTAACACGATTGATGAAGTTGTCGCAAGACGTAATAAGCGGTTTCAGCTGATCTGACTTAAATCTCGGCTACTTTTTTGCTTTTTTTATACCGAATATATGTATATGGAAAACCCACAATTTAATACCGTACATTTAAATTAAACTCGTATATGTTTCCTCAGCTTCTATACAGAATTAGGTGCATATTATGATCATGATGTCTTGAGTAGAAAGATCAAAAGTATTGTAGACTGTGATCAAATTACTTATATCGTAAAACTCTTCCTTTTGAAGCACATCCACTCGATAGGTACTTATATAATTTAATCAACTCGATCCTTTTTACCTTACATTTCCTTCTGGTATAATTGTTCCGAAACTCTATTAAATTCGTTCATAAGTGGATACCTACCCGTTCTCAATTTGAAACCAAAGCAGGGTTTAAGAGATTTCTTCAGATTGTGTTCAGATATCTAAAGTCTTAACTTCTTAGAAATCTTCGGCACATTATTTTATTTTCGCATAAGTAGGTATTATATCCCCATCAATCATGCTCTATTTGTTTATACTATTAGTATTAGAGTTGTACAAAATGGTTCCCGGAGAAAAACCCATATTGCTTAACATGAAAAATCTCAAAAAAGATAAAAGCCCTTCAGAAATATCCTCAGCAGATAAAAGCCCAAACTTTCTAGTTGGATCGCAGTAGATGAATTTTTTTTTTTTTTTTTTTAAATGATTGCTATAACTTCACAAAATAATTAGTATGGTAAAATGTACCACAATTGAGATGGAGAGACCTGGTTTCACATGTCGCCGCAACCTGGATGCAGTCTGCACAGGACAGGACGACATGCTGGAGCCAAGTGGAGGAGGCCTGTGTTCAGGGATGGGCTGATGAAGAATACGAAGAATGTTCCTTCACCTATCTATCATCTAATGTCCCTATCACAGTTACTGTGGTGTAGGTTGCTATAAATAATTAAAATGCCGTTTAAAAAGCTCTGAACAATATTTTCCTTTTAGTCGTTTCATCCTATCTGATAAAGGGGAGTAGGAGAGATTTTATACAAGCGATCTAAGAATTTTTAATTTCAATATAATTATTACCCAACTTTGTTTGATCCCGACAGATAATTATTTTTATCGGAACTGATCGCCATATTTAAAAATATTGCTATGTATGTATATACCTACTTACTTAAGAGCGGGTATCCAAAATTTCATTTACATGCAAATAATATTATTTCAGACCATTTTCACTACTATTAAGATTTTTGTATAAAATTAAAGTACCTATTCAGATATTTTAAGGCACTACAAACTTTGAGCACATTTTGTTCCCATACTCCTGGTAACAATGTGAACTGGATTAAAAATAATTAAGTACCTACTAAATAGAAGAAATATGGTTAGTTTACATGGAAAAAATTGTGTAGAGAAACGAAGGCCCAGGAAATCTACCTCGTCCTTCCCGTTCGATCCCCGGATTGTAGAACTGACCTCACTTTTTTATTGTGTGTTTTCAAGTAGTTAAGTATAGGAGCTCACATTTGGAATACACAATAATTTGTTGCGTTTGCACTGTTAATTTTCGCTGTTCCAATTTGTACAAAACGCGCCCACAATAATTCTTGATGATAATTTTATACTGCTTTAGGTACTAATAAATTACTGGTGTATTAAATTTCTTCGTTATTTTCAGTTTACCTTGTTAAATTTGTTATGACTTTCTTGTGAAGCGCTTATTATTACGGGGAAACAATATTAATTTAGATGTTGGCTCATTAAATTTGCTTCTATTTTTTATAATAATTTTCCAGTTATCCGACACATCATTGCATAATCAATTCACTCGTCTGTACGAAATAATCTTCGCCTTTTTTGCTCCTATAGTAGTATCAAGATTTTCAACAGACGGTACTTGGGGGAAATCCATTTTTAAGGTAAAGGCTATATTATATTATAAAGTCTTTCATTTTTATCCTACTAGAATGTTATGAATAAAGCAGCTAGGTATAGGTATGCATCAAAATGTTTAATTCTTCCTTCTCAGAATTAATCGCTTTTCTATAAATTAGGTGCCAATAGTTTTGGTATTCATTAAGTAGGTTTAGGTATCTAATATATATATTTTTTATTTGACTTGTGAAAAACCTAAACAAAGAAATAGGTAACCATTCCAAAAACGACTAAAAATGAAACGTGATTAAACAACGGGGGCACTATTCATAAATTACTACTGCACTGTATATCCTTATGGGGTCGGCAGAGAGGACAGATGCTACACTGACCCATCGTTCATAGGCGATCCTTCATACACACATCATGTCTATATTCATTTTACTTTGTACAGTGTAGGTACCTACACGTTGTCCTGAAGATCGCTCTGATAATTAATCCGGGTTTCCCTAAGACGGCCATGTTTTCTAATGTCCTTTCTTTTACCTAAATATACTATTTTTGTCATCCTGGCGTCACACTTTTGACAGCGTCTCAGGATATATTATTCGTCGTCATTAGTTTGGGCATGTTGAGAGAATGAATGATGACAGGATAACAAAAAAGATATATTTGAGTGAGCGAAGGGGGTTAGGAAGCGCGGCCGCCCGAGACTGACCTAGTCCGATCATGTCGACCAGATCCTCAAGGATGGACGCGTTTTGAGTAAAAGGAATCGGAGAGCGTGTATGACAAATTGCATGAATGTGACGGAAGCTAGGAGTGTGTGTAAGGATAGGGCTGTCTGGCGCTCTGTCCTCTCTACCTACCCTGCAAGGGACGTGGCGTGAGGGTATAGATAGAAACAGTCTGCTCAATATCAGACCACAGTCAAGTAATAGTTAATATTTAAGATTATATATATTATAACTACCTATTATCTGAATCAGGTTTATTTTTATAGGTACAAGATTTAACGAATCAATCTTCCTGAAAGATTATTATCTCGAAAGAATATCTATTATAACATAACCTTTCATAACATTTTGTTACGAGATTAATTATATATAATTTCTAAGGATATAAATCTACTACATCCTAAGTACTTACAATTTTCCCATTGAGATAATTCATTACGCATCTCTTATATTATCGTAATACAATATCTTTCAATGAAATACGTAGTAAGTGTGTTAAAAGAAATTATTTATGTACCTCAAAAGAAGAATATACTTTTTTACCAGGTCGTAAATGAAATATTGAAAAATGACTCGAAACCCAACTCTGACGTCACGGTAATTTACACAGCATTATGGGTCAAAAGCGCATGAACAATCGCATGTTAAATTTTTAAAAATAGCGTTTTTTCCATTTTTTGGGCTTAATTTCGCTTCGATCGTTCCCTAGATTTTGATTCATATTATCAATACAAAAAAAATCTCCGCGACTTGCGAGAAACGAGTTTCTACATCTTTCGGAAAAAAGATCAGAGATGTTTTCTAATTTATTTTTTTGAGAAATCTCTACAAGTTATAAAAAATCTTTTCCGGTCTTTATCTAGATAAAGTTCAATGTATCTACTCTACTTTTTTCCAATGCATATTTAGTAACGGTTGTCTAGATCTAAGAGTTTCCGTTTTTAGAAACTTTTGAAATGTCAGTATGCCTACTCTTAAGTAGTGGAAAATATGAGATTTACCATTATGAGTTATGAATACGTCATCAGTGTTGATAACAAAAGGCGTTTTTTTTAAATCGTATCCTTTGCTATACATATAATTATAGATATTGCTTTTGTAATAAGTCCGCCTTTTTTGCACAATACCTTTGTATTGTTTTTGTAACTATGCATATTTTCTCTGGTAATTAAAGATTTATTTATTTATTTTATTTATGTTACCTACTTAGTTATCATTATTTTAAATTGATTCCATTATTGTCGTGACCTCCTTCCGCCCTCTCTCAATGCACCGCAGTACTTGTGACATGAATCTAAGGCAATAAATAAAGATCAGGCCCACCCAACTGTCGCCGCAAGGCATTGCCCATTGCCTTACATCCATACATTACACAATATTATCGCATATACCCACTCTACCCCCAATCGACGAAGAATAGGAGAGTGTTCAATATGCAATCGAAGATATCTAGCTGTCTGCTGTCAGGAGATGGGATGGGTGATAATAATTCACATATGTCTTCCACAGATAGAACCCTTTATCGTTGCATAAAATATTATACAGGGTTTTCTTCAGGACATGCAATTAATCTGACTCCTTTCTGGGTTAAAAAATGAGTTGTATTTTTTGTATTATATCGTTTTCAATATCAATAATGATCTCATGTAACGACAAGTATGACTGGTGTACTAATACTGTGTAATATGTTTATTGTTTAGTGAACCTAGTAATGTCTCAAAACCAGGCACTAGATTAGCGCTCATATTGTCTTTTGAATACATTCCTTATGACAATACAACGATAGATAGATTTTCAAATACGTGAATCCCACCCTCCTTTTAAATAAATTTAAATTCCTTCAGTTTATATCGCGAAACAGTTACACCTGAATTATTACTAGCACCTTCTATTTTACTTATGAAACATGAAGGATTTATTAAAATGTTTCAAAGTTTGTTTTCGTCATTAGTTGCCTTTTGATGACTAAAACAAACACCGATTACTCCATTATTGTCATTCTGTTTTCTCACGACTGTTCTAACTTTAACCCTTCCTCAAAGCTTTTATTACTTACAGACGCGCCATTAAATTTCTTCCAAAAAGCTCTTAAAACGTTTGTTAATCAAATTAACGTTTCGCTCTATTCAAAAACTAACACCTTCCATTAATTACAACGATGATAATAATAAATAATCATGTCCGAGAAGAAGACGTTAAATTAAGTAGGACGGATGTAAATCAAAGCTTTTTAATGTTTACTCAGAATAATGTGTGCTTTTCTTCCCTTAACATGATAGAATTCTCCATAGTGACCCATAAACGTATAGGACATGCAATGTAATTATTGTGATATGCTCTGGCGTATTTAATTGGTCTAATGTGATCAAAGCACGCAACGAACCCAACTATTAATAGAAACGCTTCTTTTTTACTGCTAACGTGTAACGTAGCACCGTACTATAATTGTTTTAATTAATTGCATTCTTGTTTCCTCATTTACTATAATGCCTCTTTATATAAATAGATACGTGAAGGTGATAGTAATAGATTGTAGTATACTTTAACATACCTAGTTTTATAATGGTGACATCCGATATATTGTAAGTTGTTATTAGGTAATATGACATATTTTCGAGAATAAGGAAGGACGTGTCTGCAATAAATAAATTTTAATAATTTGTTGACGTATTTTTTGTCTTTATTAGTATTTAGGTATGAAAGTAGGAGACAATTTTTTATCATTGAAAGTAACAATTTATCCATAATCCCGGGATATAATGATTAACGTATTATAGAAATTAGTAACTTTAATGTAGAATGTAAGACTTATTTAAGAATAGGTATCTGTGTCATGGAATATTGAAATATTCTGCGTTTAAGAACCTACTTGTATCTCTACAACGGACTGGCAACCGATGCTTTGTAGTGTTATTGTTTCACATATTGATAATAAGATTTTGTTCCGATAATACCTCCTGTAAAAAGTATTATCGGATTGGTATTTTAATCTTCCTTAAATTTAAAATAGTCGTTATAACTTCATTATAAAAATTCTTCTTAGTAACTACAATAGCTTTTATGCTCGGTGCAATCTTTAATCTTCGTTAAAAGCCATTTCTATATTATAATAATGAAAGACAACAATTGAAGGATGTCATTGAGGCTTTTATCTTCGCTGTGTTAATTAATTTCCCTAAGGTATTCAAGATTTAATTAATTAAACTTAAACTTTTCATTTATCCCTTCGTTTTCAGCAGAAGCTTCGGGCATTCTATCTAAAGTAATAAATTAATAAATTACCAATTTGCTTTGGAATTTTGATTGAAATATCTGTCAAAAGAATTAGACAGATGTTTTTCTTTATAAAGTTTATAATTATTGAATTTTGACGGTTTACTTACCTCTTTTTGCAAACTTTTAAACAACATAATAATTAGTGTATATTTAAAGTTTACGAAACTTTATAGAACAATATAAGTTGTATATTAAATTACTTAACATTTCTAGATCAATGCGATGCCTACGTAAAGTTAAGACTGCTGTTATATTTTGTAGTCCCCTGTCCAAAGTAGACTAAGTAGATTCCTACAATGTGTTCTTATAAATTAGGTGTATTCACCTACACAATAAAGTTAGTCACTATATATAACTGAATACAGGAGTAAGTATATAATATCATTGCACCAGTGCACATAATAATTAAGTACTAAATCATTACGTGTATCTCTACCACCTTTATGACTGATAACTCCCAATGAGATAGACTTGTAGGTATAGTAGGTAGTAGGTACTTATAATCTTCTGAATAATTTCGATACCGAATTACTACACTAATGCCATTATACTACGTACTATCATGCTACGGTGTTGATTTATTATTATTCTATAAGGAATTCGGGACTCTCACAATATAGGGAGATCTATTGGTGTAATAATATTAGGTATATATTGTTAAGCTTGTGTTAAAAATTATGTGTTACTTTTACTACCTATTATTTGTTGGGTCAGTAATGCTAATGATTCATGAAGGTGAGTTTTATTGTCGAGGGATGTTTTGTGGGTGACATAAAATAATTTTATCGGTTATATGCCGATATGATATTAGGTTCACGATAATAGGGCAATAGAAAGATATAGTACGTATTATATATTTATAATTATAATTATCCTACCTTTTCTATGGAGCCTTAATACGTACATTACTCATTACTAGGGACTGGAAAAAATCGGTGTTATTTTTCGGGAAACGTGGTGTTTTTTTTTGCAAAAAGGGGTGTTATTTTTCACAATTTTGGCAAAATGTGGTGTTATTTTTCATGCATTTATATCATTAAAGAGGTCAATTTTGCATCTTTTAATACAAGAATATATAATTTTTTATCGTGAACAATATTTTATACAAAAATCCCTAAAACAATAAAATAAAACAAAAATATTTGAGAAACACAAAAAAATCCTCTTTGCAAGATTTTTTTTCAGTGTGGTTCTTCTTACTTTCATAGACGGATTGCTTTTGATAATGTTTCAATTAGGATGTCTTCCAAAATAATGGACGAAATTCCCGTCAAATATGCAAAAATTCGCGTTATTCCTATAAAATAATGCTAAAATTCGTGTTATTTGTGTAAAAAACACGAAATTCGCGTTATTCGCGTAAAAAGCATGAAATCGCGAATAAATTCGTTTTATCGCGATCGCGAAATCTTCCAGTCTCTACTCATTACATTTAGTACGAGTACTACTATTCAGAGACCTCTATTGCGATTGATTTCGTCAACGTCATACCTTACTCATATTTTTTCTTCTTGCACAGTACAAATAACATGGACGATGTTTTTTAGAAATATTGTAAAGATAATGTTGTCTACAAATCATTAACATCAGAAATATTAACTTATTGGTGTCTCAATGTGACAAAGATAAATTAATTGTGTACGGAATATAATAAGTGCACAATTCTATGGCACAAGATAAGCAATAGGATAGGTATATCATGTGATTTCATGTCATAGTAGTCTTCGGAGTAAAGTAAATTATCATTTGGCATTAAAACTGATGCAACCCCAGGTCGAATAAATAAGCTTTTTTGTGTTCTGCTGCGTGGTGCAGCGTGAACTTATTTCTCACACACTAGGTGTTAATATAGGTTGATAGATGGGACACACAGATAAATTCATTATAATTTTTATAATCATCGATGATGTAACCCATAGATAAATTATACCTAATTATTATTTAGAAGAAGATTCTTTACCATCATAATATTATTATGTTTCGAAGATCGTTATCATTACACATTGAATGTGATAGATAGAGATCTTAAAAATATATTATAGACATGCGCCTTAACCTACGTACATCGTACACCTTAGTATATTTATATTTTTCACGAGTACATTATTATATTATGAGATCATTCTAATCCCTCATTATCTATCGTGTGTTCTGTATACTTAATACCAGCTAGGGGTGTCCGTATCCGGGTGCCCAAGCATTGAAGTTACAAGATTTGATAGTGTTCCGTACACGGAAAGTAAGTAAAGTAAGTAAGTTACGAGATAAAGAATATTAGATTTGCTTAGGGAATGCATCATTTTATGGAAGGGACATTTTTAATTAGATTTTCGTTTTCAATCTGAAGATTCATAATAAACATAGAAACTGTAGTTTTCTTTCATTTTGTATAAATCACCTACGTAAGATGTTTTATGATGATTATTTTTTTAAATAAAATAAGTAAGTAATTAATATTAGTTTCCTAAACGATCAATTTTAATTAGTTTTGACACTTTTTAGACGCCGTTATTAATCATCACTCCCGGTATCTCCACATTTCAATGACTTCCCAAATCTCCTTAATAATTGTGGATTTTCGGCAGCGTCGAGTATTTGACAAAACGCCGTCACAATCACATCAGAACGTTATTTTGAAACCTGTATATATACTGTTTACAAAAATTATTTCGCATGGCACCTAAGTTGATTTTGTTTTAATTATATACGTACAATACAAAAAGTAGATATTCGTATATGCCACTGACTTAGCACGACATTGTATTGATATTTTGGATAAAAATATGTCCAACAAAGGGGATTATTGATTTAAAATGATTTTTTTTTTCATTTCTGATTTTATAAAACATTACTACCGCCATCTATGCAACATCTATGACCCGGGAAAGAACCTAAAAAAAATGACGATTCGCGGCCAGAGTAAACTTTAATACCAGACGATTTTAGACATCCATCTATTAAATAAACTTACAAGTGGAATCTCGGCTACAACATAGGCTATTAAAATATATGATTTGTAGCTTAGTTTGATAAAATTATCAATTTTCCCAAGATACTGAATTCTGTCAAGTTAGTATGAAATAAAAGAAGCCATTTAAAGTAGTCCCGTTAATATGGTTTTTAAATTTGTTTGCGTCGTTACATAATCAAGAACTAGGATATACATCTAAGGTTTATTTTTATACAATGTTTTTGCTCTACAAATACTTCTGTATGACTAAAAATGTATCTATAATAATTACAAAATAGTTTTGACATAATATTAATTTGCTCCGCCGCGCTTTCTGTCGTCATCTGTTTTGACTCGCGTGGTGTAGGGGCTAGCGTACTTAACTTAAATTGAGTGTTATGCGATGCGACGGTACGAGTTCGATCACTTCGATCCCACTCCATACCCAACGCTTTTTTCTTCTTTTTTTTACTATCTTTTAGTGAAATTTGAGTTGAGCAGAATCCTATATACATAAAAAAAAATTTACTAGCCAAAAATTTATTCCATTAGGTATTTAGTTCTAAGATGATATTCCACTTCACCACCCATACACAATTATTGCCGTTGCGAAGCACGGGAAATACAGCTAGTATAATATAATTTTAAAACTCATCTCAACAGACAGACACATTATGGTGAAATTGATATTACATGTTAAAATAATCTCTAAATCTATGGTCGATTATTATTTTGTGTCAATCTGTCAAAATTATAACAGCGAAATTGTTATAATTATACTTACTCGTATACGAGTAACTTCCTTATCTGCGGAAGTTTGTCCCAATACGGATTTTATAATACTTTTATATTTTGGAGACAAGCTTGTTATTTTAGACCCTTTTTTGTTATATTATCTACGACTAGAACATACCCCATATAGTATTTATTTATCTAATCACCTTTTTTTGTTGTCTAAAATGTCTAATTCTAGAATAATCTGCGTTATGAGACAAAATGTGCATCGCAGTTCGTGTCGAAACATGTTCTCTTTTGTCGTTGTATGAATATCAAATCCATGCAGAGAACAGTTCAAGGTACCATTATTATGAAATAAGCCACATCCACAGCGATTCATGTATGCTTCCAGATTTTGTCAAATATTGAAGGTGAAATTAATTAATTAAATCAATTAATAGGCGGTTTAAAAAATATCATCATACAGTCTTCTACTTTCGTTGGTCCTAGGGAACCTGTTTAGTTGGTACAGCTTTCATATAACATCTTGTATGCTAATCTCAATAGGACCAATGTATTTTAGAATTCCAACGTGTCAGCTCACCTCCATGTTGTTATACACTGTTTGAAGTTTATTGAGTAGGTATTCTACGTAGGGAGAAAAGACTTAACTTACAGTAAAAAAAATCTTAATCTACATGTCATGCATGCACCAATTTCCACTAGATACTTATAAACTTGTATGACATTAAGGCCTTGGTACCAAGAATGACGTCACAGTCATTTCCCACGGCAATGAGGTTCGAAATCATGTGAACAATCGCACGATAAAATGGTAAAAATAGCTTTTTTTTTTTCATTTCTTGGGATTTTTTTTGCGTCAATCAAAAATCTTTTTACGGTTATTCCCTAGATTTTAATGTATTTTATCAGTAAAAAAAAATATATTTTACCCCGCGACTTTCGGGATACGAGTTTCCGTCTTTCGAATAAAATATCAGAGGTGATTTTCAATTTTTTTTTTTTGATTACTCTATACAAGATATAAAAAATCTTTTACGGCTATTCCCTAGATATAGGTTCAATACATCTACCCTATTTTATCCCAAAGCATATTTAGTAACGGTTGTCGAGGTATTATAAGGTCTCTCGTTTTTAGAATTTTTTGAAATGTCGGTATGCACACTCTTAAGCTGTAGATAGTATGCGGAGAATGCCTGCATTATGAAGTCTACTAAAGATAACATAATAATGTATTATATGCGTTGTACGTTCATCTTTCTATGTGTAATCAATAATAATTTGATATTATTATAGTTATTTACCTACAAATGAGATAAAATAAACGAAAACATAACTGCTATAGTATGTAATATACTTAATACAATATTAACGACAATTTTTATCTCAATGTAACATTATAAGTATTACGATAACAACCATGAAAGTGATCCATATTATTACGAGTATTTTGTCTTATGATAAACAGGGGTGTAAAACCTTTTAAATTTCTCCGCTAAGATTCTCATTGTATACAGCAATTCTGTAATTTTTGCTCCTTAACATTCTATCATAGAGTGGATAAAATATATCAAAGTTTAATTTCAATAATCCGTAAATAAGAGCTGATGAGTGCTAAAAAAACGAGCAGATTCCTACCGTATATGTCCAAGTCCTGAGACACTGTGACTGTTGAATGTTGACTATGGTGAATGCTTCTATATTATTTTTCTTTTATGCGTATTTTTCAGTAGGTGTGCTCATTTCATTTTTATACTTACTGGAATTTAATATTAAAAGCAGAGCCATACTAGGAGGTATGGCCCTGATCAAAAAGTTGGTGAGTTTTGGTTTCACCCATTTCAAGTGACATACTATTCAGATTCTTTTTTTAAATTATGTAATTATAGATACATATTAACGAATGTTTGTATTGCTTTTTATATTTTTTTATCTAGGTATATCTATTATATTAACGGGTACATTAAGTACATTGGTATGTTATTTTTTTTAATTTATGTTTCATTTCATATGTCAAAGTTGGGTTGATTGGCAGAATGCCGCCCTTTGTGTGTATATTTATGTGCAATAAAGAAAAATAAAAAAAAAATAAAAAATGAATATCGTTTGTCTAATATAATATGTGGTTCATTACAAAATTCATATACCTACCACAGGGAAATGAGTAAATTTATCTTCTCACAAAACGTTGTAATAAAGGTAACCAAAGTATAATACCTACTCATACCGTTCTCTATTTTAGAATGTTTCTCATCCCTGAAAAAATACTATAATTCTAAGTAATGTGTAGGTACACGTAATAGTTTTATCACAATATTATGCATAAATATTTAATGTACCAATAATGCATCATACCTTTAAATGATGCCCTTTAGTTCTATCAGATAAAATACATTCCTATCCAACCTATAATAAATATTATCGAATTCTTTCCAAATAACTCACTCAAGAGAGTGTCTGAGTGTCTGCTCCAACTACGGAACTCACGATGTCATATTTATGATAGTAATTTTGAAACAATCTCAATAGTCCATTATTTTTTTTTTTATGATATGTTCAAAATGAATGTATGAATACATAAAAAAGGACGACACACATGACGCATTATAATGAACGGTTTGATCAGGTAGGTAAGGGGATTATTATACTCATCTTATGGGACCTTCTCCTAGACCAGCCATACCCAACCTGTGGTCCGCGGGCCGCATGCGGCTCGCTGAGCTTTTTTCTGCGGCCCTCACATTTATTATCATATAAAAATTGCGCCTGCCTGCTCCTCACATTGTGTGCATCAACGTACATATCTTTGTGAGTCATCATATTCCAAAATGAAATATGATTCTCACCTTGATGACGTACTGAGGGTAGCATGTACCAATTATAAACCCGATTTGCCTAAAATTGTTGAAAATGTATCCCAATGTCAAAAATCACACTAATTTCAAATTAAACGCTTGGATACATCTTACTTTTGAGTTTTATTTTTTTAACCGTATGCTGATAAGTGATATATACTATTATTATTCTGTTTTGGTTATATTTTTATAAATCTCAAAAGATTTTCCAAAAAAAACGGGGGTGGTGAGTTTCACCATATTTTTTGTCATACCAGTATAGTGTTGCGGCCCGCGTAGCTTTACAAATATATGTATGTGGCCCGAAGAAAAAAAGGTTGAGTATCATTGTCCTAGACCCTAGACTAGAACACCATGGGGGTTTTGTATGTAGTAGGTAGGTATGCCTAATAGATTCAGTTTGTGTTTGTGCGTGAGACATATGGTGTTCGGATGTTTCTCGTAGCGGTGGTCTTGTTGTAGACCGATTGAATACAAAATAATGAATAATATTCGAATTCTAAAATATTATTATGAATCTCTATCGAAAGAACGTTTCGATTTTGTTTAATTTTAATATTCAGTTGTTGTTTCTTGTTGGCAATATCGTTGCATATTCATTAGCAAATATTGTTTTAGTGAAATGTTTAGTTTACTTTTGTGTTTATGTGATGTTTTGTGAATTTCTCTTGTGATTGGATTATATCAACAACAAATAATATACAGGCACTGCAATATGGATGTCATGAATAATTGTGGTGAGTACCTACCTACTTACAAAAAAATCTCGGTCATTCAGTATTTTTAAACAGACTCTTTTTATGTTGTATTTAGGTACAATGTAACTCATATTCAACAAGTTCAATAATGTATCACGCAATTTACATTGGTACTAAAAAAACATTGAATTATTATTGCTTTATGTCAGTGATATGCTTTTAGTTTAGTTAAAGCTCACAAAATTCTACAAAATGTGTTTTTGTTTGAGATTGTTGAAAAAATCTGGGTGTATTCAGTATCCCGGATATGAAACCTGTTGTTTTGTAAATAGTAAACAGTTGGGTGTCACTTGAAATAACATGCTATGTAATTCTATAAGTCCATATGCACGCTGCACACATCTAGGTGTCTTAAGATTTGTCGACGAATATATGTATTGAATTATACTCTAATATCTATTTGTCAGTGTTCTTCACTTTTAGGTAGGTAGGTATCAGGCCCGAAGCTACCTAAGAACACGATTCCCATCGAGTTACCTTTTGGAAAAAGTGATAGGTATATAATAGTGTCTAATCTGACGTAATCCCATAAGAAATTTTAGCCCCGGCTTCCGTAGGAATCCACCCTTCTCCACTGGTAGGTATTATATACCTATTACCTATATAAGATACAGTTTTATAAGAATGGTTTTATAAAAGTGTCACGGGTTCCGGCAAGGGGAATGATGGAAGAAGTCACCCCCATTAACAAATAAATAGATAGATAGGTACAATATCGCACAACGTCATAAACAATCACGTTTCTACCACATCATACCTACATATTAAAAATCATCGATTGTATGAATATTCCGCCACTGTACTATTTCCGACAGTTACATACCCGACAAGTATTATGGTTTCCAAGAATCAAGGTACCTGCGCTACCTGCCCGCTGCAGGGCCGTACCGGGTGAATAATATTATTTGTAAACGGCACCAATACTTTGTTTGTAGAGTGGAGCTATATAGGTAAATAATATCTACGAGTATGTTCAAATAGGAATACATTAATATAGGTATGTACGTATTAAACTTTTTTGATATACCTACTTAGGTAGTATAATGAAAATGTACTTACTGCTCCCCTATAATATGTTGAAAGGAGTTCATACAAGTTTACTCGTTGATTTTGGATGGTGATAATTGTAATTCTGATTAATACCTATTTGAGAAGCAAAAATGTATATGTAGGAATAACTGCATTATCCATTACATATGTAAGTACATACACTGTCATAATCATAAGTATTATAATCCTCTTAACGTGTCCATTTACTATGATTTTCTTCTTAAATTTTAACAGATAAAGGTGCATTATTGAAAACAATGGTTACATTTAAAAAAAACTTTATTTCGTGATAAATGATAGACATATATTATCGATACACATATGATTTCATATTATACCTATCAAGCTAACAATATTACATATGTACATATGTAGGTAAATGAAAAAAAATATCAATGTAATCATCTTGGTTACATATTAGGCGCAAATAACATACCTATAATGAATACGCTTACGTTACAATATTATAATATGCATGTAAGACACATAAAGAAAATTAATATTATTAATAGGTAATTAATCTAAGTATCTAAATGAAGCAATACTCGTATAATACAATAGACATATGAAACTATATCATATCAAACTGATATAAAAATTAAACAACGATTAATAAAAGCAATATTGAGCGCAAATAATATACCTAATGAATACGATGACGTATTAATCAATTACAAGATAATCTGTGTAAAAAAACATGTAATGTAAATTAATATTTTTAATAGGTATTTAATCTAAGTATCTAAATGAAGCAATACTCGTATAATACAATAGACATATGAAACTATATCATATCAAACTGATATAAAAATTAAACAACGATTAATAAAAGCAATATTGAGCGCAAATAATATACCTAATGAATACGATGACGTATTAATCAATTACAAGATAATCTGTGTAAAAAAAACATGTAATGCAAATTAATATTTTAAATAGGTATTTAATCTAAGTATCTAAATGAAGCAATACTCGTATAATACAATAGACATATGAAACTATATCATATCAAACTGATAGGTATAATATGAAATCATATGTGTATCGATAATATATGTCTATCATTTATCACGAAATAAAGTTTTTTTTAAATGTAACCATTGTTTTCAATAATGCACCTTTATCTGTTAAAATTTAAGAAGAAAATCATAGTAAATGGACACGTTAAGAGGATTATAATACTTATGATTATGACAGTGTATGTACTTACATATGTAATGGATAATGCAGTTATTCCTACATATACATTTTTGCTTCTCAAATAGGTATTAATCAGAATTACAATTATCACCATCCAAAATCAACGAGTAAACTTGTATGTACTCCTTTCAACATATTATAGGGGAGCAGTAAGTACATTTTCATTATACTACCTAAGTAGGTATATCAAAAAAGTTTAATACGTACATACCTATATTAATGTATTCCTATTTGAACATACTCGTAGATATTATTTACCTATATAGCTCCACTCTACAAACAAAGTATTGGTGCCGTTTACAAATAATATTATTCACCCGGTACGGCCCTGCAGCGGGCAGGTAGCGCATGTACCTTGATTCTTGGAAACCATAATACTTGTCGGGTATGTAACTGTCGGAAATAGTACAGTGGCGGAAAGCTCTGACTACCAAAATCATCTGCCCCCGTCTGACCTTGAAGCTTGTGACACTCCTGAAAAACGTTACGACCATGTTGCGACTGACTCGATGTAAGTTATTTATATCCCACAAAACCGATCGTTCCAACTCCCGTTTTCTGTATTAGGGGAATATTGCAGGTCAAAATCACTTCAATTAGTTAACTACCATTTTTTTATTTTATTTAAAAAATGAGTCTGGGCTTATCGAAATAAACCCAAATACATCTTTGTACACTTCACAGAAAGCTTAAAAGCTTGTGTTGTAAAGTGGAGTAGGTCGGGGATTGAACCCGCGCCCACTGGATTAACAATCGAGCGTGTTACCAACCAGGCTACCGACCACCTCGATTAAATGTACTTACCATATTATTTGCATATTGAGAAGTTATTAAAAGTTTTAAAATGCGTCTTCTTAGGCAGGTTCAATTTCGTATAAATAATTTATAATGAACAATGAACATACTTAATCGCATTCGCTTTATTTTAAAATACTCTAAATGCAAATATCCTCATTATTTATTGGGGTTGGGGCTCTTTTACTTTTAACGCCCGGTCTCGTTATTATTCAAAACAGAATATTTCTTATTCAACACCGCTCATTTCACGGACAGTCGTTCACAAATTGGAACCATCCTCATTAATTGAATCTGACCAGATGGTTTCTAATAACATTTTAGGTTTTATGAACAGGTGTATCTCAGTTTTCGTCGCTTCGATTTACGTAAAGACTCGTCAGGTTATTTGTTATAATACCTATATCAAGTTTATGTTTCAATGTTATTACTAACTATAAAAGACATAACATACTCCGATTATCATATTATATTAATGTATTTATATCTTTCCTACACACTCTACAGTGAGAAAAAAGTTTCTGCTGCATAATACATCCTCATCTTGTCCTCTCATGCTAAATAGAAATGTTTGTGACAAGCTATAAGTTGATTTCGTAGATTATCTTTGTCGTCGGACAATCTCTTTTGGAGTCTTCCGACGCCTCTTATTTTCCCAAAGTCTCTACCTTAAAAAATTTGGGGGCCATCTTTTTGAGTCTTGTCTTGCAACGTGGCCCGCCTATGACTTGCTACGCGATCCATAATAATTGAGAACTTTTTCATCACCAGTTTCATAATAATTTTAAGTTGTGTATAAAACGTAAAATTGATTCGACTTTCGGCCGATGGAAATTCGTGCCGTTAATTGAAGCTTAACGGTAATGAATTATGAATCAGTTCTTTACATTTTTTGCCTAAGGGGTGTGTGAGAAATATTGCAGGTCATATAAGTACCTAATAATTATTTATGTTTTGTCTGCTGTCAGTGTGGAACATTATTAGTGATACATTATTCAAGATGAACATTGTAAAAAATATTGGACCACATCCGTCATATGGCTGTAGGTGTAGTTTATTGTCTAAATTCATATAAAAGGGTCTACTTTCTATTATTATTTTTGTTTAATTTGAACACCTGTTGTACCTACGATACGTGGAAGAAACAAAAGTGATTCTATATTTTACGAACATTCTATATATGTAACAGTATATTAGAATTAGATGATTATAATTTATTGGTTATATTTGAAGAAAGACAATAAAATGGTATTCAGATATTTTTCCTATTTGTACCTAACACGGTTTGTTTATGAGGGAGATTTTTGACTTACATTCTAGATGCTTGAGAGCTAAACACATATTATTAATAAATTGTTACTTATAATAAAATAATAATGAATATTTGAGTTCTTCCAATTAATATATTATGTAATTCTCTGCATCGGCAAGGCACCCGATCACGAGTGATAAATATCACTATATTAATTAGTAGATATTGCTTTCAAACAGAATAATATGACTATTATAAAAATATTTTTGTTCATACCCTTCCTTCGTAGTGATGCATACAAGTTTGATATTTCACCTATATTGTACTTTGTGACAAGATGTTTTTGATATATATTTTCTATCTTTAAATACAATAGCGAATTCGAATGTGAATCCTAAAGACCGAAAAACATTTTTATTTTGCTATTGTGCAACGTAAGCGTAGGTATTATGAGATGCGGGTTGCTCTCAAGCCGCAAATGTCGGTCCAGTCAATAACAAGGTATCCTTCATGTATATTATGTACGTACACTGTACGGACGGCTGTGTTGTGGATATAATTAATTATTATTGCCACCAATTCCCTGTGCAGTGTGCGTGCATGCTAGCTAAACCTACCTATAATTTAATATAATATGTATAATTTAATTTAATATTAGCATTGATCCATTATTGATATATTGTATACTTCATGCAACTGTGTTATTTAGATATTTATTTGATATTTGATATTGTTATACATATGCCTACCTATTTCTATGTATTGTTTTCTTTACTTAATGGTGAAAATTATATTTTTTGTAATATGTTAAAGGCCATACGGCCGTTTATGAATTAATAAATAAATAAATAAATATTGTATAATATGTGTGTAGTACAATGCCTTAGGTTAACATTACCTAGCAATCTGTTAACAGGTGCTAACATGATGAATGGAACACGTGGGTCTTTTTATAACATCTACAGCTACACCCATCTCCACCTTCCAATTTAATGGTCACCTCGGGCACATTTCATAATATTACAAACTCTTGCTACTCTCTGGATCCCAGAACTAGAACCGTCATAATATTATGTATTACATACCTAAATATCACATATTATATTATTATTATTTCAACTTATCCTGCTACATAATTTATTCATAAGAACATTTTTCCATCCATGCCCCGTTTTACGAGGCAGTTTTTCAAAGGAATCATTTTAATATTTTCAATTCTAACAGTTTGCGGGACGGCAAGGTTTGCTCAGCTTTTTTTAATGTGTCCGAACGCTTTCTCGAGTTCAAATCACATTATTCACGATGCCAGATATTATACTGAACCTGAGTACTTCAAACAAATCAATACATTTATGATGACCTACCTAATACATGATGGACGGTGCGGTTTTTTACGAAGTGGACCCAACGAAAGTGATGGACGCAAAGAGTGCACGTAAAGGACTAATACAAAATAACAACGCACCTCCCACAGATATTATTGCTGTTTTTTTGTAGATCTCGCCGTTCACACATAGGGTGTTACAAAACAAAACACCCGGGGTGCAAAGCTATCCAGACCACCCCTCTAGTATGTTATAACTTATAACAGTTCGAAATCTATAGCTATGTAGATAGACTAATAGCTGGATACCTTTTCTTTCTTATATTATACTAATGTTTTTAATTTACCTGCACTTGTGTATTACGCGGTATTGCATTTGCATTACAGATTTTATTGATGAGGAACCATTTTTCCATACCTTGGAAGGTACTACAAATATTAAACACATAATACAACTCATTTCCTTCAGTAACATAGGCAATGTTTCCAACAAATATAATTTTATCTTATACAATGTACATTGTACTTATGATTACACAACTCGCTACCCAATCTATCTCAATCGAAATTACAAGAACTGTAAGATTCTTAAACTTACCTGGAATCAAGTTTTTTTCGAAACTTTGAGTTTGTTATTTATTTTAAGGGAAATTTTGACGTATTTTCACATTTCCTCAAAATACCTATACTACCTACATCACATCGAAATTTTCTTTCTTGTTCTTTGGACCTTTTGTTATTTACTTTCAAAACCCTTTTCTTTTCCCTGATGCTGATCTTATTACCAATACATAAGTTTGTTACATACCTTTACGAATAACGTTTTATCTAACGTTTAGTTTTTAGTTCGTGTCTATGGTAGAAGAAAAAAATCAACGTGAAATTCAATTGCCAATTTACGAAGCTTTGCAAAGTGGAATAAAATAAGTTTTTTTAAAAAACTTTTTTCGATCCTTTCTTTTTCTCTACGTGGATGAAGGTAATATGAAAAATATAATTTATTAGAGCTTAAAGCTTCAACAATATCTACAAATTTGTATCTACAATTACGAGTAAGTACGTTCGTACATTCAATTTTACAAGATTTAGTCTAAGTACATACTTCAACACGGATTCATTCAATTTTATTTTTGTTTTATCGCGTTATTTAATAATTAATCTTCTAGCTATAGATTCAAGTACCTAAGTAATGAAATAATCTTTCTATTATGTAGGTACCCGCCATTACAAGTAACAGTTTCCATTTCAGCTTAACCTACTAGGTAGGTACTTGTCACCTTTATACTTCACAGAAGAACCTGAGTTTTGTCGAATTGTATTAAACAGTGATTTATGAAACAGATCTCTTCGTCTCTATGGTTCATCTTCTACTTGTCTTCATTATTGCAAATACGTAGGTAGGTACGTTACTAATATCTGCATTTTTATTTCCATCCAACAATTTCATAACAGAAAGCTATGTTTGACGTGCAATAAATATGAAGTTGAAATCACCCCTCTTTTATTGATGTTTTCATAAAGACGGTTTGACTTCAACTTCGTGATAATAACCAGTAGCCCAGGAAATTTAGCTTTTAGCGTAGATAATTGTCGGAAAGCTGGAAACTGTTATAATCTCTTCACTAACATGCAAAGAAGGTTTCTTGAAGTTTGCACCAATTTTCCGCTTGTGCTAAGTGCAGGGTGACCCATAAACCGGAAAAATAATGTACTTTTTTCAGTTTTTCAGTAATAACTTCTAAACGATGCTTTCTAGGAAAATGGCGTCTTTATATAAATTAAAGTACATAATATTCTGCGTCGTTTGAGCATAAATACTTCTTTGTACCTCAAAAATTATTGTGATACAGACACTGCCAAGTACATATTAATTTTCTGAACAAATTGAAATATTCGTATTTTTCATTTTTGTTGTTGAATAATTCCCTAACACAGGTATTTACGGTAATATTTCACTAAAAATATTTAATTTTGGGTCAATTTTCTCTAACTTGTGATTAAAAGTTTTGGCCTGCGGCACACAGTTTAGGATGCACAGGTGTTTAAAGAGAGACAAGTGAAATAAAGAAATTTATTAAATGATAAATTTAGATATGTAAGAGGTAAGCTAATTTAAATATTACTATTCCATTTTATTAAAGCATAGTTTTTTTAAGTAAAATCCAAATTTTAAATACTGTTACGCCACTGCCTAATATTTTATATCGAAAAGAGTATTTTTTTTTACATTAAATAATTTTATTAAAATATCTCCTAAACTGTTAGTGTTAGGAAAAAAATATTTATATCGGAATTTATCTACAATAATTTATCTATGTAATAATTGCAAAATAATTTATTTGACTTAAATTCTAAGTGAAGTAGAATTAATTAAAAATGGTATATAAAAAATAAATTCATACATGTCGTCACTTTTTGTTAAATTACTCCTAAACCAAGCGGTGTAGCATGAATTCATTAAATTAAATTTAAAGCTAAATAAATTTTCTATAAAATGAGTATAATAAAATTAATTTGGGAGTTATAATAAAAAAGTACTAGATGATCAATATCAATAATTTGTAAAATAATTCCACGCTTCCCATACAAAATGTTCCTGCATAGCAAAGTGCCTCTACACAAAATCAGCTTTGATAATCTAGTACTTTTTTATTATAAATCACAAATTAATTTTATTATACTCATTTTATGGAAAATTTATTTAGCTTTAAATTTTATTTAATGAATTTATACTGCACCGCTTGGTTTAGGATTAATTTAACAAAAAGTGACGACATGTATGAACTTATTTTTTATATACCATTTTTAATCAATTCTACCTCACTTAGTATTTAAGTTAGATAAATTATTTTTCAAGTATAATGTAGAGAAATTATTCTAGATAAATTATGAGATAAATATTTTTTCCTAACACTAACTGTTTACAAGATATTTTAATAAAACTAATTAATGTAAAAAAAATACTCTTTTCAATATAAAATATTAGGCAGTGGCGTAACAGTATTAAAAATTCAGATTTTACTTGAAAAAACTATACATTAATAAAATAAAATCATAAAATTTTAATTAGCTTACATTTTTCATGTCTAAATCTGTCATTTAATAAATATCTTTATTTCACTCGTCTCTCTTTAAACACCTGTGCATCCTAAACTGTGTGCCGTAGGTCTAAACTCTTAATCACAAGTTTGAGAAAATCAATCCATAATTAAATATGATCAGAGAAATATTACCGTAAATACCTGCGTTGGGGAGTTATTCAACAACAAAAGTGAAAAATACGAATATTTCAATTTGTTCAGAAAATTAATATGTATTTGGCAGTGTCTGTATCACAATAATTTTTGAGGTACAAAGAAGTATTTATGCTCAAACGACGCAGAATATTATGTACTTTAATTTATAAAAAAACGCCATTTTCCTAGAAAGCATCGTTTAGAAGTCATTACTGAAAAACTGAAAAAAGTACATTATTTTTCCGGTTTATGGGTCACCCTGTACTTAGCACAAGCGGAAAATTGGTGCAAACTTCAAGAAACCTTCTTTGCATGTTAATGAAGGGATTAAAATAGTTTCCAGCTCTCCGACAATTATCTACGCTATACCCCCTTTTTTAACGTTAATACACCGGTCTACAGAGCATAATGCGATATTTTTCCATATGGATCGTAAGTTAACTCGTAAATACCTATAGTTGTGAATTCTTATATCATAAATAGTTGGCTTACTTGTAATCGTACAGACTTTCAATCTTAAGTGTATGTGGCGTCTAGGGTTTTGCCTCAAGATTAAGGAACAATACTAAAATATTTTACATAGGTACTTACCGATTTTTATGAGAACATTATTCCTTCCACAATCGCAATATAAAAAAATTCGCTGACTCTCCAATTGATTGACTTTATGATATCGAATAACGGACTTCAAAATAATAATATTCCGGTAGTCTAATACGATTCTAATAAGAATATGGAATGTAGTATTAGATTTATTTAATGGAATTTTATTATTTTCCGTTTTACTGTATACCTATTGTAGGGCATCACCAGAGCACAATATGGAAATATCGATGAATGCATGCATTCTTTATGTTTTTAATAGCATTTCCAAACATACATTTTACCTTAATACCTATACCATCCCAACGTTCATACTTCATAGTATTATTGGAGCTAATATTCCAAACAACTCTGTGTCATTCCTCGCCTGCAGTTATTAGATTATTACTAAGCATATCAGGTATATTTTTTCTCGTCGAATGAGCTGAAGGCGAGTGCCACATCGTTTCTTCTTTTTTATTAATTAAATTTTATCGAATCAACTAACTTCCATTGCTTCTATTAGCAGTTATGAGAAATGAAATAAAATTCATTTTATACATTTTGAAATTTATTTCATCAGCATTTTTTCTTACATCCCTCCCTTTGAATTATATTTCACCCCCCTCTTGCGCATATTCTCACTCTCCTGAGATGTATCCCTTAAGAAGACAGGCACTGTATAGTGTATATCTCTACTTCCCCACGCTATGATCCGATTAAAGAGAAAAGTGCTACCGAAAAACACCCGCTTTATAATAAAATGGTGGTATGGAGGCGACAATCACTGGATATTCAGTATGATTTTTTACGACGAAAGAATACTGAGAAATTTTATAACTTTACATATCTACCTACTCGTACATTATAGTGTAACAAGCTTAACTTCTTGTTTTGTACCTAATTCACTTTACTCTCTTAGTGTCAAAACAAAAATTCGTCATCATATTATTATACGTACATTCTAAACAACAGAGATTTGCTATGAAGAATGTAGATACCTGATTCGTGTGTATTTGTTAAATGTGAATTAAATAAAACATTTTGTGTGAGGCGTCTGGTTCTTGGCGCATTGATAATATAATATGTTACAAATACAGCATCGTTAATATACGTTTCAATACAATATTCATTATTTTAATTGCTTAGGGCTGCCATCTCTGGGAAATATACTCAAATTCAAATATGCCCATCCCATATTTTATGTTTTACCCACTATGTATGTTTTATTTTGACAATTGAACTTAAACTGGGCTAGTCTAGGAGTAGTTAACAACGGACGCACAGGGATTAGATTAACGGACTAAATTCGGACGTTTAAAGTGTGGTCTAATAATGTACACTCAATTGTACAGTACGTATTATAGTCATTAGTCACTAGTATATATGTGAATTTAAAATCTCGTGCATAGTTCATTCGCGCTGTTGTTCAAATTGAATTGTAGCCAGCTTTACGAATATATGCGAAGTTAGCCTGTATTTCTAAATAGATCTTTGCAGAACAAAGAAGGCGTTGAAAGTTATAAAGTTAAATGAAATATATTCATAAACGTACTCGTAGCGTAAAACACTTCTGCACCTATGCAGTATACATTCTACAGTTAACTATACAATCTACCTAAACATGCAGATCTGCGAGAAAATTTAATTTCGAGACCAAAATTTACACTTTATGTTATGTATCCCAAGATCACCTTAAGAAGATCATAGATATTTTCATGAATAACTTGAAATAACGTTTGAAACTTCAGAGAAGATTCTTCATCCCATCAAAGAAGGAGATTCTTCATCCCATCAGAGTAGAACAGATTTTTTTTATATAGGTAGTTCAAATTATTATAGCTCAGTTTATAAATTGTACCTCTACTACTACTTTTATCATTCTTAATTTTGTTTATTGAAGTGAGAAGTAGGTAGTCTACGTCCTACCAGTAGCAAAAATTCATAATTAGGTCGTGTCGAGTTAGTCGAGGTTTCTGAGAATGTCGTACTTAAATAAAACAAGTGCCTACTTTAGTTGATACTATAGAGAATAATATTATCCTTAGGTAGGAAGGAGTAGAGTCGTGTACCTACGAGTATGTATTTTTAATCCGCTATGGAGTATTTTTTTTTAATACCTTTTGTAAAGTATTTCGAATTTTCTTTCGAATTTGGTGGAGCAGAGGCGTAAATAGGATTTTAGGCACACGGAGGCAAAGTCTGCTTTTGTGCTCTTCCCCTTACTTGTTTTCGGATTTTCATTTAATATTTTTTGCCTATTGATCTTGGATCAACTATGCTGCGTGATAATATCACAGTGTGATGCTCATAATGTACTACGAAATCATGAAGATGTTCACAGTCTTTATAGTCTTCAGTTGTTCAGGTGTCGTGTCTAATATTAGTACCCAATATATGTATTTGAAAATTTCACAATCACAAAGTAACTAAATTTACGATTTTTCAAATATTTAAGTAAGTATGTATATAACAAATGAAATAATAAATTAATTTGGTCATGAAATGCTTTCGTCTAATAAAATTGTGTTGTTCGACCATATCGTAAATTTTATTCATTCCGTACATTTTTTGCATATTCCTTTTTTCATTCTTTTAGTCGTCTGTTTTCCAGCCTTCATGGCGCCATCGAAGTGAAACCATCCCACCCCAGAGACACCCTGGATATTATAATTCCTTCCTATCTAGATATTTGAATATTTCTCTGAGTCGGTCAACAAATTTTCCTTTTTTGCTTAATTTCTGAATCATCAAGGATAATACTTCCTTATTTTTCTTTACATAATGACTGGCCACATTATGTACGTCTAGAAAATATCTATAATTGTA
Organism: Ceraclea dissimilis; assembly: GCA_963576895.1. Taxonomy (NCBI): domain Eukaryota; kingdom Metazoa; phylum Arthropoda; class Insecta; order Trichoptera; family Leptoceridae; genus Ceraclea; species Ceraclea dissimilis. The sequence goes on from OY756360.1 coordinate 7,207,195, forward strand.
ATACTAGGTATTCATTTGCTAAAAAAATGCTATTACCTAAAATTATGAAGTAGGCAAATAAAAAGACAATAATTAGACAAACTTTATGTTTTTTTCTGATTTATGTAATACGAGTACCAACTTATTTCTACGTCTTATCCTACTGCATGCGGCACCCAATTGACGAATTTCTCACTCAGTAATATTTGTTGAATACCCATAATTATAAGAATTTTACTTCAAATCTTGACGATGCATATTATTATAATTGCAGTGTTGAACCAAAAATGCTGACTGTGGCATAATTCTATCAAACGAATTAATTCGTGTCATCCGTAATAGGTATGTTTTATAGAGAACATTACACAGAGAAATGTGCTTGCTTCTTCCTTGGACCGCTTCGTCTGTTAACCATCCGTGTCTCAGCGCTGACGCTGAGTGCATCTTCCGCCCGACTTCAAATTATAACGGGCTACGCGGTGACAGTCAAAGCAAACGCCTTTTGACTAGCCGAGCGTACGATCGCTCGTCTCGCCTTGTCTAACAACTTAGTCTTAAATCCACGTTGAAAGAAACCACTGGATTAAAGCAAACTTTGGTAACAAATCACCGTACCTATACGAGTATTAATCCTTGTTATTATTCCTGGTTTGATCAAATTCTTAGGTATACCACACGTATACCATATCAGTCACTTCTATTAAATTTAAGTAAGTAGGTATACTTGCATTTTTAAACTTTCTTCATTACAACCAGCGCACTGTGCAGAGATTATAATTCCTTCAACGTGACTATATTATTTAGTTAGCAACTCGGTAATTGCATAGATTGCATTAAAAAACCGTAGAACGCTAAACGTATCAACTTCAGGAACTTCTCATAACATTTCTACTTTTACAGTCATTATGATAAATTCCATTCCACCTTACCACATTTTACTGAAGTAGTTTATAATGAATACAATGCTTTAAGAGTATGCATACCGACATTTCAAAAATTTCTAAAAACGGGAGACCTTATATCTCGACAACCGTTACTAAATATGCTTTGGAACAAAACAGGATAGATGCATTGAACATATATCTAGGGAATAACCGTAAAAGATTTTTTATATCTTGTATAGTTAACTCAAAAGAAAAATTTGAAAAACACCTCTGATCTTTTTTCCGAAAGACAGAAACTCATTTTCCGAAAGTCGCGGAGTAATATATTTTAATTTACTGATAATATGCATTAAAATCTAGGGAATAACCGTAAAAGTTTTTTGATAGACTCAAAATTAACCCCAAAAATGTAAAAAACACTATTCTATTTTTAGCATTTTATCAAGCGATTGTTCACGCGATTTTGAACCTTAATGTCGTGGGAAATGACTCTGACGTCATTCTTGGTGCCAAGCCCTTAAAGGTGCAACTTTAAGTCAATTTCAAATTATTTGTAGATATGCGCAATATGCATGCATGCGCATATCTTAATTTCATATCTAATTTCTTTGATTTTGAAGGTTTTACTTTGTGGCGACATTATATTATAATTAAAATAATATTAATTTGTTTACACCACTTTTATTTTGACCAGAGTCAACATGTTTCGGGAACAACGTTCCCTTCTTCAGGACTTATACAAGAAATCTTTACAAGATTTATTACAAGATTTGATTACAAGATTTCTTGTATAAGTCCTGAAGAAGGGAACGTTGTTCCCGAAACACGTTGACTGGTCAAAATAAAAGTGGTGTAAACAAATGAATATTGTTTTAATTATCATATCTAATTCATCAATCTATAAATATGTAGGTACACCTGGTACACGTGTATTTTTGTAACTAGATATTTTGCTTTAGTTCCATGAAATGAAACAAAACTTGAAGTTTGTATTACTTGTGAAGTTGAAAGTGAACAATGTTTTCGTTATATCTTCAATAAAACTTTTTCAATTTTCCTTGCAGATTCTTCTTCGCAACCTTTTTTAGGGATTCCAACCTATTTTTCATTTTGCCAGATTTAAAAGGTTTTACACGTATTGTAATAGTAGGCAACATACGAGTATACTTAAGGGCTTATATGCACTGAGCAAAAATCGTTCTATTTTTGCTTCAACTTTTTCAAATTTTGTATGAGAATGTTAGCGCTCAATAAGAATAACGTAAGCGACAAAGTGAATTATACCTTTTTAAAATAAAACTGGGAAGAAATTTAAAAATCTAAAACAGCCGATTTGTTAAGATTATTATTACCAGTATTTAAGCTAAATCATACTTTTATATCTGAAAAACTGAATGGAAAATCTTCAGATCCCGTAAATTTTAGCGGTACTTTAGGAATATTTTTTTACCCAAGGAATTTCCAAATCCTGTAATTCTAGAACAGCTGATCTGTAGTCAATACTTACATCTATCACTGCTTTCAGTTTCAAGACGATTCCCTCAGTATTGGCTGAGTTAAATTCAGGGCGCCGAAGCTCTCTAACAGCATATATAGGGCCTTGATTACTAGAACTACGTGTATGGCACGCCACATATAAATGCTATAAGGAACTCTCCATCACCTTCGTCATCTATTACCGTTTCTTTCACTCTTTTAATTATATCAAACAATGTCAAACAATGATCTGCCATCTGCTATAAAAAAATCCCAGGTTCATCACTTCACCACTTTTTCAAAAAATTTTCGCCTGCGGCGCTAACACAGATTTTTTAACTACGTCCATGTTAAAATTTTAATTGCCATCCCCAGGAGTTTTTTCGGCCCCCCCCGAAATGAAAACCCATGAATCCAACTATCTTTTCACCATGAATACGATAGTATTTTAACGTATGTAAATGTTACATACGTAAAATTAGTATTAAATGGTGTATAGTAAGACTCCCATATTTTTTCCTATTATATGTATAGTGACCCTTTTCTCTCAATACCAAAGCGACGGCGTATAAAGACTTTTATTTTGAATTTTATTCTGCCTCTATCAATCATTTGTATAATATACATACCTACCATTATTATTTGTATATACTCGTATATTACTATTTATTTTACATACTTACTCTCATGTACCAATTTACTTCATTTCGTTTTATTTGTATCGATACGATTATTAATCAATGTTCTATAACTGCTGTTTCTTTCACGGTTGGCTGGAAGATATTGCCTTGGAAATAAGCCCGCCGTTTGGCAATGTATTGTGTCTATTTAATGTTATGTTTTATTTGGTGCCAATAAAGATTTATTTTTATTATTTTTTTACGCGGAGGCATGGCTTTGCCAACACACTTTTCAGTATTATCAGCCAGAAGAGACTACATTTTGAGGTGGTGATAAACCCCATATTCATTAAAAAAAATCATTTATGATTCACATATAAACTCATCAGCCTAATAAATACTGGGAAAAAATCACCTATCCAGATATCGTGGATATCACAGGATTATGATTATTATTATTCCTGTTTCTAAAATTATGTCTACCTAAGTATATACTTTTCTACATTTTTGACACATATTTAACCTTAAATGGTTTAACCAAGATAATTTTTTTACATTGAGGCTCGTAAAAAGAGGGTCTGGGATTAAAAGGATTTTTTGTCCATAAAAGTATTAGGCATTATCTTAACCCCAACGATGGAAAAAACAATACAATGTGGCAAGTACTCGTAAGTTGTTTTCCCCTCATTGCAAAAAAAATACTTACCCTCAGAATTCGAGACGTTTGTGAGTCTCATAAATATTTTTCATAAAGGTTGTTTTTCAAACATTTGTCATATTAATAAAAACTGTCTCGATTCTGCACGGTACGGTGGTTCAACCACGATGTTTGTAGGGGACCATTGACTGCAGATGTCACCTATCGATCTCATGACATAACCCTCCTTTAAGGGCTTGGCACCAGGAATGACGTCACAGTCATTTCCCACGGCATTAAGGTTCAAAATCGCGTGACAGTCGCATGATAAAATGGTAAAAATAGCGATTTTCTTCATTTTTTGGGGTTAATTTTGCGTCTATCAAAAAACTTTTACGGTTATTTCCTAGATTTTAATGCATATTATTAGTACAAAAAAAAAATTACTCCGCGACTTTCGGGAAACGAGTTTCCGTCTTTCGGAAATAAGGTCAGAGGTGTTTTTAATTATTTTTTTTGAGAAATCTATACAAGATATAAAAAATCTTTTACGGTTATTCCCTAGATAAAGGTTCAATGCATCTACCCTATTTTGTTCCAAAGCAAATTTAGTAACGGTTGTCGAGATATAAGGTTTCCCGTTTTTAGAAATTTTTGAAATGTCGGTATGCACACTCTTAATTTCTTCTTATATTATTTAAACAGTGCCTACTAGATTTCATCACTTTTGATTTATTTTAGTGTCCTACTTGAAATAATCTTAGATTCCCCCTTTCTATTATACACACGTCTTATAAACTGTATAGTATTACCACTCTGTATAGTTTCAATATTTTCTGCAATGTTATTTATTAGGTTGATTAAAGTACAGAGTACCTAGTGAAAGAAAGTTAGAAAGTAATTGTGAATTTCACTTTTCTGCACTCTTCCTTATGACGTTTATTCCAGAGTTCTTGGTGTCGCCACGCCTATATTTCAGGTTCTCTCACTCATTTCCCTTCCACTCACCTTTGCATGCATTTTTCAAATGTATAACATCTTCTTCTTCGTCAGCCTATTCCCGTCCACTCCTGTACGAAGGCCTCCTCCATTTGCTTCCACGTCGCTCTGTCCTGGGCTCTTTGGATCCAGTTGGTACCAACGTATTTTACCAGGTCGTCTCTCCATCGTAGTGGTGGTCTTCCTACACCCCTGGTAGTAATTCTGGGTTTCCAGGTTAAGACCCTCTTCGACCACTTATCGTCTGGATCTCTAGCCATGTGGCCTGCCCACCGCCATTTGAGATGTATAACATACTTAGTAAAAACATTACAACACAAACAGTAGGTAGCTAGTTATGTTGAACTGACTTGAAAGGAAAAAATATTTTTCCATTATCTTCTATAAATGAAATTAGGTCCGACGTGTTCCTTGGTGCGTTGAACTTATTTTCTTACAAATCACAAGATTTCTGTCCATGTCCACTCTAAAAGGATTTATTTTTACCTTTTTTCTTCTTTCTGTCGGATGGTTGATAGTTAGTTACCTATTTATTCAACCTACCAGTGGCGATGGGTGGATTTCTGCAGTCGGGAAGCCGGGTCTAACATTTCTTATGGGATGACGTCAGATTATATAATACCGATCATTTTCTCCAAAAGGTAACTCGATAGAATCGTGTTCTTAGGTAGTTTCTCGCCTGCAACCTACATAGAGTATTGATTGATTTCCTTTATTACTTTGTCTTATTCCGACTATGGATAGTTACAAATATGATCGTAGGTTTAAATATGTCATACATATATTGATATGATTATTCTAGTAGTTTTAAATGGAAAATCATGATTGATTTGGGTTGAGTGTGTTTGTCATTTTTGTGTCAGTATTATTTTTGTAACAAAAGAAATCATGATGCTCATTAAATTTTTACGACAAATTATACCAAGTCCATTTTATGAAGCCAGATAGAAAGATGTACACCATAACGTGCGTTGTCATGACCCTGATGAAGGTAGGTATCAGTGGCTAAGGGTGGATTTCTGCAGAAGGGAAGCCGGGACTAACATTTCTTATTGGATTACGTCAAATTAGACACTAATTATACCTTTTGGATAAAATGATATTAACATATTATCATATTAACATATGTATTATCATTTTATCCAAAAGGTAACTCGATGGGAATCGTGTTCTTAGCCTAGCTTCGTGCCTGGTAGGTACGTATACCTACCAATTAATGTAAATTACAATACTTTTTCATAAAGTTCAGTATATTTTGTTTTAACCCACTCATTCCCTTCTCAAATTATTCAACGTTATTATAAATTTTAAGTAAACAAAAAACAAAGTTTTTATAGTACCTATTATTTTAAATGAAAATTCTCGTTTTATTAATGTAAGTACATATTTACCATAATACTAGAAGTCACTAGATGCCATCTGTGTCTCATAAATCATAATAGGTACTCCGTTGGTTTTACTGCACAATGCACTTTCTCTACATCAAGTTGCTGATGTGCAGTATACTTACGCACTTAGACAAATACTGAGGGCGATACCTTAAGAAAAGTGCTGCAAATCTAACTTCCTTTATGCAAATCTCCCCCTCCCAATAATATATAATATTATTTAATGCAAAAAACACCAAGAGGCAAAATATTATATTATTATTTATCAGACTTTACCGACGTTCTCTTAAAAATGGAAATGGAGATAAGTTAAATGCAATTGCTCATCAATTTACTTATCATTTAGCTTTGTTATGTTATTCAATTTTCTGTTTCTACTCGATTCTCACTATTAACATTAAATGTTGCTCGGTATTCACCACTTTATTATTCTTTATATAAATATTTATGTTAACTCATTCTTCTTACTTATTTTCTCAAAACAATCTCTCTTATAAATGACTGGTGATTCCCAATCTATCATTTAATTGTATTGTTTCATATAAATTAACTTCAGTTATACTGGCACTGTTGTACACGTCTTTACCTACAGACTCATAAAATTATTAAATGTAATAGACTGTCTCCTTTTGAGAGAGTTCAGTTGAATGCATACTAATCTTTAAAACGTCATCAAGGATTACTTTGTTTTATGTACTTTCTAATAATATGTTGTTCCCGTCGTATCCAGGCAGATAGGTAGACAATAAACGTACTTGTACTATTATAAAGTATTACAAAAAAATATACGATCAATGCCTACGAAATATTGAACAGTTCTACGTACTATCGCACATAAGAGTATATAGTCATATAATTTTATTTTGCGTCCTTAAAGGCTTATGTCAATTTCAATTTATTGTTATGCTATAATTAATATTTCCGCGATGAGTAAATAAGAAAGTTGTTGTTGTCAGCTTCCTCATTCACTTGAGCTTTGATACCTTTTGAAAATTTCCCTGCCTCCATAAAAGATAACTAATTTAAACTCAGGTACATAATACAAATCATCCTCTAGAACCCGTGAGGTAGAAGAAGGCTCGAACATTTACTATACGTCTGCCTAAAGAAGCTGGGAGCTTCAAAAGGGTTGTTTTTAATCTCCCATTTTAATACAATACATCTTAAATTCTATTATTATTTATCTTTAATTTTGTGTTAATAAATAATATTTTTAATATAAATAAAGTGTCTGCCTATTTGTAATTCTTATTATATTTCACGTTCATTATTTTCCCAAATAATCTTTGTGAATTTAATTACTACTATCATTCGTATTGTTCTTCTCGGAAGAGTATTATTCATTTTACTTATTCATATTACCTTAAATAAGTCAATTGATTATATTATTACAGTGATGATGAAGTTGTTGTTTTACCTTTATGAAACGTTCTATCAATTGAAAGTACGTCTCTAGTGTTCACTGCTCATCATCTCATTTAATAAAAATTGCTAATTACAATATATAGTGTTAGTATTACCTAGTATTTCTTTTAAGACAAAGTATTTGAGATTGTACTATTCGTACTCGCATTTGTCAAGGAGGTATTAGTTACTTCTTATCAGAATTGCTTACAGAATGCCGAAGGTAAAAATGAAAGACTATGTATATATGTAATTTATGATCCACTTAATGACTTAAACGCGACTAGTGTTCGAGGATTCTCATTTCTCAGAAAGTAAACAGGAATATGAGAGACATTGAGTATCAATAATAATTGAAGCAAGATAGTGGCAGAATCCCGTATTTTAAAAATGTAAGAAGGTAGTTCAGCAAAGAAATAACTACAGTGATGGAAAAATATCACAAAAGAGTGCCGTGTCGACGGACTTATCTAATGACGAAGATGGCGAAATTCGTCAATTTTTGTCTGTTGCATTAAAAATGTGTGAGAGAAATAATTTTAGTTTGCACACAACATTATGTTGCAATTTCCACTTTTTAATGTGCAGGCGCTGGTTGCACGTTCCTATGAATAACATGAGGGCCGAATTCCATCAATTGATTATAGTTGGTGAAGGATCCGCTTCTTATCAGTCCATTTTCTGATTTATTTCGTAAAAAATGGATCAGAAAATGAGAATGTAAAATTCTCTCGAAGGTACTCGTATAAAAAGCTATACTAACGACTTATCTGTTTACGATTACCAAACGGTATGGAGAGCGGAGGTGTCCTCATCCTCAGCGCTGCCTAACCGCAAAGCCGCTAATGGCCCCCAATCGCCCCTGCTGATGGCCGGTTTAGCCCAGCCGAAACTTCGGGCAACCAACGGTCTTTTTCAAGACCAACCCAATGATACGCAGAGTACCCAAACGATGCATGTTAATATACAAGGTTTTGATCAGTTCTATTTTAATATTTTAATTTGTAGTCTTACACGACGACTAACAAAACGATCGCATAACTAGGTTTAATGTTTAACTAACAAGTAAGTAAACTACAAGACTTTAAAACCTTTCTAAATTACACTTCCTCTACATTAATTATTGTAGTTTTAGAACATCTATGTACTTAGGGACGCCTCACTCGGAGCTGGTTTATAGCTCTGGCGTTGTTCCAAATATTAAAGGTGCGAGAAACTTCCCGAAAAATAGATGCCTTACCCAAATACTTCAAGGTGTGTGTATTTTATGAGATAAGCAACATTGTTTCCAAAACAGAAAGGAAATATGTTAATTATTCACTTCCGTGAAGGTATAATTCGTGGAGTTTTGAATAAGTACCTATATGTATGTTACAATAACTTTATTAATCTATTGTAATTACTTGTATTGTATACTATATGTGGTTGTACTACCAACCAATCTACCTCTAGACAAAGTGAAACGATTTACTGTTTTTAGTGAAAGTTTGATTAACTTTGAGGTTTATGCTTTATACAAATAATGTCAGCAATAAAGTATAATGTGACTAATTATAAAGTATAAACAATTACCTAAGTGGACTCCGATTTTACAATGTTTATTTTTATCAAGCAATATTTGTCATTAGATACTTTGTCATACTCTACGAGTGATATTTATACACATTGATAGTAATATTAACTATTTGGAATAAAATGTTCACTATATGAGTGAATACACCTTCTAGTATTTTCTACTATCATTACACACAATTATTTATCTTTCCTATTCTTCTTCTTCTTCTTCTTCTTCAGCCCTCTGTCCTCCACTGCTGGATATAGGCCTCTTCCATATTCCTCCATTCCTTTCTGCTGTTTGCTGCTTGCAGCCAGTTCTTTCCCCCCACAGCGGCTATGTCGTCGGACCACCTTTTTTGGGGTCTTCCGACGCCTCTTTTATTCTCCCAAGGTCTCCATTTTAGTATTTTTGGGGTCCATCTTGTTGGGTCTTGTCTTGCGACGTGTCCCGCCCATTGCCACTTTAGACTTGCTACGCGATCCATGACGTCTGCTACTTTGGTTCTGTTTTTTGTTTTTGTTTCTTGTTTTTTGTTGTTTCTTTCCTATTAGTCACTAGTAATGTACGTCAGATACAAATATTTACTCTCGACTGTTGGAGCAGGAACGTTTATATATTTTATGTCCCGTAGCTTTCTCTCCCCCTCCTAAAAGTTCTTGGCATAAGAAGGAATGCTTCTGGCCAAAGTAATATAATAAATAGAAAACTCCGTTACCAGAATCTGTAAGATGTTTCTTGATCTTAATTTTGATATACAAATCCGTTTACCGACTAAAATATTGTTAATGTTACGCGTGCTTTTTGGATGTAAAAATTTTGAAAGGCAAGATTAACCGAGTTTAATAAAGGCCTACTTCCTTCGACTTTTGTATTAAATAATATTGTCTACTTTGCGGAACTTTGCTAACTTTCATTAACAATAATTTTCTTCTCTCATCTTGTTTCAGGTATGTATTATATTCGGATATCTCATTTCCTGCGGCAAGTGGCATAAAGACATTACAGACCATTGTACATACTTGGTAAGAGCTGATTATTATGTACACATAACAATGAATCCCTATACTCTTAGTCTTAGTACATTAGATTGTGTATTATTGGGAAATTAATCTTGAAGAACCTGAAATTGTTTAGTCATAACATAATATTATAAGAAAATTTGCCTACCGACTTGCTTATTTACGTGTTGTGTGGGAGAATAGCACACCATGTAATAACGAATGTTATGGGTTGTGATGGAACTGAGATCTATGAAGGGTAAAAAGTTCGTGGCACTCTCTCCTCTCTACATACCCCCAAAGGATTCGATATGAGATGGATAAATAAATAATCTGGACTTGCATATACAAAGCCAAATACTTTCCTGCATTCCTGCATGCTTTGCACTAGGCTAGAAGACTGTATTGCATCGGCGCTGGTATTGTATTCCACACATTGCAATGTGTGGAATACACTACCATCGCCGAGGTTTGAACCTGGCCCTGACTGGATAAAAACCTATAAGAATATTGCTCAACTTTAATAAAACCCCAAAAAAGACGAAAATCCTTTAGAAGTACGCTCAAAAATAAAATGAATTGTATCTATTAGCATTTGTGTTTTCTTTTTCTTTCAGTGTTTTCAATTTCTTTCAGTGTGTTAGAAACTACAATAGATTAGAAAATAAACAAATAAGTAAGCAGATCAAAAATAGGATAGACAATAAATAAAATAGTCGATATTTTATAAATAATTCTTCTACTGGAATCCAGCTAGAATGTTCGGGCTTTTATCCGTTGAGAATATTTCTGAAGGGTTTTTGTCTTTTTTGGGATTTATGTTATATGAGCAATATTCTTATGGGTTTTTCTCCGGGAACCGAACTTGACACGACCCATTTGAGAGACCGCCGCCTCAACCAACTGCGCCAACCATGGACTTATTATGTTTTATTGGAGAAATATTTTAGTCTAAAATACGATTCAAATTGAATTGATCTTAAACGACTCTTTTATTCATTTATAGTTTAATGGAGTTGTATTTTTCCTATTATGTGCATATAAAATAATAAAGAATGTGATGGGAAAAGACTCGACCGGTGGTTCAAAATTACCACATATCCATCATCTGAATAACATGCCTTTAATGAGTCTTACCATTAGTGTAATAAAATACCATATTCTCGTGAAATAACATTTTGCATATCACCATTACGGACTGATTCCACGTTATCTATTATCTACCCTTTATTGTATGTAGGCGTAGGCATTTACCTATACCTAATATATTTCTTTATCATGAACATGATTGATACAGGCTCAACTGTTTTATCGATGAAAATATTATATTCGGACATTGAAAAATATCCAAAGTGTTTTGGGGAATATTTTAGCACATAAATAATGCTAAGCTATTCACATTCATTCATGGACCCTCTAATAATAATATAGTCGTATAAAAAACCAAATATTTTTTTCACATACGTACACCTATACAACCTTTAAGTGCATACAGTGCATACATTATGTAAATACTGAGTTTTTTATTATTATTTTTTTTATTTATTTAGTGAACACTTAAAACTAAGTACATAAATATTTACAAATCTACAGCACCCCAAATGATGTTGTAGGTTTTCGCAGCATGGTATATAGTATATTCTTCCTTCTAGGTTGTTCGGGTGTTGGCTGCGTGTCTGTACTGCGCCCCATAAGCAACTGAATGCTTGAGCAGGGTATCAGAGCTTCGCTATGTAAATAAATAAATTAACTATGTGTAGTTGTACTCTTCCTAGTTGAAAATTAATGAAGTTTATATCTAACGTTGATCTCATAAAATAAAATTATAACACGACCTCAAAATAAATATTTATTTATTCATATACGGCCGATGTCTGATGAAGAGTGATATTTTAAGTGCGATTGTATGTAAGACATTCAATGCGTATCATAAAACTTATATGTATTTTTGTGGTAGTGATATAAAAAAATTATCATGTTGGGTTTTTTGTGTTGATTGCCCCGTAGGAGCTTATATAGAGTGAGACTCTATGCATAAGAAGTATCAGGGTAACAGCGTGGAAGGGGGAAACTGTCCGATCTACCCCCGATGAACACTTTCACCGGATTGATGGATGGCACCCGCAGCCTAACGCCCTTCTTACCCTTCCCAACCTCTGTACTCCTGCCACGAATAATCTATCATTTTATCAAAGTAATATGTTTACAGATACACTTTATCCCTAATATACCGAGGCGCAGCTTTCTTGTATTCTATGTTTTTTATCTACTATATCTTCGGTTTCCTTAGAAACGCACGATATTACTTTATTGGTAACTTTTATTTACTTATTTACACTTTTGGTGAACGAAATACAGAGATACGTTAACGTTACGAATATAAATTATATCAGTTGTTCACTACGGCGAGCTTATCGTAATGCCGCAATCTCTGCCAGCTAACCCCATTACACTAAATATACACAAGATAAATAAAAAAAAACTTTTATTTGCTCTTCCCAATCGTCCTCTGGTCCCGCAACATTTTGTATTTCGTAATAATTAATATGATCATGAAAAAAAGATACTCTCAGTTTTTATATCAGAGTAATAACTTGTTATTATAAAATCTGAGAAGAAAATAATTTTCAATAAAAATAACATGACATTAAATCAGTGACATTATCCCTTACTGTACAAACCAATCGTTTTCGACGTTCCGTCTTTCGCTTGATCAATTTCTATTAAGATTTTTCTTCAATAATAAAAAAAGGTGAAACGCTCGAATTAACCCTCCTGAACCCTACTTTTGAAGGTTGTTACTCCTACAGTTTGTCCGTTTGATTTTTTTTGACATGATAGATTTCTCCGTCTTTCTCATTTCGATGCGGGCTCTATCTTGTCTTTCGACTAATATTTTCATCACTTTTCTCTTTTTTTTTTTTTTTTTTACTTCTTTAACTTTAGCAAATTTTTCTTGTATCGAACTCACTCTCTAGAATTGTCCTAAAGGTACCGTCACGTAATCCTTGCCACACTATACACATTACATAGGTATTATTTTCGTAGTTTAGGATTCTTTTACAAACAGTTTACGTCTTAGTTTCATATTTTCTTATCTCTTTAAATACGCAACTCGTTGCCTTGGACCATACTCTCATGAAATTCGTTGTTTATCTATTGACGGTAGTATATCACTTCCTAATCTCAAATGACATCTTGAACCAATTCAATAGAAAGTACGTATTACGTATTCCCAGCATCTCATATCGTAATATACAACATGAATGTTCTGTTGTTATGTATATACAATATAATGTTTATTAGGATTTCTCATGAACCATAAAATAGGCCTGTATATTTTGTCATTATTATTCTGTAATAAAACGGAGACATACAATTAATTCGTAATTTGTTTTTGCAGATACCTACGTATATTAGATATTCGTATTTTTTTATTTAACTGAAGATTTCAGAAACGAATTACGTTTGCAACTAATACAGTACGATTCACATCCAAAGAATCTTGATAAATAATTAATTCCTGAAGCATTGTGCAGCATTTACCTAATGATTACCCCAACTTATTATAAATTCAATTGTTTTCAGCCTAAGCTAGTAATAGAATAGTAAGGTTGTAAGGTAGGGTAATCAAATATTTAGGTAGGTATCTTTAACAGTTGTCTTAATAAATCATTTCAATTATTGTACGATTCTCAAACCTATTGGAACCTCTCATTCGTACATTAAATTAATAACATTGCGCCTTAGTTGTAGGCAACCACAGTTACCCAACAAATTATCCAGATTTCGCCAGATTGTCTGCAAAGTTTACACAATACCTGAGCTAGTTCTGCGGTTTGTTGACTCTCTCACCGATTCATTAAATGCTAATTCAATTCCTGAAAACCGTTGAGTTATCCCGGAATATGCACACAATAGAAAACTTCCCGTAAAAAATATACCTACAATTGTATTCGACAAAAAAAAATATTTAACACTTTTCATACTTCTCGACTAATTTGACAATAAGTCTCGAGTTTGTTACCATCTACGTTAGTCTTAGTTTAGTTTTCTAGTAATATTTTTCGTCTTTAACGTCGCCTTTCCGATGAGATTTTTAAGATAATTTCCTTGTCTGGTGTTGACTTCCTTACAGATAATACACAACTATTTTAACTCTTCATCTCTAATTTAGGTTTTCGTTTTACCTTCTTCACTTATCTAATGGAATGATTTGGTTAAAATACTATTATTTATTTTTGGTATTAGAATTTTAAATGAAATCCTAAACAAACCCAGAGGGTTCCTCTGCTTGTGTATTCTATACAATTAAGGTAATTTGTGTAAGTGCAATAATTCCTCTATTCTGTCCCTCACTCGTGTGTTAAAGGTACGTGGTACATACATGTGTATTCTCATTTACATGTTTCTGATTTAATATGTCACCGCAAATCGTTACTTGTTCTATTATACATACAAATATGTGAGTACTATTAATGAAATTCTATATCACGGTCTAGCTGGGGCGTCTTAATAAACCCCGGAAAATAATGAAAAAATCACTTTCCTATTTCATCTTCTTCCTCCCCGTGTCTAGATCAGTGATTTGTTTTAGTTCGTCTCATTTTCACATTCCTACCTACTCGTATTATTTAAGTCACAGAATATAACATTAGCTAATTAACTAATGTATATACGTATTTTTTCTAACACGAGTTTTTCCTAAATTTAAAATATACCTATATACCTCTTCGCCTCCGGCTCCGGGCCGAAAACAATGGGCCAAAATTTTATCAAAGTAAAGGTATAAGGAAATGAGGTCATCACGGTAAGAATGTTCCCAGTGATCATTATATTTTATTCTTTTTGTCTGGACGGATTATGTAGGTAGATACTGAAGATACATATACTATATTATTGTACCAAATACCTATTCACCCACTAAGGGCATCGTTTTCTGCCGAAATTGAAACGAGTGAACTTGTTGATCTCTTACTTCAACATAGTTAAAAAAAAATACCTGAAGCTTTTGATGGGATCAGTGGATTATGCGATTTAATGTGAAAGTCAGATTTTGTCCAGATCAAGCCATACGGGGACACCCACTCATAGAGATTATATTCCAGTAATAGCATACCTAATAGAAGTCTTCTCGAGTAGATTTCAGATCTTTTTGATTAAAAGCGCATCATCATTTTTTTTAAATAATGTGTATGACATGGGAAAAACCTTGACTTTTACGGTACCTGCCAATCCTGCCATCTTTGTTGATGAAAATTACCTTATATGACATCACAGTATAGTATCTAATAGTATACACTAATACACTATACAATCAGGTTTAGATATAATATAATACTAAACTTATGAGATATTTTACAAATACATAGTTTCGGATTCCAATCTCATCACACTCAACGCTGATCCATTTTTCCCGCATGCGACGGCATCCGAAGAAAACGCAACTTTTATATGATCCCCCTTCCTGTAGACTTTTTTGCTTTCTTTCTCTTTTCTCATCTAATACAACCTATTTTCTTTCTTCCTGTTCAACTGCGACTTGCAAATTACAGTGAGATATCCCACTGTCGCCAGCTACCATAATATTGAGTTTTATATACATCTTATCCTTATTGTACTACGAGTATACTCACACGTCGTACTACAGAATTCACAATATCTTGATAGAAAATAATGTGAAATCACATATGTAATTCTGTTGGCATCTCAATTTTCTATCATGGCATGCTGTAGGCACAGTGTACATATCAAACTGAATATTATTACGTTTCGTGTTGTGTGGATGCCTAATTGGTTAAGAAATTCATTGATGGTGTTAGTAAATTACCAATACCTACTACAAATAAAACCTATATAAATTAGATACATAACTACGTATTTCTTCATTTGAAATTCATTTATTACTAACACCATGTCAGCGACATTTTAAAGCGAATAAATCTTTTACCTTCAGAATTATTGTTCGCATTTTGACATAAAGTCCTATAAAATATAATTATAAAGCATTCAAACACAAATCATTATATTCTTGCAAGGAATTATGTATCAATAGCTAAATATTTGCTGAGGAAAACTCTCTTAGGCTGGCCACACACGCCCCGAAGTTCAGGAACTAACATTCGGGAACCGGATTCCGGAAGCTCGAAAATGTATGCAATTTGGCAATCTCCACACATGTCCTGAATGTTAGTTACAAACTGAATGTCAGGGCGAACCGGGCACCCGGAGAACCCGTTTCTTTTTTTTTTTTTTTGTGGCCTATATTGACTGCCTTGATTGCCTTTAGCCAATACTGACGATTGATTTCCTACATTTCCAAAAAGCGAGTACACACCTTTCGTCCACACTATTGAGCTGTATAATATAATATTGAAGCAATTAATTAGTCAATTTTAGTTTATATTAATATTTTCTTTTTAAGGTGATCGATGATAAAAACATTTTTTTTAAGTTTTGGAACATAATTGTGTAGGTTCTTATTAGTTTCATTAGTGTTTTCCAATGTAGGTATTTAGTTTTTTTATGAATTAAAAAAATGGCATTTTTTGTCAGTTTCTGGCAAATTGAATTAAGACCAATTAATATGGCAGTTTATTGAAAAACTAAACTTTTTGAGAAAATAAAACGCTGCCTACTTGCATAAAAATAATTTATTTCTTTTTGTACCTAGGTACTACATATTTTCATTCGGTTTAGATTTTTTTATGTTTTTAATTTGTAGCGTGGCTCATTGTTATTGCCAGTAATAAAGAATGATCTGTTTTGTTGTCATAACAAGACAAAATAGTACCCACCCAATAATAGAACAACTCACCCCAATATAAAATATATAGTTTACCTATTTATTATCAAATTTTAATCATGCTCGAATGATTTTTTTAAATTATTTTTTTGATTTATCTTAGACTGTCCAATTTCTAAAAATCTGTATAAAACTCACCAAACTAGAGTAAAATTTGTTAACTCTGACAATAGCTTAAAATCTGTAGGTAACGATACAGATAAATCCATTGATATCCTATGCTATAACTTGATGATGAATAAGTAACGTCTCTTTCCATACATTTGGCGCGTTTAACATATTTTTCCCAGCTGTTTGGAAAACTTCATACAATTTTTTTTCCTCGGATTGCGATTTGCTGCTAAGAGAGTAGGTAATCTAGGTAGGTACTTACTAGGTAGTGAAAATGAATCAAATGACTATTGTTTATGACTACTACAATATCAGTCTTGGTGGTCTATGGTTAACTGAAGTTCAGTCGCCACGCCACACACGCCCCGAAGTTCAGGAACTGACATTCGCCGGCTGAACTTCCGGACGTCTGTGGCCAGCCTTAGAAATTTATGTCTTCAGTTAGTTGGTAATAAATTATTATAAAATTTAAAGAGTTCGCTCAGTGCTCTATGCAAATTACTGTACTACTCTTATGTCTGAAAAGTTTCTGGGAATGAAGACGTTTCACGCAAATTTTATTTTTCTTCGAGTATATTTTACCGTGACGAGATAGAACCCCGACGCCCATATCAGCCGTTGTCTTGCTTTCTGCTTTCTTCTATGTATGTTGTATTCTTTCATTCATGTTTTCAACAAACACATACAAGTCATACAACACAACTCATGCATTTTGTGTTTGCAGACACCATACAAAACAGAAATGCATGTAGGTACCATTTTTTCTTTTATTCTCCGTCCTGTTGTGTTTTGAAAATGTTAGATTATCATAGTGCTGTCTCTACAGTGCAGAAATTTAATACTGTGTGTTACAATATTGTTTTGTGTTACAAAACTGATTATATCTAATATGTAATACAGCGTCTCTTAATATAATCTTATATAAAACTTCAGTCATTCTTCTCTCGAGCGATCGACGATCTTCTAATAAGTTATTATTGAGGTCATAAAAGTCATCACCTTGTATAAAAATGAGCGCAGGTTCGCAGGAAACAGAAGTAATGCGATGGGTGAACTGAACAATTTTATATTATTCATTAGGTTTTGTTGTAATATTTAGTTTTTTTTTCCTTTTTTTAATTGTAGAGTTTTTAAAAATAAATAAATAGAAAAATAATAAATTCCTCCCTATACTAAGTTACAATTGGAATATTTTTTTGTTAAAGCGCCCTTTTGTGTATGTAATTAGTAGATAGCATTGTTCTATGTTTCGTCGTTATAAGTTATGTTATAACTTATAACGACGATATGTTATAACTTTTAACATACAGGGCTCATATATCACGTCTATAAACTCATGAAAATATTTGTACAAAATGAATGTTTTCTAAATGACTATAATACACCTTAGGGCCGGTTTGCTAATAAGTGATGAATGTATTATTTAACTCATCTCTGTATTAGTCTCGCTTCGGACTTATAAACTTACATGCAACTATATGTACAGTCTAATTGCATTTAAGCTATGCGATTCATGTCTAGTTACATAATTTGACAGTTCTTATCATCTTTCGCCAGACGCAGCGGGTGATTTCGAAATTACTTATGAAACCAATTAAAATTTGTTTAACTCGTTTCGTTTATTTATTTTGACTTTCAGCGTAAAAAATAAATAATTACAAAAGCCAGAATTTCTATATTCTATTCAGCGTGTAGGTACCCACGCCAGTTATATTCTGTATATTTTTTTTATTTCACCTTAAACGAGTGGTTTAATGAAAGAGCGAAGTCTCAACACAAACTCACTTGCTGTTAATGACATATTTTAATTACATATTACTATGGTGTGTTTTGAAAAAGAAAAATCTATATAAAAGATACATTTAATACTAGCTGAGTTACCCTGCTTCGCAACGGCACGGTGTGTCCCGATCTTTAACCTAGACAAAATATAACTTACGATCTAATTTTTTTTCAACGTCCTTTAATATAATACCACACTTGACCCCGCGCAACCCTTGGATCCCCTCATCACCATGGCATCTCTTAGGAAAATCTTTTCTTCAAAAACCGGCGACGTTTAGGACACATCTGATACAGGTTATATTAATGAGGTACCAATTACAGTCTATGGTCTGTGGCATCGGACATCGCCTGTCAATTAACAATAATCTATGGTTAGGAAATAAAGTTCAATATGGATTACAAGATGGCCGCCTTGTTTTGGTTTTCTTCGTATTTAGATTTTACAACATAATATCTCTTAAAAAAAGCCTTTATTTTCAAAAATGGAGACGTTGAAACTTAGAGCAGATCGGTAGGAAAATTTTTGTGATTTTTATAGCAATCCGTCGTAAAATGTGCGAGTTTTACGAACATTTACAAAAAAACGGACTTTGTTTTATTATATAGATAAAAGACTTTTAGAAATGTGTACCTCCCCTTATACTCTGTGCTATATAAACCAACATAGTATTTAATTATCGTATAGTTACCCTTACTGACGCAATTTCTATTACATTTTTGGTAAATTTATTTGCCGACTGTGTTTCATTAATTTGAATAATAATGCAGAGTGTTTCTATGAATATGTAACAGGCTTTTTGAAACAAAGTGGATTTCAACGAATGCAGTATAGTGACGAGATGAAGGTAGATACCCACTACCAACCCACCTACCTCGTCTAAGTACTCGTTGAATTAATTTGGATTAGCTATATTATTGACTAGACTGGAAAAATCATGAAAAGGGACTGGAAAAAATCGGTGTTATGTTTCGGGAAATGTGGTGTTCCTTTTCATACATTTATATCATTAAAGTGGACAATTTTACAGTTTTAATACAAGAACCAATATAAAAAAAATATGGTGTACAATATTTTGTACAAAAAAATCCCTAAAATAATAAAATTTAAAGAAAACAACTCCTCTTTGCAAATTTTTTTCGGTGTGGTCCTGCTTACTTTCTTCAAAGCCACATTTCTTTTGATAATGTTTCAATTATGATGTTTTCCAAAATAGATGTCGAAATTCGCGTCAAATATGCGACAATTCTCGTTATGCCTGTTCAAGAAATGCTAAAATTCGCGCAAAAACATGATATTTACGTTATTCGCATAAAGAGCTTGAAATTCGCGAAATAAGTTCGTTTTATCGCGATCGCGAAATTTCCCAGTCTATGTATATCACAATATAGTTAAACCACTGCGAATGTTCCAATAATTCATTGTTTTGCAACTGATTAATCTGTGGTCGACTTCTGACATACCTTTATTAATATTTTCAGCAATGATTGCCCTTTGTTGATGGGACGAGAAATTCAACTTTCTTTCAAAAATTCAAAAGTCTTTTCAGTATTTTGAAACTTAAATCTCCGTTAAAGTTCGTTTTATTAAATTAGTAAATTCGGGTTGCGTTAAAGTATTTTTGTAGAATAATTCTAAATATCGAATTTTTAGAAAAGAAATGATTATTTAAAATGGCGGTGTAAAGTGTATCATTTTAACTGTCGCGACTTAGAACGCCTAGGCTCTTATCGAAATTTGTGTAAAAGCCTTTCTTGATACGGATTTTGCTTCGTACAATGTTCGCCTAAAGGATTTACAATTCCATTGACTATTCTTATTTCGGCCCATACTTCCAGCTACACACGGAGTCGATGAGAATTTATTGAGTTTAACTTATAGGCGAGTTGTGTTTTTTTATTGCTACAGATAGTCGTAAAATTCCCGCCCATGGTAATACTGTAAACCAATCTTCCAAAAATACTCAGCTAAGTAGGTACATAATGCTCGTATTATGCTGTGCGTTTATCTTAAGGTATAGATATTTCCTGTGCCTTTTAGAAATTATTGATTTTCGTGATTTACGAGCCTGCTATACAATTAATCTACGGACGAATATTCATTTTTATGTGTAGGTAATCCGAGTTTGGCTTCCTCATCTTCAGAATATTTCTTAAATCACAATAATTGGTATACATAATAAAGAAAATTGTCTTCTTTACTGCAATACTACTCGTAAGTTCTATTTTATATTTTCCCTCAAATCCATGACACGTCTAAATTGAAACGCAATTTAATTTAATTCGATTTGACGTCAACACTATCATAGTACAAAGTCTACTTGCATAATTGTGTTTTGGTTTTACACGTTTCGGCTTGTTAGGCCATTCTCAAAAACTATCACCACAACTATACCGTCACAACACTCTTTTTTCACCCCAAATCATCACTTTATCTCTAACATTAAATTAATTTACACACTCAGATTATTTATTGAAAACCACCTCTTTTAATACATTAAAAAATATTTTCCGACAAAATATATCAGTCATACCTACATTATACGTAACCATTCCCACAGATTTCTATACTACTACACTATACCCTCACACCACCTTGCGGGGTAGGCAGAGAGGACGGAACGCCACACTTTTCTATCCTTACACACACTTCGGGCTTCCGTCACGTTCATGCAATTCCTCATACACATTTTACGATTACTTTTACTCAAAACACGTCCGTCCTTGAGGATCTGGTCAACATGGTCCAGCCATGTGGTTCTTGGACGGCCGCGTTTCCTTACACCACTTCTTTCACCCAGGTAAATTTTCCTTCTTATCCTTTCAAGATTTCTCTTTTAGTTTATTTTCATATGAGTAAGTAAGTATACACACGCATCCTATTTTTCTAGCTTTACTGGAAGTAGGTATTGCTATTCCCAAATACAAAGTCATACCTAGTTCAAGATTATTAATGCGTATCTATATGAAGACAAAGTTCTCCACTCATAACGTAATAAATCTTGATTGTTTTCTGCAAGTTTTCCCCTTCGTAGTATGAAAGGTAATGCGACTAATAAAACCTGAACTTATTTATGTGAACTACGGCACTCTACCTACTACTTGCTATGTTCATAAGTTTATACACCTTATACACTATTATTGATAAACTCAGTCTAATTGGAATCTATATTATACCTACATACCTATAAAAAGTAAAGTCTGATTTTTGTAAGTGTTCACATAAATCCCGCATTTTATGATGGATTGCTGCGAAAATTTAGAATAACATTTGCGATAATATACGCTGTGTTCTAACGTCGCCGGTTTTTGGAGAATAAGCTCTTTCTAGGAGATGATAAGGGAATCCAAGTGTTGTGTGGTGTCGTGTGTGGTATCGTATAAAAGCGCGTTGGAAAACTAGTTCAGAGCTAAGTCACATTTTGTCCAGTTCAAGCCATTGGGAGCACGTGTATTTATTTATTATTTATTTATTTATTTATTTATCAGCAAGGCACACTTACAGACATTGAACACAAATTAGCCTAAAGAAAAACATTACATTAAATATAGTTCATTCAAAGCCCTATTACAGTGTACACAAAGAATTCATATTATGGGGACAAATACTTGTTGACAATATAAAAAAAAAAAAAAAAAAAAAAAAAAAAAAAAAAACTGTAACTCAGCTAATATTTTATAATAGTACCTACTATGACAACTATTCGCTTCATTGAAATAATCTTGATGTTAGGTCATCTGTCAAAGAGTGACTAAACGAGTTGTAACATATTTAACTTTGTAATAAATATTTGTAACGAATTCAGTCCATTTATAAAAGTACATACAATATTAGTCACTAATAAGCTCACCCTAGTGAACAAGTGGTGAGCATTATATTTGAAATGTTTACATATCTCCTTATACCAAAAGTGTAAATAAATAAGTAAATAGTACATATTAGGGAGGCGAGTGACCGAAGTCGGGACCGATGATGTCAATCGAATCCTCAAGAACGTACGCGTTTTGAGTAAATGAAATCGGATACCCTGTATGACAAATTGTATCGATGTGATGGACGCCTTAAGTGTGAGAGGAAAGATGGATAGTGATAGGATTAAAGGGGTTCCCATTTTCATGCCAATATTCTATAATTTGTGACAGGCGTAACACTCTCTACAATGCTTTTTTTTATCTTTATTTTTGTTTCTCAACAATTTCCCGTGTTAACTTAGCGCGATAACAAACTTTCGTCAAATATGATTTTACGACTTCGTTTTTTGTTTAGTTAATTTAGCGAATACTATCAAGAATAATAGATAACAGAAACGGTCTAGGATATAATACAAACATAAGAATGAAATCTGTAGAAGAGATATTATCGTTTTCTTATATTGTTAGATTCGATATCTTAAAAACTTTGAGATTTGCTAAACATAAACTTTTCACAACATTATTAGCATATATCTTGAGTACCTAAAAGATTGTCAATTTAGATATCTTCTATTATGATGGCGCATCTGGTCCTAAATCAATATTGATTTTGGTTGTTACTAAATGGAAATTCTTTTGCTCGTTTTTCTTTGGATTCGATATATTATACTATGACTCCTTAAAATGTAGTTAGGTACCTTACCTACTAACAACTCTGTGTTCATTTCCGTTAATACTTACGTCGTGCAGCTTACCCAATAAGAAATATGGTATTTTTGTAGAAAAAAATAAGTAAATTGTTGTAGAAAATTTATAGAGATTGTGTTAAACTGGATCAATATGCCACACTAACAATGTTTGCAGTGACATTATTGAAAAGTTTATTGCCATTATCAAACAAACACCAGTACCAGAGTTTATTTATTTTTCAATGTCTCAAGGTTATTCCTAAAACTATATTTTAGGTAGGTACATACCTATATACTTAACTCATGGGCGTTGTCAGGGGGGGCAAGGGTGCAACTGGCCCCTCCCCCATAGAGATTGAAATAGGTATCCGTATTAAATGATAAAACCTCACAAAAAATCATACCATTACCACTTGTTTCTCATCATGTCATAAATTTTCTAAAATTAGTATGAAAATCCATCAAAATACAATTGTTTCGTAAAAAATTCACTACGGCGCTATTTTTAGTTATAAAAAAAAAACACTTTAATACATACTATATTGTGCAAATTATTATGTACATTTTCAAGTAAACCAAACCACATCACGAGCTTATTAACAATCAGCCTTATTTATAAACTTTACTTAAAAGTTAATCAGTATAATAAGGGTGTACTAGCGAAAAAAAATATTCATAAGCTTCATTTAACTTTAAGTAACCGCTACTCAGCATCGTAACTTTAATACAAGCCATGAGGTCTATTAGCCGTGTACTACGCTAATACAGAACAATATGGCTGCCATTAAGGCAACTGTAACAGGTGATTTGATTTCAAACACAACCAAAAAACAATGTATTATTATTGAACACGCGTAATTTATTGCAAATTGAGTAAAAAAAATCCAATCCAGGTGTCAGGGGCACAAATCAAAGTGTAATTAGGCATATTTTTAACATTTTAATACAATTATGACGCCATCACATGTTACTGACGAGTTGTTTTGAGATCGCGTCGAAAAAAGTATGTGACATATTAGTATTGAATTTACGTAGGTACTTAGCTACAAATCGAATGATTTTCAATGTTTTACGAACACTACAAAATATAACAACTGTAAGCAAAGCGTAATTAGGCAAATTTTTAACGAATTTATCATGAACAACATACACACCACATCCACACATGATCCACACGGCCACACACGGCATTTCATTGCAACTCAAATGTCAATGTCAAAACACGTTGAAACCATAGAAAAACCACGGAAATTGGCGCCAAAATTGTAACCATAAACAAATTTCTATGGAATTTTGCACGTTTTTAAGACATTTCTATGGAATACAGTAGCAAACTTAACCGAAACCCAGCCGAAATCCTAGTAACTTCGCGATTAGTTATTTGACGGCTAAGTAAGGTTTTTGAATAAAATGTTTTTTTATGTGTTACTTAAGCCCTAGTATGGCAACTAACTAAGTAACCTCTGAGATCTGTATTAGGCGAATCTATTGAATAAGGCTGTATGTCTCACAAAAAAATTTCGCCTGCGGTGCAATTTACGCGTTTTTCGTGCTATATCATTTTTTTCTACTTTTTGTTACCCCCCTAGCTCTGAGGCTGGCGAGGCCCATGGCTCAACTCAATGGACATGTAATACTTACTGTTTGAAACGAGCGAATTTTAGTATCGCGTATACTATACGGTATATGTACAATGTGCATTGTGTATACACCGTATATTGTTTATAAAAAAATACACTATGCTATGACAACCCACCCGTAAAGAGTGATCGTACCCTACGCTCTATTGAAGGTTTTTTAATGCGTTTTCCCGTTTGACAAATATTTTATACTCACATTAATTTAGCTACACATAATAAAACCTAGTCTAGTTATCATCTCGTTGGTAGAGTTTTTCTAAAGTTTTATATTTATGCTAGTAGAGTTACCCGTGCTTCGCAACGGCACAGTGTCTCCCGATGGTTTGAGCCAGACAAATTCCCATATTTTGGAATTAAAAAACCTTAAAAAACAGACAATTTTGAAATATTAGTTGAGTCTACGGTTTAATTACCTCACTTATATACTAGGCTACACTATTTGTATTTTATTCATTGTTTTTATTCATTCTTGTATAAGTCCTGAAGAAGGGAACATTGTTCCCGAAACATGTTGACTCTGGTCAAAATAAAAGTGGTGTAAACAAATTCATATTGTTTTAATTATAATATAATGTCGCCACAAAGTAAAACCTTCAAAATCAAAGAAGAAAGAAATGTACATTGAAGTATTCCCACAACAGTATAGAAGAACTAAGGATGAACATTGTCGGGCTTACGACCGACCTCGGCTGGCTTAAGTGATCACTTTACACTCGAGAAGATAGATAGCTGAAGGAACTGTGTGTACGTTTATTTTAATACGCATGAATAAGTTTGCCATCTAGTTTCTTTTCCTAATGATTCTTTTGATTTATTTGTACGGCTATACAGTTGTTTGGTTGTTTGTTGACAACATTTCATTTAATGGGATATAGGTGTACATTTATGTTTTATATTAAGTTCTACGTGTGATGGAAGCCAGAATTTTATGGAAGGATAAAGTGTGGATAAAGTGGAAAAATAAGTGTGTATGTCGCCCTGTCCTCTCTGACAGCAAAACTATAAACTAGTTCTTCGCAGTAGATACACTTAATAGTGCAGTAACGAGAGCAAATTTAATGGCATTTTAAGGAAAAAAATACAGTAGTCTACTTCCCTTTCATACTTTACGTATTTGGGGGCGCTGAATTCGAATTTCAACTTTGCCACCTCGTAAATGTGATGCGTTCTGAGATATTCGAGAAAAACTCAGAAGAAAACGTTCTTTTTAGAGACTTTCGCTCATAACTCGAAAAGTATACATTTTAGAGAAAAGAATCTCGAGACAAGAATAAACTAGAGTAAATTTCCTACAAATAGCGATGATATTATTTTTTCTGAAATAAACCGCTTACGCGGTACTATGCGCTAAAAAAGGGC
This sequence comes from Ceraclea dissimilis, assembly GCA_963576895.1. NCBI lineage: Eukaryota > Metazoa > Arthropoda > Insecta > Trichoptera > Leptoceridae > Ceraclea > Ceraclea dissimilis. The sequence continues at coordinate 7,233,436 of OY756360.1, forward strand.
ATAAATTCCACTATTTTTAAAAAAGTATTTTCTCTTTTAATTTATTGACTATAACTCAAAATATATAGACTTTTTTGGAAAAAATTGTTGTACAAAAATAAAGTACACTATATTTTCTACAATTAATGCTACGAAGGTTTCTGAGACAGACTAACCTCTATTACGTTAGAGCGCATTGAAGTTCACTTTAGTACATTAGAATAAAATTCTTCATTATTTAAAATGGATATATAACATTAAAAAAAATATAAAAATCTACTAAACTTCCTTGATGCTATAAATGCAAGGCTGAAATTTTTATATTTTAATATTTGCTACCCCTCAATAGCGATGGGTTGGTAGAAATTTGAGAAATCCTTAGAAACAAAAGCTCATTCTCCAGTTTTCTGTCCATAATGTGAAAATTAAAAACAATAGGGACAATTATACTTAGACAAAAATAAAGTACATTTTATTATCTATGAACTACCTTAATAACTTTTTTTAGTCAATTCAGCGTTCAATATCAATTCAATATCAAATAGACGATTCAGCAGCCAGAGTCCGTTAAAAATTTTCCATATCTCGAAAATATTCTAAAATCTCTACTTATTTTGGTTTACCGCCTGCAAATAAGAAACTAAACATTTTTAAGAAACAAAATATGAAAATTCATTAAATTTCCTACAAATTATGTCTCTTGCGTTTTCGAACAGGCGAACTGGTTCGCTGTTAAAAAGCTTCGAAATTTGGTATAGCGTGTCATATTAATTAAGCGTTGATAATACTCGTACGTGTGTTATATGCCATGGTCGTAGTTCGTATTATCAACGCTTAATTAATATGACACGCTATACCAAATTTCGATGCTTTTTAACATCGAACCAGTTCGCCAGGGCAAAAACGCAACAGACATAATTTGTAGGAAATTTGATGAATTTTCATATTTTGTTTCTTAACAATGTTTAGTTTCTTATTTGCAGGCGGTAAATCAAAATAAGTAGAGATTTTAGAATATTTTCGAGATATGGACAATTTTTAACGGACTCTGGCTGCTGAATCGTCTATTTGACTAAAAAAAGTTATTAAGGTAGTTCATAGATAATAAAATGTACTTTATTTTTGTCTAAGTATAATTGTCCCTATTGTTTTAAATTTTCACATTATGGACAGAAAACTGGAGAATGAGCTTTTGTTTCTAAGGGATTCTCAAATTTCTACCAACCCATCGCTATTGAGGGGTAGCAAATATTAAAATATAAAAATTTCAGCCTTGCATTTATAGCATCAAGGAAGTTTAGTAGATTTTTTAATTTTTTTTAATGTTATATATCCATTTTAAATAATGAAGAATTTTATTCTAATGTACTAAAGTGAACTTCAATGCGCTCTAACGTAATAGAGGTTAGTCTGTCTCAGAAACCTTCGTAGCATTAATTGTAGAAAATATAGTGTACTTTATTTTTGTACAACAATTTTTCCCAAAAAAGTCTATATATTTTGAGTTGTAGTCAATAAATTAAAAGAGAAAATATTTTTTTAAAAAGAGTGGAGTTTATGCCCTTTTTTAGCGCATAGTACCGCGTAAGCGGTTTATTTCAGAAAAAATAATATCATCGCTATTTGTAGGAAATTTACTCTAGTTTATTCTTGTCTCGAGATTCTTTTCTCTAAAATGTATACTTTTCGAGTTATGAGCGAAAGTCTCTAAAAAGAACGTTTTCTTCTGAGTTTTTCTCGAATATCTCAGAACGCATCACATTTACGAGGTGGCAAAGTTGAAATTCGAATTCAGCGCCCCCAAATACGTAAAGTATGAAAGGGAAGTAGACTACTGTATTTATTTCTCCGCGAAAACACCATATGACTAGACTATAATTGGTAATGTATAAAAAAACTTATGATGCTTTAAGTTTTAAGCCTACTAAATATACTTTGGAAAAAAATCAGGTAGATAAATTGAACCTTTACCTGGGGAATGACCAATGACCGTATAAGATTTTTTATATCTCATATAGATTTCTCAAAAAAAGTGTGAAAAACACCTCTGATCTTTTTTTTTTCGAAAGACAGCAACTAGTTTTCCCCAAAGTCTTTTCAAGATTTTTTTGTATTGATAGTATGCATTAAAATCTAGAGAATGACTCCAAAAGTTTTTGATTGAAGCGAAATTAACTCCTAAAAATGGAAAAAACGGTGACATTTTATCATGCGATTGTTCATGCGATTTGAAACTTAATGATGCGAGAAATGACCGTGACGTCATTAAGCATGAGCAATTAATGAGCATCTATAGTACAAAATTATAGTAATGCACGTAAAAATGATCTGACTTATAAATTATACCGCGGTGAAGATGTGTCTTATTGTTTCAAACATTAGTTAAGGGGATTATGAATTGTCTATCGTGAACCTCTCTATCAAGAGTATCGTATGGTTTAATTGAGTTGCTGTTAAAATTGTTAAAGGTTAATCCGCTAGTGAAACTTGGCGCGATATTCTCAAGTACTTACCTACAACAACGAAAAAGTTTTTCCACCTATAAGCAGCTATTATAGGGAAAAACAAATTATTTCTTATCGCCGAAGCCCTAAGTTTTCCACTATATCTTATAAGCACTTACTTTGTTTAATACATTTTCATTTACGTCAAACAATCAATGTCAATCAACAGACACGAGACCGAGAAGGAATCGAACCCCAACCCCAATGAATGAACAATTTGTTATTATACTTATCGGGAACTTGGTGGTAACCACGCATATAATATGAAGGATTTAAGTATAGGCTTCAGTTGGCGGTCGTAAAGAGATTTCTTTTGATATTGTTTTGACAAATACTTTGCCCTTCTGACATTGTTAATATTTATGACTGCCCTATGCAATAATGCAGTTACTTTACGTGTCCAGGACTTCTTCCCTCCTCCATCCCTCTGGTCATTTGCCGCACCTGAATATTACTGTACTGCATTCTGAAGACATAAGAATACATCACCGCTATCCCATTACATCAGCTGCTCTAACTCTGACTTGGTAAGAATATATTCTAAATATTAAGAATCTGTCTTCCATCTCTATCCCTAAGCACAGCGTCAGTCAGTATCTATGTATTTTTAAATTCTGGTAAATAATTTACTTATTTATATATTTAAACTTAAAGTAAGCAACAATCACATATAAATATACAAAATGGACATAGTACAGATTATAAAACGTTGTTCACTAGGGCGAACTTATCGCAGAACTGCGATTTCTTCCAGTTAACCCCATACCAGTTCATACATACACTTTTGTAATGCCTCATCTACACGCTTGGCGAGCGGCGGGCCATGATTAAAAAGGCGTGAACGGTCGGTTACCCACACGAACCAAGACAAACGCCCCATCTACATGCTTTTTTACTCATGAACACCCGCTTGGTCCGGCGTTTGCCAAACGGGTGCCTTGGGCATTAGAATGTCACCAATAACGCAAACCAGGGCATTTGAAAAACATAATCGGAAAACCTATTCGCTTTACACAAGACAACAACCTAGTAGTGCCAGCAACAATCACTGCCTTCTGCCAGAGGTTCCACACCTTCCTGGGACCCAGACTATTTAATACTGTGAATAAAATTTTTGGTGAAAGGGGCAAAAAAATAAACAAAGTGAATCTGGCCAAATACCTGGTCTAAGTGGGGGTAGTTAATTCAGAGACTCTGCTGCTGAATATATTAGTATAGGTGTGTGTGTGTGGTATATGATGTACAATTAAATTGCTAGGTATAGATAATTATGGAGATAAAGACAATAATAGTGACATACTTATAACTATGTAAAAGGTAGCCTCAATACAGACGCAAGTCCAGTGAGGCACCACGCATATTACCATAATGAACTTAACTATATTTGACAAATGAAATATTTATATCCTTAAAGTGTACACTTAATGAAATAAAAAATTATTATTATTATAGAAAAATCAAAGTTGGAAGATTTCCACGCCACTAGTAACTTGAGTTAGTTGAATATAATATGTATTATAGAAGGGGATAAAAACCCCTTTTGTAGTCGGCAACCCTCAGATTCAACGTTTTCCCCCAATTACAACCAAAACCAAACGTCTATCAATCACTGGAGTTCAGGTGCGTGTGTTACCTGTACTGTGTGCTGTGCATGTATGATAATTAACATGCGGAGTTCTGTTTCTGTTACAATACCTCTGCCTAGTAGAATTTCTGTATGTGTAGGTGTTTCATGACGAAAGGGGTCCGTTGCTTAGCTTTCTTTGATTGGGTGCATACAATATGCAAGCTGATTTGATATATGTGCAAAAATTTTACGTGTACCTCTAATGCCTAAAAAGTCCAACAGTTTCTACAAGTTTACATAAATAGTAATACACAGTCTGCGTACATAGCCCGTAGTGCGGGCTCATGCTCAGATAGGTAGATCATATTATTTGCTATATTCTTCTAATACTGTTTTATGCAGCAAGTAGATATAGAATGTCTTGATGTTAGTATTTCTATTGATATTAGTGAGTATCTAAATGTGCGCTGTTGTTCTGTGTTATTACGTTAGTACCTACTCGTACATAATAATATGATACGTAGGAATTGTATATTACATCAGTTTGAATTCCTCAATATCTGCCAACAACAGTACCATCCTGTTTACCATGTCATTCGGATTATATTATTATTGTTGTTACATCTTCGTTATCCGTGTTGTATCTTCACCTGAATTGAGATTGACAGGTGTTTTTCTGTCGAGAAATTGATTGTTTTTTTTCCATCATCAAGTTTCGAGCCCTTTTAAATCGTTCGTACATTATTATTTGTTTGTTCCTGGGCGCCTACATGTTGAATGATGGTGCATCTATATAATTTGGTTTAGAGTTTAGATGTAAATTAGTAATAGCCATTGTTTTCTTCTTGTTGTAATTTTCTTTTGAGCAAATCACTCTTCTGAATTCAGAAATGTGGTATGGTACAGTAATATCCTTTTTCCACATCATTAATTCTCTGGTCCGGTTGACCTTTTTGTTAATTCGCTTTATATCTACTTTAGTGTGTAAGTCTTCGCCCACCTCATGCCCATAATATCTCACAAACTTTTCCCTGTGAAGCAATGAATAGGCATATTTTAATTTCACTGCATGGTTTCCTTCCCACCTCCCCCTCTTCCGTACTCCTGCTTTCTTTACCAATCATACGTGCATCAACACGTCATTAGATTGCGGGGCGATTTTGATAAATGAATTTAAGATTAGCGTAGGTAGATAGGTAGGTACCTTCTATACGTAATTGGGTTTCTCTACGAATTAATAAAAATGTATCGTGAAGAGAGTGTTTATAAAATTTCCGCTTATCCTCGTGCGATCACACTTTTTTTATATTTTTCAAAGTCAGGTGTTCGTAGAACTTACATAAGACATTCCACATTCGTCCATTCGCCACCCATTCTGAATTTCACATAAAAGTTTACGAAAAATTGTTTTTTTTTTATAGGACACAGCAATTAGATCCGGATTATTTTACATTCATGTCTTCATACCGCGTCAGGACTTTTCCTTCCTACTTTTGAATGTTTATAACGTTCTATCAATTGTAATAAAATAGCATTCTAAATAAATTGTATGAAATAATCTTGTAGGCTTTCGCAGCGTGACCCGAAGAACGAACAACATGGAAATAAATTGTATGACTCATTAGACTTTGAAGGAAACTTGAAACACTTTTAGAATCTAATCTACTGTGTTTTTAAGGTGCTCCACGAATCCGTCTGCTTGTATAACCTGCTGGAGTTTTCCTGCAAACGAAATATTCATTTCATCGTATTATTATCCTCCTAGTGTCTCCCTTCAAGTCTCACCCTCTCATGTCTCAATCAATATCTATGGGTTTTCTTTTCGTCTTCTTCCTTTTCTTTCATCTTTTCTCACCAAACACCCTATTGCTTTCTTGTTAATCTTCTTTATATTTATTTTTATTCAAATACAAATTTCCTTCACACCTTTAAATGTTCATATCTTTTGATCATATGCAAAACGGAAAAACCCCGTACATTTTTAAATTCTCCTACTATAGTATTTATTTTGTATTAATTCTTTCGTTTTGTGTTTCGTTATTTAGTAGAATAAAATACTTAGGATGCAGGCACGCTGCTTTACAATCAATGAAGTAGATTGTGTTTAGTATGAGACACGTAGACCAATGTTAAGACCGAGATCTTCATAGTACCTATTGATTAGATTCTAACATTTCATTCTTTGCCATTAATTCAACGGAAAATCACAAATACCATTTTTTGAACCGTCATTTGAGGTCGGCCTTGACTTGAAAATGACAATTTGACTGTGCGACCTCTCAATTATTATTTTGTAGGTATAGTCGTGATCCATGCGGAGTATTTCATTGCGAACATCAATAATTTGTTCATCCATTGGTGAACTACAGTGAAATTATTTTAAACTGTCGAACGCAGTCATAAAAGTGTGACCAAGAAGGGACGACTACCTGCTTTAGTCGCACTTATGGCTCTTTAAGATTTTTTGTATTACTTTCTGTTTGTTTTACAAAATTTAATTATATTTACATCAATAGGTTGATAAATAATAAACTTGAGGCTGTTTTGTTATACTTACTTTATACTCATAATCATAAATTTGTTTCAATGTTTACCTTATTGTAATTGTTGTTTTTAGTTTACTTTCGTTTTCCTTTATCGTTACGTTAATTTTATATCTGTTTCAGTTTGATTCTCTGCTTCTCCGAAATTTTGAACATGGTACAGAGTATATTATTATCTATACATACACAAAATAAATGTATTTATTATCTTGCTTCAATTGGAATACGTAAGTTAAATAAACGTTTTATATAAAGTGCTCTTATTGACTCTCATATATTTCAGATATACTCGTATATAGCCTTTGAACTCGAATACGAGTATCATTGTGACATACCTACTTTGAGCAACGCGAATATTATTTCTATCGTGGGCACGTTGGTGGCTGTACACTGTACAGGCCAATGCAGGACTTAATTACACTCGCAGGTGAAACTCTTTTGAGGTCTGTTGTATTCTCTCTGGGATAGGGGGGCGCTTTCATAGGTCTTTATCACATCTCTCCATGCTGGTCTGTCTCTGGCTGTTGTTTAGTTACATACTCCTGTTACATACTAGCAAGACCGTTTCCGTCCTCTTTATATTTCAGATAGCTGTATTTGAAACCAATTCATTATTAAATTAAAAATTTATACGTGTTATTATATTTTCGTCTTTTCAATTTCTAATTTAAGCATATAGGAACGTTGTTAACTCAGTTTACACAAAATCGACAGATTGCTGTTTGTGATACCATACAACTAGTATCTTAGTGATGCGAATAATTTCATCCAAACTACAGATGGAATTTGTCTTTATACAATGCATGTATGTGGTAGTATTCTATTGAATTCTGAATGAAACATTTCTATTGAAGAAGATAATGAGGTGCTCCCCTATTTGAGTTAATGCAATCAAATTTCCATCATGGATTCGGCAATCCCCTACCGTCATCTTCTCTTTTCCATTTCCCATTCCTATATTTCTCTATTCATTTCATTATCGCTTGGTTTTGGTTTTAATCCCATCCTTTTTTATTCAGACATTATATCGTTGTTGGTATATCTGTTAGACCACGCTCCGATGCTGAAGTTCAATCAGATTTGTCTGATTAAAGGATTCATAATATATTCCTACGCGAATATCTGGAACACTCTCTTACCGAGAGATACCTATGTAATTGTGATCGAATTTTACAAGCTTTCTATTTTACATACCGTGAATACAATTTGTCTAGATGATTACTTTTTTTATGAATAATCTTCTCAAACAGCTTTTTTTTAGACAATAGGATTTCCTTGATCACCTGAGAGAGTTACGGATTGCCTTCACAACCAGTATACATAGAGTCCCTTGTGCCTCTTCGTTTGAATAAACATTATGCGTTGCTAGTTAAAAGACATTTGTTTTCAGTGCACTCAAAAACAACCACAAGCTTCTATATTTTTTCGTATATATGTCACCAAATTTTGCCCTACTACTGGACTGCATATTTAAATATATCAAACTGAAGAATTTCAATTTTGTAACCAGGAGACATCATAGGTGAAACTACGAGGTATCTGAGTTTGAGAAATTGAGTTGTACTCGTATAGGTACTCGTAAATGTATGTGTTCATAAAGAGACAGAATCCTCTGGAATTTCAAAGTCTAATATAAATTTCATTACTGAAGTAAAGCTATTCACAATAATAAGATAATCAGTGGATTTACATGAATGCCATGTTTTGTCCTGAAATAGTGGATATCTACGTACATACAAAATAGAGCATCTATTTCGGTTATATACTTAAAGCTCGCGACCCAACTATGACGTCACGCTCATTTCCCGCGGCATTAAAATTCAAAATCGCTTGAACGCAATCGCGTGATAAAATTTATATTCTATTATTTCAATCAATACTGTTCTTCCTTCATACTTTGACCTATTATTACATGGACCTAATACATTTGGTATTAATTTAATGTTAACGGGGCATATGCCATTCTTTACGGCTATTTACTCGTCAGCGAGAGATCGCAGCCATCTTGCAAGTTGGAATGGTATTGTGTAAGTAAAAAAATAAAAAATATGAAGCAAAAGGTGCGCATAATATGCAGAAAGTCAAACTGTAATATAAAATTCTCTAAGGGATAAATTATTCCCTAGATTTTAATGCATATTATCAATACAAAAAAAATCTCCGCGGCTTTCGGGAAACGAGTTGTTATCTTTCGGATGAAAGATCACAGGTGTTTTTCACTTTTTTTTGAGAAATATATAAGTACACGATATAGAAAATCTTTTACAATCATTCCCTTGATAAAGTAGATAAAGGTTCAATGTACTTATCTACTTTTACAAAAGCATATTTAGTAATGGTTGTTGAGATTTAAGGTCTCCCGTTTTTAGAAACTTTTGAAATGTCAATATGCCTACTCTTAAGTATTACACTGAACGGTAAAGTTTTAAAGTTCTACTTAAAATGATTAAGAGTTCATGGCGTGTGCAAATTAAGTATAGTCGGCAGCAACAAAGCCTTTTAGTTTAAACCTAGATAAACTTTACTACGTAATTACAGTACAACTAAGGGAGGGATCTAATAATAAAATATAAACAATGTACAATGTGTCAATTATTGATTTTGGAATGGCATTCTTGCTGGCACAATTTTGCCAGCTATGGAATTCGAAACGAAGTAGGAAAATTTGACTGATCATCTTACAAAAAAATGCCATGTGAAAATCTATTACCATGAGGAAATCTTCTATACCTAATTAACCGTCTTTTTTAAGCTTCCTTTTTCCTGTTATGCCGAAATACTTGATTGTCCATTTATGCTACAATTTATTTATCGTATGGCCAACATCACGCCTATATATCAAATAACATTCGTTATGTCAAAGTGTAAAAATAAAAGTTAAAAGCGCAGAGTGAACTGCTTGTCAGAGACTTAAATCTAGATTTCTTATGTATTTATTGCTTCGTCGCTAAGGGTTAGGAAGTCTGATGCATTGCCACTGTACGCTCTGAGTGCATACCCGGTAACTATGTGTTGAATGGTCTGCCTGTCGGCTCCACAATCGCATTCAGGGGACTCTCGCCATCCACACTTGTGGGAAAAATCTGCGCACCTGCCATGACCAGTTCGGATTCTGTTTAGAGCCGACCAGATCCTTCTCGGATACAACGTGACCCTATGGACGAAGTTAGTATACAATTACTATTTAAAGAATACCTATAACCTATAAATATTTAAAGACAGTATGGAGTCTGCGGCTATGTGTTTTGGTTCAGTCAATCCAGCAGTAAACAATCGGACCAAAAGCGTCCTATTTTTTTTTTTAATAAATTATCAACTACAAAGTCATACCTGTATCAATAAATTAAAGTAGAATTGATAAAAAAACGCTTTAATATAAATTATAACATCACTTCTAATAATATTTAGGCTTACCTATTAGCTTCTCTGTAATACCTATAGTGAATAGATTAGATCCTTTTTCCAGTCAGATTTATTACAGATATGTCGAATTAAAGCTTATTTATGGGGGATTCCTCTGACTTCTGTATTGATATATGATCCTCTAGATATTTTAAGTGCATCAAATATGTAAGATATTCAACTGGAAGTGGTCGGCCGAAACATCCTATTAATTTTAATTACCTACCATCAAGCATATTATACTTAGGCATTAGATAACATAGTAATTTAATTGGGTATTGTTTTTATATGAAAAACCCGGGAACAACAAATTATTAGCAGCAATTTCACTGTATGTTGAAGAACACGCTTATGAGTGTGCTCACACTAAATGCTTTAATTTGTTTATACCTAATGCCAGTGGAGTATATAGGGGGGGGGGGCGAGGCCCCCCCCCCGAAATGTTGAACAATTCTTTAAAAAACGTTATTTTAAAACATGAAAGTTACTCAAGTTCATCACTTCACCCATTATTCAAAAAAATTTTGCCTGCGGCGCTATTACAATTTTGTACTGTACGTCTACCTTCAAATTTTTTATGCCTCCACCCCCCCCCAAAGTCAAATATTAGATCCCCCCCCCCCCCGAAATGAGATCCTATATACGCCACTATGCCTAATGCCAATTGGTTTAAACATTGAAGTGAAAAATAGTATTAAATCTGAGTAGAATATTATAAGACATATGCCTTTTCCCCAGCATATGTGTGTTTGTTGCTAATTTAATTTGATATGATTTAATAGTGTCGTACTTATTTGTCTATTTTTAAAAAAATATTATTGTATTGTTACAGGTATGTTGAGGTCGGCTTTCGACAGCAGCGAAAGAGCCAGATCTAAAGAAAGTGAGTCGTCAATATGATTCTTATCGCTGTTGTGTCTTTCATTATTTTATATTATTTTTTATTTAGTACGGGTGTATTTTCACAGTCCTTGTTAATTTCTTCTCTATTCTTCTCGGGTGTACCTCAGCAAGTAGGCCGAAAGCTTGACAACATCGACAACTTACACACGGTATACCTGAGAAGAAAGTATCGACATTTTGTTTCCAAAATACTTGTATTATTTAAGTTGTAGTTTCAGTTATGAATATTCTCTTCCACATTATTATACGTAATCACGAATACCATTCCGCCCTTAACCAACTTTACAAACGTTATTTTATTTTGAAAATATACGATGCGACGTATGCAGAGAAAACTAAAGTTATCTCATTAAAAATGTATTGAATTTTTTTATGGAACACACTCTGTTAATGACTTCTTCTTTTAAAATGTATTCCGTCACCGGAACGCAAAAGCCTTTTTTTACACTTACCAGTTTCTTTTATTCTATTTTTGTATAATAGAATATCTCCTCCGCTCAACGCTCGAAGCGAGAGAATTTTTTGAGATTTACAACTTTTTTCTATTCAATTTCGCTATATTCTTACACCGTTCATTCAATTTGCTTTTTAATGAGAGGGCTTCATATCCGCCTTATTATAATATTTTATTTTCATATTTTTTTTCTTGTTGAATGACGTTCCACACTGCCTTAATTATGATTTAGATACAAATTTAGTAAGAGGGTCCTTGCTACACTACCAAATTACTTTCATGGTACCAATATTTTCCATATTTAGGTATGTTAATTTTTTTAGTATTTAGATTTATTTATTTACCTGTATCTATTTTTTACGATTCTTTGCTTAAAACTGTGAATGGAAGTGTCGGATCGTGAACTTCTCGAGAAGCTGACTAGACTCACAACGAGATCATAGTTCGAGGATCAACGTTTCTATAACATAGTCATAATCAAAAGAATAGACATAAGTTACGTAGAAAAATATTATGCAAGCTCCACAACATATTACGGACATTGATGCACAAAAGCTCTACTACGAACAATGAAACTCTTTGCAGAAAAATTAAATAATATTCTATATTAAATAATATAATATATATAGGCCTTTCTCAAGGCCATGGTACGCAGAGTACCCATAAACTATATGTTGAGTATATTATTCCTGATCATATATATCCTGAGTATATATCTGTTCATACTTAGTTCATAGTCGTACTGTTCATACCATAGCCTCGAACTATTTTCTCCTGTTCTATGAATACCATCGATACCACTTTTTAACATGTTGAACATGCGTTGTATTGTATTGGTAGAAAATAGACGGATTAATTGTAATATGTAATTTTACATTAATTCACTTATGTTGTTAAGGGATTTTTTTTGTATTTACTGGTAAATTCGGAGAACCTTCGCTGGTCTATGAAATAGTGATGTTTGATGATTTCGCATAACGCTCGTAAAAATGCATGTAAAGAAAGGTTGGGTTAATTAAGTAGAACTATGTTTGATTTTATCAATTTGTTGCTGTGTATTGTTTGGCTGTGTACCATTATTGTATTGATATTTTTAACTTTTGGTATTGTAAAATTTTCAAAGGCCTTTTAAGGCCGTAAAAACAATAAATAAATTTATAAAAAATAATTTACTTTGTTAGAACCAGCAAATATGAGGAAGGTTTTTAGCATATTTATACCTATATATAGTGAATTTATTTGGTCATAATTGGTATACCTATGTTACGTGTCGAGAAAATCTTAATAACATTATACGTATTAAATTACCACTACGAAGAATCTATCGAAGGTAATTTTGTTTGCATTTAGCAAGAAGGACGGTTGGTTATCAATATTTATTAATTTGAAGAGGAATAAAAATTGTACAGATTTCTTAAGTAAGAGTACGAGTAATTATTATATTAGGTATACCTATGAGATCGTTCAGTGCCATTGAATTTCATGCGAAACATGGTATTATTATCTAGATTCTAAATATTTAATCTTCTTTCGGTATATTTATCTACCTGCATTTTATTGAAGTTTCATCGAATTAATTTTACGCCCAAGTTATTTTCTTTGAACTCGTAATATTCTTTGAAAATTTATATTAAAACGGAATTTTTTAAGTAGATTTTCGTGGATGCTATATCTCTAGATATTATAATACGCCTAGTACCTTCTCCTAACACACGCCATCAGCCTGAAGTATCTAATCCTAATTGAAAATGTAAATTGTGATAAAGAACCGCAATTTTTCGCCGTAGCTAATAATAATATGATGCCTTATCTGAAATGCGACTTTTTCAGACGCCTATTTACCACTATGTATAGGTATATAAATATACCTACATATAAACTACTTAACTTACCCGAGTCAATTCTATTAAACATGTACTCATTATTCAGCGATTATATCTTTAGGGACTAGTAGCAAGTGTGTTTTCTTTTATAATATAAATTCCGACTCTTAAGTAATATTCCTCTGTACTACGTATGTAGGTTTATATGTACATAGATACTACAAAGTCCTGTTGTACTTTCTCCCAAACTATCGAGATCTAGACTTGAGACATGAACCCCGATTTTCAGCTTTGGAAGAGCTGCACTTACCAATCGAGACAATGTTATAATATGCTGGTAATAAATGAAGAATTAATGTTTCTACCAAATATATTTTGGTCCTTCATTGAAAATTCTGAATGAACGCTAATACACACCGACAATAAAATGGTATTTACGAGCAAATCACATTGAGCAACAAACGAACCTACTTAGCTAATTTTATACGTTGCCAACACTGAGGTTCAAACTCGTCTATCAACCCATTTAGAACTAATTAATATGATATAAATAGGTAAAAACATATTTAAAGTCGTTGCCTTGCAATAAACAGGCACGCCATGCGAGTATAATTTCGTTACTTACTGCATTCGGCATTTATTACAGTGATAAGTGAGGAATTTAGAAATAAACGAAAATTCTTCAGAACTGAATTACCAAAATGTCATGTCGCGACATCCTCCAGGAAAAATTTTATGAATGTGTGTATAAAACATGTATTACTAGTGTAGTGCAATGTATCGACCTCGCGCATTGCAAAATAACCAGGCAACCTACCCTTACATCACAATAAGCATAGTTATGTTTACGTTTAGTTGAACCAAGTTATTTAAAAAACAATGTTTCAAATTTGCAATCATTTGAATCTGTTTTGTATGAAAGTAAAATGCTTATTTGAAATTATTTAATTAACGGTTATATTATTTTTTCATAGAATTCCAATTATACGTTTCCATAGTTTATTTCCCATTTTGTAATGAAGTTGAAAATAATAAAAATAAATATCTGAATTTTTTCATCGTTCGCTCTCGTAAACGAACAACGGCCGTTAATATGGATCGTTATTTTTAACGACTTCTTATCGCGGCAGTGTAGTTATTGCCCTGGAAACCGCGCTTTAAACCGATTTCATTACGCTGTAGGTATACCTTACCTAGACTTACACACTTTTATTTTACTTAATCTACCTTTCTTTAACTAATCATTGGAACATTCCCTTTCCGATATTAAATCCCTTTATTACATTTTCTGATTAAGATTTTACGATAAGTCCTTATAAAATTCCATCCACTTTTCCACCATTTTCTCTAAAAGGGTTGTCAGATTTCCATTAAATTCTTAGACCTAATCTTTGTATCATATTATAATATCCGGTTCCGCCTGAATTATTGTAGTAACTAATAAAAATACTTTATTATTTCTTACAAGTATTCTTTAGTTTACGAGTAATTTCATTTGTCTTATATACACGGTGTAACACAACCGGTGGATCAACCGAAGCAGAATGGTAGAGGACCTCAATACCTATCGATTTAACCCCCATGTATGTTCAGCGATTTTTTGTATTTTTCGAGTTATGAATTTTTTTCGTATTTTTTTGCCAAACCCCGACTTGCAAGACGTTATCGGTCACAGAATAAAAATTTTTTTAATTGCTTTCAAAAACTTGCCAATTTTATAATCTATGTACTCTGCAAATTTCATTGAGCTAGCTTTACGGGATCATAGCTAAAAATGGTTTCAAAGCAGGAAGGGCGGTAGCTCACGAAAAGAAATTTTGATGAATCTCTATACAAAATGTATGAGGAGAATATTTCCCAAAAAAAATCATATATTTATACCTACTATTTTCAAACTCGCATTAGCTCGATTTTTTGATCTTGTAGTTGAAATCTAGTACTCGATTTTTTGATCTTGTAGTTGAAATCTAATGCGAGTTTGAAAATAGTAGGTATAAATTTATGATTTTTTTTGGGAAATATTCTCCTCATACATTTTGTATAGAGATTCATCAAAATTTCTTTTCGTGAGCTACCGCCCTTCCTGCTTTGAAACCATTTTTAGCTATGATCCCGTAAAGCTAGCTCAATGAAATTTGCAGAGTACATAGATTATAAAATTGGCAAGTTTTTGAAAGCAATTAAAAAAAATTTATTCTGTGATTATTTTTTTTAAATCGTCCTCAAACATTTATTAAAATTTTCAATTGTGACTAATTTTGAGATTCAACATTTTTTTATAGCGTTATGGTATCAGATACGTCCATAATTGTTTTTGTATCTGCAAGGCACACTATTTAGTTATTTTAGAAAAAAAAATCAAGTATTTATCTTAATAATTGGCATCTCTGTGACCGATAACGTCTTGCAAGTCGGGGTTTGGCAAAAAAATACGAAAAAAATTCATAACTCGAAAAATACAAAAAATCGCTGAACATACATGGGGGTTAAATCGATAGGTATTGAGGTCCTCTACCATTCTGCTTCGGTTGATTCACCGGTTGTGATTCACCGTGTATACAGATTACAGGGTGATTGGTTCCGCTGTTCAGATATTTTGAGAGGTGATAGAGAGTGTTTTGAAACGTAGATCTGCCAAAGGGATGTCATCCCAATTCTTAAGGGTTGCGGAGTTACACCCTTTTAAAAAAAATCCACCCCCGACATCGACCACCATCACATTTCACTGAATAACTCTGATGCTATGAGTCCAAGATTAATAAAAAAATATTTTTATGACTCGTAATAAAACAAGCTTTTAATTGATATCAAAAATATTTAATAATAATAATAGTAACTTTGCTAAAATTAAACACAAAAACAAAATTTAATTTTTTTTTGTTGAAAGTTTTTTGTTGAAAAAAATTACTTCTTCGCTACTGACTACCTGTTTATTGTAGGTACGTAGTACTAAAGAAGGTATAATTAGTAGCGAAGAAGTAATTTTTTATTGAATATGTAGTTACAAAATCGAAGATTTTGAAAAACTGGCTCAAAATATGGATAGATAATGTTCAGCATTTTTATTCACAAGGGTCTAATGTATTTATTAAAAGAAAAAAAAGTACTAGTTAATTATAGTTTTTATTGAAAAAAAATTAAAACTGTCAAAACTTTCAACAAAAAAAAAATGAAATTTTGTTTTTGTGTTTAATTTTAGCAAAGGTATTATTATTATTATTAAATATTTTTGACAACAATTAAAAGCTTGTTTTATTACGAGACCTAAAAATATTTTTTTATTAATTTTGGACCCATAGCATCAGAGTTATTCAGTGAAATGTGATGGTGGTCGATGTCGGGGGTGGATTTTTTTTAAAAGGGTGTAACTCCGCAACCCTTAACAATTGGGATGACATCCCTTTGGCAGATCTACGTTTTAGAACACCCTCTATCACCTCTCAAAATATCTGAATAGCGGAACCAATCACATACAGGCAGGCTGGTCCTCTTGATGGCGTTTAAAAATATCAAACTATAAGGTATTATAGGTATATCTAAAAAAATCATAATCTTAAAATTAGGACATCATGATTTTCATGGAATGCTTGAATAAAGTTGTAATAACAGTTTAAATTTGTTTAATCTACTTTAATTTAGCTAAGGTACCTCCAAGAACATAAATATATAGCCTCGTTTTACGAATTCTTAGAAAATAATTTTAGATATTAGCTAGTGTTTTTAAAATTAAATTAAACACTCAATAGGATCCAAGTACTCGGCTTGAACCCATTCTCTGGGTATTAGCTCCAGATTACAGCTCGAAATAATTTCCTCATTAACATTTTATTTAATCGGTGAAATAATTTCTTATCCAATCCGTACCACCGTTCTAAGTCTTATTAACGCCCCATTAGCTTCAAGTTACTTCTTCTCCTCCCGTCTCCCCTCGACGATTCTTCCATTACTCTCCATTTATGCGTTCTCTCCTCCTCGAACTCGTAAAGGTTCTCTTCTAAAAGAAATTGTAGTGGCAAAATACAACCTAATACTAATTCTCCTCTTGGAGCTCTCAGGATGTAGGTAAGTGCTATTTTGGAAGTCTCTTGAGCGACTAGTTCAGGTAAACATAATAGGTACTCAGTATTTGTGTTGTATTTCTACCAAATCTTCTCTGTCAACCTATTTATATAGTTTAGGGTTTGTCCCGTTGTCTAATCACTTGGTTCATATTGTATTCTTCATGGTTTTGTAAACAAAACTGAACGGTTGTCTTATTTACTCAAAAAAATTGGCTTGGGCCTGTTCTTCTCAACGGCAACGAAATGTGTCTTATAGTAAATAGTATAGGCACAAAAAAAAAATATTTTGAATTTGATCCTTTAAAGTTTAAAACATAGTGTTAGCTTTTGATCAAAGTGGAACTGTTTTTTTTTTTCAAACTAATAAATGGAAATATGAACATAAATGCTTGTGTAAGATATCATATTGATACTATTTGCGTACTATTGATGTACATACATATTTACTGTGAATAAATATAATAAATAAGTAAATAAATCTTTATTGACCAAAATGATTACAATGATTACAAAAAAAAATAAGACAATCTTGTGTGCCAAAAGGCGGACTTATTGCTAACGCAATATCTTACAGTCAACCCGATGTAATTAATGTATTATTATGTAACCAAATGTATTATTATTATTTCATTTAATTTTTGTAACAAGAGTTAAGGCCCGTCTCTGGAATATTATTTTATAATTTTCAATATTTTCGCTAAGGGGTTCACGTTTTAATTCACGATTTATATTATTCCCCGAAGTCTACTTATAAAATTTAATTATTGCATTTATCAAAACTCTCCAATATAATCTCCCCTACTTTGGTGATTTGCTCCTCTCACGAATAAGCAACCACTCTCTAACAACCTTCAGTTATACAAAGTTTGGCTAATTAAGTTCTGGCCGACCTCCCTACTTCTCATTATAGATACCCACCTACCTTGTCCGACCAAACCTCGACCGAAAAGATCACATTCCGTTTAATATCCCGAGGCGATGGAAAGTTTTGAGACTATATTTTATAAGGAATCCGTATCACCAAGAATTATTATTGATCTTATCTGTTGCCGTTTTATGAAGATGCAAAATTGAGTTACAGCCCCGTTTGTTCAGATCTCGAACGAATGTTCTCCTGTAATTTTGTATTAATAAAACGATAGTGAGGTTAAAGAAGTTTTGATCAAGATTCTTCCCTACTTTTGATAAGTCTTAATTTGAATTCCTTTATCACAATCTTGTAGGTAGGTAGGTACATTGTATAGACAGAATCGCTTCTCCCCTTCCCTTGTCTTGAATTTCATGATTAATGGTAAAATTTTACCGTTTATCGAGTATTTTATTCGTAGTAATTGAGTATCTGATTTGGAGTGCTTATAGAATATAAATTTGTTAAAATATTTACTAACAATGAAAGTTTTTTAACTAAGTATCACCATTACATTACAGCTTTTACCATTTTAGTAAGTATTACTTGCATATTAGTTGGAATGGGTAGGTCCTCAGTACGAATTGGAATACAGTCCGCATTAGAATTCTAGGAAACAAGACATTAACATGTCCAGTTTTGTTATTTGCATATAAAGCCCCATGGGGTAGGTAAGTTTGTTTGTGAGTTACGCAATTATTTATCCACAAAGTTAAATACGATAAAACATACATAGTTAATTTACTCGCACTAATATTATATGGTCTTTAAATTCCTATGTATTCAACTGCAACGTACATAATAATATGTCACTCTGTTTGATTCAACATAAGTAGATACGTTCCCATAAGTTTGAAGACAAATTTTACTGATAATAAAGTTATCTGCGTTAGCTTAGTGTCTCAGGCAGCTGTGAATCTTGTTATCTCGTATAAATATTTAGGTACTAACAAAATGTGTAACTTAACGTAGATTAAATTAAAACAAACTTTTTTTACAATAAACAGAACTTATAACTTAAAATACTTTGCAAACATTGGTATCGTCATAGCATCATCATTTACTACTTCATTCTCGCCACCTGGCTGAGAGTTATGTAAAAGTTGTTTTAAAATGTATCATGTAATACAGTCATGTCAAAGATACGGCCCGCGGGCCGCATCCGGCCCCCGGGCAATATCAATACGGCCCGCGATCGCAATGTATCACAGAAAGAAGAATCATGTTTTTAGACTTCACTCGATTCCTCTACAAATGTACATCTTTTTCTCATCATAATTTTCTAAAATTAGTACGAAAATCCATCAGTTTTATAAAAAAAATTGCCTGCGGCGCTATTTCTTTATTACTTTTTTATAAAAAAACAATTTACAGGCAAAATATTATATACATTTTCAAATAAACAAACTACATCATGACCTTCTTCACTATTTGACTCACAAAAAAAATTCGCCTGCGGCGCTACTCACACGTTTTTTATCCTGTATCAATTTTTAAAATTTTTGCTGTCCCCTATAGCTCCGAGGCTGGCGACGCACATAAATTAAATAAATAAAATGTTGTAATAATTCAGTACATTTTTTTTTTATTTGAATCTGGCCCGCCTAGACATTCTAAATTGAATATATGGCCCTCTGCAAAATTGAGTTTGACACCCCTGATGTAATAGGTAAATCCTATTCTCAATATTTTATTTTCCGTGCCTTCGAGTGTGTGATTTGATTATTACGTATAATAGCTGAGTTACCCGTGCTTCGTAACGGCAAATTCGACAAAACATCCCGGCATACTGTATAGGCTTGGGATTATATTGTATTTCCCTCGATGCTTCCCGACGGCTTGTCCTGGACAAAATATGACTTAAGATCTTAACTTCTTTTCCAACACCCTTTTATATGATACCATACACGACCAGACGCAACGCTTAGAACCCCTCATCATCGTGGCATCTCATAGGAAAAACTTTTTCTGCATAAACCGGCGACGTTAGAACACGGAGTTATTACGAGTATCTCAAATGTTATTCTAAATTTTCGCAGCAATCCATCATAAAATGCGGGAGTGGCGAACACTTACAAAAATCAGACTTTACAGACATGCATAGCTGATTATTGTTTACTTTCTGCGTCTTACGAATATGTTATTAATTTATTATAGATCATATCACACGTCTGCTAATCTGTTTCTAAGACAACCCTTCTCATCATTAAGATTAATAATTTAATTGTTGATTGAACATTATAGTAGATATCTAATAATACAATACGAGTATGTACACTTTGTACACAATCTTCCGTAGAGATTCTCCATGAAATTAAACGCTTCGTTTGAAAGCTTGACATTATAATTCTAATACTAATTAGTAATTATATTTAGGTACTGTACCCTGCACAATAAACATGAATATCTTCTTATCAATATCGTTATTCATTCTTACGTGAAATTTCAAAATTAATTAATAGGTATATTTGTATAATAGATTTCATTACGTGTTTCACATCACTGCATATCTGCGCATAATTCTATCAAATCAAAGTAGAACCTTGCGCTCAACAGCTATATTTCCTTTAAGGCTCCCCACCCAACTATGACGTCACAGTCATTTCCCATGCCATTATGGTTCAAAATCGCTTGAGAAATCGCACGATAGCGAAATCGAAAAATAGCGTTTTTCCTTTTTTTGGAGTTAATTTCGTTTGAATCAAAAAACTATTACGGTTATTCCCTAGATTTGAATGCATATCATCAGTACAAAAAAAATCTTTTCGGGTTTCTGTCTTTCGGAAAAAAGATCAGAGGTATTTTTACAAAAAAAAATGAGAAATCTATAGAAGGCACAAAAAATCCTTTACGGTTATTCCCTAGATAAAGGTTCAATGTATCTACTCTATTTTTTCCAAATTATATTTAATAACGGTTGTCGAGATCTAAGGTCTCCCGTTTTTAGAAATTTTTGGAAATGTCAGTAAGCCTACTCTTAAGAGGAGTGTTAAATCAAAACATTTTATCCATTGAGCAAATTTACAATTAATATAGTTACCCCATTCCACGCAGCAAACGACCAACGATGCCTGCTCACTAAATATTTTCAATATTTTGAAATAACGGAGAGACACTCGAGAAAGGACCGTTGATATGAAATTTAGGTAGAGCACATTTAATTGAAAAGTTTATTGATCCAAATGTTCTACGAAGTTCTATCTTTAGAATTATAATTCTTCTTCTTCTCTTCTTCTCCTGGGCATTATTAATCCCACATGGTGGTGGGGTCTGCCTTTCGGGTCTTTCGCCGCCACTTCGCTCGATCTTGCGCATCTTCCGGTGTCACGTCGCTCTCGCTCATATCCTGCCTCACCACCTCATGCCACCTACGCTTGGGTCTTCCTCGGGACCTCCTACCAGGGAATGGAATTTGGAATTATAATTATTAGGTATTATTTCCCTCTGCCCACGCTTCATATTAAAATGATTTTAATCCAATTAGTCACAAGACTTCATGCTTTCGAATTCTTGCTCCATAACTAGTGATGCACTGACAAATATAATTGCTGTTTCCTTAAGGGATCTGAGTTATATGAAAACAAACTCAAAATATAATTAAGTTAGTTTCCTGATCACTTTGTGTATAAACTATTTTCACTTTATATTAAATGAATGTTCTCGCGTTATTAGTTTGTATAAATTTCTGACGGTTAAAAAAACCCCTCATACTGCTATAGGCATAGTCGTTCTAAGTATCAGAAAATCTCATGACTCCTGAGTTGTCTCCCTAGTCCCTATGTACTTACGAGAAACATCAATGGGCTAAGTAGTTGCCATAAAGTGGAATACATAATCTTTTTTTTCAATGAATCTGGGTTTATTGAAATAAACCCAAATAGATATCTTTCTACAGTTCACAGAAAGCTTAAAAGTTTGTGTTGTGAAGTGGAGTAAGTCGGGGATTGAACCCGCGCCCACTAGATTAACATTCTAGCGCGTTACCAACCAGGCTACCGACCACCTCTAATCTACATGTCTACAGACCACCTCTAATCTACATGTACATTCTGCTTTAGTTTTCATTAAAATTATATTAAAAATAATTATTGTTTCTAAATCACCAAATGCGCCAGCAGTTGTTTGTCTGTGATAAGTCTTTCTAGGTCTACTTTAATACTTGTTACCTAATTTTGCTTCGAGTCTATAATATTATATGCAAAAATCTATGCGGACGTGTGCTTTCCTAAAACGTATGTTTTCAAAATAATTAATGTCCTTACTTACTACATCGTATACATTTTATTGATGTTGAATCTCGTTTCACAGAAAACCTTCATCCATTTCAGATCCTCGAATATTTGTTGTTTTATTACCTTCATGAAATTCTTATTTCCTTAGATGTAAAATCAACTACCCTGTGTTTTTTCCAGTACGTGTTATTTACAAGAAGATACAAATAGTGCAATAACATCAATGAGACTACAAAAAACCAAATGAATATAATATGTATCTCCGTGAGACGATAAAAGATGGTTGTATGTATTTACTTACCTTCTAGTCAATAAACTCCACTCTCCAGCCGTATTATGATCCAAGTTCAGTTCAGTATTATCACGGGTAACCAAATGGCGGACCGCGGTCCGGTTCCGGACCACCGGCATATTTTGTGCAGACCTTGAGAAAACGGTAGATAAAGCATTTAAATAGGGTAGAAGAAATTTAAGAATATCAAATTAAAACAAAATAACATCGCTTTTTCATCATGCAAATAATTATTATGAAAATCCATTAAATCACAATTGTTATTCATTAAATATTTTCTTATTGGAAATAACCCAGAAATTTATCCAGATTAGATACTATTGATAGACAACCAGATTCATCAATTTACCCATTAAAAAAAAAACTCCCCTCCCTTCCACGCTACGCTACTGATTTGGCAATATCATATGCAATCCTCCGGCTAAGACCTTGGTTGCTTGTCAACAACAAGTAAACGGACCGCAACAGTTCAAAAAAACGGACTCGAAATTAAACTTATTGGTGATTCCTGTATTGTAACAATCTCACATCCTGTCTCCTAAGTAAATCCAGTATTAGGATAACCTAAGGACCTAGAGTTATATTGTAATCACAAGATTATTGAAAATAATAATGTAGGTGGGATGACTCAGAAAAGTAGATTTTACATAGATTATTGGAAACTATTGTACTACCAATGTATTAATTGATTTGCCTCTACAACAGTCATTGTTGTTGTAAGTCACAAGAAGGCGAAATCTTCTAAATAAACACTACGGAATATAATGTTTTATACAAAAAAATGAGATACATATATACATTAAACCTACTTCCAGTGCCAAGTTCTAATAAAGAAATCGTCAGAAAATGAATATTTTCGCAATTTTTTGTATTTTTCGCCATGTTCCGTCACGATTTTTTTTGGCAAACCTGGATTCGGATTCAGCATCTCAAAAAACGTATAGAATGAAAGAAATCCCGACTATCCCACAACTTTCCATCGAGGAACTGCTTTGTGTTTTATTTTACTGGATTATATCTAAATAAACACTTCACCCATTCCTTAATATAATATGTTAACATTTTATGTAGGCAGCAGTGGCGAAGGGTGGATTTCTGCAGAAGGGAAGCCGGGGCTAACATTTCTTATTGGATTACGTCAAATTAGACACTATTTTGACAACTATCATTTTGTCCAAAAGGTAACTCGATGGAAATCGTGTTCTTAAGTAGCTTCGCGCCTGGTAGGCAGGCACCTACATAGTTTACAACATTCATCCTACATTTACCTGTAAGTTAAACGGATGAAACAATTTGCATTTGCATGTAACGGATAGTCCCAAAACATAATTTAACCATACCTGCATTATAACTCTGTTTATTTACACATACCTAATTACAGTTGTGTAGTTTACCTGAATGCGATATGAAAATTTAACCGTTTTCTAGTATTTTTAAGGTAAAGCAAGTAATACGTGCTTAGGTACCTAGACCTATAGCTACTTACATATTATTATTTTAATTCATAATGAAATCCAGGTTTTCGATATACGCGAATGTTGTGAGTTTATAGAAGCACATTTACAACTAATTTATTTTGTGTGGACTGATATAACGCTAAATGTGCGTAAATCACGTTTCTTTCACTATTTATCACTCTTCGAGGTAACAAATAGGTAAATGCTACCAAGTGGTAAAGTAGTAATGTTTAAATCCACCATCAGTTCTATATTACTGTGCCAGTGTGCCATTGTAATTCCTAATAACTTACTATGAGGAAATATACGAGTACCTCATAATTTCAATTTATTGTCCATCCCGTGATTGTATCATCTCAGGAGTAGATGTCAAGAGATTCTGAGATGTTGGAACATCTAATTCATTCCTAGTGTCATCTAGATTAAGTCAGTTTTGTCATTTGAAATACGGCAATAGTTTCCTACCTACTACTATTTGAAGATTCTGCACCATCTGTGTCATACAGGAAATCCGTCCCCTAAACTTTTTGGTCCCGAAATGTTCATCCCCTCGATATTGACAAAGTTTAATCTGTCATGAACCTCTCACCTCCATTCAATGAGATATTTTACGACTTGTTCAAGAAACTTGACATACCTCTCACAATTTTCATTAGAATTACTCAAATATTTGACTTTGTCCACAGCTTCTTAATAGATATTCAAGGTTTTTAAAAAATATATTTGTTTATAGTTTGTTTTCTTCTACTCGTTTTCTTTTCAAAAAATCTGTTTTTTTTTCGAATCCTCAGCTTAAATCGAAGATTTATATGAAAATCAAAATCTCGTGAACCGAAAACTAATAAAACTGACCTTGCATATTTTTATTATAATACTAATAATTTCTCACAGCATTAATTTATTGTCATTGTTACCTCTATTACTTCAGAATTTAGCGATAGTCTTCATACAAGAGGAATGTAAATACACAATCAAGTAAGTAGTAATGTGTATAGTACATTGTATGAAGTAAAGGTTGTATGTCTTCCCGCCACCAAGTTATGACAACACCCTAACTAACGCTAACTCCTCCAAGCCTCCGATCACATCAATTCCCCATTCCTTCATTTCCCCAGCCATTTGTTTATTTACCACCTAACAAAACACATGATCAGCATTATTCCAATACGCTCTTTCTCTATTCCGCGCGACCTCCACCCTCTATATTTTTCCTTCTCCCAACACCTCCATTGTACACACCCTTGTACTGATGCCAACACAACACCTTTTCTCCCCAGCCCGGCGTCTTCAGCAATGCGAATCATTGCTCCCTGGGTTGAATTATGTCTTAACAGCCTTCGCAGATCTCAACTATGTATTACAATTACCTAGTATAACCTGTTTATTACCTATCTATGCGTGCAATGTATGTTTACATTGCTATGTGTATTAGGAGTAGGAATTGCTACAATATAACGAGTATTCCTTCAGCTCATATTTATTCAAACGTATTGTTTCAGCGCAATAATAAAATTAAAAAGAAAGTAATTTTCCATGGCAGAATATTGTTTTTTCCTATTTTATATTATCTTGTCGATATTATTATAGTAAAACCCTAGGGTATTTATTAATATTATGTATTTACATATGTCTGAGGTTGCCTTAGGTTAGTAACCAAAATGTACATTCAGAATTCAGATATGTCTAGAAAGATCGACAAGGTCATATATTTACATTGACAAGGTCAGTTATTATGAATTGGTCCCTCCACGGGATGACATTGACTTACGGGAGACATCCTGCATAAATGAAGAGGTGTGTAGCGTGCAGTGTGTGGGAGTAGTATAATTTACTTTATTTATAATCCAGTCTCATTTATCGCGATGCAAGTCTAAGGTGTTTGTATTGTGTACCTGAGTGTGTATTATTACATTACTACTATCTGTACACTGTATCTATATAACTTGACTCAATTTGCCCTTTGGCCCAATGTGTAATTGCAGCCAATCATGACCCATCCACCCACCCCACGCCATTATTACTTATCTTCTCCCTTCCCCAGCGCCTCTCATTACATTGAAGTAGAGAGACCTTTTCAACGAGCGTCATTATCCAACAACACACTGAATATACTTCAACGAAATTTGTCCTTTCTCTTTAATAATACTTGCTACCCAGTATCCCCCCGTACCTACACGATGACGTTTCAAAAAAAATTACAACATTTTTCTTCCAGTTCTATGAACAAAGACTTTTCCCTGATGTACCTGTAGAGACTACATTTTGAATTTTATCGATTGTATACCGTTCTTCTTTTACGTGGAAAAATTCAATAATTAAGTATTTTGAATATATTAATTCTTCAAATTTCCACTTCAATCAAAATATGTAGATAAATATCACAATTATGTACTTATTATAATGCGACTTAACAACCCGCACTGCAAGCGTGGCGAAATAACGCCAATAGACCTCAAAAAATGCCGCATTTTAAAATAAGATTAGAACCCAAGATACAGCGAAGGAGATGAAGGAGGCCTTCGTCCAGGAGTGGACGAGAGTGGGCTGATAAGAAGAAAAATACTATAATTATTGCTGGTTTCGCTAAGAATTTAACAAAATATCTTATTTGGAAAATTATTATTTCCCAGGCTTTTCTATTGATTTTTGTTCCATTTTTACCTACACCATACAATGGAAAACGAAATTACTTAATTTTGATTTAATTGGGATTTCATAAAAACTTAAATCGTATTGCCGTTTTTTTGTGTATCTATAATTAATTGACAAGATTATTGTGATACGTAAAATTCGGATTAATGTTAAAAATAGCTGTGTAAGTTTAAAATAGGCGTATTTTATAACTTGAAGTCGATTACCAAGTATAAGTATTTGAAATTTTACACAACATTCAAAGTGGTGATGTCCTTGTTAATATGTATAGGAAAATTGCAAGTGAAGTAACTCAGTACTTATTATATTTATAAAATATACACCTACATATTTTGGCCTAATGAAGTACAACTAGTTATATTTTTCATTATAAATGTAATAATCTCAATTCGCAAAAAGGTCATTTTTTAGAAATTCAATTACAAGGAATTTTTAATAAACTTTTACAATGAACAACACAATTTTGTGTCTCGCAATTTATTCACAAATAATAAAAATCTGTATACCTTGTATCCGATGAATGCCATAGTTAAGGCCCTATATGCTGTCAGGGGGCTTCGGCGCCCTGAATTTTATTCAGCCAATACTAAGGGAATCGTCTTGAAACTGAAAACAGTCATAGATGAAAGTATGGACTACAGATCGGCTGTTCTATAATTACAGGATTTGGAAATTCCTTGAATAAAAAAATATTCCTAAAGTACCCCTAAAATTTACGGGATCTGAAGATTTTCCAATCAGTTTTTCAGATATAAAAGTATAATTTAGCCAAAATATCTATATCTATCTATCTATACCCTCACGCCACGTCCCTTGCGGGGTAGGCAGAGAGGACAGAGCGCCAGACATCCCTATCCTTACACACACTCTTAGCTTCCGTAACACTCATACAGTTTGCCATACACGCTCTCCGATTCCTTTTACTCCAAAATACTGATAATTATAATCTTAACAAATCGGCTGTTTAAGATTTTTCAATTTCTTCCCAGGTTTCTTTTAAAAAGGTATAATTCACTTTGTCGCTTACGTTATTCTTTCTGAGCACTAAAATTCTCATACAAAATTTGAAAAAGTTGAAGCAAAAATAGAACGATTTTTGCTCAGTGCATGTAAGCCCTTAACTACACAATACATTGTACATGTTATTTACGTTTACCTGTTTATATTTATTTTCTATATTACCCTGAAAGCAATCTGAAATAGCTTCATCCTCCGATTCATCTCATCGCCTTCATTATAATCTCATCCTCCTTTTGAATTGTATCAGGAATGTAGGTATGAAGAAGTTAATTCGTCTTTACAGCTCTCAAGGGATACTATCTGATTCCACATTCCCTCACTTCCCGGAATGTAATACAAAATTAAATGGTTCAATATATGCTCGTTAACAATACGCCCTTGTGTGTATGCAGCTTATTACTTCGATATGTTTGTTATGATAAATATAACTTACGAATGTCTTTGTGCAACATTCTACCCGAATAACCAATAAGTAATAAGTCTATCTATATCTATCTATAGAGCTATACCCTCACGTAACGTCCCTTGCAGCGTAGGCAGAGAGGACAGAGCGCCAGACAGCCCTATCCTTACACACACTCCTATCTTTCGTCACATTCATGCAATTTGTCATACACGCTCTCCGATTCCTTTTTCTCAAAACGCGTCCATCCTTGAGGATCTGGTCGACATGATCGGACCAGATCCTCAAGGTCAGTCTCGGGCGGCCGAGCTTCCTCACCCCTCTTCGCTCACTCAAATATATCTTTTTTGTCATCATTCATTCTCTCAACATGCCCAAACCATCTTAGTTTGTTTGCTTTCATTCTTGTCACAACACCGGTCTTACAGTCACTCATTTCCCTAATAACCTCATTCTTATTCTTTCCGAAGTAATAAGTAAGGCTTTAAAAATACGTATTGTTAATTTACTTTATTACTGTAGGTATGTACATGGGCGTCGCCAGCCTCGAAGCTAGGGGGGGGGGGGGCAAAAAAAATCAATATAGCATGGAAAAAGAGTGAATAGCGCCGCAGCCGAATTTTTTTGTGAGGAATAGTAAAGAAGGTCATGATGTGCATTGGTTTACTTGAAAATGTACTCGTACATAATACTTTGCCCCATAATACGCATGAAAAATATATTTTATAAAAAAGTAATAAAAAATAGCGTCGCAGGCAATTTTTTTAATAAAACCTTTATTTTGATATATATAAATGAACATTTATGATATAATGAGAAAACTTGTGGTAATAATGTGATTTTTGTGAAGTTTTCTCATTTAGTATGAAAAAATATATGCCTATTCCAATCTCTAGGGGGTGGCTGCCCATGGGTAAGTATAATCAGTGAACGATGTTTCATGTTTATCGTTTTTGAGATATTCATTCATGTTGCTATGAATGAGTGTAATTCAGAGATTTTTTTGTAGTGAGGCGGAATCCAAACGTAAGTTGCAACTCTCATGACCTAAGGAAGTACTTACTTACTTTACGTGTCCGGGTGGGTCATACCCTGCCACTGCAATATGCGGCGACATACCCGACCACTCCAATATGCGGCGACATACCCGACCACTCCAATATGCGGCGACATACATTGCCAAGGAAGTAATGAGTAGTGATATTAAAATTTAAACGAATGTATGTAATTATATAGGAGGATAACCAGAGATTCTGGAAGATATAAGAGCACATTAAATTCGTATGTTATGAAATGTTCACTTAAAGAAAAAATAACAAATTAAATGACGATATCATCCCACAAAAGCTTTGGACTTTAATTCAAATTTGATAAATTGAAATCATTATTTGTCAGACATAATTAATGTTACAATAAATAATCATGTAATTAAATTTTATTTACTGAGCTTTTTGTGTCCTATTGTTCCTCAGATATGTATATGATGTATATTATATTTAGTTACCAATTAATAATTGCTTCATGATAAACCTAATTATAATTGGAAATATTACTTGAATTTAATTAAAAACCTTACAATTTGACAAGACTCAATGTCTCAATAGTGTGGACTTAACTCAAGTGTATTGATGATCTGATCAAACATTTTGATTAATATTCAGACTAGCTTATAGAAATATCCTCCTGTAGTAATTATGTTAATTTATTTCAAGATATCTCAACTACTAAATCAGTTTCTGTTCTCTACCAACAAATAATTGCGATAGCTACCTACATACAATATACATGCCTACGTAGATGTTTAATGTTACACTAGGAACTGGAAAACGTATTTACTAACGTAATTTTCAGTTGCGTGCTTTTTTCTTTTACCTTAAGATATGCTTTTATTTTTTACGTGTGTGAGTACGTTACATTATTATTCGTACATTATTCATATTAAAACACGCATACTTAACGCAAAACAAATCTTATATAGCTCTAACTAACAACTAATGTGGATTACTTGAGTTGATATGTTAGGTATTTCATTCGTGTGTTTGTGTGGATTTACGTTAATAACAATATTCAACATAAAAACGAATATTGTGCACATCTGTATATTTCCATTATTTATTCAGATCCCACAACGCTATACTGTGATATACGTAGCTTCGCTACCGTATATTCTCGCTACATTAAAAATACTCACACTATTAAGTTTTGCTGGGAGTTAAAAAGCTTTCATTTAAGTTTGAAGTTCGTCTGTGTACTCAGTAGGTACTGTATGTTATGATATTCAACTTTTTCTCAACTCGAACAGTTATAATTATTATTATTGGTAATATATGCATAGATAAACTAATTGTTATAAGTTCTTATGTTTTGTTCCTCTCCAAAGCACGAGCTCTGCTCAATTTTGGAGAGTAGTTTTTTGTGTTATATTGAGTTGTAGTTTCATTTGTTTTTCTTTACAATTTGTAATTTTATACCCAATAAAAAAATTTGAATTTGAATATTAAATTCTACTCGAATAAGTTTTAGTAACAAACCTAAAACCCCTAATTGATCATTTTTCATTTAACTTGTATTATTGTTGATTTTCATCATATCGTATTATACTCGTAATATAAATCTGTCTACCCATTCTATTATTTCATTCTGTGGAATACGCAACAAACTTCTTCTACATTATATCTATACTTGGACGCTTTTTCATTCTTATCAATTAGGTAGCAACCACGCGCTTATAATTCTATTCATTAATAGTTTAGCCCAGGAAATTTAGCTTTGTAGCGTAGATAATTGTCGGAAAGCTGGAAACTATTTTAATCTCTTCATTAACAAGCAAAGAAGGTTTCTTGAAGTTTGCACCAATTTTCCGCTTGTGCTAAGTACAGGGTGTCCCAAAAACAAAAAAAAAGTTGAACTTTTTTCAGTTTTTCATTAATAACTCCTAAAGGAAGCATTCTAGACAAATTGTGTTCTCCTATGAATTAAAGTAAATGAAATTCTTCGTCTACTGAGCATAAATACTACTCTCTACTTTGAAAATTAACTGAGAAACAGCGATTTAAAATTGTAATGTTTTTCTCAACATATGACAAATTTCTTAATTTTCTTGAATCGTTGTTGAATATCTTCTAATCCAAGCTACTTACAGCAAATTTTAGTACATATGATTCAATGGCCGGTTATTTTTCTATAAAATGGCATTAAAATTTTTCCTGTATATTAAATTGTTTAGGATGTAGAGGTATTTAAAGAGAGACGAGTGAAATAGAGAAATTTATTAAATGATAGATTACAATATGTGAAAGGTAAGGAAGACTTAATTTTGCGGCTCTCTCTTATTAACGTACATTTTTTTTAGTTAAAAACCTAAATTTCGCTATTGATACGCCACTGTGTAACAACTTATATCGAGAAGACTATTTTTTTTACCTTCATCAGTTTTATTAATATAACTCCTGAACGGTTGATGTTAGCGAAAAAATATTTTCTCATAATTTATCTAAAACTATTTCACTATAACTTGATTCCAAAATTAACTCTGTAACTTAAATAATAACTGAGTTACAGTGTTTGAAAAAAAGCATTACTAAAAAAATTAAATTGCCTCGGCTATTTTTGTTGAATAACTCCTGAACCGTGATATAGTGAAAACGTTCAAGAGATTTAAATTTAAGGTAAATATATTTTCTGTAACACAAGCGTAATAAAACAACTTTAAAAGTTATAGTAAGAAAGTTATGGATGATCAAAGTCAATATTTTGTGTAACCATTCGACGTTTTCTTATGAATTATATTTGCCTAGTAAGCACCTCCGAGCCGGTGTAGTATGAAAATAAAGTACCTGCTCGCCATATAGTATGAAATATATCTAAACAAGCGTCGAATGGCTACACAAAATATTGACTTTGATCATCCATAACTTTCTTACTATAACTTTTAAAGTTATTTTATTACGCTTGTCTTATAGAAAATTTATTTACCTTATATTTAAATCTCTTGAACTTTTTCTCTATATCACGGTTCAGGAGTTATTCAACAAAAATAGCCGAGGCTATTTAATTTTTTTAGTAATGCTTTTTTTCAAACACTGTAACTCAGTTATTATTTAAGTTACAGAGTTAATTTTGAAATAAAGTTATAGTAAATTAATTTTAGTTATATCTTGAGTAAAATATCTTTTCCCTAACATCAACCGTTCAGGAGTTATATTAGTAAAACTGATGAAGGTAAAAAAAATAGTCTTTTCGATATAAGTTGTTACACAGTGGCGTATCAATAGCGAAATTTAGGTTTTTAACTAAAAAAAAATGTACGTTAATAAGAGAGAGCCGCAAAATTAAGTCTTCCTTACCTTTCACATATTGTAATCTATCATTTAATAAATTTCTCTATTTCACTCGTCTCTCTTTAAATACCTCTACATCCTAAACAATTTAATATAGAGGTAAAAATTTAATGCCAGTTTATAGAGAATTAACCGGCCATTGAATCATATGTACTAAAATTTGCTGTAAGTAGCTTGGATTAGAAGATATTCAACAACGATTCAAGAAAAATAAGAAAATTGTCATATGTTGAGAAAAAGATTACAATTTTAAACCGCTGTTTCTCAGTTATTTTTTAAAGTAGAGAGTAGTATTTATGCTCAGTAGACGAAGAATTTTATTTACTTTAATTCATAGGAGAACACAATTTGTCTAGAATGCTTCCTTTAGGAGTTATTAATGAAAAACTGAAAAAAGTTCAACTTTTTTTTTGTTTTTGGGACACCCTGTACTTAGCGCAAGCGTAAAATTGGTGCAAACTTCAGGAAACCTTCTTTGCTTGTTAATGAAGAGATTAAAACAGTTTCCAGCTTTCCGACAATTATCTACGCTATACCCCCTTTTTTAACGTTAAAACACCGGTCTAGTTATCGAACCCCTGAAAGGCAAGTCTTTTACAATTTGATCTATATGTTTTTTTCTTCTTATAAATAGTCAAGTTATTATTGTTATCGTTGAGAGTATGCATACCGACATTTCAAAAATTTCTAATAACGGGAGACCTTATATCTCGACAACCATTACTTAATATGCTTTGGAACAAAATTTTTCTAATTGCATGCTGATCTTTCCATGTATTATATTATTCACTGTTGTTCTTGTACGCATATCAAATATATATATATTGGTAATTTTTGAGCCTTTACTGGTCCACTTGTTGTTAATGTTGTACTGTATATGATTTTTGTAAGACTGTGCTCTAGAAAATAAAATAAAATAAAAATAGAGTAGATGCATTGAACATTTATCTAGGGAATAACCGTAAAAGATTTTTTATATCTTGTATAGATTTCTCACAAAAAAATATATTCAAAACACCTCTGATCTTTTTTCCGAAAGACGGAAACTCGTTTCCCGAAAGTCGCGGAGTTATTTTTTTTGTACTGATAATATGCATTAAAATCTAGGGAATAACCGTAAAAGTTTTTTGATAGACGCAAAATTAACCCCAAAAAATGGAAAAAACGCTATTTTTACCATTTTATCATGCGATTGTTCACGCGATTTTGAACCTTAATGCCGTGGGAAATGACTGTGACATAATTCCTGGTGCCAAGACCTTAATAATTATATTTTTGCGCTTTATGTAGTTCATTCATGTTTCTTGTAAGAAAATATTTATCCCTTCACGGTACCACCGTAGCTCGTGAAAATAACGACAAAAAGTTTCTGATACAAATCATAGTAAGTGGTATATATTGTTCTTTGTTTGAAACAACAGTAGTGAAATTGAAATACCTCAATATTATTCTACACTCTACAACTTGGTTCACTTCCTTCGTTTCTCATTGTCGGTGGCTCATTTCGCTGTTAAAACATAAATATTAAATTGGTAATATTCTTTCTCTATAGTACTTTGTATATTTTGTTAAATTGTGTATATTTATACTTTACTAGTAATAAAAAGTTTTCTTTGGTTTGTTGATTTTCATTAATTATTGCTAACTTAGTTTCTGGTGTATTTCGTACCTATACATGAAGATATTCCAATTAGGTTTTGTTCAGTAATAAAAGCACTAACTATCAAATCTGAAACCCAGTTCAAAAAGTGACGATATAATCTCACAAACGCGCGCCGATGTATTCTTATTACCTATTAAGAGTATGCATACCGACATTTCAAAAATTTCTAAAAACGGGAGACCTTTCGGCAACCGTTACTAAATATGCTTTGAAACAAAATAGGATAGATGCATTGAACATGTATTTAGGGAATAACCGTAAAAGATTTTTTATATTTGTATAGATTTCTCAAAAAAAAATATATTTAAAAACACCTCTGATCTTTTTTTCCGAAAGATGGAAACTCGCTTCCCGAAGGTCACGGATTATTTTTTTTTTATTTGTACTGATAATATGCATAAAAACCTAGGGAATCACCGTAAAAGTTTTTTGATAGACGCAAAATTAATCCCAAAAAATGGAAAAAACGCAATTTTTACCATTTTATCATGCGATTTTTCACGCGATTTTGAACCTCATTGCCGTGGGGAATGACTGTGACGTCATTCCTGGTGCCAAGCCCTTAACATTGAGTGTGGAGATACCTAAGCAATTTTTGTTGTGCACGTGTAACTCCCGATTTTCCAACATTCTACGATTCTTTCATAACTTTTGCAGCTAACACAAATTGTATCAATGTGATTAGACGTATTACGTGTATTGCTGGTGCAACTACTAGGTAGACACTATACCTACCAACATTATATATTCCAATATAGTAATATGTCGTGTGTATAAAATATTTATATACTTACCTTATCTTATTACAACTATTTTCACTGTCTCAGTAATTACCCAGTAATTGTTTTACTTGACTTTTAAAATTGTGTTGTCGTAGAAGTATACGTTAGCCAACATAACAAGTGTTCTATATTAATAATTCACAATTCTTATACTCGTGTGTATTTTATCATGCAAAATACTCGGCATAATATTATTTTCCACACTACTTTAATGTTCTACCTTCATTTTCTATGCACATGTCCATACAATCGCATCATAATAACACCATAGACACCCTTTGTGCCTTAGGCGTGTACAATATTATTAAGAGTACGCATACTTAGATTTAAAAAAAAATATAAAAGGCAGACCTAAGATCTCGACAACCGTTACTAAATACTAAATATGCTTTGGAAGAAATAGAGTAGATACAACGAACCTTTATCTAGGGAATAACCGTAAAAGATTTTTTATCTCGTATAGATTTCTTTAAAAAAATGTGAAAAACACCTCTCATCTCTTTTCCGAAAGACAGAAACTCGTTTCCCGAAAGTCGCGGAGAAAAGCATTTTTTTGTACTGATAATATGCATTAAAATCCAGGCAATAACCGTAAAAACTTTTTTATTAAACCGAAATTAACCCCAAAAAATGAAATAAACGCTATATTTACCATTTCATCATGCGATTGTTTTTGAAATTACCGTGACGTCATAGTTGGGTCGGGAGCCTTAATATTCCATGTCAGTACCTATAATGCCTTCAGTACGACGTCCTTATAATCTCACAGAATAGGCGTGAACGTCTTTATAAAACGTTTCGCATCGAATATTCCACATCACATAGGTTTCTACTAATAATAATTCTTTATTACCTACTTATTGAATTTGTAAGTACCTAGTTGTTTTAATGACAAATGAAAACAATTTTAATTATTCTTACCTGTACCTATCTATATCATAATTAAAGATGTTAACCATAATAACATCCTCCCGCAATGCCAACTTTTGGTTGGTTCGTATGAATGTACTAACGGTAAATACCAATATTTTTTAATATTTAATACGTACAGCTCCACTCTTATTACAGGTTTAATAATGTATGTATAGTATATCTATATACTCTATGTATATTATACATGTCCATCTGTTTTCCATAGTAGAAGTCCAAGTCCAACACGACAACAGAATATATCTACTTAAAGCTATCGTGCTTATACTATAGTAGGTATGTATTGTATTAGGTATCCGATTGAAAGTGTGCGTCAAGACTTAACAATAAACCAATATATTCAGGTTTCTTCTACATTAGAGTTTCAGTAAAGGCTACAAAACCATCGATATTCGATCGTTCTTACGAGTAAGTGAGATTATCAAGTGTAAATCAGTATATGCACGATTGCAAGGAACTACTTCGTATTACAATAAATCCTCATTTTATCCTAATGTCCATATCTTCGTTGTCGGTTCTTCGGGTTTCATTGCTATACGCAGTGAGGAAACCCGAAGAACTAACAACGAAGATATGGATTCATCACGCTGTGAAAGCCTACAAGATTATTTATTCTAAATATGTTGTGCTTTGGGAACATCCAACAATCTGTTGGAGAGTGATCGGTGCGCAGAACACATAATACTCTCTCACAGTCGGTGCCTATGAGCGGTTGGGTCTTATTTGGAACCGAGCTAGCACACGTTAGGATACCAGCGCACGTTTACTTGCAAATGTTAACAATCACAGTATTTTAAACAACCCGCGGCACAACAGTTCAAAGGGATTCGAGCATTGGGAATAGATATGAATAAATAACTCTTCATCACTGCATTTATAATATAGTCAGACCAGTAATAATTAGTTTATCGCAATAAGTCGCGAGGTCAAAGGTAAAACATTGAAAGCGTATTTTTTGAATTCAAAGTAATGAAACTATACTACAAGTATCA
Source organism: Ceraclea dissimilis (assembly GCA_963576895.1). NCBI lineage: Eukaryota > Metazoa > Arthropoda > Insecta > Trichoptera > Leptoceridae > Ceraclea > Ceraclea dissimilis. The sequence goes on from OY756360.1 coordinate 7,270,342, forward strand.
TCAGTACCATATTGCCATGACTCACTTTATTAACAAATACTTTGAGGCGTATTTTCGATAGAAGTGTGATTAAATTTCCCATTGCTGACGGGAATAATTTCCAATATGACATTTTTTCATTTTTTTGAACTCCAAAATCGATTACCTACTCCAATCTCAATTACTTACATATTTTTATAGAATAATCTGATTCGATGTGAAATGTAGTTCTTCCTATAGGTAAATCTGTTTCCTACTACGTGTCTCTAATACACTCCTTTCTTATTAGAAAATACGTAGACCTACACTAGACGTACCTCGCCACGGTTGCTAGCTCCAATAATGTATAGTAATAAGGTTTTCATTGTTATTTAACTAACAATGCCCATACAATACACTTTTTTATCCTTTCAAAAGTAAGTAATTTATTAAAATGGCTTTAACCCTTTTTAAAATACATTCATGATAGTATACAATACTTACGTACATACGTGTATGCATGTGTAAACAAACGCACGTCCTTAGTTTATTCGAAACATATAATATGAAACCTTCTCCCTACCATCTTTATTATAGAGAATCGTTTTACGTAGAATACTATTGCAATCACGATCATAGTTTTATAAAACTAATCCATTAATCATTCACTCGTTCCCTCATCAATATAGATTAGTATCCGTATTATATTGTTTTACCTCGTATCTATTCGTTTAGTAGGAGTAGGAATTATTATAAACTTTTTCTAATAATGTTAATTTAGGTACCTAAATCAAATAATAGAGAATTGCATTTTTTTATTATATTTTATATTTAATATAATTTAATTTTATACTATATTAATTTTTTTTATAAATACATTATTTTCTCAGTAGTGTATGGATGTTTTCACGGTGATCCATGATAATATGTAGAGTTTTTTCGGGTTGTACCTATCGTGTGTATCAGGCGCGAAGCTACCTAAGAACACGATTCCCATCGAGTTACCTTTTAGAAAAATGATAGGTATAATAGTATCCAATCTGACGTTATCCCATAAGAAATGTTAACCCCGGCTTCCCTTCTGCAGAAATCCACCCTTCGCCACTGGTGTGTATACACTAGCGGATCCAGGAGAGGGGCTAGGGGGCTGAAGCCCCCCCAAAACCATGAGTGACAGTACTTTATATACAACAAATCTAGGGGTTTCGGCCCCTTAGCCCCCCCCCCAAAACGTTGAGTGACAGTACTTTTTACTATGTGACGACATTCAGCCCCCCCCAAAATTGAATCCTGGATCCGCCACAGTGTGTATAGAAACAAGATGTTCCGACCGACGCGTCGGTTCGGGGAACCTACTGCCGCCTCGTGTACCCGGCAGTAAGCGTTTTATTAAAGTAGGTGTCGGGAAACTTTTAGAAAAATACGTTAGATACATGTTGCTTGCAAGAAAAAACCGAAAACAGGCAGAATCAAACTCTCCTACCATTCCAACTTGTGTTATTATTGTATCTACCAACATACTCGCTATAGATATTTCATTTGTGGTGAATATTTCCCTCATATATCTGTATTATGAGTCTTCTACGTGTATAATTATTTATATTTCCCAATATGCGAGTACTAACTACCTACACAACACACGTAGATATTATATGTACTTCCTTATCGTAATGCCTCGTGTTGTATGTACGAGTAGTAGAAGGTCGATGAGTGTTCCTTTATTTCCAACCCTGCATTGAAACATAACAGCTTACCCATTTCTGTCTCATAGATATAAGATCCTTCCCCCTATTACTATCCTTTGGGATCTTCTTATCTCTCCCACCTCGACACTTTTGTTTTCCTGTGGATGTATCTTCCTATCTATTAGTTCAACATCATATTTCTAGGCTGTTTGTGATCTTTGATCCAACCAATTCTTCAAAATATATCTCGACGCTCGCTCTTCAAATAATTTTATATTTATGAGTACATTTTTTATCTATGTTCTCGTATCCACGGGTACATAATATCTATGTAGTATATGATATTCTATACTAAGTAGGAATTTTAGAATTTTCCTATCTATGTTTTGTGTGCAACCGGAAATAATTTTGAATGTTATCTTCATATGTCTGTATTTTTTTTAATAAAACGATTTCATAATAACGTAAATTAATCATTCTGTGGGTGTAATACACGCAGTAAAACATGGGGTCCTATATAATACAATGTTGTTGCCATTTCTGAATGAATGCGCACAATATTACCTCATCCGAAAATCTTTTTTTAAGACGACAGACGAATGCATCAATCAAACTAAGCTTCCAAACATAATCGCGACTAGACAGGTCACAGGTTTATCTGTTTATACGAGGGTGCCAAGTACAATATCATCCCTTAGGTACTACATTTGCCTGAAGCGAGGCACTACACCAATATAAATGTCAAAACATTCAGACTCGTCTTGCCTGAAGGCTTTGCGTACCATCCCCTCATAAACCCAGTTGAATGAGGATCAATGTACGACATGTTTTGATCTACTGCGGCAGTTTTGGTTAAAGAATCAGACAATCTTATAGACAATTTGATGTGGGTGTATGTTACGTACGTACATTACTTTTGTTTTGTAAGTTATTGTATTTAAATATAATATTGTAATGTAAGTGATCTCCATGATCTTATATTGATAAATAAACAAATTTACATCTATATAATACTGTAACACAGGGTGAACTGAAGGTCAATCTTATAACTTACCTCGAATCCCCATTATTATAAATTTTGTAAAAAGGTACCTTAGATTATGCGTGAGCTTAGTCCACTGTACTTGCATGTTTTTATTTTATTTTTTTACGAATAATTTTCGTATCTACCTCCTTACGTTTTTTTTTTGTAATCAGGCAATTCGCTTAAGCTATGGATGATTTGTGCTAGAATAGAAAATAATATTATTTTATCTAAAAATATCAAATGAAGTGAGAGAAAGTTTAGAATCTTTTGCCTGTTGAAAGTTTCCGTCCGTATCAGCTGAAGTAAAAGTGAGCGTATCAAGTTGAATAGGGCTTAATGCACTTCCGTTGTAGGGAGAAGGGCTGAGTTATCTTTATAAACATAATGATATTAGATATTATTATGGATTCCAATGTCACACGCATACATTTTGATAAAACACATTTGTAGGGAGTGCTTGAAGGAAAGAAGACGTGCTTTGAAAGTGTAACAGTTTACCCAATGAATAATATACGTGGCTCGTAATATTGTACCACCTAGTAGATTGTTTCTTTTTTTTACAATTTTTGAGTAATTTATTTTATTTCTACTACTCGTAATTAAATCAAAACCTCAGCGGTAACAACAAACATGAATCAGACATAATAGTAGGTAATCTATAGACACTTTTCCTAATATCTGACGTACGCAATCCAGATATGATCTTTGTACTATTGTCTCTATTTTTATTCCAAACGTTGTTGGCAAATCTTTTTGTTGTTTTTTTTTTGTGTTTGCCTTATTTTCATTTTGTGGGTATTGCATGGTTCTCAATCTTAATCAAGGTATATTGAACGACGCCTATGTATTGTTTGCTGTACATAAGCATGGGAACATACAACCTGTTACCTACATATCTATATTATGATTTTTCACCAATTTCCCCCCTAGCTCCCCGCAGAGTCGAGTTCCTTTGGCAAATTTTCTTTTTATCATTTACAACGCGGCAATGTGAATAATGAACGGACGTACATCAATGTCACTGGCCCCCACCAAAAAAATGTACCTGTTTTTACGCCACAACGGATTTAATCGCGACAGAAGATTCCAGCATTATAAAAGAACAATATTTTAGCTTGCTGGTACCTACCTAATACCTACAATCTACATCTACCCACGTAGTACATGATGTTTATTGTATACCTACTTTTTTCGGGTCAACTGCCCTTACTTACATTTTTACTCTTTTTATCTATAATAACAAACGAAAGTGACATACTCACTCATCAACGCAGAGCCCAAACGGCTAATCCTAGAGAATTCAAATTTTTATAAAAAAAACAGATAGATTTTACTACAAAACCTTCCACTAAGGAGGGATTTCTGAGAATTCCGCCCCTAAGGGGGTGAAAAATAGGATTGAAAGTTTTTTTTAGTGCATACGATTATCTCGCAGACGTAGTACGAACTTGAGATTTTGCACATAGATTCTCCCATCAAAATTAGTAATGGGGAGTCTGGCCGTTTTTCCATTTTTTAAGGGATAAAAATAGGTTTAAAGAAAAGGGATGTTTTTTAAGTTTCACTTAATAAGGTGAAAATTAATTTTATAGAAATTTCCAGAAAAACCGTTTCATTAAAAAGGATGAAATTTTTTTTATTCCATTCTCAAAAAAGTCAAGTATTAAGGCTATAGAGGTGAGGGTAGTTTGTTTTTTAAGAACGATTTCACAGTAACCAATAAAGCTACCCGGGCAACGCTAGGAAACACAGCTAGTCTTTAATAATTTTGATCTAGATCGACATGACTATAATTATTTTTAAGTATATATGAGTACATTTGGTTTACACCTACTTCAATATAAACAAATTACGCTTTTATAATGTGATATAAATAAATAATAATGGTATAAAATACAATGAGTAAATGATGGTTTTAATATTATACATAAATATTATTCATACGCAAATACTTTTCAAATTAAACATTGATATATTTATTTAGGTACCTACACATGTTTCTGAGAGCTGCTTATAAATTTCCTTTGAGAAGTTTTCCTATTAGGTACTCTGTTCAAAAATACATTTACTTATACCTTATATCGTCAATCATATTTCCTTTTTTTCAGACATCGTTTTATCGAACACCTACGTACATAATATTGTAATATACCATTTCCTCAACAAAAATAATTGCAACTATAAATCAAAATGACATGCATCACCCTTCCCCTTCATCCCTTCATCATTCACAAGGGGTTCATTGTTTTTTTTCCTTGTCCCTCGCAAAAAGTGGGGAAGTAATGTGTTTTTTTTTTGTTTTCGTTTAATCCCTAAAATAAAAATTGTGCAAATTTGTGCAAGACAATTAGAATGGAACGGGAAGGCTACAATTTTATTATTTGTCAAGATTATTTCGAGGTATTTTCAAGGATTACACGTAGAATGGGGAGCTGCTTCTCTGTTAAATAATTTTAAAATATTTTTAATACCTGTACTTTGTAAAATGTCTCACCTATTATCACTAAAATAAACAAATATTAAACAGTTATTTTAATTTGATTACATGATTAGGTACCTCTCGTTGATTTTTTATGTGTTTGATTATTTCTTTGGATTCTTAGGATTCGTTTCTAATTTGGAAGAGGATCTAATTTTGTATACCTACTACTGATATATTTACTTTCATGTGACTTGGTACCTACTTAGAATGAATATTATGTAGATGCCTAAGGTAGGGTACCTTATCCTCCTAGCATGTACATAAATGTTTCTATATTCCTACTGTAAGTTTGCCTCCCACGATGATCGATTCCGTTTAAATAAAACTGAGATACCGATCATTGGTCCACTAAGAGCGTTCACTGTTCACCCTTCGTATGTAATATTTTTTTATTTTATTTTCAACCGGAAACCATCGTCGAAACGTCATGTGTTTGACCCTCTAAGATGTTTTGAAGTTGATTGATGACCCCCACAGCCGGATATATTCGATTTTGCATAAACGTTTTTGGATAATATCAAGACTTAGCGAACTTTGACTTTCGCTGAAAAACTTAAATAGTCAGAACCCTTTTTGTTCGGACGCCACGTAACATTTTTCAGACATATTTCGACAACAATTTCGTAGTTTTTTGTATGATTGACTGTGCGTGCTTTGAAGTGATTGAACTAATGAATGTGCGTACAGAGAAACTTGTGTGTCGCTTGCTTCTATCTGTTTTCCCAATAGAGGCACAGTATATTGAACAGAAAAATAAATTAGGTACGTAACTATTATTTTTTCGATCAAATTATACTTCAAATTCAGTCCTGCCTTCCAGTATTAAATTTGTTTATTTTATAACTTTGAGTCGATCTGTACAATCATATGTAATGACAATCATAGTACTGACGAGTATATATACATTAGAGATAATGATTTTGGAATAACTGAACATAGCACTCAACTGAATTAATGTTAGAATAGTCACTGTGGACTGTGGATGAGCTTATTTTTATATTAACTAACTATACGAGTATATACTAAATACCTACAGTAGTAGATAGGTATAGGTCCATCTACAATAATTTATTCGAGTTATTATAGTTATTCGATTGTTCGCCACATCACTTCGATGTTTATAATGAATATAAATTGTTTTCATTAACGGAAGTAAGATCACATTACTTGCAGCAGTATACGTTGTGGCTTGCGGTAGGCCTTAGACTTTTCTTCTTCCGTACCCTCTATAGATAGATAGTAAGCCACACGGTCAAAAGCATGTGGTGTCCTTAGCGAAGAGGCATTATCTTGGTATAAAGTATAAAGAGGGCGCGGGTTGTTGTGTATTGTGTTAGCGCGCTTATCACGGCGCGGCGGCACTAGGCGGTCTGTCACGCGACATTCCCGTCTAATTTATTGCCTCGCAAGGGGTTCTCCACTAAAGATACTATCACCCCATGGCGTCTTCCAGCGCAAACTGACTGTGTCAGGTGACATTATCTCTACCGGATGCGACGGGACATTTTTCGTTGTAAATTCGCGACTGCACCACTAGGTTGTTCACTGTTTTATTAATATAGCAACAACTAATAGTTGTACATGAAGTCTCCGCATTGCTTCAGACACGCCATTTACATATAGACACTCAGTACCTACCTGCAAACAACATTTATTGTGTACCTACCCACCGACAATCTTCATAGACCACCAGGCCACGAGAATATTATATTAGGTACATAGGCAATAAAGATTGTGATAATTGACAACACTAATGTGTCACTGTCAGTATGTCTGTAGAAACTAAACTATAGTGTCTCACACAACGGAGCGTGATCTGTCTTCTCCTCTCCTCCTGTTTGATTCAATTCTTCGTGAGGTGAACTCTTTCTATCGCATCAGGGGGTTTTCATAAAGTAGATATTCTGTCCCTGGACATGTTTGTGAAAAAATTTCCTCCTTTATAATATGTTTATTTATGTATTTATATAGGTACTTTTTTTCGAGTTCGAATTAAATTATTCATTGTGTTGTAGAAAAGTTACGGAGCAATATTATTATATTATTATGTAGGTTAGCGGACGGGCAGGTATAGAGATTAACATATGCAAGACAAACAAATAGGTATTGTGAGTAATGATTAATTAAAGAAGAGATTAAATTTCCCAAGGAAAGGAAATCCCAAATGTTTGTATTCTAGCAGTAATGTTGTGAAAAGAGAATATGCTGCGTTTTTTCTAAGCTTTTTTTAAACAATAAAGTAATATACATAGGTATAGGCACTGGTACCTATGTATATATTTTACAGTAGAAGGCAATAGGATTTTACGTTCAATATTTCACATATAGCACACCTATTTATTATTTTTACCCTTACCATATTTTTCAGCTATCTATATTATCAATAATAGGTATTTTTTTATTACAGTTATGATATTATCATCATAGGCCCCAATTAATGCACATCTAGACTCGTGAGGTTTTCAATATATTAAATTAAGTTATACCGACTCACAACGTACACAGTGGTTATACCGTGTATTTATAATATTTCATAATAGGTATTGTGACATTGTCCATTCCATGCAGGTAAAAGGCTCTGCTAGAATTTAATAGAAGACAAAGTAATAGGTATGGTAGGTTTGGCATATTGATGGGAAATTAAAGGTTTAATAAATTCATTTATTACCTCAAAGAAGCACTCTCCATTATTAGCTGCCATGCCATATCTACAATTATTATACTCGTACTCGTATATATTATGTTTAATTATATTGCAGATAATACACTTATGTATATGTATACTCTATAATTTATTGTAATATTATATACATATGTATTTACATTTATAATTAGAGCGTTGTATCAAAGTTATAATATGGGTCATCCAGTTTGAAACAACTATAGGTAGGTATTACTTGCTTATTTCTCTTTGCTTGAACTCTGCCATTAAGTAGCATGGCATAGCATAGCACATCACAGCATATAATAATAGTAATTGTTCCTCCTAGTATGGATATATTATGTATACACTGTACAGTCGCAGTGCTTCGTGCGTGGTTTGCATTTCGGAATGGAATGCATTTTCCTATTTAGATATGCAAAAACTTTGATCTCCCATTAATTTCAAACGGAAAACCAAATGAATTATGTTATATCTACCTATACATGTTTATTATTATAATGTCTATGACTAACACAAATAATAATGAAATATAAAATTATACTCACAAAGGAACAAAGGCATTCTATCATTATATTCATCAATGTGCATTTTACACAAACAATAGTTTCGACGAATCAAAGCATTATTTAATGATTTCTCTTATTACTATTACTCTATCATTTATTACTCTATCAAGTAGGTACATAAAAAGCTTAGTAAAGTATTCGCACGAGCTGTTGGAAGTATACATACATAGACAGACCAATACGTATCCACTGTGCTTTAATTCTGATGACTCAGAAAACAAGATGGAAAATCGTAATGATTCCTTACCTCTGAACCAAATATTCAATAATAAATTAATGTGCGAATGCATTACCTACAAGGAACAAGAAGATGATATTTATATTATACAAAACAATTCTGAAGGAAAAACGTCGATAGCCTTCCAATAGTATAATCACAGGCAAAATTAAAAGAATTTTATAAACAGTTTGAAACTCATCACTCTTATTAGAGAGCGATATAAAGATTGAGAATTATTTATTTAGCGAAGTTTCGCTAGGAAATCGTAGTCTGAATGCTTTTCAACTAAAATTAGATAGGGACTCTTACATATGTCCTCACTCCTCAATTGTTGTAAACTTTAATTTCAAACAATAAATCGTAAAGTTTTTGCTCACTACGAAGTAGTCAATATTCCGCTCAATAGTCTCCGCCAAATAATAAATGCAAGAGAAGTTTGTCAACTTTATGATCAAGGGATGTTGTTTTATTAAACTTACCTAATCATCGCCATCTTGCCATGGAACCCCCATAGCCTATAGTAATACAACTTTATTAAGAAAGGTCTGATCAATCATGAGAGACTAATGCTGGATTTCACAAACTTTCTTCAGGATTCATTTCCGGGGGGGTTTGAGGATTGGTTTCGCCGAGCTATTTCAACAAATAAAATAATTCCTAATTTTGCATAACAGTGTTGTGCCACCTTTGGTGCAAATATGACCTTTTAGGATAAAAAATACGAATGAATAGCGCCGCAGGCGTTTTTTTTTTTTTTTTACTTAGTGAAGAAGGTCCTGATATCCAATTTTTTTTGTGAGACAATGCAGAAAGGCATTATTTATTAGAAGGCTTATTAACGACTAAAAATTTACATAAAAATAGCGCCACAGGCAAATTTTTGTTAAACAATTGTAGTTCAGTGGATTTTCATACTCACTTATTTTAGAAAATTTATGATAGGTATGATGGGCAAACTTGTGGTAGTAATATAATTTTTCGGAAACCAGTTGTATATAAAGTACTGCCATTCGTGGTTTTGGGGGAGGGGGCTTCAGCACCCTAGCCCTCCCCCTGGATCCGCTAGTGGATGGAACCACTTGCCATTATTTTTCCTCATATCTCCGCTATAATTCCTCACTCAAGTTGGTGAATTCCAGGATATGTTTAATTCGTTTCATCGGATAGTTTCTCCTACAATTTCCATGCACTGTGTTTGATAAGTTAAGAGTATTAGTGCAATAATATGGTCTTTTCGCGGAGAAAAAACTATAGACATTGTTTTCTCCATCTTACTTTACGTATTTAGGGGCGCTGAATCCGAATTTCAACTTTGCGACCTCGTACATGTGATGCGTTCTGAGATATCTCAGAAAGAAAGAGAAAAAAATGCTTTTTTTAGAGACTTGGACTGATAATTCTGCTAAAAACTGCGAAGGGGGATATTTTTGGAGGGTCAGGGGATGAGGGTTGCGGCAAGATTTTGATAGGCAACCCTAGTGCAACTTGTATGAATCGATTTGATTTAATAATAATCTGCCGATAATGAGAGAAATAAATATTTTTAATAAAAAAAATAACTTCAGAATCCCCGGAGTACTTTTTTTTTTTTTTTTTTATTAGTCATAAAATATATACAAATTACAACAATTAAGTCACGCCAAACCTGACAAGTTTGTCGGCGTGTCGGGAAGAGAAGTCTGAAAAGCATGACGGTCCGTCGGATCTATGTCCATATACAAAAAAATAAACTGTGCAATAGTGCTGCCGTCACTGTCCTTACGCTTGCTCTTAAAATAACGTGAAATGAAAAAGTCCTCGTAAATTTCATCTAGAAATTATTCTCGTTAGCGAAGATTTCAAATTTCATTACAATGTTTTTTAAATTTGATTCTCTCATACTTCATAGATCTCTTGAAATATTTTCTCATTTAATTTCTCCGACATTAAATTCTCATTTTTCCCAGTTCGTTGCAGTCTTAATAGCATTTGCAGAGGACGCCACCTTGTTCTCTGAATGTTTACGAATTATCCCTGAAGAGGGGTAGGAGATAGGAGGAGACAGGCGGGGTTGTAATATGGATATTGTTAGAAATGTGCGCGAACCAAGTAGGGACGGTTATTTGTCTTCGAGAGGTGGAATTCCCACCCTGCCAGCAAACTACCCAACTATTCGCGTCAGGGGTGCCACCGGCCACTCACCACCGAATTATTCTCCATACTCTCTCGTCTCATAAATGAGTACCAGAGCCCCCACCCCTCCCACACCCGTATGATTATCAACTTGATTAATGCTCTACCTAGGGCGTATTAAAATTCCTGCTCGCCTATTATCATAAAGGAACCGACGACATCGAACCCAACGAAAATAAATTTCACATTTCATTTGGAAGGAAACCGAAACATTATACCTATGTAATATACCTAGAATAAACAATGAAGTTTACAAAATAATTACAGAACGCTAGGTACTATCGGTCACTCAATGCTTACTGGAATAATGGAACTATTGTACCCAACTTTACTACTAGTCTAGTCATATGGTGTTTTCGCGGAGAAATAAATACAGTAGTCTACTTCCCTTTCATACTTTACGTATTTGGGGGCGCTGAATTCGAATTTCAACTTTGCCACCTCATAAATGTGATGCGTTCTGAGATATTCGAGAAAAACTCAGAAAAAAACGTTATTTTTAGAGACTTTCGCTCATAACTCGAAAAGTATACATTTTAGAGAAAAGAATCTCGACACAAGAATAAACTAGAGTAAATTTCCTACAAATAGCGATGATATTATTTTTTCTGAAATAAACCGCTTACGCGCTACTATGCGCTGAAAAAGGGCATAAATTCCACTCTTTTTAAAAAAATATTTTCTCTTTTAATTTATTGACTATAACTCAAAATAGATGTATAGACTTTTTTGGAAAAAATTGTTGTACAAAAATAAAGTACACTATATTTTATACAATTAATGCTACGAAGGTTTCTGAGACAGACTAACCTCTATTACGTTAGAGCGCATTGAAGTTCACTTTAGTACATTAGAAGGAAGTTCTTCATTATTTAAAATGGATATATAACATTAAAAAAAATAAAAAAATCTACTAAACTTCCGTGATGCTATAAATGCAAGGCTGAAATTTTTATATTTTAATATTTGCTACCCCTCAATAGCGATGGGTTGGTAGAAATTTGAGAATTCCTTAGAAACAAAAGCTCATTCTCCAGTTTTCTGTCCATAATGTGAAAATTAAAAACAATAGGGACAATTATACTTAGACAAAAATAAAGTACATTTCATTATCTATGAACTACCTTAATAACTTTTTTTAGTCAAATAGACGATTCAGCAGCCAGAGTCCGTTAAAAATTGACCATATCTCGAAAATATTCTAAAATCTCTACTTATTTTGATTTACCGCCTGCAAATAAGAAACTAAACATTGTTAAGAAACAAAATATGAAAATTCATCAAATTTCCTACAAATTATGTCTGTTGCGTTTTTGCCCTGGCGAACTGGTTCGATGTTAAAAAGCATCGAAATTTGGTATAGCGTGTCATATTAATTAAGCGTTGATAATACGAACTACGACTATGATATGTAACACACGTGTATGGTGTGTAAGCGTTGATAATACGAACTACAACTATGGTATGTAACACACGTACCATAGTCGTAGTTCGTATTATCAACGCTTAATTAATATGACACGCTATACCAAATTTCAATGCTTTTTAACATCGAACCAGTTCGCCAGGGCAAAAACGCAACAGACATAATTTGTAGGAAATTTGATGAATTTTCATATTTTGTTTCTTAACAATGTTTAGTTTCCATTCCCGCTAGGTTGTTCTTACAGTGAACACGTGCATCGTGTTGTCGTATCGTAGTAGTGTTTTGTGTTTCTTACAAGAATATACAAGTTGGAATCAACATTATTATTTTCGTATTTTAAAAATCATTAAGGGTGATTGGTATCCCCTATTTTTGTTTTTCCATTTTATTTTAATTTTTCTTTTTTTATATTACCGTTTTATAGTTTATATTATTAGTTTTGTACGACGGCTGAGTGGCGGGGGCGATGGAGGGTTCGTTGGAACCCCCCGACCCCAGAAAACGGGGGAGGCCGTGTGATGTGTCGGCGGAGGACCCCTCCGCACTTAAGAATCCAAGACCCAATCCGATTGCTGACTCGCTAAAATATAGTAATAGTTCTCCAGGACCGTACATCGTCTTCGTACAGAGCAATGTAGAGGCAAAGCCGCTACATTCTATGACCTTTGGCAGTATATTGTTTAAAAATAAGGTCGATGGAATTTCCCTGGGTGGAGTGCAAGCAGAGGGCCGCAACAAAATTTCTATAAAATTTAATTCACCTGCTTCAGCAAATAACTTTATTTCTTCTACTTTCATAATTGAAAATAATTTAAAAGCTTATGTGCCTTCATTTAAGGTTACAAAAATGGGTTTAATTAGAAATATCTCCACGGACTTCGAGGTGGAAGAGATATGCGCTAATCTGGCCGTTCCTGGGAATATGAAAGTGTTAAAAGTGCGAAGGTTAAATTATAAGGATTCCACGACTGGATCACCAGTGTGGAAACCTTCACGCTCCGTAGTGGTAATGTTTGAGGGACAAACCCTCCCTCAAAATGTTTACTTCTACCACAACTCACTAAAAGTAGAACAGTACATATTCCCTACTATATTGTGTTACAACTGCTGCAGATACGGGCATACGAAGAATATGTGCCGTTCCACACCTCGTTGCTATAAATGTGGAGACTCTCACGCTAGCGAAACATGCTTAACAGTTAGTCGGTCCTGTGTAAATTGCAAGGGCAAACATGCAGCGTCAGACTTAAACTGCCCTGAGTTTACGAGGCAGAAAAACATCAAACACTCAATGGCGATGGATAACATTTCATATAAGCAAGCGTCTATTATTCACCCTCCTGCTATTGCAAGCTATGCCGAAAAAACTGCTTCAACCCCTGTCGTAGTCAGTTACTCTCGTCCAAGGTCACGCTCTCCTCGTAAATCTCCTCCAACGACACCATCCATCGATTTGAAAAACCATAACGCACAACTTTTTTACACAAACGGTGAGATCCCACACTCAAAAAATGGATGTGCTCTCCCAGGTCCGTCTAATTCATTGGATGTACCTACTTCTTATTCCGAACCTTCGAGTGATATTCAATCCACCATAAATTTAATTACTCAACTTCTCCTACAAATTTTGTCCTCATCTAGCCTACCGTCCAACGCTGCATCAATTATTCCTTTGTTACAAAATTTAATTATTCAAAATGGCCCCTATCAATCTAAGTAACAAATTAACCGTACTTCAGTGGAACAGCAGGAGCGCTGTTGCACATAAAATCGAACTTCTTCATATCCTTAATTCTTATAAAGTATCAATTGCGGCTATCTCTGAGACATGGTTCGATCCTGGCTCCGAGTTTAGAGTCCCAGGATATTCAGTTTTGCGCGATGATCGCGCAGACGGCTATGCTGGTGCCGCCTTACTAATCTCTTCTAACCTCCCTGTATCTCAAATCCCCCTTCCTCAAAATAATAATTTTCAAATTGTTGCAGCCTTAATATCGAATACGATCTTCGTATCAGTGTATATCCCACCGAGAACAACAATCGATCTGAATTACTGGAATTCAATCTTGCCTCTATTTACCCATCCCTATTATATTCTTGGCGATTTTAACGCTCATTCCACTTCCTGGGGTAATCAGCGCAATGATTCTTACGGCAGTCGAGTGCTGGAATTTGTTGACGATAACAATTTGTGTATTCTGAACGACGGTTCCCCCACTCTTGTTCCTCTACCCAATCAACAACCTAGCGCAGTGGATTTATCTATATGTACTCCCGACCTTGCTCCACTCTCTCAATGGTCAGTCCTAGAGGACTCCCACTCTAGTAACCACTATCCAATTATTATGATTGTTGATAGGAATATTGAAAAATTAACCTCTCGCTGGAGTCAAGTTAGGGGCTACAATACCAAACGAGCAGATTGGAGCCTCTTTGGGGCGCAAGTTGAGGAGGAATTGGATAATCTGTCTCTAAACGAATCCCAAAACTCAATCAATGAATTACCTGAAGTCATATGTTCAATTTTTAAACGCTCCGCAGATGTTTCGATTCCAAAGAAAAGACCAGGTTTTAAAGTAACCAACTCCCCTCCATGGTGGGATGAGGAGTGCTCTGAGGTTATAGTCAAAAGAAAAGAAGCAATGAGAACTTACAGAAGAGATATGAACCTGACGAATTACTTGAATGTCAAGAAGGCGCAAGCTAATGCGAAACGAACTCTAAGAAGAAAGAAAAGACAAGGTTGGAAGAATTTTTGCGAGTCACTGTCCCCTGCTGCTCCTATCGGTAGTGTCTGGGAATCCATAAAAAGATTTCGTAGATCATTGTCTTCAGTCGTGAGTCACTCTCAGCATAAATTATGGCTCGATGGGTTCGTGGACAGATTGGCACCTCCCTACGTGCCACATATCCGGGAATTACCATCTCCAGCATCTCTACCTCTTGGAATATCAGAAATAGAATCACCTTTTAGCTATGACGAACTTCTAGCGGCTATTAAATCCGCTGGAGACTCATCCCCTGGTATAGATGATATTCCTTACTCCTTCTTCCGCAACGCTCCAGAAAGACTTTTGTCATTACTATTGAAATTATATAACTCAGTTTTAAAATCTGGGTCAGTTCCACCAGAGTGGCGAAGACAACTGATCGTTCCTATCCCGAAACCAGGAAAAGATCCTGATCTAAGTTCATCATATCGACCTATAGCTCTCTCTTCGTGTTTCGTTAAAATTCTGGAACGAATGTTGAAGTTAAGACTGGAGTGGCATATGGAGGGTAATTCTTTGGCCCCACCATGGCAGTTCGGCTTTCGCAGGACATATTCATGTATGGACAATATCTCAACACTCGTATCTGACGTACGCTTGGCCCATACCAAGGGGTCAACGGTTGCATCGGCTTTTTTGGATATCGCAAGCGCGTATGATAATGTTTTACTTCCTACTCTTCAAAACAAATTACTAGATCTAAACATTCCGTGCTCGATTACCAGGCTGATCTTTAATATATTATGCGAAAGACAGATCGTGGTTCAGGATTCTTCTGGAACATATACAAGAACTATTTACAAAGGCCTTCCACAGGGATCAGTCCTAAGTCCTATATTGTTTAACATATACACCGTTGATATTAAAATATTTATCCCATCTAACTGCCAGATCCTACAATATGCGGACGACTTCGTTTTGTACTGTAGTCACAAGTCCATCACCACTGCTGTATTTAATTTAAAAAGAGCCATTCTAGCAATGAAATCATGGACCGAACACAATGGTTTGGACCTTTCCCCTTCCAAAAGCCAAATTGTGATCTTCTCCAGAAAACATAAAATCCCTGATATTTCAGTCGTAATTGATAACTCTGAAATTCCGATTCAGGATCATGTAAGGTTCCTCGGCGTCTTCTTACAGAGAAAATTGTCTTGGAACATACATATTGAGCACGTAATTAAAAAATGTGAAAAGGGAATTAATGTTCTTCGATCTATATCGAGAGTATGGTGGGGATCCCACCCTTCAACAATGAAACTTCTGTATAATGCCCTTGTAAGAAGTCACCTAGATTACGCTTCTATCGTCTTGGAGCCCTTACCAAATTATCTTACTCTTAAGTTAGAGAGAATTCAGTCCAAGTGCCTTCGTCTTATTCTGGGTGCGATGCGTTCTTCACCCATCGTTTCTCTACAGATGGAGTGCAACCAAATGCCTCTATCGCTTCGGAGAGAATATCTCTCTTACAATTATCTTATAAAACGAATAAACAACCCAACTCATCCAATTAAAGCTATTCTTAATCGTCTTCTCATTTTATGTAATGAACATCGATTCTGGCGTAACAAAGCCCCGCCTACTTTGGTAAAATCTCTCTCATATTTCAATGCAAACTTTACCATCTCTTCTAACGCTGTCCCTCCTCTCTTCTCAATTTCATTCAATGCAGCAGTGGCTATTCCAACTATTCTCGAGTCCGTAGGACTAGGATTAGACAGATCTATAAAGTGGACTGACCCCTCCTTCGTGAATCAAAAGTTTTGCTCAGAAATGGAGTCCAGATGGCCAAACCACATCCAAATTTTTACCGATGGTTCAAAGTATCAGGATAGATGTGGCGCCTCGTTCATTATTCCCTCCTTGCGAGTGGAAAAAAAAGTTAAATTGTCATGTGAATTTTCAATCTTCTCGGCCGAATGCGTCGCTCTGAGAGAAGCATTAACGGAAGTAATAAACAGATCTATTCCACAATCTATTATTCTGACAGATTCACTTAGTTTGGTCAAAAGACTTATGAATAACGGCAAGGCTTGTCCTTTGGACGATTTATATTCATCGATAAAGCACCTATTTTATATCGCAAAAAATCGTAATATTGAAATAGTTGTGGCCTGGATACCATCTCATGTTGGAATAAAGGGAAACGAAATTGTGGATTGCCTGGCCAAGGAGGCCTGTGACTCGGGATATACCATACCCACTCTCAGTCCGAGCTTCAACGACAGAAAACTAGTTATAATTAAGGAAATAAACAAAAGCTGGGAAGTCGCTTGGAGAGAATCGATTGCCGGATCCCATTATAGACGTATACAGTCAGAGTTTCCCGGAAGGCCTTGGTATGAAAGAAATGCGTATAAGAAAGTGGAGATATCTCAAGTGTGTAGAATGAGAATCGGCCACTGCTGTGTGGCAGTTCATCTGCACAGAATCAAAGTGTTTGCTTCCCCCATGTGCGAGTGTGGAGAGGAAGAGGAATCCCTCAATCATGTATTTTTCAACTGTCCGTTAATTGATAACTCTCTGTTTCTGGAGGAGATTAAGGAACATTGTACGACTTTTCCTTTGAGTATCGAATACTTATTATCCACAAACTCTCCTCGTATATACCACAGCATTGTCAACTGCCTTAAACATAATGACAGGAGAGTGTGAGTATATTATTGATAATGTAATAGGATGTTGCCCCGATTTAAATCTTTTAAACTTGTAGCATAATAGAATATCGTGTATGGCATAAGTCACTCGTTGACGGGTGGATTGCCGTTTAAAAAAAAAAAAAAAAATGTTTAGTTTCTTATTTGCAGGCGGTAAACCAAAATAAGTAGAGATTTTAGAATATTTTCGAGATATGGTCAATTTTTAACGGACTCTGGCTGCTGAATCGTCTATTTGACTAAAAAAAGTTATTAAGGTAGTTCATAGATAATGAAATGTACTTTATTTTTGTCTAAGTATAATTGTCCCTATTGTTTTTAATTTTCACATTATGGACAGAAAACTGGAGAATGAGCTTTTGTTTCTAAGGAATTCTCAAATTTCTACCAACCCATCGCTATTGAGGGGTAGCAAATATTAAAATATAAAAATTTCAGCCTTGCATTTATAGCATCAAGGAAGTTTAGTAGATTTTTTTATTTTTTTTAATGTTATATATCCATTTTAAATAATGAAGAATTTCCTTCTAATATACTAAAGTGAACTTCAATGCGCTCTAACGTAATAGAGGTTAGTCTGTCTCAGAAACCTTCGTAGCATTAATTGTAGAAAATATAGTGTACTTTATTTTTGTACAACAATTTTTTCCAAAAAAGTCTATATATTTTGAGTTATAGTCAATAAATTAAAAGCGAAAATATTTTTTTAAAAAGATTGAAATTTATGCCCTTTTTCAGCGCATAGTAGCGCGTAAGCGGTTTATTTCAGAAAAAATAATATCATCGCTATTTGTAGGAAATTTACTCTAGTTTATTCTTGTCTCGAGATTCTTTTCTCTAAAATGTATACTTTTCGAGTTATGAGCGAAAGTCTCTAAAAATAACGTTTTTTTCTGAGTTTTCCTCGAATATCTCAAAACGCATCACATTTACGAGGTGGCAAAGTTGAAATTCGAATTCAGCGCCCCCAAATACGTAAAGCATGAAAGGGAAGTAGACTACTGTATTTTTTTCCTGGAATGCCATTAAATTTGCTCTCGTTACTGCTCTATACCCAGTACCCACTTAAAAAGGTGTGTACTGATATAATTTTTAACGTAATTTTTTATTATAATAATGTGAGTTTGCTTTTCCCGACACGGGATATTCCTAGTGGGGGGGGGGGGGCAAATACTTTGATAATGTTAAAATATAATAAATAAATATCGTATAGGATACATTTAATAAGGCGTACTTTGCTGCTTAGGAAACGACTGTCTAGTCTAGTCAATAGTGTGTATCCATCTCCCTTAATAATTTACAGAACGTAAAGTTGATAGTCCTTTACCTGAATCTGTCTTTGAATTTATTTTAATATATTCGTTGTATTGTTCACAGGGTGTTTATTGGACAGTGGCGGCGCAAGAGGTCCTCCCAATGTGCCTCCCAGAAATAATCCAACCATGAGTCGTCTCAACGGCCGGATTACCGGCAATCCAGCCGATTTGGCTGACTTTGAACCGTCCTGTCTTGTCAGAACACCTTCTGGAAACGTATACATTCCTAGCGGTAAGTTTCTTTATGATATTTCTAATAAATATTTTCAACAGTTTGGAGTCATTGGAGTCACCACAATATTATGTTTTTAGGTGATATTCAAAAAAACTCTTCAATGGACTATAAATCCAACTCCTCGTGTAGTAGTCCATCTAAAGACAAGAGTATGGGTGGAATGGGAATGGGGAGTATGGGAGAAGGAAGATGTATGCCATTCTCGGGAGCTCCGGTTCTTCCTTTAAGAAATAATCTTAGAAGACCACCTTCAAGTCATTTCCCTCCAACAGGCGGAAGGTTTCATTTTAGAAAAGGACTAGCATCAAAATGTACATGGAAATGTACAGCTATAGTTTTTATTATGCTGTCAGTTGTGCTCACTGCTGTACTTTCCTATATTTCAGGTATGGTTCATTATACTAATTAATTTTGTAAATATTATAGTTAACCCGATGATATCTTTTAATATTTATTTTGTCTTTGTAGCGTCAAATCTAGTCAATTGGTCCTATCAAAATACAAAAGCCTGTACAGTTCTGGTTGGAGAAAATTTGGATAACTTCCCAGCATCCAAAGCAACAACCTTAGAAACAAACAAATCTGTAATCAGTAGACCTAGACCAGGTGGTACAGCATCTGGTGCTCAAACGCAAGGTAAAGATGACCATCCGTTTTCGCGGTTTCAACGTAGACGCTCCCGTAGACACGCTAGCCTAGAGCATGCCCTCACCTCTCAATCTGGCCTTTCTGTCTCTGGTGTTGTAGACTCTTCATCTTTGAAAGTTGAGCATGATAATAAAACAAGTGCTCCTGTTGTAGACACTAGTGTGCATGATTATAATTTTTATTTTGGTTTGCATGATAACACTTTTAACGCTCCAGTTAATTTCACTCCATCATTTTCTTTGGACCCTACTGATGCTTCTGTGACAACCTCTGCAACTCTAAATCTAAACTATAATACGTCCGAGGGAGACCGCAAGCTTTCAACAATAGAAATTTCTGCTGATTTTGCTGAAACTACTATCAATGTATCTGAAGCCACTAAAACTATTAATTCTGAAGCTGAAGAAAATAACATAAACGTTACATTCCCAGGAAACTCACCATCTCGTAATATACTAACAAAAACTATGAACAAGCCAAATATTTATGACATAAATGAAAGTCCTATAGAACCTTTTTCGTACGATAAGAAAAACGATGCTTTCGACGACATGATGCAACATGATGATGGAAATATATTTACGATCGATAGAAGTGCTGAATTTCCAGAAAATATATTGGAAGTGAAAAAAAATCTTGACGTTTCCAATATGTATAAGAAATTACTAATAGACGAGAGTTTATCAAAAAATGAATTTGTATTCAAAGAATCGAATGATACCAAATCTTATAATAGAGTCAAGGACACTACAAACAAAGTTAGTAAAATATTAACCCACGCTAACATCGTGCCACAGCATGTAAGTGGAATTGTTCGTGAACTTATTAACTCTACTAAAAGTGACTACCAATTGGATAAACCTACAGTTGAAAATAACAATATTTCATTAACAAATCAATCAAACGAATTAATCTCAAATGCTGATAAAACATTGCCTTTGAATTATTTAGGTAGCAACTCAAGCCGTGTGGTACTAAATCTAACAATTTCATCTGAAGGAAACGGGAAAAGTCAATCAAAACCACTTTACGTTGTCTCCATCTTTGTTCCAACAGACAATAAATCTGGCTATTTGCCTGATGTAATAATCAATCCTGTTGAGGAAACACATGGAATAGAAATCAAGAACGTTTCTAATAATCATCCTACTTCTAAACCATCTACTTTCACCACAACATCATCTACTATCACTACATCGTCATCTACTATCACTACAACGCCTTCGACAACAATAAAGACAACAACTACAAACGCCCCCGTAAAGAGCGATGTATTTTGGGGCGGTGAATGCATATGTTCTTGTCCATCTTGCGAAGATAATCTAAATTCTGAAAATTTTACAGACCCGTTTTATGATGATTATGTGGACGATGGTAATTCAACAGACTCTCTCACACAGTTGGCACGCAATGGCGATTATGAAGTATCTGCTATAACGGTAAAAACGGAAAGTGATTTTCCTACGACTGATAAATATGATTCCGAAGGAACAACTTACACGGAAACTGATTCAGAAAGCTCAGTTACTTCCTCTGACGTGACTATGACAGAAACAGAGTTCGCGGATTTCACAACAGATATATCAAACACGGAGAGCTCTTTCTTGAGTAGTTCATGTCCTGAAGTCGTCACATATCCTCCACCTCCTATTTTGATCTTAGAAGGTAAGATAAAATTTAAGTATGCATTTTTATATTGAGCCTTGAAGCGCCCCCGCAATCACAGCATGGAAAGTCTTCACATCGACCAGTGGCACTTAACTGAATCATCACTTACTCTCTTCCGCATTAGAAACCATTTTTCTAGTTATAGACCGGTGAAGTTAAATTAAAAAAGGGGGTATAGCGTAGATAATTGTCGGAAAGCTGGAAACTGTTTTAATCCCTTCATTAACATGCAAAGAAGTTTTCTTGAAGTTTGCACCAATTTTCCGCTTGTGCTAAGTACAGGGTGACCAATAAACCGAAAAAATAATGTACTTTTTTCAGTTTTTCACCAATATCTTCTAAACGATGCTTTGTAGGAAAATGGTGTCTTTTTATAAATTAAAGTACATAATATTCTGCGTCGTTTGAGCATAAATACGCATTTGTACCTAAAAAATTATTGTGATATAGACACTGCCAAGTACATATTAATTTTCGGAACAAATTAAAATATTCGTATTTTTCACTTTTGTTGTTGAATAACTCCCCAACTCAGGCATTTATGGTAATATTTCACTGATCATATTTAATTATGAATCAATTTTCTCAAACTTGTGATTAAAAGTTTAGACCTAGGGCACACAGTTCAGGATGCACAGGTGTTTAAAGAGAGACGAGTAAAATAAAGAAATTTATTAAATGATAGATTTAGATACGTTAAAGGTAAGCTAATTAAAATTTAACAATTTCATTTTATTAAAGTATAGTTTTTTTAAGTAAAATCTGATTTTTAATACTGTTACGCCACTGCCTAATATTTTATATCGAAAAGAGTTTTTTTTCTGCATTCATTGCTTTTATTAAAATATCTCCTAAACGGTTAGTGTTAGGAAAAAATATTTATCTCACAATTTATCTAGAATAATCTCTCTATATAATACTTGAAAAATAATTAATCACATTTAAATACTAAGTGAGGAAGAATTGATAAAAAATGGTATATAAAAAATATGTTCATACATGCCGTCACTTTTTGTTAAATTACTTCTAAAACAAGCAGAGTAGCGTAAATCCATTAAATTGCATTTAAAGCGAAATGAATTTCCTATAAAATAAGTGTAATAAAATTAATTTGGGAGTTATAATAAAAAAAATACTAGATGATCAATATCAATATTTTGTAAAATAATTCCACGCTTCCCATACAAAATGTTCCTGCATGGCAACGTGCCTCTACACAAAATCAACTTTGAACATCTAGTACTTTTTTATTATAAATCACAAATTAATTTTATTATACTTATTTTATAGAAAATTTATTTAGTTTTAAATTTAATTTAATGAATTTATACTGCACCGCTTGGTTTAGGAGTAATTTAACAAAAAGTGACGACATGTATGAATTTATTTTTTATATACAATTTTTAATCAATTCTACCTCACTTAGTATTTTAGTCAAAGAAATGATTTTACAATTATAATATAGATAAATTATTTACGATAAATTCCGATATAAATATTTTTTTCCCAACACTAACCGTTTAGGAGATATTTTAATAAAATTAATGAATGTAAAAAAAAATACTCTTTTCGATATAAAATATTAGGCAGTGGCGTAACAGTATTGAAAATTTGGATTTTACTTAACAAATTATACTTTAATAAAATGGAATAGTAAAATTTAAATTAGCTTACCTTTTACATATCTAAATTTATCATTTAATAAATTTCTTTATTTCACTCGTCTCTCTTTAAACACCTGTGCATCATAGACTATGTGTTGAAGGTCTAAACTTTTAATCACAAGTTAGAGACAATTGACCCACAATTAAATATTTTTAGTGAAATATTACCGTAAATACCTGAGTTGGGGAGTTATTCAACAACAAAAGAGAAAAATACGATAATTTCAATTTGTTCCGAAAATTAATATGTACATGGCAGTGTCTATATCACAATAATTTTTTAGGTACAAATGAGTATTTATGCTCAAACGACGCATAATATTATGTACTTTAATTTATAAAAAGACACCATTTTCCTACAAAGCATCGTTTAGAAGATATTACTGAAAAACTGAAAAAAGTACATTATTTTTTCGGTTTATGGGTCACCCTGTACTTAGCACAAGCGGAAAATTGGTGCAAACTTCAAGAAAACTTCTTTGCATGTTAATGAAGGGATTTAAACAGTTTCCAGCTTTCCGACAATTATCTACGCTACAAAGCTAAATTTCCTGGGCTATTATAGTATGAGTATATTTTAACGTGACTTTATCATTAATTTCTTTATTTTCAGTAGATTTTGTTCTAGATTTCTTACACCTAGATCTTTGTTTTAATTTATTGCCGCTAAATGTATTAATATATTTTTAGTAGGTAGTTGAAATATTCACCCTATTTTTTACGTTGCATGGGTAAAGGTAATGGTTTAATAATATTTTCCTTTAACATCTCAATTTAATGTTTCTATTTCTCTGATAATAAACATTAATAACTGTAATCATTTTACTAACAGCTGTCTACATAATATGTCATCTGTTTATTAAAGTGTTTTGTTTAGATTTATCTTAAAGCATGGAGTTCATTTCATCTCATATAATAAAAGTGTTTACCTGTAAAACTAATGTATGTTTTTGTTGTATACTTAGGGGCTAGAACATTCCCTGCCAGGTCATTTCCACCAGATGGAACGACATTTTCTCAAATATCCTTTGGCCAAAAATTATCCAAGGAAATTCCACCATATAGTTACTGGAACATGCAGTTTTACCAGTCAGAAGCTGCATATGTTAAGTTTGATTACAACATTCCACGAGGAGCATCTATTGGAGTTTATGCTAGGCGAAATGCTCTTCCAACCCATACCCAGTACCATATCCTGGAAGTGTTGAGTGGATTCAAGGCTAGAACTACAAGGGCATCACATGTAAGGCTTTTATAATTTTCTCTCGTATCGAACAGAACTAGATCGTTATTATCTCATAGTATCTGGTGATAACATAAGATGTATTTTCAGCCATCTATGAAGAAAGAGGTGACACATTATATGGAGCAAGGTCATTGGTTCCTCTCCTTATATAATGATGACGGAGATCCTCAAGAAGTGGCATTCATCGCTGTTGTAGCCGACGACATGACACACAACTGCCCCAACGGATGTTCCGGCAATGGGGAATGTCTGATGGGCCATTGCCAGTGCAATCCAGGCTTTGGTGGAGATGACTGTAGTGATAGTAAGATACTTTTTGATCTGATCAATCTGTCATGTCATCCGAAAATATCATTACATTTTATTAACTTCTTGGTGATATAACATATCACTTTCTCCTTTTAGGTGTGTGTCCAGTTCTGTGCAGTCAGAGAGGCGAGTACATCAACGGTGAATGTCAATGTAACCCTGGGTGGAAAGGCAAGGAGTGTTCTTTAAGGCACGATGAATGTGAAGTGCCAGATTGCAATGGACACGGTCATTGCGTAAATGGCAAATGTGCCTGCATTAGAGGATACAAAGGGAAATTCTGTGCAGAAGTAGACTGCCCTCATCCAACATGTTCTGGACACGGATTCTGTATTGAAGGTTCGTGCTTCTGTAAGAAAGGATGGAAAGGAGCAGACTGTGGTACAATGGATAAGGATGCTTTGCAATGTTTACCTGATTGTTCTGGACATGGTACATTTGATTTGGATACCCAAACTTGTTCTTGTGAACCTCGATGGTCTGGAGATGATTGCTCAAAAGGTATACTCATTACAGACACAAAATATTACTAATGTATCAATTATTATCAAATTAATTTCATTAGTACTTACCTAATGTTTTATTATTTTACAGAAGTGTGTGATCTGGACTGTGGACAACACGGTTTTTGTGTCGGTGATTCTTGTCAATGTAATCCAGGGTGGTCGGGTGAATCATGTTCTCTCAAACTGTGTGACGCCCGATGCAGTGAGCATGGTCAGTGTAAGAATGGCACCTGCCTATGTGTGACTGGATGGAATGGTAGACATTGTACTATGGAAGGTTGTCCTGCTGGGTGTGGAGGACACGGAACATGCAGAGCAGGATCTGATGGCCTTTGGGAGTGTAAGTGTTTCGATGGATGGGATGGACCGGACTGCTCTACGCTCAAGGAACAGAACTGTAATGACAATAAGGATAATGATAAAGGTCTGAAAATAATTTTAGCATTTTTCAGCACGGCAGTTACAATATACCTACGATATATTCTATTTGAACATGTATTTCTACGAACATATTAAACATATTTGCAGATGGTCTGGTCGACTGTGAAGATCCTGAATGTTGTTCCAACTCCCAATGCAACCAGAGTCAGCTCTGTGTATCCGCTCCAACACCTATTGAAATATTGCTGAGGAAACAGCCCCCAGCAATCACTGCTTCCTTCTTTGAGAGAATGAAGTTCCTAATTGACGAGGACAGTCTACAAAACTACGCACGACTGGAAACATTCAATGAAAGGTGAGTCTGAGAAAAAAATCAATTGTCATCTGAAGACACGTGTGGAAGCTATTATTTACACAATATTATTTATTATAAAAACAATCTGAAAACATTATTTCCTTATGGATATATCTGTTTTAATATGCATTGTTGTGCCCCAGTCTATAATATCCTAATGTTTTCCAACTTTAAATGTGTGCGGATGATAAATTTGTCTGTCTATATGTTAATTATTATATTATACTCGTATTCTCTCAACTAACTGTTAAATGTGTAAGTGTGTGTGGCGTCTATTATTGACATCCAAATAATTGTTTTCTTCAAAGGTGTTGCAATGTAACTTTTCGGATAAATTGAAATATGCTCACGACATTACAGTGTAATATGATTGGTAAAGTAACTTACTGAATAGTGAACATCGCAACAAACTATGTGTTTTAAATTACCAAGTGATATGGCATGACAATTCATATTGTATGTTCTTTTTATTAATTATTAAACAAAGCAAAGACAAGCTTCAGTAACTCAACTATTTTCTTCACATTTTTGTGTGTATGTGTGAAACATTATCGCTTTGTGTTACACAAGAATAAATTATTATTAAACATATATACCTACCTAGTCAAAATTTATAAATTGATCTTTAAATAATTTATAACGCTTGAAAAGTACAATAAATTGGATACTAGTATTCTTATACAATGTTAATTTATTCTTTTTTATCGTAATCCCTGTGCTGCTCAGTGTGTTTTGGAATCAGTTCAACGCAAGGTAAGATCGTCTTCGGGCAGATTATTCCTACATTGAGTAGATTTAAAGAGAAAAAACGTTGATACGTAATATAATACCTGCGTGATGAAAGTGTGATATATTATATTAATTACTTGCGTATTGTGTGTTGCATGGATGTTATATATTTGTGTGTTTAATGTTTTTTTTTATTTTTCCCTTGTTTTGTGTCCTGTGAACATTTTGTTGCTTTTTTTTATATTGTACTTAGACAAAAACAAACAATTTGCTCCTCAGGTACATTCACTACATTTTTGTACTAACTAGAAAAATGTAAATAAATATTAACTTTGGTAGAATATTTATATTAAAAGGTTTATTTGTTATAAAGACCTTTTATATAAATGACGTATGTATGTATATCATTCTTATTCGCCTACGCCCATCACTTAGAAACTCAACTCAAAAATTCAATCTAAATTAAGTTTGATACATACATGACCTATCATTATATATTTATCATTAGGAAATACTTGTTCATAATTTATATTTATTCATCAAATGATAACCTAACGTAAATATAATTACCTTTTGATATCCCCAGTACAATCCCGATTAGCCCCTTTCATACATAAAGTATTATTGTGCCTATCGGTTATTTTTAATTACTCAAATATCAATTGTTTGTAAGTACTTTTTGTAATTAACTTTATTTCTTGATATACTCGTAGTTGTAGAGTACAATGTTATACCTAGGTATCGTCGTTTTCGCGTGATTCCAATAGACAGTAATGGATATGTATGTTAATTATTAATATTATAAATATGTATGTATATTGTATAGTAAGGAGTTTGTTGATCGACAGTAGGTAATTCACGAGTAATTTTGTATTATAATTTATAATATAACTAGTTGGTTAAGTTAGAAAAGGTTACCAAACAATTTGATTTGTATCCAACAATCCCAACATACCCTAATCCCAATATAAATGAAAATTAGTATGTTCCCTACAAGTACATGGTTGGCACAGTTGTAGTTGGTTGGAACGCGGGTCTCCCAGACGGGAGGTGCCGGGTTCTAATCCTGGCGCTGTCGACTTTACCCACTTTGAAGTGTGCATGTGAAGATATTTCTATGATATATCGTAGCCCTAATACAGACATGAACTTTGTACACTTTGTCTGTAAAAGTAAGATAGACAAAAGCTTGTGACGTGAATTAAATTAAGTCGGCAACATAGCTCCTGCATACCCGTGTCTAGCAGATAGACTGGCCATTGGTCAATACATATTTCTTATCCGGCTACCGATTTTTTTTTTAAATTGAAACCATTTTTGTGGTTTAATCTTTAATCAATATACTCGTAAATGTTCCTTGTCTGGTAACCATTATTATGAAATGTTCCAGCTTTCAGTATTTTTAGATATCTACCTACATTTTTATTTATTTTTATCTTCTAAGTTTGATTTATATATAAACTTGTGTATTATTTTATGGTCATGGTTTTCTATTGTTTTTATATGTAGGTAGGCGACTACAATTGGTTGAGACTTACTTTTAAAGGTCAGGACCCAACTATGACGTCACAGTCATTTCCCGCATTATTGAGGTTCAAAATCGCACGAACGATCGCGCAGTAAAACGTTAAAAATAGCGTATTTTTCTATTTTTGGGGGTAATTTCGCATTAATAAAAAAACTTTTATGGTCAGTCCCTAAATTTTAATGCATATTGTCAATACAACAAAAAATTGCACTTTAGTGAATCGAGTTGCAGTCTTTCAAAAAAAAAACAGAAGTGTTTACACATTTTTTTTTTTTTTTGAGAAATCTATTTATTACACATGGAACAGATACAGTCACAAAAACAAACATTGACAGGTACATTAGTACGAGAATATCCATACACAAGACAAGACCAATAACAGATATAACAAGATATAACAAATCTTTTACGGTGATTCCCTAGATAAAGGTTCAATGTACGTATCTACTCTATAGTCTATATATTTAGTAACATATTTAGTAACGGTTGTCTAGATCTGAGGTCTCCCGTTTTCAGATTTTTTTAAATGTCGATATGCCTACTTCTAATACTTAATTATACGCAATGACCAAATATAATCTAAGTACGCAATATTTACCTGCGATGATCCAATGAAAATCTCGTAGGTAGACATAGAGAAAGGGTACCTATTATTCTGTTTATCTATCATCTTGCTTGAAAAGTAGACTACTTAAAAATGAAAGGAAAACCATATTCTTAGTATGTATGTTAGGTCAGTTTGGTACCTACTCGGGTATAATATTTTGTTGTTGGCTTATTAAGTTTTATTTATCAAGTTTTTCATTTGAATGGTTATCTTCTAATTCGAAGTCTGCAAGGATATTGATTACTGTTTATTTATTTTTGAAGGGGTTTTCTTTATACTGACATGTTTGAATTATTTGACAAATAGCCGATCTGGAGTTGTGAGAGGACGTGTTATTACTTCAATGGGATTTGGTCTGGTGGGTGTACGCATCAGTACTTCCAAACCTCTGGAAGGATTTACACTCACTAGAGAGAATGGATGGTTTGAACTCCTGGTTAATGGTGGAGGAGCAGTCACTCTGCAGTTTGGTAGATCACCCTTCAAACACACTTCTCATGTCGTGTTTGTGCCGTGGAATGAGGTAAGTCAATACATTGTATTGTTATAAATCTCCTCTATTTTCACATCCATTAAACTTACTAAGCACTTCTTAAGGAAGTGGTGAGGCTAAGTGAATGTATTACTGATTTGGTTTCCTAATTTTCAGGTTGTGATTATTGATAAGGTAGTAATGTCACTAAATGATGAAAAGCCACCACTTGTCCCAATACAATCCTGTCTATCGCACGACTATGATATCATGAAACCAGTTGTCTTAGCTACATGGAAACATGGATTCCAAGGTGGATGTCCAGATAAGAGTGCTATCTTAGCAGAATCACAGGTAAAATATACAATTGTAATGCACATGAAATATATTTTGAAATACACCACAGGACCGCGGTTTGATTATTACTATACATTTGATTTCAGGTGGTACAAGAAAGCCTTCAAATTCCTGGAACAGGTTTAAATTTGGTTTATCACAGTTCCAGAGCAGCTGGATATCTGTCAACCATTCAATTACAGCTCACCCCAGAAGTTATTCCTTCAACCCTCACAAGAATTCACTTGAGAATTACAATTGAAGGAATTTTGTTTGAGAAAGTGTTTGAAGCAGATCCGGTCATCAAGTTTACATATGCTTGGAACAGATTGAATGTCTATAGACAGAGAATATATGGAGTCACCACAGCAATGGTTAAAGTTGGCTATCAGTATTCAGATTGTAAAGATATTATATGGAACTACCAGACAACCAAACTGAGTGGTCATGATATGAGTATTTCAGAAGTTGGTGGTTGGAATTTAGATATTCATCACCGATACAACTTCCATGAAGGTACAATTTACTTACTGGTTAAGCTGACAATGTAGTACCTAGCCGTTATCACTATTTGTTCAAATACTGAGTAATTTCAATTACCTGTTGTGTTTTTTTAGGAATTTTACAAAAAGGTGATGGGTCTAATATTTACTTGAAGCACAAACCTAGAGTAATTTTGACCACCATGGGTGACGGTCATCAGAGGCCATTGGATTGCACCAGCGCTTGCGATGGACCAGCCTCTAAACAAAGGCTTTTAGCTCCAGTTGCTCTAGCTGCTTCCCCTGATGGTTCCATTTTTGTTGGAGACTTCAATTTGATCAGAAAAATACTTACTGACGGAACTGTCAAAACGCTTGTCAAATTGAAGTAAGCTTGAAACCGATATATTTTATGTGTGTAAAAATGGTGTAAAATAAAAATAAATGTATCACTTACCAAAAATTGCACAATATGTATTTATTTTTAATTCATTCTATTCTAGCGCTACTCGGGTGTCATACAGATATCACATGGCTCTTAGTCCATTTGATGATATTCTTTATATATCGGATCCAGAATCACATCAAATTATCTCTGTCAGGAACCTGGACGACTTCTCGGACCCTGAACACAATTGGGAAACTGTTGTTGGGTCAGGTGAAAGATGTCTGCCTGGAGATGAAGCTCATTGTGGTGATGGGGCATTAGCCAGGGATGCTAAGTTGGCTTATCCTAAAGGAATGGCTGTGTCTACAGACAATGTTCTGTATTTCGCCGATGGTACAAATATTAGGATGGTTGACAGAGATGGAATAGTTACAACAATAATTGGAAATCACATGCATAAGTCACACTGGAAGCCTATTCCGTGTGAAGGAACACTCAATGTTGAAGAAGTGCATTTGAGATGGCCCACAGAATTAGCTATTAATCCATTAGACAACACATTACATATTATAGATGACCACATGATTTTACAGCTCACACCTGATGGTCGTGTGAGAGTAGTAGCTGGTAGACCACTCCATTGCCCGAGCCCATCAAATGGATTTGATATGGAGCTAGCAACCCATGCTACATTAATAATGCCGCAGAGTATTTCCTTTGGTCCATCGGGTGATCTCTTTGTTGCTGAAAGTGACTCACAGAGAATCAACAGAGTAAGAGTTATCGGCACTGATGGGAAAATATCATTATATGCTGGAGCTGAATCCAAATGCAATTGTCTCGAAAGAGGTTGTGACTGTTTTGAAGCTGACCACTACTTAGCATCAAGCTCCAAGTTCAACACTATCTCTGCAGTTGTTGTTAGTCCAGACGGAATAGTTCATATTGGAGATCAGGCAAATTACAGAATCAGATCAGTCATGGCAAGCATTCCAGATGCTAGTGGCTCCAGAGAATATGAGATATTCTCACCAGAAACTCAAGAAATATATGTATTCAATAGATTCGGACAACACACTGCTACAAAGAATATCTTAACTGGTGAAACAATTTATGTATTTGCCTACAATGTCAATACCAGCAATGGTAAATTAAACTGCATTACAGATGCCGCAGGAAACAAAGTCTTTGTACTTCGAGATTACGCAAGTCAAGTCAATTCTATTGAAAATACTAAAGGCCAGAAGTGTAGGCTAAGAATGTCAAGAATGAAAATGTTACTGGAATTCAGTACACCTGAGAACTATAATGTTACATTTGATTATCACGGGCCAACAGGACTTCTAAAAACAAAGCTTGATAGCACCGGAAGGAGTTATGTTTACAACTATGATGAATTTGGTAGACTGACTTCCGCAGTTACCCCAACAGGAAAGATCATTAGCTTGAACTTTGATCTGAGCCTAAAAGGTGCCACAGTTCAAGTAAGTCAGAACAATCGTAACCCAGTTTTAATGCTTATAAAAGGTGCATCAGTCATTACAAAGACTGGAGAATCTGAACTTCGTACGATTTCATTAACTGATGGTAGTATTTCCACGGTTCTACCTTGGGGACATTCTATATCAACCGACACTGTTCCTTATTCGGTTCTTGCTGAAATTGATCCTCTACTCGGAGAAAGTTATCCCGTTCCAGCTAAGCAAAGAATTGAAATTGGTGACGATCTCGCAAATAGATTTGAATGGCGATACTTCTTAAGGAGAATTCAATCTGGCAAAGGAAAAAGTGGTAAGACAGTTGCCCAGATCGGAAGAAAATTAAGAGTAAATGGAGAGAATCTACTTACACTGGAATATGATAGAGATTCTGCCTCCATCGCTGTATTTATTGATGACAGAGTTGAACTATTGAATGTAACATATGATAAATCTGCAAGACCAGTCAAATGGGGTCCTCGCAATGGTGTCTTTGCAGGAGTTGAACTAGAGTATGATAGATTTAGCAGACTGAACAGCTGGAGATGGGGAGAACTCAGTGAAACATATGGTTTTGATAGAGCAGGTCGACTGTTTGAAATAAAATATGGAGATGGATCATCTATGATATATACATTCAAGGATATGTTCAATAGTCTTCCATTGAAAGTTACTACTCCTCGTGGTAGTGATTATTTACTGCAATATGATGATGCTGGTGCATTGCAATCACTAACTACACCTAGAGGACACATCCATGCATTCTCCTTGCAAACATCTCTTGGCTTTTATAAATATCAATACTTCTCTCCAATGAATAGACATCCGTATGAAATATTATACAATGATGAAGGACAAATTGTCTCAAAGGTTTATCCACACCAGTCAGGAAAGATTGCCTACATACATGATGGCTCAGGCAAATTGGAAACGACATTGGCTGGTTTATCTTCTATTCATTATACATACATAGAATCATCGCAACTGGTTAAAAGTATTGAAGTGCTTGAACCAAACTACAGTTCAAAACAAGAGTTCAAGTACCATGCTGGAATTATGAAAGATGAAAAGGTGAAATTTAGTCCAAAGAGTGGTCTCAGTAATGCACATTTCAAATATCAGTATGATGGCAACGCAAGACTTTCAACTGTGGAAGTGAACATTAATGGAAAGGAGTTACCAACACAAAGATTAAAGTTTAATCAGAATACTGGAATGTTGGAAGCAATAAGTGACTTGAGAATATACAGCAATACATTTAACAGATCTGTGATGCAAGACACAAGCAAACAGTTCTTTACTATCACAGACTTTGATGATCATGGGAGAATTAAAACAATTCTGATCAATATCAAGTCTTATGATGTCTTCAGAATTGAATTAGACTATGATTTGAGAAACAGAGTTAAGACACAAAAGGTACTGATTGGCAGAGCATCCTATACTGACAGAATAACTTATAACAATGATGGACATGTCATAACAGTGAGTGGAAATAATGACTGGAAATATGTGCATGATGAGAATGGTAATGTCATTGGTGTAATCCATCAAGATGAGAAAGTATCCCTGGGATATGACAGTGGTGATAGAGTTGTACAATATGGAGACGTTGAATTCAATAGTTATGATGGACGTGGCTTTGTGGTTAGACGTGGTGAACAAAGATACCGCTACAACTCAAGAGGCCAACTCATTCACGCGTTTGAACGAGACAAGTTCCAGTCGTGGTACTTCTACGACGATAGAGGTAGGCTGGTTTCCTGGAAAGATGACAAAGAAAACATTACTCAATACTTGTATTCAAACCCAATGACTCCTGATCTCCCCACACATCTTCATTATCCTAAGACAGGCAAGACATTCAGATTCCTCTATGATCAGCGAAATATTCTCATTACTGTAGAAACCAGTGAACAGAGATTCTACGTTGCCTGTGACCAGAATGGCTCTCCACTGGCTTTGTTTGATACTAATGGAAACGTAATCAAAGAAATAAAAAGATCACCTTTTGGTAAAATCATTAGTGATTCTAATCCTGACTTCTATTTGCCAATTGACTTCCACAGTGGCATTATAGATCCTCACACTAAACTGGTTCACATTAACCAAAGATTGTACGATCCTACAGTTGGTCAGTGGATGACCCCGTCATGGGAACATCTCGCTACTAAACTAAAGACACCACTAGATATATTCATATACAGATTCCACAACAATGACCCAATCAACAAGAATTATCATCTCAATTATATGACTGACTTAGCAAGTTGGCTCAAATTGTATGGATACCACTTGGATAGAATGATTGGATCCAAGTACACAGACCAAATAATGTATACACCAATGGCTACCGTAACATCCCCACAACTGGCACCAGATTTTGGAGTAATATCTGGACTACAATGTATTAATGATAAGGTAAGCATTACAAAAGTTTGTTGTTTATTGTTTACATCAATATTATGTTTAATATCTATTCACTCGACTTATCTACATATTTGTTTTTCAGATCAATGATAAATTCTCCGATTTAAGCTTTGTACCAATGCCACTACTCAAAACAGAATCCAAAACACGTAACTTATTACCACGTGTTGCTTACCGACGAGCTGTTTTTGGAGAAGGATTGTTAATATCACGATTAGATGGAAGAGCACTAGTCAGCGTAGTGGAGGGAGTGAAC
Source organism: Ceraclea dissimilis (assembly GCA_963576895.1). Classification (NCBI taxonomy): domain Eukaryota; kingdom Metazoa; phylum Arthropoda; class Insecta; order Trichoptera; family Leptoceridae; genus Ceraclea; species Ceraclea dissimilis. The sequence goes on from OY756360.1 coordinate 7,305,005, forward strand.
AGTGTTGTACAAGATGTTGTAACTTCAGTATTCAACAACTCATTCTTCTTGGATCTTCACTTCAGTATACATGATCAAGATGTCTTCTACTTTATTAAAGATAATCCACTGAAAGTTCGTGATGACATGGAAGAACTTAAGAGGCTCGGAGGGATGTTTAATGTTTCACAACACGAAGGCGGTGAACAGGGAGTTGAAGTGAGACTACACGGAGCTGAAGCAGCCGTAGTGCTTAAGTATGGAGTGGATCCTATTCAAGAGAAGATTAGACTAATCAAACACGCTCATAAGAGAGCAGTAGAGAAAGCTTGGGAACACGAGAAGGCATTGGTAGCCGCTGGGTGGGAAGGACGAGCCCCATGGACGGAAGAGGAAAAAGAAGAACTTATAGCCCACGGTATAGTTGATGGATGGTCAGCCGAGGACATCCATTCCACCACAACATTCCCACAATTGGCTGACGATCCGGGAAATATAGCGTTTATAAGGGATGGCAGAAGAAAGAGAAGAAAGAGCACTCGCACTCATAGGCGTAGGTTGTAAGATGAGTAAGGTTCCTCCTACTCTTACAACTAAACATCTTATCACAAGATTATTATAATCTAGGCTACATGTCTGCCATCATCTAATAACCACACTACATATAATAAGCATGTGACTTACAATCAAGTGAACAAAACTTAAGTGTCGCTTCAAAAATCCATTTATAGTGATTTATATTTAATAAGCTGTGAAATATTCTTACGACAATTAACTACATTTTATATAAGCTAAGCGTAGTGCATTGATATAATGACTATATTTTTCACACGTGTAACACTTAGGAAGTGAATAATATTAATATTTTATGATCTGTTTAGGTATGAAATTATGAAAGAGTAATGAAGAAATTGTGAAGATTGTGATGTAACTTCATAATCTTATTTGAGGAGATATTTTTAGGTGAATGAACTCACAGGGTATCAATTAAAAATAACATCAAAATAAATAGGCCTAGTGGTGCATGTATCTTAGCACCAGGACGTTGGCACTTTGTCAAAATGTTTGTCTTGTAATCAATTTCATTTCCACAAGCTATCAAAATAGGTTCGTAATAAATGTCCAATATTAGTTTATTTAATGATCCATTTAAATAGTGTTTTAAGACAACAGTTTTAAAATGCCATGAATATGTGTTGTGCCATATTGTTAAATTGTTTATAGCGTAAATGACTTTTCATTGTACCTAATCAATGGCCCTTAAATCAAGTAAGTAGTACCTACCTACTAGTTAAATCCAATTACTACATACAACGTACCTACCTAGGAATGTAGACAGTGTGCGAATTAAATTCTGAATACAAAGAATCTCTTGATTGGATGCATATATTATAGATAAGTATATTCTTTCTGTGAATATATACATTTTACGAAAATGTAGGTAATCGCTAGTAAACTTTCTGAGGTATTCAACACGTTTTATTACTCGGACACAACTGAATGTTAACTTTTAACACTTTCTAAACTTGCAGAGTAAGGGCTATTGTTCACAGGGCATTTAAATGTTTTAAAATAGTTTTTATCTGATGACTACTATTAGCATTGTGTCAAAAGTCTGAGACTTTAGTAAGACTATGCATTATACTCGTATATAGATTTATGTTAATCTTTCAATTCTCAGTGGAGAATCTCATTTACAATACTATGTGTAGGTATGTATTGTATGTTATTATGAAACAGAACAAATTTTAGGGGAAATGATGTATTATATTTTTATGCATTTGTAGTGTCCACTGTCTATTCATATAGTATATCCCATAATAATTATATGTAATCTACATTCCTAAAATATTTGTTAAAGAAAAGTATCGTCCATGTCTATTTAAATATACTTTACAAAACCACTAATACAGTAGAGACTCCCTAATCTGGCACCCTACACCACCACCCTCCCCACACCCACTACCCCCGCAGGTCCCTATGCCCAATTAATGACTATATTTTTTGATCAATTTGTTCAGTTTCACATTGAATTTTTCAGAAAATAAACACATATCTACATTTTCCAATGTAGATATGTGTCCAAACATTAACATTAATAACACACCATAACAATAACACACCATTAACATCAATCACACGCATTCGGGGGATTGCCTTTAAGGGAAAAAACATAGATATGTGATGCTTTATTTTATTTACCTCGAATTTTCCCATGCAATCCAGTAATCCGAACTTTCTTTTTATTTCTTCCAATAATTGGGCACCCTCTGGTTTTTAATAGTGCCGGATTACTAAAACTCTACTGTATTGGAATGCCCATTTACATTTTTTATGTAAATAATTACTATATTCCCGTACCTACATGACATTCTACTAGTCAGTGTTAGTTTTATATAATTATATGCATGTATTTTATATTATTTTTAAATTGATTAACTGTAATTATTGATCAAGAGTTAATATACAAAATCCCAAATATTATTCATATTAAGTACAGTATTTTAAGATTTGTTTTTTGTTTTATTTTGTATATTATTTAGATTTTAAAAGTAAACATTTTAAAATATGAAATCTAATAATGTTATTTTTTACTTTTTATAATGGTGTAAATATTGAGGAGCATTGTAAATTTTTATTATACGTTTATATAAGACACATTTTTATAAAAGAAATATTCTATGTATGTATCTAGTATATTGTATCGAGTTCATTTTATTTTAAGATGGCCATATAAATACACAAGTGTATCGATGAGTCATTATATTTGGATAAAGCATAGAGCAAAACAATAAATATGTAATTATTACACAACACAACAATAAAAAATAAGGGATTTGAACCAAGAAGCACAATCATCGGTAACAAGAAGAACTCATATTACATTATAAAATAAACAAATATTATGAGATCACTTGCAATGGTTGCTATTGTACAGATCAAACAATTTTGGATAACTTTTCAGGCAGAGGAACATAAATATAAAATAGCTATGTTAGGAATTAGTATAATTTTATTCACTCATGAAACAAGCACTATCAGTTGAACTCAATGGCTACAGCTTCGACACTTGTGTTGGACATGCTGCATACATATTATGTTACAAAACTCGTACCAGTAGACTAGTGTATATAACCTAATGTCATATATTATGAGATACATAACAAAAAACTCAATAGTAAACATTATTCCCAGATTTAATAACATATTTTATCAAAAGCGTATTAAAATACCAATGAGCAAATAATTATCGTCAATAAAATATCAATGGGCTTTTTGTGTTAGTGATTTCATATCTTTCATACTGTGTGTAGCTGTGTAGTGCGTAGTGTCATGTACCTATAAACCAGTACCATATTACTCTGTAATGCAAAATAGTGATAACTATAATGAATCTTACAAACTGAACAAAACATTAATAAATACAACTCTCATATATTATCAGATCAAGTAACAGGAAGAGCAAAACACAATGTAATATTGTGAAATGGATTTCAAGCATGAATCTTCCCATCCCCTGGAATTCAAACAAACCCAAACTTTTCACTGTGAATCAATGGAATACTATGTACATTATACATACATACATACTAATATTGTGATTACCAATAACATTTTCTTACGAGAAACTAAGACAAAGGATGGGACGAGTTATCTATCATGGCCGTAGGCTGGGGGGTGTTTTGGGGGTTCAAACCCCACCTTCTTACCCCAAAATTTCTCAGAGAACTCAGCATTTTGTACATAGAAGAAATTAATCATGTTATGTATTAAATCCACATCTTTTTCTTTTTCATAATACATAATTGTAAAAATCCATTAAATCACAGTTGTATAGTTAATTTATTTTGCCTGCAGCTCTAATCTAATTAGTATGAAGGTTTGTTCACAAAAAATAAACTGGACTTTTAAATGATTCTGTTGTATCTACTTTTGTTACGTTTTATGACAAAATTTTAGCCCGTGGCACTAGTCGTTTATCATGTTGTAAACCAGAAATATATCCAGATATGTTACTATTGAAAGACAACCAGGTTCATCAATTCACCTTGCTATTTACTAGCTTTTGTTCCGTTTGACAATATTAAAATTTTAGTTGTCCCCCGTAGACGCCCAGTCTTTACTTACTGTCTCTGTTCCAGAACTTCAACCCTCCCCCCGAAATGAATTCCTGCCTAGGGCCATGTTATCTATTAGGTACTATTTATATGCTATACTATAAATGTGGTTGTAAATACTGTGAATATTCATAATACATCAATGTGCAATAAAAAAACAATAGGAATAATAGTTGTTTAACAATAAAATAAATTTATTATGTAACAGTAGATCATTATTCATTATGGTGTTATATTAAGTATGTCTCTTATAAAGTGGTCTCTACATCTCATCATTTCTTTTAGAACACCCACACCCACACTGAGACACAAACACCAGTCATATTTGGTCCCCATTTGTGTATTTAATATAATTAGCAGGCGGACAAAAGCGTTTCTGTGTTGCTGAACTGTGACTGACTTCTGTATCTCAGGTGTGGAGGGGTCCGTGGGTATTATTGTTGTCTGTTAGTTGAATCAGTGTAATGAATACAGGACTAGTTGAAAATAGTGGTAATTAATATGAATTCTATTAGATACATCATTATGTACTACATATTATTATAATTAGGATGAGGACTGCAGGCGAAGTTAAGTGATAAATGTATTTTGAAAATGTGACTAAAGAAAGCAATACTGTTTTACTTATACATCTTTATAATCATTACGTAATATTAAAATAATAATTAAATATACTATAATTTTAAAAACTATTAATGTTATTTATATATGTTGTTCAGGAGTGTAAGTTGTCATTAAGAAATAAACAAATCAAGAACACCCAGATTGTTATACATAGTACTACTATCTCCATTTATGGTGATATATGTATGCGTGTATGTAGTATTAAGCTGTGTATAAATGATATTGTAAATAGGTAGTACTTAAAGCATTATTACATTATATTGTATATGTATTATTGTCGTAGGTAATAAGTACTGGTGTACATATCTTTATGTTGGAAATGTCTGAAGCATTATATTAATATTAAATATGAAATAAATACTTACAATAAGTGTATCCTACATACTACCAATGACTTAGAATGGTTATATTCTACAGCATGTTGTGACGCTATTACCCCCTGTAGATAGTTGGGACCCCTCCCACTTCCCCTGATCTATGTATTGTATGTGTAATGTAACTAATTAGTTGTTTAACCCATCATCCAGATGTATTAGCATTGTGTTTTCATCTATCCATGGAGAATGACTATATTTTATTGAAAGTGCTGAAGGAAGAACAATGGTTATGTAATGAGATGCGAAAGGAATGAAAGGGTATAGGCATTATCTTAATGGAAATATTATGCATGTAATAAAAACAATAAAATACTTACTTGTATATCTCAATCTTTTATTTTTGTAATAACCTTTTCATTATACATAACTGTACTAAAAAGAAGTGACAGCATTATTTATAAATTCATACACTTGAAGGTACACACATATATGTACTATTCCCGAAATAATTCATAAAAAATGGGAAAATACAAAATGTAGTATGTACTATAATAGTAATAACATTAACAATGCAAAAATTTCGAGTAATCGAATTTATATAAACTTTTAATAACATATCAAAACTAATTGTTAAGTACATGAGCTTTCGTGAGATTTAAAATTCACCTTAGACAACAAATTATTCTGTTTTAAAAAACAAAATGCCAACAAATTTACCTATTATAATAAAATACATACAGTAGATACATGTTTACATACCATTGCTGTAGTGCTCTTAGAAAAAGGAATCGGTTTGGAATAAAATGACTATGTATAAGCTACATGAAATATCATCTATGTAATACATACGAGCATAATGAATAATCCTTATCCTTTCCTTAATGACTTTGTGTAGCACAACACGGCACACTACTATTTATAGCAAAACAATTGAGGTTCTCCATATTTTCACAACTAAATCTAATATTCCTGGTAACAATCTTTAACTGTTCATAAAAACGCTAAAATAATTTGTGGCTTGGAATAATATTATAGAGAGCATCTATATCTGGTACTATAGTGAAATTAATCCAAGCTGGCAAACGCAGCCTTAAAATGTGACCGAGAAGGGGCGACTACCTGCTCTATTTGCACTTATGCCAGAGCCATAAGTGCTAATGTCACATTTTTTATGACTGCGTTCGCCAGTTTGAATTAATTCTACTATAATTACCCATAATATTGTTACATTGACACGAAAAAGATGATAACTACATTCCAATTGAGCTAAGCTAGCTCTCTTGTTGGTAAAATGATACAATGTATGAACTGAATGCTCCGTGAAATAATGAGTATTCTGGGTAACATAAGAGCGAAATTGTCAATATGATTAAAATATGAAGAACCACCATGGCACAAGGGCTTCCTGTGTATACTAACATTACCAACTAAACATGTCTACCCAAACTACCTAAATTTAATATGACAATAAATAACGTACCAAGCGTAACAGAAAACAATAACTAGTTTTAGACCTAATGTGGAATAATAAGTGCCAGTATGAATTCAGACACCACAGAATGGGTCACGCACACTTCGGAGTGAGAATATTTGGAAACATAAATCAATCACAGTGGTTATGCGGACCAACTTTACCATCAACATTATGGCAGCAACAATATTACACAAACATTCTACAGTATTTTGTGCCTAAACGCAAGACATTTGGAGATAACTTGCATAAACTTAACTGCAAACATGAAAGAGCCAAATAAAATCTCAGGAGGTACTAATAAAACATTCTGATTTATAACCTTACATTCTGTAAAACTTGCATAAAAACACACTTAGATATTTTACAAAACGACTGGATAGCCACCCATATTAGCTCACACTTTAAAATTATTTTTTTGTTATAATTTCATTCTACGATGCAATTTAGTAATTAATGAACAAGAGATATTAAATAATTTAATTTGGACAGAAATACAAGTCACTCCAGAAAATTCTCACAATAGTAATTACATACATAGTGATAATATACAAAAGAGAATTATCATGCCTACAAATAAATGAGTGATGATAATACAGTGAAACCTCGAATTTACGTTCCTCAGTTTAACGTTTTCCTCATATTTACGTCATAAATCACAGGTCCCGGTCCGCTTCATACAAAAAACGCTAATTTTTCCTCCATTTACGTCAGGCGCAAAGCTATTTTCCCGCCTTTTACGTTTTCTAAAATTGGATTTCGCGAATACGAAATCTCCGGAAGTAGCACCCAAAATTTGATTGTTTGTAAAAAAGTTCGACTAAAATTACGTAAAGGAAATATGTCAAGGTCAAATTGTTACCCTTTTTACACCTTGTCAAACACGTGATACATAAGTGTCATGCAAATAAAAGTAGCCCGTAAAATTTGACTGTTTGTAAAAAAGTTCGACCAAAACTACGTAAAGTATATCAATTTCGCATTGTTACCCTTTTTACTCACAATCACGCGCATGTCACGTGATATGTACTTCAGTGATACACAGACTACGCATTTGCAGATGTTTTCAAGGTTAATAAAGAGAGACAACATTAACTCTTAACATATGGAAATTGAAGCATTGTGAGTGCAACTACCGTATTGTGTCAAATTGCCGTGCTATTAGCATCATTTCATAGATTTTTTTTCGATTTTTTCGTATTTCAAGACAAAACATAACCTCAAAATGACGTGTTAATGATTAAGATAAGTACTATTGGAAATTTCGTGTTTATTTTCACATTGAAATTGTTTAAATGTTCTACAAACGCGTTAATTACATCTAATTCTATATTCTTTGTACAAAATATCTTAAAAATCGGTCAAGTAATTTTGTATGTAGAAATACCGCGATGTTTTAACAAAAAAACCGCGAATTTCAAATTTATTTGATACAGTAGAGTATGATTTTTAGAAATTCAGTTCCATAATTTTAATTTTTGTTGTGATAATTCACATTTGTTGTTAATCTTGTCATTTTGTGAAAAACAATCGCGTAATGACGATCCAACTCAAAACGGAGAAGAAAAATTATTTCCTCAGTTTTACATTTCCTCACTTTTACACTTTTTTTTTCTGTTCCCTACAAAAACGTAAATTCGAGGTTTCACTGTACATACTAAATATAGGTTCATCATAAATTAGCAAATTGTTAAATCACAATATAATGGTTAAAATTCATCTAGAACGAGTGAATGCAGAATGGAAATGCAACACTTCACTATTAAGAGAATAACGTTTGCAGACTAGAATCATTACATATTAAACTGTATTCACCACAAGTGTGTCTCGCGGATTTCACTAATTATCTGCCCGGCTCTCTGCAAAGCCTGGAATTACAAAAAGTTAATAAGTTAATAAAAATACTAGGTAGTACTTACTCGTATCACTAAAGCAATACAAATACTATGTACTATTGCCTTGGAGCTCACCTTTAACATGTCAGCTGCTTCCTTGCGTCTCTGGGCAATGTGTTCTGATTCATTGAGTAAGGATTCCACCTGATCAGCCTTGTATAGATGTGTCACCAACTCTGACTGCAGATTATCCTTCACAAAATTTACTAAGAAATGCATCACAGCTTTTGGAACAGAATCCTGTATAGACTTGCGGACAATGTAGAAGTAGGATTTGATCAAACGCTCTAAAAACAATATTAAATAATGAAGTGAATGATTAGTATGTACTAAATCAACAAGTCCTCTATGAATTCTTACCAATAACATCACAGTCATGTTCCTCCCTGTCAGACAGCTTCCTGGATGTGATAGTCATGTCCTCGGGCAGAAGGTTAACTGGTTTGATGGGACTCAACACCTGCTTTGTGTCTGGAATGCCATTCACCATTGCTTCCTTCACGGGACCCTTACCGTTTGTGGGTTGATTAGTTGGTGTAGCGAATACACCATTAAATACTTTCCCAGGTTGGGGAGGATTTGGTGTGTTGCCAAAGCCAAGCTGGAAAAGACAAGAGTAGCAGAAGTGAATAATAACAAGTGACCAATGTTAAAGAAGACAATTATTTTAGAGACATAAATATATTGTTTTAAAAACCAATTTAACATGAAAATAAAATTGCTACTATTTAAATCATTACACAATTTAATTCTTTTAACAAATCTGAAGCATGCTGAGTGCATTTAGTAGTATTTTGAGTTACAATAAAAATGTTACATGAAGGTGGTGCATAAAAAAAATAAATTTATATATATGTGTATTCAAGTTAGTGCTACAAGTTACTCAGACTAAGAATATTAAAGATTATGCATGCTGATTAACACAAATACATATGTTATGTTGCATGAAAAACCTTATAAAGGTATGCTGTCAGTTAATAAGCATCATGTGAATACTACATTAGATTACATTACTAGTCATGTTAATTGTAAGATTTAATAAAACTGAAGTATGAATGAGTGATGTGAACACAAGTGAAGGATAACTGTGATGCGTGACCCATTAGACATAAGCAACTTATAGACAGCTAGAGTGTACAACATTCAGCTACTACAAGTTGACAATATCCTTATCATAGGTCACTTACTGTAGTAGGTACCTGTTGTGTCCTATGCCCCCCAAACAGCGGACTGCCTTGTTCACTCGCACCCTTGAGGCTGGACACTAGAGCCGCATCTCTGTGGAAATCTGGATGTTTTGTGTTTATGTAAGCCAACTCAATAGCTACTAGGTTCTCCACCATGCTATTTGTTGTTGGAAGTCTTGTTCGAAGTAACTGTGTGACTACATCCACAATTTTCTGATGTAAACGAGGGAACCTCAGCATCTCTTGCTGTACTTCTGTACCACAGTGCTGAACGATGCGTTGCATTTCCTCGTGAACCTGAAAACAATAGGTGAAACATGTTAATCACATAACTCCATCAATATTTAATTTGTAATGCAATTAATAATAGGAAATGTTCTTACCAATTCAACACATCGCAGGGAAGGATCTTCCAGTCGTCTAATTTGTCTCTTAACCAATAACTCAAAGGAAACCTCAGGTACAAAGAGAGCTGGACGAGGTCCTGTGGCATTCCTTATTGCAGTCAATATATCCATTTTTGTCAAACCTGAATAAAAGGAAACAAATATTGACTCAAATCAAACATCAGCAAACAAAAGATTCCATTAATATTTACATAAAATATGTCCGAGTAATTGTTCCTACCTACTAATGGGTGTATGGAATCTAATGTTCTTCCGAATGTTTCGTGGAATATATAACATATCCTGGCGCCTCCGCACAGTTCTGTCGTTTCTATATTCCTAGCAGTTCCCTCAATCGTGGAACAATATGCACTGGCAAACTTTGTAATAATCTGTAGTAAAGTCTGTGATTTATCGGAAACATCCTCTCCGTAAGAATTGAGTAACGATTGAAACTGTGATACCATCACATTCACCCTAACCTGGGAACACACAATGTACATAATATGAACTAAATATCAAGAAAACTGTTTTGGTCAACCACATTTAATACATGCATAGGTATAAATAACTACTATATACAGTGAAACCTCGAATTTACGTTTTTGTAGGGAACAGAAACCTTGGAAAATTGGCAGTTAAATAAATAAATTACATAATAAAAGGAGTTTAACCTTCAACTCAGGGAGACAATCTCGAATGTGATGCATGAGTAATCTATTTAATGTCTTAGCTAAATAAGGAGTGCCATTTCTGGAGGCTATTGTTGGATATTTCCTCTGCAAGAATGTCGCTTCATCTTTCAATGCATCCTGAAAGTATAAGAGACAATAAATAATACATATATACAGCAGAGCGTTATATCCAAGCAACAATATATTCTGTTAAATACATACTGTTATGGATTTATTATCTATAATGTCTTGTTGAGATCTGTTGACTACGCCAACGATACCAAGCTTCACTGGTATCACTTTGCCACATAATATGTCAATAGCATCCGTTCCTGAAAACACAAACCAAATTCTAAAGCTGTGGAAGAGTTTTTCCCATTATTATATCACCACACAAGAGATGGTTAACACGTTCCGTGCGCCGCCCTCAGCATGTATGGGTGATGCAAACTTCACGGAGTGCGGCCACCTTATGACTAAGATAATACTGAAAAAAAATCCTTTTCTTTCCTACTTTTCTCAGCACCCCTGAATTATTCCGCATTAAAGTAACCCAGTGTATATGTTAAATCTTCTGACCCCAAACTTAAATACCTGCATCCATTAAATCCAATTTAGTGACAACAGCTAATGTTCTCCTCCCGTCTGGATCCACTTCCTTAGACATTTTAATACTTTCACTTGTTGCCATGTCAGTGTTGGCGGATGTGACAGCCAGTATTATAGAATTAGGATTTGAGATATATTTCATAATCAATTCTCTTATTTGATTTTCTATATCCTCAGGTTGATCTCCGACTGGAATCTGCAATTAGTTGATTGATGGATGTAACAAAATAAAAAGTGTTACAACTCGACAGCGGTAACTACACTGCATAAGACTGTGTTTCCATGTTGTCATACAAGAAAAATACATAATGTATTAATTCATTTGTGATAAGACAATTACAGATTACAGGTACTGAAAAATAAAAACAATGATAGGTATACGTACCTTTGTGATTCCAGGCAAGTCTACTAATGTTAAGTTAACAACTTTAGTAGAATATATCTTAAGATTAATTGGTTCAGGACAGATGCCTTTATTGCTGCCTGCCATTCTATCAGTTTCTCTGTCAATTTCACTACGAATCTGTGTGAAATCTGTAAATATCTTGTCTTTGGTGTGCAGAAACTTCCCCCACTCCTCCACTTCCATTGTTCCTACAAAAACAAATATCTATGAAAAAAGATTGCCACCATTCCTGGGTATCCTGTATTCCAGACAAAAAACATTAAAAAAAACAGGGGGGGAGGGCAGATACATACAGTAATGCAATGTATCATATACACTTATACTATACTATACAAACAAAACACAGAGTCTTGGATTACAAGATTAATGAAACTATATTTCGACTAACAAATCAATAAATAATTATTATAAAAGGTAATAGTGGCGACGCATTCCACACCACAGTGTGGAGGAAAGTATTTGGGTTTGTGTATGCAAGCCCAGATCCTTTTATGTAAAAAAATAAATAATAATTAGTTTTGTGAATCGTTATTATAATAATTATATCTCAACACCTATAGGTTTATTTATTTACTTAAGCGAATAATTATGTATTATTTTACAAAGTGGTATAGAGCCACTATAAAAATTACACGCTCGAATAATTTGTAACATCGTTCCAATGATTGTTAATATTTCCATACAAGTAATATGGAAATTACTGTACCAGGAATGTAAAACTCTTGCGGGCAATTAACAACAAACATAAAAACAATGATTACATTTTTTCTTCAAACTCCACACATAATTATAATAGGATTATCCCAATGCCAATCATAACTATTTTTATTGTGTCATTACAAATGGAATTGAAAATTTTGTATTTATTCCTCTTTTGAAAACACTTTGGCTCCGCAACAAAAATTAAAATCATTAGTGTCAGATAACTAAAATTATTTTCCTCAATAAAATATTAATCATAAAAATGAGGAAACATGTACATTGAAAAATATGCTTGCCAGATGATTATAACTCTAATTAGTTAAAACAAATGTGCATGTAATGGTGCAGTTAACTTGTAACATTCATTAGAGGGAAAAAATACACCGAGAGGTTCAAAGGTAAAAATAAAAAAACTACGAGATTAAATTTACCATTGCTTGATGTCTGTGTTGTAATAACACCTAAAAATAATTATTACTATAATCATTATGACTATTTATTCATTAAAGGAATCTTATTTCATAAAATATAGGAAAATGTAGGCACATCCATGACCCTGGGATTATGTAGTCCAGTATTTGTCAATGTGACGAGCCCAAGTCTAATTCTCTAAAATTTTTGAGATTTCAGATGACTTTTGAACCCAGCGACCTCTCACTTTCATAATCAACTTGTATGTCAAACCTTTTAGAAAATTAGAAACAGGAAAAAAAAACAAATTTATTCACTGGAGAATTTTCATACCACCGATGCCACAAATAAAATACACATCGTTCTGCTTCTTGTATGCCATCCTAGTAGGTACTCAATTAAAATTAAATGTACCTAATAAAATAATTAATAAAAATTACTTTCTAAAATACTATAGTTTTTTCATTGGAATTGCAATAAAATAAAATGTATTTATTTGTGCATGACTAACATTTATTATAAGTAGAAATAAATACCAAATACTAATGGGCACATTTATTTTACTGCACATTAAACAACACTGATCATAATTTTATATTTTATAACTTTAATTACAATTCATGGTTAAATATTTTAACATTTTTACATGTCTACATTCTGTTGGCTCACGATGAGGGGGAGTCACATTGAATGTGACATCGATGACGTGTTTAAATACGATTTGCCTTATTTAAGTTACAACAAGACCGCCTTCGGAGTCAAGGACCGGCCAGTTTGACAGAAAACGACTCCGCATTCGGCAAGACAGTATGAATAGAATGAACAATGCAAACATAAATAAATCTTTATTGGCCAGAGAAAATATGCATAGTCACAAAAACAAACATAAGATGTCATTAAGCTTTAGGAATGAATTTCTATATATCTAAAGCGATAAAACTGAAACACTACTTGCCTAACCAAACCTCGCATTTAATAAGTATATATATATATTCGTATGGTGTCAGGCGCTATAAGATCACATTTAGATCCCGAAGCCACATTCTGGCCTCGGTCGTCAAGTTGTTCAGATCCTCCATCATTCCCCCAAATTTGTGGGTTGGGCATTCACGCACAATGTGGTGTAGAGTCTGCACCGCATCACCGCAATCACAAGCAGGGTCACTAATGTAGCCCCACCTGTGACGCTCGGCTGCACATCTGCTGCAACCTGTCCTGATACGGTTCAGTGTTGCCCATTCTTTGCGTTCTAAGTCGAAACCAGCCACCCTTTTACATGGGTCTAAGACAAGGTGTTTGTTTTTGGACTGTCCACTCCTCCACTCCTCCGTCCAGGCCTTCTCAGTTGTAAACTCGTTGGTTTCCAGGGTTTGCGCCCTGGTCCAAAAGGGGTTCCTCGATCTGAGTCTGATAGCCGGAGTATCCCTCTTATAAGTACCTTATAATAAGTACCTTATAATGTGTAAAATTAACATCCACTGTGTTGAATTTACAGGTTTTATGTTTATTATCAGACTTTATTCTGATTATCACTTAAGGGGAGCAAGGTGAAATAATAAGTACTAATCAGAATGTTCAATGTATGACGCATAATAACAAAAGCAATATACCTTCTTCAGCTGATCTATGTTCCTTAGCATCCTTAGGTGCATAGATCAATTGCAGGATGAGAGGTCTCCTAGTAACAATCCCTGTACCGCGAGGTAGGAAGGATCGACCGACTAAACTCTCAATAACTGAACTTTTTCCGGAACTCTGGAAAAGGGAAAAACAAAAACATGTTCAACGAAAGACGAAAAAACACCTACGATTTCACATAAACTCGTTGCCATAACAAAGACCAAGATTTGTGAAAATTATGTTATGTATTAATACAGCACGCTGCAATTCTTTTATATTGGATTAATTTCCATTATTTTGACGTGTTATGCAACTAACGTCAAATTCAAATTACCTGAGTTCCAAGTACTACTATTTGAGGGAGTTGTATCGCATCAGCTCCCACTGTATTGAATACATCTTGAAGCTTATTTATAACAGGAATAAGTGCCTCCATACTTCAAATATTGAAATTACTTGTAATATATTAGATCCCACAAACACAATTAATCAATCACTGAAAAATATCACTCCAACGATTCCAATCAACTTCAAACGAATCTGCGAACGACGGCCATTTTGTTATTTTGTTGAAATGTTGCCCTCACACAATTATAATATATAATGTTGCTCTATAATAATAATAAAAAAAAATTAAAACCCAAAATCACGAAACGCTCTTTATTAGTTCTAAAATAATCCACTGGCGTTAGTAGTAACATAGTAGGGTGGAATTCCATACGTTATCTGGAAGGACCAGCTGTTTCATTCGGACTCTACGGTATATACATGAGTGTGAATGAGACAGCTGATCCATCACATTAATATTGCTCTCTTCACCCTCATAGGCTGGCCACACACGTCCCGAAGTTCAGTTCCGGAATCGACCGTTTTGCAAAAAAGTTCCGATCAAAACCTCTCTCTGAATTCAGCGTCACCCCGATTTAGAGGTTTTGGTCGGAACCTTTTTGCAAAACGGTCGATTCCGGAACTGAACTTCGGGACGTTTGTGGCCAGCCATAGGGCTATCTAAGGAACCTGTATAAAGGTTTAATCTTTATATAGGTTCCTTAGGGCTATCATTCACGTCCGGAAGTTTAGTTAATAACTGAATCGACCGTTTGCAAGAAAGCTCCGATCATTCTTTCTGAATTCAAAATCAGGATAACACTGAATTCAGAGAGAGGTTTTGGTCAGAGCTTTTTCTAAACGGTCGATTCAGTTAACTGGAGCTTCTGGACGTAAGGAGAGCCCATAGGAGCCCATTATTCAGCGAAGTGGCCCATAATAGAAAAAACACATTAAAGTAACTTCAGGATCAAAAGAAAAGCGGATATGGAAAAGTACCTACGACCTTGGATGATAAACAAAAAAGGATGGATCCAGAACGAACCCCAGCCAGCTCCTGTAGCCATATTTAATTTGTTTTGACAAGAATATACCTAGTCGATTTGATGTGTAGGTACTTAGGTACTAGGTAGTCAGACAAGTATTTACGCCATGCAAAAGGGTTTCAATTTAACACCTATTTATTAGAATTAAAGAAAACATATCTCTTGTTGTTTTGTGATATCCTTACTTCCCAGCGTATGATATTAACTACGTATGATATACTCATTACTCGTATATTATATTAAAAAAATACGGAGTATGGTAGGTTAATAAGAGTCTACTACAAATGGCCGAATTCCAAACGGCCGACATGGACAAACGGCCGACAGAGACAAATGGCCGACACGACCAACTGGCCGACTGGTACAAATGACCGAAAAACGAAAGGCCGAAATCCAAACGGCCGACATGGACATATGGCCGACAAGTACAATAGGCCGAAATCCAATAGGCCGACACAGACAACTGGCCGACAAGGACGAATGGCCGACAGGACGAATGGCCGACAGGACGAATGGCCGACAATGACGTTTTCAATCAAGATAATAGTTAACAAGCATCGCCCAGCAGACATGGGACATTACTGTAAAAAAAATGTTGACCGGTTAGGTTGTATTTTATTTATGCTAGTAAGATTTAATTAAGCGCTAAAAGGCACCTGCAGCGGAAACAAATGAAAAACCGTTTTTAACGCCTAAAAATTGTGAACCTGCATGTTCGCTGGAAAGTTGAAAAAGTAATGTCCCATGTCTGCTTGGTGTTTTTGATCTAATGAGGCAGTAACGCATGTCTGAAATGTGCTTTCAAAATATACTAGAAAAATCAAGAAAAAAATTACGATTACCAGACTTTTTGAATTTTTCAAAAATATGGAATAATTCCGGAGATATTAGGCGTCAAAGTTGGGGTTGCTGAAAAACGCTCGGTTTTATCAAATTCACCTCGTGACGTCACATTACCGTATAGATCTCAGCCTCTATACGGGGCTAGTATGCGCTCCATACATTTACATTAAAAATAGTTATAATTGATTGTAATTAGTAGGATGTTTGTCCTTAAATTCAGATTGGAAGTGATTTTGTTTTGTTTTCTTGTTTTTTTTTTATTGTTTAACGGTAATAAAGTAAGGCTTTGTAAGATTAGAATCTCCCAAAAGCAGATTATTATATAGCATAAGTAGAAACGGATTTTGTTATGAATTTCAGTTTCATGAGTGCCGAAATTCGTAGCGTGAAATTCGCAAAGTGATTATAGTACTTACATGTATAGTACCTATTACCTAATCTACAAATATTTTTGCTAACTTTCGCTGTTTAACAACGCTTCTCAAACTTTTTTGAGATTTCACAACCTAGAGTGACGCTCATCAGAAACTTGGTCGTTTGTAAAAAAGTGGGACTAAAATTACTTAGAGAAATTTTTTTTTATACTTAGTGAAGAAGGTCGTGATTGATTTATTATTTAATGAATACAAAAAATACGTTTCGCAATAATAAGTATGAAAACTGTTTTCTTATAGGTAGGTACATTATGTAGCAAAAAGATAGCGCCGCAGGCGAAAACTAAGACATACAAAGCCTACATAAAAGAGGTAGTAATGTAGAATTAGTTTATTTTTTGTAAAATAAAAAAAATACTTAAGTAAGTAGGTATCTATACAAAATTTTGCATTCAGAGTAACATGGATAACGCGTCCTCTCCGTTGTGCTTTTTGTGTTCCTATATCTTTTCAATATAAAACAAAAGTTTAAACGAATACTAAATAGGTAGTTATAGCAAAAGTTTGAGAACTGCCGTTTTTTGCTAGTGACAAACTACCCTTTTTTTTTAAATATTGATGCCGAATGTAAAATACAATACATTTTAAATGACGGTACAATATTCGTCCTTCCACACTGGGATATCATGCTGGGGGGAGAGACATACATAATACAATGCTATTGTATTACTAAAATATAAACAATGCAATAAAAACAAAAAAAAAATAGACAATGTTTTACAACAATACTACCTAGAGTTAAGCATAATATGTTCATTCATTATATTTATAAGACACGGTTATAATATTAAGAACTCTATTCTATTCTATACCCTCACGCCACGTCCCTTGCAGGGTAGGCAGAGAGGACAGAGCGCCAGACAGCCCTATCCTTAAACACACTACTAGCTTCCGTCACATTCACACAATTTGTTATACACGCTCTCCGATTCTTTTTACTCAAAACGCGTCCATCCTTGAGGATCTGGTCGACATGATCGACTGGTCGACATGATCGGACCAGGTCAGTCTCGGGCGGTCGCGCTTCCTCACCCCTCTTCGCTCACTCAAATAAGTATATCTTTTTTGTCATCCTGTCATCATTCATTCTCTCAACATGCCCAAACCATCTTAGTTTGTTTACTTTCATTCTTGTCACAACACCAGTCTTGCAGTCACTCATTTCCCTATTAATTCCCTTTCCCATTCCCTAATCCCAATATTAAGAACACATAAGTAATAAGCAGAAACAGCTTCAAGGATAAAAATCTCCCTAGAAACAATAGGTACTTAAGTGTACCTACCATATTTTTACTATTTTTGGTTTGATTATTATTAGATATTTTATACCAGTTTTTTACAAAGCACATTTTTTTATTTAACATATCGAAAATCGTGACGATAACGTATGTCCAAGTCATCTCGTAGACAAAATACTTCATAATACTATACTGGCCCGTTGTATGGAGAACAGAACGACAGATAATGTGACGTCATGCGCTATTTAGGTATAATCCGACCGTTTTTAAAACAGTCAACTTTGAGCCTCTGTAACTCTGCTGTTTTTCAAGATATCGAAAAAATTCTTTCAGTTTTGTGAATGTGATTTTTAGGAGAATTTTATTGAATGTTAAAAAAAAATTGCGTTACTAGCTCATTCGTGTAGCGGTTACTCTATGGTAAAAGCGAGATTTTAAAATGCAAAATGCTCCTAGTTCAAAATTGACCACGCGCGGCGCTAGTAGTAGGTAATTCTTTCAAGTATGTCTCATACTTATTAAGTATACAGTGGTTACATAAATTCAGGAGCAGATGCTATTTAACCATGGGTGCTATTGGCAAAAACAGTGTTACCATTGTCTTTTTTTTCAGAAGTCTCACGGAGCAAACTTGGTTTAGTTTTGCTTGATGTGATAATAAGATATGGTAACATTTTTTCGCAACTTTCAAATTATATTTCGGAACTGTTGTTTAAAAAACTAGCCAAATTTTGGATTGTTAGAATTAACTGGCAACTTAGTTTTTCAAACTTGTGATGTGATCATTATTTCAATCTTTTTTTGTGTCGGCCATTCGTCCTGTCGGCCGTATGTCTTGTCGGCCGTTTGTCCGGATCCCGGTTAATAATGCTCTATAGAAGAGGTGGTGGTTGGTGGTCTACTAGTGGAGAATTTATTCGTTCCCTATGGACCTCAACCTCATAGACCGGGGAATGCTTATCAAAATAATACCTTCCACTCATATTGTGTTCGAAATCGACCGCACAATAAAATTTAGTTTTCGATAATTAAAGTAGCTGTGTATGTTTAGTGCTACCCGTCAAGGCGTCAACCCGTCTAAAGTAACGTTTAGAACAAAAAATCATCAGTATCTAAGTAGTACATAAGTTGTTTTCAAAGAGATTTTAATTAAGTAGAACTTAATATATTATGTCGCTGGTTGTTTTAGATCACCACCTTTATCTAGATCCCTCCTCAGTCCTCACCTCACGTTCACGTAGTATAAGTAGGTACTACTCGCTTTGATTGCAAGCTAGGTAGGTAGGTAATCATTCTTATTCAATGCTTTAGTTCAGTTTTGGTTCAGTTTGAATCTGACGGTCAATTTGTAAATTCGTTTCGGCGGCGTTGGTAGGGTTGGTACCACTGCATTAGCTGTCAGCGCAATGTTGTCATTTTCACGTGTATTATTTTGTAAACAATCTCGTTGCTGAAGTTTTTAATAGTAATATCCTCGTAAATAATACTTTTTAGAGTTTACTTTTGATAAATCAAAATAGTAAATTGTATCCATAAAAACAAAATAAGTGTTCGTGTAATTTGATTACCAAACTTACTAGCCGGCTAAACTAATCTAAAATAGCAAAAATGTAAACTATTATAAAGAGTGAAATGAATGAACTGCTATAAAATTAGGAACCATTGAGTGACACCAAAGTCGTGTTAAGATGTCTCAATTGCTCCGTAAGCGTTGTCAAAAACTAAGTGCCGAATACTGCGGTGTATTTTTTAAATATAAATGTGAGACGTGTTTATGATGCCGCCATTGTTAGTATCTTTTATTTTATTTTTAGCGGGAATTAGCGAATGCGCAGTGGTACCACCACCATGGGCTAATCCCGCTCAAAATCCTTGCGCTTCTCAACCTGGTGGATGGCAAATGTTGTATTGGCCAGGTGATGGATTGTGTTACAAAATTTTCAAGGTAAATAAGTTTTTTTTTTTAAATATTCAATTATTTTGATTTGGACTAGTGCAATGCTGCTATCACTTCCATCTAACCCCACTACCTCTAAAAAAATGTGAAAATTAAATTTTTCAAGGTGATTCATTATTCTTTCATAAAAATTAAAAAAATATTAAAATTTGACGAGCGTTTTTTTTCCTTATTCATTGGTGTGCAAAGTTTGAAAAAAAAATGCATACAAAATTGAAACATACCGAATCATACTAAAATTAGGTCCAAATATACTAGAATTAGGTCAAAATATACTAGAATTAGGTCAAAAATACTAAAATATACCAGATTTTCAGAAAATACTAGATGTTTCAAAATGCCTCAAAAAATACTAGTTTAGTATTAAAAATACTAAAAATGGCAGCACTGATCCCGAAATACTGCACTATGTACATCAGTAGTTCCCATTTTTTTTTGTCTGGGGACCCCTTTTCATAGTCAATACTTGCCCGGGACACCCAAATGAAAAAAACTTTTAAAAAGCACATAAATAGCGCTGCAGGCGAATATTTTTCGAAAGTCATGGTTGTGGTGTACCTAGTTTGGTTTATTTTTAAAAGATAAAATACAAAGAATAAGTACCTACCCACTTGCGTTCCACAAAAGATGTGCTATCAAAACATGTAGTACCAAAAAATTGCACCGCAGGAGATTTTTTTTTTTTGAAAAAATGATACTTCTGGTTATCTTCGTACCTTCGGTAACACACCTGCTTATATTACTTATGTTGGATTTCACAAACTTTACTGGTGAGGAATAGCGGAGATAGGAGTCACCTAACACAAATTTTGTATGAAAAATAATTATAAGTGGCTCCTATCTCCGCTATTCGCAATTATCTCGACGATTTAGTACAAATGCAACTCTACTAAAATATTTATGTGGTGGTTTAAAAAATAATATGACAATGACTTACCTGCATGATCATGTACATATGTAGGTCGAAACCTCGAAGTTAGAAGTCGTAAACCTAAACGAGAAACGTAACTATTTGAGCCGCGCATTTATTGCGGCAGGTCCTTCAGCCTGGAATGGACTTCCTGCAGACATCAGAGAGCCAAAAACGTTAACCGGGTTGCGTATTTACGTTTCCGTGTTCAATAGGAGGCAGTACTGCCTCGAAACCCATACGGGTTTGTAACGCTAAAACCCTTTCCAAATCCGTATTCAATTCGAGGCAAGCGGCCTCCACTCGTAGCAATGGTCAATTTTTTTAATGTTTTTTTAAGATTATGTTTATAAATATCATATTTTTTTATATACATATTAAAACCATTAAGTGATGATATGTTTACAATATTAAGTAATAATAATGAGATAATTAAAATTATTGTAAAAAATATTTAAAATTATTTTATATTATTGAAAATCGCGGTTTCGTGAGTGGAATTTCCACTATGGCCGATTTCGGAGGCAAAAGTTTTTTTAGGATTCAGAAGGAAGTAACAAAAAACGTTAATATTATGGGCTAGAAGAATCTCGTATTATTTAAATGAGTGGATTTTTTATATACCATTTTGAAGAAAAAATAGTTGAAACATCACTTCAAATGGGGGAAAAGCACTAGGCGACTGTTATTATTAATTACATTTAAAGAGACTAATAATTATGGATGAATATGCACACAAAAATAATCATTCTATATAATCAAATCTTTTTATAAGCAATAATCGAACGAATAAGATAATAATTTAATGTTAAAGTAGGAGACATAGCAAGAATCGATATACTCGTAGATAAAGAATTACGAAATTTCTGAAAGAATAATGACTTAATTATACAAAGTCAATGCGTTTTGTATATAATATTTGAGTGAGATGCGAGCGGCGAAGTTTACGCCCGAATTTACGGCTGCATTCCATGCATCGAATTGAACACGTGTTTGGAAGAACAGTTTGCGTAACAAACCCGAGCGCGACTGGAGGACGCGTGCCTCGAATTGAATACGGATTTGGAAAGGGTTTTAGCGCTACAAACCCGTATGGGTTTCGAGGCAGTACTGCCTCCTATTGAACACGGAAACGTAAATACGCAACCGGGTTCAAAGGTCTATTAAAAACATTTTTGTTTAAGAAATCCTTCCCAACAACATAGGGAGGAACACAGAGCGCCCTTAAGGTGGGAATACCCACAAAACGGCGCTAAATAAATAATCCGATGATTATTATTATTACCAAGTTCCAGATAATTTTATGATATACTTATACCTTATACTATACCTACCTACTGAAGAGCTACCATCTCATAATTATTTTAAGCAGATGCCTATTTGATTAAGGATCATGCCAAATAGTGTTGACAATTCTCAAACATGGCGATTTATAAAAAGTATCCGAGTAGGTATACTTGAGTATAAAATTTCAATGTCAAATAATAATTTATTATTCATACTTATGCGAAGATGACACTTAGTTAATATTTAAACAGGTAAGATGTCTCATACTTTTGTAGGTAACTAATAACATGGGCGTCGCCAGCCTCGGAGCTAGGGAGGGGGGTGGGGGCAACAAAATTTTTGAAAAATGATATAGCATAGAAAATGCGATTTTTTTGTGAGACATAGTGAAGAAGGTCGTGATGTGGTTTGTTTATTTGAAAATGTATATACTACTTTTCACAATAATGTGTATGAAAGATATTTTTTTTATAAAAAAGTATTAAAAAATAGCGCCGCAAGCAATTTTTTTAGAAACTGATGAATTTTTATACTAATTTTAGAAAATTTATGATATGATGAGAAAATATATGGTAGTATTGTGATTTTTTGCGAGGTTTTATCATTTACCATGAAAAAATATTTACCTATCCCAATCTTTAGGGGGGCAGCTGCCCCCCTGCCCCTCCTGGCGACGCCCATGCCTAATGAGCAACATAATATTTCTTATAAACATCATATTGTCGAGGTTAATAATCTCATGGATACGCTAATTCATGATAGGTACGTATTTTTGTCAATCACTAAGAATCTGTCTTCTGCTTCGTTCATTGTATAGTTAAGTCAGTGGCGGATTATCCATAAGGCAAAGTAGGCACGTGCCTAGGGGCGCGAGGTTACAAAGGGGCGCAAGAGCCGCGCGATGAAGTTTTTAAACAAAAACAAAAAAATAGATAAATAGTTGTGTAAGTAAGTATGCACCTACTTACACAATATAAAAGATTATATAATTCTATAGTAAATAATAATAAATAAATAAATACTTTATTTCATAAACAGACATAATAAATACATTCACAATTTTGCCACCTAACTAGGCAAAGCCCGTACTAAGGTGGCATTACATTTCCATATTATGTATTACACTTATATATTTCATTCATGTATTTCACTTATATATTTCATTTATGTATTTCATTTATATATTTCATTTATGTATTTCATTTATACATCTCATTTACCCAAGTATATAAAATTAGTTATTTTCTTTATGTAATTATGTTTTTTTTTTTGTTTTTCATCCAATCAATTGTAGCAATCCTTATGCAATACGATAACACATACAACACACACACACACACACACCCTCACACACACACACACACACCCACATACACACACATACGTACACATATACACATAGATATGCCATTCTACCAATAACTACCATCTAGTATGTACTTCACAATTTCACAGGTACACTCAACATACAAATACATAGAACACACACATACACATACACACACATAGAGGACACACACATACACATATACACACATATACAAACTAGGTTTGATTAAAGTCTGTTAGGCATTCGAGGAGACCTACACAGGTATATAATTGAGAATGGTTTCTGTCTCGTGTCGTCCGATCTTGAGTAACCATTCAGTAATTAGTTTTTTAGGTAAGGGTCTATTCGTCATTTGTCGTTTAGTCAGTACCCTGTCCTGGATTTTGTTAAGGAGTCTTGGTGCCTGAAAAGTAAAATGTCTTTGTGCAAATACTGTTCTTGTTCTTGGTACTTTATAGAATTGTCTGTTTCTTGCTCTTGTCGATAGGTTGTGCGTTATTTGTGTCTGTAGGTGCTTATGTTTAATGTAATGCAAAATTATGGTCTTTGTATACGTCTGTCTTACGTCCAATACACCAAATTCTCGGAAAAGGGCGACCGAAGGGTATCTGAATGGCTTTTTGTTAATCACTCTAAGTGTTGATTTTTGAGCCTTTACCAGTGGATCCAGGGCCGTCAGTGTCGCTCCTCCCCAACCGAGAACACCGTATGACAATACACTGTGTACTAGAGCAAAGTATACCACCTTAAGCATGCTATTGGACATCATATTCCTCACCTCTTTAAAGATGTGTAGGGTGTTTCTGAGCCTTTTCGCTGTGGTTAATATGTGCTCTTTCCAATCAAGCCTTTCATCAATTATTACGCCTAGGTATTTAGTGCTCTTTACCTTTTTGGTGATTGGACAATCGCAGAGTGTGCCGTTGGCAATGTCAGTGTCACAGTTGTGTATTTTAATAGTCTTGTTTTTGAGATAGTCATCGTCTCTGTTCGTAATGCTGATTGTCATGTAATTAGTCTTTTCCACGTTAAGGGTAAGCAAGTTCAGGTCCAACCATCTCTTCACCCGCCTCAGTCCCTCTTCGGTCTTCTGATAAACCTCATCCCATGTAGCTCCATGAAAAATAAGTGCGGTGTCGTCAGCGAATGACACCACGTCCCCGTCGACCAGTTGAATATCTGTTAGGTCATTGATGTAGGCAAGGAAGAGAACCGGAGCCAGCACGCTTCCCTGCGGAACCCCGAATTTGATCTGCGCCCCGTCACTAATGTATTTCCCAATTTTTGTCCTTTGCGTCCTGTTGGACAAATAATCGCAAAACCATTTATGTGCTGTCCCATGAATTCCCAACTTAGACAGTTTTGACAACAGCAGACCGTGAGAGACTGTGTCGAAAGCCTTTGCTAGATCAAGATATACGGCAATGCATTTATCCCCTTTGTCCAATATATTCACTACTCTCCGGGTAAGATAGCCAATTGCTTCTTGCGTTCCCATGTTTTTGCGGAAGCCAAATTGTTTCTCAGACAGTATATTGTTTATTTCAAAAAAATCCAGTAGTCTACCTTTAACAGCTGTTTCTATCACTTTTGATAGAGAGTTTAATAAACTTATGGGTCTGTAGCACCCTATATCATCTTTTTTCCCACCCTTGTGTATAGGACACACCACGGCTTCCTTTAGGTGGTTTGGGAAAATACCTTCTGCCAAACTCAAATTTGTAACATATTGAATTGGTGATTTAAGGCTGTCAATGCACTTTTTTAAAATTCGTGTCGAAACAAAATCTGTACCTACAGTGGTTTTATCTTTTAAGCTTTTAATAATTTTTTCTATTTCATTAGTGGTTACTGGTTCAAGTTTGTGCATTGCGTTGGCAGTCACTGTCGTGTTGGTTTCGCATTCCATTAGCTGCAATAATTGTGTTTCAGTCATTTGTAAGTTGTCCAGAGTCTTCTGAGCCAATGAACCTCCTACATTTATATAGTATTCATTCACAAAATTAGACGCCATCTCGCTATTCGAGTCATCTATTTTGTATGTAACACCGTCCACGTTCACATTCTCCAACATGCACTTTGATTTTTTTCTATTTACAGCTTCATTTAATAAGTCCCATGATTTTTTAGCGTCGTTGGACACAGAGTGAAATTTTCGTGCATAGTATGTATTCTTTGTTTTTACTAGTAGAGATTTACATGCATTGCGGAATTTGATATAAGTGTTCTTTATATGAATGTCATGGGGATACCTTTTTGTCTTTATATGTAGTTCATCTCTTACATGCATGCTACGAAGCAGACCTGGGGTTATCCATGGTTTTAGAATACGTTTTAAGTGCGGAATAGTTCTTATGAACGTGTGCGCTCGTATTATGCCATTCAGTGTATTTACTATATATTCCGTTGCCTCGTTTACATTGGTAATATTGTATAGGGATGACCAGTCCACCTTCGACGTGTCTTGGCTAATCCCATCATACTCTATGATAGTGCGGGTTGTGGCAGGCTTGTTTAAGGTCCGCGGCTCATTATGTTTCAGATATAGTATGGTAGGAAAAATGTAGACGCAGATTTTTTTTTCTATCAGTTGTCATTCAATGTGATTAGTAGATACCAATATTTAAATAAATAATTCATAACTATAATTTTTTATTTATCAATCAATTATAAACTGCGAAAGTGTGAATGTGTGTGTATAGATTACTTCTTCATGAGCAAAAAAACTACTAAACTGATTTTGATGAAACTTGGTATGTAGATCGCTGGAGACACAGATTTACACATTTTATCCCAAAATTCCCACGGGATGGGGCATCACGATGGGTTAAGTCGTGTGGCGCAGCATTAGTTATTATAGTATGTATAAATGCTAGTTAAAATGTATAATATAATATGGACGCTAGAGGGGCGCCGATGAGGTGCTTGCCTAGGGGCGCTCTCAACACTTAATCCGCCTCTGAGTTAAGTACTTACCTATTAATAAAATTGTTCATCAATTACCTGCTGTACTACTGCCTCTTATGTACTTTTATCGTACTTCGTTATCCTACCTAATATCTTCCTAAGATGCATAACAAAAAATTCCGATATAGAATAAGTTTAACAAAAGTATGTAAGTAGGTAAATAAAAGTAGGTATAGATTCCAGATTTTCCTGTCATTTGCCAATCTCTTCACTTCCGTGTAGGTGCTACAGCGCGCGCTCTCAATAATCTGGTCCATATAACTGCTTCTAGTTACATTACTGACCTCTACCGTTCCTTCTGCAATGGTAATGAAGAGGCCGGGGTGCCTGGTGTTATGGCCTATCCTGCCTATCCACCGCGCTCGCTGCTGGGAAATCTTATTCAACAGTTGTCTTCTCTCCGGCCCTGCTAAACATCTCGCTGTTTGTGGAGTGATCTGTCCAGAGAACCTTGAGCATGTGTCTGTAGCACCACACCTTAAAGGTTGAAAGACGTTCGCATTCTCTGCTGCTTATTGTCCATGTTTTGCACCCGTGCAATAGAATGCTCCACACCAATTCGTTTTTATAAGATCTTTTCTGATCCTAATGTCTATGTTCGGAAACTCAAAACATAAGATAGGTATATACCTAGTGAGATGATGTAACTCAATTAAGAGTATGCAACCGACATTTCAAAAATTTCTGAAAACGGGAGACCTTATATCTCAACAACCGTTACTAAATATGCTTTGGAACAAAATAGGGTAGATGCATTGAATATTTACCTAGGGAATAACCGTAAAAGATTTTTTATAACTTGTATAGATTTCTAAAAAAAAAATGAAAAACACCTCTGATCTTTTTTTCCGAAAGACGGAGACTAGTTTCCCGAATGTCGCGGAGTAAAACTTTTTTTGGACTGATAACATGCATTAAAATCTAGGGAACAACCGTAAAAGTTTTTTGATAGACGCAAAATTAACCCCAAAAAATGGAAAAAAAACGCTATTTTTACCATTTTATCATGCGATTGTTCACGCGATTTTGAACCTTAATGCCGTGGGAATTGACTGTGACGTCATTCTTGGTGCCAAGCCCTTAAGTCACAGGATTTTTCTGCGTGGTTTAACACACTAGGATACACAAATCTGGCAGCACAAAATATAAGTGTTCGGATGATTTGTACGAGGATTTTTTGTATAATGCCGCATTGATAATAAAGACTGTATTTTTTTATAGGTATTAAAAACGAGTTTGTACCTCGTTTACTATATTACTTAACTAGATAATGTACTACGTATAGGTACCTATAGCTATTATATAAAACAATTTATTATTACACGGTGATTGGACTACTTTACTTTAGTTGAACTTAAATATGACTTTGTATGCGCAAGACTTAAATATCTGCCTACTTGTAAGTCACCACATTGTCATGTGAATTATAATTAGGTAATTAATTGCCACACCAAAGTCTTACAGTTAAACAATTGGTAGATAGTAGATAGATATCGAAGCTACCGAAGAACACGATTCCCATCGAGATACCTTTTGGATAAAATGATAGTTATAGTAATGTCTAATTTGACGTAATCCAATAAGAAATGTTAGCCCCGGCTTCCCTTCTGCAGAAATTCACCCTTCGCCACTGATAGATACACATGTTGTATTCCTAATTTCCTACAACAGTGTGGAAGAATTAAGGATGAACATTGTCGGGACCTCGGCTGGCTTAAGTGATTACTTTACACTCGAGAAACATTCGCCATTTCAGTTCACCCCCGCTGGGAATCGAACCCAGACCTTCGTCTCGTGTTGTAGGGATCAGGAGGAGCGATGGCTGTGTTGTCGAATTTCGTATACATTATGTACATACCTATGTTCAAACCTATAATTCAAATTTTTAAAAAAGATACACACGTTCCCTATATAATATTTATAGTCAATTCACATAATAATAATATGTAATAGCTATTGTTTTACTATACGAGTAATGCTTCTCACTTTCTTACATCAACATTAAAGGTATAATCGTCTGTCGACTATTACGCGTTTTATCATAAAATCAATGAAGCAATATATTAGATGTCATTAGGTCAATTTTATTACAATTAATTATTTTATCAACAGCTTACAGTACACAACTCGTTTTCGCCTTTTTCTCACTGTGACATAATAGTTTTCCATCGCAGATGTAATGCTCTGCTCGGTCTATATAAGTAGGTCGAAACATTATGAGTGTTATTCTATTAGTTATATTATTTATCTACTAGCTGTATTACCCGTGCTTCGCAACGGCAAAATTTGTGTATGGATGGTGAAGTAGGTCGGCAGTGGAACCCAAAATCAGTGGTACCATCATGTTTAGTTAAAGTACTGCAGAGCCAGTAGAAACTCACAACAGCTTTGGGGGATCTGCATAATTTATTTTTTTTCAATTTGACCCCCCCCCAGCCCCCTAACTCCCTCCCCTTATTCCTGCGGATGTCGGGAGGGTGACTATTCATCTTATTGAGGCGGAAAACTATGGATTCGACACTAATATCACTTTTTTCATTCCGACCCCCCTTGCCCCCCCTAACTCCCTCCCCTTATTCCTGTGGATGTTGGGAGGGTGACTATTCATCTTATTGAGGTGAAAAACTATGGATTCGACACTAATATCACTTATTTCATTCCGACCCCCCTTGCCCCCCTAACTCCCTCCCCTTATTCCTGTGGATGTCGGGAGGGTGACTATTCATCTTATTGAGGTGAAAAACTATGGATTCGATACCAATATCACTTTTTCATTCCGACCCCTCCCTAGCCCCCCTAACTCCCTCCCCTTATTCCTGCGGATGTCGGGAGGGTGACTATTCATCTTATTGAGGTGGAAAACTATGGATTCGACACCAATATCACTTTTTCATTCCGCCCCCCCCCCCTCTTCCCCCTAACTCCCTCCCCTTATTCCTGCGGATGTCGGGAGGGTGACTATTCATATTATTGAGGTGGAAAACTATGGATTCGACACCAATATCACTTTTTTCATTCCGACCCCCCCTAGCCCCCCTAACTCCCTCCCCTTATTCCTGCGGATGTCGGGAGGTTGACTATTCATCTTATTGAGGTGGAAAACTATGGATTCGACACTAATATCACTTTTTTCATCCCGACCCCCCCAGCCCCCCAATCCCGCCCCCCTCCTTATTCCTCCGGATGTCGGTAGGGTTACCATTCATCTTTTCGACACTAAAAGTTATATATATTTGAAAAAAAAAGTTTTTTTTCTTGCCCCCCCCTTTGTGCCCCCCTCCTTGTATCCCCTACCCCCATTAGAACACTCCTTGGGGCAAGCACAACAATTTCCCAAAGTTTCATCTCAATCGGATGAACGGTTTAGAGTCTATAAAGGATATGGTGAAAATGTTAGAAACATTGGGACGAACTAAAATATTTACAGCAGGTACCTACCTACTTACAATATATTTATTTTTTGTGGTATGGCAATTTTTTGTGGTGTAGCAACTTTGCATAAGATTTTAATAATTGTAGAACATCGATTAACAAATATTCGGAAGCAATATAATCTATGTCAGATAGAGAAAAAATACTGCACCCATCTAGAGAATATGACATCTGTGCAACAGAGAAAATATATGAAATATTGGTATGACAAAAAGACAATATGAATATTTTGCTCTTGTTATAAATTTTAATTTGGCAAATGGCAAAATTTCATTTACAAAACGTAAATAAAAGCCTATTTTACCTTTTACATTGCAAATAATGATAATACCACCTCTCATTAGTTTAAAAACAACTTATCATTTTAAAAAGTGACATTTGGACTAACACAACTAATGGTGGAGATTTTCTTGAAAAACCTTGAATTTTGATGTTTTGTCTAAAGAAATATCTCATTCAAGACTACAAATTATTAAACTTTTTATATCCTAAGTGTATTTTGAGAATGTTTACTAAATGCACTCAATAAATGAATGCACAAAACCATTTCATATAAAAGATTACCCCGGAATGAATTAACTGGAAATTGTGGAAATTGGACACAAAGTACTCTCTGTTTCAAATATGTTGTACGCTGGATTAGTAGTAATTCTATGGAAAAAAATTGTATCCATGGAAACCCATGAGAGAAATGATATTAAATGGGAAGTGGTGATATAAACAAACGAACTAAAATATTTATGTGGGATGTAGGTATTTCCAATTGCGACTGCCCTGGGCCGATCATACCCACAAGATTCTCTAGAATGGAACCGTTTTGAGCAAAAGAAATCGGAGAAGGTGGATGAAAAATTGCATGAATGTGACGTATACAAGGAGTGTACGTAGGGATAGGGCGGTGAGAGGTCGTGTCCTCTCTGCCTACCCCGCAGGGATGCGGCATGACAGGGTACATAGATAGTAGGTTTAGGTAGTGGATATAATAATAATAATAATAACTTTATTGTGTTTTTTTTATATTAACATGGCAATGTATTTATTATGTGATTTACAATATAAGGTACATGTTGTTTCATCGACTAGTCTCACTGGGCTTGCGCCTGTGCCGATATGTTTCAATAAAGTCAATAATGAACATAACCCCTATAGGTACATAGCTGTTTTGAAGATTTTAACTTTGTCGACTCTTTGTCGAGAGCAAAACCTTTTAAGTGATGGAAAATTCATTGATGTATAATGTTTCAATTGATTGTAGGTAGATATAAGATAAAATCTCTATTACTTCATCACCTTTAATATAAATTGTATGTAGATACTTAATAATTTATAACTTGATACTTTTATAGGTTAGCACAAAGCAGGTATAGGTAGGTACCTATTTAATATAGATAATCATGAATGTTATTTAGTTATGTTATGACTTCCTTATACTGAACTAAGACTTGTTCCATTCAAACACATACTAATAGGTACTTGTATGTATTATACCTATAACTCAGCTCCTGCTCAGGGCCGTAACCAGGAATTCATTTCGGGGGGGAGGGGGGTTCGAGCTCCGGACCATAAGTGACAACCATGGACGTGGCTAGCTTTGAAGCTTAGGGGAAAAACCAAAAATTTGATATTTCTAATTGGAATAGCATTTTTTTGCGCAAATGGGTGAATTGATGCATCTGGTTGACTTCAATACTCAATAGTAAGGCATCTGGCCATATTTCCGGGTTAGAACGTGACAAAAGACTACCGCCGCAGGCGAAATTTTAGTAGATAAAACAGAATCGTTTATAAGTCAAGTTTCTTTTTTGTGAACAAACCCTCACTGCAATTAGATTATAAAGTATTTAAGGAAACAGATCTTAATTGCGATTTAATGGATTGTCACAATGATTACCTACGTCCTACATGTATTGATAATTCATAACATGAAAAAACAACGTGGATGTGGTAATATGTGATTCATCTTTCCTATGTGTTAAAGCCGCGAGTTGGCCTAGGAATTTCGGGGGGGAGGGGGGGGGGGGGGGGGCGTTGAACCCCAAAATCCCCCCCTGCCTACGGTCATGTACCTGCCTTGTAGAAGTAAATTTACTTAAATGTGTTATCTGGTTATACCTTACCTACTTATGCTATGGTCTGTAAAATTCATCAACTATACTTATCTATAGGTATAGGTACCTACATGTATATGATTATGGTGCGATATTATTATTTAACTAGAGGGTACCTACCCGTGAAAATCACGGGGGCTTGCTTAAATATGTTTTTGTCTAACCACCTATTACTATTCCATCCTTCAAAGTTCCTCGAGTAAACACAGGCAGATCACAAAGCTCCGTCTTTTCCCCGTCTCTCTAATATCGTCATGAAAGTCGTAAGACCAGATTCATATTGTCAACTTTTTTAGTTGGCAGTTGGCACCCACCCCTGAAAGCCACAAAACTCATCTTACATGTCTATCTACATACATAGGTACTTTACACACATATAGATGGTGGGTACTTTAAATAGTTCGATTTGCAATCTTTACGTGTATAGGTACGTACCATATAGTATGTATGAGAATTCTATTTTCATTTTCTGTTACGTTGTATAAAATGGTACTTAATGATTATTTCCACGAAAGAAATATTTCAAAACTATTTTAATTCATAATTTCATTAGTGGTACGATACCATTCGATATTTCAAATTGTTCATTCAAAAAAGTTTAAAAAAGAGAGACTTCGACGAAAATGTCTAGCCACCAACGTCGCTGCTTTAAATTTACATACATATTCGTCGAACTTGCAAAACTTTCCAATGGGCAAGCGTTACATACCTACATGACTTGGATAATACGAGTATTGTAATGGAATACATAACATCGAGATATTATTCAATTAATTGTTATACATATAGGTATTACACAATTATTATATTTATACTTGTTATAACCACATTACACATTACATCTCCGCTGTTTGGTAGTGAGAAATATCTATGGTAATTACTAATTAGATTAGAGAAAATCCAAGTACCTATGCTAGGTATTACATTTATGTGAATAATCAGAAAAGAAGTGAGTAATTCATTAATGGATCATCTAACCAGAGTCTGTATAAACAGACAAAAGAAAATGAGGAAGAATTTAAATTATCTAGTCAATATAAATCAACATTTATTTATCTTTCTGTTAAGTGTACACTGTACAGTGTACATACCTACAGTCTACATACATATATGTACATATATGAAGATTGAAGATCAGTGGCGTAACTAGCATAAGTGCCGCCCGGGGCGGACTCTGAAAATGCCGCCCCACCCGACCCCTTAAGTAACTATACAAGTACACACCTATCCATTGATGTCTGCAGTTTTGAAGCTAGGCGAGAGCAACTCAAATTTTAATATAGATGTGGCACAATATAGCACGTAAATAGCGCCGCAGGCGAAATTTTTTTCATAAAACTAAATGCAAATGAAGGTCATGTTGTAGTTTTGTTTACTTTCCTTAAATAAAAATATAAGAAAATAAGTACACATAACAAAAAAAATAACAAAAAATGCGCGCCGCAGACGTAATTTTTTGGACAAATGGTGAAATTATGAATCTGGTTATCTTTCTGTAGTAGGTAACACATGTGGTTACTGTTACAGGTATTGTATAGGGGAAGCGACCAATCGACCATGCAAAGAAGTAACGAAATTTTATATGTACCTTAGACGCGAACAGGATTAATTAGCGCCGCAGGCAATTTTTTTTATGAAAATTATAGTAATTCAATAGATTTTCATAATAATTTTAGAAAATTCAGATATATTTTTTAATTTGTGTGTTTTATCAAGATGTTTTTTTATATGTTGTGCCATTTTGCCGCCCCTTGAAATGCGCCGCCCGGGGCGGACCGCCCCCACCGCCCCCCCCTAGTTACGCCACTGTTGAAGATGCACTTAGGTGCCTGTGCCAATTACTATTTACTGATGCCAGAATAATTAACTTTAACGAATTCTGGATATAATATTAATAAGTGTATGCTGTAGCTGTAATCTGTATTTAAATGGGTACATGGT
This sequence comes from Ceraclea dissimilis, assembly GCA_963576895.1. Taxonomy (NCBI): domain Eukaryota; kingdom Metazoa; phylum Arthropoda; class Insecta; order Trichoptera; family Leptoceridae; genus Ceraclea; species Ceraclea dissimilis. Next base: position 7,339,224 of record OY756360.1, read on the forward strand.
TGGCGTAGTTGGTTGAGGCGGCAGTCTCTCAAGCGGGAGGTGCCAGGTTCAAACCCCAGCGCTGGCCAAACGAGTACCTACTTTACATTCCGTTTCTACAGGTATATACGAGAATACCTATTGTACTATAAAGTCTCAGTGTACTACATTTGTCTTACGTAAACTAATAAATACAAATTCGTCATAATAATAATCAGTTATAAAAAAAACGTTTACTAGTAATTAAAATACACTCGTAGGTAGGTAGGCACCATATATTATAGTGTTTAAAGTAATACATAGTAAAATACCTATGAGTAGTTAATAGTTATGGAAAATGATGTTCATTGTCTTATTATGTGAATACCTATAGTATGTGTAAACAAATTAAATTAATAATAACACATTAGATTATATTGTGTTAATTATTATTGCGTGTACTAAACTGAATTAGAGAGTAAATGTTATTGTGATATTTCTTGATAATTTACAGAGCTGTTTCAAGGTGCAGGTAATATTTCAGATAGATAATAGGTATATTGTATCAAATTCCTTTATTAGTGCTAGGTATCCAGCTAAACATTATTTGGTAATAAGCTCGTACCTCCTTGCCTCGTCTCCTGCTTAAATCCGCTGGCGATGGTCGAGCTATTCTTCCAGTTAGCTTCAATGAATATCTTATAGAAATTAAAAATGGGTTTACTGAAAGATATCACGAAGAGATATACATTTGTTTATTACTTGTGCCTTGCTAGTTATTTATTGTTCACTTGAAGAATAAATAAATAAATCTTGGTGGTTATTTACTCATACTTTATCCTAAGTGTACGTTATCAAACAGGCCTTTCACTATATTAACCATCCAACCACACCATTATCATCCTCATGTTCCGCGACGTAACGTGGGGTTAATTCAGCGGTGAATATATAGAATATTTATTAATTACTGTTTCTTTAGATACTGCTTTTGAATCCTAGTACCTGTACACAAATAGTACTGAATACCTGGGCTCGACTCTGTTGTTGGTGTACAATTATTATAACAAGTTAAAATTGAAATGAATAATTGATGAAGATTTAACAATTTTACTAACAGTTATTATGTAAGGTGTTGCAATAATAGTACCATACAGCCATACACCATAACTATTGCGAAATGTGCGAATGTTATAGTATTTAACTAAATAAGTTGTATTACGTATCAATGAATACAATTATTTTTTTTAGCAAATATATCTTTTAACCACACATTTTGCAATTATAATATTAATTGCAACAATTATTTTAGACTTTTGGAATAAAAATGATTGCCATGGTGGCCTAGATGTTGTTACATACTCGTAGTTTCTGTATACGTAATTCATAAATACTCTTGTCTTCTGACGTTACCATACATGCCATATGAAATAATACCTACTAATTTAATTGTTCACCAAGTTAGTATAGGTTGCAATGGATCTAATTCAAGATAGGAATTGATCCAAATTTTCCCTGTCCAACTCTAATTTAAGAAACTTTGCACAGAAATTATATATGATCTTCGATAAGTTAGTGAACTCTGTAGAGATATCTTGTTTGGTAATTGTATATCTAAATCTAACGTTATATATCTGGAATAATGTAACTATATTATACTTAAATGGAAATTAATGTTTTAGTAGGTATAGGCATTATTGTAACTGTACAATGGAGGTCCGTTCATATAGTAATATTGTTATTTACCAATCGCTGTTTCCTTCTACTCGTAGTGGGTGTTACGTAAGTGTCTGGTATTTAGTTGTTTTGGATTTACCTCTGAATATACTACTGCATACTACATAAGAAGTAGAAGGTCGTGACCCACAACATGTTGAATCATCACGACAAAGAGAAATATTATTAAATCATGTAAACAGTGACATTTTATTAAAATGCATTTTTATAAATATATATAAGTACCTATACGTACTAAGCTTTTTATATACGATTGGGTACCTTTACAAAAAATGACAAATATATGAAATATTCCAGGTACATATTTATATTACCTCTAGAATAAATCAAAACGTTAAACATGGACCTAATTGGATATATGTAAGTAACTATATTTTTTGCCACATGTTAAATAAAATAGCATTGAATAAATTTAATTACTTATGCACGAAAAAGGATGTATTTTCTTTTTAAAATGGTTTTGTTGTATTATAGAATACCTAGAAAAACGCGTATCTGATAAGATTATCTTTTAAAGATTATATTTTTAATAGAGCAATTTAATTTGCTTAAAATAACTTGCAATAGTAAGAAATTCAAGGTGAATTGCAATAAGTATGTATCTAGTTTAAATAAATGCATGCATGCTATTGCACTCGCGTGGTATCGTGATATATCAAACATTTCGTAACATGTTGCAAAGATTTACCGAGATATATTTGTAGATATTATTTTATACTAAGCAATACAATAAAGGCGAATCGTCATCGGTTTCCTTAGCTGGAATTCGTAATGTTGTTTTTGCATCACGAGTTAAGAAAATTGCAACATTGTTTTGTTAACATTAATTCAATTTATTATTCTCGAATGATCTTTGGAGGTTGTATAAACTGGGCCACATAATTTTGTTGGGGAGAATATTCATCCGAGCCTAATTTTAACGTTGTTTCAGCTAGGATATCCATGTCCAGCAACGATGGAGTTGACTCCGAGTAAAAATGGAAAGGCTGATTGTCGATGTCCTCCCAAAACTCTTCGGCTTTGGAACGCCACAGATTGCTATCCAATTTTCTCCAAAGGGCCATGCAATGCGGGAGAATATTTCACACCTGACACATCCAAACCCGCTACGGAGTGAGTTGAATCAAAATTAATTATTATTTAATATCTTATGAGAATATAGGAAAGACTTTTCAGCCTTCTTCTTCTTTTGTATGCATACGACCATTGTACAAATTATCTTGAAAAAATGAAGAAACCTAATGCTTTCGTTTGAACACTTTGGAAACTCATTGATGCTGACTTACTCCACTTCACGACATAAGCATTACCAGCTTAGGTACTGTGAAGTGCACAACGATGTATTTGAATTTATTCCAAAAAATTGTTTTATTTATTTTGTATTTTTTCTTCAGATTCCGTCTTGGAACCTGCGTGCATCCGAATGAATGCAGTGATCCTACACAGACTGTTTGGCCAGCAGATGGACGCTGTTACAGAACCATGACGAGAGGACCATGTCCTGCGGGTCAACTCTTCGTCATTGGAAATGATGGAGTCTCCACGTGTTCAGTAAGGATATGACCTTATTCTTATACACTCTCGCCAAATAAAGCCATTTGAAAAAATATCAAGTTTTGTAGCATATCGTGTTATTCTCAGAGCTGGGCAGAAAAGCGTTAATCCGTTAATCGTTAATTAACGAAGTTAACATTTTGGTTAACGATTTAACGCTTTTCTCACCTCCAAAAGTTGTTAACGGATTATTTAACTTCCGTTACATTTTACTTCCGTTAGTTAAGTCCGTTAATATTTGATTGTTTGCATAGACATCATCCACTGGCCGCGCTGGCATTAGATAATTCAAGGGTTGTGTGGGGTTGTGTGTGGTATCGTATGTGGGTTGGGAGTTGGAAAAGAAATTCCACTTTGTTGGAATACATTGTGATAGTGTAAATATGATAGTAGTTGTACTAATGTAGTTCTATTTCATGCCATTTAACCACGATTTTTTATATTAACGCTTTAACGGATTAACGTTAACTTTTTAGTTTACGGATCATCGATTAACGAAGTTAACTTTTTGATTAACGGTGCCCACCTCTGGTTATTCTGTACCAGGTGTGATCTAAACCTCCTGAGTACCTACCATGTTCAGTGTCTGATTCGACACTTGTTCTGTTCAGAGAACAGGCACACGTGATACGTATTGGTTAAGCTGATTATCTTCATTGTAACACAGTTAGTTACGTAACTAAATCGTTTCATTGTTACACTTTCTTTCGTAACAGTTACACTGCACAACAACATCAGTGCTAGAGAGGATATATTACTGATCGATTCTACTTGTTATTCGATGATGTTTAAATTCGATAGTTTGAAACTTTCAAGTTAAAGTTTCTTGAGATAATTAAAATTTTGAATTTTTACGATTTGTAGAAACTAGATATTTTTTTTTTACTTTTATAGATGTTACTCTTTAATGCCTCCGCCTCACGCTTGCGAGCCACCACGAGCCAATTGTGTATCTGAATAAAAAGGCGTCAATGGTCGGTTACGTACACGTCGAGACAAACGTTCCATCTGCACGCCTTTTTACTCATATACCTACACAGTCGGTTCGTGGTGGCTCGCAAGCGTGTGGCGGGGGCATAAGATTAATATTATTTTGCGACGTTATATCAAAGTTTAGCAAATGGATTAGTTTTTTTTTCTTTCTGGTACTCCACCCTTATTACCTGATTGGCCAGTGATTGAAGTTTTTTTTTTAATTAAAAAAAAAAACATATGTTCAGTCATTGCTCCAGCATTCCTCCCTCCATATTTTCGATGGTCGGCGTCCTTCAGGGATCTCTAGCATGACTAGCTTGGAGATTCTTGCGGGGTCCGCATCATTTCGACAATTTGTGAGTTGAATGAAATAAAAATGTTTTAATTTTCTCGATGAGAAAGCATCGATATTGTATTATTAATAATATGTATTATTAAACAGATAGGTATATTGTATTGACGCAATGTATGTAATACTAATAAGTTATAACTTATAACATGACATTGAGAATGACAAGAGAGTTACATTTATATTAGTCATGTCATTGTGTGTATGTCAAGTATATTGTATGGATAATAGTTCATTTCAAATAAGACGATTTATAAATTGTATTTTTACGGCTAATGTAATCAATTTGTATTCAGTGAGAATATTAGGTACAGCATCTATCCTTTAGTAATACTTAATCTAGTTGAGAAACGTATGAAGATATGTAGGTACCGGCATCGGTGAAGGTATAAATAGATATACACGGTGTATCACAACCAATGGTTCAATCGAAGCAGGGTGATAGAGGACTTCATTGACGAAAAAAATCATACATCTAAAACTACAAAAAATCGCTGAACATACATGGGGGGTTAAATAAATAGGTATTGAGGTCCTCTATCACACTGCTTCGTTTGATCCACCGGTTATGTTACACCGTGTATATTTCTATTAGTATGTAAGTACCTATTGAGACGAGAGAATATAGACATTGTGGCCTTATCATCATTGGATTATGTAGTTACCTTGGGAAATACCAGGTCCTACTATAAATAAAATCATATCCAGTCGCATCTTTCGTTGGTTGTGCCCGTGACACAAACTGGCAAATCTTGTCATTTTTATTAACTTCTATACAACCATTCTAGTCGTAATGTCATCAGTCATCACTATATGGACTAAATCTGAATGATTAATTTTATTTTCTATATCTTTTGACCCCTAGATCGCGCCGAATATACCTACAATAACATTGCGACTTTTGAAAAAGAAAAGCTTTTACTAGGATGTGCCATGATGATGAGGGGATCCAACCGTAGTGTACCTAGGCTCATGTGTGGTATCGTATGAAAGGGCGTTGGAAAATGAGTTCTAAGTCAAATTTTGTTCAGCTGAAACCATCGGGGGACAGCGCCCTGTTGCGAAGCACGGGTAACTCAGCTAGTTATCTATAATAATTTAAAATTGACGACCGCGAATCTTATCGAGACTTTCTGATTTATTATATAAATCCTATAATCTATAATGATCAAACGAAATGCAGTATGATGCAAGTTTGTTTGAATAGCACGGAATCTATAGAACAATTCAATTATACCCACAGTGAAAGTAAATATGTATGTGAAAATAATATTAAGTATATAGGTATTAGGTAGGTACTGCTTTACGTTGAAGTTGTGGATTTTGTATTATCCAAGAATATAATACTCCCTATGATAAAATTCTAAGTGTGTGGGTATATCTATCTATAGATTCGAGATACTCGAACTATAAATTGTTTTCTCACTTCGAAGTACCAGGAGGTATACCTACAACAAGTAAATAGACTGCAGTCATTGCATGTGTTTTGTATAACTAGAAATAACATACGCGTTGGTATACACCACCACATATGTCCATTGTCCAGTATTCGCCTTTTCATCTAGTGCAAACAAATTGAAACAGCAGGTACACTAAAAACAACTAGGTTTTTGTGCCTCTTCTATCTAAAACTAGCTGAGTTACCCGTGCTTCGCAACGGTACGATGTCTCCCAATGGCTTGAGCTGGACAAAATGTGAATTAAGATCTGAATTTATTTTTTAAGACTGTTTCATACGATACCACATTTGACCCCACAGAACCCTGGGATCCTCTCATCATCATGGCGCCTCTTAGTAAAAGCTTTTTTTTCGAAAATTGCGACGTTAAAACCTTAAACAGATCAGTATGAAAGTTTTTGTGAATTTTCACAGCAATCCATTATAAAATGCGGGAGTTATGCGAACACTTACAAAAAACCGACTTTGCAGCATCTGCTTTTAAATTAAAAATTAGGGACTTTTATATTTACCTACTTCCACACATGTTTCATAATCTTTCCATCACTCATAACGTAGGTTGCATGATGTCTTCCAATTAACTGTACTATTGAGCAAATACCATCAAGTTTAAGGTTAAATACATTCAACATCAAATTCATTTACCAGTTTATTACGTAACACTGTTTACTCGGTCAATTTGAACAGAAAACACTTAGGTTTTATTTGTATTTGTATGATTTCAGTGTTCGAGTGCCGGCATTACTAGTGGCCACGTGTGGGAGGTCGATGGACGATGTTACGAGTTGTACAGCCGAGGGCCGTGCAAACCTGGGGAAGTCTTCCTCCCAGGAGGCAAGTGTGGCTGTGAAAAGCATCTGCCACAGTACAACGACAATTCCACAAAATGTTTTGAAATAGGTAAGGGACCGCTTATTGGAATATGACATAATTTTAGCAAATCCGTTATCATTCTTTATCATCAATACTAACATTCATTTCCGGGTCCGAGCTTCCCCCTCAGGCCACCCCACTCCAGAAATTAGCAGCCATAACGGCATTGTCAGTGACCATCATCAGGTCCCTCGCATCGCACCTCACTGGCATGTCTCGACATACGAGGAGGTGCTAACATTAACTAGTTAAGTATGTATTTCTGAAATATGTATGTTTTTATCACTTCAGGTACCATTGGACCTTGTAACAAGGGGCAGCGTTTTACACTGTCATCAGATAATCCTGGAAAAGCAGCGTGCACTTGTAAACCATTCAACATTCTCTGGTCTGACGGCGCCTGCTACAGACTTTATACAAGAGGACCTTGTAGTGCCAACGAACTTCTTGCACCTTCAGGGAAATGTCTTCCACTGCCTTGCCGCAAGTCCAGGCTCTACTTTCCAGAACACAGACGATGTTTTAAAATAGGGACTCAAGGACCATGCAAGGAAGGTGAAGTCGTCTTGTTTGATTTCGAAGCACGTCCTTCTATCGACGGATTATCATACAACGGTGTTTGCGGTTGTGCCGGGATGCTTTCTATAGAGAATCCAAACGGATGTTCTAAATCGCAACAGAAGTTGATGGATGATGACTGCGAGAAGAGTCCAGGGATGACGGCTATTGATGGTAAATGTTACATGCTCTACACTAAAGGGCCTTGCGGGGATGGACAGTGGTTGATTCCAAACAGAAATTCTACAGAATCAGATGCAGCAGTGACTTGCGATTGTAAACCAGGCTTCACTAAATATTCCGTGAAGAGTTCTTCGAGAGCCAATGGGAATGAAGAGACGTGTATTCCCCCTGTTGTGTCATTAGCCAGATATTTAAGTATCGAATATAGTAAAGGAAACTAACAATAAATTCATTGTGATATTGGATAGAATATAGGAAAATTATAGATAAGTACCTACGTGTATTTTTTTGGAATCACGTTAGAATGCTCTTGTGACATCACGCTATGTGCCATTTTTAGTAGGTATTATAAACAATAATTATTATGTGCATTGTCGGCGCAGTTGGTTGGAGAGTGCACCATTAATTAGGAGGTGCTGGGATCGAACCTTACTGCTGACGATGTATTCTGCACATTCGACACAAACTTTTTGTTTATTGTGAAGTGTGCAGGAAAGTATTAGGGATAGTACCTATTGTGTTTACAATCCCAGATCCTTTTTTTTAGTTGTGGTTAGTTCCTAATGCAGTAAATAATGCTTATTTGCGAGAAGTACATAATGTAAATATTTAGATTTTTGAAATAGGTAATACTCAGGCGTAAATTAGGAGAATGATGGTTTGCTATTCTTGAAGCATTGCGATCAGGGTCGTGTTTGCCTCTACCGCAAAGAAAATGTTTAAAAGGAAATGTGATAAGATCGATGGGCTAATAAAGATCCTAAATACGGCCCTGGTTGTAATAATGATCGTAGGGAACCCATATACATGTGTTCCCGTATGTACCTATCTGTTCTTTCTCCTAAAGACTGACTTAACTGATCAGTGATCATGCTTCTTGCTATTTTTATATTAAGAAGTGTTACATGAGAATAAAATTTAATGAAAAAGGTGTACCTACCTGCGTTTTTTTTTACTCAATTACCTAGATGTATTCGTTCTTTTAATATGGCGAGAGTTGGCGTTAAAAACTAACCTAGCTCAACCATGTCGACCAGATTTTCGGGTATGGTTGTTTGTACCAACCTATTGAGAAAAACTATTTTTTTTTCTCTTCAAAAAAAAAGCAATAAAAAAGTTGTTGGCCCTCCACGCCCATGGACATGGAGAATTCAAAAAATATAAAATATTACAGTGCATTTTCCGTATCTTGTTCTTGTTCAAGATTGTATTGTTGGTAGCCCTGATTGACATTGTCGAACGTTGCTAGCTGTCAAAGGTTCGCAATATTCTTACATTGTATCTTTTACAAGTAACCTACATTGCCGAAAAAATTACAGAGCAGCGCTAAAGAAATCATTTTAAAGGCAAGATAGTTTTGAGAGAAATATTAAGTAAGAAAAAATATAGTTTTTGTTACCAGGTTTTATAAAAATATATCTAAGGCTCTGGAAGTTCAGTTAACTGAATCGACCTTTTCCAAAAAAGCTACTACCAAAATCTCTTTCTGAATTCAAAATCACTGAATTCACAGAGAGGTTTTGGTCGGAGCTTTTTTGGAAACGGTCGGTTCAGTTAACTGAACTTCCGGACGTGTGTGGAGAGCCTAATAAATGTCAAATAATAATGGTGCCTACCTGTTATGCAAGAATTTTCATCCATGAACGTGTAAATAAATTTTGTTCTTTTTTTGAATAATCGTATTGCATATGCTTCATTTCTTTTTGACTTTTCAGTCTTTTGTTTATTTAAATGTCAATGGCGCGTCGTAATATTTGGTTATAATTTTGTTGTTTTTTGTCGTCATTAATTTAGTTATTCTTTTTTTTATAAACTAGCCTAAATCAGAATATTTTTTGTTGAAAGTGTTTTTACACAATGGATGATGATGATGAAGACCATGAGAGGTATAATAAATTTGAAGATGGGCATTGGATTTGGAATGAGGAAGAATCCATTTTGGAGTTTGTCAGGTAAGGTTTGAAAGAGTTAAAAAAAACCATGATAATCATTCTTTATTATTATCTGACATACCTACAATAATATGCCATATAGGCACTCTTAATAATACCTATATATGTACTTATGACAAATTTTTGACTACTGTATTCACATAAATGTCGAATACCTCTAGTTTTTTGTGATCTGTATTATCTACTACCTCCACCAAGCACCCTTGAGGGGTAGACCGAAACTGAGAGAACTAAAGCGCCTCTTTCTCTTTATTATAACTAAAATTCTTGGTTCAGTTATTTGTCGTACCTAGTTTAAATAATCATTTTCCATTCTATTCTTATCTATCCTCTCACATCGCGTCCCTTGCGGGGAAGGCAGAGAAAACAGATTTGCCACTCACTAGGTACTTCTTGCTTCCGCCACATTAATAAAATTCATCGTATGACGAATGCATAGGTACTTTTTACACACTCTTCGATTCCTTTTACCCAAAATACGTCCGTTTTTCCTTACAATCCTCCTTTCACCCAAGTATATTGTTAACCTTTCATCGTTATTTATCCTCACTGCATGTCCAAACCATTTCAATTTATTCACTTTCGTAATTATTTCGGTTATTTTAGTCACAAAGAAGTAATCGACGAAGAAGAAGAAATTATAGCTGGAGACGAGCTTTTCAGAGACGACATCGATGTTTTAGAACAAGTGGGTTATCATTTGTGTCGTAGTTTATTGTAGAAGACAATACTCGATTTGAATATTATTCAGTAATAATCTCTGCTCTGTGATTTTAAAGGTTGTTTTCAAACAAAAATTCTACAGGAAACTGAAAAATGAGAACGATCCTGATATTGTCTTGGTACAGGTAATACCTTGCACATCTATCTCCTCTATTAAATTTACTTATAAGATTTAGTGTAGAACCCCTCTTGTTAAATCCCCCGCTCTCTCTCTCTCTCTTCATGATGCTATCTTCTTACGAAACGACGAGGCAACAGGACTTTTCTAATATTTATGAATGTTACGCGTGTTCTATCGATTGTAATGATATATATTTTCTAAAATTAGTACTTATAAAAAATCCTTCACCAAAATACAATTGTTTCGTAAAAAAATTGCCTGCGGCGCTATTTTTTCTATTACTTTATATAAAAATATTTTTTCATACATATTATTGTGCATATTTATTATTACGTACATTTTTTGATAAACCAAACCATATCACGATCTTCTTCACTATGTCTCACAAATTTTTTGCCTGCGGCGATATTTACGAGTTTCCATGTTATGTGTATTTTTTTTTCTCGCGCCCCCTTAGCTCCGAGGCTGGCGACGTCCATGATAGTTTCCTATATTATAATATATAACACTTATATATTTTATGGGTGGGAAATAGGAATACAAAATATCAATAACTACTAGGTTACTGTGCTTTCCCTACCTTAGAGTTTTACCATCTCCTCTTGATAACTTTGATAAGTAGCTGATGTTCTATGTTTATAGGATATCAAAGATGTGGTACTCTTTACTGCCCAGAGACAAAGACTCTCGAGGAAGTTGATAAATTCCCTGCACACCATTGCTTATGACAAGTTCCTGAGAAACCTTATTGTCTATACTCAATATTATATGCAGGTAAACATTATTACCTACATACTATAACACATTTCAAACACTTCATTATTTACATGCCATCAATTTGGGGTGACTAGCGATAAGTGTACCTACCTACTGATGATGAGAAATGCTTTACTGTATCAAAGGCAATGTATTGTATTATACATAAGTAGTACCTCCCTACACAATTGATTAACCGCTTGGTGTCACATTAGAGTTGCCAGATGTCCGGTTTTGAACCGGACAGTCCGTTTTTTTTTACATCTGTCTGGTCGAAAAAATCTTGACAAACCGGACAAAGGGCTGTCCGGTTTTTTCGATCGAACTCTCTTCTCCTCTGTTTCCTCTCCTCGATCGGACTGCCTCCGAGTGCTGGACTTCGTAAGACGTCTGAGACTGGACCCTGCTCCAGCAGGCCCAGTGAGTACTATATATATCTTATAGGTCTGACATTGCACCGCACCTAAATAATAAAACATAATAAACAAAACTTATGAATAATCTTTATGTGAGATGATAATGATAGATAAATTGTAATTTTATCCTTTGCATTTTTCCTCATATGTCTATAACACTATTCTTAGGTGATGCTTCAAGGCACAATCGAAAATAAGCATTAGACAACATTTCAATAAAATCTTTTTATTGTCTACTTTTTGTAATTACTTAATATTAATTGATAAATCACTTTCTCGAGCATGGTTCACATGGTAAAGTATATATATTATTCAATCATCAACAACAAAAAGTAGCCCAGTACCTACTGGTAATTTGCATACATCCATAAATACCACCTAATATAAATTCATATTACCAACATTGGTCATTTCCACGTAATTATGATGATACGTGTTAACTACCTACCATGAATTTGTGTTATATAACGATTTATGTTGTCAGTAAATAAAATAACAGTTTGTCATTTTTTATTACAAAGGTACGAAATATAATGGAGAAGCGAGCAGCGGACAGTGCAAAGATGATAAGACTCCCAGAGAGCGACGTTATAGAAGGGAAACTGGAGAAGAATTTGGCAGACATTAGATGTCTTGTAGCGAGGGACTTCTTATATGCGAAGTTAGGTTAGACATTAGACAATCATGAATATTATTTTATTTTCATATTTATCTTCAATCTATGATTTTAATAACTAAACGCAATCAGTTTTACTATACTCAAATTATTTCAAACTGTCGAACGCAGTCATAAAAGTGTGACAGAGAAGGGACGACTACCTGCTTTATTCGCACTTATGCCAGAGCGTACTATACTACTATTCGGTATTATGTTTATGTGAAAAGTATATACGTAACAAATAAATAACACAATATGTATTATGTATATGTATCATGGAGTAAGCTTACACAGATGGCGCAAGTATCCAAACATAGAAATGATATTGTGTGTACTGTGTACATATACCTATATGAGAATTGCTAGATGTGTGTAGAAGACACTGTAGACCTTCTTCAATCTCATCAAATGAAAAAAAAATCCACGTGTCACAAATTATCTGCTGGAATTTTTTATTAAAAAAACATCCAAACCATTATAATTCTATGATCCAAAGTTTATTTGAACCTTCTTGCTTCGAAGCTGGCGACGCGACGCCCGAAGTTATTATATTTAGTAGTTAGAAGATAATAGATTTATTTATAATAATACTTAATGATTTCTTCAATAGATGGCTGCCGCGAGGGAAAGATCGGAAGAATATTTATGTTGAGCGAAGAAATAAAATTCATAGAGATGATAATTAAAATAAGCTTTCAGGTTGTGTGGATCGCACTTTTGAGGCCTGATTTGGGACGTATTGGTATGTGGACATATTCATTAGTTATTGCATATATTTAAATACCTATCTAATCAATCAATTATCTAATGCTCGACTTGTAGAATAGGCTTCCACTGTGGGTGTTCGTGGAATTTCCATAAGGAATTTCACACCTTATCCAGCGGAGATTTTCGCAATCAAACGTCACAAAATCAACAAAATGATGTTTGCGCTAAGAGAACGTTGATGTGTGTTTATAGAATTACAGTTGTAGGAACTTGTAGAAGTAGAGGCATCATGTCAGCATGTACACGTGTAGGCAGTAGCGTATAGCGTGGGGGGCAGGGGTCACTTTTTAGAGGGCGGAATTTTTGGGGAAAAAATTTAAAAAATCCATTAAACTACTTTTGTTTCATTAAAAACATGAAAAATTTTCGCCTGCGGCGCATTTCTCTGTTCCACATCACATTTTAGCTGTCCCACTCGAAAAAACTCGGCAAGATTTTACCCACGGCGTTGTTTTATCTCTTTTTATGCTTCATCAATATCAAAATTTTAGTTGTCCCACTCTAGCCTAGAAGTTGTTTATAATTCCTATAAATTTTCAATTTTTTTTTATTTAGTATATGCCTAAGTAAGGGGGGCGGCGGATTTGACTTGTGCCCCGAGCTACAGAAACCCGCGCTACGCCACTGCGTGTAGGTATACCTGTGCCTACATTTTGATATTATATTATTAGGTATATATATACATATATACATACACGACATAATATGTTCCTGTTACTATAGGACTCGATGGTCAACCGGCGATGATGTCTAATACGGAAATGAATTGATTAATAATTCTAATCATCGCATATATAATGATTGACTTATATATAAATACCTTCCAGTTTTACATTATATAGTAAACAAACATATTACCTACATAATTATAATACCTCTGTCTAGCTACAAGACACAACAACAGGTATATCATGGGCATGGGTGTTGGGTATCATTGGTAGATACATACCTAAAGCTAATTTATTTAGAGTTATTACTACTAGGCACTAGTGGCGAGGGGTGGATTTCTGTAGAAGGGAAGACGGGGCTAACATTTCTTATGGAATTACGTCAAATTAGACACTATTATTCCTATCATTTTTTCCAAAATGTAACTCGATGGCAATCGTGTTCTTAGGTAGCTTCGCGCCTGCAGTAGGTACCTACCAGGGGCGAAGCTACCTAAGAACACGATTCCCATCGAGTTATCCTTTGATTTAGAATGATAAATAATAGTTAGAATGATGTATAATCAGAAATGCACCAAAAAATATTACATTCAAACTTTTTAGATTCGTCTCTGATAGATGGCGGTGGACGGTATAATAACATTAGTGTTCAAATAAGCGCGCGAAACGTTTCCTATAGGTACTGCATTACACTGTCATATTGTAAGATAATAAACCGTATCGTTTTTAGTTACTGGTGCAGATTTTATTACCAGGCGTGTGTGTTCATATTCCTTTAAAATGACAAAAATATATCTTTCTCTCTCAGTCTTATGAGAAAACTGGAATATTACTATCTCTTTCAACGTCATAGAGGAAAAAAATTACCATGTCTTTACCGCAGTAATTTAAGAGTTTTTTTTCTAAAGGAGTAGATCATGCCACAGAGAAATTCTCTAATACAACGATATCTTTACGAATGGGTCAATATTATAATGTTATTTTAAAAAAAGCAAAACACAAACAGTGTTGCTGTTTACAATTATTATCGCTAGATGTGACAAATATTTTGAGGGTTTTAGACACTTTACGTTTGATAACTTGAGAACAAGTATATCAATCTATTGCTAACTACAGGTATTAATATAAGGTTATTAACAAGTAGTAGATTTTCTCATATTCAATTTTAGAATATTTTAGATACTTACATGTTTTTTTCTTCATATAATGACATTCAAATTATTAGCGATATAAAACTTTTCATATGGCAAGATTTTATCTGACACAAGCTGTCAAAACAAATGGAATTTGTTTTTTGTTTTGTATATTTTTATCTCCGAGTTTTGTATTTAGTGTAATATTATATTGTATTTTTTATGTTTTAATACTCATATGCAGGTATTTTAGTAATAGTTATGGAAAGCGGTTCAACTTAATATATTTTTACTAACTAAATAATATAATTACAAACTTTTTCGATCGATGTTGATGTACCTATAAATATTAAATAATATTTTCGCTGATTAACCTTAAAGACGGGAACGTGCTTAATTATATTAGGTAGGTATAATATTAATTCAATATTTTAGGTAATTATTGTGTAATACGCTGGAAATATCGATATATTATAGTGGAATAATGCGCGTTATTTTTTATTTTGCATAACGATAGAGACATCTACACAATAAATTTGAAAGCTGCGTGTTTTGCTTCGATTTCTATAGATGGTGTTGAGTGGCCCTGTGTGCTCACGAATTACAATATACATATAGCAATAAAAAAGATTGGTACCGGCTTCCCTTCTACAGAAATCCACCCTTCGCCACTGGACCTACTTATATATTTTAGTGTTACAATGCGTTATGTTATATTTTTTAACTGGCTAATTGGAAATACCGTGATGATTAATGCTAGGTATAACCTGTATAGTGTATAACCTGTATACATGTAAGCTCCAGTGCGATTACCACTAGTACTAGGTATAAATAACTGACGGGGACTACGCAGTAGGTAGGTACAGTGTAGGAACATACCTATAAATTATCGATTTATTCAGAATTTTATACACATGTTACCGCAAATGAATGAAATTTGGAAAATCCGGGACGATTCGTCCCAGAGAGTTCGTCCCTCAACAATCTTTCTCAGGACAGTTCGTCCCCCGGATAGTTCGGCCCCGGACATTTAGTCCCCCGGATAGTTCATCCAGAAAAATAATAACGACTAAGTATGATTAATGATTATGAATTAAAGTTCATACTTTTCTTAAGATATAAATAAATAAATAAATCTTTATTGACCAAAATGATTACAATGATTACAAAAAAAATAAGACAATCTTGTGTGCCAAAAGGCGGACTTATTGCTAGCGCAATATCTTACAGTCAACCCGAGATAAGAAAAAGATAACTTATATAATATAAATAATAATAAAGCAAATAAATATATAGATAGACATACACATACATACAGACATAAATACATACTAATCGATAATAAGATAAATATATATGCATAAAAAAAAAAAATGAGCTTTTAATAAATTTAAATGTATACGTATACACACAGGGGAGGGGAGGGGGGAAGAGCGGGATGGGGAATAAGGGACCACTCGCTGTGAACATTTGGACCTGAGGTCGACGACACAGAGAAGAAGAAGCCGGAAAGACTAACGAGCAACGACCATCCTACGAAATGAGTTCAGGGAAGAACAAGTGCGAATATTAGCTGGGAGCTGATTCCACAGTCTTGCGCTGTGAACCGTAAAGGAGTCTGTGTAGAAACTGGACTGATGAGGTGGAATCAACAGGAGATTGTTATCAGCTATACATACATGTTACATAATAACTCAAAAAATCCTTTGGCACGCCACAGGCATAGGTAGATTTCAAGTGATTTATTAATTTTATTAATTTTAAGAGTACATCTGTACAATAAAAACAATCACAATATTATCAGCAAATAAACCAGCGAAGTGATGAAGTAGTATGGATGTAGTTTATTCTTTGATTATCGAAGTACCGTATGACGAAAAAATATTTGATTAAGTACTTCAATAATCAAAGAAAGTACCTAATCCAATAATCATATTATTTTCATTCCACACATAATATGGATTGGTATTGGTACCGGTACCTAAGCACTAGAAATTTGAAAAAAGATGTGAGTTCTACTCGTATCGTGAAGCACTTTTCTAAGACAACAAACACGCTAGTACCTATGCGGTAACTACTTAACTAGATCTTTCGATCGATCAGTGTAGTCCGAGGAATTGAGCTAGACAAAATCTAACTTTTGATCTGTATTCCTTATTTAATGCCCTTTCATGCGATACCAGACACAGACCCTCACAATCATTGGATCCCCTCAGAATGATTGTTTTTTAATTTAAAGCCTTAAAAAGTGAACCTTCCTCTTAATGGATTTCACCCAATCTCCTATCAGTTCATCTACCACTTACCAAAAATCTACCACCCAAGTTTCACGTTTCTGCGACGCATAGGTTGGCCGCAAACGTGCGCACAAGAAAAGGGACATATATATGGCTTATATATATAAACTTTTAAACCAAGGTCGGATTCGGGTTCTCCTGGTCCTAATTAGTGATACTGAGTAGAAATTTTTCAATTCTGCGACATCACGGGAGAAACGAATAGGTAGAGTTCCTTTTGGAAATCTACCTAAAACTTGTTTTTTTCCGAGTAAGCTAGCACATAGAGAAAAATTGAGAATGAAAACGTAATCAAACCGAAGAACCTATTTATTTTTAAGGTTTACCTGAAGTCGCACTGAAAATTACATAATTTGATATTCCTGTTCAAAAAATATATAATAAGTATTTCTAATACCTAAAATGTGCATACCAAAGATTAATCCCACATAAATATTTTAGTTCGTACCTATGTTTATAACATTTTTCACTATATCCTTAATAGACTCCTAATCCGTGGAGAGTTGCACATCAAAAAACTGAGTAGTCGGAGAGCCCGTACCCGGGAGCGTTCCTACGTATAAAATATTTCATAACGTATAGTCACCGATAATACATTTCATTTTACAACACATCGTAAGTTAATTTCCTCGGCAAAAATGGCTGCCACCGTGTCAAATCATAATACCAAAGTGTATTTAAAACTATTTACTGGTCCTATTTGTAAAAAAATGTTGTCAAACTACAGAACATAATGATTATTAAGTTTCAGTATTAAAAATAATCCTTCTTTATAAATAAATTATGCAAAAAAACTAAAATGTTTAGTCTTCAGAAAACATTCTTTATTCACCCTCTCAGATGTCAGATTGTGGCTATAGAGATGGCTTAATGTGTGCATATAAAAATGAAGAATTGTCAATACAACTGACGTAGGTTTTTTATAGACAAAAATAGTCAACAGTAATAGGTAAATGGAATATCAAATGTTTCCCAAGATCAGATAAATATATCTTTAAGACCAATGCAGAAAAATAATGCATACATTGATTTGTTAATTTACTAATTTATTCTCATAAAAAAATCATAAGATTTGCCATTTCTAACCTAGAAGTTTATCTGTGTCCTATGTTCATTTGTTTAACCCTTCAACAAAACTTGATTATAGTGTTGCTATAATACACAATACAAATACAGTAGGTACCTACCTAATTATTTTATCACCAATCAGAATTAGTATTATTATCCAGATCCATTATTATTATTTATTATGTAAATTCTATTAATATTGAGGTTAAAATCGTGGACTTTAAACATGATCGTTTACTAAGTTTACACTAACATTACACCACAGAAAATACTATTTATGGTAGCTAAATCTCTATTTAATTATTTAAATCACTTACGTAATTACATACTGAATGATTGACTGAATAATATTGTAAAACAATAACTCATCCACCTAAATATTGAAATTATTGACCATCGATAACATTACATTGATAGGGATGCAAACGATACATCAATGTTTTGAAGAACGATACATCGACATGGTATGACAACGATACATCGCTGATACATCGTACATTTTATAAGGTTTTCGTACGTACAATTATAACTAGATACCTACTTACTCCATTTCAAAATTGTTACGTTCAAATAAATGCCTAAATCAGTTCAACTGAGAAAATGTGTTTTATTTTTAAGATTTCGAGTTTGATTTATTTGTTTTTATTGGTATAACAATTTGTGTGATGTATGAGATAATTGAAACATCGGAAAAACATCGATGTTAGCCACGGGAACATCGATGTTAGCCACGGGAGCATCGATGTTTTCAAACATCAATGTTTTTAAGAACGATGTTGCATCTCTATACATTGACAAATGACAAGACAACTGTCACTGGTAAAAGTTACAAGGTAACAAAATAGTTTTTCCACTAATTATTTTAAATAACGCAATAACTTTTACATACTAAAATAATTCACATATGATAATAAAATACTACAATAGGTAGGGGAGAGATGGGACCATTGGGCAGTAGGGAGGATTGGACACACCCAAGTATTTAACAAAATGTGATAATTATGCATTTTTTTCCGCATTATATCATTAGCTTTTTCACTAGCAACACCGACAAACGTCAAATCAACTATCAGTTACGTCAAATAAAAATGTTACAAGTCGTTGCATGTTTTCATCTTAAAAAAGTAACTTTTTTATGAATTTTCGTTTCAATTTTTACGAAGGATCCTATACAGAGGCATGGGTTTTAAATATATTATTTGAATATTCAATGATTTAAGTTCCTTGTTCTAAATAAAGAATATTAATAATTCCTCACCTAAAAGAATAATAAGGATATATTTAAAATAATGAGTGATAGGGAGCATTGGGCACTGTATTTAGAGGGAGGATTGGGCATGCCCAAAGCCATAATAAATATATGAAATATATAATAAATATATAAAAATAACAATTAAGACGAATTATGACCAAAAGAATTCTTATACCTACTTAAAAAATTATATTTCATCGGTTTACCTACTTTTTTTTTATCTCGATTCAATCCAGATATAAATATTTTCTCGATACTTCATCCATTTCCACTTTTATTTATTTTTTTACTCGAAAATAAATATTTATATCTAAATGTTTGTGTTTATTACATTCTTTAACATTTTCTTTTCAAATATTACAAATATATGCCTAAAAGAAGGTTCATTGAGTGTAGTACCCAAACCTCCCAATGGTGTGCCCAAACCACCCCACCACCGGGAGGTTTGGGCACTTTTGAATGGTCTTAGAAAAACGATAATAACTTTTGAATAAAACAAGATTTTATGTAGTGTCTTAATATAAATACAAGCTAATAGTGTGGACTAATAGTCTAAAGAGAAAGATGTGGGTTTTTCTCAAAAGTAAAAAATCTGGAATAGAAAGTATAAAAAAGTGCCCAATGGTCCCATCTCTCCCCTATGTTAAATTACAGTAAAAAAAACACGTTGAAAATAATTACTTATCTGAAACTGCATTCAATTAGAAAACCTTTCATTTCGATTTTGGCGTATGGCAACACTGTCGCCTCAAGCCGTCATGCGTCATCCATAGATTTATAATACAAGTAAACTGGATGGAGAACATAGCTGTTTGTCTATACATTCTGTACGATTCTGGGGGAAATGATCAGTTAGGCAAAAGAAGCAAAATGGGGTATTTTATTTTTTTCAGATTTCCCTTTAAGAATTAAACCTTTTGCATAATTTAAGAAAAAAAATTGTGAAAAAATGTGTTTTCAGTAGTTTCATATCACTAATTATGATATTGAATATCACTGATGTGAAGACGTTTTAAGTATATAATTTATTATGTAGGAATTTATTTTTTCATATTTTTTGTCATTTAAAGCTAATTGTATGTATTTATGAATTTTTGTGCAATGTTTAATTTATGTTGTAATTAAAGACAATAAAATAAAAGTAATTTAATTCACTTCAATCGTGTGCCGTTTCCTTTGTTAAAAAAATGCTTATAAATCCTGATTAATGGACTATTTACATTCCTTGGTCCTATAATTATATTAATATGATGTCTATTATTCATTTTCAGTTAAAATATAAACAGGGAAAACCAAAATCCATGTGAAAATCGCAGTTTCCTATAGCCCGTTTAGTATGGAAAATCCTCCATTTTGCTTCTTTTGCCTAACTGACCATTTTCCCTAGAACCGCAATAGTCGGCCAAGAGGAGAATCCAGTTTACTATAGTATTACTAAATCCATGGCGTCATCTGACGTTTAATCAACAAAACAGATTGTTGTGTATATCATGATAAGCACTAAATTTGTGTGCGTTGTGTGTTAATTGTGACTTTTTATAAAGTTTATAACCTCTAAAAGTTAATTAATACAAACAGCAATAAGATAAGAGTACGGTTGTCATCATAGAAAATGTATATGATTGTTATTATTCCACAATACAATACATGGTAAGAAGTGTCATTGTTTTGATTCTTTGTAATGTGATAATTAGATTTATATATTACATACCAAGTAAGCAGTATCGAAAGTGTTAATATATTTAGAACATAACCTCAAACAATATTTCATTGCGATATTCACCAAGATGTCCAATAACTTTGTCTACTTTTAGATTTTTGGGGAACTGCGAAATACCTCTATTTCAAACTGCAATGTAAATTACGAAAGAGAGTAGGATTATTTTTTGTTGAGATGATATCATTAAACCAACAAAAGACAGCATATCAGGGTAAGAAGTGATAAGTTTAGTTGTTTTTCCCATGTAATGTGATTAGATTTGTATATTACATATCACCGTTGTATAAAATGTTAATATATTAAGAACATAACCTCAAATCATTGTGATGTTGAACTCGATCAAACCAATATTTTATACATGTTCAATTAATTTTGTGTTTCATTTCAGGTTTGTGAATAGGATACTGATCTCAAGAAATGTTTTGATGTTTCGCCCTTTGTTTTGCTCTTTTTGAGTGTTTAGAAGAGAATAATTGTATCAAGAACAATCAAGCCACTTAAAAACCACACACACGAAAACTTGAATAGAGGAAGTGTATCTAATACGACTGAAGCATACTGTGTATAAAATATGTTACAGATAATAAGCGTAGGTTAAATGTGAGACATTAGATTAGAAACATATTGTGTATAGATAATTCATAGAATAAATTCAATACTTTAATTACAAAACCAAAATAATCTTTTCCCCGATCAATTAAAACTTTTAAATCAAAAGGTACCAGGTTATTATAATGATTTTGGTATGACGTTATTGCGTTATCACATTCAATGTGTTTGCAAATTTTTAAGACGTGTTGACTTGATTCACAGATTTAAATAATATTTGTTATACATCTTTGTTTTACATTACATATATTAAAAGAAGATTATTTTCATTCACTTTTTAAGCGTAAAATTTAACTCTGACTGAGTCTAACAAAACTATTACATTAAGTTTGAATGAGATTGACACGGAGCTTACGGCTTGGGAGTGGAAGCTGGTCTTCGGTTGAGCTCCCAGTGTCAATAAACAACTACCATTTCTGTCCTACCTGAGGGTTGTTTGTTTTGGAGGAGTGAAAACAAAGAATAGCAATTTAATACATATATTTACAAATAAAAAAACTTAAAGCTAGGTACTTACTCTATGATGCTATATAATCACTACACCTTAAAACTAATCGTCACACACAACACTTTATGAACGCAACGCGAATATGACGCAACGTAATCCCTCGGTGATGGCAGGCGCGCACTGCGCAGCCCTACCGATGTTCTACGGTGATGACAGGGCACAAGGCCTGCCCAGGTCTCGGTGATGATGAGGTGAGGGGGGCATAGGAGCCCTCCCTGTGATGATGAGAGGAAGGCTTTGTAGCTCTCCCTGTGGTGGTCGTGAGAACGCTGTCCTCACGTGATGATGGTACGTGAGTCCTCGTGTACGGTATAAGATTGCATAAGCACGTACATTTGTGGCAGCAATTAAAAACGATTATTAAAAGTTCGTTAAATCAACAACTACGATATTAGGCAATCGTGGTAATATGTAATAATTATTAACAGTTCGACACTCACTGAATTAGATAATAAGTAATAATAGTTTGCGCACTCAATGAATTAATTGACAATTCAGTTCGTTCACTCAATACAATAAACACAGTCTCTGTGATGTGACGAATCACGCAATGAAACAATATGCACACAGAATAAGTACACGCTCGCCGAGGCGAGGCTTGGATACAGAATTAAATGTCCATTCTTTTGACTTCGCGATTACAATTTTAATTCGACTGTTTGTGACAAGAGCTCAAGGACGACTGATCCAAAACAACTATGCAAGGATCTTACTTGAAGACTATTCTTATCTGTATGCACTTACATATCTACCCTGAAACCAATTATTTAAACAATGAACCCCAAATATTACAATAGACCCCTATACCGTTATATGCACCTAATCGTGTAGTTAGCCTAATGGAAAATTCTTAGAAAGTTGTCAGACAATAATACCACTAAAACAATACCTCTACCCGTCTGCCTACTAACAATAGATGTGGAATGTGCAAACATACCTGGGTGTGTTACAAACGTTATTTTTGAAGCGATAGTAATTTTAAAAATTAAATGAAATAATATTTTTTTTGGCATCTAGGTATTTACTACTAGGTGTATATCAAGATAAACATAAAATCATATTAGGTCCAGTTCTCAAAAGTATTTCAGTAGACTATTGCCCGATCCCACCAACTACCACCTAGGAAGCAGACCCCTAAGGAATTTCCATACAAAACCACAGACAATTTGAGTGATTATTATAACTGTCATAACCTTTAAGATATAAATCCATACAAAATACAACATGCAGCTCTACTTAGTTAGGTGCCCAAATATCTCCGCCCAGAATCTCCCTCACTTAAGTAGCTGCATGCTGTATTTTGTATGGATTTATATCTTAAAGGTTATGACAGTTATAATAATCACTCAAATTATCTATGGTTTTGTATGGAAATTCCTTAGGGGTCTGCTTACTAGGTGGTAGTTGGTGGGATCGGGCATACATGTATTAAATTTATATTGTTCTGACTTATAAGTAGGTAATAGGTATGTATTTGAAATAAAATGAAGATTTGTTCATTTAATAATCTTTAACATAATTTTTGTTTGCTAATCACTCAAAACGTATGTATTTTAGTTGATTTAGTTCTCTGCGGAGTAGGCAGAGAGGACAGAAAACCACATCCTTGGACACACTCCCAGCCTCTGTTACATTCAAATAATTTGTTGTACACGCTCTGCCATTCCTTTTACTAATCCATCCTTGAGGATCCGGTCGACACAATCAATTTGGGTCACTCTCGGACAGTAGCGCTTTCTCAAGCCACTTCTTTCATCCACATATACCTGTCTTCTGATTATTTATTCTCCTAACTGACCTATGCTGTCGAAGCATGTACACTTCAATGTAGTTATGATAGCACCCAGTTTATGTAACTTCATAACTATCTCTTCCGAACAAGAATTTAGTCTAATCACTTTCCTGGGCAACGCCAGGTGCAAAAGCTTACAAAATAAGCATGTTTGGTATACCTATACATCCTATTATTATATTCATTCAACAGATGGCAGTGTTGCATTACATTAATCTGTAAAAACATAAATACCTACATTAAAACTTTTAATAATGTGATGTTGATTTTTTTTAATAATTTCGTGTAGACGAATTAGTAGTACCTACCTATTAAAACTATTTGATTATTTTTGTATGTACTTATTAAGTATTCATAGGAAAATAAACACATCAATAACTTATGTTGTTTTATGAATCTCATTTTTCCATACATAATGTTTTGTTAATTGAAATACACAACTGCTTTTTGGAAATATTTGGCTGAGTCATACAACAAACTTTTATCCACGAACGTCAATACCACAGGATGGGAAAAGTGCGTCTGTATGTCATAATTTTACAGTAATTTACCCCCATGAAATCTTTTTAAGAGCATGCAGTACAAGGCCGCTAATTACAATTGATTGATACAGCAGAGCCTCTATAATCCGAACATCGAAAATTTATACCCTGTTCGGATGTATGAAGTGTTCGGATTATAGTACGTAGACATTTTGAAAGGCATTTTTCGATATACAATAAAAATATTTTACATTATAATGTATTTATTTAAGTATGTATGTTAAATACAAGGCTATTAATCACACTTTTTTAAGGAATCCCAATATAGGGCTGTGACGAGTAGTGTTTAGCGACCTAGAAAATGTTTTATCCCTTAATTTGAGACAGAGACTGTGAGAAATGGCAGTTGCGGGGTCTTTCGGATTATAGAGGCGTTTGGATTAGCTGGGGTTCGGATTATCGAGGTTCTGCTGTATATTCCATTACGCTTCGCCGTTTCTCATCTTGAACTATTCCAAACACAAGAGTTTGCCGTTGCGAAGCACGGGAAGTAAAGCTAGTATGTAATAACATTTAACACGTAATAGGTATATATTTGATTAATATGTATATTAACAGTATGCAT
Source organism: Ceraclea dissimilis (assembly GCA_963576895.1). Taxonomy (NCBI): domain Eukaryota; kingdom Metazoa; phylum Arthropoda; class Insecta; order Trichoptera; family Leptoceridae; genus Ceraclea; species Ceraclea dissimilis. Next base: position 7,364,415 of record OY756360.1, read on the forward strand.
ACTGACATTTCAAATATTTCTAAAAACGGGAGACTTTCTATCTCGACAACCGTTATAAATATGCTTTGGAACAAAATAGGGTAGATGCATTGAACATTTATCTAGGGAATAACCGTAAAAGATTTTTGATAGACGCAAAATTAACCGCCAAAAATGGAAAAAACACTATTTTTACCATTTTATCATGCGATTGTCACGCGATTTTTAGCCTTAATGCTGTGAGAAAAGACTGTGACGTCAATCCTGGTGCCAAGCCCTTAAATATAATTTAGGATAAGTACTTACAAAATTATAACAAATAATAAAATTGATTTCACACATTTACCGTCGATTGTATACCTACATTTCGTAGGTATTGTATACAATGACGGATTTCATACATTTCCGGTGACATATACAAAAAATGTCTACTAATAGTACTAATATCTGAAAGAGGATCTTGTGTAGGTTAATGAGATAATGAATGAGATGGGAATATATGTGGAGAGCTTTATAATATATCCACCGCCTTATACACGTGACAATTACCTATATCTAATAATTAACAGTACCGATATGATATATACTTACATGCTTTATCTATAGATTGTATATGATTTATTGTATATACTCGTAGATAATTTATTAATTTAGTTCAAAACATCACGTTGTTACTTGGTAAATAATTATTGTCTCCTATTGATATAAGTGTATATATACTTATACGAGTACTTAGATAATATTCTCGTATATATAGGTACACTGCGGTATTGACTTCTGAGTAAAAATATATCGCTATATTTGTTGAGATTCGAGTTTACCTGAAGCCAGTTTATGTTTGCACAGAATCTTCCTTTGACTTGTGTCTAATACTTACAGCAGAACTACCTATATACATGATGGATTATACTCGCCAGCATCCATAGTTGATAGATACCTAATCTAAAAGCTGAATTAAACCTTTTATAGAAAATAGAAAATCTCTACACATCAAGGACCATCGTGAAAACACTGAAAACCTCCAACTTGTTGTACGAGTATACTATTAATAGTCCAGCGCTGATATGTTCGATGTTATGGACCGCGTTGCAAAATTAAAATGGCAGTGGGCTGGGCATATGGCTCGACAAGAGGATACTAGGTGGGCACCCAGAATCCTACAGTGGAGGCCCTGGAGCAAAAGTGGAAGCCTCGGAAGACCTCTCAAAAGGTGGTCTGATGACCTAGTCCAGCAAGCCGGAAGAACCTGTATGCGGAGGGGAGAAGCAGAGATGAGTGGAAGGAAATGGAAGAGGCCTACGTCCAGCAGTGGAGGGAGGAAGGCTGAGGAGGAAGAAGAAGAAGATATGTTCTAGGAGACAGCGATGCTACGAGTTGCTTTTGCTATCGAGTTGTTGCAGCGAACGAATACGAACTTACGAATCTGTCGCAAACAATACCTTAGCTATATACCTAGTACCTACTTATGTAGAATTAGAAGCCTTATTGACATACGTGTGCCGTGGCTGCCCAGTAAACGGCCGTGAATGTGATTGATATATGTATAGAATGTAATCTAAACAGTCATATGGACAATGTTTTGGAATAGAAATAATATACGCATTAGTGTTTAATTAAACATAAAATGCTGACAATTATAAGTACTTATAAACTATTAAAATCCATTCGCTTCCTGTAATTAGTATTATTCAATAGTAAATAGATCACCACTTAAAATTTGCTTAAATGGAAGACAACGTGTTCAATAATTCTTTTTGATTTGCTGAACAAATATTTGTAAATATTCAAGTTTTCTATACAAACCCTCCAGTGAGATTCGATGAATTTTCTAAATAAATTTATAGTTTAATTGCATTTGTAGAGTTGGATTAAAAATGATGCGCATACTCTCTGATTATATCTAGTATCGTAACGTGGGGGAAGGGGGGGGGGAGTTTTGACCAAAATTTTAAAAAATCAGTTAAGAGTACGCATGCTAACACTTTTTTTTTCCAAATTTCTAAAAACGGGAGACCGTAGACCTCGACAACCGTAACTAAATATGCTTTGGAAAAAACAGAGTAGATAGATATATATAAAAAAGAAATATACAGGGTGTTTGATAGATGGATACAGATATCTTCAGGAGTGATAGTAGAGGTCATTTAGGATCTTTTGAGCCAAACTTCTCTCTCTCCTGTCGATTTCCTCACTGCTGAGGGTCGCGATCTCCAAACCCAAACACCCGTTGCTTGACCAATCCCCGCCACGCAGCTCTGTCCTCGGCAAGATGCACTGCCCTGTAGATGGAGGGGGCAACAGTCTGCGTAACTTGGTCCGTCCATCGCAAAGGTGATCGCCCTCTGGGTCTCCGTCCCGGCGTGTTTCCCGTGATTATTAGCTTCTCGAGACTATCTCCCCCTCTGCGAGCGATGTGTCCAAAAAATTTGAGAATTCTTTCCAAGCATAGAGATGACAATCTCGATGTGATTCCAAGTTCTTGTAGGATAGAGGCATTTGTCCTTCTTGCAGTCCATGGGATCCGCAGCATGCGCCTCCAACACCACATCTCGAAAGCGTCAACTCTAGCTTTGTCCCTCGCTCGCAAGGTCCAAGATTCCACCCCATAGAGGAAAATAGAGAACACAAGCGACCGCACCAATTTAATTTTTAGCCCTCTGGATATACTTCGGTCCTTCCATATTTTATCAAGGCGTGTCATAGCGTTCTTCGACATCCCAATCCGTCTTCTGATCTCCGCCTCGCATCCTCCTGCGTTATTTAGCATGGATCCGAGGTATGTGAAACTCTCGACAACCTCCAGGTCAGTGAGTGCACCTGTTATCTGGAGTTGGTTATTTCGGTCTACGATCATTAGCTTTGTTTTGCTTCTGTTTATCTCCAAACCCAGTTTTCGACTTTCTATTTCCACTTTCTGGAGCAGTTCGGCCATTTCTGTTTCACTGGCAGCGAACAAGTTTGTGTCGTCCGCGTACCTCAGGTTCGATATCTTCCTGCCTCCGATAGATACTCCTCCTTGCCAGTTGTCTAGTGCCCTTCGCATTATAAACTCTCCATAAATATTGAACAGGTCTGGTGACAGTATGCATCCCTGCCTGACTCCTTTACCAACATCGAATTCTTGAGACGTTTTGTCATCTATTTTGACATTTGCTGTGCTCGATACATACAGGCCTTTTATTAAAGCCACCAAGTGATGTGGCACACCCATGTTCGCCAAAACTTCCCACAATGAGTTCCAGTTAACGCAATCAAAGGCTTTGCTGTAGTCCAGGAAACAGATCAGCATAGGGACCTGAAATTCTCTGGATTTCTCAATTAGTAATCTGGTGTTTAGTATTTGTTCCCTGGTGCCCTTACCCTTCACAAAGCCTGCCTGTTCTGCTGGTATTTGACTATCGAGGTAGTGTTTAAGTCTAGTTTTGATGATGTGTAGCAGCACTTTGCTTGAATGAGAGATCAAGGCAATTGTTCTGAAGTTTTCGCACTTTCTGGTTGAGCCTTTCTTGTGAATAGGGATGAATGTAGACCTTGCCCAATCCGCGGGCCATTTGCAGCTACGCCATATTTTTTGACAAATCTCCCACATTAATTTTGTGCCTTGTGCTCCTGTTTGTTTCAGGAGTTCTGCAGTTATGGTGTCATCTCCAGGTGATTTGTCATTCTTTAGCTTTCGGATTGCCTCTTCTACTTCACAAAGAAGTATGTCGGGTTCCAGGTCAAAGCTCATCCCGTCCCCACTCACAGTGGCAGTGGTTGTGGTATCTTTATAAAGTTCTGCACAGTAGTTCCTCCATCTGTTCAGTATTTGGTCGAAGTCATCTAGAACCCTTCCGTTTTCATCTTCCACACAGCAGGTCTTTGGTTTAAATTCACGGGTTAGCAATTTTATCTTATTAAAGAGATCCTTTGTCTGGTTGTGTTTATCATGCCTTTCTATGTCACTACATATGTTGTTAATATGACTGTTCTTGTCTCGTCGGCAGCATTTCTTGATCTTCTTAGATAAGTCCGAGTAAAGTTTTTTGTCCTCTGCGTTTTGAATGCCTCGCTGTGAGAGAGCTTTCCTTTCATTGATAATGAGCCAGGTATTGTCGCTCATCCATGGTTTGCGTTTTACTCTCTGAGAATTTCTTGCGCATGCCGTTGCTGTGTTGTTGATGACACTCTTGAGGTTACGCCAAGAAGTTTCAGCATCGTCATTTGGATTGCTTTGGGTATTGTTGAGGGTGTTCTGTATCTTGATCTTGAATTGTTCCAACGCTTCTCCTTGTAGGTTGTGGGATTGTGGCTTATGTGTTCGTGTAGTTTTAAGACGAAGTCTAAAGGTGGCCACCAGAAGTTGATGATCTGTCCCACAGTCCGCTCCGGGGTATGTTCTGGCGTTTTGTACCGATGATTTCCAGCGTGTGCTTGTCAATATATAATCTATTTGATTTCTGTAGCGATCTCCCGGAGACTTCCACGTGTACAGTCAGCGTGGGTGATGTTGGAACAGGGTGTTAGTTACTGTTAGTTGTTGTTCCATACAAAATTGGATCAGCCTCTCCCCTCGATCGTTTCTGTTGCCAATTCCAAACTTCCCCACTATACTACGCAGGTGTTCATCGTGTTTGGTATTGCCGACTTTAGCGTTGAAGTCTCCAAGAACCAGTATTATTTCCTTCCTTGATATGTTATTCAAGACAGTTTCAAGATGTCCATAGAAGTCCTCCACCGTATCTTCATCCGCAGTCGCGGTGGGTGCATACACTTGAATAATATTGAGTATGCAAGGGTGTGTCTGGAGTCTAAGGTGGATGATTCTCTCTCCCGCTGCCTTATATCCAATGACGTGTTCGTTGAGTTTCGGTGGCACGATGATAGCCACTCCACCAGTGCTGCTGTTCTCTGGTCCATTGAAATAAGCATATTTCCCTGATGGTGTTTTGGTTTGACCTGATTTCCTCCAGTGTGTTTCAGAGATGCCCAGTATGTCTAACTTGTGACTCTCCATCTCCCTCTCCACGATCTCCAATTTGCCCGGATGCAATAGTCCACGCACGTTCCAAGTTCCAATTCTGGATTTATGCCTGATGTTCTGGCTCAGTTGACAGTTTCCAGTAGTCCATTTTCCGCGTGCGGCCTGGGTTTCCACCCCCACGTGGCCGGTAGTCCATTTCACACCCCCCGGCCCGGAACCAGTGAGGCGCCGAGCGTCAGTCGGGTTGCATGACATACTGTTATTCGTATTCTTGTTGTTTTTCATTTGGAGATTCTCTTGGGAAAATAGTGCGGTGGATTCCCCTTCCCTTCCGCACCGCAGTTTTGATCATTAGTGGTGACGTTTGATCAACTTTTTTTGAGTTAGGGGTTTTACACGGCTGCTGCCCAGTGTCGATGTTGATCCCCCCTTCCCCCCCTCCCCCCAAGTTCTGGCATTTAGATCTCTCCCCGTTTTCATAGCGAACTAATCAAACGGGCGAAAAGGAGCCCCCGCACCTCGTCAAGGTACATCCAGAACACGTCCCCCCTCCACCATTCCCCTCCTCCGCCCCATGACCGATCCTCCACCCTAGGGTTTTGGGCACAGCCAGACGACGTCGAACAAGCAACAGATGTTAGGGAGCGCGGGGTAAGCCAAACTTAGCTTAGTCAAAAGTCGCACGGTTCTCGAGATATTCGAGATTTTAACTTTTTTTCGAAATACCCCAAATTACTCAAGTTTTAGCCCGATAACATCGTAAGTAAAGGTACTTACTTAGTTATATCATTTGTTTTTGTTACCCGAGTATGTGTTTAGTCTATTTACATCCTAAGTTGCAATCTGAAAGACAAACATCTTAAAAAAATATCGGATTAATGTTTCGAGAAAGAGATATTTCAAAAACGAGTTACGACTTTGGAGAGGATTTTAGATAAGAAAAAAATTGTCAAAAGATTCAGAAATCTGGAAAAAACTTCTCTGGTTTATGCTCTTTTAAATGATATACAAAATATTATAAAAAAACATAAGTTTAGTAAATCTACGAAACAAAAACATAAATAGATCACGTCTAATTTAAGCAAATTTCCATACAAATTTACTTTAGGTACAGTTGCATAGTGAAAAACACATTTCCTTTCAATTTACTATTTCCGAATTTGTATGGAAATTTGCTTAAAATAGTAGTGATCTATTTAAGTTTTTGTATCATAGATTTACTAAAATTAAGTTTTTTATAATGTTTTGTATATCGTTTCAAAGAGCATAAACCAGAGAAGTTTTTTCCAGATTTCTGAATCTTTTGACAATTTTTTTCTTATCTAAAATCCTCTCCAAAGTCATAACTCGTTTTTGAAATATCTCTTTCTCGAAACTTTAATCCGATATTTTTTTCAAGATATTTGTCTTTCAGATTGCAACTTAGGATGTAAATAGACTAAACACATACTCAGGTAACAAAAACAAATGATAGAACTAAGTAGGTACCTTTACTTACGATGCTATCGGGCTAAAACTTGAGTAATTTGGGGTATTTCGAAAAAAAGTTAAAATCTCGAATATCTCGAGAACCGTGCGACTTTTGACTAAGCTAAGTTTGGCTCAAAAGATCCTAAATGACCTCTACTATCACTCCTGAAGATATCTGTATCTATCTATCAAACACCCTGTATATATACAGGGTGTTTCCTTCCGTGTGTAAAATCTCTTGAGGGGTGATAGAGGATGAAAAAGTAAGCAAAAAAAGTTTAATGAATGTATGTCCGAAAATCAACCGTTTTGGAGTTATGGCCTTTTGAAAATTTATGAGTATGAAAATTTCTCATTTTGTTTTTTTGCCAATTACTCAAAAACTACTGACTGGATTTTGATAAAATAAAACAAAAAGCATGGAAAACATTATAGGCTTTCGAAGTACGTCTCAATTTATGCATTTTGCCTCATAAAATAGTGAAATTTTAGCACCCAAACTTTAATTTTACGGAAAAAATGAATATTTTTTCCAATAAACATCAAATTTCTAAAAAAATAGCCCTATTAAGTATCATTTTTTACATTTTACAATAAAGCCTTAATAAGTTTTCAATAACTTGAGTTAAAAAAATTACAATATTTCCTGACGGTTGGACAACAGCATCCGATCCAATGATGTCCAAACGTATTCAAAAGAAGGTTAAGGTAGCCAAGACGTATACAATCTGAAACTGATCGCTCAGTGGTATTACCTTAACCTTCTTTTGAATACGATTGGACATCATTGGATCGGATGCTGTGGTCCCACCGTCAAGAAATATTGTAATTTTTTTAACTCAAGTTATTGAGAACTTATTAAGGCTTTATTGTAAAATGTAAAAAAGCATACTTAATAGGGCTATTTTTTTAGAAATTTGATGTTTATTGGAAAAAATTTTCATTTTTTCCGTAAAAAAAAAGTTTGGGTGCAAAAATTTCACTATTTTATGAGGCAAAATGCATAAATTGAGACGTACTTCGAAAGCCTATTATGTTTTCTATGATTTTTGTTTTATTTTATCAAAATCCAGTCAGTAGTTTTTGAGTAATTGGCAAAAAAACAAAATGAGAAATTTTCATACTCTTAAATTTTCAAAAGGCCATAACTCCAAAACGGTTGATTTTCGGACATACATTCATTAAACTTTTTTTGCTTACTTTTTCATCCTCTATCACCCCTCAAGAGATTTTACACACGGAAGGAAACACCCTGTATAAAAGATTTTTTTATATCTTGTACAGATTTGTAAATTTTCGAGCTTTTTTCAAAAATGCCTAAACAAGGGGCGGCGAATTTGGTTCTCGCCCCAGGCGGCAGAAACCCACACTCCACACTGAGCCACTGATTATATCCTTCAATTGTGAGATTCAAGTACTAGATTATCGTGAAAAAAGTATAAAAGCGAACAGACTTTAGCTTTTTATTATATTGAATATTTCTATAGATGTTGTATTTATTCTGTATGTTTTAGAACCGGAAATCAATAGAATATTCAGGACACCTCAGTTCAACAAAGTGATTGAAAACAGAATAAAACCTGTCAAATTCAGCAAATTTGAAGAGAGAGTATTCTTTAGAAAAGTTCCACAGAAAATAAAATTAGTTTACAATAAATTTGGTGATCTCAGTCCCATGACTAAAGATTTACTGAAGTACGTGCAAGATTACAGACATGTTGGGTTGGGCGTTCTGGGTTTTGAAGAGTAAGTACATAAATGCATAGAGCATAGGTACCTGTGTACTTTTATCAAACATAGAATATGGGCGCTATACCACTATAGAACCTCCTTTTTTATCGATATAAACCCAAACACATATATTTATACACTTTAAACTTTACAGTAAGCTTGAAAAGCTTGTGTCAAGAAGTGGAGTAAGTCGGGATTGGGAACCAGCGCCAAGTCGAGGGCATTACCAACCTGGCTACCGATCACCTCAATCGCTATTAATTTTCAGTTTTTAAACAATTTTCCCGCTTAGAACATTCCCGCGTCAGTTGTACCTACGTAGTTGTAAATCATAATTTTCTTTCAGAGGCGAATGTGCCCAAAGGCTAGAATACATAGATGATATCCTGTTCGCTCCCGAGGAGACTCTCGTGAAGGAGAATATTAAGATTGGAATATTGGGAGAGCCGAGAAGTAAATTTGACATGATGCTCTTTGAGATACCGGGTGCCAAGGCTGATACGACCAGTAAGAGCAAGTGAGTAAAAGCATAATAAATATCGCGTATACTTATGTAACTATAGTGGTATACTAGCCTTCATCTCTCAACTGTTGGATACAGGCCTCTTGTAACTTATTTCACTCGTCTCGGCTTGACCCCTCCGCATCTAGGTTCCCCCAGCGATTTAGACAATGTCGCCGGTCCAAGAACTCCGACATATTCGTGGCGCCCATCTGGTGTCACCTGCTCAATGCTCGTTGTAACTTTGGTTGTCTTCATTTCTTAACCTATTCCGGGGACTTACACCAAGCATCTGGCGATCCATGAACCTCTGTGTACATTTAAGTTTCTGTTCACTTTTTATTAAAATTAATATACCGATAGTTAATTTCGTAAAACTTTTATCATCTGTAAATATTTCTTCAGGTCGATTATGCGCAGGAGTTCATTTATCTCGGGCGCTTCCAGAAAGTCAAAAACATCGACAATGGGAAGTTTCCGTATACCGCTAATATGCGATGAGTAAGTAAAGTGATTATAATAAAAAATATAATGTCATTAAAACACTAACGTATGAACGGTGGGTAGAAGGCCTTAGTTTGCATTCTTTCAATCCGTTTTAAGAGAATCCCTATTATAAATTTGTCTTAATTTCTATTTTTTTTTTCAGTTACGATCTGCCCTCATATTTCCCAGAACTTCCGCCATCTTACACAGTGCGACCAGTCAATCTTGCCCAGAAAAAGAGATGGATGAATCATATAAAACCAAAGAAGAAGACAAAACACGTTTAAATATTAAAAACATAATAAGTCACATGGTGTGTCCGTTGGATTATACCTACATCTGTCATTATCAGCATTATACAGGGTGATCGGTTCCGTATGCCAGATATTTGGAGAGGTAATAGAGGATAAAATAATATTTAAAAAAGTTAAGAGGATGAATGATAAAAAATCAACGGTTTTGGAGATATGGCCTATTTTGTAAAAATCAAGTTAGTAGTTTGAGAGATTTGAATATGCATCCACTTAACTTTTTTTCATCCTCTATCATCTCTCCAAATATCTGACATGCGGAACCAGTCACCCTGTATGTAGATGATCTAAAAAAATACCTTTTCTTTTTTATTTTTCAATTTCTACCTAACTTGTACCTTCATATGTTATGATTAAATCATTGCTAAATAAGACTTGCCAAATTTCCAAGTTAGTATAATATAATATGTTCTCACGTTCATGATTCAATTTCTACCTAACTTGTACCTTCATATGTTATGATTAAATCATTGCTAAATAAGACTTGCCAAATTTCCAAGTTAGTATAATATAATATGTTCTCACGTTCATGATTCAATTTCTACCTAACTTGTACCTTCATATGTTATGATTAAATCATTGCTAAATAAGACTTGCCAAATTTCCAAGTTAGTATAATATAATATGTTCTCACGTTCATGATTCAATTTCTACCTAACTTGTACCTTCATATGTTATGATTAAATCATTGCTAAATAAGACTTGCCAAATTTCCAAGTTAGTATAATATAATATGTTCTCACGTTCATGATTCAATTTCTACCTAACTTGTACCTTCATATGTTATGATTAAATCATTGCTAAATAAGACTTGCCAAATTTCCAAGTTAGTATAATATAATATGTTCTCACGTTCATGATTCAATTTCTACCTAACTTGTACCTTCATATGTTATGATTAAATCATTGCTAAATAAGACTTGCCAAATTTCCAAGTTAGTATAATATAATATGTTCTCACGTTCATGATTCAATTTCTACCTAACTTGTACCTTCATATGTTATGATTAAATCATTGCTAAATAAGACTTGCCAAATTTCCAAGTTAGTATAATATAATATGTTCTCACGTTCATGATTCAATTTCTACCTAACTTGTACCTTCATATGTTATGATTAAATCATTGCTAAATAAGACTTGCCAAATTTCCAAGTTAGTATAATATAATATGTTCTCACGTTCATGATTCAATTTCTACCTAACTTGTACCTTCATATGTTATGATTAAATCATTGCTAAATAAGACTTGCCAAATTTCCAAGTTAGTATAATATAATATGTTCTCACGTTCATGATTCAATTTCTACCTAACTTGTACCTTCATATGTTATGATTAAATCATTGCTAAATAAGACTTGCCAAATTTCCAAGTTAGTATAATATAATATGTTCTCACGTTCATGATTCAATTTCTACCTAACTTGTACCTTCATATGTTATGATTAAATCATTGCTAAATAAGACTTGCCAAATTTCCAAGTTAGTATAATATAATATGTTCTCACGTTCATGATTCAATTTCTACCTAACTTGTACCTTCATATGTTATGATTAAATCATTGCTAAATAAGACTTGCCAAATTTCCAAGTTAGTATAATATAATATGTTCTCACGTTCATGATTCGTCGTTAAAATCGAAGAATAAATTTTTCACTTGCCCCTAATCATTCTTGAATGCATCTTGTACTTGACATAGAGCAATATAATATGATGATATACTTACGTTGATAAAACTGTGTGCACACACGAGTTCTAGTCAGAGAAGAATTTTTCTAACGAGTACAATCTTCGAATATTTATACTCAATAAATTGCCCTCAAAATTCAGCATTGAATCCAAACGCTCAATTGCGAGTAAACCATAAATAATTCCTGAGCTCAAATCCGAGATCCAACGCGTCATCGGTGAGATACAGCCACATATCTGTGAAAAAGTCATGGAAAATTTCATGAAAAGAGTAATGGCCTGTTATAAGAGCCGTGGGGGTCATTTGCCGGATATTTTATTCCATACTAAATCGGAACATGGCTTCTTTACTCCCAATAAAAATTTCACAACTCTCTCAAAAAATCGTTGTTTTTATTTTAAAATAAAAAAGTGCACTCTTACTGAGACACCCTATATTTAGGTATATAAATTCCGATCTATAGTATAATTAAATCACATACACATCTGTAGATTGTTAATTTTCTAAATGTGTGAATGTATCAATGAGACCGCATTTCCTCAACAAGTTCAAAGTGCGTAAAAGATCCAACAATGTAAGGAAATATTTCCTTTGAGTGGTTTCTCTGATGCAAACACTCATCTCATATATCTCCGACATCGTTGATATTTCCGCTTAACAGACCGGATGAGATGTTGGCAAATTAAATCAAACACTGAATCATGAAAACTTAGATTTCAATATGTTGATGGTAGTTTGTACTGATAGGTACCTACTTAATGATATTAGATGTTATTTACCTTACCACGCTCTGCCCTTTCGCGGAAATTTATAAAAACAGAGAAAATAAGTGGAAATAAAGTCGACATACCTATTACATAACCTAACTCTGTGGCGGTACGCAAAGTACGCGACTGCGTAGGGCCCCCAAATTAGCTCAGATTTCATACAATATGTAAAAAAACATTATATTGTACATATGTGCTAACTTCATTTTTTTCAATGGGAAATGCCATAAATCTCAAAAAAAAATTGTTTCTGTTACTGGTGCGTCAATGTGGGGGCATATGTTAGGGTTAGGGCCCAAAGTACGGTATTACGTAGGGCCCTCGGATGTCTTAGTCCGCCACTGCCTAGCTATAGTGAAAAAAAAATGATTCTACTGATTCTAATGACTTTTCAATTCATACAACTAATAAATCAACATACATTTTACTTCGTTAATAAGTATGTAATTTAATTTTAGACAAGTAATAGGAAAAGAATGCAAAAGGTTGTGTAATAGGTAGGTACACATTATGTAGGTACGTAAACTGTTTCAACTTTCCCTGTAAAACATTATCTTTTTTTAATGAGTGTGTAAAACACGACCGCCCATCACTAGTGCCGTTCAGTTGGGAGCTATTTCTAAATAAAAACTTTAATCTTGGAACATTGCCACTGTGTCCATTTCACACAGATCAGATTGACAAATCGTGATTCTATACTCAATAGTTTGTGTTTAGTTATAAAACTTAACATGACGATTCTTGTTGTTTATTGATAAAAATTGTGCGTGAGTTAAACCGAATATGACGTGAAAAGTTATAAGTTTTCCCGCATCTTGTGTATGAACACGTGGTTACTTACAGAGTTATGTATGTTTGTACTGTACCTAAGTTGTAGTGTAAATGGATGGTGAATTGGATAATATTTGTTCTATTCTCAGAGCTCCAACGAAAATAAATGAAACGTCCGCTCTGGTATTCGCTTATCGCATAATGTTGTGTCAGTAGCTTTTTACAATAGCGATGTGATAATCTCATGTCATAATGACGCCTGTACGGTGGCTGTTAATTTTCACAACCGGACTCTTCATTCTCCTGGCAACAGCCGCTGTTCAAGCTTTCCGCTTAAGAGATGCTCCGTCAAAAGCACTCGCCAGTGAGAATTTGTTAAAAAAGATTATTCCCCAGACTAAATGTGACTCTTGTGAAAAATCTAGTGTTGAAAATATATCACCTACTAGAATTAAAATACCTATAACTCAAACGTTAACCGATAAGACGAACACGAAACATATTGTACCAAGTAAAAATGATGTGACTTCGAAAAAAGGAGTACAACAAATTAGGCCTGGATTTAGAATAAAGGTTTTCAAAAAAGACGACAGCGATGACGACGATGACGACGACGATGATGATGATGAAGACGAAGATAATTCTGATGATGATACAGATGCGGTAGTTGATAGTGAGGATTCTGGGGAAGATTCTGGGAATGAAATTAGTGATAATAATAATAAAGATAGTGAAGATGACGATTCTGAAGAGGAAGAAGAAGATGATGATGATAGGGAAGTTGATTCAAAACCAAACAATAAAGATTCCGATACAGAAGATAGTGTGAGTGAGAATGATGAAGACAGTGAAGTCTATGACGATAGTGATGAAGATGGTGACGACAGCAATCATGACTCTGAAGGTGAGGATAATGATGACGAAGGGAAATCAGATGATGACGATAGCGAAGCAAGTGATTCAGAAAAAACTGAAGATGAAGAGAGTGACAGTGAAAAGACTGATAGTGATACTGATAATGGTGAAACTGTAATCATTTTAAAGGCAAACCATAGGTCTAGTATAAAAACAGTAAACAATATTTTAAAGGAAACTTCAAAAATATCAAAACCCCAGCCAATGAAAGAAACTCCTCTTAAAATTGAGTTACCACAAAAGAAAATTGAGGGACATCGCGATGCTTCCGCAAAAGATTCCAAAAGTGATGACTCCAAATTTAAATCCCAAACAAATATTGAATCAAAAAAAGAACAACAGTCAAAGCCTATTGATTTGCCAAAACACGAACAAAAAAAGGATATTCCAAAACATGAATTAAAAACAGAAACAAAACACGATGCAAAAAAGGAAGATACAAAGTCTGATCGAAAAACAGTAGATACAAGAGAAGAACAAAACAAAGAATACGCTAAACCTATACCTAAAAGGGAAGAAATAAAGCCGGAAGTGAAGAAGGAACCTATTAAAGCCGAGACTAAAAAAGAACCCATTAAGCCCGAACCGAAAAAAGACCAATCAAAAAATCAGGAAACATCAGATCGCCCTTCTAAACATGACCCAAAAATAGAAGTAGCTAAACATGACAATAAAAAGCACAATGAACCACAAAAAATAATATCTAAAGAGGAGCATTCAAGTATACAAAAAGCATCTCACGATAAAAAATCTGACGGAACCAAAAAGACTCCAGAAACTAAAGTAAAAGTGGAACGTAAAAAAAGCGAAAAAAAAATATCAAATATTCAAGAAGCTATTCATAGGAAAAATTTGAGAGAAAGCGATTTTCAAGATTTTTATACATTTTTTCCAACATTTGCCCCTAATTTTTCTAGAATTTATAATCCTGAATGTCGAAGACAAGGTCAAATACTAGTTCGACAATTAAAAGGTGCCAAAATATGGCCTCTCCAAAGTGAGTAGTGTAAAGGATTTCAATTATAAATGTATGTAATTCATCTTAGTAAGCATTTTAGTTTTAATAACTTATGCAGACACTTAATCAAATTTTAGTGTTAGATTCTACTGCAAAACTTCCATCAGGTTTATTGAAAGGAAATGCTAATCAGCTTGGAGATTATGATCAGTGTATAGCAACAAATGCAAAAGTTCGTTTGGAATCTGGATCTGTTGTAAAAGTGACCGGAAAATACTGTCTTGCTCAAGTTGACCTTAAACCAGTATCAGATGAAACCAAACTACCAATTCATTTGACTCAAGCGAGAAATTTTATACGGAGTGTCAACACTGATGTAAGAATTTTTTATTATTGAATCTAATTCACGAAATAATTAAAATACAAACGATTTTATTCTTCGCACTTTTTACTGTGTTCTTGGTAGGTAGGTACATATATACGAAATATCTTTTTACTTTTTTTTTGCTTTGCTTCATATATTGCTCGATATATTTCAAGCTACGGGTGTGCATACACCTATACTCATAAAAATAAAAAGAGATAATACACGACACGACCAATAATCATAATATTAACATAGCTGGAATAACCTTTTTATAGCCGGGTCATTTTATTCCTCGATTCACTTCTTTGAATTGGGGAGTTTGTTTGCCAGCTGCATGCGATGCTCCTGAAGCGGAATTTGTCTTGAGGGATGCTCTGAGACATTACAATGGCACTATTGGCATGAGAATTGTGATCAATGTTGATCCAATTAACTGTTATACTGAAGATTCTAATACAACCTGGAGTGATTGGGTGGATTTACCAACAATCGGTACCCTGTAAGTTATTAGCATTTTATTTTTTCTTATCTTTTCAAGGGTAACACATGGTTACAATAATTAATTATGCTTACCTACCTGTTAAAATAAGTACGTACGAAATATTCCTACTTATATTAAAATTTTACTAGGGAAAGCTATCGTGGTATTAAGATTTCTTATAACTACATATCTAATCCAAATGCGTGTAATAAAAATAACCGTGCAATTTGATATATTACGGATGTTTCACCCTAATATTGATTTTATTATACAATATTATATACCTGCCTATGTTTTCAGCGTGTTTTATTCTCTTATAATTGCAATTACTGCATACGCTACAATAAGCGACATTATTTCTTCGCGAAGTGAAGAAAATAAAAACGAATCGAACGAAGAAGATAGAGAGAAAGTTGACGAAGAAAATAATGAAGAGACTGTTTCCAAAAATTACGAATCTCAAAGCAACGGTGAAAATGGAAATGAACCTGAAAATGGAAATAAAGCTGAAAATGAGAATGGTAAAGATTTAAAATTGTAACAGTAATTATAAAGTATTTTGTTCTAGTAAATTTTAAATATTTCTTTCATTGCAGATTCAGAAACTTCTTTTATAAAATCTTTCTCACTAAAGCAGTCCACCGCTAAATTAGTGAACGATGCGAGTGCTGAAGGCGATATAGAATGTATCCATGGGATTCGTGCTTTGTGTAGCTTAGCTCTGTACGTTGCTCATAAGCTCATTCCACTTGCTATGACACCATTTACAAACAGAACAGCTTTGACTGAGGTACCGAATATACAAAAAAATACGAGTATATACCATTCTTTAACTTAAAATCTCTGGACTTTTGAAGTACTAAACTATTAACTAACACTCTATAATAAGATTGGTTCTAATCCATATTGTGTTCTTTTCGTAGATATCAAATTCACCCTTCTCAGTTACATTGCGTGCAAGTTTACTCTATACAGATTCCTTCTTATTGCTAAGTGGAATATTAACAGCATACCACATGAGCCAAGATCTTGATAGGAAAGGAAGTATACCCTGGATGAAACGTTATATTGCTAGATATTTACGGTTAGTTTATTTGAACACAACTACCTAATTCCAAAACTTTCACATGCGCTTGTTATTATTTAAGACAGTTTTAGTAACTGTTCTTTTTGGGGTTTTTTTCTTTATTACTCATGGTGTATCGATTTTTTTTAGCATAATAGAAAATATTTTTGCATTACAGATTGACTCCATCATTACTAGCAGTACTGCTTTGGTATTCTTGGATATCCGATAAAATTGGCGAAGGACCATTATGGGGTACAGTTGTCACACAAAACTCTGAATTATGCCAAAGCAACATGTGGCAGAATATATTTTACATCCAAAATTTCTTCCCATTCGAAGAAATGGTATGTTTTAAATAATTATTCAAGACTGTTAATTAAATTCATGTTATATTACTATCACCAGAAGTCAATGGATTAAATACGTTTATATTTTACTCTATTCCAGTGTGCTACACATACCCATCAGTTGGCTTTGGATATGCAATTATGGTGGTTAGCTCCAATTTCAGTGTGGATGTTAAGGTCCCGTCCTACTTGGGCATTGGGTGTATTAGGAGGATTACACTCATTGACTGTTTGGCTCAGATATTCCACAACGCAGTCCGAATATTTGTCGTTGGTCATATATCATGGAATTACGTAAGATTTTTATATCTTCAAAGTACACATAAGATAAATAAATAAATGAATAATTTTTTATTGGCCAAAACAAAAATGCATGATGTAAAATGCAGATTTATATAAGCTTTGTAAATAATGCATTATTTCATTCATATCCTTTATTCTTCCAGCTTAAATCAGTTGTACAGAACAGCAAACTTGTGCTACTCCATGGCGTTACACAGAGCTACTCCGTATTTAGCTGGAATCAGTCTGGGAGTATTACTTCAGCAAACTGGGAAGGAATTGTCACTTTCTAAGGTAATTACTGATACGTAACTGTAAGTTAGTATATAGGAAACTGTATTAGTATATAAGGACATTTTGTGAACGTTGATGGTTGTGTTAAATCAGGAAGGGGTTTGTCGGGGGGAGTCCTTCTGGCGAACCTTGAGGTCCCTCTAGAACTGTTTTTGCATAATTATTGGATGAAATAGGAACTAGCGTTCCTTCATCATCCAGGGTAAGTGGGAGGGAGCAACCCTTAACGGGGTAATTACTAATTTCTACATAAATTTGTAAATCAATTGTACTAGAACTTAGGAATCTGCACTTTTTGAACTATTAGACCCAAGCATTATAGTTATGTTACCGCCTATATAGCACCTACTTATATAAAATAGAATGAACTTGTTTTTATTTCCAGTTGTTTTTCATTCCTGGATGGCTGACATGTCTTTACTTTGGAACATGGGCTTTGTACACTCCAGCCCATCTATCTATGAGAGATTATAAGTATGATGTGGATGAAGCTGCCCAGTATGCAGCTCTGGCTAGCGTTGCCTGGTCTTTATCTCTCAGTTGGATCATATTTGTCTGCTTCACTGGAAACGGAGGTAGAGATAAATATATTTCATTAGATCTATTCTGTTCAAAAACCAAACTAAATTTTTCTTATTTGTTTATCTAATTCCAGTTGGTTTAGACGTATGTATTTCTTTTCAGGTCCGTTGAATAGCATGCTGTGTTCAAAACCTTTGGTATTCTTGAGTCGAATTTCATACGCAATGTACCTCTGTCAGTTTTTGATATTCTTTTATAACATTGGAAGCACACGAACATCGAGTGAATTTTCTCTCTTCTCAGCTGTAAGTACCGATTGGAAGGTCTTCTAAGCATTCATATTATACCAATGTAATTACATGTGGTGATTAGGAAACTGTATTTAATGTATTATTAACTTTGCGAAAATTTACATGACTATAATTGCAATAATTATCTAAGGCTTATCTGGAACATATTTTTGATTTATTTATTTATTTCTCAAGCACACACAGACATTGAATACATATAAAAATAGTATGAATTGAAAGAAGATACCTAGTCTAAACAATGGCCTATTTAAGGTGCACACATCTGGCCTTTGTATATG
Organism: Ceraclea dissimilis; assembly: GCA_963576895.1. Taxonomy (NCBI): domain Eukaryota; kingdom Metazoa; phylum Arthropoda; class Insecta; order Trichoptera; family Leptoceridae; genus Ceraclea; species Ceraclea dissimilis. Next base: position 7,382,908 of record OY756360.1, read on the forward strand.
GACACACAATAATTAAAAGAATGAAAAAACAAACCACAATAAAATAAATATACAAAATGTCATTTTAGTTCAGTAATACGAGGAAATTAGATGGCATTTCTAGGAAAAAACTATAGACATTTTTTTCTCCATCATACTTTACGTATTTGGGGGCGCTGAATCCGAATTTCAACTTTGCCACATCGTAAATGTGATGCGTTCTGAGATATCTCAGAAAGAAAGAGAAAAAAAATGCTTTTTTACAGACTTTGACTTATAATTCAAAAAGTATTCATTTTAGAGAAAAGAAGCTCAGAACAAGAATAAACTTCACTAAATTTCCTACAAAATGACATATAAATCTTTTTTGTGGCATAAACCGTTCAGGCATCAGAGCAAGCTAAAATAGGGGCATAATTTTCACCCTACAGCACAAACTATATTTGTTGGTAATTTTACTCCCATAACTCAGAACTTGCACACTTTTAAGTAAAAATATCTAGTACAAAAATAAAGTTCATTATTTTTTCTTTAATTTATGCTGCCATTGTTTCGTCGACAGGTAAACGGTCTAGGCGCTAGAGCGCATTGAAGATCAGTATAGTACATTAGAAGCAGTTTTGACCATCATTTAAACTGATATATAACGATAAAAAAATACGTAATTGTACTGAAGGCACTCGAAAATACAAGGACAAAGGCTGTAATATTTATATTTTAAGGTTTTCTACCACTTAATAGTGCTGCGTTGATAGAAATATCAGAATAACTCAGAAACAATAGTTAATTCTTTGTTTTTTGTTCATATATTGAAAATAAAAAGACTTTATAGAAATTATTGTAACAAAAAAGAGAACAACATTGAATTATCTATAAATTATGCCTACAACATTTTTTAATCGGATGAACCATTCAAGAGCCAGAGCGCATTCAAATTTAACCAAAATTGAAAAACGTCCAAATCCTGTACTTTCTATTATTTACCGCCTACAACTAAGAAGGTAGGCACTTCTAACACACAAAATATAAAAGAAAATTAAATTTTCTACAAATTATGTCTCCTACAATTTTTCACTCAGACGAACGGGTTCGAAGTTATAGCGCATCCAAATTTACAATTCAAAATCAAATAGAGATATTAATACGACGTACATGAATATAGTTCTCTCTGATATACAACAACAAATTTGAATGCGCTGTAACTTCGAATCCGTTCGTCTGAGTGAAAAATTGTAAGAGACATAATTTGTAGAAAATTTAATTTTCTTTTATATTTTGTGTGTTAGAAGTGCCTACCTTCTTAGTTATAGGCGGTAAATAATAGAAAGTACAGGATTTGGACGTTTTTCAATTTTGGTTAAATTTGAATGCGCTCTGGCTCTTGAATGGTTCATCCGATTAAAAAATGTTGTAGGCATAATTTATAGATAATTCAATGTTGTTCTCTTTTTTGTTACAATAATTTCTATAAAGTCTTTTTATTTTCAATATATGAACAAAAAACAAAGAATTAACTATTGTTTCTGAGTTATTCTGATATTTCTATCAACGCAGCACTATTAAGTGGTGGCAAACCTTAAAATATAAATATTACAGCCTTTGTCCTTGTATTTTCGAGTGCCTTCAGTACAATTACGTATTTTTTGATCGTTATAATATATCAGTTTAAATGATGGTCAAAACTGCTTCTAATGTACTATACTGATCTTCAATGCGCTCTAGCGCCTAGACCGTTTACCTGTCGACGAAACAATGGTAGCATAAATTAAAGAAAAAATAATGAACTTTATTTTTGTACTAGATATTTTTACTTAAAAGTGTGCAAGTTCTGAGTTATGGGAGTAAAATTACCAACAAATATAGTTTGTGCTGTAGGGTGAAAATTATGCCCCTATTTTAGCTCGCTCTGACGCCTGAACGGTTTATGTCACAAAAAAGATTTATATGTCATTTTGTAGGAAATTTGGTGAAGTTTATTTTTATCCTGAGTTTCTTTTCTCTAAAATGAATACTTTTAGAATTATCAGTCAAAGTCTGTAAAAAAGCATTTTTTTTCTCTTTCTTTCTGAGATATCTCAGAACGCATCACATTTACGAGGTGGCAAAGTTGAAATTCGGATTCAGCGCCCCCAAATACGTAAAGTATGATGGAGAAAAAAATGTCTATAGTTTTTTCTTCGCGAAAACACCATATTATTGCACTATTTGTTTTATATGACTAATAGATATTTATCTAAAAGCTCGTTATGTGCAGACTCATTTATCGTATTTATTTTTTATATATGTATTTATTTAATCTTAAAGTGAACAAGAAATACATATGAACATAAAAAATGGACATAGTACAGATTATAAATCGTTGTTCACTAGGGCGAACTTATCACAGAACTGCGATTTCTTGTAATACTTACATATTTCGTTACGTTCTTGATTTTTTGTAATACTTAGATGTTTCTTTTTTCCAGATTAACATGGTTGAGTTTGCAGTTGTGATTATCGTATCAACAATCATCACGCTGTTATTAGACATTCCAATGCAGAGTGCAAAGAAAACCATCATGACAATCGAGATTAATTTCGGCAAGAAGGAAGAAGATGGACAAGATGAACAAGAGACCAAAGAAGAAGAAACGGTAATAACAGAAAATGGAGAAGTAGTACAAGAAGAACAAACTCAAGAAGAATATATACAGGAGGAAGTAGAGTATGAATATGAGGAAGAACAACTTGAGAATCAACCTTACGAAATTGAACGAGATATTATTTATGAAGAAGAAGAAGAGGAATATGATCCAAATAATGAACAAGTGCAATATGAAGGAGATGAAGATGTTATATATGAAGAAGAGGAACAAGACCAGGGTGATGTAGATGAAGGGGAAGTAGATGCTAAAGAAGACAATCAAGGTGAAGAAGATGAAGACCTCCAAGAATGGGAATGGACTAATGGAGAACTATGTTATAATCCCAGGAGATAAATACAAATCTACTGTAACAAATATTGTTTTGTTTTATTGATATTATTTAATCACTTAATTTTATAAGTGTTGACTATTTGGTATATAATTATTATACGTATTATGTAATATACACAAACATTGTACAATAATATAAATTTAATACCTTTCTTTCAATTTCAATCCTATATATTTTCCATCAATATTTTCATCGTGGGTTTCGCACCTAATTGTGAGCAGAATATAGTTTGTTAAGTCACATTTATTAGAAGTCAACAAGAAACAGCGTGAACTTCTAAGTATATCATGATTGCTTATATGAGGTCCAGCGTTCTATAATTATTTTCACATTATATGTAGGCCATTATAGTATTATTTAACTGCATAAAATGCAAACCCTGATGCAACTATTGTAGAGACATGAGGAGTAAGTACTACATGTGGGTCAAGGCTACAATCAACACGCAGGTCTCATACTCTCTTGTACTATCATTTTATAACAATACTAGGACCCCTGGTGCGATTTGCACTACTTAACTGCGTATTTGCTAATAATGAAAAATAAATAAGAGGCTCTTCAATTTCCGCACAAGACATCGAACTGTATGTATGTAGGTACTTCCAGTAGCAGAGCGTGAGCTGGGGGCGGTCCGGCCCGGGCGGCACTTTTTAGGGGGCGGATTTTTGTGGGCAGTATTTCAAAAATCCATTAAATTAAGCTTGTTTCATTGAAAACTCGAAAAAATAGCCTTTCTCTCTTTTTATTTTATTCTTATCACGATTGTTTCATAAAAAAACTTCAAAAAAGAACTCTTTTTATATACGTACCTAGTATATCCATATTTTTTTTGCTATCCACTGCAGCTTCGTAGCTCTTTAGAATTCCTGTGAATTTTAAACATTTTGGATACTAATGTTATAATAAGGGGGCGGCGAATTTGGCTTCCGCCCCACCTCAGTGGATAGTAGATCATTTTTCAAATCATATTGATGTCAACATTTTATGTAGACAGAACACGATGGATGGTGAAGTATGTTGCGCGTGCCACGAAGACGGTCTTGTATATTATATTATGTCGATCACGCACACAGTCAGTCAGTAAAACACACCCAAGCAGGATTACGGAAGAGATCTCTGTGTCACTCACTGCGTTGGCTACTGTTGGCGTTGCATCATTAGGTATATATTGTTACTGATACTTTAGTATAATTATACTAGAACTAGTACATAATTACTAGAGACTGGATTATATGCAGTTTAAAATGCTCGAAATATGCAACAAAACCACTAAAAAGTACCAAAATATGCAACATAAATTTAAATAAATACAACAAATTAACGTTACTACAAGATTTTATTTAACTTAATTTTTATTTAATTTATGTTTGGTATCTTTTGGAAGACCGCGAAAAACAGTTCTACGATGTGAAGTCATAAAAGGTCGTTTTTTTAAATACGATTTGGCAATTTTTTATATTAAACTACTTTATTTGCCTACTACATTTTCAACTAGACACCAAATTTTGAAACGTTTAGATTTTACAAATACAGTTAAAAATTTAAGAAAATAAACCCAAATATGCATGATCAGTACATTTTGGTCGAAATATGCAAAATCCTGAATAAATTGCCAAAATATGCAATTGCATTTATAATCCGGTCTCTAATAATTACATAGTATGCCATACTAGTTGCACGTCATACAATTTAAATGTTAGTTCCAAGTTCCAATGCAATTTTTTCATTTCTACTTCAACAACAATAATGCTCGAGGAAAATTATGTAAATGGTGTCTTCTTCTCTTTTATGAACCGACCTTTAATCAAATTGAATAAAATAATTACATTTTTTTATGCGAATATTCACATAATGTTGAATTATATTGTGACGAGACTTTGGTCCTGGCTAAAGGCCCTTCTATAAATGATGATGATGAATTATAATTTGCCAAAACGAATATTGTTAGAAATTATCTTGATGTTCAAATTATCTTATTGTTCTTGATCTCAGTTCTTAACTCTTCTTTCGTTGTTCCTCTTTACAGTCTTTACCTGCCATAAATGTTTTATAGATATAGGATATATATATTTTTAATTATGTAATGTATTCTATTTGTTTTGCGTGTGTGCTAATTGTGAACGGATGTTATTGGTCTTGTGTATTGATATTTTTGTACTAATGTACCTGTCAATGTTTGTTTTTGTGACTGGATCTGTTCCATGTGTAATAAATAAATACATAAAACACCTTTCTTTCGCCGTACACACTAAATATATATTTTTTATTTTTTGTTTTTATAAAAAAGGATCTAGGCTTGCATACACAATCCCAAATACTTTCCTTGCACTAGGTTAAAAGCCTGTATATAGAATCTAACTATGAGTATTTATTTATTTGATTTAATTACAATATAACACAGCTCAACGTGACAGCGTTTAGCCCTTATGCTGAGTTCTGTACAGAAAAAAAGTATTCCAATAGATTCAAAACATAATCAAAAAAAGTAAAAAGCCTTCAAGTACACATCAACATGCGCAATGAACACTGAGCAAGTGACACCAAACATGTCAACAGACAACATTATACGATTTTATGAATGTGATATACCAGACTTATAGTCCGACCTATGTGATTATCTACGAGTATGTAGATCGACCTTGTCTTCCATTATGTTTTCCTTATTTGCAGTGTGTTTGTGTAAGGCCATCAATTTGATATACGCTTTCATACTTAGAAAAGAACACCACTTGTGACATCGTTTTTACTAGATACCTACTGATGATAATAAATCATATAAAATCTCTTTCTTCTTCTTCGTCAGCCTACTCCCGTCCACTCCTGGACGTAGGCCTCCTCCATCTGCTTCCACGCCGCTCTATCCTGGGCTCTCTGGATCCAGTTGGAACCCACGTATTTTACTGGGTCGCCTCCTCCATCTGCTTCCATGCCGCTCTATCCTGGGCTCTCTGGATCCAGTTGGAACCCACGTATTTTACTAGGTCGTCTCTCCATCGTAGTGGTGGTCTTCCTACACTCCTGGTAGTCGTTATGGGTTTCCAGGTTAAGACCCTCTTCGATCACTTTTCGTCTGGATCTCTAGCCATGCGACCTGCCCACCGCCATTTACAGTACATACTCTTAAATAAAATACATACTCTTTATCCATAAAGAGTCCTACAAATCTTTCATACAAAATTATTCTATAAAATGAGGGGGCCTCGGCACAGGCGCAAGCCCAGTGAGACTCGTCGATGAAACAACATGTACCTTATATGTAAATCACATAATACATTGCCATGTTAATATAAAAAAAAACACAATAAAGTCATTAAATTGAACAAGAGTAGTGTTTAAAAAACTAGCCCAATTTTAGTACTTTTCAAATTTCTGTTTTTTTTTGGCACTACACATCCCAACTTCGAACCCCACAAAGTGGTGAGAGGCTTTTAAAAATCTTAAATCTCTTAGTAATAATATTCAATGTCGTGGACGAATGGTGGACAAACACGAAACCTTTCCTGTGTAGTGACAGAATAATAAAAATTGGTGACTGATATACCTAAGGGAACCATGCATTCTATATCAACAGTGATTAGTGAGAAGAATCTAATTATCATGGGGAATCTATAATTAATGATTAAGAGTGTGCATACCGACATTTCTAAAATATCTAAAAACGGGAGACCTTATATCTCGACATTCGACAACCGTTACTATAAATATGCTTTGGAAAAATTAGAGTTGATGCATTGCACCTTTATCTAGGGAACAACCGTAAAAGATTTTTATAGATTTCTCAAAAAAAAATGGGAAAAACACCTCTGATCTTTTTTCCGAAGACAGAAACTCGTTTCCGTCCGACAGAAAGTCACGGTCAATTTTTTTTTGTTTTGATAATATGCATTAAAATCTAAGGAATTACCATAAAAGTCTTTTGATTTAAGCGAAATTAAATTTTTCCCATTTTATCGTGTGATTGTTCACTCGATTTTAAACTTTAGGCCGTGGGAAATTACCGTGACGTCATAGTTGGGTCGCGAACTTAAAAGGTAATAAAGACTACGTCCTTTTCAATACTTATTATGAAATATACATATCATGGCATAAAACCGTGAACTACAAGTATATGAGACGGTTATTAATTATACTTAGTTTGGTACTCGTAAATATATACATACATATCTCTCATCTTTCTTATTTCAACTATTTGGAATTGTGCATCTTTTAAATTCTTACCTACCTAACATCATCTTAGATTTATAGTGCAATCTTGACATTTGTATAATGTTACGTGATGGAGAAAATTCAAGGAATATGTCACAATATGATTATGCTAATGTAGTTACAATAAGTTGATAACTGCATTTGTTCTGTTTTTCCTTACAAACTAAGGCCATCGTTCAGTGTCAATCTCGACCCACTAACAAGTATTAAATAGGATGAATATGCATACAATATACTATTTATTTTATAAAACCTATTTTTCTTCGTGAGTTCTCAGATGAAAACAAATAAATCTTAGACGACTTGAAAAAACGAATTATTCCTCAGTTGTAAAAAATAAATGGGACTAGAAAAAAGCTTAATACCAAACTTAGATAATATATTATGTAAAATAGTCACTATGGAAAACGCATAGACTAGAGCGGCGGTTCCCAATCTCTTTAGTCTCGTTACCCCTAAGACCTATCATGGAAAATGATTTTAGCCCCGCTCGAAAAAAAATGTCGAGGGGGGGAGGGGGTGGCGAAAGACGAATACTTTTGATCTTGACCAAGAAAAAAAGTCAATGAGGAGTGAAATTTTTTTTACCACGTGGAAAAAAAAGTAAACTGAAACCTTTTGTTATTTCATAGTAGATAAAATGAATTTAAACAAACATAGTATTTTAGTTTAAAAAGTTTTAGAATTGGACCCCCATTCCCGCTTAAAACATCATCCCGAGCCGTTTTTAGCCTTTTGAGGGCCCTGGGGACTACAAGGGACCCTCCTCCTATAAAATAAAATTTACCGTGTAATAAAGCCGGTGCCCCCAGTACCTATCTCTTGAGATCTTTACGGTGGGTACGGTGTGTAGAGAAACTACAATTTTGATATGGAATAAACAGGACATAGCGTCGCAGGCGAATTTTAAGAAATTTGTTATATGGATCTGGTTTATTATATTTAAATAAAAACGTAGAGAATACGTTTAACGAAAAAAGGCATAAGAACGTGAGAATTATGATTTATTAGATTTTATTAAGTTCTTTACCAGAATCCTGGATTGTATACACGTAACATCTTGTATTCGCCTGTTCTCTGCTTAATAACTTCTTATTACACGTTGAACAAAAATTCTTGCACGTATTACAATATGTATATAGGTATTAATTATATAAAAGCAATTAATTGATATGCCAATTACTTGTACATGACTTTTGTAGGTAATGCAGGATATTAACACCAGTGGCGGATCTACGATTCAATTTTGGGGGAGGGGCTGAAGGTCATCACATATCCTTGTGGTATTAAAAATGTGAAAGGCGCCGCAGGCGACTTTTTTTTAGATTGAGTGAAGAGAGTCATGATACCAATACCAATCGTTTGATTTATTTTCTCTAAATAAAAAAGGTTTCAAAGAATAGCGCTGCAGGAGATTTTTTTAATTTTTATTTTTTTTTATTTTTTAAATGTGTGAAATAATGAACCTCTGCTCGTCTTTCTATAGCAGGCTTGTGTATTGGACATAGGGCCACTTGAAATTATATAAATGAGTGACGGGTCGCAAGAAAAATACAATTTTAGATTATATATCAGGGCCGGAATAAAGCGCCGTAGGCGAATTTTTTTTAAATAATGGGATAGTGATACGAAACACACAGTAGTCTTAATTAGCGCCGCAGGTGAAATTTTTTTAGACACTCGGTTAAGTGGCAAGACAAACGCAACAGATTTAAATAGCGCCGCAGGTAATTTTTTTAACCAAACAATATAGTAGTTGTAGAAAATTCATGACATTCGGAAACTAGTTGTATATAAAGTACTGTCACTGATGGTTTTGGGGGGGGGGGGGGGCTTCAGCCCCCTAGCCCCTCCTGGATCCGCTTGTGTTATAACACTATACATCTAGGATAGGTATTCTATCAGACGTTATAATAGGTATTCATTACACGTAATCCAAATATTGATAAGGTAGATAAACAATATATCGGCAAATACCTCAACACACATCAATAGTAATTTTGGGAGTAGGTAGGTATGTAAATATATTTATATATAGGTCTAGGTACCTCTTAAGTTAGTGCGGGGTAGATCATATTATAATGCTTCCTTCGAATCCTTTAATATAAGAAAGCCTCTGGTACAGAAACTTCTTTTGGAGACCATTGGCAAAGAGATGAGATCAGTTCGAGACGCAGCTGTACAGACTACGACTCATACCTTACTCCCCCTCATGTTTTTCATTCTTTCGTCAATACTTTCATAGATAGTTTTCCTACAAACTCAACAAGCTGATGGCCTGGTAACTTTAAGTCTTTCGTTCTTATATAGGGGGCAATGGGCATACAGATTTCCTCCAGTCTTCGAGAGTATAGCCAGCCATGCCTTCAAAACATAAGTTGAAAAGCTTCCAGCATCATTTGAGAGAACTCGAGCCACCACCTTGAAATATATAGACATTCCTAAACTATTATAAGTTATAATTATTTGTAATTCAATTCCACATAACAATTATCAAAATGACCTGTGCATCTAACACCTGCTAAGCTTATTGCCATAATATCATCGCCGTGGTGTATTGGTGGGGGTAATCATGTTGGAGGACCTACTGACAACAACATTAATACTCCTTGCCGCAGTCGTAGCAAAACAAACCATACGTTAATATCTACAGTCGGGAAAATACAAAGTGATCGGTATGTTTCGAATATCGTACTTTAGTTTTCTGTGTTGTTTGTTTACATTCGCAACCTTAGCGCAAAATGCTGAACAAATTAACGATGAAAATTCTACATCAGATTTATCCACATTTTTTTTTACAAATAGTTCCGATGAAATAGATGAAACAACTGTGTTAACTTTATTAACAACCGCACAGTCCGTGCAAGAAAATAATTTAACCAAAAAATTTGAATTAAACGATCCTTTGAAACCCACTGAAACAACACCTACTTTAGCCTTTAAATTTAAAGATAAAATCGCTGATCCATTTGATCTTTTATCTGAGGATGAAATCAATAAAACAAGTGTTAACGACTTCAGAAATAAATACGACAGTTTTGATGAAAAGCTAAGTGAATCAAATACGAAACAATCTACAAGCATTGAAGAGTTTGCAGTAGACTTTGAAAATGAATCAACTTCTGAATCAAGTTGGGAAGTTTTGACCACAACTCCTAATTCAAGAGGTGCTGGCAGAAAATTATCTAATTCAAATCAGGAAGAAATATTAAAATTGTTACTGAAGGATAGAGGTATTGAAGTTTTTAACGAATCTGAAATCTATTATTTGTCCCCGAGTTTTTTAACTGATCGTGAAAACCTCTTGAAACAACTAGAAAACAAGGAGCCAAGTGATCAAAGTACGCTGTCGAAATTGCTCGAAAAAAAATATAACACACAAATGAAAATCGTCCCTTTGAATGAACGTGTGGTGAATAATAATGATTCAGTGAGGCAGGAGAAGAGAGAGAATTATGGTGTATCGGTTGTGATTTCGAGCGACATTTTAGCTCTGAAAAGCGTAGTTCAATCTTTCGAACCATCACTGTGTAAGAATGAGAGTTTACAGCTTTTACAATCACTTCTCACTGGAAATCTGTGGGCACTGAAAAGTAAGTTACTTTTAAACTAACAACACCTTCATTCCCTATCGTTTCCTCTATCCCTTTCTTTATCTTATTGTACTATTTGTATAAGTATTTGTCAGGTCATTTCAACTTTATTTACATACATTTTGTACACTTTTCAATATTTTTATACTGTAGGTACAAATGTGAGTATGTTCTTACTCGAGTACCTATGTAGTGTGTTTCTCAGGTGACAGTACTCAGGTGGTTGGTAAGTGGATATTCCAGAAATGGCGATAAACCCGACATAGTAAGTTGGATATCTCTGATAGATAATGTCTAGTAGGTAGATCTAGCTACACACTTTACAAGTACACAATCATACTGGGTCAAATGAGCCGGTAGACGTTTGCTCCTAGGCCATCAGGGAGGGGCATCCGTCAACTTAGTGCAGCAATAAGCGATCGAAAATTTTTTTTGGCTTGAATTATTTTTGATTGTACAAATTTTTATTCTTGTAAAGCGTTGGATTTTTTCTACAGCCGTAGTAAATACATTGAAGTATTCCCACAACAGTATAGAAGAATTAAGGATGAACATTGTCGGGCTTACGACCGACCTCGGCTGGCTTAAGTGATCACTTTACACTCGAGAAACATTCGCCATTTCAGTTCACCCCGGCTGGGATCCCAGCCGGGGTGAACTGAAATGGCGAATGTTTCTCGAGTGTAAAGTGATCACTTAAGCCAGCCGAGGTCGGTCGTAAGCCCGACAATGTTCATCCTTAATTCTTCTATACTGTTGTGGGAATACTTCAATTTTTTTTGGCTATTTAGCTTCGAGCACTGGAAATAGCTACCTTTAAATACCTGCATCCACAATTAATAAACTTAAAAAAAATTATAAAATTACCACCGATTGCTGGAATTGACACTATTAGTACTGTTAGTATATGCAGGTACAAAATATCTAGAATTTTTTTTAAAGTATAACAAAGAATTTCAAGATAGGACTCTTATGAACAGAATTCATTTCAGTACATAACCTCGCAATTTGCAAAATCATCGCAGATACGAATATTTGTATTACTTACATAGGTAAAGTACTAACTTGAAGTAATTGTAAACAAGTCGTCAACATATATTTTATTATTATACCTCTTAACTAAAACTGTGATCACAACATAAGAAAATGGAAGCCAATACCCTGTACTGAGTTACTGACATATAATTCAAGGTTTATTATATCAATTAAATATTCGTATTATATAATATTATAGTGTTTATGCTCAATAAATCTAAATCAAACTAGTAAAATTACGTAGATTTTATATTACATATTCACATTACGAATCGAGTTACGCTAGAATCAGATAAGAAAAAGTCACATAATAGACAAAGGCACATGGGGAGGAAATGGATCTAGTACTAATAAATTATTTCTATACTTTATGTATACCTCAACTTATACTCAGTTGTAATATTTGTATCAAGAATTCTCTGTATTATACTCGTATATACTACAGCTCGTATTATACCGAGGATAATATTTTATTATAACTCGTATATGTAGATTTTTTTATTTAATTTGTTTTCCAATTCATCATTATTTATGTTACGTATTTCAAAACTAAAACACGTAGCAATATGCAAACAGCTTTATCCTCCATCCTCTCTTATATTTTGGGAGTGCTCTGAATCTGAACTTTGTTATCTCGTAAAAGTGATGCGCCGTGCTGCGTACACTGAAAAAAATCGCTGTAAGCAATTCTTCGCTTATAACATTGAAATTACGTACTGGTTAAAGAAAGGAATGTTTTAGGATAAGAAAAATCTATGATATTATATGTATTTTCCTATTTACATCCACCAAGTTGTTTAATCGGTTTAACGGTTAATTAAATTTTGACATGAAATCCATCAAAATCAGTGGCGTATATAGAGGGGCGAGCCCCCCCCCCCGAAATGTTGAACAATTCGTTAAAAAAACGTTATTTTAAAACATGAAAGTTACTCAAGTTCATCACATCACCCATTATTCAAAAAAATTTCGCCTGCGTCTCTATTCTTCTTTGATTTTTCTACACACAATATTAATACCAACCTAAAAGACGACCTTTTTTACTAACAATCACAAAAAAAATTTGCCTGCGGCGCTATTATTGTTTTGGTACTGCACGTCTATCTTCAAATTTTTGTTGCCTCCACCCCCCAAAAGTCAAATATTAGATCGCGCACCCCCCCCCCCCCCCCCCGAAATGAAATCCACGCCATTGAATTCAAAATCAAATGAAAATATAAATTACTTGTATGGCTGGTTTTTTCGTAGTTTTTAATGTTCCTAATTCGCAAATATCATCAGATCAAATTGCCAATTATTCATCACTCAGACTCTACAAAAATATACTGTTTAGCGAACCTCATATATTCTTCTGGTATACATGTCGTGGTAAAGCTATATATGTGAAGTATGTGGTGTATAACTCTACCTAGCAGGCGCGAAGCTCCCGAAGAACACGATTCCCATCGAGTTACCTTTTGGAAAAAATGATAGGTATAATAATGTCTAATCTGACGTAATCCCATAAGAAATGTTAGCCCAGGCTTCCCTTCTGCAGAAATCCACCCTTCGCCACTACTGCTACCTAGGTACATTATATTGTTTAGCGTGAAGGCGAAAAGCGTCGGAGACATAATTATTAAAGCTCGCGACTCATCTATGACGTCACGGTCATTTCCCAAAGCATAAGGCTCAAAATCACATGATAAAATGGTAAAAATTGTGTTTTTTTCAATTTTTTGGGGGTTAATTTCGCTTCAATCAAAAAACCTTTACTGACATTCCCTAGATTTTAATGCATATTATCAATACAATAAAAAACAAAGCAACTTTCAGGAAACGAGTTTCTGTCTTTCGGAAAAAAAGATCAGAGGTGTTTTCACTTTTTTTTTTGAAAATCTATACGAGATATAAAAAATCTTTTACGGTTATTCCCTAGATAGAGGTTCAATATATCTACTCCATTTTTTCTCGAAGTATATTTAGTAACGGTTGTCGAAATCTAAGGTCTCCCGTTTTTAGAAAATTTTGAAATGTCAACATGCCTACACTTAATCAATTGTAAGGATCGAACAGTGAGAGTGTAAGAAATGAACAGACATGTGTGGTAAAATGCTCATGATTTTTTGACTGTACCCATGTCCCATATAGACAGACATTATATAGACATATGCACCTTGTATAATTTACCTACATATCCACTCGTTGGTATCATCTACATACAACTTGTACATTGTACAATTCAATATGTAAGTACAGAGGCACGCATATGCATCAATATTGTTTTGTAATTGTCAACCTTGATCGTCGAATTACAATTTATGCGCACTATTTCATTGCGATCCAATCCATTTTTTCTGTCCTTATAGTTACATAAGGCACTAATTACATAATTTTCGTGAACAAGTCAAACTCGTATGTTAATTATTATTATGATCATAATCGTAGAAATACTTAACTTACTATGAAATTATCGATATAAGATGAATTATTTATCTTATATTTCAGTATGTTTTTTTTATCATTTTTAGCACACTTTTTCCAAGTGCATTATTAAGAACTTTTAGGAAAACAGGTTCGGGAAGGGAACCAACCAGACGAGGTCAGTGGCACTGGATTCCACACGTTTGCATTTCGATTTCTCATACTCCCTACATTGGTTGTATCAAATGGAGACCTAATTTGCTCGAGCTATTGGGTCTCAAAACAAAGAATATTAAATGATTTCTTATGATTGTCTGATAAAGTGATTCACCAGAGTAGAATGTTCTAAGTATTACAATTTGCAATGACCAACAGTAGTAATCTATACCTATAGATCCTAGATCTACATATACTTTGTGCGATATTGCGCTTCAATTGCACAGTGTACAGATGTATAAGTGTGCAGAGTACCTACCTCTATGGTAGATAATAGGTACCTACTAGTAGTTCATGTAAATGCTTCTTAATAACCTTGATGGTAGGCTTCATAAACAGGACAGTAATAATTATCGCCAATCAAATGGACGTATTAGACGTTGTCTTACACATCCTGAATTTTAGAATATTGGTTTCAGCGCGAACATTTCTCGAGTGCAAAGTGATCACTTAAACCAGCCTGTTATAAGTCCGTTAGTTGTCCATCTTACGCCATACTTCGACTGAACTACGTACCTACTACATAATAAATTGATTGTTTTATCTTTTCCTCTTACAAGTGTTAGGTACTGTTTTTACTTAGTGTAGGTACTTACTCTGTTTTTTCTAAGGGTCTTGGCGCCTTATTAATTGTAGGAAGTCCAGCATATTTAGAGTTAAATTATTATATAATAGTTATTTTATATGTTATGTCATAATTTTATTAAGTATTTTACTATTTACCTAATAAATACGTTTTTTAACTATAATTTACGTCGTAGTTTCAGTTGAAGATTCACTTAATAAACTACCTTTTTGATGTTAAAATGATTTACTACATAACTCGTTTATTATAAAAAATATTAAATATTAATTTATTGAGCCACAAAAAGTTACGTATATTCCGTAACACATTCCTAATACCCATAATCATATTACCGCATGTATCACGTGACACTCTATATATCTATCTATACCCTCACGCCACGTCCCTTGCAGGGTTGGCAGAGAGGACAGAGCGCCAGACAGCCCTATCCTTGCACACACTCCTAGCTTCCGTCACATTCATAGAATTTGTCATACACGCTCTCCGATTCCTTTTACCATCCTTGAGGATCTGGTCGACATGATCGGACCAGGTCAGTCTCGGGCGGCCGCGCTTCCTCACCCCTCTTTGCTCACTCAAATATATATTTTTTGTCATCCTGTCATCTTTCATTCTCTAAACGTGCTCAAACCATCTTAGTTTATTCACTTTCATTCTTGTCACAACACACCAGTCTTGCAGTCACTCATTTCCCTAATAACCTCATTCCTTATATTATCTCTCAGCGTTTTCCCACACATTCTTCTTGATGACCTCATTTCTACTGCATTCAACCCTGATTCGTCCTTCTTCATCCACGTCCAAGTTTCACTAGCATACATTAGGGTCGGCACTAGCATACACATATTATTGTCGTTGCGATTAAAATAAAATAAAACTATTTGCCATGAGTTTAGCTCTGTTTCTATTAATATTATATTATATTATATAAATGTACTAATTATTATAATAACTATTACTTGCACTGCAGATTTTCTCACAGCTGTTTATGTTGAATAATACAAAGTATTACATATTACTATTGCTATTCAATGAATAATAAACAAGAGTTTTTATATCGTCACGATATATCCCAATAATGAGGTAATCAGAAAATGCTGTGTGTAACTCTCTATGTTCTTGATCTTTTAAATGTTTCCAAAATTATTCTTCCATAGTCTTAGGGTATTGAGAGGAACTCAGGGCTCAAAATAATAATAAAAAACTGTTAGGAAATAACAGTCTAATATTTCTGCTACATAATCATAGGAGAAAAAATTATACAAATTCAGAATAGAAGGATTATTGCATCGCTGAGAATCGTGAAAAAATGTTTCATCTGCAAAAGCATATAAAACCTCCCAAAAAACCCTCGGTGTTATTTACTCCTTTTAGTCCTTTTTCACAACTTGGTATATCCAAATTTCAGTTTTCTTCTCACTAGCTCACCTCTGCGGGACACTCGTTAATATATTTTTAAAAAGAGTGGAGGGCCAATCCTACTCATGGGTTCCATGGGGGAAAAAAATATTCACCTATTGAATATACCTAATTAACCTAAGATGTACATGTCGGTAAAACTTTACTTGGTCTAGTTAGTAAAATCAACACACATGTCAATATTGTATTTAATGACAAGGCGTTTAATGGATCTAATAAGTACCTACCTATACCTACAAACAGTATTAAACTGTTTTTTTGATACCTGGATAGTGTTCCAGTACAGGAGGGCTAGAAAAATCTACAAGAGTAAAAAGAGGAAAAACTGGAAAAAAATCGAAGAGAATTCCGTGAAAGCCAAAAAGTGAAACGTAGGCGGGCGCCGACTTCTAAATCTCTGCCGCCCGTAGTCCCCGGCCTACTCAGCCTTTTCGCATTCCCGTCCATTCGCTGATGTTGCGCAGCCAGGATACTTGAATACAGTTCTTTGAAAAACAAGGAATCTACAATAATAATAATATGTAAACAAGTATATAATTGATTGATCAATATCTAATTACAAAAGTGTATGGGGTACCCCCTACGTTAATGATAGGTTGCATGATAATAATCTGCATGATGCAATTAATACAATTAATTTTAAGACGTGATCTTACGTGTTAATTAACAATGTTATTATTACTAAAATGTGGTTGCTAGGAACTGGGTTCGCCGATATATATCATTGATATATATCACGATATATATCCTATTTTTACGCCTTGACATATATCAAGTGACTTTTATTATTAATTAATAGCAAGTATTTTAATTTGTTCAAGTTTTTTTTTTCTCAAATCTTGGATTTTCGTGCATTGGTATTAGAATAGAAAATCATTTACACAAGGCAAACATTGTGTAAGCTCTAGAAGAGTGTGTGAAATCAAATAGCGAATTTAGCATCCCGGAGAATTTAGGGGTCGCAGGTTCAAATACCTGTCACCCCACAAACGTTTTTTCATTTTTTTCAGATGCGTTAGTACATTGAAATTAGTAAAATAAGCGACCATATTTCAAAACGACGCGCGACGGTCTCCTATTGATATATATCGGATATATATCAATTTCGGATATATATCAACTTTTGATATATATCCGATCTTTATAATAGATATCCGATTTTTGCGAACCCTGACTATAGGAACTAGGAATACATACCTAACAATACTATTACACGGAGGTATATCTATCAAAATGATTGCAACGTTCAACGTACCTAATAAATTCAAGATGCGCCATGTAAAGGAATATTAATTTCATTATATCATCGAACAATAGACAATAATATTAATTATGTACATAAGTACCTACAATCTATATACCAAGAAGCATCAGACATTAATTTTCATCATTGTTTTTCTTAAGTAGGTATCTACAATTAAACAACATCAAAACCTGATTGTCTTATTTATAGGTACATAAATTATATTTATACTATGTGACATTAAAAGGGAATTCAATTAGTAGAGGGGTTTGGCGAGATTATAATTAACATTAATTTAAATTTGTATACAGGGTGTTTGATAGATGGATACAGATATCTTCAGGAGTGATAGTAGAGGTCATTTAGCATCTTTTGAGCTAAACTTAGCTTAGTCAAAAGTCGCACGGTTCTCGAGATATTCGAGATTTTAACTTTTTTTCGAAATACCTCGAATTACGCAAGTTTTAGCCCGATAGCATCGTAAGTAAAGGTACTTACTTAGTTCTATCATTCTTTTTTGTTACCTGAATATGTGTTTAGTATATTTAAATCATAAGTTTCAATCTGAAAAACAATCATATTAAAAAAATATCGGATTAAAGTTTCGAGAAAGAGATATTTCAAAAACGAGTTACGACTTTGGAGAGGATTTTAGATAAGAAAAAAAATGTTCACAGATTCAGAAATCTGTAAAAAACTTCTCTGGTTTATGCTCTTTTAAATGATATACAAAACATTAGTTTCATAAATCCATGAAACAATAACTTAAATAGATCACCTCTAATTTAAGCAAATTTCCATACAAATTTACTATAGGTACAGTTGCATAGTGAAAAACACATTTCCTTTCAATTTACTGGTTCCGAATTTGTATGGAAATTTGCTTAAATTAGAGGTGATCTATTTAAGTTTTTGTATCATAGATTTACGAAACTAATGTTTTTTTATAATGTTTTGTATATCATTTGAAAGAGCATAAACCAGAGAAGTTTTTTACAGATTTCTGAATCTGTGAACATTTTTTTTTTATCTAAAATCCTCTCCAAAGTCGTAACTCGTTTTTGAAATATCTCTTTCTCGAAACTTTAATCCGATATTTTTTTAATATGATTGTTTTTCAGATTGAAACTTATGATTTAAATATACTAAACACATATTCAGGTAACAAAAAAGAATGATAGAACTAAGTAAGTACCTTTACTTACGATGCTATCGGGCTAAAACTTGCGTAATTCGAGGTATTTCGAAAAAAAGTTAAAATCTCGAATATCTCGAGAACCGTGCGACTTTTGACTAAGCTAAGTTTAGCTCAAAAGATGCTAAATGACCTCTACTATCACTCCTGAAGATATCTGTATCCATCTATCAAACACCCTGTATAATGCGTTAATCTTTGGTGCAAAAATTGGCATCTGACTCTATGGCAATAATCTCGGGTATTTTAATTTCAAGAAAAGCAATACTTTTTTAATAACTTGCATAATCGAAGTAGGAACATTTGGAAATGATTGGTAGACTTCATGTAGAAAAACGGATAAGATCCCTACTATGCGAGACGAAGGTCTAGGTTCGAATCCCAGCCGGGGTGAACTGAGGTGGCGAATGCATCTCGAGTGCAAAGTGATCACTTCAGCTAGCAGAGAACGGTCGTAAGCCCGACAATGTTCACTCTCAATTCTTATACACTGTTGTAGGATTACTGCATTGTATGTACTACGAAATGTAGAAAAATCCAACGCTTTACATCAAGGATAATTTGTATAACAAAAATTACTCAAGTATTTAAAAAGTTTTTATACTCGGAGACATCGGCTTGAAGTGTTCGAATTACAGTTTACACATACCCAACCTCTACTCGTATACCGGTAACATATTGTTGTTGTCTTGTCAATTTGTATGCATAACACTGCACAGTGCACAACTTTGAATATCTTACTTACTATATGGGAATGTACTATGTAAGTACAATAAGAAAGTCGGACATCAGTCGTCCTTCACCTACAAAGAGTCCAATCGAGAATTAATCGTAGACATATAAAGTACTATGAAGAAATTTTAGCGTTTCGTCACCAAATTTACCATCACAGGAATCGATACTAGGTCTTCGATGTTTCTTCAAATGTCTATATTTCAAAATGATTATGCATGTTATTATAAATGTCGATAAAACCAAACGATTAAGCATATTATATGAGACGATAAAAATGAAATTTGATTATAGGTAGGTACCTACTTATCGTCACACCATCCATTAGCTCTTACAGAACCACATTAATTTTCCAAAGAGTGAATGCTGCAAGATAGAAGATAAGTAGATAGTCACCTAAGTTACCAAAGTAGTTTGTTTTTTTTTTTAAGATAATAAATCAGGACTATTATACGACCTTTTACACTCAGTTTTAACAAAACTACGAAACATTTTTTTAAAAGCAAAGTTCAAAATATGATGAATGCGTCACGGAAAAATAGGGATAATGAGCGCCGCATGCACATTTTTCATGAAACGATTGTGATTGAGTGGATTTGCACAATAATTTTTGCAAATTTGTGACACATTTGGGGTTAACTGGAAGAAATCGCAGTTCTGCGATAAGTTCGCCCTAGTGAACAACGTTTTATAATCTGTACTATGTCCATTTTGTATATTTATATGTGTTTGTTGTTTACTTTAAGATTAAATAAATAAATAAACAAACAAGTATATATGACCATACAAACGATATAGTCATAATGTAATCAGTGATTACTAATAAGTAAGTATTTGTTTCTTTAGAGGTGGGGCTAATTTTGGGGCAAAATTTGGTAAAAGCAAGAAATTATCAAACTTTTAATGTTAGCTACCTATCTATCAACCACGATTGATGTACGTATACAGGGTGATTGGTTCCGCTATTCAGATATTTTGAGAGGTGATAGAGGGTGTTCTAAAACGTAGATCTGCCAAAGGGATGTCATCCCAATTCTTAAGGGTTGCGGAGTTACACCCTTTTAAAAAATTCCACCCCCGACATCGACTACCATCACATTTCACTGAATAACTCTGATGCTAGGAGTCCAAAATTAATAAAAAAAGAAATTTTGTCTTGTAATAAAACAAGCTTTTAACTGATGTCAAAAATATTTAAAAAATATAAAGAATTGGGATGACATCCCTTTGGCAGATCTACGTTTTAGAACACCCTCTATCACCTCTCAAAATATCTGAATAGCGGAACCAATCACCCTGTATACTACCAGTTATAGGAGCCTATCAATTTATTGATCTAGCTCTTTTCTAAATATTCTCTTACAATACCAAGTTAATAATAATTTACGCACTGTAAGTACCTAACTACCTATACTTAGCATTACCTACCTACCTGTTTCTAGTGGTTCTTACATATTATATTACCTACTACAATTACCAGTATTATTTACATAAATTTGATCTTAATATTTTTTTGTGAGTATGTACACTTTTTGAGTGGAATGTTCCTACTTGTAACGTTTTATAACAACCATCATGTAATCAGGTAAGTATAGGTACATGGTAGGTACATTTGATATGAGTAGGTATTTACATTTAAGGGCTTGGCACCAAGAATGACGTCACAGTCTTTTCCCACGGCAATAAGGTTCAAAATCGCGTGACAATCGCATGATAAAATGGTAAAATAGCGTTTTTCCATTATTTGGGGTTAATTTTGCGTCTATCAAAAAACCTTTACGGTTATTCCCTAGATTTTAATGCATATTATCAAAACAAAAAAAAAATTACTCCGCGACTTTCGGGAAACGAGATTCCGTCTTTCGGAAAAAAGATCAGAGGTGTTTTTAATTTTTTTTTTTGAGAGATCTGTACAAAATTAAAAAAAACTTTTACGGTTATCCCCTAGATAAAGGTTCAATGCATCTACCCTATTTTGTTCCAAAGCATATTTAGTAACGGTTGTCGAGATATAAGGTCTCCCGTTTTTAGAAATTTTTGAAATGTCGGTATGCATACTCTTAAGTAAATTTATTCCGTATAGCAAACAACAACGTCATGCTACCAAAATTTAGCAAAATTGAACACTTTTTTCACTCGGACTTGTGAATTCTGTGAATTTGATACCCGTCAAATTTTCGAATGAAAATAATATTCCCCAATCCCACCAACCTTTACCTAGGAAGAAGAGCCCTAAGAAATTTCCATACAAAAACATAGATAATATTCTATTTATTGAATAAAGAGAATCAAAGCTCCACTACCACAGCCTAATTCCATATGAAATGCAGCATGCAGCTCACCTACCTTAGGTGCCCAAATATCTCCGCCCAGAGTAGGTGAGTTGCACAGAACACGTATACTCTCTTGTTGCGTGTTGCATTTCATATGGAATTAGACTGTGGTTTAAATGGAAGCTGCTGTCCTTTATTCAATAAATAGAATATTATCCCCGTTTTTGTATGGAAATTTCAGGGCTCTCCTTCCTAGGTATAAATGTTGGTGGGATTGGGCATAAGTCTCTCAGAAAAATGTCTACCTCTACCTACATTTTATGCAAGTGAATTTAGTACGGGGAGAATGAAAAACGTATAGAATTATATTTGTATGTATAATATGAAAAATTGATTTAAACATGTCAGGAAACACAGGTTAATAGGTTAAGTTTGAATTGATTTATGACTGATTGTTTACATGTATTATTAGGTATAAACCATTGTAGGGATGATTTATAGCTAGTTAGAATTCATTGAGATATAAAAATAATTACTTACCTACTATTATATTCAGTTTCCTTATATGTATAAAATAAACAATATTACAATAATATAGTTTATTCATTCAATATAACAATAATGTACTTAATACGATATATTTACATTTTACATATATATTCAATTCACTTTTAAAAATGCAGTGTGCACGCAACAAATAAAACAAAGTCAGAAGTTAACAAAGAAAACACGAGGAGGTATAAGTACGTATTAGAAACATATTAGGTACTTGTTGGTTCTTTTTCAAAGAGTCTGTTCAATGCAAAGCGTGTTTCACGTATAGGTATCAATATTAATAATACAATAATTTTATTTGTACAACTTATTTGTAAAAGATCTCTATTTAAACTTCGTCTACCTAGAACTTGATGTATATTATTTTTATATACCTACGTTTTTCAATTTACCTACAATGAGTGATATTACCACCACCATTTTATTGCATGATTTTTGTCAACAACAGTCAATAATTGTGACTTGCGACGTCAAATGTGAATTATAATGAATTATTACGAATAAATAATTAAAAATCATAAGACTGAAAAATGAAAAGATAAAAAAATGATCAATAATTACATGATGTTAAAAGGCGCCTTCGTGTGTGAATTTGGATTTGTACGTGGATTCACACACCGTGGGAAGGGGTGGGTCCGTAAATCTACAGACGCTTTCATAGCGATTTGTATGGCGGACGGCGGTACGTAATATCGCAGACGTGCACAGATTGTGGGAAGCAAGTTGCCTGTGAATCCACAGACACGGCTTGATCAATCCATCTAATTCATAACAACCTCGTGGCGATTCACAAGGATGGGCATTGGGCATTGAGCAAGTCACGTTTTGAAAACGTACCTATGCAAGTAGAATTATGATTATAATTTGATATCAAAAATCTACGTTGGATCATTAATTTGCTTACACGTTTAGTTAATTAAAGTGTAAAGTATGTAAATACCAACTAATAAACTATTTGCATCAATAGATTTAAAAATTGATTTACATAATAATCTACCTTTACCTGTATATTTTCATGCGGAAAACACAATGTCCCATGTTTTTATATTTTACATAATTAAAAAATGATTTAATTGCCTATGTTATATCTTGGTACTCTCATTAATTACTATAATAATCACAGGCAGTTAGTGTATCTTAATTCTTATTTATTTTTTGTACCTAACATGCCTGTACAGTTTGTTTTTATGAATCTGTTATGTTTTTTTTTTTTTTCTATAATAAAATATAATCACCTCATCTTATCTTATGCATATCTTATATACATATTATAAAAATGGATGTATGTATGTTTGTTCCACCATAACTCTGGAACACCTGGAGCAATCTCGACCAAACTTAGTACACGAATGCCTTGCTACCTGGAAACGAATACTATATATTTATTTATTTAAACTTAAAGTAAACAACAAACACATATAAATATACAAAATGGAAATAGTACAGATTATAAAACGTTGTTCACTAGGGCGAACTTATCGCAGAACTGCGATTTCTTCCAGTTAACCCCAATATAGTAGAAACTTCTGGAAATGCGGAACCTTCTGAGAAATTTTGTCGATGAGGGGATCTAAGGGTTTTGTGGGGTCATGTGTGGTATTATATGAAAGGGCATTGGAAAATAAATTCAGATTGCAAGTCATATTTTGTTCAGCTCAAGCCATTGGGAGGCAGCGGGCGATCGAGGATCCGGTCACCGCGTACCGCCGTGTTTGGTGTCTCATAAAAGATCTTCAAGAGTTATGGAACACAGATCTTTTTTGTGGTAGACGCTATCAGAACGAAAGAATCCAAGCGCTTAGAGAATTACGTAGAATCTTCTAGAACGTTGTAGAAACGAGATGAATATTCAGAACTATCTGGAAATATCCAGAAATTAATTGAACAAATTTTCCGTTGCGAAGCATGGGTAACTCGGCTAGTAAACTATAATAAACGTTCAATAGCGATTTTAACTCCCTTATCCTGAACGGAAAAAATATGATTGTGTGTACATAAATAGTCTGTTTTTTTACGGACACGCAGCAATAGTTACATCATCGAGGCATTAACTCGAATTTTATCTTTATTTATAAGGTGGAATAAATAATTCATCATTATTTAAACTGGTTTCTTAATGACACACTATAATATGTATGAGTATGTGTGGTATATGTGCATTTCATCCACCTTCCATGAATTCAACAAAATTTATGATCGTTTAAATGCTTTGTAGTATCAATTTTTTCATACGCAATAGGTATTTTTGCATAGGCATGCTTACTTATTTTATACATTTTATAGTGTATGCCATGGGCGTTATCAGGGGGGCAAGGGGGTAGCCACCCCCCCCCTAAAGATTGGAATAGGTACCTATACTACCTATATATTTTTTCAAACTTAATGATAACACGTTTTCTTATCATATCATAAATTTTCATGAAAATCCAT
Organism: Ceraclea dissimilis; assembly: GCA_963576895.1. NCBI lineage: Eukaryota > Metazoa > Arthropoda > Insecta > Trichoptera > Leptoceridae > Ceraclea > Ceraclea dissimilis. The sequence continues at coordinate 7,407,749 of OY756360.1, forward strand.
CAAAATACATACAATTATTACCTTAAAAAATATTTTGCCTGCGGCGCTATTTTTTATTACTATTTTTATAAAGTACTTTTTTCATGCATATTATTGTGCAAAGTACTATGTACATTTTCAAGTAAACCAAAGCACATCACGACCTTCTTCACTATGACTCACAAAAAAATTTCGACTGTGGCGCTATTTACGCTTTTTTCATGCTATGTGCAATTTTCATTTTTTGCCCCCCCCCCCTAAATCCGAGGCTGGCGACGCCCATGGTGTATACGTATATACCAACAATATTTGAGGCACGCAGATGACGCTATACAAATTTCCCCCTTACTATTATAACTAATAAAAACGTGTATCCGGGATAAAGCAAAGGCGTTAGTTTAATTTTTTGTGTAGGTATAATATTTTTTCTTATTGTCACTACAATCAATAAACATTTTCGTTACTATTCTTCCACCAATATCCAACAAGTATTTCGAGTATTGTATACATACAGAGCGCCCTTGAGGTGGGAATACCCACAAAACGGCGCGACATAAATTATCCAAATTATTATTATTATATTATATATGTAACCGGAAATGTATGAAATCTAGAAAATGTATGCAATGCTGGGTCAGTTTAGGAAATGTGTGTAATTACTTGTCACAGGTTTTTAATTCGTACTTTTATTAGGAAATACATGTTGTAATAACACAAAAACTCATTATTTAAGCTGGCACGCATATAAAACCGAAAATAAAGACGTATTGAAACTGAAGAATCTTCTTGTTTTTACAGTTAAACTGATGTTGGGTTTTTAATTACATAATTTGATAAGTTTCCGTTTTCTGTTTAAAAATGTATGAAATTCATAGTATTATGTTATTATGTACTATGTAAAATATTGTTTACCCGATACAACTGGATTTGGTATTCGCAAAACTGGCAGTATATGCACTTTTGGTCAATTTCCATACCAACAAATAACGATACGCTGTTTGTTTTCAGTGTACGATGCTAGCGCAAAGTCACCAACGGGTCTTCTAAATGGCAACACGTTCCAGCTTGGAAATTTTGACGAATGTCTAGAAGTCGGAATGGAAGATGGTTCCATGGTGAAAGGACAGTACTGTGTAGCCAATATAGAACTACTGAAGGACACTCTACCAACAACGAAATATGGCAAAGTAAGTTCAAAATAAATACTTTTTTATACACGTACATCCCTAATTAGAGTTAGAATTCAGCTCAGCTTTTGAATTCAACTTACTAGTTAGTTAGTATTCAACTCAGTTACTTAGTTAGTTAGCGAGTTAGAAGTCAGCTTAGCTTAGAATTTTCGTGCTATATTAATTTGTACACCTCTAGCTTAGCTGGAAGGTATAGCGTGAGTTTTATAATTGTGTAATTTAAAATACTAGCGTAATGTTCAGTAACGAATCTCACCACCCATTCTGAATACATTTTTGTAAATTTGTAGTAGCGAAATTCATGATAACATTAGGTACCTACCTACCAACCTATCGATTAGAATAAATTTTAATGTGTCTCTTTTAGTCATAACGTTAATGAGTGAGTCCAAGAGTCTGAACGTTAAAATAAATTAATAACAGTCGTTGGTACAATACAATAAAATATTACATTTAGGTGCATGCAAATAATGATGTCATTTTCATAACAGGTATACTAAATTTTTATGTGTTCAGAGGTGAATTGAAAGAAAATCTCAGGTAGCTCAGGCGCATTAATAATTAACCTCTTTAACCGCACTTCTAGGCAATTTTTTTTAAGAGGTAGGCACAGGGTTAGCCTTAAGGGAACCCCCCGGCAAACCCCACCCCTATATAATGTTCCTTCAGTGTCCTTATCCAAGGAGGTTACAATTCATTACTTACAAATTCAGAGCTGAAATTCATTATTTGCACTTTTGGTCGAAAAGGAGTTAAATATGCAAAGTTCACCATCTGCATATAAAGGATGGAATGAAATCATAATTGGGCCACATGTCTCCCCAAAGCCAAAATAAAATGTGGTAAAATTCAGTAAGTGCATAAATTTCACATTTGCTTTCGCGGTAAAGCTCATTAAAATCCTTAGTGTCAGGTAAAAAGAAGGGGTTTAATAGGACTGGCGGGCATAAATTCACAAGCTGTTTTTCTGAGAATGTGTTTAATTCAAGTTTACCTGCTTTAAGAAAAACATTTTTGTTTTGTACAATATTATCAAAAAAAGATTTTTACTTCTCAGGAATATTTAATTTTTACATTTAATATTTGTTCATCAAAAATGCCCTTCTTCTAGCAGGTTAACTTATCTAACCATTTTACATATTTTTAGAAAAAAAAAAACAATGCAATCGGTTGGAAAATAAGTAAAATATTTGAAAAAAAAAACGTCACAAAATCCTTAAACTCGATTATCTCCCAAACACGGTTTTTGCATATAATGAGTTTTGCCTCTAAACAGACGGTATCACTGATGCCTATACTGTAGGAGGTGACGGATGGAGATCACTCAATAAAAATCAATAAATAATAGAGTTTGACAAATCAACAGATACATAATTACATATACATACTTATAAAGAATTATTTATTTATTTAATCACATGGGCACAAACAGTCATAACAGCACATATCAACAATTAAACAAAAACAGAAAGCAAACCAGTGAAGGCCCGTCAATTTTACCAGAAAAACATTTCTAAGTTAAAACAAATTAAATTAAGAAACTAGTTTTAAGTAGGTAAAGAAATATTTGAGAGTCTAGTGTTGTAAGTATACTACCTAAGTAGAATGTAAAGTTTTGTAAAAATACACGGTCCCCAAACATTAGGTTCAATTTTAAATGAATCCCACATAAATATTTTAGGCCGTAAATTTATTTATTCGTATCACATAGTAACTAATAATCAAGTATCCAGCGGACAAGTTATTTGTAACAGAGAGTAAAAATTATTTGAAACAGAGAACATAGTACCTAATGTTCTAATTTCAAACTTGACATTTACGGAAGCCAAAACATCTGCCATAGTGTCAATCATAATACCAACCAAACATACCTATTTAGGAGTATTTATTATACTATTTACTGCTATTTGTAAAAAAATGTGGTCAAACAAACAGACATATTAGTTTACTATGTTTCAGTAATAAACTTAATCCTTCTTTATAAATAAATTATGCAAGAATCCGAAATTTACAGTCTTGGCTAAAAGTTCTTAAATGTACCTCTGTAGATGTTAAAGTTAATCAAACATTGCAATTGTTCTACTTCACCAACCAAATTTGCCGTCGCGAAGCACGGGTAATTCAGCTAGTTTAAAATATTATCTTAAAAGTTCAGGAATATAAGTTTGATTTTTTTCCAGAGGTTCGGTCCTAGAGAAGACATACACTGGGCTGTCTGTATACCGTCAAGCTGTCCATCTTCCATCGTAGAGAGATTTGTGTCTACATTACTTCTTAAGTCATCAGGTGGAGGAAAGGTTCACATCCCAGCGAGCAACTGTCATGTTAAGAAACCTCTTAAAATAGACAAATATGACATTATTTATGCGTAAGTATACCCAGTGCCCACCTATGTTTTCAAGATACTCGTAGAGGCGCGGCGTAGGTTGTATAGCTGTCATGTCTAAAAAACGTTAGGTACACAAAACTAGACATTGAAATCAACCATCCACTTATCATAATACTTATTACGTTTCGGTGTTACATTTCAGATCCGTTATTGGTGGATTTGTCGCCATTTTATTATCCTGCACACTCTTCCATATTTATCTTGGATATAAATCTAAAAGAGGATACAAGAGGACAAAGACTGTCCTCATCGAGGCTATACTATCATTCTCCATAGCTAGAAGCCTGAAGAAGATTTTCAGTGTGAAGAAACACAGTGAACTTGGCTTGGATGCAATAGCTGGAATAAAAGTCTTCTCAATGATGATCATACTAACTGGACACGCGCTCATGTTCATCTTGAGTGGTCCGGTGACCAATACAGTATTTTATGATGACGTAAGTTACCCGCCTTTAGGGACAAGATATAAAGACGTTTTGATAACACTGTTTACGAAGTTTCATATTCCAGTTTGTTTTTTTTAGATGTTGAAACGCGCAGAAAATGCAATTATCTTAGCCAATCCTTTGCTTGTTGATTCGTTCCTGTTGATCAGTGCCTTTTTATTCTGTCGACTTCTTCTATTGGAACTTGACAAGAGAAAGGGGAAGGTTAATGTTATACCAATCTACATGTTCAGATATTTAAGGTTTGTCTTGTACTCCCTTATATTTTAATAATGAAATTGCGAGACTTAACTTTATTCTAAAAAGTCTGTCAAACGAATAAGTATACCCATCTACAAATGGGTATTACATTTTAATCTCATTTCCAGGGTTACTCCATCATATTTCGTAGTAATTGCTTTATACATGACTTGGTTAGATAAGCTGAATGAGGGACCCTTGTGGAACTCCAAAATGGCTCTTGAAAAAGAAAGATGCATACAGTCATGGTGGGCCAATATTTTGTATGTCAACAATTATGTGAATACCGATTATTTGGTAAGATTACATTTTCAATTACCTGGCTATTTATTTTTATGCGTTTCTTGTGTTGCTTTTAGTTCGTCCTTAATTTGTCCAATCATTGATTATGACTTTTCTTGCAGTGCATGTTCCAGTCATGGTACCTGTCAGTGGACACGCAATTATTCTTCCTGGCTCCGTGCATAATATATCCTCTCTGGAGATGGCCGAAATTAGGAGAATGGCTGTTAGGAATTACCACCACAATCGTGACAATAATACCATTCGTCGTAACGTATTGGAATCGCTACGATGCCACTATTTTACCATATCCAAAGTTGGTCAATTTTATTTGTCAAACTCCACACTAAAATATTATTAGGTAAGGTATATTATAAGTTCTTAACTCTATGATATTGTATTTATTTTTCAGAGAAGTACCAGACATTTCACAAAATTACTACTTCAAAGAAGCATACATCAAAACTCACATGAGAGCAACTGCATACTGCATTGGCCTGCTTTCTGGGTATATTCTTCACAGGATCCAATCATCGGGGTATATAGTTATTTCGTAATTTAATCTATCTATTTATTTATCTTCACTCAAGTCGACTTTTTCGGATAGGCGGAGGAAACAAAATATGTTAACGCCTTCTTGTACACGAACTCAAATCACGATTTTTTTTATTACTAAACGGACATTCACCCTTGGAATATCAAGTTTTAGCTTTCGTAACATCCACAAGTTTAGGCTGCTATAGGTACTCGCTACTGCTAAACTGCACGTAGAAAAATATCAATTATTGTTTAATATTTTTTAGATACAAATTCAAACCAAGTGTCCTCTGTATATGTTGGGTCATATCTATAATATGTGGCATGAGCTCAATGTTCTCCGTGACGTACTTTTTTCAACCAGATTACGTCTACAATCCTCTGATAGCTGCCATATATTCAGCACTTCATAGAGTAGCATGGGCAGCTGCCAATGGATGGCTGTTGATTGCTTGCACTACTAAAAACTTTGGTAATTATTTTTATGGCGTATTAAGTCTCCAGTTTTTTGCAGCTTATAAGTAGGAGAACTAAATAAAATTTATTTGATATTTTCTCCTATCGTAGGTATCGTTATCTACATCTGTTATCACAGATATTTACATAAAATCGGCTTTTTTTAGGTCCATTTGACAAGCTTTTCCTATGGAAACCTCTAATTCCCCTGAGTCGCCTGACATATTGCGCTTATCTAGTCAATGGATTGGTCGAGTTGCACGCTTATGGAACTTTGAGGAATTCCATTCATCTTAGTATATATAATTTAGTAAGTATTTTTTAATATCCGTTTATCCTAACATAGCCATATTTTATTTAAGTACATATAATTAAAAATATTTTTGTTTCATGTTTCAGACAACCACGTGTTTTTCCCACGTATTTCAAACATTCATTGGTGCATTGGTTTTATGTGTAATGTTTGAATCTCCTATCCATGGATTCGAGAGGATTCTTCTGAAAGCTTTAGGTATGTGTGATTTTTATTGTACTTACAATTATTTGACAATTCTTTCACATTACTTTTTCTTGATTTTTATTAAGTTTCTTCTATTTTCAGTTAAACCTCCAAAGAAAAGTCCTGGAGACAGTAAAGAAACTCTAGAGGAAAGCGAAGTGAAATAGTGATATATTTTTATATAAGTAGTTTCATGAACAATAAAATATTATTTATTTTCTGTATAGTTTATTGATGTAGTAGAGTTATGATCTCATAACCACCTACCTACCTACAATCCCACAGGTAACTTAATACCTGCATACCAGAGCATTCCACGAATGTCTGAGAACCCAACGCAACTGTCACATTCCATTCCCACAGTCATTGCCTATATATTCACCTAGACCCCTTGCCTCTGGGTCAGTTGTCCAGTGGTCTCCTTCGTTTAAACTTGGATCGTCCAATTCATTGTGTCTAGTATAACTAGTGATTTATTAAGTATAGAATAAGTGCTTCAAGTTTTGTAAACCTTTATATAAGTGATTCTTGAAATAAAGTATTTTTTATTCATACGTGTGATGCCCAATCCATCACTGGCGCAGCCTCTGTAGGAATCCTGAAGAATTGTGATCAATTCCGTGAGTTTCAACTCTTGACAGGATAAGAACCGGTAACAAGGACACCAAAGGATGAAAATAGCAGTGATCGTGGCCTGCATGTAAGTACGAGCTCAAATCGCACCTGTCTTACGTGTCCCCTCCTTCCAGCTAACATTATCCTTACAACTGACCAACATCCTTACCACCAGGATAACCCTCAAATCGGGAAACCTGTTGGCGACTCTCAAAGTCGAGTCACACCCTTACACAACCACCAGGATAACCCTCAAATCGGGAAACCTGTTGGCGACTCTCAAAATCGAGTCAAAACACCCTTACATAACCGCCAGGATAACCCTCAAATCGGGAAACCTGCTGGTGACTCTCAAAATCGAGTCAGGCTGAGGCAACTTCTAAAATCGGAGAAACCTCAGTAACACCCAATTGCCCTCTCAAAATCGAGGAATGTTGAGCCCCAAACAAATTAGAAATAAGTAAGATTAAATTAAAAGAGAAGTGACAAAGAAAAAATCGAACTGAAATAATGTTCAGAATTTTACACTTACTCTCAAATAAAAAGTGAATTAAATATCTATTGAAGAATTAGATATTATATTAATCAAAGTTAACATCGGAATAAAATAATATACCGATTAACCAGAAACGATAACAAGAGTATCATATTTCCAATAGAGTATGAGAATAGCGATAAGACTAATATTCTAAGAAATAATTATAAGATAAGAAATCATCTAACAGCAAAATGGTCACAATCGCTGATGTGTCAAAAAATGTCACCGATTTAATCCCAATATTTTCGGGGGAACCCGAAAAGTTACATATATTTATCAGCGCATGCCAATATGTGATTGACATGTACGCGGATACGAACAACCCAGTTAATCATATCAACACCTACCTAATAAGACTCATTCAGAGCAGATTACACGGTAAAGCCCTCCTGTTGACAAATAACAGAGAGGAGATGAATAATTGGATGGGGATAAGATCCCTCCTCATTCAGTACTTCGGAGATCAGAGGGATGAAAATGCCCTCATGCAAGATCTAATATTTACAACGCCATACAAAGGCGAGAAAGCAAGAAAATTCGGGTTGAGAGTGCAAGAAGCCAGGAGCCTCCTCTTAACAAAATTGCAATTAACCGTGGCAGATATAAATGAAAGGCGGTACAAAACTAACATATACGACAGTTTGGCCCTGGAAACATTTTTAAAAGGCTTAGACGGCCACATGAGCCTAATGATCCGACTAAACAGACCAGAAAACTTGGAGAAAGCTATTTCCCTCGTCATGGAAGAAGAAAATTTTTTATATACGCAAAATAAAGCGAACCAACAACTTCAACCATACGCTTTATCTCAAACACCAAGGGATCAAAGCAAATTTCGAAGACCTAATCCCCAGAATTCCCAACCTAGCATGTCAAGAAACATTGCGTTCGGTAATCCACAGAATTCCCAACCTAGCATGTCAAGAAACATTGCGTTCGGTGGACAATTCGGGAGACCAATGGAACCACAAGTCGGACAACAACGACAACAACAACAAATGAGACAACCACCCCAAAGAAAACAAAATGAGACCTCATCAGATCAAACTATGCGATCCTTACCACCTCTAAAGCCTGCCAGACCCTCACAACCGAAGTGGGTAGCAGAAGAACTCTTTTACCAGGAGGAACCACAAGAAAATCTCGATTGTTACTCACCATATGATTATGAAACCAATAATTATTATCCAGAATATGAATACGAAGATGATCAAACAATGATGGAACAACAGGATTTTTGCAAGGCGAAGCCTCCCGACAAACAGAGATAATAAACGTCAATTTCGAGAGGCAAAGCAATCTTCCATATATCATATTACCAGAAATCAATGCGAAATTCATGATTGACACAGGTACTGAAAAATCTATAATTGACCCGAAAAAAGTAATAGAATATTTTTCAGATTATGTCGAATACGAACAGTTTCAAATTCAGTCTGCTCACCAGACCTCTAAGCACGATCATGTTATCAACATCCCTTTACCAAAGACCTTTCAAATAGGAGCATGGCATAAATTCCACATTTTTAGTTTACATGAAAAATATGACGGACTTATTGGACTCGACTTACTACAACTTCTAGAAGCACGAATCGATATTAAGAACGAACTTTTAAGAACCAGATCAACAGACATCAAAATACTAGAGTTAAATGATAAAAATTACAGAAGGAATAACATGAGAAGTAACACAAACCAAGAAAAGAATCTATCAAAAATCGGATTAAACAAAATTACAACACATAAAGGAACGGAATTTAGGAAACTAAACCTTTTCCACACACAGGAAATTTCACATGCATTCGATAATACTAAAATGGACAAACATGTCCCATATTCACGCAATAATAATAAAGATTCCACGAATCTGAAATATGATAAGAGCAACATACGACAGATGGATGAGATTCCAGTTAAAGATACCAGATACGTATTTCAAGACGACATTACAGAAGAAAACGGAACTAAAACGTATCAAAATCTTACACCAAATCCAAATTTTCCGTTCGATCTATCGAACTTTGTACCACTAAATTCACAATCATACATGGACTTACAAGATAATCAGAGCTTGTTAGCAAATCCAAATTTTAATTTCGATGTAACGAATTTTGTACCACTGAACTCAGAAAATTTTACCGATACAGATGAGAATCCATCTATGAAAACTTCATTAAGAAAAGAATATGTCGAAGTCATAAAATGTACCCATCCCGACACAACTGAAATTAAGAAAATTCTCAAAACTCCCTTAACAATTCCGACACAAAATCAGAAAGTTAAATTGAAGAAAAATTCAAATAAACCACGCCGAAATCATCTTAATAAAAATGAAACAGAAGAGTTTCTGTCAACAATGGACAAGAGTTTTCTTGACTTAGAAAATGAAGAGGAATACAATGAAAAACCTGTACCAGTTTTGGAAAAATCATCTATAAAGTTGAAGGACAGTAAAATATCTAAAAAGCATAACAAAGCTATCGACTCCATCGTACAAAATTCCTATTTATACAATAAAAGTATTACAAATGAAGCATGTGAAGATAAGAAAGGTATCATAACGGTAGCCTTGAAGAACACGACCAATAGAATAAACATCGCCGAAGAAATACCCATATCAAGTTCACTTCCAGAGAAATATGAAGATAAGGAACGCATTGCAACAGTTCCCGTGAAAACGAAAATTAATAAAACAAACATTGTTAATGGAATATCAAGTTCACTTTCCGAGAAATGTCAATATGACTCAACAGCTTATCCAACAGATACCATAAAAGCGATTTCAAGTTCAACGCTCAGTAACAATGTCAAAATTATCTCAGAAGAATCTCCATATCAAAAGGCAAACTTAACAATTTGTTACAAAGAAGATGAAAAAATGAAGAAGAATTTGCAGGAATTGCAGACAAATGTAGATACAATAGAAGAAAAAGTAGGAAACCAAAAGGAAACAGTAATACCGTTCAATGAAAAAATTAACAATTTGCGCAAACACCGTAAATACATTCCACGTATACGAAACCAAAAAGAAATAATTGAATCTTTCCATCAAGGCAAAAAGAATCACCCATCGTCAAACGAATTATTTTGGACACTAAACAAAATCTATTACTGGAGAAAAATGAAGAAAATGATTCACGAACACTCAGCTATATGCAAAGGCTGTAAGACAAATAAATTCACAAATTACCAGACTCCAAAGAATGCTATATCGATAAGAAACCAACTATTGCGAAACACCTCATATTCCATGAGGAAATCAGAGAAAATCATTTCCAAATTATTGAAAACACAGGGTAGACTATTTAAAATACCTTAACAAGAAAAGATAAGCTTCACGAAATTCCAAACAACTGAAGACTTGGCTTGCGTTAATGACATTGATGATATAAAATAAGACACGTAAAAGAAAAACCTATGTTAAGAATAAGCAAATATTAACCAACTATTGATGTGATTATTATATCAAGGAAAATGTAACTGGAACCCACATACTTACCTGTAATAACATAAGGAAATACCCTACAAAGGATAAATTAATGGAAAATATTGAGGAAATTTAAATTAGATCATAAAATAATAGAAACTATGAATTACATAATGAAAAAAAAAATTATCAGCAGCACCTTTAGGGAACTTACATAATAATAGTTAATCCATAATTAATACATAATTCCGTTCAATATTATACAAAAATTAATAAGAAAGACATTAGAGTGAACATTTTACGATACTCTAAAAATAATTACATAATAAAAGACTAGATTTAATTGAGAGTTCCCGAACGTCGAAATACAAATATCTCCATCCCTATTCCTATCCCATATGATAATCCCGTCTACCTATTCCTATCAGAGCAATAGTACTTACGAACACCAACATGCAGCTACGGAGGATCTTCAACACTACCAGATCATCCAAGACTTCAAGACATCAAGAAGAAGCAGGATACCAAACAACATATAAAGAGGCTAAAACCACAGTGTTTCCAAAAACCTGTGTATTCAATCAACGATAAATAAATAAATAAATCTTTATTGGCCAGAGAAAATATACATAGTTACAAAAACAAGACAATTATAGTGTGCCAAAAGGCGGACTTATTGCAAAACCAATATCTTACAGTCAACCCAACGATAAATTATGAACAAAAAATTAACCAAGACTATAATCAGTGAAACAACTAAAAAGTTTATAATATAAAAAAAAGTGCAACTACTTATCATTACCGATTACTAATTATTACCAGTTATTAAAAACAAAGCGAAAATTATTTCCCACCCCAACTTATATGGCTTGGAGCAGCAACCACCAACATCCAGAGGATCTCCAATAACCCTGGAATGATACCTAATGCACTTGGAAAAGCGCTACAAACCACTTAAAATAAACGTATTAACGTAATATTTCAAGAAAAATATACCTGACAATAGAAAAAACAATGGAAGGCTTCATAAATTTTACCAAAGATTTAATAATGAACCAAAGACACCATAATAATAATTTTAACGGTTTACCATCCAAAAAAAAACTTAAAAACAGTTAATCAAGTGATAAAGGACATTGAAAGTGCAATGAAATTCTCAGATTTGAACATGTTACACCCCAAAATATAGTAAAAGTGGACATTTAAAGTAAAGATGAACAATTTCCAGTGAAAATCATTGACGAAAGCTTTTATTGAAAACTGTAAAATTGTGAATAGTTATACAACAAGAACATAAATTAAAATCAGTAAATAAGACATCAATCGTGGAACAAAGTGCATATGCAATTCACAAAATTCTACCAAATTGTGAATTGGAACTATTTAAGAAGAAAACCAAGATGCTAATAGTACTCATATGAAAAGGATCCGGAAACCTCAAAAATATCAACCTAGAAAACTCCACCCAGTTCGCCGGTGCTGTAGAAATTACAAGAGAAGATGAAAGACATTCACACCAGCGTCACCTACCATCGTTTATAGACAATTGTTATGCATGTCCTTATGCCACACTATTGTATTTTTCATATATAGGTTAAGTTTGAAATATTTTAAGAATAATAATTGTAATACACCTCGGACCAATGAAATGGAAAATACGATAACGGAAAAGAATCCAAGAATCATATGACCCTTATCCTGAAAAAATTGTGTTGCCCTCTATTTTCTTCTAAAAAACTGTTCACCCCAATTTTTCCTTTTGGAGGGGAGGAGTTATGATCTCATAACCACCTACCTACCTACAATCCCACAGGTAACTTAATACCTGCATACCAGAGCATTCCACGAATGTCTGAGAACCCAACGCAACTGTCACATTCCATTCCCACAGTCATTGCCTATATATTCACCTAGACCCCTTGCCTCTGGGTCAGTTGTCCAGTGGTCTCCTTCGTTTAAACTTGGATCGTCCAATTCATTGTGTCTAGTATAACTAGTGATTTATTAAGTATAGAATAAGTGCTTCAAGTTTTGTAAACCTTTATATAAGTGATTCTTGAAATAAAGTATTTTTTATTCATACGTGTGATGCCCAATCCATCACTGTAGTAGCATTAATTAGACGTTGTGAATACAAAAATCATAATAAAAATAATATCACAAATATAAAAGGATGAAAACAACATTCGAGTCAATTTCATATTGTAAATAATTTCGTGCAGGTAGGTACTATACTTTAAATGAATAGTTTTTATATGGTTTTTATGAAACTTCACCATCTCAATAGGACAATCACAATAGATATTCTTTACAACTAGTCATCTAGTCTGACTAATGCTAACGACCCTTGCCCAAAGGGGAAGAAGATATATTTTACATGTGTAAATAACGAATATAATATTGATTTCACCAAGTTTTTAGGTGAGGAATAGCGAAGATAGGAGCCACCTGGTGGCCACCAAGTGATAAGTGGCGTCCATCTCCACTATTCCTCATCTAAGAAGTTGGTGAAATCCAGATTTTTAGATTTATGGAGAGCTCGCTTAGAAGGAGGATGTTAAAGACAATATTTGCTCAAACCTTGATTATTCCGGCCCAGGTGTATGATAGGCACATTTTAAATTAAGTAATATTGGTATAAATGTGATTTTTATGTAGGTACATAATGTAGGTATTAAAATGCATTTTAACGGTTGTTATGAACTTACATATATGCAATGCAATAAATACCATGTTATCATTTTGTTGTTTGTGATGTACTTACCTAAACATCTATATACCAAACAGTGGCGTATATAGGGCGGGGCGACCCCCCCCCCCCCACCGAAATGTAAAACAATTATTTAAAAAAACGTTATTTTAAAACATTTAGAAAGACACCCAGGTTTACATTTCGCCTATTATTAAAAAAAAAATTGCCTACGCCGCCATTCATTCTTTTTTGTAGTTTTTGTACACCACGACTACAATATTTACCTTTACTTCATAATTTTAACACCAAAACACGACTTTTTTCACTCACCTTCACGAAAAATTTTGCCGGCTCTATTATTCAGTTTTAATAGCCAGGTTTAGTTTTCATTCCCCCTCCCCAAAGCCAACAACTATATCGCCCCCCCCCCCCCAAAATGAAAACCTAAATACGTCACTATGTTAGGACGTAAGGAAGTTAGTGAAATCCAGCATTAGTTTTTACTGTTTTTAGTTACCGAAATATTGTTGTTAGGTAGGTACCTAAGAAGTGATGAAGTAGGTATTAAAGAGGTATGTTACATTATTAAACATCTGATTTATTTGTACTGAATTGTGTTTTGTTTTTAATATACCCATTCACCTTGCAATAATCTACCTATACTGCACCATCATGCATTCATGCATTTGATAGGTACTTTTTGTCAATTGAACTATTTATACCTATGTACTAGGGTGTCCCAAAAAAATCAAAGTTATTTTTTTGAGAAGCATACCCCCCAATTTTTTTCGTTTTATGTTAAAACACTCAAAAATAAAATTTCATGACCATTGGACCACGGGAACCCGTGCCGACTTGCATCCGAAGATCTCAGTACTTGAGTACTTAAGCGAGCGCATACTTGCATATAAAGTTCTGCCGCAATGTTGAATTATTGCTAGGAAAAGTGCAGTATTATATCAAAAAACATGTCTGTGGAATTAGGAAACTCTAAAAATAGTAGATATGTTTCCAACAGGGGTTGTTGGACACGCCAGGATTTAGGTACTTACCTCGCGTGTTTTAGAAATCTTAATATAATATTCAAAATTTGATTGTTCTTTCACACAAGATTTGAACTCTATTTGACCCCTTGAAATAACAATACTTCAGTGACAATTTACATCTTGCTGGAATCACCTCGTTGTTGATAAAGTGATAATTCTACCACGTCGGTCACTCATATCGTCGGTTATAGTGATGCTTTGTGACTTTGTCGTCGTAATTGCCTAAATTGATGGTTTTGTGTTTTGATTTTGAATGTTGTACTTTGTTTGTGTTTGATCTGTTTTGTGTTAAACATTTGATTTCCCTGGTGATGATATGATCATATCTTAAACATTATTGTGGTGAACATTATCGGACTAACATATGGAACTTCCACCGTGGGATAAAAGGTTTGTCGTAGTTATTCTTTTCTTGTGTGACCTTTTTCCCATATAAATTCTTATTTTTCTAAAGTATTCCGTCGGGCATAATTTTGTTGAACCAGCAACCTATTCGCATCTTTTACGCTGGATAACTGGCGTTTCCATAACCATTGATCCTTATTCGAACCGGATTGAAATTAGCGCCTGCCGGTATAAGATAAATATAATTTTTTCGTTTAATAATTGTATTGCATAGTAATTTTCAGTCCTACAAGAGTCAATGACACTTGTATGGCTTGTACCACGCTTGTACATTTCGTTGTTTGCATAATCATTGAATCATACTAGGGAATTTCGAATTTCGAATAATATTGTAGGAAAATAATTTGACCAAATATTCATCTACTTACACTTGTGATTAGGTACCTACAATACTTACATACTTACTAGCGTTTTTCGATATAGAAATTTGAAATAGGTACTCTGCCTACAATCGAATCATCTTGGTAGATACCTACATATTTGGAAACATTTTGATTTAGAATAAGTACTCTATCTAGTAGTATCAATATATATCAATAGAATTTGCAGTACGTACTTACATCGCTTCGCACCTACCAATAGTGGTAGTATGTAGGTATGCACCAACATTCTTATTTACAGAGCCCCACATCATTATGGTGGGTATGTAATAATAAGGCTTAGTTGCAGAGCCCTACGATTGTGGCATAGGAACGAATATATAAATCGAATTTTGAAGTACGTACATACATTTGTCGTAGCCCTACTTGTGTAGGTATATTTTAGAATAGTTAGTTGTACATATATAGTTGTGGTATGTACAAAGCGTTTTTCAATTTAGCCCTACGGATTCTTATGGTAGGTACTTGATAACGTTCTTGCATCGTCCAAACGACTTATATTTTAGAATAGAATTTGCTTTATTCAATTTAGGTAATTACGAATACTCACTCTAGCATCGAGGCATCTTTTGCCTACTAACATGTGTCTATTTGGGACAAATGTAACTAGCAATTAACTTGGAACTTTAGTTGACATCTAATTGAATGCTTTATTTATTCTGTAAATATAGTATCGGTACTTACGATCAGTATCCTATAGTATTTTATTTGTCGTTGAACTTGCACTCACTATAGGTACTAGGTAGGTATTAGGGGTCTAAAGCTTTATAAAAATACTTTAAACTAGACTCCTTACTCATCACACATTTCAATTAGGTATTTTGCTCTATCTGTTGTACTTACGTCGCTTTAGGTATATCTATTTTGTAGATATATAAACAACTCATTTGTTGGTGCCTACCTATATCTAATTTATTGTTTAGTTGTCGTATCTTTCGCTCGCATTAGGTATTAGGTAGGTACTTTAGGTGTCTTAGCGCTTTATAAAAATACTTTAAACCAAGCACCTTATTCACAACACATTACTCGTCTATCTACGGACAATTTGGAATAGTTAGTTTTAGGTTTACACCTACGCATGCTTATATCATTTTAAAATAATTTGGGGAAATATTGACGCATCAAATAACAAACATTTTGGTTTGTTTCATTTTTTGTTCCCATTCACATCCGAGTTTGTATATTGTTATTTTACGCATAGTGCAAGACACAGCTACTATTAGTTACAATCACATAACTGATTAATTACATTGATTAATCATATCTACGCATAATTTGTTGTCGTATTATTTGTTGATGCATTATTTTGTGGACGCATAATTGTTTGTTGTATAATTTGCTATCGTATAGTCGCATAATTGGATTATTCTTTAATAATCAATTAACCACATACTAGTTGCAATAATGGAGAATATTCAGAAAGATATTGATAAGTGCGAGGAACAAATCGCACAAGTTTTGCGTTGTACGAAAATGACGCATGATTTGATTTCACATTTGAATGATAACCGCTATATTGAATCCTTTCTTGTCCAAGCGAGATTGGTAAAAGAAAGCAGAATTCACTTTATAGATTTGCTTGATAGGCTCAATTGGTTGAAGTTGGATATAGATCAAGAATACGCAGTCAATTATGATTTGTTGGATTCCTTCGATCAGTGGCGTAACTAGGGTGGGGCGGAGGGGGCGGTCCGCCCCGGGCGGCGCTTTTCAGGGGGCGGCAAAATGGAACAACATACAAAAAAAACATCTTGACAAAACAGATAAATTTAAAATGATCTGAATTTTCTACAATTAGGATGATAAACTGTTAAATTACAATAATATTCATAAAAAAATTTGCCTGCGGCGCTAATAAAACCTGTTCGCGTGTTAGGTGTACGTACGCGTGTTTTTAATAGGTATATGTGCCTAAGCATTTTTTTATATCACGATAAATATTGCTTGATGCTTGATTTTCGATATCTTATGACTAAAATTTCGTTACTTTTGCAAGGTCGCTTCCACTAAACCTATGCAATACCTGTAACCATATGTGTTACCTACTATGGAAAGATAACCAGTTTCATAATTTCACCCATTTATCTAAAAAATTTCGCCTGCGGCGCTATTTATATGGTTTATTGTGCCCCGTCTATATTAAAATTTTAGTTGCTTTCGCTTAGCTTCAAAGCTGCAGACACCCCTGAGTAGGTAGTTAGGTACACATGTACTTGTATAGGTACTTTAGGGGTCAGGCGGGGCGGCATTTTCAGAGTCCGCCCCGGGCGGCACTTATGCTAGTTACGCCACTGCCTTCGATGATCTATATTGCCGAATAAGCTACGCATCAGATGAAATAAATCAAACGCCTCAGATTAATATGAAGACATCTTCAATCACATCGCAACAAAATAATGGAAACCTTATTCAGGTTCCAAACATCACACTTCCTGACTTTGATGGAGAAGCTGAACACTTTTTATATTTTTATGAAATATTTAAAAAGGAGATTCATGATAATTCGAAATTGACTGACGGCGAGAAGATTAATTACTTATTCGGACACCTCGTTGGTAAAGCAAAACCTATATGCATGGGTATTATGCCAATCGCAGAAAACTATTTAGTTGTTTGGGAAGCTCTTATAGCAAAATATTATGACGAATGCGTTTTAGACTCGTCATATTTGAATAGTTTATTTTCCGCAGAAGAAAATAATGGTCCTTCGGCTGAAGTAGGAAGTTTAATCGAAGAATTAAAAATGCCTCAGAAATCTGAGCATCAAGAATCGCTTGAATTGGATTTGGGAAAGCCTCAGCATTCTGAGTATCCACAATCGTTAGAATCGAACCTAAATCGCGTAGAGGACGGCATAGCAAAAATTGTGAGACCGTTACATTCTAACACAATAAAATTTGATCGCTTTCATCAACATTGCTCTTTTTTACATAGATTTAGATTGCTACAATTGATTGAAAACGAAGGGAATTGCTTCGTTTTAAATAATATAATTACGATTCGAAACATTTCATTAGTGGATCATTGGGAGAGATTGAAGACAAGTTTGTTGCTATTAATTTCGTTTAAGATTCCTAGGCATATTGGAATCAGATTGAATCGTACATTGACTTATCTTGGCTTCGCAGAGGCAAGTGAAGGCGCTTATGGAGGGATATATTTGTTCGGAATAGCCCTTGGAAAGCAAGTCCGCTTTACACCTTTATACAGAAGCCTATTTACATTCACTCGTTTTAGGATTTGAGAATTTGAAATAGATTATCAATTATCTTCGCATAACGTTTTTTGATTTTGGATTACATCAAGAGTTTTATCATGCATCTTCGGAAAAACTAATATCTATTTGAGATATTAATTTGGAAGTTATGTACAAGAAGTGTACTACGCCACAGAATTCACAAACTTATTGAATAACTTCTTTTGAGACTGAAGTCCATAAATGCTATTATGGTAAAGTCACACAGCGTATTTTGATTAAAATTGAGTTTGTGTTGAATTAACCTTTCTTGTCTACACAAATCAACACAGATTTTTCTAAACCTGCTTTGCATCAGTTTGCATATTTTTGAATATAGTGCTGTTTATTCATTTTTCTTCGAAGAACATATCTGAAATACTAGATTATTTATTTTGGAAATATCAATTACTTGGATTGTTGACACAATTGTTCTGGAAGAAATAGACGAAGATGTACAAATATATACATGCTCTATAGTATCAACAAAATTAGAATATCGTAACTATACTTGTTGAGATAGGTACCGTAATTGTTATCCCGCAGACAACTGTACATGACTGCATTCAGTTTTAGGTCGATTTATATTGGAAACTTATCACAAAGTTTATTGACGTTTCACTATGAAACCTTTTCGTTTACCCACATAGTAGATTTTTGGTGGGAAATTATTTATTTGTTTTGAATTATTTTGCGTTGATTGAACACATATATTGTGATTTTCGTTTTCTTTGATTTATGCAACAACGAAATGCCTTTTTGTTTTGTTTCTTTGTAATGAATAAATATTTGTTTTACCATCGTTCAGGCTTGATTTCGATTCGTTTGTTTTGAAAGAACCTTTCAAGGCCGGAGGCATGGACACGCCAGGATTTAGGTACTTACCTCGCGTGTTTTAGAAATCTTAATATAATATTCAAAATTTGATTGTTCTTTCACACAAGATTTGAACTCTATTTGACCCCTTGAAATAACAATACTTCAGTGACAATTTACATCTTGCTGGAATCACCTCGTTGTTGATAAAGTGATAATTCTACCACGTCGGTCACTCATATCGTCGGTTATAGTGATGCTTTGTGACTTTGTCGTCGTAATTGCCTAAATTGATGGTTTTGTGTTTTGATTTTGAATGTTGTACTTTGTTTGTGTTTGATCTGTTTTGTGTTAAACATTTGATTTCCCTGGTGATGATATGATCATATCTTAAACATTATTGTGGTGAACATTATCGGACTAACATATGGAACTTCCACCGTGGGATAAAAGGTTTGTCGTAGTTATTCTTTTCTTGTGTGACCTTTTTCCCATATAAATTCTTATTTTTCTAAAGTATTCCGTCGGGCATAATTTTGTTGAACCAGCAACCTATTCGCATCTTTTACGCTGGATAACTGGCGTTTCCATAACCAGGTTGTAAACCATCGAATAATAAGGTCAAAACTTCTCTTCGATGGACAAGTACTAGCTGTTTTGTTTTATAATATTTGTCAAATGAAATTTACAATTGATGAAAGTGATAATCTTGTCAATCTCGAGTGTGTTTTATTTTGGAAAAAGGCACGAATTCCTGTATTCCAGATACAACATAAGCGGAAGTCAAACATGCCATGAAACCGATGAATAATAAAAATGTTCCTGATCCTTATGGTATAACAACAGAGACAATTAAGTATGCGGGAGAATCTCTTCAACAAGCAGTAGTATCGCTGTTCAATGAATGTCTGCAAGAAGGAATCATACCACAAGAAGTGAAACAATGCATCAATGAATCTCGTCCGCAAAAAAAGTGGCCATAGAAGGGTTGAAAATTATCGACCATCCTATCTGTATAAGCTGTTTACAAAAGTCATAAATGATAGACTCTCTATCAAATTGAATGCATACTAACCAAGACAACAGGCTGGATTCTTCCGGTGTACACCTCCACTCCATGGACCTTCCGAAAAGTTCCATGTTTGAAGAGGAGTAAGATAGGGACACAATATCTCCTAAATTATTTACATTGGCCCTGGAGGATGTTCGAAACCCTTGATTGGAGCAATAAAGGTGTCAACGGCGAAAACCTTAACAATCTACGGTTCGAAGAGGGTATATTTTTATTTGTTGAACTAGAAATCACGATAAATAAAGCTTCACCACAGCTTTCCAAAGAATAGACTTTAAAATGATCCAAATACACGACTTATGCCAAAAAAATCATATAATATCGTGGTAGACGAATAATTATCCTATAAGTTGATAGTTATGTATCAAACTGTAAAACATGGAAGAGAAAATCAAGAGATAGAAATTGAAAGAAGCCGAGATTTAGCATGGGCTGCCTTTGATACGAGATGGGCGGCTATGTCATGTCCTGAAGGCTCCTAAATACCCAAATTATCCAAAATGAAGATATTTGACGCTTGTTTTACCCCATTTCTCACCAATTACTGTGAAACTTTGGTGTTCACGAAAAGAATTTTCCACACATTATTAGTTATAGAAAGGGCCATACAAAGAGCTGATCATGCAGCCATAGACTGTAGGTGAGCAAAGAAAGTTCTGGAGTGGAGACCTAAAACAAGCAGTAGAAGTGTTGGTAAGGTCTCAAGGAAGGTGATTGGACCATATAAGACGAGTTGTCGTAGGCGGGTAGATGCGGTCTGCTCAGGATAGGGGACTATGGAAATCTATGGGGGAGGCCTATATTCAACAATAGACACAAGGGTGCTGGTGATGATGATGATGATTTAAATGTAAAATAGTGATACATGTACGATTGGGCCAATTTTGTGTTTTATTTTCCCAAACTACATGAATTCTTTAGATATTTCATGAAATTTCAGTACAAATTATGAAGTTATGAAGTTTGACGTCAAGTCGGCACGGGTTCCAGTTGTCCAAAAGCGATAATGTTTCATAATCAAGTATTTAGTACCAAAACGAAAAAAAATAGAGGGTATGCATTTCTGATTTCGAAATTTTTTTTTTCTCCATACATTGTTGGGACACCCTACTATGTACATATTTAAGCATAAAATAGGTACGAAAGAAACTCTACTCTTAATACCTAAGATGAATTTGAATAATGTTATCTTGTTAGGTACATACACCTACCATAATTGTTTTCCCACATTTGAAATGCTATGGTGAAAGAGAGAAATGTCAAAGTGGCGCTGCATGGTGGTATGGATGAATGGAATCTTTGTGGGCCCTGTACATTACATATTGTGCTGAGATTTGAACCCTGGGAGATCTGCGCTCCAACCATACGTATTGTAGCTACACAATTTCTCGTCTTCTTCTTCTTCTCCTTAGCAATTATTAATCCCACATGGTGATGGGGTCTGCTTTTCTTGTGTTTCGCCGCTACTTTGCTCTATCTTGCGTATTCTCCAGTAGAACATCACTCTCTCTCATGTCCTGCCTCACCACTTCCCTCCACCTGCGCTTGGGTCTTCCTCATTAAGCGTTTGTGCCCTATTGCCAACATACTCTGGCGGCCTTCTGCTGACATGCCCGTACCATCGCAGTCTGTTGTCCTGAATTTTGTCAGAGATGTCGCTTACACCTAGACTCCCACGGATGTAGGAGTTTCGGATTCTGTCAAGCCTTGTGACGCCGCACATCCATCTCAACATATTCATTTCAGCAGTCTGTACGGCCCGGACATGCCTTAAGGAGATATTCCAGGTTTCTGACCCATATGTGAGCACCATGGATTTATAATACTAGTAAACTGGATTGAGAACATAGGCGTTTGTCTATACATTCTGTACGATTCTGGGGAAAATGGTCAGTTAGGCAAAAGAAGCAAAATGGAGGATTTTCCATACTAAACGGGCTATAGGAAACTGCGGTTTTCACATGGATTTTTGGTTTTCACTGTTAATATTTTAACTGAAAATGAATTATAGACATCATATTGACATAATTATAGGACCAAGGGATGTAAATACTCCGTTAATCAGAATTTATGAGCAATTTTATAACACAGGAAACGGGACACGGTGGAAGTAAATTAAATTATTTTTATTTATTTTTCTTATTGTTTTTTTCAGATTTTCCTTTAAAAATTAAACCTTATGCATCGCTTAAGAAAAAAAAATGAGAAAAAATGTGTTTTCAGTAGTTTCCTATCACTAATTATAATATTGAATATCACGGATGTGAAGACGTTTTAAATATATCATTTATTATGTAGGAATTTATTTTTTCATATTTTTTGTCCTTTAAAGATAATGTGTATGTATTTATGAATTTTCGTGCAATGTTTAATTTATGTTGTAATTCATGACAATAAAATAAATGTAATTTAATTTACTTCCATCGTGTGCCGTTTCCTTTGTTAAAGAAATTGCTTATAAATCCTGATTAACGGAGTATTTACATCCCTTGGTCCTATAATTATGTCAATATGATGTCTATAATTCATTTTCAGTTAAAATATAAACAGTGAAAACCAAAAATCCATGTGAAAACCGCAGTTTCCTATAGCCCGTTTAGTATGGAAAATCCTCCATTTTGCTTCTTTTGCCTAACTGGCCATTTCCCCTAGAACCGCAATAGTCGGCCAAGAGATGAATCCAGTTTACTAGAAGTATTATACATCCATGGTGAGCACCTACACAATTTCTTGTAAACACTTTAAATTTTCCGCCTAACCTTACTACTAACGCCAGCGGCTGATTTTGGAACAAAAAATGAGTTTTGCAAAGATTTTGTGTTTTAAAATTTCGTATCTCTGACGTGAACATTTTAACAAATGGCAACACTGTGACGTCTCGCTGTTTGACTATTTGACGTTTCAATAATTTGTTATTTGATTGATAGTTCACTTCGAAAGTTTTAGTTCAATAAATTTTAAATTACTTAGTGTAAAAGTTGTAGTGCACTTATTAAACGATCTTTAATTAATGTTGTTAGTGTTGTGTTACTAACGTTCGTAAGTGATACTGTTTCTTGGAATAATGTAAACATGTCTGACAGTATTGTCATTTTGTCGAGTCCGTATATTTTGAAGTTTTGTGATTGTGTTGATATAACACGCATTTATTGATCATGTTTAGTGATTTATAATGTCTGATTACGATCTTAAGTTCCAAAAGGATTTGGAGAGGGCTCAAGAACTAAGCTTGGAGAGCTTGGCCCTTGAACAGTTTAGAAAACAAAGGAGGATCTGCACAGGTAACTGTACTTTTAATATCTTGCCTAAATAACGCATTTTCGTATTTAATTAGTAAACTAGTAAATTAGATTAATAAATTAACCGATATACCTTATATTCATACCTTAATTCATACCATATTTAATACCCATTCACCTTAAATTAACAATCTGTTTACAAGCCTATTGTCTGTCATCTTGAAGAGAGACATGATGGCTACCTCCTATCTAGATATTTGTATTTACTACTTTTTGCACCTATGTAGTACGAACTATTAGGCTGGCCACACACGTCCCGAAGTTCAGTTCCGGAATCGACCGTTTTGCAAAAAGGTTCCGACCAAAACCTCTTTCTGAATTTAAAATCGGGGTGACGCTGAATTCAGAGAGAGGTTTTGATCGGAACTTTTTTGCAAAACGGTCGATTCCGGAACTGAACTTCGGGACGTGTGTGGCCAGCCTTAAATTCATAGAAATGTAGGCATTACAGAAAACTGTTTATGTTTAATCTCTGTAGTATTTTTGGAATGCACTTGTGGAAGGAAAATGGTGAAACCTCCCTCAAAGTTACGTTTTCATTCCGGGGGCACTCTAACTCCAAACATCACAATTTTTAGAACACCTTCCAATTTACTTTTTCTGTCTAGTCTCTCAGTTATCCGTGTTAGTGCTTTGTATTGATTGTGTGGATCGAATGGAGGACCATTTTATTTATTATGACATAAACGGCCATACGGCCTTTGAAAAATACAAAATATAATCAAAAACAATAAAAAATTCTCACAATTGGTAGTGTAAGCGAATGTAGTACATGTAGTAAATGGAACATTTAAATTTATATTATGAAGAATTTATTACAATCGTAAAAAAAATATCACTTAATATGGACAAAACCATACAACAAAAACAAAATATGACTGTAAAATATTCATATGAAAATCAAAAAGAAAAAAGTCAAGAAAGAAATAAATATAAACAAAAAAAAAAACGTACAAAACATAAAAAAAAACAATACCAGAAAAAATAATAATAAAGATCTTGAAAAAATTTGTGACAAAAACAAATCAGACATGATTGTAAGATATCAATACAAAATCATTGAGTCAAGCCGGAAATTTTAATAAAAAACATTACAGGCACATAAAACAAAAAAGAATGTCAAAAAAATAATAATTAAAAACCTGAAAATTTATGTGTCAAAAACAAATAAAATATGATTGTAAGATATTCAGACGAAACACGAATTAAAATAGAAAAAACATATATAAAATACATATAATGTCAAAAACAACAACAGAAAGCAGTAAAACATATAGAAAAGAGGATGACAGAAGCAGAAATCACAACATCGAACCCTCAGCATACTGAGACACATAATACATAAAAATCTTTCTCTTGATGGACATCGCAGAATCAACAAAAAAATCAACAATCAGCCCAAACTTATTTCCAATAACATGCATTCGATTGATGGGACAGTGATAATGGTAATTTGTCCTAGAGCTTGAGATCGAAAACAAGGATGACTGTCTTGTATTTCTCCCCGGGACATGGAAGTTGATCAGCCCCAGCAGCTCCATGCAGTCAATAGAATGATTAACAATTTTATATAATGTTATACAATCGGTGACAGTCCTACGATCACTAAGTCTGAGCAGGTTTAATTTCAATAGGAGGCTATTGTAGTTAATCTCATCATAGGGAATACCCAATCTGTAATTAATATGTCTGAGGAACTTATTCTGTATAGATTCGATGGAGTTCGAGTGTACTGCGTAATAAGGAGACCATACAACAGATGCATACTCCAGCTGACTTCTGACGTACGCAACAAATAATGTCTTCACTGTTTCCAGATTTTTGAAGTCCCTGGAGACTCTCAATACCAGACCAAGCATTTTACACGCGGAATCCCTTATATTACCTATATGATCGATGAAACTCATCTTCTCATCAAAAAGCACACCAAGGTCCCTGATCACCGACAACGATTCCAAATTGCAGCCACCAATACAATAAGTAAATTTAATACGCGTTTCTGCTCTAGTGAAACTTATAGAATTACATTTCTTTGCGTTCAGTGTCAAGCCATTGTCGGAGCACCAGACACTCAAAGTATTCAGGTTCCGTTGGAGAATCTCACAATCATTCAACTCACGCACAATTCGAAATATCTTTAGGTCATCCGCATAGAGCAAAAATTTGACATCCGTAAATACCTCCGTCATGTCATTAACAAACAAATTAAAAAGTACAGGGCCCAGATGAGACCCCTGAGGTACGCCACTCGTTGCCCTAAACTCCCCAGACAGAACCCCACCAACCCTCACAACCAATGTCCTATTAGACAAATAACTAGCCAACCACTTTAATAAAAAGCCATCGATGCCAATATTCTGAAGTTTGCCCAGCAACACATCATGATTGACAGTGTCAAAAGCTTTCGAAAAATCAGTGTATACAGCATCCACTTGATGACCCTTAGCCAGAGCTTCAGACACAAAATCATTATAAACCAAGAGATTCGACAACGTAGATCTACCACTCATGAACCCATGCTGTTCTGGCGTGATGTAGGAGCTAATTCCCGATGATTTTAGCTACCATTACGAGCATTTTATATACTTACCTAATTATTTTCTACCTATAATGAAGGCTAACAGGTACCCATTTATTTTTCCAGAGAGGTAGGAACACTAATTTTATATTTGACATAATTGCGCCAAATTTATAACACAAATTTTTGTATCATTTGCATATGCAACAGTACCAGCTGTCAAATGATGAAGCTTCTTGATAAAATTGAATATGTATACATGGAAGGAAATCAGAATATGCATTGATTTCATTAAATTAGGAATCACTAACTCAATCAAATGGGTGCATGTGAATTACTATAAGTAGGTATTTGATAAAACAACATGGTATAGAGGTTGTTCCAACTAGAGGCGTATATAGGGGGGACCGAGGGGGCCTGGCCCCCCCTGAAATGTCAAACAATGATGTGCCATATGCTATAGAAAGATCTCAGGTTCATCAATTCACCCATTTTTCAAAAAGTATTGACCTAATCCGTGTCAAATCAACACACTCTTTGAACCTCACCATCACAGATTTTCATGAAATTTGGCACATTTGTACTATTGATAGAGATGTGAAAAAATACCAAATTGCATTGCGATATGTTAACTCGTTCCTGAATTACAGTGCCAATCTCAAACACAACCTTTCTCACTCACCTTCACGAAAAAATTTTGCCTACCTATTACTGATTTTTTAGCTACGTCTATGTTAAAATTTTAATTTCCTTCCCCAGGAGTTTTTTTGCCCCCTGAAAACCTATATACGCCACCGGTTCCAACTAAACATGTTTTACAACACATAATATAAATTGCTTTGGCACATTGGAAAGTAAAATCACACATGACAATACAGTAGTCTAGTAAATCATTATATATGGACATTAAATATTATTTACACTTCCTGTTAATAAATACATAGAGTGTGTTTTATTGTATGTATTGTCACTACTTATCTGTGTATTGTAATAATATACATACATAGTACCTACATAATATATTAAATCTCGACACTAACAATATTATCTATTTCTTATCATTTCAATTTTTTATGTCCATTGTTTGAAATTATAATGTAGTTATCTAGGACCAATTGCATATAGTAGTCACATATTATATACTAGAATGCTTGCTTGTATACTAACTGCATTCACTTACTCATATTTATTGTGAAACAATGTACTCCCTAAAACGCCTAACAACTTTTCTGTCTCTGGAGAAAGATGATCCAATTTTGTATGACAGAAATGTATTCTCACCGAGTTTACGTACATTGCAAAGTTTTAGGTCTTTAAGTAGTCAGGAAGTGGTTGAAAAACGATTGCAAAATTTTCAAACAAATAATAAAAGTTAAATATAATCTTAAAACCAATTAAAGAGTTCCTCTTCCAAGAGTTTCCACTCTTTCCTGTCGCTCGTCTTTCAAATTCACTGTCCACCCGCTACCGAAGTCATGTTGTCCGGCGATCTCTTCTGGAGCCTTCCACTTTTTTAATTTGGGTGTCTTGCTATGTGCCCTACCCATTGCCATTTCAGTCTAACTGCACGATCCATGACATAAACAACTTGGTTTCTACGTCTGATTTCCTCATTTCTTATTCCATCACCAAGGCTAACAGCAACATGCCAACCAAGTCAAGTTATTCATTCACATAGTCATGAGATGTAGCAACTAATAAATTTAATAAATTTTAGTACCAGATTTTTGTAGGTATAGGCTTCATTAGTTCATGAGGAATTATTTGCCCCGAGAGCTTCTAGTAGAGGAGTATAGGTGTATAGTCACACTGTCTGAAAAGATAAGCGCAATGGATCATGTGACACAAATTGAACCACTAAGTAGATAAAGTCTACAACTATATAACATATATAAAGCAACTCTAGCAACTAGGTATTTGTAATACAATATAGATGTAATGTTTATTTCTAGAAAGTCCCACATCTGAAACAGAATGTGATGGTCCAATCCGCCCGTCTCGTTCCCGCTCGGGCTCAGAGACTTTACCACCTGCCCTTCCGCCTCCTCCACGAAGACCAGTCCGCAGATCTCGTCCCACCCCAGGGAACTCCAGTGGCGCACGCTCAACATCTTCAAGTCCAATTAATTGTGACGTGGAGAATGAAGTCAATGATTTGATCTCTTTCACAAGTCCTACTTCAAAAGGAAAACAACATCAGGAACTGAAAGACTATATTGATAGCTTACACAGGTAAATAATTTACAGGATATGCTGAATATCTAACTTATTTAATCCACTTGAATATGGCTTATCTTTCTTCTGTTTTTTTTTCAGGGTTAATCAGGCAGATCAATTAGCGCTAGTACATGTACCAAAGGATAATATACCAAAATTTTTAAATAACGCCAATGTTGTTGGCTATCCTAATCAGTTGGCTACAAATGTCATTCCTTACCCGACATCACAAAACATAAATAATAACACTCCAAATCCTCTATTAAATTTCCCCAATACTCCCTACATCAACAGACCTCTGTCTTCAACTAATGGAATGAACTATGAATCGCAAAACAAACTTTATCCTAATCTTTCTGGGCTAGGAAATTATAATACGACAAATAAAATTCCGGGGTTGAATCACAACAATATTGGATTTAATCCACAACAGATTTATAATACAACAACGCAGATATATCCAAATCTTAATAGTTATTCTACTCAAGCAATTCACTACCCGAAAAATACCAGTACTTTTCCAAAGAACGAGTCTCCTAATCAAAGTGTCTTAACACCAAATCCCGCTAGTTATCCACAACTGAACGCTTTCAATACAAACATTGAAATGAAAGTAGCGCCTAATGAAAGTATGAGATTGTCTCCATCTGCACAAAGTCTATCTAATACATGGTCAAGTGGAAGCCAAAGTGAAGCATCGTTTAACTTACAAACTTCTACTAGGAAGTCGTCAGAAAGGAAGAATTTTAATCCAAGTGTAAGAAGTTCAGAATCATCAACAAGTTTTAAGGTAACTATGTTACGCTTACAATTTGTTCAGTATCGAGTATTAATTACAGTTTCCATCTAGTATATTATAGTAAACTCTAATCTATGGTTGTATGTGATGTATAATTACTTTGTGATACATAGGTAATTATTATTTTTAATTATGTATGTTCTCAACCAGTACTGAGTACACAGTATAATACGGATTTGCTAAACTTGTTGCCAATTATCAACTGATTATGTGATTTCTTTTTACTGAGAAATCTTCACCATTTATTCCAATGAACATTAACGTTTTTTTTTTATTATTTAACTTATCCAACTATGATTTTTTATTGCAGTCCACATCACAGGATTCCTTTCTATCTCCCGGAGGCTCATCCAACCTGATAGATCTTGGAGGGAACCTAAAGTATGTTGTATTTTATTCTCTTTATGTTGCGATACTGGTTCTCAATCTTACCTTCAGAATTCATTCCAATCTGTTTGTATAATTTTAGTTCGCCAAGTATTGGAAGTGTAAGAGTGAGTGTTTTAGAAGCTTTCGATCCCTTAATGGCCGACCAGAATACAAGTGGTAAGTTATTTTTATTGTCTCTAATAATAAACTAAAGCACCTGACTGACTGAATGACTGACTCATCGACGCAGAGCCCAAACGGCCAATCCTAGAGAATAAAATTTTTAAGATAGATAGGATTTAATACAAAACAAATAATTAAAACTATGTATTTAATTTTAATAAGTCCACCCTTTAGCACACTGTTGTTGTCTTGTAACGCTTTGTTATTTTTTACTCATGAGGATTTACTTATGTTTTTAATTTTTTATTATAGACCAAAGGGCTTTTCCCACCATTGCGTTATTTTCTGTATCCAGATAGGATTCTTATGACGGTAGATAATACCTAAAAACATTTGGAGTCAATGGATATTTAGTCTATTACTTAAAGAATGTTATATTTACATCATTGTTATGATTTTTTTAGAATACATGTGCAGTAGTGAGTGTTCGAGCAGCGTATATGAAGAATATGATCCTTTAGACTTTCTGTATGGAGGGAGTGAAACTCAGAAGGACACTCCTATCTACTCTACAATAAACAGGAAAACTGGGGAACTTCCATCTCCTTTACCCTCGCCACCACCCAAGACATACCCACCTTCGTTGATTTCTCAGAACAAGAAAAGAACTAATACAATCAGTGTAAGTAACCTAATCTATATACATATATAAAGTAAAGCCTCATTTTTCTAAGTGTTCGCATAAGTCCGGCATTGTACGATGGTTTGCCGCGAAAATTCATAATACATTCGCGATAATACAATCTGTGTCCTAATGTCGCCGGTTTTTGGAGAAATAACTTTTCCTGGGAGATGTCATGATGATGAGGGGATCAAAGGGTTGTAAGGGGTCATGTGTGGTATCATATGAAAGGGCGTTGGAAAAGAAAATCAGATCACGTTATATTTTGTCCAACTGAAACCATTGGAAGACTTTATCATCCAAATTTGCTGTTGCGAAGCATGGGTAACTCAGCTAGTATTGCATAAAAGTGTTGTTTATGATCAAATATTTTGTGTGACAGACTTCAGATCTCACGAGATTAAAATGATGTATGGAAAACAGTACATTAAGTAGTAACTAATAGCGCTAGGTGATTTTTCTTTTCAGAGCAAATTATTTGAGTGTGTATCATTCATCAAGAAGAGACAGTATGAACCAGAGCTTGTAGCATTCTTGGAGATGGTCAAAGACATTAGATGTAAGCACATGTTTATTCAGAATTCTTTTACATTTCGTACTTTCTTACTAAGTTACAGTCTGCTTAATAATTGCGTTTATTTTCAGGTGCGTATATTTATTCAGACACGGAGACCAATCCTGGCTATGTAGTTGCGTCCAAGTCACAGGGTAAATATCCAGCGGGGACCAGTATCAAACTGTTAGTGTATCATGATAAAGATGCAAACCCAATTACTTTCACGTGCGATGGTGTGTAATATTCATTACATTCTTTTATTTTTATCATCATTCACCCATTTTTTTAAATATTATTTAGTACTTACCTGTATTGCTCGTCATTTCATTTACCCCGCATCTTATTATTAAAATGTTATTATAAAATAATATTCATGTTTCAGTTGAATCCACAGTAGAGCATGTCATATTACATGTAGTGTGTGAACTGGAAGGTGAAATTAAAGAAGATATTTCAGTATATACTCTAAGGGTAAGTTCTCGCTATCAAAGAAGAACATATGTATTATAAAATCTCTTTTGAGTTTTTGTTTATGCAGCAGTTTGTCCTTTTAGGTGTGGGGAATGTGTGAATACCTAACTCCCGGAAGTGCCCTAAGTGAATATGATTACGTACGAAGATGTGTGAGATTAGAAAAGGATATATTGCTGTGTCTCCAGTCTACTCGTGACACAAGTTTGGCTCGGCTGGAGAGAGATGACACTAGAGATGGTCTTCTTACTTTAGAGGAACTGATTCCAAATCAGAACTCGGCGCCTGCTATTTCTTTTCACAATTTGTCTATTCTTCTAGGTATGTGTGACAGTATACTGAATTTGTTCCAAGATTTTTTCTACTTCTTTGTGAGTTCAGCTCTATGTTCATAGGTGTGTAGTATGTTAATTACATAATATATATTGTATTTCAGAAACACTAGAAAGAGAATTATCTCGCCTGTCGTCTTTAGTGCAAGAAACAGGTAATGCCAGGACGGGTTCAACTGCGCAAGCTGTGAAAGCAATCTGTACTTTGCTAGGCAGTGTGGAGACAATTCAGATTTCAAACAGTTTGATGGCCTTGATCAGTGCTTGTTCACAGGTAACAATTAAAGCAATACATACTTACAAAACACTTACTTAAATGTGAGTACATTGTTGGCGCAGTTGGTTGGGGCGGCAGTCTCTTGAGCGGGACGTGCCGGGTTCAAACCCCGGCGCTGGCGATGTATTCCGCACTTTGCCATACAGGCTTTTAGCCTAGTGCAAGGTGTGCAGGAAAGTATTTGGGTTTGTGAATGCAAGCCCAAATCATTTTTATTAAAAAAAATGCGTGGGAATTTTATAAATGAATGACTTATGTTTTTCTTTCTAGTCTCAACCAGATTCAAGTATAATGAAACCGGAAATCATAAATGATACTGGTGACTACTGCTCAGTTAGTTTAAGGCAAACAACAATAAGAGATACTATTGGACTTCACTGCCAGAGATTACGTGAGGCTATCAAAACGTTCATAGCTATCTACTGCAAGTCTAATATTGTTGACTTTCAAATTGACGAGAGTCAATATACTTTGCCTGGGGAAAGTGAAAGTAAGTGTTTGCAACATCAGTGTTAGACTAGTCATTGATGGAGTGATTCCAAGCACCGATTCCGAGTGATTTGCTTGGAAACTATGATGTTTTCTAAGCTGGGAAAAAAATCCTAACCGAAAATCCTATAAAGAATCATTTGACGTACCTGTATCAACTTATCAGTTTGCTTTTTTAAATGGTAGATTTTAAACTTTGTTTGGCCTTATGTTATATTAAATACGTTCTTTCCAGAATCAACATGTCTTTCATCTGTCACTGAATCGGCTCTCTTCTACATTGAAGCTGTACACAGGCAGCCAGTGAATTGGAATCATGATGAATTCATTGTACACGCACAGATATTTCATGGAACCAGACCCCTGAAAGGATCTCGATCTACATTAACATTCCCATCAGATACTTCAGGGTTTTATCCCAGGATTATATTTGAATCTTGGTAAAATTTAGTTTTTAAATTCCGTATTAATGTACTAATGGACTTTCAATAAATTGTATGAAGTACGGTAAATTGTAATCACTTAATGCGGTGCATTTTTCAGGGTAAATCTTGACGAAATCAGCATAGCGAGTCTACCCAAAGAGGCTCGACTAGTATTGACATTAAGCGGTCGTACTTTAGCCACTCCAGATAATCAGAATACTTCATCATCTTCTGAAAAAGATAAAGCGGTTGAGGCTAGTCAAAAGGAATCGCCAGAAAAGCATGACGATGATGAGGAGAGTTCAAGCCAAGTTCATATTGAGCAGGAAGAGTTAGGATGGACATCTATACAACTATTTGATTTCAATGGGTTTGTATACTGCATAGTTACATATAATAATTACATATTATATTTTGCACAAGGACAGTTGATATTTGTAGGAAGGTGAACAGTTGTATTCTCTGTTCTTTAATGTTTAAATTGAATTTCCAGAATGCTAATATCCGGTAGTTACATTCTCTCCATCTGGCCAATGTGCGCTGACAAGAGGTTGGGTCCTGCACCTGATCCTAAAGAACATCCACCGACTTCTCATCCTGCTATTCATATTGGTAAAATCTTATGTTTGTTTTTCAAAAAAGAATCTTGACTTTTGTATGTTAAAAAATCTTAATATGTATTACATACTTTCCTTCGAACTTTGCAGTGTGCAAGTTGAAGCAACTGACTCTACCATATATTCAGTGAATATGATTTATTTTAGAAATCCCCTCTTACTGTAGTGGTGGTGTCTACTGGAAGGAAGACACTGAGACTGAACTCTACTCTTCACGTCATTCCTTCGATGCTTTGGACAAACACACACAGCAACAACTGATGCATCTCATTGATCAGGGACCATACCAGAAGATGCCTACTGAATGTAGAGAGGTGAATTCGCATTTCAGTTTAATCTTGTATTTTGCCCTCAATATGTTTTTGTAAATATGAAATGTAATTAATTTTCTATGCAGATTCTTTGGGAGAAACGTCATTATTTAGTGGCCATTCCGGGAGCACTGCCTTTAGTGCTGTTGGCTTCTATACACTGGGACGCTACTAGCAAAAGGCAACTCATGCATCTCTTGGATCAGTGGACAGCCCTCTCACCTCATGACGCTCTCCATCTGCTATTACCATGGTAACCATACACTCCATTAGTTTAACAATCTAATAGTCTTTTCTGCTTTGTGCAATTTTGATCTTTTATCGTTGTTTAATTTTGTTCAGCTTTCCCGACGAAGGTGTCCGAGAGCGCGCTGTTAATTGGCTGTGGAATTGTGATCTGGATCTTCTCACTGCCTTAATACCGCAACTGTGTTTAGGCCTACGTTATGAACATAGTATACCTTCACCTTTAGCTCGACTACTTCTTGCCAGAGCGATGCAGTCTCCTAGATTTGCTCATCGTCTTTACTGGCAGCTTGTGCATGATATTCCTGGAAATTCACCTCAGGTATGTCAGGTGTAATATATTACCATTCGGTTAGTAGTAACATTAGTCACATTAGTATACATTCACTTTGGTTTATAGAATTCCACTGAAGAATTCCTCGGCATATCTTTAAATGGAGAACCTACTTTAGCTGGCACTGAGCCAGATCCTAGTATTCTAGCAACATCAAGATGGATTAGAAGAAACCAACTGATCTTACGAGCGCTCTTGGGAATGGTCGGGGAGAATCTTGCAGAACGCCTGTTGAAACAGCAACTGCTTGTTAAGGTAAAGTTAACATATTGATCTTGATTCATTGATTTCAAATACACATTTGAAAACTAATTTCAAAGGCATAATTTTTATTAC
This sequence comes from Ceraclea dissimilis, assembly GCA_963576895.1. Lineage (NCBI taxonomy): Eukaryota > Metazoa > Arthropoda > Insecta > Trichoptera > Leptoceridae > Ceraclea > Ceraclea dissimilis. The sequence goes on from OY756360.1 coordinate 7,442,394, forward strand.
ATTGCTTCTAGGGTTTGACTGAAGTTGCTAGTTCAATTAAGAATTGCAAAGAGAGTGTTCGCAATAGAACTTTACTATCTGGAATGGAAAATTTAGCTCCTCTAATAAAGTCTCACAATATTTGCCTCCCATTGTCCATATCACAAGTGGTTCATGATATTGATGTCAAGTGAGTACAAACACAATATAAAATTGGTTTTATTTGATGATTCAGTGTATGGCTTGTGTATCGTTTATCTTTCTCATCTCATAAATTTGTTATTGTTTGTCCTACATTATGTATTTTATTTATTCCAGATCTTCTTCATACTTCCCATCAAATACACTCCCCTTGAAGATTAATTTCATCAGCAGTGACAATGCAGTGGTTCCAGCAATCTTCAAGGTTTGTTGTTTTTAATATTGTGGTTTATTCAAGTTTCTTTAGATACATACACATAAAGTACTATGTATTTATTTTCTCTACGAACACAGATTGGTGATGACTTGAGGCAAGATACGCTTGTGTTGCAAGTAATTAGAGTAATGGATCAGTTATGGCTCATGGAAGGATTGGATCTAAGGATGGTAACATTTGAAGCAGTACCAACACAACATCGGAAAGGTATGTATCGCAACTCATCAACAACTTAGAATTTCATATTAAATACAATGATTGAGAGTCTGGGAAATCTGTATACATTTACTTGCTATCTGCTTATATATTTGTTTTTGCATTCAAGGTATCATTGAAATGGTCTGCTCGGCTGAAACTCTTCGAGTTATTCAGGTGGAATGGGGCTTGACTGGATCCTTTAAAGACAAACCTATTGCTGAATGGTTAGCCAAACATAATCCATCTGAACTAGAATATGAGAGAGCTGTTACTAATTTCACTGGTAAGATTTCTGATACATAATGTTATTATAATATATTGTTCTCTTAAGTTTCGCAATTCGAAATCACAAATTGTATTTTCCAGCATCATGTGCGGGTTACAGTGTTGCAACATATCTCTTGGGAATTTGTGACAGGCACAATGATAATATTATGCTTAAAACATCGGGACACTTGTTCCATATTGATTTTGGAAAATTCTTGGGTGATGCACAGATGTTTGGCAACTTTAAAAGGTAATTATACATTAAATTATCATCAGAAAATGCTTAAATCGTTCTCAGCTACTATGTAATATTTCTTCTACTTGTATTCTTTCAGGGATAGGACACCCTTCGTTCTGACTCCCGACATGGCATACGTTATCAATGGTGGAGAGAGGCCTTCCCAAAGATTCCATCATTTTGTAGAACTGTGTTGTACGGCATTCAATATAGTCAGGAAACATCAGAACCTTATATTAAATCTCTTCTCACTGATGGCATCATCAGGCATTGCTGGTGTATCTGCTGCATCAGTGGGTTATGTAAGAGCTGCACTTCTACCAGGGCAGACCCCCCCTGAGGCAGCGGCTGCCTTTGCTAGACTCATTCACTCCGCTATCAAGTAAGTTAATACATAATTCATTCAATTCTAATACCTTGAGATTACTTTATGTGCATAAACTTAATTCAAACATCGTTATGTTTTTTTTAGATCGCGATTTACGCCGATTAATTTCTTCTTACACAATTTAGCACAACTCCGTGCAGGGGAACAATCTAGTTCATCTAGTGGCCTCCTATCCTTCATGCCAAAGACTTATACGTAAGTAAATATTCAGTCATTACATCGGAGAGAATTACAAATCCAAATTGTTCTCCTCCTCATGAAATCGTTTAAGAATTCTATGCAGTGACAAGTTATATTACTAATTTGATTGTTTAATCTGCTTAGAATGACTCAGGAAGGGAGACTGACCAATGTTGAGGTGTTAGGATATGAGAAGAGATATGACCCGGAGAAATACTACGTATACACTCTACGGATATACAGAGAAGGACAGGCCACACCATTTGTCTTATACAGAAGCTACAAACATTTCACAGAGTTGTATCAGAAGATTTGCCTTCATTTTCCACTTGCCAAAGTCCACAGGTGAGAATTCATAATTACATTTAATTAATGATTATAAATGTTCTCAAGGGAGTACAGAGTAAATATTATCCGTTTGATTAGGATCTTAAGATTCATCTCAAATACAAATACATGAATACATGGTTGGCGCAGTTGGTTGAGGCGGCAGTCTCTCGAGCGGGAGGTGCCAGGTTCAAACCCCGGCGCTGGCGATGTATTCCACACTTTGCGATACAGGCTTTTAGCCTAGTGCAAGGTGTGCAGGAAAGTATTTGGGTTTGTATATGCAAGCCCAGATCCTTTTTAAAAAAAAAAAATGAAATAGTCACTGGATTATTTTACTTTTGAAACAGTTATTTTTTACATGTCTTGGGTTGCTTGTATTCAATATTTCAATTTGTTTCAATTAACAAAGTTTTTGTTTTTTGTGTTAGTTTAATTAAAAACCCATCTAGGTCTCTGAATGTTGCTTTTATTATAAACTTACGTACATATAAATAAATGCTTTCACTTAATAATGTTGTTCGATAAAATCTAATTAATATTGCGAAATATTGTTTTAATATTAATTTGTAATTGTGTCCTGACTTTCGTAATACATTTATTATTAAACTGGTGATATTTATGTTGTCTTAAAATATGATCATTTGCAAATTTAAAGTGAATTGCTGATTCTCATTTTAAGAGTACAAAATCCTAAAGACATCATAACAGCAATGTTGACAGCACAATAATCATTTCAATTATTTTGCTTCATTATATTTCTGAACTATTTGCATTTGGTTTGAAGCGAGATGTTGAATCTCTGTCTAGATTCATCATACTTCGCAGATTATTTTGTTGAGGTCGAGCAGTCTGCAATTCCCTATGTAAATTTTCTCTATGCATAGCTACTTGGTCCCAAGAACTTTGGAATCTTGCATTGGGGGACGAGTTATCTGTAGGTGAGTTTGACTGATGTGCAGCTAATGGATTAGCCAAAGCATTTCTTGATTTGGGAGGATTGTGTTTAATATTGGAGTCTTCCGAAGCATAGGATGATTGTGTCCTGATTGTTTCTGCTCGTGTTGATGCTACTGCTGCCTCGTCTATTGTAACACTGGCTACTTGTGTTGTGTCATTCTTGCTCCTCTTTTCTTTCTTTTTTTCCTTGTCTTTGTTTGATTTACTTTTTTCTTCAACAGTTTCGCCCATTTTTATTTTCTTTTTATCTTTTCTTTTTTTATCTTCTTTATTCTTATCCTTAGGTTTTTCATTCTTCTTGTCTTTACCCTTATTGCCTTCAGATTTTTTACTTTCTTTAGTTGATTTGGATGTACTGTTGGGTGTCCCAGTTTTATCTGCTGTAAGTTTAACATTTGGAACTTGTGCATTGCTTATACCGGGTTGAGAGGATTCATTTTTACCTGTTGCTTTCGGTAATTCCTTTTTGATTCTAGGTTGACTTGTATTGGTTGCGGTTGATGAGTAATTACCGTAGGATCCTGAAAAATAACATACAAATATTAAATTAGTTATAATGTTTTGAAAGCGGTTCGTGTTAAGTAATGAAATCCACAATTTGATTTAGTGACATGGTTGATTTATTTATTTTATCTAAAACGTAGTGAAGACAAACCTTCTTCTTGTCTGCTGTATCCTGGTGAGAAGACACTGTCATTAGAGAAAGGTCTGTAGGTAGCTGGTTGAGTATTGGCGACCATTGATTCCTCTACTGAGCCGATCCCAAATGTCATACTGGCTCGAAACCTTTTAAAGATACCCATTGCTCTTGGATTGTAAACCAATTACCTACTTGTTGCTTGAATCTTCAACAAATAATTATTTCTAAATATTGACGTTTACATTGTATTAGAGGTAGAGTAATATCGCCAAGACTGAAACGTAGAAATGCTTTATTAGACTATTTCCTAGGGCCAGTCACCCAATGCCAACTGCCAGATATTGATTCAATCTGAGAATTTTCTTTAGCAGTTGTAGTATACTCTTATATTATGATTTAATTTACAATTAACATACTCGTTAAATATTTTTAATCTGTTGTTGCCGCGACACTTTTATCTTGAATATTGATATGGCTTGATCTATTGAATAATCATTGTTGTGTGTATTCCACGTTGACTAAATATTAATGATTAATCTTCACTGAAATTCAGCACTACTTTAGTTTTGGAAATGTTGGTTATTTGTTAGGAATATGTATTATGCTTTTGTCCAATAGTCAGGAGCTCTTACAAATTGTTAATAATATTTATGTGTGTATTTATGTTTCTACAAACATATACTTTGTTGCTTTTACATTTCAAATACAATATCTAATATGGTTGAAAATTTTATGTCTACTGTATAAAGTTTCTAATAAACAAGGAATCAAATTCTTACATTTTTCCGTTAGCATTCACAAGAGATTAGTACACAGCATAAGTTCACAGACATTCCATTAAATCCATGAAATTCGCATTCAGCACTGTCCAGTACAACGACTAATAACAAGAACTAAAGAGTACAATGTTGATATGTTATCTATGTGTGCCTGTACTATAAATTGATTGTGATAAATGTTGTCTATCTGTTTTTATTATCTGATACATAATTTGAAGATAACACAACATACATACCGTGGCTTAGTCATTGTTCTATAAATTCATTGTATTGGATTAACAATGCTATTTCACTTATCACAGTATGACACATTTGAATCCTTCTTAGTAATAAAAAAATAAGTAAATATTGGTTAAGTCAGGTGAGGTCAAGTTGACTGAAAGATCATCCTTTGGTGCATCTCATTGTTATTTTATGTCAAACATTAGAAATATGTTCTGAGTGATAGTAGCTCCTCTTTATTAGAAGAATATTTGTTTTAGTTTGCCAGTTGGTCTTGGAATGGGTCGCTCCAACACAAAACAAGCGGCTGAAAGAAGATTCAACGACGTCCAAGAGTTTCTGCGCTCCCTCTTCAGCTTGGCTGATGAGATTGCTCATCATGATTTAGTCTATACGTTTTTCCATCCGATGTTGAGGGACCAGCAGGATGTAGGACCCCAGAGAGTAAAACATAAAAGTAATTATCACAAAACATACTTACTATATATATGTATGTAAGCCTACTGCAATGTCTCTAAAATGAGAATTCTTTTTACTCTATTAATCATACATAGTACCAGCACTTACTGGAATGTGGCAATTAATGAATAGTTTACACATTTAATAATACATAGATAAGATATTAATCGGAATGTGAAATATTTGCATAATATTTCTAGATAAGTTAGGATATAAGAACTGTGTTCACGGAAAAAAGGTGTGACGAAAACTTCATACTTAGTTATACAATCTTTGGGAGCTTACTTTAGATCCTATCTTCAAATCTTGCTGTTTAGTCCCCAATCACTCCTTTTAAAATAAATGTTATAATTTCCAGGTGACATTCAACGCAACATGAGTGACAATGAGGTGGGAGCCCTGAAGATTACGATACAATATTCAGCTGGAGTGCTCTCTGTTCTTATCCTTCATGCTCAGTCCCTCCCCATGATAATGCAAGGAGTGCCACCCTCTCCATATGTTAAGGTATGAGTAAATACACATGTATAATGCAATGATGGTGAGCCTATTACAACTTAAAATCATTTTGGGTGACACGAATCGACAGTGACGAGAAATTGCATATTACCACAGAACAGTTAAAATAAAAATTGGAACTCGAATACAAATTACCGTCTTGTGACTTTTTGTACCTATGGTGTCAGTCTGTCTTAGTCATCTTTACCAGATAGGTTAGTATTGAAATAAACAGCGTTCATCAATTAGTCCAATAAGGTGCTCTTTACTAGTTTGCCGTAACAATTATCAAAATTTATGTTGCTTAAAACATTTCACATCTTATCCAGGTGTTAATTATGTAGTTTTGTATTCTGTCTGTGGCACACTAGTGTAGAGGTAGAAGGCATTGATATGGATGTAGTGTAATATGTATTTGTATTTTAATATTCCAGGTATATTTGGTACCAGATCCCTCCAAAGAGACAAAAAGAAAGACAAGGGTCCTCAAGAAAAATTGTCACCCGTCCTTTATGGAAATGGTTTGTAGATAATATTTAGTATGTATTTTCCAATATTAATGCAGAGTTATTTTACTAAATTCTTTTTCTGTACATTTAGCTGGAATATCGCCTGCCACTGGAAGTCATTAGAGGAAGAAGTCTTCAGGCAACCGTTTGGCATCACGACCCATTGCAAGAGAATCAGTTCTTAGGAGGAGTTCAACTTCCTTTACATTCTTTGGATCTCACTAGAGAGACGACTCAATGGTATCCATTGCAATACATTCCCAGATGATTTTTCAAGTACTTTGCTTACGCAGATCATGGTTAACATGACACTACACTACTCAAATCTCACACTATTTTTGAATTTGAAAAATTCAAACATTTTTTTTTCATTAATTTCTATGAAATTTGTTCATAAATCAATCGAGTATTTTTTGTTCTCTTTTTTACGAGAATGTATTTTTAATAATCATAAAATCAACTTTTTTACGACTATACACACATTAGTTTTTATTTTATAGGGAAGAATATACAGACATAATTGTAATTCAATATTCTTTGCATGTTTTTATTAAATGCTATATTACTACCTTCAATAATTATGTTTCTATTTACTATTATTAAATTATTTATGCAATTACGAAGAAAAAAAATTACCTAACCAAAACTAATTCTTGTCAAGAAAAAAAAAATTATTATTTAGTAGATTGAATTTAATTTTGTTACCCCATATTATATTGTATCTGCATGAATGTAAAATTTCTTTACAACGTGGAGAGGTACGCATATGTATTGATAGTCAGAATGCTTTTGTATGAAATGAATTTATAACAAATGTGAAACTTTTGCAATGAAGTTGAGTGACTGACTAAACATATTATATATTTTTATTGACTATTTTATATGACACTACTATGAATAAACTAAATAACGTAAGTGGATGCATAACCAATCAACGTAATTAATTCTTATGAAGTCATGATTTGTAGATAGGTATTATTTAAAACATATTTTACTACTAAATATAAATTTATGTTTACTTATTATGAATTAAGTTTATTTCATTGAGACATTACTATGTAACTGCATGAAGGGATTGATATTTAACAGAAATTTATTTAAATTATGTGTGTCTGGGTGTATTTTTAATAGATTTACATATTTAATAAGATCACGGTAAAAATTATATTTATTTGTTAAAGTATTTTAAGTTAGTCCATCATTACAGAATAAAAAATTTGACTGACATCAATCACTCTATGAAATTGCAAGCAAACATTTTGATGTTGGTAAAATTTTGCATTCTCTGCATAGTATTTATGCAGATTTTTATGAAATTCAATTGAATTATGTTTTGTAATTATTATGTTTTACTAGTTTTTCCTAACTTCTTTTGATTACTTACTTTCCGTGTCCGGAACACCATCAAATTTGAAACCCCCAATATTCAGCCACCCGGATAGCCCTGGCATTCGCCAGTAGCGCATCCTCGGGCGTGCAATGTGCATGTCGCACCTATTTGGGGACATGAAAACAGGTGACTGTGGTCCTGTTTGGCACCACACTCACAGGTGTCTTCCTCTCTGTAACCCCATTTTTTGAAGTTGCTGCAACAATGGGATACATCTGTTCTCAGTCTATTGAGTGACCTCCATGTTGGGTTCTTTTGATAATTTGAATTATAATATCGTTTGATGAATTTTTTAAATAAATTTTCTATAAACCACTAGTAAGAATGTATAAGTATTTATTTTTATCTAAGCATATAAATGTAACATATGATGTATTCTATTGTGTGTACACCTTGCGTATTACTATAAAAAGACAGTAGTACGTGGTTGGCGCAGTTGGTTAGAGTGCAGGTTTCACAAGCAGAGCTGCTGGGTTCGTATGCCGGCGCTGACAATGTACTATGTATATATGTATTCTGCACTTTATAATAAAAGAATTAAGTTTAATTTAAAGGAAAGTGTTTGGGTTTGTAGGTGTTTAAAAAATAAATAAATGGGTAAAAATATGTATGCTATGCATTTCATAAAATAAGGTGCAGATCTAAATTAATCAATTAGTGATTATATTACATACTACTTCTATTTATATGTGCTATGTTATGTATTATATTCCGTACTATAGCCCTGCCCTGTCCGGAAGAACTGTTATTCTTATTAATTCCTCCATAAGCAGAGCAATAAAACTGCTTAATCAGGTTGCGTCGTTCACCAATACATCTAAAATAATAAAATAAAATAAAAAAATCTTTATTGAAAAGAAAACATATCTTCCAAATGGCGGGTTTATTGCCGTAGGCAATATCTGCCAACCAACCACTTGTGACATTAATTTGATGTACACATTACATACAGGTGTATGAAAAATAAGAAAAATATAAATAAATATGAAAATAATAATAACATCTAATGGTTATTATAATGAATTTGTCTCCACTGTACACATACTAGTGGTGGGTGTTTACGCTAACTAAAGATAAGTTTAACAGATGCTAATGTTAACATCGATTAATAGTTATCGTTAGCTGCTAACGTTAAAATGGACGTCTCGATGCTGCTCAATCCTGGAAGATTCCCCGTTAATGTCCCGCGCGTAATGCTAACGAATCTTCCAATGTCATTTGTCACCAGTGAACCGACGCTACTGTTAACCAATGATATCCTGAGATTAATAGCAGTACAGTTGCAGTATTGTTGATAGGCTAATACGCGCGGGAATTTAACTTAGTTTTCTTCTCGTGCGTTTGCTTGGAATATTTACATACTCACTCTGGTATTGGCGTGGATGAACGTTAGCAGACAATATACTTTTATGTCAAGAGTATTGACATGTTAAACAAGAAGAACTGTTGAAGATTAACTGTTGACCATTATTGACACAGCTCTTAACACATAATGGGTTATCAAGATTCATGAAAAGCTTGTAATATTGAAGTGATTTTGTTATTTTATAACATATTATTGTTATTATGGAGTGACCCACGTCCCACATATTGTGTGCTATTTATGTAAGACTTCATGGTTATATTCTTGTTATTCTATTGATTGTATGTATTGTATTGTTAGGACATGCTTGTGATTGCTGTGAATGGGGAAAGAATTGACCTTCTGTTACTTCACCGATATAGAGTAAAATGAAATGAATATTGTCTCATACTTACATACCTCTCTTTAGTTCAAGAGGGACATTATACATGATCCTATTAATTATATAAATATGTAACTAGTTATGAAATGACAATATTAAATGTATGTATATTGCCCACAGGAGAGACACTAGTACTAATTATGTATTGTATAATTAAAAAGGTGGACGCATGCACCACCATTGCATGTATTACCGTATCTTACAGTTGTATCTTGTATTTGTATCTCTAAATATCTGTAAAAATGTAATTAAGTCATATTATTGCAATAATGTGAACTTATCTTTACCGACTAAACAAAATGTAATGTGTGTTTAGATAAAATCATATCCTTAATAACATGTGGAAGACTAATATTACGTATACTTTATCACAAGTAGATTTTTGCACAAAGCACGATTTCATTAACTGTTTTTTAATGAAATATTCTTATATAAAACATATAACCTTTTATTATTTTTAATGTTTGTATTTTTATAAATTTTTATCCCCATTAGGTCTAGATAAGTTACAAGTGGTGATACGCTATCAAATAGCTTCCTATTTTCTTTCCTTGCATTTTGCAATGTTGTGCACTGGCTTCTTATTCTGTGTATTGTGTATCTTGTTTAATTTGTTCAGTAGTTTAGTGGAGCAACAGGCAATGGGATCAATGTGTTAGGAATGAAAACTCAATAAAGCCACTCTTGAGTATTGTAAGTGTGTTACTTCTCTGTGTCCTTATCGGAACATTGAAAAACAAAATAGTAGTACGACTTTAGCACATGGATGCCCAATCCCACCAACTTTAACCTAGGAAGGAGAGCCCTAAGAAATTTCTATACAAAAACAGAAATAATATTATATTTATTTAGTAATGTAGGGCCCCAGCAGCAATAAATCCATATGAAATGCAACATGAAACTCACCTAACATTAGGTGCCCAAATATCTCCGCCCAGAGTAGGTGAGTTTCATGTTGCATTTCATATGGTCTGGTGGTGCTGAGGCCCTTCATTACTAAATAAATAGAATATTATCTCTGTTTTTGTACGGAAATTTCTTAGGACTCTCCTTCCAAGGTTAAAGTTGGTGGGATTGGGCAGGAGTCTTTTAGTTATTCACAGTATGTGATTATTTGTGGATTATGTTAATAAACTTAATGTTGTCCCAGCCAAGTATGTTAGACATGTTGAATACAATTATATAGGAGAAGGGTATTAGATGTTTAATTGAAATTAGGGACATATTATTGTGGAAAAGGGGAATTATTAAAATGGTTTTATATTTGGTGTGGACAGCTTCTAATAATTTATTGTTTTCTGTTTTTCCTCTTCCTATTATCAAACAAAACTAATTTAAATTAAATTATGTAATATTGTATTCAGTTTATGAAAGAATTGTGGCTACTGAGATGAATGAAAGCTGGACACTTTTCAGGTACATATTGAAATATAATCTGGGCTTTATAATCCGTATCATATACATATTGTACTGTGGCTAGAAGCATAATGTTATACATATTATGTATGTACACAGTTCACACTAATATTGGAACTCAGATGTTTTGCTTGGAAGATCACACCCTATGTTCTCCTTTAAGACTACTCAGATAGAGTAAGTACATTATATTTTATTAAACATCCTTACATTTAAGTGCATATTAAGCCGTATGGAATAACACAGCTATAACTAACGATGTGCCGAATATCCATATCCGTATCCGCAGACATCCGAGGCAGGAGAAAGATCTTGCACCACGGTGGGGTATTTACTGTCTTACCTTGCAAAGTATCATAGTTCACAATGTTTTTGTCCAGCTATTGGATAAGAGAAACTGGTCGATTCACTACTGGTATTTTTACATATTTTCATGAAAATGATTGCTAATTATGTATACAATGTTTAGATTGTACAGGATCCCGCAGTCATGAGAATTATCAATAGGCATCTCATTATTATTTTATATATTAGATAGGCTCTTCTCATTATGTTTGTATGTATTATATTTATATTAGTAGCAGCAATATTAATGAGATTAAGTTTTTTTATTATTTTAAGATTACTACTTTATTTACAATTTTACCAGAATATCTATCTATCTATCTATCTATACCCTCACGCCACATCCCTTGCAGGGTAGGCAGAGAGGACAGAGCGCCAGACAGCCCTATCCTTACACACACTCCTAGCTTCCGTCACATTCATGCAATTAGTCATACACGCTCTCCGATTCCTTTTACTCAAAACGCGTCCATCCTTGAGGATCTGGTCGACATGATCGGACCAGGTCAGTCTCGGACGGCCGCGCTTTCTCACCCCTCTTCGCTCATTCAGATATATCTTTTTTGTCATCCTGTCATCATTCATTCTCTCAACATGCCCAAACCATCTTAGTTTGTTTACTTTCATTCTTGTCACTACACCAGTCTTGCAGTCACTCATTTCCCTAATATACCAGAATATACTTATTGTATTATTTATAATATACAACATTATGTTATTTTTACAATGAATGTGTAAAATGCATCACATAATAAAGCTTCTAATCTTAAATGTGTATTGTCTTTCTTTTGCTTTCCCCTCAATCCATCTGTTTATGTACTTCTATGACTTTTATGACTAGCAGTTTATAATAACTAATGTTGTTATCAATTCTTGAACCTACCTTTGTCATTTCCACTATTTCACGACACTCGAAATGTATATCCAAAATAATATTACATTGAAACCACAGAACACATAGTATTTATACTCTTACATTGCATTAATATATGGAGTCGTAATTATTGACAATAGTAAGTAATGTAGTTGCAAATATATACTTTTTTTTTATGAAAGAATCTGGGCTTGCATACATAAACCCAAATACTTTCCTGCACACGTTGCACTAGGCTAAAAGCCGGTATCGCAAAATGTAGAATACATCGCCAATGCTGGGGTTTGAACCTGGCGCCTCCCGCTCGAGAGACTACCGCGCCAACTATGTATCCATGTACTTTTGAATCTAAAGAAAACTTACAGGTATGATTTCTTCTGGATACGAGGGATGAGCCTTAATTTTGTGACTGGATGGCCTGAGGGTGTCATGACATATTAGGTATTCCTGTTAGCTTAACATATGCGATAAACTACCTACTCAAAGTAATCAGTAGGATGTATGTAACTATTTTCTGCCATTTATGCACTTCTATCCTGGCAACACTTACTTGAAAATGGCGGGAATTTTATCACAGAGTTTGGCGGGAGAGATAAATAAAGTAGAAATCAACTTATTAATGCATTCAATAACAGCTCTCATTAGTAAACTGTAGGTATTTAAGTTTCTTGTTTTTTTGAGTGACAGCAGTTGCTATCTCCTCACTTCTGTACAATATTTTTATATTTTATAATATCAATACCTACTTTATTATATAAACGATCGTGTAGCTGTAACTGGTTAATATTGTCATTTTAGTGAGAGTAAGTTCATTTAACCAGTCGAGGTCATTAGTTCCTTTTTTACATAATGATTTATTCTGTTTAGTATTCTGTTTGCAATTGCGCGAGTGGTTTTGTTTTAAGGTGATCCACAATAATATATTACGGAATATATACCTACGATATACTCGTATCGTTGCATACATTCTGCCATGAAATAAAAGTTTACTAAATACGTCGTATTTTGATGTAAGTAAACTATTTTCTATTGTAATAACTTATTTTCGAGTGCAAGTATTATAACTAATTGGCAGTGGCGGATCCAGGATTCAATTTTGGGGGGGGCTAAATGTCGTCACATAGTAAAAAGTACTGTCACTTAACGTTTTGGGGGGGGCTAAGGGGCTGAAACCCCTAGATTTGTTGTATATAAAGTACTGTCACTCATGGTTTTGGGGGGAGCTTCAGCCCCCTAGCCCACCCCCTGGATCCGCTAGTGCTAATTGGTATAAATGGTAATGATTATATTTTATAACTACTTAGTTGATAAGACCTACTGTGAAAAAAAACGGAGTAAACCTCCGTTTTTTTTTTAAAAAACCCGTTGTAAATAAGTGAACGAAAATCTGTAAAAATATTTCAGTTATTTTGTGTCGAGCTACCGCCATATGTTTTGAATCGCAGACATACGAGTATACTAGTTTTGAAAGTTCCATTACAAAAAACATGCTTGTTTATAATAATTTCAAAAAGGGCTGCACTGTGACATAATAATTAGTCTACGGTTTTCTTAGTCCTGTCTGCGGGGAAAATCCTTCACTTTATTTAAAATAAATTATAGTTTACTCAATAAAATTACAGTTTATAGTAGGTACCTATGGGATATTGCATGTACTATTTAGGTACCTATATTCTTATATATCATAAGCATACAATACCTAACTATGCACAATTGATTGAGGTACTATAAATAACCTATCTACAATAATGTAAAAGAGAGAGATTAGACCGCTGATAACGTAAATTAAATGTTAATATAACATGACATATGGTTTTATTTTATCAATACCAATGACAATTATTAATAATAGGTATAAGTAATAACATGCATAATTAGTTTTATATCAGATACATATTTTAATCCCAGAACTTTCGAAATTACAGGAAATTGTTACTCCTGAAGTATTTCGTAAATATATGTACCTACCTACCTGTCTCATTTATTGGTAGGTATTGGGGTATCCGGAACCGGCGTGTTTTTACAGAACCGGGATTTCGGTACCGGCCTTCAACGGAACCGGGAAATCCCGGTTCTTTCGGTACTAGGATACCAGCCTATGAAGGGAGTAGAAAGTGGTGCTACCGAATAATTAAAATGATTTTTAGGTACTGCAATGTGAATTTTTGTCTTAACTGGTTTGGGATTGGTGCGTCCACCCTACTATAAAAACTAACCGATATGATCATAATCATAAATAAACACCTTACCAAAAAGATTACGTATAAAAAAATAAGACTTACTTTTGAGATGTCAGAATTTTGTAGTTTTCGATGACAAAACAACTGACCCTTTCCCCTACTAACCGCATCACACCACGTCTGCAGAGCCCGCAGTCTGCACACGCCATATAAACCAAATTTTACGTTTTAAAGTCGAGTCCCGAAAGTACCGAAAGAACCGGGACACGAATTTTAAATCCCGGTTATTTGTAACCTCAAAAGAACCGGGAATTCCCGGTTCTTTCGGGACCGGGATTTCCCGGTTCTGAATACTAGTAGGTATCCATAAAATATCTTAATTTATTCGTCTCTATAAAAGTAGGTCGAATCCGCAAATCGCCCACAAATTTACTTTTAAGGATCAAAACCACTCTTGTTGACACTGCTGTCGAAACATACAAGATATTAAAATCTTTCACCAGATTATCCAGGTCATGGTTGAAACACCGTACGTAATAATTATGTAATCCTTAACAATCACGCATTATACCACCCATCATACCACGATTATATATAACTATATATCCACAACTAAAAGAAAAACAGAATGATAAATTGAGAGAGAAATGAAGGTACCTACCATTCGTATTGTGTAAGTGCTAAGTAAATACCTATACAGCTTTTATCACTCATCATCAGTATACAATACAAGGATTTTGTGAAGACACTTTAATAAATTCCCTTTAGATAATTCTTCTTCTTCTTCATTAGCCTTCTTCCCTCCACCGCTGGATATAGGCCTCTTCCAACTGTTTCCACTCGTCTCTGCTAATAATAAAATAATTACACATTTATTTTTATATTTTTGTTTCTGTTCCAGACATACTCGTATGTATGATAAACTTCAAATTTTGAAGACAGTTCACAATAACTATTAGCCATGAGCTGGATAGAGGACGCTGGAGAAGAGTTTGAAGGATTGGACATGACGGCTCTCATGATGGATGAAGCATATTTGAGGCTGATGACTGATACCAATGCCTGGCTTTACACGTTGTCTAAAGATTGCTATAAGGTACCTGACTTCTACTTTATAATGACCGTAATTAATTTTGACTGCGGCGCTAAATCATCGTCGTTTTTCTGTAACCATTGATTTTTTTAAATTTTACAAACAGTATACTACTAGATTTACATCACGCCTTTTTTTATGTACCTACTTTAGGTATGATAATGTCTTATAGAAAAAATCAGCCCCTCAGTTGAGGACGAGAATCAATTGACCAGATCAAGTAAACATTTTCACTTGCGCCCTGCCTACTACAGCTTCCCTACCATAAATTCACCTCCAGCTACGGCCCTGGTTCAGTTTAAGAACACTTTCTGATATAATGGGAGGTCGACATTACCTCGGAGCTATTTTTTTGTTTATTTTTCAGTGTCCATACAGAAGAAGTATTAAGGTGCCCGCTCTAGATAATACCAAACTAAAGTTAAACATAGCGCACCCACAATTTTTAAGAATAACAAATGGGGATTTGGGTCCCACATATCCTGCAGAGGAGTTTGAGTAAGTGTCATCTGCAATCTGTACAATCTTATATTCACAAATTCAATTCATTCTATTCCCTTTTAGTTATTATGTAAATAATTAAGATTTCTGTATAATTTATGTAGCACGAGCATATAAGCGTTTTGCTTTCATTCTTTGCTTTCATTCTTTCAGAGATGTCTTATGTGACTTCAGTCCAGAAATGGGAGAGTTTGGAGTCTACGATTTGAATATTTTTAATCAAACTTGCAATTTCTCTGTCGCAAAGGATCCTGTAAATATTTACTTACGTGAGTAATTATAATAAGAATCTATAACGTCTGAATTTAAGACGATAGATGAACTACCTCTAGCAGGTACCTAGTAGTCCAAGAGCCCGCTGCTTAATTTATGACGTATCTGTTTTTTGATCGAAATGTGGTATAAACGATATCTTACCAATAGGGTATTACATCGCACTAGGGTTGCCTATCAAAATCTTGCCGCAACCCCCCCTGCCCCCCCCGAAAAGGTCCCTCTTCGCGGTTTTTCGCATTTTATAGGAATATGGTAAGAGATAGGAGAAAGTAGTCAATGACAAAAATAATCCTTGCTAAATTCTCTACAAAAAATATTAAGTCATTTTTTTCGTAGAACTAGCAGTTTACCCGCAATGGCCGGTCCAAAACCGAAATTCATTTACAATACAAAAAAAAATGTTTTTAAACTAAATTGGTTGAAAATTTATAAGAGCTACAGGAAAATAGTCGGAGAACGAATTAATTACCATAGTCTTAGCTACAAAACGAGCTATAACTTATGTTCATACATCTAATAATTTCGGAGTTATTACAATAAAACTCAGTGAAAAAAATTCTTAAAATTCAGTTTTTCATAAAATAACCAGTGATATAGCGCCGCAGGCCAAAATTTTTTTCCATAAAATGTTAGTAATAATGGGTGGAAAAATGTGAAAGAAAAAAATCAAACTTTTTTTTTTATTTTTTCAAAAAATATCCTGTTTTTTGACCGGCTATTACGGGTAAACTACTAGTCCTATGAAAAAATTGACTTAACGTCTTATGTAGAGAATTTAGCAAGGATTATTTTTGTCATTGACTACTTTCTCCTATCTCTTACCATATTCCTATAAAATGCGAAAAACCGCGAAGAGGGACCTTTTCGGGGGGGGCAGGGGGGTTGCGGCAAGATTTTGATAGGCAACCCTAGTGCGATGTAATACCCTATTGGTAAGCTATCGTTTATACCACATTTCGATCAAAAAACAGATACGTCATAAATTAAGCAGCGGGCTCTCGGACTATAGGTGCATACGTATGTATCCCGGACCTAGAAACAATCTATATTTCATCGTTTGAACATCTTGCTCGGATTAATATTGTCAGTTAATCGAATGATACGACAGAATAATAATATAATCATATGACATTAGATGGATAAAATACTGTGTACATACTGTCATAAAATCACATTATAGTATAAGTAGGCATGTATCTATTATGATACGCAACTATATACCATC
This sequence comes from Ceraclea dissimilis, assembly GCA_963576895.1. Taxonomy (NCBI): domain Eukaryota; kingdom Metazoa; phylum Arthropoda; class Insecta; order Trichoptera; family Leptoceridae; genus Ceraclea; species Ceraclea dissimilis. The sequence continues at coordinate 7,459,501 of OY756360.1, forward strand.
GGAGTTTAACATATTATTGTGTTTAATGATATAATAGGTATAATTGCAGCAATTTATTTGGAGCGAAATCAAACAATATGTTTACATACATACCAACCTAATCGTTTGTCTACTATTAGACTTATTGAACACATATATGGAATGCAATACCAAGATATATTCCCTTTTCCTAGTTAGATATTGTTATCACTCATCGTATCAGTTATGTAAGCATCTATTTCCCAGACTTGTTTTATTTATGTCGCTGTATTATTTATATACCTCGGTGCTATTCGTAATCGGTGGTAGGGCAGGGGAGATAATAAATGTTATATAAGAGCAAGAACTTAAAAAGTCACCTCTAAAAATAAGTTATTTAAATTTAGGTATAATATGTATGTATTACGTATTACTTTTACAGCCTTACTTATCATTATCATGGCGTTATTAGGTGTAATGGTCCTTTGTTTCATTGGACGATTTATAATTGAAAAAATTACCAAGAAAAGAGATTGTAATGAAATGGAAAGTAAAAGTAAAGGTCACACGAGGAAGAGACTCAAGTCACTGGATACATTTCGAGGGTGAGAAGATAATACTTATAACTTATAACCCTTATAATACTACGGCCTTACGTTTATTGAGATCAAAGTTCTAAGTTGAAAACAATCTTTTAGGTTTAGTATAGTGCTGATGATATTTGTGAATGATGGAGCAGGGGGATATTGGTGGTTGGAGCATGCAACTTGGAATGGACTGACTGTTGCTGATTTAGTTTTCCCATTTTTCTTGTGGGTAATGGGCGTCTGTATACCCATCTCAGTGAAATCTATTGTTTCAAAACATACACCAAAGTACGTTGCTCTGCTGCAGATATTCAAGGTGATTAATGCATCGTTTAAGAAATAACGATCTGGTTTGCTTTGATTTGAATAATCAGCTGTGTAAAATAAACATTATCAAATGTAATACATATTATGTGTAATGTTACAGAGGTCCTGTACTTTGTTCCTGATTGGTCTTGCTCTGGGTTCTATTACAGATATAAACAGGCTCAGGATATTTGGAGTGCTACAGAGGTTCGGAGTATCTTATTTCATCGTTGCATCTCTTGTCTTAATTTTGACAAGGAGGAATGGTAGTGATATAGGAGTTAGTATTACTTTTTATAAATTATATAGTACACTAGCAGAAATTGCAGTATCAAAATATAAGCAATGTTTTCAAATCAATAGATGATTCTCTAAGAACTTGTGCTTTGTGTTTTCAGGGCAGATTTCGTAAAATGTTTAAAGATATTACGGACCTTGGAGTCGAGTGGATAATCATGATGATACTAATCGTTGCACATCTCCTAATTGTCTTCTTGATTCCAGCACCTGGATGTCCGACGTAAGGCCAAGTTTTTTTTTTATTTTCTTTCGGCAAGGCACAGTAAGGCCAAGTTTGTTACTAATCAATTTTGCCTGACTTTTTTATTATGTATGTGTTGACATGTTTTTCGATTTAATTTTAGAGGATACTTGGGTCCAGGCGGCATGCACGAGAACTGGTCTTACGAAAATTGTACCGGCGGTGTAACAAAGCACGTAGATTTGCTTATTTTAGGGGATGGACACATTTACCAGAAACCAACCGCAAACCTGGTTTATGATTCTGGGTCATTTGATCCTGAAGGTATATTTGGTAAGAATAATAATCTTATATATTAATCTACCATGTAGGTAGTTTTATTAATATAATAATTATTGTAAAAAAGTCTTTATTGGTCTAATTAGAACGCGTTTTTTGTATAACATCTTTGTACAAGCTGAACACTTACATATTATTTCATACAATTTATTCACAGTATAACCTTTTATTTGTAGGTTGCATTCTTTCAATCGTTCACGTGTTTTTCGGAGTACAGGCTGGATACACATTATTACATCATGTGGAATGGAAACCTGTGGTCACTAGGTGGTTAAGTTGGGCTGTAATGACTGGAATTATTGGTGGAGTTTTATGTGGATTTTCAAAAGAAGATGGAATCATCCCTGTTAATAAAAATTTATGGTAAAGAACCAAAAATCATTCAAGGTTTTATAGAATGTAGGAAATATCCGTGAAATAGCATACAGTTTATGTATAATTTCAGATTACTGTAAAATTACTCTAGATTTTTCTGTTTTTTTTTTGTACTTATATTAAGGCCCGAGCGCTCCGGCATACCCGTCACAAACCATACATCTCAACAACCTGGTTTCCACCTGCCTCGCAGGCAGTGGACCGCACTCAATAGGCTAAGGACGGGTCATGGCTGCTGCGGTGACATGCTCCACAAGTGGGAATGAGGGATGATCCACAGTGCGACTGTGGACACCCGAAGCAAACCATGCAGCACATCTTGCGTGATTGCCCCATACGTGCTTACCCCGGTACCATTGACAGTGCTGCCAGCCTGTCCCCTGAATTCCTCCAGTGGCTGGAGGCGCTGGATGTCAGACTTTAACGATGTGACAATACTTCGAAGTTGCCAAACGATAAATAAATAAATATGTTAGTAATCGATAGCAAACAAATGTTGTATTTTTTCAGGTCTCTGTCATTCGTGTTGGTAACAACAAGTTTCTCCTTCATTGTCCTCTCCATGTTTTATCTTCTGATTGACATCCTGAAGGTTTGGGATGGTTCCCCATTCGTCCAGCCCGGAATGAATCCCATCGTCATGTACATCGGTCACTCGATATGTTCCTCGATATTTCCCTTCCACTGGTGGTATGAAGGAATGAGAACTCATTTTCTACATACAATTGAAGCTGTTTGGGGAACAACGTTGTGGGTAATTATTGCATATGTCTTGGCAAATAAGAAAATATTTATTGCTGTGTGATCTGAGGTTAATAATATAATTACCAACGGCACTACTCGTATAATAAACTTCGCTGCAGTGTACACAGTAGGGTGTCCTTTCTTTGGCGAAAAAAAAAAATTGGGAATCCTTTTGGGCTCACCGCCCAATTTTTTTCCTTTGGGTCAGATTAACTCAAAAATAAAATTTTATCTCAATCGGACGATGTCTATATGGGATTAGTAGTATAAAGTCAGTGAAAAAGTTAAAGAAAAATACAAAAAAATGAACTTTTTGCGCTCAAGTCGGCACGGGTTAGAGTGCTCCGATCTAAAAAAAAATTTGTAGTGACATGTTTTAGAGTCATTCTAACAAAATTGGGGGGTGAGCATTCAAAATTTTAAAAGTCAGAAAATAAGGGACCTCCTAGTAAACAGGTATACCATTACACCTAATATTATTTCACTCAATCTAGTCAATTGAAGAAATTTTACATATACCATGTACGAATATATAGGGGTCATTTTTAGTTTCTTATAAGAGATACCTACCTGCCTGAAATTTAATTAATATTCTGATTTCTTAAGCCATATACCTAGTTATTTAATTCATATAGATACGAGACACACTCCTTGGCATCCGAATGAAACGATGTGTTTACGTTAAATTTGTTTCTGATAAGTATATAGCCTGGCGCATATTGTAAAATCAGTTATTGTAATGTCATATAATTATAAGCATAAGATTATAAGAAGTAATGCCTAAGTGATATAGTAACTAAACTATGTGCATATGTAACTTTCTAACTATTTTTACTTCACTCTTAATTAAGAAAGAAATCCTTAGCTTTATTCAAAGCATATGACCATCATAGTATTACAGTCCTTCTTTCATATAAGTTGATACTTAATTATAGATAAGCATCAGGTACTGTTTTAGAAAGTAGGATAAAAATAAATAAGAAAGGTTCAAAACTAAGATATACACTATTCTATTTAACTTATAAGTTATAATATACAATTAGATATAAGTATAGTGATGTGAATGATGTGCTTACATAATATATTATTGAAAATTATAAATGAATAATGTTTATTTAATAAAGGATTAGCTAAATACCTACCGCCTTACTTATGATTAATAAAATGTACCATCACCGGGGGTTATTTCGCCTAAATTTTCTTAAAAATAAAGTTTAAATTTGATTTGCCATTAATATTTCTATGAAAAGATATGTAAAATATGATTTTAATCGATGAGCTAGTGCAATAGTTAGATACTTTGAAGTATATTTTTTAAGAAATATGTATATTATATACCTTTTTCATGAAACAAAGTAGTTAGGCAAAATAACCCCGTGTTTGGGGTTATTCTGCCTACGCGTATAAAACCACTAAAAGTTTATTTAAAATGAAAAGTCAGAAAGGGAAAAATATGGAAAAACATCGATCCAAATTGAATCCAAAATAAAATTTCAGAAAAAGATAATCTAAAATTAGTTATTGACGATTAGGCCAATTTACCCCTGGGTTCGCGGTCATTTCCATACAAATTTACTTTTATATTTAGGGTTGAACAAGACTAGAAAATGAAAATATTAATTTTATTAAAAAATTGTTTTTATTGTATAACGTTGTGAAAAACAAAGAGTTAAATATCAAAACCTAATGTCGCCGCCACACGCTTGCGAGCGTCCACAAGTTTTTTGTGTCTACGAGTAAAAAGACGTCAACGGTGGGTTACGTACACGAGCCAAGACAAACATTCCATCCACACGCCTTTTTACTTATATACCTACACAAAAAAGCCGAGGACGCTCGCAAGCGTGTGGTGGCGACAAAAGACTAAATATACCGTAAAATAAAAAGTACATAAGAACCGAAATGGTTTAGACTAAAAAAAACGTAGAAGAATTACGTACAATTCCTGTATGCTTATTGCGCCTATTAAAAACACAAACTTTTGACAAGAATAACAGTTTCAAGACTAAAACATCTTTGTTATTTAAAAAAAATCATTAACTGAAATCTTTTTGAGAAACACATTCTGACGTATTGTGCGCGCGTTCGGTCTATCCGCAGCCGAGCCGAGTGAAAAAATACCCTTTTTGGTACTTTGAAAAAAAAAGTTCTGACAAAATGTGTAATATGTAGTACCTATGTGCGGATACCTAAGTGGCTAAAAATATTAAATAATATTAAATATCACCGAAGTAGGCAACCCTATTCTAGGCAAAATAACCCCGAGATTCTAATAATGTTAGGGGTGCCTACTTATTAGTGGTATATATACTAGTAAAATTAAGCAAAATACATTTTTTTTTCGCTAATATTGTTCTCAAAACATCAAAGTATAATATAGGAGAGTATTAGAGAACATGTTCCAAGTATTTTCGGATATATATCAAAAGTTTTCAGCACTTAGTTTTCTAGACGTTTTGACAGCTTCCTGGAAAAATGCTTCTATTGAAAGGTTTGTGAAGTTACCAACAAATCATCATGCTTAGTGCACCCAGAAAAGATGTGTTTACATTACCAGAAACAAAAAAATAACAAATTAATTACCTATGTCTTCTGGTAAGCGGTTAAACAAAAAAAAAGCGTTAGGCCAAAGATACCCATGGATAGGCGAAATAACCCCAAATGGCGGTAATTCACTCGATACATCCGCAATCCGCAATGATTACAGTATAGTTAGACAATATAGACATTAGACATATCTTCACCAACAATTTAAAACTGATTAGTTACTGAACCCAATATCATTAGTAGGTAAATATTTATAGTTGCTATCATCAAACTATCAGACTAGATATTTATAACAAGCTCTAGGTAGGTACACTTACGTATAATATTCATTACAGCACCTTGTATATAACTTTGTTGATTTGAAGTTTTTACATTGGTTACATAATTTAGACTAGGTATACCTACCTATTATTGTTCTTCATCGAGTCGTTTTAGTCCAATCTTCTTCTAAATGTGGTTTAACTTATTTTGGTTTTCTACGTCTTGTCAATATTCTTCACTTGAAAATTCCAAAGTGGATATTACGTTGGAAATCTTATAAAATTTTATTGATTTCTCTGCTGAGTTGAACATTTGTGTGATATTATTAAGAAAACTCGCTTAAGGACATTCATTGTTAAGCCAATTGGCTTGTGTTAATCTGGTATCCGAGGAACAATAGCTTGTTGTCACTGCCACTGTAGATGGAAAAGAAACTATCCGCAATGAACCATCTGAAGAAGTCTGTAAAGTATTGTACAAAGGTATTGTACTCGTCTGAGGTGTACCACCACTAACTTGAGTAACTCCTGGAAGTTGTAACTCTCCAGTGATTGGGTTATAAGTATTGCATCTCGTTTTAGCCAAAATACAGCTGGTCATGTTGGTGTAGTAACGAATATTGTCGTTATCCAGCGTTACATTGACTGGAGCAAGTGCTCGAACTTCTCTGGCGCATTGCGCAATCTGTAATAGAAAAAATCTGATTCAAAAGATGAACACAAAACTATTAACTAAATGATGAAGAATGTTCAAATCATGTAATAAATAATAAATAAATAAGAAGTGAGGTACATACCACACTATTGGCATTGGCTCTTCTTAGACATCTCACAAACTCACAGAATGCAGGAACGCATTGTCCATTTGTAGGAGGTAAGACAGCCACATTAGAAGCAACAAGCTAAAAGTAATATTAATTTATATACCTAATTTATTAATTTAGTAATCATAATTAATTGTAGTACATAAATATATGTATGTAAGTATATTTTTATAGTAAAGATTTAGCATTAATTAATTTAGTAATTAGTGTTTAGAAATAATGTTTCGTAAGTTACATAAGTGATTGAAAGTATTAACACTCACTGATATTCTTGAGGAGCATCCAGAATATGGTGTGTTATTGAAATACATGGTTGCACAGGAACTAAGGCCAATAAGCTGTTGTTGACCCTGTAATATTAAAAAAAAAATTAAGTTATTTTAATTTAATTAAGTACCTTAACATTATTTTTATACTGCAACTGTATTTAATACAAATTATTTCATAATTAGATACGTATGCGTATATTAGAACATCATTATACAATGCAATGTAATGTAAGCCTTGGTCAACTCAGGGAGGACTGAAGATATATTCTCATAATAATTTTATTACAGATTACATGTGATGAGTATAGTACCTACCTGAGGTAAAGGAGTGTATCTAATGAAACATCCATAGCACCCATCTCTTGCAGTAGTGTTCACAGCTTGGGCTGTGCTGCAGACCACGTTTAGAAGATTCAAAAGTCTTTGGCTGAAAATAATCTTACAGTTAGGAATATTTATTGATGTTGACTACAATCATCTATAATATGAAGACCGGGCAATAAAGTTCAGAATCATGTTTCTGAGACAGCAGACAACTCTAAACTGTACGGTGCAGTTTTTAAGGGACATAAAATGCATAGCTCTGCCATATGCTAGAGGATTTCTAAAAATCAATGCGCCGCATACCTCCGATTCTTAGATTTATAGTTTACAATATCTATGAACATTGAACAGTAAGGCTGAGTTACATGATTGTTTTATTGGTCAATTTCTTCTCACTCACTCCATTATCCATTACCGAACATAGGTAGCTTGGTAGTTGGGTACTATTTTTTAAAAATAAAATCCTTACCTGTTGATTGCGCAATTGGAATTCGCTGGTGAGGGCACTGCTCCCCCCGTGGGAGGTTTGTTCCATTGAAACAGATTTCCTTTTGCGAAGACGTAACTATATATTCTACTATTGTATAAAGAACTCTGGAAAAACAAACTCAGGTGTCAATAGATCACAAATTATATACCTCACTAACTAAAACAAGTACGTAATAGGTAGAGGTGAATTGGAGTACATCCAACGACAGGGAAAGCAACGTGATGCTGAATTCAACCAACTTCAACGCAACGTGCTATAAAAATCTAGGAGAAAGTTTTTCATGTTTTTATACTTTCCATGAAGTTTCCAGACGTTAAAAACTTTGGTTTTTTGCTCTTAAAAGTTTAATTAAATTATTATCGCTTTTCATTCAACAAGTTATGTTTGTGGCCAAAAGAGTTTTGCAATTGAATACTACGCAATATTTGACTTAAATTTTTAATGCTTTCTCCAATCCCTATTTAGGTAGGTACTTTCATTATCGTAGAAACGGTGTACGTCTGAAGATAACCATCATCCCTTGTAACTTCCATCGTAACGCAACGTTGAACGTACCTCTACATATAAGTAGATCGACACAGTATCTAACTCAATCCTATCACACCTCCCAGAATATTTTATCCTCACAGTGTAAAACACACAAAAAATTCAAATGCAAAATATAACTTACAATATCTAAAATTATAAAAACTGTTACATAATATTTCAGTATGTAATTCCATACAAGAGGCGTCATATTTGAAATAGCACAGAATCGTAACTAATGTGTCAACCCAATTTAGTATAACTTTCATTTCTACATATTTTTAATACAATGTAATCAGTGGCGTATATATAGCTTTTCATTTCGGAGGGGGCCAATCCTGACGTACTCATTAAAAATAACAGCAGCGTCGCAGGAGAAATTTTTCGTGACGGTGAGTGAAAAAGGACAAGTTTTAGGTTGGTGTTAAAATCATTTTCTTATTATTCACAAAATGTAATAATAAGAAAAGTAGCGACGCAGGCGAATTTTTTTTAATGGGGAAGTGATGGCAGATTTAATGTGATTATTTTACATTACGGGGGGGAGGCGGGCCCCCTTGGCCCTCCCTTATATACGCCATTGAATGTAATGCATACCTAGTTTTAATCTATCTAATAGGTAATTTGTGGATGAATTTATATCTAAAGCATTCTTTGTAATGATTAACACGTACTACAGTGAAATGCTTTCACATACTAATTATTATAGCTGGTATAATATTAATAATAGACGCATAGCAATAAAATGTAATTATTTACAGAATGTGCTACAGTGATAATAATAGTGTCATGGCGTCACTTCCCTCTATGCCTAATTATCTACAGATTTACAAATAATAAATTATAACGTCACTTTTCCTCTACCTACTATTATAAAACGGTAATAATATAATTTCATATTTGTTTGTAAAAAAACGATTCTTTTATTGTCGAAATCGAGTTAGTATATAGTTTGTGAGTTATTTTCAAAAAACCTAAATAAGAAATTTTCGTACTCCTCAATATTTAAAAGGCTATAACCTCCAAAATGGTTGATTTTTGGATATATACATGGGCGCCCGCAGGTAGGGGCAAGGGGAGTACTTGCCCCAACCCCCCCCCCCCCCCCCGTGGATTGATTGAAAATAGTCAAATAATATTACTTTTATTTTAAATCACTTCGTGTTAGCACAAAGAAAGTGTGAGAGACAGAACGTTAGCCAGCCTGGAGCATACAAATACGCTACAGTAAATTAAAACTACATCAAAACATTACCAAAAATATTTTGTCCCCCCTAGTAAATTTTCTGCGGGAACCCTTGGATATATAAGTACATATACAGTGGTTGGTTGGCAGATATTGCCCATGGCAATAAGCCCGCCATTGGTTGAATGCATGTCATTATGTATCAATAAAGTTCTATTATTGACATTCGTTGACATAAGTACCCACCCTGCATTTGATTTTTTTTTATATTGAGCTCTTTTTGCAATCCCCCGTCCCTCCTTTTTATAATTTAGGTATATTTATACAGTCCGGGATCTGTTTCAGAATATGAATATTGCAGATAATTTTTAAATTCACTACTATTTTGTGGGTGAATTACCTCAAGGTAAAAATGATAAAAATGAATTACGTAATACATACTTACTCGTAACGAGTTGATGACCTGGGGGGGTGCTTTGTAAGCTTTCTCACCCAAAACACGCAGATAAAATGTTAATGGAAAATGACCCTTACGGCAGCGGTTTCCAACCTTTATGCTACTACGCCTCCCAGAAAAAAAAAATTTTTCTTTGCGCCTCCCCGGGACCCCCCCCCCCCCCCCCCCCGTCCATGAAAAATTATTTGGATGAAAGTAAATCCAAAAAAACGGGGGAGGGGGTGATGGTGGAAATAAGTATCATCAAATCGAACATTTTACGAACCGCTAATGCGTAACTTTTTATATGCAAAATATACCACAAAATGATAATTTATATAAAAATACCACAAAATGATGAAGATCTTGAAAATATACCAAGATTTCCGTAAATCGGTACGTTCAGGCGTCCCGAAATTACCTCAAAAACAATATCACACCCCACTGACTCGCTTCAGTTGACACTTTAATTAGCTACGAGTGACATTTAAATTTGAGGTTATTGTTTTCATGCAACTTTGTGCATTACCGAAACAGAGCGATTGCAAACGCGCCATTCTCCGCACCAGATATATTTTTAATAGGTACCTATTAAGTAAGTATAATATGTTAATGTAAAAAAATAAACATTCGTGCACTGAATTTTCACTGTTACGTTAAGATATGAAGTTTTATTTATTTGCAGATATTATGGTATAAAATTAAATTTATTAAAAAAATCTGGCGCCTCCCCTAGCAATGGTCCGCGCCTCCCCTGGGAGGCGCGCCTCCCAGGTTGGAAACCGCTGCCTTACGGCGATATACATAAGGGCGTTTTTCGTGTGCATTTTATCTGCGTGTTTCGGGTGAGAAACCTTTAGAAAGTTTCACCCCTGAAAACAGAATTCAATAAAATAGATAGATACGGAGATTGTGAACTTTCGAATTTTCCGCCAAGCTTGTAAACAGATGTTAGGTACCTATACATTTTATTTCTGGTAACACTATAAGAAACGTCAAAAATAACATTTTGAGGATCCGATAGTTCTCACACCATTTCTGAAAATATCGACGCTCGGTACCTCTAGCGATGCGTCGCTGTAAACACTAAACTTAGCCGATAACTCCTGTGGATAACTCTCGTAAAAATGGATTGATAATAATTTTAAAAATTTATAGCTCGTAATATGTTCCTCAAAAAGCATAAAATGTTTTAGAACACACATACCTACTTCAATTTTGAAAAGCCTAGATCACTTTTTATTCTTGATATACTTTCATATACGTAGTAGGTACTATTCCACCTCGCTTGATAATATAATTTTATCTAATTGTAAACAATAAATCAGCGAACTAAAATTATTTTTGTGGTGGAGTTATAACTGCGAAGGTCCTCTCAAAAACCCTTGGTAGATAGTACCTAGAATATTTTTTATCTGTAGCCTTAAAAAATATAACCGAATCATCGCGGAACATATTCCCCGCTATCGGCCAAGTTTAGTGTTTACAGCGACGCTTCGCTAGAGGTACCGAGCGTCGATATTTTCAGAAATGGTGTGAGAACTATCGGATCCACATTTTGACACTTGACAGACGTCAATTTCTCATTCTCCGTGAATCGGTTTCTTGTAGTTAATTGCATATTCGATTGTGTTTTATATTTACTTTGCTTCAATGAGCTTAAATTAGTGTATTTAATAACAAAGAATGCCTTCTGCAACTGAAAATGATTGTCCAATGATAGGCTCCTCCACATTCTTTGCTAAAACTTATCCCGGAGAAACTTGTGGAAGCAATGGTTTGCCCATCACTCCCAATTCCATAACAATCCTTGGAAGGGCACAAAGATTGAAAACTATTGAGCATCCTAACCTCTCCGTGTACTTGGACATCATTAGAGGAAAACATGGTTAGATTACAATTCTAGTAAAAGGTGGGCGTCATTTGTTGAATCTGGTTTCTACAAATCTTGTTACTTTCAGAGCGCATCATTGTAGTATCGGAGTATATCGGAAAACCCTTGTCAGAATGTACAGGGTTATCTGTTGATGAGAAAATTTGTATTTCGAAGCAAATTGCAAATGGATTACAGGAGTTGCACAATCAAGGAATTGTACACAGGAATCTCAGTCCAGATAATATTCTTGTCGATACTGGAAACAATGTGAAATTATTTAATTACGGATTATATTTCATGACGAGAGAAGGAAAGGATGTTTCATTTCCAATTGGGTGAGAAATATAAAAAATTAGATAAATATAAATAAATTGCTGTCAAATGTACCATACTTGTATAACTGCCTTTTTCTACAGGCAACCACAATACTTGAGTCCAGAGGCCATTTTAGGCGGGGGAGGTCCTTCTAGTGATGTTTGGAATTATGGAATAATTGTTTTGGAACTGTTTATTGGACCACTGTGGAGTGGCCTAAAGCCTGGCCCAGTACTGAGGAGAATTATGACATTGTTACAAACGCCTAACCCTGCTCAACGAATTGTTAGAGAACATGATGCTTTAGAAATATATCAGGTGTTAATTGCAATAATCAATAAGTACATTCAATAGTAAATTCAAAGTATATTCAATATCTGTGGAATACTGTAATGTGTAAATGTTTAACTCCTATTCTAGAGTTTACCAGATGATGTTCGTGATTTAGTTGAGATGTGTCTCCGTATTTCACCCAACACAAGGCCCTCAATAAAATCTATAATGAAGTATCCATTGTTCTCATCGTGTGACTTAATTAGTGTGAAGAACAAAGCTACAGGCCTACTGGGATGTCGAATGAACCTCTTGTATCATTGGTGGCAGTTAGCTGGTGGAGATATACATATTGAACTTAAGAAACAAGGGCTAATCAAATGCTATCCTCCAATTCTCTCAATGCCCATGTATGTTTATATTGCTGCTTTACTAACGTGTACCTATTCTACCACAAACCTTTATTTTATGTGTACAGAAGCTGCCTTTATCTTTGATAGTGTTTAAGTTCGTTTGTAAATTCAAATGTTGTAATGTAATAACACTTCTTGTGATATCGGTCCCATTCTATTATAGTGTGGAACTTCTAGAGCTTCCACAATGTGTGCCTTGTGTAGATGATTGCCTACTCATGTAACAATGGATGAAAATCCAGGATCCAAGTACAAAAACTTGAAAAAATTAAAATATTTGCTATGAATTAAAATAATAAGAATCACTTGATAGATATCAAGGTATAAAAATCGGATTTATATCATGATTGTATCAATGATATATATCGGGGAACCCTGAACACTATATGAGTACTATACTATGTATGTGATTTAATTATTTATCATATTATTCTTAACTTCTTTTTAGAACGGTTTTACTGGATGGATGTACACTAGGTGGAAAAGGTTCTGTTTTAATGGACCGCCGTGTTGCTATTTCAAATTTAAATCTTCTATTCACAAGGTTATCACACGTTTCTCCTTTAGACTTCATGCCTCTTATAGATAGTTTGCCTGTAGAACGGTCTGATTCAGCAACCTTACCAAGAATTATCAAAGAAAGAGATACTGAATATCAGTTCCATAGACTCATCCTGTTTGAAAGACTACTGAAGGTAAGTTTGTAATGATGTACGAGTATTTCAGTTTATGTATTTTTATTCCAAACCAAATTCTTTTAGAAATAAATATAATATTACAGGGTTATCCCTTCACAGCTCCGATTATTAAAAATGAAGCTAAGATTGATATTCCACCACTAGTGCGAGGTGAAGTATGGGCAGCCCTCCTGGATGTTAAAGGGGATATTGAAGAACAGTACATGAGGATTGATAAGGAGACACCCACACCTACTGATAGACAGGTATGTGTTGTGCTATTAAGCAATACATATTATGTGTGTGAATGTATGTATGCCAGTTATTTATACTACGTATAGGGGCATCAAGAAAGAATGCCTATGTTTTAAAATGGAATAACTTTAGAACCATTTACTTCGTTAAATGAGTGATTCTTTCACTGTATGGCAACTAATTAATGTAGATTTTGTGTGATGTATGATACAATGGCTAGCACATGCACAGAATAGTTCTGCAGGGGATAAAGCCAACCAGTGTTGACTATATACGTCATCCAATACTCCAAATTGATTGTGCAATACAAAGCACAGTGTGTTGATTCTTTTGCAATTTTGAAATTGCTCAAGAAGATGATTTTCGTGGGTTTCTAAACACTAGAATGCCGGATACGTTCAAAATTCTCTTCTGACGTTCTTAGTCAGTCAATTGAATGTTTTTTTTCCAATCTGCCTGTTTCTCTATTAGGTGCGGTTTCAGCTAGATAAGTTCCTACAGTGAGCCGCTGTACACTGAGAATTGACTTTGACTTCGCAAACCAAATAATGCACTGCTTACTGTTGCACGATCACTATTACATTGCAAGGTGGTAGATGAAAAGCAACGGTTGACTTTGTCGACTGCGCAGAGATTCCGTGCATGCGCTAACCATTGTATCATACATAGAACAAAATCTTCATTAATTAGTTACCATACAGTGAAAGAATCACTCGTTTTACTTAAATGGTTGCAAAGTTATTCCACTTTAAAGTAGGGGCTTTCTTTTTCGTTGATGCTGTGTATTACATATTGCTTAATTCTTAAATAATGTTTACAGATCGAAGTGGATATTCCCAGATGCCATCAGTATTGTTGGTTACTTTGTGGTAGTGCTGGTCACAGTGGACTTAGAAGAATACTTAAAGCTTGGCTACTGAGTAATCCTCAGTATGTCTATTGGCAGGGATTAGATTCTTTGACTGCACCATTCCTTTACTTGAATTTCAACAATGAAGGTATTTTTTAATTAAGGTTCATCCACATCAGTAAATTTTACAATTCAACAATATTCTTGCCGTTCTTAATCTGTGTTTGTGAATATAAGTGTATGTAAGTGTAAGTTGTGAACACTTGTGTAAGTCAATTAGACGTAAAAATAAATCAATCTGCATTCTTGAATATAACAGCAGATAGTGTCATAGAATTATATAAGTATTCGACTACCAAGTATTTAAGATATCTTGTTTTCCAGCTCGTGCATTCTCTTGCCTCTCTGCATTTGTCCCAAGGTATCTTCATAAATTCTTTTTGAAAGACAACAGCGCTATCATCAAGGAATATTTAGCCAAATTCTGGCAACTTACAGCTTTCCATGAACCGAAACTGTCTTGCCATCTTCATCAGATCAACTTTGTACCTGAATTGTTTGCCATTCCATGGTTCCTCACAATGTTTTCTCGTAAGTATTATATTTTATTTACACAAGGCAGTAGAATTCACTGAATTATAATTTCACCTAAAGCAACACTTGTATTATTGTTCCAAATACTTGAGAAATAACGTTTCGCTAACCTTTATTTAATGTGAACTTTTTCAGATGTTTTTCCTTTACACAAAATTCTCCATCTTTGGGATGCTTTGCTGGTGGAGGATGATTCATTAGCACTTTATATGGGAGTAGCAATACTGAGACAACTTCGAGACACATTGCTCTCGTCAGGATTCAATGAATGTATTTTGTTATTCTCTGATTTGCCCGAAGTTGATATTGAACAATGTGTCTCTGTAAGATACTTCATTCCTCATGAGTCTATATATTTCTATTTTCTTGGAGAACTAATACTCTGAGGTAGATGTGAAATAAACTTTAATGAATTTTGCAGGAAGCTCTAAAGATGTATGAATCTTCACCAAAAAGTATTTCTTATCGAAATTTCTCAAATAGACCGGCCTGCACTGATAAATTAGTATGTATTATATTATTTAATACTGTTGCAATAGGTAAAACATATTAGTAAAACAGATACAGTGTGTAGCTCTAATCATTCTTGTGCATTTTATATTAGGATTATATGGAAATTGATGGGCAAACATTACAAAGAGAGAAATGTCCCAGAATTAGCTGCAAAGATTTTATTGAACTAATTGAGAAGCGCACAGCATGTGTAGTGGACATTAGACCAAATTTACAGTAAGTTGCTTCATGGAAATATTGTTTTTATAAAACACTAATATTATTATTTGATAATAGTATACACAGTAAAGCATTTTCTTTTCATTACTATTGCAGATTTAGCAGATTGAATATTGCAGGAAGCATTAACGTACCGTACAATAGTGTTGAATTAGGAAATCATTGCTTGGAATCACTTGGTGATAATATAGAGTCACAAATTAAGTCAGCTATGAAAGACAATAAACTATTTATTATCGTGTCTACCGAAAGTGAAACAGCAGAATTGGTGAGTATAAAATATAGAATAGTATTGTTGTTTCTATTTGACAGGAAACAGTAATGATGAACACAGTCATCACTGGTGTAGTTATTTATTCTTTAAGCAGACATTACTATGATCTAACAAGATATTACACAGTTATACTCACTAGGACGAACTTCTCGCTATATGGTGATCTCTTCCAGCTAACCCAAGTGATAATAAAATTACAAATAAGAAAAAAAAATATACTTAGAATTAAACATGGCTAAATAATAGGAAGATGATAAAGTAATTATTATATTTTTTAGCTTTGGCCACTTTGTTTATTTGATTCTCACCTCAAGAACACTGAATATAATCACAAATTACTAAAAACTAAACAAAACAGTACATCATGTTAAAATATTATTTGCTTGCTACCAAGATGATTAATTAAGTTCTTAATTTACATTGTTTTTCCAGTTCAGTGAATTTCTATTGAAATGCGAAGTTGGCAGAGTTTGCATTCTACATGGAGGGCTGACAATTCTTCACTCTGTGACGCCACCTTTACTTCAGTCACATAATATTCCGGTGTTTTCTCCTTAAGAACACACGGTGTACCTACCTGCAGTAGCGGATTAAGCGGTATGCAAAGTAACCCACGGTGTAGGATCCTGCCGTTTGGGGGCCCCCAAATTCTTCATACAATATGTAAAAGAAAAAACATTTTAATCGCCATAATAGTTAATGTTTGCAATAATAGCATAGCTCTAAAAAAAAATCATCTGTGGCGCTATTCAAACGTTAGGGTGGGGCCCCAAAATCTGTTGTCGTGTAGGGCCCCCGGATGTCTTAATCCACCCTGGAACTGGCCATGTGATAAGAAGTTATAGTAAATATTACGTTATAATAAATATAATTACTATATCATGTAATCAAATATATTATGAAATACTCTTTCCTAACGTTTGTTTCATTACATTTCATGTCCTCAGTGCCCGATTTAGGGGAGGGCAACCAGGTTACTGCCCGGGCCCTGTAGAAAAGAGGGGCCCCGACAATAAACTTGAGAAAAAAAAATCAAATTCAGGCTAGTAAACAACTTTTCCTAATTTTCAAAATAATCTATACTTGGTTTCACAATAAATTATTTATTGGAAAAGAGATTATTTTATTTGGAAAATAATTTGGGGCTAGGGGGCCTCCACTCCGGCCCTGCATCTCCTCAATACTTTGTGGACTGTTGTACCCACACTATCCACTGATGTTCCTGTGGTTGACTTGATTTGGTAGGTCCATCTAGTGGCGCGGCATCTTGCTCTTCCACTCCTCTAAATATAAAATAATTACCTACTTAGTGCATGATGGCATACTTAATCCCATACCAGACTCTAGTTAGAACTTCTTAGAATACTTTGTTAGCTTATCATAATGTCCAAAATTTATAAAGAAACAAGTAGGTGTATTACGCGGAAGTGAAGAGATTGGCGAATGACAGGACGGCGTGGAGAGAAAGAACTAAATTGCTTAAAATAGAAAACGGGGAAATTCGCTCGTCCAGGGTCCATAAGGAACAATATAGGAGTGTGGAATGTAAGGGGATTACCATTACGGAAAACTCGCGCCAAGTTGAGGCGCGCTTGCAGTGCGCATGCTCCCATAGAGTATAAAAGTATTTTCACTAGATGGCTCTAGTATTTACAATATTGCGAACATTTTGAATAGTCGGGGGAAATAGTTTTTGTGTAATTATAAATGAAAACTATAATTGCACGCGAGTATTTTCGAGGAAATCAAGAAAATATAGTTTATTTTATTTATAAACTAACTTTATATGGTGTTTTTAGTCGTACTTTTGCAGATTAACATGACAATATTGTACGCACTTTCCCGACAGTAGTCTAAGGAAAACTTTTGAACATATTGTACAATAATGCTGCTTAGAAATGCACATATTGTAATTAATAACAGTTAATAACAATTACTTGTTTAATTTAGTTATAAAATGATAACTGTAGTGTGGTATGTAATAGTATAATAATAATTTGACAGAAGATAACGGTGAGTCTCGATGCATCGTGCAACCATGTTGACTCGGTACTCGATCGCTTCATTTGAGGTGAGGTGGGGTGAAAGGGAGCGAGCACGCTACGTCCATTATACATAGCATTCTCTACAATAGTAGGAACAGAATAATTATTATACAGTAGTAGGTATGTAGTATATAGTAAACTGTTAAAGTGCGATAGAGAGCGCGCGCATGTTCCCCGTAATGTATTATCAGCACTTTTTTCCATTCGCCGGCTGTATTTCGGGCGCAACAGGTGTGGACGGTGATATCGTCCTGTAATCAGCATATATTTCACAGCAAATTACTTTCTAAGTTGTTAAACATGTTACAAAGTGCATAAAACTAAACTGTATGTTGAGTTTAAGTGAAAACACAACGTTTTTATTAAAATAAACTCATGAAAAGTGACAATTTAATAGAATATATTGTTTACTAAACCGGGCGTATTTTCCACAACTTTTTCCTGTGTTTGAATGTTTGGAAAATAGCTGTTGTACTTCTGTATTATTATTCTATTCATTATTCAGGCTTCGCTTATTGCAGGCAAAGTAACGACTTATTAACTTATTAAAACTTGTGTTACGATATAAATTGTTAAAATATTAATTCAGAATATTCAGATACGTACATAAGTACCTGGTGTTTGTGATTTTTGGTGTTTTTTTTAATATCATATTTTGTAAAGACTACGTATACTCTCAGGATGGAGACTTATTACGACATTGGATCTAACGACCTGAAGGAGCTATGGGACAATGATCTGGATCCGGTGAGTTACATTATATTATAGTCTTTTAGATGATTGCTAATTACCTTTACATACCTCCTGTATATGGAATTATACCAGGAATACCCGCCACACAGCACAGCACTACTGATAGGGTTCGTTTACTCCATCGTGCCTACATACTAGACACTTACATGGAAGCAGAGGTATATTAGAAACTATTCACTGCTCATTAATTCATAAAATTCTCTTGTTAATGACGCATTACATAGGGAAACCGGTTGATTATAAACTTGTTAAGAAAAACTATGGTTTAGTAACTACAATAAATTTATTAATTGATAATAATATAATTATTAGAAAACCTGCGTGTCGGATTATATTTTTCTCCTACTGCGGCATGGAATGTGTTATCTATTTTAATCCCTTCTGATAAGACACACAATACAATATATAGTAACCTATTAATTTATCTTATTAAGTATTTATCTTTTATGATATCCTTTTTTTGTTATACTTACCTAATTACCTACATAATGTTATGTACAATTTTTTTAATAAGTAGTTAAACTATAGCCCCCAGTAGCTTCAAGGCTTCTTTCATACTTGTTCAGTTCTTCCGGCAGACCCTCACCGACATTTTCTCGAGGACTGTGCAAAACTATACCGAGCACTAGCGGATCCAGGGGAGGGGCTAGGGGCTGAAGCCCCCCCCCCCCACAAACCATGAGTGACAGTACTTTATATAAAACGAATCTAGGGGTTTCAGCCCCTTAGCCCCCTCCCAAAACGTTGAGTGACAGTACTTTTTACCATGTAACGACATTCAGCCCCCCCCCCCCCCCCAAATTGAATCCTGGATCCGCCACTGATACCGAGCGTCGCAAGCTCGGCACCAAATAATATACCGTTTTCTATAAACCAACGCAACGTAGAAAACAATGCAAGTTATGTAGTGCATTATTTTTTTCATAAATTATAAATTTATGAACTCTGAGTAATTTCAGTAGCAGTAGCGCCTATTGACATGTTAGAACAAAAACGTTGATATTTGGTACCTGGCCTAAAATGACATCTTACAAGATAATACAAATTTTGAATATTTAGGCATTAAAAAATAATAATACAGTGACATGTTTTACAATAAAAAAAATAAGAAGTATAGTTGGTAATTGGTATAATAGGAAAAATATAATTTGATATTTTCAAATATCTAAATGTGTCACTTTACACAAGTTCACTGGGGTAAAAATTACATACTTATGTCTAATACTAAATTAATAAAATAATATTTGTTAGCCAAAAATATATCAAGAAGTAAAAAACAAGACATTTGTGCTAAAGTGGACTTACTTATTGCAAAACAATATCTTAGAGTCAACTACTTATTTTTCGAAAGATCACAAATTTACATACATTTTTGTCATACATTTACAGGTATGTCATTTCACTGATTAGCTTATACTTGGATTCCAGTACGACCTACTGATTTCAGTCGATAATAAAATTAACACCGTAAAATATTGAGACTGATGGTATCTGAAGTTCATTTGGGTAACTGTAAATAAATAATAGACACGTGAAATTTCTTCGCTTCCTCCCCAAGGAGTTCACATAGCGCTACATTATGTGAATGAAGATGCCTCTCGTCTCTGTTGAGGAAAAAAAACTGTTAATCATCTTTGTCACAACCTAAAAAAATAATAATTAAAAGTCGCTAATCAATAATAATTTGTGTAAATTAAAATGCAAAAATCCTACACGCAATCTGGGCATATAATCCTTTGATATCCGTGATATCTGGATAGGTGAATGTTTCCCGGTTAATGAGTTTAGATACATATTATAATATAGATATCAGAATTTCTAAGTAGGTACATCATAATTCACCTATACTGAGAAGCGTCTCAGAGAATCCTACCTCCACATAAAAACATATTAATAAATTAAATAGTTTAATGTGACATTAGGTAAATTAATTACACATATGATAAGTGGATAAATGTTAGGTTTATTTTTTTCCCAGAATTTTTAATACCCAATACCTACACATTAATATGATAACGTAGGTATACAACCTGCAAATTGTTATTTTTCTCCATAAAACTATTTTTAATTGTGTTATCTAAATTTATTTAACACGAGACAAGAGTATTTAACTCATTTACCGAATTTATTTTGTAAATATGTATTGTTATATTATAATTTAAGCACGACATTTTTATCGTGAATCTTCAGTAGGTATGTACATTGTACAATTATTATTGCGCACACAAAATACTACTGTACCTGAGCGTCGTCAGGGGGGGCTGGGGATTAGAATAGGTAAATACGTACATATATTTCATACTAAGTGATAAAACCTCACAAAATAAAATCACATTACTAGGTACCACACATTTTCTCATCATATCATAAATTTCCTAAAATTAGTATAAAAATCCGCCAGTTTCATAAAAAAAAATGCTTACGGCATTATATTTATTATCTACTTTTTTTAAATATTTTTTTAAATAAAATAAAATAATCTTTATTGCACATTAGAAACATACTTACAAAGAAATTCCTATAAATTATTTTTTAACTTAATATTAAGAGACACTTAAAAATCACCCCTTTCCTTTATGCCTTTTCCCATCCCTTTTAATAAAACTTTGAAAAAAAAACGGCTAAACACTCTATTACTAATTTTGATAGGAAAATCAATGTGCCAAATCTC
The DNA here is from genome assembly GCA_963576895.1 of Ceraclea dissimilis. NCBI lineage: Eukaryota > Metazoa > Arthropoda > Insecta > Trichoptera > Leptoceridae > Ceraclea > Ceraclea dissimilis. Next base: position 7,480,880 of record OY756360.1, read on the forward strand.
AAGTTCGTACAACGCCAACGTCTGGTTTCCGAGATACCTATTCGTATACTCTAAAAAACTTTCAACCCTATTTTTCACCCCCTTAGGAGAGGAATTTTCAATAACCTCTTCTTAGTGGAAGGTTTTGTATTAAAACCTATCTGTCTTCAAAAGTTCACTTCTCTAGGAGTAGCCGTTTGGGCTCTGTGTTGATGAGTGAGTATGTCAGTCACTCAGTCATTAAGTCAGATTAAGTCAGTCATTCAGATTTCAGACAGTCAGGCACTTTCGTTTATTATTAGAGATTTAGTAGTGAACGACATCTAATAAAAAAAAATTGACATACTGACAACAGCAGAGTGCTCGCGAAGTCTTTCGCAGTTTTTCGAAAGAAGTCGTGCGTACCTATGTATCTTCTTCATCAACCTATCTCGTCCACTCATGGACGAAGGCCTCCTCCATCTGCCTCCATGTTGTCCTGTCCTGTGCAGACTGCATCCAGGTTGCACCGACATGTCGGACCAGGTCGTCCCTCCATCTCAGCTGTGGCCGTCCCACACTTCTGTTCCCATCTCGAGGTCTCCAATTTAGGAGGTTTATAGTCCACTTGCCCTCTGCGCTTCTAGCCACGTGTCCTGCCCATTTCCATTTTATCTCCTTATTTCCTCATTTCTGACTCTCTCTTACGCTTATCCCTAGCATGGCTCTCTCGTTCATATACGTCTATAAAATTATGTAATAGGTAGATGTAGGATGCAAATAGGGTATTTTTGTATCGCTCACATTGTACTTTATGAAATGACACAGTGGGCGTCATCAACAATATTATTATCTAATATTAGGTATGACATGTTATACGGGCTGGGGTGAGGCATAGGGGAAGTATAGAGGGTTTTATTAGAATGGGAATATAATTTGTAGCTAAACCCCTATTTCGGAGTAAGTCACGATGGTCGATGATTATGTATTCATTTGATCCCTCAATACACCACACTTAACGAACTGTACACAGAATAATACATTTTACTATGATAATTACCAACTTCTCTCAATCCCCAATTAAGCACTTTTATATGCATACATTTGTTGTAATCCTTACGTTGTGTGTAATTAATTCTTGCTTATACTTTTATAGTACAGGAAACGGGGAATATCGTTGTATGGGCACTATACAAAAGGTCCGGTAGTCCTGAATTTTCGGTGTGTTGTTAGTGCCGGGTGCCGGGTCTATAATGTTATGTTAAAAAATGCGACCTTCTAGAGCTGCCGCGCTCCGATTGGTAGCGAAAAAACCAATTTATTTTCTGCCAGCCATTTCTATTTTTATAATACCTCCCAAACGGTTGGTTTTACAGAAAAAATCATACGTAGACTCAAATTATAGATAATTTGATGATTATTAGAAGATTTTCTATAATCCGATAATATCCCTCTCTATACAGCATAGTTTAGAAGTTATGTTAGAAAAACTGGAGAGACACGTTAATTTTTGGAACTATTTTTTATAAATAAAGATTTTTGATATTTTAACGGCCGGCTCTTGGACTATTGCGTTTAGGCACAGAGGACAAAAGCCCCAATCTGCCTATCTCTAAACACACACACACACACAAACACACACGAATAGTCCGAATAGTACCTATAATAAGGCAAAGCATCAGGGGAGTCAGATAATATGAGTTTTCCTGTAGTTTTATAAAGGTATATTATGTAACAGCATGTATTACAAAGTTGGGTGATAAGAATTTTAAAATAAATAAATAAATAAAACAACAAATTGATAACAATATAATTATAGTACCCGTATATATTATTGCGACATTGTATCGATATAGCAACTGAAAGAAAATCAAAAGTTAATTTGTATAAACATCATACATAACCACCACATATAACATATAACCCAAAATGTTTCCCTAGGTAAATACTTAAATAGTTTAAAGTTCGCGGCCTAACTATGACGTCAAGGTTATTTCCTGCGGCATTGAGGGTCAAAACCGCATGATACGAGTGAAATGGTAAAAACAGCGTTTATTCCATTTTTTGGGTTATTTTCGCTTCAATCAAAACACTGTTACGATCATTCCCCATATGTTAATGCATACTATCAATACAAAAGAAAATTCTCCGTGACTTTCGGGAAACGAGTTCGTATTTGAAAAAAAGATCAGAGGTGTTTTTCAAATATATTTTTTGAGAAATCTATAGGTACACGATGTAAAAAATATTTTACGGTCATTCCTTCAATGTATCAATGGTTTAATGTATCTACTTTATTTTTTTTTCAAGCATATATTTAGTAACGGTTGTCGAGATCTAAGGTCTCCCGTTTCTAGAAATTTTAGAAATGTCAATATGCCTACTCTTCATGAGAACGTCTTGTTCGACAAGCAGAACACTATGCGTTATTTTCTATGCGTGTAGGTACAAACAAAATAAATAAAATAGGCCAAAATATAATAGGAAATTATAAAAAACTTATAAATTATTTTTTATAATATTCCGGTTATGTTGGTATGTTTCATAATACTATCTACATCATTAGAGAAAATAATATTAGATATCAATTTATAGGTTTGTTTAAATTCCACAAATTCAGTTCAAGTATGAGATAAGGAATGTTGTAATATAATAATGTACTTAGATAATCAATAAAAAATATTAAATTGGTATTTTTTATGGAATGATAATATTGTAATATAGAGAGGAATTAATTAATTATATTGGTACCTACACACGTTGCCATAAAAGGTATAATGAAAAATCCGCTCAGAAAATTCACTTAAATATGTATATATGAGGAAATATTTCAAGTCCACCTCAAGGGCGCCTTTTACAATTCAATAAGCTAAGTACATCTTCTTATTCTATACTATCCTAAGCGATTTTTTAAACAGGTGAGTTTTAAGCTGGCTCTTGAATTCAGCAGTTGTTCTCGCTTTTCTGATCTGTACAGGAAGTTCATCCCAGGCAGAAGGCCCCGCTGAGCTGAAAGCTCTTCCCAGATATCTAGGTTTGTTATTGATATTGGGCTCTATCAGCCTACTGCAAACATCCGCTGGTGACCTGAGCGTGCTTTGCTCTTTAATTTTGTGACCGGGGATTGCAGAGTTAGGAGATGAATTTGGGAGCTACATTGTGTAGTGCTTTGAAGACTGACGCAGAGTTTGAATTTTATTATTTCCTGACATTTGAGCCAGGGAAGATTTTGGAGTGTGGGTGTTATGTGTGAGCGACGATTTGTGCGATGGATGAAACGGGCGGCTGCATTGAAAACCAACTGCAGCCTTCGAAGCTGAAATTGTGGCACATTTGCAAGGATACCATTACAGTAGTCTATGATGCGAGAAACAATGAAGGCATTAATCAGAGTTTTGGCTCCGTCGGTTAAACGGCATCTTCTTAGGGTTTGAAGTTGTCTCAATTTGTAAAAACATTACTAACTAGTAACTAGCTACAATTATCTTTACTTATTAGATAATATAATATGCACGTGGGTTAATTATGACAATTTTGTAAACATTTCAATCAATTGCATTCGCTTTTTGCTACCTACAGGAAATTGTAATAAATAAATAGATAATATAACATACCTACCTATTAATGTGTACCTATCTACATAGTGTTACAAAATCACAAAGTAATTAGGTAGAATAGGTATAGGTACCTAATACCTATGCATCCCTACTACATACAAAGTAGTATCTAATTGTTACTAAGTAAATGGAAATTAATTTTCCTAGAAAGATAGTAATATTTTTATTAAATCTACGAGTAAAAATAACCGAGAAAAAATAAATCAGTGTTTATGGATTCGGGAAAATTTTACTGCAAACACCTAATATTAAAACATGAATGAATAAGTATAGAGAAAGTTAATAATCTCTTTGATGGTAATATCTAGTACTGAAATAAATGTATTACATCAAAATATATTATGTAAGGAACGGATTTGTTGCCATATGGGGCTTTCTATCAATGAAATGTTTATAATGCTATCAAATTATATCCAGATTAGTTTCTATTTAGGTATTCATTCGATCAATTATATTGGTACAAAATTTCCAAGGTGAAATTATTTGTAGGTGTATATCATATGTTATACCTATATGATAACAGAATTAAAATAATCTAAGTAGGTACTAAGTATGCATAATAACAGCGATATCGATTTCAGTGATAGGAAATTTTCATTGCATGCTATGATAGGTTTATGAACTATTATAGAATTGCAAAATTCACCTATTATGGTTATTTAGTATGTCAGAGTATAAAGATAAACTTATACACTTTAAAATAAAGCAGCCCCCTGTTGTATCTAAAAAAAAGTCTCATTTCATGTACGAGAGCTCCTGACTGAGTGACTCTTTATATTTATTAACTTATGGACATTTTAAGGGCATGGCACCAGGAATGACGTCACAGTCATTTCCACGGCATTAAGGTTCAAAATTGCGTGGCAATCGCATGATGAAGTGGTAAAAATAGCGTTTTTTCCATTTTTTGGGGTTAATTTTGCGTCTATCAAAAAACTTTTACGGTTATTCCCTATATTTTAATGCATATTATCAGTACAAGAATAAAATTTAACTCTGCGACTTTCGGGAAACGAGTTTCCGTCTTTCGGAAAAAAGATCAGAGGTGTTTTTTTTTTTTTTTTGAGAAATCTATACAAGTAATAAAAAATCTTTTACGGTTATTCCCTATATAAAGGTTCAATGCCTCTACCCTATTTTGTTCCAAAGCATATTTAGTAACGGTTGTTATTAGATAGAAGGTCTCCCGTTTTTAGAAATTTTTGAAATGTCGGTATGCACACTCTTAACAGAAACCATCATAAGGTCAAAACAATATTAGTATAGAGGGAGCATACGATTTCCAACATTTTATAATACGATACGTCATATGTATCACTACAAATTCAGTAGTGCCTCTCTTTGTAATTGAATTGATAGCTATTAGAATTTTCTCGTTTTTGAATCCGCGCCTAATCTCGGAATGAAGCAGGTAATGATAATATCTCGAGGGGTTATTTTCTTGTTATTAATCAATACGTTATAAATATTAATACGTAGCCTTAAGTCCTGCATAATTATTACATGAATATATGTATGTACTTACATACTACCTGTCACCTGATTTGTAAATGGCTAGTACTTACATACATACTTACATGATATTACTGTCAAGTTTTTGGTAGATACATCCCTCTATATATGTTTAGGTACAATTGTATATTTCTATATATGATTCATTGTGCTTCCTCGTTGACAACTGGATTTAATTTTCTCCTCTTCCCGAATCTCGACGAGTTTCCTTGGGCCGGAAGCTTGGAGCTCACAACATCATCCTTCATAGACTGCATTTGTATAAACTCTGCACATAGTTTATTATATCATTAATCAAATCAATGTGTTCAGCGAGCAATGGAAAGACAAATTTTGGGCGTCAGTATTCGAGATAAAATTAGAAATGGGGAGATCAGACGTCGAACTAAAGTTGCCGACATCGCAGAAAGAACGGCAAAGCTAAAATGTCGGTGCGCGGGGTACGTGGCAAGACAGTACAGTGTCAGGTGGGCACCTAAAATCCTGAAGTGGAGGCCCTGGGAGAACAAAAGAAGCGTAGGAAGACCACAGAAAAGGTGGACAGATGACATTATCCAGCTTACGGGTCGTAGATGGCAGCAGATAGCCCAAGATAGAAGACAGTGGAAGAGTTTAGAAGAGGCATATGTCCAGCAGTGGAACGCAAGTGGCTAGCAGTAAGTAAGTAAGTAATGAAATCAAGACCAGACCAAGACCTACCTATTATTATTTGGTATGGTCGGGTTATTATTTTCAAAAGTATTAGGCGCACTTTGTATTTATGTAAATATCGTGACATATATACCTACTAGATATAAATCACCTTGTATTTATCTCCCGTCGCATTTTGACGATCAAACAAAAACATGCTGCCTGAAGTAGGTACCTGTTAATTTATTACATATGATAAATAATTTCGCGGAATCACTATTGCCTTGTACCTACTATTTTTAATTTGTCTAATAAAGGTAATGTATTAAATATGTATTTATCAGGCGCGAAGCTACCTAAGAACACGGTTCCCATCGAGATACGTTTTGGATAAAATGATAGGTATAATAATGTCTAATCTGATGTAATCCTATAAGAAATGTTTGCCCCGGCTTCCCTTCTGCAGAAATCCACCCTTTGTCACTGTTACACATATTTCATTTTTCGAGCCGGGTATAGTTACTAGAATTGTTTTGCTTATCAAATAATGTGTTCTTTATGTTACAAAATGATTTAATACTCGAAGGTACGCCTCACTGCGTGCAATTATTTTTAAGGAATTAATATTTCAAGATTACTTGAAAAAACTCAGGAAAGCTTAAGGCAGAAAAAATATACAATAAAGCTTGCAAAAAAGATTTGAACAAAATATGTACAGAAATATGTTAATATTACAGGAAGTAGATATTGTAACATAATATTCTCAGCTCATATACATATCTATGTAGTGTTGTACGTATAACGAAGAGAAGTTTGGAGTACCACACGGTAGGGTACTTGGCCCTACAGAATACATATACTTATACCCTTTGGCGTATTCACCCTTATCTTGAGTCTGTTGACTCACATTTTATCTAATTGGTAATTATTACTCAAAGGTGTTATTTCACTTTCACTTGTTTAAAAATTATTGTACAAAGTAGTTATATGTAATGATGGTAGGTGCAGCTAACTGGTATCTGGTGGTATCTAATCAGTGAAGTATATAGCATTTCATTTCGGGGGGGGGGGGGGGGGCGATCTAATATTTGAATTTGGGTTGGTGGAGGCAACAAAAAATTAAAGATAGACGTACTGTATAAAAATTGTGATAGCGCCGCAGGTAAAAAAAATTCGTGAATGTAAGTTAAAAAGGTCGTGTTTTAGATCGGTAATAATATTGTGTGCAGAAAACACAAAGAAGAATAGCGCCGCGGGCGAATTTTTTTTGAATAATGGGTGAAATGATGAACTTGAGTAACATTCATGTTTTAAAATAACATTTTTTTAAGAATTGTTCTTCATTTCGGGGGGGGCAGGCCCCCTCGCCCCTATATACGCCACTGTATCCAATACTGGCTTAGGCGAAGGATAAACTTAATGCTATACGATGAGCAATAACAGCTAATTATAAGAGTATCATAAACTGTTATTTTATATATTCCGTAATATTCGTATGTAGTTACGATTATGTGTTCTGGGAAGAAGTATTTCATACATTTATAGTCTTCAGCCTTTGGTTACACTTACTAATACGCTTTAATCGGGAAGTATATACTTATATTTATGTTTTATATTGGACGTTTTACGATTGAACTATGTAGGTATTATTAAAATATTAGATTTATTAAGAGTTAGCACAATAAATAATACTTTCTCTACATTATAAAACTTTAATCGTACTACTAAAACAGACGGAAGTACATTATAAATGAAATTAAAACCTTGGATCTCTATGATTTTATATTTATACTCATACTATTGTATAAGTAATACGGTGGTAGACGATAGGTGCTATTAATTATCCACTACTGTGCATTTCCTTGAAAACAAGGAGATATTTGCGTAGAAAATGCAGCGAAATTTCGCAAACATGTAATTACGAGTATACCAAATAAATAATATATTTTCCTCCATGGACACAGTAAATCCACGTTCAACTTGCCCGCGTTCTATAGGTAATCTCTTGACTTCTTAAAAACTTTTACGGTTATTCCCTATATTTTTATGCATATTATCAATACAAAAAAAATTTTACTCCGCGACTTTCGGGAAACGAGTTTCCGTCTTTCGGAAAAAAGGTCAGAGGTGTTTTTTAAATTTGTTTTTGAGAAATCTATACAAGCTAAAAAAAAACTTTTACGGTTATTCCTTAGATAAATGTTCAATGCATCTACCCTATTTTGTTGCAAAGCACATTTAGTAACGGTTGTCGAGATATTATTATAAGGTCTCCCGTTTTTAGAAATTTTTGAAATGTCGGTATGTACACTCTTAAATAAATACGTGGTGATTATTGATTATAATTAGCAAGTTGTATTTGATTCACTGAGCAGGTATCGATACATCATTGTATTGCTCGTATTATGAAAGGCGCATTTTACTTCAACTTAATGTAATAATAGCATAACAACACCTAACATAAAACAATTTTACTGCACAGTCGTGCGGGAATACAATGATACATGACGACTTTACCTTCTAAAATTCTACCTATAATACAAACCTCGCAATATTCGCCAATTACTTTCTTATATTAGTATTTAGTAGTACCTATATGTATCTATCAGTGACGAAGGGTAGATTTCTGCAGAAGGGAAGCCGTCAAATTAGACACCATTATACCTATCAACGACACTGGGGTTAACTGGAAGAAATCGCAGTTCTGCGATAAGTTCGCCCTAGTGAACAACGTTTTATAATCTGTACTATGTCCATTTGTTATATTTATATGTGTTTGTTGTTTACTTTAAGTTTAAATAAATAAATAAAAAAAATATTTTATCCAAAAGGTAACTCGATGGGAATCGTGTTTTTAGGTACCTTCGCGCATGGTATGTATGTAGGTAAGTACCTAGTAGATAAATGCACATTTTTATTGTATTCGTGTTGTCTGTATGTGTAGTTAATTGTATTGTCGGTTTATATGTTAATATAATGCGTGCTTGGTTTAAATGAATTTGTTATTCCATCAATGTCATGTGTGATACATATACAGATGATCTCGGCATTTTTTATTTAAAACGATTCAGTATCTTGAAAAACGTAGAAAAACTTTTGTGCGGTCATTGTTACTGTGAAATGCACTGTGAAATATATTAGCTAATATTTGCGCGGTTTAGAGACGTGAAAAATTAAAAAAATCAGATTACCTAAGTAATGATAAAAATATATTTGTAAATAAATTCATCTGGGCTATTTCTGACCTAATTTAACCTAACCTAACATCTGTGACAATTAACAAATTTCCAAGATTTTCAATTCAAAAATATTCTTCGCAGGGTTCGGTGTAGGTACGATAAAAAAAATGATAAGCAACCTAATAGTTTGGTCGGTTGTTAACAATATAGGTAATAGGGTCCTTGCATGTTTTTTTTTTTATTTTGGTTTTTGGTACACTAACTATATATTAAGGTTTTCCGAAAGTTTGAGATTTTAATTCTCTGTCTTTGTGGATATATTTATAAAATAAGTCTCATATTCGATTCTAGCGCAAAAACAGGTTTTTGACTGGCCGCCATATTGTGACGTCACTTTCCCCAATTCCTCCATACATAACCCACAAACAATCAAATTTCTTTCTATGAATTTCATCGCGTCGTGACGTCACAATCACGTTAAACAATGGCCGCTCGTTTCAGAGCACCACAGAAAACCTCGTCAAATTAACATTTTCAATTCATTATTATAAATTAAAGAAAAATTAAAATTACATTTCATAATTTTATTTGTAATTCTAGTAAGTGGAACTATCGATTGAATATATTTTTTGAACGATAAAAAAATGCATGTACCCTATTGTTAACATGATATTTTCATACAGACACTACAAATAGTTTACAGCAGGTATAATAATATGTATACACCACAATAATTGGTTATTATCTCATTATGTTTAGGATTTTAGAACATATTATATGAGTCTGATAATGATGGTGAAAACAGTCTCTCCATACTAACTGTATGTAATGTATCCTATCCTTATCTGCCACTAACACCATACGGCGTACAACGACCGACATTTTATAGTAAAACATAAAAACTACGTGAATTCTGTTTTGTTTTACTGTTATCATTTGGCTTAATTTTTATCTATGGTTTATCATTATTAAGACTAGTACAACAGTTTATAATCAACATGAATATTTTGTAATGAATTATTAGGTATGAATAGGGCTGCCAAACGTCCCGGTTTACTGGGACTGTCACCGTTTTACGCCTCGTGTCCCGGTGTCCTGAACAAACTTTTCGGTACCCCTAAATGTCCCGGTTTTCGGAAATGTTGGTATGTATATTCTTACGATTTTTATCATTTTGTGGTATTTTTGTCACTTTATGTACCTATAAAGTAAGGAACTACGTAAAACAAAGTTGCGCATTAGTGGTTTATAAAATTTTCGATGTGAAATTTCTCACCAGTGGCGTAACTATAGGAAGTGCGCGTGAGGACTAGGGTTGCCAGATGTGCCTCCCCCCCCTCCCGCCCCCGTCTGAAATAAAAAAATGATTCATTTTTTATTCTAGCGTTCAAATTTTAAAATGCATCAAAAATATATATGTCAGTTAATTTTTGTCGAACTTTCATATGTAGATAAGTTATAAAATTGTAAATACCGTCACATGATATAAATGTACCTATATATACTCAACCAATTTATCAATTCAACTACCTATATCATGTAAAGATACCTACGTGTTGATATACAAAGATAAATTCAACGTAGATATATGTTACATGTATTTACTGGTTAACTATAAATAATAATATATTTATCTCATGATCAGATTTTTTAAATACCTGCTTCACAATATCGCATGTGGATTGTGGACAGTGATAAAAAAATATAGTTGCACATTTCAATACGTAATATCGAACACAATTTTTGCAGCATAATTGTGACTAATTTCGCTCGAAGATATTTAATATGTAGGTAACAAGTCCGCCTTTTGGCATCATTGTTCTCAACTGTTGTATTGTTTTCTCATTTCCTGCAATAAAGTTTTATTTATTGATTTATTTTACCCTTAAGATCCTATATGCTGTCATTGGGCTTCGGCGCCCCTGAATTGTACTCAGCCAATACTGAGGGAATCGTCTTGAAACTGAAGACAGTGATAGATGAAAGTATGGACTACAGATCGGTTGTTTTAGAATTACAGGATTTTGGAAATTCCTTGAATAAAAAAATATTCCTAATGTACCCCTAAAATTTACGGAATCTGAAGATTTTCCGTCCAGTTTATCAGATATAAAAGTATAATTTAGCCAAAATACTGGTAATTATAATCTTAACAAATCGGCTGTTTTATGTTTTTAAATTTCTTCCCGGGTTTCATTCAAAAAGGTATAATTCACTTTTAGACCGGTGAAGTTACATTAAAAAAGGGGGTATAGCGTAGATAATTGTCGGAAAGCTGGAAACTGTTTTAATCCCTTCATTAACATACAAAGAACGTTTCTTGAATTTTGCACCAATTTTCCGCTTGTGCTAAGTACAGGGTGACCCATAAACCGAAAAAATAATCTACTTTTTTCAGTTTTTCAGTAATAACTTCTAAACGATGCCTTTTAGGAAAATGGTGTCTTTTTATAAATTAAAGTACAATATATTCTGCGTCGTTTGAGTATAAATACTCATTTGTACCTCAAAAATTATTGTGATGCAGACACTGCCAAGTACATATCAATTTTTGGGACAAATTGAAATATTCGTATATTTCACTTTTGTTGTTGAATAACTCCCCAACTCAGGTATTTACGGTAATATTTCACTTAAAATATTTAATTGTGGGTCAATCTTCTCAAACTTGTGATTTAAAGTTTAGACCTACGGCACACAGTTCAGGATGCACAGGTGCTTAAAGAGAGATGAGTGAAATAAAGAAATTTATTAAGTGATAGATTTAGATATGTTAAAGGTAAGCTAATTTAAATTTTACGATTTCATTTTATTAATGTATAGATTTGTCACGTAAAATCTGATTTTTAATACTGTTACGCCACTGCCTAATATTTTATATCGAAAAGAGTATTTTTTTTATATTCCTTGGTTTTATTAAAATATCTACTAAACGGTTAGTGTTCGGAAAAAATATTTATATCGAAATTTATCTAAAATAATTTCTCTATATTATAATTCAAAAACAATTTCTTTGACTTAAATACTAAGTGAGGCAGAATTGATTAAAAATGGTACATAAAAAATAAGTTAATACATGCCGTCACTTTTTGTTAAATTGCTTCGAAACCAAGCGCTGTAGCGTAAATCCATTAAATTGAATTTAAAGCGAAATAAATTTCCTATAAAATAAGTGCAATAAAATTAATTTGGGAGTTATAATAAAAAAGTACTAGATGATCAATATCAATATTTTGTAAAATAATTCCACGCTTCCCATACAAAATGTTCCTGCATAGCAACGTGCCTCTACACAAAATCAACTTTGATCATCTAGTACTTTTTTATTATAAATCACAAATTAATTTTATTATACTCATTTTATAGAAAATTTATTTAGATTTATATTTAATTTAATTAATTTATACTGCACATCTTGGTTTAGGAGTAATTTAACAAAAAGTGACGACATGTATGAACTTATTTTTAATAAACAATTTTTAATCAATTCTACCTCACTTAGTATTTAAGTCAAAGAAATTATTTTTGAATTATAATATAGAGAAATTATTTTAGATAAATTACGATATAAATATTTTTTTCCGAACACTAACCGTTTAGTAGATATTTTAATAAAACCAATGAATGTAAAAAAAATACTCTTTTCGATATAAAATATTAGGCAGTGGCGTAACAGTATTAAAAATCAGATTTTACTTGAAAAAACTATACATTAATGAAATGAAATCGTAAAATTTAAATTAGCTTGTCTTTAACATATCTAAATCTATCATTTAATAAATTTCTTTATTTCACTCGTCTCTCTTTAAACACCTGTGCATCCTGAACTGTGTGCCGTAGGTCTAAACTTTTAATCACAAGTTTGAGAAAATTGACCCACAATTAAATATTTTAAGTGAAATATTACCGTAAATACCTGAGTTGAGGAGTTATTCAACAACAAAGGTGAAAAATACGAATATTTCAATTTGTCCCGAAAATTGATATGTACTTGGCAGTGTCTGTATCACAATAATTTTTGAGGTACAAATGAGTATTTATACTCAAACGACGCAGAATATTATGTACTTTAATTTATAAAAAGACACTATTTTCCTAGAAAGCATCGTTTAGAAGTTATTACTGAAAAACTGAAAAAAGTACATTATTTTTACGGTTTATGGGTCACCCTGTACTTAGCACAAGCGGAAAATTGGTGCAAACTTCAAGAAATCTTCTTTGCATGTTAATGAAGGGATTAAAACAGTTTCCAGCTTTCCGACAATTATCTACGCTACAAATCTAAATTTCCTGGGCTATTTGTCGCTGTTATTATTCCTGAGCACTAACATTCTCATACAAATTTTGAAAAAGTTGAAGCAAAAATAGAAGGATTTTTGCTCAGTGCATATGCCCCCTGAAGTACGAGTATCCCAATTTTGAGTTTCCCGTGGTCTGTAAAACTTCCGTATGACTATGAAATCAGAACGTTTTAGGATTTAGGTATGATTTCATGGATAGAAATTATGTTTACAAATTATACGCAGCATAGCTGTGAAGGTTTTCGTAAAATAAATGACTTACACACTATTATACAGTATACCTACCTATTGAGATAATTGGCCATCATTCAAAATCATTACATTTTTATAACTGTACACATTTAAGTTACCTATTTGCTTTTATTATTTTCAGAAATGTCTCCAATTCTGTTTCATACCTACAACGTGTACGTCGTGGTTATTCATGATGTAGGTATAACTTTGCATTTCAGACTAATTCAAACGCCACAAATAAACTATTATTATTAGTGCAGTGTACTGTCATACTGTGTACAGAGACTTGAAAGCCTTGATCTAAATATTCAATAAAAGTTCAATAGCGTTACAACTTACGTGTCATGCGAAATACGAATAGTACTCTGACTCGAGGTATTTAGTACTAACAGTCCATATAATTGAAAGTGGGACATCCCGTCTAGCGAAATACTTAGTTATTTTTTAAGGATCTGGACTTGCATATACAGAAACTCGAATACTTTCCCGCACACTTTTCACTAGGCTAAAAGCCTGTATTGCACAGTTCTGAATACATTTCCGGCGCCGGGGTTTGAACCTGGCACCTACCTCTTGAGAGACTGCCGCCTTAACCAACTGCGCCAACCATGTACTCTATATTACGTAGTCAATTGAATTTCAATAGATGAAAATGAACTACTACTACTTATTTATTTACACTTTTGGTGAACAAAATACAGACAGGGATATGTTCTTCTTCTTCTTTCATCGTTTCCTCATTGCTGAGGGTCGTGATTTGTGGAGCTACCCACGGACAAAACAAGGCGCCTCCAGTCCTCTCTATTCTCCGCAGTCCGCATACCGCCGAGCACAAGTCTCTCCCAGTCATTTCCTTAATCTGGTCGCACCACCTTGCAGGGATATGTTAACATTACAAATTAAATTATATCATTTGTTCACTAGGGCGAGCTTACGACAATGCTGCAAAATCTGCCAACTAACCTCAATTACCAATATCTATTACAAAATCGGTATAGGAAGGTACAGGATATATTTTGAATAGATACTAACTAAAAGCAGTGACGTACAATATTAGTGCGAATAAAGTATCTAGCGCCAGTTATTTGTCGAGTCATCTTTAAAATATTGGAAATTTTGTGTCATATTATCATTTTAATCCATATTATTTAGAGGTTATCGGTTCATATGTAAACATTTTGCCTGTCTCTGCATTATTTTTTCCATTATTTGGAATAATTCTCTGTAAATTAACACGCACATTATTTCCTAGCATGATAATATTAGGTAATTCCTACCTATGACAAAATTTACCTATTACTTAATATTATTTTACGATTTATTCTAATTCTTTTAATAAGGCCAGCCCGTCCATATAGGCAAGGTAGGCAACTGCCTAGGGCGCGAATATGGGTGTTTCTGACATTTCCTGTGTCTGTGGCCAGTGGTGAGCACAGTTTTTCTAAATAAAAACTAATTAAAATATACCTGCCCTCTACAATGACGCAAGAAAGACGTGTGAGTTTTGCAACGTTATCAATAGAACAATAAATAACTGAAACAATTGATTCAAAGGAGATCATCTCCACTTTTAAGGCAAGGAAAATAAAACTTACATAACTTTCGTTGTTACTGGATTGTCCATAACTTGATGCTCTATTTAGTGTTCTTTTAAAAAGTTTTAATACTTCGCTCTATTCTATTCAGCAAAAATAATGCGGATGCACACTCCTTCATGTAAATAAATCTTATTTATTTTAAGTGTTTTTTTTTTTAGTTTCGGGGGGCACCGTTCCAGCCGTCGCCTAGGGCGCCACGTTCGGTCTGGCGCTTAATATACCTTTTAGTGGCACGATTGTATAAATCTTTACACTTAATGTTGTTCGGTCAATTGTTTTACTAAAGACCTATTTTTTGCGTACAAATATAGTGAAAACCGTATCTATATTTTCAATACATCTACAAAGACACTTATTTTCACATTCTCCCGATACGACTTGGTTTTATTTAGTACTTAAATTAGTATACAATATATATATACGTATTCGTATTTATATATGAAAATCTTTTCTTCTTCTCCGAGTGCCATGTCAGGTTCCCCTGATGTCAGCTATCACTCTGGCATAGGCTTCCCTGTCTTACGCCAGCCGGAACAACTCCCCCACCCTCTGGATTCCGGTCTAGTGTCGGATGTTTCTGGTCAGGACATTTGCCTCCTTTTCATTCTTCTTCATTTAATATTATATACATTTTCATCATATTCCTACTCACGGAACTCTGTTGTGTATTGTAAGGCTAGGTCGTAAATAAATTAGAACATATATAGCATAAAGCTTGTAAGTCTATAGCTATTATCGAAGCACCTAATTAAATTATTTTAATTCCTTTGTATGTAGGTACCTACTACCTACTGAAATTACGTGGATGGAATTAGTCCGAATATTACCAGGAAAAAGATATTACAGAATTCGTTTGAAGGCTTTCTGATACTTTTAAGAGGAGATATTAATAACGACTCAAAGTGAATATTTTATGATTAAAAACTACCTACCTAGGAGGAACAAGTAAGTATCTACCAGGCGCAAAGCTACGAACACGATTCCCATCGAGTTACCCTTTGGATAAAATGATTGGTATAATAGTGTCTAATCTGACGTAATCCCATAAGAAATGTTAGTCCCGGCTTCCCTTATACTGAAATCCACCCTTCGCCACTGGTACCTACCAAACCGAACAGACTTTAATTAGTTTCATGACTATAGATCCTATCTCTCATCCTTCAGAGTATTCACGTTCGTCCTCAAGCTCTTCAAATTATTCCTTGATTGTTATATTCTATAAATAGTTCAGCAGCTATCCAGATTAGGTACACAGTACACACGCAAACCGGTATATTGTAGTACTTGCGTGCAGTCCACTCCTCCCGATAATATGTTGACGATGAGAAGTTTTTATATGAATTCTTCCACAAGTACTGTATAAATAATCTTTTCATTTATGGTTATTTTATCGCCCATCATATGTATATGATACGA
Source organism: Ceraclea dissimilis (assembly GCA_963576895.1). NCBI lineage: Eukaryota > Metazoa > Arthropoda > Insecta > Trichoptera > Leptoceridae > Ceraclea > Ceraclea dissimilis. The sequence goes on from OY756360.1 coordinate 7,497,325, forward strand.
GAATCGAAAAAGTTATTTGTCCGTCAAAAATGTAGACTTCATGCGATTTGAACCCTAGAAAAATACAGACCGTGATGTCGTATGATATTGTCCTTATATGTACCCGACCCATCAGTGACGGATCCAGGATTCAATTTTGGGGGGGGGGGCTGAATATCGTCACATGGTAAAAAGTACTGTCACTCAACGTTTTGGGGCTAAGGGGCTGAAACCCCTAGATTTGTTGTATATAAAGTACTGTCACGCATGGTTTTGGGGTAGCTTCAGCCCCCTAGCTCCTTCCCTAGATCCGCTAGTGCAACCCATATATACTAGGTACATTTTTAAGATACTTGTGCATCCCATTAAATTTGTGGAATATTGTTCAAGCCTGATGAATTCAGAGGGATAAAGCTCTCCATTGATTAGTGAAAGTGCAACCTACATCCCAACTTTGGATCAACTAGTTTCATAAACACATTTTTGTAATATTTGAATGTAGATTTTATATGACGTTTCTATAAAAAAAAACAGTACGTGTAGTTATACATTTAATACTTATGTAGGTATGTCATCCATCAGGTGCAGTACGCAATATAAGGAATGACGTAAAGCAGATTATTAGGTACGAGTAGATTAAATTGAAAGTAGTACAAGTATGTAATCTAGTTAAGTAGCTGTTTGTGTTTAACCACGCACTCTCCCTATATAGAGAAGTTTCCTTGTTGTCTGCCCACATCTCCTAGGAGACCAGCACTGCTAACCGGTTGTGACATTCTACAGGAGACTTCATGTCCATAAACTCTATTCTACTTTGTTAACCTTACAATATTTTTATTCTCTCCACACATCATAGCGTCTTTGCTCTTAAGCTCTTAATTGTATGACTTGCAGACAGCAAAATTTGTATCAATTTTCTATGTATGATAAATAAATCTTTATTGGCCAAAGAAAAATATGCATAGTGAAAAAAACAAGATAATATTAAAAAAAGACAACGGTAGTGTGCCATTAGTTCTATATAATTTAACATCATATTATGTACAAAATGTTAGAAATTCTTTTTTTTTAGCATAATTATAATAGTTAGGTAGGTACTTATGTGAATGACCCCGCAATAGTATAGATTTTATTAAAATAAATGGGGCAACAGAGACCATCCCCTTTGTGAATGTGGTCAGATCGAGACTGTTGACCATATAGTAGAGTAGAGAGGTGTCCTGAGAAGAAATTTGCAGGGTTCCTTGAGAAAATCACAACGTGACGCCAAGGGCAGTAGATTAACTTTTGACTGTATTGGACTTTTAAATAAATTAGTTAGTATAAGTAATGCCTGTGTACTTCACAATGGAAAATAATTCCATTTTCTTCTACTCCTCAACACCGAGATTTGAGTCTCGATAGACGCTCTGGACGCTGGCGCTAGATAAACTTAAATAAATTTTGTCCATTCAAAACAGAAGCAATTTACTGAAGTTCTTTAATTAATAATTTTATCCACTAAAATAGTTGAAGAGGGATTTCCAGAGAAGCCTTAAGAACAGGCAAATATTTTTTTTTACTTTGTATTTGTTTGAACACGTTTAGATTTTGAAGGTCGAGAGACGTGTTCCTACGTGTACCTATTGTTAAGGTGACCAACCGTCCTCCTTTTGGAAGGACAGTCCTCCTTTTCTAGGTTCTGTCCTCCCTCCAAAAGTGTCCTCCTTTTTGTCCTCCTTTTCACTTTTTAACATTTTAAAACTTATCTGGTAATCTCAAAACCACACGTTTTTTCATCACACCATGAATTAACGAGTACTAAAGTATAAAAATACATTAAAATGCAATTGTTTCCTAAAAAAAATTTGCCTGCGGCGCTAATTGCCTTTACCTTTTTTGTATATGTAATTTGGTATGTCTTATGACAAATATTTCACCTGCGGCGCTATTTTTTGTCTTCCTTTTTATTTTTAAAAATATGGACACTTTACTATTGTAAATGTCACATTCAATATATAAATTAGTTTTTAAAATATTGCACGTTTTTTTTATACTAAGGTACGTATAGGTAACAGTACCTACTCTACTCTTATCAAAGTTTTTAATGCATGTTTCGAAACAATGAGTAGGCAATAAAACATTTATGATTTTTTCAAAATGTCGCTAAATGTACCTAGCTAGTAGTAAGTAGCTACCAGGCGCGATACTACCTAAAAACACGATTCCCATCGAGTTACTTTTTGGAAAAAAATATAGGTAAAATAGTGTCTAATCTGACGTAATCTCATAAGTAATGTTAGCCCCGGCTTCCCTTCTGCATAAATCCACCCTTCGCAACTGGTAGCTACTTACTATATGCATATGCAATATGCACACTGCACAGGGGCGTCCCAGCTTCGCTTGAGAGGGGGAGCTGGGAGCAGTTTCGAAAAATGAAATTTTTGATCAAGGTTTATTATGTTAGTTTTTTATTAAATACGCTTCGATACGCGTTCGATCCTTGGTCGGGTCAACCTCGGATTTTAAACTTTTACCTGGCTGTCAAACTGGATAAACCTGAATTGGAATATTTCAATGATAAAGAAAATAATAATATGTTGTATGAAACACCTCGACTACTTTCTTGTAAATTAAAGTTTATAAATTTTATCCACTTGTATGTATTGACTGCCGTAGTATCATTAACATCATCTAGTAGGATTTTTTGTTCTTCATATTATAAAGAAGATTCTAGACGTCTAAGACCACAATTGTGTTACTTTCTTCTCCTTCTTCTGCAGCCACTCAGGTCCATTGTTGGCCATAGGCCTCCCCTTTGGTCCTCCACAGCTCCCTGTCTTGGGCACACTGCATCCATCCTCCACTGTGTTACTTCATCATACAATTTTTTAGATTCCTTCACATTTCAAGTGACATTAGTTCTATAAAATTAATTTCTAAAATTATTGTAACATGACTAGCTGCAACCCGTTAAAAATGACGTTGAAAATGTTGTTTGCGGGGTAGGCAGAGAGAATAGATTGCCAGCAACTATCCTTACACGTTGTATAATTTATTTAGTGTTTATTTATTTATATGATAATCACAGAGTATTGACAGATATATACAAATAAAAACATTAAACACAAAATTCAGGTCAACCCCCCAATTACGAGCGTCCACACCATCCACGTAAATTCGCCTTCGGCGCTATTTTCAGGTATTTTTCGTATTATTACCGAAGAATCATTTTATTACCACAAGTTCGATAGAACAACGTTTTATAATCTGTACTATGTCCATTTTGTATATTTATATGTGTTTGTTGTTTACTTTAAGTTTAAATAAATAAATAAATAGATTCTTTATTGTCAGTATAGTGCACATATAGAAACATAGTTAGGCATTTCAATTTAATTTATATTAGTCATTCATCAATAGGTGATCAACTTACCCATATTTGTTTAAAAACATAACCGTGAGTGATGAAAAAAGTTTTTACCAAAAATGTAGGAAACTTACTTTCATTGTGTTAAAAAGATAACCTACTAAAAATTAATAGTTTTCATGTTCAAATCCAGCATTCGCCAGAAAATTGAAATTTTCACCATTTTTTCAATTTTTCGCTACGTTCCATCACAGAATTTTGTTGGCCTCAGGATTCGGATTCAGCACCCCAAAAAACGTACAGAATGAAAGAAATCCAGACTACCCCACAACTTTCCATCGAGAAATTCAACGGCACCGTACTAGTATAATAGTGAGTAGATTCCAGTGGCGAAGGGTGGATTTCTGTAGAAGGGAAGCCGGGGCTAACATTTCTTATGGAATTACGTCAGATTAGACGCTATTATACCTATTATTTTTTCCAAAAGGTAACTCGATGGGAATTATGTTTTTAGGTAGCTTTGCGCCTGGTAGATTCATTTTGAATGTGATTGTATGATAATATGAATTTATATAATGTGCAGCTATGTGTGGCGTGAGAATATTATGACTCGCATAGATTATAATGCTGTTAACGTTATTTCCGTTTGTGCATCGTGTAACCTAATTCAGAAACTTTTCTTTTTTAGAACTCTCTTACTGTAACAGCATTCGTTGTTTGCTTATGTAATCTAATCACATTAATGTCTATTGACAAAATTATATAAATTGATTGAGTTTTTTTTCAAACCGGATGCGTAGGTACCATTAATGTTTGTCATTTTTAAAATTTCCTATTAAGAGTAAGCATACCGACATTTCAAAAATTTCTAAAAACGGGAGACCTTATATCTCGACAACCGTTACTAAATATATGCTTTGGAACAAAATATGGTTGATGCATTGAACAGGGAATAACCGTAAAAGATTTTTGATAGACGCAAAATTAACCCCAAAAAATGGAAAAAACTCCATTTTTTCATGTGATTGTTCACGCGATTTTGAACCTTAATGCCGTGGGAAATGACTGTGACGTCATTCCTGGCGCCAAGCCCTTAAACCTACTCATATCACTGGGAAAACTATTGTAAGTATTAGCGAGAACTTAAGTGTTAAATCCTATGCAAATAATATTCTTCTATCCTGTCATGTCTGTCAAGAGTGTCAAGAAACATACTGACAGTCTGTCAAGAAACGGATGGTCTCAGATTAAATTGAAACTAGAATTTTGTCAACTGGCAACAAGAAGACATTTCCATTAAATTAATAAAAAATAAAAAACTACATGAAACGCCCTCATCTAAAAGCATCTCTTTCACCATGACAGACCGTAATGCAGAGGTTATAAGAAGTACCATTGTTAATGGTTGACTTGTGTGTCTGTACGTGTACTCGAATGTTTGTTTTTTTTAAGGATCTGGGATTGCATACACAAACCCAAATACTTTCCCGCCAACCTTTCACTAGGTTAAAAAGCCTGTATCGCAAAGTATGGGATACGTCGCCAGCGTCGGGGTTTGAACATGGCACCTACCGCTCGAGAGACTACCGCCTCAACCAACTGCGCCAACCATGTATCTCATGTATTTGGATGATTCGGAATGCAACAGTGATGGTTTTACTCAATTGGTACCTTTGTGATTGCGTATAATGTTTCCCTACCCGAAGCGACATTTTGCCATTTAACCAAAAAAAAAAGTTAATCAGGTTTCACACGCATGTCACATGTAACTGTATGTGACATTTAAATTGCTTGGTTGCTTTATGGAACCCGTCCTGCACCACTTTCCAAATCTGTAATAAAATTAATCTACAAAAAGTGCCTACAAGATATTATATATAAAGTTCTTCTTGCGGACCTACGATAAGTTGGCCTGATTTTGTAATAAATATTTAGACCAAGGATGTAACATACATACGAGTATTCCTTAATAAAGCTTGATTGCAGATTATATTGTAATGTACCTCATAATATGTCTTGACACAAATATCATAAATTCATCACATTTTGTGGACATTGATGTGTAGTGTGCACTCTCACAAATGGAAGGTAGTTTAATACTCGTAATGCATTTTCTCGCGCTGATCAAATCTAATATAATCTTTTCGTTTTTGGATTTGAAATACGAAGCTATTTAGAAACTAATTACTTAATTTATTATTTCTTGGAAATAATGATTATTCCATGAGAATGTCGTAAATGATGTTGTTTTATGATTCCCTGTAATGTTTTATAACTTCCCTTAAATAACAACTTCCGTAATACATGATATGTTTTCATTTCTATATCAAAACAATCACACTAATAATCAAATACCCACTTTACCTCGATAAACTTATACATAGTACTTTAACTTATATTATAGAAATTCTAGGGAAAGGCTCAATTACTTTAACAAATAAATTTGCCATCACTAGGTCTTAATATACGTAGGTACCTACATTCTTACATGACGTTATTCTGGAACTCTTCTGTACTAGGTATGGCTGTACGATAAAAATTTGTTATGAGTACTATATATAGCTATATATGTACTTACCTATACTCATTTTTTATGGTTCCATAAAAAATTGTCCTCGTCTACTAATAAAATTATTCAACAGGGTACTGCACGATACAAATAACGAACTTTTTTATCTATGAACTTTGTGTATTAATGGCGCCGTGTGTTATTTAAAATAAAATAAATTTATAAAATAAAGGTGAAAGGTGAATGAAAATAAAATAGAAAAATCTCAATCAATTAATTATTTTTTGCATTTATTTTAGAATAGGAGACACTTATAAATTTTTGTAATCTTTAAATATGTGTCATACCTATCTATTGAAAACGTTCACAATAGGACATGCATACACTAAATATTTTATATATGAGATATGTCCACTATCTATAATACGAGTATATACTAATTCCATAATTTACGAACTTCCTCCATCACTATTCTACTAAGTACTACTACACATGTATCTACTCAGTACTCAATGAGAACTTTTGCCGGCCGGCGTTGGTTATGTACCAACCAACTCATGTTATTATTATATGTAGGTAGGTAAGTACTATTATGTATACGAGTTTAAATCCGCATTACTTTCACAATGTAATGACTAGTAAGTTCATTATATTGTTACTAACTGTAAACGAATATAACATTTTTGCACATGTAACCCATGACTCAATTTACTGTGTAATAATTTCACCATTCTCGTCATGTACCTCAAGACAGAGGAACACTTTGATGAATATCAGCAAATAATATTAGAAATATACATGCTTGTATACTTTGGTATTCCTTCATAAAAGTGTATAATGTTAAACGTTCCACCTTATTACTACATTAATACATTTGATCTAAACTTTTTTATTGTTTTTTTTTCTTAGTAATCTAAGTCTTTTTGTATGCAGTTGAATTAGTATAGCAATGTACTAATTGATGGTACGTCTGGTTCAAGTCTAGATTATGTCTGGTCAATGCATTGAATACCAAATGATTACCGTACCATACATACCCCATTAGCAAATTATAAAGGCGTATAACATTTTATTCTTAAGTATGCATACCGACTTTGCAAAAATTTCTAAAAACGGGAGACCATTCGTTACTAATTCAATGCATAAAAATAAATGCATTGAACCTTTATCTACGGTATAACCGTAAAAGTTTTTTTATATGTTGTATAGATTTCACAGTCACCAAGAATGACGTCACAGTCATTTCCCACGGCATTTACGGTTCAAAATTGCGTGAAACCCCCAAAACCCCTAGATTTTAATGCATATTATCAGTACAAAAACAAAATTTACTCCGCGACTTTCGGGAAACGAGTTTCCGTCTTTCGGAAAAAAGATCAGAGGTGTCTTTAATAATTTTTATTGAGCAATCTATACAAGATATAAAAAATCTTTTACGATTATTCCCTAGATAAATGTTCAAAGCATCTACTCTATTTTGTTCCAAAGCATATTTAGTAACGGTTGTCGAGATATGAGGTCTCCCGTTTTTAGAAATTTTTGAAATGTCGGTATGCATACTCTTAATAAAACCCACTGTTGTCACTCACTTATTCAATTTTCTTAGACGCCTTCCTCGAAATTTGCAGAGTTAAGTCTCACGACCTTACTATGACGTCACGGTCATTTCCCGCGGCATTCAGGTTCATAATGGCATGAACAACCGCATGATAAATAAAAAAAATGCTTTTTTTTTTTTTCATTTTTTTGGGTAATTTCACTTTAATCAAAAAACTTTTACGGTCATCCCCTAGATTTTAATGCATGTTATCAATACAAAAAAAAAATTGTCCGCGACTTTCATGAAACGAGTTGCTATCTTTTGGAAAAATATTGAGAGCTGTTTTTCACATTTTTTGAGAAATCTATACAAAATATATAAATAAATTACAATCCCTAGATGAAGGTTCAATGTATCTACGAGTACGAATACACAATTTTTTATTAGTTTGGTTGTCGAGATCTAAGGTCTACCGGCTTTAGAAATTTTTAAATTGTCAATATGCCTACTTTTAAATGTATTTTTTTATTGTTTTTTGACGAGGAAACTCATGGTGTATGTTTTTTTTGTTTCAGGTACGTAAAGCAGAGTAATAGACGAGGTTAATTCAAGATACCTGTAATGTAATAATGCGCTGATACGTGATAAGTATACCTACCTACTAATATTATCCTCTACAATGTACATACAAACTATTTATTTATTTATTTATTGTGGCCACTAGCGGATCCAGGGGAGGGACTAGGGGGCAGTACAGTACTTATGTACACATTTTCAAATAAACCAAACCACATCACGGCCTTTTTCACTATGTCTCAAAATAAAATTTCGCCTGCGGAGCTATTTAAGCTTTTCTTAAATAGCTCCGCAGGCGAAAAATTTATTTAAACCTTAGAAATTATATTACATATGTATTATGTATCTACTTATTAAACGAAATATTTTAGGCCATCTACCGTTACTTGGTATTATCTGTCCTTGACAAATCATTGCAAATACCAATAGCCATTATTATCAACGTTCAACCTTTAAGTTAATAAGATATCTACCTACATTTATTATAATGATATCACCGTAAAACTAGTTTTGACCGCGTGTATAATCATTTCTTTACTAAACATTCCATGTGGGCACATTTCTTAACTAATTCTTGTTTTGTATTCAAATGTCAACAGGGTAATTAACTATGCAATATTTTTTTATTCTTTATTATTGATATCTACACTGGAATAAAAATGCTTTTCCACCCATTAATGCATATTGTATGGAAATCTAGCTGGCATTATAGATTGCAGCACAAAAATGCCTTTGAAATTTTCATGCAGAAGAGGCACCGCTATGGAATAACGTACATATATTTCTTTCATCAATTTATCTATAGGTAAATACCCGGTTCTGCCCCACCTTCTTCTACTCTCAGAATTTCATAATACGCGTTAACTTATAGACAATTAGTATATCAATATGTTATATGTATGGCCATTTTGTCAACCTTATTTAATTAGAATTTCCACTGTGGACCTCAAAAGTATTATTATGCATGGATAGGGACATCACGATAATTCGAAGTATCGAGTACTTTCTCACGAGTAGTTCTCACATCATCTTTCGATCCTACTCATATGAGTACCAAGAAAGTATCGATACTAATATGAGAACTCACTTCCTTGGTATCGGAAAGAAGTAATCGATTACAAAAAGTACTTGGTACAAATGCAATATCCATCAGTCAACCCCGGAATAAAATGTATCATCGAAAAATTATTATTATTGTATTAGGCCGACACAAACATGATAGCTATTAGGTGCGAAGCTACCTAAGAACACGATTCCCATCGAGTTACGTTTTGGATAAAATAATAGGTATAATAGTGTCTAATCTCACGTAATCCAATAAGAAATGTTAGCCCCGGCTTCCCTTCTACAGAAATCCACCCTTCGCCAATGATAGCTATAGATATCTATTTTTCATGGTAAAGTGGAAGGGGTAAGTAAGAAAGCTGCCTAATATAATATTTATTTATTTATTTACATATACGACTTGCGCCCTTAAAATGCATTCCAATAACAATATAAATTCAACATAAAAAAAAACTACAACAAAATTGAGGTCGTGTGAGGAGAGTGCAGGTATTATAGGTACCTATTAAGGGCATGGCACCAGGAATGACGTCACAGTCTTTTCCCACGGCATTAAGGTTCAAAATTGCGTGACAATCGCATGATAAAATGGTAAAAAAAACGTTTTTTTTCCATTTTTTGGGGACGATTTTGCGTCCATCAAAAAACTTTTACGGTTATTCCCTAGATTTTTATGCATATTATCAGTACAAGAAAAAAAATATACTCCGCGACTTTCGGGAAACGAGTTTCCGTCTTCCGGAAAGAAGGTCAGAGGTGTTTTTAAATATTTTTTTGCGAAATCTATACAAGATATTAGAAATCTATTACGGTTATTACCTAGATAAAGGTTCAATGCATCTACCCTATTTTGTTCCAAAGCATATTTAGTAACGGTTGTCGAGATATAAGGTCTCCCGTTGTTAGAAATTTTTGAAATGTCGGTATGCACACTCTTAAGCATCAATAACGTGACGTACGACGGACCGATAGTGCAAGTGCACCTATAATATAAATGTAGATATGCATTGATAAGGAGGTGTGGACTATATCAGATTATGAAATATCGGACATATTATGTAAAAATATAAATTAAGAAAGCAAATGTGAAATCGGAAACGAGGGATTATTGAAACCAGAGGTCATTGGGTTACAGGCTAATGTGATTATTGATGTCAGCGTATGTGACTTATATTATTTTAACTTCATAGTCTTATATGACTTATGTGACTTATATATATATATATATATATATATGTTAATTGTTAGTTTTTCGCATCGCGGAATATATGATTTTGATTGGTTTTCGGGTACGACGCGTGAGTTTGCTTTTGGGCGAGCTTTCGACATCTCACGGGACGTCATCATCAGGCAATACGTCTAAACAGTACGATGTACAAGTTTTAACTGCCAACCGGGCACTTCTTCGAAGTTCAGGTTGACTAACGCTGTTTGGTGTGGGTGTATTTGTCGTATGGTGAGAAGAAGAAGGCTGTATGTGTGAAGGGTGCGGAGTAATTATCGTGTGATAAGACGTGTTGGGTAGGTTAGGAGGGTGTGTGCGGGTGACGGGCGGGGTATTGTTCTGTGTATTAGCAACTGAGGGGGAGATCGGTGCGGGGATGGTGGAGGGTGTTATTCTATTCAACTCGTTGTTTTGTGTCGAATTCTGCGAAGTGTTGTTATCTATAACGGTTTTTTCTATTAAATGATGGTATGTATTCGGTAGACTACGTGTTTCGTCTCGCTTGTTCAGCGAATGTTCCTTTTTGTAGATGTTAATAGCCTCGTAAAGTATGTCCATAAGAAAAACGACGGCTCACTCTCACACACCACATATCGTAAGGAAACACACACAAACAGATACTTACACGCAAACTCGCACCATCACCCATTACAGTTACAATCTATCTATCTATCTATACCCTCACGCCACATCCCTTGCAGGGTAGGCAGAGAGGACAGAGCGCCAGACAGCCCTATCCTTACACACACTCCTAGCTTCCGTCACATTCATGCAATTAGTCATACACGCTCTCCGATTTCTTTTACTCAAAACGCGTCCATCCTTGAGGATCTGGTCGACATGATCGGACCAGGTCAGTCTCGGACGGCCGCGCTTTCTCACCCCTCTTCGCTCATTCAGATATATCTTTTTTGTCATCCTGTCATCATTCATTCTCTCAACATGCCCAAACCATCTTAGTTTGTTTACTTTCATTCTTGTCACTACACCAGTCTTGCAGTCACTCATTTCCCTAATAACCTCATTCCTTATCTTATCTCTCAGCGTTTTCCCGCACATTCTTCTTAATGACCTCATTTCTACTGCATTCAACCCTGATTCATCCTTCTTCATCCACGTCCACGTCTCACTAGCATACATCAGGGTCGGCACCAAGACAGCATTGTGCACTAGCACTTTTGCTTTCATAGACACATTGCTACTACTAACAATCGGACCGAGCGCACCATTCGTCCTAGTACCGGCCAGCTTCCTTCTTTCAATGTCTCCATCACAGCGTCCATCTCTAGTAAACAAACTTCCCAGATATACATACTCATCCACTTGCTCCAGACAGTCATTACCAACCTTTATCACACAATTTGTCCTTATTTCCTCTCTTTCGAACACTAATACTTTCGTTTTATTTACATTCATTTTCATACCATTCATATCGCAGCTTTCGTACACACAGGATACTATCCGTTGTAACTCACATTCATCATCAGCCATCAACACTAAATCATCTGCAAACATTAACGCACATACTTTCACTCCATTTAGGTCCACACCAACATTCAGCTCATTCAGAGGACGCATGCAGTAGTCGAAGAACAGGTTGAACAACCAAGGCGACATGACGCAACCCTGTTTAACCCCTTTTGTGAGAGCGAACCACTGCGACAACGCAGCATTCACCCTGACACAAGCAGAGCTCTCCGTATATAGAGACGCGATTGCGCCAATCAGTCGGTCGCTCACCCCATATTCCGACAGTACACGCCACAGTCTTTCTCGGTCCACACGATCGTATGCCTTCTCCAGATCCACGAACGCGCAGAAGAGCCTCTGGTGTTTAGCCAGAAGCTTCTCCACGACCATCCGTAGGGAGAAGATCTGATCGGTGCACCCCCTGCCACTCATGAAAGCACCCTGCACATCCCATACTTTACTTTCAGTCACTTTTCTTACTCTTTCAATCAATACCTTTCCATACAGTTTGCCCACAGAGCTCAGCAAACTGATAGCCCGATAACTGCCGCATTCCAACCTTGAGCCTTTCCCCTTGTACAAAGGGCAGATGACTGCCCTCCTCCAATCCTCAGGAGTGCAGCCACTCTCCCAGCACAAGTTGAAGAGCCTCAGGCACCACTCGAGAATCTTCGGGCCACCTTGCTTGATGAACTCTATGGCCACACAGTCATGTCCCGCAGCTTTACCATTCTTTGCTTTTTTCAATGCAAGCACAACTTCATTCATACGTATTTCCTCGTCCTCAGCAATATTTACATTCATACTATCTGCTACATTCGTCTGGTTTGTACTAGTACCACTTTCATACAATTCTTCGAAGTATTCTTTCCATCTTTCAACAACTTCTTCTCCATTCATCACTAAATCACCATTCTTATCTTTGATGCAATTCATACTGTTTTTCTCACTTCCAGATCTCTTTCTTTTTACTTCCTTCCAGAATATTTTCAAATTCTCCTCGGCGTTCCTCGATAATTTCATACATTCCTCTTCCTCAAGTTTTCTCTTTTTCTGGCAAACCATTTCTTTCACAGTTACAATCAGTTGCTAAATCCCTTATAGATCGATCTTCCAAACTTTCTGACGATGATCACAAAACACAAGAGATGGAGAATATTGATTCCATCTTAACACAAAACGGGTACTCCAGACAAACGATCATACAAGCACACAATTCACTTAATAATCACACTCCAACAAGCAATGACAACCCACCTCAATTCATTAGCACATGCACCTTACCATACATCAAAGGAGTCACAGAAAAACTAGGACGCATCTTACGTAACTACAACATACGTACCGTGTATAATACCGATAAAAAGATTCAGGACTTCCTACCGAAACCAACTGATAAGATTCCTAATGAACATCAAGGCGTCTATGAGATAGGTTGCAAAATGTGCAAAAAGGTGTACATAGGTAGATCGAACAGACGAATAGACTGTAGAATAGCAGAACATAAGGTCGACGTCAACAATAAAAAGCATTCCAACGCCCTAGCTTTACACAAATTAACAGAGGGACATAATATTGATTTCGATAATACTAAAACATTGGTTAGGACAAACAATGAGTCGCATAGAATACTTTACGAGGCTATTAACATCTACAAAAAGGAACATTCGCTGAACAAGCGAGACGAAACACGTAGTCTACCGAATACATACCATCATTTAATAGAAAAAACCGTTATAGATAACAACACTTCGCAGAATTCGACACAAAACAACGAGTTGAATAGAATAACACCCTCCACCATCCCCGCACCGATCTCCCCCTCAGTTGCTAATACACAGAACAATACCCCGCCCGTCACCCGCACACACCCTCCTAACCTACCCAACACGTCTTATCACACGATAATTACTCCGCACCCTTCACACATACAGCCTTCTTCTTCTCACCATACGACAAATACACCCACACCAAACAGCGTTAGTCAACCTGAACTTCGAAGAAGTGCCCGGTTGGCAGTTAAAACTTGTACATCGTACTGTTTAGACGTATTGCCTGATGATGACGTCCCGTGAGATGTCGAAAGCTCGCCCAAAAGCAAACTCACGCGTCGTACCCGAAAACCAATCAAAATCATATATATATATATATATATATATATATACCTACTATATACTTAAATAGGTACCTGCCTACAATAGCAGAGAATCTTACTTATTTCCACCAAAATGTCACAACTAAATTTAAAGATTTCTAATGTGTGTAAGAACGAATTCCAACATGTTCACTGTTCAGTATATCATACTTTTTGAATTGATGAAATTTTTTGATCTTTTGCAAAGCACACCAATGAAATTATAATATATGTATATACACACGGCTAATGCGGCCAATAAAATTACGATACATTTCTCTTATAATCATTGTGAAAACTTACAATGTTACGTACGACGCTAAAAATCGTATTACATTTCATACTAGCTGAGTTACCCATGCTTCGCAACGGCAAACTTGGATGTTGAAGTACATCGACAGTACGACCCAAAACGCGTTCATCCATCTGTTAGCCAAAATAATAAGTTTTAGTGGCTCTATACCACACACGACCTCACACAACTTTTGGATCCCCTCATCACCATGGCATCTCTTGGTATCTCCCAATAGCTTGAGCTGGATAAAGTATGACTTAAGATCTGAACTCTTTTTTCAACGCCCTTTCATACGATACCACACATGCCCCACACAACCCTTGGTTCCCTTCAACATTATGGCACCTCCTAGTAAAAGCCTTTTTAAAAAAAAATAGTGACGTTAAAACCTAAAGCAGATCGGTACGAAAGGTTTAATTTGTGAATTTTTACAGCAATTCATCGCAAAATGCGGGAGTTATGCGAACACTTACAAAAATCAGACTTTACTTTATAAATATATGTAGATATAGAATATAGATATGACAATGTTGTGTCGTACTCGTAACACAATATACGTAATACAGATACATGTCAAAATATATGTGTTACACTCAGTCTCATAATCATATTAGTAGTTGCCTACAAATTACAATACGTAACATAATTCGCGGTCAAGGTGAATATTATGCATTATACATACATAGGTAATCATACAAGTATAGGTAAGCTATGCCGGATCTTCGTAAAGTTGTCAAAAAGCATTATTCGTTGATTGTAACTGATTTCTCATATTTTTTCCATAGAAATGACACTTAATATTTCGTCTATAGCGGAACTTATTGACATTTGTACAAGTGTGAAAATATATCGATATAAGTACAGTTTAAAATAATATTACTCGACATGCAATCATTGGGTTATTTGACGTAAGCTTTCGTTACACTCGGTATAATATTACCTAAGTACAAAGGTACATTTTAATTATATTCTATCCCCGTGGTCGTCTGACTGCGGTCCGGGACAGCCCGACGTTAGACAATGACTACCAAAACTGATTTTGCGCACGAATCATTGTAAAAATCTAATGGCAAAAAAATGCTACATTAAAACAACCAGGCTCCTCACTACAAGATTTTTCTTTTAAAAAATTCGCCTGCCGGGCCATTTCTTAGTACATTTTTTTATGAACAAACTGCATCACGGTCTCTTTACTCATTATCGCATAAAAATTTAACATGTTTTTTTTTTTAATGTTATAACAATATTTATTTTTTTCTTCTTCCTATACCCAGTTTCTAAACTAGCGACGACCATGCTTGCATTGCTAATATTCATACATACATAACATATCAAATTCATAAGTCTGCGGTTCCCAGTGATACCTTACATTGCCTTATGTGGCCCTTGGCTAATAAAGTGTGACGACAGAGTGTTGTATCCTGTGTATCCTCTTTGATAGTTATAACGTCATCACAAGTAAAAAGAGGAACTTTTACACCAGCACACTGTATAACTACATATAAGACATATGTAGGTACTTATTGCAACAAACACCTTTAGAGTATCTTATATTTTAAAATCAAAGCTTCATTTCAGTTCTGAATTATCAGCTTTTTATTAAGAAAGGACTTATTGCCAAATTAATTTAAAACCAAAACATAGGAGTGCATACGTAAAATACTTTTATTTGTTTCGAACATTAAAGATCTAGGTAATTCATAATTTTGTTTTCATGTACATTCAATTGCTCATTCTGCCCATAATTTTTAATTACGTAATTTTTGAGACTTCGCTGGTTTGTTTGTTGGTGATGTTAAAATGGTTTATATTACGAGTATGTAATTACTGTATGCACTGGAAGGATCAATAAAATAATTACTAATATATTCCTAAAAAAACTTATTTGTATCAACATCTCGAGCATCCACACTATAATACATAGGTATAGGTACCAAGTACCAACGTACGTCACAATATAGCATTAACATAATTTATTCATTAGTTCTTATAATTCACTAGGTTTTCACCAATAATTCCTTTTGTTTTATCTTGTCAATAATCCATTGGGTTTTATACAAAAATATGACTCATGCGCATATTACTCTACGCATATCAGTTTTTCGCTTGGTGCACGGGGTATACCCGGTAGCGGTACCTATAGGGAATTCATTAGTGAGTCATAAATGAAAATAGAATTCAATTGATAACGGCCCATCGATTATCTGGCGATAATTTAATTATAGGTGAATTATTAACGTTAATTTTTTGACAAAATATGAATCAACTACATACAATATAATGTGATAAATTATTCTACATATTAAATGAGATCATCAAGCGTTCGATAAAGATAAGATCGCTGCTTATTTTATTTAAGCCTATCACCTGGAAAAGTTATCTTTATCATGTAAATAATTTAATTTATATAAACCGACTCATAAGTAGACATATTATGTAATTCATAACAACTTAAAAACAACAATTTGTAAATTACACATAATTACCGCATAATGGGCTATTCTGCAGTAGGTTCATCCTTCATGCACCACCCAGTATCCAAGTGCTATTCGATATTCTTTCTCATAATTTATTATTAATGCAAATATCGGGTAGTTACTGAGTATTACGGTGGAGCCACTCTATTAATGCGTTTCAGACATGATGGTCTCTTTCTTTCATGGACAGGTATTGGCAACCGAAGGAATTGTTGTAGAATATTTTATTTTCGATATTATTATTTAATCTATATACCTGCGTACTGCTACATGTAGGTAGGTAGACATGTGAAATGACCAAGGGCCACACACTCTTCGCTTCTTGCTTCCGTCACATTGACATAAGAGTTCCTATATGGATATTTTGTGCTAAAAGAATAATACTGTATTTAAAAAAATCAAGATTATTAAGTATATTCGTATTAATACAACGAGTCACTTATATTGTTTAGTGTTAAACGTGCTTTAACGGTTGAAACATCTAACAGTGAAAGTTTATTAAAAATAAAGTGTAAATATTAACTGGTTGTCATTCTCTGCTAAGTGGCTCGCCCATGGTAAGACGCAAGGAAGCTAGTAGAAGCGTAGCGGGGTATAGAAACGCATTTATATAATGACCGGACTATAGTGGAACGTATTGCAAAATTCCCATAGAAGTACTAGATACCTATATCCATATAAGACAATTTAAATATTTTAATCAAACTCATTTTCTACCTCGGTCTTGATATTTACTTTATCTATATAGTATATAAAATAAAGTCGGTTTTTTGTAAGTGTTCGCATAACTCCTGCAAATACCGACGTATTACTGCGAAAATTTATAATAGCATTTGCGATAATACCTGTACCCTGTGTTCTAACGTCGCCCGTTTTTTTTAAGAAAGTGTTTCCTTAGAGATGCCATGATGATGAGGAGATCCAAGGGTTGCGTGGGGTCATGTGTGATATCATGCGAAAGGGCGTTGGAAAAGAAGATCAGGTCTTAAGTCACATTTTTCCCAGCTCAAACCCATAAAGTATGGCTGGTTGTTTTGTCAAATTTGACGTTGCGAAGCACGGGTAACTCAGCTAGTGTATTATATTAACTAGGTCATATATTATGTTTTCATGATTGCTGGACAACAATACATACAAACATATTTGATATTATTATAATATAATGAAAAAAAAACTAATAATAAATTGACATGTTTTCAACCATTATTAATGTTAGTACCTACTACCTTTAGTAAGGCTTTGACAGACGTAAGTATAAATAGTTTTCAAATGCAGTTCGACGGGGTTCAAACCCAAGTTTTGAAATACTACCTTGCGTACATATTCACAAACATTTAAAATAGCTGTCTTCTATTTACACGAAACACTGTTTATAAATTAATTGACAAGTAAGCATACTTACCAATTTAAGTCTGAGAATTAAAATTGTTCTTATTTCCCACTTTGTGAGGGCTATCCCTCGTTTAGATAAATCACTTAATTATTTTCTTGCATAAAATTTTTAAAGATTCAAAATATTGTCTATATACGATCTTCAATACAAATGTCGAGATTGAACCACAAAAGTAAGAGTACACATTATAGTACGTGTGCTTGTGAGTAAGACATTATTAGAAACTAGCTGTAACCTGTCAAAAATGACGGTGTTTGCTGGGTAAGAATAGAGAACATATCGCCAGACTTCCCTACCCTTACACGTATTATTATTGCACGTTCATTCTTATGGTAAATGAAAATTTTATATGGCATAGTGCCCGCCTATTTTCTATTCTACTTAATAACATTGTGTACTCCAAAATTTACCACTTGAATTTATAAATTGAAATGTGCAAATTTGACATAGAGGATCTCGAATATCGATGACCACTCAAAACATTTCGTAGCCTCGAAATTTCAATGAATACCGAAAGCCTGTGGACAAATGATATGTTTATGTATTGTATTACCCAATATTTTGTCCACAAAAAATGTGGTAAGTATTGGAAAATAATTTTCGATTCCACTTGAACGTGTTGCGATTGAAAAATGTTTTTAATTGCGTATGATCATATTGCAACAACTTGCAAAAACTGCCTTACAAACATACCCGATTTCCGCCAGAAATAAGTAAGTTCTGTAACTCGCCTGCCTATGTACAGTATGTATATCTTGTGTCTATTACACGACTATGTAGTACATATTATTATACTTAATAGTTCATGGCATACAAACATACCTACAGTATACAATATGGCAAGTCTTCTTCTTATGTTACGAATCACATCACTTCACGAAATGAAAGTTTTAGAAAGGTGAATGGAACTCTAATAAGTAGTTCCTGGTATTTTTTGCTCATCTTCACCTTTCATTCATTCGGTCGATGAAATCAAAGACGGATAAAAGCGTATTTTTAGGTCATCGTCACACTGAGTTGGTATTTTAATTAAATATGTATCAACTTGTATCGTCTATGTTATGTTACAGACGTACCTGATACAAAATAATTTATTTATTTATTTATTTATTTACGGCGCAAGCCTTTAACATTAACAATAGTTTTGTACAAGTACAATACAAGCAACAACAAAAATAAGTTACTTAATGTAGGTACATCTGAAACATTGACAAAACAAAAAAAACATAAAATATCAGATCAAAAGTACATGAGAAATTATTTGTATAGACCAATTTGCAGGCACAGACAGCCGACAATAATAACTATTAATATTTACAGTATATAGATATATGTTTCACAATTTTGACTTCAGCAATGATTTGTATGTATTGAGTGTACAGTTGAAAATATCTATATTATTCAGATACGTATTCCCTAAACTATGTAGTCTGTGTATAACAGTATTCCAAATATAGTTTGTAGCGTTATTGTCACAATAAAAGGTGTCCTTTAAGCGAGTAATCCGCTGAGGTACTCGCAACTTAGGCTGGCCACAAACGTCCCGAAGTTCAGTTCCGGAATCGACCGTTTTATTTTATTTTTTATTTTATTTTATTGGTCTTAACGAGCACAAACAGTTATTACAGAGTATATGTGTATGTTAACATTAACAGCAAACAAACCAGCAAAGGCTCAAGATTTACCATGTATAGTAAGCTTACAAAAGTTCGAAAAACAACAACATAATAGAAAATTAAAAAAATAGAACAATACACTGCACAAACAAACAGCACACACACACAGGAATAAATATGAAACATAGAAAATTAGGAGATAAGTAGATTGATACGGCGGAAATACAATATAATAGTCAAATAAAAAATGTTAAGTTAAAATTGTTAAGTAGTACAATTAGTCAATCAATAATAGATTTTAAAATTCGTAGTCAAAGAGTTATGTCAGCTAAGATTACGAAAACAATTGTCCATAGATATGGAATAATGGCGAGACATAAAGAATAAAAAAAAAATTGAAATATAATATAAATATAGACGTTATAATTAAGAAATACACCTAAGGGGTAACTAGTAGAAAAAGTAAAAAAGGAAAGAAAGAGAAAACAGTCAAATGTGAAACATGCAAGACATAAAATGATAAGGGTCACGTCGGCGCAGAGGAACTCATCAAACCAGATACGCCCCTCTTGAACTGTTGTTTACTCATTGCAAATGGGTCTAAATCCCTGAAAAAGGAGTTATATATAGAGCAGCCACGGTAGATGAAGGAATTCTGGGCGTAGTTGGTGGTGCATGTCGGCAAAAAGGTTCCGACCAAAACCTCTTTCTGAATTTAAAATCGGGGTGACGCTGAATTCAGAGAGAGGTTTTGATCGGAACTTTTTTGCAAAACGGTCGATTCCGGAACTGAACTTCGGGACGTGTGTGGCCAGCCTTAATCAATTCAAGCAGGTCAGGGCCGCCAAAGGCTGAGTTTATTATTTTGTACAAAAAAATTAAATCATTAACAATTCTTCTATTTGACAAAGTGTCCAGGTTTAGATAACTGTGGAGATATTCGTAATTAAGTTCGCTTCTAGGGATTCCCAGCTTATAATTAATAAAACGTAAAAACTTGCGCTGGATCCGTTCAATGTTATCTATGTGTACATTATAATTGGGCGACCAAATTTGAGAGTCATATTCCAGCAAACTGCGAACCAAAGATGTGTACAAAAGAGTTATGACATTTACATTATTAAACCTATTCACCGTTCGTAACATAAAACCTAGAGTTTTCATTGCTTTTGCGGTGATATCAGATATGTGAGGTATGAAAGACAATTTGTTGTCAAATATGACACCCAAATCCCGCACTTCGCTAACAATTTCCAGTCTTACATTATTAATGTGATATTCAAAAGCTATTTTATTTTTCTTTCTTCCAAACTGTATGACCTGACACTTGGATATATTCATATAATGCGTGATAACTTCCGAAGTTCACGTTAGGAAATAAATTGGTATATAATAATAAGAAGATACATGTAGTAGGTAAGTATAAAAAAATGACATAATCTGTCTACCGCCATTTACCCTGATATTGTCGAAAGACTTCAGGGAAGCATAGGTAAAAATGGTTGGAACATATACGCTAAAAAGTAAAAAACAAAAAAAAAAAAATCTCAATAGAGGGCTGTGTACAATAATAATATGTAAACTTGTTTCACCTCGACTCAGCTACCAGCCTTCATAGCATAGCGGTAAAATACCGGCTTGTCTGTCAGGTTGGAGGTCTGGGTTCGATTCCCGGCCCCGGCAGATGGATGGACTGGAATTGGTGAATGTTACTTAAGTGTAAAGTGGTCCATCCTTTGCTGTATATCTGTTGAGATATAACTACTTGGTATAATAATAGTAAAAAATATATGTATTTCTAAAATGAAACTGGTAATGTTAAGAACACTCACAGTTAGCCACTTCATCATGATTTATTCACTAAGGCGAACTTATCGCAATTCTGCGATGTTTCTCAGTTAATCCCATCGATATTTGTTTAATGACCTATTTATCCAATCTAAAAGAATATCATAAGCCTATTGAATTTAATTTATACTAGAATAACTAAAAACATTGGTTAGGGTTCATCATGCCGATGCGATAGTTTGGTATACAGTGTAAAATGATCAATTTCGGGTTTCATTAAATTACAAATTTCAAAACTCACAGAGATGATGTTAACACCCAGCTTATTAAAAGAACATATAGATGGTGATAGTGTAGATAAAATCTGACATACGAATACTGCATAGTGGTGGTGAAATAACAAAATAAGATTTTTGAAAATTTACATACACCGTTACAGTGCAGAATGTGCAGATATAACATATGTACCTACATACGTCGGAAGATCAAATTCAGGCCCAATGTAGACCGGAATTAATACTCATTGACTTTTGCGTATTAAGAGTACCTAAGCAATAAGAAATGGTAACATGAATTTGTAGGCTTTTATAAGTTTTTTTACTAACTATGTATGCGTGATGTGCATATCCATTAGAATAATCTCGACAATATTGAAGAGAGGTAGATTCATATACCTAGTTGCCCATTGATGTGAAATAATGCGATGAGTGTCATACATTGCATGTTATAATAATATGATAGGTATAGTGAGCGGTATACAGTATACACCTAATAATTACGGAAGGTAAGTGTATGTCATAATCACTACTACACTCCATAGATCAGTAGATAGTATACGAGTACTATCATCACATCACATATTATCTATTATATAAAATAAAGTCGCTTTTTTTGTAAGTGTTCGCAAAACTCTCGTATTTACAGACGGATTGCTGTGAAAATTTAGAACAACATTTACAATAATATTCTCTGTGTTTTAACGTTGCCGGTTTTTGGAGAAAAAGCTTTTCCTAAGAGATGCCATGATGATGAAGGGATGCAAGGGTTGCGTGACGTCATGTGTGGCATCGAATGAAAGGGCGTTAGAAAAGAAGTTCAGATCTTAAGTTACATTTTGTCCTGCCTGTAAAGTATGCCGGGTTGGTTTGTCAAATTTGCCGTTGCGAAGCACGGGTAATTCAGCTAGTATTAATTAATACTTAGACATTACACAACGGATGTAACATTCCTCGAGCAGTTTATTCTTATAGAACTACAGATAAATGCTAAGTTAGTAGAATTATACAGATATTGGTTAATTAAACTATTTCAACAAAAATAATTATATACTTACCCATCTGTATCTGTAAAAAAGATTGATTTTCATCATACCTTTTCTTTGGAGGTCAAGTTTTTTTCAAAAGCAATTTATTATTACGTTGTTATGAACAAGTTGAGATGGTTGGGACATGTGGAGAGAATGAACGATGAAAGGATGGAACGATGAAAGAGGTGTAAGGAAACGCGGCCGTCCAAAAACCACATGACTGGACCATGTTGACCAGGTCCTAAAGGAAGGACGTGTTTTGAGTAAAAGTAATCGTATAGAATGTGTATGAGGAATTGCGTGACGTGTGACGTGTGAAATGTGACGGAAGCCCGAAGTGTGTGTAAGGATAGGAAAGTCTGACGATCCGTTCTCTCTGCCTGCCCCGCAAGGGAAGCGACGTGAGGGTATAGTATAGTATAGTTATGATTGTCTACACTCCACAGTCCACATAGTTATACGTTAGGTGCCCAAATATCTCCGCCCAGAATCTCCCCAACTAGGAGAGTTTTATGCAGAATTTCATATGACATTATGCTCCTCTAGCTGGCGTGTCATATTATCTCTGTTTTGTATGGAAATTACTTAGGGATCCGCTGCCTAGGTAGAAGTTGGTGGGATCGGGCAACTGTCTAGTTAGTTCACCATCTACCTATTATTCTATTATAATAGGTTTGCGTGTAATTATGTCTCATAACACAAGTAAATGGATACTGGATGCCTACTATTAATTGACCTGTAATAATCACCTGTCAATTTCATTATATTCTTGAATATAATATTTTCCCAGCACATTCCTCTATAAATAGTTCGCTTGAAAGGGTTTGCTGGAGACAAGATATTTAATTTTCATTTGCCACACTGTGATTATTATATAGACACAATATCACGCTTCTTCGTTGAACATATCCGGAATTGGTACATGTATAATAAGTAGGTAGATGAACATCTTTCTTCGGCAAAAGAACATTTTTTTTCTCTAAAATCTCCTGTTTAATAAAGTTATACGGGGCAAGGTAAAATGTTGCTACCTATATTTACTTTTTTAAGATAGCAAATGGCGCAGAGAGGAGAAGATTGTGAAAATGTATGTATGTATGCATTCTGTTTCTTTTTTTTTTCACATGTTTATGTATGTATATATTTTCTACTTCATATATTTTATTCAATTTCTTTTTTTTTCCTGTTTTTTCCTGGGGTTAACTGGAAGAAATTGCAGTTCAGCGATAAGTTCGCCCTAGTGAACAACGATTTTCAATCCATTTTTGTCCATTTTTTTATGTTAATATGTATTTCTTATTCACTTTTAAGATTAAATAAATAATTAAATTCACCGTCACGCCATCGAACGACATAACATGGAACATACCGAAAATTCACAACTACTAAAATACAAGCGCTATGTGAATGTAGGTATGTATATATTAGTGGCGAGGGGTGGATTTCTGCAGAAGGGAAGCCAAGGCTAACATTTCTTGCGCGGGATTACGTCATTAGACACTATTATACCTATCATTTTCCCAAAAGGTAAGTCGATGGGAATCGTATTCTTGGGTAGCTTCGCGCCTGGTATGTATATATATATAATATATCTGCATTTACGCTTCAGATTCAATAGTATATAATATTCTATGAGTATTTTGAGATTGTATATCTACGTTTTTCTTTTGCTTCTCTTAAACAGACAAAAGTAAACATTTTTATTTAAATTTGGCAATGAAAATACATTTTTTTAAAAAAGGATCTAGGCTTGCATACACAAACCCAAATACTTTCCTGCACACCTTGCACTAGGCCTGTATCGCAAAGTGTGGAATACATCGCCAGCGCCGGGGTTTGAACCTGGCACCTTCCGGTTAAGAGACTGCCGCCCCAACCAACTGCGCCAACCATGTACATGTAGGTAAGTTGGCTGTAGTGATATAGGTAGGTAGTAGGTCAACCAAAACAATACCTGACTAAAAGTTTGTCAAGTGAAAGTAAAAGTGACTCAAAAGATCAAGAAATGATAAATGAACGACAAGCAATAATAATAATAATGAAACGATTAAATTAATTCATTGAGAATTGTTAATTCTAATCAGAATCATTCAATCGTAAACTGTGCTCTACATTTTTAATTCAGACGTTTTGTCATTTTCTAAAAGAGTAGGTACAACGCAGAGTCGGATTTGTCAGGCTGAGTAGGCCGAGGACTATGGGCGGCAGACTTAGAGCACTTTTTGGTTTTCTTGGAATTCTCTCTTCGATTTTTTTCCACCCCCTTCCCGCTCTACGATTTTTTCTTGGCCAAGGTCAACAGTTTTAACGAAAAATTATGTAAATCCAGCCCTAGACTGCAGTGCGGATCGTGCTTTATTTTGTTTTCTCTTTTAATATGGTGTTAGTTTATGTCTTATGAGTATTAACACCTTTGCTTTCTACGAATCTATCTTTTCATTCTTGAGCTTTTTCATTTGAAATGCTGAGTGATTCTGGGGTCTCTCTTGAACGAAATAGATATACCTACTTTTTTAAATTATATAGTATAGGTGTATTTGTAATATGGTTGTATATCGTAATTCGAAATCCAAAACGTCACGAAGCACAGAAATTTAAAAACATAAGTCCCTCACTAACAAACATTTTGTATCATTCATGAAATAATTTATGTGTATGTATTGCAGGCGCGCAGCTACCTAAGAACACGATTCCCATCGAGTTACCTTTTGAATAAAATGATTGGTACAATAATGTCTAATCTGACGTAATCCAATAAGAAATGTTAGCCCTGGCTTCCCTTCTGCAGAAATCCACTCTTCGCCACTGATGTATAGATTTATAGATATTCCAAGTAACGTATAAAATAACGTAATAATTTTCCACAAAATGCAATTTATTATGCCGAACATTTTCACTAGGCTTATACTACCAGCATATTGACTATTGAGGGCAGCAGTAGAACTTTAATACCGCGTAAGTATACTTATAAGAAGGTTCCATAATCAATAATTTATTAATATTAATTTGATACCTCCTCAGTGTTAATACCAATCCATTACCATGTCTATTAAGTCTTTCAATAATGCAAAATTATATCTATGTGGCTACATAGCAGGGGCGAAGCTACCTATAAGAACACTATTCCCATCGAGTTACCTTTTGAAAAAAATGATAAGTGTCTAATCTGACGTGATCCAATTAGAAATGTTAGCCCCGGATTCTCTTCTGTAGAAATCTACCCTTCGTCACAGCTACATAGGTACTAGAAGTTTAAGACATTAATATTGGTACATATGTATAATATGAATTACATTATTTCCCGACAATTTACCAATCGTAGAAAGTAATCTTTATCTACCTACTTTTAATTATTTCAAAATTCATGGGGTGAATTGGTATATACCATTACCTACCTACTCGTATAATTATACATAGGTATCTGATGGAGAAGTATCCCGAAATATTATTATAAATATAAGAATTAATATATTTTTGTTTAAACTCAATAATTTATTGTTGAAACAACAAGCTTTGATACTGAAATGATAAAAGAAATGGAATTTTATCAATATTTACTTCTATCGATGTATCTTTACACAGGTGGTGCTGCCAAATATACAGTAACTATATAGAGGAATTACGTTAATTTAATACTACATATCTATATGCGATTTAAATTTAATAGATAGATTTTTTGAAAATAACGAGTTTATTATTCTATGTAATACGTCACTTGAGTTCGATAGACAACGCTACCGCGGTTTCAACGCTTGAGCGTTCAACGCTTAAACTAGTTTATAATCTACGCTCGTTAATGACGCTCAAGCGTTGAAACCGCGGTAGCGTTGTCTATCGAACTCAAGTGACGTATTACATAGAATAATAAACTCGTTATTTTCAAAATGTCTAGAAACGTTCACATAGTAAATGCCACAAAAATCAGTGAAATAGATAGATTTTAGTTTCAAGCCCCTGAGAATAGATAAGGCTAAGTTGAGAGTAATAACTAACGGGTATAATTATTATTAGATACATACTTGAGTAATACTTATTGATAAAACCTCACCTGGATGATGATACGAGTACCACTTCTGACTTCATCACCACCAGGTCTCGTCTACTTTCTCCCAATTATAATACATCTTCTATAATCTATACTACCGTCTAGTCCCGCAATACAATCTTTGTCGATAGTAACCAAGTATTATCATTTTCGTGTCGTGGTTTTGTTGTGGAGAACATTCCGTAGCTTCTTTGTAATAATAAAATAGAGGTAATATCTAATATCTAATTTACCATATTAAAAGTATGCATACCGACATTTCAAAAATTTCTGAAAACGGGAGACCTTATATCTCGACAACTGTTACTAAATATGCTTTGGAACAAAATAGGGTAGATGCATTGAACCTTTATCTAGGGAATAACCGTAAAAGATTTTTTATATCTTGTAAAGATTTCTCAAAAAAAAATTTTGAAAAACACCTCTGATCTTTTCTCCGAAAGACGAAAACTCATTTCCCGAAAGTAGCGGAGTATTTTTTTTTTTGTACAAAATCTAGGGAATAACGGTAAGAGTTTTTTGATAGACACAAAATTAACCGCAAAAAATGCTAAAACGCTATTTTTACCATTTTATCATGCGATTGTTCAATGTTCACGCGATTTTGAACCTTAATGGTGTGGGAAATGACTGTGACGTCATTCTTGGTGCCAAGCCCTTAATTATTTCATCCACGATCACGACAAGGCGGCTGTTCAGTGTTCAGTCATTCAATTGACTAATATGCAAGCGGTGACGAATTTTATTACTGCTTTGCATAGAAACACTAGTTGCATAGAAATAATGCATTGATTCTAATTAAATTAAGAGTAGGCATACTGACATTTCAAAAATTTCTATAAACGAAAGATCTGAGATCTCGACAACCGTTACTAAATATGCTTTGGAAAAAATAGAGTAGATAAGTTGAACCTTTATCTAGGGAATGACTATAAAAGATTTTTGTATCTTGCATAGATTTCTCAAAAAAAAAAACACCTCTGATCTTTTTTCCGGAAGACAGAAACTCGTTTCCCGAAAGTCGCAGACAATTTTTTTGTATCGATAATATGCATTAAAATCTAGGGAATGACCGAAAAAAAATTTTTTATTGAAGCGAAATTAACTCCTAAAAATTGATAAAACGCTATTTTTACCATTTTATCATGTGATTGTTCATGCGATTTTGAACCTTGATACCTTGGGAAATGACCATGACGTCATAGTTGGGTCGCTAGCTTTAAATAGAAACATTTCTATCATAAAACAAACTATTTACATATTAATAAATGTCGCTATATTTTGAATTGTAATACCCATCTATGGTTGTATGTGCACTAAAAATGACTGACTAAAATATCTATCTATCTATGTATCTATAATGAAGTCATCTAGGGGTTACGTAATTAATTTTGTACGTATGACTTTTATAGATCTGACAAATCATCATCAAAAACATTTACAACTTAAGGACGTATGTACAAGTAGTAAGTTTTTTTTTCAGAGAATGTTAATTGCATAAGCAGATGACGATACTAAACTTGTTTCAAACATCTGTTAATCAAATAATGTAAGATTTATGTTAATACTAACTAACGTATTGTGGTGCATCTTAGAAAAATACTCAAATAGGTAGGTACCAGAGCTGGGCAGAAAAGCGTTAATCCGTTAATCGTTAATTAACGAAGTTAACATTTTGGTTAACGATTTAACGCTTTTCTCAACTCCAAAAATTGTTAACGGACTATTTAACCTACGTTACATTTTACTTCCGTTAATTAAATCCGTTAATATTTGGTTGTTTGCATAGACATCATCCAGTGGCGGCGCTGGCATCAAATAATCCAAGGGTTGTATGGGGTCATGTGTGGTATCGAATGTGAGTTGGGAGTTGGAAAAGAAATTTCACTTTGTTGGGATACATCACGATAGTGTAAATGTGATAGTAGTTGTACTCATGTAGTTCTATTTCATGCCATTTAACCGCAGTTTTTTGCATTAACGGATTAACGTGAACTTCCGTTACATTTTTCAAAATGTTACGCTTTAACGATTAACGAAGTTAACTTTTTAGTTAACGGATTATCGATTAACGAAGTTAACTTTTTGATTAACGGTGCCCACCTCTGGTAGGTACTTATCGGGTTGACTGTAAGATATTGCTTTTGCAATAAGTCCGCCTTTTGGCACACTGTATTATCTTGTTTTGTTTTTGTTGTTACATATATTTACTGGCCAATAAAGTTTTATTTATTTATTATTTATTACTTATTATGTCGTAGACATCTATGTATAAATAGGCATTTATGTTATGAGGCATCCCCTTTTGTTAAATCTCTGGATGACATTTGGAATAAGTTCGCCCTTTGACGCATTATGCTTTTGATTTTTTGCTAATAACAATTTACATATTAAGGCGGTCCGACGACATAGCCGCTATGGGGAGAAAAAACTGGCTGCAAGCAGCAAACAGCGGAAAGGAATGGAGGAATATGAAAGAGGCCTATATCCAGCAGTGGAAGACAGAGGGCTGAAGAAGAAGAAGAAGAAGATATTTAAGTATCCGTGAAGGATTTTCACAAAAAAAAAAACTTCGTCACCATGTGGCTTTGGCGACCTGAATTTGACACAAATTTGCATATTATATTACAGACCCAATACTGGCAACATAATACCCGACTTTTTGCATAGTACACGTACCTGCCTGTAAAATAGTACCGAATTTACTAGGTTATAATATTCTGCAATATTTCTACTGTTGCATTTCTTAGTAGGAGCAAATTAGTTTCATATGGATTATGAAAGAAAATATTTAGCTTCATACGAGTATATTATATTCAACAAAGATTATTTGGGTATTAAAAAAAACGTGGTAGACAAAACACTACCTTAATTATTACGTATAGGGTACCTGTTATTTCTTATCTAAATTAATTTACTCGTTAACCATAGAAACAAATTGCATTAGAAGATCTATTAATCCGAATCAAATGCAAATACTGCATATGCAATGCTACTTTAACTTACTAGACTTGATTGGAAATAATACATGTATTGCATACCCACCTACATGCCTATATATGTTAAGGGCATGGCACCAGGAATGACGTCACAGTCTTTTCCCACGGCATTAAGGTTCAAAATTGCGTGACAATCGCATGATATAATAGTAAAAATAGCGTTTTTTCCATTTTTTGGGGTTAATTTTGCGTCTATCAAAAAACGTTTACGGTTATTCCCTAGATTTTAATGCATATTATCAGTACAAGAAAAAAAAATTACTCCGCGACTTTCGGGAAACGAGTTTCCGTCTTTCGGAAAAAAGGTCAGAGGTGTTTTTAAAATTTTTTTTTAGCAAAATCTATACAAGATATAAAAAATCTATTACGGTTATTCCCTAGATAAAGGTTCAATGCATCTACCATATTTTGTTCCAAAGCATATTTAGTAACGGTTGTCGAGATAGAAGGTCTCCCGTTTTTAGAAATTTTTGAAATGTCGGTATGCATACTCTTAATCGGCGTATTCCAGTAATGTAGGATAAACTGATTGAATGAAACGTGTAAAACATTTTAATGTTGGCGATAAGAAAAATTTGCTCCGTGTAACCAAATGCATGAACGTAAAACAAATTGTGATGACTTTAATAATACGTAATGCATGTGCTATAAATCGTTCCTAACAAGTTAATCATAGGTACGTAAGCATGCCATATAAATTGCATTATGTATAGAAAATGCGAAGTTTTCAGATAATTTAAGTGGTTACCTTATAGATTAGGGCAACTTTTTACTATGTGATATACCTATATTTGAGGTGGTCGGTAGCCTGGTTGGTAACGCGCTCGACTGTTAATCCAGTGGGCGCGGGTTCAATCCCCGACTTACTCCACTTCACAACACAAGCTTTTAAGCTTTCTGTGAAGTGTACAAATATGTATTTGGGTTTATTTCGATAAACCCAGATTCATTTTTTTTTAAATAAAAAAAAAAAAATCATTTGGGATTTACCACTGTGGAAACCGGTACCTACACAATATTAGGACGGATTTCCAACTGCAAGACAACTTCTGCACGTATAGCTTACCTGCAAGATACTGTCGGACACTTCTTGCAGAAGTTTTCTTACAGGTGGAAACCCGGCCTTAGGCAGGAAGGAAAATGTAAACCGGGGTAAAGAATATTCTAAAAACATTTCGTTCGAAGATAAATTTTTGATTGTAGGTATAAGAATATATAAACCATGAAAAACCCATTCGGAATTTCATGTAACCACTTTGGTTTATATAAAAATATATTTTAATCGTGCATAGATGCTGGATACGTTCGTGAATTGATTATATTCTTATATGATTCTGCAGATTGGCTGACGAGACGGATTCTATGCCTGCGAAAGCCGAATATAAGTATGTATACGTATAGCATACTAGTATACGATCATACTTTATTTCATCGAATTTCGTGATATCTTCTTTGCGCTAGATAAATCTATAAATGGTAATAGAATGTACTGTGATGTGTAACTAAATAAAATGTATTGGTAGACTTTGATGTGATATCTGTGTCAAGTAGAAATATTTAGGTACTTACTTAGTAACTCATTCATGCAAACTATTTCTCCCATTCGTCATCAAAATATAAGATTGATACGAAGTTGTAGAATTATAATACGGTGCTTTTAGATTTCTCGATGGAAAGTTGTGGGGTAGTCTGTTTTTCTTTCATTCTCTATGTATTTTGGGGTGCTGAATCCGAATCCGAGGTTTGCCAACAAAATATCGTGACGGAACATGGCACCAAATTTTGAGAATTTTTCTTCAGATTTATGAAACATATTTTTCCTCGTGACATGAGAAAAACATGAAGAAAGTTTTCAGGACAAATTTTATTTAAAAATATAGTGAAATGTTGACGCTAAAAAGGTTTAATTAAACATTTTCACCCTAAACAATTTACTATATTTTAAAATAAAATTATTTAAACATTTTTTGCTCAAATATTTCAGGATATTTTTAAATAAAAAAATCGTTAATAGCTTGCCTTGTGTTTTCTGATTCTAACGAAGTAAAATATGACTCATGAATTTAAAGAATAATTGTTAAAATTTGCTTATGAAAGTAACAAGATGAAATTTCCCAATACATTTATGACTCTCGTAATGTAAAATAATACGAAAATTTCTCCATTTTTTGGACCTTGACAGCTCCGTTGCTATTCATTTTAGAGAAAATTTTTATTTCACAATTTTGTAGTAATTTTTACGTACTTTCATTTTGCTTTAAAAGATAACTTACGAAAGCTGTCAGTTTTCGAATTCTAGTAAAGAAATCGCCAGAAAATGAATATTTTCGCCATTTTTTTTTTGTATTTTCGCCATGTTCCGTCACGAAATTTTGTTGGCAAACCTCGGATTCGGATTCAGCTTCCCAAAAAACGTGTCGAATGAAAGAAATCCCGACTACCCCACAACTTTCCATCGAGGAACTGATTTGTGTTTAAAGTTACTGGATTATTATATAACTCTGTCTCGAAATTACAATTAATTCTTACTTATTACTTATTTATAAATTTGGGTGCATTGCATAGAGTTAAGACAATTATATGTCTATAAAATACAAATTGTAAAATTGGTAAATTTTTCATGTAAATTTTCTCCCGAGAGTAAATTGCGTGAGATTGAGGAAAACGACTGCGATTTGTCTTCAAGTCGTTAAATTTGTATAGTGGTAGGAATACCTACATGACGTTATATACTCGTAATTGTGATTGATGTATTATTAAACCATTTAAACTGCCTTTAATTCATTCAACGGTGTTCCCATAACATTGTTTTAATGTTACACATTCTTTACTTTGATTATAATAACGGGCCAATGAATGTGCATGAGAATTGTGAAAACGTGTGAATGCAGAATTAATTCGCCTTTTATAATATGCTCATATTTTACTAAGATGCTGTATTTTGGATGCAATTATATCTCAAAAGGCGAACCTTTAAAGAAAATGTATAATAATTGCAATTGTAAAAGCAAGAGTGTACATTTTACTAGCGGGCTTTGGATTCTAATCTCGATCCAGTAGTAGAGTTTTCCATGACTTGTCAGTAGGTATAGTGTTATTGTATTGAACTTCTTAATATTGCTTGATTTCAGCAATGCTTATAGGTAATGATGTTCAAAATACCTATAAAATGTGCCCAACCTATAATCTGTATCTTGATTGTAGTTGTCTGATCTAATAATACCTATTATTTGTTTGTATTTTCTTATATGTACTGACTGATGTGTCTGACTATCTCAGAAATACATAAATGTACCAACTACGTACCACGTAAATAGATCTGCATATTATTGTAAATAAAGCATGTACTCTCACAATTTTTTCAACGAGTATTTTTTATCGCTTGTTTGCAGAATTATCAACCATATTGAAACAGTCTTAGGTACCTATAGGTATTTCATAAGACTATGTAGGTTATTGTATACATGGACCTGTTCATTTACCTGCACAATATATTCTTGCATATGTGTGTACTGTGTTAGTATGTGCTGTAAACAAATTCAAACAAATATTTTAATTGCGTTAATTTACCCCCATTTTTATTTCATTTAAATAACTAACTGTTAATTAAATTTATTGTACTTACTGCATTGCAAACATGATCGCAGGTATGAGATTTCTATACATTACGTGCAAGATAGCATGTAGCGTAGTGTCCCTGCCATAGGCGCCGTCAGGGGGGCAGCTGCCCCCCCTAGTGATTGGAATAGGTATATTTTATCATACTAAATGATAAAACCTCACAAAAAATCACATTACTATCACACATGTTTTCATTATATACCATAAATTTTCTAAAATTTGCATGAAAATCCATCAGTTTCATAAAAAATTGCCCGTGGCGCTATTTTGTGTTACTTTTTTATAAAAAAACATTTATAATACATATTATTGTACAAAGTATTATATACAATACATACCTTCTTCACTATGTCTTACAAAAAAAATCGACTGTGGCGCTATTTATGCGTTTTTTGTATTATATCTTTTTTGTATATTCTTGTATAAGTCCTGAAGAAGGGAACATTGTTCCCGAAACATGTTGACTCTGGTCAAAATAAAAGTGGTGTAAACAAATTCATATTGTTTTAATTATATATCTTTTTTTTTTTCAAATTTTGTTTCCCCCATAGCTTCGAGTCTGGCGACGCCCATAGTCCCTACATTCCCCACTATTTAGTACGCAAAGTAATCTTATCAACGACATCACTGTGTACAATAGTATTTAGAAGTAATTTAAGATATTTAAAACAACAGTAGGCTTATTTCTGTTACACAAGTCCCAGCACGAAGCGTTTCCATTTCCTAATGCGATTTCTGTTTACTGAAAAAAAAAAGATTACTTAATCTCATTACAATCAATCACTATATTTACATCATGTTTTTAGAACATGTTATCACTTATCACGCATATTCAGCCATGTATTTCCTAGGAGCAAAGGCGTTGGCAACTATAAAAATACCTTAGTCCTTAGTCCCTATCCTAATCGTCTATAATCTCCCTCCATCCATCTCACGTCGGGACAATATAATCTTTGACTATTTCTTTCATCCCTCCATGAATTTTGATAGATGAAGTTGGACGCAAAAATATTTTGAACGACAAATTTATGGAATTCATAGTGATTGAAGATAAATTATAAACTTTTACTTAAACAATTATATGAATTCATTTGGTTTTTCATTTTGGTTTGATTCAACGGCTTCATTCAACTTTTCAAGGAATGTTTAGCTTTCATTGCTAACTTCTACTGACAATATATAAAATATGCTCACTAAAGCATCATCTTCGATCAATTTTAACCAATTAAGAAACATATTTTGTGTTGAAAACGAGGAAGCAAACTAAATACTCGTAAATGAGGAATAGAGGGACAGTGTACCTATAGGAAAAAAGCATAGGCATTCCTGCCCAACTGACTTGGTCTTGATTGTCCTCAGTGGTATACATAGGTATTGGGAAGATTATATGTGTAGCTATAGTTTCGTTTCTTTTCTTAAAAAGGCAATCCACCCGATAACGACATAATACAGGTGAGTACGCTCATAGTAATTAGTCTTTGTAGGTAAATATTGTATCTACAATAATATGTTTTGATTGTGTGTAGGCCATTTTCTTGGAAGAAGCTCTTGTTATAATATTTGTTTGTTATTTTTCTACAACACTTTCTTGAGATATCATTTGATTTATAACCATCACCCGCTACTTAATTCTTTTATAAAGTCTACGCTAATTATAAATAATAATTACCTTATTCTTTCTGTATTGCGTTTGTCTATTTTGCAATATTGTTCGCTAGAGACTTTTATTATTTTTCATTTATCTCACTCTTTGAAATGAAAATAATAATTTTCATTCTTCAAATACACCTTTTCCCTTCTTACTTGATTACTCCTTTATATTGTTTATTTTTCCAGTTTCCACATAGAAACATGGAAATAACATTACAAATATAATAGTTTTTGTTTAATTTCCTGTGGCTCTTTGAATATTATAATGATAATGTACTCGTATTAACTGTTTGCAATGTATGTCGTTATCTCTTAACCGTCTTCTGATTTATACTTATTTTCTTAGAAATTATTAATTTGAATAATTACATTTTTCTTCTTTAATTCTTAATCACATTAGTGATATTCTTTGTAAAAAAATTGTTGACATTATGTTTAGTGTCAATTACTAGTTTTTATGCGATCATTATACGAGTAGGTACGACCATGTTAGACAGCAAGATGATTCAATGTTCCAATGACTTTTCTAAAGTGTTTAGCATGTCGCATTCTAATTAATTTGTGTGTTTGTAAGACCATTGACCTTTGAAAAAATGTTGTATGCTCAAGTGTTGGAAAGTTTCTAACATTTCGGTGCTTACTGAGGGATTAGTGGACTGTATACGGATTGCAATGAAACAATAAAATATTATATGTTTGAGGAATATCTTGTCAGCGACAGATATTCCTCAAACAGACTGGGATAACAGGTTGGATTGTTGGATGTTAGGATGTTTCATGTTAATGAAGAGTAGGATAGGAATATATTGTTGACCTATCCCAAACAATCCATATCTACCTATTATTAAAATATGAGAAACAGGCCAACCTATTATACTAGTTACGTTGTAGAGAGTATGCATACCGACATTTCAAAAATTTCTAAAAACGGGAGACCTTCTATCTCGACAACCGTTATTAAATTTGCTTTGGAACAAAATATGGTAGATGCATTGAACCTTTATCTAGGGAATAACCGTAAAATATTTTTTATATCTTGTATAGATTTCTCAAAAAAAAAAATTAAAACACCTCTGACCTTTTTTCCTAAAGAAGGAAACTCGTTTCCCGAAAGTCGCGGTGTACTGATAATATGCATTAAAATCTAGGGAATAACCGTAAAAGTTTTTTGATAGACGCAAAATCAACCCCAATAAATGAAAAAAACGCTATTTTTACCATTTTATCATGCGATTGTCACGCGATTTTGAACCTTAATGCCGTGGGAAAAGACTGTGACGCCATTCAGATCAGACAGAGTACAATAGATCCGTAAGTATAACAGCATGAAAAGCATTCAAATGCAGAAACAAGCAAGGTTCATTGCATAATGTAATTTAGTCGATCTAATTATTATGTCATAGGAGGTATTATAAGGTATTACCTGATCGTAACGACTATCTATTGATAGGTATAATTATTATATTAGTATTGTTTCACAATGATTCATTCATTCGCTTGGAATTCATTATTAGTCATATTTTGATTCGAATAATTTACTTTTAAAGATTGTCTGACAAATTACAATGAAAATATCAAGCCTAATTAGTAATTAATCAACATGTTATTGCAAATTTTAAATATTGATTATTTAAGTTGCGTAATGAGCAATCTCACATTGTTGTTGATGTATTATGTATATATTAAGTTGATGTACTTACTATTATGTAAATATATTGTTTTTTATCATGATTTTACATTTATACATCAATCAGCTTGAAATAATTATGAGATTAATCGAACGAACAGTAACGAGTTTATAGTATCTAGAAGCTACAAGCCTTACTACGAGTAAGCAGTAAGCGGAGGTGGGCACCGTTAATCAAAAAGTTAATTTCGTTAATCGATAATCCGTTAACTAAAAAGTTAACTTCATTAATCGTTAAAGCGGTACATTTTGAAAAATGTAACGGAAGTTAACGTTAATCCGTTAAAGCATTAATGTAAAAACTCGCGGATAAATGACATGAAATAGAACTATATTAGTACAACTACTGTCACATTTACACTATCACGATGTATCCCAACAAAGCGAAATTTATTTTCCAACTCCCAACCCACATACGATACCACACATAACCACTAGCGGATCCAGGGGGGGGCTAGGGGGCTGAAGCCCCCTCCAAAACCATGAGCGACAGTACTTTATGTACAACAAATCTAGGGGTTTCAGCCCCTTAGCCCCCCCCCAAAACGTTGAGTGACAGTACTTTTTACCATGTGACGACATTCAGCCCCCCCCCAAAATTGAATCCTGGATCCGCCACTGCACATAACCCCATACAACCCTTAGATTATCTAATACCAGCGCAGCCAGTGGATGATGTCTATTCAAACAATCAAATATTAACGGACTTAATTAACGGAAGTTAAATAATCCGTTAACAATTTTTGGAGGTGAGAAAAGCGTTAAATCGTTAATCAAAATTTTAACTTCGTCAATTAACGATTAACGGATTACCGCTTTTCTGCCCAGCTCTGGGCCAGTAAGTAAACACAATAAGGAATTGATGACAATAATGATGACTCACTGATGTGAAGCGAAGAGTACCTACCTAAATATTTCTTTACTTTTTACTTTGATAGGTATTTGTTTTACTTTTACTTTGTATTCAGATAATAAATACAAAATAGCTTATAAATGCCTTTTCGCATTCCGGTGTTCACAGAAGGAACAACTATAGGATATTACTTGCGCCGCAGTATGTACGCTTGTTGGTTTCTCTGTTTATTTGCAAGATGCTTGATCCGTTATGTAATATTAGTAATATTATGCTTCCTTGGGGCTATTGACCCAGGACCAACTGATGCGTAGAGGTGTCTGTCTGTACTCTATACTATACTTACCTACTTATGAGTAGAATTTCCTATTCTTCATACTACGAGTAACTCTACGAATATTTTCTTATTGACTATAATTTACTACATAATACGTTCAATTCTATGTGTTTTTTGGATTTATTTTACTATGTCGTAGAAATATTAATAACAAAAATGACGTCTTATTTTGTTTGTACGCACTTAGAGAATTGAAGCTGTTTTACCTGTACCTGTAAGTAATTTTATTGTAACGGTGCAAATGAATTTATTTCAGTCTTAATTAATTTTTATTATTAATTATTATTATTGTACATACTTTTGCGTACTTACTCGTATTTAGTAACTATATGATTTACAAAACAGTCAATCTGTAATCCATACTTTCATCTGTCTTCAGTTTCAATACGATTCTCTCAGTATTGGCTGAAAACAATTCGGGGTGCCGAAGCCGGATGACAACATATAGGAAATTAAGAGTATATCTTCACTTCATACCAGACTTTTCAGCGCAGGAAATACATAGTTGAGGGAGTGTTGGTCACCTGTAACTGATGTTGTCATTCGCAGCGTCGGGCACACTTTTCATTAATAAGATTCGAGCTTAAATTTTCACTTTTACCTCAAGAAAAATTTAAAATTTTCATTTTATGTAGTCTATTCAACAGTATAAGTGTTTCTTACACCGTGCGTACACTTCACTCTCAGAAGTGTACGAGTATAGGCAAACTCTTACATGGGCGTCGTCAGAGATCGGAATAATAAATAAATAAATAAAACTTTATTGGCCTGTAAATATATGTAACAACAAAAACAAAACAAGATAATACAGTGTGCCAAAAGGCGGACTTATTGCATAAGCAATATCTTACAGTCAACCCGAATAGGTATTTACTTTTTCATACTAAATGATAAAACCTCCCAAAAAATCACATTATAATCACACATTTTCTCATCATATCATTAATTTTCATCTATTAAAATGCGATTGTTTCATAAAAAAGAAATTTGCTTGCGGCGCTATTTGCACCTTTTTTGTGCTATATATGTTTTTTTTTTTTTAATTTTGTTGCCCCCCCCCCCCTAGCTGGCGATGGCCGTGTACTTTTACATTATTGGGATTGCATTGCAGCTGACTATTTCACAACTATTTCTACTTATCTTCTTTTATTACCTACCTCTAGTTTTATATGACAATAATATAATAACGTATCGACATGATAATATATGACATGGTTTTATGCAGAATATTATTAGATACCTACATTATATTTGAATGCATTTGCCCTTCGGCGAACGACAATAAAACATAACATGGTATATTCTGCTTATGTGTATTAAAGTTAGCACTTAATACTTATTGCATTAGAAATCCAGTAACATTTATATTTACTTCATACTTATGTAATTTATTATTCATAAAAACATATTTGTAGACAGGGGTGTACCAAGGAATTCATTTCGGGGGACGTTCGAGCTCCAGACCAGAGACAATAAGTAACAACCATGGGCGTCACCAGCGTCGAAGCTAGGAGGGACAACTAAAATTTTTATATTGCCAAATTGAATACAAATCAGTAAACGCCGCAGTCGAATTTTTTTTTTTCAAAAAATGGGAGAATTGATGAACCTGGTTATCTCTCAACAGTAAGACATATTGATATACCTAAGTACTCTTATTTCTCGGTCACAACACGACAAACGACAAGCGCCGCAGGCGAAAATTTTGTCACACAACATAAGAAGGTAGATAAAACAGAATTGTTTAAATTTTAAAAGTTCACATTTTCTATGGAAAAACCTTCACCTCAATTAGACAAGCGCCGCAGGTAAAAAAAAATAATAAAACAACTGTGATTTAATGAAATGGAAATGATGAAAAAACGATGTGGTGATTATATGTGTTCATTTCACCTGTGTATAAAACGGTGGGTTGCCCGAGGAAATTCGGTGAGGGGGGTTTAAACCCCCAAAGTTACAGCACATAAAATTAGTTCCGAATTAATCCGACACCATCTCTTTTTTGACAGATTGTAGGTTCATTTCGAGAAGAATTATACCCATGGAATATCATTAGGGAAATGAGCGACTGCAAGACTGAATAAACTAATATGGTTTAGGAATGTCGAGAGAATGAAGGATGAAAAAATTGATCTACTATTAAGTGAACGACGAGGTGTTAGAAAACGGTGCCGTTCGAGACTGACCTGGGGGGGTACTTTGTAAGCTTTCTCGCCCTAAACACGCAGATAAAATGTTTTAGGAAAATGACCCTTATGGCGATATACATAAGGTCGTTTTTCGTGTGCATTTTATCTGCGTGTTTCGGGTGAGAAACCTTTAGAAAGTTCCAGTACTGGTCCGATAATGTCGACCAGATCCTCGAGGAGAAAAGGAATCAGAGAGCGTGTATGAGAAATTGCATGAATGCGACGAAGGCTCGGAATGTGTATGTCTAAGGATAGGGCTTTCTGGCGCTCTGTTCTCTCTGAGTGAGGGTAGATAGAGTATAGTTAAGATAGTTCTGTATTCTCTATCCCGAGACTTGTGTGACTTGACTTAATGTATTCAAAGAACTATAGTAGATATTAATGTGTGGAGTAAATGAATGCACATTCTCTCTCTCGTATATACATATTACCTATTCTCGTTTCTATTCTATTGTTAATAAAGCGTTGCGCTATGGTTAATTAATTTAATCCAAGTAAGATACATTCCTTACCTTAAGATACTTACCTAAATGTTTGTTAATTAAACATTTCAATGCCCCTTAATCATTTTCTCTACGGTTATTATTTCTGCGCGTGCTGATTTTAATTTAACCACAAACAAGCATGTACCTACGATTTAATTCTGTTATATTCGTAAATCGTCTCCAAATTACAGTAAATACTTGACTCATTTTCTCCATTTTGTTTTCGTAGTTGGTTTACATATAATACTATCGAGCATCTGTATCTAATTTTAAAAAAACTTATAAAAAGACTTAATTCACTGTTTAAATAAATTAAATAAAATAAAACACTGTTTTACTTCCACTAACGTATTTATTTAGTAGTTAAGTTACTGAAGATGAACCGTTAGGTTTGAAAACGTTATAATTAAATAAATACGTTAGTGGAAGTAAAACAGTGTTTTATTTTATTTTATTTATTTAAATAGTGAATTAAGTTTAAATGTCCTTCCACAAGGTTACACTCACCAACTTAGAAAATCTGTTATAAAAAGACTTTAGGTTTATCGAAATAAACCCAAATACCTACATCTTCAAGCTATCAGTGTGGGATTAAGAGGGCTACAGTAGCAAACATGGCGATTTTAGTGATTTTTCAATCGATATACCCGTGTTATTTATTGTCGGATTTCGATGAAAAAAATATATTATATAGATTGAACTTTAACGAAGCGCATTATAGAGCAATATAATTAATATACTATATAGTTTCTTGTAAAAAATAAAAATTGTAAACGTCGTTTTTCATCATTTTTTTGATATTCCAAGTGATTCGTCCGTCGGAATTAAATAATTCTTTTTTTGTCTTAAAGAACACTAAAATATCTAGCGCATTATAGAAAGAAACGTAAATATTTTTTGTTTGCTTCGCGTCAAAACCCAAAAAACCTCAATTTCATAAAAAGTCTCCGTACTAATATATTCTATCGGTTTTAGCGTGCATGCGAATATGACACTTATAACACGGGAATTACAAGGAACGCACTGTTTTTCGTTTCGCCAAGGATTCAGACACCCACAAGACTGTGGACTGGTAAGACGTGGATTCTGTGCTAATTGAATTGTCGTTCCGTACTTTATTCTAATTCACGAATGTTCGTATATTACAGAGGTAGGCAAACATTGGCAACTGATTTATATTTTAAATTATTTTCACATAATATTACGAGTACGTAGTTCCTACATGTTTTAGTGATTTTTAGATTCTTTAGATACTTATTACTTAAATGTGAGCGCCTATTAATTATATTATCCCGGACTAAACTAAACTATTTTTTCCAAAAATAGGTAAATTAGCTTTTTGTGTTTTTTTTTACTCTCAGCTATTATCTCATCAGACTATAATCGTATATAATAACATAATAATATATATATACTTTTTATATATATACAACCATGAGCGTCGCCAAGGAGGGGAAGGGGGGGGCAGCCTAGTTCGCCACTGCATACACTTCACAGTAAGCTATAAAAGCTATATACTGTCATGAAGAGGAGTAGGTCCGTACCAGGGATCGAACCAGCGTACGAATAGATAGGTATGAGTGTAACACATAATTAACCCCAAATAATGATAATAATTGGTCATATTATAATTACAATCATGCATTGAAATATGCTTATGTCCAACTACATAGGTACACATACGAATTCGTAATAATATTTTGTTAATAGTATTTAGGTAAGTATAGATACCTATATAAAGTACTGGGTTGCTAGGTAGGTACCTATCGCTTCTCGAGCAGGAAATGTGTTATTTCCTGTGCAGTATAATATATTGTAATTCTTTTTCAACTATATAGTTACATGGACACCAGTGGAGTATATGGGCCGCCCCCCCCCCCCCCCACACCGAAATGTCAAACAATGATGTGTCATCTGCTATAGAAAGATCCCAGGTTCATCACTTCCACCCATTTCTCCACAAATTTCGCCAGCGGTGCTTCTTTTTTGTTGCATTTTAACATGCACAACACTTATAATGCCAACCTAAAACACAATCTTTCTCACTCAACTTAACGATTTTTGTACTACGTCTATGTTAAAATTTTATTTGCCTTTTAAATCAATTACTTCGGCAATATTTAAAGCGAGACAAAGATATCGCGTGCAGACGTAAAAGAGAATTGGCACAATGTCGGCGATACGAATTGCTGAATATCCAATCAATTTGGACATTTGAGTCAATTCTTATTATCGTTTATCAATTCTTTATTCACAATTATTATGTCGTTGATACTCGTAGTAATAATATAAGTAACCTATATGTAGGTAAGACACACTTACTTCAAGTACTTACTATTTT
Organism: Ceraclea dissimilis; assembly: GCA_963576895.1. Classification (NCBI taxonomy): domain Eukaryota; kingdom Metazoa; phylum Arthropoda; class Insecta; order Trichoptera; family Leptoceridae; genus Ceraclea; species Ceraclea dissimilis. The sequence continues at coordinate 7,540,254 of OY756360.1, forward strand.
ATTTTGGTCATTTTTTACTCCAATATAACAGAACTTTTGATAGAATGCGGTATCAGAGATCAATGCTCTCATCGCCTGCCCAGAATATTTACCTGGGTTCGGAATGCTAATGTAATGTAATGATTGTGTTAGTAGCCAGTGTTACGATCAGAGGCAGTCAACAACGACAGTAAAAATAATAATCACAATAGATAGCAGTGGTAAGGGTGGACTTCTGCAGAAGGTAAGCCGGGACTAACATTTATTTTATTTTATTTTAATAACACACGGCGCAAGGCCATTAGTACACAAAGTTAACAGATATTACAGCACGAAAAATGAAAAAAATGAAATGAACACATGAAAAAAAAGTATGGTAAAAAACTAACATTCAACAGCACTCGTTAATACATAGGTATCACGCACATACAGAGATTATAGCAAAATAAAGATATTATATTTATAATGGGATTACTTACGTCAGATTAGACACTATTATACCTATCATTTTTTTTTCAGAAGGTAACTCGATGGGAATCGTGTTCTTAGGTAGCTTCGCGCCTGATAGATGGATATACTTACTTATTTATTAGAATTTGCTGTGAAGTATGAAAATGACCTGTCGCTAATTACCCGACATTGAGAGAAATTGTAAATAAAATGACACCTTTGATTTTTTATTAATCAGCACAACCCGATACATTGTTACTCTTTTAATATAATGCTTGATTATTTGTTGTTCAACCTTACATACGAGTAAATTACGAAATGCATAATTTGTAAATTCCCACATGATTGACAATTGTATAATTTCTTTGTATGCATTCACGGGTGTAGGTACTTATATCTGTAAGCATCAATACTGCATTATTGGTTCAAAAGAATGTAGAGGTGCTTATTGTGAACTGATGTTATATAAGAGCTTTTGTTACCATCACGTACCTTCCTACATTTACTAACAAATCAGAATGATATACCGTGAGATGAATAATAATGCATTGCTCAAAAGTCCCCGAAGAAGCTCTTGGATCAATGGTTGGTCCCATCTATTCAATTGATCGCTTGGATGAAATCGGAGATTATCTAATAATATGTCAGTATTTTGAATTCATATTCATAAGGCCTTGGTACCAAGAATGACGTCACAGTCATTTCCCACGGCATAAAGGTTCAAAATCGCGTGAACAATCTTATGATAAAATATAATAGCGTTTTTTTCCATTTTTTTGGGGTTAATTTTGCGTTTATCAAAAAACTTTTACGGTTATCCCTAGATAAATGTTCAATGCATCTACTCTATTGTGTTCCAAAGCATATTTATTTAGTAACGGTTGTCGAGATGTAAGGTCTCCCGTTTTTAGAAATTTCTGAAATGTCGGTATGCATACTCTTAATGAGAAAGAAAACAAACGATTAAATATTACAGATGATACAATCGGTCAGAAGTCAAAATACATTATCAATATTCTTTTCTACTGAATGGCAGCAGTGCTAATTGTAACATAAATCCCCTTATAGATTCAACTGACATACATTGCCTTTCATACATTGCTTATAATCTTACAGTTTTAGATACCTATACGTGTCCGACCTAGATATACGTAATAGTGAATTTTAGACATATTTTTTATCCACTACTTTTTCAATAGCTACGCTACATGTATGTATGTAGAATATAAAATACAGATTAGACGTGTTATTACAAACCAAATACAATATAATATATTATAAAATGCAGTTTCCCACTTAATCGTTTTCTCATGTAACTCTACTTGATCTTTACTCTACAGGGCAAATGTGTGACAGGAACTTAAAAAGCATATTCTGTAGTAATACAACATATAATTTCAGAACGATGCTAAAACATTCTAAGAACTAAAATCAATAGTGGAATATTTGATAACGAGAAACTCGGGATATACGTAGCTGTAGGTATTTGAAATTACTTTTGGTAAATAGGTATTATAGTTAATCTCTCTTCATAGGCAAGTATGTATTGGCCAATAACCATGTATGAATTGGTTTCAACTGTACAATGGGGTGGTCTTATTACTCTTATGATGCATTGCTTAATAATTTCCAGTGAACTCAAATAATATCTGGTATTTATTATAATAATATCTTCGTTGAAGAAACGATTTCGTTTAGATAACAAGGATGTAATTGATTGTTGATCATATGTATAATCCTATAATCTATAATCATATCTATTAGTAACTATATTTTAGAATTTTACAATTTATTTAAATGCGCAAAACGCAGTTGTCTTCAAAATTTCCACAAAATTATTTTCTAATCCACCTGTATTACACGCTTTGCATTTTAAGAAGTCAAGATTACCCATTCTAACAATCACTTTCGACAAAGTAAACGACGATTATTTACGAATGCATTGTGTTCGACAGGTGTTAAAAAATGTGCTCAACAAGCATACCTGTAGACCACTTAGAGTTAAAGACTTTTAAGAAATCAATCAAACAAAATCAACATACGAAATCCCACCTATTAGATCGTTAGATCATTGACCTTCAAACACAACAACTAACTTGTCTCGATGCAGGGTGTCGAGGTGAATAGCCAAGGAATGTTCCCATGTATGATATACATACTACTTAGTACACCTACACCTGCTGGCTCTCGTTTCTACGACAGGATTACTCTATGAATTTGGCACCTACTAGATATTGAAATTTCAGTGTTTTTAGGATAGGCTGATGGAATAATAGAATTATTATGTAGGTACTTACCGTTTTAACCCAGTGAAGATTTTCCTTTCATGAAAATGATCAGGGTTTTCAAATTCAATGCCAAATATATACCAGCACACTTCACAACAAACCATTTTTTTTTTTGAGAAGTGGCTATCTCACGATAGTCATAAGTACCTAAAGGTAGTCTTAGAAAGAAAAAACACCTCAAATAGATACATTTTAGTGCGGCTTTTTATTTCAAAATTAAGACACACCATTCTTATCTTTTTCTAGTATAGTACTACATACTCGTATACCATCATTCTCATTCATATATTATGATCTTAAAATTATTGATGTAAAGTGCTTACCTATACATCCCAAACAACCTGTTGTATTTCACATACCATCGTCATCATCACTATCCGGGCCGGTTTCCTCTCGGTAAGTTATTTAACGGCAAACCAACTATGTAACTACATTCCGTTTATTCATATATTATAATCTTACGTATTAGGTACTTAGAGTACTGGAAAAATTATTATGGGTTTTTTATACTTTCAATCAAAATGTGTGGCATACTCTCCATCAAAGTTTGGTAATTAGAGAGTTTTTTTTTTCAGAGTGAAACGACACGTGTATTAGTCTCTCGATCAGCTGTGTCTTTGTTGTGGTTGGAGTTTCATGAATTTCTTGTGTTTTTCCATTTGTGAAAAATGTGATACCCAATGAATTTCTAATAAAAATAATAACAATTAATGCATATTCTTGTTGCTAAAATTCATAAATATATTGAAAATCTCGTAAAAAAACTACTGTTTTAAAAAAATTCATAATATTTTTTCCAGTACTGTAGTATATCATTTTCCATCTATGGTCCATACAAAGCTTAAGCACTATATCTATACTTTTAATAAAGATGATAGTCATTTGTTTTAAATAAATAGTCGAAGTCCAAATATATCATGTTATATCAAAGTTTTAGGAAATTTATTATTCCACAATTCTTAATTAATTTTTATTTTCTAGGGTGCACGTGTAAAAAGTTATAATAATTAAACCGAAAAACAGTTTGAATTACGTCGGTTTTCGGCTCGCCCTAGTGAACGCACTTGGATTCTGAACCGTAAGACCGACTTACTTCTCCATATACTTCTCCACTTGTAAACTATTCGATACGTGTGTAATTTTTACAATCCATCGAGTATAAAGTTTATTTTTTCCTTGTTAGGTCAGGGGACCGTATATCCCCTGCATCACTGCGACCAGAGTACGTCTATTGTGACACCCTTCAATGTTACAACTCGTCTTCAAGGCTGACGTGTCTCATGTAGCTCACGATCTGTCTTGGTGCGAGTAGTCTTGCCTTCTCGCAGTCCAGTAGGGGCCCACCAAGAGAGCGACTTCTTTTGTGAGCGAGTGCATCACAGTTACAGAGGATGTGAATAGGTGTTTCGTTGTCCTCTGAACAGAATCTACAGACTGGGGTGTCTGAAAGTCCAATTTTGAACATATGCTTCCGCAGTCTGCAGTGTCCAGTCAAGGTCCTGGTTAGTGGCTAGGATCCTTATAGTATAAAGTAATACAATGAAGTGTAATAAAATATGTGTAGTAAATACTAAATGACTAGATACGCAAGTAATTTATTCAAATCAATTTAGATAATTGAATCAATGTTCATCACAGTTTAACCATTAACAACAACTACCGTGACACGCGATCAGTTTAATAATTATGTATGTCAAAAAAAAATATAAGGCATGTTCCATGCTGTAATGTGGAATCACTGTACTAGAAATTAATAAATATAACAACACCAAACTATCATAATTACATATAATTAAAAGTATTCTTATGCCTGACCACACGCTTCATAAATACCACAAACCCAAGTCTCGACGAACGACAAACGTTTGGACTGTGGACACTTGCAAGCGCTTGTCGCAATCTTCCTTCGATTCGTGAGAAACTTGATCGGATCGACCACAAGCACTAGCAAGCCTACACAAGCCAAGATAATCGCCCTATCCATACTTTTGGATTTGTGGTGGCTTGTCGAGGTTTGGGACACCTATACCAATAAAACAAATATTATCAAGTGGTAGGTACTGACCAGGCGTGAAGGTACCTGCATATTATATGAACACGATCCCATATTGGATAAAATATTATAAAACAAGGATGTCTAATACATTAAAAATGTTAGCGCCGGCTTCCCGTCTATACTGAAATCCACTCGTCCCTACTGGTACCTACCTACATGATATTTATTTTATTAGCAGGTGTTATCTAATTTGGTGTCATCATTTATAATAGAAGAATAACATATTTGAGTGAGCGAAGGGGTGGGGAAGCGTGGCCGCCTGAGACTGACCTGGTCCGATCATGTCGACCAGATCCTCAAGGATGGACACTTTTTGAGCAAATGGAATCGGAGAGCGTGTATGACAAATTGCATGAATGTGACTGAGGCTAGGAATGTGTGTAAGGATAGGGCTGTCTGGCGCTCTGTCCTCTCTGTCTACCCTGCAAGGGACGTGGCGTGAGGGTATATATCTAGGGTGGCCAACCCGCGGCCCGTCGGGTGTCTAAGTGCGGCCGGCGGAGCAGTGAGAAAGTAAAAAAAAACTTTTCTAATTAAACAAAAGACAATCAAATTCATCACTTCACCCATTTTTCCCTTAAAAATTTCGCCTGCGGCGCTATTTGGAATAATTTTTTCAATTAGAATAAATTCCATACATATTGTTGTGAGCCTTCTACATCCAGTTTCACAAAAAAAAAAACTGCCTGCGGCGCTATTTCACTTTTTTAGGCTATGACAATATTTTAATTTCTGTTGCCCCCCCTTCCCCCCCACGAAAGAAGCCTATATATTTATTTTTTGTTTTGTAAAATTGGTTGTGCGGCCCGGTAGGTAATCTCATTTTTAGAATCTGGCCCGGCTGCTGAAAAAGGTTGGCCACCCTTGGTATATATAGATAGATAGACATCAATACTAATTATTTTATTCTCTCTTTTTGTTCGCAGGTGAGTGACAATGTCTCTATTGGTTCCTACACAAGTTACTTGCGAATAGCACCAACAAAATGCAATAAAAAACTCATCATTGTTTATCAAGATATGACACTACAGATGTTTGAAGTGATTTATAACTGGTAAAGGATTGTAGTCAGTTCATTAATAGGTACGAAGGGTGCTAATCCCTTATACAGTGGCGGATCCAGGATTTAATTTTTGGGGGGGGCTGAATGTCGTCACATGGTAAAAAGTACTGTCACTCAACGTTTTGGGGGGGGGCTAAGGGGCTGAAACCCCTAGATTTGTTATATATAACGTACTGTCACTCATGGTTTTGGAGGGGGCTTCAGCCCCCTAGCCCCCCCCCCCTGGATCCGCTTGTGCCCTTATACATAGCTTCTCACCTCCACTCTAAATTTTCATCGTGCATGGCCATACCCATACGTGTGGTTTTCCTAAAGGGCAAACCATTATTAACTAAGCTAGGAAAAGTGGTATTATCAATTTAGTAATTTAAACGTATCTTATAGGTATTGTAGAACAAAGCTATCGTCTTAACTACCTCGGACTCCCTCCCCCCACCTATATACGCCCTTGATAAACCTTGAATTATTAAGTACTAATCCCGCGTTTATTTATTGAATAGAAAAACACTTGTTTCAATAAAATTGTAATCTATACTTGGGGATTTAATATATATTATTATACTTTGCGCAGATCTTTGTCCGTACAATTTAATGTCAATATATTCTCTTTGGTGTCGTTCCTGTTAATTATTATAGTAATTATGTATGATGTGATGTAATTTGCGTAGATAGAGCAAAGCGACTGTTAACATACAATTTCTCTAATTACCTGAACTCTCATTTTTAATATCGATTTATCTGTATTGACTTTGGTCGCTCGCTATAGTGGTAGAACTTTACCCGCATTTAGGAATGCGTTGCCCGTAAATGGGGCAAGAGGGACCAATGACCATCCCCTTTGTAGAGAGGTGTCCTGATAAGAGGTTTGCAGGGGTTCTTGAGGAAATCCACAAGGTGACGCCAAGGGCAATAGATTACTTACAGAACATTGACGCGGAGCTATGACTCCTAGATAACTTGTACAATGGTCGCATATGCATACGAAAGAAGATCTGTATTGACTAGTTGTGTACACATGTAATAAGGTATTACTTGAACTTGATCTGTATTGTTTGTGTTTACATGTATAGGTGATGTCTGTTTGTGTGTCGTGAATAAATAAATAAATAAATCAATAAGTAGTATTAATCTACGTCAGTGCGGGACAGATTTGCACTTTTGTATACCCTATATATACGGTTATTACAAACTATATTTATTTTATTTTATACTAGTCGTACCCTGCGCGCCTTGCTACGCCAAACACATCTGTAAATCCGTGAAAAACTATGAAATACACTTACATGTTCAATATGCTCGTGCTCCCCCTTCGACACCTTTGCTGGTGTCAGCATTTTTGGTAGGTAACATATAAGGTTATATTATAAGAGACCAGCGACTGTGTAAGAAGCGCCGCAGGCGAAAATTTTGTCAAGTCAAGGGAGCAACCCACCATAGTAAAAGTTCGTGATATCTGATGAGTAGGTAGTTTATTTTTCGTGAAATTAGAAACATAATTAGATATCTACGAGTACTTTAGTAAGTATAAAGAGTACTTATTACAGGAATAGGTTTAATTAGCACCGAAGACAATTTTTTATGAAAAAAATATGTAGTCTTATGGATTTTCATAATGATTTTAGAATTTTTTTGATATGATGAGAAAACTTGCGGTAATAATATTTTTTGTGAGGTTTTTTCATTTAGTATGAAAAATTATTTGCTAAGTATGTCGCGGGCCGCACAAATATCTGCCCCGGGCCACATGCGGCCCGCGGGACGCACGTCTATACGACCGAGGGTATAGACTATACGTACAATGTACCTACAGTGTACCTACATAATTTATTTCTATTTTTATGCACACTATTTGTACTACATATTATTATTAGGAGATATTATCTGCATAAGTAGTTATATAGTTTTTATGTCTCTGCCGACCTCCATAAAGGTGAAATGAAGTGTTCGGTGTAGATAAAAAATGCAACATGATTTATGTATTTTTTTATCATTCACTCGTACCTGCTTGCATTATAATGTATGTAGTGCGCATCCGAGCATGAATATGTATTGTAAGTAACGTAAATAACTAGTTTATTTACTATAAATATGTAGTTTACCAACTTCTTAATAGGATACGCACTATCCCACTCCCCACCTACTCTAATCACTCGTATACGAGTACCTACATGAGGAACACCATGACTCACGATGAGGCTTTTAACCCGTTTTCCTGTGGTTATGTAATTTTATTGTAATTTTTTTAGTACCTTCTGGATTCCACCAGTTATAAGGGTCGTTAAAATTGTTATTGATCATGTTTACTACTCTTATAACTTGGATTTTGTATTGTAAATTTACAGCAAGTCACACTGCACTTAACTTTTATATATTTTGTATTATATATCTCGTAATATGCATTATATTTTATTATCATCAGCAATGGATTATTGTCATCATAAGTCCTTGATATTTTCTATTCAAAACATTGTTACAAGATACGAGTAAATCAACCAATTGCTTGTAAAAATATTGTCTATTATAGAAAATAGTATACTTGGTACTGTACTATAATATCACACCATGTACCCACAACATATCTTATGTACATGATTGCAACTAGGAATGTTTTAATATTTTGTATTGCATTAATCCGTTGTTCATCGTGTCAGCAAAAAATAGCATCGAAAATCCATACGTAATGGTTACCAAATGCGTTCCACTTACTAAAACGTTAATACCTATGTATGTATGTAATTATAATATGAGGATTAACGTCTGTTCGCAGTTCAACCATGCTCACGAAATTTTATTTGGAAAATCACGTCATAGACATCATGACACGAGTGAGAGAAGTGTTACATCTTTTACTTTCAATAGCTATCTTGCCAATTATTGCGTAGGTAAGTACATGGAACCAGCAATAGCAATTGTATTATGTATGTTGTTCTACCTTCACGCATATACATACTATTTATTAGACTACAATGCGGTCCTAGTTTCTATGTTCGCACACATCAAAGAAGCATTTCGTATACTAAAATATCTGACGTTGTATGGCCTCCTTGGTATCTATGTAACTAAAATCAGATCTAAAAAAAAACAGGGGAGATGGCTAGTATAAAGTTTTGTCTAAAAAACAACTTTGTAGCTTGTTCTTATTTTTTCAGACACATTTTTCAGTCCTTCAGAGTTAGTAATTAGACAGTATTCTGTAGTCAACTCCAGATGATGGATGAGAGATGAGGATGGGAGGAGAGATGAGGAGTTTGTCTTATTTACTTTTAGCGACCTCTTTTTAAGGTTTTCTCAGAGATTGGTTTATTGTCAAGCTACTTTGCTCTGCATTTTATTTATTAGGTTCTCCAAAGACGCTTATCAGAAATTTTGTAATTTCCATCGTCTGCGGAGAGTATAATTCCAATACCTATTTTCCACAGGTATGTATAACTTACGGAAGAGCACCCGCTGTCGAATGATTTGTAGTATATTCAGTACGATGTGAATACATAATAATACTCGTACATTATAATTTCTCTACCAGACTAAGTAATTTTCTTATAACATCAATCCCTTCTTTACGTCGACGCGTTCCACCAAACGTGATGCACGACTGAAGTGTCAAAATATAAATGTTATTACCAGTTATTACAGAACACATTGAATAGAAATTACCCAAGGAAATTACACATATTGAATCGTTTACATATATTGTCGGTACATTTTGTTTAAATTCGTGGAAAGTGATATCAGTCTAGAAGCATAAATAATTAGGGACAATTTCACTTTCAGAAAATATGGTAATCTCTGGCGTAGGTAAAATGCCTAGGTAGGTAATCCTCATTTTAACAGATGGTAAAATGTTCGCAATTATTGCAAACACGTTGTTCCTAATAATAAATTATTATTGAATATAAATTTGCGCATGTTTTCAATAAGCACGAGTGATTCTGCATAATATACGAAATAAGTTCTCGTAAAAGTTCGTGAGATGAAACGCCTTGAATGACAGACACTAGAACTATGAAGTTGAAATTACATCACATTAGATAGGTACTTACTGCTAGATGAAAATTATTATTCTAGGCATATTGTAGGTACGTCATGCACATTTATTTATTACAAAGTATCTTCTTATCTGAACCAAATATAGATTTCTTGTGTAAACTGGTCTTACATATGAATAATAAATCCTGTATGAACTCGAGATATAGTAAGGTACATATTATCTTAAATCGATTGAATCGTTTTCTGTGGGTTATAAATAAAAATGTTCTCATTGATGACATTTGAGTCACAGAGTTCGCTATCCAAATTCATTTCGAAGGATAATCAGATACTTATTTAAGATGTTTTAGGAGAGTCATTTGTACCTATTTCATTGATAAACCACCATATCTTCTGACATTCTCTTACAGTGGCGTATACAGGTTTTCATTTCGGGGGGGGGGGGGTACGAAATTCATTCCTGGGGAAGGCAATCAAAATTTTAGCATAGACGTCGTTAAAAAAATCAGTAATAGCGCCGCAGGCGAAATTTACTCGTGAAAGTGAGTGAGAAAAGTTGTGTTTTACATAGGTTGGCATTATAAGTGTTCTGCTAAAAGTATACAAAAAAGAAGCGCCGCAAGCGAATTTTTTTTTTGAAAAATGGAAGAAGTGATGAACCTGGGATCTTTCTATAGCAGATGGCACATCATTGTTTGATATTTCGGGGGGGGGGGGGGGGGCTCCCCCGAAATATTATAATGGTATATTGAAATATTATAAAAATTAGATGAAATGTCAAGGCAAGATTCCCAAAAATTCAATTAGTAAGAATTTACGAGTCGTATATGAAATTCACACTCAGGAGATGCATACAGTCGCGACTATACTCGTATCTTTATTTTAGTGATACGGTCAGGTGAGAATTGTTATTGCATCTATACATATATGTACGAGTAGTTATTAATCAATGCATAGTTATTACAATATTGTGTTGTATAATATTTTCAAGTAGATACATTGTGATACTTTGAAGATAACTTATTCTAACCTTAGTTTGTATTATCCAAGATAAGTAACTAAGGTTATCATCATTAAATGCCACTAGCCAGTCGTATACTTAGTAGAGAATTATGTACTTACCGTAATTAAAACATCTGGATGCTTACCTACCTCCTACCTATACTAATATTGAATATACTGAAATTGAAGTTTTATTTTCATTCGTTATTTTTTGTTCGTACCTAATTATGGGTCTGGAAGTTAATTAATAAATAAATCTTTATTTGCCAGTAAATACGTATAGATACAAATACACGACAATGCAGTGTGCCCAAAGGCTGACTTATTGCAAAAGCACAACATTTTCGATAATGTACTCTGTTTTCTAACGTCGCCGGTTTTTTTTTCTTGGAGATGCCATGATGGTGAGAGAATCCAAGGGTTATTTGGGGTCGAATGTGGAATTCAGATATTAAGTCACATTTTGTCCAGCTCAAGCCTATAAATAATGCCGGGTTGGTTTGTTAAATTTGGCATTGCGAAGCACGGGTAACTCAGCTAGTTGGCTAATAAAATTAATTGAGATTATTTAACATCAAACAGTCTCCCAATTCTCTTTCTAATGTGAGAATTTTATTATTGCGTAATGAGTAATGATATTAATTAGGTATAACTGATATCAATTCGTCGCGTATTGGATGACCTTTATGAGACACGATTTGACCATGAACTTGTACATAAATTCAACAAAATTATCCAACAATGAATATTTATAGTTAATTCAGGCGCGAAGCTACCTAAGAACACGATTCCCATCGAGTTACCTTTTGGATAAAATGATAGGTATAATAGTGTCTAATCTGACCTAATCCCATAAGAAATGTTAGCCCCGGCTTCCCTTCTGCAGAAACCCACCCTTCGCCACTGATAGTTATACTACTTATATCAATAATTTTAATTACTATGCATACTTGCATAGCATATATGAATAAACTCGACAAATTTTCAACAAATATATACTTACGTTGTAATACTTACATACATATTTTTGTCTTATTGGATTTTCGTAATCAGGAAAACTGCATTTTCTCAACTTTTCACAATTTCCTATTGATATTATCCCTTAAAATTATAAATAAATAATGGTAAATGAAAACATACCCTAGAATCCTAAAAATAATGTTAATTCCGGCAATTTGTTGGGCACAAAGATCCCAACATCCAAAAAAGAATGTTTAGCACAAAGTGTATCAATAGGTCAGATTTTCCTATTATAGATCTTCTTTAAAAAAATATTGGCAAGTAGGTGTAGCAAGTATTGGCAACCTTTGTAGCCCTCAATTTCGCAATATTTACAATACCAATTAGTAGGACATCATTGGTGAAAAGTCGAGTGGGATAGAGTAACTCTCGATTTGCTTAATTATATTTGGAGCATGGGCCTGTCTTTAGAAACTAACTAAATTTCAGTCATGTTTTTAAACCTAGATTTGCCGTTTATTCACTTTTTTATTAGCATATTAGGTTAAATTTATATTCGGTTATAAGTTTCCCCGTCTGTTTCCACCATTTAAATTTTAACAAGTGTTCAATATAGTGTCGTATTTAGATACCTACTTATATTGTGTGTGTAATACCTAGTACTTACTAGTTGAAATTACCCTATATCAATCGGTCAAATTACGATTTCGAAAATATCAGCACGTCAATGCAGTATGAGCGTGCATTATGCAGGTTTAGCAAAAATTGCGAAGTAAACAGCTATACTTATAATATTTTGGTTCACTCTACGTTCCTGCACATAGGATCAGGTACCTAGAGCATTGAATCTCCCGACGTATTTATTATTCTATTCTATGCCCTGATATGTACTAAACACAAAAAATCCAATGAAAATTAAAAACTGATACTTTGTGGCGCCGAGATATTGAGTTTTACCTCAGAATCTTTCAATTGTTACATAATATGTCATACGTTATACATACGTAAACCTACAATCTACATCCAAGCCCACATTATTATAATATATGGGATTAGATTTACTTATAAATACCTTCTTATTTCAATGATTGTTCAGGTGTATTCAAATGCTAAATGCAAACACTCTTTGTTTTCTTTAAATTACATATTTTATTAATCTTGTCGTTTCTATTTTGTTAAAGTGTTTCATTTTTTTCCTCTTGAGTACATTGATGGCTTACGTCAGTTTAATATTTGAAAAGTGCTTCGTGGAAATCGCTTATAAAAACAGGATATTGTTTGTTTGGATATTTTATTCAATAATAATTTATTCAACACGCTGGTATTGTATTTTGAATAGACAGGATACACGAAGAAAATCTGTTTTTCTGAAATCACTTACCTATATGTAGAATATTTAAATCTGTCAGAGCATTTATTTAATAATTTATTAATTAATGTATGCAACTGTTTTAATAATAAATTTTATTAATACTGATGAAGGGAAATAAGTCGATCATATTATCATCATTCAATTAAAATCGTAAACAATTACTTGTAAGTATTGCAACATAAATTTGTAAGTGCACAAAAAGTTACTTACATAAGACACAAAATGTGTTAACTTTTAGATGTACAATTACAAGAGACAACAGTTTTTGTAACGTTTGTTGTCTAAACATTAACACGATACTCGTATGCGTATTTTTTTGCGGCATACCGAATGAATTGTGTAAAATTCAGTGGATGCCTTTGCATCGGACTGATCGGGCAGTTGCCCGAAAAAAAAGGAGGATTACGCTACACATAAAGATAGATTCACCCCACGTGACCCATGGTAGCCTGTGTTAAGTTAAAATGCTTTCTCATTTGTCTAACTGACCGCGCTTTGTTATTTACTGGGTAGACAGCGAGCATTAAATCCGTGTTTTTATATCATACTAATAATATAAATAAATAAATAAAACTTTATTGAAAAAAAATGTTTTCCAATGGCGGGTGTACTCTCATATGTAAGTTTCTATTCAAGAGGATACTCTTATATGTAAGTCTCTCTTACCGCGCCATCTCGACATGTTTGACTTTGATGGCTTCAAATCCCTCTAATATCTTCTCTTTCAATATTTGGATTTGTCATTTTGTTTTAAAAGTACGTAATTTATTTATAAACCCAATGGAAAATTTATTTATTTATTTATTTATTCATAAACGGCCGTATGGCCTTTAACATATTACAGAAAAATATAATTTTCACCATTAAGTAAAGAAAACAATACATAGAAATAGGTAGGCATATGTATAACAATATCAAATATCAAATAAATATCTAAATAATACAGTTGCATGAAGTATACAATATATCAATAGTGGATCAATGGTACAATAGTTAGAATTAGTAATCTAGTATTTTTGCCCTTGATTATAATGTTAGTATTTGAATTTCCTTTCACTGTAAAAAAAAATTGGTATCAAGATAAATAAAAGTGGAGCGGAACTAGGTATCAACTTTTCATCCAATCAATCAACTTTTGTCCAAAACAAAATGTCAAACAATGTCGTAAACCAGATTAACAACAATGGATAGAATAACATTGGCCAACACCCAGTTCTGAATATGATACATTCGATTACAGCAATATGTGCAAATATTATATTGTACCTATCATATTATATTAATTGTGATATTATTTTCGATTGGGTGACATTTTCGTGAAATTATGATATCATTCTTATATCTACAATCTACATGGGTGTGCTTTGGTATTTCACTTAATTACCATTCTCAATCGGAGGCGCAGCTTATAAATAAAGTTAATATAGAAACCAATTTAATAACATGGTAGATAATACGTGCCAAAAAATGTATGGCGCATAGCTTTTTACAATATCTATAACTTTATTTACATGATCCATGTTGACATTCTACGTAATACTGATATTCCATTCAAATCGAATCTAAATCTCCTCTCAGAAGATTATACTCGCAATTCAACGAATTCATTTTTGACATTTTCAATGAGTGCATATCCAGGGCCAATAAAGTATTGAATGTTTGTTTTCTTAACGATCTCTAACTGGGAGTTGCAGTGTGGTTCTGATCTAAGTTATACTTTATCTGATTATTTCATTACCCTCATGCCCATGGCCCTTACCGAGAATTCTAATGAACTTGAATTCCCCTAGTTTCACTATTTATACGCTAGCACTGGATTGGTTTCTTTGGTTTATTTATCATTATCATCCCTTAGTAGTTTATATTAGTATTTGTCGATAGTCGATACAATTTCAACGCTAGATATGATTTATTTATTGCCTAACTTTCTTTACATACTCAGCAGAGTTTCGTAATAGATCGTACAAAAAATAGTAGATACCTCTATTAAAGAGTCATACATAACGCTAATATTTCGCAGACATATTCTACCACTAATAATCGTGTACAAATTTCTATTATAAATAATAACTAATCATATTCCATCGTAAAGGTAAATGATGTCAGCCAAGAGAATATAAGTCGATAAATTTGAAATTTGCTTTCTTGATATCTATAATTTAATATTATATAATTTAGTATGGATTCCAGTTTGAGGAGTGTCTAAGCGCATATGATGTAGTTACATACTCTATGTAGGTAGAGACATTATTAGGATTCATTATTTTGCATAAAACAACGTCCTCAAAAGTAACTACGCCAGTCGCCACCATCATATCCTAATCCTATATGATTTCGTAAAAGTTTTAATACCATGGTATTATAATTCAAATTATCACCTAATTTAATACATTATTAACATACATTCTATTGTATAAACAATTGGCATAATTTTCCATTCGTTTTTTTACAATATTTATATTGTTTATTTACACCGATAAATTCTAATTCAATTGGATGGCCATAATTTTTGCAGATATTTTTTTATTTAACTGAGCAATATTAATGGGAGTTCTCACAATAAATAAGGTAAATAAGGTACCGTACAAAATATCGAATCACGTAATTCATTAGTAAAATATTTTTTTATCCAATCTGTGATTTGAATGAGAGATCTCGATATAACACATCAAGATCAAAGAGTTGCTGTTTTATTGCCACTCATCGCCATTTGCTAGTAGGTACTATAATAATACTCTCACAAGTATACATTATCGTATCATCACTATATTCCTACATGTCTGTAATACATACTTACGAGTATACATACTAGGAGTACATACATGGGTTGATGCTTCATAGCGGATCACTGCTATGGCGTCTCCTAAACGAGCCTCCTAAAAGAACATTGAACTCTTTACAGTGGCGTAACTAGGGGGGGCGGGGGGGGCGGTCCGCCCCGGGCGGCGCATTTCAAGGGGCGGCAAAATGGCGCAACATACAAAAAACTCTTGATAAAACACACAAATTAAAAAAAAATCTGAATTCCAAAAATTAATTATGATAATCTATTAAATTACAATAATTTTCATAAAAAAATTTGCCTGCGGCGCTAATTAATCCTGTTCGCGTCTTAGGTACATATTATTTATGGGTGCTCAAATAAGATAGATTTTCGATATCTTATTATGAATAAAATTTCGTTACTTCTTGCATGGTCGCTTCCCCTATACAATACATGTATCCATTTGCGTTACCTACTACAGAAAGATAACCAGGTTCATCATTTCACCCATTTGTCCAAAAATTTTCTAGCGCTCTTTTTTCGCTACTTTTTAATACATTTTTTTGTGATATGTACTTATTTTTTAAATATTTTCATTTAAAGAAAGTAAACAAAACTACAACATGAACTTTATTTTCATTTATTTTTATGAAAAAATTTCGCCTGCGGCGCTATTTACGTGCTTTATTATGGCATATCTATATTAAAATTTTAGTTGCTCTCGCCTAGCTTCAAAACTGCAGACACCAATGGGTAGGTATGTACTTGTATAGCTACTTTAGGGGTCGGGTGGGGCGGCATTTTCAGAGTCCGCCCCGGGCGGCACTTATGCTAGTTACGCCACTGACTCTTTAATATGTATACTACTTTGTTTACTAACATTAGGTACCTACATATTTCCCAAATATCAATGTACTTCGTTGTTATTATTTATTGTTAGACTTTTGTCACATTGTTTTTTATAAAGAAAATTTTACGCTAGTTTCTCATGTTCGTTTTTTATACATTTTATGTACCTAAGTAGGTATAATATCTACTAATTAATTTCTAATTAACTTTTTTCTATATTAAGACAAGCTATCCCTACTATTGTACTCATAATTTCTCAGAAGTAAGTACGCATAAAGAAAAGGGTTCAACAATTATATGAGTTTGTACTGTAAGAAACACTTCCATCCTACTTACTTTTACGAGTTTTAATGAATTTAATTGACTAAATATGTACCTACGTATCAGGTGTCGAAGCTATCTAAGAACACGATTCCCATCGAGTTACCTTTAGGATAAAATGATTGGTATAATAGTGTCTAACCTGACGTAATCCGATAAGAAATGTTAGCCCCGGCTTCCCTTCCGCAGAAATCCACTCTTTCCCACTGCTACCTGTAGAGTCACTACGTGTATGAGAGAGGTGCGTCAATACGTAGGTACATACATACATTTTTCTTTATAAAACAAGCAATGTGTAATTACAAACTTATTTTTTAATTGTTAATAATTAATTTATTATCTAATTATTCTCTATACCTACCTATGAATTATTCTACTCTATCCCCTCACGCCACATCCCTTGCTGGGTAGGCAGAGAGTACCGGTCGCCAGACTTTCCTATGCTTACACACACTTCGGCCTTCGGGCTTCCGTCACACTCATGCAATTCGTCATACATATACTCTATGATTCCTTTCACTCATAACACGTCCGTCCTTGAGAATTTGGTCGACGGCTGCGCTTCCATACACCTCTACTTTCACCCAGGTCTATTTTCTTCATTATCCTTTCGTCGTTCATTCTCTCTACATTCCCAACCATCTCAACTTATTCATTTTTATTTTAGTTACAACATCCGTTTTGCATCCACTCAACTCTCTAATCACTTCATTTCTTATCCTATCTCTCAACATTTTACCACACATGCCTGTGAATTATACACCTAGGTACGGTACATAATTAAATATCACTGCGGAACTTAAAAATATTTAATTGTATCAACTCAACAATTGTATCAATTGTATAAACACAGTGTGGTTTGTGTAGTGTAGTTTGAAAAGTTATAAGTGAGTTTTTCATTTATTCATAACAATATATTGCAATTTTTATTGAATTTGTGAGGAAGGTTAGGCGTGATTCTACAAGCAATCACGCAAATAGTAGAAAACATGCAACTGCAACATTGATTGTAGTAAATTATATTTTTCTATTATTAATGAGCAGTTTATTTATAGTCACATTCACATTGTATCGACTAGTCATCCACGATATGATGATGATAGCATCGTTACCCTGACATTTAGAGAATCTCATTGCAAATTAACATTAAATACATATCTACATAGAACATAGGTAAACCTATAGATGTCCAACATACCATCTTCAGACATTTCTCACAACTCTTTTCTACCAAAGGTCACCAACGTTACTACTCGTACAATATGATGCGCCACTAAACATAAACATAAGTAGAACTATGTCTTCTTCTTCTTCTTCTTAATCTTAATGTAGGCCTGATGGCCTGTTATTTAAGAGCGGTTAGCCTTCTGCGAGGTCGACTCCCAGCTGTTGATCCATATCTTTGGTGGTCTGCCTGGGGGTCGCCTACTTTGGGGTTGGCCCTGGAGCACAATATGAGGGAGCCTGGATGGTTCCATTCTCCCCACATGCGCGTACAAATATCTCCTCCGTTGCCTCCCCCATCTGACGACATACGACATCCTTGACCCCGCACATCTCTCTGATTCTCGTGTTTCTAATTCTGACTCTGAGAGTCTTCCCTGCAATGTTCGTGAGGGTCCTCATCTCAGAGACTCTCAGCGCTTTCTTCGTCTTAGAACTATGTAAGTAAGAATAATGAAGATAATGAATCAACGATGATGCAGGATATTATTTTATTCGTAGGTAGAGGAACATAGAAGTGATCTTACTCTCTTAACAGAAAGAAGTTTTTTGTTTGATGTTGACCTGAACCCGAACCTACGTACTCTCAGATGTTCGGGCATGCGTGAACCTAATACTTACTAACCTAATACGAGAAATGCACACGGCACGAAACTTACTGGTGTATATGTATATTGTATAGGCATCATTGATAAGGCAATGAGCAGTGCATGCAGTGTGCACCTAACCTATCCTAAATAAAGATCTTCATCACAGTTCAAAAATTTATAATTAAAAAAAAGGATCTGGCCTTGCGTACCTACATAAACCCAAATACTTTCCGGCACACCTTGCATTAGTCCAAAAGCCTTGTGTGGAATACATTGTCAGCGCCGGTGTTTGAACCTGATGGTATACTGATGGTATACTTAGTATACCATCAGGTTCAAACACCGGCGCTTAGGGGGAAGTATACTATACTTCCCCCTAAAGAGACCGCCGTCTCAACCAACTGCGCCAACCATGTATTCAAAAAATACATATTTGGTTTTTTCCAGTTATATTCCTAAGTAGGCGCCCAAGCTACAAATGTGTTCCTAAATGCTGTTGTAGCATTTCCATGATTTATATTTAAAAAAAATCACGACTCCTTTCTAAATATTAATACAAATTGGAATTGAATTTTGTTATCTAGGTACCTCATACAAACTAATAATTTTCCAAGGTTTTAATCTTATTTTATTGCATTGTCGTAGAAAATACACAAATACCCAAAGTTTCAGAGCTCTATTTAGTCAGGAAGTTACTTAACTAAAAATAGCACTTCCCATGTAAATGAATTAAAGCTAGAACAATCATTGTTCGTAAGTAATATTATTATATATCTATCTCTACCTACGATTTACATTAATGATCAAAAAGGATAATGTCTGGCGTGTTAATCCTCTTAATTCTAACAAAAGCAATAAAGAAATGGCATTAAATAGTATAATCTCTATTCAACATCCGCCTTAGTGACGGCCGTCATCACTTATATCTAATCTATAATTATAACATGTTAACTGTTAAGGTCCTATGCTGTCATTGGGCTTCGGCGCCCTGAATTGTACTCAGCCAATACTGAGGGAATCGTCTTGAAGCTGAAGACGGAGATAGAGAGGAAAGTATGGACTTCAGATCGGCTGTTTTAGAATTACAGGATTTGGATATTCCTTGAATAAAACAATATTCCGAAAGAACCCCTAAAAATTACGAGATCTGAAGATTTTCCGTTCAGTTTTACAGGTATAAAAGTATAATTTAGCCAAAATACTGGTGATTATAATCTTAACAAATCGGCTGTTTTAGATTTTTAAATTTCTTTAGTTTCTTTGAAAAAGGTATAATTCACTTTATCGCTTTAATAATAATAATAATAAACTTTATTGTAATTAAACATTTATACATAAGTATTAAAATTAGATTTACCTAACTAGGCAGAGCCCGTACTAAGGTAAATCAGTTTCAGCCTTTGGTTACATTTGATCTGATTTAGAAAGAAAAAAATAATAAGACAAGATAATAAGATAAGAAAGAAAAAAAAATAACAATAGTATTAGAAGTAAAGTATTGAAATTAAAAGTAATGACAATAGTAACAGTATGCAAGTAATAAAAATAGCATCAAGATCAAAACAAGAATAGTATCAAAACAATATTAGACTTTTAGAAAGAAAAAGAAAAAAAATAAATAACAGGGTAAGAGCAGCAATACATTGCGCTATCATTCTCATACAAAATTTAAAAAAGTTGAAGCAAAAATAGCACAATTTTTGCTCAGTGAATATGCCCCCTTAATCAAATTAGTATGATAGATTATACGTGTACGTACGAGTATATACCGCGGATTACATGACCTACCTTTTACATCGAAAATAGTTTCTCATCTTACATTCTCCATAGTTTTGAATGAATAATTTAAGATTAAATTATAGTAATTAATCATCGCCTTAACATTTTGCATCATTCACCTAACCACTTGTTGGCTGATATAAATAAGTTGTTGTGTATAAAAGTTGTTGTAAATGAAAGTTTGTGTGTTTGCTTATAGTCCAAGAGCCCGCTGCTTAATTTATGACGTATCTGTTTTTTGATCGAAATGTGGTACAAATGATAGCTTACCAATAGGGTTTTACATCGCACTAGGGTTGCCTATCAAAATCTTGCCGCAACCCCCCCTGCCCCCCCCGAAAAGGTCCCTCTTCGCGGTTTTTCGCATTTTATAGGAATATGGTAAGAGATAGGAGAAAGTAGTCAATGACAAAAATTATCCTTGCTAAATTCTCTACAAAAAATGTTTTATCAATTTTTTCGTAGAACTAGCAGTTTACCCGCAATAGCCGGTCCAAAACCGAAATTCATTTAAAAAACTAAAAAAATGAATTTAAACTTAATTGGTTGAAAATTGATAAGAGCTACAGGAAAATAGTCAAAGAACGAATTAATTACCATAGTCTTATCTACAAAACGAGCTATAACTTATGTTCATACATCTAATAATTTCGGAGTTATTACAATAAAACTCAGCGGCGAGAATTCTTAAAATTTAGTTTTTCATAAAATAACCAGTGATATAGCGCCGCAGGCCAAAATTTTTTTTCCATAAAATGTTAGTAGTAATGGGTGGAAGAATGTGAAAGAAAAAAAATCAAACTTTTTTTTTTATTTTTTCAAAAAATATCCTGTTTTTTGACCGGCCATTACGGGTAAACTGCTAGTCCTATGAAAAAATTGACTAGCATTTTTTGTAGAGAATTTAGCAAGGATTATTTTTGTCATTGACTACTTTCTTCTATCTCTTACCATATTCCTACAACATGCGAAAAACCGCGAAGAGGGACCTTTTCGGGGGGGGCAAGGGGGGTTGCGGCAAGATTTTGATAGGCAACCCTAGTGCGATGTAAAACCCTATTGGTAAGCTATCATTTGTACCACATTTCGATCAAAAAACAGATACGTCATAAATTATGCAGTGGGCTCTCGGACTATTACCTTCACTTTATTAGTTAATATTATATTTCATTTTTATATTTCGACGAACACTAACAGTGAACTGGGGTTACGTTAGCCGGCCCTCGTTTTCCCATTGGCCACAGTCCCGCGATCCAAGTGGTCCCCTAGTTCCTGATGCTAGATCACCAATTACTCTGAGGCTCGAACATCTTCGCCTGCAGCGCTTTTTACTGTTTTTTTAAGAATGAATTGTAACCTCCTTGGATAAGGACACTGAAGGAACGTAATTTAGGGGTGGAGTTTGCCGGGGGGCTCCTCAAGGCTAACCCTGTGTGCTGTAATATCTGTCAACTTTATGTACTGATGACCTTGCGCCGTGTATTATTTGAAATAAATAAATAAATAATGTGAATTTAGATACATAGCTCTCGCTTCTGTTGAGGATAGTAATCTATAATGTTTTTCCATGTGCGCAATCCAGAAAAATCCAGTTCCAATACCTAAACTAATTTAGGTATATCTCCGATTACATATTACTGTTACTTCTTTAATTTGCATACCCAACCTATTACCGTTTTTCCAGTTTAGATATTACCTACTGTTTGTAATTTCAGTTTAAGTATTACAGTTTTTTTTCAGTTTTTATCCATTTGATGAGAACATCTTGTAGTTGAACTCTCCCTATTATAATGAAAGATTCAGATATCGTATGTCGCGCGTACTTCTATATACGTACAAAGTAATTACAGACAGGTACATAAGTCTGTAACTGTCTATGAGAATCCAATATATGAGATAAATGGTAAATTACTTTAAACAATATTCCGGTTCCATATGGGAATTCTACTTTTACATAAGGTTAAATTTTTAACCTACAAGTTGTACGTAGTACATAATAGTACATAATATACATAATACATATATTCTCGTCTCGCACACTCTATCCATAATATAATGACTTATTAGACTTACTATCCCACGACTTCTTACACACTGTTTTGCACAAAATATAATAGATGTGGCTCACATTTTGTTAATGAAAAATTAATTCATTGTATATAATATATATTAATAAATAAATAAATCTTTATTGGCCAAAACAAAAATGCATAATGATTACAAAAAAAAAGACAATCATTGTGTGCCAAAAGGCGGACTATTTGCTAACGCAATATTATATAATTACATTATTCGGTTGAGGCATTTTTTTTTAATTTTCTGAGAAAACTTTATTTACTGTGTTAAGTAGGTGCCTACACGGCCTCTTGTGCCGACCTACCCCATTCAAATTTCGCCATTATATATTTAATGTGTACATATATACCTACACATACGTAATAATGCATCGTTACTTTCAAATGGCTAAATGTCAAGATGATCAATAGAAGTCGTAAAATTTAGCGGAAAGATCATCACTCTTCATTGCGAAACTTGCGCTATATAATATTGTACACTATGTACATAGGTAGTTATGTTTTATTAGTTCTTATACACGTTTTTTTGCTATATGCTTACCTGTCTTATAATTTTAGTGATACATTCACTGTTTATCATATATGCTAAAGTTCATTGCATCAGGTATCTAACTTCACCAATTGCTATCCTATAAAATCATAATATTACATACGTTTTCTCATCATCTTATTAATCAATGGTTATGACAGATCTTATAGTAATTTACGCACACTACTTTTAAGTTTAGTAACTATGGTATGGCATTATACGTACTAATAATATCTTTCACTTAGACACGAGGTGTACCTAATCAAAAGAATACTCTGAGCAATTTTATTAGAAACAATTGACAAAACACTTTTCATCAGACTCGGAGTATAGGTATCTAATCAAAGTTTACTCTCAATGGAAAGGCGATTCACTTATCCCAACGTCGATTCCATAATTGGAAGCATGTCTGTGAAAGCAGCGTGTCAAAACGTTTTCCTTTTAGGGCGATTTTTATTTTTAGGAAAAGGCGTTTATTTTTAGAAAAGTTTCACGATGCTAAATCCAGAGAGTGATTTAGTTATTTAGAATTCGAGTTTCGAATCCATATACCTACGCTTTTGTTATTTAGCTCAGGCATTTTGCAGCTCTAAGGTTGCAAAAAGATTCCAAATTGTTATTAATTTTGCCGAGTTCCCCATACATTGTTTTTCTAAAATGACGAGCTAATTTTATTATTATTGATAACAACTTTTTAAATTCATTTCTTATACATAATAGTTTGTTGTTAAATATAATAACTGTCTTGGAATAAAACGTTATTCGTGATTTTTTTTCAATTTTCTAGTGGCTCTTTATGTTGAGTAATTTTGCAAAATCGTGCATTTTATAAAAACGTTTTGGTATATCGTGATTCGCTAATCGATATTGCTAATAGATAAACATAGTCATTAATAGTTTATATGTTACTGTGAATAATCGTATGTTTCATAATCCATCTACATATTAACATCTATAATAATTGATATTTCTATAAAGTCTCTTCAAGGATTATAATACATGTTGTCCCAGCACTCCCAGTCCCTTTTAAGGGCTTCGCACCAAGAATGACCCCACGCCGCATTAAGGTTCAAAATCGCGTGAACAATCGGATGGTAAAATTGTAAAAATAGCATTTTTTCCATTTTTTGGGGTTAATTTAGCGTCTATCCAAAAACTTTTACGGTTATTCCCTAGATTTTAATACATATTACCAGTACAAAAAAAAATTACCCCGCAACTTTCGGGAAACGAATTTCTGTCTTTCGGAAAAAAGATCAGAGGTGTTTTTAAATTATTTTTTGAGAAATCTATACAAGTTATAAAAATTCTTTTACAGTTATTTCCTAGATAAATGTTCAATGCATCTACTTATTATGTTCTAAAGCATTTTTAGCAACGGTTGTCGAGATAGAAGGGCTCCCGTTTTAAGAAATTTTTGAAATGTTGGTGTGCATACGCCTAACGATTGCCACCGATTAGATTTGTATAAGTCATACGTATACTCGTATAAAATTATACGAGTAATAGACCTAACATATTGATATTATGTACTACTATGATTATATAATTAATTACAACGGTTTTCGCATTGTTATTTTTTCGAAGCTATTTGTTACCATACGCAACTTTTGCTGATTAAATTTAGGTCAGCCAGCTATTTGAACTGGTTCTTGACATGGGGCTCAGTATTAAGCGGTGTTTCGAAATAGTATTTTTTTATAATAATATATCGTTATATGTTTGATATAATAGATACGTTTATAAGCATCTAGTTCGCATTGCTATTATGTTACATATAATACAATATTAGTTTATACCGGCCGGCTTTAATATATTTTAATTTGAACTGTCATAATTTTATATCAATAAATTGTTCTGGTTTGATAGGTTTATATAGTGAAAGTGAACTATGCCTGTATAATAAATATATATTGTGTTTATTTTATTACACAGTCATTACAATACTTACCTACATGTTGTAGTTGACATTTACCACTACGTAGACCAGCAACAGTTCCACACATTTCATGATTTTATCGTATGTTATATACCTATTTGTTTATTTTTAGATATACCGAATACAAAAGAGGAAATTTGGTAGTACATCTGGAGAAAGATATAGATTTTTTTTCTCAGTTGTCATCATATGTTTTCGGGGGTGCTGAATCCGAATTCCAACTTTGCGACCTCGTAAATGTTATTAAAAAAATTGATGCACGTATAATGTATATACAATGTTTCGTCCTTATTTTCTTAATTGATAAAATATATATATAGTTGGTGGTAATGTATATAAACCTCTTCGCCAGTTTAATTAAAGTACCAAAATTACATCAGATATCCAATAATATTGTATATTTTCCATATAGTGGGCTGTTCGTAATAATTATACTAAAACACGGGTAATTACCCCCGTTAAACAACTCTTCTGCAATATAATAAAGTTGGGAATACATGAGTGATTGTAATAACGCATATTTTTGTGCAGTTTAATTTTACTAATAAAGTCTATTTGTATTTCCATGTACTGTATTCATTGATAACATAGGAGGGAACGGGGTAAAATCAGTATATCTGATGATTCGTAGGAGTAACACTATTGAAAAGGGTATGGAACCGATGGCTGACGTAGACCTTCACCAAATCCGAAATCACCGATTAACAATAGAAGCTACAGAGGGAGTGTGGTGTACTATAAGCATTAGCACAATAAATTATATAGGCTATTCCACATTCGACGAATCGGCTTGTCTCATTTTACCTATTTATAGAAATTTCTATCTATTAGGTACTAACTTAGGTTATTCCACTTTGCAAAGCATTTCTCAGAATATTTCTTTATTTTCTTCATGTTTATACTTGGGTACGTATAATCAGTATGCTTGTCGTATGCGTAGATACTCTATACCGAGATATTTGTAGATGCTTCATGTAGGTAACTAAATGAAATTAGCGTTGAGAGCTTTAATATTACCTTCTATAGGATACCCACAATCTCATCTACTAATCTCTAACGTTCATCTATCGACCTTGAATAAATTAACAATAAATTTTATGAATAACATGATGCCTACCCAACCTTGTCCACTCCTATACTTCAATACCAACATATTCTTTTGCCCCAGAAGTCATCGAACTTGGACACGTATTTTAACAACCAACGTACTCGGAGTCACAAACACATTACCTATCATTTCCTTCGCGAAAACACGAGCCACGCCTTAGTTATTTTTTCCAACATACGTTTTTTATGGATCGCTGATTCATGTGTAATGTCTTACGGTATTCTTTAATTATGTGCGATTACTTACTGTTTTTTATACGCGTATCATATCTAACATACTATGATTTATCAATTCGTTTTCGTGTGTTTGTTACACTTGAGTTTGCAGTATTTATAAAAACGTTAATATTTTTCTTGGTGCGGAGCCCAGACAATATTACCTACGAACCAAAATGAACAAAAAAAATAAGTGTAGGTAGCAGGCGCGAAGCTACCTAAGAACACGATTCCCATGGAGTTACCTTTTGGATAAAATAAAAGGTATAATAGTGTCTAATCTGATGTAATCTAATATGAAATGTAGTCCCGGCTTCCCTTCTCCAAAAATCCACTCTTCTCTACTGGTGAGTAGGTATAAGTATCTTTATTATCTAACCAAAATCTGACAAACATTCCTTATATTTTAATGCAAAGGTATTATCAATGCAAAAAATATTCTCCACGACTTTGGGAAAACGAGTTGCTATCTTTCGGAAAAGAGATGATTTTTTAAAAAAATATTGAGAAATCTATACAAGATATAAAAAAAATCTTTTACGACCATTCCCTACTCCCTAGATAAAGGTTCAATGTGTCTACTCTATTTTATTCAGTGCGTATTTAGTAACGGTTGTCGAGATCTAAGGTACTCGTATGTAGGTATGTATTTCTAATATTTGCTCTCTAGTTCCAAAAGCGTTTACACATGGCGTTTTATGAACGAGGAAATAATAGTAATAAAATTACATACAAAGTTATTTACTGGCTTCTACAATCATTTCACAGCGACAGTCGATACAAAATTTATTAGCAAACAGTCATAGTTGAATGTTACTACATATAATAATAATAAAAATTACATGCAATAAACAAATGGCGGGTTTATTGCCATGGGTAATATCTGCCAACTAACCACTATGTTATAGGCGAGGTACCTACAACATGCAATATACCAATACCACACATATCTCTGATGACCACTTCTGTCATCGCTCATCAGTAAATAATATTTTGTATCTAATCTACATAGAATCAATTTATTGATGAGAATACACCCACTGGGGTGAACAATGAACATGCAAGATGCAAGGAGATTCATTACGTTACAATGATCTCTTGACTCTTCAATTCAGGTGTAAAAATTGTATGTTTATTTTATTTTTGTTGTTGCTTATATTGTACTTGTTATTATTATTATTCATGTTAAAGGCTTGCGCCGTGAATAAATAAATAAAATAAAAATAAATAAATAAAATATATGCAGTATGGACTATGGAGTAACTATATTCATATACCTAATGCTTGCTTGATGGTTCTTCAATATCTACAGTGTAGATTCTACATGTCTATGAGCTTTCTGAAACATAAACTACTACTATACCAGGCTGTAACATCCCAAAAACGACGTGTAAAAAAACCGACAATATTCTCTTTGTGTAAACATTCATTATTTATATGACATTCATCAGAGGGGTGAATCTTACCATAAAAAAACATTTATTATTTTTCTAATTAATGGTTTTTCTTTTTTGTTTCAGGTAAGTGCTAATTTGCAGTGAGTGCTTTACACTTGCAGTAAGTATATTGTTGTGCATGTAAGCCATAATTTAAACCACATTTTAACCAAAATCAGATAGGATAGGTTATATTTTTAGCGACCGGATCTCGGGCTCTCATAGGTTGCGAAATATTTACGCATACCCACACGACACGAAAAAGACATAGGATTAGTACCTACCTGCATTTACCTAAATACTCGTAGTAAGACAGGTGACACAGAAACTCGTATTGAATGGAAACCATGAATACTTAGTAATTGTTTTCTACGTGAATCTGTATGGAATATACCTACCTAGTACCTACCGTCCTATGAATAACTCACCAGTGTGTGAGT
Source organism: Ceraclea dissimilis (assembly GCA_963576895.1). NCBI lineage: Eukaryota > Metazoa > Arthropoda > Insecta > Trichoptera > Leptoceridae > Ceraclea > Ceraclea dissimilis. The sequence continues at coordinate 7,568,680 of OY756360.1, forward strand.
ATGCGAGTTCGTCTACTATAGATGAATTGCATTTACCTAATCCTTTAACAATTTGCAGATGGTGTAAGTACCTACCTAGTACCTATTTAATATTATATGAAAGCACTACTGATATTGATGGGGCATGACGAAGTCTTGGTCTATGAATAAATATAGGAAGTGATCTGTGGCGATAATAATGTATGACACACATGGCAAACATTGTCTACTGAAGTACATGTACTCGAGTTCTTATAGTGTGTGAGTATTAACTACTATTTGCATCTTATAACTGTAAATGAGCCAATGAACGCAATGTGCATTTATAATTTAACTAGGTATATAGGATCTTATTTCTCGTTCATTTCATCATATTGATCGAGTATAGAAAAACACTGCATCACTCACTAGCAAAAATTCACCAATGACCAAAAACGTGGATTAGAGATACCTACTATTTACATTTAAAGAATTTGGTGACTTTTTGCTGGGGAGGGACGATATCCATACCCATACCTTCAAAAATCCTGTAAGAAAAAGTAATATAATGAAATATTGTTTTGATGATTTTATTTGCTGGTAGATGTACCTACCAACGCGCAGTCTTTTATAAATTTTCGTAAGCCTTTAAAATTTTGCTACAACAAAATAGTAAATTATTTTAAAACTTTTAAGTAGGTCATAAGAAAACTTTCCAGACCGAAAAGATATTATTATAAAGGATGTTAGAGGTTAGAATTAAGTAGAGAAATTATGTAATCGGTATACCACTATGGATAGAAATTGTTTTAAAATTATGTCATCGTTTCAAAGTTTACTCAACTTACTGAAGCCAAATACTTGTTATGTGGAAAATTACGATTGTTCGAAGCGGAGGAAAATTATATTTATTATTTCCGGTAGGTAATTCTGATCAATGAATGAAATCTACTATGAAATCAATACACTAGCGGATCCAGGGGGGGGCTAGGGGGCTGAAGCCCCCTCCAAAACCATGAGTGACAGTACTTTATATACAACAAATTTATGGGTTTCAGCTCCTTAGCTCCCCCCCCCCCAAAACGTTGAGTGACAGTACTTTTAACCATGTGACGACATTCAGCCCCCCCCCCAAATTGAATCCTGGATCCGCCACTGAATCAATTCATAACATTGGTATTGTCATACTAATTGTTGTAAATCAATAGCACTAATATTTCACATTAAAAATAGAAAGTGAACTTCCGAATCGGTTCGCTTATCTCACTATTGTTATAAATAAATCAATAGACTTTTATCTACGAGTATTTCAAGGCATTATACAACAACAACTGATGATTTATGAACTGGTCGTAGGTATATAGTATTTTTTTAACTATTGCCTGACAACTTTTTGAACTATTCCCGTTATAATAATGAATGAATTTGTATGTGGGTCTGGTCTAGACGTTTACCAAGTTAGCTTATCACTTTGAATAGGTACATGACAACAGTATGTCGGATGTACTATAGTCGCCGGAAGTGAATTGTTCCTGTCTTATCTTATTAAGGAACTTTATCAGTATTACCATTTTCATCTGTATTAGGAATATTTTGACAGTGCACACTGCATATCATTTTTAGTTTAACATTGCACATCATACCTAAACCTAATACATATTTATCACTTATTTATTTATCGTATAGCATTTTGTTACATCACATCTCAAATTCTATGACATAGAATTTGGACATAAAATAGAACAGGTTGGTCTTATTGTCAAAGGTTTAGGTCTTAGATTATAACCCTTATAATTCTATGGCTTAGGTTAATGTTTAAAATATAGTCGCTGTATTTTTTAGCGAGAAGTGAGAACAAATCTTTGAATATTCACACAGGATCAATTTTACGAAAGTTCCCTTATAATTCTTTGATATCTGTAATCTGTATATAGGTGAATACTTTCCTGTATGACGAGTTTGTATATCAATCGAGACTGATAATACTGAAAAATTCATCGCAAACTCTGTCTCCGCGTAACAAAATGTATAGGTACGTAATACTCGTACAAATAAATAATACTTCAGACACCGATAACCAATCAAATTTTAAAAAATCCTTATTTTAAGGGATCAGGCCTATAAAATAAAATTTAAGAAAACAAGCGGTAAGTCTCGATTGTCTATACCTTGAGGGATATTAACTGTAAAATAATTGAATATCATGAATGTACATAGTTATTAATTGATATTTGATAAAGATTTTCAAGAGCTCGGTATTAATCTGAACATAAAATAATTTGGACCAGTACCTTTTACATGGATACAGGGTGTTTGATAGATGGATGTATATATTTTCAGGGGTGGTAGTAGAGGTCATTTGGGATCTTTTGAGCCAAACATAGCTTAATACAAAGTCGCTTGGTTCTCGAGTTATTCGAGATTTTAACTTTTTATCGAAGAACCCCAAATTACTCAAGATTTACTCCAATAGTTTCGTAAGTATAGGTACCTACTCAGTTCTGTAATTATTTTTTGTTTCTTGAAAATGTGTTTGGTCTATTAAACTCATTAGTTTTAATCTAAAGAAACATTAATGATAATAAATATCGAATTAAAGTTTCGATAAATAGTTATTTCAAAAACGAGTCACGACTTTAGGTGAGATTTTCCTTAAGAAGAAAATTGCATTAAGATTCAGAAATTTGGAAAAAACTTATCTGATTTATACTCTTTCAAATGATGTATTAAACATAATAATAAAACATTAGTTTCATAAAGATATGATACAATAACTTCATGAGATCACTACAAATTAAAGCAAACTTCCTTACATATTTACCATAGGAACAGGTTGCATACTGAACAATACATTTCTTTCGATTTCATGTTTTCAAACTTGTATGGAAATTCTCTTAAATTAGCAGTGATCTCATGAAGTTATTGTATCATATCTTTATGAAACTAATGTTTTATTATTATGTTTTGTACATCATTTGAAAGAGCATAAATCAGAGAAGTTTTTTCCAAATTTCTGAATCTTAAGGCAATTTTCTTCTTAAGGAAAATCTCACCTAAAGTCGTGACTCGTTTTTGAAATAACTATTTATCGAAACTTTAATTCGATATTTTTGTATCATTATTGTTTCTTTAGATTGAAACTAATGAGTTTTATAGACCAAACACATATTCAAGAAACAAATAATAATTACAGGACTGAGTAGGTACCTATTAGACGTGTGCGCCGGCTGCAAAAAAGCCGGCGGCGGCGCCCATGTCTAAAATTGCCGGCGGCGGCGCCACGCCGGCGGCGTGGATACAAAGTGGGAGGAGCATTAGATTTTTTTTGCACTATTGTTTTAATATTATGTAAGATTGAATTAATAAAATACGTTGTAATTAGAATAGCATAGCTCGTAAGAATTACATATAAGTATAGATATAGTTTGAAATATTGTAGTAATAAGTGAAATTTTGTAACCTCCTTGGACAAGGATATTGAAGGAACGTAATTCGGGGGTGGGGTTTGCCGGGGGGCTCCCTTAAGGCTAACCCTGGGCCCACCTCCTAATAATATTTTGCTAGAAGTGCGGGTAAAGAGGTCGCTATTAATGCGCCTGAGCTACCCGGGGATGTGGAGGGCCTTAAGCCCGCGGGATTTTCCTTCAATATTGTTTTAAATTATTTAATACGTATATGTGAAAAGGATAATGATAAAATAGATTTATTTATTTTGAAAACTATAATTATTTCAATGACAAAGTAAAATAAAAGCTCATATTTGAAAAATAATGGAAAATTTCATTATTGCTTTTTCATGGTACTGGAGGGCATGTTAAAATAAACTAAGCCATAAAGTCAAACGCATCAGAATGAGCCTCACTATGGGCAATGGTGCAGTCGAACAGGTTTCTCATTTGGCAATATTTGGGCTGTTAGCTAAACGATGAGTGAAATTGAAACTCTGAAATAAAGTATAGAATTGCGATGACGAGGTCGACCTTCCACAAAATCCAAAACTCCTTTAGCATAAGCTGTAAAAACATATGTGTTGTATGTACTGTTGTTTGTAGTTGAAGGGTAATTTAATAAAATTATGTAATTTAATTAAACTATCTTTTTTGCGATGTTATTTTAGGAGTAAAAATGAGGATAATTAATGAATAAACATAAATTATGGCGTTTTTCGTCGAAAGGTGCATAAATTCATAATGGTATCAATGCTTATCGGTGGAAAGATAAATTACAATTTGAGAGTAGTCTGTAATCACAGTCTGAGAAACCACGTTAGGGGGATAGTATTTTTTTGTTATTAAAATGCAGCCTTGGGTGAGCGAAATAATTGGATTTTAACGTTAAAATATCTAATTATATTCACATTTTGACATTTTGAACATCGTAAACGTCAAAAATAACCAAATGAATATCGTTTTTTGTCAAGAGAAAAGGAGTCATTATCCTTTTCACAGTGTTGTATTGAAACAAATGAAGTATAGCGAATCTTGTCAAGTGGAATAAAGATAATTTTGATTAGGTACTTCGATAATCAAAGGTTAAACTAATGAAAAGAGAGAACGGTTGACCGAAAAGACGAAAGCCCGCATATTTTGGTCAGATATTCTGCCAAAATTCACGTGGTTTAAAAATTTCAGCGTGGTAAAATCGACCGGAGTCCTAAAAATCGATAAAAAAACATAATGTTACTTATATAAATTGCTGAGCGTGAGACAGATGTACATAATTAAACTGATAAAGAAAATCAATAAAAACATCCACAACACACAAACCGTAAAACACACGCGGGCAACCAGACGCGAGAATAACCTCATCGTGCCAAATACCACTGCAAAATTCAGCCAGAGATTTGGCACATTCCTTGGGCCAAGGCTATATAACACCCTTAAGCAAAAAGTTGACAGTGGTAGCAAGGGAAGGAAGCTCGCCATGACTGAGGTAGTGAAATAAAACATGCAGGAGGGAATCTACAAGTCGGAAAGCATGTTGATGGAGATTCTTGTATAGAGACGAAGAAGACACGGTGCCAGTACATAATGTAGGTACAAGCAGCTATGCAGAGGGTCATCGAGGGGGCCTCGGCACAGGCGCAAGCCCAGTGAGACTCGTCGATGAAACAAAATGTACCTTACATTGTAATTCACATACATTGCCATGTTAAAATAAAAAAAAAGACAATAAAGTTATTATTATTATTATTATTATTATAAAAAAATGATTGTTTTTCATTTAATTTCCACCACTAAGAACCAAATTATAAATGCCCCCATCCCATCCTATTTCTTGTTTTCGAATCGAATAAGTAAGACACAGAAAATTCCCCGATTTTTTTATGCAAAATCAAATGAACGAAATATTTGAAAACCAAGTGAACGAAACATTTGAGAAAATTTCATTATTGCTTTTTCATGGTACTGGAGAGCAGGTCAAAATAAACTAATCCATAAAGTCAAACGCGTCAGAATGAGCCTCACTATGGGCAGTGGAGCAGTCGAACAGGTTTATCATTTGGCAATATTTGGGCTGTGAGCTAAACAGTGAGTGAAATTGAAACTCTGAAATAAAGTATAGAATTGCGATGACGAGGTCGATCTTCCACGAAATCCAAAACTCCAATGTAACCAAGAACTACGGTTGAGAATAAGCTGTAAAAACATTTGTGTTATATGTGCTGTTGTTTGTAGTGGAAGGGTAATTTAATAAAATAATGTAATTTAATAAAACTACCTTATTTGTGATGTTATTTTAGGTGTAAAAATAAGGATAATTAATGAATAAACATAAATTATGGCGTTTTTCGTCGAAAGGTTCATAAATTCATAATGATATCAACCAAAATACGTAATGCTTACCGGTGGAAAGATAAATTACAATTTGAGAGTAGTCTGTAATCACAGTCTGAGAAACCACGTTAGGGGGATAGTATTTTTTTGTTATTAAAATGCAGCCTTGGGTGAGCGAAATAATTGGATTTTAACGTTAAAATATCTAATTATATTCACATTTTGACATTTTGAACATCGTAAACGTCAAAAATTACCAAATGAATATCGTTTTTTGTCAAGAGAAAAGGAGTCATTATCCTTTTCACAGTGTTGTATTAAAACAAATAACCAAACTGTTAATACCCCCATCCCATCCTACTTCTTGTTTTAGTATCGAATAAATAAGACACAGAAAATTCCCCGATTTTTTTTATGCAAAACCTAATGAACGTAATTCAGACGACGGAATGGGTCTGGAACGGAACTGCATTAGTTATTATTCGATATCTTATATAATACTGAATACTAGCGTCGCCACAGCTGAATACTTAATTTTTTTTACCTGGTAAAGTACTTATTTCGATTTTTGTCTTAAGAAACAAAGGATAAATACTTTTAGTTACACGGATCCCACGCCGCCGGCGTGAGCGTTTTGCCGGCGGCGGCGCGCCGACCGTGATCAGCGGCGGCGCGCCGGCGTGGCGCTCATGTCTAGTACCTATACTTACGAAACTATTGGGGTAAATCTTGAGTAATTCGGGGTTTTTCGATAAAAAGTTAAAATCTCGAATAACTCGAGAACCAAGCGACTTTGCACTAAGCTAAGTTTGGCTCAAAAGATCCCAAATGACCTCTACTACCACCCCTGAAAATATATACATCCATCTATCAAACACCCCTTTCACGCTGTCTGATATTGCCTGAAATTACTGCTACTTACCGAAGTGTACTTATAATATATGTTTACCTTTAGATAGGAGGTTAAATCAATTCAATATAACTACTATCTATATCATAGGTATGTGCATTATAAGCAAATATATGTAGGTATAAATGCATTTCAGGAAGTAGTCCCGATGAGATGTAATCTAATTAATTATATTATAATGAACTTCCTTCAAGAACCTTCGTTCAAAACACTCAGCAATATTAATTAATAATTATCTATCTATCTATCTATACCTCCTCGCTGCATCCCTTGCGGTGCTGGCAGGCCTTAGCTACCAAATTGATTGATGAAATTATTAAATTAAAGCTGGGGACCCAACTATGACGTTACGGTCATTTCCCGCAGCATTAAGCTTCAAAATCGCATGAACAATCGCATGATAAAATGTTAAAAATAGCGTTTTTTTTTTTCACTTTTTGGGGTTAATTTCGCTTAAATTAAATAGCATTTACGATCTTTTCCATGTATTATTGCATATTATGAATACGAAAAAATAATCCTGCGACTTTTGGGAAACGAGTTGCTGTCTTTCGGAGAAAAGATCAGAGTGCTCTTTACATTTTTTTTTTTATAAATCTATACAAGATGTATGAAAATTCTTTTACGTTCATTCCCAATGTATTTTCCAAAGCATAATTAGTTGTCGAGATCTAATGTCTCCCGTTTTATGAAATTTTTTGAAATGTTAATGTTAGAATGTGATTATTTCACAATAATAGTAAGCGTGTAAAAATAGAATAATAAAGATGGGATTAGGTGTTTTTTTCCAACTTATTCGTTCTTTCTTTAGTCACACAGTGCCCTTTCTTAAAATTCTATGAGAATAGCAATGCTTCTATAGCATGCCTTCCCACATAAGCTAGTGATCTTTGGACGTCATAAATTGTCAAACTCGAAACCCTTGTACATTAATAAGGTAGTACATTTTTGTCATAGATTAATATGACTGACATATATGTGAATATTTATTGATTCTTATGATACAACTTGATGAATTAAAATGATACGAACTGTTACATTGTTGTTGGCGTAATATAAATTGATAACAATTAGATTGAAGCTAGGAAGAAATTAATAAAGATTTAATATATAGTAGTAGGTATATTATAATGTCTCTAGTAGAGTGACAGATATGTGTACTGTGTATCAGTGGAGTATAAAGGATTTCATTTCGGGGGGGGGGGGGCATCTAAAATTTGACTTTGGGGGGGAGGGGGGGTGGAGGCAACAAAAATTTGAAGATAGACGTATAGACAGTATAAAAACTATAATAGCGCCGCAGCCAAAAATTTTTCGTGAGTGTAAGTGAAAAAGGTCGTGTATTTATCGGTATTAATATTGTGTACAAAAAATACAAAGATGAATAGCGCCGCAGGCGAAATTTTTTTGAATAATGGGTGAAACGATGAACTTGAGTAACTTTCATGTTTTAAAATAAGGTTTTTTTAAGAATTGTTCAACACTTCGGGGGGGGCTCGCCCCCCCCCCCCCCCTATATGCGCCACTGCTATGTATGTATTATCTTGACGATGATAGTATCTCCAGCAATTTGATTTAGTTAATGTCCTTTGGCATTTATTATGAATGAGGTCATTCGCCTACATTCAACATCATTGTTCATTACTTTACTACTACTAACTACTAGTATACAACATTAGCATGATCAAAGGAGACCTTTTACTTTTTAACAAGATGCCGATCAAGAATCACTAAATTTATCCATATTTTTCAAGCAGTCCATGGCATCACCTAGTGGATTTCCTTAAAACTTCTTTGTTAAAACATATATGTGTTAAAACTTATAAGTTCACCACTGTGCGTTCTACAGTCTAAATATGCCCATATTCACAAATTTGCCGGTCTCCCTTGCCTCATTTGTGGAGCAAGTACCCACATCTACCGTGACCAGCGAAAAATACTTAAACCCTATAGATATTCGTATACCTCAGAAAAAAAAATACTGAATCCTAATATCCACATTCATATAATATGTAGGGATGTATTTGACTGCCATTTAGATATATTAAATGTAGGTTATTATTTTATTGAATTCTAGAAAAAACACACTTATCGACCATCGCCATCGTCAATATAGTGAAAGGTGTATGTGAAATAATGGTTCGCGAAAATATTGGTCTTCATTATTTCGCCGGTTCGTTGCCCTGTTTCACCGGTACTTTCGACAACCGACAAAAAATATCAGACACCATTGTTGATAAGAAATATAATAAAGTAAGTACGTACCTACGACGTAGAATGATAGTGGTATTAGTAGTTCCCTCCATTTAGAGTTTCTTGTCTCTCTTGTGGGTGTATTATGTTTAATTAAAGTCAGTTTTTATATTCATTGAACTCGTCGTTTATTTTATTTTACTCTCGTACATTAAAAGTTTTGATACTTATTCAATTTAATAGTCATTTGATTTATCTTTTATGCATTTATTACTTTTGTGATGAACCTGTATGGTGGTGCACAACAATATAGGTAAGGTGCCTATGACGCGATATTTAATGCTTAATCTATTTTATGACCTACCGATAAGACCGATCGTTTAATCCACTTTATAGTCTTTAGAGACCTGTTAGCAGGACGTAGTTTAATAAAGATAAATAAATGTCTCTATTTTCTTTAAATCACTTGTCTACGATCAAAGTGATCCAAATGCCGGTGAGTTAAAAACGTGGGTTGCGCGTTCGTCCAAAATCAGCTAATTGCTACTAAACAGATTGCAAACGAAAATGAGTGGAATCGAAAACATTATGGCGAATATCAGCATTATTTATATGGGGAATATTTCCAGTTATACCTATTCAATTAAACTGCGACTCATGCTGAAAAAGGTTGTAAATGAATAAACAAATAAGTAAAAACTTTATTTCACATAAGTATATATATATATATATATATAATATGGAAAGGGCGGATTTATCGCCTGTTGGCGATTTCTGCCAATTAATCCAACTTTGACATTATTGTCATTGTCGTTGTATTCTTTAAAATGAAATAAAAATAATAAAATATCATGGATAGGTAATTATAGTATCATCATAGGACATTAAAATTATTATAATGTATTCAAATGTATGTATTTTGGTGCAGTAATAAAATTAATTTATTTGCATTCAGAAAATTACACAGGTACCAATAGGTAGTTCTTATCAACAGGATTTTCAAGTGACCTTTGGATTTCCTAGTGAAAGGACTTTTTTTACTAATTTATGTTTATTATATATCAACACTTTTCCAGATGACCTTAAGTCAAACGTGTTTAACATTAACTTTTTTTTATTGGTCGCTAATTCGAACGTTTCGAAAGGAAAAGGTTTATACACCTATGTACTATACACCTATAAGATACACCTTTCAACACGTTGAAAATTTCGAATGAAAAGATTTCTGAAAATTATTGTAGGTAGTATAAGAATAAGCAAAGATGCCTTCTATTTTCTTGATTCTTTTGATATGTGACTTACCTGAACTACCCGTCCAACATACGAGTATCGTTAAATATTATGTATAGACTTTCCACATAGGTAACAAAACATTACCCTTCTGTTTTCCACTCACCAATCTGCGAGTATCTTATACTATAAAATATGTATGTCAGGGGTTACTTAATCTTTTCATTATTATTGAAGTATTACTGGTTATATGTATAGCCATGTTCACTCATAGCAACATGCAATATCAATAATCGATATAATACTAAAGGGATGGTAAACCAATCACATTAAAACCATCGATAAATAATAAACTACCTACATTACAAAAAATAACTATTGTGATAATGTATAAATTTTACAACAGAAAGTGATTTGTCGAGGATGTCGTCAGATGGGGAAGGCAACGGAGGAGATATTGGTACGCGCATGTGGAGAGAATGGAATCATCCAGGCTCCCTCACAAAGTGCTCCATAACCAACCCCAAAGTAGGCGACCCCCGGGCAGACAGCCAAAGAGATGGATTAACAGCTGGGAGTCGACCTCACAGGAGGCTAACCGTTCTTAAATAACAAGCCATCATGCCTACAAAAAGAAGAAAGTAATTTGTTTGCTTATTCGTTTTAAGTTCAAAGTTTATCTTTCGAGTACATTTGGTTGGAGCGCGGACTTCCAATCTGGAGGTGTCGGGTTCGAATCGGGTCAGTCGATGTATACTGCACTTCACGACACAAGCTTTTATTATAGCTTGCCTAGTGTGAAGTGTGCAGGAAAGTATTTAAAACCCAGATCTTTTTATACCTAAAAAATGAAAATACTGTAAACCGAATAATTAATTAAACACAAAAGGCTCTTCTTTGTCTTTTGAGTATCATGTTAGTTCTGCCGCATAATTATTATGGGAACGTGCATTGCCTTGGACTTCAGAAATGCTGTAAACAGAATATTAATTTTCCACAATTAGTAGGTATATGTGAGTAAGTAAATGGATATTCTATTTAAGGCCCTCCACTCGTTTGCGAGTGATCTTAAATAAGTAAATGGATATGATCATATTTTTACATACGGAGAATAATCCAATTTATTATCTCCACAATAAAAAGCGTAATTATTATACAAATGGTCTTCGTCTCGTTAAAGCTGCTTAATTTTAAAATAATTAATTAAGGCGTTCTTTTTTCATTTTTTTCTAATAGTAGGTAAAATAAATTGACAACACAGTTATTTTAGTATAAAAAGTTAAAGAATTGGGCTTACGTATCAGTTTTTATTTAGTGAGATTTTTGTCACCAAAATCAAATAAAAATCGATGTTTTATGAAGCATGATCAATCCATGGTACATGCACGTGTCCAATATAATACATATTATGTACTTATTAATAATATGTAGACATAAAAACTAAGCATTCATTAATCATTGCACAGTCTGATGGCCCGGGGCTTTCTATTAAGAAAACTTCTCTTTAAATTGTTTTAAATATGCTGACTTGCTTTTTCTTGCAAAATATTCACTCACTTCACAGAACTTTGACTGTTAATAACAGATAAGCCGTATTACTTATTGTTTTTAACTTTATAAAGTTTGCTAATCGAATTATTTTATTCCCCATCTACCTATATGATACCTAAATGTAGATTCACTATGGAGCCTAGTTTAGTAGAACCCAATATTTTTTGATATGTACTACCTTTCTCTTACCTGATAATACCTGCAGTTATTACTTTTCTTCATACCAGTGTTCCTCTTGACTACACAATCTACAATCTACATACATGTTAGGGAGTAGATGGATACAGTTGATAAAATTCTCAGAGTGTTTTTTCTTCATCTGTACAAGTATTCATTTAAGGGCTTGGCACCAGGAATGACGTCACAGTCTTTCCTAACGGCATTAAGGTTCAAAATCGCGTGACAATCGCATGATAAAATGGCAAAAATAGTGTTTTTTCCATTTTTTGGGGTTAATTTTGCGTCTATCAAAAAACTTTTACGGTTATTCCCTAGATTTTAATTCATATTATCAGTACATAAAAAAAATTTCACTCCGCGACTTTCGGGAAACGAGTTTCCGTCTTTCGGAAAAAAGATCAGAGGTGTTTTTGAATATTTTTTTTGAGAAATCTATACAAGATATAAAAAATCTTTTACGGTTATTCCCTAGATAAAGGTTCAATGCATCTACCCTATTTTGTTCCAAAGCATATTTAGTAAAGGTTGTCGAGATAGAAGGTCTCCCGTTTTTAGAAATTTTTGAAATGTCGTTATGCACACTCTTAATGTGAATTCAGTGAAATGTGTATATGAGCATGATTGAATTCAATCGATCACGTCTTCATTTTGCCATTGAAATATGTTTTTAATACAACGATGAATACATAAAATGTACTATTTAAATTACTTTTACGAAGGTTTTATATCTCGTGTAGGTGTATCCAATCACACAGTTCAAATTTTAAATCTCTTTTTACAAATAAGTCATTCCGGGTCTAAATAATTCAACCAGCTATAGTCTGTAGTAGATTAAAAAAAATATGGGGTGATAGTATCAGATAGACCCATAATTGTTTTTGTATCCATAAGGTATACTATTCATCTATTCTATAAAAAGAAAACAAGTATGTATCTCAATAATTGGTGTCTCTGTGGCCAATAACGTCTTGCCTTTGGCTAAAAAATACGAAAAAAATCATAACTCGAAAACCATAAAAAAAATCACTTAACGATGGGGTTAAATCGTACAATATGTATTGAGGTCCTCTATCGTTCTACTTCGGTTAATCCACGGGTTGTGTTTCACCGCGTATGTGTACTTAAAAACTCACTTTTTTAACCGTCGTTTGTAATATGAATAGGTACATAAGCATTAGATCTGTGACATATTGTGACAGTTTTGATCATTACCTGATGCATAGGCAGGTAGGTAGCGTAAGTGCATACCTTCTTCTTCTTCGCCTTCTTCTTCTTTCCAGCCCCTTTCCCTCCACTGCTGGATATAGGCCTCCTCCTGTCTCTTCCACAATTCTTTGTTTTGATGGGCGCTCTGCCTCCACCCATGTCCCACCGACTCGATGATATCATCGGCCATCTCCTTTGTGGTCTCCCTACGCTTCTTTTTCTTAGGGCTATCGTTGAGAGACCGGATAAGAAATTATGATATAAGACGACGGTCAAACATTGCGGAGAGAGTAGGGACACTAATATGGCGGTGGTCGAGTCATGTGGCGAGGCAAAAGGACGGCATATGGACCCCCAGAGTACTGACCTGGAGACCCTACGAAACCTATAAACGAAGTGTAGGCGGTGCATACCTAGTACCTATTAATAAAATTAAATATGTAATTTTTATTCAATTGTACCTACCTCTTGCCTAGAAGTGCGGGTAAAGAGGGCCTTAAGCCCGCGGGAATTTCCTTCAATGTACCTACCCCGAAATTATTACTTTTCTGAACAAATGAGACGGTTTCCCCACAAGCGTTCATACCATATAGAGTTCATACTAATATATCGCATCACATAATCCAGCAAACAAATTCACAATCAATATACATTATGCAGTACAACGGTGGCACAGGTGACTATCAATTTAATTTTGGTTTCGCTTCACTGCTGTGAAAGATGTTTCTAATTTATTCAATCAAGAATAATTAGGAATGCTTCGGTTTTTAAAATCTTTAATTTGTCGCCAACTTTCTCGTGGTTTTTATCTGACGATTTCTATTCAAACTTCTGAGCCTCATCCTCTTCAGTCTAGAGTATCGCTGTTACCTCCTAACCTTCAGATCAGTAATGTAATATTTCCTTGAAATGAAAATAATACCAGTTATCATTATTTTTAATTTACTACTTTCGTCAAAAATTAAATTAAGAGTATGCATACCGATATTTCACAAATTTCTAAAAACGGGAGATCTTCTATCTCGACAACCGTTACTAAATATGCTTTGGAACAAAATAGGGTAGATGCATTGAACATTTATCTAGGGAATAACCGTAAAAGATTTTTTATATCTTGCACAGATTTCTCAAAAAAAAAATCTTAAAACACCACTGATCTTTTTTCCGAAAGACGGAAACTCGTTTCTCGGAAGTCACGGAGTATTTTTTTTTTGTACTGATAATATGCATTAAAATCTAGGGAATAACCGTAAAGGTTTTTTAATAGACGCAAAATTAACCTCAAAAAACCATCCAAGGGTAAGTGGGAGGGAGTAACCCTTAACGGGCATCCTGTATTAGGGTTATGCGATTACCTCTATTTTATTAGATATTCATAGAATGAAATAAAATTAAATACACGACATTAATATTTATGTATTTTTTAATTAGAGTAATAATTGTTATTGTTTACTATTGTCATATATAATTACACAATAGGTAATTTTTAATTTAACTATTATTTATCATTATCATAAAACTTCTCTACTTTGTTCACTCGTCGAATACAATAACTGTCAGGTATTAATTCACAAATGATTCATTGTTTTTTTTTTCAAATCTATAGATCGTAAGCCTATAGTCTCATTAGTAATAAACACACATTAAGAGTATGCAAACTGACATTTCAAAAATTTCTAAAAACTGGAGACATTATATCTCGACAACCGTTACTAAATATGCTTTGGAACAAAATAGGGTAGATGCACTGAACCTGTATCTAGGGAATAACCGTAAAAGATTTTTTATATCTTGCACAGATTTCTCAAAAAAAAATAATATTAAAAACACCTCTGATCTTTTTTCCGAAAGACGAAAACTCTTTTCCCGAAAGTCGCGGAGTATTCTTTTTTGTATTGATAATATACATTAAAATCTTGGGAATAACCGTAAAAGTTTTTTGATAGATGGAAAATTAACCTCAAAAAATGGAAAAAACGCTATTTTTACCATTTTATCATGCGATTGTTCACGCGATTTTGAACCTTAATGCCATGGGAAATGACTGTGACGTTATTCTTGGTGCCAAGCCCTTAATTAGCGAGTAGTATAGCTAGATGATATTTGAAGATTAGTGTCATAAGTATTCATGTAAGCGAACTTTGAAAATCACACAACATTGTCATTGCAACCATTCATGTGTCATCCAAAACAGATTATTGTATTTATGTGAAATGTCTTATTAGAGGAAAAAAAAGAGGACCTGTTATGTAAAACTAAAAAAAGAGAGGGAGCCTATTCTGTAATCTGGGGATCCCACGAGAAAAATTAAGAAAAAATTGTCAATTTTAAGACTGAAGAATTATTCTGCCTGAGGTCGACCTTTCCGAAATAATTATTATACAAATTAAACGTTCGTAGTCTTTCGTAACGAAAATGTAAGTCGTAATGAAAACTTTAAGGGCAATCACAGGGAGAACGCTCAGAGATCGAATCCGCAACGAAGAAATAAGACGGACCTGTGGCACGGAGGATATCGTGAGATGGAGCAGAGCAAGAAGAAGATTCTGGAGGGATCAAGTAAACAGAATGGCCGACTCCAGAATCCCTTACATTGCAGCCAACGAAATACCACCTGGTCAACGTCTTCCTGGAAGACCGCCCAAAAGATGGAGAGATAGTTGGCTCTCGGCGTCCCAGGAATAGAGGAGTTTTCTGCCAGAACAGATCAACTGATCTAAAGAAAGGAGAAAGAAGAAGAGGAAGTCTTTCTTAGAAAAGTTTTCTGAAAATAAAAGCGTAATTCACACCGGTGCGGTGATGAAATCGGAAATAAGCAGAGGACTAAATTGATAATATATTGGTATATATATGACGTGGGTATATGTGAATAATTCAGCAGACGAAGATGCGGGCGGGGGTTAAAAGGTAGCTGAAAGCCTATGACGTGTTTTGTCTCATTATTATTTTTTTCATAGTGACGTCACACGAAGAACCCACGTTCTACTTGTTACAGTATACGTCCATGACAGTCCACCCACGCATCTTCACCCCAAAGACGTGGGAGTATTGAGTACTACCCACTGTGACTCTACCTTGTCTCTCTTAAATTAGTTTTTATCTTGTCTATTATAAGAAATGTACAATATTTATTTTAGGTAGATTTCCAAAAGGAACTCTACCTATTCGTTTCTCCCGTGATGTCGCAGAATTGAAAAATTTCTACTCAGTATCACTAATTAGGACCAGGAGAACCCAAATCCGACCTCGGTTTAAAAGTTTATATATATAAGCCATATATATGTCCCTTTTCTTGTGCGCACGTTTGCGGCCAAACTATGCGTCACAGAAACGTGAAACTTGGGTGGTAGATTTTTGGTAAGTGGTAGATGAACTGATAGGAGATTGGGTGAAATCCATTAAGAGGAAGGTTCACTTTTTAAGGTTTCAAATTCAAAAACAATCATTCTGAGGGGATCCAATGATTGTGAGGGTCTGTGTCTGGTATCGTATGAAAGGGCATTAAATAAGGAATACAGATCAAAAGTCAGATTTTGTCTAGCTCAATTCCTCGGACTACACTGATCGATCGAAAGATCTAGTAAGTAGTTACCGCATAGGTACTAGCGTGTTTGTTGTCTTAGTGCTTCACGATACGAGAAGAACTCACATCTTTTTTTCAAATTTCTAGTGCTTGGGTACCGGTACCAATCCATAGAATGTGTGGAATGAAAATAATTTGATTATTGGATTAGGTACTTCCTTTGATTATTGAAGTACTTAATCAAATATTTTTTCGTCATACGGTACTTCGATAATCAAAGAATAAACTACATCCATACTACTTTATCACTTCGCTGGTTTATTTGCCGATAATATTGTGATTGTTTTTATTGTACAGATGTACTCTTAAAATTAATAAAATTAATAAATCACTTGAAATCTACCTATGCCTGTGGCGTGCCAAAGGAATTTTTTTTTATTTATTTTTTATTACACATGGAACAGATTCAGTCACAAAAACAAACATTGACAGGTACATTAGTACAAAAATATCAATACACAAGACCAATAACATCCGTTCACAATTAGCACACACGCAAAACAAATAGATTACATTACATAGTTAGAAATATATATCTTATATCTATAAAACATTTATGGTTTTATTTATGGAAGGAGGAAGCATGGGAAGAGGAAGAAGAAGAAAAGAGGGGAAAATGAGGGTAGCAACGAAAGAAGAGTTACGAACTGAGATCTAGAGCAATAAGATAATTTGAACATCAAGATAATTTGTGAAGAGTAATTAATATATATACTATAGAATAGTGAAATATTATCATACAAAAAATAATTTATATTTTCATTTTTGATCATACAAATACCCACTTGTACTACTAAACAGTATACACACATATCGACCGATTGAAGAATGTCGTAATTAATGTGGTCAATTGCGATTTTTCAAAGCCTTTGTGGATTTCTAATTGAGTGTAAAGAGTTCGTTACATCGTATATGCGCCATTTGTAACGAAAGTCACACGAATTTCCTATTCAATATTATATAGTATGGTCTAAAAGTGATCAAGTTTCGCATATCTTTCTAATCATAAGTCAAAAGCGTGTTCCGCTAAATGAAGGATAAAAATAATATTATCACCACCATTCATTATCGACATTGTGGGTGTACTTTAATCTATTTTTCTCCGATACATTATACATAATATAACTTTCTCTCGATAAAAATGTGTTTTTCTCATGGCACTGTTCAGACGCCGACGTGTATTGGTTAGATTAATATTATGGATACAGTGGCTGTTTTTCTGCGATATCGTCTCGCTTGCTAAGTAGGGCGGCAGAAATAGTTTGACGCACGAGTGACGACGCGCCGTCCTGAAAGACTATGTACGTACTACGTATAATCAGTAATCACAACCCACATACTGTGTTGTATCGTATATAATAAAAAAACTGCAGTATTGACTCAACTCTCAATGGGCTTCTTTAAGAGTATATCTTAAACATTTATACTAACAAGCGTTATGATCTGGTCATTCATAAAGATTACCTATATGATATTATGCAGAATATTATATATATTCATCAAGTCATCTACTTACTATATTAATATCAAACCATTACTACCCCCAATAAATATATTTATTCCATTCTAATCCGTGACCTTCTGACCTGACCCTCCAGTCAGCATAACTTTGACTGTTTTTTTTCTTGTTACCTGTTATTAAAAAGCTATTCCCATCCATTCAGAGTGCTCCAAATGTAACTTTTAAAATTTAAATCACATAAACCAATTAAAGAAGAGGTGAGACCACAGGTGGATAAGGCTGCAGCTGTGTCAGGATGCCTGAGAGATGCCATATGGAGGAACAAAGATTACTTACCTTACATATGGCATCGAAGCAAGGGCCGGCAAGGCCGGCGGCGTTATTGAGAATGAACGCCTCAAGGATACCACACGTACGTGGCACTACATGGTATCCCAGATGGAGAACGCCAGCCGGGAAGGCTCTAAAAGAGATGGAGGGAAAGCTGGAGCTCAGCATCTCAAGAGGAGTCTCCTCCTGCTAGAACAGACTCCAGAGTCTAACGAAAGTGAAGAAGAAGAATTAAACATGTTTAATTTTTGCGACAATCGCCTTGACAAAACTGCTTTAATTATTTTTTTATGCGGAGGCGAGACTTTCCAACACACTTCTCGGTATTATCAGCCAGAAGAGTCTACATATTATCATTCATGATTGACATATTATAGTACAGGGAAGTATTATATCCCATCAGTACGAGTATTATAATACTGGGAAAAATTCACCTATCCAGATATCACAGGATTATAGGATTAACGCGGGGTCTTAAATACAAGCATTGTGCCTGACATTAATTAAGTTATTTTTTAATAATTAACTTCCGTTGATTCCAGTTCCAGAGAAAATTGCGATAGAGTTATGCATAATTCATATTCACTAATAGGTACAACACCTACAACGGAAGAACAATTTTTTCCAAAAAAAATACAAATTTGTATACGTACAAATTTTATATTCGTGTTTTTTAATCTTGTAATGAAATGCGAATGTGAAAATATTGGGCTCAAATTCGTGAAGAAAAATCAGAAATTTTCTCCCCATTCATTTTGTATGGAGTCTCATCAAAATTTCTCTCAGTGAATTAGCACCCTTTTGTACTTTGGATTACTTTTTGTGTATGATGCCGTAGGGCGTAGAGATAGCTCTGAAGATAGCTGAACTTTGTATGATAAATAGTCCATAGAATCATACGAGTATATTATTATATATTAATATTTGGGTCAATTTTTTGTAGTAATATTTTTTTTAAATCGTCCTTAATTTTTTTTTGAAAATTTCGGATTGTCACTAATTTTTAGATTCAACATTTTTTTATGGCGCGATGGTACCAGATACCTACAATTGTTTTTGCCTCAACAAGGTATGCTATTCACTTATTTTGGAAAAAAATCAAGGATGTATCTTAATAATTGGTGTCTCTGTATAACCAATAACGTCTTGCAAGTCAGAGCTTGACAAAAAATACGAAAAAAAATCATAACTTACTCGAAAACTAAAAAAATCGCGTAACATAAATTGGGGTATTTAGGTACCCGCAGAGGTGCTTCTCTTGGTCGTACTTCCGCTTGGTCGTACTTCCTGGGACAGCCTGTATAATGGTTAGTTGTTCCTTTTTACATTCAATTTTAATTTTTCCTTTTTACATTAAATTTTAATCCATCTTTCCTGGAATAATAATAATTGTATTAGGTACGTCGATAATCAAAGATCTTTCCGAATTACTGATTGTTGTAATTCAATTTGAAATATTGATAGTTCCTAGTAAAATATTTTAGGTAGATTTCCAAAAGGAACTCTACCTATTCGTTTCTCCCGTGATGTCGCAGAATTGAAAAATTTCTACTCAGTATCACTAATTAGGACCAGGAGAACCCGAATCCGACCTTGGTTTAAAAGTTTATATATATAAGCCATATATATATATGTCCCTTTTCTTGTGCGCACGTTTGCAGCCAAACTATGCGTCTCAGAAACGTGAAACTTGGGTGGTAGATTTTTGGTAAGTGGTAGATGAACTGATAGGAGATTGGGTGAAATCCATTAAGAGGAAGGTTCACTTTTTAAGGCTTTAAATTAAAAAACAATCATTCTGAGGGGGTCAATGATTGTGAGGGTCTGTGTCTGGTATCGCATGAAAGGGCATTAAATAAGGAATACAGATCAAAAGTTAGATTTTGTCTAGCTCAATTCCTCGGACTACACTGATCGATCGAAAGATCTAGTTAAGTAGTTACCGCATAGGTACTTGCGTGTTTGTTGTCTTAGAAATGTGCTTCACGATACGAGTAGAACTCACATCTTTTTTCAAATTTCTAGTGCTTAGGTACCGGTACCAATCCATATTATGTGTGGAATGAAAATAATTTGATTATTGGATTAGGTACTTCCTTTGATTATTGAAGTACTTAATCAAATATTTTTTCGTCATACGGTACTTCGATAATCAAAGAATAAACTACATCCATACTACTTCATCACTTCGCTGGTTTATTTGCTGATAATATTGTGATTGTTTTTATTGTACAGATGTACTCTTAAAATTAATAAAATTAATAAATCACTTGAAATCTACCTATGCCTGTGGCGTGCCAAAGGAATTTTTTTAGTATGTATTTTATTGGTAGATATTTCAAAATCCATTTTTTTTTAATCAATGCCACAGAACGTCTTTGACTTTGTTGCGCTCGTTAGTTGCGTTAGTTCTGTGAATTTTTATTAAGGTAGATACTAGGTAGTTTACGTAGAAAAATTAATTCAACATTATCAACCAGTTTAATACAGTATTACACTTATTAATTACCTCTAAATATTCGGCGATAGTAACAATTACGATGTATAATATTATCTTTATATCCATTTTTAAGGTCATTTTAAGTTCATTGACTATTTCAGGAGCTTCATCGTACGTAGTTTTGATCAAAATTTAATTTCATGAGACTTTTGCATTTAAGTTTCCCAAACCTGTTATAATTTAATTGACTGAGCAAATTCTATTTGCATTTATATCTACTATCATTCGTACGTCTTTGAAATGACTTTTCATAACATTAGTAATATACAAAAAAAAATATAACTTTATTGCAACAATAATAATAATATTAACATACACATACATTGTTACAACTGTGAAATATTTACTAATTACATCAAGCAGTGTACAGTGTGCATGTTGATATACAGAGTCACGCCAAACCTTATCCAGGTTTGTCGGCGCGTACTCATTACATCAACATTGCACACCACAAAAATACTCATAGGTATAACATATATAGGAAAACAATGAGAAATGATTATGTATAAATAATTTTACATTTTTGCAACCATTCTTTTATGAGTTTCTTTATCATACGTTTACTCTTACAGTTCTTAATGGTAGTCGGCAACATGTTTAACAATTTGGGGACATTATAGCTCAGGGTACGTTTACCATATTTGTTATTACATTTGGGTATACAATACCCATCATTCACTCTAAATCTAGTGCTGTGCTCATGTTGCGGTACTATTTTGTGTTCATCATTTTAAAACTGGTCTACGATAATTTTATTCCAAAACAATCCTTTGGCTGTCAAAACATTCAATTTTTTAAAATAAACAGAAATATCATCGCGGGTGTTTTTTCTTGTTATCAGCCTCAATATAGATTTCTGTGCCAACATTTGTCGTAGGTAGATACCTTCTTACTATTTGTAGTTCGGAAACCTTTACTTTTATGTTTGTTAAAATTTTTACCATGGACCATACGAGATACTCGTTGATACTTTAAAATGTATCTGATTATTAATATCCATAACTTTTCTACTTTGAACCACACCACTTTCCCTCCAAGTATACCTACCTCATTCTTTAAGTTTTTCCTCAACAGAGACGAGAGGCATCCCCATTCACATAATGCAGCGTTATATGAACTCCCTTAGGGAGAAGCAGGATGGGTGTTCCGACGCTTACGAGTAGGCTTTGGCTGGCTTAAGTGATCACTTTATGCCCAGGGCAACGTTCACCCATTCCACCACATCCTGATGTCAATCGTGTATTTTTGAAAGTTGTATATATGCTACAGCTGGAAACGATTTCACAATAAACCTAATTTTCGATGCCAACGCCATCCGTTGAGGAGTGGACGCAACATTTAGGAAAAACTTAATGTAATTCCGTTTGTGCATAGGTACAGATAAATCTGGTTCCATACCTAAATAATTTGGGTATTATCTCAAATCTACCTCATTCTCTTCATTTGAGCTGAGTTTTGGATGTCTGTAATAAGTTGTAATGACTTGATTCTTAAGGATATTTCATTCACATCATCATACATACAACTAATCACATTCAATAACTAAAATTTAGCTTGGGAGTACTTATACATTAATCTACAATAAGGTTAGTAATGTGTTTGCTATTTTTGTGTAAATTTCAACCTAAATTACTAACCTTAATTTCCATTACATTTGCTGATTTCGCAATAAATAATTGAATTATAATAATGATGATGCTTGCATAAATATTGTTATTGTAATTAGGCAATGTACCTACATAATATTCAATGATAATAATAATAATTTTTAACATTTCGTGGATGTGTTTTTCTTAGAAAGGCTGTATGACACACTGTGAAAACTTTTCAAAAACATACAGAAATAGAAAGTGGAAATCGTAGGTTTTGAGAACTCTGGATCCTGAAGTGTTCCCTTCATTTTTTGTTTATAATATAGAATTCAGATGTATTTGTTATTAAAATGGGATTTCAAGGGTGAAGTACTAATATTTAGTAATATTTAGTACTAGTCTTACTAGATTTTTTCTGTATTCCGTTTTTTTTTATTTTCTACTTTCTTACATTTTTAAATTCAACGTGCTACCTTCTTAATTTTCTTACTGGTGTAGGCAGAGAGGATTGAATATTTTGATGTAACTATATAATAAGTACAAATATCTGCTATAGTATAGTAGTGAAAAGAGCATTGTTTGCTAAACCAAAGGCAATTCGTATACTCTTCCATCCATATCTCTTCATTGCTCCTATCACTCACATACATACACTCTTATACTCTGCAAGTTTTGTGGATCATGCTTTCTGTGTGATAATTGGTTCATCTTTCGGCCTATTTTTGTTACAATCCTGTATAATTAACTTTTTTAGTCCCATGCCTTCAGTTCTGACGTCCGCAGCTCCTATCACTAGCATCCTATAGTGTTTCTGGCATACACCACGAATTACGTAAAAATAACCAACGTCGAATTTCACAACAGTGTTATCAATATAATTATTGCAACTGTTATCACCGGCGCCATGGTGGTATACCTGTTAGTACATAGTTGTATAATAATTATTTTATTATCTACCACATAGTTGCGTACCCGCCCAATTATAATTTATTACTATGTAACTGTACTTATCTATATATATAAAGTAAAGTCTGATTTTTGTAAGTGTTCGCATAATTCCCGCATTTTACGATGTATTGCTGCGAAAATTTAAAATAACATTTGTGATAACATAGGCTGTGTCCTAACGTCACCGGTTTTGGGAGAAAAAGTTTTTCCTAGGAGATGCAATGATGATGAGGGGATCCAAGGGTTGTGCGGGGTCGAGTGTATAGTATATCGTATGAAAGGGTGTTGGAAAATAAATTCAGATTTTAAGTCACATTTTGTTCACCTCAAACCTATAAAGAATGCCGGGTTGGTTATTTGCCCTTACGAAGCACGAGTAACTCAGCTAGTATATCTATATCATTCACTTCAGCCTGTATTTTTAAATTCCAATATTATCATAAAAAACATGGAAACAACTTTACTCATACTTACCTATTACTTAAGAAAAAATTGGACCAAGGAGGGTATCTATATACAATGTATAAATCATTACAGGAAAAACAATACCTTGGGAAAAACTCATTATCAAAAGTTGATATCATATTTCAAGATAAACAAATCATAAAATAATATAATGATTGAGATATTAAATAATAATACGCCTGCGTAATAATTTTCCCTAATTCGTAATAACATGTATCTGGGATTTTACGGGAATTCGTTTATTGGTATTGGTAATTAATTATTCATAATATTTAAACGTATTATCTGAATTTGATTTGAATTTAATTTACTGATCGATGGATTTATGACCCAAGTAGGTATATATGCCCACGATCGTGGGCGTCGCCAGCCTCGGAGCCAGGGGGGGGGGGGCAACAATTTTTTTGGAAAAATGACATAGCATAAATAATATCACTGCAAGCGAATTTTTTTTGTGCGGCATAGTGAAGTAGGTTGTGATGTGGTTTGTTTATTTGAAAATGTATATAATCCTTTGCACAATATGCATGAGAAATGTAATATAAAATAGCGCTGCAGGCAACTTTTTTTATAAACTGAAGGATTTTCATACTAATTTTAGAAAAATATGATAAGAAAATATGTGATAGTATTGTGATTTTTGTGAGATTTTATCATTTATTATAAAAAAATATATACCTATTCCATATCTCAAGGAGGGCCAGCTGCCTCCCCTGCCCCTCCCCTGACGACGCCCATGCCTACGAGTATATAGGCACACCTTAATATCATCAGTACACACGGCAAATCTACTTGAGATAGTATGCAATTAGTGATTATTGTTAAGAGTGTGCATACTGACATTTCAAAAAAAATTAAAAACGGGAGACCTTCTATCTCGACAACCGTTACTAAATTTGCTTTGGAACAAAATAGGGTAGATGCATTGAACCTTTATCTAGGGAATAACCGTAATAGATTTTTTTATATCTTGTATAGATTTCTCAAAATAAAATTTTTAAAACACCTCTGACCTTTTTTCCGAAAGACGGAAACTCGTTTCCCGAAAGTCGCGGAGTAATTTTTTTTTCTTGTACTGATAATATGCATTAAAATCTAGGGAATAACCGTAAAAGTTTTTTGATTGACGCAAAATTAACCCCAAAAAATGGAAAAAAACGCTATTTTTACCATTTTATCATGCGATATTGTCACGCGATTTTGAACTTTAATGCCGTGGGAAATGACTGTGACGTCATTCCTGGTGCCATGCCCTTAATTGCATTCACTTGCAACTTTTTAGAATGTTTGGAATTTGCAGTTTTACAAAATGTTTACTGCATGCCTACCTCCATTCACTGTGTAGCTGATATTTTATTTCGTCACACGTGTTCACAGAATGCTTTAAACATTATGATGGTTTGTTGCTCTGTCTAGTAATTAACATATTTTACTTTTCAAATTATACCACTTCATAGTTGCAATTAAGTATTTCTATTTACATTATATGTACATAGTAAACTATGAAATCTCAGGAATTCATAATGTAATTGACTAATTTCATTCATATAGGTGGAGTCATACCTACTACTACTGATTCTGTAGATCATGATGGATACTTACTCGTTATTATACTGTAAAATCCACAATAGGTCTTTTTGCACATTGTTTAGTTTATGCATTTTTTTATATTGCTTGTTTTGTTGTTGGTTCCTACATTTGCAGAGAGCCAGAACTGAAATTGCAAACTGATTACCAACAGAGCCACGTTTTTGGAATACTATAAAATGATTTTATTCAATGCTCAGCATACATCACGCATCTCATCAGACATACAAATATTTTTTAAGTATGTATGTATCTAATTAAGCATATAGTACCTATCAAACATTTTTTTAAAGGATCTGGGCTTGCATATACAAACCCAAATACTTTTCTGCACACCTTGCACTAGGCTAAAAGTCTGTATCGCAAAGTGTAGAATACATCGTTAGCGCTGGGGTTTGAACCTGGCACCTCCCGCTCGAGAAACTGCCGCCTCAACCAACTGCGCCAACCATGTACCCAATTTACATTATACCATTATGATCTAGATATCTAGGACATTCAATAATGAGTATTTAATTAAGAAATAGAATGTCATCATTTCGAAAGTGCTACAAGATTTCAGAAACCAGAAGAGTTTTTATTTTTTCGAGGAAAGAAAGAATTCCTGCTTTAGTGTGCTTAGATGCGATTCGAGGATTACCTAAATAGATGTTATGAGTAGGTATATGTGGATTGTAAAATACCTGGAATAATATTTTTTTATTCTAGATTCTTACTTAGAGGGGTCAATGACTAATTGTAACACTTAATTGTATTTTTGCTTGCTTTGTATATTGTGTAGTATGTATATTATTCTAGGAAAATCGTAGGTACCTATAAACAAAGGTAAGTGGTTCAACGAATTTAGCATTCTCTGCAAATTATCCCTCGTCTATACAATATTCTCATCAATCATCATATTCATGTCCATCAATATAGTAGGTATAAAACATATAGGTAAGTGAAGAAAAATCTGAGAATTCAATCGTAGTGTAGAAAGAACTTACTAGTGACTGCACACGTGTCTATAATACGAGTATATTCCTGTTTTAATTATTATATTACCTTAGTTAATATACCTTTTTATAAATTCGTATTAATTGGTATACCTAGTGTAAAATGCTGAAATACTGGAATACTATGGTATGATTTTTTTTGTTTGATGTTTTACTGATTCACAATCACTATTAATGCAATAGCTAACTTAAATACACCTCCATAATACTGTTTAAATCTGTTTTGGTGAATAATACCTATACTTGATAGGGCTGGGCTAGCCACAACAAATATCGGAAATATTCGTTTTGCCCATCTCTATTATTACGTCCGAATTCGTATGTGTGTCAGAAATTTGTAATTATTTTTTTAAAGTGCAATTATTTAGAAAGCATTATTGCATTCTTCTCATCCAAAGTACCTACAGTCTATATATACTTCCTAGCATTTATCTCACTCTGAGGTCAATGAATCTAATTTTCTTATATATTTACTAAATTTATATTTTGTTGTAAGAATAAAATTATATTACAAGTAGATTACATCCTTTTCTGATAGTACGAGATATTGCTAATTCATTTTGCTATAATAAGCAGGAAACTCGATTTTTATATGTACTAGGTACCTGCACATTGTCTGCGTGTATTTCATAGTGTTTTTTCCTGTATGTCAATAAATAATTATAATAATCTATATATATATATATATATAAAGTAAAGTCTGATTTTTGTAAGTGTTCGCATAACTGCCCCATTTTACGATGGATTGCTATGAAATTTAAAGGTATCATTTGCGATAATATAGGCCGTGTTGTAACGTCGCCGGTTTTTTGAGAAAAAGTTTTTCCTAGGAGATGCTATGATGATGAGGAGATCTAGGGGTCGTGTGGGTCGAGTGTAGTATTGTATGAAAGGGCGTTGGAAAAGAAAGTCAGATCTTCAGTTACATTTTGTCCAGCTCAAGCATATAAAGTATGCCGGGTTGGTTTGTTAAATTTGGCGTTGCGAAGCACGGGCAACTCAGCTAGTTGTATATATAATATAGTATAGGTACATATTAAATTTTAATAAATTTTGATATCTTCATAATATATGTAATTACATATTAATCAAAAAAAATTATATACGCGGAGGCATGACTTTGCCAACACACTTCTCAGTATTATCAGCCAGAAGAGTCTACATATTATCATTCATGATTCACATATAAACTCATCAGCCTAATACTGGGAAAAATTCACCTATCCAGATATCACGGATATCACAGGATTAGGCTCAGATGCGCGGGGCCTAAAATACAAGCATTGTGCCTGAAATATCAGTATTTAGGAATCGTCTTACAATATTGCAAGTATTAATAATGACCGATTTTTGCATTTTTATGTATAAATTTTCCGGTAAATCTAATTTTTTTAAATTGTTTATTAGCGATTTTGGTATTATACCTGTAGCTGATAATACTAATGGGATTATATATACCGACCTAGAATGCCAAATATTTTTTATTTCACCTGCTAATTCTGTATATTTACGAATTTTTTCTGCGACGGTTGTTTGAATATTAAATGTATTTGGTACAGCGATGTCAATTAAATAAGTAATTTTAGTTTGTTTGTTATGTAAAACTACATCGGGTCTATTATGATGTATTGTTCTATCTGTTATAATTGTTTTATCATAATAGAGCCTATAATTTTGATCTTCCAAAACCGATTCCGGGTTGTATTTATAGTATGGAATTATATTTCTCGAATTTATTAATTTATATTTTATAGCTAAATTTTGGTGGATTATTTTTGCCACATGATTATGTCTATATGTATATTCAGTTTGCGCTATTGTTGAACAACCCGAAATTATATGTTGTATCGTTTCCGGTTTAGCGAGACATTTCCTACATGAATCATCTATTATATTTGTATCTTTTATTATATATTTTTGATAATTTTTTGTTTTAATTACCTGATCCTGAATCGCTAGCATAAACCCCTCAGTCTCCCCAAACAAATCCCCAATAATCAACCATCTGTTTGACGCAAATTTGTCAACATGAGACTGGTTAAGATCATTGAGGTGTCTGGAGTGAATCTCTTTCCTACCCCAAGCTACTAAAAGCTCATTTAAATAATTATTACGCGGACCTACTATTTCGTTATTTAAATTTAAAGGCGTATGATTTTTGTCGGCCTGTACTATAATTTTGTGCATAATTGAATGATTTTGTTTAGTAATGAAATATGTTTTTAAAGAATCTATTTGATTATTATGTAAATCGGTTATGTTTACAAATCCCCTACCACCTATACTTCTAGGCAGAGACAACCTTTCTTTCGCGGAATTTGGATGATGGTATCTATTTTTGGTTAATTGGGTTCTTATTAGTCTTTCTAAATTATTTAAATCGGTTTTGCTCCATTTTATTATGCCAAAAGAGTATGTTAATAATGGGATCGCCCAAGTGTTTACCGCTTTGACTATATTTTTTGCTGATAGATCATATTTAAAAATTTTGTTTAATCTCTCTTTGAAATCTTTTTTAATATTATTTTTAATACTAGTATGGTCTAAATCTCTAGATTGCGGAAAGCCTAAATATTTGTATATCTCGTTATTAGTCATATTATTAATTTTATATTTTGTAACTATATCCTGACATTCAATAATTTTGCCTTTTTCAATGTGTATTGTTTTACATTTTTCTAGCCCAAAAGACATTTTAATATCCTGTGAAAAAGTTTTTGTTATATCAATTAATTTTTGTAGATCAGTATCCGATTTCGCGAAAATTTTAATATCGTCCATGTACATTAAATGTGATATTATTATATTAGAGCGTACATTTCCGTTGATTTTAATCCCGTATTTAGAATCTTTTAATAAGTTTGATAGAGGATTGAGAGCCAAGCAGAACCATAGTGGACTTAGCGAATCACCTTGATAGATTCCTCTTTTAATTTGAATTTCTGGAATATTTATGCTATTATTATTTAAATTTAAATATATGTTTGTATTCCAGTTATTCATGATTATTTTTAAGAAGTTTATGATAATGGGATTTATTTTGTAAATTTTCAGGATTTCAATGAGCCAGGAGTGAGGAACACTATCAAAGGCTTTTTGGTAGTCGATATAGCATATGTTTAAATTACGATTACGAGTCTGAATTTGTTTTAAAATCACGGAATCTATTATTAATTGTTCTTTACATCCCATATTTGATTTGGTGCACCCCTTTTGTTCTTCAGCCAAAATGTTATTTACTGTTACATGATTATATATTTTACTAGCTGTATTACCCGTGCTTCGCTACGGAAAAAATTGTGTGGATGGTGAAGTGGAACCATCATGTATCAGCCAAAGTACTGCAGAGCCACTATAACTCACAACAGTTTTGGTGGCTCTGCAGAGCTCTTATCCTCCTCATCCTCCCTCCTTACCTCCTCATCCTCCCTCCCCCTTATTCCTGCTGATGTCAGGAGGGTTACTATTTATCTTTTTGACACGGAAAACTATGGATTCCCCCGCCCCCCCTATTCTTGCAGATGTCGGGATGGTTATTATTCATTTATTGAGGCGGAAAACTTATTCCCCTAATATTCGACACTAATATCACTTTTTTCATTCCGACCCCCCCCCCCCTAGCCCCCCAGCCCCCTAACTCCCTCCCCTTTATTCTTGCGGACTCTATCTTATTGAAGCGGAAAACTATGGATTTGACTCTAATATCACTTTTTTTAATTCCGACCGCCCCCAGCCCCCCTAACCGCCTCCCCTTATTCTTGCAGATGTCGGAAGTTACTATTCATCTTAATGATGCGGAAAACCATGGATTAGACACTAATATCACTCTTTTCATTCGGACCCTCTTTCCCCAGCCCTCCCCTTTTTCCTGCAGATGTCGGGAGGGTTACTATTTATCTTTTCGGCAACAGAAGCTATATGGATTCGAAAAAAAAAGGTTTTTGTTTCTTTCCCACCCCCCTTCGTGCCCCCTTAGTGTCCCCCTCCTCGTACCCCCTACCACAATAAGAACATTCCCTGGGGCAAGCACAATAATTTTCCAAAGTTTCATCTCAATCGGATGAACGGTTTAGGTGTCTATAAAGGAGAAGGTGAAAAATGTTAGGTATATACCATAGGTACGAACTAAAATATTTATGTGGGATAGCTGTATTACCCAGCGTTGCCCGGGTAACTATATTTTTGTCTAAACCAAAAGTATTGGGAATCATCACAATCTGTCATCTAAATTGTCTGAATTAATTAATACGTATCATCAAAATTTATATACCTACATTTTTTTCTGAAATTAACAAATTAACAAAATTACGAATATTATTTTACTTAAAAGTTTATATATTTTGCAATTTATATTTCCCGCCGATGGTGTTCCAGCGGGCGGGGTTAATAATATATATTCCACAATCGATAAAACACACTATGCAATATATGTATGTAAAAACAGACTGGTGACTGTGTGCCCACCTGCGTACATAAGTATATACGTGTGTAGTACGGTAAAATATTGTATAGTCAGTCCAGCAAAATATACCAACTATAACTTAATATTTGCGTTAAATATTCGCAAATGCCTTGCTATATGGAAACCAATACTGTGTGGTAGAAACTTCTGGAAATTCAGAACCTTCTGTGAAATTTTACTGATGAGGGGATTCAAGGGTTGTGTGGAGCATGTGTGGTATGGTATGAAAGGGCGTTAGAAAAGAAATTCAAATCTTCAGAAAGTCATTTTTATGCGTCCTCAAACCATCGGGAGACACGGAGTGATCGATAGAATCCAGTCACCACATAGCACATTGTTTGGTGTCTCATAAAAGAGCTTCACAAGTAGAACTTGGCTAGACGGGCAACGCCGGGCAATACAGTTAGTACGGCTTATGAAAAAAATACAATTAACGAAATTGCTAATATTTTTTTACTCAGAGTCCATGCTTCACTGAGCGCATAACAATACACGTATTTCACCACGTATAAAAACGTGTATATATTCACGTACACAGGAGAGTACTTATATCAACTAACAACTAAAAAACTACCCTTTTCATGCCCTTATCCTCAATTTTTGACTAAACAATGTAAGACGATTTTTTTTCATTTTAAAAGAAGTATTCAACTGTTTAACTACAGCTTTGTAGCTTCAGTGTTTACCGAGATACGTTACTATCAAAGCAAATTTAATCCCACGCCCTAACCCTTAAGGATTGACTCTTTTTCTGGACAGAATATCATATTTTGACCCTTTCTTAGGAATCCGTTTTTTGGAAATTCCTATAAAATTATTTTTTAGCGTATTAAGAGGCATTTAAAAATCACCCCTTTTCTTTATGTCCTTTTTCATCCCTTTAAATAAAAATTTAAAAAAAACGGCGAAATAGCCTATTACTAATTTTAATAGTAGAATCTATGTGCCAAATTTCAACTTCGTACAATGTCTGGTTTCCGAGATATTCGCATATTCTGAAAAACTTTCAACCCTATTTTTCACCCCCTTAGGGGCGGAATTTCCAAAAATCGCTTCTTAGTGGAAGCTTTTGTATTAAAACCTATCTGTCTTCAAAATTTCACTTCTCTAGGATTAGCCAATTCGGCTCTGCGTTGATGAGTGAGTATGTCAGTCAGTCATTCAGTCAGTCATTCAGTCATTCATTCAGTCAGGCGCTTTCGTTTATTATTAGAGATTTGTTAAACATGATGTTAAAATTTTATAAATTGTCGGTAAGCAAGTTATAGGTCTATATTGTGATGGATTTTTTGTATTTTGACTTTTAGGTAACATATATGTTAGACCTGTCGTGAAAAATTTTGGGGTATTTTGAGGGTGTCTTATTAAATTTGTTATACATTTAGCCAAATTGGTTTGTAAGGATGTAAAGCGTTTATACCAAAAATTGTGAATACCGTCGCAACCCGGCGATTTCCAATTATGCGTTTTTTTAATTACATCTCTAATTAATTCTATTGATATTTCCGAAAAATCCATATCGACTACATCCGCGAAACGCTCTCTTTCCTCTGTTATCCAATTACCGTTATCATGTGTTACGTTTTTACTCCAAATATTAGACCAAAAGTCTTTTAATTCCGTATCCGATGGTAAGCCTTCATTATTTCTAGTATAATCATTATTATTTTGTAATTTTTTATAAAATAATTGTTCATTTTTCTTAAAATTCGCGTTTTCATTTTTACGTTTTAATTATTATTATAATGCATTAGCGCTGGATTAATAAAATATTGGAACATATACAATATACATACATAGGTAATTATTGCTGGCTGACCACAATGTATCATCAACTTACATAATTCTCGTGGAAAACGGGTATGAATGTAACGCAGGACCATATCAACTTTTGCAAGTTGTTCGTTAATAGATACAAAATTTAAAGCATCTCACGATCACAGGGCTATCAGCTGTTATCGAAAATTATTCGTTTTGAATTCGAAATTATTCGAAAATTACCTAATAATAATACATATAGATATTTCGTTCCTCCATAACCTTTGATATTCAGTGACAATGAGTTATCCATAGAGGTCAACATTTTTTAAAATAGATTAAATTTACCAGCTAAACATTGAACTCCTTATATGTTTAATTTGTACATTTTGTTTTATAAAATGTGTCTATTGGTAAATATTGTAGTACCTACTACAAGTATTAATAAGTATAATAGAAAATACTATAAGACCAAATAAAAATTTGTATGCCATATGAATTTACGTACAGTTATTTATTATACGTGTAAGGATAGGGTCTGTTCATCTGTTCTCTCTGCCTACCACCAAAAACGGGTTATTTTTGACGGGTTACAGCTAGTAATATAATAAAAAAGGTACAATATCACCCAGTTCGAGTGCACTGCCGAATTATAAAATAGTATCTATATACTAAATAGGTGCTTTAATAATAATTTATCTACCAACAAACATGCCTACATCCTACATCATTACCTACAGTAAACATATCTATAGGTACATTTTTATTTATAAATCTATTATAAGGTATTTCAACTCTGATACACATCACATGATGTTCCTATATCCGGAAAAGTTTTAATATCATTAAAATGATTCTTTTGATTTTTGATATCATGCAATTCTTCGGCATACTTTTTCTTTTTGAAGGGATCTGCCCTTATAATCGCAAATCCAAATACTTTCTTGCACGCTTCACAATAAGCTAAAAGCTTGAATCATAAAGAGCGGAATATATAGGAAGGTATAGTTAAGCCGTGATACGAGTGTCGAGTATCTCCCGCTTTGCAGACTTCAACTAATTGCTACAACCACATACATTGAATTAATCGATATTTTAACATTATTGTTAGTAAGGATCATCGAAAAAGATGGACCCTATTTTAAAAAGGTACAACTTTGGAACCATTCCTGCTAAATGAGAGATTATTTCACTGCATGGTAACTGATGAATGTAAGTAAGTTTTGTTTGATACACAACACAATGCAGTAACGCATGCGCAGACTAACTTCGCTGTCGACAAAGCCAATCGGCGCTATTCATCTACCACCAACAAAACTTACATTCATCAGTTACTATACAGTGAAAGAATTACTAATTTAACATGATTGGTTCCAAAGTTATACCTTTTTCAAATAGGGTCCATCTTTTACGATGATCCTGTATTATGGTTATGGAGCACCATGTTCTCTTGGAGTCTGATTTATTTATTTACCTACCGCAGAAATCTCGTGTCTTTTATCCTAATTTTGTCCCACAATTTCTTAGCATCAATACCATCATTACCTCCTAATAATTCATTGATGGGTTTATACTCTGGTTTCAATATTATGTACATACCATAGGTATATTAAATTGCATTTCATTGTAGGTCAGCAATCGAAATAAATCTTCAGCACGCGAATTGACCATAGTTACAATATAATACACATACATATAGAATGCAAAGTTGATAGTGATAAATATCATAGTAATGAAGGCGTATCCGTAGGCGTAGTACGAATATTGTATTGAATGAGTCGTGATGGAATTCATAGCAAATATTTGTTCTTGAACAACAGCCATAGGTACTGCAGCACAAGCCTGAGAGTACCGTTATTACTTGGTCCGTTCAACCTCTGGTTTAAGTATAGGTAAGTACCTAATACCTGTAGTATACATAGAGGAAGGTATTCACTCGGTGTGTAGCGACCTTCGCCTTAACCGCGGCGCGGAGTTGCCTACTGTAACAATGTTGTTTTATTACAATCATCGTTAAGGAATTCCTTTTGATAGGTGCCCCAATCAAACTACCTACATACATATCTACCTAAATATCTATATAAATAAACTCGAATCATTCTGATACATACTTGCTTTATACGCAGTGGACAGAAACCGGGTTGGTAACGTACCTAAAGCGGATAGGTAAGGGTCGATCCCTGATGGCGCCTTCACGACACAAGCTTTTCTACGTTCCCGTGAAATATAAAAATGTAGATATTATTTTATCTTAATAAACCTCTCATCAAGGAAAATAAATATTTCCATAACGGGTGCTTTTTTTATGATGTCATATTACGAGTACATATGTTGGTATCGGAGTTGTCCAATTCTGCAAGATACTTTTCAGTATTCGGAAATATTTTGATTTAATGGCAACACTTTAAAAATTTGTTAAAGCTCTTCTAAAGTCTTCTTCTTCTTTCTCAGCAATTTAATTCCAATGCTAGACATAGACCTCCCCTTTGACTTTCCACAGATCCCTATCTGGGCATGCTGCATCCACTTGCTTCCTGCGATTCACCTCACATCGTCAGACCATCATGCCTGAGGTCTTCCCACTAAAGTCTAAACATGTCAAACTAGAATAAATATGTTAGTAGAACTTTAACACATTTCTAAAATGTTGTCAATAATTAATAAATAGTGAAGTTCGACAAAAAAAATATGTAATCAATTAATAAATATTATTTTGAATATTCAACACATTATTAAGTATGGCATATGCATCAATATTTGCACGTGGGAAAGTACACGGGCAGCTATAGATTAAGTATTGTATTATGTGAAAACAGTGTCGGTAAAGGTAGGCGATAAACAGGAATGCAATAAAGTCAGCATATTATTAGGTATACCCGTATGTCTCCTTTGGTACTAGGTGTGTTTGGTTGCCATCGCTTCCACGCATTCCTATGAATTCCTTATTATTGCGGGTAGGTAGGCACGGTGCAGCCTATAAAGTTATTCTGTTTCAGAAATCATCTAAGGTCGAAGGCATTTATTATAATCTCATTGTTATTCTGTAAGGCTACTTGTGATTTCTTACGAGAGACCGTTGCATTAAATGTATTTTTTATTCATTTTTACATTTTCCAAAGATACTGATACTTTTCTGATAATGCAGTGTACCTATATATAGGATTTCATTTCGGGGGGGGGGGGGACGATCTAATATTTGACTTTGGGGGTGTGGAGGCAACAAAAATTTGAGGAAAGACGTACAGTATGAAAATTATAAGCGCCGCAGGCAAATTTTTTTCGTGAATGTAAGTTCGTAAGTAAGGTCGTGTTTTAGGTTGGTATTAACATTGTTTGCAGAAAACACAAAGAAGAATAGCGCCGCAGGCGAAATTTTTTTGAATAATGGGTGAAGTGATGATCTTGAGTAACTTTCATGTTTTAGAATAACGTTTTTTAAAGAATTATTCAACATTTCAGTGGGGGGCCGGGCCCCCTCGACCCCCCCCCCCCCCTATATACGCCACTGCAGTGTACACATAATCTATGATAGATACCTGAATTAATTAACATTTGAAACTATAAAATACACAATTATTAATAGTTGTTTCTGTTTAGTTGACGAAGGTAGCTAGATCAATCGAAACATTTGGCAATCGGGTAAAAGAGCGCGCTGAATCACTTTACCGTTCCTACTCGACATATGACTAATGATGTCCCACTAAACATCATGAATGGAGGGCGGATAATGTATTTATTTATTTATTTATTTACTAGCTTGCGGCGCAAGCCTTAAACATTAACAATCATGTGTTTGTTTATATGTATTACCTTTTTAAAAAGCGGTTCGAATATGAAAAACTGATCTATTGATGCAATAAATATTATTCTAAGTTGGTGATTTGTATTTAACAAATTAACAAGAAAAATTTAAAAGTAATTTTCCGAAAATTGTGCCTTAAGTATGGCCTCAATGGTAGCATGCCAATAAGTGATACATACTCGTATCTCTAAAAAGGGGGCCCAACTTGTATAAGAAGAGACTCGCCATCGTGAAAAAGACCGAATTTCTTTTTTACACGCCTTTATTCTACATCACGTGTTGTCTGCGTCTACAGCTTACGGTCCAAATTTTAATAACTTCCTGACTACTTGGAAATCTGAAACTTTGCAACCGTATACGTAAACTCGGTGACAATACGTTTCTCTACCACTTTGAATCAGGCTTCTCCAGAGACAAAAGAGATATAAAGGGTTTCAGGAAATCCAAGGGTTGTGTGGGGTCATGTGTGGTAGGTATCAAATTCAGATTTTTTTATTTGACTTTTCATAGTACTTAACAATTTGTTAAAAAAAAATCAAAGTCCCTACCAACTTAAACACTGTTATAACTGTAATACACAGACTGATACAATGATGCCACACAAAACATTACTATTTTCCCAGTAATTTGTCGTTGAAACTATTTTTGCATTATAATTGCGGATTTTTGTTTTAATTATTACATAAATACATATTCATCTATTTCAATAAAATTGTTTTATAATTATACATCTAAATTATAAAGGTTTAATTATGTAATGAGTGCTCCATCATGAGAGATGTACCTAATGATGGTGGTTTATCAGTATTGGAATAATTACTTGTACCCACTACACTATGTAATAATATGTATTGTATCTGTTGACAACCATTCAGAACAACATCGATAACATCGTGATTTGTTCTGAATGACTAACTAACCTTCACAAGGTCGTGTCATCGTAATGGCCTCTTCTCTGTGTAAAATGATAATAAGTGTGTCATTATGTATTTTATATAATAAGGGATTTCCCGCCACATTTACTCTGGACATTGCTGGAACTAAATACTCACAATACAATACAGATTACATACGCATTGTCTTCATCCCGTGGTTTCATGGTTATCATCAGAACCGGCTGAATTGTAAAACTTGTGTCATAGGTATGTCCATAACGAAATACCAACTATATTGTCAATTGGAGTTTAATGATTACCTACATACCAATA
Source organism: Ceraclea dissimilis (assembly GCA_963576895.1). Taxonomy (NCBI): domain Eukaryota; kingdom Metazoa; phylum Arthropoda; class Insecta; order Trichoptera; family Leptoceridae; genus Ceraclea; species Ceraclea dissimilis. The sequence continues at coordinate 7,606,377 of OY756360.1, forward strand.
GGTACAACATATTATGATATTATTATATTTCACAACTATTTATTTTTTATTCACATTTCCTATTTAAATTGAAAAACTCGTTAATGTTTTGTCAAAATACCTTCCATATACTAGACCATTTTCCATTTCCATGTTTGCTCTCGTGAAGGGATAGACTGAATATATAGATTCGTGTTCTGAAGATTTCCGGGAAATTGCGGATTGCCAGATTGGTGCAATATTTTACACATTTTTCAAAGAATCTGGACTTGTATGGTACTCATGAAGTGTAGAATACATCAGCGCCGCTTTAATTCGAACTCAGCACCTCCAGCTTAGGAGGTCGGCTCTCTAACCAACTACAACGCATAATATTAGGTCATTGTTGTCTAAAAGTTTCTGAATATGTTGTGTGTGTATAGGTACTATGTATTGCTATAACTTAGTATAAGTCAGTATGTATGTAACTATACATAATATTATAATGTTTATTCGTATTCAGAGGAAACTGAGGTCAAGTTCAAGCTACATACTTTTATAATACATAAACATCAGTATGATCATTGCAAATATACCTACATATAATATATCGTAGTATGTATAATATAATACATAACATATATCACATATACATAGTAAACACTCTCTTCGTGTTTGCATATTTATATCGCGTCGTACGGAAATTGACTTTTACTAAAGAATTATTTCCCAGCTTAGAGAAATTATCGGGTATCTATGTATGTACCTACACAATTCTTTTCCCACAGCACTACAGCCAGTGGCATAGCGTGGGTCTCTGCCGCCCTGGGCGGAAGTCAATTCAGCCGCCCCCCTTATTTGGGCTTTAAATCCAAAATTCTCGAAAATTTACGTATAGAAATTATCAAGAACTTCTGGGCTGGAGTAGGACAACAAAAATCTTACTATTGATGTGTAATATTGGTTTTTTCGGGTTTTTAATGAAACGACAGTAATTAATGCTTTCTTGAAATTTTCTCCAAAAATGCCGCCCCCCATAAAATGGCGTCCAGGGCGGACGCCCGCCCCCTTTGTCTACAACTAAACGCAATATACAGAATGTCCCAAGATGTTGTGTTCCAACCAATGCTGGGTGAAAGAAGACTCGTATGTATGCGCTGAATTATATAAATTAATGTAAAATTCGATAAAAATAGTACATACAGTTCTCGAATATTAATAAATAACAGAAATACAATGAATGACAAGATATACATTCAATAAAACATACAAGTTTGAACCACATTAATTGATGTAAGTATATTATAAGAATATATCATCAACTAGAACAAATAATCGGTATGTTATATATTGGGAAAATTTAAATAAATAAAATAAAACAAGTAGTAGTTATATCTCAACAGATACACAACAAAATCACAAAAATGGTGTCTGGTCTCACAAAAATATAAAATTGTGATTTTCAATATAATCTTGTAAATAAAATATATTTAATGCTAATGGAGTTTTTAAATCTAATGTGAATACTTTCACGTGATATAATTCTTGGCATCGTTAGTACCTATACTAATATACTCTACTCGCATCACGCGTAGACCCGGTGACGCTACATGGCACATAGGTTCTCACGGTCATTTCTTCACGTCCAAGGTTTGATTTCTACACATACACACACGATACTAATCATATTATACAAAATTACTAACTAAATTTCATTTATATACGTTTAAACTTATAAATATTTGATTGCACGTGTTAAGTGAGTAGGTAATTATTATTCACAATAATATGCAGTTCTGTAGATCTATAGTTAATAGAAATTAGACAATATACAAGTAGATACTAATTAGAAGTTAAACTTGTATGAAATATTGTAATTCTAAAGGAATCATAAACTACCAAAGTTAATAGACGTTTACCTTTATTATACCTATAGGTAATTAATGAGTTAGGGAATGAGTATTAGGTATAGCAAATAATTCTATGATTGTCTAATTAGACATAATAACCTCATTCTGTACTCACCACCGTTCAAGCAAAAATTCTAATAATACAAAGGTTTCCTTTCTTGAAGATTTGGAGAATGTATGAAAAATATTAACACAACACAGGAAAAAACATGCACGATGCACACTATTTGCAAAGAACATGCCTACACTACCTTTAATGTTTTACTCATCCATCGCAATCATAAGCACAGAATAAAACATTCATAAAATATTATTTCTTACACAATAAGACGTACACATCACGCAATCCCCAAACAAATAATGTTCATTCTTGAGATATACCTAAATTAAGAATTGAACTGGATTTATCTGCATTGAACAGACGGAAATACAAAGCAGTTTTTTTCCTCTCGTCCTTGTTGAGAAAAAAACTTTAAACAATGTACCAAATATCTGTACCTAGTTCCTAGTGGAGTCAGAGGAGATAGTATGGAGAAGGTATGGGTGGGACACCCACATAATTCACTTCTGTCAGTCTTGTCACCTATATAGAAGATCATTGATCAAGGAACACATTATATTCAATCATCATAACATAACGTATACTGACAGTGGAATATAGCGCCGCGCCTTTAGGTCATCGCACCCAGTGCCATGGAAGTATGACTATGATGAGTAAATTCATACATACGTTATTAGATATGATTACCCACATACATATACACTTGAGTAGAAGCCGCTTTAACTACAAGACAGGTATTTCTGTATATACGTACACACTATCTATATAACATCTCAGTACCAATATAATGTACGCATGTTGTGAAGCACCCAGTGCATATGCCTACTATATTGTGTATCTTAATGATATAATGTGTACGTACACTCATCGTTTATTGCATACATATATTATACGGTCATTACATTACCTACAATAGTTTTATTCCTATGTATGGTTTGGTCATTGATCGTGCCAAATCTTGGACTTGACACTGTTTCTTGTTGTTGAATCAATAGAATAAATGTACCTAACCCACTTTGATTAAGCATATTTATTTATTTAATATGATAATATGCGATTAAGTATAGTAGGTATGTATGATTGATAACAAACATCCATGGGTATACTATAAGTAACTATTTTTAACATTTAAGATTGTTTGTAATACTGTCTGTTTGTTTTACAAATAAAGTAAAAATAAAATAAACTATAATCAACAGTGAATGTCAAATTATTTCATTTTAACAAGGTGAAATATTAATTCACCGAGGTTGCATCAAACGCCTTCCTACTGTGCTGAATTTACCGCAATTTGGCGTATCATTAAAAATCTTTTGTAGAAAAAGGGGGGAAAATCACAAAGTATAAGATATTCAATCATTGGAAGAGAGATAAGTCTGAAATAACATGCATATTGCATGGTTACCTACATATTTTCTGCTTTGACCAAATTTCTTCAATAATGAAAATTTTGAAACATGGCTATCTCTTGGCAATTTCTTCAATCTTAGTATATTAAGAGACGGTACCTTTCTACTACCAACTTATAACAATCATACTAATAATTGCCTAATGTCTGTCTATCTGTCTGTATTAGTCTTTAGCACTTACCGATTTAATTCAGAACAGAACTACAATATTACGTACTTTTATAGATTTTTTTAGGTAGATTTCCACAAAGGAATTCTACCTATTCGTTTCTCCCATGATGTCGCAGAATTGAAAAATTTCACACAAACACTTTCCCCAAACAACCCAAATACTTTCCTGCACACCTTGCACTAGGCTAAAAGCCTGTATCGTAAAGTGTGGAATACATCGCCAGCGCCGGAGTTTGAACCTGGCACCTCCCATTTGAGAGACTGTCGCCTCAACCAACTGCGCCAACCATGTACCCGTACTTATTTAATTATAAGTTACGTTGATTTTAAGGCATAGGTACACCACGCCTTTAGTAAGTAAACTAGAGAGTGAATGTGTTGTGTAAGTTGCGTATGAATGACATTATATATTCATTACATTAATGCATTACAGATACAGAAGTATTACTTGACAGGAAGTTACCAAATTCATATTGAACCGCCATCAAACGAAATGAAATACTTTTGAGTCATACAATTACATTATTTTATTTGCAATGGAGTTCTTCAATGAACCACAATTTTTAATGTACCTATACTTTATAGTATGCCATGCATACTATATTAATGTATTGTATTAATACACGTGAATTTCTTCCACTTCCGATTATGATGTTCGTAAGTATATGAATAATCTACCACAGAGTCACGTGTTTCGTTGTGGTCATAGTGCAGTTTTAGTTCCTAATTTTTTAGCATTTCTGTTAGGTATAATAAAAACTTACAAAAAAACATGGGAGTTCGAGAGAATCTTTGAGCTCTGTTATGATTATGTTCAGCTTGAAATTTTGACAGCCTACTGACTTCCAGGTTGTAGTGACAAAATCGGATGCCCAGCATCGTATGACGCCTGACTTCACTCTTGAGGCCCAACTCTTGTCCCCCTTACAAAAAAAAAGTCGACGCTGATCGTAGTAAAGTTAGTGTAACGCTCATGATGAATATTGCTGTCATCAAATTAAAAGCAGGTCTAATGCATGCAATTTTTCCATTGAAAATATCTCTGCTTTGACAGACTGATAAGTTCTGTTTGAGAAAAACGTCGAGAATATTATCATCTTACAGGTGCAGAAACATCAACGCATTGTGATTCAAACCTAATATTATTTTTCTCTCGCATTGATCCACCGTAAACTACTATATATTATACGAGTACAAGTTTGGTATTTCGTACAAATGTTTTCATCCGTCATTTTCTCATTGTCGTATACAGTATACCTATTTTTCTGTACTATTTACATTCCTATAATGACATAATTTATGTTGTTACCTAATTACCCAATAGGCACACCTGTCTGCCCTGTAACGTATAGACCCAGTAGTAGTTAGCCACTAGTAACGGGAACCACATAGAAGTCAGTAGTCACAAATTAATACAATTATTTTCAGGTGGAGACGAAAGTAATAGAAATAATAATTCATTTATTCAACTCACGAATAAAGTACATATCATATAAATATAAGAAACAAAATAACAAATATACCTAATTAAAATCACCCCTCAAAATTGAGCAATGCTCGTGCTTTGAGGGGAACACATTTACACGCACATACATATAAAGCAATAAAAAATAATAGAGAAGATAGATACCTTAGTTAGTATAGAGATAGTAAAGAAATACAAAAATAAAATAAAATAAAACAATAATAATAACAAAATAAAGTAAAGTAAAAACAAAGAACATAAAAATAATAGAAAATACTTATAATAAAAAAATAAAAAAAGTGAGACTAAAACAGACACAAAAGACAGACAAAAAAAAATACAAAGTTCCCTGAAGTTAATTTATTCCCATCATTTTGCAGTATTGTGTTGGGTGAAAATACCACTATTACTCAAATATACTCGTATTATATCGGATCGTACCACTCCTTAAATAGTTGGGCACTATACAATATATCTACATACAAACCAGTCATAGTTGTTGGTACCAACTTGCAGGCCTCTATCTTCCAATAACCACAGTGGGCACTTTTTCCAGAACCCCGCGATCAAAGCCCCCCCCCCCCCCTAATGAACAAGGGCCCTAACAAACAATCAGTTCTATCAATCAGCCCCCTAGTTTAGATCCTGTCGATAAATATATTAATTAAATCTTCTCGTATTTTTTGGCCTGCGGCGCTAATTAGCCCTGACATCTTTAAACATATTTCTTATAGGTACTATTTATTTAAAGATAGTAATCCAGATCCAGATATATGACAAATTTCTTCCTTCAAATTCACAAAAAAATTCTCAGGCGGCGATATTTGCCGTTTTTTCTATTCCGTATCAAAATTGTAATTGCTCTCCCTGCACTAGGTGCGCTCCTTCAAAAGTTATATTTAGGTACTGGGGGCACCGGCTTCATTACATGGTAACATGAATTTTAGAGCCAGGCTGCCACTGATGGGGTCTGGGGACCCCATTATCTTAAAGTGAAGTGAATGTTGAAGACAGCCCTGCCAACTTGTAACTATTTTATTCGTTGTAATTATATTCTTTTATGTCTTACGCATAGAAAACGCCCAAGTCCGGCTTTACTAAACTGATTAGTATTTAGTACACACTACATGCATACCTATTATATACTCGTACTTAAAACTATACTTTATGGTTATGTTACATATGTATATAATATATGCACAAAGGGCAGTGCAGCAATGAACGAGTAAATAAATAAATAAATCTTTATTGGCCAAAACAAAATATGCATACCTAATTACAAAAATACGATAGTGTTCCAAAAGGCGGACTCATTGCTGACGTAATATCTTACAGCCAACCGAGAAAAGAAATAGATAACTTACATAATACATATAAATAATAATAAAGTAAATAAATATAATAGATAGATACAGATTTAAATGTAAATATATAGAAAGATATAGCTAGATATATACAGACATAAATAAATTCTAAAAGATAATAAGATAAATAGAAAAAATAATGAGCTTTCAATAAAAATAAATATAAAGAGTACTATAATAGTAAAAAATAACTACCTAATCATGATAGTAGCAAACGGGAATCCACCTCTGATGCCAGACCTTCGAATCGAACCAATTAACATGTTGGTACATTATTACCAAACCTGATTAACAATAATTAGTATACATACCATTTGTATCTATTATACATTTTCTTCATAGAGTAAACCTCATTGAACCGATCAATGATGTAAAATATACTAATCCAATGTTTAGTATATTTTATACTGTGGTCTGTTGTGTGCGTTGAAGGGTATGGACGCTCTCGGATTGTTCTCTTATTTCTTCACAATGCTTTATTATCAATATTGTATCTCATTAGGTTTCCTTATCTCGTGTTCTTAAAGGTATTGTTTCAAAGGTTTAATTAGCTTCTTACTATGTCTAATTATAGTGGCTATACCTGAAGATTATGTGACAACAATAATGTGTATTAGTATAATAACGCCAGTCTAGATCTTCCCACGATTTATTTCTAGTTTTAGTATGACGCTCAAAGTATAAGGTGGGATATATAAGTATAAGTAATAACAATAACAGTACTGATGACTACCTAGATGTTAATTAATTATTGATCAGCAAACATATACCTATAAACGAAAGTGCTAATACAAAATTATTCATCTTCATATTATACTATAATTACGGTGCCAAGTTTGGTGCCAACTGAGCTTTGAGCCCTCTTTTAACCCAAAGTGTACCAAAATATCAGTATTTGATAAACTAGTTCTTTCCTTCATATTTTTGTGTACCTACTTCGATTCCGCATCAACAAGGGAGAAGAAAGACGGTATATACGAACTTTTTAAGTTATATCTGATCAAATCGTACTTATCCATTACTAAATGCAATGCATGTCTCCTATTATAGTGACCAGAAATGTGATGTAAATGTGCAAGTCTATTGTGTTTTAGTTAACAGATGATTTGCAACACTAAGGATTCAGTACATAACTACATACTTACTCAACTCAAATACAATATTGTAGGTATAGGTATAATGTGCTACATATTATATTCACCTATTTATTCCACTTTACAGTCACCGCGTACAAGATCACGGCCGTCCATTCACACGTAGGTACGCTAACATCGGCGGTAGAAATACCTATGTCCACATTTCAATACACGCTTTATCAAAGTCATAAATATACTATTAAGAAGATTATAAGTATATTTGGAAGAATGTCGGTGGTGGTCGATAGCCTGGTTGGTAACGCGCTCGACCGTCAATCCGGCGGGCGCGGGTTCAAACCCCGATACCGACTTACTCCACTTCGCAACACAATCTTTTCAAGGTTTCTGTGAAGTTTACAAAGATGTATTTGGGCTTATTTCAACAAACCCAGATTCATTTAAAAAATAATAATAATATGGTAAGATTAAGTAAGATGTAGCAAACTATACACGAAATACGTAGTTTGTTTCTCAATATGACCGTCTTAGGAGATTACGGGCAAAAAGAATAATAGTGTGTCGTATAGTTTTCTCCTAGCATACAAATTATTAGTTTATTGATGTTTGGACCTTTCGCCAATGTCACGCCCTGAAATTATTTCCTACCTATAATCCTTCTACCTCACCCACATGAACAGACATAGATAGCAATATCATATGCCTACATACATACATCTGATCAGTGGTAAATGAATTGGAATCAAACACGCATTTACATTTTGATAATTTATTCAAAAACTTGCACAGTTCATTCACCTTTCAAATTTAGCGGCATTATATAGGTACCTATCTATAGTAGAAACATTATATTTCATAGCAGTAGCTACCTAGTTGGTAGTGGGTCTGGGTATAGATCAGATCACACTAAATAATAATAAAACTCATGAAGATTGCCATTTTAATGCAAGTGTTGGTATTCCATCAAAATATATTTATTTTCCAAATTATTTTCACTTCGCACAAAATGTCCAGGAAATCAGTCCACATATCTTATAAATTTAAGTTACAATAATCAGATACACATCAGGCTCGAAGCTACCTAAGAACACGATTCTCATCGAGTTACCTTTTGGATAAAATTATAGGTATAATAGTGTCTAATCTGATAATAAGAAATGTTTGCCCCGGCTTCCCTTCTTCTGAAATCCATCCTTCGCCACAGACACACATGTACCTATCTACTATAATTTATTAGAAACAAGCAATATAGATATATGAATATGATTTAATATGCCAAATCATATCATAGTAGATATAGGTACATTTCATGTATAAACCCCACCCCACCCCATCAATAAGGGGCGAAATTTCAATTCTGTTAAAGCAACCATATTACTACACTCTAATTAAGCGTTTATTAGAACTTATGTTAAATTTCCGCGAATATCTATGTCTGCTTATCCTAATTAACATTAACTTTGAGGCATACCGCGAGTAGGTACAGACATTTAGACTTGATTACAATTTCAGTCGTTTTCGTTGCATAACTAAGGTATTGTCCACCATACTTTTAATCATACTTCTGGTAACCAGATATATAATATTATTTTACTTCCAAATCAACTCCAATATTCTCTGAAGATATATTGATACTAGAAATCATTTGATTATTATAATATTTTTCATTTCATGATAGGTACAAAGGTATAATGTTAAAAAAAGTCATTGCACTGTCTAGTGATTGCATACTTATCTACTAGCGTAATAATAGTTAGGCAATTGTGCCATAGACAAAACGCCATCGCCATCTTAGAATAATCAAAGAAATCTATATCCGGTTTGTGTCAGTGCATGTAAAAAGAAACTTAAGATATTCGCCGCATTTTTATCAAAATACATCGCCAACGACAGAGTGAACAATATCACAATAATAACATTTATAGATAGAACTGTTGTATTGCACTGTGCACATAGGTATACCTATACAAAGGCCACTTTTGTTACTCTTTTCGTTTTTTTCCTTCTTTTCGCTTCGGAAGGCACGATTATTATTCTGCATCGAAAAATGGACTGATTCGACCACCAAATTCAATAAATGAACGAATTATCTGCAATATAAAATAGATAATGGATAGGTACGAAGATTATTTTAATACAATGTGCATGAGTCTTGTATTTTTTCAACAATATCTTATCTAAAGATCCAAATACTTAATATAATTATGACTTCTTCTTGTATTTCTTTTAGATTGAAATCATCTAAAGAGAAGATTGTGATTCATTTCTAATCTATCTACGTCTCGTTATCTTTTTTTAACTTTTACAATCTAATAATTCCTAAATGTAATTAATTGATCAATCGATATGATAATGTTTGGGATTGGTCGTGATGGTTTCAAATATCACAAAGTTCGTTAATTGAATTAATTATATAATCTACACCTACTTGTGTATGAGTACTACTTTTTTAAATAAAAAAATAAACGTAGGTATGTATTATTAATTCCATCCGTCTTGGCCACCGTTCCGACGTTACCTGCAAGTGGAGTTTGAGATTGTATTGTTGGTAGCCCTGATTGTCGAATCTTGTCATAAGAGCTGTCAAAGGTTCGCAATATTCTCACATTGTATATTTTACAAGTAACCTACAATGCCGAAAGTATTACAGAAAAATATTGCGCTAGAAAAATCATTTTAAATAAAATACAGTTTTGCGAGTTGGAAAAAGAAGAAAATACTCCAATAATCCCTTCAAGCCGCCATCACAAGTTAGAAAAACAATGTTGCCAGTTTATTCTAACAATTCGAAAATTGGCAAATTGTTTTAAACAACAGTTCTGAAATATAATTGAAAAAATTTAACCATATCGTATTAGTATCACAATAAGCAACACTAAACCAAGTTTGCACCAGGGGACTTCTAACAGGGAATTGTCTGAACATCAGATCAACATGAATAATAATTTAAAACTACCAGAGAACCCAAGTGTTTTTGTTAAAGGTTTCTTATTATTATTAGACGACATCATTAGGTCTATCATCGGCAAATAAATCATTAGTATAGAAATCAAATATTTAACAAGTAGATAATGGATGCTGTGTAATATAAATCGTTTCGATAAACTGCTCATCCATGTATTTCAATTTGCAACGGAAAGTATTTAGAGATCATAATATCTACTTGTATTATACTCGTATAGTTACGTATCTCTCTCGTTGGTGTCACGGTATTTAACTACGGACGGTATCGTTTCGTTCCATGTGAAAGTTCTCTCTTAGAATCTCCGTAGACAGAAGCGTAGCGTGGAAGGGGACGAGGGCGGTTCGCTCCAGGCGGCACTTTTTAGGGGGACGGAATTTTTTGGGCAAAATTTCAAAAAATCTATTAATCTAAGCTTGTTTTATTAAAAACTTGAAAAATTTCGCCTGCGGCGCTATTTCATCTATTGGTTGATGTGATATCCATACCAAAATTTTTGTTGTCCCACTGCAGCTTCGAACTTCTTCAGAATTCCTGCGAATCTTCAAGCGTTTTGAATGTAAATGTTTAAGTAAGGGGGCTATATGGGTTTGGCTTCCGCCCCGGGCAGCAGAAAGCCACGCTACACCACTGCCCGTAGAGTAAGTAGTATATACCCCTCGCCATCATAATAATACAACATAACTATGTAATAGAATTCTTTAAAAATAATAATATTATCATAGAAACACTACAAGTAACTCAGTGGAGCGTTCAATTAATACTGCAGCCATTGTTTACTCTATAAATTAGGACAGTTATACACAGGCATACCTATCTATCTAATTATTGTTTATTACGATTCATCATAAAATGTAGCAAAGTATAAAATTAATTATTTTGTAAGATATATGTAAGTATAGTATCAGTGTTATCCTATTGCTAACTGAAGCATATATACGAGTATATTAGGTATACATTGAGGGTAAACCCACCTCCACCCCTGGATGTTTCCATATAGTCGCCATCCCGATATATGCAGGTAGTGAGCCATGGCAAAGCTTTTTGACGCCCGCCTCAAAATATTTTCCCGCCATCTCTTTCTTCCAGTTCAGGTCATCTTGTTTCACCCCTTCGTTGGTTGAAAATGTTTTACCACCTATGTGAGTCATCAGAAAAGAAAGATGCAGGACCAGACAGAGTATAGCGCTGCATTAATCGTGGTTTCCTGCAGCAGATATTCGATCGAGATGATCCCTTTTCCGTTCCAAAACATAGTGGCAATGATTTTTTGAACGAAATTGGGATTTGAGACTCGAAATCGAAATTAAGGCTCGATAAACAATCATTCTGACTTCATTAAACACACGAGACCTTTTAAACACGTTCGTTCGATTCATAGCACCTTATCAATAAGCAGTTTTGATCCGTAAAAAGAAAATCAGCCAATGTTTTTCAAAGAAACCGGATGTCAGGACGCACTACGTATACTTGGTGGGATTTTTAGTCGACATGTCTCACGAAAACAAACACTATAAGTTGAGTTTTCGTGCTACAAAGGTGCTCCTGTGCTCGTTGTGTTCAGAAAAGTCCCCGCTACCACATGGTATTGCCAAACTTAGGAAAAAATGACCATACAGTCCGAGAGGGCAACAGTACTCTTATTTTGTGGACGTCCCTAGTATATCAAGATGTTATTTTTATTATAATAAATCAATTAAAAGATTGGTCGGTGGATGTGTCTGCATCATATATACATTATTATGTGCCATTAGATCCATTAGCTCACATCAATCTTCAATATAAACGTGACTTAAAAAGTAAGCAGAGAAAGTGTAGATAGTATGTAAACTTTAATCACAGGAATAATATTACTATCTTATCACTTACCCTACAAATAATAACAATAATCTTATAGCCCTGTGATGTACTAGTAGGTAGGTATATGTCATTATAATATTTATGAATAAATTAATGATATTAATAGACTCTGTGATTGAAGTAGGTGACTAGGTATGATATAATAATAGTCATGAGATTCGAACGACAATCTTTGCTTTCACACATGTGATTAGTAAAAATATGCACATAGGCTAGTAGTTACCTATGTATAATATTATCGCACCCGCTCCTTACAATTTATTGTGGTTTTATTATTTTGAAATTCAAATAAGATTGCAGGCATGAATTTGCCAACACACTTCTTTGTATTATCAGCCAGAAGAGTCTACATATTATCATTCATGATTGACGTATAAACTCGTCAGCCTAATACTGGGAAAAATTCACCTATCCAGATATCACGGATTAGGCTCAGATGCGCGGGGCTTAAAATACAAGCAATGTGCCTGAAATATCAGTATTAATAAAGCGTTTTACAATATTGCAAGTAATTATATTAATAATTCAATAATTCAAATGAAATTATAGAAATGTTTTCGTTTTCTATGTTTATTATTATTGGATTCAATGGGCTCTTTGTATGTCACATTGCTACAGGAACTGTAAATGAAATTATAAAAAGAATTTCAATGAAACAAATCATTCACCGTGTAATTAAAATATTGAGTAAGTATTGAAAGTAAGGATATTGATTGTTACCAAACTTTTAATTACTTCGAGAGTAACATACACGGTGTAACACAACCGGTGGATCAACCGAAGCAGGATGATAGAGGACCTCAATACCTATCGATTTAACCCTCATGTATGTTCAGCGATTTTTTGTAGTTTTCGAGTTATTAATTTTTTTCGTATTTTTTTGCCAAACCCCGACTTGCAAGACGTTATTGGTTACAGAGACGCCAATTATTAAGATATATCCTTGATTTTTTTTTCTAGAATAAGTGAATAGTGTACCTTGCAGATACAAAAACAATTACGGGCCTATCTGATACCATGATGCTATAAAAAAATGTTGAATCTCAAAATTAGTCACAATTTAAAATTTTAATAAATGTTTGAGGACGATTTAAAAGAAATAATCCCAGAATAAAAATTTTATTTTATACTTTCAAAAACTTGACAATTTTATAAACTATCTACTCTAAAAATTTTATTGAGCTATCTTTACGAAATCATACCTAAAAATTGTTCCAAAGGAAGAAGGGCGGTAACTCACGAGAAGTAATTTTGATGAATCTCCATACTAAATGTATGAGAAGAAAATTTCCCAAAAAAAATTATAAATTTATACCTACTATTTTCATTCTCGCATTAAATTTCGACTACTAGATTGAAAAATCGAGTATGAAAGCAGTAGGTATAAATTTATGATTTTTTTGGGAAATTTTCTTCTCATACATTTAGTATGGAGATTCATAAAAACTACTTTTCGTGAGTTACCGCCCTTCTTCCTTTGGAACAATTTTTATGTATGATTTCGTAAAGATAGCTCAATAAAATTTTTAGAGTAGATAGTTTATAAAATTGTCAAGTTTTTGAAAGTACGAGTATAAAATAAAAATTTTATTCTGTGATTATTTCTTTTAAATCGTCCTCAAACATTTATTAAAATTTTAAATTGTGACTAATTTTGAGATTCAACATTTTTTTATAGCATCATGGTATCAGATAGGCCCGTAATTGTTTTTGTATCTGCAAGGTACACTATTCACTTATTCTAGAAAAAAAAATCAAGGATATATCTTAATAATTGGCGTCTCTGTGACCAATAACGTCTTGCAAGTCGGGGTTTGGCAAAAAAATACGAAAAAAATTAATAACTCGAAAACTACAAAAAATCGCTGAACATACATGGGGGTTAAATCGATAGGTATTGATTGAGGTCCTCTATCATCCTGCTTCGGTTGATCCACCGGTTGTGTTACACCGTGTATAAGGTTAAAATAAAATAAAAAACATTAATCACCTTTCAGTTATATTGAAAACCAATTCAAGTATAAAAAATTAAATTAAATATAATGTAAAAACTCTATCTATAGATTTCCTTCCGAAATTCTTTTAAATATAGGTGGGTGTGCATCTATATATATAAAGTAAAGTCTGATTTTTGTAAGTGTTCACATAACTCCCGCATTTTACGATGGATTGCTGTTCTAACGTCTCCGGTTTTTGGAAAAAAGCTTTTCCTAGGAGATGCCATGATGAAGAGGGGATCCAAGGGTTGTGTTAGGTCGAGTGTGGTATCGTATGAAAGGGTGTTGGAAAAGAAATTCAGATCTTAAGTCACATTTGGTCTAGCTCAAGCCCATAAAGTATGCCGGGTTGGTTGGTTAAATTTTACGTTGCGAAGCACGGGTAACTCAGCTAGTATTGGATAAGAGAGACTTGTTGTAAAACTGAAAAATTAATTAATGTTATTGCAAATTATATCGACGACTATTGGTTTGAAAAGGTAAGCAATCAATCTTCACGAGAGAGATGATTCTCTCTTTTGTAATAACATTTTGAATAATGTTTTTTGCCATTTATAAAAAGCAATCAGATCCTAAGTATGTAATGTAGGTCATACATAATATAATTATAATATCTGCTATAGTATTATCTAATGTAGGACACGATGCAATAAGTATCTAATCATTAATTATGAAATTCGTGAAAGATTTTTTACATAACCAAGCAACCTTTTTTTACACTTTTTTCGCAACTTGTTAGAAGGTAATAAGGTATCTACATTATGTGAGGTAGGTGATTAATGGTGTAAATTTACAACTAGAATGTTGCACTCTCTCAATGTAACACAGTGGTTCCAGAAAAACTTTTTTTTGGAACTGGAGAAAACTGGAACCTTTCTTTCAAGATGCTCCCTAAGATCAAATGTGAATAACACCCAGTCTGATAAAAGCCATCTTCCTGTGGCAATATCATATTTATTATTTATGAACATTACACACAATACAGATCCTGCACTACGAGTCGACTAGATAATAGATATTGAGTTCGAGTCGCGTAGAGAGGATTCGCGTAGCAGGGAAGCCGGGGCTAACATTTTTATTGCATTGTGTCAGATTAGACATTATTACATAGGAACCTTTTTTATCAATTAGGCAGTTCACCCAACTGGGTGATTTGTAAAGCGTGTACAAATAAAAAGAAGAAAAGGAAGGAGGAATAATAATTTATCATCGATGTATCGACGCGCCTGGTAAGTTGGTACCTGGTCGGTACATAGGATTCCGCGACAAAATGTCCACGAACATTTTGGTCCAACGACAAAATAAGTATTGACGGCGACCTTATCGTTATACTAGAGCTAGCCTGTACCTACTGCCTAGTGCCTATAACCGATTATAAAAAGACATCTAATAATTTCTGTAAAATAATAAAATGTAAGTACTTTAGACTTTTAGAGTATGCATATTGACATTTCAAAAATTTCTAAAAACGGGAGACCTTAGATCTCGACAACCGTTACTAAATATGCTATGGAAAAAATAGAGTAGATACGTTGAACCTTTATCTAAGAAAAACCGTAAAAGATTTTTTATATCTTCTATAGACGTCACAAAAAAATGTGAAAACACCTCTGATCATTTTTCCGAAAGACGGAAACTCGTTTTCCAAAAGTCGCGGAGAATTGTTTTTTTGTGTTGAAAATATGCATTAAAATCTAGGGAATAACCGTGAAAATTAATTTTGACCGAAGTGAAATTAACCCCGAAAAATGGAAAAAACGCTTTTTTTACCATTTTATCATGCGATTGTTCATGGGAAATTACCATGACGTCATAGTTGGGTCAGGAGCTTTAAGTATTATGGTTAATTTTATGTAGATGTGTATTGTGTAGGTACCTACTGCCTATAGACAGGTTATTTTATGATAATTATGTATTATTTTGTAAGATAGGCCTATGTCTGCTCGTTGGTATTCATAGGCAAGTATATTATTATTATTATAAGATGAGTTCAATAAACTTATCGTTATGTAACGTTAATATATCGCTACCTTGACTTGACCAATAATATATGTCGATTACATACCATGTCTACATCTTTTATGTAAATTTTAATAACTGCTTATGATAATTAAATACATTTTAGGTAAGTATACCTACATACGTATAATACGTAATATGTATTATCTTTGATTTACAAATTTTATTCTTGTAAAGCATTGGATTTTTTTCTACATTCCGTAGTATACTCGTATACAATTTAGTATTCCCACAACAGTGTAGAAGAATTAAGGATGAACATTGTCGGGCTTAAAAATACCGTGTTAAAATGTCGTGTTAAAAATACCACCCTCTCCCTTCGGCAGTTAGAAATGCAACGGAATAAAGATATTATTATTATTATAAAAAAAATATACCTATTCCAATCTCTAGGGGGGCGGTTGCCCCCCCCCTGCCGTCGCTTATGTGTATATTATCTTTAAAATAAAATAGGTATATAGAATACAATAATAATTATAGGTATTTTTCGTAAAAATGCACCAAGAAGTAGCGCCGCAGGCATTTTTGTTTTTTTTAATGGGCTAAGTGATGAATCTTGTTGTAGGTAAGAAAAATACTTGGTTATGTTGTATCAGGGAAACGGCCGCCTAAGTAGCGCTGCAGGCTACATTTTTGTCATAAAACATAAAACGTATAAAAATGGGTAGTGATAGTGATCTAGTTCCCTTTTGTAAAATAGAAAAGGACTAGTGTACAGAATACATAACACACAGTGTGATTCTGTTCCGAGGATTTCCGACAATGCTCGATATAATACGGATGCTAGTTTCGGTTTGGCCGAATATTCGGCCACTTTTTGGCCGAAACCGAAACTGGGGCCGAAACTGGCAATTTTGGTCGAAACTGGCCGTAACCGAAACCGAAACCGAATATTCGGTCGGTCTCTAACTAAAACGTTAGGTAGGTATATGTATTTTGAATGTGAGTATGTGACAACGATCAAAAACATCAATTTCTTGATAAATATTTGTACACAATTAAATACTACCCATCTCCCATAAGTACCGAGTTATAATTTGATGTAATATATATGTAAGTATATTTATTTAATTCCAATCATATTATGTACCTCCTACTTATAGGTACAGTACTGAGTATATGTACTTACAATTGAATTAAAACGAATGGTGAAAGCCATTACTGGATTTAATGAGACGTTATTCTTTATAATCATCAATAGGAAAGGAATAGGAATGGGATCAGTGCGAAGTGTAATCTGTATTGGATAAATTACCTATTAGGTGGATGTAATAATGTAATGTTATACCAACCTACATATCCCATATTTCAATAGATATAGGTCCGATTCTGCAATTTTTGCTAACTCTGCAGTTTTACTTTATAAATTCTGTAACTGATGGAGAATAAGTGCGTTCTACGTTAAGGCCCTAGGTATATGCTGTCAGGGGGCTTCGGCGCCCCGAATTTTACTCAGCCAATACTGAGGGAATCTTCTTGAAACTGAAAACAGTGATAGATGAAAGTATGGACTACAGATCGGCTGTTCTAGAATTACAGAATTTGGAAATTCCTTGAATAAAAAAATATTTCTAAAGTACCCCTAAAATTTACGGGATCTGAAGACCAGTTTTTCAGATATAAAAGTATAATTTAGCCAAAATACTGATAATAATAATCTTAACAAATGGGCTGTTTTAGATTTTAAAATTTCTTCCCAGGTTTCTTTTAAAAAGGTATAACTCACTTTGTCGCTTACGTTATTCTTATTGAGCGCTAACATTCTTATACAAAATTTGAAAAAGTTGATGTAAAAATAGAAGGATTTTTGATCAGTGCATATAAGCCCTTAATTTTAGAATGAAATAAGCACGATCTTATTTTAATTAGTAAACTCATAATTAGTTACAGAATTAGACCTGATATTAGTGTTATCTTATAATGCAATAAAACAGGTGTTTAATATCATTATACGCAAGTCGTAGGTATTAGACGCCAAATATTATCTATAAACTTATAGGCACTAGGTAGGTAGGTGCATTTGATAATAATTATGTATTTATTTATGATTTTTATCAAGTACTTATTATAAGTGTGACAAATCCACGTGGCGTGTCACATTTTTTCAATATTCAAGCACCTGATTTAATCAAATCTGATGTTATTACATCAATTACCCAATAGATGAAATGTACATAAGGTGTGGTTCTGTGAATATGCCTCTCTGTCCATCTTACATACTCGTAGATACCAACATTATTTCCACAGAACAACACATTTTCATTTGCATAGGTACGTAGGTGTATACAACTAGGTAGGTACATGGGCGTCGACACCAGCCTCCAAAAATTTTAAAAATTTATTCATCATAAAAACGCGTAAATAGCGCCGCAGGCGATTGTTATTTTGAGACAGTGAAGTAGGTCGCGATTTTGTATAAAAAGTGTACCAAGAAATAGCACCGCAGGCGAAATTTTTAAAGAAAAATTGACGCAGTGATGAACCTGGTGTCTTTTCTAATAGTGGGAATCCATACGGTTACAATGCAATAAGAAGAGACCATGTAAGTAGCGCCGCGGGCGAATCTTTTGTCAAAAAAGTCGGGACAGTAAAAATCTAGTTTATTTTTCGTGAAACGTACCATACCTAGTTATGTATATAGGTATTCATTAGATAAAGAATACACGTAACGTAACACAAGTGTTGGCATAGGTAAATTAGCGCTGCAGCCTGTGTTTTTACGAAACATTTGCATTTTTATTATTTCTTATACTTTATTTTAAAAAAATGATATGATGAGAAAACGATGTGATTTTTTGATGTTTCATAATTTTGTATTACCTATTCAAATCTCGTCGTCAGGGGGAGCATATGCCCCCCCCCCCCCCCCGACGACGATATGAATATATGTACACATTCTAATTTCATACCTTGACTTGCATAGATTTCCAGGCAGGTGTTAAGAACTCATCTCAATACTTCTCTATATTTATAAAAAAAACAAGTTTTGTACCCAAGACATTGTCAATGTCTTAGTAAATGGCTTCAAGTTCATGTTAGTTTCGTTGGTTAGAACACAGATTTTCCAAACCAGATATGTACAGGCAGTGGCGGATCCAGGATTTCATTTTGGGGGGGGGCTGAAGATTAAAAATGGAATCCTGCCGTAATCAACTGATGACCTTTCTTTTTTTTGGCGTCGTCTAAAATTTGTTGACCTTGACGCCTAAAAATTTGTCGAGCGGGGGGGGGGGGTGAATTGCATTCAGTATACCAGATTTTCAGTTTAGTATTCAAAGCACTAGAAACGTCACTCAACGTTTTGGGGGGGGCTAAGGGGCTGAAATCCCTACATTTGTTCTATATATACTACTGTAATCCATGGTTTTGGGGGGGCTTCAGCCCCCTAGCCCCCCCCCCCTAAATCCGCTAGTGTGTACAGGGCTCATTTATGTATATTATATCTTGGCGCAGAGTAAAATAAAAAATAAGTTAGTCATTGTTACAATAGTTTTTTTTATTTTGTTTCAGGCTATGGAAGAGGCACTGGACGGCGAATCAGAGATGAACGATTGGTTTTGCAGAGACACAAAGTCAGGAGTAGTATTACACGACAGACTTATGACAGATGCTGCACTTGGAACATTACCCATCAAGACAGAACACTCATACAGCCTCAATTCAGATGGAGAGTCACCTGCTCAGTCACCAAGAGACATGCACTCCAGAGTGGATGGTAAGGAATAAACATAGAATGTAGTATCCTACTCAGGGCCCTCTTTTCCATTAGCCACGGCGGGCAATTGCCCAGGACCCCGCGATTCAAGGGGCCTCCAAGCTCCTGCTAGATCACCAATTGATAACGACAAAAAACTCAGCCCTAGATAGCTAACCTATGCATTTCTAAATCTTTCTTAAATTTTATCGCATTATGATATCACATCATTGCAAGAGCGTTTGCTAGCAAGAATGTCATATGGGGGATCAATAATTTGAGAGTAGGTAATATATTCTATCGTTACTCGTACTGTAAGACAATCCACACAAAAGTGGATTATATCTATGCCATTCGTTGATTAATGATTAGCATGTAACAATCCTCTGTATAATACCTAATAATTACCTACTCAGAATGAAGCGCAAATGATGGCATCTCTTCCATTTGTTTTGTTCACCAGCCAACTCAAATGGTACAATATAATAATTAGTATTACAACTAGGCATATATTATGTAACTTAGTGAATAACTAATGGATAGTTGACATTTAAAATGCATTTGAATAAACCACCAAATCATTGCAAAAACTTACCTATTCTTATGAAATTGTGAAAGTGTGCTAGCACACTGCAATGATATTATAATGAATATGTAAAACCTAATTGTGTATTGCATTTTCTTTCAAAGAAATTCAATTACTATTCTTCTCGTTGCCTGGATTAGTTAGTATTCTTATTGAAATTGTAAGCGCGATTAAACAAATAATATTACAGCATTTCTACTACATTTCTACATTTACATTTATATAAAGATAGGAAAAAATGCACAAATCTTTTTTTTTAAGACAACAAAGACCGGAATAAAGTTTTGAAAAGTAGATATTTCAAAAACGAGTTACGACTTTAGAGGGAATTTTCCTTAGGAAAAAATCGCCTTGCGATTCAGAAATCTGGAAAAAACTTCTCTGATTTATTGAGCTCTTTGAAATAATATACAAAACGTTATAAAAATATTAGTTTCATAAATAATATTTATGATATATATTATATGATAATGATACAATAACTTAAATAGATTACTACTACTACATAATTTAAACATGTTTACATACAAATTTACCTTCGGTAATGGTTACCTATAGGTTGCATAGTAAACAGCACATTCTTTTCAATTTCCTATTTGCGAATACATCAAACAAAATGCACATTCATGAATGGTTTTTAAAATAGAGGCATTTTTCGATGCCCCTGATGTATTTATTTTCTCGTATGTATTTTATAAGCATATCTATAACGTATGGCATTTCTTATCTTTGTTTTGTAGATGATGCGGGCTTTGTAACTATTGTCTTCATTCATTTTTAATGAATAATGATTCATTTCTGAATTGCCTAACAATATACACTGTACTAGATCTGTATGGTAATGGTCAAACTAGATCTGTATCAATATTACTGACATCAAATCAATTCATGTCCCTTAAATAAGACAGTCGATCAGTGACGGTAATAGTTTCTATTGCATGGAGGGAGCGCAGGCATCTATCTATCTGTCAATAAAAAAAATAACAAAAGTGCATTGGCCATGATTACTTTCTTGAAGAATTAATAAAATAAAATTAAGTAGCGCTGCAAGCGAATTATTTGTTACTTATATTTTTAAGATTCGTGACTTTTTACTACTTAACACCATTCAGAAATTTATTTTTTAATTTATAATCCGGCAGCCCACCAGAAGAGCATAAATTAAGGGAAAGCATCGATCGTCGTGACTCATGAATGGGATAAAATATATATATTTTTTTGTGAAAAATCAAATGAATTGGGATTTTCGATACTTCTCCAACTTTTTCAACTACATCAATCTCAATACATTTGGGTATAGATACCTACGTAATATCTAAAAATATACTCATTCAGGGCGCGTCATTTCAGTTCCAAACAAAAGCATGGTGGAGCTTGGCTCTCCCTGTGCCTGGCTGAACTGTCACTGCAGTCGACCCTTGAGGTTAAAACAATAAAGATATATTCTGGTTAGTAGTAGCAGCTCAGTTAGCACTATACTCTAATAAGTAGTTGCTTGGTAGGTAATGACTATAATGTACTACTTATATCCGTATTCCGTATCAAGACACGTGTTGCGTCTTGTATTCTGTATGACATTAAGCTCGCGACCCAACTATGACGTCACGGTCATTTCCCATTAAGGCATTACGGCATTAAGGTTCAAAATCGCGTGAACAATCGCATGATAAAATGGTATAAATAGCGTTTTTCCATTTTTTATTTCGCTTCAATCAAAAAACTTTTAGGTCATTCCCTAGATTTTGATGCAATTTGCCAATGCAAATAAACTTTCAGGAAACGTATTTTTGTCTTTCGGAAAAAAGATCAGAGGTGTTTTTCACTTTTTTTTGAGAAATCTATTCAAGATATAAAAATAATATTTTACGGTCATTACCTAGACCTAGATAAAGGTTCAGTGTATCTACTCTATTTTTTACAATACTAGGTAGTGATGGTTGTCGAGAATTAAGGTCTCCCATTTCTAGAATTTTTTAAAATGCCAGTAACCGTACACTATAGGTACTTATGTATAATAAACACTTTGTAGAAAAAATAAATTAATCGGTACATGCCTACCTACTACACGAAGGTTCCTGCTTAATAATCCATGCACTAGCGGATCCAGGGGGAGGGCTCCAAAACCATGAGTGACAGTACTTTATATACAACAAATATAGGGGTTTCAGCCCCTTAGCCCCCCCCCCCAAAACGTTGAGTGACAATACTTTTTACCATGTAACGACATTCAGCCCCCCCCCATAATTGAATCCTGGATCCGCCACTGAATCCATGGGGATTTTTGAAAATGTGTAGTTTTTAAATTATTATTTAAAGTGAAATAATACAATTTTCTTTGAGTTTTTCTCAGTATTTACATAAAATTTCTAGGAAAACGTTTTGAAATTCGGATTCAGCACAGGAAATGAAAGAAAAAGGGTCCTCGTGACATATTTTTTCTTGGATTTATATATTTGACTGATAATAGAATAGAAGCTATAGGTGCACTTGTGGGCGACATCAATTAGCCCATTAAGAAAGTCAGTAAACACTGCCTACAGTGCCTACATTGAATGTAGGTACCTAACAGGGGCGAAGCTACCTAAGAACACGATTCCCATCGAGTTACCTTTAGTTCAACATAATATTTATAATATTGTATAAATCTGACATAATACAATAAAAAATATTACCCCGGCTTCCCTTCTACATAAATCCACCCTTCGCCACTGGTACCTAATATTCATATGGGTTCATTATTGTAACCTTTGACCACCATGGTTACTTATTCACTATTTTAGGATGATGTAATTAAGTAGAGTATGTATGTAAATTAAAATTAAGAAGACAATAATGTTAAATGTAACCTTATTAACTTAATTTTTCTATTAACTTACGTAATAACCTCACATTCTCATACCTACCAATAATTTGTATTTCTATAAGTACCAGTGGAAAGGGTGGATTTCTGCAGAAGGGAAGCCGGGGCTAACATTTCTTATTGGATTACGTCAAATTAGACATTATTATACCTATCATTTTATCCAAAAGGTAACTCGATAGGAATCGTCTTCTTAGGTAGCTTCGAGCCTGATTAGTACTTACCTGATATATGGATGCATTTTACCTGTCCCTTGATCATGTAGGAGATACCTACCCTCCTACTCTACACAGTAACAAATATAATCTATATTCTACATGAAAAGAATGATTAGGATGCTTTACTTTCGAGATCACCATGCTTCAGCACAGCCGTCTAATTTTACTCATATATTAGACATGAAAATCTCTCTATGTTGATAATGATTTTTAACATATTTTACAATAATTCATAATATTCTTGTTGATATTTTCAGATATGGAAGATGAGTGTTTCCCTGCCATCCCCCTGCGTAACGCGTGGTCAGGTGGAGGTGGTGTGTGTACAAGACGTTCTCCACCCTCACCCGCCCCCGCCCGCGTCTCGCCCAGGGCCACAGTCAAGAGTGAACCCCTGTCCAGACCTGGCAGCCCATGCTCACAAGCCTCCTCGTGCCCTGATAGTCCGTCTCCTGCTCCTTCACCTGGCCCTGACTCACCGCAACACATGCATATGGTTGACTATGTTATTGATCACACTGTAAGTTATCATTCATTGTACATATTTATAGGTATATCACCAAACTAGACACTCCTTGCTTCCATCATATTCATCCAAATTGTTATATGTGCTCTCCAATACCTTGAACTCAAAGAATTTAAATGATATCTCATGCAAAGTTATTTGGTGACTGAAACATGGCCATAGGGCCACAAACCGCCCTCCCCCCCGAAATTCGTCAGCCAACCCACCATTTTATGCTGAGAGAAATGAGAAGACAGGAGAGAAATGAATCACATTATCACCACATCGTTTTTTCATCTTGTCATGTATTTTCAATAATTATTGTGAAATGAATTCCTGGCTACGGCCCTAGTCTGGCTGTGGCATGCACTAATGAATTATATTTTTTTAGACTGGAAACATTCATCTGCCACATGGTACTGTCAGACGAGGGACGCCACTTCTATTAGGAACTTCAGGAATCACAGCATTGCCTAAAATTAATATTAAATTGGAACCTAACACATCAGGTAATATAACCAACAGTTAATATTTATAAGTAAAGAGTTTATCTTTATATTTAATTAATACAATAAATTGTCTCTATACTCCAACCCAATTTGTAATTTTAATGTTTTAATTGAATACTTATTGAAATATTATATTTGAATATTGTCCATTTTATTACAGGATTTGGTTTGCCCCCTACGCCGCCATCATCCCTCTCCAGTGAAGATAGTGAAGGAGGACATTCTCCATCACCGCCCCCCGCACTGTCCACCCCCCCAGGCCCCCGCTCCCGCACCACACACATCTACACACCAACACACCATCAGAGACAACCAATACACACGCCACTCATCAGTTCACAACCAGTAAGTCTGCCATTGGAACTATGAGTCTTATTTCTTACTACTTGGTTGTAAGACGCCTTTAAGGCACGAAGTTATGTATTATCGCTCTTTAGTCAGAGTTCTAATTGCTCTGTAGAATTATGGTTGGTCGGTATACATTGTAGACGGCAATAAACCTGCTCTTTAACACTATAAATATTTGATTTTATTATTTTACTCATACTCCCGAAAAAAATCATTTGAGTCTGATGTGAAAGTCACTTGATTGGATATTATTTAATAATAATGTAAATAAATATTCGCAATAGTGTATTTGAGAGTATTAAGTATTCATATTGGATTGACCTATTATTACAGAAGGGATCAACGGGGACATTAGAATTAACAGATGAAGAGAAGCGCACACTTCTAGCAGAGGGTTACCCTGTCCCTACACGCCTGCCCCTCACCAAGACGGAAGAAAAGTCTTTGAAAAAGATCAGGCGTAAAATTAAAAACAAGGTCTGTATAGTTATAATACAAATAACAAAGATTTACGTACATTCTAAAAATGTTGATTACATATATTATAAAGAATGTATTTATTTCAGATATCAGCGCAAGAAAGCAGACGCAAGAAGAAAGAATATATGGATCAGTTAGAAAGAAAGGTAGAAATCTTAGCCGGGGAAAATTCAGATTATCGAAACAGAGTTGAGTCTTTAGAGCAGTCAAATGCCAATCTCCTCAACCAGTTGGCAATTCTTCAGGCTGCCATGTCGCGGGTTACAAGAAAGTAAGCCATAGCTACTAATGAAATATTATAATGTAATATTTTTCATTCATTATGTCCGTCAAAAGATCTTTTTCCAAGATTTCAGGTGCTGTGTTTTAGTTTTATAATAATATACACTTAAATAATTATAATACGGTATATATTTATATGTAGTCCTATATTTCATTTTAAATACTTTTAAATTACAGCTGTGTGTAATATAAAGAACATATGTTACGTAATTTATTAAACGTTATAAAGAGATTTTATTATCGGTGATTTAAATTAAGACGAACATAATCAATAATTTATTAATAAATTAATCTAACGTGCCAATAATTCAAAAACTTGA
The DNA here is from genome assembly GCA_963576895.1 of Ceraclea dissimilis. Taxonomy (NCBI): domain Eukaryota; kingdom Metazoa; phylum Arthropoda; class Insecta; order Trichoptera; family Leptoceridae; genus Ceraclea; species Ceraclea dissimilis. The sequence goes on from OY756360.1 coordinate 7,632,449, forward strand.
ATAGGGAAATTTAGAATTGGTAAATTGCTCAACACGGAGAGTTTTACAAGATTCAATGTTTTTATTTGTTTAGACAATATTGTGAAATTAACAATTGTATTGTATTTTGTACTGTAATATAATTCCTAAAATATTACCAACAAAATTTACTCAGAGAATTTTGTTACGTAGTAGAATTTGTAGTTGTTTGTAATATTTGTTGGTTATTCCTAGCAATGCATTTATGGTTTACAAGTACCTACATAATAATATGGAGCGATTATTATTAAGATATTATTTGCAATATACGTACATATTTCCATTTTAGCAATATTTATTTACTTTTATTTATTTCATTATATTTCTTACTAAGTTTTTTGAGATGAGATTGCCATGTTGCTATTTTTATATAATTATATCTAAAATATCTTTTGACCGAAAAGACTTATAAAAAATTATTCTTATATTCCTAATAAGTTAATAAGCATTTAAGCAGTGGCGTATTAAGACATCCCTGAGCCCTAGGCGACAACAGATTTTGGGGCCCCCACCCTAACGTAATCTCCCACGCAAACGTACTAGATAATGTAAGTGAATAGCGCCGCAGGAGAATTAGAGTATTATTGAAAATATGTTAGGTAATAATTATTACCTACCCACAATGTATATTATACGTTACATATTGTAAGAATTCTGACCTAATTTGGGGGACCTAAATCTCGGGGGCCCTATACAATTGCGTACTGCATAATCCGCTACTGTATTTAAGTAATTGCAGTACTTTCATAATAGATGAATATAATTGCATAATAAATATAATATTTGTAAGTAACACAAACTGTTCTTTCAATTACTTGATATTCTCTATTAAAGTAAAATAAAAGTACTATACTGTATTATTATCTGGTAAAATCTATTTCTCAATAATAAAACCTACTGCTGTAACAAGTTGACTTAGCAGTTCAAAAAGTATGCAATTATGCATTACGAAGAAGAGAATAATGAAACTTAGCAAGTTCTCGTGTCGCAGCCTCAAAAGTCTAATTAATATTTGACTTGTGAGTGGAGGTGAAATAGTTCATATTAATCCACTGTCTTCCGAATAAGAATAATTGAAGAAATTAATTATATTTTAAGTTGCGAAACATTCCAAATACTTTATTTGTATTAAGTAATACTGTAACAAAAATTTTATTTTATTTATTGCGAATTTAATCATTCTATAAATCATTTAAATAAAATCATGTATACGACACTATGTCCTCCTTTCTTATAAATAAATACAAATTTGGATATTAATTAATTGATATAAACTTCTTAAATTATGTTACTTTAGTACAAATGATATAATATTTTGATTTTAATAACTGTGTGCAGTTGCGGAGTATATTTATATATCTTTAAATTAATATTGATTCAAGTGCAATAAAACCTTTCTGTTACTTTACAGTCTAATACAGATGGTGGCTTTTTATTGTTTTGTTTGAGAAATAATTATCATTAATTCATTTAACCTTGAGCATTATTGCGACATACTTTAAATTTAAAACACCTGTGGAAACATTACTCCATGAACTATATCAAATCAATAACTTTGTTTGCTAACTACAGTATAAATAGTGACTTGTGTTTAAGATATTTCGGGGCATCAGTTCCCCGTGTAGATGAGTGACATAGTAGCATTTGCCCCAGTACATAGTGACATTACTAGCGTAAGTGCTACTCGGAAGTTCGGATGGACTCTGAAGTTGCACTATATTTTGAAGCAGACGTCACTGCCCATACATTCCTTACATTCTCTAAGATTTATTCTATTTATTAGGTAAAGTTGTCATTAGGTGATATTGCAAACAAATATATTTTAAACCACCATTCTATTATTTTAATTATTTTGCTTTAACTACTTATGATTGTGAAATAAAGAAATTCATTATCTATAGAAACAAAACACAGTGCAACTGTACAAATACGATCACTCAAGATCAAGATTATTTCCACACTCTGCCTATATTTGATGTTTATAAATTATTGCATATACCATATACCGTTTTGTATACATTTAATACAACCAACAGCCTATAAATGCAATACTGTTTAGATTATCTGGAAAACAGAAGTTGTAATTAAATATTGAATGCAGAGTCATTAATTATTCTCCATTTATAAATGTGTGTTAATATAACGTAAAATAAGTCGAGTATTAAAGACATAAGAGGGTAGTAATGTTCAACAACATTTATCAATATACCTACATGCATAATATGAACTTATTTCTAATGTGCTGAAATATTGTTTTAAAGCTCGCGACCCAACTATGACGTCACGGTAATTTCCCGCGCCATTAAGGTTCAGCGTTCAAGAAAGATAACTTCTCGATAATATATGATTCTTTTTAGACATGAACGTGCACCCTGAATTCTGGTTCTGGAGGAATCGTGATTCATAGGAACCCATATTTTCTGGAATGCGTAGGTGGCTTTATTATTGAAACTCCCCATTATCCCCATTAGCAAACAATAATAATATAGTACTATAATGGAATTAATTATAACTGTCGAACGCAGTAATAAAAATGTGACCGAGAAGGGACGACTACCTGCTTTATTCGCACTTACGACAGAGCCATAAGGTGCGAATAAAGCAGGTAGTCGTCCCGTCTCGGTCTAATTTTATGACTGCGTTCGCCAGTTATAAATAATTTTACAATAGTTAAGGTGACCAACCGTCCTCCTTTTGGAAGGACAGTCCTCCTTTTCTAGGTTCTGTCCTCCCTCCAAAAGTGTCCTCCTTTTTGTCCTCCTTTTCTACTTTTTAACATTTTAAACTAAATAGTCTGTAATTCAAACTAATAAATCTCAAAACCACACATTTTTTCATCATACCATGAATTCACTAGTACTATAGTATAAATTACATTAAAATGCGTTTGTTTCATAAAAAAAATTGCCTGCGGCGCTAATTACGTAGGTTTACCTATGTTTTTTATTTTTAACAAAAAATAAACTAGATTTTTATATTATATTACGGCCCTTTTTGGTACATTCTTATGTCTTATGACAAAAATTTCGCCTGCGGCGCTATTTACACATTTTTATGCTGTATCCATTTTTTTAATTTTATTGCCTCCCCCCGCCTAGTTCTGGCGGCGCCCACGATAGGCTGTACTTTAGGTATTTTTGTATTTTTTTGTCCTCCTTTTTATTTCTAAAAATATGGTCACCTTAACAATAGTGCAAATATTTTTGATGAATTTCAACAATTTGGATGTCATTAAATGAACATGTAAATAAAATGAAAACATTTTTTAATATTTATTCAAGAGTTTTATAAGAGTACATATTTTTGTATAATTATATATCAAATGACCCCACGGAAGAGAAATGTTTTTGTACTTAACACTTTAAAGTTAAGATATTATATTACTACTTGTTAATTAAATTAGTGCAGTGTGTTGAAATCAAAACGGAAAACATGGTAGCTTATATTATTCAATAAAAGAAAGACCAACCCCTTTTTTCCACAATTTATATATATATATGTATATATACAATTTAGAGACAGCTAACACTATACCTGAAATGCGCTCTTATACAAAAAATTAAACTCTAACTTATTTTATGAATTTCTTCCTATTTATTGTGTTCGTGTTATATAATTTCACATATATCAATGTTTGTTCTTATCATTGTTTATTGTTGTTGTATAAATTTATCCATGTATGTATATGAAATATTTATAACTAAAATAAAATTGGTTGTACTTATTACATTACTTTTGAGAGTTTATTTTATGTTATATTTTCTATTAGTGCGTACTGTGTAATATAGCTGTTGTTTTTATTAATCTTCCTTTTGTAAATAAGAGTGACTTGTTTTGTATATCAATGTTGCATGGATGAAAGTTAAAATGCTGAAAGGATGGTAGATAAACTGAGGTTTACAAATATAACATTTACAACTTCTTCACTATCCAAGTACTATACATATGCCTGATATGTTTCACCAAATTACTACAAAACTATCAGTTCAAGGAAATTAACATTACGATTATGCATTTGATTCCCGTCCTTTAATAATTTGATTTCAAGAATCTGTCACTCTGTGTAAGTTGTTCCAAGAAATAATAATAAATAATAAGATATTATTCAACTTCATGTTGTATTGTAGTAAGATTTCATTGGAATAAATTGATATTGTTTAGGGTTTATTATTAAAATGATTTGTTTAAATATGTTTTTGTGTTGCGTGATATTTTATTGTGTGTTGTGCAAATTCTAATGATATTATATCTCGAGTGACGAATTTATGGTTATTCCAAATCTAATTTGTACAAAATAGAAAATGAAATATTATGATAGAAATATTTTACATAAATAATATATGTTACTTATATCAAACGTTATGATAAATACAAAATGTATTACTATATCTATAAATTATTTGAGATATATTTTATTCTAACGATTTAATGGCGATTTATGATTAATTACTTTTATATGTAATACACTGGTGTAGTAGCAATCATAATATTGAGAGAGTTGTGTGTCATGATGATTATATCAGGACTTCCTATTCCTATGAGTGCAGTTGCAGTAGTAGAGTAATAGTGTGTTATGGTGCGGAGAAACATTGTCATGTTACACATTTGAGGTGATATTGTTGTATTATTATCTTGTTTAATTAATACAAGTGGATGAAGGATTGTAATATTCACATTTGTTACCTTGTGCTCTATTTATTATTATTGTGAATATACAATTGGTATTGTAAGGGAGCAAACAATAAATGTAAACAACAATTTATAGCACCTGCTGAAATAAAAGTCAGATTATTTGGATTTGTTTGTTTTATTTACAAGAAACCATTAATACTATAATCACAAAATATTGTATTGTAAATGTCAAAACAGATAAACAAACAAAACAGGTCGACAAGTGGACAAGTCTTATTCACTCAAAAGTTTGACACAACAAATATTATATCTGAACACAAATACATGATTTACTGTGGTCACAGGGAGAGTTCTCCACAATTGTGTGAGGTTTATATGCTGGTGACCTTATTCAGGAGATGCAACCCTTGTCCCCCGCCAACATAAATTCTGAATCTGCCACTGAATATGCCTAAATATATTTTCTAACTACTAACTAGGTAGGCACATAAAGGAAATGAAAGAAGAATACAACACAAGGAAATAAGCATTAATACAGAGATATTCTTAAGATATATACACATATAATAAATAAATAGTACACTCATTTCAGACTTGATTCAACATTAGATTTCCAATGATCCTTCCGGAAAGATGGAATGTCAATGACACTAGAGTGAGTCACTCACTATACATAAAATAATCTCACTTTAGACATTGTAATAAGAAGATTTCCATCATAGAACTTTGTCTCTATAACTACATTACCACTGAAACAAACCAATAATTTATTTATTAATTCACAATTATTCTGGCGTTCCAAATAAAACAATGTTAACATAGTAATATATAATACATCAAACAAACCCACTGAAAACAATTTAACACAAGCAAATGCATAAGCCAGAGGACTGTTTCATTGTGAAAATTTCCTGCATGAATATTGAGTGACAAGAAACTGTATCTGTCCTAAACAATTCATTTGGTAAACTATACACGGTGTAATAAATATACTTATGCATAATACCTTAAATTTAGGAATATTTCATATACAAATCGTAACCTTAGTAAATACATTATTTTAATACAAAAAACTGTCTCAATAACTCTAGTCTGATTTTACCAGCAATTACACAGTAGTATGTAATACTTACTTTAATACATTAGCTGGCATCATCTGAGACTCGGGAGCAGACTCTATAACTGACTGCCACGTGTTGGTGGAGTTGGGAATAACGAAACCAAATTCAAAGAACCATTCTTCTAAACATCTCCCTTTAAATAACACTTTCTGAAAATTAACAGAACTTGTTACAACAATGATTTATTTATTATACATAGTAATTCAAATCTATGGCATCCATTTAGGAGGCTCAAAATATAATAATCAATTGAATTCATCAAAATAATAGCTTATATACCTATGTATTTATTTTCACTTTTTGGTGACAAAATCAGAGGTACATACATAAACAAATAAATTCTTACTAGCCACATAACAAATAAATCTCTACTAAATGCAGTTGTATGCCAAAGGGTGGGCTTATTGCAAAAGCAATGTCTTACCGTCAACCCGAGAAAAGAAAACTTAAATATGTACATACTTAAATCAACCATAAAGTAAATAAATATGTATAGAGATACTATATGACATTACAAAAATAAATTAAAACATTTCCATGTTGTTCATTCTCGAAGAACGAACAACATGGAAATCTCTCGAAGAACGAACAACATGGAAATGGATTCATCACGCTGCGAAAGCCTACAAGATTATTTTATAAATTAAAATATTTGTTCACTAGGGTGAGCTTATTGCAATGCTGCGATCCCTGCCAGCTAACCTCAACTGATAACTACTATACATGAATATAAAAGTCATTGATGTCCTATAATAACTTGATTACTAACTCGAGTCCTTTTCTATGAATGTTGCGCGGTCCGACGCATTTGTTCCCATCTGACAGCTCCAGTTAGGCACAATGTATGGAATTTGACATTTGGAATTAGGCAAGTTCCATACAAATATTTTTTCGCTCGGCTTCAGATTTGCTGCTAAGAGCGTAGTCAAGTAATTAGTATAGTATAAATGTCGATGATAAAAGTACACTCCACCTCACCTGTTCTAATCTGAATTTTTCCATAGATTCAATAGAACTGAAATTCATTTCCCTGGAAACTACGCGACACTTGAGGATTTTCTTTGGTACTCTGGCTTCATGTTCAATATCAGGACATGACATATCTTCACTGTTCTGCCATAATATTTTACCTACAAAGTACAACATAATATAGTTTGATTAATAGGAATACCTCAAGAGATGAACACTTATCATTCATAAATTATACTGGTGCCTACCTGTGTCTGCATCACGTAAATTCATCCAATTACTGTAGAAGATATATTAATGTTAAGGAAATAAAATATCAAATAAATCAAGATGGACAAGTTACAACTAATATTGTCAACTACTGAACCTCAGTGATGTTGATATCCTGCGTTGGAAAAATAAATTCCTGCACAACTACTTAGAGATGTACATATATTCACACCAAAAAATGCGACCCCCTTTTTAACATACTCCATATACCATGAAAATGTTTGCTCAAATAGAATGCTGTGTTTGTATACACATAACATTCTGGCTACCCAATTATTAGGATAATATAGTCGTAGAAAAGTAATACCAGTTATCTATGCGCTGGAAAACTAATTAACACTGTAAATACCATTTAAATACACGAACATACAAGTAAACAGTGACCTAAATATGAAAATTCTGTTGATGTTGCTAAACAAATAACCTCAAAACTAATTTAAAAGGATACACCTGAAAGCCTTTCAATATTTCATCACTGCGATCACTCGTCATCGTCAGGATATAATATTATGAACACTAAACGATGCAGAATATGTTTAATTATACTGAAATGTGCGACTAATTTACTGCTAATACATCCAACGCTTTAAATCGCGCCAACCATATCCATGGCAACAAGAAAATGATGACAAATTTTGACATGACAATAATGAATAATGACATATCAAACCATAGAAATGTCGAATTTGAAAACCAAAGAAAAAGTCGTAGGTCAGAGAGAACGTAGAAAACGTTATGTGCGTTATGTCCCACACTTTCTAGTACCGGCGAAGTTGCTGCAAACTGCCCGCAAATTAAGCGCACCCGAAGTTAAGGTACACGGGCAATCAACATGGAGAAATTGTTATCTCTTTGGGAGTAACAAAACTTTATTAGGTAATTGATCATTTCTACAAATCAACTAATTCGGAAATGGTTCAGTATTCACCCAGAAATATTCAGTGGTTCAATGGTTCAGTATTCACCCAGAGAGAAGATTTTTTAAATTACTACCATCAGATTCGGACGTTGAAATAGCATCCACAGATGAGGAAATCATAACAAAATAAATTGTCCATCATGCTTCATTGCTTCCAGAAAATGAAAAACCAACACAATAGGTAACTAATAGCGGATCCAGGGGGGGCTAGGGGGCTGAAGCCCCCCCAAAACCATGAGTGACAGTACATTTTAAACAACTATTTTGCGAAGAATCGCATTATTACCACATCGTTTCTCATCATGTCATGAATTTTCTAAAACTACTATAGGTATTGTTTGGCAAAAAAATTCGCCTGCGGCGCTAATTAAATCTGTTGCATTTATCTTATCACTTAACCGATTCTTCTAAAAAAAATTAAAAAGCATTATTCGAACCCTCGTAAGTAATCTAAATTTGTACGTCGCTCATTTATAATTTCAAGTGGCCCTTCATCTAAAAAGTTTTCCCAGACCTGCTATAGAAAGCAAGTAGGTTCATTATTTCCCACATTTTCTTAAAAGAAAATCGTCTGCGGCGCTATTTTTTTATTCTTTTTATATTCATAGAAAATACCTCTGGATGACAAATAAATAAATAAAATAAATAAATAAATAAAAACTTTATTGCACATAAATATACACACAAAGGGCGGATTTATCGCCTATTGGCGATTTCTGCCAATCAACCCAATGACCCTCTTCAATTAATCTTTAAAAAACGCCTGCGGCGCTGTTCACATTTTTAATACCACAGGGTCTTTGCATATATGACGACTTTCAGCCTCCCCCAAAATTGAATCCTGGATCCGCCACTGCCCTTTTCTGTAAAATTGACTTTAGCTGTCCACTCTCTTTCGTATGGCAATGAGAAAACCACTCCTGTGTTTCCTCTAGTAACTTATAAATCACTAGCAGATCCAAGGGGGTCTAAGGGGCTGAAGCCCCCCCCCCCCCCAAAAACCATGAGTGACAGTATATTATACAACTAACTTCCGAAATATCGCCTTATTTCTACGTCGTTTTCTAGTCATTGCATGAATTTTCTGAAAATTACCATTAGTGCAGTAACGAGAGGAAATTTAATGGCATTTCCAGGAAAAATATATAGTAGTTTATTTCCCCTTCATCGTATTTGGGGGCGCTGAATTCGAATTTCAACATTGCCACCTCGTAAATGTGATGACTTCTGAGATATTCGAGAAAATCTCAGAAAAAAACGTTCCTTTTAGAGACTTTCGCTCATAACTCGAAAAGTATACATTTTAGAGAAAAGAATCTTGAGACAAGAATAAACTAGAGTAAATTTCCTACAAATCGCGATGATATTCCTTTTTTCTAAAATAAACTGCTTACGCGCTACTATGCGCTGAAATAGGCCATAAATTCCACTCTTTTTTTAAAAAATATTATCTCTTTTAATTTATTGCCTATAACTCAAAATATATAGACTTTTTTGGAAAAAAAAATGTTGTACTTACAAAAATAAAGACCACTATATTTTCTACAATTAATGCTACGAAAGTTTCTGAGAAAGACTATAACCTCTATTACGTTAGAAGTTCACTATAGTACATTAGAAGCAAATTCTTCATTATTTAAAATGGATATCTAACATTAAAAAAGAAATAAAAAAATCTACTAAACTTCATTGATGCTATAAATACGAATAAAAATAATGCTATAAATAAATACGAATAAATAAAGGCTGAATTTTTTATATTTTAATGTTTGCTACCCCTCAATAGCGATGGGTTGGTAGAAATTTGAGAATTCATTAGAAACACAAGCTCATTCTCCAGTTTTTTGTCCATAATGTTAAAATTAAAAACAATAGGGGAATTATACTTAGACAAAAATAAAGTATATTTTATTATCTATGAACTACCTTAATAACTTTTTTTAGTCAAATAGACAATTCAGCAGCCAGAGTCCGTTAAAAATTGTCCATATCTCGAAAATATTCTAAAATCTCGACTTATTTTGGTTTACCGCCTACAAATAAGAAACTAAACATTTTAAAGAAACAAAATGTAAAAATTCATTAAATTTTCTACAAATTATGTCTCTTGCGTTTTTTCGCTCAGGCGAACGGGTTCGGTGTTAAAACGCATCGAAATTTGGTATAGCGTGTCATATTAATTAAGCGTTGATAATACGAACTAAAACACCATATAACACCATAAAACGGACCCTCAGCCCTCCCGATCCCCCCAAAAATGATTCCTGGATCCACCACTGTTATTGATTAATTATTAGGCGAATTACTGGTTCTAGTGAGTACTTTTATTTATACAGGTATATTAATGAAACACACAACACATACTTTAATAACAAATAAATATTTTCATTTTAAAAAGTAATTAACATCTAAATAGCAGGTATAATCATTGTGTATATCACTAACGGTATAAATATTACTTACCTAAAGGTATACTAGTGGCGGGAGATTAAGAGCCTGTGTGAGACAGAGTAACTACACCCAAGTCCGTACAGGCAGTTATAGTAGTTTTAGTGAGCGCACAATGAACAAGAATGCACACAGATGCGTTCACCATTCAAGGCAAGTATATCAGTCCTTTCACAAACACTTTAAAAAAGGGTCTTTAAAACTCGCGCGACTAGTATACACAACTAATAGCTACTTTATGTACCTACAATGACACTAGCTATAGCACAATTATTCAGGGTAACCATTGCACACTCCGCACTAGATCTCACCCATATGCAACCATTCTCATAGCAATCCGGTCGCCGTTACCACACTTTGTGTGCGGTGGTAACGGCGACCAAATTTCGACCAGAATGGTAACATGGGACAATGCAATACACTACATTACATTCAATCATCAATGATGTCCCATTTGCATAGAGTCAGTAGATAAAGCAAGAGATGTTAGTACACTCCTTCTATTCGGATTCACTCCAAGGTTCTCCCAATTGATCCATGAGAGACGAGCAGTTAAATCTGTGAAAGTAAAAAATCAATAATTCAATAGAATGTGGTGAAAAAATAAGTAGGAACTTATATAGAAGTTTTTTCTTTGTGATTCCTATATATGTTTTTGGAAGTGCAGAATCCGAAAGGAATTTCAACTTTGTCATCTTGTAAGTAAACAGCAGGCGCGAAGCTACCTAAGAACACGTTTCCCATCGAGTTACCTTTTGGACAAAATTATAGGTATAATAGTGTCTAATTTGACGTAATCTAATAAGAAATGTCAGCCCCGGCTTCTCTTCTGCAGAAATCCACCCTTCGCCACTGGTAAACAGTAAAAATACATAATGCGTTCTGAGAAAAAAATCGCTGTAGACAGAAATGTCTTTAATCCGTCTGTCTTTCTGTCTTTCCCCTTGGATCGCAGGCCCATGGGCAAGTGTCCACTGTGGCTAATGGGAAAGAGGGGCCTGGTTGTAGAAATACATATGCGAGTACCTAATTGAAAATATCAAAAAATATCCCCTGGTAGCGGACGTTTAGTATTTAGTTTTTTTTATTATTATTTCTAAGCATATTTTATGTCCGGTACGGCCGAGGTATAGATATTCTTTTTCTAAATTAGGTTCATATTTGGCAGTGGCGTAGCATGGATTTCTGCCGCCCGGGGCGGACGTCAAATCCGCCGCCCCTTTAGTTAGGTATACTTTAATCAATTCTCGAAAAGTAGGAGCTATAAGAAGTGGGACAACTAGAATATTGATATTGGATGGCATAAAAAGAAAGAGAGAAAATAGCGCAAAATATTTTTGTGTGAGACAACCAAAATTGAGATATTAACATGGACCAAAAAAGTAGCGCCGCAGGCAAAATTTTATCGAGATTTTAATGAAACGCGCGTGATTTAATAGGTTTTAGATTTTTTTCTCAAAAAGTGCCTCCATCTAAAAAGTGCTTCCTGGGGCGGACCGATGAGTGTGTTACTTTGTGGAAAGCCAACAGTGTTTTATGTGAAGTGAATGTTGACTAAATTTCTGTATTTGATGCCAAATAGGTAGGTACTTAATGAGATGTAAATCTTGCAATAAGATTTCTATACATACCACTCGTATTCCAATGTGCTCTATCGGTTTTGATTTCTCCTCTGAGACACTTCTCTACGTAGGTTAAGGGGTCGTAATCTGTATCCAAGACCTGCAAAAACAGTGTAAAGTTACTCGTGATATGTGAGTTTTTTCTTGTTTCAAAAGATGATTAATTGTACTTAGGTATGCTTGCCTATTTTTGTCACAAATTAAAACAAATCGGAACGAGACAAAGCAATGAAAAAATAAATCTGAAACCTGCCGACGGTAAGTGAAGTGATGAGCCGTTACATACGAGTATGTCTGGAACTTACACATTTCAGTAAATAATTAGATACTCGTGCTAGGTACTAACATGGTACTAACCTCTCTGAGTAAAGCAATATAAGCGATGGCTAATCGTAATGTGTCTATTTTGCTGAGCCTCTTTTCATATGGAAAGGTTGGGACGTGAATTCTCAGTTCATCGAAGGCCGAGTTTATACTGCTAAAAACATTAAATAAACTTGTTACCTATATGTACCTACCTACAATATGAGAGGAAAATGTCAACAAGGATTTCAAATTTCCGACAAAAATATCGCCGCAAGTGCAATGTGCATTAGCATATATAGATGTGAAAATTTCATTGGAGTTTGTCAGCAAGATACTATTGACAATTTACTGACATATATGAGGTACAAGATAGAGCCATGAAATCATAACTTTATATAGCAATGGATAATATGACATTTGGATAATTTATTCCTACATATATAAATTATTACAATAATAAAACGATAGATATACCCATTAGGGGCGGACCTCAGCATGCGTTTTCTTTCTCTTATATTGGCTGCCGCTCTTTGCACTCTGTACGGAGCTCCTCCATAGTAATCACCTCCTGACAAGGAGTTGCTACTCCCAGCTTCATTATTCAGAGAATCTAAGGATATTAAAATACACAGAAATTAGTTACATAATATGTCCATCAATTATTGAATAACATATTATTATAATAATTAAAACAGCATAAACCAATTCGTCCACAGCATTTCTCTGCATGTTTATATTTGTGCGTTATGGTCCTGTAGCCAAGGGAATGTTGATGGCTTGTCCAGGAAAACAAATATAGCATTATTTTTCTCAAAAGTTATTTACGCTTTTGTACATGCTTTTCGAGTTATAAGCAAAAATATGTAAAAAGCGCATTTCTTTCTCAGTTATTCTCAAGTTTCTCAGAACATAGCGTCGACGAGATTTGAAGCCACGGCCACCCTTTACACCACCATATCTTTACTATAGTACGAGTATGGTAATATTAATACCTATTCCAATCAATTGAACCTAAATTGCTTAAGTTACAAATCATGAGATACATGGGCGTCGTCAGGGGGTTGGAATAGTTATATATTTTTTCATACTAAATGGTAAAACCTCACAAAAAATCACATTACTACCACATATTTTCATTTCGTATCATAAATTTTCTAAAGTATGAAAATCCATTTTATAAAAACACATTTTTGATAAGAACATATTATTGTGCAAAGTAAGTAGGTATTAGGCACATACATTTTCAAATGAAAAATCCACATCGCTACCTTATTCCCAATGTCTCACAAAAAATTTTCGCCTGCGGCGCTGATTCCGCGATTTTTATGCTATATCGTATTATTTTATCTTAATTTCTATTGCCCCCCTAGCTCCGAGACTAGATATTAGATATAGACAGGAAGATAGTAGGTATAAATTTTAAGCCAAATCAAGAAGAATAAGATTATAGATATTAAAAATTTACTAACACAGACCTGCATGCGCATGCAGTGGCCTACAGAGGGCTGGTAGAGGTCTAGCGTAGGCGCATGAAGGCAAAGCTCCTAACTCTTCAGCTGACAAATCATTTCCACATCCACGACCGTAGCTTCTGTGAAAATAAAAACAATATTTTTAAAAACGTACCTATAGGAAAAAACAGAAGATATAGACCATCACACACACACACATCTATATTTTTACATACATCCCTCCCTAGAATTCTTTTTTTTTTATGAATCTGGGCTTATTGAAATAAACCCAAATACACCTTTGTACACTTCACAGTAAGCTTGAAAAGCTTGTGTCGTGAAGTGGAGTAAGTCGGCATCGGTGATCGAACCCGCCCCCACTGGATTAACAGTCGAGCGCGTTACCAACCAGGCTACCGACCACCTCAAAATTCATCACTGAAATTCATTGATATTTCTCGAAATTCGAAATTCTTGGGCTGGACTCGAACACTGGATCTTGAGAATCTAGTCATAAAGAAGAAATAAATAGGTAGGCATATACAATCAATAGTTAAGGAATATAGATACGTACCCTAAAGGCGGTGAAGATGACGAATCGGGTAACGGAGCCCGATTATTGGACATTTTAAGATGAATTTTGATTAATTATATTTTATTGAAAAATCACTTTAAATAGATACCAAGTCCTAAGTACCTATAATCACAATAAATTCACAAAATCTTTTACAAGAGGAACACTAGTTTTATTCACACCCACACAATTTTTAAATATTTTAATTTATTATCTGTTGATTTCTTTGTAATTAACGTGAATTATTTCAAATATGTTTTCCTCAATTAAGAGGTCACTAGTGGATGACAGATTAGATTACAATAAAATAATCCCAGGTGATATCCGGTATTTATTAACCCCACAACCACAATGAGTGTATGTACCCACCATACTTACCTATACATACAGATATTTTTGCAACGAGGGGGTGTGGGTATCAAAATCCATAACTTTGGGAGGAGCTTCGCACACCCCAAATCCAAAATGTCCTATAAGACAATTAATTTCCCATGGTGTGGAACATTGCAAACTAGAAGTAGGGAAAACAAAAAAATGAAGAAAAGAAAGGAATATTTGACAACACCGTTACCTATCAATTTTGGATTATTTCTAATATGTAATTCATATTCTTGGTCAGAATCTACAAATTATGATTGATTGTTTCTCTGCATTCTTTGCAAATGAATTACTCAAATTAGATTACTTAGAGATAGAAAATTAGAGACACCCGCTTATACCAAGATCATCAGATTTTTTACTAAATGGGGGGCACTAGGAATGAACCTCAGATCGAAGTCACCAACTAGAGGACCCTAACAGTCGTAACGTACTTATTACAAAATATATTCTGTGCTATAGTATCTAAGACAATTTTTCGTAATTATTATGATCAGTGCCAATCTTGCCGCCCATGGAAGTCGCATCACATCACTCACCCTTTAAAAATGGCTTTACCTATTTTAAGACATGTTTTGATGAATTTTTCTCATAATGCCTATAATATGGGTGTTTCGCTTTTAAAAAATGGAAAAAATAGTATGGGTTCCTACAGCATTTTTTTTACTTATAGATTTATTAAACATATCACAGCGATTTTTTTTACGCAATTAAATTGTATAATTCACTTACGTCACTTTGAAATTGTGATAAATTTCTATGCAACAACCAATGGGATTTTACTCCCACGGGAAGTGATTTCACGAGGCGTGTCCTGACTCCAGACTGAGGGTGTTTGTGTATTTGACAGGTTTATATTGGGATGGAGTTTCCCTCCTCGAGCCATCATCTGCAGATCCTTTTTCCATTATAAATTTCTCCTCTCTATATACCTCTACGTTATTAGGTATAATTTATAACCATCAAGTATCTACAAAACATTATTTTTACAGATACTTAGCTTACTTAGCTATGTCTCACATATTATGCCAGAAGGTAGGCAAGTATATTATTTTATTTTGGTTTATTGTTTATTGTGTATCATCATCTGTAGAGACCCCAACTTGGATTCGTCATAAGTGTTACAAAATAGATTCATAGGTTTTTATGTCATTCAGTGTCATTCATGTCATAAATTATTATTAAATAAAATTAAAATAAATGACTATTTATAATTAGATAGTACAATTCATAATAATGTTTCCGGATGCCGTAGCGGATAATTTATTCCTATGTTAGGTCATGTAATTGTAATCATGTCATGTAATTAGCACACTCAATGAAATAATATAATTATAATATCATATAATAATACTTAACTGAAAACCTAATACCTACTTGTAGGTTGGTTGTGTTGGTACTAAATTGGCAACGAGGTCCAGAAACTCAATTCATGGGGGCATATTGTTTTATTTTATTAAATTTTTAACTCCATATAGGTAGGTACGTATAATTAATCTACCCATCTATACAATGACATATGGTATCTAATAACCCACCTGCTCAGCGCTCATATTCACCAATTAACCCCACAATAATATCTCTCATTTCGTTTATACAGGGTGATTGGCTCCGTTTGTCGGATATTTGGAGAGATAATAGAGGATGAAGAAATAACTTAAACGAAACGAAAAATTAACCAATCACCCTGTATATGAGTTTTAAAACGAGCCAACCAAGATCTGCCAGTTGACAGCCAAATAGAGGCGATGGGTACCAAAGGTGAGAGGACTAAAAAAAAAATCAATTATTCAATTAAAGTGGTCGTAAGTTCTGAAAAACTACATCCATGTTCTGTTCATAATAATACCTAACCTACCTAGGTATCTAGTATCTACAGAATTGTTTTCACGGTCGTTTCTAGGAGTAGGTACCTTGATATATGCAACCTCTTCATCAGAAAATATTTACAGCTGTAAGTTAATATGCGTTTATTTCACATGCATTATTTTCAGAAATTACACCTTTGCTTGCTATTTGTTTTGCAAAAATTCCTTTTGTCTCAACCATTAACACCTGACAATTGGTTTGTAATGTTTTTATATATTTACCATTAAGTACTTAACTCTATTTCTTCGAGATCACTGATAACGGTGGAAGCCAAACCCGGAGAGAAGAAGAGGGTACTAACTACCAATTTGTTTTGCCCAGAGAGCAGACGTGTATCAGTTTATCTATTCCTAACCTCTAAAACTAAAGCTATCTGTACATGGGCGTCGTCAGGCGTATCTTTACATAGCTTATGACAAAAAATTACGCTACTCACGCGGTAGCTTGCTTCTTAACAGTATCACCATATGGATCACCTACTATAGAAAGACATCAGGCTCATCACTTCACCTATTTTTCTTTTTAAAAATGCCTGCGGCGCTATTTACGCGTTTTTATGCTTTATCAAAAAAAATTTTTTTGCTCCTCCCTATCTCCGAGGCTGGCGACGCACATGTATCTGTACAAGGAGGGAGCGTTACCAAACCATCCTATTTATTAAATTTATAGTCTATCAAAAGCATCAAAACAACAGTTGTTTATATAGCAAACTTATAGCAAAAGCGATATCTTAGTCCACCTTTTGGCCACACTTACCATCGTCTTGTTTTTGTAACTATGTAGTAACTATGCATATTTTTCTTTGGCTAGTAAAGATTTATTTATTTATTCATTGATTCATTTGCCTACTTTCGTTAAAGAATTTTCACATGATATTATTTTTAATAGGAGTGGCGAATGTCAATGTATATAGTTTTAAATATTGTTATTATAGTGAAATAATCAGTGTTATATTTTACATTCATGTTATTTACCATAAAATAATTTATAGGTACTTGATACAATTAGCTACGGAAATTATTGGGCGGTCTTCTGTATAAGTAGGGTTAATATTTGATGGAACACGCGACTCACGCGTGGGCATCCCTGATTCAACACCCCATTCCCCATACACTATAACTGACTATAGTGACTACATCCAGGAACTAACTCATAGTTTGCAACGAAACTAGAATAATAATTGTATACTTACTTCATTCCAGTCGTAATGATTAAGTCGGAGTATAGCTACAGGTATCTAATTGGATTTCTGAAAATAGTCATTATCCAGGTATGTACTTTAAATGGGACTAGGACTAGGTATGTACTTTAAATGGGACCTTTACGTTTCCCGAAATTAGACTTTTCAATTTTTTTTTTGCTGTGTGTTTACTTAAATAGGGTCCTTGCATGTTTTTTTTTATTTTGGTTTTCGGTACATAAACTATAAATTAAGGTTTTCCGAAAATTTGAGATTTTAATTCTCTGTCTTTGTGGATATATTTATAAAATAAAGTCTCATATTCGATTCTAGCGCAAATACAGGTTTCTGACTGGCCGCCATATTGTGACGTCACTTTCCCCAATTCCTCCATACATAACGACCCACAAACAATCCAATTCTGACTATGAATTTCATGGCGTCGTGACGTCACAATCACGTTAAACAATGGACATTCGTTTCAGAGCACCATAGAAAAACTCGTCAAATTAACATTTTCAATTAATTATTATAAATTAAAAGTAAATTAAAATTACACAAGAAATTTGCCAGCGTCAAAGCTAAAGGAGGAAACTGAAATTTTCGTATTGGTGTGGCATAAAAAAACGAGTAATTAGCGCCTCAGTCAATTTTTGTGAGACTGAGAGAAGCAGATCTCGTGATACCTACTCGTAGATCTAATTTAAGGTATTTACTTTATTATCGATATCTTTAAAAATCTATACAGATCAAGCGACAGGAAAATGTTCCAGTTCCATATGTACCTACCTAGTACCTATACCATATACCTACCGAAATAACTGCAGAAAATCTTGTGAAAATGCTTAATTAACATGGCCCTCAAAATGCGTAAATATTTATAATAAATAAAAGTACTTACCAACCTATGTTGTTTTATAATTTTCAGTTTGTTTTTTACATTACGTACCTCGCCCTTCTTATATACTCGTATAACGATTGTATATGACAATAAATTATTGTGTTTTGCTTTGATTATGGAAGTACCTAATCAAATTGTTTTCATACTTTCTATTTTGCAACAATGAGTAAGTTATTGGTAAATTGATTAAACGAAAAAATCTGTATTTTTTGACGGGTGCGTCTACTTACATCATTGGATTGTGTCAACAGGGTTGTCAAAGCATTTAAATTTATAACTGGCTAATTTATGCAACTTTAATAAATAATAATAATAAGTAGTGCATACTGCATGATGCTACATACATAATATAGGGTTGATCTGGTTTACACTGGGAACATTGGTAGTATAGGTAGTAGGTGAATACATCTACCCTACTTTACAAGTAGGTGAAGTAGGTACTTAGTAAGTAGAGGTACCTACTCTCAATAGGCCCCCCTCCCCCCCATACATGTGGCGTATTAATTGTTTGGAATGAGATTAAAATTTGCTACCCTTACAATATTTCTCCAAATTTGTCCTCGAAGCAATAAGTACCCATCTAATAGTCTATTAAAAATTAAGACATGTCGTATTTAGGTAGGTGAGAAATTGTAATTTTTAATACCTTCTATAATTTGGCTCTGGATAAAACTGACACGTTTTCCAAAAAAAAAATTCCCTCTATTAGTCCAATGCAGTTGTATCTCTCGATGGAAATGTTGTGGGGTGGTCTGGATTTCTTTCGTTCTACATGTTTTTTGGATGCTGAATCCGAATCCGAGGTTCGCCAACATAATTTTGTGACGGAACATAACGAAAAAGTGCGACAATTTTTCATTTTCTGGCGATTTTTTTATTAGAACATGAAAACTATCAACTTTTTGTAGGTTAGGTAGAAGATTACGAACACTATAAAATTAGCAAGTACACTAGCGGATCCAGGGGGGGATCTAGGAGGGGGGGCTCCAAAACCATGAGTGACAGTACTTTATATACAACAAATCTAGGGATTTCAGCATGATTTCAGCCCCTTTTAGCCCAACAGTACTTTTTACCATGTGACGACATTCAGCCCCCCCCCCCCCCCAAATTTTATCCTGGATCCGCCACTGAGCAAGTAGGTACTTTGCAAAACCCATTAGGTATGTTCCCATATAATCCTCTACAAACATACTCGTATAATTAAATGTTGTTAAAGTTTTAGAATCACCAGTTGTAAATATTGAAAAGTATTGCAATGTAAGTATAGCTGCGTAGGTACCAAAGTACAATACCGTAGGTGTAACGCAAAATTCCCACAATCCCATATTGTAAATGTTTGCTTACAAAGCGTATGGTTACAGGACTGCGCACTCGTACATTGTCCAGGGTACACGCTTATAAATAATAAACATTTATTTTGGTTTAACAACATCAATTACAATGAGATAGACATTCCTACTTGTACATCCTCATTCCCACTATTTAACAAATAAATATCACTCAAGGGCAACCCCTCTAGAGATTGGAATAGGTATATATTTTTTCACACTAAATGATAAAACCTCACAAAAAATCACATTACCTACTACCACAATTTTTTTCATCATATCATAAATTTTCTAAAATTAGTATAATAATCCATTAGTTTCATAAATAAATTGCCTGCAGCGCTATTTTTTATTACCTACTTTTGTATAAATAGTTTCATATATATTGCTGAGAAAAGTATTATACACATTTTCAAATATACAAACCACATCACGGCCTTCTTCAGAGACATATCTCACAAAAACATTTCGCTTGCGGCGCTATTTACGCGTTTTCTATGCTACATCTTTTTTTTTTTATTTTGTTGCCCCCCCCCCCCCCCCTAGATGACCTAGCACCAAGGCTGGCGACGCCCATGACTCAAGGTACCTAACCTATTATATTCCTGTAACATATTTCGTTTGTGCCTAATGCTCGAATTACTCCCAGAGGCGAGGCTTTGAGACTCCCCTGTGTTCCTTATTACTTGTTTTGAATTCTCCTGATGGGGATTCAGATGGATGTTGATTATTAAGCATCATGATGGTAAAAAATATTATTATTTATTATTTGTTCCCTGAAGCTGTTCTTTTGGAACATCTACGGAATACTACACTGTGTTTCACCTTACTTCTCCCACTTTTTCTATATAATTACTAGGTAACCAGTGGCCAAGTTATCTGAAACAATGAGTACATTGGCTCATCATTTCTTTCTAGCAACTGAAGAAAACACAAAATTTTCCAAAATCCAGCTTATTGGCAAAGTGGATCTTTCATAATATCGATATCGTCTGATATTTTTCCTGAAATACATCTGTTGAGCAATTACATCGACGAGAGCTTGGTGATTCCACACTTACTCGTCTACTTAGCTAGGTACTACTGGGTAGGTACAGACTACAGAGGCGTCCTTAGGTCGTATGGGGAAATCGATTTTGCAGCGCCCTTTAGATATATGTAGGGATGGTATCTGAATCAACATTCTAAAGCTTGTATTTTTTTATTCATTACTATTCTTGTCAGTCAACAGGCATTTAGAAACCTTGTGCCCTTAGAATACTCATCGTATCGATGAGGCCCATAAAATATTTGAAACTTTTTTCGAAAAACACTATAGAAGGTGGTCACAAAAACGTGTTAACACAAGAAGCTTAAAAAGGAATCTGATTTAGGTATATACTCAAACCCAAATACTCTTTATCATAAAGTGCAGAATACATTGTCAGCTCCAAAATTCGAAACGAACACTTTTGTGATTAGTATTCCTAAAAATATGAATGAGTACGAAAATTTGCGCGAAAACAATGTTTCTCTCGGTTATCGTTATTTGTGTTCGTTGGTGAGCGGAGGGGCCCGGGCGATCGCCCGACTGGCCCAATGCTCAGGCCGCCTCTGAGCAGGTATTTATATTTATAAAAGCTACCCCTTGACAAAAGTGGGTGTGGTTTAGAAGTGAATTTCTCGCACAGAGGGATGACGATTTTCCAGTTAATCGGTTTCTCGCCATAAGTCTGTACAGTTGTGTCACGTGTCCGGCACACTTCAGCCACGTTTCTGTATTGGACTAAGATCGCTTCAAGTTGTATTCTGTTTGCACATGACCATTATTTCTATTCCGTTCCAGTTATTCCACCGCAAACATACACCATGTAACATACATAATAGACGTCTGCAAAACATAATCACAATTGATGCGCAAAATTAACAAACTAAATAAATCTTTATATTAAGTGGTAAGTATAGATAAACAACTTTTGGAAAAATCGAGTGGTATTTTGTCAAACATAAGTGTAGAATCTACCTACAAATTTAACACTGGCGGACCCAGGGGCGGACACCCCGGGGCCGGATTCAGAGGTGTGGAGGCCTCGGGGCAACAAAGGAGTGGAGCCCCCCCGGCCCTAAATTATTTTCCAAATAAAATGTTCAATTTTTTTCAGTAGATTTTTCCAATAAATATTTTTTCGTGAAACTAAGTAAGTATAGATTATTTTATTGCATGCACAGTGCACACACAATTTGCGCCGCAAGCGAAATTTTTAGTGACAATGAGCTCTGAAGAGTAATGTTTTACCTTTAGAAAATACAAAAAATATACTTACGTAAGTAGTTCAAAACAGTGTTTACTAAGTAGACGAACATTCTTCTTCTTCTTCCTCAGCCTTCCTCCCTCCACTGCTGGACGTAGGCCTCTTCCATTTCCTTCCACTCATCTCTGTTTCTCCTCCTCCGCATCCAGGTTCTTCCGGCTTGCAGGACTAGGTCATCAGACCACCTTTTGGGAGGTCTTCCGACGCTTCTCCTTTTGTTCCAGGGAACAAAAGAACAAACATTATAACGAACATTATTTTACAAAAAAAAATACACCTATTTAAATACTACTCAGGTTTTCACAAGGAATATAGATGTCTACACGTATTTAAAATGAGAACATGATGGAAATAATGAAGAGTGTATTCCTTTGAAAGACATTATGGAAAATAGGTACTCCATAAGCCTATATAATACATTGATCGTGTTCAGTGGCGGATCCAGGATTTAATTTTGGGGGGGGCTGAAGATTAAAAAAATTTTCCCGAGAATTTTTTTGTTGACTTTTTTTTTTTTTTTTGGTCCTCGCCTAAAATTTTGAATCCTGCCGTAATCAACTGATGACCTTTTTTTTTTTTTTAGGTCGTCGTCTAAAATTTGTTGACCTTGACGCCTAAAATTTTGTCGAGCGAGGGGGGGAATTGCATTCACTATACTACATTTTTAGCTTAGTACTCAAGGCACTAGAAACGTCACTCAACATTTTGGGGGGGGCTAAGGGGCTAAAATCCCTACATTTGTTCTATATGTACTACTGTAATCCATGGTTTTGGGGGGGGCTTCAGCCCCCTAGCCCCCCCCCCCCTAAATCCGCTAGTGATCGTGTTGAACTTCTTGAGGTCCGATCGAGAAAACCGGACAGCCCTTAGTCCAGTTTTACTCTGAGCATTTGGCAACCCTATGTATTACCCTATATTGGTAAGCTATCATTTTAAACCACATTTCGATCAAAAATCAGATGCGTCATATTTTTAGCGGCCGGAACTCGGGCTAATATGGTAGGTAGTCGTAGCACGGCAGTGGCACTTCCGTTCCGTTATACTGTACCTTGCTTTTAAGGGCTTGGTACCAAGAATGACGTCACAGTCATTTCCCACGACATTAAGGTTCAAAAGCGCATGGACAATCGCATGATATAAAATGGTAAAAATAGCGTTTTCTCCATTTTTTGGGGTTAATTTTGCGTCTATCAAAAATTTTACGGTTATTCCATAGATTATAATGTCACTACAAAAAAAAATAACTCCGCGACTTTCGGGAAACGAGTTTCCGTCTATCGAAAAAAGATCAGAGGTGTTTTTCACATTTTTTTTTTGAGAAATCTGTACAAGATATAAAAAATCTTTTACGGTTGTTCACTAGAATCCCTAGATAAATGTTCAATGCATCTACCCTATTTTGTTCCAAAGCATATTTAGTAACGGTTGTTGAGATAGTATAAGGTCTTAGATCTTTTTTTGTTTTTAGAAATTTTTGAAATGTCGGTATGCATACTCTTAACTTGATTTCTAATCTTGCGTAATCTTGCTTTTAACATGATTTCTCCGGCGCCGCTCTGTGTTATTTTCGGCAATGTAGGTTACATGTAAAAGATACAGTGTGAGAGTATTGCAGACCTTTGTCGGCCATTTATCCTGTCGGCCGTTTGTCTTGTCAGCCATATATGTTTTTTCGGCGATTTCTCCTGTCGGCCTGTTGTCCGTGTCGGCCTATTGGATTTCGGCTTTTTGTCTTTCGGCCAGGCCGCACTGAAAAAAGACCGAAACACGCCGTTTGTCCCATGTTGGCATGTTTGTCCATGGTTTGTCCATGCCGGCCATGTTCGTTATTCGCAGCTAACTTCGGATCACTTCGGATATGCTTGAAAGTGTGGGACACTTATTTATTATTGTGAATCTATGCTGTACGCACAAATTGTCATTTTTGCTGTCAATCAATAAGTCACAATTCCATTTAATTTTCAGATGGTTTTCAGTTTTGTTGGTTATTTAATTCTGTTTAACTTACTTCGCGTTTCACTTATTTTAATCGAAGTATAAAAAAAATTGTCGCAAAGTATTAAAGATGAGATTGATTAACGTATCAACCATTATGGACCAATTAATATTTTTTTGCGCATTCATTTTAAGTGTTTCAGCTGTAAGTTAAAATGTTGTAAATTTTAGATTATATGGTACAATATTATATTATTTTTAAAGTTTTTACAGCACTTTTACATTCATACGATATACCTACATGGAGGTGGAACATATAGGAATGATATCAAATCTGAAGGCATACTTGAACTTGAATTGAATAATTCGGGATGCAAAACGCAAGGATTACCTTTTAACGGTATTATTTTACAATTCTGATGTCTCTGTGTATAATTTCAGAATACTGTGGAATATGATGGATGGTTAAATGTAAAGTTATTACATTCGTTTGGTACAAACAGTGAATTTGTAAGTCGAGGGAATTTGACAATACAAAGTGTGCGGTCGGGTGGTTTCTCATTGGAACAAAACCCACTGACCCATCTCCAGATTGAGAAACTGAAGGTATTTTGTTTTATTTAGTTTTAGAGCTGTGTCGTTTTTTAGTTAACAGTAATCTTCAACATTTGTTCTTATTCATATGTCAACACTGTTGACATGAAAATATATTCTCTGCTGATGCTGATCAATGTCTGATATATTCCAAACGCGCAAGAAGGAAACAAATGAACCCAAATTCCCGCGTGACTGTTCACCGTCAACAGAAATATTGGTACATCAACATGAAAATGTTTCAATGTTAGTCAATGCAGGTTTACGGTCCCTGCCAGCTGCATGCGCAACAGAAAACAAACGAACTAAGGTAAAGGCACCAAAGGTTGACAGGGACCCAATGGTTGACACTTTAGACTTTTTTCTACTAAAATTAGAAAAGTATTGGATATATTTTGTCTGAATTAGTTTTATTATACTTGTGAAACTGTCTTTTGTTAAGTGTGAAGAAACCAGCTTCTAATAATAACTGATTTCCAAATGGCGGCATTTTTTGTGTCTCATGTTGTGATTATTGCTCATTTTTTGTGATTCCTTAACAAGTTGCTTTAGGATACGTAAACAAATAAGTAAATATTACATTGCAATATCTTTTGCGTACACTATAATATATGGTGATTTTTAAAACAATACATCTTAAATAATGTTTTTTTGCTCATTTATGTTATAAAACACGATTAGTTTCGCTGTAATGGGGGGTGTCAACTATTGGATCCAAAAAATGAGTG
Source organism: Ceraclea dissimilis (assembly GCA_963576895.1). Taxonomy (NCBI): domain Eukaryota; kingdom Metazoa; phylum Arthropoda; class Insecta; order Trichoptera; family Leptoceridae; genus Ceraclea; species Ceraclea dissimilis. Next base: position 7,657,986 of record OY756360.1, read on the forward strand.
AAGACCTAAAGGTTGACAGGGGGTGTCAAATATTGGGGTTTATAGAATAATTTTGAAATAAGGTTTTTTCTATGTAAAATCTAAAACATTGCCAATGGTCTAATTCCCAGTAATTTGCTATAAGTTTTGCTAATTATATACTAGCTGGCCCTGCGCGCCTTGCTACGCCACAGACATCTGTAAATCTGTGAAATTACTTACTTGTTTAATATGTCAGAAGTATTGCTATTCATCTTATCGACGCGAAAAACTATGGATTGGTCACTAATATCGCTTTTTGCATACCACCCATCCTACCCCTCTACCCCCTGAACCTCCGCGGGTGCCGGGAGTATTACTATTCAACTTTGCGACACCCAAAACTATGAATTTGACACTAATATTATTTTTTTATTTCCTTCCCTCACCCTCCTGAACCCCTACGGGTGCCGGGGGTATTACTATTTATCTTATTAACACGGAAAACTATGTATTTGACAGTTATATCACTTTTTTTTCATTCCACCTCCCTAGCCCCCCGACCCACCTCCTTCATTCCTGAAGATAACGAGAGGATTATTATTTATCTTTTCGACACCCAAAAGTATGAATTCGACACTAATATAGATTTTTACATTCCACCCCCAACCTCCCCTTCCTCCTTCACTCCTGCGGGCATCGGGAGGGTTGTAATTCATCTTTTCGATACAAAAAGCTATGGATTCGACCCTCATATTACTTTTTTCGTTCCACCCCCCCCCCCCCCCCCCCTTATTACTGCGGATGTCGGGAGGGTTACTATTCATCTTATTGACAGAGAAAACTGTGGATTCGACACGAATATCGTTTTTTGGATTGCACCCCTGCTACCCCTCCCCCAGCGCCCCCGCTCCCCTTATTCCTGCGGATGTCGGCAAGGTTACTATTCATCTTACTGATACGGAAAACTATGGATTCGACACAAATATCGTTTTTGCATTGCACTCCTGCTACCCCTCCCCCCCCTCAGCGCCCCCGCCCCCTTTATTCCTGCGGATGTCGGCAGGGTATTTATTCATCTTATTGATAAGGAAAACTATGGATTCGACACTAATTTCACCTTTTTCATTCCAGCCCCCCCCCCCCCATTTGCAGCCCCTCAACCCTCCCGCTTCTTATTCGTGCGGATATTGGGAGGGTTACTATTTATCTTTTCGACACCAAAAGCTATATGGATTCGACAAAAATTGCCTTTTTCATGCCCCCCTCCTTCGTGCCCCTCCCCCACCCACTGTACCACCTTAATTTTAACCCCACCCCCCTACAAACCATCCTTGGGGTAAGCAAAACCATTTGCCAAAGTTTCATCTCAATCGGATGAACGGTATAGAAGGTACTTTGTTTTATAGTATAGATTTCAGGGTGTCAACTATTGGGTCACTTGGGTGTCAACCATTGGGTACTCCTCTTTTTTCAGGTGTCAACCTTAGGTGCCCTTTTAGAGGTTTATAAATGTTCAATTTACAAAACATCTAATGAATATACAGTCGAACATGGATATAGCGATCACGGGTATAGTGAATTCTCGGCTATAGTGAACAAATGCTCGACATTCGTTTGAATTTTTGTATTTTGTATGTAAATCGTCACGGCTATAACGAAGACGCTTCACGGGTATAGTGAACAAATTTAATTCTCGGAACAATATTCTCATTCAAAAAACACAAAAATTTCTATAATGTTAGGTTTTTTGTCTCATTATGATACTATGTACGTTACATACGATTACTGGGATTATTGAAAGGACAGAAAACTAAATTATCGTAACGTTTATGTCTAAGTTTCGAAATCATAAGATAGGTACCAGGTTCAGGTTCATTGTCTTCAAATACGGCATTAAATTGTTGCACGGAAAAGAACAATGAATCCTAGCTTTATTGGAGGATTATGTTTCGTAAGCTTAAACATCATAAACTGTTAGGGACCATTGTTTTTATAATGCGGGAATTACCCCATATTAGAAGACAATGCTACCTCATAGTCATTCATTAACTCATTTGTTTACTTTGCGATGTTTATGAGGTGATAATAAAAAGGCAAGTTTTCTTCAAATCTAATCCTTTAACTCCACCCATTGGTTTAGTAAACTCCATCTTTTTTCAACTCTTTCGTCCAATAATGAACATTGGGCATTCAAAAGTTCAAGGGCGTTTGTTCTCAATGTTTTCAAAACATGATTGAATACAATACCTGGGAAATTTATTGGTTGTTGCAATGTACCTACCTATAGTGCATCAGCCAATAGAAGAATTTAATTTTTTGGGTAATTATAATCTTTCTACCGCAACAATAAAGTTTTTTTAGAAACTCAATCAGTTTAAATTATCGATTTGTACCTTTGACATCCGAAAAAGGAGTTCGTCCACATGTCATTGAACATCGAGTGAAAAAATGTTGATGCGTGCAAAAAAACAATTTACCACCCTCCACTATCTAATCTAATTCACGTCTAGTTTCTTGCGGGGTAGGCAAAGAGAACCGAACGCCAGACCGCCCTATACTCTCACACACTCATTGCTTCCGTCAGATTAATGCCGTATCACACACATTTTTCGATTTCTCTTGCTCAAAAAACGAAAATTCTTAAGGATTTGGTCGACATGGTCGGTCCAGGTTAGCCTCGGACGGCCCCGCAGACAAAACCGTTTCAGGCGTAATAATGATTGGCTTGAACGATGTAGGTAGAAATCATCACAATCGTCTGTATTAGTACGCGTATATAGGCATATAACCAGGGTAAGTACCTAAACGATGTACCTACGTAATATACCTACTTCACGGGTATAGTGAACAAATATACGCGGTCCCTTCGTGTTCGCTTTAACCAAGTTCGACTGTATTTTATTTCTGTTTTCGTCATCTACTAAAGGAAGGATCTGTTCTAACATTCAGATATCATTTGTAACGTTCTAAAATAAAATGTATTTTTTATTAAGAAAAAACCGAATATTTTTTCTTAAAGTGTCAATCATTGGGTACCTTCCCTTAAATATTATTCTTGCACTTCTCGCTACACAGAAAGCGACTGCTATCACATTGACTGTGTAACGAGGGAACAAAATATATTCTCTTGTTTTTCGTTATACAGACAGCGGTGGCTGAGTTGAATTAGGGGAATGTATAATCTTAACAATAGCGGATGATCTTGTTGATTATATTGATACCTACCACCTCAACATATTTAACAGTAGCAATTGACGTAAACTGTTAATCGGGATTAACATTAACGTTTTTTTAAATTGACTGATCAGCACAAACGCCCAGTATTACATATTTAGTTTCCTTATATACCTATTACTTACGATGGTTATAAAGAAGAATTTCAGTATTCACCACTGATGATCCCCGAGTATGCATACAAAAGAGCTATAGATAAACTTTAACTGAATGAGATCACATTTCAAATTGCAGAGCTTAGCAGAATCTGATGACTTCTATCAATTGCAATCCATCGCACAATCGCCTGACGGAACAGAGACAACATATCTCTCATCTATTAAAGCTGCTATTTTGTTAGAAACAAACCTTCGTGATTGTATATCAATATGGTTCCTGAACAATGGTGGTGTCACATCTATTGGAATATCACCATCTAATATAGAACCTCAACCCACACATACTATTATCTTCCAACAACTCGCTGTTCCCAATACATTCACAACTGAAATCTTCATAAGACATATGGAGCACGCTCCTGTGTAAGTATTTTGTAATCAATAAGACTCATCGGATGTTAAACAGAAATGTATATCCCATCCTCAAGAAGGTAGAAATATATACCTATGTAATTTTGAAAATTCATTTCTAATTTTGTAAAAGAAAAACAAACCGTATAATGATCTCTTATACCATTATTCTCAATAAACTCTCGTTGGGTAAAAGAGGCGGTCGCACATTCACTAATAGATCTGTCCTTTACATTTTTATGTAATAGTGATCATTTACCCATTTGTTTATTGTTTGTAGAATTTGTAAATAATTTCTGTATTTTGTAGGCCGGACACAGCGAGCTACATACAGAAGTTAGAACGTGAGAGAGAAGCAAGAGAAAAGGGTGAATTCAAGGACAACAGATCCTTCTTTGCAAAATATGTAAGTTATCTTATTGGTTACACATTATAAATAATATGTTCACTTCTAAAGGTGTGGATATACGGGGTCTCAGGAGACGCGCCTCCAGGCACTGACAAAATGGCGTCAGCCTCTTCAGTGAAATACACGACGGGAGATTTTCGTCTCTAGAGACGGCATCTCTAGTAAAAATGGCCGACAATCGCCTCCTGTCATCAAATTCTAAAATACACGGGACTATCTCGAGACGCGAGACTTTGGTCTGTTGCTGCATTCATTCTATTAGTATTTTTGGCGCCATAATGCCGTTTGGTTTTGTGTACATACTCTAGTGTCATGTATTTACGAGTATTGTGATTAAAAAATATAATTATATACCGCTTTGAAATTATTTATCGATTCAGTAATGTACATATGTCGGTCGGTACTTTACTTAAATGCGTATGTGTATATTTCCTTTTCTACGTTAGTAAATGAAAGAGAATACTTAATTAGACCTTCTTTTAATGTACACCATTCCTATGACATCAGTGACATAAGCCAAAGCAAGTATCGGTTTACACTACATACCCGAAACCGTTGTGAGTAGCGAAATTTTGTTTCCTCCTTATGTTCCTTCGATGAATATTAAAGGGTGAAATGGTAACTACATATAGTTTGCTATAAATGTTGTAGGACATAAAGGGAATAACAAAACACGTAATGTTAATGTATTTTTCACAACTGTATTCATATTTCAAATGCAAATGCAACTCTGTTATTAATCTGCCATTATTTAAAAATAACATTATAATTATAATCAACTAACAATTTTATTATTAACAATGTACTAATATCGTCACAATCGCAGGAATGTTTAAAATTATATATCAATACAAAAACCACGTGCCCACGCGCGCCAATCCAATTCAGTTGCAAACATCTCCAAGAGACCTCAGATTAAAATTGAACATGTCAAAAGACCGGAGACGCGTCCCCTGAGACGAAAATATGTAAAATACACGACGCTAGACTTGCGTGCGCAGACCGTCTCAGGAGGCGCGCGGTATCGAGAGATATCTCGCGTCTCCGATGTGTTTACACACAAGAGACCTGTCATTTTGGTATCCAGGAGGCCAAAATCTCTCGTGTGTATCTTCGCCTTAATACTCACCAAAGACCAGTTGCTCGAAACACGATAGTAACAGTAGAATACCATTACTGTTAAAAATCAGTAAACATATTAAATGGGTTGCTTTACAAGACTGTGACGCCTGGTAAAAAATAGCTAGCAGTATTAACAATCACTGATATTTTGTTTGCTATTTTGCATTGTGTAACGGGATAACAATATTAGGTAACAGAGAACACATTTTGCAGTATAGTGCATCAGAACAAGTCGTTACTATGCGTTTCCTGGACTTCCTGGCAATGGTAAGATTTTGACACAATGAATACTAAGAAATCTTACGACAGCACATTACTTTTTTTTTGTGCAACAGTTTTTGTCTCCCACCATTACCAGCTGATGATACTATTCGTCGAGCAACCGGACCTTAATAAAGAAAACAAAATGCATATTCATTTTTTATTGCGTCCCAGTATATCCCAATAACGGGGTAAAGAGAAAATGCTGTGTTCATAAAGCACATTGCATTTTATTTGCACAAGCATTTATATGACATTCAGATTGTTGGTTCATTGTGAACAAGATGTGTTATGGAAGTTTTGCACACTTTCGTTCATGATGCTCGCAAAAAAAAAACGTGTAAGAAAGCCTGTGTTACAACCTGGGGTTCCCACAAGAATATGCCATTCACACATTTGCAAGATTTGAAGTGATTTTGTACTAGAAATGCTCGATATGGCGCAGATTAATCTGTGAAGATGATCTGTATTTTGCTAGCAACTAATTGCCTACTGCATATTTACTGCTAATAAGAACATAATGAATCTGAAAGTGATTCAGTAGATAAAGGTTGGCTACTCATTTCATTGGTATTTTTCTTTTTTCAGTGGATGTATATAGTACCATTTGTAATATTCATTCTGTTATCCAGTGCTGCAAATCCAGAACAACAAGCTTCACGCTAGTCAGTCCATTGTTGCTGCAGCAATAACAACAGTTTATAGTCACTATCCTAATATAATAGCTTTTTTTTATTTATTAGTTCAAAATATAAAAAATGTACTTTCATACTATTGTTTTATTGTTCAATATTATCTTTACCCATATTTATTTATTGTAGGGTCGTATCCATATTAGATTGACCAGATTCTAAAGGACAGATGCATGTTTCAACTTGGCTCACACAGTGTGTGTTGTGCAATATTCCACAAATTATTTTTAAACAAGGTTTACTCCATACCTAATTATTGTTTAACCTGAGAAACCATTTTGTAGTATTTTCATTTGCAAAATTTTTGGTCCATCTCAATTTCACATAGATTTTAGGTATTTTGTAGACACATTTATTCAAATAGTAAGAGACTTATGCTGGGTTTCACAAACTTTTTAGGTGAAGAATAGCGGATATAGGAGCTACCTATCATATTGTTCCATACAAATTTTGAAATAGTTGGTTCCCATTTTCCCTATTCCCCACCTAAAAAGTTGGTGAAATCCAGCATAAATCTTTTGAAGCACGAACAATATAGTTAAACAGATATTTAATAAAACACCGTGATAGGGTGTAACAAGCATATAATATACATATGTATTACGTACACGTGTTTCAAGTATAAAAAATGCTAATTAATTGTACTGCCTTAATACATTATACTCCAATTTTCTCAATTTCTTCAGCGTCTTCCGTATCTAATAAAGTAATTTTCTTTCCAAAATGCGCTTCAATGTCCTTACATATTTGCATAGATTGGGCTGAATCAATCAGATTAATAGCAATACCAGATTTTCCAAACCTTCCGGTTCTACCTATTCTATGAAGGTATGTTTCACAATCGGCTTTGTTGTCTGTATCAACGGGCATATCGAAGTTTACAACCAAAGTCACCTGCTCCACATCAATACCTCTGGATAAGACGTTTGTAGTAATTAAGACCTTCTCCAGTCCCGCTCTAAATCTATCTAACACTGTAATGCGTTCTTCAACTGTCAATTCACCAGATAGAATAGCTACTGAATGTCCATCCTTGGACATCTTATCCGATAGCCACGATGCGGTCTTCCTTGTTTGACAGAAGATAATGGCTTGGCCTATAGTAACGACACCGTATATATTACAAATAGCCCGATATTTCTCGTCTTCTCCTCTGCACTTCACATAATATTGTTTAATATTATCTAGGGACTCCTCTTCTCGAAGTAATCTAATAATTAATGGATTAGGCACAATTACTTCTGCAAACTCCATAACAGGCGTATCATATGTGGCCGAGAAGAACATCATCTGACAAGTGCGAGGGAGACACTTGTGAATACGAATGCACTGATCTTGGTGACCTTGTCGTGAAATCATCACATCTGCCTCATCCAACACGAATACTTTAATTTTATCTAAATCAAACATTTTGAATTTCAACGCCCAGTCAAGCATCTTACCGGGAGTGCCAATTATAATATGATCCGTGATTTTAGTATTCCTTGGAAGTTCTTCTCCGCGAACAGCATACTTGAGTTTGATTTCTGGGCAAAATCTGGCCATCTTGGCCGCTACTTCGCCTGTTTGAATAGCGAGTTCGTAAGTTGGATTCATACACAATACTTGTGGATATGGTTTTGTGGGATCAACTCGACTAAGCATAGCTAATACAAAAGCCGCTGTCTTTCCCGTTCCAGATTGTGACTGAGCAATCATATTCTGTGGAGGGTCAGCTAATAGTGTTGGTAAGGCTGTCTCTTGTATTTTGGATGGAGAATTGAATCCCATGGCATAAACACCTTTCAATAAATTAGGTTTCAAATGCAAGGCTTCAAATGTTTTCACAGAATACAGCGGAGAGTTTGGATCTCTCCTTTGGACTTCAATATCCCTCTTAGATTCTACTAATCCTTTACGAATTATCTTCTGCAACAGAGATGTTTCTGCTGGATTTGGAATGTCTCTATCATCATCTGGTTCATTACTCTTCACTTTTAAACTGCTACTTAACTTATTTGTAATCTCACTAACTCCTCCGACTTTTTCCATTTTTGCTGGAAAAGCAAATGATAACACAAAATTAGTTAATTGTTATAAATTAGTACATATTACATGATGATACGGAGTTAAAAGTCAAAATGGACATTATGCACAAAACACATCTGTCCAGCATTAGGTGGATTCAAGTGGTTTTTGGATGGACTGTTTCCTCGCACATCTGTTGTCTTGTTGGTAACAACCAAAATTATGGTGCATATTATTTACAGTTTAGTGGTAGAAGAATCATATATCATTATAACAATATGTTTGGTCGTATCGGAAACTTGCACATTAACACATTAGAGTTCATAGCTAGAGTGTCACACTGTAATATTTCATCTATAGGTCATAAACTCATAACCTATAGTTGTAGCTATCAGTTATGTTTCTTTTAATGGTAAACTGGATTGCACAAATAAATCCTGATACAGATGACGTTAAAATAATGATAAGGGTGAATGGGAATATCAATAATTATTGATTTCCTATTAAAATATACTAATATCTAAAAAAAAAATCCGGCAAAACAAATCTAAAACAAATACACGCAGTTCTACGGCAATAACGTCCGAAAATAAAATAAACTTACCGCACTAATTAACGCGAGCCTCACCACACAATGCAATTATTACTATTTCGAGAAAGTCACTACGGAAAATCACAAGTGTAATGTGTACAATTCTACAAATTCATAACGTTCATAACTCGCTGCGGTCTCCACTCGCCATTCCGTTTCCGTATAAATTTGACCAAATGACCACAGAAATTTGACACACCAATCCATCCATAGAGAAAGAGGACAAACGGCCGAATCAAAGATTATGGCCGAATGCCATTTCATTTGGCCAACGATCTCTTGATCTTTAATTTTATTTACTTCCATCGTGTGCCGTTTTCTGTGTTATAAAATTGCTTATAAATTCTAATTAACGGACTATATACATCCCTTGGTCCTATAATTATGTCAATCTGATGTCTATAATTCATTTTCAGTTAAAATATAAACAGTGATTCGAATAATCGATTATTAAAATATTCGAATTATTCCGATTAATAATCGAATGCATTCGAATATCCCATCACTACTTTAGTGACAGGGACAAAAAACTCAGCCCGATGCGGTGGATTGTGTTGTGAATTGGATTGTAAAAATGATTGTTATTATTATTTCGTGATTTGAGCCGTGAGAGAATTATTGCCAAATTGCATTTGACACCTATTGCATTTTCCATTAATAACATTTAGTTGCAGGCAAAGGTTGCAGGTTACATCAATTTTGTTGCGACAGGAAGGAAATTCATTTTTCGTATGATGGAAGAAGTTGATAACATTATATTGCAAGCTTTGCATCAATTGGGAATGTAAGTAAAGATTTTTACTGTGTTTAAACTCTGTGAAATAGCGGGATAGAGTGTCCCAGCTTTTAGGAATTACCGAAACTTGACTAATTTTACACCTCAATCCAAACATGAATCCTGTCACAGAACATATAATTAAGGTGACCATATTTTTAAAAATAAAAAGGAGGACAAAACATGCGTAAATAGCGACACAGGCAAAGTTTTTTGGGACAATGAAGAAGTTCGCTGTGTTGTTTGATTTATTTTCTTGAAAATGTTTTCCATAAAGGATGTATCAAAAAAAAATAGCGCTGCAGGTGAAATATTTGTCATAAGACATACCAAATTGAAATTACATATTCACAAAAGGTAATTTATTTAGGAAACAATTGCATTTTTATGTATTGTTATAAGTACTAGTTAATTCATGGTAAGTATAATGAAAAAACCTGTGGTTTTGAGATCAACAGATTAGTTTTAAAATTTAAAAAGTAAAAAAGGAGGACACTTTTGCAGGGAGGACAGAACCTAGAAAAGGAGGACTGTCCTTCCAAAAGGAGGACGGTTGGTCACCTTAATATAATCCTGTATTGAAGTGTTACGATCTATTTCCCATAGGTACTCTTGGCTCCACAACATGCATCTATGCCCACTGTGTTGCCTATTTTTTTAGAATAATCATGGAATGACCCATCCAGTTCTACATAAGCATGAATTTTTATTGGTGATTTGTGTGTTTTGCAGTGCCTTTGGTGATGATGTGAACACGCTTAACGATTTCCCGGATGAATTGGTGCTTGACTCAGTTAAGAAATGTGTAGATGTGATAATGGGAAATGACGTGACTCCACTATTACCAAACGACACATCACAAAAGATTGTCGTAGCAAATGATATAGTATCTCAATGCAGAGTAAGTACAATTATATTTTTGAATCTTGCACATTATTAGGTAGATATTCACAATTTATTTCAATCATATTTCTCATGTTTATGTAGAAACTGGGCTTCAAAGGAGAGTTGGGATATGAACTTATCTTGTACCCAAATGAAGTTGATTTGAGACGAATATTTACATTCCTTGTTGACAAACTTCCTAAAGAGACAGATAAAACGTTCATACCAACGGATAATTTTTCCATTGTCATGCAAAATATTAGTCAAAAGCTATCGCAAGAACTACAAAAACCATGGTTTCCTCCATACAGTTGTAAGAAAAATGTAGATATACCTATTGATGGGTGGAATAACAAGTTTCACTGTAAACATCTATCTCCATTCAAAACCTCAAATAATGCAGCAAATATGTATCAAGGTATGTACCAATATATTATTTCACCATTAATTTATAATTAAGTGTTCTATTATAAATACTATGTACTTGCATCTTTCAGACTTCCTCACATATTGGAAGAATAATGTATCTAATGACATTTACTTGAACACGAGGAATGATATTACTTTAGAAATGGAAGTAGAAGCTGAATGTATAATGAATAAGCTGAAACAATCCAAATCTAGAATGAGTAATCTAAAGATGACTAGTTTGATTGTGAATCAACACAACGTACAGAGTAATTGTGACGGTGACAGTGGATTGGGGAGAAGACATATTGATCCCTCAATTTTATCTATGAAGGAATTAGCAGATGCCATCAAACAAATCGAAGATGATAAAGAAAATATGATTAATAAAATCAAAATGTTACACACCAAAAGAGATGAGGTACATATTATTGTTAAATGATATCACATGGACATAACACTCTTTAGTTATTGGCTCTTATCCATTCAGTTATACTCGTATAAAGTAACAATATCTTTTTTATTAAAGCTTTCTACACAAATCACTGCGGAGAGAGCAAAAGAATCTGTGTTGAAAGAAAAGAAAGAGTCTCACAGTTTAGTTATATCATTATTACCAGAATTTGATACAAATATTGAAAAGTTAAAAAAAATAAGAGAAAAGGAAATGGCAAAATTAACAAATATAAATAATGAAATTGCTGCTAGAGAAGAAGAAGCCAAAAGAGAACGGGAAATGAATAACAAATTCAAGGTATACAAATATTTTGGTATTGGTTTCACTCATTGTGTTATTCAATGGTACATACATATGTATATTACACTATTTAGTTTCTTCGTAAAAAAATTTTTGTTTGTTTTTTATTTTTGTAAATTTGCATAGCTTTAATAGTTAATGTTTGCTCTATCAGGATAACTGGTAAGATTGTTATTTTAGGCTAAACAATCCATGTATGCAGAAGAAATCAATATTTTGGAATCGAAAAGAAATAGATTGTCAGAGGAACTGAAAAAGCAGTCTGCATTAAAGCTTCAACTAAAAAGAGATTGTGAAAAGAGGAATATTAAGAAAAAATACATCAAGAAGAGGTTTTTTACTTTCACTCGTTATGCCTGTGTACTAATTATCCCTTCACACAATATTAATTTGGTTTAATTATGTTTTGCAGATCTGCATACACAAAGAGGATAATGGAGATTATAGGAAATGTAGCAAAACAAAAAATGGAGATTAATAAAATACTGAGCGACACTAGAGTCTTGCAGAAGGAAATGAACAATCTAAACGGGCGGTTAGATCGCTCATTTGCAGTTGTTGATGAACTTGTATTTAAGGTAGATTGATGTGCTTACAAAACATCATGTTATCCCTTCATTTGCACCATGACACAGAGAGGGCAGACCCTCACACACTTGTATTCTTACATTCTCTCTATTGAGCATTTAGTAAATATGCTGACTCCTGGTGACTCAATACAGTACAGTAGTAGAAGTAACAAGTGGTGGGATTATAGCCAATGATGATTTCTTACTGTGTGAGAATTAACTATTTAGCTGGTTTCGTCCCCACACCATAATGCATTCAGATTTCCTCTAATCCAGTCGTTTTATATATATTAAACGCAACTTACTACATTAATAATTATTTTGCTTTTATTTTAGGACGCTAAAAAAGACGAGCATGCAAGGAAAACTTATAAACTAATTGCTTTCATTCACACGGGTTGTGGAGAAATTGTAAATAATGTAAATGATATTGGTTCACACTTAAGGGAAATAAGAGATTTAGAGAAACGTGTCGAAGCTGAGAAGAAAAAGAAAATTGAGGAGAATTTACAAAGGGTGTATTCAGATTTAAAATATTTACAATCAAAAAGAGAAAAACATAATTAAATGTACACACCCGCGTCAATTCATACTCATTCCACTATATAGCTTCCTGATTTGTTAGTACATTATTGATACTATATCACTTCAGTTCTACCACTACCAAACATAATATGTAATCCATTTCTATGTTGTTCGTTCTTCAGGTTTCCTTACTGCGTGTAGAGTGGTTGAATAACCAAGCTTTTGACAGCGATATTACTGCCAGGTGAAGTTCATCCTCAAGATTGTAGTAGTATCGCTGCCGAAAGCTCGGTTATTCAACCACTCTACACGCAGTAAGGAAACCTGAAGAACGAACAACAGAAATGGATTCATCACACTGCGAAAGCCTGCAAGATTATAATATGTAATATTATTATTCCAACACATCCATACTTATAATTGTAATGCAAGGCATATTTAATACATTGCTTTATTAAAATGTTGTATCATTGGTTTCTAATCCTATTTCTTATGAGGAGTGAGAAAGTCTTTATTTATAGATCCATAGTATTTATAACTTGGATGAGGGTGTCGTCAGATGGAGAAGGCAACGGAGGAGATAATGGTATGCGCATGTGAGGAGAATGGAACCATCCAGGCTCTCTCACATTGTGCTCCATGGCCAACCCCAAAGTAGGTGACCCCCGGGCAGACCAACAAAGAGATGGATTGACACCTGAGAGTCAACCTCGCAGGAAGCTAACCCCTCTTAAATAACAGACCTACATTGAGATTAAGAAGAAGTGAGGGCCATGGACTACTATACTGAGACAAAATACATACTGTTTTAAAGATAAATGTCACTGGACTAAACTCTTCTCCGGTAGTCGTTATTCATTCAACACTATAAATGAAAGACAGAGTTAATCTGATGGACTAACCAAACATTTATCTCTTAAAACTCCGAATTCCTTGCCTAAAATATTTTTTGAATTAATTAAAAATACTTGTAGTGAGACTTAGGACAATTTTTTGCTAATTTTCTTCAATGTGGTCCCCTTGAGATGCCATGCACTTGCTCCAATGGTTTTACTGCCGTCTGAAGCAGCACTGGAATGACTCTTACGCAATGGTACGTTGAATGCTCAACTGTCATAAGGGGTTGGGTCGGCACAATAATGTCTTGGATTTATAAACTACTATTAGGTACGCTTATTTATTATGTTACACTATGTATGTATTTTTATACCTAATAATTGATTTTATGTATTAGAACGCTTCTTCACTTCAGGAGGAATATATTCATCTTCTTGATTCAGCACCTTCTTTGGGTTCTTCTTGAGTTGCTCTTGCAATATCTCTTCATTTTCTTCTATTTTCATATTCACCTTTTCTTCATTATCTAAGAACCACAACTTTTCTTCAATTTCCCTCAATCTCTCCTCTCTGGCTTTCTGTTCTGCAACTTGTCTTGCTTTTTCTATAATCTCTATTTGCTCTTGGAACTTATCTATTCTCAATTTTTCCCACTCCTCGAATATCTACAAAATAAACCATTTTATAATTTTTTGTTTTGGATTGGCTGGTAGAAATTACTAGTGGGCAATAAGCCCGCCCTTTGTATTTTATTTACATGCAATCAAGAATATTATATTTTATTCATAAATATTCTACAGAATTCATAAAACGCAGATTACCAATGTTATAACAGAAAAATAACACCAAAAGGAATTTCAATAATTATCATTGGCAAAGAGTGGATTTGTGCAGAAGGGAAGCCGGGCTAATATTTTTTATGGGAATACGTCAGATTAGACACTATTATACCTATCATTTTTCCAAGAGGTAACTCGATGGGAATCGTGTTCTTAGGTAGCTTAGATTATACAATTGACAACTAGAGTTGTGACCACTCCATTCAATTTTCAGTTTCGATTAATTTGATATTCGTAGTGGGGGAGGCAAACATAAGCATTGTGTACTTTAAATATGTTTAAAATAAATAATAAATCACCAAAATAATTTGTTCAATTATTTGATTTACTGATTCTTGGGACTTGTTGAGTCATTGAATGTATATTGTCCTTTTCATACCGATGAATAAATCTAGGGGTGAGAGGAATAGAGAATAGCTCAAACTGAAAACACAAATTTCCAAAAGCAAAATCTTCCCAACTGCGTCGCATACTTTTCCATTATTACTTGACGATTCAATTCAAATTACGTGTTCAGTATCCTCTATTCCTCTCACCCCTATAATTACTCGTCGGTATGAAAAGGACAGATATACATTCAATTATTCAACGAGTCCCAAGAATCAGTGAATCAAAAGAATCGAGAACATTTTCTATGAATAATTTGTTTCTTCTGAATGATTCGTTCAAACCGAAGGAACAATCCTTATAATCAATATTTTATAAAAATTTTGTGTTAAGCATAGAACAATAAATCTGTCCCTTTACCCGACACAAGTGTATTATGCCATACAATTAGATTAGTTTAATAAATTACTCACCAGGTAGTATCATGATATGGCGTTAATAGTTTTATACAACTTCATTTGAATCAGTTCAGTAATACCACCTGATGTTTAATATTTAGTTAACATACCTTGCCATGATTATGGATGTGTTCTTCTTGATGTTTATTTAAAGAATCTGTAATCCTTTTCATAATTATATCTTCCATATTTGCATTCTTTGGGTCAATAGATACTTTCTTTAGATCAGAGAATAACTGAGTACACACGGGTAGCATCTCCGCATCTTCTCTAATATGATTCTGTTGCAAGGCCATTTCAACTATTTTCAACGTTTCTTTGAGAAGTAATGAACTCTTAATAATGTTTTGGGACACGCTATTCAGTTTCTCTAATTTCTTGTAAAACAAACAACCAATGAGTTGACAATTGAGATGAAATAAATCTGTCTGTTTAGATGTCAAAGCACATAGTGTTTTTCCTGTTAATAATTTAATATCTCGCAAGTCAAAATGATCATCAAAGAATGGATTTATTACAAATCGGACTCTAACTTTAATTTCCTCTTCTTTCTTTTTCTTCACGGGCTCCTCCACTTTTGGTGTGGGCTCCTCTGGTCCCAAGCAACTGATGTATTTATAGCAAGCGTACAATGATAAATTTTCAGTTATTTCATTATTAAAATCTTCTTGCAACATAAACAAGCTAGCAACTTTTGCTGCAGATTCATAATTCTTCTGTAGAATAAGTTCATTCAATAATATATTTCCCGTGTAATCGTCCAGAAAAAGACCATAATTTAAACGATCATCCAACATCTCTATAAGATCATCAAATTTTCCATTATCAATGAAGTGCCTAATGGTTGCATAGTTAGTGGACTCTAGCATGGAACTTGTATCTTTTGATAGTCTAAATTTATGCATTATATCTCTTAGCTCGTTCAAGAAGTTATCATCCTTGATAGAATTTGCAAAAACATCGATATCTATTGGACTAACAGGATCCTTTCGTTGGAGCTTCTGTTCCAAGCTGTATGATAGTTCATCCAATCGCACTTTTTGTAAAATAGGGGATTTAAGGCGATAGTTCCACTGTTCCGTACATTTATAGGACTCCGACAGAAAAGTACGTGCATTCTTAATAGGCCGACTTTTACACAAAACTCGTACTATGTTATACATTCTTGTAATAAGTTAAACATATAATTCTTATCAGCAATAATAGGGCCTGAATATCTGAAGCACTAATCTATAACGAGAACAAATAAGATATACAATCGATGACAGTAAATCCAACGAGCCTAACCAAACAAATTTTTGATGATTTTGAGGTTATAGTTGCTGTCATTAATTCTTCTTCTTCGTTTTGGACGCATTTATTGAAATCCCACATACGTAGGATTTTTGTGGGAGGAGCTTAATGAATTCCGCTCTCTGATTGGTCACCGTAGATGGAGCCGCTAAAGGCGGGAAAAATAAACTCAACGCTACCTACTATACGTCGCTCGGCGTTCAATAGCGCGAATGTAACAATACCAAGATTTTACAGGAGGCCGAATAAACTGAATAAAAGTTACGGACTCGCTTCTAACTAGGAAATAAAAATGTAATCCATTTTTTATCTTAATAAATATCATTACAAATGTTCAATTATTCTAAAATAATTAGCCTTGTCTCGCCGGTGTCACTTTCGCGGAATTTACCAAGTTTATTTGGTCACATGTTGTTACATTCGCTGTTTTGAACTTGGTGATATATAATATAAAACGATTCATTTAGTAGAATATAATCTTTATTAAGAATTCAATAAACAACAAAAACGAAAATATTATTCTCTCATACTCTATCTCACCACATACCTTGTAGTGTATGCAAAGAGAACACAATATTGAAATGGGAAAATATGAATAACAATCATAAAAATATTTTTAAAAAGTATAAACAATATTGACTGCGACAATAAAATAAAAGTTAGTTATAGGTTAAATTTTCATAAAATCCTTGACAATCTTGAGGTAAAAATATTTTTAGATCTTGTAGATGTTTAAATTTCTGTTTTTTTATGCGCAAAGGTCCAGAGTGCAGGTTAGGAAATTCAATGTTGAATGGCAGTGTGCGAGGTCTTCTAGGCAAATCTTCATAATCTTTATTTTCGTCGTGAGTTAATTTAAATTGAATTTTACCTGCTGGGCTGTACAACAAAGCTTTGATATCTGTAACAACGGGTCCTTGCACACATGATGGTCTTATTGAATCATAACGCATGTTTTCTTCTTTTGAATAATCTTTAAAAAAATCGAAAGATACACATTTGATTTGATATGGGAAAGGTTTGGTTCTTGCTTCCAGTGTTACTTGTCCATATTGACTGGGCAGGTAAATTTCCCTATTTTTGAGTTTTCGCTCTATGCAACTATGGACGGAGTCGCACTCCATCTGAGTGTGACCTTTGACCAAATACTTTTGCTCAATTGTGGTGTTGGTTTTTATCGCTAAATCCAGCAGAGCATTTGATATAACTGCGTTCCTATTTTGGTAGGTGCAGCCGTCGGAGTAGATAACTATGGGAAGTGGTTTTTCTGCAATATATTCAGACAGTATATCCACGAGGAAGCTGGCAAATGTTGATGCAGTTAAATCCGAATCTATTTCCGAAAACCAATAACACCTGACTTGGTGGTTGGCTAAATTATATACGGTGTAGTTATGAACACACAATTTCGTTTTGTAGTACATCCCGCTAGCCCTGAGATGTGGAGCCAGTTTTACAGCTTGCTAGTCGACTGTAAATGTATGACATTTACCGTCCAATGCCTGCTGTTTGTCCTTTTCTTTCAAACTCCTTGCTATATCCTTCTCTTTTATATGCGTATCATAGAGATGTTGTTCTAAATTTCCAACATTGTATTGACTACAGGTGTCACAAAGGTCTTTTTTGGGCTGAAAAATCCCAATCCTCATATTTTTAAAGGCTTTGTTAAATGTCTTCCTGCTGACACTAATTTTCCTTTGCTCCTGCATGTTTTCGTTATAAATCGAATACAAATGGTTGACGTTTTGTACTATGGGTTCAAGATAAAGTTTTTTTGTAGATTTTCTACAGTAGTGGGATGGTATTTTAGGTAAGGAATTAATAAATCTAATAACATTTTCATGTTTTAGATTCTTTTTTGGCTTAGGTGGTGAAGGATCTGAGATATTTATATTTTTTTCATCCAGCCAATACCGTACGGTCCATTCTTTTATTCCTAAAGTATTTAAAAAAAATATACGACAGACCCGTACTCGATCATCATTTACTTTCAAATTATATGTTTTAGTTAACTTTTTTCTAGAATTTGATGTCGAATTTTCTTTTCTTCTCCGTTTTGGTGGCTTAATGTCAATAAGTGATTTCATATAAACTTTCTTCGCATTCCAATCCATGCCATCCCAGAAGTATTTGAATATTTTTTGCCTTTCTTCATCTGATACATCCTTGCATCGGAGTCCTGCTTTGAAACAACCTGTCAATGAGCATCGAGGTCCAATTTTTCGTTCACTTCTTTCTATATCTTGGACCCATTTATTTCCATTCTTTTGGAATCCGCAGTACGGTTTTCCCGACATTCTTTTTTTCTGTTCTGCATCACGTTTGCGGGTATATTGTGATTTATTTGTAACATCTGAAAAAGTACTTTGTTCAGTCGGTTCCATGTTAAGTTCATTTATATCCAGTGACGATGTTAGAATTGATGAAAAATTTTGTTCTTGTTCAACGACTTGTTCTTCCAGTGATGATATTGGGTTGGGAGATGATGCTAAAAGTGGTGGTGTATTTGATTCAGTTGCTTCTGCTGTCGGTTCCATGTTAATAGCTGGTTCATTTATACCCAGTGACGATGTTGGAATTGATGAAAAAATTTGTTCTTGTTCAACGACTTGTTCTTCCAGTGATGATATTGGGTTGGGAGATGATGCTAAAAGTGGTGGTGTATTTGATTCAGTTGCTTCTGCTGTCGGTTCCATGTTAATAGCTGGTTCATTTATATCCAGTGACGATGTTGGAATTGATGAAAAAATTTGTTCTTGTTCAACGACTTGTTCTTCCAGTGACGATATTGAGTTGGGAGATGATGCTAAAAGTGGTGGTGTATTTGATTCAGTTGCTTCTGCTGTAGGGGACCATACTGTGACATTATGATTTTGTTGGTTAATAATTGGTGATTTATTTGTTACTTTTTTTTAAAAATTTATCACCAAATCCCATCTGCCTAATGATCTCATTCACGCTCGGTATATCTTCATCCGAAGAACTTTCAAAAAAATCCATGGTAAAATATCCTACGACAATAATAAAAACATATCATCAAAACCGCGAACGTAACGTGTAAAAAGTTTTTATGTTCATATCAAAACCGCGAATGTGTAAATAAGTTTGAAACTAATTTTATCTAAATTTCTAAACAAGTATTTATTACAAAAACCAGATTATATTGCAATATAGTTAATATAATACAGTATCTACATATTTTTAAGTTAAATAAACGATTATAATATAAAAAATACTCACCCGAAACAACAAACAAGTATTCACTCACACGCCACTATGGCTGAACTGACACATTCGCGCTTCTGCATGAAGTTAGCGCCGAATGCACATTCGCGGTTTTGTTCCATACGGCATTTGAGCAGTTTGGACGATATTTGTGGAACGTTTTGTTTACACAATCGCGTATTTTAACATTCTGTACCAATATCTTCAAAAAAAACTTTTTCGCCAAAATGTCGAATTCGCGGTATTGAACGCCGAGCGACGTAATAGCTAATGAGGTCGTACAAATTTTGATTTCGCAAAACACTGTGGGTATTAATTGCTTACTAATATTTTTTTAGTAATATTAACCGTTGCATGCTAATTATTTTATGCACCCTGTTGAGCCTAATCCTGTGATAACTGGATAGGTGAATTTTTCGCAGTATCAGGCTGATGTGTTTATACGTCAACATGAATGATAATATGTAGACTCTTCTGGCTGATAATACTGAGAAGTCTTGCCTCCGCATATAATAATAATATTTAACATGCATATAGGTAAGATTGAATGTACTACATGTAGTTATTGCACATTCGATAATTTAATTATTTATGGAACATTGACCTATAATTATTTTAATTTCAAGAAAATGGTCGCCCTTAAAAAAAGGATGTCTGAAAGATATTATTCAATACTACTTACATCCAGTTGTATGTGATAAGTGCGATCTATTGTCATTCTAAATTAAATAATTAGTAGGCAGAGTTTGTACAATAGAGATACTAGTAGCTAATAAAAACGAGTACCCAATATAAAATTGTGATGGACAATGAATAGGTGTAATAGAAGACAATCTAAGCACTAAGACCACTCGCAGACGAGTGAAGGGCCTTAAATAGAATAAAAACAGAAAGTCAAACCACGGTGTGTTATCGTCATATGTTGAAAATCGTTTAGAAACACTACTCTTGAATGGTTTGCTACAAAAACGTTCTTGTTTCGCATTACAAAAACTGTGTAGGCAGTACCACTGTTAGGTCTATTGTATTGTTCCAGTTAACAATTTTGTTAGATATAGATCTAATATCTATAATAACTTCATCTTATATTAGAGAGTATATGTGTTCTGTGATCTTATAGGTGTTGTACTCGTATTGGCGGTACATATACGATAGTTATAAACAACTACATATAGCTGGTGGAATATTGTTAAAAAATATTATTATTACTTACCTGTCTTTATTTATTTATCTAATATCAATGTGTGTTATTAGCTAATGTGTCCATCGATACTTACGTAGGATGAGGGTAGAATAAATGCAGTGTTGAAGGATAGAATGACAACGAAAATATATTAGGCCTGAAAGAAAAGGGTGTGAGGAAGTGCTGTAGCCCAAGAGTTACCTGGAGAGAGCACATCTCGACTGCCAGTCTCGTTAGTTCTAGCACGGGGGACTAAGAGTGATTAGTTATTTCGCCATCATTCCATCCCTCCCTGCATGCCACTGTCCTCTTTGCCTGTCCCATACGGGATGCAACATATATTATAAAAATATATTATGTAGATCAGTGGCGCATATAGGGGGGGGGGGGCCGAGGGGGCCCGGGCCCCCCCGAAATGTTTTTTTTAATTTTAATTTTAATTTAATTTTTTGTACCAAACAATATAGTAGTTTTAGAAAACTCATGACGTGATAAGAGTACGATATGGTAATAATGTGATTCTTCGGAAACTAGGTGTATATAAAGTACTGTCACTCATGGTTGTGGGGGGGCTTCAGCCCCCTAGCCCCCCTTGGATCCGCTAGTGGCTTTCACTGTTTATATTTTAACTGACAACGAATTATAGACAAACTATATCTATTTATTGATGGAAGATTAACTTTGTGGAAGGACATTGTAAAATTATTTGTAAAAATAAAACACTGTTTTTTACTTCCACTATTTATTTTGAGTACATACACCAGAGATCACAGAACACATAATATGTGTTCTGTGATCTCTGGTGTATGTACTCAAAATAAATAGTGGAAGTAAAAAACAGTGTTTTATTTTTATATTATACTCTCTAACGAGAGAAGAATGCCAACTTCATAGAAAATATATGCAAACACGAAAATGACAGATCTCATCTAGCTTTCTCTCTCATTCATTTCATGCCCACATAAACAATGGCGCCTTGATAAATCGATTATTGATGTTTTATATGAATCAATACGCATTAGCGATTAAAAATAGTTGTACTCTAATACAAAAGCGGGCCATATCCATACATCCCATTTTTACACTACAATACAACTATTTAATCATTAATGCGCACTAACCCTTTGGAAATAAGTATAATAACCAAAGAATTAAAATGCAGCAGTAGGTAGTATGACATTGGCATTTATTGTAAGTAAATAATACACACATATTGTATAAACATTACGTAGAGACAATTAAAAAAGATGTTCAAAAGAACCATTAACAAAAATAATACGAAATAATGAGTCTATCAGAGCGTTTCACCAACTTTTTGATTGAGGAATTTCAGTAAGTAAAGAATGCAGTCGCGTGTCAACATTTCTAGTACAAAATTTGTCACAGATGGCTTTTCCGAACCTAAAGTTTGTGAAATCCAGAATATTTCTCACAAAACTATAACACAAAACAAGTTACACGAGTCTCTGGTCTCGACAATAATTGAATATAGAACAAGTCTCCATCATAGAATTAGTCTCCATTTCTCACACACAAACGAGTACGTAATACGTATATTTCTCCCAAACACAGGATCCCGAAATGATGAATCATATATGTCTCGCAAAAACACAAAAAAGGAGTTTATATTTTACACAAACCTAGTTCAAAACAATGTAATAATACCGATCACGAAACAAATTTTGGAAAGGCGACGCGACAGAAACAGTAAAAAAATGGCCGCGTGTTGTTTACAAACCATTACAAACGGCATTGGCGTTGTATTGCCAGCTTGCAAAATGTAAAAGACTTGTATAATATTTCTCGAAATCTGGTTTCTTAAAAATAAATAAATATTAATTCACCAATAAAAATATTGCATGATAACATAATAATTCATTTATGTTCTTAATATTCACTGTAATGTTAAGATTTCGGAATTATTTTCATAATCAGTAATTCTATTTTTTGCGTCTGTCATACAAATCCCATAAGATCGTGAAAGAGTGAAGAGATGCGATATATATCGCTTACGCATTCCCCGCTGAGCTGCCCAGGCAATACCATGATTATCATCGAAAAGTCCAGCGATGTATTACCAACTACACGATATGCTTGTTGGCAAGTACCAAAACCAGAGTTGACTGTGCTTCATCTTCAGCACAGAACACATATACTCTCTAACGAGAGAAGAATGCCAACTTCATAGAAAATATATGCAAACACGAAAATGACAGATCTCATCTAGCTTTCTCTCTCATTCATTTCATGCCCACATAAACAATGGCGCCAGGCGCCTTATTAAATTGATTATTGAGGTTTTATATGAATCAATACGCATTAGCGATTAAAAATAGTTGTACTCTAATACAAAAGCGGGACATATCCGTACATCCCATTTTTACACTACAATACAACTACTTAATCATTAATGCGCACTAACCCTTTGGAAATAAGTATAATAACCAAAGAATTAAAATGCAGCAGTAGGTATGACATTGGCATTTATTTTAAGTAAATAATACACACATATTGTATAAACATTACGCAGATACAATTAAAAAAGATGTTTTGTCACAGATGGCTTTCCCGAACCTAAAGTTTGTAAAATCCAGAATATTTCTCACAAAACTATAACACAAAACAAGTTACACGAGTCTCTGGTCTCGACAATAATTGAATATAGAACAAGTCTCCATCATAGAATAAGTCTCCATTTTTCACACACAAACGAGTACGTATATTTCTCCCAAACACAGGATCCCGAAATGACGAATCATATGTCTCGCAAAAACACAAAAAGGAGTTTATATTTTACACAAACCTAGTTCAAAACAATGTAATAATACCGATCACGAAACAAATTTTGGAAAGACGACGCGACAGAAACAGTAAAAAATATGGCCGCGTGTTGTTTACAAACGGCATTGGCGTTGTATTGCCAGCTTGCAAAATGTAAAAGACTTGTATAATATTTCTCGAAATCTGGTTTCTTAAAAAGAAATAAATATTAATTCACCAATAAAAATATTGCATGATAACATAATAATACATTTATGTTCTTAATATTCACTGTAATGTTAAGATTTCGGAATTATTTTCATATTCAGTAATTCTATTTTTTGCGTCTGTCATACAAATCCCATAATCCCAAGATCGTGAAAGAGTGAAGAGATGCGATATATATCCCTTACGCATTCCCCGCTGAGCTGCCCAGGCAATACCATGATTATCATCGAAAAGTCCAGCGATGTATTACCAACTACACAATATGCTTGTTGGCAAGTACCAAAACCAGAGTTGACTCAGCCTGATCTTCAGTGGTTAACTATGAACTAAACTGACAGACAGGTTTAACTTACATTGTCTAGGATCTGGGGGGCGGGGGGTAGTAAGATAGAGGGTGGGCTAAACTGTAGTAGGTATGTCATTAGTGAAAACAATAGGAATCTAGAAACTACTACAAAGAGTTGTTCCTATCATTGAGCAGGTAGTAATTCAAAACATTAATAATTATGGGTTTTTCCAGATGACATTATTGAAAATATAGAGTGACAACATCATTACTAATATAATAACTGATGAAGTAATAAGACAATAAAAACTATTTGATGTTAATATCTTCACTTAACTTATTATTGAGACAAAGTATGTGTTTTAATAAGATTATCTGTAAGAGGAGATTGTAACGGTGGAATTTGTTGATTTAAAAGGTTATCTGAATTTTGATTCCGATGTTTCTTAATTTCAATGCACTCCAGAATGTTTAATTTGTGTCCTTTTTCAGCCTGATGTAAGATGGTGACGTTATCTATACTGAACTTGTGACCGGTTTCTCTAGAGTGATCTCCTATTTCAGAGTTGATGGAGAAGTTTCTGGTTGCCTTTTGATGTTCTTCAAATCTTGTTGTAATTTTGCGGCCACTCTGTCCAATATAAATACATGGGCAGTCGTTGCATTGAATTTTGTATACTCCACTGCGGTCCAATTGATTAGTTTTGTCTTTTTGATTAAAAACAAAATCCGGGTCCCGGTCCCCCCCCCCCATAGAAAAACTGGGTCTCCGGGTTTGGAATTATGGTGAGGAGCAAAAAAAAAAAAAAAAAAAAAAGGTCAACTATTCACTCTACAAATTCATTTTTTCCGAATCTCCGGGTCTACGCTCTTACCAAGGTGGCAGCCCTAGTTAAACCTGTCTGTCAGTTTAGTTCATAGTTAACCACTGAAGATGAAGCATTAGCTTTGAAAGATCTCTGGTGTATGTACTCAAAACTATATCTAATCTATGCAACATAGTGACATAATTATAGGCTCAGGGATGTAAATAATCCATTAATCAGAATTTATAAGCAATTTTATAACACAGGAAACGATTTAGTATACTTAAACTTCATTTTTTATCAAATTATTGTATTACTACAACACTATCGGCGTCAGTGCCCTTTGCCAAGGTGCACCAAATTTTCGTCCCCTCAGATCATATCGCTACATTTTTTTTTTCTTACATTGATTATCAGTTCCTCCTAGTAAACGTTTACAAAAAAACATTCAATTTTAATTCATTTCGATTATCTGCTTAAATTTACTCCCATATATACGATCACCAGCTTGCCCTAGTGAAGGTTTACATAAAATATCAGATATTAATTAATTTTGATTATCCGTTCGCCGTGGTGAACATTTACCTAAAATATTCAAATTTACCTACTTGATTTTGTATCACCAACTCGCCCTAGTGAACGTTTACAACAAATATTTAATTTTACTCACCTAATTACGGGACGAATTGTCACTGAACCCTCGCCAAAATACTATTATATAGCAGGCTTCTCCTGTCATGTTCG
Source organism: Ceraclea dissimilis (assembly GCA_963576895.1). Lineage (NCBI taxonomy): Eukaryota > Metazoa > Arthropoda > Insecta > Trichoptera > Leptoceridae > Ceraclea > Ceraclea dissimilis. Next base: position 7,683,678 of record OY756360.1, read on the forward strand.
TTCATAACTGCAATGTCCATACCATCGCATTATGCCAACTGTATTATATCATGCCCAGTGGTGTAGTCGAGGCTGTCGCCATATTGTTCATGGAGACCGGGCCCAACTGACATTTGACGATGATTACGCCATCTAAATTGTATGGGAAAAAATATTTCGTAGTTCAAGTGTTTGTCACCGAGACAAGGTGTTTGTCACCGATACAAGGTGACGTCACCACTCGTGGCGGTGATGGAATTCGAGGATGTAGGCTTGTACTTTACTATCGCAGGCTTCGGTGTAGCAAAGCCAATGTGCATCGTACTTTGTTTCCATTATACCAGGGCTACAAAAAACAGTTCTCATTCTTGCTCGATGATTGAACGTTGAAACAAAAATTACTTAACACATTTTTTTATTTTTTATTAATAATTGTTTCACAAAGTTCCTATAAATTGAGATTATTTTTTTGTAACATGTTATGCATCTATTAGATTAATACCATGTAAGGATGGGGTAGTTTGTCAACAGATGATTTATGATAATGGCAACACTTGTAGAATTTCAACAGAAATGTCATTATTGCCAACAAAGATAATCATAAGCTTCCAAATAATCCGAGACCATTTCTTTCTTGACAGACTGTATTTTCAAACATATTCCTACTTTCACAATCAAATACAAAATCACCTACTACTTATGGAATACCCAGACTTTCAATACTGAAGTGTTATAACAGTGTCAGAGGTATGGCTAAACCAGCGACATAATATATTAGTACTTAATATGTAATCTCTTTGGGCTAAACAGGTGAATGTATCAGTTCATTCGGGATTCTTTTCAACATTTAGGTTTCTTCTAATGACAGCAAAAGAATTAAACGAAATATTTAATACTAAATATCTTTCAACATACTTACTTTATAAATCATGAATAGGTCACCCTATCGATTAATTAACTACAATAGTAAAAAATATTAAATTGTTTAAACGACACTATTACTCTATTGCTTATTTTAACAAGACGTACATGTAAGAAGAGTTTAATAATAATGACTGGAACTGCTTATAAAGTGCCAGTGATTTTTCTTCTTCTCATCTCGTCTATCCAGTTTTCAAGTAATTTCTGAGGAGGTGGTGGATTCCTTCCATAATAATCTTCTGGCGGTGTACCTTCTTCTAATTTTACAAAATAATGTGAATACATATACCGTATTTCACCTATACGACGTCTGGCATGTCTCCTTATTCCCTTAATTACTTTCCCTTTTCCAGTGAACGATTCAGCTAAAACAGAAAAATCTCCTTAATAATTGTGGATTTTCGGCAGTGTTGAGCATTTGACAAAACGCCGTCACAATCACATCAGAACGTTATTTTGAAACCTGTATATATACTGTTTACAAAAAACATTTCACATAGCACCTTATTTAATTTTGTTTTTATTATATACGTACAATACAAACAGTAGGTATTCGTATACGCCACTGACTTTGCACGAGATTGTATTGATATTTTGGATAAAAATATGTGCAACAAAGGGAATTATTGATTTATAATGATTTTTTTTTTCATTTCTGATTTTATAAAACATCACTACCGCCATCTGTGCATCATACATGACCCGGGAATGAATCTGAAAAAATTAACGATTCGCGTCCGGAGTAAACTTTAACACCAGACGATTTTGGACATCCATCTATTAAATAAACTTACAAATGGAATCTCAGCTACAACATAGGGTATAAAAAATATGGGATTTGTGTCATGGTTTGGTAAAATTATCAGTTTTCCCAAGGTAATGAGAAAGTATTATAACGCGGAGTAAAAAGTAATTGAAAGTAGTCCGATGAACATGGTTTTTAAAATTGTTTGTGTCGTTACATAATCTAGAATGTATTGCATCCTTTAAGGATTATTTTTATACAATGTTTTTGCTCTAATACTGCTGTCTAACTAAAAAATGTGACTATGCCTGGCCACACACGTCCCGAAGTTCAGTTCCGGAATCGACCATTTTGCAAAAAAGTTCCGATCAAAACCTCTCTCTGACTTCAGCGTCACCCCGATTTTAAATTCAGAAAGAGGTTTTGGTCGGAACCTTTTTGCAAAACGGTCGATTCCGGAACTGAACTTCGGGACGTTTGTGGCCAGCCTATAAGTACATTATAATAATTATAAAATAGTTTTGTCGCAATATTATTTCGCTCGCGCAGTCTCGCGTCGTATTTTGTTTATACTCGCGTGACCCAGTGGCTACCGCACTTGCCTAACAAGTAGGTAAGTGTTCTGTGGGTGTTGGTTCGATCCCACGCGACACCTAACACTTTTTTCTCTTTTTTTTGCTATCTTTTTGTGAAATATAAATTGTGTAGAATCATATATACATAAAAAATAACTTTACTAGGTAAAACAAATATATTCCATGCTACATCCGATAAATTAGTTTTAGTGGCTCTGTACTCTGCAGTACTTTGACTGATAGATGATAGTTCCACTGGTTTTGGGTTCCACTGCCGATCTACTTCACCATCCGTACACAAATTTTGCCGTTGCGAAGCACGGGAAATACAGCTAGTAAATAAATATTTAAGTTATAAAATATGCCAAGACCAAACAAATGTACTCCACATACAAACTAATAAGCCAAGAGATATTACTTTACAATTCTAGTATGTAGTACTTAATATGTAATCTCTTTGAGTCTGAATGATTAGTTGTATACGAATAATATAAACTTACCAATCCAAAGATTACTTTTAAACTCCACATTGTGTTTCTCAACAGCCATCTGCTGTGCTTCTAAAATTGCTTCTTTTATATATGATGCTCCCTTCTTGTGGACAAAACTTAGCTGATTCAAGGCTTCATCGACAGTCATACCTCGAACGAGAATCGCAACATACCACAATTTCTCAGGACTGTATTTTATGTTTATTTTTTGATGACATACAAACTAAAACCAACAAAAAATAATTATAGAAAGTGGCAAACTCGTGAATGAATTCAACTGAGTGAACCACTGCCTGCACAACTAATTCATGTTAACATCGAAGATAAAGCACTCACAGCTGGTCTACGTTCTTCGCTTTCTTCTTGTGGTTGAAAAACAATTTTGTTTCTATTCACCCATCTTTGGGGGTCGGTGTTTTTAGACCATGCCAGTGATGCGATTGAAGTGTGTATGTTAGATGAACATAATTTATTGCCTGAAAACACCGATAATGCTTTACCACACAATGATTGTAATACTTGCATGGTGTTTTAAAATTAACTAAACAAATATTATCGCGGAGGCGATAAAACACAAAAAACCAGAAAACTGCAGCTATTGTAGGTTATGTTTTTAAAACTGACAGAACAAGAAAATACCAAAATGGTAGGCGAGGACGAGGAAAAACGTCATGTGTGAACTGTGAAGTGTGAACAAATTATGTCGAAGAGTGCAGATATATTTGGATCACTCGAAGGGCGTTTTATCTCATTTCCACTAACGTTCTCAATGTGGTTCTCAATTTTCTCACGTAAAGAAAATATAGGTAAGTACCTATTTAGTTTGTTTTTTTTTCGGAAGGCCACGGATTGAGTGGGATATATACCTAATTTTTTTAGGTATTAACTAAATTTGTCTGCATCTCGCAGATGGCATACATTGAGATTTTCCTCAACGAAGGCGGGAGGTATCAACATTCACATAAGGTTATTATGTGAACAACTCCCTTGGGGAGGGAGCAGGATGGATGTTCCGACGCTTACGAGTCGGCTTTGGCTGGCTTAAGTGATCACTTGTGCTAAGAGCAACGTTCTTCGTCGATTCGCATCAGCGACATAATATATTAAGTACTACTATGTAATCTCTTTGATTCGCATTCTATTACTCACTATTTTTTTTTTGGTCGCTTGCAAAGAATCGCTGACGGGGGGGGGGGGGGGGGAGGTGCTCGACCAGCTATTCGAATATTCCAAAATAATCGGATGACCGTTTGAATGATCATTCGATTATTTTCATTCGAATTATTACCTATTCGAATGAAAATAATCGCATGGTTATTCGAATAATCGATTATTCAAATATTCGAATTATTCCGATTATCTTAATAATCGAATGCATTCGAATATTCCATCACTTTATTTACACGTTATTTCTGTGGCGTGGCGCTTCCATAGTCTATGTATTTTTTGACATTTCCACAATAATTTTCTGTGAGTTGCTCGAAATTTCGACACCGCAGTCGGCAATTCTAGAATATTCCGTATATGGTATTTCATTCGCCGGTAGCTTTGTCAATCGGTGTGTTCTGTCGAGATTCGAGAACTGTCGTTTGGTGTTCTTCGAGTTGGATGGTGTTCGGGCTCTCAGTATTTTGTTTTGTCATTGTGCATTGGAAAACGTGTTTTTGTCAACTTCGACATAAATTTTGTAAAAAATGGCCGCTATGTCCGTTATCGGGATAGATTTTGGAAACGAGTCTTGTTATGTAGCTGTTGCAAAAGCTGGTGGCATTGAAACGATCGCCAATGACTATAGTTTGCGAGGAACTCCGTGAGTATTAAATGCCTCATGTTTAGAATATTTTATTTTGTGTTGTGTCTTTATAATCTTGTAACCATACCTGCCTGGTATTTCGACACTATATTAGCAAAATTCTGCGCTTGTACATCTGCACCACGTGAAGCGGGTTTGAAAAGTAACATTAATGTCAAGTTAAAGCCCAAGGTTTCCAAGGATATCGGGGTATATTGTGTTTATTACAAACAGTTTGAATACACTGATATATTTGTTTAGCAAAATTTAGGGTTGCCAGATTTCTTGGAAGTTAAACCAGGACAAATGAAAATTTTATTGAGCAGGGGGCTGGTCCCTAAGAGGAGTAGGATTTTTTTTTAGGAGCTATAAAAGTGACCCAAAAGGCTTGAAAATTTACAGGAAGAACTTCGAAGCGGAACTATTGTCGAAGCGCGGCCCCATTCATTTACAAGCTTATTTCGTTTTAAAAAAGCGCTAAGCTAAAAGCCTTTTTAGAACACAATAAACTTGACGGGAGTAGCGTTGCCATCTCTAAAAATTAGAAAGCCAGACTTTTGAGTCCCAGGGCCGGACGCTAAATAAAAAAACTTTTTTGACTATAAAATTGAATAAAACACACTTTTTAATAAAGTTTTAATCCGTATCATTTATATATTTCCTTTTGGCAGAAACCAGCTTTAAAGTCAATTTCTTTAGTAATTTCATCATAAAAGTTTTTACAAATTCAACATTACTGCAATAGTTTCTGAGATTTAATAAAAAGCCTATCAAAGCCAGACGGGCCGGACGTACTCAAATTTGGCCAGACTAGAGGTTAAAAACCCTAACACTGTCCAGCTAAAGCCGGACAGATTGCAACGCTAGACAGAAGTGACATTTCAAGTCCAAGACATTGTAAATTTACTAAATTTGTTTAAAAAAAACAAATTCTGACTTTCTGTGCCCTCGTGCGGCCCCACCCGCAGTCAAGCCAAGCGAAATAATTTTGATTGTAGCGCTTTTTTCAATATAAAAAAAAGATTTATTCACAAAAAGTGGGGCTGCGCTTCGACAATAGTTCCTTCGAAACTGGAGTGGGATAACTAAAATTATGATATAGATACATCGATAGATAAAGTTTGCTATATTTTCGGCATCGTAAGTTACATAGATAGTACATTTATATATATCGTATTGCGTTAAGAAGGCAGGGAGTCAGAGTTTAAGATCGTGGGAGCCCAGGTATTGTAGAGCCTCAAGAGACAGGTTGTGAATATCCTTGATGGTACCGCTGAACTTAGTGAGTGGACCCTCTCTGGTGATGTGGGCGACAGACTATAGTCTATAGATCTGGAAAGGATATGTTCCACAACGTGTATAATTAGCGGCATATTAAAATTTTTTTAATGAAACGAATGTGCTCGATTTTTGAAGATTTGTCCAAAATGCCGCCCTCTAATCTCCTTCAAGGTTTTACAAACCGCCAATGCATAATTTAATATGTTTTTTACGTAGTTTCTTATGATATGAACTTCAAAAATACCACAAAATGATAAAAATTCTACTGCTATTTATTTTTCTTTTTTTAATGTCTAATGTTGCTTTATCCATACAAATGTCGAAATAACGCGATTGAGCTGCAAAACTTGTACGGATGAAGAGTAAGTGATTTATGACGCATTTAGCTCATTACATAAAATAAATTACATTCCAGGTCATGTGTGGCGTTCTCACAGAAAAACAGAATTCTTGGAGTGGCGGCGAAGAATCAGATGGTTACGAATATGAAGAATACTGTATTTGGTTTCAAAAGACTGTTGGGGAGAAAATTTAATGATCCTCATGTCCAACAAGAGTTGAAGCATTTTCCTTATAAAGTGGAGGAGAGGCCAGATGGGGGAGTGGGGATAAGAGTTCATTACTTGGATGAAGAACAAATATTTACACCTGAACAAATCACAGCTATGCTCTTCACTAAACTAAAAGAGACATCAGCTTGTGCTCTCCAAACACAAGTCAATGATTGTGTTATTTCCGTTCCATCATACTTTACAAATAATGAAAGGAAAGCTCTATTGGATGCAGCTGCTATTTCTGGTTTAAATGTTTTGAGGCTAATGAATGAGACCACAGCAACATCTTTAGCATACGGAATATACAAACAAGACTTACCCGCTCCAGAGGACAAACCAAGAAATGTGGTGTTTGTAGATGTGGGTCACTCATCACTTCAAGTGTGGGCTTGTGCCTTCCACAGAGGCAAACTTAGAATTCTAGCATCAGCAGCTGATGCCAACTTCGGGGGAAGAGATATTGATTATGCTTTAGCTCAGTATTTCTGTCAAGATTTTCAAAAGAGATATAAACTTGATGCTAGAAATAATCCAAGGTATTTATTAGTTATTCTTCTTTCTCACGTAATTCCAGATAGGTACTTACTTGCAGCAAACGTCTACATGCTAAATAATATTAATATGTGTGGATTATCGTGAATAGTTCAACGAACATTAGTTCTTCATCTCAAACCAGGAAATTCCAAGAGTGTAGTTTCATGTTGGTAATATTATTTTCAGAGCTTATCTGAGGTTGTTACAAGAAGTGGAAAAGATCAAGAAACAGATGTCTGCCAATAGCACTAAACTGCCGTTAAACATTGAGTGTTTCATGGATGAGAAAGATGTGTCAGGAGAGATGCAGCGTAGTTTGATGGAGTCTCTGTGTGCTGATCTCTTCCAGAGAGTAGACCGTTGCCTTCGCTCATGTCTTCAGCAATCCAGTTAGTGTTCAGCTGCATTATGCTTTCATAATGTTACACATACATCTTTTGTTCTCGTAGTTTTATGGTAATGAATTATGTTACAGAACTGCGTTCTGAAGAAGTTCACTCAGTGGAGATTGTTGGTGGATCGTCACGTATTCCAGCCATTAAGGGTTTGATTGAGAATGTTTTTGGCAAGTCACCATCCACTACACTTAATCAGGTACGCTCATTGTTCCTTCAGTAAGGTTTAATGAATGGTAACTTGTAAGTAAATATATAAGTAGGTATCATATTAGAGCTACTATTACGCTGCGGGTGTTTGTAAATGGTTTGACAACATAGAAGATATGACATTACAGGACGAGGCAGTGTCTCGTGGTGCAGCTCTACAGTGTGCCATCTTGTCCCCAGCTGTGAGAGTGAGAGACTTCTCAGTCACTGATGTTCAGCCGTACGCTGTGAGGTTGTGTTGGGATGCTGATACTAAGGAGGATGGTGAAATGGAGGTAACATTATATTTAACTTATTGAAACTACATCATTTCAACGTATTTGATAAGTATTTTAAAGTGATTATTATCCTCTTATGTTCATAGGTGTTCCCAACTAATCATGCAGCACCATTCTCCAAGTTACTAACTTTCTATCGTCGTGAACCATTTGCCATCAGTGCCTACTACTCGGATCAAATACCATACCCGGATCCACTTATTGGTAAGTTTCTGTTTGTAGTAAATATTTTATGTTATTGATTTAGGTAGATATTTATGTGTGGATATATAGTGCAACCTCTTCACAACTTTACACGTTACAGGTAAATGGGTGATAAATGACATAACACCAAATGCAGAAGGTGAATCTCAAAAGTTAAAGATTAAAGTTCGAGTCAACATACACGGTATAATAACTGTAGCCAGCGCTACTCTCTTGGAGAAGAAGGAGAATGGGGAAGCAACCAACGAGTCTGGGGAGACCAATGCCAATAATTCTAGCAATGGAATGGAGACCAACCAAGATGCACCGATGGAGAACAATACGGAGCAACAGAATGGCGCCACTGATCCCTCCGAGGTGAGCCCCAATGCTTCACCTGACAAACAATCTTGGACACAGAAAGTTGCGGGATGGTTCTCTTCGGTACGTCCCATACCTCTATTAAGATCAGTGACTACTATGCCCGCTAGATATTACACAACCAACACGCACACACACACATTCCCATTTATTATATTTTTCTTGTGTTTATTCATTTATGTATTAATTTTCTTATTGTTTGTGTCCTGTCTTATTTTGTATGTTTAATTTGTTCTCGAGGTTTACGATATTGCCATAAGGCAATTATATAACGAGTGGATACAGATAACCGAAAACCAAAATACTTTGTGGTAACTTACCTTATTTGTGATGTCTGAGTGAACCTTAATTTGTACTCTAGCTGAAGGTGCTAGTCCTTTACATTAACTGACTGGAATATTTCAATCAATCATCCATAGTATGAATCCCTATGCATCATGTTTATAGGTTATTATATAAGATGCAAATTATAATAGGTACATATGTAATTCCTAAATGCAATGGATCAGTGCCATCTTCATCTTCTTTCCCCAGCCATGATCTAGCGACGTAGCCATCACTGTTGCTAAGGATGTGTCAACAGTGTCTTTTTTGTTTTTCGGTATTCCACCCGCAAAGAACGAGTGATCTAACGACCTTGTAAAAAGTCAGAACAGAACACGTATCGTCCTATGTGATGTTGCCAATACTATAATGGAATTATTTATAACTGGCGAATGCAGTCATAAAATTAGACCGAGACGGGACGACTACCTGCTTTATTCGCACCTTATGGCTCTGTCGTAAGCGCGAATAAAGCAGGTAGTCGTCCCTTCTCGGTCACATTTTTATTGCTGAGTTCGACGGACAGTATAATTCATTCCCTTATAGTTACACCATGGCTATGTAGGTTCTGAAGGACATAGAAACAAAGTGTGATTAATTTCTGTGGCTGTTAAAATAATACTATGTGGCTGACACATAAATAGCATTCTTCTAACCTGTGACTTAAGTCGAAATGCTCTCAAATGTGTATTGCTAATCAACCCTTGAGTAGCTTAACCTGCATTGACTAGTGTATCATGTACCCCAAATCCAACAATCACCCAGTTGGTCTGGTGACTCCCTTTTACCATTGTAGTAATCTATGTTGACATCTTAAATAAATTGTAGCGGTGTTTTGTGACTTATTAATTCTATGAAAAGTCTTCTCAAATATTCATGTAGTTCATTAGAAGAATAATTTAAGCATTATTCACGTTTAAAACTCTAAAAGGTTAAGAAATGACTCTCACCGTGGGTACTATTATTTCGTGTGACATTGAGTTACCTAAGTGTGGCATCTGCTACGCGTATGACACCATCACAAGACCTCACAGAGCAACATTCAGGTTATCCAGTGACTCAAGGGCATCAGGGATGTCTGTATGTGATTGAAAAAGTGCCTTGGCGGTTCAAAGCCAGATGACCATACCCCCGGCATGTCCACCAGACCTCAAGGCTTGATTAAAAGCCTCAATCATCTCTCCTTGTACAACAGTAGGAGCCGCCTCCATTAAACGAATGGCAACCATCTGGACTGGCATGTTACATGGAAATCGAGGTACTGGTACATTCAGATGCAAGGGAAGAGATGGGTTTTCCCTGTGTTTCTTTCGTTCCTTACGAGTTGTTTAGAGGCAATGGATGGGTAATGGTGGTGATATGCGAGATGGCATTATCTGCAGTTATATAATACCTGCTTCATGTTTGTACACACAAATGTTCAGGTGCAGCTCACTGCTCTTAACCTTTGTGCGGTCATGCTATAAAGTTTCATTAACATGAATGGTGAAATAGTTATTTCATAAAATTCTCATATATAGTTCAAGGTGTGCCAGGTTTGATTTAATTTATTTTTTGATTGCTCTTTATGTTTTAAAAATTTCCTCTCCTTTTATTTGGTGCAATAAAATTTGTTATTCTAGCTTTATTTTTACTTAAATTGACTTATTGTGAATTACTCAAGAATTTCGCCCTAAATCCATTTTGTTTCTTTTATTTTTCTGTAAAATATGGAAATTCCTTTGGCAAGTTCACTAGTATTGTGATTCCGCATGCCAGTATTGGTTAAATATCTTTGCTTTAGAAATGTATTACTAATCCTGTTTACTTTTCAGCTCATATTACAAAGTGTTTCCAAAGACTTGCATAATATCATGTACAGTGAAACTCGGATTTTACGTTTTTCTGGGGACCACCGGAAAAAAACGTTAAATAGGGGAAAACTTAAAATGTGGGAAATGATATTTTAGTATGTCCTATAAAAACGTAGTTACTTTTCACTGTTAACTTCATTGTCATGTAGTAGGAGTGATTTCTTGGCAGTAATTATGTTTACAAGAAACAAAAGTGAATTATATCACTAAAAAACTAAATTGAAGGAATTGAATTTTCAGAAAATACCCCATACAATAAAAGTCCGTTAATTCAAATTCCAAAGAACTGAAAACAGGAAAAAAATAGAATTATGCGACACGAACATTTGAATTTCGCGCCAATTTTTAATTTTAAAATAAACTGAATAATTTTATAAGGAAAACTTGCGATTTTTCGGAAGCAACCCAGGTGGATGTCGAATATTTGTCACAAATTTGATTCTCGGGATAAGTACGTAATTTAATGCGCACGACATGATGAAGGTCCGCGCATTTCACATTACCTAATACCTAATAATAGCACTTCGTACACAACACAATTTATATCGGAGTAAACATTGAAAGAACTATTTATTACTTTTAGATTTCAAAAAGTCACTTACTTTAGTTGTTGGTTTTTATTTTGACAGAGTTTATCATTAGGTACATGTCCAATGACCTAGTTAAAACTTTTGCAAATATCAAATGGTGTGTCGGGCCCTTACCGAGTTTCTTCTGAACACCTATTAAGGCTGACAATACACATTTGTATTTGTGGAAATATAAATTGGAATAACAACCAAACTTAATGTAAATTAAAAAGGAATCGTTTTTTTTTCAAATTCAACAAAATTGGTGCCCAAAAATTTCGCGAGAAGTAAATCACAAAGCACTGTTTGGAATAATACGCACGTGTAGGTAGGTATATATTAAGTACCTAAATAAAACGAGTAATGTGTATGTTGCACTTCAATGAACTGGATAAAAAACTGAAACTTTAAAGTTATACTAAACACTTCCTGCGATTAAAATTAACATGTCACTATGCGCTGCACATGTTGACATTCTCTGTAAATCACCCCACGCATCAAGACGTAGCGATGTACTGAGGTGTTATGAGGGGGAGATAAGATAACACCGCCCACCACGTGGAAGTGTTGGCATTAAGTAAAAAGGTAGCAATGTGACTTTACACACTTTCTTTGCGTAATATTTTTTGTCCAACTTTTTGACAAACAATTAAATTTTACGTGTACAACTTTACGGCTGAGAAAAAAACGTATAATCCGGGAATTGTTTGGGCGCCTGACGTAAAATTTGGGAAATTTTTGTCCTGGAATGTATGGGGGTGAAACGGGACCGACAAAAAAAAACTTTAAATCCGGGAAAACGTAAAATGCGGGAACTTAAAATCCGAGTTTCACTGTATTTTAATTAGTGTGTGTGTACATATATGTGTTTGTCTACGGGCATAGTAGCACTGTGTTCATTGACAAGATATGAAGTGTCTGTTAATGTTTATAGGACTCAATGACGGACAATAAAAAGGATAAAGGAAAAGGAAAGAAACAAGTAGTGAAGACTATCGAGTTGCCCATTAAAGCAATCACGTATGGACTTTCTCAAACAGAATTAAATAACTATACAGAACAAGAGGTAATGCTATATTTCTTAATCTAAATGTCAGTGTATACTTAGTGCTGTTAGGTTTATATTGTAATATAATTTATTGATTTAAATTTCTAGTGTTCTATGCAAAGTTCTGACAGACAAGAGAAAGAGAGAGCCGACGCACGCAATGCTTTGGAAGAATATATTTATGAAATCAGGAACAATATATCAGAGGGGGCTCCTATGTATAATTTTGTTGCAGAGGGAGACAGATCTAGTTTAACTAGGAAAGTTGATGAGACCGTAGACTGGCTCTACGAAGAGGGAGAGGATTGCAATAGACAGGTTAATACTTTATTATTGTGTTGTTTGCATACAGCACCTACCACATTATACAGTGATGTATCTTTGATGATATTCTTGTTTTATTTTGTGTAGGTTTACAGTGATAAGTTGACAGAAATGCGTAATTATGGAGAGCCAATAAAATCACGTCACTACCAGTGGGAATGTAGGCCTGCAGCAATGGAGGAGTATGCCGTCACTCTACAGTTGACTAGAAAAGTTGTAGACTTGTATAAGTAAGCATAATGTTCATTTCTTACTGTGTGTTTGATTATTAGTGCAGTAGCCAGAGAAAAATTTGATGTCATATCTAGGAAAAAAATATATAATTCTAGGAAAAAAAGTATTTTTTCCCATTGTCGGGCGCTGAATCCGAATTTCAACTTCGCCACCTCGTAAATGTGATGTGTAAACGTATATAATTTTTAGCTGTAGGGTGAAAATTACGCCCTATTTTAGCTCGCTCTGACGGCTGAATGGTTTATGCCACAAAAAAGATTTACATACGTATGTCATTTTGTAGGAAATTTTATTCTTGCCCTGAGCTTCTTTTCTCTAAAATGAATACTTTAATTATCAGTTAAAGTCTTAAAATGAAGCATTTTTTCTCATTCTTTCTGAGATATCTCAGAACGCATCACATTTACGAGGCGGCAAAGTTGAAATTCGGATTCAGCGCCCCCAAAACTATCTGTATTTTTTCCTCCGCTAAAACACCATATTACTGGACTATATTGCGTTTGATAATTATTATTTTGACACCCGTGAAATACGCCTCATTTTATATTTCAACATTCTCACGTTTGATTGCAGACAAGGTGATGCTAAATATTCCCACTTGACAGATGAAGAGGTGAAGAAATTATCAGACAAAATAGAAAGTGACGATAAATGGTTGGAGAAAAGCAGACAATCTATTAATTCTACTCCGTTGTATGAAAATCCACCTGTCACGGTAGAAGCTATTAAAGAACAAATGAAGGTGCGTTTTAATATTACATAATGCACTGCTATTATCTGTTATAGTACATATTTCCTTACATACATTACTAGATATGTGTGTTATACACGCATAGTATACGTAGTATTTAGATACTAAATCTATAAACACATGTGTACTTACATTATTTATATATATATATATATATATATATATATATGTGTGGTTTAATCGGATCTTATGACTATTCAGATCTTTGCTTCGACGGTGAACCCCATTGTAAATAAACCCAAGGAAAAGACACCGCCTCCTACCCCCACAGCAAATGCAGAGAGCGAGCAGCAGCCCCATGGTGACCAACCGCAGCAGCAGCAATCACCTCAACCCAATGATCAGATGGATGTAGAATAATTTACTTAAATCACTATCCTATTCAACTCACTATAGTGCATATATACAATACAATAATAATACTAATGTAATATGTATTATTATATCTCATTTATTTCATCAGTTTATTGCCAGACACTTGAATGATTTATTTTGAATGAGTTATTACTGAACGTTTCAATAAAAATCCTTATAAGTTGTGTGATTTATGTGTTGCTGACTTTCTTGAAGGAATAAATGTTTTATAGACGTATTACTTGTATGTCACATTAATGTAGATAGGGCCCCAATTTATAATGTGTAATTTGTGATCTCTGTGAAGCTTCCAGCACTCTCTACCAGAATAATTTTTGTGTATTTCTGAAAGCACTTGAAAGATTGGAAAACATATATGCATCATCCAATTACTTCATACTATTTAATGTAATAATTAAGTTCATGTATTGTCAAATAATTTGACTTTATTTGTTTATTTTATCGCTTCAAACATTAACAATTTATTAACAGCCTTTATTTGAAGAATGAAAAGGTTTTTTATCTTATAAAGTGAGTGTGCGCTGATTTTTCTACAAATTCTATGTTTCTGACCAGCGTTGGATTGCATTCTCCAGTAATTTCATTTAAATGTTTTTAGCCTCAATTTATGTGATATTACATGCCTACCTACATATTATTCTGAGATGTACAACTCAATGTGATAATAATTAATATTATAATTATTTGTTAGACTTCTCATTCTGTTGCATTTCTTTTATATTCATGTTTATAACAGAATCAGACTTTTTCCCGCACTTTGCATCATAAGCGTGTATGTTTGGGATACAAACATAGTTCGGTAATAATTGTAGAATTAAGCGCCAAAAAACCTTTAAATTATATATGTAGTATACATATTATGGTATGTAAGAATATTTCCATTACACACATTGATAGCATTTCAAAGTACTATACATACCATTATTATCTTTAAAGTATTTATTTTATGTTTTATTTAGTACTCACTCCAATTAGTATTTTCAATATAGAAATATGTATTTACTTTTATTTCTAAAATACAGGTACACACAATATAATACAGAAGAGTCCGTTAATCCGGCACCTTACTCAATTAATGGTTATATATTTTTGGATTAATTTGTTAAGTAAGATGATTGTAACATTGAATTATGCAGTAAGCGAACACATGTTTGCTTTTTCTACTGTATGTCTGTTATATACTTGGTTGTTGAGTATTCTAATATTTTATAATTCAAATAATTGATAATGTTGACACTTATATGATTGCGGAGCGTTTGATGCTTTCCAGTCTCTATTAATAATACAATTAATAGATGCACCATTTATTTTATATAACAATTAATGAAGTATTGTAGAAGTAAGTAGTGGCAATTTTTCATTTCATTAAAGTTTTATTGTATCCAATATCCATGCGTAATGCATATTAGGTATTTATGAGTAGATGTCATATCAGATGGGCAGCGCTGAGCGCCCCTAAGTTGTGGCAAGGATTTGTACAGAGCTTTTATGTATAGCAGTCCTTGAAGAATTACATTTCTATATTATTAATTACATAGTAAGTAATTATAATGCAGTACGTTTCCTTTTGAAAAAGTCCTGTTAAGTAAGTTTGTATTTACTGATTTGTACTACCATTATTAGAATCTGATAACACTATAACATAATAATAATAACAAAATTATTTATTTCATTGTTAATGGCTTTTAATTTCAATAAAATTAATGAATTGAATGTGGATTATTATTCTGTTGTCCCTGTCCTCCTATTGTTGCCAGGATATGCAAGTTGAAGTGCTATGTATTCTAAAAAATGTTGAACCGAGGCAACACTGACAAGAAATGACAGGATAAGTGATGGTTACAAGATTACGTTTAATGTACATTGTAACATAAAGAATTAATTTACTAATCACAATTAAATACTTAGGAGTTAAACATCATTTTCGAAATCCTTGGGATTCTTACGTAGCGATTGTGCATATGCTTTATTGGCCCAGCTGTAAACTCCATAGTAAATCATTGCCACTGTAAAATAAAATCAAAGTCAGTTGTGGAATTTACGTTCGTAAGGAAAAAGTTAAAAGAGCGAGGGTAACCTGTATATTATATACTTCAGTCGTTGATTTCTTCCCAATTTGACTTGTATGATCTTACATTGCTATATTATAAGTTACTAATAAAAATAGAATGTTACTTACGAGGCCCAACAATGAACACATTTTCACGAATTCTTCTTAAAGCATTGGGAAGAGAATGAGTGATGTATCCTTTGAATGCTTTCTGTTCATGAGGTGAAAGCTTGAAATAGATGATGCCACGGATATGGGCAAGTTCTCCGAATCCTTTACCCATTGTCTGTAAAAATACAAGTAAACTTCATAGTATCAAATGTATGTACATTTATGATCCATCAATTTTGTAAATGAATCTCAAGTTTTACAACACTGAGGGAAGCTGGAGCCACACTATTATGATATTCACAAAACAAACACTCATGATGTGATATTAATAAGTCTCAGAACTTACAAAATATGTGATTTTCTTCAAATATTGAAATAGATTTATTGATTCTCCTATTGAATGGGATGGTTTTGCCAATCAAGGATAGGGCGAGTGAAAAGTGTTAAGATGTAACTCGAAGGAGAGTAGAGCATCTTAGGGATGTGGTGTACTAATTATTTATATATAACATTTCTTGTTATAATTTGTAAACAGGACAGTAGCTACAGTTTGAGAACAATGCCTAAGTTATATAATATCCGATTAAAGCAACATTAATGTGTGGTCCATTGTAACCAGGGGAAGATACGAACGAAAACAATTACAAGTTATTAATAGAAATAAAAGGTGATGAATAAATGTAACACAATTTAAACGGTAATACATAATTAACTCACGTTTAATTATTCCAAAAAATTGCCAGACACACTAGGGCGAAAATCGAGACGAAGCACTTGACGAAATTCTTTTTTCTGTGGACCAATTTTTGACAGTAAAATGTTGTCTATGGTAATTTCGGTAATTTATTTACCAGAGATATGGAGTGGTATAGATCAAAGATAAAAAAAATGCACTGGGTCCCACATTATTTAGCGCACGTAAAAATTGTCGCAAACCGCCAGAAATTTATAGGGCACCCGAAGTTAGATGCGAATAACGCAGCAAATGCCAGGGATGCGCTCAGTGTTGCCGTTTCTAGTATTTTTAATACTAAACTAGTATTTTTTGAGGCATTTTGAAGAATCTAGTATTTTCTTTAGTATATTCCGAAAATCTGGTATATTCTAGTATTTTTGATCAAAATCTAGTATATTTAGACCTAATTCTAGTATTTTTGGGTAATTTGCAATATTATTTTGTTACGCTTTTAAATTTTGTACAGAAATGACCAAAAATGAATGAAAAAAATGTGAATATATAGTTGGTTTATTAATTTTATCACCCCCCCCCCCCCCCGTTCGCCAAATTTTTAGTCGTCAAGGTCAAAAGAAAATAGTACGATTAAAAATTGTAATAAAATATTGAAATCTCCCCCCCCCCCCCCCGTCGTCAAATTTTTTGTGACAGAATTTTTTTGCGCTGGTGACGAAAAAAAAAAAGGTCAACGGTTTTTTTTCAAGAGTCATTCTTTTCCTAGGGACCCCCCCCCCCCCCCGTCGACGTGTTTTCGCAGAACAAAGACACTTTTGTGGCGGAGGACCAAAAAAAAAAAAAGGTCGACAAAAAAATTTTCTGGTATTTTTCTAGTATTTTTTTCGACCCCATCTAGTATATTCTAGTATTTTCTGGACAAAAATCTAGTAGTTTTCCAAATTTGAAAACGGCAACACTGGATGCGCTAACTTTCGCACCACGCACGCGAGTTTTCATTTACGGAAGCGGAACGTGAGCGGAACCCACATATTCTAACGCGGAACCACTCGATGATTACTTATTTATTTTTTTTAACATTCCACTACATTCACATCTCTACCACGCAAATATGATTTTAGCCAAACCATTTATAACATAGTTGTAAAACTGTAACACAATATTTTTTTTGTAAGTTTCAGCATTTTTACTTTTTTTAGAATAATCAAATCACATAAAATAGCCCTTTCCTTCAGCCCCTGTTGAACCAGTTTGCATAATTCCTTACGCGACTCTCATAATAATAATAATAATAAAAATCTTTATTGCAATAATAATACATTACAAATGGCGGGTTTATTGCCAGTGGCAATATCTGCCAACCAACCAATTTTGATATTACAAAATAAGAAAGTATGTGTGTACAAAGCGTACAGTAAAAAGAAATAATGAAACATGAAAGAAAAAAAAATAAAAAACAAAATAAGAATAACAATAGCATGCATAAAAAAAATACACATAAATAAAATAAAATATACCATACATACATAAATATAGTTAAATAATAGGGATATAGGAAGGGAAAGGATATTAGGAAAAGGGTTTATTGGGTAAGATTGGTGGGAGAATTGTTTTGGGAGAGATAAAGATGCTTCAGTTTATTTTTAAAAGAGTGAATTGTAGGAGCGAGTCTGATGTGAAGAGGAAGATCATTCCATAATCTGGCTGCATGTGTAGTAAAAGAGGAGGTGAAAAAAGACGAATGGTGCGAGGGTATAGCCAGCGTGCGTCGTCCACTCGAACGTAGAGGTAGGCCATGAGATGCCAAGGGTGTGAAGTTAGATTTGAGATATTGAGGTGAGGCGAGATTGTTAAGTACATTGTAAAGAAGGGAAAGAATATGAAGGTAGCGACGCTGTTTCATAGTCAGCCACAAAAGTTCACTTCTATATTCAGAAATATGGTCAAATTTACGCAAGCCATAGATGAATCTAATGCAGACATTCTGTAATCTTTCCAATTTCATGGTTTGATCGCAAGTAATATCAAGATAGGCAACGTCTGCATAGTCAAGAAGAGGCAGCAGCAAAGTTTGAGATAAGAGTATTTTAGTAGGTTTTGGAAGGAAGTTCTGATGTCTTCTCAGAGAATGCAGAGAGAAAAAAAGTTTGCGGCTGGTTTCGGATATTTGAGGTCGCCAGGAAAGAAACTGGTCAAATATGATTCCGAGATTTTTCACTTTTTCAGACAACTTGATAACAACGTTATCAAGAAGGAGAGGGGGTATCGAAGACATATTAAGCTTAGCAAGAAGACGTGAACTCCCTATGAGAATGGCTTGCGACTTGGACGGATTGAGTAACAATCCATTCTGCTGCGACCAATGCGAGACGAGACTCAGTTCATTACTCATATGATCAACAGCAGACACGATTTGATTCGGCTCGAAATGAGAATATATTTGGAGATCGTCAGCATACAGATGAAACTTAACAGACAGGTTTTCAACTACCGTATTAATGAAAATTGAGAAGAGAAGTGGCGAAAGTATTCCGCCTTGGGGAACTCCTGCGCTCAGCGACAGCCAGTTAGAGAATTGATTATTTTGACTTTTAATACACTGCTGTCTGTCAGTCAGATAGGATCTGAACCAAGAAAGAGCATTGTGGGAGAGGTTAAGATGTTGTAGTCTTGCGAGAAGAATATCAAAGTCGACAGAGTTGAAGGCGCTGCTGAAATCCAGAAGTGTGAGAAGTGTAAGTTTCTTGTCCTCCATAGCACCTCTAATGTCGTCCGTGACTTTTACGAGTGCGGTAGTTGTGCTGTGCCCAGCACGAAATCCGGACTGATACTGTGATAGCAAGTTGTGGGCTGTTAGGTAGTTTGTTAGTTGAAAATGTATTATTTTTTCAATGACCTTAGAAAAAATGGGAAGAATTGAAATAGGGCGAAAATCCTTTTCAGACGAGGGTACGGCCTTTTTGGGGAGTGGGATGACATATGCTTTCTTCCAAGAAGTCGGAAAAGAGCCTGTGTCAAGAGAGAAGTTGATAATATGAGCCAGCACCGGTACAATGTGTTCAATAATAAGCAAAACGAACGATATACTGATATCGTCTGCTCCAACCGATTTGGATTTAATAGAGTCGATACACTTACGAATCGTTTCATTAGATGCGTGTGAAAACTTAAATACAGGCGCACTGACAGGCGCCAAAGAGCGAATTTTAGATAATGTTTTATTTTTAGTAGTTGAGTCTATATCACACGGTTGAGCAGCAAAATGTTTGTTGAGAGATTGGAGATCAATATACTTTGATGCATCAGGAACGGGCTGGCGACCCATTCCCAAGGCATTCAGGCCCCTCCAGATATCAGCAGAAGAGCGATTTGTAAGAAGCTGATTAAAGTGGGCACGCTTGGAATTTCTACACAGTTGGTTGCATCGATTACGGAGGGAGCGATAAGACTCCCAATAAGTGGGAGAAGGGGACTTTGTATACTTTTGCCTAGCTCTGTCTCTCTTTTTCATCAAATTTTTAATCTCAGTAGTGAGCCATGGAGCGGGAGGGTGTTTTATTCGTACTTGTTTTAGTGGGGCATAATTCCTTACCTACCAACTATGATAGCATTTTTCACAGCCATACACAGACTGGCAATACTAGACAATAGGAAAATCATTCATAGGAAGGAAAGTAAAGCTGATGGACTGCATAAGATATTTTATTGTCTTTTTATTGTTATTATAAAATACAATCACGTACATATTTTGTTCATAAACATTTAAAATGTGAGGAGTTCACTGAATAGCAATTTATTATTATATTATTTCAGTAATAATATTACGAACAGTCACTCGTAATTCATTACAGAAAATACCAATGACTTTCACAGATAATATTAAAAAAGTATACCACTATAAGTAAATAGGAATAATAAAAAAAAGCATTTACAACGATAAACTTATCTCATTACGCCTGTAATAAATTAGAAAATAATAAGGTAAATTGTGCACATTATACATTTTATTGGATTACACAATTCATATTGTTTATCTCCATTGATTTCAAAATAAAATGACTCAGTTTATTTCTACAACATCCATGGACTCGTCAGTAGTCAAGTTCAATGGCCACTCAACACGTGGAAGCAATGAGCGAGGAACTAGAAGGAAATTCCCAGCATTACACAATGTTCCTTCCCCCAAACATTCAGTCACCCACTCAAAGTTTATAGGGACTACTTTGTGATTCAAGACAATGTCTGGAAAGAAAAAATATCATATTATTATCGCTGGTACAACCATTACTGTAATTAGACCTAAATAATTAATCATAATATGAAGTATCTACCATAAAAGCGGTCATCCTCAGTACTGCTTGGCTCTGCTATGAGAATAGATATCTTTTGTGGGTCCTTCACTTCTATTTTCTCAATAGTGTCAACAATATTTGCACCAGCATCTTCCAAGATGTGCTGAAAACAACATGAAATTAAAGGATATTGGATACAACTCTTTATTGTTTAAACTACATATTGCATGTAGTAAAATATAGGTATACACTAGATACTGAGAAGGTATGAATAAGTCAAAATACACACTAAATAAACTTACAGTGAGGACATTGTGACTAATAACGGAGAATGGCGGACAACAGTAGAATGTAAATCCATCAAATATTCCAATTTCTCTGGTTCTGGAAATATATGGACCCATTTCACCAGATGAATCTAGCACTTCAAACTGTCCCTGAAATTAGTAAATGTAAGATTATTATAAAATACCGCATACCAACAGTGATATATATTTTAAGTACATATTTGACACTAAAATAGAAATATAGGTATGAATGTTTGAGTCGTATCATTATAACACTGAGTGTATCCTGTCTATCCGAATAGGGCAAAGCGGTGCTGCTTTTAACAACATGAGGGCTGTCTCAGCGCTGAGAACAGATATTGGCGGCGAATACTGGGAGCACTAACAAGGAAGTCAGGAGTCGAACACAGCAGCCACTTATCACCCAAGTGATAGACTCGTAGGTTTAACTGGCTCGGGCACATTCTATGTATGCCCGCTAATAGAATCAACAACAGCTGTCTCCAATATCGCCTTGAAGGCAACAGACGTCAGGGCAGGCCTGCAACGACCATCCAGAGACTACACATCAGAGCTGTGCCAGGCTGGAATGATATGGAAACAGGCAACAGAGTTGGCCCAGGAGAGAAAAGCCTGGAGAAACTGGGTGATGACCACATGCTCCACATAGGGAGCGGACATGGATATGTATGTAATGTATCCTATAATTTCTTTTTCATGAGTGCTTACCTCGGATACAAGTGAATTAGTCACCATGCATTTCTCTACCCAGTTGAAAGACACAATCCATTTTCCAGCAGCCAGTGCTTGTACATATTTAATAGACCTAAAATATAATTAACGTAGATTGTAGGTACTTAGTCATTTTATTATTTGAGACAAGAATATTAATTATTCGGGACAGTACTACGAGACGTAATCAATATTACCTCTGTGATTTATTATTCTCATCAACTCCCACTACAAGATGAGATAACTCATTTATATATTCGTTTGTAAATTTCCATCCCATCTTCCCAACTAAATCCTTCACTTTACTGATTTGCGCTTTGGTCAAACATGAGCACGCTACGCAAATATTTGTTCTTGTTTCATTACTTGTAACTAGTCTGTTTTTATCTGCTGCTAAATTGTTCTTACGCTGTGTTTTAGGGACATCTCTACTGCATTCAATGATAGTACTATTTCTACCATTGGATTTGTCAATGCTGCTTTCAAACGCTTGTTCCAAGAATTCTTTCTCCATGCAGGTTGCTGTATGGGAAGTAGATTGCCTGAGTAAATGATTCTTTTCCATGGTGAAACCTGCTACTTCGTCATCTTCTGAAATAGCGGACAAGTTGTCTTTATATGACAATGACCTCCTGGCACAAACTCCAACAGGAGTTGAACAGACTTTTATATCATCACTGAATTTACTCATAGGAGTGTCAGTTTTCTTTGCAGTAGGTTGCTTTTGCAAATTGATATTCTGAAAATCTATTTTATTATTGGAATTTGGAGGACAACCAGAAATTTTTTCTAAAGATTGTTTTGCATCTGAAGTTCGTATGGATGATTCTTGGATAGACTTCTTTACTGTTGTGAATTTCCTGAAATACAAACAAACGAAATGAAAAACACTGGTCGATACGATACATCGTTAATTAAATTTTTGAAATGGCTTTTGGAAGCAACGATTAAGTATATAAATAAATAAAAGTACATACCTGACTTTCTGCGGAGTATCTTCCACCATACTGCTGTCTGAATCATCATGAAGTGTAATCGGAGTGCAAAGGAGATCTTGTGACATTCTCACATCACAAAGAGATTCACCAACTTTCATAGAAGGAGTTAATAACAACTCTTCATGTGGAGATAATTCCACAGTCCTCTCTACATGCCTCAAGGTGTTATTCCTTTCAAGATATTTAGAGTTCTCATCTCTTAGTTGTTGTATACTCTGAGGTAAATTTAATGAAGAAACAATTTGTCCATCAGGTTTAGTGCTGTTGGAATCTTGAGAAAAACCTATGGTATTTTTATCAAACATTGTGCTGAACATATTATCACTATCCTTGATTTGGGAGTTGTCACGAGCCAAGGATGTTTCCAATATTTTATTTTCTGTATCAGTACATTTACGTACATTTTTAACTATACCGATTTCTCGCGCATGTTGTTTTGAGTCCGTCATTAAATTTTCAATGGTTTTGTCATTTTCAATTAATGTGTTGTGAATAAATTCAGATTTTTTCTCAGGAGTGTTTTGAAATAAATGATTAGTGCACGCCACTACCGGCTCCACTTCCATGCTCACAATCCGTAAATCAGTTTCATCTTCTATTGCTTTTCTTTGGGAAGGTATGAAGCTACAAAGATCAGTGTTTGGTACAAGATCACACGCGTCGGAATTAACTGTTTCACCCTGTTTGCATAAATCTATTGCTTCCACAGAATCCACATCCTTGTTGGCATCATTATTACTAACAGTAGATCTAGATCCCGATCCCTTGTTGAGTAAACCTAAATCTCTGTCAATATTTGCCATAACAGTTCCCATTATTACATCATAGTTCATCGGTTCGCTATCATTATCAGATTTTCTCAATGATCCTGTATTTGGAGTTTGTGTTTGAGATATAAACACAACATTTATGTCATCTCTAACAGGATATTCTGAATTTTCGAGAGTTTTAGATTTCTTTGAATCTCTGAGTCTTGAAATTGGACTGACAGACTGAGGAAATTTTCTTTTCTTGGAAGTGTTAAATAAAGAATCGGGAGTAGGTTCAGAGACAATCAGAGGAGGACTATTCACTTCCATATTGATCCCTGTGGATTGATTAACTGTTCCACGTGTCACAGGTTCACCTTGTGTAGTTTCTGAGGATTTTCTTCCATTAGATCTTTCAGGGACGTGTGTAATTGTATGTTCGTGTGTTACTAATTCAGACTTTTTTCCTTGAGACTTCTGTGGCAACTGAGGATGAATGGATGGTACAATACAATTTGTAAACCTTTGTAAATTAGGATGCATTCTGTAACTCACAACACCTGAGTGTTGATCACTGTGGAGGTTTATATTATTTGTTGAATGTTGCGGCAGATTATTTATAGAACATGCTTCATAATTGGATAAGAATGGAATGGGACTTGTCTGGGCATCCCTCATCTGAGTAAGTTTCAATGACTTGGATAATGTCGTGTTGGTTACATTTACCAATGGTTGGTTCCTTATGACAATGGATGTAAGAATATTGTCTCTGTGCAATTCAATATTCAAACCATCTTGCGGAATATTATACCAGTCCTTTGATGTACATTTTGATTTGTAATAAAATGGAACTTTTCTCTCTTTACGATGATTTAATCTACCTTTATAAACAAATGGCACTCCAGGTGACTTGCAATTAGTTTCCAAATTATCATCATTTTGTTTAAAAGCAACTAGAGAAGGATGACAGCTTTCTTGTGCTAAAGTATCTGATTTCAAAGAATCAAACAAATTATACGGTGATTTCACAACACCAACAGGTTGTTTAGCAGAAGAATTAGCGGTGGATATGTCTGTAGAATATTCACTTTCATCCTCCTCCTCTTCAAAGTCTTTCAGTATGTTAGAAACAACCATTTCACCCTCAAGTTTCTTGAATATTCTTTCAACATGCTTTGCCTTATCTTTGGGGATTGGACTTAAATGAGTTAACGGGGGCTCAGCTGAACTATTCATGGGGTCATCCACAACATTAGATGCAGAAGTATCTTGGTGATACATTTCATATTGTTTGGATGCAATTATAGCTGCTTGACAAGCCAAGTAATCTTTATCAACTCTTTTGGAACCTTCAGGGGAATCAGGGTTTACACAAACACTTGAAGCAAGTGACACTACAGATGGATATCTTCTAATAACTTCTGGTGTAACATTCTTCTCATTAATAATGCTTTGTGATATAACATCATCAATGTAAATTGGAGTTTCAGATTTGCAATG
Organism: Ceraclea dissimilis; assembly: GCA_963576895.1. NCBI lineage: Eukaryota > Metazoa > Arthropoda > Insecta > Trichoptera > Leptoceridae > Ceraclea > Ceraclea dissimilis. The sequence goes on from OY756360.1 coordinate 7,708,885, forward strand.
AATTTCTTTAATTGATTGTTCCATTGCAGGAATGTTTCGTTCTGCAACAGATATTTCAAGTTTTTTCAAATTTGACCTAGGATGTTTATTAAGAACCTTCTTCATTTTTCTAACATTTTTCCAAGGATTTTTGTCTTTAGGATTATCTATCACATTATTTTCATTCTTTGATGGAGCAGCGTCAACTGGAAGGATCAATGAATCGGTTTTTTGATTATTAACATTGTCCAATTTCTTTTTTTGCAAAACTTTAGAAAATATACTTTTGAGTTCACTGTCATTTGCTTTAAAAGAGTAATTATTTGAAGTATCGGAATCAATTTGTAGAGCAGATGTTGGAGTTTCGGCTATACAACTTTCATTTGATTTATTTGGTGATTTTCTTGGAGAATGTTTAGTGTTCCCAGTGTTTTTAGAACGGGTATTACAGTAATTGGAACCATCACCTGATTTATTAGTTTGGAGTTTCATTGCTTTGACTCGTTTTGAGGTTCGTGTTTTTGGCAAGTCATCTGAATTATGAGAAGTTTCCAGGCTTTTGTTAGATTTAGTTGGGGATGTATTATCAATTTTAGTTTTGTGAGAAACATTTTTTACAGGAGTGGAGGAAGCACTTGATTTAGTTGGAGATGACACACTCTTATTATCTGAAAGTCTTTTGGAACTCCTTGTTGGCTTCACAATAGATTGAACTGGAGCAGCTGATTGCAGCAGGTTATTTGTTTTCCTTTGAAAGAAGTCTTTGCGCATACGCTCTGGATATATATTCCTTACAGGACCTTTACTCACTGTAGCACCTACATTTATTTGTGAAATACTTAGCCAATCTTGAACTTTATCAATAGCATTAGGATTTTTATCAATTTCTGAATCAATTGTATGTTGAGTTGTATCAATAACTTCCCCCGGAAATATTAAGGGCGTATCATTCTGACTGACAGACAAGAGTTTACTGCTTGATGATTCTCTCTTCTTCTTCTCATATTTCTTAGAAAACTTCTTATCTTTTTTGAAAAACCAATCTTCAGAATTTTCTTGATCCGAGTTACTCAATTTTGTCTCATCTAGTGACGACATCGCTGCAACTAGAACTTAGAATGTTAATTAACAAGTTTAGTAATATTTACTGACCACCATTGTTAAATAAAAGAATTGTTGAAAATAATGTACCATTCCTCCCAGAAAAAGCCTCATAAGCTTTAATAGTTTGAAGGACAGCAGCCGACCTCTTCGACAGAGGATCATTGGGGTGCAGGAGTGTTGGATCTACAGTACTGCCGCACACGGGGCATTTGTTTTGAGAAGAAAAACATCTCGCACAAGCAACATGATGACAAGCAGATTCAACGGGAGTCAAAAGAATATTAGAACTGAAAAAGATATTTGTTGTTTTCTATTTTACTTTCATTCCAAACATAGATATAGACAGATTGACAAATAATCCAATGCATTTTAAATTGACCATGACTTCCTGTGCTTAATATTCCATGGATTTATATTACTAATTACTGTGTATTAATTGCGTTCCTCACAGGTCCTACGTTATTAATTTATCAAGTAGTCAATTTAATAACATTACACATAAAACCTCAAATAAACAAATCAATGAGAATAATTACATATCATTACACAATAGCTAATTTATGCTACCGAAAGTATAAACTGTAAAGGGCAGTTATTGGGTAGTATTACAGTGTTGCGGCCCTCTTTGTCAATAATTTTTTTTTTCAAAAAAGCGCTAAAACGGTCTTATTTCGCTCGCTCGACTGCGGGTGGGGCAAGACAAGCGCACAGAAAGTCAGAATGTATTTTTTTAAGAAAGAAATTAGTAAATTTACGATGTTTTAGACTTGAAATGTTACTCTTGTCAACAGTTGATCGTGTTTAAAAGCCAGCGAAAAAATAGTTTTTAGTACTCTTAAAACAAAATAAGCTTGACCTTGTCCTTGAATAGGGCCGCAACACTGCGCAAGTTTATGGATATAGGACTATCTCAAGTTCATTGTATTTCTCCAAGTATGTCGCGAGGTTTTATTAGGGGAAATTACATGTGATAATATGTTGTGTGCATTTAAATTTACAAAACTTTTTGGTTACCAAACAATACACTGGACGTTCTCCAGTAGCGTATTTAGATGTTTCTCAGCGGCGACACATAACGCAAAGCCTGCCATTTTAGCAAAACAGTGGACAGAGATTCAGGATAATAAAAACTGTTACTGAAAAGAAAGCTTTGAACACCTCTTCTCTTTTAAAAATTAAATAAAATACAGAATCGAGTACCGGCTATCCCGATTCCCAACGACGACACGCAAAACTGTCAAAAAAACGCGCCATTGCCAGTGTTGCCGTTTCAAAATTTGCAAACCTACTACCAGATTTTTCTATGGATTTTTCTCCAGAAAATACCTACTAGTATATTTATTTTATTTATTTACACTTTTACCAGAAATTTTCTTTGTCGACGGGGGGCTTGTAGTATGGAAAATCCTCCATTTCCTTCTTTTGCCTAACAGCTTTCCCCCAGGATCGCAATGTTCGGCCAAGAGGAGAATCCAGTATACTAGTATTACGATATCTATGTTTGCACATGGTTTGCACGTGTGACAGCTCGACAGTGTTGCCGTTTCTAGTATTTTTAATACTAAACTAGTATTTTTTGAGGCATTTTGAAGAATCTAGTATTTTCTTTAGTATATTCCGAAAATCTGGTATATTCTAGTATTTTTGATCAAAATCTAGTATATTTAGACCTAATTCTAGTATTTTTCGGTACTTTGCAATATTATTTTGTTATGCTTTTCAATTTTGTACAGAAATGACCAAAAATGAATGAAAAAAATGTGAATATATAGTTGGTTTATTCATTTTATCACCCCCCCCCCCCCCCCCGCTCGCCAAATTTTTAGTCGTCAAGGTCAAAAGAAAGTAGTACGATTAAAAATTGTAATAAAACATTCAAATCTCCCCCCCCCCGTCGCCAATTTTTTTGTGACAGAACTTTTTTGCGCTGGTGACGAAAAAAAAAAAGGTCAACGGTTTTTTTCAAGAGTCACTCTTTTCCTAGGGACCCCCTCCCCCCGTCCGTCGATGCGTTTTCGCAGAACAAGTTCATTTTTTCGCAGAGGACCAAAAAAAAAAAAAAAGGTCGACAAAAAATTTATCTGGTATTTTTTTCGACCCCATCTAGTATATTCTAGTATTTTCTGGACAAAAATCTAGTAGTTTTCCAAATTTGAAAACGGCAACACTGCAGCTCGAATGACAGCCATATGACAGCTGCTGGCTGCTTCTCTTTACTGGTTGGAGCATTGTTTCGGTGCGTTTTTGCTTTCGTTTACAAATTGTTCGGTTAAATATTTCTATCACACTTGGCCACAGAACACACAGAACTTGGCCGTAAAACTGCTTACATTATATCGTCTCATCGGTTCTTTCCAGTTGCTTCGCATTGGTGGTAATTGTAATTTAAAATTTGCTTTGCACAACCACCTAACTCAGTATAGAAATTAGGATACTAAGGCACTATTACAGCTAGCGTTGCTGCGGTGTTCACTTACCTCTCAAGTGTCAGAAAGCTGTAGTGTAGTCTGGTGGTCTGTGGAGAAGTGGCTCTGCTCTGGTGTGCCTGGAACCTCCCAGATTCACTACTACTATATTAACATTACATGGTGCAATAGTAGGAGTTTGTCCTATGCCACCGCCTTCAGTACTATGGATGTAGACTATACTGTAGCCCATAGTAGGTATTTACCTGATGTGGTCCAATGCCTCTGTAGAGCCTATGTTATTCTATATGTACTATACTTGGCTTCTAATACGCTGCAGTTGCCATCTCTAACAAATAAGAAGCTGGACGGGCCAGATGCAGTCAAATTTGTCCTGACAAGAGGCCAAAAAGCCTAACACTGTCTGGCTAGCCGGACGGATGGCAACGCTAATAAGAGTACAGTATTGAGGTCTCACCCACAGCCGAGCAAGGATGTGACTAACTAAAGTACAGTAGGTATTATATTGTTGACCAATCTGACGCTTACTGTTATTTTCGTTGCAGATGTCATGGAATCGTCTTCCAGCAGAATCATTCCTTCAGTGAAAAAGCCGCTTTGGGTCGATGGGGAAGCACTCCTGGGACAAAATTTTATTCTGCAGGATGGCGACATTACTGGGAATTTAGAAGACTCTTTTGATAATATTACTGTTTCTCCAGAACCTTTGTGGTTGGCTGGTGAGAAGTTGCTGTGTCAGAAATTTTTTCTTCATAATATTTACATTCATACATATTGTGAAGCTGCAGCAAAGCCAGAGAAAAAGCCCAAAAAGAAAAAGAAACCAAGAGTACGTCCAAGTCGTCAGGAACGTTATAAGGTGTTTATTAGTGAAGGTAATAGGAAACAAAATATACAAGAAGACAGAGAGATTCATAGAATATTCACCAGACAGTATTATAATCAGAAACATCAAATGATTTCTAATAACTCTCCACATGATAGTGGAAGTACTCATGGAAGTTCTGTTAATGGTGAAGTATCACATGAATATTTGGACCGGAGACAGAGGAATTATTCTGAAGAATCAACACCTTTGATCGATGATTCTTTTCCTAGACCTGGGAATGCAACACGTTCATTATTATCATTACTAGATTATTTTGGTTGCGGCATGGAAGAATTGTTTCCTGACAATAAATTATCTGACAGATTGAGTACACACATATCAGTAAGTGATTCAATACATGTGATGTTTAAGTTACATAATGTACTGACACAATTGGATAAGATTTTAGATAATAGAGTTACGGATTACATTGATAAATATGATATTGATCTCAGTCTCCTAACTTCTAGAGGTGATATAATCAACGAAATTAAGAAATCATACGTAGATGCTATTAAAAATTCTAAGAGTCTAAAGGTTGCGCCACATAAGCCACAAAATATTCCTATGAAAATAATTGCAAATAAAAAGTGGAGTGTGGATCCTCATCTAGTGAGTCTTTATGAAACAGAACACAAGATACAGTTTATAAATAATTCAAAGTACTTGTGTAGATTGTGTGGGAGAATATATTTTAATAATCCATCATCTCACATCATAAGTCCCACACACATACATGCTCTCTCAGATACACCATAATAATTATTCACATGACCATATGTGTGGTGACTGAATCTCTGATCCTTGAGATTCACTGAAACTTATAGTAGTTTAGTATATGTTTTGATACAAATTTATTAATAACCTAGGATTAAGTACTAGAAGGTAAATTCTGTTGACAATTTGTTTGAATAAAATATTTAGAGGAAGTTGTGTTATTTAATCTATTAAGCTAAGCCAGGGGTCAGTGAACATTTTGAAACTTTACCCTTGTATGTATTTGTTACCCTTATTCTTAGCCCCAGTAAAATATTTATCACAAGGTATTGTATTCTCATTAATAAAAAGGAAATAGAGAAGAAAGTAATTAAATGGGTAGACATATTGATTAGTACTTACCAATGTAATTTTTAATTATTTATGTTTCAATTGTATTTCAATGAATACACACTTTACTAAGATACAGAGTGAGAGACTAAGGTGTGGAGGGTTTACACCAATTAAGCAGCATCACATTGAGTACACTTTAATATTTAGTCAAATACAGGGTCATTGAAAAGGATGGACCCTATTTTAAAAAGGTTTAACTTTGGAACCATTCATATTAAATGAGTGATTCTTTCACTGTGTGGTAACTGATGGATTTAAGTTTTGTTTGATGCACAATATAATGCAATAGAGCATTTAACACAAATAGATTATTATTGATTAATTAGTGGTAAGCTTGTTAAAACAACAATATTATTTACAGCGCCGGATCAACCACTTTTTGCGCTCGGTGCAGTAATAATTCTGCGCCCCCCCCCCCCCCTATTATTTTTCTATAAAAATATAGTGTTTTATAAGTACTAGGTAATTGTAATAATAATAAAGCGAAAAAAGGCTGAAATTTCGACGGTTTTGGTTCGCCCTAGTGAACGCACAAGGGTGAGGAGTCGAAAATTTGGATTCCGAATTACGGGACCAACCTATATAACTTGTCAAAAAAAACAGAATTACCATTCATTTGGAAAAGTAAAAGTCTCCATTCCCTGGAGGGGTTTCTATTCTATTCCAACCCCTCACGCCGCATCCCTTGCGGTGTAAGTAGAGAGAACATCCGCCAAACTTTCCTACACTTCTTGTTTCCGTCACATTCATGCAATTCGTCATACACACTACACAGTCTACTATTCCTTTTACTCAGAACACGTCTGTCCTTGAGAATCTGGTCTATGTGATTAAGCCATGTGGTTCTTGGACGGCCGCGTTTCAAAAATAAAGTAAGTAAGTAAATTAATTTTTCTGTAATTTATGCTATCCCTGGAGCAGTGCATAGGTATAATTTGTCAGTTCAATTGTTAGGTATTTGATATTTTAAAAAACATTAGATATAAAATCAATTAGAAGAAACAGAAATTTTAGCGCCAAACTTTAAGAACTTACTTACTTCCTTCTTGTAAAAACGCAATCTATACATAGTACATACATATCGATATCTATTGAAATAAAACAATATAACAGTAAAAAAAATAACGAAGAAACACTAAGGTACCTTCACAGAAAATGATAAAACAAATCTAAATTATTAATGTACCAGTATTTATAAAAAGTTATTAAAAATATGTACCTATAGTATCATAAATTCAATCGAGTAGTAAACAAACTCTGAACACCCTGAACACTGAAGATGAATAGAATCACAGAACACATATACTCTCTAACGAGCTCAGCCTGAATAGAATCTTTAATCTTAACAGTGGGATAGTATGGTTGTAAAGATAACGGCAAAATACAAAAACATCCCACGGGTCGTATATTGCATATTCTAGCCTAGGTAGTATTGACATTGTCAACCAAACCTAAATGGAATCTTTGTTCCAAAAAGCGCCCATAGTATTCTATAGGCCGCCTATCTTTCGATGAGTTTGTGTTAATATGTATAGGGAATCTTTGACCCACCTTTGTATGTATTTTCTATACTCAAGAGAGCGGTTAAGGGCGCGTTTGGAACACACATACATATAAAGAAACCATAGCTAATACTATCTCATTAGTTTATATCATACACAAGCCTTGTTTTGTTGGCATGTGATGTTTACAAGTAGGTAGTACCTGATGTGGAATGAATGCGCGGGTTTTTTAAATTGCGTTTACCAACAATATTCTAGGGATGGCGTTGGTGAAATACCTTCATTATAACCGTTCATTACAGTCAAGTGGTGACTGGGACTAAGTGCGCGTATTATTTTAATAGAATTTATACGCATTGTGTTTTTATGTGTTTTCTCTCAGGCATTATTGTAATCCAATGTGGCGCCCTTGTACTTTCGGCGCCCTGGTGGGCCAAACCATTTGAACCTATGGAAGATCCGGCCCTGATTATTTAAACCAAAAAATACACAAGTTTAATTCCAAATTGTACCTACCATATTTACATCAAGATCAAAGTAACAAGCATATGTTAATTCACATATGTCCTCGTAATGTAAGGTGAACATATTTAACTGCACAGCTCACAGCTTGCAAAAAAGATTACTTTGAAGATTTTAGTTTTGCTTGAATGCAGGAAACCATCCATTGCTTCTTTTTTACCACGTTTTTCTTAGCTTGCTTTCTTGTATGTTTGTGTGTTGTAAATCTTGCAATCGATTTTTCGACCACTTCCTAACATCCAATTGAGCTGAAACTTTTTGTGCAAGCTTAGTTCCGATGACAATACAAGATTTTAAAGATTTTATGATTGTACATTAGTCGCTTATGCGATAATTAATAACTTAATTAATAAATTAACGCGTCGATTTTTCGACCACTTCCTAACATCCAATTGAGCTGAAACTTTTTGTGCAAGCTTAGTTCCGATGACAATACAAGATTTTAAAGATTTTATGATTGTACATTAGTCGTTTATGCGATTATGCAGAAAACAGGTTGATGACCATAATGCAGCTGTATTAGATTATTATCGAACACAACCTGGAATTCGAATTTTCAAGATTCGCGCTCAAGATCGACTAGTTGATGCGATGCGTAATGTGGAAAATATCAACATGGATAATATCGTGCCAGCCGATATTAACAAAACTGGTGGTATGCCCAAGGAATTGGAAATTTTTGTTGGTGCAAAGATTATGCTGCGATCTAATATTGACCTTCAAAAAGGACTTGTCAACGGCTCTATGGGAAATATTGTAGAGATAGTGTGGCCTCACTTCCGAAGAGATCAAATGTATGATACAGATGTTCCATCAGTCCGTGTAGATTTTGGCCAGGACGGCGTTCATTTGATTCAACCGCGAGCTGTGCAATTTCCAGCTAAATACAATCATGGAACAATTGAGCGGAGAATGCTGCCAATGATTCTTTGCTGGGCATGTACAGTCCACAAAATGCAGGGCTGTACTGTTGATCATGCTGTTGTCTATCTTGGAAAGTCACTTTTCCAAGATGGACAGGCATATGTGGCTCTCAGCAGAGTGAGATCTCTCGAAGGAGTACGTGTGACTGAACTGGATTGCAGTAAGCTGACTGGAAGAAAACCATGCAACGAGGATGCAATTAAAGAAATGGAACTAATGCGGAATTATCAGCCACCGGATCAACAATAATTTCACTCGTCAGTTAAGTTCCATCTTTATGTTTGTGAATGTCTTGTGTTTGTTTGTGTTTTATGTTTTCTGTATTGGACCGATGATGAGTCCGAGTCAAGTTCTCAAAATTGCCTCACCTCCTCGTGGTTGGGTCTGGTACTCCAAAAAATTTGGAAACAAAGAAGGCATGATTTTTGTGTGTTAAATTTAAATAAATGCATATATGAAGTTTCAATTGTTTTCTTTTAATTATGATTAAATTTTCAGATTTACAAAAATGATCGCAAGATTAACAATCCAAAACTAAAAAGAGTTAAATAATATTATCATATTAAAAAATTTATAAAAAATCCACGTTTTTCTCGGGCCCAAAGTGAACTAAAAAGAGGAAAATAACTTTTTCGGGGCTTTGTAAATCGATCAGTAAAAACGCATACCTAAAGCTACCTCTAAAATTCTACAACTAAAAACGTGGGGCGTAATTTGAACCTACAATAATTGAAAATCATTCAAATTTTCTTCAGAAATTTACCCATTCGTATGAAAATCTTATGAATTAATCTGCAAGCTTGATTTTGGATGTATCCAAGCCTAATTACTATCGACATCTAATTATAGGGGCGGAGGTAGAAAAACTGTAGAATTGGTCTGTAGAATAACTTTAGGTTAGTCTGTCCAGTTACCGGTGATGTAGTGTCGGGTCTTCACAGTACACACCGGTATTAACATCAATGTGTATGGTAATTAGGTTTGGATACATCCAAAATCCTCAAGTATGATACCATACACACATACACACCAGTATGATATCACCAATATCCTCAAGTATGATACCATACACACATACACACCAGTACAATCAGTATTAACTTGTAATGTACTTACATACCATACACACATACACACCAGTATGATACCATACACACATACACACCAGTACAATCAGTATTAACTTGTATGTATGTATGTAATCCTCAAGTATGATACCATACACACATACACACCAGTACAATCAGTATTAACTTGTAATGTACTTACATACCATACACACATACACACAAGTATGATATCACCAGTACATTGGGACCCAGCCCCAGAAGAAAATTTGAATGATTTTCAATTATTGTAGGTTCAAATTACGCCCCACGTTTTTAGTTGTAGAATTTTAGAGGTAGCTTTAGGTATGCGTTTTTACTGATCGATTTACAAAGCCCCGAAAAAGTTATTTTCCTCTTTTTAGTTCACTTTGGGCCCGAGAAAAACGTGGATTTTTTATAAATTTTTTAATATGATAATATTATTTTATGCCATAATAATTTACTTATTTTGTATGTCAATTTTTTTTTATTTGGACTGCGTTTTCATTCATGATTTAATTTGAAAGATTTGGGCTTCATATTGTGACGAAATTAGTATTTATCGTTGTGACACTAATTTTTGTAATTTTACTTTTATCCTGAAATTCTTTCCCGAAGCACAAGCCCTGCTCAACTTTAGGGGTCCCTAGTATTTTGAAATTTATTTTAAGAACCTTTATAGGTAGATCATTTTGTTTTATAAGTTGTACAAGAAATCATATGTGTGACTTTAAATCATTGCCAGATTTCTTGGAAGTCAAACCGGGACAGCCGAAAAATTTTACAAGTTAACAGCGCTCGACGGATTTTTTAAAATAATTTTTAACTTGGGCAAGAAATTATCGTCGATGGGGGTGGGGATCCCTAGGAAAAGCTACAACTAAACAAGAAAAAAACACTTAGGTGGAGGTGGAAGAATCAGCTTCAAATAGAAAATTTTATGAATCGCTTACGCACTTTATTTTTTTTTACATTATTTTGTATATATAAACTGTCAAAAATGCCACAAATGATATTAATCCTAAAATTATACCAACTGTTCCGAAAACCGGGACATTTAGGTGTCCCAAAGATTTGTTCGGGACACTGGGACACGAGGCATAAAACCGGTGACAGTCCCGGTAAACCGGGATGTCTGTCAACCCTATATCATACAACTATATTTTGCCTATTGATATATTTTATAATATAGGTACTTACCTACATTATATTAGCTATTTTTATTGTTTGTAAGTTATTATTTCATTGTTAATAGGTCTATAGGTTAATGCATCTATTGTGATATTGATACATAATTATCATTTTGACTTATTTTTGTTTGGAATAAACCTTTATTTTACTTCATCATAGTTTTATTATATGCAAACATCATTTTAACCAAATTCCCTTCCTGAGGTCAGACTGTACCAGTGGCGAAGGGTAAATTACTGTAGAAGGGAAGCCGGGACAAATGTTTTTTATTGCATTATGTCAGACTAGACCTATTATTATCCTAAATTAAAATGATTACTTGATGGGAATTGTATTCTTAGGAACCTTCGCCCCTGCTACCTAGTCCTCTACTCCATCTACGTGGACCACGATCCTAAAAATAAAATAATCTTTATTGTATATAGAAACATTCAAAGCGCGGGCTTATTGCAAAATGGCAGTTTCTGCCAGAATCAAATTTTATATTGGTTCCTGATCCATGGAATTAATTAAACAAACTCATCTGCCTATCCAAATTTGAAAAGTTTTTTTAAAAACAGTATTTTACGAAATTTACAATCACTCGGAAAATACAAATTATTATTTTTTTATTCAAAAATTATATTAAGAAGAAATGATTATTTTTTTCGCTCAAATACTTTAAATTTTTACTTTTTTGTGACAAAAGTCCAGTTTGAATTTGCGCTCAATTAGAGCACAACTCGACACCACCTATGAAAACCGAAACAAAAGACACAACTTTCAGAATTATTATGTAGATGTCTATCAACAGTATCAACATTCCATTATTTTCCACTTATATTATAAATATTTCTAGCATATTGTTGTACATAATAACTACCTAAATTATTAAATTAATGTAGCTACCATAGGTCAGTTAAATCACGATCGCTAGAGGTACCAAGCGTCGAAAATTTCAGAAATGGCGAGTTTTAAGTGTATCCCCATCAGAGTTGGTGGTTGATGTATGAAATAATTAGAATATAAAATAGGTATACCCACAAAACGAACTCTAAACTTGCTCTAAACCTATTAATAATTTCTTATATTGGCAAGGTATAATTTTTTCCACATTTGACGCATGAAAGTTCCTTCAAAGTTCTTCGAAGGAACATATTATCAGAGAGGGTCTTGGTCTTACCTACTTTCCATACTAATTCTACATACGTACCTACTATAGGTACCTATACATAGTAAGTATGACTACTAAAAGAATTCGAATTGCATTATCTAAGTATCAATAATATAATAGGTAGGTATGTATGTACTTTTACGCGGAAAATTATTTTCATTCATAATTTCATTAGTACGTAACTACGTACAGTGTCGTACACTTCTAAATTTCAAATATTTATTCATAAAACTTTAAGTCTAAAGTAGGTCAACCAATCACAACCAATATTTTTTGACCGATTTAAAGCGCTATAGCTCAGTTACTTTACGAAATCAATGTATGGGGAAGTTGGCAAAATTAATAACAGATGAGACTCTATGCAGTATGATACCTTAGGGTGGGGTGTTCCAGAATATCAGGCGTCCCCCCCGCCACACCTGACGCGTCACCCCCCTGGCCCCCCGAATAGGTCCCCTTACGTGGTTTTCCTCTATTTATCAAAAAACTGTAACAGATAGAAGAAAAATGTTCAAGACAAAAATAGTCCTTAATAAATTCTCTACAAAATAGGGAAAGCACATTTTTTGATAGGACTAGTAATTTACCCGCAATAGCCGGTGAAATTATCGTAAATTTTTAATAAGAACATTTTTTTTTATTATACACAAATTGCTGAAAATTCATAATAGCTACAAGAAAATGGTCAAAGAATGAATGAATTTCTATAGTTTTAGCTACAAAATGAGCTATTACTTATTTTTGCACGGCTCATAGTTTTTGAGTTATTACATAAAATTGCAATGACAGAAGTCTTAAAAATGGAATTTTTCATACAATTTGTATTGAAATGCTGTGATATTAAAATTTAGGTTTCGCCTGTTTTTCACAAGTATGTGAAAGATAAAAAATGTATTGGAGTATGATTGGGTCTTTTTAGTATTTTAAGATATAATCCTTTCGAAGTTGAATGCACTTTTGCCAGTCATGTTTCAAAGCCATTATCTACCCGAGCATTAGTATTTTTAAAACTACAATTTAATTGCAGTGTTAAAAATGTCAGCCTTTAAATTAAAACCTTCTCCACTATCTCCACTAACAGTTTTACGTTTTTCGCATGGTTGCAACCTATAATTTTTTCAATATTTTGGTCGGTTCGTACGAAATTCGTACAGTTTTTCACTGTTTTCGTATAAAGAAATAATATTTCAAGGGTTGATTTCATATACGTAGACTTTGGGAATGAAATTAATTTTCTCAGCTTCAAAAACTTCAGATTTCCGAGGAAAAGTTTATAGTGGCGTCTGCGATCATTATGTTCTAACGGGGATCGGTATCGGGCTCCTCATAATTCTATGAAAAACTATCATTGTGCATCCCGATTTACAATGCTTTTATGTTACCTTTATGTTACTTTTACGTTACCGTAACATAAAAGCACTTATGTTACTTTTACGTTGCCGTAACATAAAAGCACTTATGTTACTTTTATGTTACACGTGGAAAAAATACGGCCTTACCCATATAGGATAGAAAACCAATAATAATGGCAAAGAAAGTGTTGTATGTATGTAGTTCCTAAGCGCGTGTGTAGTGTGTACCTATGTGTAAGTGTAGGTAGATGGAACATTGAACAAGGAAGGTGTTAACAAAATGTTATTATTTATAGCAATGAGTTATGTGTCTAATAAGTAATAATATTCCAGGCTTGAACTCAATATATCATTGTGCTGGCACATTGATTCCATAATACTTCATATTACCTACTAAACCTTGTGGGAGAACCATCCTGAGCCAATCATAGGGAGATGTCTAATTGGACCAGTGGAAATATAAGACCTACGCCCTAAATTTGTAATGTAATATTTTTGTTAAATAAACCTACTATTTTTATAAAGGAGTAAAGAAAAACTTTTAAATTTTCAGGAGCATTTTATTCGTAAACATTCCGCTCTATCAATTTTGACCATTTCGAGAATTAATATATCGGAGTTCGACTTTCGGGAGAACTCATAACATAAAATTGTGTTAACTTTTTTAACCCAGAGCATTAAGGCATCTCGTATTATGTATAAGGCGTTTGGATTTTAAGAAAATATAAATATTATACCTAGGACACGACACGACTATTAGCTATTTTTTGGGATATTAAATTTGCCATTACATAGAATATATAAGTAATAATATTAGGTCAAAACACGTTATCTGTAATTTTGGTGATTTTATGAGTGAATTTTACCTCCTTTATACCAATAGACTCATTTGATCAAAGCCTGTTAACTGCAATATATGAAAAGTTTTCGGATATTCCATGTTAAAAATATGATTTCTGAACAAATACTATGGAGGTTGAATCTATATTATGCTGTCCTGAAAAAGTAACAATTTGCAGATAACAGGTTTTGACCTAATACCATCGAATATTATTGCAGGCGCTGCGTGCACCATGGATAACATGAGGACAAAATTTCATCAATGGATGGGATCAGATTGGGGAAAGATCAAGGATCCGGATCTTGCCCAGTAGCGTAGCGTGGGGGGTGCGGGGGGCGGTCTGCCCCGGGCGGCATTATTTGAGGAAAATTTCAAAAATCCATTGAATCACATTTGTTTCATTAAAAACGGGGAAAAATTTCGTCTACCTACGGCGCTATTTTTCTCTTTTTGTACCATATCAATATCAAAATTTTAGTTGTCTCACGTGAAAATATTTCACCTGTGGCGCTATTTTATCTCTTTTTAGGCCGTATCAATATCAAAATGTTGGTTATCCCACTCCAGCCTAGAAGTTCTTTATAATTCCTGTAAATTTTCGGGAATTTTGGATTTATATGCCTAAATAAGGGGGGCAGCGGATTTGATTTCCGCCCCGGGCGGCAGAAACCCACGCTACGCCACTGATCTTGCCGCTGCATTTATGGTCCAATCTTTTTTGAGGTGGGGTTGGGGGGTGTATGCAAAAGGCGATATGCGATGTCGAATCCATAGTTTCGAGTGTCGAAAAGATGAAAAGTAACACTCACGTAAGTAAGTACTCGCGTGAACATATGAAACGAATAAATGTATTTTTTACTTTTTTTACGGATTTACAGATTTCTGTGGCGTAGCAAGGCGCGAAGGGTTCAGCTAGTATTATAGTATAAAATTATTGATTCCACATTGATGAATCCGTTGGTAGTTGGTACGCTATCTAATATAATATAGTGAATTATAATATGAGAGGTAGCAACTAGCAAGGCAATATACTCGTAGTATTATTTATGTCTTGTCCAATGTCCATAGCTTTCAGTCTTATTGAAATTTATGCGATACAATTTATGAATTAGTGATTATTATTGTGTAGGTAGCATTATTCTGTCAAGAGAGGAGTCATGAATCAATGTATAATGTAATGAATGATGGTGTACCTACCTACCTATATAACTTAATGGAGTGAAGTCAGAATACTGATAGTGTTCACTGTTACATTGTGTACCTAATAATGTATAGGAAAGGCAGGGGATGGAGGAATAGGTAACCTATCTAGATAGGGAAAGGTATTGTTTATTGAAAACAGTTCGTTTCCAAATAACAGGCACAGAGAATTAAACAATTATTTAAAGTTAAATTATTATGTCTGAAGATGGACCGCGCCGGAAAATGGTCCCATAGAAATAATCGTTATTTATTCTTTATAACAGTTATTAATGTCACCATCAGGATTCACTGTACCTATTTGTATCTACCGTGAAAAAGTTTAAGCGTTTTCGGTTAGCAAAATCACATAGCAATGTTCACAATCTATGTAAATATGTGCACTTAGTAAACGTGTAAAGAAACTTAAGATACAATATTTTATGAAGGTTGCATTAAACAAGTGATATTAAGTAGTTATATCGACAGATATGCAGCAAAGGATGCACTTTTCATTAGGCTTGATACATAGTGAAGAAGGTCGTGATATGGTTTGGTTTATTTGAAAATATGTATGATATACTGTACCATTAGGGCTGCCACCTCACCGGGTTTGACCCGGAGTCTACGGGTTTGAGTGGTGTTCTCCGGGCTCCGGGTTAGCATAGTGTATCTCCGGGTCTGAAATTTTTGTCAGGACTAAAAAAAAAAAAAAGGAAAATACTCGGGGTCCCGGTCCCCCCCCCCCATAGAAAAACTGGATCTCCGGGTCAGCATAGTAAATCTCCGGGTTTGTAATTATGGTGTGGACCAAAAAAAAAAAAAAGGTCAACTATGGTCACAAATTCGTTTTTTCCGAATCTCCGGGTCTACGCTTTTACAAAGGTGGCAGCCCTATGTACCATACCAGTGGCGAAGGGTGGATTTCTGCAGAAGGGAAGTGGGGGCTAACATTTCTTATGGGATTACGTCAGGTTGGACACTATTATACCTATCATTTCATCCATAAGGTAACTCGATGGGAATCGTGTTCGTAGGTAGCTTCGCGCCTTTGGTACCTACTATAATAAGGATTAAGGATTAGCGAGGTCACGTATCCACAAATTTTCATATCGTGCAGGTATTTTTTTCATAATCGCCATGCTGCTATTGTTAAAGTGTTATTTTCTGCTCCTTTATATACAGGAAGTAGGTAGGTAGATAGGTATTTGTGCCAGTTCGCCAATGTATCAGATATTAATAATGTGGTTAGGTTGGAGGGTAAAGGGCGCACAACACAACAGGTACAACATTACAACCCAGCATTGTGTTTGGTTCATCGACTTTATAACAGAGTATAATAATTTCATATTAATTTTGCATGTACATACAGATTTGTAGTACTGGTACCTACTTGTTTCTACAGATTTCTATATTCTGTAACATCTTCTAATTTGAATAGATAAACGCTGATAATGAATAGGAACTGACAAATCTCTATGTAGATCAAAGAGATTACATAGGTAGTACTTAATATATTATGTCGCTGATGTACATAGATATAGACTTTGTATGAAAACACTACTTATAAGTACCTGTTAATATAAAAATATAGTGAAATACTTGTAGGTATCTATGTACAATCTATGTACATGTACATCCTACTTCTAAGTATAGGTATGTATGTACTGTTGTCACTGAGCCAAAAAATATTTAACTGATTAAGAAAAACGCTGAGTTAATGACAAACCAGTAAATTTTACTGATGAAATAGTTGAATTAACTCAGCATTACAGTTGGATTTACATATGTGAGTCGTTGAATTGACTGTTTGCAAACGGTCGAATGAAAATAAGTTGAATTTACCCTTGAAACAAGTTAATTTCCATTAAACAGTAAAATCCACTGATTTTGTCGAGTTATGTTTACGCCTCACGCGGTGAATTTTACTGGGCGATTATACTTTAGTTTGAATAACTACCGCTGGGGGCGTATGAGTCATTTTAGACCAGTTAAATCACGATTTGTAACGTAGACAATTGTCGGAAAGCTGTAAACTATTTTAATCTCTTCATTAACATGCAAAGAAGGTTTTTTGAAGATTGCACCAATTTTCCGATTGTGCTAAGTATAGGATGATTCAAAAACCGAAACATTTTTGTACTTTTTTCAGTTTTTCACTAATAACTTCTAAATTATGCTTTCTAGGAAAATGGTGTCATTTTATAAATTAAATTACATAATATTCTGCGTCATTTGAGTGTTAATACTATTTTGTACCTCAAAAATTATTATGATAGACACTGCCAAATACAATACATATTAGTTTTCTTAACAAATTGAAATATTCCTATTTTTCTCTTTTGCTGTTGAATAACTCCCCAACTCAGGTATTTACGGTAATATTTCACTAAATATATTTAATCGTGGGTCAATTTTCTCTAACTTGTGATTAAAAGTTTACACCTACAGCACATACTTTAGGATGCACAGGTGTTTAAAGAAAGACAAGTAGATTTAGATATATAAAAGGTAAGCTAATTTAAATTTTACTATTTCGTTTAATTAATGTATAGTTTTGTCAAGTAAAATCTAAATTTTCAATACTGTTATGCCACTCCGTAATATTTTATATCGAAAATAGTTTTTTTTTTACCTTCATTGGTTTTATCAAAATATCTCCTAAATGGTTGAACCGAACATTGAATCATATCCAGTAAAATCTGCCGTAAGTAGCTTAGATTAGAAGATATTCAACAAATATTCAAGAAAATGAAGAAAATTGTAATTTGTTGAGAAAAACTAAACAGTATTAAACCGCTGTTTCTCAGTTATTTTTTAAAGTACATAGTTATGTTTTATATACTTTAATTCATAGGAGAACACAATTTTCCAAGAATGCTTCCTTTAGGAGTTATTGGCGAAAAACTGAAAAAAGGTAAAAAAAAAACGGTTTTTGGACACCCTGTACTTAGCACAAGCGGAAAATTGGTGCAAATATCAAAAAACCTTCTTTGCATGTTAATGAAGAGATTAAAACAGTTCCCGGCTTTCCGACAATTATCTACGCTATACCCCCTTTTTTAATGTTATTTCACCGGTCTATTTAATAACGTTCGGCGACCAATGGCAATGCGAGCACTGTTCATAGTTGCATAATGTCGTCCTCAGAGTAAGAAGCAACGAGAAATACCTACCTACGTTTTGCTTATTTTAAAACAATAGCTCGTGTACATGGATTTAAAATTACGGCTTGCGTATATAGATTTAATATTATAGTTTGTGTACATACATACATTAAACTTTCTGCCGGTATAAGAAGGCGAAACGAAGTGAATACTGAATAGTGATTTGGCGGTATTTTCCTGATTATTTGTAGATATTAATTTCGCTTTTTTAAACATTCTACCGGTATAACAAATGTGAGACGAAGTGAATAGTGTTTTGGCGGTATTTTCGCGATTATAAAAATTGATGTGACATTAACTTTGTATTATGTATTTCGATGTATATAACTATATAAAAATTGTACATGTTTACTGTGTCATATATTCATTTAAAAAAATCTGTGAAAATAAATATTTTATACATAAGCTATTTGTCTAATTACCTAATCCCTTTTTTATTTTAGTTTGTAGAAAGAACTAAGTGGGTAAGTAGAATTAACCTAATGAACCGGTGTTTCAACTGAATGGATAAGTAAAAGACAGGTATTCTACTAAGGCAGTCAGTAGAAATAATCTAGTACGTAAGTAGAACAAACTATGAAACTGTGGAATCTACCGATCATTCAAGTGGGATTAATTATCTCACCGAGTAGGATTTACTGAGGCACAGTCGATTCAACCTTTCTAGAAATAAGCTGGACTAAGGCGGCCATGTTTTATTCAGTAGAATCCACATTACTAGAAATCAGCTGGACTGTGGCAGCCATGTTTTATTCAGTAAATTCCACCTCTCTAGAAATCAGCTGGACATCGGCGGCCATCTTTTTTTTCTAATCACTCAGTTAAATCAACGCTCCCGTATTTTACTGACTGACCTCAGGTAATTTTACCGTTTGATCGGTAGGTTCCTATTTAACCTAGTAAAACAGTTGTTTTCACTGTTTTTTCGGTTAATTCAACTGGTTTTTTCTCTTATATTAGTTATAACTGTGTTTTGCCTTCTTTGTAATAATAACCTTACGATATTATTTACAGAGGAAAAATGGTTCTATCGATCATCACATAATATTATACCTAACCGTTTAGTTATTTCCCTTTACTTTATAATATAGTGGTATAGACTGTGGTATACCTGCCTACAACTAATTACATTACCTTGTTTAAATTGTTCGTTTAACATTATTTATTATTATATAAACTATGCAGTATTTATGATCGCATGCATTGAAATTATGGACTGCGAGGCAAGGCGGCACGATGGCTGAGGGTTAAAACAGAGGGGAAAGTATTGGAGAGATATTATTGTACCTTTTTTAAACATTATGCCCAGAATATTTGTTGAATTATCTTAATAATTTGGATGGAAAAGACTTTATTCTGTGAATTTATAAACAACTAAACAATATGTGGGGGAATGCGACAGGAGTCAGTGGCGTATATAGGGGGGGGGGGGGGGGGGGCGAGGGGGCCCGGGCCCCCCCCCCCCCGAAATGTTGAACAATTCTTTAAATACCGTTATTTTAAAACATGAAAGATACTCAAGTTCTTCACTTCACCCATTGTTTTAAAAAAATTTCGCCTGCGGCGCTATTTTTCTTTGATTTTTCTACACACAATATTAATACCAACCTAAAAGACGACCTTTTTCACTTACAATCACGAAAAAATTTTGCCTGCGGCGCCATTACAGTTTTGATACTGTACGTCTATCTTCAAATTTTTGTTGCCATCACCCCCCAAAAGTCAAATATTAGATCGCCCCCCCCCCGAAATGAAATCCTATATACGCCACTGACAGGAGTGCAATGTGCAAGAGGTGTGCGGGTGTGCAAGAAATTGTATTTTTGTATCAAATATTACATCCCAAAATCAACTCGTATATTTTAGTAAATGTTCACTTCACATAAATAGGAAAGGTTAGGTAGAGAGGACCAAGGTCCTACTTAATTTGTAATAGGAGCATTATACAGGTAATGATTTTCTATAATACTTAGGATCAGTTTAATCTAAAATTCCTTTCAAATCTTTTGATTGATATGATTTCAATTACTTACCTACAGAATAGTATTAATATAAATATAATACGTTCAGATTCCCTTTCATTATGATCTCCTCCATATCTATAGGTCCATGGAGATGTAGGTAAGGGATGGCCTGCCTATACGGTAAGCCTATATAAGTACCTACTCTCTGAATGTTATAAATAATTATGTTAACATTATAATGAAATTATTTCTAGCAAGACGAACTTAAGGGCTTGGCACCAAGAATGACGTCACAGTCATTTCCCACGGCATTAAGGTTCAAAATCGCGTGAACAATCGCATGATAAAATTGTAAAAATGGCGTTTATTCCATTTTTTGGGGTTAATTTTGCGTCCATCAAAAAACTTTTACGGTTATTCCCTAGATTTTAATGCATATTACCAGTACAAAAAAAAGTATTTGACTCCGCGACTTTCGGGAAACGAGTTTCCGTCTTTCGGAAAAAAGATCGTAAGTTTTTTTTTGAGAAATCTATACACGATATAAAAAATCTTTTACGGTTATTCCCTAGATAAAGGTTCAATGCATCTACCCCATTTTGTTCCAAAGCATATTTAGTAACGGTTGTCGAGATATAAGGTCTCCCGTTTTTACAAATTTTTGAAATGTCGGTATGCATACTCTTAATAGAAAGATGGAAGGTGTGTAAGTAAGTACATATAATATAGTGTGTTTTCAATCTCTGTATATTAACAAATAAGTTAGGTACCCTACGCAATGTCTGATAGAAAAAAGTTCAATTTAATTTGTCGAGTGCCTATACGATGTACGTAGTGATTACTTGTTTGTCGATATAATCGAATTTTAATTAAAGAATCCTAAAATTCAGAGTAAAATAAATGGATCAACCAAATATTGCTTATTTACTCTAGATATATGTATTATTTTTTCCTGAATATTTCGTCACGATAAACTGATTGCAATCAGCTGAATAAAGTGGCCTAAAATTAAATCAATTTACATATTTCCCTATTATAATTATAATAATTAGCAGTTTGTGCGTTAAATATACAACTAGTTTACATGTTGTGTAAATAAACTGTTTTTTTGTACGTATATTAAATTTTATGTGAAACCCTAACACCCTCCTAAAACCAACAGAGCAACCAACAACCTATAAGCTATAAGTACCTACCTACTTCATCTACTTTAGACTAAAAGGTAATATAATATCTGTTAAAATCCCTACTAACTACAGGGTGGACCATTAATCCTTGCACTTTTAAATGGCCCTAAATGGGAAACTCATTTTTTAAACATAATATTACCAAAATTTCCTCCATCTTGCCGCTGACGTTCCTCAAATTTGGCTCTGAGATTTCCAAAAACTTTTTGACACAGAGCGTGAAGTATTGACAATTTCTTCACGAATATTTGATTTTAGTTTAAGTATTAGTCCAAGAGCCCGCTGCTTAAATTATGACGTATCTGTTTTTTGATCGAAATGTGGTATAAATGATAGCTTACCAATAGGGCATTACATCGCACTAGGGTTGCCTATCAAAATCTTGCCGCAACCCCGCCTGCCCCCCCGTAATGGTCCCTCTTCGCGGTTTTACGCATTTTATAGGAATATGGTAAGAGATAGGAGAAAGAAGTCTATAGAGAATATCTCTATAGAGTAGTGTGAGAAAAGTTTCACAATAAAAATAATATCGCGGAGAGGAGATATTCCATGTCCTCCCCGCTACCCGGACCCAACCCCATCTATTTTTATGGGCTCATCTCAAAAATAGGCTCGTCTACGTAAATAAATTAGTGATAATACTCCAAATGAAATCGAATATTCAAGAAGAAATCTAGTTTTGAAATTTTCGAAACGTACTTACGCTTTGTGTCGATTAGTTTAAAAAAAAATTAAGCGCCAGATTTGAGGAGGGCTAGCGGCAAGATGAAGGACACTTTGATTATATTGTGTTTAGAGAATGAATTTCCCATTTATTGTTGTTTTTATTAACAAGAATTTTTTAAAATACAAATTGTATTTTTGTTTTTAGGGCCAATTCAAAAGTGCAAGGTATTATGGTCCACCCTGTTATAATAAATAACTTATTATATACTCGTATAAAAAAAATCCTACATGTAAAGAGCTCTTTGTGATTTACCAATCTCATTATTTGTTCACTTGTTGTTTGGTTATTATCCAATCTCCACGTCTTTTATACTCTGAAAAGATTTTCTTTATTTATAGATAAGTATAGCAGTGGAGTATATAGAAGGGGGGGGGGGGAGCGAGGGGGCCCGGCCCTCCCCGAAATGTTGAACAATTCTTTAAATAACGTTATTTTAAAACATGAAAGTTACTCAAGTTCATCACTTCACCCATTATTAAAAAAAAATTCTATTCTTCTTCGTATTTTCTGTACACAATATCAATAACAATCTAAAACACGACCTTTTTCACTTACATTCACGAAAAAATTTTGCCTGCGGCGCTATTGTAATTTTATTACTGTACGTCTATCTTCAAATAGTTGTTGCCTCCACCCGCCAAAGTCGGATATTAGATCGCCCCCCCCCCCCGAAATAAAATCCTATATACGCCACTGAAGTATATATATCCTTGACGAGGTTTTCAAATTGACAATTTTCCGAGAATTATGTGTTATGAGATAAAGCAATTTTAATTATTCGTTTTAATTATCCGTCTTTCTGCTTTTGGCCGAAGGGGAAGATCGATGGTAGGAGAGGATCAGTCAGAAGAAAGCAGCTTTCCTAATTTTGGAACATCCGATAGTGGACCGGACTAACGAATGTGGAGGAGCTATTTTGGCTTGACAAAATACTAGAATAAGTTGGCTTATGAGTGAGCTTTTAAGTTCTGTTCTCTCACAAAATAATATATTTTATGATTATTATTTTGAAATCACCCGAAACGACAAACAATGATTTGCCATCTACTACAGAAAGATCCCAGATTCATCAATTCACCCATCTTTCAAAAAATATTCGCCTGAGGCGCTTCTTTTTTATTACGTATTTTAACACAACATTTATAATGTCAACCTAAAACATGACCTTTTCGCTCACCTTCACGATAAAATTTCTCTACGGAGCTATTAGATATTGATTTTTTACTGCGTCTTTTAATTGCTTCCCCGGGAGTTTTTTCGACTTAAGAACCTTAAAGAAATCAGTTTGAACAGTCAGGCTTAGTCGCCCCCCCCCCCCAAAGTTATCTACTAGATCGCCCCCCTCACGAAATAAAAACTTATATACGCCACTGAGTTTCACAATGTATATATAAAAGATAATTTAACTAGCCTTTAGGTATGAACTATACTGAATATATATATAATTTATAGTAGGCTAGTTTAACTTAGGTACCTCTACTACACTTTATACGCGCCTATACATACCTGAGTGATCGCCAACGTCGGGGAGACCTGATACGGCACGAACAGAAGAAGATACATACCTGCTAGCACTAACTAGATCGACCCCCCCACGAAATAAAAACTTATATACGCCACTGAGTTTCACAATGTATATATAAAAGATAATTTAACTAGCCTTTAGGTATGAACTATAATGAATATATACAATTTATAGTAGGCTAGTTTAACTTAGGTACCTCTACTACACTTGATCGACCCCGCCCACGAAATAAAAACTTATATACGCCACTGAGTTTCACAATGTATATATAAAAGATAATTTAACTAGCCTTTAGGTATGAACTATAATGAACATATATAATTTATAGTAGGCTAGTTTAACTTAGGTACCTCTACTACACTTGATACGCGCCTATACATACCTGCTACTAGATCGACCCCCCCCACGAAATAAAAACTTATATACGCCACTGAGTTTCACAATGTATATATAAAAGATAATTTAACTAGCCTTTAGGTATGAACTATAATGAACATATATAATTTATAGTAGGCTAGTTTAACTTAGGTACCGGCTCTACTACACTTGATACGCGCCTATACATACCTGCTAGCAGGTATGTATAATAAGTACTAGATCGACCCCCCCCACGAAATAAAAACTTATATACGCCACTGAGTTTCACAATGTATATGTAAAAGATAATTTAACTAGCCTTTAGGTATGAACTATACTGAATATATATAATTTATAGTAGGCTAGTTTAACTTAGGTACCTCTACTACACTTTATACGCGCCTATACATACCTGAGTGATCGCCAACGTCGGGGAGACCTGATACGGCACGAGCAGAAGAAGATACATACCTGCTAGCACTAACTAGATCGACCCCCCCACGAAATAAAAACTTATATACGCCACTGAGTTTCACAATGTATATATAAAAGATAATTTAACTAGCCTTTAGGTATGAACTATAATGAACATATATAATTTATAGTAGGCTAGTTTAACTTAGGTACCTCTACTACACTTGATACGCGCCTATACATACCTGCTAGCAGGTATGTATAATAAGTACTAGATCGACCCCCCCCACGAAATAAAAACTTATATACGCCACTGAGTTTCACAATGTATATATAAAAGATAATTTAACTAGCCTTTAGGTATGAACTATAATGAACATATATAATTTATAGTAGGCTAGTTTAACTTAGGTACCGGCTCTACTACACTTGATACGCGCCTATACATACCTGCTAGCAGGTATGTATAATAAGTACTAGATCGACCCCCCCCACGAAATAAAAACTTATATACGCCACTGAGTTTCACAATGTATATATAAAAGATAATTTAACTAGCCTTTAGGTATGAACTATAATGAATATATATAATTTATAGTAGGCTAGTTTAACTTAGGTACCTCTACTACACTTGATACGCGCCTATACATACCTGCTACTAGATCGACCCCCCCCACGAAATAAAAACTTATATACGCCACTGAGTTTCACAATGTATATATAAAAGATAATTTAACTAGCCTTTAGGTATGAACTATAATGAACATATATAATTTATAGTAGGCTAGTTTAACTTAGGTACCGGCTCTACTACACTTGATACGCGCCTATACATACCTGCTAGCAGGTATGTATAATAAGTACTAGATCGACCCCCCCCACGAAATAAAAACTTATATACGCCACTGAGTTTCACAATGTATATATAAAAGATAATTTATCTAGCCTTTAGGTATGAACTATAATGAATATATATAATTTATAGTAGGCTAGTTTAACTTAGGTACCTCTACTACACTTGATACGCGCCTATACATACCTGCTATATGACTTTACCCAAGCTTTACTATAGTTCGACCTACCTAACATTAATTTTTGAAGATGCAAACGATAAACAAATCAGTAGGTAGTTAAATAGTTTGTCGTGCATAGTGTAATTACATCTACAACTATATTATATACCTATCTATTACATATTTTCTTGATAAGTTAAGGGCATGGCACCAGGAATGACGTCACAGTCTTTTCCCACGGCATAAAGGTTCAAAATTGCGTGACAATCGCATTATAAAATGGTAAAAATAGCGTTTTTTTCACTTTTTGGGGTTAATTTTGCGTCTATCAAAAAACTTTTACGGTTATTCCCTAGATTTTAATGCATATTATCAGTGCAAAAAAAAATTTTTACTCCGCGACTTTCGGGAAACGAGTTTCCGTCTTTCGGAAAAAAGTTCAGAGGTGTTTTTAATTATTTTTTTTGTGAAATCTATACAAGATATAAAAAATCCTTTACGGTTATTCCCTAGATAAAGGTTCAATGCATCTACCCTATTTTGTTCCAAAGCATATTTAGTAACGGTAGTCGATATAGAAGGTCTCCCGTTTTTAGACATTTTTGAAATGTCGGTATGCACACTCTTAACACGAGATTTTAGAATTACGTTTTTAACACTATCCGCGGATGGCAAAGTATTATATTACTCGTGCAATAATTATATTCGTAGTAAGAATGATTATTGCAATTATGTGTATTAGTAAACATCTACTGTATTAAGTCATTGCAGTAATACCTGTCCCAGCTAGGTACGTATGCGATACAGTAGAGACCCAATTAACTAATCCTAATTCGTCTAAAATGTGCACAAAGGTCCGCGGAAAGACAAATGCTAGGCGTAAGCCTGAAAGATAAAACAAGGAATGAGGAAATAAGGCGCAGAATAAAAGTCGTAGACATCATGGACCGGGTTGCTAAACAAAAATGACAGTGGGTGGGTCATGTTGCCAGACAGGGGACAGAGCGATGGACTCTCAGAATTCTAAGATGGAGACCGTGGGACAAAAAGCGAGGAGTAGGTCGGCTACAGAAAAGATGGGCCGACGATATTATCCCAGTCGCGGGTAGAAAATGGATTCGCAAGGCTCAAGATAAGAGGAAAATGGAAACAAATGGAAGAGGCCTATATTCAGCAGTGGAGAGATGGCTGAAGGAAGAAGAATTCGTATCCATATATGAATGGCTATTTTAAAATGAAAATTTTGTAAAAAAAAGCATTTCCAATTACGGGTTGTTACTTGTTACACAGAGGCCCAGAACAGTAAGGATAAAATACTCGTATGGGTAGATGTGGATAAATAATTATATTTATATAATGTTATATTTAGTAATTTTACAATCTTAAGAACAAATATTGTTTAAACGTTAAGTTTTTTTTTATTATTTATTTATTTATTGCTGTTTAATATAACAAAGTATAATTGATTGATGTATGGCGCCTAATCCAAGTGGATTATCAAGTGAATAATACAATTTAGAGTTCTTCTAAGAGATATCACAATCCACGCAATGAAACTATTACTACCTTATGATAAATTATTTCTTCTCATCTTCCAATATGCCCATCATAAAACTCTCGTACCATTCACTTCCCTACCGTCTCACCTTACCGATATCTTCAGCAGTACTCCCAGTCAACCCTGGCCCTACTGATATCCAGCACGCCCAGATTCCAGATGATGTCCATCAGACTCTACCTCGGTTTTCAGGTGACCTTTCGGTGACATAATTCCGGTAAACAGATATAGTGTATCGGTGTTGTAGTGTAACTGATATTCATAGTTATAATACTCGTATGTAGAAATAATTATTTTAATTATACTACCACCGACCCTCGCATTATTATTTCTCTAGCCTGGAGTACTCGTATAATGGTTCTTCAACAGCTTTTGTAATTTGTACTCACCTTACATTGTTATTTGCGGCTTGAAAGGGTGTGAAGTCAACTTCCTATTACTTCCTAAGTAGGTATGTTTTTTCTTCTTACATAATAATATTTCCTTTGTTTTTCATAACACTACAAAAGTACGATTCGTAATGTAGTATATTATTCTGTTTCACTGTACTCCCTGTCGCCGCTTCCCTTGCAGGCTAGGCAGAGAAAATAGATAGCCAGATTTATATACCCTTAGGCCGGGTTTCCACCTGCAAGAAAACTTCTGCAAGAAGTGTCCGACAGTACGTACAAAGGTTGCTGGCATGTCCTGGTTTTTCATCTTCATATTTTACGTTTCTGCTTTTTTTTTTTTTGATTCCAGGTACTTTTCTCCACAGCGGACGTTGGGGGTCGCTGGTACTGTGGGGTACCACGGGGAGCCGTTACCCTATCCGTTACGCGGGTTGGGTGCGGTTTCTTTGTTTCCCTACTTCTGCGCCGGTTGGCCCTTTTCCTAAAGTCAGGGTCAATCCTAGGCATTGCATGTCAATTATGCTGTTTTTTATGTTTAGGCTGTAAGAATTCTAGTACGTAGTAAATACGTAACTGTAAGATAGTATATAGGAAATTGTATTAGTATATAAGGACTTTTTGTGAACGTTGAGGGTTGTTTTAAATCAGGGAGGGGTTTGTCGGGGGGAGCCCTTCTGGCGAACCCTGAGCCCTCCCTAGAACTGTTTTTGCACAAATATTGGATGACATAAGAACTAGCGTTCCTTCATCATCCAGGGTAAGTGGGAGGGAGCAACCCTTAACGGGAGTACGTACAAAGAACCATAATATGTACTTACCTTCTTGGACGGCCGCGTTTCCATACCCTCTTCTTTCGCCCACGTGATTGTTTAATAACATAGTTAAGGATGGATACATTGGTTCCGGATTTCCAAATATACCTATATGTTTATAATTTTGTACCAATACGTGTTCTCATCGAAGCAATGGCATTAGAATCAATTCTATATGCCTACGCATCTTCCGGCTTCCAAAAAACTGAAATAAAAGATATTTAATTCATTCATGTACACCATCTACTTCAGATTTCTCGTGGAAACTGTGACGAACTTTAATTATAGACAATTTGAACTTTTTGGACTGAATAAGAGAAAAAAATATATACCTAATATAAAAAATGTTACTTACATTCCATGGTACGAATGTTCTTTTTTACTGTTATCGCAATGGTTTTAAATATTGTAACATACTAATAAAGATTACCACATGAAGAATTGCCTATGATAGGAGAGGGTGCCTACCGTGGTATAATAATATAACGGAAGTGAATAATAAGTAGTTAATGTGTATGTATGTAAAACTAAAATAATATATTTAAATAATTTCTCTTTGAGCTTAACGAAGGATTCTATGGAATAATTAGGTATTCATAATGTTGTGACAGTTTTTAAAATTAGTGATGGTGTATTAATTCTTATGTTCATTTTTCTTTCTCTTAATCTGCATAGGTCATATCACCTACTGCTTATGACGACACCGGCGCGGCGGGCTGTCCTGGGATGAGGACATTGAGAAGGTTCAGTTGTTCTTCCATCCAGTTCTTCCGTCGACATTCCAGGTAGCCTTCTTTCCGTCGGGTTTTCTGTTTTGATAATTTTTGCGAGTTTATTGGCGTCGTCCCTTCGTTTTTTCACATCTTTACTATATCCTCAATATTGCAGGCAGATCGTAATAAGTTTCATTTCTGATCCTATTTCTAAGAGTAGTGCCCGCGATTTTCTTTGTGTAGCTATAGCTATAGCGCATTAAGACAGTTCAATAATATCAGATCCGGGATAATTGAGGGAGGGGTGAATAAATAATTCAATAGATAACTGGAAGGATTGTTTTCAGATACTCTATGAATACACAGTATAGATACTCGTACCGCATAATACAAACTCGTATGACTATTGATGTTGAGACTTTTACGTATTACGTTACGAATGAATGTACTATACGTGTACTATACCTATGGCGACAACGTTTCTGCCACCTAGAACTCACGACCACCATGACAGTATTTACTAGTAGCTACGAGTATATTAACTGAAACGCAATGTCTACACGTCAAAACTTGATGTTTTAATTCTACACGTCTACCAAAATGGAAATACGTGTGTAGCTAACCCTTTCAACTTAAACTATTACACGTAGCAGTATAAAAAAATAATCGTTAAGTATGTAAAGGTAGGTATTATATTTTATGTCACCATTTTTATACAAAGCGTTTCATACATTGTTTTTCAGTAGCTACTATTTTTTAACTATAAAAACGGAAGACTATTACATACCTATCCAGTTTAAAATCCACGGAATAGAAAGATCCATTGATTACGTCAATTACGTGGATTTATATAATAGTTTTTCATTTCATCATCGTCTTTGAATAATCTTTATATTGTCAGTACTATAGCTTGTGCTATGCCGTTATTCCGTTGACGATATGTTGAAAAATTGATTTTATGTATGACGAAATGTCATTTTATGTATGACAAAATCAGAGCCCTTTACACTCCGATTGGCATTGATCTGATAATGAGATTTCTTACGATACTTTGTTTGATGATATGCTGTGATGAAATGATATTGTAAAAATTGATGAGTCCAGGTGCCCGAATGGGCCTACTGACGATAGAGAACAATAAAACAATTACCTATTTACTCGTACTTTTCGTAATAACATATTGGATTCAATTTATTAATCTCTGAGATATAATTTTCTTCATTGGAGAATCTTTATAACAGATGTGTTATATTTTTGTCGGCCGGCTCTCGGACTATCTGTGTTGTTTTAAAAAAAGACGATTTGTATCATTTGTAACATATTTTATACCACCATAATTGTAAATAAAATATTTACCTACCTGATAAATATTTTACACAACCTGCATTATATTATTATTTTACTTTTTACGTTACAACACATATTATGCATTAAAAATAAAGTATGGAGGTACCTATGTGTTTAAAAAAATATTTTGCCAAAAGGGGATACATACCTACCTACCCGTCTATAACAAGTACCTAATATTATATACGTACCTGTCTATTACAATTTAAAGTTATGATAAAAATAGGCACCTAGCCCGTTAGTTTCAAAAGTCCCTTTAATTTGTATTAAACGCTCCATCTAGATAGATTTGTAGCTCCGTGGTCGCATAAATAAAATAATTAGATAGGTATTTCTCCAATTCATAACAAAAAATTCAACACAGATTTCACGTCTTTAGCCCGCAAGCTTGTGGGCGGAACTGAGGAATGATATACAAACATCTCGCTTATAACACCAGAATGCATGTCGTTAAGATCTATTATTCAACTTGCGCGCCTTATCGAGTCTCGGCAAGGCGCATCACAAAAATCTTCAAATGTAGTTTTTTGGATATTAAAATAAAAACAATAACGATTTCGTAAAACTTAAACAGTAATCGATTAGATATATAAAATACCTATCAATTTAAAAAATAAACATATTTCTATGTCAATTGGTTTTTGAAATATAGCTTTTATAGCGTCAAAAAGGGATGTTTTTAAATATTTTATTACAATAAAACTATAAAACATATCTTTTATTTTAAACAGTAATCCATTAGAGAAAAGATGAAGGAATACAATATATTTTTTTCAAAGCTATATCTTTAAAGGGTGCGGCTATATAACTTTTGAAAAAGTACCGAAGTGTACCGAACGGCATTGTTATGGCCCTTAAAGTTTTGTTTTATGATTCAAAGAAAAATAAATTTCAACAGTTGTTCAGTCAAAAGAAACCTCCATTTTAGATATGTGAGGGTGATAAAAATAATTCTTACTATAATATCGTTAGGTCGACGTATCTTAGTACTTACCACTGACTCGTACTTTAAGTACTAAAATATTACTTTTCCACTATAGTGTGAGTGGTGTGTACTGTACACTTGCCACCAATTTCAATAATTGCTTAACTAGCATGTCATTAGCAGAGCTAAAAGCAGCGCAGCGAAGCTTAAGTTATGTTTACACGATGAGAGCTTATCAGCATTATTACTATTATACGAGTACAAATCACTCTTACGGGAGGGGAGGTTACATACAAATAGATAATAATTGCTTAATTTTCAATTTTACATTGGTACTTACTACTTAGGTATATTAAAATCAATACAAATAGTTTGTTGGTATATTTCCATTACATTGGTTGTAGGTATAAGTATAGTTATGGTGAAACACTGTCAGATAGTATAACACTACGTAACAGTGGCGGATCCAGGATTTCATTTTGGGGGGGGCTGAAGATTAATTTTTTTTTTCCGAGATTTCTTTTTGTTAACTTTTTGTTAATTAGCGGCGGAACGATCGCAGACGGGGAGGGGGGGGGAATCCTGCCGTAATCAACTGATGACCTTTTTTTTTTTTTGGCGTCGTCTAAAATTTGTTGACCTTGACTCCTAACAATTTGTCGAGCGGGGGGGGGGGGTGAATTGCATTCAGTATACCAGATTTTCAGTTTAGTATTCAAAGCACTAGAAACGTCACTCAACGTTTTGGGGGGGGGCTAAGGGGCTCAAATCCCTACATTTGTTCTATATATACTACTGTAATCCATGGTTTTGCGGGGGCTTCAGCCCCCTAGCCCCCCCCCTAAATCCGCTAGTGCTACGTAACGTAGAAATCAAGTGGAAATCAAAGTAAACAGGTAGACTCGTATCACATTTACTCTTACTTCTATTATCGTGTATTATGAAAAGTATTTACGGTACCCAATTAAATATTGAATGATCAATACTTGATTATACCCTTTATCTCTTTACTGCCGCAAGCATTAGTCAAAATAATTATATTAGATGACATTATGATAATAGAAATTAATTGGCATAAATTTAACGTCTATTTAAAAGGCGAACAAACTGGACTATGCAAATAAGATACATCCTACACCTACATCTTATCCTACCAACAACATACTGGAACAGAGACAGAAGTTGAGATTTTTAAAATATGTACGTAAGCTCGAAGTGTTTTTCTGGATTAATCACTGCAGCAAGAAAAATTCCTTTGGTATGTCTTAAGACTGTCTTTTTTAGTTTTACGTTTAATATTTTTACTGCGGCAACCAACTGGTATTTTGTAAGCTTGCCTTTACTTTGGTTAAGTCATTAATATGTTCATGGTTCATACTAAGTCATTATTAATGTTGAGAAGGTTGTCAACTCAGTCGTAGGTAGTAATACTTAGGTGTTTCCCTTAATAGGGTTGTTGATATATTCACAGTTACTTAGGTACCTTCCTCTAGTAATATAGAGTAGGACGTATTATTCTGATTTTGCGTCATAATATCGCAAATGCAATTAGCATAGTCGCTAATGGGCAACTACAAGTTATATACTACTTACCAGAAAGAATTCTGTCGGCACAAGCAATATTTATTTATAAAAAATGATCTGGGCTTGCATACACAAACCCACACACTTTTCTGCATACCTTGCACTAGGCTGAAAGCCTGTATCGCATCAAAGTGTAGAATACATCGCCGGCGCCGGGGTTTGAACCTATAGTACCTCCCGCTTGAGAGACTGCCGCCTCAACCAACTGCGCCAACCATGTAGGTACTCAGATTTGATACGTATTTCCATATTTTATTGAAAGAGTACAATTAGCATACGAGTATTTCTCCAATCATGCTACTAATGTAACGACGGTAAAATTGAAACATTTTATGTAAAACAAAATTTCGATTCATATTACTTTAAACATACTCGTACCTAGGTTTTCTACATTCGATCCTGATAATGATATCCAAGAGATATAAAATTATTCTTCGAGTGAAAATTAGAAATGAAGAGATCAGTCGTCGAACTAAAGTTGCCGACATCACAGAAAGAACAGTGAAGCTAAAATGACAGCGGAGGGACATGAGGCAAGACAGGGCAGTGTCAGACAGACACCTAAAATCCTGGAAGTGGAGGCCTTGGGAGAACAAAAGAGGGGTAGGATGACTACACAGAAAGGGTGGACAAATCACTTAGATGACAGCAGACAGCCCGAGATACAAGACAGTAGTGGAAGAGTTTAGATTTTTAGAAGAAGCTATGTCCAGCAGTAGAACGCAAGTGGCTATCAGTAAGTAAGTAATTCAAGAGAGTTTCAAGAAAAATCGTGCAACGGACTTGCTATACATCCACATGTTTTTCACCATATAACCTTTTTAATAAGATAAAAAAAATCGTTGGACATACAATGAAAGAATTTGAAACTGATGTTACAAGTTATGAGTTACGAATAATTTTCTTGATCCACTAAAGTATCGATAACATTGATATATTGGTGATATTATAACTAATGTTCACTTGAGTAGTCTAATATTATAATGAGTAATATTATATTATATGTACTTAGAAAATATTAGTTGTTTGGTATATATATACCTACACATATATATAACGTAGTTGGGTGGGTATGTATGGGAAAATCCGTTGTTACTTTAGTTTAGGGTTAGCGTGCTATAAGCCAACTTCTAAAAGCCTCCATATCTGATGCATGAAACGACACACTAAATTTATTTCAATATTTTCGACGAAAATTATATTTTGTGAAAATATTCCATTTCCTACTTACCGACCTGAATACTTGTTAACCTACCACTGAACTCATTTACTTAATAACAAAAATATTTTAATTTGTCATAAGTTATATTTTACCTATTTATTATATAGGCAGGTAGATATATAAAGTTTATTTACTTCGGTAATTCAATGATTTAGTTATCGATAAAGATTCTGTAATACATAGTATTATGTTTCTACTGTATATAACTATAGTATAATATACTAACCTCCTAAATGATTTTTGTGTAATACCTACAACGCCAAACTATGTATGTATGTATGTATGTTGTATTTCCGAAGCGATGTCATTGTTGACAGAACAGAAATAATGAGTTATTATGCGATTGAAGATTTGGGTTACAAAGAGTGACTATAAAACAGAATAGAATATTATAGAAATACAAAGTCAGCAGTAGTCGTAACTGAGGTACTTTTCAGTAACTCATAATAATCATTGATTGTGTACTAGTATATAGCTTTTTTATAATTATTTAATGTATTGATAAAATTTTGACAACATCTTGCTTCAGTTCGAGCCCAAGAGTTGACCCACTCCACTATCACAAAACAAGCTTTTCTAGCTTACTTGTTTAGATATACTAAATTATTTACCTACTGTCCAGTCTGTGTAATCCACGTCCTAAAAAGATAGTAAAAACTACAAGATTTAAGTACTTAGATATATGGGGAGATTTTATACCAGATATTTTCTTGACTCAGCTTTCCCTAGGTTAAATTGGTTCCAACACTTTCCTTTCATAAACACGTATTTATAAAAAATATGAACACATAGTGAAATATGTTTTATCTATAATCTTATCTTGAGATATTGACGAATAAGGTGTTTCGCTTCACGAATATGTACAAGAGGGTTTATATAATCTTAACGAGGTTCGTGTTAAATAAACTTAAAAATAATGAAGTAAAAAGTGCTTTTGAAATATTTTCTAACGTTTAAGTATATTTTTGGTTCAAAAAAACCCACGTACTCATTCTTTTAAACGACCACTCTTGTAATAGCTCTCATAACTCTTGCTTTGTTATAGTGTGTGGTTGACTTTATTAAATACTTTTAAACAAGGTTCTTGATTTCCATTAAACCAAAAATTAATCAATAAAATATAGGCACGAATTACGGGTAGGTATGTAAAGTGCAAAGTATATAAATGAGTTAGTTTTAAAAGTAAATATTATAAGAAATGGTGATATCCACATACCTCATGTACACAGTACCTGCATTTATTTTACTCGACTAGCATATCGTGTTGCTTTGGAGGATTTAATATTTTTACATATTATTATTATATTCAAATTAGTTAGCCAGATATGTGAGATGGTTCTAGGATTTCGACTCGATATATACGATAGCCATGTACACTTACAGACATACACACAGATTCCTTATTATTCCTTCATGATTATAATCTTAAGTGTCCGTACATATTACAGTGACGTGTTATATTATCTTGTAACGTACATAATTTATATGTTATATCTCATGTGAGACCTATATTACAATTTATTTTGGTTGATTATTTTAATAAAATTTAGAAGAACGAAATGACTGAAACTTTGTAGGACGCTGAATAAAAATCCAGTAACTCGCATAAGCCCTTTAAAACTATTTAAAGGGTAGAGTTTCTTTTTTATTTTAGCTCTACAGGCAAGTGGCTTTGATTTATTACTTGAAAAAAAGTAAGTAGGTAGGTACGTTTTTTATAACATTGCAGAAGAAATATGAGGGAAAATGTGCGCAGGTACAAAAGCGGCTGAACTTATATCCGTAATCGGGTATTTATTACTAGAGGTGTGAAGAGGAAGAAAAACAAAATGGAAATTTCAAGTCGTTAAATGAAAAATATGGAGAAAGAATGAAGGATAGAGAAACTTTCCCCATCATCCTTGTTTAATAGTTTTACACTTACTCTCAAACTTTGGACATACTTCACTATCGATAAATTCGAGTGCAATTGATTTATTGAACTACACCAGCTGGAAAGCATTTTGTTAAAAAAAAATTGTATATGTTATTTGAAGTGCTCAATAATAGAATATTTCATCCTAAAGAGAATAATTTATTATTATTAGTATTTATTTTTTACCTAGAGAAAAATGATTTTAAACTTCTTTGATGAGCGTGTACAAGTGAAATTATAACAGTATGTATAGATATAATGGATTACCTCACATTGCTGCGATATAATAGAAATTTGTTGAAATGGATCATGATGAATAAATTATAAGGCGAGGGATATTCCAGGATATTAAAATTCATTAATTGGGATAGTTTAAAGTCTGTGAATAATAAGTTAAATATCCCTTTTAAATATTAAATTCAGAAGCGTGAAACCGAACCATTGTACAATGGCAATATACTCGTAAACAAACGAAGTTAATAGTTTTCCAACTCGTACCAGGCGGTGCATTGTGTCATCAATTCTATCTACAAATAGGTACGTGCATATTAATATATATTTTATTTATTTTATCCTTTGAGTATTAACGTTTTATAATCTGTACTATGTCCATTTTGTATATTTATATGTGTTTGTTGTTTACTTTAAGTTTAAATAAATTATATTAAAATAAAGAGGCTTTCTATTTTTATATCTCGACGTTCCGGTGAAGGGTGCTTCCTGAATGAATGTTAGTTTGAGGCATTAGAAGAAATTAATGTTGGTTTGATAATCAAAGTGAGATCCTATGTACTGTTCTGTATGTATTATAGTTCAATCAGGGATATTTACGCCTAAAGAGGCCCAAATAAATATCTGGAAATTCCTCCGAAACCTGCAGTACGCTTTAGGGAATGACCATTGCACAGGTTATACGCGGCGGAATGTCAAAACTCTGCGTCAAAATATTTTATTGTCCTTGAGGCGTGCTGACCTCATGTGTAATAAAAATAAATAAGGGAAAGCGAAACTTGTAATGCCGACAAATAATACTTAATAAAAAAAAAAAAACGAACTAGTTGTACTGCAAATTTAAATTGAAAATATTCATCTATATAACTAAGCAAGAGTCCCAATTTGTGTAAGTGTTCGCAAAACTCGCGCATTTTACGATGGATTGCTGTGAAAATTCACATAAACACTTCTACCGATCCGCTTTAGGTTTTGACGACGCCATTTTTGGAAAAAAAACACTTATTTTAAGAGATATTTAGCTTTAAAATCTGGATACCAGGACATGACCAGACGGCCATGTTGTAATTAATGTGCCACACCACAGACCGGGCTATACGCATGCGCAAACTCCTCCATCTGCATATGCGTTTGTGCATGCGTCAGATACATGTAGCGCTAACGACGCCCTCTGGTGCCTTCTTCAGTAAAGTAGGAACCAACGACATTAATATTAAATGCTAGCTGAGCAAAACGACAATAACAATAATTTCTTTATTCTGAAATTATTGTTATTGTCGTTTTTACATTCAGTCTTTAGCGACACTGATATATGAATCATAATAAATGTTTAATTAATACAATTTACACCTGTCACATTCGATAAACATAAAAATAACAACATTAAACTTAATTGATATGCTGTGTTATTATTATTTTAAGCAGTATGGTTCATATATCAGTGTCGATAAAGACTGAGTGTAAAAATGACAATAACAATTATTTTAGAATAAAGAAAGTAGCCCCGGCATCGCCGGGTAGCTCAGCTAGTATTTAATATAATTAATTAGCATCGCAACTATTAGAAAATCTGTGTTAGTTAAGTTGACTTCGTGCGTCGAAATTAAATTATTAGATTCATACCATAAACTGCAAAAGTATGAAAACTGAACGTGCGGATATTTATGTACAGTAGTTATTTACGAGTAAAGTAAAATAAACAGAGAAAAAGTTTAAGCGAATGTTCATTGCTCAATGGCCGGTCGTAAACATTGGAATTTTTACATTTTTCTAACATTGACAGCACGAAAACACGATTATATTCAATTCATTGTATTATGTAAAGTAACTAATGTAATATAACGACAATTAATACAACATTGCACTGTACTAAATCAGAGTCGCGTGTCGCCAAATATTTTATTCCCTTCGGCATTTTTTGTTTCCAGTTTTTGTTGGTATGTAGGTAAGTACTTATATTTTATTTTATTGTCAATAGGTTTTATTCACCTGATGATGAGGGTGGGTCACGTCATCTATATTTCTGGCAACCGATGAATAAAAAAGTCTTGAGGTAAATATAAGAGTAGGTACCTACGTATAATACGTATTTAGAACTCATCTTTGCAGTCACGAGGTTCCATAAGTTCCATAGTTCACGAGTGACTCTTGCTTACTGTCTCACTTATCATCTGCTTTGTCTACGAGACACTACAACTCAATTTTGTGTTCATGTTAATCTAACGCTATGGATTAGATGGATTGATCAAAGCGTGTCTACGGCCGGATTCACAGGCAACCTACTTCCCACGACCCGTGCACGTCTGCGATATTACGTACCGCCATACAAATCGCTATGAAAGCGTCTGTAGATTTACGGACTCACCCCTTCCCACGGCATGTGAATCTACGTACGAATCCGGATTCGCGCACCGTGGGATATCGCTTTTTTTATTAATAGTCACAAGTGTACAAATAATTTCAATATTAATACCCGCATCCAGGGCCTGAAGCTAATAGACTACATCTAGAACTATGTACATCTCATATTCAAACCATACTACCTTCCAGGAGTACCAGGCGCTACCTCGTCTTCCCCATCTTTATTTAAGGTATACGACTGCTGTGGAGCAAATTCATTCATACTTGTGCAACCGTCTTCGCAGATCGCAGTGTAGTTTTTATACGAAAGCAAACATAATACTAAATCTTTCTATCTTGGAATAAATGTTTTTCATACGCGAGAGAGTATTGGTGGGCACCTCCAGGCACCTCTATTTTCTGGATTCTATGATAAGTCACGATAAGCCAGATACCTATGCCTATTATTTTCATGTAGATCGAGTATGTACTATGTGTAGTGTATACTTAATAGACGTACGATATACTTGTAATGAATGTAAAGCACAGATGTGTAGGTACTAGGTACCTCCTAGGTAGTATATTATTATACAGATACGATATTTTGCAGTCAAATAGGGTTTACTGTGCGTCACCTGCATGTAACGATATTCCCCAATATTACAAAATTACATGTAACGTCTTTAATATTCAAATTCGATGATGCAATGCTGTCGTACGTACGAACAAATAGGATATTTACCTGGAGAATGTAGGAAGGGGACCGCTATTATTGGTTTCAAAGGTTTTTCTTTCGAGGGAGGGTGACTTTATGTTTATGTCGCACGAAACTTCTCTGTGGCGTGTTCTTTCAAGTTTCACTCGTATCTAAATAAATGCCATAATAAAATGCGGGTAGGCAATTTTCTTTATTCTTCAAATCAATATGCAGAACTAACAAACCATAATCGTTATATGCTTCGTTTAGTGTCATTGAGTGGGACTCTATTATATCTAATGCTAGATCATCCAGATTTCTCAACAAACCAGTATATGTAGGTCGAATTCTGTAACTTTTCTACCTAAAATAGTTATGTGTGTTTTAAGTGTAGGTTTTTTTATCATAAAATTATTTAGGTTAGTACGCAAATAATTAGTTAGAGAATTGGAGCTATTATCTTATTAATTTTCAGTCTTCTAAGTAATATTATGAAAACGATTTTCTCAAATAGAACCAAACTATCCTCACCTTAGATTATTGAAGTACCTAATCAAATTATTTTTCGTCATACTGGTCCGCACAGATGAATATGTATAATACATTTACGAGTACTTATCTATTTATCTATTTCCACACCACATATGCCACGATCAACTATCAATACCCAAGTTAAGTTTCGCGATTTTATTTTTTAGCTGCCGTGCCATTTTCGGATGTGAAGCGTAGTGCAATATTTTATTATAAAATATTTCAGCCCTTTTTAATCGAATTTCTAAACGACAAATTGAACCCGCTGCGCAAAATTATATTTAAGTGAAAAAGTGCGATCCTAATTGAAAAAATAATGAGATTATTGGTGTTTGGTAATATCATACAGCGACGGCGCGTATTTGTCTACATACACACAGTTTGTCGGCTCCTGTTTGATTAATTAAAAAAACGGTAAAAACATAAGTCTATATAAAGTGTTATATATCAATCTGTAGAGTTTTTCGGGCTGCATCAGGTGATAGTTGAGGTGACCCTGGAACTGTGCGCGGAACTGGAAAATTTAGTGTTTGACTTTTTGTCAACACACTTTTGTTGTTTTTGACGTGAAGTAGTGTCTCTGGGTGAGAAACTAAAAAAGTGAAGAACACCATCGTGTTCCCCATGTTAAAATTAACAAAAAACCTCACAAGGGTACACACCTACGAACACTTTTTGCCTCTGGAAATTTAGTTTTTCTTCTTGTGAAATTTTGGAAAATCCTGGAAAAGTGTTGTGATACCAAACTCTGGAACGATTTTTGATGCTGATTCCGAATCTGCGGTCATCTTCGATGTGTCTTGCTTATACGGTGAGTCTTGCCGAGTTTTATAAAGTTTTTTCCTGCTTTTGGTGTTGTTTTTGATGCGCTGCTTTTGTGTGGGCTCCAAGGGGCTGGAATATATACTCACTGAATGAAGCTCCTCAAGTTCTATATAAAAGTCTATGACAGCACCCTTCTATCTCAGGGCATAGCAAGGATAAAGTCCCAGATACTAATTTTTCAACGAAGTACCTACATAGACTAATACATTTTTTGACCGCTCGTTGAAGTCTCTCAACATTTATAGAGGAATTTGCACATATATTATTATAATCATGAGCTCTACACATAATCAACCTAAAGCAAGGTCGGGAAATAGATCTAATCCACCATCCAGAGACTGCTCACCGGTGGTGAGACCCATAAACTGTCCTGATATATCTAAACTTGGTTCGCCTGAAAGTATCATTAGTGAAATAGAATCACTTGTAAGTGGCCCGGGTAACCTGAATAAAGAAACTCGAAGTACAATTATTGAGAGGGCAAGGAACTTACATTCTCTAACAATCTATTATAAACGAAATTGGGAAAAGGCTAGCAAGAACAAAGACTCTTTACTGACCACTGCCTTGAGTAACATAGATTCAAAACTGCAATCTTTGGAGAAACATAATGAGACAATAATTTCAAAACTCAATGAAAGTCTACAGACATGTGCAGAGGTATTGACTCGCAAAGTAGCTACTGCCAGTGAGCGTGTGAAGCAATTGGAACAACAGGGCACACTAATAATTTCCAGCAAGAATCAGCAAACAACAGGTGATGAGATAGAGGGGATAATAAAAAGAACAGTAAATGTTCGATCACTGGGGGTGGATGTTACAAGTATGCGTAAAGGAACTAATAACAGAATAATCCTTAAAACGAATACTGTGGAAAACATGTCAAGAGTACGAAACGAATTGAGGAGAGCTGAAGAACTGGAAGCAAGAGAGGCAAAGAAGAAAAAACCTCTAGTAGTTTTCAAGGGCCTTGTCAAAGGAATTACTGAAAAGGATCTGAATACTTTCCTGACAGAACAAAATCAACACTTGGGAATTGTGGAGGAACTTAAAATTAAGTATAGAAAAAGACACAGAAACGAATTATTAGCTAATGTAATCTGTCAGGTGACAACGGAAACTTGGCAATTGTTGACGACAGCAGGGAAGGTGTACATTGGCTTTCAAAGGATTCATGTAGAGGATGAAAGTCCTCTCGTCCAGTGTTATGGCTGTCTGGCTTACGGACACGTCTTTAAATATTGTACAGAAAAAAAAGAGCGATGTGCATATTGTGCTGGAAGTCATGATAGTAGGGAATGCACTGAGAAGGAGAAGGACAATTACACTTGTGCACTATGCAAGGATCGCGAAAGAGTAGATACGGCTCACTCGGCCTTTAATAATGCTTGTCCAATTCGAGCAATTTATGAGAGATACGCGAAAGATGTTTTAATATATTGTTTACAAATATGAGAAGTATTAGAAACAAAATGGATGAGGTTGAATTAATGATCAGTAAATATAACCCTGATGTTATGTTATTCAATGAAACATGGTTGTACGAAAACGAATGCGCATTTCATAACGTAATGGGATATATTGGTATATTTAACTGCAGACAATCTGATACACGAGGGGGAGGTACAGCTATCTATGTCAGAGATACTCTAAAATATAAACTGGTCTATAAATCTGATAATTATAATATAATTATTGTGGATATCTTTGTAAGAAATCAAATACACAAATTGTGTACTCTCTATAGATCAACCACAATTGATCCAGTCAACGAATTTATGGAGGAGTTGGATGAGCTACTGACTAAATACAATAATATGATTGTGATGGCCGATACTAATATTGACCTGCTTGATGAAAGCTCTACGCCTGCCTCCTTGTATTAGTATATGATTGAATCTAATAATTATAAGATACTGAATAAAATTGAGTATGAAGAAGCAACTAGAGTTACAGATGACACTAGAACGATAATTGACCATGTAATAGATAGTACTGGAAAACCCTTCTCATTGGAGCTGCACGACTGGCCTGGACTTGATCATAAAAATATTGATATTTGCATTAGAGATGTAATAAATACAAAACTAAAGTTAGAATACATCAAAAAAAGAGTTATGAATCCAGACAACTTTAAAAAGCTTGTCGGTGATAGAATAGCAGAAATACAAATGAGTAATAACGGTTCTGAAAATTTAATTGAGATTATTACAGAGGCAAAAACATTGGCTACGAAAGTGAAGAAATACCGAGTAAGAGCTGATAACAAATGGTTGACACCACATATTATAGAAATGATGAAACACAGAAATAGATTGTATACCTTACAAAAGAAGAGTAATTCTACGGAAATTATCAAGAGAGAGTATAAAGAGTACAAAAATAAATTATTACTAGAAATTAGAAAGGCAAAGAGAAATTATATAGGGCGTAAGGTGGAGCGCACGAATGGTGACATGAAGAAATTTTGGAAAATCATAAATGAAACTATGGGTAGACATAACAGTGATAAAGTTAAAGGTATAGAAGAAATTGCTAGCTCTGACGGTGTTGAAAATGACATAAAAAAGATTGCTGACATCATGAATACATATTTTTGCTCTATTGCTGAAAAATTGGGAGAAATATTCAAACAACAAGATAGAAGCCCTGACACGGATGACAACCGGGTAAACAGCTCGCTAAATAGCATATTCATTGCTCCAACAGATCCCACAGAAATCTTAAGTATAATTAATGGTCTTAAAAATAGTACAGCCTGTGGACAAGATGAGATAACATCAAACGATGTAAAGATACTGAAAGACATAATTGCTGAATCATTATCAATTTTAATAAATAAATAAATAAATAAATCTTTATTGAAAAGAAAACATATCTTCCAAATGGCGGGTTTATTGCCGTAGGCAATATCTGCCAACCAACCACTTGTGACATTAATTTGATATACCCATTACATACAAGTGTATGAAAAATAAGAAAAATATAAATAAATATGAAAATAATAATAATATATAGAATACTTATACATACATAAAAATACATACATAAATAGATATGTGGATGGGATGAAGGACAAGGAAGGAGCCACGGGATTGTCAGTTAGATGGATTATTTAAGGAAAGGTAATGATGATAGTAATATAAATAAAATAATCAAATAGAAAGATGTGAATTTCCTGCAACCCTGAAAGTTGCCAAAATAATAGCTGTCCACAAATCTGGAAATAAAAAAGAACCGGGAAACTACAGACCCATAAGCTTACTCAGCACATTCAGTAAAATTTTTGAAAAAGTACTACATTCTAGATTTGTTGGGTTTATAAATAAAAATGGAGGGTTTGACCCTTACCCGTATGGTTTTCAGAAATGTAGTAATACCACGGCAACTTTAATGGATGCCATGAATTATATAAACAAGGAATTGGATAGAGGGAGATATGTCACTCCCATATTCATTGATATGTCAAAGGCATTCGATACTGTTAATCATACTACCCTGATGAATGCATTGAATGGTATGGGCTTCAGAGGAAATGCTTTGAAATTAATTAAAAGTTACCTAAAGGATAGAACTGCGTATACAATGAATTTTGACGTAAAAAGTGAACAAATACCCATAAATATTGGGGTTCCACAGGGATCAGTGCTGGGTCCGTTACTGTACTTATTATATATATATATATATATATATATATATATATATATATATGGTCTCAAGTATTATAATTTAACCGGAAAATACTTTATTTATGCTGATGACACCTTATTGATTTATAGTGGTGAGAGAGAAGATCAATTACAGAACAACATCAATGATGATCTGAGTAGATTTGTCAAATGGTTTGAAATTAATTAAAAGTTACCTAAAGGATAGAACTGCGTATACAATGAATTTTGACGTAAAAAGTGAACAAATACCCATAAATATTGGGGTTCCACAGGGATCAGTGCTGGGTCCGTTACTGTACTTATTATATATATATATATATATATATATATATATATATATATATATATATATATATATATATATTTACATCTTACTATCAATGTGGCGTCCGTACTTAGAAACCGCAATAGGGCGTCCGGTGGGTATTTTTTCCACAATCCACCCTTACGGCGTCCTTTTAAAGGATATACTTTGAGGCGTCCATCTATATACGCGAAAATACATTCATTCTATGATAGAGCGTCCGGCGACGTTGCCAACGCATTCCATTGAATTTGCTTCAGATGGCTACCTAAGCAAATGGAATTTG
This sequence comes from Ceraclea dissimilis, assembly GCA_963576895.1. Taxonomy (NCBI): domain Eukaryota; kingdom Metazoa; phylum Arthropoda; class Insecta; order Trichoptera; family Leptoceridae; genus Ceraclea; species Ceraclea dissimilis. The sequence goes on from OY756360.1 coordinate 7,753,831, forward strand.
ACCATTATTGTCAAGATGGTCAGGGGAGAATAAAAGGGCGCGCTCGACGGCTAATAATAATAATAGTATCTACCTACTTAATTATTCTTCAGCGTGTACGCATTGTTTTTTATCTATTTGGGGCCAGATGACATTCTGATCTTTTGTTTATACCATAATACTTACAGTGCATGATTGTTTCACATTCCTAAAGAAATAATGAATACAAATAAAGCAAATCGGTTTAATTTTGCTATGTATTTTTAAATAATAAATTATTAAATACGATTTAAAAATACAGTTAATTTTATTTAGACTAGATGATTGTAACACCATTTTAAGAAAAAAAATAATCTTCTACTATTCAATTCCCTCACGCCGCATCCCTTGCGTGGTAGGCAGAGAGAACAGATCACCAGACTTCCCTATTATTACACACCTTTCTTGCCTCCGACCTCCGACATATGTAATCGGTTTACACATTCTACGATTCCTTTTACTCAAAACATGTCTATTCTTGAGGATTTGGTTGACGTGATGGGGACAGAAGGATCGCTGCTCTAGATAGGAGAGGATGGCGACGGATTTTTGAGGCAACCAAGACACACCAAGAGTTGTAGTGCTATAGAGAAGAAGAATCATATTGTATGATGTGACTGCTGCATTTCTATAATTAAATAGTAACGAAAGCAATTAAACTTTACATGCAGATCAGTTTCAATTATTGAATGCAGTCGTAAAACAGAAGAAAACAATTTGACAGGATTAATTTTCAAATAAAAGTGTGCACATTTTTCTATAAGTACGCGAAATACTGTTAGTAGGTTTAGCAGATTTTTTATTAAGAGCGTGCATACCGACATTTCAAAAATTTCTAAAAACAGGAGACCTTTATATCTCGACAACCGTTACTAAATATGCTTTGGAACAAAATAGAGTAGATGCATTGAACCCTTATCTAGGGAATAACCGTAAAAAAAAATTATATCTTGTATAGATTTCTCAAAAAAATATATTTAAAAACACCTCTGATCTTTTTTCCGAAAGACGGACCTTTCTGAGTGATTTCTTAATCAATTGAATAATAACTGACGATCATCATAATAAGGGATCTCTACTCAAAAATTGGTTGCATAAAAGTGCAAACATAGGTAGATAATTATGAATACCTACCAGGGGCGAACGATGGATTTCTACAGAAGGGAAGCCGGGCTAACATTTCTTAGACACTATTATGCCTATATTTTTTTCCAAAAGGTAACTCGATGGGAATCGTGTTCTTAGGTAGCTTCGCGCCTGATACCTACCTACATTCTACATCGTAAGAAGTTCTTTAAATACAGATATTTCAGGGACAATGCTTTTATGCCATCACTCTCTTCAACCTCAGTCTTGAACATTTCATACGTGAGACATAGCAGAGGAACACGAACTGTAACGTTTACTTCCAAAGCAGCCAGATAGTCGGATACACAGACGACCTCAATATAGTGGGAAGATTCTTGACACCCGTAAAAGAAGTCTTCGAGCCATTAGTAGTAACAACCAAGGAGATAGGATTGGAAATATATATTTTGTATATAAAAAAGAAATCTGTCTTTATCGAAATAAACTCAAACACATCTTTGTACACTTCACAGAAAACTTAAAAGCTTATGTTGTGAAGTGGAGTAAGTCGGGGATTGAACCCGCGCCCACTGCATTAACAGTCGAGCGCGTTACCAACCAGGCTACCGACCGCCTCCATGAAGGAAAGACAAAAATATAAAAACAATCCAGGAACTCAACAAACAATCCTCAACCGACTATTCAGTTTATAGACAAATATAACTTCGAGTTGGTCAACGAATTCGTTTACTTAGGATCCACCATAATAAAAGAAAATGAAGATAATATAGAAATCAAAAAGATAATTGCAACTGAAAACAGAACATTCTTATCTCTTCTACCGAAACTCAAATCAAGAAGTGTCCACAGGTTCCATGCCTATTCATGATCGGCCAGGTTATTCATCAGCTAGATCAAAAAGTAATCATAAAAAGACTTTTCAAAACCAATGTTTTATGATTTCGCATCCTCATACTATTTTTGGTGACCTTCCAAACGACACCAAACAAGCCCTTAGGCCCAAACAGGCCCTGCTGGGATTCCCTCATTCCGATCATATCCGATGGAATCTCACACTAAGACTTGACAGATTCAGAATTTGTAAAAAGATATGAGTTCTGTTTGTGAAGCACATTTGTGAGCTACGGTGGTATGTGGTGACTGGATCCTCATCTTGATCGCTCGATGACTTCCGAGGCTTAAGCTGCACAAAATCTGACTTACGATCTGGATTTCTTTTTCAACGTTCTTTTATACGATACCACACATGACCCCACTCGACTCTTGGATCTCCATGAAACTCTTTACATTTTTTTTTTGTGTTTCACGTTTTAAGTTGTCAGACAATGGTTGGGAAGATGATTGCAAGATTTGCGCCCAAACAAAATAATAAAAAAAAAAACAACGGACTAAAGTTACCCAAATAAAATCTTATACCTATAATAACTTTTCGCAAATCCTAGTATTGTACCTACAAGTACCTAGGTATGTAGGTACCTACGTCATACGATATTTTTCAACAATGAGATTTTCCACCCAATTTGAATGTCATGCAAATATTTACACAGTTCTGTCGGGCAGCATTCACTGGTTACCTCACTACTAGTATGTAAATTGTACAATATTGTACATGGTATGTACGAGGGAGGGCTGAGAACTTCGCGGCCTTGAAAAAAAAATGTACTGGAGTATGGTTGGATTTTTTGATTATTTTTTAATATAATCTATTCGAAGTTGAATACACTTTTGCTAGCCATCTTTCAAAGCTAGGATCCTAGTTTTATAGAAGAAATTGTGAAGGTCTTCAAAATACGGCTACGCATCGACTGCAACACCGTTAACTGGGCCAAAAAAAATTATGTCGAGATTTTTTTGAGCTCAGGGATGAGGGGAAGGTCTGATGATTCCATTTTGGGAGAATAAAGCAGATGGTTCACCAACTGGAAGCCAATGGCATGCAATTTGGCTATTGAAATCGTTGCTCGGTGAACTGGCTCAGTGTCATAGTGAAAGATCACGACTTTGGTCAATTTTTCAGGTCTTTCCGGATTGGACATTGCTTGCAATTGGATTATTAGATTAGCACAGCTCTCTCCATTTCTCTTTTTGCCCTTTGTCTAGTAGCCTATTGTAATGCTAGCCTTAAATTCCCAAAAAACGAATGCCCACACTTTTGCAGTTGACAAAGGTGACATCGATTTCTTTAGAGACAAAAATTACCATGCCGCGACTATTTTGATCATTCTTTGGGCTCTGTCAGGTCCAGGTCTCATCTGTGGTGACAAAACGTATAAAAAAATTCAGTATCAGCTTCAAACCTGGCCAAAAATTGCCATGATAATCGAAAACAAGCACATGTTTCTACGACCGTAAAAAGGAGTTAAAAGCGTTGGCACCCAGGGAACAGAAAGTTTATACAAGACCTGTTCAGAAGTTAACGTGAACTCTTCTCATTCACATAAGACCATTAGGATCTCTGCTATCTCCCAAGTACTAATTTGGTGAACTTCCTAAACCACATACACGATTTTATGGACGTTTTTCGGACCTACTGCAGTTTATCGCCTTCAACTGCGAAGGTTTTCTTCAATACCTTGTTGACCACGTTTAAAATGCTCTACACACTTTTTAACCACCGCATATGATAGAGCAGACTCCAATTCTATATTCCACATCTTTTTGAAAAAAAAATTTATGTACAGCCTGTGATAATAAAATATTTTGTCATGGATCACGGTTGAAAATTTCTCATTTTCACAAAAATCTCATACACGTCGAATTACAAATGGTGCCAACAGCGCCACTTTTGTGCTATTGGTGCCAAATTTTGCAAGTAGCTTTAGAAAGGTTCAAATTATCCATATCAATAATAAACTGGAACCGCCCAGTACATTTTTTATCAAGGCCGCGGAGTTTCCAGCCCTCCCTCGTACCAAGTACTAAGTATAATAGTTATTATATAATATTAATGAATATCTATCTATCTATCTATACCCTCACGCCACGTCCCTTGTAGGGTAGGCAGAGAGGACAGAGCGCCAGACAGCCCTATCCTTACATACACTCCTAGCTTCCGTCACATTCATGGAATTAGTCATACACGCTCTCCGATTCCTTTTACTCAAAACGCGTCCGTCCTTGAGGATCTGGTCGACATGATCGGACCAGCACCAATAAATAATAATAAGTAAGTAGGTATAGTTCTGTTGTTCTAGTATAGATAATAAGATAATACTTCAGAGAAAAAAAGATTCAGTTCTATTCATTATTCATTAATACTGGGTATTGTCTCATTATGTAACAAAGGATAAACATTTTCATTGTTTACAATTCGAAAGTTATTTATTTTTTATGACAGTGCACTGCAGTGGTTATTTTATGAAATTTAAAAATAATCTGTTCCATGTAGTACAATACAGTTGAAGAATTTAACCCTTGATATTTTAAAATAAAAGATGTCATAAATTACCTATTTTAGAACTTGTTGTTACAATATAGTATGGTAGAATGTTTCTATGGAATAATGTGCACACTTAATGAAATAATGAAAAAAAAAATCTATAATAAAAATAATAATATATTATGTAGTTTTATCCTTAAGAAGTGTTTTATGCCCACTGTCAATGCCTTCAGTTTCAGATGAATGACTTATGCCCGATCCCACCAACTACCACCTAGGAAGCAGACCCCTAAAGAATTTCCATACAAAAACACAGATAATTTAATTGATTTCACAATGATGTACAACTAGGGAGCAATAAATCCATACAAAATACAACATGCAGCTACTTAAGTGAGGGAGATTCTGGGCGGAGATATTTGGCCACCTAACTAAGTAGAGCTGCATGTTGTATTTTGTATGGATTTATTGCTCCCTAGTTGTACATCATTGTGAAATCAATTAAATTATCTGTGTTTTTGTATGGAAATTCCTTAGGGGTCTGCTTCCTAGGTGGTAGTTGGTGGGATCGGGCATTATTCTATTAATATGTACTATAATTAATAATTATTTAGACTTTTTTTCAATGGAGAATTTTACGAAACAAAAAAAACTGTAAAGTAGTTTGTATAATATAGCCTAATCGAAATAAATTTCTATTGTTATATTCTATTCTATCCCCTCCCGCCACATCCTTTGTGGGGTAGGCAGAGAAGACGATTCATTTTACTCAGAGCACGTGTCCCTGTTCGTCCTTGAGAATCTGGTCCACATGGTCAAGCCATTGTGTTGTAGAAGTGTAATGTGCATTGTCTTACACGACACATACTTATGAGAAATAAAAGAATTGTAATACACTGTAAAGAAAGACATTCGGAATGGGTGTTGAACCTTATTGTTCTAAATGTTTTTGGGTGATGTTTTTTTGATTTCACGCCTTAAACAGGACACTCAAAAACAATATGGAAAGAGTGTAACTGAAAGCTTAATAACGCAATATGTTAATATTAATTTAATTATAGTATACATTAACCTGCTAACACAACAGTGTGAATTAATCATTACCTTCATCCACTGGGACGAGCTTTAGGCAGTAACGCGATTCTTTTCATAATCCAAGACATTGAACAGGAAGTAGTTACATAATGGAATGCACTTTTAATCTAAATAATATTATACTAAACAACTTAAAATGGTACGCACTCTTGTAGATTAATGAATATTATTATTAAAACATCGCACCGTATTGGTATGTGATGGAAACGAAAGTTTATTTATTTATGGTATCTGCAGTGATGTCCGTATGGAGTACATAGCGCCAAACTAGCCTATCCTTACAGAGATTCCTTACTTCCGTCACTACTTATTTATTTATCACATATAGGTAAGTACATACAAAATACAAAGTATATAAAAAATCTTTTACGGTTATTCCCTAGATAAAGGTTCAATGCATCTACCCTAGTTTGTTCCAAAGCATATTTAGTAACGGTTGTCGAGATAGAAGTTCTCCCGTTTTTACAAATTTATGAAATGCCGGTATGCACACTCTTAAATACAATAACAGTAGGTACTTGTTTCGTAATAATAATAAAATAAGTATTTAAACAACAAATTATGGCACTTCACCATAAAATAACAATACATCTTTATAATCATTATTAATCAATAAATAATTATACTATTTTTTCAATAATACGACTATTGTATTATGTAAGTACTTAAATTGGCCCCAACCTTATACAATAGCGCGGGCCGCCTATTATCTCCAGATGTTTGAAGGTAGGTAGGTACCCACTATGCATTATTTTTCTACAGATATGTGTTGTCCACAACTCGATAACGCAAATAACATTTCAAAATACTAATGTAGATTATTATTAATTTCAAAATGCGACGTTGCCAACTCGAGGACGCCGTATCATCGGCTGCACGTAAAAAAATATTCACATCGGACGCCCGATCATCGGCGGAATGTAAGTGAAATATACGGACAATGTATATGCTCAGCGCCCCTATCCCACAACGCTCAAAACATAAAATATACAATGATATACGAAAAAGTACGTGCAAGTTACTTTGTGGCGTCAAAATTTTTTTTGCTGATATTGATTCCCTGTGGTGACGTCAGCTGCCTGGCAAGAAATAACATTGATTACCTTAGAGCGTCCGTATACGGACGCCGTATTGTACTGGACGCTCTAAAGGCGTATATTTCGCAATGTACGGACGCCGTAAAGTAAGTAGGATGTATATATATATATATATGGTCTCAAGTATTATAATTTAACCGGAAAATACTTTATTTATGCTGATGACACCTTATTGATTTATAGTGGTGAGAGAGAAGATCAATTACAGAACAACATCAATGATGATCTGAGTAGATTTGTCAAATGGTTTGATAGAAATTCACTAACGTTAAATGTAGAAAAGACAAAATATATGATATTCAAACAAAAAAATAAACCTTCTATTAATCTCAATCTCCGAATAAAGAATGAACAAATTAAGCAAACTAAAACTGTAAAATATTTAGGTCTTGAGATAGACGAAAAGCTTCAATGGACAAATCACATAGAGTCGATTGGTAAAAAACTTTGACCAATAGTGGGAATCATGAGACGAGCTGAATTCTTTGACAATAAAACAAAGAAGAATATTTTTAATGCTTTTGTAATTCCAAGAATTTGTTATGGATTGGTCGTATGGTCCCATTGCAGCCAGCAGATGAAGGGAATGGTAAAAAGAATGATGAACAAAGCTATAAAGGTAACATTTAATCTAGACAGATATACAAGAACAGTTGACGTATACCATATTACAAAGATTTTTAATTTGGATGAACATGTATTTATGGAAAAAACAAAAATGATGTTTAAAATTTCAAAGAATTTAATCAAAAGTAATATTAGCATACAACTAAATATTGCTTTTATTTTTATAAATAGTGCGCACTCCAGAGATACGAGGACGGCAAGTCACATACGAGCCGAAATTCCTAGAACCAACAGGGTGAGAGATGGTTTTCTGTACACGGCAATCGGATTTTTCAACGCACTACCAGATAAGATCAAACAACTGAAAAATATTGAACAATTTAAAAAGTATTTAAAGGAATATGTTATGGGAAGACGCACTGTGGCAGTTGTGTGAATAAAGTTAATTATTGTTTATGGACTTAAAACTTGTAAATAAAATGGACTGTAAATAGTAATAATATGAATGAGTGTTAGTGTTAGTGATATTATTAATTAAAAGTGCAAGTTTAAACTGTGAGACAAAATAAGCGCTATAATAATTAAACAGAGGATCAAATTCCTCTCATACCAGCATTTTTTGCTGTTTGAGGATAATATAATTTCTTTGTGTTATATTTGTATTTGTATTTTATATCTTAAACTGTTGTACATAATATTTCTTATTATAAATAAATAAATAAATCTACTACCTAATACATTTTGGAAGTAGATATACTGAAAGACGATGCCTCGAACTTTAAAGTGCTAAAAATAGATAATAAGGTGGCGGTCGGTGGCATGAAAAAATGTATCTTCTTTGTGTTAATTCGACATTATAACAGGTAATTAGTAAGCAGGTAGTAAGGTGTGTGTATTCTGAAGGTAACTCCTCTAACAATTCCACTTTACAAAAGCATATCATAAGTTTGTATATAAAACATGAAAAAACGTGGAAGTAGCTAAAGGAATGTCATTTTCTAGACGGAAGTGAGCAATGACACTATCCTCTACCCAACAAAGTTGTCTAATGCCCGATCCCACCAACTACCACCTAGGAAGCAGACCCCTAAGGAATTTCCATACAAAACCACAGATAATTTGAGTGATTATTATAACTTTTAAGATATAAATCCATACAAAATACAGCATGCAGCTACTTAAGTGAGGGAGATTCTGGGCCGAGATATTTGGGCACCTAACTAAGTAGAGCTGCATGCTGTATTTTGTATGGATTTATATCTTAAAGGTTATGACAGTTATAATAATCACTCAAATTATCTGTGGTTTTGTATGGAAATTCCTTAGGGGTCTGCTTCCTAGGTGGTAGTTGGTGGGATCGGGCATAATTCTCCGTGTAGGTAGAGTGTGGATGACGAACCGCATGAACGTGACGGAGGCAAAAAGTGTATAAGAATGCATGGATAGGAATGTCTGGCTATCTGTTTTCTGTGGTTACCCCACAAGCGATGCGACGTGAAGCGATAGAATATAACGTTTTTTTTTAGAAATATACGAGTACAGTTTGTTTGTAATACATTAAATTTTAAAATTACGAGACCTAACTTATGAAATTCAGAAAAGATAGTGTCACTCTGTAGAATATAATATATCAGCAATCAGTATATACAGTATAAAAATACTAATTAATTATATTTAATATGCATATTCATTTTAAAATGATATCATAATATTTTATGATATCAGGACGAAATTTTCCTGTTTGTTGGCTATTTTGAACAGTGAACTTCAAAATCGTATGAATGTGTCATATAATTAAAATTTAGCGATACAACAACGACTTTGGAAATCATGTTTAATATAAATATATATAATTCATATTGACGTAATATGAGCGAATGTTATTCAAAATCATAATTTCAGGAGTATTATCAGAGGAATAGTATTTAGAAATGTAATAACATTTACAGCACTATTGCTAAATTGTATAGTTGTAATATCTCTAGATACAACGTTCATTTGTAATAATTTTAACTTGTAAAATGTTTTGCATGAAATTAGTTGATGTACGTCGGTAATTGCTTTTCATATATTTAATTAAACAGAAACTAATTGTTATTCAAAACGTGTGCGGTTGTTGTTCAGTTTCATGTGTTGTTATCCTGAATCTGAAAGCATTGGACATTTTGCTTTACATCTATTCGATTTACAATTTGTAATTAATTGAATTTTGTATAATTATCATTTGTAAGCGATTAAAACAAAATTAACTTTTGGAAAAAGAGAATATCGGACGGTAAAATTAAAAGTGTGGATAATCCGTACCTACCTATCCAATTGTAATTATGTGACGATTTTTAAAACCTAAATAAAAATTTGCTAAACACAACATAAGAATTTGCTAAATTGTTTTTTTTTAAGACACAAGACATCCTATATATTTTCGGAAGAAGAACTTTTCGACTGTATATTTTGAGTAACAATAGAGCAGAAATTGCCAAAAAGACTATTAACTCTTACAGTTAAAGGGAAAAATGACTATAAAAACTGCCAATCATTTTTATGCAATAGTGGTTGCATCAAACCTTAAATCCAGGCGTAGTGTAATGGGCATAAGAGCTTACTTGAAATAATTTTCATTCAATGGGACAAAATTCATACATCCGTCCAGATAATTCGTCCACTAGTAAGTAGTTGGAAACGCAATATTTTTCGATACAACTATGTAGGTGCATTCTGTTCATTATTCTCCCCGGGAGAAAGACGATTTGATGTACCTCTCTATATTATTTTCATTTAAGAATGACGTTAGGTGCACGTGACGGTTATCTAAGGCAGACTGTACTAGAATAGTGTTATTTTATAATTATATTCTAATATTCTAATTGTACTAGTGGGTACCTACCCGTGAAAATCATGGAGGCTTGGTTAAATTTGTTTTTGTGTAACCTCTATTACTACTCCACCCTTCAAAGTTCTTCGAGCAAGCACAGGAAGATCACAAGGCTCCGTCTATTCGCCATCTCTCCAATATCGTCATGAAAGTCGAAAAACCAGATTCATATTGTCGACTTTTTTAGTTGGTACCTACCCCTGAAAGCCACAAAACTTCTCTTACATGTCTACCTACATACATAGGTACTTTGCACAGATATAGAAGTATAGAAGGGATTTGCAATCTCTACGTATCTCTATAGGTACGTACCATGTAGTATGTATGAGAATTTGATTTTCATTTCCTGTCATATTATATAAAATGGTACTTGAATATTTCCGCGAAAGAAATATTTTAAAACTATTTTCATTAATTATTTAATTACTAGGTACAATTCGATATTTCAAATTTTCATTGAAAAAAGTGAGATTTCGTCGAAAATTTTTAGCCACCCATGAACCGCGCGTCGCTTCTTAAAATTTACATACATATTCATAGAACTTGCAAAATTTGTCAAAGGCCCATCGTTACATACATACAGGACTTGGATTCTACCAGTATTATGTAATGGGATATTTATTGTATTATATATTGCAGTAAGTATAGTACCTACCTATTCAATGTGTTGCAAGATATTATTTTCTATAGATCCATGTAAGAGCGGGTAGGTGCGACTAGTATTTCGTCTATCCCTGTCATGCACTGAGTTAAAAGTATAATCAGAGTGGGATAGAAAACACATTTCAACTAATTTCTATTATATTCACAGAGTGATTTTAATTAAAATTCATCGTCTTCAAATTGTTTCAGAGTAACATTCTTTTATATTTATATATCTGGAAGAAAAAAATCATGTTTGTAGTTATTTATGAATATTGTAATGTAAGTTGTTACGGATGATGTGATCACTTTACACTTAAGTGATATTCACAAATTGCTTGTTATTTCCATTATTGGGACATGTAGAATATCTCACAAAATAAAAATTGTTAGGTATGTATATTCAAAATTTTGGGAATAACCATATTAGTGATCTGTTACGACGTGTATACTATATCTACTGTAGACAGATACAAAATTCTGTGATCTTCTTATCTAGTTTCAATCCTGCGTATTGGTTTGCAGAAAATGTCTACATCTTGTTCTCCACTCCTGTCTGTCTCCCGCAGCTCTTTTCAGCTCGCCATATGTGGTGCAGTTCATGTCCTCGTACACCTGGTCCAGGTACTGCCGTCGGGGGCGTCCCCTGTGGTTTGTTCCCTCAACCATTCCCTTTATTAACTCATGTAGGAGACCCTCGTGGCGCATGATGTGGCCAATCCAGCGTTTCTGTGATATCATTTTCAAAATTGCGTTTGTTTATAAAATAAAAGAAGGACACTCCGTACTTTGTACATAAACGTTATGGTGTTTGAGAATGTGTGTTGGAACCAGACACAGGTGTTTTATCATTGGGGCCGGATGCTAGTACGAGTATTCTGTTTGTGTACACCGTACAGTTACATGCTATAGTAGTTCTCCCTAGAGATATGAGGATGAGAACGAGAGGGTCTGGCTGGACTTTGGCCTATCTATGCACTAATGTTCTGATGACCGACGGACACTATACGGGAAATATAATGACCACTTTACAGACTATAACAAGGGTGTCACATACCTAATTTAACTTATGTAGATGATGGAGTTTTTATTCAAAATAAATATTGTGTGTAAAAAACCCCGCATCAATATAGTTCAAAGCGAATAGATAATTTATAAAAATTATCATGATTTTTTTGGTAGGTAAGAATATATGGTATGCATGAATCTGAGCTTATCACAAGAAAAACAACATACGTGTAGACTGCAGACTGTAGGTACACATCAAGCTGTTGTGAAAGGGAGTACGTCGACATTGGGGATTGAGCCTAGACCTTTTCCCATGCGTCCTTCGTCCTATATTAGGGCTGCCATAATTGTCGGACTGCCGACTGGGACACCTACTCCCTCAAAAAATGCTATAAAAAACTATTAATATTCGTAATTTAGTTCAATAGGCATGAAAATTGATTCCTTACAAAACATGCCCAAAAAAGGCGCCACAGGCAATTTTTTTTACGAAGGAATTGTAAAATAATGGATTTTCGTAATAACTCTTCTGGAATCGTTTTATTGAGCAATAAGAATTATCCCTGACCGGGACAAATGATTGTCGGACTGGGACACCGGGACATGTCTTGGTGGGCGGGACGTATGTCAGCCCTATTCTATATCCACAATAGTCGCCCTATATACTCTTCTTATAAAAAACTGAATAAACATTTTATAATTTACTGTTTATCAGAAATTAGTTCGTCGGCTGAATACAAAATGGGAATTGAAGTAACATAATTCAAAGAAAAATAGCGATGTTTAACAACAAAAAGAGAAACAAATAAGACACACAATATACAAGAAAACACTAATTAAAAGCAATCGTGACTAGCATTTACGAGAAGCGATAGATTGTTGGATTGAAAATGGAGAAAGATGATATGATACTAAGTACTGGTGGATAAATTAATGTGAAAAAAGTCTACTAAGGCGTGATTTGAATGTTATGATTTTGATACAACTTAGATTAATGAACTCCGTAATTTATACATACAAATACCTAAGTATGTGTGTTATTTTAAGAATTTGGTACTAGAGATTTTTTTGCAGTTTGAAAAACGAATTTTCCCGGGTTTACAAATGTGAAAAAGTTATCGAAATATACCGTAAATTTTCAAGAAATTCTGTTGTAGGTATTCTCACAGATTTATTAACCATTAGGTAGGTACTAATTCTCTTTTCCCATTCTCTGGATATATGCAACTCTTGATCTTTGACATCCATATTTCTTAGTATATTTGTCTAGAGATTATCACAGTATCTGTGATTAGCCTATATTACCATAAATATTACTTCTTTGCAAGGCCACTATTACTTTTTTCGTAAAGAAAAACTTTGTACGAGAGAAAAACGAATTAGGTTGTGGAGAATCTTGTGTTCATTACCAGCCTTGCTTTGTAACTTTAATTGTATAATTTTTGTAAACAAATGTTTTTTTTAAATGCAAAGTGCGACTCATCCCTGTTGCACGAAATTGTCTAATATGCAGAGGTATCAAGCTATCCAATATACAGCGAGTAATGTTGCACTGATAGGATAGTATTGAGCTCCCTATATTCCTATTATGTTATTACCTGACCAGTATTGCAAGTCACGTAATAGAATCATGCAATAACATCGTATGTATTTAGGTAGAAATACATTTTGTTGCGTTGTTGTAATAATATGGCGTGTATACTATTACGCCAAGAAAATATTAGATTCACTTTGAAAATTAAATACTTTGACCCAGATGTGAGAATATGTAGGTATATGAGGTTATCCCATGTAATCTTACATGCATATGATCATGGCGTAGGCGGGGTCCAATGAACTTTACCTAAGTAATAGGAAAAGTGAGTGAAATTGCAATGTAGGTATACCAGTTTCCAATTAATAGCATGAAGTGTAGTATTCGAAAGAGAATGATGAAAATTGGTAAACCGGTATTGCCAAATAGGTAAAACCTAGTTACTTGTATCATTTTCAAATTGGTACCTACTTCACTTTTTAAAGTGTGTAAACCTTTTATTAAACAAAAAAATCAAGTAGTTGATATGTCTTATAATTACTAGACATGTAAACACGTACTTGATAAATTAAATATTATAATCCGCGACCAGACGTCGCGCGACCAAGTGTTCCTTGAAGCCGAGAAGTACACTGCATACATTAAATTAAAATGCATACAGTATAATATACACTACGAGTATGTGAGAAGATACAAAGCTTTTAAAACCGTATATCTGAGTGAGTGAACCTGCACATAAACTCGTTCAATTTCACTTAAAAAGTTATTCTTTCACTTAGTTTTAATGCCAGAGTTTACTTAAACTAAAATCAACTGCCTTAACACACTAGATTATTTTATGTAGTTAGGACAAGACTTGGGAAAGACCTCACTTAAGGTTTTTTCCGTTTCAATAAAAGTTCGTTTTTTACTTTTTTATAAAATATTTCTCCGAGATATATATGTACAAAATCAGCCGGCGCTAAATATCTACGTCTACATCATCCAACATAATGCTGATCGGGCAACAGAAAGCACAGTGCATCGATTTTTTTTGCAATTTGGAATTGCCATTTTTGGAGTCAGGTCAAGCAATTGATTTTTTTTTGGGTTCCTGACGCAAGAATGAAGGATTAGTTAAAAAATTTCTTCTGATGTTCTTGGTTGGCTAGTCGAATGTTATTTTTTTAATGCTACGGTTTTACCTGGATAAGTTCCTACAAAGAGCCACTGTACACTGACAATTTATTGACTTTCACTTTACAAATCATATTACTGCTTACTATTGCACGATCACCAGTATTGTATTGGAAGATGGTAGAGGAATATTGCGTCGGCCGGTTTTGTCGTCTGCGCAACTAGCCTGTAGCCTGTACATGCGCAATCGCATTGTATCATACATAAAACAAAACTTACATTCATCAGTTAGCATACAGTAAACGAATCATTATTTTGCATGAATGGTTCCAAAGTTATAGCATTTTCAAAACGGGCCCATCATTTTCGATGAGCCTGTGATATTTTTTATGTAATTTGCTCCGCTCATTAGTCTGGACGAAAATTATTACACGTATGTAGTTACATATACAATATACATATCATTTTAGAACTAACATAATATTCGATGTAGGTATCTGTCTTAGAACTTGGAGCCCACGAGGTAACCCAAAAATAATATATTTTTCAGATATATTTTTGCCATTAAATAGGTAAGTATGTGTGGCTTATTAGCATTTTTTAAAAACTAACTTCATGCAAACGAGTCGTAATAATAATAAACTGTTGATTAATTCTTGATTGTTTTCAGAATATATTTTGATGATGTAATGTTTGGAAATTAAACAAGAGTTCAGTATAAACATTTTTTGTGAAAATATTGCTTTTATGATGTAATTATGTTGAAGCCTCGGTGAAAACGTTGGAAGATTTTAAATAAATATTGTAAATTGAAACAATGTTCAACAAGAAACAACGATTTAATTACTTTTAAAATGTAAGGATGAAAAACATTACGTTTATTAAATATTGTTTGTATATTATGTATCCAAATAAAATAAATTACAACAAGGCATTTTAATAAGTACATAATAATCAATAAATTATATTTGTAACAAAACGTTAATAGAATGCTGAATCGACCGTTTGTAAAAAAGCTTCAACCCAAACCTTCTCTCTGAATTCAGTGTTACCCTGATTTTGAATTTAGAAAGAGGTTTTGGCCGGAACTTTATTGCAAACGGTCGATTTATCCGGACGTGTGTGTATAGCCTTATATTCTCATACATTCGAACATACTCATATGTACCTACACGAGCTTTTGATTGTTTGCTATATAAAGTTCAGTGAGTTGAGTTCACGTGTAAGTAGAAACTTGAGGCCTGAAACGAAAATGAATATAAAAATTAGTGATGTATGAAGTGAGAGGAAGAAGCTAATTCTACAATATATTGCTTAAGACGTTGATATATGAAAAGAATAAGATTACCTGTATTTTAAATACATACCTTGTGTCGTACACTGACGTGGCGTAAAAGTAATGATCTGAGGGGAGGCATTTGATGGCAAGGGAGAATCAGTGATTAATGTATATTTTATCTCTGAGTCAGATATAGATAACCTTTTGATACTTCACATCCTTTATTTGGATATATAAGTGAATACGGTGTCACGTTTATATTGATTTTATTAATGGTTTATGGAAAATGTAATCACAAGCTTCTATCTTATCCTAGTATTTTCACATCTGTATTCAGAAATTAGAATAGAGATGATAGAATCTTCCATTAGATAAATTTAATCTTCGTAAGATAATTCTTTTAATTATTAACAAATAGATGGCATTTAATGAAAAATAATTAACTATGCAAGAATTTCGTTTCCTAGTGCATTTTAAATAAATATACATATTTTTCTTTACCTTTCACTATACTAGTATAGACAATATAGACATTGAACATAAAAATTATGTTAGCTAATGTTCTCTCTTCTTCTTTGCCCTCGCCTTTGTCCCATTTACTTGAGGTCGGCTCTCCTAGTCCTCATCCTCCAAGTCCTTCTGTCCCTCGCATGCTCCGCACGAAGCCTCGCCTCCTTTAAGTCTCTCGCGATTGTGGACATCCATGTGGTCGGGGGTCTGTCCGGTCTTCTGAGCCCTACTTCTATGTATGTCCATTTCTATGTATGATCATGTTATCTTGTGGCAGTCTCATAATGTGGCCGTACTATCGAAGTCTATTTTCGGCCCCCTTTTCTCCAATGGGAGCGACTTTGAAACTGCCACGGACATGGACATTTTTCACCCTGTCCAGTTTCGTAACAGCACCAGCCCACCTGAGCATTTTCATTTCATTGGTGTGTGGAGTCTGGTCGTGGTTGTTTTTTAGGGCCCCGCACTCAAAGGAGTAGGTCAGAGTTGTTAGGTAATGTTATAAACATAAAAGGAATGAATAAATAATATAAATACTCTGACAGTGTTTTACCAAGTCACCTAGACCTAATTGACACTTAACTTTCTAGAGAAATATCATATTGTGTACAAAAGGGTAGATTGATGAGAGCTTTCACGATTTTATTATAAAATGACGTCATACAAATCGTCTTGTTCCTGAAATTCAATTTATCAAGTCATTGTACAGTAGGTATGAATTATTATTTCATCCTTCTAGTGGAGATATATTAGGCATTTTTAATATTATCTAGTATACAGGTTGTTTCCATGCACCCATATCTGTCTGCTGTCTTCGAAGTTGACAAAAAAATAATCGCCAATTGACCTAGGTTGACACAGGTCAAGAATCTTGGTACCTGATGATCACGCAGTTTCCTTGAATCAAAACAAATTATGGGGTTAGCATTGAATATATGTATGAACACTTTTTGGGTAGGTATGTTTTTTTTTGTACATTCCAAATTTTTAGAGTGCCTATATTTTATTTATAACACCTACACAACTAGATTTTTCAGAACGTGATTTGGAGATGTCAAGAAACCGTGCATACCCACTAATAAGTTTTATATGATTTAGGTTTGTAAGTAATTAGATATATTACTTGTAGTTGGCACTAATTCATTCTAAGAAAACGTATAGCTGTTCACGTCGGTCCTCATTAGAACACGTTTCTACTACTACACACAAAAGCATGAATATTTTATCTAATTAGTAATTAATTTAAATTAGATTAGTATTTTAGGTAATACATATTGGTTAAGTTTTTTATTTATTACGCTTGAATTATCCAAATACTCGTGATTAAGTTTTCTTTGTTCGTAAGGAAAAGGCAAGCACATTTTAATATTAATAACAAGTATACTTTTTTCAAATTGTGGCTTTATTTCTTTTTCTTTTAAACCATCCTTCCATCCCTAATCTCTGCTCTCTCGATTGTTAAAAATTGATTACATGATCCGGGCTTCCTTTTGTTCCTTTCAACTTGTTTCCCGGAAATTGTCCTCGAGAGGATGAACTCAAGTGCCTAAGTACATATTTTATTTACACACTTCTGTTGAAAGGTGGAAATTTACCTTTATATAAATATGTATAATATCTAGAGACCGTTTTAAAACAAAATTATGCAAAAAGGTTTTGCAAAGAACATTTACAGGTTTTTTTTTATAACGGCTTGTGCAGATATAGGTAGGTAGTAGGTACATACTAAACATTGTGAGTCGAATACCTATTGCTAGAATTAGCTATACCTATAGCTAGAACTAATGTTATATTAGGGAATTATACCTACTCCTACACTGCAACGAACAAAGATCCTGAGCTAAGGGTATGAGGAGGTCATTTATTTGTTAAATTTTTATTTTGGAAATGTTGGATTTCTTTATATTATTCAGCTTTCAGGTCTCGTAGTTTTTTCAATTAATTGTTAGATTAGTAAAATATGAATGGACTATTTCAATACAATTATTTCATGCGTTCCGTGAAAGTAGAGAAATGCATTTTGTTCGCGAATCGGTATACTTGCACTATGATAATTATTTTATCGCGATGGTATTTTTTTTATATAAAAGTGGTAATTGTAGCATATTTTACTTAATTAAAAGTTTGTTATTATAATAATTAAAACTACTATTGATGCTGTCTTATAAAATACCTAAATAAGTTTTACTGTGCCTTAGAATATAATTCTTAAGTCCTCGGTAAAATATTACGTTATAAAATGCTACGTTTTCGAAATTCTCCTATGTACGAGTATTTTCTATTTACTCTTAGAAATTTATAAAAGAGGATCAATGTAGTTGAATAATACATAAAACTTGCATTTTATTGACGGTATTTCACATTTTATAGGGTGTTTGTATTCCTCTACTTCAAATACTCGTACACAGTAATACTGAACTACGAGAAATAACAGAGCAAATAAGAAAGTGGTCAGGTTTTGTCTTTAACATGAGCAGATTTTTATTATAATTACGGCACATTTATATTTCTTAATGCTTATAATGAGCAAGATTTAAGTAAGTACATGTACTTATAGACGTACTTTCGTTATCTGAACGTTTTGCTTTCTCCATTATACAAACAATATGATAATTTCTGAGGGATCCGCCTACTTTCCATGTTCACAACGATCTTGAAATTGAGGCATTTGTTCTTGTAATGTAAGCTTTCAGGCAACATGGATATATTCAACATTCAGTCTAAATTAAGAGATAATATGTACATTGTACAAGTACATGCATACCGTTCTACCACACCCGTATGCCCGTATGCATACATAAATCCTTGTCAGAAATTGGAAAGTTTTTCGTTTTCGAATGTAATGAGGGTTTAGCAGCAGCCGAAATTGTTTCATCAAAGTATTTAAAATTCCTTCACGTCTTTACGAAATTCCAGGAATTTGTTAAAATCTTTTAACTTTGTGTGAACGGATGTTATGTATAATAAGTATATTTGTGTTTAGGTAATTATCGGCATAAGTGAGAGAATGGATTATACCAACTTTATAGGTTAGGAATAGCGGAGATATGGAGCCACCTAACACCAATTTTGTATGAAAAATTATGATAAGAGGCTCCTATCTTCGCTATTCCTCACTTGAAAAGTTGGTGAAATCTAGCATTAGAGTTGTTTCTACTGAGCAGCATTATGTTACGTATCGCCATGATAAAGAATCAACATAGTTAATAACAGTTGATACTAGGTACCTAATGTTTTAATGTTATAGGTAATAGTTTAAAATGAACTGCAATACTATCATAATTATTACTTTAACATACCTACTCATACGAATATTCGATCAACTTTCATAAGACGTTTCAGCTATGACGTACACCACGCATCCTGACCGTATATCTAGTATATTATGCTTGCGACGAGGTGCGGACATAATATATGTTTGCACATAGAGAATTGATTGGTTATAGCATTATAGCATCAAACCTAATAGAGGTTATAGATTTGTATAGTCTAACAAAGATTATTGATCTATTATAATTTATACTCACTTATGTATTGGGTTTCTATTCAAGTTATGTTCGAGTAGAAACTTTATGATCTGCAATTTAAACTTGTATTGAGTTCATCACAAGCATCATCTTGTGTTCATCTCAGTTGAATCGACATTAAGAGGTATTAAGACGTTAATAATATTAATCCAGTGACAAAGCAGTTCCTCGATGGAAAGTTGTGGGGTAGTCGGGATTTCTTTCATTCTACACGTTTTTTGGATGCTGAATCCGAATTTGAGGTTTTCCAACAAAATTTCGTGACGGAACATGGCGAACACGGAACAAACCTCGGAACGTTTAGAATGAAAGAAATCCAGACTACCCGACAACTTTCCATCGCGAAATCCAACGGCACCGTATTATAGTATATGTACGTAGAGAATGTTGTTACGAGTATATACATAGTAGATAATTGCCAATTCCTTTACTAAATTGTAAATCCAAAAAGTATCCTTGGAAAGGGAAATGAAGTGGACATGTCCTAAGATCATATACCTACAACACCGGAAAATGTAGATAAAAATAGACTTCGCACTTTCCTAAAGATAGTAAAAAATACATTATTTAGATACACAATATCACAAAGAAGGATTGTGTGCTCATAACTGAGTAATGATTCCACATTCAATACATGTAGACTCAATAGACAACACCAGACTCTCGAAAATTGATAAAAAAGAACATTGTCAAAAAAGAAAAAGATGAGCTTCCCGCAGCACCGCGATCACAAAACCCAGTAGGTACGTTGTGAAAGTTTAAGTGTAACGAAATATCCTGAAATAAATACATTGTGGGGGAAATCAAACACTGTTTGTAAACAGCGCAAGAATAATAACTTTCCCTTGAAGGGTTTATTTCTATTCCCGGACATTTAACAAGCCACAAGTCATTGCGGTGAAATATTTGAAGATTAATCCAATAAACATTAAGTTAAGTATCCGCCATTCGGAATAAAAAAACACAACCCTACATAAATACATTGATTATTTTTCATCCCATGGGACTGCGATTGTGTCGAACAAAAAATAAATAATCATTTTATGTATCCGGCAGGATCCCACAGATTCCCTATGGAGTAAACTTGACATCCGGTGTATTCAATGTGAAATCTATACAGAGTATAACAGAGTACCTACCTACTACTACCTTCCTAACCTAACTCTAAACTCTGATGTTTCTGTACAGTGTGATCGGGATACTAAAGATCTGAATCGGTTCTGAAAATAAACAATAATTCTATCGATGTTTTGAGAAATAAGCCTACGATATTTTAAATAATTAAAAAAATACGATTCTCAAATCAAGAGTCATCATAAAAAATCATATAAATAGATAAATAAATAATTAAGCCTCTATTGGATATGCAGAAACGTCATTCCAAATAGCGGCATCAATATTTTCGGCATTGTATGTTGCTTGTAAAAGATACAATGTGAGAAATTGCGAACCTTTGACAGCTCTTATGACAAGATTCGACAATTTTTATTTATTTAAACTTAAAGTAAACAACAAACACATATAAATATACAAAATGGACATAGTACAGATTATAAAACGTTGTTTACTAGGTTTGTTCTGTTGTTTACAATCACGGCTACCAACAAAATAATCTTGAACTCCACTTGCAGTTAACGTCCGCACGGTGGCCAAGATAGAGGAAACCATTTGTAAATGTTACCACTAACAGAAAATGTGCCTACTGAATAAGGTTATATAATAATGCTTAACATTATAAAATTACATACCTACCTATATATTTCTTATTCAAATAAATAAATAAAATCTTTATTGAAAATTTTGCTAACATTAAATCAGGTTTTCAATTTTGTTAAAAAATCAGGTAGTCGTGAATTTTTGGTATGTTATGTAGGACAATGGGGTAGTTAAGAATCCAAATTTGCACAATTTTCCTCCAAAGGTTGTCGATATTCAAGGCCAGAAAAATCTATATTTTTTTAATGATGAAAAGCCTACTCTAAACTTATGTTTATAAATACTCGTAACATGTTCAATTTATTTTCTGGCAAATAATTGGCGTTGAAAAATATTAAAAGTCTGCTCAGCTTGAATTTGTGAAATATGTAAGTATTCCGATTTATACCTAATACCTGCAACCTACAAAGTTGTTGTTCAGCTTAAAACGTTGGTATCCTTTTGATTCTTCCTGAAGTCCATTCCTTCCGGAGTTACAGCTTATGGCTATATCCCACGGAAGGTGAATCCTGCTTCGTCCGTAGATTCGCATGCCGTGGGAAGGAGTGAGTCCGTGAATCTACAGACTTTTTCATAGCGATTTGTATGGCGGTACGTAATATCGCAGACGTGCACGGATCGTGGGAAATAGGTTGCCTGTGAATCCGCGGACACGCCTTGATGAATCCAGATGAATCCGTCTAATCCATAGCGTTTGGATAACTTGCAATACAAGTGTTGAATCCAATATACATATACGTAGATATTTCTTTAGGAAACATCCCAAACAGACAGTTTTTTTCATTTTATTTCTTCTTCTCTATTTTAAAATGTATTTTAATTAAAATTAAACTTTATTTTCAATTATTTCAATGTTAATTTATAGTTTGATAATTACAAAATGTGTATGTGTGTGTGTGTGTGTGTGTGTGTGTGTGTGTGTGTGTGTGTGTGTGTGTGTGTGTGTGTGTGTGTGTGTGTGTGTGTGTGTGTGTGTGTGTGTGTGTGTGTGTGTGTGTGTGTGTGTGTGTGTGTGTGTGTGTGTGTGTGTGTGTGTGTGTGTGTGTGTGTGTGTGTGTGTGTGTGTGTGTGTGTGTGTGTGTGTGTGTGTGTGTGTGTTGATTCTCACAAAATAAAAAACGTTTTATTAAAAAATATAATTATGTATATATTTATGTACCTATTAGCTTATTACGTTACTTCATTTTCTATAGTATAACTATTAAACGTAATACATATATATTCCATTTGTCGCCGTCCACAAGTTTTTTGTGTATATGAGTAAAAAGGCGTGTGGATGGAACGTTTATCTTGGCTCGTTTGCGTAACAGACCGTTGACGCCTTTTTACTCATGAACGCAAAAAACTCGTAGACGCTCGCAAGCGTGTGGCGGCGACATTAACTTTTACTTAAAGTATTATACCGAATCGGTAGGTATTACCTATATAATTGGCACCAGGAATGACGTCACAGTCTTTTCCCACGGCATTAAGGTTCAAAATCGCGTGACAATCGCATGATAAAATGGTAAAAATAGCGTTTTTTTTTTTTTTTTTGAGGTTAATTTTGCGTCTATCAAAAAACTTTTACGGTTATTCCCTAGGTTTTAATGCATATTATCAGTACAAAAAAAAATTTTACTCAACGACTTTCAGGAAACGAGTATCCGTCTTTCGGAAAAAAGATCAGAGGTGTTTTCCATTGTTTTTTGAGAATCTATACAAGATATAAAAAATCTTTTACGGTTATATAAAGGTGCAATGCATCTACCCTATTTTGTTCCAAAGCATAATTAATAACGGTTGTCGAGATAGAAGGTCTCCCGTTTTTAGAAATTTTTGAAATGTCGGTATGCATACTCTTAACATTACTTACTGTAAATTAATACTGATTCAAAAGTTATTCATAGGTACAAAAATACATAATACAAGAATATGATACTAAATTGATAACATGTAGCTACCTACATTAACTGAAAATAACGTGTTGTAATTTTTGCTAGTCGGGTAATTTGTATATTTTTGTAACAATTTTACAATAAAAATAATTATTATTCGATATATTTTCGGATATATATTCACTAACAACGAGGGTTGTCAACCGTACTAGAGTATAATAATAATATTGAAAGTGAGTTGCAAGAAATATATGGATCGCAAAATACTATATATTTTTTTTTTGGCAACAACTAAGAAAATATCAACCAAATCCGCTTCACTTGTAAAATTTAAACGTAGTTTAAGAATTATATCATTGCCTGCAGTTTTCGACTGACGAATGAGTGTGTAATTTACATTAATTTGAAAATTGAGAAAACCACACTTTTCTAGCAAATAAAAATATTATAAAATTCAAGCAGTTCATAAAATGACAGTTTTTATTTAAATAGATAAGTAGATATTTATTTATTTATTGCACATGGAACAGATACAGTCACAAAAACAAACATTGGCAGGTACATTAATACAAAAATATCAATACACAAGACCAATTACATCCGTTCACAATTAGCACACACGCAAAACAAATAGATTACATTACATAGTTAAAAATATATATCTTATATCTATAAAACATTTATGGTAGGGAAGGAGGAAGCATGGGAAGAGGAAGAAGAAGAGGAAGAAAGGAGGGGACAATGAAGGAAGCAACAAAAAAAGAGTTAAGAACTGATATCAAGAACAATAAGATAATGTGTATGTTTTCTTTTATTTTCATAAAATTATCGAATTACACCCTGATACATATTTGTAAACTTCATAACAAGCTTAAAAGCTTGTGTCGTGAAGTGGGGTATGTCGGCATCGAGGATCGAGCGCGTTAGCAACCAGGCTTCCAATAACTTTTTAAAATTACTTATTGATGCAGATGGAATAATCAGCTGAAAAAATGTTGACAACCCTACTTACATGTTTCAGCGCGTGTATACACAACGGTTTCCGAAGAAAAACCCATAGGAGTATTTACGATGATGTAGTATGAACCCCAAAAAACACAAAAACCCTTCAGAAATATGACGTACTTAATGTAGTTCTGGACAATTTACATCCAGACCTGCATTAAATTGTACCACAAATGTGTTATAGTTTTGTATTGTCTATGTGTTTATTGCTTTCATTCTTTTTTGTTGTGTTTATTGATTTATTGCATTTGATTTTGTGTTTGTAAACCTGACGATTCCAAGTGCCTTAAATATGGTCTACAGATGATTAAAAACCAATAAAAAATCCTCAAATAATAAAAGCTTAAACTTTTTAGTTGGATTTCAGTAGATGAATTATTTATAAAATGTTGAAATCATTGTCTATCCCATTTTAGATCCGCTTGCTTATTCGTATTTTTTAATCTATTCTAGTTCCTAATATAATTTACTCGAATACTAATCGATACAATTAATTTTATTTACAAAATTCAATTAAATTTGTGCTTTTATCCCTAAAAAAAATCCTGTGTGGCTTTTGTACGACTTTTGTGGGGTTTATTTATTTTGAGCAATATGCTTATGGGTTTCGTACTGTTACAATATACAACGAGAGTGAGGGAGACAGACATACCCGCATAATTCGAAAAATAAAATCAAAATAAATAATGTATAAATTTAGATTCCCCAGTTGCCATAGAGTGGGGAACATTATATTTTCTTATTATTTATTGAATTAATTTTTCTGGAATTTTGTTACATCGAATTATAAGTCCATGTGGTGCATTTTATCAGTATGATGCCAATCTTTCAAATGTCTCCCTTCAAAAATTATGTACCTAATCTATTAGTCTAAATAACACACGAATGATAAAGAAATTATAATTTTATTTAAAATGAAAAAAAGTTTAAGGTACCAATCATTATATTTTTCTAATACCACGGACCTGAAACAGCACAATTTTTGCACTGATACTGGGCCGGTATTCTTTTATTCTGATAATATCGACATTAATAATATTAAAAATAAATAAATAAATTATTTAATGGGTTCTCTAATTTCCAGTTATGGTAGACATTTTTTCCCGTACAAATAAAATATAATGTACACCCCGACACATAATGCGCCCGCTACACGCTCGCGAGTCACCGCGACCTTTTGGTGTTCATGAGTAAAAAGGGGTGCGGATGGATCGTTTATCTTGACATGTACGTAACCGACCGTTGACGCCTTTTTACTCATGAACACCAAAAGGTCGTGGTGACTCGCGAGCGTGTAGCGGGCCCATAACGGGACTGAAAGAGATTAGCAGCTAATTTGAGAAAAACCGGTGTTGAAAAATAACGCGTGATACAAGATACAAAAACTCCGTGTGACAAACTTTAAAAAATATCACCCACAAACAAGTTTAATTAATGCCGCAGGCAATGCTTTCTTTTATTTTTTTTTTACTAAATTACAATTAATATTGGTGTAAAGACAATAATTTATTCTCGTACCTGATCGATCTAATTTTTAAACACAAAAACAGAATTAGTATATATTCAACAGTATGACAGAGATAATTATTATTATCTATTTATTATATTATCTATTTATTTATTTATTGCTTCAACGGACTCAAGATATTTTCAAAATTTACAACGTTAAAGTTAAAAAGTTAAAAATATTAATACAATGAATTATTATATTATTATAAAAATAGGGAACTATTTCCCCATACCCCGTGCACGAAATCATCCATCCGGAAGGGATTAATCCAGATTCGCGTACGAATCCGGATTCACTTGTCGTGGGAAGGCACCCTTAGATACAATATTCAACCCTTCCTCCACCCTCGATCCATTTTGAGGTTTCCTGTAAATTAGTTATTAGTTTAATAGTTTTATTTGAGGTGGTCGGTAGCCTGGTTGGTAACGCGCTCGACTGTTAATCCAGTGGGCGCGGGTTCAATACCCGTCATACTCCACTTCACAACACAAACTTTTAAGCTTTCTGTGAAGTATACAAGGATGTAGATTCATTTAAAGCAAGCGTTGAAACCGTGGTAGTGTTGTCTTATAAACTCACGTGACTGATTACATAGTGTAATAAACACAGTTTTTTCACAATTTCAAAAAACAGTCACATAGTTAATGGCAAAAACATCAATGAAATTATTATACAATACTGATTTATATTTCACCACTCGGGTTTTTATACTCTTCCTGCTATAGTATGTGCTACTATACCTTTTATGTACCTACACTCTACAGGTACAAGGTTTTATTCTAGTACCTATAGAATTTCTATAAAAATAATCTCATTAAAACTACTCGTAGGTATTCAAATAAAACGATGAAAATAACTATTCAGATTATGTATGACCTAACCAATCAATGCCGGATTGAACTTAAGGGCTTGGCACCAAGAATGACGTCACAGTAATTTCCCACGGCATTAAGGTTACAAATCGCGTAAACAATCGCATGATAAAATGGTAAAAATAGGTTCTTTTTCATTTTTTGGGGTTAATTTTGCGTCTATCAAAAAACTTTTACAGTTATTCCCTAGATTATAATGCATATAATCAGTACAAAAAAGAAATTTACTCCGCGACTTTCGGGAAACGAGTTTTCATCTTTCGGAAACAGAGGTGTTTTACATTTTTTTTTTGAGAAATCTGTACAAGATAAAAAAAATATTTTACGGTTATTCCCAAGAAAAATGTTCAATGAATCTACGCTATTTTGTTCCAAAGCACATTTAGTAACGGTTGTCGAGATATAAGGTCTCCCGTTTTTAGAAATTTTTGAAATGTCGGTATGCATACTCTTAATGATTTTTTTCCATGAAGTTATAATTAAACGATGTCATTGTAAAAGTTATGCAAGTTACATTAGAATACGTACTATGTAGATATTTATATCCGAAGTGAGTGCTTGAATACATGGACAACATTTTCTATACTTTTAAATTATGTGACGCAGATAGTAAGTACAGTTATCCAACCCATATGCTTATAATATAAAACTATTATAGCGGAGAGTGGATGTATGTACCTTAATAATTATTTATCATAATCACTATTTAACGTAAAGGTAGACCTAATTACTGTTATTTTTAGGAAAGGGGTTGAAACTATGAGTGACTAACTTCATTATTTTACTTCTTGTTACTAACGCGTCCATATAATAAAGTTCACCTGCTCCGCAGCAGGAAAGTTTCAACCTAAAGTACGATTAAAAGTTTAAGTACTTTTATAAAAGGTCCTTTGTTAAATTTTGACGATTTTTAGTGTATAAGTAATTCTTGAAGTTAAAATGAAGTTATGTTAAAGGTACTTACTTCTACCTGTGATGAAGAAATATAAGTTTTAATCTAAAGTTATAATATCTTTTTTCTTTAGTCCTTTTCACAATACCTTGGGGGAGGCATGTTTTTAATTACACACCCAAAGAAGTATACCTATTTATATTTTATTTTTTGTAACCTTTATGTTTCCGCATTTTTTTCCGGGTATAGAACATAGGTATTATAAATTGTAGGTAGATTAATTAAGGATTATATGAATTTTTATGCTTTATGCATATGCTAATGAAAGTACCTACATAATCTCATGCATACAATTTTACTCAAGGCCTTTTGAATGGAAGCTGGTTTTTAAATATCGTAGATGTGCTCCTACTATTTTCATCATTCTCAATGCCAACTGTGTGGAAAATAATTCGATTAGGTACTTCAATAGTCAAAGTTCACAACTAATATTCTTGGTATTATCTTCAACATCAAACCTGTGGTAATTGGGAATACATAAGTTATAGTAATCAACCTCGCCAAAAACATAATATTTGGAAAATTTCCAGTATCCAGATCCAGCTGTTTTCATCTGATTTGTCAAATGTATTAATTGACCAGCCTTAATTAAATAAGCTCAATTGTAGGCTCGAGGTTTACTACCTGTAAATGTTGTTTCATGGTGTTAAAAATATTGCTTTGAGTGAGAAAAGTCTATAATCACGGTCATTTTCCAGGGCGTTGTGGTTCAAAATTGCATTAACAATCGCGTGACAAAATGTTAAAAATAGCCTTTTGCATTTAACCTTTTGTGATCCATTTCGCTACTAAATTATTTATGGCCGTCACTAGATTTTAATGCATATATTTTTATATAATTCGGTAGTCCAGCCGAATTGTGTGAAAAGTGGAGGTGGTCGGTAGCCGGGTTAGTAATGCACTCGACTGTTAATACGGCGGGTGAGGGTTCAATATCCGATGCCGACTTACTTCACTTCTTAACAAAAGCTTTTCAAGCTTACTGTGAAGTGTACAAAGTTGTATTTATTTCAATAAACCCAGGCACATTTAAAATAAAAAGTATTTTTTCTACGCGACTTTCGTGAAAAAAGTTCCTATATATCTTTCGAGAAAAAAAATCAGAGGTTATTCACATTTTTTGTGAGAAATTTGTACAAGAAATGTAAACATACAAGATATATAAAAAATCTTTTACGGTCATTCATTGGATTAATGTTCAATGTACATATCTACCCTATTCATATTTAGCAAGGCTGTCGAGATCTAAAGTCTCAAAATATATCTTTTTTTTTGGAAATGTTAATACACCTACTTTAATGTTGGCGTTTGATGTTCCGAGGAACTGTTAGAGTTTATGTATGTGTATTGTAAAGGGGTTATTATTTATATGTAGGTATATTTAGTTGTAGCACTTCGTTAGAACCGTAACTTCTCTAAGTTAGAAAGCGGGTCTACTCTCTAAGGATGTCTTATGAGATTAATCCCTTGCTAAAGAATTAAGTAACCTTACTTGGAGTACATATTATATAAATATAGCAGATATTTCTCAACTAAACTTTTCTAATGACAGTTCTTTGGGTGAAGCACCATAACATGTTGGTTTGGACTTGGCTTAACTATAGGAATGTACTTGACTTAACAAACAAGTAATATAGGGTTACATAAGCTCGTAGACCGAAACGAAGGATGTCCTTATCAAAATAGTAAGAGAGTCACATCAACTTTTAAGACCTAACTTACTCTTAATACGTAAGTATAAGGAAATGACGGAAGTTGAAATAGGTGAATAATTTTCCAATCTTTTTTTCTCCTATTCATCATAAGAGAAGATTGTAATAAATCTGTGAGCGATTTCTATTCTATGGGACTATTTATTCATAATAAATATTGCTGAGTTGTAAAACTGTAGATAATCTCATTTATATAATTCAGGGTTGATTTGGACAAGCAGTGGTGTGCTATAAACCTGGGCTTCGATTATTTTAACTAGTAGTTATTTATTAATGCATAACTATTCCATTACATAATACTCGTATTATCCAAGTCATGTAGGTATGTAACGCTTGCCCATTGGAAAATTTTGAAAACTTTGAAGGGTGGAGTACTAATAGTGGTTACACAAAAACATATTTGGCCAAGCCTCCGTGATTTTCACGGGTAGGTACCCACTAGTATAATGATAATACTTGACCCTACATTTAACTTACTCTGTGTCCACAGTAATAGGGCATTGAACTGACTCTTTGTATTGTATAAATTTGTTTTTGTCTAAAGTCATGTCCAACTGTGTGCTTTTTGAATAAATTATTAAATAAATAAATAAAGTCACTGCATTTCTGATTACATTATATAATGTCTACTTTTGAAGTTGGTATGTAGATTTAGATACGGTAATGCTACTGGTAAGTACTGGTACTGGTACTCGTATGAGTAGGTAGTGTAGGTACTTACAAAGAGTATAAGTTTGAGTAAATTCTCACACAAACTCTGTGAGTTTAGTACTCGTTATAGTTCTGTTATGATGAGACGCTTTACTGAAAGTTTCAACTTAGTTTGGCATTTTGCCCGTTAGGCTCAAGAAGTCAACGCAACGTATAGGCTGATTCCTATGGGAATGTGTTTGCTTGTCTGATGTGTACCGAAACTGGACTACAAATTTGAAAAGAAAAAATATTACTTTTCTCTGAATAAGATTTCATTTCGAAGACTCCCGACCCAACTATGGCGTCACGGTCATTTCCCGCGGCATTCATGTCTCTAAATCGCGTGAACAATCGCATAATAAAATGTAAAAAATTGCGTTTTTTCCATTTTTTGGGTTAATTCCTTTCAATCAAAAAACTTTTAGGGTAAATCCCTAGATTTTAATGCACATTATCAATACAAAAAAAATCTCCGAGATTTTCGAGAAACGGAAAAATGATCACAGGTGCTTCTCATTCAGAAATGATTCTCTTTTAACTACCTTCTTATGCTCTATGAAAAAAAATCGCGGCGCTAGTCCTTTATAATGTTGTGCCCCAGAAATAGTATAGATGCCATATCCTTGAATCACCTATTTTTGAAAAAATTTTCGCCTCACTAGTTTGCATACCGTATCAAAATTTTAGTTGTCCCTCCTTGCTTCGAGGCTGGCGACGTACATTGTTGCTACTTATTGTCTCTTGTCTAGAGTTCGAACCCCGAAATGAATTCCTGGCTACGCCCCTGGTTATTATGCTTCCGGTAGCCATTCCCATTACACATAATAATTTGATAATATCATGTAGGCGTATGAAGTATGGGGTAGGTCGCAGCGAGATTGCTCTCTGAAGACAGTAATTAATTAATCTCTCATTTTTATGAAAATAAAATAGTTTATCGTTCAAAGTAGCTACATAATATCATTTACCTGAATAAAAAAATGGTTCTAATATATTGAAGGTTGATAGAATAAACTAGAGAAACTCTAAATAATGTTTATTTTTAGAGTTTGTTTTTATATAAGTATAGTTTTTTTTTGCCGGTATTCCAGTCATAAAGAACGAGTGAGATTATAATGCCTCATCCACATGCTGTCCGACCTTCCACGAGTCCCGCGCGAATGAGTAAAAAGGCGTTAACCGTCGGTTACGTATACAGTTCAAGACAATCACCTCGTCCGTAAGTCCTTTTACTCATTCACACAAAACTCGTGGAGGGATGCCGAGCGTGAAGCGGCCGCATAATATTAAAAACACACTCCAACGCGCACTCTGCTTATACAGAACTAGGTGAGTTACCCATGCTTCGCAACAGGAAATTTGACAAAACAGCCTGGTATAATTTATAGCTGGAAAAATGTGACTTAAGATCTGAACTTCCTTTCCAACCCTCTTTAATGTGATTCCATGTATGATCCCACGCAACGCTCGGATCCCCTCATCATAATGGTGAATTTATTTCTTTCACAGGTATCCAAGCAATTGTAATATCCTTTAAGACTTCTGCCAACTGTTTTATCACGAAATGCATAATAGCAACCGATAGTTACTATTTTTAAGTATGGACCATTTCTATATATTTTGTTACTGTAGGTTAAACATTGAATAACAACATGAATCCATTGCAACCGAAAAGATCGGGTCAGAAAACGGAGAAGAGTTTTTACAAAGATACACACGTATGAGTACACGCTCTCCTTACCTTCAAACAAGTTGTGACGGTTTGAGTATAAAGTTTGAAAATTTCTTCAATTAGGTACTTATAATGTTATTCTTCTGAAGCAACGGAATACTCTACTTACAGTCTACGTGGATCTAAAGAATTGTTCATTTTTCTTTACGATGCTTAAGATCGAGAAGTCTACAAGATAAACAGAAGAATAATCAGACTCCATGGTATGTACAATACACTGTTGTGATATTATTATAACACTAGTGGGTACCTACCCGTGAATTCACGGAGGTTGGTTTAATATGTTTTTGTGTAACCACTATTACTAATCCACCCTTCAAAATTCTTCCAGAGAACACAGGAAAATCACAAGGCTCCGTCTTTTCCCCGTCTTTCCAATATCGTCAAGAAAGTCGTAGAGCCAGATTCACATCGTCGACTTTCTTAGTTGGTACCCACCCGTGAAAGCCACAAGACTCCTCTTTACCTGTGTCATTCCCATACTCATACTGCCACTCTACCACGGTCTTTAAAGTTAATCGAAGGAACACATCAGGGAAATCACAAGGCTCAGTCTTTTCCCATGCCCCTGCTATTGCTGTTGATAATGCTGCCCTGACAATGTTCTGATATCATTGTAATAGGAACAATGTATCGTAAAGAGCAAGGGGGTTCCTGTGCATGGGAAACCCTGTGTGTCTTGCATTATTGGAACATGCCGAATATAGGACCATGCGAAACTTTTCGTAGCCAACATCTTCTTACAGTTGGCGAACTGGAATATAGTAGGTATATGGATTACTTTGAATCCCCTAATTCGTTGTCGTGAATCGTTATGTCCCTTCACATTCACTATATAGGATGTATTTGATACATCTCCACTCCATGTGCTGTGCACTTCGCACAGTATTGGAGATCGGTCTGATAGTCTTCTGGTTTGGGCACGTTAAAAAAATAAACACTAAAAATAATCGAAGGTAACATTACCGTCTTTTCGGTAAGAGGTGTGGAGAATTGGTCGCTATTTGGTGTGAAAAAATATAGGGTCTTACCTACTTTCCATACTAATTTTACATACGTACCTATTATACCTACAGTAATTATGATTTGAATGACTCTATCAATAATTAATATAATAGGTAGGTAGGTGTGTATGTAGTACTTGATTGTTTCAAAATCATACGAACCAACTGATAGTACCTATTCAAAACTGTTTTCATTCCATTTGGCTATACGTACCTACTATATATAGTATGTAGGTATGATTCGAAAAACTCGATCGATGCATTCTGTATCAAGTAGGTATGTACCTACCTATAAGTTACTGTATTCACCAAGTACCAATAATTCGAAATTTCAAAAAGTTTGAAATCACATTACTTAAACTTATTGTTCAACCAACACTTTTCGTCCGATGTAACGCGCTAGTGTAGAGAACATTTTGAAAATTTCATAGATTCGATCCATTAGTTTGCATAATAAACACGGTACTGTTTATTTTCGTCGTGCGCTGGGCACAGACAGATGGACGGACAGACATAGGACAAATATAAATATGATTGAGATGATGTTCATTTAAGAATGATAGTTTTTCAGTACCTACGAGTATATCAGGCGTTACATTTTTTCGCTGAAGATAATATTATTATAATAAATACCTACCTAGAAAGGTACTTATAGCACATTTATTGTTTTTGCAATCATCTCCGATCATCTCCGATTACTACTTATTTATTTATTTACACTTTTGGTGAATAAAATGCAGAGATATGCGAATTTAAATCGTAACATTTGTTTACTAGGGTGAGCTTATCGTAATGCTGCGATCTCTGCCAGCTAACCCCAATTAGGTACACTACATACAAAATATTCTATTCTACTCATTTCTGAGTGATCTATAACATACAAAAATAAATAGAAAACGAAAAACATCATACAAAACTTAATGTAACTTAGAAATGTTTTTGGTATGGGTATTTTATGTAAGTATAATTAACTAACTAACTAACTAACTACGCCCTTTATGTCTCCATTCGGGAGCACAGGGAGGCTACCAGGCGTCTCCATTCAGAGCGATTTTGTGCGAGTGATATTACCTCTCTCCACGTCATTCCTAACGCTCTGATCTCGTTGTCATAGGAACGGTGCACTGTGAAAGAGGGTCTTCCGGGGCGTCGGGACCCCTGTGGGTGGAAAAACAGCGCTCTCTTTGGCCAGCTGTCGTTGGGCATTCGCAAAACATGGCCCAGCCACAACCAACGTCTTTCCTGTAATTATAATTACATACTTCTATTTATGCTATCATAACTCCTATATCTAATTTGCTATTTAGCTTGCTTAGTTTTGCTTTAGAGGGAGAATAATAATGATAACCTTTCATAATTATGTAATAGTTATAAGTAAGATTGTAATGCTATATTATTCTGTTTAATTAAATAAATAAATAAATAAATTGAAAACTGGTATTCCTACTAACAAAAGATACGTCGACGTGCAATTGTGTAATGCCTCATTCACATGCTGGCCGAGCTGTCACGTTTTTTGTGTGAATGAGTAAAAAAGCGTTAACCGTCGGTTACGTATACAATCCAAGACAATCACCCCGTCCGCACGTCTGTTTACTCATTCACACAAAAAAAAAGTTACAGCTCGTCCAGCATGTGTATGAGGCATTATAATGACAAGTGAAGAATCGAGTCAAATAATAATTGAAGCGGCTGAGGTCAGGGGGGGTGGCAGCCAGCAGCCTGGTTGAGAGGGTTGAGGATAAGCAATAAACACGAAAGGAAGTCTAACTACTCTACAGCGCGAGAGGACTTTGAGGAATTTAATAATTAAAGTACCTGCGCGTATTTTTTCTCGGGGAATATTTAATTTTAAACGGAGGTGCTTTTTTTTCTATTATCATTTTTATTACAAAATATTTAATTCGGACTACTTTTATTAGCACAAATCACCCTCTGATGAATTCTGAAATAATAACAACAAAGAAATAAGTGTTACTTATATTTTGGTACCGTGCAATAATTTGACATCTGCGAGAATGCTTTGGTTGGTGGGTTTATATATAAATATTATTAAAACATATTTATATACACATATTTTTTTAAATGAATTTGGGTGTATTGAAATAAACACACTGTACACTTCACAGAAAGCTTAAAAGCTTGTGTTGTGAAGTGGAGTAATTCGGGGATTGAACCCGCGCCCACTGGATTAACAGTCGAGCGCGCTATCAACCAGGCTGCCGACCACCTCTTAATATTAATCTTTCCTTAACATCTTAATCTTAATCTTTCCTTATAGGCTCCCCATATACGTACGGAAGTTCAGTTAACTGAATCGACCATTTGCAAAAAAAACTCCGAACAAAACCTCTCTCTGAATTCAGTGTTACCCTGATTTTTAATTCAGAAAGAGGTTTTGGCCGGAGCTTTTTTGCAAACGGTAGATTCAGTTAACTGAACTTCCGGACGTGTGTGGAGAGCCATATCGTTATATTGTTTTAGATCACTTTTCTTGTATACTCTTTGTATGAAATACTAATAAAACGTTCCAAAACTTCTGCAACAAAATAACATAATGTAGTTATAAGTTTTTATCACACAATGTTGTGCACAATATGGAGACATATGTAATTATTCGAAAGAGTATCATAGTTCATATAGGAATTCTTTAAAAACATTGTACCCATGGGCGTCGTCAGGGGAGGGTCAAGGGAAGCAGGGGGGCAGCTCCCCCCTAGAGATTGGAATAGGTATATATATTTTCATATATAAATGATAAAACCTCACAAAAAATCACATTATTACCACATATTTTCTCATCATTTGTCATAAATTTTCTAAAATTAGTAAGAAAATCCATTAAAATACAATTGTTTCATAAAAAAAATTCATAAAAAGAAAATTTTCGTACATATTATTGTGCAAAGTATTATGTACATTTTCAAATAAACCAAACCACATCAGGAACTTTTTCAGTGATGTCTCACAAAAAATTTCGCCTGTGGCGCTATTTACGCGTCTTTCCAGTTATATCAACCTTTTAAAATTTTGTTGATCCCCCTAACTCCTAGGCCGGCAACGCCTATGATTGCATATACTACTTTATCTTGTGAATGTTGTGTACCTAGTACCTAATAACATTAAATTCACAAATTACAAGTTCTCAAGTTATCTCTACGGATTGCGAAGTAGTAGATATGTTTCAGTTTCAGACACAAACAGTTTCATAGTTGTTGTGAAATGCACTGCACACTGCACAGTGCACATACTTGAATTGTTTTCTCTGCCACTTCATTGTAATTTAAGAAACCCTTAAAGGAATGGGTTCAACGATAAATTGTTGGGAGTGTAAATTCAACCAAGTGCAAGATGATATAGCGACGGAGGTATCATGTTAGTGTTGGGTGTATGAGCGGCGGGGGATGAAACGAGAGAAGTCCCGAGGTATTGAGAAATAATGTTAAGTACGAGTATATATCACCGAAGGCAATGTGACTGTAAAACCTCTTTCGCTTCAAAGAAGATAACATGCGAATGCGGTTTTCTTGTTCTTTGAGTATACAAAAATTCTTCACATTAACAATTTAATGTTTTTAATACAATGTATTAAAAATACAATGTATTATTATTGTTCATTCTTGACACAATATATGGTAAGTACTAGAATCTCCGCCGCTGTCGTCCCCATCTGACTACATCTTGGACATCACAAATTTATAGAAATGTAGTGTTTCTCACCCGATCTTTTAGAGTCCTCCCGGTAATAGCTGGCAATATCCTCATTTCTGTGGTTCTTTGGTTGAGTACGTATTCTTTGTTCTAACTAGTCTACCTTCCTCGCTATGCCATATCATATTTCACAATAGGTCGCAGACAGGTCTTATGATAAAGTAATTTAAATCAGCTCAATATCAATGCATATGATTAGAGAGTGGTAGGTAGATACATCTTCTTCTTCGCCCTCGCCTTTGTCCCGTTAACTTGATTATAAGGAATTCATAAGTTATATACGTACATATTGCTTTGTTGACTTGTTGAGATAAACGACACTTATTATAATATGATGAATTTCAATGATTTGTAACAATATGTACATTGTACATTGTGGTTTTGCTTATCAAATAAGGAAAATAAAAAACAGTGAAATTATAGAGAAAGTTGCAATATCAATCTTCGATGAGTTACAGTGGATGGCATTGAGTGTATCAATGACTGTATTATCTGAGAATTTTCTCAACGAAAGGCGGGAACTCCCTTGGGGAGGGGAGCAGGATGGATGTTCCGACGCTTACGAGTCGGATTTGGCTGGCTTAAGTGATCACTTTATGCCCAGGGCAACGTTCACCCATTCCACCACATCCTGCTACCAAAATGAAATTTTTGGCCGTTGAGTATATAATACTCAACAACCTAGTTCATATGCACCCAATTTCAGATACTACCGCCATCCGTTGAGGAGCGGTGTAATACCGGTAAAAACCGGAGTAAACAACATATGCCATCTGCGAGATGCAGACATGAAAAGCCAGTAATACCTAAATGATTTAGGTATCTTCCTCTCATGACTGTATTATCTTTATTAAAGGTGTGGGGCGTTGTTCCTAAAGGATATTAATGAATTCATTTATAATTGAAAAAAAAATCTCTCGCTTCAGCGTTTTGGGATATATATTCATTTAATATATAAAATTAAAAAAAAAAACGTATAAGAACATTTGCCAAACTGCAAGACAGTTTGTTGGCAGTACTCTCTAATAATAGCATAGTCTTATTATGAAATTATGCTAGATACATTTTATCAGTAAGAAGTTGTCAACTCTAATTAAATAAATACGAATACGAGATTAAGTTAAGATCTATTTAAAAATCTACCTAATAAAGAAAGTTGTAGTGTGCTTGCATTTATTACAAAGGATCTTTCTATACGAGTAGGATACGCCAAAGTTGCTTTTGTCAATATACTCGTATACTGCGCCGGCGCCGGCGGCAGATAATAGAATAGTTTAAGGAGTAAAGAATATAAATGATACAAGAAGGGGTGTGATCTGCAATATGCACTGTCCTGTCTCGTAAGAAGTATTGTGTGGAGTCCGCAAATTGATGACGTCGCGAGAGAAAGCCATTGTATATCTGCGTCCCACCACGTAGCTAGTGGAATCTTAGAGAAGGCAACTTATGTATAATTCTCCACTCGAGAATAACAACTTTCTGACTGACAAGATCAAAATGTTGAGATAATGAGATCAAAGATTGCCTCGTTCCTTCACAGATCGAACCTTATTAGGTCATGTTATTTACAACACTAACTATTCATTATCAGGGTGATATTTGTTAATTCGTAGAATTAGAGAAACTCGTAGATTATGTTGGTCTGAAACAGTATCAAGCCACTAGTCAAAATCTCAGAATTTGCCAGTTATAGTTGTTATCAGATTTATTATTTCATTGTAATTCGTCTATTTTCACGGTTTCTTCAGAGTGAGTTCGTATTTTATATAGGTTTATATACTCGTACTTCTTTCATTTAGGAAAAAAATCTGTAAAAAAAATAATTTATACTTTTTTTCACTTCCCCTTATCTAAACTCAACGTCATAGTTATAAGCATTTTGTTTAAAATTAATATGTGTTAGGTCGAGGATGTTATTCTCCCGATGACTATACGCTTCTTAATTCTCGCCCTCAGAGCAATTTATAAATCTTTTTCATTATTTTTTCTCGCTCATTCCCTCATTCATCCAAGTCACTATGAAACAACATACCGTATCTTATCTCATCTATCAAACTCTTCCCAAAAATTATTAACGTTAGTACCGAAGTATCTACCGAAAAAAGGTGTCATAATTAATAATACCAAACCCCTTTTCCATCCCTATTATTTAGAGTTGTTTGTATGTATAAAGTATTTGTAGTTACATCTACTTGCACCTACGTTGTGTTGTACTAAGTATAGAGTCTCCACCCACCGGCTAATAAAGCTAAAAGGTTTGAATAAACCTAGTGAAGTGCCGTATCAAATATTCATACATATTATTACTACTTATATTGAATTGTTTATGAATAGGGGAAAATGTAGAAGTAGGATAATAATAACAACCCTGCATACATAATAAATAACTACGTGCTTACGGCATACGACACGAGGAACCGAGTTCTTCCTAGACTGTGGGAGCCGCTTGTTCTTAAAAGTCGAAGACCCTTGTCAGCTCTTGTTAAAGGAAATAGTGTTTTCAGGTCATCTTGTAATTTAAGGCCGAACCACCACTACAATTAATATGACTAGATCCATAGCTTTAATAAAATCTCTTTTTTTTCGGCATTCCACCCATAAAGAACGAGTGATCACTGCCGTGAACTATTTAAAAGCTATCAGGAAACGAAACATATATATATATAAAGGGCCGGCCCCTCAAACAAGTTTTTGATTTGAATTAAGGAATTTCAGAATGCAACAATACCGATATCTCTAGTTTTTATGCTCCATGATTTCATTACTTTCTCATCATTTATGTTTTTATTTTATTGATATAGGGACACCATGCAGATACAATTATTTTAATCCTCATCAGTATCCACACCAGAAGTATGATTTATTAAAAATGCTAGGAATATATTATAGAGCGGATTGAAATTTGTTAATTCGTTTGAAGTTTCATGTGAAATGGATCAGGGATATTTTTACTGTGCATATTTCGTGGGTATACAATCTAATGAGTAGGTTGGTGTTTAAGTATTAAATGTTGTGGGTATGAAAAACTTTTTAAATTCCTCCAGTAGCAACTAATTGCCAACACCCATATTGTAAATGGATGGATTTAAAATTTTAATGAATAAATAGGCCAACGTAAAAAATGTTATCGTATACGTACCAGCTGCCTGAATATGTTTCTTTATTTTCATTAATATATGTAGAAAGGAACTTTATTAGTACTGTGCTATTGGATTTCTGGATGGAAAGCAGTGAGTAGTCTAGATTTATTTAATTATAAACGTTTTTTGGGATGCTGAATACGAATCAAAGGTTTGCCAACAAAATTTCGTGACAGAACATGGCAAAAATTAGAAAATTGCAATTTTTTTCAGTTTCTGGAGTTTTTTTTTATTAGAACTTGAAAGCTGGCAACTTTTGTCACTTCTCTTTCTACGCAAAATGAAAGTACATAAAATATTCTACAAATTTGGTATTCAAAATTTTTTTCTAAAATACATTGAAATGGAGCTGTCAAGCTGCAAAAACTTACCAAATTTTCGCACTATATTAAATAGAAAATGTATGAAGATAGTTCATCTTGTTACCTTTATAACAAAATTTTAACAATTGTTCTTTAAATTTATGAGACATATTTCACCTCGTTGGAATCAGTAAACATGAAGAAAGTTTCAAGATTAATGTTATTTAAATATATAGTGAATTGTTTAAGCATCACAAACAGAGAGAGGTTTCTGCGCTGTCTAACCGCAGCGCGGCTACCTCTCGCCTACCGCCCCTGCCGATGGCTTGTTTAACCGAGCCGAAACGTCGGGCAACCAACGAACGGTCTTTTTCAGGGCCATGGTACGCAGAGTACCCATAAACTATATTATGTTGATTATATTATTTCCGATCATTTCAATCTCTGCGGAAAAACCTTTTCAAATATATATATAGCGGCTTTATATTTACCCATATTTAGTATCAAAAGAATAGATTTTATTCCAAGATACTTAATAAAATATATATGAAATAACGTAATAACGCGAGATTGTATCAATACAGACTATAGTGCGATATAATCGAAGAAGGGCGTGCGTGCAGAATGAGGGAACAAATGTGGGAAGATAATATATATTATTTGTTAGATTAAGGAATTACTTCTGTATATTGTATATGTTTCTCCCTAGCGTTATGATAGGGAAAATGAGGAATTATATTATATATATCCCCTTTCAGAATCAAAATCTCTGCAACACATGTCTCACGTTGGATAGCTACATGGCTGTACAATAATAAGTATACAACACAATGGAAACAAAATATATGTATACTAGGTACGAGGCGCGAAACTACCTAAGAACACGATTTCCATCGAGTTACCTTTTGAAAAAAAATATAGGTATAATAGTAATCTGACGTAATCCTATGTTAGCATCGGCTTCCCTTCTGCAGGAATCCACCCTTCGCCTCTGCTAGGTACATACTTTATGAGTAATATAAGACTTTCATACGTTTCTACTACCATACTTGTAATAACATACCTGCGTTTTTTATATCCAGTTATCGGTTAAAACAAAAAGTGTAAAAGGATTACCGATTAAAAAATTGGCTGGAATTGTAGTTAAATGAATGAAAATGACGAGTTAACTAATATAAATTCAGCATTCGCGGTAAACTACGTTATTTTTTTTTCAATCAGTAGTTTTCTGGTTAATCGAGTAATTTGACAAGCAAAGCATTAATCACATACCAATTTGCTTTTTGCGACTAGAGCTGTGTAGAGCAGAACTGAGAACTAAATGTTACATTGTGTTTGTTGTCTAGTGAATAAAATATTTATATTCTAGAGGAAAACCTGTAGTACTCCTCCTATTTCTCATTTTGAGATAATATCTAATGCGTTTTTTTAATTCTCATAATTAATACAACTACAGGTTTGCCACCTGACTAGGCAAACCCCGTCCGTACTAAGGTGGTCCAATGTAAAAACATATATACGAGTACCTGGAATGAAAAGGTAGATACACAAGTATTACTAAAACATCTCAACTAAAAAGAAACATTTTTACATAATTATTAATACGACATATCCTATAAAATGCGCATTTTTAATGTTAATCCTCAGTATAAAATAAACTCGGATTATTTCACACTTGCGATATTGACATCTGGAGGACAACAGATAGAATTGAAGTGTAAGTATAAAAGGTATTGAAGTTCCCTTAAATACGATTTCGCATAAATGATTTCTTGCCAGCCAAGGAGAACGGAGTCACTCTAGCTCAGTGGTGTCCAACCGAATTTGCACTAAAGACTACTTTGAAACCATACCCATGGTTCGCGGGAACTCCCAGTTTAACTTCAATCTTAACTACTTAAGCCTCGTTTTACTCTTCTCATATTCTGTATTCTACATATTCTATACTAACTAATCCATAAGCAGTTATAATTTTAAAACACACTTGTAATTTACTGGATTTTGACGTCAATTTTTGAAAATTTGTGACGTATGATCACCAACGATGTGGTAATAGCTGAGATTTTGACGGTAAATCTTAGTTGGTGCCTATTCCAATTTCCACTGCCGACACTTTTCAGTGGTTGCAAGCCATGAACGGCGCCGCTGGCGAATATTTTTTATTACACAGGAATATTTTTTTGGGACAGTAAACTTGCAAAAATAGCAAATATTATTTAAACGTAATAATTAATAAATACAGTAAGGTATTTTTTTATCACTAATAATTATTGAAAAAATATACCTAATTCTTTCACCATCTTTTTGTTCGCGCACGCCTAAAATATAAGTCTCAATCTACCGGTTGGATACCACTGCTCTAGCTTATAGTACAACACAGATATAAAAAGAAAGAAATCTTTGGCGAAGTATTTCACAAAAATGTTTCATAAAATTGCTACAGGAACGTAGATTTGTACAACGTCAAGAAGCTTGTTATACAATGAAACACCCTAGATGTTATACTCTTTCATACACAATAATGCTCAATATTGTATTGCGAATGTGAGGACATTGAGTAAAATAGTGTTGATGCTTTGATATAATACCTCTTCTTGACTTCATTGTTATTTTGTCATCTGTATGATGATTGTAGTATGTTATTAAATTTATATAAAGCAATAACGTCCATTTTATTTCCGTACAGTACGATGCCATATTATGTCACTTCGTATATATGTACATATACTCCACAATACATTGTGAAGAACGATACGAAGAATGCGAGATTCACTCTACTTTACAATCTATAGCATTTATGATCACTTGATCAGTTTCAAGTATCGTGCTATTGAACATTATAATAAAATATCACTAGTACAAATTCACGATATTACAGAAGGAATTACTTCATGAAGTGGGTGCACTGGTGCAGTGTAGGTACACTCATTCCTGAAAACGATGTATATGTAATGTACATAACACATTGTACTGAATTTAGTATAAAAAACGGTGAAATTTTATAGATATAGATAGTCAGTGTTCAGGATTCTTTGGCTTTGATTAAAATACTTTGTGTAAGATTCCACGTTTATTTTTTTTCACTTTACATCTTTACAGATTAAATATTTCTTAAAACTAAGGCGGCTAGGCAGAGAGAGAGAGAGAGAGAGAGAGAGAGCGATTCGCGATCTTACAAAGTCGTGCTGTCAAAACGCGCTTGGCGACAACAACGCCATCTACCGTCTACCACTGCTACTATACTTATAAGGTGGCTAATACAAATCTCAACAGTCAGTATACCAGTACTGGAACTTTCTAAAGGTTTCTCACCCGAAACACGCAGATAAAATGCACACGAAAAACGACCTTATGTATATCGCCATAAGGGTCATTTTCCTAAAACATTTTATCTGCGTGTTTAGGGCGAGAAAGCTTACAAAGTACCCCCCCAGATCTGGGCAAAGGACCACTTCTTGGAAAATAATGAAAACGTATACCTAGGAACAGGACTTTGTGAATTGTATTTTTTTATATTTTGTTAACAGTATGCAATTATGTATACATACATATTGACATTTCAAAAATTTCTGTAAACGGGAGACCTTAGATTTCGACAACCGTTACTAAAAATGCTTTGAAAAAAAAATAGAATAGATTCATTGAACTTTTATATAGGGAATAACCGTAAAAGATGTTTTATATCTTGTATAGAATTCTCAATAAAAAAATGTGAAAAACACCTCGGATCTTTTTTCCGAAAGACAGAAACTCGCACAGTTAATATTACTTTTTCATGGTGCTATCTGGTGCCTCCATCTAACTATATCTAATTCTTACTACTAAAATCGACACGAATCTCACTAGTTCAAAACATAATATACCCACAAACAATTGTTTTAAATGGAAAAAATGTGATTAATTACGTAGGTAACTAAACTTGACTACGTATCGTCTCAAACACAAAAGAATTTATAGGTATCTATAGGAGTGTAAGAGAATTATTTGTATTGACAATAAAGAGAGTGTGAAATATTTGTATTTTCTGCCTGCTGCTAGATAAGCAGAATACTCGTAGAATGTAGATACGAGTATACACGAGCAATGGATAGAGGTAGAAGAGATCCAAGTTTCCTTTACATGCATTCTAAACATTATACTTGAATACGTGTTGTAAAGTATAATCAACTACCTACAGTACGTACTTCAACTAATAACTTCATTTATATAAAGCAATGTTTTTTTGTAGTTTACAAGTGAAAAACTAGGTAGGTACTAAAAAAAACGAATATTAGGGCGGATGATAAAAGTTATTTTAGGCATGTTTAGTTTGGCATATGATGTACCGTTCTGTCGTAGGTTGCTGTATGGATATTGGGCATAGCATGTAAAAAAATACATCTTCTATAATTCCTGAGAACTTGCTTTGATAATAAATAGAATTTGGCTTCACAAGGACTTCATTCAAAAGGTAGAAAGGATGTGGGCTTTTTATAAATTAATCTATTTTCATAAAAACAGTATCATATTAATAAATTATTCTATCATGCTGGATTTGTATTTTGGCGAATAAATAATATATATCTAACTTTAATAGAAGTTTAGGTAAATACAATTTTAAAATGAAGCATGCGTCTTTTTACTGAAGTATCTTCATAGAGACAGTGAATGGTGTCTAGGTGTACTGAAGACATATCGAAACTATTCAGATATGGATAATACAAAGGAAAAGATATGAGAAAAATGGAGTGGAACTAATATCATATATTCATAACGCTGCCAAATAAAAATACT
This sequence comes from Ceraclea dissimilis, assembly GCA_963576895.1. NCBI lineage: Eukaryota > Metazoa > Arthropoda > Insecta > Trichoptera > Leptoceridae > Ceraclea > Ceraclea dissimilis. The sequence goes on from OY756360.1 coordinate 7,798,563, forward strand.
CGCGATATTTCAGGAATTTCTATCGCTTGATACGGGAGGCGGCAGCGCGGTTAAAGGATAATAAAATAACTTCTACCGTAATAATGTAGGCGAAATATTTTCCATGCCGTGGCTTCTATAATTCACTCACAGATACAGTTATACCTACAATTAATATAAATATTACTTCTTACCACTTCGCCCTTTCATGATCCTGGAGAGAATATAGGCGGTTGGTCTTAACAAGTCAGTTACATGCACCACCTCATTCTCATTTTATTGTCATACATGAACGCTGCAAAGTGAATAGGTCATCTTTTTTATACAAGTGACGTTGAATACAATACGTCAAAAATAATATACAGTATTTATCTACCTGTATATTACGCGTTGTTATGTAAGCGACTTTAATGGAGAGATAAAATAATATTTGAATGAAAGAATCATCCTGTGTACAATTTAATTAAATATTTCTATTTCCCAAGTGTTCGATGGTAAAGTTTCCTGTAAAAGAACACAGTGAGAGTTTATGATATTAAAAAATAACAAATTATTTTGATTCGTTAGGCGAAGAAAGTCAGGAATATCCTTATTTATTTTGAATCCAAACTAATTCTTAAAACATGAACTTTGTCCATGGATACGGGTAGCCATTAGATGTCTGTCTGGAGACAGATTACACTTCAACTTTAGCGATAAGAAAAACAGAAATTAGACTCGAAAACTTTTAATCTTTTAACTGCGCGAGGTATCGTCGCTACTATTACGTAAGGACTTTGAATGAAGAGATGAAGATTTAATTTTAAAATTCAATTAATTAAGGATGATGAATAAACTCATGTAATGAATTATGAATAATTTTGGCGGTTTATTTTTACTTATATGATTGCTTGCAGTGTCCGGTAAAAGTCAAGTGTTCAACTGCCGTAAGATATTTCCCATTTTTTCAGTATCAGTGAATTTCCTCACCAAATTCGAATGTCATTGTATTTACGTAAATGTTTGTGCAACAATGGTGAGAACTGATACTACGAGTAAGTAGGGCGAGCTTTGAGATCGAGATTTCTATCAGATTCTTCAGATCATGGTTTTAATAAACAAAAAAATAAATATGTACATACTACCTACCTACCTACTCGTATAAATAAAAAAAATCCCACACAATCTTTATCGCACTAATTCAAGATGATTCTCATATCGAAATGTGAAACGATGAGTGACATTAGAGTAATAACGTAGATACCTACCTATACACTTATTTATTTTTGGAGAAAGTTTAATTTAAACTTTACCCTTACGTTGAAGATAACCCCATGACAGTAAATAATATCTTTAGTTAGTTCAGTTTTTAGTTTCGAGTATAAAGTTCAATATATTTATTATTATTATTAACTCGTTATTTCTTTCTTTTCCAGCTTACTCTTTAACTTCTTCTTGTTAGACATTTTCTTTTAAATTCTATTTCGCATTTGTAACACGACACAATTCTATTTTTTTGTCGTGACATTGAGATAATGATATGTACCTACGCCGCTCGGGTTATTGGATACCTACTGAAATAATAAATGGTTAACAAAAATGCCCAAAGTAATTAAATTTTCAACAGCCTTATTTATAAACCTAACATTAAGTGCTTTTTAAGGGCTTGGCACCAAGAATGACGTCACAGTCATTTCCCACGGCATTAAGGTTCAAAATCGCGTGAACAATCGCATAATAAAATGGTAAAAATAGCGTTTTTTCCATTTTTTGGGGTTATTTTTGCGTCTATCAATTTTTTTTTACGGTTATTCCCTAGATTTTAATGCATGTTATTAGAACAACAAAAAAAAAATACTCCGCGACTTTCGGGAAACGAGTTTCCGTCTTTCGGAAAAAAGATCAGTGGTGTATTTCAAATTTTTTTTGAGAAATCTATACAAGATATAAAAAATCTTTTACGGTTATTCCCTAGATAAAGATTTAATGCATGTACCTTATTTTTTTCTAAAGCATATTTAGTAACGGTTGTCGAGATATAAGTCTTCCGTTTTTAGAAATTTTTGAAATGTCGGTATGTATACTCTTAAAGCTAGAAAATTATATTATAAGCTGTGACCCGTCAAAAATGACGCGGTTTGCGCAGTGGCGTAACTAGCGTTAGTGCCGCCCGGGGCGGACTCTGAAAATGCCGCCCCCCCCCCCCCTACCCCTAAAGTACCTATACAAGTACACGTGTACCCACCCAGGGGTGTCTGCAGCTTTGAAGCTAAGCGAGAGCAACTAAAATTTTAACATAGGTGTAGCACAATAAATCATATAAATAGCGCCGCAGGCGCATTTTTTCGTCAAAACTAAAAAAAAATTAAGGTCGTGTTGTAGTTTTGTTTACTTCCTTCAAATAAAAATATAAAAAAATAGTACTTACGTTTAACAAGGTATCGTCTAATAATGACACTGAAAAAAAGCGCCGCAGGCGAAATTTTTTAGACAAATTGGTGAAATAATGAACCTGGTTATCTTTCCATAGCAGGTACCTAACACGTGTGGTTACAGGTGTTGTATAAAGGAAGGACCATGCAAGAAGTAATGAAATTTTAGTCATAAGATATCGAAAATCACGCTTTTTTTTATTTAAGAAAATAATTTAAGAAAATCAAAGATATTTTTTAACTTGTGTGTTTTATCAAAATGTTTTTTTTTGTATATGTTGTTCCATTTTGCCGCCCCATGGAATGCGCCGCCCGGGGCGGACCGCCCCCCCCGCCCCACCCTAGTTACGCCACTGGGTTTGCGGGATAGGTAGAGAGAACAGATCGCCACACTTCCCTTTCCTTACACGTAAATTAAATTCTTATTAATCATAGTATTTTCTCCTCTACTTAATAATATCTGCACTACAATATTTACCAATTCACTATATAAATAAAAATGTACAAATTAAACATTTCCGTGCTTCTACAGCCCCGACTACTAAAAATTTCGATATCTATCGATAACCATTCAAAACATTCTGTAGACTCGTAATAAAGTTACGCAACATTGTTGAAAAGTAGTAGGTATTATCGGATACTTTTCGGCCATAACTAAAGGCGTTGGAGATCGCGAAGTATTTTATTATATTCGAATAACTTGCAAATTGTTGCCACGGTTGTGCGTTACAAACATACCCGATTTCCACCAGAATGATGTAAGTTGATTATTGGAAAACTGTAGAAGCTACGTGTCTGTAGTAAACTTATGGAGGATGAGCTGGCTGAAGGACTTTGCCTAACACATATATCTGTATAAGTCAGCGGCGTATGTATGTGAAATGTTTAAAAAACAATTATTTAAAAAACGTTATTTTAAAACATAAAACTTACCTAAACTTAAGTTTATCACCCATTATCCAAAAAAATTTCGCCTTCGGCGCTGTTTCTTTGTATTTTCTGCACACGATATTAATACCAACCTGAAATACGACCTTTTTCAACCACATTCACGAAAAAATTTCGTCTGCGGCGCTATTATATTTTTTTAACTATACGTCAATGTCAAAATTTATGTTGTCTTCTCCCCCAGCTTCGAAGAAGGCTTCGCCCGTGATTCTGCCCGTTTCTCTCGCAACCGTCGACAGGAGTTTTTTCGGTTTAAGAATCGTCAGGCTTAGTTCCCCCTCCAAAGTCAAATACTAGACCCCCCCCCCCGAAATGAAAACCTATATACGCCACTGATATAGGTCCATTCAATATTGTGGATAACTTTTATTTCGTATTAGGTAAAGGTAAACTCGTCTGTATGCTTGTGTGCATGCAAAATATTGGAGGTTACTTACTTACTTTCCGTGTCCGGAACACTATCAAATTTTGTATCTCCAATGTTCGGCCACCCGGACACTCCCGGCATTCGCCAGTAGTGCGTCCTCGGGCGTGCATGTCACTCCTGTTTGGGGACATGAAAACAGGTGACTGTGATCCTGTACAGCACCACACTCACAGGTGTCTTCCTCTTTGTAACCCCATTTTTTGAGGTTACTGTACCAACGGGAAACACCTGTTCTCAGTCTATTAAGTGACCTCCAGGTTAATCAATGGTAATCCTTCATTGGAAATAGAATAGCTGGAGCTTCATTGTTCGGGAAACGTAAAACTTTGTAGGAGTTATGTTTGATAACCTGGAACTATTAACTATAATCGTCAGGAGTTATGGGTATATGTATTTAATAATATTTTATCTACTGTCCCATAGTGAACTGCACATTATTTAACCGAGTTTCTTGCCCATCATCATCCAATGCTTCTATTACATTCTACGCAATAATGACTCGAAACGCTGCAGCGTCAAATTAGAATTACATGGTACCTAATGTGTCTTTAATTCCATCATTTTTAAAACCGTATAATTTTGTTCCTTTCTCTTTCGTAGTACACGAGTATGTATAGTCTTTCCAAGGATTTCATCAGAGTTCACGACAGTAAAGAAAACATTTTGTTTAGTTTTTAAACACACACCAGTTGGAGAACATGTCCATGACTATTAAATTAGCCATTGGACGAAAGAAAAGGATTTCGTAAAACAAAAATAGAGATAACGCAGAACAGAGGCTTGTCTAGGTATGTTTTTGCCATTTACCTACGTTCAAAGTCTCTGCGTTAATGTTTAATAAATTATAGCGCACAAACTAATTGTTATATTCAACTACGACATATAGAAAATCCGATGTTCTTACAAAACATAAATTATGATTTGCGAAATATAATGAAAATTCATTTTGAAATAAAACAAACTTCGTAACATCCGCATATTGAGTTTCGCAGCTGAGAATAATACAAGAAAAAAATATTTTATAATACTTTCTTATGTCTTCTTAATCAATATGTCGTTATATGGTGGAATTCTGGAATTTCACTTTTAGAGGTATTATGTTTCAAATTGACAACGTTCCTAATTAGACAGATGATCAGCAACACAAGTTGACGGTTTTAGTACCTATCTAAATAATATAAGTAATCTGACAAGATCGATATGTGGTGAGTTTGTAAAATAGCTAGAGGAACAAATTTTAATTATTCAGTGATTTCTATTTTGAACGCACAAGAAGTTGCTAGTACTTCAGCGCAGATGTTCAGCAACACAAGTTGACGGTTTTAATACTTATCTAAATAATATAATAGTAATCTGACAAGATCGATATGTGGTGAGTTTGTAATATGGTGAATAGTTAGAGGTACAAATTTTAATTATTCAGTGACTTTTATTTTGAACGCACAAAGTGTATTCTCTGTAATATGTTTAATACTAGAGGGTACCTACCCGTGAAAATCACGGAGGCTTGCTTAGATATGTTTTTGTATAACCACCTATTACTATTCCACCCTTCAAAGTTCCTCGAGTAAACACTGGAAGATCACAAGGCTCCCTCTTTTCCCCGTCTCTCCAATATCGTCATGAAAGTCGTATGATTCATATTGTCGACTTTTTTAGTTGGCACCCACCCATGAAAGCCACGAAACTCCCCTTACATGTCTATCTACATACATAGTAATCCGGTGAAATTAAACACAAAGCAGTCTCTCGATGGAAAGTTGTGGGGTAGTAGGGATTTCTTTCATTCTATACGTCTTTTGGGATGCTGAATCCGAATCCGAGGTTTGCCAACAAAATTTCGATACGGAACATGGCGAAAAATACAAAAAATGGCGAAAATATTCGTTTTCTGGCGATTTCTTTATAAGAACTCGAAAACTGACAACTTTAGTAAGTTATTTTTCTAGGCAAAATGAAAGTACGTAAAATTTACTACAAAATTGCGATATAAAATTTTTCTCTAAAATAAATAGAAACGGAGCTGTCAAGGTCAAAAAAATGGCCAAATTTTCTTATTGTTTTACATTACGAGAATCGAAAATGTATTGAAAAAGTTTACCTTGTTGCCTTCATAAACAAATTTCAACAATTATTCTTTAAATTCATGAGTCATATTTTACCTCGTTGGAATCAGAAAACACAAAGAAACCTATAAACGAAATTTTTATTTAAAAACACCGTGAAATATTTGAGCTAGACATGTTTAGATAATTTTATTTAAAAATATAGTAATTTGTTTAGGCTAAAAATGTTTAAACCTTTTTAGCTTAAACACTTCACTATATTTTTAAATAAAATTTATCCTGAAATCTTTCTCCATATTTACTGATTCCAACGAGGTAAAATATGTATCATAAATATGAAGAATAATTGTCAAAATTTGGTGATAATTCGAACAAGGTGACCTATTCTCCATACATTTTCCATTTTCACAATTTAAAATAACAAGAAAATTTGGCCAATTTTTGGAGCTTGACAGCTCCGCTGATAGATATTTTAGAAAAAAAAAAATTATATACCAAATTTGTAGGAAATTTTATGTGCTTTCATTCTGCTAAAAAGATGACCCACAAAAAGTTGATGGTTTTTAAGTTCAAATTCAGAATTCGCCAGGAAATGTAAATATTCGCCATTTCACCAATTTTTCGCCATGTTCTGTCACGAAATTTTGTTGGCAAACCTCGGATTCGGATTCAGCACCCCAAAATACGTATAGAATGAAAGAAAAACAGACTACCCCACAACTTTCCATCGAGAAATCTAAAAGCACCGTATTATAGGTACTTTACACACATATAGATGGTGGGTACTTTATATAGTTCGATTTGCAATCTTTACGTGTATTGTATAGGTACGTACCATATAGTATGTATGAGAATTCGATTTTCATTTTCTGTTGCGTTGTATAAAATAGTACTTACTTGATTATTTCCACGAAAGAAATATTTCAAAACTATTTTCATTCATAATTTCATTAGTAGGGTACGGTACCATTCGATATTTCAAATTATTCATTCATAAAAGTTTGAAAAAGTGAGACTTGACGAAAATTTCTAGACACCAACAAAGGCGTCGCTGCTTTAAATTTACATACATATTCATCGAACTTGCAAAATTTTCCAATGGGCAAGCGTTACATACCTACATGCCTTGGATAATACGAGTATTATGTAATTGAATTCTCGAGTTATATTAATCAAGTTGCAAGTACTTCAGCGGCGTACTTCCCTAAACGATACCTTTTATTGTAACAATAACGCTACAAAGTATGTTTGCAATACTGTCATAATACACCGACTACATAGTTTAGGGAATACCTACCTATCTGGATAATATAGATACTTCTATTCAACTTAGCCCAGTAAAACGAGATTTATAGCGTAAATAATTCTCGGAAAGCTGGAAACTGTTTTAATCTCTTCATTAACAGCCGAAGAAGGTTTCTTGAAGTTTGCACCAAATTTACACTTGTGCTAAGTACAGGGTGACCCAAAAACCGAAACATTTTTGTACTTTTTTCAGTTTTTCACTAATAACTTCTAAACGGTGCTTTCTAGGAAAATATTGTTTTCTTATAAATTAAAGTACGTGATATTCTGCGTCGTTTGAGTATAAATACTCTTTTGTACATCAAAAAATAATTATGATACAGACACTGCCAATTACATATGAATTTTCTCAACAAATTGAAATATTCATATTTTTCTCTTTTGTTGTTGAATATACCCTCAAATCAGGTATTCACGGCAATATTTTACTAAACATATTTAATGGTGGATCATTTTTCTCTAAACTGTTATTAAAACTTTACACCTACGGTGCATAGTTTAGGATTTACAGGTGTTGCAAGAGAGACGAGTGAAATAAAGAAATTTATGAAATGATAGATTTAGATATGTAAAAGCAAAGATAATTTGAATTTTACACTTCCATTTTGTTAACCTATAGTTTTTCAAGTAAAATCCAAATTTTCAATACTGTTACGCCACTGCATAACATTTTATATCGAAAAGAGTATTGTTTTACCTTCATTGGTTTTATTAAAATATCTCCTAAACGAGTAGTGCTAGGAAAAACATGTTTATTGCAAAATTCATCTATAATAATTTTTCTATATTAATATTGAAAAATGATTTATTTAACTTAAATACTAAGTGAGGCAGAATTGATTAAAAATGGTATATAAAAAATAAGTTCATACATGTCGTCACTTTTTGTTAAATAACTCCCTGACCAAGCGGTGTAGCACAAATTCGTAAAATTAAATTTAAAGCTAAATGAATTTCCTATAAAACAAGTATAATAAAATTTATTTGGGAGTTATAATAAAAATGTACTAGATGATCAATATCAATATTTTGTAAAATAAGTCCACGCTTCCCATACAAAATGTTCCTGCGTAGCAACGTGCCTCTATACAAAATCAAATTTGAACATCTAGTACTTTTTTATTATAACTCTCAAATTAATTTTATTACACTTAGTATATAGAAAATTTATTTACCTTTAAATTTAATTTAATGAATTTATGCTACACTGCTTGGTTTAGGAGTAATTTAACAAAAAGTGATGACATGTATGAACTTATTTTTTATATACCATTTTTAATCAATTCTGCCTCAATTAGTATTCAAGTTAAAATAAATTATTTTTCAATTATAATATAGAAAAATTATTGTAGATAAATTTTGCAATAAAGTTTTTTTTCCTAACACTACCCGTTTAGGAGATATTTTAATAAAACCAATGAAGGTAAAAAAATACTCTTTTCTATATAAAATGTTATGCAGTGGCGTAAAAGTATTGAAAATTTGGATTTTACTTGAAAAACTATAGGTTAACAAAATGGAAGTGTAAAATTTAAATTATCTTTGCTTTTACATATCTAAATCTATCATTTAATAAATTTCTTTATTTCACTCGTCTCTCTTGCAACACCTGTAAATCCTAAACTATGCACCGTAGGTGTAAAATTTTAGTAACAGTTTAGAGAAAATTGACCCACCATTAAATATGTTTAGTAAAATATTGCCGTAAATACCTTAATTGAGGAGTTATTCGACGTCAAAAGAGAAAAATACGAATACTTAAATTTGTTGAGAAAATTCATATGTAATTGGCAGTGTCCGTATCATAATTATTTTTTGATGTACAAAAGACTATTTATACTCAAACGACGCAGAATATTACGTACTTTAATTTATAAGAAAACAATATTTTCCTAGAAAGCACCGTTTAGAAGTTCTTAGTGAAAAACTGAAAAAAGTACAAAAATGTTTCGGTTTTTGGGTCACCCTGTACTTAGCACAAGTGCAAATTTGGTGCAAACTTCAAGAAACCTTCTTTGCATGTTAAAGAAGAGATTAAAACAGTTTCCAGCTTTCCGAGAATTATTGACGCTATACCCCCTTTTCTAATGTTTTTACACTGGCCTAAACTGTACAGTTTCTACATATAAATCATTGCTGACGTCCAAACTGTGAAACACGTCTGTATGAATTTTACATACCTAATATTAAATATTAAACACAAAAACAATATTTTTTACAAATAGATACCGAAAATACCTACCTATCTCCTCAGATCATGCGGTACAGCTGGAATGATATTAAAATGAGTAATGATAGGAATAAAGGTTTGTTTGGGTGTTGAGGTAGGTGATAATATAGATAAGGTTCGCGATCGCAGAGATATACACGTTGTAGTATTGATAAATGATATGTTGAGGGTCGAACAATAGTTAGGGCCGGCCCTGCCAGAGTCTGCTTTAGTGTTAGGGTGTGTAACGAGACGTAGGAAAGTTTTCACGGATTCCAGTGTAGGGGTGTAGGACGTAGGTATATGAGGAAAGTGGCTTCCATTAGGGTTAATGGCTGCCCACTATTGAGGTGTGAGAGAGGAATGATAGTGGATGAGGATGAAAGGATTGGATGGGGATGAGAAGTAGCCAGAATGGGGTGGACAAATTAATACTTATCTAACGCCCACCAAATGTGAAGTAGAATACAGAGGAAATCTATGGTCATTAAAAGTCGAAACAAAACTTCACCCTCAGCTTATGTATGTATGGAGATTGTAGATATATATGTTAGAGGTAATTGATACAAATTAAACATCATTAACTTTCTATAGGATTTATAGGGGTAGAGGAATAATACAAATCGTTCATAGATTAAAAGTACTTTCATATAGTCCAAGAGCCCATCGTTGAAATCATGACGGATGTGTTTTTTGATCGAAATGTGGTTTAAAAGCAAGTTTAGACATAATATAATACATTGACATAGGGTTGCCTAGCAAAATCTTGCCGCGAGTACCTTTAAAATGATGATTATTGACACCAATTTTGAAGCGAATTGCACCCATCTGTTTTTTAAGTAAAATTAGCACCATCGGAAAGAGGCCGATTTGAAGATATAGAAAAACATGGGTTGCCGGTCCTCAGTCTGCCGCAACCCTAGGCAACCCTGGCTCAAAGATGCCATTTTTCGAAGTAAAATGCACCCATCTGTTTTTTACACGAGTGACACATCAAATTGAAGCTACTGTCTTCCTCGATACGATAGGATAGGGTTGCCTCCCTAAAACCTGCCGCAAATCAGGGTTGCCTGCATTTTAATGATGATATTTCAATGATGATGACCTGGTTAAAATGTGGTGGCATATCCAGGAAAATACTATATTTGCTTTTCTTTTAATCATTTTTTATGTTTTTTGGGGTGCTGAATCCAAATTTCAACTTTTTGAGCTCCTAACTATGATGGTTTTCGCGAAAAATGCAAAAAACAGAGAGAAAAGTGTTTTTTTCGAGACTTTTTTTATAACTCGAAAAGGATGCACTTTAGAGAAAAAAAATATAGAACAAAAATAATCTACGATAAATTTTCTATAAATTTTATCACGTTACATTTTTTCGTCAGACGAATAGTTTAGAAGCTATTTCGCTTTAAAACTTTATGAAAATCAGAAAATTGTTCCAAATTTGTACTTTATTTAGATTTCTGCCTCTAATAAAAAAACTGCATACTTTTAAAGAATGAAATATAAAAGAAAAATGAATTCTCTACGATTATGCTTTTGGATACTTTACGCTAAGATGCACTGTTTAAGAGATAAAGGGTGTTAAAGTTCGATATTATAATTCAAAATTAGCATTTTCATACAATGAAGTTGTGTTGGTGGGTATATGTATGTCACATCATTACTAATACATACAAAGTTGTATTAGCGATTCCTACACTATACAATCAGCTAGCGAAGTATTGAAAGCAGTCTAGACCACTACCTCAAAAGAGTATTATCATTTGAGAGTCATTTGTTAAATTATCATACAAATAAAATGACACTTTTCATAAAAATTCGTGAAACAATTGCCTTGATTTAAATTCATAAGAAATTCTAGCTGTTACAAGTTGCAACGTGTGTAAGTCAGAATTAAGATGTAGACGAAGTGTGATGAAAAAATACTGGGAATTATTTTCTTACGAACAAAGCTTACACCAAGTTTGAACTGTTTGCATAAAAACTAGGTACCTACTCTCCTCGGGTCTCGAGGAACTGACTGGAAGTATTTCTGTAAGTCGTCTTTGCCAGATTACTTTTGATGGAAAATTCAAACTAAATACTAAACGTTTACTAAATAATGATAAATATTTTCTAGATAAAATAGAAGATCCTTATTTTACACTTACGAAAGACAGGGTGATTGTAAAAAGAAGAGATTATACTTTTCTAAAACATTCGAATTTGTCCCCGCCGCGCCGCCGGACTTCTATTAATAGTTTTATCAAACTAAATTCTCTGTCTTTGTATAATTCAAAATTTTCTAGTAAATACTTATCATTAGGTATTTGGTAAACGTATTGTTTGGATTTGCCATCAAAATTATTTTTCTGAAGCAAAACAAGCGCATATGGCTGTTTTTGGGTCGAATAATAAATCGTCCAATGAAGTGCGCATGCGCGATTCTTCGCAACTGTCATTTGTCCACCATTAGAATATCTCGACTCAACGCCAAGATACCTATTTATTTTTGTGCTGTGCTTTCTGACGACGACTTCAACAATGAAAACGTGCTTTTATGCAATATACACACTGGTAGAAAAGTATTGGATTTTAATAAAGAGTCATTTGAAAAATGCTACAACATGATGCTTTTCCGCAAAAAGAAAAATTTCAAATACGGCGATATTTTTCTAACTGCCGACTGCTACCAAGTGTACGGCTATCATACATCGTGTTATAAAAGCGTGACTACCTTGAAGCATAAGTTTAAGAAGGAATTCGAGAGTTTTTGCAAAACACAAACTGTAAGTTTATTTTATTTTATTTACCCAACCAAAAAAAGTATTAAATAAGAAATCTAAACAGTGAGCCAGACTAGTATTATATTGTCTTGTATGTATTTCCAATATTTTAAGTTCATGCCTATTAATTTATTGAGACGAAACTTTAATAAGTTGTTGTTGATGATTGATTTGTTGGCGATTTGATAAGTTGATGAAGGCTTATGACAGAATAACATTTTTACAATAGCCGGTTTGCAAGTTTTTTAAACAAATGAATGTATGAAAAATGGCATTCATTATATGTACTAGATCGAATCGTCGCGTCGAAGGAAACGACATACTTATTATACATTCATACTTTAGCTGGACTTTGTTTAGCGTAAGCACTGAAATAAATTAAATATCAAAGTTTTAACATAATACCTAACATATTTTCCTGTAATAATATAATACCTAATAATAATAATATATTACATTGATAACTGTGTATAAAGTAATAAAAAAACTTCCTATACATAAAATTATTGTTGCAACGTTCCCATACTTTCGTTTTCAATAAGTTTTACTACCTACAGTCGCCGTCATCCTGTTCAGCTCGCGGTGGGAAAACGTGAAACTACAACTGACAAGATTGGCAGCCATCTTGGTTATTTTCATTATTGTTTGAGAGTGTTGTATTAGAAAAGTTTTTTGGTACCATTTTGTTTTTATTTTTAGATAATACCTACTTTCTCGAGTTGTTTTTACCTACATACATTAGGTATCTCGACTCTGTTACATATGCATACCTACCTACTGACTACTCAATTGATTGATATTGAAATAAATAAATAAAGGTAAACTCTACTATAAAACTGTTCCATATTATACATCACATTAAATGTATTTTGCGTCTTATATACCTTCTACATAGGAAATTATGCTATGTATATAATGAGTGTAATATGCTAGGTATATAATGTCGATTTGCTAGTATTTATGTATCAACAACTATATAAAATGTATTTTAAGTGTTATATGCCTTGTATATAGGTGTATTATATGCTAGGTATATAAGGTCTATTTGCTAGTATTTATGTATCAACGACTATATAAAATGTATTTTAAGTGTTATATGCCTTGTATATAGGTGTATTATATGCTAGGTATATAAGGTCTATTTGCTAGTATTTATGTATCAACGACTATATAAAATGTATTTTAAGTGTTATATGCCTTGTATATAGGTGTATTATATGCTAGGTATATAAGGTCTATTTGCTAGTATTTATGTATCAACGACTATATAAAATGTATTTTAAGTGTTATATGCCTTGTATATAGGTGTATTATATGCTAGGTATATAAGGTCTATTTGCTAGTATTTATGTATCAACGACTATATAAAATGTATTTTAAGTGTTATATGCCTTGTATATAGGTGTATTATATGCTAGGTATATAAGGCCTTTTTGCCAGTATTAATGTATTGACTATATTAAATGTATTTTAGGTGTTATATGCCTTGTATATAGGTGTATTATATGCTAGCCTATAATTTTGATCTTCTAAAACCGATAAATAAATAAAAATGTATAATAAATTGTATGTGTAAATAATTGTTAAGTTTATGATATGATGTACCTATTTATAACTTTATAAATAAAAAAATATTACATTTATTAAAGTTTTATTTTTTATTATTTAAAAATAAAAAGTTTTAAATTATTGCAACACCATCCTATGCACATAAATGTACTATGTGCAAGCTATTAATTGCCGCGTCCAAGCAGGTGTTTCTCAACTCTAAATCCCACAAATCTGACGTTTACGGATCAATTCACAGTGACGCAGAGAGCGACAATGTAAAATTGTATGGTTATTACTAATATGGATCTTCATCTTCAATACAAATGCACACATTTCAAAACGGCATTGCCTGAGTCATTTATAAGCATTTCAACTTCTTTCCGAAAATATAAAATATATTGCTAAAAGAAAATAATTTTGTAAGCATTTCCGACACTTTGTACCCTGACAAAGAAGACTTTCATAAATACTTCCAGTCATGTAATGAATGTTTATCGAGAACCGAGGAGATACGTCCTCTGCAATTATAATAGTTCAAAGATGTTAGCTTTGTTCGGAAGAAAATAATTCCCAGTATTTTTTCATCATACTTCGTATGTAGGTACATTGTGCACGCAGCATGGATGTATAATACTTCTAGTAAACTGGATTCATCTCTTGGCCGACTATTACGGTTCTAGGGGAAATGGCCAGTTAGGCAAAAGAAGCAAAATGGAGGATTTTCCATACTAAACGGGCTATATGAAACTGCGGTTTTCACATGGATTTTTGGTTTTCACGGTTTATATTTTAACTGAAAATGAATTATAGACATCATATTGACGTAATTATAGGACCAAGGGATGTAAATAGTCCGTTAATCAGGATTTATAAGCAATTTTTTTAACAAAGGAAACGGCACACGATTGAAGTGAATTAAATTACTTTTATTTTATTGTCCTAAATTACAATATAAATTAAACATTGTGCAAAAATTCATAATTACATACACATTAGCTTTAAATGACAAAAAATATGAAAAAATAAATTCCTACATAATAAATGATATATTTAAAACATCTTCATATCAGTGATATTCAATATCATAATTAGTGATAGGCAACTACTGAAAACACATTTTTTCACAATTTTTTTTTCTTATATTATGCAAAAAGTTTAATTCTTAAAGGGAAATCTGAAAAAAGAATAATAAAAATAAATAAAAGTAATTTAATTTACTTCCATCGTGTGCCGTTTCCTGTGTTATAAAATTGCTCATAAATTCTGATTAATGGACTTTTTACATCCCTTGGTCCTATAATTATGTCAATATGATATCTATAATTCATTTTCAGTTAAAATATAAACAGTGAAAACCAAAAATTCATGTGAAAACCGCAGTTTCCTATAGCCCGTTTAGTATGGAAAATCCTCCATTTTGCTTCTTTTGCCTAACTGGCCATTTTCCCCAGAGTCGTACAGAATGTATAGACAAACACCTATGTTCTTCATCCAGTTTACTAGTATTATAAATCCATGGCACGCAGTAACTGGTAACAGCTAGAATTTCTTATGAATTTAAATCAAGGCAATTGTTTCACGAATTTTCATGAAAAGTGTCATTTTATTTGTATGATAATTTAACAAATGACTCTCAAATGATAATACTCTTTTGAGGTAGTGGTCTAGACTGCTTTCAATACTTCGCTAGCTGATTGTATAGTGTAGGAATCGCTAATACAACTTTGTATGTATTAGTAATGATGTGACATACATATACCCACCAACACAACTTCATTGTATGAAAATGCTAATTTTGAATTATAATATCGAACTTTAACACCCTTTATCTCTTAAACGGTGCATCTTAGCGTAAAGTATCTGTAGTGTATTAGAAGTTAAGTGTAGTACATATATAATATAGGCTCTAGATAGGCATTGCACCACATCATGTAAGTACCTACTCTGGGCTACAGTATAGTCTACATCCATAGTACTGGGGGCGGTGGCATGAGGACTAGCTCCTCCTACGATTGCACCATATAATGTAGTAGTGAGGCCAGGACGCTCCAGGCATAGGAGAGCAGGCTCTCTTCTCTGCAGACCACCAGACTAGCAACACGTACCAGAGCCCAGGACAGCTTGCTGATACTTGGGAGGTAAGTGAACATTACATATTGGCGACGAGGATAAATTTATAAAACAGTGATAATTATATAAAGTTATACCAGTGTAAATTATAATTATAATAACGTACATACAGTGCAAATAATAATAATTACTACGCAATCAAACAAATAAAAGTGTTTTTGAATCAAGAGTGAATTTAAATGGGTTTTCTTTGTTCGTATTGGTTAAAGGATATTACTAAAAATATGTATTTAAAATTACTTTAAAATACAAACTATTACACAATAGCATGCTATGAATTATTGGTTGCTGTGTCTGCATATGATTTAATTCGTTTAATTCAAATCAAAAGCTACTTAAGGCGGGTTATCCTAATTTAATAATAATAAGAAAAAGGGGAAGAAAATAATTTGGGTATACAAAGAAAAGAAAAAGTGATTGAAGAATAAACCCTCACGTTTATAATAATATTTTAAGATATCTAGTGTACTCGTATCTTGTCAACCCAATGCATGAATTATAAGGGAAATATAAGTGTGTATAAAATGTTGCGAAATTCGCATTCCAATGTTACAGAACATAATGCGTAACAATTACGCAATACCAATGATAAGGGTATTGCACAATCTGATAACAGTGATAACATTGCACAACGTTGTATGGTGGAGTGAATAGCAACAACGTTCAAAGGATGTACGAGGGTTTGGAATAAAATATTTAGTTCGTTAAATAATGATTCATTAACTAATAACAGCAAACCTAACTTAACTGTATTATACATAAGATAATCAAGATACATTATATGTAGTTTATAATAATCAATAATGCACTGTACTATTGGTTGTGAAATAAAAGAAAGGATGAAATGTATATCAAAACATTCCATTTTAAGTTCAGCAATAAAGCCTATACCATCGAGGAAGAGTTTTGTGGAAATACGTATGCATCTGTTGTGCAACCTTTGGTAAGGTAATGCATAACACACACATGCATTGGATGCTGGACAACACATATGCATTTGTTGTGCAACCTTTGGTAAGGTAATGCATAACACACACATGCATTGGATGGTGGACAATACATATGCATTTGTTGTGCAACCTTTGTTAAGGTAATGCACGACATACACATGCATGGAATGCTGGACAACACATATGCATTTGTTGTGCAACCTTTGTTAAGGTAATGCACGACATACACGTGCATGGAATGCTGGACAACACATATGCATTTGTTGTGCAACCTTTGTTAAGGTAATGCACGACATACACATGCATGGAATGCTGGACAACACATATGCATTTGTTGTGCAACCTTTGTTAAGGTAATGCACGACATACTCGTGCATGGAATGCTGGACAACACATATGCATGGAATGCTGGACAACACATATGCATTTGTTGTGCAACCTTTGTTAAGGTAATGCACGACATACACATGCATGGAATGCTGGACAATACATATGCATTTGTTGTGCAACCTTTGTTAAGGTAATGCACGACATACACATGCATGGGGTGGTGGACTGTAGATATGCATTTGTTGTGCAACCTTTGATAAGGTAATGCACAGCATACACATGCATGGGTCGTGCAACCTTAGATAAGGTAATGCAGGGCCACACAGCTGACGCTGGTCACCCCAGAGATGGGCACTTGGTGCCGTGCTTAAATGCAGTTATAGTCTGTGGTATAAATACAGACAAGGTCTTGTGAAAGACTGGGGCACTTGGTGCCGTGCTTAAATGCAGTTATAGTCTGTGGTATAAATACAGACAAGGTCTTGTGAAAGACTGGGGCACTTGGTGCCGTGCTTAAATGCAGTTTTAGTCTGTGGTATAAATACAGACAAGGTCTTGTGAAAGACTGGGGCACTTGGTGCCGTGCTTAAATGCAGTTATAGTCTGTGGTATAAATACAGACAAGGTCTTGTGAAAGACGGGCACTTGGTGCATGTGCTGTGCTGAAAGGCAGTTTTTCTCAGACAAAAAAAAAAAAAAAAAAAAAAAAAAAAAGAAACGCAAATAAGATTTTGGCATTGATATACATGGAAACAGGTTGCATTGAGCAGCAATGGAAGAAGGGGGCAACGCTGTTGCACATGGGTGGTATAGGTCTTCAAGAGGTATATTTTGATTTGCTGGGTGCCCATGCAGGAGATTCAAACTTCGGGTGGTTTCCAAATAGCCCTGAATAAACCTTGCTCCAAGTCAAAGCAAAATGTATCAAAATCTCTAATCAAAATTAGAGGGTTTTATAGTGAGACTAAGAAAACGGAAAAAACTATTAGAACGAAAAAACCTATTAGAATTAATAGTGGCGAGATATTCCATATCTGGAAAAAAAAAAAAAAAAAAAAAAAAAAAAAAAATACAGGAGATATGATACTAGATGAAAACATATAGTGGAGGCAAATTGTTTGGAAACAGTTACCCGTCAAGTGGGAGAATCCAAAGTAATGAAAATACCTATTTGAAAAATCAAATAAAAGATTGCAGAAGTTATTCCAGCCCAGATATTGACAGTGACCACAATGTGTTAATAGCAAAAGTATACTAAAACTGGAAAAGATTAAAAGAAAAACTACCAATAAATGGAACACTAGAGGTTTAAAATTTGAAGAGGTAAAAGATAAATATACGGAAAAGACAAGACTGTAGACATGGATGCTCAAGAAGAAAGGCACAAAGCGAATACAGAGCATTGAGAAACAGGAAAGTCTCCGGGAATTAATGAAATACCGGCCGAACTATTAAAGTCGGCAGGAAAGGGTGTAACAGACGCTTTGGTTATGATGATCCAGATTAGCTATAGTGCGGGAATTTTGCCAGAGGATTTTGAAAAATGTCTAATTGTTGCTCTGCCCAAGAAATCGGGTACGACGAAATGTGAGCAACACAGAACATTAAGCCTAATATCTCATGTCCCCAAAATATTGACTAGTATTGTTTTAAAGAGAATCGAATCAAAAAATAGAGGACGCTCTTACAAGATTTGGATTTAGAAAAGGCATGGGAACTAGGGAGGCCATACTGTCCTTACGTGTGATATTGTTGGAAATGGAAAAGAGAATAAAGAGAAATCAAAACATATATATTGCTTTTGAAGATAAAGAAAAAGCATTTGATAAGGTAGAATGGAGAAAGCTCTCTGAAGTTACAAAAAAGTGAGGAGTGAAATACAGATACAGGAGAATTATATTTGTGTTGTATAAAAAATGAAGCCTTTATAGTTACAAGTGGAAATGGCAAGAAGCCAAAATAAGGCAAGCGGTTAGAAAGGGATACTCTCTATCTCCAGGCTTTTCAATGGGTAAATTCAGTGTGCAATAAATGAAGTCAGAGATATAATTACTCATAAGAAAGGGTGTGAAAGTGCACGGGAAGAAGATTGACATGATTAGATTTGCTGACGATATTGCACTGATCGCTGCAAGTGAAGAAGAACTCACAGAAGCACTAGTAGCCATGGAGAATGTCTTAAATACCGAGTGCAATATGAAGATAAATATAAACAAGACTCAAGTTATGAAGGTTGGTCTTGAGGAGCAATACATTAATGTGGTGATGTTCGGAGAGACATTGAAAAATGCAAAAGAGTTCGTGTACCTCGGAAGTAGGATCTCTTGGGATGGTAGAACACAAAGTGAAGTTGACAGCCGAATACATCAGGCAAGACTTGCATTAAACAAAAAGTCAAAGATTCTTGAATCAAACAATTCAGAACTAAAGCTCCGCTAGCAACTTACAAAAACATATGTATGGAGCATATTGATGTATGGCTGTGAGTCATGGTGTCTCACCGAAAAAGACAAGAGAATGGAGGCTTTTGAGATGTAGTGTTACAGAAGAATTCTGGGTATTTCCGGGAGAGACCACATCACGAATGTCGAGGTGCTCAGCAGAGTCGAAGAAGGGAGGCACCTACTTAAAACCACCTCCGAGAGACGTGCCTGCTGGATTGGGCACATCATGCGCCACGAGGGTCTCCTACATGACATAATAGAGGGAACGGTTGAGAAGACAAACCACAGGGGGCGCCCCTGACGGCAGTACCTGGACCAGGTGTACGAGGACATGAACTACGCCACATATGTCGAGCTGAAGAGAGCTTCGGGAGACAGAGAAGACTGGAGGTCAAGATGTAGGAATTTGCTGCAAACCAATCCGCATGATTGAAACTACAGAAGAAGAACAGTATACAAATATCATGTATACCGAAATTTGAATAATTAGTTGATTAATAGTTTTGTAAGTGTAATAACAAAAAAAAAGAGTCCAAAATTAAAAAGAAGGAAGAGATGTAGTGTATTAGAAGACAAGGCTGTTGTGAAATAAAAGGAACGATGATGATATAGACTATGAATTCCACATTGCGAATGATATTATAATACGATGAAACTGTAAATGTCTAATATTGAATGAAAGTGATTTTCAATATAATATAATTAAAATTCTGGAACCAATATTAGTATGCAAATATCATGTATACTGAAGTGATTAAATAATAAGATGATTAATAGTGAAAAACATTAAAAAGAAGGAAGAGATGTAGTGTATTAGAAGTTAAGTGTAGTACATATATAATATAGGCTCTAGATAGGCATTGCACCACATCATGTAAGTACCTACTCTGGGCTACAGTATAGTCTACATCCATAGTACTGGGGGCGGTGGCATGAGGACTAGCTCCTCCTACGATTGCACCATATAATGTAGTAGTGAGGCCAGGACGCTCCAGGCATAGGAGAGCAGGCTCTCTTCTCTGCAGACCACCAGACTAGCAACACGTACCAGAGCCCAGGACAGCTTGCTGATACTTGGGAGGTAAGTGAACATTACAGTATCCAAAAGCATAATCGTAGAGAATTCATTTTTCTTTTATATTTCATTCTTTAAAAGTATGCAGTTTTTTTATTAGAGGCAGAAATCTAAATAAAGTACAAATTTGGAACAATTTTCTGATTTTCATAAAGTTTTAAAGCGAAATAGATTCTAAACTATTCGTCTGACGAAAAAATGTAACGTAATAAAATTTATAGAAAATTTATCGTAGATTATTTTTGTTCTATGTTTTTTTTCTCTAAAGTGCATCCTTTTCGAGTTATAAAAAAAGTCTCGAAAAAAACACTTTTCTCTCTGTTTTTTGCATTTTTCGCGAAAACCATCATAGTTAGGAGCTCAAAAAGTTGAAATTTGGATTCAGCACCCCAAAAAACATAAAAAATGATTAAAAGAAAAGCAAATATAGTATTTTCCTGGATATGCCACCACATTTTAACCAGGTCATCATCATTGAAATATCATCATTAAAATGCAGGCAACCCTAATTTGCGGCAGGTTTTAGGGAGGCAACCCTATCCCATCGTATCGAGGAAGACAGTAGCTTCAATTTGATGTGTCACTCGTGTAAAAAACAGATGGGTGCATTTTACTTCGAAAAATGGCATCTTTGAGCCAGGGTTGCCTAGGGTTGCGGCAGACTGAGGACCGGCAACCCATGTTTTTCTATATCTTCAAATCGGCCTCTTTCCGATGGTGCTAATTTTACTTAAAAAACAGATGGGTGCAATTCGCTTCAAAATTGGTGTCAATAATCATCATTTTAAAGGTACTCGCGGCAAGATTTTGCTAGGCAACCCTATGTCAATGTATTATATTATGTCTAAACTTTCTTTTAAACCACATTTCGATCAAAAAACACATCCGTCATGATTTCAACGATGGGCTCTTGGACTAATACAGGTTTCAGTTACCTACGTCAATTAGCAAAATCACTCATCTAAGTCTCCTGTAATTATTTTATTCCAATATTATTTTAGGGCATATGTAGAAATTCTGATTATGTAGGTATAGTTTACATATATAGGGCCAACGAATTCATGCATAAGAGGGGAAGAATGAGGATATTAGATCTAGGTACACCACGAATCTCTCTTGAGAATTTTTTCTGCTCTTTACATATTATTTTCTGACACTTGTTCCCTCTTTCATGTCGCATTTCATTTGCATTTTTCAGGCACCTTTTAGCATAATGTTTACACTGTACTTAGAACTTCTTTAACTTTCTGTCACATTTAATGTATAGCGGGTATATTGTATACTATGTATGTATAGTGTATATGCTGTAACATAATTATAATACTCGTATTACAAGAGGTAGGACAAACTTTCAGTATAACGCTACATAATATAAGTTGAGATGTTTAGAAGGAGTTTCCAAACAGTGGCGGATCCAGGATTCAATTTTGGGGGGGGGGGGGCTGAATGTCGTCACATGGTAAAAAGTACTGTCACTCAACGTTTTGGGGAGGGGGGGGGCTAAGGGGCTGAAACCCCTAGATTTGTTGTATATAAAGTACTGTCACTCATGGTTTTGGAGGGGACTTCAGCCCCCTAGCTCCCCCCCTGGATCCGCTAGTGTTTCCAAATGTGGATTCCTTATAAATTTACATGAGGTAAGTATACGATTCTTTTCCGGTTTTAGAGGTAAATTTGTTTTGTTGAAATGTTTTTTGTAGCTACTGATGTCGGAGATAATGTTCTGCATTGTCTTCTTTTGGAGTGGCACCCACCCGTCCATGATTGACACTGCAAATGTTGTAATGTTATGAAACAAACAATATGATTTTTATCTTCAAAAGCATTACATACATATACATACGTACTAGAGGTGTATTGCGTTTTTATTATTGGATTTTTTATAATATACCTAGGTAGCGAAATATTTGATATAAGTAGATATATACATATATTATATTGTGGACTGCCTAATTATAATATATAAATGAGAAAAAAATCCATTGGCTTTTGTCAACTAGCAACTAAACATGCATTTTCATTTCTTTGATTTTTTAACATCATTTTTAACTCCATAACTTCATTTTTTTAGCGCATTTCATCACTCAGTTGGAATAATTTCGCCTGTTGTATTTACATTTGAAATCTGTGAGACTAGAATTTCTCTACGATATACAGGGTGTTTGATAGATGGATACATAAATAAAGGTACTTTTCCATGTGAATATATTATGTGTTTGCTGAAGTTATTGAACCTTATTTGCTGGTTTATTTCAGGTAGACAATAAATAGATTACTTATTACAGATTTTACTGATAAATATTATTATCCAAGTCGTGTATGAATGTAACGATGGCCCATTGGAAAATTTTGCAAGTTCTATGAATATGTATGTAAATTTAAAGAAGCGACGCCTTCGTGGAAGTCTCACTTTTTGTGCCTAGAAATAAACTTTTTTGAATGAAAAATTTGAAATATCGAATTGTACCTTACCCACTAATGAAATTATGAATGAAAATAGTTTTGACGTATTTCTTTCGTGGAAATAATCAAGTAAGTACCATTTTATATAAAGTGACAGAAAATGGAATTCTCATACATACTATATGGTACGTACCTATACAATGCACGTAGAGATTGCAAATCGAGCTATTTAAAGTACTCACCTTCCATATGTGTATAAAGTACCTATGTATGTATGTAGACATGTAAGAGGAGTTTTGTGGCTTTCAGGGGTGGATACCAACTAAAAAAGGCGACAATATGAATCTGGTTTAACGACTTTCATGACGATATTGGAGAGACGGGGAAAATACAGAGCCTTGTGATCTTCCTGTGTTTACTCGAGGAACTTTAAAGGGTGAAAAACATGTTTAACAAAGCCTCCGTGATTTTCACGGGTAGGTACCCACTAGTATGTATTATATAGTTTAATGTGATGGATTCAGAAAATTCCTATGATGAAAATGGTTTCACATCGAACGTATAAGTGTTTCGAGTACATTGGTCTAACAAAGAGTATGATATATTAACAATATTGATCCTAGAGAAATGAATTCTGATCTGTTTGGGTGAAATATCTAAGACTCGAATATTCAGTCAAATAGGAGGTAGCTAGGTATACCTGTGTAGCTATATTTCTATAAGAATATTGTTCATACAAATTTCATGTCTTCCCCGTACTACGAACATTTCTCAGTAGTCTCTATTACATAATAGTATAATGTTACATATTATACTATACTTGCATATCTAAATCATCATCTCCAAAACTTTCAGTGATTGCATTTAAGAGTATGCATACCGACATTTCTAAAATTTCTAAAAACGGAAGACCTTATATCCTGGCAACCGTTTCTAAATATGCTTTGGAACAAAGTAGGGTAGATGCATTAAACCTTCATCTAGGGAATAACCGTAAAATATTTTTAACATATTGTATAGATTTCTCAAATAAATTTTGGAAAAACACGTCTAATCTTTTTTCCGAAAGACGGAAACCCGTTTCCCGAAAGTCGCGGATTAAAACTTTTTTTTTGTATTGATAATATGAATTAAAATCTAGGGAATAACCGTTAAAGTTTTTTGATATACGCATAATTAACCCCTTAAAATGGAACGAACGCAATTTTTTACCATTTTATCATGCGATTGTTCACGCGATTTTGAACCTTAATGCTGCAGGAAATGACTGCGACGTCATTCTGGGTATAAAGCCCTTAAGTCGTTCAACCTCAACCGCTGCTTCTAGATGTGGTGCAAATTGGTTGTACAAGTACAGAGTACATGGTTGGCGCAGTTGGTTGAGGCGGCAGTCTCTCGAGCGAGAGGTGCCAGGTTCAAACCCCGGCGGTGGCGATGTATTCCACACTTTGCGATACAGGCTTTCAGCCTAGTGCAAGGTGTGCAGGAAAGTATTTGGGTTTGTTTGATGCAAGCCCAGTTCCCTTTTTTTTTTTAAAAAAAAAGTTTGTGTACGATGCAATAAGAATTTTAGGCCAGTAGATCTAAGATTCGTTAGTATGGAGACCCAACATTAAATCAGGTAGCCGTGAATTTTTGGTATGTTATGTAGGACAATAAGTTAGTTAAGAACCCAAATTTGCACAATTTTCCTCCCTCCGCCCCCTTAACCATCTTGAAAAAACCTTAAAAAATCGCCACTTTTTGTATGTTATGCACTATAACTTCGTTGTTTCTTGTTTTAGGTCAAAAAAGTTATTTTCCGATTTGTACACCATAAAATTTTCTATAACTTCACTTCACAAATTTTTGCTCTAAAATAAATAGCAACGGGGCTTTAAAGCTTCAAAAATTGGACAAAATTCAGTATTTTTTCAATTTTGAGTTTTTAGCCAAGAACCGTCACGATTACTCCGTCATGGTTAACATTAGCCCAAAAATTCTTATAACACCTTATAGAGTATTTAATTTCCTACAAAACGCGTATATTAAAGTTTATATTATGCTCAAAATAGCGGAGTGGGGACAGATTTAGAATAACAACGAAATAGTGATTTTTATGATTTTCCATACATTTTCTAATTTTACATACTTTTCGAAAATGTATGGGAAAATGTTGTCTTTTTTACGTTTTAGTTTAATTTTGTCCATTATTGATAAGTTTTATGAGGAATGTTTTACCTTTTTGGAATCATCTGATATGTCGGAAGTCTTTAAGATAAATAGGATACAAAAATATAGTGAAATATTTTGGCTATAGGTCTTCGAAAGTTGGCAAAAATTACAGAAAAATATTATTTTGGTAAACATTGTAATTTTTCTAATCGATAAAACACTTTCTCTTAAAATGTATTAAAACTAAGTCTCCACATTTTTACTGAGTTCTGCTGAAAAAAATAAATTAAAAAAAATATTAAGGTTTTTTCTCTGTGTTTCAAAAACTAGAAAATGGAGTAAATTCTAGGAAATTTGTTTATCACAGTGTATCATTCAGCCTAAGCCCAAATTGAAATTATGTGATTATTAGACTAAAATACATTCAAATATCTATCATTAAAATATACACAGAGTTCCCTATGTCGCATGATAAAAACGGTACAGGATGTTAAAAAAGCTCATTTCATTATTGTCGATAAATTGCACTATCTTTTAATTTTCGTTCGACTGAGTAAAAACATAAAGCAATTTTAATTATATTTTTTATCAGACGGGATCCTTAAGGATATAGGCACTCAATTTAAAAACATTTTAAGGTATGGTTTTCTATTCGAAGGAATTATGGCGATTGTTTGCGAATAAAATATTTATCTAAAAATTATTTCAATTGTTAGAACATCTCTAATCTAAATATTTCACTATATATTTTGAGTAATAATTATCCTAAAATATTCCGTAATATTTGCTGATTCCAACAAGGTAAAATATGTGTCATAATTTGTAAGAACAATTAATATAATTAAACATAAATTTAATTGAGTCAACTTTTCTTCATACATTTTCGAAAGGTATGTGAAATCAGAAAATGTATAGGAAATCATAAAAAACACTATTTTGTTTTTTTCTAAATCCATCTCTTCGTCGTTGTTTTAAGCACAATTTGGATAATACTATACGCGTTTTGTAGAAAATTAAATTCTCTATAGGATAAAAAGAAAAATTTCTGGCTAAAATAAGCCATAACGAAGTTATCATGATGGTTCTTGGCTAAAAACTCAAAATTGAAAAAAATACAGAATTTTGACCAATTTGGGAGATTAAAAGCTCCGTTTCTATTTGTTTTAGGGCAAAAGTTTGTGAAGTGAAGTTATAGAAAATTTTATGGTGTACAAATTGGCAAATAACTTTTTTGACCTAAAACGCGAAATAACGAAGTTATAGTGCATAATATACAAAAAGTGGCGATTTTTTAAGGTTTTAACAGGATCGCGAAGGGGGCGGAGAGAGGAAAATTGTGCAAAATTGGATTCTTAACTACCCCATTGTCCTACATAACATACCAAAAATTCACGACTACCTGATTTAATGTTGGCAAAATTGCTTCATCGACTGTAGTATTTATTCAAAACTTCTATTAAAGAATCAAATTTGGAATGAACCAACCACTCGCACTAATAAAGCTACTGAAGTTCACACATTGTAAAGTACTTACACAGTGAGACATTATTATAGTATAATACTAGCTGAGTTAACCGTGCTTCGCAACGACCCGGTGTCTCCCGATGGTTTGATCAAGTCGTGACTTAAGATCTGAATTGCTTTTTCAACATCCCTTAATATGGTACCGCAAGCATGACGATCCCTTCATCATCATGACATCTCTCGGTGTCTCCCGAAAAAAACTTTATAAAAAATACAATGATGCCCAATCCCACCAACTTTTACCTAAGAAGGAGACCCCTAAGAAATTTCCATACAAAAACAGAGATAATATTCTATTTATTGACACGCAGGCCTACCAACCACACCCTAATTCCATACGAAATGCAACGCGCAACTCACCTACGTTAGGTGCCCAAATATCTCTGCCCAGGCTAGGTGAGTTGCGTGTTGCATTTCGTATGGAATTAGGGTGTGGTTGGTAGACCTGCGTGTCGATAAATAGAATATTATCTCTGTTTTTGTATGAAAATTTCTTAGGGGTCTCCTTCTTAGGTAAAAGTTGGTGGGGTTGGGCATGAGTCTCATACAACTACAAACAAATAATTTTAAAATATGAGTTGAGTCTATGGTTGAATTACATAAGTGAAAGAAATGTAGGTAGAAGGTTTTTTTAAACATCTACGCTTGGTACCAATTTTAATCTATTGTCTCTGACATCCGACATCACCCGTCTACTCATAATAATCTATGGTTAGACAATCCAGTACAAGTACATTTCGTTTCATCCGTCTTGTCACACTTTTTGTATAGAATTACTATGTAGCCAGTGGCCAAGTTATATGAAACAAGGAGTAGAACAATATATATTCTACAATATATGGCCGCCTTGCTTTGGTGCTTGCCTCCGTATTTCAATTTTAAAGTTAAATATCTCTTAAAATAAGTGTTTTTTTTTTTCAAAAATGGCGCCGTTAAAACCTAAAGCGGATCGGTAGAAGTGTTTATGTGAATCACAGCAATTCAACGTAAAATGCGCGAGTTTTGCGAACACTTACACATTAGAAATGTTTTTCTGGTAAAATTGACGGGCCTTCGCTGGTTTGTTTTCTGTTTTTGTTTAATTGTTGATATGTGCTGTTATAACTGTTTGTGCCCATGTGATTAAATAAATAAATAAATAAATAAATTATGGGACTCTTGCTTAGTAATGTAGATTACGGAAGTCGAGACGTGGCGTTGGTTGTACTGAAGCGTGACATCTAAATAATAATCTAGTTAGTACGTAAGTCGTACAGTGTTAAGGGCTTATATGCACTGAGCAAAAATCGTTCTATTTTTGCTTCAACTTTTTCAAATTTTGTATGAGAATGTTAGTGCTTAGAAAGAATAACGTAAGCGACAAAGTGAATTATACCTTTTTAAAAGAAACCTGGGAAGAACTTTAAAAATCTAAAACAGCAGATTTGTTCAGAATATAATCACCAGTGTTTTGGCTAAATTATACTTTTATATCTGAAAAGCTGAACGGAAAATCTTCAGATCCCGTAAATTTTAGGGGTGCTTTAGGAATATTTTTTTTATTCAAGGAATTTCCAAATCCAGATCTGTAGTCCATACTTTTATCTATTACTGTTTTCAGTTTCAAGACGATTCCCGTAGTATTGGCTGAGTAAGATTCAGGGCACCGAAGCCCCCTGACAGCGTATAGGGCCTTAATAACCCGCTATTCTGCAGTGGATTCTATGACGTTCATAAATATATATAGCAGTGGCGTATATAGGGGGGGGGGGGGGCCGAGGGGGCCCGGCCCCCCCCGAAATGTTGGACAATTTTTCAACGTTATTTTAAAACGTGAAAGTTGCTCTAGTTTACACTACTCAAAAAAATTTAGCCTGCGGCGCTATTTTTCTTTGTATTTTTTGCTCACAATATTGATACCAACCTAAAACACGACCTTTTTCACTTACATTCACGAAAAAACTTTGCCTGCGGCGCTATTACAATTTTTATACTGTACGTCTATCTTCAAATTTTTGTTGCCTCCACCCCCCCAGAGTCAGATCTTAGATCGGGCCCCCCCCCGAAATGAAATCCTACATACGCCACTGATATATAGCACTAGCTTTATCTAACAAACTTTCCCTATTCACTAATGATCTGGAAGGAAAGAAGCACATCGCTGGCTCACTATTTCAAGGTTCTATGTTCTATACAATGTCCAATGTCCATATAACATAGAACGCTAAAATAGTGAGCCAACGACATGTTAACGAAATATGCAGGTACCAGCTTCAATATCTACTTCATACATTTTCAATACATACACTTGATACATAATTTCCAAAAAAATCCAATAGGATTAGCACTAAATTAGTAGATTAGCAGTAAATCTAATCAACCCGCATAGCCTCGAATTATTTTTGAAAATCGCTTCCTGTTTCTTCTCCTTCTTGTATTCACTGGATGATTTAAGAGTTTGCATACCGACATTTCAAAAATTTCTAAAAAACGGGAGACCTTCTATCGCGACAACCGCTACTAAATTTGCTTTGGAACAAAATAGGGTAAATGCATTGAACCTTTATCTAGGGAATAACCGTAAAAGATTTTTGATAGACGCAAAATTAACCCCAAAAAATGGAAAAAACGCTATTTTTACCATTTAATAATGCGATTGTCACGCGATTTTGAACCTGTATAAATCGAAGCCCACGTATCATAATAATGGAGGCCCGGAACAAGTTACAAGTTACATTTGGCGATGATGACGTCACCAAGATTGAGAGAAAATGTATAGGAAAAAATATTCCGTAACTCAGGTGTTTGTCACCGTGACAAGGTGTTAGTCACCGATACAAGGTGACGTCACCATAAGAGTGGGGTAACCATGGAGTTGTTATTTGAATGGCAGGGCTTAGATAATTATAAATGCAGTAAGATAGAGAAACATTTATGTCAATCGTTTTATTCACACGCTAGTATGGTAATATTATTACACATTATAGGATGATGGGTAGGTGAATGTTGACCATTAGCTGCTGGATTAGATATCCCTATTATTAATGCACATGCATGCAAATGGAAACGTTTAGTCGGTAGTATGTCCTCACGGTAATTATATTCATAGTCCAACAGCCATACCAATAGGGAAACTGTCTGTTTCTACTAATACCCTTCATCTCCGTTCTACACACCATTCGCTAATCTAACTGTAAGTATTATATACATATGAGTCATATGATATGACACTAACACAACGACACACATAGGTATATGTATGTATTAGAGTCCTTGCCTCGATTATTCAATCTTATAAGTTACTAGCTCAGTTACCCGTGCTTTACGACGGCTAATTTGGTAGACCAATCCAAAAATTTATAGGCTGAAGTCGTCGATGAGTACATATATCTGGGGCACAAAATAAAACTAGGAAAGGAAAACTAAACTGCGGAGCTACCACGTCGAATAGGACTGAGTTGGGCTGCCTTCGGCAGGTTGAAATACATCCTTGGGAACAAAGAGGTGCCAATAAGCCTGAAAGCTAAAGTCTACGACTCGTGTATCTTGCCACGTACGGCCTAGAGACTATAGGCTTGAGCTGGACAAAATGTGACTTAAGATCTGAATTTTTTTTCCAACGCCCTTTTATACGATACCACACTCGACCCCACACCACACTTGGATCCCCTCATCGTCATGGCATCTCCTAAGAAAAGCTTTTTCTCCAAAAACCGGCAACTTTATGACACAGTCTATATCATCGCAAATGTTATTCTAAATTTTCAAAGCAATCCGTCGTAAAATGCGGGACTTATGCGAACACATACAAAAATCAGACTTTACTATATAATATACTCGTATAACTCACTAGACATTTGATATGTTAATATTGGCATCTAACCAAGACTCAAGAGCAGTTTCGTGGTGAAAATGTACGAGTAAGTGTTGGGAATATACTGGGTAAAACGATTGAATTAGGATAAAATTATTGTTTTAGAGGGAATTGAACGCCACATTGTGCTTTCCTTACACTCATCTATTCCTTTTGTCCAGTCCTTGAGTATCTGATGGATATGATCTATTCATTGGATTGCCCTAGGACTGCCAAGTTTTCTCACACCGCCTCTTTCAGCCACATATTTTCTTTTTGTCATCCTATTCTCTTTCAGGCGTTGCCCCCGTTGCAGGCCTGGCCCCTCGGACACAAATGTTTGTTATGTCATTTCAATTAATATTGACTAATTGTCGGGGCGTTGCTCCCTCGGCGTAGTCCTAGGGCTCCCCCGGAGGAATTCGTCTCAAAGAAACACTGATTCTATCGTCACTCACTCTTTCAATGTGTCCAAATAATGATTGAACTTCGACACATCCAAACCTCCCTAATGCTAATGCGGGTGGGACGATGGTCTTGTATCGGACACGTTTAAGAATTCCTATCGTAGGTTGGCTAAGAAGAACTTTATTGTCCTTCTGCAGGCCCTCTGTCATAACAATGATGTCATAAAGTCCAAAATGATGCGGGAAGAGGTAAATTGAAACATATTACACAATATCTCTATGGTTCTATTAGTACAAGGAAGAGGGGAGGTTGAAGTTACTTAATTATGTTAAATACTAGCTGACCCGACGTGCCTTGCTACGCCACTAAAATCTGTGGATTTGTTCCAAAAAAAAAAAAAAATAGTAAAATTAAAGAATGGGGAAGAATGAAATTTTTTTGAGATATAATCTTAGGTCAGCTACTGAATAATGATTGAGTAATTCATTGGTAATAATAAATATCTGGTTTAGATATAAAATAATAGCGTTCCGTTTGTAGTTATGAGGTTTCTAAACAAAACTGACGACCTAAGGTCTACTTACGTTTCGGTTGCACTATTTGGCTATTTGGGATCATTGTTAATAGTTACATCCAGCAGTGATGAGCGTGAACACTGAACTCAAATACAAGGCGAACTGAGCAGTGAGCATAAGGAGCATGAGAGATATTCCCATTCGTTAAATTATAGGTATATTATTAGGTATAAAGTTATTCAAGAATTATTCGTGTACAAATGTGGGTAGTTGGTTTTTGTGTGGGCAGTGCTAGTTTACCTACGTTTGACATAATCCTACGTTATTTACTGACTCTTCTTAACGCCATATATATATGAGAGGGATGTACCTAAATCATTTAGGTATTAACTGGATTTTTGTCTGCATCTCGCAGACTGCATACATTGAGATTTTCCTCAACGAAGGCGGGAGATATCAACATTCGCATAAGTTTATTATGCGAAATCCAGTTAATACCTAAATGATTTAGGTACATCCCTCTCATATCCGATGATCCGTAATAATTTGTTTCCAGTTAGTAGGTATGTGCCTGCTATAACAATAAATATATTATTAGGTAGATTCTACTCATAAGAAAAATAGGTAATTTATTATTCATGTGGGAAAAGTTTTAGGAAACAAATTATTACGGATCATATTTATTTTTGTCTTTATTGTATGTCTTCCGTATGTTTTCCGTCTGCGACATAGGAAATGTCAATTTTCCTGATTACGACATCAGGAACAACGCCTTAATAAATACCTACGTAGAAACTGTGTGGAATCAATTGTCGTTTTTTTACGTTTCTTGAAAGATCTTGATGTAAGAAGTTTCAAACGATTATAAATTTGATTTTAGGAAAATATAATATTTTTCCCTCCATCCGCCTAGGTATGAATTGGAATAACAGGTTTCCTCGTCTTTGATCCCTTTTTAGTACCTACCTAGATATCCTCTTTGCATTACAAAAGATACACAACAAGAGGAAGCGCCCACATTTCCGCTCGGATGAGTAGGGTCATTATGCATTTGCATATTTTAAGGATAACAATGAATTTGGTATAATATTTCGGGAACAGTGTACATCTGCAAAAGGAATAAGGAGTTTATTCTATTCGCTTCGTATGGTTATCTCTGTATGCCGTATTATTTATTTTAGGGAGCAGCTTTGTGAAGTAGGTACCTACTATGTGAAAGAGTGACGTGATTATAAAGTATTTTCACTTTCAGGTGTATTTCAATTCATCTTCTGTATGAGGCACAATAACGCATTACTACCATTAGAGGATAGAATATAAAAGTGCAAAAGAAATTTGGCATTTAAATAAAAAAGAGATATGAAATGAATCAATCAATTAATACACGTCATATGATGGCACATTAAGATACTTGTTTCTCTTCTTCTTCTTCCACATCGGTTCCTCAATGCTGGGGTGATCGTGACCTTCATGCGGTGCTTCTCGTAGCAGTCTGACCCACGTCTGACCCACCCTTGTCTGTCTTCGGCCCGCCGAAATGATTCTGTAAACGTCGTTCCAAAGGCATTCGTCACCTGGTCGGACCATCTCATTGGTATACGTCCGCGACGTCTCCTGCCTTCGACTCGGCCAGTCATTATTGTTTTTTTCTAAATTGTCTGGCTCCCGTCTTACAATGTACCCAAAAAAACCAAGCAATGTCCTCAGACACACTGCAGATACATGTTTAGTGGATGTTAATCTGCGTGATATGCATTCTATGTTTTGTTTTAAAATTTGCAGTTATGTACGTATGCCGTTTTAATTGAAGAGAAAGATAATAAAATGTGATGTTTAATAATGAGAACAGTTAATTATTTATTCGTATTGTTAACGATTACGACAGAGTAGTGGTGTCACGCGCTGCTAACCACGTGTGAAGGCACGCGTGGTGCACACGACCAGTAAGACACATGCCCTCTTCCTTGATAGTCTCAATGGTCTACAAAGGTAATAAGTGTAACAAATTTTATAATACTCGTATATTGTGTGTTCAGTTCAATACACTTTGTATTTTTTTGTTTCGTTAATGTTGCTATACCTATAACCTCGTACGTAGGTAATTTCTTGTGGTTCTATTGTTCTGACGAATATTTCACTTTGTAAACTCACATTTCTGATAAAAGATATTCCTCGATATTTCTCAGCTGTGGAGTTTCCATTAGATAACAACATTTCATATGCGAGCATAATCTGACATTTGAAATTTAGTAGGTAGGTACCTACTCGTACCATTTAATATTCGAGGAATGTTTTTTTACTATATGCATCATTTAAAGCCAGGCATATCGACTTTATAATAAAAAAACGGGAGACCTTAGATCTCGACAATCTTACTAAATATGCTTTAAAATATAGGGTAGATATATTGAACCTTTATCTAGTAAATGACCGTAAAATATTTGTTATATCTTGCATACATTGGTCAAAAAAAAAATGGGAAAAACACCTCTGATCTTTTTTGCGAAAGACAGAAACTCCGAAAGTCCTAAAGTTTTTTTGGTATTGATTAAATTGTTAAAATCTAGTAAATGACCGTAAAAGTTTTTTTTTAATGAAGCGCAATTAACCCCAAAAAGTTAAAAAAATCGCTGTTTTTTCATGCGATTGTCCAGGCGATTTTGAACTTTAGTGCCGCGGGAAATGACCGTGACGTCATATTTGGGGTCGCCGTAAAAATATGAATCTTAGGAGAACTATTTTTTTTTAAATTTATTGAACATAAAATACACTTTACAATTATTATATACATAGTATGAATATGATTAGGCAATGATGGTGTTACTTCCCGGATATGAGTAATTACTCGTGTTCTGAGGAGAATCTCAAAAGCAACATAAAATGTATAATGGAAAATACACAATATGGAATGATAACACACAAATATAAATATTCAAAATAACATATCTCCCTTAGGACTATTTAATTTCAAACTTTATTTTAGATTTAAATCTGAGTTTAACTAAAACGTTTAAATAAACTTGCATATGATTTAATGTTTATGTGAAGTTATTACCCAGGTAATTTAAATGCTATGCAGACGAAACTAGCATGCACAGATGTTAATGAATTGTGGATAATTATTTCAACTTAACAAAGTGATGTGAGTGAACCTTTAAACTAATAATATTAATTCATGCAGTTAGTTATGTCGTGGTCTGGTCATGTTTGTAAAGTGTTATTTGTCTTCCATTATCGTGTTCTTGGCTCAAGGGACATTATTAGATTACTTGAGAGGATCTAACGTTATCCCTTCTGTAACAAGTACATCCCTATTACATACATGTACACTAATATTGTACTAAGAGAAGAAACATTCTATACAGTGGCGTAGCGTGGGTTTCTGCCGCCCGGGGGGCGGAAATCAAATCCGCCGCCCCCCTTATTAAGGCATATAAATCAAAAATTCCCGAAAATTTACAGGAATTTTAAAGAACTTCTAGGCTGGAGTGAGTTAACTAACATTTTGATATTTTATGGCCTAAAAAAAGGTAAAATAGCGCCGCAGGCGAAGTTTTTTCAAGTGAGACAACTAAAATAGATATTTATATGGTACAAAAAGAGAAAAATAGCGCCGCAGGCGAAATTTTTTCCATTTTTTAATCTAACAAATGTGATTTAATGGATTTTTTAAATTTTCCTTAAAAAATGCCGTCCTAAAAAGTGCCGCCCGGGGCGGACCGCCCCCCCGCACCCCCCACGCTATGCTACTGATTCTATATCATCTGTAGATCTACACAAGAACAAACTACTTCAATCCATATAATATTCATATACCTATCTAGATGTACCATTCAACTCACGTCACAAGTACAAGTAACTAATGTATTATTTATGAACTCAACAATATAAACTCGCGGTAATGTTTCCAAGATATGAGAAATACTTTTTTCTCTTGTTATTGTTGTTGTTCTTGTCTAAAAACACATCAGACATGAAATTATGTTCATTTTATTCTAAATTCTTTCCCTCAGGTTTGTAAATAAAATTGTTTACATACGGGGCTACATCTATGTAAGAAGAAAAATGGTCGCGTCTAAAAAGAAGTGAAATAAGTTGACGGGCGTTTTTATGCAGGTACTTTTGAAGATTTTTTGACTAAAAAAAGTTGCCACAAGGCCCTTTTCAGGACCAAACCCGTACATGTAATACCATGTACGGGCAAATCTAAATATTTAGTTTTTTAATTTTTTTAATCTCGTAATAAAATGGTAAATATAGCGTTTTTTTTCATTTATTGCGTCTATCAAAAAACTTTTACGGTTATTCCCTAGATTTTAATGCATATTATCAGCACAAAAAAAAATATTCTGCGACTTTCGGGAAACGAGTTTCCGTCTTTCGGAAAAAAGATCAGAGGTGTTTTTCACAATTTTGTTCCAAAACATATTTAGTAACGGTTGTCGAGATATAAGGTCTCCCGCTTTTAGAAATTTTAGAAATTTTCTTTCTTTCTTTCTTTCTTTCTTTTTTTTAATGAATCTGGGTTTATCGAAATAAACCTAAATACATATTTGTACACTTCACAGAAAGCTTAAAAGTTAAAAGCTTGTGTTGTAAAGTGGAGTAAGCCGGGGATTAAACCCGCGCCCACTGGATTAACAGTCGAGCGCGTTACCAACCATAACTACTCTTTACCATACATACTCTTTCATAAGTGTAAATTATTTCTTGCTTAGAAAATCTCTACCTTTACTTCAGTTGACATCCTGTTCATTTTAGGATTAATCTTTATCAGATGTTGAGTTGGGTTGACGGGTGCCATCAAAATACACAAAAACTGTATTTTATTATTTTTTATAGAATAACACATAGAAATATTTCTACTTATCTAATTCCGCTGCATAATACTGGTAGAATCCAAGTCATGTATGTTTGTAACGATGGTCCTTTGGCAAATTTTGCAAGTTGTATGAATATGTATGTAAAAAAGCAGCGATGCGTTCATGTGTGGCTCAAAAATTTCGTTGACTTTTCACTTTTTGTGTCGCATGTTTGCAGAGCTTGGTAAAATCGAATAAGCACGTTGCGTTGTAAATAATGGAATTAATATCAGTTTTTTGTTTGAATGTATGGATTTTTTTTAAGTCACTGTGCCAAAAAATATTGGTTCACCAATACGTCTAGACGTAAAGTTTAATTAATGAAAATTGTAGGTAATATCGAATTGTACCTACTAATGAAATAGTGAATGAAAATAGTTTTGTAATATTTCTTTCGTGGAAATAATCAAGTACCATTGTATACAATGTAACACAAAATGAAAATTGAATTCTCATACATACTATATGGCAAGTACCTACATATACAATTCACGTAGCTATTGCAAATCGAACTATTTAAAGTACTCACCTTCTATATCTGTAAAGTACCTATATATGTAGGTAGACATGAAAGAGGAGTTTTGTGGCTTTCAGGGGTGGGTACCAACTAAAATAGTCGACAATATGAATCTGGTTTTACGACTTTAATGACGATATTGAAGAGACGGGGAAAAGACGGAGCCTTGTGATCTTTCTGTGTTTACTGGAGGAACTTTGTAGGGTGGAGTAGTAATAGTGGTTACACAAAAACATATCTTCAAAACCAAGTCTTCGTGAATTTTCACAGGTAGGTACCCACTAGTACATAATAATCATTTCACATTTTTGTTCGTTATTGTTTTTATATGTTGAGAAATATTATGACATAAACCTGACAAGTGATTATTAACAAGTTTTCACACATCTGTTTCATATCTTGAGTATTATTTGATTACACAGAATTTTCTAATATTTGTTGGGTACTTATAATTTTTAACTTTGTCGGATTTTCGGTCAGACGAGCGGATCGAACGAAACTAACGAAAATTTTAATTTGACGATGACAGTTATTTTATGTTCACGCTGGACTTTCAATAGTACAAATATTTTTTTTACATTCTCACCAGGTCATTCAGGTGTTTAATATAATGAGTTTTCACCTCTTCACCTGGGCATTCCGGAAGTTGTGTCAGCTGATGACCGATGATTAATGTATTGTCTTATGGATGCAATAGAGCTGTCAGGTTTCGGTCGGTCGGTCTGATTTGAAGTTTTATAAAAAAGGGTTGTTTACTTTTGAAAATGTAGCGTGATCAACAGGGGATACACACTCCCCCGTATATGGCCCCTTAAATTATTTACTTTCATAAGAATCGTAAGTGGTATTTGACAGCAACTGTCAGATAATTTGCGTGAAGGATGAAAGGATCTATTTTTTTCCGTTAACCCCTATTTTGATTACACAAATTCATACCCTTCCAAAACACCCATGTTTTTATGCACTACTTCATAAAAGTCAGGTGGACACTAAACCCTCTGAAATTATTAGCATGAAGCGTTTGATGATGAAGTATTTGTAATAATATGGTAATTAATTTTGTTAAGTATGAAGAAGGGGATGTATAGAAAGGTGTGTAATTAAGATCATACCCAAAACAAAATGCCCTTTTCCTCTTTCCTCTCTGTCTCAGTGTTCTCATCTGTTGACTGCAGAAAAACTAAGTAGCAGGATTGATGTGGAAAGAGCTTACTTTAACTGACGGGACAAAATCGTTTTGAGTGGCGCAGCTTTGTGGAGGATTTGGTTAACTTTAACTATGGTAACTATTGTAGCAGAATGCTTTTCAAAATCTTTAAGAGCATGCATACTGACATTTCAAAAATTTCTAAAAACGGGAGACCTTATATCTCGACAACCGTTACTAAATATGCTTTGGAACAAAATAGGGTAGATGAATTGAACCTTTATCTAGGGAATAACCGTAAAAGATTTTTTATATCTTGTATAGATTTCTCAAAAAAAAAAAAAAACAATTGTAAAAAACACCTCTTCTCTTTTTTCTGAAAGACGGATATTCGTTTCCCGAATGTCGCGGGGTAAAATTTTTCTTATGCATAAGAATCTAGGAAATAACCCTAAAAGTTTTTTGATAGACGCAATAATTAATCCCACTAAGGAATGACCGTAAAAGATTTTTGATTGAAACGAAATTAACCCAAAAAAATGGGATGAGGCTATTTTTAACATTTTATCGAGGGATTGTTCGTCCGATTTTGAACCATAAGTAATGCTCGTGACGTCATAGTTGGGTCGCGAGCCTTAAGTACCTACATTATTTAAATCAAAAGTAGACAATGTTGAATTTGATCTGTGGACATTGGAAGTGTGGTGGTATCTAGTTGAAGATATTCAACACGTGGCTGCATATCAAGTTGTAGGTATCTACAATCTACTATAATATTGCATTGATTATTGATATTTTTTTATTGAGGCTCGTAAGATTTCATATCGGTTCAGATTTTGTGTAGAGATAAATACGAAATCTGTAATGATTAATACTTACTGATGAGAAATGTGCCTGGTCGTCGCAGTTAAAGAAACGTCGTGGGAATGTAAGTGCAATATTAGATACTGGACTGTAATGAGGCGGGTGGACTGTCGAGGGTTTCACAAACAGAATACACTTTGTCCGGATGATTTCTCAATGGAACTGATATGACTCAAGAGGGTACTTAGTTATGTAGAGAATCTATTGTACTTCCTGGGATGTCCGGTAAGTTCGTGTTTAATCAATTTGTCTAAAATCAATTCGTCTTATGATCAATTCGTCTAATAATCAATTCGTCTAAAACCATTTTGTCTAAAACCAATTCGTCTAATGATCAATTTGTCTAAAATCAATTCGTATAAAATCAATTTGTCTAATGATCAATTCGTTTAATGATCAATTCGTCCAAAATCAATTTGTCTAACGATTGATTTTAGACGAATTTGCCGTAAACTTACTTCCTGAATGAGTATAACCGCCAGTCGGATAAATTGAGAAGAGGCATTGAAGAAATGGTCAATTTCCGTTGTAGAACACATGTTTGAGATTGTGCAATTTGTTACAAGTGAATAGAACAAAGAATGAGTAGTACAACATTTAGATTATACGATTTATTTTTGTTCTTGCGGTAAGAGAAAAGGTTACAATCCAGTGTCTTCTCTTTATACAATTTATTATGAATTTAAATGATTGAAGTATAGAGCATAGAACATGTTATAATACGTTGAAATACAATTTATTAAAACGTGCGAGTGTTGTAATTTTTTTTTTGATTTCGCAATCGGAGATTCGGGTCGTAGAAACCGAGCTTATTGAATGAATGAATGAATGAAATTTATTTTTCCAGATATACAACATACAACATACAAAAACAATTAACCCTGATATACGCATATATAAACATAAATAATTCAAAATATGCCGTGTGGCACCGGTCGCTCAACTATCTGGAAATATTTAGGCAGTAGCCTCACTAGACCGGAGTCTGTTCTGAGACAGTAATTTGTGACGGAAGTATAATGCTGCAACAGTAATCGTTAAAATCTATTTCACTGGAACAACACTGGACCAATCAAAACACGCCAAAAATAAACATTAAGAACAATGGCAACAATAATAATAAATAAGTGTAATTTAAGTATATAAAATAGTGGAGAAATGTGAATTGTATAAAAATAAAAACAAAAAATAAAAATAAAAAAATAATAAAAAAATAATAATAGATAGAAGAATATATCGATGATAGTCACCGAAATAGAATGATAATGATTATCCGCTGACATTATCATGGTATAGTTGTATCGCGAGCTTAACGGCCTTTTTTGTAGTGTTCGTGAAGAGACGGGCATACCTTCCTAACGCATCTGTGTGCATTCTTGTTCATTGTGCGCTCACTAATACTACTATAACTCCGTGTACGGACTTGAGTGTAGTTAGTAGTTACACTGCCTCACACTACAAAAAAGGCCGTCATACTCGCGAGACATCTATACCATTAATCAGCTTATGGAGTGCTGACAGATCCGCTACAATAATTCTCCTGTCGCTTTTTTTTTCTAAATAGAATTAGGATACGGGTTCCTCATAAATTTTCAAACACAATCCGTGACCAAGGAGGCAGTAAGTTCGCCGAAACGTGGGATCATCCGATCACATCACACGATCAACCCGAAAAACAAATTTACGTATGGATCATCGTGAAAACCTGCAACTACTTACTATATATTCTAAAGAATCGTTTCTGCACACGTTCAATAGCGTCCCTATGCACCGCGTACCTTCATGTAGAGAGCCGTTAAAACGAACTATCTTGGCTAACAGATGGATAAACGCGTTTCGGGTCGTACTGTCGATAATGTTAATGTATATTTAAAACCATCCAAATGTGTCGCTGTGAAGCACGGGGTAACTCAGCTAGTATAATATAAAAGCTAAAGCAAGTATACCTTTGTGAAAAACATCTTGACAAAATAGTCGTTAATAAAATCGCTCAATTGATGCGATAAATTATTAGGTATATAATTAATTATTCTCACAAATAAATTGATTGGTAGGAATTGAGGCTAAATTCCGAAAAAAAAATTGATGTTATCATCAAATAATAATTTTACGAAATAATAGTACTTATTTAATTTTTTACATCAAAAGGTCCCAATTATTTAAGAATGGGAGTATTGAAAAGGAACATAATTCGTTTTAGAAAGTGTGTGTATGTATTACCCAATGCGGTTACATTTGCCTTTAGTGTTTTAAAAGGACCCCGAAGCAGCTGAAATTGTGATTTATATTAACGATATTATCTGAGGAAAATCTTGTTTATTAAGTGAATTTTCAGGTAAATTTATAAAGTTCGTTAGGGAGTAATTAAAATTTTTGATCGTCTCATAAAACGAATTAATTGCTCAACTTTCCTGTGTGGGGGCCGTGAAGGCAAATCAGAAGTTCATACCACCACTTGTGCTATTAGTATTAGAATTTCTAGAGGCTTCCCAACGATAATGAGCTCACTTTCCTAATGCGAGATATTTAATTTTGCATCTTCATCGGAAATAAAGGGAAGTTTTTTAAGCAATCACCATAAAGCATCGAACATTTACCATTATTCATCTTCAGTACGAAATGTAATGAACATTTAAACGTTTAACTCTGAATATCATGGGCTATATTCTTATATTCTATATATTCTCTGATATCGATTCTTATACTATTATAACGCGAGCTTATATAGCTTTTGAGTTCGTGAAATAAAGCGTCAATAAAATGGAAGAAAAATACATAGTAGACATAGATATTGCATTTAGGTACTTAGCTATTTCTTCATGGTTGCAATGGACTAAAGTGTCAAATAGCATCTTATTTTATAACTACACGTATTTCGCCTTTTGCCCCGTAATCTTCCATGTGGGAACTCAGGAAATCAGGAATCTTTTCGACTTGTTCGAAAAAGTACGTATTTATCTAACACAAAACACAATCTAAGTACTTATGTACTTCCTTTAACCACACATTTCTTGAGGTTTACGTAAGTACCTGTTATACCTTCATATTTTTTTAAATCTTTGATTATTGAAGTACCTAATCAAACACATACTGACATAGATTCGCTCAAATTCTTTTGTTTCAATACAACGCTATGAAAACGTGTGTGAAGCCATTTCCGCCATTTCTTAAACACCATAAGTATTCTTTTGTTGATATTTGACGTTTACGATTTTCACAGTGTCAAAATATTTGATTATAATTAGCTATTTTAACGGTAAAATCCAATTGTTTCGCTTATCTAAGGCTGCATTATAATAAAAAAAACATTTTAAGATGCCTAAGTGTCAGTTTCCCGGCTGTGACTACACCAATAACTCTAAAAAGAGTAATTTATCTTTTCATATGTAAGTATTATGCATTTTGGTTGATATTGTCATTAATTTATATATCTTTAAACAAAAAACGCTTCAATCGATATTTACATATGTGTTTACGTTATTTTTACGCTTAAAATCACATTGTATATAACATAATTTCATCAAAATACATGTCTCATAGGCATGTTGATTTGATCATCGAATCATCGATATTCCAAGTGATATTCAAGGATTTTAGAAGTTATGATGTTTACTAATTTTTATTTTCTTTTATTTAAGTTAACTATTCACATATTTTGAATTTATTTGCTATATCAGTAAACCTTTTACTTGCATTAACAAGAACTTTTGTTTTATAATTCACAACAAATGCATACACACAGTGGTATTTTAATGTAGATCCGATTATTATATTATATTTACAGGTTTCCAAAGGATAATAATAATAATCATAATCCGCCACCCAGATCACGTGAATTGAAGTCATTGGACATTTTTTTGGGTTTTCTTAAAACTAAGGTTTATGCCAACAAGCCTACAGCCACTTATGCCTTGAAGGAGTTAATTGAGGGCTGTATATGCTAAATTCAGCCACATTTGTGCAAAGCGGTCATGGATAATTTCGAAAAAAAGAGTGCGTGTGCTGCAGCAAAAGCGTGGAGGCCATTTATCTGATATTATATTCCATTCATAACCCCATACTGTACACTTTATGAATCAAAAATAAATTTTCAATTATTCATTGTAAACCTGTGTTTTCTATCAAAATCAAATTTTACGTTTTCCGTGAGACACCCTATACAAATTTATTTATTTATATAATTTCTTTAAAGTAAATGCCAAATCCATGAATGATCTAATTAATCCTTTTTATTTTTTTTACCAATACAACACAACATGTTCATCAACATGTTAAAAAAATGGTATCGATGGTATTCAATATCGATGTTAATATTGAGCATTTACATCACATTAAATCATCCAGTAAAGACGAGAAGAAAAAGAAAAATGGAAACGACGTTCGAAAATAGTTCGAGGCTATGTTTTAAATGTATAAAAGTATAATTAGCTACTAAGGATCTGGGCTTCCATACACAAGCCCAAATACTAAATACTTTCCTGCACGCCTTGCACTAGGCTAGCCTGTATTGCAAAGTGTGGAATACATCGCCAGCGCCGGGGTTTGAACCTGGCACCTCCCGCTCGAGAGACTGCCGCCTCACTTTTGGAGTGTGTTGTTATAAAATCGTAAAATAAGTTGAGTAGATTCGTTTTGTTGCATGCTCTTTTTGGAACTCAATATACTCGTAAAATAATATTTTGAGTAATAAAAATATACGTTGTCTATACTGATATTCGAAACATATAAACGTATAAATGTTACGTTCATATTTTCTGTATCAGTATAATTTGTTTGTAGATCTTATTATTATTATTTATACATAGGTAATTTTTTTAAATGTTTATTTTCAGAATAAAATATTACACAATATAATATAACAACAAATACATATAAAACAAAATTATTATTGTATCGCGCCCGGCGAAGCTGCGTAGTGCATGCTTGTGTCCAGGTAAATAATAATAATAATAATAATATAATAATAATTTTATTTCATTAAGTGTACACTTTAAGGATATAAATATTTCATGTGGCAAAAATAATCCACCAAAATTTAGCTATAAAATATAAATTAATAAATTCGAGAAATATAATTCCATACTATAAATACAACCCGGAATCGGTTTTAGAAGATCAAAATTATAGGCTCTATTATGATAAAACAATTATAACAGATAGAACAATACATCATAATAGACCCGATGTAGTTTTACATAACAAACAAACTAAAATTACTTATTTAATTGACATCGCTGTACCAAATACATTTAATATTCAAACAACCGTCGCAGAAAAAATTCGTAAATATACAGAATTAGCAGGTGAAATAAAAAATATTTGGCATTCTAGGTCGGTATATATAATCCCATTAGTATTATCAGCTACAGGTATAATACCAAAATCGCTAATAAACAATTTAAAAAAATTAGATTTACCGGAAAATTTATACATAAAAATGCAAAAATCGGTCATTATTAATACTTGCAATATTGTAAGACGATTCCTAAATACTGATATTTCAGGCACAATGCTTGTATTTTAGGCCCCGCGCATCTGAGCCTAATCCTGTGATATCCGTGATATCTGGATAGGTGAATTTTTCCCAGTATTAGGCTGATGAGTTTATATGTGAATCATGAATGATAATATGTAGACTCTTCTGGCTGATAATACTGAGAAGTGTGTTGGCAAAGTCATGCCTCCGCGTAAATAAATATTTCACTTGTCAAATGTATCTGTTACGGCTATTTCTTATGTTAACATTATTACACATGTCATAAAATACCAATTAGGTAGTGGGTAGGTTAACTAAAAATAGTAATTGGTAGAATTTCATTTAAACTTTACAATAAAATTAATTTTCAATATAACTGTTGATACAAAGCGCAATCTCCCTGGGAGCATTTAACATCCCTCGGTAGGAGAATGTATCAAATAACGGCTTTCGTTAATTAATACCGGGAACTGCTGTTGTGAATTCATTTCAAAATACCTACGATTAAGGTCTTGGTACCAAGAATGATGTCACAGTCATTTCCCACGGCATTAAGGTTAAAAAGCGCGTGAACAATC
This sequence comes from Ceraclea dissimilis, assembly GCA_963576895.1. Classification (NCBI taxonomy): domain Eukaryota; kingdom Metazoa; phylum Arthropoda; class Insecta; order Trichoptera; family Leptoceridae; genus Ceraclea; species Ceraclea dissimilis. The sequence goes on from OY756360.1 coordinate 7,843,436, forward strand.
GCATGATAAAATGGTAAAAATAGCTTTTTCTCTATTTTATGGGGTTAATTTTGCGTCGATCAAAAAACTTTTACGGTTATTCCCTAGATTTTCATGCATATTATCAATACAAAAAAAAATTCTCCGCGACTTTCGGGAAACGAGTTTCTGTCTTTCGGAAAAAAAGATCAGAGGTATTTTTCATTTTTTTTTTGAGAAATCTATACAAGGATATTTTTTTTAAGGTTATTTCCTAGATAAATGTTTAATGCATCCATCCTGTTTTGTTCCAATGCATATTTAGTAACGGTTGTCGAGATATAAGGTCTCCCGTTTTTAGAAATTTTTGAAATGTCGGTATGCATACTCTTAAATTGAGTTTTCCTATTATTGGCACTTTAATGATATATGCCTGAATGAGTTCTTTAATAATAATTTGTCATGGTATAACCGTGTATAAATAAATAAATTTATCAAAAAATATTATTAATCAATGATAAGAACCCGTGTTACATTCTCACAGCAACAAATATTTTTTCTAAACTTGTAGATAATATTTGTAATTCATCGTATTCCACTTTCCGCTGGGAACTTTCAGGATTAGTTTATTTAGATAACGGATACATTTCCCATCTTCGCATAGACACTCTTTGATTTCTTGTACTCAAAAAGTATCTTTGTTTGAGTATCTGGGCGACATTATCGGTCAGTCAGTCTCATGGGCCGCGTTTCCTTACACCTCTTCTTTCATCCAGTTTTTATTCATTCAATCTTCTTTTTCTTCCTCTTGTATTAGGTCGGGTGACCTGTTTGTGACGGCGGGCTGTCCTGGGATGAGGAGGTACAGCTGTCCTTCCATCTCTTGGATGGCCTTCTGGGTAATCTTCTTCTAGTGGGGTTTTCCGTTTTGACTTCTAAGCAAGTCTGGTGTCATTCATTCAATCAACATGCCAAGACCAAGCTTATTTTCTTTTATTCTAGTTATCACACCCTTCTTATAGTCACTCTCTTCAGTAATTTAGCGTCATTTCTTATCTGATCTCTTAATGTTTTTTTTTTCACACATTAATAAATGTAAATACATAATGTTGGAACCCACTGTTTAAATAAATGTTCACATTGTTAGAATAATTGCGAAGTGGTGGTAATAGAATGAAATTATAGAGAAAGTGTTGAGAACGGTGGAGGGGGGTTATTTTAATTACATTATTCAATGCATTTCTCGAATACTTTTGGTCATTATTATTTCCCGAGTATATGTATCTCCCAGAAGCCACCGTAATGTTCCACTGTTATCATAAATTAAAAGGGTTTCTCATCTCATAAAAAGTTTTCCTTTGAAGTGTTTGAGGGAATTTGGTAAGCCTCTTTTCCGTAGATCGTATAATTCGGGATTGCGGCGGTGTTTTTGCAGAAGAATCCATACAGTCTACCTTTACGGACTTATAAAAATAATCACATGTTAATTTTTTGTAAAAGTTTCATTAGCATCTGACTGATTCTTTGGTCTGTGGATCGAACATGAAGTTCTAGTAGTATCCCATGGATTAATTAATGTTACTTTCACTGTAGGAAATGTTTTTTTAAATGAATGTTTTATTTTATTAGTAGGAAGGTTATTAGTAAAGTCAACGTGATATTATCAAGATAGGGAATATATATTTACTTGAAGCTGGCAGGTCTTGAAAGTTATTTATTAGTCTTGTATTATTTCCTTATCTTAGTGAAAACAATTTTCGAAATTCCATTGCGAGGACCATTATTTAGACTGGTAGTAGGGAGGTGTACGTTGTAGGTATAAGTAAAACAAAAGGTGAAAACTTTGGGAGGATTTCAAATTCTATAATTTGCATCGACGGGAATGTATAGTGGGTAGGCACCTACTAATTTACTTAAAGTAAACGAAAATAGAATAAAATGATAAGCATAGACATGGGTATACTGAAAACAGGGAATTGATAGTGATTAAGCGACTTTAGAATGATTTTATTTTATTTTATTTTATTACAGGTATAAGTGCAAAACAACTATAAACAAACAACTATAGATATAAGTAATTGAAGATTAGTTCATTCATAATTAAGCTGTCACCCACAAGCATGTACCACAGTTAAATTAAAACATATAAGTTCATTCCGCTCGTCTCACACACCCATACTCAATCTCGCTCACACACTCACCCATCGCACACGCCAGCGGCGAAGAGTGGATTTCTGCAGAAGGGAAGCCGGGACTAACATTTCTTATTGGATTACGTCAGATTAGGCACTGTTATACCCATCATTTTATCCAAAAAGTAACTCGATGGGAATCGTGTTCTTAGGCAGCTTCGCGTCTGGCACACGCACACATCATTGTTTTTATTTAATACTAACTGTATTTCCCGTGCTTCGCAACGGCAAAATTTGTGTACGGATGGTGAAGTAGATCGGTAGTGGAACCCAAAACCAGTGGAACTATCATCAGTCAAAGTACTGCAGAGTACAGAGCCACTAAAACTAATTTATCGGATGTAGCATGGAATATATTTGTTTTACCTAGTAAAGTTATTTTTTATGAATATATGATTCTACTCAATTTATATTTCACAAAAAGATAGCAAGAAAAAGATAAAAAAGTGTTAGGTGTCGCGTGGGATCGAACCAACACCCCCAGAACACTTACCTTCTTGTTAGGCAAACGCGGTAGCCACTGGGTCACGCGAGTATAAACAAAATACGATGCGAGACTGTGCGGGCGAAATAATATTGCGACAAAACTATTTTATAATTATTATAATGTACTTATAGTCACATTTTTTTAGTTAGACAGCAGTATTTGTAGAGCAAAAACATTGTATAAAAATAATCCTTAAAGATGCAATAAATTCTAGATTATGTAACGACACAAACAATTTTAAAAACCATGTTCATCGGACTACTTTAAATTACTTTTTACTCCGCGTTATAATACTTTCTTAGTACCTTGGGAAAACTGATAATTTTACCAAACCATGACACAAATCACATATTTTTTGTAGCCTATGTTGTAGCCGAGAATCCATTTGTAAGTTTATTTAATAGATGGATGTCTAAAATCGTCTGGTATTAAAGTTTACTCTGGACGCGAATCGTCATTTTTTTCAGATTCTTTCCCGGGTCATTTATAATTCATAGATGGCGGTAGTGATGTTTTATAAAATCAGAAATGAAATAAAAAATCATTATAAATCAATAATTCCCTTTGTTGCACATATTTTTATCTAAAATATCAATACAATCTCGTGCAGAGTCAGTGGCGTATACGAATATCTACTTTTTGTATTGTACGTATATAATTAAAACAAAATTAAATTAGGTGCAATGCGAAATGTTTTTTGTAAACAGTATATATACAGGTTTCAAAATAACGTTCTGATGTGATTGTGACGGCGTTTTGTCAAATACTCAACGCTGCTGAAAATCCACAATTATTAAGGAGATTTATTATTTATAATATGTACTCGTATCTACACACTTGCAAAAGGACGAGCTTAATATTCTGATTATATTTGCCAGAAAATCCAGGTAATATTGTATTTGAGGTTTTTGTGAGTATTATCTGTATGGCATAAATTTTGTAGAAATGGTAATCCACGAAAATTAAAATCTTTTGTGGTTGAGTTTTGGATATAAATAAAACGTACCTACAAAAAAATATTGAGAATTAATCGGGTGTGAAATCTTATGGATGAAATTCATCAGAGTGAAAGATTCCTTGTATGTTCAAAGAATATTATGCCTCTACCACATGCTCGCCGACGCTCGTGTGAATGAGTAAAAAGACCTACGGACGGGGTGATTGTCTTGGATTGTATACGTAATCGACGGTTAACGTCTTTTTACTCATTCACACAAAAAACGTGGAGGGTCGGCGAGCATGTGGATGAAGCATTAGCTGTACCTAACTCCTAGATACTATAAAACAGTGGTCCTTAACCCCCGATCCACGGACCACTACCGGTCCGTGATTCAAATGGTAAGGAACATTAAATTGTTTCCATTTTGTTTTCTCCTACTACCACCAGATAAAACCGTCTCGTTGCAAACAAATAAGCTCAGGGTTCTCATTAAATAATTTTATATTCATTTTTGGGGTAACTCTTATATGTTTTGAAGGCATGTTTAAATACAGACAATAATAGTTGGAGGTGTTATGTTTGTATGATTTTATCATATTGTTTGTCGGTGATTGTAAATACTATTATTATATTGTTGTATTGCATTTACGGGAGTAACCCCCGTTTTCACCAACTTTTACCTAAGAAGGAGACCCCTAAGAAATTTCCATACAAAAACAGAGATAATATTCTATTTATTGACACGCAGGCCTACCAACCACACCCTCATTCCATACAAAATGCAACACGCAACTCACCTATCCTGGGCAGAGATATTTGGGCACCTAACGTAGGTGAGTTGCGCGTTGCATTTTGTATGGAATTAGGGTGTGGTTGGTAGGCCTGCGTGTCAATAAATAGAATATTATCTCTGTTTTTGTATGGAAATTTCTTAGGGGTCTCCTTCTTAGGTAAAAGTTGGTGAAAACGGGGGTATGTCATCTAAAAAAATACAATTACATTTAAATCATTACCTCTCCTCCCTCCTCCATCAGTAGACCACGGTAAAATTATCAAACGCTGGCCGGTCCGAGGCGATGAAAAGGTTGGGGAGCACTACTATAGAATACCAATATTATATAGACGTTTTATATATGAAAAATTTAAATACTTGGTCTTATTGTCACAATGCTGGATTCGTCATGAAATTTCGCAATTTTAATTTATATTAAATTGCAATAATATATTTTAATAAACAGCTTGAAAACCAGGTGTACCTACCTATTAATAAAGTCGTCCTGTTGGTTTACACAAGACTATGTTTAAGAATAGGCATATTGATAATTCAAAAATGGCTAAAAACGGGAGACCTTAAATCTCGACAACCTTACTAAATTAAAATGGCAGTGGGCTGGGCATATGGCTCGACAAGAGGATACTAGGTGGGCACCCAGAATCCTACAGTGGAGGCCCTGGAACAAAAGGAGAAGCGTCGGAAGACCTCCCAAAAGGTGGTCTGATGACCTAGTCCAACAAGCCGGAGGAACCTGGATGCGGAGGGGGAGAAACAGAGATGAGTGGAAGAAAATGGAAGAGGCCTACGTCCAGCAGTGGAGGGAGGAAGGCTGAGGAAGAAGAAGAAGAAGAACCTTACTAAATATGCTTTGGAAAAAAATAGAGAATAGATACATTGAACCTTTATCTAGGTAATGACTCTAAAAGATTGTTTATATCTTGTACAGATTTCTCAAAAGAAAATTGAGAAAAACACCTCTGCTCTTCTTTCCGAAAGATAGTTACTCCTTTCCCGAAAGTCACGGTTTTCTTTTGTATTGATAATATGCATAACTCGTATAATCTAGGGAATGACCGTAAAAGTTTTTCGATTGAAACGGAAAAACGCAATTTTTTACCATTTTATTATGCGATTTTGAACCTTAATGTCGCAGGTAATCACCGTGACGTCATAGTTGGGTCGCAAGCTTAAATTGATAAAATATCACATCGATGAAATTATCAACATCAGAAGGAATAAGCAATGTAGCGAAATACTGTTTAAAATGTGCGAATTTTTTGGATACCTTAGGAGATTAGTTGCCTACCATCAGTTTTTAAGGGCATGGCACCAGGAATGACGTCACAGTCTTTTCCCACGGCATTAAGGTTCAAAATTGCGTGACAATCGCATGATAAAATGGTAAAAATAGCGTTTTTTCCCATTTTTTGGGGTTAATTTTGCGTCTATCAAAAAACTTTTACGGTTATTCCCCAGATTTTAATGCATATTATCAGTACAAGAAAAAAAAAATTACTCCGTGACTTTCGGGAAACGAGTTTCCGTCTTTCGGAAAAAAGGTCAGAGGTGTTTTTAAATATTTATTTTGCGAAATCTATACAAGATATAAAAAATCTATTACGGTTATTCCCTAGATAAAGGTTCAATGCATCTACCCTATTTTGTTCCAAAGCATATTTAGTAACGGTTGTCGAGATATAGGTCTCCCGTTTTTAGAAATTTTTGAAATGTCGGTATGCACACTCTTAAAAAGGAATTTATCGCGGAGCATCAGACCCGACGCGACGGTGTGTACATAAAGTAAACATAGTATTGAACAAAATCGATAACACGTAGCTATCAGATAAGATTGGGTTTCAATCAAATTATTTTGTTTACACGGCTTTGGAAGCGGCCCCGTTCAACGCTGAGAAATTTTTCGCTTCTATAAACTTCCAGGGATGGATGAATATTTGAGGTGAAAACCATTGAGAAAACAAATAAATTAAATTATAATTTCATTCCAGTTCCTGTTTCTATGTGATTATCTATTGACATTACAAATAATGTTGTTTGGAATCTTTCATCAAATGTATTATTGTGAAATTCTCTTCCAATAAAATTATTACAATTTAGGTATTCGAATCAAACTAAGCAAGAAGAACGAACCCTTTTTGGTTTGGTTTTAGTACAAACTGGAAGAAGCATCGAAAAATACATGTGTTCTGAGATGCTGAGAACTGAAAGCGGGTTAATTTTTATTGGTACCTACTTAATAAATCCGATTAAAATCTTCACAAAGTTTGGTGTGCCTTAATGACGAAAGATTATATAATTTCAAAATGTCAATAAGTAAAGTGATCACCTAAACCAACCGACGGCTGGTCGTACGTTCAGCATGCCCATCTTACCCTGTATATTCGTTGAGAGGTTAAACAAATAATAATTTTCATTACATGGAAAACGTAATACTAATATTTATGTAAAAAATTTGTTGGTTTCTCGTGTTTGTTGCTTTTTCCAGTGTAAACATTAAATCTACATATTTCTTAGTGTTTCGCAAAAAAAAATAAAAACTTTGCGAGAAGTTTAAGGGACGAGGGAAATTTGATATTTCATCCCTTTCAGAAGAATGTTGACGACTTTCGCTCTCCAAGGCAACGAAGTAATTGAGTTTAATAAAAGTTTTAATAGAATTTGCATTAATGTAAAAATATTATCTGTGAAACTCGGCGAGGCTCGCGAGACTATTAGAGGCATTCAGAAACACGAGACCTCGTACTTCGAGCAATGGGAAAACTTTTAAAAAACATATATAATCATATTTTATATCAGGTTCTTTCCCCTTTTTCGAGACGATTTCACAGAGGTCACTCATATATATTATTGTATTCTCTCCTAGCCAATCTTGAAGTAAGTACCTATTACTTTATAATGTTTAAGTTGATATAGGCGTGATGTTGGCCATACGATAAATAAATATGTTTAAGTATTAAATTATGGGATACTAGTGGGTACCTACCCGTGAATTCACGGAGGTTGGTTTAATATGTTTTTGTGTAACCACTATTACAACTCCACCCTTCAAAATTCTTCGAGAGAACACAGGAAAATCACAAGGCTCCGTCTTTTCCCCGTCTTTCCAATATCGTCAAGAAAGTCGTAGAACCAGATTCACATCGTCGACTTTCTTAGTTGGTACCCACCCGTGAAAGCAACAAGACTCCTCTTTACCTGTGTCATTCCCATACTCATACTGCCACTCTACCACGGTCTTTAAAGTTAATCGAAGGAACACATCAGGGAAATCACAAGGCTCAGTCTTTTCCCATGCCCCTGCTATTGCTGTTGATAATGCTGCCCTGACAATGTTCTGATATCATTGTAATAGGAACAATGTATCGTAAAGAGCAAGGGGGTTCCTGAGCATGGGTAACCCTGTGTGTCTTGCATTATTGGAACATGCCGAATATAGGACCATGCGAAACTTTTCGTAGCCAACATCTTCTTACAGTTGGCGAACTGGAATATAGTAGGTATATGGATTACTTTGAATCCCCTAATTCGTTGTCGTGAATCGTTATGTCCCTTCACATTCACTATATAGGATGTATTTGATACATCTCCACTCCATGTGCTGTGCACTTCGCACAGTATTGGAGATCGGTCTGATAGTCTTCTGGTTTGGGCACGTTGAAAAAATAAACACTAAAAATAATCGAAGGTAACATTACCGTCTTTTCGGTAAGAGGTGTGGAGAATTGGTCGCTATTTGGTGTGAAAAAATATAGGGTCTTACCTACTTTCCATACTAATTTTACATACGTACCTATTATACCTACAGTAATTATGATTTGAATGACTCTATCAATAATTAATATAATAGGTAGGTAGGTATGTATGTAGTACTTTATTGTTTCAAAATCATACGAACCAACTGATAGTACCTATTCAAAACTGTTTTCATTCCATTTGGCTATACGTACCTACTATATATAGTATGTAGGTATGATTCGAAAAACTCGATCGATGCATTCTGTATCAAGTAGGTATGTACCTACCTATAAGTTACTGTATTCACCAAGTACCTTCTTCTCAGTCGGTCCCTCGGTTACGAGGATCGTGACCCCCATGCTCACGGATGAGTCTGTCTTGCCCATCCTTCTCGGTCCTGCGCCATCCTTGTGGATTCGTACAAATTGGCCCCCGTGATCCTTTTGACCACATCTGTCCACCTCATCTGTAGTCAGCCGTCCCAAGCAAGATTTGGCGCTCCAGGCTGTCTGGACCCGCTCTCACAATATGGCCAAAGAAACGGAGCGTGCGCTGCTCACACACTGTGGACAGGCGAGTGGAGACACCGAGCTCTCTCAGGATTGATTCGTTGGTTCTGTGCTCAGACCAATGCACACGGAGCAAACGTCTCCAGCACCACATCTCGAATGCGTCAATCCTGTCACGTTCTCGAGCTCTTAGAGTCCATGTCTCTGAGGCGTAGAGGAAGACGCTGAACACCAGCGAACGGACCAGCCTCATCTTGGTAACCCTAGTAATGTCGTGGCTTTTCCAGATCTTGTCGAGACGACTCATTGCGCTCTTTGCCAGTAGGATGCGGCGGTTCACCTCTTGGTCGCTCGTGCCTCCGACATTGATAAGGGAGCCCAAATAAACAAAGTCATTGACAAGGTCAATGCTTGCAGGCCGCTGAACAGCATCCTCCAGCACTCCCCCTCGATCGATAATCATGATCTTCGTTTTGGTCCTGTTTATTGCTAGCCCGACTTTTTTGCTCTCCACTTCTACACGACAAAGCAATTCGTTGAGTTCCTCCATACTTGAACCAATCAGTGTGGTATCGTCGGCAAATCTTAAGTTATTAATCTTTTCTCCTCCGATGGGGATTCCACCATTCCACCCATCAAGAGCCCTACGCATAATGCACTCACCATATATATTAAAAAGTTTGGGTGATAAGATGCAACCCTGCCGGACACCTCTTTCTGGGTGGAAGGGTTCGGACACGGCATCATCAATTCGGACGCGTGACTTGCCTTCGATATATAGGTTCTGAATCAGGAATAGTAGATGGTCAGGAACGCCCATTTCGCTCAGTGCTTGGAAGAGTTTTTCCCATCCCACGCAGTCAAAAGCTTTTGAATAGTCAATGAAGCACAATGCTGCCGGTGAGTTAAATTCACGGCATTTCTCGATGATTTGACGTATATTCAAAATTTGTTCTCTTGTGCCTCTGCCTGAAACGAATCCCGCCTGCTCTTTGGCAATTTGCCAGTCAACGTAGGCTGCCAGTCGCTTATTTATGATGTCCAATAGGACCTTGCTGGCATGAGATAGCAGGGATATTGTGCGAAAGTTGTCGCATTTGCGTGTTGAGCCCTTTTTGTGCAATGGGAGGACTAAGGACTCCGCCCAGTCATCTGGCCATTGTCCCGTCCTCCATACTTTCTGGCATATTGAATGCAATGCTTTAATACCTACATCCCCTAGGTGTTTAATCATCTCAGCGGAGATACCATCGCCTCCGACTGCCTTATTTTTTAAACGATCTACAGCGTGTCTCACTTCGGCAAGCAGGATGTCAGGTTCTCTGACTGCGGGTTCATCCATTCTGTGCACTGTGTCGTCGTCGGTATTGCTAGGAGTGTCCTTGTACAGATTTTCGCAGTATTGCCGCCATCTATTAACTACTTCTGTCTGGTCTGAGATTAGAGACCCATTCTCGTCCTCAACAAGCCATGTTTTAGGTTTAAAGTCTCTTGTTAGTATTTTAACATATTTAAATAGGTCTTTGGTCATGGCTTTGTCTGCGAAGCTCTCTATTTCGCGGCATAGTGATTCGATGTAGGCATTCTTGTCATTTCTACAGGCTTTCTTTACCTCTTTGTGCAGCGCTCTGTATTCTGTGCGACTCTCTGGGTTGTTGAGACCAGACTGCTTTACGTTTCTGCGTCTTGCTATTAAGGACCAGGTGTCGTTGGTGATCCATTCCTTCCGGTGCTCCGACGTTCTTTGTCCTCCCTGTTGCGCTTCTTCAGCTGCGTTCAAGGCAACCTTTTTCAACTTTTCCCAAGAAGCATTGGAGGTTTCAAATGGATCGACCGTCATGTTTGTGATTTTTGGAGCCAGAAGGTCCTCAAAACGCTTGAGCGCATTAGTATCCAATTCTAATTTTCTATTATTGTGTTTTTTGATGCATTTTATATGTAGTCCAATATCTGCAGCGAGGAGCTGATGGTCGCTGCCGCAGTCCGCACTCGGATATGTTCTGGTGTTGGTGACGCACGAACGCCATCTGGATTGTATTGTTATGTAGTCAATCTGGGTTCTGTATCTATTCCCTGGCGAATTCCATGTGTATAACCTGCGTGCGTGATGCTTGAACCATGTGTTCATTACCGTTAGATGGTTTTCAATGCAGAACTGCAGAAAACGTTCTCCCCTTTCATTACGGTTGCCCAAACCGTAAGCCCCAACTGTGGTTCCAAGGCTCACGTCATGAGTTGTGTTGCCCACTTTGGCATTCATGTCCCCCTGGAGGATTGTTATTTCTCTTTTAGGAATGGTCCTCATCTTGGTTTCCAGCTGACGATAGAATTCTTGGATGTCCTCCTCTGTAGACTGGGCTGTAGGCGCATATACTTGTATGATGTTAATTATGCAGGGTTTTGCATTGACTTTCAAGGAAATAATCCTATCGCTTACCGAGTCATAACCAATGATAGCTTTTTTCCACTTTTTTGGTATAACTATTGCCACACCGTTACGACTGCTCTCTGCGTTGCCAGAGAAAACCACCATGCTATTTGGTGTGAAGAAATGTCCACCACAACCACGCCAGTGTGTTTCCCCCAGCCCCAGCACACCTATGTTGAGTCTTGCCATCTCAGCCTCTACAATGTCCAGCTTCCCCTCTTGGAGTAAGCCTCGGACGTTCCAAGTCCCGCATCTGATGTTCTTGCGTAATTTCAGTTTATCGATAGTGTCCCCAGTAGTCCAATTTCCTCGGGGCGCCTGATGGTTCACGTCCCCGAGGCCGGTAGCCAATTTCACACCACGCGGCCCGGACCCAGCGCGGCGCCGGGCGTCAGCCGGATCGCCAGACAAACCGATATTGTTTGATGTTCCTTGCATGGTGGTTTTCTTGGCAATGTAGTGCAGTAGTTTGCCATTGCTTTCCGCACCGCAGTAGACATAGTTGTTGTGTGTCCTGAGTTGTTATGTTAGGGAAAGAGTACCGAGACACCGCTGCTGCCCAAGTGCCCCTCTGCGGCCCTCCTCCCCCCCCCAAGTTCTGGCATTTCGACCTGACATTCCCACCGTGGCGTACCACAGCAGCAACATCAGGAGCCCCCGCACCTCGACAAGGTACATCCAGAACACATCCCCCTCCAATCACTCCAAGTCCACCACTCCACCACCGATCCATCACCTAAGGGTCAGGGCACAGAAGGGCAATCATGAACGAGCAACAGTCGAAGGGAGCGCGGGGGTGTACCAATAATTCGAAATTTCAAAAAGTTTGAAATCACATTACTTAAACTTATTGTTCAACCAACACTTTTCGTCCGATGTAACGCGCTAGTGTAGAGAACATTTTGAAAATTTCATAGATTCGATCCATTAGTTTGCATAATAATCACGGTACTATTTATTTTCGTCGCGCGCTGCGCACAGACAGACAGACATAGGACAATTATTTAATCTATCTATCTATCTATCTATACCCTCACGCCACATCCCTTGCAGGGTAGGCAGAGAGGACAGAGCGCCAGACAGCCCTATCCTTACACACACTCCTAGCTTCCGTCACCTTCATGCAATTAGTCATACACGCTCTCCGATTCCTTTTACTCAAAACGCGTCCATCCTTGAGGATCTGGTCGACATGATCGGACCAGGTCAGTCTCGGACGGCCGCGCTTTCTCACCCCTCTTCGCTCATTCAGATATATCTTTTTTGTCATCCTGTCATCATTCATTCTCTCAATATGCCCAAACCATCTTAGTTTGTTTACTTTCATTCTTGTCACTACACCAGTCTTGCAGTCACTCATTTCCCTAATAACCTCATTCCTTATCTTATCTCTCAGCGTTTTCCCGCACATTCTTCTTAATGACCTCATTTCTACTGCATTCAACCCTGATTCATCCTTCTTCATCCACGTCCACGTCTCACTAGCATACATTAGGGTCGGCACCAAGACAGCATTGTGCACTAGCACTTTTGCTTTCATAGACACATTGCTACTACTAACAATCGGACCGAGCGCACCATTCGTCCTAGTACCGGCCAGCTTCCTTCTTTCAATGTCTCCATCACAGCGTCCATCTCTAGTAAACAAACTTCCCAGATATACATACTGATTATTTAAATTGATAAAAAATACGTTGTGTATAAAAAATATCTTTCACAGCAATTATTTCTGTATATTGAGAAATGTGTAGTGTAGATTAGTTCTATTTGTATCTAAGCTTCGCTGTACGAGTATATTACGTAAGCTCGAATAAAGACTATGAAGTAGTTTATTTCCAAATGGCTATTAAGGCGTAGGTATAGGTAGGTACTTATTTTTTTTTAAAGAATCTGAGTTTATCAAATAAACCCAAATAAACCTTTGTACACTTCACAGTAAGCTTGAAAAGCTTGAAGTGGAGTAAGTCGGCATCGGGGATCGAACCCGCACCCATTGGATTTACAGTCGAACGCATTACCTACCACCTCTTGAATGATGTCAATTTCAGAACCCTGTTTTATTTCTGTTTAATAAACATCCTGGATTAGGAAATTTGAAAATGTTTATAAATTTTGCCGCGGTAGGGCTAATTAGACGCCAAAAGAATACATCAACCCGTGACCCGATTCTCTATACATTTTACAAACCAGTAAAGATTCCTTCAACGAATTGTCTTCAATAGGTCAATTGACTTAAAATATTTCCTTCGATGCGGTTATTTTAGCATAGAAAACAGGAAAAGTCAAACTGAGCCATATTAGACGGTCAAGAATTAATGATGCGTTTCATAAATGTGGGATCCGTTATCTTGTTTCCAGTTATTGCTTTTATTTTTGGAGAAAAGTAGAACCATTGATATTCGAAATATCTGTCAACATGATACAAACAGAAAAAATATGTTGGGATTTTTTTATTACTGTTTTTAATGATGAATTCCGGATACTTTCTACACATACCTAATTTACTTAAGTATTTACATTTTCTTTAAAATCATTTACTTATTTAGCGCTATACTTTTCTTGAAAAAAAAAATATTTGCGTAAAATTTCCAAGGCTGGAGATAGCATCGTTGAAATAATGGATTTTCGATTCTCCATAATACAAAACGAAAAAGCACAACCAATACGCGACTTTACGATACCATTGGATTTTTATTTTTTGTGAAGATATCCGAAAAGGAGACAATACCTTTTAGGGGAATCTAAAAAAAGAGATAATTCTGAATTCCATTTTCTTTTTATATTATTTTCGATCATTGCCGTCGAGCTTTTTTTTTTAAAAATAGAATAAAGTTTTTGTCCTGAATCATCAGCACAATTTAGACACTCAGCAATGAAACAAAACAACATTAGTGTGAGGATTCTAAATATTTTTTGTCATTTTTTTGGATATTACATTTTGGCTATTTTGATATGCCTATCTTTTGGGTTTTTATTGAACAAACAGTATTAAAGTATGAAGTAAATATCTACATAGGTTTTAAGGCTCCCAAACCAACTATGGCGTCACAATCATTTCGTCAAGTCGAACAATCGCATGATAAAATGGTAAAAATAGCGTTTTTTCCATTTTTTGGGGTGAATTTCGCTTCAATCAAAAAACTTTTAGGGTTATTCCCTAAATTTTAGTGCATATTATCAATTCAATAAAATAAATTCTCCCCAACTTTCGGGAAACGAGTCTCTGTCTTTCTGAAAAAATATCAGAGGTGTTTTTAATTATTTTTTTTTGAGAAATATAAAAATCTATACAAGATATAAAAAATCTTTTACAGTTATTCCCTAGATAAAGGTTCAATGTATCTACTTAATTATTTTCCAAAGCATATTTTTAGTAACTGTTGTCGAGATCTAAGGTCTCCCGTTTTCAGAAATTTTTGAAATGTAAGCATGCATACTCTTACAAAAAAAAAATATTTCGATATACCTACGTAGAAAAAAAAAGATATACAGGTACATTTTAAATTAAAATATGTATAGTTTCATTCTGATAGAATTTCGTGTTAGGTTGAGCTTTGTATAGCCATGTCAGGTAGGTACCATACATACATACTTCCATACACTATGAGATTCCATTTAGCCCATTTCTCCATTGAATTGGTTGTTGAGGAAATTCAATCACAGGAGATGGCTTCAAAGATGATTTTGGTACGGGTTAAGGCCAGTAGATCTAAGATTCGTTAGTATGGAGACCCAACATTAAATCAGGTAGCCGTGAATTTTCGGTATGTTATGTAGGACAATAAATTAGTTGAGAATCCAAATTTGCACAATTTTCCTCCCTCCGCCCCCTTAACCATCTTGAAAAAACCTTAAAAAATCGCCACGTTTTATATATTATGCACTATAACTTAGTTATTTCGCGTTTTAGGTTAAAATAAGTTATTTTATAATTTCTACATCATACAATTTCCTACAACTTTCGTTTATAACATTTTGCACTAAAGTAAATACCAACGGAGCTTTAAAGCTTCAAAAATTGGACAAAATTCAGTATTTTTTCAATTTAGAGTTTTTAGCCAAAAACCATCACGATAACTCCGTCATGGTTAACTTCAGGCCAAAAATTCTTATAACATCTTATAGAGTATTTAATTTACTTCAAAACGCGTATATCAAAATTTATATTATGCTCAAAATAGCGGAGTGGGGACAGATTTAGAATAAACACGAAATAGTGATTTTTATGATTTTCCATACATTTTCGAATTTTTCATACTTTTCGAAAATGTATGGGAAAAAGTTGTCTTTTTTACGTTTTAGTTTAATTTTGTCCATTATTGATAAGTTTTATGAGGAATATTTTACCTTTTTGGAATCATCTGATATGACGGAAGTCTTTATGATAAATAAGATACAAAAATATAGTGAAATATTTTGGCTATAGGTCTTCGAAAGTTGGCAAAAATTCCAGAAAAATATTATTTTAGTAAACATCGTAATTTTTCTAATCAATATAACATTTTCTCTTAAAATATATTAAAACTAAGTATCCACATCTTTATTGAGTTCTGCTGAAGAAAATAAATTATTAAAAATATTCAGGTTTTTTCTCTGTGTTTCAAAAACTAGAAAATGGAGTAAATTTTAGGAAATTCGTTTATCACAGTGTATCATTCAGCCTAAACCCAAATTGAAATCATGTGATTATTAGACTAAAATACATTCAAATATCTATCATTAGAATATACACAGAGTGTCCTATGTCGCATGGTGGAAAAGATACAGGTTGTTATAAAAGCTCATTTCATTATTGTCGATGAATTGCACTGTCTTTTAATTTTCGTTCGACTGAGTAAAAACCTAAAGCAATTTTAATTATATTTTAAATCAGGCGGGTTACTTAAGGATATAGGTACTCAATTTAAAACATTTTAAGACATGGTTTTCTATTTGAAGGAATTATGACGATTGTTTGCGAATTAAATATTTATCAGAAAAAATATTTCAATTGTTAGAACATCTCTAATCTAAATATTTCACTATATATTTTGTATAATAATTATCAGAAAATTTTCCGTAATATTTGCTGATTCCAACAAGGTAAAATATGTGTCACTAATTGTAAGAACAATCGATATAATTAAGCGTATATTTAATTAAGTCAACTTTTCTTCATACATTTTCGAACGGTATGTGAAATCAGAAAATGTATAGGACATCATAAAAAACACTTTTTAGTGTTTTTCTAAATCTATCTCTTCGTCGTTGTTTTAAGCACAATATAGATAATTCTATACGCGTTTTGTAGAAAATTAAATTCTCTATAGGATGATAATAAAATTTTCTGGCTAAAATAAGCCATAACGAAGTTATTGTGATGTTTAGTGGCTAAAAACTCAAAATTGAAAAAAATACAGAATTTCGACCAATTTTGGGAGCTTGAAAGCTCCGTTGGTATTTACTTTAGAGCAAAATGTTATGAACAAAAGTTGTAGGAAATTTTATAATGCACAAATTAGAAAATAACTCATTTTGACCTAAAACGCGAAATAACTAAGTTGTAGTGCATAATATATAAAAAGTGGCAATTTTTTAAGGTTTTTTCAAGGTGGCGAAGGGGGCGGAGGGAGAAAAATTGTGCAAATTTGGATTCTTAACTACCCCATCGTTCTACATAACATGCCAAAAATTCAGGACTACCTGATTTAATGTTGGCAAAATTGCTTCATCGACTGCACTCGTTCATTGTTCTATAGTACGAGTATATGAAGGGTCCACTGCAATAATGATGAATGTCTTATCTGCATAGTTTTAAGATATTTGATTTTGAAAGATTCAAATGGTGAAGGAAGAGTTAAATTAAAATATATGATTTTTGTGTTTATTTTATTAGGTTACAAATTTATTTATATAATATTTTAGGTAGAAATTATAAAAATGATGTTCCACAATCTCTATGAAGGACATCATTATTGCTGTGAACGGGTGTGACATTCATCATAATGCTGACGCCACACGATCGTCGTGGATCGCGTCCGAGTGCTGTTCGTGAGTAAAAAGGTGTTGGATTTAATGTTTGTCTTAACGTGTACGTAGCCGACGGTTGACGTCTTTTTACTCATGAGCGCCGTGTGCTCGGAGCTCGGGCGAGCATGTGGTTGAAGCATTATAGTCGTGTTATGTCTCGGAGCAGTGAGCGATTAGTCCGAGAGCCCGCTGCTTAATTTATGAGGTATCTGTTTTTTGATCGAAATGTGGTATAAATGATAGCTTACCAAGCTTATCGCACTAGGGTTGCCTATCAAAATCTTGCCGCAAACCCCCCTGCCCCCCCCGAAAAGGTCCCTCTTTGCGGTTTTTCGCATTTTATAGGAATATGGTAAGAGATAGGAGAAAGTAGTCAATCACAAAAATAATCCTTGCTAAATTCTCTACAAAATAGTTAAATCTATTTTTTTCATAGGACTAGTAGTTTACCCGTAATGGCCGGTCAAAAAACAGGATATTTTTTTGAAAAAATTTTTTTTATTTGATGTTTTTTCTTTAACATTCTTCCACCCATTATCACTAACATATTATGGAAAAAAATATTTGGCCTGCGGCGCTATATCGCTGGTTATTTTATGAAAAACTAAATTTTAAGAATTTTCGTCACTGAGTTTTATTGCAATAACTCCGAAATTATTAGATGTATGAAAATAGGTTATAGCTCGTTTTGTAGCTAATACTATGGTAATTAATTCGTTCTTTGACTATTTTCCTGTAGCTCTTATCAATTTTCAACCAATTTAGTTTAAATACATTTTTTTAGTATTCTAAATGAATTTCGGTTTTGGACCGGCCATTGCGGGTAAACTGCTAGTTCTACGAAAAAAATTATTTGACATTTTTTGAAGAAAATTCAGCAAGGATTATTTTTGTCATTGACTACTTTCTCCTATCTCTTACCATATTCCTATAAAATGCGAAAAACCGCGAAGAGGGACCTTTTCGGGGGGGGCAGGGGGGGTTGCGGCAAGATTTTGATAGGCAACCCTAGTGCGATGTAATACCCTATTGGTAAGCTATCACTTATACCACATTTCGATTAAAAAACAGATACGTCATAAATTAAGCAGCGGGCTCTTGGACTAGATATTGTCGTTGTTACAATTTATTATAAAAAAAGTACTATGGAACGAGAGAAAAAGAATGGTGTTCTTAGTATGAATTTGATAAATTTTGGAATTTGGTATGTAGGTAGGTATATAGATATACGAGTATTATCAATAATACTGGTCAGTACATAATATATTTCCCTTATAACTATAAATTATTGTATATTACTAGAAGAAAACACAATTGTAAAGCCAATATGGCAGCATCACCCATATATCAGGTGCAGAGCCGGAATACAAGTAAGCAAAGAAGGCCAAGATACAGTATTACTATGTATACTACTTACATTATCTATGATATGTTATTTTCTCTTAAGGATGCATATAATTATGTAAAACTCATTATAAAGTAATTCTAAAAGTTGAAAGCTTTTCACATTTCTCGTGAACGTAAAGAAAATTAAAACACGTAGATTCAAAACGAATAATAAAATTGTCTAACGTAGCGTGAAGAAATATTTTAATCATAATCGCGTGACAGTGAAGTTTTAATTAAATAATTTGAGATTATTCGCCTTTGTTATACGTAGCTGCTGAAAAAAATTATATCTATGTTTATCGAACCTACCTGGCTATATAGTAATTATAAATTTAATTTTTATGGAAATAAGAGCCGTTAGCGAAATTTTTCGTGAATGCTTTATACTAATATATTCACATTTGAGAACATGGTTGGCGCGGTTGGTTGGAGCAGCATTCTCCCAAAGGTGAGGTGCCAGGTTTGAACTCAGGCACTGACGTACCTATTCCTCAGTTCGTGATACAGGCTTTTAGCGTATAGTGCAAAGTGTGCAGGAAAGTATTTGGGAATGTCTATGAAAATTGAATTTTTGTGGAAAAAATCGAGACTACGAGTAAAGCTTACTTGAAGTAATTCATTTTAGGTTCATATATTGTGATGTTTCTGTAATGGGAGATATTATGGCAATAGTGTTATTTTATATCTTGGCTAGTCTATTTGGAACGAGATCCACACACGGCGCAGTGTTTGCATTTCCATATATATTCTGTAATCCTTAGAATATATATTCATATTATGTACATACGTGTATTATTATGACTGTAGATATTTGATATCTCCGTACTATCCCATCCCATCTATTCAAATAAACTGCTATCGAGTATTACATATGCGAAGGAAGTAATGTTCTGGTTACGGTGAATGTTATTACACTGGAATGTTGAAACAACAAATGAAAAAAATATTCCCAATAAACTAATTGTTATATAATCAATATGACAATTATATCTATAAATCATTGCATGTGGCGTCAAGCTATGCAAATTATCCCACAAAGCAGTGGCTTATATAGGGGGGAGGGGAGCCCCCCCCCCGAAATGTTGAACATTTCTTTAAAAAACGTTGTTTTTAAACATGAAAGTTACTCAAGTTCATCACTTCACCCATTATTAAAAAAAAAATCGTCTGCGGCGCTATTCTTCTTTGTATTTTCTGCACACAATATTAATATCAACCTAAAAGAAGACCTTTTCCACATACATTCACGAAAAAAATTTGCCTGCTGCGCTATTATACTTTTTATACTGTACGCCTATCTTCAAATTTTTGTTGCCTCCACCCCCCCCCAAAGTCAAATATTAGATGCCCCCCCCCACAAAGTATTGTTGAAAATACCTATTTTGAAAAATATTATTTCATTCATTAGTTCATTCAGTTATCTGCCTAGTGCCAAATAGGATAAACGTTTGGAATTGGGTCGAGATGATTTTGATATTTTGACATGTTGTGAGAATGAATAATAAGATATATGGAGCTGAAAAAGTAGGAACAAAATACATAAATTACTTAGCATTTTCAACGCTCCTCGGAAGAACGTTGAGGGATCATTAAACATGCATTAAACCTCGCCATTCTGATGTTATCGCCATGATGGCTACAGCGTTTCCTTCACGTTTCGTGGTTTGACTCAGGCCCTATTTTTATCGCATCCAATTGACTTCTCTCCAACAACGTTTTATAATCTGTACTATGTCCATTTTGTATATTTATATGTGTTTGTTGTTTACTTTAAGTTTAAATAAATAAATAAATAAATATTTTTAAATCTTTGATTAGTCTTACATAATATATGTACATACAATCCGTTTTCTTTCAGAAGTCTCAGGGAGCAAACTGGGTTAACGTTGCTTGGATATGGTTACATTTTTTCGTTACTTACAAATTATATTTCAAAACTGTTGTTCACAAAATTGGCCAATATTTGGATTTTTAGAATAAACTGGCAACATTGTTTTTCAAACTTGCGACGACGGTTTAAACGGATTATCGGGTATTTTTTTTTCCAACTTGCAAAACCATCTTGCTTTTAAAATGATTTCTCTAGCGCTGCTCTATAATATTTTCAGCATCGTAGGTTACTTGTTCAATATACAATGTGAGAATATTGCGGACCATTGACAGCTCTTACGACAAGGTTCGACAATCAGAGGTACCAAGAATACAATCTTGAGCTCCACTTGCAGCTAACCTCCGGCTGCCAAGATATAGAAAATGCATTGCACTTATTGTCACGGAAACGGTGTGAATCAAAAAACAGTCTCATGTCATAAAAAAACAAGAATTAATTATAATAAATACAATCTTATGAAGAATATTGTTCGTGTCTTCACTTAAGAAATAAATGCAGCAACATTCTTTCATCCAAATAAGTGTAATTTGTATTCCAAAGCAAATGTAATATCATGCGATTGCAAGATTGCGAGATCTTCTTCCGAATTCAGTACAAGATCTTAGGAGGTAATATTCCATGCAATAATAATATCAGTGTACCTACTAAGAAGTATTATCTTATGTGTCCACTGCTCTCAACATGCATTATTATGAAGGTATATCTACTCGTAGTAAATATATAGAACAATGCCATCTAGGATACACGTAGAATAACTCCATCTCCAGAATTACTCTTCCTAAAGTAAATTTCCTCAAATAAAATTCCGACTTTCTTTGGGAACTAATAAATAAATAAGAAATATTAGAAGAAATTAGATTCACTCAGGCATGTTCTACTTGGTTTTCATCTTAATTCATAATTCGTATGAGGAATGTATCTTCTAGGAGTGATGGGAGCTGGGAGCCATGTCTCTCAGGGAATAATTATCACCTCTCCCCTGTTTAATAACAGAAAACACTCCACATGGTGTTTATTGACCTCGAAAAGGCCTACGACTGGGTTACAAGAGATCTTATCTGGTGGGCACTAAGACAACTAGATGTCCCAGAAACATACACATGTATCAGATGGAAGCGATTTTTTTTAATGAAACGGTCAATTCAAAAAATGAGAAAGATATGTTTTCTATTACAGAGCCCAGGTGTAATTATAATTTGGGCTCATACTCAGCCAAAAACTATAAGTAAATGATCTTCCTGTTGCATTCGTAGGTCGGGCGTGGAGCGGGCTCCAAAGGCCGCCTCTGTTTTATGAAATGAACTTGTAAGAGAGAAGACATTACATAAAATGTAATACAAGAAACCATTTCCAGCGATAAGACTCAGTTATTATATGCCATGAAAATAATGCGAGTAGTATCAATTTTTCGCGTATCTCTGAAACCACCTCCAGTACAGTTGAAAGATGCAATTTCCTTTACAAGACCCAGTGAATGTTTTCTGTATTATTATTATACCGTTCTACTTCACATCTGAAGTTATTATGGAAGGAAATAAGTTCACAATGTACAGTCTATTTAATTGGTTAGCTTTTATAAAATTATGATTGAATATCCCGAGGGAATGAGCTTCCCAAAAGCTTGGAAGATCATAAACATTATAATAAGAACTTTATTCCCGTGGTACGCATTTGAAGCGCTCTCTCCTTTTCCAAGGCTTACATTTAGTCCATAAATAATTTATATTTATTTTATTTACACAATCTAGTACGTGCTTAAAAGTACGATGGTAGGTACTAGGTAGTATATTTGATAATAATTTGTTTCTGTTTCCACCGGAAACGTTTCTCGAAATATATTTATTCCTAGCAACAAAACAAACATTTAATGTGATATTGGAATACGATTATGCATCGTTAGAGTTATTTTACTGACGTCATTAATGTTGTCTTCCACAAGAAAGACAAGTAATATTTATTCTATGGAGATCAAATATTTTTTTCAATTAACGTATCCTTGTTTCATTCTCCTGTAAGTTGTGAAGAAAACTACAACATTCGTATAATTATTGAAATGGAAAAAATACGCAGACTACGACAATCTCAGCAACAATGTATAGAAAGTTAATGTTAATCCAGTGGGCGCGGGTTCAATCCCCGACTTACTCCACTTCACAACACAAGCTTTTAAGCATTATGTGAAGTGTACAAAGATGTAATTGGATTTATTTCGATAAACACAAAGTCATTTTTTTAAATAAAAAATAAATAAAAAAGTAGCAGGCGCGAAGCTACCTAAGAACATGATTCTCATCGAGTTACCTTTTAGCAAAAGTGATAGGTATAATAGTGTCTAATCTGACGTAATCCCATAAGAAATGTCAGCCCCGGCTTCCCTTCTGCAGAAATCCACCCTTCGCCACTGGTAAGGAGGTATCTACTTCAAAAAGCACTCAAAATAAAAATTGGATCCAATTCATGAATTTCACATTCCACGTAATTCTATAGTAACTGTATAGGGGTTAAGTTACGTAACTAAATTTCCACACAATTGTACCAATGCCACGCCAGCTTTCATTATATGAGTGTCGAGTAGGCGCTTACTATAAAGGAGTACGATATAAAAATGTTTGGGAATCTGATTAACATTTTATACGAAGTATTCGCGATACTCAAATAACAATAATTTCCTAAATTATGCAAAGGATTCTTCTCTTATGTTCAATTTTTTTATTGTTTATCTATGTACTTTTATATACGAACTACAATTTTCTGCAATTAGAGTTTTCTGGAATTTTTGTACTAGGAAAATATACAATAAATTTGTTTTATGCACTCAAGACGTAGACTATTACGAGTAGGAAGCCGTCCAGTATATAATGATTATTAGACATTCCCATAATGAACGTTGGATATCATTAATAAAGTACGACGTAATGAAATAATGAATAACTCCTGGCCTGCCCAATGGTTCCTAGGCGGTGCACATGGGAGAACCTCGCGGATCGCACCCCCTTGGACGATGACGCGGTAGAGGTTGTTGCTTTCTGGGAGCGAAGGGGAATCTGATGAGTACTGACCGACAAGATAAGAAGAAGACGACGTAATATATACATAGCTATATGGTTAATCGTAAAAAATACATTAGGAATCGTAATTTATTTATTTATTTCATAAGTACAACACAGACACTGAATACACATAGAAATATAATGGACATGGAGTATTTAAGTATATAGTTCAAACAGCGACCAAATTAGTTTGTACAAGTTTAGTCAATATTATATCTTCAATAAGTAAGAAATTAAAAGCTAATCTACGATTAAATATAAAATTAAATAAGAAAGTCAAAAGGAGAGAATCGCTGTTATTTGTAGGTATGCTAAAATGGGAGGAATCTTCTACTTCTCCTTAGTAATTATTAATCCCACATGGTGGTGGATTCTGCTTTTCTTGTGTTTCGCCGCCACTTTGATTTATTTTGCACATCCTCTGGTAGAACACCACTCTCTCTCATGTCCTGCCTCACCACTTCCCTCCACCTGCGCTTGGGTCTTCCTCTGGATCTCCTACTGGGAACATTAAGCGTTTGTGCTCTGTTGACAACACACTCTGACATGCCTGTACCATCGCAGTCTGCTCTCCTGAATTTCGTCAGAGATGTCGCGTACATCTTGATTCCCACGGATATAGGAGTTTCGGATTCTGTCAAACCTTGTGAGGCCGCACATCCATCTCAACATCTTCATTTCAGCCGTCTGTACGCCCCGGACATAGGAGGACATATGGAGGAATAACCACACTTATTTAAATCAGATTTCTACACAATCCGTCGAATATTTATATAATATAAATATTAAAAAAGGAAGCGTAAAGAGAAATGCAAATCATGAGAGGGTTTATTGCGGGCTTCATGTGAAATTATGAAAAGTTAATAAGCAATAAAATTATGTTAGTCTGTTTAGTAAAAAATCAAGATTTTTAGAAGCTCATAGCACTATACCCGAGTACCCGTAATAATGCGAGTAATCTCTCAAATATAGTGCATGTAAAAGCTGTATACTAAGTTACTATAGTACTTATACATTGATGACTTGGTAAATAACACAAAGGGCTCAGAATTATCCATGCAACATGCCGCCCATGACAGTTTTTCACAATTTAAACAAACGAATGATTCAGTTTTCATGTTTAGAAGCAGGATTCGTCATGAGGCTTAAAAATTTAAAATTCAAATGTTTTCGTAACATTTAACTCTTCATTTGAAAGCTTTGAGTAATAATGTACGAGTGGTCCAGCGAGGATGAGAGAACATGGAAAAGCTCTTTCTAATAAGAGTTAATTCATTTCAAACATCACACTATTATTCAAATTTGTAATGTTTGGAATCGCTTTCTGCCATTACGTGAGATTTCAAAGGCTATTACATTTTTTGGAACTATGAAACTGAATAAAAATAATTACAAATTACAAATTACTATGGTATATTTATCTAACCTAAAATAGAATTTCGTTTTCATATTCCACGATAATATTCATTTCATATTCGTACTTATTATTTTCTTCGTGTGCTGCGAACAGACACACCTAACACAGACACATAGACATTAGACAATCATAAGTATGATAACTTTTAGAGAATCATGAATACAGGTTCGACAGTTAGAAACAGAATGAAAAGTCATGACCCAAACTTTACTGAATTTTGAAATAAAAAAAAGGCAACGTTATTCTGCGGTCAAGGTAGAATGGTAGGATTGAGTCCCATACATTACAATAATAAGCTAATGCTTCAACCACATGCTCGCCGACCCTCCACGTTTTTTGTGTGAATGAGTAAAAAGACTTTAACCGTCGATTTGGTATACAATCCAAGACAATCACCCCGTCCGCACGTCTTTTTACTCATTCACACGAGCGTCGGCGCGAGCATGTGGTAGAGGTATAATATTACAGATATGTGTAATATAGGTAAGCTATACCCTTTGTAATACATTTTATAATCAGATATAAGAGCCATACAAACAGTATTTAATAAAGACGAAAATAAAATCGTTGGAAACCGCAACAACCTCTAATATTATAAAATCCTGTGAATATTATTATTAATCTTGCCGTTAACTGCGGTTCCTACCAGTACTACCGTTAACCTTCATAAAATATGTCACGTTTTCAATTATAAATTTCAACACCTTTCTGCTCGCGAGCGTTCCCTCGAGTGAAAAAAATAATTCGATGCCGATTTATTTTTAAATATTATTTTACATAAAGACGACTGTCCTGATTATTGACTGACTGACATATCAATGCACAACCCAAATAGTTAATCCCAGGTTTTAATACGTTGACGATATGTTGAAAAATTGATTTTATGTATGACGAAATGTCAATCAGAGCCCTTTACACTCTGATTGGCATTGATCTGATAATGATATTGTTTACGATACTTTGTTTAATGGTATGCTGTGATGAAATGATATTGTAAAAATTGACGAGTCCAGGTGAACAATAAAAATAAAACAATAAAGTCTTTAGCAGCTTTAAATCCAAGTTACACTAAAAAGGGACTTTTGGAAATTTCATCCCTAAAAGAGTAAAAATAAGTTTAAAAGTTCTTAGTAAATCGCTAATACCTCGGTAATTACGCAAGAGATGGAGCCGAATCGCACATTTTTGAACAAAAATACGGCAATTTTTGTGTGGTACTGTTGTATGAATCAAACCTGAATCAAACATGCGAACCAGAATCTGAATAAAGGGCGGATATTAAATGAGAAGAATATTATGAGCAAGTGTTACCATTTATTTAATAAAAATGAATCTGAGTTTATTGAAATAAATTAAAAAATTCTTTGTACACTTTACGGTAAGCTTGTGTCGTGAATTGGAAAAAGGCGGCATAGGAAATATAACCCGCGCCCACCGAGTTAACAGTCCAGTGCGTTATCTACTGGACTACGTCGACTATCTCCTTTTGTCGGAGATATGAAAGGAATTGTGTCATGTTAAGTAGGGGAGTCTGGCGTTATATTTTCCTAGCTTATACGAGTAATAGCCAAAATTTGAGGTGGTCGGTAGCCTGGTTAGTAAGGCGTTCGACTGTTAATCCAATGGGCGTGGGTTCAATCCCCGACTTACTCCACTTCACAACACAAGCTTTTAAGCTTTCTGTGAAGTGTACAAAGATGTATTTACAGATTTTTATTTATTTATTTATTTAAACTTAAAGTAAACAACAAACACATATAAATATACAAAATAGACATAGTACAGATTATAAAACGTTGTTCACTAGGGCGAATTTATCGCAGAACTGCGATTTCTTCCAGTTAACCCCATTTTTATAAAAAAAACTACATTTCTGCGAAACCCCAGGCAACAGCTAGTGTTGTATCCATTATAACAATGACAACACATATGTAACTATGACAACGGATCAACAATGTTAGATTTTCTATTGTCATTCTATTTTAGCCATCTTATTACAATGGTTGTTCAATACTGTATTCTATATTATTAATTACATTCTATTTGTCTAAATATAATAATGGTATTTCCTTCAATCCATCCTAATTAGGATATAACAATTGGCGACGAGGATTAAAAAAGAAGTGATAGAAAAAAAGTGTACAAATAATAGTGAAAATGTCAAAAGACGAGAAAAACAAAAGTGAACAAATAATGGTGAAAATGTCAAAAGACGAGGTTATCGCTAAATTAACGGAAAATATTAATTCGCTAATTTCGGTTGTCAATGCACAAAATTTGCAAAATTTGGACTTTGAATCTTTTAACGAACAGCAGGAGTCATTTTCAACTTATAAACTACGGATTGAAAATTTTTTTCAATTACGAGGAATAGCGAACAATCAAGAAACATGTGGAAGAGTATTATTGAACTCGATAGGAAGTAAGAATTTTCAGCTTTTGGCTTCATTGACGGCTCCTGATTCACCTAACTCGAAAGATTACAAAGAGATAATCGAATTACTGGAAGATCACCTGTGTCCTAGACCTAACATCTTAGTAGAACAACATAGATTTTTATCGACTTTTCAACAAGAGAATGAAAATGTGTCTCAGTACGCGGCAAAATTACGTACGTTTACAAACACGTGCGAGTTTAAATGTACAAACAGCAAGTGCGGTTCATCAAACGCAGATGTATTTCTAAGAGCACAATTCATTAGAGGTATGAGAGATAGTTCTATAAGAGAAAAATTATTACAGATTTCATTCAAAGAACTCACTTTCCGTCAAGTGTTAGAAAAGGCGGTCATCCTGGAGACATCAAAAATAGATAACAGAGAGCTGACAGGCAGTTTCCACAGTTCGTCAATCGAAAGTGTCAATTTAATCAACAAGAAGGAAAAATCACGTCAATATTCAAACCCTTTAAGCACAGTACGGGGAAAAACACAACGTAAAAGAGTGGATTTTGTACAACTAGGCATTGCACACCTGTGTATCCGCTGCGGTACAAATAATCATAAAACTGCAGACTGTTTCATTGACCCGAACAATCTTAAATGCAAAGAATGTAAAAAAACTGGGCATGTAAGCAAGGTATGCATATTTACTCTAAAACAGAAAAATAAAAATATTTATAATACAGAAATAGATTCAACAGAGACAGAAAATGTCAACAAAATAATTGATATTTATGATTTAAACAAGTTGTCAAAAGGCACAGACAAATTCTACGCAACAGTGAAGATTGGTAACATACCTCAAACCTTTGAAGTTGACTCAGGAGCAGGAATTACAATCCTCCCTAAATCGTGTTTTGACAAATTACACATGCAAAACCAAGTGGAACCAACCGATATTAAACTACGGTCATATACACAAGAAATATTCAAACCAATTGGTAAGGCAAAAGTTCCGATTAAATATAAAGATATTGAAATAACAGAAGAATTGTATATTATAGAGGAAGATCTGTCTCCACTAATGGGACGTACATGGATCAGACGCCTCAAAATAAACCTAGAAGAATTGGACCAAGAGGTAAACAAAGAAACAATACATCCTGTATATGGTGTCGATACAAAACAAAAGGACTTGCAAGAAATTTTTTCTAAGTATGCTAACATATTGAAAGATGAAGTGGGATGTGTCCCAAACATTACTTGCAGCTTAAAACTAAAAGAAGGAGCGCGTCCAGTGTACCTCAAACCAAGAGAAATGCCCTTTGCACTGAGAGAAAAAGTTAAAAAAGAGTTAGACAGTTGGGAACGCCAAGGCATAATTTCTAAAACAGACTCTTCAGATTGAGGATCACCTCTGGTAATTGTTCCAAAGCCAGATGGAGAAATAAGAATATGTGCAGACTATAAAGCTACTTTAAATTATCAATTGGAAGATGCACGTGAACCAATACCAAATATTGAAGAAATCCTTAACAACATTTATGGAGCAAAACATTTCTGTAAATTGGATTTACATAAAGCGTATTTACATATTAAAATGGATGATAACAGTAAGACCTTGCAAACAATTTCTACACATTGGGGCACATATTTAGTTAATAGATTGGCCTTCGGAATCAAAACAGCTCCAAGAGATTTTCATAAAATAATATACAAAATATTAAGTCAAAATGGCCAGAAGTATTCTCCCAAAAGAGTGCACCAACTTCTATGTCTACCATCAACATATTGAAAAATATATTTAGCCGACATGGTTTTCCGGAAGTCTTAGTTTCAGACAATGCCAGTATCTTCAAAAGTCAGGAGTTCCAACAAATTTTGCAATGGATGCAATATTCTACAAAAATTTACAGCACCAGGACACCCAGCAACAAATGGATTGGCAGAACGTCATGTACAAACCTTAAAAAAAAAATTAGAAACATTGGAGGATGATACCCGACCAATTCCAATAAAGCTCCAAGAAATACTCATGAGGTTCAGAGCCACTCCATTAAGTTGTGGAAAATCACCGGCAGAACTATACTTGGGGAGAAAGCTCAGAATAGAATTGGATTTTATACGTCCACATAACCCAAATACAAATGTTAATCTTCATCCACCAAAAAGACAATTAAGTGTGGGAGATAGGGTTCAAGCTAGAGTGTATGCTCAAAAACAAAAATGGAAAATGGGCACCATTAAAACGGTTCTAGGAAGACTTCATTATGTGGTAGAGTTGGATGAAGGATATTGCTTGAAGCGACATAAAGACCAACTGCGTCTTTCTGAAGTAGCAAAACATCAAGACGAAAATATTAATTAAGAGGTTGACAACAAATCGATATCTCGTCATTAGTAAAAATTAAGTGTGGGAGATTGTTGTATCCATTATAACAATGACAACACATATGTAACTATGACAACGGATCAACTATGTTAGATTTTCTATTGTCATTCTATTTTAGCCATCTTATTACAATGGTTGTTCAATACTGTATTCTATATTATTAATTACATTCTATTTGTCTAAATATAATAATGGTATTTCCTTCAATCCATCCTAATTAGGATATAACAGCTAGTTTTCAAATAATTAAATCGCTTATTTTGATCAAGTTGAAGCCACATTATGTCGGTTTAATACAGGTTGACATGGAATTGTAGGTTAGCGATGTACTCTCGACGTACCCAAGCTCTCGATCGATAATTTTCTTGATGTGAGAGTAATTTAGTATGAAATGCTTTTTTACTTATTTTGTTCTGCCAAGTGCTTACAATATATTTAAATATGTTATCATCGAGATTAACTACGTACGAATGAATGTGAATTGATGATATCTACTCTAAATATAATTATTTGTCGTTTTGTATGATCTGCGACAAAGTAGGAAAATCTATTTTTTAACTGACAATCTAGTTTATGCGCTTGGTGCTTAAGATAATAATAATCTTCAGCACTACTATTCAGCTTTATACATCTTTCTGGATAGTCTAGTAGTGAACTGAAGCATTCACATTCTCATGAGTATATTTTAATGTTAGGAATTGTTAAGCTCTAAAGTTCGTTAATGTCTTATTACTCCGCTATAAAGAGCATTTGCTTGTAATGTTTTTAATACAATTTGTGAAGAAACTTGACTTCGTGATGAAAGTTAAATGTGCTAGCCGTATTTCTTCAGCGCAGGAATGTAGTTAAGTGAAATATCTATGAACATTATTTATTATCCTAGATTTTCTTAATTGTTATTTACTCTCTCAAGTCTTATCACAAGTAATATACACCTACTAGTAGTGGGTACCAACCCGTGAAAATTCACGAAAGCTTGGTTAAATATGTTTTTGTGTAACCACTATTACTACTCCCCCCTTCAACGTTCCTCGAGTAACTCCTCTTACATGTCTACCTACATACATACATAGGTACTTTACACACATATAGAAGGTGGGTACTTTAAAGAGTTCGATTTGCAATCAAAATTCGTAAATGAGTATTGTCTATACAATTACACGTACCTATGTATGCTCGATATAGTATGTATGAGAATTCGATTTTCATTTTCTGTCACGTTGTATAAAATGGTAGTTGATAATTTCCACGAAAGAAATATTTCAAAACTATTTTCATACATCATTTCATTAGTAGGTACGATTCTAAATTTCAAATTTTCATTATTGAACTTTACGTCTAGACGTATTGGTCAACCAACATTTTTTGACCGATTTAAAGTGCTGAATTAAAAAAATCTATACATTCAAACAAAAAAACTGATATTAAGAGGGCTACAGTAGCAAACATGGCGATTTTAGTGATTTTTCAATCGATATTCCCGCGTTATTTATTGTCGGATTTCGATGAAAAAAATATATTATATAGATTGAACTTTAACGAAGCGCATTATAGAGTAATATAATTAATATACTATATAGTTTCTTGTAAAAAAAAAATAATTGTAAACATCGTTTTTCATCGTTTTTTTTATATTCCAAGTGATTCGTCCGTCGGAATGAAATAATTCTTCTTTTGTCTTAAAGAAAACTAAAAAATCTAGCGCATTATAGAGAGAAACGTTAATATTTTTTGTTTGTTTCGCGTCAAAAAAAACGTCAATTTCATAAAAAGACTCCGTACTAATATACGCTATCGGTTTTAGCGTGCACGCGAATATGACACTTATAACACGGGAATTACAAGGAACGCAGTGTTTTTCGTTACGCCACGGATTCAGTCACCCACAAGACTGTGGACTGGTAAGACGTGGATTCTGTGCTAATTGAATTGACGTTCCGTATTTTAATCTTATTGACGAAAGTTCGCATATTACAGAGGACGGCAAACATTGGTAAGTGATTTTTATTTTAAATTATTTTCACACAATATTACGAGTAGGTAGTTCCCGCATGTTTTAGTGATTTGTAGAGACTTTACATACTTATTACTTTAATGTGTATTAAAGTGTAAAGGGTTATGCGTGCCAATTAAGAGTGTGCATACCGACATTTCAAAAATTTGTAAAAACGGGAGACCTTCTATCTCGACAACCGTTACTAAATATGCTTTGGAACAAAATAGGGTAGATGCATTGAACCTTTATCTAGGGAATAACCGTAAAATATTTTTTATATATTGTATAGATTTTTCAAAAAAAATAATTAAAAACACCTCTGACCTTTTTTCCGAAAGACGGACATTCGTTTCCCGAAAGTCGCGGAGTAAAAATTTTTTTTTGTAATGATAATATGAGGTAAAATCTAGGGAATAACCGTAAAAGTTTCTTGATAGACGCAAAATTAACCCCAAAAAATGGAAAAAAAAACGCTGTTTTTACCATTTTATCATGCGATTGTCACGCGATTTTGAAACTTAATGCCGTGGGAAAATACTGTGACGTCATTCCTGGTGCCAAGCCCTTAATGATGTTATACTGGACAAAACTAAACTTTTTTTTTCCAAAAATAGGTAGACACCGATTACCATTAGGTGCACTTTTCTATTTGGATATCCCCGGGAAACCTAGACATACAATGTATGGCCACCGTGCAAATCGTATAGTAGTTCTGATTTTTGGATATGTTATATAGGTCGGCCCTGTGGTTAAGAATCCAAGTTTGTGACCTCCTAACCCTTGTGCGTTCACTAGGGCGAGCCAAAAACTGACGAAATTTCGGTCATTTTTTAAATTATTGATCATAACTTTTTAACAATGCATTTTAGAAAGTAAAGCTGTATGTAGAAGTTAAAGAATATTAAATTCTCTGCAACTTGAGCCTACAAAGATTTTTTGTAAAACTATTATTTAAAGAGTTATGTGATATCCAAATTTGCAATTTTTTCTGAAAAATGCTGTTTTTTTACAAAATTTCTCATTTTTTAAATATATTTCACGAAATGTACGTTGTAGAGAAAAATGTTATAAGCAAATGTTGTAGATCGTTTAATTTAAAACAAGTTTGAGGTCAACATTTTTTCTCTCGGACCAATAACAACAGAGTTGTGACCTTCTGAAAAAATATCCGACGAATATTTAAGCAACATTCAGTATAGTATGTATGATAATAGTTATAAAAAAAATGCAATCAAAGAAATTATTTTTTGTAGGTTATTAAAGTTAGTCTCGTGGTTCAGAATCCAAGATTGTGACCTCCCCGCCCGCGTGTATTCACTAGGGTGGGCCAAAAACTACTGAAATTTCGTTAATTTTTCAGTTAATTGTTTCTATTTTTTTAATTATCCATTTTAGAGTTAACAATTGTAAGTAAATATTGTAGAGTATTAAATTTTCTGCAACTTAGGTTAGTCACGTTTGTTTAAAAAGCTATTATGTAAAGAATTATATAAAAATAACATAATTTTTAAACGAAAAAAATTTTTTTTTCTCTTTTTGTATTATTTTTCAGAATGGTACATAGTAAGAAAAAATATTATTAGCGAATATTATAGGATATTAAATTTGCAACAAAAAATGGTACTAGACTTTTTTGCTTTGGACTAATAATAAATGAGATATGGCGATCTGAATATTGACTATTGACCTTAAATTAATTTTCAGGACAGCATATCTCATTTGTTATTAGTCCAAGGCAAAAAAGTCTAGTTTTTCAGAAGGTCACAACTCTGTTGTTATTGGTCCGAGAGAAAAAATGTTCACCTCAAACTTGTTTTAAATTAAACGATCTACAACATTTACGTATAACATTTTTCTCTACAACGTACATTTCGTGAAATATATTTAAAAAATGAGAAATTTTGTAAAAAAACAGCATTTTTCAGAAAAAAATTGCAAATTTGGATATCACATAACTCTTTAAATAATAGTTTTACAAAAAAACTTTGTAGGCTCAAGTTGCAGAGAATTTAATATTCTTTAACTTCTACATACAGCTTTACTCTCTAAAATGCATTGTTAAAAAGTTATGATCAATAATTTAAAAAATGACCGAAATTTCGTCAGTTTTTGGCTCGCCCTAGTGAACGCACAAGGGCTAGGAGGTCACAAACTTGGATTCTTAACCACAGGGCCGACCTATATAACATATCCAAAAATCAGAACTACTTTACGTTTTGCACGGTAAAATTCTCTATTTCCTGGAGTAATTGCTGGACGAAATTCTACAATAAAGCCATTCTGGATATAAACTATTATCATCACAAAAGTATTGCGATTTAGGTCCTGACATTGTTCCAGTCGATGGATATATTACTCTTTTCTTACATTATTTGCTTTTTCAGAAATTATTATAAAAAATCAAAATGGGACGTAAAGTGAAGTATAGCGGAGTAGTCGAGCGTAATAAAAAATGTCTCCTAACCAAAGCACGCGATATTAAGAAGTGAGTGAAGTGAATATCGTATATATTTAGTTTAAAATATAATACCTATAGCCGCTGTAATGATGCGGAATAGAATGATTTAATGAAAAATTAATTTACATTATTCATACCTTCGAAAGATTAATAGATACATCTACTAAATTTCGTATATTTTCAGGTCACGGAACACTGTCCCGAATCAGATTAATGCATCTGCTTCTACGTCCAGAGTCACATCTCAAGACCAACAGGGTCACAATAATGACTTAGATTTTGACGATATCGGTGCATGCGAAACTGTCTTATTAGGACCAACGCTAGCCCCTACAGATCCCTCTGCGTCAAAATTCGAGTAATTAACTTACTTGGTGTTTTTTGTCTCTCAGCTAATATTATCTCATTAGACTATAATTTTTGTAGCATAATAACATATACTTTTGTATATTGCAGGAATAAAACTTCTTCACCCAGGGGAATCCATTCGAATGACTTGAGTAAAAATGATGAAGATGATGTAAGTTTCAGAATTTTTATAAAGCTTTAGGTAGGTCTAGGCATATTAATGATTCATACAATTCAGGAACATGTATGTACTCTCTATATATTTTGTGTTTGCAGAGCCTGCAAATAGAATATAGTCCTGCGGATACGACTAAAGGGACAGAAATATCTGGGAGGCGCGTTGTGAATATAATGTGGTTCTTCAATCAACTTCAATCAGCTGCCAAACACGGCTCACTTGGTTGTGGTTTACAATCAATGGAAATGGTTTCTGAAAAAAGAACGGGACTATTTTCCAAATATTTATTAAAATGTAAAATGTGCAACATAAAAATATCAGTAGATTCAGACAATATGGACAGTAAATTTAATATAAACCATCAAGCTGTTGCTGGAACAATGGCAATAGGATGTGGACAATCTCAACTGCAGGAACTCATGGCATCTATAGATCTTCCAAATATTTATGAGAAGTTCTATAGAAAAACCGAAGTTTATATCTCCCAGGCTTGGGAAAAAACCGCCCTGGAACAAATGGAGGAAGCTGCCGAAAGGGAACGAAATGCAGCTATTAAGGAAAACAGAGTTGACGCCAAAAATACAGCCATTATATAGATGTTGTAATTGATGGCTGTTGGAGCAAACGATCCTATAGAAAAAATTACTCCGCTCTTTCAGGTGCTGCAGCAATAATTGGAAAAAAATTCGGTGAGGTACTATTTTTAGCAGTAAAAAACAAATACTGTTGCATATGTGCACGTGCCGAAAGATCAAATAGTGATTGCCCAGAACACAAGTGTTTTAAAAATTATTCTGGACCATCAACAGGAATGGAATCCGAGATACTGGTGGAAGGTTTTAAAAAATCTTTAGAAACTTACAACATTATTTATGGACGTATCATTTCTGATGGAGATAGCAGCTCCTATTCCAAAATATTGGAAGCAAGACCGTATGCCCAACACACAGTTGAAAAAATACAGTGTCGAAACCATTTACTGAGGAATTTTTGTTCCAAACTGCAAACTCTCTCATCGGAAACGAAATACCCCATAAAATTTCGTAAACTTATTGCTAAACAAAAAATATTAACAATTCGAAAAGTAATTACTAAATCTATACTACATCACAAACAAACAGATACATCTCTCACGAACAAAATACATCTTTTATTTAACGACATAACCACATCTCATCTACACGCCTTTGGCCAACACAACAATTGTAAACAGTATTATTGTCAAGAACATGAAAATGACGATTCAGCGGAAGAATTGATTCAAAGTGCCCTGTTCAACAGAATTCAATATCTTGTCTCAAATTTAGCAGCCCATTCTAGGAGCCTAATACATGACGTAGACAGTAACATCGTTGAACAGTTCCACAGCATTGTCGCAAAATTTATTGGTGGCAAACGCATAAATTTTTCACTGAGACAATCCTACCAGGCCAGATGTGCTGCAGCAGTCGTTTCCCATAACACACGAAGACCGTTGAGTGTCTTACAAAAATCTATTATTGGTTTGACTCCACGAAACTCGATTAGTAGACTGGAAAGTTGGCGTATTAAGAGGAACAAACTCCGAAAAAGATATTCAAAGAGAAAAATAGTTTTCTCTAATTTAAATAAAAAGGACAGTAATTATGGCGAAAATAGCATGGAACCAGATATGTCGCAGGATATGTATGAAATGGCTAAAAAAGCTTTTTTAGATAATTTACAAAAGAATGCTATTGATCGAGAACGAATTGAGCGAGAAACTATTTTACAAAGCGATTCGAGTGAATGGTTGGAACTTCGTAGGAATATGCTAACAGCATCTTTTTTTGGCAAAATCGTCAAAAGACGCCCAGACATAAGTTGTTCTCGACTAATCAGATATTTGTTATACAAGCAAAGTTTAGATCACGTCGAGTCTATTAATCATGGTAAAAAATACGAAAGAATAGCCATTGAGCAACTTGAACAGCAAGAAAATATTTCAATCGCTCCATGTGGGCTTTTCATCGACGAAAATTTCCCGTTTCTTGGTGCGACACCCGACGGACTATGTGACGGTAGCACGATTGTTGAGGTTAAGTGCCCAATAACAGCTTTCAAAATTGGAATAGAAGAATCAATCAAACAAAAAAAAATACAAATCTGGAAACTCGACAAAAGCGGAAATCTAATTATTAACCAAAACTGTGATTGGTTCATGCAAATACAAGGGCAGCTGCATGTGACAAAAAAGAATAAATGTTTATTTGCTGTATGGTCTGGAGAGAATGTACCTCTTAAAACGGCAATAATAGAACGCGACGATAGTTTTTGGATGGGTAAAATGGAAAAAAAACTGGTGTCATTTTACATGGACTGCATACTACCAGAATTAGTGGACCCTCGACACCCAAGGAACATGGCCATAAGAGATCCTCCGTATATAGAAGAGGCAATTAAAACAAAAGTTAAAAAAAGTAAAGTTAAGGCAAAACATGTCAATTCTAAAGATGGAAAAGAAAATGAGACTATACTTATGCATTGTGAAACAAATGATTTAAGGAACGATACACAAAATCGAACTCAGAGCAATGAAGCAAATCAGGTGAACAGGGAAAATAGCGATTGCAAAAGAAAAGTCCTTTCTCCAGTGAGAAATTTTGGCAATGATTTGAAAATCATAGGACAAGAGGAGCTCAGAATATCGACAGAACAGGAAAACAAATATCTGGAAGATGCAGACCATAATGAAGAAATTTTGGCTCATTCTTCAGAGCGTCACTTGGGGTATTTTCAAACTCCAAAGCGCCGGTGCTTGGATTTCGATGAGTTTTAAATAAATTAATTCTTGAGAAAGTTGTGTCGTGAAGTGCAGAATACATCTTCATCATTGAGATTCAAATCTGGCGCCTCTAAATAATTAGATTGCGTGTGTTTAGTTTTTGGAGGTTTGGATGAGATTCTAATTTATTGTGTATTGTGATAAGATAACATGTCAAACTAAAAGACGTGCCAAAGATATACTAGTCATAGTAGGTACATATATATTCGTACATACAAACATATTTAATAGTATTATGTTGTTCAATATTGACATTGTTTATTTTTAACAACAGAGTAGGTACCCACTTTATATTTCATAATTTGGTATTGAACCAAACGTATCTTTCATCCTATAAGAATATTGTTTCCTTCATTTGGTCGTCGTCGAATGATGTCGTGCCCTACATATATGGGTGTTGTGGCATACTATATGTAACTTGCATAATGCATTTGACTAGTTATTCTACTGCTATTCTATTTCCATATTATTGTATGAGAGACATTCCTCCAGAGAGACAACATAAATCCATTTTATTGTATCACTCGTCGTTACATTGTATACCTATAAGACATTTGTATAGTAAATATAATTTTTAATATTCAATTTATAAAATATTCATTAAAGAAAAAAAAAATATTTTGTGTATATTGTTTCCCATTTCCATTTTAAGAATTTGAGAAAAAAAATTGAGAACTTTTGGTTTAATTAATGTTGAGAACTTTTGGTTTCAAAAGGCTGGTGAATGCAATGAACACGTGAATGTGAAAAATTCACATGTTTAACAGTATCGCACAGCCGTTGTTAAAAAATTCCAAACACGTGTTAGCTATTGCAGTCAAAACAACTTTAAAGACATAGAATTATAAAGGTTGAATATGACCGTATAATAAATTAATAACAATGGCCTAGAAGACAATGGTCTTAATAATACTATATTTTGCCCTTCGCTTAGAAATGTTCTTTGATCTTAGACTTATTTTGTGCATAATAATATTTTACTCCTAACTCAAAGGTTACTTACTCCTTACTCTGCTAATGCATACGTTCCAATGTGGTGTAAGCGGGGCAGGGGAGAGGCCACGCCTTAATTTTTATGTCCCGCCCTATATTGACCTTGAGCTAGCTACTGTAACACTCTTAATTGCATTATTTACAACGTGCGTATTCGATTTCAGCAAGCTCTGCAAAAATGCGACACAAAATGTGAGACTTCGACGAAAATTTTTAGCTACCCATGAACGCGTCTCTGCTTTAAATTTACATACATATTCGTAGAACTTGCAAAATTTGTCAACGGCTCAGCGTTACATACATACTCAGGACTTGTATTATACGTACCAGTATTATGTAATGGAACTAGTTGGTTGTAAGAATTCAACAATTTCCCTGTCGAATTATGGTTCGTTGGTAGACATCGTGGATGGCAATAAGCCCGCCATTTAACTCCATTTATTTTTTATTTCTTCTTCTTCTTCATCAGCCTATCCCGTCCACTCCTCCCTCTGCCTCCATGTTGTCCTGTCCTGACTGCATTCAGGTTGCACCGGCATGTCGGACCAGGTCGTCTCTCCATCTCAGCTGTGGCCGTCCCACACTTCTGTTCCCATCTCGAGGTCTCCAAGTCCACTTGCCCTCTGCGCTTCTAGCCACGTGTCCTGCCCATTTCCATTTTAGGGATGCTATGCGGTGTATTATTTTTTATTTATAGTCTCCTAATAATATTACTTTTATTTCGTATCCCATACCACACATAGGTACTGTAATAATTATAATTAGATAATTTCCTACCTAATGTAGATATGTATTACCATTGAATCAGGAATGCTACACGCGTATATTAATCAATTACGTACTAATTTCAGAGAGAGTGGGTGCGCCATTCAGTGATCCGCGTAACTATGTTTGAAACATACGATCTCTATACGGGCTCTCGACTACATTAAATAAATAAAGAAATAAAATCTTTATTGAAAAATAATTTTTATTGCCATAGGTAATGTCTACCAACCAACCACTTGTGACATTCATTTGATATACACAATACACACATACAAGTGTATGAAAAAGAAGAAAAATAAAAAATGGCTATAATTCTTATACCTACATAAAACACACACATTAAATAAATACATAGGTGGATGGGATGAAGGACAAGGAAGGAACCACGCGATTGTCAGTTAGATGGATTATTTATTGAAAGGTAATGATGCCTCAGTTTACTCTTGAAAGAAAGTAGTTCAGTTTACTCTTGAATTACGTGGGTAAGTACATATATTATTATTTACCGTTATTCAAAACAAGTCCTACATTTAGATACGAGTATCTTGACTCTTATTGGTGAATTATAGCATTCTTGAATATAGAAAACCTGCAGCCTCATTTTTCTCACATTTTCTTTCATTCTTGTATAATTCGTACTTTAAAATATAATTAATTTAATAAATTTAGTAAATATAATTTATAAGTTTTTCAATTCAAATCCTCTTTTATTAAATGTAGATAGCAATTATTTCACTTGAAGCAATGAAGGATTCATCAGAATGTCTTTTGAAATCCATTCACTACTAGACATTCCCTCCCACTTAGCACCACTACCGCTTTTCACACCCGAAGAACATGTATTTCGGCACTCGGTGCTTAATACATTCATTAAATTCGCACCAGATATTTTTCTCTGCTATCTAATCCATAGTATCCTACACAGGACACACATCAAATTCATTTCTGGGTTTTAATTTTCCGCAACTCCACAACAAAAAGTTAATCCTCACTAATAATAGTTCAATGTTTTTATAGCCTTTGCTATATAAATGAATAGAACACGTTTGGGTAAAATGCTTAGACTTGTTGACTTTTTGAATTGAATGGCCTATACAGTTAATGCCGTAAAATTGTACGTGAGTCAATCAGGTTTTTGGCAGTAAAATAGTCAAAGCAAACAACCCTTTAAGGGCGGTGATTGAGAAGTGAAACGAGTACAATAGACTTCAGCAATAGGGTACTTGCATTTTTATTTCGTCTATTGAAAGATATAATATTCAATCGATTGTTCTACTTACTAAAATCACAAATCAAATCATGAAATGTTATTTTAATGCGCCATCAATTTATATTAATTAATTAAAAATTGTTTTTTGGATAGTTGTTCTGAAACGCCTTTTCATGCAGGTAAAAATGAAAAACTAAGCATTTGGATTAAAATCTACAAATAATGACTTTATATTTCACGACTAGTATTCGAGGATTAGCACCCTAACATTTTAGGGAGGGGGGGGGGGGCTCACTGATTGGTATTACCCACATCATATATTATTCCCTACTCTATAATACATAAATAAATAACCGTAGAGAAATGTTAGTTTCTGCTGGTTTTATTACAAGCTCTGCATGCTTTTTGAGGATTACCAGAGTTGAGCAGGCTTAAAGGATTTCTATAAGTTGTTGTATAATCTATTCCTATATCAAAGTAGTCTATTTATAAACATTTTCAGAACACTTTGTATGAGGGACTAAGTGAAATAATTTGTATAGAAGTCTCGTGTTATGCTGGCAATGTTTGCTGC
Source organism: Ceraclea dissimilis (assembly GCA_963576895.1). Taxonomy (NCBI): domain Eukaryota; kingdom Metazoa; phylum Arthropoda; class Insecta; order Trichoptera; family Leptoceridae; genus Ceraclea; species Ceraclea dissimilis. Next base: position 7,884,335 of record OY756360.1, read on the forward strand.
TTAATATTTCGATTAATTTGTATAAGTATCTAATATAAATACATTAATCTTTATATTGGCCATAAAATGCTAGTGGGCTAAACGGGGGACTCATTGTAAAAGCAATATCTTAAATAAATAAATCTCACAATCAACCTGATCATAATCAACTAAAAATATCAGTTAGCTTGAAGACTATACTGATAAAAAAATCTGTCCAGGTTACCCAGAATGCTGTTATTCTTTACTCGACCAATTCACGGGTTCCAAGCTGAATTATTATTTTCGTGAGTGCATATTTTTATTTATATAGCTTTGAATACAAGTTAGTTATATATCTAGTAGGTGTATCATTTCAGTCTTCTTCTTCTTCATCAGCCTTCTTCCCTCCACTGCTGGATATAGACCTCTTCCATCAGTTTCCACTCGTCTCTGTTCTGACCCTTCCGTATCCAGGCTCCTCCAGCGATTTGGACAATGTCGTCGGTCCATCTTTTTGGTGGCCTTCCGACGCTCCTTCTATCTGTCCAAGGCTAAGAAACGAAGAAATTCGACGGAGAACCAAAGTTGCCGATATCATGAGCCGTGTGTGTCAAAACTCAAGTGGCAATGGGCAGGACATATGGCCGGACAGGGTGACGTCAAATGGGCGCCACGAATCATTTCAAATAGTCAACAAAATTACTCTAACACTAATGAAATATTGTAACCTAAAGGATATAAAAAGTATTAATCGAGTTCATTCTTTGTACGTATAAGTATTTTTGTTTATTTTTTTGTGTAATTGTGACGTGTTACTAAACACACGTATCAAGTCATAATGCTAATTAAATTCTACTTTGTTTTTACATTTAACGATTCGCATAAATCCACCTTACACGAAACTCGTTTTAATTTTGTGCTTACATTATAACGCTACAATAATGTTTCAGCTACCACTATATAAACATAAATCGTTATCAAAGTGGCAGTACTAGCCTAAATCAGGTATAAATAATGATTATACTTTTATGACGTGACTTTGGTTAGTATTTTATAAGGCCATGACATATTTGGGCACGATACAACGCATTTTTTAATCGTACACCTACATAGCAAGTTTTGTTACTTGAATATAAATTTTATCTCAGTGTAAGTTTGAATGCTTTCGTCAGTAACGATTGAATATTTTGTATTGTTTGAAAATGAGTGATAGAATATCATAGAAACGGTTTTTAGATCATATCATAGAGGTGTTATAAACATTATGGTACCATGTTGTGTTAAAAATAATACATACCAATTTTATTATTTTAATTCATATAAAATTGTGTGTTCAATGGTAGGTAACAATGTTGTGTTTATACCTACTAATGGAGTACAGATACATAGGTATATCGATACTGTATAATTGCTTGAAATTGGTAGGCAAATTGAAATAAAACACGCCTAAATGTATGCAACCTGCAGCCTGATTAGTGCACCTATTCAAGAAAAAACGCACAAAACAATTACTTTTTTATTTTTTTTTTATTTTAATTTTTAGGCATTTCACCCATAAAAACAATTACTTACAGACCTATTATTAGGTTTAATTCTGTAGCTTATTAAGTGCTTAATAACTAAAATAAAACGTTTTCTTCAATTATTTCGTAGTAAGTTTAAAATGTCGTAAAATCCAGAATTGTATCAAGATTACAGAATTGTATCAAATCTGAAGTTTTGTGATCTCAGTGTTGTTTCATATATGTAAGATATACCTATATGTTTTTGTAACGAAAAATCAACCATGTGATTAAATTATCAAACGTTTTGTTTTCCATAGCAAATTACATGTAGTAAGTAAATATTTTTACAGATAATTTCTACAGACCGATTTCAATACTGCCTGTAATTAGTAAGCTATTTGAAAAGGTTGTCGCCGAGCAGCTCACCTGTTATCTAGACAATAACAGCATAATTCATCCACAACAGTTTGGCTTTCAAAAGGGAAAGAACACATCAATGGGTATAGCCTCAATTACCAAAGTCATTCTAGAATCTTTTGACCAAAAATGTGATTCATATGGTATCTTCTGCGACCTTTCCAAAGCTTTTGACGGTGTAGATCACGAAATACTCCTTAGAAAACTTGAAAACTATGGCATAAAGAACACAGAAAATGATTTTTTAAGGTCGTACCTAGAGAACAGAAAGCAGATTGTAGATGTGAACAATGTAAGATCTAACATGTCAACAATACATTGTGATGTCCCTCAAGGCTCAATTCTGGGACCATTGCTGTTTCTTGTCTACATAAATGATTTAGCAGAATGTATACCGAAATGTAGTAATATTGTAATGTTTGCTGATGATACATATATTCTGATTAAAGATGATAAAAATAAAGTTCTCACAAAAAATAGTGCTATAAAAACTCTAAATGATGTGGAGGGGTGGTTCGGCGACAACAACTTAGTTTTAAATGTGACAAAAACAAACGCTGTTCACTTCTCTCTGAGATATTCTGCAGAGCCCAATCCGGTGGTTGCTGCTCTCGGTGAGAGAGGCCTTGAGCTGGTGGATAATTGCAGGTTCCTGGGTGTTACGATTGACAGGCGGCTTCAGTGGTCACCACATATCGAGGGGTTGTGTAAAAGGCTTAACTCTGCCATATATCAGGAAAATAAAAGAATGTTGTGGACTCGACGCCGCGAAGAAAATATATTTTGCTTATTTTCATAGTATTATGACATATGGAGTGATGTTTTGGGAGACCGGTGCGGACTCCAAGAGAGTCTTTATTCTCCAGAAAAGAGCTGTGAGATCTTTGCTTGGTATGCGGCCAAGAGAGACGTGCCGTGGTGTTTTCAGGGAGCTGGGCATACTCACATTATCCTACTTGAACTATGCTGTACTGTCATCTATGAATACTTGAACTATGCGAGGCTCAACATGGCTAACACCCCGCTTAAGGGGGAATGCCATAATTATTTTACACGCTCCAGGAATGATATTAGACCTATAGCCCATAGACTCACAAAAACATCAAAGAGCTTCATATGCATGAGTGTCCGGCTGTTTAATGCATTGCCTGTTGATCTTAAGCACCTAGAGCCTGTCGCGTTCCGGAGAGAGGTGAAAAAGTATCTTGTGGCAAATGAATTTTATAATGTTGACGAAATGCTATCCGGCACCGGTTAGCATGGAATCATTGTTAAGCATGACGAAGGACAAGCAGAGCTCTTTACACTCTCTTGCCACGGATTCTACTTTATAGTATGAACACTTGTAAATTTATCTGATATTGAAATTGATTGTGGGCCTGTACTGCAATGTCACATCTGTACCTTACCATAATTATTATCTCTTTGTTAATTTTATTTGTATGTGCTTTTGTAGAATATGTACCTAGTTTTACGACCATGACGATGTGCCAATAGAGCCTTTTACACTCTATTGGCATTGAATTTCCCTGTATATTTATTGTCAACATGTAACTTTAACGAGTCCAAGTGCCTGCAAATGGCCTAGGGTTGATTCAAAACGATAAACAATAAACAATAAATAAAACTAGTTTTGCCCTGTTTTTAGGAGCAATCTTTTTATTTGGGTAAACCTATCTTCAAATACAGGTTTACTTACAGGTTATATTTATGTAGGTTTAAACCTAGTAAACTTAGGTTTACTCAATCTTCTAATATTGGCCGAACATACGAGTATATCTACATATGTACATAGGGCAGTAATAGAGATGATTTGACAGCAGTGTTTTGTGAAGGTTACTCGTTCGTGCTGAATATTTTCTAAAAAATGGCTGAGGAAGATCCCCAGAAGAAGAAACGCGCGTTCAGGAAGTTTACCTTCCGCGGAGTGGATCTGGAACAGCTTCTGGACATGCCTCATGAACAGTTGAAGGAGCTGATGCACGCACGCGCCCGCAGACGTTTGTCCAGAGGTCTGAAGCGCAAGCCAATGGACTTAGTTAAGAAATTGAGAGAAGCCAAGAAAAAGGCCCCTCCAAATGAGAAACCCGAGATTGTTAAGACACATCTTAGGAACATGATCATTGTACCTGAGATGGTCGGATCCATTGTTGGAGTTGGAATGGAATGGATGGAAAGACTTTCAACCAGGTTGAAATCAAACCAGAAATGATTGGTTGAACTTGTAAAGCACAGCAGGCCCGGTATTGGTGCCACACACAGCTCCAGATTAATTCCACTCAAGTAAATCTATCATCTCTCATATTTTATACTTAAGAATGTATTTACATGGAAAATATGTAAACGTACACTAAATAAACTTTACTCTATTTTAATTCCCGAACCCAGCTGATGGAAGCGCTATGTACATGATTTTTAACAACATCTGACTCATCAATGTTATCAAGTAGGTAGCTAATAATATTAAGTTTAAATCAAAAGTTTGTTAATTTAATTGTAAAGTAGAGTTTGACAGAATTTCTTAATACCTATCTTGAATTGAAAAATTCAAAGACTAGTGTTGTTCTGCACGGGTATAATAATAATAATCGGACAACTTTAGGCGCCGTTTAGCGATAAAATCGCCCCAAGGGCACCTTACATTTTTCTTTTCACCATATAGGATCGTCACAAACAGTAAAAATGATAATTAAATCACCACATAGGATCGTCACAAAACAAAATAATAAAAATGAATTAATCTAATCAGTTTCGGCTAACTTGACCTATCATTGGCTAACCAGTGACTGACCCGTAGGTACGCACAAAAAGGTGAGTCTTCAGCAACCTCCTAAACTCCTCCAGGGTATGAATGAGAAGTTCTATATTTAGGCATTACACTATAGTACAGCGCAACATTTTCAAGCTTAATCGTGAAAATAAACATTTCTTTTTCCTCTAAATGTCAAAAAAGCACATACCTAGGACTGAACAAATAAATTAACATTAGTACTCTGTTCCCATAGAAGCATGTGTACACTGTACAGTGTACTGAAGGTATACCTTATAGCGAATAATAATATGTACCGAGTTGTTTTTATTTGGTCATAAAATAAACATTGTGCTTAGAATGCCATACATTTGAGCTCTATACTGTACGTACACTCCTATAGGTGCATAAACCTCTACTCTTACTTCATTTCTAAATTAACCACTTTTCACCCTTAATCTTTGGGCTCAAATAAAAAAGTTATTTCTCCTGCAAAGTCTACGTATAACTTGTTTGATTATTATACCCTACCCATCTCAGCTTTTTAAAAAGCCGGTAGTATAAGAAAGCAAGGACGGGCAAAAGCCAAGTCCTTGCTTTCTATCAAATTTGTGGTTATGAATGATTGTTTAGAAATTTCCGGACTATTGAACATGTGCTAATTATAATTGATTTTTGAAACTCTTTATATATATTTTTGCCCAAATCCAAATCTTTAATTGCTTTGTGTAACGTTTTTGGTACGACCCCCGTAGATGAAATTATTACCGGAACCACCCTTACTGAATTTTGATGCCACATATCCCGTATTTCTTCAGCCACATTTGTGTATTTAGTAATTTTGTCTTGGTGTTTTTGTCTTAAATTTTGCGTATTTGGTACGGAAACATCAATAAGAAAAGTCGTTTTTGTCGATTTAATCGTTAAAGTTATTATTATTATACCCAACCCATCTCAGCTTTTTAAAAAGCCGGTAGTATAAGAAAGCAAGGACGGGCAAAAGCCAAGTCCTTGCTTTCTATCAAATTTGTGGTTATGAATGATTGTTTAGAAATTTCCGGACTATTGAACATGTGCTAATTATTATTGATTTTTGAAACTCTTTATATATATTTTTGCCCAAATCCAAATCTTTAATTGCTTTGTGTAACGTTTTTGGTACGACCCCCGTAGATGAAATTATTACCGGAACCACCCTTACTGAATTTTGATGCCACATAATATCCCGTATTTCTTCAGCCAAATTTGTGTATTTAGTAATTTTGTCTTGGTGTTTTTGTCTTAAATTTTGCGTATTTGGTACGGAAACATCAATAAGAAAAGTCGTTTTTGTCGATTTAATCGTTAAAGTCAAATCGGGTCTATTATTTGGTATAGTTCTGTCAGTAATTATGTCCCGATTCCAGTATAATTTTGCCATGTCATTTTCTAGTACGTTTATTGGTTGGTATTTATAGTAAGGGGTAATTTGTTCAGTCAATTTATATTTAAAAGCAAGTCTTGAATGAATTTGTTTTGCTACGTTATCGTGTCGTTGAGTATACTCTCTACTAGCCAAAGCAGAACAACCTCCTCTAATGTGGTCAATCGTTTCAGTTGTCGTGTTACATAGTCTACATTTGTCATTGTCAATATTTTCTTTAATAATAAATTTTGAATAATTTCGCGTTTTGATTATTTGGTCTTGAATTGCAATCATGAATCCCTCAGTTTCCGAAAATATATTGCCATAAGTGAGCCATGAATTGGATGCTTCCCGATCAACATGTTCCTGGTCTAACTGGAATGGAAATTTTCCATGAAGTGATTTTTCTTTCCATCTAGCTATTGTTTCGTCCTGTTTAGTAATTTTGTCAGAGGGGTTAAATTGTCTGTTATTAAATTGCAATGGTGTTCCTGATGTTGAAAGTCCAACTATTGCGTCATGTATTATTATTATTATTATTATTATTAAATAAACTAAAAAACTCCATTCTCCGACATAAGAGCGGCCTTTGCGCCGGAGAATGTGCAGACATGTACAAAAAATATATACACATATATCAACAATCAAACAGATCAAATAACCAACAAACAAGGGATGAACACATATCAACCACCCTCATAATATCTCTCCAACGAGCTGCCCCAGCACTGTTAACAATGAGGGACAGTAATTCGGCTTCAGTGGTATTCCATTAATTTGACAAGTCCGCCGTAGCTAACGGCGAAAATGTCAGCATGGCGATTATGGTAAACAACGTGGTTTTATGATATCCTGAATATACAAACTAAGACTACTTATCAAACATACATAAAAAAAGTAATAAAAAAAATCTAGAAAGCGAGAGAAATGTTTGTAAAAATAAGTACTTAACTAAACTATAATATTTGCAAATTGCATCTATTTTTCCAATGCAAAATGTTTGAAAGAAGCCGCCGAGGCCCGAAATAATTTATTTACCATTACTTTCTTCTTCGTAAAAGGTTCTGATCTAGGTTACACAAATCGTAGTACTTTTATGCACGTACTACTTCACAAAATTGTTTGCACTGTAAAGTAGGTTCTAGATACACATAGTTTCTTTCTTCCCCACTTTTGATTGCGGATTGGTTTGCATCTCAATTTCCATTCTTCTCTGTCTTCTACAGCTCTCTTCAGCTCGACATATGTGGTGCAGTTCATGTCCTCGGTCTCAGGTCCCCTCGTCGGGGGCGTCCTCTGTGTTATTATAAAAAAAAAAAAATGTGGAAATATTTATAACATAAGGCTTTTCAGTTTTTAACAGGTAGGTAAGGTAACGCTGGTATCGCCTTCAAACGTCAAGAGAACACAGAAGGCGAAGCGTTCCAGTAGCAACCTACTCCATCGTTAAAGCACAAGCTTTTATATATCTAGCTGTGATGCATACGAGTATTAGATGAAAATTTGAGTTTATTACGATAAGCTCATATTTATTATAAATATCTTTTCACGTTTTCAGCAACAATCGTCGATGAAATTAGTTGTAAAAAGCATCTAATTATGTAACCGGATAATTTGCAATTAATCATGTTTCCTTACATCAATGTTTACAAAGAGAAAATAGTGAAAGTAAGTACCTATAAATAATCAGGCAAATTGATATAAAAATTTATTTGAGATATACTCGTAAAACAATGAAAGGGGATGAGAAAAGCTGTAAATTAAGATAGAAATTTCAATATCGACTCAATTTCAAACATTTATCAATGTGCCGCCTACAAAAAATTAAATGTTTCTTTTCAAACTCTGAATTATTTCGTTGGTAATAATCAAAATGAGGCAGCCCTTGTTCTATAGAATGGTAGTGCCTATAATTAAAACATGGCTTTCAAAAAGCAATAAAACTTTATTACATATCTTTGTATAATAAAATGAGACACGAACAATTCAAACAATAAAATTAAATAATTGGGAGGCTTTTGTTTCATTTTAAAGGAAGTATTTCATTCAACAGTGAGGCATGTACCTCTGTACCTAGTTTACAATTTGTAACGTTAGATAACTCCTTATGATTGACTATTGAATAATATTTATATTACATTTGACAGTAGATTACAGACAGACTATCCTGTGATAATTCCACATAAATATTTTAGCCTTAAATTTATTTATTCGTATCGCGTACTCTCCGTTTCACATTGTTTGTCTCATGGGTTGCTGTGGATATGAAATTTTTCCGTAGAATTAGGTACTACTAAGAATCAAGTATCCAGTGGACAAGTTACGAGTATTTGTAACAGAGAGTAAAAATTATTTGAAACAGAGTAGCGTTCTAATTTCAAACTTGACATATTTACTGAAGCAAAAATATCTGCCATATTTTCAATCATAATACAGCTACCAAACTTATTTAGGAGTGTTTACTGCTAATATTTGTAAAAAATGGCTCAAACAAACAGACTTATTAATTTATTTTGTTTCAGTATTAAACGTAATTCTTCTTTATGAATAAACTATGCAAGGACCTGAAATTTACAGTCTTGGCTAAAAGTTCTTAAATGCACCTTTAAGGATGTTAAAGTTAATCGAATATTGCAATTTTATTGTTCTACTTCACCAACCAAATTAGCCGTCGCGAGGCGCGGGCAATTCAGCTAGTAATTAAATATTAGACTAATTTGGGGCGAGAATCATTAGGGATCGCAAACTTTAATAAAATGTAAGCTTTTAAAGCTAAAACTTGTGAGTGATGCCTGACGTTATCATTAGACACGTCATCAGTTTCTATAGTTTATTTTTCTCTGGTGGATTTCATAAGCTAATTAGATAATAATTAATAAGCTATTGTAAGACTCGGTGTTGTGGAGAGAAAGACAGTGATCAAGTTAAGATGGTTTGGAGATATTGAGAGAATGAGTGACGATAGCATGGCAAAAAGAGTGTGTAAGTGGTTGAAAGAGGGGATGTTAGAAAACACGGCCATTAAAGTAAGAGAGTTTAAAAAATTTGCCGTCTCATCCAGGAGACACACTTAGAAAGCAACATTCAAAATATCAAGCCACTGCAAGGCGTTCTGTTCTCTCTGCCTAACTATATTAGAAGTAGTATAGTAGTTTATTTTTCCTTTTTTTTCACATTGTAAACCTTGTTGGGTAAATAATATTGTTATTAAAGTCCTCCTACCTAATAATATCTAATATTTTGTACCCACAAAGCTTACACCATTTTTATACTATCTGCTGGCGTCGGTATATTATTATGGTGGTAGGTACTGGGTAGTCGGTGACTTACATCAGAGATAAGTAAAGTTGGCCATTACACGCTCAGTATATTGTTAATATAGGAGCGATGCCATCCTGGACCAGAGGCGAAATAAGATAAAAACTTTCATCATGTCCTGCCTCTAGTGCTCTACGAGTATATTATAATGTCTAACATTGCTACGTCGTAATATTACATCAGCAGAAATTTAACATGTTCGACTCGCTTTTATAATAAAAATGCTTTTACATGTTACATTACCATGATTATTTAAAAGCAGGTTAAATTAAGACCTTGAACTCTGAACAATCTAAAAAATAAATGGAGAGAGAGTAGTGAGTGTTAGGTGTTGGGGTGAATAATAGTTCTACAATGACTACCATTTAGTTTACCTACCTAATTATCAATCCATGTAACACTGTAATACTCGAGGGTTATGCCTATACAACTTAATGCCTTCACTCCGTTTTTATTCTTTTTTCATTTGTTTTCATTTGTTGTTGTTTTAGAATCGAATTTTCAACCACTTCCTCACTATTTAAAGACTTAAAACTTTGCAAACGTACGTAAACTTGGTGAAAATACGTTTCTATACCACACTGGATCAAACTTCTGCTGAGACAAAAAATATGTAAAACGTTTTATGGGAATCCAAGGATCTTGTGGGGTCGTGTGTGGTATCGTATGAAAGGGCGTTGGAAAACAAATCCAGATCCAGAAGACAAAGAGAAATCGAGAGGATCCAGTCACCGCAAACCGCCGTGTTTGGTATATCACAAGTAGAATTCATATTTTTTTACATATTGTGAATCTGCAAATGTTTGGTGGGAGGTGCTACCGGAATGAAGGAATCCAAGCGGCCCGAGAGGGCGTGCTTGGTATCGTTTGGAAGATCGCGAATGTCAGTTCTGGGATGTGATCATCGTTGTTTTAAAAAAACATTTTTACTATTACTTATTATAAACTGTTACGTTTTTTTTTTCATACACTGTTGACTAATGGCTCTGTGTTGACTACTATTAATTTGTTAAAACTCAGATATTATTGACACCGATAAGTATTGGATATTTGCATATCATCAACTATCATAATTCTCCTTGTACCGGGTATGAATGTAACGAAAGACCGTGCAAATTCTTGCAAGTTGTTCCAATATATATGAAATTTTAAATATTTTACTACAGCCTACCTCGAGTTATAAAAAATCGGACGTATTATAAAAAAAAACTCTGTAATCAACCCTCCATGAATTTTCGTGGGTTCCTACAATATCACATTGCTTTCAATGTTCAGTAATAATTTATTATTATTTTACACCAATATTATTTTACAAATAGTGAAATTCCATCACATACCTACTGAAACATAATATTCCTTTAAATATAGGAAAGGTTTACGTTTATTCGTTACTCGGAATAGAATATACGAGAAGGTATTTTACGTTTATTAATTTCACACACTTGAAGTGCTGTATGTTCGAATGCAATATGTTGAAAGTATATAATCATTGTGTTATTGGTATTAAATTATATACGCGTATAGGGAATTACTATCAGACAATATTTTAATGTTATGTTAATTATATTCGTGGGACCAAGTACCTACTTGCGTATAGGTGAGATGCACCTGTTACTAGGCGAATCAGTATAATACGTGTTTGTTTAACCAAACCTTTAATAACGGATATTGAACTCTATATAATACATAGTATATTTTAATAAAGACCAACATACTGTAAAATTATGTGAAACATTTAAGGGCTTGGCACCAAGAATGACGTCACAGTCATTTCCCACGGCTTAAGGTTCTAAATCGCGTGAACAATCTCATGATAAAATGGGAAAATAGCGTTTTTTTCATTTTTTTGGGGTTAATTTTGCGTCTATCAAAAAGCTTTTACGATTATTCCCTAGATTTTAATGCATATTATCAGCACAAAAAAAATAATTTACTCCGCGACTTTCGGGAAACGAGTTTCCGTCTTTCGGAAAAAAGATCAGAGGTGTTTTCCATTTATTTTTTAGAGAAATCTATACAAGATATAAAAAATCTTTTACGGTTATTCCCTAGATAAATGTTCAATGCATTTACCCTATTTTGTTCCAAAGCATATTTAGTAACGGTTGTCGAGATATAAGGTCTCCCGTTTTTAGAAGTTTTTGAAATGTCGGTATGCATACTCTTAATGAAATGGCTCTATGTACAGAGTACTCATATGTGGTGCGTTATCAGGTGTACACCTACACAATGACATTGGTATTGACTATGTGGCAAACATATCTACCTATATTATTTTATAGCAGTTAGTTATAAAATCTTCGTACTGTGAACTTTACTGAACTCTTTAGTTTTATTAACTTTGTTTAAGAGTATATGCATACCGACATTTCCAAATTTCTAAAAACGGGAGACCTTATATCTCGACAACCGTTACTAAATATGCTTTGGAACAGGATAGGATAAATGCATTGAACATTTATCTAGGGAATAACCGTGAAAGATTTTTTATATCTTGTATAGATTTCTCTAAAAAATAAATGGAAAACACCTCTGATCTTTTTTCCGAAAGATGCATGTCCGGATAGGGTCACAGCTATGATTGTCAACGGCAATCAAATCTCCCAGGTAAACAAATTCAAATACCTGGGCGCCACCATCACCCCGGCAGGTGACCTCCGGACAGAACTGCCCATTCGCATCGGAGCTGCCAGTGGGGCATTCAACAACATGGACAAGATCTGGAAGGCATCCGGGTTTAGTATCCAGACAAAACGCCGCCTATTCAACGCCTGTGTGATCCCTGTCCTCCTCTACGGCTGCGAGTCATGGCACTTAACCAAGGCTCAAGAGCGTAAGATACTCAGCTTTGAGAATAGGTGTCTTAGGAGGATACTGGGTATCACATGGCAAGAACGTAAAACCAACGAATACGTTCGACGGCGTTCCCAGCAACGATCAATCCTGTCAGTAATACAGGAAAGACGTTGGTCGTGGCTGGGCCATGTTTTGCGAATGCCCAACGACAGCTGGCCAAAGAGAGCGCTGTTTTTCCACCCACAGGGGTCCCGACGCCCCGGAAGACCCTCTTTCACAGTGCACCGTTCCTATGACAACGAGATCAGAGCGTTAGGAATGACGTGGAGAGAGGTAATATCACTTGCACAAAATCGCTCTGAATGGAGACGCCTGGTAGCCTCCCTGTGCTCCCGAATGGAGACATAAAGGGCGTAGTTAGTTAGTTAGTTATAGATTTCTCAAAATAAAATTTTCAAAACACCTCTGCTCTTTTTTTCGAAAGACGGAAACTCGTTTCCCGAAAGTCGCGGAGTAATATTTTTTTTTGTACTGATAATATGCATTAAAATCTAGGGAATAACCGTAAAAGTTTTTTGATAGACGCAAAATTAACCCCAAAAAATGAAAAAAACGCTATTTTTACTATTTTATCATGCGATTGTCACGCGATTTTGAACCTTAATGCCGTGGGAAAAGACTGTGACTTCATTCTTGGTGCTATGCCCTTAAGAGTATGCATACTGACATTTCAAAAATTTCTAAAAAACGGGAAACTTATATCTCGACAACCGTTACTAAATATGCTTTAGAACAAAATAGCGTAGATGCATTGAACATTTATCTAGGGAATAGCCGTAAAAGATTTTTTATATCTATTCGATGCAATGTGTATCCTGAATAGATTTGGTTAAAGTATATATGTATTCAGTAGTCATTGTCTCAAAGGTTACGTATTAATTATTCGTAAAAATACCTATTATTATAAGTAAGTTTAGTGTAAGTAGCTTTGTGAAGGCATGCGGTTGAATTACAGCAAAGGATTCATTATGATACGTGGTGTAGCTTAATGGGTTGGAAGGGCAGCCTACTCCATCTTGGTAAAGTAACCCCAATACATCTCTGCTTATTCGCAGTCAGGGACGAATTTAAATTTCGTTCCATGAGCCGAATATATGCGGGGCTATCTTAATATTTCAATACTCACCTCCTCGGAGCTCAGAGATGACCTTGTTGATTATTTCATACAAAAATATTTTATTTTATAAATTCCCCTTTTTATTTAGGTATTACGTGATGTTTAATGTACAATTGATGTAGCTAAACAAACTGTAGAGGACGACCAGTGCAAGAGTACCTAGACGACCTGTGGCAGGATATGGGTTTCGACCTGGTTTCGACTCATATAAAGAGTTAAAAAGAACAGCACAGGACAGGGATGAGTGGAGAAGGAGACATGGGGCTTAGCTGCAAACCAATCATACCTTACGATTGAAACTGGAGAAGAAGATGTAGCTGTAGGAAAGGCTTGATTTTTTTGCACCTATTTAATGTGTTATCTGGGTGTCGTAAGATCAGAAGGTATCCTTGCCAATACATTGTCAAAGGATACATAAGACATGTCAACAGTGGCTATGGAGAATGAGTGATAGAGGTGAGAGAAAGAAACGAATGGGAACACTTGGTAGAGGCCTATATTCACCAAAAGAGAGATCAAGGCTGCAGAGGAAGAATAAAAACATGAAATTAAAAATATGTATAAGGTAGGTATCTGTATTTATTTATTGCTTACACCTAACGTAGGTAGGTAGGTATACCTACATCTCTAAATAACAAATTCTACTTCTTCTTTCTCAGCCGTTTGAAATCCAATGCTGGACATAAACCTCTCCTTTGACTTTCCACATCCTAGACATACTGGATCCACTTGCTTCCTTATTAAGAAATAAAATTATTCCTTCTTATTTTGTCCAATAACCTCCGCCTAAAGATCGTAAAGTATCATATTTGCTTGATAATCTGTATGGTACACTCCCCTAATTATTACCTCTCTGTGAATGTAGCTCGTTGTTGGAAGTAGAGTCAACGTTAATATTAATTTCACTGAGTGAAATGTTCATAAAATATAGAAAAGTCATAGTGTCATTTGAGGTCAGAGTCATGGGTGGATATTTTATAAAAAGGCACAATTTTTATGACAATATAATGGCTTATGTGCGTAATAAAGATAAAACCTATGGACACCGCGACTGCACATTACTTTTTAGTGTACCTATAATGCTAACCGAAGATATAAATTCTACAATCCACATACATAATATAACTATATTATTATTACTCTCTAGGTACATGTCTACATTACATACACATTGTTTCAGGAAAATAATGTTCCTTTGATAATACTTTCTTTTCTATATAGGTAAAAACATCGTTTCTGCTTGAACCGAGATTGAACACATTAAATATCGATAAAAAATAAGTTATACCATTAATATGGCATAGGTAGTGAAATAAATAAATACCTACCTGCTATTATTAGGTACAAAGCACTAGGTAGATATATAAATGGGGTTAACTGGAAGAAATCGCAGTTCTGCGATAAGTTCGCCCTAGTGAATAATGATTTATAATCTGTACTATGTCCATTTATTTATGTTTATATGCGTATTTCTTGTTCACTTAAAGATTAAATGAATATCTATAATCTTCGAGCTCTATAGTCGCGTGTAATATTTTGTGGGCGCCACACGCTTGGCAAGCGTCGGATCGAGCGGGTGTTTATGAGTAACAAGGCGTGTGGATGGAGCGTTCGTCTTGGTTCGTGTAGGTAACCAACCGTTCACGCCTTTTTACTCATGAACACTCTCTCGGCTTGCTGTCTGGCAAGCGTGTGGTTGAGGCATTTCAATTTAACCGTAAAAAGTGAAGTTGTACAGTATAATGACTCATCTGATCTGAAGATCAGAAAAATCTGAGAATCAGAATCAGAACGTGTGTAGAGAATAGTTGAATTGTATGCATTTCCGTGATTTCTGAATCAGAATTCTGCATGTTTTAGAGTATAACTTTCCGTACTTGTGTGGCCGCCCTTAGGCCATCCACTCGCCCACAAATGATCTAGGCCAGTGGCGAATATGTATAGGTTTCCATTTCGGGAGTGGGGCTGATATAGTAGGTATTTGACTTTGGGGAGGGGGGGGATGAAAACTAAACCTTGCTATTAAATTTGAATAATAGCGCCGTCGGCAAAATTTTTCGTGAAGGTGCGAGTGAAAAAGGTCGTGTTTTGGTGTTAAAATTGTGAAGTAAAGGTTAATATTGTAGTTGTGGTGTACAAAAATAACAAAAAAAGAAAGAATGGCCCGCAGGTAATTTTTTTTTTTGAAAAATGGGCTAAGTGTAAACCTGGGTGTCTTACTAAATGTTTTAAAATATCATTTTTTTTAACATTTTATATAATTGTTTTACATTTCGGGGAGGCGGCCTCGCTCCCCCCCTTTGTACGCCACTGATCTAGGCCATACAGTAAACTACAGGATTTTGAGTAGCTTCATATGTCTGAAACGTAACATTCGTAATGTACTTGTAGATATGTACTCTGAGATTTTTTATAATGATCTTGTAATAATTCCGTACTGTGTTCATAGTAGTATTATTTGTTATACACAAAGTATCCGAGAAGGTAGTCACCCCATCTAATGATACCAACTGTCGTAGAGGCGATACGCTTCATGTAGCGCAACAAAGGGCAACTTTTTACCGCGGCCGGTCCGTTGTGATATCAACACGATCCTTTGCCTTTCTGTATAGTGTAGTACATAGAGCCTGAATCAGTCTACAAGCAACAGTCGTGCGGAGTGAACGCGCACCTTGTTCCGCTTCGTGTATTTTCATTATACCCACGATTATAACATTGAGATTACGTATTTATAACAAAAAGTGAATCAAATATTTACTAAAAACATCCCAATAATACTACTTATAGGTAGTTCATACTGAAATAATAATATAAACCTGAGTTACACAATTTATATCGTTTTTTAATTTCTCCGAAGATAAGAAATATTCAGTTTTTGAACATAAATCGTTACTAATTTACACCGTGTAATTAATTGTGTAATTACATATTTTCCTATTTACAATTTCCTATTAATTGATTGTTGTCAATTTAAAAAAAATACCAAAAATAATTTTAATATATAATATATGTGCTAGGTATAATTATTTCAATTAACTTGATTGGATACCACGTGTCTAGTTGTCAAAGAAAGTTACTAGTCATATTAAAATTATACCAATGATTAATTAATACCGTACTTATAATCTACCTAAACAAAATATATTAAAAATATATCATCAGTTAAACAAAACGTATTTTTAATTTGAACAAGTTGTCCTGAAAACTTAACCTGTGTGTGACGTTACCAGTTCTGTGAATTAAAATACCCGGAAATAAATATCTGAAATCTGTGAAATCCTTTGAAAAGTACTTATTAGTACTTGCTACTGTCAAGTATTGCGTGCTGGAATAAAAGACTTTCAAAATAAAGTGATAGTTGAATGATTTGATGAACTAACATTTTGGTGAAGTGTTGTATGCCGAGAATATAAATTAATTCATTATACACAGTGTTTTTATTACCGTATCGTCACGGTATTTGTAACTCGATACGTCAATTCGGAAGTGGCATCCTTTTAGTGCGCGGGATGTGAATTGTGATGGGACATTAGGATCAACACAACACAACTACAAAAACAACAACAGTAAACATCAAGTGAATAGAAACCGGAAGCGGAAATTGAAAAATGGCAGCTACATTGAAGTTATTAGCTTTTATAACACTCAATCTCTTCTTAGGTAAGTGAATACAAATACCTACTCGATGTAATGTCAACAAGTGCGCTTGTTAGATTAGAAACATTGTATAAAAAGCGCTTGTCATGGTTTATGTATGCAAATTTATAAATTTTAAGCTTCTTTAGTCCGCTTTCAGCTTCGCTTGGATATTATAATATAAGCTTAGTGTTATATAAGCTTCAGAATATCTAATGATACAGCTGTCTAATTATCTTATCATTTATAAATAGTGAAATCATTATAGTTTTTTTAAGTTTGTGTATCATTTACTCGAGGAATAATTTATCTCACCGATAAAATTAAAGCATTTTGTTTTTCACAGAGCAGATTATAATTCTCTGTATTTAAATGGAAACTCTTATTCTTGTTATTTTTATAGTTAAAAGTAGGCATATTGACATTTCAAAAAATCTTTAAACGGAAGACCGTAGATCTCGACAACCTTACTAATAGGTATGCTTTGGAAAAAATAGAGTAGATATACGTTAAGAGATTTTTTTATGTATTGAATATATTTCACAAAACAAAATATGTATGTAGAACACTTCTGATATTATTCCGAAAGACACCAACTCATTTCCCGAAAGTTTCGGAGGATTTTTTTGCACTTATAATATGCATTAAAATCTAGGGAATGACCGGTAAAGTTTTCTTATTTCAAGCTAAATTAACGCCGAAAAATTGAAAAAACTCATTTTTTAACATTTTATCATATGATTTTGAACCTTAAGCCTTGGGAAATGACCGTGACGTCATATTTGGGTCCCCGTATTTAATGTTTTTCAATTTATGACGTACGGTATCGAGACAAGGGCTGACACTACCAGGTCCAAAATTTTCCTCAGAACTACTAAGATGAAGACTCTCCGACCCATTGCGGGAGTAACAATCCGAGACGTGTGGAATTCTGAAATATGAAGGACTTGCGACGTCGAGGATTTTCCCCGCGGGGAAGATCTAGAAGACGCTACTGGAGGGACCACGTGGAGAGAGCTTGTTCTGAGAGAGTGGTGAGATTAGCAGCGAACGAGCTGCCGCCAGGTACCAGACTCCCAGGGGGAGACCATATAAAAGATGGCGAGATAGTTGCACAGTTGTGTCCCAGGAGCAGGCTCCGAGCAATGTCAGGACGCAGTCCTAGATGAGGCAGAAGAAGAAGAAGAAGATTTTATGAATTTGTATGGTTCTTCAAAAAAAAAAAAAATTAAGTGGATGACTTAAATGACATGATTTTTTCTTACAGCCAGCGTAGTTTTTTGTAAAATGTCATTTTTTGTTCATTTAAAGGGAATACAGATACTTACCTACTATTAAATATCCTCCTTATTGTTATACTATACTAGCTGAGTAACCCGTACTTCGTAACGGCAAATTGAATGGTGAAGTAAATCGGCAGTATGATACACACATACATCCAGCAATGTTCGATTGATCCCCACAACTTTCTTTCAACAAAGTTCGTTACAGCTTCCAGAAGGTTAGAATTCTATTCATTCTTACAAGTTTCTATAAGGTTCTACAATTTTCGATAAATTTAGGGAAATTTCCAGATGGTTCTAGGAAGCTTGTTTTATTTCCACAACCTTCCAGAAAGTTCTACGATGTTCGATAAATTTATGGAAATTTCCAGATGGCTCTACAAAGTTCGTTTCATTTCCACAACCTTCCAATAGGTCCGAATTCCAGTAGGTCCTACGTAATTCTCGTTTCAATGGCATCTCCAACCATAACTTGACCGATTCAAAACTTGTAAAAAGATCTGTGTTCTGCTCGTGAAGCTCTTTCTTAAAACACCAAAAGCGGCGGTATGAGATATCTGGATCCTCTAGATCTCTCGGTATCTGCCGATAGCAAGAGCTGGACAAAATATGACTTAAGATTTGAATTTATTATTCAACGCCCTTTCATACGATACCACACATGACTCCACACATCGCATGGATACCCTCATCAGCAAGATTTCTCAGAAGGTTCTGGATTTCTAGAAGTTTCTACCAATTAGTATTCGTTTACATATAGCAAGGTATTTGTGTACCAAGTTTGATCGAAATCGGTTCAGGCGTTCCAGAGTTATGGTGGAACAAACATACATACACACATACATACATCCATTTTTTTATATGTAAATATATATATATAAAAACTATAAGCCTATAAGTATCTACGTACTACATAGTTTATTTTGTTTAAACCTAACATAAATAATTCTGAACAATGCGAAATTTATGAAAAATATTGGTAGATATCGATGCCAACGACTTCACGACACAAGCTTTTCAAGCTTACTGTGAAATGTACAAAGGTGTATTTGGGTTTGTTGCGATTCATTTCTATATTAAAATAAAATAAATAAAATAAAATATTTTAGTGATAAATAGTGATGGAAATTATTGTTATTTTGGAAATAATATGAATAGCACGTGGTATTGTACTGGGTAGTGCGTAGTATGCTATTTTCTATTGGCATGCTATTGCTGAGCTATCTGCTATAGAAGATAGCATTACCTACCCGTAATTATAATTTTATGAAAAATCAGATTTGAGAAGTAGCATTAAATGACTTATGAGTATTGAAGGAAAATCCCGCGGGCTTAAGGCCCTCCACGTCCACATCCCCGGGTAGCTCAGGCGCATTAATAGCGACCTCTATACCCCCACTTCTAGCAAAATGTTATTAAGAGGTGGGCCCAGGGTTAGCCTTAAGGGAGCCCCCCGGCAAATCCCACCCCTGAATCACGTTCCTTCAATATCCTTGTCCAAGGAGGTTACAAAATTTCACCTATTACTACAATATTTCAAACTATATCTAGCTATACGTAAGTCTTACGAGCTACACGAGCTATGCTATTCTATTTATATGCTATTTTATTTCTTATTATGAGTATCATCTTATCGCTATTTGTGATTGCCATATTAATTGATGGTAGCTACATATTTTTAATATGCTTCAGAAAATCGAAATCATTAAAAACAGCATTTACAAATATAACTCATAATGCTATATTGAAATTATAGGATTTTCATTATAGGTACTAATGCTAATTATTTCTTCACTTGAATAGTAGGTACGTAGAATTAATGTTATTTAGGGATGATGTCGCCATGCGGAATGATTTGACGTAGGAATAACAAGTAGTAATTAGGTGATATTCCTACGTCAGTTTTGATGTTCTAATTTCATTTCTGTACGACCTACGATATTTTAAAATATCTTCCAATTCCATTACATAATACTCGTATTATCCAAGGCATGTAGGTATGTAACGCTTGCCCATTGGAAAATTTTGCAATTTCGATGAATATGTATGTAAATTTAAAGCAGCGACGCCAGACATTTTCGTCGAAGTCTCAGACATAAACTTTTATGAATTAAAAATTTGAAATATCGAACGGTACTTTACCTACTAATGAAATTATCAATGAAAATAGTTTTGAAATATTTCTTTCGTAGAAATAATCAAGTAAGTACCATTTCATACAACGTGACAGAAAATGATAATAGAATTCTCATACATACTATATGGTACGTACCTATACAATACACGTAGAGATTGCAAATCGAACTATTTAAAGTACCCACCATCTCGTATGTGTGTAAAGGATCTATGTATGTAGATAGACATATAAGAGGAGTTTTGTGGCTTTCAGGGGTGGGTGCCAACTAAAAAAGTCGACAATATGAATCTGGTCTTAAGACTTTCATGACGATATTGGAGAGACGGGGAAAAGACGGAGCCTTGTGATCTTCCTGTGTTTACTCGAGGAACTTTGAAGGGTGGAGTAGTAATAGGTGGTTAAGCCTCCGTGATTTTCACGGGTAGGTACTCACTAGTATTTCATAATTGTTATCTCTTTTATCATCTTGATTACCTATGTCTGCCCACTGCTCAACGTAGGCCTCCCCCATATCTCTCCACGTTTCCGCGAGGTATGAGGTATGTCAATTAAATATTACATAGTATCACATAAATGTTAGGAAGAAATCGATAGAGGGAGATTTTTTTTGTTATTAATAAAAACATGTCACTTCATTTTTTTTTTTTTGCCTGAAGGATTAAATTTGTTTAATATGATTATGCCACTGAATGAAGCCCTAATTTTAACATGCGTCTCGCGCCAGTTCGATCTTGACGCTCGGCTCCTTCGATCCTATTGGTTAACATCTGACCAATTACAAAACCTCAGATTTCAAGTGAAGTTTAGACGTACGCAACCTAGAGGACTTACTTTCAAGCCCTGATTGGTTCTGGTGTCCTTTAGGTGCCCGCTTAAATTAGACAGATCTGTTTAAAGTGCTTTCTCTTTAACATAAAACATCCTCGTTGTAATAGCAACAGTAAAAACGCAAACATGCAGTTCACAAACAGTGGATTTCCAATTTTTTTATCCCTTGAAATCTGGGGCGTTGTGATTGGTCAGATGTTAACCAATAGGTTCGAAGGAGCGTCAAGATTATCACTGGTGCGAGACACAATTTAATTTTAGAAAAGAGCTGTACATAGAGTACGTTATATTGTACCACCCATTAAATCGTACCACCTTAATATTTCCGAAACTATGAGTCTTTTTATAAAACAGCAACTCATGTTTAATTGCGATTAAGAATAAACTCATATTGACGTATTAATTTGCTTTGCTGGTGTAAAAATAAACATTTCATTAAGATTATGCATATTGACATTTCTAAAAACGGGAGACCTTAGATCTCGACAACCGTTACTAAATATGCCTTGGAAAAAATAGAATACAACAGTACAAGAGTAAAAAATCTCGTTTCCCGAAAGTCGCGGAATTTTTTTTTTGTTCTGATAATATGCATTAAAATCTAAGGAATAACCGCAAAAGTTTTTTAATTGAAGCGAAATTAGCCCCAATAATTTTTGTAGTTGCTATCTAAGGGTATTGAAACACATTGAAAGTAGGTAACTGATGAATGATGAACTGATAAGTAACATTTTAATATCAAAATTTGAAAATCAGCATTATAAAGCTTTTAAGAGTAACTATAATTTGGGCATGAGTTTTGGAGTTATGTTGATATTTGTTGTTTTCCCAGATTTGAGCGAGTTCGTTATATTGTACCACTAGAAGTCCTCTATATCGTACCTCTGCGATACCTGTGAAGTTTATACTTACTCAATTAATAAATCAGGGATTTCGAATTAACTTTTTTTTATTATAAATATAACTAATTTCGCATCTAATTATGTTGTATTTTATAAATATATATACATAATTTTGAAATTTGTATAGAGGTACGATTTAAATACCAGTTATACGATTTTAATTACCTGTTCGTTAAATCGTACCGTTTTCAACTTTTTTTTCAGACGCGTTTTCAATGATGTCAATGTTATTGCTGACCTTCTTGGAATAAAAATAAATAGAAAGCTAACTAAATATACTTTCATTTGGCATATTCATACCCATATTTACGATAATCTTTAGTTTTTGCGAAAAATGACTTTTTGAAAAACCGGTACGATTTAGCCAACTTCCTCCTATATGAGACGCTAGTATTGTCACTAACAGATCTTTAATCTCTAGTTTATTAATATTAAGTAGGTACCTATCAGAGTAGACATAAGAGTTTATTGATGTAAGTATATACATAAGAGGCAATTTGAATATGATTATCTTCATATTGTAAAATCTTGAAGACTTGCGATAAAACTTCTTCACACGCTCGGTGCACGTTCACAAACAAGTGACAAACATGTCGATGCTTCACCTGTCGCAAACTTCCATTGGCTTGTGCAGGAACCGACCGTTCACAACTGTTCACAAACATACGCGTGTGAAGTCGGCAGGCGTGTGGAGGCGGCATAATAAGTCTTCTTCTTTACGAACTCTTTTACTTCTACTTTTGTATAGGTATTATACATAGGTGGAGTTTCTCTTAAAAATATCTAGGAGATTCCATCAGTTTGAAAGTTTTAGTCCAGATGTCTAATATTGTCACGTCATCCATTCTGTATGTCCAGTGGCGGGGCAGCCACTCCCATATGTGCAAAGTGCATTGGTATTCAATTACGGTGTTATTTGCTGAAAGATTTTTGAGAAAATAACCCATTTAAGAGTATGCATACCGACATTTCAAAAATTTCTAAAAACGGGAAACCTTATATCTCGACAACCGTTACTAAATATGCTTTGGAACAAAATAGAGTAGATGCATTGAACATATATCTAGGGAATAACCATAAAAGATTTTTTTTATATCTTGTATAGATTTCATAAAATTTTTTTTGAAAAACACCTCTGATCTTTTTCCGAAAGACGGAAACTCGTTTCCCGAAAGTCGCGAGGTAATTTATTTTATTGTGCTGATAATATGCATTAAAATCTAGGGAATAACCGTAAAAGTTTTTTGATAGACGCAAAATTAAGCCCAAAAAATGAAAAAAAAACGCTATTTTTACCATTTTATCATGCGATTGTTCACGCGATTTTGAACCTTATTGCCGTGGGAAATGACTGACATTCTTGGTGCCAAGCTGTTAATATTGTTTCATCATGTATACCTACGTTCAGTGTGCGGTTCTATTTAGGTATGCTAAGTTTCGTGTCCCCCGGGTAGGTACCTGTAATTATTAATCGACTGCCCAAGCGGTTTCAGGAAATGTGTGGAATGATACAAACACTAGATATTCAAATTTTTAAGATAAAATCGTTAGGCTTTCCACAGAACATACGGAAGTTGTATAGTAGAGTGCCGGATTGTTAGTTTATTTCGATAGTAACACTCGTATATCATATACAGAGTGTTTCTATACATACGCACTATTAATTGTATTAGTTTATTCGAAAACTGCGATGTTTTAGAAGTTGGGAAGAAAATACACCTAAAACACAAGAACTTTTTGTTAACATGGTCAGTTTTTAATTTTCCAATGGAATGGTGTCTTGTACCGCTTGTACGGTAGGCAGGTATCGTTGGATAAGCGATTTATATATTTTACACGAACATTTTTGTAATATTTTTGAAGAATGATCCGGCGGTAGTTTCCACATTACGATTTTTTCAGCTTCGAAATCTTTTTGTTGCCGAGCCTACGGGTGCTTGGAACCACAATGTATAATGTATGTGTATTAAGCAGAGGTGGGCACTGGGCACCGTTAATCAAAAAGTTAACTTCGTTAATCGATAATCCGTTAACTAAAAAGTTAACTTCGTTAATAGTTAAAGCGTTACATTTTGAAAAATGTAACGGATGTTAAAGTTAATCCGTTAAAGCGTTAATGTAAAAAAAATCGCGGTTAAATGGCATGAAATAGAACTACATAGGTACAACTACTATCACATTTACACTATCGCGATGTATCCCAACAAAGTGAAATTTCTTTTCCAACTCCCAACACACATAACCCCATGCAACCCTTGGATTATCTAATGGCAGCGCCTCCAGTGGATGATGTCTATACAAACAATCAAATATTAACGGAAGTAAAATGTAACGAAAGTTAAATAATCCGTTAACAATTTATGGAGGTGAGAAAAGCGTTAAATCGTCAACCAAAATGTTAACTTCCTTAATTAACGATTAACGGATTAACGCTTTTCTGCCCAGCTCTGGTAGTAAGTATTAGTATTAGAATATTACTACAGTCATTATACGAGTGTGTTCCCAGTAGGCATTACTTTGATCTATTGTGGTAGTTATGTTTATACAACTAATTGCTATACACTATACAGTTGTGCGGATTAACAACAAACAACCCCTATACTATCGTTATGAACCATTGTCTAAATATATTATAATCTCATTCATGTAGGACCGACGACCCCATAACAATAATTCATTTCATAATCATTAGTAAATTATAATGTTTTACTGTTATGTGTTACTAAAACAGTAAGATTGTAGTAAGTACATATATGTGTGTCTGTAACTTACTTACAAAAGTGTAAATAACTATGTAATCCAACTTCCATTTTAGTTTTAGTAATGTCTTTCGCTTAGCTGGATCGATTTCCTGAGTAGGAGGTTTATTTGGGAGCACGTCTGCTCCTGGTACTCACTTTTTTGTATGGGAAATTCTAGATTTTTCGTATTGGTAACATGGATGTGAGGTCACACGGGCCCCTATCAAAGTTTGAAACAGAATAACTCACCCAATGTGCACCCGGCGATACAACAACCCACCTCATTAGTCGTTTTGCTACCAAAACCGAAGCTACTGAGCATCTAAGAAGCAGGTCATGCGGGGAAGTGGGTGAAATCGAAAATTAGAAAGCGTAAGGGGCCCGTGTGACCTCACGCCCATACTTAAAGGTTAACAGTGCATTAAAACATTGCCCCCAGCCCACATAGTCTAACACGACTAGGGATATAGGTTCCTTAAACACGACGGTGACGATTTGTCATGTCAACTACTTACCACTTGTACGGACCCAACTATGACGTCACGGTCATTACCGCGGCATTTAGGTTCAAAATCGCATGGATAATCGCATGAAAAAATGTTCAAAGAACTTTTTTTTTTAATTTTTGGGGTTGATATATCGCTTCATTCAAGTTTCTGTCTTTCGGAAAAAAGATCAGAGGAGCTTTTCACTTTTTTTTTTAGATATCTGTCCAAGTTATAAAAAATCCTTTACGGTCATTTACTAGGTAAAAAAATGGCCGTAAAGGATATCTAAAAAAAATGTGAAAAGCTCCTCTGATCGTTTTTCAATGTATTAATGTATCTACCGTATTTTAGTCAAAAACGTATTTAGTAAGGTTGTCAAGATCGTCTTCCGTTTTTTTTTAATTTTTTAAATGTCGATATGCCCAGCATGTTTACGAGTATATTACAGTGTTTTCTTTTTGCCCGCAAAAATATACACGATACTCCCCTGAACTCAGAGTACCACAACTACAATACCAGGGGGGGTACTTTGTAAGCTTTCTCGCCCAAAACACGCAGATAAAATGTTTATAGAAAATGACCCTTATGGCGATATACATAAGGGCGTTTTTCGTGTGCATTTTATCTGCGTGTTTCGGGTGAGAAACCTTTAGAAAGTTTCAGTACAGGTCAAAAGACAACATAAGACCAATAAGGCACAGACCAGAGCTAACCTTCTAGTATGGCCCTGGGCACAGACTAGCGAAGACGTCTAAGAGTTTCGTGTGTCTCAGTGTGTGGATGCTAAACGCGCTTCCCAGAGAGCTGAAATCGCTGGATGATGCGGCCTTCCGCGGAGGGGTGAAGAAGTACTTTGGTGTTAAAGTGTTTTACTCCATTGACGATATGTTGAATAATTGATTTTTATTAATAACGAAATGTCAATCGGAGCCCTTTACACTCTGATTGGCATTGATCTGGTAATGATTATTGTTCTTGTTATTGTTTGATAATATGCTATAATTGTAAAAAATGACGAGTCCAGGTGCCCGAATGGGCCTACGGACGATAGAAAACAATAAAACAATCCTGTATTTGTATGGCAATACTAAAATATAATGTTAGTAGAGCTTCTGATTTAAATCGATATAGTAGAGGTACGAGTATATTCATTATGTACTCGTATGATGTGGAGTGATCTCAGCAGATTATAGAGATATTATGGCTTTATGTGGAATTATGTGGATGGAGGATTAACATGGAATTATTCGCAGTAGAAAATATATCGAAAGAACTCTGTAAACAAACGATAGCCCAGTAAATGAATACATTTGCGATGCAAAAGGTCCGGTTGTCCCGAATTTTTGGTATGTTGTTAGTGCCGGGTCTATAATGTTATCTTCAAAAATGCGACCTTCTAGGGCTGTCGCGCTCCGATTGGTAGCGAAAAAACCAAATTATTTTCTGCCAGCCATTTATATTTTTAAAATACTTCCCAAACGGTTGGTTTTACAGAAAAAATAAATTTTGCATAACTCAGGAACGATTCAAGTCACATAATTAGTTTATAAGTCATTCTGTAGAAAATTCATTGTAGATTAATTTAAAACTAAAAGTTATTTCTGTAAAACCTTTGGGAGGTATTTTAAAAATAGAGATGGCTGGCAGAAAATAAATTGTTTTTTTCGCTACCAATCGGAGCGCGGCAGCCCTAGAAGGTCGCATTTTGGAACATAACATTATAGACCCGGCACTAACAACATACTAAAAATTCAGGACTACCGGACCTTTTGTATAGCGCCCACACAACGATACCTACTCTCCGTTTACTGCACTACTATCTAAAAACCTTGAAATGCCTCGTAATTAAAATATAGTTATAAAATCGACTTTTAATGAACACACTGTAAAATAAAAAAATACATTATTAAGAACATAAAGAAGTGAACTAATCGCCGATGTTGGAAAATTATATACACTGTTGGAAATTGTGGCGTTAACTTTATTTTGTCGTAAAAGTCGTTGAATTTTATGTTCATTTCTAAACTGTTTCCGGATTTTCTTTCCACTTATTCCTTTATGGTCACTGCTTTACACTCCAGTGTTATCGACAATAATTTACTGTGTTTCAAATAAGCCATATAATACTTGAAATATTGTTCAGCATAATATAAAAATATATTTCTTTTATTATGTTCTTCTACCAAGTACGAGTACGTAATGGCTTCACTCGTATACTCTTCATAATCGTTTTATGAATTTCGATGAAAAATAATAACCGTTCCATTAATGGAGTATTTATTCACCCAAATCCCATTATCATTAACTGTTATCTAGTGATTGCATAGGAATAATATTTTATGACATTTAGACCCAGATCTAGATTTTGGGTACCTCAGATGAGATTGGGAAGACATGTATGAATGTGATACAAGTAGATGAGGTATGCCGTAAGAACCAGTGACGAAGGCTTCAAGAATTCTATTCGGTACTAGGTAGGTAATGTACGTCATAGGCACAATAGGTGCTGGGCAAGCCAACGTCGTGGGCGGTACATTGTAATATTGACGGCTCAATTCTGTCATGTGAACAAGTTTCCTAATCGGATAAAGTAGGTTCCTGTAATATCACATCCTGCGAAAATCTATTATCATAATTGTCGTACAAAACGAGTGTGTCATACAAAGAAATTTGTAGACAAGAAAAGGTATGTTTGCTATTTTTTATTATAAAGGTATCTATTTGGAGTATAACGTGTATAACAAATTGCACAAACGTGACGGAGGCTAGGAGTGTGTCTAAGGATAGGGCAGTCTGGCGCTCTGTCTTATCTGCCTGCTTTGCCTACCCTGCAAGGACGTGGCGTGGGGGTCTGCGCTTGTGCATATCCTGAAGCGTTTGTGTCGCGATGTACAGAAGACATTGTCAGTGCTTATTTAAACAATACATACCCTTAAAAAGGTTTTTCTTGAAAACCACACAAAACTTTAGTTTTTCATTTTAATATTTAACCCTTCCAAACAAGCACTCGGTTGCTTAAGGGAGGCAGTATCCCAAATATTATATAAACTAGCTGCATTTCCCGTGCTTCGCAACGGAAAAATTTGTGTACGGATGGTGAAGTAGGTCGGCAGTGGAACCCAAAACCAGAGGAACATCATCTGAGAACTAAATACCTAATGAAATAAAGTTTTGGGATATAGGAAGGAATATATTTGTTTCACCAAGTAAAGATGTTATTTCACAAAAAGATGGTAAAAAAAGAAGAAAAAAGCGTTGGGTGTGGGGAGGGATCGAACTCGTTCCATAGCAGAACACTTCCGAGCGGGTCCAGTACGCTAGCCCCTACACCACGCGAGTCCATACGGACGGCGACGGAAAGCGTCGCGGAGCAAATTAATAATATCATTTCAAAACTATTTTGTAATTATTATAATGTACTTATTTTTAGTCCTACAGAAGTATTTGTAGAGCAAATATACATATTGTATAAAAATAATCCTTAGATGTATATTCTAGTTCTAGATTATGTAACGACGCAAACAAAGGAGAATGCTAAAAAAACCCAGGCCCGGCGCAAACGAAATGTAATTCAAATGATTGGTAAAAATGAGTAATTAAATACTGCATAGGTGGCATCATCGAAATCAATACCGTGCCCCGTATATGATTATCAATGTGAAGTATTTCTGGTAGCGGATTTATAGAATCCCGTGTTTGAGAGACATTTTAGAACTGGAGAAAAAGTGAATGTAAATTTGAAGAATGTAATTAATGCATTTATTATGTAGACTGTAGAGAATGATTTATGATGGTTGCTAATGGAGATATTAAGATTGTCCAGTTGATGAAGGTGGCTTGCATATTATTTATACAAACACATTTGTTTGAAGCTCAGCAAAGTAATCTGGGCGAGGAGCTGTGTAACGATGATAATATTTCTCTTCTTGAATTAAACTTTGGAAAACTTTACACAAAAATCTACAATCATTTGAAAAATGTTTCTTTTATGAAATGAAAACACAGAGAAAATTTAGAATTGCTTCGCTCCAGAAAGAGGTACATTGTTTGAAATGAAATTATTATAACAGTATTAATTTTCCAACACATGTCCTCTGTTTCATTATCAAAATAATTAAATTACCTGGAATTCCTCTTGATACTGTTGGATCAAAATCAGTTAAATCTTACCAGTACCTAGAAATGTCAATTATCTTTCATTGCAAACCACATCTATCTATCTATCATCTATCAATATATACATAAAGTAAAGTCTGATTATTGTAAGTGTTCGCATAACTCTTCCTTTTTACAATGGATTGCTGCGAAAATTTAGAGTAACATTTGCGATAATATAGGGTGTGTTCTAACGTCGCCGGTTTTTTGAGAAAAAGTTTTTCCTAGGAGATGCCATGATGATGAGGGGATCCAAGGGTTGTGTAGGGTCGAGTATGGTATCGTGTGAAAGGGTGATTGATGGAAAAGAAATTCAGATCTTAAGTCGCATTTTGTCTAGCTCCAGCCTATAAAGACTGCCAGGTTTGTTCAATTTGCCGTTGCGAAGCACTGGTAACTCAGCTAGTAAACAATATAGGTATCATTCACATATAAAATTATTCGGTACTTTGGTGGAAAGAGAACGCTGATAGTATGATTAATATAGTGTCTGTCACTGCAACCCCCGAGTTACTAGCATATTTTATTGATATTCATGTAATATTTAATTTTAATATTTAAATACATCAATAAAGTATTCGTATGTAGGTCTATGTAGGTATGTATGATGTGTATGTACTGTATGTTTCAACCTCTACTTGCCCTTTGGCGTATCCACTTTACACTTACATAAAATTGTGTAGGTATCTCTGTCTATAAAGGAAGTCTGTTGTCACAAAGTTTATGAGTTATAATATAGCGCTTCTTGTTCGAGTGAAATGCTTTTTAAGATCATAACTTATAATTTTAAATATGTGAACAAGGAATATTACTACTTTGTGCTGTACGTTTCGTAAATAAAAGACCATCGGGGGAGAGAAAGAAGAAAGTTTTCAAAAGTTTTCAATTGTTTTGTGTCGGAAAACGTACGGTGAGATGAAAGAGCTCCCACAATGGCGCCCGCAAAGATAAGTGTTTAATTCTCAAAGTAAACACGCTTTCTGAGGAAACTTTGACTTAAGAAATCACTTTGTGGTATTAAGGTATAATAAATATATCATGTTTTTATTCATGAATATTGTTTCCTTTACCACAAGCAAATTATTAAATCAACACCGCTGTCAGTGAGATTGCTTCTATCAATTAAACGTGATGTTATTACGCATTGACTGCCCCATGGTAAGTAAGTATAGTCTCTGTTCTGAGAGACTCCGTTTAGGATATACTTGTACAACATAATATTAATTTATCTTACATATTATCACTTTAAGAATACCTACTATACGATCTGCTAGAAGTTTCTCTTGAAAGCTTTCATAAAGTTAATTTTATTATAGAAATTTCTTTATGCAATCAGTCACCAAAAATTGAGACAAAAATAAATCCATAATAATCTATTTAAGCATTCCTCCAAGTGCCTGAGATGGCTGAGACTAGAATGTATACTTGTATATGTACCTACTACGTAATAATCCATTTAAATCCTAGACCCTTTACCCTTATTCTCGATGTAATGTGATCAATCATCAGATATGAGTTGATTTATACTCATATACTATACCTACATTACATAATGATTAATTTGTTTGTGTCTGCTTACGCTACTATTTATTATCAGGTTTTCTTTGCAGTAGGTCTTCATTTCAATCCAGATTTTCTAAAATAAAATGTCCAACGTTTACTGTGCTGCTTTGGCTATAAAAATATTATAGATAGAAAAGCCAGAGAGATATTTTTTGAAATAGGAATATTGTTATCAATATTTGTAACTCTTCAGTGAAATATGCACAGAACAGTGAACACACAATCAACCTTATTCAACTCTTGACTTTGTGCACTAAAATTGCGATCGCATTGTTTTGTATTGTGAATGT
Organism: Ceraclea dissimilis; assembly: GCA_963576895.1. Taxonomy (NCBI): domain Eukaryota; kingdom Metazoa; phylum Arthropoda; class Insecta; order Trichoptera; family Leptoceridae; genus Ceraclea; species Ceraclea dissimilis. Next base: position 7,915,686 of record OY756360.1, read on the forward strand.
GACAGGAGCAAAATGATAATAACTGAATCAATACTGATATCTACCTCTGTTATTAATTGTTATTAGAAGATATTCATAGACATACAAGTATCTATACTCTATAGGTATGTGTACCTATAACAGTGTAGACACCACATACCTACCAATATTATCAATGTAGACTAAATACTTAGAAGTTCACCCGCATCTCTAACGAATCGCTCTATTATGTTCTATGAGGATATATCTAAAAAGTTCACTGATTTCATTACTCAATCCTCATTTTCGTTCAATCGGAAAGAACCCTAAAGCGAAGTATCAGATTACTTCCTCCTTGTGTGCTGCTTACATCTTTACATCATAAATTAAAGTCGGTTTTTTGTAAGTGTTTGCATAACTCCTGCATATACCGACGGATTGCTGCGAAAATTTAGAATAACATTGGCAATAATCTGTGTTCTAACATCGGCGGTTTTTGGAGACAAAGTTTTTTCTAAGCGATGCCATGATGATGAGGGGATCCAAGCGTTGAATGGGGACATGTATGGAATCATATGAAAGGGCTTTGGAAAAGAAGTTCAGATCTCAAGTCACATTTTGTCCAGCTCAAGCCTATAAAGTATTTTAATAATAATAATAATAATAATTTTATTTCATTAAGTGTACACTTTAAGGATATAAATATTTCACTTGTCAAATATAGTTAAGTTCATTATGGTAATATGCGTGGTGCCTCACTGGACTTGCGTCTGTAGTATGCCGAGTTGTTTTATCAAATTTGCCGTTGCGAAGCACATGTAACCCAGCTAGTTACAAATATAAATATTTATAGCAGTAGTAGTATTCCCACAACAATGTAGAAGAACTAAGGATGAACATTGTCGGGCTTACGACCGACCTCGGCTGGCTTAAGTGATCACTTTACACTCGAGAAACATTCGCCATTTCAGTTCACCCTGGCTGGGATTCGAGCCCAGACCTTCAGTAAGAAATGCAACAATACATAGGTACTTATGTACATGAAATTCGACAACACAGCCGTCGCTCTTCGTGGTGTAGTGGATATGATCCCTAAGGTCTGGGTTCGAATCCCAGCCGGGGTGAACTGAAATGGCGAATGTTTATCGAGTGTAAAGTGATCACTTAAGCCAGCCCAAGTCGGTCGTAAGCCCGACAATGTTCATCCTTAATTCTTCTACACTGTTGTGGGATTACTACATTGTATATACTACGGCTGTAGAAAAAAATCCAACGTCCAATCAATTTGTAAATCAAAAATAATTCATTTATAGCAGCTTTTTCCGCAAAGATTTCGTATTGATGTCCCGATTTATCTAAAATTAATTATCACTGATGAAGGAACGGTGTTAAACTGTGATATGTCAATGAATAATTTATAGTGAAGAAGGAAGCATAATATCGTCAATATGTCGAATGATTTAATACATGAATCTTGTATCTTCGAATGTAGATATTCAATATTCTGAATAATATTAAGGCGAGTATCTGTACGGTACGAGTATACAATTGTAGAGATGGTATAATAATGGTCTATCGTTAAGGAATGATTAATAGGTTTTATATTGAGAAATTATTTGCTTTGTAATAGCGAGAGTATTGATAATCTGAATATATTCAGATAATATTTATGAATGGTTATTGACTATTTGTAATTAATCTGTTAAGTACTAAATATTTTCTCAAGTACAACCTTCACCATCGCTTGGAAGCGAGTTCCTTCACCTACCAACTCACTGGTTTCGTTCCATTGTTGAATGTTGCGAAAAGTCTTTAAACATTAAAAAAATGGTTTCAATAAATTGTTTATTGACAGTCATGTTCTCGATTTGCTTTTAGTACTTACTACTTCCACTTCGAGGGTTATGTTTGACACCTTGCTGTGCCCATTTAAAAACTGGCACTTACTTTCTAATCATGGCATATGATGGAACCGACTCCAGTAATGAACCCGATATCTCTTTTATGGTTCGTGTCGGTCTATGACCTTAGATAAAATAATATTTTATCACGGATCGCGGCTGAAAATTTCACACTTTCACAAAAATGTCAAACACGTTGAAATAAAAATGGTGCCAAGAGGGCCGGCTTCGTCCTATAGATCTCAAATTTTGTAAATAGCCCTAATGAAGTTATCTATATCAATAATAAACTGAAACTGACCGGTACATTTTTTCTCAGGACTACGAAGTGTTCAGCCGAACCGTGTATCTTACACAGACATACACTAAATTTTCTTCTTTATTGATCTTGACGAATCCTTCTGTAAAACTGGGATATGGCTTTGAATCATGGCTGGCAAAAGTGTATTGAACTTCTAAAGGAAAAATACTTAAAAGATCCAGTCATGCTCCATTACATTTTTTTGTATCTTTCACATACTTGTGAAAAACAGGCGTAACCTAAATTTTAATATCAGAGCATTCCAGTACAAATTGTATGAAAAGTTCAATTTTTAAGACTTCTGTCATTGGAATTTTATGTAATAAATAAAAAACTATGAGTCGTGCAAAAATAAATAATAGCTCATTTTATAGCTAAAACTATAGCAATTAATTCATTAGTTGGACATTTTCTTGTAGCTCTAATGAATTTTCAGCAATTTGAGTATAATATATTTTTTTGTTTTTATTAAAAAATTACGATACTTTCACCGGCCATTGCGGGTAAATTACTAGTCCTATCAAAAACGTGCTTCAACTATTTTGTAGAGATTTTATTAAGGACTATTTTTGTGCTTAACATTTTTCTTCTATATGTTACAGTTTTTTGATAAATAGAGGAAAACCACGTAGGGGGACCTATTCGGGGGGCCAAGGGGGTGACGCGTCATGTGTGGCGGGGGGGACGCCTGATATTCTGAAACACCCCACCCTAAGGTATCATACTGTATAGAGTCCCATCTGTTATTAATTTTGCCGACTTCGTGCTGCAAAAGGACTGAGCTAAGACAATAAACGCTCATTGTTAATTTTTCTTTCATTTTAAAATGCCACATCTTTTTCTCATTATATTTTCTTCATAGAAAATATTTTCATCAGTTATTCCCTTTTATTTTATCATTTATATTAACCGAAACTTTGTTCATTCTTTTTTTCGATTTCAACATCAAGGTTAAACAAACCAGTGAAGGTCTTTTATGTAAAAAACAATTTATAATTAAAAAAAACATCAAAAAATTCGTTGTATCTTTTATTTTTATCTAAAATACATTTTTTTTGGAATTGAATAGGTATGTATGTATATGAATTGAATCGAATAAACATAGATAGACTGTGTACAATGTATATGTTGTGTGTAGTTATCGTTTGGTATTATATTATTTTTAAGTTATTGTAGTGATACTTTGGTTAAATTAAAAACTGAACACTTCTCCCACACACAAGTCTTGCTTTAGTGGGAGAATATTAATGAAATCTTATTGTATGTACCTATTAGTTATAAGAAACATTGTACCACTATATTATGCTTCATAAATAAATAAATTGAAATTGAAAATGTACTACCTCTACGATTTCCAGAAGTGCGTGTTACCAGAATTTAATGAGAGGATTCATGTTAGACACGGGGACATATCTTGGTGTGCTATAAAAACTAAAGAGAAAAAATCTAATATTCATCCATAACAATAATATGGTGTGCTAGAAAACAATCTAGGTCAGGCGCGAAGCTACCTAAGAACACGATTCCCATCGAGTTACCTTTTGGGAAAAATTATAGGTATAATAGTGTCTAATCTGACGTAATCCCATAAAAAATGTTAGCCCCGGCTTCCCTTCTGCAGAAATCCACCCTTCGCCACTGCTAGGTATATGCTTATTCTCTCGCATCGCGATGGTTCGGGATAGGCAGAGAGACACACACACGCTTCCAGTTTCCGTCCCACTCGTACAATTACTTTACGTGTCCGGGTGGGTCATACCTTGCCACTGCAATATGCGACGACATACATCGCCTTGTCATTCCCTATAATCAGGTCCTCAGGGGTGCAGCTCTCTCCCATCAGGGTCATATTAATAGCTGGCTGTCGTCCTGGGTCGCTCCGCAGTCACAGAGGATGTCGTCATCAGGCAGGTACCCCCAGCATTGGAGATTCTTTTTGCAGCGCGTAACACCCACTCTTAGTCTGTTGAGGGTGATCCACAAGGAGTAGGGTAGATGTTTGCCTATTTGGACACCCTCTATTGGGTTCACCCACGGCCTCGCTCGAAGTCTCTGTTATCACAGTTCCATTATTCGTTGTTATTAAAATTAAATTATATTATTGTTCGTACAATTTGGTATACCTAAACGATCTTCGAATCCTTTAAATCGAAACGCGCCCGTCTTTGTAAATCACCCGCTGACTCATCTCTTAAATAAACTTTTTTCCTGAACTCAGTGTTTCATTTCTCAGGTTCTTAATCTCGTTTCCACTGCATTGATTTGATTCCACTGCCTTGCATCGTCTTTATTTAGCCATGTCCAAATCTTACTAGGATACTTTAGGTTTGACATCAAAACAGCATTGTGCATTAGCACTATTTGTCTGAAAGCATAATTCGTCCTGGTACCGGTCAGTTTGATCAGTGTGATCTGATCTCTAGCCACAGAAAGCATAATCGTTCGGTTTCGAGTAGTATAGAAATACCTTAATTACTATCAAGCAAACTCTGAATACCTTGCTGAAATGTATTAATAACATCGTTATCACATTAATTTCACCTGAGTTATAAGTTTTCGAGTTTGCTAAGTTATATTATCTAAGATAAAATCTTTGTAGCTAGGAAACTTTTTAACTCATGTTAAACTTACTTCAATGCACCTTTGTAGAAGTAATAAAAGTAAAGTGTTATATTAGTAATGGTATCATATTTTACACTATATACAATACATATGTATAGTAAGTAGGTGTTATGAATAGAATATATTTTTCCACGTTGGAAAAGGGAATTCCTCGAAGAAGAATGTAAAAAAATGAACTTTTATCGGATGATTGAGAAGTAGTGAAGGCATGGTCACCTGTCACCAAAATGTTCTATAAGTACTTTCTTCGTTTGTTCACAACTAAATATTTGGTGAGGTTCACAAAATTATTGTTTTAAATATTTCTATGTTTTTAATACCTATATTATGCAGCATCACCCGTAAATCGGGTGCAGAGCCGGAATAAGTAAAGAAGAAGAAAATACCTATATTATTTATGTAATTAATTGCATTTAATTAAATTCTAAATTAAACTAAAATCTGACAAAATAATTAATTCTTCTTCTTCTTCTTCAGCCCAATGTCCTCCACTGCTGGATATAGGCCTCTTCCATATTCCTCCATTCCTTTCTGCTGTTTGCTGCTTGCAGCCAGTTTTTTCCCCCTACAGCGGCTATGTCGTCATTAGTGTTAATTAGTTTTATTCAATTAAATCTTAAATACATCAAAATACTAAATAAAAAATCCTTTCGACATAGGTAATATTTATTCCACATGTAATAATTTATTAAAACACGTTGATTTCTAAAACTAAGTAACGTAATCAGATTGCACCTACACACATAAGGGGTTTAAAACTTAATACATCCCTCCAAGAGTGGGCAATGATCATATTCCATTACATAATACTCGTATTATCCAAGTCATGTAACGCTTGTCCATTGGAAAATTTTGCAAGTTCTATAAATATGTATGTAAATTTAAAGCAGCGACGCCTTCGTGGGTATCTAAAAATTTTCGTCGAAGTCTCACTGTGTATGAATGAAAATTTGAAATATCGAATTCTTTAGTATAATCATACTTACTGTACATAGGTACCTATAGTAGGTACGTATGTAGAATTTGTATGCAAAGTAGGTAAGACCAAGACCCTCTCTGATATGTTCCTTCGAAGAACATTGGAAGGGCCTGGTAGAGAGGCAGTATGAGTAGTTAGTTAATAAAAAAATGACAAATTTCGTGAATATAGTGTTCACGGGACCCACTAGTATCTAATGTAATATTCGATATAATACGGTTATTACACACACAGTAGGTATAGATAGGCTTATTTCCTATTAACGTTTTCCTTGTTACCATAAATTACAGTCTATGTTAATATTAGCACTGATGTGAAAATGAATTACGCCATGAAGTTAGCCATAAATTTAAAATATTATTATTTCATCATAATTCATAGCCTCACTCCACATGAAGAGATTTCCCGACTCTATAAGACGTTATAAATAACACTTTGGGACAAAATAAACCGCTAGCCTCAGCATTCTGTCCCTTCAATAGGGATCGTTTGAGGGCTTGGCACCAAGAATGACGTCACAGTCATTTTTCACGGCATTAAGGTTCAAAATCGTGTGAACAATCGCATGATAAAATGGTAAAAATAGCATTTTTTCCATTTTTCGGGGTTAATTTTGCGTCTATCAAAAAACTTTTATGGTTATTCCCTAGATTTTAATGCATGTTATCGGTACAAAAAAAAAAATTATGGGCGACTTTCGGGAAACAAGTTTCCGTCTTTCGGAAAAAAGCGCAGAGGTGTTTATGATTTTTTTTTTGAGAAATCTATACAAGATATAAAAAATCTCTTACGGTTATTCCCTAGGTAAAGGTTCAATGCATCTACTCTATTTTGTTTCAAAGCATATTTAGTAACGGTTATCAAGATACAAGGTCTCCCGTTTTTAGAAATTTTTGAAATGTCGGTATGCATACTCTTAATATCTAAAATATTCTTACTATTACATTCAAGTTATGCTACTTAAGTTTATCAATCACAATATTGCTTATAGTATGTTGGCATAAAATTACCTGCTTATTTGAATTGCATTCAGTAAGACGTGAAAATTAGGTATGTTTCGGGTTGACTGTAAGATATTGCTTTTGCAATAAGTCCGCCTTTTGGCACACTGTATTGTCTTGTTTTGTTTTTGTTGTTTCATATATTTACTGGCCAATAAAGTTTTATTTATTTATTTATTATGTTTAGAAAATTATATTTCATGGGAATCACCTACGCGTTTTATTTATGTAACTTTGTTAATTGAAGATACAAAAACAAGAGAGCTTTAGAGTAAGTCAATAGAAAAGTTGCAATATTAAGAGATTTAATAAGTAGGTATGTATTTTGTGGGACTGCCGGGTTCGAGTATCGGTGCTGACGTTGTATTCTGCACTTCACGATACAAGCTTTTATTTTACTGCTAAGTGTACAAAAGTTAACATTCTTTTCTGAAAAAATAAATGGTCAGTAAAATATATAAGTACATTACAAAATCGATAAAATATATAATAAATAGGTAGTATGGGCGTCCCCAGAGATTGGAATAGGCATTTATTCTTTTATATTAAATGCTAAGACCTCACAAAAAATCAGATCGCTACAACACATTTTCTCATCATGTCATAAATTTTCTAAAATTTGTATGAAATTCCACCAGTTTCATAAAAAAAAGTTGCATGCGGCGCTCTTTTTTATCTCTTTTTTATAAAAAAAAACATTTTTCATATATTATATACTATTATTGTGCAAATTATTATGTATATTTTCAAATAAACAAACCACACAATGACCTTCTGAACTATAAGTTTTGTATGATATATCAATTCTGAAATTTTTGTTGGTCCCCTATAGGGAATCCAATCCCGCATCGAAATCGCGATCCCGCAAGCCTGCGGGATTGAGGCGATCAATCCCGCGGATCCGCGGGATTTGCGGGATTGCGGGATCACTCGATTTTAATAGAAAAATAGATATTTACGGGGTACGAGATAAGGAAAAAACCTTTATTTTAGTCATGCCTTGATAATAGATGCCATCTAACAGAAATTAACAATGTCAGATCTCTCTCCCATCCTTCCCGGTCCTGCGCCATCCTTGTGGATTTGTACAAATTGGCCCCCGTGACCCTTTTGACCACATCTGTCCACCTATCTGTAGTCGTCCCCTTCCCCTCCTACCGTCAACCGTCCCAAGCATGATTTGGCACTCCAGGCTGTCTGGACCCGCTCTCACAATATGGCCAAAGAAACGGAGCGTACGCTGCTCACACACCGTGGACAGGCGAGTGGAGACACCGAGAGCTCTCTCAGGATTGATTCGTTGGTTCTGTGCTCAGACCAATGCACACGGAGCAAACGTCTCCAGCACCACATCTCGAATGCGTCAATCCTGTCACGTTCTCGAGCTCTCAGAGTCCATGTCTCTGAGGCGTAGAGGAAGACGCTGTTCACCAGCGAACGGACCAGCCTCATTTTGGTAACCCTAGAAATGTCGTGGCTTTTCCAGATCTTGTCGAGACGACTCATTGCGCTCTTTGCCAGTAGGATGCGGCGGTTCACCTCTTGGTCGCTCGTGCCTCCGACATTGATAAGGGAGCCTAAATAAACAAAGTCATTGACAAGGTCAATGTTTGCAGGACGTTGAACAGCATCCTCCAGCACTCCCCACAGGGGTCAATACTGGTCCCATTAATATCAATGGTCTGCCTAACAGTGTTGATGAGGATGATTTTATTGTTATGTTTGCGGATGATACATCCCTGTTACTAAAATACAATGTCCCAAAAAAAAGGATGCCTCGATGAAAACCTTGAAATTGAGCGGGGTGAAAAAATGAACGGGGCGAGAGGGTGGTTTAGTGACAACGGTCTCGAATTAAATATGACGAAGACCGGTGATATTCACTTGGATGGATCGGTGGATCCAGTGATGGACTCACTTTCTAGTCCATCTTTTGAACCAGTTGTGAGTTGACTAAAATAAGTTTCTTGGATTAACAATAGACCGATCGCTTCAGTGGCCTCCGCACATTGAGGTACTTTGAAGGAAGGTAAATCCGGCTATATTTGATATAAAAAAAATAGGCTCACCTGTGGACTTGAAAAGTCTGTACATTTTACTTATACTTCCACAGCATTATGTCCTATGTCTGAGGGAGGGGGGCAGACGCGTGTTTTTATATTGCAGAAACGAGCAGTGAGAACCATGCTGGGCATGAATCGCAGAGATTCCTGTCGAGATTCCTTTAAGGAAATCCTCACCAGTGCCCACCATGCCTAGCATCTTCATATTTGTTTGTTTATACATAATACTCCCCTGAACTCAGAGTATCACAACTCAAGGGTCAAAAGGTACCAGGTCAAAATAATATATAAGACCTTTAAGGCACAGACTAGCGAAGATGTCTAAAAGCTTAGTGTGTCTCAGTGTGCGTATGCTAAACGTGCTTCCCGGAGAGTTCAAATCGCTGGATGATCCGGCTTTCCGCGAAGGGGTGAAGAAGTACCTACCTCGTTGGTAAAGTATTTAACTCAATTGACGAAATGTTAAAACGATTGATTTTTACATTCTGATTGGCATTGATCTCCATGGCATAGGATTAGGAATGGTACCTCCGAGCTTTCTAACTTCATGTCTGATAGTGATGATGCGATTTTGTTCATTTTTTATTTACGATATGAATTGTAGTAATGTATATGCTGATAATTGTAAAAACTAACGTCAGCTGTCCGGATGGGCCTAAGAACGATGGAAAATAATAAACTTTTTGGATCCCGCAAACATGCGGGATCCCGCATGACTAATCCCTCGTTTTGAATCCCGCAAAAAAAGGCGCGGATCCAGCATTTGCGGGATCCCGCGTTTGCGGGATTGGATTCCCTAGTCCCCTAGCTCCGAGGCTGGCGACGCCCATGTATACACATTAACATAGAAGTAGCAGGTATAATTACACAAACAACGACATAATAAAATAAGTAAAACAGTTTGTTCCATTTGGATTCACCTATTATTTCGTAATTAAGCCACATTAAATTTTTAACGATTTATCATTTGCTTGAACTCATGCTCCCATCAGGGCGGATGCCTGATAGGAATAGGACGGAAGATTGTATTGAAGGATGAATATAGCCGCCCATTGACCTATACACTGCATTGTTTCCGATGAACGCTTCATTGAACAAATTCTTTAGGCGGATTCAATCTAAAGCTAGATATATGCAATGCATCCCACAACGATATCACTAGGTAGGTATACATTTTTATTTCGCCTTTTCTCATTTATATTTGACCATGGTTTTTTTTCGGAACATTGTAGGTAATAAAATTTAGATTGATGATTGTCATAATTTGAAATAGATGGCAACCTGATATTTTATGTGGAGTGTATACAGGGTGTCCCGTAAATCAACGTCATCCCGTGAAGGGGTGATAGACCAGCTCATAAGCTACCAGAAAATCGAAATATGACCTTACTAAAAATCGCTCATTCTCGAGATATCGGCACTTTTTTGTTTTTCGTGAAATTCGACACCTTCGATCAGTTTTTCGATGGCCACGGTCACAAAATTCAATATTATGGGATTAAAATTTTTGATCTGTAATCCTGAATAATTCAGCTATTTGATTATTGTCCAAAATAAAACCTATTAATTCACAATTTTGAAAAAAAGAACATCGTTTCTGCCTCTCGAGTTTTTTGTTTTTTATTAGCAAATTTCGACTCCTTTACACTGTAAAAATTTTGTATGACATTAAGCTGACAAATTATATTAAAAACTTCCTCATTTAGTGTAGTTTTTAAAAAGGTACAAAACTGGATATAGTTCCCTTTACAAAAAAAGATATTCCTGTTTTACTTCAAAAGGTCCTCATTATAAAAAAAATCAAATGCAGGGTTATAGCTTCCTTATGTCCAATATTTGGATAAGTGATAGAGGATGAAAAAATATGAAAAAAAGTTTAATAAATGAATGTCGAAAAATAAACCGTTTTGGAGTTATGGTCTTTTGAAAATAGAGGAGTATGAAAATTTCTCATTTAGGTTTTTTGCCAATAACTCTTAAACAACCAACTCGATTTTGACAAAATAAATTAAAAATCATTGGAAATAATGTAGGCTTACGATGAAGTTCCCAATTTGAGGCCTATTCTTCAAATTTTTGTGATTATTCTGTTAAGAAACATGTATTTTTGTGAAATAATGATATTATTTTACAGAACTTTCACGAGATTCTAAAGAAAGGCCACAAATTAAGATCTTTATCGAAAGCCTATTTTATTTACTATAATTTGTCGTTGGTTTTGTCAAAATCGAGTCAGTAGTTTAAGAGTTATTGGCAAAAAACCTAAATGAGAAATTTTCATACTCCTCTATTTTTAAAAGACCATAACTCCAAAACGGTTGATTTTTCGACATTCATTTACTGAACCTTTTTTCATATTTTTTCATCCTCTATTACTTGTCCAAATATTGGACATCAGGAAGCTATAACCCTGCATTTGATTTTTTTTATAATAAGGACCTTTTGAAGTAAAACAGGAATATCTTTTTTTGTAAAGGGAACTATATCCAGTTTTGTACCTTTTTAAAAACTGCACTAAATGAGGAAGTTTTTAATATAATTTGTCAGCTTAATGTCATACAAAATTTTTACGGTGTAAAGGAGTCGAAATTTGCTAATAAAAAACAAAAAACTCGAGAGGCGGAAACGATGTTCTTTTTTTCAAAATTGTGAACTAATATGTTTTATTTTGGACAATAATCAAATAGCTGAATTATTCAGGATTACAAATCAAAAATTTTAATCCCATAATATTGAATTTTGTGACCGTGGCCATCGAAAAACTGATCGAAGGTGTCGAATTTCACGAAAAACAAAAAAGTGCCGATATCTCGAGAATGAGCAATTTTTAGTAAGGTCATATTTCGATTTTCTGGTAGCTTATGAGCTGGTCTATCACCCCTTCACGGGATGACGTTGATTTACGGGACACCCTGTATAAGGTTATGCAATACATTTACTTTACTTACGATCTGAATTTCTTTTCCAACGGCCTTTCATACGATATCACACACGACCCCACACAACCCTTGGATCCCCTCATCATTATGGCATCTCTAAGGAAAAGCTTTTTCTCCAAAAACCAGCGATGTTAGAACACAGCCTATATTATCGAAAATGTTATTCTAAATTTTCGCAGTAATCCATCGTAAAATGCGGTAGTTATGCGAACACTTAGGTAAATCAGACTTTACTTTATATATACGAGCATAGATTAATCTACATTAATGAAGACCTCTAGCTCTGGCTAGTGAATAATGATGTTCGAGTACGTTTATTGATTGAATCGATATGCTTTAGCAAGTTCTTAACCGTTAAGAGTAGGCATATTGACATTTCAACAATTTCTAAAAACGGGAGACCTTATAAATCTCGACAACTGTTACAAAATATGCTTTGGAAAAAATAGAGTAGATACATTGATCTTTTATCTAGGGAATAATCGTAAAAGATTTTTGATTGAAGCGAAATTAACTACAAAAAATGGAAAAAAAAAAACGCAATTTTTACCATTTTATCATGCGATTATGACAGCAGCGTAACTAGGGGGGGGGGGGGGGCGGTCCGCCCCGGGTGGCGCACTTCAGCCGGCAAAAGGGCGGCAAAATGAAACAACATATAAATAAACATCTTGACAAAACACACAGAATAAAAAATCTCTGAATTTTCTCAAATAATTATGATAATCTATTGAATTACAATAATTTCCATAAAAAAATGTCTGCGGGGCTAATTAAATCTGTTCGCATGTTAGATACGTATTCTTTATAGGTGCTCAAATATTTTCTTATTTCAAGATAAATAAGCTAGATTTTCGATATCTCATGGCTAAAACTTCGTTACTTCTTGCATGGTCGCTTCCCCTATACAATATCTACCTGTAGCCATATTGTGCGTTAACTACTTTCTATAGAAAGATACCAGGTTCATCATTTCACCCATTTGTCTAAAAAATTTCGCCTTTTTTCGCAATTTAATTTTTCGGCATTTTCAAAGTTCGCCCCGGGCGGCACTAATGCTAGTTACGCCGATGATTTTGAACCTTAATGCCGTGGGAATTTACTGTGACGTCATAGTTGGGTCGGGAGCTTTAACGTATCAAATATCCGTCGTGTGCGCGGAAGTAAGTGAATAGTATTGTAATTTGTAAATTATATAACCGGTTTTGCAAGTCGTCGTATTAATAGCGTATCACCTGTGTCGCCTTCACATACAAGATTTAGTTGGAATACGTACGAAGGGATTTAGCAGGATAATCGGTAAGTTACTGTTTTATGGGGATCACCCCATGGGCATATTCACTCCAAACTAAACGTGCGCCATTGTGAGTATTGTGTGTGTGTGTGTGTGCGTGCGTGCGTGCGTGCGTGCGTGCGTGCGTGCGTGCGTGCGTGCGTGCGTGTGTGTGTGTGTGTGTGTGAAATATCGGAAGTCGAATAGACCTAGAGCTTTCAAAAGTGCTTCCAATATTACATTGTCTGAAAAGCGACATCATTAGCTATTTTAAAATTATAGAATGTGTTGATAAAATTTGTATATTCTGTAGGTTGCTGGGATAAAGTTTATGTTTTATATAAATATATACGTAGATATAAAATATCGAAATAGTGGATAAATATTTTTTGTGTTCTTACTGACGGCTTTCACAATGCAACCTGGGCCACTTCCACTGAGGCAACATTTAGGCATCATGTTACATGCGGCATATTGACGCATGCTACACACAGGGTTTTCATTGAAGAAACGCGAAGCGTGACACAACAAGTCGCCTTGCCGCATGCTATAAAGTCGAATGTTGTTGACCGAACGCATGCGTCGCCTTTCGACATGATTCAACGTGTCGAACAGTGTTGAACTGTAGTATGCGACATATTTTTTGTCAATCGTAGTAAGGAATCTACCAAGGCGAAGGTACTGGTCACAATGTCATGGTGCCGACACTGTTCTACCCTAGGCTAGTGAGACATAGTGTAGGAATGCTGTTGAGGTACATCTATAGATATACGAGATAGAAATAAAACAAAATAGTGACAGTAAGTGTTAAAGCATGTTGTTTGAAAGTTCTATCAATAAAACGTCTAATTTTTGTACTCATAGTGAATTACAGTTACCTGTACCTGACAGTATAAAAATATAATCGGTACAATACACAATAATGTCGTGAAGCCTCAAGCATGTCGTCTGAAAGTACCTGTCAATAAAGTGTCTAATTTGTGTACCATATACTCGCAACATCATATAGAGTTAGGCGGAATATATGTATGAGATAAGCTGATGTGTTCTCTGGAATTCATGGATATTTTTTGTATAAACACTAGGTTGACATTTTGTAAAAGGGAAGGAAAGTTTTCCAATAACCTGTCTTCAAACAGTGATGACTGAGTGTCTAAAGGAAATATATCAGTGGTGGATTACCATGTAATGGATTCACAATATCTTCTTTGACAAGTTTCCCAACATAAATTTGAATTTTCCCTGCGGGAGAACGCGAGGCTCTCACGGCTTTTATACAACATACAACTTCTCTTTGTACCGAAGCCAGACCTGCAACTGATTTTTGGATTGGAAATTCATTTTATGTTATAATAGATTCTAGTGTAACTGCTTGCATTCAAATGGTAATAATTAGATGTTTCATATACAAATAATAGTTACTTACATAATTCTGACAACGGTACGTATTAAGTAATAAGATATTTTAATAGTATTTTTCCACCTGTGCTCTGTACTCTATAGTAAACGTACAATAAAATCTTACAAAAGCTTTGTTATATTGTATAGGTATGAGAAAGATGGAAACGAATGAGGGAGAGCTATATCCAGAAATGGAAGGTGCAGGGCTCGTGAAGAAGAAGAAGAAGAATGAGAAACTTAATAATCGTGGTGTAGCCAGTAGACAGGGGTTTACTGGAAGAAATCCCAGTTCTGCGAGAAGTTCGCCTTAGTGAACAATGATTTATAATTTGTACTATGTCCATTTTTTTAGGTTGTATTTTTACTTTGTTCACTTAAAGAATAAATAAAAAAATAATTGTTCAAATGCATCTAACGAGGTTATTCTAAAATTCTATTCGAAATAAGTGGGTTTCAATCATAGATTAGTCACTTACTTACTATTATAAGCAGAAACGGAGGTTTTTCTCACTCGAAATATATAATATGTCTATGGAAATCTCACGTATAATCTAAATTATTGTGGCATCAAATGTACCTGAAGGCGTATTCTATAAGATATCTGACCTGTAAGATCATCAGTCACTCACCTTCTTGAATCAAAGTAATATGCTACTGATGTTCATTGTTCAGCTATGCCCTATCCTATACATTATGGCATCTCGCATCTCAGATGGTTTGCGGATACAATAGCTTCACCGGCTGAGAATTTAATATTCTCGGCAGCTTCTTGTGTGAGCTTTGAGGTACTACAATAATAACATGTATGTTGTATATATACTGTGTAGGTACCTACAATCTGCATATATCTATACTATTATAAAGAGGATAGTCATTTATTTTTCTGTGCAATCGATACCTGAATCAGGCAGTTGTCCAATTATATCATGTTATATGTATTTATATATCAAAAGAAGCGGTGGAAGATATCGATATTAGTGTTGAATCCGTAGTTTTAGGCATCGATAAGTTTATTAGTAACCTTCCGTACACCCGCAGAAGTTTCGCGGGGAAGGGTTTGAATGCAAAAAGCGATATTAGTGCCGAATTCATCGTTTTAGGAGTCAAAAAGATGAACAGTAACACTTCCGACATACCAACACAGGAGTGCAGGGAAAGGGCGGAATTGGTCTGGGAGGCGCGAATCTATGAAACAAATAATTGTATGTCATACTTTTTCACAGATTCACAGATGTCTGTGATGTAGCAAGGCGAAGGGCACAGGGTACACCCAGTATCTAATAAATTTATTACATAATATATAATATATATCTACATATTTCATATGTTATTACACTTACATAGAAACTAAAATATGAAAGCAATATTGTGGATACCACAAGATTCCCTGATTCAGCAAACATTTTTATTTAAGGTTTGCATTGTTACTGGTACCTACCAACTACCACCATTTTTGTGGTATAGGATACTATAGATAATATGATATACAGATTCTAAACATACTATGTTTTTGTATAGTCAATGTTTTGGAGCTAGTATAGGTTTGTTAGTATGTATTTTTATATTTAAATCCTGATGTGGATATAGCGTAAGATATTTTTTATTGTGCGCAGCTCACGTGAAGGGCGTTGGGAAATATGTAATAATGTAGGATTGTAGGCCTTTGTCAGATTCAAGTGTTACGTGCTTTCAAGACTACAGATAGAAATACGCAACCACCTTACGTACAAACATATTTTTATAATTTATTTTAGATTTACTATGAGTACCTACTTTGAAATCTTGTCCCATGCTCTTCAGTCTTCAGAGATTCTTCACAAAATCGTTGTGCTTGTGAGTAAGTACCTAATTGTAGCATGGAGCTAACATATTTGCAAGAATGCTTTGGTATTTTTCTAATACCCTATACATTATTTCGAACCAATGCTTTATACAGCATCTTCAGTAAATTGAGAAAGTGAATGTAAATAACGAAAGCATCATTAAAATAATAAATGATGCGTCTTTACAAATATAAGAAATTATTTATCAACGAAAGCAAATGTATTTTTAATTCACTTAATAAAATATTCCAACATAAATAAGTACGAAGGCTTTCCAACACAAAGTTAAACATTGGATCAATTAGTTAATGGGAAAGTAATAATGATAGTACATTACAGTTAATGATAGTAGACTCCACTGCTATCAACTTGAAATCAAGTACAATTTATCAACAAACTCCTCTGGTCTACCACCCGCCTGCCTGCCTCGTGAAGTATTGTTATACTCGTATTATACTACTCGCTGTTCATTTCTTTACTACGAGTCCTTTTTTTTCTATTTATTTATTCAGAGAATACAACAGCTGAATACATAATATGATATGTCATATATATTTACACTTTATAGCGCCAATTATAGTATTCTTCGTTTTATTAACAAAAGTATATGTATATTATATATAAGTAAGAAATAGGATAGGAATGGATCCAGGACTAGGAAGGAAAATGGAGAAAGGAAGTGACAATAGTTCTTTACATTTTAGTCATACGCTGAAACCCTCAGACCCAACGGTACACTCGACGCGCCGGCACGACCCCCCTTGCTAAACGTCCACTATTTTCAACAATTTATTTTTAAATGTATTCAGACCAGAGCCAAAAAGAACCAGGCTGGATCCTTCATACAATTCTTTTTAAAAGATATACCGCTCTTATAATAACTTTACAATACAATTACAATCCTAATAAAATTACAATATCGTGCGAGAAATTACCAGCAAAATGACACGTCACTTAGCACATCCTTCAATCGGGAATATGCGACTAAAACACGATGGAAACCTACACCTACACAATATAATCTTATACGAGTATGTATTTGTATGTACTATACATTATCAATAGTAACTCGGCAAACATAATTCATCTCAGCTGAGAAGACTGAACGAGTACGAGCAAAAAATATTTTCTAATATTGTTATACCTACATACCATTATTAGAATATACGAGGCCGTCGCCATATTGTTCATGGAGGCCGGGCCCAACTGACATTTGACGATGATTACGCCATCCAAATTGTATGGGAAAAAATATTCCGTAGTTCAAGTGTTTGTCACCGAGACAAGGTGTTTGTCACCGACACAAGGTGACGTCACCACTCGTGGCGGTGATGGAATTCGAGGATCTAGGCTTGTTCTCTACTATCGCAGGCTTTGGAATATACGAGACTATGATGGTAGTAAGTATGTTCAAGTATTCCTCTTTCAGAAGTGCCAACTTAGTAATAATAACATCTTTTATAGAGATACCTACTAACGTGATGTGATGCAAAGAAAATAATATAAAAAATGTTTTGTTATCTAGAAACGCACATTTCTCTTTGAAGTTCTGCTCTATCCTGACCTAACCTATCGTATACCTACTCGTATACAATACGTTGGCGTTGGCAGTAATAAAATTTCTATCGCCATCATACGATGATATATGTAATAGTAGCCCCCAGAATGTTATCCTTTATATCGTATACTATAAATTATTAGTTTGTATATGGACACACAACCATTCGGCATACAAATGGGAAAACATAAGCGAACTACTTTTTGAAGGAAAAGAAAACACATTACGTTTCTTATGCGACTTCTTCGTGGAGTTTTTTGATAGACGGATATCGTCTCACTGGACTCCCTTCACAATTCACATATATTATATAATAGTGAAAAGGGTTGTGGGATCGATTCAAACGGAAATAGAGAAGAAAAAACTGCCTATATTTTTTTCAATTCAGTATAATCATTGAAAGTGAGAGAAAGTCTCGTATGAGTTAGGAAAATAGATATTCTGTCTATACATGAGAAGGGAGAATCATGTCTTCAAAAAGGGAAGAAACTAAAAAAGGGTTTTAATGTAATTGTCTTATAAAAGTTTACCTGGATCAAAATGCTTATAAAACGAAGATAAATTGTAGGAAAAACGACTTTTCATAGTATTAAAGAATTGGCTACAAGCTTGCATATATTTTACGCGTATTGACTGGCCATGTAGGTTTTTATAATTATTATTTTTTCCTTAAAATGCGCCTGACATCGACAGCGAGTGAATTATAATTATTCACTTACTCAACTCTAAAAAAAATCCCTAATGTTATAGAAGCCTTATTGTTAAAAAAGTAACAGAATTTAAAATTAATTACCTACTGCCTCATCACTATAGTTAATTAATCACTAAATAATATTACTCAGTCACCCACCTGTCACCAGAGTGATTGATATTCAGTTAGGATGATGAATATCCTTAAATCTCTACATTTTTTCTAGTAAGTAATAGCATACTTAATGCATATAATACTCGTATCTGCTACGAGTACAACAACGCGAGGACAGAGGGAAGAAAATTTTGTCCTGTCGTTTTTACGATTCGAAGTATTCAGAGGTAACGTTCAATTCTAAATAAATAATATAATCGTGAACGAAGAAGTGATTTTGTAAAAACATGAACTTTATTCTCGTGTAGTGTCTGTAGGGAACAACGAGATCGTTGCATTCCTAAACATCAAATACAGATGCCGATCACGTGTCCCTTCTCTGTCATTTAAAGAAGATTGTAGTCACAGTGCCAACAATTCCTTATGGGATGTACGAGTAGTACATACTACCACTACCTATTCTATACAATATCTCCTCGACAAGTATCTTTATTTAATGACGGTAGAGTCTTAATGATCTCACTGCCTTTAATAATGCACCTGCTTAATATTCGAGAGGTTAACCAACTTTACTAATTGTAAGACTGTAATCCACTTTACAATATCATCCCCCTACTAGGTTTATTGCTCTTAATTCCTTTATTAAGACTTTAACGAGAATTTCAACTCTAATCAAATAGTTTTCCCTGTTTGTTGAACTCTCTTTGAATTTTCTGTATATGAATGGTTGGTACATTTTTATTCCTATTTTTGTTAATTTTACTGTAAATCACAGGTCACTAGATAATATATTATTTTCTTGATGGCCTAATTTAATGTCCAGCTCAAGGATCGATTCAAGTAATACATGTATTATAAAGACATTTTTGCTTACTTTTCCCCGCATTTTTATCCATGTTTATAATCTGAATTCACTCTAAATAACGTTCTCACAGTTATAAAAAGTTTCACGACTGATAAACATAACGATTGAGGTTTTATAAAGAGGAATTCTTCTCTAAAGAAGGTTTATAATTTAAATAGCCCCTGGGATACGTCAGAACTCAGAACACGTGCAGAATTTACCAATCCTTATAGGAATAGTGTAAGTTATTATCAGTGGTGTTGTGTCACTTTTATTAGCAATACATAGGTTGTAGTGCGTACGTATTTTCTCTGAATACTTTACTGTTTTATTACGACACCCGAAGGGAGAAACATAGAAATTGAAATGAGATTTTCAAGAGGTAAATAGAGCTAGGTGTTTTGTTTCTTTACAATAAATGAAGTTGGCGACAGGTTTTGATCTCAATGAGTGTTTTAATAGAATTGTTAGTGAGTCTTAATTACTCCAACAAAGCACAGTGTTAATTAATTTGAAATATATTTCTTCGAACTTAGTTTATTTGTTCCCTTGCGTCAATCACTGAAACTTTCCTGAAGAAAAGCTTATATTACTGAAACCCTTCAAAGTATTGATTGAAACTAACAAATTCTTTTGTTTGGCTACAACCTGAATTAAAATATATATACGAACAATAAAGTTTTCCTTTTCATTTAGTACGCAGCTACTCAATTTCCATTCAAGTACAAATATAACCCGCAAACACTGTGGAAGTTCCTATTTCACTGTATGCCTAATTACCTACTGTTACTGTGATAATGAGATAACACGCCATATTTACTCATATAAGGAATGAGTGTGAAGATGTAATAATTGCACAAAACTGCGATGAACGATGGCCTTACCTTTCTGCGATATTATACCCATTAAAGATGTTGTAGAGTTTTATGTTGGATTTCACCAATTTTTTAGGTGAGGAATAACGCAGATAGGAACAATCTAGCACAAATTTTGTATGAAAAACAATGATAAGTGGCTCCTATCTCCACTATTCTTCAATTCCACTATTCTCCCAAGAAGTTGATGAAATCCAGCAGTCTTAAAAAAAGTATTAGTTCGGGCTTCGACCAGTTATAGGTGTCAGATTATAGTGCATTGTTGTGCATATTTTATAAATAAAATTTGTTATACTGATACTATTTATTTCTTACTAACTAAGTTACCCGTGCAAATTTGTGAAGAAGATCAACAGTATAATGATCCGAACCACATGCATCTGTTATTCATTCTGACAACTTTCTAGAAAGTTCTGCAATGTTCTATTATTCACTACAATTTTATAGAATGTTCTACGAACTTTGCCTTGTTTGTACATTCTCTGAGCGCTTGGATTCCTTCGTTCTGACGGAGACTTGACCGATTCAAAATTTGACAAAAGATGTTTCTCCTCATGAAGATCTTTCACGAGACTTCAAGCACGGTGGTATGTGGATCCTCTCGATCACTTGGTGTCTCCCGATGGTTTGAGGTGGACAAAATATAACTCGCGATCTGAATTTATTTTCCAATGCCCCTTCATACGATACCACACACGACCCCACACAACCCTTGGATCCCCTCATCAGCAAAATTTCTCAGAACGTTCTGCATTCCCAGAAATTTCTATCACACAGTATTCGATTCCAGGTAGCGAGGCATATGTGTACCAATTTGGTTGAAATCGGTCCAGGCTTTCCAGAGTTATGGTGAAAAAAACATTCATTTTTATTTATTTTACTGAGATTTAAGGTATTTATATCGAGAAAAATGTAACGTACCCTTGGGGCGATTTTATCCCTAAATGGCGCCCAAAATTGTCTGATTATTATACATACATTTTTATTATATATATGTAAGATAAGGCATACGGAGGTAATCTGGATGTATCTTAACGTTAAGTTGTAAACTTATTTATACCGTATTAAACTTAATGTATGATCTCTAGATTTATTATCATTATATTGTTGCAGCTTACCTAACGTTTCTATATAGAACAGCTTTTATTATATTACATACTTCGTAAGCTAACACATCCCTTCTGTAATTAAAGTATTGTCCGAAATGAATTCACCAAGATAAAAACAGAATTGTGTAAGATAATATTTTAATATATTTTATTGGCACCCTTAAAGAACTTCTATTATTTTTTCATTGTGTAATGTACTTATGTGACCATACGATAAATAAAAAATCCCTACACTTATTCTAGAAAATGAACAACATTGTAAGATTAATTGAGTGCTTAGGCACCTTTAAAATTAACACTGATCACTTAGCACAAAAATTCTATTTATATTTTTCCAGAAGGTAAGCAAAATGTCCTATTCCATTCTAAGTACGGCGGAAGCGAGTAGAGCAGCCGTTACGTGCAGTTATGAGCACCGAATTACATCAACTGATTATTGTTGGGGATAGATCTAAATACACTCGGGCATTATCAGATCAGATGGTGTTGTCCCATCGTCGGGATATATCGGTTTTTTTCTTATTAAAAACTCATTAGGGCTTAATTCCAGAATGTAAAAATGGACTCATAATCGGGTATTTTTATTTATAAGTAATTTGCTATTTATCAGTAAAAAATCTTTTTTTTTCACAAAATTCATGTTTATTAACAAAATTTTCACTCCATTCTTAGGCAAAACTCACAAACAAGGAACTTTGTCGAAAGCCAAAATTGCGTATTAGTCAAAATCGAGTCAGCAATTTGAGAGATATTGGCGAAAAACCTAAATGATAAATTTTCGTACTCTTCAATTTTCAAAAGGCCATATCTCCATAACGGTTGATTTTTTGATATGCATAACTTTTTTCATATATTTTTGTCTTCTATCACCTCTCTAAATATCTGACATACGGAACCAATCACTCTGTATAATGTAGACCAGATTTCGAAGTTTTTTGTACGCTCAACTCTAATTTCCTTTTGTTTATCCCTTACCCTACACTACTTTGAAATTTTGTACCAAATTTCAAGTTCTATTCTTATAATAAGGGTAATATTGAAACACTAATAATGGTAGCTTATCTTCGGGTTAGTTTATCGTAGATTCCACACCATATCTATTGGGCAATGGGCTGAGCAATATGAGCATACTGCCGTTAGAGTTGGTTCGTTTGTACTGTAGGCTGCTTTAGTTAGATATACGAAAACTGATCGCGGACATTTGGTCGCACGACATTTGGTCGCCAACACTTGGTCGCGACGACCGCTGGTCGCGGCGACAATTCGGCACGGCGAAAATTGGACTGGTGACATTTGGTCGCTGGACATTTAGTCGCGGATTATAATATTTAATTAAAACGTTAATCGGTTAATGTAAAGATATAATGATACGTAATTTTCTGCTTTTTAACAAAACTTCAAGATTGCGCCAGTTCATAATTACTAGACCTGTAAATACGTACACTTAAATATTATAATCCGCGACTAGATGTCGCGCGACCAAATGACACGCGTCCAGCTGTCGCTGCTACCAAATGATATTGTACATTATTTTATTATGTAGATATAATATTCATTATTAACAGCTCGTTGAATGTTCCCTGGTCCATGTAATGACATGTTTAGGTGGATCATCTTAGTACGAGTATATATGTTATTATTTCCCCTAACATTCAATGTGTATTTACATCTGATGAAACAGTTACACGGTTTGCTAAATGAGATACCTACCCCACATACTCTTGTATTATTATAACTGAACAGTGAACTGGTAAATTTTCTTTTGATTATGACACATACCGGTATTATGCCTAAATATGATCGTGGTTTATATTTATTATGTGTGCACTGAGCATTGAACTGGATAGGCATTCGGCAGTCTAAAATACTTTGTGTGCTAAGATTTTTTTTATGAAAGAATTATAAAAAAATGTATTATCGCTCTCGAAAATAATGGAACTTTCCGGCAATCATTTTATTGAGGAATTAATATTAAGAAATGCCTGACAGGGACAAATGACCCTCGGACCGGGACACTGAGATACAGACCTCAAAACCGGGACATGTCCCGGTGTACCAGGATGTATCGCTGATCGCAGCCCTAATACGGTAGATTCATATAAAATCGCGACATAAATAGTTGTTATAGCATTTTATCAAAAAGGTCGTGTTATATATAAATCTAGTTTATTTTTCGAGAAAGTTACCTTACCTAACTACTTAAGTATAGGTTAAGAATACACGTAACACAAGTACAGAGTACAGACATAGGTAATTAGCGCCGCAGACAATTTTTTTTATGAAGCATTTTCCAATTTACATCAAATTTTATATGATATGATGAGAAAATCTGCCATTAATAATGTGGTTTAGTATGAAAACGTATATACGTATCTCAATTTCTAGATAGGGGGGGTAGCCTGCCCCCTCGTGACGACGCCTGAGGATCTTAGTTAGTAGGGTAAGAAATTCTGCTCAAGAGAGTCGTTGTCTAAGATGAACAGTCAACTTTGAAACTTTAAACGGGAGTCATCATAAACATCATTATGCTAAAGCTACGAGTAGGTAAAGGTAAAGATACGAACGCTTCACAGGAGTAGTTAGTTGGTGATGTGTATATGTTGCCATGCGCGTCGCCAGCTTCGGAATTAAGGAGGGAGGGGCAATAAAAATATATAGCATAAAAAACACGTAAATAGCACAGCAGACGAAATTTTTGTTGTGAGACGTAGGAAGAAGGTCGTGATGTGGTTTGTTTATTTGAAAATGTATATACGAGTAATACTTTGCACAATAATATGTATGAAAAGTGATAAAAAATAGCGCTGTAGGTAATTTTTTTTATGAAATTGATGGATTTTCGTTCTAATTTTAGAAAATTTATGATATGATGAGAAAATGTGTTGTAGTAATGTGATTTTTTGTGAGGTTTTACCATTTAGTATGAAAAAATAAATACCCATTACAATCTGTGGGGGGTGGCAGCTGCCCCCCTGCCCCCTGACGACGCCCATGTATGTTGCTATTTATTGTGTAATTGTATTAAATTGAATGCAGTTTTGGAATTTGCATTTTGGAAATACCTATACAGAATTCCCAAAACGATACTGTAATTCCGGTGTAATACTATTATTATATAATTCGCCATATTAAGAGCATGGCACCAGGAATGACGTCACAGTCATTTCCCACGGCATTAAGGTTCAAAATCGCCTGACAATCGCATGATAAAATGGTAAAAATAGCGTTTTTTCCATTTTTTGGGGTTAATTAGCGTCTTTCAAAAAACTTTTACGGTTATTCCCTAGATTTTAATGCATATTATCAGTACAAAAAAAAGTATTTTACTTCGCGACTTTCGGGAAACGAGTTTCCATCTTTCGGAAAAAAGATCAGAGGTGTTTTTAAAATTTATTTTTTTGAGAAATCTATACAAGATATAAAAAATCTTTTTACGGTTATTCCCTAGATAAAGGTTCAATACATTTACCCTATTTTGTTCCAAAGCATATTTAGTAACGGTTGTCAAGATAGAAGGTCTCCCGTTTTTAGAAATTTTTGAAATGTCGGTATGCACACTCTTAATAGTTTAGTTTAATAGTACGTACGTCTACCGTATACTGTGTTATAGAAATTAAATGTAAATTCCTGGTATAATTTAACTACACCCCTGATGTGCGATTACGGTCAAACCAGTGAGGTTTAATTTGTGGGACGCTCTAAAATAAATATGAAATATCGGCTACTAAAAATGAACATTAGCGTCCAAATTGTCCCTTTCGATAATGGTCATGATATAAAATATAAATAATATGTTGGTTTAATACAATATACTTTTTTAAACATACATGCGTACTTGCTTCGTATAACCATTGAGATTTTGATTTAGGTACGTGGTTAGTTTTGTATTATTTATTTACTAGTGGTTACCTACCCGTGAAAATTTATTTATTTATTCATGACACACAAACAGACATCACCTACATGTAAACACAAACCAAACAAGAAAAACAACACAGACCAAGTTCAAGCGATGCCCTATTACATGTGTAGGTACACAACTAGTCAATACAGATAAAACAATATTATAATGAGAGTTCAGGTAATTCGAGAAATTGTATGTCAACAGTCAGTGCAAAATAAAGAAAAACAAAAACGGAACAACAAAATGAAGTCAAGGTAATCAGTAACAATATGCAGTCAAAACAATGTTTAGTCAAATCATGGAAGCCAGGCAGAAAATTGAAGCAAATCATTGAATACAATAAATAAGGTCAAAAAATTGATGCAAGTCATAAACAATCAATTCACGGAGGCTTGGTTGAATATGTTTTTGTGTAACCACTATTAATACTCCACCCTTCAAAGTTCCTCGAGTAAACACAGAAAGATCACAAGGCTCCGTCTTTTCCCCGTCTTTCCAATATCGTGATGAAAGTCGTAAAACCAGATTCATATTGTCGACTTTTTTAGTTAGTACCCACCCCTGAAAGCCACAAAACTCCTCTTACACGTCTATCTACATACATTTACACACATAGGTGGTGGGTACTTTAAATAGTTCGATTTGCAATCTTTAAGTGTATAGGTACATACCATATAGTATGTATGAAAATTAGATTTTCATTTTCTGTCACGTTGTATAAGATGGTACTCACTTGATTATTTCCACGAAAGAAATATTTCAAAACTATTTTCATTCATAATTTCATAAGTAGGTACGGTACGATTCGATATTTCAAAATTTTCATAAAAGTTTAAAAAAGTGAGACTTGACGAAAATTTCTAGCCACTAACGAAGGCGTCGCTGCTTTAAATTTACATACATATTCATCGAACTTGCCAAATTTTCCAATGGGCAAGCGTTACATACCTACATGACTTGGAAAATACGAGTATTATGTAATGGAAAAATCTTGTAGATAACTTGGCTTGGCAATAATATTTACGAGTATTGATAAAAAAATATTAATATTATTACTTTTTTACGTGCGTAAGGTATTGTGATGGAGGCCCATCTTTATAGCAATATCATAAGTAGTAAGTAGCTATATATTATAGGGCAAAGGTTAGGTATACTTGTTCCCTTTATAGAGAGATGACTCCCACTTAACATATTTCTTTCAGAATCTACTAAAGAGGAGATGAAATAGGATTAAGATTTTTCTATAATAAGAGTGAGATGGATAATAGATATATTTTTTATCAGGATTTCAGGTATTGAGAATAAGATGTGTGTGTGTGTGTGAAATGGGTGATGTATGATTTTTTGTTAATAATATTTTTTTCAGAGATTAAAGTGTGAGATGAAGAGATATTTCTCGTGGCAGTGTGAGTTCGGTTGAGTTCGGAGGTGGTGGAACTTAGAAGCTGTGTTACATTATATTCGAAATTTAATTACCACTTTCTATAGTTTACTGAATTTTGTAGTGAGAATAATCCTAATCCAGGATTATTCTATTATACCATCCTAGTTTTATTTTATCAACTAAATTAACTTCAGTGATGCTGCCCGATGGAGCAAAGCTAAGAATTTATTTATACTATTTTGTTTCAGAGATAATAACAACTAAGCAATAATTCTTTGTTTCAGCATATTATAAGCAAGATGCTATAACCTAAATGACTTATAATGATGTGCATGAATTCGATTAACTTGTAGAAACTTCTTAGTACATTATTATCCCTAATTGCATGAATATTTACGTTATAATTACTGATTGCACGAATATGTGTGGAAGTATCATCTGACTGCTAAACCATTTCGCGGGGAATAATCAGATTTAAGCCTTAAGTGGAATTAAGAGACATTAGACCCAAAATTTGGAAAAGCAAAGTCAATTCTATACGTATTATATTATTAACTTATTATATAGTAGTGAATGTGATAAAACTTCACGTGATAACAGCACTTGGACTCAAAATCGCTTTGGTTGTTTGAGACAAAAGTTCGGCGGCGTAGGGGCCGAATTGCATGCCAAATCTAATTTTCAATTAACCGTATGTGACTCTCTGTCTATCCTTATAAAAACTAACCAACAACTACCAACCCTATATTTCTTCATTTACGTAAAATGAATAACTATTGACTGTGTTATAATTGTGTTGTATTTTGTTTCTTGTACTTTTATGTCACTTTTCAGGGAGATTTCTAAATTTATTTGTGTTAAAAATATATGATGTAACGTTCTCACACTTCGGGTACGCCCCTGGTATATTATACGTTATGTATGGGGTGTGTGTAGTTTGCGCTCCTTAGTGATACTCAGGTACCTACTGTCTCGATGCTATGAATCGCATGGGCGCTACTCACGATTAAAGGTGAGACTTTTATTTCAGCGAAAGAAAAACATGACGTGGTGGTCCGAATTAAAGAATAGCTTACCCCTAGATCGATCACATCGTAAAGGCCAATAGACAACGAAAAGAGTTGAGAAAATAGTTATTACGAAATTACGGAAACAGGATAACGGCAGACAAGCAGCGATTCGTTTTACGCAAATTCAGTGTCTGAATGAAAGTTTGGAATGAAAGGTGGGATTAGAATGTGTGATAGAGTGAAAGTAGAAATGAACTTAGGGAAAGTAGCTTTTTAGAACTAGGCAATAGGGTTTAGTTTTTGAATTTAGGTAGCAGTTATTTAGGAGGTAATGTTGAACACCAAAAGTTTAGTTTAGTATTCTTTTATTTTTAGCTAGTAGGGTGTTCCCATCACAAAAAATGGTGCCGTCTGACAGCGGATATAAGTATTTTTTAAATACTTACTGAGTTACCACGGATAGCTTTAGAAAATAGACTTAGAATTAGTTAGAAAAAAAAATAGTATGAAGAAAATTTAAATCTGCTTGTCTACACTAATGGGAAGATATGACACGTCTTAAAAACTGAGGGGAGGTGGTGATTAAATCAAGAAGTCACTTTGCTTGCCATCGAAGGGATGCAATGTTTAGGCTGAGGAGGGCTGCTGGAGTCAGAGAAGCATGGAGATCAAGATGTATGTAGGAATTTGCGGCAAAACTATCCTTAGGATCGGTACAAGGAACATCAAAATATTGCGTAAAATTATGTATCGTCTGATAATTTAAGGGGGGGGGGGGGATTTTCGTTGTTTACCCCTTAAGTGATGTGATGTTTTAGTATTGGTGATACGAAAAAGGATAATACGAAAATATTGGTTCGTTATTCGGAATACGTTCGAATACACGTAGCGCGGGATACGACTGTAAGTTCATCATCTGAAAACAGGATAATATAAAAACGTATAGTAGAGGTAGGTAAGTAGGTATATAGAGTATAGCATTATTTCGTGTGTTAGACAGTCTACAGGTATAAATGTGTAACACTTGAAGTGGTCTGTTATGATTAACAAGAATACAGACGAATGCAGCTTCAAGATAAATATTTGTGTTTTTTTTGTGTGATGGGTTCGTCAAAAGAAATAAACAACAGTTACTCGTAGGTAAATACAACATCGAAACCAATATGAGTTTTGTGTCAGTGCGCTTGTTATTATAGGTATACATAGTTCGGTGGATCTACTTTGACTTGGTAAGGATGAATAGATTATTGAACTATTACGTACCACGTGTAGGACTGGGAGATTAACGAGACAAAGAAGACATGAAATTTTCTAATACTGTGTGACCTGTTGTGGCGAGTAAAATGTAATTTTGTACTTATAGGTTTATTATTTTAAGAGTGACGCTGTAAATATCAAATAATTAAGACGTTTTGTTAGTTTCAAATAAATAAGTTATACAATAATTTATAGTGTGAAATATGGACAAAAATAATAATAATAATTAGCTTCTATCAGATGTTTTATATGTCAGATAAGGAAAGGTGACCGGATATACAACAGAGGGATGCCATGTCAAGGATGTTTTCTTGTTTGTAATATGTATTCTTAATTACAATTAATATTATTTTAGTATTCAAATATCTTAAGCTAATTTTGTAATTAGGGTAAGTCCGTGATAAAATATTTATGACCATTAATTTTGTTATAATTGTTCAGTTTATTAATAAGATAATGGTGTAAGTTATAAGTGAAGGACGTAACAAAGTATGATGATACTTGCGATTTGTGAATCTACAAATGAAATGACACGATAATTTTGTTACTTTGATTGCAGCGGTATAGATCTGTGCGCTCGTTATGTAGGAAGGTACCTACCTACATTTGTGTATTGACATGTAGGTATATGCGTATTACCTATTGGGGAGTTTGTAGTAGGTATACAAGAAATACACCTATCTAAGAATGTTACGTTGGATTTATACCATGGAATTTTAGGATAACTTACTATTAAATAAATGATTTGATATTTCATCGATGTTCAGAGGAAATTCACCAATATGGACGTTGCTTTAAGAGGACGAATGGAACAATGAAGACATGCATTATACGTAATCTTTTATCGAGAAGAGATTCATCGTTGTGACGAAATTAATTGAAGAAGATCGTCACAAAACCCACCACAGAAAAACCATACAACCAAGGACCTGAAAGTTTTTCAGGGATTATGAAGAAGAGAGTTCTACGGATGGCTGGAAAGTAGGATATGGAAATAGTGCGGGAAGTAATTACTATGTCATAGATGATATATTCTCACCAGGCGCGAAGCTACCTAAGAACACGATTCCCATCGAGTTACCTTTTGGAAAAATTATGGGTATAATAGTGTCTAATCTGACGTAATCTAATAAGAAATGTTAGCCCCGGCTTCCTTTCTGCAGAAATCCACCCTTCGCCACTGATTCTCACCAATGGTTGATTGACAGAGCGATAGAATTTGAAACAACATATCGATGTGGAATTGACTATACAAGAGGGTACCTACCTACTCCGGAATATGAATGTGTACTATACTTACAACGTGTTAGGTATGTACGTCAACACGCTCCGTCAATTAGGGATAGGAAATATTAAAATGAATACTAGGAAAAGATTTGGGACTAGTCTAAAATCATAATATTGACTGATTTATTATTTTACAGTTTCGAGAATATTAGGGTATCTTGAGTGGGTAATTAATTATAAGGTGCGTATAGGACACGAAATAATAATAAACTTTTAGGGTTCATTTATTTATATGTGTTTATTTTTAGTGTAACCATTTTCAAGTGGATCGATGTAATATACTGATGACGGTTGGAGAACGAGACTAATAATAAATATGTACAACGACACATTTCTTTCAGATGAACAGGGCAGGACTAAGGAATTAATTAAATTATTTTTCAGATGTTTTATTTTACGTTTGGCGTGGACTGACATTTAGCTAAAATTTTCAATTGGATCAAAACGTCAGTACACGTAGGGGGGTGTGATGGAGGCCCATCTTTATAGCAATATCATAAGTAGTAAGTAGCTATATATTATAGGGCAAAGGTTAGGTATACTTGTTCCCTTTATAGAGAGATGACTCCCACTTAACATATTTCTTTCAGAATCTACTAAAGAGGAGATGAAATAGGATTAAGATTTTTCTATAATAAGAGTGAGATGGATAATAGATATATTTTTTATCAGGATTTCAGGTATTGAGAATAAGATGTGTGTGTGTGTGTGAAATGGGTGATGTATGATTTTTTGTTAATAATATTTTTTTCAGAGATTAAAGTGTGAGATGAAGAGATATTTCTCGTGGCAGTGTGAGTTCGGTTGAGTTCGGAGGTGGTGGAACTTAGAAGCTGTGTTACATTATATTCGAAATTTAATTACCACTTTCTATAGTTTACTGAATTTTGTAGTGAGAATAATCCTAATCCAGGATTATTCTATTATACCATCCTAGTTTTATTTTATCAACTAAATTAACTTCAGTGATGCTGCCCGATGGAGCAAAGCTAAGAATTTATTTATACTATTTTGTTTCAGAGATAATAACAACTAAGCAATAATTCTTTGTTTCAGCATATTATAAGCAAGATGCTATAACCTAAATGACTTATAATGATGTGCATGAATTCGATTAACTTGTAGAAACTTCTTAGTACATTATTATCCCTAATTGCATGAATATTTACGTTATAATTACTGATTGCACGAATATGTGTGGAAGTATCATCTGACTGCTAAACCATTTCGCGGGGAATAATCAGATTTAAGCCTTAAGTGGAATTAAGAGACATTAGACCCAAAATTTGGA
This sequence comes from Ceraclea dissimilis, assembly GCA_963576895.1. Lineage (NCBI taxonomy): Eukaryota > Metazoa > Arthropoda > Insecta > Trichoptera > Leptoceridae > Ceraclea > Ceraclea dissimilis. The sequence goes on from OY756360.1 coordinate 7,947,271, forward strand.
AAAGCAAAGTCAATTCTATACGTATTATATTATTAACTTATTATATAGTAGTGAATGTGATAAAACTTCACGTGATAACAGCACTTGGACTCAAAATCGCTTTGGTTGTTTGAGACAAAAGTTCGGCGGCGTAGGGGCCGAATTGCATGCCAAATCTAATTTTCAATTAACCGTATGTGACTCTCTGTCTATCCTTATAAAAACTAACCAACAACTACCAACTCTATATTTCTTCATTTACGTAAAATGAATAACTATTGACTGTGTTATAATTGTGTTGTATTTTGTTTCTTGTACTTTTATGTCACTTTTCAGGGAGATTTCTAAATTTATTTGTGTTAAAAATATATGATGTAACGTTCTCACACTTCGGGTACGCCCCTGGTATATTATACGTTATGTATGGGGTGTGTGTAGTTTGCGCTCCTTAGTGATACTCAGGTACCTACTGTCTCGATGCTATGAATCGCATGGGCGCTACTCACGATTAAAGGTGAGACTTTTATTTCAGCGAAAGAAAAACATGACGTGGTGGTCCGAATTAAAGAATAGCTTACCCCTAGATCGATCACATCGTAAAGGCCAATAGACAACGAAAAGAGTTGAGAAAATAGTTATTACGAAATTACGGAAACAGGATAACGGCAGACAAGCAGCGATTCGTTTTACGCAAATTCAGTGTCTGAATGAAAGTTTGGAATGAAAGGTGGGATTAGAATGTGTGATAGAGTGAAAGTAGAAATGAACTTAGGGAAAGTAGCTTTTTAGAACTAGGCAATAGGGTTTAGTTTTTGAATTTAGGTAGCAGTTATTTAGGAGGTAATGTTGAACACCAAAAGTTTAGTTTAGTATTCTTTTATTTTTAGCTAGTAGGGTGTTCCCATCACAGTACTGGAACTTTCTAATGGTTTCTCACCCGAAACACGCAGATAAAATGCACACGAAAAACGACCTTATGTATATCGTCATAAGGGTCATTTTCCTAAAACATTTTATCTACGTGTTTAGGGCGAGAAAGCTTACAAAGTACCCCCCCAGTATGTTACTCAGGAATCACCCATTTATTATAATTTATGCATGAAATGCGAAATTATTAAACAAGAAAAAAGGTAGGTACCAGTACCAGTACAAAAACTTTGAATTATTAATTTTTTCTCAGTTTGTCAATTTTTCTATCGTTTTGATACACTAGCTTTTTAAATTAGTATTGTAGATATTGAGTAGGTTCAACGTTATAATTGCCATTTACTGTTTAGACTTTTGTCATTTTAATGTGTACGGTGTGGTGATACAATAAATAGTAATATTACAGGCAACGATAAACATCTGAACATTTATGAAATAAATGATTCAATAAATTATTGTAATAGTTAAATAGTATTACTGTTTCGTGTTAATTGGTTCGATTATATTTCCTTATTTCACCATGACATGTAATCATTAAATTATAAAGTTCAGATATTACAAAGTGTCTGGTATACGTGTAAAGGAATTCTATTCACCATTTTCTGAATAGTCTATTATTTTCCACTAACCATTGTTATACCTAACAACTTATATTTTAATATCATTTAAATGTTCATTTATTTACCTACAAATAATATTTGTTTGAATCAGACTATAGTTAGGTTACTTTATAAGCAAATAACCTCCTTTCTCATTTGTCGTCTTATTAATTTGGTAAATTATTATTTCATTATAGGCTTCTGCAAATAATAGTTTGGCTGTACCTGAGTATTTATCAAGGACCCGAAGGTCTTTAAATATCAATTAATATGTATATTATCTCCTTTTATTTGATCGATATAGAAACCGCAGAGCGTAGAACGTGACGGATCTGAGAAATGTATTATGTAAAAAGGGATGTGTGTGGCTATTTGTAGGTACTCTCAAAGTCTCAACAGTCAACAGTCTCAACCTATGTAGATTGTAGGTCTCACATCACACACCTGGATAGGTTCTTCCTTTTTGTTCTATTTTTAACACAAGTATTAGTTTTTCTTTATTCATCATTAAGCTGTTTCCACATGGACCATTCGATATTCTTTCCTTGCAATATGTTAAATACCAAATAATGTTTTTTTTTTCAATTTCTACGTATTTCTGTTACCCACATTTGAAAGTTTTTCTTTCTAGTTTTTATATTACTGTCTCGGTCTTTCCTAGACATGGCTTTCTGATATTATGTAGGTGTAGGTATCTGTGTAAGATTTTATATAAGAAGCAAAATATAAAGATGTCACCACAAAGGCAATGGAGGCTTTATTCTATTATGTAGTTTTTATAGAGGGAGGATGTGGGGGTATGGAAGGGTTGGGTACGGTTGGGATGCGCAGTTGTAACATAAGTAATTTGCATACGAATGGATCGCGACTTTGGGTTTAGTTGAGTCGACACTTCCTAAATGGCCTTCCTGCCAGTTTGCGACAAACATAATATCAAAATACTCCAAGCACCTACCCATACTGAACTGAATCTCTTGTCTAAAAATCTTTTATGAAATTTACACAAGTTGAAATTTAAATCTAAATAATCAATAGTGATATCTTAAATACCTAAATTATATACTTAAGCATGCGTAGGCAAGCTTTTTTGCTTTCAAAATTACTTAAGAGTTTTTTTGTAGCTTTTAGTAGTTTCAGAGTAAGTACATATATACTATATGTATTTTATGTTATATCCTCAATTTCCAAATATTGGTTTGTCAAAATGTTGGCAACAAAACGAAATGAAATGGCGTGGTACCAAATTGGTAAAATTGACCGACGTAGGTAGTTTCCATATCAACAATTTTATGAAGATTGGTACAGTTACGATAGGATACGAGTATATACCTTATGCCATATGGAATAGTTCAGCCCGCTTCACCGCGGCATATTTAACTTCACTTTGTGAACGTACGTTTTGTAAGAAATATATTTTGTATATCCACGAATAGTAGGTATAACGTAAAGTAATATACGAAGTGTAGAAAATTGAAAAGCTTCCGGGCTTTAAATAAAATTGGATAAAAAATAACACAAGCCTACATATGTTACACAGATAAAGTCTCTTAAGTACCAAGAAAATACATTATCACATACGCTGTTCTTTTCACAATATGAGGTAGATTCTAGTAGTCCAAGAGCCCGCTGCTTAATTTATGACGTATCTGTTTTTTGATCGAAATGTGGTATAAATGATAGCTTACCAATAGGGTATTACATCGCACTAGGGTTGCCTATCAAAATCTTGCCGCAACCCCCCCTGCCCCCCCCGAAAAGGTCCCTCTTCGCGGTTTTTCGCATTTTATAGGAATATGGTAAGAGATAGGAGAAAGTAGTCAAAGACAAAAATAATCCTTGCTAAATTCTCTACTAAAACGTAAATTCAATTTTTTCATAGGACTAATAGTTTACCCGTAATGGCCGGTCCAAAACCGAAATTCATTTAAAATACAAAAAAAATGTATTTAAACTAAATTGGTTGAAAATTGATAAGAGCTACAGGAAAATAGTCAAAGAATGAATTAATTACCATAGTCTTAGCTATAAAACGAGCTATAACTTATGTTCATACCTCTAATAATTTCGGAGTTATTACAATAAATCTCAGTGACGAAAATTAAAATTTAGACTTAAAATTTAGACTTAAAATTTAGTTTTTCATAAAATAACCGGTGTTATAGCGCCGCAGGCCAAATTTTTTTTCCCATAAAATGTTAGTAATAATGGGTGGAAGAATGTGAATGAAAAAAAATCAAACTTTTTTATTATTTTTTCAAAAAATATCCTGTTTTTTGACCGGCCATTACGGGTAAAATACTAGTCATATGAAAAAATTGACTTAACGTTTTTTGTAGAGAATTTAGCAAGGATTATTTTTGTCATTGACTACTTTCTCCTATCTCTTACCATATTCCTATAAAATGCGAAAAACCGCGAAGAGGGACCTTTTCGGGGGGGGGCAGGGGGGGTTGCGGCAAGATTTTGATAGGCAACCCTAGTGCGATGTAATACCCTATTGATAAGCTATCTTTTATACCACATTTCGATCAAAAAACAGATACGTCATAAATTAAGCAGCGGGCTCTCGGACTATAGACAGATAAGCACAGAACATAATGTATGCAATATTCGGCTGCGTACTTCGTACTTTATTCATACAGGAACAAATCGTTTTAGGAAAGGAGTGTTAAAATTTAATGAATAGCTAAGTGGTGGAGGGTACATTATCCATCACTTTATAACGCTGGGGCTCCCAACCCACCCACCACTCACGCTCCCCCCTAAATATCTTCTAAAATCACTGCGCCCCCCCTTGCCTGTTATCAACGGCAGATAAAGACATCCAATGCCACTAGCGGATCCAGGGGGTGGGCTAGGGGGCTGAAGCCCCCCCCAAAACCATGAGTGACAGTACTTTATATACAACAAATCTAGGGGTTTCAGCCCCTTATCCCCCCCTCAACGTTGAGTGACAGTACTTTTTACCATGTGACGACATTCAGCCCCCCCAAAATTGAATCCTGGATCCGCCACTGTCCAATGCCCCCCACCAGTACGTTCAGAAAAGTATGTGCAAAAAAATAGCGCCGCAGGGGAACTTTTTTATAATTTTACGTATTGTTGCAAATATGTACATACGTGAATTATTATGTACCCACATAATAAGTTTTTTTTTTAGATATTGTATGAAGTCTGACGTCACTTTAAGGCCCCCAAATCTCGGGAACATATATTAAACAAACGGTTTCTCCGCGCTTCACTGTTTGGGAACCCGTGGTATAAAACGTATATTGTTTTACATACCTGTACCTACATAGGTTTAACCTACATACGTTATATATAAGTATATCTACCAGTGGCGTATATAGAGGGGGGGCCGAGGGGGCCCGGCCCCCCCCCCGAAATGTTGAACAATTCTTTAAAAAACGTTATTTTAAAACATGAAAGTTACTCAAGTTCATCACTTCACCCATTATTAAAAAAAAAATCGCCTGCGGCACTATTCTTCATTGTATTTTCTACACACAATATAATTACCAACCTTAAAGTCGACCTTTTTCACTTACATTCACGAAAAAATTTTGCCTGCGGCGCTATTATATTTTTTGTACTGTGCGCCTATTTTCAAATTTTTGTAGCCTCCATCCCCACAAAGTAAAATATTAGATCGGGCCCCCCCCGAAATGAAATCCTATATACGCCACTGATATCTACCTACTTAATATGAGCCGATATACATAACATTGATTTCATGTTTTGTGAATGTTAAATTCACTAAATTGTTGATAATCAAAATGATAACAGGTTTTTGCGATGATCCATATGTTGTTTTTTTTTTCGGGTTTAATCGTCTGAAGATCTGATGATCCGACGTTTCGGCGAATCTACTGCCGCCTTGGTCTCAGTCCGTGACCAAGGCGGCAGTAGGTTCGCCGAAACGTCGGATCATCAGATCTTCATACGATTGAACTCGAAAAAAAAACAAATCAACTATTTCTAGTTTTTAATCCAAAGAATCCTCATTAACCGTACACCAATCTATAGCGTTAACGAAATTGTGAAACATAATTTTAAGCGATGAGCATTCCATGAGTAAAACGTGTATAGATACAGAGGTTTATATGCTTTTCTACTCATTTATTTAAGGGCATGGCACCAGGAATGACGTCACAGTCATTTCCCACGGCAATAAGGTTCAAAATCGCGTGAACGATCGCGTGATAAAATGGTAAAAATAGCGTTTTATCCATTTTTCGGGGTTAATTTCGCGTCTATCAAAAAACTTTTACGGTTATTCCCTAGATTTTAATGCATAATATCAGCACAAAAAAAGTTTTACTCCGCGACTTTCGGCAAACGAGTTTCCGTCTTTCGGAAAAATAATCGGAGGTGTTTTTAATTTTCTTTTTGAGATATCTATACAAGATTTAAAAAATCTTTTACGGTTATTCCCTAGATAAATGTTCAATACATCTACCCTATTTTGTTCCAAAGCATGTTTAGTAACGGTTGTCGAGATAGAAGGTCTCCCGTTTTTAGAAATTTTTGAAATGTCGGTATGCACACTCTTAATCTAGTTAACGAAATTGTGAAATATAATTTTAAGCGATGAGCATTCCATGAGTAAAACGTGTATAGATACAGAGGTTTATATGCTTTTCTACTCATTTATTTAATTCAAATTAAACATAATTTTTATTTACAACTGCTACCACTTTCACTGACTCATCGGCTTTAAACTTTTCGAATTAATCTGTACCTACTCGACTTTATATTAAAATCCTCTTTTGTTTGCATTTTGTTTCTCTACTTAGTCAGGCACCTACCCCGGCTGAAATATTTCACAAAATTTAACGAGTAGGTATCATCCTCAGCGTATGGTGATGAAAAGTTGTTTAAAATTTAAACCCTAAAAAGAGACACGGCTCAAGAGTACGCATACCGACATTTCAAAAATTACTAAAAACGGGAGACCGTATATCTTGACAACCGTTACTAAATATGCTTTGGAATAAAATAGGGTAGATGCATTGAACATTTATCTAGGGAATAACCGTCAAATATTTTTTGTATCTTGTATAGATTTCTCAAAAAAAAATTATTAGAAATACCTCTGATCTTTTTTCCGAAAGACGGAAACTCGTTTCCCGATAGTCGCTTAGTAATTCTTTTTTTGTGCTGATAATATGCATTAAAATCTAGGGAATAACTGTAAAAGTTTTTTGATAGACGCAAAATTTACCCCAAAAAACGGAAAAAATGCTTTTTTACCATTTTGTAATGCGATTGTCACGCGATTTTGAACCTTAATGCCGAGGGAAGAGACTGTGACATCATTCTTGGTGCCAAGCCCTTAAATGAATATTAATCGTTGAAAAGTTAGATTTTGCTGAGTAGCTTTTTTGGTGGGTATAATAATGTATTAGTAATACATATTTTCATTTGTTTAGGATTTCAGAACGGCTGGTGTTTTTAACAGATAACTTCTTTAATGATCAGATCATCCCAGATCGGTTTCAGACGCTGCACTGGTATGGGAGTCATGGATCATACTATTTTAATGTATATATTCTGTTTCTTGCATGGGCATCGCCAGGGGGGGAACAGCTGCCCCCCTAGAGATTGGAACAGGTACTAAATCACAGTGGCGAAGGGTGGATTTCTGCGGAAGGGAAGCCGGAACTAACATTTCTTATTGGATTACGTCAAATTAGACACTATTATACCTATCATTTTATCCAAAAGGTAACTCGATGGGAATCGTGTTCTTAGGTAGTTTCGCGCCTGCAGTAAATCATACCATACATTTTCTAACATTAGTATGAAAATCCATCAGTTCCTATACAATATTGCCTTCGGCGCTATTTTTTATTACTTTTTTATAAAAAAACATCTTTCATAGGTTATACATATTATTGTGCAAAGTATTATGTGCATTTACAAATAAACCAAATTATCACGACCTTCTTCACTATGTCTCACAAAAAATAAAATTCGCCTGCGGCGCTATTTACGCACTTTTATGTTATATCATTTTTCAAAAACTTTGTTGCCCCCCCCCCCCCCCCCCTAGTTCCGAGGCTGGCCATCTCATTAAAAATTGTTGTTGTTTAAGATGGCTGAGATTACTCGTAGGCAAGTGGATAAAAAAAATAAAAAACACCGTTTAAAATCGTATTTTTATTTGTAAATTGTTTTAAGTCCCAAAAATACGTTTTGTTGAATAAAATTTTTTTTTTTTAAATCTTCTGACCTACCCTCGTTGAAAGGTGGCAGCCCTATAAAGGATATACATTTATACTGCCAGATTTAAGTATTTCTTTTGTAATTTGTACTTCATCCGACAGAATAAAATGCCGTCTTTCTACTATATGATTAATGAACTGGCGTTACGGATATTCCATAGACAAAAGAAAGCTCCCATAGTAAACTGAAACCAGCAGGGAGGTACTAAACTTGACAGTGACTTAGCAAATCTAAATCATTACTATTGAAATGTTTCATTCTCAAACCTTTTTTCTTCTGTGCGCTGCATTATTAGGAAAAAGATAATTGGTAATATCAATAAATTTTATTTATTTATTTAGTCATAAACGGCCGCAAGGCCTATACAATTTACAATATCACAATCATCAAACAATACACTTCAAATTACATCTTCAAAAACAAAAAATCAAGAAAGTCAATTGAAAATATAATAATATTCACCCAGTAGAATAAAACAGAAATAACACAGTTACCCAAATGGCATCAGTTAGCGAAACGTTATTGTTTCAATTGCATTGACTTGTAGTTTATTGGAGTTTACAGTTGGTGAGGTCCGCTCAGAATAGAGAGCCGTGGAAATTATGGGGGAGGCCTATGTTCTGTAAATAGGGTTGCCAGATATCCGGCTTTGGACCGGACAATCCGGTTTTTATCACATTTGTCCGGTCGAAAAAAAATCGTAAAAGGGCTGTCCCGTTTATTTCGGTCGGACCTCAAGAAGTTCAACACGATCAATTGTCCTATCAAGAATCTATTTTTTTGTAACATCCTTCAATTGAATACAGTATTGATTATTTCCATTGTCTTCCCATTTTTCAACGTATATTATGCTACCCACATTCTTTGTGAAAACTTGAGTATTTAATTAGGTAGCATTATTTCATAAAATAATATTCGCCTACGGTGCTTCTTAGCACTATTTTGAGCTAGTATCTTTTTCGTTGGTATATTGTTTATATTTTCTTAAGGGAAAATATCACCCTTCACCGCTCATCAGCGGAGAAAATTTCGCCTACGTACGTATTTGAAAGTATAAAAAAATATATATAGTAAGGAGGGCGGGTTATTAAAATTTGTCCGGTTTTATACACACTCTTCCATAATAGTAATTTATGTTTTTTTCTCTTTAGGAAGATACGAGTACCGAGTACCTACTTAATAAGTCAACGTCAACACAGTGAATAAACATGCGGAAACCCGACCAAAAGAATAACAAAGTTTCCACGATTGTTTTCTCTTTTAATGTGGTATTTAGGAATTTACAGTAAATTCCATGATACACTGCTTGTTGGCTGGTGTTGGTGGTTGTCAGGGTTTAGGGAGAAAGTTATCGCAGTTAGTGTCTAGTTAGGGTTTTAGAAACATTAAAGGCAAATAATATGATAATGTTTTTGTTGTTAGCAACACACGTGGTGGTCAAACAAATTAATAAACTTTATCGGATGATGAAGAGGGTTAGCTGGTCGTGGACATCAAGCGGGAAACTAACAAAATCAGATTAGGTATAACAATTATTTAGTATTAAGTACATATAACCTAAGGGCACATTTTCCACTATTTTGTCTAAGTGTTTAATATTTTTAGTCATTAGGACAAATGTATGAAACATAACTTAAGGCTGAGTAGGGAAAATACGATAACCTTTTATATAATGTTATAAATCTTGCTAATTTATTTCCTTAGGACGTGTGCGTAACATGAAGTTTTGTGTGCCTACCTAATGTGCTATAGTATATTGTATAGGTTTGGTTGTATGCGTGTGACAAAAATCGTACAATTATAATATAAAACTCCCAACAAGACGTTCAATAATAATTTAATAAGGTCATAAAAGCATCGGGCTCGGTGTCAAAATGTCAGAAAAAAGTGCTGTCCTTTTCAAAAATACGCAATTCCAATCTTCGTCTACGGTTGCCTGCAAGGCTTTGCACTTAGTCTAGAGGCGAGAGTGGGACACGATTAGTTTTGGCTTTTTGTCGTAGAAAAATATTGGGTGTACGATGGTGACATAACCTAATTAGAAATTGCATAGACTCTGAATATTACGCTGCCTTGTAAATTCCGAGTTATTGTAAGGAACAAGTACAGTTGTGGCAGGAATATGTAGATTGTAGGTATTCATAGCTTTCTCCCCGTTTACTGTTTCTTTTTAGGTTTCTATATGTATGTATAGTCAGACACGAACTCAGCAGGGTTTATAAATGTGTATTTTGTGTAAAATAAATTATTCATAGTTGTTCTCTTGACAAAAAGATATTTGTTTTCGTTATTCAGGGACCGTTTGCGTCTGTTGTATTGATTTGTCATTATTTAGTGAACGCGTTTTGTATCTTTTCCTTTCGTGTCGATAGAGAATAATACCTACACAACATAATAAAACAAATAACATAATACCTACATATATCCTACACACGTGCCTACATACCATATGGATAATCTACTTGTAGTTATACAATAAAGGGGAAATAATACGAAACGTTTTTTTACGGATCTTCCCCACATGTAGTATATTCTGTTATGTTCAAATTGAATGGAAGGTACACATATTGTAACAGAAATGCTTTTCTTTGATTCCAGATATGAATTCTTTCCACTTTTTACGGGTTATTCGTTTTAATCGAATTGAGGTTGAATCCAACAAAATAATTCTACGTCCTTTTCTTTTTTCCCTTCATGGCATCTCATACAAAATAACGAATATTTTTCTACTAGTTTCTGTTCTTTATATTGTCATCTGTTGAGAATGTTATTAAATGTGGGCTCAGCAATAGGCACTACGCATTGTATTTTATATCCATTGTATCCCTTAAAATAGTTCATCATTTTTTATATACACATTTCTTTGGGTCAGTCATAAAGAATATGCGCCATTCTAAAAAACATATTTATTTTATGTGCTTCTGTACCTGAAATTTAGTACTACTGTATAGGTATACAGTTACATAATGCCTAAATGAAAATTTGTCTGGTAAACTATAATAGCGTTCATATTTTATTCAGGCCGGCTAATTGGAATACACTCTAACTCAACTTATACTTACTCGTATTTCATAAATAAATACGTAAGTAAAACTTTATCAGCCAAAAATCATGGGTGTTACAAACCAAGACAATAGTCGTATGCAAAAGGGCAGACTAATTGCAGAAGCAATATCTTACGTCCAACCCGGACGTCTCATAAGATTTTATGAACCAAACTATTCACGTTCAATACCAAGTAAATTACGAGTAATTGTGTTATTCATTATGGTTGCTTGGTGAAAATAGATAAAAACTTGGAAATAAAAACGCTAATTGCTATTAGGTATTTGTATGTTGTAAGATGTAAGAATCATTTTCTTACTATACTGAATCCACGATGCTGAAACTAGATGAGAAAAGGTAGATATTATATCTAGATCTCTTTATATGATGATTCTATGAATTTGAAATATTCATATTGCAAGCAACATTCCAGTGGGGGATAATGATGGATAAACCACTGCGATTTTTGCGGATTTGGCAGCTCACCTCCTCTCCACAGTCATTCTCTGTAACCATACTTTCATGTTGCAGTAGCTGATAACATATTCACCACACCGACACCACACCGCACTGTGCATATTATTATTATTAGAGATCGGATCAAACTCAATCGGAAGAATAATCATATATACGGATTATTGGATTATTCTCAAAATTAGATTCAGCGACAAAAAAGTAATTTTAACCAACAAACTTACAGTCCAAAGGAGACTATAATATAGAAAAATTGGATTAAAAAAAATTGGCACGCCACAGGCATAGGTAGATTTCAGATATCGAGCCATATTCATTTTTTTGCTGAATATTTAATATATGAAAGGTGGGTTTGATCGGTTTGATTTGTGTTACTTTGTCTGTGGATTTATGACATAATATCTGTGATTATCGAAGTACCTAATCAAATTATTTTCATTACACTTCATAATATGGATGGATACCTAAGTACTTTAGAAATTGGAAGACAAAATCTGACTTTTGATCTTATTTCTTTTTCAACGACCTTTCCCACACAATCCTCGCATCCCCTCAGTATGTTTGTTTCTGTATTTAAATCATAAAAAAGTTAACCTTCCTCTTAATGGATTTCACCCAATTTCCTATCAGTTCATTTACTACTCGCCAAAAACTACCACCTAAGTTTCACGTTTCTGCAACGAAAAGTTTTCCTGGAAATTATATACATATACGAGTATATTTCACCAATGTCAGATTCGTGTTTTAAATAAATAAAAATAATCTTTATTGTACAGAAAACATACAACGGGCGGGCTTATTGCCAAATGGCAATTTCTGCCAGCCAACCCAGGTCAGAGGTTTAGAGGTCATAATAAGCGAAAATGAGTAGAAATTTTTCAATTCTGCGATGTCAAGGGAGAAACGAATAGATATATTCCTTTTTTGGAAATCTACCTAATATTCCACAGAATTGTCGTATTTTTTTTTTCAACATGATAAACCTAATGTTAAGTTCGAGGTATAAATTTTATAATTTAATTATGTTTAAAGAATTTATAAAATGAATGACTCCAGCACCTAATGTTTTTCAACCGTGTTATATATTTCTGCTCAAAACATTTTTATTTTACGTATCAGTCAACATCAAATTATTCCAACTTTAGCAAAAATTATATTCCAGTTTTTTTTTATTCATTTTAATAAATAAATTATATTATTCGTGAAGTTGTTTCTGACAGGAAAAAATATACTAAGAGTGACAAGCATATCTGACACGACTCATTTCAAGGAGAGACATATAATCTTCATACTTACAATACATAACACTCGCGAGTGACGATTTCCATAGGGGATCATTTAGTTAAGAGTATATCCAGCGCCAAGTCACCCGCCAACACACAACGAGTTTTCATGACACATTTCATGAAATTTTAAGGTTCCACATTATTCAACTTCATCGCGTCTTCTTCCCTTTCATTATTATTACCATTGTGTGATATGATTGTACCATGAACACTTCAGCAAACAAATTTATATTAAATGTAGTTTCCCACAACAGTGTAGAAGAATTAAAGATGAACATTGTCGGGCTTACGACCGACCTCGGCTGACTTAAGTGATCACTATACACTCGAGAAACATTCGCCATTTCAGTTCACCCCGGCTGGGATTCGAACCCAGACCTTCGTCTCGCTTAGTAGGGATCATATCCACTTCACCACGATACTACGGAATGTAGAAAAAATCCATATCAGTTAAATATACAAAGAAATAACATATAGGACGTATTAACAGTATGCATACCGACATTTCAAAAATTTCTAAAAACGGGAGATATTATATCCTTATAACCGTTACTAAATATGCTTTGGAACAAAATAGGGTAGATGCGTGTGTTCACATTTATCTAGGGAATAACCTTAAAAGATTTTTTATATCTTGAATAGATTTCCAAAAAAAAGGAAATATTAAAAACACCTCCGATTATTTTTCCGAAAGACGGAAACTCGTCTCCCGAAAGTCGCGGAGTAAAACTTTTTTGTGTGCTGATAATATGCATTAAATACAGAGATCACTCGTTCTTTATGGGTGGAATGCCTAAAATTAAAAAAAAAGTATTTGCATTAAAATCTATGGAATAACCGTAAAAGTTTTTTAATAGACGCAAAATCAACTCCGAAGAATGGAAAAAACGTTATATTTACCATTTTATCATGCGATTATTCACGCGATTTTGAACCCTAATGCCGTGAGAAATGACTGTGACGTCATTCTTGGTGCCAAGCCCTTAAAATGTAAGTGCCATGCAGGAATGACAAAAAGTTTAATTAATATTTTGTAAATAAGTATAAAAGGAGTATATCTCCAAACTATGAGTGTTTTGTTTTCATTTTTTATTTTTTTATTCATTTAACTTTATTTTGTATAAGCTACACATAGTTTAAGTGAAATGTACCTACCTAATTATATTAGACCGCCACCCGGACACAAGCATGCACTACGCAGCTTCGCCGGGCGCGATACAATAATAATTTTGTTTTATATGTATTTGTTGTTATATTATATTGTGAAACATGTATTTTATTCTGAAAATAAACATTAAAAAAATCTTTGGTCAATGTTCATCTAGGTGGTTTGAAGCTAGGTTGATAACGAGCCCGACAGTTGTGTTACCCCATCACATCGGGTGGGTGCGGTTTTGATCCTCGATGCAGACTACTAGCAAGTACGAGGCTTCATATTTTCTAGCTTACCTACGAACTTTTAATTGGATAAACCTGTATTCAAATTATGTTACTAATCATTAGGAATTTATTTTATGTTTCTATTTATTTTATATAATGTTCAGAACAAAGAAATGCTAATAATAGAATGTTTATGAGTTCCATTACATTTTTTTCTACGAACTTTCTTTGTGGCCTAGTTATAAACGTATTGTGAAATTTCCTCTTATTTGTAGTTCAGCGGTTATTCTGAAAAGTTTGCTACCGCTTCACGTGCGGTACAAGGAGAAGTTGTGTTCCTTGAATGCACACAATTTCTCTTTTACACCTTTGAAAATTCATTTGCCACTGTGTCTGGAATCTTGAAACTTTTCTTCAATCTTATTAACGGCCTTGTTTGTCCCAACGCGGCTTATACAATATTTTAATGCAGTTTATTGTTTAGCCTCGTGATTACGAGGACATAAGTCAGTGGCGTAAATAGGGAGGGGGGCCGAGGCCCCCCCCCCCCAGAAATGTTGAACAATTCTTTAAAAAACGTTATTTTAAAACATGAAAGTTACTCAAGTGCAACACTTCACCCATAATTCAAAAAATTTTCTATTCTTCTTTGATTTTTCTACACACAATATTAATACCAACCTGAAAGACGACCTTTTTCACTTACAATCACGAAAATTTTTGGCTGCGGCGCTATTACAGTTTTGATACTGTGCGTCTATCTTCAAATTTTTGTTGCCTCCATCTCCCAAAAGTCATATATTCGATCGCCCCCCCCCCCCCCCGAAATGAAATCCTATATACGCCACTGACATAAGTTGAATGAAAACTTAAAGATTTTCTTCACGAATAAGTTAAACAATGCTTTGTTGCTAAATGTGCTTGTATATTTGTAGGTACAAGCAGCTATGCAGAGGGTCATCGAGGGGGCCTCGGCACAGGCGCAAGCCCAGTGAGACTCGTCGATGAAACAAAATGTACCTTACATTGTAATTCACATACACTGCCATGTTAATATAAAAAAAAGACAATTATTATTATTATTATAATCAAGGGATCGTATTTTCTTTCTTTGCCGTCGTATTATTTCTTTAAAACTTTTGGAAAATATCTACAGCTATAAAACATTTTACAAGCATCTTTTAACCTCATCTCACATTCATAGAATAATATTGTCTATTTAATTTACATATATACATACATAGCATATTACAAAAAGAAGCATAGACAACGGGAAAAGAAAAAGAAGAATTGTATACTGACTTCTAAACATTTTCGTCTCGTGTTCTTTCTGAAATTCCAATATAAGCACAAGAAAAAAAATATTGTTTCCAAATAAATAATATTCAATAATTACACTTAGCAGAAGAACTACTACTATGGTTAACCACAATAAAATAAAATTATTGTAAGGCCCGAGATCCCACAGATAAAAATATGACCTATCTGGTTTTTTCTATCTAACTATGGTTTAAATGATGGCTTACACATAGGGTCATATATCGCACTAGGGTTGCCTATCAAAATCTTGCCCCAATCCCCCCTACTTCCTCCGGAAAGGTTACTCTTAGCGGTTTTTCACATTTATTTCACATTTATTACCTTTGCGTAAACTATCATTTAGACCAAATTTCGATTAAAAAAACAGATATGTCATATTATTAGCGGCCTGATTTCGGGCTATAAGTAGATCTGTTTTGTCTATTGTGTTTTGGTAATCTATATAAAAATAATTTCTAGGAATAAAATTTGAACCCAGAATGAAAACGGGTCGTGATTTGGTAAACCCTCATAGTGTGTAACTTTACTCCGAGTTCCAATGTTTGTTGAGGACCTTCCCCATTTCAAATAAATTGTTCAAATATATACATCGGGTAGTTTCTTGGGTTGGATTGCATTGTGATTGTGAATAGTTTGATGGTTAGGCGAGGAGAGGAAAATGGCTATTTAGTGATAGGTATTTTAAATAGAATGTGTATCGTTTTGTATCGTAGCACGCAGTGGCGTAACTAGGGGGGAGCGGTCCGCCCCGGGCGCCGGATTTCAGGAGGCGGCAAAATGGAACAACATATAAAAAACATCTTGATAAAACACACAAATTAAAAAATATCTCTGAATTTTCTAAAATTATTATGAAAAGCTATTAAATTACAACAATTTTCATTTAAAAAAATTGGCCCGCGGCGTTAATAAAACCTATTTGCTTGTTAGGTGTCTGAGTATTTTTTTAATTTCACGATAAATAAGCTAGATTTTCGTTACTTCTTGCATGGTCGCGTTTCCTATACAATACCTGTAACCATATGTGTTACCTACTATAGAAAGATAACCAGGTTCATCATTTCACGCATTTGTCTAAGAAATTTCGCCTGCGGCGCTCTTTTTTATGCCCTTTTTAAACGTTGCCTTGTAAAACGTACTTATTTTTTATATATTTTTCTAAAAAAAGTAAACAAAACTACAACACGATTTTCATTTTCATTTAGTTTGGAAAAAAATTTCGTCTGCGGCGCTATTTATATAGTTTCTTGTGCCACGTCTATATTAAAATTTTAGTTTCTCTCGATTAGCTTCAAAGCTGCAGACACTCCTGGGTGGGTACACATGTACTATTTGTATAGGTACTTTCATTTTCAGAGTCCGCCCCGGGCGGCACTAATGCTAATTACGCCACTGGTAGCACGTTTGTAATATTACGATATTGGAAATCAGCATAGAGGAATTATACGTAATTCTTCAAAGGAAATTAGGTACAGCTTTATAGTCTAATTCTAATGCATGTATATTATGCATGCTGTACAGTTGTTATATAGAAGGTTAGGTTAGAAGCAACAATAATTAATTTTATTTTACCTTATTTTCTTTGTCGCTGACACTATTCAGTATTATGTTCTTCTCGGCTATTTTTCAGCAGTCCAAATATTAACAGCATTAATAACATGGGGCTTAAGGTTGACTGTGGAATATTATACTATCCTCTCATACTAAGTATGTCAGTGTTGCCATGAGAACGGTCATCTCCCTCGTGCCTAGATTCATCAAGCAGCCACTATAAATTGTTGAATAGTGTCCCACACCAAGCAATATATTTCAATTAGTTTCTAAATAGTACGAGTAGTACTTGTGCCATACAATACTAGGCTACCTACATCATGGAATACAGAGTTTTACTCGTATTTACTTTTTATTAAGCATATAACTTTGCCACTGTACCTTCCTACTTTTAGATTTTCAATTTATATAAAATTTAATAATCTATTGATTCCCTTTGAAAGTCTCTTTATTTTTGTCTTCGTTTTTAAATCAGTTTACCCGTTGTTGAGTGATTTATGGTTCTTTCCTTCGCACCAATTAAATGTCGGCTTGAAGCGTTTTATTGATTTTGAAAAGATTTCATTTTAATGTCATATCTGCGCATAATACTCTTAGTTTCTTTGTTTCACTAAATAGGGATGAGTGTAAAGAGATAGCCTTGAAGGATATTATCTAGAATAAGCTACATGTTTATACATATACTTATTAATAATATATAACACACATATGTACATAATATTACCTTTAGTTTGAGATTTCTATTATTGTAGTGAGAGATTATAAACTTTTTTCTTTTTCTTTTCAGGTAAGACACAAGATTTTATTAATTTGGTAGCTGCACTACATAGGATGTCTCGCCTAGGTAATGGTAAGCAAAATAAAAATTTACTTATTAAAGAATACCTACATTAGTTTCGATAAATACCCATTCAATAGGTCGTGTTTATTAGATACTATTGAGATTACAAAATATATTATAAATAATATATTTTGTATACTATAAAATTCTTTATTAGGCGGACTATGTTATTTGTGGTACATTTTTCTTTTACTATAATAATACGTAATATGAGTTTGCTTCTCCCGACACAGGATATTCCTAGTGGGGGAGGCAAACACGAGCAATGTTTACTTTGTAAATGTTAGGATTAAATAAATAAGTAATATTATATGTACTTATAGAAATAATTAGCGTTAATGAGTTAATACCTACTGTTATTTCTCTGGAGAATATTTTGATGACAATAATAATAATCAACCTAATAACAAGAACCTTATTCAGCTTGTACTTTTCCCTAGGGTGTGTGGTGGGGATCTTGAATTTAATAAATATTTTCAACAAACTCTGGTCATAAATCAGTTTTATGCAATTTATATTATATTCTATGAAGAGAGATCAGTTTGAGGCGAAAACTTTTATATAAAGCTAATAATTAAGACTGTCGAATAAAAAAAGATGTATGGCCAAATGTAGTAAGTCGGTAGCATTTTCAATGAATACCATCGCAATACAATGGAGATTGAGAATAATAAGAAATTTATAGTTGGGAGAGTAAGTAGGAAAAAAGAAATAAGCACAATTGAGTGGATTGTGAGAGTAATTGAAAGGTTGTTGAAAAAAAGTGTTTGTTGAATTAAGCCGGTCTATTTGAAGGAAAAAGAATTTCAGTAGCGTTAAACGATGGTGTTAACCCAAATCAAATCATTCCTATCCCAATGGGGCTCGGGGGCATATTACATACTTTAGTAGCCGTGTCTTGATAAGGATTGTTCTCTCTGTACATACTACTAGAGGGGAATATGAATACAATGCTAGGGGAATGTTACATTATGCATTCATCCTATTCTAAACATACTGGTTATATTTCGATATTACAGTGCCCTTAAATTATCCGGAAAATTCGTGGTACCCAGTTGAGTGTGGTACTAATAAAATAATAGCTTGCAAACCTGTATAGAGATTCAACATTTTTACATTAAATTTATTGTTTCTGAAGTCCGTATTTTGTAATTAATTAATGATTGTCATATTTAAACACCTTTGCTTTTTTTGTCTCTTTCAATTTGTAAAGTGTATGTAAGTATTACTGATTTTAACCATTTTGTTATTAAATATTTCATGTATGTATTGTGTATGTGACATCATATCACCTGCGCCATTAGAGGTCGCCTATGTCTACTAATGAAGACATGATTGATCATTTAGAGTTTGCTTTATTATTTTATTTCAAATTTCGTTATGCGCTTGACATTTTAATTAATTTTCAATTAAAGCTAAATTGTCTTTACAAAATAGGTTGTTGATTTTATAAACAGAAAAAAATCAGTTCTCATTAATTATTATTTGTCGGTCTTCTTTCGTGTTGTTTGATAAAATTATATTCCTGCAAATAATTGAATTACTACTGCCTACATTTTGTAATTCACTGAGAATATTTGCCAGATGTTTCTTTTAATATACTTGTAGCTTTTGCTAGTGTAATAATTTTCACGACCATCCCAGGAATATCCGAAGCGAGTAACAAGTGATAAAAGTTACGAGAGGCAATTTACAGGAAATGTTGTTTTACACCGAGAGCTACTAAAGGTGCAGAATAAAAATAATAACGGGAAAAAAACTGTTAAACGTTTGTTTTCAATCGTCATTCCGTCTGTAATGGGTCTCTCAAGTCGTCTCGAACAGGGGGTGGCGAAAAGGAGTTTGGGCTCAATTTGTTTTCAATCTTTTCCCTGAGGCGAAGAAGCGGAAAACTTAACTCACTTATTCGGAACGGAACATTAAAAAGTAAAGAAACGAACGTTAAAAACTTATATTGAATGTTGAACAACTTAATATTGTTCCCGTTGGATAGGGGGGGGAGTATAGGGTGAGTTGCTTCGTACAGGGTAATCCCAGTAATCTTTCTTTTGAAATGATACTTCCTAATTATTGATTCGTGTATCCCACAATTATCTACATTAATTAATTTCGAATTGATCAATATTTTGTGTTAATAAAAGTTAGGTATCTCGCACGCACACTCTAGTAAATGTATACGAGTGTATTGATTTTATGGTTGTGATTGGTGTCACCCTTAAAAACAATGAGAATGTGTTGTGTTGTATTAGATACTAGGTAGGTACATACGTGTTTTATTACATCGATTGATATAAAACAAAGTTAATAGTTATACACTGTACGAGTATATCGTACTTTAGATATAGCAAAGTAAGTAATAGAGAAAGCTATGAGGGTTTATGTTCTAGTGGATATTATTATTGTAAGTATTATGATGGTGGCAATAAACATAGCGTGTTGATGATTACTCCACGATACCAACTCAAATCATCCCTTATCTTTCTGTTATTATATATCTCGCTTCACTCAACATGTCCGGACGATGTCAAATGGCTCTGCGTTATTATTTTATTCGCCCTCTTTTTATAATATTCTACTTATTTTATGAATGTTTCCTAGTATTTTAAATACGTAGATAATATGAAACGGTGTAATTTTAACTCCACGATTTTTTTTATCATCATCGTCCATTTCGATTTAACCTGAATTATTTTCCTGATGATACTGGACTGAATATGTTGATGTGCACGTATTGGGAAAAAAATATAATTTATAAAATTATTTCTTATTATATTCTTTGTACTCACTTAAAGGGTAGTGCTTCATATTAGATGGTATTAAATCGGCTTAGTACGTTTCACAATATGAGAAGATTCATACTCCCTGTAATCCTGAATATTATGACCATTTTGTATCAATATAATCCAATTACCTTGCTAATGGTTCAAACTTCAAAGTCATTTAATTGAAAATCATACAAATTCTCCAGCAAACTCCATTGATAATCTAATTGTAATTTCTATCTAATGAATATTGTAGTGCTTTGTCTTTGGAGATAATCATATTGGGTACGTTAAGTACTTATTAGAACATTAATTATCTTTCACTTAACATTCAATAGTTTTAGGTAAAATTAAATTTTCCATGCAATTATTGTTATCAATTATTAAATGTTTCTAGCAAATAAACAACAAACAATTTAATTGTTTTTGCCAATTACAGTCCGAGTAGAGGCTTACTGCTTAGTACAGATGATCCTAAATTGATTAGAACTTTAATTGAATAAACTCACCTATCTAACTTTAGTATCTCGGTCGAAATCGTGACTTTAGTCACTTTGTCCAAATACAACCAACCAATAGTTATATTATGTATTTGTAGTGTACTAGTTAGACAGCAGTAGTAAAAACAAACTAAACCCCTATAGTGTCTACTGTCTACCCTTACTAAAGATTAGGTCTTGTTATTTCAGCAACGATAACAATTACTAGTGACTCTTGGTTCATTATCTCTTGACTCCATTTCCCAGGATTTGCTAATACCATCAAAATGTAAGTTAACTGTGTCCGCCGGAAAGTATAACGATTAGATTATTCTCTACTAGGGATAAGTTTCACTTGGATTTAATGTTACTTTAGTTTAGTCAGATATTATTAGGTCTCTTTTACTTCGGTTGGATATTAATTAAACGAACTAGAATATAAAAATACCAGTATCTATTTTAATCATTTTATTTCTTACCTACAGATATGTCTTCAACAATTTACGCATGACTTTAATTTAGACCGGTCTTTTCATTATTTATTTTCGGTTACATCGGTAAAGCGTTTTGTCGGGTTTTCTCACTGCGTGTGTCCTTTCGATGTCTTATAGCTTGCGGTACCGTTAGCATCAATAGTAAAATTGTACCAGCAACCGTACCAAAGGTGTAGTACACGCTAGTAGTATTACCTTTTCAACATTTTTTAATAACATTTATGTTTACTAAATACATACATACGTTATAATTATTTAAGAATAGTTATATTATTAATTAATTTTACCATTTCCGTATACGTATCTCGCTTATCTACGATAAAATATTATCACAAGGAGGTATGAGACGAAATTCATCTTATCGTAAAATAATAAATACATCCTTCGGGACATATAACCATTCATTGGAAGAAATTTATGAAGGTTGTATTAAGGGTATTACCGAGCTGCCGTTGGAGGGAGGCAGAAAAATACCAGCGGGTCTTAACATTGAGTTAATAATAATGTTGATGATATCATATGAATCATATTATCACATACATATGTACTTAATAACTTCTTATTACCTTATTTCCTTACTAATGATATAATTCTGTACATGATACACCATCTACCAACTCGTCTGATCAAATAACGAAGGAAATATCTGGTGACGTGTTGATATTTCATGTATCGCTCGCGATCTCGAAGATGAGAAACAAGACAAACCCTCGTAAGAAACTCCTTTATTTTTGTACATAGGCAGATACATTCAAAGTTTATCTAATCTCTTTATACTTACACTCAAACAACACGTCTTCCTTTGACAGTTCAATTTGCATTAAATATTTCCTTCAAATATAAATGTGCACATTACCATATTGACGAAACATCTCCTCCTCTCTATAAACAACAACCATTCTCAAGAGCTTTTATATCGAATATCTTGTTTCTTTTTATTTCGGATTTTCAGAATTTAAGTAATAATATTACGAACACAAAATTCCAAGTAAGATTGCGTTTATTCGTGATCAAAATATGTCTAAGTTATTATGAAGAAAAAATTTGCAAGAAAAATTGTCGGTAATATTGTCGTATAGGTGCCTCTATTTGGAGTAAGTAGACACTTAGAATATCTCGTATGAGGGGAAGATGGAAATTTATAAGACGTTAAGTGTGTGGGGACACATTGCGTAAACGATTTTCTGATAGGGAATTATTAAATAAGTGGATTTTTTATTCACTACACGCGTACTCTCATACTTCCCTACAACATATCATCATAATAATATGCGAATATAAAATGAATTATCGTCGTCCTATATTTATTTCACGTCCAGAAATACACGTAGTTTTTATTCATAAGTTCCATAGAATTCCATCTTAATGTTAGTCTATAAAGTGAAAATAATAGTATTTTGTTACGTTCAGCTTTGTTACGTCGACCCTGGGAGGGAGAGAATAGCGCTTTATTGGGCTACACATTTTCAAAGACCATTTGCTCAGACAATATTATTATTGTCTCTTCAGGGACTAAGTACAATAAAGAAGAAAATCTATATAACATAATTCACCTAACTATGTACTGTTACAACGTTATCGACGGAGAGATTCCAAAATGGTGTTGTAGAAAGATATTATAATAACAGGTTCACTGTTCAGTTTACCAATGGAAGTCACGAATATTCTGCTGTGTGTAGAAATATCTTGTTTGTACATTTCCTCTCTCACCCGTTTCTATACTTTTTGTTAGTCGCTTGGCAAAAAAAGCGTTTTATTCCAGTATCTCATAAAGAAGGGGATAATGTTACACCGTTTGATGAAAAAATCCCCTCTGATCCCCACTTGACCCCAATCTCCCATCTAACCTGCTATTCCTTCCGTCACTCCTACCACTTTCACCTTCACAATGTAAGCTTTTGTTTTTGATGTGATATTTTCAAATTGATTATCGGAAATCCCTATTACATTATTATACAACCACCAAGTACCACACCTACCAATCCACAAACATTTTGTTCTAGAAAAAATGTTTAATGTCTCAGGTTATATCTGAAGTCATATCTTTTTTTTACGGCAGTACCACAGGTCGTCGAGTATTATTGTATCAACAAACTAAACCTACAGTAACTAATTATAATATTTTACAAACAACAATAGTAAAAATGACCCCAAAATTTTTCAAGACAGGTCTAACATATATGTTACCTAAAAGTCAAAATACAAAAAATCCATCACAATATAGACCTATAACTTGCTTACCGACAATTTATAAAATTTTAACATCATGTTTAACAAATAAACTATATAATCATGTAACAGTAAATAACATTTTGGCTGAAGAACAAAAGGGGTGCACCAAATCAAATATGGGATGTAAAGAATAATTAATAATAGATTCCGTGATTTTAAAACAAATTCAAACTCGTAATCGTAATTTAAACATATGCTATATCGACTACCAAAAAGCCTTTGATAGTGTTCCTCACTCCTGGCTCATTGAAATCCTGAAAATTTACAAAATAAATCCCATTATCATAAACTTCTTAAAAATAATCATGAATAACTGGAATACAAACATATATTTAAATTTAAATAATAATAGCATAAATATTCCAGAAATTCAAATTAAAAGAGGAATCTATCAAGGTGATTCGCTAAGTCCACTATGGTTCTGCTTGGCTCTCAATCCTCTATCAAACTTATTAAAAGATTCTAAATACGGGATTAAAATCAACGGAAATGTACGCTCTAATATAATAATATCACATTTAATGTACATGGACGATATTAAAATTTTCGCGAAATCGGATACTGATCTACAAAAATTAATTGATATAACAAAAACTTTTTCACAGGATATTAAAATGTCTTTTGGGCTAGAAAAATGTAAAACAATACACATTGAAAAAGGCAAAATTATTGAATGTCAGGATATAGTTACAAAATATAAAATTAATAATATGACTAATAACGAGATATACAAATATTTAGGCTTTCCGCAATCTAGAGATTTAGATCATACTAGTATTAAAAATAATATTAAAAAAGATTTCAAAGAGAGATTAAACAAAATTTTTAAATGTGATCTATCAGCAAAAAATATAGTCAAAGCGGTAAACACTTGGGCGATCCCATTATTAACATACTCTTTTGGCATAATAAAATGGAGCAAAACCGATTTAAATAATTTAGAAAGACTAATAAGAACCCAATTAACCAAAAATAGATACCATCATCCAAATTCCGCGAAAAAAAAAGGTTGTCTCTGCCTAGAAGTATAGGTGGTAGGGGATTTGTAAACATAACCAATTTACATAATAATCAAATAGATTCTTTAAAAACATTTTTCTTCACTAAACAAAATCATTCAATTATGCACAAAATTGCCGACAAAAATCATACGCCTTTAAATTTAAATAACGAAATAGTAGTTCCGCGTAATAATTATTTAAATGAGCTTTTAGTAGCTTGGGGTAGGAAAGAGATTCACTCCAGACACCTCAATGATCTTAACCAGTCTCATGTTGACAAATTTGCGTCAAACAGATGTTTGATTATTGGGGATTTGTTTGGGGAGACTGAGGGGTTTATGCTAGCGATTCAGGATCAGGTAATTAAAACAAAAAATTATCAAAAATATATAATAAAAGATACAAATATAATAGATGATTCATATAATACGAAACGATACAACATATAATTTCGGGTTGTTCAACAATCGCGCAAACTGAATATACATATAGACATAATCATGTGGCAAAAATAATCCACCAAAATTTAGCTATAAAATATAAATTAATAAATTCGAGAAATATAATTCCATATTATAAATACAACCCGGAATCGGTTTTAGAAGATCAAAATTATAGGCTCTATTATGATAAAACAATTATAACAGATAGAACAATACATCATAATAGACCCGATGTAGTTTTACATAACAAACAAACTAAAATCACTTATTTAATTGACATCGCTGTACCAAATACATTTAATATTCAAACAACCGTCGCAGAAAAAAATCGTAAATATACAGAATTAGCAGGTGAAATAAAAAATATTTGGCATTCTAGGTCGGTATATATAATCCCATTAGTATTATCAGCTACAGGTATAATACCAAAATCGCTAATAAACAATTTAAAAAAATTAGATTTACCGGAAAATTTATACATAAAAATGCAAAAATCGGTCATTATTAATACTTGCAATATTGTAAGACGATTCCTAAATAATTATATTTCAGGCACAATGCTTGTATTTTTGGCCCCGCGCATCTGAGCCTAATCCTGTGATATCCGTGATATCTGGATAGGTGAATTTTTCCCAGTATTAGGCTGATGAGTTTATATGTGAATCATGAATGATAATATGTAGACTCTTCTGTCTGATAATACTGAGAAGTGTGTTGGCAAAGTCATGCCTCCGCGTAAAAACTAATATAAAGGGATGGCTAGAAATTAATTAAAGTATTTTTTCAGTCCTAATTTTCCGTAAACCTGAGTTCGATTAATTTTTGTTTTATATTAATAATTCTCAATTCTCTACTTTGTAAGTCGATACAATAATCGTATTTGAAACACGCTTCACACGATGTAACTTAATGTGGAAATCTCGTAACAAGAAATCGAATGTTTATTTTGTGAGAAGGGGAAAATTTACTGCAAAGTAGTATTTGATTGAAATCGTTGTATTTGAAAGAAAAAAGATGAAATGAAAGTTATTTCAACGGACATGTACTAGTAATTTGGTATCTGACTGAACGAATATTCTATACATAAAATACACTTAGTAGAAGCTTGGTTGTACAAATAAATATCTGATGAAACATTGGCAGGCTTAGTCTACCCAATAAGTAGAATACTTTACGCTAAGTAGAACAAAATAATGTTGTGCCCAAATCCTAATTGTTTGTGTAGGTACGAGTATCAAAATATACCTACTAGTATACGACATGTTAATGTAAAAAAAACATAATAATAAATTCATGTTACTAGTAGGGTGTTTGTTTGTGTTAATTTACCATAGCAAAAAAGTTTTGAAATTGGATTAACTTTGTGCAGTATCAAATAAATTTAAAAAAAAAAAATAGATAACAATATGAAAACAAGGAAATATGCAAGGAAGGTGTAGTATAAAGTATAAAAATTCACTCATTGTTGCTTGTGATGAAAATACGAGAATGAAATTTAAAAAAATACTGACATATCTATGTTTTTGTGATATTTCATTTAGAGGATTATTATAGGTTAGTTATTCACTTCAGTTTTCTTTTGATCTTGAATCTTGATAATAGAAGCCCATTTTAATGAATTAAACATAAGTATCTTTGCATAAAAGGACGATAATTTTTGCCTACAGAGAGAGAGAGAGACCATATCATACTATTGTATTTTTTTAAATAAATAAATAAAAATAAATAAATAAATACAATAATGTGATATGGTCTCTCTCTTTCTCTCTCTGTAGGCAAAGAACCCGGTTTCGAGTGATACATTAAATAAATGGTGTTAACTACATTATAATATCTTGGTTTTCTAAAAGTAGGACGATAAGATTTGATTGTAAGTAATCTGAATAGAAGCAAACTTAAGTTAAAATTGTAGGTACATATACAATATACATATACGGATTATGTTAGTATAAAATAATTCTGGGATTTCCATTTTGTAGAGAGGCTTTCAATAAAATTCAATCTCAATAAGACACCGTCTACTTTGTTAAAGGCTCCTCTCTTTTCTGTTCATTTCGTTGTGGGTTAATCTCAGATTTCCAACATACTAAGTAGAGCACTCAGATAACATTGTTTCCAGAATAATATCTTAAAAACGTCTGTGGTAACCCATCCAAATATGTTCCGAGGCACTTCTGTTTCTTATCGCTCCAGACCTTTGCAATCACTTGGGTACGATTGTAAAATACTTTTGTTTGTAGACGGTACAACTCTGCCAGAGAACACAATATTTTATATAGGAAATTTATACACAAGATCTACAAAATAGATTTCGTATACTTAGAATGGAGAATTACTTACAGATTTGTATCTTTTGTAGTGTACAGGATTTCTTTTTTAGTAACTTTGTTCACTCAATATAAAAAAAAATCACCTAAGTTATTCAATAATCCTACTTAATTCTAAAGATATTGTAATAAGTTATCATTATGCAGAAATAAAACCTTGATTTTATCTATTTATAGTTATAATGGTTTTATGTATTTATTATCAATGAAAGCTATACAGTGTACACGTGTAACGGAGTATGAAATAATACAAAAATAATTAAAAAGCAATATATTGGGCGAAGTGAGGAGTACATGGTTGGCGAAGCTGATTGATGTGACAGTCTGTCAAGCGGTAGGTGCCAGGTTCAAACCTCGGCGCTGGCGATGTAGTCCACACCTTACGATACAAGCCTGGGGCAAGGTGTGCAGGAAAGTATTTGGGTTTGTGTATCCTTGATCCTTTAAAAAATAAAAGTAATAAAAAAATGAAATATACCCACATAGCTTCAAATTTTAATTAAAACGATCCATAGTCAACACATTGTGCATGGTTTTTTAAAATTTACGGAACACGAGAATATAATATCCACCTATGTAATAATGTCCTCCTGTAAACAGATTGAAATATTGTCTAAAAAGCTAAAAATGAATGTTGTTTAGTTTGTTCTTTAATAGGTGTCTTAGGGAAAAATATTTAGAAGGTTAATTTTTGTTTTCGAAACCGTCGTATAGGGGGGGGGGAGGCTGTCCTGAACTTTTGATTTTTATATTCCAAATACGAAGTTCCGCGACCATCAGAGACAGTTGAGAAAACGCCATCAATCATTACTTAAATATCGGATTTCATATGAACATCGCATTTCAATATGTTTTGATAAATATTTTTAGTTGTGATGACTAGCAAGTAGCAGTGAAAGATTTGGTAAGAAGAAAGAATTTACTGAACTGTATCGTGGTACCATGTAGGGTAGGTAGGTAGTAGGTACTAAGCTATAACGTCCAGTGCAATGATGCGCTACTCTCGCTCGATACATTAAAGTATAGAAATTGAAGGGAAATGTATTAGACGTTGTAGACTATTGACTCTTTTAATACAGAGTGTCTCACAAACCATGGGACACACGGAGTAGAGTAGGGATACCTAATAAATAATAATAATCTAAACCAGGCAGAATTATACATATATTTTTGGAATGTTTGGGTATTTTGCCTGAAGGCTCTTGGTAGGAATACATTGTAGCATTATTAAAATGGAACACAGTGTTTTGGTAAGTATCTTCTACGGACTTTACTATCGTCTACTTTTTATTGACCACGTAAAATAAGCTTATTATTGTAAACGATGTATATAATAATCTCGACGTTTTTGATCGTCAGTACTTAGTTGAAGTCTATTTTAAAGAAAAAAATGAAAAACTAAATATTTAGATTACAATCCACAAAAAATGACTTTAGCTTTCACGACTAGTATTCGAGGATTCGAAAGTCGAAAGGGCGAAAGTCTGATAATGAGGGTGCAAATTCTCGAATACTGGTCGTGAAAGCTAAAGTCATTTTTTATGGATGTTAATCTAAATATTTCGTTTTTCATTTTTTCCTTATATAATAATAAGTCAAATTCGTTTCACCTATGTTTTTGAGAAGCGAAGCAAACGGAGACCCACTGCATTGCACAAACGAGCCGTGCAATGCAGCCGAACCATATAAACATTTTTGCAGCGTGTTTCACATGAGAACGCTCACATAGTCCCTAGTACGCCTCTGATTTAGAACGCTTAAAATAGGTCGAGTAAAAAGGTGTCTCACCGAACAGATTTTATAAAGATGTATGCTTAGAATACAATTTTTATATTATAAACAAAAAAAGACATATTTCTTTAAAAAAATGTTCTATGTTTGAAATATCTCTAAGTAAATGTTAAATTTTAGTACATAGTTAGATTTTGTTGGATTACATTTTATACTACCATTGTTCGGTTTATTTAATATACGAGTGTATTTATGTTTTCAATTATTGTAAGGTAAAGGTACGCTTTTGGGGTTACATGAAAGATGTTCGAAAAACAGTATTTCGAATTCCAAATGTTCGAAGAACAGTTGTTCGAAAAACAATAATCAGAATAACAATAGTTCGAAAGTAATGTCTTCGAACTCACATTTGTTAGAAAAGCAAAATCATCGAATCACAATTATTCGATTGCCATTTTATATGAATTTATTTAATTTTCTGTAAAGTTTCGGGGCTAGTCAAATAAACAGGACTGTCTTATATCTCAACCGACTATCATAACCTCATTTTTGTCGCATTTTTGACTTTTCCTCACATACGTCATCCAACTGCGAATGAAGTGGATGAGTTCACAAGGAGCTAATGTCACTTTTAGTGTTACCAGAAAATGAGGCGATTACTTACTAAGTACGGTACCTGATTATGAATATTACCAAAATAATTTATTTCCGTATTTTGACATTTTAGTTAATACAGTTTTTAAATTTATTACGAACTGAGTCATATTATTAAAATATTTAAGTTAAGCACAAGTTTTTTCTTCTTCGAATCATGGTATAAATGGTCATTTGAGGTGAAATCCCGGGACATGCATCCGTTTAGTTTTTACAAAAAATATTAAATTTGCAAATTGTCTTTAAAATAACTTATTTAAGCCAAAACATATTTCAAAAATTTTGGAGATTCTGTCATCCTACCAGGAATAAATGAAAGAAAAATATTTTTGCATTCTTACTAAAGTTATATAATATTTAATAGTGGTTAAAAAATGCAAAAATGATGTACCATGCGTAATCAGCAGCTGTCACAATACAAGTTTTAATTTTTCGTTTCAGTTGGCTAATAAGTGTTTTCTAACCTCAGGGATCAAAAAATTATTTTATGCATATCGTGTTTTTTTTTTATCTAAAGTAGCCAAGAAATGACATTGGTACTTATTGAACTAGGTACGAGTTTTGTGTCGCCATGTTGCCGCCTTTTGTCATTTGTTGCCAGTGAAAAAAATATTTGATAGAAAATTATCAGAGATCATAAGGTAATACCTTCTTGAGGTATTATTATTGAAACTCTTTTTGCATAAACAAACAATAAATTATGAAAAATTTAGAATTATGCAGTGTCTAAATACACATAACTTTATAACTAGTTCACAAATTATATTAAATATGATACAACACGCAGTTGTGTTGACGGCGACACTATATTGGCTTGCGCCTTTAGCCAGTAAACTTTTTTCGAACAATTGTAATTTCGAACAATTGTTCGTTCGAAAATATGTTTTTCGAAATAAAGTGCGTCGAACTATTGTCATTCGAAAATTTGTATTTCGAATTGCCATTCGAAATGTTGTTTTTCGAAGTATTGTGCGTTCGAAAATATGTATATCGAACAACTTTCCTGTCACCCCCTTTTGGTACTTAATTTATAATAAGTTATGTCTCACTTTGGTTTCTGTCATGGGTTGGCTGGCAGAAATTGCCATTTGGCAATAAGCCCGCCCTTTGTATGTTTCTGTACAATAAAGATTATTTTATTTTATTTATTTTTATTTATTTACATCTATCACTTTTGTTTCGATTGCTCCCGACTTGTGAAACATCCTGTATGATGATTACCGTTTATTTTTAAAGGCGTGACAACAGTGACAACGTAAGTAATATCAGCTGTATGCTCTATACAGGGTGATTGGTTCCGCTATTCAGATATTTTGAGAGGTGATAGAGGGTGTTCTAAAACGTAGATCTGCCAAAGGGATGTCATCCCAATTGTTAAGAGTTGTGGAGTTACACCCTTTTAAAAAAATTCCACGCCCGACATCGACCACCATCACATTCCACTGAATAACTCTGATGCTATGAGTCCAAAATTAATAAAAAAAAAATCATATTGTAATAAAACAAGCTAATATTTAATAATAATAATAATAACTTTGCTAAAATTAAACACAAAAACAAAATTTCATTTTTTTTTTGTAGAAAGTTTTGACATCTTTTAATTTTTTTCAATAAAAACTATAATTAACTAGTACTTTTTTTTCTTTTAATAAATACACTAGACCCTTGTGAATAAAAATGCCGAACATTATCTATCCATATTTTGAACCAGTTTTTCAAAATCTTCGATTTTGTAAGTACATATTCAAAAAAAGTTTCATCAGAAATTTATACTTCACTACTGATTACCTCTTTAAGTAGGTTCGTAGAGGTAGTCAGTAGCGAACTATAAATTTCTGATGAAACTTTTTTTGAATATGTACATACAAAATCGAAGATTTTGAAAAACTGGTTCAAAATATGGATAGATAATGTTCGGCATTTTTATTCACAAGGGTCTAGTGTATTTATTAAAAGAAAAAAAAGTACTAGTTA
Source organism: Ceraclea dissimilis (assembly GCA_963576895.1). Classification (NCBI taxonomy): domain Eukaryota; kingdom Metazoa; phylum Arthropoda; class Insecta; order Trichoptera; family Leptoceridae; genus Ceraclea; species Ceraclea dissimilis. The sequence continues at coordinate 7,978,998 of OY756360.1, forward strand.
ATTATAGTTTTTATTGAAAAAAAATTAAAAGATGTCAAAATTTTCAACAAAAAAAAAATGAAATTTTGTTTTTGTGTTTAATTTTAGCAAAGTTATTATTATTATTATTAAATATTTTTGACATCAGTTAAAAGCTTGTTTTATTACAAGACAAAATTTCTTTTTTTTTATTAATTTTGGACTCATAGCATCAGAGTTATTCAGTGAAATGTGATGGTAGTCGATGTCGGGGGTGGAATTTTTTTAAAAGGGTGTAACTCCGCAACCCTTAAGAATTGGGATGACATCCCTTTGGCAGATCTACGTTTTAGAACACCCTCTATCACCTCTCAAAATATCTGAATAGCGGAACCAATCACCCTGTATATATTTTTCCAATTGAACAGACAAGGTGGAACAAACAGGATACAAATCAATATTATGATATTGCAATATGTAATTACATATATGTAATTACATATATGCCAGTGTCAATACAAAATCTATACATATACTTACTTCCATATATGATATACATGGTATACTGTAGAAATTAATTAAATCACGGTTGATAGCCAATCCAACGTCTGTATCTTATTATTCCGGGGAATTTAGCATTATCAGACCATCAGAGGTCCGTGACTGAATCCCAATAATTTCCTGAGGCGTGTTACATTAGAGAAGGCGGAAGGAAGTTGGAGCGTGCACGATCTATCTTTTAGCTTTGCCTTGATTTCAATATGAAAAGATATAAGACAGGAAAGCTTGCCATCCGTGTATTGAATAAGAACCAATGTGTGGAAAAAATATTATTTCTTATTGGCGTCGAGGCGATATCTTTGACATCTTTTTTCTTCTATTGATTGAGTAACGTGACCGGATACGGAACACTTCCCAGCGGTTGTTTTTCTTCCGCTGTTTTCTACTTTTCCGATGTAGTTGTTCAATAGCATTATTTCACGATTGAGGAATTTTCTACAAAATTGTCGGATATAGTTATTTAAAGAGAGCGAGTGTTGTTTGCTTTATTCATTACTTTTACAAATAGTCCGAGAGCCCGCTGCTTAATTTATGACGTATCTGTTTTTTGATCGAAATGTGGTACAAATGATAGCTTACCAATAGGGTTTTACATCGCACTAGGGTTCGCATCGCGCAACTCCCCCTGCCCCCCCCCCGAAAAGGTCCCTCTTCGGGTTTTTCGCATTTTGTAGGAATATGGTAAGAGATAGAAGAAAGTAGTCAATGACAAAAATAATCCTTGCTAAATTCTCTACAAAAAATGTTTAGTCAATTTTTTCATAGGACTAGTAGTTTACCCGTAATGGCCGGTCGAAAAACAGGATATTTTTTGAAAAAAAAAAATATTTTTTTATTTTTTTTCTTTAACTTTCTTCCACCTATTATCACTTACATTTTATGGGAAAAAAAAATTGCCTGCGGCGCTATATCGCTGGTTATTTTATGAAAAACTAAATTTAAAGAATTTTCGTCACTGAGTTTTATTGCAATAACTCCTAAATTAATTGATGTATGAAAATAAGTTATAGCTCGTTTTGTAGCTAAGACTATGGTTATTAATTCGTTTTTTGACTATTTTCCTGTAGCTCTTATCAATTTTCAACCAATTTAGTTTAAATTCATTTTTTTAGTTTTTTAAATGAATTTCGGTTTTGGACCGGGTATTGCGGGTAAACTGCTAGTTCTACGAAAAAATTGATGAAACATTTTTTGTAGAGAATTGACTACTTTCTCATTGACTACTTTCTTCTATCTCTTACCATATTCCTACAAAATGCGAAAAACCGCGAAGAGGGACCTTTTCGAGGGGGGGCAGGGGAGGTTGCGTCAAGATTTTGATAGGCAACCCTAGTGCGATGTAAAACCCTATTGGTAAGCTATCATTTGTACCACATTTCGATCAAAAAACAGATACGTCATAAATTAAGCAGCGGGCTCTTGGACTAAAAGCTTTTGAAACGTTTTATAGGGATTCAAGTAGTGATTACAAGGACGAGTATATCTATTTGTTGGTGATAATGTGATGTGAAATTGAATTATACCCTCATATAGGTGTTCCTTCATTTTTACTACGAGTATTTAGGTATTATTTCGATTTCAGCTTGCACACAGAATGTCTATAGGTACCTGGTACTCGTAAAACTATTATGTTATGGCTACTCCGACCACAGTCCTCCTCACACACCTTGTTTCTACCAGCCGTTCCTGGGGAGGCCCACCAGTGTACTATAAACCCAGATAATTTAAGGGAATGGCACCAGGAATGACGTGACAGTCTTTTCCCACGGCATTAAGGTTCAAAATTGCGTGACAATCGCATGATAAAATGGTAAAAAGTGCGTTTTTTCCATTTTTTGGGGTTAATTTTGCGTCTATCAAAAAACATTTACGGTTATTCCCTAGATTTTAATGCATATTATCAGTATAAAAATAAAATTTTACTCCGCGACTTTCGGCAAACGAGTTTCCGTCTTTCGGAAAAAAGATCAGAGGTGTTTTTAAAAATATTTTTTGAGAAATCTATACAAGATATAAAAAATCTTTTACGGTTATTCCCTAGATAAAGGTTCAATGCATATACCCTATTTTGTTCCAAAGCATATTTAGTAACGGTTGCCGAGATAGAAGGTCTCCCGTTTTTAGAAATTTTTGTAATGTCGGTAAGCACACTCTTAAATCAAATCGTTATGTAGGTACTGCGAAGGATAGAATATTTCGTCGATAACATAACATGAAATCGCTCATTTACGAGATGCAGAATAGTTGATTACATTGATTATTGTTTCTGATTCGGAAGACAGACCTTATTTATTTTAAATCCCTATAGAGATATAATAATATTCTACTCATGGAATGCAGAAGCAATGTGAAGTAACTCTATCGAGCACAGATACTAAATTCATTGTATGTAGAAGTACTCATACATTACGTATTCATTTCTGTTTTGATTAGGTATGGTCAGAAGCCAGGCGATAGAATTTAGGGATAACTTTACAAATAACATTTTTTGTAGTAAGAGTTTTTTTTTTTTTTACGCGGAGGCATGACTTTGCCAACACACTTCTCAGTATTATCAGCCAGAAGAGTCTACATATTATCATTCATGATTCACATATAAACTCATCAGCCTAATACTGGGAAAAATTCACCTATGCAGATATCACGGATATCACAGGATTAGGCTCAGATGCGCGGGGCCTAAAATACAAGCATTGTGCCTGAAATATCAGTATTGAGGAATCGTCTTACAATATTGCAAGTATTAATAATGACCGATTTTTGCATTTTTATGTATAAATTTTCCGGTAAATCTAATTTTTTTAAATTGTTTATTAGCGATTTTGGTATTATACCTGTAGATGATAATACTAATGGGATTATATATACCGACCTAGAATGCCAAATATTTTTTATTTCACCTGCTAATTCTGTATATTTACGATTTTTTTCTGTATATTTACGAATTTTTAATTTTTAATTATTTTTTTTTGTAAGAGTAAGTATATCGTCAAGTAAATTATGTTATTTGTAATATTACTAACTGTGGCAGGACTTGTAGGTAATATGGAAGGAGTAATATGTAGTACTGCGCCGGGTATATTGTAGTTGTGATGTTATAATATTGGAGTTTGTGTAAACTCAACATGTGACGATATAAAGTGGAAATTGTGCTCGCACCTCAAGGGAAATTAGAATCATACACAACAAATATATGTACGCAAGATATTATCAACATACCATGCCTTGTTGGTACACAAAAGGAATTAATATTACTCCTCCAAGAGTAATCTTTACCTATAACATCAGTGGTGATCGGCAATAGAAAATGAGCCCTTACAACTAACTAATTAGTAGCAAACATACCTGATTTACATTACCCACTTCAAACTGTAAAAAAATAAAATGTAGAGATAGGTACCTACTATTTATATTATTACTTAAAGACATTATTTATTTATTTATCAATATACGATCATGGAGATCATTTACATTACAATATTATATTTAAATACAATAACTTACAAAACAAAAATAATGTACTAAGTAACATGCACCCGCATCAAATTGTAACATAGTATTTACTTAAAAATAACAAACAAAATACAGGCTCACACAGAGCAGTAGCGGACTGACATCAATTCGCACTATTGTCTATTTTTTTTTATTTTTAGTACCTACTTAATATAGAATGTCTTTGGTATTACCTTGTGTTACTGTTCTATCTACTACTATTGATGTTCTACTGATTTCCTAGTGTTAACGACCCGACGCGACAGTTATTAATTAGAATTAATCATTAATCTTAACAGGTATAATAGCGAGGGGTGTACTTCCAATCGGGCTTATGACTAATCTTTGGCTGGTTTAATGAGATCATTATACGCTTAAGTAACATTCACCATTTCCAGTCCGTTCATCTGATGATCCCGAGGTACGCCCGATGGAAAGTCCATTCTTCCCTGTTTATCTGTTGAGATAACGAAGGAATTGTTATTCATCTGCGATATGTATAAATCTGATATTCTTTCAAAATAAAATCTAGTTTCAAAAAATGTTTAAAAAATCACTAAATAAGCATTACTTGTTGCATTTTTAGTCGAAAGGTCCATAAATTAATAATGATATCAACCAAAATATGTAAACTTACCGATGAAAAGATAAATTACAAGTTATTATGTAATCACAGTCCGAAAAATATATAGGGGATAGTAAAACGTTTTTTTTAATTTCTAATTAAAATGTAGCCGCTATGAACGAAATATTTGGATTTTAACGTCAAAATATCTAATCACAATCAAATTTTGACACTTAGAAAACCGAAACATCAAAATTAAATAAAAGAATACGAAATTGTGTCCGAGAAATGGCGACATACACGTTTTCATAGCATCGTATTGAAACAAATGACATTGTTCGGATCTATTCAACTGTGTGGAGAATTATTTGATTAGATACTTTAATAATCAAAGGTTGACCAATACGTAAAGTTTTATGAATAAAATTTTGATATTTCGAACTGTACCTACTAATGAAATTATGAATGAAAATAATTTTCCGCGTAAAAGTACTAAATACGTACACACATATCTGCATTATATTTTTGATAAAGAATGCAATTCGTATTCCTTTAGTAATCATACTTACTGTAGGTACCTATGTATAGTGTGTATGTATGTAGAGTTAGTGTGGAAAGTAGGTACATAAGATTCTCTCTGATATGTTCCTACGAAGAACTTTGAAGGGCGTGGTAGAGTGGTAGTATGAGTAGTTAGTTAATAAAAAAATGCTAAATTTCGTGAATATAATTTTCACGGGTACCCACTAGTGCTCAGTAATAATAATGTTAATTTTAAAAAAATATTGTTTTGATCGTCTGTAATGGTAATTTGATTAAAAAAATGTATTTATAAATAGAAATAGAAATAAGAATAAAATAAATTTTATTTCGTTACAAGGGGTATAAGGGAGAAATGTAAACCACTTGGGGATTTTATATTTATAAAATTCGATTTAAGAAAAAAGACAAAAAGTATACGAGTTAAGTAAACAAATAGAAAAGCAAAGTTGTGGAAACCAATTCTCTGATCAAATAATATATATAAGAAGAAATTCCCGATTATGTAAATATTACCTTTATTGGTGTGGTGGGGGGTGAATTACATATTAGTTTGAGGTGGACGGTAGCCTGGTTGGTAACGCGCTCGACTGTTAATCCAGTGGGCGCGGGTTCAATCCCCGACCTACTCCTCTTCACCATACAATGTTTTAAGCTTTCTGTGAAGAGTGCGAAGATGTATTTGGGTTTATTTCGATAAACCCAGATTCATCTACAAAATAAATAAAAAATAGTTCAAACATATTTTACTTACTATAACAGAACTATGCCCATAATCCCACCAACTTTAACCTAGGTACGGGAGCCCTCCATACAATGCACAGAGATAATATTGTATTTATTGAATAAAGAACATCAGTAACTCTGGGCAGAGATATTTGGGCACCTAACGTAGGTGAGCTGCATGTTGCATTTCATGTGGTCTGGTGGTGCTGGAAGCTGATGTTCTTTATTCAATAAATACAATATTATCTCTGTGCATTGTATGGAGGACTCCCGTACCTAGGTTAAAGTTGGTGGGATTGGGCACTAAAGTTTCAAGTGATGACGTCAGTAGGTAACTACCCGTATTTCAAACTTTGTACAAGTTTTGAACTTTATTGATGAATATAAACTTATTACATTTCTTTATCATTCCCAAACTGTGTCACTGAATCCGTGCAAGTAAAGGGAATATGATTGTATATATTTAGTTAGAAGACCCTTACCTAAGTGTATTGTATAATCAACATATAAAAAAATGGTTTCACGAAGATGTCAAGGCTTACAGAAATATGTTGTAGAATTCAGAGATATCGATCTCAGTTGAAAAATAATCTGGATTATTTCAATGTTATGGATTAATGAGGCTCCTTTTACAGTCCTAGAAGTATTATATTATATTAATTTGAATATGTATTTATTACTTTTATTTTTAATGAAGTATATAAACTTCTATATATTCTACTTCAGTATAAATGAAGATTATATCCAATTGTTTCTCTTGACATTCAAGCACGTCCGATACGTTATAAAGTCTTCAATCTTCTTCGTACTAAAATTGAAAAACCCATTCTGTTTTTTTTTTCTTCAATATTCCTAAAGTAGATGTCTTCTATTGTGAACGTTCACACCTTCTAATAAGAATATCCTTACAAGGATTAATGGTCCACCCTATTTGTAATATCTACCAAAACCAGAAATTCTAGTACCCACATTATTATTATCGGATAATTTATTGCGCCGTTTTATGGATCATCCATCTCAAGGGCGCGGAAACTGGTCCTGAAAAGCGACGTTTTCAGCTTGCTCCTGAAAGTAGTGACCGTCCGGTCGCTGCGTAAATCCACGGGAAGCTGGTTCCATCTGACAGGGCCGGCTACGCTGAACGCTCTCTCATAGAAACAGGACCTATTAGCTCTGCTGAGTTCGATGAGTTTGTTGTTAGCTGTAGTTTCCGAGCGCAGAGGTCTTCTCGAGGTAGTGTCCGGTTTGCAGAGTTCGGAGAGTGACGGTGCGGTGGTGCCATGTTGCTCATTGCTTTGTACACCATGAGACACAGCTTGTACTCTACTCTTATATTATTATAGTATTTGCCAAAACCAGAAAAATCTGAATTCAATTGTGCAGCTTGCAATGGAATAATCATGACTAGTATTATTATTGATGAATACCAAAATATTTCCATCAACATCGGCCCGTGGTGAAGAGGTCTGACAAACTTTAATACGGAGTGACCGCAAACCATTTACGTAAAATTTGCATAACGTCAAGCCACCATAATCGAATTGAAATTAGTTATAATTTTATTTATTGTATGCACGTACAATGTAAATAGATAAAGGCAATGTTTAAAGCGTTATGGACCGAAGTTATACTGTAATGCTAGGTATGTTTTAAAATCTACATATGAAGTAGACTGGAAGTCATTGGTTATTATGTTATGTACCAATTAATGTGTATGGACTCAATGGACTGCCTATTCGCAATTTTATATAAGGAGAACTATATCTTCACTCCATCCCTTCGTGGTTCTCCTACCTTCCATTTACTTTCGTAAAGTCGCCTGTTTAGAATCTATGCCACTTTATCATTTTCTTTTCTCGCCACATGACCTTTCCACTGCTACTTTGGTCTTCTTAATCTACATGTATCTGCGCCGTCGATGAACTTTTCAAGTCATTATTATTTTCTTGTTCCTTATTCGATGTAGAAGACACTGTCTTTCCTTAGGCAGCTGAGTGCAATTAATTTAGTGGACACTTATGATATTGAGTGATATAGTTTCAAGGGTATATACTCGTATTTTGTCAGGTTGTCACAGGCAAGATATACCAATTAAAATAAATAATATAGTAAATTAAGGGCATGGCACCAGGAATGACGTCACAGTCTTTTCCCACGGCATTAAGGTTCAAAATCGCGTGACAATCGCATGATAAAATGGTAAAAATAGCGTTTTTTTCATTTTTTGGGGTTAATTTTGCGTCTATCAAAAAACTTTTACGGTTATTCCCTAGATAAAGGTTCAATGCAACTACCCTATTTTGTTCCAAAGCAAATTTAGTAACGGTTGTCGAGATAGAAGGTCTCCCGTTTTTAGAAATTTTTGAAATGTCGGTATGCATACTCTTAATATGGGTATATAAAAAAGACGGTCTCAGATCGCTGTTTTATAAAAATGATTCGATTAAATCAATAAACTAAATACTCATATCTGCGTGAATGAAAATATGATTTTTAGTTAGTCTTATTTCACTCTCGATATTCGATAATTGAAAGAATTTGGTTAAGTACACGATTGCCTCGTGGCATAATTTCATAATTGTGGGGCAAATTATTTCTGAGAATATTTAATTAGGGAAAAGGGATTTATAAGAATAAACACCAACTTGAAGGAATTAAAGAAATCACTTTTATTCTAATTAAATATTACGCAATTTAGCTTCATTGTATCCATAAGCACGACTTTCACCAAGTTGTATTCATTGATATTCAGAGAGTATCTCAATATCTTATACTATACTGCACGCTTACTTCAATACAAGCGTCCTATACATAATATGCATATATTCACATTAGTGTAAAAGTATTACTTACTTAAAGTTTTTTCCTCAACAGAGACTAGAGGCACCTTCATTCACATAATACAGCGTTATGTGAACTCGGAGAGGAAGCAGGATCGGTGTTCCGACGCTTACGAGTCGGCTTTGGTTGGCTTCAGTGATCACTTTATGCCCAGGGCAACGTTCATCCGTTCCACCACATCCTGCTGTCAATTGTGTATTTTTTGAAAGTTGTATATATGCTACAGCTGGAAACGATTTCGCAAGTAAACCAAATTTCCAATGCTAACGCCGTCTGTTGAGGAGTGGACGCAACATTTGTCACCACCTTTATTGGTTGTTTGATTACTTCCTTATCTACAGCACAACATTTGTTTCCTTCCCTTCAGGTATATCTATTGTCTACCCCAATGTAATATTAATAAATTGAAATTGAATTGAAAAGTTTTTTACACCGTTAATGTTCGTAACAGAAGACGCCAAGGATATCGACCCAACTATGACGTCACGGTCATTTTCCACGGCATTAAGGTTCAAAATCGCGCGAGCAATCGCATAATAAAATTGTAAAAATTAACGTGTTTACCATTTTTTGTGGTTAATTTCGCTCCAATCAAAAGACTTTTAAGGTTATTCCCTAGATTTTAAAGCATATTCTCAGCACAAAAAAAAATCTCCACGACTTTCAGAAAACGAGTTTCTCTCTTTCGGAAAAAAGATCAGAGGTGTTTTCAAAATATATTTCGAGAAATCTATACAAGATATAAAAAATCTTCTACGGTTATTCCCTAGATACATGTTCGATATATCTTATCAATTTTTTCCAAAGCATATTTAGTAACGGTTGTCAAGATCTAAGATCTCCCGTTTTTAGAAATTTTTAAAATGTCAGTATGCCCACTCCTAAAATGAAATTTTCTTAATTCGTAAGCTTCGCAAAGTCAGAAGCTACTTTAGGTTCGTGTAATTGAAAATGCGTGGGCACCTACTTACAGAAGGATGAACCCATTTCAAAGTTTATTCCTGTTTATTATTGAAACATATTTTTTAGGGAACAGTTATCATTATTTTCAATGATATTGAATTAGACATTCGTTGTTTACTAAAATAGTTCGTGAAGTGAAATTCTAAATCTTTGGTTTTATAATGTTTTTCTACGATTACAAATTGTACGTGTTATCACATTGGTAGTCGTATTTTTCAAACATTAGCTAAACAATATGGTGCAGAGGCGTATATAGGGGGTGGGGGGCGAGGGGGCCCGCCCCCCCTCCACAATGCCAAACAATGATGTGCCATTTGCTGTAGAAAGATCCCAAGTTCATCACTTCACCCATTTTTCAAAAAAAAAAATTCGTCTGCGGCGCTTCTTTTTGGTTGCATTTTTAACACAACACTTACAATGCCAACCTAAAACACAACCTTTCACGAAAAAAATTTACTGAGTATTTTACTACGTATGTCTATATTAAAATTTTATTGCCTTCCCCAGGGGTTTTTTCGCCCCCCCTCCCTATATACGCCACTGATATGGTGGTGTTTAGTGATTTCCATAAATGACAAAACATTGTGCACATTCTGCATATTGTGTAGTTTATTGTGGTAAGTTTAACCCTTTCAGTGTAACTATGTTGACACTCATTATAACACCGGGTCGGTTATGCCATAAATTCCAGCTTGGAATGGGTAAACTGCACAGGGGAATGCAATTTGGGGAAGTAAATGGAGCGCATCGAAACGTTTCTGTGTTGGTACTACAACATACCATACCATACTATACAGGTTCGTACTCCTCAATCATAAATATCGGGATTGGTAGGGTGTTATTTTGTAATGTGATTTTTTCAACATACTCGTATGATACACAAGTAAGTACGACCAGGTAGACTTTAATTTTCTTCATTATTACACAGACTTTGATAGGTTCTTACCTACTATACAAATCTTCACATGTCACACGCAGTACTATCATACAACTGGAAGTGATCGCAGCATTGCGAATGGCTCGCCTCGATATAGAACAAATATCGTGATCACGGTGTGCAATATTTCGGTGTTTCTTCACTCAAAGTATAAATAAAAAGATAGAAGAACAACGAAAGTAGGAAGTAGGTACCTACGCAATTATTTAATCCAATCGTTCAGAGTTTCCGTTCGAATACCTTTTTATTTTCTTATGTTGTACACTGTACAACATAAGAAAAGAAGACTGTACAATGTACAGTCTTCATCCTAAATCCTAATGCATTATATTACAATTTTATTTAACACTAAAATAATAAGTTTTTTCCAAGTATGAAACTTCGTGGGAATTTATTATTGAAGTGTATTTTCTTGTCGGCTACTGTGGAAACCTTAGGGGGCTGTATGAGTAAATCAAATAACTTCATTTTAATTTCACTTGTTTGGTATAGAGGTTCTTAGGTATTACTTCATCCTTTCGCGAACAAACCATAAGTTTTGATATTCTGAAGTTGCTTAGTAAATAATTTCCTTCTGCTACGTCCTGCTCACATAAAATACGGGGACAACAGAATTTTCGAGAGAATCTAAATTTTAATAACAATGCTTGGCAGAATTTGTGTTCATTATTTATTTTTTCTTTTGTCAGTCTTGCAAGGGGTCGTTGTTATTAATATCTTAATTAAACCCGATCCCAAATTTATTCTCTCATAAAGTAATCTTATTTATCATTTCAGGTAACTTGAACATGACCGAGTGGGAGTTGTTGCGAGTGGATAATGGAGAAATAAATATAAATTTCTTGTGATATTATAATAACATTTCACCTATAATTGTAATTTAGTTTTTATTTTGGATCTAATCCTTTTTAATTACGTAGCTACTAGGTGCGAAGCTACCTAAGAAGATTCCAAACGAGTTACCTTTTGGAAAAAAATGATTGGTATAATAGTGTCTAATCTAACGTAATCCCATAAGAAATGTTAGCCCCGGCTTACCTTCTGCAGAAATCCACCCTTCGCCACTGGTAGCTACCTATAAGTACCAGCGGCTATGGGTGGATTTCTGCAGAAGGGAAGCCGGGGCCAACATTTATTATTGGATTAGGTCAGATTAGACACTATCATTTTATCCAAAAGGTTACTCGATGGAAATCGTGTTCTTAAGTAGCTTCGCGCCTGATAGATACATAGTTGATTCTTTATGTAGGTAGACATCCTCTTCAAATGTTGTTCCCCGAGAGCCTCCCGGACATACTCGTTCCTTATTCGGTATCTCAGGGTTACTTCTGCCATTCCTTTGAGGCAACTCATCTCAGCTGCCTATACTCTTGACCGTACATTCTCGTGAAGCATCCATATTTGGTACCTATATATTGAAATATTGTCATTTTGGTTATATAATTCACCAATCTGAATTCATACTTTATACAGTTTATTATATCTACGAATACAGACAAGTATCTATGAAGTAAAGAAGTTTCAATGTAAAATACTTATAAGTAGGTACTTACTAAGTAATATTAACTTTGTGAAATTCATAATTGAACATCTCTAAAGAAATTGTGAATATTAATAAAGTCAAATATTTTTCTTTAAAAATAAAATCGAATCTGGGAAAAAATCACCTTCCGTGGAACCTGAACAAGCAAAATATATTTATTATGGAAAAATATGTGTAGGTACCTATAGGTACACCTAAACATATAAATAACTGCTTGCGACATCTGATGTGGAAATTTCGCACTTTAAACGGTTTTTGCGTTGTGACTAATATTCTCGGAAATAGTAAGATTTAGCAGTATCTGTACTCTGTAGTCTGTACGTCTGTAGGATATATAGTTATTGTAAGAATCCACTGCCATAATAATAAATATGTTTACGGTCACTTGATTTGTATCAGTGGCTGCTCAGTGCTCAGCTCCTATTATTGTGATCACTAGACCCGACAAATTTACAGTGATTTCTGCATGGGAACATTTTTATTCACGTTGTTCTTATTTCTCTAAATTACAATAATATTGTATTGCGGTAAGGAATACTATCCTATATATTTTTTAAACTGGAGATGAAATTGATTTTATGTGACAAAGTTACAAGAAGGAGAAAAATAATCAGTCGTATTATACAGGGTGTCCCGTAAGTCAACGATATCCCGTAGAGTGGTGATAGACCAACTCATAGCGAACCAGAAAATCGAAATATGACTTTTGTAAAAAATCGCTCGTTCTCGAGATATTTGAAGCTAAAAGCTTGTGTGTCGTGAAGTGCAGAATACGTCGCCAGTGCCATCGCCGGAATTCCCTCCCGCTTGGGAGACCGGCCGCGGCGCTTCACCACTTTACGTAAAGCTCGCGACCCAACTATGACGTCACAGTCATTTCCCACGGCATTAAAGTTCAAAATCGCGCGAACAATCGCACGACAAAATGGTAAAAATAGCGTTTTTTTCCATTTTTTAGGGTTAATTTCGCTTCAATAAAAAAACATGCATATTATCAGTACAAAAAAAATTATCCGCGACTTTCGGGAAACGAGTTTCTGTCTTTCGGAAAAAAAGATCAGAGGTGTTTTTCACATTGAGAAATCTATACAAGATATAAAAAATCTTTTACGGTTATTCCCTAGATAAAAGTTCAATGTAAGTATCTACTTATTTTTTTCCAAAGCATATTTAGTATTAGTTGTCGAAATATATGGTCTCCCGTTTTTAGAAATTTTTGAAATGTCAGTATCACTAATAAATTTCATACAAAGATTTGTCAATACAAGTAATAATAATTAGTCTTCCACCGACTTCCAAAAAACTAAAGGGATATCCTACCCAGGGCCCAGTCCCCAGCACCCACTGAGCGAGTCTCTTTATCTAATTACTTACAGGTAATACCTTTCCTAAATTGCAATATTCCGTTCTATAGATTCTGTGTTATGAAATTGTCGTGAACTCCTACGAAGGAAGGCAGGTTATTGTTCGCAAACTTCCTTAAAATAATTAGACCTACATACATTTCATTACATATGTAGGTAGGCATGAATACACCGAAGTAGCATTCTATTAAAATTACAGGTTTACAGACGAAGGGCTTGGCACCAGGAATGACGTCACAGTCCATTCCCACGGCATTAAGGTTCAAAATCGCGTGACAAGCGCATGATAAAATGGTAAAAATAGCGTTTTTTCCATTTTTGGGGCTAATTTTACGTCTATCAAAAAACTTTTACGGTTATTCCCTAGATTTTAATGCATATTATCAGTACAAAAAAAATTCACTCCGCAACTTTCAGGAAACGAGATTCCGTCTTTCGGAAAAAAGATCAGAGGTGTTTTTAATTTTTTTTTTGGGAAATCTATACAAGATATAAAAAATCTTTTACGGTGATTCCCTAGATAAAGGTTCAATGCATCTACCCTATTTTGTTCCAAAGCATTTTTAGTACCGGTTGTCGAGATAGAAGGTCTCCCGTCTTTAGAAATTTTTGAAATGTCGGTATGCACACTCTTAAGTAGTATTTGTATATTAATCTCTCTTATATACTTACCTACTGCATATGTAATTTCCTTAATAAATTTTCCAGCCAAGAACATCCTAAGTGTTCCTTATTTCCGCCTCTTCTTGTATGGTAAGTTTATATAATTATGCATTAATAGCAACAGCAAAGATATTGCATCCTGATGAGGAAGTTGCAAAGTCTATAGGGAGTAGGGACCTAATAACAAATATATCTACAGGTACCTACTTTACTAAATTTTACGAGGAAACATGTCAATAAACTCATCGGCGACGGATGTTTGTGTTATGTATATAAAGTTCATTATCTTAGAACTATTTATAGTAAATATAATATAGACTACTACTACTATCATACCAAGCTCCCAACAAGCTATAGGAAGAGATCCCACGGAGGAAGTATCTCATCTAATTACCGAATACATTTCCTACATTGTAATATTCCATTCTGTAGATTCCGCCTCAGGCAATATTGGACAAGAGAATGGTTTTGTATCAAAATGATTTTTTTATTTCCCCTGTTATCACAGAGCATCTTATTCCATTTACTAGGAATTACGAGTGTATTAATATTAGTTATAATATTAATTCATTTTTTTTTCATTTTTACAATACAAGTTAATACAATGTGACACCCCACTAGGCCTGTCTCGGGGTGTCGAAATTGTCTAATATCATTTTCACCGCGAATGGAGAAAAAAATAAAAAGGAATCGAAGAGTGTATCTACATGATGCATCACAATGAATATGATGGAAGCAAGAAAGATGTATGGCGATAGCGAATTCTGGTACTTACAAGTAAAATTAAATGTCGTCATTCTAACATTATGTGTGAAATGGAATAGTTGAAAAATAATGGTCTCTGAATTGTCTCTGAAGAAATTCAGATATAATCTTTTTGATATTTTTGATAAATCAGTGATAGCATGAAGTAATAATACGAGGATAGAGAAATGGGACATGGTCTGACATATTCTATCATACAACCATATCATACACACTGTATAACTTCAAAAAAGCTAGCAAATAACAGCGTTTAGTTTCGAGAAAGTATTTCCAATGTATGATCTTTGTTATGATAATAATAAGAAAAGAAATGGTTCCCACTACGAACAAAGAAAATAAAAAAAGTTAAATATCAAATAAGTTAGCGAAATAGCGGTCTATAATAGTTAAAGTTTTCGTGTGTCGCCATTAAAATGGTGTATCGTATTTTTTAAAGCTCAAGAGAAATTCGTCATAAATAACGGAAAGAATGCCGTAAAGTTTACTGAGCCCATGGGGATGCGTTCTGAATACGCTGTAATGTATAAATATTATACCTCTTCAGCCGTATACCCTATACAAAATGTGTATATGTACTTTGACTACATATACTCTCAAACCTACATCTGTGTAGAATACTACTTTCTCGTAAATGTAGCTATGGCAGTGCTTTGTATGGAAATATTATAAACTAAAACTAACAATTCATCGCACTAGGGTTGCCTATCAAAATCTTGCCGCAACTCCCCTTCGCGGTTTTTCGCATTTTTAAGGAATGAGGTAAGCTATAAGAGGAAGTGTTTACTGACGAAAATAATTCTTACTAAATTCCTTACAAAAAATGTTCTATGCATTTTTTCGTAGGACTAGCAGTTTACCCCCAGTGGCCGGTCGAAATACCGAAATTAATTTGGAATACAAGAAAAATAATTTAAACTAAATTGGTTGAAAATTGATTAGAGCTACGGGAAAATAGTCAAGTAATGAAATAATTGCTGTAGTCTTAGCTACAAAATGAGCTATTAAGTTATTTTCATACATCTAATAATTTCTGAATTATGACAAAAAAATCCAATGATGGAAGGTCTTAAAAGAAATCATAAAATAACATGCGATATCCGGTGATATAGCGCCGCAGGTCATTTTTTTTCCAAAAATATTTGTGATGGTAGTTGGAAGGATGTTAAAGGAAAAATACAAGAGATATTTTTTTTTCGATGTTCTAACATTGTATCACGGCATTACTATAGTCCTACAAAAAAAATGTGAAACATTTTTTGTAGAGAATTCAGTAAGGATCATTTTCGACATATAGTAATTAATAAAAGTTTTTTTTTTTAATATTGTACAATGTACATAGTAGCTTTTATATTCCATTTCACTCCCTGTTAATAACGTATGGTTTAAGGTAATACGATCGTATATTGTGCTGAAATTTTTAACTGAAAGAGAAATTCATATTTTTTTTGTTGAATTTAAGGTAAGTAAGTATAAGCATTGAAAATCCTACAAGAGAAAAATGTTTTTAAAATATGTTCAGGCGAAACCATTATATTTTATTATATCTTTTACATACATGGGGAGGAGAAGAATATTATTTGAGGTACATTCGTGGTATGTTTATTGTTTACCTGAACTTGTTTATTATTTTTTTTATTTTTATTTTTTTTATTTTTATTTTCCAAGACTCACCTACAAGCAAGATGTGTGTGTGTGTACGACATTATATTTTTAAACAATTATGTATCGTTCACATCTTGCCCTCTTATAGTCCAAGAGCCCGCTGCTTAATTTATGACGTATCTGTTTTTTGATCGAAATGTGGTATAAATGATAGCTTAATAATAGGGTATTACATCGCACTAGGGTTGCCTATCAAAATATTGCCGCAACCCCCCCTGCCCCCCCCCGAAAAGGTCCCTCTTCGCGGTTTTTCGCATTTTATAGGAATATGGTAAGAGATAGGAGAAAGTAGTCCATGACAAAAATAATCCTTGCTAAATTCTCTACAAAATTGTTATGTCAATTTTTTTGTATAACTAGCAGTTTACCCGCAATAGCCGGTCCAAAACCGAAAAAACTAAAAAAATGAATTTAAACTAAATTGGTTGAAAATTGATAAGAGCTACAGTAAAATAGTCAAAGAACGAATTAATTACCATAGTCTTAGCTACAAAACGAGCTATAACTTATTTTCATACATCAATCAATTTAGGAGTTAATGCAATAAAACTCAGTGACGAAAATTCTTAAAATTTAGTTTTTCATAAAATAACCAGCGATATAGCGCCGCAGGCCAAATATTTTTTTCCATAAAATGTTAGTGATAATGGGTGGAAAAAAGTTAAAGAAAAAAAATCAACCTTTTTTTTTTTTTTTCCAAAAATGTCCTGTTTTTTGACCGGCCATTACGGGTAAACTACTAGTCCTATGAAAAAAATGACTTAAATTTTTTTGTAGAGAATTTGGCAAGGATTATTTTTGTCATTGACTACTTTCTCCTATCTCTTACCATATTCCTATAAAATGCGAAAAACCGCGAAGAGGGACCTCTACGGGGGGGGGGGGCAGAGGGGGTTGCGGCAAGATTTTGATAGGCAACCCTAGTGCGATGTAAAACCCTATTGGTAAGCTATCATTTGTACCACATTTCGATCAAAAAACAGATACGTCATAAATTAAGCAGCGGGCTCTCGGACTATTAGTGGTGAATACAAATAAGCCATATAATATATAACACAGAGTTTCATTATTAAGAACAGAAGGACAAACACAAACATACAATACAAATACACATACATACATTCTCTCACACACACATTCACGCACATACTCTCAGACTTGCACATAAAATAACAATACCAGCATAATGCAACAAACAATGTACCAGAGGATGAAGGAAGCAGGAGAATGGAGAGGAGGGGAAGGGAAGGGAGAAGAGAGGATTTAGTTCCCCGCAAGTGCCTGATCTACGGACCTCCTGAATGCGTGCACTGTGCAGAGATGAGCCAAATATGTCAATGTTACCAAACTTATTATCAAAATTGTGGGTGATTCTGTATAAAGGATTTTTTAC
This sequence comes from Ceraclea dissimilis, assembly GCA_963576895.1. Classification (NCBI taxonomy): domain Eukaryota; kingdom Metazoa; phylum Arthropoda; class Insecta; order Trichoptera; family Leptoceridae; genus Ceraclea; species Ceraclea dissimilis. The sequence continues at coordinate 7,996,971 of OY756360.1, forward strand.
ACCGGCGTTAGTAGATGGTGTATTCATATAAAATTGCCTATGGTTACGAGTAGAAGATGGCACACAGAAGTTCAACTTTGATAAAAGGGCAGGGGTATCCAAGTCGGAATTGCAGATTTTGCGCAGTGTTAATGCATCAAGTAGCTCGCGTCTGCATGTCAAAGAAGGCAGGTTTGGTATGTCAGTGCTACGAAAGCGGCGTTGGCAGACTCGCAAAAATTTTCTTTGAAGCTTATCGATCATGTCAATATATTTCTTGTATAACGGATTCCAGACAGCGGAACAATACTCCAATCTTGAGCGAATCAGGCATTTATACAATAAAATTATAGAATCCTTACTTCTGAATGCCTTTGTTGATCTCAGAATGAAGCCCAGTGTCCTGTTACAGTCATTCAGAGTTCCATGACACACATGTTCGTCAAAGTGCAGCTTGGAGTCGAAGATAACTCCAAGATCTCTTATCTTGGACAACGATTTCAGGTCAATTCCATCGATTGCGTAAGTGTGGTGTACTATATTTCTTTTCTTTGTGAAAGTGATAGAATTGCATTTATTCAAGTTCAGTTGAAGTTTATTAGCTTTGCAGTAGATATTTAATCTGTCCAGATCCTCTTCCAACTTCACGCAGTCTTCGTCGGTGTATATCCAGCGATAGATCTTAAGGTCGTCGGCAAACAACAAAAAGCTAGGGTTTTTAAAACATTTGTTAATATCGTTGACGAAAAAAGTAAACAGTAGAGGACCGAGAACAGATCCTCGGGGCACGCCTGACGTGACAGCAACGCTATCGGACCTGAAACCGTTCAGTACAACTGTCATCAAACGATTTGATATATATGACTCTATCCAGCGGAGCAAATTACCATGGACCCCATAATGATTCAACTTTTTAATTAATAAAACGTGATCTACCTTATCAAACGCTTTCCGAAAATCTGTATAAATAGAGTCCACCTGCACTCGTTCGTCCATTATAAAGCCTTAATGTTAAAGAAAAAAGAAAATTGTTGTAATATTATCTCACAACTCCAAATAATAAACGAATTTTCATATTACCTATTGCGCGCTCTCCTAATAGGTAGGTACTTTCTTTTTCAATATTAATATACATAAATACATGTTTTTATAAAAAAAAAGTTTAAAATTTACTACATTAAGAGTATGCATACCGACATTACAAATATTTCTAAAAACGGGAGACCTTATATCTCGACAACCGTTACTTAATATGCTTTGCATAGGGAATAACCGTAAATGATTTTTTATATCTTGTATAGATTTCTCAAATAAAAATATTGAAAAATACCTCTGATCATTTTTCCGAAAGACGGAAACTCGTTTCCCGAAAGTCGCGGAGTATTTTTTTTTGTACCTATAATATGTATTAAAATCTAGGGAATAACCGTAAAAGTTTTTTGATGGACGCAAAATTACCTAACCACAAAAAATAAAAAAAAACGCTATTTTCACCATTTTATCATGCGATTGTTCACGCGATTTTAAACCTTAATGTCGCGTGAAATGACTGTGACGTCATTCTTGGCGCCAAGCCCTTAATGTTATATTATCATCCAGATCCAGAAACACGTATGTACGACACGTATCACTTGTTTACAAGAATATACAATACAAGTAGTACATGGTTGGCGCAGTTGGTTGAGGCGGCAGTCTCTCGAGCGAGAGGTGCCAGGTACAAACCCCGGCGCTGGCGATGTATTCCACACTTTGCGATACAGGCTTTTAGCCCAGTGCAAGCTGTGCAGTTAAGTATTTGGGTTTGTGTATGCAAGCCCAGATCCTTTTTTTTTTTTTTTTAAAGTAGGTACTTCATTACGATTTCAATATAAAAGAACTTATCTAATCAGATAATATTAAAAAAATTAAGGGCTTGGCACCAAGAATGACGTTACATTCTTTTCCCACGGCATTAAGGTTCAAAATCGCATGATAAAATGGTAAAAATAAAGTTTTTTTCCATTTTTTGGGGTTAATTTTGCATCTATCAAAAAACTTTTACGGTTATTCCCTAGATTTTAATGCATGTTATCTGTACAAGTAAAAAAAAATTCTCCGCGACTTGCGGGAAACGTTTCCGTCTTTCGGAAAAAAAGATCAGAGGTGTTTTCAAAACTTTTTTGAGAAATCTATCTATCTATCTATCTATCTATACCCTCACGCCACATCCCTTGCAGGGTAGGCAGAGAGGACAGAGCGCCAGACAGCCCTATCCTTACACACACTCCTAGCTTCCGTCACATTCATGCAATTAGTCATACACGCTCTCCGATTCCTTTTACTCAAAACGCGTCCATCCTTGAGGATCTGGTCGACATGATCGGACCAGGTCAGTCTCGGACGGCCGCGCTTTCTCACCCCTCTTCGCTCATTAAGATATATCTTTTTTGTCATCCTATCATCATTCATTCTCTCAACATGCCCAAACCATCTTAGTTTGTTTACTTTCATTCTTGTCACTACACCAGTCTTGCAGTCACTCATTTCCCTAATAACCTCATTCCTTATCTTATCTCTCAGCGTGAGAAATCTATACAAGATATAAAAAATCTTTTACGGTTATTCCCTAGATAAAGGTTCAATGCATCTACCCTATTTTGTTCGAAAGCATATTTAGTAACGGTTGTCGAGATAGAAGGTCTCCCGTTTTTAGAAATTTTTGAAATGTCGGTATGCACACTCTTAAAACACGTCTTTATTACTTTGCGAAGGTAGAGATATGGCTTTTTATAAAAAAAATTATCAAAAGGAATAACGTATTCGCATAGAGAAGTTTTCGCGTATCGAATTCTTTTCACGTATTCGTAGAACGTAGAAAACATAAATACCTAATTACCTACTTAGTATAACATATAGGAATATGTTTTATAAATTTAATTACTTACCTTTTGAGAGGATTCGACATATTATTACACTTGCTTATGAAGGCATAGGTGTATGATATAAAATATTAGGCTCATTATATTGTCAGTGGCCTATATAGGATTTCATTTCGGGGGGGGGGATCTAATATTTGACTTTGGGGGGGGGGGGGGATCTAATATTTGACTTTGGGGGCGAGGAGGCAACAAAAATTTGAAGATAGACGTACTGCATAAAAATTGTAATAGCGCCGCAGGCAAAATTTTTTCGTGAATGTAAGTGAAAAAGGTCGTGTTTTAGGTTGTTATTAATATTGTGTGCAGAAAATACAAAGAAGAATAGATGAACTTGAGTAACTTTCATGTTTTAAAATAACGTTTTTTAAAGAATTATTCAACATTGCGGGGGGTGGGGGGTCCGCTCGTATAACTTCGTATACCTACCTACTGTCGTCTCATTAACGCCCTATATGCTGTCAGGGGGCTTCGGCGCCCTGAATTTTACTCAGCCATTACTGAGGGAATCGTCCTGAAACTGAAAACAGTGATAGATGAAAGTATGGAATACAGATCGGCTGTTCTGTTCTATAATTACAGGGTTTGGAAATTCCCTGAATAAAAAAAATATTCCTAAAGTACCCCTAAAATATACGGGATCTGAAGATTTTCCGTTCAGTTTTTCAGATATAAAAGTGTAACTTAGCCAAAATACTGGTAATTATAATCTTAACAAATCTGCTGTTTTAGATTTTTAAATTTCTTCCCAGGTTTCTTTTAAGAAGGTATAATTCACTTTGTCGCTTACGTTATTCTTACTGAGCACTAACATTCTCATACAAAATTTGAAAAAGTTGAAGCAAAAATAGAACGATTTTTGCTCAGCGCATATAAGCCCTTAAGTTGCAGCATGTAATTAGAAGAATAAAAAAAGAATCCCGCATATATTTTACATTCATGTCCACAGTCCTACATCAGTCAATAAGCATCGATATAACGGAATCTTGAAAGCATCCTATCCCAAAGAATTTGCTTCCCAAATTATCTGTTTGATGTTTTTCCTTTATTTCTGTTTTTATAGGATTATTGATAAACTCGCTTATGAGCAATGTTCGATTTCAATTGAAATCTATTTTTTCTTCAACGTTATATATCTATAGTCCAAAATGTATCAGTTGATATCCATCTACTCGTATACATAGTACCCTAAGTTCCAACACAAAGACATTCAAAGGCATTATTTATTTATATGTAATACGATACGTTTATTGTACGCGGGTTTCGGTAAATTCCCAGCGCAACATATTGTATTTCTTACAAATTTATAGAATATTTTTCCTGAAACGACTTTCGCGTTAATATTTTTCGTTCATAGTCAATGGCATAGCTAGGGGGGAGCGAGAGGGCGATCCGCCCCGGGCGACGCTTTTCAGGGGGCGGCAAAATGGAGCGACATACAAAAAACATCTTGATAAAACACACAAAATTTAAAAAAAATCCCTGATGTTTCTAAAATTATTATGAAAATCCATTACTTGAATTTAAATGATTTCACAGTACAATTTGCCTGCGGCGCTAATTATACCTGGTTCTTTATATACATGTATTTTTTTATTTCACGAAAAATAAATTAGATCTTATTTTTGTTATAATAAACAAAACTACATCAGGGCCTACAGTTTCATAAAATAAAATCGCCTGCGGCGCTATGTATGCACTTTTTTACATCAAAGCTAAATTAAAATGTTTGATGCTCTGCCCTAGTTTCAAAGCCGCTAACTGCTGGGTAGGTATGTACTTGTATATATGTATTTTATGGGTCCGGAATGGGGCGGCGTTTTCAGAGTCCACCCCGCGCGGCACTAATGCTAGTTCCGCCACTGTTCATGCTTACATGTTATTTGAATTCAAAGCAATATTTTAGTAATAAGTTGCTCAATTTGTTATATTTATGTTTTTATACAACTATGGTAACTCAATATCTGCTAAAAAAACACATATTTTTTATCGCATTTAATAAATGAGGATTAATGAAATTGTTTCATTCACTTATATACTTTTATGTATGTATAAGTATTCTATGTATTATTATTATTTTCATATTTATTTATATTTTTCTTATTTTTCATACACTTGTATGTAATGTCTATATCAAATGAATGTCACAAGTGGTTGGTTGGCAGACATTGCCTACGGCAATAAACCCGCCATTTGGAAGATATGTTTTCTTATAAAATAAATAAATAAAATAAAATAATCCTTATTGTACTGAAAATAATCATACAATGGGCGGACTTATTGCCAAATGGCAATTTCTGCCAGCCAACCCATAACAGAGACTAAAATGAGATAAACCTAATTATAAATTTAGTACCAAAAGGGTACCTAAACCTACCTATCTTATCAATAAAGATTTTATTTATTTATTTTATTTTATTTATGTAGTTCTCAAGACCATCTTCATGATATGCGTATATTTTAATTTAGCTCTGTGCAGTATAAAACTAGCTACCTAATCTTGTGAAATTCTCTTGCCGGATCCAGGATTCAATTTGGGGGGGGGGGCTGAATGTCGTCACATGGTAAAAAGTACTGTCACTCAACGTTTTGGGGGGGGGCTAAGGGGCTGAAATCCCTAGATTTGTTGTATATAAAGTACTGTCACTCATGGTTTTGGGGGGGCTTCAGCCCCCTAGCCCCTCCCCTGGATCCGCTAGTGTATAGATACTATATAGTTACTATATAAATCTACAATATATTATTATTCCATAGGGTTATGTAGGATTCTCTATGGAAGCGGCGTTGAACGAATCATATTTTTTGCATTTGTAATGTAACGTACATGGTTTTACTTTAGGATTACTTAAATGTTATAAAGGATTACTCTCTATTATTTCAGATGTTTGATACCAGCCGCTTTTATAAACTAAATGGTTAGGGTGTTTTTGCTTGCGTGATTTATGTTTCAGACCAAAGTGGCTGAATATAAAAATACAGGTATATTCCTGTTGTTTTTCCAAGTTATTTCTTATGATACGTTTTATATTTATTTGACAGCCTATATTTTATATAAGGAACATAACAATTTTTCAAATATCTTATTTTATTATTATTACTTCCCTGTGTGTCTTTCCAATAACATTATTCATTCTCTATTTTCCTTCTTTTTATAGTAACGTACATAATATTATCAATTGACTTTGTATTGATCAGTATCTGTTTCCAAAAATCGAATGTCTAATTCAATATCATTGCAAATAATTATAACTGTTCGTTAAAAAAATATTACATTACATAATACTCGTATTATCCAAGTCATGTAGGTATGTAACGCTTGCCCATTGGAAAATTTTGCAACTTCGATGAATTTGTATGTAAACTTAAAGCAGCGACGCCTTCGTTGGTGTCTAGAAATTTTCGTCGAAGTCTCACGTTTTTAAACTTTTATGAATGAAAAATTTGAAATATCGAATATACGAAATACCCTACCTACTATTGAAATTATGAATGAAAATAGTTTTGAAATATGTATTTCTTTCGTGGAAATAATCAAGTAAGTACCATTTTATACAACGTGACAGAAAATGAAAATATAATTCTCATACATACTATATGGTACGTACATATACACGTAAAAGATTGCAAATCGAACTATTTAAAGTACCCACCATTTTATATGTCTGTAAAGTACCTATGTACATATATAGGTAGACATGTAAGAGGAGTTTTGTGGCTTTCAGGGGTGGGTGCCAACTAAAAAAGTCGACAATAGGAATCTGGTCTTACGACTTTCATGACAATATTGGAGAGACGGGGAAAAGACGGAGCCTTTTGATCTTCCTGTGTTTACTCAAGGAACTTTGAAGGGTGGAATAGTAATATATGGTTACACAAAAACATATTTAAGCAAGCCTCCGTGATTTTCACGGGTATGTCTAGTGTTTCAATAATAAACAGGAATAATCTTTGAAATGGGTTAATCCATCTGTAAGTAGGTGCCTACGCATTTTTAGGTATACGAACCTAAAGATGTTTCTGACTTTCGAAGCTGAACAACTTATGAATTATGAAAATTTCATCCTAGTAAGAGTACGCATACTGACATTTCAAGAATTTCTAAAAACGGGAGACCTTTGATATCAACAACCGTTACTAAATATGCTTTGGAAAAAATAGAGTAGATACATTGAACTTTCATCCAGGGCATGACCATAAAAGATTTTTTCAATATTGTACAGATTTCTCAAAAAAAAAATGCGAAACACGCCTCTGATCTTTTTTTCCAAAGGACAGAACTCGTTTCCCGAAAGTCGCGGAGATTTTTTTATTTTTGTATTAATAATAATAGGTATGCATTTAAATCTAGAGAATGAACGAAAAAGATTTTTTTTTAATGAAGCGAAATTAACCTCAAAAAAATGCTATTTTATCATGCGATTGCTGATACGATTTTGAACCTAAATGCCGTGAGGTATCGCTGATGCATACATATATCGTTAATGAATTTGAATATTACATTTTTGACTGAACGCAACGTGAAGATTTAGGATGACTTGCATATAATTTTAATAAATTGTAATGGAATAACTTTATTTTGTTATACAATAAAATTCTTTTGATGGATTATTATTTCAAATGTTTACATTTACTATTTAATCAAATAATATTCTAACTTTCTCTCTACTCTTATACGAAATTAAATGTTGAAAATTGCGACACGCGACGACATTATTTCCTTACGAAGGACAAATTTTATTATTAGGTATTATGTTAACAGTTATTATCCAATATATAAATTTTCAAGAGGTTTAAGGGCTTGGCACCAGGAATGACGTCACAGTCATTTCCTACGGCATTAAGGTTCAAAATTGCGTGAACATTTGCATGATAAAATGGTAAAAACAGCGTTTTTTCCATTTTTTGGGCTTAATTTTGCGTCTATCAAAAAACTTTTGCGAGTATTCCCTAGATTATAATGCATATTATCAGTACAAGTAAAAAAATACTCCGCGACTTTCGGGAAACGAGTTTCCGTCTTTCGGAAAAAATATCAGAGGTGTTTTTCAATTATTTTTTTTTGAGAAAATATACAAGTTATAAATAATCCTTTACGGTTATTCCCTAGATAAAGGTTCAATGCATCTATCCTATTTTGTTCCAAAGCATTTTTAGTAACCGTTATCGAGTTATAAGGTCTCCCGTTTTTAGAAATTTTTGAAATGTCGGTATGCATAATCTTAATAATAATTTTCTCGTTTCATGCTTTATTCATAACGTCCGTGGAAAGTCTAGGTATGGAAATGAAATATCAATTCAAGAAACAAGTCGGCGTTTAGCGTGACCTAAGAAGAGCTACTATACGGGTATACTATAACTAGGCGCGGGAGGTTAAGATCCTTTAGTGTGAAACAGAGTAACTACACCCAAGTCCGTACAGGCAGTTATAGTAGTATTAGTGAGGGCGCAATGAACAAGAATGCACACAGATGCGTTAGGCAGGTATATCCGACCTTTACGAACACTACAATTAAAAGGGTCTTAAACTCGCGAAACTTCTGTACATGAAACATCTTCACATATGTACATCTTCTCTCTTTTGGGTTGATTGGCAGAAATCGCCAACGGTCGATAAATCCGCCCTTTATATGTAAATTTATGTGCAATAAAGTTTTTATTTATTTATTTATTCTCTGATAAAGCTTCCATGAGTAATGCTTAATAGCCCAAGATCCGGCTGCTAAAAACATGACGCATCTTTTTTTTTTAAATTTCTAACTACAGTAACTATTCATATAATCTAGTACTTAATCTTTCAGAGTATTCGAAATTTCGAAGTGAGGAATAATACGAGTATGAAGAGTTCGCCCTTACAGCCCGAGATCCGGCTGCTAAAATATGACTCATCCGTTACTTGATCGAGATTTGGTTTAAGTAATAGCTTACAATTAAGGTAATACATCGCATGCACGAGGGTTGCCTATCAAAATCGTTAAATACCGTATGTATTCCAACAACTTTTAGAAGTTGCCGAGGCGGCGCTGCATTGCATTGTTACCGAATTTCCACCAGAATTATGTAAGTTGATAGTACAATATGATATATCTGCTTACTTATATAACATAGCGGTTTGCATATTCGCTGTTCCTACCCTATTCAACATACACCGTAGATGCGGCCCTCTGATTGGTTGAAAATGACGACTTCTAAAATTAAATTTCTACCCAAAAAAAACTTGTTCTTTAGTAGGATCGGGATAGGGTAGGATCGGCGAATTTGCTAGAGGTTTGTCGTATTTGTTAGTTCTGCTAAATTTACTTTCATAATCTTACATAGGTTGTAGTTCTAGCAATATTATCGATGAGTGTAAAACATAATGATATCAGTACATACAGGCAACATCTCGTTTGATGCCAAATTCCACCATATCAGCACCATGACAGCTCACTTTACGTGACCCTATTTGCACAGACGTGTGATCCGTTGTTTCCATCACACGTAAGCCGGCAATCAGGAATAGCCATACTCGTTATTATAAAGCTTGTCACACACAACTCTACGGCTCTCTTTTTTACGGATGCATATTTCTGAAATATTTTATTTTACAGAAAAAACTTTGAGGCTATAGATGTATCAACGGATTTATAGTAATTTTTCAGCAGAAAGCGTGCTACTTTTTATCAGCAGTTTGCCGAATTAATATATTCCATCACACTAGCGAGTATTACAAATAGATTTTGAGGATGATTAGACAATCAGATTAAACATTTTATACAAAAAGATGCATTCGAGATATGGTGCTGGAGGAGAATTATTTATTTATCATATGGCCAACATCACGCCTATATATACTATATCAAATAACATTCGTTATGTCAAAGTGTAAAAATAAAAGTTAAAAGCGCAGAGTGAACTGCTTGTCAGAGACTTAAATCTAGATTTCTTATGTATTGTATTGCTTCGTCGCTAAGGGTTAGGAAGTCTGATGCATTGCCACTGTACGCTCTGAGTGCACACCCGGTAACTATGTAGGAGAATGATTTGTGTGTATTCTACAGAACACAGTCACTTAAATGTAAAATGATCACATCAAACCAACCGACGCCGACGTCCTGTCAAAAGCCTGATGGAAAGGCCCGTTTTCATTGTATATCTGTAAAAATAACTACTTGACAATTATTTAATTTATTGTGTTTATTTATTCATGTTTAGAACGACCTCCTCGTATGGCGCATTGAAAAAGTTTATAAGTCGAGTATAAAATAAATAAATCAGTTAGAACAAAAAAATCATACTTAGTGACGACTAGTATCTGATGAATTCGATTTTTAATCTCACCAAAATACACGAAGCCGCCGTAGCACTTAATTCAATCAAATACCTGGGTCAATCAGGCGTGTCAGACGAGCTTAAGTCTGATCGGTGAAAAAATTAGGAACGGTAAAAATGTAACCAATAAATAAACGTATTTTCCAGAAAAAAAACTAATATCGTTTACTTACTTGCACACTAAACACGTGTCTCCTTAGTTGCTACGTTGATTAAAAAGATGGGGGAGACTGAGAGTGGAGGAGGTAAATATTTAAAGGAAGGAAGGATGTGGGAAGGATACACAATATAGGATAATGTGTGGAAGGGGAGGTCGCTGACAAACTGAGATAACTTCGTGACACTACTCATTTTTCATAATTTTACGTTTCATTTTTGTCAAGCGGAGTAGGCACAATGCACATTCATAAGTCAACAAATTGACTTATAAACCGTTTTTAGAGGCTAAAGTAAATGAATATGCGAAATAATGCGTCAGGAAAAGAAAAATAACTGCGTTAATACATAGATTCTAATCCTCGAAAACATGTTTCAAGACAGTTTCAGTTTGTAATTAAATAATTTGCAATTTGTTTAATGCTATAGTTTGGTTGATTAGATTTTATTAGGGTAAGACGCAGTGACTAGCGGATATATTTTCGATATGTGCCCCCGATTTTATACAAAAGCCACTCAGTTTTGCTTACTTTATTCCTTTGCGCTTATATTCTCATACCAGATTGGAATAAGTTTAAGGGATAATAGAATGAGTTTAACCTTCTCTGTGCGTGCAATATGCCACTTGGAAGTGCATAATGGAAAATACATTTACGTCAAATATTTTCTTATTTTTATTTCATTTTATTGAAGTGTATCACCAGTCGGCCTCGCAGCTTATTGCCTTTTCGCCAGCTGGTGTTCGATTACAAATAGCAACACAGAGAGACTATAATACATATTTTTCACGCATCACCGCATAACTCACACACATAAGGAATACATTTTAGATCGCAAAACACAAACCTAATAAAAAAAAACATTTATTCATATACTCATATATTCACTAAATTAAAATAACCATCACCGTCACCATTTGCAGTTGAACTTATGTGATGGTATTTTCATGGTCCTTGACTTCCATGATTCTTAGTTAATGTGTTGAAATCCCTTTTGTCTTTCTTTTCCCTTGTTTGGTTTCTCTCATTTCACCTCCTATTACTATTCCACCCTTCAAAGTTCCTCGAGTAAAAACAGGAAGATCACAAGGCTCTGTCTTTTCCCCGTCTGTCCAATATCGTCATGAAAGTCGTTAAACCAGTTTCATATTGTCGACTTTTTTAGTTGGTACCCACCCCTGAAAGCCACAAAACTCCTTTTACATGTCTACCTACATACATAGGAATAGAAGGTGGGTACTTTAAATAGTTCGATTTGCAATCTCTACGTGCATTGTGTAGGTAGTTACCATATAGTATGTATGAGAATTCCATTTTCATTTTCTGTCACGTTATATAAAATGGTACTTACTTGATTATTTCCACGAAAGAAATATGTCAAAACTATTTTCATTCATAATTTCATTAGTAGGTTAGGTACAATTCGATATTTCAAATTTTTCATTCATAAAAGTTTATGTCTAGACACAGAAAGTGAGACTTTGAAGAAAATTTCTATCCACCCACGAAGGCGTCGCTGCTTTAAATTTACATACATATTCATAGAACTTTTCCAATGGGCCATCGTTACCTTCATACACGACTTGGATAGTACGAGTATTATGTAATGGAATTCTGTTACTCAATATTCAAATCTGGATGTTGTTTTTGTGTTTATAATTGCCTATATTATGTAAACGTAGATTTTGTCTTCATTCTTCGGTTTTCTTCGCAAGTTCTATTAGTTTATTTTTTTTTAGTTTCCTTGTCAAGATTGACTTTTTTTTTAATTCAAATTACTTTAAAAATCGGAACAAGTTTTGTGGTGGTTCAATCACGTCTATGTAGATGCCGATGAAATTAAAATAAAACTCCCATGTCGCTTGCTTGTGCCTGAATTACAATCAGATATCGACAACAGTTTTAGGAAATTTCAATTTTAGGATACCATTAATTGCCCAGGCCTATTTTATCTACGTATTAAAAATAAATGTTGGTTTACGTCATTATTGCCCAGTCTCATGGATATCTTTCACTTACAACTATCTTTTTGGGGCACTTCAATTCTTTCAGAAATAATTATTCTATGAATATTTCTAAATACATATTATCTAAATATGGCATATTTCTTATCGACTTTTAATATGAAGTTTTATCGGTTTGAGAGCAGAAACACAAGAGATTTTAACTCCTTGTTTTATCCAATTAAGCGAAATATTCTACATTGTGGATACTGGATATTGCCAGTAAGAAACTGTGTCTAGGCTTCAGATCTTGCTAATTTCACATTTTTATTTGAATGTAGATAGATATGTATTTTTAATTTTCACCAACCTATCTCCTCATACCAACCTTTATACTATCTCAGCCATGTACTTAATCTGACTGTATTAATATTAATGATTTAGTGCGATATTAGCTACCCAAACCCATGCCTGCAAATATTGCAATGTAAATATCTTTCTAGACTGGTTTGGTCCGATCATGTCGACCAGATCCTCAAATATGGACGCGTTTTGAGTAAATGGAATCGGAGAGCGATAGGGCAGTCTCGGGCTCTGTTCTCTCTGCCTACCCTGCAAGGGACGTGGCGTTGGGTATATCTTTCTTATTTTGCTATCTTTTTATTTTGAGTATTTCAATGTTCAATTATTAGTACTCTTTTTTTCATTAGTTCACCACCATGTATGCATGCTGCAGACACTCCTAATTGGAGAGTTGACCAGATTATTATGTTTAATTTATGTTTCGTCAGTGTGTATTGTAATGGATAAATAAATTATGGCACTCGAACTCCAGTTTGTTTGCAACTGTTGAAGGGAGAAACTTGGGCTGGAAATTAATAACACAATTTATAAAGTTTATACAGAAGAGGGTGGAATTATGTCAAACACCGATATGTTGTTTCGGTACCGCTATGATGTCAGCTAAGGAGATTTTGTTAAATTTGAAGAAGAAAAATGTTTAAATGGGCTCTTTTCTTCTCAATTGTTGATTTTTTTTTGATAATGTGTTGTCTTAGCAACTTTACATGATTTGGTAATTAATATAAGTATTAAAGTTAAAAGCAACTGGAGCAATTTAAAATTTTATGATTATTACTCATATAAACAACAAGGTTAAGTTTTGCGATTCCTCAATATACTGAGCATTAGTCGTACGCCTATATAGGTACTAAACAAAAATGTGTATGTTGAAACTAGTTTAAACTGTAGGTTGTATTTTACAGTAGTATAGCTGATATTTCAATATGTTTTATCGATATCCACTCACGTAGTCCTCCAACGCGTCAGGGACGATAAGAATTCACGTAAATAGGTTAGTGAGTACGGATACTCTTTTGTTAAAAACGTTTATGTAAATTTGTCAGAAAAAGGGTAAAGTGTGTGCAATGTATAGATAGATATATGTATTTTCCTCAAATAATAGTAAAGTTCTTCATAAGAGTAGTGTGGAGTCACCAAGGTCGATATATACATACATACCCACTATAACAACGATAAAGTGAAAAATAAAACGATAGTACCTATCCACAGTCCACACTATATAATATACTCTCTTTCTCAAGTAACAATATATTCCGGAGACTCGTAGAACATTTCAAGAGATTTATGTGGTTGGGTTAACGTAACATTTGTTACATCGATCTTATTTTATTACTTCAGAAGGAACGTTGGGGTCACCTTCTTGCAACTATTGGTGCCTCAAAACTCCCTGACTTATCACAAATATTATTAATATGTATTAGATTCTTTCCTCTTGTTTCTATACTGATAATTGTCACAATAATGGCATCACTCCGATGAATTTGTGTTATTGGTTACGAAAAAATACTCCATATTCTAAGGTTTTTAGCTATTTCCCGGCAAGTGAATCGACTATATTTGTGTCGTCTGATTTATAGATGAATCAAGTCTACATCTACATAATTATTTGCTTTCGTCGATATAGGCATATCAATCTAGTTGGAAGAAATCATTGCGTGTTAAATTTGATATATTTTTTGAAACTTTGCACGTGTAAAGAGCAGGTATCTACTATTTGCCAACAGCGCAGTATTTCGTTGCTTGAGTAGGTGTAGTGTAAAGTATACTGAAGGAGTTGGATAATATATTTGATGTCTGTCCACATGAATGCTTCTTCCACACACTTTCTCTCAACGTCTGTAGGTTTGATTATGGATTTTCCGCCTTTGCTTTTGTCCCTAACGACTGTACAAATCTGGAAGTATTAAAACAGTTAGGTACCAGTAATAGATTGTAATTATAGGTCGCAGGTCGATAAATTTTATTGGATATATTCGTAAGGAGTACAACATAGGAACTGGCGTTCCTTCATTACCCAGGGTAAGTGGGAGGGAGCAGCCCATAGATATTTGAAAGAATCTCAATATGCCTTAATATTATCATACCTACTTAATATTAAGAAATCGAGAAATCTATGTTGTAGGTATTTTTAAAATACAATATTTATACGAAATCATCTCCTTCATGTATTAAGGCTCTTCGTATAAAAATCAAGTATTTCTTATGTGTATCTTCATGTAGGTAGGTACAAGGTACGTGTCTAAAGCAATATTCATGTTTTTGTATTTAGCCACGAGCCAAAACATCTGATCTACTATTATGAAAGGTGTTATGGTGTAGTCTGCCTGTTCAGAAAACTCGTTTGCGTACTGCTGCAACGTACAATATTATAATTATTGTATGTAATTATGTCCCAATTTGTTTTAGCCTTGAAACCATCACTCAGAATCGATAATCTGTATCAATTTAATATTATTGGAATAAGTAATAGCACTGTGTTAAAGCTGCAATGTCATGGTGTACACTGTACATACCTATTATTACATATGGATGCTTGCTAAGTATATTTAACTACACTTGTGTGAAAAGCAATAGGAACATTCGACTGCTGTATTCTTACATATTCCTACAGTACAGTACAATATCCAATATATTATTATCATTGTATAGAGATAAAAGTAAATAAGTATCTTGCCGCTTTCTGTTATTTTGTGTCTGTTATCTCCATTCCACGTGCGCTCTAGTCTTATATGAAAATTTAGTAACACACATGATTCAATGTCTTAGCTGAGCGACAAAAGGTACAAGGACCTGATCCTTGGTTCAATACGTGACTAGAATTATTTCTACTTTGAATGTGAATATCACATATATTATTATTAGAATACTGGAGTCGTAAACACCTCTCGACAATAATGTATTTTCATATGATGTGTTATTGTTCATTGATACGAGTTATGTCATATTATATTCAGGCACATAATTTTTTCACATAACACACTCAATACGATCCATTATGAATTCAGAATCAGGATCTTTCCTTAGATGTTTGAAGCAGTATATTATTTTCTTTAAAGTATGTAAATAGCCGACATAGGAAAAACTAGTCAATTTTAACGATACCTCGTACTTACGACTTACGAGTATTGTATAATTCATACAAAAAGTCTGATCTCACGTCGAAAGGCAGTGCAATCCCACATCTGTACAACGTTAGTCATCGAAGATATATTAATTAACTAATGAAGGTGCTTATATCTACGGATAAAATGATGCACATTTCCATTTCGGTTAACATTTAATCAATCGTAGTGTTTGGGCTCTATCAGGTAGTACCTATATGTTAAGTAACCCGTTAACTAAATGGATTAGGCCGTTTGTCTTCTTTGATGTACGCCCAACCCAGTTACAATTTCCACTCACGTAATTTTATTTCCTAAGTATTCTATCCCTTAATTAACTTGAAGAATATTTCCGTAGATTTACTTAATTATTTACTAGGTTCACAGTATACTCTGGAATGGTGATGAAAATATTATTTTCCGTTTGTTTTTTTTTTGGTATGTGTAATCTCAATAGCCAAAATCGATATCCATACAACAGACAAAATATATTACATATTATGACAGTATTTATGTCGGTAAATACATTTAATATAAGTCATGTAATTTTATTTACCTTAACTTAATCCAGTCCCCTTTGATGGTTTTCCTCCCCCAACTCTACATTTCAAACATTCTTATAGCCTGCAACCATTATGAATTTAAAATTATTTGTAAAAATAAAACACTGTTTTTTACTTCCACTATTTATTTTGAGTACATACACCAGAGATCTTTCAAAGCTAATGCTTCATCTTCAGTGGTTAACTATGAACTAAACTGACAGACAGGTTTAACTTACATTGTCTAAGGATCTGGGGGGCGGGGGGTAGTAAGATAGAGGGTGGGCTAAACTGTAGTAGGTATGTCATTAGTGAAAACAATAGGAATCTAGAAACTACTACAAAGAGTTGTTCCTATCATTGAGCAGGTAGTAATTCAAAACATTAATAATTATGGGTTTTTCCAGATGACATTATTGAAATTATAGAGTGACAACATCATTATACTAATAAGACAATAAAAACTATTTGATGTTAATATCTTCACTTAACTTATTATTGAGACAAAGTATGTGTTTTAATAAGAATATCTGTAAGAGGAGATTGTAACGGTGGAATTTGTTGATTTAAAAGGTTATCTGAATTTTGATTCCGATGTTTCTTAATTTCAATGCACTCCAGAATGTTTAATTTGTGTCCTTTTTCAGCTTGATGTAAGATGGTGACGTTATCTATACTGAACTTGTGACCGGTTTCTCTAGAGTGATCTCCTATTTCAGAGTTGATGGAGAAGTTTCTGGTTGCCTTTTGATGTTCTTCAAATCTTGTTGTAATTTTGCGGCCACTCTGTCCAATATAAATACATGGGCAGTCGTTGCATTGAATTTTGTATACTCCACTGCGGTCCAATTGATTAGTTTTGTCTTTTTGATTAAAAATTCTCTTTCCCAGGTTATTAGTTGTGTAGAACGCTGCTTTAACTCTAGTGTTTCTCGTTTGTTTTATCGTGTTTTCTGTAATATTTCCTAAATAGGCTATTCGCCTCCAAATTTTTTCTTCTGGTTTATTTGTAAGTACTTTTGGGTATATGTATTTATGTGTCATTATTATTTTCTGTTTCTTGTGAAGAATTTTTTGAAGTTCTTCTACTTTGTAACCATTATTTTTCCCGATCTGATAAATCGTGTCTGTGACTGTATGAATGTCACATTAATTTTGCACAGAAAGACTGTTGTATTGTGTGTGTTTATTATACCTACACATGTAGCATTAACTGGTTGCCCCGTTAAAGCGTGATGGTATAATGGCAATACTAGTGTTTCATTTCTTTTTTTTCATCCTACCCGCAAGTATAGTGTTCGTTTCTACATCTCCTCTTTCGTATCTTCTCAATATTTATTTATTTCATACACGGCCATAAGCCATTAACAAAAAACAGACAATCAATGTACGGCCAACCCCAGGGCAGACGACTCCCGGGCAGACCACCAAAGAAATGGATTGACAGTTGGGAGTCGAGATCGCAAGAGGCTAATCCATCTTCATAACAGACCACAAGTTGTAGGAGAATTAGACCGCAAGGTACAGGGAACTCGGCAATCAAATAGGCCTAGACACGGTTTCTTTTTTGGAATGCATTCCATATAACACAGTAATCAAGTGATAGCTTCTCAGAAAGCTTTGTTGTGAAGTGGAGTAAGTCGGGGATTGAGCCTGCGCCCACTGGATTAACAGTCGAGCGCGTTACCAACCAGGCTACCGACCACCTCAAATGGTAAAGCAATTTCAGGTACTTTGTACTGGAAACCTATTAGTCCGAGAGCCCGCTGCTTAATTTATGACGTATCTGTTTTTTGATCGAAATGTGGTATAAACGATAGCTTACCAATAGGGTATTACATCGCACTAGGGGTGCCTATCAAAATCTTGCCGCAACCCCCCTGCCCCCCCGAAAAGGTCCCTCTTCGCGGTTTTTCGCATTTTATAGGAATATGCTGAGAGATAGGAGAAAGTAGTCAATGACAAAAATAATCCTTGCTAAATTCTCTACAAAAAACGTTAAGTAAATTTTTTCTTCGGACTAGTAGTTTACCCGTATTGGCCGGTCAAAAAACAGGATTTTTTTTGAAAAAAAAAATTGATTTTTTTTCTTTTACATTTTTCCACCCATTATTACTAACATTTTATGGAAAAAAAATTTGGCCTGCGGCGCTATATCACTGGTTATTTTATGAAAAACTAAATTTTAAGAATTTTCGTCACTGAGTTTTTATTGCAATAACTCCGAAATTATTAGATGTATGAACATAAGTTATAGCTCGTTTTGTAGCTAAGACTATGGTAATTAATTCGTTCTTTGACTATTTTCCTGTAGCTCTTATCAATTTTCAACCAATTTAGTTTAAATATTTTTTATTAGTATTTTAAATGAATTTTAGATTTGGACCGGCCATTGCGGGTAAACTGCTAGTTCTACGAAAAAATTGACTAAATTGGTTGAAAATTGACAAGAGCTACAGGAAAATAGTCAAAGAACGAATTAATAACCATAGTCTTAGCTACAAAACGAGCTATAACTTATGTTCATACATTTAATAATTTCGGAGTTATTACAATAAAACTCAGTGACGAAAATTCTTAAATTTTAGTTTTTCATAAAATAACCAGTGATATAGCGCCACAGGCGAATTTTTTTTCTCATAAAATGTTAGTAGTAATGGGTGGAAGAATTTAAAAGAAAAAAAATCAAACTTTTTTTTTTTTTTCTTCAAAAAATATCCTGTTTTTTGACCGGCCATTACGGGTAAACTACTAGTCCTATGAAAAAATTTACTGAACATTTTTTGTAGAGAATTTAGCAAGGATTATTTTTGTCGTTGACTACTTTCTCCTATCTCTTACCATATTCCTATAAAATGCGAAAAACCGCGAAGAGGGACCTTTTCGGGGGGGCAGGGGGGGGCAGGGGGGGTTGCGGCAAGATTTTGATAGGCAACCCTAGTGCGATGTAATACCCTATTGGTAAGCTATCATTTATACCACATTTCGATCAAAAAACAGATACGTCATAAATTAAGCAGCGGGCTCTCGGACTATATGACGTCCATCCATTATTGAAATTGTTTATAAAATTATTTATCGTAGTACCTAAACGGATTTCCTCTTTAAAAATGGAAGCAAATAGTTACGCAGTTGTGCTTTTATATTTTCACAATCAGCTTTTAGTCAGGAGACGGAAACATGAACCAACATTTTTTATTCAATTATTAGTTAACACAATTTTTTCTTGTGTAGGTATAGTATTACAAAATGCAATTATTTTACATCAAAGCTCTTTATTATGCTCGTACTACACTCCTCGCTAATGGGCTGATGATACACGTGCGCACAATGTTGAAACACAATAACTTTTTCAGAAAATCCACCCGCACATTTGTTATCTGGCCATCTCCAGTTGCATATGCAAAGGCACGAGTCGAATCTCGGCCTCGGTTCACAGTGAAATGGAGTGAAAATAAATCCTTCATATATACTAGTAGAGTGGGTATTCTGTTTAAGTACTCTGTTGCAATTTGTCTGTAGCGGAAAGTGGAGTTGCATGTGGAGTAAATCACAGAGAAGAAAGTAACAAAGCCATTATAGTAGGAGCAGGTATATTCATATCATACCAATATGCGAAACCTCACACCACAAGTCTTGTTGCTCGAGTTTAGCATAGGCATGAATAATTATTAACTCTTAACTACATTGTAGTAAATACCATACTTTTCTATACATTGTACAGTGTATCTACACGAAGACACTGAATAGAATAGGTTACAGTAGGGGACCATCACTACTTCTTTCACAATCACTGGACATTATTAGACCTATACCGTGTGTGTTGTGGCAAGTACCAGGTACCTACTTATAGATGCAACTGTACAAAGGCTAAAAGGGAGTATTTTTCTTTTCACACAAAGAATTGTTAATTATTACTTGCTTTAGAAAATCCGCAGGTCATTATGTTGTTAAACCCTCATACTATCGTAATAGTACTCGTATAGGTATAGTTACTCGTAGATATATAGTGCAACTCAATATTCCCTCAGTGATGTTTCGCAAAAATTAACAACCCTCTGTGACTTTTCAATTATTTTTCTTTATGTTTTATTTTGTATGCCCGTACTGTCCACAATTGTATTTCTTTGTATTTTACGTGTACATTTTTAGAAGATAAACAATATAAAATAAGTAAGTACCTTAGTATTTTATATTTATGCCCAATCCCACCAACTACCACCACCTAGAAAGGAGAGCCCTAAGAAATTTCCATACAAAAACAGAGATAATATTCTATTTATTTAGTAATAGAGTATGAGTCCTGCAATAATTCCATATGAAATGCAACATGCGACTTACCTACGTTAGGTGCCCCAAATATCTCCGCCCAGAGTAGGTGAGTTGCATTTCATATGGAATTATTGCAGAATTATAGAATATTATCTCTGTTTTTGTATGGAAATTTCTTAGGGCTCTCCTTCCTAGGTGGGATTGGGCATTAGACTCTTACATATACTAACATAGATTTTTAATCACTAGGTATCTTGTTTTTTTTTCTTTTTTTACAAACCTACTGCATAAAAGTGGATCACGTTGGAATCTCTGAGACGTACGATTCTGATATACCTAAGTCAATTTTATGAGCTCCCAATGAAGCAGCATAATAAATTAATATTTTTTTATTGTCCAAAGAAAAACATGCATAGTTACAAAAACAAGACTATGGTAGTGTGCCAAAAGGTGGACTTATTGCAAAAGCAATATCATACAGTCAACCCGACATAGAGACTGATACTATTTTATTAGATGAGGTGTAGTCTGTACTGCGACCTATAAGATCTATTGTACTCCGGACTGATACTAGAAAATATGAGCAAAAGTAGTTATCAATATTTTTGAGATTAAGTTTCTATAGAAGACACCGAACAGTTCTCAAATAGGTACTCTTATGTCGCTTCAATCTCGTATCCAGGAAATTTGTTACCTTCCGACACCTCTTCTAAGTATGCCAAGTACCCTCGCACCGGCAGACATTGCATTTCAATAATTTTACAAATGAACAAGTCATTTCATTTTCGGGTCCGAGCTACCCCCCACTAGGCCACCCCACTCCAGAAATTAGCAGCCATAACGGCATTGTCAGTGACCATCATCAGGTCCCTCGCATCGCACCTCACTGGCATGTCTCGACATTACGAGGAGGTGTTCGTCAGTCTGGGTCTCTCCGCAATCGCAGGAGACATCCTCCTCCACCCTTATACCCCACCTGTGCATGTTTTCCCTGCACCTGGTGACCCCTACACGTAATCTATTAAGTGTCTTCCATGTAAGGTAGTCTAGTTGGTGTCCCGGACCCAAACTTTCCGACAGGTTGACCTGATCTCCACTGTATTGTGTTTGCCAGAGATCTTTCCTTGCCCTGTCTGGTGGTAGTTTCCGGGGGGAAGTAGTTCTAAGGAAACTTTGAACAAGTAAATACTCATAATACACGACAACTTTAGTATCATATTTATATACCATTCTTCATATTATGGACTTCAGCAAAATTAACACAAGTTAAATATTTTTCAAGTTCTACATAGCTTACTCTTGACCCTCGTATTTGACTACAATATACTACGAGTAACATAATTGGGCATATATATGACGAGCAGAAGGTATACCCGAATCATACCTACTTATTAGATTAATTAATGTGTAATTATATATCAACAACAGTGTAATTATGGGACGTTGCGTCTGATGCATAACACATGAAATTGTAACCGGACCACAAGCTGCACAGTTATTACCTACCCTCTATTTTAAGGTAGGTATATATTATTAGAAGGACACTAGGACTGGTATTGTAGAAACTACTGAGATGCTGAACACATGTTGATGTTTACTATACAGTATATGTATACATATATTCACGCAACATGTTGTGAATAAGGACTCGATATACATCCTGTTACAATGAGGTAACCAGCGACATATTATGTGGCGATCTAAGACACATCCATTAGTAATGTTTGCGCATTGACGAACTTAATAAAAAGATTTTTTGTTTTCGTTTTTAGGCCAGTGTAAAAACATCAGAAAAGGGGGTATAGCGTCAATAATTCTCGGAAAGCTGGAAACTGTTTTAATCTCTTCTTTAACATGCAAAGAAGGTTTATTAAAGTTTGCACCAAATTGGCGCTTGTGCTAAGTACAGGGTGACCCAAAAGCCGAAACATTTTTGTATTTTTTTTCAGTTTTTCACTAATAACTTCTAAACGGTGCTTTCTAGTAAAATATTGTTTCTTTATAAATTAAATTACGTGATATTCTGCGTCGTTTGAGCATAAATACTCTTTTGTACATCAAAAAATAATTATGATACAGACACTGCCAATTACATATTAATTTTCTCAACAAATTGAAATATTCCCATTTTTCTCTTTTTATGGCGAATAACTCATCAATTAAGGTATTTACGGCAATATTTTACTAAACATATTTAATGGTGGGTCAATTTTATCTAACTTGTGATTAAAACTTTACACCTACAGCGCATAGTTTAAGATGCACAGGTGTTTAAAGAGAGACGAGTGAAATAAAGAAATTTATTAAATGATAGATTTAGATATGTAAAAGCAAAGGTAATTTAAATTTTACTCTTTCATTTTGTTAACCTGTAATTTTTCAAGTAAAATCCAAATTTTCAATACTGTTACGCCACTGCATAACATTTTATATCGAAAAGAGTATTTTTTTACCTTCATTGGTTTTATTAAAATATCTCCTAAATGGGTAGGGTTAAGAAAAAATGTTTATCGCAAAATTTATCTACAATAATTTTTCTATATTATATTTGAAAAATAATTTCTTTAACTTAAATACTAAGTGAGGCAGAATTGATTAAAAATTGTATATAAAAAATAAGTTCATACATGTCGTCACCTTTTGTTAAATTACTCCTAAACCAAGCGGTGTAGCATAAATTCATTAAATTATTTTTAAAGGTTAATAAATTTTCTATATACTAAGTATAATAAAATTAATTTGAGAGTTGTAATAAAAAAAGTACTAGATGTTCAAATTTGATTTTGTATAGAGGCATGTTGCTACGCAGGAACATTTTGTATGGGAAGCGTGGATTTATTTTACAAAATATTGGTATTGTTCATCTAGTACATTTTTATTATAACTCCCAAATAAAATTTATTATACTTGTTTTATAGGAAATTTATTTAGCTTTAAATTTAATTTTACGAATTGGTGCTACACCGCTTGGTCAGGGAGTTATATAACAAAAAATGACGACATGTATGAACATATTTTTGATATACCATTTTTAATCAATTCTGCCTCACTTAGTATTTAAGTTAAATAAATTATTTTTCAAATATAATATAGAGAAATTATTGTAAATAAATTATGCAATAAACATTTTTTTCCTAACACTACCCGTTTAGGAGATATTTTAATAAAACCAATGAAGATAAAAAAAAATCTTTTCACTATAAAATGTTATGCAGTGGCGTAACAGTATTGAAAATTTGGATTTTACTTGAAAAACTACAGGTTAACAAAATGAAAGAGTAAAATTCAAATTATCTTTGCTTTTACACATCTAAATCTATCATGTAATAAATTTCTTTATTTCACTCGTCTCTCTTGCAACACCTGTAAATCCTTAACTATGCACTGTAGGTGTAAAGTTTTAATCACAAGTTAGAGAAAATTGACCCACCATTAAATATGTTTAGTAAAATATTGCCGTAAATACCTTAATTGAGGAGTTATTCGCCATCAAAAGAGAAAAATATGAATATTTCAATTTGTTGAGAAAATTCATACAAAGTACAAAAATGTTTCGGTTTTTGGGTCACCCTGTACTTAGCACAAGCGCGAATTCGGTACAAACTTCAAGAAACCTTCTTTGGATGTTAATGAAGAGATTAAAACAGTTTCCAGCTTTCCGAGAATTATTTACGCTATAAATCTCGTTTTACTGGGCTGTTTGCTGTATATTTATTTCCTTTTGGCACACTGCAATGTCTTGTTTTTGTTACTATACATATTTACTGGCCAATAAATATTTATTTACTTATTTATTTTTATTTTAGAGTTAAACGAATGTTTTGAAGTTTTCCATAAAAGTGGGACTTCAGACAAATGCAACCCTAATTTTTAATGTCCACAGCATGTTTTAACAATATCCAGGGCGGTTTAAAAAAACAGACGTTTGTTTTTATGGTATAATTTTAGCCCTATACTACATTCATAAAAATAAAATAAATAAATAAATCCTCGCTAGCCACAGACCAAATATATATTATTACTTTCTTAAATAATCCACTCTCCAGCATGACAGCTTTTAGGCCTTTGCGCCGAAGAATGTGCAGACATGTACAAAAATATATAAAGACTCAAATGTATCTAATATACCTATTCGAATGAACAATGAACATACATGAACTCAAACTACCCTCATAATATTGAGAGCTCCAACGAGCTGCCCTAGCATCACTGTTCTGAGTGTTCAGTTAACAGAGTCGATTCAACGCCTACGTCCCACATTCCACAATAAGGGACAGTAATTCGGCTTCAATATTGCAGGTGGTAATCTATCGATTTCGCAAATCTGCTGTAGTCAACGGCGAAAATGTCGACATGCTGTGATAAATATTATAAAAAATAAATCTCATTAGACACAGTAGTATGCTAAAGGGCGGACTTATTGCAAAAGCAATGTCTTACAGTCAACCTTACTTATTTATTTATTTCGACAGATACGGCTTGCGCCCTTAAAATGCATTACAACAAAAATACATAGAGCAACACTAAACCAAGTTTGCACCAGGGGACTTCTAACAGGGAATTGTCTGTAATATACTCGATACATAGGTACTAATATATTTCAACAATAGATAAGTTGTTATTGCCCCTACCTACACACAACATACATATTTTAATCATATTTCTCATATTGCATCCAACCATATCAAATACATAATAAAATATAACAACGAAGAACCGACGACTGTAAAAACACCAGTTGCTAATAGTCCAAGAGCCCGCTGCTAAAATTATGACGTACCAATCTGTTATTTGATCGAAATGTGGTTTAAATGATAGCTTACCAAGAGTCAAAATCTTGCCGCAACCCCCTTGCCCCCTCCCGAAAAGGTCCCCCTTCGCGATTTTTTCGCATTTTATAGAACTACTAGTCCTACGAAAAATACTACAAAAATTTTTTGTAGAGAATTTAGCAAGGATTATTTTTGTCATTGACTACTTTCTCCTATCTCTTACCGTATTCCTATAAAATGCGAAAAACCGCGAAGGGGGACCTTTTCGGGGGGCAGGGGGGGGTTGCGGCAAGATTTTGATAGGAAACCCTAGTGCGATGTATTACCCTATTGGTAAGCTATCATTTTTTTTTCTTGCAAATTATTATAACAAAGTATAAATCATTGGTGTGGTGCCTAATGCAAATGGATTTTTGGCTATTTACTTATTCTAACTTAAAACTAAATATTCCACTTATTCTACAAATATGTCCCCGCAACACCACCGGTCGTCCATTTATTCGTTAAGTAGTCGTCTTAGACCAGCCATTGTGGGTCGGAGGATTTAAACCACATTTCGATCAAATAACAGATACGTCATAAATTTAGCAGCGGGCTCCTGGATTATAAGATAATTACTTATGCGGTAGATAAGTGTAGGTCTGTGCTAGTTATAGAAAATATACATTATTCTGAAATATACATTATTTCGATCAAATAACAGATACGTCATAAATTTAGCAGCGGGCTCCTGGATTATAAGATAATTACTTATGCGGTAGATAAGTGTAGGTCTGTGCTAGTTATAGAAAATATACATTATTCTGGGGTACAGGCAAACACATGCATGCGATAATTGCGATACTGTTATAATTGTGATTCAATTAACTCACAGGAAATTCCCCGGTGTATCATTTTGCCTGCATGAATGGGAATAGGAACATGTAACTTAATAAGTGAGAAAATATTATTTTAGTCTGAGATATTTTATTAAATCATTTCAAAATACCGAAAAACAAAAAAAAAATACACATCTGATCTTTTCTCCGAAAGATAGCAACTCGTTTCCCAAAAGCAGCGAAGAAAAAAAATGTATTGATAATACGTATTAAAATCTAGGAAATGACCGTAGAAGTTTTTTGATTGAAGCGAAGTTAACCCCAATAAATGTTATTTTTACCATTTTATCACGCGATTTTGAAAACTTAGTCTCGCGGGAAATGACTTTGACGTCATAGTTGGGTCGCGAGCTTAAATTTTTTTCTGCATTAGCAGGCTTTTCAACTGTAGGATTATACTCATCTAATATCCCACTTATGTTATACGCGTGTAATCTCTGGTTTGCCTGTGCAGGTATGGTAATTACAGTATACTCGTATATTGTTATGTGTATGGAGGGCAGGTGTGATCACGGAACCGTAACAAAGAATTCTGGGCACGAGGCGTGCGCGCGCCAAACGCTTCGTTGTGCACGAGCACGATACTCGCCATTATATTATAAAATCATAAAACTCAAAGATTTTATTAAAATCTAGGTCTACCATAATAATATTATATTTCAAACCGAAATACTTGTAACACTTTGAATTCGGTATAACTCTACCTATAATGAACATAGGAATGTTCATCTCATGATACTATCTATCTATACCCTCACACCACGTCCCTTGCAGGGTAGGCAGAGAGGACAGAGCGCCAGACAGCCCTATCCTTGCACACACGCCTATAGCCTCCGTCACATTTATGCATTTGTCATACACGCTCTCCGATTCCTTTTACTCAAAACGCGCCCATCCTCGAGGATCTGGTCGACATGATCGCACCAGGTCAGTCTCGGGCGGCCGCGTTTCCGCACTCCTCTTCGCTCACTCGAATATATCTTTTTGTCATCTCACGATCCACCGCAAGTATTTGCTACATTATGATTCCCGAGTTACAAAATATCGTCGATCGTGGGTCAGTAAGATGGATGTTTCACCTCCACCCCTGGATGTTTCAAAAGCTTCAGCTTCTATATCATCCAGTCTTTTACGCAAAGACATTTTTTTTTTCAAAGGAGGGCTCAAGATTCACCGAAAAGGCTCCCCTCAACAAACCCCTCCCGGAACTACTCTGAACAGCCTTAATGTACCCTGGAGGAGACTCTCACTGCAAGGATCTACACTACTTTAAATTACAATGACAGCTCACATTTGATTGTCAGACTTTAAAAGCATTATTTCCTAAATAATCAGTCGCTGATGCATTGATCATGAAGAATTTTTTCGACTTTCCTCCATACGCTGTGAGACTATGCACTCCGACATAACATGACTCACGGTCTGCCTCTCTGCACCGCAACCACACCTTGACCTTGGAGAATCCGACCACCCGCACTTAAAGAAGAAGTCGGATTCTGTTCAGCACAGTCTATATTCTTCTTGGTAGGTACTAGGTAGATAAAACCAGGTGGTTTTATAGGATAGAATAATTATTAACATATACAAACCGTCACACTAGAAATGAACCTTCAAACAGAATTCTGGTCCTTATTATAATTTTGAAGTTGATGTATTCAATGCCAAAGGACGGTATTATTGTAAGGTAATGAAAACCCTTTGAAATATCATCAAGTTGTAAATAACTTTTCTTTCACATTGTAATAATTTTGATGTTGGTATAATGTGCCTACACTTAAAAGCTTATTCTCACATTTCTCTGAGACAAGTATTTTATAAGCCTTTTAAAGTGTGTGATGCTGTGAATTATGTTTTCATTTCAACAAACCATAAAACACATCAAACGTGAAACAGGAAGGCATTATTCTGTCCGTACAATTAAATCTACGCTTTCCCTTAATAAAACAACGCTTTTGTGTAGGAAATAATATTTAGTCTTGAAATTCCGTAGTTTAGTTTATTTTTAGGTGATTTTTTTGAGAATTTGATATGCTCTGAAATATTGTAAATAATATATAGTGGGCGCTGTTAATAAAATGTAATTAAATAAGAATATGATTTATTGTTAAGAGTACAATATCTACCTTAAGAGTATGCATACCGACATTTCAAAAATTTCTAAAAACGAGAGACCTTCTATCTCGACAACCGTTACTAAAAATGCTTTGGAACAAAATAGGGTAGATGCATTGAACCTTTATCTAGGGAATAACCGTAAAATATTTTTTTATATCTTGTATAGATTTCTCAAAAAAAAAACAAAACACCTCTGACCTTTTATCCGAAAGACGGAAACTCGTTTTCCGAAAGTCGCGGACTAATTTTTTTTGTTGTACTGATAATATGCATTAAAATCTAGGGAATAACCGTAAAAGTTTTTTGATAGACTCAAAATTAACCCCAAAAAATGAAAAAAAAAACGCTATTTTTACCATTTTATCATACGATTGTCACGCGATTTTGAACTTTAATGCCGTGGGAAATAACTGTGACGTCATTCCTGGTGCCATGCCCTTAATATGATTGAAAATTAACGTGACATTCAGAATCGGCGACGAACTTATCCCATGATGAATATTTCGTTTCTCTCGCAAAAGTATTTTTAAAAATTAGGTACCTACGTATTTTGTTCAGTACTTTTAGAATTGAAATGTTCTGTATCCCTGTTTGCTACCAGCTACCACCATTGGATTAAAGATGTGATCCGAGGGTTGCCTGAAATATTCTATTTTTTTTTACTCTTACAAACCGTGTCATAATTTTATTTTAATTTATTGTTATCTATGTTACCGGAAATGCATGAAATTTTGGAACTGTATACAAATCCTAGAAAATTTGTAGAATACCGAGTCAATTTAGGAAGTGTGTGAAATAATTTGTCACAAGTTCTTTAATTCACGCTTTTTCTTGGAAATACAATAATATGTTTTAATACATTAAAAACTTGGCAATTTTAGGCATTTTGTACATTCCCTAGCAGACGCGAAGCTACCTAAGAACACGATTCCCATCGAGTTACCTTTTGGCAAAAATGATAGGTATAGTAGTGTCTAATCTGACGTAAACCCATAAGAAATGTTAGCCCCGGCTTCCCTTCTACATAAATCCACCCTTCGCCTCTGTTTCCTCGTATTTGTATACAGTGACGGATTTCATGCATTTTCGGTAACATCTTATATAATAATATATCGTATATTTTATAATATTAATAATTAATAATACATGTTATATAATAATATAAGTACATATTTATTAATTACCGAAACTTGATTCGGTAATTTAAATTTAATTTAAAGTTTAAAATCTTGATTTGACCAATACATAATTTTGCTATACCTACACAAATCACCCAGTTAGGGTGGACTGCCTAATTAAAAAAAATCTTAATAGAAAACGAAGATAATTTTACGTCAGAACATTTACTTCAAAGTTTCTGGTTATATAATTAATTATTCGTACGTTATGAAATGCTTGTGTCGGGGACAGAATGGACCGACGTGAAATTTTGTATTAAAGCATAATCGATTTTTAATCCGTATCTCATCCCTATGATGTGATGGGGAAGGTCAAACAAAATCACTAGGGGTGCAATTACCTTCCTCTCATACCACCTTCCCAGAATTACTGCGGCTTTGGCTTTGATAACATATTTCAAGTTTCAAGCATAGTATAATAGTGATTAATAAAAATAAGTTCGTATTTATTAATTACAGCACGATTCATTTTTACCAAGGACGGCTGCTGATACCGGCAATTGTGCACTGCGCTGCCACACAAAACATAAAAAAATAAATAACTATTATATTGAAAATATAATCGTACTTCATACATTCATCATTCATCATTCTAATATTGCACGTACGAGTACCCATACTACTTTAGTGTGTGTCTAAATGTGTGCAGTATAGCTGGTGAATTAAATCTCACGCATGCGCATAATATGCTTCGTGCAGAATTTCAAATGCACTAAAAATTATCGATATTTGTATGAAGATCCTTAAATCCGTCAAGAACCGTGATATGAGGGAGATAGATAAAAAGATAGATAGAAATTAACGCGTTAGAAAGAGACGGAGGCGGGCAATGCACGGTCTCATCGATATAATTTAGAACGTGCGTGATTGGCGACGACCCGCTCAAATAATTATTTATTTGTAGGTAAGTTTTTAACGTTAATTAACGCAACTACGATGTTAATACCGATTATACCTCGTATTGATGTGTTGTGTCGAACACAACAGTGCTGTGACAAGATATCCGGAATATTTGGCGCGCATTTTCATTGTTTACAAGTTGAACTCAGTAACTAGGTATTTTAAGTTGAATAAAGACACTAATATCAGTGCAATCGAACTAAAATTGAGCAGGTAAATGGTTTTATAGCATAGGTTACTGAAAGATTAAATAAATAGAGATACATTTTCTCAATACTTTAACATTATTACCATAGCATTATATAATTCAATCGATTTATTAGATCGAAATCAAACCATAATTCGACAACTACTATTTTTGTGGGGTTTAATACTGTGTGTCTGCAGTCGACGTGGGACGAGGGTACGATATAGTCAGATCAATAGGTAAAGATAAATCTATCTGTCTATTTATCCCCTGCGGGGTAGAAAGAGAGGACAAAAGTCTCTATACCTAAACACACTCTTGCACATATAGATTACTATATATACCTACCTCAATTTAAGGCCTTTTACTCGGCTGCGAGTAGTATGCACTCCTTAAAATAATTTCACGAGCCGCCAGTGATTTTTACATATCTATACGGGTGTAAAGTGTGACGTCACAAACGATTTGCGTTCCAACTGTCAAGTTTGACAGCGATTTTCTATACTAAACGCGCAACTTTATAGTCAAATATCGGTGTGTTTTACTTTGTAATTTCACCTAAAAATGTGGCACAGTATCATTATTTTATAAGGGGAACATAAATTAGCATTAAAATGTAAGAATATTTGAATTAAATAAATCATAACCTAATTCAACGAAAAATTGTATGAAACTGTCGGAGCTTTTTGGAACGCACCGCTAGGGGCGCTGCATCCACTTTACACCCGTATTATTGTAATGTATTAATGATACGCATACGTACCTATTGCGGACTAGGTACAATCTACTAATTACTATTCTTTTATTATTATTATTTTACAGATTGATCGTTTTTTAACCTTATATGACTGTATTTTATTATTATTTCATTATTTTCTACAGATTGATTGTATTTAACCTCACATAACCATATTTTATTATTATTTTATTCTTTTCTATCATACAGGCAGATTTATTGTATTTTTTATAATTGTATTTTATTATTGTTTTTTTTTTTTACTTCACAAGCTGATTAATTGTTTTTAGCCTTATACAGTTGTTTTTCTATTATTGTTTTAATCTTTTCTATTGTATCTGTGCTGAATATGACTATTCGTATTACTGCTTGTTTTGCCTTGCTATATACTATATTCATCATTTATGTTATTACCATTTGCATTATGCCTTATTTTATATTTACTTAATGAATTGTGATCAAATGTTTTATACTATATATTGTCAAATGCCGTAGGCCGTGAATTATCTTAAATAAATAAATAAATAAACACATATTTTTTTGGCTTTTATGAACAAAAAAATATAAGTAGCGAGTACCTAATTAGGTATACATTAATGTTATGTGGATATGCGTGCATGTAATATGTAATTTGAAAGAAAAAGTAACACTCGCGCACCTATCAACGGTTGCCGCCATAGTATCATAGATATTGTGATATCTATATCAGTGGCGTATATAGGTTTTCATTTCGGGAAGGGGGGGGGGGGCGAAAAAACTCCTGGGGAAAGCAATTAAAATTTTAACATAGACATAGTAAAAAATCAGTAATAGCGCCTCAGGCGAAATTTTTTCGTGAAGGTGAGTGAGAAAGGTTGTATTTTAGGTTGGCATTATAAGTGTTGTGTTAAAAATATAGCAAAAAAAAAACGCCGCATGCAATTTTTTTTTGTTACATTTTGTGAAGTGATGAACCTGGGACCTTTCTATAGCAAATGGGACATTATTGTTTGACATTTAGGGGGGTAGGGGGCTCGCGCCCATACGCCACTGATCTAGATGTAAATAATAAAATGTTGCGTTTAGCGACAACGCCAATCTTTTTTCTACCAGCAATGTCACGTGCTAGGATTAAACGTAGAGAGTCAAAACATCATCGAGATTAATTGCAGGTGGTGCAAATGAAAGGAAAGCATATGCGCTCAGATAACGTGCAGTAGTATAGTATACAATTATACATATGGGTACACACAGATGATCACTCCTTAATCCCATTTCCCTCACTCTTTCTCATCGCTACTCCTTTCCTTCCATACTAAGTACATATCTCACGTTGGTTGTATTGTACTGTTTGGCCCTCTCGATTCTTATCTTCTTTCACCTTTTCTCAATAAATATTATTAACATACATAGGTACTAATTACATCACAACACATAATCAAAATAAAATCTATTATATATATATATATACTTTAATATTAATTATGTATTCATTATGTCTGCTGTTTAAATAAATAAAAAAAATAACTAGATATACCTACCTACCTACATAGGACGACCAACAATAGGTAATCGTTGTGGTAATTAGTATCTTAATACTGTTGAACTTCGGCTTC
Organism: Ceraclea dissimilis; assembly: GCA_963576895.1. Lineage (NCBI taxonomy): Eukaryota > Metazoa > Arthropoda > Insecta > Trichoptera > Leptoceridae > Ceraclea > Ceraclea dissimilis. The sequence goes on from OY756360.1 coordinate 8,029,910, forward strand.
TCTCCTGCTAGCTAGGTAGGTACGTATAAGATATTTCTGGAATATAGAGTCTGCACAGTATAAACCACTGAAACACTTGTAAAACTTGGATAGTTTCAGTTTCAAACAATTCGACTAACATCGCAGTACTCCTTATAGTACGTAGGTACTTTAGGTTGGTACCTTTGCTGGCGTATGCCTATGCTATGTTATTCTTGTTTTGAATAAGTGGATACAATTTCCTTCTTCACATATTGCATCCTCATAAGACCACTGGAAGCCGTACCTATTTTGCTCTCTACTTCTCCAACTATGCAAGTACTATGCACATTGTGGGTATCTAATATTATTTCACAACTCTTCATATACTCGTATGTACATAATGATGTTGCTTTAGAATATTGGTTCGTATGCGAATACAACCATTGTACAAATGATCTGGGAGTCTGGGTCAGAGCTCAGATATTCAATTGCCCTTGGCGTCACCTCATGGATTTCCCAAATATCCCCCTCGAACTTCTTGATGGGACAGTGCCCCACAATGTGTTCCACTGTCTCTATCTGCCCGCACTGGCATTGGGGATGTTCCCTCTTGCCCCATTTATGGAGGAGGTGTGGCTAGTTCGGATCCTATTTAGGGATGCCCATAGTTTGTAAGGCAGGTAGAAACTAGGCTGTTTCACTGTGGGGTCCTGGACGAGGTTTCTGTGATCGGGTAGAATATTGGTGAAGACGCACAATACGGTAGGTATATTATCTCCTTGTGAACATCTACAAGAATCTAGAAAACAGAAAGACGACCCTTCGGAAGAGTCCATGGTGGAGAGAGTCAGTTCTATAAATAAATATTATATTTAATTTGTTCATCTTTATTGGGATAAGATTGAAAATACACTATGAACTATCTGCTCGTCGCCAAGAGGGGACAGGGGGGACAGGGAGGGTAGCTGCCCGCCTAGAGATTGGAATAGGTATATAATTTTTCCTACTAAATAATAAAAATCACATTATTAACACACATTTTTCCATCATATCATAAATTTTCGGTACGAAAACCTATCAAAATATAATTCTTTCATAAAAATAATCAACTTCAACAATTTTTCTTTAAAAAAATTTGCCTGCGGCGCTATTTACTGTATTTTCTGTATTTGTAACCAAACCACATCTTGACCTTCTTCATTAAGTCACCCAAAGAAATTTCGCCTGCGGTGCTATTTGTGCATCTTTTCTAATACTTGAATTTTGGTTGCCCCCTAGCTCCGAAGCTGGCGACGCCCATGTATCCGGTTATGTGGTTCTCGTTTGTCTAAAGCGGTACACTGAGAAAATAAGGAATAAATTTTCCATATATTCATACGAGTATTTCGTCGCAACGCTTGGTTCTGGGTAGAGAGTGTAACGTATGTAGATATGTATGTATATGTATCCTGTTATTATTTGCAGTGCAGCCACATTATCAGAAATAATGGTCCTGCATTTGATGGTCTCCTTCACAAGAATCCCTTAGGTCGACACGTTCCAAGTGTCTCATCCTCCTCTTCACGTATCTTCCTATGTCCTGGTTTATATTGTAACACAGGTACCTACCTCTCAGGCGCGAAGCTACCTAAAAACACGATTCCCATCGAGTTACCTTTTGGATAAAATTATAGTGTCTAATCTGACGTAATCCCTTAATAAATGTTAGCCCCGGCTTCCCTTCTGCAGAAATCCAGCCATCGTCACTGCTAGGTACCTATGTACCTTCAATTTATGCATTAGCGCCTTATATACGAGTACCGTTAAGACACGTTATATCGCTGTTTTTTTTTACTTTGTCTAATGCGTGATTTTTTTTCGCTAGGCACTTTTCGATAGAAAATGAAAATCACGAAATAGAAACTTTTGACTAAGCGAAGTTTTGTTCAAAATCTCTTTACTATCATCCCTTAAGCGGTTGTATTTATCTAACAAACACCCTGTATACTCTAAGATACTACTGCTAAAAACATGACCTATCTGTTTTTCGAAATGTGATTTAGACGATATTTTACACATAAAGTTTTGTATTGCAATAAGGTAACCTATCAAAACCTTGCCGCACCCCGCTCCCCTGCCTCGCCAAACGACGTCGCAAATTTTTGGGTCGCGGGCTTCGGATATATTCATATTTTGGGTCGCCAGACAAAAAGGTTTAGAATCGCTGCCGTAGAGTGACCTATTCGGCGGGGCAGAGACGCGACAATAACGTGTAAACTATCGCTTAAAAGGATGGGTCAAATTCCCCGCGGCAAAAATAAATTTAAGGTAATTCGCTAGATTTTTATGCATATTATCAATACAAAAAAAATATTTTCTTGGTGACTTTCGAAAAAAATTCAATGGTCGGTATGTTTCATAATATTTTTTTGAAAAAGGTACAAGATATAAAATATTTTTAAAACTTTGACAGCCATTCCCTAGGTTCAATGTATCTCTCCCATTTTTTTCCAAAGCATATTTAGTAAGGTTGACGAGATCCAGGTCGGAAAATCTCTTTTTTTAAAGAGCCCTACTCTTAAATCACATTTCGATTAAAAATCAGATAGGTCATATTTTGGGCAGTCGGATTTTTGGGCTAAAGTTAATTAGGTAAATTTATTGGGGTTAACTGGAAGAAATCGCAGTTCTGCGATATTGTTTTATTGTTCTCTATCGTCCGTAGGCCCATTCGGGCACCTGGACTCGTCAATTTTTACAATATTATGCCATAAGTTCGCCCTAGTGAACAGCGATTTATAATCTGTACTTTGTCCATTTTTTTACATTTATACCTAAGTATTTGTTGTTCACTTATAGATTAAATAAATAAATAAACTTTTATCCGTTATGTATAATCTTGTAGGTATTATTTGGCTACGTCAATTTTTGGACAGAAACGTTTCCGAAAATATGAATATTTTTATATTCTTTGTAGGTATGTGTCTCGTTTTTTCGTATAGGTACGAGCCCCAAATTGGACCAGTCACAAATAATTATTAGGTATTACCAGTGGCGGACCCATTATCCGCTTTTGGGAGGGGCTGAGGGTCGGTTACGCCGAGCTATTTCGGTATATAAGAATAATTCCAGGGGGGCTTCAGCCTCTTTGCCCCCCTCACTTGGATCTGTCACTGATTTTTACTATCGTAGTCCTTCGCTCCACATCATAGCTCATTATATCAAAGTCTTTATGAATCCGGATTATTTAAAAAAAAAATAGGATTTGTCGAATGTGGGGATTGATACCGGCAATTTTTTTGCTGTCTGCCAGGGATACTTTTTGATAAAATTGCGTATTTTTGTGTTACTATAAGTGGAATTAATTCAAAGTGGCGAACGCAGTCATAAAAATGTGACCGAGAAGGGACGACTAGCTGCTTTATTCATTTTTCATTTTCATTTTTTTTTCATTTGTTTAATATCCACACAACATAACAAAATAAAAAAATATAAGTAATAAACAAGTATTGGATTTTATTGCCCCACTAGGCGAAAGCCTGTTCTGGAGCAATACTAACTACAATATAGTTCAAGGCTACATGTATGGACAAAAAAATAACAAAAATACTGGAGAACAAGTAAATGATTATAGAACGTTGTAGACTAATTATGGTGTAATGGTTAAGGATTAGTTAGTTAGGTCTGTTTATTACCGCCTTGGTGAACACAATCCGTGACCAAGGCGGCAGTAGGTTCGCCGAAACGTCGGATCATCAGATCTTCACACTATCTGACAAATCCACTTATGGATCATCGTGAAAACCTGCAGCTACTTCGTGAATATAGTTTCACGGGACCCACTAGGGTTATCTGTAAGTAAAGTCTGATTTTTGTAAGTGTTCGCATACTTCCCGCATTTTATGATGTATTGCTGCGAAAATTTAGAATAACATTTGGGATAATATAGGCTGTGTCGCCGGTTTTTGGAGATAAAGCTTTTCCTGGGAGATGCCATGATGATGAGGGGATCCAAGGGTTGTGTGGTATCGTATGAAAGAGCGTCGGAAAAGAAATTCAGATCTTAAGTCACATTTTGTCCAACTCAAGCCTATGGCCAACAAGCCAACTGACATTCACGTGGTTCCTTCGTTGTCCTTCATCCCATCCACATATCTATTTATGTATGTATTTTTATGTATGTGTAAGTATTCTATATATTATTATTATTTTCATATTTATTTATATTATTCTTATTTTTCATACACTTGTATGTAATGTGTATATCAAATGAATGTCACAAGTGGTTGGTTGGCAGACATTGCCTACGGCAATAAACCCGCCATTTGGAAGATATATTTTCTTTTCAATAAAGATTCTATTTATTCATATATTTATTTATAAAGTATGCCGAGTTGGTTTGTCAAGTTTGCCGTTGCGAAGCACGGGTAACTCAGCTAGTATAATATAGAAGCAAATCTATCATGTATTCACCTGGATCATTAGTGAATAATTATAGTAGGTTAGTAGGTAATATAATGCCGGCACAACCAGGTGTTGAAGTTAGACAGGAAGTGTGATTTGACAGATGTTCTGCCGCGTGCTGTATTGCTGTATTGCCTGAGAAGTTATTATATCGCTTCAACGAGCTTTCTACCAAATCTGTCGTTTCATATAATTTCATATTTATACCTAAGGAGTATAACATTGCAACCTAATGCAGTGTGACTTCCGAGAGAGATTTTGTATCAGTTCGATTACCCTAAGAGCCGACCGTTAAAAGTATGACGCATCTGTTGTTTCATCGAAAATACTGCCGCTACCCTCCCCCCCCCAAAAGGTCACCCTTCGAGGTTTTTCGTATTTTTAAGGAATATGGTAAGAGATAGAAGAAAGTGGTCAATGACGAAAATAATCCTTACTGAATTCTCTGCTTAAAATATTCTACTTTTTTTTAGGACTAGTAGTTAACCCGTGATGGCCGGTTAAAATGTGAGATATTTTTTTGAAAAAAAATTTTTCTTGATACTTTGCTTTAACATCCTTACAACCACCATCACAAATATTGTATGGAAAAATAGCCTTCGTCGCTCTATCGCTAGTTATTTCATGCAAAAATAATTTGTGAGAACTTCCGTCATTGCATATTCTTTCTCAGAAATTATTAGATGTATGAAAATAAGTTTCTCGAAAAGTAAATAAATAAGTTTAGTTAATTTAGTAAATAAATAAGTTTAGTTAATTTAGTTAAGCTCGAAATAAGTTTCTCGTTTCTTGAAAATAAGCTCGTTTTGCAGCTATGACTATAGCAATTAAGTGCTTGGCACCAGGAATGACGTCACAGTCATTTCCCACGGCATTAAGGTTCAAAATCGCATGAACAATCGCATGATAAAATTGTAAAAATAACATTTTTTGGGGTTAATTTTGCGTCTATCAAAAAACTTTTACGGATAACGGATATTCCCTAGATATTAATGCATATTATCAGTACAAAAAAAAATCTACTCCGCCACTTTCGGGAAGCGAGTTTACGTCTTTCGGAAAAATGGTCATAGGTGTTTATCACATTTTTTTTAAGAAATCTATACAAAATATAAAAAATCTTTTACGGTTATTCCCTAGATAAATGTTCAATGCATCTATCCTATTTTGTTCCAAACATAGCCTCGAACTATTTTCGAGCGTCGTTTCCATTTTCTTTTTCTTCTAATCTTTACTGGATGATTTAATGTGATGTAAATGCTCAATATTAACATCATACCATCGATACCATTTTTTTAACATGTTGTGTTCTATTGGTAAAAAATAAAAAGGATTAATTATATAAATAAATAAATTTGTATAATATAACTCATTAACTTAATATGCTGCCGCTAAAATTATTTATAATTAATTTCATTATATATATTAAATGATTTACATAAAACGATTATCATTTCATAATTTATGATATTCCAGAAATTCAAGCTGTCTAAATGTCGATCATATAATTCCTGCTTAAATCCTGCTTAAAAACAATCATTTCGCCCACCCAAGACAACATTGAAGGTAATAAAAATATACTTTACATGCCCAAATGTCGTGTGGAAATGCGGATTACGCTAGAAAATGTAAATATATCTTTTCTCCTTCGTTAATATCATTATTAATTTATATGTAAAAAATATTGGAAATCGCTTATAATTCGTAAAATCCCGGGAGCGAGTTTAAAATATCGATGGCTCGATGTGTGATTCGATGATGATATCACGTGCCTATGGCAGATGTAATTTAATAAAAATATATTATTTGCGATGTTATTTTAAGCGTAAAAATAAGTCAAATCACTAAATAAGCCTTACTTGTCGCATTTTTAGTCGAAAGGTGCATAAATTAACAATGATATCAACCAAAAAACGTAAGCTTACCGATAGAAAGATACATTACAATTTGAGGCTTAATATATAACCACAGTCCGAAAAACCACGTTAGGGCATAATAAAATGTTTTTTTTAATTAAAATGCATCCTTAGATGAGCGAAACAATTGGATATTAACGTTAAAATATCTAATTACAATCACATTTTGACACTGTGAAAATCGTAAACGTCAAATATCAACAAAAGAATACTTATTGATGTTTAAGAAATGGCTTCACACACGTTTTCATAGCGTTGTATTGAAACAAAAGAATTTGAGCGAATCTATGTCAGTATGAAAAAATATTTGATTAAGTACTTCAATAATCAAAGGTTCCAAAGCATATTAAGTAACGGTTGTCAAGATATAAGGTCTCCCATTTTTAGAAATTTTTGAAATGTCGTTATGCATACTCTTAACAAAATAAAGTACTTACCTCCTCATAACAATATGAAGAGAATATAATACAAAGCTTGTATAGCATTTATTAAAATATCTTCAAAGTATGCGGCGCAATAAATACGTGATTAGAATAAACTATGTACATCATTAAATATGATAATCATCATTTTTATATATATCTCCCTTTCAAGAATTTTATTTCCTCACATTTTCTTCTCATTGTCTTATGTTTTTGCGGGAAATTAGCCGTAAAATGTTATAATAATAAAAGGTCATAAAAATTCTAAAGATGTTTAAAATGTTGTATATTTTAAGATTAAACAGAAAAAACATATTTATACGAAAAATGTTCAACTAAACCCGCTTGTGTATAGGAATTTTACTTGTTAATAAGCTCATTTATTATACCTTCAGATGTGTATCTACAATACGGCTGCTATACGACATACGTCCCGGTACACCGAGGCATGTTCGGGTTTTGAGGTCCGTTTCCCGGTGTCCCGATCCGACAGTCATTCGTCCCGGTCAGGGATTTCTTAATATTAATTGCTCAATAAAATGATTCCCGGAAAGTTATTACGAAAATCCATTATTTTTCAATTCTTTCACAAAAAATTGCCTGCGGCTCTAATTACGCTTCTTCTTCTTTTACATATTCTGCGTTTATATCATCAGTATACTTACCTACTTTTTTTATTTCGATAAAACTAAACAAGATTTACAGCACTCCTTTTTATGTAGACACATACAAAAATTTCGACTGCGGCGCTACTTGCATGGTCACTTCCAATCATCAATTTTTCTTTTAAAAAATCGCCTGCGACGCCTTTTTTGGGCATATTTTGTATAGAAACAATTGTCATGCTTATTGAACTGAATATTGATAGTTTTATAGAGTTTTTTTTTTGGGAGAGAGGAGATATCCCGGTCGACAGTCCGACAATTCTGGCAGCCCTACAATGCACATTGTATGTACCAGGTACCTATTTAGTAACAAATGTCCTTTTTGGTTTTTAGTCAGTATTTTTTCATTATTTATTTACATTTCACTGTTCCTATGTAGGTTGGTTAGGTACAAGTATATAAAATTCATTTTTTATTTCCATTTAAGTATATCTATTTTCTATATGGGTGGAATGCCTAAAATAATTAAAAAAAAGTATATCTATGTATCCGATTTAATCCTCTTTCAGCGGATGTTATTGATTTACCAATTCGTTTTATATGGACTATTTTCACTATCCGAATCATTTCCCACGGCATTAAGGTTCAAAATCGCGTGAACAATCGTATGATAAAATGGTGAAAATGGCGTTTTTTCCATTTTTTGGGGTTAATTTTGCGTCTATAAGAAAACTTTTACGGTTATTCCCTAGATTTTAATGCATATTATCAGTACAAAAATGTTCGAAATGTCGGTATGCAAACTCTTAATGTTTTCTTCTTGTATATTTATAGATGTCATATCCTTCCTAACCTTTGTTAACCCGTAGCTGTAGTGACTTGTATAGAAACCCCTTTCGCTCTTCAAGTGTAGGAAGTAGCAATTTACAACTTGTAGACCCACCTACAATATTTTGTCCTGTGTTTATTCTTAGGAAAGTTCACATTTCTTCCTGCATATTATTACGGAGATAATTAAGACTCTCAGATCTATCCCATAAGCAACTAGATATACTTGCTTAAGCAGAAGCTTAAGCTTATGAAAGACACGCCGCTGTAGTTAAATAAACTTCTACGTATAATATCAGTACAATCTCGTTAGGTCACTTTACTTTGAACAGACGATGTAAATTGTTATTCAAATGAGCTTTCAAAATTGATGGAAATCTAATATTCTCCGTACAAAATTAGTGTTCCCCTATAACCATCGTCGTTTACTGAAACAGCAAGACGTTATAAATATTATTATTTTAATCAAAGATACCATCGCCATTCACTACCTGTGTTGTATATATGCAGAGAGTTATAAAAGAACAAAGTGTGTTCTGTAAGAAAACAAATATCTTGCAACGTTCTCTTTGAGAGAATACTTACTGCTAAGTAAGTGTACCAGCATAATGTTTCCAATATTCCCCAGTACAGGTATGCGGCTGGCTAATATTGAATATTCGAAACACTTGCTCCTATATTGCTATGGATTTTATACGATTTTACTATTTTGTGCCCTCGTTCCTTCGGCTTTTGCCAATCAACTTATTATTATTTCCAAATATGTTGCCTTCTGTCTAATGAGAATTCGAAGTGTTGCGATGCGAAGGTATGCCTGTATAATATATTAATATAAAATAGCACATCTTTCTTTGTACTTGAACACTAGATTTGTTTTCATTTTGTGATTGATTTTCTTTGTAATTCACTTCTTTTATACATTTTTTATTCTTTTTATTTAAAATGTATCTGGGTTTATCTTTGGGTTTATTTGGGAAAGCTTAAAAGCTTGTGTTGTAAAGTAGAGTAAGTCGGGGATTGAACCCGCGCCCACTGGATTAACAGTCGAGTGCGTTACCAACCAGGCTACTGACCACCAATTAAATCAATTTTATTTATTTATTTATTTATTTATTTATTCATTAATATACGATCATGTAGATCATTTACATATTACAATATTATATTTAAATACAATAACCTACAAAAACAAAAATTATGTACTAAGCAACATACCCACAACAAATTGTAACATTTTATTTACTTAACAATAACAAACTAACAAAATAACAAAATACAGGCTCACACAGAGCAGTAACGGACTGACATCAATTCGCACTATTGTCTATTTTTTTATTTTAATCAAGATCTCATTCAGATTTAACACATCTACATGAGGGGCTGTAGCGAACCAAAATGTTGAGACATTCTCATCCTGTATACATTGAGGCTTACGCCGAAAATATCTACTATTTCAGTATGATTATTTCCCGCTCGCTGTAATCTTACTAGTGGCGAATTGAGGCCGTAAGTGGTGGCAGAGTCAGGGTGATAAAACGGTAATGCCTGCCGAGCGCTCCTACGTGGCACGTGGAAGTTAATTTTTTGCAGTAATTCGGGACAGTCCACCGCCCCGTGAACTATTTTGTACAAAAATATGAGATCCAGCAACATACGTCTATCGGATAGTTTTAACAAATGTAATATGGACATGAGATAATCGTAATTCAACTGATCTATAGGAATCCCCAATCGGAAATTTATGTGGCGCAAAAACTTACGTTGGACTCTATCAAGACTGTCAATGTGTACACTGAAACAGGGGTTCCATATTGATGACCCATACTCAAGAATACTTCTTATTTGGGCTACAAATAATAATTTCAGTGTATAGACATTTTGGAATGGTTTACATATTCTAAGTATAAAGCCCAGAAGACGCATGGCCCTATCAGAAATAGCCTCGACATGATCTATGAAACTCATCTTCCTGTCGAACGTTACCCCCAGATCGCGAATCACACCAACTGACTCCAACGTTATATCATTTATAACATAATTATATAATACAGGTCTATGTATTCGAAAAAAGCGCATTATTTGACATTTTCCAGAATTCAGTACCAATTTATTTTCCTCGCACCATGTGACAAGTCTATTTAGGTTCTCTTGGAGAACATAGCAGTCCTGAACACATTTTATTGCCTTGAAAATTTTTATGTCATCCGCAAACACAAGAACATTCACATCAGTGAATATGTCTACTACATCGTTTATGAACAAAATAAACAGTATTGGGCCCAAATGGGATCCCTGAGGGACACCACTCGTAGCATCAATAACGCATGACACTTCTCCGTCAATCCGAACTGACAGTTTGCGATCCCTTAAGTAGCTCGCGATCCACGCAAGTAATGGACCAGCAAAACCCAACCCCGACAGTTTATTCAAAAGCAGACTATGACAGACCTTATCAAATGCCTTTGAAAAATCCGTATACACTGAGTCCGTCTGTACTCTGTCCCCCATGGCATTCATTATGTAATCTGTATATATCATCAGATTTGTTTGTGTTGATCTCGATGGTACAAAACCGTGTTGATTAAGTGATATTATTGAATATAGACAGTCTGATATTTTACTCAATACTATCTTCTCAAATGATTTAGGAATAGCTGACAGTATACAGATTGGTCTATAATTAGCTATATCTTGTTTCTCGCCAGACTTAAATATGGGCGTTAAAAAACTGTACTTCCATCTATCAGGAAAGTAACCAGTGGATAATGAAGTATTAAAAATAACATAAAGAGGATATGATAAACTATAGAGACAGTTTTTAAGAAAAATAGGTGGCACTCCATCTGGTCCCGAACTTGTTTTGGGAACCAGTTCTCTCAAGCACCGCACAATATCTTTTATTTCAATGTACAAACTAGACAAGTTGAGGTTATGTGGTGTAACAAAAGATGAGCTGCCAGCCGTCTGCCCGTTTGCGTCATAAACACTGCTGAAGAAACTAGCGAACAATTCAAGGGCCTGAGTTCCGGTGTTAGCCGACCTACCATTATAATACATAGAATCTGGAATAGACTTGTCATCAGATTTTAATGAGTTTGAGTACTTAAAGACCTCCTTTGTATTCATCCTGACAGAGCTCTCAATACCGTTTATATAATCATTATAACATTGTTTTGATAGTTGCCTGCACTCCCTCCGCAATTCAGCAAAAACAGTATAATCCTCAGTACACCTTGACTCCTTATAAGTCTTATGGGCAATTTTCTTATTAATTACCTTCTGTTTAAGATCGTGACTAAACCATTTGGGGAACCGTGATACTCTAACAGTACATTCAGGGATAAAGGTATCAATAATGTTCAGCAAAACATCATAAAACATATCTAGACCCTTGGGTAAAGGTTCAACCTCTAAGAATGTCCAATCTGTACTAAATAATTTTTCATTTATAGCCATAAAGTTGGCTTTACTAAAGTTTCGATACTGAAACGATTCTGTATTTGCAGAAACTGGTCTATTAATACTAATATCTAAAGGGGGGTGATGACGGCCCTTGGAAAGCACCAATTCAAGGCACTCACAAACGTTGACACCCGGGTCGCATGACATTACTAGATCGAGGGTTTTACCATACTCATTTGTAACATAATTTTTCTGAAAAAGGTTTAGAAAATTAATGATGAATTAATTTATCAACGTATTAATTACATATTTCATGCAAAATGCCACGAAATAAATATTCAATAAACAATTATCTATCTATCCCCTCACGTCGCGTTCCTTGCGGGTAGGCAGAGAGAACAGATCGCAAGACCACTCTATCCCCACACACGCTTATTGCTTCCATAACATTGATGCAGTTTTCCATACACGCCCTCCGATTTATCGTACTCAAAACACAGAAAGGTTTAATAAAGGGTTATTATGAATTGCAATATAGGCAACCATGTCTAATAGAATATGTACCTAATTCCAAGTATTACGTCATAAAAATGCTCCAGTTAAATAAATCTAGGTACTTGCATTGAAAAATGCTGGAGGTATGGAAACAAAAAACATTTGCCAGCTTTTCACTGTAAAGTTAAAGAAGAAAATATATAATATCTGGTAATTGAGAGACATTTCTATTCATATTTCTGAAGTTAATGTATAGTCTTTTTACTACGAGTATATCCAGCAGCAACTATCTTGCTGCGCTATAGACGAGTTGGAAAATTGGCCGCATTTGTGAGTATATGAGTAAGTATAATGGGGTTGAATAAAGTTGCTTTCGAGAGTTGACAATGTCAACTTTACTTTACTGACTCTATTTTGTCGGATTCTTGTACCTTGTTAGACCTACCTTGCTTAGAAGCAATGTATATTTTACACAGCGCTTCTATTTCACGTGAATATGAACAATCAGGTAATACCTATATCGGGATATGTAGCAGATTCGCCAAACTTTGGCAAAGTACGTTGTAGTGTATACATTGTAATACCATCTTCTAAAACTTACAGCGAGTAGTTATATGAATTCATTATTGGTTAAAGTTATTTAGTCAAGTAGTTACCTATCTGCACTATACGATCCTTCTAAAAGAAGAGCTCTTGAGGATTGCGCTGACTGTCTTACTATAGGAGTATACTAAACAATGTTTTATTAAACTTGCTTGACGAGCTCTTATTGAGGATTCTCCTGATATTATATTCTCCATAACTTCAGCCGCATAGGTAGGGCATCATGAACAATCAATAGACTCCTCCAAGATCCTCAATACCTAACTTTCGCTTCGAAGTACACTACACAAACATATTTCAATCGATACAAATACCACAATACTCGTACAAAAAATAGGTAAGTACACAAAAAAATATTCAGAATTTTAAAATCAATAAAGCATCTTCGTCAGCCTATTCCCGTCCACTCCTGGACAAAGGCCTCCTCCATCTGCTTCCACGCCGCTCTATCCTGGGCTCTCCGGATCCAGTTGGTATCCACGTATTTTACCAGGTCGTCTCTCCTTCGTAGTGGTGGTCTTCTTACACCCCTGGTAGTCATTCTGGGTTTCCATCCAAGCATCTATAAGTGAATAAATTACATAATATTTGATTATGACATAATGTATTTATGTACTTTGATACCATAATATATTAATGTATACATTATACCTACATTCCTAACTTGCTTATTTCAAACGTTGCAGAAGAGCTCTACCTCCTTCCTCCTTCCTCCACCTTCACCCCTCCCGGTCTCTCATTCTGCTCTGGAGTTGTGACAATGGAATATGGAATATCATATTTCTCCATTATCTTCCAGAATATATCGCTATTTTTATTTTATATTGTAATACAACGTGTCGTGTGGATATCTAACTTAATTCATTTTTTCATTGTATATCGAATAACTCGTAGACGAGTGAATGGCCTGTGAGTGATGAAAGTTGAAATTTCCTTCTACTTTTCCTCTTCTGCAGTTAAGTACACTCTGCTAATCTTTGCTCTTTTAGTATACTTGTATAAGTCATTATGCTCTTATTTTAATGTTTTCACATAATAAAGTTATCGCTCTCCATAACTACCTAAAAATGATAATAAATTGGGTACCGAGGTTGCACCCTTTAAAATGAATCCCACTTTTTAATACACATTGTTATGCTACCAAAAAAGCATGAGATGCCATTTGTAGTTTGCCCTGATTAAGTTCGCAATTAGTTATTTGACAGCTAAGTAAAATGAATAAAATGTCTTTAATATGTCACTTAAAGCCTAATATGGCAACTAACTAAGTAACCTTTAAGATTAGGCGAATCTATTGAGTAAGGCTACTAGTATACCTTTACCTACTTGATACATTTCTAGAATGCTTGTTCTAATAATTAATGTCATCAATCATTTGGATGGGGTAGAATCATAGCCTCGAACCATTTTAGAAAATCGCTTCCTGTTTCATCTTCTTCTTGTATTCACTGGATGATTTAATAGTGATCTAAATGCTTAACATTAACCTTAATTTTAACTTAACTTAATTTGCTGCTGCTAAAATTATTTATAATTAATTTCATTCCACTATCAGTGTATGTCCTATGTAAGTGTATGTAGTTGAAGATAAATACGAGCTTTCAACATAAACTATAATATGTACTTACAAGAGCTTTACTTTTATTGTACAGTGTACAACATATTGATTGGTGAGCTTTAATGGACTTATATAAAACTAGCTGTAACGCGTGAAAAATAACGCTGTTTGCGTGGTAGGTAGATAGTAGTAAATCTTGTAATCGATTTTTACTGACTACTCAAATTTTTTACAAATTTTGAATGTTAATTTTTTGTGGCAGGCACCATCGGAATTAAGGAATCCAAGCACCCCAGAAGGGCGTGTTAGGTATTGTTTGGAAGACCCCAAAAAACGGATCTAGGATGTAAAGTCACAAAACGTTGGTTTAAAAAAATACGATTAGATATATATTTTTTTATATAAATGAATTTGGGTCTATCGAAATAAACCCAAATACATCTTTGAACACTTCACAGAAAGCTTGAAAAGCTTGTGTTGTGAAGTGGAGTAAGTCGGGGATTGAATCCGCACCCGCTGGAATAACAGTCGAGCGCGTTACCAACCAGGCTACCGACCACCTCATTTATCTCCATTGAGATGTCAACTAAATTGTTGCGAAGACATTGCGATATTTTTTATGCAAATGATGAGCAAATAGACAATTTATTATTATTGTAGTGCGGAATATATATTACCCGACGTGTTGCTGTGGACATAATGTATTACTAAATATCATTTATCATTATATAATGCGATAGTAAATAATATACCAGATTCATGATATAATGATGCCATGTTATGAAAGTGATACAATATTTCATCTATAGAATCAGATGGACCACTTATATTATAAATCGTTGATAAAAATATAAATCCATATGAATTATTATCTCTATTGTGATAAATTTGGATCGTTTTTAATACTTTTTCTTACCTTCGTATACCTTCATCTTCTGGTACATTGTTTGTTGCATTGCTGGTATTGTCATTGCTGTGTTTTTATTTGCAAATTTGAGAGTTTGTGTGTGAGTGTGTGTGACAGAGAGTGTGTGTGTGTGTGTATAATGTGTGTTTGTGTTATGTGTTTGTCCTTTTATTTATCCAGATTTGCTGAAAAGGGTTAAAAATTGGTGAAAATTGGGAAAAAAATTATTTACACAACAAAACGATTGTCATTTTATAATTTATGATATTCTAGAAATTTAATGTGTCAAATGTCGTTCATAATTGTAGATTATCTTGCTTAAAAATAATCATTTCCACCACCTAAGACAATATAAAGAATATCAGTAAATTAGCATCAATTGTCGCGTTTTCAGTCGAAAGGGTCATGAATTATTAATGATATCAGCCAAAATACGTAATACTTGTGTAATGATATCAGCCAAAATACGTAATACTTGTGTAATGATATCAGCCAAAATACGTAATACTTACCGGTGGAAAGATAAATTACAATATCAGCGTAGGCGGATAAATCACAATCCAAGAAACCGCGTTAGGGGATGGTAATTTTGTTTTTTTTATTAAAATAGTGCGAAATACTGGGATTTGAACAATAAAATATTTTTATTTATTCATTTATTTAAACTTAAAGTAAACAACAAACACATATAAATATACAAAATGGACATAGTACAGATTATAAAACGTTGTTCACTAGGGCGAACTTATCGCAGAACTGCGATTTCTTCCAGTTAACATTTTGAGACTTTTTGAATTTTAAACGTCAAAAGTCTCCAAATGAATATCGTTACGTGTCAAGAATATCGCCTTCATATTTATTCTCATAGCGTTTTATTGAAACAAATAAAATATAGCGAATCTAGTCAAGCGGAATGAAATTAATTTTAATTAGGTACTTTGATAATCTAAGGGTAGTATGGATCTGCTACTTTCCGGTGAAGAGACTATATAATACAGGGACATGGGTTAACTGGAAGAGATCGATGTATAGCGACAAGCTCGCCCTAGTGAGCATTTCTTAATATTATTATAAATGTATATAATCTTGTTTTTTTATATTGTATGTTTACTTAAAGAATAACTGATAAATATTATCATAAGTTTCTTACGAAATTGCATTTCCTTCTGACGTCTTTGATTATGAAAAGTTCACGTAATAAAACGTTGCCTTTAAAAGGTAAACAAGTCTAAAAAGGAGTCTTGAGGATTCTGTAATGAAAATTAAACTTGCCACTGTTCAAACTTTAGTCTATGAAACTCATCAACATACAAACGACGAATACCTACCTACACCCATTTTTGATGAAGACAAAGGAGAATGCTCAAAAAAAACCCAGGCCCGGCGCAAACGAAATGTAACTCAAATGATAGGTAAAAATAAGTTATTAAATACTGCATGGGTGGCATCATCGAAATCAATGGCTAAATGGGTGAAATACCTATTCGAAGTTCTACATTGGTCACACGAATATATAAGAAAAGGAGCATTAGACAGTTACAATTGCGGTCTAAAAGGGTATAATATGATGAGTATAAGGTAGCCCGTCCTCTTAGTCTTCTTTTTCATCAGCCTTGGTCCCTCCACAGGTGGATATAAGCCGAAAGGAAAATGCTCATGAAATATGTAAAAAAAAGTCAGGTCCGGCGCAAACGAAACCTAACTCAAATGATAGGTAAAAATGAGTAATTAAATACTGCATAAGAGGAATCATCGAAATCGATGGCTAAATGTGTGAAATACCTATTCGAAGTTTTATAGGGGAAACTTTGAATAGGCATTTCACATATTTAGCCATTGATTTCGATGATACCACCTATGCAGTATTTAATTACTCATTTTTATCTATCATTTGAGTCTCATTGCGTTTGCGCCGGACATGTTTATTTTTTACATAATTCATGAGCATATACCTTTAGGCCTACATCCGGCAGTGGAGCGATCAAGGCTGATGAAGAAGAAGAAAAATCAGACAGGCTACCTTACACTCATCATATTATATACTTTTGAATCGCAATTGTAACTGTTTAATGCTCCTTTTCTTATATATTCGTGTGACCAATGTAAAACTTCGAATAGGTATTTCACCCATTAAGCCATTGATTTCGATGATGCCCCCTATGCAGTATTTAATTACTAATTATTACCCATCATTTGAGTTACATTTCGTTTGCGCCGGGCCTGGGTTTTTTTCCCATACAAAATGAGCATTCTCCTTTTCATTAAAAGGGTATAAAATCTATTTTCTTTTGACTGAAGAAGCTCGCTACTAAAACACCACATCTTTCTATAAAAGTTAATGTTGTAAGAACATCGTAAGTACTCGTATAGCATTAGTCCATCCTTCATTCTCATTAAAGATTTTAATTATTTTTACAAGGTTTTATTTAGCCTCACTGTGTTTTTTTTTACAATTTTTTTTGTTTTGTTTTTTTTTGTCTGCGCGCAAACTTTTTAATCGATTTTTGCACCACTTCCTGACAATACGATTCTGTGTAAAAATGGATCAGCTTTCTCCAGAGAGAAAAAATATGTACATAACGGGTTTCAGGGAATCCAAGGTTCGTTCGTTTGCAGAGTGCGGAGAGTGACGGTGCGGTGGTGCCATGTTGTTCAGTGCTTTGTACACCATGAGACACGGCTTGTACTTTACTTACTTTACTTTCTCCCACTCTCAGCCAGCAAGGATGTTATACGGCACCTTTTGTCCTCGCGGAATATGAGCCTCATTTGGTTTATATGGAATCACCTAGTTGAATTAGATAACATATTTGATTACACTATTATAGTGTACGTACACTACAAAAATTAAATATTGAGATCACATAATTATTATGAGCTAATATTTCTGCTTATTCTTTGTTTTCTTATCAGCCTGTTTCAGTTAACTTCTAGATATGGCCCTCTTCAATATTATCTCCATGTCTTTTGATAGATAGTTTTTTTCTTCATATCTTTACCATTTGTGGGTGCGACTACAAACAGGGCTATGATGGCTACGCCGCATAGAATACAAATTATTGTTATGTTTATAATTTCATGTTAATTCAATATTCCCATAAAATTATTTCAATGTTGTATAATAATAATTGTAGACTTGTTTCATTGAATTCTGACTATTATTATTATAATCCGACCTAATGGTTTTGCAATAAATCCTCAATAGTCAATATCATTATGTAATTATGTATGTTATGTAAGTATATTAAAATGGTTCATTTTTTAAATAATGCGTACTTTAAGAATAATATCTTCACCATAATCATATTATGACTACCTACAGATATTTCAACTGAAAAAATACTAATTGGTGTTTGTAGTATTCGTATGTGTATTGTTATTCGCCGAATCAATTCTCACGATTGATGTGATTTGTATAAATATCACCAGGTGTCACCAGGATGGACAAAGTGAGGAAGACACTTGTGAGTGTGGTGCCAAACAGGACACAGTCACCTGTTTTCATGTCCCCAAATAGGTGCGACATGCACGCCAGAGGATGCGCTACTGGCGAACGCCAGGGCTATCCGGGTGGCTGAATATTGGGGGCTACAAATTTGATGGTGTTCCGGACACGGAAAGTAAGTAATCAATACAAAAAATATTTTCACCACGACTTTCGTGAAACGAGTTTCTGTCTTTCGGAAAAAAGATCAGAGATGTTTTTCACATTTTTTATGAGAAATCTATACAAGATGTATAAAATCTTTTACGGTTATTCCCTAGATAAAGGTTCAGTGTATCTACTCTATTTTTCCAAAGCATATACGGTTTTCATGATCTCAGGTCTCCCGTTTTCAGAAATTTTGAATTTTTTCAAAATTATTAAAAACACCACTCGCTCTACTTTCATTAGTTCCCTAGTTTTCCGTCTGCAACTGAAAGACTGACCAATTGACCATTCCTCTCATAACTTCATTACTACCTTAATTTATGTTTTAGAGTACTTATATAAATATAAAATATATAGAGCAAATAAAATACATGTCCGTTGGTGTAATGGAATAATCGTCACTTGGTTGGGTGTCACAGAGTGATATATGAATTATAATGGGAATGTTAAAACAAATCGTTTACAGTCACGATATTACACGGATTTTTACCAAACAGCTATTAATTTTACTTGTGTCTCATGCCAGTGTAATCTTGACGCTCCTTCGTTCCTATTGGTTAACATCTGACCAACCACAACGTCTCAGATTTCAAGGGATAAATTTTTTTGAAAATCTACTGTTTTAGAACTGCATGTTTGCGTTTTCACTGTTGCTATTACAACGATGATGTTTTTGTTTAGAGAAAGCACTTTAAACAGATCTGTCTAATTTAAGCGGGCACCTAAAGGACACCAGGAACCAATCAGGGCTTGAAAGTAAGTCTTCTAGGTTGCGTATGTCTAAACTTCACTTGAAATCTGAGGCGTTGTGATTGGTCAGATGTTAACCAATAGGATCGAAGGAGCGCCAAGATTATCAGTGGCGCGAGACGCATGTTTAACGTTGGCATATTATTAATACAAATCTACTTATTACATTGTATCAGCACACATATATACTCGTAAAATATTATAAATATAACAATATAATCAATGCACTTGCACATAGGTATGCGGGTTCATCAGTTTTGGGTACAGCGCAGTAGATACAAGATAAAACTGATGAGAGAAGGTGCAGTTCCTCGTATGTATAATAACATGATAATAACATTAAGGCCCAAAATTTCAATTCTGTTTAAGCGGCCCGTAAACTCTAATTTTGCGTTATCTAGAGCTTATGTTAAATTTACGAGAATATCAATGTCCGTTTATCCTAAATCTAGCCCGTAAATCTAAACGTACCCCGGGGGTTGGTTTAAACCTCAAATCTGCCGCTTAGCTCAAGTTACATTATTCCCCACCAGGCGGCGCCACGTGTTCAGAAAGAGCTGGAACTATTTAGTTAGAAGAAGGCAACAAGATTACTATTGATAAAAACACAACATGGCGTCGTAAGTGATATCGGTCGTGTGTGTATTCCGCATTTCCGCGTTTATTATTGTGAATGTTTTGTGTCACCGTATTGTGCTTTGAATATTTGACCACTAAAATAATGTTTACTTGTTTTGAACACTGTTTTTTGTGCTAGATAGTTAATAATTATAATTATTATCAAATTACGTTGACGTAATTGTCGTGATAGTTTTCTGTATTATTTTACTGTAATGCGTCTTTAGTATCACTTTATTGTGAGTATTATAACATAATATATTCATTTTCAATAATCAAAGCACGGTTCGAGTGAACAAAACAGCAAAATAACACGAATATAACACGATAAAAATATCATGTGTCGGCAATGTTTATATTGTATGAAAATGACAGAAGTGATACTTAAATCCACGATCAAATTGCATACAAAAATAACAAGTATGGCTACCAACTTGACCATATCTAACACTTATCTAAGCTGTAGTCTATAATGAATTGAAATTCTCATGTTCGAGCAAAGCGGCATTTTACACCAAGCTGCGATTTGTAAAACTCCAGGATTTGTCGTTATATGAAATTTCGAGCCTAATAGTACAAGGAAGCTGTTTTGTTCTACCTTGTTGGTGTTTCAGAATTAACTACAATAAGTATCTAATTGTCAATTTTGGTATGAAACACCATTTAACGAAACGTTGCTAGCCTAAAGGGTGATAACAGGTAGGATAAATAATATTTTTCTTGTTTAGCTTTCCAAAGCAAACAATTCTAAGGGTCTAAGTAAACCTGCAACCCAAATTTTGTTTACTGAACAAAATTTACATACAGAATTTGGCATAAACTAACCATATAACACAACCATATTTTATTATACATCAGACATAGGAGGTACGTATATTCCATGTAGGTAAACAAACATTGTAATTTTATAGTTTGGTTATAGTGGGTTCAAATCTACCAGCATTGTGCCTTTTTAATATTAAAGTTAAATAGATGTGAGTATATTAAGTTAATATATAATATACTTTATACCCGTCAATATAAACAATTGTTCAGTTTGATTTAATCTATTACTACAATTATATTTAACTTTTATATTATATTATAAAACGATGAAATATTGTTAAACAGCTTTACCAAAACAAATACCCTATGGAATAACATAAAACAAGGGTACTGAGCTTTACGTAGTTAATTATTATAGAAGTTATTGAAAACTAGAAACTGATTAAATACATCGTTAGCGCTGGGATTCGAACCGGATTATTTTTAATACCTATTTTTTTAAGATATAAATTACAACGTAGAAATAATACCAGGGGGGCACATATCAATCCAGTCAAAAAATGAAAAGAAAAAACAATCAAAATATTTAAAATCAACAGACACGCAGCCAACACTCGAATAACCTGGAAGGAAGAATATATATTGTACCATGCTGCGAAAACCTACAACATCATTTACAACTACAGTTTTAGAAAAAGCAAAGACAGCAAAAAAAAAAACAATAAACTTACTAAATAATCAACTGAAAACTATAAACATCGTTAATGAGGTATATTATGAAAAAAAAATCACGAAGCACATGAAAAAAGAATGAATTCCTACATAATTTATTTAATACATAAGACTCTTTGGGTTTTGATGTACTCGTGCGTCAATTGACAGTTACATCCTAACTGCTTCTCGAGATTATTGTAGTGCGTCATTGAACGTATCAAAAAATCTGTCTAATCCGATCTCTAATCTGAGGCACTATACATATGTGTAAGTGCTAAGATAATTTAAAGGGTTAAAATACTTAGTATGAGCTGAGTAATTCCCTGCTCATGCTTTATGTCCTAGGCCCTAGGGTGACGCAGGGGTGCGGGTACGGAAGCACTCATATGGGCTGGAATACATTGTTTTAATAATGCGAGTAATATTTATGTTATGGCAGTTGTGTAATACAAGCTTTAGCATTATATTATTAAACATTTTCGTCGATATCCGTTATAGTTCTCGTATACAGAATATATTTCGCTTAATATTTCCGGGGTTATATTTCTGTATACCATCTATGTCGGTATGTATATACAACGTTGGTTGATATTAACAATGTTGTTATATATTGTATCAGATTATATTGCTATTGATATACCTGTATAAATCAGATTGCATCCAAAAGCGAAAAAATCATGTATCTAATTAAACCGAAAATGTTGATTGTATACTGATACATCGATGTGAATCAGGGGGGAAATGTATCTAATGTTATTAAATGTTGAAGGTTTTCACTGTGTGCGATTGACATTGTTTCTTGGTTTTTCGGGTGAACCATGTTGAATCTTGATCGACGTTTCGACACTCCTACTGAAGAGGAAGACAGCAATGGGAGTGTCGATACGTTTATCAAGTTTATTTACACACGGTTCACCCGAAAAACCAAGACACAACGTGTCTAATGTTATTCATATTATATCGCCAAATATTGTTTTTATTTAAAGAATCTGAATTCACGGAAATAAACCCAAATACTTATTTGTACAGTTAACACTTCACAATAAGATAGAATGTCACGTGTCATGAACAGGAGTAGGAAATCTGCATCGGAATCAACCCGCGCTCACCCCCCTGGATTGAAATGTAAGTAATATAAGAAGATTATATTATCTACTCGAATACATACAGGTATATTGATTAGGATGGAATTGCTGTACCTACATTAGAGTCACAAATAGAAAATGTGGGTTTACCTCTGAGGCATATAGATTCTCTTTTTATAGTCGCGCACGGAGTTGATCGGCCACTGGTCAGACCTCGATAATATAACGTCTCCCCTGACTAACATTATCCAAGTCTATGTAAACATTTCTAGTTCGCCCCACGGTTGCTCATTTGGGTCGTTAGTTAAAGAATAGTATGGTTGGTTTTACAAATGGAAATTATAAGATCATAGGGAGCGATAAAGATTTTAGTGCTCAAAAGTAGATTATACCCACATCTTTATTGCATTCACTCTCACCTCTATATACTCGTAGATGTAAATGTAGAAACTTGGAACGGAATTTGTAGGTACTATAGTGTGTACTTTCTCACACCTTTCATTAGGTACCATAATATAGTATTTAGTTTACTAACATTACTGTTGCTGTTTCTCAATCATTAGCCTTTATAAAAATATTTATTTATTAGAACTTTAGGATTTCCTTTTCTCTATTGTCGACGACCTCTGTTTTAATTTATCCCTAAGTGTACTTGTTCATCCATTTAAATGTAGACAAATGATTCGGATTGAAATAAAAAAATGTAGATTGGTTGATGTGATACAAGAAGTGTAGGCATACATATTTTATTGTGTGAAATTCGGGAGCGATCAGAATAGCATCGATATTGTTACCTACAGTTGTACCTATCTGCCTAAGGGATGATAGTCGTTATCCAATCTAAATAGTGTTTTAGGGCCCCTACACACTAGGCTAGTAGTTTAGTTGCGTAGGTAGTGAATAAGTAACAATATCAGATATACACTCATATACGAGTAGAATCTTTGTGTATATTATCTGAAATTGTTACTAATTGACTACCTGCTCGACTAAACTACTAGCTTGGTTAAGTGTGATGAAATGGGGATACACGGAGGACGACACCTGTGAGTGCGGAGACATACAGGACAACCAACACCTACTATTATGTCCTAAAATCGGGAAGACATGCGCGCGAGAAGATCTCATAAGTGAGAATGACAGGGCCGTACATATGGCCAACTATTGGAGGTTCTTGATTTGAGGCATCCGGACACGGAAAGTAAGGAAGTATAAGTGTGAACAAAGCATAAGCGTCTCCTTGTCCCAATTCAAGATATAAATCACGTCGTCCGCGTAGTTCTCCGTGGTCCTCATAGTCGGTATTTGTTTGGGATTGTTAACTTGTTGTTGAACAGATATTGTGTGAAACTTTAGTATATGGATATAGTCAAGGGAAAACTACTTCCGTCATGATCAGACTTAATTATTATCCTACGCAGATGGAAGCTACTATCAATTAAACTAAAACAGAACACCTTTTTGAATAAAATATGCGAATCGTGGGCAAAATTGAGGATCGAAGAGGTGTTCGATGGAGGAAAATTTTCTGACTTTGCAATATGCCCGCATGGACTGGAATGAGTGACGCTGAAGATCTATTCTGGGCTGCTCAGGATAGTGACACTTTATCTCGGCTTGGGGGGACCTAGCACCATGGAAAAGAAGAAGAAAGGAAAAAAGATAATAAATAAATCATTATTGACCAGAGATAAAGAGTTTTTAATATTAATTTCCTGAAAGTATCAGATTTCTATCGACAATATAGTAATGTTTTTTCTATACTATTAATGATAAAAGTATCAACTGTAAAAGCATATGACAGTATTTCTTGAACTACCGCGCCGTAAGATTACAAGTATTTATTGTTTTCAGTGACATGACAAAGAGAAAAAGTTTAGAAACAGAAAACTGTTTATGATAATAAAAATCCTTCCAAAATTCTTTGAGGGAGAATTCACAATATGGTATTAGCGTCTTATTTACGTCAGTTTAAAAGAAATATTTACTGTAAACATTATTCGCTAAGGAGTTATGTAAATTTGGTACCTACACGTATTTTCACATTACTGCAGTCGTAGTAACTTTGCTTCTATAAGATATAATTTCTCGTTTCTTTTTATAATAAACCAACAATATAACAAAAAAAGAATATTACATGATTCTCCATGCTATACAATTGTCCCAAACCTTATAGTCCGAGAGCCCACTGCATAATTTATGACGTATCTGTTTTTTGATCGAAATGTGGTACAAATGATAGCTTACCAATAGGGTTTTACATCGCACTAGGGTTGCCTATCAAAATCTTGCCGCAACCCCCCTTGCCCCCCCCGAAAAGGTCCCTCTTCGCGGTTTTTCGCATGTTGTAGGAATATGGTAAGAGATAGAAGAAAGTAGTCAAAGACAAAAATAATCCTTGCTAAATTCTCTACAAAAAATGCTAAGTCAATTTTTTCATAGGACTAGCAGTTTACCCGTAATGGCCGGTCAAAAAACAGGATATTTTTTGAAAAAATAAAAAAAAAAGTTTGATTTTTTTTCTTTCACATTCTTCCACCCATTACTACTAACATTTTATGGAAAAAAAATTTTGGCCTGCGGCGCTATATCACTGGTTATTTTATGAAAAACTAAATTTTAAGAATTTTCGCCGCTGAGTTTTATTGTAATAACTCCGAAGTTATTAGATGTATGAACATAAGTTATAGCTCGTTTTGTAGATAAGACTATGGTAATTAATTCGTTCTTTGACTATTTTCCTGTAGCTCTTATCAATTTTCAACCAATTAAGTTTAAATTCATTTTTTTAGTTTTTTAAATGAATTTCGGTTTTGGACCGGCTATTGCGGGTAAACTGCTAGTTCTACGAAAAAATTGACATAACATTTTTTGTAGAGAATTTAGCAAGGATAATTTTTGTCATTGACTACTTTCTCCTATCTCTTACCATATTCCTATAAAATGCGAAAAACCGCGAAGAGGGACCTTTTCGGGGGGGGCAGGGGGGGTTGCGGCAAGATTTTGATAGGCAACCCTAGTGCGATGTAAAACCCTATTGGTAAGCTATCATTTGTACCACATTTCGATCAAAAAACAGATACGTCATAAATTAAGCAGCGGGCTCTTGGACTATTAATATTACATAATTCTCCACCACCGTTTTTGATATTTTTCCATAGACAAGGCTCGCAAATCTTCCATAAGATATTTTCAGTTTCAGAAGTTTTCAGCAATGAGGTTCGTCACATATTCTAAATGTCATATTTGCACCTACATTTTGGGCACAGTGAATGTTATGTTTTTTTTTTTTTTTATATAAATACGTAGGATTCACTGGTTCCCCCTTCATTGGGATGAGGATAAGTATTTAATAAGTGATAATAAGTTTTAATAAGTGGTTGTGTCTTATGTAATACATTTATTTTATTATAATTAAAACAATATTTGTTATTTAACTTTGTTCCCGAAACATGTTGACTCTGGTCAGAATAAAAGTGGTGTAAACAAATTCATATTGTTTTAATTATAATATAATGTCGCCACAAAATAAAAGCTTCTAAATCAAAGGATTAATTTTATTTTTTTATTGTTTCCTTTTACTATTTTTTTTATTGGCCTGGTTGTGCGCTTGTGTTTATTAGATGATGCATGAATGAAATGAGATGATTTAATTAATTCACTGACTATATTTATGTATAATATCTGTAAAAGTGCTAAAAAAACATAAGAATAACGCAATTTTAGCTAAAAAGGCATCTCATCATATTGAGTCAGTGGCGGATCCAGGATTCAATTTGGGGGGGTTGAATGTCATCACATGGTAAAAAGTACTGTCACTCAACGTTTTGACGGGGGGGGGGGGGGGCTAAGGGGCTGAAACCCCTAGATTTGTTGTACATAAAGTACTGTCACTCATGGTTTGGGGGGGGCTTCAGCCCCCTAGCCCCCCCCCCCTGGATCCGCTAGTGTATTGAGTAACTTAATAATACTAAGTACTAATATTATTGTTGTCCGTTTTGTTTCAGGTATGTTCATATTAGAATACAAGCTACTATTCCACGATTGCAGGTACATTAAATTTACCCAAACGGTTTAATCATAAACTGGTAAGTGTCTTACTTATCTTTTTTGTGAACGTAAACATTTTATTTCTATCATATTCTGAATCTCATCTATAACATACTCGTACATTGTGTATCTAATAGTAGTTATGTATAGTCTAATAATCCTGTAGGCTTCCGCAGCGTGATGAATCCATATATCTTCGTTGTTGCTTCTTCGGGTTTCCATACTGCGTGTAGAAATTAAACTGCTCACACTGCGACAGTAAATTACTGATCCTCGACGGACTTTTACATACAAAAACTACTTCATCCTGAAAATGGCAGTAATATCAACCATTCTACATGCAGTAAGGAAACCCGATGAAACTACAACGATGATATGGAGTCTATTTTTAAATAAAAATCAAATAATAAAATCGATCTTTATAAAGATGCGAATACCTTAAGAGTGCGCATACCGACATTTCAACAATTTCTAAAAACGGGAGACCTTACCTTAAGAGTGCGCATACCGACATTTCAACAATTTCTAAAAACGGGAGACCTTACCTAACTCGACAACCGTTACTAAATATGCTTTGGAACAAATAGGGTAGATGCATTGAACATTTATCTACGGAATAACCGAAAAAGATTTTTATATCTCGTAAACACCTTTGAATTTTTTTCCCGAAGACAGAAACTCGTTTCCCAAAAGTCGCGTAGTTTTTTTTTTGCTGATAATATGCGTTAAAATCTAGGAATTAACCGTAAAAGTTTTTTGATAGACGCAAAATTCACCCCAAAAAAGTGGAAAAAGCGCTATTTTTACAATTTTATCATGCGATTTTTTACGCGATACTGAACCTTATGCCGTTGGAAATGACTGTGACGTCATTCTTGGCACCAAGGCATGTCTTTTTAGGTCATCAAAGTGAATTTTTCATTTTGCTCTCTGAATCCCCTAATACTCGCATTTGAAATGCATGTAAGATACTATACTTCCTTCATGTATTAGGTATATCATATAAATATTCTCCTCGGTTCTTTTATAGGTCGCGGAAATAGATCCTGGGATTAGATGTAATAAAATCTCATGATTGATTCTTCTTAAAGGATCAGCTGCGTTATCTCAAAAGAACAGACAATATGATCGTCATTCTTTATTCATTGAATGTAGTGTAGACTGTAGAAGTGTAGAAGGCGTTGTACCCAATATTCCTATATACTCGATAATAAGTCTATGTTAGGGCCTTATTTCACAGGACATCATGGCAGCCTCTAAATATACGAGTAAGTGCGTAGAATTTTGATTGCTATATAAGTGCGATAGAACTAAATATACAAAATAAAATTGTTATTTTTGAGTTTTGAACATACAAGAAAAGCCCAAAAACAGAATGCTAAAGGATAGAGGTGGATGAAGAATGATAGGGCTTTACGATTACTTTTAATTTTTAGTACCTACTAATTATTTCCTACCTACTAATTAGTTCATTGTACCAATCCTTCTAGTGATTGGTACAATGAACAAATTAATTATTAATAACAAATTATTAAACTGGAGTAGAACAGAGAAAATAAAAACAACAATGGGCATCACCAGCTTCGAAGCTGGGTGGAGTATGCCTCTAACATTATGATATTGCCAAATACAATAAAAATAAGGAAATAGCGCCGCAGGTAAAAAATAAAAATGGAACAATAGTGATTTAATTGATTTTCACAATAGTAAATATTGAGAATTCTAACATGATTTAAATTTATTAGTAATAGTTATGCTTTTTATTTACTTATTGTTTTCTTAACGTCCGCACAAAATATTCCGCAGGTCCGCGGTCAACCATTTGGTGACCCGTGTTCTACCGAGATAGTTGTTAGTTATAGTGCGTGGAATCATTATGCGGTCGCTTCACGCTCGGCGACCCTCCACGAGTTTTGTGTGAATGGGTAAAAGGACGTACAGACGAGGTGATTGTCTTGAACTGTATACGTAACCGACGGTTAACGCCTTTTTACTCATTCGCGCGGGACTCGTGGAAGGTCGGACAGCATGTGGATGAGGCATTATAATGCAAGCATACAACATCTTATGGGATGTCATCTATTACAACAGAAAATATTATATTATCCATTAATCTAGTGAAATTAAACACAAAGCAGTTTCTCTTCAGTTCTGAATCCGAATCCGAGGTTTGCCAACAAAATTTCGCGACGGAACATGGCGATAAATGAGAAAAATGGCAAAATCTTTCATTTCCTGGCGATTTTTTTACTAAAGCATGAAAGCTGGCAATTTTTGTCAGTTCTCTTTCTACGCAAAATGAAAGTACATAAAATGTTCTACATCCAATTGCACCATATTACATCGGTATTTTAATATAAGGAGCCACCATTTTCTATCTACATCATATAATAATAATAATAATTTCTTTATTCGTCTCATCAATAAAGTACATATTATAACATAATTGAAAAAAAATAACAAATATAATTAAAATCACCCCTCAAAATTGAGCAATGCTCGTGCTTTGAGGGAGAACACACACACACATGAAGCAATAAAAAATAATAAAGAAGATAGATATTAGTTAGTTAGTAAAGATAGTAAAGAAATACAAAGAGTAAAATATAATAATAATAGAATAAAAAAAAATAATAAATAAAATAAAGTGAGATTAAAACAGAATCAAAAGATAGACCAAAATAAATAAATTACAATATAAAATAAAAAAGCAAGAATAAAAGTGTAAGGCCGTGTTTCCACCTGCGAGAAAACTTCTGCTAGAACTGTCCGACAGTCTGTCAGACAGTAACTTGCATGTGTAAACACCTTTGCAAGTTTACTCGCGACAGTAAGCCGCTAGATTCCTGCGAGTAGTTGTGAGTGCAATAAATTGCAAGTGTAAACACGTTGACAGCTTACTCGCGACACTTCTAGCAGCTAGCCGATTATTTTCGTATATATCTCGCACTCGCGGCTAGCCAGTTTAGTTTTTGATACATGAATATGAGGAAGTGTCAGACAGTATCTTGCATAGTGTAAACACCTTTGCAAGTTCACTCGCGACAGTTAGCCGCTAGATTTAGCCGATAAGTTGCGAGTGCAATAAATTGCGAGCCTAAATACCTACACATCTACTCGCGACAGTTCTCGCAGCTTATCGAAAAGTTTCGTATATCTCGCACTCGCGGCTGGTCAGTTTTGTGTTTGATAAATGAAAATGAATCGACAGACACGTGAATAGTCTCGAGAAGACAGTGACGGATCAAAGATTCAAATTTGGAGGGGGTTGAATGTCGTCACGTGCAAATAGGACCTCCTTGCATGAAAAATTTGAAGAGCGCCGCAGGTGAATTTTTTTAAAGAAAATGCGTGAAATAATGAACCTGCATGTTTTTCTATAGCAGGCCTGGGCAAACTTTTTGAATGAAGGGCCGTGCAAAATTAGATTATTTATCAGTAAAAATAAAAAAAAATAGATTATCTATCAGGGTTGGAATAATGCGCCGCAGGCGATTTTTTTTTTTTAGAAAAATCGGTGAAGTGATTTTTTTTACCAAACAACACCTATAGTAGTTTTAGAAAATTCATGACATGATGAGAAAACGATGTGGTAACATCATAATTTAAGAAGCCAATGGCAGAACGAATTTAAAAAATCAATGATCAAGAAGAGTGGAAGTCTATGCTACTGAACATAGATACAAATTATTTGCCAGAAATGGAATAATACGTCGTAGACGTAATATTTAAAAAAAAACATATTGTAGCATTATGTGAACCTTCTTGGGGAGGAAGCAGGATAGGTGTTCCGACGCTTACATAATACTTTGCCCAACAATATGCATGAAAAATGGCTTTTATAAAAAAGTGATTAAAAATAGCGCCGCAGGCAATTTCTTTTAATGAAATAATTGTATTTTGATGGACTTTCATGAAAATTTATGTTATGATGAGAAAACTTGTGGTAATAATGTGATTTTTTGTGATATTTTATCATTTAGTTTGAAAAAATATATACCTATTCCAATCTCTAGGGGGGCAGCTGTCCCCCCCTGACGACGCCCATGATATATATAAATCCTGCTGGAGTTATTTCGAGGCTCTACTTGCAATAGCTGTCGCAACTTCTAGCACGCGTGTGTAAACACCTCTGCTATAAGTTGCGACAGTAACTTCCGCGAGCTTCTCGCACGCTATTTATTGCAGCTAGAAATAGCAAGAATTCATATCATGTGTAAACGGTATTGCGAGAAACTTCTGCAAGACTTTCGCTAGTGCTCTCGCAGGTGGAAACACGGCCTAACAAAGAGTAAAAGTGTAACAACAAACACAAAAATATATATATAAATATATTTTTTTATAAATCACGTATTTTACTGTCCCTAACACAAACATTAAGTTTATTTAATCAGAGAAGCGATACGAGTATCTTTGCAATGATTCGTAACCATCAGGGGTGTTATTTTAGTAAAGTCCCAGACTAATGATCTTCCAACATTCCCTTTCTTCCTACTACATAACATTACTAGTATAAATCTTTATATTCCTCTACACTGTATTCCCCTTTTAATTCCTACATTTCTGTGTCAGGGATAATAATTAAGGATTTACCAGGGATTTGTGCTATTTAATATTGTATTAGCTGTTTTTATACCATTGATATTTATTTATTGTAGAAATGTAATATTCATAAGATTATTTTATTTTTTGAGAACATCGGATTTTCTACATGTCGTAGTTGAATATAACAGGTAGTTATCTCAACAGATACAGAATAGAACACTTTACACTTATGTAAGTGACATTCACTAATCCCAGTCCATCCATCCGAGGCAGATGCTGCGGCTGAGAATTGAACCCGGTAATCTACCGCTGTGCTATCATGACTAGTAGCTGAGTCGAGATGAAACTTATGCGCCTCCATTGAGATTAAAATAATGTCAACTACTTGTAATTTTCATACATTCCTATTCCACGAAATTATTTTCAGATAAAATTCTGGATAAGAGTTACGAGGGCAAAGTACTAATATGGAAATAGGTATTTCTATGTTAACTCTATAAATTTGGTACAATGGAGCATCAATGGAGTGTGACAGATAAAAGAATATTATACCTATGAATACTTCAAATTTCACTTTATTTTTTTTTTATAAAAAAATCTCCTTATTATATATGAGAGAAGCGAAGTTCAATGCAAGTGACATACAGCTTAAATTTTATTACTTTCAATACTTGTTTCACACTCAATGTTTGACTTTAGTTCATTTCAGTATTGATTATAGTCATTATTGCATGAGCTTCATTATGAACAACCTCACATATAGTCCAAGAGCCCGCTGCTTAATTTATGACGTATCTGTTTTTTGATCGAAATGTGGTACAAATGATAGCTTACCAATAGGGTTTTACATCGCACTAGGGTTGCCTATCAAAATCTTGCCGCAACCCCCCCTGCCCCCCCCGAAAAGGTCCCTCCTCGCGGTTTTTCGCATTTTATAGGAATATGGTAAGAGATAGGAGAAAGTAGTCAATGGTAAAAATAATCCTTGCTAAATGCTCTACAAAAAATGTTAAATGATTTTTTTCGTAGAACTAGCAGTTTATCCGCAATGGCCGGTCCAAAACCGAAATTCATTTAAAAAACTAAAAAAAATAATTTAAACTAAATTGGTTGAAAATTGATAAGAGCTACAGGAAAATAGTCAAAGAACGAATTAATTACCATAGTCTTAGCTACAAAACGAGCTATAACTTATTTTCATACATCAATTAATTTAGGAGTTATTGCAATAAAACTCAGTGACGAAAATTCTTAAAATTTAGTTTTTCATAAAATAACCAGCGATATAGCGCCGCAGGCCAAATATTTTTTTCCATAAAATGTTAGTGATAATAGGTGGAAGAAAGTTAAAGAAAAAAAATCAAAAAAAAAAAATTTTTTTTTAAAAAATATCCTGTTTTTCGACGGGCCATTACGGGTAAACTACTAGTGCTATGAAAAAAATCACTTATCATTTTTTGTAGAGAATTTAGCAAGGATAATTTTTGTTATTGACTACTTTCTTCTATCTCTTACCATATTCCTACAAAATGCGAAAAACCGCGAAGAGGGACCTTTTCGGGGGGGGCAGGGGGGGTTGCGGCAAGATTTTGATAGGCAACCCTAGTGCGATGTAAAACCCTATTGGTAAGCTATCATTTGTACCACATTTCGATCAAAAAACAGATACGTCATAAATTAAGCAGCGGGCTCTCGGACTAATAGTTTGAATGATGAAATAATAATGAAATAACTTATCAATCTGGTTAAATTACGCAAAAAATATATTTACCTATGGTTAAAATACTATATCATTGATTTTCATTTAACAGACTGAGTAGAGGACTTACCCCCGTTTTCACCAACTTTTACCTAAGAAGGAGACCCCTAAGAAATTTCCATACAAAAATAGAGATAATATTCTATTTATTGACACTCAGGCCTACCAACCACACCCTAATTCCATACAAAATGCAACACGCAACTCACCTACGTTAGGTGCCCAAATATCTCTGCCCAGGCTAGGTGAGTTGCGTGTTGCATTTTGTATGGAATTAGGGTGTGGTTGGTAGGCCTGCGTGTCAATAAATAGAATATTATCTCTGTTTTGTATGGAAATTTCTTAGGGGTCTCCTTCTTAGGTAAAAGTTGGTGAAAACGGGGGTTATTGTTATTCTACGCAAGTACCTCTTTACCTATTCGACTAATACAATGTCAGGCTTTTACAATTGAAAATTTATGAAATCCACAGAACACATTTATCGTAATAATACCCATCGAATTATTTTAGATTTAGCTTAATCTAACCCAATAAAAACTAATTTAACCCATTAATGTCATTGTCTATTGTCCTTTCCCTTTTATATCCTTCCCATGTCACGCTGACTGTGATTCAAGGCTTTGAAGTGTGTGGTAAGTGAGTTAGGGTTAGGTCTCAGGTGGTTAAAAGATCTTTCAATTTAAATACAGTCCACATAGATAATGTCCGCTCGCTTACAGGAAGTGACCAGATACATATGTACCAAATATCTACCGACGGATGCGACGTGTCCAGCAGCTATAAAACACCCGCCTTGGTGTTTTATAGCTGCTGGAACAATATTTTACCTTTTATCCCTCAATTACCGCCACTTCTGTCCTTTTTTTCGAAGATATTAGTCATAATATTCAAATCAATTGTTTATTCAGACATGACACACACACACAGACAGCAACATATATATAGACAAGATAGCAAACACAGTACATTTTTTTTATCATAGCTGCCCTATTTAAGGTGGACACAATTAGTTAGAGCTTTATAAGTCAATATATATTATATTATTCTACATTTAATAACTAATTAAACAAAAAAAAAAGAATAGAGTAGTCTCGATCATCCGGGCTGTATGGCCGTGGTCCAATGGGATGTGTAGAATTTCCCTACATGGGCGACGGCGCGGCCGTGAAAACCACAGTGAAAGCTTCACTACTCACTTAAAAAAAGAATGGTACACAAGTCAAACAGTATTAAATTCATTAGTCATCTCTACTTGTATTATTGATATTTACCTAACCTAAGCATTGCATTGTCAAATCATAAAAAAATCTTTCAAAAAAGAATTACATATACTCGTAAATACAACGCACAAGCAATAAAATATTCACATATAATTGAAAACAAGGAAGTATTCGATTTTATATTTACCTCAGCAATTCACTCGCGAGCGAGTGATCTACATATACACAAGGAAGTAATAAGTATCACATTTAGTACAAAAGATAAAAATCTGTCAAGTCGGATCACATATATGTAAACAATAACATATTACAATAAAAACTTGAGACTAATCAAATCAAACACAGTACCTGAATCGCATTTGGTGGAGATCATGTGGGAATCGAGAATTAGACAGGGGTGTAAAGGGGATGACTTGGATGGAAGGATTCATGAAGGAACAAGGATTAACATCAGTCGTATGACAGTTAAATCAGAAATTAAAATTAAGTAGGAACTATATTGTAAAAGTATTCGCATTGGAAGAGAGTAGTGTCGGGTAACGTGGCTGTCTGAGAATCGCG
This sequence comes from Ceraclea dissimilis, assembly GCA_963576895.1. NCBI lineage: Eukaryota > Metazoa > Arthropoda > Insecta > Trichoptera > Leptoceridae > Ceraclea > Ceraclea dissimilis. Next base: position 8,064,769 of record OY756360.1, read on the forward strand.
AGTGTCTTTCTGTGTGCTCCACAAAATTCACGGAAATCACTGATATATCATGGAAATTATCCGTGCAACTTATTTTTTTTTTTATTTCGTAGAAATCCAAACAAGTGTACTCCATTGTAGATTTCCGTAAGAATAGTAGTAGTCGTTCATACAAATCCAAATAATAGATTCAAAGAGTCACACAATCGAATATCATGATATTTTTGAAGTTTAAATAATAAGGTATAAATGTACAAAATGTACAAATCGAACTTTGTAATACCTTAACCATTATCCTATAACAGATTTTCTGCTGAGGTGCACATGAGAAGCATATCACTCAATACACAATACTTGCATTATTTATTGTATTAAAGTATCGTGGCCTACACAGTACCCACCTACCCTAGTTCCGTGAAGTGAGTAATTTTGTTACTGATAATCACGGTGTACTATAATACGTAACAGGATTAGGGCTGCCACCTCTCCGGGTTTGACCCGGAGTCTACGGGTTCGAATGGTGTTCTCCGGATTCCGGGTTACCATCGTATATCTCCGGGTCAGACTGGGTGGTGAGACGGTGGCCTAACTATCACCGGGCAGACCCCTGACGATCTATATATTATAAAAATCCGTTAAATCTTGTTAAAAATTAAACTGTTTCATAAAAAAATTTGCCTGCGGCGGTACCTTTTTGGTAAAGTTGGTATTATTATTTCTTTTCATAGAAAATTAATCTGTTTACACCACGATGTTACAAAAATTTTCCGCCTGCGGCGTTATCTACGAGTTCCTTCATATTTGTACTACAATAATAAATATGTTTATTGAATAAAAAAAATACAATTTTTATCCAAATCTCCGGGCCTACCCTCTTTGAAAGGTGGCAGCCCTAAACAGGATATTGTTGTCGTGACCCCAGCGTGAAGAAGATTATTTTAATCGAATCACCTACACACCAATTCATCAATTCAATTACTACGTTATAATATTGTGTAATTATTAAGGTTTAAATTGAAAACAGTTTTCATTACGGGTCGCTGACATACAATAATTTTGTATCGGGATCGTATTGAGCTAGGAGTAGGACGCTACAGAAGTGACGGCGTGGTGGTGGTGGTGGTGGGTGAATGTGAATGGGTGATAAACTAAACGTCAAGGGATTATCAGGCATACAATAACAATTCCGATCGCCCCTGAATCAATACAGTGTTCCGTTTCCATTTCCATTCTATGAGTGTGATACAAGTGGCACTAGTGGCAGTTTGACATCGTAAACCAAGCAACCCGTGGGGTTCGTTTGACGTAAAAAATACGTGCTTCGCGTGGTAGTAGGTCGCTTATCCCCGTTACTCAATACACTTCATACGGATACTAAGATACAAAGAAAGAGGCGTGGTGCTTTCATATAAATTGTTAGGGTAGTAACTTTTCTTGACGCTTTTGGAACGGATACAATAGCACTATAAAGTAGGCGAAGCAGCGTTAGCTTTTAATAAGGTATTTCATGAACCAATACGTTTCAGATACCAGTACAAACTACTTAATTAAAATAATTGCCTTCTGTGTAAATATTATTAGTGTAAATATGTGTCCGAGATAGAATCATAGTAACACAATTATAATCGACTTAGTTTGCTGCAAATTATAATGCCTTGATATAAGATAAACAAAACGCATTAACATAATATCCTTAATGCTGGCGCTACATGCTTGCCAAGTTTCCACGACTGTTCACAACCTCCGAGCGTGTGGATGGGCGTTTGCCTTGTCTCGTGAAGGAACGTGAACACTTCGACTGAGTGTTCACGGTACTTCAAAGATCAAAGGAAGCTTGCGGCAAAAAACTTGCGAAGCGTCCACACGTTCGTGCGAACTTAGTAGCGTTTGTGCATTAGCAGGGGAAAGACGGACGTCTCGTATTATTGTTGTAATAGAAATAGCTGCATTTTACCTCGCTGTTATCAGTAAATATGAAGAGAGTTTTCAGGGTAAATTTTATTTAAAAATATAGGTAGTGAAATGTTTAAACAAAAAAGGTGAAACCATTTTCAGCCTAAACAATTCACTACATTTTAAATAAAGTTATTTAAACATTTCTAGCTTAAATACTTCACGGTGTTTTTAAATGTTTTTTTTTTTTTGTTGAAAACATTCGTTATGTTTACTGATTCCAGCAAGGTAGAGTGTGACTCATAAATTTAAAGAATAATTGTTTAAATTTGGTTGTGAATGAAACAAGGTGAACTTTCTCAATGCATTTTCGATTCTCGTAATGTACGAGTAAAACAACACAAAAATATGTTTTTTGGACTTTGAAAGCTCCGTTCCCATTTATTTTAGAGAAAAATTTAATATGCCTTTGTAGGAAATTTTATGTACTTTCATTCTGCTAAAAAGATAACCTACAAAAAGTTGATAGTTGTCAAGTTCATATGCAGAATTCGCCAGAATATGGAAATTTTCGCCATTTTTCCCATTATTAATGCCACGTTCCGTCAAGACATTTTGTTGGCATTCAGTACCCCAAAAAACGTATAGCATGAAAGAAATCCAGACTACCCCACAACTCTCCATCGAGAAACTGCATTGAGTATAATTTGACTGGATTAAAAGTATACAATTAGCCTCATAGTGAAAGAACAAGGAAACTAAAAGAAGTATATATATAAGTATAAGTACCTACATAATGCATTTTCACAATGCATATCACACACGCAGAGAGAAAATAACAGAACAAAAGTAAAAATATATAGGTATATAAAGGTAAGAAGGTATTTTATGATTATTATCGAATTTTAATTATAAAACGAAAAAATAATAAAAATATTAAATACACGCATGAAACTACATAAAAATCATATTACATGAATGAAGTTATAATATTTAAATATTAAACTGGTGCGGTTTCTATGAATTTTTAACATCCACCATCTCTTTCGCCGTATTTTTCGTTTTATTTTTATTTTTACAATAAAGATACGCTATGCTGAAAGTTATAGCCGACACAATCCAGACGTCCGTCATGCTCGCTTATCCATAATATACAAGCGCGGTCGGGAGCGTGTGGATGGTTTTCCAAATTTACCGAGCATCCGTGAATGATTGGTGCTCGTGAACAGACGCTGAGACTCGTCGAACATGTGGCGCCAGCATAAGATTACTTACAAACCTACTTCCTCAGTGAATATTTTGTAAGGTTGTATTCTACCTACTGAAACTATGTCTCCTCCGGGTTCCAGTAAATGCGTGTCAAGGTATAACATCGAGTATACCTACTATCATTACTGGTACTATTGGATAGACATTTCTATTGCCTACTATTTCTATTACTCTATTTGTAAATTATTTCACTGTAGCTGAATCAGTTTAATACACTTCTGCCCAATCCCACCAACTACCACCTAGAAAGGAGAGCCCTAAGAAATTTCCATACAAAAACAGAGATAGGTAATATTCTATTTATTTAGTTATGGAGCGTAAGTACTGCAATAATTCCATATGAAATGGAACATGCAACTCACCTACGTTAGGTGCCCAAATATCTCCGCCCAGAATCTCCTCAGTTAGGTGAGTTGCATGTTGTATTTCATATGGAATTATTGCAGTACTTACGCTCCATAACTAAATAAATATAATATTATCTCTTTTTTTGTGTGGAAATTTCTTAGGGCTCTCCTTCCTACGTTAAAGTTGTTGGGATTGGGCGTTCGTCTTTTTTCTTCATATTATGTTTCTTTGTTGGAATACTGTGAGTACAACTGGTAGTTACCTATATAAGTAATAGAATACATACGTCGTACATTACCACGAACAGTAGTTTATAATTTAGTTAAAGTGTAACATTTGTCATATGATAATAATTATTTTCATTAAGCTCGGGGCATTTATTTCAGTTGCTTTGTATTAAATATCGTATAATAGGTAGTTTGCCTCCCTATCTGCTTCTATATAATTTCTGATGTGTTAAGGAATTTGCTAAAATATTTCACCACACCGAGTTCAATTTCAATTTTTGTTTGTGTTCTACCTAATTGTAGACATGTACAGTGTACACACTGAGTTATCGTAACGATTTATTTGTAGCTCGTTTTTAACATTCTAAGAGTTTCTGTGCTAGTTTTACAGAGCACGAAGCAAAAAAATAATTGTAACGCGGTTTTTATGAGAGCTACGAAAAAACGACGAGCATACGAGACAATAGTCACTAAAAAAATCCACAAAAGGCGAATGGAGCCTTCTTTAGCAACGATTTTTGGCTTACTGACTCAGAAATGATGGCTCTATACACTCCCAAAGTTAGAAGGTGCTACTAAAAAAAACTCCGTCCTCCACAACATAAGTTCGGTTATTTTTGGGTAGCCCCTCGTTTATATAAAGTAAAGTCTGATTTTTGTAAGTGTTTGCATAACTCCCGCATTTTATGATGGATTGCTGCGAAAATTTAGAACAACATTTTCGATAATGTAGGCTGTGTTCTAACGTCGGCGGTTTTTGGAGAAAAAGCTTTTCCTAGAAGATGCCATGATGATGAGGGGATTCAAGGGTCGTGTGGGGTCAAGTGTGATGTCGTATGAAAGGTTCTACCAGTATCATGTAATGGAATACTGTATAGTGTGTATTACACATACATCTACTTGGATATTATACGAATACTCGCATACGACACAAAACTCATACAGAAAATTCCTAAGATAACTGGTAAAATTTGCTAAATTATTTTATATTACTAGCTATGTTAACCGTGCTTCGCAACGGCAAATTTGGGTGGTGAAGTAGATCGACGGTATGACCCGAACTGCGTTCATCTGTTCATTCATTCTGACAACTTTCTAAAATGTTCTACAATGTTCTTCAGTAATATTCTCAATTCGTCTTCTTCCTTAGCGCAGCGCTGTTCTCTCCACTGCTGGACAATTAACCGCTGCATACGACGTTTGAACTAGTACGAGTAGATATTATGGCAAATTACGAGGTTCGCTCAGACTGTTTACTGATAATTTTATTTTAATGTTTACATATATATCTGTATCTTGTTGATCAAAAGTGGAAATATATAAATAAATAAAAGTTCCATAAAGCAAAGTAATATGATGTTAGTTAGGGACTTTTTAATTACTAAAACATTTGTAGGTATATTACCCGTGTTTGTTACCGTTTTATATTGTTACTTGTTTTGTGTGTCTGTGTGTATATGCGTGCGTGCGGGCATGCGTGCGCGCGCGCTTGTGTGTGTGTGTGTGTGTGTGTGTGTGTGTGTGTGTGTGTGTGTGTGTGTGTGTGTATACACTGTACACTCTTCAGCGCAAAGGCTGAAGAGTGGAATTTTATACTAGAACTGTTTTTCACTCCAAACAATACCAAACACGCCCTAGAGAACTGTTTGAATTTCTTCATTCCAATGGCGCCTACCACTCAAATGTATATAATCAAAATTTGTAAAAAATATGACTTCTACTCGTGAAGCACTTTCATGAAGATATTAAACACGGCGGTATGCGGTGACTGTTCCAAGACTTCATGGACATAACCTGCTGGACAAAATCATTTAACGTACCTTCGTGGTTCCAAAGTTATTCCATTTTAAAATGGGGCATTCTTTTTCTCTGACCCTTTACTACTATTTTTCATTCTTTATTATCCGGTATTATAATTAGTATACAGGGTCATCGAAAAAGAATACCCCTATTTTAAAATGGAATAGCTTTGGAACCATTTAAGTTAAATGAATGATTCTTTCACTGCATGATAACCAATGAATATAAATTTTGTTTGATGTATGATACAATGCGTAAGCGCATACGCAGAATGTCTACGCTGTAGATAAAGTCAAACGACGCTTTTCGTCTACCGGCGCCCTCCAATGTAATGGTGATCGTGAACAGTAATGCCCTCATTTTGAAAAGGTATAACTTTGGAACCATTCGAGTTAAATAAGTAATTCTTTCACTGCATGGTAACTAATTAATGTATTTTTTTGTTTAAAGCCCGATAGAGTGGTTAGCGCATGCGCAATAGCTGCTAAGCGGAGAAAGCCAACCGGCGTCAACTATCTACGTCTTCCAGTATTCCAAATCACCGTGCAACGCAAAGCACAGTGTTGAGAATTTTCTCAACGATGCCATCTGCGAGATGCAGACATGAAAAGCCAGTAATACCTAAATGATTTAGGTATCTTCCTCTCAAAGCACAGTGTGTTGGTTTTTTTGCAATTTCGAACTCTTGTTTTTGTAATTTGGTCAAGAAATTTATTTTTCTGGGTTCCTAACACTAGAATTCCGGATACGTTAAAAATTATCTTCTGACGCTCGTAGTCGTCCAGTTGAGTGTTTTTTTTCCACTCTCCTGTTTCTCTATTAGGTACGGTTTCAGCTTAATTTGTTTCTATAAAGAGCCGTTGTACACTGAAAATTGACTCTGACTTGGGTAACCAAATAACGCAAGGCTTGCAGTTGCACGATCACCATTACATTGCGAGGTGGTAGATAAAAAGCGTCTTTTGGGTTTGTCGACTGCGCAGCCATTCTGCGCATGTGCTAACGCATTGTGTCATACGTCAAACAAAATATCCATTCATTAGTTATCATACAGTAAAAGAATCACTTATTTATCGTAAATGGTTCCAAAGTTATTCCATTTTAAAGTACGGGCATTCTTTTTCGATGACCCTGTATTTCTTAGAACCGCATGTGCTTGAATTACGATAATGAGTATTACTACTACCTACTCGTAGTTGAAAATTAAACAGAAAATAAATTAAGGTTTATTTGTACAAATATTTGAACTCATTTAACTTGCTCCCTCTTCTAATGTATGTAATCTGTGTGTATATATAAATAAAAAGTAAAGTCTGATGTTTGAAAGTGTACGCATAATTCCCGCATTTTATGATGGATTGCTGCGAAAATTTAGAATAACATTTGGGATAATATAGGCTGTGTTCTAACGTCACCGGTTTTTGGAGAAAGAGCTTTTCCTAGGAGATGCCGCATGATGATGAGGGGATCCAAGGGTTGTGTGGGGTCGTGTGTGGTTTCGTATGAAAGAGCGTCCGAAAAGAAATTCAGATCTTAAGTCACATTTTGTCCAACTCAAGCCTATAAAGTATGCGGGGTTGGTTTGTTAAATGTGCCGTTGAGAAACTCGGGTAACTCAGCTAGTATAATGTAAAGTATTTCAGTGGATTTGTGGATCCACTAATATATTATTTTAAGGATATTTAAAGGTTATACTACCCACTATATCGTAAGTATATTGTTATACCTAATCGTAGAATAATTAGACATCACTTTTGGCTGTCAACATTCCATACCTAATACACCTATAGTCCGGTCATTATATCAATGCGTTTCTGTACCCCGCTACGCTTCTACTAGCTTCCTTGCGTCTTACCATCGGCGAACCACTTAGCAGAGAATGACAACCAGTTCATATTTACACTTTATTAAAAATTAAAAATGCTTTTCGTTCATAAGTACCTACTTCAAATTTGTAATCCTTTTTTACTAACCCGTTGTACTAATACGCAATTATGTTTTTTTTAAATGTAGGTGTATATGTAATATTATAATTTTAATACCATATAAAAACTCTTATATTATGTGACGGAAGCAACAAGCGAAGAGTGTGTGGCCCTTGGTCATTTCTACCTACTCCGTAAGGCACGCAGTGTGTATGTTTGTAGGTATGCAGGTACCTACATAGATTAAATAATAATATGGAAAATAAAATATTGTAAACAATTCCTTAGGTTGCCAATACCTGTCCATGAAAGAAAGAGACCATCATGTCTGAAAAGCATTCATGTAATGGCTTCAGTATAGGTGAGTATTATTCGACATTGTTTAGTACAATCTAATAATATTATGCCTACATAACCATGGATGAAAACCATATGAGGATAGATTGTCACATGCCTATTGACTTTGGCATAGATAGGCTGTAAAATTCAAATACTTACAGATTTTTAAATATTTTCGTCTTTTCCCTAAAAATCAGACAGCTACAAATAATACGTTTTGTATAATTAACTCCAAAAGAATTAAAAGACATGATAAAAAATAATAAACTGAAAAAATAATTAAAAAGATGGGTTGCGGAATTATGATTGTGGTCGGATAAGAAATTGAAATTATGGTATTGTTATTTAGTTAATAATTTCTATATATGTATAAAGTTTATATAGAGTAAGGGAGTATACTGCCAACAAACTGTTTTGCAGTTCGGCAAATATTGATATAAGCTATTTTTGTAATTTTTATATATTAAGAGTGTACATACCGACATTTCAAAAATTTCTAAAAACGGGAGACATTCTATCTCGACAACCGTTACTAAATATGCTTTGGAACAAAATAGGGTAGATGCATTGAACCTTTATCTAGGGAATAACCGTAAAAGATTTTTTATATCTTGTATAGATTACCCAAAAAAAATTTTTAAAAACACCTCTGATATTTTTTCCGAAAGACGGAAACTCGTTTCCCGAAAGTCGCGGAGTTATTTTTTTTTTGTACTGATAATATGCAATAAAATCTAGGGAATAACCGTAAAAGTTTTTTGATAGACGCAAAATTAACCCCAAAAAATGGGAAAAACGCTAATTTTACCATTTTATCATGCGATTTTGAACCTTAATGCCGTGAGAAAAGACTGTGACGTCATTCTTGGTGCCAAGCCTTTAAGTAAATAAATAAAAAAAGAAAAAACTTAAATTATTTGAAATGTGCAAGTTGTGAGTATAAGTATCTCTATATCCCTGGACTGCAGGCAAAGAAACTAGAACGCCATATTATCGTATACCACATATACTACTAGTCCGAGAGCCCGCTGCTTAATGCATGACGTATCTGTTTTTTGATCGAAATGTGGTACAAATGATAGCTTACCAATAGGGTTTTACATCGCACTAGGGTTGCCTATCAAAATCTTGCCCCCCCCCCCTGCCCCCCCCCGAAAATGTCCCTCTTCGCGGTTTTTCGCATTTTGTAGGAATATGGTAAGAGATAGAAGCAAGTAGTCAATGACAAAAATAATCCTTGCTAAATTCTGTACAAAAAATGGTAAGTCAATTTTTTCATAGGACTAGTAGTTTACCCGTAATGACCGGTCGAAAAACTGTCTCAAAAAAAAAAATTTTTTCTTTAACTTTCTTCCATCCATTATCACTAACATTTTATGGAAAAAAATATTTGGCCTGCGGCGCTATATCGCTGGTTATTTTATGAAAAACTAAATTTTAAGAATTTTCGTCACTGAGTTTTATTGCAATAACTCCTAAATTAATTGATGTATGAAAATAAGTTATAGCTCGTTTTGTATCTAAAACTACGGTAATTAATTCGTTCTTTGACTATTTTCCTGTAGCTCTTATCAATTTTCAACCAATTTAGTTTAAATTCATTTTTTTAGTTTTTTAAATGAATTTCGGTTTTGGACCGGCTATTGCGGGTAAACTGCTAGTTCTACGAAAAAATTGTCTGGACATTTTTTGTAGAGAATTTAGCAAGGATTATTTTTGTCATTGACTACTTTCTCCTATCTCTTACCATATTACTATAAAATGCGAAAAACCGCGAAGTGGGACCTTTTCGGGGGGGGGGCAGGGGGAGTTTCGGCAAGATTTTGATAGGCAACCCTAGTGCGATGTAATACCCTATTGGTAAGCTATCATTTATACCACATTTCGATCAAAAAACAGATACGTCATAAATTAAGCAGCGGGCTCTTGGACTATACACACAAGCTATTGTCATATACGCCTGCATACAAGGTTTCCGGTTTTAAAGATCTGATGCGATTCAGTGTGGAGCCTATTGAACTTCATTTTTAATTATGATTCTGCGCTTCGGTTGGTAAGTTCTGTTATTCACTGGAATGCTTATTATAGGTACACTTACCTACATAATAATAATGTTAGCTCCCTATTATGTTTAAGTAAACAAAATGTTCAATAATAACCACATGCATTACACCCACATGACATTACTATTTGCAAAAAGGAAAATTAGGTATAAGCAGTGGCGTATGAACAATTGAACAATTTTTAAAAAAACGTCATTTTAAAGTATGAAAGTTACTCAAGTTCATCGCTTCACCCATTATTCAAAAAAATTTCGCCTGCGGCGCTATTTTTCTTTGCATTTTCTGCACACAATATTAATACCAACCTAAAACACGACCTTTTTCACTTACATTCACGAATTTAAATGGTATTAAAATGTTTATACTGTACGTCTATTTTCAAATTTTTGTTGCCTCCACCCCCTCAAAGTCAAATATTAGATCGCCCCCCCCCCCCCCACGAAATGAAATCCTATATACGCCACTGGGTTTAAGTATTTGGTTTTGTAAACATAATTCATCCCTCACAAATGATTAAGCCTCGGGCTGTTATGTTTATTATTGTTTCATCATAATTCAACAATTACGTTTACTTTACATCTCAAAGGAATGCTTTAGTAAACATTACTTCTACTGAATTGTAAAAATAACCGCAAGCCATTCAAATGTTACGTACAGCAAATGTTTCAAAAATAAAGAAATAATCCTTACCTATTACAGTATTGTTTGGTTTCAGGCCTTTCTACTGTCAAGTAAATGTAATACCGGTAAGTTAGGTAAATAACATATAACCACACTGAAAAATATACCCACTCGACTCGACGAAAACTACAATGGAATTAAAAACAAGTAAAAGTTGTAATTATGAAATTACATAGATGTTTTAGGAAACATTTAGGAATGTGAGAAAATATCTATGCCTGTAACAGTATATCGAGCAATTGTTTGAGTACAAGGACTACCTATCATTAAAAAGAACCAATTTAATTTATTCCAAGGTATGTAAAGTTATGTTCACTCCATCAAGTAACGAGATACTCCCAATTATATCTTCTTTATATAACACACCACATTGGCATTACTCTCAGAAAAACAAACGAGTGGATAACGAATAAGACTAGAGTTCCGGGTGTTGTACGAATACAAAGCATCGCAGGGCTGCAGTGGGACTATGCAGGTCACGTGGCGAGAGCAACGGATGGCAAATGGAGCAACAAGTTCCTGTTCTGGCGTCCGTGGCTCGGTAAACGCCCTAGAGGCCGACCACAGATGCGATGGACAGACGACCTGAAGTTGACAGCTGGCCTCAAATGGACATCCGAGACAAAATCCAGAGACTCCAGAGAGAGATGAAGGAGAGAAAAAGAAGATAGAACACAAAGGTACTACGAAATTCGTGCTAAAGAAATTGTAGTACTTACCTACTTGTATATACGCATATAATGGTGGCCCAAAATAAGACAGCTAAATTCTTCAACATGTACCTAGTTAGTATGTGGTTATTTATAATGGATATAAACTTCACTGAGAGCGAATTAGACTCAGATGGCTATTCTGCTTTATATACACGAATCCATGGGTGCGACAATATTTTCGTTGGTTACAAAAAAGTAATTTTAAATCTAAAGTTGTTCGCTACCTACGAGTATGAAAATAATATACATAAATAAGTTTTTAGTTGTAAAAACTCGATACAAACCTAATTCTGAAATACCTATATCTATGTATCTTTCTATTTCAGTCGCCCTTGGTCCAGAACCTTGACTTGTATTGTATTGCGGGTAAACTGCTAGTCCTACGAAAAAAATGACTTTTTAACATTTTTTGTAGAGAATTTAGCAAGCATTATTTTTGTCATTGACTACTTTCTCCTATCTCTTACCATATTTCTATAAAATGCGAAAAACCGCAAAGAGGGACCTTTTTGGGGGGGGCAGGGGGGTTGCGGCAAGATTTTGATTGGCAACCTTAGTGCGATGTAATACCCTATTGGTTAGCTATCATTTATACCACATTTGGATCAAAAAACAGATACGTCATAATTTAAGTAGCGGGCTCTTGGACTATCACTAAAACAATAACCGCTCTACGAAACTTATAGGCGATATGTTAACTTTATTATAGTAATCCTATATGAGACCTAATATACGAGGAGATCGTCGTAAAAGTCGCTTGTTACAAAGCCCGTCGTAGATAACCCTTTTTCATTCCTATTCTCCTGGTTTATATACATTATGTATTACCTGTTTTACGTACCTATGTACATATGACTCATTCATTTTACGCGCACCTATTTTAGGAACAAACTTTTTGTAATCATTAAATTTGCAATCAGTTTAAATATGAAAATATTTTAGGTAGATTCCACAAAGGAATCTACCTATTCGTTTCTCCAGTGATGTCGCAGAATAGATTTTTTACCCATTTTCGATAATTATGACCTCTACAACACGAATCTGACCTTGGTTTAAAAGTTTATATATATAAGCATTTTTTTTTCAATTCTTCTAAGCAGAATAAAAACATACCTACCATGAAGATTGTAGACGAATTGAAAACCGATGTTTCACTATATACACAACCTAAAACTTCCTTTTTTTATTCTCGTTCTATTCGTATAGAAATTATTTGATGAAAATATAGTTGAAAAAGTCACTGAACCCATTCCCGAATATTTTAAATCTCATATAAAGTTCCCCTATAATATATAGCAGTGTCGTTAGTATTTGATTATATAGCCTCTGAAATGAATCTACAACACGCCTAATGCCTTTGTCATTGTTTAGACCCTATCTAATGGTTAGATAAGCATACAATTTACTATTAACAAAAACTATTAGAAACTACTAGAGATGAATTAATTAATTTCCTTTTGTTACAAGACCGAGTTAATTTAGTATGAAATATCCTATAAAACATGTTGTAATATCAGATCTTTCTAATATGTAATGCTGCTGTCTTTTCCATGCTTTCCTTTGAATATTTTCACGTAGGTATTTTAATAATTAAATACGAAATATGAAAATTCCTTTTGTGCTGATTAAAATCATTGTATTACTCCATTTAAATTATTCAGAATATTCGCAGACGACTCAATTATTACGGGTGCGGTATAATTCGGTGATAAAAACAGAAATAATATTTTCAAACAGGCATTGAGTAGATTTTAGAAGCTGAGGCTCAAACATCTGCGGCTTTTCTCTAATAGAAAGTTTGCCATTGTATTCTAGAATACGTGTCACGCCAGATGGCGCGCCGCACGGCACGGAGATGTTTTTGATTTGACATTTATAAGCATCATTTGTGGGGAAACACCAAACACCACCTCGTGCTCTTCTCAGGCATACTATATTGTTAGAACTGTTTAGGGGTCGCTATTTGGAATATGATTCTGTGTATTATGAACATAGATTGTACAAAATTCACAATCATACTAGGTATGGTGGCTGTTAGAAATATCCAATATTAGTTTTTAAAAAATAACGAATATGTATAACGTTTTACTTTTTCCGAAGGCAGATTATAGTTTTCAATGTTTCCACTACTGTATATTGTTATTTCTGTTTTTTTTTTCTCCAGCAACCCCTTTCCTCTCCCTCCAGTCTTCTCTTATTATCACCTTCCTCTTATAGTAATATGTAATATTTTATTTATTTATGTATGTACGAGTAGAGAATATTAGTTTCAGGAGAGCTATGAATGTGTCAGGGTAATTAAGTTTAAAGTGCCATAGATAGTGTAGAAGCATTTCACTGAGTCGAAAATTAAAGAAATGTTGAGGTTTTATGAAATCAATACGATAAACTAACACTGAGAGGTGATTATCGTGAACTCGTAGAGCACTCACCCTCAAAGACTTTTGGGAGAAGACTCTGGGACTGAAAAGGAAATATCCACTTGAGCACTAAAAACCAAAATACATTTAAAAAGTTATAATATATTATGTTTTAATATAAAATTAGATATTAATAACTGTTTCACTGACTTTATACTACCAATCCCATATAACCTAACATTCAAACTTCGCGCTCAAGTCGGCACGGGTTAACGTCGTTCGATTGAGATAAAATTTTATTTTTGAGTTAATCTGACCCAAAGGAAAAAAATGGGGGTGAGCCCAAAAATATTTGCAAAAAATTTTTCGCCAAATAAGGGACACCCATTGTACTAGAAGGTACGGTGATTGTGGCATCATCGAACTATGTAGTCTGCAAGTGACATAGCTAGTAGCTACAGATATCTGCACTCTGCAATGTGCATGTCCCGTCACATTCACATATGATTAAAGTCTGCTGCGTGTAGTCGAATAGGATTCTAGTAAGCGAATTTTCTCTTTGAATAAATACACAGGCTGTCCCGTAAGTCAACGTCATCTCCTGGAGGGGCGATAGGCCAACTCCCAACTGATCAGTTGTCGAAATCACATTTTTTAATTCGCGAAATTCGATACTTTAATTCAGTTTTGCACAAAATTCTGTATTCTAAGATTATTTTTTTTATTTCGGATCCTGAGCAATCCTGCTATTTGATTGTAGTCCAAAATGTGGATGCTATTATACATTTATAACGCTTATTTTGACTTTTGTGTTTGTTTTATTATATAATCGACTCTACTACACTATAAAATTATATAATAACTAGCTGCCCAACGTGCTTTGCTACGCATCTAAATTCAAAAAAAAAAATAAAAAAATAATAATAATAATAATAAAAAAAAATAAAAAAAGTGTGACTAAAGATCTGAATTTCTTTTTGTATGACCTTTCATCCGATACCAAACACGGTGGTATTCTATTACTGGATCCTCTTGATCCCTGGCGTCTCCCGATGGCTTGAGCTGGACAAAATATGACTTAGGATATGATACCTCACACTACCCTTGGATTCCCTCACCAACGTCGTATCTCTAATTAAATAAACGTGGCAACTATACCCACCACCGTGTAGTCGATTACTCATAGGCTCCCAGAACAGGTCCGGAAGTTCAGCACACTGAATCGTCCGTTTGCAAAAAAGCTCCGACCAAAACCTCTCTCTGAATTCAGTGTTACCTAAATTATAAATTCAGAAAAACGTTTTTTAAAAAAATTTGGATAATCGGAATAATTCGAATATTTTTTCGGCGATGACCTTTTTTTTAGTAGCTGATCTTCCCCTAGGGCAAAAAATTTCGAATATCCGAAGAATGATTTGTAATCGAATGATTATTCGATTATTGTCCCAATCGATTATCATTCATTCGAATATCCAATTCATTCGATTATTCCCATCACTAACGTAGTCGATAAAACAGAAAATCATAATACCAACATGGCGTGTATTCTTAATGTTGCCATATTAATAATAGTCTTTTAATAAAATTATAAATATTATTTAATGGAAGCAGTTACATTTTTTTGATTTGTATCATAAATATTAGTTTTCGCGACACAGAAAACTTATCAACCAATCATTGAATCACTTTTGCAGTCCCTATAATAATAATTTGTAAGAAAAAAAAACCTATAATGAGTTTTATTATTGTCTTTGACCGTTTTACATCTATGGTTTAGTAATCTGCGAATTTTCGTTTGACAATTGACGTTACTTTTTAGTTTTTGAGGATGTTAGATTTTATGATTTCTTCGCGGACGTATTTATTGGTTCAATTCGAGTGATTACAAATAATAATCATATTTGTACAATATATAAATAACAATAATTGTGTGTTTACTCTTTCCAGATCAGAAATTGTATTTTTCAATGATAGTATCCTGTCATCTAAACCTCTTATTGAGCGCAATAATGTACATACATATATTTATTATAAGCGACACAACACTCGATTGTGTGTGAGATATGTGATATGAATTGAATCTGTATATTGTGGAAATGAAAATACTTTTGTTATTAAATAAAAATGATTTGTTTTATTTATAATCCATTTCCTTTGCAGTTAATTTTCTGAAAAGGACGCATGTTATGTGATGTCATCATACAATTTTATTCTATTTAATCGGGAGGGCTCGTGTATTATAATGATTACACGTAAGGTAAAGTAATTCTATTCAAGAGTAGGTATATATATTTGCATATACGCACAAAGAATTTCGTATACTTTTAATGTATCTGACTGCATGTATTCATAATGCAAAAATTCCCACTGCATTTGAGTTAAGTATCTATCGAATTAAACATGCCTACTTTTGTCAATATGCTTGTCTTTGAAAATGTATTTCATCTAGTTAATACTGTTATTAATGTAGACACATGTGAGGTAAAGTAATTTTATAAAAAGTATATCATTATGTACACAATGAATGTCATATACGAAATTGGTGCTGAAATGTAAAATGACTATCATGGCGGATTTTGTTGAAAAACATGCAGTCAGAATATCACTCATATATCTTCGATCATAACAGTTGTTTAAACTCTGTTTCGCCCAAAATAAACGATAAAGTTCAACAAATCTGCAGCATATCTTAATTAATGGCTGTTAGTTTAAAAATTAGTTCAATTTTGCGTTGAAAAAAACGACATTTTTATTTCATTTTGACATTTACTTACTTTACTTTTCTGTGGCGCGGTGATTGGTGATTTCTATGACAGTGAACCAATAATTATATTCTTTGTCTGTGGTGTTAGCATCATTAAAAACAGAAGCAAATGTATACTATTTTACAATAGTTCCAAAAATCGCCACCGAATAAGATGTTTTGTAAGCACTCATAATAACTCCGCGAGAGAGAAAGGGACAAACATGAGTAATAGGGATGGCGATACATCGTACAGTCTCCCTACATCACAGAATTTCTTTTGAAAAGGATGCCATTTAAAGCCTTTTTCTGAAGTTGTCGATTAATATATTGGAAATATTTATAGCCTATGTCACCCGCGAATTTTTAAGCTTTCTAAAGAGGTATAACATTGTTTAATCAGAGTTACGGTTTGGATGCCTATTCGTTGCAAAGAAAAACAAATGACTATCCTCTTTATATTAGTGTAGATAGATATACTTAACTCACCGGGTTAATCCCACATAAATATTTTAGTTCGTTTGTTTATATCACCACTTCCCATTTAATATCATTTCTCTCATGGGTTTCCATGGATACAATTTTTTTCCATAGAATTACTACTAATCCAACGTACAACATATTTGAAACAGAGAGTACTTTGTGTCCAATTTCCACAATTTCCAGTTAATTCATTCCGGGGTAATCTTTTATATGAAATGGTTTTGTGCATTCATTTATTGAGTGCATTTAGAAAACATTCTCAAAATACACTTAGGATATAAAAAGTTTAATAATTTGTAGTCTTGAATGAGATATTTCTTTAGAAAAAACATCAAAATTCAAGGTTTTTCAAGAAAATCTCCACCATTAGTTGTGTTAGTCCAAATGTCACTTTTTAAAATGATAAGTTGTTTTTAAACTAATGAGAGGTGGTATTATCATTATTTGCAATGTAAAAGGTAAAATAGGCTTTTATTTACGTTTTGTAAATGAAATTTTGCCATTTGCCAAATTAAAATTTACGACAAGAGCAAAATATTCATATTGTCTTTTTGTCATACCAATATTTCATATATTTTCTCTGTTGCACAGATGTCATATTCTCTAGATGGGTGCAGTATTTTTTCTCTATCTGACATAGATTATATTGCTTCCGAATATTTGTTAATCGATGTTCTACAATTATTAAAATGCAAAGTTGCTACACCACAAAAAATTGCCATACCACAAAAAATAAATATATTGTAAGTAGGTAGGTACCTGCTGTAAATATTTTAGTTCGTCCCAATGTTTCTAACATTTTCACCATATCCTTTATAGACTCTAAACCGTTCATCCGATTGAGATGAAACTTTGGGAAATTGTTGTGCTTGCCCCAAGGAGTGTTCTAATGGGGGTAGGGGATACAAGGAGGGGGGCACAAAGGGGGGGGCAAGAAAAAAAACTTTTTTTTTAAATATATATAACTTTTAGTGTCGAAAAGATGAATGGTAACACTACCGACATCCGGAGGAATAAGGAGGGGGGGGGGGGATTGGGGGGCTGGGGGGGTCGGGATGAAAAAAGTGATATAAGTGTCGAATCCATAGTTTTCCACCTCAATAAGGTGAATAATCACCTTCCCGACATCCGCAGGAATAAGGGGAGGGAGTTAGGGGGGCTAGGGAGGGGTCGGAATGAAAAAGTGATATTGGTGTCGAATCCATAGTTTTCCACCTCAATAAGATGAATAGTCACCCTCCCGACATCCACAGGAATAAGGGGAGGGAGTTAGGGGGGGGCAAGGGGGGTCGGAATGAAAAAAGTGATATTAGTGTCGAATCCATAGTTTTCCACCTCAATAAGGTGAATAGTCACCTTCCCGACATCCGCAGGAATAAGGGGAGGGAGTTAGGGGGGCTAGGGAGGGGTCGGAATGAAAAAGTGATGTTGGTGTCGAATCCATAGTTTTCCACCTCAATAAGATGAATAGTCACCCTCCCGACATCCACAGGAATAAGGGGAGGGAGTTAGGGGGGGGCAAGGGGGGTCGGAATGAAAAAAGTGATATTAGTGTCGAATCCATAGTTTTCCGCCTCAATAAGATGAATAGTCACCCTCCCGACATCCGCAGGAATAAGGGGAGGGAGTTAGGGGGCTGGGGGGGGGGTCAAATTGAAAAAAAATAAATTATGCAGATCCCCCAAAACTGTTGTGAGTTTCTATTGGCTCTGCAGTACTTTAACTAAACATGATGGTACCACTGATTTTGGGTTCCATTGCCGACCTACTTCACCATCCATACACAAATTTTGCCGTTGCGAAGCACGGGTAATACAGCTAGTTATAAAATAAAATTGCTCATCTCTAATAATAAACGAAAGTGCCTGACTGAATGAATGACTGAATGACTGACTGAATGACTGACTGACATACTCACTCATCAACGCAGAGCCGAATTGGCTAATCCTAGAGAAGTGAAATTTTGAAGGCAGATAGGTTTTAATACAAAAGCTTCCACTAAGAAGCGATTTTTGGAAATTCCGCCCCTAAGGGGGTGAAAAATAGGGTTGAAAGTTTTTCAGAGTATGCGAATATCTCGGAAACCAGACATTGTACGAAGTTGAAATTTGGCACATAGATTCTACTATTTAAATTAGTAATAGGCTGTTTCGCCGTTTTTTTTAATTTTTATTTAAAGGGATGAAAAAGGACATAAAGAAAAAGGGTGATTTTTAAATGCCTCTTAATACGGTAAAAAATAATTTTATAGGAATTTCCAAAAAATGGATTCCTAAGAAAGGGTCAAAATATGATATTCTGTCCAGAAAAAGAGTCAATCCTTAAGGGTTAGGGCGTGGGATTAAATTTGCTTTGATAGTAACGTATCTCGGTAAACACTGAAGCTACAAAGCTGTAGTTAAACAGTTGCATACTTCTTTTAAAATGAAAAAAATTCGTCTTACATTGTTTAATCAAAAATTGAGGATAAGGGCATGAAAAGGGTACTTTTATAGTTGTTAGTTGATATAAGTACTCTCCTGTATACGTGAATATATACACGTTTTTATAGGTGGTGAAATAAGTGTATTGTTATGCGCTCAGTGAAGCATGGACTAAATAGCATGGTAAAAAAATATTTGCAATTTCGTTAATTGTATTTTTTTCATAAGCCGTACTAACTGTATTGCCCAGCATTGCCCGTCTAGCCAAGTTCTACTTGTGAAGCTCTTTTATGAGACACCAAACAATGTGGTATGTGGTGACTGGATTCTCTCGATCACTCTGTGTCTCCCGATGGTCTGAGGACGCATAAAAATGACTTTCTGAAGATTTGAATTTCTTTTCTAACGCCCTTTCATACCATACCACACATGCTCCACACAACCCTTGAATCCCCTCATCAAAAAAATTTCACAGAAGGTTCTCAATTTCCAGAAGTTTCTACCACACAGTATTGGTTTCCATATAGCAAGGCATTTGCGAATATTTAACGCAAATATTAAGTAGTAGTTGTTATTTTGCTGGACTGACTATACTATATTTTACCGTACTACACACGTCTATACTTATGTACACAGGTGGGCACACAGTCATCAGTTTGTTTTTACATACATAATATATTGCATAGTGTGTTTTATCGATTGTGAAATACATATTATTAACCCCGCCCGTTGGAACACCAACGGCGCGAAATTTAAATTGCAAAATATAAACTTTTAAGTAAAATAATATTCGTAATTTTGTTAATTTGTTAATTTCAGAAAAAAATGTAGGTATATAAATTTTGATGATACGTATTAATTAATTCAGACAATTTAGATGACAGATTGTGATGATTCCCAATCCCACATAAATATTTTAGTTCGTAATATGTTTGTTCGAGAATTTATTCGTATTTTTCTCACTCCCCGTTCCACATCATTTGTCTCATGGGTTTCCATGGATACAAAAGTTTTCCATAGAATTACTACTAATCCAGCATACAACATATTTGAAACAGAGAATACGTCAGGTCCAATTTTCACAATTTCCAGTGAATTCATTCCGGGGTAATCTTTTATATGAAATAGTTTTGTGCGTTCATTAATTGAGTGGATTTAGTAAACATTTCCAAGATACACATAGGATATAAAAAAATTAATAATATGTAGTCTTGGATAAGATATTTCATTACACAAAACATCAAAATTCAAGGTTTTTCAAGAAAATTTCCACCATGTCGTGTCGCTTTTGAGATGTCAGTTTTTAAAATTATAAGTTATTTTTAAATTTATTGAAAGGTATTGTAAGGTTAAATTCATTGTGAAATGTGAAGTTGGTTTGTATTTAGATTTTGCCATTGAAATAAAACCATTCGTCAAATTAAAAAGTGAGACGATACTGAAATACCTATAACATAATGCGTTCTGTAATAACAAAATTTCATATTTTTTATAACCACAGATATCAAATTCTAATGAGGGACATAAGCTTTTTTCTCTAAATATGAAGAATTATGTCTCATCTATAAATTTAACACTCAATCTATATTCAACGATGATACCAACTTGACATATTAAAAATTTGAAAATATTATTCATGGTAGGTACTAGGTAGGTACTTAAATTTCTATTGGATGAAGCAAAGTAGGTAGGTACATACCTAATTAGACACTGAATCCCACATAAATATTTTAGTTCGTACCTACTCGTATGTTTCTAACATTTTTCACTATATCCGTTATGAAGAATTATGTCCCTACAACTGATGCAGGTATATTTATAAACGAAAATAGTCAACAATAATAGGTAATTGGAATATCAAATGTTTCCCAAAATCAGATAAATATAAGCAAGTTATTGAAAACAGAGTAATATTCTAATTTCAAACTTGACATACCTATTATACCTACCTAATTACATTTCGTTTCATCCGTCTTGTCACACTTTTTGTATAGAATTACTATGTAGCCAGTGGCCAAGTTATATGAAACAAGGAGTACACAGAAAACAGGTATTATTTATATGGTAGGTAGGTACCTAAATTTTTATTCAGTGATACAAGGTAGGTACTTTCCTAATTAAACGCTAATTATATAGCAATAAATAATTTATTATTCTATACAATACCTTTAAAAAACACAGGTGAATCTCTGAAATAATATCATATTTTGCATTATTCTGGATAATGAAGCACACTTTTTACTCAAGATTATTATCAAACAACACTAAGTAATCGGTTCATTAGGAATTACTTATAATTTAAACAACAATAATATTAAGACAATATAACGACATTCCAACAAAATTTGACGTTTGCAACGTAGAATTGGGTAGACAAAAAACTAACAGGTACTAAATATTTGTTAACCGAAAGCGTTATTTGTAACAGGTATTTGATATAACAGTAAGGAGTATTTATTAAATATCTGTTTAAAAAAAAGCTAATGAACTTGGATTTAATCGAATTTACCTATATTTGTTTAGTAAAAAGGTATAACTATACGAGTATTAATACTTTTTTAAATTATTTATTAGGTTAGTAAATAACAGGCAAGGCTTGCAGCTACTGCGAAATAACAGTTTTGGCAGTAACAGTTTAAATTAGCTAACGCCCAACACTAATAAATGTCAACGAGAATTTTTTTTCAAAATCGCTTTGACAGTGATGAAAATTGTCTTTAGCCAGCAGCGATGAGTGTCACACACGTAGGTTTATTATTATTCAAGGTGTTATATTATGAAACTAAAATACCTACTATGAAAAATATTAATCTTTAAGAATTATACCTAATAAAGACTACCAAATTACGTTCGATTTTAGCGGTTCGATTATGGTGTAAACTTAATATGAATATGGCAACACTGATTCCTTTTGTCAGTTGCGTCTGTCAACTTCAAACAAATTACGATGTTTTGTTTAGTTTGGCGTTTACATGTAATGTGTTATTATAGGTAGGTAATAATTCTAACACAATTTGGTGTGGAGAATAATGAATGTGCTTACATGAAATGAGTTTATATAGTATTATAATAAGACATGGAGTGTTGAGTAGCAAAATCTGTGTTCAGACATAACCTCAAAAAAATTTTATGGTAATTTTTTTTTAAATACTCATGTTTAAATACATTGTTATAATTAATACTACTTCTCTTTAGGAAATACAAGGAAGTTACAAGACTTCGTCACTCGGAGCCATTTTGTGGTGTGTTTTTAACTATCTGATACCATTAGTGTAGGCAGTACAATGGTCTTTTTGGGTGTGTGGAATATGACATCCAGAAGTCAACTGCAAGTTTTTAATCTCAGTGTGAGGATACACTTAAAGGTTCATTAAGGTTGAACATTCATGATTATTTAAAATTCCAGGTACGAATCATGAAATTGTAATCTGGCACTGTGAAAATCATGGAGTTCTGGATAATTTGAATGTTCGGATCACAGAATTTGTAGGGAAATTCAAGGTGCGTACAATGTTTCAATATGCATTTACCTACTACATATTTCTCTATGACTGTGTTTATCTTACTTAGTAATTGTTGAAGGTTTTCACTGTGATTACTCGATATCGTAGCGTTTTAGAGATGCACCCTATGTAACTTAACTTGATTGACGTTTCGACACTCCTACTGGTCTCACGTTAACTAGGTAATTTATTTAAAATAGATCAGATTAATTCCTGTTTTAGTAACTCGGAAAGCTGTGGAGGGGTATTCCTATGGTGCCAAACCGTTGGACGAGCCGATGTACTGAATTGAAATTTATTATTTGGAAATATAAAAAAAATTGATGGACGTCAATGGCGATAGACGAGGCATTCATAGATTGTCAAAGATCCATGAAATGAAAGTTGTTTGGTAGGCTGATGCCAATAATTCTGTAATGATGTTTAATATTATAAGTAATCCTTAAATCACATACAAAATAAGCATGTTTGGTATACCTAAACGTCCTATTATTATATTCGTTCAACAGATGGCTAATAAATAAATATAATAATAATAATAATTTGGATAATTTATATCCCGCCGTTTTGTGGGTATTCCCACCTCAAGGGCGCTCTGTGTTCCTCCCTACGTTGTTGGGAAGGATTTCTTAAACAAAAATGTTTTTAGTTGACTGGAATGGAATATAAATATATACCTTAACTACATCTTTGCATTACATTACTTTTTAAGAACATAAATACTACCTACATTAAAACCTTTAATAATTTGATATTTATTTTTTTAATAATTTCATGTAGACAAATTAGTAGTACCTACCTATTAAAACATTTTGATTATCTTTGTATGTATTAAGTGTTTATAGGAAAATAAACACATCAATAATTTACTTTATTTTATGAATCTTATCTTTCCATACATAATGTTTTGTTAAGTAATATACACAACTGCTTTTTGGAAATACTTGGCTCTGAGTTGTACAACACACTTTTATCCATGAACGTCAAAAAGTACTACTACAGGATGAGAAAAGTGGGTTTGTATGTCATAATTTTATAGTAATTTACCCTCATGAAATCTTTTTCAAGAACATGCAGTACTCATTGCAATTGACATATATATTTCATTACACTTCACCGTTTCTTATATTGAACTATTCCAAACACAAGAGTTTGCCGTTGCGAAGCACGGGAAATGTACGCCTAATGCTTATATTACCTATACTTCCATAAGGATGAACTCAAAGGTTGCATACAAGGGGAATGAAACATATCAGATAAAGGTTCTCTATCCAAGCCCATGATGTTAGAAGTTAAAGTAGTTGGGCAGTCTGAATGCATGCAGGCTCATGATTGGTATGTGTGAAAGTCACCAAGGGAGGCAAGTATTATGATGAGAGCAGCTATAACTCATTACTTTATGATGTGATAGATGGATGAATGTGTTTCGGGTCCCATTGCTGAACTACTCCTTCATCCAAACCCAACATTTGACCGTAGCGAAGCACGGGTTCTTACGCTAGTAATAAATATTTTAGTTCGTACCTATGGTATATACCTAACATTTTTCACCTTCTCCTTTATAGACACCTAAACCGTTCATCCGATTGAGATGAAACTTTGGAAAATTATTGTGCTTGCCCCAGGGAATGTTCTTATTGTGGTAGGGGGTACGAGGAGGGGGACACTAAGGGGGCACGAAGGGGGGGGGGATCCACACAATTTTTCCGTAGCGAAGCACGGGTAATACAGCTAGTTTAGTATAGTTTTTAAAATTCCGTCTCAAATTTCTACAGCATGGCTACAGAAAGAGTGTCTAGGCGGCAGTGGAACAGCTCATATACGTTTAAAGCATAACCGTGGGTGAACTAGAGCTGCTTTGGTATCTCATGAAAGTGCTTCACGAGTAGAACTCGTGTCTTTTTAGAAATTTTGATTCTGTCTATTAGAGGCGCCATTGGAATGAGGGAATCCAAGCACCCCGGATGTCGTGTTTAGTATAGTTTATAAGACTACGAAAAACACTTCTAGGATGTGAATCATAAAACCTTGCTTAGAAAAAAAATAGGTACTATTGCTTTTTCACATTTTTGGAGAAACCTATACAATGCATGAAGGCTCTGTTACGGTCACTCACTAGAGGAAGGTTTAGAGTATTTACCCTTTTTTACAGTAGTCATTAATGACTTTTGAGGATATTCTTATTTCCTACCAAGCTTTCCATTAATTGGAGTTGACTTAATGGACATTCTGTATCGATACTCGTATGTATATTTTATGCATTCAAAGAATATTGTTTCTGTTTCCATCCATACAGATTAGGGATATTAACAGACACGAGATTTTACTACATGTCGAAATGAAATGTCTGTACGCTAATGCACGGATACATTCATTACTGACTCACTGCAACTATATAAATACAATTATTCCACTGTCGTTAATTCACTCATCTGATCAAACGTGATTGGTGTTATATGAAATCAAGGTGATATTCTATGCCAGGAATGGGGAAACGACGGCTTGCGGGCCTAATGCGGCCCGCGAATAGTTAATGCATATTATCAGTACAAAAAAAAATTACTCCGCGACTTTCGGGAAACGAGTTTTCGTCTTTCGGAAAAAAGATCAGGTGTTTTTAATTTATTTTTTTGAGATATCTGTACAATATATAAAAAATCTTTTACGGTTATTCCCTAGATAAATGTTCAATGCATATATCCTATTTTGTTCCGAAGAATGTTTAGTAACGGTTGTCGAGCCCATCCCTGCTCTATGCCATTTGGTACTCATTCAAATGCATTTATGGATAATCTCTAACGGGCTGCAGCTAGTATTTGAAGAGTATTCGTTAGTACCTACTTAGATACGTATCGGAACATGGTATAGGCTACCTCCATATGTGATGAACTGGAGACTTTTCAGTTTGTACTGAATTCAATATTTCGTTCGAAAAAACTCGTACAGTGAAGGGCGTAGGCTATTTTAGTTGAATATTCTCCACTCAATATTTGGAAGAACTCCAAGAAAAATGTTATTAAATCTCGACCAGTTGTAATATTGCGCTTCTGCACGGAATCTTTCTTTAAAATAATAATAATTGTCAACTTTATTGCACATTATAGGTATACCTACAGTATACACTATGCACTACGAATGTACATATTATACACAATACACACTACACAGTCAGTGTGCACTTCTTGAAATGAGAAATGCAGTATGAAACTATGTAAGTATAATACAAAAGCGTATACAAAAGTGCAGTATTGAGTCTAAATCTGGAGGCAAAGGAATTGGAACTGAAGAACATAAGAAGGGACTTTGAAAGAAAAAATGAAGAACGAGAGAAAAAACTGAAGGAAATTGAGTCAATTAATGAGATTATGAAGGAAAGGATTAACATAATGGAAAAAACCAATCTGACCCTGAGGACCGCGTATGACGACATCTATGAAAAGATGGAGGATTGTCGATGGGAAGTGGGCAGCCCTGGAATTCACACTAGCAGCCGTTCTGTGAAGCACTTTGAGAAGGAGGTTGATGGTCCGGTGCGGGAGAGGTCTAGAGCGAGACTGGCAGTCCTCGGTGATGGGAGTGCAAAGGGCCGCAAACCAAATCTCTTCATAATAGGGGATGAATTCGCGAAAGGTCTAGGTCAAAAATTACACAATGAAGTTTGGTACAATGTACAATGCTCATCAAAGCCTGACGCAAAGATTTCCCATCTCAAATCTGATATTAACAATGCTATAGACAAGGCGACAGGCTCTGATGCGATGGTACTTATCTGTGGGAATAGCGAAAATTTAAATTTTGACAAATACTACCTAAGGAGTATGCGGGAAATAATGGAAAAAACAGAAAGGCAGGGAATAACACTATACATAACAACCGTATTTTATCGCAAGACATATCATAATAACAATGTTAAGACCAATACAAAAATTTATCAAACAAACTGCCAGTTGTACAACTTATCAAACTTATTTACTAGGGTGGAAATTATCGAGGTTAACGGAAGTAATGGAAAGTCCTTTCTAGCAGGGAACATCATCTATAAGTTAAAATGCCCTGGACGAATCCAAAAATCAATTATAACTATTAAAATTGACAACGACGACAATGCAGACTCTCGGAAAATTGACAGATCACATGATGCCGGGGAAGGATCTAGCATTCAATATAATAGTGCTTTTTTAGGCAGAGACCAGAACCTCTACGGAGTTGCATGTTGCAGCGGGGAGGGAGTATAATCTCTATAGGGCACCAAAATACGCAGGGAATAGGTAACAAGCAACATCAACTATATACTTACCCTTTAATTAATAATATGGATGTTCTGTGTTTTACAGAGACTTGGTTACATGACGGCCAAATCTCAAACTTTAGAATCCCTAATTTCAGTTTAGGCAGCTCTTTTTGCAGGGAGGGAGCCAAAAATGGGGGTACAATGATTCTAGTTAAAAATGATTATAAGTACAAAAACAGATGTGACATTGTTAAATTATCGATGGAGTTTCATTGTGAACTGAGTTGTGTTGAATTAAGTAATGTTATTATCATAGCGGTTTACATACACTCAAGTAGTTCTATTAAAATTGCTATAAATATTATCGAAAAGGCTCTAAATAAAGTGACTAACAAGTGCAACAAATATGTGGTGATCTGCGGAGATTTC
Source organism: Ceraclea dissimilis (assembly GCA_963576895.1). Taxonomy (NCBI): domain Eukaryota; kingdom Metazoa; phylum Arthropoda; class Insecta; order Trichoptera; family Leptoceridae; genus Ceraclea; species Ceraclea dissimilis. The sequence continues at coordinate 8,092,178 of OY756360.1, forward strand.
AATGTAGACTTCAATGTTAACTCGTATGATAAAAATTTAATTATAGACTTGTTTGCTAGTTTCCTATTGAAGAGATGTATTTACCAGTGCACCCGAGTAACCAGTACCTCGGCCACGTGCATTGATAACATCTTCACAGATTTAGAGCCTCAGGACAGTTGTTTGGCTAATTTTGTCAAGTCTGATCACTATGGCCAGTTGATAAATGTAAATATGAAGAATTTAATTAAGTCAAAAAATGAACAATGTACATATGTGAATAAAAGATGTTTTAATCCTCAGCAGTTGGATGAGTTTGTTCAATCTACGTCTAATATTTTTGATGATCTGCTAAGTACAGAGGATGTTAATGACCCCAATCTGTTATTTGAGAAACTGTTTAGTGATATATTGTTGTATTTGGATAAATGTATGCCGGTCAAAAAGTTGAAATTGAAAAAGAATAAAGCGTTTGATAGCTGGGCAACTCCCGGGATTAGGATTTCCAGAAAAAGGTTATTTGAACTGTATGAAATTCGTAAACAGGACAACTCGGGGGAAGTAAAGAATATTGTACGCAGATACAGTGCGGTGTTTAAGGCGGTCTGTATTGAAGCCAAAAAAATGTCTTTGGATAAGAGAATTGGATCATCAAATAACCCAATAAAAACTGCTTGGGATATAATTAAAGAAGAGACGGGCAGAAATCATAACCGCCAGGAAAATATTGAAATAAAAATGAATAATGAAATATTAAGTAATGTAGAACTAGCCAGCCATTTTAACAATTATTTTATGAATATTTCTTCCTCTCTAACTAAAAATCTCTCGTCGTCCGTTGAAAATTCTATAAAACATCTAAATCCCCTCAGTACAGTAAAATCAGCCTTTAAATTTAAAAATGTGACAGCAGACGAAATCAAAAAAATTTGCCAACAACTGAAAAATAAGAAATCTGACGATTTATGGCATGTATCTCCTAACTTGTTAAAATTAATTATTGATAAACTTTCTCCCTCCCTAGCAGTTGTATTTAATAAATGCCTTATGCATGGAATTTTTCCTGATAAGCTAAAATTGGCTAGAGTCATACCGATCTTTAAAAAGGGAGATACAAACGATTTTGGTAACTACAGACCGATTTCAATACTGCCTGTAATTAGTAAACTATTTGAAAAGGTTGTCGCCGAGCAGCTCACCTGTTATCTAGACAATAACAACATAATTCATCCACAACAGTTTGGCTTTCAAAGGGGAAAGAACACATCAATGGGTATAGCCTCAATTACCAAAGTCATTCTAGAATCTTTTGACCAAAAATGTGATTCATTTGGTATCTTCTGCGACCTTTCCAAAGCTTTTGACTGTGTAGATCACGAAATACTCCTTAGAAAACTTGAATACTATGGCATAAAGAACACAGAAAATGATTTTTTAAGGTCGTACCTAGAGAACAGAAAGCAGATTGTGGATGTGAACAATGTAAGATCTAACATATCAACAATACATTGTGGTGTCCCTCAAGGCTCAATTCTGGGACCATTGCTGTTTCTTGTCTACATAAATGATTTAGCAGAATGTATACCGAAATGTAGTAATATTGTAATGTTTGCTGATGATACATCTATTCTGATTAAAGATGATAAAAATAAAGTTCTCACAAAAAATAGTGCTATAAAAACTCTAAATGATGTGGAGGGGTGGTTCGGCGACAACAACTTAGTTTTAAATGTGACAAAAACAAATGCTGTTCACTTCTCTCTGAGATATTCTGCAGAGCCCGATCCGGTGGTTGCTGCTCTCGGTGAGAGAGGCCTTGAGCTGGTGGATAATTGCAGGTTCCTGGGTGTTACGATTGACAGGCGGCTTCAGTGGTCACCACACATCGAGGGGTTGTGTAAAAGGCTTAACTCTGCCATATATGCCATCAGGAAAATAAAAGAATGTTGTGGACTCGACGCCGCGAAGAAAATATATTTTGCTTATTTTCATAGTATTATGACATATGGAGTGATGTTTTGGGAGACCGGTGCGGACTCCAAGAGAGTCTTTATTCTCCAGAAAAGAGCTGTGAGATCTTTGCTTGGTATGCGGCCAAGGGAGACGTGCCGTGGTGTTTTCAGGGAGCTGGGCATACTCACATTATCCTGTACTGTCATCTATGAATACTTGAACTATGCGAGGCTCAACATGGCTAACACCCCGCTTAATGGGGAATGCCATAATTATTTTACACGCTCCAGGAATGATATTAGACCTATAGCCCATAGACTCACAAAAACATCAAAGAGCTTCATATGCATGAGTGTTCGGCTGTTTAATGCATTGCCTGTTGATCTTAAGCACCTAGAGCCTGTCGCGTTCCGGAGAGAGGTGAAAAAGTATCTTGTGGCAAATGAATTTTATAATATTGACGAAATGCTATCCGGCACCGGTTAGCATGGAATCATTATTAAGCATGACGAAGGACAAGCAGAGCTCTTTACACTCTCTTGCCACGGATTCTACTTTATTAATATGAACACTTGTAAATTTATCTGGTATTGAAATTGATTGTGGGTCTGTACTGCAATGTCACATCTGTACCTTAACATAATTATTATCTCTTTATTAATTTTATTTGTATGTGCTTTTGTGGAATATGTACCTAGTTTTACGACCATGACGAAGTGCCAATAGAGCCTTTTACACTCTATTGGCATTGAATTTCCCTGTATATATATTGTCAACATGTAACCTTGACGAGTCCAAGTGCCTGCAAATGGCCTAGGGATGATTCAAAACAATAAACAATAAACAATAAACAATATCATCTGAGTTAACTGTTACATAGGTACTCATACATCTTCTTCGCATTCTATCCTTGGTTGAGTCGGGGGCTCAAAGCATCTGTGTATCTTCGCCAGAGGCCTCTGTCACCTTCAGTGTCCCTACTTTTTGATGTTTTGAGCATCTTAACTCAGTGCCATTATTAGTTCAAATTCATTTATTTGTTCTAGCTTGTAACAAGCAAATTGAGAACTTCCACCGAACTGTTAGATAACCTCTTTAAAACACACCTCCGAGTATATTCGTGTTGAAAAAACTCGCGTTTAAAAGTAAATACATTCAATTATAATAAGTATTTGGAAAGAATGAATTGAATTTATTTCACTTTAATTTGCTCTACTAATTCAAGTTTCTTGGAGTTAAATATCTACTGAAGACCTCTTGTAACACAACCTTCTTGAAAAACATAATACTTTCCTTCGTAGGTATTACGTAATTTATACAAGTTGAGAGATTTCTACGGAGTAATAAAATTCCAAGAGTTTTAATATTCACTATAGTCAGTTTCAACTTCACTATTAGAGTGAAAGATCGCGAGATAAATTGTTAGATAATTTTACAAGTTGTTGCTATTAATTTTGTTGCGAGTGTTTCTTCTCCATATTATTTATACTCTGAGCTCGAAAGTTACTACGTAAGTCTCTTGAACTTATCTCGTCTCACCGTGTTTAATTAAGGCACGTCGCCTGCGTTAATCAAAATTTTACGTGATAATTAAACCTACCGAATTTTTAAACGTTGCTTTGGTCTTATGTTCGAGAAGAATAGAAATAAATGAGGAAATGAGAAATTACGCGACAACAAGCTTGTCGTAAAGACATCTCTTTAAAAGTTTCTATTCTATATTACCTTGCCATATAAATAGTACTTTCAGAAACAACTACTCAACAACGACTTTATATAGTTATATCTACATATATATACTCACATTCAGAGTTCTTCTTCAGTTTGCACTTAAAAGGTATTGTATTATATTTTACTACTAGAACATACTACGTTACTACTATTATTATATTATCTTGGAATGAGTTAAGTACTCGTAGCTATACCTGCTACGCTATTTCTAAGATTGGTATCACGCGATTCTTAAATATGTTCTCAAGACGTAGAAATATTTCTTTAGTCTGTAGGTATAATACTTGTACATAATGTTGCAATTTCATTCACAATATGTATGCTTGAGTGAATTATAAAATAAAAATATAAAATAAAATAAAATAATCTTTATTGTACAGAAAACATACAACGGGCGGGCTTATTGCCAAATGGCAATTTCTGCCAGCCAACCCATAACAGAAACAAAAATGAGATATAACTAATTATAGACTTAGTATCTACAGGGTACCTTAACTGAATACATAAATACATACATAACAATAATTGAATTCATAAATACATATATAGATAAACAATTATAGTATTTTTCGTTCATTCATTTTTGTCATGTGTTATTATAATCTTTATAATCTTTGGCACTTTACTATACTTGCACTCTTACTGCAGAATTGTGACCCATTCTTTTTTTATTTGGATAAATCTTCCTCGATACTTACAGTATAATAAGTACCAATGTTATTCGATCAGCCCGAGTAAATAAACGCAGATAAATAAAAATACTATGTACCTATTTACATAAACATTTCAAGCCTTTAAAGAGTAAAATATAACTTAGATTGATATATTTTTGCTAATGACGGATCATCCAAAGTATGTAAATATATATATATATAAATATAAGTCTGCGAGATGCAGATAAAAATCCAGTTAATACCTAAATGATTTAGGTACATCCCTCTCATATATATATATATATATAAACCTATATAAATATACTTAATATTATTTACATAATTAACATCATAATACTGTAGGTAAGTACTTATAATTGAAATCGTAACCATATTCAAACTGTTTATTTCAAAAATAATAATAAATATAGATGATTTTATTCAATAACGTAATTTATTTTCAAACTAGATATGTTGACGTACTTTTTATCCACAAAAAATAATCAATTTTTATTCGTCCTCATTCAGCATTCATACGCAATAAATCATTCTCATGGAGATGTTATCTGAATCATTGGCATTGCTATGTAATAGGTACCTACCTATATATCTGCTTACATATAGTTATATACGTATTGTGTAGGACGTAGGTATATATGCACACGCCACTTCTTCTTCTTCTTCCTCAGCTTTCCTCCCTCCACTGCTGGACGTAGGCCTCTTCCATTTCCTTCCACTCATCTCTGTTTCTCCTCCTCAGCATCCAGGTTCTTCCGGCTTGCTGGACTAAGTCATCAGACCACCTTTTGGGAGGTCTTCCGACGCTTCTCCTTTTGTTCCAGGGCCTCCACTGTAGGATTCTGGGTGCCCGCCTAGTATCCTCTTGTCGAGCCATATGCCCAGCCCACTGCCATTTTAATTTTGCAATGCGGTCCATAATTTCGGTAACTTTAGTTCGGCGTCTTATTTCCTCGTTTCTAATTTTATCTCGAAGGCTCACGCCGAGCATCTGCCTTTTCATGGCCCGCTGTGTACACTTTAATTTGCACACGCCACGTCTCTCAATAATAAAATCATTAAGGTATTATCCACCTTCATCATTTTCTTCTTCTTTCCCGCCGTTTGAATTCCCATGCTGAACATAGGACTATTAATTTCTACAGATCCCTATCCGGAGCATGCTGCATCCACTTGCTTCCTGCGATTCGCCTCATTGAAATGCTTTAAATTGTGTCTGTCTCTGGAGAAAACTGATCCATTTTTGCATAGAATCGTATTGTCATCGAGTTTACGTACGCTTGCAAAATTTCAGCTTTGTAAGTAGTCAGGAAGTGATTGAAAAACCGATTACAAGATTTGCGTACAATATTTAAAATCAAAATATAGACTAATATCATATTTTATTTCTTCGTGTGTGAGTACTGACTAGGAACATATTACATATGTATGGTAAGAACGAGATCCTCGATAAATCAATACTTAGTTGTTTTTCTATCATCTTCCTCTACTAAACTAACACAAATAAGTACCGTCAACTTTGCCCAAATACAATGATGAAAAAAACAAGGAAGAACAAAAATGGTATGTTGTGTTTTAGGGTGACTTTTTATAAAGAGACTGTTCACCGCGCCTGCCTCCCGCATACAATTTATTGACTCTGCCGTGTTTGTTCGATAAAGACTCAATTCATTAATCATTTTTTTTTCAATCCATTATTTATTGATGTAGCGAAAATGTCGGGTTCCTGAGGATAAAAGGTATGAATAATAACAATTACATTTTCATCCCTTTCAAAGAGTTCAAACGATCAATTCGTTGTTCTATTGAGATGTTGCTTTTTAAACCCCGGGATTGTTCATTTGCGTAGATTTTACCGGAAGTGTATAAAATTCGTCGTAGGAAATGTATACAATCCCTAAAATCTACAGGGAATATATAAAATATATTTTTTAATATATTGTGCATATTAATCTGATATATTATACATTAATGTAACATATTGTACACATTTTCCTTGATACTATTTTTTTTAACAGGAAGAGAAAAATCCTCTCCAAATATCTCCTTAGAACAACTGAGATGAAGACCCTCCGACCCATTGCAGGAGTAACAATCCGATACCGAGTGAGGAATTCTGAAATACCAAGGACTTGCGACGTCGAGGACATTGTCCGATGGGGAAGATCTAGAAGACGCTACTGGAGAGATCACGTGGAGAGAGCTTGTCCTGAGAGAGTGCTGAGCGTAGCAGCGAACGAGCTGCCGTCAGGTACTAGACTCCCAGGAAGGCCACATAAAAGATGGCGAGACAGTTGGACATCGATGTTCCAGGAGCAGGCTCCGAGCAATGACAGGACGCAGTCCTAGATGAAGCGGAAGAAGGAGAGGAAGAGAAAATGTATCAAATTAATAGTGCGACTCCAGTTTTCCTTCAATAATAAATAAGTTGTTTCGTTTGAATACGTTTTTTTTTCTCATCAGTTTCATCTGTGTGCCAGCTTACCCGAAAAAAATACGTTCTTGAGTCATTGATTCGTATGTCTGCTAAGCAATATCAGAACCTCTTATAAATTATTTCACACATTTCCTAAATTGACTCGACACTGTAAACATTTCCTAGGAATTGTATACAATTTCGAAATTTAAGCATTTCCGGCAACACAGATACCATAGATACCAACATAGAAATGAATCAATAATAACAGAATAATAACCTATCTCCATAGCGAAATTATAATGAATCTCTTCCATCAGTTTTGAAAATATTTGATGAATTGTACCCGTATGAGAGTAAAGTACAGTGAGTGTATACTCGTAGATTGTGAAATGCATTATTTATTTATTATACCGATTAACATCTCTCGCAAAGTGTTTAAGAAGCTCGAAATAATTAATTACGGTTAATCGTGTTGAAAAGCGAAACATTCGAATGGATATTGAGCGATGTCTTATGCTAAAATATACACGGTAATTGATAGATTGGTACAGATATCTTCAGGAGTGATGCTAGTAGAGCTGATTCAGAGTCTTTTGAGCCAAACTTAGCTTCTTAAGTCCATAGTCGCACGGTTTTCGAGTTATTCGAGATTTTAACTTTTTATCGAAAAACCCCGAATTACTCGAGTACCGATACCCCGATAGCACCGGAAGTAGAGGTACCTACTTAATTCTATCATTCTTTTTTGTTACTTGAATATGTGTTTAGTCTATTCAACTCATTAGTTTTGATCCGAAGAAACAATAATGATACAAAATATCGGATTAAAGTTTCGAGAAAGAGATATTTCAAAAACGGGATTTTCAGTAATTAAAAGAATGTCTAAAGATTCATAAATCTATAAAAAAACTTCTCTGGTTTATGCTCTTTCAAATGATATACAAAACATTATAAAAAAACATTAGTTTCATAAAAATACGATACAATAACTTAAAGTGATCCCTACTAATATTAGCAAATTTCTATACTAGGTTCCTCATTTTACCCTCTTTCCATTTAAAAAATTTCGCCTGCGGCGCTATTTTACGCTGTTTTATTTTTTATGCCCCCCCCCCTAGCTCCAAAGCTGACGGCGACCATGTATTTCACATAATATTCATTCGCAAGTGTGCGGCCCGCCGTGTCACCCCCGAAAGTCCTATGTGGCCCTTGATCAAAAAAAAGTGTGACGACCGCTGCACTCCAAAGTCTTCTTCTTTCTTTGCCCTAGCCTTTGTCCCATTTACTTGGGGTCGGCTCTCCTAGTCCTCATCCTCCAAGTCTTTCGGTCCCCTGCATCTTCCGCCCGCAGCCCTGCCCCCTTTAGATCCCTGGCGATTGTGGACATCCATGTGGTCTGGGGTCTGCCCGGTCTTCTGGGCCCTACCTCAATGTCCATTGTCCTTCTTATCATATTATCCTGTGGCAGTCTCATGATGTGTCCGTACCAACGCAGTCTATTTTCGGTCACTTTTTCTCCGATTGGAGCTACTTTGAAACTGCCACGGACATGGACATTTCTCACCTTGTCCAGCCTCGTAACACCACCCGCCCACCTGAGCATTTTCATCTCGTTGGTGTGTAGAGTCTGGACGTGGTTGTTCTTTAGGGCCCAGCACTCAGATGAGTAGGTCATGGTTGGTCTGACCACCGTTTTGTATACTTGACCCTTTATCTTGATTGGCATTTTCTTGTCCCACAATACGTCAGAGACAGATCTCCACTTCATCCAACCAAGCCTCGAGCGGTGTGCGATGTCATTATCAATTCCTCCCTTTGCAGACAGTATTGTACCAAGGTACTTGAAGGACTCGACTGTGGGCACTGGTTCGTTTTGAACATGAATAATGTGTGGCTCACTTGGCCTCCGTCCAGAGAAGTAGCATGGCATGTATTCGGTCTTCGTTCTACTAATTTTGAGACCATTCGCTTCTAGAACCTCTTGCCATTTATTTAGAGTGCGCTGTAATCCGTCATGTGTCTCATCCATCAGTACTACATCATCAGCGTAGAGCATGCTCCATGGGGCTGGTTCCTGGATATCCGATGTTATGTAGTCCATTACTAGATTAAACTCCGCTTAAGACCGCTGCACTCCAAAGTGACTGGTAATAAACAAAAATGTGTTATCCAATACCTTGAGTGTTACTTGGTAGTCCAGTGGCGAAGGGTGGGTTTCTGCAGAAAAAAAGCCGGGGTTAACATTTCTTATTGGATTACGTCAGATAAGACATTATTATGCCTATCATTTTATCCAAAAGGTAACTCGATGGGAATCGCGTTCTTAGGTAGCTTCGCGCTTGCTAGTTACATAGTCACCACCTTGTTTAATCGAATAAGTATAAAAAATGGTGGATTTTTTTATACCTGCTCTTTTTTTAGGGATGAACTTTTCCATTTCGTAACTCAATCGCGTAATCCAAATAGATACATCAACGGCAATCGTGTAGAAAAAAAAAAGGAAAATGGATAGTGGATACCTTCCCAGCCATCCCCAAATCCTATTACACCTCAATTTTTATGATTCCCTCACTAAACGTATTACCAATTTTATATATAGGGTAAATATTTTAAGGTGTTAGGTATTATTGTATTTTCGGCTATCAGTTTCGCCATCAAAAAGAAATCCTACCTACTTGAAAAATACACAAGAAATTTACATTAGTGGCAGAATCGTTGTACATTGTAATGAAAAAACTGAGATTCGTTAATCGATCAGCTGAAATAATTAGCATTGATTTCATTTACAGATTAAGTAAAAAGTACCCCTAAAATTTACGGGATCTGAAAATTTTCCGTTCAGTTTTTCATATATAAAAGTATAATTTAGCCAAAATACTGTTAATTATAATCTTAACAAATCCGTTGTTTTAGATTTTTAAATTTCTTCCCAGGTTTCTTTTAAAAGGGTTTAATACACTTTGTCGCTTACGTTATTCTTATTTAGGGCTAACGTTCTCATACAAAATTTGAAAAATTTGAAGCAAAAATAGAGCGATGAAAACTATGTACCTACTACATTTAATTGTAACAGGAAATAGGTATATACTCGTACTTAATATAAAATTTGTTTTCCTCTCAACCTCCTTCATAGCTTAAATTATGTGCCGTTGCATCGCACGATTGCTTCTGAATGTTCTTCAGAGTAGCGGAAGGCGGAAGGTGAAGGGAATGTGACGCAGCGAGTGAGAGACTCTCGAGACAAGTGGCCTCATAAAACCCTACGTGGACTGCATTGAAATCAGAAGTAGAGATTCTCATAAACGTCCTGAACAAATAAATAAAATGTATTGATTCTATATTTAATGGGCGTATCAAATACTTGATATCGTAATATTGTATGGATTTAATTTCTTTTTGTTTTGTAGTACACAAATTACTCTTTACGGGTGGATTGCCGTAATTTATCAATCAATACTGTAGGTATGTTCCAGGCGCGAAGCTACCTAAGAACACGATTCCCATCGAGTTTCGTGTCTAATCTGACGTAATCCAATAAGAAATGTAAGCCCCGGCTTCCCTTCTGCAGAAATCTACTCCTCGCCACTGGTATGTATAGATGTTATTGGAAAGTTATGAAATCCGTCATTGTGTACAATTCCTAGAATATGTACACAATGCCTATAGTCCAAGAGCCCGCTGCATAATTTATGACGTATCTGTTTTTTGATCGAAATGTGGTATAAATGATAGCTTACCAATAGGGTATTACATCGCACTAGGGTTGCCTATCAAAATCCTGCCGCAACCCCCCCTGCCCCTCCCGAAAAGGTCCCTCTTCGCGGTTTTTCGCATTTTATAGGAATATGGTAAGAGATAGGAGAAAGACGTCAATGACAAAAATTATCCTTTTTAAATTCTCTACAAAAAATGTTAGGTCATTTTTTTCGTAGAACTAGCAGTTTACCCGCAATGGCCGGCCCAAAACCGAAATTCATTTAAAATACAAAAAAAATGTATTTAAACTAAATTGGTTGAAAATTGATAAGAGCTACAGGAAAATAGTCAAAGAACGAATTAATTACCATAGTCTTAGCTACAAAACGAGCTATAACTTATGTTCATACATCTAATAATTTCGGAGTTATTACAATAAAACTCAGTGACGAAAATTCTTAAAATATAGATTTTCATAAATTAACCAGTGATATAGCGCCGCAGGCCAAATTTTTTTTTCTATAAAATGTTAGTAATAATGGGTGGAAGAATGTGAAAGAAAAAAAATCAAACTTATTTTTTTATTTTTTCAAAAAATATCCTGTTTTTTGACCGGCCATTACGGGTAAACTACTAATCCTATGAAAAAATTGACTTTACGTTTTTTGTAGAGAATTTAGCAAGGATTATTTTTGTCATTGACTACTTTCTCCTATCTCTTACCATATTCCTATAAAATGCGAAAAACCACGAAGAGGGACCTTCTCGGGGGGGGCAAGGGGGGTTGCGGCAAGATTTTGATAGGCAACCCTAGTGCGATCTAATACCCTATTGGTAAGCTATCATTTATACCACATTTCGATCAAAAAAAAGATACGTCATAAATTAAGCAGCGGGCTCTCGGACTACTATAATCGACAGGAAATGTTAGAAACTATTGGCCTAGTGCATGCAAGGCGTACAGGGGACTATTTGGGTTTGTATATGCAAGTCCAGATTCAAAATAAAATCAAACTTTGTAATTCATTGCACTATAAATTATACCTATGTAATTATTAGTTATATATTAATAAACCTAATATACTCACACAATTTCTCCTTTGATCTTGATACTGTATTCGGTAAATAGGAGATGTTGAATTTTTATACCAGTTCATTTTTCATGAAAGTCTATAGCGAAATAATTAGGTACAAATTCAGTCCTTTTTACTGATTGATCACGTTATAAAAATACAGAATACCCAAAGGAAATAACTACGTCATATTTTATATAATCTCGATGAAAAACTTAAACAAGTAAGTACCTATTATAACACCGAAGTGCTTGGTGTAACAAATAGCACCTAAACACAAAGACAATGATGTTAATGACATGGATAAAGCAATTCACAATACAAAGGGGTAGAAGTAGAACATTATTAATTATTATATATAGTGGAATACATATCTGTCAGTACCTATTTATAGTGATACATGCCTAATATATTTTGTACCATATTTGTATCATATTGAAACGCTTTGCTATTTAGACCGGTGTTTTAACGTTAAAAAAGGGGGTATAGCGTATATAATTGTCGGAAAGCTGGAAACTGTTTTAATCTCTTCATTAACAAGCAAAGCAGGTTTCCTGAAGTTTGCACCAATTTTACGCTTGTGCTAAGTACAGGGTGTCCCAAAAACAAAAAAAAAGTTGAACTTTTTTCAGTTTTTCATTAATAACTCCTAAAGGAAGCATTCTAGACAAATTGTGTTCTCCTGTTAATTAAAGTAAATGAAATTCTTCGTCTACTGAGCATAAATACTACTCTCTACTTTGAAAAATAACTGAGAAACAGCGATTTAAAATTGTGATGTTTTTGTCAACATATGACAATTTTCTTATTTTTCTTGAATCGTTGTTGAATATCTTCTAATCCAAGCTACTTACAGCAAACTTTAGTACATATGATTCAATGGCCGGTTAATTCTCTATAAACTGGCATTAAAATTTTACCTCTATATTAAATTGTTTAGGATGTAGAGGTATTTAAAGAGAGACGAGTGAAATAGAGAAATTTATTAAATGATAGATTACAATATGTGAAAGGTAAGGAAGACTTAATTTTGCGGCTCTCTCTTATTAACGTACATTTTTTTAGTTAAAAACTCAAATTTCGCTATTGATACGCCACTGTGTAACAACTTATATCGAAAATACTATTTTTTTTACCTTCATCAGTTTTACTAATATAACTCCTGAACAGTTGATGTTAGGGAAAAGATATATTACTCAAAATATAACTAAAATTAATTTACTATAACTTGATATTAAAATTAACTCTGTAACTTAAATAATAACTGAGTTACAGTGTTTGAAAAAAAGCATTACTAAAAAAATTAAATTGCCTCGGCTATTTTTGTTGAATAACTCCTGAACCGTGATATAGAGAAAAAGTTCAAGAGATTTAAATATAAGGTAAATAAATTTTCTATAACACAAGCGTAATAAAATAACTTTAAAAGTTATAGTAAGAAAGTTATGGATGATCAAAGTCAATATTTTGTGTAGCCATTCGACGCTTGTTTAGATATATTTCATACTATATGGCAAGCAGGTACTTTATTAGGCAGACATATTTCATACTACACCGGCTCGGAGGTGCTTACTAGGCAAATATAATTCATAAGCAAACGTCGAATGGTTACACAAAATATTGACTTTGATCATCCATAACTTTCTTACTATAACTTTTAAAGTTATTTTATTACGCTTGTGTTATAGAAAATTTATTTACCTTATATTTAAATCTCTTGAACTTTTTCTCTATATCACGGTTTAGGAGTTATTCAACAAAAATAGCCGAGGCAATTTAATTTTTTTAGTAATGCTTTTTTTCAAACACTGTAACTCAGTTATTATTTAAGTTACAGAGTTAATTTTAATATCAAGTTATAGTAAATTAATTTTAGTTATATTTTGAGTAATATATCTTTTCCCTAACATCAACTGTTCAGGAGTTATATTAGTAAAACTGATGAAGGTAAAAAAAATAGTATTTTCAATATAAGTTGTTACACAGTGGCGTATCAATAGCGAAATTTGGGTTTTTAACTAAAAAAATGTACGTTAATAAGAGAGAGCCGCAAAATTAAGTCTTCCTTACCTTTCACATATTGTAATCTATCATTTAATAAATTTCTCTATTTCACTCGTCTCTCTTTAAATACCTCTACACCCTAAACAATTTAATATAGAGGTAAAATTTTAATGCCAGTTTATAGAAAATTAACCGGAAATTAAATCATATGTACTAAAATTTGCTGTAAGTAGCATAGATTGAAAGATATTCAACAACGATTCAAGAAAATTTAGAGATTTGTCATTTGTTGACAAAAACATCACAATTTTAAATCGCTGTTTCTCAGTTATTTTTCAAAGTAGAGAGTAGTATTTATGCTCAGTAGACGAAGAATTTTATCTACTTTAATTCACAGAAGAACATAATTTGTCTAGAATGCTTTCTTTAGGCGTTATTAATGAAAAACTGAAAAAAGTTCAACTTTTTTTTTGTTTTTGGGACACCCTGTACTTAGCACAAGTGTAAAATTGGTGCAAACTTCAGGAAACCTTCTTTGCTTGTTAATGAAGAGATTAAAACAGTTTCCAGCTTTCCGACAATTATCTACGCTACAAAGCTAAATTTCCTGGGCTAATTGTAATAATCTTGAAACATACTAATGATTTAGACGTTCCTACAACACATTGGGATCGAGTTAAAGCGAACAATATTACAAATTCAAATGATTTAGTTCATTAAGAGTATGCATAGCGACATTTCAAAAATTTCTATAAACGGGAGACCTTATATCTCGACAACCGTTACTAAATATGCTTTGGAACAAAATAGGTTAGATGCATTGAACATCTATCCAGGGAACAACCGTAAAAGTTTTTTGATAGACTGAAAATTAAGCCTAAAAAATGGAAAAAACGCTATTTTTACCATTTTATCATGCGATTGTTTACGCGATTTTGAAACTTAATGCCGTGGGAAATTTTTCCCAGGCCTGCTGTAGAAAGACAAGCAGCTAGATTCATTATTTCATCTATCTATCTATACCCTCACGCCACGTCCCTTGCGGGGTAGGCAGAGAGGACAGAGCGCCAGACATCCCTATCCTTACACACACTCTTAGCTTCCGTCACACTCATACAGTTTGTCATATACGCTCTCCGATTCATTTTACTCAAAACATATTTCATACATTTCCTAAAAAAATTCGCCAGCGGCGCTATTCACATTTTAATACCACAATGTCATATTTGCATGTAACGACCTTCAGCCCCCCACCCCAAAATTTAATCTTGGATCCACCACTGATATCGCATATTATATGAACAATTGTAATTCTACCTATATTCCAGCCAGAATACTTTTCCTCTTTATATTTGTTTTGCCCCTCGACATCAGCTGTTTAATTATTTTATAGGACTTTTTAGGGACAGAAATAAATTGGACTGGTCAGGTGTTGCTGGCGACTTGACCGATATTCTCTGATGGTTCAGCATTCCGTATAATACTTGAATTAATCAACTGATTGTAGTATAACGAATGGTCACCCCACACAGATTACACGGAAATGATATTTATATACTTAAGACGTCTTGAAAAAGATATTGGAAAAGGTATATAATTTTTCATACTAAATGATAAAATCTCACAAAAATCACATTATTGCGACTCGTCAAAAGTCTTATCAAATGTTTTCTAAACACACATCAAAAGTTTTCTAAAATTAGTACGAAAATTCATTAAAATACAATGGTTTCACAAAAAAATGGCTGCGGCGCTATTTTTTAATCCTTTTTTAGTATCAGCATTATAATTATGTATGTATTGGTTCCCTGCGCTAAATTGTGTAGTTGTTGATTGAAGATTGCCTAGGTTGATTTGTTTTATTGTTTTCGCATATTTTTTGTTGATGTCATGTACGCGTGTGATCTATTATTTTATTGTAATAACATTATTAAAGGCTTACGCCGTTTATGTTGATAAATAAATAAATATATATTTTTTTAAAGGAAGACCTTTTGCACTCTGTCCGTCAAAAAAAAATCGCCTTCGGCGCTATTTACGCTTCTTCGTTCTGTACCAAAATTTTAAATCTTGGATGCCCAACCCTAGCTCCTAAGCTGGCGCACCCATGCTACTCAGTATGTATTCATGTATGTTATACACGACATTAATTTAGTATTGAAAACTTGAAACATCCTCATACGAGTATGTTTTATTACATAAGTTCTCTGACAGAAGTTGATACCTATGACTAGCATTGAATGCAGGAAAGGAGTTCGAAAAGTTCAGATATAATCTTTTGAAATTGTTATTCACCATCATTCCCATAATCCCATGGGATGCATTCAGTAATTCTAGAATTTACTTTTACAAGTCCACTGAATTGTCGACAGCAACTAAGACCCAACGTATCTACTATGATATCTGATATCAAAATACTTTCATGTAATAATTTGATCCTTGGTAATAGTATTTATTTTAAACACCAACTTAATCAATTAGTGTTGTTACTATTTAAACTTGTCTAACTAAAAGAAAAGTTTATTTTGAATAGCATTTCTTCTTATTACATATAATAAAAATGGACATACTTATGTATGTATGTATGTTTGTTCAATTTCGACCAAACTTGATACACGAATGCCTTGCTATCTTGAAACGAATACTGTGTGGTAGAAACTTCTGGAAATGCGGAACCTTCTGAGAAATTTTGCTGATGAGAGGATCTAAGGGTTGTGTAGGGTCGTGTGTGGTATCGTATGAAAGGGCGTTTGAAAAGAAATTCAGATCGCAAGTCATATTTTGGGAGACATCGGGAGACACCGTAGAAAATTGTAGGGTTTAATCGAACATTGTAGAACCTTTTAAAAAGTTGTCAGAATGAATAAAAATATGAACGCGGTTCGGGTCATACTGTCGATCTACTTCACCGTCCAAATTTGCCGTTGCGAAGCACGGGTAACTTAGCTATATACAATAAAGACTGCATTATTATTATTACGACAGCAATCTTTGCTGCTCCGAATTAAAAATCTTTCTAAAATATAACATCTCCTCATCGACATTTATACTATACTAGTTACTTGTCTACGCTCTTAGCAGCAAACCTGAAGCCGAGCGAAAAAATATTTGTATGGAGCTTGCCTAATTCCAAATGTCAAATTCCATACATTGTGCCTAACTGGAGCTGTCAGATGGGAACAAATGCGTCGGACCGCGCAACATTCATAGAAAAGGACGCGAGTTAGTAGTATTATAGGACATCAATGCATCTCCTCTCCTAGAAAATATACAATAAGCATTTGTGCATAGAAGTTGTTACGGCTGAATTGGCTGAAAAATTGGCTGAAAAAAAATAAGATAATCTCATAGCTTAAATAGTTGAATAAAGTGAATTTAAGTATTCTGTCATTTGAATAATGCAGTAGGTAAGTAACATAATTATGATTAAAATTAGCATAACTCTTTTTTGAAATATCTCTTGCTCGATATTTTCACAACATAATTGTTTTTCGGATTGAAACTTATAATAATTCAAATAGACTAAACACATACTCAGGTAACAAAAAAGAATGATAAAACTAAGTACGTACCTTTACTTAGAATGATATCGGGCTAAAACTTGAGTAATTTGGGGTATTTAAAAAAAAAAGTTAAATTCTCTAATATCTCGAGAAACTTTCGACTTTTGACTAAGATAAGTTTGGCTCAAAAGATCCTAAATGACCTCTACTATCACCCTTGAAGATATCTGTATCCATCTATCAAACACCCTGTATATGGATCTAATACTGCATTCGCATACAATCAACATAAATAGTTTACTTAGTTGGATATAAGTTGTCACCGATTTTACTAAAGGGAATATTTTGCATCTGTAATTTGTTTAAGTGGAAACTGCAGTAGCTAATTGTGAATACCTCATCTGCGAAGTGATACCTAGACTATTGTGTAAAAGTTTCCCCTTGGAACTTTGTCTTCGCGTTTCAGTCACACCTTGCAATTGGAACATTACGCTCCATGCAAGGTAAAGCTGTAATTTTATTTCCTAGATTATCATTTTGCATATTACCCATTGTGTCGGTGTTGGTAGGTACGAGTACTACTACTGACGTGCATTAACTATTCCTATGGTTCCTCAAATTTTAAGAGTATGCATACCGACATTTCAAAAATTTCTAAAAACGGGAGTCCTTCTATCTCGACAACCGTCACTAAATATGCTTTGGAACAAAATAGGGTAGATGCGTTGAACCTTTGTCTAGGGAATAACCGTAAAAGATTTTTTATATCTTGCATAGATTTTCCAAAAAAAAATTGAAAAACACCTCTGATCTTTTTTCCGAAAGACGGAAAATCGTTTCCCGAAAGTCGCGGAGTAAATTTTTTTGTACTGATAGTATGCATTAAAACATAGGTATAACCGTAAAAGTTTTTTGGTAGACACAAAAATAACCTCAAAAAATGGAAAAAACGCTATTTTTACCATTTTATCATGCAATTGTCAAGCGATTTTGAACCTTAATACCGTGGGAAAAGACTGTGACGTCATTCCTGGTGCCAAGCCCTTAAAATTACACTTTTTTCATTTCATTTCATTTTTTAATATCCACGCAATATAATAAAATAAAATATAAGTAATAAACAAGCATTGGATTTTATTGCCCCACTAGGCGAAAGCCTGTTCTGGGGCAATACTAACTACAATATATAGTATAGTTAAAGACTACATGTATGGACAGAATAATAACAAAAATACTGGAGAACAAGTAAATGATTATAGAACGTTGTTGACTGATTATGGTACATTGAGGTAAACATTGAAGGACTCCCATGGGCTTAAGGCCCTCCGCATCCCCGGGTAGCACAGGCGCATATAGCGTCCTCTCTACCAGCACTTCTTGGCAAAATCTTTTTAAGAGGTGGGCTCAGGGTTATCCAGAAGGGAGCCCCCGACAAACCCCACCCCTAACTTACATTCCTTCAGTATCCTTGTCCAAGGATGGAAACATTTTTACAATTATTTGCAGATACATACACGAGTTTTTGGTAAAAAAATAATTATTTACATAAATGAAATTAATAAGACATTAGAATAGGCCCTAATAAATTGATAGCTTTTGTTAATCCGCTTACTTTTCTGTGGTGTGGCAAACATCTCGGTATAATGCACTGTCAGTCAACAATTTTTTCCTTTTAATTAGTCACATTTAATTTTACAATGTCACGACACATTAACGGCGTTTTATTTGTAAAATATATCGGAGTTTCTATACTTACTGACTTCGTATTAACATTTCACATAAAAATGAAAAAAACTTGCTAGTAGATACCTATACGTTCTTAATAAACCCATATGTCAACTTCAAAAGGGCAAACGAGTACATTACGGTCTTGTAATATGAAGCCAAAAACCATAATTACGAAGTAAGTTTTTTTATAGAAGGTGTCTAAAAAAAAAAAGAAATTCTTTTTATCTACATGTAATACTATAGTTGGTGTTGGTATATTCAACATTCTAGACATTTTAAAACAGGAGACAACTATTTGTTTTGAGTGAAACAAAAGTGGAAGATGGGAAGTAATTAAGACTGAGAAGGGGCAATTAATGGGAGTCCCCACCCCCCCCTCCTTCTGCCACAGCCACCAAGAATGGTTGCCTAAAATTAAATACTCAACTTTGTAAGAGAAATTTTTTAATCAATACCTCAAGTTTTACCAAGTTTCTCCTTTGTGCTCGTATTGCCGTGCCAGACAGAGTTTCTCCCATTGAAATGATTCATTGTTTTCTATACCCACATTATGTACCAGGTACCTGAATTAATAATGCTACCTATCAAAAGGGGTTTCAATTGTATTAAACATACGTAAATAACGCGTTCAAGTGTACCGTTTTACATATGGGAAAAAAACACACGTATCCAGTATAGCTTGGGCGGAAGTGTGATAAACTCAGTTAGGAAACGGAAACAAAAGGATCTAGGTGTCACTGTCTCAGAAGACCTAAAGTGGTGTGAACACATTACGGTGATTGTTAAGAGAGCCAATTCTGCTCTTTGCCTTATAAAGAAATCTTTTCACCACATGAGCGCCAAAGTTTTTCCGGAAATATATAAAACTTATCTACGTTTATGAAGACAAAATATAAGTTCTTCATACTTACATTATTTACCTACCTACCTGTTTTCATACAGCATTACTGGAATGTGCGCGTACCTACAATACTTACCTAAGAAATATTGAATTTCCGTATAAAATTATTCCGTGGCCCATAATAATATGTAGCTAGGTGTACTATACATACTGTACATTTGTAGTTACTAGATAGGTATTAGTAGGAAATAGGAAATTTCTGCGCCCGTGCAGGTTTTATACAGATGTTCGCATACGTGCCAATTGTTCTATAGGGGTTCTTCCCGGTTCAATAAATTTAAAAAGGATTTCACCGCAATATAAAACTTTAAAAATAATAATACCAACCCCCCCCCCCCATATTTAGCATTCCAACCCCGCGCCTGCGGTCGCATCGGTCGAGTTGCTTCCGCATATACGCGCGATTTAACTCTCTGCGCTCCACTCTCAATAATATCACCATATTTACAAAATAGTTTATATCTACCTACTTCCTAGTTCCTATGTACATAGAACATTGGCCACTGTCCCCCAAGGTATTTAATTTATATACATACCAACAGCACTTCAGAATCTGAACCACTTCACATCTCATATTATAGGTATGAAGCAGAAACATTCAACAAATTGTTTGAATTATTGTTACCTACCTGCTTTCCAAAACAATCGTCCCTCCGTTACTCCGTATCCAAAACGGTCCTAATATAAATATACTTATTTCCCAAAGAAAAAAGGGTAATTTTTTATTGGTATCTCTATTCATCTCATTATGAACATTGGGGTAGGGAGTGTGAAATTGAATTGTTTGTAGAGATAATCACTACATTAGGCCTATACAAAAGCTTTCCTTTTAGTAAACAAAATTAAATTTTGAAATTTTCGCCAAAATTAGGAAAAATATTTTTTAAATAATATCTCGCTATATAAAAAAAATACGGAAAGCCTAATATGTCAAATGATTTTCCATGTCGGAACGATAATATCGTACTGTAATAAATATCATGTGGACCCTTGAAATGATTGCGGTTTAAATTCCATGAAAAAGATCTTTCTCCAATGATAGGGAAGTGAATTGGTCCGAACATAAAGTAGAGTACATTGGTTCATATATTTTACAAAACGTTTAGATACTTTATGATGGGTATTACTGATAAGAATATCTCGGGTTTGTGACAAAGTGTGGAACCTTTAGGTTTCTTTAATATTTTGCGTATTTTATGATTCAATTTAAATAGAAACCTACTACGTACTAGTATGTTATATTTTTGTTATAAATATTGAGGCGTATGATTTTTTTCAACATAAATTATTAAACATACCCGGAATCGTTTGGGCCCCATATGCTGTCATCATAACAGCCAAAAGCATACACAAATTAAAGTGTACACTCAAAAAAATAATTTACTATACCTGTTTTGTAAAACTATGTTTTACCAAATTTATTGTGCTGGTAACCGAAGTTCGGTTATAATAACTATTTTTTTTAGAAACAGATACAAAATATGTTTGTGTGATTTTTTTTAGTTAATATCTATCAACCTTTTTGTTAGAATTCCTATATTTCCTATATAGTTCCGTTGGGATATCAAATTCGATTTTGTGTGTATTGCTAAATTGATTGCATCGTTACTCAAAATATTTTAGAAAATACCTTCTAAAATATTTGTTATTAGTAACTCAATAAGGTTATTAAAAATAGCCAACATAATTTTTATAATGTTGCCGAAATGTTTGAACACGTCTTGCTAAGATGTTATGTTCGGTATTCCAAAATATTTGCTATTAATAACCCAAATGTTTTGTTAATAACTACTCAATTGTAAATTGATATTTCAATGAACAATTTCGTACTCGTATAAAAACATTTTGTTTGGTTTCGCAAAATATTTTGTTACGGTTAGTTGTCCGCAAATCCGTTCGGTGGCATGAGTGGCGTCAAACGCTGCGCGGTGACTTACCGCGCAGTGTGTATCATAAACCGTCATTATTTTAAAGTTTAAACGTTCGACATTGTGCAATAAGTAGCTACACGCAGGAAAATCTAGAAAATATTGCGTGCGGTGTGTCATTACTGACTATTATTATTTATTTTGGTTCAAGTGAGTTTTTGTTCAACTTTTGTTTGAAAATGTTCGACGAATCAAGTGAAATAAACGTGCAAAAAACACACTAAAAGATTACTTGACCTCTTGGGGTCAATCGTCATATTTCAAAAAATTCATTGTTTATATTTTCTATTTTTATATGTTTCAAAACAGTAGCATTTATTTTATCGACTCTATTAAGTTTGCTATTTTATTTGTTTCAATTTTTGTCTTCCAACTCAACAAAAGAGCGTTTATCAAATTGGCTGTTGTTGAATAGCATATTTTTTTATGTTTGTATTTTTATGTCTACTCCCTCAATACAAGAACTTTTTTTAATCACTTTTTTCCATATTATTAATAAATTATATGATAATTTAATAAATAATGATAAGTTATACACAACAATGAGTTTTCCTAAATCCACATTTTTACCTGTATACTTTATTATTTACTACTTTTGGCGCATTACAAAATAGGTAAAAGAACTAAACACTTAAGTAAATGCAACAAAAAAAGAGCATTGCAAGTATCAAAACAGTTTGGGACACATAGCTAAACACTTCAATAAATGCAACAAAGGAACAGCAGCGTAAGTATCAAAAAAGTTTGGGTAAAAGAACTAAAGACTTCAATAAATGCAACAAAATAACAGCAATATTTTTATCAAAACGGTTTGATTACTACTATATAAATGATTTTGTCATGGTATAAGAAAAGTTGGGAATCCCAACCAAACTATTTCATTGCAAATAACAAATGTAAATCAGATGGCAACGAAACAATTTGATAATTTTTAACAAAATAGTTTTGCGATAGCAGCATATATTTTTGTTGTAATATAAAAAAATGTTTTGTTAAAAGAACTTAACTTTTGCTACAGATCCCATTTTTTTTGTAATCAGTTATGAAACAATTTGAGTAGCCTACCAAAATATGTTTGTTTATCGTAACTTAACAGTTCGGATGTCACAATAATTTGAATTCTGTAACCAAATTTTTGGTTATTATTAACAAATTATTTTTTTCAGTGTACACAGCGGGCCATGGAAAGACAGATGCTCGGCGTGAGCCTTCGAGATAAAATTAGAAACGAGGAAATAAGACGCCGAACTAAAGTTACCGATATTATGGACCGCATTGCAAAATTAAAATGGCAGTGGGCTGGGCATATGGCTCGACAAGAGGATACTAGGTGGGCACCCAGAATCCTACAGTGGAGGCCCTGGAACAAAAGGAGAAGCGTCGGAAGACCTCCCAAAAGGTGGTCTGATGACCTAGTCCAACAAGCCGGAGGAACCTGGATGCGGAGGGGGAGAAACAGAGATGAGTGGAAGAAAATGGAAGAGGCCTACGTCCAGCAGTGGAGGGAGGAAGGCTGAGGAAGAAGAAGAAGAAGAAGATGCTGTCATTGGGCCTCGGCGCCCTGACTTGTACTCAGCCAATACTGAGTGAATCGTCTTGAAAGTGAAGACAGTGTTAGATGAAAGTATGGACTACAGATCGGCTGTTTTAGAATTACAGGATTAGGAAATTCCTTGAGAAAAAAAATATTCCTAAAGTACCCCTAAAATTTACGGGATCTGAAGATTTTCCGTTCAGTTTTTCAGGTATAAAAGTATAATTCAGCCAAAATACTGGTAATGATAATCTTAACAAATCGGCTGTTTTAGATTTTTATATTTCTTCCCAGGTTTCTTTTAAATCGGTTTAATTCACTTTGTCGCTTACGTTATTCTTATTGAGCACGAACATTCTCATTCAAAATTTGAAAAAGTTGAAGAAAAAATAGAACGGTTTTTGCTCAGCGCATACGCCCCCTTAAAAAAAATGTTTGTTTATTACAAAAAATAACTGTAGTCGAAAGATGGTGAGAATATTGTAACACATTTAACTGGCAACGGTATTTGTTAAAGTATCCTTTAACATGCACTGCTAAGTGGGTTCTTTTAACGTTACAAAGTTTTCTGCAGTGGATAGCTCTAAAACCTAATACAATACGTACAAATAGTTATACCTAATACGAGTATTCTGTATTACAAATGTATCAAGATTGAACATATACGCTCCAGTTGGTCGCCATGCAAATAAATCAGTCATGTTTGCATTTGCCGGGCAATATATTTGCTAACTCTATCCGTTATACATTGACCAACTTCACATTTACCTAATACCTACTGCAATGGCTAAGCGGTCAAGCTGAGAGTGAACCTATGTGATAAATAACAGCGACAAATAAGCGATAAGGAAGTCTCAAATAGACACTAAATACTATAAATTCACCACCACAAGCACATTTTAATTCAACATAATATTACACTAGTATAACACATGGGCATCGCCAGCTTCGGAGCTAAGGGACGGGCAACAAAAAAAAATATGGGATTAAAAACGCGCAATAGCTCCGCAGGCGATATTTTTTATGAAAGTTAGAATGAAGATGGTCGTGATGTAGTTTGGTTTATTTATTTTGAGTAAAGATTTATATAATTGTATTGATGAATGTGAACACAAATAAATTGAAATGCCTAACTATGATTTTATATGTACGCCTTAATGACCAATGAAGAAATCTATCTATCAATGTTGTAAGAAATGTGCTAAGAAATAGCGCCCCAAAAAACAAAAGCATTCAGGTACCAGTGGGTGGATTTCTGCAGAAGGGAAGCCGGGGCTGACTTTCTTATTGGGTTACGTCAGATTAGACACTATTATACCTATAATTTTATCCAAAAGGTAACTCGATGGGAATCGTGTTCTTAGGTAGCTTCGCGCCTGGTAGGTACTTACCTATTAATTTAGTATATTTTTCGTGAAATAAAAACGTAGGCACCTACTTAAAGAATATGTAACACAAGAATCACGCTAACTAAGCACCTACGCACCATGTACCTAATTAGCGCCGTAGGCAAAATTTTCTATGAAACAATTGTATTTGAAAGCTCGCGACCCGACTATGACGTCACGCTTCACGGTAATTTCCCACAGCATTGAGGTTAATTATCACGTGAACAATCGCATGATAAAATGGTAAAAATAGCGTTTTTTTGCCATTTTTGGGGTTAATTTCGCTTCAATCAAAAGACTTTTACGTTTATTCCCTAGATTTTAATGCATATAACATCAATACAAAAAAAAAGCTTTTCTCTGCAACTTTCTGGCTTTCGGGAAAAAGATCAGAGGTGTTTTACACATATTTTTTTGAGAAGTCTATACAAGATATATAAAATCTTTTACGGTTGTTCCCTCGATAAAGGTTCAATCTTTAATGTATCTACCTACTATATTTTTTTCAAAAGCATATTTAGTAAGGAACCTTTATCTAGGGAATAACCGTAAAGGTTTTTTATATCTTGTATAGATTTCTCAAAAAAAAAAAAAAAAACGCCTCTGACCTTTTTTCCGAAAGACGGAAACTCGTTTTCCGAAAGTCGCGGAGTAATTTTTTTTTGTAGTGATAATAAGCTAAGATAATAATCTAGGGAATAACCGTAAAAGTTTTTTGATAGACCCAAAATTAACCCCAAAAACGGTAAAAACGCCATTTTTTCCATTTTATCATGCGATTGTCACACGATTTTGAACCTTAATGTCAATAATTTTACTGTTTTCAATGTGTTCATCCAATGAAATATAATGTATATATTTTTTTTATGAACATTCATGAGTAGGTACTAACATTTTAATTGTTGAAAATACGTAAATAGGAAAACATGAATTACATTGCAGAGCACATTAAAATATTGCCTTTGTCACTTGGTGTAGTGGTGGGGGGTTGTGTTAATATATGTACATATAATCATGGCCTTCGTCAGGGGGGCAGGGGGCAGCTGCCCCTCCCTAGAAATTGGAATAGGCATATATATATATTTTTTAAAAAAGGATCTGGGCTTGCATACACAAACCCAAATGCTTTTCTGCACACCTTGCACTAGGCTAAAAGCCTGCATCGCAAAGTGTGGAATACATCGCCACCGCCGGGGCTTGAACCTGGCACCTCCCACTTGAGAGACTGCCGCCTCAACCAACTGCGCCAACCATGTACTCATGTACTTTCATACTAAATGATAAAACCTCACAAAAAATCACATTAATACCACACATTTTCTCCGTGTGTCATAAATTTTCTAAAATTAGTATGAAAATCCATCAAAACACAATTAACTGCGGCGCATTTTTTTTTTATTACTTTTTATACAAAACATTTTTCATACATATTATTCTGCAAATAATTACCTATGTACATTTTCAAATAAACCAAACCACATCACGACCTTCTTCACTACGTCTCACAAAAAAAAAATCGCCTGCGGCGCTATTTACGCGTTCTTCATTGATTTTTTTTTCATTTTGGTTGTCCCCCCCTAGCTCCGAGGCTGGCGACGCCCATGCATATAATTATCATAATAACGTATCATCTCAGAGATGAACCCTGCATATTATTAAAAATATGAATAAACATTAAACAAATACGCTTTTGTTCTGAATGTTCCTGAAAGAATATTGCGTACAAAACATGAGAGCAGACGTAGATACTAATTTATACATTTCAATGCAAATTTTTCGTATTTTAATTACAATAAAACAGTGGAAAATTTTGAGAGTTAATTTTAACAATAGGTATACTTTATTTACACACCTTTATGTCTCCCGACCCAACTATGACGTCACGGTAATTTCACACGGCATTAACGTTCAAAACCGCATGAAAAATAGCGTTTTTTTTTTCTTTTTTTGGGGTAAATTTCGCTTCAATCAAAAAACTTTTACGGTAATTCCCTAGATTTTAACGCATATTGTCAATACAAAACATAATTTTTATCCGCGACTTTCAGGAAACGAGTTTCTGTCTTTCGGAAAAAGATCAGAGGTGTTTTCCACATTTTTTGAGACATACAAAATATACAAAATCTTTTACGGTTATTCCCTAGATAAAGGTTTAGTTTATTATTATTATCGTTTGGTGTCAGAAGATAAGAGAGTCAAAGATTTTTTGGTGTTACATCCAGGATACACTAGAAAGGTTTAGTGTATCTACTCTATTTTTTCTAAAGCACATTTAGTGACGGTTGTCGATATCTAAGGTCTCCCGTTTTTACATTTTTTTTAATGTTAATGTGCATACTCTTAAGTAGGTATTGTTATAAAAAGAGGATTTTTCCACAGTCTGTATAATTATTATTTAATATTTATGCACGTAATCTACAAAAGCGGTTTTATCGCTTTAAAAAAATATGTATTTTGAATGACTATATATTTTATTTTGAACCACAGAATACATTTTGTAATTTATAAAAGTAGACCTCAACGAGGTTTTGCTGGCAGAATGTAATTATTGTTTAAATTCTCTCATTTTTAATTTGAAATTAACTCATTGTCATAATATTATACATAATAATTAAAAGCACTCTTACAACATTACCATACATAGCGGTAATTGCATCCGAGTACATAGGTATTTCATAAATTCTATTATGTAAATGAGTTCATGGTTGGCTCAGTTGGTTGAGGCGGCAGTCTCTCGAACGAAAGGTGCCAAGTTTAAAAACCCCGGCGCTGGTGATGTATTCCACACTTTGCGATACAGGCTTTTAGCCTAGTGCAAGTTATGTGTAGGAAAATATTTGAGTTTGTATATATAAGCCCAGATCCATAACCGTTTTGTATTTGACTATGTACGGAAAATGGTTTTGTAAAAGTTAAATACCGGTATCCGGTATTAATTTTATGTAAGTACTAAGTACCTCTCAAACTCTATATTTTTCATATTAAAAAGGAAGTAGGAAATTTTGATGTTTGTTTGTTGATATTTTAATAAAGTTTCGGAGTATTTTTTTCATGAAATTTCAATATCTTTTTATCTCTCGTAATGGTTTGTTGGGAGGAGACTAGCCCAAATTTATTATTGTTATATACATTTTGTTACACGTTATATCACTGACTCTTCCCATTTTCTCTCTCTCTCTTCGCTCCGCTTAAATAGTAGTGACCGAAATTTACCGGAATTTCTGCAAAAATTTCCTCATCTCTTTGAAAGTGTAGTAAATTTCAGAATAAATTTATGAAACAACAACTCTATTTTGTTTACTAACTCTCGGGTACCTTTATAGTGAAAATATAACTTTGCGGATTACAACTTACTCAGTTCTCTCAGCTACATAAACTGAGAAACCATAATTACAACGGTACTTTCCAGTGATGTTCTACTCATTCAAGATCAATTGCCAGGATCCCGCTGCAAAAAAGATTAATCTTCTTTTTTATCCATTTCGTAGGAATTTTATGTAGAACCGTTTTCATTATTATAGAAGAACGCTGTCTTGTAGACTGTAGAGAATTCAAGGATTCAACCAATACCCACGAAAATTTTTGGGGGTGTAAACAGAAATTTGTTGTTTTTTATTTTATTTTATTTTATTTTATTTACAGAATCAGACAGTTATATTAGTAAATTTTACACAGAAGAAACACATCACCAACAAATAAACCAGCAAAGATTCTACGTTTTACCCAATTACAATACCATGAACGAAAAAACACATAAAGAAAATATATATACAAAAGCAAAAATAAAAGCAAAACTACAGCCTGATTAAATGAAATGAATGATTAATTGAATGATTAATGAAATAAATACAAATGGATGAGATGGATGAGATTATTACGAAATAGCCAAATAAAAGGGAACTTAAAAGTAAATAAACGAAAAGTATTATATAAATAAACAATAAAGAATGTAAATAAATAATGTAAAAAAATAAAAAAAATGTAAATAAATAATGTAAATAAATAATGCAAATAAATAATGTAAATAAATAATGTAAATAAACAATGTAAATAAATAATGCAAATAAATAATGTAAATAAACAATGTAAATTGTAAACAACGCAAACAAATAATGTGAATAAATGTTGTTGTCGTGTTTGTCCATTTAATAAAACACACAAAAAAATAGGTAAATAAAATGTTAGTCTATAATAAAATCATATGATTTATTTTTGATTTACAAATTTTATTCTTGTAAACCGTTGGATTTTTTCTACATTCCGTAGTATATACAATGTAGTTTCCCACAACAGTATAGAAGAATTAAGGATGAACATTGTCGGGCTTACGACCGACCTCGGCTGGCTTAAGTGATCACTTTACACTCGCAAAACATTCGCCATTTCATTTCACCCAGCCGGGGTGAATGATTTTCCCGTCCAGGCAAGGAGTACTATTTCGTGTCTCTAATAATTCCGTGTAAGTCGATAGGCATCGTGTTATTTTGTGTTGAATATGTATTTTCTGTTTTGTGTCTATTTTGTTAAAAAGCCACAATACCATAGAAAGACGTCAATCTTGTGTAACGTATTGTTGCAGGTTTAATATTTATGGACATTTCCACTGCGTCGTTAACATTTTTTCTTCCTTTCCACCGGATACCTTTGCGGAATATCATGAAATATATAGTAGTACATGAAAATGTATCCAGACCAAAGGAAATGTTTTCAATCGAACGAAAAAAATATTATGCGACATCACTCACAGTCACAGAGCGGAATAGAACTAATACTTACCATTAGCTATACCTATATTATGTCAGGAAGCCTCGTTGAATACACCTGTGAAGAAACAATATATTATTTCCCTGCGCAAGAATGGAACCTAAACGTATAAGAAATGAACATTTAATACGGAACTGTATTTAACTACTGGTAGTTTACCTACAAAAATATGTTTTGCAAACTGCTTCCTTGCGCGTATGATGCGTACCTATACCTACATATTATTTATTTATTTATTTAATCTTTAAGTAAACAACAAATACATATTGCTAATTGCTATAGAGAGATCCCAAGTTAATCACTTCACCTATTTATCGAATAAATTTCGCCTGCGGCGCTTCTTTTTTTGCATTTTTAACGACGAATGACGTCCTAGTCATTTCCCATGGCATTAAGGTTCAAAATCGCGTGAACAATCGCATGATAAAATGGTAAAAATAGCGTTTTTTTTTTTAATTTTTGGGGTTATTTTTGAGTCTATTAAAAAACTTTTACAGTTATTCCCTAGATTTTAATGCATATTATCAGCAAAAAAAATTAAACGCCACTTTTGGGAAACGAGTTTCTGTCTTCGGGAAAGAAATTGAAGAAAGAGAAAGAGGTGTTTTTCACTTTTTTTTTAGAAATGTATACAAGATATAAAAGTCTTTTTCGGTTATTCCCTAGACAAATGTTCTACCTGCATGCATCTACCCTATTTTGTTCCAAAGCATATTTATTTAGTAACGGTTGTCGAAATATAAGGTCTCCCGTTTTTAGAAATTTTTGAAATGTCAGTATGCATACTCAATAAAGAAAAATCTCCACCTATCGATATTCTTCTGAAACACAAAACAGACTGTCTAATTGGTAACCTTGGATAACCTTTTAGAATTATTCATATTCCACATGTCACCTCGATACGAGATTTTACAATAGAACTGCTTGTAATATAAACAAGAACCAACAGAAATTATGTAATCGATTAAATTTCTAATAAATATATATTAAAAAATTAAAATTGCTCGAAATGAAACTTCAAGTACCTACTTACGGAGGAGGTGCACTACCGCATAATCTACCGAAAAATTTTACTACCAGCAAATATGGGCAGATTATTGTTAGGTATTGTATATTTCCATAAATAAAAGTGTGACCTATTACCTATTACCTCTCAACATGAGCATCTCGAAAGACTCTTCAATAAATACAAAAATTGTCGCATTGTTCTATTCTTAGAAATCACCTATTTCAACCCTTATCATTACCTACGCTAACAAGTACCTAACCTAATATTGAAATAGTATGAAGACTCACATCAATGTCTTTCATTCGAGTTATTATTGGAGATACGAATCTTTAAAATGATACCTACGTCAAGACCTACCTTAGGGTATCCATTACCTTGAATACATTATTTAAGAATAGAACCAATTTCTGAATGCTTTATGAAAGGGAAAGTTTAAACAATTGGAAGCCTCGAGAGATTTCAGTATTCCCTTTACATTCTATGTTATTAACCAATGAAGTGTAAATTCCTAAAGGCCTGAATGCATTAACATTCAATTGTGGACTCTAACCTAATATCTCTTGTGTAATTAATTCAACGTTTTTTGCTATAGGTATTTAATTATACGAAAAACATATTTACTTTATTAATTACTAGCCGACCTAACGTACCGCGTTTGTATCAGAAATCTGTGGATCCCTGGAAAAGTATTTAAGATCTGAATCTCTTTTTCAACACCCTTTCATATGATACCAAACATTTCATAGGATCCACTCATCGTCATGACATCAATTCAATTCAATTCGGTTTATTTCTCAAAATACTTATTATACATTTGAGTAATTTATGAATACTTACTCAATATTATTTAAAAAATGATGTGGATGTTTCCCGTTACAGCTAGACAAAATGTGACTTAACATATTTTTGCCAACATTATACTTAAATATTCATATTGAGGAATCGATTCAAGTTTTAAAAAAAGCTATAAAAAGCATCCCCATTTGCGTTTGTTCCCATTTGACCAACTGTTTGTTCAACCAGTTGAACAAATAGGACTCATTTTTTCCCATTTGACCAACCGCTCGGTTGAACAACTGGGAATCAATATTTTTGTAATATTTTCTTCCCGTCTGACCAACCAACCTTCAGTATGGAGAAATTACAACATATTTATATTGATTTTCGTGACGTTTCTTACCTACCTGCATACATACAAACACATATCTTTATACATAGGTATATCTTGTACGAAAATGTTCGTAGGTAAGTATATAAGATTATAAAGGTATAAGCATGGGCATCGTCAGGGGAGGTAGGGGGGCAGGGGGGCAGTTGCCCCCCCAACCCCCCCTAGAGATTGGAATGGGTATATACTTTTTCATAAGAAGAAGGTCGAGATATACTATACTATACCCTCCGCCACCTCCCTTGCGGGGTAGGCAGAGAGAAAGGATCGCAAGACTTTCCTATCCTTACACACACTTCGGGCTTCCGTCACATTCATGCAATTCTTTATACACATTCTAAGATTACTAGGGGGGGGGGGGGGCAGTTGCCCCCCCTAGAGATTGGAATGGGTATATATTTTATCATACTAAATGATAAAACCTCACTAAAAATCACATTATTACCACACGTTTTCCCGTTAAGTATATCATAATTTTTCTAAAAATGAGTTTGAAAATCCATCAAAAAAGGTACAATTATGTCATAAAAAAATTGGCAAAATTTTTTTCATAAAAAACATTTTTCATTCATATAATTGTGCAAAATATCACACACATTTTTAAATAAACCATACCATGTCACGACCTAAAATTAAAGTGAACAAGTTGAGATGGTTGGGACATGTGGAGAGAATGAACGATGAAAGGATAACAAGATAAATTTACCTGGGTGAAAGAAGAGGTGTAAGGAAACACGGCCGTCCAAGAACCACATGGCTGGACCATGTTGACCAGATCCTCAAGGACGGACGTGTTTTGAGTAAAAGTAATCGTAGAATGTGTATGAAGAATTGCATGAATGTGACGGAGGCCCGAAGTGTGTGTAACGATAGGAAAGTCAGGCGATCCGTTCTTTCTGCCTACCCCGCAAGGGAGGTGGCGGAGGGTATAGTATAGTATATCACGACCTTCTTCTTATGAAAAAATATATACCCATTCCAATCTCTAGGGGGGGTTGGGGGGGCAACTGCCCCCCTGCCCCCCTACCTCCCCTGACGATGCCCATGCTTATACCTTTAAATATGATAAAAAAATAACTGAAGCATCTTATATACTTACCTACGAACATTTTCGTACAAGATATACCTATGTATAAAGATATGTGTTTGTATGTATGCAGGTAGGTAAGAAACGTCACGAAAATCAATATAAATATATCATAAATATGTTGTAATTTCTCCATACTGAAGGTTGGTTGGTCAGACGGGAAGAAAATATTACAAAAATATTGATTCCCAGTTGTTCAACCGAGCGGTTGGTCAAATGGGAAAAAATGAGTCCCATTTGTTCAACTGGTTGAA
Organism: Ceraclea dissimilis; assembly: GCA_963576895.1. Taxonomy (NCBI): domain Eukaryota; kingdom Metazoa; phylum Arthropoda; class Insecta; order Trichoptera; family Leptoceridae; genus Ceraclea; species Ceraclea dissimilis. Next base: position 8,124,968 of record OY756360.1, read on the forward strand.
CAAACGGTTGGTCAAATGGGAACAAACGCCCATTTGTACCTACTACAATAAAAAATAGGTTTATTGAAAAAAAAAATTTTTTTTCGAAATCCCCGGGTCTGCGCTCTTTGAAAGGTGGCAGCCCTAACTATGACAGCAATAAATATTCTGAATTTTCATGAACTGTTATCGTTTTATGATTGAATTATTTCAATCTTTATACGAAAGCATTCTATGAAAGCACTTATTCAAGTAAAATCTTTTTGGAGTTCAGGTCTGCGTGCTGACGATGTACCCTACATGTGGGTAATGTATATGTCGCAGGGATATTGTAAAAATAGGGATATGATCAAATCGCGAAGAGAAATTGTCATTTCACTTAATTAGTTTCGGGATTTGATCAAATCCGTATTTCATCCCATATCGCTGATTTCAGCACAAGCTCAAATTCTTCATAATTTATTGTTTTTCTTAATAGTTTTTTTTCCTTTTTTTCCAGGAATTAATGGCGTGAAGATCCTAGAAATGAGAGTACCAGAGATAGTGCAACTAGGAGGACAAGACTCAGTTATATTAGATTGTGATTACGTCACGGAGGACACAACTGGATTGGTGGTGAAGTGGTTCTTCAAAAATAAAACACAACCAGTGTATCAGTGGATACCAACGAAGAAACCTCAAGAGTTGGGAATCCTTAGAGGCAAATTAGATTTGTCGTATAGAGCTTCAGAAGACGAATATAAAGTACATAGAGCATTGAAAATTATGAATCCTGGAACAGAATTATCAGGAGAATATACTTGCGTGGTATCAACTTTTATGGCCGAGGATAAAAGAACGAAACCAATGACAATATTTGGTAAGTGGTTTATTTTCTAGTACATATATAATTTTTTTTTGGATTATAATCACCAATTGGTATATTTTATTCGAAGTAAACTTACACGGTCACTTCCCGGTCAGTGTCCTGGTCGGTAGTCCAACAATTATGGCACCAGCCCTAACCTACGACTAAATCGTTTTATAAACATAATGCCCCCGCCACACGCTCGTGAGCCACCACAAGCCATTGGCGTTCATGTGTAAAAAGGCGTCAACGGTCGGTTACGTACACGTCAAGACAAACGTTCCATCCACACGCCTTTTTACTCATGAACACCAACAGCTCGTGGTGGCTCACGAATGTGTGGCGGGGGCATTACGTTTGATACTTCTTCTTCTTCTTCATAAGCCCTGCTGCTTCCATTTCTGGATATAGGCCTCCCTCATTCGTCTCCATCTCTCTCTGGATTTTGCCTCGGATGTCCATTTGAGGCCAGCTGTTAACTTCAGGTCATCTGTCCAACGCATTCACCGCACGTTTGATACATTCGCCTAATATTGTTTCAATCTCACAGATATTTTCAATCTGAAAAGCATTGACAATTTTATGTTAGTGAACACTATCTTGTTAGAATGTGTACCTAGTTTTGTTTGTTACTATTCCAAACACATTTCACGTAGCATTAGTGATTTGTTAATATAGCACGTGCTTCCAATTACATGCTAAAGTGCACGTTTCGTTTCAATGCAATCATCGCATTGCCTAGATACCTTACAGAATCTCCTGTCAGTTCAACTGGGACGGGGCAACAATTCTAAGAGGGGCAACATTTTCAAAATGATGTATTTATACTTTCGTCCGTTATATTATAATATTATTCATTCGTTTTATATCCTCTTAATTAAAAATTCTTAGAAATCAAAGGCTTCAGCTATCTTGTGTATTCTTGAGATATCGTTTGCACCAACGACACATAATTAAGATATTGACTATTGACGCTTTAAATTATTGTCGTTCCATTTAAATGGAAACAGAACAGTTTCTATCTTTGTATTACTTTTGTTTATGTTGTCATAAATAAATAAATAAAACTTTATTGGCCAGTAAATATATGAAACAACAAAAACAAGACAATACAGTGTGCCAAAAGGCGGACTTATTGCAAAAGCAATATCTTACAGTCAACCCGAGAAAAGAAAGAAAAACTTAAATACTATAATAATAAAGTACTACCTTATAAAGGTATAGTGCAGTGAACATTTCTTGAGAGTAAAGAGAATATAGGGAAATTTGACGTTCTCTTCTCTCTACATGCCACTTAGTAAATGTAATAGAATACATTATTCTTGCAACAATTTAGGTTTATTTATTTATGTATATGTACCACACTAACACCTGTTTTGTAAGGTGTAAACTAAAATTTATACCTAGTGGTCAATTTTTAGATGCTCCGTAAACGACGTGGTATGAGATGCGAATATTGTGATGAAGTTAATAGTGTTGAATATTTAATTCTCAACATTCAGTTCTACCGGCTTACGCTGTAAGGGATGCAATAAAAGACGATAATGTTACGTTATTAAAGAGGTTTCCACATATCTGAGATAAACCATAAAACAAATAAATATGTATTTTAAGTAGTATTCGCACATATTCAACGAGTCAACCTAAATAGGTAATAGAATTAGATGCGGTAATGCTATTTTAAAACACCGTTTTATTTACATATATCGTATGGCGCTAAGTAAAGGCAGATTCAGAGTTTAAAATCGTGGCAGCCCAGGTATTGAAGACCCTCAGGAGACATGTCGTGTATGTCCTCCATGGTACCACTGAACTTGGTGAGTGGACACTCTCTGGTGATGTGGGCGACAGATTCTACCCCTCCACAGGGGCAATATGGATGTTCCCTTTTGCCCCATCTATGGAGGAGGAGACCGCACCTTCCATGTCCCGTTCTGATGCTGTTCAAATTACACCACAGACAGTGTGGCAAGTGGCTACCTGGTGGCATTGTCGAAGGATCCCCCACACAAAGACAAGATGCCTCCACGTGCTGCACCCAGAGCAACGCACACTGTACGGCAAAAGTGTTGTCGAAACAGCGAAAGAAGAGTGAAAAGAAAGATAACCATTTTATTTGAAAGCTTGCTAAAGAGTTTGTGGCTTTGAAGTCAAGTCAATGGCTGGATAAACATGATTGTAGATAAGCGGATACACCACATAATAGAAATTGACTTTTTCTGTCTTACAATGAATTCTAGAGGGGATCTTTTCACGTCACACGCACTGTGTCAATCACTCACAATGAGGCGTTTTAATATTGCCGCTTCAAGTACCCGTCACCCACCTAGACGCTTTCTACTCTGCATACTCGTATATCACAAACCATAACATATCCGACAATTCTGACAGCGCGACGGCAACAAGCCCCACAATAACAATATTCAATAATCCATCTAGTCAAATCAACATACCTACCAGGTGCGAAACTACCTAAGAACACCATTCCCATTTAGTTACCTTTTGGAAAAAATGATAGGTATAATAGTGTTTAATCTGACGTAATCCCATAAGAAATGTTAGCCCCGGCTTCCCTTCTGCAGAAATCCACCTTTCGCCACTAATACCTACTGAATATTTTACAGTGTATACCAATGCATGTATTGTATACATGCACCACCAGCTCTAACTCATTATCCGTGCATCAGTATGATACTAGAGTTCTGAAACATTATACGTATACAGTAAATGTGCCAATGCAGCGTAGTATCAATAAGATCATATTGGGGAAGCCAAGAGATTATCCCACTGTTGATGTGTTCAGGGAGTTAACCAGTGGCCAATATTAATCGCAAAGTGGCTGTTTCACAAATATTCAAGGAGTATTTCGGGTCCAGAGTTCGCCCACAGGAGCGCATCACAGTCAGTCAGCGTGGGGGCAGAGTAATAAAACCCCCACGTATGAGAAGATGAGAACCTCCGCTGGCCAACATCATTATGCATTCCTGGGGATGAAGTGGTTTAATGTACTGGATAGCAAGCTGATGTCTATTACCGAATCGAAATCTTTAAAAATTAAGATAAAAGAGGTGATCTATGAAAGATATAGAGAGAAATATTTTAATTGAATGAGAGATGATAGCATGAATCCGATTCATTAATATTGTTGTTTATTTTTCTATTATAATTTATACAAAAATTGTTGTCATTGTTTTGTTGTTAATGTTGTGTATTTGTATTCATGAAAACCCCGGAACTCCCCTCCAATACACGAAGTCTCCTCACATTAGAGGGTAGTATGAAAAATGTTAATATTGTAATAAGTTTTATATGTGTAGGTATACTAGAAATGTAAGATATTAGTAATTAATAAACTTATTTGAATCTCCGATATATTATTTAACTGACTACACTGCCAGGCGCCACAACTGTGATTGTTACTGATTACTTGACTTCATTTTGTTTTGCTTTTCTGTTTTTGTTTTTCTGTTTTTGCACTGACTGTTGACATACAGTTTCTCGAATTACCTGATCTCTCATTATAATATTGTTTTATCTGTATTGAATAGTTATGTACACATATAATAGGGCATCGCTTGAACTTGATCTGTGCTGTTTTTTGTTTGGTTTGTGTTTACATGTGGGTGATGTCTGTTTGTGTGCTATGAATAAATAAATAAACTGTGTAATAATATATAACCTTTAAACCTATATATTGCTATATAACTTTTCTATGTCAAAATTCATTATTCATAATCATATATAATCTCAGTTCATAATAGATTTTTATTAATTTTCAAAATCTTCAATTGTGTCTTTTGTTTTTACAGTTCCTGAAAAAAACTTCAGACTAGTTCAGGATAAACAGCAAGAAGACTCTGTGAAAGTCATGTGCTCTGCAGATGGAATGTTCCCAAGACCAAATATAACAATCACCACACCTGACAGGTAATATAATATATCACATATTTAGACAAACAATAGAAATCACTCGACAACGGGTGCATTGCCACACAAAAATTAGAGGGCATTGTGTAGATTCTTGTGTAACGATATATACTCGTACTTAAGGCCCTAGATCCTGTCAGGGGGCTTCGTCGCTCTGAGTCTTACTCAGCCAATACTGAGGGAATCCTCTTGAAATTGAAAACGGTGATAGATGAAAGTATGGACTACAGGATTTGGAAATTACTTGAATAAAAAAATATTCCTAAAGTACCCCTAAAATTTACGGGATCTGAAGATTTTCCATTCAGTTTTACAGATATAAAAGTATAATTTAGCCAAAATACTGGTGATTATAATCTTAACAAATCGGCCGTTTTATATTTTTAAATTTCTTCCCAGGTTTCTTTTAAAAGGGTATAATTCACATTGTCTCTTACGTTATTCTCACTGAGCACTAATATTCTCACACAAAATTTGAAAAAGTTGAAGCGAAAATAGAACGATCCCGTATGTATGTTGACTTCTAATAATTTGAAATCATGTATAATAACAGTAACAACATTTCGAGTGCCGAGTATAAATTGCAGTCTCTCCTCTCTACTAGGAAAATACAAATACCTAAATCATTTCCATTAAAGAGAGCTGTATAGTGTACCAACAAACGAACAAAATACATGAAATAGAAAAGTAAAGATAATGTTTGTAGCGCAATTGATTCTCGGAAAACTGTGAACCGTTTTTATCTCTTCACTATCATGTATAAATAAATAAATAAATAAATAAAACTTTATTGGCCAGAAAATATATGTAACAACAAAAACAAAACAAGATAATAGTAAAGTATAAGAAATTTGCACCAATTTTCCGCTTGTTCTATTTCAGAAACCTAAAAATTTTTGGAATTTTTTCGTTGAGAATATAAACTTGTGCTTTTGAATTATTTTTAAGGTAGAATATCTATGATCAATGGAGGCAGAATATCGCGCACTTTAATTATAAGAGAATCTTTTTTTTACAGAAATTTATGGTTTAGGAGTTATTAGTGGTAAATTGTAATAATTCCAAAAAATCCTGAATTTTATATGCAAAACATATTCTTACATTCTAATATTATCAGTTTTCTGAGAACTGTCTTCTTTATCTAAAATTGACTGGCCTAAAGCATGTAGGTACATAATGCATTGTAATATTTAGGTAACTTGTTTTGGCGGTATCTCGTTATAATAATTGCACCGAAGCCTGCGATAGTAGAGTACAAGCCTACATCCTCGAATTCCATCACCGCCATGAGTGGTGACGTCACCTTGTATCGGTGACAAACACCTTGTCTCGGTGACAAACACGTGAACTACGGAATATTTTTTCCCATACAATTTTGATGGTGTAATCATCGTCAAATGACAGTTGGGCCCGGCCTCCATGAACAATATGGCGACGGCCTCGGTTGCACTATCATATAATATTTGCACTGCATCGCATGTTCCGTAGTTACCTACCTATGTGCATGTCGTATGAACTTTGTTGATTGGTTTCAAAAAACGAGGGATTCCTTGATTGGCAATACTTTGGTTTCGGTTAATTTTGGATAGGAATTCAATTACGTGGTATTAAACTATTACTCCCCTCTAAACTCTGACATCGAATATTACACCGATTTTATTACTTCTCCTTCTTCTCTTCGTGCCCCATCGGGTCCCCCCGCGCGACGTTAGGGATCACTATGGAGGAAACATCCCTGTCTGCTGCAGTCCTGAATGGTTCGCCGACGTTCCTGATGCCCGCATTCCTTGCGGGGTAGGCACGATATAAGATACCCCATAAGCCATGTGATGTGAGATGTTAGAATAGAATGGTATGGTGCTGTCAGTGTTTTAAGAGTAGTTTCTACACAAAACAAAATACCAAAAATGGACCTATTTATTGAACAAAATTTCTATTTAAGTGATATTGTATTGTGTTGGAATACAAATTTTCCTTCATGTTATTATTTTCAGTGGTCATTTAGATGGCGTATCAACATCCATAACACCCTCCGGAGGAAGATTCGACGCCGTGTCATGGGTTCTCCTGAGGGACGACATGCTACCGTCACCTACAGAGTTCGTATGTGAGCTGAGAATACCACAAGCCAACTATGTAGTCAAGAAAGAAGCCATCTATTATCCAGGTAATAACATTATCTCAATATCCAAATAATATAAATGATGTGTTGGTCAGTCGATCTTCTTACATGTTTATAATAATTATATATAGGAGTTCAGGGGGTTGCTGAAAACTCACCTCTTTGTGCGTACCTACGGGTTGGTCACTGGTCAGCGAATGATTAGCCAAAACTGATTAGATTCATTTTTTTCTTTTGTTTGTGACGATCCTATGTGGTGATTAATCTATCTATCATTTTTACTGTTTGTGACGATCCTATATGGTGAAAAGAAAAATGTAAGGTGCCCTTGGGGCGATTTTATCGCTAAACGGCGCCCAAAATTGTCCAAATATTATCATTATTATTCAAAAAATTTGTGAAGTTTCTTAAGTTGGAGGATTCGTAGAAAACTGAGCATGACTACACTTTGAGAAAACACCCTTTCTCATGGGATCCCCGAACTGTACCATAGGCCTCCACTTTTATATCTCCCGAGTTTCGTGTAAAAATCGAGTAGTCTTAAAATTTTATCATTTTTTTAGTTATCACTACTATATTCGTAAATCACGAAAATGCATTACATAGTGTCATTTCGAAAGCGTACAGACGTGGTCATTGAAAGATTTCTCTAGTGGTTGCCATATTTGTTTTTCTGTGTGCAGACGGATGCGAATCACGTTCTTTCTTTCTTAACTTAAAGCGAATATTTAAGGACACATTGAAGGCCCTCTACATCCCTAAGTTTCTCTAAGCGATTCTCGACGACAAATGAATACCTTAACGATGACTGCTGTCCTTAAAGTATCCTTAGGTTAACGCCAGTAATTTACCCTGGCGGTACCTAAGAATATTGTTTTTACGAGTTCAATTTGTAATAAAAAGAATCAATTTCGCACATAATCGTAAGTAAAAAAATATTTTTTACTTATTTCTGCAATTGTATTCTATTCCATTCGCAGTCGAGGAGATCTAAAAATATTATTTTTGCAGCTTAAACTTGTAATAACCAACCATGTGTCGAATGCCGAAATTGCGAATTTTGACAAATCCTTTTGTGAAACAAGAGAGAAGGGAAACAATAGAGTAGGACAACAATAGTATCGCAGTAAAAAAAAAGTTTTTATCCTTACTATGAGTTGTTAGGATAATTCTTTAACGAGAAAAGATCAAGAATCGTACTGTCGTGAAATCTTTCGCCAGCGATAGTATCCTTACTTTAGGACACTATCACTCAGGTATGCAAAAGAAACAGACTCGCACCCCTGTACGATATGTGTATGCTATATGCTCTATAAGAGCGCCATGTGATATACGAGGGTGTTTCCTTAATGAAGAATTTGCATACCTACTTACGCGAAGGACACAAGTACAGATAAAAATATCTAATAAATTTAATTAAAGGTAATGGTTATTAAGATGAACACTATGTAGAGCTGGTTTACTCCGCTTCACAACACAATATTTTCTATGTGCTATACGAGTGGGATTTGTGTCGCATAGCCCAGATACATTATTTCATGAAAAATAGGTACATCATATTATACAGGGTGATTGGTTCCGCTGTTCATATATTTGGAATGGTGATAGAGGATGAAAAAATATGAAAAAAAAGTTAAGAGGATGCATATCCAAAAATCAACCATTTTGGAGATATGGCCTTTTGAAAATCGAGGGGTATGAAAATTTCTCATTTAGGTTTTTTGCCAACAACTCTAAAACTACTGACTCGATTTTGACAAAACTAACGACAAATCATAGTAAATAATTTGGGCTTTTGATCAAAATCATTCTAGAATGTAAAAATAGACACATAATAGGGCATTTTTTAAAGTAATTTGCTATTTATTAGAAAATTATACATATTTTTCCGCAAAAATCATCTTTAATAACAAAATTTTCACTATATTCTAAATCAAAACCCACAAATTAGGAATTTAATCAAAATCCCAAATTATTTACTATGATTTGTCGTTGGTTTTGTCAAAATCTAATCATTAGTTTAAGAGTTAAATGAGAGACCTAAACGAGAAATTTTCATACTCCTTGATTTTCAAAAGGTCATATCTCCAAAATGGTTTATTTTTGGATATTATTTTTCATCCTGTATGTAGAGTACGTAATCGTTATTTATGAATGACTGAACTGAAACACTACAATTAATGCGTAATAGTATTCACAAATCACATGTGAAAATTCCTACAACAGGGATTACTCCACGCGGAATCAACTGAAAATTGAAAAATTCCACGGAGTGAGTCAAATAGATTGTGTGTAGTAATTAAACAAAGTCTCTATATTATGTACATCGCTATTCCTATGTATTATTATTCAAAGGTTAAAACTTAGTGGCGTAAACATGGAGTCACAATTCACATGGCAAATAAAATGACACCTTATTTTTTTACAAAAACATTTATTAACTTGTTTCATCATCCTTTTTCTCTCGGGTCACTAAAATCTTGGCGACGATGATGTCTTTTAATTCCTTACCTTTCGACGAGTATATGGTCAGAGCACGGGTCTCCCAAGCTGGAGGTCCCGGGTTCAAATCCCGGCGCTGAGGATGCATTCGTGCACTTAACCATATATTATACAGTCCTTACATAAAGTGTACCTACATGAAATTTATTTGCATTAACCCAGATTCTTTAAGAAATGAGTATTTTGGGAATACCTATGAAATTTTATTTTAGCTTATTTTAAAAATCACCTCTATTTCTTTGAGCCCATTTCCATCCCTCTTAATAAAAATTTGAAAAAAAGGCCAAACTCTATATTACTGATTTCGATAAGAGAATATATATGCCTAATCTCAAGTTCATACCACGTCTGGTTTCCGAAAGTTTCGTATACTCTAAAAAACTTCCAACCGTATTTTTCACCCCCTTAGGAGAGGAATTTCCAAAAATCCTTTCTTAGTAGAAGGTTTTGTATTAAAACCTATCTGCCTTCTAAATTTCACTTCTCTAGGCTAAGCCGTTTGGGCTTTGCGTTGATGAGTGAGTATGTCAGCCTGTCACTCAGTCAGTCAGGACACTTTGGTTTATAGATAGAGATTACCTGTTAGTTGTTACAAACATGAACATTATCATTGTAATTACATTATGCTTCATCCACATGCTCGCCGACCCTCCACGTGTTTTTTGTGAATGAGTAAAAAGACGTTAACCATCGATTATGTAGACAATCCAAGAAAATCACCCCGTCCGCACGTCTTTTTACTCATTCACACGAGCGTCGGCGAGCATGTGGTAGAGGCATTATATCGTCTGTTGTGCGTATATATATTGTTTTGTTGCATATCCTACCTATCTTTATTAATTGCTAGCTGAACCAACGTGCCTTGTTATGCCTCATAAATCAGTGGATCAGTGGATCCGTGGAAAAGTATTTAAAATATAATTACCTTTTCAACGCCCTTTCATATGATACCAAGCAAAACCACACACAAACACAGATCCCTTGGATCCCCTCATCATCGTGACATCTCTCGGTGTCTCTCGTTCGCTAGCGCTGGATGAAATGTGCCTCAGAATCTTTTTGCTAGCATCAATACTTAATAATAAATATTGGCAAAATCGATTAATAAAAAAAGCTAATGAGCTAATTTGACTGAACCTAAATTACCTAAAGCGTTATCAAATAAAGCTTATAAGGATTTTAATCTTTTTGAGCTTTAATTTTTCAATGCTTTTTTTCTACCTGACTCATCCCTAAAAAGTTAATACATACATCCCTAAAATCCCACATAAATATTTTAGTTCGTACCTATGTTTCTAACATTTTTCACTATATCCTTTATAGACTCGGTAACCGGGAAGAGTTGAAAATTCAAAAACTGAGTAGACTTGGAGTTTATTCCCTGGAGCGTCCTTGTATTCAAAAAAATTCAAAACGTATATTCATCCCTAAGATATTTCAATTTCCAACATATCGTAAGTTAATTTGCTCGACTAAAATGTGACTAAAATGTCTGCCATCGTGTCAAACATGATCTCAGTTTTTAAAATTAAAGCTATTTTTAAATTATTGAAAGGAATTGTAAGGTTAAATTCATTGTGAAACGTGAAGTAGGTTTGTATTTAGATTTTGCCATTGAAATGAAACCATTCGTTGAATTAAAAAGTGAGACAATAGTAAAATATATGATATTGATGTGCATTGTAATTTAAGAATTCAATATTTTGTATAACCACAGATATCATATTCTAATGAGGGACTTAAGCTTTTTTCTCTAATTATGAAGAATTATGCCTCATCTATAAATTTAACACTCAATCTATATTCAACGATGATACCAACTTGACATATTAAACCACAGAAAATATTATTCATGGTAACATTTCTATTGGATGAAACAAAGTAGGTAGGTACCAAAGAGATTACATATTAAACTTAATATATTATGTCGCTGGTAGGTACATACCTAATTAGACACTGAGTAGTCTTACAGGCTGTACTCAGGAGCGTTCCTACGTTTAAAATATTTCATAACGTATAGTCACCGATAATACATTTCATTTTACAACATATCGTAAGTTAATTTACTCGGCAAAAATGGCTGCTATCGTGTCAAATCATAATACCAAAATGTATTTAAAAGTATTTACTGCTCCTATTTGTATTTTTTTTTGTCAAACTACAGAACATAATGATTATTAAGTTTCAGTATTAAAATTAATCCTTCTTTATAAATTAATTAGGCAAGAATCTGAAATTAAGGTCTTGACTAATATAGTTCATAAATCTACAAATCCACAGAAGTCAGCTTTTGCTATAAATAGAGATGCCCTAATATGGTGTACTACTGAAGAAGGAACAAAATGTAAAACATCTATTCAATAATATTCAACAATTATGGTAATTGTGACATAAAAAGTTTTCTAAATCAGAGCACTATTAGGCATCTCAAGAACAAAGGCAGATAAATAATAGTAGGTAAATAGTTTGTGAAGAAATGAATACATTAATTTGATTCATGTTCTCAAAAAAGTCATATCATTTTGTCATTTCTAATCTAATAAGTAATCTATGACTTTTGAATAAGTCTTTCATAAACAATAATACATTATCACAATAAACATTAGTAGGTGCCTACTTAATGTATTGTCAATCAAGGTTAATTGCCTCCATGAGCCTGTATACACATGCCATATAATAAATATTTTTAAAAATAGAACTGCTCACCAAATTTCACAAGTAGGTAGGCAAGTACTAAACATTCCTCACAACTCACAAGTAACACGGTTTTTGCCAAAAATTAATGAAAGTGAAAGGTATTAATTTCCAACATCACCAAAATGATGATTTTTCAATACATTTAACAAATATTTTTAAACTTTTACAACAACAATCAACTCTCAAAACTTTGACAATTCAACTGTCAGTGTCAGAACGTTTCGCGCCAGAAATAGTTACCAGTGAGATAATTTTGGTCAATTCTTAAGTAGAATATCACAACACAATATATCCCATAATCACTTATACCTATGTGAGATCCAGTGATTTATTATATTCAAAATATAGATTTATATATGCTTATTAAATATAATTTAGTACTACAATAAATAAATAGCAGTGATGATAAAACGCAAATGTATAATATTAATTCCGATTTGTCCATTTTCTCTGAAAGCGGTATTTTGATTTCAACGTATGGCAATCCTGTTGGGACACTGAGCGTTCATAGAGATGACCGTTTTTGGTATATTGTAGAACTAAGTTAGTATTTTTCATCTTGATGGACTGCATTTGGTATTTTTTTTAGTATTTTCGGAAGAATTCGTACTTTGTAGTATTTTCACGATTATTTAGTGTGTTTTATATTTTAAAACAAGAAATTATGTAAAAAAAAAAATGTATGTGACCGTCATCGGGTTCAATTTTTTTTTAAATATTGAAGCAATATGATGTGTCGCAGAAGAGCCCCTCCCCTTTAAATTTATTTCTACTTCAGTTTGACTTTGATCTAGGGACTAACTCCCCCGTCTTTCCGTCAATGAAAGGTAATCTGGTATTTTTTTAGTATTTCTCACTTACACACTTAGTATTTTAGCACATCGAACTTTGTCTGAGGCGGTAACCATAGACCCATAAATAAATGAAGTTCCTATTCCGAATTTTAAAACACAAAATCTTTGAAATGCTAATTTTAGTTCCGAAATCAGCCGCTGGAGTTAGTAGTAACTTCTATTATTTTATAAATTATAATATAGGATTGCGTGAATATTCATAACAATGCCAATAAGTTGTTTCTAAACGTCGCCATTTTTTGGAGAAAAAGGTTTTTTAAGAGATACAATATTGATGATAGGATCAGGTTCATAGGTTCTTTAATAGGATCCAAGGGTTGTGTGGCGTCACGTGTGCTATTGTATGAAAGGACGTTGGAAAATAAATTCAGATCTTATGTCATATTTTGTTCGGCTCCAACTATCGGGAGACGTCAAGTGATCGAGAGGGGATCCATTCACTGCACACCGCCGTGTTTGGTATCGAAAGAAAGGGCTTTAAAATAGAAATCCAGATCTTTGGTCATATTTTGTCCAGCTCCAGCCATCGGAAGACGTCAAGTGATCGAGAGGATCCAGTCACTGCACACCGCCGTGTTTAGTATCGAATGAAAGGACATTGAAAAAAAAATCCAGATCTTAGGTCATATTTTGTCCAGCTCCAGCCATCGGGAGACGTCAAGTGATCGAGGAGGATCCGGTCACTGCACACCGCCGTGCTTGGTGTCGAATGAAAGGGCATTGGAAAAGAAATCCAGATCTTAGGTCATATTTTGTCCAGCTCCAGCCATCGGGAGACGTCAAGTGATCGAGAGGATCCGGTCACTGCACACCGCCGTGTTTGGTGTCGAATGAAAGGGCACTGGAAAAGAAATCCAGATCTTAGGTCATATTTTGTCCAGCTCCAGCCATCGGGAGACGTCATATGATCGAGAGGATCCAGTCACTGCATACCACCGTGTTTGGCGTCTCATTAAAGAGCTTCATGAGTAGATCATAGGTCTTTTTTCATAATTTGAATAGGTCATGTCAAGGTGGGAGACACCATCGGAACGGGGGAATCCAAGTGTTTAGATTATATAGCAACGTTATAAAAAGTAACAAATCTGAAATCTAAACACTGAAAAATTCGGGGTGATGGCTATACTTTATAGAGCCATTAAAACTCACTATTTTGGCTAACAGAACGCGTCTCGGGTCGTACTGTCGATTTACTTCAAATTTGCCGTTGCGAAGCACGGGTTACTCAGCTAGTAATAAAATAATGTAATAAAATAATGTACCGTGTATAGATAAATAAATAAATAATATGTGTATCAAAATGGCGTCGAATAGTGTTACTTATAACTTATAACAAATTGTCCGCAAATGTATTACACTCATAGATATCGTGAATTGTTTTTTTTTTAATTTCAATTACTAGAATGACGGATGAGTTCAAAATTTTCTTCTAATGTTCTTGGTCGGGCAGTCGAGTGTGATTTTTAATGCTCCTCGTTTCTCTATCAAGTACGGTTTTACTTGGATAACTTCCTACAAAGAGCCACTGTACACTGATAATTGACTTTGACTTCGTCGAGGAATTGCGTCGGCCGGCTTTGGGAAATGCGCAACTAGTCTGCGCATGCGCAATCTCATTTTATCACACATTAAACAAAACTTATATTAATCAGTTATCATACATTGAAAGAATTTCTTATTCAACATGAATGTTCGTAAGGGTTGACTGTAAGATATTGCTTTTGCAATAAGTCCGCCTTTTGGCACAGTGTATTATCTTGTTTTGTTTTTGTTGTTACATATATTTACTGGCCAATAAAGTTTTATTTATTTATTTATTTATTAATGTTTACAAAGTTATATAGCTTTTTTAAAAGAAGTCCATCATTTTCGATGACCCTGTACTTTGTGCTACTACTGGTAAACTGGATTCTTTTCTTGGCCGAATATTGCGATCCTGGGGGAAATGAGCAGCTAGGCAAAAGAAGCGAAAGGAGTATTTTCCATACTAGGAACGCGTAGAGTGCAGGCTTGTTTTATTCCTCCTTCAGTATCATTGAAATACGTACCATGACATAATTACAATAGTTGTCTATTTCAAATGCTTTGTTCTTCCACCAAACAATAGCTTATACTCTATTTAACTCCGTTCTCAGCATACCTGCAAATACCTCTCGAGGATTGCGACCTTATACTTTATGCATATTTTTTATTTTATTTTGTTATTATTTGTTATTATTTTGTTTTGTTTATAACAGGTAGACGAGGTAGACTACACAAACACTCGGCAGCTGGTACTTGGTATCACGGTAAGCTACGATTTGCATCAAGTCCATTTTCCTACTACATAATATCATAGAAACATTGAAGTAACTCTTTACTGCTAACCTAAAATAATTAACCATAACAATAAGGTGACTGGGATTAATGATGCATACATACTACAGACCAAAATATTTACTTTTAATTTGCATTCAATTTATCAATAGCCCATAGTGCTACTTATTCTGTACATAGATTTGCTTGCACATTTAACAAAATGTATATTAATGTTCGTATTACTTAATTATAACGTACTCATATATTGCCGAAATATCTGTAGGTATATTATTATTATTATTATTATTATTATTCTTTATTAAGAACATCTACCGACATAACAGCATAAAAATGCCTTTGCGCCGGCAGATGCGATAGAAATAACAACATTAAAATCAATACAAATCAAATCAAATCAATACAATACAAATCAAAAAATAACAAGCAATGTAAACACAATATTACATAGTTACTGTACATATATGTCAATGCGTCTGGTGAACTCGGCATATGACATATTGAACATGTCCACACCGAAATCACCAGACAGTTCATTAAATAAACAAATTGCCCTACTGATGGGATGGGTATATGTATGTTATAAAAGTATGTTCAAAGTATGCTCTACAAAAATGACGTTCTTTGATGGCATACAGCTACCCAACCCATTCGCTTAAATACCTTTTATATTATCCACACCATATCTCATTTATTTGATGTCGGCGGCTCGGATCCTCTTTCTCCATTTGCCCCGATCGAGGGAGTCTTCCGGAGTAAGCTCCAGATGTTCCATTTCGCCTCTGATAGTCTCGTCAAGGGACTTCTTCGGACGTCCTCTCTTCCTTGGTCCTTCCACTGACCAGTCCGTTATCCTCCTCAGAGCGGTATCCTCGTTCCTTCTTTGCACGTGCCCATACCACCGAAATCGAGCCTCTCGCGCTTTTAGGTCAATCGGGGCAATTTTCATAGTTCCTCTAATATATTCATTACGGATTCTTTCTAATCTAGTTACCCCCAGTTACCAGCGCAGCGTTCCCTTGAGGGTAACGGGTATTATTCTGTTGCATAGAACACCTGAAGTTTCTCTCCACTTCTTCCACCCACCTGCACTCTGCTCATATCTTGCTCAACGCCTCCCTCCGTGGTTATAACTGAACCAGTAATTAAATTGGTTTACTTGACTCAGTGTCTGGTCTCGGATCTTTACTGTACCGCTGGTTTGTTATGGGCCTGGTGTGAACATGAGAAATCTTTAGCGTGCTCCGTGTATTCAATAGTCTTGTAGATTACAAAGTCTTTTAGCTCCGACTCCGACAGCGGGTAGGTAATTAAAAAACCTCTCCGAACTCCACTGTGAAGTACTTCCACTCCTTTGAAATAAACAACGTCATTATAATGGGCTACCTATACTCGTACTACTAAATATATGGAAAATGTTTAATTCAAAAGAGTTTTATCCATCACTTCTATGTTACGGACATCTTGAAATAGTGGGTATAGGATGGGTATAGGTACCTATATTATGAATAATTACAACAAACCCCTTTCTTAATACGCTGTTAAAAATATTTTCCCTGTTAATGACAAGATTTTCCTTTCAAAAAGATGTTAATTACGTACCTATGAAGATAGTTCTTTGATTCGCCTCCACTTATTCACCTGTATAAAATTGTACCTTCTTCCTGAAAGTGTTCGTGGTAATTTCCGAGTGCTTCCATCTCGCGGCGACACAGGCTAATAAGCAGAAGATTTTTTTTAATTTGTGCCGTGTTAAAATATTAAGAGGATTTAAATTATTTCAAAAGAAACGTTGAAGTGGATGTCTTCTCGTTTGAAAAAAAAAAATGTAAAGTGGGATGGGTGCAGCGGAAGTGAAGATAGAATCGAGTTTTCCATTTTTATAAAATTGCTGACGACGCGACACGAACAACTTTTTTCTTTTATTTTTTTGATATCTTAAATTATTTCGCTTCTTAATTATCCTAAATTGCTTCGGTGACTTTTCTCCACTTCGTTCAACAAATTTCAATTATTAATAATCATTACTTCACTTTCAATCTGTCTTCGGTATAATGAACACTTTCTAAGAGCCACTGATTATACTTTTCAAAGGAAATTTTAAATAGAAGAAAGTAAATTGCAATGTAACTAACAAACTTCGCCCTTTCAACACATTGAGCCTCATTACCACTCAAGGTTCTTTTCTCCTTTCCTTCTTCTTCTTAAAGTTTTTAATATTATACGAACGGTATTCAGCGGTTGATAATTTAATAAACCTTCCATCGTGTAGACATGTTGATAATCACACGTAAATAATATGTCATTTTCTTGTGCATTATTTAACTGAATTTATTAGTCAGTACACCTACTTACTTACCTTCCGAGTAACACGAGTTGCGCCTCTGTAATTATACAGCTTTGTGTCTGAATAGCAGCGGCTCGTCCTTTGCTTCCATGATAGTCTATGAGAGGCTCATTAGGTCTCACTTTACCACCCCATGTATTCCTGAATAAGGAACCACCCCTTTAATCCCACACTCCAGTCTAGGCATTCTCTTATTTCTCCTCTGTTTTACTCAAATCCGTTGAATCCAAAAGAAAGTAAAATAGTCAGACATCATGTACCAAAGAAATTTAATATCAAATACCTCGAGATTAACATTTTGCCAAATTATGAATCTTATCTAGTCTTAACGTACGAGGGCGGATCAATAAGTACCCGTGTTTGAACAGAGGTGGCCGTGTTGAGGGAAGATGATATTGCGTGATTATGCTTTAGAAATGGATAAAAAATAAAGAATCAACACAAAAGCCTAAAAGTGATCTTCCCTACAATCTCTGTCAATGTTATAAATTTTAATAATTAAATAATTGTAATTCCATAAATCATATATCATAAAACCAGAATTATCTGCGACATTTAATTAATAAAATGAAAGTGTATATTTATATTGGTTTCTGCAGCTTATTTATTACCCTCCAATATAACCGCAAAAACTTAGGTAATTAATAATTTTCGTTAAAGCAACCTATTAAGAGCGTGACAAAATCCCCCCGTGAGTGACTCTTTAACGCGGTAGATAGGGCTTTCTGCCTTGGGGCCTAGCGAGTGGGTAGAAAGGCAGGTCCTTGACGCTCTTTGTACGGTGCCGCCATTCAGCAAAGGGATATTCCCTGCTCCCTGCTCCCCACTGAGACCCTCAAGCATACAATCGACTCGCGCTTATGAGGGGATGGCTTTAGCGGTAAACTTCATACTTTTCTTTTATTACTACTTTTATAATATACCCTCAAGCTTTTCGCTTAAAATAATCACTAAATTATTAATTAACGAAAAACCTCCGCTTTGATTCTTTTAATGAAAAATTTTATACCCGTTTTCAAACACCTTCATATATCAAAGCAGGTGGCCACTTTATTAAGGTAGGGGAGTTAGAGAAGAAGTTTTAGTCTGTGTTTTTAGTACGCATTATTGCAAGCATTTGTTTATTATTTTATTACTTTCTTCAATTATCTATTTACTCTTAGATTATTGAAGTACATTTATTTACATATATTTTTGTTCAATTCCTTTTTTTTCTGTTTTGTCCTGGGGTTAACTGGAAGAAATCGCAGTTCTGCGATAAGTTCTCCCTAGTGAACAACGTTTTATAATCTGTACTATGTCCATTTTGTATATTTATATGTGTTTGTTGTTTACTTTAAGTTTAAATAAATAAATAAAGTACCTAATCAAATTATTTTTCGTCATATATTTACTAGTAGCCCAGGAAATTTAGCTTTGTAGCGTAGATAATTGTCGGAAAGCTGGAAACTGTTTTAATCTCTTCATTAACAAGCAAAGAAGGTTTCCTGAAGTTTGCACCAATTTTACGCTTGTGCTAAGTACAGGGTGTCCCAAAAACAAAAAAATAATTGAACTTTTTTCAGTTTTTCATTAATAACTCCTAAAGGAAGCATTCTAGACAAATTGTGTTCTCCTGTGAATTAAAGTAGATAAAATTCTTCGTCTACTGAGCATAAATACTACTCTCTACTTTGAAAAATAACTGAGAAACAGCGATTTAAAATTGTGATGTTTTTGTCAACAAATGACAAATCTCTTAATTTTCTTGAATCTTTGTTGAATATCTTTTAATCTATGCTACTTACAGCAAATTTTAGTACATATGATTCAATTTCCGGCTAATTTTCTATAAACTGGCATTAAAAATTTACCTCTATATTAAATGGTTTAGGATGTAGAGGTATTTAAAGACAGACGAGTGAAATAGATAAATTTTTTAAACGATAGATTTCGGTATGTGAAAGGTAAGATAGACTTAATTTTGCGGCTCTTTCTTAATAACGTACAATTTTTTTAGTTAAAAACCGAAATTTCGCTATTGATACGCCACTGTGTAACAACTTATATCGAAAAGACTATTTTTTTACCTTCATCAGTTTTACTAATATAACTCCTGAACGGTTGATGTTAGGGAAAAGATATTTTACTCAAAATTTAACTAAAACTTATTTACTATAACTTGATTTCAAAATTAACTCTGTAACTTAAATAATAACTGAGTTACAGTGTTTGAAAAAAAGCATTACTAAAAAAATTAAATTGCCTCGGCTATTTTTGTTGAATAACTCCTGAACCGTGATATAGAGAAAAAGTTCAAGAGATTTAAATATAAGGTAAATAAATTTTATATAACACAAGCGTAATAAAATAACTTTAAAAGTTATAGTAAGAAAGTTATGGATGATCAAAGTCAATATTTTGTGTAACCATTCGACGTTTGCTTATGAATTATATTTGCCTAGTAAGCACCTCCGAGCCGGTGTAGTATGAAATATGTCTGCCTAATAAAGTACCTGCTTGCCATATAGTATGAAATATATCTAAACAAGCGTCGAATGGCTACACAAAATATTGACTTTGATCATCCATAACTTTCTTACTATAACTTTTAAAGTTATTTTATTACGCTTGTGTTATATAAAATTTATTTACCTTATATTTAAATCTCTTGAACTTTTCTCTATATCACGGTTCAGGAGTTATTCAACAAAAATAGCCGAGGCAATTTAATTTTTTTAGTAATGCTTTTTTTCAAACACTGTAACTCAGTTATTATTTAAGTTACAGAGTTAATTTTGAAATCAAGTTATAGTAAATAAGTTTTAGTTAAATTTTGAGTAAAATATCTTTTCCCTAACATCAACCGTTCAGGAGTTATATTAGTAAAACTGATGAAGGTAAAAAAATAGTCTTTTCGATATAAGTTGTTACACAGTGGCGTATCAATAGCGAAATTTCGGTTTTTAACTAAAAAAATTGTACGTTATTAAGAAAGAGCCGCAAAATTAAGTCTATCTTACCTTTCACATACCGAAATCTATCGTTTAAAAAATTTATCTATTTCACTCGTCTGTCTTTAAATACCTCTACATCCTAAACCATTTAATATAGAGGTAAATTTTTAATGCCAGTTTATAGAAAATTAGCCGGAAATTGAATCATATGTACTAAAATTTGCTGTAAGTAGCATAGATTAAAAGATATTCAACAAAGATTCAAGAAAATTAAGAGATTTGTCATTTGTTGACAAAAACATCACAATTTTAAATCGCTGTTTCTCAGTTATTTTTCAAAGTAGAGAGTAGTATTTATGCTCAGTAGACGAAGAATTTTATCTACTTTAATTCACAGGAGAACACAATTTGTCTAGAATGCTTCCTTTAGGAGTTATTAATGAAAAACTGAAAAAAGTTCAATTATTTTTTTGTTTTTGGGACACCCTGTACTTAGCACAAGCGTAAAATTGGTGCAAACTTCAGGAAACCTTCTTTGCTTGTTAATGAAGAGATTAAAACAGTTTCCAGCTTTCCGACAATTATCTACGCTATACCCCCTTTTTTAACGTTAAAACACCGGTCTATAGTGGGTCCCGTATGATTAGGTACTGAAAGAATTCGAATCGCATTCTCTATCGATAATATAATAGATATAGCCCAGGAAATTTAGCTTTGTAGCGTAGATAATTGTCGGAAATCTGGAAACTGTTTTAATCTCTTCATTAACAAGCAAAGAAGGTTTCTTGAAGTTTGCACCAATTTTCCGCTTGTGCTAAGTACAGAGTGTCCCAAAAACAAAAAAAAAATTGAACTTTTTTCAGTTTTTCATTAATAACTCCTAAAGGAAGCATTCTAGACAAATTGTGTTCTGCTGTGAATTAAAGTAGATAAAATTCTTCGTCTACTGAGCATAAATACTACTCTCTACTTTGAAAAATAACTGAGAAACAGCGATTTACAATTGTGATGTTTTTCTCAACAAATGACAAATTTCTTAATTTTCTTGAATCGTTGTTGAATATCTTCTAATCTAAGCTACTTACAGCAAATTTTAGTACATATGATTCAATTTCCGGTTAATTTTCTATAAACTAGCATTAAAATTTTACCTCTATATTAAATGGTTTAGGATGTAGAGGTATTTAAAGACAGACGAGTGAAATAGAGAATTTTTTAAATGATAGATTTCGGTATGTGGAAGGTAAGAAAGACTTAATTTTGCGGCTCTTTCTTAATAACGTATAATTTTTTTAGTTAAAAACCGAAATTTCGCTATTGATACGCCACTGCGTAACAACTTATATCGAGAAGACTATTTTTTTACCTCCATCAGTTTTATTAATATAACTCCTGAACGGTTGACGTTAGCGAAAAAATATTTTCTCATAATTTATTTAAAACTAATTCACTATAACTTGATTTCAAAAATAACTCTGTAACTTAAATAATAACTGAGTTACAGTGTTTGAAAAAAAGCATTACTAAAAAAAATAAATTCCCTCGGCTATTTTTGTTGAATAACTCCTGAACCGTGATATAGTGAAAACGTTCAAGAGATTTAAATTTAAGGTAAATAAATTTTCTATAACACAAGCGTAATAAAATAACTTTAAAAGTTATAGTAAGAAAGTTCTGGATGATCAAAGTCGATATTTTGTGTAACCATTCGACGTTTTCTTATGAATTATATTTGCCTAGTAAGTACCTCCGAGTCGGTGTAGTATGAAATATGTCTGCCTAATAAAGTATGTACCTACGCGCCATGTAGTACGAAATATATCTAAACAAGCGTTGAATGGCTACACAAAATATTGACTTTGATCATCCATAACTTTCTTACTATAACTTTTAAAGTTATTTTATTACGCTTGTGTTATAGAAAATATATTTACCTTAAATTTAAATCTCTTGAACTTTTTCTCTATATCACGGTTTAGGAGTTATTCAAATAAAATAGCCGAGGGAATATAATTTTTTTAGTAATGCTTTTTTTCAAACACTGTAACTCAGTTATTATTTAAGTTACAGAGTTAATTTTAGAATCAAGTTATAGTGAATTAGTTTTAGATAAATTATGAGCAAATATTTTTTCGCTAACATCAACCGTTCAGGAGTTATATTAATAAAACTGATGAATGTGAAAAAAATAGTCTTCTCGATATAAGTTGTTACGCAGTGGCGTATCAATAGCGAAATT
The DNA here is from genome assembly GCA_963576895.1 of Ceraclea dissimilis. Classification (NCBI taxonomy): domain Eukaryota; kingdom Metazoa; phylum Arthropoda; class Insecta; order Trichoptera; family Leptoceridae; genus Ceraclea; species Ceraclea dissimilis. The sequence goes on from OY756360.1 coordinate 8,147,734, forward strand.
TCGGTTTTTAACTAAAAAAATTGTACGTTATTAAGAAAGAGCCGCAAAATTAACTCTATCTTACCTTCCACATACCGAAATCTATCATTAAAAAAAATTCTCTATTTCACTCGTCTGTCTTTAAATACCTCTACATCCTAAACCATTTAATATAGAGGTAAAATTTTAATGCTAGTTTATAGAAAATTAACCGGGCATTGAATCATATGTGCTAAAATTTGCTGTAAGTAGCATAGATTAGAAGATATTCAACAACGATTCAAGAAAATTAAGAAATTTGTCATTTGTTGAGAAAAACATCACAATTGTAAATCGCTGTTTCTCAGTTATTTTTCAAAGTAGAGAGTAGTATTTATGCTCAGTAGACGAAGAATTTTATCTACTTTAATTCACAGCAGAACACAATTTGTCTAGAATGCTTCCTTTAGGAGTTATTAATGAAAAACTGAAAAAAGTTCAACTTTTTTTTTGTTTTTGGGACATCCTGTACTTAGCACAAGCGTAAAATTGGTGCAAACTTCAGGAAACCTTCTTTGCTTGTTAATGAAGAGATTAAAACAGTTTCCAGCTTTCCGACAATTATCTACGCTATACCCCCTTTTTTAACGTTAAAACACCGGTCTAATAGAGGTATCTTTGATTATAGAAGTACCTAATCAAATTATTTTCTGGTAGGTATGTATGTATACTGTCACTGCCTCCTAGAGTTCAGTGATACTGTAGTACTTTTACGCGGAAAATTATTTTCATTCATAATTTCATTAGTAGGTAAATTCCATATTTCAAATTTTCATTCATAAAAGGTGAGACATCGACGAAAATTTTTAGCCACCCACGAACGCGTCGCTACTTTAAATTTGCATACATATTCATAGAACTTATTAGCTAAATGACCACCATTACATACACACAGGACTTGGATTCTACCAGTGAAATTTCAGTTATTTTATCAAATTATCTTGTTCATTAATAATTTAATATATTTAATATATTTAGTTTGTACAATTTACTCTCTTTTTTATTTTTATTTATGTCACGTTCTATTGCAATATTATTATTGTATTCGTTTATTATATTGTATTATATTTTTCTTTCTATTTTAGTTTTAATACGTTCATATAAAAATACAAAAACATTAAAATTAGGTATAAAACAAGAAAAATACGAATTTTTAAACATATTGCTATATATTTATTATAGAACTAAAAACATTTCGTTTTATTATTTGTATGGCCATGTCTACAATAAAACATGTTTCTCTCTTTACAGGGGCGGATTCAGCATCGTCGAGAACAGTTACAGCACTCTTACTTGCAGCTCCCATATTTCTCACGGTTTTGACATAAGTTGTACCAGCACGGAGGCTAATTGTTTAGGTGAGCTTTTGACATAAGTTGTACCAGCACGGAGGCTAATTGTTTAGGTGAGATTTTGTTTGAAATACCGTTTCATTTTTATAAATTAACATTAGTGATATGAATTATGTAGCCTAGGAATACTAATCACCTACTTTGGGGAAAAAATCAAGCATGCATCTCAACAATTCGTGCCTTTGTGACTGTGGTCGGTAGCCTGGTTGGTAACGCGCTCGACTGTTCATGTGCATCCAGTGGGCGCGAATTCAATCCCCGACTTACTCCACTTCACAACACAAGTTTTTAAGCTTTCTGTGAAGTGTACAAAGATGTATTTGGGTTTTTTTCGACAAACCCAGATTCATTAAAAAAAATAACAACTTGTAATCCAGTTTTGACAAAAAAGAAAATATGCAAAAAATCATGTCTTCCTATGTTGATTGACTAATAATTATCTTTTTCTTATTTATTTCAGAATTACTAAGTGTTTTGTTCCACTAAGAAAAAATGGCAACAAGTGAGTGGCTCATTTTGTGCATTTTATGTGATTTTCTAGTAAATATTTAATGATATTACCAATTAAATGAATTTATTATAAATTGTGGATTTTATGAAAACGATACAAAAGCGCAAAGCACCAAAAACATCAAAACCATCGTGAATTGACAATATTGTAAATATAGGAATAATATCAAGAGTCCTTTAAAAGAATTAATTATACCTATAAATATCTCAAAAGTTAATTAAACCAAAGAAATTTTAATCTATTCAACTGATCGATTAGTAGATATTGCTGTTGGAATTCATTAATTAAAAATTTAATTTAATTCGTTCATCAAATTTATTTTTGTATTTAATGAAATTAACCTTTATTAATGTTCATTTATTACACTGTTCTTCGTGATTGTAATTTGCAAAAAAATATCTGACAAGTTTTCATCCGCAAAGAAAATAAGTGTTGGGTTAATTTCCTTTTTTATATAAACATGTCGATGCTTGTAGGCCAAAATTAGATTTTTTTTTTTTAAATTTTCCACATTTAAAAATCAAATTACTAATATTCATTCACCCCTCATTACCTATAATATATGTTACTAGTCAATATCCAAAGTACGTAATAATAATAATATATTATGTAATTATTTTTTGTTATTATAAATGTAAATATTATTTTTATTTTAGTATCTCTTTCCAAAAATGATCGAATTTTTAGTATAAGTTTTTTTATTGATAAATTATTAACTTAATGCATTAGATTATAATGTATTTAATATATATTTAAGTAAGTACCTTTATTACTTATGAATCCATTGGTCATTAGCTGCATTTGTAAATAGAAGTCAGCTTTTCATTTCTTTTACGAGTATATTCACTCGAATGCTGAATTAAATTTCACAAACTTTTTAGGTGAGGAATAGCGGAGATAGGAGCCGCTAATCATTACTTTTCACACAAAATTTGTTCTAGGTGGCTCCTATTGCCGCTATTCTTCACCTAAAAAGTAGGTGAATTCCAGCTTTACCTAATTAATTAGTTACATTCTTCTGAGTTTCTCATTCCATTATCAAACAATATCTAAATGTACTTTTACCTACATAGCTTAAGTTTTATGTTTGATCGTATTTTCGGGCTTGTGACGACAACGTGTCCACGGCAACTGAGGCCTTTTCAGAAACGTCGGTCTCACACAAACCCGAAAACGCGACGAAGCCTGAAAAAACTTCGTCTGTTTTAGATATTAAAATATTTTTTGTTGTCTATACAAATACATATACAATTCATAGTCTAATAAAATGGATGTTAGTTTAATTATATCACAATTCCCTATGTTCTACTTATTTATTAACCAATTGAAACATATTCATCATTCCAAAGACAACTGTTGAAGAAATATTATTTATTTACAATGCACATCACGTACCTTATATAATTAATTTAAATAAAATTTATTGACTATTTTTCAGAGAAATTGAGAAAATAAAAGCATACCTGAAAAAAATTACTTATCAGAAATATTTTTGTAAATTAAATTATTCAATAGATGTTTTCTTTCTCGTCGTTATGTAGGTAAGTTTATATTCATTAAAAATGAAGTAAAATATAGATTTATATATTTAATATTTGAGTAAAATCTATGTGTTGCTTATTTGTGAGAAAAATGGCTATATTGGCTTTATTTATTATCTTAAAAAGTATGTACGAGTATAATACCTATTTAAAACCAAACACAAGTTTGCTTTACTTAGGACTAACCTTACACAATCAGTACCGAGATCTCGTTGTCATAAATGTGAAATTGTTATAATCGTAATATTACTAATTATTGTATGTATGTTTCCTGTACCTACATAGCTAAATAAAATCTCATCCATAAACAATATGTGTGCAATTATTATATCTGGTTATATGTTTGCTGTTTAAATGTCATTAAATATTCTGAATGGTAGACATATTTGTAATATTATCTTTAAAAGTATGTACGAGTATAATACTGATGTAAAACCAAACACATGATTCCTTGTGCACGTTTAGCACAGCTAAATAAAATGTCATCCAAACAATATGTGTGCAATTATCATATCTGGTTATATGTTTGCTGTTTAAATGTCATTAAATATTCTGAATGGTAGACATATTTGTAATATTATTTTTAAAAGTATGTACGAGTATAATACTGATGTAAAACCAAACACACGATTCCTTGTGCACGTTTAGCACAGCTAAATAAAATGTCATCCAAACAATATGTGTGCAATTATCATATCTGGTTATATGTTTGCTGTTTAAATGTCATTAAATATTCTGAATGGTAGACATATTTGTAATATTATCTTTATAAGTATGTACGAGTATAATATTGATGTAAAACCAAACACATGATTCCTTGTGCACGTTTAGCACAGCTAAATAAAATGTCATCCAAACAATATGTGTGCAGTTATTATATCTGGTTATATGTTTGCTGTTTAAATGTCATTAAATATTCTGAATGGTAGACATATTTGTAATATTATCTTTAAAAGTATGTACGAGTATAGTACTGATGTAAAACCAAACACATGATTGCTTATGTTCGTTTAGCACAGCTAAATAAAATGTCATCCATAAACAATATGTGTGCAATTATTATATCTGGTTATATGTTTGCTGTTTAAATGTCATTAAATATTCTGAATGGTAGACATATTTGTAATATTATCTTTAAAAGTATGTACACGAGTATAATACTGATGTAAAACCAAACACATGATTCCTTGTGCACGTTTAGCACAGCTAAATAAAATGTCATCCAAACAATATGTGTGCAATTATCATATCTGGTTATATGTTTGCTGTTTAAATGTCATTAAATATTCTGAATGGTAGACATATTTGTAATATTATTTTTAAAAGTATGTACGAGTATAATACTGATGTAAATCCAAACACATGATTGCTTATGTTCGTTTAGCACAGCTAAATAAAATGTCATCCATAAACAATATGTGTGCAATTATTATATCTGGTTATATGTTTGCTGTTTAAATGTCATTAAATATTCTGAATGGTAAACATACATTTGTATTATTTTATTTCTACTATACTCCACTTTTACTGCATCCTTTCTTCTTTGTCCTACCCTTTGTCCCGGTTCATCCAGGGTCGAACCTCCTCGTACGTAGGCGCCAGGATCTCCTGTCCTGGGTTGTCACTGTTGGGATTCTATGCGCCGCCAGCTCCTTTTCAACATTGGACCACCATGTTGCCGAAGGTCTACCCCTTTCCCTAGGTTTCGTGGGGATGCTGATTGCCGTCTTCACGGAATAACTCTCCTCTATATACGCATGACGTGTCCGTACCATCTCAGTATGCCCTCCCTCAGCTTTTCTGTTATCGGGGCTACCTTTTAAACGATCCTCTGACGAACTCATTGCCGATTTTATCCAGTCGTGTCACGTTGCCTACCCATCGTAACATTTTCATTTCATTTGTATGTAGCTGTTGCTCATGCTTCTTTGATGTTGTTCAGCACTCTTAATTTTTAAAAACACGACTGAAAAGTGGATGCCTAACTGTAAATAGATATAGGTATATTTCTCTTTATCCCTATACGCTTTGCTCAAACCTCGTCAAGTCCAATTATTAGAGCTCATACATATATTACACGGCCCAATTATTTACTACACTGAAAATAATTTGAAAGTTGAGTGGGAAACTCAATCAACGCTTATAGAGGGGAACATCGTAATTATCATTTAAATCACCCCTTTTCACCCCTAATTTTATCATTTTAAATTTAACTCTGTGGATTGAACTATTAAAAAATGTAATATTAAAATAAATGTTCTCTATTTAGCACACATAACATACTCGTATTAGTATTAACCTACGAGTATTTACACTTTATAGAATTAAGTAGTTACCTGTGACTAGGTACCTACATATATACGTAATATAAGTGCAGATAGCACGTAACACTTGTTATATTTTTAATGTGTCAAGTGTCCCATTCCACTCCAATTAGTCTCCGATCTTAACTTCCCTCCGTACAACATTCACCCTCGAGCCTCAAGCATAGCCAGCTAAGCATTTATTGAATCTTTGTACGTTTTCAAATAACAGCAGATGTGAGTGCCTTCTAGACTTCAAGGTAATACAGGATGAACAATGCCACCACTTTCAATAGAGCGGATGAGCGGAAAAATCAAAGGAAGTGTCTAGAATCAAAGCCTATCTCCGGATCTCTGGCTTGGCATATTTTTTTGTAAAAGTTATTTAATAATGATTTTCAATATACTCGTATAAGAGGAAATTCCTATAGAATTAATATACTTACCTCAACAAGTAATTAGGAGGAAATAAATAATAAGGTTTCCACTTAACTTTCATTTTGACTTAAGGCCCTAAATGCACTGAGGAAAAATCGTTCTATTTTTGCTTCAACTTTTTCAAATTTTATATGAGAATGATAGCACTCAATAAGCGACAAAGTGAATTATACCTGTTTAAAAGAAACCTATGAAGAAATTTAAAAATCTAAAACAGCAGATTTGTTAAGATTATAATTACCAGTATTTTGGCTAAATTATACTTTTATATCTGAAAAATTGAACGGAAATTCTTCAGATCCCGTAAATTTTAGGGGTGCTTTCGGAAGACTTTTTTATTGAAGGAATTTCCAAATCCTGTAATTCTAAAACAGCCGATCTGTAGTGCATACTTTCATCTATCACTGTTTTAGTTTCAAGACGATTCCCTCAGTATTGGCTGAGTAAAATTCAGGGCGCCGAAGCCTATTAACAGCATATAGTACCTTAATGTCTTGTTTAAACTAAACAATAGGAATATTTGTAACCTACCTACTACTGAAAGAAACCCATCATTCATATTTTACAGAAAATATTACTTCTGACATCTAAGATCACTATACAGTGATACTCGGTGTTAAACAACCGGTGGATCATCCGAAGCAGGGTGGCAGAGGACCTCAATACCTATCAATTTAACACACCCACGAATGTTCAGTGACTATTTTTTTAAACGTCCTCAAAATTTTATTTCAATTGTGGATTGTAACAAATTTTGAGAATCAACATTTTTTATGGCGCGAAGGTATCAGATAGGCCCATAATTGTTTTTGTATCTACAATATGTACTATCCACCCATTCTAAAAAAAAAAGTACATATCTTAATAATTGGTGTCTCTGTGACCAATAATGTCTTTTAAGTCAGGGTGCGACGAAAGAATAAGAAAAAATAATAATAACTCGAAAACTACGAAAAATCACTGAACATACATTGGAGTTAAATCGAAAAGTATCGAGGTCCTCTATCACCCTGCTTCGGTTGGGTTGGTCCGTGATGACTGTTACACCGTGTACATACAATAATATGTAACAGGTGTCTATGACCTATGAATATGAAATATCAATATTTTGATAGCTACACAATTTATTACGAATAGCCTTTCCTTCTTTTTTATCAGTATTATAAAATGAAGCAACTAAATAATTACAATAAGTACCTACCTACAGTCTACACACATTGGGTACTTACTTACTGCTAGCCACTTGCGTTCCACTGCTGGACATAGGCCTCTTCTAAACTCTTCCAATGTCTTTTATCTTGGGCTATCTGCTGCCATCTACGACCCGTAAGCTGGACAATGTCATCTGTTCACCTTTTCTGTGGTCTTCCTGCCCCTCTTTTGTTCTCCCAGGGCCTCCACTTCAAGATTTTAGGTGCCCATCTGACACTGTCCTATCTTGCCACGTGTCCCGCCCACTGCCATTTTTGCTTTGCTGTTCTTTCGGTGATGTCGCCAACTTTTTTTCGACGTCTGATCTCCTCATTTCTAATTTTATCTCGAAGACTGGGTACTACATAACCTTTCACATGTTTTTCAGCAATGATCACCTAATATGCATATTCTAGTGGCACTGTGACTACATGAGGCCATACTGTTGATGGACTATGGACATCCCTGATGGTGCATGGTGAAACTCTACATAAAAAAATCTAAATAAAATTTATACTCGTAGAATACTTGATAAATGTATGTGTTGGGGGGTTTTCCTTTTTTTGGGAAACGCGATGCGGAAAAGATGCCCTATGGGGACACAAATAGAAAAATTGCCCCCCCCCCCCTCCAAAACCATGAGTGACAGTACTTTATATACAAAAAATCTAGGGGTTTCAGCCCCTTAGCCCCCCCCCCCCCCCCCCCCCCAAAACGTTGAGTGACAGTACTTTTTATCATGTGACGACATTCAGCCCCCCCAAAATTGAATCCTGGATCCGCCACTGCTCCATGCTTGTATTGCTTGGTAGATTTAGGTAAGTGCCACATTATACTCGTATTGTGGTCCCAGACCGGAACTTTTACTCCTTTACAAAAGTGCAATAAAATAAAATGTGATGTTTGGTGAGCAAAAGAAGTGTTAAAACAAATAATTACGCTCCAAGGAGCTTTTACCTTTTGTGTTTCCTCCCAACATTCACCACGGTTTGCCGCTGGCAAACAGTATGGAATGGTACTCAGATACATAGCCGTAGGCAGCGGGGTTGGGGGTTCAAACCCTCTCCTTAATTTATCAGCCAACTCACCGTTTTATAAATAGGAGAAATGAACCACATTATTACCACATTGTTTTATTATTACTCACTGGGCACAGTCAACTGGAGGAGCGTGGCTGCCAATAGGGCAGAGTGGCGAAAGCTCCTTGTGGAGGCCAAGTCCCACTCCGGGATGTAGCGCCAAAGATGATGATGATGATGTTTTATTATCATGTCACGAATTTTAAAAAAATATTGTGAAAATCCTTTAAATCACAGTCGTTTCATTAAAAATTTTCGTCTGCGGCGCTAGTCATTTACCGTATTGTAACTCAGAAATATATCCAAATGCCTTACTATCGAAATCAACTAGTCATCAAATTACCCATTTACGAAAAAAATTTCACCTGCGGCATTATTTACGCCCATGGTTGTAACATATTGTCTATGGTCCAGAACTCGGACCCCCCTCTCCCCCCCACCGAAATGAATTCCTGGCTACACCACTGCTCAGATACTTCATGTATCTACAACCATACGTAACTAATACTACATATTACGTTTTAGAAATTATCTTCCCTAGTGAGAATTTATCAAATGAAATTCAGAAAGAAATACAAAAATATGTAGGTAACTTCTGGCTACTTATTTTTATAGGTATCCACTTTTTATTTATGTTTCAGAAAATCAGTATACCTAATTATTGAAAAGCTTCTTGATTGAAAAACAAACAATAGGTACCGTAATAAAATATGCAACTTGTTATAGACGCATGATTCAGTAAACTTATTATACTCGTATATCCCCCCCCCCTTCATAATCCTATAACCCACCCTTTGATCTTGTATGCAAATAAAATCATCAAAATATTACTTCAGTTCCTCCAACTGTCACACAAAAAATAGTTAGGGACAAAATAAATTAAGTACAAAGGTATTTATTTAAGTATTTTATTTATTAAACATAATAAATCAGTATAGTAAAAGTAAGTTTCTTATAGCTATATTACGTACAATAGGTTTTCGTTTGTGTGCGGGAGAAGAGTTCAGTTTTTACCATTTTAACTGTTACTATTTGCTAAACAAAAATGGCAGTGAGTGGGTCATGTCGCCAGACAGCGGACAGAACGATGGACTCCCAGAGTTCTAAGATTCGAAGGAGACCGTGGGACAAAAAGAAAGGGTAGGTCAGCCACAGAAAAGATGGGTCGACGATATTATCCCAGTCGTGGGTAGAAGATGGATTCGCCAAGCTCAAGACAGAGAAAAATGGAAGCAAATCAAAAAGGCCTATTTCCAGCAGTGGAGAGATGGCTGAAGGAAGAAGAAGAAGATTACTATATAACTTAAAAATAGTATAACACTAAGCTATAACTACATACAACATATACATGCACACAGTCTATTATACAGGGTGATTGGTTCCGCTATTCAGATATTTTTAGAGGTGATAGAGGGTGTTCTAAAACGTAGATCTGCCAAAGGGATGTCATCCCAATTGTTAAGGGTTGCGGAGTTACACCCTTTTAAAAAAATTCCACCCCCGGCATCGACCACCATCACATTTCACTGAATAACTCTGATGCTATGAGTCCAAAATTAATAAAAAAAAAAAAATTGTATTGCATTAAAACAAGCTTTAATTCGCTACTGATTACCAGGTACATGTACTTACTTAAAGAGGTAATCGGTAGCGAAGTATACATTTTTTATCGAATATGTACTTACAAAATCGAAGATTCGGAAAAACTGGTTCAAAATATGGATAGATAATGTTCGGCATTTTTATTCACAAGGGTCTAGTGTATTTATTAAAAGAAAAAAAAGTACTTAGTTAATTATAGTTTTTATTGAAAAAAAATTAAAAGATGTCAAAACTTTCAACAAAAAAAAATGAAATTTTGTTTTTGTGTTTAATTTTAGCAAAGTTATTATTATTATTATTAAATATTTTTGACGTCAATTTAAAGCTTGTTTTAATACAATACAAATTTTTTTTTTTATTAATTTTGGACTCATAGCATCAGAGTTATTCAGTGAAATGTGATGGTGGTCGATGCCGGGGGTGGAATTTTTTAAAAGGGTGTAACTCCGCAACCCTTAACAATTGGGATGACATCCCTTTGGCAGATCTACGTTTTAGAACACCCTCTATCACCTCTCAAAATATCTGAATAGCGGAACCAATCAGTTTCTGTGTAAATGTCAAATGACATTTACACAGAAACCCCTTTGATTTTTTTATGAGGAAAGAAGTAAATATAGTTACAGTACGTAATATCACAGACTTTGTACAGATGTACCAGGTACCTACCTTCTCATCGTATACAGGGTGTTTCATAGATGGATGCATATATCTTCTTTTTTTTCACTATCTATCAAAAAACTCCGAATTACTCAATATTTCCCCCAATAGTTTTGTTAGTAAAGGTACCAGCTACTTAGTTCTGTAATTATTATTTTTTACTTGAGTATGTGTCGAGTCTATTTAACTCATTAGTTTCAACTTTCAATCTGAAGAAACAATTGTCGGATTAAAGTTTCAGTAAACAGTTATTTCAAAAACGAGTCACGACTTTAGAGGGAATTTCCAATCAAAAAAATTCCCTTAAAATATTCAGAAATGTGGGGGAAACTTCTCTGTTTGTGTTCTTTCAAATGGTGTACAAAACTAATAAAACGTTAGTTTCATAAAGATATTGTACAATAGCTTCAAGAGATCACTACTAATTTAAGTTAATTTCCATACAAGTCCGAAAACAGGAAGTCCAAAAAAAATGTTTTGTTCTTTGTTTATGCAACCTGTACGTAAGGTAAAAATATATATGGAAGTTTTGCGTAGGAGGGTATATGGATGCTGGGCCACCCCCACTCCCTCCTGTATCCTCACTTTTAAAAATATCCAGAAAAAGATTGAGTTCTTCAAATCTCCTCCCAAAGGGAATTTGAAAAAAGAACAGCCCTCGTATAGGTATAATAATAATAAGAAATTTATTCTTTTATTTCATACATAATACATCAAATCAACTTAGATTATTAAAGTACCTAATCAGATTATTTTTGGTTATCGCACTACCTTCCCTAAAAAGTAAGTATACACTATATATACCGACCCACCACAATGTAGGAAGATCTATTTATATTTCCATTAAATTATTAGAGAGGCCTACCGACCCAACCGTACCTACATTTAGTTAATCTGTTCAAACCGTGATCTATAAGTAGATTCCACCCATTCCTCATAATTTATGAATTCAAGAAATAATTCTATGCAAGTACATTTGTATGTGGTATAGTAAAATGTTTGTAAATAAATTGCTAGGTATAGATAATTATAGACATAAAGACAATAATAGTGTCCACATCTCCACATCTCCCGTGGACACCTCCTCCATAAATGGGGCAAGAGGGAACATCCCCAATGCCAGTGCGGGCAGATAGAGACAGTGGAACACATTGTGGGGCACTGTCCCATCAAGAAGTTCGAGGGGGATATTTGGGAAATCCATGAGGTGACGCCAAGGGCAATTGAATATCTGAGAAATATTGACGCGGAGCTCTGACTCAGATTCCCAGATCATTTGTACAATGGTTGTATTCGCATACGAAAGAAGAAGAATAATAGTGTCACAATTTTGACAATGATAAAGGTAGCCTCAATACAGACATACCTAAGTCTAGTGAGGCACCACTCATATGACCATAATGAACTTAACTATATTTAACTAGTGAAACATTTATATCCTTAATGTGTACATAAATAAAATTTATTATTTATTTATTGTATTCATACTTCATAGCTCATTCGAAAGATCTCTTCACATTATAGAAAGTAGAGAACAATAATATAATTGATTTATCCAACTTCATATCGATGAAATAAATTCAATACTAATCAAATATTATGTAGCTACCCTAAGGGTGGTAATGAAAAAAAATTAAATGAAGCATAAAACTTCTGGGAAGATAGGGATAGTTCCCAGAGAAATTAGGTACTACAAATTCACTTCCAAGAGCTCGAAGCCTTGAAAAAAAATTAAACAAAATTAGCCTTTTTTTAATAAACCATTGTTGCTAATTCGCTAAGTATACCTCGTAGGGCAGCTGCCCCCCCCCCCCCCTAAATATTGGAATAGGTATATATTTTTTCATACTAAGTGATCGGTAGTCTCAAGCCTAGTTGGTAACGCGCTCGACTGTTAATCCAGTGGGCGCGGGTTCGATCCCCGATGCCGACCTACTCAACTTTACGACACAAACTCAAAACACATGTTTTCTCATCATATCATAAATTTTATAAAATTTGTATGATTTTCCATCAAAATACAATTGTTTAATAAAAAAAATCGCCTGCGACGCTATTTACAGGTTTTTATGCTATGTCTTTTTTCTATTTGTTCCCCCCCCCCCCCCAGTTCCTAGGCGGGTGGACGAGTTTTTTGGTAACTTTTATACCAACTTAAGGCCCAGAGTATTGAGTTGAAAAAAAAAAAAAAAAAAAAACACAAAACGGGAGACCTGTTTTCTCGACAACCTTACTAGATTTGCTTCGGAAAAAAATAGGATAGATACATTGAACCTTTATCTAGGGAATAACCGTAAAGGATTTTCTATATCTTTTATAGATTTCTCAAAAAAAAATGTTTAAAACACCTCTGCCCTTTTTTCCGAAGGATAGAATCTCGCTTCCCGAAAGTCGCAGAGATTTTTTTTTTTTGTATTGATAAAATGCATTAAAATCTAGGGAATAACCGTAAGGGTTTTTTGATTGAAGCAAAACTAACCCCAAAAAATGGAAAAAACCCTATTTCTAAGATTTCATTCACGGGCTATAAATAGTTCGATATATCGGGCCAAGCAATTTTGAACTCTACGTGTAAGGCAAATGGTTTTAAAGAGAGTCGATATCGTTTCGGAAATTTTTATTTAACTTCAGACTCCTCTCAACATTGGAGAGTTACGGACGTCTTTCCGCACCACTCCATTTCTTATTTTTGGTTTACCATTATTCATAAATTAATAATTTAGCTAAGACGCTAGCATGTAATCACATTTAATGAAGCCCACGACATTGCCAGCAATAGACTGGGGAGGAAGTTTTTATTTCTTGTACAGACGGTACATGGTTCGAGTCCAGCTTGTATCGTCACATTTTCTATTATTTTTTTCACTTCATGACGCTTCGATAAGAATGCAGCAGTATAAAGAGTTGGTCCGCTGATGAATAAATATAAGGACTAAACCGACTAGGTTCTGAAGTACAGTGTAATAATTGTGCCTGAAATATCAATATTTAGAAATCTTCTAAAATATTGCATGTATAACGACCTACTCTGCCCTCACAGCAAGATAATAAATAATACCTATATCGGAAATAGTTTCTCAAATATTAAACAAAACATTGCTCGAATTTCTTAATTTTTGTAAAATTGGTGGTTGGTACAATAGCAGGTTCGTCTACCCGAAAAACCTCAAGAGACATGATTTTACAAATTTTGTAGACAATTTAATACATATTATGTAGGTAGTTTTGTTCTAAGATGTTGTAAATATCAGAGAAAGGATACAAATCTATTCCGCAAATTTGCGAAGGTGTGTTGATTTCAAGTTACGAGTATGAGCAAATAACTGAAAAATTACATTTTATTACGAGAATATCACGTAGAGAAAAGCAGATAGTTAAAAAATAGTAAAATTTACCGTGGAATCATGACTGTTGGGTTGGCCCTATGGACGGCAATAAACCCGCCATTTAACTCAATAAATATTTTTTTAATTTATTTTATTTATGTCCTCAAAAACTTATTAACTTCCTATTATTGGATCTTTTACCCTTACACATTACACAACAGTCACATTATACTAATATAATGATTATAATTAGATACCTATAACCTAAATTATTATAACGCTTACAAAGTAGGTAAGTTATGTACCTACCTATGACATATTTATTATGCATAGTGCGTACGCTCCTACATACTATATATTTAAAATTATTTTCATTCCATTGAATCGTCAGTATGACAAAAAAATATTTGATTAAGTACTTCAATAATCAAAGATTGAATCATGTAGTTAGAAAAGCAGGGGCAATGGGTAAATTTCTGTAGCATGGAAGCCATACTTAATATTTTAAAAAAAATAATGTCAAATAAAGTGCATTAAAATATTGAGGCAATAAACGGCGATAAATAAATAGTCAAATTATTATTAACTTTTCATTATGTCCAAATCAATTTTTATTTTCACAAAAGTACTCAAAAATAATGATCAACTCTATACAATAAATTCGCATATAATAATAAAAAAAACATTAAAATTAGGTGTGCAATTAAAATAACATAAAAAATTTAAACTAAAATAATGGTGGCGCTTGTTTTTAGAAAAAAAAAATCCTAAAGGAGACTTGATGGAAATGGAATTCTCAGGACCCTTCGCCACTGGTGGTTACAATATTTTTGTAAATCAGAATACTATTCACATTTTGAATTGAACTGAAATTATAAAGTTGTTGACGAATGATTTTAACAAATTTGAAATGGTTTGTACTGACGAAAAATAATTTGATGAGGTACTTCAATAATCAAAGATCTGTACCTACGTAGAATTATATGGACCAGTTGAAAAATAAAAACATTTTCTATTCTGTCCCATCACGACGCATCCCTTGCGTGGTAGGCAGAGAGAACAGATCGCCAGACTTTCTTATCCTTACACAGACTTCGTGCTTCTGTCACATTCATGCAATTCGCTATACACTCTCTATGATACCTTGTACTCGGAACACGTGCGTCCTTGAGAATCTGGTCTACGTGGTCAAGCCTTGTAATTCTTGGACGGCCGCGTTTCCTTACACCCTTTCTTTCTCCCATGTATACTTTCTTTGTTATCCTTTCTTCGTTCATTCTATAAGTCCCAATGGTCACAATTTGTTCACTTTCATTTCGGTCACAACATTCGTTTTCAACTCTCTAATCACTTTATTACTTATCCTATCTCTCAACGTTTTTTCACACATTCTTCTCAGCGATCCAGCCATACAAGCCAGTATGTATGTTAATTTCCTATGGTTTATATAATATAGATATGTTCAAATGACGATTTCAGGTGTCCTGGGCCTACGGATGATAAGCAACAATAAAAAAACAAGAAACAATGTGCTTTGTCCATGCCTAGCTCGCGTAATTAAAAATGTAAATCCGGTTTTTGGGCATTTGCTAAACGGTAATGAAGGAAGATTATATCAATGGAATGTCGATTTAATTTACCGAATTAAATAATTACAATAGGTAATAAAAAATGGTGGACATGACTGACCAATAAATAGTAAATCTGCTAGAAAAAAAGAAAAAAAAAAGAACGGTTTATGTAGTATTCGAACCTGAGACTGAAAACAATTCGCCGCGCCGAACCACTGACCCAATTCACGAGCGAGCAAGTTCCTCGAAATATACGTATAAGTACCTAAGTATTTAAATAAGTTCAAATTCTTTCACTCTGTCGATGTAAATTGTAAATACGAAAAAGTAGAAAAAGTTTGCTCCTAGACTAAATTCAAATTTTGAGAGAATTGTAGGGCAACACAATCTATTGAACAAAGTAGTAAGCAAAGGTGCCGCCGCGATGGTTTTTAGAGGGGGTGAGGGGAAATTTTGTTGAAAACGTGTGACGTCATTCTTGGTGCCAAGCCCTTAAATCAACTAAGCTATCAAATATCTTGACAAAGCAATCATTTTATAGAGTAGAGAAATACTCTTATTTTTCTTTAAAATTTCTTGAACGCCCAGTTATTGCAAATCGTCGTAGTGACTTCCAGTCTAGTATATAAATGTTCTGTAATGTCACTGAACAAGTGGGTATGTATAGGTATACTCATTACCCATGATTCGTAACGTTATAGTATGTAAATTGAGGAAGTGTGTCTGTGTATAACTGCATACACGTAGCTAGTTTACAGATTTTCAGTAATTAAATTTCAGATGCAAATAACGATTTCCTCTATTCAGATGAAACTGGTAAAAATACTACTTGAGCACACCCTCTTTAATCTACGCTTTCCGCTTAAAAGGAAATAAGATAAATGAATGGAAATCATAAAAACCTATGTTCAATACAGCGGTTAGGTTTATTAACTGACTTGTACTAGTAGGTGTATGAAAAGTCATGGCAATACTTATCATCGAGAAATATTCAATCAATAATTTTATTACTTTGGCTTAGGAATTGATTGCCATTACGTGTGGCGCACCTGTAGGTACTTATTATGTATAATGAGATATTGCTTCATGACTTTCTTCCAATTTCCAACGGTCTTCGTGTTTTCTTTTATTCTACACCTACTAGGTGGTACCTACTCGTGAAAATTCGTGGTGGGGTTAAACATGATTCTTTGCGAAACGAACTTTTAGTACAATGAACGAATCAAACGGTCTGGACCACCGCCACTTTGTCGTTATCTCTCTATCTATTACAGAGGCAGGGGCGGTGTCTGGTTGGATATAATATTACTGCAAAGCACGCGTCACACTAATGAAATAGAATTTCGTGAACGAACTTACCTACATTACGAGTAAAGCGTATTATTATTAGACAAGTACCGACTATAGTCGGTACCTAATAGCTATAGGAAATAAAAGAAATCGCTAGTACCTATATTTACAATACGTTATGTATTGTATTTTGAGAATAAAATTCACTGTATAATGGGAAATGAAAGAGCTAAAATTTATTATAATTTTTAACAGAGATGTACCGATTATAGTCGCCAACTAGTCGACTTTCCGGCAAAGATGACGATTATTTTAATCGGCAGAGTAATTGGGCATTTGAGTGCCGACTAGTCGCCTAGTCGGCAAGTCTGCCAAATCTATAGTCGGCCCATAACTAATTAACATCGTTTACAACCCGCTTCTGGGTAGATGTAGTAAAGAGGACAAATATGATATGTGAAACTGAGAGAGATTGTATTACTTAAAACTAATTTGGTAATTACTATAGAGGTCCTCAACAATCATTAGTAAATTACATAATATTTAATGTCGGTCCCATAGCTCTGAGTTAATAATTCAATCTCCACCATCATTAGTTGCAATGTTCACAAAATTTATCGTGAACTTTCTCCAACAAGTCCTATTTTTAAGTTATTGGTGGAAGTGGAATGTAGAAAAAATCCAGCGCTCTGCAAGAATAAGTTCCTTTGTAAATAAAAAAATAATTCAAAAAAAAAATAGCAAGCATTAATGATAGTATGTTTCGAATTACTTAGTTTATTATTTAGATTACTATCTGCACGTGTATTCAATATTTGACATAAAAATTCATTTCATTTTCTCACTCCCTGGAAATAGCAAACGTTTGCAAATGACACTCCAAGTATTTCTCGGAGATGAGTGACACAATGACACATACTACAAAGTTGCGAGATGAACTGAGTGAGGTATTATAATGGTTATGTTCTTGATACCAATCATCATCTCAAAATTAATATTGATTAAAATATTAATAAAATGAATTGTATGTAGCCTCACTTTGAGAAGACTTAAAACATGTCTGCACGCCATTAATTTTCATAGAAGGAATTAAAATAATATTCAGGTGAGACTTCGCTTATTAATATTGCAAGGCGAGAAATGAAATGATTCGTAAAATGTATTTCCTGAATCAAATCTTATTAATAAATAACTCAGCACGTATTTCCCCATCGAGTTGATTCAATAATAAAGTATTTCAATATTCAATTATTGTGGTAAATTATTCTTACTTGAATATTCCTAAAATCTGTTTTTCTATCAAAATGTAATTATATGATGAATAAAGCAGCGAATGTCTCGTATGTGTAACATGTGGATTGGTATGTCAAAATATACATGAACTTTGATAAATTTCCCAGATATACACATCCGTAAACCTGGTGACAATACGATTCTGTACACGATTCTGAACTCCCCCCCCCCCCCCCCCGAAATTAATTCCTGGCTACGCCCCTGTTCCAGATACCTAAGAATATTTCAGCTATCCGATTATCACCCAGACAGTTTAAAAAAAACTCTAGTGTATTAATAATGAGGATTTGAATTTATAATAATAATAATAATCGGACCACTTATTTGGCGCCGTTTAGTGATAAATATCACCCCAAGGGCACCTTACATTTAGTTCAACTTTAGAACTAAAGACACACAAAATAATAAAAAAGCAATTAACATAAAATTAAAATCTACACAGCACAAAACTGCTGCAGTGGCAGCTAGAACAGCGCCATCTGACTTTTGGCTTTTAATATGCGAGTTTTGACATATTCCTATACACATTTCCTGTGAAAAGGTCGTACAAGTATGTAGGTAGTTGTAGGTATATTGTATTCTAGTATTCCTCATATTATTGACGTGTATCATCAGATCACATCAGTATGTCTGCGTATTGAGGGATTAGCACAAAGCGAACAACGTTAAATGCCTAAACATTACTCCATCTGAGTCCATACCATCACCATCCTTCCAATAATACGATAATACAGTACTAGCAATAGTATTTGGTACTAGTATTAATATTATATTATAGTTCCATTTACTAGTAAAGTTACACAACATACACAGTAATTACACATTATTCTATTTTATTTTGTTCTATGTTCTATATTATATGCTGTTTTATTTTGTACTGTTATAGGCATTTTAATTTTTGTTTTGTTTATCTTATTTTGTTTTGTTCTTTGTTTCTGTATTTGTACATAAGTATATTATTTTACTTGCCTTGAAATATTTATTTAGTAGTACATTAAGAATCTCCCCTCACACGAGACATCTCTTTAAGGGAAATTTAATAATCTATGTATTTAATATTTTGTTTCTGACTTTATTTCATGTTATAAACTTATTATTTTAATATATTAATATATACACCTAGATAGGTACCGTTCTCCTAGATATCTGTCAATATGTATACTGTGTCGAAACGTTGGATATATTAGCTTAAAGCAACTTAAAGTGACGCCTTACTCTTTCTGTATTCATAGGCATTAGATTATAATCTACTAGCTGACCCAACGTGCCTTGCTACGCCTCTAAAAACTGTGAATTCGTGTAAAAATAATAATAAATAAATCAAGATCTGATCTCTCGGTGTCTCCCGTTGGCTACAGCTGGACAAAATGTGACTTAAGATCTGAATTCATTTTTCAACGCCCTTTCATAGGATGCCAAACATGACTCCACACAACCGTTAAATCCCCTCATCATCATAACATCTCTCGGTGTCTCCCGTTGCGTAGATCTGACCAAATGTGACCTAAGATCTGAATTTATTTTTCAACGCTCATATGATACCAAACATAACCACACACAACCCTTGGATCCACTGTGCGTCTTCATGACAACTCTTGCAAAGATAGTCAAAACGGAAAACCTCGCTGGAAGAAGATTACCCGGAAGGCCACCCAAGAGATAGAAGGACAGCTGGACCTCCTCATCCCAGAACAGCCCGCCGTCACAAACAGGTCACCCGACCTAATACAAGAGGAAGAAGAAAAAGAAGTAAAATTTCTTTTTAGGATCTCCTAATATATCTACGAGTGTGTAAATAATAATAAATTAATTGTTATTCATGCAACTGATGCGGATGATATAGAATCTCGCGAGTTCTCACTCTGTCACTTAATTCCAATCAAATAACAATTTCCCCTGGCAGCGTGTCGTGGCATCCCTCTCGTCACCGGTCATGTGACGTCACTCCCCCTACAGTAAAACCTCTTCTTGTATACGCATCCTATTACCTGCTCATTACCACATTAATTGGAGTGCTAGACGAAAAGCTATGAATAATAAATTAATGCGATAAACTAAGATATGTACCACCATCGCACCCAGTTTAATCACTGTAAAAACTCAGTTTTCCAATTATCACACTCGTGACGCGGCTCTAGGGAAATTCTGCGAAGTGCGTAGGTTCAGCAAATGAGGGAGAATTACCAAAGTTGATGAGAACATAATTAATATTAATGATTCTTAAAATTGGGTGAACCTTGAATTTAATTGATTACTAAATGGGATCATTTAAATAATCTTCAAACGGCGACAACTGTAATTATTTTGTTAATTTGTCAAAGGCACATAACATGGGCGTCGTCAGGGCGGGGTAGCTGCCCCCCCTATAGATTGGAATAGGTATTTTTTATCATACTTAATGATAAAACCTCATAAAAAATCACATTATTACCACACATTTTATCATCTTGTCATACATTTTCTAAAATTAGTATGAAAATCCAACAAAATATACAAAATATTATATATATATAGTTATTAGTTTAGAGATACCTATGAATCTAAAAAGAAACAAAGAAAAAGAAAAAAAAACAAAGACATACCTATGAATCTAAAAAGAAAGGTATATGAATCATGTATCCTACCTGTCATCACCTACGGCCTAGAGACTATTACACTCACTGCCAATACAGTACACAAACTCAAATGTGCACAAAGGTCCATGGAAAGAAAAATGTTAGGCGTGTGCCTGAAAGATAAAATAAGAAATGAGGAAATAAGGCGCAGAACAAAAGTCGTAGACATCATGGACCGGGTTGCCAAACAAAAATGGCAGTGGGTGGGTCATGTTGCCAGACAGGGGACAGAGCGATGGACCCCCAGAGTTCTAAAATGGAGACCGTGGGACAAAAAGAGAGGAGTAGGTCGGCCACAGAAAAGATGGGCCGACGATATAATCCCAGTCGCGGGTAGAAGATGGGCTCGCAAGGCTCAGGATAGAGGACAATGGAAGAAAATGGAGGAGGCCTATATCCAGCAGTGGAGAGATGGCTGAAGGAAGAAGAAGAAGAAGTTTACAGATAAAATCGCTCCAAGGGAACCTTACATTTCTCCCTATTACTACATAGGATCAGCAAAAACAGTTCACCGTTCAGTGATCGTGTAAGTTATTAGATTATTGCAATGAAATTAAGTTGTCCCCAATTTTCAATTAAAATCCGTGTCCATGATTGACCTATGTTAGATGGAGATAATGAGCCGCGGGGCGTGTCTGCTTCCTGCATCCTACATCCTGGATGGACGATAATTATTTTCCATTTAATTTGGGCGTGTGTCTGCTTCATGGACGTTGACTATACTTTATATACAACTAGCTGAGTTACCCGTGCTTCACAACGGCAAATTTAACAAGCGAACCCGGCATACTTTACAGGCTGGACAAAATTTATTTTATTTTTTTATTTTTTTTATTTTAAATAATACACGTCAATGGATAAATAGTTGACAGACATTATATCAAAGAAGTACAAACATATGAAAACTAGCATAGCAAAAACAAAACAATGCAAAACAAAAAATATGTAGGTAGTATTGAGCATGAAAAACTTTTTTTTTATTATTATTATCATCTGCACATGCGTATAGCCCGGTCTGTCTACTGTGGCGTGACGTTTGTCATGACCAACATGGCCGCCTTGTTTTGGTACTGCCTCCGTATTTCGATTTCAAAGTTAAATATCTCTTAAAATGAGTTTTTTTTTCAAAAATGGCGCCGTCAAAACCTGAAGCGGATCAGTAGAAGTGTTTATGTGAATTTACACAGCAATCCATCGTAAAATGCGGGAGTTATGCGAACACTTACAAAAAAACAGACTTTCCTTTAGTTTCCCAGAAATGTGAATAACACACAGGAACATTGTGCAAAATGTTGTCAGTTTCAAAAAATGTGTAATGAAAGACCACCTACTATATTTTCAGCAGTAAAAACATTTTATTATACAGGGTGTCCCAGGAAGTACGACCAAGCTGAAGTCCAGAGATAGAGCACCTCTGGGGGTACCTAAACACTCCAATTTATGTTACGTGAATTTTTGTAGATTTCGTGTTATGATTTTTTTTTCCAATTTTTTCGCCAAACCCCGACTTGCAATAGTCCGAGAGCCCGCTGCTTAATTTATGACCCCCCTGCCCCCCCCCCCCCAATAACGTCTTGTAGTCCAAGAACCCGCTGCTTAATTTATGACGTATCTGTTTTTTGATCGAAATGTGGTATAAATGATAGCTTACCAATAGGGTATTACATCGCACTAGGGTTGCCTATCAAAATCTTGCCGCAACCCCCCCCCCCCCCCCCCTGAAAAGGTCCCTCTTCGCGGTTTTTCGCATTTTATAGGAATATGGTAAGAGATAGGAGAAAGTAGTCAATGACAAAAATAATCCTTGCTAAATTCTCTACAAAAAATGACAAGTAAATTTTTCATAGGACTAGTAGTTTACCCGTAATGGCCGGTCAAAAAACAGGATAATTTTTGAAAAAAAAAAAAGATTTTTTTCTTTCACAATCTTCCACCCATTATCACCAACATTTTATGGAAAAAAAAATTTCGTCACTGAGTTTTATTGCAATAACTCCTAAATTATTAGATGTATGAAAATAAGTTATAGCTCGTTTTGTAGCTAAGACTATGGTAATTAATTCGTTCTCTGACTATTTTCCTGTAGCTCTTATCAATTTTCAACCAATTTAGTTTTAATACATTTTTTTAGTATTTAAAATGAATTTCGGTTTTGGACCGTCCATTGCGGGTAGACTGCTAGTCCTACGAAAAAAATGAATTAAATTTTTTTGTAGAGAATTTAGCGAGGATTATTTTTGTCATTGACTACTTATCTCTTAATATATTCCTATAAAATGCGAAAAACCGCGAAGAGGGACCTTTTCGGGGGGGCAGGGGGGGTTGCGGCAAGATTTTGATAGGCAACCCTAGTGCGATGTAATACCCTATTGGTAAGCTATCATTTATACCACATTTCGATCAAAAAACAGATACGTCATAAATTAAGCAGCGGGCTCTTGGACTACAAGACGTTATTGGTCTCAGAGACACCAATTAATGAGATACATACTTTTTTTTTCTAAAATAGGTGAATAATATACCTTGAAGATACAAAAAGAATTATCGATCTATCTGATACTATCACGCCATAAAAAATGACGAATATCAAAATTAGTCACAATTCAAAATTTAAAAAAAAAATCACAGAATAAAAAAATTTCTAATTACTTTTAAAAACTGGCCAATTTTGTAAACTATCTACTCTGTAAATTTCATTGTGCAATCTTACGGAATCATATATCGTACCTAAAAATTGTTTCAATGCAAAAACGGCGGTAACACACGAAAATAAATTTTGTTAATTCTCCATAAAAAATGTATGAAGAGAAAATTTTCCTAAAAATTTCACCTACCGATGGTCCCACATAACTCGGCATGTGCATACAATTTTTTTTTTATTATTAAGAAAGAGTTCAATTACAATACTAGTGATTCTATAACGCATAACCACTTGTAGGTGTTTAGATAGGTAAGGGAAGTAATAGGTAGAGTACGTAATGTAAAGGTATACAATAAGGTATCCGTATCCCTTAAGGCGAAGATACACACGAGAGATTTTGGCCTCCCGGATACCAAAATGACAGGTCTCTTGTGTGTAAGCACATCGGAGACGCGAGATATCTCTCGATACCGCGCGCCTCCTGAGACGGTCTGCGCACGCAAGTCTCGCGTCGTGTATTTTACATATTTTCGTCTCAGGGGACGCGTCTCCGGTCTTTTGACATGTTCAATTTTAATCTGAGGTCTCTTGGAGATGTTTGCAACTGAATTGGATTGGCGCGCGTGGGCACGTGGTTTTTGTATTGATATATAATTTTAAACATTCCTGCGATTGTGACGATATTAGTACATTGTTAATAATAAAATTGTTAGTTGATTATAATTATAATATTATTTTTAAATAATGGCGGATTAATAACAGAGTTGCATTTGAAATATGAATACAGTTGTGAAAAATACATTAACATTACGTGTTTTGTTATTCCCTTCATGTCCTACAACATTTATAGCAAACTATGTAGTTACCATTAATTCACCCTTTAATATTCATCGAAGGAACATAAGGAGGAAACAAAATTTCGCTACTCACAACGGTTTCGGGTATGTAGTGCATACCGATACTTGCTTTGGCTTATGTCACTGATGTCATAGGAATGGTGTACATTAAAAGAAGGTCTAACTAAGTATTCTATTTCATTTACTAACGCAGAAAAGGAAATATACACATACGCATGTAAGTAAAGTACCGACCGACATATGTACATTACTGAATCGATAAATAATTTCAAAGCGGTATATAATTATATTTTTTAATCACAATACTCGTAAATACATGACACTATAGAGTATGTACATAAAACCAAACGTCATTATGGCGCCAAAAATACTAATAGAATGAATGCAGCAACAGACCAAAATCTCGTGTCTCGAGATAGTCCCGTGTATTTTAGAATTTGATGACAGGAGGCGATTGTCGGGCATTTTTACTAGAGATGCCGTCTCTAGAGACGAAAATCTCCCGTCGTGTATTTCACTGAAGAGACTGACGCCATTTTGTCAGTGCCTGGAGGCGCGTCTCCTGAGACCCCGTATATCCACACCTTTACACGCTCTATGAAGATACCTAAATTCGTGTGTATTGTATTAATATTTCAGTCGGTTCCTCTGTGAAAAGCCTCCTTTATTACAATCTTACTGCCCAATGGGGTGTACTGGACGCTCCTTGGATTTCAAGGAGTTTCTTGAGAACATGAAAATCGCGTAAATAGTTCAATAGGTTAGGCACAGGGATGAAATGTCTATTCAATAATAAAACAACCTAAGGGCTTGGCACCAAGTATGACGTCACAGTCATTTCCCACGGCATTAAGGTTCAAAATCGCGTGAACATTCACATGATACAATGGTAAAATAGCATTTTTTCCATTTGAGGTTAATTTTGCGTCTATTAAAAAACTTTTACGGTTATTCCCTAGATTTTAATGCATATTATCAGTACACCAAAAAAATATACCCCGCGACTTTCGGGAAACGAGTTTACGTCTTTCGGAAAAAAGATCAGAGGTGTTTTAAAATATTTTTTTGCGAAATCTAAACAAGATATAAAAAATCTTTTACGGTCGTTCCCTAGATATAGGTTCAATGCATCTACCCTATTTTGATCCAAAGCATATTTAGTAACGGTTGTCGAGATAGAAGGTCTCCCGTTTTTAGAAATATTTGAAATGTCGGTATGCACACTCTTAAGAGGAAAATCTAATTTAAGGATAGTTCAAAATTTGACAGAAATACTATTTGCTAATTGAAAAATACAATTAGGTATATGTTCCTACAGTTTCTTATTTATTTATTCTTTTACCGTTTAGCAATCATCTATGAAACATTAAGAATGTTACTAAAAAAAATACGATCTTTTCCTATCGGAGGTTGGCAAAAACAACTCAAAACTCCTCACTATTCTGGGATTCTGATCATTGCCATTTTTTCTGTATCTCTGACAAAAACGGCTGTGCACTTACTTTGAATTATGTAATAGTTCACTGCACTTCACAGTACTTCAATAATCAAAGGATTAAATAAACCTTTTCAGTGGAAATAGTCACACACACACATTATTGAAATATGTTCTATTTCTCACATATAACAAACATAATTACATAATTTATCTTTAAAAAATCACAATTTTAAAAGATTTTTTAAAAAGCTGTCATTTGTATCTCCATTGTAAAATGACTCGGTGTGCGAATGCTAAACGCGCTCCCCAAAGACTTAAAATCGCTGGATGATGCGGCCTTCCGCGGATGGGTGAAGAAGTACCTCGTTGATAAAGTTTTTTACTCCATTGACGATATGTTAAATAATTTATTTTATGTGTGACGAAATATCAATCAGAGCCCTTTACACTCTGATTGGCATTGATCTGATAATGATTTTTGTTATTGTTAATTGTAAAATTGCATATTATCTGTTAAATTGATGAGTCCAGATGCCCGAATGGGCCTACGAACGAGAGAAGACGATAAAACTCTCCCATACAAATGTTCCGTTTTGTAACGAAATTTGTAAGTTAGAAATTATATTTTATATGTGTAAGAAATAGAACATATATAAAAAATTATGACTATTTCAATGGGAAAAGATTTATTTAATCATAAACAATTACATATAGTTCAAAGTTAGTGCACAGCTTTTTTTGTCAGCAGTACAGTACAAAAAAAAAACAAAAAGAAAATAAACTAGCATTAAGAAATTTCATTAAGAGGGCTACAGTAGTAAACATGGCGATTTTAGTGATTTTTCAATCGATATTCCCGCGTTATTTATTGTCGGATTTCGATGAAAAAAATATATTATATAGATTGAACTTTAACGAAGCGCATTATAGAGCAATATAATTAATATACTATATAGTTTCTTGTAAAAAATAAAAATTGTAAACGTCGTTTTTCATCATTTTTTTGATATTACAAGTGATTCGTCCGTCGGAATGAAATAATTCTTTTTTTGTCTTAAAGAACACCAAAAAATCTAGCGCGTTATAGAAAGAAACGTAAATATTTTTTGTTTGTTTCGCGTCAAAACCCAAAAAACCTCAATTTCATAAAAAGACTTCGTACCAATATACTCTATCGGTTTTAGCGTGCGCGCGAATATGACACTTATAACACGGGAATTACAAGGAACGCAGTGTTTTTCGTTTCGCCAAGGATTCAGACACCCACAAGACTGTGGACTGGTAAGACGTGGATTCTGTGCTAATTGAATTGTCGTTCCATAATTTATTCTTACTGACGAAATTTCGTGTATTACAGAGGACGGCAAACATTGGCAACTGATTTATATTTTAAATTATTTTCACATAATATTACGAGTAGGTAGTTCCCGCATGTTTTAGTGATTTGTAGATTCTTTACATACTTATTACTTTAATGAGCGTGCCTATTAATTATATCCCGGACTAAACTTAACTTTTTATTCCAAAAATAGGTAGATACCGATTTCTATTAGTATGGTGCAGTTACCTATTTGGATACATCCTGGCTTGCACAAAATTTCTGGACGAAATCCCACATAAATATTTTAGTTCGTATTCGTACCTACATACATATGTATGTAACATTTTTCACCTTATCCTTAATAGACTCCTAAACCGTTCGTCCGATTGAGATGAAACTTTGGGAAATTGTTGTGCTTGCCCCAGGGAGTGTTTTTATGGGGGAAGGGGGTAAAAAAACGGTTTTTTTTTCGAATTCATATAACTTTTGGTGCCAAAAAGATGAATTTTTCACCCTTTTTTTTTTTCAAACCCTCCTGACATCTGCAGGAATAAAGGGGGGGGGCTGAGGGGGGGGGGGGTCGGAATTATAAAAGTGATATTAGTGTCGAATCCATAGTTTTCCGCGTCAATAAGATGAATAGTACCCTTCAGACTTCCGCAGAAATAAGGGGGGCTAAGGGGGGGGGGGGGTCGGAATAAAAAAAGTGATATTAGTGTCGAATCCATAGTTTTCCGCCTCAATAAGATGAATAGTAACCCTCCTGACATCCGCAGGAATAAGGGGAGGGAATTAGGGGGCTGGGGGGGGGGGGGCGAATGATAAAAGTGATATTGGTATCGAATCCATAGTTTTACACGTCAATAAGATGAATAGTAACCCTCCCAACATCCGCAGGAATAAGGGGAGGGAGTTAGGGGGCTGGGGGGGGGGTCTGAATGAAAAAAGTGATATTAGTGCCGAATCCATAGTTTCCCGCATCAATAAGATGAATGTAACCCTCCCGATATACGCAAGAATGAGGGGGGCTGGAGGGGGGGGGGGGGTGGAATGAAAAAATATTTTATTGTCGAATCCATAGTTTCCGTCTCAAAAAGATGAATAGTAACCCTCCCGACATCCGCGGGAATAATGGGGAAGGAGGTTGAGGGGGCACGGGGGGGTGGAACGAATAAAGTAAAACAAATACATATTATATTCATTCCTACACACAAAAATCACCACCAGTTTCATAGAAAAAATTGCCTGCGGCGCTATTCTTAATTACTTTTTTACATAAAAAATTTTTCGTACATATAATTGTCTAAAGCATTATAATTAATACATTAATATATTTTCAAATAAACAAACCACATCACGACCTCATTCACCATGTCTCACAAAAAAAAATTCGCCTGCAGCGCTATTTACACCTTTTTTATACTGTATCAATTTTAATTTTAATTTTTAAATATTACTAAAATATATAAGTACTTACTTATATATTTATTTTTCCCATTCCCATTTTATTATAAAGAAGGGAGCGACAATCTGAATAGTATGTGAATTTTAGAAAAAAAATGCGAACTCTTGGTTTAAAAATAATTAACTATTAATGTTGAGAATTCGAGAGGAAGGCTCGTGAACGGTGAAACAAAAAAAAATCTCATGGCCCAAAATTATGTATTTAATACACAACTAACTGTAGAGTGTAAGTATTCCAATGGTTACTGACGCCTAACTAGCAAATTCATACGTTCCAATATTGGGGAAGCGGGGCGGGGGAGAGACTCCGCCTTAATTTTGATGTTCCGCCCAAATCTGACTTTGAGATAGCGACTGTAGCACTCTTAATATGTTTCTTCAGTATTAAGCATCATTTCATTTCTTGGTCTTATTCTACACTGCTTTACTGCCGCAAATCAGGCTCTTGATGTCTAGTGAGGCAGAAAATTTTTCCATCATGGAAACTTAGAACGACTACCAGGAGGGTATGAAAACCACCACTGCGATGGAGAAACGACCTAGTCAAGTACGTTGGTGTCAACTTGATACAGAAAGCCCAAGATAGAGCATTGTTGAAGCAGATGGAGGAGGCCTTCACCCAGGAGTGGAAGTGAGAAAGCTGATAAGAAAAAGAGGAAAGATTTTTATTTGTGATGTACTTACCTCCAAATCGCGGGTAGCGAGGGTTGTGACTGTTGCACTACGCCTGTCTTGTTTATGCCGGTTCCTGTTCTGATGAAGGACTGTAACTGTTTCTTGTTCCAGTCTATAATGGCAGTTGATTATACTG
The DNA here is from genome assembly GCA_963576895.1 of Ceraclea dissimilis. Taxonomy (NCBI): domain Eukaryota; kingdom Metazoa; phylum Arthropoda; class Insecta; order Trichoptera; family Leptoceridae; genus Ceraclea; species Ceraclea dissimilis. The sequence goes on from OY756360.1 coordinate 8,177,056, forward strand.
TGTGTACCTTATGTTTTATATACGAGTATGTTCAGAGTGCATTCAGTGCCATTTGCCATTTTATGTTCAACTTCTTCAGTTCGTTTAGGGAAAAAAAAAATTACATTCATCATGGTACCTACGTACGCGCGCATGAATGTAAAGTGTCTTTGAAATAATATGAGTTGCTTCTAGGAATATTGCGACTGTGGTAGAGTAATGGGTCAGAAAATTATTTATGTATTTACCATGCCATAAACATTAAAAGAGTAAAAGTGAATCACGTCCCTTATTTTCAATGTATCTGTTAATGTTCTGGAATCTACATGAATAAATCACCGAGGGCCGGTCATACAGTCGAGTCGGTTTCTTTGAAAAGGAGTTATTTATATGGGGCAATATAGAAATGATTCCCTTATAAAATATTTTAGGGCTATAAAACAAGTATTTAATGTATCTTTTACTTGAAGATTTTCTAAACGTGACTGAAATGTTGAAATTTCATTGAAAATATTTGCGAATCATTCATGAATAATATTTGATCTGCTCTCCCTTATGTGCGACGCTAAGTAATTGGTGTTATTTATGAATAAGAAAGATCCAATAATATATTTTACTAGTTTTAAGTCTCACTTTGTTTATATAGAATTAATTGTTTCACTCCCCTCATACCAGCGGTTTACACTGCTGACTGGGGAGTTACAAATCATAATGTACTGTCTTATATTCATGTTAGGTTAAATCAATAATTTGTATTATATTATTCCAATAAAATCAATTCAATTAAAAAAAAAATTCAATTCAAAATTCACGGAGGCTTGGCTAAATATGTTTTTGTGTTATACCACTATTAGTACTCCACCCTTCAAAGTTCCTCGAGTAAACACAGGAAGATCACGAGGCTTCGTCTTTTCCCCATCTCTCCAATATCTTCATGAAAGTCGTAAAACTAGATTCATATTGTCGACTTTTTTAGTTGGTTCCCACCCCTGAAACCCAAAAAACTCCTCTTACATGTCTACTTACATACATATGTAAGTACTTTACACACATATAGAAGGTGGGTACTTTAAATAGTTCGATTTGCAATCTTTACGTGTATAGGTACGTACCATATAGTATGTATGAGAATTCGATTTTCATTTCCTGTCACGTTATATAAAATAGTACTTACTCGACTATTTCCACGAAAGAAATATTTCAAAACTATATTTATTAATCCATAATTTCATTAGTAGGAACCAGTATGTGTTTGATTAGGTACTTCAATAATCAAAGGTAGGAATAACCTACACTTCAAAATTTAAATTTTTCATTCATAAAAAAGTGAGACTTCGACGAAAATTTTTAGCCACCTTTAAATTTAGCTTTAAATTTACATAAGTACACATTCATAGAACTTGCAAAATTTTCCAATGGGCCAGCGTCACACACACACATGACTTGGATAATACCAGTATTATACAATGGAATTAACAGCATGTAAAGCAATTGACATCACTCTAGTGGCCCATAAAGTTGCGTGTGTAATGTAATGTGTATAGTTGTGTACTAACCAGGCGCGAAGCTACCTAAGAACACGATTCCTGTAGAGTTACCTTTTGGAAAAAATGATACGTATGATAGTGTCTAATCTAATCTGACGTAACCCAATAAGAAATGCTAGCCCCGGCTTCCCTTCTGCAGAAATCCACCCTTCGCCACTCTACTTACATTACTGCGATATTCTAAGCCTACTTACAGACGTCTTCAAATTTTTAGACTAAAAAGAACTTATTCATTGATTTAGCAACATTTTAGTATGTTCATAATTTTAAGTTAATAGTTTGTATGCGTCCTGTAGACATTTATAAGCATGTTTATTCTTGTAGACATTGATTCTACTAAACTTCTGCACACTATATTTATATCTTCGTATTATCTTCGGAGGAAAACCACCCATGCGTCTCGCACCAGTGTTATCTTAACGCTCCTTCAATCCTATTGGTTAACATCTGACCAATCACAACGCCTCAGATTTAAAATGAAGTTTAGACGTACGCAACCTAGAAAACTTACTTTCAAGCCCTGATTGGTTCTGGTGTCCTTTAGGTGTCCAGATCTGCTTAAAATGCTTTCTCTAAAAAAAACATCCTCGTTGTAATAGCAACACAAACATGCAGTTCACAAACAGTGGATTTCTAAAATAAATATCCCTTGAAATCTGAGGCGTTGTGATTGGTCAGATGTTAACCAATAGGATCGAAGGAGCGTCAAGATAAAACTGGTGTGAGACACAAGTAAAACCACAACTACGTCTCAGGAAATCGCCACATTATGAAACTGGTTTTGTGCACCATTAACCACAAAAGTGTTCATAACAAAAAGTTCAAAGATCTGGCACCATGACGACGATATAAAAAAGTGAAAAAAAAATACGTACATAATAATATATACTTTGAAATGTCAAAGGGAGGAACACAAAGTATGAAATTCAATATTAATATATTGTATTTATTCAATAATATTATAATCAAATAATTTGATCGAGTCTGTACATGCGAACAAAGGAGACTACCTATGTATAAGCGTGGGATGTTTTAGGTAGGTAGCAGTGGCGAAGGGTGGATTTCTGCAGAAGGGAAACCGGGGCTAACATTTCTTATGGGATTACGTCAGATTAAACACTATTATACCTATCATTTTTTTCAAAAGGTAACTCGATGGGAATCGTATTCTTAGGTAGCTTCGCCCCTGGTGGGTAGGTTCCCTTTATTACCTAAATTTATAACAAAATTATTTATTTCTTCTTAAAGTGAACAATATACATACCTACAATCTACAGGTACACTAGCGGATCCAGGGTTGGGGCTAGGGGGCTGAAGCCCCCCCCCTCAAAACCATGAGAGACAGTATTTTATATACAACAAATCTAGGGGTTTCAGCCCCTTAGCCTCCCCCAAAACGTTGAGTGACAGTATAACTTTTTACCATGTGACGACATTCAGCCCCCCCCCAAAATCGAATCCTGGATCCGCCACTGTACAGGTATGTAAAATACAAGCTGGCAAATAATACGCATTTAATAATGAGTAGGTAGGTACCTAATGCTAACCAAGGCTTCTGTTATATGTATGTATGTAAAGTAGGAAATGAAAAGTTGATTATTAAATGTTGAGAAAACAGGAAAAATAATAATGTTTGTTTGTTTGTTTGTTTTTGTTTTTTTTAAAAGAATCCGGGTTTGTTTATCATGTAAGTGGGTACCTATAAAAATTACATAATGCCACTCTATTACGTCATTCAAAATTCTTTGAAGGAACACATCAGGGAGATCACAAGGCTGAGTCTTTTTTCATGCCCTGCTATTCACAATTATATCCAATCTACTATGATTGGATGTATAAATAAACGATTCAAATGTAATTCTCATCCCTCTTGTTAAAAATTATTTTATTTATTACTAATGATACACTGCTTAATAAAATCAGTCATTTAAAAATAAAAAAACGCATCTAGAAAATTGAATTTTCTTGATTTGAATTTTGAGAAATTGAAGGAATATTTTGATAATTATTGACGTAATTATCTTTCCAACCCTACTGTCTAATTCAAAAACCCCAAGCACAATACTGATAAATCTATAACTATGTACAAAAGGCACTCAACTCTTGGAACAACAACCATTTTCTACAACTAGAGTTATGCTCAATTACAAAAGGATAGGAACATCTGGTCACAGGGATAAAGGACTAAATATTCAAAGGAAATTATTAAAGGGATATCTTGGAAATTCCTCTGTGATGAACAAAGCAAACCTTTGTTTTCTTACTAATGTATTATCTAATAAGTAATTTAATCGATGGTTATGATGCCTTCTTGTGAATTACTCCACCCCACTACACAATCCATAGGATGCTAGCTGACCACTGATTCTAGGAATCTGTATATAATACTCGTATAATAGATAACTAAATAACTATAGGATGTTTCTTTTGAATAGGCACACTTTTAAAATGAAATTAAACATATTAAAATCATGGTAATGTTCATAAAAATAGCTTTATTTAAAAGATTGTTTTATACCATTAATGGTTAAATATGATTTCGGGCATATGTGCGCCGCGGTTGGCTCGAAGGAAGCATAATCTGGAAGTCCAATTTTCGACGCCTTTTTTGAGCAGCTGAGACCGTATATCGCTAATAACTCTGCGAATATTTGCTTCCAAGTGATCCAATGTCTCAGGTTTATCTGTGTAGACCCCCTAGTAGACTTCACATATCCCCACAGAAAATAATCCATAGGGGTGAGATCACACGATCGTGGAGGCCAATTAACCGAACCATGACGTGAAATTATGCGCCGATCGAATGTTTCCCGCAATAACCTGGTTGTGTCGCTCGATGTGTGGCATGTTGGCCGTCGTGTTGAAACCAAAGTTGTTGGACACTAATGCCATTTAATTAGGGAATAAAAAAGTCTTTAATCATGGACCTAAGCGTGTTCCATTGACTGTAACTTTCCGACTGCCAGCATCTTTGAAGAAATATGGGACAATGATTCCACACTAAACATTGAGTTTTTGTGGATTTGACGGCGTCTCAGAAATGGCTCCTAGAAAGGAATACCCGTGGATATATGCCCGAAATCATATTGAAACATAAATGGTAAGCTTTCATCTTTCCAATGAAGATATTTTTATGGACATTACCATGATTTAAATACGTTTAATTTCATTTCAAAAGTGTGCCTATTCAAAAGAAACACCCTATACCATCTATAATTTTCTAAATTATATCCGATCCATTTGGTACGAAAAATTTGAATTAGATTATTTCGCTATTCGTCACCTTAAAAGTTGGTGAAATCCAGCATAGGACTTGGAAGAACATAGAAATGAAACCTACTAACATTAAAGAGATTATTTCGCAAGTTTCCACTTTGTTGTACGTATAAGTATTATAAGCATATAGGTTATCCGTGGCTTGATTTTTATTTTGTCCACTTTGGATTTTTTACTTTACCCCCCCCCCCCCTCCCTCCCCCTAAATCCATGGATGACAGTACTTTATATACAACTAGTTTCCGAAAAATCATATAATTACCATACGTTTTCCCATCATATCAAAAAAAATCTAAAATTAGTAGGAAAATCCATTGAAATATAATTGTGTGACAAAAAAAACACCTTCGGTGCTATTTTTAATTACATTTTTAAAAACTGAACTACCTACATAACGACCTTCTGCATTTTGTTTCACGAAAAAAAAATTAGCCTCCGGCGCTATTTACCATTTTTCATGCTATATATCAAAGTTTTGAATTTTGGTTGCTGCCCTAGCACCGAAGCTGGGAACTCTCATTATTTTACTCATTTTCCGAAAAAAAATTCGCCCTTGCAGCTAATTTTTCAAATAAACTTTTCATTTAATCAACATAAATCAATCGATATCACGACTCTCCTCACTCAGTCTAAAAAAAATCGCCTGCGGCGCTATTCATATTTTTTATACCACAAGGCCAATTTTACACGTGAGAAAAAAGGGGGGCGGCACAGTACCCACATACCCTCTTACGCAAAATTTGGACCCTCAGCCCCTCCCCCCACAATGAATTCTGGCTCCGCCACTTTACTCGAGTTTCGTAACAAATCTCTTCTCATGAAAATGTTCCGATATATTATTATTCCTACCATTTGCGAAACTTATATGATTAACATAATGTAGGTACAATCTGGTACATGTGTGTATGTTTCTCTCAAACCTCTTTCACTGCACACCATGTTTGCAACAATGTACATAAATAGTATTACAAAACTACATACTTATCTACATTATACATAAATAAATTATTGTTCTAAACACAGGTATAGTACGTTCAAACCCCTGATCTTTCAGTTTAGCGGTATACCACTGAAGAATGTTAAAGAGCAAATATTGTGTAATTTTGCGATAAAAAAATCTAATGCAATATTTATTACAGACAATTCCCTGTTAGAAGTCCCCTGGTGCAAACTTGGTTTAGTGTTGCTTAATGTGATAATACGATATGGTTAAATTTTTTCGCTACTTTCAAATTATATTTCAGAACTGTTGTTTAAAACAATTTGCCAATTTTTGAATTGTTAGAATAAACTGGCAACATTGTTTTTCTAACTTGTTATGGCGGCTTGAAGGGATTATTTGAGTATTTTTTTCTTTTTCCAACTCGCAAAACTATATTTTCCTTAAAATGATTTCTCTAGCGCTACTCTGTAATATTTTTGGCATTGTAGGTTACTTGTAAAAGATACAATGTGAGAATATTGCGAACCTTTGACAGCTCTTATGACAATATTCGACAATCAGGGCTACCAACAATACAATCTTAAACTCCACTTGCAGGTAACGTCCGCACGGTGGCCAAGACGGATGGAATTAATAATAGGTACGCCATTTTATGTACACATCAGGCGCGAAGCTACCTAAGAACACGATTCCCATCGAGTTACCTTTTGGAAAAAATGGCAGGCATAAAAGTGTCTAATCTGACGTAATCCCATAAGAAATATTAGCCCCGGCTTCCCTTCTGCAGAAATCCACCTTTCGTCACTATAGTACACATTCTCGTACACGAATGAAAATATTAGGATGGTTGATTTCGCAAGTTTTCGTGAACATTACTAACCTACTTATGCCTTTATAAGTTTCTTTTGCTGAAGGTGACTCCAGCACCAGGCAAGTTAGACGAAAGCTCTATATTTAGACACACCCGAGAAAACTTATAAATAAATTATCAGTACCGAGACATTTCGTGCATATAGAGATTTTATCAGACAAGCAACTTTGCTCTGTCTGATCTCTTAACAGTATATTCACTCATTCAATCTGTCAAGTCAATTTTTAAACAACGATCGCTTCAGCGGCAGACCATTCTATGCGTCCACAAATCTATTCTTCCAGGGATTCTGGTTGAAACTGTGTTTGTTATGCTTGAAACTGTGACCTCTTGAATCCGTATTTTGATTAAGGCAGAAAATCAGCTTCAGTTCAGGGCAGTCATAGCGTTCATTTAGATTTTTATATAGTTTCTATTAGATCCACTCTCTTTCTCCGATCCACAAGAGTAGTGAGGACCAACACATTCAGACATTCCTCATGAGTTAACCGTCTAAAACCGATATACTATCTATACTATCTATACCCTCACGCCACATCCCTTGCAGGGTAGGCAGAGAGGACAGAGCGCCAGACAGCCCTATCCTTACACACACTCCTAGCTTCCGTCACATTCATGCAATTAGTCATACACGCTCTACTATATTAGACATTATTATACCTGGGCTTCTCCGCGGTACATAAGCTTGTATTTAATGAAAGTAATATTTACTCGCAATTTCGCTTCGTGTATCTACTCATTTTCAAAGGGAATAACTTAATCAGAACCGTTCGTCAAATATTCGATAACTTTAACAGAAATTGTTTGAATACACATTACACAACTACCTTTGTTCTACTCGTGTCTAGTAAGTTCATATTAGCAGAGGAGTGTAAATTAATACAGGATGTATGCACAATGCAAATTACACAACATACACAATGAGTCTACCTAGTACCTACCCTATAAAATGTTCAATATTCCCTGTATTCACTTCGATAGCATCAGTCAACTACCCTTAGGACATAATTTAGTGATGGCACCATACATTCGATTACTTTGATTTGATCGCCCCTATAAAACAAAATAATCCCCATCACTATTTCGCTATAGGTTAAATGACATTCACCTTTTAATTTTTCTGTTACTCTGATTGAAACAGGAGATTAGAAGGCATATTATATACGCCCAGATAAGGTGCAGTGGTATTATGTTACACACAGATGATCACTCCTTAATCCCATTTCCCTTTCAACTTCTCATCCTTACTCATTTCCTTCTATATTATTTACATAATACTAATTACATACGTCACAACACATAATTGGAATAACACTTATTTTATTAATTATTTTTTGTTATCTTATATTAATAATCAATTTAAATAATTGTCCTATGTCTGTCTGTCTGTGCGCAGCGCGCGACGAAAATAAATAGTACCGTGATTATTATGCAAACTAATGGATCGAATCTATGAAATTTTCAAAATGTTCTCTTCACTAGCGCTTTACATCGGATGAAAAGTGTTGGTTGAACAATACGTTTGAAATAATGTGATTTCAAACTTTTTGAAATTTCGAATTATTGGTACTTGGTGAATACAGTAACTTTAGGTAGGTATATACCTACTTAATTTAGAATTGTTCCTACTGATGAATGAAAATAGTTTTGAAATATTTCTTTCGTCAAAATAATATACTATACGGTACGTACCTATACAATATACGTAGAGATTGCAAATAGAACTCTATAAAGTACGCACCTATGTATGTAGGTAGACAATATGTAGGTATGTACCCTATTTCATTTCACGGTTCTATTCCTACCAATACAGTGAAGTCAGATTGCACATCAAGGTTTAGATGGACACGGGATAAGACGGAGCCTTGTGCCTTGTGATCTCGCTGTGTTTCCTCGAGGAACATTAGTACCAGGTACTGCGGTACGATCTACAAGATGAATGGAGCTGCAATTATAGGCCCGAGCACTCCGTCATACTCGTCACAAGCCGCACACCCCAACAGCCTGGTTTCCACCTTCCTCGCAGGCAGTGGACCGCACGCAATAGGCTTAAGACGGGTCATGGTTGTGATATGTTCCACTGTGGACACCTGAAGTAAACCATGCAGCACATCTTGCCTGATTGCCCCATACGTGCTTACCCCGGTACCATAGACAGTGCTGCCAGCCTGTCCCCTGAATTCCTCCAATGGCTAGAGGCGCTGGATGTCAGACTTTAACGATGTGACAATACTTCGACGTTGCCAATCGATAAATAAATTGAATGAAGGAGTTGTTACGATAGTTATTTAACAAAAATTGTCTTTTACCAACACTATAAAATTGTCTTTTGCCAATTTTTACGGGTAGGTAGGTACCAATTAAAAAATCTGGTCTTACGGACAATAATGATGCTACGCAGCCTTTCATGACGATATTGGAGAGACGAGGAAAAGCGGAGTTCTGTGATCTTCCTGTGTTTACTCGAGGAACTTGAAGGAAGGGTGGAGTAGTAATAGTGGTTACACAAAAACATATTTAACCAACCCTCTAAACCCTGTGAATTTTCACGGGTAGGTACCCACTAGTGTATTCATACTGTTTGTCATAAAAATATAAATCAATAATCATACAAAGTACGGCCGTATAATTCATGGGCGTCGTCAAGGGGGGCAGGGGGGACAGGGTGTCGGGAGTGCAGGGTGTCAGGGGGGCACGTGGGCAGGGGGCAAGGGAGGCAGGGGAGGGCAGGGGGCAGCTGCCCCCCTAGAGATTGGAATAGGTATATGTTTTTTCATATTCAATAATAAAACCTCACAAAAGTCACATTATTACCACTCGTTTTCTCATCATATCACAATGAGTTTAAAAATCCATCAAAATACAAATATTTCATTAAAAAACTGCCTGCAGCCCTGATTTTCTTTATTATTTCATTAAATTAATTTTTCATGCATATTACTCGTATTGTGCAAAATGTCATACACATTATTTCAAATAAACCGAACCATATTACGACCTGCTTCGCAACGTCACTCAAAAAAAAAATCGCCTGCGGCGCTATTTACACGTTTTATATGCTATACCAAATTATAAATTTTTGTTGCCCCCCTCAGCTCCGAGGCTGGCGATCCCCATGGTACAATTCACTTCAATTCAGTAACAACAAATGAACTGAATGGAATCGTTTACGATGACATCAAAGAATGATTATCTCGATTTAACCGAAATATTTTATACACTTACACCACTAATGTTTACTTCCATAACCACAAGATTCCACCCTCTTACCTTATCTCTGTAACCTGTTTTGTAGATGATCGTCAAAGTTGTAAGTTAAAAGTTTTACAGTGCACGTATGTACAGTACAATATTGAGTTCCTTCTAAGATTTATTAGTTCTATGTCAACTATTTTGAATCTCTTCAGACATAACCAGTGGCGTAGCGTGGGTTTGTGCCGCCCGGGGCGGAGGCAAAATTTGCCGCCCCCCCCCCCCATAAAAAAAACTCATTTTTTCATGCAAATATGACCTTGTGGTATTACAAATGTGAACAGCGCCGCAGGCGACTTTTTTTTAGACTGAGTGAAAAGGGTCATGTAATCAAGGTCGTTTGATATATTTTCTTAAAATAAATGCAACCCAGAATTGCGCCGCAGGCGAAGTTTTTTTTAGAAAATGTGTGAAATAATGATCCTTATTCTTCTTATAAATATGGCACGCACCCGTCTACGGGTGATGGTAATAATAATACTAACTGCTTAAATATTGAACCTAAACTTTTTGGATGAAGGTTCATTTGAAATTAAAAATGAGCGACGGGCCGCAAGTAAAATATAATTCTAGATTATATTATATTTTATATATTATCTTATACCAACAGGGTCGGTATAATGCGCCGCAGGCGAAATTTTTAAAGAGAAATCGGCTAAGTGATAGGATAAGCGCAACAGATTTAATTAGCGCCGCAGGCGAATATTTTTTACCAAACAATGTAGTAGTTTTAGAAAATTCATGACATGATGAGAAAACGATGTAGTAATAATGTGATTCTTCTTATATAAAGTGCTGTCACTTGTTTTGGGGGTAATCCGCCGTCTGAATCCGCTAATGAGAAGAATATTATTTTTGAGTTATGAATACTCTCCAGTTGCAGCCTTTTCTGAAAAATGCCGCCCCCGTCCTGGCAAATTCTGAAATCTGCCGCCCCTAGGCCGACAATCTAGGGGCGGTAGTTACTCTCGAAAAACTGACAGAGAAAGATGAAAGTTTAAACACAAGAACAGACGCAGGAACTTTGCTTGTTACGATGCAGTCATTTTCTTTTCAAAATGCCGCCCCCCGTCCTTGTATATTCTGAAATCTGCCGATGACCTAGGGGCGGTAGCCTAGGGGCGGCAAATTTGTGAAATCAGCCTAGTGCAAGGTGTACAGGAAAGTATTTGGGTTTGTGTACCCTAGCCTAGATTGTTTAAAAAAAATCCCGAAAATGCCGCCCCTTGAAAAGTGCCGCCCGGGGCGGCCCGCCCCCCCCCCCCCCTCCCACGCTACGCTACTGGACATAACGTGTGTAAAAACTCATTTTAAAAGTTTGTTAACGTCAATACTTAATTATGTAACGAATTGGAATTCAAAAAGATTAAAATGCGAATGCCAAATATTTTTTATTTCACCTGCTAATTCTGTATATTTACGATTTTTTTCTGCGACGGTTGTTTGAATATTAAATGTATTTGGTACAGCGATGTCAATTAAATAAGTGATTTTAGTTTGTTTGTTATGCAAAACTACATCGGGTGTATTATGATGTATTGTTCTATCTGTTATAATTGTTTTATCATAATAGAGTCTATAATTTTGATCTTCTAAAACCGATTCCGGGTTGTATTTATAATATGGAATTATATTTCTCGAATTTATTAATTTATATTTTATAGCTAAATTTTGGTGGATTATTTTTGCCACATGATTATGTCTATATGTATATTCAGTTTGCGCGATTGTTGAACAACCCGAAATTATATTATGTTGTATCGTTTCCGGTTTAGCGAGACATTTCCTACATGAATCATCTATTATATTTGTATCTTTTATTATATATTTTTGATATTTTTTTGTTTTAATTACCTGATCCTGAATCGGTAGCATAAACCCCTCAGTCTCCTCAAACAAATCCCCAATAATCAACCATCTGTTTGACGCAAATAAATGTCCTTTCTAGAGTTTATTATTATTGCTGTTATCCCATATATATGTTACATCCATGTCCTAATTATAAAAACTGAGATTATTTTAGCTTAAAAATTACAACTGAAATTGTTTTTTGTTGATATTTTCCTACAGAAGTTCGTCGCATGTTTCATTAAGCCGCAACATCAGGTGCAGTAGTGTAAGTAATTCCGTATTTATGTAATCCATGAATAATCCAAGAAGAGTGCTACAGTCGCTATCTCAAAGTCAGATTTGGGCGGAACATCAAAATTAAGGCGGAGTCTCTCCCCCGCCCCGCTTCCCCAATATTGGAACGTATGAATTTGCTAGTTAGGCGTCAGTAACCATTGGAATACTTACACTCTACAGTTAGTTGTGTATTAAATACATAATTTTGGGCCATGAGATTTTTTTTTGTTTCACCGTACACGAGCCTTCCTCTCGAATTCTCAACATTAATAGTTAATTATTTTTAAACCAAGAGTTCGCATTTTTTTTCTAAAATTCACATACTATTCAGATTGTCGCTCCCTTCTTTATAATAAAATGGGAATGGGAAAAATAAATATATAAGTAAGTACTTATATATTTTAGTAATATTTAAAAATTAAAATTAAAATTGATACAGTATAAAAAAGGTGTAAATAGCGCTGCAGGCGAATTTTTTTTTGTGAGACATGGTGAATGAGGTCGTGATGTGGTTTGTTTATTTGAAAATATATTAATGTATTAATTATAATGCTTTAGACAATTATATGTACGAAAAATTTTTTATGTAAAAAAGTAATTAAGAATAGCGCCGCAGGCAATTTTTTCTATGAAACTGGTGGTGATTTTTGTGTGTAGGAATGAATATAATATGTATTTGTTTTACTTTATTCGTTCCACCCCCCCGTGCCCCCTCAACCTCCTTCCCCATTATTCCCGCGGATGTCGGGAGGGTTACTATTCATCTTTTTGAGACGGAAACTATGGATTCGACAATAAAATATTTTTTCATTCCACCCCCCCCCCCTCCAGCCCCCCTCATTCTTGCGTATATCGGGAGGGTTACATTCATCTTATTGATGCGGGAAACTATGGATTCGGCACTAATATCACTTTTTTCATTCAGACCCCCCCCCCCAGCCCCCTAACTCCCTCCCCTTATTCCTGCGGATGTTGGGAGGGTTACTATTCATCTTATTGACGTGTAAAACTATGGATTCGATACCAATATCACTTTTATCATTCGCCCCCCCCCCCCCAGCCCCCTAATTCCCTCCCCTTATTCCTGCGGATGTCAGGAGGGTTACTATTCATCTTATTGAGGCGGAAAACTATGGATTCGACACTAATATCACTTTTTTTATTCCGACCCCCCCCCCCCCCCCTTAGCCCCCCTTATTTCTGCGGAAGTCTGAAGGGTACTATTCATCTTATTGACGCGGAAAACTATGGATTCGACACTAATATCACTTTTATAATTCCGACCCCCCCCCCCCTCAGCCCCCCCCCTTTATTCCTGCAGATGTCAGGAGGGTTTGAAAAAAAAAAAGGGTGAAAAATTCATCTTTTTGGCACCAAAAGTTATATGAATTCGAAAAAAAAAACGTTTTTTTACCCCCTTCCCCCATAAAAACACTCCCTGGGGCAAGCACAACAATTTCCCAAAGTTTCATCTCAATCGGACGAACGGTTTAGGAGTCTATTAAGGATAAGGTGAAAAATGTTACATACATATGTATGTAGGTACGAATACGAACTAAAATATTTATGTGGGATTTCGTCCAGAAATTTTGTGCAAGCCAGGATGTATCCAAATAGGTAACTGCACCATACTAATAGAAATCGGTATCTACCTATTTTTGGAATAAAAAGTTAAGTTTAGTCCGGGATATAATTAATAGGCACGCTCATTAAAGTAATAAGTATGTAAAGAATCTACAAATCACTAAAACATGCGGGAACTACCTACTCGTAATATTATGTGAAAATAATTTAAAATATAAATCAGTTGCCAATGTTTGCCGTCCTCTGTAATACACGAAATTTCGTCAGTAAGAATAAATTATGGAACGACAATTCAATTAGCACAGAATCCACGTCTTACCAGTCCACAGTCTTGTGGGTGTCTGAATCCTTGGCGAAACGAAAAACACTGCGTTCCTTGTAATTCCCGTGTTATAAGTGTCATATTCGCGCGCACGCTAAAACCGATAGAGTATATTGGTACGAAGTCTTTTTATGAAATTGAGGTTTTTTGGGTTTTGACGCGAAACAAACAAAAAATATTTACGTTTCTTTCTATAACGCGCTAGATTTTTTGGTGTTCTTTAAGACAAAAAAAGAATTATTTCATTCCGACGGACGAATCACTTGTAATATCAAAAAAATGATGAAAAACGACGTTTACAATTTTTATTTTTTACAAGAAACTATATAGTATATTAATTATATTGCTCTATAATGCGCTTCGTTAAAGTTCAATCTATATAATATATTTTTTTCATCGAAATCCGACAATAAATAACGCGGGAATATCGATTGAAAAATCACTAAAATCGCCATGTTTACTACTGTAGCCCTCTTAAAGTTATCAATTAAAAGAGTTGCTTATAAACTTGAGAGAAAGAAATTATGGTGGTTATTGTTCCCCTAGGTTCTTTGAGAATATTTCATTACTCTTTCTGTAAAGAAAATTTGGAAGTGTGTCAAAAAATATAAATATAATACATAATATACCTTGAAGATGGGGTAAAAGTAGATAGAACAACTTGGATTGGCTTTCGGAAGTGAAACTCTTAAAAACTTGTTTCTACTCCCAACTTTCCATTGCAATTAAGAAAGAATGTAAGAAGATGGAGGAGAAGGAGGAGATATAAAACTTTGTTCTGATATGAAATTATGACGTTAGAAATTATTATTTATTTGAGTTGTCTTTACTGAGACTTGAGGAAAATAGGAGTGCCTAAGTATTATTTGAATTAATTCCTCGGAAAAGAAAATCATCATGAGATAAGTAACTCTTATTAAGGGGGCATATGCACTGAGCGAAAATCGTTCTATTTTTGCTTTAACTTTTTCAAATTTTGTATGAGAATGTTAGCGCTCAATAAGAATAACGTAAACGACAAAGTGAATTATACCTTTTTAAAAGAAACCTAGAAACAACTTGGAAAATCTAAAACAGCCGATTTGTTAAGATTATAATTACCAGTATTTTGGCTAAATTATACTTTTATATCTGAAAAACTGAACGGAAAATCTTCAGATCCCGTAAATTTTAGGGGTACTTTAGGAATATTATTTTATTCGAGGAATTTCCAAATCCTGTAATTTTAAAACAGCCGATATGTAGTCCAATCTATCACTGTCTAAATTTTTAAAATTAATCTCTCAGTATTGACTAAGTACAATTCAGGGCGCCGAAGCCCAATGGCAGCATTTAGGACCTACATCATATCTTTGTAATTTCTTTCCAAGTAGGTTATGTACATATATTAATGACTAATGAGAAAAGAGAAACAGGCTATATGATTATATTGAATGAGAAATGAACTAACTAGAAATACTCGAAGTCTTCCAGAGTTTCAAAGTTTGTATACAGCGTTGAAATGTTGGATAGTTTTGGGTTGAAGAAACGTTGTGATTGACGTAGGTATTTAATAAGATGTACAGATTTTCCGGAAAAACTGAAATAGAAAGTTTACCTACATAATACCTAGATCAAGGTATATATTACCTAATACCCACAACTACATACAACTTCTTCTTCGATGGCTTTACGGCCCATATCGAGCCTTGGCCTCCATGAGACTTCTCCTCCAACCTCTCCTGTCCCCTGCTGCGACCTTCCTAATTGTTGCCTGGAGCAGTTCGGCTGCGTCCTTCCTATCCTCGTCTTCCCACTGTAGCCTTGGCTTCCCGACCCTCCTTCTTTCACCTGGGTCTCCTTCCAGGATCCTTTTTGGAACCCGTGATGGTGGCATTCTCTGCACATGTCCAGCCCATCTCAGCCTACTTGATGTATGATACAATGCGTTAACGTATGCGCAAAATGGCCGCGCAGTCAAAAAAATCAACCGATGCTTTTCATCTATCGGCGCCTTCCAATGTAATGGTGATCGTGAACAATAATGCCCTCATTTTGAAAAGCTATAACTTTGGAACCATTTAAATTAGCAAATTTTTCCCTATGTAGTAACTAATGAATGTACTTATTTTTTTATGCCCCATACAGTGGTTAGCGCATGCGCAGAACAGCTGCTTAGCGGAGAAACCCAACCGGCGTTAAGTACCTACGTCGTCCAATATTCCAAATTGATCGTGCAACGCAAAGGACTAATGCGTTGATTTTTTTGAAATTTAGAATTGTTGTCTTTGTAATTTGTCGACTGCGCAGCCATTCTGCGAATGCGCTTACGAATTTGTGTCATACGGCGAACAAAATTTACAATAATTAGTTATCACACAACGAAGGCATTCAATAATTTACAGTTCATACATTGCATACCTACACCAAATATACTCAATTATTAATAAAACTGACGACTATCAAAGTTTATTTCTACTCTAGCTATCAATTACTTTTATTCCAGGTAATTAAATACTGAACATGTGTACGCTGGATACGCTCCAACATTATTAATTTCTCATTAATTAAATACCTTCAAAGTTTCATCATCGTTCAAACATCAAAAGTAAAATATAAATCAAAAGCGTCAATAATAAACATAATAGTAACGGGTAATTAATATTTCGAGATAATTATTTAGGCTTGCGTATCGGTAATTAACAATTACCAAAGTTAATTATTTCATCATATACTAATAAATTAAATAGTAAATACCTACTTTAAACGGAGGGGAAACTTCCTCTTCCAAAATTAATTTGTGTAACATATACAGGAGCGTTCAAGATATTCACAGTATGGAGTGATCTGCTATTTACATTAACAATTTTAATATCTTACTATAGAAGTCTCGCGAGTTTAAGACCCTTTTTGTAGTGTTCGTAAAGGACGGATGTACCTGCCTAACCCATAATATACCCCTAACCCGGATTCGAGGTTTGATGCAACCACTATTGCATGCATTTTCTTTTGCTCGTTAGGTCAGGGGACATGGGCGGTCCAGCCTCGAGGTTTCTGCAGAAATCCACCTTTCGTCACTGGTACTTACGCAGGTTCCTAATCCATCAAAAAGTGTTGACCCCGGCTTTCCTCCTTCAGAAATCCACTCTTCGCCACAGGTATCCCACCTAAATGCATAGTTATACCTCTAAGATTTACAATATCGATTTGAAATTACGGATAATTAGTTTCAGATTACTGATCAAAATAAGAACTACTGAATGCACGCGATGTTTTAAAAAAAAACAAATAAGCATTTATTCCCTAATGTTTATTTTCATTTCACGAAGAAAACATACGAGTTGTATAACGTTATAAAAATTGCTGTGCAAATACATTAGTGCTTTGTACTATAAGTAAACGTAAATGGTGGGTATGTATGAAACATTATCTTCAGTGGCGTATATTAATTAAGTATTGATGTTAACAAAAGATCTTAAGTCACATTTTGTCCAGCTGTTAAAAACGAAATTCAGAACATAACTATACTTTTCCACGGATCCACAAATTTAAAAGGTTATCTGGGGCGTAGCAAGGCACGTTGGGTCAGCTAGTATTGTATATGGGTATCAGGCTCGATCTACCTAAGAACACGATTCCCATCGAGTTACCTTTTGGAAAAAATGATAGGTATAATGGTGTCTAATCTGACGTAATCTCATAAGAAATATGAGCCCGGCTTCCCTTCTCCAGAAATCCACCCTTCGCCACTGATGGGTATAGAACTCAGTCCGGTACTTAGAGTGGGTACTCTTTTTCAGTTCAACAGAGAGTAAAATATTATCATCATTTCCTTATATTATCTTTTGTAACTCTCGCTGGAAATTGGAGGGAAAAAGTAAAATAAATATCATTTGAAATTTCAATTATTGGACTTACCGAAGCATTCACTAATAATAATAAGAATGCTAAGAAGCATAATGAACCTCAGGCCATTTTATATTCTTGTACAGTATCCAGTGGCGGACTGGACTGGCTAGATTTATAAACAATAACAGTTATAATTAGCGCCGCAGGTAAATTTTTTAACGAAACAATT
Organism: Ceraclea dissimilis; assembly: GCA_963576895.1. NCBI lineage: Eukaryota > Metazoa > Arthropoda > Insecta > Trichoptera > Leptoceridae > Ceraclea > Ceraclea dissimilis. Next base: position 8,195,014 of record OY756360.1, read on the forward strand.
GCAAGTTAATGAATTTTCACAATAATTTGTGATTGTAACGGAAAATTTTGAGATTCCTTTGCGCTGGTAGCCATGGCTGCCTATAAAATCTTTATAATTTGTAAATCCTTAGGCAGCGTCGGAGGCGAAATCTTTATAGTAATAATGCTTTAAATAATATTTTTTCATTAGGATATAAAGCTGCAAATATTGTTTATTTCTCTTACTCTTGAATATATTGATGCAAGTATATAAAGGACTAGCTTAAAGGGGGGGGGGGCTATTCGGAGTGGGGGCACTTGCTATAAGGCAAGCTGGCAATGGCCAGTCCACCACTGACAGTATCTAGGTACTACCAAGTGGAAAATTAAACAAATATTTCATTTTATAATGTTGAAATAAAAACTCTCCATTTCACAGATAGTACCTACCTATATAATATGATTGGTAATAGAGGCCATGCCCATGCATACAAGTCACTAACACCTTGACGGAGTTAATTGAGGGCTGTATATGCGAAATTCAGCCATGTTTATGCTAATAATCGGTCATGGAAATAAAAAAAAGAGTGCGTGTGCTGCTGCAGTAAAAGCGTGGAGGCCATTTACCTGATATGCTATTCCATACATAAACCCATACTGTACACTTATGAATCAAAAATATGTTTTTAATTATTCATTAAAAACCTGTGTTTTATATCAAAACCGAGTCTTGCATCATCCCCGAGACACCTGTATATAATGTACGTATTAATGAGTATGTATCATATAAGGTACCTACGGTACGATGGTAGGTATTACCGAAGCCTGCGATAGTATAGTACAAGCCTACATCCTCGGATTCCATCACCACCATGATTGGTGACGTCGCCTTGTATCGGTGACAAACACCTGAACTACGGAATATTTTTTCCCATACAATTTTGATGGTGTAATCATCGTCAAATGTCAGTTGAACCCATAGAGATAGGAATAGTGTATATGGTATCTCTATGGTTGGGCCCGGCCCGAGGCCGTCGCTATATTGTTCATGGAGGCCGGGCCCAACTGACATTTGACGATGATTACACCATCAAAATTGTATGGGAAAAAATATTCTGTAGTTCAAGTGTTTGTCACCGAGACAAGGTGTTTGTCACCGATACAAGGTGACGTCACCACTCATGGCGGTGATGGAATTCGAGGATGTAGGCTTGTACTCTATCGCAGGCTTCGCCCGGCCTCCATGAACAATATGGCGACGGCCTCGATCATACCTCACACCATTATTTATTATTTCATATTAAGTACTAGAGGTCTGATTCTATATACTTTCAATAGAACGGAAGTGACTCAATTTCACGCTCGGCACTTTTTGGTATTTTAGAGTCGCAAAACTCACACTATTAACAAGATATCAATAATAAAACCTAAAACATCTTTAAAACTATCGTTTTAGTCCTAAATAACGTTAAAACTAATACAGTTTTTAACAATGAGAGCAAAGGAGAATGGGCGAAAGTGGTCCAAGAGCCTCCACAAACGAGACTTGCGAGAAATGAAAGTACATACATGTCTTACCATTTTGGCCGAATACTATCAAATTCTGTCCCGGGATATTCTTGCTATGATCGTTTTTGTCCCAGGCATAAAGGAGGATGCTAAAAAAAACCCCAGGCCCGGCGTAAACGAAATGTTACTCAAATGATAGGTAAAAATGAGTAATTAAATACTACATAAGAGGAATCATCGAAATCAATGGCTAAATGTGTGAAATACCTATTCGAAATTCAGGAGACACAGTGATTGTGTAAATTCAGGAATGATTATGTTGTAACGATATTTTAAAAATTATTATTTCTTGGTTCAATCCGGTAGTGGAAGGACCAAGGCTGGTGAAGAAGACGGGCTGCCTTATAGTCAGAGCTGGGCAGAAAAGCGTTAATCCGTTAATCGTTAATTAACGAAGTTAACATTTTGGTTAAAGATTTAACGCTTTTCTCACCTCCAAAATTTGTTAACGGACTATTTAACTTCCGTTACATTTTACTTCCGTTAATTAAGTCCGTTAATATTTGATTGTTTGTATGGACATCATCCACTGGCTGCGCTAGCATTAGATAATACAAGGATTGTATGGAGTTATGTGTGGTGTCATATATGAGTTGGGCGTTGGAAAAGAATTTCAGATCGAATGTCAAATTTTGTCGAAAAAAAAATCGGCTGCGGCGCCTTTCAAACTCTGAAGCTAGCGACGTCAATGGGCGAGTGTAATAAAAATGTACCTAGGTGTAGACTTGTTTTTTCGGGTATAATTGTGTCAAGATCTGGTGATCCGACGTTTCGGCGAATGTACTGCCGCCTTGGTCACGGATTGTGAGTTCGCCGAAACGTCGGATCACCAGATCTTCACACGATTATATCCGAAAAAACAAGTCTACATATGGATCACCGTGAAAACCTACAACTACTAATGTACCTAGGTGTTTGTAAAATTTCTGTAAGACATTTTACTTCTTATTCAGTAAATGAGACTCGCCACACATTCCGTGTGTTCCATTTGTTGTAGGCACATTGTATGTATTTGTGTACCCACTTTGGGATACATAGCAATACTTATGTAGTTCTACTTCATGCCATTTAACAGCGATTTTTTAGATTAACGCTTTAACGGATTAACGTTAACTTCCGTTACATTTTTCAAAATGTAACGCTTTAACGATTAACGAAGTTAACTTTTTAGTTAACGGATTATCGATTAACGAAGTTAACTTTTTGATTAACGGTGCCCAGCTCTGCTTATAGTCATCATATTATATGTTTTTAAACCACAATTGTAACTGTTTAATGCTCCTTTTACTAATACATTCATGTGACCCCTGTAAACTTCGAATAGGTATTTCACACATTAGGCCATTGATTTCGATGATGCCCCCTATGCAGTGTTTAATTACTCATTTTTTCCTATCGTTTGAGATACATTTTGTTTGCGCCGGGCCTGGGTTTTTTTTTCATACGAAATGAGCATTCTCCTTTGATATTACGAAAAACTTGAGGTATACTTTAGTAAATGTTAGGAACTTCGTCCAAGTGCCCTCACAGACTGCCAGAATTGCCAGAATGGTAAGGCGAGTATGTTCTTTCGTTTCCTCTATGTCTTGTTTGTAGAGGCTCTTGGACCAGGTTCCAAATACTTCGAAAATCTGTCAATCATGTTAATTTTTAAATCATATCATTATATACCCGAGACAAAAAAAATCATAGCGAGAATGTCCCGGGATAGAATTTGATGGTATTTCGCCAGAAGGGTAACACAAGTACGTGCTTTCATTTTCCGCTAGCAACATCTGTGGAGGGTCTTGGACCAAGTTCCTATTACTTCGAAAATACATAAACCATTTTTTTGGTAAACTCATATTAATACCTGGGACAAAAACGACCGTAGCAAGAATACCCTGGTACAGAATTTGATAGTATTTTGCCAGAATGGTAAGACAATTATATGTTCTTTCGTTTCCCGTATATCTTGTTTGTGGAGGCTCTTGGACCAGGTTCCATACAGTTTTGCCCATTGTCCTTTCGAATCCGTTGCCCACAAACTGTCAAAATTTTCCATACGATTTGACAGTTTGTGGGCACCAGTTTTGTTACACTTCTAACGAATCTACTACAAATGGCCGAATGCCAAACGGCCGACATGGACAAACGGCCGACAGAGACAAATGGCCGACACGACCAACTGGCCGACTGGTACAAATGGCCGAAAGACGAAAGGCCGAAATCCAAACGGCCGACATGGACATATGGCCGACAAGTACAATAGGCCGACATCCAATAGGCCGACACGGACAACTGGCCGACAAGGACGAATGGCCGACAGGACAAATGGCCGACAATGACGTTTTCAATCAAGATAATGGTTAACAAGCATCGCCCAGCAGACATGGGACATTACTGTAAAAAAATAATGTTGACCGGTTAGGTTGTTTTTTATTTATACTAGTAAGGTTTAATTAAGCGCTGAAAGGCACTTCCAGCCGAAACAAATGAAAAACCGTTTTTAACGCCTAAAATTGTGAACCTGCATGTTCGCTGGAAAGTTGAAAAAGTAATGTCCCATGTCTGCTTGGTGTTTTTGATCTAATTCGTGTAGCGGCTACTCGCGGCGCTAGTAGTAGGTAATTCTTTCAAGTATGTCTCATACTTATTAAGTATACAGTGGTTGCATAAATTCAGGAGCAGAGCTATTTAACCTTGGGTGCTATTGGCAAAAACAGTGTTACCATTGTCTTTTTTTTTCAGAAGTCTCACCGAAGCCTGCGATAGTAGAGTACAAGCCTACATCCTCGAATTCCATCACCGCCATGTGTGGTGACGTCACCTTGTATCGGTGACAAACACCTTGTCTCGGTGACAAATACTTGAATTACGGAATATTTTTTCCCATACAATTTAGATGGCGTAACCATCGTCAAATCATCGTCAGTTGGGCTTGGTTGGGCCCGGCCTTCATGAACAATATGGCGACGGCCTCGGTCTCACGGAGCAAACTTGGTTTAGTGTTGCTTGATGTGATAATAAGATATGGTAAAATTTTTTCGCTACTTTCAAATTATATTTCGGAACTGTTGTTTAAAAAACTAGCCAAATTTTGGATTGTTAGAATAAACTGGCAACTTTGTTTTTCAAACTTGTGATGTGATCATTATTTCAATCTTTTTTTTGTGTCGGCCATTCGTCCTGTCGGCCATTCGTCCTGTCGGCCATTCGTCCTTGTCGGCCAGTTGTCCGTGTCGGCCTATTGGATGTCGGCCAATTGTACTTGTCGGCCGTTTGGATTTCGGCCTTTCGTCTTTCGGCCATTTGTACCAGTCGGCCATTGGTCTTGTCGGCTATTTGTCCGTGTCGGCCATTTGTCCTGTCGGCCGTATGTCTTGTCGGCCGTTTGTCCGGATCCCACTTCTAACATTGAGTACTCTGTCTAGGTAGTACTTAATACATTATGTCGCTGCCTCACACTTAGGAACCCCCCCCTGTCGGCGAATTTTTTTACAGACGAAGTCAAAATTTTTTCCGAAGATAAAAAAGAAAAAAGGTCGACAAAAAAATTATCTGGTATTTTTCGACGTCGCCTAGTATATTCTAGTATTTCTGGAAAAAATCTGGTAGTTTTGCAAATTTTGAAACGGCAACACTGTGTCTATGGCAGTGTCATCTGTCATTTGTCAACTCTGGTTTTGGTACTTGCCAACAGAATATGCTGCTATTGGTAATAGATCGTGGATTTTTTCGGTGGTAAAGTTGGTATTGCCTGGTGTAGTAATTCGTATACAGACGTAAAAAATAGAATTACCGATTATGGAAATAATTCCGAAATATGAACTTTAGAGTGAATATTAAAAACATAAATATATTATTATGTTATCATGCGGTGTTTTTATGGGTGAATTAATATTTACATATTTCTTTTTAAGAAACCAGATTTCGAGAAATATTATACAAGTCTTTTACATTTTGCAAGCTGGCAATACAACGCCAATGCCGTTTGTAAACATTGTTGTAAACAACACGCGGCCATATTTTTTACTGTTTCTGTCGCGTCGTCTGGCGTCGTCTTTCCAAAATTTGTTTCGTGATCGGTATTATTACATTGTTTTGAACTAGGTTTGTGTAAAATATAAACTCCTTTTTTGTGTTTTTGCGAGATATGATTCGTCATTTCGGGATCCTGTGTTTGGGAGAAATATACGTACTCGTTTGTGTGTGAAAAATGGAGACTTATTCTATGATGGAGACTTGTTCTATATTCAATTATTGTCGAGACCAGAGACTCGTGTAACTTGTTCTGTGTTATAGTTTTGTGAGAAATATTCTGGATTTCACAAACTTTAGGTTCGGAAAAGCCATCTGTGACAAATTTCGTTCGAGAAATTATGACACGCGACTGCAATCTTTACTTACTGAAATTCCTCAATCAAAAAGTTGGTGAAACGCTCTGATTGACTCATTATTTCGTATTATTTTTGTTAATGGTTCTTTTGAACATGTTTTTTAATTGTCTCTATGTAATGTTTATACAATATGTATGTACTATTTACATTTTATGCTGCATTTTAATTCTTTGGTTATTATACTTATTTCCAAAGGGTTAGTGCGCATTAATGATTAAATAGTTGTATTGTAGTGTAAAAATGGGATGTATGGATATGTCCCGCTTTTGTATTAAAGTACAACTATTTTTAATCGCTAATGCGTATTGATCCGTACCGTATAAAACCTCAATAATCAATTTAATAAGGCGCCTGGCGCCATTGTTTATGTGGGCATGAAATGAATGAGAGAGAAAGCTAGATGAGATCTGTCATTTTCGTGTTTGCATATACTTTCTATGAAGTTGGCATTCTTCTCTCGTTAGAGAGTATATGTGTTCTGTGGACGGGATTTTGTAATTTTGCGGCTGTTTTTCGATATCTTGCACATCTTGGTTAATTTAAGAAAATGGCATCATCCCTGAGGCTTCCCTTGCAAGCAGTTAGACGCACCTGCTTCTTATACTCAGCACAAGGAGTACGAAAAGCTTTTGGTCAAAACATTGTTAATACCAATCGAGGTAATTAGAACTTTTGATTTGAGGTTATGTCGTAATATATATATTCATGTTTAGTACTTGTTTTATAATCATATTGTCTATTTACTCATATTCAAAAGAAAACTCATAAGTCCAAATTGTCAAAAAAATGTTTAATTGGGATTAGCGAGTCACTACAAACTGTATTTCAAATTCTCTTCCCCAGGTTTACTGAGTTGTAGAAGAACCCCAATTTCCGTTTGTAACTATAGTACTGCAACAGCCAGTAGTTCCTCAGATGATTATCACACTATAATCAAAGATGGTGAGAAAGTAAAAGGAGAAGGAGAGGTTCTCGAGTTTCAAGCAGAAACTAGGATGCTCTTGGATATTGTGGCTAGGTCCTTGTACTCAGATAAAGAGGTTAGCACTATTGTAACATATTTATAAATGTTCAGTGGTAATATTTACACGGTATTTCGATTCACATTATTAAAATTGCAGGTTTTTGTCAGAGAACTCATATCGAATGCCAGTGATGCTCTTGAGAAGATGAGATACATGACTTTGAGTGACAGTGATGCTAAAGGGAGATTAGAATCACCGGATAGAGTGTTGGAGATTCATATTGCAACGGATAAGCAAAACAGAACATTCACTATTCAGGTAACACTCTTGTTGATTTGAACTTGATTTATTATTGTTTTATTGTTTTATTGTTCTCTATCGTCCGTAGGCCCATTCGGGCACTTGGATTCGTCAATTTTTACAATATGTATCATTATTCATAGCATATCATTAAACAAAGTAAGTATCATAAACAATATCATTATCAGATCAATGCCAATCAGAGTGTAAAGGGCTCTGATTGACATTTCGTCATACATCAAATCAATTTGTCAACATATCGTCAACGGAATAAAATTCTTTGTCAACGAGGTACTTCTTCACCCCTCCGCGGAAGGCCGTATCATCCAGTGATTTCAACTCCCCGGGAAGCGCGTTTAGCATCCGCACACTGAGACACACGAAGCTCTTCGATGTCTTCGCTAACCTATGCCTTATTGGTCTTATATTGTCTTTTGACCTGGTATTGTAGTTATGGTACTCTGAGTTCAGGGGAGTATTATGGATATTATGACCCGTATAAAGTGATGTGAAGAGATGGTTATGCTTATATAATTGTGGTACAGCAGGCTGTAACATCCGTGACAAACTTACAATTTTATTTGACAGGATACCGGAATAGGAATGACTAAAGATGAATTGATTTCCAACATTGGTACAATTGCGAGGTCTGGATCTAAGGCATTCCTTGAACAGCTGAAAGAAAAGGCTGTGGAAGACTCGAATGCTTCTTCTATTATTGGCCAGTTTGGTGTAGGTTTCTATTCCGCTTTTATGGTGGCAGATAAAGTGGAAGTTTACACCAGAAGTTCTATTGAAGGTTTGCCGGGTATCAAATGGACTTCAGATGGGTAATTACATTAGTATTTATTTTACGAAGATATTATAAGTCTGTAGTTTATTTTACTGTTGAGAATATAATTTTTATTTTGCTGTTGCAGGTCAGGAACTTATCAAATTCAAGAGGCAGAGGATGTCCAGATTGGAACTAAAATAGTTGTCTATCTTAAAACTGAAAGTAGAGAGTTTGCTGATGATCAAAGTGTTCAAGGTGTTTAAGTTCTGACAATTTATTTACTACTTATACTTATACCACATCCCTTGTGGAGTAAGCACAGAGAATCCTCCATCAGACTGTCTGCCCTGTGACTATACACCCTTCTCACCGTTATTACATTTATGCAGTGTATCATTATAATGTTATACTCTTCATAGTTCCTTTTACTCAAATTGTGCTTGTCTTTGAGAACACACGCAGCATAGTGGAGCAAAATATTGTATTTTATAAACCATCTGTTATCATTTAACTTATACCATCCCATTAGCTTCAAATAGTATATTAATGTTTTAAACTAACGTCCCTGGATATGTCGAAATAAATCCAAATATATCATTATTCACTTCACAGAAAGATAAAGCTTATTAGAGATTCATAGAGCATCCTCAATTCATCAATTTTTTTAGTAAATAATATAACATTATTTTTATTTCTAGATATTATTAAGAAATACAGCAATTTCGTTGGTTCTCCCATATATCTAAATGGTCAGCGTGTAAACTCCATTCAGGTAAAGATAAATCTATGTATAAATTCAATTCCCGTAGTATCTTGGTTCAACTAACATAAAATAGTTTACATACAAGGAGCTCCACAGGCTGCACAGAATTAGGTATAACAAGGGATCCTTATAGTGGGTGCAGGATGCCTTCATGTGTGTTTATTTATGTTCTGAATTTCATTTCATTGTTATTTCAGCCTTTGTGGTTAATGGAGCCTAAAGACGTGACATCTGAGCAACACACAGAGTTCTACAGATTCGTTGGCAACTCATACGACATCCCAAGGTTTACGCTCCACTATAAAACAGACGCACCACTTTCTATCAAAGCCTTACTCTATTTCCCGGAAGGAAAACCAGGTCTCTTTGAATTATCTAGAGATTCCGAAGTTGGTGTTGCTCTTTACTCTAGGAAAATTTTAATTAAAAGCAAAGCAGATAATATTTTACCAAAGTGGCTTCGATTTGTTAAAGGTATTGTTTATTTCTATTATGTCCTCAAACGTAAGTGATTTATTTATTAAAATAACTACTTCTTGTATTTGACTAATATTGTATTCTTTACATTTCAGGTGTTGTTGATTCTGAAGATATTCCACTTAACTTGAGCAGAGAACTTCTACAGAATAGTTCTCTTATAAGGTACACGATACAATACAATGTCTTACAATCTCCAACATGTCTGTTTTATCTTTATGACATTAAGATTAAGTAGTTAGGTAATCCAGATAGCCCTCACCAAGTATGCAGATAGTATAAGATTATAAGATTTTATAGTATAAGATTGCTCTGACAATGAGACTTACTTGTACACGAAAAGAATACACTTTCAAGATTTGGTTTAAAATAATAATGCATGATGTTGCATTGCAGTTATTTTGTATTTTAAAGATCACATTAACCAATATCATTCCTTTTGCATATTTCCAGGAAGCTTCGTACAGTACTAACAAATAGATGTTTGAGATTCCTACATGATCAATCAACCAAAAATACAGAATCGTTCAATTTATTTTATCGAGATTATGGGTTGTTCCTAAAAGAGGGCATCGTTACCAATGAAAACCAACTTGAGAAGGTACTTTTATTTATTTATTTATTTCATACGAGCACAACACAGACACTGAACACTGAATATTTAAAGAGCTCAAACAGCGACCTAATTAGGGTGTACAAATTTAGTCAATATTATATAAGTCAACAAATAACAATTAGAAGCTAATAATAATAAAAAGAAAGGGTGTAGTAGTGTAGGCTTGATTAAATAAACTCATCAATAAAAATATTGTTGTTCGAGATAATTTGACTTATACCATACTGTTGACTGTAAGATATTGCTTTTGCAATAAGTCCGCCTTTTGGCACACTGCATTGTCTCGTTTTTGTTGTTACATATATTTACTGGCCAATAAAGTTAATATTTATTTATTTATTTTATTTATCTGCTTATAGGAAGAAATTGCTAAATTATTACGCTTTGAATCGTCGCTAATGGTAGAAGGCAAGAAGATAAGCCTTCCGGAGTATTGTGGAAGAACAAAGGAGGGACAGAAAGATATTTACTATCTAGCTGCTCCGAGGTATATCTGCACCATAATAATATATCTATAGCACACATAATAATTCCTCATATTAATATAATGTTGGTTTGTTACATTGCTCGTTATTTTCCAGTCGTACACTCGCAGAAGCATCGCCATATTTTGAAGCTCTTAAGAAACAAAATGTGGAAGTTCTCTTCTGCTACGAGCCGTATGATGAATTAGTTTTAATGCAACTGAGACATTTTAATAGCAGAGATCTGACGTCAGTGGAGAAACAGATGAGGCAAGATGCAGCCAGTGATTCTCCCTCAAATATGGGTTAGACAAACAAAACATTTTGCAGATTATCTTACATATTTAGTTAGTAGATAATTATAGTTACATGTATCGGACATTGACATTATTCCTGTACCACTCTGTCTCTATCATCGGTCCATTGACTTTGAATTCATTGTTTACGATTAAATAAACCTTTTTTTCATAGAAAAAGTCACACATTTTTTTAAATATATTTAATTTTTTACGCATAAAAAATACAATTTAATACTAATTTATCTTTAAAAAAATAACAATTTTAAAACCATTTTTAAAAAGCTGTCGTTTTTAACTAGTAATGGTAGAATGTGTCTAATATAAATATGATACTTTTGTTTTTCTTGTATTTCTAATAATATTATACTTATAATATTATCGAAATCAAAATGCTTTTAGTTTTGTAATGCATATACTATAGTATGATTGATTATAACTGTCCAATGCAGTAATAAAAATGTGACCGAGAAGGGACGGCTATCTGCTTTATTCGCACTTATGGCTCTGGCATAAGTGCGAATAAAGCAGGTAGTCGCCGCTACTCGGTCGCAATTTTATTACTGCGTTCATCAGTTAAAATTAATCGTACATTACTACATATGCATCACATACCTACTATAACAGTGAGATATGTTTTAGCAGGTAGTCTAATGAAAAAATATTGTTTCTGCAAAAAGTTATAACTTATTGTTTCGTTTTGTAATAATTTAGAAAAATATAGATGCATAAAAAATGGGAATGAAGGGAGGGTCACGTGAGATTTTGTTTTAAGCTATGTCACTCATTAGATGACTTCGTAACACTCTACTATATTCTCCTATAAATTTTTCCATAGCCTTATACTCAATGTTTAATATTATCTGTTCTAGAAGAAGGAAGTTTACACCGAAGTGAAGTGGATGAACTGATTCCATGGATAAAGAAATGTTTACCCGGAAAAGTGTTTGGTGTAAAGGTGACATCTAAACTAGACGCACATCCATGTGTAGTCACTGTAGAGGAGATGGCGGCAGCCAGACATTTCATTAAGACACAGTCACACTCAATTCCAGAAGAGAACAGATACACATTACTCCAACCGCAACTTGAAATTAATCCAAAGTATGCATTCATAAATTCCATTTTAAATTAAATATGAATTCACTATGAAGAATTCAAAACAATATTTTCTCTGTGTGTTTCAGACATCCCATAATCAAAAAATTACATAAACTGAGTAAGTCAGACGAAGAACTGGGATCATTAGTTTGTCAACAGCTGTTTGCCAATGCCATGGTGTCTGCCGGTCTAGTGGAAGACCCAAGGAGTCTACTGATTAATATGAATCATTTATTAACGAGAGCATTGGAGAAACATTAGACTAGTAATACATAAGTTAAAATGTACTGATAGTAATCTCTGTATAGAACTTAACTTCTCAAAAAACTCAACTAGTTTGTGTACTAGGAATAATACTAATTAATATTTGATAATATGATTGGTTGATTAATATGAAGAATTAGTATACTAGTAGCGGAAGATTAAGAGCCTTTTTTGTAGTGTTCGTGAAAGGACTGCCTTGAACAGTGAACGCATCTGTGTGCATTCTTGTTCATTGTGCGCTCAATAATACTACTACATATAACTGCATGTACGGACTTCCATGTAGTTACGCTGTCTCACACTACAAAATAGGCTTTTAATTTCCCGCCACTAGTATAATAATATGTTACGTATCTAGATTAATTATTACAATAATCTATATTCACATTCTTCTTGAGAAATGTTAGAGTCGATAAGCTGTTTTATCTTTGCGTTAAATATATACAGGAAGGTTACTTGGGATGGATGATTTATTGGAATTCAGTCGTGCATTTTTTAATTTATAACATGTTGCATGGTAATGACGCAGATTCGTGACATAGTATACTTTCACGCAGTGCTTTTGAAGCAAATATGCGACATGATACTATTCAATGTTCTTCGGCCAATTTTCTTGTAGTATAGTATGAAATGTACTAAAAATAATGTAGCACATTAGAGATGCCACGAATATTCAGCCATTATTCGGTATTTGGCCTATTCGGCCACTTTTTTTAATATTCGGTATTCGGCCGAATACTGAATACTATTCGGCCGAATACCGAATAATACATCAAGGAAAATAAAAACCACATATTATTAAAAAATCCAATATTTTAATCACACATTATTAATACTTACATAAAATCTACCAATGGCAAGTTGTGATGGATAAAAACAATTTTTTCAGTGTTTGTTGAGAGTAAACGGTTGCGCTTTTCTTCATAAATAATACCCGCTTCTAAAAATGTCTCACTATAGACATTACTGCCAGGAGACGATAGATAAATCTTAGCGAATTTCTTCAGAACAGTCCCAAAAGCTGTCGTGTATTTCTTTTTTATTATTTTTTTCAGTTACATTGGTGTTTCTTTTCTTACGAAGTGGTAAAGAATCATCATCAGTACTGTTTGCTTCATCACAACTCATTTTCAGAGCTTCTATAAGAATTTTCTGTCTTGCTCTTTCCGTTTGAATATTCGGCCGCCGAATATTCGGCCGAGGGGGAAGCCGAATATTCGTTATTCGGCCAAATCATTATTCGTGGCAACTCTATAGCACACGCAAAAGGTGTACCTTTTGAGGTTTTTTTTAGGATCCTTAGGTTTAATCAAGATGTATTTTATAAATCTATCTATATCCTCACGCCACGTCCCTTGCAGGGTAGGCAGAGAGGACAGAGCGCCAGACAGCCCTATCCGTACACAAACTTCTAGCTTCCGACACATTCATGCAATTTGTCATACACACTCTCCGATTCCTTTTACTCAAAACGCGTCCATCCTCGAGGATCTGGTCGACATGATCGGACCAGGTCAGTCTCGGGTGGCTGCGCTTCCTCACTTTTTATAACATAAATAAATAAATACTCTGTAAAATAAAGCAAACAATATATCTCGATATGTTTCTGTATTGCGAGAATACAAGTAAGTGTGAAATAATTTACATGTAACAATTTTCTTCAATCTCCTGGCATGAAGCGACAGCATACCTCGAACAATTTACAAAAACGTCAGAACTTTAAACTGGAAATATTGTATCTTTACCATCCACTTCACATGTCGCATGCCATGCCATAGAGGCAATATATAAATCACTACATGGCCTGCCACCCTCGCTTTATCCGGCTCTACAAAGAGCGATCCCCAGTTCAACTTTAAATTTTTGCCTAAAGTGAAGTGGCCTGCCCTTGACTAGCCAGGCATTGGCTTTAAAACTAAGCATTTATGTTATAAAAAGTTTAGAAAACCTTGATTCACTTCTTGACAGAAATATAGTGTAGTCAATGGAAATAAAATACAACTTATATTAATTATTGTATATATGTTTCGTTAAATAAATCACCTATGGATATTTTGTTAAACAAATTTGTTTTATTTTAATTGTTCCCTTCGAAAAACTTGGGTCTTGTCAATCTACTGAGAATGCTTCACTAAATTTTATTTCGACATAAGCTCTTGAATGAATAAACTGGAATTTGAAAACACAATACTTGTTACATACTAATCTGAGAATGAAATACAATATTATGGTAGTGGAACAAATTATTTATAAATCTTTTGTGTAATAAAATATGCAAGGCAAAGTATTTAATATGTACTCCATAAATTCATTTATTGGTAGCAATAAAAGGAGTCTATAAATTAAATTATGTATGGAAGGAAGACTTTGTGTAGAAACTATTTTGATGTCTCAGGAGCTATCTCCACCATATCTCGACTGGCGGACTTTAAATATTGGCGCCAAAATTACAGGAAATGGATTTTATTTTTAGTTTTTATACTGTATAATTACGAAAGATTATTAGTCAGAAAAATATGTTTTTAATATTTTTATTTTTCTTAGTAACTCACTTTAAAAAGAATCATATATTTTTTAACAAAAAAAGACATTAATATCACTAATAATCATGCGCATTGTCGATTTGGCTGGCCATCTATCCACTGCCTTGTATTACGTCACTAGCCGGATAAAAGCTTCACTATGATTGGTTAAATTTTGTTGGGTGATTGAATACTTGCCAATCAGAGAATGCGCAGTTGAAGGGCCTTGGTGGCGGAATAAATTCGTCATATGACTTGTTCCGTCGTGAAGCTCGGTTGTAGGCCATATTTGACAGTGGGTCTGCTAGTTCATAGGAGTGCGTGTGTCAGCGAAGTCTGGTAGTTAATTTCTGAACCTGGAAATACTCCAATAATATAACAAAATGGCACTCAGCGAAGAGAGTCCTATCTACGGCCCATTCTTTGGAGTCATGGGAGTAGCGAGTGCGATTATTTTCAGCGGTAAGTGATGTTTTCTTGCTATTGTTGGGAGGCTGGATGGTGGCGTATCGATCTTGACGATTTTGCCTTGTATTAGTGTTACCGTACTTATGCCTTATATTTGTGGTTTAAATAATGTTTAAATGCATTGAGGCTATCTTCCGTGCATTTCTGCGTGCAATTAATGCCTGATCATGTATCCCTTGACTCTAATAATAGGCTTAAGCAAAAGCAAAGATACCAACTTTAATAATGTAGGATGAGCCAGCGCCAACGCTATCTTGCCGTATTTTTAACTATAAAGTGTCATAGAGATGTTGCAGAGTACTGTAGTTGTGCATATTCAAAAACAATACACAACCCATGTTATGTTGAGCTTTGAAGCTGTCAATATGGTAACTAGTAACATATTGTGGCGGTGTAATAGTACTAATTCGCGGCTTCGCTATAAGGGCAGGTTAAATTTTAACATTTTGGAGGTTAAATGGGTGTATCCTATACATGTCACGTGAATATTGTCATTCTAATAACTATGGTTATCTTGTGACTGGGTGTAGTTCATATTGTTCATCAGTGTATTACAACAAATACATATCATATTGCATTGATATTGATTATCCTGTTAGCTTGCCATAGAAAATACCAGTGGTTTTTAGAATCTTAGCAGTATTACTACACAACTGATGACACATCTTGCATTCCCATTATATTTTTCCTTCAGGTGATCAGAGTACCTACATTTAGGCACATGATAAATCATGCACAGGTACTGCACAACACTAATTTTGTAGTAGAATACAATGATATTTAATTTACTTTGGATTTATTTAATATACTTATCTGAAGCAAATCTGTACCAACTGTATATTTTGTCTATAATTTTTGTATATTAGTATTTCTGCACCTGGATGACAATAGATCATATGTGATCATATGACTGAATTCAAGTGGTGCATATTTTCATGATTGGTTTAGTATTTACATAAAGAGATAAGATTATTTTCTACATTTCAGTTAACAGATGAGATTGTAGTTATATGTTCATTGCTTTCTAATGGCCTGTATATAATTCTCTGTATAATAATAATACTAATTTAGGATATATGTCATTATTCACACCTTAATTGTTTATACAAATAGGTGTGAGCGCCACCTATCTGTCTTATCTGTGGTCACATGTTTCTTACATCATGAGAGCCATGTGCCTTGGAACATTGCAACAAAGTATATTATATTCAATTATGATTTTAACTAATGCTCTTATTTCACCCACTGTTACGTTTTTCTCGCATATATTGGCTGAGATTCTTATATTTTTTTACAGTGATATATGTAAGTAAAGACATATTAACACTGTCTCCAATATGAGGAAATTATTTCATACAAGTTTAAATATTTCTCCACATTGTTATCCACTGGTGTGTTTGTCACGCATAGATTTTAATTAATAACTAATCCTTATCTCTCTACATCCCCTATATATTGAAAACCACATCTATGTTGATTAGGGACTTTCAAATATGAAAAATAACAGCTATTTCCCAGTCTTCTTACAAATCTTCACTTTGGTATTCGTAAAGGAATTACACAAACCGCTATTTACAATAAATATTACAGTGATATACATCAGCGAGCCCTGCACTTTTATAATAATTTTTGTTTTCCATAAAAAGTAATTTTGTAAGTAAAGTAAAAAAAAGCAAAACAAATCTTGATACATTTTATAGACGGCACTGAGTCTCCACATGGCAGATAAATGCATTGGCAACCTTCTCAATTCAATTAATTGTATATTGCTTATTGCACATAATATGTAGTTTACAAAGTCTATTACCACAAACTACTTTCACATTGATGAATGATGACACATCCCTTTGTATGCATTCATGTGTTGTTATCATTATCATGACAAATGATACAACAATTATTCAACTTATTGTAAATTTGTAACATGCTATAATTGATTTATTTCAGCGCTGGGAGCGGCGTATGGCACAGCCAAGTCAGGCACAGGAATCGCCGCTATGTCGGTGATGAGACCTGAACTTATCATGAAATCTATCATCCCCGTTGTCATGGCGGGTATTATTGCCATTTACGGTCTGGTCGTCTCTATTCTTATTGCTGGTACCTTAGACTCCCCAACGGAAGGATACACACTCTTCAAGTAAGTTATTGTGACAAATCAGAATTCATTATTTCTATCCCATACTCTGAAAATTGACCTATTTTTCAATTTCAAATTATTATCAAAGAATATGGTTCACAAAGTATGTGTATCATTAGAAACATTATTTATATTATATTACTTCAAATGTAAATTTAAAGCCCCCAGACAGTATAAGTTTACTGGTATAAGGGGGTCAACCTAAGCATCGTATTTCTAATGGCGAAGGGACTCAAAATTAATGATTTATGGAATTCGTCATATAGAAACTGCAACCTCCAACTAGTGTTAATGAGTTCACAAGATGAATGAACCATTTTTAACAATTGTGTACAAAGTGTAATTAATTTGTTGTATTTATTTGTTTCAGGGGCTTCCTTTCACTCGGTTCTGGGCTGGCTGTAGGCTTCTCAGGATTGGCTGCAGGATTTGCCATTGGTATTGTTGGTGACGCAGGTGTACGTGGTACAGCGCAACAACCTCGTCTCTTCGTGGGAATGATTCTTATTCTCATTTTTGCTGAAGTACTTGGTTTATACGGTCTCATCGTTGCCGTCTATTTGTACACAAGATTGTAAACAATCTGTTTCCCCTATCATACATTCATTGTGCTAGTTAGTATGTGTTGTTGGTGTCAGGGCCTGGTGTAAGAGTGTCTAATGTTACCTAGTGGTTTGTTGATTTGTGCCATCTGGATTGCTCAAGTTGCTGTGTTGTTGAGTCACCTTGAGCCCTGACTCCAACGCATGACACATTGTTCTTCATCATCATTGTAATATATTGTTTTGATATTGCCTCACTTTGTACCTCTGGTCTAGGTGCTGCTACCTTAGGTACACTAGTGTGGTATATATCTTGTATGTAATATAATTTGTAACAAAGTTATATCTCCTCAGAACATCTATCATCTGGTTTTCATTATGAGTTTGTGAATATATATTACGCTATGTGTATAACTAAACAAACATGTTCATCAGTTGGTACGTGTGTTTATTATTTCCTTATTTGTACATATCATGAAATCATTACTTTCCCTGTTATTCATATCCTCGTTCCTGTTCATTTTCTATGTATATCATACTTTATTTTAGAATTAAGACAAAAATTATGTACAGTTAGTGATTAGAGTGCTCTAATAAAAAAATTCTGTTATTCGATACTTATCTGTTGAAAATCATGATAAGATTCAACTACATACAACCCTTTACTTAATTATTAGAATCACCAATGTGATAGTATATGTGCAGTGCAGTGCAGATGTACATTAACATGTCACTATATTCTATTGAATAGTTAAACCATGTATTAAGTACCTACTAACTAAACACATTGTTGTACTAGCAGCAGTTGTTGAGAGTTGGTATTGCACTTTAGTTCTGACCATATTTATAAATAATATTTAACTGTGTATTGTATTAGCTTTGAATGTTATACTAGTGGGATATATAAACCCCTAATAGGTTAAATAATTTAAATTTATTAAGTAATATTATTATACATCATATATTATTATATCAATGGTTTGGCTGAAGCGTTGTTTATGTCAGAGTTTAAATTTTAGTCACAAACTTAAGATTGTCAGGGAACATAGAAATATTCTCTAATTTGTACATTCCATGTTATTTTTATTTCTGTCAATCTTAATTTAATGTACGAACATAGCTCTGTTTGTCATACATTATACAGAAACATGAATATTCTGAAGTATTTGCGCACAAACAATATTGTATGTATGTATAATAGTATTTATTGCATTTCCCCATAGACCTTCCTTCTTCCTCTCACTAAGAGCTATGTGCCTCTACATATGTATACAGATACATACAGAATATAGTACATATTACAAGTAAGGCTTGTATGGTTTGAGATAATATCCTTGTTTACAGTATTAACTTCATACTTACATATTAATGTTATTATACACAATATATTTTGAAGTAAACCTTTTTATAATCTTATTGTAATATTCATTCTTCATCAAACTATTAGATATGGAGAGTGAATGTGGTGCATCTAATGTTAGAAAGTGATGGATGAATGTAGTTTCAGCTGAACTTAGTGTAAGTGAAATGATCTATTTCCATAATGACACACTTACAGCTGTTTATTTAAATAATATTATATCCTCAGTGTTATTGAATGAATTGTGTTAATAAAATATGGTATTAAATTCCATCTCTCTTCACTTCTCTGTTTACCTTCCCAAGCTTAATCACTACATATATTATGATAATGCTCCTAACATATTAAACAAGTCTATAGAAAGCTTATCAACGCGATACAACTTGAGCTCTCTACCGGGTGATCGCAATCTCTTTTGTAAACATTCCCCGTACGTTTTCAATTCTCATTATTAAAAATACATGATATGAAAATTTGGATAGTTTTTGGAGATTAGCAGCACCACTATTCATTTTTGAGAAAAACTTTGTACACCCAATTTGTAGTAAATCTCACGCACTTTCATTTTGCGTCGAAAGATAACTAACAAAAGTTGTCAGTTTTGGAGTTCTAATAAAAAAAAGACATCCTCTGTTTGGACACAAACCACCGGCAGCGAGACTAAAATGAAGGAAAAGTTTCCTTAGAACCACTTCCGCCCTGAAACTACCACCAGACAGGGCAAGGAAAGATCTCTGGCAATCACAATACAGTGGAGATCAGGTCAACCTGTCGGAAAGTTTGGGTCCGGGACACCAACTACCCTACCTAACATGGAAGACACTTAATAGATTACGTGTAGGTGTCACCAGGTGCAGGGAAAACATGCACAGGTGGGGTATAAGGGTGGAGGAGGATGTCTCCTGCGATTGCGGAGAGACCCAGACTGACGAACACCTCCTCGTATGTCGAGACATGCCAGTGCGGTGCGATGCGAGGGACCTGATGATGGTCTTTGACAATGCCGTTATGGCTGCTAATTGCTGAGTGGGGTGGGGTGGCCTAGTAGGGGGAAGCTCGGACTCGAAAATGAAATGAATAAAAAATATCACCAGCAAATGAAAATTTTCCATGTTCCATCACAAAATTTTGTTGGCAAACTTTGGATCCGGCACCTTTATAAAAACATATAGAATAAAATAAATCCAGATACCTCCATCGAGGACACAGAATACATATACTCTAACGAGAAGAACTACAACTACATAGAAAACATATGCATACACGGAAAATGTATAGCACCGCAGTTGTGGCCAGTGCAAAGCTCCTTGAAGAAATTGGCGGCAGATTTGAATGTATTTCTAGACCATAAAGAATATTTTGATACCACTAGTAACTAAATAATTCCACTCCAGTCAAAAAAATGATGTTGATCAAAAATTTTAACTGAAATGAAATCATTTAATTAGTAGTGTGCACCAAGCCCAATGTTACCGAAATGTAGAATAAAAGACACTAAATTCATCAAACTATTTATTGTTCAAATGGTAATAACACAGAGTATATAATAGATATTTTAAGTGAATGTAGGATTTTTGGGATAACTGTGTTTCAAAATTTCATCATATTCATCATCAATTTCATCAAAATCAAAATTTTAAACACTTAAAAATAATAGGAGTCCTTGTCTCAGTGCAGTTAGCAATAAAAGAGTATATTTCTCACAGTTTCAACACTTAAAAATGATAGGAGTCCTTGTCTCAGTGCACTTAGCAATCATCATCATCATCATGTGAGCCCCCCTGCGTCCATTGTCGAACATAGGCCTCCCCCATTGATTTCCACAGCTCCCTATCCTGGGCAGACCGCATCCAACCGCCTCTCGCAACTCGCCTTACATCGTCCGATCACCGTGCTTGAGGTCTATCAACACTTCTTCTGCCTGTTCTAGGTCGCCACTCCAGGACTTTCTTTCTTTATTCACCTAGAGTTTGTGGTTCTGGCCACATGACCAGCCCAACTCCATTTCTGGCTGGAAACTCTGTGAACGACATCGACGACCTTGGACCTCTCTCTGATCCAAACATTAGTTTTCCTGTTTCTCAGTGAAATACCCAACATTCTCCTTTCCATGGCTCTTTGTGTCACTGATAATTAGCAATAAAAGAGTCTATTTCTCACAGTTTTAACACTTATAAATAATAGGAGTCCTTGTCTCAGTGGGGTTAACAATAAAATAGTCTATTTCTCACAGATTACACCTTCTAACTACAATACGAAAATGATGGAGTCTTTCAAAATGAACATTTGTTGTTTCAACGCATAACAGAATCGTCTCATACACATGTTTACTATGAGGCAGTAATGTCCACGTGAACAAAACGAATAACAATCTACCAGTACGTCACACTTTAAAAGATATGATCTAAAAGTCTATTTCTCACAACACATATAGTTTATCTACAACACAACCATTAAAAACAACACGAAAACACGAGACGCCGATTCGCAAAAATGGCTGACATCAAAACAACGATTACAAACAAACAAGCCGGAAAGCCGTCATTTCGTGTGCGAGTTGCCAGCTGTAAAATTTAAGATAACCTCACGGAAAAATTCGCCGTCAACGATTATTAGGCAGTAAATACAGTTTTTGTTCCCAAAATATATAACAAAATCTTATAATTATTATTTAATTAGGTTAAATTTTTATTATAATCGTAAGAAAACAAGACTTCTGAAAACCAAAAATACATTTTTTTCATATGTCCACATATTCCCATATGATTGTGTGAGAGTAAAGAGAGGCGACTATATTCTTATTCAGTTCATCCGTTCACGCCAAACGGATCCTATACCTAAGTATGCAAGTGCCTAGAACAAAGTCGTACCCCCGTGATCGAGGAGCTGCTTTGTGTTTATTCAGACTGGACTATAAATATTATTATCTTGTCAAATGTGAGAGCTATTCCGAGCAGCACAGGACAGAGAATAGTTCGCCCAAGTGATCGCTGACGTTGGGGGGAACCGACAGGGGAGATGAAGAAATGTTACGAGTACCTTGTGCACATAATGCCTAGTCTGAATGATACCATCGCAGACTGCTTACCCACTAAGTGCTGAAATACATCCTTCGCAGATAGACAAATTTCAGTGTCTAAGAAAGTACTTCGTGCTCACTCTGGGTGGGACTGTCAGGAGCATGGCCAGGGATGTTGTTTGGTCAGTCGCCAACACAGTGTGTTTTCTGGGCGCCAATTTACTAGTGTAATATTCAGAGCTGTTCCGAGTACAGGCAAAAAGTACTCGAGTACTGAGTACAAGTACTGTACACAAAATGTACTCAAGTACAAGTACTCAGTAATAAGTACTCGAGTACTTATACAAGTACAGAGTACCGAGTACATCACTGACCAATGAAACACCAAATTTCATTACATTTTTTCATTCTTCTTCTTCTTTCGTATGCACACGACCATTGTACAAATTTTGCTATAAGGTTCGCAGATGCACGGGCTGGGCGATTTTGGGAGGGGCTCTGACCCAGCTTCCGAAGGAGAGCCCAAGCCTTTCGACTTGAGTGCTTGAAGTCTAAGCTCTCCATCAGTGTAGACCAGCGATCTTTTCGGGCTGTGTCGAGAGACTCTAGCAGTTGGTCCGCTACGTTTTGATTTTAAGTGTTCAGAAATTCATTATAGAGTCTCTCGCACTCTTCATTCCAGCCCGGCACATACGCTTTTCGAAAGCCTCTGGGGATTGTTTTCTTCGCTGTGGCGAGTATAAGGTCCACAATTTTTTTATAGTTGGTAGGGAGTGGATCTAGGGTCTCAATTTCGTTGTCTAAGATGGTCTTATAAGTTGCCCAGTCCGCCTTCTGGAAGTTCCATCGGGGTTTTGGTATGGAGTGTATGACTTTGAGTGTGTGTCCAATCGTAGCCATCACAGGCCTGTGTTGACTATGGGGAAAGTCCCCGGCCACGGTACGAGAAATAGGTTGGGATCTACCCGAGCCGTCCCTGGTGACAAGGCACAGATCTGGATTATAGTCGCGGTTCCACCTGGCAGAGCGGAAGGTGCCCCTCTCCTTAGCATCAAATATGAGCTGCAGATTGGTCACATCCATCCACTCCACAAGCTTCTCCCCCTCCAGGTTTTCGCTCTGGTACCCCCAGTCCGTGTGGTGACAGTTAAAATCTCCCATGAGCACAGTAGGATGGGACACAATGTTCGGGAACATATTCTCTGGCCAAGAGCGGCTTGGAGGTTTGTAGACGTTTACCACAGTGAGTTCATTGATCCTAACAGCTATGATTGATATGTCATCTACGTCTGAGGTGTGCACCACTGCCCAGTTTCGGATGTTTTCGCGGATGTAAGTAGCGCAGCCATATTGACGATGGTGCAGTGCAGCGGCCAGGGTGTATCCCTGCAGCCTTCCCCTGGACAGGAGTTGTTCCTCATTTGCAGTATGCATTTCCTGCAGCAATATTACGTCAGTGTTGTTCTCAGTTGTCAGTCTTTGGAGATATTCAGTCTTAGCCTTGCTAATACCCTCGATGTTTAGTTGTAGGATCCGGACATTGTTGCCAATGTTCTTCGTCGAGTAGCCCTGACAAGGGCTGTTTGAGCAAGATCTTGTAACGGTTCGCTTCAGATTAGACTTATTCATTGCAATTTTCACTTTTCACTTGTACTTTGGTCGCTTGCTATCGTGGTAGAACTTTAGCCGCATTAAGGAATGCGTTGCCCGGGGTGTACCAGCATGGAGGCATTCTACCTTTACACCCCATTTATTTATTATAAAAAAAAAACAGTAATAACTACAACAAAAACAAAAGTAAGCAATGGATTTTATTGCCATACTAGGCGACAGTTCTGGAGCAATACTAACCACAGTACAATATTTCAAGGTCACATGTAGGATAAAACATAAAATAACAAAGTACAAAAGAGTAAGTCAAATGATTAAAAACATTAAAGCTGATATGAGTATGTAATGTACTCGAGTTCTTGAAATGTACTCGAGTACTTGAAATGTACTCGAGTACTTGAAATGTACTCGAGTACTTGAAATGTACTCGAGTACTTGAAATGTACTCGAGTACTTGAAATGTACTCGAGTACTTGAAATGTACTCGAGTACTTGGAAAAGTATTCGAGTATTTTTTTTGGTCTAAAATGCGCCGAATACAAGTACAAGTACATATAAATAAATGTACTCGTGACTGAGTACTGAGTACACAAAAAGTACTCAAAGTACAATGTATGAGTACTTGTACTCGAGTACCGCCCAGCTCTGGTAATATTTTAGCTAATTGGGAATTCAGCGATATAATTATCACTTAACAGTTGCTGGTGCCATCTTCTTGTCATCCTTATTACACCCAGTGTTGGACATAGGCCTCCCCCTTAGACTTCAACTGCTCCCTAACTTGTGCCGACCGCATGCATCCACCCACGGCAGCCTTCCTTTTCATCCGACTGCCTTGCTTGGGACCTGCCAACGCTTCTTCGGCCTGTTCTTGGTCGCCATTCGAGAACTTTTTTAATCCATCTAGCATCTGATATTATGCTATATGGCCAGCCCAACTTCACTTTTGTTTGGCGACCTTAAGAACTATGTGGGGGCTGCCGTTTGCTGTCATATCCATCTATCCGAGGATATACGACAGTTTACCAAATGCTAACCATGCTGGTGCAATACAAGCAATAAAAATTAACCAATGACAGGAATAATATTATTCTAGAAGGCAGATTTAGCTTTATGCTGTCTTTCAGTTCCTGGATCCCAATCTCGGTAGCTGACGGATTTGAAGGATACTGAATAAAAAGGAGCATTACTAGTGAGAGAGACACTTATATGACAAAGAGTACACAAACCTGTGAGCTTTCTCACAATTCACACTCCTGTTACCAGTGTGAGATTGACAGTGTAGAGAAACTCTTCTGAGTTCTTAAAGGGAACCAGTGGAGGTAAAAGTAAAGAGTATTAAATAATTTGAAATCCCTACCATTACTTTGATTTTGAGCTGGATTGAAAATAATTTTGATCCGGTAACGACTCCCTCGGCGATACATGCTCAAACCTTTTTCGGAAACGGAAGTCGGTACAACAAAAAATGGTGAAGACGCCCCAATTGGTTGATATTTGACCGTTGCCTACGATTGGTCATATCGTAGGCAACGATTTGACCAATCACAGCGCCCCAGATTCGAAGGGAAGTTTATCAGTAAAACATGGCGCCATTTTTGAACATTGGGAGCGTACGATGCGCACGCGCGTGGAATAACTTGGGGAAATCCGAATATGATCCGAATTGGTTTACATCAATTTTAGTCATACATTTATATCGCATGAAAATAATTTAATTAGGTACTCCAATAATCAAAGATATCAACAAATCGATTCTGAAAATATTTGCTGACTGGGGATGTTGTCATTCTTGTTGTTTAATATATGCATAAATAATGTTTTAATGATACACATACCTGTTAATTATATTAATGATTAATAAATTGAATTGAATGAAATATTTCATATCCACAAAATATTTTCAGGCAGTGACGTATATAGGATTTCATTTCGGAGGGGCCCGATCTAATATTTGACTTTGGGGGTGGAGGCAACAAAAATTTGAACATAGAAGTACAGTATAAAAAATAAAGAAGCGCAGGCGAAATTTTTTCGTGAATGGAGGTGAAAAAGGTCGTGTTTTAGGTTGGTATTAATATTGTGTGCAGAAAATACAAATAAGAATATATAATAATGGGTGAAGTGATAAACTTGAGTAACTTTTATGTTATAAAATAACGTTTTTTAAGTAATTGTTCAACATTTTGCCCCCCCCCCCCCTATATACGCCACTGTTTTCAGGGTACCTAACTCAAATTAACATTGTGTTCTCTCGATGTGTGGGCACTGCACATACTCCAGCATATTAGGTTCTTCGGCAAAAGTTGGTCGGTAAAGTGCTCGGCTGTTAATTCAGTGGGCGCGGGTTCAATCCCCCACCTACTGCACTTCGCAACACAAGCTTTTAAGCTTTCTGTGAAGTGTGTGAAGATGTATTTGGGTTTATTTCGATAAACCTCTACTTCAAAAAAAAGATGTGTACTTACATTTATTTGAATAAAAGTTATTTAAGTACATGAAGCACTCAATGTAGTGGGCTATTATTATCTGAGCTGATATTATCAATTCAATTCTATCCCCTCATAGGTAGATAGACATAGAGAGCAGATCACTACACTATCCTATCCTTAGACACACTTCTTGCTTTTGTCACATTCACGGAATTCATCATACTCAGAACACCTCCATACTTATAAGCAACCGGTTTACACAAACACCATGTCCAACTCTCAGATTTAAATAATTTCATTTTTCTACTGAACACAAGCGTTGATTCCGTTATAGTTACACATAAAGATATTTTTGTGACGAGACTGTTACAGGTTCTCAGATATGAGTTAGAGCATCTGATTTGGGGCTTGCTTTCATCCCGTTCAAAGTCTCCAATCTGCCTTCTTAATTGATGTCCATCTGTGACACAATTTAGTGATACTGAACTTAAATATTGCTCTATAAAATGAAATAGGATTGTAGTAGGACATAATCCTGGATCCACACCAGTGTGTGACAGATTGGATAACATAGTGCATAAGTAATCTTAGTAATATTCACACATGGTGTGTTGCCTCGTCTATTGCATGTTTGTTCCTTTATTCAAAACTATTTTATATTGTGATGCAGTAGAAAGAAGTTTGACTACAAAAATATCATGTAAAAGAGATGATTGTAGTAAAAGAAAAGGCAAAAACAATTATTGAATATCAATATTTATTGAATGAAGATAATTTTGCATGGTACAATCCAATCCCAATATACAAATATAAGTGGAGACGTACGACCTCAACACATTATCAACAAGTTAGTAAGTGTAACATTACAATAGCAAACAAATGATATTAAATTATGTATAAATTTGAAATAAAATGTACCTCCACCGTTATTGAACAGTTAGTAAGTGTAACATATAATAGCAAATAAAATAAACATCATGTTATGTATAAATATATAAGATATAATAAAAACTCACCATGCCTTGATTTTATGTAGTATATTTTCAATCTCCCTAAGAGAGTGTGGCCGTGACGGAAAAGCATTTGTAGAAATGCGTAAGTCTGACATTTAATTTTCTCTTTCTAGTTTGAAACGGATGCTTAAAGAAAGGCATGTAGGTTATGTTCAATTAGCGTAAGTATGGTCAAATCCAGAGTGGATATGTAATACTTCGGATGATGTCTTCAGTGTCTGTGATATACTCAGCGTTTCTTTTTTGTTAGGCTCAATCTCGTTTTTACTTTTTTTTTTGTGGAATTTTAAAACCTCACTTGCTTATTGATCTTACTTTTTGTATTCACTTTATTTTCATTTCTGAAACATGTTACCTGCGGTTGATCGTCTTTAGGACTAGTGCTCAAAGCAATGATTTGTTGTTTAGTGTATGTTCCTGTACTTCACACAGTGGGCATTTCTTATTATCCTCTTGTTGTTGATAATTATTCTAGTTATGTTCCTTTTCTAAGTTATCATTCATGGATAAACAACTAGTATTGGATCTGCAATAGATATACAACAATATTATAATGCACTGACCTATATTTATAGTTGCCGGGACTGGGGACTTGACGATGATTCTCATTTATTATATGAAATGAGATCAGGAAAAAACATGGTCCTAAACGACCCTGGCACAGACACAACGCCAATAAATATCAGTAGCCAACAAATAGAAAAGTGCCAAGAATACAAGTATTTGGGAACAATGATAATAGTATAATAGTCTTTTTGGGAAAAATGGACAGCATTTTCACGCCACTTATGGTAGTTAAATATTTAAAGAATGAGTTACCTTTGATAAGACTGCGAGAGCAATTAAAATAAATATATTGAACCACTTCTTCATCTGCTATTTTCCTCTTTGTTCCAACTGCTACAATATATTTACAGTCAACAATTTTTTAAAGTCATGATCTGAATTCTGAAAAAAAACAGGACTTATTTACAATACCTATTTATACATAAATAAAAATTATTATCGTTTGGCATTGTTGTCAGAAGATAAAGAGATTTAAGGGAGTTTTTTGTTATATCCTGGAGCCACTTGAGAGCAGCATTCAAGGAACCAAGCCTCTGCAAAACATTTGGAGCGGCATTATTTATGTCTTTATACGTGTCAGAGAACATTCTCCGAGGGCCCGTCTCCATGATATGCTGGATGGTCCGTCTTGGTTCTTTACAGCCGCTTCCCCTCATTGGGAGTGCCCATTAAAACCACCCTCAGTTAAGTGAAGGGCAGTCCCATGAGCCGGCCTCCTAGAGCGGAGTCGATGTTTAAATGGTATAGGGAGATCCGTTATTTACCATTACAATTCCTAATAAATAAGACAGATGCTTAATGAATTTAAACGTTTATTTACCTTCTTTTGTCGGAAAATCCAATTTCTTCCATTTGTTTGCTGTGCTTGGTCTCTAAGTGCTTTCTCAATTGAGCATTGTTGGGAAATTAGACTTCACAGTCTAATTTGATGCCGGCATTTGGATTAAAGTTTTTTTTACATTTTTCGTTATAAAAGCAGCCATGACAATAATAAAAGAAACAGAAAAAGCAGCCCATGTCTCACCATCTGTATCTCAAAATGAAAACACAACACGGTTTCGAAAAACTAGTCTAATAGCACAACCATTTAATTTAAAAGAACTAAAGGAGTCTCTAAAGAACTAGGTATAGGAGTTTTTGTCTCAAAATATAAGTCTCCGAGTCGAAATGAAAACACACAACAATGTTTTAAAAAAAACGAAATAAGCCTTCCTCTTATATACAATATAAGAGTCTCTTACACTGAAAATACACAAAACACCACGGCAAAGCAACTCAAAAACAAGACGAACCGCCACGGCAGAAACACGCAGACGTAATCAAAGATTATATATAGTAAATCAACGCAATATAATCGAAGTACCTGATGAAATCAAATTATTATATTTTCGCATACTTTTTGACAGATGACCACCGGAGCGTCTCACGCGAACGCACAGAACACATATACTCTCTAACGAGAGAAGAATGCCAACTTCATAGAAAATATATGCAAACACGAAAATGACAGATCTCATCTAGCTTTCTCTCTCATTCATTTCATGCCCACATAAACAATGGCGCCTTGATAAATCGATTATTGATGTTTTATATGAATCAATACGCATTAGCGATTAAAAATAGTTGTACTCTAATACAAAAGCGGGACATATCCATATATCCCATTTTTACACTACAATACAACTATTTAATCATTAATGCGCACTAACCCTTTGGAAATAAGTATAATAACCAAAGAATTAAAATGCAGCAGTAGGTAGTATGACATTGGCATTTATTGTAAGTAAATAATACACACATATTGTATAAACATTACATAGAGACAATTAAAAAAGATGTTCAAAAGAACAATTAACAAAATTAATACGAAATAATGAGTCTATCAGAGCGTTTCACCAACTTTTTGATTGAGGAATTTCAGTAAGTAAAGAATGCAGTCGCGTGTCAACATTTCTAGTACAAAAATTGTCACAGATGGCTTTTCCGAACCTAAAGTTTGTGAAATCCAGAATATTTCTCACAAAACTATAACACAAAACAAGTTACACGAGTCTCTGGTCTCGACAATAATTGAATATAGAACAAGTCTCCATCATAGAATTAGTCTCCATTTCTCACACACAAACGAGTACGTAATACGTATATTTCTCCCAAACACAGGATCCCGAAATGACGAATCATATATGTCTCGCAAAAACACAAAAAAGGAGTTTATATTTTACACAAACCTAGTTCAAAACAATGTAATAATACCGATCACGAAACAAATTTTGGAAAGGCGACGCGACAGAAACAGTAAAAAAAATGGCCGCGTGTTGTTTACGAACGGCATTGGCGTTGTATTGCCAGCTTGCAAAATGTAAAAGACTTGTATAATATTTCTCGAAATCTGGTTTCTTAAAAATAAATAAATATTAATTCACCAATAAAAATATTGCATGATAACATAATAATTCATTTATGTTCTTAATATTCACTGTAATGTTAAGATTTCGGAATTATTTTCATAATCAGTAATTCTATTTTTTGCGTCTGTCATACAAATCCCATAAGATCGTGAAAGAGTGAAGAGATGCGATATATATCGCTTACGCATTCCCCGCTGAGCTGCCCAGGCAATACCATGATTATCATCGAAAAGTCCAGCGATGTATTACCAACTACACGATATGCTTGTTGGCAAGTACCAAAACCAGAGTTGACTCAGCCTGCGCGAACGCAATCACTATCACATGTACTAACCATAGAGATACCATATATCTCTATGGTACTAACATGTACGTACCTATCTACCGATTTCCGTTTCCGAAAAAGTTTTGTCCCTGTATTATAGAGAGAGTCGTATCCGGTACATACATGGATTTATAATACTAGTAAACTGGATGGAGAACATAGGTGTTTGTCTATACATTCTGTACGATTCTGGGGAAAATGGCCACTTAGGCAAAAGAAGCAAAATGGAGGATTTTCCATACTAAACGGGCTATAGGAAACTGCGGTTTTCACATGGATTTTTGATTTTTACTGTTTATATTTTAACCGAAAATGAATTCTTTTGCCTAACTGGCCATTTTCCCCAGAATTATACAGAATGTATAGACAAACACCTATGTTCTCCATCCAGTTTACTAGAATAGTATTATAGATCCATGCAAAATAACCATAGAAATCGATCATTGACACTGGGTAACCTAACATGCACTCCGTTTCGATGTTCGTGTTTGTTCGTTCAACACCTATCTACATATTTTTTGTTCAACACCTATGTAGATAGGTGTTGGTTTGTTCGGCAATCTTACAGCGTCGCCAAGTACCGAAGTAGATGTTCTTCAGATATTAAATACGGTAGTGATACTAACTTAGCGGGAAAAATGGCTAGTAAGTAGTAATTAATGGATTTCAAAAGACATTTTGATTTACTTCTTTGATAAACTTTAGTAGATAGCAATTTCATTTGAAGCAATGAAAGATTAATTCAGAACATCTATTTCGGTAAGTACTTGTCCGGCGCTGTACGACAGCCGAACTGGCCGAACACACCCGAACATTGAAACGGAGTGCATGTTAGGAAACCCATTGACACTGGCAACATTATCCCAATCTGTCAAAGTCAAAATAAGACAGCGTGTAATTGTTTGTAGCGCGGTTTTTGAGGTTATATTGATGCGTGATTTATATTAAATTATTTGGATGTTCTGAAGTTTATTGAGTTATTTTATCAATTCAAAATGAAGTTTGCCTTTAATGTAAGTAATTTAATATGTACGTAAATACATTTTTATTGCAGACGAGCACTTTTATTATTTTTACCGTGTGTTTCTAGTTTAGCAATTTGCTGGGTACTGTATATAAAAAAGGAGACTTAATATTCACTCCAGATGGAAACTCTGTTATCAGCCCTGTTGGAAACCGAATCACTATTTATGACCTTAAGAAGTAAGTAGTATTTTGCTTCTCACACTCGATAAGGTAGCAATGGAAGGAATCGACAAAATGTTCATCTTGCGCCCTTCTCAAGAGTCCACACAGTGCCACATTTTGTGATTGTTGCTAAGTACCTAAAAATTCTGGGTACTATTGGAGTCCTGCGGCCCCATTTTTCGTGAAAAACTTTTTTTTATTCAAAGTGCTAAAAATGGTATTATTTTGCTCAGTTCGACTTCGGACGGGGGCACAGAAAGTCAGAATGTGTTTTTTTAAAAACAAATTTAGTAAACTTACGATGTTATTGACTTGAAATGTCACTTCTGTCAAAAGTTTGTGTTTTAAAAAGGTGCTAAAAACGGTATTTAGCGCTTTTTTAAATCAAAATAAGCTTGACCTTGAATGGGGCCGCAGAACTCCAATAGTACCCAGAATTCAACTGCAATTGCAGATTAAATTCCCATAATACTTGGGTATAATAATATAGGTAGGTATATCCACAAAATACATTAATATTTTTGGTTTCAGCAACAAATCAAATACTCTGGCAGTGGAGAGTGAGTACAATTTTACATCCATGGATTTATCTCCAAATGGATGTACATTAATTGCTGCTAATGAAGGTAATATTCCCTTTAAATATAAATGCACTGTTCCGTCATCACAACTTGAAACAACTCCTTGTAGCTCCCAGTGTTAGTGGAGAGAGTCGTATGTTATGTGTATACATTAGGGTATCGGATTCTTTTCTGAAGATGTGCAGAGACGTAGAATGAACAAAAATATTATATAGTTTATTTACTTCGCAAATTTTGTTAGTACTACCTGCATAGTGTACACAGATACAAGTTACATGGAATTTGTTGTTTACAAATCACTATTGTTGTATTCCCCTATAGATATTGATGGTTGTATCGAATTCAGGTAAAGATGGAAACCCCTGTAATTTAAATTCGAAGAGAAATAATAATTTTGGTCACAAGCCGTCTATGTACTTGGGGATCAAAAATGATTTATTGCACCTAGAGAATCTGATCTCCAGATGTATAGTTATGTGTAGTGTTTTATCTCTGGGAATATTGACGCTGTAAGGCTGGACAATGATTGTTTATATATTATGTACTTGTATTTCAGAGGGTGAAGCCTATATGATAAGTATGGTGTCTGGTACAGTCATACATCAATACAGATTTCGTAAACCTGTCTCCGCTATCAAATTTAGTCCTGATGGAAAACATTTTGCTGTCTGCAAAGAAAATAATGGTTATTATAACATTTTCTAACACTTTATTTTCATTTGTTTGTTTATTGCTAGTAGGTATGTATATTGTATACTTATTTACTTTTTACTTCATAGTATTCATAATGAAATCTCCCGGTCCATACACTGGAGAATATAATTCATTTATAATGGAAAGAGTATTCCGTGGTGCTGCAGAAGACACAACTTGTATAGAATGGTCGTCATGTTCCCGTCTCATTGCAATCGGTTCAAAAGATATGTGTACAAGAATATACGCATTAGAGAAATACAAAAATTTCAAATCTTATCTCGTTGGAGGACATTCACAAATCATCGTCGGGTGTTTCTTTGAAAAAGATAGTTTTGACTTCTCAACAGTTAGCCGTAACGGTCAGTTGTGTGTGTGGGAATGTAATATAGATCCGAATGAATTAGAGTTGGGGCAAATACCTAGAAAGAAGAAAAAGGTAAAAAGTGAAGAGGATGAAGAAGAAGATGACATTGACGAAGAAAAACTAGTTGAAAAGGATCCCAAGGTAAATGCTAAATATTTTGATCAAATATTAACTGAAAAGAAATATATCTTTTATATTATGTTAATGAATAACCTTCTAACTTTTTTGACTATTTGTTCAGAAAATAGAAGAATCGGTGGCTAGTTACACTCATGTTGAGGAAGGTAGTGAGAAACGAGATGATAAAGGAAAGATTATTAAAGTCGACGAAGAAAAGGAGAGTAAATTCAAATTCACAAGAAACGCTAGACACTATTTAGGTGATTTAGTAAAGAAAGATAGTCCTGATGCGCAGCTCACCACAGCCGCTTATCATAAAGAAACTAAAATTCTTGTAACAGGTCAGCATCAATGTATTACAATTATATTTTATAACAACTCAACCTTTCAGTTGGAATATTGTAGTATGTATAAGTTTTCTATTTAGTTTAGATCATAAGAATGATTGATGTATATATTATTTCAGGTTTCTCCAATGGTTCGTTCTTCCTTCATGAATTACCTGAAGTTAACTTAATCCACTCTCTCAGTATATCGGATCATCAAGTAACCTCCATAGCTATATCTAAGCCAGGGGACTGGATCGCTCTGGGCTGTTCTGGTATAGGACAACTACTAGTTTGGGAGTGGCAAAGTGAGAAAAAATTCATTGTCGTAAAGTATTTTAATACGCAATGCTTGTCATCTTAGTAATCATGTCAAAACCTCTGTTTTTTCTTCAGGTGAACAATACGTTATGAAACAACAAGGACATTCTTCAAACATGACATGTCTCTGTTACTCTCCTGATGGACAATATATAGCGACTGGTGGACACGATGGAAAAGTAAAGCTTTGGAACACATTCAGTGGTTTCTGTTTTGTAACATTTAGTGAACACACAAGTTCTATTACGGGCATACAATTCAGTACAAATAAGAAATTTTTTGTATCATCTTCACTGGATGGGACAGTGCGCTGCTATGACATTACGAGGTAACATCATTATAATTTCAGGACTACGGGAAGTTGATGAATTGTATGTTTAGTATAATTTATTGTTGTTATTACATGCAGATATTTATTTTCAGATACCGTAACTTCAAGACCCTTACCTCACCCACGCCAGCACAATTCAGTTGTGTGACATTAGATTCTAGCGGTGAACTTTGTGCAGCTGGGGCACAAGATGTATTTGAAATATTCATTTGGTCCATTAAATTAGGAAAATTACTAGAGGTGGGTAAGAATTCTGTTCAAACTGTCAGTTTTCAATTAAAACAATCTTTTCACCTTATACCATCAGTAAATAGTAATGGTGAAGGATTGTCAATGAATGAGGAAGGTTATATGCATTTCACAGAATACCTCTAAAAATAATGACAATATTAGGGGTTTGAAAAGAGTACCTGTTATTATATTTATATCACATTGAATCGGTAACTGATACAATTGCTCTGAAGTGATTTAAGTTGTTGATTTCCAGGTATTCGGAGGTCACGAAGGTCCTGTTGTTAGTTTAGCATTTAGTCCTGCTCTCTCAAGCTCTGCTTTGGCATCATTAAGTTGGGACAAGACACTAAGGCTGTGGAACTGTATTGAAACCGGAACTGATCACGAAACAATTCATCTCGTGTCGGAAGGAATACAAGTTGCCTATAGGCCAGATGGACAAGAGGTATATTCATATTCCATACATTACATTTCAACTTATTTAGACTGCTTGTCAACATTAATAATATTTATCTACTGTGTGTATATGTTATAGGTTTGTGTGTGTTCATTGGATGGACAAATAAGTTTCTTTGATGTGCGTACATTGGATCAGGGGAAGATTATTGATGGAAAGAATGATCTTGGAAGTGGAAGATCAGATACAGATCTCATTACATCACAGAAATCATTAAAAGCAAAGTATGTGTACATATTTGTTAAATACTACATTATGTTTTCATTTTATTATGTGCGATGTTAAGCATTTGTGATGTTTATAAATTTGCAGAGCTTTTACATCTCTGTGTTATTCTGCGGATGGCAAATGTGTATTGGCAGGTGGACAGTCAAAAAACATATGCATCTATAATATCAGCGAAGGTGTACTTCTCAAGAAATTTGAAATCACTCAAAATAAATCATTAGATGCAATGAATGTGAGTTTATGTTTACACAATTAATTTCGTAAAATGTCCACTATTCAAAAATAAAACTGAATTTCAATTATTGAACTGCATGGTTTAAATCCTTCAGGACTTCATAAGTCGCCGCAACATGACTGAATTTGGTAATTTAAAGTTAGTGGAACAGCGGACATCCTTAGAAGGTGGTGATGTCGCAATTAGATTACCAGGAGTGAAGCAAGGAGATATGGCAGACAGAAACTTTAAACCTGAGGTAAATAAATAACTCTTAACAATTAACATGACTGCAATTAGTTTGTTATTGTTATTAAAAAATATTGTATTATTCTTCAGGTCAGAGTGTTTTGTGTGAAATTTTCACCAACTGGGCAAAGTTTTTCAGTGGCTACAACTGAAGGTCTCATGCAATATTCCTTGAATGCCGGAGGTGTATTCCAACCATATCAGCTTCAGTTATCAGCTACGCCGCAATCTGTGAGAGATTCCCTGGACAAGCAGGAGTGGAGTGAGGCTATTATGGCTGCTCTACAGTTGAATGATTCCAAAATCTTACAAGAAGCCATTGAGAGGGTGGCTGTTAAAGATAGTAAGGAACCAACAATATTTATGAAATATGAATTTACTAAATAATTAAGTACATACGTGGTTGGCGTAATTTATTAAAGCTTAGTCTCCTAAGAAGCAGCTGGCGGGTACGTATCCCAGCAATGAACTCAGCGCTTCACGAAACAGTCTGTACAGGCCAGTATTTAGGTTGATGCTTTCAAGCCCAATCCTTTCCTTTAAGAAACATGTGGACACCCTTGTTGCTGTTGATGTCGCACCCTTTCCTTTAAGAAACATGTGGACTCCCTCTGTGGGAAACTGAAAGCTAGAAATAATGTCATCCAGAAGCTGGCGGGATCCGGTTGGGGGGCTGATGCAGAAACATTGAGAACTGCGGGATTGCCACTCGTCTACTCCACTGCGGAATACTGCGCCCCTGTATGGGATGGTAGCGCCCATGCCAAAAAAGTAGACATCCAGCTCAACTCCACAATGAGAACAATAACTGGTGTATTAAAGCCCACCCAGTGCCAGTGGTTACCTGTCCTGGCCAATATTGTACCTCCCCACCTCCGGAGAGATGCCTCCACAGTGAGAGAGTGGACAAGAGCTAAAACCAACACCTCCCTTCTGAGCTCGGCGCTAGAGGACATCCCAAACACCCGACTAAAATCGAGGAAGCCCTTCTGGTCCAGAGCACAAGCCCTGGAGAGTAATGGATTTGTTGCGGAACAGGCGTGGCGGGATGAATGGAGCAGTGGGGACACCAGGAACAAACATTTAATAACAGACCCATCAGGGAGAGTGGCCGGTTTTGGGCTGGAGCGCAGGGAATGGGTGACATTGAACCGCATTAGAACGGGTTGCAGCAGGAGCGCAGCGGAGCGCCACAGGTGGGGATATATCACCGACCCCCGATGCGACTGCGGTGCTGTCTCTCAGACCCTACATCATATAGTGGAAGAGTGCCCTATGCACAGTTTCCATGGAACGATGGAGGATTTACATAGTTTGACGACCGAAGCCAAAGCATGGCTGAGGGACAACCATGTAATTTTATAGCGCCTGACATGCCATACGCATATATATATATATAGCCCAATCCTTAAAAAAAGTATAATAGACAATTATTTTTACAGTTCAGTTGACAGTTTCAAGTCTCCCAGAAGATTATTTACAAAGACTAATGAAAATGATGGCGTCATTGTTTGAAGAAAGCAGGCATATTGAATTATATCTTCAGTGGATTAGTTACGCTCTTACAAAACCAAACACTAAAATGCAAGGAACCTTTGCCATGCCTACTTTGTTGGCTTTAGAGAAAGCGTTATCCAGAAAATATCAGCAACTTAGTGATATGTAAGTACTAATCTACAACACAATTCTACAATTCTAAAATAAGTGGTCATTTCTGCAATCTTTGTCACGCAGATTCTTATTTACAATGTTTTTATTTATAGATGTGACTTTAACAAATACACAATGAGATACATAACAGATTTATGTAAACAACTGAATATTAATGAAGATAATCAAATGGACATGGACGATCATTCCAGTGGAAGGGGAACTGGAAATTCAGATGATGATGAAGATGATGTTATGGAAGCTTACAGTGATAGTGACAACAGTTCATCATAGTTTATATATTAGACATTAATATAAGTGTATACTTTGTAGGCTGTGTTACTTGTGTTGTAAATACACCTACCAACTTGTTAAATTAAATTCCATCATAGTTTATATATTAGACATTAATATAAGTGTATACTTTGTAGGCTGTGTTACTTGTGTTGTAAATACACCTACCAACTTGTTAAATTAAATTCCATTTTCATCTGTTAAAAACTTTTCATTTAATTTTTACGATGATCCATGACGTTGATGTTTTTTTATCGGACTTAATTGTGTTTTTGATTGTTTAAAGTGCCAATATTTCGTCAAGCCTACTATTGCTTTCAAGAACACAGTCAATATGATAGAAGAATAAAACTTCACAGTTTGATATAACATCTCCATATGACATAACACTTGTATGAACTTAAATGGTGAGGTTTTGTGACCTGCCTGTGTTCCCTAGAGGAATAAATACGAGTAGCTGTATGAAATATAATCAACTCATTGGTTAAATTAAACTTCATAGTTACTATATGTATTTACATTGCGTATGATAATGTGATTAAATGTATGAAGCCATACAACATGATGTCAGGGTAGGTTCAGCTGAACGCTACTAGCATGCTTCAGTTTATATTGTATCATTGTGTGGACATCAGTATTCATTATAGAATATTATGGTGGAAGGTTTGTATATTGACCTACTTTTATTTATTAATATATTTTAATGGATCTTGTTCATTGATTTGTAACATCCATTATGTTTGTCAAGAGCAGACATTTGTGTATCTTTCATACTAGATTTGAATGTTCTTAATTTTGTTATTAATGCCTCCTTACGGTGAATGTGTCAAGTGGTGGATCCTGGTGTGGTGAAGACTGGAGCCTACAAATATGAAGACACAACTCGTTATATTGGCGAGTGGAACAACCGAGGACAGAAGCATGGCATGGGGCACCTAGTGCTGCCAGATGGGACGAGATACGATGGAGCATTCACTAATGGACTTTGTTCTGGATTGGGAGTCATGTCTTTCCCCGATGGAGCCAAGTATGTTCAGTTTTTTTATTAATTCACCTTGTAAGATTGGAGAAAGATTATTTTTATTTCCTTTTAGTTGTCATACATACTGTTCTTTACTAGCTGTGATCTGTAAAACATGACGATGTTTGACAGGTAGGCAGAGAAAACAGATTGCCAAACCCTATCCTTACACATATAATTATTTATAGTACGTTGTTCATTCTCTTCTGCTTAATAACATTTTGTATTACAATATTTATAAATCAATATGTGCGAATTTAATGTAAAAGAGCTCGACATCTATCAATGACTGCTCAAAACATTTTGTAAGCTCGTGTAATGTCAATGTATACCAAAGGTTATGGACAATGCTATGTACTATTATGTTACGCAATATTTTATCAATGAAAGTTGTATTAGGCAAATACGTTTTGACATTACGATCAAGAAGTGTTGTAAATTCTATATTATATATATGTATTTGAATAACGTGCAAAAGTTGCCACAGCCCTGTGTTACACTGTTACCCGATTTCCACTAGAATTATAAAAATTGATAGTTTTCCATTTTGAACTCCATGTCATAGTTGTGAATTCAGATATTTTGGGTGTAGAAACTATATGGGCGGGATGCCGATCTATAAAAAAAACTAAGTAAATGAATATCAAAGATATTTTTGTTTAATAAAATAAGTTTTCCGCATGTTATTTATTGTAAGGCTGGTCTTACAACTGTGAGTACGAATCATGGAACTTTGATTGTTTTATTTAAAATATTGACATATTATTATCTGCTCTGTTCAAATCATGCATCCCCAAACATCTTAATCATCGTGGCGTATTTTACAAGATATGAAGGTGAATTTATGCAAGGATGGTTCCACGGACACGGAGTGTTCTGGAGAGCTGATGGAATGAAATTTGAAGGAGAATTTCGAGGAGGAAGAATATGGGGACTCGGTTTGTATAAAAATAATTCATCAAACATAAGTTTTAAGTTTTTTCATAACCTTTTAATTATAAAAACAAACCATAAATATATAAAATTTAATTGCCACATACTTATCTTCTTAAATCGATATTATTCTAACATTGTCTTTATATAAATTCATATTATAAATGAACATCTTATAAAACAAATAACAAGTGATTTACATTTAATACATAATTATTATTAAATTGTTCAGGATTGGTGACATTCAGTGACGGAAGCAATGGCTTTCCAAGGAACGAAGGCTTCTTTCAAGACTGCAAGTTAATCAGAAAGAAGCGTTGCCCAGAAATCATTCAGAAAGCTCAGAAGGTTGCTTATATAGCGAGAGCACAATGTCAACATTAATATTGCATAAGAATACCTAATTGTCTTTCTATTTACAACATTGTATTTATTTATGCTTACTTTACTTGTACGTATTATGCAATCACACTGCTTTATCTTGCCCTTTACATAAATAATATGCACTAAATCACATTATGTATAATATTATTTTAGCAGGTGTTTCCAACCAATACTTAAATATACTAATTACAGTTTACTTTGTTGTCTATCTAATATTACTATCTACTCGTCTGTCTACCATCAGACATGATAAGTGATTGTTCATTTTGAGTATTAAGACAACATACAAAATATGTACATAGTATGTATGTAATTTAGAATAACTTGAATTACGTGAGTACAGATTATTATAAAGATTTTAAATTATAACAGAACTTTACATTCTAATTATGTAGTTTGATATTACCTATGTGTATTTATTAAAACTATATAAAATTCAATCCATCATGTTAGATTAATATCATGTACAGATGTACAATACAACCTAACCATGTTGGATTAACTCCAATAAATAATTATAAAGAACATGGGCATCGCCAGCCCCCCTTACACTTGCACAATGTAACCAGATGTGTTACTATTTACAGGTCACCAGATCCTTTATCTTGAAAAATTTACTAGTATTTTATTTGTTTCTATCTAGATACATCAAATCCTTTTTCTCTCAGTCTCACAAATTAATATTACTTATTTGCATTTCTTGTTTTTAGTGCCAAAAATATAAAATTTTTGCTTGCACCCTTAGCAGCTAGCTTCAAGGCTGGCGATGACCTTAAGTACGTGTTGCTAAATATGAAGGTATTTTATATTGCTAACTAGCAGTTGCCTACTTTTTTAAAAATAAAAATAAATCTGGGTTTATTTTCATAAACCCAAATACATCTTTTTACACTTCACAGTTAGCTTGAAAAGCATGTGTCGTGATGTGGAGTAAGCCGGTATTGGGATCTGACCCGCGCCTACTGGATTTCCAGTTCAGCATGCTACCATCTCATGCTTAAATATAAAAACATCATATTTGTTTATGTTATAAGAAAATTATTATAATCACACATTTGTAATAAGCTGCGTAGTTATTTACACTGGCTTTGTTGAACTTTGAATTGTGTCAAATATGTATAGTGCTGCAATAGGCTCCCTACTACCTAGACTACTCCCACATCACTGTTTACCATTCCAAACCAGAGGAGTCTTTGAGGCGTAGACTCACTTTTATCTAAAACATTTCTAGAGTGATCTTAACTCTCTAATCTCATTGTCTTCGGATGATTTACAATGAAAGTGAGTTATCCAGACTTTTGGCGACGCTATAAGCAGTGAATCTACTATCTTTGTACACTTAGAACAACCAATTAACTGTTTTTACGTATGTGCTTTTATTTAGGTATTTAGGTGCTTCTATGTATTTATGTTGGATGTAGAAGTAAGTTTGCAGTTTTTTAATTACCATTTAAAGCATACAAATATTTACTTTGAATTTATAATTTATCACTATGCATTGCACAAAGTGGTTTTTAATTTTACAGCCATATTGTAAAATGACTTTATGAGAAGAACTCATTTTGGAAAACACAATAGCTTTTTCTTTTTACATCATTATAGTCTATTAAAATGGTGAGTAATTTTCTTTCAAAATCTATTATTTATTAATTCTTCTATTGAACTTTTTGTTTGTTGTATATTTCCTCAGGAGCTTCTTCTTCGTTGAGGCTTTGATACTTTTGCCCATATCTCACTTCCAAAGCTTTTCCTCCCTATAAAAGAAATGTTTATTAAATTTCTCTACGAATACTACATAATAATAAAGGCACACTAATAATATAATAATGTACATAGGTATAACCTATTAATGACACGAGGAATCATATTTAGTACCTGCCTAAAATTATATGAAATTAATTTAGTATTTGATGCCTGTTAAACAAAAACTCTTACCGATTCCATGTAAGCCCTAATGTAGAACTTTCCAAAGAGTAAAATGAATGAAATCATGTAGAATATTAATGTGTAGTGCATCCACAATGGGAACTCACAACCTGTCCTCAAACCATTGATACCCAGGATAAGGGCGCAAGTGAATTGGATCTGAAATGCATTCAAATACAATAATATAATTCTGGTCTACACTTCCCACTGAGCCATGCCTCTTTATATGAAGGATCAATCAATCGGAGTCTCAGAAAAAAGGGAGTCGAGTCATGTAGAAAATAACTTTATAGAGTTTGCTATGAGCCTCGCACAAGCTCAGGGGTTGCGTACACATCCATTTGTCACGTATCCTTAATATAGTAGGTGATGTGGGAGATAAATAAACTAACCAATTGCAGGATTGTGAGGTATTTCTTCCACCACAGGTATTTACT
Source organism: Ceraclea dissimilis (assembly GCA_963576895.1). Classification (NCBI taxonomy): domain Eukaryota; kingdom Metazoa; phylum Arthropoda; class Insecta; order Trichoptera; family Leptoceridae; genus Ceraclea; species Ceraclea dissimilis. The sequence continues at coordinate 8,237,304 of OY756360.1, forward strand.
GACAGCTGGTCCGAATACAGAGAGTCCATAGTAAGTGTACATGAGAACGTGAATACCACTGTTCACCATGGCGGGAAGGAAAGCTGAAAAATAAACCATGTTTTTATATTTAAGTAATTCATTTATTGATGGTGTTTTTAATAGATCAATAGCACTCCACCTGACTAGTATGTGGTTGTTTTTCCTTTCAATTTTTTAATCTGTGGGCTGATTTCACACAAGTACAGGGGATCAATGGTAGACATATAACTTTTCATCCTTCTCACATACTCGTATGATGACATTATAAAAATACTTTTTGAGTTTAGAGTAAAAACAATGGCCAATAAAATGTACGACTGTTGAAGATACTCACTAGAGCCACTTGGCACCCATTTGATTCCAATCCACCAGAAGGAGAACATGGTGGAGTGATGGTAAACATGAAGGAATGTCAGTTGCTCATCTTTCTTTCTCAGTATAAAGAACAAAGTATCACAGAACTCTAATAACTTGGAGAAATAATACCACCATACTGCATTAGCAATCTGCAAATAATTTACACAGTTTATGTACCTTCATATATTTTTTTTTAATGAATCTGGCTTTATCGAAATAAACCCAAATACATATTTCTACACTCCACAGAAAGCTTGTGTCATGAAGTAGAGTAAGTCAGCATCGAGGATCGCACCCGTGCCCACTGGATTAACAGTCGAGCGCCTTACCAATCAGGCTACCGACTACCTCGTATTGATTGCTCTTGTTCTTAACATAACATTAACAATTCAGATAAACTGATAGACTATTATAGATTGTAGGAAACCTCATTATCTTCATTAATTATTCTATTTTTATGTACTTTGACAAATTGATTACCTGCATTTCATCTGGATCATACTTCTGTCTGCAGGGCTCACAAATATAACTGTAGCGTAACCTGAAGGAGGCTGTCAAGAGTTGAATCGCAATGTAGAAGTTGAGGACAGCCATGGAAAGGTTATAAGGGACTAGTAACCACGTGAGCCGGAATGCCTTCCTATGTTTCATGGCCCTGGGCCCTGCCCACACGATGAACAAATATAACATTGTCCACATGAGAGTGGGGAGGGGGGAGTCTACTAACATCCATCCTTTTGTCCTGTTATCTGGAATGAAAATACAGACATTGGTTATGTATTCAATTCAACGTATAATATATATGTTCAATTTTTTGTTGGTCTCTTCTTTCTCTTAAATCAGTCAAATAATGGCTCATAAGATATTCAGACTGCACCTTGCAATTTCATTATTTTATCATAACCAAGATTTCTCGATACTCTAATCCCATATTATTTTTTATCATTATTCTTTTTTCAGATTAAAACTTATGTGTTAAATAGACTAAAGACATACTCAAGTAACAAAAAATAATTACGCAACTAAAATACTCTAAATATGTAGGTACCTCTACCTACTTACTACTTATTCGTGTAAAACCCCGGTGAGAAATTTGGGGTTTTTCGATAAAAAGTGAATAACTTGAAAACCGTGTGATTTTGGTAAGCTAAGTTTGCCTCACTTTTGAGGATCTTTATCCTAAATGACCTCTACAATCCCCCCTGAAGATATCTGTATCCATCTATCAATCACTGGTATTTGCCTACAAATTGTGCTATAAAGCTTGCATAGCGTTAGGAGTATCCGCGTAAAAGTTTAAGGTGCCAAAACTTTTGTCATAAGGCAATAATAAAGCATATTATTTAAAAGTTTCGATGTAAATCTAGTTAAGTTTTCGTAGAACAAATAGATACTGAAGCACGAAGAATACGTTACACAAGAAAATATTAAATAGCGCCACAGAATGAGAAAACGATGTGGTGATAATGTGATTTTTCGGAAACTAGTTGTACATGGTTTTGGGGAGGGGCTCCAGCCCCCTACCCCCCCTGGATCCGCTAGTGCTATCATGGTGCTATCTGCTATACAGTATACCGTACAACAGTTGCCAATATAATTTTTTGTTCACGCCAATTTGAGTAGGTAGGTAGTATATTACTAAGTAGGTACCCAAGTGTGATTACTGATTCATCAAAGAAACCAAAATACATACTTTCTACTTTCATGATTGACGGTGCAATGAACAAGTAGGTATCTACTACTTACTTGTTCACTCTGTACGTATACACATTTAATTATTCTGAATGTATTTGGATATAATATGATTTACATGTAGTTAATAAAAATAATTAATGTGGATCTGTATTTATGGTTGTCAATCTAATAAAAATACAAAATACAAGCATCCCTTTCGCTATCGGTTAAAACCTTGTTTGATAGATGAGTTCTGGAATAGCCAAGTTATCCAAGCTGGTAACTATGTAACGATGTACCTACCTACTGATTGTATAATTAATCATGAACTTTACCATAACTAATCTACATACCTAGTACCTATCAGTAGCGAAGGGTGGATTTGTGCAGAAGGGAAGCCGGAGCTAACATTTCTCATTGGATTACGTGAAATTAGACACTATTATACCTATCATTGATATACCTATCACGGTAGCTTCGCGCCTGGTACATATCTAGTTATTTTTTTATTTATTTATTTAAACTTAAAATAAACAAAAACACATATAAATATACAAAATGGACATAGTACAGATTATAAAACGTTGTTCACTAGGGCGAACTTAGTTATGTAGTATGTAGATATATTTTAAAGAGATTTTCCCATGTAGATTTAATTAATTCTGTGGAAAATCCCCTCGTAAAAGCCAACCGCAAACTAAACTTATGACACATTAATTTCTTGTTATTATTTTTCAATTTAAAACTTGAAAGTACCTAAAAGCTATATTTCCATTCCTGGTTCAAATTCTAATTAGGTACTTCTAGTAGGTTTTGACCCGTTTAGTTAGGTATGAATATTTTTCATCTTCATCTTTCATCCTTCAAAAAAACTTAAAAAATATATTGTTGTCACGGGTTCGAATTTGTCATAGCTATATTGAAAGGCCGAGCAAAAGTTGCCGCCATTAAAAGACTCAAAACCCTACAAAGGATGCCCTACAACGAAAATTGGAAGTGTCGGAGACCTGCCACAAAAGGTGGTCTGATAACATCATAGTCCAACGAGCCTGAAGAACCTGGATGTGAAGGAGGAAGAGTAGATATATAAATGGAAGGGGGTGGTAGAGGCCTACATCCGGCAGTGGAGGGAAGTAGGCTGAGGAAGAAGAAGAAGATATTGATGACAGATAAGCGGGATACTTATGTATATAAAGTAAAGACTGATTTTTGTAAGTGTTCGCATAACTCCCGCATTTTAAGATGGATTGCTGCGAAAATTTAGAATAACATTTGCGATAATATATAGGCTGTCTCCTAATGTGGGCATTTTTTGGATAAAAAGCTTTTCCTAGGAGACGCCACGATGATGAGAGGATCCAAGGGAGAATGTATGGGGTCGAGTGTGGTATCGTATGCAAGGGCGATGGAAAATAAATTCAGATTATAAGTCACATTTTGTCCAGCTCAAGCCTATAAAGTATACCAGATTGGTTTGTTAAATTTTCCGTTGCGAAGCACGGGTAACTCAGCTAGTAATAGATAAGTAAGTAAGATCACTCACTATATATCGTGTTCCGTTTCTTTGATCACAACATTGAATGTGTATTTCAATAGTCAATAACAAAGAAGAGTGTCAACAAGGTGAAAGTTTATGTGTAGTGTAGTGTAGTGTAGACTGTAGATATTACCTACATTATGCAAAACATTAGGCAGAGATAGTCATTCATTGGAAGATCATTTTCTTGTTTCATCAATACATTGTGTTACTGTTTAGATACATCACTATACACGGTGTAACACAACCGGTGGATCAACCGAAGCAGGATGATAGAGGACCTCAATACCTATCGATTCAACCCCTATGTATGTTCAGCGATTTTTTGTAGTTTTCGAGTTATGATTTTTTTTTCATATTTATTTGCCAAACCCCGACTTGCAACACGTTACTGGTCACAGAGACGCCAATTATTAAGATACATCCTTGATTTTTTTTTTAGAATAAGTTAATAGTGTGCCTTGCAGATACAAAAACAATTATGGGCCTATCTGATACTATAACGCTATAAAAAAATGTTAAATCTCAAAATTAGTCACAATTAGACGTGTGCGCCGGCTGCAAAAAAGCCGGCGGCGGCGCCCATGTCTAAAATTGCCGGCGGCGGCGCCACGCTGGCGGCGTGGATACAAAGTGGGGGGAGCAGTAGATTTTTTTTGCACTATTGTTTTAAATGATTAAATACGTATATGTGAAAAGGATAATGATAAAATAGATTTATTTATTTTGAAAACTATAATTATTTCAATGACAAAGTAAAATAAAAGCTCATATTTGAAAAATAATGGAAAATTTCATTATTGCTTTTTCATGGTACTGGAGGGCATGTTAAAATAAACTAAGCCATAAAGTCAAACGCATCAGAATGAGCCTCACTATGGACAGTGGTGCAGTCGAACAGGTTTCTCATTTGGCAATATTTGGGCTGTTAGCTAAACGGTGAGTAAAATTGAAACTCTGAAATAAAGTCCTGAATTGCGATGACGAGGTCGACCTTCCACAAAATTCAAAACTCCTAGAGCATTAGCTGTAAAAACATATGTGTTGTATGTACTGTTGTTTGTAGTTGAAGGGTAATTTAATAAAATTATGTAATTTAATAAAACTACATTATTTGCGATGTTATTTTAGGAGTAAAAATAAGGATAATTAATGAATAAACATAAATTATGGCGTTTTTCGTCGAAAGGTTCATAAATTCATAATGATATCAACCAAAATACGTAATGCTTACCGGTGGAAAGATAAATTACAATTTGAGAGTAGTCTGTAATCACAGTCTGAGAAACCAAGTTAGGGGATAGTATCTTTTTTATTATTAAAATGCAGCCTTTGGTGAGCGAAATAATTGGATTTTAACGTTAAAATATCTAATTATATTCACATTTTGACACTTTGAAGATCGTAAACATCAAAAATAACCAAATGAATATCGTTTTTTGTCAAGAGAAAAGGAGTCATTATCCTTTTCACAGTGTTGTATTGAAACAAATGAAGTATAGCGAATCTAGTCAAGTGGAATAAAAATAATTTTGATTAGGTACTTCGATAATCAAAGGTTAAACTAATGAAAAGAGAGAACGGTTGACCGAAAAGACGTAAGCCCGCATATATTCACGTGGTTTAAAAATTTCAGCGTGGTAAAATCGATCGGTGTCCTAAAAATCGATAAAAAAAACATAATGTTACTTACATAAAAAAACGTTTGTTTTTCATTTAATTTTCACCACGAAGAACCAAATTATAAATGCCCCCATCCCATCCTATTTCTTGTTTTCGAATCGAATAAGTAAGACACAGAAAATTCCCTGATTTTTTTATGCAAAACCAAATGAACGAAATATTTGAAAACCAAATGAACGAAACATTTGAGAAAATTTCATTATTTCTTTTTCATGGTACTGGAGAGCCGGTCAAAATAAACTAAGCCATAAAGTCAAACGCGTCAGAATGAGCCTCACTATGGGCAGTGGTGCAGTCGAACAGGTTTATCATTTGGCAATATTTGGGCTGTTAGCTAAACGGTGAGTGAAATTGAAACTCTGAAATAAAGTCTTGAATTGCGATGACGAGGTCGACCTTCCACGAAATCCAAAACTCCAATGTAACCAAGAACTACGGTTGAGAATAAGCTGTAAAAACATTTGTGTTATATGTGCTGTTGTTTGTAGTGGAAGGGTAATTTAATAAAATATTGTAATTTAATAAAACTACATTATTTGTGATGTTATTTTAGGTGTAAAAATAAGGATAATTAACGAATAAACATAAATTATGGCGTTTTTCGTCGAAAGGTGCATAAATTCATAATGATATCAACCAAAATACGTAATGCTTACCGGTGGAAAGATAAATTACAATTTGAGAGTAGTCTGTAATCACAGTCTGAGAAACCACGTTATGGGATAGTATTTTTTTTATTATTAAAATGCAGCCTTGGGTGAGCGAAATAATTGGATTTTAACGTTAAAATATCTAATTATATTCACATTTTGACATTTTGAATATCGTAAACGTCAAAAATTACCAAATGAATATCGTTTTTTGTCAAGAGAAAAGGAGTCATTATCCTTTTCACAGTGTTGTATTGAAACAAATGAAGTATAGCGAATCTAGTCAAGTGGAATAAAAATAATTTTGATTAGGTACTTCGATAATCAAAGGTTAAACTATTGAAAAGAGAGAACGGTTGACCGAAAAGACGAAAGCCCGCATATTTTGGTCAGATATTCTGCCAAAATTCACGTGGTTTAAAATTTTCAGCGTGGTAAAATCGACTGGTGTTCTAAAAATCGATCAGAAAAACATAAAGTTACTTATGTACATAAAAAAACGTTTGTTTTTCATTTAATTTCCACCACGAAGAACCAAACTATTAATACCCCCATCCCATCCTATTTCTTGTTTTAGTATCGAATAAATAAGACACAGAAAATTCCCCGATTTTTTTTTATGCAAAACCTAATGAACGTAATTCAGACGACGGAATGGGTCTGGAACGGAACTGCATTAGTTATTATTCCATATCTTATATAATTACTGAATACTAGCGTCGCTATTTCGTAAAGTACTTATTTCGATTTTTGTCTTAAGAAACAAAGGATAAATACTTTTAGTTACACGGATCCCACGCCGCCGGCGTGAGCGTTTTGCCGGCGGCGGCGCGCCGACCGTGATCAGCGGCGGCGCGCCGGCGTGGCGCTCATGTCTAGTCACAATTTAAAATTTTAATAAATGTTTGAGGACGATTTAAAAAAAATAATCACGGTATAAAATTTTTATTCTATACTTTCAAAAACTTGCCAATTTCATAAACTATCTACCATGTAAATTTTGTTGAGCTATCTTTACGAAATCATACCTAAAAATTGTTCCAAAGCAAGAAGGGCGGTAACTCACGAAAAGAAATTTTAATGAATCTCTATACAAAATGTATGGTGAAAATATTTTCCCAAAAAAATTCATAAATTTATACCTACTGCTTTCATACTCGATTTTTTAATCTAGTAGTCGAAATCTAATGCGAAAATGAAAATAGTAGGTATAAATTTATGAATTTTTTCGGGAAATTTTCTTCTCATACATTTAGTATGGAGATTCATCAAAATTTCTTCTCGTGAGTTACCGCCCTTCTTGCTTTGGAACAATTTTTAGGTATGATTTCGTAAAGATAGCTCAATAAAATTTACAGGATAGATAGTTTATGAAATTGTCAAGTTTTTGAAAGTATAAAATAAAAATTTTATTCTGTGATTATTTCTTTTAAATCGTCCTCAAACTTTTATTAAAATTTTAAATTGTGACTAATTTTGAGATTCAACATTTTTTTATAGCGTTATGGTATCAGATAGGCCCATAATTGTTTTTGGATCTGCAAGGCACACTATTCACTTATTCTAGAAAAAAAAATCAAGGATGTATCTTAATAATTGGCGTCTCTGTGACCAATAACGTCTTGCAAGTCGGGGTTTGGCAAAAAAATACGAAAAAAATTCATAACTCGAAAACTACAAAAAATCGCTGAACATACATAGGGGTTAAATCGATAGGTATTGAGGTCCTCTATCATCCTGCTTCGGTTGATCCACCGGTTGTGTTACACCGTGTATATCAGCAGAGGTTGTCAAGCCAAGTGGTAATTTATTTATATTACGGCTTTAGACTTTTTAGGTTAGGTAGCTTGACTTATATCGGATGCAAAAACCGTTACGAATTAAGTGGGCGCTGAGAGAGAAATATAAACACTCCACAAAATATCTTCAAGTTGAAAACCTTTTTGACCCCTCTGTGTTCCCTCGAGGAAATTTTAAACAAACTTGTCAGCAAAACGATACATTCATAATTACCTACTAAATAATAGTAGGTAAGTACCTAACAGCTGGCCTCAAATGGACATCTGAGGCAAAATCCAGAGAGAGATGGAGACGAATGAGGGAGGCCTATATCCAGAAATGGAAGCTGCAGGGCTTATGAAGAAGAAAGAAGAAGAAGTACCTAACTAGCTACTATTATAAATTGTCATGTGTGTATTTACTTATTTATATTTCCAATGTCTGTTCATGCATACCAACTGCCTCTAAAGTGTGGAAAATGGCATTCAGATTATTTGTAGGCATAGTACATAGCAGTGACGAAGGGTAGATTTCTGCAGAAGGGAAGCCGGGACTAGCATTTCTTATGGGATTACGTCAGATTAGTCACTATTATACCTATCATTTTTTCCAAAAGGTAACTCGATGGGAATCGTGTTCTTAGGTAGATTCGCGCCTGGACTACATAGGTATGGACAGAAACAATTAAGAAATTGAAACCTGTGGGTACTGTCAAACTATTTTGGCTCCAGAAAATGTGAAAAATAAATAGATTATAGAATCAGTAATATTCTGTTTTTTACAGTTTGTTGTCGAGCGATTTATGCATCCATAATATATAATCAAAATAACACCGGCCGGCGAAAAAGAAAAGGCAATAATCTGTTAGGGCGACTGGTGATATAAAATTTTAAAAAATGTACTTAAGTAATTAATAAGTATAAGTACCTAATGTATCGCCTATTTTTATTAAATTTATTTAGGGTGTTATGAAGAAGGGTGTACGTAGATATCTTGAAGGGTGATAGTAGAGGTCACCTGGGATCTTTTGAGCCAAACTTAGCTCAGACCAAGTCTCTCGGTTTTCCAGACATTTGAGATTTTCACATTTTATAGAAAATACTTGAATGCCCAATACAAGTTTTACTGATACTTTTTGTGCTAATAAAGATTTATTTATGTTATGCATAAGTATCTCATGAGGTAGTTGTAGGTATACAGGGGCACCCCGGCTCTACCACATGGCAACCTGAACTTTTAGAGCCAGTTGGCCACTGGATAAAGTATGCAGCGGATTCATAATACTATAATATGTAATTACATATTTAACAACACACAAGTGCTAGTATCGAAAATATTAATAAGTATCTATATAAGTACTAAAATAACAATAATATAATATGATAATCAGTTTTCCTTTACTTTTTTAATGACCTTTAGCATTTCTAAGAGATTTTACATTGTCTAAGTCTCAATAACAAAGGTTTACTAATAAATAATAATAAAAGTATGAACACATTATGCGGCATTCTTGTACCTTGGTTAAATAATCGTCTGTTTAAATTTCACCTCATGCAAGTTACGTAAGTTGGTTTAATACCTACCCAATAAATTATATTTTAGTGTGATAGTGAAAGCGAACAAATGATTATGTAGATACAATTAGTATATATTTTTCCACGATACCTATATATAAATATTATGTATATTATGCGTCTATGATAGACATTAAAGTTACGCATACTTACATAAATAATTTAGGTATACGCCCATGTGATGGGCTGATGGGCAATGACCATGAGAAATGCGGACAAATACATTAATTATCATATATTACCACAGATTACAGATAAAGAAAACAATAATTTAAATTCACCGGTGAAATTTGGTGACGTCAACATGAATTTATACAGATGCGTCCATACCATACAAACAGTATACAATTATACATACAGATTATTATTTATAGGTTATTAGCATAGGTATAGTGAGATATCAGGATATTATAAATGTTTGTTTTTATTTTATATTTGTTTGATTGTTATATCGATAGACCAACATTGATGTAGGTATGGACGTCGCCAGCCTCGGAGTCAATGTCCCTACTCGGAGCTCAGAGCCATACTAGAAGGTTCCTCGGAGTTTTGGATGTAGCATATAGATATAGCATGAAAGAAAAGTAAATTGCGCCGCAGGTGAAGAACCCTCCCCCCCCGTTCCGAGAATTATTTAAGCTACACCCCCTTATTTTGTCTGATTTGCCTGGTCTATATACTAAGACTATATACTAAGAAGATTAATGTATTAGTATGTTACTGATGTGAATTGCGCCGCAGGTGAAGAACCCTCCCCCCCCCGGAATGAAAACCCATATACGCCACTGCTAGAAATAGAATGGAGTAATACCATGATTCCCTACTAGTTACTGGAAGGAATATATTCGTGTTTAGAAAGTAAGGACTCAGAAAGCGGTGTGATTTATAATGAAGTTCAAGTATTAAATTCCAGTACCTATTGCCATATCCATGATCTACGACAATAGAAAAGGCACCAGAAGAAGACAAAAAGTTGTAATTCAATACGATTATATTATTATTAAGTACATTAATTTAGGACATAGCTGACATTAAAAGTATGCATACCAACATTTCAAAAATTTCTAAAAACGGGAGACCTTATATCTCGACAACCGTTACTAAATGTGCGTTAGAGAAAATAGAGTAGATACACTAAACCTTTATCTAGGGAATAACCGTAAAAGATTTTTTATATCTTGTATAGATTTCTCAAAAAAAAAATGTGAAAAACAGCTCTGATCTTTTTTCTGAAAGACGGAAACTCGCTTCCCGAAAGTCGCGGAGTAATTTTTTTTGTACTGATAATATGCATTAAAATCTAGGGATAACCGTAAAAGTTTTCTGATAGACGCAAAATTAACCCCAAAAAATTAAAGAAAACGCTATTTTTACAATTTTATCATGCAATTGTTCACGCAATTTCGAACCTTAATGCCGTGGGAAATGACTGTGACGTCATTCTTGGTACCAAGCCCTTAAAACGAAGAATTCATAAGTTTTTACATTCACCGCTCGGAGTGATAAAACTTGCATATTTTTGTGAATGTTTTATTAGATGCTTACATAATGTTATATGTACGCATTATATTAATATTAGATATCATATTTGTTATAACGCTCAGTGAAAATTGTGATTACGAAACATCAGGTAGAAAAACCTATCTACCTCCATATAGTTTGATAGTGATGGTCTTTCACATAGTCATCTAGACACAAGTAAATTAATGTTATGTCCATAGGTACATAGCCAGTTATACATAAGATCAGTTTATACGACGTAATAAAATGTTTACGTAACAGTAATATAATGAACTTAGAAATATAATTTGTTATACAACTTATACTCGATGAATGATATTGACCGTAGAAGATTTGATAGTTACAAAACATTGTGAGGCGACCCGATAGGGTCACATCCAAATATAGAAATTGTAATATAGATTTAACTTAGAAAGCGTCGCGTCAAGATAAACAGAAGAGCATGGGACTCTAATGCCCAATCCCACCAGCTACTACCTATGAAGCAGACTCCTAAGGAATTTCCATACAAAAACACAGAATATAATTTGAGTGATTTTGTAATGATGTACAGAGTAGGGAGCAATAAATCCATACAAAATACAACATGCAGCAGTCCTACGTTAGGTGGCCAAATATCTCCGCCCAGAATCTCCCTAACTAAGTAGCTGCATGTTGTATTTTGTTTGGATTTTGGAAATTATCTGTGTTTTGTATGGAAATTCCTTAGGGGTCCCCTGCCTAGCTGGAAGTGGGATTGGGCATATATAAATCTAATTTAAAGTACGAGACTTGTTGAGGAGGTATCTCGAAATATTGTGGAGTTAAGAGATTATACTTTCTTATAAATATTATTGGACCTACTACATAACACTGGAAATTAAATTGAATTGTGGTGCATTAATATAAAGGTGGGCTGGGCACGTGGAGAGAATGAATGAGGAGAGAATGCTAAAGAAAATCCTCCACAAGGTAGGCGTAGCGTTGGAAGACCCCAACTCCGTTGGATGGATGGAGTGCAGAAGGATGTGGATGCTGTTGGCATTAGGGACTGGAGGAGTGCATGCCAAGATAGAGGCGAATATTGGAGGAGGCCAAGGCTCACAACGGGCTGTAGAGCCACTGATGATGATGAATATAAATATAGGTTAAGTAGAGGCCTTGGACAAATAGGAGGAATGCCGGAAGCCCACCAAAGAGATGGAGTGACAACTTTGTCCAAATCGCTGGTGTGGAAACTGGATTCGGAGGGGAAGAGGCCTATATCCAGGAGTGGAGAGCGGGATTCGGAGAGAAGAAGAAGAATATAGTTATTACACATTTTATGTACCTGATAATGACAGTGTCCATTCATAGTAGTCATAAGTTTTTTTCAATAATGATGATGTGGAGTTGATCAACAACGCCATGTTGCCCACCTGCCGCTACTGGTTCCTAGTGAGCTGAAACAATTCAATTAATATCTTTTTATTCAATGTTTTATCTATACCCTCACGTCACGTCCCTTGCAGGGTAGATGGAGAGGACAGAGCGCCAGACAGCCATATCCTTACACACACTCCTAGCCTCCATCACATTCATGCAATTTATCATACACCCTCTCCGATTCCTTCTACTCTGATACTATTTATCTGCAATTTTAGGTCGAAAAACATAAAAGTGCCGATATCTCGAGAATGAGCGATTTTTTACTGAGGTCATATTTCGATATTCTGGTCAGTTGTGAGCTGGTCAATCACCCCTCCACGGGATGACGTTGATTAAGGAGACGCCCTGTATAAGTAAGAAAGTAAGCGCGAAACCCAGTTTGTGTATATCATCGTTTTATTTGTCTCTTATAGAACTGTGTGTACAGATACTAGATAACTACGTTTACTTTACAATTTGAATAATATAATGCATTAGTTGGAATTAGTTTGCCATTTATGATGCACAGTCATTTCCTTTTCAATAATATTATTATCTGCTAGTACTTGCACACTACCTCGCGTACTACCAGCCGATGAAAGCAATGACAGTTGAGAATAAAACATATTAATATTGTATTGTATGGAAGCAGAGATTTTCATCCGACACAGATAATCATATTGTGCTGTGATTATTCTTTGGTCCAATATGTGCAACGAGGTCAATCTGGCAATATTTAAAGCGAATCAATAAAATACTTGTGTGAAATCGTATAATAAATGTACCTCATATAGTCATATAGTATATATATATAATTCTACGGCAGTGCCTTCAGGCTGGTTCTCGCGGTCCAGTTGTTAATTTCATTTAGAGAATCCACAAACTGATTAACGTGCCTTTTACGTGGCCGGGACAGCCATAGGTGGGCACCGTTAATCAAAAAGTTAACTTCGTTAATCGATAATCCGTTGACTAAAAAGTTAACTTCGTTAATCGTTAAAGCGATACATTTTGAAAAATGTAACGGAAATTAACGTTAATCCGTTAAAGCGTTAATGTAAAAAATCGCGGTTAAATGGAATGAAATAGAACTACATTATAGTACAACTACTATCACATTTACACTATCGCGATGTATTCCAACAAAGTGAAATTTCTTTTCCAACTCCCAACCCACATACGATACCACACATAACCCCATACAACCCTTGGATTATCTAATGCCAACGTCGCCAGTGGATGATGTCTATGCAAACAATAAAATATTAACGGACTTAATTAACGGAAGTAAAATGTAACGGAAGTTAAAAAATCCGTTAACAATTTTTGTAGGTGAGAAAATCGTTAAATCGTTAACCAATGTTAACTTCGTTAATTAACGATTAACAGACTAACGCTTTTCTGCCCAGCTTTGGGGACAGCCTATCCGCTATTCCGTGACATTTAATAATATTCAGTGAGACATCGTTGGTCGAGCAGAATTACTACGCGGCGTCCGTTAACAGATTTGCTAAATATTTTGGGTGACGAAATTGATAAACATGGCTAGAAAATACTTTGCCTATAATTCTGAATTTCCTGAGTATAAATGAACCCTTGTCCCTTAATGACCATCTGCAGCCAAACAAGTATCCAATGCAATGCGTGCAATCGCACATATTGCGATGCAATTTGATTTACGTGCTCGAGTATTTTTTTATGAGATTTTACACCTTTGACACTAAGCCCCTTGACATTTGATACGACATCGACTAAATCCGCCTTTGAATGAGCACACTAAAAACGCTCTATTTCTGCAAACAGGTAATGATTCTGTACACCTACCTACCAGTGGCGAAGGGTGGATTTCTGCAGAAGGGAAGCCGGGGCTAACATTTCTTATGGGATTACGTCAGATTAGACACTATTATATCTATCATTTTTTCCAAAAGGTAACTCGATGGGAATCGTGTTCTTAGGTAGCTTCGCACCTGCTACCTACTAGGATTCGTACTTATAACCTACATAGCAGTGGCGAATTGAATTTATGTATGAGGGAAGCCGGGACTAACGGTTTTTATTGCATTATGTCAGATTAGATCAATTATTTTATCACCCTAAACTAAATTAAAAAAGTAACTCGATGGAAGCGTATTCTTAGGACCCTTCGTCACTGCTACATGTAATGTATTTGAACAAACATTATGGTAAGTGCAGGTTCAAACGAACTGGAATAATTTTTATAACGCTCATTAAGAGAAATTGAGTTAAAAATCCGTTTTATTCAAGTTATTTCTTAATTTAGTATCAAATTACACCAATATCTTCCTACACGAATAATATAAATAATTACTTTCTACAGATAAAAAAAAATATATACATGTCAAAACCGGTTGTGAAGAAAGTGCCACCACTGGCACTGATGTGTTATTGTTACACGCACCGTACAAGCATATTCTTATCTAATGAATTCAAAAGGGTAAGAAATTAATTAATCAGTAACCACATTGCAAATCCATTACGGGTGCAAATATTTTGTGTTCATATTTCAATAATTATTTTGTTAAATTTACTACATTTGTTAGAAAAAGTTTACCTATTTAAATAATATTATCCAAGCAATACTTTGCACTGTAATTTTTTAATATTATTTACTAGCAACAAAATGACACACAAACATAAAATATCAACGTTTTTGTGTCTGTTTGTTTGAAGTTTTCTTTCATTTATTTTTGTAACTTTTTTTCTTACACGTTTTTCGGTTTTTGGGTCAGCCTGTGGCCTGTACTTAACACGAACGGATAATTGGCGCAAACCGAAAGAAACTCTTCTTACATGCTAATGAAGAGATTAAAACCGTTTCCGGCTTTCCGAGAATTATTTACGCTACACCCCCTTATTTTGTCTGATTTGCCTGATCTATATACTAAGACTATATACTAAGAATATTAATGTATTAGTATGTTACTGATTCAAAATTGATTCGAGGCACGCTTATTTTTTTTATAGCTGAAGGTATACTCTACTATCTTTCATTTTTTCATTTTATTTATTTAATATCCAAAAGCATTTTCAAAGTAAAAATATTTAAACAAAAAAAGCACTGTATTTTATTGCCCCACTAGGCGATAGCCTATTCCGGGGCAATACTAACCACAAGGTGTATGTACAAAAAAATACAAAATACTCTATGATCTCTTCTGTATAATATTGTAATACAATGAATAAAAATCACACGCTGCCATTATATAAAACGTTGAGTTAAGAACTATCTAATTATTCAAAGGAAAATTATGTTATTTAGGTACTTAAGTATATGTATAGGTAAGGTAGGTACTCGTATGGACATATGTTTATAAGTTATATAAGTGTTTGGTAATGGTAAGCCATGACAGTAACCCTGCATATACATACAAGTATGTAGTTATATATTGTACGTTATACGTAACCTTAACATTGGATAATAATTGCAGGTATCTACCTATACTGTACAGTGCTAGATAGTAACATGTGAGAAACCTACACACACAAAGAGAATTGAGTATATTTTGAGAACTGAACACAAATATTAGATACCTACACAATTCACCATGGGCGTCGGCAGTGGGGGGGCAGGGGGCAGCGGCCCTTCTCCTAGAGTTTAAAATAGGTATATATTTTTTCATACTAAATGATAAAACCTCACAAAAAATCACACTATTACCGCACATTTTCTCACCATGTCATAAATTTTGTAAAATATGTATAAAATCCATCAAATTTCAATTGTTTCACAAAAAATTCACAAGCAATTTTTGTTGTTACTTTTTATAGAAAACATTTATTACTTTTTATAGAAAACAATTTCGCCTGCGGCGATATTTACGCGTTTTTCATCCTATATCAATTTTCTATTTTTTGTTGCCCTCTCCCCCCTAGTTCCGAGGTTGGCGACGCCCATGCAATTCACATTAATTTCAATTTAATACATCAATCCGCGATATATTTAAATTACCTTGTAAGAAATGGAGATGGAGATTAATGTAGCCACACATTCAACATTGAAATAATGTTACATAATTTAACTTTGAAATATCATTGCCATAATTCTATAATAGAAAGTGAATGCTTCTAATTACAATAAGTATGTATTATATATGAATTTATAGATGAATTATACCTACAATGAAATAATATGAAATGAGTGGATATACTAGGAATAACAGTGGCGTATATAGGGGAGGCGAGCTCCCCCCCCCCTCCCCCCCGAAATGACAAACAATGATGTGCCATCTGCTATAGAAAGATCCCAGGTTCATCACTTCACCCATTTTCAAAAAAATTTCGCCTGCGGCGCTTCTTTTTTTTTTTTTTTACAACATTTATAATGTTAATCTAAAACACAACCTTTCTTACTCACCTTCACGAAAAAATTTCACCTGCGGCGCTATTACTGATTTTTTTACTACGTCTGTGTTAAAATTTTAATTGCCTTCCCCAGGAGTTTTTTCGCCCCCCACCCCCCCCCCTCCGAAATGAATTTCATCAGAATACAATGATTTTTCTAGTACAGCATGTTCGTGGAAACAAATGTAAATTCATATAAGTAGAATGGCACTGGGATAGCTAGTAAAAAATATACAGTATTACATTATTTTCTTTGTAAAAATGTACAAATGTAAAAAAATGAAAAATGAAAAATTACAATAAATTTTCGATGTAACTGGAAATAAATGGAACCCAACATCCTCAATAATTAGAACTACATTCTGATGTCGAATACAACAAATGGAAAATATTGTCCATAACAATTTTTATAAACTCTATATTATAAACAATTATTCTTCTATCAATGGACGCTTTAATAACTATACTGATATTGTTTGTTTCTGCTTCTTTACAAACTAATTAGACATAACACTGTCTGAGTAATATAAGTAATCGAAAAATAACGATATTATGACTTCACATCATCATCATCAGGCGACCCCCATCAGGCAGACCACCAAAGAGATGGATCAACAGCTGGGAGTCGACCTCGCAGGAGGCTAACCGTTCCTAAATAACAGGCCATCAGGCCTACATTAAGATTAAGAAGAAGGAGAAGACATCATAAAACTGTTTTTCGAGGTCTTCCAAACGATACCAAACACGCCCTTCCGAGGCGCTTGGATTCCTTCATCCCAATAGCGCCTCCCACCAAAAATAGACAGAATCAAAATTTGTAAAAAGATATGAGCTCTACTCGTGAAACGCATTCATGAGATACCAAACACGGCGGCATGCGCTGACTGGATCCTCGTGATCGCTCGGTGTCTTCCAAGGCTGGACAAAATCTGACTCACGATCTTGGTTTATTTTCCAACGCCCTTTCATACGATACCACACATGACCCCCACACGACCCTTGGATTCCCGTGAAACCCTAAGCATACTTAAATCTTTTTTGTTTCTGAAGAAAGTTGATTTATTTTTGCACAGAATCGTATTGTCACCGAGTTTACGTACGTTTGCAAAGTTTCAGCTCTCTAAGTAGTCAGGAAGTGGTAGAAAGACCGATTACAAGATTTGCGCACGGACAAAAAAACAGAAATATATAGGTACGAGTATAAATAAAATCATGCAATAATTTCCTTATGAAACTTTCTGCTACATTTCTACGTGTCTGTTAATTTTTCGTCGGCCATACAGTAGGCCAGTGGGTATTTAGGTAGATGTCAGCGCTCAGACATATTATACCTATTATTACTTACGAATATAAAAACAATATTTCTATAACTACTACAGTATAATACTAATTTTATATGCATAAAAACGGAACCTATCTCTCGTGTAGTCTTATAACTACCATACACATTTCGGTCAGAGTGTTTAAGTATATGAACAATGTTCATGGTAAGATGTATTGTATAGCATAGTATAGTATCTTTAAAATGTTAAGCCGGAGGTGATACGACGGTGAAAGTGATGACTCGTTTTTTGGTAAATGTTACATGCTGCATACCTCTCACTATACCAAATAACCAAACCAATGTACAGATTTCAAGTGGAGGTAGGAATGGCTAAAAAACAAGTTACTGTCCAAATATTATCGACTACACATTATTATTATCTACTTGCTTATTTACGTTGCTAGTTCTACCCACAAGACTTATATATTATTTTCATCATACATTCATATCTTCATTCTATCAGTATTTTTCACGACCTTTCTCACAAAATCTCGCTGTAATATAACATGTTTAATATATAACGTTAATTTTGGTGCTGGTAGAAAACAAGCCCATAGAGCATCAGGTGATGAAGTTCAAGTATCTAGGAGTGGAGATATCTGTACAATTAAATCAAGGAGCAGACTAATAAAGCAGCAGTTATCTCCGGATGTCTTAGAGACACCATCTGGGGAAACAGTCATATGCCAGTAGAAAGCAAAGTCAGGGTATATAAAACGTGTATTCGACCAATTATACCCTGCGGAATCGAAGCAAGAGCAGACACAGTGAGGACGAAACAACACTGCTCAGAACGTCCTAAATGAAAACACTGCGACCCATCTTAGGCAGAACACTCAGAGACAGGATACGAAACGAAGAAATGCGCTGAACCTGCAATGTTGAGGACATCGTAAGATGGAGCAGGAAAAGAAGGCGGTTCTGGAGGGATCAAGTTGAAAGGATGGACAGTATGGACACCACAAGAATTCCTAAGCTCGTCATGCAAGAGATCCCCGAAGGACCTCGACCACCGGGACGTCCACCGAAAAGATGGAGACAGAGTTGGATCTCTTCATCAGGAGAACGAGACTTGAGCCCTGATTAAACAGATCCAAGATCTACTCAAAGAGAAAGAAGAAGAGAACGTTAATTATTATGTTCAGAAAACATTAAAATGACTTAATGATCTGACCCGAAACAATACCTTCACGGAAAGTAAATGCCTACCACGTGACGTAAATACATCATTTTTTTTCATGAAAATCGGAGAATGCACTTAATTTTAGTATGAGAGTTTAAACCAAATAATGTTAAGGTAAAAATGTAAAGCTATGTACATATTATTTATTATGTAGTTTATTACACGCGACTAATTCGATGATTCTCGTCCTCATCCTCAGGCGTTTGACAGTTGACAACAACTTCGTTCAAGTTCATTCGTTCGTTTTCTCACATAGTTATAATTTCAATTTTCCTTAAAACACCATGTAAACCGTCGCGTTGGCCTAAAATCTAGGTATTATTAAATTATGTTAAACCTACCCACAAGAAAATTGCGAATGTTTATCACTAAAGTACCTATCAATCTCAGTGGTTATTAAATCACATTTCCTACTTCCTGCTGGTGAATGATCAGTGATCAGTGATCTGATTGCTTACTACCACTGTGTGTTATAGAGCCGTGAATAAAACGCTATAAGTTTTATTGCCTACAAATGTATAATTCATTTCTAAATGTACAATGTATATCAAGATAATAAGAGACGTAACAGTAACAGTTAAATTACGTTACGTGATTGTGAGCATTTACCTTGCTCAAGTTTATGATTTTCTTATATGTAGATCTATTAAGGGGGCATATGCACTGAGCATAAATCGTTACATTTTCGCTTCAACTTTTTCAAATTTTGTATGAAAATGTTAGCGCGAAATAATAATATAAACGACAAAGTGAATTTGTCAAACCTTTTTAACAGAAACCTGAGAAGAAATTTCAAAATCCAAAATAGTCGATTTGTTAAGATTATAGTAATTACCAGTATTTCGGCTAAATTATACTTTTATATCTGAAAAACTGAACGGAAAATCTCCGGATCCCGTAAATTTTAGGGGTACTTTAAAAATATTTTTTTATTCAAGGAATTTCCAAATCCTGTAATTCTAAAACAGTCGATCTGTAGTCCATACTTTCATCTATCACTGTCTTCAGTTTCAAGATGATCCCCTCAGTATTAGCTGAGTAAAATTCAGTGCGCCGTAGCCGAATGAAAGGTTATAGCCCCTTAACTAAGAAAGTGACTGCCGTAATTAATATGGATAGGTGCCTACAACTACAATAATAATATCGATTCAGGAAATGACACATTGCAATAATATTTATACCTACTACTAATACTATACCAATACTGTAGGTATTTTATACAAATAGGTTCCCGGAAAATAAACCTATGCTCAACAAGAATAAATCCCAAAAATGACAAAAGCCCTTCAGAAATATGTACCTATCCTCAACAGATAAAAACCCAATCTTTCTAGTTGGATTCCAGCAGATGAAATGTTGTTTGGGATTTATTAATGTTAGCAATATTCTTATGGGCTTTTGTCCGGTCACGATTCAAATAATGGGGTAGCCAGTAAACGCTTTGTCTATAGAATACAGTACAGTACATACTACACAGCATTCTTTGCTAATTGACAGATTCCTTGATTCCTTCCTTGTTCTTTCATACATTATTGCTTATTTTATTTTGAATTATTTTGCATAGTTGTATTTTTTCCTTCCCTTTGTTTTATTTTCTTCTCCTACTCCTACGAAATGTAATATAGCAAATGGTTTGTTGGCAGACATTGCCTATGAAGATAAACTCGCGATTTGTATTTTTTTAACAATTTATAATAATCTTACTATATATATGGTAAGCAGCTATCTATCTCAACCTAAATTAAGTTGATCTCCAAATTTCTATTGTTAAATTATTTTTTTATACCTACTTGGATAGAAAGTCACATAAATTGATTATTTATGCAACATGAGATAAATGTCAAAGGTTTCTTGTCTACCTAAATATAGTCGACAGTAAATTTTATGCAACACGAACACCTAACGGATGTAGGAGATTGTGACGGAAGTAAATAGTGTGTATAAACTATAAGGATGTTTGTTCTCTGTGCAAAAAATACGAAATGAGTATCGTTTTAAACGGAATTTTAGAATAAAATGAATTCTTAGGAACAGATATTTCTGAGTAAAAATAGACAGCACTGACACCCAACATCGATTTTCACTTTTTTTGAGCAATGCAACCAGTGCAGGTCTCAGATTATTTTATAGGAATTGAGCACAAAACACAAAACAAGAAAATATTAATTCGACAAACCCAGAGGTTCCGATTTTTTACGAGATGATTGCAATTAAGTAGGTTTTTATGAGAAGTAGTATCTAAAAGAGGAAATGATGATGTATAGTATTTCGCTAGTTTAGTGTTTTTGTATATAGTTAGTCGACCTCGAATGCAACTTGTCGGGCATATATGCATCTTGACCGAAATACTGAAGGCGTGTGTTCTGGTGGAGTTAGCGGTTGATATATTACTGACCTAGAATATATATTGGTTCTAATACATCAAGTACCTACATACAACTAGATACATAAATATTTCATTGCAAAAAATCATTGTTATAAAAAAATGTACAAGTTAAACACTAAAATTAGGTACGTATATCATTATTTGTATTAATATAATTGCTTATATAATTAGCAAACATTACCAATGGCAATCAAAAAACCATTTGTGAAAGTGCTGTTTTTCTTCTATGTATGATGTATCCATTTAATTTGCAGATCGAATTATTTTATCCACCATGCGCACGCATGCAAATGACACACACGTAGAACTGCAAACAGGACCGGATTTACAGTTTTCATAGAAGTAGGTCCTGACATTTGCGCCCTCCCCGCTTTCTCCTTCGACGAAAATTTTTTTTGATGATTTTTTTTTTATTTTAGCGCTCTAATTTAAAAAAAAAGTCCCTAGGAAACGCTACAAAGACTGTAAAAACCAAAATGTGAAACGTGGGCAGGCGCCGCCCTCTAAATCTCTGCCACCTATAGTCCCCGGCCAACTCAGCCTTTTGGCAAATCCAGCCCTGACTGCAAGGCTATTTTAAAAGCCTCTAACAATTCAAAAAAATTGAGTACCTAACTATGCACGATTTCAATAAATTGCAGGGTTATTTTTGTTGGCCGCGATATATCATCCAACCTGCTTGCAGAATCCAAAAACCTAACATAAACAATTACGAGTATATAAAGAGTAGATAAATACTCTGCGTTTTCATTCATTATTTCTTGAGCAATATACTCATTTAGTGCTAATCTCGCTGAGGGGCTTCTAGTATCATTCTAATCATCTGCAGTTGTGCAGTCAAACCAGTTGCTTTTTTTTAAGTCGTTAATTTTTAAATTTGTGGGTCAACTTTTTGGCACATCGCATTATAAATGATGACTATATAGTACAACTACATCCATACAATGTTTTCATAAATGTTCATTATTTTATATGAGGTTCCAGTTATTTATATTGAGACAAGCAATATTATTAATCATGAATCATGATACTTTCATGTTATATGCATATCGTTATTTATGCCTTTTTTCGCCTAATGCAGTAAGTCACACAGGGTGTTCCATAAATCAACGTCATCCCGTATAGGGGTGATAGACCAGCTCATAACGGACCAGAAAATCGAAATATGACAGTAAAAAATCGCTCATTCTCGAGATATCGGCACTTTTTAGTTTTTCGTGAAATTCGACACCTTCGATCAGTTTTTCGATCGTCACGGTCACAAAATTCAATATTATGGGATTGTAATTTTTGATTCGTAATCCTGAATAATTCAGCTATTTGATTATGGTCCAAAATAAATCCTATTAATTCACAATTTTGAAAAAGAGAACATCGTTTCCACCTCTCGACTTTTTTGTTTTTTATTAGAACGATGTTACTTAATTTATAAATTATAATAATTATTTATTTTATAACTTATTTAAGTTTTATTCCTAATTAATAATACATATACCTGTAAAAAAGTATAAAAAAATAATACATATATCTCTTACATTAAGCTTTTAATTAAATATTGTAGTCCGCGACCAAGTGTCGCGCGACCAAATGTCACGAGTCGAATTGTCGTCACCTCGAGTTGTCGCCGCGACCAGATGTCGTGCGATCAGTTTTCATAGGTATATCCTTTTTAATCATATGAAAATGAGTTTGATAATATTTTAGGTTTTCTTTTCTAACTGAAGCAGTCACATGCGAAATAGGAAGGTGAAAATAATATTAATAATAGACACATTTTTATGGTTAGCACAATTTTTATCACTTTCGAAAACGATTTAATACAATTCATACGAATATGTAGAGGATGCCACAGATATTAAACATGCATTTTATGTAATTGGTACGCGAATAAAAAAATGCATCTCTATCTCTATGTCGTAAATTTGGCAATGAACAGTTATGGCTATATCCCACGGAAGGTGAATCCTGCTTCGTCCGTAGATTCGCATGCCGTGGGAAGGAGTGAGTCCGTGAATCTACAGACTTTTTCATAGCGATTTGTATGGCGGTACGTGATATCGCAGACGTGCACGGATCGTGGGAAATAGGTTGCCTGTGAATCCGCGGACACGCCTTGATGAATCCAGATGAATCCGTCTAATCCATAGCGTTTGGATAACTTGCAATACAAGTGTTGAATCCAATATACATATACGTAGATATTTCTTTAGGAAACATCCCAAACAGACAGTTTTTTTAATTTTATTTCTTCTTTTCTATTTTAAAATGTATTTTAATTAAAATTAAACTTTTTTTTCAATTATTTTAATGTTAATTTATAGTTTGATAATTACAAAATGTGTAATATAATTATGTGTGTGTGTGTGTGTGTGTGTGTGTGTGTGTGTGTGTGTGTGTGTGTGTGTGTGTGTGTGTGTGTGTGTGTGTGTGTGTGTGTGTGTGTGTGTGTGTGTGTGTGTGTGTGTGTGAGGGTGTGTGTGTGTGTGTGTGTGTGTGTGTGTGTGTGTGTGTGTGTGTGTGTGTGTGTGTGTTGATTCTCACAAAATAAAAAACGTTTTATTAAAAAATATAATTATGTATATATTTATGTAGGTACCTATTAGCTTATTACGTTACTTCATTTTCTATAGTATAACTATTAAACGTAATACATATATATTCCATTTGTCGCCGCCCACAAGTTTTTTGTGTATATGAGTAAAAAGGCGTGTGGATGGAACGTTTGTCTTGGCTCGTTTACGTAACAGACCGTTGACGCCTTTTTACTCATGAACGCAAAAAACTCGTAGACGCTCGCAAGCGTGTGGCGGCGATATTAACTTTTACTTAAAGTATTATACCGAATCGGTAGGTATTACCTATATAATTGGCACCAGGAATGACGTCACAGTCTTTTCCCACGGCATTAAGGTTCAAAATCGCGTGACAATCGCATGATAAAATGGTAAAAATAGCGTTTTTTTAATTTTTTGAGGTTAATTTTGCGTCTATCAAAAAACTTTTACGGTTATTCCCTAGGTTTTAATGCATATTATCAGTACAAAAAAAAAATTTACTCAACGACTTTCAGGAAACGAGTTTCCGTCTTTCGGAAAAAAGATCAGAGGTGTTTTCCATTTTTTTTTGAGAAATCTATACAAGATATAAAAAATCTTTTACGGTTATATACGGTTATATAAAGGTTCAATGCATCTACCCTATTTTGTTCCAAAGCATAATTAATAACGGTTGTTGAGATAGAAGGTCTCCCGTTCTTAGAAATTTTTGATATGTCGGTATGCATACTCTTAACATTACTTACTGTAAATTAATACTGATTCAAAAGTTATTCATAGGTACAAAAATACATAATACAAGAATATGATACTAAATTGATAACATGTAGCTACCTACATTAACTGAAAATAACGTGTTGTAAGTTTTGCTAGTCGGGTAATTTGTATATTTTTGTAACAATTTTACAATAAAAATAATTATTATTCGATATATTTTCGGATATATATTTACTAACAACGAGGGTTGTCAACCGTACTAGAGTATAATAATAATATTGAAAATGAGTTGCAAGAAATATATGGATCGCAAAATACTATATTTTTTTTTTGGCAACATTAAAACTAAGAAAATATCAACCAAATCCGCTTCACTTGTAAAATTTAAACGCAGTTTAAGAATTATATCATTGCCTGCAGTTTTCGACTGACGAATGAGTGTGTAATTTACATTAATTTGAAAATTGAGAAAACCACACTTTTCTAGCAAATAAAAATATTATAAAATTCAAGCAGTTCATAAAATGACAGTTTTTATTTAAATAGACAAGTAGATATTTATTTATTTATTGCACATGGAACAGATACAGTCACAAAAACAAACATTGGCAGGTACATTAATACAAAAATATCAATACACAAGACCAATTACATCCGTTCACAATTAGCACACACGCAAAACAAATAGATTACAAAACATAGTTAAAAATATATATCTTATATCTATAAAACATTTATGGTAGGGAAGGAGGAAGCATGGGAAGAGGAAGAAGAAGAGGAAGAAAGGAGGGGATAATGAAGGAAGCAACAAAAAAAGAGTTAAGAACTGATATCAAGAACAATAAGATAATGTGTATGTTTTCTTTTATTTTCATAAAATTATCGAATTACACCCTGATACATATTTGTACACTTCATAACAAGCTTAAAAGCTTGTGTCGTGAAGTGGGGTATGTCGGCATCGAGGATCGAGCGCGTTAGCAACCAGGCTTCCGATAACTTTTTAAAATTACTTATTGTTACATATATATTAAGATTATTGTCTAAGAGCACACGCCGACAAACTTGTTAGGTTTGGCGTGACTTGATTGTTGTAATTTGTATATATTTTGTGACTAATAAAAGAGATTTTAAAAAAAAAAAAAAAAAAGATGCAGATGGAATAATCAGCTGAAAAAATGTTGACAACCCTACTTACATGTTTCAGCGCGTGTATACACAACGGTTTCCGAAGAAAAACCCATAGGAGTATTTACGATGATGTAGTATGAACCCCAAAAAACACAAAAACCCTTCAGAAATATGACGTACTTAATGTAGTTCTGGACAATTTACATCCAGACCTGCATTAAATTGTACCACAAATGTGTTATAGTTTTGTATTGTCTATGTGTTTATTGCTTTCATTCTTTTTTGTTGTGTTTATTGATTTATTGCATTTGATTTTGTGTTTGTAAACCTGACGATTCCAAGTGCCCTAAATATGGTCTACAGATGATTAAAAACCAATAAAAAATCCTCAAATAATAAAAGCTTAAACTTTTTAGTTGGATTTCAGTAGATGAATTATTTATAAAATGTTGAAATCATTGTCTATCCCATTTTAGATCCGCTTTCTTATTCGTATTTTTTAATCTATTCTAGTTCCAAATATAATTTACTCGAATACTAATCGATACAATTAATTTTATTTACAAAATTCAATTAGATTTGTGCTTTTATCCCTAAAAAAAATCCTGTGTGGCTTTTGTACGGCTTTTGTGGGGTTTATTTATTTTGAGCAATATGCTTATGGGTTTCGTACTGTTACAATATACAACGAGAGTGAAAGAGATGCAGATACCCGCATGATTCGAAAAATAAAAATCAAAATAAATAATGTATAAATTTATATTCCCCAGTTGCCATAGAGTGGGGAACATTATATTTTCTTATTATTTATTGAATTAATTTTTCTGGAATTTTGTTACATCGAATTATAAGTCCATGTGGTGCATTTTATCAGTATGATGCCAATCTTTCAAATGTCTCCCTTCAAAAATTATGTACCTAATCTATTAGTCTAAATAACACACGAATGATAAAGAAATTATAATTTTATTTAAAATGAAAAAAAGTTTAAGGTACCAATCATTATATTTTTCTAATACCATGGACCTGAAACAGCACAATTTTTGCACTGTTACTGGGCCGGTATTCTTTTATTCTGATGATATCGACATTAATAATATTAAAAATAAATAAATAAATTATTTAATGGGTTCTCTAATTTCCAGTTATGGCAGACATTTTTTCCCGTACAAAATAAATATAATGTACACCCCGACACATAATGCGCCCGCTACACGCTCGCGAGTCACCGCGACCTTTTGGTGTTCATGAGTAAAAAGGGGTGCGGATGGATCGTTTGTCTTGACATGTACGTAACCGACCGTTGACGCCTTTTTACTCATGAACACCAAAAGGTCGTGGTGACTCGCGAGCGTGTAGCGGGCCCATAACGGGACTGAGAGAGATTAGCAGCTAATTTGAGAAAAACCGGTGTTGAAAAATAACGCGTGATACAAGATACAAAAACTCCGTGTGACAAACTTTAAAAAATATCACCCACAAACAAGTTTAATTAATGCCGCAGGCAATGCTTTCTTTTTTTTTTTTACTAAATTACAATTAATATTGGTGTAAAGACAATAATTTATTCTCGTACCTGATCGATCTAATTTTTAAACACAAAAACAGAATTAGTATATATTCAACAGTATGACAGAGATAATTATTATTATCTATTTATTATATTATATATTTATTTATTTATTGCTTCAACGGACTCAAGATATTTTCAAAATTTACAACGTTAAAGTTAAAAAGTTAAAAATATTAATACAATGAATTATTATATTATTATAAAAATAGGGAACTATTTCCCCATACCCCGTGCACGAAATCATCCATCCGGAAGGGATTAATCCAGATTCGCGTACGAATCCGGATTCACTTGTCGTGGGAAGGCACCCTATGTATAACTATATGTTAGATTAATTGAGTAGCCAAATACATAAATACATATCTAGTATAACCTAATGACATGTATGGCTAAACTAAGCACCGATCTCTCTTTCTGTCTGGTGCAGAAGTTGATAAAATTTGGTGCATACTTTGTTTTATTTCGCAGAAAAATATTATCTGCGTGTTAAAATATGATATTAAACATCCGTATGTTACAAGTAGATATATAATTTAATCTTACATATAATAAAAATCTATGTATGTACATATGAAAGTGGGTATCTTTGTTCCACGTTCCACCATAACTCTGGAACGCCTGGAGCAATTTTGACCAAACTTGGCGCACGTATGCCTTGCTATCAGGAAACGAATACTGTGTGGTAGTAACTTCTGTAAATGCGGAACCTTCTGAGAAATTTTGCTGATCCGAGGGTTATGTGGGGTCGTGTGTGGTATCGTATGAAATCGCATTGGAAAAGAAATTCAGGTCTCAAGTTATATTTTGTCCAGCTCAAGACTCAAGCCATCGGGAGACACCGAGTTATCAAGAGGATCCGCATACCGCCGGGTTTTGTGTCTCGTGATTTGGTGTCTTCACGAGTGGAACACAGATCTTTTGTCAAATTTTGAATCGGTCAAGTCTTAAGAAGGAATTCAAGCGCTCAGAGAATTGCGTAGAATCTTCTAGAAGGCTGTGGAAACAAGACTAACTTTGTAGAACCTTCTAGAAAGTTGTGAGAGTTAATAGAACATTTCGGAACCTCCTAGAAAGTTGTGGAAGTTAATAGAACATTGCGGAATTTTCTAAAAATTCGTTAGAATGAATGAGCAGTCAACAGATGAATGTGGTTCGGGTCATACCATCGATTTACTTCACAAATTTGCCGTTGCGAAGCACTGATGGTAACTTAAGTAGTAATTTATATTTTTGAATGAATCTGAGCTTATCGAAATCAAACCAAATACATTTACCTACACAAAATGTAGCTATTTGAATCTAGAACAATTTTGGAGAATGTGCACACATAGCAACAAAAATGTAAATCAAGTATTTAGATATGCCTGATGATATTATGTCGTATATAAAAAAATTCCTTTGGCAGGCCGCAGGCATAGGTAGATTTCAAGTGATTTATTAATTTTAAGAGTACATCTGTACATATAATAAAAACAATCACAATATTATCAGCAAATAAACCAGCGAAGCGATGAAGTAGTATGGATGTAGTTTATTCTTTGATTATCGAAGTACCGTATGACGAAAAAATATTTGATTAAGTACTTCAATAATCAAAGGAAGTACCTAATCCAATAATCAAATTATTTGCATTCCACATATAATATGGATTGGTACCGGTACCTAAGCACTAGAAATTTGAAAAAAGATGTGAGTTCTACTCGTATCGTGAAGCACTTTTCTAAGACAACAAACACGCTAGTACCTATGCGGTAACTACTTACTAGATCTTTCGATCGATCAGTGTAGTCCGAGGAATTGAGCTAGACAAAATATAACTTTTGATCTGTATTCCTTATTTAATGCCCTTTCATGCGATACCAGACACAGACCCTCACAATCATTGGATCCCCTCAGAATGATTGTTTTTTAATTTAAAGCCTTAAAAAGTGAACCTTCCTCTTAATGGATTTCACCCAATCTCCTATCAGTTCATCTACCCCTTACCAAAAATCTACCACACAAGTTTCACGTTTCTGCGACGCATAGATTGGCCGCAAACGTGCGCACAAGAAAAGGGACATATATATATATGGCTTATATATATAAACTTTTAAACCAAGGTCGGATTCGGGTTCTCCTGGTCCTAATTAGTGATACTGGGTAGAAATTTTTCAATTCTGCGACATCACGGGAGAAACGAATAGGTAGAGTTCCTTATGGAAATCTACCTAAAATCTGATAGACTAACTTATATATAAATATAATAATTTATTATTAATTAATTATCTCGGGCTCTCGCATAACTAGCGGAAAAATAGCTAAATTAAATTGTAATTTGAAATTGTTACTAGATGCGTCAAGTCGTATGTATGTACTCGTAGCATTTCTTCAGTGGAATAAAATCCAATATCACATTATGTTTTGGAGACTTTCGTAGCATGATGCATAAAATATCGTCGTCAAAAGATAAGTCTACGAGATAAGTCTACGAGATCAATGTTTAGTACTAAGCAGAGAGTCCTAAAAATATACGATGGACTAAGGGCTAGATTTAGGGGAGGGGAGGGCAACTGGGGCTACAGCCCGGGGCCCGGGAACTCGACTGAAAAAAATTGACCATTTTATTTGGAAAATAATTTGGAGCCAGGGGGCCTCCACTCCTTTATTGCCCCGAGGCCTCCACACCTCTACTTTATCCGGCCCTGGATGGACTTGCATCTGACTCGTAGATTCTTATTTCTTAAATTGGTATTATAATATGCTTTTCACGTCTTGTTTGAATTTTGAGGTTAATAAAATAATTGTGCACTGCAGATATTCCTAACGGAAGGTAGATTTGAACATCGACGTTGCTGTCAATTCACCTATAGTGGCAAATGCGTGAACTCGAATTCGCATTTATGATTTTTTCTATCCTTCTGCAAAAAGGAAAAACACTAATAGCGGGAAATGGTGCCGCAAATATACAAGTTTTTTTTTCGTTTATTGGACCT
This sequence comes from Ceraclea dissimilis, assembly GCA_963576895.1. Lineage (NCBI taxonomy): Eukaryota > Metazoa > Arthropoda > Insecta > Trichoptera > Leptoceridae > Ceraclea > Ceraclea dissimilis. The sequence continues at coordinate 8,267,695 of OY756360.1, forward strand.
TTAATAAACATTTATTAAACAAAATTGTTTGGCAAATAATTGACACATTTTTGTTAGAGCCGACTGTAGAAAATGTTATTATAGGTGTTATGGTCATTTTGATTTATTGCCACACGATCGCTTACAATAATAATTTTATATTACAAGAAATATTGGAGAGCAATTTAACTTATTTATTAAATAATACCTACAGATTTGTACAGTCCGCATTACGTGAGAAAACAGAATCTTACTCTTCATTCTTTGACTTACTCGTACACGCACCATGGGCGTCGTCAGGAGGGGCAGCTGCCCTAGAGATTGGATTGGGTATATAATTTTTCATACTAAATGATAAAACTTCACAAAAAATCAGATTACCACCACACATTTTCTCATCTTAAAATAAATTTTCTAATATCCGTATATATATCATATCCATCAGTTTCATTAAAATAAATATGGCCTGCGGCGCTATTTTTTATAAATATTATTTTTCATGCTTGTTATTGTGCAAAGTATTATACACATTTGTAAATAAACAAACCACATCACGACCTTCTTCGTTATGTCTCACAAAAAAAAATCGCTTGCGGCGCTATTTGCACTTTTTTATACTACATTATTTAAAAAAAAATTGTTGCCGCCCCATAGCTCCGAGGCTGGCGACGCCCATGACGCGCACTATTGTTTTGTACCAATACCAATATTGTACCTGCTGTATATACCTACGATTTGAATTTTTCAAAAGGTCATTGAAATCAAAAGCAATCTAATTAAAATTCCTATACCATTATAATAAGCGTCGTCAGTTTAATGACATATTGATTGTAATATGCAATGACTAATTATATCACAAATTATAAAGTGATTTAATTACTATTAGGTATAAGTCCAAGGTTTCAAAAAGTTCCTAACGTAATTATTTATTTGATTTCACAACTATTTACTGGGGGCGAAAACCAAATCCGCCGCCCCCTTAAGCGTAAGTCCAAAATGCTCGAAAATTTACAGGGTTTGTAAATTACGTGGGACAACTAAAATTATAAAATTGATGTGGTATAAAAAAAATTCCTTTGGCACGCCACAGGCATAGGTAGATTTCAAGTGATTTATTAATTTTAAGAGTACATCTGTACAATAAAAACAATCACAATATTATCAGCAAATAAACCAGCGAAGTGATGAAGTAGTATGGATGTAGTTTATTCTTTGATTATCGAAGTACCGTATGACGAAAAAATATTTGATTAAGTACTTCAATAATCAAAGGAAGTACCTAATCCAATAATCAAATTATTTTCATTCCACACATAATATGGATTGGTACCGGTACCTAAGCACTAGAAATTTGAAAAAAAGATGTGAGTTCTACTCGTATCGTGAAGCACTTTTCTAAGACAACGAACACGCTAGTACCTATGCGGTAACTACTTAACCAGATATTTCGATCGATCAGTGTCGTCCGAGGAATTGAGCTAGATAAAATCTGACTTTTGATCTGTATTCCTTATTTAATAACCTTTCATACGATACCAGACACAGACCCTCACAATCATTGGATCCCCTCAGAATGATTGTTTTTGTATTTAAAGCCTTAAAAAGTGAACCTTCCTCTTAATGGATTTCACCCAATCTCCTATCAGTTCATCTACCCCTTACCAAAAATCTACCACCCAAGTTTCACGTTTCTGCGACGCATAGTTTGGCCGCAAACGTGCGCACAAGAAAAGGGACATATATATATATGGCTTATATATATAAACTTTTAAACCAAGGTCGGATTCGGGTTCTCCTGGTCCTAATTAGTGATCCTGAGTAGAAATTTTTCAATTCTGCGACATCACGGGAGAAACGAATAGGTAGAGTTCCTTATGGAAATCTACCTAATAAAAGAGAAAAAATCGCCAAACGTCATTTAATGTTTTTTTGAATTTGTTACCCAAAAAATGCCGCCCTCTAAACATTTTAGTTCAATGCCTTTTTTTGAAAAACCAAGATGTTTTTATATTATTGTCCTTACTTTTAGGTAAGAAGAAGAACTCCATTGTTCAATGTACTTGCCTTACATTACACATCTTTACATATTATTATGTACTGTTACAAATAACGTTTTTTTCATATATAAAAAGGATTTGGGCTTGTGTATACAGACGCGCAAACCCAACTGCTTTCCTCAACACTTCACAGTAAGCTGAACAATAAAGTTTGTGTCGTGAAGTAAGGTGCATCGTCAACACCGATAAAAAAAATCTGATTCACCTATATCAGATTAGAAATTTTAAAATCTCTCTGGTAAAGGGGACCACAAGTTTGTAAAAACGATTTAAAAATCAAGCAGCACTGTTTAAGTTGTATTTTAATTATTGTAATATTCATTCGACTTAAATACGCTAAATAAACGATTCTCCCAAAAATACATTTACTGAATAAAATTTGTACATTTGTACAAATTTTTCCTAAATCTCCAGGTTTACCCTTCTTGAAAGGTGGCAGCCTGAATCGCAATCTTATTGAAAGTAAATTATTACTTAACATAATAATTATTATGCAACACGGCTACATGCATACCTGCCTACTTATACTGCGTTAGTGACAATGACTTTAAAACATAATGCATTTCATAAGGACCTTGAACTTAGGGGCAATGAATTAATTAAAGATACTATTTATGGACTTTACTATATAAATAGCATTTCTCTCTAATTTACGTCGTACCCATGAGCGTCGTCAGGGGGGGGCAGCCCCCCCCCTCCCCTAGAGATTGGAATATGTATTTATTTCTTCATACTAAATGGTAAAACCACACATCACTGCAACACATTTTCTCATCATATCATAATTTTTCTAAAATTTGTATGAAAATTCGTCAGGTTCATAAAAAAAATTGCTAGCGGCGCTATTTTTTATCTCTTTTTTATAAAAAAACATTTTTCATACATATAATTGTGCAAAGTATTATATACATTTTCAAATAAACAAACCACATCATGACGATCATGACCTTCTTAGCTATGTCTTACGAAAAAAGAGACTGACGATGAGATGAAAGATTTGAAATTGGATGTTCGATTCGTAGATCTAAGGACGTATGGAAGGAAAATATTTCGTTCATATAAATATTTTGATACAACTACCAATGAATACAAAATTTGTTTCTTTGAGCGCAGGGATCTGTCATAATTTTCGAATATTGTTGAATGAATTGTCTAGATATTGGGATGAATCGAAAGTTTTGTTTTGTGTTAGGAAATACCGATATTATGGATAATAAGATGATATTGATGTGCGTACATTTACCTATACCATGTTATACAACATGTAGGTATATTGTCCAAATTTACGAGTTATATATATACATATGTATATATACATACATAGATTGAAAGAGAAAGTAAACAATATTCGTAGGTATCTATAATTTCAACATTTTAAATAAGAATAATTGTAGGTGCACACTGGTTACGTATATAAAAAGATACAAATGTATGTATGTATAATGTATATTCTTATTAATTTATACCTCATTACAATTTCATTATCAAAACAGGTGTAGGCAACATTTACATCTTTCATAGAGAGTATAATAAATTATGTAACACCTAGGTAACACCTTTATTAATGTGTTTCGCTAAACGATTTCTATGCAACCTGTACGTAATCTGATTTAAAATTAAATGTGTTGGTATGAGTATAAAAGCATTCAGAACATTACAGTTTCTTCCTCAACAGAAACGAGAGGCATCTTCATGCATTCGCATAGTGTAGCGTTATGCGAACTCACTTGGGGAGGAACCAGGATGGTGTTCCGACGCTTACGAGCCGTGATCACTTTATGCCCAGGGCAACGTTCACCCATTCCACCACATCCTGCCGTCAATCGTGTAATTTTTGGAAGTTGTATATATGCTACTGCTGGAAATTATTTCACATTGACCCAATGTTTCCGATGCTAACGTCATCTGTTGAGGAGTGGACATTGATATTTCACGTGTATTTCGTATAAAATACAAAATATAATTATATTAAATCTACTAATTTCTACTAAAGCTGCGTAAAAATTCATTTACATTGAATTTTAAATATCTGTATTTCGATGGTTTAGAGCTTTTCGCCCTCGATACTATAGTTCGGATAGCTTTAAAAACAAAAGATCATATAAATGTTTCATAGACTGTACAATTGTGTAACTTTTCGAACAAATCTAATAATTGACTTTAATATGAAATAATTGTAAAAAGAATGTCCTATTTCATAAAAGTTCACTGACACCTGATGAGGTGTGGTTGCCATCGCCTGCCTAATTCCCCGAAGGGCAAATAAATTATTGAAGAATTTGCATTCCGCTAATTGATTATGGAATAATTTTAGTTGAAAATTGAATTGGATATTGAAAGATCGCAAATGTCCTTTACTTACCTACTCGTATAAGCATAAGTAAAAAAATATCGACTAACAAAAACATTCGCGACTCAGTCGGAAACGGAACCCAACACATAATTAAACTGCTGCAGCATGCAAAATTCAATATTAATTTATAAAACATGTCTATAGATAATTCTAAATAATAAAAAAACCAAATAATCACCGAGATTCGAACCACAACCTCCACTCTAACAGAAACTGCACTCAACCAATTTTAAACCACCCACATTGATATTTTCATATTAAAATTTTTTTTATACTTAATACAATTTTTCTTTTCAGAGCTTTCTGTATTTATGAACGCCTGAAATATGAAAGTTGTCGTGAAATGCAACGCATTGTTTAATATTATTACCCAAAAAAGATTATCTGTAATTCACACAATTTACCCGAACCTTCCTATTCTTTCACGAATTTTCATTAGATGTTTCTTCCTGAATTTCTTGCAGGTAGAGTACGTTCATTTCCTACAGACCCATGCAAAATCATAAGAAAAAACAATTCCTATATAGGACTGAATAAATTTTGAAGAAAAATAAGCACACATAATCTTTGAATTCAGCAGAACATACAAGTAAATAAATATATCCTTATAATTCTCTTCAAGCAATTTTCTTTAAACTCTTTCTGATTTTTGTTATAAATTTTAAATGAATTGTGTATTTAATTTATAGTATGTAAATCGATAATCGATATAGAAAACTTTAAGTTTTTTAATTAAAAAATAAATTGGTACTCACAGCTTGAAACTGAAATAAAACCACAGAGAACACGTTTCACTTTAAAGAGAAAGAAAAAACTTGATTTGTGTTACTTATCAATTTTTTCTCTAAGTATATAATTTTTCAGACTGGACAATATACCTATGCCGTCGTGTGTGGATGTTTACACTTTGGGAAACTAACTTAAAATGAAGTGAGGTCTGTCTGGTGTCTGATATGATGATCTGTTTGGGTTGAGAAAAATATGAAAGTAACTTGGTGTGGGATACTCAACATAATATTATGAATAGTAGGTACTATGTATAGTATTTTCTCTACAACTTGGTACGTTAATTAAATACCTAAATAGTGTCTATAGGTTATGCAGTGAATAGTGGGACCTAGCACACAACACAATGTATAATAATGGTAGATATACTATACATATACTTATTATTTAACTACTTACTATGCATTGCCTACATACGGTACCATTGAAATTGACAATATCTTTCTATAATACGCGGTGGTTGTTTGTATTGTCATCTTAAAATTTCGGATTTAATGTTTAATTTTAATTAATGTTTAAAGCTCGCGGCCCAACTATGACGTCACGGTCATTTCCCACGGCATTAAGCCATTTTTTGGGGTTAATTTCACATCAATCAAAAAACTTACACGGTTATTCTCTAAATTTTAATGCATATTATTAGTACAAATTATTTTTTTCTCCGCGACCTTCGGGAAACGAGTTTCTGTCTTTCAGAAAAAGGATCAGAGGTGTTTTTCACATTCTTTTTTTTGTGAAATATATACAAAATAAAAAATTAAATTTACAGTTATTCCCTAGATACTGAGATTTGCACCTGAAACTGGGGAAAAGTTCTGACTCCATCATTTCGGAAAGAAGACATTATTTACTAATACCGTAAGTCACATTTTATTTCCTGTATCTAACTCTAATTTGCAGGGCCGGATTTATACTTCTCATATGAATAGGCCCTGACTTTTTAGCCCCCCCCCCCCTTATTCCACGCGGATCAATTTTTTTAATCCAATAAAAAATGTACAACAAACTTGCGTGAAAAAAATATCATCTACGGGGGGGAGGGGGTCCATAGTACAAAAAATATTACCTATAAATTAGTAAAACATACCACCTAATTTTGAATCCTTTGATGTTAGTCATACTACCTAATCTAGAATGAAAATTACGTATTAATAAAAAAATGACGATTGATTACATTCTGTATAAATAGTGAATGAGTTTGCAAGAATTAAACGAAACATGATGTGTAATTGTATGAGTGTATGCAGAAGGTAAGTAACTGTATACAAATACAATGAAAATGTAACATGAATGTAAGAGTACTACACTCTCCTCTCTCTCTATCTCTCTACCAGGCCCAGACTGGCCTCAGGGCAGTTCGGGCAAATCCCCGAAGGGCCGGTGGGGTCAGAGGACTGATGGGCCGGTACAGTTGACAACGCGGACTGATTACATCGCGAAAAAAATATGCAAAAGAAACCGAATTGTACCGTCATTTAGAAAATGTTCTGTAAAATTGGGGTTAGTGTACTAAGAGGACAGGTCCTGATGTTTCATGTCACCCTATCTTCTTACGTTTTATGACAAAATTTCGCCTGCGGCGCTAGTCCTTTATCATGTTGTAACCAAGACATAGATCCAGATGCCTTAGTGTTGAAGTCAACCAAGTTCATCAATTCACCCTTTTTGAAAAAAAATCGCCTGCGGCGCTATCTACTAGTCTCCTGGAAAGTAAGGGGCTGGCGTCTCTAGAAATGCTCGGGCCGGTTTGAGGTGCATTCCGGGCCTGTCTTCATCTAAGTACTAATCTAGTTAGGTACCTATTTACAATAAAGTTAGGAAGCTATCATCATACTAATAATTGTCAAATGTCTGTCTGTCTATGCGCAGCGCAAGACGAAAATAAATAGTACCGTGATTATTATGCAACCTAATGAATCGAATTTATGTGATTTTGAAAATGTTCTTTACACTAACGCTTTACATCGGATGGAAAGTATTGGTTGAATAGTACGTCTGAAGTAAATTAATTTGAAAACTTTTTAAATTTCGAATTGTAGGAAAGTACTCAACGTACTCAATGCCTCAACGAGCACTCCACTAGTCATCGGCAGAAATACCATAGACGAGGTAGAAAACTTCTTCTACTTGGGGAGCATGGTCGACTCGACTGGGGGTACAAGACTGGATATAGACACCAGAATAAACAAAGCCAGGGGTATATTTACGCAACTCAAACCAGTGTGGACATCCACCATAATATCGACAAAAACCAAAGTGAGGATCTTTAACAGTAACGTAAAGACAGTCCTCCTCTATGGCTACGAGACATGGCTAGTAGTAGAGAGTGTGACGCAGAAGTTACAGGTCTTTATTAATAAATGCCTGCGACACATTCTCAAATACGCTGGCCAAACGACATAAACAATGTCGACTTATGGCGGACCACGAAGCAGAGGCAGGTCGCTGAAGACATCCGGGAAAGAAAGTGGAGAGGGATCGGTCACACCCTGAGACGACACGAGGGAAACATCCCGAAGCATGCATTGGACTGGGAGCCCTCAGGAAGACGCCGACGGGGTTGCCCAAATACCACTTGGCGACGCTCCACGCTTGCAGAGTTGAAGGGAGCCGATCTACATTTATTTATTTATTTATTAGTAATTAATGATGATGAGATACTTACTAAAATAATAAAGTAACCTATACATACCTACTTGATACAGATGCATCGAATTCTTTAGAATGATACCTACATACTATATAATAGGTACGTAGTAAATGGAATGAAAATAATTTTGATTAGGTACGACCGATCTAATCAAAATTAAGTATGGGGCCGACGTCCCTAAAAATGCCCGGGCCGGTCTTAGACCCCAGTCCGGGCCAGCTTATACCAATATTATATTTACTAATTCCGTTTCACCAAATTAATAAAATCTTAGTTAATTACCTAAAATGGATTTAATATTAGATTTTAGTAATTAATTATGGAGATTTAATGACGATACACAACACAACTATATAAAATGATATCAAGCATTATTAGATTCTATGTTATGGTTATCTAAGTTATACCTATATAATAATAAATTACTATCGGGTTTCCCAACTTACATAAGCTAGGCAATTTAGGTACTAATAAACTAAATATGCTTTGGAAGAAAATAGGGGAAATAGGACAATAAACCTATATCTAGGGAATGACGTAAAAGATTTTTTATATTATCTTGTAAGTATAGATTTCTAAGAAAAAAATGTGAAAAACATCTTTGATCTTTTTTCCGAAAGACAGCACATTGTTTCCCGAAAGATTTTTTTTTTATGTATCCATAGGTAAGTAGTATGCATTAAAATCTAGGGATTGACCGTAAAAGTTTTTTCTTAGAAATATATTAATAAGATGCATCTTTTTCTTTCTCAGCCGTTTTAATTCAATGCTGGACATAGGTCTCTATGCTAATTATTGTCAACAAATTATAAAACCATTATAAAACGCACGAAAGAAAACTACATGTAAACCTTTTTAGAGATATATGTATATCCTCTAAGCATCAGCCCTTACAATATTTTAGGTGGAACATTAAAAAAATAATATAACTACGTAGCATATTGTTATTAAAATACCAAATGTAAAATAATACAGCGCCATCTCTGAGAATTACTTATAAATTTTAGAGTCACCTCACCCGTCACCCACCTATGCAAATGAATACATACATAGTTCTTGTTTGCACAATTCATTAATATTTTCCATAGATGGTAATAAATGTGGTTTAAATCACATATATCAATTAAATCATAAAAAAGATATACTATACTACTAGCTAAGTTACCCATGCTTCGCAACAGCAAATGTGGATCGTGATTCGTGAAGTAGATGGACAGGATCACCCGAACTGCATTCAGTTCAGTCATTCCAACGACATTCTAGAAGGTACTATTAACTTTCAAACTTTCCAGAAGGTTCTACAAAGTTCGCCTTTTTTCCACAGCCTTCTAGAAGATTCTACGTAATTCTCTGAGAACTTGAATTCCTTCATTCTGCTAGTCTCCCACTATGAGGGGGCCAATTCAAAATTTGAGAAAAGATCTGTGTTCTACTCGTCAAGATCATTTATGAGACACGGAGGTATGCTGTGACTCATATTTTATCCACCGGAGATGGATAAAAAAAATATGACGTGGATTCCCTCATCGGCAACTCAAAGGTTCTGCATTTCCAGACGATTCTACCACACAGTATTCATTTTCAGATAGCAAGACATTTGTGTACCAAGTTTGCAAAGGCAGCATTCAGCCATTACCTATCAGGACAAATGATTGATCGCTATCACTATAAAGGGATCCATTGGGAGAGGGAAAATCTGTGAAATAAAACGAGTTCATATTACTTTTATAATAATATCACTTATAATTTCATTCAATACAAATTTCAATAATATAATTTCAAATACTTTTTTACATTTTCTTTAGTGAAAAAAATATGTATATAGTAATCATTAAAATATTCCGATATGGCAATTTCTCGATATGAGGTTTGTGAGACAATGGAGAACTATACATTAAATTCTATCAAGAAATCCACCATTTAACTAACATATTATATTTACAACACTTTGTGTATTTCATACACTCCAGCCACTAATAATTACTGGAACTCTACACTTGAAATACCTCCTGAAATAACTAGTCTATTTCATACACTTCATGGAGGGTCGCTAGCTTCAAGGCTAGGGGGGGTAAGCAATCCATTTCATTAATTGGATTAGCGTAAAAGTGTAAATAAAGCGGCAGATATTTATGAAAAAGTGGCAGATGGATGGTAGCCTGGTTGGTAACGCGCTCGACTATTAATCCAATGGGTGCGGGTTCGATCCCCGATGCCGACTTAGGGGCGAAACTTCAAATCTGTTTAAGCAGTCAGTAAGTTCGAATTTAGCGTTAATAAGAGCTTATGTTAAATTTACGCGAATATCAATGTCCGCTTATCCTAAATCTAACACTTTGAACCTACCCCGCTGGGTACTTAAGCATCGCTTAAGCGTCAGAACTGGTCATCAGCTCAAGTTACATTATTCACCACCAGGCGGCCCCACGTGTTCAGAGAGGACTAGGGCTATGCTTGAAGAATGAGACAACATTACTACTGATAATTTCAACAACATGGCGTTTGTTAGTCCGCATTACGTTGACGTAATTGTCGTAATAGTTTTGTGTATTATTTTACTGTAATGCGTATTTCCCATTAGTTTATTGTGACTATTATAACATAGTTATTCATTTCAAATCATCAAAGCATGGTCTGTGTGAACAAGGTCAGGTTCGTGTTCTAGAGGTCATAATTAGCGAAAAGGAGTAGAAATTTTTCAATTCTACGACATCACAGGAGAAACGAATAGGTAGATCCCTTTGTGGATATCTACCTAAAAATGGGCTGCAGCCAATTTTTTTTTAATGAAACAAGAACTGTGATTGAACAAGAAGCACATGTATGGTATGATCCTATGTCACATGCAAGAAAATTTTTAAAAACAAAAATAAGTGTGAATGTAGTACCAAAATCCTATTGTTGGGGCATCGCAGGAAAGTACACCTATATCTATTCATTTTTCTAAGGGGGCAACTGACTGCCCCACTCTGCGGATGCCTGTGCCATCAATCATTCTCAATTTAGCGATTAATAAAACTAGTAACCAAGTAGTCTTTAAGTTAGTATTAAATACATAGGTAACATTGTAATAAAATTCATAAGTAGCATTTCTGTACTTCACATTAATTCATTGTTGCATATGAGCAACGCTCTATGTGTGCATACTGAAAGTAGTATGTAGTATAAATAGTAAGTAGTTGTGTAGAGTTCAATAATTTTATTATTCACTGCTGCGAGTATTTGATAATACACTATGTACATTATGGTCATTTATATAAACAGAGCAAGTTTCTTGAAATGGCCACTCATTATAATGCCGGGTCACACACTTGGCATTTGCCGCAAACTCCAGAGCCTCAAAAATATCCAAACTTTTGAGTTTGCGATGACTTGTCGATGTTTGGCAAGCATGTGAACCTAACAGTAGAGTATGTAGGTGTTTGTTAAATTACAAATTTGAACATCTTGCTTCTTAATACAATAGTAAATTTCGTAACAATAACACAACCAAAATACATTCACCTATCTAAATAATGATATCATCTCTAATATATAGGGTAAACTCCCGCGATACCGTGATCACATCTTTGCATTCTTGTAAGAAAGCAAACGAGCTCTCTGTGTAATTCTGATGACAATCACTAGATGGTGCCAGTAATTGGTTAAAAACAATGCTATAACATTTGACTCGCATACTATTTCGGTAGGTTAATGATTTTTTTCCTTAATTTTTGTATCATCATAGTGATAATATGGTCTACTTTCTTATTAAACATATAGTTTTTATTTTTATTCGGTATATCTGAGTAGAAATCGTATAGGAAATGGGTATCGCGGAATTAGGGGGAATCACACGAAATTAGGTGAGTTAATAGAGTCATACAGAACTAGTGTTTTTGGAGAATATATGTATTTTTCTAAATGTAATTACTGTTCACTTTATAGGACAGATATTAATTGGCGAAAAAAAGACAACTGAATATCTACAAACTTTTTAAAAAGGTGATTTTTATGTAACTGTCACGGAATTGCGGGAGGTCACCTTACTAAATGTATTTCTTAAAACAGATTGTCAGCATTCAGCTATAATATCACTAAGTATAAAGTTACATGTTCTAAGAAAATTATAGAACAATCCATTGCAGGTGTAGCATCACATATTTATATTTGTTCTCAAGAAACTCGCTCCTTTACAACATTAAATCTCTTTTAGATAGTACAAAATATAATGCTATAAATTTAAATCTTATGATAGGTAACAAAAAACGAGAAATATACATACATATTATACAATCTGTGTAATGAAATACTCTATGTAGGACATATGAAAACTGTATACCTACACACTTACTCCAAGAAATATCTGATTATGTATGTTTTATTGTTCCTTCTATTGTTCATCACATTGCAAATACATAGTAACACATTCATAAAGTTATTATTTATTAAACCATTGTCATTTTACATTTGCTTGCAATAGTTAGTATGAAATGAACAATTAATTAAAATATAATTTACAATATTTAATAGGTCATGGTGGATTATTGAATGAGTATTTTTATGCTCAAACTTTGTAAAAAACAATTCATAGTTAAATAACGACATGGGTAGAGATGTGTTCAACTGAGAGAGAGAGAGGACTCTCACATAAAATATTTCATGCAACAAGACTACCTTAAAATTGTTTAATAAAAAAACTTTATGGTCAAGCACCAAACGAGGCCCGTGTAATATTATCATAGAGGCCCTGTCTAAGTGACATTTGGCAATGATGACGTCACCAAAGATTGAAAGAAATGTATGGGAAAAAATATTCCGTAACTCAAGTATCCGTCACAGAGACAAGGTGGCGTCACCATAAGAGTGGGGTTACTGTGGAAATGTTATTTGAATGGCAGGGCTTAGATAACATATCGACGGCTTCGCACCAAATAAACTTTTGTATGAATGGAATAGTACAAATATTATATTAAAATAGTATGTATTGTGTAAATACAACAGCATGTAGATCTCAAGGAAAGTGAAATAGATATTGTACCTATGGAGTCTTAAATAATCACCTGACATTATTGTCTCTTTGTTATAAATAACCTTGTTTATATGCAGTGCCATGCATTATGTTTATATAATATATTATAGCCAGTAGCCACCAAGTGTACAGAAAGCTCACAACAAATTGTAGCTGGACTTCATATTGTACTATCCATTATGGTGCAGGACGTACTCACTCATTGTTTCACATTACTTGGCCGCTGGGTACTTGATTACCTTAGTAGTAATTGTATTAAAAATATTTGTATCCACGGTGACCCGTAGGACAAGTGAGGTGAAACGCAGAATAGTATAAATTTCAAATCCTAAATTATCCAAATTAATTCATAATTGGTGAGATAAAAACGTTTAAGTAAACAAAATCTTCACAGAAGACAAATATATGTAGGTAGATTTGATTTGTATATAGTGATAAGATAATGTTTGTACATATTAAGCATAGATAAATAATAAAAACAGGTCTATATTTAATATAAAATGTGTTTTCATTCAACCAAACATGAAATCTTTAATATCGCTAATAAATTGTTTAAAAAATAAAATAATATTTATGTAGGTATCCTAAATAATAGAAACGATAAGCTACCAGGCAAAAACATAATGAAAATAAACACAAATCAAAATATTTTAAGGAAACCTAAAAATATATTGACTAAAAAAGAGATCAAAACATTGCCACTTCACTTATAGTATTATAAAAATATGTAATCGATTTTGTACTCAAATTTTATTAAGTGAAGATTGTTACATATCAAACATTACAAACATACACACAATGTTATAAATGATAAATATCACGTAAACGATTCTATGTATGTTCCCAGCATAAGTCCTTTACCAATACTTCCAACTCCAGCATTCTTCATACACATCAATATTTAATAAATATACAAAAATGTATTGGACTACATATCCCAAGTAATGCACACATACACTAATGATATTTAAAACATTTCGCTAATGCGGGGAAAATGTTTAAAGTTCCAAATACATTGCATAATGATCACATATTATGATTTATGTATTAAGTAGTATGTAAATGATAAAATTCACAACAGTTGCATGGGCTACTAAATTATTTTACATGGACACAAGTCTTACAACGTAAATAACAAACACATTAAACATATTGGCAATGCATAAATTAAAATCCTATAAGTAATATTATTAATTAAACAAAAGAAAGGGCACATCACCAAACATGATTCCCAATTATCATTACACATAGCACTTAGCGCAATAAAATATCTAATACATACGTGCGTCTGTATGTAATATTCACTAAAAGGTTGTAGTATTCTCAAACATTTCTTGTCTCTCATTATTTACATCTTATTGTACATTTCACTGCACATTTACTAAATCAACTACATAAATAATCTTTGACTGAAGAGGTACACATCAATTCAGAGTGTTCTCGTTACATGAAGTTTTTACCTCATAGTATCTTTATGAGTAAATGTTAATAGTACGCCCAAACGAAGAATTGAAATCATTTTTCGATACAATTAATCAATAATACAGATAATTTTATTCCAACATAACGTAAGATGATTAACTAGGTATTATCTTAAAGAAATCAGACAGGTACCTTCTATCACCAAAGGTAAACATGAGATTGTAATTTGATATAGACAAATTTATCCTATAAGAATGATATTCATTCAAGTGCTGATTAGGTTTTACAGGAAGTTAGTCACAAGATATGTACATATGTATCTATAGTTGTATTATCAAATAGTATAACTTTATTGTTATGTACATATTATTTTGTACAACTGTGATATGATATGATGATAAAATAATCCAGAGGTAAGAACTTCAGGTACGGAAACTAAGTACATAAAATGAAATATAATAATCTGAATGAATTGAATTCTACTGAGAGCATTGAGTACCAACAGTCAGTTTCTGATGAATATAATAAATCTATTATATTTTTACCTATATTAATTTAATGTAAGAATATAAAACGTAACATACACTAGAGGCACTGTGTGTTTTGATAGAAGCTTCTTGTATAAGAGTATTGTTTAGTACACCACTCCACACCATAATACAATCTATATTCAGTCCTTTACTAATCTATAAATATGATGCTGCGCTCCATGTTCACTGTTTGACACTTCAAATACATAAGCTGCACATATTAATGTCTCTTGTGTGTCCCTATTCGATACAACCTGAAATATTAACATCAATTGTTATTACAATCATACAAACACCTTCATCTTAAATAAATAAATAAAATCTTTATTGAAAAAAATATTTTTTTCAAATGGTGGGTTTATTGCGGTAGTCAATGTCTGTCAACCAACCACTTGTGACATTCATTTGTTCTACATAATACATACAAGTGTATGAAAAAGAAGAAAAATATAAATACTTATAATAATAATAAAAAAAACACTTATACCTACATAAAAATACATATATAAATAAATACGTGGATGGGATGAAGGACAAGGAAGGAATCACGGGATTGTCAGTTAGATGGATTATTTACGGAAGGGTAATGATGCCTCAGTTTACTCTTGAAAGAATAGTTGGAGCTAGTCTCATAGGAAGTGAAAGATTATTCCATAATTTAGCTTTCATATGATTTAAAATAAATAAATAAATCTTTATTGGCCAGAGAAAATATACATAGTTACAAAATAAGACAATTATAGTGTGCCAAAAGGCGGACTTATTGCAAAACCAATATCTTACAGTCAACCCGAGTTTGATTTAGCAATTAAATATTTACCTGTAAAATGGTAAAATTTTCAAGGACACTATTCATCATATATTTCTCTGGCAGGTGTTTGAGTTTGTGGATGAAGTTGATCATGTACTCGCACATGGGTGAGCGGTTGATTCGGTATACAAACTTCCCAGCTTCAAACCTTGCGTATTCAGTTTCCACTTTCTCTACCACTTGTTTTCCAAATGAACACACTTTGGTACTGCACGTGATGGTCATGTTTTCATTACTCTCATATCTGCAAGAAAACAAGGATATTTAATAACTGGATCATAATAAAACTCAACTTTCAATATTAGTTCCTAATTGTTTGTGCCGGTTATTCAATTTAAAAACAACCTATTTTTCTGAATAAATGCAAGATTGGCTTATTGTGCAGGAAAGTATTGTATAAGCCAGCCCAGATCCATTATTTTTTTTTCCTGATAACGCTTTTTAATGGAATCTAACAAATTTTGATCCAGATTTACATCTTCCAGATAAAACAAGTGACCAAGCTCAGTGAGAGGAGAAAATAATAGACAAAATGATATTGTCCAACGTTAGCAAAGCCTTATTCTGATATATTCATTTCATAAATGAGTATAAAAGAAGCTATAGAATATTGTAGACTATGAATACGTACTGGCTGGTAACTCCATAGAAAGCTCCAGCTTCATCTTGTATATTTGTGTTGAGATCCGCCCAAAATTTGACGAGGAAGAATGCACTCTGTGGTCCCTTATCATACAATTCTTTTAAGCCACCTTTTTTCTCTGGGAATTTATCATATATTTGTCTTACATCAACAGACTGAAACAAAGACAAATTGTGATATTAATTAGTTTGACATTGTGTACAATAAGATGTAGAAGATATGGGAATAGAATGGTACATACCTCTAATAAGGGGTCGGCATAAGTGGCTGAACCACCTATATGAACAAACAGGTGTTTGTGGTACTGAAACAATAACAACTCAATTCAAAATACGTACTTCAATCAAATCTAGTGTTTCTACGTTAGATCCAGAAGCATCAATTGGCTTGTAGGTAGGCTAGAGCAGCTAGGGCACTGTCTCGGGGCTCCCAGCGCAGGAAGGCCCCAAGAGAATTAAAAATGTGCTGACATTTTTGGGACATACAATAAACCATTTAAATTAAATCACAGATCAATCAGAGTGGTGGCCCCTAGGGTGTTTCATTTTTCATAATGTTTTTTTTATTTATGGATATATTTGCTTGCAGTCCGAGTTTATGTTATGTAAAGAGTTTATGTTATGAAAAAACTATTTATGCTAAATTTCAAGGAGATTGGATAATATTTAGAGATAGCACACTTTGATCACTTTTATTCTATATTTATTAACGTTTATAGTACTTAGTACTGATGGCCTTCTCATGTATTTCTTTGATCTCTTGCACCAATGTGGGCTACAATATAAGCAATATGTGTTTTAATACTACAACATCTAATGCAGAACTTATCCAATGAATTAAAGGAGAATTAGGATGAACATTCATGTGGTTGGCTTGCCATCTTCACACGAATGAACTTATATTGAAAGAAGTGATATGGAATATAATAGGGCATTATATGAAATGTAATTTCTTCTCTGTGTTGTATTATGTGTTGATATGATAAATAAATATTATTTTTTTTTTTAAAAAGGATCTGGGCTTGTATACACAAACCCAAATACTTTCCTGCACACATTGCACTAGGCTAAAAGCCTGGGCTAATTAATGTGTGAACTTACAGTTTCAGGATCTCTCTGGTGCTCCATGAAGGCAGAGAATTCAACCAGCCTTAACTTGTGTGTGGCAATAGCCCTTCCTTCCCATGGAGGTGGTGGAACTCCCTCCACACCCCCCACTCCCATCACACCCTTGCCTGGACCATACGTTCCCTGAGGGAATGGCTTCACACTGCAATATGAAACACTGATTTAGTCAGAGTAGATTAGATATACTAGTACATAGTAAAAGCACAACTATTCCATTTACATTCGCAATGTATTGCATAAAGAATATTGATACTTACTCTTGTGAAGTTCCTGGCTGCAAACCTGGCTGCCAAAATTGCTGCAAAATAAAATAAAATATAAATTAATAAAACAATGCATGTACATGGAACGTTAATCAGTTGTGATGGTTTTCAGCATTTAGTCTGGAGCTGAGTAAATTGATTCTGTACTCATATTTAGGGGAAATGTTTTTTTTTAACATTGTACAAATAAAATAATTATGCCTAGGCACTATACAACCTATTTGTTGGAATAATCTACATTTAATTTGTATTCCCAGTGAGATAACATAAATTTTAGATAAAAATATTTACACAAGAAAATCAAAACATGCTTTGATAATACAACAGTAACATTAGGTAAAGTGTGGTGCGACATTATTATAGCCAAATATCCCAGTTATTGGGATTTTATGAAAGAACAAAAGCACTGTTGCATGTATTAGTACCACACCAATCCTTACTAATAATAATTATTATATCGGAGGTGAGGTTTGTTGATGTATCTAACCTCATAATGTCCCTAAATAGTAACTGGATACAGAATGAAAATAACATATGACATAGAAAACCACTACCGTATGAAATATACTTCAACCCCTATTATTTATATTGTTTTACAGGAATCTTTTTTTTTTATAATAAAGGATCTGAGTTTGCATACACAAACCCAAATACTTTCCTGCACACCTTGCACTAGGCTAAAAGCCTGTATCGCAAAGTGTGGAATACATCGCCAGCGCCGGGGTTTGAACCTGGCACCTCCCGCTCGAGAGACTGCCGCCTCAACCAACTGCGCCAACCATGTACTCAAGGTAAGCAACTAAAAGGTAAGCGACTGCATATGTCTGTAAAACTCTAATATATTAATAGAATTAGCACAGAAAATAGAACCTGTTACTGCTTAATTTATATTCAACAATAAGGAACCAATTAGTGATTAATATTAATAGCAGGACCTTGTGTCCACTCTCAATATTTATATGAGGAAACAGGACCTCACAACACAAAAGCAAAATCCACAAACAATCCAATATTGCCAAAAAGTGAGAAGTTAGAAAGCATCGCAAGCAATTATTACTTTCTCACTTTACTGTTGGCTTACCATAGGATGATATGGAGCAGGGAGGCCAGCCACTATTTGTGCGCTAGATAAGGATGACATGCTCTGTATTGCCTTCTCCTTCAACATACCACCATCCTAAATACATCACTTTACTCAAAACACATTTCTTATTACCTCCATAATATTGAGACAATGTTACCAGTTACCAGTATGGAACTATACGGAACTACACACCTATTATTTCTTCTATGAAATACATGGGAGACATTCTAAGCTATTATAGTATGGGTCATTACGCAGAGTCAACAATTATAAAGGAGAGAGTATCTATGTCTATAGATAATAGTGTCTTACCACTTTTAATTTAGCCTGTATTTCTCTAAGTTTTCTTCTTGCTAGTACTTGTATGTGTGATGATACTTGTTTTCTTGTTCGCGTTTTCCCTGTCCTTAGTTTTATATATCTGGCAATAAGCTCATTTCTCCCTGAAACATATAAAAATATCACGGTTATAATATCACGAAAACCTGAATGTACCAGGTACCTATCCTTAAAAACACTCACAATTTATTTTTGTTCTCAAGCGAGCATCAATGTATAGAGCAACCAATTTAAAAATGAAAACAATAAAAAACAGATCACTAGGGTGAGTTTATCTGTAGTTTTATAATTTCTCTCAGCTAACCTACAAGTACCTATAATATATTGTATCAAGTCTGTGATATACATAGATACTATTAGTGGCTTCTGCTAGGCCAGACTAACCCTGTGAATTGTAAATAATAATATGTATACATGGACTATATCATAAGATTAAATTAAATTTAAACTTCACAGGGAGGAGCAAATTACAAGCAGAAACTTGTCAGACCTTTGAGGCAGTGATAGGAGATGAGAGACAATAGGTAACATGTAGGCAGGGCAGGCAGGTACCTAACATAAAGCAAGACTTCCCAAGAGGTCTGGAAAACCAAGGATGTATGAGGGCTATTTGTGTGCCGTGCGTGCGTGTAAGTTGATAGATTGGGAAACCCACACAAAAAAGTTTCACTGAATCTGATTTCTTCATTTTCTAATCGACATTAGAAAATATGGGTTATTTATTATGTATCCGAGATGTCTTGAAACCTGAAGTGAATTATAAAAAGACTCGGGTTTTTTGGATTTTCATATCAGTGTGTTGACTGTATAAGTAGTTAATAGCATAAATAAATACTTACCTATTTGTGTCTAATTTTCGAAGATTGATAAGCGCATTAATATTATAAGGCAAGTGTGTAGAAGTATCATATATTTATGAATTGATGCAATATCGAAATACTTATAAACAAAAGACAAAACTTTCTGAATGAAAAGAGTTTGCGATAGATAATCTAGAGCAGGGCATATGGGTATGGACTATGGAGGTATATGGAGTTGAGTCAAGTAGCGAGAGGAATTCCACAACACCAGTGAATGGGTATGATTAAGAGGCTGATATTGTCAAAGTATTGTTATCTTTAAACTTAGTCGCCTAACACAGAACCAGTGACGTATTTACTACAGAATACGGATAAAGCCATACAGGGGAGTGGGATGCAGAAGGCATGGCAGGTGGTAACTACACCCTCCTCCTTCTCTGCCATTCACATACAGACAGGGACACAGTTTCTCCTTAGATTATTATATTACCATAGACAAAACAATGTAACCAGCTGAGAAATGGTTTAAAGTTCAATATTGTTAATTAATCTTCACATAAAATGTTTGGAAATATATGAGTTGCGAAATAAAAAAAACAGGTATTTCAAATTCTATTATTCTCGAAAACCTTCGCACCGTAATGAATCCATAGACTGTGTGTTCTTTAGGGGTTCTCACTGCGTGTATTTTTCGAAATCATGCCAGCGATTTCAAATTTATTTACGAGCCTGAATTCATTTGTGCCATAGGTAGTTTAATGCGCATCATTCATTGGCTGTTGCTGGCTGATCTGGATAATAAGTTTGAAGACGTTCAATAACTTCGAGATTGAAAGAAAGTTTCCTCTGTCTATAGATTTTATAGTGTATGTACTATGCAGGTACTTGTAGGTATAAGTACCTATATATCTATTTGTTAGAATTATCAGTATCCAATATCCATCATATGAGCATCAGCTCAACACCAGAGAACTGTAACCAACGACTAATGACAATAACTCAAATATAATGCTAGTAGAATATCTATAAAGGAAGAGGAACCGAAGCATTTATTTGCGCAATATAACAGTCCTCCCATAAAACCTATATAAAAAGTACCATAATTGATTATTGTGTAGTTGTACACTATCAATAGTGGTGTACTGATGCAGTGGTGGGTATTTTTTCGTTATCTAATTTTTTTTTCATGCGGTTACGTTAACGCATATTATGTAAATAATGTGTTTCGGAACAAGTTTCCTGAAAGATATTTGTAGAGGTGTTTTGGAAGATGACAACCCTCATAGATATTCCCTCCTAAACTCTCCCACACCCCGCACTGCCGCCATACGGCTCCCCTACTGAGCTTGCCACAGAGCGGAGTCTCTCCTGCCCTTCTTTATATTTTCTTGTATGTAACGCCGCTATGGGGGTGCGCCTGCTCACTAATTGCGCATTCTTCGCATAGTTTCGGTCCACCCCACCTAGGGTAGACTCTACCTCCACTGCCACCCCTATTCTCTTCTCCCCACTCCTACCGAGTGGACACTCGTGCGGAGAAACATTCATCTTCAAAATTGCGAGCGTGACAATATCTCATGGGCCCTCGTCTATGTATATACCTACTATCACTATGCTATTACATACATCACATATATGTAGGTAGATACATCTCTACTATACTCCACTATCCGCAATTCAAATAAGCAAAGTAAGAATACCTACATGTGTATAATATAATCCAGCACATAACACAAATTCTGGGTTTAACAATGTCAAACTTTAAAAAACATACTAGTAGCGGTATAGGTACCTAACTTAATACAGCATAATAATTAGATACTACACTACCTACAAATGAACTTAACTCATGGCAATAGTCGACATAAAAATCTAGCAAAGTTACGATAACTCCATCAAATGGAAGAGGACTTCATAGTTTGAAGAAGTAAGGTAGATGTTACAACTTTATATCGATAATCCGGTTACTATTATGAAAACCTTTACCCTCCGGTGAACTATAAATTAGAAAGGTCAAAAATGTTTCCCTCTGAAGGATCATTTATTTTCTTACAAATTAATTCACCCGCTTGAGAGAACTTCTGACTCCCTAGTCGAGGAAAGGATGTCCACTACAATATACGTACACTAGGTACAGTGTACACATAACACAGTAACACACCTACCTAGTACCTAAACAATTCATCATCTCTTGCCCGCAGGCTCCATCTCCAGCTTTGGCTTTTTCATGTCAGTATATGGATGACACTATACTACACAATGCCATCTTGGCAGAATATATGTAGGTAATACGTCATATTATTACACAGAAGAAGCAGTATCTAATAAAACATTCGCTGGAGCTGGAGGTGTTAATATGGATGGACCTCGCAAGGTTAACATTATTCATGATTAACGGTCATATCCTAATACTATTATTCAAATATTTTGTAGGGAATTCACCACTGGTCATATTCGGCAAAATTATTTATAGTTTCAGCGCAAATATTTGCGGATAACAATATTGTATTAAACTAGGGCTACGAACAAAGATTACATTCATACAAACTATAGATACACTATACAGCCCTAACCGCTAACAATGGAATAATTCATTACAATAATTTAAGACTCGCGACCCAATTATGACGTCACGGTCATCTCCCGCGACATTAAGTTCAAAGTCGCATGATAAAATGGTAAAAATAGCGTTTGTTTCCATTTTTCGGGTTAATTTCGCTTGAATCAAAAAACTTTTACGGTCATTTCATAGATTTAAATCAATACAAAAAAATATCTCCGTGATTTTCGGGAAACGAGTATCTTTCGGAAAAAAAGATCAGAGGTGTTTTTACAGTGTTTTTTTTTAAATCTACACAAGATATAAACAATATTTAATGGTCATTCCCTAGATAAAGGTTCGATGTATCTACTCTATTTTTTTAGACTAGCTTTAAGTACTTACTTAAAATTATCCCGATTTGCCAACTTTTGGTAATAGAAGTGCCTACCTTTATTTTCAGTGCCAACCCAATAGCAATTAGATAGCAACATTTTTCACTTCCTTTGTATTTACCTAGACATAAGATTCGGCAGGCTCCCATGGCTAACACTTAAGAGTTTACATATCATCTCCACTTGAGTATATGTAACATCCAACAAGGGATTACTTAATGAAGTTATAAAAAAGAGATTATTTCGAGTCATTTAATATGATAATGTTAAAATAAAGTTGGCGGGATTAAACTATACGAGTTGCTGATAAAGGCTTGATTTGGCAAAATAGAAGCAGGCTTCTTTCATGCTACACCAATTATAAATGGTGCAAATAAAAATATTAGTATTTACTATTTGAGTTTACTGTAAAGGTCAGATAAAACAGATAAAATAATTACCTACAATGAACTGAACTACTACTAATTGAGCATTATGATTGGGATGATACGAACTTAATACCTAATGATCTCTCAAAAGTAAAGGTAAAGAGGTAGCTGAGAAATGGAAGGCGGGGCTTTTAATTAAACGGGGTGCAAGCATCAGACGCCTTACAGAATAAGCGCTGAGGGCGTCGAATTCGAAAGTAGAAATGTAAGGAAAAGTCAAATAATATACCTACGTCCTACCTATTAAGACGACAATCATAATACCTCAACGGAGCTTTGCACTAGCACCACAGCACAGCAGACAGCAGGCGTATGATGTCTACTAAACAACATAATAGATATATACCTAAATAATATCTAATTTAGCAACATGTTAAAGACCAGAGAGTGTGGAAAGGTTTATAAATGAGGCCTGGAAGCGTATAATTTATTGTCTTCAATATTGGAACACAAAGCATATCGTCATGTCAACCATGTGAAACATGGCATAAAAATACACAACATCAAACAAAAACCCAACTGTTATGTAGCTCAATGTAGCCTTTGTGAAGTCATGGAGTGGGTGGCGCGAGTGAATAGGGTGTGTACTGTGTAGGGAGGCAGGGAGTTGACAGTTTTATAAAGAAAAAGAAAGGCAAAGGATAACTCATTTACTCTATGTAGAATAAAAGGACGCAGAACTGCCGGAGTCCTGTGGTTTTTTTCCCTCTTGTGAAATTTCCGAGTGAGTAGATTAAGTCTCTCGGAGAATGGACAAAACTAACGTAATACCTACGTTGATGTATTTATAAGTATTAGGTAGACTAGTAGAAACCCCACCCCACCCACAGACTGTCGGTTCTACATTCCGAGTTTTAATTATTATCGTACTTTGTCAACTGTAATTTATCTAGCGGAATTAAAAGAAAACACGACGAAATGAAAAACAAACGGAATGGGGATAAAAGAGTACATACCTATCAAGATACTACATTCGAATTATGAGTAGCTGTGAGTGAGATACATCCTTTCACCACGGAAGGTGGCGTGGAGATATATTGCAAATTAAATTAGTATGAGTGTTTGTTCTTGACATATTGGATTTAGAAGGTAAAAGTGGACCGGACACTTCAGGACGAATAATGACATTGGTAGAGACCGGGGGGGGGGGGGTAACAGGGGGCATAAGTTGAAGCATGTAGTTCCTTTAATATTTATTTACCTGGAAATAAAATATACGGACGGATGGAGATTGAAGACAAGAAATCGTATCTTCAAAGACATTCAACAAAATAATAATTGTATGAGTGAAACGGTCAAATAAGCACAGGGAATGAACAAGAAAACATCAGATTTATAATATTGCTTATTCAAATTGAATCAAGTAGGTATATACCGTACCAAACCAATTACATAATATATATTTGTATCTAAACCAAACAATTATAAAATTATGAATCCAAATTGGGGCAATCTAGTGACTTCTGACTTTCAAAATTAGTTAGGTGTAATATAATTAATAGGTACATATACCAGATACCTACTTGGTTTCGAGAAAGATAATATACCTAGTCAGTACTCGCTAGTACCTAGGTGTTTATATATAGAAACCAACCTACATGTTAATAATATGTTTTATATAACACGAGAGGGAGAACAATAACTAGGTTGTGATTCTAAGAAACCTGCGGTGAAGCGTTGTGTAGATTTGATCTAATGACGGTTTATGTATGTAACTCGTACTCGTGTATGTGTGAAGAGTGAAATATAATCGAAGTAATAGTGTAAATGAGAGTAAAGAGTAACAATTGGCAATAAATATTACATCTAGGTACAGAACTAATTACATCTAGGTACAGAACTCATATCAATCACTGTGTCTCATGACTCATGAGTCCTCAGGCCAAAAGATAAACAGCGATGGAAATTATTTTTCCAAAACCGAATCGAGAAAAATCAAACGGTACAATGGAGGGGTTGGAATTGGAGTTGTTTGTTGCCAGATTTCTTCAACACCACAGAAACTGTAAAATATGGATAATTTTTGGCTAATTAGGCGTATCACCTACACGAAACTACGTAAACACCAGCTGCATAGTCCGTCAAAAATGACAGAGAGAATATAGCGCCTATTCTTTCACGTATAATTATTGTGAGTATCTACCTACATTCTTATGGTAAATTATTATACTTCTATTTAGCACAGTTTTTCCATTATAACAATATTTACACTACAATACATATTTATCAATTCAATTTATAAACCAAAATGTGCAAATTTAATATAAAGGAGCTAGACATCTATCGATGACTGCTCGAAACATTTTGTAGGCTTGTATGATGTCAATGAATATCAAAGGTTGTGGACAAACGAAATGTATTACGATATTAATGAAAAGTGGTTTAGGCCGAACACTTTCGACTGTATAGCTATCGAGAAGTGTTAATTCCGTATATATTCGTCAATAGTTATCACGGCCCCGCGTTACAAACATACCCGGTTCCGACCAGAATTATCTAAAAAGTTAAGCAAATTCTCTAATTTGCATAAAACTGATCAATTGGGACATAATTTCTAAGAAATCCTTGATAATACATGACTAAACAATAATACGTATTATGTAAGTCATGATGTTAGTATATGCAGTACTAATAATCTAAAAATTCTGTAGGTAGATATTAGATAGTGACGATAGTGTAGATGTGATGTCTTGTGATCACTGATGTATTGTGATGGATGACTGTGATGAGGATGACACATCGAAGTTACATGAGGAAGAAGAAGCAGACCAGAGACAATGGCCTCAGTCTGGTTTTATTTTATTATTATTGCATTGAAATGAGACAATGGGTATGGGATGGCAAATTGTTATTACATATTAATAATATATATTAACAATAATGACTAATGACAATGGGACATGTTATAATAACAATATACAATGTACGCAGACAGGTATAAACACCTTTAACGTATAATTATTGTACACAATATTTATTATTTAAATTTATGTTAGTACACTCACAAGTAGGTACCTACAAGAAGTCCACAGTAGAAAATTGAGAACTTACATTTTAGTAAAAAATAATCATTTCGGCTTATATTTGTATCATGCAAGGAGAATCTAGGGCTAGGGTCTGAGGTACGCGTGGGTTAGTTTTTATAAGAGATCGCTGTATAGAGATAAGAGATAAACCACGATACTCGCCTTAGTTATTATAATTTATTATGTCACCTTACTTAACTCTATTGTATTGCATTGCAATGCTCGCTTAAAGACTAAATAAATGTAGCCTCGTAGTCACATATAAGATGTTCATTAATTAGTAAGTGAATAATAAATTACTTACCATACATCTTTCCCTCGTCCGAGAGGATGATTTTTCGTCTTCCGCAAGGTGGGTAAATTGCTAATGCTTCCTGAAAGCTCTGTTCAATATCAGGACTCCACACACCCTCTGCGTCGGCAGCACTCAGGTCTTTCTCGTCGTCACTCGCGTCGCCAACGTCCAAGTGTTTGTTGGGGTCCATGGCTCCCGCGGCGGCCGCCCCGGGCCCCGACACCTCGGGGGGCCCCGCCGCACTCCAAGGGGACGCCACACTGACACCTCCACCTGGACCCCCGCCTGAAACCATATACATCCGACCAACTGAAATTAAAATGGCAGCACTGTTCACTTAGAGAAAAAAAATGTTAGAACAATGAATCTACGAATATTACAGGAATTGTGAAGTTGACATTTTAGAAATCAGTACAACAGACATACGTAGGTAGATCAGATAAGCTATGTGTTGACATTTGCATCCTAAAACATGTTTCTGAAATGGCTATACCTATTTAATGAAGAAGAACTATAATGAAAATCTAAACAACTAATTATTTCTTTTAACGGCTTAGCCCTCCAGTCATCTGCGAATGTTCTATTACTTAATTGTGCTCAAATTCGAATTAACCAAAGCCCTGTGCAAAACAATTAAGTACCTAGTACAATTAATGTTGTAACAGGTAGGTACGCATTGCCTAAAAATTAATTTAATCCATTGGCAACTTAGTGTAATTGATACAATACTCACGTATTGAGAGAAAAGCCATGGCAGATAATGAACGCAAGCAAATTGTTGCATCCAACAATGACGATCAAACAGATACTAATCAGAGTAAAACACAGGCAAGTAGGTACTTGATTAGGAAGCCATTGTACAGAATTAGGTAACATCCACATTGTGAATTTGAGTCCGTAAATAACAATCAATATTCTTAGCAAGCATTTCAGAAGAATTGAAAACAGCACATATTACGTAGGTGCTTCTGCGGGTTTGCGGGTTCTAAGAATCACTGAAGATAATCATGTGCTTACCTACCGGAGGTAGATTCGTATGACAACATTATTAACTTTCAGCTACTGTTACCTACAAGAGCCCTTTGAAAGCATATATTTTTTAATATCATAAGGTACGACTAGGTATGCTGTTTTTGAAATATTATAATACTTTGAGAAACTAATATGTAATGTCATTATTAAATGGGAAAATTCAAGTAATGTCAACGCATTACGATATGAAAATATACGTAAGTAATAGGGCTGCCACCTTTCAAAGAGGGTAGACCCGGAGTTTTTGGCAAAAAGGTTTTTTTTATCAAATTAAACGTAATATATTTTATTGTAGTACAAATGTGGAAGGAAAACTCGTAAATAGCGCCGCAGGCGGAAAAATGTGAGATTGAGCAAAGAAGGCCGTGGTGTAAAAAGATTTATTTTCTATGAAAATTTATCTTTCATCAAAAATATAATAATAAATAAATCAAAATAATAATAATAATAATGCTAAATTCATCAAAAAGGTAGTGCCGCTGGAGAATTTTTGATAAAACAGTTTAATTTTTATTGAGACACACACAACACATTTTCATAATATAAACACACGAGACTTGTCTCTATTGGGGAGGTATCTCGAAATGTATATAGTTTTAAGTATTTACTTTGTATATATGTGTAAAATATTGAAGGAAAATAAAAGAATCTTGAAATTGAATTGAATTGAATTGAAAAGTCGGGAGGGGAGTGCCCGGCGATAGTTTCACCACCTAGCCACTGTTTCATCACCCAGTCTGACCCGGAGATATACACCACTCAAACCAGTAGACTCCGGGTCAAACCCGGAGAGGTGGCAGCCCTACGTGAAAATTCTAGAGAATCATTTATTACATTGTCGGAAGAGAATAAAAAGAAAAAGAATTTCTGTAGGTATATGAATTTGTTAATATTAGGTAAATATAAATATACCCATAGTAGGAAGATTGTATCACAAAATATTTTAATTTATACAGCGCGGATAAGGTAAGGGTGTATAGTTATATACTGTATACTGATGTACATTGTAGATGACAAACACATATTTAATAATAATAATAATGCGAAGTAGGGAGTGCAATATATTACTACCTAATACGTATAGAAGTCTATAGTAGCAAATATGTTGCAGGCAATGCATGCATTCTGAACTACGGATTTTTCGAAAAAAGACGAATTCAGTGTGTTATAAAATTCCATAGCCTATTTGTACATAACAATAGAATTTGAATTATGTATATAAGTATGTATTTAGGTGTTGCCCTGAAAACTATAAAATGCCTTGCATCGAAAAATACATATTTCATACATTTCGCGTACAGGCAGAAGGCAGTTTGTAAAGTGCTAGAACTTTCTTGTACCTACTCAGTGGCAGTGACATACCTACTCGTAATACTGTCGGATAAAGGAATGTTCGCTATGTTTCATATTATTTACAAGAAATATGCAGGTAGAAAAGATTTATACTTAATAGGAAAATAATACAAATAAATGGAAAATTTTATAAAGTAAGAGTTCGTGCTCGTATGCGCTACATAGGCAGGTAGGTATATGCACTATAAGTACACGGAACTTTAATAATATGAAGATTGAACATAATACATACCTAATAACATATACCTACTGTCCACGAAACCTGTAACGACCGTTTGGAAAAAAAGTTCCGACCAAAACCTCTCTCTGAATTCAGTGTTACCCTGATTTTGAATTCAGAAAGAGGTTTTGGTCGGGAAACCACTAAGCCTGTGGAGGCAACTGGCCACATCGGAACCTACGTTGTTTTCTAGTTTCTACTCTGTATGGTACGATCGTCATTTTTTACATAATTCATTCAATCGACGAACTTGAAATGTGGTCTGCATTTAAGGCTCAGTGTGTGTGTAGTGTATATATACATATATGTAACATAAGGGGATATTAAAACAGTAAACGAAGGGCTATTAACCCTTATACAATGACACGTACACCGTGGGTATCACATTATTTACGCTACACTGATTATTATACGTGGGGGACGGGGGTGCATCAAGTGGCGAGTTATTCACAATACAAAATTATCCAAATTACAAACCACCCCTTCATTCACAGCCACGTGGTCCATAAAAAAATGATGTAGGTATGTTAGGTGCATCATTCATTGAAAAATAAGCGGCAAAGAGATGTGCGATGTATAATGTTTGAGAAACGAGACTGCTTAATTCACCAAATCGGCTCGGGAATCGGAAACCATCAGAGAATTCGCAAGGTGTGGGAATCTACTTAGTCGTACATAAGAGCTTCCGATAATAAGGGCAAGAATGGTCTGCCTATAACTGAACAATTAGTAATGAGACTTGAACTTTTTAAATTCTACATATGTAATTGATTGATGTGCAATGTGTATCCAGATATGCTATACATAATGTGTACCTATACATCCTCAGCTCAGATTCATTTGTGTAGGTATTGTACCTACATTCTTATTATGCTGCTTCTACTTAAGCCAGTCAGCGAATAATACATTAACTACTGAAATGCTTTATTTGCGCCTCCGCAAAAAATATGACGGCACAACAAAAGGGACAATAAATACCGAGACAGATCAGTGAGCATGATCTGTAGGACAATTTTTGCATTATTAACCTGACCCAATTTCGTTCGGCTTAGTATAAAAACTTAATAGTCAACGTTAACCATACATACCTAATAAACATTAATTGGATTCGGACAATACGAGATGTTAGAGATATTTTAGTGTACCTACAATGTTTAGTTTATATGTAATGTAGATAGTATTTGGAAGTGCAAAAGACACCCATCCATCCGTTATCTTATAGAATATCTATATTACATGTCACGCGAGTGTGACGCAGAAGGTTATCAACAGTTGGAAAGTTTTATGAATAATGAAAAAATCACAACCACAAATATTGTTAAAACCACACTATTTACAAAAGTATATATCAGACATGAATGCTGACGAGATGGTAGACTATTTAATTGTGAGTCGGTAAAACTGCTAACTACCTACTACCTACACACATCCTGAAGAAAGAAAAGGAGAAGTTATATACCACAAATATGCAGATATTCGTAAAAACTATACGTCAACCAAAACCAACGTAAAACCAACAAGTGAAAAACTAGGAATATGTTTTGGGCTGAATGGATGATAAATGGATGACTGGTTTACCTATCCCGCAAGGGATGCGGCGTGAGAGGACGGAAATATAGATAGACACACCAAATCCATTCATAGAATGAACGGAATCAGATTTGCGCATAGATGATTAAATATATGGACGTTTTTACTCAACAAAATTTCATTTGAAATATTTGAAGGTCTTGGTCATTACTGTAGCGAAAAAAATCGCCTTAATAACCAAGTAAAACGAAAAGCAGAAACAAATACAAAGTATGTGTAACAATAACACAATACACACATGATACACAGATACAGCTGAATTGAGCATATTCAATATTCATGTACATATTGTGGTGCACTGAGCTCGTGCCGTTCTGTTCCGCTATAGTGGAGCTAGAAGGTCGTTGAAATGAAACATACAGGGTGTCCTATGCCCAAAAACCATGGAATTATCCATGTTATTAAACAGCTTAATGAAGCAGAATGATAGCTGAAATCAAAGTCTAAAGTTCTAATACAATTCCACTTTTTTTTCAAAACCGTACAGGTAACTCCAAAATATTTAGTTTACCTACATCTTCAAAAGAAATAAAATTAGCTGCTACACGATTATAATTAGAAATTGCTAAAAAAAACAGTCACAAAAATCATTTTCGTTGACCAGATAACTATGCTTTTTAGTTTTTTTTTTCGCACACAATTTTGTTTGGTTCATGACGTGGGGAACACCTGCTATACAAGACAATGCCTACCTACAAAATTAATTTTAATGCGAAATGATTGTTGCAAAGTACTCACAAGAGTCACAACAACACATTAGAAAAACTCATTTTGATCGTGTTGCATTGCATTTGAGCAAATTAGATCGTTAGGTAATCCGTATTATGGTTACTTGGTGTTACGTCATGATGGTGAGCGCCAGAGGTGGGCAACGTTAATCAATAAGTTAACTTCGTTAATCGATAATCCGTTAACTAAAAAGTTAACTTCGTTAATCGTTAAAGCGTTACATTTTGAAAAATGTAATGGAAGTTAACGTTAATCCGTTAAAGCGTTAATGTAAAAAATCGCTCTTAAATGGCATGGAATAGATCTACATAAGTACAACGTACAACCACTATCATATTTACACTATTGCGATGTATCCAAACCAAACAATGTGAAATTTCTTTTCCAACTCCCAACCCACATACGATACCACACATATCCCTATACAACCCTTGGATTATCTAATGCCAGCGCCGCCAGGGGATGATGTCTATGCAAACAATCAAATATTAACGGACTTAATTAACGGGAGTAAAATGTAACGGAACATAAATAATCCGTTAACAATTTTTGGAGGTGAGAAAAGCGCTAAATCGTTAACTAAAATGTTAACTTCGTTAATTAACGATTAACGGATTAACGGTTTTCTGCTCAGCTGTGGTGAACGCTAGTAGATGCAACATTAAAGTAATAACATCACCGCGAAACAACTATTGCAAATGCATACAGGCGCGACGCCTCAATAATAACTAACATTAAATATAATAATATGTAGGTAATATCAAATATGTCATATAAATCACAATAAAATGTCCCCTTTTACCAAAGAACTGTTTTTAATTGTTTCAAGCGATATTTTTTTTTTTCATTTTGAGACCCGCAGAACAAGAAAAAGAATGGAGGGTGGCCACAATTAAAGCGGAGAGGTCCGACACGTCGTGGGCTGGATACAGTCAGCAAAAAGACAAAAGAAGGAAGCATTTATCTAGGAGTGGACGGAAATGGGCTGAGTTTCCGTCTTTCGGAAAAAAGATCAGAGGTGTTTTCAAAAATTTTTTTGAGAAATCTATACAAGAAATAAAAAAAAACTTTTACGGTTATTCCCTAGATAAATGTTCAATGCATCTATCCTATTTTGTTCCAAAGCATATTTAGTAACGGTTGTCGAGATATTTAAGGTCTCCCGTTTTTAGAAATTTTTGAAATGTCGGTATGCATACTCTTAATTTGTAATTGTAAAAAGACAACCACTGATAAGAACATGGTCGTGTTGCGTAAATGTGAGAGATAAATACGTGATTGGTATAATCTAAGGTGATTGGATATATTTTTTCTTCGAAATCTATGTTGTTTGGCTCATGTCCAACAAAAACAATCATCTCTTTTCGCTAATAGAAATACGATGACACCAAATACTTATAATTTTGACGTAATTCCTGTTTTTTTAAAGATATGATATACCTATGTGTATTTATACATTGGCTATATAATCATTATAATTCATATCCACTTGCAGCTGTGGGCAATAAGCATGTTATACGGATATAATAAAATAATCCAGTAATGCCTAGTTTAAATTAGAACTAGATAGGTAATAATTTAAACTGGAAAAATAAAAACAAATTCGACAGATATTGTACTTACAATCTACAAGCAATGTACAAAACATGGTCCAGTCATTCATTCATTAGATTACATTACTCCTTATTAGGTATATCAGAAGGCAACAATCGTAACTACGGAACATAGAGATCTAAACACCAAATACTATATGTATGTAATCTATGTATGTAGTTTCTTCTACTCATCCAACCTTACCAACCTACCTAAGATAAGGATTTTTTCATCACAGAGAATGCACTAAATTTTAGGTTTTTAAGATATAATTCACCGTCAGCCTACAAGCCGAATATGAATGATATCTCTACCGTTTTTCTTTATAATACCGGTATTGTGAGTAATATCCCTAATAAATTATAATTTTTTTGTTACACCACCTAACTAGAGTACCTACCAGGTGGAAGGTACCTAAGAACACGATTCCCATCGAGTTACCTGGTGTCTAATCTGAAGTAATTCCATAAGAAATGTTAGCCCCGGTTTCCCTTCTGCAGAAATCCACCCTTCGCCACTGGCTTCCCCTTCGCCACTTATGAAATCGGTAGGGTACCTATATAAACTTTTTTGTTTTTCTCTTTTCTTTTTTATTCCACCCATATAAACTTGAATGTTGGCAAAAGGTGGGTTATTTTCATTTGTACAAATATACAGTCGAATATACATTCACCCAGGTACAAATTCGTGGCGCCTACAAGCGGAAGTTTAGAAAAAATGACAATTGACGGGATATGATTGTTGTCCAATATGTGGATTATTGTAAATTGAAAACTGTGGCGACAGTTTGTAGCATTGTCTTATTTAATGTTTCTTCAACCACCCACATTTTTTCATGTTGATACCTACACCTACTATAAGACCTCAATTTAAAGAAATATGATGTATCTGTAGCGGACGAGCAGCTGCCTATATTAAAAATAATGTATTTTATAAGGAAAATTGAATTATTTTGTAGCTACGAAGTTATTTGGTTGACCTTGAAATAATTCAGATGCTCACGCTGCGGCTGTATATCTTTTCGGAGTCAATATTTATAGGTATCGGGGAGATTATACATACATACCTATCTAGGTATGTATAGATGAATAAGAAAATGCTTACAGCCAGATAACTCCGTAGCGAATCATGATATTGTAATGAATCTTTAAGAATATTGTTCATAAATGTGCTAGGTATAAATTGCAAATCACAGGATCTGAGAATGTCCGTTGGTTTGGGATTTCTCTGAGGGCGTACCTGAGTGGTTGGAAGAAATCAGTCTGGTTGACCTACCATTCGATAGCCCTGAGAATTCGAGGCTAAATATATATCCACAGTCCGAAAAACCACGTTAGGGGATAATAAAATGTTTTTTTTTAATTAAAATGCATCCTTAGATGAGCGAAACAATTGTATATTAACGTTAAAATATCTAATTACAATCACATTTTGACACTGTGAAAATCGTAAACGTCAAATATCAACAAAAGAATACTTATTGAATTTCATGAAAACGAAGAAATGACTTCACACACATTTTCATAGTGTTGTATTGAAACAAATGCTTTACAACCGATCTAGTCACTATGACGAAATATATTTGATTAAGTACTTCAATAATCAAAGAATACTATAATCCCGCCATTTTTTAATGTTCACGTTCGGAGCAGTGCAAAAGCATGCTTGTGTATTTTAGTATATAATAAAGAGCCATTTCTATGGCCAGACAGTCTCGCACAAAGAGTATATAATATATATCCTACGGATGTCTCGCATTGAGCCTCACTGAGTCTCAGGATTCGTCTGAATACGATCACCAAAACGCTGTTTCACTTTCGTCCACTCTCCATCGCATCACCATCGCAACATCAACCTCTGCCCTTCTCAGGGCAAGTCAAGGCCGACCATCGTCGAGGAAAGCAGTCCAGAAATTACTTAAAAACGGTGTAGGTTTGCTACAGTATCTACCTATTCCTATTTGGTACATGGATGTTTCTAGCCAGCTAGGCCTACGATAGATCCTTAACTGCTAGAACAATGCAAAATATATTTCTTTGACCACTGTCTTTCTTCTTTATACAAAACTGTAGTTATTTAATGACGTGTTAAGTAACCAGCAAAAGTTCCATTGAAAGTCATAGGGCCTATCCACCTGTTCAGTGTACGTACTACGTAAATTGTACATGTTATATATTGGGATTCCTAATGGCCTGAACGTGACAAGTATAATATATTATGAAAGGTTGAGAAAAATAACACAAATGTACCTGTATATCTATGCAACATTATAGAAGAAAGATCATATCATTGATGCCCATGCATAGGTAGTAGGTATATGGGTAAGTAGTTAAGTACTAATGCGGGTAGGTAGGTACCAGTGGAGAAGAAGGGTGGATTTCTGGAGAAGGGAAGCCGGGGCTAACATTTCTTATGGGATTACGTCAGATTAGACACTATTATACCTATATTTTTTTCCAAAAGGTGACTCGATGGGAATCGTGTTCTTAGGTAGCTTCGCGCCTGGTAGTACTAAGGGCAGTTAGGTACATTTTTAATTCTCTCAGTAGGCAGGTACTTACGCACATGAAACTAAACCCAATTAAATTATTGATGTACCGCTGTGATATATTATGAATTATGAACGTTTGCAATGATATTGATGCTGGAAGTGAAGGATGTCAGTATGCAATATTATCCTAACACATATCTACCTGACATTCTGCACGTGGAACTACATGAGTGCACGGAGTAATTAGGACAGTAAATTGAATTCAACGGTAAATAAAGTTGCTACAACAGAATTATGAAATATTTTTAAAGCTCGCAACCCCACTATGACGTCACCGTCATTTCCCGCGGCATTAAGGGTCAAAATCATTGAACAATCGCATGATGAAATGGTGAAAATAGCGTTTTTTCAATTTATTGGGGTTAATTTCGCTTCAATCAAAAAACTTTTATTATCATTTCCTAGATTTTAATGCATATTTACAAACAAAAGAAAATCTCTGCTACTTTCGGGAAAAGAGTTGCTATCTTTCGAAAAAAATACTTTTTTTTTCAGATAGGTAATTCGTGTTTTTCACTTTTTTTGAGATATCTATACAAGATATAAAAAATTCTTTACGGTCATTCCCTAGATAAAGGTTCAACGTAAGTATAAACCTATTCTTTTTTTTCCAAAGCATATTTTGTAAGGTTGTCGAGATCTAAAGTCTTTTCTTCTTCTTCGTCTTCGAAATTTTTGTAATGTCAATATGCCTCCTTATAAGGGTTATACAATTATGCATAGAACGATGTTTATTTTTACTACTAAACATAGAGACGATTACTCAAACATAAATCCATAAATGTAAAAGCAAACTCACTAATTAGTAAATGAAATTTGATATTCTCACGTTCGTATTATGTACTCGTACCTAAGTATAGGTAACTAGTAATTAATAGATGAGCACTGCTAGCATAATGGATGCGGTTCAAAGGTATTGGGGCGGGCGAAAGATGCGGTGATTCCAAACATAATGTCACCACCTGCTCTGAGTATTCTATCTTCTGTTCCTTTTGTCCCCTCATTCAGAGAAGAGAAAACAAAATGAACAGTGCTGATAAATACGACAAGCTTATCAATACTTCCTCTTTGCATGGTCTGCAACACTACACAAATTTACCTAAAATGAATATTATTCCTTCGTACTTATTATACTTTCACATTGACAGCGTTAGAGTATTATTTCCCAGAAACGTAAAATGAACATTGCAATAAAGCCCCTTATTGCATACCCCAAATTCTTGCGAACAAAAAAAAACGCTTCACTTGCCATCGGATCTATGTAGTATGTACATACCTATAATTGAGCGGATAAAATAGCGATTCCTCGAAAACTTCTAATGAAACTGAAACGTTTAGTGGAGAAATTAATTTGTCACATACGTCTACTGAGTATTCTACATCATTACAAGTTTACTAGAATACAGAATGTATACATAATACCTACGTCCTACATATATTAAGCCACAAACAGCGAACGATTTGCTAGAAAGGTCTAAATAAAAAATTAAATCTGTTACCCAACCACCATGATTTAGGTTAAAATACAGACACAACCTGAAAATAAACACGTGGTCCACTTCATTTTCTAAATAGCTATCCTTACTCTTATATATCTAAATAATATACTAAATAATTAAATGAGTTTTACATAAAACAACTGTTAAATGAATGCAGTCATGGATGGGTGGATACCTACACCTACCTAGAACTATGGGCTATATGTGATGTTTACCTGAGGGAAATTAACCCGACATGGTGTGGAGGATCATCATCATCACAAAACAGGTTTTTAAAAGGGATAAGGTGAACTCCGGGCAGCGGCAATGTGATGCAACGGAAGCTGAAGAGAGACAGATTATCTCTACTATTATTACGTTCACGATCTCCAGTAGAAGGCGATGTTAATATTATGTATAAGTGTCCATACCTATACCCCATTAATACTACTTTGTTACCTACACCTACCTACCTATCCAAGTAATAACCTAAATGATAATGTAATGGGTTATAGTAGCGAGGAAAAGAAACGTTCATAATTTAATAGCACCGATAATGTCTTGAATCAAAACCCCATTATGATTTTATTAAGACTCGCGACCCAACTATGACGTCACGGTCATTTCTCACGGCATTAAGGCTCAAAATCGCGTGAGCAATCTCGCGATAAAATGGTAAAGATAGCGTTTATTTCATTTTTTTGGGCTTAATTTTGCTTCGATCAAAAAACTTTTACGGTTATTCTCTAGATCTTAATGCATATTATCAATACAAAAACAATAACTCCGCAACTTCGGGAAACGAGTTTCCGTCTTTCGAAAAAAAGATCATATATGTTTTTCACATATTATTTATGAAATCTACTTTTACGGTCATTTCCTAGATAAAGGTTCAACGTATCTACTCTATTTTTCCAAAGCATAGGTATTTAGTAACGGTTGTCGAGATCTAAAGTTTTTAGAATTTTTTGAAATGTCAATATGCGTATATGCTGTAAACATTTATACCTAAATGCCAATCGATACATAACGTACATACCTACGTAGTATTATAGGCCAGTAGATCTAAGATTCGTTAGTATGGAGACCCAACATTAAATCAGGTAGTCGTGAATTTTTGGTATGTTATGTAGGACAATAAATTAGTTAAGAATCCAAATTTGCACAATTTTCCTCCCACCGCCCCCTAAACTATCTTGAAAAAGCCTTTAAAAATCGCCACTTTTTATATATTATGCACTATAACTTTTTTCTCTTTCCGCTATTTTGAGCATAATATAAACTTTGATATACGCGTTTTGAAGTAAATTAAATACTCTATAAGATGTTATAAGAATTTTTGGGCTGAAGTCAACCATGACGGAGTTATCGTGATGGTTCTTGGCTAAAAACTCTAAATTGAAAAAATACTGAATTTTGTCCAATTTTAGAAGCTTTAAAGCTCCGTTGGTATTTACTCTAGAGCAAAATGTCATAAACAGAGTTGTAGGAAATTTTATAATGTACAAATTAGAAAATAACTCATTTTGACCTAAAACGCGAAATAACTAAGTTATAGTGCATAATATATAAAAAGTGGCGATTTTTTAAGGTTTTTTCAAGGTGGCGAAGGGGGCGGAGGGAGAAAAATTGTGCAAATTTGGATTCTTAACTACCTCATTATCCTACATAACATACCAAAAATTCACGACTACCTGATTTAATGTTGGCAAAATTGCTTCATCTACTGGCCTATTATGCGAGTCTCAAAACTGAATCAACAAAACAACGCTTAGAAAAAAATATTGATACATATTTATAATCGAATTGTGATTGATGTAATATTCTTTACCCAAATGCTGAACTGAAAGATAACGCTGTATAATAAAATTAAAGAAGTACAGGTAAACCATACGATATTAAATATTGTTAATGAATTAGTTGAAAGTACCTACATGTATGCTACCAATAATGCAACGTACTTCATGCAACCGTGTTATTTTGATACTTATTTGATATTTGATGTTATTATACATATGCCTACCTATTTCTATGTATTATTTTTTTACTTAATGGTGAAAATTATATTGTTTGTAATAATATGTTAAAGGCCATCGGCCGTTTATGAATTAATAAATAATAAATAAATAAATAATCGAGAGCGCCTACATTATGTGTAGGTATCTTCATAGCTTTGCGTCTCAGCTATAAGAGTGTCAGTGCGGAACAAAACAGACATAAAGTTAAATAAAAACTGACTTCGGTTAAGTCAATGACATTTAACGATTTGTTTCATTGTTGATTGTGTTTCTATTTTATTTCATACAAGGTTTGTCCTGTCCTATACAGACCAGTAACATCACACCAGTGACATCACAGAATAATGGGTCTTAAAAAACACTATTAGTTCCTAGAAGAAACACCTGTCTCAAATAATAAATTATTACGTACCAACTATACCAACATTATGGAATAAAGTTCACAATATTGGGCATGGGCTACATAATACGAGTAAGTAGGTACCAGGTACGTGTCTACATACATTAAAGCCTTAGAACATATAAGTTTAAAACTTTAGAACACATACTAAGTCTGAAGCCTTAATTGTTAAGTGAACTTTTCCTCAGACTCCTGGGAGTATCACAACGGGCAACCAGTATTTATTATAGACAAGCATTCAGAACTACAACATTAGTTTATATTCGATATAAATTTATTATGTAGTTAGTGCAGTGCCATCAGAGTCATATTAATACTTTTCCTCTCGATGTTGCAAAACCGATGCTTTTCATTTCTCTTATCTATGAAAACCCACATGAGTCGATATAATAACGCGTGAAGTAACGACACACAAAGGTAAATACTAAATACCAACCGATGATCAAAATAAATTATTGGAAATAGCCAGAGGTATGCAAATAATAATATTACTTTTAAATTACGTAGATAAGAAATATGTGCAGTTTATTAGAAGTATGTCAACCATGCCATAGTGTAAATGTGTGCAGTGCATATTTAACTTAATAACTTCCAATACTACCTATCTCAGTAATACCTCAGTAACAACTATCAAGTAACAACACAATGAGATTAAATGGAATGAAACCTCTTAAAAATCAAACAACAGGAATAATCAACCATTATACTTGTATATTTATGTAATCAATATAAAAACTGTGTATTAAAGAAAAGTATTGTGTATTGAAGAAAATTAAAGCCTGCAAATTAAATTATGAAAAAGGAAAATCAACGCCGAAAAAGAAGCTACTAGTCTGTTATAGAAACGGAAAATAAAGAAAATCTTTTAAGTAATTCAAACAATATTTTGGCCTATACCAAAATTATTTCTAGGTATTGCAAATGGATCTGACTTGCAAAGCGCCGTTGCTCAACAGAAGCGAGTCATTTACATTTTCATAATGCTGTGCACCGTTTCATTATGACTATTACTGAGAATATTTATTTTATTAAATACTCAATGTTCGCTGCACCCGACCTTATGTCACCGTCGAATAAAAAATGCAATAAATCCTGTATCGCATGTTGATAAAAAGGCAATTTTAGATATAATCTGTACGTATAAGTATAGCTATAAACAAGATAAACGGAGCATGGATCATAAACGATTAAATAAAATTAAATTCATAACGTAGTCGCAACACGAAAACGGA
This sequence comes from Ceraclea dissimilis, assembly GCA_963576895.1. NCBI lineage: Eukaryota > Metazoa > Arthropoda > Insecta > Trichoptera > Leptoceridae > Ceraclea > Ceraclea dissimilis. The sequence continues at coordinate 8,308,429 of OY756360.1, forward strand.
AACAATCAGAAGAAAAAAAACGTTTACAAAATGTGCAAAAAAAATACTTGCTAACAATTCGGCAATTTCATCGACCTGTAAACTCTTCATTCGACAATAGGATAGTCTAGGTATGATGATTTAATATGTATTAATAAATTAAAATAAACACACCCACTGCCCAAATAAAGATAAATTAAATTAAATCGGATTACCTCTGCACCAGATATTAAAAAAAAATACATATTTGACTACTTAGTGGATGCTTATTTTCCAGTGCATATTTATCGGTAGAAGAACGTCAAAAGATAAACATACCTACCTATGCAGATAAATAAATTATCTACATTTTAACATCTTATAAAGTACGTAAAAAGCAATTCACGGAAGTTATTATCAATGTTTAATCTCGTGTCAAGAGATAACACCGATAAAAATATGAGTCATCATATTGTGTATACACATAAGTAAGAACATAGAACGTCACTTTACTTGAGTCTTGCTACTTGCTCCTACCACATACATTGAAGGAAAACCCCGCGGGCTTAAGGCCCTCCACATCCCCAGGTGGCTTAGGCGCATTAATAGCGACCTCTTTACCCGCACTTCTGAGCAAATCTTATTAAGAGGTGAGCCCAGGCTTAGGCCCACTACAAAAGCTACTTATTCTGTGGCCCACCTGCGCAGCTGAGTAGAGTAATTGACACTAGGTAATACAACAGTCATAAAATCAAGCGCCTGGTAATTATGTACCTATTCATGTATATAGGGACAATTATAAATAAGTACTAATAGAAAACAATACAATTAAACATCGTATACTAGCTTTGAAATGCAAGCAATAGATAGATATTGAAAGTATGATATACGAGTATTAAACGTATAAGGAGTATTACAGATTACTGAGATTACAGCATGCATACAATATTTTATACCTACCGAGTACCAACACTTATGAGCCTAACTACGTTAGGTTGGTACGCAGACCCACACGTCCATACTAAAAATAAATAAATAGATATTGTAGCTCATCAACATGACATAAAAGTTTTAATTAGTTATATTACGAGTATTTCGTAATGGATATAATAAACATTGCTATTTAAGTATTTGCATATGATTACTACGTACATGAGGCTAAAAGTATTAAAATGCAACAGAATAATATTTATATCGTATTTATTTCTTCTTGGGTGGTCAAAGCATGGGGATTGACACCCAGAATTACAATCTACGACCTAACAATCCTCATGACATCTTCTTTCCATACAACAGAAAACACAAAAAAGCGATAAGGTGGAAAGGTTTAACCCTTGTTTAAATGAATATATTTATTCACTCATTTTTATGACAAATAATACATTAGAACAGTTATGACATCCATTCTGTTAATATGTGGGTCGAGAAAACTATTAAGTGCCAGCTACCAGTATTAATTTAATATAGAAAAAAGGTAAAAGAAAAACGTCAAATCATTAGGTAAATGAAAAACATCCGCTTTCCCTCAGCCTAGCAGCGTGACAGCACGAGAAGTGTTTTCTACAAGCTCCATATAAAAACACCGTCATCTCTGCTTGCTTGTTTCTTGGTGAGATGTTCAAACTGTGGGGATTATAACTATAGATAGGTATGCATGTACAATGTACAAGGCACGCAATATTTCTTTATACCTACTGATAACTATTTACATACAACATAAAAAATAAGTGACCTAATATTTGTTTACAATAATTATGGGTAATAGTCACTAGGGCGAGCATATCGCTACATACAGCGATCTCCTCCAGCTAACCCAAATAGTAATAGTGTTTTTTAATGGGAAAAGAATGAATCCCATATACCATTTATGTATATATTTATATATGTTTGTTTATATGTATTCAATTATTGTTAAGTTACCCTTTCGGTACTAAGTTTATACATAATTAGTTTTGTCTCATCGTGGTTTCTGTTATGGGTTGGCTGGCAAAAAAATTGCCATTTAACAATAAGCCCGCCCTTTGTATGTTTCTGTATACAATAAAGATTATTTTATTTATTTTGTTTTAAGTGGGATTCCTTCAATGTTGGTAAAATAAACATGTAGGTAAAATCAGTAAAATAGCAAATGAAAAAAATAATGATGAAAACATTATTCTTTCAAAATACATTCCAAACTAAATGCCCATGTATTGTGAAAACAAGGAAAAAACCTTTATGTCAATGAAAATCGTAGATATCAAATGAGGTAGGTACAAAAAAATAAGCACCATGGGTACTGAAAAATGAATTGTTAAAATATGTTAGGTTGTGCAATGTGCATTAGGTAAATCTGGGTATCAACATCGGTATACAAATAGTACATAATATAATATATGGTATTTATGATGCGCATACCGACTCTCGTATATTATACTAGAAAACAATGTAAAATAATACCGCAATAATTATTACTATATAAAATAATATCGCGTAGGAAACAAGGGGGAAGTGAGGAATTTAAAACATTCACCAGAGTTTCATTATAAGGCAGTTACCTACATCGTCATAAAGCATATAATATAGAAGAATGTATATGGAGTACCGACATAATTGGGTAATTAAAATCCTGAAATGTCTACGACGGGGGCACAGCTGAATGTTTTGGAAACCGCACCAAGAAATATTTCAGATGCGTAAATAATATACAAAATTACCTACTCCCCACTCCACAGCCTGCCTACTCTACATACTACTATACTAACTTGGAGAAATACACGCCACACCATCTGATCAATTCAAATAATCACTAGAGACCGGATTATATGCAACTTAAAATGCTCGAAATATGCAACAAAATCACCAAAATATGCAACATACATTTAAATAAATATAAGAGATAAACGTTATTACAAGATTTTATGTTTATGTTTGCTATCGTTTGGAAGACCGCGAAAAACAGTTCTACAATGTAAAGTAAACATCTTGTTTTTTTTTAATACGACTAGGAGATTATTTTTTTTATTAAATTACTTTATTTACCTACTACATTTTCAAGTAAACACAAACATTGTTGTTTTTGTAACGTTTAAATTTTACAAAATACAGTTAAAATTTAAGAAAATATAAGTACTCAAATATGCATGATCACTACATTTTAGTCGAAATACGAAAAATCCTGAATAAATTGCCAAAATATGCAAACGTAAATAAAAAAAGTAATCCAGTCTCTAATAATCACCATCAAAGTATACCAGCCATGACTGACCCAAGAAAAGCACAGTATTAAAATATTATGTTTCTAATACATATAATGTAGATTAATAAAGAAAAATTGCAACAACGTCAGCTAAGACAGATACTAAAAATACGGTGGTTCCACAAGGTGTCTAATGCAGAAGTCCTCAGAAGAGCCAATTGCTGTAGTGTTGGGATATTGGTATCGCGTAGTATCATGCGCTGGTCAGGCCATGTCTTCCGTATGCACGATAAGAGACTCCCCAAAAACATACTATTCGGGGAACTCGTGCATGGAAGAAGAAACCAGGGTGGTCAGCGCAAGCGATACAAAGACGTCCTTCATACCATCCTGAAGGACAGTAATATCCATCACACCTGGGAACAAGATGCTGCGGACCGGGCCAAGTGGAGACACGCTATCCACACATATCAACCGAAGGACAGAGGACACCCTGGCCCACCCGGAGGAGAACATCCATGCCCTAAATGCAGTAAAATATGTATGTCTCGGATCGGCCTATTTAGCCACCTGAGTTGGCATAGTAGAATGGAGTTACGACGCGATCCACCATGAACCCCCAGCGCTTCACAATACTCGGCTTATCGAGTTGTTGGCATATAATGTAGATGTACTGAGGAAGCGCTGCTGTATGAAGCTGACCTGGAGCGATCACGTTCAAAGTGGTGGGACACGTTTAGGGTAAAAGAAATCTGAGAACCTGTATGACTGCATGCATGAAGGTGACGGAGGAATTGTGTATAAGGATAGGGCAGTGCGGCGTTCAGTCCTCTCAGCCTACCCCGCATCGGACGCGTCATGAGGGTATAGAGATCTAGATAGGGAGTAGAAAAGTTTTGTAGAGCGCCGATTTTTCCGTAGGCTTTGTTTCCGTAGGCCGTAGGTTTTTGTTGGTAAGATTTGAAGTAATAAATAACACGCATAGCACGCATTTCAAAAATTTCTTTAAACGGAGGTCCTTAGATCTCGACAACCTTTACTAAATATGCTTTGGAAAAAATATAGAGTAGATACATTGAACCTTTATCTAGATCTAGGGAATGACCGCAAAAGATTTCTTATATACTGTATAGATTTCTCAAAGAAAAATGTGGAAAACACCTCTGATCATTTTTCCCAAAGATAGGTAACAACTCGTTTCCCAAAGTCGCGGAGAAAACTTTTTTGTATCGGTAATAATATGCATTAAAATCTAGGGAGTGACCGTAAAAGTTTTTTGATTGAAGCGATATTAACTCCAAAAAAATGAAAAAAGCTATTTTTACCATTATATCGTGCGATTTTGAACCCTAATGACGCGGGAAATGACTTTTGTAAATGAAAATTGCGTCGCGAGCTTTAATGGTATTGAACTTGTGAACTGCCGCAGATTATTCCAAACCTATTGTTTTTTCATTCTTCTTGACTACAATACGCTATGGACAGCAACTCAGCAAGATAGATAAAATCACACATTATTAAACGTACGGAAACGAATTAGATAAAAGTATTGTTACCTATGACAAATTATATTATGACCTAACATTTGGCAGTGTAATTAGTAATTACTATAATTCTTTCTTATGGGCAAGTAAACTACAACGTATGTGTTTGTATATACTCGAGTGCAATTAGTTTTACTATATTAATATACTAGCTGTATTACCCGTGCTTCGCAACGGCAAAATTTGTGTATGGATGGTGAAGTAGGTCGGCAGTGGAACCCAAAATCAGTGGTACCATCATGTTTAGTTAAAGTACTGCAGAGCCAATAGAAACTCACAACAGTTTTGGGGGGTCTGCATAATCTTTTTTTTCAATTTGACCCCTCCCCCCAGCCCCCTAACTCCCTCCCCTTATTCCTGCGGATGTCGGGAGGGTGACTATTCATCTTATTGAGGCAGAAAACTATGGATTCGACACTAATATCACTTTTTTCATTCCGACCCCCCCTAACTCCCTCCCCTTATTCCTGCGGATGTCGGGAGGGTGACTATTCATCTTATTGAGGTGGAAAACTATGAATTCGACACCAATATCACTTTTTCATTCCGCCCCCCCCCCCCCCCTCTTCCCCCTAACTCCCTCCCCTTATTCCTGCGGATGTCGGGAGGGTGACTATTCATCTTATTGAGGTGGAAAACTATGGATTCGACACCAATATCACTTTTTTCTTTCCGACCCCCCCTAGCCCCCCTAACTCCCTCCCCTTATTCCTGCGGATGTCGGGAGGGTGACTATTCATCTTATTGAGGTGAAAAACTATGGATTCGACACTAATATCACTTTTTTCATTCAGACCCCCCCCTTATTCCTCCGGATGTCGGGAGGGTTACTATTCATCTTATTGAGGCGGAAAACTATGGATTCGACACTAATATCACTTTTTTCATTCCGACCCCCCCTAGCCCCCCCTAACTCCCTCCCCTTATTCCTGCGGATGTCGGGAGGGTGGCCATTCATCTTATTGAGGTGGAAAACTATGGATTCGACACTAATATCACTTTTTTCATCCCGACCCCCCCAGCCCCCCAATCCCCCCCCCCTCCTTATTCCTCCGGATGTCGGTAGGGTTACCATTCATCTTTTCGACACTAAAAGTTATATATATTAAAAAAAAAAAGTTTTTTTTCTGCCCCCCCCCCCCCCCCTTTGTGCCCCCCTCCTTGTATCCCCTACCCCCATTAGAACACTCCTTGGGGCAAGCACAACAATTTCCCAAAGTTTCATCTCAATCGGATGAACGGTTTAGAGTCTATAAAGGATACATGGTGAAAATGTTAGAAACATTGGGACGAACTAAAATATTTACAGCAGGTACCTACCTACTTACAATATATTTATTTTTTGTGGTATGGCAATTTTTTGTGGTGTAGCAACTTTGCATAAGATTTTAATAATTGTAGAACATCGATTAACAAATATTCGGAAGCAATCATGGATGTATAATACTTCTAGTAAACTGGATTCATCTCTTGGCCGACTATTGCGGTTCTAGGGGAAATTGCCAGTTAGGCAAAAGAAGCAAAATGGAGGATTTTCCATACTAAACGGGCTATAGGAAACTGCGGTTTTCACATGGATTTTTGGTTTTCACTGTTTATATTTTAACTGAAAATGAATTATAGACATCATATTGACATAATTATAGCACCAAGGGATGTAAATACTCCGTTAATCAGGATTTATAAGCAATTTCTTTAACAAAGGAAACGGCACACGATGGAAGTCAATTAAATTACATTTATTTTATTGTCATTAATTACAACATAAATTAAACATTGCACGAAAATTCATAAATACGTACACATTATAGCTTTAAATGACAAAAAATATGAAAAAATAAATTCCTACATAATAAATTATATATTTAAAACGTCTTCACATCCGTGATATTCAATATCATAATTAGTGATAGGAAACTACTGAAAACACATTTTTTCTCATTTTTTTTTCTTACGCGATGCATAAGGTTTAATTCTTAAAGGAAAATCTGAAAAAAAGAATAAGAAAAATAAATAAAAGTAATTTAATTTACTTCCACCGTGTGCCGTTTCCTGTGTTATAAAATTGCTCATAAATTCTAATTAACGGAGTATTTACATCCCTTGGTCCTATAATTATGTCAATATGATGTCTATAATTCATTTTCAGTTAAAATAAAAATAGTGAAAACCAAAAATCCATGTGAAAACCGCAGTTTCCTATAGCCCGTTTAGTATGGAAAATCCTCCATTTTGCTTCTTTTGCCTAACTGGCCATTTCCCCTAGAACCGAACAGAATGTATAGACAAACGCCTATGTTTTCCATCCAGTTTACTAGTATTATAAATCCATGGAAGCAATATAATCTATGTCAGATAGAGAAAAAATACTGCACCCATCTAGAGAATATGACATCTGTGCAACAGAGAAAATATATGAAATATTGGTATGACAAAAAGACAATATGAATATTTTGCTCTTGTCGTAAATTTTAATTTGGCAAATGGCAAAATTTCATTTACAAAACGTAAATAAAAGCCTATTTTACCTTTTACATTGCAAATAATGATAATACCAGCTCTCATTACTTTAAAAACAACTTATCATTTTAAAAAGTGACATTTGGACTAACACAACTAATGGTGGAGATTTTCTTGAAAAACCTTGAATTTTGATGTTTTGTCTAAAGAAATATCTCATTCAAGACTACAAATTATTAAACTTTTTATATCCTAAGTGTATTTTGAGAATGTTTACTAAATGCACTCAATAAATGAATGCACAAAACCATTTCATATAAAAGATTACCCCGGAATGAATTAACTGGAAATTGTGGAAATTGGACACAAAGTACTATCTGTTTCAAATATGTTGTACGCTGGATTAGTAGTAATTCTATGGAAAAAAATTGTATCCATGGAAACCCATGAGAGAAATGATATTAAATAGGAAGTGGTGATATAAACAAACGAACTAAAATATTTATGTGGGACTAGCTGTATTACCCGTGCTTCGCAACGGCAAAATTTGTGTATGGATGGTGAAGTAGGTCGGCAGTGGAACCCAAAATCAGTGGTACCATCATGTTTAGTTAAAGTACTGCAGAGCCGCACTAAAACTCACAACAGTTTTGGGGGGTCTGCATAATTTTTTTTTTCAATTTGACCCCCCCCCCCCCAGCCCCCTAACTCCCTCCCCTTATTCCTGCGGATGTCGGGAGGGTGACTATTCATCTTATTGAGGCGGAAAACTATGGATTCGACACTAATATCACTTTTTTCATTCCGACCCCCCCTAGCCCCCCCTAACTCCCTCCCCTTATTCCTGCGGATGTCGGGAGGGTGACTATTCATCTTATTGAGTTGGAAAACTAAGGATTCGACACCAATATCACTTTTTCATTCCGCCCCCCCCCCCCCTTCCCCCTAACTCCCTCCCCTTATTCCTGCGGATGTCGGGAGGGTGACTATTCATATTATTGAAGTGGAAAACTATGGATTCGACACCAATATCACTTTTTTCATTCCGACCCCCCCTAGCCCCCCTAACTCCCTCCCCTTATTCCTGCGGATGTCAGGAGGGTGACTATTCATCTTATTGAGGTGGAAAACTATGGATTCGACACCAATATCACTTTTTTCATTCCGACCCCCCCTAGCCCCCCTAACTCCCTCCCCTTATTCCTGCGGATGTCGGGAGGGTGACTATTCATCTTATTGAGGTGAAAAACTATGGATTCGACACTAATATCACTTTTTTCATTCAGACCCCCCCCCCCCCCTCTAGCCCCCCCTTATTCCTGCGGATGTCGGGAGGGTTACTATTCATCTTATTGAGGCGGAAAACTATGGATTCGACACTAATATCACTTTTTTCATTCCGACCCCCCCTAGCCCCCCCTAACTCCCTCCCCTTATTCCTGCGGATGTCGGGAGGGTGACTATTCATCTTACTGAGGTGGAAAACTATGGATTCGACACTAATATCACTTTTTTCATCCCGACCCTCCCAGCCCCCCAATCCCCCCCCCCTCCTTATTCCTCCGGATGTCGGTAGAGTTACCATTCATCTTTTCGACACTAAAAGTTATATATATTTGAAAAAAAAAAGTTTCTTTTCTCGCCCCCCCCCCCCCCCCTTTGTGCCCCCCTCATTGTATCCCCTACCCCCATTAGAACACTCCTTGGGGCAAGCACAACAATTTCCCAAAGTTTCATCTCAATCGGATGAACGGTTTAGAGTCTATAAAGGATATGGTGAAAATGTTAGAAACATTGGGACGAACTAAAATATTTACAGCAGGTACCTACCTACTTACAATATATTTATTTTTTGTGGTATGGCAATTTTTTGTGGTGTAGCAACTTTGCATAAGATTTTAATAATTGTAGAACATCGATTAACAAATATTCGGAAGCAATATAATCTATGTCAGATAGAGAAAAAATACTGCACCCATCTAGAGAATATGACATCTGTGCAACAGAGAAAATATATGAAATATTGGTATGACAAAAAGACAATATGAATAATTTGCTCTTGTCGTAAATTTTAATTTGGCAAATGGCAAAATTTCATTTACAAAACGTAAATAAAAGCCTATTTTACCTTTTACATTGCAAATAATGATAATACCACCTCTCATTAGTTTAAAAACAACTTATCATTTTAAAAAGTGACATTTGGACTAACACAACTAATGGTGGAGATTTTCTTGAAAAACCTTGAATTTTGATGTTTTGTCTAAAGAAATATCTCATTCAAGACTACAAATTATTAAACTTTTTATATCCTATGTGTATTTTGAGAATGTTTACTAAATGCACTCAATAAATGAATGCACAAAACCATTTCATATAAAAGATTACCCCGGAATGAATTAACTGGAAATTGTGGAAATTGGACACAAAGTACTCTCTGTTTCAAATATGTTGTACGCTGGATTAGTAGTATTTCTATGGAAAAAAATTGTATCCATGGAAACCCATGAGAGAAATGATATTAAATGGGAAGTGGTGATATAAACAAACGAACTAAAATATTTATGTGGGATTATGTACATGTCATATCAATCAATACACCTATAATATAGTATACCTGAGTGTTTACTGTTTACCTATACAGACACATAGCGCATGTTCTTTAGTGAATGTGTATGATTCACCTTTATGTGTGTAGGAGTGACGTAAACGACTGCCCATCCAATAGCAGTGAAGTGGTCATACAAAAAAAAAGAGCGGGCTCTCAATCCAGATAAGCTAGAAGCTGACTCATTCGCGATACTCAACGCATATATACAACCGCACAATTTCACGCACACATATACACTCAATTGTATGCGTCTACAATCCGCGTAAATAAAACCACAATATGAAGAGCAATAAGCACAAGGGAATAAAGAAGTTAATTAAACTAAACGAGTGGTCATGATGGAGAAAATACCTGTTTAATCAAGTGTCGAAAGTAATAAAGAAGTCGAGTGCATCACAAAATACGCCTTCTACATAGGGTGCTGGGTGACCCACATCAAGTGCTGCCGTTTTTACAATTTTTAATACTAAGCTAGTATTTTCTAGTAGGTACTGTTTAGATTTTGTTAGTTTTTATTTATCTAATTTTAGCACTTTTGTATGTTTTCAAAATTTTTGACACTTTATCAACAAATTTTCCGCGGTCAAGGTCAACAAATAAAACCCTAATATCATTAGCATATTTTTAGAGTTCACAGAAAAAAAATCTACACCCCCCCCCCTATCAACATCTTTTACCGTCTCCTAGAGCCCCCCCCTTTCGACGAAAAAACTATTTGGTACTTGAGTATTTTTTTTAGAACTTGTTCGAGTATTTTTTCAGGGAAATTTTTTTCTATTCTTAAATGGTTAACACTGGTAGCCCATCTATGGAATTGACCACATCAAAGACACGAAGTAAGAATATTAAAATCATATTTCATGTTATTATTTGTTATACGCAGCAGGTCTGGTCTGTAAGTTTAATGTACATGGTACACGTATTGATCTAAGAAAATTTGAAAGACTTAATTCGAGTAATCTTGTCATAATTGATCATCATAATGTTAGCTACATCCTCAACAGCACGATGCGCGGTAGCAAGGCAACACTACTAAGAGTGCTAAGACAATCTCGATCTGTGAGTGATTGTATTTCCTTTACTTGTATATGTATGTAAAAGCACCAAGTACTTACATATATGCACGTTTGTATTTGTTTATGTGTGTATGTACTGTTAATAAATAAATACATAGTATAGCCTGGAGCAATAATAGCAAACCAACCGGCTCAAGATCGAGTTTACTCAACAACTTCACGAGACTAACGTAGAATAGTGTTACACTACCAATACAATTATAACGTAATATTATATTATTATAGGTATATATATACTAAGTTACATAGATGTAAAAACACTAGCAATAGTACCAACTGAAACACAATCAAAGCTAAGGAACCTATATAATCAATGCGGACCAACGTAAACAGATTGGCCTATTACGTTACGACCCAATGCGATGATTTCCTCAAATATGGCTAGATGGACGGGTTTTAACGGTCACAGATTTAATACCAGATCATCATCGAGACTGCCGACCATATAGTAACGAGGTGTCCGGACAAGAAGTTTGTAGGGGTTCTTGAGGAAATCCATAAGGTGACGCCAAGAGCGGTAGATTAATTGCAGAATATTGACGCGGAGTTATGACTCCTAGATAACTTGTACAATGTACAATGGTCGTGTGTACACGAAAGAAGAATATCATTGTTTTATTGTTTTCTATCGTCCGTAGGCCCATTCGGGCACCTAGACTCGTCAATTTTTACAATTATATCAAATCGATTTATAGAAAACTTTTGAGAAGGAACTAAGGAAGGTACATAGGTAGTCCACATAAAATATTAATATTATTGTTGAATGTCCTCTGCTGTTTTGGCTTTCTTTCGACAAATTCGTTTGGATGGAAAAAAGTAAAATACAGAATAAGAATGTACCTACTAAATACTGTGATTACTGGTCACCAAGCTGACCGGCCTATAATTTGGATAGCAAAGGGGGGCTCTGATCACGGGAGGCCTACGTCCAGTATATGGACTATGGCAAAGCAAATAAGCGAGTATGTTACTTATAATGTAATAGGTATATTACATAAAATATGCCTTGTTTTTTACCTGTGTCAGGTTGAAGTTCCGCTGACAGCCGTGATGACACGGATAAATCTGCAAGAAAGAGCAAAAACTCATTAGTCAAATATTTTACACAGATAAACCTTTCAATTGAGTTAGTCCGAGAGCCCGCTGCTTAATTTATGACGTATCTGTTTTTTGATCGAAATGTGGTATAAACGATAGCTTACCAATAGGGTATTACATCGCACTAGGGTTGCCTATCAAAATCCTGCCGCAACCCCCCCTGCCCCCCCCGAAAAGGTCCCTCTTCGCGGTTTTTCGCATTTTGTAGGAATATGGTAAGAGATAGGAGAAAGTAGTCAATCACAAAAATAATCCTTGCTAAATTCTCTACAAAAAATTTTATATCAATTTTTTCATAGGACTAGTAGTTTACCCGTAATGGCCGGTCAAAAAACAGGATATTTTTTGAAAAAATAAAAAAAAAAATTGATTTTTTTCTTTCACATTCTTCCACCCATTATTACTAACATTTTATGGAAAAAAAATTTTGGCCTGCGGCGCCATATCACTGGTTATTTTATGATAAACTAAATTTTAAGAATTTTCGTCACTGAGTTTTATTGTAATAACTCCGAAATTATTAGATGTATGAACATAAGTTATAGCTCGTTTTGTAGCTAAGACTATGGTAATTAATTCGTTCTCTGACTATTTTCCTGTAGCTCTTATCAATTTTCAACCAATTTAGTTTAAATACATTTTTTTTGTATTTCAAATGAATTTCGGTTTTGGACCGGCCATTGCGGGTAAACTGCTAGTTCTACGAAAAAATTGACTTAACATTTTTTGTAGAGAATTTAGCAAGGATTATTTTTGTCATTGACTACTTTCTTCTATCTCTTACCATATTCCTATAAAATGCGAAAAACCGCGAAGAGGGACCTTTTCGGGGGGGGCAGGGGGGGTTGCGGCAGGATTTTGATAGGCAACCCTAGTGCGATGTAATACCCTATTGGTAAGCTATCATTTATACCACATTTCGATCAAAAAACAGATACGTCATAAATTAAGCAGCGGGCTCTTGGACTAGTAGATCACGTATAGTAAATTACACACATAGGTTTGCATGTAAAAACCGACTAGATTATATCTATAGATAGAGTGGACTCATTCATACATACGTCGATGAATATAATAATATGTAGTATGTACCTTATCGATACCTATGTTAAAACACTAACCCAATCGGAGAAATGAAAATGTAATTACCTAATTGATTAAAAAGTAAAATCAAAGGAATGAAGTGGAAGTAAAAGGAGGGTGTAAATATGCTTTTATTTAATTCTGGGGTTACACTTGTATAATACCTACTCGTATGTTTTCTCACTCAATAACAGTAAAGTTTGTATTTGCATCACATTAAAATTGCCAGTGTAATAATACAATTTTGTCATAGAAAGACGTTAACTTTAGAAACTTTCACAATTCTAGAGTACATCTACACACATATATTATTACATACAGTGTTGTTACAGGGATGTGTGTGTAACGTTAATGATTCGGTACAATCATTTCTAGGGAACTAACGATGAATCACTGCAAGACAGTACAACATGTGAGTATATTATATTACTATGTATACCTACACTTACATAAGTAGGTACTGGGTAGTTCCATTTTGTAGAATCCAACACCACACAAGAAAATAAATATTAGTAAAGTGTATGCACAATTTAAAAATCATTAAAATTCTGACATAAAATATAATATGCTTTTTACCAAACTACTCTCAGTGGAGAAGTCTTGTGAACTTCTTGTTTTCCAGTGACGAACTTGAGAGGAATACAATGTAAGTACTAGGTAATTCAATTACAAATTTTCCAAAGAAATAAAATATAATAAACCAATGGAGTTTGATAAATTTTAATTAACTTTTGACAATTGACATAAAAATGTAATATTTGTAATCCTGATGATGTTATCAAACGGTTACAATGTACGAGTAGATAGTACTTGCACTGACTTATTACTCTAGCAAAGTTTCTGATTTACATAAGGGATCTCTAGCTTGCTATTATAGTTTAAATCTAAACAAATTTGTTTCAAACAGCTTAGAGACGTTAGTGAGTATAACATACCTAATACCGTGATTTTCTAGCGTCAGCTTAACAAACACATTGGGAACCAGTTCATAGTATTAAATAATATGCATATATACCTCGCTAGTAATAACTATAAATAAAAGAAACAGTCAATAAACCGGTCTTAGAAACGATCTATTATGGACAACATTAGGCATATCGGTTAGTAGTGGTACCTAGCCTACCTATTTAGTTAGCAGTGGCTTGGCTGAGACTCCTCCCGTACTACGGATCTGAGTGAAACCTAAATGTATTTATTGTATCGATAAACATATTATTAAACCTACATACAATACATGCTCGTAGATACTATAAAGAGTAGCAGCACGAACACCGAAAGTAAAATGACGCGATTGAAAAACTTTGTCCTTGAAACAATATTAATAAAAAATATTTTTATACACGTTACAAATATTTTCTAGGTATAGGTAAATCTATGAGATAGTACAACTACTTACTACTTTCCCTATAGAGATGGCTTACCGCAAAATTAGGGACACCTGTCCAGAATTTCAGATATATGTACACTGCTCTTATTATTCCATCGTAACAGAATAATGTCAAATGTGTTACAGAGTAGTATATAGAAAATTCTGTGTCCGACCACAAGATCCTGGACCATAGAAAGCACATTTACGTTCCTAGAGGAACACAGGGAGATCATCAGACCTCGCCACGCGGCGGTTTCGAGCGGTATGCATATTGCCTTTACCCATTGCGTTATGTAATTGCGTAGAAAGGAAACCCACAGTGAAATAAGATCTTTGCGAATTGCGGACGTTGCATCGGAAACATTTATAAGAAGATACCTACCCAGTACCTAATACCTATCTACGAAATTGTTAAAATCTATTTGATACATTTTATGAGAATAGCAAATACATAATTAAAAAATAACAGAGTATTTTATATAACGCGTGTGTTTTATTCAACTCTATAAAGTACCTAAGGTTATATATTTGTCCATCATTCTAGTTCTGTGAGTATTTAAATTACTCATTGGTATTTTCCACACTAAATTACTCATATGTACACAGAAGAGCGTCGGCAAAAAGAAATTAGTAGATACATAGGCAAAAGAATATATCTATATATTAGGTATATCTCAACTTAATCTCTGTTATGGGTTGGCTGGCAGAAATTGCCATTTGGCAATAAGTCCGCCCATTGTACAATTATTATTTTTAGTACAATAAAGATTATTTTATTTTTATTTTATTTTATTTTATTTAAGAAAAACTGTCTACTTGGAGAATATTGTAAATATAGTTCATTAAGACACATAAATTATATTTTTATCCTAAAATATGTAAATTAAAACGATATTTTTTGCTTTTAATTTTATATGACTGGTTTTACGTGACGAATTATAAATATTCATAGGTCGATTAATAAATAAAATTACACTAAATTACTACTCCCTATCTTTGTAATTTATAGCTGGAAATCTATTTGGATATTACATAATTACAAAAATTTATCTTAGATGATCTTTCTCAAGGAGGGATAGCGAAATCAAGGCGCATTGTAATAAAGTTTCGTAATTTGATAGCACCACTCGGGAATATCCTAGTTCGGATCGGGGACACTGATCATTTCACGAATTAACAACTTTCCGCTCCTGATACTTGATTAGGTGCCTAAGTGTAAGTAGGTATATCCCATCATAATAAAATGAAACAATGGATATCACAGAGAGACAGACCACATTGCATAGAAATATTTGATAATAATTTGTATTATTTTTTATACTTATTTCTTTTGTGTCAATGTGTTTAATTGTGGAATCCTGCGCCCTGCTCAAGCATTCAGTTGCTTATGGGTTGCAGTAGATTTGTAAATCGTGTACCTACTTAGTTTTAAGTGTTCATGTAGGAACCTATATTGAAATAAAAAAAAATAATAACTCGGTTATAACTATCACAATAATAATATTAGGTATAGTAAATTATTGCTGGATTTCACCACCTATACCTATAGGTGAGACATAGCAGAGATAGTACGCACCTAGCATAAATTTTGTATGAAAAATAGTAAGAGGCTTGTCCACTATTCCTCACCTAAGAAGTTGGTGAAATAGCATTCTTACGAGTATGTATCCAATTTCGTGTTTCCATTATTTGCAGATATAATGCAAACATACAAAATCACATTTTCATACAAATAGATACGCTAGATAGATACGATAGATACACTTACTACTGACTGTGTGACTGTATCACGCACCTGCTGTTCATCATTTAGTTTACTTAGTTTTACAGCATACAGAAACATTACAATAATGATTCCACGAAACAAAATGCGTACCTAGTTACTTATCTATCTGTCTAACACTTACGTTGTGTTTTGATTATTTATTATATCTAGGAAGAAGTATTTTGGTACATCTTAGTAATATTGCGACCTACGATCTCATGCTGTATATAAAGAAGGTTTGTTCTGGAAAAGAAAAACTCCAGGAGCGTTTACTGCAAGAGTGTAGAGAGTATTAATTGTAGTTATAATATGTACTACAGACTACGGAATATATTACAAAGAGAATTGGGAGTCATAGTTGTACGATAAATTTGCGCTAAATGTTGCATACTATGTTTATATACCTACTGTATGTATTAGTAAACATATTGTTAGCATTGCAATTTATTATTGAAATTCCTTTATTGAAACGTTATTTCAACATCCTCCACAACTGGAATCCCCTTAAACACAACTGCATTACACACTATACAGTGGTATTTAACATGTTTTAAAAAAGGAATCTGGCTCTGAAAAGAAAATTAAAATCTACTCAGCTGGATAAACTTCCTATTCCGAATTGACGATTCTTTATTCCTAGAGTACCTACCTGTAAAAGCGTGATAGTTTGAGGATGTAATTTACATACGAAACTTCACGTCACAAGTTGTTACCTATGAGGTTTGTATCACGGTACTACGTGGGTACATGTACTAAAAAACCGTTTACAATCGTAGTATTAGAGGAAAAGAAAACATTTCTATCTATCCATCTATCCACACCCTCACGCCGCCTCATTTGCAGGGTAGGCAGAGATGACAGAGCGCCAGACAGCCCTATCCTTACGCACACTCCTAGCCCCCGTCACATTCATGCAATTTGTCATACACGTTCTCTGATTCCTTTTACTCAAAACGCGTTCATCCTTGAGGATCTGGTCGACACGATGGCCCAGGTCAGTCTCGGGTGGCCGCGTTTTCTCACACCTCTTCGTTCACACAAATAAAAATATCTTTTTTGTCATCCTTCACTCTCCCAACATGCCCAAACCATCTTAGTTTATTCACTTTCATTCTTGTCACAACACCAGGCTTGCAGTCACTCATTTCCCTAATAACATCGTTTTTTATCTCTCAGCGTTTTCCCACACATTCTTCTTAACGACCTCATTTCGACTGCATTCAACCCTGAGTAGAACATTTCAAACATTAAGTAAAAAAGACTATGTTTTTCCAATTTCAATAAACTTAATAACAATAATTATTTGTCTTGAGTTTTCCATACCTGAACTTAAAATCTACAAACTAGGATACTACGATATCATAATAGGTATGTATCTACGTTCATTCCAACAAACAGGAACATTTTATATTTCACTGTGTTGGTAATGTGGAAATCAAACTGATTGCCTGTAGTGCATATAGATCGTATATATAGACCATACACTATACTCGTACAGCATAGCAGCGAACAACAGCACTCTAAATACTCATAAATAATATATACATATACAATATACATAGATACACCTTAAACAGTAACTCATTTTAATTATCTTTAAGGTTTTCCCTTAAATTATAGAGCTAGAGTCTGGAGCTACATTTGCATAACAATTTTGCATGTTTTAGCAATGCAATAAACATTTTTTACACAGATTTTATTTTTAATCCACCCAGGGTCTAAGCAAAGCTCTAGGCTAAAAGATGAGTTGGAACTAAAGAATTAATTTGGGGTACTCCTATTTCTATTTACAGAAGTGAGCGCGAGACAATAAGAATATTTAAGCGGTGAGATTTTTTAATCGAAATGATTCACACCGTAGTTAGTATTTTTACACCTAATAGACATTGAAATAAAAAGTATACAAAGCAATTGAATAGCTGATCCATATTGTAGAAATCCAATTGATTGTATCAGAGTTGTTATTGACCAATACAGTTTACATAAAGGATTTAATGCACCGTTGACAGTAACTAGCAAACGATCTCATTAAACGCAATATTTTGGTACAAATAATACCAAAAGAAGTAAATCAATTTATTACGAGTATTAAGCTGTCTCGCATCATCGGTGGTGTTGTACCTACCTGCCTACATAACTCATTTACTAATACAATTTTCAACGAGATTAACGTAGATACTTCATGTTTTAAAACATATAAATGAAAAGGCAATAAAACGAGAACCGAACGGAACTACCTATGCAGGATAGAGGAGCTGTTACGGTTGCCCCGGGATAGGGAGTCCTACTCCAGAGTGATCTCATCTCAAACATCGGGGCACAAAAAGAAGTAATAAAAAGGAGCGGTGAATAGTCCATGTGAATAATTCCATCCCACAGAGATTTTTTTCAGTAATATCATATTTTTGTATCGCTCCTTATCGATTTTTTTTCTCCTTCCTTCGATTTATTTGTCAAATTTATAAATTTCAACATGTGGGGCGACGATAAGCCGAATGCCCATGCAGAAATATGTTACATTATTAATGAATAAATAGTAGTTACCAAAATCAGATGAACAAGTTAATTCACACTACCCAAAGTCAAATCATGATTCACGTTAGGTACACATCAGATTGTATGAAAACATAAAGAATCATACTAATATTATAAAGACTGCATTAAAAGGTCGATCTATTATTATTACTGTACAAATTGAATCAATAAAAGGCCTAAAGCCATAACGGCGTAAATCGCCTCGCCCACAAATTAACAGGTAACGGCTATATAGTGTATAGGTATTATGTAGCTGGTAGGTACTACTTATAAGCCGGAGTCTCACCGGCAAAACGAGTTCTAATGAGTACAAGAGTTATACATAGGCAGCCATGCCTACCTAGTACATATATCTATATAACGTTCTTACTACATAATATAAGGACAATACTTTACAGAGTGAACGCATGCGTTTCCTTATATTATTGTAATATGTTACACAAATAATGTAATGACCCTAAACAATATCATACAACATAAAAGAGTATTTATTTCACCAGATACGAACATGAATTTCCCTGATACTCAAGTCTTAACAAAGGTGAATTACTACTACTTAATACAGCTATTACGTGAATCATTGTCAGTTCAATCAACAAGTGAGACACAAACAAACAGACATAATACTGATAACAAGGCGCCGGCACCGCACCGCTTTGCTTCAATCACTTCGCGTATCTCTCACTGTAAAACAGCAAGGCAGACCCAAGTAAAATAAGAGAATGAGAAGCTGGAACGGCAGGAACAAGATGCTCCAATGTGTGCACACTGCACATATACCTTCCAATTTACACATTCATACCTTCATCCTACATGGCTACCGGTTACCGGCTACACCACGTAATCTGAGAATATAATAATAATATTTAAGGCACCCGACCCAACTATGACGTCACAGTCACTTCCCGCGGCATTAAAGTTCAAAGTAGCATATGATAAAATGGTAAGATACCGATTTTTCAATTTTCTCGGATTAATTTCGCTTCAACCAAAAAACTTAAGGTTATTCCCTAGGTTTTAATGCATATTATCAATACAAAAGAAAAAACACTTTTCTCCGCGGCAAACTTTCGGGTAACGTGTTGCTATCTTTCGGAAGGTGAAAGATTAGAGGTGTTTTTCACACTTTATTTTGAAAAATCTCTACAAGATATAAAAAATCGTTTACGGTTATTCCGTAAAGGATCGATGTAAGTATCTACTCTATTTTCTTCCAGCGCATATTTAGTAAGGTTGTCGAGATCTAAGGTCTCCCGTTTTTAGAAATGTCAATATGCCTACTCTTAATAATACCCACATAGTGTGATTTGAGTGATGGTCATAGGTATATCGTTACGTTTAATTTAAACATCGGTCAGAGGTTAATAATGTTTAATGGTGACGGTTATCAGGCAGGGAGGGTATCGCACAGATACTTATTCCGTCACTTGACTTTATTATCAGTATTGCAAATAAAACAACAAATTATTGTAGGTTTTGTTATAAATATTAGTCAATCAAGCGTCGCACAAATTATTACATTATAAATACCAACCTTAAGCATGTCAACTCCATAACATTTAAGTCAATTTTATAGAGAGAGACCTAATTACATAATCTATAGATAAACGTGAACTGAAAATAATTATTTTGTTATTATACCTCTATTCCTGCAATACTAAAAAAGGGATTGTCAAAATTGACATCTACTTACGCAATATGTAGTATAGTAAGTAGGTACCAGGCGCTAAGCTACCTAAGAACACAATTTCTATCGAGGTACCTTTTGGATAAAATGATAGGTACAATAATGTCTAATCTAGCCCCGGCTCCCCTTCTGCAGAAATCCACTCTTTGCCACTGGTAGGTACTTAAGTATATATGTACGTGATTATGTGGAAATACAAATTAATAATTGCAAAAACACACCTAAAATTAATTTTAAAATGTGTCCAAAATAATTATCTCAGTTCCGATAATAGTAGAGATTTGATGTTTGTCAATAAATCAAATAATCAAGACGGCCAATATTGGATGGAAGCCAAAAACATCGACGGATAATATACTCGCGGTTAATACAAATATCAAAATAAAATACAAAGGTCGAATATCTATTTCCGTGCAAATCTACAAAAATATTAATCTTCAAGAACAAATAAAAAAATGTATAGATATTGTATAATATGTGGTATGAATGATTAGTGACAGACTACTGGTAAGTGAAACTAATAATCATTTGTAACTCTTACAATAAATTACAAAATCAAATAGCACTACTCGTACAAGACATGTGTGATGGCCGGAATGAAAAGTGAAGATGAAATGAATATATTCTCCAGTGGAGGAACGATGATACGATGGATGGATTGGGTTACAAAGTTCCAAGGAAATGTGTCCGTTCGTCCCTTCAGAGACACCACATCAGCGGGATTCTCCAAGACGGGTATGTAACGAATAAAAATAATATGAGAGCATGTACAGAGTATACGTATAATATACCAATAGGCCCATGGTGCTAAGTCGCGCATTGTTAATTGTACTGTAAATAAATAAATACACTTATGACGAATTTATAAAATAACGTCGATAATAATCTGATATCACCAACCTAATCAATATACAGATAGTATCTCAACTTACCGATGTTAGTCCAAACCAAACAGTCCAAACCCAAAAATGACTCCATAATACTCGTATTTTCTAATTTCGAATATAGAGACACTAAAAAATATTTTGATGTTTTAGTTTTTGCTATAGAAGCAACTTACATAGGATGTTTAGTTGTTAAAGGTCTTGTAATTTCACCATTCACACAACAATCTACCATTGGAGATCAGAAACGCAAAAAACATAAAATCCTTCAAAAAGAATCTCCGATCCCTCCAACAATGACATTTATTGCCCTCCAATTCACTCCTCTTTTCCAATATACCTTCCCAACTAATTAATGTTTATTTCTTGTAATTGCACATATGTGAGTGTAGTAGCTATAAATGATGTGCTATAAGATGTATTAATATAATTATATCTACCTTAGTTTTATATAAATATGTACTTATCTAATATTCACCCGCTTATGTATTTCAATGTTTATTAAATTTAATTGTATTCTGTCCATGTTTTAAACATACTCACTGTGGTTTGCTGGAAGAGATTGCCTCTCGGCAATAAGCACGCCCATTGTGCGTATTTTTATATATGACAATAAAGAGTTTATTATTATTAAGGGCATGGCACCAGGAATGACGTCACAGACATTTCCCACGGCATTAAGGTTCAAAATCGCGTGACAATCGCACGATAAAATGGTAAAAATAGCGTTTTTTCCATTTTTTGGGGTTAATTTTGCGTCTATCAAAAAACTTTTACGGTTATTCCCTAGATTTTGATGCATATTATCAGTACAAAAAAAATTTTTACTCCGCGACTTTCTGGAAACGAGTTTCCGTCTTTCGGAAAAAAGATCAGAGGTGTTTTTAAATATTTTTTCTGAGAAATCTATACAAGATAAAAAAAATATTTTACGGTTATTCCCTAGATAAAGGTTCAATGCATCTACCCTATTTTGTTCCAAAGCATCTTTAGTAACGGTTGTCGAGATAGAAGGTCTCCCGTTTTTAGAAATTTTTGAAATGTCGGTATGCACACTCTTAATATTGTTTTTTTTTTTACCGACTTTTTCAATGTAAATTGTAATCCTCTGTAACCGTGTTTAAAAAAGCAAATAATAATAAAACATTACAACTTCACGTCCATTGGAAAATGTTGAACATGATAAAAGATACTTTTATTTGGTCGTTCGTTGTCTGCATACCGGACATTTCCATCCAGAGTATTTACTAAGTACCCATTATACCTACAGTATGTTTTGTTTGAATATACTATTATTCAATTATTATAAAACATCAGGTGTTCACTGCTCAACAACGCAGTGGCAGGGCCCCCTCCGCCCCCCCTTGTTATCATATTACCATATTATTATTATTTATTATTAATGGATAATTTATGGCGCCGTTTCATGGATTATCCATCTCAAGGGCGCGGGAAACTGGTCCTGAAGAGCGACGTCTTCAGCTTGCTCCTGAAAGTTGTGACTATACAAGAGAAATATGTGCGTTTGTGTGAAAAATTGTAAGATGAGCGACGTATTTGTAGACCTACATTATTTTGTGGTTAGTTAGTTATGAATGTTATGAATTTATTACAAATTTATTTAATATCACAGGAAATTTGATTGTAATTCAGTAAGACAATGAATAGTGAACACCCTGTGGTAAGCTGGTTATTTTTTTACAGTGTTGAATATACTCACCGTCCTGCAACTTCAGATAATAAACAATAGAACAATGAAAATAATTTTATCAAAAAACACAGAGGAATCAACAGGGCAAGAGAGAGAGAGAAGGAAGCAGATCAAATATAGCCGGCCGGTAGAATGATTAAGCAATGTGGTCGGGAATGTGCGGAATGGCTGAAGGAATCCACCATCAGTTATGAGTCTTCTCTGTAATACAACCGAGGGGACGCTCATCCAACGACACCAAACAACTGTGGGAAAGGACGCGACGAGAAAAAAGACAAAGGAAAAAGCCGCCGCCAGAGTTAGCTTCAACTAGACAGGTTGGTATTTACAAATGTGGCGACCACAGCAAATTGAGCGTACAGTCAAGATATAGTCTCGCAAATAAACAGCGAGGAAATTTGTAATTTGGTCTTGGAGTTTCAAAGTTTTCAAATGTTATTGCTGGAAAAGCTAGTATCTAAATTTTGGTTCTCAAATAAAATATATGGCAAGGCAGGTAAGTACACATTACACCTGAAAAAAAAATGGATAGGCACGCCGTATATCTGAGACAATAATTTGGTGACAATCGCGAAGGACAGATGCCAAAGAGCACGCGAAGGAAGATCGACAAAGTCTTCTCAAAAGGGAACATGTAAACAATACCCTTATCCTTGTATTACTGACTTCAATTGCAATCTTAGTTTTGATCCTGTTGCTTTGAAAATCGTTGCGAATATGCCTTCATTTTGCATATGTTTTTTTTTTCAATGATGATAATGAATACATAAGGTACAAACACAATGTAAATATTATATTGAGACAGATCATAAGAAAATTAATAACTAAACATATTACTTTGGTGTGTTTAACCACCGCTTCTAGAAAAGTCGTGTATTTAGTTTATAAAGCCCAACTGTATAAACATTTGAATTATATTTGTACGTCGTAGGTATGTATATCAATATTATTAACAAAAGTTTAAATACTGGGAAATGTGGTGAATCATAGCGAAACTAAACAACAATATGTTTTATTATTAATCGTGAACGTTTTTTACTAGTCGCGAATGTTTTTAGGTGCAAATTAGGCCATATAGCAAATTATTCATAAGAAAATTCCTACATGCATTCTGATGTGGGTAGTGGTAGATATCTAGTATGTACATGTAAGTATTTGCGTTTGCAACAGTACCTACTGCTGAAAACAAATCGTACTTTTAATAGTCCAAGAGCCCGCTGCTTAATTTATGACGTATCTGTTTTTTGATCGAAATGTGGTATAAACGATAGCTTACCAATAGGGTATTACATCGCACTAGGGTTCCCTATCAAAATCCTGCCGCAACCCCCCCTGCCCCCCCCCCCCGAAAAGGTCCCTCTTCGCGGTTTTTCGCATTTTGTAGGAATATGGTAAGAGATAGAAGAAAGTAGTCAATGACAAAAATAATCCTTGCTAAATTATCTACAAAACATGTAAAGTCAATATTTTCGTAGAACTAGCAGTTTACCCGCAATGGCCGGTCCAAAACCGAAATTAATTTAAAATACTAAAAAAACGTATTTAAACTAAATTGGTTGAAAATTGATAAGAGCTACAGGAAAATAGTCGGAGAACGAATTAATTACCATAGTCTTAGTTACAAAACGAGCTATAACTTATGTTCACACATCTAATAATTTCGGAGTTATTATAATAAAACTCAGTGACGAAAATTCTTAAAATTTAGTTTTTCATAAAATAACCAGAGATATAGCGCCGCAGGCCAAATTTTTTTTCCATAAAATGTTAGTAATAATGAGTGGAAGAATGTGAAAGAAAAAAAATCAAACTTTTTTTTTTTATTTTTTCAAAAAATATCCTGTTTTTTGACCGGCCATTACGGGTAAACTACTAGTCCTATGAAAAAATTTACTTAACAATTTTTGTAGAGAATTTAGCAAGGATTATTTTTGTCATTGACTACTTTCTCCTATCTCTTACCATATTCCTATAAAATGCGAAAAACCGCGAAGAGGGACCTTTTCGGGGGGGGCAGGGGGGGTTGCGGCAAGATTTTGATAGGCAACCCTAGTGCGATGTAATACCCTATTGGTAAGCTATCGTTTATACCACATTTCGATCAAAAAACAGATACGTCATAAATTAAGCAGCGGGCTCTCGGACTATAACTTTTGATAGACTCCTTGACAATTTGTATGTGAAATTGATTTTTTTTTTCATTTATGTTAATTTGTTACCCACAACCCTGACCTACGCACCTAAACATGATATTGGTTTGATTAATTTCGTTATGCAAAAAATGTAAATTAATTAATACCAAATCAAGTAAATGAATCAAATTGGGACGGTTGTCAGTGTTCTAAACTCATCCGTATCGGCTTATTTTCTATGCTATGTAAATATTTATTAGCAATATATAATTGTCTACACCACGTACACTGTACAGACATCCGACATTATATACAAACATCATTACCATAAGTCATATTTTAGATAGTACGAAACATTATACGTACTATATAATTTAGTAACTATTTGATGGGTATAGAGTTGGTCGTAAACTCTTCAAGGCAACCTACTTTACACCAAGTTTATGAAAAATCAGGTAAGTATAGATACATGAAAATTACGTAGGCCATATAACTAAATATATATTAATAGTCGAAATATATAAATAACACCATACACATTGGCAATAATGGGATGTGCAATTAAATATATACATATATACGTTATTATTAATATGGATCACACTCCATTCCCATTAAGCATAAAAAAAATATATGCATGCTCCCCATTTGATTCAGCCAACATTGCATTACCGAACTGAGTAGGTAATAGAAAACATAACAAGTAGCTAGTTTACCAAACACTGTGACTGGATCCTTTCTCTCGGTGTCTTCCAAGACTTGAGCTGGACAAAATCGGACTTACGATCAGAATTTATTTTCCAACGTCCTTTCAGACGATACTGCACATGACTCCACACGACCCTTGGATCCCCCCGAAAGGCTTTACATATTTTTTGTCTCCGGAGAAGGCGGATCCAAAGTGGTACAGAAGTATTGCCATCGAGTTTGCGTACGGTTGCAAAGTTTCAAAGTAGTTTCAAGTAGTTTCAAGTGGTTGAAAGTAGTTTCAAGTGGTTGAAAGTAGTTTCAAGTGGTTGAAAAATCGATTGCAAGATTTACGCACAAACCAAAATATAAAAAAAAACAACTGAGTGAAGTTAAAAGTAAATTCTTGTAAAAATTTAAGCAACTGCCTACATGTCTTAGTAGGCATATTGTAAGATCCTCTCTAATCCATCGCCCACGCCTAGGAGGAGTATTGTATTGAAAACAACGTATAGCACTGTTGACCTATAATGTAGTAGGACTTGGTAAGCTAACAGTTCACTATCGTTACAAAGAACGTTTTATAATAGGAAGACTATTTATATTCTTTGTAGTTATAGAAATTACATGACCCTAAAACTTGAAAATACGCGTACCTTTTATGTATGTATGAAGTGGTGATATTCTTAATCCTAACTTGGGTAGCGTAGTTGATACTAGTAGTAATATAATGAAATTGTCTGAAATGTTCTGAAAGTCAACAAGTGGGCAATCAACGACAAGTGTGCGAGAGCGTATTAAATTATGAAATGACACAGTGAAAGCTTATCGATATTATTAACGACCTGGAAGCTTAGGGTTCTGTTGTACTATATCATACTATACTTACTAATCTGTGTACTATATATTACTATTCTATGATTCTGTTCTCTAAGATAAGCGACTAGGGCCTGAGTCAAATCACGAAACGGAAACATTGACGTTTTACGCGTCGTTGCCATGGTGATATTGTTGTTGCCAAAGTTTTCGTCACGTTTCGTGTTTTGACTCAGACCCCAGCTCAATGACTGAAGAAAACTTCATTAGTATAAGAAATTTGGCCAAAATATGACCTTCTTTATGCTGTAATAACTTTTAATCTCTTTAGTGTATTTGGTTATAACATATAGGCATAGACTGTATTAGGTACATAGAGTTACATAGAATATTACAGTACCTACCTAAGTTAGGTGTGTATGTAGGCAGTAGGTAGTACATGTTATATAACAGAAAACAGAATCACACAAGACGTGATGTGAATAGAACATTATAAAGAACACACTACAATATTGTATTAAACAGGGTTTAGTCTTTGTAATAGATGTATAAGTACCTACGTAATATGTATAACTATCCATCCACTAATGTAGGTACATCAACATGATGAATTAATATTATTCATGGAGATAAGATGAGGCGGCTGGCGAGATAACAAACTAACCTTTATGCATGTATATAATAAGGTGCACACTCACATATCATCAGTACGTGTATGAGCAGACTCACAGAGTAAGCACAGACTTATAGAGAAAGGTTGGTGTGCGATTCTGCGTGGGCAATGGGCATAGCGAGTCATTACATTATAGCAATCGTTTCTGCAATAATCTAAAGTGTACATACAATATACATATTAGGTACATATACACTGCATAAATATAAACATTATTTCATACCCGATGTAGATTCCTAGTGAAACGACATATACCTACCTACTTGCATTAAGATTTGAAGGTAAGTCTGCTTGCAATTATAATACTGAATATTGTTATATTATGTTATGTATTACCTAACAATAGATACCAGTAGATATATGAATAAATCTAATAATGTAGCTGTTGAAATGTTTATACATATTATTTTATACGAATTTAGTTTAAGCCTATACGCGTATTGACTTTTTAAAAAATCCTAAAAACGGAAGACCTTAGATCTCGACAACGGTTACTAAATATGCTTTCGAAAAAATAGAGTAGATACATTCAACCCTTATTATCAATGAAGATAACAACGACTTATCATAAGATAAGACGAAACTAATGATCGCTTCTAAGACCATAAGGGCAACTCCCCAAACCTTCTCAGCTGGAAATTGCAACTTCGAGGTGATCAAGGCATTTACATACCTGGGCTCGACAGTAACCAGCGATAACGACACCCAAGAAGAAATCAGGAGGAGAATAATGGCAGCAAACCGATGCTACTACGCACTCCAAAAACAACTAAGATCCAAACTTATACGAAGAAATACAAAGGTCCTGCTGTATAAAACACTGATCAAGCCAGTCCTTACCTATGCATCGGAAACCTGGGTGATGACGAAAAGCAATGAGGGATCCATTGCGGCGTTTGAAAGAAGGATCCTCAGAACAATCTATGACCCTGTAAGAGACCATAACGGGTGTCGTCGTCGATACAACAGGGAATTATATGACATCTATGGTGAGCCCGATGTGATTAGCTCTATCAAGGTAGGGCGCCTGAGATGGGCTGGTCACGTAATCAGAATGGACGATGCCAACCCTATAAAACGCCTTACATTCACTGTGCCACAGGGACGTAGAAGACCAGGAAGACCGAAAATGCGGTGGATAGACTCTGTCAGCACTGATACATCCACACTGCAGATACAGAATTGGAAGACGAAGGCAACAGACAGACAAGGATGGAGGAGACTCCTGGATTCAGCCAAGGCCCACCCAGGGCTGTCGAGCCCATGATGATGATTTACGGCATTTGTTATATTGTTCGTAATGTTCGTTTAGTACTTGCAATGCCGTAAAATTATTAGGTATGTACATTGTACCTACCTCTCGCAGTACCTATTATTATAATAGCCGCACTCCCTGATTCAGAATTCAAAAGTAATAACGATAGGTAAGTATACAAATTTAGTACGTGGTTTGAAAAAACTTTAAATCGATTAACCACTAATGAACAAAATTTAACATAATGAAGCAGGATACTCAATAAAAAGTTTTAGATAAGAATTTAAAAACCATTGAACTAAAACGTTATAGTATACCCAATGGTGCAAATAAGTGAGAACACGCAGATATGTAGATCACTTGGCTTGTCATGGTAATAAAAAATAACTAGGCATGTAGTCTGTAGGTAATGATGATTGATGAACATTATTGAATTATAAAGCTATGGATTATTCAATGAAATGCCCCTTTATACATAATTTTATATTCATCTCCCTACATCATTATTATGCAACCTTATATTAAACCAGGACCCCTATATCGAAACATCAAAAAATCAGAAGTACAAGTCCAGATTCACAACACGCAATGTTGGGAATATTCCAAGTATTATACAAAGCATAGGTACGTCAAGTAATTATTATATTACAGCGGATCCCA
The DNA here is from genome assembly GCA_963576895.1 of Ceraclea dissimilis. Taxonomy (NCBI): domain Eukaryota; kingdom Metazoa; phylum Arthropoda; class Insecta; order Trichoptera; family Leptoceridae; genus Ceraclea; species Ceraclea dissimilis. The sequence continues at coordinate 8,337,611 of OY756360.1, forward strand.
AACTGAATTTTCAAAAACTACAACAGAATGTTCGGATTTTATTTTTCCTTCAGAACCATACAGTCACTCATTAGTAATTACAATAATTTATTCTAACATCTTACACCACGTCTTCGTGACCAACAGAGGTTCCACACCAACAATAATAAATTAACACCTTAATAAAATTACACGACAAATAAATGAATAAAAATATGTACCCCGGGAAACCTAGACATACAATGTATGGCCACCGTGCAAATCGTATAGTAGTTCTGGTTTTTGGATATGTTATATAGGTCGGCCCTGTGGTTAAGAATCCAAGTTTGTGACCTCCTAGCCCTTGTGCGTTCACTAGGGCAAGCCAAAAACTGACGAGATTTCGGTCATTTTTTAAATTATTGATCATAACTTTTTAACAATGCATTTTAGAGAGTAAAGCTGTATGTAGAAGTTAGAGAATATTAAATTCTCTGCAACTTGAGCCTACAAAGTTTTTTTGTAAAACTATTATTTAAAGAGTTGTGAGATATCCAAATTTGCAATTTTTTCTGAAAAATGCTATTTTTTTTCAAAATTTCTAATTTTTTTAATATATTTCCTGAAATGTACGTTGTAGAGAAAAACGTTATAAGTAAATGTTGTAGATTAATTTAAAAAGAGTTTGAGGTCAACATATTTTGTCTCAGACCAATAACAACAGAGTTGTGACCTTCTGAAAAAATATCAGACGAATATTTGAGCAACATTCAGTATAGTAGGTATGATAATAGTTATAAAAAAAATGCAATCAAAGAATTTTTTTTTTTTGTAGGTTATTAAGGTTAGTCTCGTGGTTCAGAATCCAAGTTTGTGACCTCCCCGCCCGCGTTTATTCACTAGGGTGGGCCAAAAACTACTGAAATTTCGTTCATTTTTCAGTTTATTGTTTCTATTTTTTTAATTATCCATTTTAGAGTACACAATTGTAAGTAAATATTGTAGAGTATTAAATTTTCTGCAACTTAGGTTAGCCACGTTTGTTTAAAAAGCTATTATGTAATGAATTATATAACAAATAACATAATTTTTAAACGTTAAAAATTTTTTATTTTCAATTTTTGTATTATTTTTCAGAATAGTACATAGTAAGAAAAAATATTATTAGCGAATATTATAGGATATTAAATTTGCAACAAAAAATGGTACTAGACTTTTTTGCTTTGGACTAATAATAAATGAGATATGCTGTCCTGAAAAATTACAAAACTGCGAAACATAAAATATCTGTCACATATGTAATTCAAAGACTTCATTACTTCTTCTCCCACTTCTAAGTTCGGCTGCGGGTGGGGCCGCAATTGTGGAAAAGTACCACATTTGATTTTGGAACTTGTTGTTATAGTCAAACCGTGTAGTCTGTACCAAGAAAAATATTGCTGGCAACAAATTTTTGCATGCAGCGCCCTCTTTTTTGACAGACTCTACTTGCGAAAGTAATCTGCTCTCAATCACTGCCTCCTATAGTAGGCACATTAGCCATGCTGTAACAATTGGCAACATAGCAAAATGATCAAACAGGAACACTACTGCTGTCAAATTTTGTAACAGAATATAATACGTGGTCCATCATACTCGTTGTTAAGGGACTGTTATTCCATTCATTTCCTTATTATGAATATTGACTATTGACCTTAAATTAATTTTCAGGACAGCATATCTCATTTGTTATTAGTCCAAGGCAAAAAAGTCTAGTACCATTTTTTGTTGCAAATTTAATATCCTATAATATTTGCTAATAATATTTTTTCTTACTATGTACCATTCTGAAAAATAATACAAAAATTGAAAATTAAAAAATTTTAACGTTTAAAAATTATGTTATTTGTTATATAATTCATTACATAATAGCTTTTTAAACAAACGTGACTAACCTAAGTTGCAGAAAATTTAATACTCTACAATATTTACTCACAATTGTTTACTCTAAAATGGATAATTAAAAAAATAGAAACAATAAACTGAAAAATTAACGAAATTTCAGTAGTTTTTGGCCCACCCTAGTGAATACACGCGGGCGGGGAGGTCACAAACTTGGATTCTGAACCACGAGACTAACCTTAATAACCTACAAAAAAAAAATTTTTCTTTGATTGCATTTTTTTTATAACTATTATCATACCTACTATACTGAATGTTGCATAAATATTCGTCTGATATTTTTTCAGAAGGTCACAACTCTTGTTATTGGTCCGAGAGAAAAAATGTTGACCTCAAACTTGTTTTAAATTAAACGATCTACAACATTTACTTATAACGTTTTTCTCTACAACGTACATTTCAGGAAATATATTTGAAAAATGAGAAATTTTGTAAAAAAATAGCATTTTTCAGAAAAAATTGCAAATTTGGATATCTCACAACTCTTTAAATAATAGTTTTACAAAAAAACTTTGTAGGCTCAAGTTGCAGAGAATTTAATATTCTCTAACTTCTACATACAGCTTTACTCTCTAAAATGCATTGTTAAAAAGTTATGATCAATAATTTAAAAAATGACCGAAATCTCGTCAGTTTTTGGCTCGCCCTAGTGAACGCACAAGGGCTAGGAGGTCACAAACTTGGATTCTTAACCACAGGGCCGACCTATATAACATATCCAAAAACCAGAACTACTATACGTTTTGCACGGTAAAATTCTCTATTTCCTGGAGTAATGGGTATACGCAGATAATCAATAAATTGACTCTAACACCTTGAATCTAAAATTATTTTAATATTTATATGACTACCTATGTATTATATTATTTATCCTGGATTTTGTTTCAACACACACGACGGAACTGGCCAGTTACGTTATATCTATATGATATGTATATTATTAATGTTACTAGCCAAACCCGATTTCAGGCCAAAGCGGTTTATCCTATGCGTGTCGGGATATACCAGTTTCACTTAGGACGATCTAGTTTGTCCGTACACAAAATGTACATAAAAAAATATTTTTAACGCATAAAAAAAACTAACGAACCTATAACACTTAGGCACTGACGACTATATTCGGTCCACAAACAATTTGTACATGGATACTAGTATATCCATGGTATATCCTGACACGCGCAGGATAAACCGATTTGGCCTAGGATAAACCGGTTTGGCCTGAAATCGAGTTTTGCTGGTGACATATACATAAACTCACTCCAAATAGCATAAATGAAAAAAATAATATAATAAGTTATAGCTTATACAAAAATAGAAGGTAGAAATTATTATGCACGTATTAAGTGGCTGAATGAATCTGGTGAAATTACACGTATTAGGAAGCGCTGAAGAGCAGCGACCAAGTCAACATAACTTGACTGCTATGGGTAGGTACACTGTGCAGTACTATATTAGGTCTACCTGGATACTGGATAGGGTACGTAGGCAAGTATCGTGTGTTATGTTCCGCGGTCTGGTCCCTGGTAGGTCACACAGGCACAGGTAGGAATCACCTGCTACACGCAACTCCCAATAATATAATGACATATGTACCTAATAGGTACAGAGTACAGGGTGCACCAACCTGCATAATGATCATCAGATCATGATTCCATAACCCTAAACTCTCATACATAGGTACACTGTCTACAATATAGTATCTCATTCATCTCGTATGTTATTTCACGCTATATTTTATGCAAATCTAATCACTATTTTTACACGTTATTCATTATTAATTGAGAACGATGGTTACTAAAACAGTAATAGTAACAAGAGGAACGAATGTTTTTTTTTTCTGGCAGTCATTTAACTTTATCAACACAATACGTCTCACGTATACTAAACTAAGATATTGAATTACCTCGTGAAGAATAATGCCGTATCAATATACATATTGTTCATTTCACCACTGTGATGGTGACACTTTATTTAACGGGATAAAGCTACCTTTAATTCAATTAATTATTTTTGTGCGCATAGAGTTTTTGATATTAATAATTACTGTTGTTATTGTGTTTGTATTTTGATATCATCGGGTTATGATTGATAATTATATGCCTACACATACAATATATATTTGTCTAGTTTATGTCTGACCGCTTATTACACTTTATGCTCAGTTTTTTTAATTATAATTTTAATATACATACTTTTTTTAATATACGAAATATGAAACATCTACGTGCATGCTGTGGACGCTCGTAATTGGGGGTTGACCGGAAATTTGTGTTTAATGTTTTTAATTTATCTATATCTGTCAATCCTCTGCGAGTGTTTCAATAAATAAATAAATCCCTTTGACGCCTCATGTCGAATTTACGCATATATGGTAAAGTCTATAGCTCTGCCTTAAGCACAAGCAAGCGCTTAAACAGAACTAAGCTGAATAATAAGCTCACTGTAGCACAAATCACAATATACCTATTACATGCTTTATGCGAGTGATTTTCACCGGATCTATACATTTCTATTTCTATATTTTTCGGTTCGAAGCTTCAAAAATGATTAAAAAACGCCATCATGATATTAGGTATTTAATTACAATAATTACTTATGGCTTACAACTGCGACATCTCCGCATATACATTAGGTGATTAAAAATACGAGAAGATAACATTTATTGATAAAATCATATTAAAATTCTACTGTATTTGAATACAGAGGTGTCTACCTAATACCTATATACTACTGCAGGTACGCGAAAGGGGTAAAAAAGCTGACTACTCAAACCATGCAGCACCTATCAGTAACGAGGAGTGGAAGGAAAGCCGGGACTATATTTTTACTTGCATTAGGTATATCGGATTAGACCTATTGCTTTATCATCATTTTAATCAAAAAGGCAACTCAATGGGAATCGAATTCTTAGTACCCTTCCCACTGGTACCTATTTTATTTATTTACTTTTTATTTAACAAACGCAGAAAAAGCCTTTAATATTAATACGTGGATGTATCTATATACTTGATGCGTCCTGATTTAAATTTGCATTGGACAGGTGTTATAATAATTTCCTATAATTTATTTAAATATGGTAAATAACGTAATAAATATAATATATATTAATCAAATGATATAGAAAATTCATTTTTATGAGGTGCTATACCATAGTATATCTGCAACATAGTATAACATACGGATATAAGGATAAAGGGAAATTTTCTCCTGAATATATGTACTTACCTACATGTTATTAATACATCTAGTGGTACTTGAATTGGGTAGGGATTATGTGTATATAGATGTAGGTATAATGGTATATACATATAGACTGTGATTAATCTTTAAGACGACATGTCACTGTGGGTATATCCATAGTCTAATTTCAGAACTGTTGGTAGCATAGGCACAGCATAGGTATTATAACACGGTAGGTATTTTATTATTAGATATCACGCACACTTGACTGCGTATGAAATGAACGCGTCTATAAAGCGTTGCAAGGAGGAACTCATGTGTCTGCAATTTATACCAACAAAATAGGTAAAAAAAACTGTCTCATTACCAAATTAAAAAGATGAGGACTGAGCATAATACACGCGAAGCAATTTAATATGCACAAACACTAGAAAAAGCAGTCCTGGTATTGACTCGCTTGGTTGTCCTCGTAAACATATTTCCCGGTATCTGAAAACAATCGCGAGTCTGGTAAGTGTATCTATTTATTTATTTATGCACGTGGAACAGACGCAGCCACAAAAACATGTATGCCCATTGTCCAGATCCAACTTATGGCACATTAGATTTTTTATGTAACTAAATCAGAACGTATCTACTGGTGGAAAGTGGAGACATAAGTAAACAAAAAAAGCAAAACATTGTGGCAATAATTTGTGAGAGTTGTCTCATGAGAGTAATGTGTGTAAATATAGAAAAACAGAAATAGTCACAATCGCTCCCTACCACATTAGACTAGACCAGTAGTCGGCAATCAACCTGCGGGTAATGTACTACACACTACGAATTTTTTAACTACTCATTTAGAAAACATAATGAAGTTTTTTTTTTAATATTTTATAAAATTGGCTATTCATTGAAAACAACAACAATTTCAAAAGTAATGTGAATGAGTAATTAATGTACTTAATGTTTTTCTATCACAAAATGCAATTGCTTCATATAAAAAATTGCCTGCAGCGCTAACTACCTCTTCTTGTGCAGTCTTATACTAATTTCTCTTTATGAATTATCGCCTGCAGCGCTTTATTTTTTTAATGTTTTGCCAAGAAAATAAACCAAACGACATTTCTGTCTCATAAAAAATTGCTCGCGGCGCTATATACCAGTTTTTAATGCCGTATGTCTTTGTTGCTTTTACCCACTTATCAAATGTCTAATAATTTTACCCAGTCTGTCAAAAGGTTGCCGACCACTGGAGTAGGCACTAATTAGAGTCGTACACTTCGCAGACTGGCAGATCATCTAGCTGTACTCGATCCTAGGAAATTACAATTTTAATTACCGAAGACGCTCATTCATGATCAATAAAACGCACGACATTAAATCGAGCAATCAAATATAAGACAAAATATTACACACTATGAATATTAATTATACGATAGGTATTATATTTTATGCACCTAAAGACATAATTTTCCAGTGTTACAGGAATTTAATAAAAAATAACAATATTACCACTCACCCCAAGTACCTGATTACATGTCAACACCTAAATTAAATCACTATACCCACACTGATAAATAATTCATTGAACATAGGAAATTCAACTATAAGCTCTATGTAGACATTTTATACCCCACCTTACTCTAGCGACTACCTACATAGATAATAGATATACCTACCTACCTACAAACAACGAATTATTATGTGAAATGACCACAAAGTTAGGAAGCGATATAACATCAATCAATATTAGGACTGAATCATACCTATCTTATTTTGCTCCCTAAGTCCAAAGACCGACAGAGAATTTTGATTACACTGAGGCAACGCACTTAAATAAACTCATCAGCCTAATACTGGGAAACATTCACTTCTATGATTGATTTGCATTGTACCAATTAATTTCTTCCGTGTGATAGGAGACTTGAGTACCTGCCATGAGTGCATGCTGTGGACACTTTTAATTGGGAGATTGACGTGAATTACATATTTTGTGTACGTCATTACATTATGTATGTTTGTTAAGTTTCTGTGTGTGTCCCTTAAATAAATAAATACGTACAACAGAGATCTAACATTGAATTTTTTAGCCGACACGCATACCTAAGGTACTAGGCAGGTTCCCTTATTCTACTTTACTATGATTTCATCATTTGACTGCCCCGTAGCCCGTAGCTCTGTAAATAACGTGTTTTTGTGGTGAAAATGGCACATTGCATCATGAAAAATAGCATGAAATACGAGCAAGCTATTACATTTCGTCCGTAAGTATTTTTTTATACATGATTTTTTTAAACAAAACGCGCATATTTAAAAAATAATTTTGACATATAGTGTCGCGCTGCTAGAGTAATTTACAGTTAGTGATGTGCAATCAATGACATTTCCATTCAATCGAATGCTATGTAAAAATCGAGCTAGTAATTTTGAAAATGTTCTAGTTAATTTTCTTCTCAATGACAACATACCTATCCTTTACAATGTATTCAAATGTAAATACAAATCTCTCCACATGATTTAATCGATGTATACTTTACCTAATCATAACATATTACAAATTAATCGACGACTTTGATTCGATATTATCGACATTCAAAATTATTTTTTAACGCCACATCACTACATAAAGCCCTCTTCTCTCCATACCGCTATGTTCCTACCAAAATGACACGAAAAATTTTAGTAACTAATGAGCGAAATTCGTATTCTATAATAATATACGTACCATTTCTAATTCTATGGAAATGACAGTTAAATAGGGCGTTGCTTTATAAAGTGACAAAATTAAAGGGGAACAAAAAATGAATCATAAAAATACAAGTCAAGCACTGAATCTTGCCTACCTCGCTAATATTCCACTATTACTTACTGAAAAGTGACTGCAGTCCGTAGTGTGGAAATAGACGTACAGAAATAGCACTTGGCTTGGCAATAGCTACCTATATACAATATAGTAATTATTATATAGGTATATGAATTTATACATACGCACCACAACATCTATACATAATATTACATTAATAAACACTCTAATGTATACAAGTGTTTATAATATTATAAAATAATACATATATATTCCTATGTGCATAATATTAAATATCTACATTCTAAACATCACTATTTGATCAAATATAATCATCGCGATGCATCGGTTTGAATACAAATACCTGGATTGTACCTACTAGTAAGTAATAACTTTTCTAATTGACTGATTTAAAAATAAACAGCAACTGAAGAAAGCTCTTTGCATACTCACTCCCTTTTCACGGTCTCAAATACAAGATAATAGAAATACTCGTATATAGGTTAGGTACCAATTATTATTTTGATTAATTACAATATTGTATAGACTTTCATTTGACATATTGTTACATGCTATGTATATTGTTTTGTGTACCTCAAAAGGGTTTGTAGCCCGAGCTATATATTAAATAAATAAATTAGATACAGTGTCTGCTGTCTACTAACGCTTTCGTCTGTCTTTCTCTCTCTGCAGTATAATATTTCGCATAAGCATATATATCTCCCATAATTCACTAATTTTATGTTCGCGTTTGATCGCAAAATCCGCGGCGAGACTCTGCCTACATTCATTTTGAACACTAGGTACTCAAGTCTCCCATCACACGGAAGAAATTAATTGGTAAACTTAAAATAATGACCGATTCACGTAAAGCGTATGGAATTATCACAAACTTAACGACATTAATAAAATAATAATATGATGTGACAAAATACAATCAGTAGATAAGGTAATGAGACTTCTTTGACCCCACTAATTAAAAAATAATAACAATAAAGCTCGGGTAGGTATGTCTGATAACTAGTAGTCAAATAACTTGGCCACTGGCACATAGTAATTCTATAGAAAAAGGTGAAACGAAATGTAGTTTAGGAGTTACTTCGTCATATGTGAGGGGGTACCTAATAACAGTAATAACAGAACTGATGTTGTGGTGGGCGGAGTTTTTGTAGTACCAGGTTCTTACTCTAGGAGGATTTAGAGCTACTCTAAACAAGTCTGTAAGCCAAAAATCGTCGCTAAAGAACGTTCCATCCGGCTTTTTTGGATTTTTTTAGTGAGCACTGTCTCGTGTACCCGTCGTTTTTTCGGTGGCTTTCGTAAAATCGGCGTTGCATTTCAGTTTTTTGCTTCATGCTTGGTAAAACTGGCATAGAAACTCTCGGTATATTAAAAAGGACCAACAAATCTGGAATCGACAATTCCTGCTATGCTTTCGTCACAGAAACCTAGAAAGGTATAGGGAGGGACAAGTTCGTGCGCATTTAAAACACTAAAAGTTATAATGGTTTAAATTTGTACTTACGTCCATCAGACGTAATGTCAATGGTTATGGGTTAAAGAGTTTCTGCGCCAGTTTTTCCGAGCAACAAGCAAAACTTTACTGCGGCCCGTTGCTGTTGAGAACCAGCCATTGAAAAAAAATCGACAAGCAGACAAAACAACGGCCACTAAAAATCCACAAAAAACCAAACGGAACATTCTTTAGCGACAATTTTTGGCTTACAGACACGAATAGAATGAAGGAAATCCAGACTACCCCACAGCTTTCCATCGAGGGGCTGTTCTGCGTTTGTTCGGAGCGGACTACATGGTGAATAAAATAATTGGATGTGCACAAAACAATGTTATCTTATGACAATATGGGTAGGTTCTTAACTTTGTGGTAAGAACTGAATATCAGCAGAATTTACTACTAAAAAATTTAATTGTTTAGAGTTCAAGAAATTTAGGTTCCCTTATTCTTAGTTGACTTGGAATAATACTACACGTTACATACATACAAACTTCATAAGGTACCTACCTACCTTTACTTTTACAATATCAAGATCACTTTTAGAAAAAACTACAATCTAGGTATAATTGATTAGATTAACAATCTGGGTAAGTGGGTACCTATGTTACATAAAACTTTTAGTATTAGGTCCGAGTCTGCAACTTTTAAAACAAAATTGTGTTGTCAATTTATTTTAGTACAAAATACCTACCTAATCAAAAAGAGAAGAACTTATTTTAGTTGGAGGTACGCACTTTAGCCACAGAATTTGAATTGTGTATTGTTTTATTTTGGGAATTAAAGTGAAAAAAATGGAACTTAGTTTACTAAGTTATAAACAAATACTTACCAAAGAATACATTTAATTATAAACACAAAATAAAATTCATACCTGGGAAATGAATACACAGAGGTATGTATAAGTGTAAGTTATAAGCAAAACAAATACATAGGTGCACCAGAACGACAAAATAATATTATGTGGCAAAACTTTGCAAAAAACTTTCTGTGTGAACATTTTAATTTAAACAACAGGGGCATATTGAAACAACTTACATTTCGGATAAAGCTTGGAATAATCACAATCCATATTTTCAATTAACCAAATTTTCAATTAACTACAAGCATTACACTTTTTTACCATCATTTTTCAGAATAAATTCACTATACTTAGTATTTTTAAATACATTTTGTCAAAACACAGAAGCAACAACTGTCACGTACACAATCATTCACAACACTTTACAAGTTAATATTGACAGAATTAGGAATATGTCAACCACTACATATTACTTCAACTTTGGCTAATGTGACACAGAAATAATATTGTAAATATTATTGCCGACGAAATAATAAATACCCGCCGCTTAAGAGCGCGGAGGACTGTGCCGTATTCAAATCAAACAGCAAACAATATGACGAAGAGCGGCCGCCGGAAGTTGCACTAGTAAACATGACAAGTATGTAAAATATTGGAGGATTGTGATCGCATTGTTGGCATTCTCCGATCATATTTGCATTATTTACATACTGCAATGTATGAATAGATATTAAAATATTGTATTACTTACCGATTTAGATGATTGGCCTTCTTTCAGGAGATAATGCTTCAGAAACAACAGTATTTTGACCGAAAATATCAAGAGTTACACTATTATTGGTATGCCAAGAATGGCACAAAGAATCCAGACAACGCACACGACGAATGCGCACCTCGTTTGCGCATATGCTGACACAAACTTGTATAGGCGAAGCCAGTTTGTCCACCCGTTCACCCGCGCCGCCCCAAAGCGCTCACGTGTACCTCGTCTGTGTTGTTCAATCGTATCGTAACATAATATACCTACAATAATCTAGAGAACGTTTATGTATGTATGCGTGATATAGCCATAAGTCTATGGATATAGCTTTCGTTTCGTTTAGGTGTATTAGTTGGCATTCGTAAATTTGAGATGCAAGCGCCATCGTGTGGTGAAATGCGCAACTGCTGTGTGTACTTACAGGTGTTTCGTCGTAAGTCCATGAATTGTTTTCTAGTACTTCCAACAGATGGTATTATTTTTTTGTTTTATAAATAAAAAAATGTCCTTGATTAGAAAAATAATTTCGCTCACAGAACACATATACAGATACTCTCTAATATACTCGCTAGTGGAGAGCACAGAATAATAATATATAGTACCGTGGAGAGGACATGGAGAGGACTTGAAATTTCGATACCTAAATTATCCACATAACAAATCCTAAGCATAGGTATCTTTGTAACGATCTTGCTCCGAATGCTTCTCAACATATGAAATATTATTATTACTAATTTTGGGCAAGCAGCTTAGGCTGATGGGCCCAAGTCAATGTCTGTCGTTCTGAAAAAGACATCCAATCTGTTTTTAAAAATGTTCACTGATGGTGATTGTATCACATTTTCAGGTTCTGTTCTGTTATTGTTGAACTGTTCCACATATTCACCACTCTATTGCAAATATACTTCTTCTCGTATTACCGTGAAACCGTTCCTTGGTGATCTTCATAGAATGTCCTCTCGAATGGGTATTGGTATTCAGGGAGTAGATGAAACTGATATCGGGAACATCATAGTAGCCATTCATAATCTTATGTCTCGATAAGGTCACCTCTAGATCGCCTGGCTTTGAGTGACGTGAGCCCCAGTCAGGTGACCCTCTCTCATAACTTAAGTCACAGTCACAAATAGTAGGATGTTTTTAAAATTATATTGCAAGTTTCACATAAGTACTGAGTTTATTAATTGAACACAATCCATAATACAGATTTTGCTAGGTACATAATATAATATCATACATAAGGCAAAATTGGAACAAATCATATCATAGTATTTGTGTATCAGATCTTTGTGATATTAAGTCAGTGAATAAGATAGGAGTATTAGGAGTAAAGAGGCTACATCTGCACTACAGTATTCCGCTTATTATTTGTGTAATAAGGTTATACTTTTCCTAACCTAGGTATTATAATACTCTAAAAAATTACTTGAACTATTTTTAATTCACAAATCATTTTTACAAAGCATTGGGTTTTCTCCATTTCGCAGTATATATTATAATACAGTATTCCTACATCAGTGTAAAATCGAAGGCGGTGGGTGCCTATGATAATACCACCTTATTCCTCCTCCAACAGTGAAAATGTGCAAAACTTAATATATGCGGGATATGACACCACAACCGTCGCTCCTCGTGGTGTGGTGGATAAGATCCCTGCTATGCAAGACGAAGGTCTGGGTTCGATTTCCAGTCGGGATTACCCAAGTGGTAAATTTTTCTCGAGAGTGATCACTTAAGCCAGCCAATTTGATCGTAAGTCTGACAATGTTCATCTTCCATTCTATACTGTTGTAGGAATACTGCATTACACTCAAAATATTTGTGTGCTACTAAGAATAACATGAGATTGTTAGAATTTGTTAGCATGGAGATATTAAACAGTAAGCAAAACCAAGTAAGCTGGATGGTATTAGCAATAATCCCACACTACATACACTACCAAGTCTTTATTATAATTGTAAGGTACTATTTACTATTCTGCAATGTTCATAATGATTGATAAAAAAATATTGCAGAGCAGATATAGCCTTGCAGATATAGGTGATTTTAAAATTATAGATATTCTGGCATATAGATGCAGGTAATGTCCTTAGGAATTCATCAAAGTAGTCTTGTGTACCAAGTTCAAACATAAATATTATATAATAGAAATTATATGTATTTCCATTACATTAAATAAATAATATTGCATATTTGGTTGTAAAATAATTTGTCAACAGCAACAAAACAATGTTTACTGTATACATTACTTAACAAATATACTCGCATATAGCAAAACATTAAAGAATCAGCATTAGGTACAAATTTGATTAATAACATACTTTAATTAATAATTTTTCGTAATGTTTTTTATAATGATCGACTAACTTTGTTATTAGAGGGTAAGGTTGTACAGTTTCACAAATTATTTGAATTCACAGCTCTACTGAGAAAATAGTTATCTTTATGTGTGTCGTAAAATCTAGGCATTCTGTGAAACGAGACTAGAATAAACAGCGGAAAATCTGGATTTCACCTATAACAATATTGCATAGTAAACTGTTAGATAAAATTTGGAGAATACAAAAAGCTAATGCATATAAAAGACAGATAATATTACATTCAACAATTAATAATAGTCCGAGAGCCTGCTGCTTAATTTATGACGTATCTGTTTTTTGATCGAAATGTGGTATAAACGATAGCTTACCAATAGGGTATTACATCGCACTAGGGTTGCCTATCAAAATCTTGCCGCAACCCCCCCTGCCCCCCCCGAAAAGGTCCCTCTTCGCGGTTTTTCGCATTTTATAGGAATATGGTAAGAGATAGGAGAAAGTAGACAATGACAAAAATAATCCTTGCTAAATTCTCTACAAAAAACGCTAAGTCAATTTTTTCATAGGACTAGTAGTTTACCCTTAATGGCCGATCAAAAAAGAGGATATTTTTTGAAAAAATAAAAAAAAAAGTTTGTTTTTTTTTCTTTCAAATTCTTCCACCCATTATTACTAACATTTTATGGAAGAAAAATTTTAGTCTGCGGCGCTATATCACTGGTTATTTTATGAAAAACTAAATTTTAAGAATTTTCGTCACTGAGTTTTATTGCAATAAATCCGAAATTATTAGATGTATGAACATAAGTTATAGCTCATTTTGTAGCTAAGACTATGGTAATTAATTCGTTCTCTGACTATTTTCCTGTAGCTCTTATCAATTTTCAACCAATTTAGTTTAAATACATTTTTTTAGTATTTTAAATGAATTTCGGTTTTGGACCGGCCATTGCGGGTAAACTGCTAGTTCTACGAAAAAATTGACTAAACATTTTTTGTAGATAATTTAGCAAGGATTATTTTTGTCATTGACTACTTTCTCCTATCTCTTACCATATTCCTATAAAATGCGAAAAACCGCGAAGAGGGACCTTTTCGGGGGGGGCAGGGGGGGTTGCGGCAAGATTTTGATAGGCAACCCTAGTGCGATGTAATACCCTATTGGTAAGCTATCATTTGTACCACATTTCGATCAAAAAACAGATACGTCATAAATTAAGCAGCGGGCTCTTGGACTATAATAAAAATACATGAAGAAACATACATATTAGTGAGTTAATAAAATAATTGAAGAATATAACACAAAATGAGAATAAGATTTTATATGAATGGATAGAACTATTAATAGTTATATTATAAAATGATCCTTATTAATTGTAAGGCAATGTTTATAAGGCTGTTACAGCTGTTTATGCAAACCCTATTATGTATGTATATTGTATATTTATAATAGGTATAACAACAAAACAATATAAATAACACTTTACACTAATTAAATGAAGTAAAGAGATTAAAATGTATGTATTTCCATATTGCTAAATAAATAAATATAATATAATAGATGTCATTATAATAATACATAATGTATATGTATACATCACAATCCATATAGCAATTATTTCAGTTACTGTACAACTGCAGAGTGTGGAGACAAGTGCTACCTTAATCAAATATTCATTTTTAATTAATTACTCTACGCAATTTACTCAAAAACATGTGCAAATAATACAATACAAATTTCCTATTAACGGGAAAATAAATGGTACATCACAACGTAGAAATGTCTAACTACAGAAAAATAAAAAAGTACAACCATGTACATATTTTTATGTACTATTATTACCTAACTACAAATTCTCTAATTTTAAGAAAAATTATTGAAGACTACTTAACAAAATTATAATATACATAATACAATATAATAGTAAGTATTATTATTGAACATTTGGATATTTGACTAGTAAATTAATATAATAATATTATATTTATAGTGGCTATCACAATTTGACTAGAATTAAATAACTAGAAATTGTAAAAATTTCAAAACATGACTAAAGACATACTGACTAGAATAGTGCAAGGAAAAATGTGATTAAAAACTATCAAATTTATATTGTATGCATATTAGAAAAATTATTGAAAGATACTGCAAAGCAATGTGGATTCAAAGTACAATATGTAATGCAAATATAAACAGGTTCTAAGATTTGGCCGTAATAACTACATTTATGTAAATAATATTATTAAGTATTTCTAACTGAACTTTTGGCAACAATTATAATTAGTATTTATGTAGATATTATACTAACAATTGTGGAATAAAAAAGCCTCGCAATTTACCTATTCAATATTTAGCTAATCAATTATTAAAAGTTAAAACCAAATCAAAACTTTGAAAAATTTTGTCAAAATCAAGAATTTATTATTGGAGTAATAGACCGGTGAAGTTACATTAAAAAAGGGGGTATAGCGTAGATAATTGTCGGAAAGCTGGAAACTGTTTTAATCCCTTCATTAACATGCAAAGAAGGTTTCTTGAATTTTGCACCAATTTTCCGCTCGTGCTAAGTACAGGGTGACCCATAAACCGAAAAAATAATGTACTTTTTTCAGTTTTTCAGTAATAACTTCTAAACGATGCTTTCTAGGAAAATGGTGTCTTTTTATAAATTAAATTACATAATATTCTGCGTCGTTTGAGTATATATACTCATTTGTACCTCAAAAATTATTGTGATGCAGACACTGCCAAATACATATTAATTTTCGGGACAAATTGAAATATTCGTATTTTTCACTTTTGTTGTTGAATAACTCCCCAACTCAGGTATTTACGGTAATATTTCACTAAAAATATTTAATTGTGGGTCAATCTTCTCAAACTTGTGATTAAAAGTTTGGACCTACGGCACACAGTTCAGGATGCACAGGTGCTTAAAGAGAGATGAGTGAAATAAAGAAATTTATTAAGTGATAGATTTAGATATGTTAAAGGTAAGCTAATTTAAATTTTACGATTTCATTTTATTAATGTATAGATTTGTCACGTAAAATATGATTTTCAATACTGTTACGCCACTGCCTAATATTTTATATCGAAAAGAGTATTTTTTTTAGATTCATTGGTTTTATTAAAATATCTCCTAAACGGTAAGTGTTCGGAAAAAAATATTTATATCGGAATTTATCTAAAATAATTTCTCTATATTATAATTCAAAAATAATTTCTTTGACTTAAATACTAAGTGAGGTAGAATTGATTAAAAATGGTATATAAAAAATAAGTTCATACATGCCGTCACTTTTTGTTAAATTGCTTCTATACCAAGCAGTATAGCGTAAATACATTAAATTGAATTTAAAGCGAAATAAATTTCCTATAAAATAAGTGTAATAAAATTAATTTGGGAGTTATAATAAAAAAGTACTAGATGATCAATATCAATATTTTGTAAAATAATTCCACGCTTCCCATACAAAATGTTCCTGCATAGCAACGTGCCTCTACACAAAATCAACTTTGATCATCTAGTACTTTTTTATTATAAATCACAAATTCATTTTATTATACTCATTTTATAGAAAATTTATTTAGCTTTAAATTTAATTTAATTAATTTATACTGCACATCTTGGTTTAGGAGTAATTTAACAAAAAGTGACGACATGTATGAACTTATTTTTTATATACAATTTTTAATCAATTCTACCTCACTTATTATTTACCCAAGAAACCAAATTCGGTCGCGAAATTTGCAATTCGGTCACAAGTGGTCACATGTGGTTGCCGTGTCGACACAGTGTGCACACAAAAACCCGGTCACAAAACACACACATTGTGTACGCTTTGCGACCAGATTTGGTCGCGGAGTGTACACACTGTGTGGTGAATGTGTCCGAACATAACTTGGTCACAAAGCGCACACATTGTGTACGCTTTGCGACCAGATTTGGTCGCGGAGTGTGCACACTGTGTGGTGAATGTGTCCGAACAAAGTTGGTTCAAATTGTTCAAAATATATTAGTCCACGCTATAAGTAGTTCTCAATCTGTTTCTTGTTCAGTCGTGTTTGTAGTGTTGAAGCGAATAGAATCCATGGCTTTTTCATATGTTGGAATATCTATAACTTTTATTCGGCATTTTATGCGCATCCAACCACTTTCAGGCACACTGTCCTCGTTTCTCCTGGCCTCTTCCAATATAGTTTTCCGTATAAATTTTGGCCAATACAAAAGTCCCTCCTTCACCCAACCACTAGGAACAGCAGAAATCACAACTGCCGAATTTTCCTTTGTTGCGACGAGCGTATACTGCATTTTGTACAAAGACTGAAGACGTTCTGACATGAGGAGCGGAAACTGTTTGAGAATAGTAGATCAAGAACTATGGCGGCTAGCTAATGAAAAGCATTGTGACCGCTTTTGGTTACATTCGGTCACAAAGCGGTCACAACTGGTTACAAGTGGTCATAAGTGGTCACATTTGCGACTACTCCATATTCTACGAAATTTTGATAATTATGTTCATTAACATGCATGTTTAATCGTTTTACAGGATGAAATTTCTTTGGATTATAGCGTAATAGGTCAAAATTAAGGTTTCTGCGAAACAATGGACTTATTGGAAGATGTATAGAATTTAATATAAATAAATATGACTATCACATTAATTTATTATTTGTTGTTAAAATTAATAATTAAAAAGGCGCGTTAAAAATAAGCCACCTACTTTACTAAATTACACGATAAATTTTGTTTCGCAATGAAATTCGGATATTATTTAGCTATACCCGTCCGTTTTTATTTTCATTAATATTATATCATGGCTGTAAAGTATTTTGGTGTTAAGAATTTTGTTGCGCATCCATGTTAAAATTATAACTATATATATTTATTTTTGCGGGAAACCGCAAATACGTACGCGCCAGCACCGGCGGGCCATTCAAGTGGTCACATTTTGGTTACAAATGCGACCGAATGCGACCGGATTTGGTCGCATTTGTAACCAGAATGTGACCGAATGCGACCAGATTTAGTCACAAATGTTCCCCACTTTTGGTTGCGGTTCCGGAACTGTGTCCGAACAGCGACCGAATTTCCGATTAGTGTGCACACAGTAGTGTGCGAACGTGTGCGAACGGCGACCAAATTGCGACCGAAATGGTTTCTTGGGTAAGTCAAAGAAATTATTTTTGAATTATAATATAGAAAAATTACTTTAGTTAAATTCCGATAAAAATATTTTTTTCCGAACACTAACCGTTTAGGAGATATTTTAATAAAATTAATGAATGTAAAAAAAATACTCTTTTCGATATAAAATATTAGGCAGTGGCGTAACAGTATTAAAAATCAGATTTTACTTGACAAAACTATACATTAATTAAATGAAATCGTAAAATTTAAATTAGCTTACCTTTAACATATCTAAATCTATCATTTAGTAAATATCTTATTTTCACTCGTCTCTCTTTAAACACCTGTGCATCATAAACTATGTGTTGAAGGTCTAAACTTTTAATCACAAGTTTGAGAAAATTGACCCACAATTAAATATTTTTAGTAAAATATTACCGTAAATACCTGAGTTGAGGAGTTATTCAACAACAAAAGTGAAAAATACGAATATTTCAATTTGTTCCGAAAATTAATATGTATTTGGCAGTGTCTGTATCACAATAATTTTTGAGGTACAAATGCGTATTTATACTCAAACGACGCAGAATATTATGTACTTTAATTTATAAAAAGACACCATTTTCCTAGAAAGCATCGTTTAGAAGTTATTACTGAAAAACTGAAAAAAGTACATTATTTTTTCGGTTTATGGGTCACCCTGTACTTAGCACAAGCGGAAAATTGGTGCAAACTTCAAGAAACCTTCTTTGCATGTTAATGAAGGGATTAAAACAGTTTCCAGCTTTCCGACAATTATCTACGCTACAAAGCTAAATTTCCTGGGCTATAATAAGTTCATTAATATATCATTCCAAATATTATCAACTGTTTCTAGATAAGTAACACAAGTTAACAATAAAATATTATACTAATTCATTACTTAGATACATATAATATATTTTAGTAACCAAATCGCCCACAGATTGAGTTAGACAAGGCATGGTAATACTATGGAGCAAATTTTGAAGGGAATGTATTACTTTATCACAATTTATGAGTAAGTAGGCGACGCCTTGCCTTCCTCCAGCACTAGCAGAGTAAATAGATAATACTTTTACACAATCATTAGAATAAAAGGCTAATAAATGTTTCAATAACAAGAACATCTATTTTTTAATTGTACTTTCAAACGTATCATGATTACAACAGATATAGGCTGGAGCTGTTATGGCAATTGCCAAGCAATGCGCTGTCACACCACTTGTATTGACAATTTTAATGCTCACTTCGTAACACGTTACATTAAACGTAAACAATAGATTTTAGACACTTAGTTTCAATGGGTGTATCTAATATAAAAAATATGTGAATTTTCGCATGTAAGTACCAACTAGATATTAATAGAAAGATTGATATTATTTGGCAATCAGATTGTCTCGCACTTGACTATTATTATAAAACGTAAAACAAATTGTACAAAATGAAGCAGACTGTAGTAGTACCTATATATTACTTACTCAACAGAAGACAATATCAGCTAAAACTAGATAACAAAAGATAACTTTCACATTCGGCACAATAACAATGACTCAATTGTAATAAATAATATCAAATTTTGGCTACCAATAATGATATAGTTTTAGCTTACTAAATATTACGTTCAAAAAGCAAATACTAGAAAATAACACTGCACAGAGCAAAGTAAATATCAATATTTTAAACATTATAAGACGCTTTGAAGACAGGAAAATACGAGTATATCAGAAAAGTTGTATGGAAACTCACAATAATTTAATAGAAGACAAAACATTACTACGTATATTGTCATTAGAAATTAGAGAAAACGACATTGGAAAGTTTTTCAAATTGGAAGCCTATAGTAATAATATTGAGATTGAAATATGGGTACATATTGTATTGTATATAATAAAATGTCATAGAATTAACACGGGGTCTTAATGAGTATGTAAGTAATGCTATATTGTGTGAATAATAACATTATTATATACTCTTTCATCTAGGTTGTTCGCGTGTTGGCTGCGTGTCCGTTGATTTTCTCGAGCTTTCGACAGCAATACTGCTGCCATCTTCAGGATGAAGTACTTTAAAAAAAATTACTTCATCCTGAAGATGGCAGTTGATTTTCTCGAACTTTCGACAGCAATACTGCTGCCATCTTCAGGATGAAGTAGTTTACAAAAAAAAATTACTTCATCCTGAAGATGGCAGCAGTATTGCTGTCGAAAGCTCGAGAAAATCAACTCCCATCTTCAGGATGAAGTAATTTTTTTTAAAGTACTTCATCCTGAAGATGGCAGCAGTATTGCTGTCGAAAGCTCGAGAAAATCAACGGACACGCAGCCAACACGCGAACACCCTAGAAGGAAGAGTATATATACCATGCTGCGAAAACCTACAACATCAATAACATTATTATGTAATTCTGCAGTTCAACAATTATATGAATAACATAAAAAGAAGGAAAATTTTGGACCCAAGAATACATATGAGTATAAATTCATTCTCATCATCGCGTTACATAATAATGCGTTGGAAAAATGAATCAATGCGAAATTGTAATAAATGTATCAAGAATTGCCAAACAAATCACACAAGTTAACATTTTCACATAAATGTGCTATTTTATCCAAAGGATTGTTGATCCAGTGAGTGGCGAATTATCCAACAGGCCATGGAGACAATTAAGTCACACTTCGTATTAGGTAGAAAATAAATTGGAGCAAGTACTTTTACTATTTTAGTACAGAGAAACATCTCTTATGTGGGTCTCATAAAAATAAAAGAAATAGGAATCATGATTTAATTTTTCTTGCGGCCATCTCCATGATGAGCAACTTGAATTTTGTGATCGGGAAAGTCTTGAATAACAGTTGCATGGAATGCCATATTAGCACTTGCCAATATATATTCGCAGAATGAAAACCAACTAAAAGCTGAAAACAATATACATCACAGAGTTACTTTATTAATCACTTGTATTTTACACTTAATATATGTATTAAAGAAGATGATGTGCCATTACCTAAAGGTCTGCATAAGAATCGATGAAGCATGAAGAATATTACTAGGCCAAATGTTGAAATGAGAGAAATGTAAAATAGAATCCATACAACACTATTTCCATTCAACGGCCTTTCACCGTCAGGCACAATACTTCCTACAGTTGCACGACACCACATGTGGAGTAATGAGGAAATCATAAATATTATAAATATCTTCTCATGAACAGCTGAAAAAACATAACATAACTAATATATAAGAAATACAAACATATTTTAATAACACTGCACTACTAGACTTCAGTCTGTTGTTAGGCAGCATGTCTAGGAAGATTGGTATTCCAAGATTCACTTACGATAGTTTTCCC
Organism: Ceraclea dissimilis; assembly: GCA_963576895.1. NCBI lineage: Eukaryota > Metazoa > Arthropoda > Insecta > Trichoptera > Leptoceridae > Ceraclea > Ceraclea dissimilis. Next base: position 8,359,376 of record OY756360.1, read on the forward strand.
TGTTTGATACATATGTGACTCCAGTTAGAGCACAAACTTCAACTAAGTTCAACCAAAAACACAATCGGCTCAACTTTTTGACTTTTGAGCGTTGCTAGAAATAAAAACAAACTTTATGTAACCACATTCAGAAGGTGCCTTGAAAGATTAATCTAAAAATTAATACACACCTCAAGGTCGCTAATTAAATTTAATCTCTGCATATGATATGTATGATAAAGTGACCCAATGAGGAATCTTGGCCCTAAGTGGAGAGCGACACATATTCTCCATAAATATCTTTGTGGACTTATACCAGTGATGGAACTAATTGACGGAATTACATTGTACACCTGCAACAATCACAATTATGCATTTATATTGAAATATTCTCTTTCTTTGTAATGAATAAACCATTATATGCAACTTCACGCTAATATTGTACAATACTGAGTGTCGACTTACTCTACAATGTGTTTCGTGAATATCATCCTGTTGAAATATAGATGCCGTTACAAAACAAAATATTAAAGCACCTAGGGGCAGCCATAATGCCACAATACATACATTTCTCAGTCCACATTGCCACAGAGTCATCTGAAATACAAGATATTCGTATTATTACACACAACTTAAATAAACATATTACTTAGCCTTAGCGAGTCTAATCAACAAACCAAATTAGTCTGCAAGAGAAGGAGTACAAGAACTTGCATTACTCTTTAAAACCTTTTAAATAAAATACATTGGGCTTTAATCATGAATTATTGAATGACAACACGTCTAATCAAACTTCTGGATGCGAGAGTCGAAACTGTGAAAACTTATCTACAAGGTTGTATTAGAGAGATCACAAAGTAAGCAGTAACCATCATTCATAAGATACCTTGGAGATTGCACTTCAAATATGTTAAAGTAAATATTTAAACATTCACAAGGATTTTTTAACAGTCTCGGAAATGAAATGAGAAATTAACTTCCTCAAACAAATAATTTGATTTGTCTACCTGGGTAAATGGAAAGAATAATGAAAGATTTAAAATTTATTATAAACAATGAGATAGGTTCCCAAAGTGTATTTTGAAATCGACGAGGGCCTGCTTCTATAAAAATCTAAAACAGCCAGTTTGTTAAGATTATGATTACCAGTATTTTGGCTAAATTATACTTCTATATCTGAAAATCTGAACGGAAAATCCTCAGTTCCTGTAAATATCGGGGGTACTTTTGGAATTGCTTTTTATTCAAGAAATTTCCAAATATTGTAATTCAAAAACAGCCAATCTGTAGTCCATACTTTCATCTATCACTGTTTTCAGTTTCAAGACAATTCTTTCAGTATTTATTTATTTATTCTTCTCAACATATAGATAACATAAATAATACATTCATCCATACATCTGTACAGTATAGTATATAGGTAATTGCCAACCCCACTAGGTATCTAGGTACCTGTATCGGGGTTGACAATTAAACAAAATGAAGACATTTTCATTCCACATTGTATTGGCTGAGAACAATTCAGGGCGCCGAAGCCGAATGACAGCATACAGGACCTTAATAATTAACTTATCCGGTTTTTTGTCCAGCACATCTGGCAACCCTAGTCCTCACTCGCACTTCCTAGTTACGCCACTGGGGTGAAGTTTCAAATCGAAAATTTTACGAACCGCTAATGCGTAACTTTGTTTTTGATGTAATTCCTTACTTTATATGTAAAATGTCAAAAATACGATAAAAATTGTAAGAATATACCAACATTTCCAAAAATTGGGACATTTAGGTGTCCCGAAAGGTTTTTTTTTTATATAAAAAAGGATCTGGGTTTGCATACACAAACCCAAATACTTTATTGCACACCTTGCACTAGGCCAAAAACCTGTATCGCAAAGTGTGGAATACATCACCAGCACCGGGGTTTGAACCTGGCACCTCCCGCTTGAGAGACAGCCGCCTTAATCAATTGCACCAACCATGTTTGTTCGGGACACGAGGCGTTAAACCAGTGACAGTCCCAGTAAACCGGACGTCTGGCAACCCTAACTACAACAGAAGACGAAGCTAAGCCATCGATAGTATACGAACCTGGACATACGAATAACACTTGTATCGGTGACAAACACTTGGTCTACGGAATATTTTTTCCCATACATTTTCTCCCAATCTTGGTGAGGCATCGTCAAATGTCAGTTGAGCCGGGCCTGTATGATAATACTATTGCGTACGACCTCGGATGAAGCAATGTCTCTCGTCGCACATTGGAGTTGCAAGGTTGGATCCAAACAAGTATCACACTGTAGGTACTTATTGTTACTTATAGGATATTGTACAAGTAATGAGGCACAAATGTATTTTAGTAGGAGTTTTCTTATCCACATAAAGTGCTGTCCTCAAAACCAAGGGATGTCAAATTGTTTAACCATTATTTCGATTTGAAACACCCCTTAATTTCTTCAGTAGTTATGTACGGTTTTATTTGCTTACAGCCTACGGTGATCCCTAGTTAAAATTTGTGTCAGCCCAGACCTATATCCAGGATACACTGCACTGAATTTGGTACCTACATGAGTGGAGAGGAAAATTATGAAATAACATGAAGAACACAAAATGTAGGAATACCAGTTACCTGTTCTCTTTCAAAAAATGATGCATCTTGCTTCTGGCTGTCTTTTTGTGTCTCAGAAGCATTATTTGTTGTCATCTTAATATTATAATTATGCCTAAACAATGGGCACTGAACTCCTAAATTACAGACAGGATTTCCATGTTATATTGCGAAATAAATTGTAATAATGTATTATCATGAAATGTCATTATTTGTCCCACAAACACTATCCTTTAGATAACGATCACACATTTCAGCAGTTTGTAATGTTCATTCCCCTTCATACTTCTATGTTATTATTATGATGCGATAAAAATAAACCACTACGTTTCATTCACAGTCTGCAAACTTGTTACAAAATGAAATTTAACATGTAACGATTGTAACTAAATTCATTTTACAACAAATCGATTTCTGGATAACACGAACGCGAAACCAACCCTCAACCTTCCCCAACACTAATGGATATTTTATACGGCCTGGAGCTGGAGATTCTGCTGAGCTGCTTAAAGTAAAGTGGTAAATGATTAGACTTCTTTGACCCAAGCGAAGAGCGTGACTCGCGAGTCAATTTATTAATGACAGCGAATCGCACTAACACAAGTTCAATAATGCTATAATATCTAACAAATTTAGCGAATTCGTGAATCGCCAGAATTAACACCAATTACAGAATCATACTGCACTACCCCATTTCATTACACAATAATTCAAGACTTTTGACACCTCGATCGCAGCTCTACAATTCCCCACGGAGTATTTGAGCTCTGAGTTTCGTCCAAAATCGACAAACACGGAAACCACGGAAAAACCTTAGGAAAAGCAGTGTGTACCTACTCGCATACCTAGGTTCATACCGTTCATACGTTTTTCGTAGGTATTCATTCAAGAATCAATATATTTAGAAGCAGGGATGTTGTGAATATTTGCATCAGCGGGACATCCGCATCCGCATAAATTGGTACAGATGCAGATGTCATGCGGCTGTTTCATTTCAACTTAAAGATGAATGGGAATTGGGTTACAAATTAACAATTTGTTTGTAAGCAGGTACCTGCTATTTTTTAAAGAAACACCCACTGTTATAAAAATGTCTTAAGAGAAAATTTCGCCCGCGGCGCTACTCAATGGAAGTCTAAAATAGGATCATTATTCAAGGGCTTGAAATTTTAGTTATCGTGGACAAAATCGTGGATTTCCATGGGAGAAAATCTGCAAAATGTTTACAAAAATAAAACGAGAGTGAGCATTGTCTATGGTGTTCTTCATTGGGCCTACACTTTGATATGACCACAGAACACATATACTCTCTAACGCATGATTCCCACGGTGGGGCGTACGCCCCACCGGTGGGGCATCGCGCCTCAGAGGTGGGGCACCATGCCTCGGCGGTGGGACACCACGCCTCAGATGGAACACTTCAGAAATTACCAACTATTCCACGTATTAGATATATTATATTTATTTATTAGATTTCCGATAACTTGTAAGTAATCTTTAAAAGATTACAATAAAAAAAATTCGCCTGCGGCGCTGTTTATGATGGGGAATCATGAATTAGAAACATCATATACGCAGTCATGGCCATCGGCGCGTAGGAATCTCACATTAAACACAATAATTATTGTGAAAATTCATTAACTTGGGATCGTTTCGTTAGAAAAATTTGCCTGCGGCGCTGCATAGCTGTAATTGTATATAAATCGCATGAGGTATGTAGTTGTGTATAGAGGGCCCCCGGTTTTACTACATGGCATACAAATGTATCGTATATGTTTTGCGGTGGGGCATAAGACTGTTAAGAAAGGCTTTGGTGGGGCATGGCACGAAAAAGGCTGGGAAACACTGCTCTAACGAGAGATATGACTTTGATCTTAGCCAACAGGCCGAGAAGCGATACTAACTTGGCGATACATGGGCGATACTCACTGCCATCTCACTGTCACCTTGACACTCTTTCTCTAGCCATGCTGTAGAAAAATGAGACCACTTCGTTTTTAGCGGGGTTGCCATCACCGTCTCCAAGGGAATGTATAGAATAACAGTCCCTTAACAACGAGTATGATGGACCACGTATTATATTCTGTTACGAAATTTGACAAGAATGACAAGAGTAGTGGTCCTTGATCATTTCGCTATGTTGCCAACTGTTACAGCTTACAGCATGGCTAGAGTATTACTCTACGAGGCGGTGGCCTACTCCTATGAAAACTGTAATTCCGGCCCTGGTTCGTAATATCAGTCTGAGGTTGGCCCCGAGTGCTAGCCTGGCAACAATCCTGGAACTCCCACTGCACGATTTTTTTGTACAAAGCTTTTGCCGATTAACCCTTGAATATGACATATCATGATGTTGTAGTATCTACCTAGTAGAATTTGTGTATTTTTGTAGAAATTTCAAAATCCTTGATTTTTTCCACATCCGCATCCGATGTCCGCGGATGTGAGAATCAAACATTCGCATCCGGGGATGAAAATGAGATCTGCGACATCCCTGTTACGAAGAGAAGGGATTTGCAAAGAAAATAATTTTCTACGCGCGTATTTTAAAATTACCATTGTTATAGCATTTTAAGATGAGTGTACATCAATGTTAAATTTAAGTTAACATAGGTATTTATAGTTAACATAGGTATTTATAGTTAATGTACCGAATATCAAAAGAAAAGAAAAGATCACGCAAGGACCCTATTTATAATAATTAATTAAAAATTGTATTTTCGATAGGAAATCTAAAACTTTCGGAAAACCTTAATTTTTAGCTAATGTACCGAATACCAAAATAAAAAATTCTTCTAGGACCCTAGGGACCCTATAGCCAGTGTCATATCAAATGCCCGGCAATCAATGGTTTTGAACTTCTGAGTTTGAAACATATTACCACTACAGAAATATTTATTTTATTTCGTTTTTCCATGGATTTGCTGAATGTCATTCTCATTACAATGCATTTCGCGTTAGAAGTCCCCTGGTGCCATGGATCTATAATACTATTCTAGTAAACTGGATGGAGAACATAGGTGTTTGTCTATACATTCTGTATGATTCTGGGGAAAATGGCCAGTTAGGCAAAAGAAGCAAAATGGAGGATTTTCCATACTAAACGGGCTATAGGAAACTGCGGTTTTCACATGGATTTTTGATTTTCACTGTTTATATTTTAACCGAAAATGAATTATAGACATCATATTGTCATAATTAAAGGACCAAGGGATGTAAATAGTCCATTAATCAGAATTTATGAGCAATTTTATAACACAGGAAACGGCACACGATGGAAGTAAATTAAATTACTTTTATTTATTTTTCTTATTCTTTTTTCAGATTTCCCTTTAAGAATTAAACCTTTTGCATAATTTAAGAAAAAAAAAATTGTGAAAAAATGTGTTTTCAGTAGTTGCCTATCACTAATTATGATATTGAATATCACAGATGTGAAGACGTTTTAAATATATCATTTATTATGTAGGAATTTATTTTTTCATATTTTTTGTTATTTAAAGCTAATGTGTATGTATTTATGAATTTTTGTGCAATGTTTGATTTATGTTGTAATTAATGACAATAAAATAAAAGTTATTTAATTTACTTCCATCGTACGCTGTTTCCTCTGTTAAAAAAATTGCTTATAAATCCTGATTAACGGACTATTTACATCCCTTGGTCCTATAATTATGTCAATATGATGTCTATAATTCATTTTCAGTTAAAATATAAACAGTGAAAACCAAAAATCCATGTGAAAACCGCAGTTTCCTATAGCCCGTTTAGTATGGAAAATCCTCCATTTTGCTTCTTTTGCCTAACTGGCCATTTCCCCTAGAACCGCAATAGTCGGCCAAGAGATGAATCCAGTTTACTAGAAGTATTATACATCCATGCCTGGTGCAAACTTGGTTTAGTGTTGCTTGATGTGATAATAAGATATGGTTATATTTTTTCGCTACTTTAAAATTATATTTTAGAACTGTTGTTTAAAAAAAATTGTCTATTTTCGAATTATTAGAATAAACTGGCAACATTGTTTTTCTAACTTGTGATGGCGGCTTGAAGGGATTATTGGAGTATTTTTTTCTTTTTCCAACTCGCAAATCTATCTTTTCTTTAAAATTATTTCTCTAGCGCTACTCTGTAATATTTTCGGCATTGTAGGTTACTTGTAAAAGATGTACAATGTGAGAATATTGGGAACCTTTGACAGCTCTTACGACAAGATTCGACAATCAGGGCTACCAACAATACAATCTAAACTCCACTTGCAGGTAACGTCAGAACGGTGGCCAAGACGGATGGGATGGTACAGACACGGTACAGACAGTAACATTAATGTCAATTGTGAATTGTCAAACAATTCATTTACTGTTTTCCGCGCGATAGCGATTTTGTAACAATTTTTTTTTTTTAACGTTTTGTTCTGTTGTGAAACTTGGGTTGTCTAGTTTTATTCATAAAGTATTTATGCCTGGTCAAGAGTAATGAGTTTTCGCAGTTACGCGTGGAAGATAGCGGCCGCAGCAGGTTCTGTAATACACTATGCGTGTGTAGCCCATTGCACGTTTGAGTATATCGGGGATGTTTCTATTGTAAGATTTGTAACCTGTATTTTGTAATGTAACAATTAATTTGTTTATTGACAAGTGGTACTAAAATAGGGCTGCCAAACGCCCCGGTACACCGCTTTTGGCTGGCCACACACGCACCCGAAGTTCAGGAACTAACATTCGGGAACCGGATTCCGGAAGCTCGAAAATGTATGCAATTTGGCATTCTCCACACACGTCCTGAATGTTAGTTACAAACTGAATGTCAGGGCGAACCGGGCACCCGGAGAACCCGTTTCTTTTTTTTCTTTTTTTTGTGGCCTATATTGACTGCCTTGATTGCCTTTAGCCAATACTGACGATTGATTTCCTACATTTCCAAAAAGCGAGTACACACCTTTCGTCCACACTATTGGGCTGTATAATATAATATTGAAGCAATTAATTAGTCAATTTTAGTTTATATTAATATTTTCTTTTTAAGGTGATCGATGATAAAAACATTTTTTTTAAGTTTTGGAACATAATTGTGTAGGTACTTATTAGTTTAATGTGTTTTCCAATGTAGGTATGTATTTAGTTTTTTTATGAATTAAAAAAATGGCATTTTTTGTCAATTTCTGGCAAATTGAATTAAGACCAATTAATATGGCAGTTTATTGAAAAACTAAAATTTTTGAGAAAATAAAACGCTGCCTACTTGCATAAAAATAATTTATTTCTTTTTTCCGTTTAGATTTTTTTATGTTTTTAATTTGTAGCGTGGCTCATTGTTATTGCCAGTAATAAATAATGATCTGTTTTGTTGTCATAACAAGACAAAATAGTACCCACCCAATAATAGAACAACTCACCCCAATATAAAATATATAGTTTACCTATTTATTATCAAATTTTAATCATGCTCGAATGATTTTTTTAAATTAATTTTCTGATTTATCATAGACTGTCCAATTTCTAAAAATCTGTATAAAACTCACCAAACTAGAGTAAAATTTGTTAACTCTGACAATTAATAGCTTAAAATCTGTAGGTATCGATACAGATAAATCCATTGATATCCTATACTATAACTTGATGATGAATAAGTAACGTCTCTTTCCATACATTTGGCGCGTTTAACATATTTTTCCCAGCTGTTAGGAAAACTTCATACATTTTTTTTTCCTCGGATTGCGATTTGCTGCTAAGAGAGTAGGTAATCTAGGTAGGTACTTACTAGGTAGTGAAAATGAATCAAATGACTATTGTTTATGACTACTACAATATCAGTCTTGGTGGTCTATGGTTAACTGAAGTTCAGTCGCCTAGCCACACACGTCCCGAAGTTCAGGAACTGACATTCGCCGGCTGAACTTCCGGACGTCTGTGGCCAGCCTTTGAGGTCCGCGTCCCAGTATCCCGGTTGGACAGTCATTTTATATGGGTCAGGGATTTCTTAATATTAATTGCTCAATAAGACGATTCTTGGAGTGTTACTACGAAAATGCGTTATATTACAATTCTTTAATAAAAAAAATTGCCTGCTACATCAATTGTTTATTTTGATAGAACTAAACAAGATTTACATCACTCCTTTTTTGTGTAGACAGGTACGCCTTCATGTCTTACAACAAAATTTTTGGCTGCGGCGCTACTTACGTGGTCATTTCCAAACAAGGAGAACCAAAACCAAGTTCATCATTCCATCAATTTTTCTAAAAAAAAAAATTAGTCTGCGGCGCCTTTACTTGGGCATATTTTGTAAGGAAACTATTTCCGTGCCTATTGAACTAAATTACGAATATAGATAGTTTTTTTAAGGTTTTTTTTGGGGGAGGGGAAGAGGTGTCCCGGTTGGCAGTCCACTTATTACGGCAGCCCTATACTAGAAAGTAATCTGATTTTAAGATGGCTAGCCACACACGTACGGAAGTTTAGAATCTAACAGTCAGTTAACAGAATGTTAGAACGTATGTTATGGAATGCTTTTAAGGCTCTGTAGATTTGATCACTAAGCCTCTCCACACACGTCCCGAAATTCAGTTAACGGAATCGACCGTTTGCAAAAAATTTCCGACCAAAACCTCTCTCTAAATTCAGCGTCACCCCGATTTTGAATTCAGAAAGAGGTTTTGGTCGTAATTTTTTTGCAAACGGTCAATTCCGTTAACTAAACTTCGGGACGTGTGTGGAGACGCCAAGTAGGTATATAAATGCACTTTATCGCATAACAAGATGACAATACTATGTAACTATTGTTGTGGTGGCAATAAATGGGTACTGGATGCATGTGGCCAATTGTAAGCACCAGAGGGAGAATGTTACTTTGAAGACGTAAAAAAATAATTGAAGTACCATTATGGCAGTCAAGCAATAAATTATTTGATTAATATTCCACTTTAAATGGTCTCTAAATCCTGCATCGCTCCAGTCCAGTGGATATTCAGTGTTGGACGGTTAGGATAGTTACATAAGTGCCAAAAAGTGTTTATTTGCATGTGTGGCCCCATCCACAGCCGAGCAGAGCGAAAAACCCTTTTTAGCGCTTAAAGCAGCCAAGGTTTAGAACCGGCTGGAACGATACAGGATATAGAAGCTTATCTTTAGGAACGTCATGAGAATACTGTATGTGAAATTTCCAAATTAAATGGACAGCATTTTGCCAGGGCGGGATGTGACTTCCCTTTGGTTGATGTAAACTAATATCTACCAGCCTCATGTAAATCTTGTGAAACCAGCGCCGCATCTTGGGGTGAAAGGGGTTCCCTAATGTGGACTGTATGTAAATAGTAACATTATTGTTCAATTTACAGTGTTCGGGGCCTTCTATGGAGCCAACCTTATTTACAAATAATATTTTGCTGACAGAGCATATTAGTCCGAGACTTAAAAAGATAAAAAAAGGTGATATCGTCATAGCGATAAATCCTAATAATCCTAATGAATTTGTCTGCAAACGAATTACTGGATTACCTGGAGACAAAATGAATGGAGGCTTCACTCAAAAGAGTCAAGTAGTTCCAAGAGGACACGTTTGGTTAGAAGGAGACAACTCAAGTAATTCTACAGATTCACGCTATTATGGACCCGTACCACAAGGACTAATTAGAAGTAAAGCAATATGTAGGATATGGCCATTAGATTCAATTCAGTCTTTATAGTCGACAGTGAACTGTATATCATTTCCAAGGTGTATTTATATGTAAAATAAACAAAATTAGAGGGTGAGGTGGCATGTATGCACATTGCACCTACTAGACACATTTATTTAATAAAATCAATATGCTATGATGATGTAATAATATGTGAAAGTTTTATTTTTCTTTCCCTATGAATTTCTGTACATGTATTTATAGTTTGGAATCGAAAAATAAAAGTCAGAAGTCTGGTTTCCAAGGACTATCGCACACGTTCTGACATTCAGATAACTGAATCCACCAAGGGTTTTTGAGAGGAGCTTCGCAGCAATAACTCCATCTCGAAAATGATTTTAGTCGGGAATTGTTTAAAATTATAAACAGGCAAGGTGGAATAGTACTAAGTATATCAAGAATAAAAAGTAATCTGGGCTTTTTAAAACTGAAGTGGGTATGTAGGTTCTAAAACATTTTACGCTCGTTGAGGAACATATTACGAGCTATAGATTTTTAAAATTATTATCAATCCATTTTTAAGAGCAATTATCTGCAAATTTAGCCAGTGGCGTAACTAGGGGGGGGCGGTCCGCCCCGGGCGGCGCATTTCAGGGGGCGGCAAAATGGATCAACATATTATAAAAACATCTTGATAAAACACACAAATTAAATAAAATCTCTGAATTTTCTTAAATTATTATGAATATATATTAAATTTCGTAAAAAAATTGCCTGCGGCGCTAATAAAACCTGTTTGCATGTTAGGTGCCTAAGTTTTATTTCATATCACGATAAATAAGCTAGATTTTCGATATCTTATTACTAAAATTTGGTTACTTCTTGCATGGTCGCTTCCCCTATGTACAATACCTGTAACCATATGTGTTACCTATTATAGAAAGATAGCCAGGTTCATCATTTCATCCATTTGTCTATAAAATTTCGCCTGCGGCGATCTTTTTTCTGCCATTTTTAAACGTTGCCTTGTTGAACGTACTTATATATATTATGTTTTTATTTAAAGATAATAAACAAAACTACAACACGATCTTAATTTTCATTTAGTTTAGTGAAAAAATTTCGCCTGCGGCGCTATTTATATGATTTATTGTGCCACGTCTATATTAAAAATTTTGTTGCTCTCGCTTAGCTTCAAAGCTGCAGACACCCCTGGGTACACATGTACTTGTATAGGTACTTTAGGGGGCGGCATTTTCAGGGTCCGCCCCGGGCGGCACTAATGCTAGTTACGCCACTGAATTTAGCTAGTTTTAACAGCGATGGTCGCTAGAAGAGCCGAGCGTCGAAAATTTTTTTTTTTTTTTTTTTTTTTTTTTTTTTTTTTTTTTTTTTTTTTAAATAAAAATGAATCTGGGTTTACCGAAATAAACCCAAATACATCTTTGTACACTTCACAGAAAGCTTAAAAGCTTGTGTTGTGAAGTGGAGTAGGTCGGGGATTGAACCCGCGCCCACTGGATTAACAGTCGAGCGCGTTACCAACCAGGCTACCGACCACCACTTTCAGCAATGGTGTGAGAACTAGCACATCTTGTTGGGACAATTTAACTTGAATTTAACACATGCGTCTCGCGCCAGTGATAGTCTTGACGCTCCTTCGATCCTACTGGTTAATCACAACGCCTCAGATTTCATGTGAAGTTTAGACGTACGCAACCTAGAAGACTTACTTTCAAGCCCTGATTGGTTCTGGTGTCCTTTAGGTGCCCGCTCAAATTAGACAGATCTGTTTAAAGTGCTTTCTCTAAAAAAAAACATCCTCGTTGTAATAGCAACAGTGAAAACGCAAACATGCAGTTCACAAACAGCGGTTTTCCAAAAAAATTTATCCCTTGAAATCTGAAGCGTTGTAATCGGCCAGATGTTAACCAATAGGATCGAAGGAGCGTCAAGACTATCACTGGTGTGAGACACAAGTAATTTAACTATATAAGCTGAATCGAATCCAGCGATGGTATAGTACAAGCCTACATCCTCGAATTCCATCACCACCATGATTGGTGACTTCACCTTGTATCGGTGACAAACATGGATTTATAATACTAGTAAACTGGATGGAAAACATAGCTGTTTGTCTATACATTCTGTACAATTCTGAGGAAAATGACCAGTTAGGCAAAAGAAGCAAAATGGGGTGGGCTATAGGAAACTGCGGTTTTCACATGGATTTTTGGTTTTCACTGTTTATATTTTAACTGAAAATGAATTATAGACATCATATTGACATAATTATAGGACCAAGGGATGTAAATAGTCTATTAATTAGAATTTATGAGCAATTTTATAACACAGAAAACGGAACACAATGAAATTAAGTAAATTAAATTACTTTTATTTATTTTTCTTATTATGTTTTCAGATTTCCCTTTAAGAATTAAACCTTATGCATCGTTTAAGAAGAAAAAATGTGTTTTCAGTAGTTGCCTTGCCTATCACTAATCATGAATTTAGGGTTGCCAGTAGGGCTGCCACCTCTCCGGGTTTGACCCGGAGTCTACGGGTTTGAGTGGTGTTCTCCGGGCTCCGGGTTAGCATAGTGTATCTCCGGGTCTGAAATTTTTGTCAGGACTAAAAAAAAAAAAAAAGGAAAATACTCGGGGTCCCGGTCCCCCCCCATAGAAAAACTGGGTCTCCGGGTCAGCATAGTAAATCTCCGGGTTTGGAATAATAATGGTGTGGACCAAAAAAAAAAAAAAGGAAAATACTCGGGGTCCCGGTCCCCCCCCATAGAAAAACTGGGTCTCCGGGTCAGCATAGTAAATCTCTGGGTTTCACACATTCGTTTTTTTCCGAATCTCCGGGTCTACGCTCTTACAAAGGTGGCAGCCCTGGCAACTTGCCAGACGTCCCGGTTTACCGGGACTGTCACCGGTTTTACCCCTCGTGTCCCGGTGTCCCGAACAAACAATTCGGGACGCCTAAATGTCCCGGTTTTCGGAAATGTTGGTATATTCTTATGATTTTTATATTTTGTGGTATTTTTGAGTCAATGTATGAAGTAAGGAACTACGTAGAAATAAGGTGACCAACCGTCCTCCTTTTGGAAGGACAGTCCTCCTTTTCTAGGTTCTGTCCTTCCTCCAAAAGTGTCCTCCTTTTTGTCCTCCTTTTTTACTTTTTAACATTTTAAAACTATGTAATCTCTTAATTTCAAAACCACACGTTTTTTCATCATACCATGAATTAACTAGTAGGTACTATAGTATAAAAATACATTAAAATGCAATTGTTTCCTAAATAAATTTGCCTGCGGCGCTAATTACCTTTCTCTTTTGTGTATATGTAATTTGGTATGTCGTATGACAAATATTTCACCTGCACTGCGGCGCTATTTTTTTTTTTATACATGCTTTCGGAACACATTTTCAAGAAAATAAATCAAACATAGCGACCTTCTTACTGTCCCAAAAAAATTTTCGCCTGCGGCGCTATTTCAGCATTTTTTGTCCTCCTTTTTATTTTTAAAAATATGGTCACCTTAGTAGAAAACAAAGTTACGCATTAGCGAATTTTTAATTTGAAACTTCTCCCCAGTGGCGTAAAACTAGGGTTAGGTGTATATCCCCCCCTGACATATCCCCCCCCCCCGGTTCCCCCAACGACGAAAAATATGAGTGCATTTTTAATTGGATTACAAAAATAGAGCGTTAAAATAAAAAATGCATCAAAATTAATTTCGCCGACGGGGGGGGGGGGGGGGTCCTGGTTTGACTTGCGAGAAATCTGGCAACCCTAATCATGACATTGAATATCACGGATGTGAAGACGTTTTAAATGAATCTACTACAAATGGCCGAATGCCAAACGGCCGACAGAGACAAATGGCCGACACGACCAACTGGCCGACTGGTACAAATGGCCGAAAGACGAAAGGCCGAAATCCAAACGGCCGACATGGACATATGGCCGACAAGTACAATAGGCCGACACGGACAACTGGCCGACAAGGACGAATGGCCGACAATGACGTTTTCAATCAAGATAATTAACAAGCATCGCCCAGCAGACATGGGACATTACTGTAAAAAAATAATGTTGACCGGTTATGTTGTTTTTTATTTATACTAGTAAGGTTTAATTAAGCGCTTAAAGGCACCTGCAGCCGAAACAAATGAAAAACCGTTTTTAACGCCTAAAAATTGTGAACCTGCATGTTCGCTAGAAAGTTGAAAAAGTAATGTCCCATGTCTGCTTGGTGTTTTTGATCTAATTCGTGTAGCGGCTACTCGTGGCGCTAGTAGTAGGTAATTCTTTCAAGTATGTCTCATACTTATTAAGTATACAGTGGTTACATAAATTCAGGAGCAGATGCTATTTAACCTTGGGTGCTATTGGCAAAAACAGTGTTACCGTTGTCTTTTTTTTTTCAGAAGTCTCACCGAAGCCGGCGATAGTAGAGTACAAGCCTACATCCTCGAATTCCATCAACCTCATGAGTGGTGACGTCACCTTGTATCGGTGACAAACACCTTGTCTCGGTGACAAACACTTGAATTACGGAATATTTTTTCCCATACAATTTAGATGGCGTAACCATCGTCAAATGTCAGTTGGGCCCGGCCTTCATGAACAATATGGCGACGGCCTCGGTCTCACGGAGCAAACTTGGTTTAGTGTTGCTTGATGTGATAATAAGATATGGTAACATTTTTTCGCTACTTTCAAATTATATTTCGGAACTGTTGTTTAAAAAACTAGCCAAATTTTGGATTGTTAAAATAAACTGGCAACTTTGTTTTTCAAACTTGTGATGTGATCATTATTTCAATCTTTTTTGTGTCGGCCATTCGTCCTGTCGGCCATTCATCCTTGTCGGCCAGTTCTCCGTGTCGGCCTATTGGATGTCGGCCAATTGTACTTGTCGGCCATATGTCCATGTCGGCCGTTTGGATTTCGGCCTTTCGTCTTTCGGCCATTTGTACCAGTCGGCCATTGGTCATGTCGGCTATTTGTCCGTGTCGGCCATTCGTCCTGTCGGCCGTATGTCTTGTCGGCCGTTTGTCCGGATCCCGTTTTGAATATATCATTTATTATGTATAAATTTATTTTTTCATATTTTTTGTCATCTAAAGCTAATGTGTATGTACTTATGAATTTTTGAGCAATGTTAAATTTATGTTGTAATTAATGACAATAAAATAAAAGTAATATAATTTACTACCATCGTGTGCCGTTTCCTTTGTTAAAAAAATTGCTTATAAATCCTGATTAACGGACTATTTACATCCCTTGGTCCTATAATTATGTCAATATGATGTCTGTAATTCATTTTCAGTTAAAATATAAACAGTGAAAACCAAAAATCCATGTGAAAACCGCAGTTTCCTATAGCCCGTTTAGTATGGAAAATCCCCCATTTTGCTTCTTTTGCCTAACTGCCCATTTTCCCTAGAACCGCAATACTCGGCCAAGAAGAGTATCCAGTTTACTATAGTATTACTAAATCCATGGTGACAAACACCTTGCCTCGGTGACAAACACTTGAAGTACGGAATATTTTTCCCATACATTTTTCATGGTGAAATCATCGTCAAATGTCAGTTGGGCATGGCCTCTATGAACAATATGGCGATGCCCTCGGCCACAGAACATATATACTCTCTTGCCCTCGGCCAAGCCCTCGGCTGAATCGCCGAAGAACCCAGGAGTTTGCGCATGCGTCAGATACAGGTAGCCAGGCTGAGTCAACTCTGGTTTTGGTACTTGCCAACAAGCATATTGTGTAGTTGGTAATACATCGCTGGACTTTTCGATGATAATCATGGTATTGCCTGGGCAGCTCAGCGGGGAATGCGTAAGGGATATATATCGCATCTCTTCACTCTTTCACGATCTTATGGGATTTGTATGACAGACGCAAAAAATAGAATTACTGATTATGAAAATAATTCCGAAATCTTAACATTACAGTGAATATTAAGAACATAAATGTATTATTATGTTATCGTGAAATATTTTTATTGGTGAATTAATATTTATTTCTTTTTAAGAAACCAGATTTCGAGAAATATTATACAAGTCTTTTACATTTTGCAAGCTGGCAATACAACGCCAATGCCGTTTGTAAATAACACGCGGCCATATTTTTTTACTGTTTCTGTCGCGTCGCCTTTCCAAAATTTGTTTCGTGATCGGTATTATTACATTGTTTTGAACTAGATTTGTGTAAAATATAAACTCCTTTTTTGTGTTTTTGCGAGACATATATATGATTCGTCATTTCGGGATCCTGTGTTTGGGAGAAATATACGTACTCGTTTGTGTGTGAGAAATGGAGACTAATTCTATGATGGAGACTTGTTCTATATTCAATTATTGTCGAGACCAGAGACTCGTGTAACTTGTTTTGTGTTATAGTTTTGTGAGAAATATTCTGGATTTCACAAACTTTAGGTTCGGAAAAGCCATCTGTGACAAATTTTGTACGAGAAATGTTGACACGCGACTGCAATCTTTACTTACTGAAATTCCTCAATCAAAAAGTTGGTGAAACGATCAGATAGACTCATTATTTCGTATTATTTTTGTTAATGGTTCTTTTGAACATCTTTTTTAATTGTCTCTACGTAATGTTTATGCAATATGTGTGTATTATTTACTTACAATAAATGCCAATGTCATACTACCTACTGCTGCATTTTAATTCTTTGGTTATTATACTTATTTCCAAAGGGTTAGTGCGCATTAATCCCACATAAATATTTTAGTTCGTTCGTTTATATCACCACTTCTCATTTAATATCATTTGTCTCATGGGTTTCCACGGATACAATTTTTTTCCATAGAATTACTACTAATCCAGCGTACAACATATTTGAAACAGAGAGTACTTCGTGTCAAAATTCCAGTTAATTCATTCCGGGGTAATCTTTTATATGAAATGGTTTTGTGCATTCATTAATTGAGTGGATTTAGTAAACATTCCCAGGATCAACATAGGATATAAATAATTTAATAATTTGTAGTCTTGAATGAGATATTTCATTACACAAAACATGGGAAAATCCTTCTTCACAGAGTATATCAAGTATGTCTGCCCGTCATGTCAATCTCAATACTAAACATACTTATTTAAAGTATTTACTGCTCCTATTTCTAAAAAAAAGTGGTCAACAATAGAGCATAATGATTTATTATGTTTCAGTATTAAAATTAATTCTTCGTTATAAATAAATTAGGCAAAAATCTGAAATTAACGTTTTGACAAACGGTTATGAATGTACAACACCGCAGAAGTCAGCTTTTGCTATAGAGATAAAATTATGCCCTGATATGGTGTACTATCGAAGAATTAATAAAATGTAGAACACCTAATTAAACTACAATATTCAACAATACTGGGCACATATTAGGTATCTCAAAGACGAATGCAGAGAAATAACAGTAAGTAAATAGTTTGTGAATAAATGATGCCTACATTAATTTATTCATGTTTTCATAAAAATCATAATATTTTGTCATTTCTAATCTAATAGGACATACTTACTCTATGATTTCAATAAAAGTTTTTCATCTTCCATAAACAATAATACCTTATCACAATAAATATTGCAGGTACCTACCCATTAATTTGATTGTCAATCAAGGTTAATTGCCTACAGGAAACTGCATACACATGCCATAATAATAAATATTTTTAAAAATAGAACTTGAGTGAATGTATGCACATGATGTGCACTGATCTGATTTCACAAGTACACAAGTATAAAACATGTCACAACTCACAAGTACCTAACACGGTTTTCGTAAAGAAAAAAATGAAAATGAACAGTATTAATTTCCAACATCACTAAAATAATGATTTTTTAATACATTTAACAGTTTTCAAACTTATAAGCATAACAAAACAAAGTTTTGACAATTCAACTGTCAGTGTCATCCAATAGTTACCAGTAAGATAATTTTGGTCAGTTATTAAGTAAAATATCAAAACGCAATATATTCAATATCACTTATACCTACGTGTAATCCAGTGATTTATTATATTCAAATAAGGATTTATTTATTAAATAATAATTTAGTACTACAATAAAAAAATAACAGTGATAAAAAACGCTAATGTATATTAATTCCGAATTGTCCATTTTCTATGATTTTGTCCATTTGATTTCAACGTATGGCAATTCTATTGCGTCGCCTTCATACCTTTGAGTATGTTACAACAACGTTAGTAGTTTTGTGGCTTGATGGAATGCATTTGGTATTTTTTTTTAGTATTTTCGGAAGAATTCGTACTTTGTAGTATTTTCACGATTATTTAGTATGTTTTATATTTAAAACAAGAAATGATGTAAAAAATCTACCTAAAAATGTACGTGACCGTCATCAGGTTCTATTTTTTTTTTAAATCTTGAAACAATTTGATGTGTCGCAGAAGAGCCCCTCCCCCTCAATTTTTTTCTATAGCATTTTGACTTTGATCTAGGGACCATCTCCTCCCCCTCCCCGTCAACGGAACGTAATCTGGTATTTTTTTAGTATTTTTTACTTACATACTTAGTATTTTGGCTCTTCGAATTTTGTCTGAGACGGTGACCATAGACCCGTAAATAATAATGAATTAGTTCCTATTCAGAATTTTATAACACAAAATCATTGAAATGCTCATTTTAGTTCCGAAATCAGCCGCTGGAGTTAGTAGTAACTTTGATTATTATTATATAAATTATATAACATATTATAATATACTTAAACCAAAACTCAAATTTTTGTAAGTGTTCGGATGCATGGAGTGATGAATTGCTTGAAAATTCATAACAATGCCAATAAGTTGTACCTAAACGTCACCATTTTTTGGAGAAAAAGCTTTTCTTAAGAGATACAATATTTCTGATAGAATCAGGTTCATAGGTTCCTTAATATGATCCAAGGGCTGTGTGGAGTAAAATAATTAATTCAGATCTTATGTCATATTTTGTTCGGCTCCAACCATAGGGAGTCGTCAAGTGATCGAGAGGATCCAGTCACTGCACACCGCCGTGATTGGTATCGAATTAAAGGGCATTGGAAAAGAAATCCAGATCTTAGGTCATATTTTGTCCAGCTCCAGTAATCGGGAGACGTCAGGTGATCGAGTGGATCCAGTCACCGCACACCGCCGTGTCTGGCGTCTCATGAAAGAACTTCATTAGTAGAACATACTTAGATCTTTTTTCATATTTTGGATAGGTCCAGCCATGGCGGGAGACAACTTCGGAACGGGGGAATCCAAGTGCTTAGAGTATATAGCAACGTTATAAAAAGTGACAAATCTGAAATTTAAACACTGAGAAATTCCGGGTTGATGGTTATATACTTTATGGAGCCATTAAAACTCACTATTTTGGCTAACAGAACGCGTGTCGGGTCGTACTGTCGATTTATTTCAAATTTGCCGTTGCGAAGCACGGGTTACTCAGCTAGTGATTAAATAGTTGTATTGTAGTGTAAAAATGGGATATATGGATATGTCCCGCTTTTGTATTAGAGTACAACTATTTTTAATCGCTAATGCGTATTAATCCATATAAAACCCCAATAATCGATTTATCAAGGCGCCATTGTTTATGTGGGCATGAAATGAATGAGAGAGAAAGCTAGATGAGATCTGTCATTTTCGTGTTTGCATATATTTTCTATGAAGTTGACATTCTTCTCTCGTTAGAGAGTATATGTGTTCTGTGGTAAAATGTTTGTAAACAACACGCGGCCATATTTTTTAATGTTTCTGTCGCGTCGCCTTTCCAAAATTTGTTTCGTGATCGGTATTATTACATTGTTTTGAACTAGGTTTGTGTAAAATATAAACTCCTTTTTTGTGTTTTTGCGAGACATATATGATTCGTCATTTCGGGATCCTGTGTTTGGGAGAAATATACGTACTCGTTTGTGTGTAAGATATGGAGACTAATTCTATGATGGAGACTTGTTCTATATTCAATTATTGTCGAGACCAGAGACTCGTGTAACTTGTTTTGTGTTATAGTTTTGTGAGAAATATTCTGGATTTCACAAACTTTAGGTTCGGAAAAGCCATCTGTGACAAATTTTGTACGAGAAATGTTGACACGCGACTGCAATCTTTACTTACTGAAATTCCTCAATCAAAAAGTTGGTGAAACGCTCTGATAGACTCATTATTTCGTATTATTTTTGTTAATGGTTCTTTTGAACATCTTTTTTAATTGTCTCTACGTAATGTTTATACAATATGTGTGTATTATTTACTTACAATAAATGCCAATGTCATACTACCTACTGCTGCATTTTAATTCTTTGGTTATTATACTTATTTCCAAAGGGTTAGTGCGCATTAATGATTAAATAGTTGTATTGTAGTGTAAAAATGGGATATATGGATATGTCCCGCTTTTGTATTAGAGTACAACTATTTTTAATCGCTAATGCGTATTGATCTATATAAAACCTCAATAATCGATTTATCAAGGCGCCATTGTTTATGTGGGCATGAAATGAATGAGAGAGAAAGCTAGATGAGATCTGTCATTTTCGTGTTTGCATATATTTTCTATGAAGTTGGCATTCTTCTCTCGTTAGAGAGTATATGTGTTCTGTGCAGGTAGCCGAGACCTGCGCCATATTGTCATTCAGGCCGGGCTGAAGTGACATTTGACCATGATGACGTCACAAATCGTGGCCTACCAGTGACATGAAAAAGAAATAGACGCATTATTAAGCGAATGTATGAGGACTATTGTGTGAGGAGGAACGTCATTATTATGCTGCCATCGTGCGTTGCCACGTTGGCTAAAATAACGATTATAATCAGTGGCGTATATAGGGGGGGCGAGGGGGACTATTGGAAAAATAGCGTCGTTTTCAGCAGCATGGCATGCCAATATAGCGCAGGCATCGAGGTAGCACTAACGGCGCCATCTGGTGCCTTCTTCAGTAAAGTCATGGCAAAATAGAGTGTTCAGCTTTACTACTGCCACCTAGAGTCTTTCTCTAGCTATGCTGTAGAAATTTGAGACCACTTCGTTTTGCAACGTTGCCATTAGTCCAAGAGCCCGCTGCTTAATTTATGACGTATCTGTTTTTTGATCGAAATGTGGTATAAATGATAGCTTACCAATAAGGTATTACATCGCACTAGGGATCAAAATCTTGCCGCAACCCCCCCTGCCCCCCCGAAAAGGTCCCTCTTCTCGGTTTTTCACATTTTATAGGAATATGGTAAGAGATAGGAGAAAGTAGTCAATGACAAAAATAATCCTTGCTAAATTCTCTACAAAAAATGTTATGTTAATTTTTTCGTAGAACTAGCAGTTTACCCGCAATAGCCGGTCCAAAACCGAAATTCATTTAAAAAACTAAAAAAATGAATTTAAACAAAAATGGTTGAAAATTGATAAGAGCTACAGGAAAATTGTCAAAGAACGAATTAATTACCATAGTCTTAGCTACAAAACGAGCTACCTATAACTTATTTTCATACATCAATTATAATTTAGGAGTTATTGCAATAAAACTCAGTGACAAAAATTCTTAAAATTTAGTTTTTCATAAAATAACCAGCGATATAGCGCCGCAGGCCAAATATTTTTTTCGAAAAAATACGAAAAAAATTGATAACTCGAAAACAACAAAAAATCGCGGAACATACAGGGTGTCCCGTAAGTCAACGATATCCCGTGGAGGGGTGATAGACCAACTCACAACGGACCAGAAAATCGAAATAATATGACCTTAGTAAAAATCGCTCATTCTCGAGATATCGGCACTTTTTTGTTTTTCGTGAAATTCGACACCTTCGTTCAGTTTTTCAGTGGTCACGGTCACAAAATTCAATATTCTAAGATTCTAATTTTTTATTCGTAATCCTGAATGATCCAGTCATTTGATTATAATCCAAAATAAAACTGACTATGTCAGAATTTTGAAAAAAGGGACATAGTTTCCGGCTTTCGAGTTTTTTGTTTTTTATTAACAAATTTCGACTCCGTTACACTGTGAAAAAATTGTATGACATTAAGCTGACAAATTATAATAAAAACTTCCTCATTTAGTGTAGTTTTTTAAAAGGTACAAAATTGGACATAGATCCCTTTCTAAGAAAAGATATTCCTGTTTTACTTCAAAAGGAGCTCATTATAAAAAAAATAAAATTCAGGATCATGGGTTCTCTGTGTCCAATATTTGGAGAGGTAATAGAGGATGAAAAAATAAGATATAGGCTCTCGGTAAAGATCCTAATTTGCTGCCTTTCCTTTAGAATTTAGTGAAAATTCTCTTAAGAAAAAATTTTTTTTGTGAAATAATGATAACTTTTTCCAGAATTTTCACTATTTTCTAAAGGAAAGGCCGCAAATTAGGATCTTTACCGAGAGCCTATATTATAGGCTATGATTTTTAGTTTGTTTTGTCAAAATCGTGTTAGTAGACACAAAGATAGCTTACAAACACATACGTTTATTAAAAATGGATGTACGTGGGTATGTATGTTTGTTTCACCATTATTCTGGAACACCTGGAGCAATTTAAACCAAACTTGATACTCAAATGCCTTGCTATCCCGAAACGAATAACACTGTGCTGTAGAAACTTCTGGAAACTCGGAACCTTCTGAGAAATTTTGCTGATGAGAGTGCCCTGTATGAAAGGGCATTGGAAAATAAATTCAGATCTTAAGTCATATTTTGTTGTGAAATAAAAATTGAAATGTCGATTTTAAAATTTTGGCGCCTAATCATAATAAGGCGCATGCGCAAACTCTTGGGGTCTTCGACGATTCAGCTGGTCATGTTCCTCGATGGTTCCTCCGTCGTACACAGTATGTGTTCTGTGGTCGTACACAGTGTTGCCATATATACAGATTTATCTGTATTTATACAGATTTTAGGCAACGGGAACGGACAAATACAGATAACAAATTTTAATCTGTTTTATACAGATTTTTGGGATTTTGGAAATTTTCTATGATAAATCATGTTAACTTTCGGTTAAACAATAATAGAGTTCTTTTCGTTTACAAACACTTTTATTTAACTTTCTTTGTTCACAACGGTACAACTATATAAAAATACACCAGATCATTTACAGGGGCGATCCGCCTTGATCAACCTCTACATCACGACTGCTCCAAGTTCATACTACATATCTCTATCTCTTTCACTTCGCTTCTTTTCATCACACTATCTCATACTCGTACTTCTCTCTCTCTCTCACCATACCCTTCTGTCATACCACCTTCCGCATACTTCACTTGACTTTCATACATCCATACAAAAATGTGATAACATCCGGCCAACCTGAGTCCCTTTACACCCCGTTGGTTCACATATCCTGTCTCATATACCAACATACATATTACCCCAAAACAAAACATACAACAAAATTTTCAATAAAAAGATTAAATCATAAGATGAAGTCTTTCAGATGGCCCGGTAATCTCCTCTGTCGCTGGGGTCGGTTGCTCATCATCTCCTGATCCTCATCTTGAACTTCTTGGTCGTCCGTCTCATCCCCTGACTCACTAGAGCAGTGGTCTAGAACATCTTGGGCACTTGGGGCACCAAAACTCTTTAAGTTCGATACATGAGCTGTGGTAGTATCCTTAGTGCCGCCAGCCGATATGTGTCTCCGGGGAGGACTTCGGTGACCACCAGGGGTCCTCGATATTTCGGCTGGAGTTTGGTGGACTCGCCGGTATGTACTGGTTGCCTTCTAAGAAACACGATCTCCCCAGCCTCGTATTTTAGACCCCCAAAGTGTCTTCTGTCGTAAGACACCTTCCACTTTGCTTGTTCTGCCAATATTCGGTCTCTCAAGCCTTGGTGTGATCCTGCTGGATCCACATACTCCGTCTCCTGCTCTACAAGTTGCCTTATCACTCCATCAGTCAAGTGTGGAACATATCCAAAAAGCGCCTGAAATGGGGTCTTATCAATGGACTTATTGAGTGTGTTGTTAAGATGACACTCAACCTCTTCTATTCTGCCATCCCAGGACTTCTCCGAGATCATGCAGGATTGCACCACTGGTACGATAGTGGCGTTTACCCGCTCTACTTGTCCGTTCGCCTGCGGATGTCGCACTGAGATGAGACTGTGTTTGATCCCATTAGTTGTGCAGTACTCTTCAAACTGTTTTGACGTAAAACAGGATCCTCTGTCTGTTATCATTCTACTGGATAAACCGTACATTATTGCAAATTTCTTCAAGTTTTTCAGTACTTGACTAGTCGATGTATCCCTGGTAGGAAACAATTTTGTGAATTTCGTTAGGTTGTCTACCAGTACTAGAAGAAAACTGTTCCCTCTTGAACTTTTGACAAATGGTCCGAGATGGTCCACGTGGACCACTTCAAAAGGTCTGCTTCCTGGTGCGATGGGGTGCAGCTCGCCGGCCTTCTTCCCTCGCGGTGTTTTGTAGAGTGTACATTCTGCACAGCACCTTATGTGCACTTTTACATATCTCCTCATCTTCGGGAAATAATAATTCTGTTGAATTTTGTGTATCGTTCTGTCAACAGAGAAGTGGCCTTGCATGTCATGAAATCTGATGACGATGCCCTTCCTCATGATTTTGGGAACGAACCACAAAAGCTTCTCCTTCCCATCTTTGTCCGTATGTCTTCTGTAGAGGACGCCATTCACTAACTTGTATCTCAGTTCTGTGTCTCCTGGTTTTTGAGCAAGCTTTTCTATGATTTCCCTTGCCTCTGTATCTGCATTTTGTAACGCCAGTACGTATTCCTCTTCTTCCATCGCCAAGAAGAGTTCGAGTCTCGACTCCACAATTTGTTCAAGTGTGTCACCTGATTCGCCTACAGGTGACCTGCTCAGGGCATCCACATGGGACATCTTCTCGCCTGGGCGATGTCGTACTTCCAAATCGTATTCTTGTAACAAATCGAACCAACGAGTAATCTGTGAATTTGTGGTCCGGGCAGTATTCATGTACACCAATGCTTGACAGTCTGTTACTACGACTACATGGATTCCTATCAACATTGATCTCAGACGGTCCAGGCACCATACAATCGCCATTAATTCTAATTTACTAGAATGGTATGCTTTCTCCACGTCTGTTGTCTTTTTGCTAATGCAGTATACTAGATGCATTGCTCCATCATCGCCTCGTTGTAGCAACACACCTCCCAAGCCACTTGCCGAAGCATCTGTGTGAAGTTCGGTGTAACGTTTTGGATCAAATATTTGCAGCACCGGCTCACTCATCAGGTGGTTTTTCAGCTCTTCAAATGCTTTTTCTTCCTTTTCTTGCCAGATGAATCCATACCCTTTCTTGGTCAGGTTAGTGATGGGTTCGGCTATCCTTGCATAGTTTTTAATAAAACGCCTGAAGAATCCCGTCAGGCCAATAAACCTTCTGACCTCGTGAACGTTTCTTGGGGTTGGGAAATCAGCAATTGCCCTCAGCTTGTCTGCACCTGGCTGAACTCCATTCTCCGATACTTCGTATCCTAGGTATGTCACTTTAGGCATAGCGAACACACATTTTGATGGCTTTAATGTGAGATTCGCCTCCTTTAGCGCAGTGAAAACCTGTCTTAATCTTCCCTTCATCTCATTGAAGTCTCTTGCCGGAACCAAAATGTCATCCATGTAACATATTGCAACTGTGTTCTTCAGGGGACCTAGAACATTATGCATCAATCTACTGAACTCGTACGGTGCATTCATCAGACCGAATACCATCTTTGTAAATTGTCCGGTCTCATCTGGTGTAACGAAGGCCGTTTTCTCCTTTGCTTTCTCTGATAGTGGCAGTTGTAGAAAGCCATGGGCCAGATCCAAGACGGTGAATAGCTTGCAACCACTCATTCGCTCGAACAGATCATCCATATGGGGTAACGGAAATGATTGTTTCACTGTGGTCTGGTTGAGTTTCCGATAATCAACAACGAGTCTTGCTTCTCCAGATTTCTTGGTCACCAATAACACTGGGCTTCCGTAGGGTGACTTGGTATCCTCTATGATGCCTTGCTCTCTCCACTCTCTGATGATCGTAGAAATCTTCTGCCTTTCTCCCCACGGCGCCTTGTAGGGTCTTGAACATATTGCTCGGCTGTCAGGTTTTAATACGATATCCATCTCATGTTTATCTGTACAGCCGATTTCCGAGATATGAAATGCAAAGCAGCCCCTGAACTCATTTACAAGCTCCAACAGTGATGCGCTGTCCTCAAGAGATAGATCATTAGAGATATTAAGGTCTTTCATCTCGATTGAGTCCTTTCTCATATACTCCTGGTCCTCTGGGGGTTGTGGTACTCGTACTTTCCCTATGACTTCTCCACTCTTCAGAAGAACATCTTTATCACCCTGATTGCGCACTGGGACTCGTACACACATGTTGTTCACTTGTGCATTTACGATACACGTCTCATGTGGACTCACGCTCGTTGAACTTTGTATTGTTACCGCCTGATGTCTAGTGTAATTCTCCATATCAAGCTCCTTGAACTGCTCACTGAGTCCGAACTTCAGCACATTATCCACCTTGAGGAATGCGATGCTGGGCGCGTCTGTCCACGTCCTACCAATGATCATGTCATATGGTTGACATTCATCTGGTACAACTATAAGCTTTACGCCTTGCACAATGATGCCATCCACCTCCACATCTTCAATTGTTGTGCCGACAGATTGACAGCTGCTTCCTTGCCCTCCTATGCCATAGATTGGAATGTCTCCCAGCTGAACATTACACTGAAGACGCAGAGCCACCGTAGATTTAATAAGGCAATCGCTGCTGCCCGTGTCAACAAAACTCTCCACGGATTTGCCTCTTATGGTTGTCTTCTTTATGTACTTCTCCTTCGAAGTCTTGGCCTGTGAGCTTGACACCATGACTTGAGTCTTCTTCTTGGGGCAGTCTGTTTGAAAGTGCCCTGGTTCTTTGCAGCTATAGCAGATGTTCCTATTTCTTGGTGTAGGGCAGTCTCGAGATATGTGGCCACCATCTCCGCAGTTGTAGCACCTCACTTGAGAGGAGTTTTCTCGGTGGCGAGCTGGAGGTCGGTCAGCCTTTGCCTTGTATTCCCTGTTGTCGAACTCCTTCCTTTCTGGTGCGTAAGCCATTCCGCGTTTTCTGTCATAGAACTCCTTCCTTTCTGGTGCATAAGCCTCTCCGCGTTTTCTGTCATAGAACTCCTTCCTTTCTGGTGCATAAGCCTCTCCGCGTTTTCTGTCATAGGACTCATTCCTTTCTGGTGCGGGGGCCTCTCCGCGTGGTCTTTCCCGGAACCTCTCCGCTCTGCTGGCATTCGTGCTTAGAAATTTTTCTATGTCTGCAAACAAGCTTCTCTCGTCCACGTGATGCCGCGCAAGAACGTGCATGGCCAGCTCCTTGGACCATAGTCCCTCCACCAACATCGTTTTGAACTCGTCAAATTCCATGTGCAACGCCCGACATAGGTATGATTTCTCGTGGAAATAATCCGCCACATCTTCAAGTTTCTTCTGGACCTTCGCGTTTGCGGCCTTCCATCTGTCGACTGTGCTTTTTCGGCTGACGAAAGTTGCAGTAAACTCTTCCTCGAACTCCGCCCACGTGGTGAAGTTTCGGCCGCCTAGCCAGAACTTCGCGGCGCCGATAATGTGCGCCCTCGCCGATTCCAGTTTGAAACTGTCTGGCCAGCTTTGTAGTTTTGCCGCACCGTTGATAGACCGCAGCCAAGCGTCCGCCGCCAGTTCTCCGTCTTTCCCATTGAAATTGGGTATTTGCTGGTCAAAATTTGGCATAATGTTGAAGGTTTTTGACCGCTCACCAAGCAGATCCATTAACACTTTCTGCTGTTGCAACAGTACATTGAGCATGGCGTTCCCGCCAGTGTCGCCTCCCGCCATGTTGTTATCGTTTATGTTATTTCGCGCGTTCGTCGAACTCCCTCCCGCGTAGCTCGCGTTTACCCCGATAATTTCTTCAATCTGTGCCCTGGTGTAAGAGGGGGCGTCGTCTTGATTCATCGCTAATAATTATTATCACAGTTTTCTGCCGAAAGTCTCTCACACCCGCGCACACTACGTTGAAACTTGCGCGTTTTCCGGTAAGCCCGCCCAAAGATTGTAATGCCCGTCAAATCAAACACGCAGTTTTAAGTTTTTCCCAAAATCACTCGACGCGCGTTTACACACGGCACAAATTAATGTTGCGCGAACCTTTTAACACAATTTTATAGTCTTAAATGTCTTTTCACGATTTACACACAGTTTTATAGTCTTAATTGTCTTTTCACGTTTTGTACACCCGCCACGCGAACACGGCACTTTTGTCAGGTCAGCAGGGAATCGGTCCATCCCACTTCTGATTTGTTATCTTTCGGTTAAACAATAATAGAGTTCTTTTCGTTTACAAACACTTTTATTTAACTTTCTTTGTTCACAACGGTACAACTATATAAAAATACACCAGATCATTTACAGGGGCGATCCGCCTTGATCAACCTCTACATCACGACTGCTCCAAGTTCATACTACATATCTCTATCTCTTTCACTTCGCTTCTTTTCATCACACTATCTCATACTCGTACTTCTCTCTCTCTCTCACCATACCCTTCTGTCATACCACCTTCCGCATACTTCACTTGACTTTCATACATCCATACAAAAATGTGATAACAATCAGAAGAATAAAGCAAAAAGAAACAGATTCGATCACAATTGTCATTTGATAATTAGTAAATAGATGAAAATCTCATTTATAGAATGAATAAAAATATGTACAAAAAGAAATTAGTATATTTTATGTAAGCACGAGTACTGTTATTTTCTCAAAAAGGCTCCACAAAGGTTAGTTTTTCAATAAACTACAATATTTTGTTTGTTTTGAAATTTTCATTTATACAGATTTTTTGGCTATTTATGCCTTTTTATACAGATTTTGGCTTATTATAATCTCATACAGATTTATACAGATTTCTAGACTTTGAAATACAGATTTAGATTTTAAAAGTGTGGCAACACTGGTCGTACATGTCAATACATATATATGTGTCCTGTGCCCTCGGTGTAGTTCGTTTCAGGGCCTCCAAGCCACGATACTTGTACTATGAATAATATTTTTTTTAGGTAAGTACTGCACTTTTTTCTTTCTAACATAGATGGCGTTATATATGGTTTGCGACACGGATAATTTGATGGAAATTAGGTAAGTTCTTAGGTGAACGGATAATTAAAATTTTGAATTTCAGGAAAAACTTTTGTTTTTTTTTTTCAATTTTTGACACATTGAAATGTCAAATTGTGCGATTAATGGCGTATCTCCAATTTGTTTCAATTTATATTGATAAAAGTGGTATTAAATTTGTTTAAGATTTAGTTAATTCCGTAAAGTTTTACGATTGTTGTGTGACACATATTTTAAAAACCAATGGCGTGCTGTATTTTACCTAGGTATATTGATTACGTGTTTTTAACATTAGTCGTCGTGGAAAATGCCGTCGATAAGATTTTCTTATATTTGCATATTACATTCGTAATTTTCATCAGTAGATTTGGGTTCCTATAACATTGCGTCTTGGTATAATACCTATTTTATAGTGATATAAAGATAAATATTGTGAAAACATATTATGAAAACTACATATTATCAAAGTTCATATGTAGGAAAATAAATACCAATTTGTAATTCAGTTTTTCAATTCTCTAAAACCCTTGCAAAAATACCTAATATTTAAAATAGTTAATAATAATACCTACCTGTGTAATTAGACGTGTGCGCCGGCTGCAAAAAAGCCGGCGGCGGCGCCCATGCCTAAAATTGCCGGCGGCGGCGCCACGCCGGCGGCGTGGATACAAAGTGGGGAGAGCATTAGATTGTTTTTGCACCATTGCTTTAAATGATTAAATATGTATATATGAAAAGGATAATAATAAAATCGATTTATTTATTTTGAAAACTATGATTATTTCAATGACAAAGTAAAATAAAAGCTCATATTTGAAAAATAATGGAAATTTTAATTATTGCTTTTTCATGGTACTGGAGGGCATGTTAAAATAAATTAAGCCATAAAGTCAGACGCATCAGAATGAGCCTCACTATGGGCAGTGGTGCAGTCGAACAGGTTTCTCATTTGGCAATATTTAAGCTGTTAGCTAAACGGTGAGTAAAATTGAAACTCTGAAATAAAGTATAGAATTGCGATGACGAGGTCGACCTTCCACAAAATCCAAAACTCCTTGAGCATAAGCTGTAAAAACATATGTGTTGTATGTACTGTTGTTTGTAGTTGAAGGATAATTTAATAAAATTATGTAATTTAATTAAACTATCTTATTTGCGATGTTATTTTAGGAGTAAAAATAAGCATAATTAATGAATAAACATAAATTGTGGTGTTTTTCATTGAAAAGTGCCAACCAAAATACGTAATGCTTACCGGTGGAAAGATAAATTACAATTTGAGAGTAGTCTGTAATCACAGTCTGAGAAACCACGTCAGGGGATAGTATTTTTTTGTTGCATATGTGTTGTATGTACTGTTGTTTGTAGTTGAAGGATAATTTAATAAAATTATGTAATTTAATTAAACTATCTTATTTGCGATGTTATTTTAGGAGTAAAAATAAGCATAATTAATGAATAAACATAAATTGTGGTGTTTTTCATTGAAAAGTGCCAACCAAAATACGTAATGCTTACCGGTGGAAAGATAAATTACAATTTGAGAGTAGTCTGTAATCACAGTCTGAGAAACCACGTCAGGGGATAGTATTTTTTTTGTTATTAAAATGCAGCCTGTGGTGAGCGAAATAATTGGATTTTAACGTTAAAATATCTAAATATATTGACATTTTGACACTTTGAAGATCGTAAACGTCAAAAATTAGCAAATGAATATCTTTTTTTGTCAAGAGAAAAGGAGTCACTATCCTTTTCACAGTGTTGTATTGAAACAAATGAAGTATAGCGAATATAGTCAAGTAGAACAAAAATAATTTTGATTAGGTACTTCGATAATCAAAGGTTAAACTAATGAAAAGAGAGAACGGTTGACCGAAAAGACGAAAGGCCGCATATTTTGGTCAGATATTCTGCCAAAATTCACGTGGTTTAAAAATTTCAGCGTGGTAAAATCGACCGGTGTCCTAAAAATCGATAAAAAAAATAATGTTACTTACATAAAAAAACGTTTGTTTTTCATTTAATTTCCACCAGGAAGAACCAAATTATTAATGCCCCCATCCCATCCTATTTCTTGTTTTCGAATCGAATAAGTAAGACACAGAAAATTCCCCGATTTTTTTATGCAAAACCAAATGAACGAAATATTTGAAAACCAAATGAACGAAACATTTGAGAAAATTTCATTATTGCTTTTTCATGGTACTGGAGAGCAGGTCAAAATAAACTAAGCCATAAAGTCAAACGCGTCAGAATGAGCCTCACTATGGGCAGTGGTGCAGTCGAACAGGTTTCTCATTTGGCAATATTTGAGTAAAATTGAAACTCTGAAATAAAGTATAGAATTGCGATGACGAGGTCGACCTTCCACAAAATCCAAAACTCCTTGAGCATAGCTGTAAAAACATATGTGTTGTATGTACTGTTGTTTGTAGTGGAAGGGTAATTTAATAAAATTATGTAATTTAATAAAACTACCTTATTTGTGATGTTATTTTAGATATTTTAGGTAATAAGGATAATTAATGAATAAACATAAATTGTGGTGTTTTTCATTGAAAAGTGCATAAATTAATAATGATATCAACCAAAATACGTAATGCTTACCGGTGGAAAGATAAATTACAATTTGAGAGTAGTCTGTAATCACAGTCTGAGAAACCACGTTAGGGGACAGTATTTTTTTATTATTAAAATGCAGCCTTGGGTGAGCGAAATAATTGGACTTTAACGTTAAAATATCTAATTATATTCACATTTTAACATTTTGAACATCGTAAACGTCAAAAATTACCAAATGAATATCGTTTTTTGTCAAGAGAAAAGGAGTCATTATCCTTTTCACAGTCTTGTATTGAAACAATTGAAGTATAGCGAATCTAGTCAAGTGGAATAAAAATAATTTTGATTAGGTACTTCGATAATCAAAGGCTATACTATTGAAAAGAGAGAACGGCTGACCGAAAAGACGAAAGCCCGCATATTTTGGTCAGATATTCTACCAAAATTCAGGTGGTTTAAAAATTTCAGCGTGGTAAAATCGACTGGTCTTCTAAAAATCGATCAGAAAAACATAAAGTTACTTACATAAAAAAACGTTTGTTTTTCATTTAATTTCCACCACGAAGAACCAAACTATTAATACCCCCATCCCATCCTATTTCTTGTTTCAGTATCGAATAAATAAGACACTGAAAATTCCCGATTTTTTTTTATGCAAAACTTAATGAACGTAATTCAGACGACGGAATGGGTCTGGAACGAAACTGGATTAGTTACTATTCGATATCTTATATAATTACTGAATACTAGCGTCGCCACAGCTGAATACTTAATTTTTTTTACCTGGTAAAGTACTTATTTCGATTTTTGTCTCAAGAAACAAAGGATAAATATTTTTAGTTACACGGATCCCACGCCGCCGGCGTGAGCGTTTTGCCGGCGGCGGCGCGCCGACCATGATCAGCGGCGGCGCGCCGGCGTGGCGCTCATGTCTATGTGTAATTAACCATATAGCATGAAAGATATTAATTTGATATTTTTATGTTTACGAATATGCAAAATTCCATATTTATATCCAAAACATATAATAATAAACATAAAATAATATCTTTCACAATCATTCAACACTACCAACATTTTTATGCCTGTTTAAACTTATGTAAAAAATCTAACATTATCATTTGTATTGCTTTGTACCTATTCTACTTTCATTTTAAACATCATATGTTGCATTTGTACTCTCTTGTATTAAACATAAATGAAGCAGGCAAAAAAATATCAAGAGTAGTTAGATGTTATTACCAGGTAGGTGAATATTATAGGAAAAGAGGAACAATAATTAATTTTGAAATTCCCGCCTACTAGGCTACTTATTTACTTGCTAACATAGATGGCAGTTTATTTAGTATCGTTTTTTTAGTTCCTGGTGTGGTTTCTATAGGTACTATATATTATTATTCTATGGTTCGTTTCCGTGACATGCACAGAACACATATACTCTCTAACGAGATGGTGACATGATTCGTATTTTCACGGATTTTGTGATATAAAATAATTCATTTTATTTGATAATTTATTGTGTTGGGAATCGTGTGTGAAACGTGATTTTCGTTATTTCTATTCCAACATGATTCACTGACAGATAAGTCAAATATCTACATTGCAGAATTTTAAGTTTATTTTTCCTCATGGTTCGATATTATTCATTTACTTCCGCGAATTTAATTAAGTCGTGCTGTGATTCATTGTAAACATTATAAATACCTACATTGTAATACTAACCTGGATTGTATCTTTTCATCTCTACGGAAATTATCCTGGGAAATATTGTGATTCATTCCTTAGTCTTTGTGTTTGACACTGGCACACAGAATTTATTTTTATATCTTATAAGGTGAGTGTACTTGCAATAATGGAAATTTACTTCCATACATATACATATTCATTTAGTAATAACTGTGCCCACTTTTCATGCAACTGTTAACAGTTGTAATGTGAGTAGCTTTAGGGCTCACAAACAGTCAGGCAGCTTGCTTTCGGCTGCCTCAGGTGAGTCCTTAGTTCTACAAGTCACATTATGGTCGGGAAAGTATATTCTATTGTTAGTCATATTTTGTTCACACACCACATTTAATTACACAGAATTGTATGAATGTGATGGAAATCCCGACCACGATGCATTTAAGAGATTAGGATGTATAGTACTCTTTCAAAAGAGACCATGATAGATAATACGAAAGATTTTGCCATGACTGTGTTGAGTGTCTAGTATACTGATTGTTAGTTGAAATATCTCAGTGTATATCTTCTGGGTATTATTTAATTGGTTCCTCTTGTTGGTTTATTGAATATGAAAAGGTTGATTAACTTTGCCGTTTGTGCTTAGAAAACATAATCCTTTGTGAGAGTTGGAAATGTATTATGAAATAGGAATATTTTTGCTCCGATGGTGGTTTGATGTTCTTACTTCTATAATGTCCTACCTATCATGGATTAGTTACGAAGTGTGCAATTCCATTAGTAGGTACTTATTTCTCATTAGCTCAACTGACGGTAACACTTAGGTACAATTTTTGGGAACTATTACAGTGGTGCGGCCCCATTCAAGGTCAGGCTTATATTGTTTTAGAAAAGTGTTAAAACTGTATAATTACGCGGGCCCAGGCCCACCCGCAGCCGAACCGAGTAAATACCGTTTGTGCAGGAGTGACATTTCAAGTATAAAACATTGTAAAATTTACTAAATTCTTTAAAAAAACACATTCTGATTTTCTGTGCGCTCCTCTTGCCCCACCCGCAGTCGAGCTGAGCGAAATAATACCTAATATCATTTTTATAAATAATATTTTTAGTGTTTTTTTGAATCAATAAAAGAGTTCTCCACAAAAAGTGGAGCCGCAACACTGTAATAGTTCCCAATTTTGGATGATAACTTTTCATGCTCAGTAGAGAAGAGAAAGTTGTATTTATAAGTTAATTATAAAGAAATGCACTGTGAACTGTATGTCACAAAATAAGTGTCTTGATTTTATAATTAAGATGAAATTTTCTACTGAAAATTATGATGGCCCACGTATATACCATATGATTGTCCCAGTTGTTTACAGTGTAACCTTTCAAACCAGAGGCAAGTGTTTGAATATCAGTGCTGACTGTAAAGTGTATAGTTCGTCAACGAACTTGATTTTTTAAAACAAGTAGATGATAAAATAAATTAAATAAAGTTGCATACAATGGAACCTTGGGTCGTGAACTTAAAACAAATTGTCTCACGACCATGCCTTGCTGCACAGAATCCTTAGGTGCACAAACACTGCATGATTGGCAGAAGAGCGAATGTCTTAAATTAAAATGTCACATTACGGTTTTGGTTCGAAACTCTTCAATTTGCTAATGGAGTCAGATCACTGAGGTTCTTCTGCAAATATTATATTTACTTGATTTTGCATTGACAATATTTTTATGAAGTCTCCTGATCGGTGATCCCTGTTTTAGAAGGTTCTGGAACGTTAGATTAATTTCCACAACTTTCTGAAAAGTTTTGCAATATTCGATTCACCCTATACAATTTTTTACAAAGTTCTCCGCCATGACTTAACCGATTTAAAATTTGACCAAAGATTTGTGTTCTACTCATGAAGATCTTTTATGAGACACAGAACACAGCGCTATGCGGTGACTGGATCCTCTCGATCACTTGGTGTCTCCCGATGGCTTGAGCTTGACAAAATATGACTTAAGATCTGAATTTATTTTCCAATCCCCTTTCATACAGGGCACTCTCATCAGCAAAATTTCTCAGAAGGTTCCGAGTTTCCAGAAGTTTCTACAGCACAGTTATTCGTTTCGAGATAGCAAGGCATTTGTGTATTAAGTTTGGTCGAAATTGCTCCAGGAATTCCAGAATAATGGTGGAACAAACATACATACCCACGTACATCCATTTTTATTAAACATATGTGTTTGTAAGCTATCTTTGTGTATATATTGTATTATCTACTCTTTGTGCTCTCAAGTGTTTGGTACTCGTAAGTGTCCTACATTATTTTTACTACTTTGTATATCTTATCAAACGATCTACACAATATCTTTTAATCGTTCATCCAACTGTGCATTCTGCATTCTACATGTATATTTGAATGTTTTGTGATATGTGTCATTACTAAGGCACATAAAATGTATAGAGCACAGACAGTGGCGGATCCAGGATTCAATTTTGGGGGGGGAGGGGCTGAATGTCGTCACATGGTAAAAAGTACCATCACTCAACGTTTTGGGGGGGGTTGAGGGGCTGAAACCCCTAGATTTGTTGTATATAAAGTACTGTCACTCATGGTTTTGGGGGGGGGGGGGCTTCAGCCCCCTAGCCCCTCCCCTGGATCCACTAGTGAACACAGAACAATTTACTACTTTGTTCACTCAGGGTGCTTGTGGAATGTGTTTCCCAAAGTCATTAACATCACCCTGATTACTTTGCTGCTATGGAGTCGACCATTGAAAGCAGGTATTTTTTTGGCGACTAGATATCATTAGGTATGTTCGTAACATAGCCCAACCATTTCGTCTCCTAAATTTAGGAGTGATTCCTTATTCAGTTTTATGTATTGGGCCGAGGCCATCACCATATTGTTCATGGAGGCCGGGCTCAACTGACATTTGACAATGATTACGCCATCTAAATTGTATGGGAAAAAATATTCCGTAGTTCAAGTGTTTGTCACCGAGACAAGGTGTTTGTCACCTATACAAGGTGACGTCACCACTCGTGGCGGTGATGGAATTCGAGGATGTAGGCTTGTACTCTACTATCGCAGGCTTCGATTGGGCCCATCACACACTTGCTGACATTACTGAATGTTAGATTCTATACTTCCATATGTGTGTGGCTAGTCATCTTTAAATACTTTCTAATACCATAGACTGATATTGTTGTAGTCATAGTTAGATTTTTATAGTCAAATATCAGTGTGTTTTATTTCGTAATCTCCTCCTAAAAGAGTAATAAAATTTCACACAATATCTTTGTTATTTTAAAGGAAACATAAATTGGTATGAATAAAAAAAAATTTGTGAAACAAATTGAACAAAAGTTTGTATGAATCTGTCAGAGCTTTTCGGATCGCACTGCTAGGGGCGCTGCATTCACTTTACACCCGTATTGGCTGAAAGTGATCGCCAAGCGTGTCACATAAAAAAAAAGTCGTCAGTGTATTCGATCTAACAATCAGATCAAGATCTAACAATCAGCACGTGCGTGGAGGATAGTTAAATTGTATGCATTTCGGAGCTTCTGGAATCAGAACCCTGAATGTTAGAGTATAACTTTCCGTACGTGTGATAGCCCTTATTCTGAAACTTGTTTCTGGAAGAAGAGAAATAGTACATATATATTATGGGTATATGAGTACATAATTATAATTAGGAATATGAAAATATTGTATAGGATATTGCAATATAAACCTCCCAACAGTTTTTGTTTTCCAAAGTTGGCACAATATGGTGGTTAGAATAATTGTAATCTGCTGTTCAAGAACCAATTTTTACACAGTTAAATGATTTGTTATTGTAAAACTTGTTTACACAGGGTGTCTCAAAAGGCATAGTCAAGAGGAAGTCCAGAGATACAGCACCTCAGGAGGTACCGAAATACCCCAATTTATGTTATGAGATTTTTTTTAGTTTTCGAGTAATGATATTTTTTCGAACTTTTTATCATAACTGAAAATTTCACAAAAGGAAATCACAAATTTGTATACCTACTATTTTCATATTCACATTTTTAATCTTGGAAGTCGGAATGGAATGACTTGAGTATGAAAATATTCGCACCCTTTTGTGATTCCGAATAATTTTTATGTATGATTCTGTAAAAACAGCTTAATGAAATTTATAAGATAAACAGTTCATAAAATCAGTAAGCTTTTGAAAATATTTGGAACAAATCGTATATGTATGTGATTTTTTTTTAAATCGTCTTTAAAAATTTTTGATTGTGACTAATTTTGAGATTCAACATTTTTTCATGGCGCGATGGTTTCAGATAGACATACAATAAAATTGTTTTTGTGTCAGCAAGGTATACTATTCACCTTTTGTGAAAAAAAAGCATGTGTATTAATAATTCGTGCTTCTGTGACCAATAACATCTTGTACGTCAGCTTTGACAAAAAATATGAAAAAAAGATCAAAAAATAATTTGAAAACAACAAAAAATCGCTTAACATAAATTAGGGTATAGGTACCCCCAGAGGTGCTCTATCTCTGGACTTGTGCTTGACTACACTTTTTGGGACACCCTGTATAATCTTTCCTGCATTGAGATTTGATTCCGCATAATGTTTGTTTAGAGTACAAACTGCTGATATGATTAAAGTAGTACAATGAATAATAAATAGATGATAATATATCTGATTATAGGAGGAGTCTCTTGTAATGTCTAGTAATAATATTAAGATTCTTCCAGTCTATAAACCCTAAGTTTAGGTACTTTGCCTTATTAAGTAATTCAGTCATTTTTCCTCTTACATAAATATTACACAACAAACTAGGCATTCTAATAAAACAATGTAAATTGTCTTCCATTTAACGGATGGTTACTTACATAATTGTGAAGGGTCTATAAATGTATGTGTAGTTCATTCACAGCCCCTCTACAGGAGGGGCTGTGAATGTTCACATTTTACTGTCTTCTAACATACTGCACAGCATGTGTGAATGATCTTCTATCATTTATTTATAATACCATGTTTTGTTTTATTGCAGTGACAATGGGGAGATATACGGGAAAGAAATGTCGTCTCCTCACCATGCTGACCTTCACAACTGCTGTATTCTTAGTGGAGATTGTAGTTGGTTATATCACAAACTCCATGGCACTCATAGCAGATAGTTTTCATATGTTAAGTGATGTTGCGGCCCTGTTTGTGGCGTTTCTCTCAGTGAAGGTATTCTGTATTATAATATAATATTCTCTAGTATTTTCATTTTCAAAACTGAAATTTAGATTGAATTAAATAAAATCTTGACTGCCTTTGTTCTTGTTGGTCAGCTGTTCTCATCGTACTGAAACAGGATACCAACCTTATGGACATGACTATGTAGAAAATCTTTAATGTACACATTACTTCTGCCTGTAGACTTGATAAATTCATCATTATGTGTCTTAGTAATTCGTATCAATTGATTTGTTTGGTCATTGTTTCTGAGAATGGTCTTGAATTATTCTAGGTCAGTATCATTTATTATCTAAATGATTCTACATACTTTATATGACTTATTGTTGTAAGGTACTATTACTATAATAAAAAAGTCAAAGCAAACAATTGTTATTTCAATCATTTGTTGCCAGTCCGTGGAATATTATACTTAAATAACAAATTGTAGATTCACACACCTACGGCTATAGTAACAAATATTTGTATTTTTTTATATTTTTTGTACACACCACAATTCTTTTACATTTCCAATATGAAAAGTTATAAGATGAGAATTGTGGAAAATGTGTCGTCATATATATTTAATTCTATTACATTTCCTTTTTCTGTTTTTAGATGTCACCAAAGAAATGGTCCAAAAATACATTCGGCTGGGCAAGAGCCGAAGTCTTAGGAGCTTTAGTGAATGCTGTGTTTCTTGTAGCCTTATGCTTTAGTATAACTGTAGAAGCTTGCAAGAGATTCATAGAAGTAGAAGTTATACATGAACCAAAGCTTTTAATTATAGTTGGTACTGTCGGATTAGTAGTCAACATTATAGGAGTCTTGTTGTTTATGGGTAAGTTGACTAAATATATTATTATACACACAACTGCATTCATGTCTCATTGAAGAATTAAAGATTATATTATTGACATTGATTGATTCAATGTTCATAAAATATTCCATCTTAAAAGTCACATTAATTCTGAACATTATTTGTATTGTGTTTAGTAATGACGTGATACTCGTAAGGTTGTAGTGGACATTGTAGTGAGAGAATATTGAGTCTCTGTGCTGGTTACTCCATTAGTTGAATTTGTATAATGCAGATCATGGTGGGGGTCACGGTCACAGTCACGGCGGACATGGGCACACTCATTCTCCGAGGCAGGTGGAAACTACTCCTGATGAGCCTGTGTCCACAGACGATAATGAGAATGATTCCATGTATCCCAAGACATCCATAACATTTGCGAACCACGGCCACTCGCATCATGTACAGGATGCTTCGCAGTTGAATATGCGAGGAGTGTTTTTGCATGTTTTATCAGATGCTTTAGGTAAGCCTTTTTTTATTCTACTAAATCCAAACCCCTTGTTTATACAAATAGAAAATCTTATTTTTTTATATGACTTCAGACATTCAGCAACCTATTTTTTTTCCAATTCTGTATTCTAAATAAGTCCTGATGATATATTGAAATTGTAAGCACTAATAATTATTTTGTCCTGATATAGGATCAGCTACATGTTCTAGTTAGGAAAAAATAATAGATTAGATTGATGCTATTATATTATCTAGTCTGTTTAGTGTTTTATTGTATGTTTGTTCATTACGTTCCCTTGTTGCTGAAGTTATTTCATACCTATTAGTTATCATTCATTTACAGTGTAGATATAATTGCT
Source organism: Ceraclea dissimilis (assembly GCA_963576895.1). Classification (NCBI taxonomy): domain Eukaryota; kingdom Metazoa; phylum Arthropoda; class Insecta; order Trichoptera; family Leptoceridae; genus Ceraclea; species Ceraclea dissimilis. The sequence goes on from OY756360.1 coordinate 8,399,837, forward strand.
AAGAGGTACACATGATAATAGAGATACTGTTTATTTTCAGGGTCTGTAATTGTGATATGTTCAGCCTTAGTGGTTTCTCTCACAGACTGGGAATACAAGTATTATATTGATCCCGCTCTGAGTGTGATTCTTGTTCTGTTGATACTGCACTCAGTGTGGCCAGTCCTTAGAGAATCTGCTTTGATTCTGTTACAAACTGTACCAACGCATATCCAAGTAAGATCTTACAAATTTCTGCAATGTTCTTACAGATCGCTCCTGTGGGAGAATTTCTATTTATGTAAGATTGACTTTGCAGGTAGATGCGATTAAGAAACGTTTACTAGAAAGAGTTGACGGTGTGATTGCTGTGCATGAGTTCCATGTGTGGCAGTTAGCGGGTGACAGGATTATTGCCTCGGCGCATATTAGGTGATTTTGACCGTTCTCAGTCTGGAAAATATTTATTCTGTATAGATTAAATTTCTTCATTATTAGTTACTGTTTTTTGCAGGTGTCGCAACTTATCCGAATATATGAAAATAGCAGAGAAAGTTAAAGAATTTTTCCACAATGAAGGTATACATTCAACTACAATACAGCCAGAGTTTGTGGAAATTCCAACTGATGAGGTATATTTATTTTACAGTCAATAGATTGGAATACAAATCTTAGAAAGAAATAAATGAAATATTTCTCTTACAGACATTGAGTGATTCTAATAAATCTACAGAAGCTCCCTGCGCACTGCACTGCCCAACAACAGACAGAGACTGTGTCAAAGCAACATGCTGCGGAACAGACAAAACGGTAATTCTAATCTTATGATACCAGGAATATGTAGTTATATAGGGTAAACTGTGTATTAATTAATTATGTACTAGTATTGTACTGCTATGTGTAGATTTGGTTTGTTATTAAGTGCATAACTAACAAACTACATATGCATTATATTGTAAATACATGACACCTGACAGTGATAATTCTCTAAAGAATGCAGAGAGTTCTCCAGAAATATTCATTGTGTGACTTTTATAAACTTTATCAGAACTCCGTATCTAAGTAGGTATTCTTATTACTAATTTATAATAGTTTGATTTTTTCATTTAAATACAGGGAGTTGTGTGTAAGGTTTGTATTGATCATAACAATAATTCATGTTTTTCAGTCACAAAATACTCCGACCATATCACCCTCCGCATCACCATTCCTCTGTCGCCAAAGAAACATATCCACAGCGTCGCAACAAGCTGATGCTCTAGAGAGTGGAACCCGTTTGTTAGCACCTGGTGATTTACAATCTGTCGAGAAACAGAAAAGGGAATCGTGTGTTTGACAAATGTACACATTGGCATTAAATGGATTGCCTTATTGTAGTCATGCACGTGTAGCATTATTCATAGAATGTCTCGTGGTGAAGTATGATGTGGTTAGTGGTTAACCTCGGCCAGAGTGACAGTAATGTACTCTTATAGTCACACATACACACACACACACACACACACACACTATCCCTTGACCACCCACACATGAGATGTTACTTCTCTAATAAATTATTAATATGAGACACAATACTTGTATTTAGCTACACTGCACTAGTAAATTATATTAAGTACTACTATTCCCTTATTACATATGATATATTATTATAATTACAGATTCATGATACTTAAGATGTGAATTGTTATGAACATTATTCCCTTATCAAGAGGATTTCAATGTCCCTCCTTCCTTCCTTCCTTCAGGTAACCGCTAGGTACTTACTACCTTTCATTTATTAACTGTCATTCATACAGTAATCATAACATAACTTAGAGTATCTATGCATCAGTATGATATGATAGTAAAGATTTTTGAACAAATTATATTATCAGCCGCGTATTGTTAATTCATTAAGAAATGTTTTTTAAACCAATTGTATTGAGCTGTGATGGCTACTTATTATTATCTGGTAGTCCCGTATGTTAAGGCACGTACTATAATTAGTTTATAATGTTTATTCTAGTATTATTGTAATATATTATAATGAATTTTATACATAGATTTTATTATGATTACATTGTAGTTATCAGTGGCGTATATAGGTTTTCATTTCGGGGGGGGCCGAAAAAACTCCTGGGGAAGGCGATTAAAATTTCGACATAGACGTGGTAAAAAAAAACAGTAATAGCGCCGCAGGCGAAATTTTTTCGTCAAGGTGAGTGAGAAAGGTTGTGTTTTAGGTTGGCATTATAAGTATTGTGTTAAAAACGCAACAAAAAAGAAGCGCCGCAGGCGAAATTTTTTTGATAAATGGGTGAAGTGATGAACATGGGATCTTTCTATAGCAGATGGCACATCATTGTTTGACATTTCGGGGGGGGGGGGGGCCCGGGCCCCCTCGGCCCCCCCTCTATATACGCCACTGGTAGTTATACAAATATACCAAATGTCCAAGACATATAAAGTATGTATATTACTGCATACTGTTATATAATATAGGTATTTCTATATAGGGATGCTATATGTGTATTGTGTTATACATATTTTCCAACAGTCACTGAGACAGGAGTAATCGAGTCTCTTCCTAGGGAGATTAGTAATAACCCAATGTTACTTCCATTTTGTCGTAATACATACTTCACTTTACTGTGCTTCAGTCAAATATTAGTTTTGCGACAGATTCAACAATAATACAATCTCTTATAGACCATTTTGTATACATATTAGTATTTAACTGGTGTTTGGATTGTAACATTTCTCCAATGTAACTTTAAATATACTACATAATATCTGGAGTTAAGTAACGAAACATTTAATTTGTAATAACAACATCCTCTGTTTGCATATTAAACTACTATTAAATTATTGGTGTTCTTTATTATATATAAACAATCATATTTACAAAAATAAATTTCCACTATCTTACGTTCGATTCCATGTTATTAAATACACAATATATACTGAAAATACTCGAGCGCATCGCAAATTTCGATTATTTAGTTGATTAAATTGCAAGGATTGTAAGCACATATTTATTTAAAGTCTTAAGTAGGTGTATCTTCCACATTTGTGTTAGTCAAGAAGGAAATGTGATGTATTTACGAACTAGAAATACATAGAGTAGTTAATTTATAATTTGAGCCTCAGAGGATGTAACAGTTACATTTATTACAAAGCAAGGATTAGTAATTGAATAGGCTATGATTTAGTGTTAACATTGTTTTTATTACCTTTTATAAAGGCTATGCACAATGTGTCTGTTTATAAGACTGATAATCACAAATCAAATAGTAATACAACAGCCACACCTTCTATCAACATTTCGCAACTAGTCAGAAATACAAAACAGTTGTTTAAAATCTAACACCTCCCGATATCTATCTCAATGTTCAGTTATTACAATTGCAAATTGATTCCATAAGTTTTAAGAGATTAGCCGCCACACACAACGTTGGAGATATTTTATGTAAGTACTATTAGTTTTTACATATGAGATGTCTTTGTAATCAGAGTTGAATTGAACAAGAATAAGGTATCATTTATACTGGACTGATCTTGGACTTAGCCAGGCAGACATCTTATACAGTACGCCCAACATACATGTACCAGTACCTAATCACATTATTTGTGCAATATTTTGTAAAAACATTATTGACTTTAAGTCAGAAAAGTACCTAATTAATATTTAAATTTATTTTCACATTGCTACGGGTAGGATTATTTTAGTTGAATACAGCAACTATTTAGGGATAATTCTCATCACGTACTAAACCCAAGACACAGTAATCATTTACTCAAATTCTTTGTGATGTATTAAAGCTCGTGATGATCTCTGATCTCATTGTAAAGTAACTGTTTAACCACTTTGGATGTCTAGGCTTTACAGAATGTTGAATATATTAATACTATGTCTACTCTACATCATAGTGCCTGCATACATACATATTATAGGGTTGCCAGACGTCCCGGTTTACAGGGACTGTCACCGGTTTCACGCTTCGTGTCCCGAACAAACCTTTTGGGACACCTAAAAGTCCCGGTTTTTGGAAATGTTTTTGACAGTTTATATATAAAGTAAGAAACTACATAGAGAACAAAGTTATGAATTAGCGGTTCGTTAAATTTTTTTATTTGAAACTTCTCCCCAGTGGCGTCCTACTCCCCTCCCCCCCTCGGAAAAAAAAATTGATCCTTTTTTTATACTTTAGTGCTCAAAATTTTTAATGCATACAAATGGGGGTGGGGTGGTTTAAAAAAATTGGAACGCTAAAATAAAAAATACATCAAAAAACTTTTTCTTCGACGGGGGGAGGGTTGTCCCTGTTTGACTTTTGAGAAATCGGGCAACCCTAACATATTATGTGATTACTTTAGCAAATTATGTTGTGTTTGCTGTTAGTACAGAGACTCGTGTAGGATAGGAAAATGAAACTGCGGTGAAATTAAAATACAATTTTTTAATTACTAAATTGTGTAAATTTTATGTTTTTATTTTGTTTTTAATTTAGGTTATGTTTTGGTGAACAGATATTATTTGTTTTTTTATACATAATTATGTCGACTTCTGTTTTGTATGATGTATATGTATGACAAATTGCATGAATGTGATGGAGGCTGGGAGTGTGTGCAAGGAGAGGGCTGTCTGGCACTCTGTCCTCTCTTCCTACACTGCAAGGGACGTGGCGTGAGGTTATAGATAGATAGATAGATGTATTGTCATTTTGTCTTGTGTAGCAGAACTGTAGCCAAACTGAAACCAAGTAGCCAAACTTGTGTCTTTTATTTATTCTTCCGAGTCCTATGTGAATGTTTCGGCCTCTTTCCAACTATTCATGTCGTTTTCGGGACACGTGAAACTAAAAATAGATGAAAATAGTTAATTTAAAACAAAAGAGAATCATGTTTATAAAGTACAATGAGTGATTAGTCTCTGTACCTAAATCCATAGACATATTATCTTCATGGACTGATAGCCTAATATGTGACGGGTGGAAACATTGTTTGCCAACGATCACATATTGTTACCTTTCTTTTGTCACTGTGTCCCGTCCAAGTCTATATAAAAAAAAAATGCGCAATAATCGCTGACGTCACGATCGGCAGAGGTCACTCCCTTTACACACGCTCTCAAGCATCCCACCACATGATGCCGATATTTACTTATTTGGTAATACATATAACATATGTATAATTATAATTTTTCAACAGTTAGGTATAGTACATTTTTTTACATTGTAACACTCTCTCCATAAGTAAATAAATATAATAAATGATATTGTCACAAGAAAAGAATACTGGTCCATGAAATGTGGAAGTTTTGGGTTGTTTCAGGTCCGTGGTATTAAATAAATGTATTGATTATCAGGTGGAACTTTTTACTTTTTTTTACTTTTTAGATATTTAAAACAATTATTTTTCTGGCATTTTTGGATTATTTGTGGACTACTATATAATTTTAATTAAATCTTCAAAATGCACATTACATGGAAAAATAATAAATTTGACCTTGTTGGGGCGGTACTAAGCACTGAAATATCAAAATGCCTTCATAATACTTTTTGTTTGTGTCACCATCTTTTCCGTACCAATTTCCCAAAAACAACAAAAACGCTCCACCCTACCATATGTTCCAATGGTCCGATCCAGTACAAAGGATGTTTTTACACTACTTTGTTTCTGTGACAGCTCAGACAGTCAATAAAGATAATATGTCTATGCCTAAATCTAGTTGACTTTAAATAAATGTTATAAATGATGTAACATTGTATTTGTAATATTGTTTTATAAACCTATGTATTATCTTTCATGTTATCATGTTACTCTCAAAATATATTCAATTTTTACTGATGTTATCTTTAATTTCAACCTACCTTCATTCAATTTACAGTTCAAACGTAGTAAAAGAAAAAAATGTGTTTTTCCTTTTACTACGACTGTTTAGGCGAAAATGTCGACCTACGAAAGTACTCATATAAGTACCGATATTCGTAGGTATTGATACTTTCTTAGTACTCATTGAGTAGTATCGAAAGATGATTATGACTATCAAGTTTTTATGAGTACTACTCAATGGGTAAGTATCGAACATTGATGTCCTATAATAACTTGATTACTATCTGGAGTTCTTTTCTATGAATGCTGCGCGGTCCGACGCATATGTTCCCATCTGACAGTTCCAATAGGGTAATTGCATTTTTTTTATCGATCGAGAAATATATTAAATCGATAGTTCTACTTACCAGAATCACGAATTAAATTATGAAATGTAATTTTAATTCACCGTTAATTTATAATAATTAATTGAAAATGTTAATTTGACCCATTTTTCTCAGGTGGTCAGAAACGAGCACTCATCGGTTAACGTTATTGTGACCTCATAACCCCATGCTAACCCCATAGTATAGTATAATCTTTGAACCCCATGAAATTCATAGTCAGAAATTGGATTGTTTGTGAGTTTCTATGGAGGAATTGGGGAAAGTGACGTCACAACATGGCGGCCAGTCAAAAACCTGGAATCTACTACAAATGGCCGAATGCCAAACGGCCGACATGGACAAACGGCCGACAGAGACAAATGGCCAACACGACCAACTGGCCGACTGGTACAAATGGCCGAAAGACGAAAGGCCGAAATCCAAACGGCCGACAAGTACAATAGGCCGACACGGACAACTGGCCGACAAGGACGAATGGCCGACAGGACGAATGGCCGACAATGACGTTTTCAATCAAGATAATAGTTAACAAGCATCGCCCAGCAGACATGGGACATAACTGTAAAAAAAAAATGTTGACCGGTTATGTTGGTTATGACCGGACATGTTCAGAATAACCACAAGGGGAAAAATAATTATAAAAAATAATACACCAAAAGCTATATGGATTCAACAAAAATTGGCTTTTTCGCCCCTTGCCCCCCTAACTCCCTCCCCTTATTCTTGCGGATGTCGGGAGGGTGACTATTAATCTAATTGAAGCGGAAAACTATGGATTCGACACTAATATCACTTTTTCATTCCGCCCCCCCCCCCTTGCCCCCCTTAACTCCCTCCCCTTATTCTTGCGGATGTCAGAAGGGTGACTATTCATCTTATTGAGGCGGAAAACTATGGATTCGACACTAATATCACTTTTTCATTCAGACCCCCCCCCTAGCCCCCCCTAACTCCCTCCCCTTATTCTTGCGGATGTCGGGAGGGTTACTATTCATCTTATTGAGACGGAAAACTATGGATTCGACACTAATATCACTTTTTTCATTCCGACCCCCCCAGCCCCCCCCCCCCTTCCATACCCCCCTCCTTATTCCTCCGGATGTCGGGAGGGGTACCATTCATCTTTTCGGCACTAAAAGTTATATGGATTTAAAAAAAAAAGATTTTTTTCTTGCCCCCCTTGTGCCCCCCTCCTTCGTGCCCCTCCCCCATCCACTGTACCACCTTCATTTCAACCCCACCCACCTACAAACCATCCTTGGGGTAAGCACAACCATTTGCCAAAGTTTCATCTCAATCGGATGAACGGTATAGAAGGTACTTTATTTTATAGTATAGATTCCAGGGTGTCAACCATTGGGTCACTTGGGTGTCAACCATTGGGTACTTCTCTTTTTTCAGGTGTCAACCTTAGGTGCCTTTTTAGAGGTTTATAAATGTGCAATTTACAAAACATCTAATGAATATATTTTATTTCTCTTTTCGTCATCCACTAAAGGAAGGATCTGTTCTAACATTCAGATATCATTTGTAACGTTCTATAATAAAATGTATTTTTTATTAAGAAAAAACCTAATATTTTTTCTTAAAGTGTCAACCATTGGGTACCTTCCCTTAATGTACCCAAAACCAAAATAAAAAAAAAAACATGCAAGGACATGGCAAGGACCCTATTATATCAAAATTTTTCAACGTTGCAACATTTCGTGACAGTAGTACCAACACAATGAAAATTAAAATAAGCTTGGGTGCAACTTCAAACTTGACAGATTTCCGTTCTTTTATCAGTTTTATCACGGTTATCAAATTGCAATTGTCATTTACTCATTTGTGTTTTATAGTTTACCTCTGAAGTCGTTCGGCCGGCGCTCCGATGATACTCGCTGTTAATTTAATACATATTCCGCGACGTTTATCCTTCGATCGCCGGTCGATAGTACTTTAATTTTAGTTGTATTTATAGTAAAAAATAACAGTTATGCAAGTAAACCCATTCCGTGTACAAAATGCATTTCAGTCTGACAGAAGGTTAAAAGCGTAATTGTGATTTATTTACTTCGTAGTGTCTTCAATTTGAAAGGTAATTTTATGTTTCATACAACGCGTGTCTACGTAATACAACTGAAATATTTTAGCGCCAATATTCTGTCTGTAATAATTATAATACAGTGACAAAAATAATCGATATCTGGGTACACGCCCCCTTTGCCTTGGTATTATAGCGACCGTTTCATTGCAGATATTATTAAACAAGTGGCGCCGAGAGCACTATATTATTATAAGTCCAGATTATATACTAATAATAATATGTACAAGAATATTTGGGAATTTTGGGATTTACTATTAGAAGCCAGTCAGTGATCATGATGTACATCTTGACAGTTATATTATATGGCGGCAGATGATTCACTCCTGACTCCTCAGCCCTTGCCGCTTGATGAGATCTAATTAATAATTGTTATTTTGCTGTTGTTCAGGATTCTCTTGTAAAATATTCTTCAGAATGTTGATTTTCAGGTGAGTAAACTCTTTCATTAGATGGGATGAGTAGGTGTGTATAGTTAAAATTCATTGAAACTTAATTGAAATATCCACCCCATTCATAGTTATATATTTTCAACTGTTCTATTTGTGTAGCCAGGAGAAAAGAACAAGTGAAAAGTTATGGTGTTGATAGTTTTAATTTAGAATATTGAATTTTGTGTCTTTCTTATCCCTCTTTTGAGGTTAAATCATGGCAAAAATTTATAAACTCCTTAAAATGACAGTATTTTATGTAAATCTTTAATTATTCCTCTCTGGTGGATATGGATTTCTTATTATATGAGTTGGTGGATTATAATCTGTATTTCCACAATGGCCTTCAAACATTTGGTATTCAAATTATTTATGAACAATGTCATAAAGCATGTATGCACATTGTTCTCATATCGACACAATTCCAGTAATATACCTACTTACTTATATTGTATGTACCTATTACATGCATACCTAGTACAGGTGTAGTGATAGATTAACAAGTAGGTATTGTACTGAGTCACCTTATCAACTTATCCCAACTCTATGTACACACTTGATGTAATAAGTATTGTACACTTGTGTAGTAGGAATATTACATATATTTATTTGCTGTTGTTTATTTCAGGATCATACGAATATGGAATGGTAGATTGAAACATCTTCTTCATTGTTTACTTCTGTTCTCAGCTATATTTTTAGGATTATACATATCAGGTGCTCTACGGCCAGAACAGAATTTGGATGTGGATCCATGGGAGGCTTATGGCACAATTGGTACAATTGTTTTATATTCATTACGGTTACTTGTGTTATTAACTCTTCCTCAAGTATTGTTTAACTTCAGTGGACTAGTGATGTACAACGCATTCCCAGACAAAGTTCATCTTAAAAGCTCCCCACTGTTGGCACCTTTCATTTGCATTAGAATTGTTACCAGAGGAGATTTTCCCGAACTGGTGAAGATGAATGTCACTAGAAATATGAACACATGCATTAATGCAAACTTGAAAAATTTCATGATAGAAGTTGTCACTGATAAACCAATTGGACTTCCTAGGCACGCAAGAGTCAGAGAAGTTGTAGTGCCATCTAATTATTGTACAAAGAATGGAGCTCTGTTTAAAGCTAGAGCTCTACATTATTGTTGGGAAGATAATGTCAGTCCAGATTTGAGTGATTTAGATTGGATTGTGCATTTGGATGAAGAAACATTACTGACTGAGAACTCGGTGCGAGGTGTCTTGAACTTTGTAATGGATGGAAAACATCAGTTTGGACAAGGATTAATTACATATGCTAATGAAGAAGTTGTCAACTGGTTAACAACTCTTGCTGACAGCTTCCGAGTTGCGGATGACATGGGAAAGTTGAGATTGCAATTTAAATTATTTCACAGGCCTTTATTTAGTTGGAAGGGATCTTATGTTGTGACTCAAGTGAGTACTTAGTGTTCATTTAACATTAACAATGAAACATTAATTTCACAATATCATTCCACTTGTTATCAGCAGGTGCCTACTTACTTTAGATACTATATTACATTATTTCCTTTATATCTGCCAGTGGCCAAGATTGAATTTCTATAACATGCATTATGTCAGACTAGACCTATTAGAGATAACCTGACAGAAATTTTATTCATATATACTGTTACGTCTAAATATGTTTATTCATTTAATGTACAATTAATATTTCAGGTTGGCGCAGAGAAGAAAGTGTCATTTGACAATGGTTTGGATGGATCTGTAGCAGAAGACTGTTACTTTGCTATGAAAGCTTTTGAAGAAGGATACACATTTAATTTCATCGAAGGAGAAATGTGGGAAAAGTCTCCATTCACATTATGGGATCTCATTCAGCAAAGGAAGAGATGGTTGCAAGGAATCTTACTTGTAGTTCATTCTAAAGGAATTTCTCTGAAATATAAACTGTTGTTAGCTATTTCTTGTTACTCATGGGTAACATTGCCTATTTCTACAAGTAATGTTATTTTAGCTGTTTTTTGTCCCATTCCATGTCCGCAGATATTCGATATTGTGTGTACCTTCATTGGTGCAGTGAATATGTATATGTATGTGTTTGGGGTTTTAAAATCTTTCTCAGTTTACCGTTACGGGATATTGAAATGCTTTTTGTGTGTGTGCGGTGCATTGTCTACGATGCCATTGAATGTTCTGATTGAAAATTTTGCTGTGATTTGGGGTGTTTTGGGTAAGAAACATAAGTTTTATATTGTCAATAAACATATCCGGCCACCAGTAACGGTTTAATATTTTTATACAATTTAATTTGTCGTGGATTATTTGTTACTAAACTTGTACAAAGTTTTTCCCTGTGATGGACTGTGTTGTATTAGTGTACCTGTACCTATATCTACTAGATAATGTCTAGTTTCATAAGCCATAAGCCTCATACAATGAGTCCTAGGACATTGTGCTTTAGTGGTGGATTGTGGAGCCTTGCTGGACGTATTATTATAATGTTAGTAGTGAGGCTTCACTAAGTGTGTAGGTGTCCTTTAATTACATTACTTGATAATACATGTTACACGAAGTTTGATGGATTTCAACAACTTCTTAGGTGAGGAATAGCGGAGATAGGAGCCACTTATCATTATTTTTCATACAAAATTTGTGCTAGTTGGCTCCTATCTCCGCTATTCCTCACCTAAGAAGTAGGTGAAATTCAGCAGTAGTACCCTAAGATGAACTTAACAGCTCCGTGCATAATACAATCACATAAATACAAATCAATTAGTACTTACATTAATATACCCACTGAATATTTGTATGTTACAAGTACGCATATTATAGTCGAGTCATTGTCATGTTGTGAGTGTTAGCCTTCATTATATATAATATAATAATATGTCCATTATTTATTTGTTTGGTTTGCAGAGAACAAAATAGCTTATAATATAACTACTCGTTACTATATATACCTAAGTTATTTATGCACAATTTGTTTTATGTTTAGTGATTAAATGTAAATATAAATGCACATTGTGTATGGATATACACAATTATATAATAGGTACGTAGCACTTAAACTAAAGTCTGAATTATTTATATATAAAGCCAAAGATTAAATTAATAAATAAATGTTTGGAGTATTCCGTAGTAGGTACCTACATTATATTATATACATACATAGTTACTGTTACTTATGCATATTGTCATATTATTTTACGCAAGCATTTTCCAATCTAGGGAATTAGGGAATGTTTATGTATAGACTTTCTATAATCTCTATCTACACTTCTCTTAAATAATTGAAGTGTTACTAGTTCCTCACAAATATTAATAGGTGTGGCTTAGTCCAAATCTACCTTAAGGGTTGCTAACTAATGTTCACTCGTATTCTCTAATATATTTTGTTTCCTATTACATTTCTAGATAAAGCTGAATGTAACGTACTTATGTGTTTTGCTTTATTTTAGATTACACATACTTATTATTATAAACTCTAGACAATGCGTATGGTGAGTACTAACACATGATACATATGGAGTATTCACATTAGCAGTAAGATATTATGAACAACAACTTACATTTTATTATCTCCAAGTAGGTGCGTACTGTGTATAATGGGGAAGTGAATTGCCATGCCTAGTACAGTGTATCTGTATGGGAGTGATGCGGAACATTAAATGACAAAGTACTTGTTGTAATAGCAACTGAATATCCTCAGAATATACGTCAATCATTAAGTTTCCTGTCAGTGCTGATACTATCTCAAACAATTTACCTAAATCATTTCATGTTTTATGTAGAGAGACTCCTTAAACAACTAACAATAAACCATTATTTACATTGAATTATTGTTTTCACCACCACATATCGTGGTGTCCATTATTATAATACAAAACTATTGGTACTTATATTAAATTTTATCATCACGTTTAAGGTTTGTATATTATTTTATTTGTGCCATTACAAGTATACAACGTCCATATTATATTAGGTATATTGTAAATATTCAATTGAAAGTATTTTATCCTTCAGTATTTTGCAAATCACACAGTACAGTGTTAAAGAGATATTGGAAGTAGAAGTGAATATTAAATTGAATGCTAATGCCATTACATATATTTAGCTTTAGATTAGACATAATAAGTTCTTAGTTAGTACTTAGTAGTAGTTACATTTTCCAGACTTTGTGTTTTTATATTTACTAATAAATAGTAGATAATATATTACTATTGTGAAGATTTTGTTTTGTGATGTGTTATTTATATGTAGTATGTATTTAATAAATTAATTACTTATATTATATTCTAGCACTTTCTATATGTTTTATTACACATGCTGGTTACTGTAATACTATGCATCTTTTTACCAAATTGTTTCAAATGTTACTTCTATATATTTTTATATGTTATTCAACAATAATTGTGAGTTAATTCTCAAGCATGTAAATAACTACATACATATGAAGAGGTCCATAAATCAGGCACTTGCCGGGAACTAAATACTCTCTTGTCCCTTCCACTCCTCTCGTGCATTGTTTCCTTCCTCCTCTCGTGCATTGTTTATTGCGTTGGTATTGTCATTATTTTTATTTGCAAATGTGAGAGTTTGTGTGTGCGAGAGAGAGAGTGTGTGCGTGTGTTACGTGTTTGTCCTGTTTTTTGTAATGGTGAAGTACTGTCTTAATGTCTTATAGCTAATTTGTATTTATCATTAATAGGGCAAGGTGTGAACTGTGTAGAAGTGTTTAGAAATTTATGATGTTGTACATACACACCTGGCCTGTAGGTGAATCTCTGTGAATAAAGTAAAAAATATAAAATATATTAAAATTTAATATAGCGCCTACTCGCAAGTCATTCCATAATACATAATATGATATTTAGTGAATTTAAATCATTGCAAATTTGTAATCAGGTAGAGCTTAGAGATACCTAGATATTATTAATTATTATAATGATCTTTATTATACTTAATTAATTATATTAATCTTATCTGCATATAGCTGCTAGTATATATAGACCATTACATAATGGATATAAATATTATTCATATTTTGCATATATCTATGTACCTACGTACTTTATTTTATTTCACAGAGGTTTGGCACAGTCAATGCTTGATGTCGGGTTGAATGAAAGCAAGTTAATGTCAGATATCAGTATTATACCTTAGCTTAGAACATACATATGCTATAGATATATTAGAATGAGCATAATTTACAAAACCACTACATGTCTTGTCTCCATAATTACGTTAAGAAGACAGAGGTATGAAGAGAAGGGGTTACTATTTAGTATGAAAAACTATGGGGACCTATCTAACTATAACTGTTCCAAGGTTCTTCTGTGTTCCATTCCATTCTAATTCTATAATATGTATTGTAGTAATTGGTAGGCACGTTAAGATTCTAATGTTTCTCTGGAAGGTAAAATAGTTTGGATGCGCATTGCACAATCTATTCATAACTTTATGATGATTACAGTCTTGCTGCTTGGCGTACAGTTGTATTTCTTGCACACACACATTTACAGCTTATTGTATACTTGCTCTACAAATTGAATATTGAATACGTACTTTTGAATTCTTACTGTATTATATTTTACAAGCATCTTATACATACTTACTATTGTAAATATATTATATACAATATATTGTTTTGAGTTTTTGACCAATGATACTACTGATGCTGATGCTCATTTACTGTACTGTGTTGCCAGTCATCTGTAACTTTAAAAATTTTTTTTGTAACTGTAATTTTCCTGTGACATAATAATCTCTCTATAATATCCTATACTATAAAATAGAGTGCCTATTTTTTTGTCATATGTAGACTCCTAAACCGTTCATCTCATTGAGATGAGACTGTGGCAAATTGTTGTGCTTGCCCCAGGGATGGTTTTTTAGGGGGGGAATGAAAAAAGCGATATTAGTAACGTATCTGTAGCATTCAGTGTCGAAAAGATGAATAGTAGCACTTCTGACACCAGCAAGAATGTGGGGGGAAGAGCGTAGAATGGGGGGTACGAGCCTATTAAACAAACAAGTGTATTTCATACATTTTTACAGATTTGATGTTTGTAGCATAGCAAGGCGCGCAGGGTACAACTATGTAGTAGTATATGTAATATAGAGTTACCAAGTGAATTATTCCATTGATTGTCTTATCATGTGAAGTAGTTATGTGTCAATATAATTACTTGATTCTCTCACAAAGGTTTGGATAACTGATGGATTAGATAATGATGATTTAATTAATTTGTGCATTCTGAACATAATAGTAGTAATATAATGTTTGCCTGTCATCTCCAAGGTACTATTCTATTCCTTTCAGCCAGTAATGTCATAACATTGCAAAGTTACTCATTAGTTGATCACATTTATATAGAGCAGGGGTTCCCAACCTTTTTGTACTCTAGAGCATATTCTAAAATATCGGTAGGGTGGCGGGCATCACCTATTTTTAATTGACAAACTCCTTCCATAACTTCTCATTCGCCCATAATTTATTTTCCCATAATTGGTTTTTACGCTACCAATCGGAGCGCGGCAGCCCTGGGAGGTCGCATATGGAACATAACATTATAGACCCGGCATTAACAGCATACCAAAAAACATATTTAATAAACCTAGGCACTCAAAAAAATTTTAACTCTAACAAATAAATAAAAATAATTCACATTTATAATGTTCATGAAAAAATTCTGTCTCTGTTGAATAGTGACGGGCACATACAAATCGTTCTGCGGGGGCTATGCTGCCTGCGGCAACGGGGTTGGGAACCCCTGATATAGAGGATAGGATGTTAGCCTCTCCACACACGTCCCGAAGTTCAGTTAACGGAATCGACCGTTTGCAAAAAAGTTCCGACCAAAACCTCTCTCTGAATTCAGAGTCACCCCGATTTTGAATTCAGAAAGAGGTTTTGGTCGGAACTTTTTTGCAAACGGTCGATTCCGTTAACTGAACTTCGGGGCGTGTGTGGAGAGCCTTAGGGTGTGATTGGATGATGTGCCATGTAGCTCTATAATGATTAGTTATTCGATAATCTGTAATACATGTATGTATGATATTATAATGTATATTGCGAGGTAAATACTATTTGGAATCTAGTCATATTGGTGTAGGTACATTTGTTTACCAATATTTGTTAACTACTACTAGTATTTGGCTTTGGCTACCATATAGACTTCATAATCATTAATTACTTACTACTATCTATAATACTATTGAACAAAATTAAATCATACTGAATTGATTTTCACTTTACTAGTATTACTATCTTTTATGTACTATATTGTATTAAGTACCTACCACTAATTTATTATTATAGATACCTATTTACTTTGTATATTTTCTGGACCAACTGAAATTAAACTTGTGAATCTTAACTAATTTTTATTATCATCAAATGTTCTATACTTTTTGGTGTCTAGTTACACTAGTTATTATTACGATTATAGTAGGAATAATTATAACTGTCGAATGCATATATATGAATAAATATGATGGAGAAGGGACGGCTACATGCTTCATTCGCACTTACAGCTTTGGCATAGATGGCAATAAAGCACGTAGTCGTCACATGCATGCTTCATTCGCACTTACAGCTTTGGCATAGATGGCAATAAAGCACGTAGTCGTCACATGCATGCTTCATTCGCACTTACAGCTTTGGCATAGATGGCAATAAAGCACGTAGTCGTCACATGCATGCTTCATTCGCACTTACAGCTTTGGCATAGATGGCAATAAAGCACGTAGTCGTCACATGCATGCTTCATTCGCACTTACAGCTTTGGCATAGATGGCAATAAAGCACGTAGTCGTCACATGCATGCTTCATTCGCACTTACAGCTTTGGCATAGATGGCAATAAAGCACGTAGTCGTCACATGCATGCTTCATTCGCACTTACAGCTTTGGCATAGATGGCAATAAAGCACGTAGTCGTCACATGCATGCTTCATTCGCACTTACAGCTTTGGCATAGATGGCAATAAAGCACGTAGTCGTCACATGCATGCTTCATTCGCACTTACAGCTTTGGCATAGATGGCAATAAAGCACGTAGTCGTCCCTTCTCCGTCACATTTTAATTACTGCGTTCCAGAGTTAAAATTAATCGTACTATAATCATCAACAGTTTAGACATAACACACAGTATAAGAGTATAAGTTACTGAAGAGGATGTATGGTAACACTAAATGTATAGTACATTTGATACTACCTAACAATGGAAATAAATCAAGTCTGCGTTATTTTATTGTACTTGTTCTGTTTGTTTACAATGAATGGTGAGTCTCAAATAATTTGAGTGTAGCGTAATATGTCTAATTAGGTCCCAGGTACTCGTCATATGATGAGGCTTACATGACCTGCACAACTGAGACTGTTGTATTATACATTCCTGTGCTACTTGTATACCGTGACCGGACAAAAACTCATATGAATATTGCTCAAGGGACAAAAGCTCAAATCTAATTGGATTTTGAAAATAAAATTAATTGTATCTATTAGCATACGATTTCTTTCAGTGTGTTGGAAACTACCATAGATTAGAGAATAAACAAATAAATAAGCGGATCTAAAATGGGATAGACAATAAAATATTCAACATTTTATAAATAATTCATCTATTGGAATCCAACTAGAAAGTTGGGGCTTTTATCCCTTGAGCGAATTTCTTAAGGGCTTTTGTCATTTTTGGGATTTATTCATGTTGAGCAATATTCTTATGGGTTATAATCCGGGAACCTTTTGTATACAGTCCCAGAATATCTATTATTATGTCAAAACCAATTTGTAGGAAGTATGTACATATGTATGTCTAACTGTTAATTCTAATCACTCTGTTGTCATGAATTCCTACTATAATACTTGTGTGTGTCATGTGTATGGCATGGCACATATTATAGAGTGACTCATTTTATTGATGTGCGTCATTTGATTATTGTAATTTATACTGTGTTATCTAAAGTATCAATTGCCTTACACTAGATTACTACTTACGAGATAATGGTACTTTTCACATGATTATTATTTCATACAATATATCTTGTGTTATTCTTCTACGTGCTATTCTATAAAGGACCTCTTTGTTTGTTATTTTGGTGATTAACATTGCTCAAAAAGTCAATCAAATTGAATATGAAACAAATTAGATAAATATGCTAATTATATGTTACCAGATATGTATGACATTAGGCATTATATACAATTCCTAGGGAATGTATACAATGCCTAAAATTGGGCAGGAAATGTGTGAAATGAATTTAATTTTTTTGTATTATAAAATATTACCTAATGTAATATGTTGCATACATTTTACTAGGTTTTTTTGTTCATAAATTATATGATTCTAAGTCCGACTTCAGTTCAAAAACAGCGCAAAAATAAATAACTTTTTCAGTTTTAATAAGTCTCTATTCTCGGTTTTTACTGCATGCCAGCTTGGCTGAAATATACGATGAGTTTTTATGTTATTAAAACACATATTTCCCAAGAAAATACAAAATATGTGACAAATAATTTCACACATTTCCTAAACTGGCCCGGCATTATATACATTTCCTAGATTTCATACATTTCTGGTAACATACATACATTAGTCAATAAAATAAAATTATACAGTTCTAGTAAAAAAAACTCATCTGTTAGGTACTATGTAAGTATCAAGTTAAGACATTTGGTAACCAGACAGAAACTCACAATGACAAAATCTCAACTGTCAAAAGGCTAACCTACTATTGACAGAATCGCAACTCAACACCGGAAAACCTGTTGCCGACAATTTCAATATTGTTGGGTTAGGTTCGTTAGGTTGTTTTTTTTTTGCACACAAAAACAAATCGAAAAAAAACAACGGCATCAGATTTCCCGGTGTTGAGTTGCGATTCTGTCAATAGTAGGTTACCCTTTTGACATGTGAGATTTTGACATGGAACCAAGACATTTTGATCTTTGTGTTCATTTAATCTATTTTAGAAATTTATATTTGGATTTACGAATGTTTTTATTTTTTTTTATGGCAACCCATCATGAGATTTGCAATAGAACATCTTGAGATAAAAATTGAATAAGATCACATCTTGCTGTGTTTGTTATTAAGTAAGTATATCAAATATTACATATGTTTATATTCATTAATCATGTTTACATCCTTGTCCTGGAGGATAAAAAGTTAAATTTTATGATTCCCTTCATTTAATAAAGACTTCATATAAAGTTTTGCTCTAATGACATTATATCTGTAATAAAATCATAATTGTTTATTGGCCATATAACTAATCTGTAATAAATAAAATAACAATTTAAAAAATTTGGATCAGATATTTTATTTTTTGAAAACCTGGGCTTTCTGATTATGCTATTGTTTTATAATTTTAATGTTATTTGGATTTTATTTATAATGCATGTAGCAATTTTAAAATAATTTTTATATTAATTTGTAGTTTATAAGTTTTTATGAGTTAAATCATTACATCATTTTCAGGATAAATCCTTTCTTTCTCTCTCAAATTCAGTACAATGTCTTTCATAAAAAAAATATTGCCATTATAACTGGTAAGCTTGGCGTATTTTATAGATGTGCTATGCAAAAGATTGGTTTTTCCTTTTTGTAGTAGGTAATGCTTACTTGGGCTTGTGATGTAAGGTCCAGAGCATCTCAGGCTTAGTGTTGGGCTTGAGGTGTAAGATTCAGAGCATCTCAGGCTTAGTGTTGGGCTTGAGGTGTAAGATCCAGAGCATCTCTGGCTTAGTGCTGGGCTTGAGGTGTAAGATCCAGAGCATCTCAGGCTTAGTGTTGGGCTTGAGGTGTAAGATCCAGACCATCTCAGGCTTAGTGTTGGGCTTGAGGTGTAAGATCCAGATTTTTATTGTGATTCATACAATTATATCTGATGAACAGTATGGTGTTGTTAGTATGTGTGATGTAGTAAGGTCAGTTTTGCGGATCATTATTTGATTATAGAAGAATGTATGTTTCCATTATTGTTGTGTTCATATAATTCCATAACATAAGAATTGCATTTGGGAAGAGATGTACGAGGGTGGAGTGAAAAGTTCTCGGCCTAAGGTAGAAGCAGCATTGCTACCAAAAAAATTTTTTTACTGTTACGATGATACGTGTCTTAAAACAATATACGACAAGTTTCAGCTTGATCTGTCGAATAGTTTTCATTTAACGGCGTTTGGAAGTAGACGTGTCGGAGATGTTTTGTTGAAATGGATAAACCGGACTATCGTGCTGTTACAGATTCTTCATTTTAGACAGTTTATCGCCAACAGAAATTCACTAAAAGTTAATAAAAGTAAACTAGGATTCTTCTTCTTCGTTTTCATAGTAAAAAAAATGGCGACCAAATTCAAACATGGTCGTAATTTTCTTGAACATGATCCACGTGAAAAACGGCCGAAAATTGCTATCACAAGGGAAAATGCTGTGCACGTGCGCAATATGCTATCGGACGATCGGCAACTAAAGGTGCATGAGATAGCTAAGGTCCTAGGAATATCATAAGAAAAAGTTGGACTCACTTTACGTCAATGAGTAAATATGAAAAGCCCCTCTGAAAATCGGCTGCCGCATTTGTTGAATACTAACCAAAAACAAATTCAAAGCGAATTTCGAAACAATGTTTGGTCCGTTTTAAGAAGGATCCAATTAATTTTGTGCACCAATTTTTTATTGTGGATGTTACGTGGCTCCATCACTACACTCTAGAATTGAAACAGCCATCAAAGCAGTGTTTGGAAGCCAGTGGCCCCTCACTATAATGGCGAAGTCGATTTTACCTCCCGAAAAGATGATGGCTAGTGTCTTCTGGGATAAATAGGGAATCCTTTTCAATCATTGCCTTGAAAAGGATAAAACAACAACTAGAGAATATTATGCAAACATTTTGGACCAACTGATAAAAAAATCGCGGAAAAAGACTTAGATTCCAAAAGAAAAAATCCTCTTTCATCACGACAATTGACCTGTCCATTGAAGTGTTTTGGCATAGGAAAAATCGAAGGTTTTTAAGTATGAATTATAGGAATATCCACCTCATTCACCAGATTTAGCATCCTTTAACCTTAAATATCCACAAACCTCGAAAAAATTGTAGTTGGGATAACGTTTTTAGTCAAATGAAGAGGATGGTATCAACTGTAGAAGGCTATTTGACAGACCTTGCAGAATTGCCCTCAGACGCAGGATCTACTGATCGGAGAGACATCGGACCAAGTACACTGATCTAATAGAAGACCATTGAAAAATATAGATATATTTTTGAGCCAGAAAACACAGTTTTTCACCGTCAGGCCGAGAACTTTTCACTCCACCCTCGTATTGTAAGGAATCATTCAGATAATGTTATAACCATGACCTATTTCATGCAAGTTAATACCCCATGTATTTGATTATCTCTAATTTCTTTTGCAATGTACATATATAAAAATACAACATGTGTAACAGTATTATAATTTTACATTAATATATGGCTTCATGACGTGACCATTATTAAGATTTTATAATTACAAGTATGTGATCTCTATTACAAGTATTTGATTAACTAAATAATTACTATGTTATCCTTCCTAACATTGTAGCCCACTGTCATTGACTATGGCAACATTATACTGTTATAAATAAAAGCAGCAGTCTGTGTACCTATGTGTATTATTATGTTATGTTATACTATACTCACACTATACTGTGGCAGGAGCTATCAGATTGTTGTATGTTGTATTACTACCCACTGGTGTTATTCATATAAAATATGTAAATAGATACTTAACTCCTTTTTAACACCACTGAGAGAGCCTGAGAGGTGTTGGTCAGCACCCAGCACCTCGTGTATATCATATATTGACTTTTCCCAAAAATATTTTTATTATAATTTTACATGCAGATTAGGTAAGGGCTGCCATACGTCCCGGCACACGGGGACATGTCCCGGTTTTGAGGTCCGTGTTCCGGTCTTACAGTCATTTGTCCCGGTCAGGGATTTCTTAATATTAATTGCCCAATAAAATGATTCCCAGAGAGTTATTACGAAAATGCATTATTTCACAATTATTTAATTAAAAAAATTGCCCGCGGCGCCAATCACACTTCTTTTGATAAAAATTTGACTGCGGCGTTACTTATATGGTCATTTCCAAACAAGGAAAACCAAAACCGAGTTCATCCATTTTTCATATTTTAAAAGCAAACCATTTTCATGCCTATTGAACTAAATGACGAATGTTGATAGTTTTTTAGAGGTTTTTTTTTTTTTTGGGGGGGGGGGGGGGGTAGGCGTCCCGGGTTGCAGTCCGACAATTATGGCAGTCCCAGAGTAGATACTACTACTTTTCCCTGTAAAGTTCATGGGAGAATATTACATTTAATTGTTCCAGTTATGGAATCATGATCAACATTCCATATAGATATAGGTGTTCACTTATTCAGTGTGGTGTATGCAATGTATTGGGGGTTAGAGGGCTGGTTATTCAATATTACTTATTCAATCCACAAATTGATATTGCATTATGTAATTACAATGTACTGTTCCTAAGGGGATTCCATCCATTAATAATAGGTCAGCTGGGTAAATGTAAACATTTCTTTATTGTATACTAGTTGAATTACCCGTGATTCGCAACCAATCCGGCATACTTTATAGACTTGAGCTGGACAAAATGTGACTTAAGATCTGAACTTCTTTTCCATCGCCCTTTCATACGATGCCACACATGACGCCACGCAACTCTTGGATCCCCTCTTCATCATGGCATCTCTTAGGAAAAGCTTTTTCTTAAAAAAACAGCAACTTTAAAATACAGTATATTATCGCAAATGTTGTTATAAATTTTCACAGCAGTCTGTCGGTAAATATGGGAGTTATGCGAGCACTTACAAAAAAGCGACTTTATTTTATAAACATATAGATGAGCTTACTAATTCATCAAGTGGATATGTTCACATTTACAATGGCCCGAGGTAACTATATGAACCAGGTACCTAGATCTACCTACTTATTGATTCATAAGAACTTCGGATGGCTAGGGTTGTCAATATCAGACCGAGATGGAACCTACATACAGATGTAAGTAGATATTTCAGTCAACTGGAAGAAATTACGGTAATGCGATAAGTTCGTCCTAGCAAACAATTTTATATCTAACTTGTGAAACCTCTATGGTTAGTTGGTAGCCAGCTGGCTTTTTCACCTGTTAATTTGTTGGAAAGGACTAAAAAGTGTGGTTCATATCAAACCAAAAGCAGCAACATGGGACCTGGGCAGGGTCAGATTTACACTTTTCATTGGGATAGGCCCTGACTTTTCGCACCCCCCCCCCCCAACTCTCAATTTTTTTTGTCCAATAAAGAATGCACCATTTGGAATGAGTACTGGGAACTGGGGACTTTTATCAAGTGAGATTTAAGTAAGTATGATGTGTTTTTTTAGATAACTAAGTGTTAGGTATGCTGTAGTAAATGTAGTTCTCAGAGCAGTGACTTGTTAGATGTACTCAAGTGTCTATAACATTGCGATAACAGGATTAAACCATAATATTATGTATGTATTTCATTTAAATCCGTGGCTTAGGGCTAGAGAAGCCCTATTGGGTACATGTATATATAGTCCGCGCTCTCATTACAAATATTTACGAGTATGTTAACATCAAGGAAACCTATCAAAACATACGACTTTTGCAAAAGGGGATTGACACTGTAACATGTTTGTGCAATGGATGGAATGTATTTTTCAATGTATTCACACGTTCATTGTTCAATGGAGAACTTGCCTACCATGGCAAGGAATAACTTTGCTTGTTCTTTATTTCATACTTTGCTACTTAATTTAATAATACATATTATAATTCCCAACGGAAGGCATTGATGTATTAGACTCCGGTTGGGTTTCATATGTTTGTTGGTCGGATATCTAGCACGCTTCAAGTAAACGGTTGATTGAAGGTACGAGTATAGTCTCTGATCGGCTCGTAAATAAGGATATCGGTTGGTTTCCTTTAATGAGTTCCGTGATATTGTTTATGTGAATATCGCAGTAATATGGCGGCGCCGGAGATTATTGTGGATGACACTAGTGCAGGTGGTGAGTGTAACAATCAGGCAGAGGAAGTTCACGAAGGGGATTCCCTCTCAGTTCCAGAAGAAGAGGAGAAACCGTGAGTCCATAGTTCCAAAGTTTTTTTTTAAATTTTATGTCGAAATCGACTTATGCTTTTTACTTATGTGCTTTGAATATTTGTTAGTGTTGCTGTACCTAGGTAGGCATTACCTGCTAAACTAAAGGTATCTTGATACAACTTCTCCCATCTGGAACATAAGTTCGGTAGGTAATTAGAATAATTACAGGATGTCGGAATGCCGCGGATATTAAGTCATAAGTAGTTTGACTTTATAATTTTCCAGTTATCAGTTGAAGTACTTGGCAAGTTAATTAGCAATAAGGTACTTATCTTCATTATCGCCTTCATGAATTTATTTTATGCCGAGGCAAAAAAGTCATATTTTATCTAAATATTTTTTATAAGTAGGTGTTTTTATCGTTTTTAGTAGGCATGTTTTACTTTGCAAATATATATTACCTATACCGACCAATACGCAGTGGCGTAGCGTGGGTTTTTGCCGCCCGGGGCGGAAGTCAAATCCGCCGCCCCCCTTATTTTGGTATATATATCCAAAATTCTAAAATTTACAAGAATTATGAAGAACGTATTGGCAAAAAAGTTGGACAACAGAACTTTTGATATTTGTATGGTATTAAAAGAGAAGAAAAAGCGCCGCACGCGATTTTTTTTCGAGTTTTTAATGAAACAGTTGTTATTTAATGGATTTTTTATTTTTTCAAAAAATGCCGCCCACTAAAAAGTGTCGCCCAGGGCGGACCAAATAAAATGTACAAATACTTTGATTAACACACTTTATTTATAAAAAACAAATTAATTACAATATAAGTAGGTACCTAAGAAAACATAGTATTTTAGGTATAATAATTTTTCTATAAGATTCATGAAAATATGTTTTTCTTTAGGTACAGAAAATAATAGTGGTTAAAATAATTGTAATTCAGTTATTCGATAGATACACTTCGAATAGCATGATAGCGCACTTAATATAATGTCTGGCCTGGCCTAATTGTGAGGCAGGAGGCAAAAGTCTCCTTTGCCTGTTTGGCAATCCGTCACTGCAGAGTGCAGACACTTCGTAAAAAGAGACATCTTAGTTGTGATAAACACTCGGGGATTAATAAGGAAATAAATCTTTCATTACTTAATCTTAGAATCTCATAAAGTCATAAAAATACTCGCGCAAAGAGAAAGTTATTTTATGCCGAGGCAAAAAAGTCATATTTTATTTAAATATTTTTTATAAGTAGGTGTTTTTATCGTTTTTAGTAGGTATGTTTTACTTTGCAAATATATATATATTACCTATACCGACCAATACGCAATGGCGTAGCGTGGGTTTTTGCCGCCCGGGGCGGAAGTCAAAACCGCTGCTCCCCTTATTTTGTAATATATACCCAAAATTCTAAAATTTATTGGATATAGTCAGTAGTAGTACCTAGTGTAAACAAGTGCCTCTAAATATTACCTAAAATTATAATTATTAGTGTATAAAATGTAATGTTTCCTTTCGTTATAGATTAAACATGGATGTGAAACTTGGCTACCATGTTAAATTTTCCGGCATCGACGACCCGTGAGTTAATTTTCTTAAGATTGAAATTCTTATATTATTTTCTTGTGTGAAAAATTTTAATATGTCTTATTTTCCTTTTTTTATGCATTTTATACTATTTGTAAAAATACTCGAAATCTGTTAGATATGATTTTATGTATCTGCTCATATTTTTGGGTTATGTGTTTAAGGTAGGTAATTGTATGTACCTTACCTATCTACGTCAAGCTTAGATCTAGGGGTTTATGATTGTATCTACGCCAAGTCTGGTGAGCTGCAAAAATTGACCTATGGCAACGCCTTTTGTAATTCTAATGTAAAAATAGAGTGTTATTAATATACTAGCCATATTTCCCGTGCTTCACAACGGCAAAATTTGTGTATGGATGGTGAAGTAGGTCGGCAGTAGAACCCAAAACCAGTGGAACCATCATCTATCAGTCAAAGTACTGCAGAGCCACTAAAACTCAGTTTTGGTGGCTCTGCATAACATCCAAATTGCCTCTGTTGGTGACTATCATACACACTGATCATGAGCCTTTTTGCACCCACACTGCAGGCGTTTAAACCTAACCAGCTCCATTTAACGGGATGGCACCAGGAATGACGTCACAGTCTTTTCCCACGGCATTATGGTTCAAAATCGCGTGACAAACGCATGATAAAATGGTAAAAATAGCGTTTTTTTTTCCGTTTTTTGGGGCTAATTTTTCGTCTATCAAAAAACTTTTACGGTTATTCCCTAGATTTTAATGCATATTATCAGTACAAGAAAAAAAATTACTCCGCGACTTTCGGGAAACGAGTTTCCGTCTTTCGGAAAAAAGGTCAGAGGTGTTTTTGAAATTTTTTTTTGAGAAATCTATACAAGATAAAAAAATATTTTACGGTTATTCCCTAGATAAAGGTTCAATGCATCTACTCTATTTTGTTCCAAAGCATATTTGGTAACGGTTGTCGAGATAGAAGGTCTCCCGTTTTAAGAAATTTTTGAAATGTCGGTATGTACACTCTTAAGTCTAAGCTAGATTACCGACATCAGATCGATGACGATTTTCCCGTTATATTATTTAAATTTAAACTAATGTTCTATAACTTTTATAATCATCAACCGAGCATTTTTTAATATTATAGCAGGCGAAATTTTTGTTGTGAGAAGGTCGTGATGGTTTTTTTTTATTTGAAAATGTACCTATATAATACTTTGCACAACAATATGTGTGAAAAATGATTTTTTAGAAAAAAGTAATAAAAGTAGTGCCGCATCAGGCAATTTTTTTTGGAAACTGATGGATTTTCATACTAACTTTAGAAAATTTATGATATGATGAAAAAATGTGTGGTAGTAATGTAATTTTTAATGAGGTTTTATCATTTAGTATGAAAAAATATATAACTATCTATTCAAATCTCTGCAGGAGGCAGCAGCTGCCTCCCCTTGGCGACGCCTGTGGAAGAAACCCAAATGCTCTTGAAGGGCGCAGCGTGTTTCGTATCGTTTGGAAGGCTGCGAAAAACGGATCTAGGATGTGGAGTCATAAAATCTTAGTATTAAAAAGTATTTTTAGAATTATTTACTTGTTTTATTATGAAGACCTGGTTTGTTCTATCCCTTTCTGTGTGGTAGTGGTTGCATAAAGTCAGGAGCAAGAGTCAATCTTGTTTCTCACACGTTTTAAGGTGTAATTCCTATAGAGCGTAATGCGTCAACCGTTTAACAGGAATTGTACCATAACACGAATAAAGAATCCATGAATAATTTATAGTGTAGAAAGGAAATATTTATTTATTTATCGTATGGCCAACATCGCGCCTATATCATATAACATTCGTTATGTCAAAGTGTAAAAATAAAAGTCAAAAGCACAGAGTGAACTGCTTGTCAGAGACTTAAATCTAGATTTCTTATGTATTGTATTGCTTCGTCGCTAAGGGTTAGGAAATCCGATGCATTGCCACTGTACGCTCTGAGTGCACACCCGGTAACTATATAATACTTTGCACAACAATATGTGTGAAAAATGATTTAAAAGGAAATATTAAGATTAAATGATAAATACTAAATAACAATGACTGTATTGCCAGTAAACAAATAAATATATATATATATATCAGTGGTAATATCAGTAGACAGTATTAATTATCGAAATAAATACATTGATTATATAATCTGATAAACGCATTATTCCTCAACACAATAATCACGAAACCATGTACTAAATACGTAGGGTAGGCAATTAAATCCATTTACAAATGTAACCAAAGAACTTCATACCAGAGTTAGTTATTAAGCTCTAGCTATTTACAAACAGAATTCAAGAGTGTAGGTTAATTAGTTCCTGGAGCCAGAGAGTATTATAGGAAGGTCACTGGGCCTTGGGGAGGAGCTTAGTGCAGGTAGGTATCTTCACTCATTGTTAAGAAATAATTACTGCAAACATAATAAATATGAAACTATTCGTTGAATCTTCTACAGTATATTTTAATTTTTAATTATTCATGAAGAGTTTGTGATTTTAAATGAAATACAAATAAATGGAAAGGAGGGTAAGTAGAATTTGTTTACATGGAGATCTATTCAAAATTTCTCTTTCTTTATGTTCTGAAAATAGTTGAATGAAACAGGTCGTATGAACTGCACATGTACCTACAGTGTACATAGTCTCATCGTATTACATAGCTTCATCCTTTTCAATGTTTAATATTAGAAATTCAACAGTTGAACCTTCACAATGGTGCCTTTTACCTGGCATAACGTAAAAATATTACAAACATTGCAAGACTCAGAAAAGGTCATACCTACCTACCAGTGGTGAAGGCTCCTAAGAATACGATTCCCGTCAAGTTACCTACCTTTTTCAATTAGGATGACAAAATAATAGGTCTAATCTGACACAACTCGATTAAAAATGTTAGTCCTGGCCTTAGTCTACGTAATGGGTAGTTTTACCTTGCAATTTGTACAGTAGTTCTGATTTTTGGGTGTGTTATATAGGTCCGCGGTCCTGGGGTTCAGAATCAAAGTTTGTGACCTTCCCTCCCCTTGTGTGTTCACTAAGGCGAGCCAAAAACTGCTGAAAGTTCGGATATTTTTCAGTTTATTGATCTATTTTTAATTATGCATCTTGGAGTTAAAAGTTGTAAATAAATATTGAAGAATATTAAATTACCAGCAAGCAGCAGGTTAGCAAACTTTTTTTAGAAAAGCTTAAAGAATGATAAAAAGAAAAATTTAAAGAATTATATAATAAGAAACATAATTATTTAATTAGAAATTCTTCAGAAAGGCCGCTCATTTCCAAAATTCTTGTTTCTCAGTTTGTCAAATTTTGCTCTCACTATGATTTGTAATGCCGATGATTCATGGTTAAATTTTTCTATTATATCGTATGCCGAATCCATTCCGCAAACATAATCCAACTGTGAATTTATATACCTATCAACCTACCTACGTTCACGTTATAAAGTAAATCGGGAAATGAACACTGGGCGTGTATTTAATCACATCACATGAAATCAACGTAGGTATTTTTTGTTAAAAACATCAATATTAATAAAAAAATCTTTACATTCTATAACTGCTTTTCGTGTCTTTTAAACGATACCAAACACGCGCTTCCGAGGCCCTTGGATTCCTTTATTCCAATGAACAAGAATAGCAAGAATCAAATTTTGAAAAAAGTTATGAGCTCTATTCGTGCAGCTCTTTCATGAGATACCAAACACGGCGGTATGCGGTGTCTGGATCCTCTCGATCACTCGGTGTCTTCCAAGGCTTGAACTGTACAAATTATGACTTACCATCTGGATTTCGTTTCCAACGCCCTTTCCTACGATACCACACATGACCCCACACGACCCTTGGATCCCTCTGAAACGCTTTACATTTTTTTGCCTCCGCAGAAAGCTGATCAAATGTGGTACAGAACTGTACTGTCATCGGTTTTACGTATGTTTGCAAAGTTTTAGTTTTCAAAGCAGTCAGAAAGAAGTTGGAAAATCGATTGAAGGTTTGAGTACTAACGAATAAAAAAAAAACAACGGAGTGAAGTTGAAATAGAAAGTAATAAGACTTTTATAAAAAGTGAAATAATAAGTACTTATGTATTTTATATCTTTTAATAAGACTAATGGTCTATTAAAATGAACCATTGTAGTAGGTAGGTACTCCATTTAATTATCAAATAAAATGGGGATTATTTTGTGAATCATAATGAATTATTATTGAGTGAAGTATGTATTGCATTAGTACTAAGTACGTACGTGTTACAGGAAATGTGTATAATTCAGGCAGAACATAATTTATTTATTTATTATGACATAAACGGCCATACGGCCTTTGAAAAATACAAAATATAATTAAAAACAATAAAAATTTCTCACAATTGGTAGCATAAGCGAATGTAGTACATGGAGTACATAAATGGAACATATCCTCTTTTTGAACTTTTAGTCGGGTTTCTCAAATGGAGACATTGTACCCGTAAGTATTGCCTACTTTGGTTAAAAAAAACATTATACTCATTAAATTTTCAAAAATAAAACGGTATTTTTACCGAATTAATTAAAAATTGTTACCGATTTTACTATTGTAAAAAATATATTATTTATTTTAAATGTTTTAATTGTGTTTTGGAAATAAAAATATACATTTAAAAAATACGAATAAAATCACAACTCTTAGAAATGAACGAACTAAAGAGTGACCTAGTAGGTACGCAAGTATAAAGTGATATGCTATGCTCGAGTGAGCTGTCAGGTAGACTCGGAACACTAGTTATCGATGCGAAGTTTACATTAAACACCTGTCCATCAGTGTCATTCTGGAAAATTCCCTGAAGGCTATTCCGCCCCAAAGGGCACCGATGATTATTTTTACATACTCCTCGAAAAAATAATCCGCGGTTAGATCAGTTTATCTCATAGCCTCGAACAATTTTCGAAAATCGCTTTACGTTTTTCATCTTCTTGTCTTCACTGGATGATTCAATAGTGATGTTAATTCTCAACATCAACATCGATATTGAATACCATCAATACCATTTTTTAAACATTTGGAACATGTTGTTGTAGGTTTTCACGATGATCCATATGTAGACTTGTTTTTCGGGTATAATAGATCTTCACACGATTATACCGAAAAACAAGTCTACATTTGGAACATGTTGTATTGTATTGGTAAAAAAATAAGACGGATTAATTATATAAATAAATAAATTTGTATAACGTAACTAATTAACTTAATTTGCTGCTGGTGAAATTATATGCAAGTAGTTAATTTCATCATATAAATTAAATTATTTACGTAACAAAACGAATATCATTTTATAATTTATGATATTCCAGAAATTCAAGCTGTCGAATTTCGATCATAATTATATAAAATAAAATAATCTTTATTGTACAGAAAACATACAACGGCCGGGCTTATTGCCAAATGGCAATTTCTGCCAGCCAACCCATAACAGAAACAAAAATAAGATATAACTAATTATAGATTTAGTACCAACAGGGTATATAGTATCCTGCTTAAAAACAATAATTTCGCCCACCCAAGTAAACATTGTAGGTAATAAAAATATATTTTACATGCCCAAATGTCGTGTGGAAATGTAGATTACCTTCGTTAATATCATTATTAATTTATACGTAAAAATTATTATTAATGCGAGAAAATATTTAGTGAAAAAATAAACAAGTTGAAATGTAATAATCGATAATTTAACCCATTAGTGCATAAGGTTTATTCCCGAATATTTCTTCATGATCTCTTCAAGTTTTGCTAAAATAGACTCAAATAGGCCAAAGAAAGAAAAAAAATTGAAATCGGACCGGTAGTTTTTTTTATATGGAGTGTCTTATTTATAGGACACTATGCAAAACTACATGTTGATAATGTTAGTATGGCGCAGTATGGAAGTTGTATGGGGAGTTACAGATATGCGTTTTATTTTATGTTTTTTTCAAGTTATAAGTAATATTTCTATATTTTTATGGAAAATATTGATAATATTTGTAAAAATAGTAATAATAATAATAATTATCACATAAATTATTGGAGGAAATGTAGAAGAACTTAATAAATTTTTAATCATTTGGTCCTCCTATATCGTTCAATTCAAATTCTTGCAGTCATCCAACTGCACATTTCTTAAAATATATAAGTTGCAGTAATGATTCTACCACTATTTCGTTCTGTAATGTTCATCAAAGAAACATAGGGAGGCCACAAGGCTTCTAAAATCAGAGCTATTTTGAATAGTCAGTATTACGTCTTCTCACGACATCTCTGACGCTCTAATATCGTTATTTCAGGGCCGGTGTACAGTGAAAGAGCAATTCCTGGGTACTGAAAACCCTATGGGTTAAAAAATAGCGTTTATCAAATATCCTGTAAAATTCAGGTGTTCGTAAAATCATAATTTCATATCTTCTCCAACAATGAGGCTCGCACCTATTCTGACTATAATACAAATGTTTGCACAAAGAGAATGTTGCGTGTTTTTATATGCACACATCATTCACTGGTTACCTCATTATTGAGATTTACCATGATGCTACTATAGTAGTAGTGATAATGTAGAGCTCTATTTTCCTTTTATGAACTATTTTTACTAAAGATTTCGTCATCGTTAAATATTTATTTCTGAAATATTCGGGATGATTTTGTCAACGCTGAAATTAAATATTTTTTTTATTTATATAAAAAATTTATATTCGAAATAAAAAAATAACCTAAAATCACAGAATAAAAAAAAAATACCGAGAAATAAAAATATTATACATACCTGAAGAAATCGCGATATGATTTATATCTATACAAAATTAGCTTTTTTTTTCAATAAAAAAGGGTTTATTTATTAAAAAATAAAACAAAATGTATAAAATATTCAACATTATGTGATATTTTGTCGAATTCCAAGATAATCAATAACAAAAATTAGTAGAAAACATTTCCTCATAGAAATTTACTGTGTTCATAGTACAGTTGTATGAAAACCTAAAGATGTAGTTCTGCATAGTGTCTTATATATAAGACGGTGAAATGTATCGTCTTATTGAAAACACTTGTAATCTATTGATGGAAATTTATTTATTATCATATCAAAGCATGATGTTTAAGCTTTCGATCAATGTAATTTCTATTCCAATATCTCATTAAATAAAAAAGTTATTACATAATTAGTGACCCCAGGTACCGATTGACGGAGCTACTATTCGCTCTTTCAACTTTATCTCTTCACTGACTGTACACCACTCAGTATTTACATTTTTTTCTTATGGTGGTGTGTTGCCACATTCTCAACGATTATAAATGTGAAAAAATATTAACATATGTATATTGGTAATTGAGAAAATGCCTGAAAACCAGCGTCCTATTTATAGGACACTATGCACTAATGGGTTAAATAAAAGAATATACAAATTGGAAATCGCTAATTACTCCTAATATCTCGGGAGCGTACTTAAAATATCGATGGCTCAATGTGTGATTCGGTGATGACATCACAATATCTTATTTACGATTTATTTTAAGCGTGAAAATAATAAAAATTTATAAAAGAAAACAAATTTTCGTGTTTTTAGTCGAAACGTGCATAAATTAATAATGATATCGACCAAAATACGTAAGCTCACCGGTGGATACAATTTGAGCGTTACACTGAGCCAAAAAATATTTAACTGATTAAGAAAAATGCTAAGTTAATGACAAATCAGTAAAATTTACTGATGAAAAAGTTAATTCTACGCATGAAACAGTTGAATTAACTCAGCATTACAGTTGGATTTACAAATGAGAGTAGTTGAATTGACTGATTGCAAAAGGTCAAAATAGAATCAGTTGAATTTACCGTTTAAACAAGTTAATTTCAATTAAAAAGTAAATTCTACTGTTGAGTATGTTGAATTTACCCTTAAATAAGTTAATTTCAATCAAAAAGTAAATTCTACTGTTTAGTAAGTTGAATCTACTCTAAAACAAGTTAATTTCAATTAAAAAGTAAATTCTACTGATTTTAATCAGTAGAAATAATCATGCTTTGTTAAAATGTCGGTAGGGGCGTGACAGTCAAATCATGCGAAATTAGTTCGCGGCATCATCTCGTCAGAGTATAAGTGTTCTGAGATCTCTCCTCAAAGTAATATAATGAAGTGTCTACGTATTTTAAAAAGATTTATCTAGTCTAGTATATTCTTATTTTATCGATCTTTAAAACCAAATTGTGAAACAATGTGCAGTTTATTATAGATAGAGTGGTAATTAGTTCATAAATATAACTACATACATAGTTATTATTAGACAATAGTGGAGTGCGGCTGGCCACATAGCACGAACATCAGATGCTAGATGGACTAAGAAAGTTCTCGAATGGCGACCAAGAATAGGCCGAAGAAGCGTTGGTAGGCCCCAGGCAAGTGGTCGGATGACATAAGGAAGATTGCCGGGGGCGGATGGATGCGGTCGGCACAAGAGTACACAGCAGTAGAAGTCTAAGGGGGAGGCTTATGTCCAACACAGGACGCGAGAAGGCTGAGAAGAACAAGACAACTACCACACTTGACATAATATCTTTTAAGGTACCATAACAAATGTTTCTACCCTGTAAAACAATAAATAAAAGCAGTACATAAAGGTTGTAAAATCAGTATATTTATTGTTTAATAATAAGTATATCTTTTTATTTATTGCAGATGACGAAGACGGTGCAAACCTGAGCGCTGCTTGCCCGACCATTCTTTGATATACCTATTCATCAAGTTGATACCTGCTTCAAGGCGGTCTGCAGACATTTTATGTTCTAATTAAAACAATATTTTGTAAATAGTGGTTTTTAAGTACCTCTAAGTTTTTGGATATTATTTTATCTTTACTTTTAAGTACTTGTAAAATACAATGGTTATGCAAAAAGCTATTTAAATCAATTAAAAAAATGATGTAACATTAACCTTGTATTATGTATTTCACTGTATATAACTATGTGTATAAATATTGTACATGTTTACTATGTCATACATTCATTTAAAAAATTGCGGTGCAAATAAATACTTTATACATAAGAAATTTGTCTAATTAAAAACCCTTTTTTATTTTTCTACCTACAGGTATTTTAACTAAGACAGTTTGTAGAAAGAACCTAGTAGGTAAGTAGAACAAACTATGGAACTGTGGAATCTACCGATCATTCAAGTAGGATTAACTATATCACCGAGTAGGATTGACTGTGTCACAGTTAAATTCACCTTACCAGAAATCAGCTGGACTGGGGCGGCCATGTTTTATTAAGTAGAATCCACGTCTCTAGAAATCAGCTGGACAACGGCGGCCATCTTGTTTTTAACTCATTTCACTCAGTTAAATCAACGCTCCCGTATTTTACTGACTGACCTCAGCTATTTCGACTGTTTGATCGGTAGGTTCCTATTTAACCTACTAAAACAGTTGTTTTCACTGTTTTTTCGGTTAATTCAACTGGTTATTTCTCTGAGTGTAGTATGTAATCACAGTCCGAAAAACCACGTTAGGGAAAAACCACGTTAGTCCGAATAACCACGAAAAACCACGTAACTATTTTTTCATTGAAATGCAGACGTTGAACGAAATAATTGTATTTTAATTTTACGTTAAAATATCTAATTATAATAATATTTTGACACTTTGAAAATTGTAGACGTCAAACTTCATCAAGTGAATACGGTTTCTTATCACAGAAATCGACTTCATAATCGTTTTTATAGCGTTTTATTGAAACAAATGAAATAGTTCGAATCTAGTCGACTGGAAGAAAAATAATTTGATTAGGTACTTCGATAGGTAATCAAATGTTTATCTACAATGCCCTCAAAACTACATCTCTATACTATAGCAAATACTGATTATTGAACTTGGATTATTTACTCCGTTCCAATATAATTTTAATAAATTGCGTATTTGCGAGGATTCATTTAAACTCATTATTTAATACTTACACTATTTCGTATAGAATTACCCCAATGTGTTAATCTGTATTTTGAGAAAATATATTGAATAGAATAAACAGAAAGGTTGGATCCAATTAAGTATTTCATTTCAATGGATTTAAAAAGGTATGCAATATTAAATAAACCCTAAATATTATATAAACGTACATAATATTCATGGAATGGTAGACAATATTTAAAAAAAGATAATCCTAAAAAAATAATTAAAAATAATATTTTAGGTATGACTTCACATCCTTGAACAGTTTTTCATGGCCTATCACCAAGAATAGACAGAATCAAAATTTGTAAAATGATACGGATTTCTTTCCCAACGCTCTTTCATACGATACCACACATGACCCCACACTACCCTTGGATCCCCCTGAAACGCTTTACATTTTTTGTCTCTGAAGAAACCTGATCAAATGTGGTACAGGATCGTATTATCACCAAGTTTAGGTACGTTTTGTGATGGAGGCCCATCTTTATAGCAATATCATAAGTAGTAAGTAGCTATATATTATAGGGCAAAGGTTAGGTATACTTGTTCCCTTTATAGAGAGATGACTCCCACTTAACATATTTCTTTCAGAATCTACTAAAGAGGAGATGAAATAGGATTAAGATTTTTCTATAATAAGAGTGAGATGGATAATAGATATATTTTTTATCAGGATTTCAGGTATCCAGAATCTAGATGTGATGGCTTGGAAGAGATTTCTCGGGACAGAGAGTGAATATCTATCTAACGATTCGGGCGGGTCATTCGTTGATAAGATATGACATTAATTATTTTTGGAAGGGCTTTGCTTTAAGACTATCGTGTGTTTTATTTATTTTAAATTAATTAATTTATTTCGCCTTTCAAATAGTCTAATTTAGCTTTGGAGTGAAATATTCTTATTTAGAATATGGTGGAAGCAGTAACCGATCTAATTATATTAATATTAGATTTAGCATCAGTGCAACGAGAACAGGACCGCTTTAAGGATGAGAAATTTTATTTTGTTTTATTATTTTAACTTTGATAACTTGTATTAACACTACTACTAGGTTAAGGCGGATTGAGACAAATTATTTATTATTTACCATTTCTTTGTTGTGAATCTTCAGCCAATGCGAAGATTCACTCATCAATTTACAAAGGTGGATAGTGTCATCATCTTGTAACATTTATTCATATGATTATAGCATTGTATTATACAAATTTATATATTAACATACCTGACTCTATCCTTGCCCTTATAAAGCATGCTTTTTATTATTATTTCCCTCCCGATAGAAATTATATATATCCAAATCCAATCCCAGGATTCAAAAAATGTCTGTACTGGATTTTTTGAATGGAACTAACAAAATATATTCTATTAATATCCATGTCCTAACCTGCGCATTTCTGTAGAAGAAATGCATCTCATGCAAGCTTATGAGATCCCACACTCATCGTAGAATCCATTTCGACTTTCATGGCTGGAAAGTATCTTCGAAAGAAATGGATTAGTCAGAAATACTCTTATTATATAGTAGTTGCTTGTCGTTTTTTTTGGAATGAAATTTATTTATTCCGCGAACGGATAGAGGGTAGATTACTAACTGGACCTGAAATCGACTCTGGTTGTTCAGGATTTTAGGGCGCGTGCGTGGGAGGGCGCCCTAAGCTAACCGCATGACAAACAATTTTGACAATGTCCATTTGTTTAAGTACTATTCTCGAATGTAAAAAGTATCTAATTATTTACGATTATAAACTCAATCCACCTTAATTTTGTCTTTTATTAACATTGTAGTACAAAAGGCAAATAACATCTTAATTAATTTTTCCACAGCTCATAATCTTTCATTCGTGGTACTTTGAATTGTATATTTATTGAATTCTCTTTGTGTTATTGTGTGTGCTTTCTATGTAACATTTCAGAAGGACAAAGGTAGGTGATACTATCAATATTTTACTAACATCTACGAATGAAAGAATATCTTATCTGTTTGTAAAATTATAATGTAACTTTTACGTACTGAATACGCCCCTGAATGTTATGTGTAGGAGATGAGTGTAGCACGTACCTCGTACAGGTACCTACAGCTCAGTGACACGCTGGGGGGTACTTATTGAGTCGATGTTTCGTATTATATAATAGGTAGATGCACCAAATTGAGGTGAAGATTTTATTTCAGCGGGAAAACACAATGTGGGTCCAAATTAAAGAAAATCTAACCATTAGACTGATCACGTAAAGGCCAATTTACAACGAATATTGTAGAACAAAGAAAGACTTCGCTACGAATTACGAAAACAGGATAACGGTGGACAAGCGGCGATTCGTTTTACGCAAATTCAGTGTCTGAATGTAAGTTTGGAATGAAAGGTGAGATTAGAATGTGTGATAGAGTGAAAGTAGAAATGAACTTAGGGAAAGTAGCTTTTAGAACTAGGCAATAGGGTTTAGTTTTTGAATTTAGGTAGCAGCTATTTAGGTGGTAATGTTGAACACCAAAAGTTTAGTTTAGTATTCTTTTATTTTTAGCTAGTAGGGTGTTCCCATCACAAAAAATGGTGCTCGTGACAGAGGATATAAGTATTTTTTTAAATACTTACTGGATTACTACGGATAGCTTTAGAAAATAGACTTAGAATTAGTTAGAAAAAAAAAATAGTATGAAGAAAATTTAAATCTGCTTGTCTACACTAATGGGAAAATATGACACGTCTTAAAAATCATGAAGAAATAGCGAAACATTGATACTTCATCATCTCAAGGAGGTTGCGAAAATAGAATAATTCTATTTCTTGGCGAGGGGGGGGGGGGGATATTTGCAGAATATCAAGAATCAAGAGGTCACTTTGCTTGCCACCGAAGGGATGCAATGTTTTAGCAGAAGGCAGCCGAGGAGGGCAGCTGGAGATGGAGTGGAATGGAGGTCAAGATGTACGAAATTACGGCGAACCGGTCCATATGATTGAAACAAGGAACTTCAAGATATTGCGTAACATTATGTATCGTCTGATAATTTAAGGGGGGGGGGGGGATTTTCGTTGTTAACCCCTTAAGTGATGTGATGTTTTAGTGTTGGTGATACTAAAAGGGATAATACGAAAATATTGGTGTATTATTCGGAATACGTTCGAATATATGTAACACGGGGTTTGACGGTAGTTATACAGCGTAGTGTTATACAACGGGGATCGGAAACTAATAATATTATTATTAGTTAGAGATATTGGCTCTGTAGGTACATCGAGAAGTGGTTACGGACGATTTTAGTTCTATGAAACGATTGAAGATAGATACTCCGATAGTATTGGAATATACCTGCGGTCTAGGTACATGATGCATCGAGTGATATAGATATGACTTAGTTAAATAAATAAAACATCGAAATACATTTTTTTAGAATGGATTCGTCATAAGAGACCTAGGATTTATTCGATCCGAAGTAGGTACTTAGTTTAGTCGAATGTATGCGTTGACTGTTTACATTATGAAAGAATACAGCTTTGGGACAAAGTATGTTTATTTTTCAGGTCATTGGCGTTGGAATTTGTTTTGAATTCAGTAGGTTCACGGAGGATTATACCTGAATTTTAGGTATCACGGAGGGATTATATAGAGATATGTATCTCGTTCGTCTGTTATGGATATTAAGATACATAGCTATTTAGGTATATTCGATATTAGTGCTGGATTTATCAACGATCTTATATTATTATGTATGTAAAGTGCTAAGAGTGTGCGGACATTCAGCTCCATTGATTTGAAATATTAGACTACGTGAGGGACAAGAGACTATATTATAATTAACAAGTAGAATGTAATTTTGTATTTATTATTAAATTTTAGGTTTATTACTTTAAGAATGACGCTGTAAATATCAAATAATTAAGACGTTATTGTTAGTTTCAAATAAATAAGTTATGCGATAATTTATAGTGTGAAATATGGACAAAAATAATAATAATAATTAGCTTCTATCAGATGTTTTATATGTCAGATAAGGAAAGGTGACCGGATATACAACAGACGGATGCAATATCAAGGATGTTTTCTTGTTTGTAATATGTATTCTTAATTACAATTAATATTATTTTAGTATTCAAATATCTTAAGCTAATTTTGTAATTAGGGTAAGTCCGTGATAAAATATTTATGACCATTAATTTTGTTATAATTGTTCAGTTTATTAATAAGATAATAGTGTAAGTTATAAGTGAAGAACGTAACAAAGTATGATGATACTTGCGATTTGTGAATCTACAAATGAAATGACACGATAATTTTGTTACTTTGATTGCAGCGGTATAGATCTGTGCGCTCGTTGTGTAGGAAGGTACCTACCTACATTTGTGTATTGACATGTAGGTATATGCGTGTTACCTATTGGGGAGTTTGTAGTAGGTATACAAGAAATACACCTATCTAAGAATGTTACGTTGAATTTATACCATGGAATTTTAGGATAACTTACTATTAAATAAATGATTTGATATTTCATCGATGTTCAGAGGAAATTCACCAATATGGACGTTGCTTTAAGAGGACGAATGGAACAATGAAGACATGCATTATACGTAATCTTTTATCGAGAAGAAATTCATCGTTGTGACGAAATTAATTGAAGAGGATCGTCGCAAAACCCACCACAGAAAAACCATACAACCAAGGACCTGAAAGTTTTGCAGGGATTATGAAGAAGAGAGTTCTACGGATGGCTGGAAAATAGAATATGGAGATAGTGCGGGAAGTAATTACTATGTCATAGATGATATATTCTCACCAGGCGCGAAGCTACCTAAGAACACGATTCCCATCGAGTTACCTTTTGGAAAAATTATGGGTATAATCTATAATTCTAATCTGACGTAATCCAATAAGAAATGTTAGCCCCGGCTTCCCTTCTGCAGAAATCCACCCTTCGCCACTGATTCTCACCAATGGTTGATTGACAGAACGATAGAATTTGAAACAACGTGTCGGTGAGGAGTTTGTTATACAAGAGAGTACCTACCTACTTCGGGATATTGATGCATATTATACATACAACGTGTTAGGTATATACGTAAACATGTTCCGTCAATTAGGGATAGGAAATATTAAAATAAATACTAGGAAAAGATTTGGGACTAGTCTAAAATCATAATATTGACTGATTTATTATTTTACAGTTTCGAGAATATTAGTGTATCTTGAGTGGGTAATTAATTATAAGGTGCGTATAGGACACGAAATAATAATAAACTTTTAGGGTTCATTTATTTATATGTGTTTATTTTTTTAGTGTAACCATTTTCAAGTGGATCGATGTAATATACTGATGACGGTTGGAGAACGAGACTAATAATAAATATGTACAACGACACATTTCTTTCAGATGAACAGGGCAGGACTAAGGAATTAATTAAATTATTTTTCAGATGTTTTATTTTACGTTTGGCGTGGACTGACATTTAGCTAAAATTTTCAATTGGATCAAAACGTCAGTACACGTAGGGGGGTGTGATGGAGGCCCATCTTTATAGCAATATCATAAGTAGTAAGTAGCTATATATTATAGGGCAAAGGTTAGGTATACTTGTTCCCTTTATAGAGAGATGACTCCCACTTAACATATTTCTTTCAGAATCTACTAAAGAGGAGATGAAATAGGATTAAGATTTTTCTATAATAAGAGTGAGATGGATAATAGATATATTTTTTATCAGGATTTCAGGTATCCAGAATCTAGATGTGATGGCTTGGAAGAGATTTCTCGGGACAGAGAGTGAATATCTATCTAACGATTCGGGCGGGTCATTCGTTGATAAGATATGACATTAATTATTTTTGGAAGGGCTTTGCTTTAAGACTATCGTGTGTTTTATTTATTTTAAATTAATTAATTTATTTCGCCTTTCAAATAGTCTAATTTAGCTTTGGAGTGAAATATTCTTATTTAGAATATGGTGGAAGCAGTAACCGATCTAATTATATTAATATTAGATTTAGCATCAGTGCAACGAGAACAGGACCGCTTTAAGGATGAGAAATTTTATTTTGTTTTATTATTTTAACTTTGATAACTTGTATTAACACTACTACTAGGTTAAGGCGGATTGAGACAAATTATTTATTATTTACCATTTCTTTGTTGTGAATCTTCAGCCAATGCGAAGATTCACTCATCAATTTACAAAGGTGGATAGTGTCATCATCTTGTAACATTTATTCATATGATTATAGCATTGTATTATACAAATTTATATATTAACATACCTGACTCTATCCTTGCCCTTATAAAGCATGCTTTTTATTATTATTTCCCTCCCGATAGAAATTATATATATCCAAATCCAATCCCAGGATTCAAAAAATGTCTGTACTGGATTTTTTGAATGGAACTAACAAAATATATTCTATTAATATCCATGTCCTAACCTGCGCATTTCTGTAGAAGAAATGCATCTCATGCAAGCTTATGAGATCCCACACTCATCGTAGAATCCATTTCGACTTTCATGGCTGGAAAGTATCTTCGAAAGAAATGGATTAGTCAGAAATACTCTTATTATATAGTAGTTGCTTGTCGTTTTTTTTGGAATGAAATTTATTTATTCCGCGAACGGATAGAGGGTAGATTACTAACTGGACCTGAAATCGACTCTGGTTGTTCAGGACTTTAGGGCGCGTGCGTGGGAGGGCGCCCTAAGCTAACCGCATGACAAACAATTTTGACAATGTCCATTTGTTTAAGTACTATTCTCGAATGTAAAAAGTATCTAATTATTTACGATTATAAACTCAATCCACCTTAATTTTGTCTTTTATTAACATTGTAGTACAAAAGGCAAATAACATCTTAATTAATTTTTCCACAGCTCATAATCTTTCATTCGTGGTACTTTGAATTGTATATTTATTGAATTCTCTTTGTGTTATTGTGTGTGCTTTCTATGTAACATTTCAGAAGGACAAAGGTAGGTGATACTATCAATATTTTACTAACATCTACGAATGAAAGAATATCTTATCTGTTTGTAAAATTATAATGTAACTTTTACGTACTGAATACGCCCCTGAATGTTATGTGTAGGAGATGAGTGTAGCACGTACCTCGTACAGGTACCTACAGCTCAGTGACACGCTGGGGGGTACTTATTGAGTCGATGTTTCGTATTATATAATAGGTAGATGCACCAAATTGAGGTGAAGATTTTATTTCAGCGGGAAAACACAATGTGGGTCCAAATTAAAGAAAATCTAACCATTAGACTGATCACGTAAAGGCCAATTTACAACGAATATTGTAGAACAAAGAAAGACTTCGCTACGAATTACGAAAACAGGATAACGGTGGACAAGCGGCGATTCGTTTTACGCAAATTCAGTGTCTGAATGTAAGTTTGGAATGAAAGGTGAGATTAGAATGTGTGATAGAGTGAAAGTAGAAATGAACTTAGGGAAAGTAGCTTTTAGAACTAGGCAATAGGGTTTAGTTTTTGAATTTAGGTAGCAGCTATTTAGGTGGTAATGTTGAACACCAAAAGTTTAGTTTAGTATTCTTTTATTTTTAGCTAGTAGGGTGTTCCCATCACAGTTTGCAAAGTTTTATTTATTTATTTATATTTTAAGTGAACAAGAAAAACATACAAACATAGAAAATGGACATAGTACAGATTATAAA
The DNA here is from genome assembly GCA_963576895.1 of Ceraclea dissimilis. Lineage (NCBI taxonomy): Eukaryota > Metazoa > Arthropoda > Insecta > Trichoptera > Leptoceridae > Ceraclea > Ceraclea dissimilis. The sequence goes on from OY756360.1 coordinate 8,442,808, forward strand.
TCGTTGTTCACTAAGGCGAACCAGTTAACCCCAGGAAAATAAAAGTAGATTTTTTGTTTTAAAATCTCGCGCATAGGTTCTAGGTATGTCCTAGGCTTAGAGAGAATATGTGTTCTATGAAGGCTAGGTTTAGCTGACTGCTGAGGTCTAGAGAGTAAATAAGTTCTGCTTCTGTGGTTCGAGTGTCATGACCGATTTTCGTGTAAGAAGCAAAATATATTAATTACATATTTTGCAAACAAACAGTTGAAGACGAATAATTATTGCATCGCGGACCATTGCCAGGGGAGGCGCCAAGTTTTTTTAATAAATTAATTTTTATACCATGATAGGTATCTACAAATAAATAAAACTTCATATCTTAACGTAACCGTGAAAATTCAGTGCAAACGCTCTATTTTGGTAATGCACAAAGCGACCGCTAGTTGCATGAAAACAATAACCTCACATTTAAATGTCACTCGTAGCTAAAGTGTCAACTGAAGCGTGTCGGCGGGGTCTGATATTGTTTTTGATGTGATTTCGGGACGCCTAAATGTACCGGTTTTCGGAAATGTTGGTATATTCTCAAGATTTTTATCATTTTGTGGTATTTTTGACAGTTTATGTAAGTAAGAAACTATGTAGAAAACAAAGTTACGCATTAGCGGTGCGTAAAATATTTTCGATTTGATGAAACTGCTTTCCACCCCCCTCGCTTTTTTGGATATATTTAAATAATGAATAATGGAGCGCTAAAATAAAAATTAATCCAAAAAAAAATTCGTCGACGGGGGGGGGGGGGGGGGGAGTTCCCGGGGAGGCGCGGAGAAAAAAATAATTTTTCAGGGAGGCGTTGTACCATAAAGGTTGGAAACCGCTGCCTATCTAATGATTAGATAGATTTCTAGATTTCACCGGCTGGGCAGTGGGCAACCCATACGGTGAGGTGGCTGGCATTTTTTTTTCTCATTTCAGAGGACAATAGGAGTTTTGAGATTGATGGTGATATTCTTATCGTTATTATTTCTTTTTGCTATTTAAAATGATTGTTATAATTTCCATCGTATTCTACAGCAAAAGCCACAAATTAAGGTCTTCAATAAAAGCCGAAAATTTTAGTTTTGTTTTGTCGCATCTATTTATTTATTGCAGAGATGTGTTAACATTACAAATATAAATCATAACATTTGTTCACTAGGGCGAGCTTATCGCAGTGCTGCGCTCTCTGCCGATCGATCTTTTTTATCAAATTTTTCTTCATCTATCACCTTTATTAATACGTATTTTACGTAAGGAAGATAACACCAGATAAATCCATAGATAAGATTAAACACAGATTAGTGCATAAAAGTATTCGATTGTCTCACAAAGTGCATTCCCCCTCCCATGAGGTTATATATATATATATATATATATATATATATATATATATATCGAAAGATCGCACTATATGATCAGGGAGGTCGTCAGCTTGGAAGCCATGGAGGGGGAAGGGAAATGTGTGAAAATATGAACCTGTTTGCCTTTAAATAGTAAAAAATCTGCTTATATTGAAAGAGTCTATTTTTTATATTATTTATTTATTTAGAGAATAGAACAGCTAAATAAATAATATGATATTTTATATATATTTACATTTTATACCGCCAATTATAGTATTCTTCGTTTTATTAACAAAAGTATAAGTAGGTACATTATATATAAGTAAGAAATAGGAAATAGGACACACAATATTTTAAAATTCCACAATATACCTACGATGAAATAATAAAAAAAGATGCGGAGGTTATATTTTTTGATGTATTTTTTTATTTGAACGTTTATTCCTTTAAGGGGGGGGGAGGGCTACTGCCCCAGCCCCCCTGACGTCGCCCATGACTACGATAATATTGCCATTATCTCGTACAGTGTGCTCAGGTGAAAATAAAATACGGCGTGTGACGTCGGGGGTGAATGTTGAAAGAATTGGATTGCAGCGGCGACAAGGGGGATCGAGAGGGTAGGAGAGACGCTGAGCTGAAATAAGCGAGACCAGTTAGTCGTGAAATGCCGTCGCGTCGGGACGACGCCGCACGCTCTTAAACTTAGAAAATCATAGACATTCGAATACGTAATTGAGAAAAAATACTGTAGATTGAACTCCACTCTAGTGGGGTTATGTTTTAATTTTAAGATCATACAATACATAGAGTTTAAAATGAGCATATTATTTTGAGTTGATAGAACTGACAAAAGTCCAACACTTTGTTAGTGAGTAACATGTGGTTGACGAATGACAGAATTATTTCGATTTAAAGACTGAATATACCTAAGAGTATTTTCATTCTATTTATCCTACATATACAGAGATTTACATAATTAATTAATTCTTTGATGTGGATGAATAAATAATTAAACTTATTATTGTAAGACTAAGTGAATCGGAGTGAAGTAGAAATATTGTACGAGTAAGATAATATTACGATATAATAATATTAGTGTTAGGTATGTGCCGTGGATTTTTTCGGTTACCGGGGCCCTCGACCCCTATTTATTCGGTTCATATTATATGACCGTACAATGGAAATTGTGCATTCATTGGTAAGTATAATATTAGGTACCTACTATGTTATTTTAATAAAAATTTCATCACTGATGTAACTGAATAAACAAATGGATTTGTAAAATTAAATTGATTCAACCATGTGCAGTATTCTAATGAATAATTTACGTACTAGGTACATAGATCTATTAAAGATGTTTTATTTGCTAATGCTATATCGATTAGAAATCAAATATTTCTATTTAAATATATTTAAGGCCCTCCTGCTCTTACTATTTAGTAGGTATGGAAAAACCCGAGGATGTATGGAACTATTTATTAATTATATTTAAAAGATGTAGCAAAATTATATACTTACCTATTTGATTTATTTTGTACCTACATTATTTGCTTTGCGAAAAAGTTACTGTGCCATCTGTCGTAGATCATCTAGATGGATTATTTTTTTATTGTGTTACTACAAGTAATGATCTTGTTCTATTTTAAACGCGAAAGAAGTATGATTTTTGTGTGACAAACAAGGATAGTCTTGTATTATACCTGATGTATTATGTACTCAGTTTCTTTGATCAAAAGATAATACAAATACTTAGGCTGGCCACACACGTCCCGAAGTTCAGTTCCGGAATCGACCGTTTTGCAAAAAAGTTCCGATCAAAACCTCTCTCTGAATTCAGCGTCACCCCGATTTTAAATTCAGAAAGAGGTTTTGGTCGGAACCTTTTTGCAAAACGGTCGATTCCGGAACTGAACTTCGGGACGTTTGTGGCCAGCCTTAGATTACACTTTTGTGACGGCTGGGTGGTGAAGTTTATATACTCTTACCATTAAATTAATAGAAAATTTCCCATAGTAATGTCACCCTAACCAGTGGCCCGATCTAGTATTTTTGACTTTGGGGGGGGGGGGGGTTAGGAAAGCGAAAAAACTCCTGTCAACGGTTGAGACAGATCCACGGGCGTAGCCTGCTTCGAAGCTGGGGGTGGAGGTAAGAAAAATTTGATCATAGACGTATAGTAAAATAAATATAAAAGCGCCGCAGGCGAAATTTATTCGTGAATGTAAGTGAAAAAGGTCGTGTTTTAGGTTGATGTTAATATTGTGGGCAGAAAATACAAAGAAGAATAGCGTCGCAGGCGATTTTTTTGGATAATGGGTGAAGTGATGAACTTGAGTAACTTTCATGTTTTAAATTAACGTTTTTTAAAAATAATTGTTCTACATTTCGGGTGGGGGGGGGGGGATATACGCCACTGACCCTAACCTGATGGCCATGCTGTTTCTCAATCAATAACGTTTTTCTCTTTGGGAATTTAATTTTTTAATATCCCCTATTCTAGTCAGAATTCTGCTCTATCAAAATATAGTGTAGTCTGCGAGTTCTTCAGTATAAAACTGATTCCTAGACATAGGCTATACCTATAATTTTATTTTATTTATTACAATGCAACCGTACTAAAATATTATGCTGGCGCTACGCACGCTTGCCGAGCCTTGACATCAGGCGCTCACAAGTGTTCGCGAGTTAACAGAGTATGGATCGTGCGTTTGTCTTGGCTCGCGTAGGTTCGTGAACGGTCGGTTTCCATACAAAGCAATGGGAGTATGAGGAAGGCGCTTGAGAAGCATCCACACGTTTGTCACTTGTTTTTATCAAACACTCGTCGAGGCTCGGGGGAGTGTGGCGCCGCCATTATGGTATGGACAAGTCCATGTCATAAAAAAATGTGCTCAGAGAGTGTTGTGTGTTTTTACATACACATAGAAAATGGAGGACTGGCTCTAAAAAATCAGGTTGCCATGTAATTAAGTCGGTAAAAAAATATCTACCTCTTGATATTTTCATATATTGGTAGGTATAATTGCGCCGCAGGCAAACATATCAAACACAAACGACTGAGGCTATGGCTGTGTATAATTATAGTATAACAGCGGCGCAGGCGATTTTTTTTATCCCATACAATGTTTTAAGTGTATTTCCCATAAGGATATAGTTGTAAATATTCTTTATTTTTGTTACTTTCGAGTATTCTTCTTCTTCCGGTCTCGTGTCAGGGCAGCTCGAAACAGCTCTTTAGCACTCCTTATCCCAGTCCAGTTTCGTATATTGCGGAGCCAAGAAATCTGCCTTTTTCCAACCCCTCTATGACCCTCTAATTATTTCGAGTACTAACGTCATAGAATTTATATAATCTGAGATAAATGTATTTTATTCGATTAACTATGTAATAGTAAAGGACGGGCTCAGGGGGGCACTTGCCATCGGGCAAACTGGTAACGTGGCCCATTGTCCGTGGTATATAGGTTTCCAGGTTATGATACACCTACCAGAGGCGAAGAGTGGATTCCTGCAGAATGGAAGCCGGGGCCAACATTCCTCGTTGGGTTACGTCAGATTAGACATTATTGTACCTATTATTTTCTCCAAAAGGTAACTCGATGGGAATCGTGTCATTAGGTAGCTTCGCGCCTGGTACCTACCAATATCGGTGATGGTGTATATTGTAAATAGGGAGGTAGTTCCCTTTCTATAATAAAGTTCCAACATGGTAGCTTAGTATTTGTTTTGTTTTGAAATTTACATAAATATCGTAAAATTTATTTAAATAAATTCAATTCATTCTAGCGGATTTCCAATTAATGTTGGAACGGTAAAGCAGTGGTTTTAAATTGGATTTATGATTAAGGTATTAAGTTCTCAATAGGTAGGCACGCTATAAAATTTCAGTTTTCCGAGTTTTGGAACCATCATTTTAAGGGTAGAACTTCCCCCATTCCACGTTGAAATATATTTTTAGAACCTAAATTATTCTCAATTCGTTTTTGAAATTGTAATCAGAATTTTTATTGAATATGCACACCAAGCCGGATAGTACAGGCATTATTTTTTCTGCTTTTACTCGAGTGGCCTCAGGGCCTGACGGCCTGGGACAACTTCGCCCGGTATACCTAAGACAATATTTTTTATAGCGCTGGATTCATATATACTCGTAGGTATACAAGAAAAAGAACAATGGAGAAAAAAAGACTGTATGTACCACAGTGGCGTATATATGGGGGGGGGGGGGGAGCAAAGCCCCTCCCGAAATGTCAGACAATGATGTGCCATCTGCTATAGAAAGGTTCATCACTTCACCCATTTAAAAAAAAACATCGCCTGCGGTGCTTCTTTTTTGTTACATTTTTAGCACAACACTTTGCTCACTCACACTTGACGCGGAGCTATGACTCCTAGATAACTTGTACAATGGTCGCATGCATACGAAAGAAGAAGAAGAAGCACAACACTTATAATGCCAACCTAAAACACAACCTTTCTCACTCTCCTTGATGAAAAAATTTCGCCTGCGGCGCAAATAAAAAGAATAGTAAAAAAACGTTACATCTGTAGTAGTAAATATTTAACAGAGCAACTCCAACTTATTATCAACTAGCTGAATTACCCTTGCTTCGCAACGGAAAATTTGGTTGGTGAAGTAGAACAATTGCAATGTACGATTAACTTTAACATCTACAGAGGTTCATTTAAGAACTTTTAGCCAAGACTGTAAATTTCAGATTCTTGCATAATTCATTATGAAGTTTAATACTGAAACATAAAAAAAAACTAATATCTCTATTTGTTTGACCACATTTTTTACAATTAGTTGCAGCAAACACTACTAAATACGTTTGGTAGATAATTCAATTAAATCACGTAATTTTCCCGAGCTCTCCATACAATATGTATGGGGGGATATTAGCTTTTACTTACGGCCCGCTAGATGGCTCTAGTAACAGTATGATCGCTACTTTGTATGGAAAATGTCAGAAGCTGCACGTATTACTATTGTTATGAAGTATTTGATGATATGGTTGACAGTATGGCAGATATTTTTGCTTCAGTAAATGTCAAGTTTGAAATTAGAACATTTCTTTGTATCAGATAATTTTTACTCTGTGTTACAAGTAACTTGTCCACTGGATACTTGATTCTTAGTAGTAATTCTATGGAAAAATTTCGTATCCACGTAAGCCCATGAGTCAAATAATGTGAAACGGAGAGTACGTAATACGAATAAATAAATTTACGAACTAAAATATTTATGAGGGATTTAATAATTTGTTCCGACTTTTAATTTACCATTTAATCCAACTTTTCGTAGCGTCTATACTTTTCGATTTATTTAGCTTTTAGTGTTGGCGGGGAAGCGTCCTCCATGTGATTTTACTTTTGTAAGTTCGTTGAGTTTTTTTTCTATTTAATTGTTTTCATTTCTCATGTCTTATTCTTCATTTCTATGAATTGTTTTTTCATTACTTGTCGGCTATTTCGCTCATATTCTCTATTGTTAGGGTGTTTCCTTCCGTGTGTATCTTGAGGAGTGACAGAGGATGAAAAAACAGTTTAATGAATGCATGCAGAAAAAAAATCACATTTTCTCAAAATAAATGTTTGTTAATAAAAATTTCGTTATACTCAAAAGCAAAAGTAAGGTATTAAGGTATTTCTAGAAAGCCAAAAATTTTTACTGTGATTTTAGTTTAGTTTTTTCAAAATCGCGACAGTAGTTTGTTAGATATTTTCAAAAAAGCCTAAATGGTATATTTTCATACTCAATGGCCTAAATGATTGATTTTTGTCATGCATTAATTTAATTTCTTTTTTTGATAGTGTTTCATCTCCTATCACCCCTCAAGAGATTTTACACACGGAAAGAAACACCCCGTACTGTACAGTGATTGTTCAATTTATCTTAAATAGACCAGAATTTGATTAATTTACTTTATTGGATTATTTTCTTTATTATTGTATAATTATTTATACTTATGAATATTTCGGCAATTAATTCAGTTCATGCTTTGCTCTTGTTGTGTTTTAATATTATACATGAAATATATTCTTACGCAAATTAATAAATATTTATTATTATAAACTATTTTGTATGAAGTAAGTATAATTAAAAAGGTTAATAATTGATGTTAATGAAGGTTAAAATTTAAGGCAATTTGAATTTCAAGCACTTTCATTTGCATACACGTGATTAATTTGAATATCTACGTTTCATCACTTGCATTCGTAGACTAATAAAATTTGTAGACTATGTATAAAATAGAGAGTCGTAGAGGGGTTGGAAGAAGGCAGATTTCTTGGCTCCGCAATATACGAGACTGAACTGGAATAAGGAGTGCTGAAGAGCTGTTTCGAGCTGCCCAGGACAGTCGCACTTTCTCTCGAGTGATAGTCAACGTTGGAGAGACCTGAAACGACACCGGAAGAATAAGAAGATGTACTGACTCTAGAATTTTGTAGTACTGCGCTATAATTTTCTATGATCAAATTCTTCTCCGTGTAATATCATCTCATCCTTCTAGCAGATATGAGGTAATAAAACTGCCATTCTAAGCGTTGTTTTTTATTACTAATACCTTCAGTGTACGATCAAACAGCGATCTATTACCTGCTCACACTGCTCACAAAATACTCAGTAAGCAATTAGCGTCGTCTCTCTATCTAAAGAGTGAAGAGTTTATATTCACTGCGTGTGTATAGTCTGTATAGTATGCTTCATGCTATGGGTATAATGTAAATACGAGTATGTAATCCATGTAGGTGTATACATACACACCTACTAATATACCTAATGTTACAAGTATCTCTATTCTGCTGCAATATGAAAATTCTGGTCCATTTACCAACCAATTAGCTGACTCTTTATTAACATTTTGTTTTTTTTCTATTATTTTGATTTTTTTCTATACAGTCTATTATGAGGAAATTGATTTGTTGTTGTTTGATTGATAGGATCGATTTTATGTTGTATTACATTCATATGATATGTTACTTTGATTTATACCCATGTGATTTTGTTTTCGTTTTTCTTTCTTACTATTAAAATAAAATAAAATAAAATAAAATAATCAATATTGTACATAGACATACAAAGGGCGGGCTTATTGCCAAATGGCAATTTCTGCCAGCCAACCCATGACAGAAACCAAAGTGAGACATAGCTAATAAAAATTTAGTATCAAAGGGTACCTTTACCTAACAATAATTGAAAACATAAATACATACATAGATAAACATATTATACATATATAAATATATACATAAATGGTATATGGTTGTTTGTATTGGGTTTGATCATGTTTGCTTGTATTAATTTGTATTCATCAGCTCTACTGTATTTCTAATTTATTTTATCTAAAGGCCTATGGCCGTTTAAACTGTTAATAAATAAATAAATAAATAAACTTCGCTTCATGATAAGCGTAATATAGGTACAATAAACATTAGTTACATTTACCATGTTGAGGTTTTATACCTATTTAACTACATACTATCTTATATAATTATGTTTTATTTCCAGAGTAACAATCATTTTTTTAAAGAAAAGTAAAATAAGTCTTACACGTATTCGGTCACAAAAAATGTTTCAAGTCTGCTCCGAGGCAGTGATCTCCCGAGTTTTCTTTACATAATATGTGTATAGAAACAAACACATACACATGCAGCGAATATTTTGGGTTCTTTGTATGCATTCCACGATGAAAGGGAGCATATATATATATATATATACAAATATGGGTGTCTCAGTGACATACAGCCACATCTCTGTGAAAAAGTCATGGGAAATTTCATGAAAAGAGTAATGGCCTGTTATAAGAGCCGTGGGGGTCATTTGTCGGATATTTTATTCCATACTAAATCGGAACATATCTTCTTTACTCCCAATTAGACATGTGCGCCGGCTGCAAAATAGCCGGCGGCGGCGCCCATGTCTAAAATTGCCGGCGGCGGCGCCACGCCGGCGGCGTGGATACAAAGTGGAGGGGACCATTGGATTTTCTTGTACTATTGTTTTAAATGATTAAATACGTACATGTGAAAAGGATAATGATAAAATCGATTTATTTATTTTGAAAAACTATGATTATTTCAATAACAAAGTAAAATAAAAGCTCATATTTGAAAAATAATGGAAAATTTCATTATTGTTTTTTCATGGTGCTGGAGGGCAGGTCAAAATAAACTAATCCATAAAGTCAAACGCGTCAGAATGAGCCTCACTATGGGCAGTGGTGCAGTCGAACAGGTTTCTCATCTGGCAATATTTGGGCTGTTAGCTAAATTGGTGGGTGGAATTCAAACTCTGAAATAAATTGCGATGACGAGGTCGACCTTCCACAAAATGCAAAACTCTTATGTAACTAAGAACTACGGTTGAGCATAAGCTGTAAAAACATACGTGTTATATGGAGTGGAAGGGTAATTTAATAAAATTATGTAATTTAATAAAACTATCTTATTTGCGATGTTATTTTAGGCGTAAAAATAAGGATAATAATTATTAAATAAACATAAATCGTGGTGTTTTTAGTCGAAAGGTGCATAAATTAATAATGATTTGAACCAAAATACGTAATGTTTACCGGTGGAAAGATAAATTACAATTTGAGAGTAGTCTGTAATCACAGTCTGAGAAACCACGTTAGGGGATAGTAATTTCTTTTTTATTATAATGCAGCCTTAGGTGAGCGAAATAATTGGATTTTAACCTTAAAATATATAATTATATCACATTTTGACACTTTGAAGATCGTAAACGTCAAAAATTACCAAATGAATATCGTTTTTTGTCAAGAGAAAAGGAGTCATTATTATTTCCACAGTGCTGTATTGAAACAAATGAAATATAGAGAATCTAGTCAAGTGGAATGAAAATAATTTTGATTAGGTACTTCGATAATCAAAGGCTAAACTAATGAAAAGAGAGGACGGTTGACCGAAAAGGCAAAAGGCCGGATATTTTGGTCAGATATTCTGCCAAAATTCACGTGGTTTAAAAATTTTAGCGTGGTATGATAAAATCGACCAAAGAACCATAAATTCTGATTTTTCCTTATGATTCCCGGTTACATAAAATAACGTTTGTTTTTCATTTAATTTCCACCATGAAGAACCAAATTATTAATGCCTTGTGGCCGTCCAAACTATAAATAAATAAATAAATCCCATCCTATTTCTTGTTTTAGAATCGAATAAATAAGACACAGAAAATTCCCCAATATTTGTAAATGCAAAACCAAATGAACGAAATATGTGAGACGCCGGAATGGGTTAACAATGCATTAGTTATTATTCGACATTTTATATAATTACTGAACCCTAGCGTCCCCACAGCTAAATGATTCATTTTTTTTACCTGGAAAAGTACTTATTTCGATTTCTGTCTCAAGAAACACAAGATAAATACTTGTGGTCACACGGATCCCACGCCGCCGGCGTGAGTTTTTTGCCGGCGGCGGCGCGCCGACCATGATCAGCGGCGGCGCGCCGGCGCGGCGCTCATGTCTACTCCCAATAAAAAATATCACAACTCTCTAAAAAATACGTTGTTTTTGTTTTAAAGTGAAAAAGTGCACGCTTACTGAGACACCCTTATGCCTCATCCACATGCTGTCCGACCTTCCACGAGTCCCGCGCGAATGAGTAAAAAGGCGTTAACCGTGGGTTACGTATACAGCTCAAGACAATCACCTCGTCCGTACGTCCTTTTACTCATTCACACAAAACTCGTGGAGGGTCGCCGAGCGTGAAGCGGCCGCATTACATATAGAAGTAATAGAAACTTACACGCACTAGTTTCAAGTCACTCTAACTGGGACCTCTTATCTTTGCAGTTTCAAAAAATACCTTCACGTCATTATAAAGAGCATCTGTCTAAGCATATTTAAAAAAAATATATTTAGGGGTATCTTTTAAGCATTTCTTTTGTCAAGAGCGCGTTTCTGGACCTATAAAATGTTCCCATTTATTAGTATTTTTAGTTTTAAAATTTTATCAGCGATATTAGTTGAGAAAATATACAACCCCTGATGCTGATGCACAGCTCCTGCCTCCAATACATCGGTATTTAGTCCCACGTGTAACATGTTTCTCCTTTTATTTTAAGTTTTTAAATTGTCGCGCTTGTTATACGAGTATGTATTTTTATCATATCTTTTAGTAGCATTAATTAGACGAGTGTGTCTGTTCGCACACTAACTTGGGGCAAAATGTATTTAAGTACCTACCGTGAACTCCTTAAGGAAATGTAACATACATACGACACAATAATAAACCACACGATATTCAGGGTGTTTCCTTCCGTATGGAAAACCTCTTGAGGGGTGATAGAGGACGAAAAAATATGAAAAAAAGTTCAGCGAATGCATGACCAAAAATCAGCCGTTTTGGAGTTAAGGCCTTTTGAAAATTTAGGAGTATGAATATTCCCCATTCGGTTTTTTTTTGCAAATATCTCACAAGCCACGAACGCGATTTTGACAAAAAAAAATAAAAATCATAGTTAACATTTTAGGCTTTTGAGGCAAGTGAATGTCACAAATTAAAGGCTTGGCACCAGGAATGACGTCACAGTCTTTTCCCACGGCATTAAGGTTCAAAATCGCGTGACAATCGCATGATAAAATGGTAAAAATAGCGTTTTTTCCATTTTTTGGGGTTAATTTTGCGTCTATCAAAAAACTTTTACGGTTATTCCCTAGATTTTAATGCATATTATCAGTACAAGAAAAAAAAATTACTCCGCGACTTTCGGGAAGCGAGTTTCCGTCTTTCGGAAAAAAGAGCAGAGGTGTTTTTAATTTTTTTTTTTGAGAAATCTATACAAGAAAAAAAAAATCTTTTACGGTTATTCCCTAGATAAAGGTTCAATGCATCTACCCTACTTTGTTCCAAAGCAAATATAGTAATGGTTGTCGAGATAGAAGGTCTCCCGTTTTCAGAAATTTTTGAAATGTCGGTATGCATACTCTTAATATCTTTTTACAAAGCCTAAAACGTTAACTATATGATTTTTATTTTATTCAGTTTTTATTTTACCGATACTCCTACATCATACAATACATCATGATCCGTAAAGTTCATTATCATTTCTTAACTTCGGAAAGACCTACATTATGTAACAAGTTGCGAAGATTTTACAAACTTTTCCATTAAATGTGCCTACCTACGTATATCTATGTATATATAAAGATGTTCAGCTCTCTTCGCGGGTATTTATAACAAAATTTTAAGTAGGTATTGTAGGAGGTATCCGGATTTGTCGACGAAATTTTCAGTGTCTTGTATTACAATGTGAAAAGTTTCTTAAGACGAAATAAATACGGAAGAAAAGACGTTTAGAATCATGTTCCAAGAAACAATATCAATTACAATAATCTTGTACGTGGGTAGTTAAATAATACCTCATCGGATAAATATGCAATATGCAAATATATAAATAAACTTCAGCCATATAGTTTTTTCTTTTACAAAAAAACCTTAATCCTTTTTTTATATAAAAAAGGATCTGGGCTTGCATACACAAACTCACATACTTTCCTGCACACCTTGCACTAGGCTAAAAGCCTGTACCGCGAAGTGTGGAATACATCGCCAGTGCTGGGGTTTGAACCTGGCACCTCCCGCTTGAGAGACTGCCGCCTCAACCAACTGCGCCAACCATGTACTCAGACTGTACTGTGAAGTACGAAGCCGGAATTCTTATTTTACGGGAATTATATAAATAACTTCTAGGCTGGAGTGGGATAACTAACATTTTGATATTGATATGGCCTAAAAAGAGATAAAATAGCGCCGCAGGCGAAGATTTTTCAAGTGAGACAACTAAAATTTAGATATCAATATGGTTCAAAAAGAGAAAAATAGTTCCTTTTTTCAAAAAGAGAAAATTAGCGCCTAAATTTTTTCCAATTTTCAATCAAACAAATGTGATTTAATGTTTTTTTTTAATATTCCCCAAAAAATGCCGCCCCCTAAAAAGTGCCGCCCGGGACGGACCGCCCCCCCACGCTACGCTACTGAATAGTATTATAATAGTATTGCTTTTATAAGATTTGAGAATTAATTGCTATCGTTTTGAAATGTTTGTAAGTAAGTATGTATACGAGCTCGTGTAAATGTACTTTCATAATATTTATACCAAAATTCGTATTGTGAAGTCAAGCACCTGCTACATACCATGTGTTATAAAAAATAATAACACACACACACACACACACAAAATATTTTCAGCTGATATAGATCTCATGTTTCATCCGAGAGCATAACACCACGACTAAATCTAGTATTTGCGTATAAAATCACTAGAGACTGGATTATATGCATTTGCATATTTTGGCAATTTATTCAGTATTTTGCATATTTCGCCTGAAATCTCTTGTTCGTGCATATTTGGGTATGTTATCTAAAATTTTAACTTCTTCAAAAACAAAAATGATGATATCTAGTTGAAAATGTAGTAAATAAAGTAATTTAATAAAAAAATATGTAGATAATAATCGTTTTTTTTGAAAAAACAAGTTTTATAACTATACATCCTAGAACTGTTTGTCGCGGTCTTCCAAACGACACCAAACATGGATAACTAGTCAGGCAGTGTTTGAAAAATCGATTATAAGATTTGTTCACAGACATACAAAAAAAAAACAGCACACACAGTGAAGTTAAATAAAATCTTGTATTAACGTAATTTGTTGTATTTTTTTTTTAATTTACGGTATGTTGCATATTTTGGTACTTTTCGGTGATATTTTGCATATTTCGAGAATTTATGATGCATATTTGCATGCATATTTCAACCTTTTTAAGTTGCATATAATCCGGTCTCTAAAAATCACTATGGCGTGATATGCTTGTAAGACCGAATCCCTGATTAATCAACTAAGAATTACCAGGTATAGTATGACGTCATAAGTCTTGTTGTCTTTTAAGTCAATAAAACAAAACACTGGATAAACTTTTAGTCCGAGAGCCCGCTGCTTAATTTATGACGTATCTGTTTTTTGATCGAAATGTGGTACAAACGATAGCTTACCAATAGGGTATTACATCGCACTAGGGTTGCCTATCAAAATCTTGCCGCAACCCCCCCTGCCCCCCCCGAAAAGGTCCCTCTTCGCGGTTTTTCGCATTTTATAGGAATATGGTAAGAGATAGGAGAAAGTAGTCAATGTTAAAAATAATCCATGCTAAATTCTCTACAAAAAATGTTATTTCAATTTTTTCATAGGACTAGTAGTTTACCCGTAATGGCCGGTCAAAAAACAGGATATTTTTGGAAAAAATAAAAAAAAAGTTTGATTTTTTTTCTTTCACATTCTTCCACCCATTATCACTAACATTTTATGGAAAAAAATATTTGGCCTGCGGCGCTATATCACTGGTTATTTTATGAAAAACTAAATTTTAAGAATTTTCGTCACTGAGTTTTATTGTAATAACTCCGAAATTATTAGATGTATGAACATAAGTTATAGCTCGTTTTGTAGCTAAGACTATGGTAATTAATTCGTTCTTTGACTATTTTCCTGTAGCTCTTGTCAATTTTTAACCAATTTAGTTTAAATACATTTTTTTTGTATTTTTAATGAATTTCGGTTTTGGACCGGCTATTGCGGGTAAGCTGCTTGTTCTACGAAAAAATTGACTTATCATTTTTTGTAGAGAATTTAGCAAGGATTATTTTTGTCATTGATTACTTTCTCCTATCTCTTACCATATTCCTATAAAATGCGAAAAACCGCGAAGAGGGACCTTTTCGGGGGGGGCAGGGGGGGTTGCGGCAAGATTTTGATAGGCAACCCTAGTGCGATGTAATACCCTATTGGTAAGCTATAATTTATACCACATTTCGATCAAAAAACAGATACGTCATAAATTAAGCAGCGGGCTCTTGGACTATTTAACCGTCAGTATATTTAATTGATTTTTTCGATGCTATGACGGTTATCTATATCTATATAACTAAGCAAGAGTCCCATAATGTGTAAGTGTTAAACTCGCGCATTTTACGATGGATTGCTGTGAAAATTCACATAAACACTTCTACCGATCCGCTTTAGGTTTTGACGGCGCCATTTTTGAAAAAAAACAAACACTTATTTTAAGAGATATTTAGCTTTAAAATCTAGATACGACATGACAGGACGGCCATGTTGTTATTAATGTGTCACGCCACAGCAGACAGACCGGGCTATGCGCATGTGTGACAATTAGTACCAACACTACCAACCTTAGATTATTTTTTTTTAATTTTTTTTTTAAATAAAATAAAATGAATCTGGGTTTATCGAAATAAACCCAAATACATCTTTGTACACTTCACAGAAAGCTTAAAAGCTTGTGTTGTGAAGTGGAGTAAGTCGGGGATTGAACCCGCGCCCACTGGATTAACAGTCGAGCGCGTTACCAACCAGGCTACCGACCACCTCATGGGTAAGCCTTTTTAATTCCACAATATGGCAACATTTTACATATAGTGGTTGCGAACCAGGATATTTCATACAAATTTACAGAAGTAGTTGAGTCGAAAACCTATAAATTTAATTGTGCGGAATGGGTAGTTTTTTTTCGGGCATCGCCGGGTAGCTCAGCTAGTTATATCTAAAACAAATTCAGAGTGAAAGTATTTATTTTCCAACATAAATAATTACTTGAGACACACTCTCGCAAAGTTAGATCTGACGAAGATAATCTAATAAATTAAGATCTATCAGTTCAAGAAATTGTCTATTGAAATAAAATAATACAAGGAAATACTTAATACATTTTCCGCATAAAGATTGTACAACAAAAAAGTGTTTCAAGATACTCTTTCATCAGAGGCATATTTCGTGATGTGTTGTGAGATAAAAACCTTATAAGTATATAATATTATATACTATATACACTAAACACGTGCTACAGTGAAGGGCTTGGTACCAAGAATGACGTCACACTCATTTCCCACGGCATTAAGGTTCAAAATCGCGTGAACAATTGCATGATAAAATGGTAAAAATAGCGTTTTTTTCCATTTTTTGGGGTTAATTTTGCGTCTATCAAAAAACTTTTACGGTTATTCCCTAGATTTTAATGCATATTATAAGTACAAGAAAAAAATTTACTCCGCGACTTTCGGGAAACGAGTTTCCGTCTTTCGGAAAAAAGGTCAGAGGTGTTTTTAAATATTTTTTTTGCGAAATCTATCCAAGATAAGAAAAATCTATTACGGTTATTCCCTAGATAAAGGTTCAATGCATCTACCCTATTTTGTTTCAAAGCATATTTAGTAACGGTTGTCGAGATAGAAGGTCTCCCGTTTTTAGAAATTTTTGAAATGTCGGTATGCACACTCTTAAGGTTCAAAATCGCGTGAACAATTGCATGATAAAATGCTAAAAATAGCGTTTTTTCAATTTTTCGCGGTTAATTTTGCGTCTATGATAAAACTTTTACGGTTATTCCCTAGATTTTAATGCATATTATCAGTACAATAAAAAAAAACTCCGCGACTTTCGGGAAACGAGTTTCCGTCAAAGTTAAATATCTCTTAAAATAAGTTTTTTTTTTAAAAATGGCGCCGTCAAAACCTGAAGCGGATCGGCAGAAGAGTTTATGTGAATTTTCACAACAATCCATCGTAAAATGCAGGAGTTATGGGGTACGTATCGAAATTCGAAAATACAACACTACCTAACCTATTCATGCAAGCGAGACTTGGACGTGGCTGAAGAAGGACGAATCCGGGTTGAATGCAGTGAAAATGAGGTCGTTAAGAAGAATGTGTGGGAAAGCGCTGAGAGATAAGATAAGGAATGAGTGACTGCAAGACTGGTGTTGAAACTATAAAGAAAAGTGAATAAAATAAGATGGTTTGGGCATGTCGAGAGAATGAAGGATAACAAAAAATACATATATGAGCGAACAAAGAGGTGTGAGGAAGCGCGGCCGCCCGAGACTGGCCTGGTCCGATCATGTCGACCATAGATCCTCAAGGATGGACGCGTTTTGAGTAAAAGAAATCGGAGAGCATGTATGACAAATTGTATGAATGTGACGGAAGCTAGGAGTATGTGCAAGGATAGGGTTATCTGGCGCTCTGTCCTCTTTGCCTACTCTGCAAGGGACGTGGCGTGAGGGCATAGATATACGAGTAGATAGATATACCTATTCATACTACGGTTACTGCGAAAGCTCAATGAACGGTTCCGAAACTAATATTCATCTAATATTATATACAAGCTGAATTGCCCGGCGTTGCCCGGGTATTACAGCTATTATGTTAAAAAAAAAAACAAACAAAAAGAAACCATGAAACAATCTAACCAAATATCGAACAACTAAAAAAATGATTATTTTTAATTTAAATGCCATCTATATTTGGGTAGCAAAAGTTTTATTTCAAACGTATAACAAAAAAAACGACAATAAAATTAAATTAATTTAACGCCATCTGTGTTGGAGTAGCCAAAGTTTTATAAACTCGCGCGAGAGTATTGTGTTCTGTGTTCGCACGTCGCTGGGAAACGTCGCTACAGTACCTACCTACTACATACTATATACACATGTTGTACGAATACGTAAGCGTATACGCAATACATGTTTTTCAACCCTTAGACTAAATTTTTGGTAAAACTATGAACGAAATATTTCTTTGTTTTAAATGTACTATGAAAATGTATAATTACAGCATTATATCTTAATTTATTACTGAGATATGGTACTGTAAAAAAAAACACCCCCAACCCTTTAATTTTATAAACTGATTTTTTTTGGGGACAGAATAACATATTTTGACCTTTTCTAAAGAAACCATTTTCTGGAAATTTCTATAAATTTTTTTTAGCTTATTAAGGGACATTTAAAAATCATCCCTTTCCTTTAAGCCCATTTTCATCCCTTTTAATTAAATTTTCGAAAAAACGGCCAAACACCCTATTGCTATTTTCGATAGGAGAATCTATGTACCAAATCTCAAGTTCTTACAATGTCTGGTTTCCGAGATATTGGCATACTCTGAAAAACTTTCAACCCTATTTTTCACCCCCTTAGGGGCGGAATTTCCAAAAATCGCTTCTTAGTGGAAGCTTTTGTATTAAAACCTATCTGCCTTCAAAATTTCACTTCTCTAGGATTAGCCAATTCGGCTCTGCGTTGATGAGTGAGTATGTCAGTCAGTCAGTCAGTCAGTCAGTCAGTCAGGACACTTCCAATTATAGAAGAGATGAATGGTCTAGTCTGGCGCCTCTACGACTGTGTTACCCGGCGAGTAGATATAATTTAACGTAGTGTATCCACCTTAATAATGTAGATATAGACACATTTTTCTTGTAAACAAGGCAATACACAGACAACGAGTGATGTACTCGTCTGCCATACACAACAATCGTTCAATACAATGACCAGAGCAGGGTCCAATACAGTCCGACATCACTTTATTACATTATCAATAGTACTATTGTACTCATATACAGTATACACTCTTTTCTTTATACTTCAAACAGTTCAATATGAAACGATACTGTTTGAAGCATGGGCGTCGTCAGGGGAGGGCAGAGGTGGGGGGGGCAGCTGTCCCCCTAGAGATTGGAATAGGTATATATTTTTATACTAAATGATAAAACCTCACAAAAAATCATATTATAACCACACATTTTACTCGTGTCTCACTCCAGTGTTATCTTGACGCTCCTTCGATCCTATTGGTTAACAGCTGACCAATCATAACGCCTCAGATTTCAAGGGATAAAAAATTTGGAAATCCACTGTTGTTTGCGTTTTCACTGTTGCTATTACAACGAGGATGTTTTTTTTTTAGAGAAAGCACTTTAAACAGATCTGTCTAATTTAAGCGGGCACCTAAAGGACACCAGAAACAATCTGGGCTTGAAAGTAAGTCTTCTAGGTTGCGTACGTCTAAACTTCACTTGAAATCTGAGGCGTTGTGATTGGTCAGATTTTAACCAATAGGATTGAAGAAGCGTCAAGATATCACTGGTGCGAGACGCATGTCACATTTTCTCATAATGTAACAAGTTTAACCCTAGCTCCGAGGCTGGCGACGCCCATCGAAGAATTTGCGGATTAAAAGTACTCCGTACTTAACGGTAAATTTCTGCAAGGTGTTTTAGTCTGCTCTAGAAACAGCGAGTTATCGATCAATTGGCAGTCCAAACATGTGTGATTAAGAGACTTTTCATCATCTCCACACAAATGGAATTCAATGGAATGGAAAGAGAAATAGGGGTAGAAGAGAAGGTACGATTTGTATGAGAAACACTATAGGTATGTTGTACTTTGTTACATACGAGTTTATAATTTATTCGTATAAATTTTATAGAATATCAAATCTCTGGACGCGGAAGGCTGGAATGAATTAAATTAAATTACAATATTAGTACCGAAAAGATAATTATTTCACTGGGGTCTTATTATCGTTTCGTAAATGAATATTTATTCACCGACAATAATTAAAACGTAATTTTATTGAAACATTGCTTGGTAGATATATACAAATGTTGGGTTCCCTGATTCATTATTCATTAGAGATATATTAGTAGTTGAAATTAAGGATAAGTATCCGTTTGTACACCCCATTTTATATGAAAATTATATATGTATACGTAGAGTAATTTGTATTAATTATCATATTAATATAATGACACGAAACAGTGGCGTACATAGGTTTTCATTTCGGCAGGGGGGGGGGGTCGAACAAACTCCTGGGGAAGGCAAATAAAATTTTGACATGGACGCAGTAAAAAAATCTGTTATTGCGCCGCAGGCGAAATTTTTTCGAGATGGTGAGTGGAAAAAGTTGTGTTTAAGGTTGGCGTTATAAGTGTTGTGTTAAAAAAGCATCAAGAAAGAAGCGCCATAGGCGAATTTTTTTTGAAAAATGGGTGAAGTGATGAACCTGTGGTATCTTTCTATAGCAGATGGCACATCACTCTTTGACATTTCGGAGGGGGCCGGGCCCCCTCGGCCCCCCCCTCTATATCTTTTTCTG
Organism: Ceraclea dissimilis; assembly: GCA_963576895.1. Classification (NCBI taxonomy): domain Eukaryota; kingdom Metazoa; phylum Arthropoda; class Insecta; order Trichoptera; family Leptoceridae; genus Ceraclea; species Ceraclea dissimilis. The sequence goes on from OY756360.1 coordinate 8,463,154, forward strand.
GACTTTTTCGACCACCAGTATCGAGTGGCTGTCATCTGGACTCCAAATGAGGGATCCACTCTCCAAGATAGTTCGTACTAGGCAGTTGTAGAGCGTTGTGAGTGTGTTGGGATCTTTGAATATTTTTGCCTGTCGCAGTACAAAGCCTAATATCTTATACGCTCTTTCGACAAGGCCCAGAATGTGTGTTTTGAAGCAGAAGTTTGTTTCATAAAGTATTCCTAAATCTTTCATTTGGTGATTTCGAGATAAACATTCATCCCCCATTTTATAATCATATAATAATGGAACCCTCGCTCTCGAATACGTCATGACAGAGCACTTACTTGTACTAAACCGGAGTTTGTTCTCATCAGACCATTCACAAATTGCATCTATGTCCCTCTGCAGAAGACAGGCATCATCGTCGTTGGCAACACTCTTGTATATCTTCAAATCATCCGCGTATAGTAAATATTGTGAGTGCTTAATTCTCTCACCGATATCATTAATGAAAATAGAGAATAGCAACGGACCTAGATTTGACCCCTGAGGCACACCTGATCGAGTTGGGTAGGCACTTCTTTAAGCTGTTGATTGGGGTGATCCATAATCCAACAATCCTGGAGGAAATATGGCTATACGTACCAGATTCATACACGAGATCTAGAGGCCACCTACTTTTTTACCCTCCATCTGGCAGGACTAACTTGGCCATTAACTCACCGGTCAGCAAGGCTGTTCGACTGTTCAATGCTCTGGCGGGCGACATTGACGTTTTTAACATTACATACAGAGAGAGAACGCAAAGGCGTCACTGCTGTAATGTTTCTGTGTAGTATTTTTTTAAGCTTAAATAATAATAATAATACGCCACTGACACGAAACGATATCATTGGTTTATTTCAAAGAATAGAATAATTCAGAATTACATTTACATTCTGTGTAGTATTTTTTTAAGCTTAAATATTAATAATAATACACGAAACGATATCATTGGTTTATTTCAAAGAATAGAATAATTCCGAATTACATTTACATTCTGTGTAGTATTTTTTTAAGCTTAAATAATAATAATAATACGCCACTGACACGAAACGATATCATTGGTTTATTTCAAAGAATAGAATAATTCAGAATTACATTTTCATGAAAAGGAAAGAAAGAGATCCTTGTATAAAATAAACAAAATAATACAGTACTTTTGTGTTTTTTTCGTCCGAAAATATTCAGGGTATGTATTTTCGTAGTAAAAAATAACTTTTGCGTGTAGGTATAGGTATGTATGTATGTTGTTTTTCTGTTTCGACATTGAATAATTTATTACTATTTTCAAAGTCACAAAACACCATAGCAAAGTGAGCCATAACCAAAAGGCGCTTACATAATAATAATAATACTGCTTATAGTATGCTGTGTATGTATGGTACGAGTATGTACCGCTATGTTTGTATTACGATGTAAATTCATAAAATGTATCCATATTATTTTATGTTTAAGAATTTTTGAAACTATTTAACTTGTAGATGTTACCAGTGTTCCCGGAGAAATAGTATTCTGTTTACAACCACCCATAAAAACATTTTATGCTAGGTAGTGGGTAGGTACCAGTGGCGAAGGGTGGATCTCTGCAGAACGGAACCCGGGGCTAACATTTCTTACTGGATTACGTCAAATTAGACACTATTATACCTATCATTTTATCCAAAAGGTAACTCGATGGGAATCGTGTTCTTCGGTAGCTTCACGCCTACATCCACTAGCGAACCCAGGGGGGGCTGGGGGGTTTAAGCCCTCCCAAAACCATGAGTGACAGTACTTTATATACAACTGGTTTCCGAAGAATCGCATTATTACCACATCGTTTTCTCATCATTTCATGAATTTTCTAAAACTACTATGTTGTTTGGTAATAAAAATTCGCCTGCGGCGCTAAATAAATTTGTTGCTTTTATCTTATCACTTCACCAATTTTTCTAAAAAAATCGTTTGCGGCGCATTTTTTGAACCCTGATAAATAATCTAAAATTGTATTTTACGTGCGCCCCGTCGCTCATATATAGTATAATTTCAAATGGCCCTTCGTCCAAGGTTCATTAATTCACACATTTTCTACAAAAAAAAAATAGTCTGGCACTACTTTTCGATGCATTTTTAATTTAAAGAAAATAAATCAAACGATAGGTATTGATATTATGACCCTTTTTCACTCAGTTGCAAAAAAAGTTAGGGGTGCTATTCACATTTTTAATACCACAAAGTCATATTTGTATGTGACGATCTTCAGCACCCCCCCTCCCCCAAAATGAATGCTGGATCCGCCACTGCCTACATCTCGTATTAATTAATAGAAGTACAGTAATGTTACTATGTGTGCCTATTGTTATCACTGTTACATATCAGCAAGGAAGCTCCTTGTTAACAGTACCCAGTACCAACCTATTGGGATATTTCTCAGAGAGTTGGAGATTGTATCATGTGTTCTGATTTCATTATGCACATGGGATATAACAATATCTGATTGGAAATCCATTACAATGCCAGCATTTATTAGGAAGTTACTCATTGCTGTATGCGGCGGAGCCTACCTACATAACTACTCGTATATACCTACTTGTATTTGTTAATGCGAAGTTGTTTTATCAGTGTGGAATATTGCCAGTAACATAAAAATATAAAGTTCAGGGAAAAACTCATTTTGCCGATAAAATATATTTCTAACAATCTGTTATTTTGAAAGTTTACCGAGTAGTCACGTAGTATTTCTGCGTTATGAATTAGTTTTATATTAAGGATCACATTATTTTTTCCTGGAAAAACATATGCTATTTTATCCACCATGAAATTTTCGTTACTAGGTATTTATAAATAGCAAATTTTCTATACATTAGAATGGAAGTAATGCGTTTGATTGACTGAATGACAAACTCAATTACTCACTCATCAACGCAGAGCCCAAAATGCTAATCCTAGAGACCTGAAATTTTGAAGACAGATTTTAATTCGAAAACTTCCAATAAGAAGGAATTTTTGTATTTAAACGTATCTGTATTCAATTCTGTTTTCTAGGGTCAGGCGTTTGAGCTCTGCGTTGATGAATGAGAGATTTACAGAAATATGATAAAACATGTATGTGAGTATGATGGTCGTTATTAGAAGCACGTTAGCCCAAACAGGTGGATTTGAGTCCCAATGCCTTTGATTCCGTCAAAAGTAACTACCCGGGCAACGCTGGGCAATACAGCTAGTGTACAAGTGTACATGTATTCATGTAAATTGCTATTTTTTATTGAAAAATGAGTGACGTGATAAGAAGACGTCAGTAATAGGTATATTTGTGTTTGGCGGAATTCTGTTATCTGTTATTCTGGTTAGGTAGGTCTACATGTATTGAACTCTTTGATTATTGAAATACCTAATCAAATTATTTTCATTGTACCTTTTATTATTAGTTCTATTCTATTCTATACCCACACGCCACCTCCCTTGCGGGGTAGGCAGAGAGAACGGATCGCCAGACTTTCCTATCCTGACACACACTTCGGACTTCCGTCACATTCATGCAATTCCTCATACATACTCTCCGGTTACTTTTACTCAAAACACGTCCGTCCTTGAGTATCTGGTCGACATGGTCCAGCCATTATTAGTACTTATTATTAAATGTAGTATTCTTACCACAGTGTAGAAGAATTGAGAATGAACATTGTTGGGCTTACGACCGACCTCGGCTGGCTTAAGTGATCACTTTACATTCGAGAAACATTCGCTATTTATTCGGTTCACCCCACCTGGGATTCGAACTCAGACCTTTGTCTCGTATTGTAGGAATATTATCCACTACACCACGAGGAGTGTAAAGATAAAGCGATCACTAAAGCCACCCCGAGAGGGTTGTGAGTCCGACAATGTTCATCCTTAATTTTTCTACACTGTTGTAGGAACGCTGTATCGTATATGTACTACAGAATGTAGAAAAAATCCAACGCTTTACAGAAATAATTTGTCAACCAAAAATAATAATTATATTTTAAGAGTATGTATACTGACATTACAAAAATTTCTAAAAACGGGAGACCTTATATCTCGACAACCGTTACTAAATATGCTTTGGAACAAAATAAGGTAGATGCATTGAGCATTTATCTAGGGAACAACCGTAAAAGATTTTTTTATATCTTGTATAGATTTCTCAAAAAAAAAAAATGAAAAACACCTCTCATCCGAAAGACGGAAACTCGTTTCCCGAAAGTCGCGGACAATTTTTTTTATGTACCTACTGATAATATGCGTTAAAGTCTAGGGAATAACCGTAAAAGTTTTTTGATAAACGAAAAATAACCCCAAAAAATGGAAAAAACGTTATTTTTACCATTTTATCATGCGATTGTCACGCAATTTTGAACCTTAATGCCGTGGGAAATGACTGTGTCGTCATTCTTGGTGCCAAGCCCTTAATTTAAGTTTGCAAAGTTAATTATATTGTGTATGCATTTAGGGACACCTGATGGAAATATAATTAATGAGTAACTGGAATTAGTAATCATAATATAATAGGACTATTTATACCGGAGGCAGTGGCGTATATAGGGGGGAGGGGGCCCGCCCCCCCTGAAATGTTGAACAATTAATTTAAAAACGTTATTTTAAAACATGAAAGTTACTCAAGTTCATCACTTCACCCATTATTCAAACAAATTTCGCCTGCGGCGCTATTCTATTTTGTATTTTCTGCACACAATATTAATACCAACCTAAAACACGACCTTTTTCACTTACATTCATAAAAAAATTTTGCCCGCGGCGCTATTATAATTTTTATTATGTTTGGTTGCCTCCACAAATATTAGAAATATCAAATTTAATTAATGAATTATCAAAGTCAAATATTAGATCGCCCCCCCCCGAAATTAAATCCTATATACTCCACTGACCGGAGGTTCAAGGTGGTGGTGGTTGATCCTCATTCTGCAGCCATAATACATTAGGTATATTTCTCTGCTGTAATTTTGGTGAAAAGGATTTTCCACGTCTACAAAGTATTATGAGGTGATTGAATTATTTTCCCTTATGTTCGCCTTGTTGTGGACACCACCCACCATACACACCTATACTAGATATATATATACCTACTACCTGAATCGGTGGCGTATACAGGATTTCATTTCGGGGGGGCTCGATCTAATATTTGTACAGTATAAAAATTATAATAGCGCCGCAGGCAATTTTTTTTGTGAATGTAAGTGAAAAAGGTCGTGTTTTAGGTTGGTTTTAATATTGTGTGTAGAAAATACAAAGAAAAATAGCGCCTCAGGCGAAATTTTTTTGAATAATGTAAACTTGAGTAACTTTCATGTTTTAAAATAACGTGTTTCAAAGAATTGTCCAACATTTCGGGGGGGGGGGCTCACCCCCCCTTATATACGCCACTGACCTGAAAGTAATGTAAAAGCCGGTGACCTTACTTTAATAAAATCGTATAGTTGGATTTTATCGCAGACGAATAAAAACATTTTGGAGACTGTTCAAATAAGCAAACAAAGGGATAAGCTTTACACGAAAATATAAATCTTTTCACGTCGCTTGATTCTAGGCTAAACTTTTCTGTGTTATTATTTTTATCTTTCAGCGTAAAGGCAACATAATGCTCTATAATATTGCTACAGTATTGCTTAAGGGCTTGGCACCAAGAATGACGTCACAGTCATTTCCCACGGCATTAAGTTTCAATCCGCGTGAACAATCGCATGATGAAATGGTAAAAATAGCGTTTTTTCCATTTTTTGGGGTTAATTTTGCGTCTATCAAAAAACTTTTACGGTTATTCCCTAGATTTTAATGCATATTATCAGTACAAAAAATAAAATTTACTACGCGACTTTCGGGAAACGAGTTTCCGTCTTTCGGTAAAAAGATCAGAGGTGTTTTTCATTTTTTTTTTGAGAAATCTATACAAGATATAAAAAATATTTTACGGTTATTCCCTAGATAAATGTTCAATGCATCTACCCTATTTTGCTCCAAAGCATATTTAGTAACGGTTGTCAAGATATAAGGGCTCCCGTTTTTAGAAATTTTTGAAATGTCGGTATGCACACTCTTAACTCTATGTTGGTTGTTGGTGTCTGAAATAGATAAATAAATAATTAATGTTAGAAATTCCTCTTTCATTAATGCTCGTGTTTCCCGAAAGCGCAACCATCTCATAGTAAAACTGCATTCTGCAGGGCACGCGTATACCACCTTTTTTTTTACAAGATACATTTATTCATTTATAATTAGAAATATTACAATAGTTTAAGACAGTGGCGTATATAGGGGGGGGGGGGGGGGGGCGAAATGTTGAACAATTCTTTAAAAAACGTTTTTTGAAAACATGAAAGTTACTCAAGTTCATCACTTCACCCATTATTCAAAAAAATTTCGCCTGCGGCGCTATTCTTCTTTGATTTTTCTACACACAATATTAATATCAACATAAAAGACGACCTTTTTCACTTTAATCACGAAAAAATTTTGCCTGCGGCGCTACTATAATTTTGATACTGTACGTCTATCTTCAAATTTTTGTTGCCTCCACCCCCTAAAAGTCAAATATTAGATCGGGCCCCCCCCGAAATGAAATCCTATATACGCCACTGGTTTAAGATATAAAATACAAATATAACACAAAGAAATCATATTATCCTCAAACAGCAAAAAATGCTGGTAGGAGAGGAATTTAAACCTCTATTGTAAGTAGTGTATATGTAGCACTTATTTTGTCTCCATAAACAATAATTAATTTTATTCACACAACTGCCACAGTCCGTCTTCCCATAAAATATTCCTTTAAATACTTTTTAAATTGTTCAATATTTTCCAGTTGTTTGATCTTATCCGTTAGTGCGTTGAAAAATCCGATTGCCGTGTACAGAAAACCATCCCTCACCCTGTTGGTTCTAGGATTTTCGGCTCTTATGTATGCATACTTACTTTTTTACAAGGTGGACGTTATAGGTATATTGTGTTTGTCGAGTATATTATGGCTGTACAATATCATTGTATACCTCTATCTATACCTATCTGGATTCTGGATACATTATTTTCTATCGCACTAGCGGATACAGGGGGGGGGGACTAGGGGGCTGAAGCCCCTCCCAAAACCACGAGTGACAGTAGTTTATATACAGTAGTTTTATTTTCTGATCATGTCATGAGTTTTCTAAAAATACCATATTGATTTCTAAAATAAATTCGCCTGCACGCGCTACTTTTGAGTGCATTTTTTATAAGAAAATATACCAAACTACCTGCTTAATGACATTCGGCATTCTGTCTCAACGAAAAAAAATCACTTGCGGCGTTATTCACATTTTTTATACTACATGGTCATATTTGCACGTGAGGATACAAGTGGGGAAGGTGGCCCATTATTCACATACCTCTTAAGCAAAATTTGGTATTAATTTTATTTACTAAAACAACTCGGCGAAACCGATATCAGCCCCCTCCCCCGAATGAACAAATGAATCTGAAAAGATCCGCCACTGCTCTATAGTTTATATATTGTGTTATTGATACCAGCTGAAATATTTGATTGTTTGTATTTGGTGCAATAAACAATTCTTGTTCCTAAATATACGTTTGACTAGCTGAGTTAACCGTGCTTCGCAACGGCCCGGTGTCTCCCGATGGTTTGATCAAGACAAAATATAACTTAAGATCTGAATTGCTTTTTCAACATCCCTTTCATATGATACCGCAAGCATGACCCCACACAAATCTTGGATCCACTCATCATCATGGCACCTCCCAGAAAAAGTTTTTTTTTTTTTCAAAAATGGCGTCGTCAAAACCTAAAGCAGAACGGTGCGAATGTTTTTGTGAATTTTCACGCTGTCAATCGTAAAATGTGGGAGTTATTGGAACACTTACAAAAAAACGACTTATTTTTATATATAAATAGATTATAGATATACCTACACTACACTACACAGGCATAGACAGGCATTACTGCACTGGACTCAACTGAAATGAATGGAAGACTTCATTCATTGATATAAACTATAAGGATAATTTTACACAACGGATTCGACGGTTTGTATGTATTTAATGCATACCGACATTTCAAAAATTTCTAAAAACGGGAGACCGCTTATATCTCGACAAACGTTACTAAATATGCTTTGAAACAAAATAGGGCAGATGCGTTGAACATTGATCTAGGGAATAATCGTAAAAGATTTTTTATATCTTGTATAGATTTCTCAAAAAAAAAAAAATGAAAAACACCTCTGATCTTTTTTCCGAAAGACGGATACTCGTTTCCCGAGAGATATTTTTTTTGTACTGATAATATGCATTAAAATCTAGGGGAAAACCGTAAAAGTTTTTTGATAGACGGAAAATTAACCCCAAAAAATGGATAAAACGCTATTCTTACCATTTAATCATGCGATTGTTCACGCGATTTTGAACCTTAATGCCGTGGGAAATGACTGTGACGTCATTCTTGGTGCCAAGCCCTTAAGAGAGCCCAGAGTTAGAGATTAAGGTCATCTGAGTGCTTCGGGAGACAAGAAGTGAAGTGTCTTCCACGGATTTAAGTTGTGGCTTAGAGGAGGCCTGTCACCTCGGTAATTCGGGAGAGAAGATGATCCTTGTTGGGGGAAACTTTGAGAATGCCAGATAAAAGGGAGCGTTGTCATTATTAAAAAAAGAAAGACCGTCTCTCATCGTATACCTTTCGTATGATCAATCAGATTTGATGAGCGTTAGGAAGTACACGGTTAGAGGTCCCTCTGAGAGCCGCTCTGAGTGGCTTCCCTGTATTTCCTTGAGGAACTTTAGAGAGCGAAGTAGTAGTAGTAAGTAGTGTGTATAGTATTACCTACTTTAGTATGTAAAGTGTTAGTTAACTAGTTGTTTATCCGTGAAATATTTAAGCAGTTTCTGTGTGCGTGCGTTCATGAATTATTCTCATTGCGCCCACCGCGCCGCACCGTGATGTCAATAAACCTAAGGTCAATATCAAATGTCCAGTCAATTCATACAGTAATTATATAATATAAAAGGGACCACGCTCGGTTCAGTTCATTAGTTGATTTCCATCAGTCATACCTGTAATTATAAATCAATACATTATGTATAGATAGTCAGTAATTGATTATATGAACTGGTAGAATTAGAATGGTACCTACGAGTATAATGTTATAATAGTACTAGTGGGTCCCGTGAACACTATATTCACGAAATTTGGCGTTTTTTTATTAAATAACTACTCATACTGCCACTCTACCACGTCCTTCCAAAGTTCTTCGAAGGAACATATAGAGAGGATCTTGGTCTTACCTACTTTCCATACTAATTCTACATACGTACCTACTATAGGTACCTATGTACAGTAAGTATGATTATATTATACTAAAGAATTCGAATTGCATTCTCTATCAATAATATAATAGGTCGTCACTTCCATCTAGACCATGGTATGAAAAAAAAATGTTTGTCAAAGTTAACAATCTCCACTATTTGCAGATTGAGGATGGGACATTGTTTAGTTAATTCACATTTGCATAAAATAGGGATTCTCGTTTCCGGACAGTGTGAATGTGGGGCGGAATCGGAGACTTTGGACCATATCTTTTTCGATTGCCCTATATTTATTAATTCGACGTTGCTCTCCGAAATCAAAAAACATGTCCATACTTTTCCGATATCCATTAATTTCCTTTTAGCCCAAAATTCACAAGACATTCCTTCATCTATCATCTATCTATCTACATCTATCAATCATGAAATACATCCATCAAAATAATAGAAATTTTTAACACTTTCACATTTTTGTATTAATATGTTTGGTTTATTTTATTGTTTTTCGTTATAAGTCTATTTGTAATCATCTTCATCTTTCATCTTATTATCAAAATTATTCTAATATTGTATTGACTTGATTTAATTGGCACAAATCACTCTTTACGGGTGGATTGCCTTAATGAATTAAAATAAAATAAAATAATAGGTAGTTATCTAGTACTTTTACGCGGAAAATTATTTCATTCATAACTTCATTAGTTGGTACACTTCTAAATTTCAATTTTCGCGGAAAATTATTTTTATTCATAATTTCATTAGTAGATACATTCGATATTTCAAATTTTCATTCATACAAAGTGAGACTTCGACGAAAATTTCTAGACACCCACGAAGGCGTCGCTGCATTAAATTTACATACATATTTGTAAAACTTGCAAAATTTTCCAATGGGCAAGCGTTATATACCTACATGACTTGGATAATACGAGTAATATGTAATGGAATACATACTCGTGTAGTATTCCTAACTTTATGTCGATTTAAACCCATACTTGCACATGTTAGTCCCTGTAGATTATAGAATAGATATTTAGATATTGATGATGCTTGTAATTGAATGATCCATGAAACACGCAGTAAAATGTTATATTTTTTACTAGACTCTTTTGTTGTTGCGTTGTTGTTTCCTATCTTGTATTCTTTCTAATGCACACGACCATTGTACAAGTTACGAGTATCTTGGAGTCAACAGTAAGTGACCAAAGTACAAGTAATAATTGCAATGAATATGTCTAATCCTATCTTGTGAAATGAATTTAAACTCATGTTATATTCTTGATGAGTCCATCAGTTCTTTATAGGATTTCCACTAAATACGAGTACGCGTATTTTTCTTCGAAATGATTCTATTCCCATCCGATATTATTATTGCGATAAAGTTCACATTTTTTTACTTACCGACTGTTATTTGTATTCGGATACTTTCTAGAACTACACTGGCGAGATACACGAGTCGTATAATTTATTTTACAAGTTTAGGTTGTCGAATGCCGAGGGCCGCGGCCGATTGCTCGAAACACGATAATTACAGTAGATTACCGTTGCCGTTACTGATCAGTAAGCGTACCGATGATGCTTAGTAAAAAGTATATTAACACCCGCTGACGTTTTGTTTGATAATGAGATAATAAGGCCATATTATATTACATTTAAACCCTATAGTCTAAGGCCGTATACATATACAAACACTATAGTCTATATGATAATGATAATGAGATAATAAGGCCATATAAGGGACAATGAAGGTATTACATAATGTAACTTGATCTTATTAACATAATCCTTCTGTTTCCTCTCGAATTAATTTATTAGACCTACCCTATGAAAGTTTTGTTTGCTTTTAGTATTTACTATTTAGTATAAGACAGTGAGTGTTTAGAATCCTAATGTATCTACTTTATATTTGATAAATAAATAAATAAATATTTCCTCGTATCACGACATACGACGAGTATATACTATGAGAGTGCAATAAAGGTGCATCGAACACAGAAAGTCTTAGTATAACTGTTTTCATTCTTTGACTTGTATCTTCATACTTTATATTGATACCCGTGTATAAAGCAATTTCATTTACCCCGATTCAGCGAGTGATGTTTTATGTTGATCGAACCAGTACAATGTACTCGTATTATTGGCAATATTCAGTTAGTAGGTATCACCTGAGTATAATTTATGATTCGTTTCAAATGATTTGAGTGGGTAGCAGCTACGAAGGGTCCTAAGAAATCGACTCCGGTCGAGTTACGTTTTTAATTTAGGATGATAAAACAATAGTGTCCAATCCCACCGAATACCACCTAGGAAGGATAGTCCTAAGAAATTTCCATACAAAAACAGAGATAATATTCTGTTTACTTAGTTATGGAGCTTAAGTCCTGCAATAATTCCATATGAAATGCAACATGAGACTCACGTTAGGTGTCCAAATATCTCCGCCCAGAATCTCCCCAACTAGATAAGTCTCATGTTGCATTTCATATGGATTTATTGCAGGACCTACGCTCCATAACTAAATAAATTGAGTATTATTTCTGTTTTTGTATGGAAATTTCTTAGGACTCTCCTTCCTAGGTGGTAGTTGGTGGGATTGGGCATAGGTCTAATCTGACGTAATGAATAAAAATGATAGTCCCGGCTTCCCTTCTACAGAAAACCCCACTTCTCCACTGGTGGCTAGGTACCTACAATACACAATAACGATCATTCAACCGCAATAGCGTCCTCATAAATAATATTTTATGAATACAATAAGCCAATAAGCTATTTATAGTTTTCCTCTTCTTCCAATCGACTATGTTGCTCGTTGAGAATTCCCGTTACTGTGTGAGTTCAATAAATAATTTATAATATGAAATATTATTGTTATTTATAATAGTTGCTAGTTTATTTATTAAATACTTTAACTTCCTAGAAGTTTTCTATCATAATGCTATATTATGTAATTTCACAAAGTTTTTCAGAAGTTTTTCAATCAACATTCTAATTTATCAGAGCCCCTATATTTTTATCGTTTAAGGGCTTGGCACCAAGAATGACGCCACAGTCATTTATCACGGCATTGGGTTGACAGAAATCACGGCATTGGCAGAAATCGCCAACAGGCGATAAATCCGCCCTTTGTGTGTAATTTTATGTGCAATAAAGTTTTTATTTATTTAAGGTTCAAAATCGCGTGAACAATCGCATGATAAAATGGTAAGAATAGCGTTTTTTCCATTTTTTGGGGGTTAATTTTGCGTCTATCAAAAAACTTTTACGGTTATTCCCTAGATTTTAATGCATATTATCAGTACAAAAAAAAATTTGCTTCGCGACTTTCGGGAAACGAGTTTCCGTCATTCGGAAAAAAGATCAGAGTTGTTTTTTTTTTTTTTGAGAAATCTATACAAGATATAAAAAAAATCTTGTACGGTTATTCCCTAGATAAATGTTCAATGCATCTACCCTATTTTGTCCCAAAGCATATTTAGTAACGGTTGTCGAGATATAAGGTCTCCCGTTTTTAGAAATTTTTGAAATGTCGGCCGTGCATACTCTTAATATATTTCTTTTCGAAAATGAATTTTTCAAATTCTTAGAATGTGACTTGTAGGTAGATTTTCCATAGGTAGACAACCCGTCAAATCTTGCGTTGATTTTCTTATTTTGCTTTCACAATTTTCCTTCGTATTATACATTGTAAATAAGTAACTAACTGTTTACGTATACAGTATGTTAACTTATTAATGATATGTTTTACTTTAACGATCCTACTAACACCTAACTTTTGGTCACTGAAGCTTTTATCTTTTATTGATGAGAAAGTACTTTGTGAGTCGTTTCTGTACCACTGTTCTATATCTCCTTATACCTACTTTATATATTTAATTAAATAATTAAATTAAACATCTTCTTTAATTAAAATCATAATCTTAAACATTGTTGTAGGTGTTTCAGAAGGAATATCGCAAATAATTCATCATTATTGCAATAAAATTCTAGGATGTCTTTTAATAGGCGAGGCTGTGAGAATTATATAGGTATATTCGAGTATAGGTAGTTCATAACGCCCATAGTTATTTTCATTCTGATCCCGCCGGAAGGCATCAGTGTGTCTCCAAGTAGGATATAATGACATACGGGTGGGTGTCGGTGTGCGAATACCATAAATACTTATTAATACCTACTGGATAATAAAGCATTCTCACTTAGCAACATGCTTCAAATAATCGCCTCCCACTTCCAGTTTAAACTACAACATACGTAGTACATAATCTGAACTGAATGTTTATAACTATTAACTACCTATCTATCTATCTCCCTTAAGGCTAACCCTGGGCCCACCTCTTAATAATATTTTGCTAGAAGTGCGGGTAAAGAGGTCGCTATTAATGCGCCTGAGCTACCCGGGGATGTGGAGGGCCTTAAGCCCGCGGGATTTTCCTTCAATATCTATACCCTCACGCCACGTCCCTTGTAGGGTAGGCAGAGAGGACAGAGCGCCAGACAGCCCTATCCTTTCACACACTCCTAGCTTCCGTCACATTCATGCAATTAGTCATACACGCTCTCCGATTCTTTTTACTCAAAACGCGTCCATCCTTGAGGATCTGGTCGACATGATCAGACCAGGTCAGTTTTAACTACCTACTGTTGTTCTGTTCAAGCTGATATAATAATTTGTGAGATATGTGTTTCTTATATTATGTAGGTACTCTACGAGTATATCTCCTTATAAATTTATACTTTATAGCGCATGAAGGAACAGGGAGAATAGAACTACCCACTACTCGACGTATGTCGTGCCCTGCCACCTGCGTCCCACAATGTTTGAGTTGTCAATCGAACCATTTAATAGTTTACCTCATTCTACATGACATTCGATAAATGATGTCCTTATTTTATGTTGATTAATAGTAAGGTCACCATATTTTTAAAAATAAAAAGGAGGACAAAAAATGCGTAAATAGCGCCGCAGACGAAATTTTTTTTGGAACAGTGAAGAAGGTCGCTATCTTGTTTGATTTACTTCCTTGAATATGTTTTCCATAAAGGATGTATCAAAAAAATTGCGCCGCAGGTGAAATATTTGTCATAAAACATAGCAAATTACATACAAACAAAAGGTGAAAGTAATTAGCGCCGCTGGCCACTTTTTTTAGGAAACAATAGCATTTTAATGTATTTTCATACTATGGTACTAGTTAATTCACATTTTAAGATTAACAGATTAGTTTTAAAATGTTATAAAGTAAAAAAGGAGGACAAAAAGGAGGACACTTTTGGATGGAGGACAGAACCTAGAAAAGGAGGACTGTCCTTCCAAAAGGAGGACGGTTGGTCACCTTATTAATAGGTATAAAGCGTCCTTCTCTTATGTTATTGTCGCATCTTTCAGTAAGCTTCGCCCCGACAATTCCACTAGGTACTAATATTCTATATTCTTTATAGGTTCAGTCATATATACTCATTCGATCATATTTAATCACAAATACTCCTATTCAGTTTAAATTCAGTGCTGTGATTGGTAGATTGGTTAATGATAATATTTGCGCCAGACGTATGATTTCATTAACATTCCTATTAGATTTCAGAGTGATACGAGAATTTATACGTGAATTCCAGAGACATGGACAAAACAATTAATAGGTAAACAATAAAAATAGTAATGTAATGTGCAATTGTCGTGTTCTCAAACAGACACGGGTTTGAAACTTCCGTATTTGATGCAGTATGTATACGTAGATATAGTCTAATCCACAGGAAGGGGATACCTACTATCTATGATTCTATTGGATGTCTTCTTCCATTTATCAATATCCTGTTTGCAGCAGAGTAAGCAACTTCAAATGTACCTAAGTATTTTTAATCTCATTTAGTATTGTAATTACGTATTGCATTTCCCTGGATATATAGCGTCTGTATTCGCAGAATATTACGAGGAAATTTAATATATCACTATTACTTAACATCAGAAAGACAGCTTTAATTTATGCATTTTAATTTATGCATGCAGGCCTTGGTACCAAGAATGACGTCACTGTCATTTCTCACGGCATTAAGGTTCAAAATCGCGTGATCAATTGCATGATAAAATGGTAAAAATAGCGTTTTTTCCATTTTTTGGGGTTAATATTGCGTCTATAAAAAATCTTTTACGGTTATTCCCTAGATAAATGTTCAATACATCTACCCTATCTCGTTTCAAAGCATATTTAGTAACGGTTGTCGAGATACAAGGTTTCCCGTTTTTAGAAATTTTTGAAATGTCGGTATGCATACCTACTCTTAATAATCTATTCCTAAAACCTGTACTTAACTAAATATATGTAGGTAATGGCAAATCAGGATAGTCCGGAATATGCAGTAGGTACTAGGTAGGTACTGCCGGGGAACCTCCCTGCGATTTAGCGGACATGCAAACACGGGGTGCGGTCTAGTAATACACACACTACAGGTAGGGTTGCCACCTTTCAAAGAGGGTAGGCCCGGAGAACAAAAAATGGAGAAGAAAAACCCGTAAATGGCGCCGCAGGCGGAAAATTATTGTGGGACTGAGTGAAGAAGTTCGTGGTATAAACTGATTTACTTTCTGTAAAAAGAAAAAAATAATACCAAAACCATTAAAATAGTAGCGCCGCAGGCGAATATTTAAATAAAACAGTTTAATTTTTAATGAGATTTAACGGATTTAACGGATTTAACGGATGGGACTGCCCGGTGCGATAGTTAAGCCACTGTCTCACCACCGGATCTGACCCGGAGATATACTATGCTAACCCTTAGCCCGGAGAACACCATCCAAACCCGTAGACTCCGGGTCAAACCCGGAGAGGTGGCAGCCCTAACTACAGGCTGGCCAT
Source organism: Ceraclea dissimilis (assembly GCA_963576895.1). Taxonomy (NCBI): domain Eukaryota; kingdom Metazoa; phylum Arthropoda; class Insecta; order Trichoptera; family Leptoceridae; genus Ceraclea; species Ceraclea dissimilis. Next base: position 8,479,335 of record OY756360.1, read on the forward strand.
AATAGCAACACAACAAAATAAAATGATTGTTTCAACTGCATGCAATTCCGTGCTCTATGCATCAGTATTCTGAATATCTATATTATATATAAAGTATAAAGTCTGATTTTTGTAAGTGTTCGCATAACTCCAGCATTTTACGATAGATTGCTGCGACAATTTAGAATAACATTCGCGATAATATAGGCTGTGTCATAACGTCGCCGGTTTTTGGAGAAAAATATTTTCTAGGAGATGCCATAATAATGAGGGGATCCAAGGCTTGTGCGGGGTCGTGTGTAGTATATAGTATGAAAGAAATTCATATGTTAAGTCGCATTTTGTCCAGCTCAAGCTTATAAAGTATGCCGGATTGGTTTGTCAAATTTTCCGTTGCGATGCTCGGGTAACTCAGCTAGTTATATTATAAATATCCGTAGGTATGTGTGGTCGTCCTTAGACACAATAGGAATGAAAAAGAACAAGTATATGTAGGTATATAATATAAGGTATTATAAGGCCGGCCTCACACAGCCGGAATATCTCCCTGAATTAATATTATGTGATTGCATGTAAGTAAATGCATTTCGAATATTTCAGATTAATCTGTCAGAATGATTATACTGATTACCGATAATTTGATTTAAAGAGATGTGTGAGGCAATGTACCGTAATTCCAATTATTTACGATTTCAAGGAGGTGTTCCGCCTCTGTGAGACCGGCCTTAGAAATCTGCTTCTCGACGTGTACTAAGCCGAAGCCTGCGATAGTATAGTACAAGCCTACATCCTCGAATTTCATCACCGCCATGAGTGGTGACGTCATCTTGTATCGGTGACAAACACCTTGTCTCGGTGACAAACACTTGAACTACGGAATATTTTTTTCCCATACAATTTTGATGGTGTAATCATCGTCAAATGTCAGTTGGGCATGGCCTCTATGAACAATATGGCGTCGGCCTCGACTCAGCGTATAGGTTTGATAAAGCCGCGGCTGCAGGTGATTCCCTTAATTATTTTGCTACACCGCACACCACACACCATTGCGTCGCTTTGTCGTTGCGACGCTGTGACTAAATTATATTAATTACACTCTGGAGAACTTTATTTGAAAAAGTAAAGAGATTATTGCCCAGACAGAAGTTCTCTCTTAGGATAAAGATGAAAATATGGGTAGTTAAATTCATCATAACTTTGTGGAAATTTGTTCTCCACTAACAATACTCGTATGAATATTTTTGTATGCTCCATTTAAAGCTACCGATCCAACTATGACGTCACGGTCATTTCCCACGACATCGAGGTTCAAAATCGCATAATAAAATGGTAAAAATAGTTTTTTTCCATTTTTTGGGGTTAATTTCGCTTCAATTAAAAAAACTTATATATAAACAATATCTTTTATCACATCAAGCAACACATAACCAAGTTAGCACCGGACTTCTGTCGCGATAAGGATTATACTTATTCCATTACATAATACTGGTAGAATCCAAGTCCGGAACCAGCGACGCGTTCGTGGGTGGCCAAAAATTTTCGTCGAAGTCTTACTTTTTGTGCCGCATGTTCGCAGAGCTTGGTGAAATCGAATTGGCACGCTGTAAATAATGGAATAATATCAGTTTTTTGTTTGAATCTATGGATTTTTTTTAATTCACTATACTTACCACCAGCGTTTTAAATCCGTCAAAAAACATTGGTTGACCAATACGCCTAGACGTAAGGTTTTATGAATGAAACTTTGAAATTACGAATTGTATCTACTAATGAAATTATGAATTAAAATAATTTTTAAATACATACATACCTATTATATTATTGATAGAAAATGCAATTCAAATTCTTTTAGTAATCATATTTACGGTAGGTACCTATAGTATGAATGTATGTAGAATCAGTATAGAAAGTAAGGAAGACCCTATATTTTTTCACACGAAATAGCGACCCATTCTCCATACCTCTGTCTTCTTATCGTAAAGACGGCTATATTACTTTTAGATTATTTTGAGTGTTTCCTCTCTTGGGCATGTTTTAATGATGCAAGACACAGGGCCTGATGTGTTCCTTCGAAGAACTTTCGAGGGCGTTGTAGAGTGGCAGTATGAGTAGTTAGTAAATAAAAATACTAAATTTTGTGAATACTAATTTCCACGGGTACCTACTAGCATGTAGATAATATTCGTATTAAATAAGCAGGTAGGTAACGTGCGTAAGATAATTCTCTGATACTGAGTTTGCATAATATCAGGAGCTATTGAATATAATCCTTATAGATAACAAGCTGAGTTAACTGTGCTTCGCAACCGCCCGGTGTCTCCCGACAAAGCCAAAACGTTCCTAAAGATCTGAATTGCTTTTTCAACACCCTTTCATATGATACCGCAAGCATGACCCCACACAAATCTTAGATCCCCTCATCATCATGGCACCTCCCAGCAAAAGCTTCTTTTTTCAAATGGCTACGTCAAAACCTAAAGCAGATCGGTATGAAAGTTTTTGTGAATTTTCACAGTAATCAATCGTAAAACACTTACAAAAAACCGACTTATTTTTGTATAGGTATCAGTGACGAAGGGTGGATTTCTGTAGAAGGGAAGCCGGGACTAACATTTCTTATGGGATTACGTCAGATTAAACACTATTATACCTATTGTTTTATCCAAAAGGTAACTCGATGGGAATCGTGTTCTTAGGTAGCTTCGCGCCTGATAGGTATGTCTACGATTATAGTTTTTATGTAGGAAACATTAGCGGTGAGTTTATTTCAGTAATTATTTTTTTAATATTTATTTTTCATAAAACAAAAAAGAAGGTTTATTTCATACACAGTTTTCACATAGATCAGGTAAATACATTAATATATTATAACCACTCTGAAATAGTAATGACTCGTACATCTGGCAGGAGTTAATAAGCAAGTTATTAGATAAAGTAAGTAATAACTTCTTACTTCCCTAACTAACTAGGTATAACTGCCTGGAGTGCCTCATAAGCATAATATTATTAGGTAAACTATGTACCTACATTGCTGAAGATGCTAAACTTCTGTATGTGAGAATATCTTCTGAATCTGCAAACTCCTTAATAAGGCAGCAAACCTTTTATAAAATTCAAATAAATTTATTAGTAACTAATATCTTACATTTAATACATACATATAAAACTAATTACAATATTTAAATTTTCCATACTACCCTCCAATGTGAGGAGACCTCGTTTATTGGAGGGGAGTTCCGGGGTTTTCATCGATTCCAACATACAACATCAACAACAAGACAATGACACATTTTTACAAATTATAAAATAATAAAAAAAAATAATACAATAAATTCATTAATAAATTGGATTCATGTTATCATCTTTCATTCAATTCAAATCTCTCTCTCTATACCTTTCACAGATCACCTTTTTCATCTTTATTTTGAATGATTTAAATGATATAAAATTATATTTATACCTACTTCGCTGCTTGATTCCATAGTCCATCCCCTCTGAGAGTAATTGTGGTATATGTTGTCTGCTGACAGAGAATATTTTGTCTCACAATTTTATTTTAGTCTTTGGGATTTAGAAAAGAAAACAATAATTTTAAAAGCCGCAGGAGATGTTTCATTCATAATCAATTTTGTTATTTTTCTCATCAAAAATAATAAAATAGAAAACAAAAACATTTAATCGTTGGAAATGTTTGCTAAGTCTGTAATTTACCTTCTTGAATATGAAATGAATTTCATATTCAAAAAACGGAAAACAAACATTTAAGGGCTTGGCACCAAGAATGACGTCACAGTAATTTCCCATGGCATTAAGGTTCAAAATCGCGTGAACAATCTCATGATGAAATGGTAAAAATAGAGTTTTTTCCATTTTTTGGGGTTAATTTTGCGTCTATCAAAAAACTTTTACGGTTATTCCTTAGATTTTGATGCATATTATCATCATCTACAAAAAAAAAATTACACCGCTACTTTCGGGAAACGAGTTTTCGTCTTTCGGAAAAAAGATCAGAGGTGTTTATAATTTTTTTTTTGAGAAATCTATACGAGATATGAAAAATCTTTTACGGTTATTCCCTAGATAAAGGTTCAATGTATCTACCCTATTTTTTTCCGAATAAGGTTGTCGAGAGAATACGTCTCCCGTTTTTAGTAATTTTTGAAATGCCGGTATGCATACTCTTAAGAGAGTTGAATAAAAAAAGCTTCACAGCATGTGTTAAATCGATGGTGTGAGGTAATTTGACGTAGCGAGTCGCGATTTCATGAAGATTTTTTGTCAAGCTCTTGAATTAATATAACAATTTAACATTTTACGTTAAATAAATAAGATTCTTACCTTCTCTGAAAATCATCTGCACAATTTACATTAGGTCTTTCTGATTTACGCTAATTAGAGTAATATACTACATAATAATGAGAATTTTACCCTTCATTTCTGAAAATATGCACAATAATTGAACAATTTCTGAGTTTCACATTATTTTAGTTATGGTAACACCAAGCTCCCTTTCACTACGAGTCACATCCACATCCAGCTAGTCGCCATTTCTTTTCTAACTTTTCACTTGCCTGATTGAAACTATCATGTAGATTATAGCCAGGGCCGGATTTAGGGGAGGGCAACCGGGGCTACTGCCCGGGGCCCCCACAAAAGAGGGTCCCCCACAATAGAGATTTCGGAAAAAATCAGATTCAGACTAGCAAACAACTTTTCCTTTGATATTTTATATTCGCGTTTGTGATCACAGTCACAAAAGAAAAACCATAATAATGCACATTATCTATGTTACCACTCGGACTGGCTCGGTATTCTCCGGCTCTTGAGTCTTCGTTACCACTCAGGTTGGTTCGGTATTCTCCGGCTCTTGAGTCGTCTTGCGGTCGAGTGTCGGCAGTACCTTGGAATTGCATTGAGAATGTATTTGGTTTTGGTGGTATCAAATTGCACTGGAGAGCGCTCATTCTCCAAAATGAAAATTAAAAATAGGCTTCGAACCACGATGGGACAAAACCGTCTATCAAAGCTTTCTCTCCTGAGCATTGAAAGTGATTTACTTCGGGAACTGGATTTCAGCGAAATCATCAACGATTTTTCGGGGAAAAAAGCTCAGAAGGTTCCGTTCGTTAACGCTAAAATTTAATTTTAGATCATTATTGTTTCCCATTCTGTTTATATGTTTGTTAAATAATAAAATAATCTATACTTGGTTTCACAATATGTATATTATTTATTGGAAAACTCGACTGAAAAAATTGACCATTTTATTTGGAAAATAATTTGGGGCCAGGGGGCCTCCACTCCTTTGTTGCCCCGGGGCCCCCACACCTCTAAATCCGGCCCTGATTATAGCGAATAAATATCCTCACAAAATAAATAATCCAATAGTTTTTTAGGTCGTGTTTTATTAATCTGAAAATGAGAAGATATCTAGCTACCTGTACGTAAGGTTTTAAATTCTTTAGTGGCCTCTCCGGTAGCATAATTGAAGCCGGATTTTCCTATACCATCCATCCAATCTCTTGTAGAAAATGTTAGTGACCAAATACTACCATCAACAACACAATTTGCTACTCCACTTGCAGCAAATATCCGCCGGCGCTCAAGTTAGAAGATGCGATCTGTAATCAATATTGGTATAGTATCAAATATTTTCACATCACTATATCATTAACACTCCGCCCGTTAACGTTCCTCGAAGAGACTCACACCAGGTCACAAGAGGCCAATATTTTTATAGGTTATTATTATATTATTTTTTGCTTATCATAAACATCAACCGTAAATTAATTTCATCCTGGCTATTCCGGGTACCCACAAAAGATAAAATATAACAAGACTCATGTAAAAGTTATTGTTGTTAATTCAAATTACTTCTACAAATTTTTCAAAAGGAATGTGTTGTTAACTTGTGTTGTTAACTTATGAAAGTTATTACTTCCGTATTTGTATTACTTTGGGATATTGCCAAATATTACCTGTAGGTTCAGAATAAAAAGTTGTTGAATAAAAATGACGCCAAAGAACGGACGCGGTCACTTGGGCGATGGACAACTATACTGCATTTATTATAACTTGTCTCTTTTTCCATACAATTACTATGTAGATGTCTGCCAAGTTATAATAAACCGATACAATAGGCGACGCGACATCTGGGCGACCATAGATTTTTTTTCTTCAACTGGCTACGGTGCAAGTTTAAAATAGTTTGCGTTCTATAAAAATAGTTAGTAGCTATCTACTAAATTCTCGTAGCTAATGTTAATTATTCAGATAAGATATAAAAAATGAGAGATTTTGACTACATACAGTATATAAAGCTCGTATTGTGAAGTGCAGAATACATCGACAGTAGTCAGATAAGTACCTATCTTCTCCGTTTTTATATTTAACCTGAATAAATAACATTAGCCAAGTGAAGTAGGCAAATAATGTTTGTATTCGACACCAATCATAATTGTACGTTTAGACCGTAGCCACTTTACAAAAAGAAAACATCTGCGGTCGCCCAGGTATCCAGTAGTAGCCCAGGTGTGCATCGCCCAGATATCCGGTTCGCCCAGGTGTCTCGTCGCCGAGTTGTCCAGCGCCCAAATGTCCATCGACAAGTGTGACGTACCGGTTAACGAATAAGGTCTTGTGCACCATACATATTTTAATAATATGGCGCGATGTTCCCTAGTAATATGTGAATTGTCGGTAAAAGAAAAATAAATGATGGAAAAGATTTTCCTTGTTTAGTTCGCCGCCTGTTATGATGGCATATTCGTACCTACGTCCTACATACATAATGTCTAATGGAATGAGAATATTAACGGTCTTTCTTTTCCTCCGATAATTTCCTTGACTTCGACTTCCGATTTATAAATAAACATATTTTTGAAATAATAACCATTCTTTTCCTTTCTGTCATTCTCTTCGTAATATTTTATTTATTATACCCCTTTGGCGTGAATTTCTCGATTTCGCTAAAGGGTAAAGGTAACCAACCGTAAAATTGTATATGATTTATAAAATATTGATTCCGTAGACATAAAGAAGTGGCGACGCAAGATTCAGGGTTTCTACCAAAGACTTTTATATATTACTAGCTGAGTTACCCGTGCTTCGCAACGGCAAATTTGACAAAACAACCCGGCATACTTTATAGGATTGAGCTGGACAAAATGTGACTGACACGGCATCTCTTAGGAAAAGCTTTTTCTCCAAAAACGGGCGAGGTTAGAACACACAGTATATTATCGCTAATATTATTCTAAATTTTCGCAAAATGCAGGAGTTATGCGAACACTTACAAAAATCAGACTTTACTTTATACAGGGTGTCCCAGGAAGTGCGACCAAGCGGAAGTCCAGAGATAGAGCACCTCTGGGGGTACCTAAATACTCCAATATAGGTTCCGCGATTTTTTGTGGTTTTCGAGTTATTAATTTTTTTCGTATTTTTTCGCCAAACCCCGACTTGCAAGACGTTATTGGTCACAGAGCCACTAATTATTGAGGTACATACTTTATTTTTTTTTCTAAAATGGGTGAATAATATACCTTGTAGGTATAAAAAGAATTATGGGTCTATCTGTTAGTATCACGCCATAAAAAATTGATGAATCTCAAAATTAGTCACAATTCAAAATATTAAAAATGTTTGAGGTCGTTTTAAAAAAAATAATCATAGATAAAATTTTTTTTCTAATTACTTTCAAAAACTTTAAAATTTTATAAACTATCTACCCTGTAAATTTCATTGAGCGATCTCTACGGGATCATACCTAAAAATTGTTTCAATGCAAAATAGTAGGTATAAATTTATGAATTTTTTTGGGTAATTTTTTCCTCATACATTTTGTATAGAGAATTATCAAATTTCGTTTCGTGTGTTACCGCTTTTTTTGCATTGAAACAATTTTTAGGTATGGTATATGAAAAAGGTCGTGTTTTAGGTTGGTAATTAATACTGTATGCAGAAAATACAAAGAATAGTGGCGCAGACGATTTTTTTTTGAATAATGGGTGAAGTGATGAACTTGAGTAACTTTCATTTTTTAAAATAACGTTTTTTAAATAATTGTTCAACATTTCGGGGGGGAGGGGGGCTGACCCCCTCGCCCTTCTATATACACCACTGCTACAGAGCGATGTCTCAACATAGGACCATTTAGGTTCAAGGGAGACATTAATGGTTATATCCAATTTCGTTTAAGGTTTGTTTTTAGTATAAATAATTTTAATGCATATAATATGTGTAAGCTTGTATTCTGTTCTGTCTATTTCATTAGAAAATAATATGTTTCAATGCGATGGTGTGTGGATGAGTACATAATTTTTGTTTTGAAGTTATTGTAAGTATTTATATATATAATATTGAAATGTAAAGAATGACCTGTATGAACGTAACTAGTAACTATGTATAATTAATGTAGACTTTTTCTATACAATACTGAGAAATAGACAATGACAATTCTACCTTAAAAATAAATAAATATACTTGTATACATAAATTTATTCAAATTCAAGACCTGACTCAATAGATCATCCCTCGGATACCTTAATTAAATTAAAAAGTTCACTAGGGCATGGATAAACATTAGCTGAAATAATCCAATAAGTATCTTACGTAATTTATTGTGGAGATTGGGGAAGTTACAACTCTTGCGTCTTTTATTCCGCTTCAGTGAGGATAAATTTGTAAATTATTTGCGAACCTTTGGAAATTAGATTTATTAGTCAAACTAAACCTTTTCTGTGGTGTTTTATCAGATATTTAATCCTTCGGTGAGTTTAAACATCGTAATATTTTAGTAAATAGTGATTCATTTGTATGTGCGTACAAGAAACGGCGGAGTATTATTATATCACATAATTGTTTATTTATCGTATGGTCAAAAGAAGTATATCACATTCCTCAAAGGAAAAAGTTTGAAGGTTGGGCATTGGGCAATGATAAATTTCGCAAGCAAGCTTGGTCGTCAGAAACTACAATGCATTTCGCGTTAGAAGTCCCCTGGTGCAAACTTGGTTTAGTGTTGCTTGATGTGATAATAAGATATGGTTATATTTTTTCGCTACTTTAAAATTATATTTTAGAACTGTTGTTTAAAAAAAATTGTCAATTTTCGAATTATTAGAATAAACTGGCAGCATTGTTTTTCTAACTTGTGATGGCGGCTCGAAGGGATTATTGGAGTATTTTTTTCTTTTTCCAACTCGCAAAACTATCTTTTCTTTAAAATTATTTCTCTAGCGCTACTCTGTAATATTTTCGGCATTGTAGGTTACTTGTAAAAGATACAATGTGAGAATATTGGGAACCTTTGACAGCTCTTACGACAAGATACGACAAGATTCGACAATCAGGGCTACCAACAATACAATCTAAACTCCACTTGCAGGTAACGTCAGAACGGTGGCCAAGACGGATGGTACAGACAGTAAACTGAACGTTCTATCATATATAAAGATTAACACCAGAGTACTGAGAGAGCTCATCCATTGCGTAAGGTTACAATGATTCGCGGGACTTGCCTTCTAAAAATAATAATTTTTCTAGTGGCTAGAATTTCTTTCTTTCCCAATGGACTTTCTGGCAGGTGAGTGGCTAGTACCTATATGGTAATCAAGGGCCACTTTGAGACAGAAGATTAGTTCTATTATGTTAGATGTCTTAAAGTAGCTCAATTAATATGGTTTTAAAATTTGTTTGGGACGTTAGTTCTAAGATATACACGTATTGTGAAGTGTAAAGATTTTTTATTAATTTCACAATAAGTAGGTATATATTTTTTATTTTATTGAGAGAAACATCGGATTTCTACATATCGAAGTTGAAATAACAAGTATAGTTATATCAACAGATTTACAGCAAAGGATGGACTTTCCATCGGTTTTCCATCCATTTCCATTTGTGAATGTTACTTAAGTGTAAAGTGATCACATTAAACCAGCCGACGATCAGTGATAAGCCTGATGAAAAGTTCAATCTTTGCTGTATATTTGTTTAGATAACTACTTGTTTCTTTACAAGGTTATTTGGCAGTATAGTGATTTATTATGTTATTCGCATTTACACACTCTTGGATTGTTGGGTACAAAAATCTAGTATAAATAATAATAATGATATTCCTACTCGTAGATATTACTTTGAAGAGCATGCATACCGACATTTCAAAAATTTCTAAAAACAGGAGACCTTATATCTCGAGAACCAGTGGCGTATATAGGGGGGGAGGGGGCCCGCCCCCCCCGAAATGTTGAACAATTCTTTAAAAAAAGTTATTTTAAAACATGAAAGTTACTCAAGTTCATCACTTCACCCATTATTCAAAAAAATTTCGCCTGCGGCGCTTATATTAGTACCAACCTAAGACGACCTTTTTCACTTACAATCACGAAAAAATTTTGCCTGCGGCGCTATTATAGTTTTGATACTGTACGTCTATCTTCAAATTTTTGTTGCCTCCACTCCCCAAAAGTCAAATATTAGATCGCCCCCCCCCCGAAATGAAATCCTATTTTCTGAGAGATGGAAACTCATTTCCCTAAAAACGCGGAGTAAAATTTTTTGTACCGATAATATCCATTAAAGTCTAGGAAATAACCGTAAAAGTTTTTTGATAAACGCAAAATTAACCCCAAAAAATGAAAAACGCTATTTTTACCATTTTATCGTGCGATTGTTCATCCAATTTTGAACCTTAATGCCGTGGGAAATGACTGTGACGTCATTCTTGGTACCAAGACCTTAAACTCGCCCCCGGCCCCGGCCCGTTATTACGTCATTTCTTCTGGCGAAAGAGGAAATAAGTGTTTTCTTTGTAGAAATGACATGGGTAAATCTGTTGACTGTAAAATCGGCCTCACACGGCGCGCGAATCCTGATTCGTACGTGATTTTGGGTTTGTACGCGCCGCATACAAGTCGCTACGAAAGCGTCTGTAGATTTACGGACTCACCCCTTCCCACGGTGTGTGAATCTACGTACGAATCCGGATTCGCGCACCGTGGGATGTCGCTTTTAGACATTGCATTCGTGCGGTAAGTCCGCCCTTTAGCCAACAAGATTGTTTTGTTCTTTGATTTTTTCTCTTGTATCTGTGTATATTTTGGCTAATAGAGTTTCATTATTATTATTATAAATCTGAACAACAAAACAGCAGGAAACATATATGAAAATAATCCTCCGCAAACACGATAGACATTTCAGTAGAAGAATACACTTCAATACAATAACGTTGTGTGTCATCCAGCAGACATTACATCGATACTAGTTCTCTATAACTGTCATAGTGTTATAAGTTATACTAATAAGCTGAGTAAAATAGTTTTTTGATATTCTACACACCTACGACGTGAACTGTGAACCATAATGTAAAGTAAACAAGAAAGATATAAAGTAAACAAGAATACCTATTTGCCAATTTCATTTTGGCTTGCAGGCGAATTAAGATTGTAGAAGAAATTGGTAGTAAATTAGTTTGCAAGATAGGTACCTAACCTAATAACGTTGCTTGTTTTGTAGTATTCCCAGGAAATACAAAACAAAACTCTCTTAGTAACTTCGCTGATTGAAAAACTTTAAGGACAATAGTCTAGTGCATTGGTAGTGTATTTTATCAAGAAGAGAATAAATTTCTACCTAGTGAGTTGAATGGGAGAAATCGCAGTAAATACATGTAAGGATAAATGAGCGTACGCTCTGTCTTCTCTTCCTATCTCGCAAGCGATACGGCATTGTGATATGGATAGTTTTGTGTATGATCTGTAGGAAACGTAGAAGGAACGTCATTTATTATTGATCGCACATCTGGTCTTTTGAAAATTTGATCTTTATTTTCGTAATTAGTTCTATTAATTAATTTCGTAATTTCGTCGTAGTCCCAATTGTTATGAAATATTAAATGATAACGAATCTCCGTTGAAATCTATCGAAAAATAAATAGGTGTATGTAGATTGTAGTAGGTATAGGATCATGGGCGTCGCCAGCCTCGGAGCTAGGGGAGCAACAAAAATAAAAAAATAATATAGCACGAAAAACGGGTAAATAGCGCCGCAGGCGTATTTTTTTGTGAAACATAGTGAAGAAGGTCGTGATGTGGTTTGGTTTATTTGAAAATGTTCATAGTAATTTGCACAATAATATGAATGAAAAATGATTCGTATAAAAGTAAGAAAAAAATAGCGCCGCGGGTAATTTTTTTATGAAACAATTGTATTTTGACGGATTTTCATACTAATTTAAGGCAATTTTTGGCATGATGAGAAAATATGTGTTTTTTGTGAGGTTTTATCATTTAGTATGAAAAAATATATACCTATTCCAGTCTCTAGAGCGGAGGGGGGAGGGGGCAGGTGCCCCCTTACGACGCCCATGTATAGGATTATTATAGTCTTAGACAGTGGTACGGTGTGCCAGATGTAGCAGCGCTGATTAGGGTAGAGACGAGTTCGGAATGATGATCATCAACCTCCGACAGGAGCGACGAATAAGAAGAAGAATAAACTTTTCGTTATATCGCCAATATCGTCATTTATTGAAAACGTTCCCAACAGGGCGTACTAAAGCGTTCTATGGTTTGAGTTAATGAGAAATACTATACAGTTGAGAAGTACTCCGAGTAATAAAGACTGAAAATGATACCCTGCCTTGCGTTAAGAGTAGTAGTTCTGATTTTTGGATATGTTATAAAGGTCATTCTTATGGTTCAAAATCCAAGTTTGCGACCTCCCTACTAGGGCGAGCCTAAAACCGTCAAAATTCCGGGACTATAACGTTTTACAGGTGCACCCTAGTAGCCCAGGAAATTTAGCTTTGTAGCGTAGATAATTGTCGGAAAGCTGGAAACTATTTTAATCTCTTCATTAACAAGCAAAGAAGGTTTCCTGAAGTTTGCACTAATTTTACGCTTGTGCTAAGTACAGGGTGTCCCAAAAACAAAAAAAAAGTTGAACTTTTTTCAGTTTTTCATTTATAACTTCTAAAGGAAGCATTCTAGACAAATTGTGTTCTCCTGTGAATTAAAGTAGATAAAATTCTTCGTCTACTGAGCATAAATACTACTCTCTACTTTGAAAAATAACTGAGAAACAGCGATTTAAAATTGTGATGTTTTTGTCAACAAATGACAAATATCTTAATTTTCTTGAATCGTTGTTGAATATCTTTTAATCTATGCTACTTACAGCAAATTTTAGTACATATGATTCAATTTCCGGTTAATTTTCTATAAACTGGCATTAAAATTTTACCTCTATATTAAATTGTTTAGGATGTAGAGGTATTTAAAGACAGACGAGTGAAATAGAGATTTTTTTTAAACGATAGATTTCGGTATGTGAAAGGTAAGATAGACTTAATTTTGCGGCTCTTTCTTAATAACGTACAATTTTTTTAGTTAAAAACCGAAATTTTGCTATTGATACGCCACTGTGTAACAACTTATATCGAAAAGACTATTTTTTTTACCTTCATCAGTTTTACTAATATAACTCCTGAACGGTTGATGTTAGGGAAAAGATATTTTACTCAAAATTTAACTAAAACTTATTTACTATAACTTAATTTCAAAATTAACTCTGTAACTTAAATAATACCTGAGTTACAGTGTTTGAAAAAAAGCATTACTAAAAAAATTAAATTGCCTCGGCTATTTTTGTTGAATAACTCCTGAACCGTGATATAGAGAAAAAGTTCAAGAGATTTAAATATAAGGTAAATAAATTTTCTATAACACAAGCGTAATAAAATAACTTTAAAAGTTATAGTAAGAAAGTTATGGATGATCAAAGTCAATATTTTGTGTAACCATTCGACGTTTGCTTATGAATTATATTCAATTATATTTGCCTAGTAAGCACCTCCGAGCCGGTGTAGTATGAAAATAAAGTACCTGCTCGCCATATACTAGTATGAAATATATCTAAACAAGCGTCGAATGGCTACACAAAATATTGACTTTGATCATCCATAACTTTCTAACTATAACTTTTAAAGTTATTTTATTACGCTTGTGTTATAGAAAATTTATTTACCTTATATTTAAATCTCTTGAACTTTTTCTCTATATCACGGTTCAGGAGTTATTCTACAAAAATAGCCGAGGCAATTAAATTTTTTTAGTAATGCTTTTTTTCAAACACTGTAACTCAGTTATTATTTAAGTTACAGAGTTAATTTTGAAATCAAGTTATAGTAAATTAATTTTAGTTATATTTTGAGTAAAATATCTTTTCCCTAACATCAACCGTTCAGGAGTTATATTAGTAAAACTGATGAAGGTAAAAAAAATAGTCTTTTCGATATAAGTTGTTACACAGTGGCGTATCAATAGCGAAATTTGGGTTTTTAACTAAAAAAAATATACGTTAATAAGACAGAGCCGCAAAATTAAGTCTTCCTTACCTTTCACATATTGTAATCCATCATTTAATAAATTTCTCTATTTCACTCGTCTCTCTTTAAATACCCCTACATCCTAAACAATTTAATATAGAGGTAAAATTTTAATGCCAGTTTATAGATAATTAACCGGCCATTGAATCATATGTACTAAAATTTGCTGTAAGTAGCTTGGATTAGAAGATATTCAACAACGATTCAAGAAAAATAAGAAAATTGTCATATGTTGAGAAAAACATTACAATTTTAAAACGCTGTTTCTCAGTTATTTTTCAAAGTAGAGAGTAGTATTTATGCTCAGTAGACGAAGAATTTCATTTACTTTAATTCACAGGAGAACACAATTTGTCTAGAATGCTTCCTTTAGGAGTTATTAATGAAAAACTGAAAAAAGTTCAACTTTTTTCTTGTTTTTGGGACACCCTGTACTTAGCACAAGCGTAAAATTGGTGCAAACTTCAGGAAACCTTCTTTGCTTATTAATGAAGAGATTAAAACAGTTTCCAGCTTTCCGACAATTATCTACGCTATACCCCCTTTTTTAACGTTAAAACACCGGTCTATAGATAAAAAAGACTGAAACAAGAATTATAGAATATTCAATTTTCTATAACTTTGTTTTATTAGGTTTACAAGGGTATTCTGAACCATACGACTGACCTTTATAACATATCCAAAAATCAGAACTACTACTCATAATGCAAGCCAAAATCCTTTATTACTCGGACATATATATGGATAATATAAGAACCATTCCCAATTCTATGAAAAACATAATTAAGAATTCCCTTCTTTAAGGTTTATTAATTAGCAGCGAATGAAGTATCTCGGTTCTTAGCTAGGTACATATATACCTCCTTTATAATACTTACATATTATGATGTTCTATTTAATTAATCGAGACAGGCTCTCTTTTGATGTATTTCCAATATTCCCCATAATACCCACAGTCGACGCAATCCCTTAAAATGCAGAAGAAAGAAATACTGAGGTTCCTTTATTAATCAGATGGATAATGCAGTTGGTTATGAAGAAGATGGGGGGTATGGTATCATCTTACGAGTATAGCAATGTTACAATAGGGATGCAGAGCCTTGGTCCATACTCTCAAGTGCTCTGTGATTATATGTTGGTAGTTGAATGAAAAGTCAATGATGATTTAATATTGTATTGAGAGAAGAATATGTACAAAGGTGTGACAATGCAAGTGTTTACAGTTGTATGAAGATTCGAATGTAATTAGAATCCTGATTCGTATGAGTGAATGAATGAATTGAATGAGAAATGAATGATGAAGAGAGAGTCGGATGACCGTCAAAGAATGATGAGTTGTCCCAGGTGATCAGACTGGGAAGTGGGAGGTTTGGGTTCGTATTCCCGATGCGACGCGAGCGGTGTGCGAGTGTATCCTCCAATAAAGATTCGCGCTTGCTTTAAACATAATAAATGTGGTGGATGTGGAGGTGTCACATCCGCTACAGTTGAAAGGAGAATTAAGTGACAGTTCATACCCCGACAACTTTTGAATTTGAATATTTTTTGTCAACGTTTATTAGGACGAGCTTATGATCAAAATAATAATAAGTATGTACATATTTCAAAATGCTGCTTGAAGAAATGTTTTGAAAATGATAAACCATGGAAGAATAATTCACTGGTTTATCTGTTTCGGAGTTTTTAAATGAATATAACAATTTGTTGGGGGAGTTTTCAAATTTACATATTTAACAAGGGCCATTTCGACAGCTGAATAATATAAAGGAAAATGAATATCATCACTCATCATCTACATGAAATCCTCTCCTCAAATTATTCAAAAATATTTGAAATGGTTGGTATGATTCAAGCCACTGAAATGTGGATTTTATTCCAAAGTTATTCTAAAACAGGTATGTAAATTTTGGAAGACATTAATGTAAATTTTTAACTGAATATGGCAAACATCATCTATTGAAAGTTTTATTTACTAGATAATTATTTTTGCGCGATGTGTTATAGGGGTATCTCTCTCTCTCCCTGGGCAATTATTATTCCCACATGATGGTGGGGTCTGCCATTCTTGTCTTTCGCCGCCACTCGGCTCTATCCTGTACGTCCTCCGGGGATGCTCCACAGTCTCTCATGTCTTGCCTCACAAACAAAATGTGTTATAGTGGTATGTATTATTAAATTACAACTGAGTGGACACGAAGTTTCAGAAAAATCCCGGATTCACGATTGTCAGGCATCAGGGATTGATGTATTGGTTTAATGCAATTGTCGTGTTCTCAAACAGACACGGGTTTGAAACTTCCGTATTTGATGCACTATGTACATATACGTATAGTCTAATCCACAGGAAGGAGATACCTACTATCTATGATTCTATGGGATGTCTTCTTCCATTTATCAATATCCTGTTTGCAATAGAGTAAGCAACTTCAAATGTACCTAAGTATTTTTAATCTCATTTAGTATTGTAATTACCTATTGCATTTCCCTGGATATAGCGTCTGAAAATTAAATATATCACTATTACTTAACATCAGAAAGACAGCTTTAATTAAAGTATAAATTATGCATCATTAAGGCCTTGGTACCAAGAATGACGTCACTGTAGTCCGAGAGCCCGCTGCTTAATTTATGACGTATCTGTTTTTTGATCGAAATGTGGTATAAACGATAGCTTACCAATAGGGTATTACATCGCACTAGGGTTGCCTATCAAAATCCTGCCGCAACCCCCCCTGCCCCCCCCGAATAGGTCCCTCTTCGCGGTTTTTCGCATTTTGTAGGAATATGGTAAGAGATAGGAGAAAGTAGTCAATTATAAAAGTAATCCTTGTTAAATTCTCTACAAAAAACTTTAAGTCAATTTTTTCATAGGACTAGTAGTTTACCCGTAATGGCCGGTCAAAAAACAGGATATTTTTTGAAAAAATAAAAAATAAAAGTTTGATTTTTTTCTTTCACATTCTTCCACCCATTATTACTAACATTTTATGGAAAAAAAATTTTTGGCCTGCGGCGCTATATCACTGGTTATTTTATGAAAAACTAAATTTTAAGAATTTTCGTCACTGAGTTTTATTGTAATAACTCCGAAATTATTAGATGTATGAACATAAGTTATAGCTTGTTTTGTAGCTAAGACTATGGTTATTAATTGTGACTATTTTCTTGTAGCTCTTATCAATTTTCAACCAATTTAGTTTAAATACATTTTTTTTGTATTTTAAATGAATTTCGGTTTTGGACCGGCCATTGCGGGTAAACTGCTAGTTCTACGAAAAAATTGACTTAATATTTTTTGTAGAGAATTAAGTAAGGATTATTTTTGTCATTGACTACTTTCTTCTATCTCTTACCATATTCCCATAAAATGCGAAAAACCGCGAAGAGGGACCTTTTCGGGGGGGGCAGGGGGGGTTGCGGCAGGATTTTGATAGGCAACCCTAGTGCGATTTAATACCCTATTGGTAAGCTATCATTTATACCACATTTCGATCAAAAAACAGATACGTCATAAATTAAGCAGCGGGCTCTTGGACTACTGTCATTTCCCACGGCATTAAGGTTCAAAATTTCATGAGCAATCGCATGATAAAATGGTAAAATAGCGTTTTTCCATTTATTGGGGTTAATTTTACGTCTATCAAAAAACTTTTGCTGTTATTTCCTAGATTTTAATGCATATTATCAATTCCAAAAAAATTACTCCGCGACTTTCGGCAAACGAGTTTCCGTCTTTCGGAAAAAAGTTCAGAGATGTTTTTCAAAATTTATTTTGAGAAATCTATACAATATATAAAAAATCTTCTACAGTTTTTCCCTAGATAAAGGTTCAATGCATCTACCCTATTTTGTTCCAAAGCATATTTAGTAACGGTTGTCGAGATAAGGTCAAGATAAGTGTAAGATAAGTTCTCCCATTTTTAGAAACGTTTTGAAATGTCGGTATGCATACTCTTAATCACTTATAATATAATGTAGGTATTGCATCTTGTAGTTTCACTTAATAAAAATTCGCTCAAGGAAGATATTGTATCGCATCTATAGTACTATGATATAGCTGAATACGTTAGAGTAAGTAGATAAATCATTTCTTATCTACATAACGTTAATAGTAAAAAATGAAATCTTATTTGATTTTGTTATATGAGTAACTGATATTTGATGATGTTCTGCACAACACATTGAAGGATACAAGCTCTCAAAGTGACTGGGAAAACTTGGTGGGTGATCGCAAAAACTGGCGGAGGATCACAAACAATTACACTGGCCCACAAAACAGAACCACCCGCAGACCCGCTAGCGGGTCCAGGGGGGGAGGGGGCTAGTCGGCTGAAGCCCCCCCCCAAAACCATGAGTTACAGTACTTTATATACAACAAATCTAGGGGTTTCAGCCCCTTAGCCCCTCCCAAAACGTTGAATGACAGTACTTTTTATTTATTTTTATTATAGTTTCTGATGACTTAAAAAGGTCGACAACTCGCAACATGTTCTAGGGACCCCCCCCCCCTCTCAAATTTTGATGACCAAAAAAAAAGGTCGACAACAAATTTTTTGGATGATGAATGAAAAAAGTAGATACACCTAATACACTAATATAGTTCGTCCCCCGACAATTCGTCTTGTAGTGATTCAATTCTCACGTTAAGAAAATGAAACGTTTTAGTTTTCATCCACATTAACACAAAATATTTAAATTCACTTAACTACGGTCATCAGTAGTCCCCCTAAATGTTTGAATTCACTGGACCACCCTCCTACAAACTATCCCTGCGGCAAGCACAACAATTCGCCAAAGTTTCATCTCAATCGGATCCGAATGAACGGTTTAGGAGGCACGTTTTATAGTGTAAGAAGATTATGTAGGTAGGTAATTATACACTACGAGTGCATAATACGTTTCATACATAATGCTTAGTATGAACAATAGCTTTGATATGGAGATTAGTCAATGTCCCATAAATATTCTGCATTAGCATCCATTACATAATACTCGTATTATCCAAGTCATGTAGGTATGTAACGCTTGCCCATTGGAAAATTTTGCAAGTTATATAAATATGTATGTAAATTTAAAGCAGCGACGCCTTTGTTGGTGGCTAGAAATGTTCGTCGAAGTCTCACTTTGTATGAATGAAAATTTGAAATATCGAATGTATCTACTAATGAAATTATGAATGAAAATAATTTTCCGCGAAAATTAAAATTTAGAAGTGTACCTACTAATGAAGTTATGAATGAAGTAATTTTCCGCGTAAAAGTACTACATACCTACCTATTATATTATTGATAGAGAATGCAATTCGAATTTTTTGGTATAATCATTCTTACTGTACATAGGTACCTATAGTGGGTACGTATGTAGAATTAGTATGGAAAGTAGGTAAGACCAAGACCCTCTCATGTTCCTTCGAAGAACTTTGGAAGGGCGTGGTAGACTGGCAGTATGAGTAGTTATTCAATAAAAAATGGCAAATTTCGTGAATATAGTGTTCACGGGACCCACTAGTATTTATATAATATCTTCATCTTCTTCACAAGTCTTGCAGCTTCCATATCTGGATATAGGCCTCCCTCATTCGTCTCCCTCTGGATTTTGCCTCGAATGTCCATTTGAGGCCAGCTGTCAACTTCAGATCGTCTGTTTACCGAGCCACGGACCCCAGAACAGGAGCTTGTTCCTGCCATCCGTTGCTCTGGCCACATGACCTACGTCCTACATAGTTCAATTCAGCCCTGCGATGCGTTGTTCAACATCTGCAACTCTAGTCTTATTCCTTATCCACTCGATGCCAAGCATCACTATCTCTATGGTTCTTTGTGTAACTGCTACGAGTAGCTTATGCACTGTCCACTTTCGTTCGTAAGTTCTGAAGAATTTTGCGGTTTTTTAGTATGTGACCCAGTTTCCCGAATGTCACCCACGCATGTCTGACTATTTTATCTATTTCAACAGTCTGATTTTCTTTTCCGGGCTTAAGAACTTATATTAATATATTCATCGACATTTTCTAGTGTTTTCACTTGAATTCTGGTTTCTGGCTCTTGTGTACACATTACTTTGGTTTTTCCTAGGTTCATCCGGAGTCCTATTTTTGCAGATTCTTGTTCTAGTTCTTTTAGCATTTGTTTCAGATCTTCATTATTGCCGATCAGAACTATGTCATCTGCATACCTTAGGTGACTGATATTCTCACCGTTGATATTCACATCTCTCTGCTGCCATTGTAATCTCTTGAAAACATCCTCCAGTATCAATGCGAATAGTTTGGGGAAACTATGTCTCCCTGTCTCACTCCTCTTCTCACTGATATTGGCTCTGTTCATCCGTGTATTTGGATGACCGATTTTTTATTTTTATAAATATAATATACCTACTCGTAATTCATTCCCCCGTATAAATTAAATAAAAAATATAGACCTACCTACCACCTTTAAACCTACCTACTTGTAAAATTAAAAAATTGAGTTTTTTTTTTATGTGTTTTTAATAAAGATGTTTTTTTTATGTTATTCAATTCTGTCACCCGCTGAAATGCGCCGTCCTGGGCGTACCGTCCCTCCCCCTTTGTTACGCTACTGAGTTCATGGTACCATTCAAAAGAACTGCTGCCAGTGGCAAGTTAATTAAAAATAATGACTGAAAACACAGGAGCGATTACTTATGAAATAACAACTTAATTATTTTCCTCTGCACTCTACAGTTTGATGAGATGTCGATAGATCCTTTACCAACTATAAAGGAACTCAGTGCATAATTGCAAATTGCAGGAATTTCTAACCGATAAACTGCAGACTGGATTATTTTATTTACATACTTCAATTGTAATTGATACTTACTTAACTACTACTTCCGAGAGACGATAACCGACATACAGAGATTTCCAATGAAATCACTGTAATTGAAATCGTACTACTTCCTTCCTAACACTTCTCCTATTGTACTCGTACTAGAGAGGTCAATGTAGCTATATACAGCAAATCTTATAAAATTCTTACAGCGAACGTAGATAGAAAATCCTACCTACAAATTACTTAACAACGATTCGACGAAGAATGACGAAATTTCGTATTTTCTACACCACACTACAACAACAAAATATAAAGTTTGGAACCTAGTTATTTTTTTAACACTAGCTGTAACCGATGAGATGAGAACAGATTGCCAGACCCTATCTTTACACGCATAATTATTGTACGTTAATTCTTATGGTAAATACAATTTTGATTTAGCGTTTTCTATTCTAATAACGTTTTGTACTAAAAATGTTCACCAATTCATTTTATAAATCAATATGTACAAATTAAATATGCACGCGCTTCTAAGCCCGTGACTTCTATAAATTTTGACGTATATCGATAACCATTAAAAACTTTTTTAAAACATTTTGCGGGCTTGTCTTTATGTTACACAACATTTTGTTAACCTACGTTACATCGTTACCCATTTTCCGCCAGAATTATGGAAGTTGATTATATGTTATTTGTTTATCGAACTATTGGATACATCAGTATTTTATCGAACGTACGTATGTACAATCAGTGTGGACAGTAATATTTTTTCAAAATAAATAGTAATCCCCTCTTTCCATGCCGCAGTCTTCTTCCCGAAATGACAGCGTAAAGTTTCTACTTTATGAGTTTAAGGCCGTGCGTCACACAAATTTACAAAAATTCGTAAAATGGATGGGTTTTAAGTGTCAACAGTGTCGAAACTACGTAAAATAAACCAAATATTTTTACATATTTTACTGTATTTATTATTCTAATTTATAAATCTTTTAATTTAAAGTCAATAACTTGTATACTTTTTGAGGAAACGAATTAATTGTGATGGCAATAAGTAGTCACTCGCGGAAAATAGCTTTCCCCAGGCGGATTTTGTGACGCGGATTATATCTTTTTTTATATTTTTGTTTTTAAAAACATAGATATACTTCTTATCCAGGGAACTCTCTGTTTGTATTTTTTAAATAATTAGATTTTCTTTAATAAAAAAATATTTCCCACAGTTTAGAAAAATCGATTTCTTTAATGTTTTTTGGATGCTATATAATCCATGTATTGCAGTATATATGTTTATTATTATTTTCAAATATTATTTATTGGTCTGTTATTATACAAATTGATTTATTTTTAACTCGTTGTTTTTTATTCAAGCCGTATATAATAATATAATTTATGTAATGTCACACATTATTTTTCAGCAAACTCCGGCAAATATTGTAAAGCAGAATACAAAATTATTCATCTTTTTATTTTTTAAAAACATACGTGCACTTCTTATCTAGGGAACGCTCTGCTTGGATTTTCAATTAATTTCATTTTCCTTAATAAAAATATTATTTTCCTACGGTACTAAATTACCTAAGAATTCACGAAACTTGTCCGTAAAAATTGTCTCTTAAATAGGCTATTATTGTTTTTTTTGCTATTGTTAATACAAGGAAACAACTTATAAGAAACGTTTTAATTTAAAAATTATCTGCCGATAATGAGGTGGTCGGTTGTAAATGCGCTCGACTGTTAATCCAGTGGGCGCGGGTTCATTCCCCGACTTACTCCACTTCACAACACAAGTTTTTAAGCTTTCTCTGAAGTGTACAAAGATGTATGTGGGTTTATTTCGATGAACCCAGATTCATTTTAAAAAAAAAAGCGAAATGAATATTTCTAATAATTAATAAGTTCACGCTACTCGACACAATGAAAATAAGTTCAGAAACCCTGCGTCGCTCGGGAAGGTAACACGTAAAAAGAATGTACCTGCATACCGTCGAAGTCCATATAAAAAAAATAATGGTGCAATAATGAGTGACGTCATGTTCGACAGACGTCGCTCTCCTTACATACAGCCTTAAGTGTTGTTACACTTGGGAATTAGTTCTTTGAATATATCAAAATAGAGCAACAGAAAACAGAACATGGAGTTATATTGTCTTCAGGGGTAAAATATGACAAAACATGGTAATATGGATTATTGCCAATCCCAAGCCGGTGTGATGTGTCTAGATTTTTGTACAGAGGATTTTTTTTTCATGTAGGTACTCGTACAAGTATGTCACGTATACTCTTTTTTGTATAGCTGATTTGTAATATTGATTTTGTCAGGAATAAATGATCTTTTCGACTTTACGCTGTAATAAATTATGTAATTACCGATACCTTTAATAATACCATCAATTAGGTAAGTACTCGTTAATTCCTACCATCAATAATTTGTATATATAAAACAAAGTTTTTTGTAAGTGTTCACATAACTCCCGCATTTTACAATGGATTGCTGTGAAAATTCACAAAAACTTTCGTACCGATCTGCTTTAGGTTTTAACTACTGCTTGTACTAGAAGGTGCCATGACGATGAGAGGATTCAAGGGTTGTGTGGGGTCATGTGTGTATCATATAAAAGGGCGTTGGAAAATAAATTCAGATCTTATGTCACAGTTTGTCCAGTTCAAGCTTAGAAAGTATGCCAGGTTGGTTTGTTAAATTTGCTGTTGCGAAGCACGGGTAACTCAGCTAGTTACCTATAAAATACTGCCTGACCGTTTTTATTGACAGGTAGTTTAATAGTATAGTGGCTATTAGTATAACAAATAGTTCGAAAATGGTGTTATTTATATTACATACATTATTTGTTATGCGTTTATGACTGAAGGCACGCAACGGGTTTTATAGGTTGTTTCAGTACAGTAAGTAAGTGATCGTTTCATGACATGGTTTCATACATTAAATATAAATAAATTGAGTATAATATTTTATATGAAACCTTTTTTTTAATGATAAATTTTATTTACCGTAAATATCTATGTACAATATAATTAAAATATAATCAATATGATATTTTGCACAATATGTTTTAATTAGTGTCCGACCGAAACTGGATTTTTAGCCGAAACCGAAACCGTAACCGAATATTCGGCTCCCCTTCTAGTTTCGGCCGAAACCGAAACCGAAACTTAAGAATTTCAGTTGTAATTTTGAAAAAAAATCATTATAGGTACCCTGCTCTGGTATCTAGTGTTTCCCTAAGATATTTATTAAGAAACCACTTCATTTTCGGAACTCAATGTAAGCAGAAAAGAAAGGAACCCATTAAACTACAACTTATGTAGGTACATCAGTATCCATGGCATAAAAAGGGGAGAGGACATAAAAATGCAATTTTTCTTCGGGGGGTTAAGTAACGATAGTTGTGGTGTCGTTTGCTAATGTGTATGTGCACAAAATTGATATAGGATGAAAAACGCATAAATAGCGCTGCAGGCGAATTTTTTTGTGAAACAATTGTGTTTTGATGGATTTTTTATACTAATTTTACAAAATTTATAACATGGCGAGAAAATGTGCGGTAATTATGTTATGCTCTGAAACGTAGATATACTATTTACATATTGATAAATGTCGCTATACCTTGAATTGAAATACCCATCTATGTTATGGGGGGGGGGGGGGGGAGGAAATTAAAGTTTTAACATGGACGTTGTTTAAAAAATCAGTAATAGCAGTAGCAATAGCAATAGTAGAATTTTAGTAGCAATAGCAATAGTAGATTATTTTTTGTAAAATGGGTGAAGTGATGAACCAGGAACCTTCCTATAGCAGATGGCACATCATTGTTTGACATTTCGGGGGGGCGAATATAGGGGGGGGGCTTCGGCCCGCCCCTTTATTCGGCACATGGAACTTATAAATCACTCGGTTATGTTGTATCAGGGAAACGGCCGGCTAAGTAGCGCCGCAGGCAAAAAATTTGTCATAAGACATAAATTATGTGTATAAAAATGGGTAGTGATATAAATCTAGTTCTTTTTTGTAAAATAAAAAAGGAGTCTTGTGTACGGAATCCAAAGACAAAGTGTGAATCTGTTCCGAAGACAATGCCCGACATAATACGAATGCTAGTTTCGGGTTGGCCGAAGGTTCGGCCACTTTTTGGCCGAAACCGAAACTGGGGCCGAAACCGGCTATTTTGGCCGAAACTGGCCGTAACCGAAACCGAAACCGAATATTCGGTCGGTCTCTAGTTTTAATCCCCATTCCCCAGACAGCAACTATCGTGCTGGTATAAGGGGACACACAAATATATACGAGTACATATAGCATTAAGACTTTACTTTATTTTCACTATAACATTTTACTTCTCATGTGATGTCTCTTTTTGTAAAAACATACTGTTTAATACACTTTTTGAACACATGTATACCTACTTTGTAAACTCTTCACCTCATCCGAAATATCATTAAACAACTTGATGGACGAATACTTACTTACTTAACGTACCTACTTATCTGGCGGGATAAAATCCTGCGGCGACAGATTTGTGATGTCGCCTTGTCATTTCCCAAAATCTGGTCTCCAGGGATGCAGCCTTCTCTCACCCCCAAATATGTATTTTAAGATAATACTAGCAGTAATCACCAGATGCAAGTCTCGCAAGACCAAGACTGCTTTTTCGCTGCAAGACCAAGACCGGGTGCGCAAGACCAAGAGTCTTGCATGAGTCTTGCATGAGTCTTGCAAGTGTCTTGCTAGCCTTGCAACGTTTTATTTAAATTTAAAACCTTGCTATTACTATAATTTTAAAATTGAAATATCATAGCCGTGTTGCACATCAAATTGAAGGTAATTGAATTCAGAATATATTAACACTAATTTCGGCTCTGTAGATTGCATGGTTTTCGAGTAATGGCTCTTGGAAGCCTACTGAATGTTAAAAATATATTTTGCAATAGTCTCGCAAGACTCTTGCAGCAAGACCAATACCAATAGCAAGACTTAGTATGCAAGACCAAGACCAAGACCGAGACCAAGACACGTATGTAAATGCAAGATCAATACCAAGACCTAGCTTGCAAGAACAAGACCAATACTAAGACCATCCCGGTCTCGTCTTTGTCTTGCAAATGCTCATAACGGATCCAGAAATCGATTATTTATTTAAAAATTGCTCTGGAAAGGTAATCTTACCCTATTTGACTGTACGAACTGTAAAATTCTAACTAGGAAGATTGTATAGTGGTTTCTTAACAAAATGTTTGTGGCTCATCCTATTAATATTTTTTGAGATATCGAGCAATCCCAAGAAACCATTTCGGTCGCAATTTGGTCGCCGTTCGCACACGTTCGCACACTACTGTGTGCACACTAATCGGAAATTCGGTCGCTGTTCGCACACAGTTCCGAAACCGCAACCAAAAGTGGGGAACATTTGTGACTAAATCTGGTCGCATTCGGTCACATTCACCAAAATGTGACCACTTGAATGACCCGCCGGTGCTGGCTCGTACGTATTTGCGGTTTCCCGCAAAAATAAATATATATATATATATATATATATATATATTTATAATTTTAACATGGATGCTCAACAAAATTCTTAACACCAAAATACTTTACAGCTATGATATAATATTAATGAAAATAAAAACGGACGGGTATAGCTAAATAATATCCGAATTTCATTGCGAAACAAAATTTATCGTGTAATTTAGTGAAGTAGGTGGCTTATTTTTAACGCGCCTTTTTAATTATTAATTTTAACAACAAATAATAAATTAATGTGATATTCATATTTATTTATATTCAATTCTATACAACTTCCAATAAGTCCATTGTTTCGCAGAAACCTTAATTTTGACCTATTACGCTATAATACAAACAAATTTCATCCTGTAAAACGATTAAACATGCATTTTAATGAACATAATTATCAAAATTTCGTAGGATATGGAGTAGTCGCAAATGTGACCACTTATGACCACTTGTAACCAGTTGTGACCGCTTTGTGACCGAATGTAACCAAAAGCGGTCACAATGCTTTTCATTAGCTAGCCGCCATAGTTCTTGATCTACTATTCTCAAACAGTTTCCGCTCCTCATGTCAGAACGTCTTCAGTCTTTGTATAAAATGCCGTATACGCTCGTCGCAACAAAGGAAAATTCGGCAGTTGTGATTTCTGCTGTTCCTAGTGGTTGGGTGAAGGAGGGTCTTTTGATTGGCCAAAATTTATACGGAAAACTATATTTGAAGATGCCAGGAGAAACGAGGACAGTGTGCCTGAAAGTGGTTGGATGCGCATAAAATGCTGAATAAAAGTTATTGATATTCCAACATATGAAAAAGCCATGGATTCTATTCGCTTCAACACTACAAACACGACTGAACAAGAAACAGATTGAGAACTACTTATAGCGTGGACTAATATATTTCGAACAATTTGAACCAAATTTGTTCGGACACATTCACCACACAGTGTGTACACTCTGTGACCAAATCTGGTCGCAAAGCGTACACAATGTGTGCGCTATGTGACCAAGTTCTGTTCGGACACATTCACCACACAGTGTGTACACTCTGCGACCAAATCTGGTCGCAAAGCATAGACAATGTGTGCGCTTTGTGACCGAGTTCTGTTCGGACACATTCACCACACAGTGTGTACACTCTGCGACCAAATCTGGTCGCAAAGCATACACAATGTGTGCGCTTTGTGACCGAGTTCTGTTCGGACACATTCACCACACAGTGTGTACACTCTGCGACCAAATCTGGTCGCAAAGCGTACACAATGTGTGTGTTTTGTGACCGGGTTTTTGTGTGCACACAGTGTCGACACGGCAACCACATGTGACCACTTGTGACCGATTTGCAAATTTCGCGACCGAATTTGGTTTCTTGGGATAACATATCTAGAATTTAGCGCAACAATTACTTTAAAACAATTAGAACATTGTGTGTATATTTCAGGCTTCATTTGATATAATTCTATCTCAAAAACATAATATGGCTGTGTAGTGTATACCGTATATACGAGTAGGTAAAGAGAAATTGAGGTTACGAGAGTACAACCTGAGACATGAAAGCTATTACGGGTTTAACTCTAATTGATAGATAAACAATAGTAACTCAACTATATGTTGTGCAATCAATCTTCTAATGTATTATTTATTCACGATTATTACTTTAGTCTCAATAATGGTTTGTCTTCATCCACTCGTTCTGGAGATGTGCCAGAATATAGTTAGTTGATTCTACTTAGATAACATGGACAATATACTAGACACCTACCTTATTATACTAACCGTGACTTTTGTTTGAAAAAGTACTTGCTTTTTATTTAACCTGTTCCGAGTATCAATATCACAATTAGATCTTCTTATTAAGGGCTTGGCACCAAGATTGACGTCACAGACATTTCCCACGGCATTAAGGTTCAAATTTGCGTGAACAATCGTATGATAAAATGGTAAAAATAGCGTTTTTTTTTCATTTTTTGAGGTTAATTTTGGGTCTATCAAAAAACTTTTACGGTTGTTCCCTAGATTTTAAAGCATATTATCAGTACAAAAAAATTACTCCGCGACTTTCGGGAAACGAGTTTCCGTCATTGGGAAAAAAGATGAGAGGTGTTTTTTTTTTTTTGAGGAATCTATAAAAGATATAAAAAATCTCTTACGGTTATTTCCTAGATAAATGTTCAATGCATCTAACCTATTTTGTTCCAAAGCATATTTATTAACGGTTGTCGAGAAAGAAGGTCTCCCGTTTTTAGAAATTTATGAAATGTCGGTATGCATACTCTTAATTAAATAGAATGATAAGTTTACCGAGAGTAGTAATTAATATAATTTTCTGAAATAAATTTGTTTTATCAAAGTCTATCAGAAAGATCATCAAAGAGGTGATAAAACAGTTGGAGCTCAATGTCTCAGGAGACCCCTGCGCAACAAACTGATCACAGAATCTAATACGAGAGAAAGAAGACAAATGAGATATTATTTAATGTATTCATTATATGTGACCTTTCTCAATTAAATTTATTTTGCGAGGTGTAATAAAATGTTAAAAATAGGAATAAAGGTAATCCTAACTCTTGCTATGGGATCCTCAGGAGTGATAAATACGCGATGCTGAAATTGTGAATGGATTTTTATCTCATATTAAGGGCATGGCACCAGGAATGACGTCACAGTCTTTTCCCACGGCATTAAGGTTCAAAATTGCGTGACAATCGCATGACAAAATGGTAAAAATAGCGTTTTTTCCATTTTTTGGGGTTAATTTTGCGTCTATCAAAAAACTTTTACGGTTATTCCCTAGATTTTAATGCATATTATCAGTACAAGAAAAAAAAATACTCCGCGACTTTCGGGAAACGAGTTTCCGTCTTTCGGAAAAAAGGTCAGAGGTGCTTTTAAATATTTTTTTTGCGAAATCTATACAAGATATAAAAAATCTATTACGGTTATTCCCTAGATAAAAGTTCAATGCATCTACCCTATTTTGTTCCAAAACATATTTAGTAACGGTTGTCGAGATAGAAAGTCTCCCTTTTATAGAAATTTTTGAAATGTCGGTATGCACACTCTTAATAAGATTTTATGTCTCTTCAATGTTAGACCAACGAGGTTAACCGCCCATTCTGAATGTTACATCAATTTGGAGCAGAAATAATGTTGTATGTGTTTTTATTAGGTGATGATGTAGTAGTGGTATAATGGAATTAATTATAACTGTCGAACGCAGTAATAAAAATGTGACCGAGAAGGGCCCACTTTGCCTGCTTTGTTCGCCCTTAGAGAGGGACATAAGGTGCGAATAAAGCAGGTAGTCTCCCGTCTCGGTCTAATTTTATGACTGCGTTAGATAGTTATAAATAATTTTACTATAGTAGTAGTCATGCCCGTTGGACGTGGGCCGTGGGGTCTAGGCGCTTTTATGTATGGAAAAAATCCAGAGTATTCGAACCCACTTGCTTTATCCTTATGGTAAAATACTATTAAATCTGCCCCGGAGGATTCTCGTTACGATAATTTAATTTCATTTAATTTTAAAACAAGGACTCACGAGAAAAATCACCTTTTTTTCTCGCCAGTAAAATTAATTATTAGTCGATGGGCTGTTTTGCTATGTATCACGCACGAGCTACCTAAGAACACGATTCGCATCGAGTTACCTTTTGGAGAAAATTATAGGTTTTATAGTGTCTAATCTGACGTAATCCCATAAGAAATGTTAGCCCCAGTTTCCCTTCTGCAGAAATCCACCCTTCGCCACTGTTGATGTGTCTAAGCTTCGTTATATCAAACAGAAAGTAATCAACAACAATCAGTCAGAAAATAAATCACGAAATAGAAACCAAAACACTTAATCACAGAAACGGAAGGAAAGAGAAATTGGAATAGAGAAGAATAGTGTGAATATTTATTACCTACCTCTGTAGGTTCTAAATGTAAACTGGATTTCTTTAACATACATAGATATTTGACTAACAAACTTATCAATATTTTTTACACGATAACAAGTAACGATTTTCTTACCTAACCCAACCTAACCCAACCTAACCTAACCTAATAACAAGTAACGATTGTCTTACCTAACCTAACCTAACCTAAACTAACCTAACATAAAAACATGTTTCGATTGTCTAACCTAACATAGTAACAGTTGACCCTACATTTAACATACTCTGTGTACACAGTAACAAGGCATTTAATTTACTTTTTGTATTGTATCAATTTGTTTTTGTCGAAATTCATGTTCAGTGTCCAATCGTGTGCTTTGTGAAATAAATAAATAAGTAAATAAGTTACGAGGAGCATTTCGCAGGACAGCATGAAATGAATCGTTTGCAAGCACAATATAATAAAATAGGTAGATAATTTCGAGAACTTTTATTTGAATAAAAAAGTCGTCATTTATTTATTTTTTTGTAAGATGGGTCTTCTTTTTCTTCTTCGTCAGCCTTGGTCCCTCCACTGCTGGATGTAGGCCTCTTCCATTCGTTTCCAGTCCTTTCGATCCCTCGCCTTTCTGACCCACTGTCTACCCGCTACCGAGGTCACGTCGTCCGCCCATCTTTTTTGGGGCCTTCCGACACCTCTTCTATTTTCCCATGGCCTCCACTTTACGAGTCTGGGAGTCCATCTATTCTCGTCTTGTCTTGCTATGTGCCCTGCCCTTTGCCATTTGAGTCTTGCTGTACGATCCATGACGTCGACAACTTGGGTTCTTCGTCTGATTTCCTCATTTCTAATTCTGTCTCTGAGGCTCACACCCAGCATCTGTCTTTCCATGGATCATTTTAACTTCTGGCAACTTCTTTGGGTGATGGGTAAGATGGGTACTACCTATTTAATATATTTGTATATTTTGTCTTTTAAATTGCCTTAATAAAGTTTTAAGGTTTCTTCTGTGTGAAATAAATTACGAGAGTTTGTACAAAACGAAGTTATCCTCTTGGGAAATAACCATAGCTATAAGTGAAGTAAGAAAACATGGTGAATATTACGAGTATAGAGAGGAGAAGTAGTTGAATATCTTTTTAATATAAACGTATTTTTTTAAAATCTGTCTATCTTATTGTCATCTGGTATCTGTTACGCATTCGGGGTAATTGATGCGCCAACATGGAATCATTCACTATTCTTGTTTTGCATCGATTTCTGTGTTTAATTGATTGAAATACGAGTATTGCAGTAAATAAGAAGCTGGTAGATTATGTATATGTACACGGAGGACGACACCTGTGAGTGCGGAGACATACAGGACAACCAACACTACTAGTATGTCCTAAAATCGGGGAGACATGTGCGCGAGAAGATCTCATAAATGCGAATGACAGGGCCGTACATGTGGCCAACTATTGGAGGTTCTTGATTTGAGGCATCCGGACACGGAAAGTAAGTAAGTATGTATATGTATACTCGTAACTACCAAAAGAATTTCAGTATCGTAATAATGGACCAAGAGGAATAATATTTTACGGAATTGCGTTGTATTTTTCTTGGCTATCCCGCAGAGGGAGTGAAAAGTAAGTAGCGAAATATTCATAAGCATTAAGAGCATGCATACTGACATTTCAAAAATTTCTAAAAACAGGAGACCTTATATCTCGACAACCGTTACTAAATATGCATTGGAACAAAATAGGGTAGGTGCATTGAACCTTTATCTAGGGAATGACCGTTAAAGATTTTTCATATCTTGTATAGATTTCTCAAAATAAATTTTGAAAAACACCTCCGATCTTTTTTCCGAAAGACGAAAACTCGTTTATCGAAAGTCGCGGAGTAAAAGTTATTTTTTGTACTGATAATATGCATTAAAATCTGGGGAATAACCGTAAAAGTTGTTTGATGGACGCAAAATTAGCCCCAAAAAATGGAAAAAAACGCTTTTTTTACCATTTTATCATGCGATTGTTCACGCGATTTTGAACCTTAATGCCGTGGGAAATGACTGTGACGTCAATCTTGGTACCAAGCCCTTAAGAGGAATAAATTCCTCTTACGACAGAAATATTTCCCTCCGCATACCGCCAGGTATTCAAAATCTTTACCCTGCCCCGCCGGCACCACATAAATAGAGCCAAAGTCACCTTTAGTTCTACTCCGAAATGATACTATACTAACAGGGAATTTCGGAGAGTCGTAGATTCAACGTCCAATACCCTCAGGAGGCGAGGCAGGAATGATTAGGAAACAATGAATGTATGAGACAGGAGGTCCCGCGCGTTGTAGGAATATTCCGAAATTGTCTTTATTTTAATGTTTTGAATGAAAAATTTGCTAAAATCAAAAAAGTGCCAATAAGACCCACTAGGTATCAAATTCTATCACTACATGTAATTATATCTATGCTTTATAGATTTTGCCAAAATTGAGTTGAAAAAAAAAATGAAAAAAATCATCACAGGTTGACATAAGATTTTTTTTCTGAAATATCCACACATATTTTAAAAAATCCGTCTGCACTAAAAAAAGGATCCACTAAAAAAAGGTACAAACTGACTATTCTCTGAACATCTCACTAGCCTATTTTGTATCGGTGAGCAGATATTTATCTTGAAAAAAAAACCTATTTCGAAATGAAGACTCGTGCCTAATTCAAAGAGGGCTTTCGAGGTTTATGTCCTAATAATTACGTTAGGCAGGCACTTAGTAAAGTCTTGTTTTTCATTACTGTAAAGGGCAAGTTCATCTCGAATGAATTACAAATGAACTTTGTGTATTCGGTAAATATACCTGCTAATTATTCGTTTTAATTATTTTTAATTTTATGCTAATCTACTCAACCACTCAACATCAAATTTCTTGAAATACCTACTGTATAATATTGCCAATAATATTTTATGCATAACAAATTATTCTTCTTTGTATAAAATAGTTTTTTTCGTAATTTTCATAATCTACCTAAACATGAAGAGGGCTTTGGTATAAATAACAGTAGTGTAACTGATAATATGCATTAAAATCTGGGGAATAACCGTAAAATTTTTTTGATGGACTTTGCGTCCATTAAATCAAATTAACCCCAAAAAATGGAAAAAACCCTATTTTTACCATTTTTTTTTGTGATTGTTCACGCGATTTTGAACTTTAATGCCGTGGGAAATTACTGTCACGTCACAGTTGGGTTGCAAGCCTTAATGTTGATCTTTAAAACACAATTATTTATCATCTCAATAAAGTACTTGAACATATTTTTTTAAACATAATCTTAATAGTCGCGTGATTTATTGACATGGACTTTGTTAAAGATTCGTGAATAAGAATGTTATTAAGCAATACCAAATAATTTTGGCCTTTCAGCTCCATTAGCCAACATTTTAAAAAGGATGCCATTAGAGCCTGAGCTATTTAGTGGAACTTTCACCACTTCGCTTTATTCTAGCTATTATTATTAGACACTTACATTAAAGTCTGTACGAATAATAAATTCAGTGCTAAAAGCAAAGTTCACGCGAGAATTAAATTATTATAATGTAGAATCCCAAGATTGTTTATCTAAGTAATAAAAAATTAAACTTCCGGGAAATATTAATACGATTCTATTACATAATAGTGCTAGAATCCAAGTCCCGTATGTATTTAACACTGGCCTTTTGGCAAATTTTGCAAGTTCTATTAATATGTACGTAAATGTAAAGCATCGACACGTTCATGGGTGGTTAAAAATTTTCGTCGAAGTCTCACTTTTTGTGTCGCACGTTTGCAGAGCTCGATGAAATCAAATAGGCACGTTGTACTCGTAAATAATGAAAATAATATCAGTTTTTTGTTTGAATGTATGGAGTATTTTTGAATTCACTATACCAGCACTTTAAATCGGTCAAAAAATATTGGTTGACTATTACGTCCAGACGCAAAGTTTTATGAATGAATATTTGAAATTTAGAAGTGTACCTACTAATGAAATTATGATTGAAAATAATTTTCCCCGTAAAAGTGCTACATACTATATTCACACCTATTATATTATTGATAGAAAATGCAATTCGAATTCTTTCAGTAATCATACTTACTGTAGGTACATATGTATAGTAGTTACGTATGTAGAATTAGTATGGAAAGTAGGTAAGACCAAGACCCTCTCTGATATGTTCCTTCGAAGAACTTTGGAAGGGCGTGGTAGAGTGGCAGTATGAGTAGTTAGTTAATCAAAAATGCAAAATTTCGTGAATATAGTTTTCACGGGATTCACTAGTAATACATATTATTATACTTATATAATATTTTGAAATGTCTAGACTCCGGTTCTTTCGAGATTGTAGAAATTTTGAACACAAAAAATGAATAATCGAGATGTAAGATATTTGCGCTTATTATTTTGGCCTGACCCTTTCTGACCCTTTTATTCAAACATATTATTTTGTAATCGGAATAGATTTTCAGGTTCCTACATATCTCAGCAAAATAATGGCATGGCATTTTGTAACTCTACTCGCTCGCTACGCGACGTGTTTACGCCATACAAACAATGGTTGTGCGTCGTGTACACGTCGCATAGCGAGCGTGTATGAGTTACAAAATGCCAATGCTGAGAGAATGTTTTATGTGAGATTAATTTACTTATTTTTTACATTAAGGGTAAACCCACCTCCACCCCTGGATGTTTCAGGAGCTTTAGCTCCTTTATCATCCAGTCTTTTAAGCAAAACATTTTTTTCAGAGGAGGGCTCAAGGTTCGCCGGAAGGGCTCCCCTCAACAAATCCCTCCCGAAACTACTCTGAACACCCTTAATGTTGTAATTTACTTATAGCATAACTTACCTGTACAGTGTACGCCAATCTTCTTCTTCTCTATGTGTCCTGTCGGTTCCCCCCGACGTTGACGACCACTTGGGAGAACGCCTCTCTGTCCTGGGCAGTGCGAAAAAGCTCCTCCACAGTTCTGATCCCGGTTCACTGCCGAATGTGTACGCCAATAATAAATTTTAAGGCCTTGTGGCCGTTAAAGCAATAAATAAATAAACCAATATCCCTTACATATGCACCATAATTACTTACTCGCTACAAAGTGAGGAGTTTTTTCTCTCTGAATCTTTTTGGATTTTACATTGGTCGCAACTACTTAAAAATAACGTTTTGTAATTAAAGCCATTTTTCTCTTTAAGCGTTCGAAGCGTTTGGTTTTTTAGTAATCTATGTCCAAGCCAGGATTCTACTTCATCGTTACTTAAAATATGTAATCTAAGAGTTCTGGCGTACCTGGGATACAATCTACGCATTTAAGGATACAATCTCTAAGTTAGGATTTTGCGATTCACGATGATAAATGAATTCCTCAGCGAAGGCGAGTGTCCTTAAGTTAAAGCCGGCGCCGGGTTGGCGATACCTCCATCCGAAAAAGATCAGAGGTGTTTTTAAAAAAATATTTTACGGTTATTCCCTAGATAAAGGTTCAATGCATATTGCATATACCCTATTTTGTCCAAAGCATATTTAGTAACGGTTGTCGAGATACAAGGTCTTCCGTTTTTAGAAATTTTTGAAATGTCAAAAAACAAAAACCACCAAAGGTGTATTAATAATTCCATCACGATGTTAAAGATAATTTTATTTCGAGGATTTACGTAACCAGTGTGCCCTCAAAACAACATCGTAATCCCTGCTCGCGAGGGTTAATGTTCACTTATGTGGAGAAAAAACAGACCCTTTATCTCTGTGATATTAGTAGGTGTCTAGGTAGATACTTGGCTAACCCCTCATCACTTTATCCTAAG
Source organism: Ceraclea dissimilis (assembly GCA_963576895.1). Classification (NCBI taxonomy): domain Eukaryota; kingdom Metazoa; phylum Arthropoda; class Insecta; order Trichoptera; family Leptoceridae; genus Ceraclea; species Ceraclea dissimilis. Next base: position 8,515,710 of record OY756360.1, read on the forward strand.
TCTTTATCTTGAAAAGTCTTTCTCATTTTTAACACCCTATCTACACTTATTCTTTCCCTCGCTTTTTGATGTTTATGAATACACTTATAAATTAATAAATATTTATTGGTCAGAAAATATATATAATAAAAAAAACAATGGACGCGTCGCTGCTTTACATTTACATACATATTCATAGAACTTGTGAAACTTATAATCATAATCATAATAATAATACTTTATTTCATAAACTTACATAATTAATACAATCATAATTTTGCCACCTAACTAGGCAAAGCCCGTACTAAGGTGGTACATTTCCATATTATGTATTTCACTTATATATTTCATTTACTTGCCGAAGGGCCAGCGTTACATACATACGGGACATGGATTCTACCAGTATTATGTAATGGAATAACATATACGCCAAACTTCTGGAAGCTCATGAACATTTTAGAACAGCTTAGTTTAGAAAATATTTATAAATAAAAACGACGTATTTGTTAATATTTTTGAAATAACTTTAAATTGTTGAGCGGCTGTGTCTTGGTTAGTATTTAACTGATAATTATTAAGTACTAGCTAAGTTACCCATGCTTCGCAACAGGATCTTAGATCGACAGTATGACCAGAACCACATTCATTTGTCCATTCATTCTGACAACTTTCTAGAAGGTTCTGCAATGTTCTCTTAATCTCTACAATTTTCTAGAAGCTTCTGCAAAGTTTGCCTTGTTTCCACAGACTTCTAGAAGATTCTACGCAATTCTCTGAGCAATTGGATTCCTTGGTTCTGATATGGTCTCACACTTTCACATGCCCGATTCAAAATTTGACAAAATATCTGTGTTATGCTTGTGAAGATCTTTCATGAAACAGCAGACACGGTGGTAAGCGGTGACCGGATCCTAGTCTGGCGGCAGCATTATATATATATATATATATATATTACCTACCTAATAAATCTTACACATACTATAAAATAGAGCGCCTTTTTCTTTGTCCTTTATAGACTCCTTAACCGTTCATCTGATTGTGATGAAACTTCAACAAATTGTTGCGTTTGCCGAGGATAATACTAAGAATAATGTAGGTACCTACTAAATCAACAAATCCAAAAGTAGCAGTTTTTTATGAAACTAGAAATTGTATTTCAATTATAAATGTACTAGTGGGTACCTACCCGTGAATTCACGGAGGTTGGTTTAATATGTTTTTGTGTAACCACTATTACAACTCCACCCTTCAAAATTCTTCGAGAGAACACAGGAAAATCACAAGGCTCCGTCTTTTCCCCGTCTTTCCAATATCGTCAAGAAAGTCGTAGAACCAGATTCACATCGTCGACTTTCTTAGTTGGTACCCACCCGTGAAAGCTACAAGACTCCTCTTTACCTGTGTCATTCCCATACTCATACTGCCACTCTACCACGGTCTTTAAAGTTAATCGAAGGAACACATCAGGGAAATCACAAGGCTCAGTCTTTTCCCATGCCCCTGCTATTGCTGTTGATAATGCTGCCCTGACAATGTTCTGATATCATTGTAATAGGAACAATGTATCGTACCTATAGAGCAAGGGGGTTCCTGTGCATGGGAAACCCTGTGTGTCTTGCATTATTGGAACATGCCGAATATAGGACCATGCGAAACTTTTCGTAGCCAACATCTTCTTACAGTTGGCGAACTGGAATATAGTAGGTATATGGATTACTTTGAATCCCCTAATTCGTTGTCGTGAATCGTTATGTCCCTTCACATTCACTATATAGGATGTATTTGATACATCTCCACTCCATGTGCTGTGCACTTCGCACAGTATTGGAGATCGGTCTGATAGTCTTCTGGTTTGGGCACGTTAAAAAAATAAACACTAAAAATAATCGAAGGTAACATTACCGTCTTTTCGGTAAGAGGTGTGGAGAATTGGTCGCTATTTGGTGTGAAAAAATATAGGGTCTTACCTACTTTCCATACTAATTTTACATACGTACCTATTATACCTACAGTAATTATGATTTGAATGACTCTATCAATAATTAATATAATAGGTAGGTAGGTATGTATGTAGTACTTGATTGTTTCAAAATCATACGAACCAACTGATAGTACCTATTCAAAACTGTTTTCATTCCATTTGGCTATACGTACCTACTATATATAGTATGTAGGTATGATTCGAAAAACTCGATCGATGCATTCTGTATCAAGTAGGTATGTACCTACCTATAAGTTACTGTATTCACCAAGTACCAATAATTCGAAATTTCAAAAAGTTTGAAATCACATTACTTAAACTTATTGTTCAACCAACACTTTTCGTCCGATGTAACGCGCTAGTGTAGAGAACATTTTGAAAATTTCATAGATTCGATCCATTAGTTTGCGTAATAATCACGGTACTATTTATTTTCGTCGCGCGCTGCGCACAGACAGACAGACATAGGACAATTATTTAAATGTATTCTTAGGTACCCATTAAGTACTGAACGGTAAAAGGAGAAATGATAAAGTAAATGTCGTTTTTTTCCCTTTTAGGAAAATGGTTCAAAAGAGGTATTTTTATTAAAAAAGGAGTGTTGTTGTTGGGTTGCGTATTGATCGGGCTACTGGTTACATTTGACAATAATTAGAATACTGGTATTATTTTATTACTTTCTCTCGTGTTTGAAGTATCTCATACTAATTGCCAGTTATACATATTACGTGGACGGGTACTCAGAATATTTGGTAAATAAAATTTCAGTCACATTTAGGTAGTATTAGGGTAAACTTTTATAATGGCCGTTGGTAGATTAATTTAGGTAATGGGATAACATAGGCTCGTAACGAATGATCGATGATTCTTACACAGACATGAGAAATAAAACATGCCCATGGCAATAAAAGAAACAAAAACGAAATAAAATTAAAAATGAAAAAACAAAGTAAAATGGAAAAGGATCGAACGACGGAGAGATGGGAAAGAAACATATTTAGGTATAGGTTAGGTTCGTTACAAGAAAGGGTTGGTTTACAGGGGCTGATGTTATTATTTGAAATCTCTTCTTCTCTTCTTCTTGTTCAGCCATCCCTCCACTGCTGGATATAGGCCTCTTCTAACACTTTCCACGTTTTTCTACTTTGGGCTTTGCTCACCCAGTTCCTTCCTGCGACTAGGACTATATCGTCTACCCATCTCTTTTGGGGTCGTCCCACAGGTCTTCTGTTCTCCCATGGTCGCCATCTTAGGATTCTGGGTGCCCAGCCCTATTTGAAATAGCTACTGGAAATACGTGTTATGAGAAAGCTCAGTAGACATCATGTTGATATAAAGATCACATTAAATTGAATACCTAGGAACTATCTAAGCTCAGGTGTACAGTGTACGTGTTCAAAATCAGGTATCTAGTGAAGTCAGTATATTATTATGGTTCACATTCAGACTTTGGTCGAACACCATTCGCTAGTGTTATTCCCCAAACTTTGTGTCATAAACCATGTAGGCTTGATATTATCCATTATAAGAAAGTTTACGCAACATGTGCGCTGTGTGAGACTGATAGCTACACAATTATAGAACCTGCTACGTGTCTGAAAAAGTTTTGGATTCGTGCAATGAAATTTGGATACGCTTTAATATTTTGTTGAATTTTATTATAAACCCATGAGGGCTTGCGTTCTTTTATAAGACAAACACGATTGAATTTAACGTAAAATTTTCTAAAAAATATATTTATATATTAAACATTTACTAATGCTTTTGAAAGTGTAAAAAAAAATAAAAAAACATTCCTGTTACATTTTAAAAGTAAACCTTGTTAATAACTTTGAAATTCTGTAAATAAGAAACCCCTACCAAAGCGAATTTTGCCCGATCCCACCAACTACCACCTAGGAAGCAGACCCCTAAGGAATTTCCATACAAAACCACAGATAATTTGAGTGATTATTATAACTGTCATAACCTTTAAGATATAAATCCATACAAAATACAGCATGCAGCTAATTAAGTGAGGGAGATTCTGGGCCGAGATATTTGGCCACCTAACTAAGTAGAGCTGCATGCTGTATTTTGTATGGATTTATATCTTAAAGGTTATGACAGTTATAATAATCACTCAAATTATCTGTGGTTTTGTATGGAAATTTCTTAGGGGTCTCCTTCTTAGGTAAAAGTTCGTGAAAACGAGGGTTTGTCTTTTATTTTAATGGTTGGGTGGATGTTTACAAAGTAGGTACGATATTTAAGACAGCCCTCCCCATGTACTAATGGCTTCTTAGAGATCCTGTCTGACTTCTGGGAGAATACCTACATATCTATAATTTGTTTTATATTTCAGAAGCATCATCTTATATATTTAATTATTTTGGAGAAAATGGGTTGTTCATCTCTTCCGTGGAGATAATGACAGACAACAATATTGATTGTGTTTTGTTTGTTTTATTTTATTCGATCTGGATGTATGTATGTGGGTATGTGGTTATTCCACATGGTTTGTTCCACCATAACTCTGGAATAACTGGAGCAATTTCGGCCAAACTTGGTACTTATATAAATACGTCGCTATCTGGAAACGAATACTGTGCGGCAGAATATTCTAGAAATCCAGAATCTTCTGAGAATTTTTGCTGATGAGGGGATCCAAGGGGTGTGTGAGGATCCGGTCATCGCATTCCACCGTGTTTGGTATCTCATGAAAGTTTTTCACGAGTAGAATACAGATCTTTTGTCAAATTTTGAATCGGTCAAGTCATAGCGGGAGACTTTATCAATCCAAGCGCTTAGAGAATTACGTAGAATCTTCTGGAAGGCTGTGGAAACAAGGCAAACTTTCTAAAATCTTCTAGAAAATTGTAGAGATTAATCTAACGATGTAGAACCTTCTAGAGAGTTGTGGGAGTTAATAGAACATTTCAGAGCCTTCTACAAAGTTGTCAGAACGAATGAACAGATGAATGTGGTTTGGGTCATACTGTCGATCTACTTCACAAATTTGTCGTTGCAAACCACGTAGGTACGAGTAACTTAGCCAGTTTATTATTAATCTTATAACTTCGAATGTACCTTTTTCACCGCGAAACCACGATTTCGTGGTCCTATTCTCTAACTTTTCGAACTAAAATAAGTGTATAAAATTTATTTTACTATAAAATAATTGGAATAAAACACCTATTTTGGTTAGTATGCACTTAATTAGTTACAGATTGGCTGCGATGCAATCGCTGTAGTTATTGTAGAAACGGTTTCGTCTTCTTTATTGACATTGACGCTTTTGTGATATGTTTTTATCTAGCCATGTTTTTAAAAATTACTTAGGTTCTTTCTTTTTTTTATTATGACATATACGGCCATACGGCCTTTGAAAATATACACAATATAAATATAACAAAAATTTCTCATTAGCGAATATAGTACCTACTAAATAAAAAATCATACAAATACATAGATACATAATAAGGTCGATCATAACACTATCGAATTACAAAATAAAAATAACCATTAGGAAGAATAATAATCATTAAAAATATTAATATGTATAAAATTATATTATAAAAACAGAGCATGATTGTATAATATTCAAATGAAATTTTAAAAAAGGCAAAAAAAGAAATATAAATATAAAAATGTTTCTTCTTTCTTTTGTAATCCATCGTTTTAATACGTAGTGTTTTATTGTTTGTGCCTTCTGTAAATGGCTCACGCCGTGTATGAGATAAATAAATAAATAATTATTGTATGTATGAAGTGATGCAGTTATTAATAATGTAACAAAAGCTCGGTGCTGAAAAATAATCAAATGGAAGATTTGTGATACTTAGGATAGGAAATTCTGATATACCACGTATAACTATGAATATTTTCTCTGGCCAATAAAGATTTATTCATTTATTATTTATTTATTTATAAGCACCTAGTACCTACCTACATAAATAATAATATCAGTTGGACTTACTATCTTTTCTGTTATGAAGTAATGAAATCTTGTGCGAATAAAACAAGTCATAAAGATTTTGTGGTAATGAACATTCGTCAGTAGGAGAGGAAGATACCTAAATCATTTAGGTATTACTGGCTTTTTATGTCTGCATCTCGCAGATGGCATATGTTACACCGCTCCTCAACGGATAGCGGTAGTATCTGAAATTGGGTGCATATGAAATAGGTTGTTGAGTATTATATACTCAGCGGCCAAAAATTTCATTTTGGTAGCAGGATGTGGTGGAATGGGTGAACGTTGCCCTGGGCATAAAGTGATCACTTAAGCCAGCCAAAGCCGACTCGTAAGCGTCGGAACATCCATCCTGCTCCCCTCCCCAAGGGAGTTCGCATAAGTTTTTATGTGAATGTTGATATCTGCCGCCTTTCGTTGAGAAAATTCTCATTCGTCAGTAGGGTCCAAAAATTAGTAACAGTGGCGGTGTGTAATTAGAAGTTTCTGGTAAAATTGTAGATATACGAGTAGTTCCATCATAATATTGAGCTATATTAAAAATGTTATTTGTCTTCTTATTGTGATGACATTGCCCGTCAAATATTCACAAAAGTTTTTCTGATTAATACTCGTAAATTAAAAAGAGAGTGTACTATCTTATATTCTATAAATTATTATCTTCATCATTTGTTTTATATTCAAGTAAATTTTAGTAGGTACCTACCTAATTGAGAATTTTCTCAACGAAAGGCGGCAGATATCAACATTCACATAATAACTTATGCGAACTCCCTTGGGGACATATGCCATCTGCCAACATATGCCAACATATGCCATCTGCGAGATGCAGACACGAAAAGCCAGTAATACCTAAATGATTTAGGTATCTTCTTCACCTACCTAATTATTTTTGTGATTTTTTTTGTTTCCCTTAATACCATCAGCCGACCAATCTTGCTGCGTGGAGAAAGCAAATTAGAAAGTTACATATAAACCTAATTAAAAGAAAATTTGTTTTCTAAAAACAAATATTATCTTCTTCGAAATAAATATTAGCGGAATTAAAAAGAAACACACTTGTCTACTCGTAAAGCTTTATATAGATATATTTTTTTCTATGTAGAATATAATGTACATTAAGGTGGTACGTAAAGAGAGTGACGTCTCGATATCGTGACGTCATCAGTTGTTGAACCATTATTTTTTTTATATGGACTTCAACGGGACGGAGCAACATGCTTCACACGTCCTTTCATCTCGGCTAATGCGAGGCATGCGAGGTTTCTGAAGTTATTTTCATTCGAATCGAGTTGCGTGAATTTTATTAGAAATATTCATTTCGCTTATTATCTGCAGATAATTTTTAAATTAAATCGATTCTTATAAGTTGTTTCTTTATGTTAATAATAGCAAAAAACAATAATAGCCCATTTAAGAGACAATTTTTACAGTCAAATTTGGTCATTTTTAAGGTAATTTAGTACCATAGGAAAATAATATTTTTATTAAGAAAAATGAAAATAATTGAAAATCCAAACAATGCGTGACCTAGATAAGAAGTGCATCTATGCTCTAAAAAAATAAAAAGTTAAATAATTTTGTTTGCCGGGGTTTGCTGAAAAAACTGCGTGACATTACATAAATTATATTATTATATACGGCTTAAATAAAAAAAAAACGAGTTAAAAATAAATCAATTTGTATAACAACAGACAACATATAATTAGAAAATTATAATAAACATGTATACTGTAAAACATGGAATATTTAGCATCCAAAAAACATAAAAAAATCGATTTTTCTAACCTGTGGGGAATATATTTTTTTAAAAAAAATCTAATTATCTAAAAAATCCAAATAGAGCGTTCCCTGGATAAGAAGTATATCTATGATTTTAAAAAAGAAAAATAAAAAAAAATGTAATCCGCGTCACAAAATCCGCCTGAGGAAAGCTATTTTCCGCGATTGACTACTTATTGCCATCACAATTAATTCGTTTACTCAAGAAGTATGACTTTAAATTAAATGTTTTATAAATTAGAATAATTGATTTAGTAAAATATGTAAAAATATTTGTTTTATTTTTACTTAGTTGCGACACTGTAGACACTTCCGTTTTCATTTTACGAATGAAACAACCCATCCATTTTACGAATTTAGGAAATTTTATATGACGCTCGCTCTTAAAAGAAAATAATGATCGATTTTTGAATGTTCAGCTACCCCTAATGTATACGAAGATTGTATATAGTAATATTTCTCATACTTACAGATACATTGAATCACAATACCTACTCGTACCTACATGTAGGTAGGTACCTACTGACTGGCAAATGAAATATAAATTCTATAAGAAAAAACATTATCGTAGCTTTTGTTGAAAGGAGAAACAATAAACTTGTGATGCGAAAGAATATACGAGATCTAAAAAATAATACATAATGAATAATATTGTAAGCTCAAAAAATACACCAGCTATTCTGTGGATATCATGAATAAAAAATAAGTAATTTTACATCTCTTTTAGAAAAGTAGCAAGTTTATGATCGTATATAAACTAGAGCTATACCACCTCTCCGGATTTGACCCGGAGTCTACGGGTTTGGGTGGTGTTCTCCGGGCTCCGGGTTAGCATCGTATATTTCCGGGTCTTACTCTTTATAACTTTTCTTAGGGACTACCCCCGTCAACCAAAATTTTTTGGAAGCATAAAAAAAATCATCGACGGGGGGGAGGCGAAAATGTCAGGACCTACGATTTTTTCCGAAATCTCCGGGCCAACCCTTTTTTGAAACGTGGTAGCCCTAATATAAACACGCATCTACGTCAGTGAATATTGCGTCTTACATAAAACAGAATTATTATCAAACTTATTCAATTCAATAAGAGTAATAAAATGTATGGCATATTCGTATTCTCCATGTTATTGCCACTATAATATGAAACCGTACATGATGAGATGTTATTGTAGTAGGCTTGGAGTTTCAGCGAGGATTTCAGGAGACAGATTTAGAAATAGATATATTCGAGTAGGTGAGTATACCTATCTACATGATATGAAATATTCCCTATAGCACTATTGCTACTTCTACGTTCTGAAAAATCGTTGAACTTAAACTTTATTTGTTGGAATTGAGAATGTCGAAGCTTTCGTATAGAGATAAACTGGAGTTGATCACTTTGCAAGAGTTCCCATACAATCAGCTCCCCTCCTTCCCAATTCTCATATTCAAACGTTTGATAAAAGAAACTTGGTTTGACAAGTTATTTCCATACGATTTGTATTCTAAAAAGCGCTGACAACTATTAATAATGCCCCCTTCGACAAGCAATACGAAACACAAAGTATTTTGTTTTACTTCGGGAGAAACTCTTCTAATTATTTATTTATTTATTAATTTATTACAATTTAAACGGTCATGGGCCTTTACAATAAAAGAAAACAAGCACAAAATATAATGTTAAGAAAATTCGAATCATCAAACACATATTAAATCAACATCATAATAACAAAAATCATTCAGTAAGTAAAGTTGAAATATAAAGTGAAAATCCGTAACAATGTGGTGATTATATAATTGATGCTATAGTAGTGACTTGTGAGGTACTCGTAGGTACCCTGGAATATGCCTTGGCCGGTGGCCCTATGGTGTGTACTAAAGATTGGTGTGATATGGTGTGTACTAAAGTTTTTGAAAGTATTAAAAAATATACATATTGTGTGATTATTTCTTTTAAATCGTCCTCAAACATTTATTAAAATTTTATACAGGGTGTCCCGTAAGTCAACGATATCCCGTGGAGGGGTGATAGACCAACTCATAACGGACCAGAAAAACGAAATATGACCTTAGTAAAAAATCGCTCGTTCTCGAGATATCGGCACTTTTTTTGTTTTTCGTGAAATTCGACACCTTCGCTCAGTTTTTCGATCGCCATGGTCACAAAATTCAATATTCTAAGATTCTAATTTTCGATTCGTAATCCTGAATAATCCAGCTATTTGATTATAATCCAAAACAAAACGTACCATGTCACAATTTTGAAAAAAAGGACATCGTTTCCGGCTCTCGAGTTTTTTGCTTTTTATTGGCAAAGGACAATGGGCAAAAGTGTATGGAACCTGGTCCAAGAGCCTCCACAAACAAGACATACAGGAAACGAAAGAACATACTTGTCTTACCATTCTGGCAAAATACTATCAAATTCTGTACCGGGATATTCTTGCTACGGTGTTTTTTGTCCCAGGTATTAATATGAGTTTACCAAAAAATTGGTTTATATATTTTCGAAGTAATAGGAACTTGGCCCAAGAGCCTCCACAGATGTTGCTAGCGGAAAATGAAAGCACGTACTTGTGTTACCATCCTGGCGAAATACCATCAAATTCTATCCCGGGACATTCTCGCTATGAATTTTTTTGTCTCGGGTATATTATGATATGATTTAAAAATTAACATGATTCACAGATTTTCGAAGTATTTGGAACCTGGTCCAAGAGCCTCCACAAACAAGACATACAGGAAACGAAAGAACATACTCGTCTTACCATTCTGGAAATTCTGGCAGTCTGTGAGGGCACTTGGACGAAGTTCCTAACATTTACTAAAGTATACACCAAGTTTTTAGTAATATCAAAGGAGAATGCTCATTTAGTTTTAAATAAAAACCCAGGACCGGCGCAAACAAAATGTATCTCAAACGATGAGTAATTAAACACTGCATAGGGGGTATCATCGAAATCAATGGCCTAATGTGTGAAATACCTATTCGAAGTTTACAGGGGTCACATGAATTTGTTAGTAAAAGGAGCATTAAACAGTTACAATTGTGGTTTAAAAGCATATAATATGATGATTATAAGGCAACCCGTCTTCTTCATCAGCCTTGGTCCCTCCACTACCGGATGAAACCAAGAAATAATATTTTTTTAAATATCGTTACAACATAGTTTTTTTTTTAATTCCTGAATTTACACAATCACTGTGTCTCCTGAATTTCGAATAGGTATTTTACACATTTAGCCATTAATTTCGATGATGCCCCCTATGCAGTATTTAATTACTCATTTTTACCTATCATTTGAGTAACATTTCGTTTGCGCCAGGCCTGGGGGTTTTTTGAGCATTCTCCTTTGTACCTGGGACAAAAACGATCATAGCAAGAGTATCCCGGGACAGAATTTGATAGTATTCGGCCAAAATGGTAAGACATGTATGTACTTTCATTTCTCGCAAGTCTCGTTTGTGGAGGCTCTTGGACCACTTTCGCCCATTCTCCTTTCGACTCCGTTACACTGTAAAAAAATTGTATCACATTAAGCTGACAAATTATATTAAAAACTACCTCATCTAGTGCAGTTTTTAAAAAGGTACAAAACTGGACATAGATCCCTTTCCAAAAAAAGATATTACTGTTTTACTTCAAAAAGAGCTCATAATAAAAAAAATCTAACGCAGGGTAATAGGTTTCATAGGTCCAATATTTATAGAAGTGATAGAGGATGAAAATATATGAAAAAAAGTATATTAAATGTATGTCCAAAAATCAACCGTTTTGGAGTTATGGCCTTTTGAAAATTGAGGGGTATGAAAATTTCGCATTTGGGTTTTTTGACAATAACTTACGAACTACTAATTCGATTTTGACAAAACAAACTAAAAATGATAGTCAATAATGTAGGCTTTCGATAGAGATCCTTATTTTTGGCCTTTTCCTTAAAATCCAGTGAAAATTCTGTTAAGAAACATGTATTTTTGAAAATAATAATATTTTTTTTACAGAATTTTCACTAGATTATAAAAAAAGGCCACAAATTAGGATCTATCACCCCTCTACGGGATATCGTTGACTTACGGGACACCCTGTATTGTGACTAATTTTGAGATTTAACATTTTTTTATAGCGTTATGGTATCAGATAGGTCCATAATTGTTTTTGTATCTGCAAGGCACACTATTCAATTACTCGTATTTTAGAAAAAAAAATCAAGGATGTATATTAATAATTAGTGTCTCTGTGATCAATAACGTCTTACAAGTCGGGGTTTGGCAAAAGAATACGAAAAAAATTCATAACTCGAAAACTTCGAAAAATTGCTGAACATACATGGGGGTTAAAGCGATAGGTATTGAGGTCCTCTATCATCCTGCTTCGGTTGATCCTCCGGTTGTGTTACACCGTGTTTAGCGATTACTACATAATTTGTATATTCATATTTAATAATATTTTAATCACAGACTAAGAAGTCGTAGATATAAATTGAACCTAATTTAGTTCCGGAAAGAAGCCCTTTATTTTATTCCATATATCTCAACGTTGAAAAGACTATTCAGGAAATAATACTTAAGCGTTTCTTTTTATTCACACGGAAGTGAATTGAAGGGGAATAAAAACTAATTGTAGGATAAAATCAAGAGATCATTGTTATCAACCATTCCATTATCAACCATACAAATGTATTGAATACCGCATAATCTTATGAAAAAAATGTAAAAGATAAATTCAATCAGCGGAAAGTTGTTATATTATATTAATAATATTGTATTTCTTAGGAATATGCCTGACAGATGACATCTTATTAAAACTTATTCGTCTTGTGTGTCAAAACAATAAATAAAGAGAAAACTTAGTAATTGAATTATAGCAAGCTCTCCCTTTACCATTCTTATTCTGACTTAATTAAATAAATGCCACAGAAATGTTTTAATAAAATCGTGTAAAAAGGATTTAACTTTGCAAAGTCAAATCTGAATGTTGCATATTTTGCTTTTTTTAATGAGATTCTTTGGAATTATTAATAACAAATTATTCGTACGAAACTTGGGTTTAGCTGATAAAATAATTAATTTAACTTAGAATGATAAAATAATAGGTCTAATCTGACATAATACAATAAAAAATATAAATCCCGGCTTCCCTTCCATAAAAATCGTCTCTGCTGTTTACGCAGCTAATACAATATTTTCCACACAAATAAAAATATCGTTTTTACAAAGCAGTGCTTGTTAGCATTTCTGTATAGCCTTTGATGTGAAAGTCAGGCGTTTTGCTCTCAACTGTACACAGGTTTCTAGATCAGTGCACCTTTTTAACCTTTTTTCACCTACGAAACACCAAAATCCTTCCTGAAAATCTGCGGCACAAACAAAAGCTAAAATATATAGATATTAAATAGAGGTGAACGTAGAAATAACCCATGAGATGCCTGATGATGATCATAACGTGGATTTCAAACCATATATCTTCTAGTCTTTCATTTTTATTTTTAAAAATGAATTTCTACCATGCACCGCCGAAAACCTTAATATCAACCTTGGGAAGTTTGCAGAATTATGGGCTTGGCACCAAGAATGACGTCACAGTCTTTTCCCACGGCATTAAGGCTCAAAATTTTGCGTCTATCAAAAAACTTTTACGAGGATTCCCTAGATTTTAATGCATATTATCAGTACAAAAAAAAATAATTTACCCCGGACTTTCGGAAAACGAGTTTCCGTGTTTCGGAAAAAAGATCAGAGGTGTTATATTTTTTTTTTGAGAAATCTATAAAGATATAAAAAATCTTTTACGGTTATTCCCTAGATAAAGGTTCAATACATCTACCCTATTTTGTTCCAAAGCATATTTGGTACCGGTTGACGAGATAGAAGGTCTCCCATTTTTTGAAATTTTTGAAATGTCTGAATGGCGAGGCGTAGCTCCTATGTTTGTTAGGACAGTTACAAGTCAGTATATTAGGACTTTAGGATTCGCACTATATCAAATCACAGATTTTTTCATCTCAAGCATGGCAGAAGATCCGCATGAAAAATATAATCTCAAACAATTCATAACATAACACTCTTGTTATCATGTAGGTACTCGTACGTCGTATTGTGAATATTCCGCACCAAGGCAGTTTCTGAAAAGTTTCAGAATAAAATTCATATTATTATTTCTTTATTTATAACTAGATGAATTACCCGTGCTTCGTAACGGAAAATTTAACAAACCATCCCGGCATTCTTTACAGGCTTGAGGTGGATAAAATATGATTTAAGATCTGAATTTCTTTTCCAACGCCCTTTCATACGAAACCACACTCGACCCCACACAACCCTTGGATCCCCTGATCATCGTGAAATCTGCTAGAAAAAGCTTTATCTCCAAAAACCGGCGACGTTAAAACACAGCCTACATTATCGTTAATGTTATTCTAAATTTTCGCAGCAATCCATCGTAAAATGCGCGGGAGTATTTTTTTTTTAAATGAATCTGGATTTATCGAAATACACCTTGTGCACTTCACAGTGCGAACAAGCGATACGCAACTATGTTTGGATTCTTATTCCTGAGACCCCAAACAATGAAAATAAGAACATGTGTAAATTGAAAGTGAAATTTTGGTATATGGTGTGTTGTATAGGTCGATACGATTGTGAATAATCCTGTTTTGCACGATTTTCCTGCCGCAACGCCACCTTGAAAAACCTTGAAAAATCGCACTGTTTTGTATTATCCAATATGAACTCGTTGTTTCGCATTTTTGATAAATAAATAAAAACTTTATTGCACATAAATTTACACACAAAGGGCGGATTTATCGCCTGTTGGCGATTTCTGCCAATCAACCCAACTTTGACATATAAAATGAAACATAAATCAAATCATTAAAACATAAATCATACTTTGATCAAAATAGTTATATGTAAAAATAATGTATTTAGGAAAAAACGAATAAAAAAGCCGTGTTAAATAATTGCGGACGTGATTTCAATGTTAACGGATACGAGTAGAGTAACACTATGTGCGTGTGTGGGATATGGGGATGATAAATGGTTTTGTTAATTTAACGCCTTTTTAATTTTAATAAAATCAAGCCACTTTTTATTTTTACTACGTACTGCGGGACATCCCACGTAATGATTGTCTGTCTGTTGATGTACAATTGTATGACACGTAGCGCTTATCTACATATTATATGTATGTTTGTCTCTACGAATATTATACGAGTATCTATCTATCTATCTATGTACTCAGAAGCGGACTGGCTCTGAAAATTCAGGTTGCGATGTAATAAAGTGGGGCCCTCCAGTATATCTACTTAACATAAATTAACACATGGTATGAATCATTGCTTTTTCATACATGCTGGACATGTACTATATTATATTATTATCCTATGCTGTACATCAGTGGTGAAATTAAAATTTTCTGACAAGGTATAGACCTAAGGTCGATGGTGAGTACACGTGCACAGTGTACACAGTACGTTGCACACTGCGGTATAATGGTACTTGCCTGTTAGGTATTTGCCTTGTAATTATAGTATTAGTACTGATATTATTCCGTATAATGTACGTTATATGGAATAATCAATCATCAGTTCCCATAATTTATGAATTCCTTTGTACATATTATGGCAAACTATTTGTATGACTATGTAGTGTTGTTATTATTATTCCAGCGGCGATCAGTAGGCAATATCGAATGAGTGCCGAGGGAATGCCGGTGGGAGGGGCGGGAGGCTAGCGGGGTCATGCGGCGCCTGAAGACCACCTTTCGGAGATCCAGAACTCCTACAGGGGCAGATATGAAGACTCAGAGCAGCCTCGAAGTTCCCAAACAGGTACCAGCGAATCCATTGGGACTTGCATGCTTGTATGAAACACTTTTGACTTTCTTCACTTCTAAGCATGAGTGCGCGTGCTAACGCAATCTTTCTTTCCAAATTTAAAATGGATGAACTGAAATGTGCCGATGATCCAGCGAGGCCCTTTGGTATTCCGCAGGTGCGCTCGGCGTCCTTCGATGAGATCCAGCTGGAGGCACAGCGTCAGGCATCGCCGCGCCCCCCTGGGGGCTTAGCCGCACCCTCTTCCCCCGCCCTGCTCAAGGTGCCGCAGCTGGATTCCCGCAGATCACGCTCCTTCGACTCAGCTGGGAGTGATGACTCCAACACATATTTGGAAGTGCCAAGACGCTTTCCCAGGCGCCGCTCGTCCGGCGGAAAAACACCTCCGCCATGTGTACATTGCCATTATTTAGATATATGGCGTCGGCAACAAGCCGAGGGCTACTCACAGCAGACTTCCCAAGATGGTGATAGTCGTGCTTCAAACACAGATACCACATCTTCTGATGACGAAGACAATGAAAATGAGGGGGTTTCACCTCCGCCACCATCCCCTTCACCAAATATCACTGTCACCTTCTCTCCTACGTGCAGAGATTTTCCATCTCCATTATTTGAAGGACGACCACCACTCTTTAGTCCTACCTCTCCAGGACTTCCTGTATTTCCTCCCTCCCCAACAATAGAGCTGCCTCCCGATGAGCCCTACGTACCAACTGCAAGAAGACGATCAATATCCAGGCAGGAGGCCTTCTTTGTAGAGCCGACTGGAAGCTCTTTAGAAAATGTGTCAGGATCTGAAACTACCGAAGCGGAGGTTGAGGTCGAAGTTCCTGGAGTACCTGGTTTATTAGTTCGAGATATATATTTAACAGTTCCCGATTTGAAAAGAGATCGCGCTGCATCCGTAGATTCATGCTTTAGTAAAGTGCCTTCGGGGGGGAAGACGGAGGAACTCCAGGCAACTGAGGGGGGGTTGCTGGCAGTGCCCACATCTGGACTGCGCTCCCGCTCTGTGGACATTGTTCTGCCTACCAGCGAACAGGCTCGCTATAAGGCGTTGGCTCTTGCTGCGCCGGCTCCTTCTCCCACCACAGTGGCACCGCCAACCTGCTTACAGGGACAAACGATCAGAGGGTATGAAGTCATTTATAACATATTTATTATACAAGTCTTGCATGAAATTTGCACGTTCCGTCCGTGTGACTTTAGTTCCATCCACATTTTAAGATATTATTGAGTAGGTTGAATTGCTTGTAACTTTACATTTTGGTATCTATGTACTTACTTTAAATAAGGCACACTAGTCAAACTTCTTTATTACATACAGTTATATGTCACCTGATCTATGATACACGCCCAGATAGATAAAACGATTATTATTTATGCAATTCAATTTACGGCACTTTTCCTATTTATAGTATTCAATATTCTGACATCAATATTCTCTTATATACAGCTTCCTCCTTCGATTTTTAATTTCTCTTGTAAGCCAAGTACTATTTGTTTGCGTGTTTCGCAATATTGTTTTTACTGTAATATCATTCACCCCTCCAATTTAGAGATATAAACCCATTTTACGTGTTACGTGCCTATTGAGAATTATTTCGTAAAAAAATACTGTAATAATTTGTACACAATACACAGAATTCTATTAAACCCTCTGAATACTTTAACAGATGAGCAAAGGCCTCGTTTGTTGTCTGACTTGGCCTTGAAAATACGCAGCATTTCTCTTGATTTCTCTTCACTTCTTCTAGATATTGAGTGTTTTAGAACTGGTGACTTTATAGATTAAAAGTCTGTTGTAACAAGTGAATAATTTTTTATTATTTTTTTTATTTTTCTTCAATATATATTTTTTTAAAACTATACACGTGTCGAGATTAGCTCATCTTAAATATATTTGTATTATAAAAGAACATCAATTAATTTTATTTTACTGTCAAATGTATTAATGAAATATTGGACATAAGAAAGCTATAAATATTGGACATAAGAAAGCATTTGATTTTTTTTTATAATGAGGTCCTTTTGAAGTAAAACAGGAATATCTTCTTTTGTAAAGGGAACTATATCCAGTTTTGTACCTTTGTAAAAATTGCACTAAATGAGGAAGTTTTTAATATAATTTCCCAGGTTAATGTCATACTAAATTTTTACAGTGTACAGGAGTCGAAATTTGCTAAAAAAAAAACAAAAAACTCGAGAGGCGGAAACGATGTTTTTTTTTCAAAATGGTGGCGTAAGAAGTTTTATTTTGAACTGTACTGAAACTTTCTAAAGGTTTCTCACCCGAAACACGCAGATAAAATGCACACGAAAAACGCCCTTATGTATATCGCCATAAGGGTCATTTTCCATAAACATTTTATCTGCGTGTTTTGGGTGAGAAAGCTTACAAAGTACCCCCCCTGTAATCAAATAGCCGACTTATTCAGGGTTACAAATAAAAAATAATAATTAAGAATATTAAATGTTGTGACCGTGGCGATCGAAAAACTGATCGAAGGTGTCGAATTTCACGAAAAACAAAAAAGTGCCGATATCTCGAGAATGAGCGATTTTTACTAGGTAATATTTCGATTTTCTGGTAGGTTATGAGCTGATCTATCATCCGTCTACGGGATGACGTTGATAAACGGGACACCCTGTATACATTTTCCAATAAAACAAATAACAACAAGACCTTCATCACTATGTCTCACAAAAAAATTCGTCTGCGGCGCTATTAATGCGTTTTTCGTGCTTTATCATTTTTTTTAATCTTTGTTGTCCCACCTCCTAGCTCCGAGGCTGGCGAAGAGCATAATAAGAACACATTCAGATCTATAAGTTATTCATGGTGAATGGTCGACGCAGGTTCACGGATTTCGTAATGTTTCATTCAATGTATCTTTTTGTGTTATCTTGGATGAACGAACAAACCTTTTCCGAGAGATTATCCCACCGGACGTTCCGATTCTCTCGGGAGGAATTTTTTGTGTAGAAAATAATCAGTAGGTACATATTGTTCGTACGCATATCCTCCTATACCTATTGAGAGTATGCATACCGACATATCAAAAAATTCTAAAAACGGGAGACCTTATATCTCGACAACCGTTACTTAATATGCTTTGGAACAAAATAGGGTAGATGCATTGAACATCCAGGGAATAACCGTAAAAGATTTTTTATATCTTGTATAGATTTCTCAAAAAAAATGTGAAAAACACCTCTGATATTTTTTCCGGAAGACGGAAACTCGTTTCCCAAAAGTCGCGGAGTAGTTTTTTTTTGTACTGATAATATGCATTAAAATCTAGGGAATAACCCTAAAAGTTTTTGGATGGACGCAAAATTAACCCCAAAAAATGGAAAAAACGCTATTTTTACCATTTTGTCATGCGATTTTGAACTTTAATGCCGTGGGAAATGACTGTGACGTCCAACCGACCAAGCCCTTAATATTTACGCGTGTATTCAGTATCCGCGAGATTTGTCCGCCTGTTCTTCATCCAATACTTGTTATTCCGTGCTTAGGTACCATGAACGACCCTTTTCAACGTTATATCTATAATAATCGTGCTCTAAGAAGTGGGCTTCGATACGCCATGCAGAAGGCTGTCCTGCTGTCATCTTGCAGGATTGTTAGAAGGTTTCTCTCTCTATGGCTCTTAAACTCTCCCTTGATAGTGCATCACACAGTACCACATCATGGGAGAGAGGGATATTCAATAGTATACGAGTATACCAAGGTAGATTTTAGTTCTGTATAATACGTTTATGTACTCGTATGTTTCAAATTTAATATTATTTTTATTTTAAATCTAGTTATATTGTTTTAGTATTTTGTTTATATGAATTTATTATTTAAAGCTTAGAATTTTTGGTACTTATTAAAAATTAAATAAAAATTGATTTGAAATAATTTAATGAGAGTGCTCGCAGTTACTCGATAAGCGTTCACTAGGGAGATCTTGTGGCTATTTAGTGATTTACAAGCATTAAAATAGTTCACAAGGACAACAGTTCATTAAATATTCAGAGTACATCAATGCATGCCTCACGTGGCTCATTCTATATGAATGTGTACAATTGTACATACTTTCAAAATACTCGTAAAAAAGTTAGTACTCTCAAGTGCCTAGTAGGTACTCAGTACCGGTACAGATCATAATACCTCACTCCGGTCCTGCCCTCTCCAGTTACAGTTGTGGTGACTCTCCTCATGTCACGTGTTTTAGAGAGGCCTCGTGACTCTAGGAGTCAGATAATAATAAGATGCTTTGATTATATGTATAAGGGTGACATGACATAAAGTCTAAAATTATTTCATTCATAACTTTATTAGTAGGTACACTTCTAAATTTCAATTTTCGCGGAAAATGATTTTCATTCATAATTTCGATATTTCAAATTTTCATTCATACAGAGTGAGACTTCGACGAAAATTTCTAGATACCCACGAAGGCGTCGCTGCTTTAAATTTACATAAATATTTGTAGAACTTGCAAAATTTTCCAATGGGCAAGTGTTACATACCTACATGACTTGGATAATACGAGTATTATGTAATGGAATAGGTTTATTATGATTGATATACTCGTACCTGTCTGTATGTCATTCAAATATCCTTTGTAATGATATTGTAGAGGTTAATTTGATTTTAATGAATGTAAGGGTTGTACGTAGGACGTTGATTATTATCGGAATGGATCTAACTAAGTATAAAATGATGTCGCATATTATGCAGGTATATTATTAATACTATAAGTCAGGTATAAGTATGTAGATATCTATACATACTTATACTATTCATGATGGGTATGGATCGATTGTTGGCCTTCCCTTGGTCTTGTTTGTATATCAACGTTTTCCAGAAGTAGTTACTAACTTATACTTGGTACCCTAGCTTTTGTATTTAGTATATAGGCAAATAGGTATATACTACTTGAAGCATAGTGCTCTGCTCACTCAATGGTCACTCAGTGGTAATTTATATCAATTTAATCAATTTCCTTCGATGCAATCGTAAGAGCGGAAGACTGTCTAATAAACAGGTAGTGAGATAGTACGATTCAAAATAACCTAAACGAGTTTGCCATATATTGTCTAGTAATTAATAATTAAAAGAAGCCTCAATACAGGCGCAAGCCTAGTGAGGCCATAGACTAATTAATGTGCTTACTTATAAAACTAAATGTGCATCTTCTCATATCTCTGCATGTATATATATTTATTTGAATAAATTTATTATATTATATAAATTGTTCTCAGTCAATACTGAGAGAATCGTCTTAAAACTTAAGACAGTGATAGATAAAAGTATGTACTAGAGGTTGGTTGTCCTAGAATTACAATATTAGGAAATTCTATATCTATCTATCTATCTTTATATACCCTCACGCCACGTCCCTTGAAGGGTAGGCAGAGAGGATAGAGCGCCAGACAGCCCTATCCTTACACACACTCCTAGCTTCCTTGAACTAAAAAATATTCCGAAAGTGCCCCTGAAATTTAAGGAAATGAAGGATTATCCGTTAAGGTTTTGAGATGTAAAAGGGTAATTTAGCCAAAATACTGGTAATTATATGTAATGTTAACAATTTGGCTGTCGTAGATTTTTTAATTTGGTCCCAGGCTCTTTTTGAAAAGGTAAAATTCACATTGTGGCTTACGTTAATCTTATTTCGCGCTAACATTCTCATACAAAGTATGAAAAAGTTGAAGCGAAAATATACGATAAAGAGGGAACTAGCGGTTTAAGGGCTCGGTACCAAGAATGACGTCACAGTCATTTCCCACGGCATTAAGGTTCAAAATCGCGTGAACAATCGCATGGTAAAATGGTAAAAATAGCGTTTTTTCCATTTTTTGGGGTTAATTTTGCGTCTATCAAAAAACTTTTACGGTTATTCCCTAGATTTTAATGCATATTATCAGTACAAAAAACAATTTTTACTCCGCGAATTTCGGGAAACGAGTTTCCGTCTTTCGGAAAAAAGAACAGAGGTGTTTTACAATTATTTTTTGAGAAATCTATACAAGATATAAAAAAATCTTTTACGGTTATTCCCTAGATAAATGCTCGATGCGTCTACCCGATTTTGTTCCAAAGCATATTTAGTAACGGTTGTCGAGATATAAGGTCTCCCATTTCTAGAAATTTTTGAAATGTCCGTATGCATACTCTTAATGTGAGTAGATCGAGTTTACAACAATAGAGACATTACTTTATTCTCACTATCTCAAATATCATGTAATTGACAATTTGACTTTTTAATTACTAATGACTTTACCCTACGGCCTACACCTACCGCACATAATGCCTTACTTCTTCAAATAGTAGGTAAGCCATATAAATCTGCTTTGCTAATCTAATATTTTGCCTAATACGTATATGTAGAACAGTAGGTAATTATTGCTAGTAGAGCGTATGAGAGATGTGGAAGGTTGTTGGACGATTGTGCTTAGTTGGGAAGTACAAGTATATTGTAATATTACCTCCATCAGCGCGGCGCGCGGCGCGGCGGAGGGATTCAGTATGTAAATTCATGTAAAGAGCTCTGAGCTAAGGATAATGTAATAAGTACATGGCAGTTATACCTGCGAGTGGGATCCATTATGTAATTTACCAACCTGTACGAGTACGGGGAGATTTACATATTATTATCAAATCATCTCAAGAAGTTCAACTCGTATTTTACCTTATTATTATTCCTCCCACCTTGTAGTATTAACTTCTTACAAAATTAATTTAGCGATGATAATATTTTAAACTAAAATAGACACATCTTCAAATACAATACGTAGTAATCTGAAGAAGGGTTCATTGTTTAGTGCTAGGGTGGCCAACCCGCGGCCCGCGGGCCGCATGCGGCCCGCCGAGGGTCTAAATGCGGCCCGCGAAGCCGTCTTACAATATAACCGTGTGCATTGCCTGTCATAGAAAGACAATCAGATTCGTCACTTCACCCATTTTCCCTTGAAAATTTCGCCTGCGGCGCTATTTTGGGTATTCTTTTTAATTAGAAAATTTTCACACATTTTGTTGCGAGCTTTCTCTACTCAGTTTTGCAAGAAAAAAATCGCCTGCGGCGCTACTTCACTTTCTTAGGTCATAACAATATTTTAATTTCTGCTGCCCCCCCCCCCCCCGAGACGACCCTATGTCTTAGTTTTTGTTTCAAAAAATTGGTTGTGCGGCCCGGTAAGCCATCTCATTGTTAGAATCTGGCCCGGCTGCTGAAAAAGGTTGGCCACCCTTGGTTTAGTGCATGGGCGTCGTAAGGTGTGGGGGGGGAGGGCAGATTGGATAGGTACATACTTTTTCATACTAAATGTTAAGACCTCCCGAAAAATCATATTAATACTACACGTTTTCCCATCATGTCAAATTAGTATGAAAAAACTCGTAATGAAAAAAAGCGCATGGTTTCTCAAAAAAAAGTTTTAATGCATCTTTTGTATGAAAATAAACCAAACCTACATTACAACATTACTACCTTCTGCATTTAGTTTTAGTCTGCGGCGCTATTCCAGTGTTTTTGTGCTGTATCATAGGGTCAAAATTCGGTTGCACCCCCTTAACTCCGAAGCTGTTGACGCCCATGGTTTAGTGGATGTATTAATCTTGATCTGTGCTATTTATAAGCGGGTGTGTCTAAAAAAAGAATATTTTACTCTGTAAGTTTCTTCGGATTATTCCAAATATAATATTTTATTGCTGTCGTATTCGTTGAAACCTTAAACGTGCGGCGCGTCGTGAATGATCATTTCGAAAGATATATAGTTGATGTGCGGAGGCTTTCACTCGCGATAGGAATATACGACACAGATGTCAAAATTATTGTTGAAATATGCGTATTTCATTTCAATAAATTAAGAGCTTCGGCGCTCTCATTAGACAGAAGAATAAGGGAACCTGCCTAGTAACATTAAAATACAATAAAAAATTTATT
Source organism: Ceraclea dissimilis (assembly GCA_963576895.1). NCBI lineage: Eukaryota > Metazoa > Arthropoda > Insecta > Trichoptera > Leptoceridae > Ceraclea > Ceraclea dissimilis. The sequence continues at coordinate 8,539,169 of OY756360.1, forward strand.
GCATGTACGGAGGGTAAACAAATTCATTGTTATACTCTATTATGTGTTATTTTTTATTTTTATTTTATTTTCTTAACGGAATCAAACAGTCACAACAACAAATAACATAAATTAACATATCACTTATAAACAGACCAACAAAGATTCCATATTTTACCTACAATATAACAAACACAAAAAATCAAAAAAGAAAAACAAAGAAGAAAACCTGCAGGTATGCATACTATGTAGCTTCCTAACTTCATGGTTCTCTTATAATATACATTATCGCAAGTCCATTAAAGTAGGTAAGTATGATCGTTAGATTATTTTATGTTGATTAAAGTAGTCATTGTGACAGTTTATATATTCATGCAGCAGAACTGTGGGATATACATATCTCTATTTGAATATTAAACTCACCAACATTCTAGTGCATACTGCATAGTAATAACATGCAGTTCATAAAGTTCTACCCAGTGTGCAGTGGTGACTATAAAATGTTAAGTATCTAATTATATGAGTGCATCATGGGACTACTAAATGAACTTTAAAGTAATTGTCATATATAAACTATTGTGCTCAGTTCTACATAGCTACTTGTGAGAATATTTATTTCATGATGCAAGTACGGTGCAAGAGACAGAAGAACCAATACATGGATACGACAGAAAACGGGAGTCACCGACGTAGTCCTTAAGGTCACCAAACAAAAGTGGAGTTGGGCTGGCCACATAGCACGAACAGCAGATGCTAGATGGACCAAAAAAGTTCCAGTCTTCCAAAAGATCCAGTCTTTTATGCACAAAAGTTTTATATGCACACACATCAAACTCACTTTCAACAATAAATATACTGAGTTCGGAAGTGTACAACAAACTAAATGGTCTGGACGTTGACAAGGGCGTCGGGCCTGATATGCTATCACCTTTAGTACTCAAGCGTTGTGCTCCACATATAACTAAACCTCTGCGAATTTTATTTAACAAAAGTATTAAAAAAGGATCTTTTCCAATCATATGGAAAAAGGCGAACGTTACCCGTATACACAAATCTGGCGATAAAGCCGATATTAACAACTACCGTCCAATTTCAATCCTATCACCCATTTCCAAAATATTTGAATCTATAGTAAAAGATCATCTGTCTCACTTTCTGGGACCACACTTGTTAACCGAGCAACATGGATTTATGAAAAATAAATCTACAGTTTCTAATCTTCTCATCTACACTGACTACCTGTTTACATCAATGGATAAAAGAATCCAAGTGGACGCTGTATATACTGATTTTAAGAAAGCCTTCGACAAGGTTGATCACTCATTGCTGGTGAGAAAACTGCAAACTTACGGAATACACGGTGACTTACTGAGATGGATCAACTCTTATTTAACCAATAGACTGATGACCGTCACATTGAACGGCTTCAACTCCAACTATGTTACACCCACATCAGGAGTACCGCAAGGTTCTTTGCTTTCTCCATTGTTGTTCGCGATTTTTATTAACGACATAGGTGATTGTTTCCGGCATTCTAAATTTTTACTGTTTGCAGACGACCTAAAGATTTATAGCCAAATACGCAGTGAGGCCGATGCCATTAACCTTGATGACGATCTCAGTAGAGTATACGATTATTGTGAACAGAATAAACTTGAGTTGAATCTTAAAAAATGTAATTCAATAACTTTTACTAAAAACAGGAAGATCATCAAACATACGTATAAAATAAACGGAACTGAACTTGAAAAACTGAACGTAATTAGAGATTTAGGTATAATTTATGACAGTAAGCTCCATTTCGACGTACATATTAATGACATGCTGACCCAGTGCAACAAATTATTAGGATTCATTCTTAGAGCAACCAAGGCCTTCAAAAACAAAGATTCTATCGTCCAACTCTATACGTCATTCATCCGATCAAAACTCGAATACTGCTCTACTATCTGGAACCCGCTATACGATAAATACTCCAAAGACATCGAACGACTTCAACGCAAATTTATAAGAATTTGCAGACGTAGGTTCCCCAACTCCGTTATACACAACTTGATCGAACTGTCGAAAAGGCGCGAACTCATCGACGCGTGTGTCTTGAGGAAAGTGTGCGTGGCCGAAATTGATGTACCTCCATTGTTGGCGGACATCGGCTTTCATGTCCCATCTCAAAGGCGAACATACAGACCGTTCCACTTAAACATCCCGTCAACTAATGCAGGTGTACGAAATCCGCTCCATAGAGCAATGCATAACTACAACGCCAAGTTCTGTGGAGTCGACATGTTTGTTGCTACCCCGCATCGTTTCAAAAAATTGATAAGCAATGCCTTACAGACACAACTGTCAACCGACTGATGTTAATCCTTATTACTTCATGAATCCTTCCATCCAAATCATTCCCTTATATTCCTACCTAATTCCCTATTCCCTCATGATCTCCATTAAGTGCGATACAGGTACTGTGTTGTTATTATTATATGTAGATTTTAATTTTTTTTAGTCTTAAGTTTTTATTGTAATAATTGTTTATGTGTGATCCGATTTGACAGACTTATAATGATCTAACTATATGACGACTAAATAATTTAATACTTATTACTTCTTTCTCTTAATTTACAGGCAAATAATTTATTGCTTGTGCGTTGTATTTGTATGCCATCCAACTTGACAGATTACTTTTTTTTATTAATGTTTTGACAGCGCAATTTTTTAGGTTAAGTGTATATCAATAGTATAAGTCTCTGCTATATGACCAATGAATTTAATATTGTTTGTATGTGCTGTCCTTGTTAGTTTTGTTTGTTAAATTAGTTATAATGTAGAAAAGTATAATATAAATTGACCTATAATGATTGACTATATGTGTGCACCTTAAATAGGGCGGTAATGATATTTCTTTGTACTGTGTTTACCATCTTGTATATATATATGTTGCTGTCTGTGTGTGTGCTATCTGAATAAATAAATAAATAAATATATTTTTTCCACGCGAAGGCTTATAAGTTCGCCGGAGGGGCTCCTCTCAACAAACTCCTCCCTGTACTACTCTGAACACCCTTAATTTCCCTTGGAGAAGACTCTAACTGCAAGGATCTAGACGCTACTACATTTTCAGTTTCAACACGGTGTAAATCGTGGAAATGTAGGAAATGCGTTCACCGTAAATCGGGTGCAAAGCCGTAATAAGTAAAGTAAAGAACCATATACTCGTACCTATAATAACCTTTTATGCGGGGAGGCGGGACTTGCTAACATACTTCATAAGGCCGGCAGAGTCATCAATATCATCATTTATGATTGATATATAAACTCATCTAATACGGGAAAACATTCACCTAAATAAACAAATAAATAATGGAAAAAACGTCACGGATATCTAAGTCTTGGGCTCAGATGCGCGGAGCCCAAAATTAAACATTTACATAAAATTTACTTATTTTATTATGCGACGATTGTTTTAATATTAAATGTGCGTAGGTATTTAAATATTATGGTAATTCAAAACATGTTGAGGTCAATAATTCGTTTGTATTACACAGTATTATTCATGGGTTAATAATAAATGGTCATTCAGTACAAAATGTTGCCAAATTACGCATTCAAAAGAAAATGAATAAGTAACGATAGGGTTGCCAAATGTCCGGTTTCGGACCGGACAGCCCGTTTTTTATGACATCTGTCCGGTCGAAAAAATCTCGGAAAACCGGACATGGAGCTGTCCGGCTTTTTCAACGAGCATCAATAACCTATTTTTTATAACGTCCATCATGAGAATAATATACAATCTTGATTCTATCCATCATGCTCTCATTTTTCATACACATACACCTATTACATCCTTTGTGAAAACGTGCTATATAGTATTTATTACGTAGCATTTTTCCATAAAATATAAATCACCTTCAGTGATAAAATTAACACTGTTTTGAGCTATTTACGTTAGTATATTTTTTATGTTTTCTTATGGGAAAATAGCACTCTTCAGAGCTCATCACTGGAGAAAATTTCGCCTGCGGAGCAAAACTGCGTTCAAGGGTTTTGCTAAGAAAATATTATGAGGGGGATTTAAACTTGTCCGGTTTTTTTGTCCAGCGTACCTTGCAACCCTAAGTATAGGTATAGGTGTAGGTGTATATCTATTAATTTCCTGTTACCGAATATATAAACCGTGAGTCTTGCATCTATAGGATGTGTGTGTGTGTGTGTGTTTGTGTATATTATGGACCGAGTTTCCGGAACTTAATTAATTAATAATATGTTTAGATCTTCTGAACCACAGCTTCCCCTCAGCAACTAAAAACACATTCATGCCATTATTTTAATTGGAAATATTACTTACTATTTTCGTTTGATTAATGATGTCATATACCTAATATAATAGATACGAGTATGTTTGGAAGAGGTATTGAAATGGACCCCAAGTATCTCAGCGGAATTTCATAATATAATATTCTAGGGTCGTCCACAAAGTAAATTAATTTGTTTTGGGCTTTGCCTAGTCGATCCTAGAACTAGAAGCGTCCGGCAGACTCGGTTAAACGTCGATATGTACTGCACTTGTAACACGTGATATATACCTACCTATGGTATATTTAGGTATAATATTTTTGACAAGAATAATATTCTCTGTATCATGAATCCTGAACATAAAAAAAATCTACGAGTCAAATTTATAAGCAGCATACGTAAATATTTTAGTTAAACGAAGTATTATTTTGTTTCGAGTGTTCTTTACCTGATAAACAAGTGTAGGCATACCTGCGGCTATTGTTATCGCCTCGCCGTAGCTAAAACAATAGAGGCCTTACCAGGCGAAATTCTAGGAAGCGAATATTGTCTTGCTCCAGGTGTCTGCGTTCATTAAAGATACAACGTTGCCAGTTCCAATTTTCGTATCCATCTCAGTTTCAGCGTGAGAAATATTTGACACGTGTAAGCGTGACGAAATTTTGTTTTTAGAATAATTAATATTAAGATTAGGAAGTAACCAGCGAATTAACTACGCTACTAGGAGTATGTGTCGTGTTATCTTAAGCTTAGGTAGAGATACAAATCATGAAAATCATTATATCATATTGTTCAATTTGTAAATAGTGTATGTAGGCATATGATTTGTAATTAATTGTAAGATAGTTGTGAATAGACATTTATACTTATCAATTAATGTAGCATGGACAGTTGATTACTGAATTAATCCATATCAATCATGTATAATTTTAATTTGGACTGTATGACGAAAAATACTATGTGCCACGTGGATTTGAAAATTCTTCAAGGACATTAATTGGTTTCCAATTGGACCAGGTGAAGGCGTGGCTAGCACACGACATATCGGACGGGAAATGGTCTAAGCCAATGGCAGCAGGGCCTCATCGATTAGGACCGCCTCTTCCCAGGGGTTAAAGCCTATGCTATAAAGGGACCTGTCGCTGAAGGAAGAAGTTAGTTGACACTTGATTTGTGGAAACAGCGGTCGAAATACGAGATAGTTCGGTTGTCTCTCGTAACAGTCAGTGAATAACACATAATTATCTTCGTGTGTGTGTCGTCTATTGTGATACCTTCGACGTTGAAATAAGAAGAGCCTTCGCCCCGTCAGTGCGATACGTGAGCTGCCACGGTAGGGCTCTAGTATTCACAAATTTGCCTTGTCTGTGTCTCTTCGGAGAGCGAGGCCATAGTACTGAAAAGTGCTGAGCAGTGCTTCTGGATCCCATCAGTAAATCACCGCCATCATTCAAGCCAGCGCCTCTAGAACGGATTCTATGAGAGCCACTTGAACATTCATCGTTGGATATGCGGCAAGGGATTGCGTGATAACGTCGTTATTTATACAGTGTTTTTTTTTGTTTATTAAAAAGGCCAAGTGTGTTGTGATAGTCTAACAGCGTAATTATTTGAATAGACTCAGTGATAGCTCCGACGATTCGTAGGTTAATTTAGTTTTAATATGACTAGTAATAGGAATAATTATTAGTTCGTAGTTAATTGTTGTTTTGTGTTATTGTGAGTTGTGTATTTTGGACCAATAAATGTAAGTAATTTTAATCTTATTTTTTTGTTTTGTTTCACACACACACCCACCCACATAGTACTGTGTCAATATGTCGCCAAGCAACGTGGAGCTTTTTTTTTCTAGCAAGTGAGCTGGAACGGATACCACTGCCCTGAGATATTTGCTTTATTTTTTTTCTACTATTAATTTAATTTTATTTTTACAACACTTTTGATTTGTTATTTATAAAAATGTTTCAAGTACTATTGGGTGTGGGTGCCAGCGGGTTGTTTGCATCGTTCATACAAAGTATTTGTCGGTTTTTAACATTTAGTATAATCGATAGGGATTCAGGAAATGGTGTGGTTACGAGGTCTGCCCACCGAGAACAGGGTTTTCAGGGGGAATCAGCCCCTTCTCGGGTAGCACAGGGGCAAGTTCCTTCCCAGGTAGCATTAGATAGGTTTCATTGTGGTGGGATAAGCTGGGATGAATCGTTTTCAGGCCATCCGGAACAATGTCCAGAAGCGTTTCTGGAGTCGGCTGAGGCCTACTTCGTAAAGAGGGGCACCTCAGGAGGTGCTAGAGTTAGGGAAGCCTCTGCAAGGCTGGCTGGTGAAGCTAGGTTGTGGTGGTCGGCTTACAGAGAGTTAGAAGATTGGGATTTTTTTAAGAATGCTCTAATTTCAACATACGGCATAGAAGAGAGAAGGGGGGAATTGACCGCGAAATTTTACGGGCTACGACAGGAACGCGCTGAGAGGGGAGCCTCATTTCTGGTAAAAAAGAAATTATTGTACGCGAGGTTGTTCCCCAATACGATCATAGATGACCGGACATGTCGGGATATTGTAAAACTAATGAACCCCCGCTACAAAGATCTATTCGCCGCGCATGATTCATTAAGTTACGAATTCCTTCTTAAAATCGTCGGTCGCATAGATTTCTCGGAAACCGTAGATCAAGGGGTGACGCAAGTAAATAGGTCGCCGAATAACTCACGTAGAGAGGTACAATTGCCAAACTGTCATTACTGCCCCGGAAGGCATTACAATAGGGATTGCCGCGAGAGGAACGAATACCTCCGAAATTTAAACGCATCACGCCCGGGCAGGTACGCGACCGGACAGCGCCTGGCCCAGGGCCCCCAGTAATAACACCGAGGTATAATCAACGTAGGCGGCAGGAGGTCCCTAGTATAAGTAGAATTAACGAAGAGAATGGCCAGTGTAATATATTAGCTAAGGCTAGAGCTACATTACCTAGAATAAGAGTGCAGTTACTAGATCGTGAATACGAAGTTTTGATTGATTCTGCCGCCTCTCATAATATAATAAGTAGTCAACTTGTACCGCAATCCTTGTATGAAAGTAGTGATATAAAATCAGTAAATATGGCGCACAGTGAATCGCGCCTTGATGTTGTAGCAAGAGTTAAGTTATCGCTGGTTGTCTCGGACGTGATTATGCAAGAAGATTTCCTAGTTATCGACGGATTAAGGGAGGGTGTAATATTAGGAATAGGGTGGTTAGTTTCACAGAGAGTAGTAACAGATTTTTATAGAGGATGTGTGCATTTTGGCGTTACACAGAGGAGTACTGCGCACCTGATACCATTTAGAAAGTCTTTATCAGCTAAGGATGTCGAGTTGCCAGATTTAAGTGATCTTAACCCTGAGCAACAACGGGAAGTAACGGAACTTCTAAGCGAGTTTAAGGAACAGTTCACTCCTTACGCCGGCCCTGCTCCGCTAACTCCGTACCATATACGATTGAAAGACACCCGACCCATTAGAGTACCTCAGTATAGATTGTCGGATAGTAAGAAGAAGCTACTCTACCAGCAACTGGAGGGTATGCTTGCGACTGGGGTTATAGAACCAAGCAAGTCGCCATACAGCTTCCCAATTGTCATGGCTCCTAAGAAAGGTAAGGAGGCTTATCGGTTTTGCGTAGATTACCGTAGATTAAATGAAGTGACGGAAGATGAGCCTTCGCCATTGCCTATTATTCACGAAACACTTAAAGATTTAGGAAATGCTCAGGTGTTCTCAACCATTGACCTAACCAAGGGGTATTGGCAAGTACCAATGCACGAGGATTCGAAACACCTGACAGCGTTTACTACACCTGATGGTGCTAGTTTCCAGTTTCGTGTCTTACCGTTCGGTCTGAAGGGGGCACCTGGAAATTACCAGCGGTTCGCGAGCCAGGAGGTATTGGCGGGGTATTTAAGAGACTTCGCTTTGGTCTACTTGGACGATATTATTATTTTTTCTCCTGACTGGGAAAGTCACCTTTACCACCTTAGATTAGTATTAGAGCGTCTACAACAATTTGGGTTACGTTGCGCCCCAGATAAATGTCATTTGGGTGTAAGGGAATTAGAGTATTTAGGACATGTAGTTTCAGCCACTGGTAATCGACCACTGAAAACGCACGAAAACGCGATCGCTTCTACGCCCGTACCAACAACTAGAAAACAACTACGAGCTTTCTTAGGACTTTGTAATTGGATGCGCGAGTATGTGCCACGCTTCGCGGAATTAGCTGCACCGTTAACAGACCTTTTGAGTACAAACAGACCCTTCAGGTGGAACCTCGAAGCTGACAGGAGTATGGAGGAGATTAAGAAAGCTATGACGAAACCCTTACATTTATCACGACCGGACTTCACTAAACAATTTGTTTTGCAAACAGACGCTAGCAAGGTAGGCGTCGCGGCGGTGTTATATCAGCCACGTACTGACGGTGGGAGGGATATAGTATCGTATGCTAGCGCCCGGCTCAGCAAGGCTGAACAAAGATGGCACTCCAACGAACAGGAAGCAATGGCTGCCATCTGGGCGATAAAGCGCTATCGCCCATATTTAGAAGCTAGGAAATTCATACTTAGAACCGATAACAGGGCATTAACATGGTTAATGTCGGTAAAGGATGAGAGGGCGAAGTTAACTAGATGGTCTTTATTGTTACAGGAGTTTGATTTCACTTTAGAACATTGTCCTGGTAGGGAAAATGAGTTGCCCGACTGTTTATCTCGTAACCCAGGTGAGGACCAAGTAGACTCGAATGTTGAGGACATGAATACAGCGATGTATCCGACAGTAGTAGATAGCATAGATGATGAGAGTCAGGCGGTAGTCTTGCAGATCGAAGACGAGGAGGAAGCCCCTCAGCCTACGGAAGAGGTTGCCTCAGTAGTGGAAATTACTGAATCAGTGGGGCTAAGTGATTCGATTCGTAGGAGTCAGCGACGAGATGGGAAGTTGAACGAAATAGTGAGACAGCTGCGTCGAATGTCATTACGATCGCAAACATCGGGAGCTAATCGAAATAGTAATAGTAATTACTTGTCACGATTCTCATTAATAGACGGCTATCTATGGTATGAGGTTGGCGATAATCCATCTCAGTTAGTTGTACCTAAGCAATGTCAGAAGCGAGTGTTAGAATATTATCATGATGATCGTATTGCGGGTCATCCGGGAGGGAAAGAGACGTTGAGAGCTATACAAAGGTATTATTATTGGGCAGGAATGAATCGTGACGTCATTAATTATGTTAAACGGTGTGTAACTTGTGCGATGACTCGTGCGCGGCCTCATCGGCCCCTAGCACCTCAAGGCGCTTGCCAGGCCCAACATCCATTCGAGATTGTAGCAATAGATATAATGGGACCGTATCCAACGACGTCGAAAGGTAATAAATCACTCTTAGTTGTCACCGATATGTATACGAGGTGGGTGGAAGCGTTTCCCTTACGAGCAGCTTATGCAACGAACCTAATTAAGAAAATTGAATCAGAAATATTCCCTAGGTATGGCTATCCTAAGGCTATTCTTACGGATAACGGTAAACAATTCGAACATTTAGCTTGGAATATAGCGCTGCGGCGTTGGCAATGTGACCATTGGGCAACGGCGATTTACCACCCCCGTAGTAATGTTACAGAACGGCGTAACCAAGAACTTAAGAAACTGATGCGAATACACTTACAGGGACATCCACATAAACACTGGGATGATTACATACCGACAATACTAGGTTCACTTCGCAGTAGGCGAAATGAAGCAACGCGATTAACACCCAGTCAAGCACTCCTAGGATACGAATTGAAGCGTCCAGGGGAATGGAACGCAGGTTCATCTGGTGAACCAGTTAGTGTAGAAGGTAGGAATCGCACGAACCTTGACAGTGAGATAAGGAGGAATCAGGAACAATATAGGCAGGTTTATGCTCCAGATACAACGACGAGCCCTAGATTCGAATCCGGCCAGGAGGTAATGATGAAGGAGCACCCTCTTTCCAACCACAGATTAGGTTTTCACGCAGGGTTTGCACCGAAATGGAGTGGACCTCATCGCGTGCTTATGTCAGTAGGCAGAGGTCACGTATACTGGATAGAGAGGCGAGGTAGACCGGTGAAAGTTCACGCCGATGACCTTCGGTTGGCACCTACGGAGTTTAGTGAGGGTTAGGTTAGACAGGATGAGGAAACCGGGGACGGTGTGGTGCACAGTTGGGGAAGGGCCCTCCTCTTCTGTGTGTTATATCATAACTGGACCTCGTCTTGCGAGTTTTGAGGGGGGATAGAATAGTTGATTGCTTAATTTCGATTTGATTCCGTTATCTCATTATTGTTTGATAGGCCAACTTGGCCTAATAATATACCAATTCAGATCATGTTACCTAATTAAATTCGGGCAAGGGTGTGTGTGAAACAATCATTGTTGTACATAGAAATTGTAAATAATGTGTATATATTGCTAGTAGGTTAATTTCTGTATATATTTTCTCTATTCATATCTAAGTAGATTTAATTTAAGATTAGGTTATTGAATTATTTAGAGGTAATTGTAAATACTTTGATGTAAATTGATAACACTTTGATAAATCTGATTATGAGCTACTGAGCTAAGTTAATATAATATAGATCGGGTGATAATTCTGAAAGGGAATAGTATACAGTACAGCCTTGTTCATGTTTCCTTGTTTTTTTTTTTTTTGAAGCAATGTTGGTTTTATATTCATGTAGAAGTTGGTGAACTGTTGAATGATAAGTTTTAGATATTTTTCTATAAAAATATCTTGGCGCCCAAGCACCGAAAGGTGTATGTATATATAGAGTAGGTTTAATTTTACAATGTAAATAGTATTTAAATAGGTCCATTTATTTTTTATTAATAATAATATTGATTAGGTAGTAAGATTGTATTATAGTAGTTATAGTTAGAGTATTAAGTAGGCTACGCATAGAGTAAGACTGTGGTTGATTACTAAGATTAGTTATCTAGGTATTTCCAGTTTAATTTATATTTAATTACGTGAGATTGTTAACATTGTCATACAGACGAATATTTTCTTGTCAATTCAAGGGGGGGCGTTTTGATATATACCTACCTATGGTATATTTAGGTATAATATTTTTGACAAGAATAATATTCTCTGTATCATGAATCCTGAACATAAAAAAAATCTACGAGTCAAATTTATAAGCAGCATACGTAAATATTTTAGTTAAACGAAGTATTATTTTGTTTCGAGTGTTCTTTACCTGATAAACAAGTGTAGGCATACCTGCGGCTATTGTTATCGCCTCGCCGTAGCTAAAACAATAGAGGCCTTACCAGGCGAAATTCTAGGAAGCGAATATTGTCTTGCTCCAGGTGTCTGCGTTCATTAAAGATACAACGTTGCCAGTTCCAATTTTCGTATCCATCTCAGTTTCAGCGTGAGAAATATTTGACACGTGTAAGCGTGACGAAATTTTGTTTTTAGAATAATTAATATTAAGATTAGGAAGTAACCAGCGAATTAACTACGCTACTAGGAGTATGTGTCGTGTTATCTTAAGCTTAGGTAGAGATACAAATCATGAAAATCATTATATCATATTGTTCAATTTGTAAATAGTGTATGTAGGCATATGATTTGTAATTAATTGTAAGATAGTTGTGAATAGACATTTATACTTATCAATTAATGTAGCATGGACAGTTGATTACTGAATTAATCCATATCAATCATGTATAATTTTAATTTGGACTGTATGACGAAAAATACTATGTGCCACGTGGATTTGAAAATTCTTCAAGGACATTAATTGGTTTCCAATTGGACCAGGTGAAGGCGTGGCTAGCACACGACATATCGGACGGGAAATGGTCTAAGCCAATGGCAGCAGGGCCTCATCGATTAGGACCGCCTCTTCCCAGGGGTTAAAGCCTATGCTATAAAGGGACCTGTCGCTGAAGGAAGAAGTTAGTTGACACTTGATTTGTGGAAACAGCGGTCGAAATACGAGATAGTTCGGTTGTCTCTCGTAACAGTCAGTGAATAACACATAATTATCTTCGTGTGTGTGTCGTCTATTGTGATACCTTCGACGTTGAAATAAGAAGAGCCTTCGCCCCGTCAGTGCGATACGTGAGCTGCCACGGTAGGGCTCTAGTATTCACAAATTTGCCTTGTCTGTGTCTCTTCGGAGAGCGAGGCCATAGTACTGAAAAGTGCTGAGCAGTGCTTCTGGATCCCATCAGTAAATCACCGCCATCATTCAAGCCAGCGCCTCTAGAACGGATTCTATGAGAGCCACTTGAACATTCATCGTTGGATATGCGGCAAGGGATTGCGTGATAACGTCGTTATTTATACAGTGTTTTTTTTTGTTTATTAAAAAGGCCAAGTGTGTTGTGATAGTCTAACAGCGTAATTATTTGAATAGACTCAGTGATAGCTCCGACGATTCGTAGGTTAATTTAGTTTTAATATGACTAGTAATAGGAATAATTATTAGTTCGTAGTTAATTGTTGTTTTGTGTTATTGTGAGTTGTGTATTTTGGACCAATAAATGTAAGTAATTTTAATCTTATTTTTTTGTTTTGTTTCACACACACACCCACCCACATAGTACTGTGTCACACGTTTTTAAGCGGGTTTCAAAAATCAGTGAAAAAGATTCAAAGGGGGCTTCATAAGATGCCACTGCAATAAAAAGTGCTCTTCAAAATTATGTAAATGTAAAAGATCTAACGTATTGTGCAATTCTAAATGTCATAATGCCTCACTATGTCAGAATAAAGATATTTTTTAATATTAATTACGAGAATACTAAAACAATTAACATTACAATTAAAAAAATAGTTTTATTATACTAAGACATTCTGATTCCTAATTGAAGTTTAACTGGTCAAACCCCGATTTCATAATATCGAGTTTCGACGTTTGCCTAATTCTTTAGTCAATGGCCGAAAAACGTCTTTTATTTGGGCTTTGACTAAGACTTTAAGTCAGACCTTAGAAATGACCAGACTAGGAGCGGCGGAGCTTCGAGGTTAGACTATAACATATCATCAAAACTCTTTTTTTTAACAAATAAGAATTATAATGTCAGTACTCTTACTTTCTGGATAGCCCGCTTAGTATGAATAAAGCGAATATTATAGAAATGAAATTCATTATATTGTACCTAATATAACTCGGGATGGCTGGTTCATTTGCAGTATTGAAATGGCGCATAACATCGTTGGGTCACGTACAAAACGAATACATTCCAGAAAAGTCATTTTATTTCACGACAAATCTTTTAAAATATTCATTATGTGATTCCACGTTATATGAACCTCATTTTTCATATTTTATCCGGATCTAGAATGTGAGCAATTTATAATTTTATTTACAACTAAAGAAACTAAACTAAACTTCGGAAACGCTCTGTAGAGTATTTGTTTATGTAGATATACCAGATACCTATATATATATAGAATTTTAATTTATTGTATTGTATTATATACTTATATATTTTGATAACTGAACAATAATAATGTAATGAAATGTAAGTGGCTTAGGTCGTAAATAGGTAAATAAATAAATAAAGTAGCATCGCAGCATTATTGAATATTCGCCTTGATGAACAATGTGGTATTATTTATTTTGAGTGATTTTATTGTCGTTTGACTGGTTGACTATATGATATGTCCGCCTTTTGGCACAATACCATTGTCTTGTTTTTGTAACTACGTACCTATATTTTTCTTTGACCAATGGCCAGAGGTGGTCGGTAGCCTGCGTTGGTAACGCGCTCGACTGTTAATCCAGTGAGCGCGGTTTAATCCCCGACCTATTCCACTTTACAACACAAGGGTTTAAGCTTTCTGTGAAGTGTACAAAGATGTATTTGGGCTTATTTCGATAAACCCAGATTCATTTTTCAAAGGTTTATCTATTGATTTATTGGAACTTTGTTCACTTGAAGAATAAAAATTATTTATAAAAGATACATTGTGGGGAATATAAACCTGTAAAACAAATTATATTTCTACTGAAATGAATCAAGTAATATGACTCGAATACGGGTGCTTTAACTGAAGAAAGGAGAGAGACTCGAGTGATCTTAGAACTCCATTTCATCTTCGAAGGTAGCTAGCTACTTTAGATATTGCTGTAATTTATATTTCCACTTTATAATACTCGTACATTCATAGCGACGCTTCATTCATTCATTCAATTTATATGGTGCAAAGGTGTTTTACACTGTAATGTAACACAAAGTGTAACACAAAGCAGTTCCTCGATGGAAAGTTGTGGGGTAGTAGGGATTTCTTTCATTCCATACGATTTTTGGGATGCTGAATCCGAATCCGAGGTTTGCCAACGAAATTTCGATACGGAACATGGCGAAAAATACAAAATATTTAAATACAAATCATTTTCTGGCGATTTCTTTATAAGAACAGTGTCAGTTTTCGAAACTGACAACTTTCGTAAGTTATTTTACTACGCAAAATGAAAGTACGTAAAATTTACTACAAAATTGCAATATAAAATTTTTCTCTAAAATAAATAGCAACGGAGATGTCAAGGTCCAAAAAATGGCCAAATTTTCTTATTGTTTTACATTACCAGAATCGAAAATGTATTGAAAAAGTTCACCTTGTTACCTTCATAAGCAAATTTCAACAATCATTCATTCAATTTATATGGCGCAAAGGTGTTTTACACTGTAATGCCACACAATGTTATTAGGTACAATCAAAATAAATAAATAATATACCGAAGGACTTGTTACTTCACACGAAATCCATCTTCATATTTGTTTTAAATTCATCGCCCTAGGGCTCAACTGAATAAGGGCTACACGCTGACCCAATTCCAAAGCTCTCTCAGTTACGCATTATATGTGGATCAAATTTTCTACTCGTCTCATCCCGGTCGTCTCCCTTGAGTTTTATGTCCCGGATTTCCTGCCTGTTGAATTAATTAAGGCAGAACGTATTATTTACCTGTTAACATGCATGAGGTTTGTATGATTTACACTGAAACGCACTTCATTCTTTTTACATATTACTCTAGAGTCTAGAACATACCAGGCTTCACTAGTGAATTTTCTCATTATTGAAAATTTGTCAAGTGAAGAATGCATACATACGTTCTAAAATTATTATGTTGATTTCAATCAAAACATCAAAACCTTAGGTAGATATCGTAAATTACATAAATAGCAACAGAACCGGAAGCAGAAAGATTAGGGGAAACGGAAGTGCGGAGGACAGGATCCAATAACCATTGAGTTTGGATTTTCATAAACAGGCTTCAGGCATAGGGAATATTATTTAATGGTCTTGTATTGCAACTGTAATAGCTGAAGAGGTAGGGATTATATAAAATCGCTTAGCTTTCTAATCTATTTGGAGTAAGTATAGTATTTTAGAGCGCATATCAAATTAAGCGATAAAATATTGTACTGATGGCTTAAGTTTAACATTTGAGAACCGCAAAATAGCGGAAATCTGAAAATCACTCGGGCGTTCTTTGGGACCTTCTACAAGGGACATCTAGTGATGTGTCCTCTTGCTAACATACCGACTCTAAGAGTCAGAGATTTTGTCAGAGATGTCGCGCACAGTACACACCCACGAATCTAGAATTAATTTCGGATTCTGTTAGTCCTTCCTAGCACCGCACATATGTCTCAGCATTTTTATACAAATACATAACAAAAGTACCTACATCTTATTCAGCATTGTAATACCTAGTAGGTGCTATTTATTATTTATAGTTACGAGTATAATTCGTTGATGCATTGAGGTAAGATATTTCTAGAAGTTGTCTTAAAATAAATAAACTACTAGTCCTATGAAAAAAATGCACGGGACATTTTTTGCAGAGAATTTAGTAAAAAATGTTTTTGTCTATGACCACTTTCTCGTATCTGATACCATATTCCTAAAAAATTAACAAAAATCAGGTAGAGGTATCTACTTGGAGGGGCGGCGGCAAGACTTTGATAGGCGACCGTAGGGCATTTATAGCTCTATTTGTAGACTTTCATTTATAAAATGTAAATTTCATTTCAGTAAAAACACAGGTAATATTTTAAGCAGTCGTTATAATGTGATTTTTCGTTTAACAAAATTCTAACCCAGGTACCTACTAATAAATCACTTCTTACCAGTAGCGATGGGTGGATTTCTGCAGACGGGAAGCCGAGGCTAACATTTCTTATTGAATTACGTCAAATTAGACGCTATTATACGTATCATTTTATCCAAAAGGTAACTCGATGGGAATCGTGTTCTTAGGTAGCTTCGCGCCTAATAATACAATGCCTATAGGTATGAAATAAAACTGTGATTCTTTTACATTCAGCTTAGTCCACCGATCATCAGAAATTGTATTAAATAAGTTTTGTTTTAAAAGAAATTCTTCATTTACTTGCACAAAGATCATTATAAAAGTTAAACATTCGTGTTAAAATGGATATTAAGAGTATGCATACCGACATTTCAAAAATTTCTAAAAACGGGAGACCTTATATCTCGACAACCGTTACTAAATATGCTTTGGAACAAAATAAGGAAGATGCATTGAACCTTTATCTAGGGAATAACCGTAAAAGATTTTTTACATCTTGTACATATTTCTCAAAATAAAAAAAAATTAGAAACACCTCTGATCTTTTTACCGAAAGACGGAAACTCGTTTCCCGAAAGTCGCGGAATATTTTTTTTTGTACTGAAAATATGCATTAAAATCTAGGGAATAACCGTAAAAGTTTTTTGATAGACGCAAAATTAACCCCAAAAAATGGAAAAAACGCTGTTTTTACCATTTTATCATGCGATTGTTAGGCGATTTTGAACCTTGATGCCGTGGGAAATGACTGTGACGCCATTCCTGGTGCCATGCCCTTAAGTTAATCGATGACTTCTTCACAACGGATTCAACAAATTTTTGTTCATTGAATGACAAAGTTGAATTAATATAATAGTTGGAGGGCTTAAACTAGATCTATACATATACTTCTCGTAGATTACACATATGATAATATCATATAATCTACGAGAATTTGTAAACCCGATGTGTGTCCCTTGTGTTAATGGTTGGCGTCTGTAGAGTTTGCTAACACACTTCACACAGTACGGGGAACAAATAAATGACATCGAATGGCCTTGGCCGCTGGCTATGTACGTAGTAATCCTATTGAAAAATGAGACAAATAATAAATGCAGTATAGAGATTTTCGATATAATTGTGTCATAATATAGGCGGGTACCTATTCCGTAGATATATACAGAAAGATCATTTCTTACCGAGAAATTCGGGGTTAACTGGAAGAAATCGCAGTCCTGCGATAAGTTCGCCCTAGTGAACAACGATTTATAATCTGTACTATGACCATTTTTATGTTTATATGTATTTCTTGTTCACTTAAAGATTAAATAAATAAATAAAAATATAAGCTGATCATAATGAATCTCAACATAGAGGTATTTTACTCTTTATGTGATAGAATGTGATACAGTAGCTATACAGTCACGATTATTCCATTTTCCCTGCAGAGTTCTGAAATAGGATACCTTTGTATGAAGCTAGAATTGTTTGCTTAAATATTTACGTATTAATACAATTATTAATATTTAATAGGGTTGAATGAATGAATGGGTATGTAGTATTAGTCCCCAGATTACATACTACCAGTGGCGTATATAGGATTTCATTTCGGGGGGGGGGGGGGCGATCTAATATTTGAC
Organism: Ceraclea dissimilis; assembly: GCA_963576895.1. Lineage (NCBI taxonomy): Eukaryota > Metazoa > Arthropoda > Insecta > Trichoptera > Leptoceridae > Ceraclea > Ceraclea dissimilis. The sequence goes on from OY756360.1 coordinate 8,557,181, forward strand.
TTTGGGGGGGTATGGAGCCAACAAAAAATTGAAGATAAACGTAATACAGTATAAAAATTATAATAGCGCCGCAGGCAAAATTTTTCGTGAATGTAATTGAAAAAGGTCGTGTTTTAGGTTGGTATTAATTTTGTGTGCAGAAAACACAAAGTAGAATAGCGCCGCAGGCGAAATTTTTTTGAATAATGGGTGAAATGATGAACTTGAGTAACTTTCATGTTTCAAAATTACGTTTTTTAAAGAATTGTTCAACATTTCGGGGGGGGGGGGGGCCCGGGCCCCCTCGGCCCCCCCTTATATACGCCACTGCATACTACATAGAAGAGAATTATAATGTATGCTTTCGTTGCTACATCTTATACATATAATAAAAATTGATGTATGTGGGTATGTGTGTATGTTTGTTCCACCATAACTCTGGAACGCCTGGAGCAATTTCGACCAAACTTAGTATATAAATACCTTTCTATCTGGAAACGAATACTGTATGGTAGAAACTTCTGGAAATCCAGAACCTTCTGAATTTTGCTGATGAGGGGAACCAGGGGTTATGTGGGGTCGTGTGTGCGGTATCGTATTTTAGGGCATTGGAAAATAAATTCAGATCGTATGTCATATTTTGTCCAGCTCAAGCCATCGGGAGACACCGTAGAAAATCGTAGGGATTAATCGAACATTGTAGAACCTTCTACAAAGTTGTCAGAATAAATGAACAGATGAACTCTGTTCGGGTCATACTGTCGATCTACTTCACAAATTTGCCGTTGGGAAGCAAGGGTAACTTAGCTAGTAATTTATAAAGTTAAAGTCCATCATGCCATTGGACGCCGTATTAACTTATGGATAAAAGGATTAAGGTACAAGACTTACGAATAGGGTTACCATATCTCAGGATTTGTCCTGAGATTTCAGGATTTTTCGACTTTTCTCAGGATTGCTGCCGGATTTCGCAAATTTCATGATATCTCAGGATTTTTAATAAAACACAGCTTACATTTTAAAGATCTCTTTAATTAAAAGTTAAACAAACTAAAAATAATCTTCCTTTGGTAATAATCCAAGTAGGTACTTAACCAGTTTTATCGTACCTAATTTTTAAGTAAGGTTTTTTCTTTAATTATTGATTTTTAAAATGCCTCACATGTTAAACTCTTCAAATTATATTGAACTTAAAGTATAGCTCCGCAGTGTATAAAAACGATAATAATACCTTTGAGAGAAAAGTCTCGAACTGCATAAAATCTAAGGACTTTTCCATGGAAATCAGGCCTTTCCTCCGTACTTTTGATTTTTTCATCTGATAACCCTACTTACGCAGGATAACACAGGATGTAATTATCAATATATGTATTGTATTTTGTGATCAGTTCAACAAAGATATCTTCAGTATCTATTAAGTATTTATTTACTCGTATATATAGATATGGTAAAATTTGGGAAAGAACGTCTTTACAAAAACCATCATGAATTAATGTATAGTAATCGAAGATGTGATTTATTCTCACATTTTGAGAGACATGTGGTCATTGGTCAATGAATGAATTGAAATAAATAAACATAGGTAAGTATATAAACTCTTCATTGCATGTACCTATGTTTGTATATTGCGTTTGTGTCTGTCTGTTACTGGGTTCTTTTGCATTATTTGTTTGTAAACATATTTTATTATTGTTAACCTGTTGACAGTCCATGTATTGAAAAAGTAAAATAAAATAGAGCGAGGATATGCTTATAGAATTCCGAATGTTGGAAAGATAACGTCAGGGACGATAAATTGGTATAGTGATAGAAAGAAGGCGAGAAATAAGGCGATATCGGCGTCAATCAGGGTTGATTGACGTTGATATCCTGCCTTTAACTTAACCATATTATTTTTAATATACCTAGGAAATAAACGTATGTCCCAATCGAATAATGTTCGTATAGTTCGTATATAAAAAAGAAAAGTATCATGATATAAATACAAGTCAATGAAAATCTCGTAAGAGTACGCATATTGACATTTCAAAAATTTCTAAAAACGGTAGATTAGATCGCGGCAGCCTTAATATGCTTGGAATAAAAAAAAAAGTAGACACATTGCACCTTTATCCAGGGAATGACCGTATTTTTTTATCATTTATAGATTTCACAAAAAAAATGTCTAAAACACCTCTGATCTTTTTTCCGAAAGAGAAAAACTCGTTTCCCGAAAGTCACGGAGATTTTTTCTCTCTGTATTGATAATATACGCATTAAAATCTAGGGAATTACTGTAAAAGTTTTTTTTTAGAAATTATCCCCAAAAATTTGAAAAAAAAAAACGTAATTTTTACCATTTTTTCGTGCGATTTTGAACCTTCATGCCGTGAGAAATGACAGTGACGCCATAGTTGGGTCGCGAGCTTTAAGAAATATTGTAAAAGATACACGTCTTTGTACTATTGGATGCGTTGTATACAGCTTTCTGAAAACCCTTAGTAATCTCGTAGGCGCTGTAATACTCTCACGCACAAGCTTTGACAACACAAAATTCCTTCATTTAATTAACTTCTAAGGACAGTGTTATTCCTTGAATTTGAAACAGAATAAGGGTAGGTTATAGGAATCTCATACGATCACTATATATGTACTCGTAATTATAGGTGTGTTAGGTTGTGGTGTATAGGATTTCGCCCACTTAACAATATCGCGGAGGCGGGTAAGGCAGTCAGATGGGGTAGATCCATTACAGAGCTGTGGAGATTTAAGTCTTGGTACGAACGTCACAGGTATTAAGGTTCAAAATCGTGAGAACAATCGCACGATAAAATGGTAAAAATAGCGTTTTTGTCTCCATTTTTAGGGTAAATTTTGCGTCTATCAAAAAACTTTCACGGTTTGTAGTGTATTAGAAGTTAAGTGTGGTACATATATAATAACTGATTGGGGTTAACTGGAAGAAATCGCAGTTCTGCGATAAGTTCGCCCTAGTAAACAACGTTTTATAATCTGTACTATGTCCATTTTGTATATTTATATGTGTTTGTTGTTTACTTTAAGTTTAAATAAATAAATAAATAAATATAGGCTCTAGATAGGCATTGCACCACATCATGTAAGTACCTACTCTGGGATACAGTATAGTCTACATCCATAGTACTGGAGGCGGTGGCATAGGACTGGCTCCTCCTACTATTGCACCATATAATGTAGTAGTGAGGCCAGGACGCTCCAGGTATACCAGAGCAGAGCGACTTCTCTGCAGACCACCAGACTAGCAACACTTACCAGAGCCCAGGACAGCTTGCTGATACTTGGGAGGTAAGTGAACATTACACGGTTATTCCCTAGATTTTGATGCATATTATCAGTACAAAAAAAACATACTTCGCGATTCCCTAGATTTTGATGCATATTATCAGTACAAAAAAAACATACTTCGCGACTTTCGGGTGTAATGGGCCAGCGGGTGGTGTATGGAGTAACAAGTCTTTGAATTGTTATTAATAGTTTATTGGAGCACAATTTGCAGCTTACATATATTACATTACAGTGGTATCAAATTATGTAGGAATCGGTAAATTTTAGTATTTGAAGTATTATTTATAATAATTAGATTAATAATTTTGTTGGAAGCGAGTGATTAATTATCAAAAGATTGCTTCGATTATTAGCAGTTATTAGCGTAGATAAATTTAAGTAAAGGCGAACGTATAAAATATTAAATTAATAATTATTATAATAAACTAGTTGGTAAAAGTAAGTAAATAATTATATACACACGGAGAAACGGTTCCCGGGTTACGGCGAAATCGTTCTAACTTGAAATTGCAATTGTATGGGGATATATAGTATCTAGCGAAACATCCCTTAACACAGTGATGTTCAAACTTTATGGAATTAATCGCGTACGTACATTAGTTTTCGTATGAATAATTACTGACAATTAATAATCAATCACTTCCAATTTGTATACATAATCAATTCATTCTCACAATTAAATTAATGAAATTGTTGAACATAATTTAATAACACATTTATACAGTATAATATTGAAGCTATACAATACATAAGAAATCCAGATTTAAGTCTCTGACAAGCAGTTTACTCTGCGCTTCTAACATGTTTTACACTTTGACATAACGAATGTTAAATGAGGCATTAATGATACAAATCTATAGTTATTAAGAAATAATTATCTGGAAGTCATCAAGGTTTAGTGTATGTTTAGAAACGCTGATAAATACAGTTGTATTTACTAAATAGGTGCTTTAAAAAATGATGCAATCCTTAGAATTTGGAACTATTCTGCCGTCCTAAGAGAGAACACAGTAAGTCGTGATTTTTGCAAAATTGAGTTATGTATGCAGAAATGATCCTTAGTACAAGACGCATCGTTCTGTCTAAGTCTCATTTCGATATTCGAACTCTATCCACTCTTTTTTGTCATTTAAAAAAAGTCAATTGCAGTAAGTCCGTCAAGGGGGTGCCCATACTACTGTAAAACACAGTAAGATAGAGAGATACTGTGGTGTGCCATAGGATTGGAGCTCTCCTATTATACAACGCCGTATGTGGGCACAGTATGTCGTCTTACTGTACTTTTTAGTAGGAATGTATGGCGAATGGAATACATATTACTACACGAGACGACAGTATAGGATTTTGTATTGTATTTCGGTCTAGTAAATTATAACTTACGAGTATATTACTTACTGAATGTAGCTGAAGGATTTGTGCAATCGTGTTGGTATTGTTATTAGAGATTTTAAATAATATATTAAATAAATAACAATAAATTTTGGAAATATGCAACCAGTTAAATATATTTATAGCAAGTAGCTATCTCAACAGATATACAGCAAAGGATGGACCTTCCATCAGGCTTATGACTGATCTTCGGCTGACTTAATGTGATCGCTTTACACTTATGTAACATCCACCAATTCTTATAATAATATTCCTAAATAATTCCAATAACTACCTGTTATATTCAACTACGACATGTAAAAAATTTCGATGTTCTCTAAAAGAATGAATTGTGATTTTCTAAAATTATATTTAAATCTCTTTTTGAATTAAGGATGAAATAAATAATGTAAATAAATACTTTCGTTACGATCATACAATTAGTAATTAAAGATGAACGGATTTTTTACTCAGATAGTCAATGTGGTCAAGTTATATTGCTCAAATGGTCTCGTTTTGTTTACATCCTGTCTTTAACGACATATCTTCCTTACAATCTGTCAAAAACATTTTGGTAATAATACATCCATATGTTTTAAATTGTATAAGTGTTGTGCAACCCATGAATGTTTAGAATCCCGAGAATTATTGGCTATTTTATTATCTATCGAACACCTACTAGGGTTATGAACCCGGCGAAGTACAATTAATAATTCAAGAATATTTACAAACGATCGTAACCAGAGTACAACAGAGAAAAGAAAAGGATGAATTTTCTTGATCAATTAGTTTTACAAGAGACTCGTAAAAAATGGAACTTATTCTACTACCTAGGTACTTTACTCTTACATTAATTTCTTTTTTCATGTTTTACTTTTACAATATTTGAAACCTTATATTATATCTCTCTAAATTTTTATAGTACCTATTAAACATGATTCATTAGATTACATGACTTTCTATTTTGGAATCGATCCTCCAATGTATTTAATATACGAACGTAAATATAAACAAACGGATTAACTTGCCTAAAAGTTTTATATTATTATTACATAGCAAAATAGTGAAACATCTGTATTTTTTACAATGCATTTTTTTATATTTTAGTCCATTTTGGAGCAAACCAAATTCAGTAGGTAGTCGTATTATTAAGTATTTTTAGTCTGCATTATTAGGATGAGGTAATGTCATAAATTCTATAGGTATTATTGTTTATTAGAATGGTTTTTAATTTTGTCAGGCCGTTGACTGTAAATAATGAAATAAATAAACAAAAAATGTTATTTTAAAAGGTTCTAAATTTAAACACTTTTACAATGAGTTAAGTACCATAAATAATAGTAAAGAACCTAGAATAAAAATAGGCCATAAAATTGTTAAGATTATTTTTATGACGCTATTAGTTTACTTGTTTCATATTTTTTGTTGTTAAATATACACTATCTTTTATGTACTAGAATCGAATTAGGCAATTTTCATTGTTCCTTTTTTATGGTCCTAAGAAAGTTGTTAATGTCAATGTCTCTACAAACAATACGAAATTTTTCCATTGTTGCTAAAAAGATCTTAACAGAAATAGCTATATTCTTGTGGTTATTTTATGAAAAGTTAAACTTACAACTGATAATTTAAGTGGAACCATAGCTTACCCAGTAGTACCTTTTTCAGAATTCATTGACGTGATAAATAATTGTGATTTGTAGTATTATATGACTGTTTTTAAAGTTAAAAATAAAATAAATTCCTCATAATGTTTTTTTTTATCGCCGCTCTTTTTTCATAAAACTATAAACCAATATTGTACATCACCACAGTGTATCCCAGTAAAGGTGTAACCAGCAAATGCTGAGTCTATGAAAATGTACAATATTCACAATATTTAACTACTTACTGCACTTCTTTGTTGTTTCAAACCATTTAAATCCACGTCTGTCCTAGTGAAGAGTACAGTATCGCACTCGTACTACAATAGAGTACAGTAAGGCATAGCGATACTGCGTTGTAGTGTAGTATCTCTTCATTTCGCCCCGCTGCTATACTAAGATAGAACACAGTTCTCGTTATTTTTTATAGTACACGTATAAAAATTATTTTTTTTTAAATAAGAATGTTTACGAATCATCATTTCCTATCATTTAAAGAAATAAACATTCGAATCGGGCCAGTACTTTTTGCACAGGAGATTAAAATATACGCAAAACTTCAATCGCGTTTATCTCAAAACATGGGTTACCCGACTTACTGTGTTTTTCGTTAGGACGGCAGTATTGTTCATGAATATTTCTTTCGGCCCTTTGAAATAAAACAATAACATAAAAATCTATTAAATTTAGACGCAATTTTGAAGATTGTCGGTAGATTGTGTTATATTAGGCTCTTAAAGGTATTGTTTCAAATTAGGCTTTTAAAAAGTATTGTTTACAAAGGAAAGCGGCATCTTTCTATTTAAGTGCATCTATACAATATAATCATACTTTTAGCGATATTTTGGCGATGCAATAAACTAATATTGAAAAGATTGAAAGGTATCATATTTACTAGATTGTTTAACTCGGTCTTTGTTCTGAAATTCAATACATGAATATTTTTTACGAGAGATAGTTATCTAACTTTTTAAAATGTTGTTTTGTCACTAAGAATACGAGGAATCTTCTAAATATATCTAGGGTTGCCAAAAATATTATTTTAATTAATTAAACGTTGTGGCTAGTCCATAACAACTCATTCCTATTTTTTATAAATTGTTTCATTAAGACATTAATGAAACAATTTATACACTCATTGCCAGGTGTATTAAGTAATAACTACTATTATTGCGTGATAAGGCATTTAAGGAAAAAATCGTAAGAACTGAAAATCAATTATCTTCCTTCCGTATGTCAATTTTAGACAACATCGCTCTAGTTTAAGACATTGTAATTAATAAAATATAAAAATCTAAGTTTTCAATTCTAATCAATCAATTAAATATGCGTGAACAATTTATAAGCAGAAGTAATGCTACAATAAAGAAAATCAAAATCAAGGTAATTTTAAATTCTAATCTATAATTAATACAAAAAGGAAAAATACTTAATTAACAAAGACATATACATATAAATAATTAATACAATGTTAATCCTTGACAAAAATGCAATTAACTGATTTGACAACCAAATCAACGTAGAGCAAGTACAAATGTACCATATGATTTACATTTCGCGTATCAATTCATTGCATTTGTTATTCCTGTCAACAACAAAAAGATATAAATTGAGACATTATTAAAATTATTATAATTAATTAGCTAAGTCAAGCAGATATCGTAGAGTAGCTAGTTCTATCAATAATCTACCTAAACAGAGCACAAACTACTAATTTATCTATATTACCTAAACTAAACCGGTTTTCTTAACTGAATTCGTACATCTCAGTTTCACTTACTTTTTATCATCTAACTTAAACAAAGTAATGTACCTAAACATTACATATTATCCATTCGTACATACATCTTACTTCTAAAACAACAAAGCATTGTGGGAATGGAATTTCAATACGAATGTGTAAAAACACTTGGTTGAACTTTTCCAATATTCTGTCAATTTTATTAATTTCTTCGTTATCACAAAAGTTCAAGGAAGTCGAATTATTCGTACTAGAGTATCTATCTACTTCTAGCTAAAATATCATATTACATTTTTACTACTGCATTACAAAAATCATGAATGATTAATCGGGGATTATTTAAAATTTGGTACATTTAATATTTTTTATTTTCTTCTCAAATAATTCAAAGCATCCTCCAACTTTCTCCTAAATTGAATACTATTTTTTTTCTATGAATTGATGACTATAACTCCTAAACATGAACACAAATAATTGTATTATTTTACATAGAAACATTAATTTACATAAACATAACATTCATTAATAAGAAAATTCAATCAATTTTAATTTACACATGATGTACTAGATCAATACAGAATCATATCCGTTACAAGAGGATAGTTATTACTATTATTTTTTATCTATGGGGATTAAAATTTTTGACCCGATTAACGAAAATCATATACACATTATTGTAATTGTCTAAGACTATACTAGTTCCTCTAAAAATCGAAAATTCCCAACATCACAACACGGGTTGGTGAAGGTTTGAAGTTGTTTAAAAAGATCAATTACAATAAAAGAAAAATTTAGGTTATTCATTGCAATTAATAAAAATTCATTCACTGAAATATTGAGCTACAATTTATAGTTTTTTAACATGAATAAAAACGGTTTATTAAAAGTTATTGCTATTAAATTTTACTGGAAAGCTATGATATTTACAATAATTCGAGTCTTACAATGGTTACAAAAATTCATCTTCGTAAAGAAATAAGTTTATACAATCATAATTATTTTTAGACAAGTGAACTTACTATCAGGTTTTAATTTATAGTCGCTGATTTAATGACGTATTATGTGTATATAGAATTTTACTATTACTATTACAAGTTACTATTATAATATAGACTTCGCGTCTTCTGCGTTACATTTTTTTTTTGCAATTTAGAACAATGGAGTTAATGCAAATGGTAATTTCAATATTTACAGGTAATAAGGGTTACACAATCATTAAATAAATTTACATATACATACTCTCAATTTCAAATCTTACGATATGAATCGACAACAATTTATGTGAATGCAATTAAACATGTCAGACAATTAGTTAACATAATTCACATGAACTAAACTATTTTTTTTTATAATTCAGGATTATGCATGAGACTAACATTAATTATTAATTAAAATTTATAAAATGTTTACGTTCGATCAACAATGTCTAATATCATAAAATGATTTTACAAGATTGACCATATTCGCAACAGTTCAAATTAAATTGTAATTCGTATAAACGTAAAAAATACATATGTATATATTTCTGCTGTGATTTATCCAATATCATCATCTGCTTCGCCTTAATTATATAATATCAAAGTGGTTCAACTTTCTATCAATTTAAATTTTGTTTCACGTCATACAGATCGTACTCTAATTATTATTAAGACACTAGTCGACCATAAGTTATGACAATTTTGCAAAAGGAAACAATTTTCATCCTCCAATTCACTTCAACAGGTTCTAGACATTTATTTTGATGGGTTAGAAACCTAATTATTATTACGAATTCGTATTGAAATATTTTATTGTTTATTTGTAGTGGCTACGTTTTTTTTTTATAAATAATTTCAAATAGTTTTAAATTGGTCGTTAAGTTAATTGTGCTAATTTGGTATTATACTGATTGGATTATTTTACACATTTAATTTTCTGCATCAAATTTCGCGAGGATCACGATATTAGAGATAGAGGTACCTATAATTACAGAGGTGGTACGTACAAAAGATTTCGTTCTAAATATGTATTTGCATCAATAACATTCGCGTTCCTTGTTACTATTACGTTTGATATTAATTAATAATTAGAAAAGCAATAATCTAAGATCAGTTAATCAATTCTAAGGGTTTATTATCGTAGACAAATGATGGTTAAATAAAGTTCATTAAAATATTTCATTTATATAACATAGATAATTTAATTGAGACTATACATTTCGAATTCTTCAGAAAGACACTATTATGTTTTTATGTTTAAAATGATTCAATATCAACCATATAATATATTTTTAAGAAACAAGACATTATTATTTTTAACGATATTTGGAGATCTGTCTAAAGTTTTACGCAATTCAATAAGTAGACAATGGATATTTTACCTGGGCAAATAACAATTTAAAATTCGGCAAAACAATGATAGTCGGTAAATACACAGAGAACAAAATATTTAATCTCGATCATAAGAAATGTGATCTGAGTTTTGCAATTATTAACTTGATGTGTTAATTATTAATTTATTATATTTATTTACATTTGAATACTTCATTAATTTTCGATAAGGTATTGGAATACCAAAATGATCTAATTCATTCGCACATTGGCTGATTCGTAATTTTTTTTGATAATACATTACACATTTTTACAAAAGAAAATCACAATATAATAAAGATTCAAGAAAATCATAATACAAAACAATTTATTAATACATCAATAGGAGGTGGTCCTAACTATATTTCACATATGTAATAGTTTAATTAACTTATTACATCAATATACATTTTTTCTATTCGTCTCCCAATTTAAATTTCTTATACCCTAAATTATCTATAATTTGGTGATCACCTATCCTATATATGAGTATAAGATTATCCAATGGGATTTGGGAGTTCAAAATTAATTTTTCATAAGAATCTCTAAACGTGTAATAGAGAAAATTTTCATAATATAATTGGTAAATATTTTCCTTTTATTTTTTTTTTTCATAGCGATGTCCTTACGCATCGTCAATACTATGCAATATGCATGTTTTACATTTTGAGCTCTAAATATCTATAAGATGTTATTAGATATGGGTTATGGGTTATCTATAAGATGTAGGTAATTAGATATGGGTTAACCCTTTAATTTTTAAAGTCGACTATATACATTTTATTTTTCTATCATTTTTATTCTTATATTCTACGCGTAGTTAAACATTGTACATTTATTTTGAGTGTTACTTTCAACACGATATTATTCTTTCATTTTCATTTTTTTTTTCATTTGATTTGAGTGTTACTTTCAACACGATATTATTCTTTCATTTTCATTCATATTTGAGATCTCTGCAATATATTAGCCAAGGCAAAAGTTAACTCTCACAAACCTACGAAGGGCTCAAGACCCAAACGCGACCACATGGTTTTCCGAAGCAGCCTACGTGGAAATGCACCTTGCTTTTTCTCAGTGCTATTTCAAAACTATTGTTAATTGGATTAGCGCCTGTACCTTCTCCTTGGTACAAATTTTGTAATCTATTGTAAATGGGGTTGCACCGGCTCTTACACTTCAAATAATGAGTTAACTATAATAAAATTCATCCTTTCGAAGGGGAGGACGCCATGTGGGTTTTGCGGATACCGCCAACACATCAATACAAAATATAAATTCCCCAAGCTTAACTGATCGTCATAAATGTAATTTAAATTCAAATTTTTTAAAAATATATTTTTTCTATATTAGAATCGATTTAATTTATAAAATTTTCCCTTTCGTAATGGAGTCCAATAGGATACTCCTGAGACAATAATTAGAAAAAAGTGGAAAACAATTTTCACACTATTCAAATTCAATAATTGATGATTGCATTAACAGTTATACAATACATGTCATGATTAAATATTACAAAATCACAAATTACATAGTGCGATTCGTTTCATTACTGTTATGATTGAAATTTTACGTACAGTGCGGAAATTTAGGTTACGAATTTACGAGCAACGCGGATGAGTTTAAATGAAATTTACGAGTTACAAGATTTTACGAGTGAAATTATTGTGAAAAATTCGAGAAAGGAAATTAATAAAGAATCAAATATGACTTACAAGCGATCAATTAATAAACGTCCTCCTCAGGAAACCTGAGGGAAGACCCGACGGTATCCGAGACCGATTATCTTTTTGCAAAAGAAATCGCCCGAAAAGAAAAGACAGTTCGATTTATTTTTAACAGCTTTTTTCTATAAGAAAAAACAGATCAAACCGAAACTCGCGAAAGAAACACGCGTGGCTTCCCGAGATGAGCCTATAATACAACAAGTTGTATTATATAGTTCTTTTTGTAATAAAAAGAATCGCGAGAAACAAACTAAACAAAAAAGAGTCTTAAAGCTAACGTGTGTACAAATTTACTACTTACAATACTGTTGTGCTGCTACGAGATGACATCGCTGTGCTCCTTCCTTACCTTCGTCAGATTTGCCTTCGCCTCCTGAATTCTCGGCTTCAGCAGACGGGGATCCTCTGGGAGGTCGGAACTTCTCGCTGGCCTGTAGATATGTGCAGTGTTTTCGGTGGGCCCTCCGATAATGGCTGCTTCAAGGGATGCGGGTTGTTCTTCCTCAGTCCAGGCGGACAACGGCGACTTCAAAGGGGAGTGGTCTTCCAATCTCCTGGGTGGATGTTGAGTGTCGCGCCTCCGGTCTTTAAAACTCACAGACGTAACTCAACTTCCGGCGACAATGATGCTGATGTCTATTCACTTTTTAACCTTTGTTCTTCTAATTAAATATTTTAACTATTCAATTATAATTATTAAGACGCGGTTTTTTTATTGGAAATACATCCTCCAATTCTGACACCATTTATGTAATGGGCCAGCGGGTGGTGTATGGAGTAACAAGTCTTTGAATTGTTATTAATAGTTTATTGGAGCACAATTTGCAGCTTACATATATTACATTACAGTGGTATCAAATTATGTAGGAATCGGTAAATTTTAGTATTTGAAGTATTATTTATAATAATTAGATTAATAATTTTGTTGGAAGCGAGTGATTAATTATCAAAAGATTGCTTCGATTATTAGCAGTTATTAGCGTAGATAAATTTAAGTAAAGGCGAACGTATAAAATATTAAATTAATAATTATTATAATAAACTAGTTGGTAAAAGTAAGTAAATAATTATATACACACGGAGAAACGGTTCCCGGGTTACGGCGAAATCGTTCTAACTTGAAATTGCAATTGTATGGGGATATATAGTATCTAGCGAAACATCCCTTAACACAGTGATGTTCAAACTTTATGGAATTAATCGCGTACGTACATTAGTTTTCGTATGAATAATTACTGACAATTAATAATCAATCACTTCCAATTTGTATACATAATCAATTCATTCTCACAATTAAATTAATGAAATTGTTGAACATAATTTAATAACACATTTATACAGTATAATATTGAAGCTATACAATACATAAGAAATCCAGATTTAAGTCTCTGACAAGCAGTTTACTCTGCGCTTCTAACATGTTTTACACTTTGACATAACGAATGTTAAATGAGGCATTAATGATACAAATCTATTATAGTTATTAAGAAATAATTATCTGGAAGTCATCAAGGTTTAGTGTATGTTTAGAAACGCTGATAAATACAGTTGTATTTACTAAATAGGTGCTTTAAAAAATGATGCAATCCTTAGAATTTGGAACTATTGTTCATGAATATTTCTTTCGGCCCTTTGAAATAAAACAATAACATAAAAATCTATTAAATTTAGACGCAATTTTGAAGATTGTCGGTAGATTGTGTTATATTAGGCTCTTAAAGGTATTGTTTCAAATTAGGCTTTTAAAAAGTATTGTTTACAAAGGAAAGCGGCATCTTTCTATTTAAGTGCATCTATACAATATAATCATACTTTTAGCGATATTTTGGCGATGCAATAAACTAATATTGAAAAGATTGAAAGGTATCATATTTACTAGATTGTTTAACTCGGTCTTTGTTCTGAAATTCAATACATGAATATTTTTTACGAGAGATAGTTATCTAACTTTTTAAAATGTTGTTTTGTCACTAAGAATACGAGGAATCTTCTAAATATATCTAGGGTTGCCAAAAATATTATTTTAATTAATTAAACGTTGTGGCTAGTCCATAACACGGGAAACGAGTTTCCGTTTTTCGGAAAAAAAGATCAGAGGTGTTTTGCACATTTGTTTTTGAGAAATATATACAAGATATAAAAAATCTTTTACGGTTATTCTTTAGATAAATGTTCAATGCATCTACCCAATTTTGTTCCAAAGCATATTTTGTAACGGTTGTCGAGGTTTAAGGTCTCCCGTTTTTAGAAGAAATGTCGGTATGCATACTCTTAAGGGGCAGCCCTATTTCTAAAACTGATACAGGAAGGCTGACATGATGATTACATTATTGAGAGTGATTATTATGTTTATCGTTAAGAGTCCTATTACGTAAGCTTACATTACTTACCCCATCCAAACGCTTGCCAAGCGCCGGACCGAGCGGGTGCTCATGAATAAAAAGGCGTGAACGGTCGGTTACTTACACGAGCCAAAGCAAACAATCCATCACACACCTTTTTACTAATGAGAACACCCGCTCGGTCTGGCGTTTGGCAAGCGTCTGGCGTGGGCATCAGGCTACACTCGACCCATTGGTAGTCAATCAATGTACCACTTACTTCATTTATTCATCTACATATCAACGGCCAAAGCCCTCAACAATTTCTCGTTGGTACACAGTGTCAAATCTTAATATTAAATACATAATCAAATACAAAAACATTACCATTTCAACACAACAAATCAATAAAATATTTAGTTAATAATAATAATTCATATTTCATAGAAACATCAAATAATAATAATAATAAATCAATCGGCATGCATAAACAAAACATCAACTCCAATCCATCTGTGCCCAGCAAACTTATAGTCCAAGAGCCCGCTGCTTAATTTATGACGTATCTGTTTTTTGATCGAAATGTGGTATAAATGATAGCTTACCAATAGGGTATTACATCGCACTAGGGTTGCCTATCAAAATCTTGCCGCAACCCCTCCTGCCCCCCCCCCCCCCCCGAAGAGGTCCCTCTTCGCGGTTTTTCGCATTTTATAGGAATATGGTAAGAGATAGGAGAAAGTAGTCAATGACAAAAATAATCCTTGCTAAATTCTCTACAAAAAATGTTAAGACGTTTTTTTCGTAGAACTAGCAGTTTACCCGCAATGGCCGGTCCAAAACCGAAATTCATTTACAATACTAAAAAAATGTATTTAAACAAAATTGGTTGAAAATTGATAAGAGATACAGGAAAATAGTCAGAGAACGAATTAATTACAATAGTCTTGGCTACAAAACGAGCTATAACTTATGTTCATACATCTAATAATTTCGGAGTTATTACAATAAAACTCAGTGACGAAAATTCTTAAAATTTAGTTTTTCATAAAATACCCAGTGATATAGCGCCGCAGTCCAATTTTTTTTCCCCATAAAATGTTAGTAATTATGGGTGGAAGAATGTGAAAGAAAAAAATTAAAAAAAAAATTTTTTCAAAAAAATCCTGTTTTTTGACCGGCCATTACGGGTAAACTACTAGTCCTATGAAAAAATTGACTTAACGTTTTTTGTAGAGAATTTAGCAAGGATTATTTTTGTCATTGACTACTTTCTCCTATCTCTTAGCATATTCCTATAAAATGCGAAAAACCGCGAAGAGGGACCTTTTCGGGGGGGGGGGGGGGGGCAGGAGGGGTTGCGGCAAGATTTTGATAGGCAACCCTAGTGCGATGTAAAACCCTATTGGTAAGCTATCGTTTATACCACATTTCGATCAAAAAACAGATACGTCATAAATTAAGCAGCGGGCTCTCGGACTATTACAACAATAAATACATTAATAGTCTAGCAATATATAGTAATATTATGTACCTAGGTTAGACATGTGCGCCGGCTGCAAAAAAGCCGGCGGCGGCGCCCATGTCTAAAATTGCCGGCGGCGGCGCCACGCCGGCGGCGTGGATACAAAGTGGGGGGGAGCATTCGATTTTTTTGCGTTATTGTTTTAAATGATTAAATACGCATATGTGAAAAGGATAATGATAAAATCGATTTATTTATTTTAAAAAACTATGATTATTTCAATGACAAAGTAAAATAAAAGCCCATATTTGAAAAATAATGGAGAATTTATTGCTTTTTCATGGTACTGGAGGGCAGGTTAAAATAAACTAAGCCATAAAGTCAAACGCGTCAGAATGAGTCTCACTATGGGTAGTAGTGTAGTCGTACAAGTTTCTCATTTGGCAATATTTGGGCTGTTTGCTAAACGATAAGTGAAATTGAAACTCTGAAATAAAGTCTAGAATTGCGATGACGAGGTCGACCTTCCACCAAATCCAAAAATCCTTGAGCATAAGCTGTAAAAACATATGTGTTGTATGTACTATTGTTTGTAGTTGAAGGGTAGTTTAATAAAATTATGTAATTTAATTAAACTATCTTATTTGCGATGTTATTTTAGGAGTAAAAATAAGGATAATTAATGAATAAACATAAATTATGGCGTTTTTCGTCGAAAGGTGCACAAATTCATAATAATATCAGCCGAAATACGTAATGCTTAACGTTAAAATATTTAATTATATTCACATTTTGCCACTTTGAAGGTCGTAAACGTCAAAAATTACCAAATGAATATCGTTTTGTCAAGAGAAAAGGAGTCATTATCATTTCCACAGTGTTGTATTGAAACAAATGAAGTATAGCGAATCTAGTTAAGTGAAATAAAAATAATTTTGATTAGGTACTTCCATAATCAAAGGTTAAACTAATGAAAAGAGAGAACGGTTGACCGAAAAGACGAAAGGCCGCATATTTTGGTCAGATATTCTGCCAAAATTCATGTGGTTTAAAAATTTCAGCGTGGTAAAATCGACCGGTGTCCTAAAAATCGACCAAAAAAACATAAAGTTACTTATGTAAAAAAACCGTTGGTTTTTCATTTTTTTCCACCACGAAGAACCAAATTATTAATGCCCCCACCCATCCTTTTTCTTGTTTTAGAATCGAATAAGTAAGACGCAGAAAATTCCCCGATTTTTTTATGCAAAACCAAATGAACGAAATATTAGAAAACTAAATGAACGAAATATTTGAGAAAATTTCATTATTGCTTTTTCATGGTACTGGAGGGCAGGTTAAAATAAACTAAGCCATAAAGTCAAACGCGTCAGAATGAGCCTCACTATGGGCAGTAGTGCAGTCGAACAGGTTTCTCATTTGGCAATATTTGGGCTGTTAGCTAAACGATGAGTGAAATTGAAACTCTGAAATAAAGTCTAGAATTGCGATGACGAGGTCGACCTTCCACAAAATCCAAAACTCCTTGAGCATAAGCTGTAAAAACATATGTGTCGTATGTACTATTGTTTGTAGTTGAAGGGTAGTTTAATAAAATTATGTAATTTTATTAAACTATCTTATTTGCGATGTTATTTTAGGAGTAAAAATAAGGATAATTAATGAATAAACATAAATTATGGCGTTTTTCGTCGAAAGGTGCACAAATTCATAATAATATCAACCGAAATACGTAATGCTTACCGGTGGAAAGATAAATTACAATTTGAGAGTAGTCTGTAATCACAGTCTGAGAAACCACGTTAGGTGATAGTAGTTTTTTTATTATTGAAATGCAGCTTTGGGTGAGCGAAATAATTGGATTTTAACGTTAAAATATTTAATTATATTCACATTTTGCCACTTTAAAGGTCGTAAACGTCAAAAATTACCAAATGAATATCGTTTTGTCAAGAGAAAAGGAGTCATTATCATTTCCATAGTGTTGTAATGAAACAAATAAAGTATAGCGAATCTAGTTAAGTGGAATAAAAATAAATTTGATTAGGTACTTCGATAATCAAAGGTTAAACTAATGAAAAGAGAGAACGGTTGACCGAAAAGACGAAAGGCCGCATATTTTGGTCAGATATTCTGCCAAAATTCATGTGGTTTAAAAATTTCAGCGTGGTAAAATCGACTGTTGTCCTAAAAATCGATCAGAAAAACATAAAATTACTTACATAAAAAAACGTTTGTTTTTCATTTAATTTCCACCACGAAGAACCAAACTATTAATACCTCCATCCCATCCTATTGCTTGTTTTAGTATTTAATAAATAAGACACAGAAAATTCCCCGATTCTTTTTTATGCAAAACCAAATGAACGAAATTGAGACGACGGAATGGGTTAACACTGCATTAGTTATTATTCGATGTCTTATATAATTACTGAATACTAGCGTCGCCACAGCTGAATACTTAATTTTTTTTAACTGGTAAAGTACTTATTTCGATTTTTGTCTAAAGAAACGCAGGATAAATACTTTTAGTTACACGGATCCCACGCCGCCGGCGTAAGCGTTTTGCCGGCGTGGCGCTCATGTCTAACCTAGGTATATATGTATATACATATATGTATAATATTAAAAAAAAACCTTCTTTTGTAATTCAATGTTCGGTACCTTTCAGCCAAACGGATCAACAAATCACTCCAAAAATAAGAAACTGGATAACTACACTGATATACATTATCTGCTATATATTATACACGTGGCTAGTCTTATCAATTTCATTTTTGTCCTACCCTACAGAATCTAACCTTTATTACTCATTAAAAACCGTTCATTAAAATTGAAGATAAAAGAGTCGCTCTTCGTCGGTTAAATAATTACTGCGTCAAAAATATGATATCTCTGGTATCATTATAAAATATCAAATCAAGTTGAAGTATTTTTCAATTAACATTTCAGATTAAAATATTTTCAATTTGACTTAATCGGCTTTTGAAATCATTCATACCTACTGTACTGTAAGATGATTTAACTTAAGTATAAGCAGAGCTGGGCAGAAAAGCGTTAATCCGTTAATCGTTAATTAACGAAGTTAACATTTTGGTTAACGATTTAATGCTTTTCTCACCTCCTAAAATTGTTAACGGATTATTTAACTTCCGTTACATTTTACTTCCGTTAATTAAGTCCGTTAATATTTGATTATTTGCATAGACATCATCCAGTGGCGGCGCTGGCATTAGATAATCCAAGGGTTGTATGGGGTTATGTGTGGTATCGTATGTGGGTTGGGAGTTGAAAAAGAAATTTCACTTTGTTGGGATACATCGCGATTCGCGATAGTGTAAATATGATAGTAGTTGTACTTATGTAGTTCTATTTCATGTCATTTAACCCCATTTTTTTGCATTAACGCTTTAACGGATTAACGTTAACTTCCGTTACATTTTTCAAAATGTAACGCTTTAACGATTTACGAATTTAACTTTTTAGTTAACGGATTATCGATTAACGAAGTTAACTTTTTGATTAACGGTGCCCACCTCTGAGTATAGGTATATTCTAATGCCTCATCCATATGCTGTCCGACCTTCCACGAGTCCCGCGCGAATGAGTAAAAAGGCGTTAACCGTCGGTTACGTATACAGTTCAAGACAATCACCTCGTCCGTACGTCCTTTTACTCATTCACACAAAACTCGTCGAGGGTCGCCGAGCGTGAAGCGGCCCCATAAGGGTTTCTGATTTATTCTCAGACTGGTATCTTTATAATATAATAATATTAAATACGGAGTCGCCAGCTTCGGAGCTAGGGAGGGCAATAAAAATTTACAAAATTGATATAGGATGAAAAACGCGCTGCACACCAAATTTTTTTTGTGGGACATAGTGAAGAAGGTCGTCATGTGGTTTGGTTTATTTGAAAATGTACATAATAATTTGCACAATATTATTTTTGAAAAATGTTTTCTATAAAAAGTAACAAAAAATAGCGCCGCAGGCAATTTCTCTGCGAAACAATTGTATTTTGATGGAATTTTTATACAGCTTTTAGAAAATGTATGACATGATGAGAAAATGTGATTTTTCTGAGGTTTTATCATTTAGTATGAAAAAATATATACCTGTTCCAATCTATAAGGGGGGCAGCTACTCCCCTGCCCCCCCCTGACGATGCCCATGCGTACTACACGGAGATAATATTAATTTTCCAGCGATACTTATAATTAATCCGATATCTTATCAAAATACTAACGAAATGTACTATAGGTACTAACCAGTCAAGTTTCATTATTAATTAAGAAAATGCTTACAGACGGAAGAAATAATAGAAATAAATTATTTTTTATTTACAAATTTTATTCTTGTAAAGCGTTGGATTTTTTCTACATTCTGTAGTATATACAATGTAGTTTCCCACAACAGTGTAGAAGAATTGTAAGTGTAAAGTGATCACTCAAGCCAGCCGAGGTCGGTCGTAATCCCGACAATGTTCATCCTTAATTCTTCTACACTGTTGTGGGAATCTACATTTAATATAAATAACTTTTTACATACGTAGTTGTCAAATATTTACAATCGATTATTAATTTTAAGAGTATGCATACCGACATTTCAAAAATTTCTAAAAACCGGAGACCTTAGGTTTCGACAACCTTACTAAATTTGCTTTGGAACAAAATAGAGTAGATACATTGAATCTTTACCTTAAAAGATTTTTAATATCTTGTATAGATTTATCAATAAAAATGTTTAAAAACGCCACTGATTTTTTTCCGAAAGACAGAAACTACTCGTTTTCCGAAATTCGCGTGAGATTTTTTTTTTTGATAATACGCATTATAATCTAGAGAATGACCGTAAATGCTACCTACCTACATAATAATATACAGTAGGAGTAGGTACAATTAGACTACCAAGAATGACGTCACAGTAATTTCCCACGGCATTAAGGTTCAAAATCGCGTGAACTATTTGTAGTCTAGGCGCTGGGTGCATTTTTGTATGAACAATATGAGGACCGAGTTCCATCAATTAATTATTGTTGGGAATAGGTCAAAGATAAAGGAATCGGATGTTGCCAGCCCATATTTTTGTCCAATTTTTTTTTACACCCCCTCAAAGGTAGCCGATGGGGTGCATTTTATGAAGTCACTTTAATGACTATTTTAGTTTTAATTCTAATTTTTTTGTAATGGAAAAGTGAAGTTAGGTTCTTTAGTGAAATAAAAAAATAAAAATTAAAAAAATTAAAAAAGGCTTTGTTGTTAATAAAATAATACAAAGAAAAAATGATGGATTTCGTTCTTCCATCATTCAGGTGTCCTAATTGAGGATGCAAAAGGTGAGGACCGGCAATTATGCACGAATTCTTATTCATTAGACTTCAAACAATGAGAAAAGCCATGTTGCTGGCAACTGCAGTGGTCCCTTCTACTCCCTACCCCTCCCTTCTTCATCCCCTATGGTAATTGTAAACAAATAATTCGTTTTTATGGAGACCAAATATTCAGGTGTTCGTGAAATTTTGGTATGTTGTATAGGTCGATACGATAGTGAATAATCCAGTATTGTACGATTTTCCTCCCACCGTCCCCTCCGCCACACTTAAAAAACCTTTAAAAATCGCACTATTTTATATTATGCGATATAACTTCGTTGTTTCGCATTTTTGGCCAAAATAATTAACATAATTTTTTCTTTGTAAGTAATAATAATACAAAGAAAAAATGATGGATTTCGTTCTTCCATCATTCAGATGTCCTAATTGAGGATGCAAAAGGTGAGGACCGGCAATTATGCACGAATTCTTATTCCTTAGACTTCAAACAATGAGAAAAGCCATGTTGCCGGTAACTGCAGTGGTCCCCTCTACTCCCTACCCCTCCCTTCTTCATCCCCTATGGTAATTGTAAACAAATAATTCGTTTTTATGGAGACCAAATATTCAGGTGTTCGTGAAATTTTGGTATGTTGTATAGGTCGATACGATAGTGAATAATCCAGTATTGCACGATTTTCCTCCCGCCGTCCCCTCCGCCACCCTTAAAAAACCTTTAAAAATCGCACTATTTTATATTATGCGATATAACTTCGTTCTTTCGCATTTTTGGCCATAATAATTAGTTACTCTATTGTTCAGCAGAATACGGACCTTAGTACATGAATTTTGAAGCAAATTAATTTCTCTATATGAATAATTATGAGGACTTCCGATCTAAAGCGAACTATAACGAAGTTATCGTAGCGTAAAAAGGTAAGAAATTCTAAATTGAAAAAAATACTAAAAATTTTCAGCTTTGTAGCTTGACAGTTTCGCTGCTGTTTACTATAGAGCAAATTTTATTAGAAACAATTTTTAGAATATGTTATGCTTAACAATAGAAAATAATTATTCTGGCCAAAAATGCGAAACAACGAAGTTATATCGCATAATATAAAACAGCGCGATTTTTAAAGGTTTTTTAAGGGTGGCGGAGGGGGCGGCGAGAGGAAAATCGTGCAAAACTGGATTATTCACTATCGTATCGACCTATACAATATACCGAAATTTCACGACCACTTGAATATTTTCTCCATAAAAACGACTTATTTGTTTACAAATACCATAGGGAATGAAGAAGGGAGGGGAAAGGAGTAGAAGGGACCACTGCAGTTGCCGGCAACATGGCTTTTCTCATTGTTTGAAGTCTCAGGAATAAGAATTCCTGCATAATTGCCGGTCCTCACCTTTTGCATCCTCAATTAGGACATCTGAATGATGGAAAAACGAAATCCATCATTTTTCTTTGTTTTATTTTATTAACAATAAAGCCTTTTTCATTTTTTTTATTTTTATTTTTTTATTTCACTAAAGAACCCAACTTCACTTTTCCATTACAAAAAATTTAGAATTAAAACTGAAATAGTCATTAAAGTGACTTCGTAGAATGCACCCCGTCGCCTACCTTTGAGGGGGTGTAAAAAAAATTGGACCAAAATATGGGCTGGCAACATCCGATTCCTTTATCTTTGACCTATTCCCAACAATAATCAATTGACAGAACTCGGTCCTCGTATTGTTCATACGAAAATACCTCCAGCCCCTGCACTATTGCCGGTTTTTGAATAAAAAGCATTTCCTTAGAAATACCGTGATGATGAAGGGATCCAAGCGTTGCGTGGGGTCATGTATGGTATCATATGAAAGGACATTTGAAAAGAAGTTCAGATCTTATGTCACATTTTGTCCAGCTCAAGCCTATAAAGTATGCCGGGTTGTTTTGTCAAATTTGCCGTTGCGAAGCAGGGTAACTAAGCTAGTATGTTATAACAAGTACGAGTATATCCTAATGTACCTATTTGTTTTGTTAATATATTTTCGTTGAGTTTCGTTTGCTTGAAATATAGGCATTATATTTTACAATGTTTAACTTTAATTTTAATTTTGAGTAGCGTAATACTCGTACGTTGAATTAATCTGAAAATTGAATTATATCTACGTAAGATACTTGTATTACTGTCTAATGAAGAGTTAGTCTTAATGTCTGTTCCAGGTGAAATAATTCTGTGAAATATTATACAGAAGTATTTATTTATTTATTTAAGCTTTGAGTGAACAACAAATACATATAAATATTAAAAAAATGACGTAGTACAGGTTATAAATCGTTGTTCAATAGGGCGAACTTATCGCCTAACTGCGTTTTCTTCCAGTTAACCCCAGGAGAAAACAGAAAAAAAGAAATTAAACAAAAATATTGGAAAAAACTTTCCACTAAGAAGGGATTTTTGGAAATTTCGCGGAAATAAAAAATGGTGCTTTTAAAACAAACCACGTCACAAGTCATTCTATGTATCAGTTAATTCAGAGAATCGTAAATTACAGTGAAATTACAAAAATTACGCAGTATTAGATTTTGGATTTTGGCGAAATATGACAAAATATGTAAGTGAGTATGGTCGTCGTCATTAGGAACACGTTAGCACAATGCTCTTGGTACCTTCAAAAGTAGCTACCCGGGCAACGCCGGGCAATACAGCTAGTAAATTATATGTGCAAATTTATGTACATAAATTATCTGCAAAGAGAATCCTACCCTCTTTTTAGCCCTTACGGTTTCAAATTATGAATGTTTTTTTTTTTAATATTCTATAATATTATGTACTTATGTATTTTGAATGTTGCTAGAAATTTCAAAGGGACATTGCCAGATTTTAGCAAATAAATTGAAAAATATATTTATGGAGATAGAGAGAGAGAGAGAGAAGCAGAGGGAGAAAAACTCTGTTTCATCCAGTGATAATTAGTTCAGATCCAATTATTAGGAAGATAGACATTGGTACTGAAATCTTTTGATAGAAATATGTATGTTGTATTTTTTTTTAAGTAAATGAATCTGGGTTTTTCGAAATAAAGCCAAATACACCTTTGTGCACATCACAGTAAGCTTGAAAAGCTTGTGTCGTGAAGTGGAGTAAGTCGGCATCGGGGATCGCACCCGCGCTCACTGGATTAACAGTCGAGCGCGTCACCAACCAGGCTACCAACCACCTCAATTTACATCCAGATACAGAAGATCTAAGATTCGAAGATATTTGAATAGAATAATTGATATCGATAAGTGAATTTGCTTGTAATTGGTTGTATAGGTAGGCATTACTGATTACATGATTATTGAAATCTAATGATAGAAATAGCTAAAATAGACTTAAGGGTATGCATATTAACATTTCAAAAGAAATTAAAAACGGGAGACCTATGTAGTTAGATCTCGACAACCTTACTAAAAATGCTTTAGAGTAGCTGGTATATTGAACCTGTATCTAGAGAATATCCGTAAAAGATTTTTTATATCTTGAATAAATTACTCAAAAAATGTAAAAAACACCTGATCTTTTTTCCGAAAGACAGAATCTCGTTTCCCGAAAGTCTCGGAGATTTTTATTGTATTGATAATATGCATTAAAATCTAGGGAACAACCGAAAAAGTTTTTTGATTGACGCGAAATCAACCCCAAAAAATGAAAAAAAAAACGCTGTTTTTTACCATTTTATCATGCGATTGTTCGTGCGATTTTAAACCTTAATGCCGTGAGAAATTACCGTGACGTCATAGTTGGGTCGGGAGCTTTAGTAAGTTAGAGCATTAATTGAATAATTAGAACCATCGTCACCTGCCTCTCTTCATTAATTTGTCCTCCATGGACTTTCCGGAATTCCCAGTAAAATCATATATCATATACGCATATCAATCTATTTAGAAATGAGGTTTGCCACCCATTCTGGATGTCATGTATTAATTTTGTGCATAGTGAATATGTATGGTGTCCGATTCTTTCTACACACAGCATTTACAGCTGATCACCTCCATTATTGGGATAACGACGATAACGTGATGGTATAGAACTCGTCGTAAGGCCTTGGTACCAAGAATGACGTCACAGTCATTTCCCACGGCAATAAGGTTCAAAATCGCGTGAACATTCGCGTGATAAAATGGTAAAAATAGCGTTTTTTTTTCATTTTTTGTTGTTAATTTTGCGTCTATCAAAAAACTTTTACGGTCATTCCCTAGATTTTAATACATATTATCAGTACAAAAAAAAATTTACTCCGCGGCTTTCGAAAATTGAGTTTCCGTCTTTCGGAAGAAAGGTCAGAGGTGTTTTCCACATTTTTTTTTGAGAAATCTATACAAGACATAAAAAATATTATACGGTTATACCTTGTATTTTTCTTCCAAAGTATATTTAGTAACGGTTGTCGTGATATAAGGTCTCCCGTTTTTAGAAATTTTTGAAATGTCAGTATTCAATATTCATACTCTTAATTTTGAAAATCACTGTTTCTGTTTTGTGAGAACATCGGAATTTTCTTCATGTCGTAGTTGAATATGTATGACGGTATGAGGCGATGTTTATTGCTAAATTGAAACAAATAGTAGTTCAATTCAAACATTTAGTTATCCGATGGTGTAAAAGGCAAACATAACTGATATAATGGGTATTACACAGAGTTTCCACTAGACATAGTAAGTATTAAGCTATGTATGTAGTATGTAGTGTACCTACCTAGCACCGCACTATCACATCAGCGATAATAACATAAAGCTGTATGGCACATATGATAATGATACAGTGTATGGTATGAGTCGTACCAGTATTTACCTATGCATTTTATGCCTACCTACTTACCTATGGAGTTAATTCTATGTTACGTTATAATTATATGCGGCGCAAACAGTAGATTGCCTATACCTATACAACATACAGGCATACTGTGCTCGTATAGAATTCAGTAAGTGTTGTATGAATTACTCTGAATATAGTTTCGATTTATTTCCTCACCGACGTCGACGCTATACTTCGCGAGAAGATCAGTATAGTCGTCGGGAGCCAGTGTTTTGTCTGCGTTTCAGTTTTTGTTATTTTAGTTGTATATTGATGTAAATAATATAACAACACAAATAATAATACGATGTTCTTATCGGATAAGAATACAATATTACACGACTGTTGTTTTATGTGATGATGATGAATCAATAACAACCGGTTACCATATGTGTTTTACTGTTTAATAATGAGTGTAAAAAGCTTATTTGTTATTACGAATAGATCGTAACAACTGGTGCTATTTCCATATAGTTTTATAGTTACATATCAACATAACAACTGCTTTTCTTGTGTTCATGCGATTTTTATAAATCGTTCATGTAATATTATTCAACTAATATTATTACCAGGTATATTGTATCTCCCCAAACAATTGTCTTTAATGGGGAGGTATCTATGTCAAAATATTATTACAATAATAATAAACTTGTCACTGATGTATGTAAAACTGACGATCGATAAACAAAGAAATTAAAATTGAATTGAAAATGGATTTGTGTATCTAAGTAATTATTATAATTGAGTATGGCAATGCGGTTAAATAAAAAAGTGGTTTACAAACTGTTATTCAAAATGAAGAGGTCTATAGTTTCTGAATGTATAAGTTTCTCACTACTGTGAAGTCTGAACAAACAACGTACCTAAATGTTGAGTGTGTATTATTTAAAATGTTATGACGGTATATTCCGATGCGGCTGTTACATCCAGAAATAAAGTAAGTACGTCCATTTTATATTTACATATTTACCTACATAAATTCTATAAAATGTTTGCAAACAACACAACTAACACATATAATCTAGTAATACGTATGTCACTCATGCTAGTGCTGCTGTCAGTTGTCCTCATGAGTGAGGGTTGATCATCCTCCTTCATGAGCCTCTGTTCATGCCCAGGTGTGCGGCCTCGTGTAGAGTGGTATTGGTGGCTGCTCTCACTTGGTCGCTCCAAAGCATCGGCGATCTGCCTCTCGGTCTCCTGCCTTGTACAAATGTACACTCCCTAGCATTACCGATCTTTCTAGGTTGGTCTCTTTTGTCACTCATATTCACCGTTAAAAACTAATTCGTAAGTAATTAAAAATATTTTCCCTTACTGTACGAGTAATGAAAATGTGTGTGTGGTTATAATATAACTATTGCAAACGGACTAGCGATCAATGTAAATAATAAATTCTATATGTAGAAGTAACTCGTTTTATATAGACTAATGTCACTAATTAAAACTCAAATTTACAATTGCTTACTCAAAACAACGGTGTAAACTAGATGTCATTATAGCCCAAGATCCGCATAAATGTGCTTGAAGCATGCAAGCAATGTGCTTGTGCATCCCAGGATACGCCTTAATGTGAAAAACGCCACTGATTTTTTTCCGGAAGACAGAAACTACTCGTTTTCCGAAATTCGCGTGAGATTTTTTTTTGATAACACGCATTATAATCTAGGGAATGACCGTAAATGCTACCTACCTACATAATAATATACAGTAGGAGTAGGTACAATTAGACTACCAAGAATGACGTCACAGTAATTTCCCACGGCATTAAGGTTCAAAATCGCGTGAACTATTTGTAGTCTAGGCGCTGGGTGCATTTTTGTGTGAACAATATGAGGACCGAGTTCCATGAATTGATTATTGTTGGGAATAGGTCAAAGATAAAGGAATCGGATGTTGCCAGCCCATATTTTGGTCCAATTTTTTTTACACCCCCTCAAAGGTAGGCCATGGGGTGCATTCTATGAAGTCACTTTAATGACTATTTCAGTTTTAATTCTAATTTTTTTGTAATGGAAAAGTGAAGTTAGGTTCTTTAGTGAAATAATAAAATAAAAAAAGGCTTTGTTGTTAATATTTTGATTTTCATGATTTTCCTCCCGCCGTCCCCTCCGCCACCCTTAAAAAACCTTTAAAAATCGCACTATTTTATATTATGCGATATAACTTCGTTCTTTCGCATTTTTGGCCATAATAATTATTTACTCTATTGTTCAGCAGAATATGGACCTTAGTGCATGAATTTTGAAGCAAATTAATTTCTCTATAAGAATAATTATGAGGACTTCCGAGCTAAAGCGAACTATAACGAAGTTATCGTAGCGTAAAAAGGTAAGAAATTCTAAATTGAAAAAAATACTAAAAAATTTCAGCTTTGTAGCTTGACAGTTTCGCTGCTGTTTACTATAGAGCAAATTTTATTATAAACAATATTTGAATATGTTATGCTTAACAATAGAAAATAATTATTTTGGCCAAAAATGCGAAACAACGAAGTTATATCGCATAATATAAAACAGCGCGATTTTTAAAGGTTTTTTAAGAGTGGCGGAGGGGGCGGCGAGAGGAAAATCGTTCAAAACTGGATTATTTACTATCGTATCGACCTATACAACATACCGAAATTTCACGACCACTTGAATATTTTCTCCATAAAAACGACTTATTTGTTTACAAATACCATAGGGAATGAAGAAGGGAGGGGAAGGGAGTAGAAGGGACCACTGCAGTTGCCGGCAACATGGCTTTTCTAAATTGTTTGAAGTCTCAGGAATAAGAATTCCTGCATAAGTGCCGGTTCTCACCTTTTGCATCCTCAATAAGGACATCTGAATGATGGAAAAACGAAAACCATCATTTTTCTTTGTATTATTTTATTAACAACAAAGCCTTTTTTTATTTTTTTTATTTTTATATTTTTATTTCACTAAAGAACCCAACTTCACTTTTCCATTATAAAAAAAAAGGAATTAAAACTGAAATAGTCATTAAAGTGACTTCATAGAATGCACCCCATCGCCTACCTTTGAGGGGGTGTAAAAAAAATTGGACCAAAATATGGGCTGGCAACATCCGATTCCTTTATCTTTGACCTATTCCCAACAATAATCAATTGATAGAACTCGGTCCTCGTATTGTTCATACGAAAATACCTCCAGCCCCTGCACTATTGCCGGTTTTTGAATAAAAAGCATTTCCTTAGAAATACCGTGATGATGAAGGGATCCAAGCGTTGCGTGGGGTCATGTATGGTATCATATGAAAGGACATTTGAAAAGAAGTTCAGATCTTATGTCATATTTTGTCCAGCTCAAGCCTATAAAGTATGCCGGGTTGTTTTGTCAAATTTGCCGTTGCGAAGCAGGGTAACTAAGCTAGTATGTTATAACAAGTACGAGTATATGCTAATGTACCTATTTGTTTTGTTAATATATTTTCGTTGAGTTTCGTTTGCTTGAAATATAGGCATTATATTTTACAATGTTTAACTTTAATTTTAATTTTGAGTAGCGTAATACTCGTACGTTGAATTAATCTGAAAATTGAATTATATCTACGTAAGATACTTGTATTACTGTCTAATGAAGAGTTAGTCTTAATGTCTGTTTCAGATGAAATAATTCTGTGAAATATTATACAGAAGTATTTATTTATTTATTTAAGCTTTGAGTGAACAACAAATACATATAAATATAAAAAAAACATGACATAGTACAAGTTATAAATCGTTGTTCAATAGGGCGAACTTATCGCAGAACTGCGTTTTCTTCCAGTTAACCCCAGGAGAAAACAGAAAAAAAGAAATTAAACAAAAATATTGGGAAAAACTTTCCACTAAGAAGGGATTTTTGGAAATTCCGCGGATATAAAAAATGGTGCTTTTAAAACAAACCACGTCACAAGTCATTCTATGTATCAGTTAATTCAGAGAATCGTAAATTACAGTGAAATTACAAAAATTACGCAGTATTAGATTTTGGATTTTGGCGAAATATGACAAAATATGTAAGTGAGTATGGTCGTCGTCATTAGGAACACGTTAGCACAATGCTCTTGGTTCCTTCATAAGTAGCTACCCGGGCAACGCCGGGCAATACAGCTAGTAAATTATATGTGCAAATTTATGTACATAAATTATCTGCAAAGAGAATCCTACCCTCTTTTTAGCCCTTACGGTTTCAAATTATGAATGTTTTTTTTTTTATTCTATAATATATTTTGAATGTTGCTAGAAATTTCAAAGGGACATTGCCAGATTTTAGCAAATAAATTGAAAAATATATTTATGGAGAGAGAGAGAGAAGCAGAGGGAGGAAAACTCTGTTTCATCCCTATAATTAGTTCAGATCTAATTATTAGGAAGATAGACATTGGTACTGAAATCTTTTGATAGAAATATGTATGTTGTATTTTTTTTTAAGTAAATGAATCTGGGTTTTTCGAAATAAAGCCAAATACACCTTTGTGCACATCACAGTAAGCTTGAAAAGCTTGTGTCGTGAAGTGGAGTAAGTCGGCATCGGGGATCGCACCCGCGCTCACTGGATTAACAGTCGAGCGCGTCACCAACCAGGCTACCAACCACCTCAATTTACATCCAGATACAGAAGATCTAAGATTCGAAGATATTTGAATAGAATAATTGATATCGATAAGTGAATTTGCTTGTAATTGGTTGTATAGGTAGGCATTACTGATTACATGATTATTGAAATCTAATGATAGAAATAGCTAAAATAGACTTAAGGGTATGCATATTGACATTTCAGAAAAAATTAAAACGGGAGACCTATGTATATCTCGACAACCTTACTAAATATGCTTTGAGAAAAATAGAGTAGATATATTGAACCTTTGTCTAGAGAATAACCGTAAAAGATTTTTAATATCTTGAATAAATTACTCAAAAAATGTGAAAAATACCTGATCTTTTTTCCGAAAGACAGAATCTCGTTTCCCGAAAGTCTCGGAGATTTTTATTGTATTGATAATATGCATTAAAATCTAGGGAACAACCGTAAAAGTTTTTAGATTGACGCGAAATCAACCCCAAAAAATGAAAAAAAAAACGCTGTTTTTTACCATTTTATCATGCGATTGTTCGTGCGATTTTAAACCTTAATGCCGTGAGAAATTACCGTGACGTCATAGTTGGGTCGGGAGCTTTAGTAAGTTAGAGCATTAATTGAATAATTAGAACCATCGTCACCTGCCTCTCTTCATTAATTTGTCCTCCATGGACTTTCCGGAATTCCCAGTAAAATCAGATATTTTTGGACCTCCCATAAGACGCATACACTAGCGGATCCAGGGGAGGGACTAGTGGGCTGAAATCTCCCCCCCAAACCATGAGTGACAGTACTTTACATACAAATATAAGTTTTCGAAAAATCACATTATTACCACATCGTTTTCTCATCATATAATAATTTTGTCTAAAACTAGATACTATACTATTGTTTGGTAAAAAAAGGCGCCTGCGGCGCTTTTCACATTTTTAATACCACAAGGTCATATGTGCATGTGACGACTTTCAGCCCCCCCTAAAATTGAATCCTGGATCCGCCACTGGACGCATATCAATCTATTTAGAAATGAGGTTTGCCACCCATTCTGGATGTCATGTATTAATTTTGTGCATACTGAATATGTATGGTGTCCGATTCTTTCTACACACAGCATTTACAGCTGATCACCTCCATTATTGGGATAACGACGATAACGTGATGGTATAGAACTCGTAGTAAGGCCTTGGTACCAAGAATGACGTCACAGTCATTTCCCACGGCAATAAGGTTCAAAAAACATTCGCGTGATAAAATGGTAAAAATAGCGTTTTTTTTTCATTTTTTGTTGTTAATTTTGCGTCTATCAAAAAACTTTTACGGTCATTCCCTAGATTTTAATACATATTATCAGTACAAAAAAAAATTTACTCCGCGGCTTTCGAAAATTGAGTTTCCGTCTTTCGGAAGAAAGGTCAGAGGTGTTTTCCACATTTTTTTTTGAGAAATCTATACAAGACATAAAAAATATTATACGGTTATACCTTGTATTTTTCTTCCAAAGTATATTTAGTAACGGTTGTCGTGATATAAGGTCTCCCGTTTTTAGAAATTTTTGAAATGTCAGTATTCAATATTCATACTCTTAATTTTGAAAATCACTGTTTCTGTTTTGTGAGAACATCGGAATTTTCTTCATGTCGTAGTTGAATATGTATGACGGTATGAGGCGATGTTTATTGCTAAATTGAAACAAATAGTAGTTCAATTCAAACATTTAGTTATCCGATGGTGTAAAAGGCAAACATAACTGATATAATGGGTATTACACAGAGTTTCCACTAGACATAGTAAGTATTAAGCTATGTATGTAGTATGTAGTGTACCTACCTAGCACCGCACTATCACATCAGCGATAATAACATAAAGCTGTATGGCACATATGATAATGATACAGTGTATGGTATGAGTCGTACCAGTATTTACCTATGCATTGTATGCCTACCTACTTACCTATGGAGTTAATTCTATGTTACGTTATAATTATATGCGGCGCAAACAGTAGATTGCCTATACCTATACAACATACAGGCATACTGCGCTCGTATAGAATTCAGTAAGTGTTGTATGAATCACTCTGAATATAGTTTCGATTTATTTCCACACCGACGTCGACGCTATACTTCGCGAGAAGATCAGTATAGTCGTCGGGAGCCAGTGTTTTGTCTGCGTTTCAGTTTTTGTTATTTTAGTTGTATATGTGATGTAAATAATATAACAACACAAATAATAATACGATGTTCTTATCGGATAGGAATACAATATTACACGACTGATGTTTTATGTGATGATGATGAATCAATAACAACCGGTTACCATGTGTGTTTTACTGTTTAATAATGAGTGTAAAAAGCTTATTTGTTATTGCGAATAGATCGTAACAACTGATGCTATTTCCATATAATTTTATAGTCACATATCAACATAACAACTGCTCTTCTTGTGTTCATGCGATTTTTATAAATCGTTCATGTAAAACTAATATTATTACCAGGTATATTGTATCTCCCACAAACAATTGTCTCTAATGGGGAGGTATGTCAAAATATTATTACAATAATAATAAACTTGTCAATGTTGTATGTAAAACTGACGATCGATAAACAAAGAAATTAAAATTGAACTGAAAATGGATTTGTGTATCTAAGTAATTAATATAATTGAGTATGGCAATGCGGTTAAATAAACAAGTGGTTTACAAACTGATATTCAAAATGAAGAGGTCTATAGTTTCTGAATGTATAAGTGTCTCACTACTGTGAAGTCTGAACAAACAACGTACCTAAATGTTGAGTGTGTATTATTTAAAATGTTATGACGGTATATTCCGATGCGGCTGTTACATCCAGAAATAAAGTAAGTACGTCCATTTTATATTTACATATTTACCTACATAAATTCTATAAAATGTTTGCAAACAACAC
This sequence comes from Ceraclea dissimilis, assembly GCA_963576895.1. Taxonomy (NCBI): domain Eukaryota; kingdom Metazoa; phylum Arthropoda; class Insecta; order Trichoptera; family Leptoceridae; genus Ceraclea; species Ceraclea dissimilis. The sequence continues at coordinate 8,590,710 of OY756360.1, forward strand.
AACTAACACATATAATCTAAATCTAGTAATACGTATGTCACTCATGCTAGTGGTGCTGTCATTTGTCCTCATGAGTGAGGGTTGATCATCCTCCTTCATGAGCCTCTGTTCATGCCCAGGTGTGCGGCCTCGTGTAGAGTGGTATTGGTGGCTGTTCTCACTTGGTCGCTCCAAAGCATCGGCGATCTGCCTCTCGGTCTCCTGCCTTGTACAAATGTACACTCCCTAGCATTACCGATCTTTCTAGGTTGGTCTCTTTTGTCACTCATATTCACCGTTAAAAACTAATTCGTAAGTAATTAAAAATATTTTCCCTTACTGTACGAGTAATGAAAATGTGTGTGTGGTTATAATATAACTATTGCAAACGGACTAGCGATCAATGTAAATAATAAATTCTATATGTAGAAGTAACTCGTTTTATATAGACTAATGTCACTAATTAAAACTCAAATTTACAATTGCTTACTCAAAACAACGGTGTAAACTAGACGTCATTATAGCCCAAGATCCGCATAAATGTGCTTGAAGCATGCAAGCAATGTGCTTGTGCATCCCAGGATACGCCTAAATGTGCTTGAAGTAGAACTCAAATGGTGTCGTAATATTTAAAACATCCGACCCAACTATGACGTCACGGTAATTTCAAGGTTCAAAATCGCATGACAAATGGTAAATATAGCGTTTTTCCCATTTTTGGGGTTAATTTCGCTTCAATCAAAAAACTTTTACGGCTATTCCCTAGATAAAGGTTCAATGTATCTACTCTATTTTTTTCAAAGTATATTTAGTAACGGTTGTCGAGATCTAAGGTCTCCCGTTTTTAGAATTTTTTGAAATGTCAATATGCATATTATTAATTCAAAGCAGTCTCTCGATGGAAAGTTGTGGGGTAGTAGGTAGCATGTTCCGTCACGAAATTTTGTTGGAAAACCTCGGATTCGGATTCAGCACCCCAAAATACGTATAGAATGAAAGAAAAACAGACTACCCCACAACTTTCTAAAATCTAGAGAAATCTAAAAGCACCGTATTATGTTTATATATTTTAATTGACTTGTTAAATAATATTCTACTCAACGATTTATTATATTCAGATTAAATAATATTGTGTAAAATGTCAAGTTCACATATTTTTAAATCAAATGCCGATGTCTTATTTTATGAGAAACATACTAAATTTAGATCTGACGTCGTCTTATTCCAGTACGTTGTTTCCCAAAGATTCCTACACTTATGTAGAATTAAGGCTGCCACCTCTCCGGGTTTGACCCGGAGTCTACGGGTTTGAATGACGTTCTCCGGGCTCCGGGTTTTAGCATCGTATATCTCCGGGTCAGACTGGGTGGTGAGACAGAGTGGCTTAACTATAATCAGGCAGCCTTATCCCGACTTGTACTATATTATGAAAATCCGTTAAATCTCTTTTAAAATTAAACTGTTTCATAAAAAAATCTACCGCTACCTTTTTGATGGATTTAGTATGATTAATTCTTTTTATAAAAAAATATATCTGTTTACACCACGGCAATTCAATTAAAAAAATATATATTTCTGCCTGCGGCACTATTTACGAGTTTTTCTTCCACTTTTGAACTACAATAAGTGTGTTAAATAAAAAATGCAATTTTCACGATATCTCCGGGCCTACCCTCTATGGCAGGTGGCAGCCCTATGTAGAATATATTGTGAAAGTATATAAATGAAAATTCTTTATGGGGCCGCTTCACGCTCGGCGACCTTCCACGAGTTTTGTGAGAATGAGTAAAAGGACGTACGGACGAGGTGATTGTCTTGAACTGTATACGTAACCGACGGTTAACGCCTTTTTACTCATTCGCGCGGGACTCGTGGAAGGACGGACAGCATGTGGATGAGGCATTACAATATAATACCTACATCAGTTGTCTGCGTAAATAAGTGTTAGCAGTATCATAGGCTCACCACAAACGTCCCGAAGTTCAGTTAACGGAATCGACCGTTTTGCAAAAAAAGTTCCGACCAAAGCCTCTTTCTGAATTTAAAATCGGGGTGACGCTGAATTCAGAGAGAGGTTTTGATCGGAACTTTTTTGCAAAACGGTCGATTCCGGAACTGAACTTCGGGACGTGTGTGGAGAGGCATAAAGTAACCTGATTTGCTTTGGGAGTAAGATTTAAAAAGTTCATTCACGTTGCTTATTGCGTGCTACAGTAGTGTAATACTCGTACATACTACAACCTTATACAAAGGAAATTCATTCATTATACTCGTATTATTCATTCAGGTTAGTAGATATTGGGGTTGTTAGAGATAAATATACCTAACTATTACTTCTTCTTCTTCAGCCCGTAGCCATCCACTCCTGGACGTAGGCCTCCCGCATCGCTTTCCATGCCAAACGATCTTGTGCCACTTGCATCCATGTTGCATCGGCATACTTCACGATGTCATCTCTCCATCGGAGCTGTGGTGGGCGGAGGTGTGAACTATTACTTAATGTGAATAAATAACCCTAGATAGTTTAATAAGCATGTTGAAAGAATGTGTGATTATAGGACGACTAAAGACATATGTATAATCGTACCTATTCGTATGTAGATGAAAGAAGAGGGGTGACGAAGCCTGCGTTATGACTCTTAAGAGTCGATCATGTCGAAGAATGTATGACGGACGTTTTTGAGTGGAGGGAATCGCGCGGTCTATGATAAATTTCATGATTGTGAGGGAAGGAAAGAGTGTGTGCACTGTGCAGGGATAAGGTATTCTTTCTCACTCCGTCTGTCTACCCTCCAAGGGACGCAGCGTGAGGGGACAGATAGGTATATTATCGAAGTGTATACATTATACCTAGCTATGTATGTACTCGTACCTACACGTGCCTACGTGGAATAATGACATACCTATTCATGAAATGTGTTCGGCGTTTGTTCTTCATTAAATATTAAAAAAATCGAAAACGTTAGGGAGACCTAACAAAATAGATGTGGGCGGTTTGTACGAGAATGTTACTATTTCATTTTCGTGCCATCAAAATTTCACTGTGCGATCAACAGGAAATACTTTGATATCTAATACTAGCATCTTTATTTATTAGAAGCGACTCGAATTATTGGTAAGTAAAATAAGGAAATAAAAATGTGTAAGAATACTATTCTATAGGTACCTATTATAAAAAATTCTAGAGTAGTTTTCTATATTTATGTATTTCTATTTTATATACCTACTAGAGTTAGTGCCCTATGGAAATGGGAATTAAGGAGGTCTGGGTTCGATTCCCAGCCGCGGCAAACTGAGGGACTGGAATTGGTGAATGTTACTAAGTGTAAAGTGATCACATCACAATCAATCAAAAGCCTGATGGAAGGTCTATCCTTTGATGTGTGTCTGTTGAGATAACAAGCTGTTATATTCAACTACGACGTGTAGAAAATTCCGATGCTCTCATAAAAACATACATCTTAATTTTCAAAATAATCTTATAACTTACCTACTAGTTGCTTATATCACTTAACTAGCTGACCAAACGTGCCTTGCTACGCCTCTGAAATCTGTGGATCCGTGGAAAAGTATTTAAGATCTGAATTTCCTTTTCAACGCCCTTTCATATGATACCAAACATGACCACAAACAACCCTCGATTCCCCTCAAATTTATGACATCTCTCAATGTCTCCCGTTGGCTAAAGCTGGAAAACAAGTGACCTGATAGTGAGTAAACCAGATTTATACGATTTTACTCCCGCCGCCCCCTCCGCCAGAGAAAAGAATGTTGTCACAGTGTCACAAGCACAAGCGTATTATGAAGTTTAGTTGAAATGAATATTTTATACAAAATGTTTAGTGCAAATAGACAAAGAAATATATCAGAATGGAGGTAACATACAGTGGGCGAGCTTACAAGAATAATACATACTCGTATATAATTGTTCATTAGCTATATAAATAATACAATGGTATTGATATTATGTAGGAAAATTGTGTAGCTGGAAAGATAATAAAATATTCCAGGTAAATTATTCTGGTTTCCATGCTTACAATATTTTGTTGTATATGGCTTTTCTCGTCCTTTTGTTATCAAAATAACGTGATAGTTATTATTTTTGTAGGCGATACTGCACGTCATTCTGGACTACCTGCTGGGTCCCTTTCTTTTCTGTAACGTCCTTCAGATTTGAAGGTTTCTTCATCCCTTTATAATTTTATTTAGTATCTCAACCGCTACTTTGAATTACGCAGTATTATTTATTGTTTCTTATCATCCGTAGGCCTATACGGACACCTGGAATTGTCATTGGATCATATGTAGAACCATAGGACATTAATAATGACATCACAGTCATTTCCCACGTCAATAAGGTTTAAAATTGCGTGAACAATCGCATGATAAAATGGTAAAAATAACGTTTTTTTCAATTTTTTGGGCCTAATTTTGCGTCTATCTAAAAACTTTTACGGTTATTCCTTAGATTTTAATGCATATTATCATTACAAAAAAATGTACCCCGCGACTTTCGGGAAACGAGTTTCCGTTTTTCGGAAAAAAGATCAGAGGTGTTTTTCAAAATCTTTTATGAGAAATCTATACAAGATATACAAAATCTTTTACGGTTATTCCCTAGATAAATGTTCAATGCATCTACCCTATTTTGTTCCAAAGCATATTTAGTAACGGTTGTCGAAATATACGGTCTCCCGTTTTTTGAAATTTTTGAAATGTCGGTATGCATACTCTTAACATACAAATATATAGAATTATACAATACTGTAGTGATTCGAAATAAGCATTCATGACAACACCCTATTAGGAATTGTTACAATCACCTGATGCATTCTCACAATCAAGACGATCAAGGACTATATAATCTGGTTTCGTCCGTCGCACTTGCAAGGTCGCATCAAATTGTTAACTTAATTTATAAATTATAATATTGTTCCGTAATATTGTAACTTTGTAAAATCATCTTTCTATTGATTATAGTTCGTCAAGTATCTAGTTCTCTGCGTTTCATTGAAATAGAAAGCCTTTCCCTATCATTATTTGGAGACATTCCTTCTGATATAATTTCTCTCTATAAGTAAGCCCAATCGGGTTCCTACCAACCCCTTCGGGCCCGATTCGCTTCAATACAACAGAAGATATGATCCAAAATCAATTCTAGTAGTAGATAGGTACCTACCAGTGGCGTAGCGTAAGTTCTGAGCTTGGGGGAGCGCTTTTCAAGAACAGAGGGCTGTTATACCTCTATACCGCTAACTACTTTGTGGGTGCCAAAAACATAGGTACATAATAATGGATAATTATTACGATGAGCATAAAAATAAGAATACTATTTGTAGAGAAGATTTAAATAATAATTTTATCCGGCGCGGCGAGAAACAATAATTATCTTATCATTATTATCAAACGGTCAAAACAATGCTGTAGGTATTCAGAGCGAAACTAAAAATGTTATTAATTTAAAATTTTGCATGTCATCTCGTCGGCTCATCCTAGAGTAAGAAGGAGGTAAGTAAGAATTATGTCATGCGGGATGCATTGATACGTAGAGTTTGTTAAGTAAGGACTTACAATCTTTGTCACTAGCGGTACACCCGCCCGCATACCGCAACCTGGCCCGCCCCCTGTCCCTCCCGCATCACACACAACGCACAGAATGTTCCCGCGGTGCAGCGCACAACGGAGTGGTAACATTTTGTATGGGATGAAAGAAATCCACGGAATACGAATGTTTGTAAAGAAATGTATGACAATTATTGAGTTTTGGAGGAGCGCTAATTATTATCGCACCGAATACGAAATGATGCACTAGCGTTTGCCTAGTTAAAGGAGTCGAACGTTTTCGTTAAGGAATTACTAACATTTCTTGACATTATTGTTGGATTATTGTTGAATTATTTTAATTTTTATTTTATCACGTTGAGCTGAATTATTTGGGGGCGCGCTGTATCCTGCGCACTGTTGGAGTCTACGCCCCTGGTACCTACCAGGCGTGAAGCTACCTATGAACACGATTCCCATAGAGTTACCTTTTGGAAAAAAATGATAGGTATAACAGTGTCTAATCCGATGTAATCCCATAAGGAATGTTAGCCTCGGCTTCCCTTCTGCAGAAATCCACCCTTCGCCATTGGTACCTAAATACTTATAGCTCTAGCGTATTGATTTACAATAAATTTGAAAAGGTATTGATTCCAGAAGTCTACGTTACAGTTTATAGTTGTTCTCAAAGTTTCGTCATACACTTCGGTGGATAATTTCTAATGGAAAACTTTACCTAGAGTAAGTACCTAATTCTGAAGCATAATTGATTGTGTCGTTTTTACTACATTCTACGGGTCTGGCAAGGGCTTGGCACTAGGAATGACGTCACAGTCTTTTCCCACGGCATTAAGGTTCAAAAACTTTTACGGTTATTCCCTAGATTTTAATGCATATTATCAGTACAAGAAAAAAAAATTACCCCGCGACTTTCGGGAAACGAGTTTCCGTCTTTCGGAAAAAAAATCAGAGGAGTTTTTAAATTATTTTTTGTTGAGAAATCTATACAAGATATATAAAATCTTTTACGGTTATTCCCAAGATAAAGGTTCAATGCATCTACCCTATTTTGTTCTAAAGCAAATTTGGTAAAGGTTGTCAAGATAGAAGGTCTCCCGTTTTTAGAAATTTTTGAAATGTCGGTATGCCTATGCATACTCTTAATACTCTTAATAATTATTTATTTATTTATCTGTCTAATTCTTAGTAAAAAGTTATTGTGATTCTTCTGTTTGTTTCAAATATGTAATTGCACCAAATACTATATAATTGTAGTGTATCTGTTTTACTCTTTGATTATCGAATAGGTAAATCCGGTAAATCTAATCAAACAATTCAACACTATGAAAATAATTATGATTCCTGTTTTCTTAACAAAAAAAGATATTCATTCGGGATTTGACGCTTACACTGTGTCGAAGTGTCAAAATGTGATTATAATTAAATATTTTAACGTTGAAATCCAATTATTTCATTTAATTGCTCAGCCAAGGCTACATTTTAACATAAAAAAGATTTTACTATCCCCTAGCGTGGTTTCTCCGACTGTGGTTAAAAAGACTATCCTCAAATTGTAATTTATCTTTCCACTGGTAAGCATTACGTTTTTGGTTGATATTATTATGCACCTTTAGACTAACAGTTAATGCTTATTTACTGATTTTCCTTATTTTTGCGCTTAAAACAGCATCGAAAATGACATTTTTTTTATCTACTAGCTGGTTTCTACATGCTTCTTTTTAAATTTCACAAACCAACCCGGCATACCTTAGGCTTGAGCTGGATAAAATGTGACTTAGGATCTGAATTTCTTTCCAACGCTTTCATATGATACCACACATGACCCCACACAACCCTTGGATCCCTTCATCATCATGGCGACGTTAGAACACAGCTTATATTATCGGAAATGTTACTAAAAAAATTTGAAGGAATCCATTTTTTTTGGCGAAATCTATACAATATATAAAAAAATCTTTTACAGTTATTCTCTAGATAAAGGTTCAATGTATCTACTCTATTTTGTTCCAAAGCATATTTAGTAACGGTTGTTGAGATCTAAGGTCTCCCGTTTTTAGAAATTTTTGAAATGCCAGTATGCGTATTGTACTCTTAATGTACTGACATTAATACATGTAATATACCTACATATCTATTTATCAATTTTAGAGTGGGCGTCACATGTTGGAATAATTGATCTGACCTCCATACCAGAATGTTGCAGTCATTCATTCCATTCCACAAACGACAATATTATTGCTAGGTACTACTCGCGTGCTACTACTATCTACTTAGGCCAGTAGATCTAAGATTCGTTAGTATGGAGACCCAACATTAAATCAGGTAGCAGTGAATATTTGCTATTTTATGTAGGACAATAAATTAGTTAAGAATCCAAATTTGCACAATTTTCCTCCCTCTTTAAATTTTCTGGCTTTAATAAGCCACAATGAAGTTATTGTGATGTTTAATGGCTGACAACTCAAAATTGAAAAAAATACAGAAATTTGACCAATTTTGGGAGATTAAAAGCTCCGTTGCTATTTATTTTAAAGCAAAAATTTGTGAAGTGAAGTTATAGAAAATTTTATGGTGTATAAATGGCCAAATAACTTTTTTGACGTAAAACGCGAAATAACGAAGTTATAGTGCATAATATGCAAAAAGTGGCGTTTTTTTTAGGTTTTAGCAGGATGGCGAAGGGGGCGGAGGGAGGAAAATTGTGCAAATTTGGATTCTTAACTACCCCATTGTCCTACATAACATACCAAAAATTCACGACTACCTGATTTAATGTTGGCAAAATTGCTCTGTCGACTGTAGTAACTTGTCTTGTTGTGAAATTACTTTGATATCTTTGTGTGTTCCCGAGATGATGTGACGTGATAAAGAGAGTGAATTATTTTATAGAAATAATAATATGAAAGTGTAGCAATACATTTACAGTAAGAACATCGTGCAAAAGTTAATTCAGGGTTATATTATACTAACGAGTATGTACGGAGTAGATATGGAGGCAATATTACTGACAAATGGATCTAATTACAAGTCGTGATTGATAGTCTGTCCTAGCGGAGTTGGTGATTAATAGCTCGATTTTAAGAAAACCAAAAACAATAATTTTTTTGGGAAGTGATCACTTTGATTTCTGGGATATTCAAGAAGCAGTAATTATCTTTCCATTATTCTTCCTCTTCCTGTCACCTTAATTATTTTATGGAAGTCTCTTTTGACAGGGAACTCGAGATGTAAGGGCACAGATACTGTGGAAATAATGTCTACATTTTATTGAGAGAAGAAAATAATAATTTTTATACTCTGATAATAACATTTTCATTCATTTTCATTCACCTTTTATCAATGTTGTGATCAATTTTATGTTTATTTAATTTATACTTTGTGATCATATACATGGTATTTATTATATTGCCTTTTATCTTTTTTATCTGTTCGATTATTACTACTGTAACTGACTTGACTTTATCTGTCTACTTGATTGATTGCAATTTGTTATGTTTTTTATTGAGTATATGGAATGATATTTTGTTATTTTACCTATTTGATATATTGATTTTTTACATTTTTTAGCCTGGGTTATGTGGTATTAAGTGAGTTTTGTGTATGTATTTTTTGATTGACCTAATTATTGTAATGTATTTAAAAGGCTTTTGGCCGTATATAATCATATAAATAAATAAATAAAAATAAATAAATAATAAAAATCAAATGTGACAGTACCTACCTACTTGATATACCTACAACTAGTTTCCGAAAAATCACATTATTACTACATCTTTTTCTCAAATTGCCTGTGGCGCTACTGTTCTTGTGTTGCATATTCTTAATGCTTATAAGTATCTTTTTATTTTGAGAAAAAATAAGTAGATTTAGAATTAAGTAGATAGATATATATACAAATAACACACTTAATACCACACAACCCAGGAAAAAAATAAAGTTGTGGGGTAGTCTGGATTTCTTTCATTCTATAAGTTTTTTGGGGTGCTGAATCCGAATCCGAGGTTTGCCAACAAAATTTCGTGACGGAACATGGTGAAAAATGGGATAAAGGCAAAAATTTCAATTTTCCGGCGAATTCTGGATTTGAACTTGGAAATTATCAACTTTTTGTAGCTTATCGTTTTATCAGAATGAAAGTACATAAAATTTCCTACAAATTTAGTATACCTATAACTTTTTTCTGTAAATTAAATAGCAACGGAGCTGTTAGGCTCCAAACCTGTCCAAATTTTGTAATTTGAAATTGTAAGAGTGGAAAATGTATGGAAAATAGGTCACCTTGTTAGATTTACCACCAAATTTTGACAATTATTCACAAAAATCATGTTTATTAACAATATTTTTAGAATATTTAATTAAGGCAAAACCCACGAATTAGGATCTTTATCTTTTTTGTGTTTTTTTTTTCAAAATCGAGTCATCAGTTTGAGATATATTGGCAAAAAACCTAAATGAGAAATTTTCGTACTTTTCAATTTTCAAAAGGCCCTATCTCCAAAACGGTTGATTTTTGGATATGCATCCCCTTAACTTTTTCTTCATCTTTTTTCATCCTCTCCAGATACGAGTATACCTATAGCAAACTGAACGAATCACCCTTCATTGATTAATATTTATACGAGTATCTAATTGTATAATATATAACCTGTATATAGGGGTGTAGATATAACTGTATACCTACCCGTTATTTGTTTTCATCAAATTAATATTAGTCAAGTTATTATACAAAATTGTAGTTCGAGTGTATTGTTTAATAAGATTACCGTAGGTATGTACAATGTGCATGTGTGGTACTGTGTAAATAATTATATAAATTCAAATCACACATTGATTTTCAATGTAAGTATATAAATGTAGTGTGATACGGGGAGTTTCTTATGGGGCAAAGATAGTGGGGCTCCTTTCCATCCAAAACAAAAAAAAATGAGAGGGACCAAATTCCTCCTCTCTTACAAAAACAATATTTAACATTATAATATTTAGTAAGGTTGTCGAGATCTAAGCTCTCCTGTTTTTAGAAACTTTTTAAATGTCAATATACCTACACCTGGGCAAATTAGAGTAGAAAACGGACAGTTGATGAACTAAATATGTATATTACTGTGGCAACACATAATTATTACTGTCGTTTTACTGTCGTATAATGTGTCATGTCAGATGGTGGCTTAGTTGTTGCAATAGTGGTTTATTCGCGTCATATTTGTTTAAATCAGTGTTATTTGGATTTATTTTAATGTTAAAATAGTTTTAAAATGAAAATAGATGTAACCTATTACACGTAGTGTTATTAGAGTTGAATATTAATGTGTTTTCGGCGATGCGCTTACGCTTCTGACATTACCTATGTTTAAAACCCGACACCAAGGTAAATAGTAAGTAAAGACACTCAATCATCATTGAAAATTATAAGTACTATTAATTTGGACGTTCTTGCAGTATAATTTTAAGTATATTCCACAATAAACATTAATAACTTCCCAATACATTATAGGTTATGTTCAACACTTTGACATTTCATTTGGTTGGAATTCATTGGAATTCCTGCATAATGTGGTAAACACAATTTTGTAGAATATTGCACATTGACTAGTTTTTGCATTGTATTTTTCCTAAGTGTGTTTTTTTTAATAATTGCAGTAAAATTGGAATGCACAATTAGAACAATACCAAACGAAGGATCAAAAAATTATGGAATATTTACAATTCCTATTGGAAAAATGAAAAGCGATTTTGATATTTGTGCGACGTGTTCTTTTACACGGTTAACAAGGAAGCACCGACATTGAGATTTTTGCCGTCTTTTCCGAAGGAAGCTTTAAATTTCAATGGTTGCAAGTAGCACTTAAGGAAAATAAATATAAAATAATATTATAACTCAAAGAAATAAAAATATTGTTTCTTTCAATAAAACCTATTCCTGATTTTATTGGCTACAGTGACGGATCGAGGATGAACAAAATGAATCGTTCACTGGGGTTCTTGGAACTGTGACAACCGCTCTTAACTTCAGGGTCAATAAGGGTGCAGTATAGGGATGGTTGGAAGAAACTGAGAGAATTGTATGTTCGGAAATGGACACGGAACGGTTGAAGTTATCCTGATAATCTTCTTCTTTTTCTTCTGCAGTCACTTAGGTCCATTGTTGGACATAGGCTTTCCTTTTGATCCTCCACAGTCCACAGCTGCCTGATAATCTATTCAAATGTAATGGTTTTTCAGCAACGAAACTTAGTAGACTAAATATACACTGTTTCGTATAGGAAATCTTCACAACATCTTGTTTATATTAGATTTTTATTATAAATCACCTACCTAAAATATGTATAAAAAAATAAATAATGGCGGTTACCTTACTTTACTTCATAAACGTGGAGTACCTACTATGTGTTGCCATATGAACAACAGCAGCGCCCTCAATTATTGTCAATATTTTATAGATGCATTAATGGACAATGTCCATTGGACATACTATGGGACATTTTAAAACAAATTTGATATTTCTTCTTTTTCACTGAAATCACGTTTATTACCAAAATTAGTATACAAAATTTAAATAACGTTAAACTTAAAAATTAAGATCTTTATTGAAAGCCTGAATTGTTTACCATGGTTTGTGATTTGTTTTGTTAAAAACGAGTACCTAGTTTGAGAGATATTGGCAAAAAACCTAAATAAACAATTTCCATACTCTTTAATTTTCAAAAGGCCATATCTCCAAAAAAAATTTTTTTTAATTTTTTTTTATTTTATTTTCTAGAGCACAGACAGTCTTACAAAAATCACATACAGTACAACACTAACAATAAGTGGACCAGTAAAGGCTCAAAAATTACCAATTTATACATATTTGACATGCATGCAAGAACAATAGTGAATAATATAATATATGGAAAGATCAGCATGCAATTAGAAAAAATAAACATCGGACAAAGAAACACAATATAAATGGTTTGTTTTTGGATATGCATCCCCTTAAATTTTAATTATGGTATTTTATCTACTATCACCACTCCAAATGACTGACATACGGAAGCAATCACCCTGTATTTATGATGAGTGCTCGCTTCAAGATTTTTAAATGTTTTATTTTGGTTTTCCTGTATACTTGGTTAAAATGAGTGAACTGTAAGTTATTCATCGCTTGTATCGATGTAATTGATGTATCCGCTGGAGATGAGACGGATCTCTGAATGTAAAGAGTTGGTGAGTCGAATAAAGTCGTCTTCGCGGGTGGCTAGAAATTTTCGTTGAAGTCTCGTTCAAGGAAGTAAATAAATTTGAAAAAGTTTGAAAAGAATTGTAGGTACTTACCTTTGATTATTGAAGTACCTAATCAAACACATACTGACATAGATTCGCTCAAATTCTTTTGTTTCAATACAACACTATGAAATGTGTGTGAAGTCATTTCTGGTCATTTCTTCCTTTTCATGTAATTCAATAAGTATTCTTTTGTTGATATTTGACGTTTACGATTTACACAGTGTCAAAATGTGATTGTTATTAGATATTTTAACGTTAATATCCAATTGTTTCGCTCATCTAAGGATGCATTTTAATTAAAAAAAACATTTTATTATCCCCTAACGTGGTTTTTCGGACTGTGGTTATATATTTAGCCTCAAATTGTAATGTATCTTTCTATCGGTAAGCTTCCGTATTTTGGTTGATATCATTGTTAATTTATGCACCTTTCGACAAAAATGCGACAAGTAAGGCTTATTTAGTGATTTGACTTATTTTTACGCTTAAAATAACATCGCAAATAATATATTTTTATTAAATTACATCTGCCATAGGCACGTGATATCATCATCGAATCACACATCGAGCCATCGATATTTTAAATTCGCTCCCGGATTTTACGAATTATAAGCGATTTCCAATATTTTTTACGTATAAATTAATAATGATATTAACGAAGGAGAAAAGATATATTTACATTTTCTAGCGTAATCCGCATTTCCACACGACATTTGGGCATGTAAAGTATATTTTTATTACCTTCAATGTTGTCTTGGGTGGGCGAAATGATTGTTTTTAAGCAGGATAATATATAATTATATGATCGACATTTAGACAGCTTGAATTTCTGGAATATCATAAATTATGAAATGATAATCGTTTTATGTAAATCATTTAATATATATAATGAAATTAATTATAAATAATTTTAGCGGCAGCATATTAAGTTAATGAGTTATATTATACAAATTTATTTATTTATATAATTAATCCTTTTTATTTTTTTACCAATACAACACAACATGTTAAAAAAATGGTATCGATGGTATTCAATATCGATGTTAATATTGAGCATTTACATCCCATTAAATCATCCAGTAAAGATTAGAAGAAAAAGAAAATGGAAACGACGCTCGAAAATAGTTCGAGGCTATGGTACTTACTAATGAAATTATGAATGAAAATAGTTTTGAAATTTCTTTCGTGGAAATAATCAAGTAAGTACCACTTTATACAACGTGACAGAAGATGAAAGTCGAATTCTCATACATATGGTACGTACCTATACACGTAAAGATTGCAAACTGAACTATTTAAAGTACCCACCTTCAATATGTGTGTAAATTACCTATGTATGTAGGTAGACATGTAAGAGGAGTTTTGTGGCTTTCAGGGGTGGGTACCAACAAAAAAATGACAATATGAATCTGGTTTTACGTTTTTCATAACGATATTGGGGAGACGGGGAAAAGACGGAGCCTTGTGATCTTCCTGTGTTTACTCGAGGAACTTTGAAAGGTGGAGTAGTAATAGGAGGTTACACAAAAACATATTTAACCAAGTCTACGTGATATTCACTTTATTTCATGTCAGTAGGTAAATACGGCTTATTATTGCCTAATATTCATCCATGTACATGTTTTGTACCTAATATTCATTTCATTTTAGGTAGATTTCCAAAAGGAACTCTACCTATTCGTTTTTCCCGTGATGTCGCAGAATTGAAAAATTTCTACTCAGTATCACTAATTAGAACCAGGAGAACCCGAATCCGACCTTGGTTTAAAAGTTTATATATATAAGCCATATATATATATGTCCCTTTTCTTGTGCGCACGTTTGCAGCCAAACTATGCGTCGCAGAAACGTGAAACTTGGGTGGTAGATTTTTGGTAAGTGGTAGATGAACTGATAGGAGATTGGGTGAAATCCATTAAGAGGAAGGTTCACTTTTTAAGGCTTTAAATTCAAAAACAATCATTCTTAGGGGATCCAATGATTGTGAGGGTCTGTGTCTGGTATCGTATGAAAGGTTATTAAATAAGGAATACAGATCAAAAGTCAGATTTTGTCTAGCTCAATTCCTCGGACTACACTGATCGATCGAAAGATCTAGTTAAGTAGTTACCGCATAGGTACTTGCGTGTTTGTTGTTTTAGAAATGTGCTTCACGATACGAGAAGAACTCACATCGTTTTTTCAAATTTTTAGTGCTTAGGTACCGGTACCAATCCATATTATGTGTGGAATGAAAATAATTTGATTATTGGATTAGGTACTTCCTTTGATTATTGAAGTACTTAATCAAATATTTTTTCGTCATACGGTACTTCGATAATCAAAGAATAAACTACATCCATACTACTTCATCACTTCGCTGGTTTATTTGCTGATGATATTGTGATTGTTTTTATTGTACAGATGTACTCTTAAAATTAATAAAATTAATAAATCACTTGAAATCTACCTATGCCTGTGGCGTGCCAAAGGAATTTTTTTTTCTTCGCTTTGAAGTTGAATCAGAAAGTAATGTAGTTTTCTGGGAATTTTTTTTTAATATTTCATTTATTTCTTTCCGATAAGCCTAAGTATGTGAATAAATATAAACATGAAAATCATTGGCGTACTTGGGGAGGGCGTATGAATAATTTTTGAAAAAAAAAAAATAGGTGTACCAGGTTGAGGATTATAATCTGTAATTACGAGGTCGTTTGAAATTATTTTCGACCGAATTATGTCTCACGATTTTCGAGAAAAGTGGTATTTTCCAATTTTTTAATGTTATTTCACCGGTCTATGTGGGAAACTACATTGTATATAGGAAACTACATGTCAACAATACATTGTGGTGTCCCTCAAGGCTCAATTCTGGGACCATTGCTGTTTCTTGTCTACATAAATGACATAAATGATTTAGCAGAATGTATACCGAAATGTAGTAATATTGTAATGTTTGCTGATGATACATCTATTCTGATTAAAGATGATAAAAATAAAGTTCTCACAAAAAATAGTGCTATAAAAACTCTAAATGATGTGGAGGGGTGGTTCGGCGACAACAACTTAGTTTTAAATGTGACAAAAACAAAATATGCTGTTCACTTCTCTCTGAGATATTCTGCAGAGCCCGACCCGGTGGTTGCTGCTCTCGGTGAGAGAGACCTTGAGCTGGTGGATAATTGCAGGTTCCTGGGTGTTACGATTGACAGGCGGCTTCAGTGGTCACCACATATCGAGGGGTTGTGTAAAAGGCTTAACTCTGCCATATATGCCATCAGGAAAATAAAAGAATGTTGTGGACTCGACGCCGCAAAGAAAATATATTTTGCTTATTTTCATAGTATTATGACATATGGAGTGATGTTTTGGGAGACCGGTGCGGACTCCAAGAGAGTCTTTATTCTCCAGAAAAGAGCTGTGAGATCTTTGCTTGGTATGCCGCCAAGGGAGACGTGCCGTGGTGTTTTCAGGGAGCTGGGCATACTCACATTATCCTGTACTGTCATCTATGAATACTTGAACTATGCGAGGCTCAACATGGCTAACACCCCGCTTAATGGGGAATGCCATAATTATTTTACACGCTCCATGAATGATATTAGACCTATAGCCCATAGACTCACAAAAACATCAAAGAGCTTCATATGCATGAGTATTCGGCTGTTTAATGCATTGCCTGTTGACCTTAAGCACCTAGAGCCTGTCGCGTTCCGGAGAGAGGTGAAAAAGTATCTTGTGGCAAATGAATTTTATAATATTGACGAAATGCTATCCGGCACCGGTTAGCATGGAATCATTGTTAAGCATGACGAAGGACAAGCAGAGCTCTTTACACTCTCTTGCCACGGATTCTACTTTATATTATGAACACTTGTAAATTTATCTGATATTGAAATTGATTGTGGGTCTGTACTGCAATGTCACATCTGTACCTTACCATAATTATTATCTCTTTGTTAATTTTATTTGTATGTGCTTTTGTAGAATATGTACCTAGTTGTACGACCATGACGAAGTGCCAATAGAGCCTTTTACACTCTATTTGGTATTGAATTTCCCTGTATATTTATTGTCAACATGTAACTTTGATGAGTCCAAGTGCCTGCAAATGGCCTAGGGATGATTCAAAACAATAAACAACAATAAACAATATATACTACGGAATGTAGAAAAAATTCAACGCTTTACGAGAATAAAATTTGTAAATCAAAAATAAGGAATATCTATCCTTGTAAAGGGAACTATATCCGGTTTTTACCCTTTTTAAAAACTACACTAAATGAGGAAGTTTTTAATATAATTTTCCAGCTTAAATACTAAATTTTTACAGTGTAAAGGAGTCGAAATTTGCTAATAAAAAACCAAGAACTCGAGAGCCGGAAACTATGTTATTTTCTTTAAAATTGGGAATTAATAGGTTGTATTTTGGACTATAATCAAATAGCTGAATTATTCAGGGTTACGAATCAAAAATTTTATTCCCGTAATATTGAATTTTGTGACCGTGGCGATCGAAAAACTGATCAAAGGTGTCGAATTTCACGAAAAACAAAGAAGTGCCGATATCTAGAGAATGAGCGATTTTTACTAAGGACATATTTCGATTTTTTGGTCCGTTATGAGTTGGTCTATCACCCCTCCACGGCATACCCTGTATATTGTAGGACGGTTACGGCAACCCTAGGTGCACCCCTAAGTTTTTCAATGGATGCGCCACTGAATCGCAAATATCAAATTATTACAAAAGATATAACTTACTACGATCTACATATGGGAAATACCCCTCACTTTCTCTCTCCTCTTACTTTATCTTACCTTATTGTCGAATATGTCTCACATTCTCCTAGTAACTTCCAATCAGTGTGTGGTGTTTCATATACGAGTGATTTCGTATTTTTTAATTATTAAGAAAATTTAATTACTTATAAAACTCTAACAGGGCGTTCCCTGGATAAGAAGTATATATATAATTTTAAAAACCAAAAAAAATATGTAATACTCGTATCAAAATCCGCCTGGGAGAAGCTAGTTTCCGTGAATGATTACTTATTGCCATAACAATTAATTCGTTTACTCAAAAACTATACAAGTTATTGACTTTGTGAAATAATAATTGATATAATAAAATATGTAAAAATATTTGGTTTATTCTACTTACATAGTTTCGACACTGTAGACACTTAAAACCCATATATTTTACGAATTTTCGTCTATACGGTACATTCTGAGTTACGTTAGCCTTAAGGGCTGAGTGGCAAACGTTTCTCGACAGTAAAGTGATCACCTAAAACAACCACGACCTCTGGTCATCTTACACTGTTCGCCAGTTGAGAGTCCATATAATTGTTAAATTGTGTACATCATTTTCTGAGAACTGTATACAATGCCGGTTATCAAACATTTCCGGTAACATGTATAACATTTTTTTTTATTGTGCTTATTTGGCAATCACCCTGATGTAGTGTTCTTGCCAGACTCAAGTTCTCGTGTATAACATTGTTAATGTTCCATTATTACTTTCGTGTATTAAAAGTTGGAGAATTGACCATTTTGATGGAATGCATGTACAAGAAGTAACAGTGCTTTTTGTTAAAGAAGTGAAAACACAACTATTCCGAAAAATGCCATCGCTATATTCCAGTCCCTACCAACATATAACGGATTTGCATCCTCCTGTAATAATTATAACAATTTGAGAAAAGTACGTAGTTTTATAAAACTCGTCTCATTTCTGGGGAATTTTGAATGCCTGTAATAACAATAAGTGTCGCGGAAGACTTTCAATATATTTATTTTCTTTATAATTGGAGTTCTCCATTGTGTGATTTCGTATCTTTGAATATATTGTACACATCTTGCGTGGGTTGAATTGATCACAATAATGGGAACTAGCAGCTCTATTGATAAGGAACTTCCCACCACACATAATGGGTATGTAATTTTACATGATTTTACATTAAACATTCTAAAACGTCAAAATTTCATATTTTTATACCCAAGTTTCGTCTATTATTGAGCCGATTTATTTTATTTATTACAAGTGAACACAATATACACGGTGTAATAGTCAGCACGAACGAAACACACATCTTTGTAGATATTTTTTATTTTTAAAACACAATATGTTCGATATTTCTGATGTCAGAAAGTAGAGAATTGAAAATTATTTTAGCCTCTACGTTCCGATATACTTTACCAAAACATTACTAGTATATAGTACTTTGTATCTGTCAGTACCTACCGGACTGGCACCTCAAACCGGCCCGGGCATTTTTAGAGACGTCGGCCCCTACTTTCCAGGAAATTAATAAAAAGCCCCGCAGGCGATTTTTTTTCAAAAATAGGTGAATTGATGAAGTTGGTTGATTTCAATACTATACACGGCACTGTATATATGTCTGGGTTACAGCATGATAAAGGACTAGCGCCGCAAGCTAAATTTTGTCATATAACGTAAGAAGATAGGGACATGAAACATCGGGACCTGTCCTTCAGTACACTGTCCCTAATTGTACTGTGTTATGAACAAATACGTGGTATACAAGCGACAAGTACGTGCTAGGCTGACATCATCTATATTACCTCCCTGATATGCAGAGCATCCCCCCCCCTTCCCCCCTCCTCTTCCTCTTATCCCGAACTCTTCCTTATTTTTTTAAATATATTTTTTATGTGTTCTTGTTTGTTTTCTCTTTTTTATGTTTAATAAAATAGTAAAACCACAGGTGTGCGTGTGCGATGGGTGAATGAGTGAGCGAGATTGAGTATGGGTGTGTGAGACGACCGGAATGAACTTATATGTTTTAATTTAACTGTGGCGCATGCTTGTGGGTGACAGCTGAATTACGAATGGACTAATTGTCTTTATCTACATGTTATCACTTATATCTAAAGTTGTTGTCTGTTTTGTGCTTTTGTTTGTAATAAAATAAAAATAAAATAAAATAAAAGCTACTGTGGGTGCCTACTACATAATATGATAAAATGAGAATACGGTGGAATTACGGAAGATTGTATTTCTTTGAATGATTTTATGAAAAATAGGTAATTGATAAGCTTATACATTTGATCGTATTGAATTTATTGACGTCCGATCGAAAAAACCGGACAGCCCTTTGTCCGGTTTTCCAAGATTGTATCGACCAGACAGATGTCATAAAAACCGGACTGTCCGGTCCAAAGCCGGACATCTGGCAACCCTACTCACTGCGGTTATTAATATCCTTGTCAATGTTTTTACATTTGATTTGACTATACCGTATTGAATATGTATTGACCATACCAATTTTATATTTTCTTTTGCATTTGTATATGTTATACCTTATGCCTAGTAGATGTTATACCTACTGTGTCTTTTCTGTTGACTATACCAATTTTTACATTTGATTTGACTATACCGTATTGAATATGTATTGACCATACCAATTTTATATTTTCTTTTGCATTTGTATATGTTATACCTTATGCCTAGTAGATTTATACCTATTCTGTTGACTATACCAATTTTTTATATTTTATTTTGTATTTTGTATTTTTATATGAATATGAATATGTATCATAATATGGACCTGAGAGGCTTGCACAGCCCACCTCCAGATCTGGAATAAAGATATTATTATACTCCACCCATCTCAGCTTTTTAAAAAGCCGGTAGTATAAGAAAGCAAGGACGGGCAAAAGCCAAGTCCTTGCTTTCTATCAAATTTGTGGTTATTAAGGATTGTTGAGAAATTTCCGTACTATTGAACACGTGTTAATTATTATCGATTTTTGAAACTCTATATATATTTTTGCCCAAATCCAAATCTTTTATTGCTTTGTGTAGTGTTTTTGGTACGACCCCCGTAGATGAAATTATGACCGGAACCACCCTTACTGAATTTTGATGCCACATATCCCGTATTTCTTCAGCCAAATTTGTGTATTTAGTAATTTTGTCTTGGTGTTTTTGTCTTAAATTTTGTGTATTTGGTACGGAAACATCGATAAGAAAAGTCGTTTATTATTATTATTATTATTATAAATGCTCTATTATAACATGTTGAATATAATCTTTTGAGGTTAGGTCTTCTCACAATTACTTTGTGTAACTGTAGTCGAATATAATATTAATAATACCGACTTTTGATAGTATTTGCTGGATTCTGTGGTATTACCCGTAAAAACATGCGTGTTGTTTTATTATATCAACCAATATGCGTGGTATCTTTGTAACTAATATCTTGACAAAACACTTTGTATGAAGACAGAGTCATCATTTTTTTGTCGCTGTCGTGATTTGACTTTAAGGGTAATTAGTAATTAGTCTCAGGAAATTTAAAACGTGGCTTTGTATCTACCCTAGAGGTATGTATGAAGAGTCTCAAAACTCACACTATTAACAAGATATCAATAATAAAAACTAAAACATCTTTAAAACTATCGTTTTAGTCCTAAATAACGTTAAAACTAATACAGTTTTTAACAGTGAGAGCAAAATTTTGAAACCGTTGCCTACAAAATATCAAAATTTCCCATACTATTTGACAGTTTGTGGGCACCAGTTTTGTTACACTTCTAGCATTAAGTACTCCGTCTAGGTAGTACTTAATATTATATTATGTCGCTGATCTACCCTTATTACATATATATTATGTCGCTGTATCTACCCTACTGTTATTATTAATATGACCTTCTTCTATACAGTTATCTATATACAATAGTCCTACAATATAGCGAGAAAAGTGTATATTATATGATACTCATATTAGTCCGAGAGCCCGCTGCTTAATTTATGACGTATCTGTTTTTTGATCGAAATGTGGTACAAATGATAGCTAACCAATAGGGTTTTACATCACACTAGGGTTGCCTATCAAAATCCTGCCGCAACCCCCCCTGCCCCCCCCGAAAAGGTCCCTCTTCGCGGTTTTTCGCATTTTGTAGGAATATGGTAAGAGATAGAAGAAAGTAGTCAATGACAAAAATAATCCTTGCTAAATTCTCTACAAAAAATGTAAAGTCAATTTTTTCATAGGACTAGTAGTTTACGCGTAATGGCCGGTCGAAAAAAATGATATTTTTTGAAAAAAAAAAAAAAAATTTGATTTTTTTTCTTAAACTTTCTTCCACCCATTATTACTAACATTTTATGGAAAAAAATATTTGGCCTGCGGTGCTATATCGCTGGTTATTTTATGAAAAACTAAATTTTAATTTTTTTGAATTTTCGTCACTGAGTTTTATTGCAATAACTCCTAAATTAATTGATGTATGAAAATAAGTTATAGCTCGTTTTGTAGCTAAGACTATGGTTATTAATTCGTTCTTTGATTATTTTCCTATAGCTGTTATCAATTTTCAACCAAATTAGTTTAAATTCCTTTTTTTAGTTTTTTAAATGAATTTCGGTTTTGGACCGGCTATTGCGGGTAAACTGTTAGTTTTACGAAAAAATTGACTTAACATTTTTTGTAGAGAATTTAGCAAGGATTATTTTTGTCATTGACTACTTTCTCCTATCTCTTACCATATTCCTATAAAATGCGAAAAACCGCGAAGAGGGACCTTTTCGGGGGGGGCAGGGGGGGTTGCGGCAAGATTTTGATAGGCAACCCTAGTGCGATGTAATACCCTATTGGTAAGCTATCATTTATACCACATTTCGATCAAAAAACAGATACGTCATAAATTAAGCAGCGGGCTCTTGGACTATATAGTTTGAAAGAAAGAAAGAAAGTATTGAAAAATAGAAATTATGTAGTTAGACTATTAATACTAAAACAATATTTCCTGTTAAAACTTCCTAATAATTTAACTCGTTACCGCAATACATACCTGTGCCTACTCTTGCTCGCATTACAAATGTACCTATCTCGTACATTTCGCGACGGAAGTCGACCCCCCCCGCCTCCGGGGCAACTTGGTTTAGTGTTGCTAGATGTAATGATAAGGTATGGTTACGCTTTTTCGCTACATTCAAATTATATTTTAACAACTTATCTTATTTTATTTATCATAAACATAGATCTATTGAAAATTTTAGTATCGTTTTACGAATGGTTTTCATTTATATAACATTCCGTAATTTTGTAAGGTCATGCATTTACGTATGTTACTTTTGTATTACATATTACTTTCCTACTTATATTTTAATGAAACATTAATCTCAACCTTGTATTTAATTTTTATTTTTTTTCGTGGTCGCAATACAATATTTTTGTACTTCTGTTCCGAATAAACGTACGAGTTCCTACTAGGTATTATTTGTTACATAATAATGATTTCTATTGGTTGGTATATCTTCTCTCATTTTGTGAAGAAATAAATAAATAAATAAATAAAGGTCGAACGCAGTCATAAAAATTTGACCGAGAAGGGAGGACTACCCGCTTTATGACTGCGTTCGAGAGTTTGTAATGACTCATCCACATGCTCGCCGACCCTCCACGTTTTTTGTGTGAATAAGTAAAAAGACGTTAACTTCGATTACGTATATAATTCAAGACAATCACCCCGTCTGCACGTCTTTTTACTCATTCACACAAAAAACGTGGAGGGTCGGCGAGCATGTGAACGAGGCATAATAATGGAGAAGGTAGGCATAATTGCTACAACCTGAAGGCTGGCCACAAACGTCCCGAAGTTCAGTTCCGGAATCGACCGTTTTGCAAAAAGGTTCCGACCAAAACCTCTTTCTGAATTTAAAATCGGGGCGACGCTGAATTCAGAGAGAGGTTTTGGTCGGAACTTTTTTGCAAAACGGTCGATTCCGGAACTGAACTTCGGGACGTGTGTGGCCAGCCGAAAAGTACGCAACTGACAATTAGAAACAAGTGTAACAATAAACGTAAAGCAGCTCCTCGATGGAAAGTTGTAGGGTAGTCTGGATTTCTTTCATTCTATACGTTTTTTGAGGTGTTTGAGGTTTGCCAACAAAATTTCGTCACGGAACATGGCGGAAAATACAAAAAATGGCGAAAATTTTAAACTTCAGGCAATTTCTTTATTAGAACTCGAAAACTGTCAACTTCCGTAAGTTATCTTTCCACGCAAAATGAAAGTATGTAAAATTTGAAATAATTTGGCATAAGTATTAAATTTTTCTCTAAAATAAATAGCAACGGATCAGTCAAGATACAAAAAATGGCCAAATGGAAAAAAGATGAAAAGCACAACAAAAAAAAAAAAAAAAAGTTTTAAATAAAATAATCTGTTGATATTGAACTTAAGAGTGTGCATACCGACATTTCAAAAAATTCTAAAAACGGAAGACCTACTATCTCGACACCGTTACTAAATATGCTTTGGAACAAAATAGGGTAGATGCATTGAACCTTTATCTAGGGAATAACCGTAAAAGATTTTTTATATCTTGTATAGATTTCTCAAAAAAAAATTAGAAACACCTCTATACTTTTTTCCGAAAGACGGAAACTCGTTTCCCGAAAGTCGCGGAGTAAAAAATTTTTTTTTGTAGATAATGATAATATGCATCAAAATCTAAGGAATAACCGTAAAAGTTTTTTGATAGACGCAAAATTAACCCCAAAAAATGGAAAAACGCTATTTTTACCATTTTATCATGCGATTGTCACGCGATTTTGAACCTTAATGCCGTGGGAAATGTCTGTGACGTCATTCCTGGTGCCATGCCCTTAACACACCTCTATGTTCTACAGATGTTTTCATACGAGTGTCCGATTATGTTATCGCATTCTATTACCACGCTGATTAAAATAAGTACCTCTTATCAATAATTCTATGCGATAATAAATTATCATGTATGTCCATGTATGGACCATATGTGTCCGTTCTGGTTTATGTGTAGTAGACATGAGCGCCGTCGGCCAATTCCGCGGCGGCGGCGTAACGAACAAATTTTCACGGCGGCGGCGGCGTACGGCGGCGTGGCCTTGAACCATATATTTTTTGTTATGGAAGTAAGGACATAAAGAAAACCACATTGTTGGTGTCAAATAGAGGTTTATATTCTTTAATAAAGGGACGGAGGACATAAACGATCATAAAAAAAAATACAAAAATAAATTTTGCAAAATGGGGTGTAATTTCTCACAATTTTGCAAAATGTGGTGTTAATTTTCATATATTTATACATTATCTGGATGATTTTGCAGCATTTTTTTTATTATTTTAACTAATTTTTTATTTATTTTAACAACAAACAGAATGAATACACAATTAAAAAAATATAACAAAAGTAATTAATAAATTAGGTATTACTCCAATTATGTAAAATAAAACAAAAATATTTGATAAAAACAAAAACGCTTGTTTTAAGTTTTTTTCAGCGTGGTTCTTCTTGCTTTCAAAGCCCCATTCCTTTTGACAATGTTTTCCAAAATAAAGGTGAAATTCGCGTAAAATATGCGAAAAATCGCGTTATTGCTGTAAAAGAGTACCAAAATTCTCTTACGGCGGCGCGCCGCGTTTTTCGCTCGGCGACGGCGCGCCGACTAAACTCGCGACCACGGCGGCGCGCCGGCGCGGCCCTCATGTCTAAATTGTGTAGTATATCCATATTATATATTGTATTTTCATTATTGTGTCATACTACATGTGTAATTTTAGCCAAATCATAAAGGATGTTGTAAATCCTGGCGTGATTTTCCATCTTTTCGATTTCTTTTTGATTCGGTACATTAACTATTAATTGAATTTCCGAAAATTTGAGATTTCAATTTTGTTTCTTCGTGGATATATTTTTAAATAAAGTCTCATATGAAGACTACAGGGGAAAAACAAGGTATGTCAATCAATGACACATTTGCGTAAATCAACATTTATTTTTTTAAGTGTCACTGACATTAAATGTTAATGCTTTTTAATAATAAACTACTAAGGTAGTAGGCATATTGACAATACATTTCAGTGACATCGAAGGTTTTTGCTTACTGCGCGCGGACCCTCATGATTATTGCCTTGTACAAACAACCAATAAAACCGTCATAGTCGGTGACAACGACTTTGGTTGCTTTGGCTATTTTGCAGGATTACAGGTACACACAAATGCCACTAGATTGCATTAGGTTCCATGTCAAAATCTCAAGTGACAAAATCTCACATGTCAAAAGGGTAACCTACTATTGACAGAATCGCAACTCTACACCGGGAAATCTGATGCCGTTGTTTTTTTCGTTTTGTTTTTGTGTGTAAAAAAAAAACAACCTAACGAACCTAACCCAACAATATTGAAATTAGCGGCAACAGGTTTTCCGGCGATGAGTTGCGATTCGGTCAATAGTAGGTTACCCTTTTGACAGTTGAGATTTTGTCACTTGAGTTTCTGTCTGGTTACCATTGCATTATTACTTTAATTTTGGATTTTTACTGACATTCCTTGTTTTTTCCCTGTAGCCTTCATATTCGATTCCGGCGGGAAAACAGGTTTTTGACTGGCCACCATGTTGTGACGCCACGTCCCTTGCTCGTCCCTACTCAACTTTGGCTATGAATGTCATGACGTTTATGATGTCATCACCCCGTTTACCAAAAACAACTAACGCGTTTCAGAACACGTGTCATAAATATCATTTTTAATTAAGAGTATGCATACCGACATTTCAAAAATTTCTAGAAACGGGAGACCTTATATTTCGACAACCGTTACTAAATATGATTTGAAACAAAATAGCGCATATACATTGAACATTTATTTAGGGAATTACCGTAAAAGATTTTTTATATCTTGCATAGATTACACAATTTTTTTTTGAAAAACACCTCTGATCTTTTTTTATACATTTTTTATACAGTATACAAACACTAAGTTCATTGTATACAATCACATCCGCAAGTACTGATGCTATTGTTGTCAGTGTTTCTTTCAGACAAAATTCTCCGGGGGGGCATTTCACAAACTCGGGGGGGGGGGGGGGGGGGGCGGTGTGAATAAGAAGTCATCATCATCATCATTCGCCCTTAACGCTCAAAGTGGCAGCAAAGGGAGGCAACCAGGTTCTTCCGTTGTCATAGGAACGCTGTACAGTGAATGAGGGTCTTTCAGGCCATCGGAACCCCTGTGGGTGGAAAAACAGCGAACTGTAATTGTCACGGGCATTCGCAATTCTCAATTATATAGGTAACAGGCGCGAGGCTACCTAAGAACACGATTCCCATCGAGTTACCTTTTGGATAAAATGATAGGTATAATCTGACATAATCAAATAAGAAATGTTAGCCCCGGCTTCCCTTCTGCAGAAATCCACCCTTCGCCACTGATAGGTAAAGCAAAGTAACAGTCATTTGCCCGATCCCACCAACTACCACCTAAGAAGCAGACCCCTAAGGAATTTCCATACAAAAACACAGATAATTTCAGTGAATAAATAATAATGTACAGCTAGAGAGCAACAAATCCATACAAAATACAACATGCAGCTCTACTTAGTTAGGTGGCCAAATATCTCCGCCCAGAATCTCCCTCACTTAAGTGGCTGCATGTTGTATTTTGTATGGATTTATTTCTCTCTAGCTGTACATTATTATTTATTCACTGAAATTATCTGTGTTTTTGTATGGAAATTCCTTAGGGGTCTGCTTCCTAGGTGGTAGTTGGTGGGATTGGGCAATTATCTTTTTTTTATTTATTTAAACTTAAAGTAAACAACAAACACATAAAAATATAAAAAATGGACATAGTACAGATTATAAAACGATGTTCACTAGGGCGAACTTATCGCAGATCTGCGATTTCTTCCAGTTAACCTCAGGAAAAAACAGAAAAAAAAAAGAAATTGAACAAAAATATTGATCAATTGAATCAATCAATTGAAAAATATTATCATTCGCGATAACACGATAATTTTATAAATATTTTTTGAATGGTGCCATTTAGCTACAAAATAACGTAAAGATAAGCACGCCGAGTCATTTTCCCAGGGGAGCGAACGTCATCTCAGAATGGCGAAGAAGGGCGAACATCATCTGAGATGACGACCTCATATACCAGTACCTGAAATCAGTCAATCAATACCCATACCTCAGTACCTGAAATAAACACTGATTGTTGTAGGTTTTATTAATCAAAGTATACAAATCATTGTTTCTATCGAATTCACCTTGTGAAGAATAATGGATTGCTAAAATTAGGTAACGCAAACATAATCATTATAACCGCAGGTGCGTATAGATACCTACGTATCTTCTATATAATATAATACAATGTTATAAAAATATTAATTTAATCTGTTGAAATTTATATTATATTTTTAATGAAGGCCTTTCAAGATGTAGGTAGCCGAGGTTGAAATGTTTTTTCTCTGTAATATACTTTGCAAACGAATTTATTTCCAGAGCTTATAACATTTTTTCAAGGAACTGGGCTTCTGCATTAATTATACACAAATCTGAATACTTTCCCGCACACTTTGCACCAGGCTAAAAGCTTGTATCGCAAAGTGTGGAGTAGGTACATCGCCAGCGCCAGGGCTCTAATTCGGCACCTCTCATTTGGGAGATCGCCGTTCCAACCATCTGCGTCAACCACATACATTACACCTAGTTCATTATTAAAATAATTATCTATTATTGATAATGATTACCGAGCATTATCTCGTATTATAAATATTTTACGATGGTTTTTCAATTAGGTAGGTAGTATTGATACTCAGTATTGATAATTCATTTGTTTGTCGTGTTTCATTTGATAATTAAATTGTTTTTGGTTTCTGAATAATAGTAGCGAAAAGAAAAGAGGTTATTCAAATTAAATAATTATAGTGTATTCTAATCAAATCTAAAAGTAACATTTCTTTAAAAAAGTTTTTCTACATCTGATTAGTTTAAATATGAATTATTTACACATAAAACGTGTTTATCGACAAAAATATAATATCTACCTTCTTAAAAACTTTTCATTACATTGGCGAACATAATTAAAATGAAAGGTACTACTAACGAATTTTAATAAGTAATGAAAATTTATAAAACTATTTGATTAGTTTGGAATATTTTAAAACGAAGTGCGCAAAAGGAAAAAAATATTAAAAAATATAAAAATCATTTTCCATCCAGTTTAGTTGGCAAAATAATTAAACCTTATGCTCGTTTTTGTAATATTTTGAGTTTTAAGCGAACGTCAAAAACATGAATGGGTCTGTTTCGTAATGCTCTAATGAAATGTTTTGTTAGTTTTGGTTTGTCATCACTCATCAGCATTTCATGTGAAGCGTTATTCATCGTGTTATTAGGCACATGTGGGATCGTTGTCTGATTACAAAGATTCTATGTTATTAATTTCTTACTATAATTACATATCTGAACTTGGTACTACAAAACTACATCGCCTAATAATGACTGGAGAAGTCCCTAAATTATTTTAGGTATTGGTATTGGATTTTTCTGCATTGCCTATTAATGTTCACATCGCCTATTAATGTTCATCGAGGGAACTCGGTAACAAAGAAACACCATATTTAGGTCACTACTATATATTTATTGAGTAGCATCGATCATTGTTTCCACGTTTTTTATATTTGGGTTACTGCTGGATTTTTCTCTATACTTCCATCTTTCCATGTATTTATTGTTTTTTTTTTATATCACTCTATTACGATAATCTTTTCTTCTATTTTTCGGTAGTCAATTGAGAAAGAGTCAACTTTTTACGAAGATATTTTTATTGAAATTTAAGATTCACGTATAGATATCGCACGTATTTCATTACCAATAAACTGAATGTGACAGATATAGATTAGGATCACTATAAGGTAAGGAAACGTCCATACGAGGTGTAAGTATCTACCAGTTGCTTTATAGGTTATTGAAAATATCTGGAAGAAGCGTGCATGTTGGGATTTTTAAAAATACATTTAAAAGAAGGATACCTAATATACATGTACATTGTACATTGAAGGACTCCCACGGGGTTAAGGTCCTCCGCATCCCCGGGTAGCACAGGTGCATATAGCGTACTTCTTGGCAAGATATTTAAATATAGTAGATAGTAGTTTTATACACGGTGTAACACAACCGGTGGATCAACCGAAGCAGGATGATAGAGGACCTCAATACCTATCGATTTAACCCCCATGTATGTTCAGCGATTTTTTGAAGTTTTCGAGTTATGAATTTTTTTCGTAATTTTTTGCCAAACCCCGACTTGCAAGATGTTATTAGTCACAGAGACGTCAATTATTAAGATACACCGTGTAAGTATATTATAGTAAACCTAATATAGTAGGTACTATAATATACTAGAATATAATGATGTGTCTCCTTCGTGAAGATCAGTGAGCTCATTAAAGCATTGTTTACCTATTAGACCGGTGAAATAACATTAAAAAAGGGGTTATATCGTAGATAATTGTCGGAAAGCTGAAAACTGTTTTGATCCGTTCATTAACATGCAAAGAAGGTTTTTTGAAGTTTGCACCAATTTTCTGCTTGTGCTTAGTACAGGGTGACCCAAAAACAAAAAAAAAATGTACTTTTTTTCAGTTTTTCCCTTATAACTTCTAAATAATGCTTCCTAGGAAATTGGTGTCTTTTTATAAATTAAAGAACTTAATATTCTGCGTCGTTTGAGTATAAATACTATTTTGTACCTCAAAAAAATATTATGATACATACACTGCCAATACATATTAATTTTCTTAACAAATTGAAATATTCCTATTTTTCTCTTTTGTTGTTGAATAACTCCCCAACTCAGGTATTTACGGTAATATTTCACTGAACACATTTTATTGTGGCTAAATTTTCTCTAACTTTTGATTATAATTTTACACCTGCAGCACATAGTTTAGGATGTACAGGTGTTTAAAGAGAGACGAGTGAAATAAATAAATTTATTAAATGATAGATTTAGATATGTAAAAGACAAGATAATTTAATTTTCACTATTCCGTTTTATTAACGTATAGTTTTGTCAAGTAAAATCTAAATTTTCAATACTGTTACGCCAGTGGGTAATATTTGAAAAAAGGTCAATTTTTTTTTTGGTTTTTGGGACATCCTGTACTAAGCACAAGCGGAAAATTAGTGCAAACTTCAAAAAACTTTCTTTGCATGTTAATGACTCTTCATTCTTAAAACAGTTTCCAGCTTTCCGACAACTATCTACGCTACAAATCGTGTTTTAACCGGTCTATACAGGCTATAGGCACATAATACGAATTGTGAACTACAAAGTATTGCATGGAAACAAGTTTGACAGAAAAGGTGACATCAGCCTTGTATTAAAATAAATTATTATAAAGGCTTGTCATTTTGTAGCTACTGACAAAAACGAAAACATTATTTTTGGTTTGTTGTTTGGTCAAGCTGTCAAGCGAACGACAATGTTGCAGAAATACTTTTGTAAATTTGTATAGCCTTATACTTTGTCACATTTAATTGAATTATTATTACTTGTACCTACATATTTGATGACAATTTATGTTTTTATTATAATGGATGAAGTTGTTTTATCTGACATTTGCAATGTTAAATGTACATTGTGCAAATATGAGGAATAATAATGAGTACACCAGGCGCGAAACTACCTAAGAACACGATTCCCATCGAGTTACTTTTTGGAAAAAATCATAGGTATAATAGTGTCTAATCTGACGTAATCCCATAAGAAATGTTAGCCTCGGCTTCCTTTCTGCAGAAATCCACCCTTCGCCACTGGAGTACACACATGTTTGGCGCGGTTGGTTGAGGCGGCGATCTCTTAAGCGCGAGGTGCCAGGCCCAGGTACAAACCCCGGCGATGTCAATGTATTCCGCACTTTGTTATAAAGGCTTTCTGCCTAGTGCAAAGTGTGCAGGAAAGTATTTTTGTATGTGTGTAGGCTAGCCCAGGTGCATTTTATAAAAAAAACTGTATTTTCTACTCGTGATCTGTTAACACTTGTTTCTTTAAGGGCTTGGCACCAGGAATGACGTCACAGTCTTTTCCCACGGCATTAAGGTTTAAAATCGCGTGACAATCGCATGATAAAATGGTAAAAAATAGCGTTTTTTCCATTTTTTGGGGTTAATTTTGCGTCTATCAAAAAACTTTTACGGTTAATCCCTAGATTTAATGCATATTATCAGTACAAGAAAAAAAACTACTACACGACTTTTGAGAAACGAGTTTCCGTCTTTCGGAAAAAAGATCAGAGGTGTTTTTCATTATTTTTTTTTAGAAATCTATACAAGATATAAAAATATTTTACGGTAATTCCCTAGATAAAGGTTCAATGCATCTACCCTATTTTGTTCCAAAGCAAATTTAGTAACGGTTGTCGAGATAGAAGGTCTCCCGTTTTTAGAAATTTTTTAAATGTCGGTATGCACACTCTTAATATAAGTATGTAGGTATAACAATAGGTAATAGGTATATACGAGTATTTTTACTAAACAGCTAAACACTGTTTGTGCAATCTATTTATGTATTGTACTTATCGCAAACGGCTAACATCCTAATCAATAACTCGTTAAATCTTAAATACAGTGCGTACACTTTATCAGTGACATGAAGATGTTTTAAAACATCACTGACTCTGCCAACACTTAGTACTACATACCTAGAATAAGTAGAAATCGCCTACTTATGCATTATTTTGTCAATTACTTCTTCAAATATTGTTAGTTATTTATCCACATCGAGAAGTCTTTTTATGTTTTTGAACCGAGATAATCGTTAAATATTTACACTGTACCAATCTTATATTATTTGTATGTTCGATGTTCGACAATATTTATTATCTTTCGTTAATCAACTTAGCAAAATCTTCTTAGGTTGTGTAACAGTTACGGTGTTGGTAGACGTGAGGTCACACAAGTCCCCGTTTCTTCCCATGGGATTCTTATCTATCTAGTTTCTATTCATTTATTTATTTATTTAATCTTTAAGTGAACAAGAAATACACATATACATAAAAAATGGACATAATACAGATTATAAATCGTTGTTCACTAGGGCGAACTTATCGCAGAACTGCGATTTCTTCCAGTTAACCCCAGGGATCAAAAAGAAAATGAATAAAAATGTGTAGAAAATGTATAGTACATAACATACATACTTATGTGAGAAACAATAAAAACAGAATAAAATGGTGGAAGGTGGTAATCTATGATATGTTCATTGTTCATGAATACTTCTAGCTGGGCCATTCGCAGATACGAGTAAGTGTGGCTTGAAAAGAAGAGAGTTGTTGAATTCAAGAGTCAACCCAAAACCCATTTGTTCAGAAGGTCACGTAGTAGGTATGAATGTAAGTAGGTGCTTAATTAACCTTGTCTGACTTGTAAAGTACGCCCTGGAGGTGGACTTGATCCGCAATGTAAATTGGCATAATTTGTAAATTTATTATTAGGTACCTAACCTACTTACTTCTAGCCAGTTTCGTTTCACTGCTCCTTCCAAACTTTTTCAATATCTCGTTTGTATCTTGAGCTATCTTCTGCCATCTACGGCCCGTGAGCTGGATAATGTCATAATAATTATTAGAAAGAATGTAAGTGCCTCTAGTGTGAATCTTCCCGTGAACCGGATAACCTATATATTAATTATTTAGATCTAGGCTCTTTGTTAGGAGGAATGTCAACAAAGGTTTAGTCCTAACCCTTCCAGCGATGAACCCCGAATAAGATCACGGTTTTTGCCTTTATCCTATCTTTATGTTTTTCTGCTAGGCGAGATAAGTGAATAGGTACATAATTTTTGCACCTCAGAATAAACCTAATATTTATTTAATTATCTGCCTTGAGTACCGGCTTAATACAGTGCGTATTTTATCTCTTACTTAGCACGTCATTTTACGTTAGCACGGCAGCCTGTGGTGATGTGGTATACACTCGTATATACTCGTACGTATTTATGTAGCCACGATGACGTACGACAATGTTCCTAATACGCACTACTTATATTTAAACCAATGGCAAAGTGTAAGCCCATATCCGAGGTATGGAAGTGAAATTTATTAGCAAGCAGATAATGTGAGGAAATATTTTCCGAGAGCAATCATCGCACGGTTCAAAATTCATATTAATCTTGAACTTCATGTTTTAAGACTTACTTTGATTAGGTCCTTTTTATTCAGGAAAATGAAGACAATAACAACAGGTACAAAAAACAGGAAAATTTATATTTATCTCCGTATATACACAAATCATGACCACAAGCATTTACCTCTTGAAATAATATGCAGATATGCTTAATATATCAACATGGTATTGTATTATCTCCTAATTAGTAATTATGGTTTTCGGTTCTAATTAAATTTATACAGGTACATTGAAGGAAAATCCCGCGAGGTTAAGGCTCTCCACATCCCCGCGTAGCTTAGGCGCATTAATAGCTACCTCTTCACCCGCACTTCTAATCAAATCTTATTAAGAGGTGGGCTCAGGGTTAGCCTTAAGGGAGCCCCCCAGCAAACCCCACCCCTAAATTGCGTTCCTTCAGTGTCCTTATACTCCTTATCCAAGGAGGTTTCAATTCATTCTTACAAATAAGAGACTAAAATACGAATTACATCTACATTACTACTACTCATATACATAGGTACAGCACACAGTACTTACAAGTACCTACTTAGGTATTTCACGTATTTTATTTTCGATTTGATACAAATGTATATATAGGTATACTTGTACCACCACCACCACCGGCTGCATGTTGAGCGAAGCACATCCAAGATCACGGAATCAAGGCGGACCGGTTTAGTACCAGAACCAGCTGAGTCTGAGTTGATATAATACTTATTTATACTTCGGTAGGCACATGATTAGTATATTATTGTGTTGGTAGGTTAGGTACTCATATCACTAAATGCTATTATGGCGAGTATAAACAACTGTATACAAACTCCTACGGTCAGTTTCATTCCATACATCGGTTGTCGTGTTATATTCAATTCTCGACTCGTTTTCATTAATCAACAGTTTCCTATTGTTTAGTTGCTTTTTGCATAGCAGTTGAATAAGTTTTATAATACGAGCAGTTTCTTTACGGTCAGTTCACTAGAACTACATACTAATGTTAGTTCTAACTAGTTATTGTATAGCTACATGTTTGCATTTAATCGCAGGACGTTATGTCATTTGCAAATTACTTGCGGTGCATCGCAGTTGACAGTGAATTTAATCCTTGTACAATCATCTGTAAACTTGTCATTTGAGTAGTGCCTTTCCATAATAATAATAATTGTCATAAGTGAAAATAGAAGTTTAATAATACATACTGTCTGGCTAAAAAGTCCTGAAAATAATTGAGGGCGCTGCTGTAGTTCATATGGCAACATATAGTAGGTACTCCACGTTTATAAAGTAAAGTAAGGTAACCGCCATTTCTGTTTTTTTAAATATTTATTTTACTTAGGTAATTTATAAAAAAAATCTAATAAAAACAAGATATTTTGATTAAGTATACGTAGGTACCTATTTTAGTGTAAGGCAATACTATAGGTATCAGAAGGTTGTTATAAGTAAAATGCGTGTTGTTGGGACCAAGGTTTATTGTGGACTAACTTATAAAATGATAAACAGAAGGATATATACGATACAAATGTCTTAGGGTCTAATGTACCTTAAGAGGTATACATAGGTAGGGGATGTTCATACTCCCTACAATCCTCCCTGCCTAGTGATAACGTTACATAAAGTTTAGAAAAAGCATGATTATAAAATAAATTGTATGAAATATTAGTCGCTAAAGAATAAGCTAACTAACTTATCATAATACATTGTTTAGTTCATTCATATTTGTATAATAAAACATATTGTTGATATCGTATAGGTACATAAGATATTTGAGATCCTAACACATAGTAGGTAATAAATAATTCAAAGATAAACCATTAAAAAAATATTCAGTGTAAGAAATCACATGTTAAGGGTCCTAAAAATATAAATGTAGGTTGGTATTTGTAACACATGGCAAAAAAAATACTTGAAAAGATTTACATTGAGGCAAGAATGGTCAAATTATAACATTATTTTGTAAAGACATATGACATAAAAATATTTGTACCCAAAAGTAGGTAATAAGGATGCATCACATTTGAGAAAGATAATAAATTTTGTAGATAATTATTAACAGATCAAAACATGTAGGTCTAATATAAACATATGTGTGGTCTTTGTGACCTTCCAAAAACAAATTGATTTATATAACAAAATAGCAAAAAATCGTTGAGTGTAACATAATACATTTAAAATCATAGTTAAGATGAAATAATATAATCGATACACAAATTTTAAGAATTGCACATAAAAAATGGTGTATAATATATCAGTGTATAATAGTTAACATAATGCGTAGGTATAGTTATATCGTATGTTAAAGGACATATGGTTTGGTCACGTTGACAAAAATAAGGGTCAATAATAATAATAATAATTCACATGTGGTTGCACAATATCCTGAGTTAGATACTAGGAAATAAGCATTTCAGTTAACATTATTAATATTAGATAGATAAAAATGTTGGTTAACATATTATGTACACAAAAAAATTAAATGTGACTTGATACACTTAAAACTTTGGATGTATGAAATAAAATAAAACAAAAAATCCTTGTTGGACGTCGTAGTTGTTGCTTCGTAATATACTTGTAATTTGTGGCAGGATGAAAGTGAAGATTTTCTTGCTAAGTTAGCATCAGTAAGTCTTCGTCTTTTTCTCGAGCCTTTCTTCTTTCTTAAGCGTTGAACATTGTTTTCTTGAAGCGAAAATGTGAGCTGGTTTGAGATGATCGATAGGTGTTGTGTGATCTGCACACGTTGTTGTATGTGATTGGCACATAATTTTGTTGTTGTCTGATTTGCAGACGTTGTTGTTTTGTTGTTGTCTGATTTGCAGACGTTGTAGTTTTGTTGTTGTCTGATTTGCAGACGTTGTTGTTTTGTTGTTGTCTGATTTGCAGACGTTGTTGTTTTGTTGTTGTCTGATTTGCAGACGTTGTAGTTTTGTTGTTGTCTGATTTGCAGACGTTGTTGTTTTGTTGTTGTCTGATTTGCAGACGTTGTTGTTTTGTTGTTGTCTGATTTGCAGACGTTGTTGCCATGCGATCTGCGCATGGTGACGAGCATGCCTTTCGCAAATGCTGTCGAGTGTGATGATGATGCATCAGTGGCTGGATAGACCGGCTAGTTGCCGACCGGCTAGTTGCCGTGGTCGTGACTGGAGTGTAGCGTGGCTGCGTAGCCTTCCGTACAAGTTCCAAATCATTCCAGTGTGCTGATGATGATCTTCTTTCGATGATGATGATGTTCGTCGTGGCGTTGACCATTGTCATGGTGTTGACCATCTTCAAAGAGGTGATGAAAATGCTGTAGATGCTGTTGTTCATCAGTCGATGTGACGAATTAAGAATGTTGAGTTGTTGAAGCACGTTGATGAGTGTGCTGATGAAGCAGGCTGATGTCATTTTGGATGTTGGTTCGTCTGCTTGTTGTGGTCCGGGAAGTTGAGAGGATGTTGGTCACATCACTCTTCAGATACCGTGGAGTCCTCCAAGATTAATTTGTCGTTAATGTTGGCACGGCGTTCCCGAATCAGTTTTACACTTGGTCGTTGGCGTTGTTCGTGATTGTCGTTAGTATTAGTGTCAAGACACATTTTTGTATTATGTTGATAGATATATGAACACTTTGAACACGGTCACCCATCACTATTGAGTTTAGGGTCAGAGTCAGGTATAAAGTTCGTCAACATTTTTTTTTTGCACTATATTTTTTTTTAGACCACGTCGGGATGTCTCCACTTTAGTGTAAGGCAATACTATAGGTATCAGAAGGTTGTTATAAGTAAAATGCGTGTTGTTGGGACCAAGGTTTATTGTGGACTAACTTATAAAATGATAAACAGAAGGATATATACGATACAAATGTCTTAGGGTCTAATGTACCTTAAGAGGTATACATAGGTAGGGGATGTTCATACTCCCTACACTATCAATAATATTATTTGTCTAGAAAATTTCGTTACTGGCACATCCATGACAGTTGAATAGACTTAACATAGACTTCTCGTAATCTTTCCAACCATCCCTATACTGCACCCTTATTGACCTAAGCCCTAAGCTAGCAATCGTCACATCTCTCCATGTTATCTGCTGGCCACATCTGCCTCCTTTGGAGTCCCAAAGACTCCTCTGAATGATTTATTTGGCTCCTTCTCCATCTGTCACTATACCCATGAATATCAGGAAAATGGATTTTATTGAAAGAAAGCACATTTTCATCTCTGAGAGTTATATAAATTTGTACAAAAAAATATACTATACTCTTTAAGTACCTACTGCTTAATATATTTTTTGAATACAATAAATCATTTATAATTGTAACGCATAGTTAATATGACTACAATGTATATTTCATTTTTGGTCTGGCTGAAGACTTTTAAATATGCTTGTCTCGTGGCAGAAGTACCTATGTGATTTTCCCATCAGTTTCCAATATTTTCCTTGATTACTCGATCCTTTTTTGCAATTGTTCTAATTTTACCCAATTTTCCTGAAATAATAAAAAAAAACACGTTTAAAATAGGTAAATATCAATCAGATTTCATGAAAAATATTATGCAACGATTATAATGTATTGTGTCATATACTAGACTCTGTAATCCACAGAATGTTGCTTACCATCAGTTGCCATTCTATGGTCATATTCCAAACATTTAAATGTCAAGTGTACACAACATAACCTACAACTTATTGGCAAGTTGTTGACACTTATTGTGGAATATACTTAAAAACAATGTCAGAAAAACATACAAATTAACAGTACTAATTAATTAAATGATGGTTGAGTGCTGTACTCACCAGTTAGATTTGCTGTCCGTGTGTAAACATATTTAATATCAGATAATATACTGACGCTATGCACAATCCCAAAACGATTTGAAAATCACATTTGATGCCCCTCACTACGAATAGTATGTTGCTTCTTTTTTTATTTTAATACTATTAAAAAATAAATAAACTCAAATAAC
Organism: Ceraclea dissimilis; assembly: GCA_963576895.1. Classification (NCBI taxonomy): domain Eukaryota; kingdom Metazoa; phylum Arthropoda; class Insecta; order Trichoptera; family Leptoceridae; genus Ceraclea; species Ceraclea dissimilis. The sequence goes on from OY756360.1 coordinate 8,629,409, forward strand.
ACTGATTAAAACAAATACGATGCGAATAAACCACGGTATATCATCAATCCACGTAACAAGTAGGTGACAGTCACAGTGACAGTTGTGTTGCCTGGTGTTGCCAGAGCAGAGAATATTTTAGTTCATCTATATTTATTTTCACGACTTTTTAGCCAGACAGTACTCGTTTATATTCCATTGCAATCAAATTGGTGATTTTATACAGGGTGTCCCGTTAATCAACGTCATCCCGTGGACGGGTGATAGACCAGCTCATAACCTACCAGAAAATCGAAATATGACTTGAGTAAAAATCGCTCATTCTCGAGATATCGGCACTTTTTTGTTTTTCGTGAAATTCGACACCTTCGATCAGTTTTTCGATCGCCACGGTCATAAAATTCAATATTATTGGATTATTTTTTTTGATTCGTAATCCTGAATAATTCAGCTATTTGATTACAGTCCAAAATAAAACCTAATAATTCACAATTCTGAAAAAAAGAACATCGTTTCCGCCTCACGAGTTTTTTATTTTTTATTAGCAAATTTCGACTCCTTTACTCTGTAAAAATTTAGTACGACATTAAGCTGGCAAATTATATTAAAAACTTCCTCATTTAGTGTAGTTTTTAAAAAGGTACAAAACTGGATATAGTCCCCTTTACAAAAAAAGATATTCCTATTTTACTTCAAAAGGACCTCATTATAAAAAAAATCTAACGCAGGGTTGTAGCTTCCTTATGTCTAATATTTGGACAAGTGATAGAGGATGAAAAAATATGAAAAAAAGTTTAAAAAGTGTATGTCGAAAAATCAACTGTTCTGGAGTTATGGTCTTTTGAAAATTGAGGAGTATGATAATTTCTCATTTGGGTTTTTTGACTATAACTCATAAACCACCAACTCGATTTTGTCAAAATAAACTAAAAATCATAGTCAATAAAATAGTCTTTCTATAAAGATCTTAATTTGCACCTTTTCCTTAGAATCCAGTAAAAATTCTGCAAAATAATATCATTATTTCACAAAAATACATGTTTCTTAACAGCATTTTCACAAAATTTTGAAGAAAAGGCCGCAAATTAGGATCTTTATCAAAAGCCTATTTTATTGACTATGATTTTTAGTTTATTTTGTCAAAATCGAGTTGGTGGTTTATGAGTTATAGTCAAAAAACCCAAATGAGAAATTTTCATACTCCTCAATTTTCAAAAGACCATAACTCCAAAACAGTTGATTTTTCGACATACACTTTTTAAACTTTTTTTCACATTTTTTCATCCTCTATCACTTGTCCAAATATTAGACATAAGGAAGCTACAACCCTGCATTTGATTTTTTTTATAATGAGGTCCTTTTGAAGTAAAATAGGAATATCTTTTTTTGTAAAGGGGACTATATCCAGTTTTGTACCTTTTTAAAAACTACACTAAATGAGGAAGTTTTAAATATAATTTGCCAGCTTAATGTCATACTAAATTTTTACAGAGTTAAGGAGTCGAAATTTGCTAATAAAAAACGAAAAACTCGAGAGGCGGAAACGATGTTCTTTTTTTCAAAATTGTGAATTATTAGGTTTTATTTTGGACTGTAATCAAATAGTTGAATTATTCAGGATTACGAATCAAAAAAAAAATATCCAATAATATTGAATTTTGTGACCGTGGCGATCGAAAAACTGATCGAAGGTGTCGAATTTCACGAAAAACAAAAAAGTACCGATATCTCGAGAATGAGCGATTTTTACTGAAGTCATATTTCGATTTTCTGGTAGGTTATGAGCTGGTATATCACCCCTCTACGGGATGACGTTGATTAACGGGACACCCTGTATATTTTTGTCGATTCCATTTTTTATAATTTTGAAAAAGAGTTTATATGTTGCAGAGATGTAGATTAACTTGGCTATAGAAATGAAAAGAGATTTTTAGCGGCCTAATATTATTTTAACAATGTACCTATTAAAGTACGCAATGCATTGTGTTTGAGTGTTGTGAGTGAAATGCGTTTACCTAAATGCAGTCAGTGATGGTGTTGTGATTTGAAACCATGGGATATATCGGAAATTTCGCTTCAGTTCCCATATCTCTCTTCAGAGGATGTGCGAAGGCAACTCGATGCAGGAAACGGAGGAAAAACGCAACGTAAATAACTTTTTCAAATTCAAATAAGTTTATTAATCACTAACATCTTACATTTCACATATTATATTCACATATAAATCTTATTACAATATTTACATTTTCCATACTACCCTCAATGTGAGGCGACCTCGTGTATTGGAAGGGAGTTCCGGGGTTTTCATTAATCCAAATACACAACATTTTTTTTTTTTTTTTTTTTTCGGGAGGGGAAATCCTCATGGACACCCAGCCCTTCTGACTGGGTAGTGCCGGACTCCAACCGGCTAAAACCCCTCCCTCTTCTTTTGCGCACAGTGCCTGCCTTACGGCTTACCTGATGCGCAAATTGGTCTTGGTTCTTCTTTCATTTTCTTCCTTCTCTCACTCCTCAGTTCTTCTTTCGTCTTCTTCCTTCTTTTTCATGACGGTTTCGGCAAAGTCTCTTACGAGATTCCAATTCCCGCTATTTTGCATCATTTTACTTATTATATTCTGCGTAGTGAGGGTCCCGGGAGGTTCCATGTTTCTCGTCATAGTGAGTCTTTCTTGTTCCCACCTCATGCACTCAAACATCGTGTGTTCCGCGTTGTCTGTTTTTTCACGGCAGTAATTGCATATTTCGGATTCTGCTCTATTTATTCTTTTGAGGAATTCCTGGAAGACCCCGTGTCCAGTCAGTAGCTGGGTCATACGGAATGTTACTTCACCGTGTGGCCGTTTTTTCCATGCACTGATGTCGCCGATGAGACGGTGAGTCCATCTTCCTTTCGTAGAGGTGTCCCAGAGCATTTGCCATTGTTCTAGAGTTTTGTTTTTCTCCTGTTTTATTTGTTCCTGTGTGACAGGTCTATTGAGGCGGTATATCCTTGCTCTCTCCTCCGCTAAGAGATTTGCTGGCACCAGCCCAGCTATTACCATCACTGCGTCTGTCGACGCCGTTTTATATGCCCGGCATACTCTAAGGGCCATTGTTCTTTGCGTGCTCAATAAGGTATCTACGTTCTTCTGCCTTTTCAGCGCACTTTCCCAGACTGGCGAGGCGTATAAGGTTATTGATTGCACTGCCATCGCCAGCACCATTCGTTTCTTCTGAGCAGGCCCTTTGGTATTCGTCAGAATAGGGTATAGTGCTTTCGCCGTTTTTTGTGCCTTTTCACACGTGTAGGTGATATGTTTGCTGAAGTTCATTGCCGAATCCAGCACAACCCCAAGATATTTGGCCTCTTTTGACGGTGTTATGGTTTCTCTGTCGGTCTTGAAGCTGATGCCTTTAGTTCGTCTTGCTCCGCTCAGTATAATAGCAATTGTTTTTTCGATGGCTATTTCTAGTTTATTTAGCTTCATCCAGGCGTCTACTGCGTGTATTGCGGCCTCAACTTTGGAGATGAGTTCGGTCTTCGTTTTCGCGGTCACTGATATTGCTAGATCGTCCGCATAGCACACGAAGCTGACTCCTTCTGGCACGTTTATCGTCATGACGTCGTCATATAGAATGTTCCACAGGGTTGGTCCGAGGACCGAGCCCTGCGGCACGCCGCCGCTTATGTCCATACTTTTATTCTTTTGGGTATTTATTTTCCTTTCGGTGAGATAGTCTACTATGATGTTTGCAAGGTATATGCTTATTCCCTTTTTTCTTATCTTTTGTACTGCTATTGGCCATGAGGCCGTGTTAAAAGCATTTTTCACATCTATTAAGACAAGTGCGTTCAATTTTCGCCTCCTCTTCGCCTCTCTTGCCGTCGTAATGACCTGATTTACCGCACCAACAGTCGATCTCCCTTTTCTGAATCCATGTTGGTTAGGGCTAAGACCGTCTTTGGCGTCTAGCTCAGTCATGAGTCTATAATTTATAATGCTCTCGAAGAGCTTGGCTACAGTGTTTATCAGGCAGATGGGCCTGTATTTATTGTCCTCTTGTGGGTTTTTTTTTGGTTTCTCGACCAAGACCAGGTTCGCGCACTTCCAATTTTCAGGGAATTTTCCAGCACGGAGTAACTCGTCGAACATTGTCATAAAATACTTCATGTTGTTGGATACCAGGGTTTTAAGGGCTTCCGGTGGGATCGTATCTGGGCCAGGTGCTTTTCCTGGTTTAATTTTCATAAGCGCTCTCTTTATTTCCTCCTCGGTGATACTGTTCCAATCACTTGGTTCTGGTCCTTGTTCCTTGCTCAGCTGTTCGCATGGTTGTGTTATGAATAGCTCCTTGAAGATTTTCTCTTTTTTGTTTGATGGTAGTTCTGTTTTAGGTCCCGGTTTTCGCATTTGATTTTTTACGATTTGATATGCTTCGCCGAACACGTCTTCGTTGAGTTTCTCGCACAACAAATCCCAGCTTTGCCTTTTTGAAATGGTTATTGCTTTTTTGAGCTCATTTTTTAGGGCTTTATGCTCCGATTTAAGTATCGATTTTGTGGAGACCTCTTTACATTTTTGGAAGTCTTTCCTTTTTTTGTTAGTCGATCGTATTTGAGTCTGTATCTCTAGTGTCCACCAGTATGGCATTTTCCCATCTTCGTTTGACCTAATCTTTGGTGTACTTTGTCTATAAGCTTCAATCATTGCTTTTTCGCACTCTTCTGCGTTTCTTTCCTTATTCAGGATGATTTCTTTAAATAAATTGTTCATCTTTTTAGAGTCTGTTATGCCGTAAATGCAGCGGCGTACTTTTTCTTTATATGTCAGGTCTAATATAGTTTCTGTATATTCGTGGTCACTCAGGGAGGTATCCTCTAGGACCCTCCAGGAGGAAAGTTTTCTCTGTGCTTCCTCGTTTACAATCGTTAGGTCGATGTAAGACACGCCATTTGGTCTGATGCAGGTTGGTTTTTTCCCATCGTTAAGTATTGTAAGGTTTAGGGAGTGAGCCCAGTCCAGCAGTTCCCTACCTCTTCTGTTTGTGATTTTACCTCCCCAACTTGGATGTTTTGCGTTGTAATCGCCGGTAAGGATGACCATCTTTTCATTTGCATGTGTTTGAATATCCGCTTGGAGGCTGAAAAGGAGATGAGCAAACTCTGCCGGGGAGCACTTGTTGGGGCTCACGTATGTGCAGTATATTATCATGTTCTCGGTCTCAACACAGACAGTGCGTTCGAGGCTGCGGTAAGTCTCCACTTTCTGCTCCTTGTTTAGCCTTATTATCGATGCTCCCTTATCTGCGCTAGTGTAGCAGTTTCTTCCGTGTATTCTGGCTAGGTTTGGCTCGTTTATGGCTAAGAAATCGCAGTTCGCCCTTTTTGCTACCATTGTTGCCAGGTCATGAGCAGCATTCATTCTGTCTACATTTACTTGTATTACTGTGAAGGTGGTCGTTTTTTCCCCTTTCACACTCCTGCCAGTATTTATTTGCGATAGATTGAAAATGTTAAGTCGAAGCCTTACGTGCCTCCTTGAGAGCCTGTCTAAAGAGGGGGCATCTTCCCGATCCAGCCATGTGACCTGATTCTTGGCAAAGAGGACAGAACTCTGCGCTTGTGCAGTTTTTTGCGACGTGCCCGTCATTTGTGCATCTTCGGCACTTATTGCTTCTGTCTTCTTCTTTGCACTCAGTGGCCTTGTGTTTGTGTGACCAGCATCGAAAGCACTTCAGCACCTCTAGTCTTTCTTTTATTTGGCACATGCATAATCCGATTCTTATTTTTTTCTTCTTTATCAGATTCCTGCCATCCTCTTCATTTAGGAGCACCGTGGCGGTCTGTCCTCCTCCCCTTGTAGGTCTTAGAGGCCTAACCGTTAGTTGTTCCGGGAATTTTAAGTTGCATTTTTTAATCGCCTCTTCAATGTCAGACTCTTCTGTGATTGCATCTAATCCACTGATATGTAACACTTTACTTCTTCGGCCTTTGATTCTGAATCTTCCATCTCCCACAGCCTTTTTTAGATTTTCCATTATATCGTTTGCCTCTGTTTCTGTTGTTATTACAATCTCGCCTTTACTGGTTTTTCTGACTCCTTTAATAGCTTTTTTTTCGTCTTCTCCTAGTTCATTTTTTATTTTTCTAAGTGTATCTGCATATGATGCTTCAGTCTTTTCGATGATAATAACGTCGTTTTTTGTGTTTCTCTTACTAGGTTCTGAGTTGTTTTTTCTTCTTTCAGGTATCTTTAGGGTAATTTTCACTCCCGCTCCTTGAAAGACAAACGTTAACAATTTTTTTGCTGTGATAGTTGTCAGTTTCTCCGGAGTGACAATAGTAATGTTTTTTATATCACTCTCTTCAACTAGCTGTCTGATGTGCCAGCATAGTGTAAATATATTTTCCATTTCCTTCTCTTTAGGGCCGTTATAGAACAGTACATTTACGGTCTTTTTTTTCTCCAGTTTGCCGATCTTTGTTTTTATTTCTATTTTTGTGTAGTTTCCTCCGTTACATACAGTCCTTTCTCCTTCTTTGATCTCCGGGTATCTATCTAGAACTTTTTGGGTTATTTCATTATGGTCTCCTTTGTAGTCTTCACAGAAGTAATAAGCGTCTTCTGTGTCTGTCTTTAAGATATCTTCGCCATCTATTTTGATATAGTCTGAGTCAAAGCTTTCTTGGGTCCATTTATTTCCCAGCGACGTTTGAAAGTCTGCGAAGGATTCAGAGTTTAATGTGCTAATATCCAAGCCTTTCAGGTTTTTGTTTTGGCATCTTTGGCAGGTAGTTCCTGAGCATAAGGTGCTCTTTAGATTCATCATCTCGGTGTACATTTTGTTATATTTTTTTTCCTGGGCTTTTTTGTATTCTTCAAATTGAGTTTGAAGCGCTGCGAACTTATTTGTCTCCATCTCCGTCTGGTTTATAGCTTGCGCTGACAATTCAGCAATCTCCATGGTTAGGTCTTTGATTTCCCTGTGCACATCATTTTTGTCGTTTACAAACTTTGTCTCAGATTTTCGTTAGTAATAGTTTTTATTGTGTCAGGGCTTGAAAGCTTCTTTCTCTTCTTTGTACCCCTTTGCCGTGTCATCTCTTTCTCTGAGACATCTGACTCCGTATCAATCTCCTCTGCAGAATTTTGGGTCTCTGCAGTATTCGGGGAACCCGGTGGCGTCCGCCTGATCGAATCTCTTCTGGCAAAGGGATACACTTGTCTGTCATCTTCTGTTGGCAAGGGTGCATTGTTTGTTTCTTCCGAGGTGAGCTTAGTCACTGTGTATTTTGTAATTTTGTTTTTTTGGTTTGGTTTTTCATTCATTTCTGTTCCCACGAGTAGTGAGGAAATATCAGTCACCGCACACAGAGCCTCTTATGTGCAGAAGGCTACTATACAAGGGGGTGTCGCCTGGTGCCCCCAGGGATCCGTTCGCGACACTGGGATTGATGGTCTGTCCCCAGTGCCATCCAGCCATCGGCACGGAGTCTCACACCTTAGCTTAGGACAGGTGGACAGGTGTACAGGTATTTCTCCCTGTACGGATGTTACGGTTATACCGCCGATATTCGGTCGCCAGAGCCTCGTTTGTTATCCAGCAGGGGGTACCACGTGCAGGTGAGGTTGACATTTGGGTTGGCTAGGTGTTTTTTGCCATCACCCCTTACCCCCCAAAATACACAACATTAACAACAAAACAATGACATAAAAAAATGTATATATAAATCATAACAGAAACAAAAAAACAGTAGTAATAAATCAGATTGATGCCATCATCTCACATTCAATTCAAATCTCTCTCGCTATACTCGTACCTTTTATACATCACCTTTTTTATCTTTTCCTTTAAAAAATTTTGTTCGGTAATAGACCTCAGCTTGCTATCCAGTACATTAAACCACTTCACCCCCAGGAATGCATAATGATGTTGGCCAGCGGAGGTTCTCATACGTGGGAGTTTTATTCCTCTGCCTCTACGCTGACTGACTGTGATGCACTCGTGTGGGTGAACCCTGGAATTTCAATAATAAGATTTTTTGAACATATATGAACCAGTTTTAATTAAATTTGGAATTTAAATTGAGTCATGATCATGCGATACCAACAATTTATTTCGCTTTATGTATTTATTATTTATTTTCTATAATATTATTTTATTCAAGGTTGGCAAATATAACTAATTTTCTGGTTGGGTATAGTTATATGTTACACTAACGATAAGCGATATGCAAAATGACGCGATTTTCTTGTAAGACTCGTTTTAATTTTACACAGACCTATTTACATATATACCTACCTCTTCTTCTTCTTCTTTCTCAGCCGTTATAATTCCAGTGCTGGACATAGGCCTCCTCTTTGACTTTCCACAGATCCCTATCCTGGGCATGCTGCATCCACTTTCTTCCTGCGATTCGCCTCACATTATCAGACCGTCTTGCCTGAGGTCTAGGTTGCCACTCGAGAATATTTTTGGTCCATGTCCTGCCTAACTACATTTTAAGGCAGCTGCTCGTTTTACCACGTCGGTGGCCTTAGATTTCTCTCGTATCCATTCGTTTGTCCGTTTGCCTCTCAATGAAAAATTCAGGATTCTACTCTCCAATGCTTTTTGTGTTACCAGCAGTTTTTGCGTGATTCGCCACGTTGAAACTGCGGTTTCAATACCATATGTTAGAACTGGTAAAATGCATGAGTTGAAAACTCTTTCCTTCAGATAGTTGGGGTATTACGGAGATTTTAGGATATACGAAAGTTTTTCAAATGCGGCCCAGGCAAGTCCACATCTACGTTCTATTTCAGCTTCTTGGTTCTCTTTTCCGAGCTTCACCATTTGTCCCAGGTACTTACACATATTTATCCACTTTCTCAACCACTCTTCCACTGACCTTGACCGGAATGTTACTATGCGGCATGTAACTCATTGTTTTTGTTTTGACTACATTCATCTTTAGACCAATTTTCGCACATAACGCACATTCGCACACACAACAGGCCACATTCACTTCATTAATCATTATATTTAGCTCTTCTTCGTCGTTGGCTAATAGATTATAGAATGACATCATCCGCGAATCGTAGGTTATTGAGAAGATCACCACTAAAGGCATGGCACCAGGAATGATGTCACAGTCTTTTCCCACGGCATTAAGGTTCAAATTCGCATGACAATCGCATGATAAAATGGTAAAAATAGTGTTTTTTTCCATTTTTGGGGGTTAATTTTGCGTCTATCAAAAAACTTTTACGGTTATTCCCTAGATTTTGATGCATATTATCAGTACAAAAAAAAAATTACTCCGCGACTTTCGGGAAACGAGTTTCCGTTTTCCGAAAAAAGTACAGAGGTGTTTTTTAAATTTTTATTTGAGAAATCTATACAAGATATAAAAAATCTTTTACGGTTATTCCCTAGATAAATGTTCAATGCATCTACCCTATTTTGTTTCAAAGCATATTAAGTAACGGTTGTCGAGATAGAAGGTTTCCCGTTTGTAGAAATTTTTGAAATCTCGTTATGCACACTCTTAATTAAGATACATACCTACCTACTTAGTAATTATAAGAAAATTTTACCGATTTCATATTTGGATAATACCTATGCGTAGCAAAAGTGTTATTATTACTACTAATTTACTAATGTTATCATACCGAAAGTGAGTAGGTAGGTACTGAATTATATGTTTTAGGTAGATTTCCAAAAGGAACTCTACCTATTCGTTTCTCCCGTGATGTCGCAGAATTGAAAAATTTCTACTCAGTATCACTAATTAGAACCAGGAGAACCCGAATCCGACCATGGTTTAAAAGTTTATATATATAAGCCATATATATATATATATATATATATATTTCTTGTGCGCACGTTTGCGGCCAAACTATGCGTCGCATTAACGTGAAACTTGGGTGGTAGATTTTTGGTAAGTGGTAGATGAACTGATAGGAGATTGGGTGAAATGCATTAAGAGGAAGGTTCACTTTTTAAGGCTTTAAATTCAAAAACAATCATTCTGAGGGGATCCAATGATTGTGAGGGTCTGTGTCTGGTATCGTATGAAAGGTTATTAAATAAGGAATACAGATCAAAAGTCAGATTTTGTCTAGCTCAATTCCTCGGACTACATTGATCGATCGAAAGATCTAGTTAAGTAGTTACCGCATAGGTACTTGCGTGTTTGTTGTCTTAGAAATGTGCTTCACGATACGAGAAGAACTCACATCTTTTTTTCAAATTTCTAGTGCTAAGGTACCGGTACCAATCCATATTATGTGTGGAATGAAAATAATTTGATTATTGGATTAGGTACTTCCTTTGATTATTGAAGTACTTAATCAAATATTTTTTCGTCATACGGTACTTCGATAATCAAATAATAAACTACATCCATACTACTTCATCACTTCGCTGGTTTATTTGCTGATGATATTGTGATTGTTTTTATTGTACAGATGTACTCTTAAAATTAATAAAATTAATAAATCACTTGAAATCTACCTATGCCTGTGTCGTGCCAAAGGAATTTTTTATAATAACGTTATTACGAGGAAACTTCTCATTTGAACAAGTTTGTTGAGGATTAGAAAGTTAATATTTTTGATAAATAATATTACTTATCTTTTATCAACAGCCTGTATTGTATGATGATTCCATTTTGTATATGCTGTAACTTGTAGACCGGTGAAGTTACAATAAAAAAGGGGGTATAGCGTAGATAATTGTCGGAAAGCTGGAAACTATTTTAATCCCTTCATTAACATGCAAAGAAGGTTTCATGAAGTTTGCACCAATTTTCTGGTTGTGCTAAGTACAGGGTGACCCATAAACCGAAAAAAAATTGTATTCTTTTCAGTTTTCAGTAATAACTTCTAAACGATGCTTTCTAAGAAAATGGTGTCTGTTTATAAATTAAAGTACATAATATTCTGCGTCGTTTGAGCATAAATATTTCTTTGTACCTCAAAAATTATTGTGATACGGACACTGCCAAGTACATATTAATTTTCTTAACAAATTGAAATATTCGTATTTTTCACTTTTGTTGTTGAATAACTCCCCAACTCAGGTATTTACGGTAATATTTTACTAACAAAAATTAATTGTGAGTCAATTTTCTCTAACTTGTGATTAAAAGTTTAGACCTTCAACACATAGTTTATGATGCACAGGTGTTTAAAGAGAGACGAGTGAAAATAAGATATTTACTAAATGATAGATTTAGATATGTTAAAGGTAAGCTAATTTAAATTTCACGATTCCATTTTATTAAAGTATAGTTTTGTCAAGTAAAATTAAAATTTTCAATACTGTTACGCCACTGCCTAATATTTTATATCGAAAAGAGTATTTTTATTACATTCATTGGTTTTATTACAATATCTCCTAAAAAGTTAGTGTTATGAAAAAATATTTATCTCATAATTTATCTAATTTAAATACTAAGTGAGGTAGAATTGATTAAAAATGGTATATAAAAAATATGTTCATACATGCCGTCACTTTTTGTTAAATTACTTCTAAACCAAGCGGTCTAGCGTAAATCCATTAAATTGCATTTAAAGCGAAATAAATTTCCTATAAAATAAGTGCAATAAAATTAATTTGGGAGTTATAATAAAAAAGTACTAGATGATCAATATCAATATTTTGTAAAATAATTCCACGCTTCCCATACAAAATGTTCCTGCATAGCAACGTGCCTCTAAACAAAATCAACTTTGATAATCTAGTACTTTTTTATTATAAATCACAAATTAATTTTATTATACTCATTTTATAGAAAATTTATTTAGCTTTAAATTTAATTTAATGAATTTATACTGCACCGCTTGGTTTTGGAGTAATTTAACAAAAAGTGACGACATGCATGAATTTATTTTTTATATACAATTTTTAATCAATTCTACCTCACTTAGTATTTAAGTCAATGAAATTATTTTGCAATTATAATATAGAGAAATTATTTTAGATAAATTTCGATACAAATATTTTTTTCCTAACACTAACCGTTTAGGATATATTTTAATAAAACCAATGAATGTAAAAAAAATACTCTTTTCGATATAAAATATTAGGCAGTGGCGTAACAGTATTAAAAATCAGATTTTAATTGACAAAACTATACTTTAATGAAATGGAATAGTAAAATTTAAATTAGCTTATCTTTGACATATCTAAATCTATCATTTAATAAATTTCTTTATTTCACTTGTCTCTCTTTAAATACCTGTGCATCCTGAACTGTGTGCCGTAGGCCTAAACTTTTAATCACAAGTTTGAGAAAATTGATTCATAATTAAATATGATCGGTAAAATATTACCGTATATATCTGAGTTGGGGAGTTATTCAACAACAAAAGTGAAAAATACAAATATTTCAATTTGTTAAGAAAATTAATATGTACTTGGCAGTGTCCGTATCACAATAATTTTTGAGATACAAAGAAGTATTTATACTCAAACGACGCAGAATATTATGTAATTTAGTTTATAAACAGACACCATTTTCCTAGAAAGTATCGTTTAGAAGTTATTTCTGAAAAACTGAAAAAAGTACATAATTTTTTCGGTTTATGGGTCACCCTGTACTTAGCACAAGCGGAAAATTGGTGCAAACTTCAAGAAACCTTCTTTGCATGTTAATGACGGGATTAAAACAGTTTTTAGCTTTCCGACAATTATCTACGCTACAAAGCTAAATTTCCTGGGCTATTGGGGGAAATTTCTTATTTTAAGACCAATAAATAAACACAAATGAAAACCACACACATACACACACGCAAAGTAGAAAAGACCTATAGACATAATCCAGTAACTTTAAACACAAATAAGTTCCTCGATGGAAAGTTGTGGGGTAGTCAGGATTTCTTTCATTTTTTCGTTTTTTGGGATGCTGAATCCGAATCCGAGGTTTGCCAACAAAATTTCGTGACGGAACATGGCGAAAAATACAAAAAATGGCGAAAATATTCATTTTCTGGCGATTTCTTTACAATAATTCGAAAACTGACAACTTTCGTTGGTTATCTTAAAAAGCAAAATGAAAGTACGTAAAAATTACTACAAAATTGCTATATAAAATTTTCTCTAAAATGAATAGCAACGGAGCTGTCAAGGTCCAAAAATGGCCAAATTTTCGTATTGTTTTACATTACGAGAATCGAAAATGTATTGGGAAATTTCACCTTGTTACTTTCATAAGCAAATTTTAACAATTATTCTTTAAATTTATGAGTCATATTTTACCTCGTTGGCATCACAAAACACAAGGCAAGCTATTAACGAAATTTTTATTTAAAAACATCCTGAAATATTTGAGCAAAATATGTTTAAATAATTTTATTTTAAAATATAGTAAATTGTTTAGGGTGAAAATGTTTAAACTTTTTTAGCTTCAACATTTTACTATATTTTTAAATAAAATTTGTCCTGAAAACTTTCCTCATGTTTACTGATTCCAACGAGGTAAAATATTTCTCATAAATCTGAAGAAAAATCTAAAAATTTGGTTTTAAAGGCAACAAGATGAACTTTATCCATACATTTTCTATTCTCACACTTAAAAATAACAAGAAAATTTGGCCAGTTTTTGGAGCTTGACAGCTCCGCTGCTATTTATGTTAGAGAAACAAATTATACACCAAATATGTAGGAAATTTTATGTAATTTCCTTTTGCTAAAAAGATATCTTACAAAAAGTTGATAGATTGCCATTTCTAATCCAAAATTCGCCAAATATTGGAAAATTTCGCCATTTTCTATTTTTCGCAATGTTCCGTCACGATATTTTGTTGGCAAACCTCAGATTCTGATTAAGCACCCCAAAATACATATGGAATGAAAGAAAAACAGACTTCCCCACAACTTTCCATTGAGAAATCTAAAAGCACCGTATTAACACGAATCTTCATATTTTTCCTTTCAATTACTCATTGTTGATTGCGTTACGCCATTTATCAGCCTTGAAATTTTAACAATTCCAACACTCTAACACCTATACCTACCACTCTAACACCTATACAACCTTCAATTTATTATATTTCTAATTGTGTCAATATTTTGTCAGGGTTTTTTTCTGCTTCGGCAGTTGTAATGATCATATAGATCTAGGGTAGCTAGCCTGCGGCCCGCGGAGCATTGAGAAAATAATAAATAAAAAAAATATTTTCAAATTAAACAAGAGACAATTAAATTCATCACTTCACCCATTTTTCCCTTAAAAATTTCGCCGGCGCTATTTGGAGTAATCTTTTGAATTAGAAATCGTTTTCCATACATGTTGTTGAGAGCCTTCTCCACCCATTTTCACGAAAAAAAAACGCCTGCGGTGCTATTTCACTTTTTTAGACTATTATACAATAACTAGAGGGTACCTACCCGTGAAAATCACGGAGGCTTGCTTAAATATGTTTTTGTCTAACCACCTATTACTATTCCACCCTTCAAAGTTCCTCGAGTAAACACAGGAAGATCACAAGGCTCCGTCTTTTCCCCGTCTCTCCAATATCGTCATGAAAGTCGTAAGACCAGATTCATATTGTCGACTTTTTTAGTTGGCACCCACCCCTAAAAGTCACAAATCTCCCCTATATGTCTATCTACATACATAGGTACTTAACACACATATAGATGGTGGGTACTTTAAATAGTTAGATTTGCAATCTTTACGTGTATAGGTACCATATAGTATGTATGAGAATTCTATTTTCATTTTCTGTCACGTTGTATTAAATGGTACTTACTTGATTATTTTCACGAAAGAAATATTTCAAAACTATTTTCATTCATAATTTCATTAGTAGGTACGGTATCATTCGGTATTTCAAAATTTTCATTCATAAAAGTTTAAAAATGTGAGACTTCGACGAAAATTTCTAGACACCAACGAAGGCGTCGCTGCTTTAAATTTACATACATTTTCATCGAACTTGCAAAATTTTCCAATGGGCAATCATTACATACCTACATGACTTGGATAATACGAGTATTATGTAATGGAATTTAATTTCTGCTGCCTGAGCCTATATATTTATTTTTTGTTTTGTAAAATAGGTTGTGCGGCCCGGTATATACCTAATCTCATTTTTAGAATCTGGCCCGGCTGTTGAAAAGGTTGGCTACCCTTGATGTAGATTGTAAAGATTCCCGGATGAAAGTACTTATATGGTATGGAAATCAGGTTGTGCGAATGTGATGTTTGTGTAGTAAAATGTGCTACTTATGTAAAATCGGCTTGTATTTATTTATTCCATATATTTATTTATTTATTTCTGCATCATTAAGTTCCAGATGATGGTATGGGTGGGTATGTATCTATAAATAGCTGATAAAGTTCTCTGGTAAGGTGACAGTGCAGCGAGCGGTAAGATGTATCTTACAAAACGCTACCTGATAAAAATCAACGTTTTGGAGGGTGATATACCTACTCGTAGTTGTATCAGAAAACTTTTGCTCGGGTTGACTGTAAGACATTGCTTTTGCAATAAGTCCGCCCTTTGGCATACTACAGTGTCTAATAAGATTTATTTATTATTTATATTTGGTCTGTGGTAAGTAAAGATTTACGTATTGACGTTACCTCTTCACAGAGACAAATTGTCGGTTGGCTAGGAAGTTAAATCCTAAAAAAAATGTTAAATCAGTCTACTAACTGACAGAGTGAGATTCCAGCATAGAATAACCGGGATAAAAAAAAACGATTTCTTGAAACGGTCGGTTCCCAGTTTTATCAAAAAAAAAAATGTATACCAGATAGGTACTTACCTATCTGGTATACCTATACATTTTTTCCATAGCCGCATAAACACGCACATTTTTGGTTTTACTTCACTATTTCATCATCTATATTTTTAGATACCTTCTCAACTTTCTAAGTGGCTCAAGGCACGTGTATAAGTGAAGGAATATCATGATTTTCAATATCTCATAAATCCGCATGCCTTATTTCATTTTTTGTCAATTCGGAATTTACGGAAACCCTTGTAAAAAAAATTCCTTCATTTCTAACGTATTGTTCTAGGAATTATAATGAATTATACAATAGCTCCATTTTATTAAAAACATGACGTGTAGTTAAAAAATGTCGTATGAAGAAATGTTGAATCCATTGTATTCAAATTCAATTGTTGTACAGATATACATATAATATTATGGGGTTAACTGGAAGAAATCGCAGTTCTGCGATAAGTTCGCCCTAGTAAACAACGTTTTATAATCTTTACTATGTCCATTTTGTATATTTATATGTGTTTGTTGTTTACTTTAAGTTTAAATAAATAAAAAAATAAATAAATTATTATTTTTGATTCTTAGTTTTTGCGTCACCACAATAAAGAGTGACGGAGAGCTCTGCGTGTGTCAGGGTGAACGGTGCGTTCTCACAGTGGTTTACCCTCACAAAAGGAGTAAAACAAGGCTGTGTCATGTCTCCTTGGTTGTTCAATCTGTTCTTCGACAACTGTATGCGTCCGTTGAAAGAAATGGATGTTGGTGTGGACCTGAATGGAGTGAGGGTATGTGCGTTGATGTTTGCGGATGATTTAGTACTAATGGCTGAAAACGAAAGTGAGTTACAGGAAATTATATCCTGTGTGTATGGTAGCTGCGAAAGAAACGGGATGAGGATGAATGTCAACAAGACGAAAGTAATGGTATTTGAAAGAGATGAGATAAGGACGAACTGTGCGATTAAAGTTGGTAATGAATGCTTGGAGCAAGTTGATGAGTATGTGTATCTGGGAAGCTTGTTTACAAAAGATGGTCGATGTGAAAGTGACATTGAAAGAAGAAAGTTAGCAGGTACCAGGGTGAATGGGGCAATTGGGCCAATAATGAAAAGTCGCAACGTATCGACAAAGGCAAAGTTGTTGGTGCACAACGCCATCCTAGTACCAACACTGATGTATGCAAGTGAGACATGGACATGGCTGAAGAAGGATGAATCAAGTATAAATGCGGTCGAGATGAGATCGTTAAGAAGAATGTGTGGAAAAACATTGAGAGATAGAATAAGGAACGAAATGATTAGAGAGTTGAGTGACTGTAAAAAGGATGTTGTGAATAAAATGAAAGTGAACAAGTTGAGATGGTTGGGTCATGTGGAAAGAATGAACGATGAAAGAATAACGAAGAAAATTTACCTGGGTGAAAGAGGAGGTGTAAGGAAACGCGGCCGTCCGAGAACCACCTGGCTGGACCATGTCGACCAGATACTCAAGGACGGACGTGTTTTGAGTAAAAGTAACCGGAGAGTATGTATGAGGAACTGCATGAATGTGACGGAAGCCCGAAGGGTGTGTCAGGATAGGAAAGTCTGGCGATCCGTTCTCTCTGCCTACCCCGCAAGGGAGGTGGCGTGAGGGTATAGAATAGAATAGAAAAACTTAATTAACATTCTAGTCATTTTCGTTTGTGAGCTATAGGTTACGAACATTAGTGGATCCAGGGGGGGGGGCTAGGGGGCTGAAGCCCACCCCAAAACCATGAGTGACAGTACTTTATATGCAACTTGTTTCCGAAGAATCACATTATTACCACATCGTTTTCTCATCGTGTCATGAATTTTCTAAAACTACTATATTGTGTGGTAAAAAATTCGCCTGCGGCGCTAATTAAATCTACTGTGTGTTTCGTATCACTTCATCAATTTTTCTGTAAAAAGCGCATTATTTCAACCCCGATAAATAACCTTAGATTGTATTTTACTTGCGGCCCGTCGATCATTTATAATTTCAAATGGCCCTTCGTCCAAAAAGTTTACCCAGGCCTGCTATAGAAAGGTTTTTTATGTCACACATTTTCCCAAAAAAAAAAACAGCCCCCCCCCCTCCCCGAAATTGAATCCTGGATCTGCCACTGGCCACGAGTTTATGAAAAAATATTAAACACTTTACTATATTGCGTTTCATATAACTTGGCCACTGGCTGCATAGTAATTCTATACAAAAAGTGTGACAAGACGGATGAAACGAAATGTACTTTGGCTTCTCACAATGAAGTGGAGGGAACGACGAGATAATTTGATTTGCGCTGAAAAAATTTCGAGTAGTATTTAGCAACTCTGAATACTGAGTACAAATTAATTTAAAAATCGATATGGTGAAAGAATAACAGAACACTTTATTATATTTCATCTTTCTTTGTTCTCATCATCATCAATGATTTTGTGATATTAGGAGATTTTTTTACTTTTCCTTTCACACAATACGCATCCATTCTTGAAAGTTTGATCGATCAGTATTATTTAGGTGGTCTTGAATCTATTTTTCTGACAGGGAATATTTTTTTCCATTATCTTTTTCATTATCTGTTCAGCAGCAAGGCGAACCTTCTATCTAATACGTATCTTATATGTTCTATATATGTAACTATTAATCTGAGGAGGGAAAATTTCAGGAAATTTTTTCACGAATTCGAACCCAATATTTTCATATTTCATAATTACTTCAAGATTAAAATTGAAAAATATGAATATAAAAATAGTAGGTACACAAATTTGTGTTTTTTTTTTTTATATTTACCCCATAAATTTTGTATGGAGTCTCATCAAAGTTTATTTGCATGAATTAGCACCCTTCTGTACTTTGGAATATTTTTTTATGTATGATGCCGTAGAGATATCTTAATTAAATCTATATGGTAAATAGTTCATAAAATTAGTAGGTTTTAGAAAATCGTACAATATAGGTAAAGCTTATTTTTTTAACGAGATAGTAAAATTGGAGTACTATTTAATATTCTATTCTATATTTACCTCAGCAATTCACTCGTGAGAGTTATGGACATCATTTTATTTCCTATATCAATATTTTATTTATCAGACTTTTATAATTTACTTGGAATTTTATTTTTATTGTTTGTAGTTACTATTGAGTATTGACACTAATAATTGGGGGTTACTGGAACACAACATATGGTATACTAATATTGTAATTAATTCATAAGTAATGCCTGTATGTGAACTTTGAATAAATAAATAAATTATGTGAAGGTTAGCTCAGTTAAGGTTAGCACGCTTCGCATCACTTCAATGACCAATGTAATCGAATTGCGTGTAGACGAAACAAATTCAAGATGTCCTCATCATTAATTCACTTATTTATTTGATTAATTTATATACCTAATGACGTACTGATTGACGCTAGCTGATACCTACGTACTGGTGGTCACTGCTCAATTGAAATTGAAAGTAATATTGCACAAGTCAAGCGTTTTGGCGAACCATTTCCTCCCCTACAATGATTCAGGTTAAGATTATTATGCAATTATAATACCTATAGAGAAATTATTGTAGATAAATTTGGAGATAAACATTTTTTTCCTAACACTACCCGTTAAGGAGATATTTTAATAAAACCAATTAAGGTAAAAAAAGACACTTTTCGATATAAAATGTTCTGCCGTGGCGTATCAGTATTGAAAATTTGGATTTTACTTGAAAAAATTTAAATTATCTTAGCTTTTACATATCTCAATCTATTATTTAATAAATTTCTTTATTTCACTCGTCTCTCTTTAAACACTTGTGCATACTAAACTATGCGCTGTAGGTGTAAAGTTTTAATTTCAAGTTAGAGAAAATTAACCCACCATTAAATATTATAGGTTTTGGATGCACATATATGTGTTGCAATGTTTTTTGTTTGTATTTTGGTTTACTTTTTTATTGTTATAATACTCGTATATTTTGTACTAATGGCCTAAAAAGCCGTGTATGATTGGAAATAAATAAATAAATAAATAAATAATGTTCAGTGAAATATTGCCGTAAATACCTTAATTTAAGAGTTATTCAACATCAAAAGAGAAAAACAGGAATATTTCAATTTGTTGAGAAAATTAATATGTAATTGGCAGTGTCTGTATGGTAATTATTTTTTGATGTACAAAAAAGAATTTACGCTCCAATTTATTTCCAGCTTTCCGAGAATTATTTACGATATATATCTCGTTTTCCTGGGCTAATATGTGGGAGGAACATTGAAGTTAGGATGTTATGATTTAGTATTTTGAGTATCATATACTTCTGCTAATAGCATTTTGATCTGCTTTATAATATACTTTATCAGTTATGATTCCAAAGTACAATAATAAAGTCCTTTTTAATGGAGATACTCAGAAATTACTCTCTCCTTGACGAAGGTAATAAAATATGACATAACTTTACAATAAAGGAGAATGAAATACGAGTATAAATGATAGAAAATCACTCGGTATTTATGTTATTCTTATTACGATTAGATACTTTAACTACTTATTCTTTTATCGTAAGTACCTGCTTATTTTTACTAGATAAAATAATTAGTTACCTGAATACCTGTTCGACGATGTCGTTAAAAAACATTTTGTTATTAACCTACTTACTGAACGTTCTTTGGAAAATAATAATATAGATTAGATAAAACTCACATAATGTAATTATATGCTAAATACTATTATTATATAATTAATTAGATACATAGATAATGACATAGGAATTTGTATTATTATGTGACATACTCGCACAGTGTGTGGAAAGTCTGTAATCTATTCTATTCTATACCCTCACGCCACCTCGGAGAACGGATCGCCAGACTTTCCAATCCTGACACACACTTCGGGCTTCCGTCACATTCATGCAATTCCTCATACATATTCTCCGATTACTTTTACTCAAAACACGTCCGTCCTTGAGTATCTGGTCAACATGGTCCAGCCATGTGGTTCTTGGACGGCCGCGTTTCCTTACTCTCTTCTTTCACCCAAGTAAATTTTCTTCGTTATTCTTTCATCGTTCAGTCTCTCCACATGACCCTCCATTCTCTCCACATGACTCTGTGATCTATCACATTATATTATATAGGTATATTCCAATAAACGACCCAATTTTCGGTAGGTATAGTTTACACGAAATTGACACAATAAATTCGAGACATTTAGTTTCTTTGGGTAATATCGATTCTATGATTTGTTTCGCTTGTATAAGCTTGTCATGTTAGTTATTGACTGATTTACACATTTTAGGTTTAAATTCTATTAGATCATTTGCACAGGTAGTACGCATACTTATCGTATAACTACATGTAGGTATAACCAGAGGTGGGCACCGTTAATCAAAAAGTTAACTTCGTTGATCGTTAAAGCGTTACATTTTGAAATATGTAACGGAAGTTAACGTTAATCCGTTAATGTAAAAAATCGCGGTTAAATGGCATGAAATAGAACTACATAAGTACAACTACTATCATATTTACACTATCGCGAATCGCGATGTATCCCAACAAAGTGAAATTTCTTTTCCAACTCCCAACCCACATACGTATCCACACATAACCCCATTCAACCCTTGGATTATCTAATGTCAGAGCCACCAGTGGATGATGTCTATGCAAACAATCAAATATTAACGGAAGTAAAATGTAACGGAAGTTAAATAATCCGTTAACAATTTTTGAAGGTGAAAAAAGCGTTAAATCGTTAACCAAAATGTTAACTTCGTTAATTAACGATTAACGGATTAACGCTTTTCTGCCCAGCTCTGGGTATAACTAACAATATGCTCTGCATTTACATTCATTAACTTTATCATGTTGCGTCACTGTAATCGTAGTATTTACCATATAATTAATTTATCATGTTACGTCAATGATCTCACAATGATGACAAATTGATCTTAACTGTTTTATTGATAATGTTCTATTAATTTGGACGCTAGAATATTATTAAATATTATTAAGACTCATGTCTCTACAACATGATATACTCGTATCTTGTGGTACAAACCAGACAGCAGACGTTCAAGTCCAGAGCTGGGCAGAAAAGCGTTAATCCGTTAATCGTTAATTAACGAAGTAAACATTTTGGTTAACGATTTAACGCTTTTCTCACCTCCAAAAATTGTTAACGGATTATTTAACTTCCGTTACATTTTACTTCCGTTAATTAAGTCCGTTAATATTTGATTTTTTGCATAGACATCATCCACTGGAGGCGCTGGCATTAGATAATTCAAGGGTTGTATGGGGGTTATGTATGGTATCGTATGTGGGTTGGGAGTTGGAAAAGAAATTTCACTTTGTTGGGATACATCGCGATGGTGTAAATGTGATAGTAGTTGTACTAACGTAGTTCTTTTTCATGCCATTTAACTGCGATTCTTTACATTAACGCTTTAACGAATTAACGTTAACTTTCGTTACATTTTTCAAAATGTAACGCTTTAACGATTAACGAAATTAACTTTTAAGTTAACGGATTAACGATCAATGAAGTTAACTTTTTGACTAAAGGTGCCCACCTCTGTTCAAGTCCCACTATAGTTACAGACACTATTCTGCTGTTTCTTGGTCATATTCCGAGATTACCTTGGTTAGCTTATATTTTTAAGTATTTTTTGTGACTATACCGTCATTATGGTGTTTTAGATTATTACATTGCAATCATCACGGTTGGAACTTATAGTACTACAGTACACCATATGCGACGTCATACTAAGTGATACAACCTCACAAAATATCACATTACTACCACATGTTTCTTTATCATATCATAAATTTTCATAAATTAGCATGAATATCCATCAGTTTCCAAAAAAAATACCTGCGGCTCTATTTTTTTTACATTTTGTAAAAAACATTTTTGATGCATACCACATACTACATATGTATGTATTATTCTACAAAGTATTGTATCCATTTTCAAATAAACAAACCACATTACAACCTTCTTCACGACGTCTTAAAAAAAATTCGCATATATTTTTTTTTAATTTTGTAGCCCCCCCGTTGCTCCGAAGCTGGCGACGCCCATGCACTACACTACACAGTTATTATGCCTCTTCCTTGTGTAGAGATGACTTCCTTAATATTTGTTCAATTGTGAACACGCTAACTGCAAAATACGTTTATTATGTTTATATTATAATTTCATTGTGTTGTAATCTACTCGTAAATATCAGATTCTATAGTACGAAACAGAACGTTTTACACCCTGCTTAGCATTGATAATACTATAAAACCATAGTAATGATACTAATGGTTATGAATATATTATTATGTCGAAATTCTGCTTTCCAATTGTGAACGTGATGAGTCCAAGGGGCGAAACAATAAATGATAAACAATAAACGGTAAACAATAACTTAATAGTATTATTTTACCTTGTTAGACAAATTTATTGGCAATGCTATTTCCCAAATAATAAGCCAACGAGACCTTACGAGTCGTAGTAGAGTGACAAAATGACTATAGAGTATATATTGTAGAGAATGTGAAGAACAATGATAAATGGCTTTGTTTTAACCCCTTGATGGTTTCAATACAATAGAATATTTGCATGAGTTGCTTAATATTATTACTACTAAGAGTATTGTGAGTTCTCTCATGGCAGCATTTAAGCCTATTAAGGATATTGTAGCTACAAAAGGATTGTCAGTCTCTCTAACTGTGATTTAAATCGCATTTTCTCTATTATACTAGTATTGCTTGAGTTAGTTAGGTTCAAAACGATTGATTGTGTCGATTCAAAGTATAATATTCTCTGGAAATTCTAGACTCTTTTGGGGGGGTAGAAGAACAGTTGATATTTTTAAATCTCTTTTTATAAAGAATGTTTTGCAAAACGGAAACTCTGAGGGATGATTGCCGATTGTTCAAATTTTTTTACACCATATCTACAGATTGCTTCAAAATACTATTGTTTAAGGGCATGGCACCAGGAATGACGTCACAGACATTTCCCACGGGATTAAGGTTCGCGTGACAATCGCATCATAAAATGGTAAAAATAGCGTTTTTTTCCATTTTTTGGGGTTAATATTGCGTCCATCAAAAAACTTTTACGGTTATTCCCTAGATTTTGATGCATATTATCAGTACAAAAAAATTTTTCTCCGCGACTTTCGGGAAACGAGTTTCCGTCTTTCGGAAAAAAGTACAGAGGTGTTTTTAATTATTTTTTTTGAGAAATCCATACAAGATGTAAAAAATCTTTTACGGTTATTCCCTAGATAAAGGTTCAATGCATCTACTCTATTTTGTTTCAAAGCATATTTAGTAACGGTTGTCGAGATATAAGGTCTCCCGTTTTAGAAATTATTGAAATGTCGGTATGCACATTGCACAATCTTAAATTGTTGTCTTAAATAAAACTAAAAGGAGACCAAAGGCACTATGATAAATAATATATATATATATATATATATATATATATATATATATATATATTATAAAAAAATATAGAGATATTCTTTAACAACGACGTTTCTAGCAGTTTTGTAACGTTATCTGTAATACCCATCAGTGATTCATATATTTTCCCCAATTCTGGTTGTAATCCCTACTTACACGACGACCGACGTAGACATTTTGATAATAGTCTTCGAATGCCTTATTTCTAAAACGCGAAGAATTCAGATGTCTTATAAAATTGGGAAAGATCCCTAGGAGAGATTCAATTGGTATGTTTTTTTTATTGGATATTTCGCAACGTATGTAATAAAATTTCAAATCAATATTTTGTGTAATGAGATACTCATTTTAGGAATTGAAAGTCTAAAATTTTTATATTGAAGGAAGTTTTAAATTGAATTTTTACATTTTAGGAATGTAGGAATTAGATAAATTGGATTAGAGTTGGCAATAATCTTTCCCAAAGGCCCTCGTTTCAGTGGCGTAGCGTGGGTTTCTGCCGCCCTGGGCGGAAATCAAATCCGCCGCCCCTTTTATTTAGGCATATAAATCCAAAATTCCCGAAAAATTACAGGAATTATAAAGAACTTCTTGGCTGGAGTGGGATAACTAACATTTAAATACATATTAATATAGTACAAAAAGAGAAAAACAGCGCCGCAGGCGAAATTTTTTCTAGTTTTTAATGAAACAAATGTGGTCGATATTGTGACATTGTGACTGTGAGACGTGTTCCTTCGCTGCAGTGTTGCTGTATTTGCTACCTACATACTTACGTGAGCTGTATCTTTTTATTTTATTATTCACATTATTATTCTGTTCCGACATTAAGGGCAGTTTTTTATTTAGAGTTAATTTTTTATTTTTTCTTGTATTATAAAAATACACATTTGTTTTATTTTTTTTTCTTTTGTATTAATATTTTGTTAGCGCGAAGGTCGAGATGGATCTCGACCCTCCCCTAAAAAATCCCGATCCGCCGTTTCCGCCTCCGCCGGACCCACCCGACTCGAGAAAACGGAATATAGCTGCTGCAGATATACCCCCACTTGATGATGTTTCCAACGCTAAACAAATATTCACAATGCCCATCAGAGAACATTGGTACTCCGTAAAATCACTAGGGCCATATATTGTAAATGTGCAAATGACAGAGCAAGGAAAAGCTATATTCCCTATGAGCTTTGGCAGATTCCTTCGCACCAAAAACATAAATAGGATTGTGAACGGATCTGTCAGATCAGAGGGAAAATTCAAAATCACCATGGAATTCGAGAAAGGAGAAGCAGCCAACGCCTTTATTAAAAATGTCTTTATAACATCAAACGGGCTTTACAAAGCATTCATCCCCTCCCACAACGTCACCCGTATGGGGATTATTAGAGGTGTACCGACGGATGTGACAGATAAAGAAATCAAAGAGTCCATCGAAGAATCCAATCCAGATGTTGGGGCGGTAGTAAAAATTAGAAGATTGAATTACAAAGACACTTCCAATGGCGAGGCGGTCTGGAAACCGTCTCGATCAATGGTCGTAACCTTCGAAGGCCAATCACTCCCCACCCATTTGTATATTCTTTACAACTCATTTAATGTGGAGACTTATTTCTTCCCGACTGTTCAATGCTACAAATGTTGTAAATTCGGCCATACGAAAAGCGTATGCCGGTCTAAACCCAAATGTTATAACTGTGGTGACAACCACTTAGCAAGCGAATGCTCTGGCCAGGATATCAGGTGTCTTTACTGCAAGGGCCCCCATAAAGCTATAAGCCAGTCCTGCCCTGAATATGAAAGACAAAAGGCAATCAAGCAAACAATGACTTGTAGAAACTTGTCATATATTCAAGCAGCGGCCCTCCACCCGCAAGCACACAATAGCTATTCTAATGTTACCGCCAAAAAAGTGTCAGAGAACAATCCTCCACCGCCAACTCCTTCTTCGTTTTCCCGCCTATGTTTCTCAAATCCCCCCTTCTCATCACCCGCCCATCCTCCTCCTCCCCCCTCCAACTTAAACTCTGCAATGACTAAAAAACCCACCACACGCGGCAAATTTACATACAAAATCCCTTCTTACATGAAAAATATGCGACCTCCAGTTACACGATCAGAGCACGAATCCCTCCTTTATTTCAATAACGGTTCGTCGCTTTCTCAGTCCCCTAATGGTTGTGCTTTAAGGGACCCTTCCAACTTTAATAACAGTGAAACTAACCCATCCCAAATAGACAAACTACAAAGTTCTCTTTCCTCTGACAATTCTGATTTCATCAAGAATATCATAAACATTTTGATTGATTTACTCTCATCAACCCAAAACAACTTACCGTCCAACGCAGCTTACTTGATTTCTTCACTTCAATCATTTATAAGAGAAAATGGCTCCTCACCAACTACGGATTAGGAATATTTCAATCCTTCAATGGAACTGCCGTAGTGCAGTGTCCAACAAGGATGATGTCTCTCTCTTGCTAAAAGAACATAACGTTGATATCGCCGCTCTATCTGAAACTCATTTTCACGTAGACCGTTCTTACAATTTCCACGGATTTAGCTGTTTAAGGGATGACCGCCCCGATGGTTGGGCAGGAGCAGCCCTGTTAATAAGGAATAATTTACAGTTCAATATAATTCCTCTCCCCCGTCATCCTAATATGCATATTGTGGCTGCGTCAATATTGGATATTACAGTAGTATCGGTATACTATCCCTACGGCAAATATTTTGATCAATCTTATTGGAGATACATAGTAAGTAAACTTCCTCCTAACTTTCTGATTTTGGGAGATTTTAACGCGCATTCTCCTGTTTGGGGCTGTGTCAAATGGGACACTCCGGGAAGAAATGTAATTAATTTTGCAGATGTTTCCGATCTGATCATTCTCAACAACGGACAACCAACAAGAATTTCTCGTCCAAATGAAGATCCTAGCGCTGTCGACTTATCAATCTCCACTAGCGGCTTAGCTTCTTTAACATCTTGGAAAGTACTCAGCGACAATTACTCAAGCGATCACTATCCAATCGTACTTTCTGTTAACCATCAGCCTCGCCAAACTGATAACCAGAATGCTAGAAAGGGATTCAGTACTAGAAATGCCAACTGGGATCAGTTTGAAAGCTTTTTGGAGGAAAATGTTGTGAGCATGGAAACAAACGTAGTGTCAAATGATATTAATCAGCGCTCTAACGAAATTACAAACATCATCCATAATGCGGCGAATATAGCCATTCCCAAATCCTTTCCTAAAATTAGAAAGCCCTCGCCCCCCTGGTGGGATAAAGACTGCTCTGGTGCGGTAAAGGAGAGACGTAAGGCAGTAAAATCGTACAAAAAGAACATGTCTCCAGAAAATTTCCTAGCGGTTCGAAAGGCTCAGGCCGTGACAAAAAAGCTCCTTAGGAAAAAAAAACGTCAGGGATGGTTCAATTTTTGTTCATCCCTATCTCCTGAAACGAATATTTCAGAGGTATGGAACTCAGTGGGTCGTTTTCGAGGTTCTCTGACACCACGCCCCAATCTGGAAAAGTGTCTGGATTGGGTTGAGGGGTTTGTGGGAAAGTTATCTCCTTCTTATGTCCCCAACGTCTTGGAGCTCGCAAGGAATTCAGATACTTCTCAGCTAGGGCAGGACTACATATTGTCTTGCTTCTCTCTAAACGATCTTGCGTCGGCTATTGACTCAGCCGGGGATTCATCTCCGGGTCCAGATCTTATTCCCTATTCATTCTTTAGACACTTTCCCAAATCTTTACTTCGTATAATATTACAAATATATAATGAGATGTTGAGGTCGGGGTCTGTGCCTGAGTTGTGGAAGCGTCAGTCGGTTATTCCAATTCCGAAACCTGGAAAGGATCTTTCATTGGGATCATCTTTTAGACCAATAGCATTATCGTGCTGCTTTCTGAAAATTTTCGAGAGAATGATTAAGTCTAGGTTGGAATGGTTCATGGAGAGTAATAGTAAGTTGCCGAGCTGGCAATTCGGATTCCGTAAAGGCAGATCATGTATTGATAACCTAAGTACCTTGGTAACCGATATCCAACTATCCAAGACAGAAAACAGAGATACGATTGCTTGTTTTCTGGACGTTTCCAGCGCCTATGACAGCGTTTGCTCCCTGTGTTATTCGAAAAGCTTATTTCCTTGGGTGTTCCTCAGCCGCTGTGTCTGTTGATTTTCAATATCATGTGCGAAAGAAAACTGCTCATAGAAACACCGCTGGGAGTTTTTGAAAGATCCGTCTACCGAGGCCTCCCACAGGGCTCCGTACTCAGTCCACTGCTCTTCAATATCTACACGCAAGACATCCAGCAAGCGGTTCCCCCCCACTGTAGCATTTTACAGTATGCGGACGATTTTGTTATCTATTCATCAGAGAAACA
Source organism: Ceraclea dissimilis (assembly GCA_963576895.1). Classification (NCBI taxonomy): domain Eukaryota; kingdom Metazoa; phylum Arthropoda; class Insecta; order Trichoptera; family Leptoceridae; genus Ceraclea; species Ceraclea dissimilis. Next base: position 8,657,929 of record OY756360.1, read on the forward strand.
CATTACAAGAACTGCAGAAAATGTGGAGCAAATGTTGGTATCCGTTAATTCGTGGTTTAATGATAATGGCCTTGAACTATCCCCCTCCAAAAGTCAGATTGTTGTTTTCTCAAATAAGCATTCCATACCTAATATCTCGATAAAATATAATGGCTCTCCAATCCCCATTAAAGAGTCGGTAAAATTTTTGGGAATGATTATACATCGAAAACTGTCTTGGAATTTGCACATAGAATATATTTCAGCCAAATGCGAGAGAAATATCAATATCCTCAGGGCAGTATCTAGAGTGTGGTGGGGAGCCCACCCTACCACTATGAAGATATTATACTCGGCACTAATCCGTAGCCATTTGGATTACGGCTGTTTCCTTCTTGATCCTTTACCAAAATTCCTCGAGACTAAACTCCAAAGAATACAATCCAAGGGCTTGAGACTTATTCTGGGCGCTATGAGATCATCTCCTATAATAGCTCTCCAGGCAGAGTGCGTTGAAAGGCCCCTTTCCCTAAGAAGAAAATCCCTTGCATTTCGGTTTCTAATCAAACGTCTCCACATAAGTGACCATCCAATTCTTTCCAAATTACATATCCTAAGTGAAAAATATGCCCGTCTCCGCTCCAAAACCCCCACATTGCTGACCTTGGCATGGGATTTTTCCTTTGCAAACTTCTCAGAGCAAATATCAGCTCCCCCGACTCCAATATTACCAGTTCCGTTTGTGGGTTCCTCACCCCCAGCAGTTATTATCAGATCAATTGACCTGGACAAATCTTATTCGAGGCTTAGTCCCCGGGTGGTTAATATAATATTCTCTCAAATTGTAAATGAAAAGTGGCCATCTCATGTAAACGTATTTACGGACGGTTCCAAACTTTCCTCCGGAGAGTGCGGGGCAGCTTTTTGCATTCCTCTTCTGAACATTGAAAGTAAATTTGAGTTACCAAGTTGCGCTTCTGTCTTGACCGCAGAGTGCGTAGCTTTACGAGAGGCATTGAAAGAAATTATAGGCCAAAAAATATCATTTGCACTGGTTTTGACCGATTCGCTTAGCTTAACCGATAACATACGTAATAATTCTAAAGTGTCAAATAGCAACCACCTGATACGAGAAATTAAAGATCTCCTGCTCATAGCACAAGAAAAAAACGTAAATATTTCAATCGCGTGGATTCCTTCCCACGTAGGTATTCAGGGAAACGAGAGGGCAGATGAATTGGCCAAAGAAGCGTGTACCTGCGGAACCAAACCCCGTTCCTTCATACTTCCCATATCAGATTGTTTGAACAGAGTGGAAGGACTAATTAGAGAGGAGTGGAACACGGCATACTCCGAGGCTACCACCGGAGCACATTATCGAGCGATCCAACAATGTATCCCCTCCCATCCCTGGTATAGTAACGTCAAAATACCAAAACTTAACGTGTCACTACTTACCCGCCTTCGAATCGGCCATGTTGTTCTGGCTTCTCATCTCGCTAGAATTGGAGTAGTCAGCGACCCTTCGTGCGAATGTGGGGAAGATGACGAAACAATCGACCACATATTTTTTAACTGTCGCCTGCTCCCAAATTTCATATTTCTTAGTGATATCAAAAGTGTTTGTGTGACCCTTCCAATTAACATCCAATCTCTTTTAGCACTCAATAACCCAAAAATGAATAGTTATATTATAAATCACCTTAAAAGAAACCAAAAAAACGTATAACTTACATATAATTATAACTGTTCTTAATACCTAAGTTTAATCCTCTAATAATTTCGTTACTTGTACATTCGTACTTAACTTCAGGAATGCATTGTAAAAGAAAAACGGCCCTTTGCCGAATATAATCAAGTGATGTATTGTTGTAGTTTCTGTGACGAAGCGATGTCGTAGCTCGTGTGTGTGGCTATAGGTAACTATGATTCACCCGCACAGGATAGTAATATGGTAATGTGAATGTTCTTGTTTGTATTTGCCGTTATATGATATTTACTTCGTTGAACAGGTGTTATTACTTGTTACATATAAAATAATAATTACTCTTACGAAATTTCTCTACAAGCTATGTAATGATTAACTCAAGGCATGTATCACTCGACAGCGGGTGCTTTGCCTAAAAAAAATAAAAAAAAAAATGAAACAAATGTGATTTAATGGATTTTTGAAATTTTCCCCAAAAAATGCCGCCCAGGGCGGACCATTCCCCCGCACCCCTGCACCCCCCGCACCCCCACGCTACTCTACTGCCTCGTTTTTCGATTCGATTCGTCGATCGCTGCTCTACTGTTGTGTTAATGGGACATTATTGGGGGTGACGTGTAAAAGTTAATGTCGAGTGTAGCAATTTGGTTGCTCGTGTAAGCAAACCTTTACATAAATATGTTCCCAAGAGTATATAACGAGTAGTTTCCATTCATCCAAAGATTATTTCAAAATTGTTATGACACTGTGGGTATACATATGTATGTATGTAGCAGAACCTTAGAATGTACAAATCTAGATAATTTCTATTACATGGAAATTTTGTATATCTGTGGAAATAAAATTATGTATTGAATTCGAGAGTTACAAACTTTTAAGTAATTCCTATACAAGCTTTCAAATCAGTACTTTTTCTTTAATATACTTATACTTTTTTTAATACTTTTCAAATATTTTTAATTTTGCTTCAAAAGTCACGTAACGTTTGGAACAAAGTTTTGAAGTTTTAAAACACTCTAACAATAGATTTCATTCGATATTCTGTGAAAATTTCTGTTTCTAATGGTATCCTCCAATACTTTTTTATCTAATACAAAGAGAGATTTTCAGTAGGTACAATTTTTTCAGTGCTATTAGATAATGCGCTTTATAACGTAATTACAGTTAATTCTTGTCATCCAACGTTTGTTGTTTTCTCCAAATTATTTCTTTTAATATCCCTCGCACAACGTGTTCAGAACATCATTAATAGATTAGATATGTTCAATGATGGTGAAGTGATTACCAGGTGCAAACTCACTTTGCACTTTCGCAATGAGTTGGCTCCCGAAGTTTAATATACTATTGTGTTTGCTATTTTAAGTCTGTATTGTTTTGCGATTTTTATTTTACTGTTTTTTGTCAATATTGTGTGTTTACATACTGTCTTTATTGTGATTCTTTTGTCTGTTGTTGCTGTGTATTGTTTGGCTGTGTACTTTTATTGTATTGATATTTTTAACTTTATGTATTGTAACTTTCCAAAGAGCTTGTGGCCGTCAAAGCCATAAAAAATAAATAAATAAATAAACAAACCATATTCTACATACTTTCGCTTTCTTCTCATCGGAAAGGCTCCCATCATATTGGGTGAATGTGATAATTGATAAAAGTCACACAGAACCAGAATCAAAGCAATTTCACGATTCAACAATTAACAACGAACTTATAGATAGAATGCGCTACTACGAAAGCTCCGCCAACCACAACATTGATTGGTCCGGTTTCTTATGGGCACCCCGTCGTATTCTATAAAATCTGTTTTTACTGAATTTGCTGTTGATGAGTTACGAGTAAGTATATACAGAACTGGGCAGATAAGCGTTAATCGTTAATTAACGAAGTTAACAATTTGGTTAACGATTTAACACTTAATTTCTCACCTCCAAAAATTGTTAACGGATTATTTAACTTCCGTTACATTTTACTTCCATTAATTAAGTCCGTTAATATTCGATTGTTTGCATAGACATCATCCACTGGCGGCACTGGCATTAGATAATCCAAGGGTTTTATGGGGTTATGTGTGGTATCGTATGTGGGTTGGGAGTTGGAAAAGAAATTTCACTTTGTTGGGATACATCGCGATGGTGTAAATGTGATAGTAGTTCTGTTGTACTAACGTAGTTCTTTTTCATGCCATTTAACCGCGATTTTTTACATTAACGCTTTAACGGATTAACGTTAACTTCCGTTACATTTTTCATACTAAATGATAAAACCTGACAAAAAATCACATTGTTGGCACGCGTTTTCTCGTTATATCATAAATTTTCTTCAAAATTCGTCAAAATAAAATATTTTTCAAGGATTTCTTTTATTCTCATTAGTCATAATAAATTGCTTAGCAACTGCGTAAGTATAACTACGTCTATAGAAACAATGATAAATTAAGCGGAAAATGAACCAATCATTGTTGTGAAGAATAGAAACAATTTAATTATTCAACAGTTAACTTTGTCAATAACCTGTGCAGTATATTTATAATATTTATGATATATGATTGCCTGCGGAGAAAATATAATCTAATGTAACAATTAAAAAAAATAAAGTATTATAAAGGAAATGTTGTTTTCCTTTTGCTTGCGTGTATACGTGAAACATGTACCATATAGTCCGAGAGCCCGCTGCTTAATTTATGACGTATCTGTTTTTTGATCGAAATGTGGTATAAACGATAGCTTACCAATAGGGTATTACATCGCACTAGGGTTGCCTATCAAAATCTTGCCGCAACCCCCCCTGCCCCCCCCGAAAAGGTCCCTCTTCGCGCTTTTTCGCATTTTATAGGAATATGGTAAGAGATAGGAGAAAGTAGTCAATGACAAAAATAATCCTTTCTAAATTTTCTACAAAAAACGTTAAGTCAATTTTTTCATAGGACTAGTAGTTTACCCGTAATGGCCGGTCAAAAAACAGGATATTTTTTGAAAAAATAAAAAAAAAAGTTTGATTTTTTTTCTTTCACATTATTCCACCCATTATCACTAACATTTTATGGAAAAAAATTTTGGCCTGCGGCGCTATATCACTGGTTATTTTATGAAAAACTAAATTTTAAGAATTTTCGTCACTGAGTTTTATTGTAATAACTCCGAAATTATAAGATGTATGAACATAAGTTATAGCTCGTTTTGTAGCTAAGACTATGGTAATTAATTCGTTCTCTGACTATTTTCCTGTAGCTCTTATCAATTTTCAACCAATTTAGTTTAAATACATTTTTTTTGTATTTTAAATGAATTTCGGTTTTGGACCGGCCATTGCGGGTAAACTGCTAGTTCTACGAAAAAATTGAGTTAACATTTTTTGTAGAGAATTTAGCAAGGATTATTTTTGTCAGTGACTACTTTCTCCTATCTCTTACCATATTCCTATAAAATGCGAAAAACCGTGAAGAGGGACCTTTTCGGGGGGGGGGGGGGGTTGCGGCAAGATTTTGATAGGCAACCCTAGTGCGATGTAATACCCTATTGGTAAGCTATCATTTATACCACATTTCGATCAAAAAACAGATACGTCATAAATTAAGCAGCGGGCTCTTGGACTAATAGTCGTTTGTATTCCACGACTGGTTATTATTCCTACCGCACATTCCTATTTTTAATACAAAAATTAAAATATTAACGGTCAGCATAATAATAATTGAATGGCGTTATACAGAAGGCAGCCAGGCCACATAAACATCATTTTGAGATATGACCACTTTTGTGTTCGCGAAGATCTTTTTTAATTTATTCAATTACTGATTTAATATTAAGGTAACTAACTATTCAATCAATATCAATATATTGTCTACTTACAGACACAAAAAAATAAATTTGAATATTTTAGAGATGTTTGCGTTTTTAAACAGATAATTTTTTTCTACAGTACACGTGTTTTGTGAAACGCATTTAGCTGAAGACAGCCAGCCTCATATAAACACCCATCGTTTTCAGAATTACCACTCTATACATACGTAGGTTTTTGCCATTGAAAAAATATTTACGTAATAATTTTATGGAGGCAGAAGGTACATTCTTTAATTTTTTACCGTATGTACAAAAAATTCAAAGAAATTGAAGATCCCATTAAAATGAATGTACGATCTACATCTCACTGTGGTATAAAAAGCATCATTTTCAAGCTCTTTGAAGTTATTATAAAAATATCCAAAGCATTCTCCTATGAAAACTAGAAATAAGGTCATAGGTAATTCTTTATTTTTTGGGTTGATTGTAAGATATTGTTTTTGCAATAAGTTCGCCTTTTGGCACAGTAGCATTGTGTTTCTTTAACCAATAAAGATTTAGAACAAACAATAACTATTTCACGTATAATAATAGGCAATACATTGATGATAATGATTAATTACATTAGACAAAGAGTTGAAAAACATAAAAATATGTGTAGATATCTACATTAAAATATAATAAATTAATATTAATAATGTGACAACAAAGTGAACAACCGTATGGGCATTAAACATTTTTTCTATAATAGGTAGAATAATCACATCAAGGCAGTTTAAATATTTACAATGACACCTACATTTCTCCATAAGACAAAAGCATTCTTAATCCTATTATTAAAATTACAATATCCTACATACTAATCAGTAATCAATAATCATTGAGTAATCAATATAAACATCGTTATTGTCATTAACGAAACACTAATCTACAGAAGGCTCACAGGCCGCCTGACTGCGTTCTGCGAATTGTGTTATTGGGATACGTCGGCCGACGGCTAATGGTTTTATTGTTTTAAAACAATAGGTCAGCTACCTGCTGCTGGGTTTTGGTTCGTATACTTTAGAATCTCGGCCAGGCATCACCTGGCTGCGTTCTGTTAAATGTACCTGTGTACTTTTTGATGCGGGAATGCCCATACGGAGTCTGTCTGCATTCTACGAAATGTGTAATGGTAGATTTTGAATGAGGTGATATTTTCAAATGCGTTTTTTGAAAAATATTTATATGGAAGGCTGCTGGCTTATTTTTCCAGAATAAAGTGTTACAGATTCTGCATGTGCTAATACCAAAAACTCGATTTATACCTAATTGTGGACTGGCTGCCTTCTGCATAACGCCATTCAATTATTATTAATGCCTTTTAAATTTATGCACATCTTACATACATATAATAAAAATGGATATATGTGGGTAAATGTTGAAGGTTTTCACGGTGTGCGATTGACATTGTTTCTTGATTTTCGGGTGAACCGTGTGTAGATAAACTTGATCGACGTTTCCACACAACATCTATTCATCACCATCAACACAAACACCCCATACACTACGAATACTACATCTACAGACTACACCTGCTCACGCTGCACAAGTTAAAATTTCATACACTACAACCACTACATCTATACACTACACCTGCTCACGCTGCACAAGTAAACACTCCACAGTACACGAACACATTTCTCATTCATTCATCTACAGGGGAAGATACCAGTCGAAACGTCGATCAAGTTTACCTACACAGTACACAAGGTTCACCCGAAAATCAAGAAACAAAGTATGTGGGTATTATGTATGTTTGTTGCACCATAACTCTAGAACGCCTGGAGAAATTTCGACCAAAGTTGGTATACAGATACTTTGCTATCTGGTAACTGATACTGTGTGGTAGAAACTTCTGGAAATCCAGAACCTTCTGAGAAATTTTGCTGATGAGGGGATCCAAGAGCTGTGTGGGGTCATATGTGGTATCGTAAAAAGGGCATTGGATTTTGTCCAGATCAAGCCATCGGGAGACACCGAGTGATCGAGAGGATCCGGTCACCGCATACCACCGTGTTTGGTGTCTCATGAAAGGTCTTCACGAGTAGAACACAGATCTTTAGTCAAACTTTGAATCGGTTAAGTCATAGTGCAGCCTTCCAGAAAATTTTAGAGGTTAATCGAACTTTGTTGAACTTTATAGAAAGTTGTGGAAGCTAATAGAACATTGCGGAACCTTCTAGAAAGTTCTCAAGAAGCACGGGTAACATAGCTAGTTATATTATATTATTCGTTCATGCTTTAAAACATGCAACGTTTCGTTTTGCTTCGTGATTCATATTCATTAGCAAATATTTTAATTGCTTTTTTTAATAAGTCTGGAGTTGGACAAGGTACAAAGTAAAAATGTATATTTAATTTCGTACTTGTTTTCTGTATTGAAATACTCGTAAATAGGGACATTGGACCGATAAACAATAAAACATTTTTTTACAAAACTCGGGGAAAAACTTTGTCCAAAGTCATTATTTCATTATTTTTAGGGTAAATTAACTAAACTAGATCAATCATCTTGTTACACTAGCACTGTTTTTTTATATGCATAGGTATGTAGAATAAATCTATATCTATAAAAATAAGTCGGTTTTTGTAAGTGTCCGCATAACCCCCGCATTTTACGATTGATTGCTGGGAAAATTCACAAAAACGTTCGCACTGATCTGCTTTAGGTTTTGACGTCGCCATTTTTGAAAAAAAAAAGCTTTTACTGGGAGGTGCCATGATGATGACAGGATCCAAGGGTTGTGTGGGGTCATGTGTGGTATCGTGTGAAAGGGTGTTGAAAAATGAGTTTAGATCTTAAGTTGCATTTTGTCCAGTTCAAACCATCGGAAGACACCGTGCCGTTGCGAAGCACGGGTAACTCAGCTAGTTATTACACCAAATAATCGGTGATGGGTTTGGCCGACTAGTCGATTTTCCAATGACCGATTAGTTGACATCTTTAGCCGGATAGTCCGCTTTACTCTCTTTAATCTCTGCTAAGAATCAAGTATCATTACGAGTTGTAACGTAGTATATGGCTTTTGAATTTAAAACACACGATATACTGTACAAAAAATGTTGTTTATTGAAAATAACGGGTCCTTTACACAAGTACTATCATCTAAATCAACGGCTCAGCACACTGAACGCGTTGTAATACAATTATAACAACAAAAGAAGAAGAAGAAGACAGCCCAGCGCTCTAGACGTATCTTTATCAGGTGTCTCTGTTTTGAGGAAAGCATCCAAACCACAGTCCAGCCTCTGGGCGTATCGGAGATGTTACCTCGAGCAGAGTTCGAGATATTCTGACTGATCTGAGAAATCGTGACCCTTTATATATGCGTGTTACAGAGTGTAATAATTTTAAGCTCGTGTATTTCCCATGTTATAGTTAAGTTTATTCTCAAAAATACTATACTGTAAGTAGTTATAAATAAAAGTAGATTCAGATGTACGTAACCGCATTGTGGAACAATAGGTTATAATGCAATATTTTTTATGTACCTATCATCTCCTTGTACCTGAACACGACCTCCACAATGAGAACAAGTCATCTATAACTATATTGGCAATATCAATGACTTCAGACTTGGATCATTATAACAATATGATCACCTTCAAAGAAACAGGTTTTTATTATGTGCAAATATATTACTTGAGTGCAAATACTAGTTACACCTACGTAGATTAGATCTTGTTGCTGTATTGATGTCACGAGTAAGATTCTAGTATGTACATTTTTTTTTAATAAATAGAAAATGGGCTTGCATATACAAACCCCAATACTTTCCTGCACACCTTGCACTAGGCTAAGAGCTTGTATCGCAAAGTGTGGAATACATCGCCACCGTCGGGGTTTGAGCCTGGCACCTCCCGCTTGAGAGACTGCCCCCTAAACCATCCGCGCCAACCATGTACTCATTTACATTACTATTCAGCTCTGTATCGACCCTTATGGAAACCTAGTGCGGACACATAGTGCTTTCTTATTAATTAATTTTTACAAAAAAAAAAATAATCCAAATCTTTCATTGCTTTATGAAGCGTTTTTGGTACCACGTACCCCAGTAGATGAAATTACGACCGGAACCACCCTTACTAAATTTTGATGCCACATATGTCCCGTGTTTCTTCATTTACTAATTTTATTTTTTTTTGTCTTAAATTTGGAGTATTTGGTCTAGAAACGTCGATCAGAAACTCCCTCCCACAGACCGACTCCCTTTATTTGCCTCATAGTAAACGTGTTTCACCATTCTTGAATTTTCACAGTCGATATGAACTCAGCACGTTGTCATAAAATCATACTCGCATTAATCTCTTCACTCAACCTCCCCCCCCTTACATAAAAGGAAGCCACAAAGTAATACTCAGTACCTCCCTATGTTAAACAAGGAATCATAGTATCATCACGTCTCATTAATTATTCAAATTTATTCAAAATCTAGCGAATAACTTAAAGTTTTTAGATTGAAGCGAAATAACCCCAAAAATGGAAAAAAACGCTATTTTTACCATTTTATCATTTTATTTTATTATATTTTATTTTAAAGAAACACGGCGCAAGGCCATTAATACATAAAGTTAACAGATGAAAATGAAAATATTAAATGAACACATGAAAAAAAAAGTATGGTAAAAAACAAACATTAAATAACTCGTTCATACATATCACACACATACATACACATACATATATCATGCAATTGTTCACGCGATTTTGAACCTTAATGCCGTGGGAAATGACCGTGACGTCATAGACGTCGGGAGCTTTAAGTATAAATTTTATGATGGACATGTATTGAAGATTTGTACTGTACACGAAAGCACACGAAATGTCGAAAGACGCACGTGTGGTTGGCAATATGTATTAGATATTATAATAATAATTTAATATTTGAGCTTCGAAACTAATATTGGAATAACGCTGTTGTACCAGTTCATGCATAAAATTTAATGAAAATCCACCAATTTCAATGTAATGTTCCGCGTCGACACCATGGATGTATAATACTTCTAGTAAACTGGATTCATCTCTTGGCCGACTATTGCGGTTCTAGGGGAAATGGCCAGTTAGGCAAAAGAAGCAAAATGGAGGATTTTCCATACTAAACGGGCTATAGGAAACTGCGGTTTTCACATGGATTTTTGGTTTTCACTGTTTATATTTTAACTGAAAATGAATTAAAGACATCATATTGACATAATTATAGGACCAAGGGATGTAAATAGTCCGTTAATCAGGATTTATAAGCAATTTCTTTAACAAAGAAAACGGCACACGATGGAAGTAAATTAAATTACATTTATATTATTGTCATTAATTACAACATAAATGAAACATTGCACGAAAATTCATATATACATACACATTAGCTTTAAATGACAAAAAATATGAAAAAATAAATTCCTACATAATAAATGATATATTTAAAACGTCTTCACATCCGTGATATTCAATATCATATTTAGTGATAGGAAACTACTGAAAACACATTTTTTCACAATTTTTTTCCTAAGCGATGCATAAGGTTTAATTCTTAAAGGAAAATCTGAAAAAAAGAATAAGAAAAATAAATAAAAGGAATTTAATTTACTTCCGCCGTGTGCAATTTCCTGTGTTATAAAATTGCTCATAAATTCTGATTAACGGAGTATTTACATCCCTTGGTCCTATAATTATGTCAATATGATGTATATAATTAATTTTCAGTTAAAATATAAACAGTGAAAACCAAAAATCCATGTGAAAACCGCAGTTTCATATAGCCCGTTTAGTATGGAAAATCCTCCATTTTGCTTCTTTTGCCTAACTGGCCATTTTCCCTAGAACCGAACAGAATGTATAGACAAACACCTATGTTTTCCATCCAGTTTACTAGAATAGTATTATAGATCCATGGTCGACACACATACTTACCTATAATACCTCACCTACCGCAATAAAGGTAGCATTCACATATAAGTACATCAAATTAGATTACATTTTAAAAAACATCCAAAATCATTCCATCTTCCTTTGCATTTAACTCCTATATGTGTGGGTTAGTTATGAATAATGTTTTCTTCATAAATTATTAAACTGTGTGTTGTCTGAATGACACGTTAAGAGTATGCATACCGAGATTTAAAAAAATTCTAAAAACGGGAGACCTTATATCTCGACAACCGTTACTAAATATGCTTTCGTCATTCCTGGTGCCAAGCCCTTCAGGAAAGTAAATAACTATCGCTGTGAATATAAATTGTTTTCGGTCTGCCTAAGTCAGGTAGATCATACAATATATTATACTTATGTGTATCAATCCAAAAGTACTGTTGAAATCTATCTATCTATAATCTATAGAAGAGTATACAAAAATAAGTCGGTTTTTTTGTAAGTGTTCGCATAACCTTCGCAATTGACGATAGATTTCTGTGATAATTCACAAAAACTTTTGTATCGATCTGCTTTAGGTTTAAACCTCCCCATTTTTTTTAAGAAAAAAAAGTATAAACTAGGAGGTGCCACGATGATGAGAGGATCCATGGGTTGTGTGAGGTCGTGTGTGGTATCGTATATGAGAGGGCGTTGGAAAAGGAGTTCAAATCTTGTCAAATTTTGTTCAGCTGAAACCATCGGGAGACACCGTGCCGTTGCGAAGTACGGGTAACTCAGCTAGTATTGTGTAAATAAAAAAATACTTCGCGAGTATTATGTAACTTTTTATTTTTTATGTATTTACTAAATTTGAGCTAAAATTGTTTCAAGACTGTTTTCCCACGATTCAGTTTACAAAACGCTTAAAACCGCTTTAGGCAATCAATAGGTACTAAAAAGTTTCAAGCGCAATTATTTTTTAAACAAATGCTTTTTACCTTTTTTTGATGAGAACATTCGACATGTAAAAATATGCCAGGCAAAAATATGCCAGAGTGTATAAAATGTACCTACCGATGTTATATTTGTGGTATACTCGTACCTACCTACAATTTGCTTCAACATGTAGTACTCGAAAATATTCATCCTCAAGCAATATTTTTCCTTTGTGCGAAGTGCTCAGTTTCTCTGGTAAACGGAGCAAAGAGCTCTAAAACATTCCTTTCACATCTTGTTACGATAGATAATGTATATAGTAAGGAAGGTACCTACAGGTAATTTATACTACATATTACTAAAGTGAAAAGCCATTTGTTCTTCTTTCCAACGATCAATTTCATCCATCAAGGATCCAATCATATCATGTTATGTATCAATAGTAGCATTATACTTTACTGGGTGGCACAGGCTATAGAGATTTCATCATCATTATGTCAGCCCCCCCTGCGTCCATTGTCGAACATAGGCCTCCCCCTTTGATTTCCATATAGCTCCCTACCCTGGGCAGACCGCATCCAACAGCCTCCCGCAACTCGCCTTACATCGTCCGACCACCGTGCTTGAGGTCTACCAACACTTTTCTTCTGCCTGTTCTAGGTCGCCACTCCAGGACTTTCTTTATCCACCTAGAGTCTGTGGTTCTGGCCACATGACCAGCCCAACTCCATTTCTGACTGGAAACTCTGTGAACGACATCGACGACCTTGGTCCTCTCTCTGATCCAAACATTAGTTTTCTTGTCTCTCAGTAAAATACCCAGAATTCTCCTTTCCATGGCTCTTTGTGTTACTGATAATTTGTTTAAGATTCTTTTTGTGAACACAAATGTGAACACAGCCATATGTGAGCACTGGCAGAACACAGGCGTATAGAGATTTAGAATATATTAATCGAGAACTATAAAAAAGCTTAAAAAGGTGTGAAGTTTGAAGGTAATCCTATAAAAATTATTCTATGTGAAATATCTGATCAGAAAAAAGAATTCCGAAATTAAATTCTGTGTAAATACGAGTAGAAGCTCAAACTAACCATAATAAAATAAGTTGGATAGATATGAAAAAAATTTAGAAAAAATTGATGACAATAGGTCAGTTTAGGAGTTATTTAACAGTGATTCAAGAACAACAAGCACATTGAAATATTTTGAAAGCATTAATTAGATTTTTGAATGTCACTATCTCACTTTATTTACGAGTGTAAGGTGAGACTTTTTGGTGCAAACTTTGCAAAACATACATAGGCAAAACACAAACACTTTATAGACACATATTATTATTTATACTATTATTTATATACAAAACAAAATGAAATTCTTCTTTAAATATGGCACGCACCCGTCTACGGGTGATTTTGCCATTGTCAAGTGTTTTGGTTATTTACTTATTTATTTATACTGAGAGTGACGATTCATAGTATTCTATATTTACATAGGTAACAAATACTAAATGCAGTGTTATAAAATGTTCCAATATCTTCAACATCATTCGATGTACGACAAACATATTATTTATATAACATCAATGAACAAACCATTGCATGACATACACACAAAATGAAATTAAATTCACACCATCACAATAATTTTGATATAGTTATTTATTACAATAATCAATAATAGGTACCTTTAATACCTGCACTCTCCTCACACGACGTTCGTATGGCTATAGGACATAGGTGCATGCTATATTAAATTTGTATAATTTTAAAATTGTAGTTTTTAGATTTACGTTGAATTTGTATTGTTATCGAAATGCATTTTAAGGGCGCAAGCCGTATAAGTATGTCAAAATAAATAAATATGTATACCTCAAGCTAATTATCTATTTACGTGAATATACGACGTTCCTCACCGTAGGTGTACCTAAGGAACCTATATAAAGGTGGTAAGTATTATTGAACATTGAGCCCCTTCTATATCTATGTCAAATCTATGGTGGACGCCATTTTCATTGCAAACATATGATTGCGTGTCATATTAGTTGTCCACAATTGCAAGAATCCTGGTGATATTTCAGTGATTTTTGCGACTCATTATGTATAATCAGTGTGGAAATTACCTTTGGAATATAACCCATGTAATTAAATGGTAAATTAGTGTACTTTCCATCGAGAAAAAAATTGCGTATACCTAGCGGAAATGCTGGCGGCGGTCAATTTTTGTCTATGGCTTTATCCGTTAGGACTTCCTACATTTATACAGGTTCCCTAGGTCTACCTAATAATTTTCTGTAGTTATTTCTCTAGGTTGACAGTAGTATAGGTATATTTGTTCCCTAGATAATTGCGCGCCGGGGTCGGGTTAATCTGAGGCGACATCATCATTGTCTAGTACGGTGGGTGGTAGGCAGTAGGCACTTATTATACCTCCGTGTAGTTAGCATTAGGAATAGGAAGTGGGTATATTTATCACGCAATGTAATTCAACGTGACTTGTATTATTAATAAACAATCTTGATAGACAACACTTACATCCATTTACAAATCTTGTTGAATTGTTATTATTCTTGGCGATACTCTTTCCTCTTCATTTTGTACGAAATTCGACTTCACAGAAAATTACGCTGTTAGTAAATTCAATGATTCACCTATACATGTTTATATATGAGTACCTACCTATGTATCAAGTATGACGTACGTACTATAGGGGGAAGTTGGCTAAGTCGTATCGATTTTGCAAAAAGTCATTTTTCGTAAAAAAAATAAATATCATCGTAAACATATGAATATACCAAATGAAAGTTTGTTTAGTTGGCTATATATTTTTATTAATTTAGGAAGGTCAGCAATAAAGTTAACACCATTAAAAAATATATTTTTGTAAAATACAACAAAATTGAATCAGATATATTTATAATGAAATAATAATTTATTAAAAAATCCCTGATCTAGTACAACGCAATTTAAAATTAATATAATCTTAAAAATCGTCTGTTTTAGATTTTTAAATTTCTTCCCAGATTTCTTTTAAAAAGGTATCATTCACTTTGTCGCTTACGTTATTCTTATTGAGCGCTAACATTGTCATATAAAATTTGAAAAAGTTGAAGCAAAAATAGAACGATTTTGACTCAGTGCATATAAGCCCTTAATGGCTGATGTCCTAGCCAGGATTCTGCTCTGTCGTTACTCAAAATATGTATGGGTGTTCTCCCGTGATTCCTTGACATATCCATCAAGCAAGTTCACTGAAACGTTATATGTTGATCGTAGTGATTACGTCATGGATGTTTGATCACGATAGTGTTACGACATACTTCAGCTATACTTCAGATTAAATTCTCCCCATCATTAATTATTAATCGTCGCGTCGTCTTTGTACGAGCTCAGTAACTCAAGATAAAAGAACTCTTTACCTGCCTACAATTTGATATGAATTATGTACATATTTAATTACAATTTTGTGGTAACGTTTTGAATGTTAATTAATATTATACTAAATCAATACAGGAGTACCCACAATACAAAAGAGAGGTTTCCTTTGATATATACAAGTTAATTATTATAATTAATTATTTATAAATTTGAAACAATAAATACATAATTAATTGATACAGCTTTTGTCAAATAATCAAATATATACCACCGTCCCAGCTCTGCCAAACATGTTGCATATTCTGACAGAAAAGTACATCACGATATGAGTGTTCGGATTCCTGAGTATCTGCTAAATAACTTAAAATTACCTCAGCCAAACTAATATGTTTTACGAAAAAAAAACATATACCTATCTAAGTTTCTTTCTTATTTAAGGGCTTATATGAACTCAGCAAAAATCGTTCTATTTTTGCTTCAACTTTTTCAAATTTTGTATGAGAATGTTAATGCTCAGGAAGAATAACGTAAGCGACAAAGTGAATTATACCTTTTTAAAAGAAACCTGGGAAGAAATTTAAAAATCTAAAACAGCAGATTTGTTAAGATTATAATTACCAGTATTTTGGCTAAATTACACTTTTATATCTGAAAAACTGAACGGAAAATCTTCGGATCCCGGAAATTTTTGGGGTACTTTAGAAATATTTTTTTATTCAAGGAATTTCCAAATCCTGTAATTCTAAAACAGCCGATCTGTATTCTATATTTTCGTCTATCACCGATTTCAGTTTCAAGAGTATTCCTTGAGTATTGGCTGAGTAAGAGTCAGGGCGCCGAAGCCCCCTGACATCATATAGGGCCTTAACGATTGTCAGACTTTTTAACACGGAAATTAGAACAATACCAGTTAGTTGACGAAAGTCGAGGAGGGTGAGGGCAGATCGGCTTTATTTTTCACACACAAACCTACATACTTTACGACACCAAGATCTGACAGATTCAAAATTTTTAAAAAGACGTGAGACATCGTACGTACAGAATCGTATTGCCACCGAGTTTACGTATGTTTGCAAAGTTTCAGGTCTCTAGGTTATCAGGAAGTGGTTGAAAAATCGATTATAAGATTTGCGCACAGACAAAAAATTCTGAAAATAGAGATCCCATAAACAGTTTTACTTGATTTCCCAAAAAAAAATTTTTTTTCTTTAACTTACAACACTTTTCTGTTAAAGTTTTAAATTGGTTTGGGACAGACTAATTAAATAATGTAAATAATATATGCTTATGCTTACCTACGAACTTATACCTATCCCAACATGGGCATGTTGACAGAACCTAAATCAGGTCGAGTTAGGTAAACCCACGCTTATGTTCCTTTGGAAGCAATACAGATTTGAATTATTTATTTAGCCCTCTTGATGAAACCCTGCCTGTAACATGTGTACGTACCTAAGGCCCATTCATTGTGAAATTATACCTATGTACCTATATATCACGAAGATTATCAACAATTTTCTGCACTAAATTATTCACATAATAATCCTCGTCTTCTGTCCCATGACAATCTAATTATTTATTTAGGTCTCGACATAAGGCCTTGGTACCAAGAATGACATCACAGTCATTCCCCACTGCATCAAGGTTCAAAATCGCGTGAACAATCGCATGATAAAATGGTAAAAATATGTACCGCTTTTTTCAGTTTTTGGGGTTAATTTTGCGTCTATCAAGAAACTTTTACTGTTATTTCCTAGATTTTAATGCATATTATCAGTACAAAAATATTTTACTCCGCGACTTTCGGGAAACGAGTTTCCGTCTTTCGGAAAAAAGATCACAGGTGTTTTTCATATTTTTTTTGAGAAATCTATACAAGATGTCAAAAATCTTTTACGGTTATTCCCTAGATAAAGGTTTAACGCATCTACCCTATTGTGTTCCAAAGCATATTTAGTACCGGATGTCGAGATAGAAGGTCTCCCGTTTTTAGAAATTTTTGAAATGTCGGTATGCACACTCTTAAATCATAAAATTTTGCCTGCGGCGCTGATTTCTATAAAGTGAGGGTTTGTTCGCAAAATATAAACTGGACTTTTAAACGATTCTGTTTTCTCTACCTCCTTATATTTTATGACAAAATTTTCGACTGCGGCGCCAGTTGTTCATCACTTTGTGACCCAGAAATATTCAAATGTGTAACTATTGAAAGACAACCAGGTTCATCAATCCACCTATTTCTGAAAAAAAAATCGCCAGCGGTGTTAATTTTGTATTTCACCTTTTGTTGTAGTGCAGCTTTTCGAGAAGTGGTGTGATGTGACAGTCTCTGTTTTCGCGAAAGATAAGTCTCGGGACTCCATGAAAAGAAAGCATTTTATAATGTTTCCTCTTTGGTGGTAGATGTGTAGGTAGGTACATACATGGTAATGAGTGGAGTGACTTTTGTTACCACAAACGAACAGAAATAGCTCTGGGGCATCCACGTGATATGGTTGACTTAACATATGAAGTTAGATCGGGCGATAGTTTGGTATAGATATATTACATATTGGCAGAGGTGGGCACCGTTAATCAAAAAGTTAACTTCGTTAATCGTTAAAGCGTTACATTTTGAAAAATGTAACGGAAGTTAACGTTAATCCGTTAAAGCGTTAATGAAAAAAATCGCGGTTAAATGGCATGAAATAGAACTACCTACATTAGTACAACTTCTATCACATTTACACTACCGCGATGTATCCCAACAAAGTGAAATTTATTTTCCAACTCCCAACCCACATACGATACCACACATAACCCCATACAATCCTTGGATTATCTAATGCCAGCGCCGCCAGTGGATGATGTCTATGCAAACAATCAAATATTAACGGACTTAATTAACGGAAGTAAAATAATCCGTTAACAAATTTTTGGAGGTGAGAAAAGCGTTAATTCGTTAACCAAAATGTTAACTTTGTTAATTAACGATTAACGGATTAACGCTTTTCTGCCCAGCTCTGCATATTGGGTATATCACACAATATCACTACAGGTGCCAAACACTATTTGTAGTAGATACGAGTATGTGTGGACAGTGTGTGTACTCGTATAATATGTTAGATGTTTGCAGCGTCATTCGTCGCTCTATTTGTTTTACCCATTTATCGGTTCCATTGCTTCCATGATGTGTTATTACTTTATCTCTGGAAAATCATTTGCTATTACCCAGTACCCGTCTACAGTGGGTGGCGTATAGGGTTCAGCCGTTCGGAGCGGAGGCCACATTTGCCGCCCCCGTATTTAAATCCAAAAGGTTTATAAATTTAAAGAAATTGTAAGGAACTTTAAAGGAGCGTTTCTTTTTGTGACATTTGGTGAAGAAAGTTGTAATATAAATATGGTTTATTATCCTTAAGAGCTATAAACTTATTCTTTCTACATCAATATCTGCTAATATTCCCTCCGCATACAGCTAACTAACTATTTAAATCTTTACCCTGCCTCGCCGGCCCTACATAAATACGAGCTAAACTCATCTTTATTTTACCTATGAATATGACATAATTTGCAATAATTTGTAATTATGTTATACTTTAAAACCGGAATTTCGGAGAGTCGTAAATTCGACGTCCAAAACCCTCGATAGGCGAAACTTAGAGTATATGTGTTCTGTGGGCGAAGCAGGAATGATTTGAAAACGATGTATGTATGAGAAAGAAAGCATGCGTGTTGCAGGAATATTCTGAAATGTTTTTTTTTTAATGTTTTGAATGAAAAATTTGCTACAATCAAAAATATGCCAAAGGGATTTACTAGGTTTTATTAAATTGAATCACTACGTGTATTTTTCTATCTACGTTTTGTAGTTTTTGCTAAAAATGAGTTGAAAAAATCATCATAGATTAACTTTTTATTTTTTTTCTGGATAATTCATACATTTTTTTTAAATCTAACGGAAAAAGGTACAAACTAACTATTCTTACTAGCCAATTATATACCGCTGAGCAGATATTCGTTTTGAAAAAACCCCTATTTGAAGACGAAGACTCTTAAACAAAAATAGAAAGAATATGTTGCACAACAACATGATAATTATCGCCGCAGGCATAAAAAATAGTGAAGCAAAAACCCGTGAAAATTTATATTTCAACTAACAAGATTTTATTTATTGCGAATTTCGCTCAAAAATGCCGCCAGGGATGGGGCACCCCCGTCCGGCCGTCACACTACACTACTGCCCGTCCACCCAATCTCTTTTACTAACTTAAAAGTCAGTATCTGAATTATTAGTTACTAGCTGAGTTACCCGTGCTTTGCAACGGCAAATTTGACAAACCATCCTGGCATACTTTTTAGGCTTGAGCTGGACCAAATGTGACTTAAGATCTGAATTTCTTTTCCAATGCCCTTTCCACCACACACGACCCCACACAACCTTTGGATCTCCTGATCATCGTGGCATCCCTTAGGAAAAACCTTTTCTTTAAAAACGGGCGACGCTAGAACGCAGCCTATATTATCGCAAATGTTATTCTAAATTTTCGCAAAATCCATCGTAAAATGCGGGAGTTATGCGAATACTTACAAAAATCAGTTTTTTTTTAATATAAAACGAATCTGGGTTTATCGAAATAAACCCAAATACATCTTTGTACACCTCACAGAAAGCTTAAAAAGCTTGGGTTGTGAAGTGGAGTAGGTCGGGGATTGAAGCCGCGCCCACTGGATTAACAGTCGAGCGCGTTACCAACCAAACTACCGACCACCGACTTTACTTTATATAAATAGATTAGGTACCTCAATAGATAGGTACTACGAAGAAAACATGAGTTGATTGGTGAACAGTGAACTGCTCGACCCGGCATGTATTAATATCAGTTATACGAGTATTACCTGTATGTACGAGTATACATATATCGATCTACAGAGGTGTTCAAATTATTAGACTAAAATATTTTTTCAGTAAATAAAGACTTAATTTATGAATAAATACAAAATTTTAATAGACGATTTGAGTTTAATACTTTGTGCTTCTCCCTTTGACATTTCTAAGTATATATGTACCTTTTTTACACTTTTTTATATCATCGTCATGGTGCCAGATTTTTGAACTTTTTGAAATTTTTAGCTCAGTTTCATGATTGGGCTATTTGCTGAGAAGCAGTTGTGGTTTTCCTCCAAATACATGTAATACGAAGATATAAAAATAAGTGTGCAGAAGTTGAGTAGAATTAAAAATAAACATGCTTATAAATGTCAACGGAATGCATACAAATTATTAAATTCGAAATAATGTACATACTAAAATACTGCCAAATCATTATATGTTGAATAAGCTGTTTTTAGTCTAATCACCGGTCAGCGAAGGTTCGCCGCTTTTCATTCTGATGGGTGATTATGAAAGCAGTAGGTGTATCTTTAATATCTCCATATTTAGTTTTTTCTGGTCACGTCGAGATTTTTAGTAATTCTCGATAATGTGTTACTATGGAAGGCCAGAAAATCAATATAATGAATAATTAATTAAGGATTGTAAACTGCTTTTACTTACAATGTATACAATATTTTTTTGCAAGAAATCAAGAATATATATCTCAGTGACTAACCAGGATGATTTCACAGGGAGGAAGAGGGGGGTGGGGGGTCCAGGGCACATATGAATGAAGGGGTGAAAATTAAGATAATGTAGACTCTTAACATGTATGTGTTTGTTATTTTTTTATTCAGAATGCGCATTTTTTCGAAATAAAATAGAAACACAATTAATAAAAACAATAATATGAATACAAAAAACTAATTATAAACAAGAAAACATAACATGTTAATTAATTAATAGGTGAGCTTTAATCAGTCGGTATGGAAGAACGCTTAGTGACCTTTCTTTTATGTTGTGTATGAATATTATCCCGTTTCAGTAACCAGCAGTAATCTGCCATCATCGTAACATCCCATCGACCTTGATATCGAGATTAGAGCACAATCATGGAAAGTTTTTTCCGGAAAATCTAGGCGATGTACGCGAAGAACAAGGTGAGAGATTTCATCAAGACATCAAAGACGTGGAATCTCGATATCAAGGTCGATGGGATGTTACGATGATGGCAGATTACTGCTGGTTACTGAAACGGGATAATATTCATACACAACATAAAATAAAGGTCACTAAGCGTTCTTTCATACCGACTGATTAAAGCTCAACTGTTAATTAATTAACATGTTATGTTTTCTTGTTTATAATTAGTTTTTTGTATTTATATTATTGTTTACATTATAGTGTTTCTATTTTATTTCTATAAAATGCGCATTCTGAATAAAAAATAATAAACACATACATGTTTTACGAGTCTACATTTTTTTTATTTCAATACACACTAAAACACATTTACTTAATTTCCACCCCTTAATTATTAATATGTGCCCTGGACCCCCCCTCTCTTCCTCCCCGTGAAATCATCCTGGTTGGTCACTGAGATAGATATTCTTGATTTCTTGCAAAAAAATATTGTATACACTGTAAGTAAAAGCAGTTTACAATCCTTAATTAATAATTCATTATATTAATTTTCTGGCCTTCCATAGTAACACATTATCGAGAATTACTAAAAATCTCGACGTGACCAGAAAAAACTAAATATGCAGATATTAAAGATACACCTACTGCTTTCATAATCACCCATCAAAATGAAAAGCGGCGAACTTTTTTTTTATTTCGCATCTCGGTGTAATTTGAACACCTCTGTAAGATCAGTGACTTGGTTGCACTATATTCTGTTGAATTCAATCAAGTCAATCATTGGTAGATATTAATAAAGTCGAATGGCTTCATTTTATTGTTATTCTGCGAGACAAATTATGGTTATTATTCAAATTCAATTTTTTTTATTGGGTATAAAATTACAAATTGTAAAGAAAAACAAATGAAATTACAACTCAATATAACACAAAAGAACTACTCTCCAAAATTGAGCAGAGCTCGTGCTTTGGAGAGGAACAAAACATAAGATCTTATAACAATTAGTTTATCTATGCATATATGTATGTATCATTACCAATCAAGAGAAAGCATTAAAGAAATGTACAAAAGAACGACGGAAGGAGGAAACATAAACACAGATACACACATACACACAAACACACACAAATACATACACACACACACACACACACACACACACACACACACACACATACACCCACATACACAGATCCACATTGCAGACGTTTGGAATTAAATAAGTATTTCTTTAAGTTTGCGCTTGAAATCTCTATAGTTCGTTTGTGGACCATGTCTATATTCTCGGTCCAGCTGATTATACCACCTCACACCCAGAAAAGCGTAGTGATGTTGTCCAGTTGTGGTTCTTCGGAGCGGGATCTTTAAAAGCCCCTCTGTTCTAGGTCTTGTGCTTACGGCTTCCTGTGGGTGAAGGCAGAAGACGAAGTAATCCTTGAAGACTTGAACCAGTGCAGCTCTTCTGTACAGTTCGCTGATGGGGAGGACCGGTAGATCCTCGTGTAGGTTCACAGTGGGATAGTCCATAGGCTTTCGCAGCATTATTTTCATAACACTTCGTTGGACCACTTTTATTTGTGAGAGGGTAGTCTCGTATGCTCCACCCCAGCCCACAATACCATATTGCAGGACGGACTGGACGAGCGCGTAGTAAACCATTTTTAAGGTTTTTGCGTTGATAACTTCTCTCAGTCTATAAAACACATAGTAAATTTTTTCTATTCTCTCTATTGTTAGCTGCACATGTTCCTTCCATTTGATGTTGTGGTCGATGGTAATTCCTAGGTATTTCAGTTCTTTGCAGGCTGATATTCCCAGGCATGCAGAGTTAGCACCTTCGCAGTTGCATGATTCGCAACTTTTTGCATGTACATATACATTGATGTTATCGGGTACAGATGAGCTCTGCAGTGCGAAAGGCATGAAATATGTTTTTTTCGCATTTAGAGATAGCAGATTGTCATCGAACCACTTTTTAAGACAGCTGATTTCCTTGTTCGCCACACAAGCCACCTCATTCCACGTTCTCCCTTTCACTATCACAACAGTGTCGTCAGCATATGATAAGACCGTAGATTTTAGCGGTAAACTGAAAATTTCATTCACATAAATTGTGAATAGCATGGGTCCCAGGACAGTACCCTGGGGAATCCCGAAAGTAGTTGTATCGCTATCGCTTAGGGTTGAGTCAATTTTCACTCTTTGTAATCTTTGGCTGAGATAAGTACGGAACCATTTTCTCACCATTCCGCATACTCCTATAGTGTTCAATTTGTTAATCAATTTTATGTGACTAACACTGTCGAAAGCCTTTTTGAGGTCAATGAATATCCCCATACACTTTTCACCGTCATCGAGTGATTCGTAAACAATGGATGTTAGTCTTGATATCGCGTCATCAGTACCCATATTTTCCCTAAAGCCGAACTGGTTGCAATTCAATATTTTATTTTGGTTTAGATAATTATGTTATTATAATCTAAAACACACTATGTACTTACAAATACATTGTAGGTATCTCCGTACATTGTATCTTCATTAATATTTTTATAGCTTTGGAGAGTCATGGCTAGTGCGTAACAATTTTTTTGCATATATATTTTTTAAATTTATTTATTTAAAGAAAATACAACAATTTTATAATTTACACATACATATGCAATATCTTCATTTGAACAAAAATAACGTTGTATCTCTCTTAAGAAGTGTATATACTTGTGTAAAGAGAGGGAGCAATCTTAAAACATAATAAATCATAAAGAAAAATAAAAAACAATAATATAAAATATTCAACATATTATAATCAGGTATGCAAATCAAAAATGGTATACATACTATACATATCATATAGATGCATCACCAGTATGACAATCAATGCAGAGCTCACCGAAAAAAATATTTCTACCGTAATCAATTTAATTAAGTACTTTAATGGAACATTTTGAATGTGTGTAAAATCTACTTCTTTTTCTTCTGTAGCCACTCAGGTCCATTGTTGGACATAGCCCTCGCTTTTGGTTCTCTACAGCTCCCTGTCTCGGGCACACTGCATCCATCCACCACCGGCACATCCTGTATATCTAAGTACATTTACACAGAATTAAAGTTTTGTCTTTAACCCTCTCACTAGCACTGTCCTTCCTGGAGGGTACGACGCAAAAATAAATAAAATCCATTTGAAGCAAATTCTCATACTTAATCCAAGGTAAACTTATTATAGAATGTTTATTGTCTATGACTAAATACGTTTTACCAGTAAATAACTACCAGTGTCCTTCGTGGAGGGCATGGGGCGAAGTCCTAAACGGAAAAACCCAATTTTTTTTTGTTCAAAATTCACATAAACATATATATATATTAAATCCATGGTCAAAAAAATTCTATAATCCCTCTTTTATATTCTGGTAGTGAGAGGGTTAAAATGATAATGGAGTTGCAGTAACTGTAGTCGGCAAAATAGTTACCGATATGTAAATAAACCATTGTTGAATACATATTGTTAGAATACATATGTACATTGTACAGTACTGGAAAAATTATTATGGATTTTTTAAAACAGTGGAATTTTTACGAGAATTTCAATATACTTAAGAATTTTAAAAACAAGAATATACATTTATTGTTATTATTTTTACTGGAGATTCATCGGGTATCACATTTTCAGAAATGGAAAAACAAAACGAAATTCATGAAAGTCATGAAATTTAAAAATGAAATTCATGAAACTCCAATCACAACAAAGACACTGCTGATCGAGAGACTAATACACGTGTGGTTTCACTCTGAAAAAATTAAAACTCTATGCCAAATTTTGATGGAGAGTATGCCACACATTTTGATAGAAAGTATTAAAAATCCATAATAATTTTTCCAGTACTGTATTATATATGCATAATGGGTAGTATACTCGTAGTTAAAACAATCGTTGCACGTTGCAATCAAATAAGCACATTTAGGAGAAACAGTATACTAATAAAATTAAGGGCTTGCCGCCAAGAATGGCGTCACAGTAGTTTCCCACGGCATTAAGGTTCAAAATCGCGTGAACAATCGCAAGATAAAATGGTAAAAATAGCGTTTTTTCTTTTTTAAAAAACTTTACGGTTATTCCGTAAATTTTAATGCATATTATCAGTTCAAAAAAAAAATTACACCGCCACTTTCGGGAAACGAGTTTCCGTCTTTCGGGAGAAAAAAACAGAGGTGTTTTTCATTTTTTTTTTTTTTGAAATCTATACATTATATAAAAAAAATTATTACTTAAAAATATTATACGGTTATTCCGTATAGATAAATGTTCAATGCATCTACCCTATTTTGTTCCAAAGCATATTTAGTAACGGTTGTCGAGATAGAAGGTCTCCGGTTTTTAGAAATTTTTGAAATGTCGGTATGCATACTCTTAATATTGTATCACCAGTTAGGTATAAAACATACAGACAGTTGGTAGTTGGTACCTATTAATATGTACTTATTGAAATAATGTCTAACATACGCGTAGTTCCTTCTATTCTCTTCTTCTTCTTCTTCCACTTATGCTAGATCTGGGATCTGTTTGCTTCGGCGTTTGATGCTCCTTCTTGGGATGTGGAAGACCAGCTATCTTTCCATCTTTTTGGTGGTCTTCCTGGCAGCCTTTGACCTATAGGGATTTCGTTTGCAGCAACGTGGGCGAGTCTTGTTCCATCGATCCTGTCAACATGGTTCCGGCAGAACCGCCTCCTCTTCCGGCTCCACCGCACGATATCCTCAGTTTCGCACGTTTCTCTTATGACAGAGTTTCTAATTCTGTCTCTGAGGGTTCTACCGGCTATGGATCTGAGAGTTTTCATCTCTGCTACCCGAAGAAGATTCTTCGTTCTCGTTATGTCTGCTCTTGTTTCCACACTGTATGTCATTATAGGTCTAAAACATGTTTTATATATGCGAACCATCCATTCTGTTCCAATATTACCTTCAGGCGGCTGTAGACCTTATGCGGCCGTAATCCCCCTAATCGTTTTATTGCATGTACCTTATGCGGCCGGCTGGTTCAAGGGTCTTTAATCCTATAGATTTTACCTGCCGGTCAGAGCAGGCAGACAGTCTATACAAACTGTAGTTTCTTACCTCAGATACAGAAAAACCTACCAACTTGGCCCGATCTGTTCGGCAGAGCATACTTACATACTTATAATATTGTTGAACATATGTCTCCCACATTGTATGTTGTATTTCTATCATGTCATCAAGTAAATAATAATAAGGAATGATTCAAATTCTCATGTATAGGTAAGTACATCTTTATTGATGAACTGTTAATTAATCAAAACAACTAGATTATGACTAGTTCATAACTAAATTATGTGATAATAAAATAATACTCATAAATAACTTCCACCAAGTACCGATGGTCAAAAATATCGAGATTATAATATATAAAATTGGCATAGGTAATCCATACATTTTCTGTCCAAGTTAGTGGTGTTCTACTGTACTACAAATATTTTAACTATTATTATTAGTTTTACCTAAGCAAACCGGCCGCATGTGGTCTATAGGATTAAGAAAACCTTTTTATATGATCTATGCAATAAAAATATTAGGGGGATTACGGCCGCATAAGGTCTACGCAGTTCACTCGGAACAATACCACACATACAATGTAATACAATCCTTTAAATTTACTTTTGTATCTATTGACTTAGCTTCGGTAGCGTAGCGTGGGGGGGGGCTGTCCTGGGGGGACTTTTTAGGGGGCGGCATTTTATGGAAAAAAAAAACAAAATCCATTAAATTTAGCTTGTTTCATTAAAAACTCCAATAAATTTCTACTGCGGCGCCGCTTTCTTTCTTTTTAAATTATTGTAATCAGGATTGTTTCATTAAAAACTTTAAAAAAAATCGCATCACATCCATATCAAAATTTTTGTTGTCCCATTGCATCTTAGAATTTTCGATCATTCTGGATATAAATGCTTAAATAAGGGGGCGGCGGATTCGGCTTCCGCCCCGGGCGGCAGAAACCCGCGCTACTCCACTGCTTAGCTTAGTTCATAGTAAGAATTAAAAAATGCGTAGGTTTTTATATCGCAGAATTTAAGATTCGTTTTGCAGATAATTTGAGCGAACCTTGAGCCTTCCTTTGAAAAAATGATTTTGCTTAAAAGACTGGATACTATAGGAGCTAAAGCTCCTGAAACATCCAGGGGTGGAGGTGGGTTTACCCTTTTGAAATTTTAAAACAATAAAATCACTTTTTCACAACAGCTTCTCCAGTCGCTGAGGATAGGAGGAGTTGGTGGCGAATGTTGCGGGAGGCCAAGGCTCGATATGAGCTGTAGCGCCATCGGAGAGAAAGAAAATCACGTTTTATTACATACTATTTTTAACAAATTTCACCTTCCATCTATTAGGCATTGCAATGGTGAAACGATTGTAGATGTTTAACAAAATAACTTGTAAAGTTTATACTTACCGAATCTAATTAGTTTCTTACCACACATTCTCTTAGTTTACTCAGTACCTACACGTGTTGATTGTACGTACAATCTAATTAATATAAGTTTACACTTCTGAACTGATTATACGAAATGTTTACAAACCTGTCTACTTCGTGTTTTCATTCACCTTTTGTTTGCTTCTAATAAAGTAGGTAATGTGTTTATTTTAATTACGAATATGTCTACTGAAAGTAATATCTTTGTATTACACATCGCTGATTACTTATTGAATATAAGTAGCGATCTATTTGAGTTATTGTATCGTATTTTTATGAAACTAATGTTTTTTATAATGTTTTGTATATTTTTTGAAAGAGCATAAATCAGAGAAGTTTTTGCCAGATTTCTGAATCTTTAGACATTTTTTTTCTTATCGAAAATCCCCTCCAAAGTCTCGACTCGTTTTTGAAATATCTCTTTCTCGAAACTTTAATGGGATATTATGTACCATTATTGTTTCTTCAGATTGAAACTAATGGCTAAAATAGACTAAACACAATTCGCGACGGTAGAAAGGAAAAAGTTACCAAGCGACATGTAGCCAACTTTACAGTAGAGCCAATTTAAGTAAACTTTTTTTTTTTTTGATTCTATATAATTTCCTATTTATTATATTGCCGTAATTCCTATTTTATTTGAAAGCTGTTTAGGCCCTTTAGTACCTCCCTTAGATAGATTATCGTTTAGCCTGCTACTTTAGAAATTAGTGTCGCTTAGTAAAATTTTAATTAAAATTACAAACAGGAAAAAATTACCAACCGACAAGCATCACATATTATCCGAATAAGAAAAACATCTCATATAGATATTTTTAGAGACTTTGAGTGTGGAAAAAAGGCTTAAACAATAGAAATAACTTCCTATAATCAGGGAAATGTTGCTAAACGCCTCATGATAAATAGCGGCCATCTGGGAATAACTAACTAAGGAATTAATTAACCTTAGGTCCATACTTAATACAATTAGTAATTCATTCTTTTGTTTAAAAATAAAATTACTAAAAGTTCTCATTACGGAAAAAAACAGTATAATCATCTAATAATATAATTGTTTATTAAAAATTAAAATTCATATTTAGTGATACAAAAACAAAAATCTTCTCATCTTTAAGGAACACAATATTATCATGTATGCAAAACAAAAATATAACATTTTAAGAGAAACTATACCTAGTAACTAGTGCACTTTTGCAATTTGCACGTATGTAAGTTGAATAGTAACAACGTTTTTCTATAAAAAGTTGACTTTTTGCTAAGCTAAGACGCGATAACGTGGTACTTACCTATCAAAAATAAACATACAAATAATTTCTAAACTAATATTTTTAGTAGCGAATTCTACGCTACATAAACTAAACTTTGGCTAGCTTAGTATTTATTGCGTATAATACTAATACTAAGTATATTAGTCAACAAATTGCTATAGGCTACTAAGTTCTAAAATGCTTTTACTGCAACGACCAACTTCTTATTACTAATCTAATTTTATTAACACTATATATAACATCGATATTTGGTTACTTTAGGAACTTTCATTATTAGCAAAAATCAGTCTTTACTAAAATAATAACTCAATTCTCGTCTTTTTCAACATCTTCCAATTCCGATTCCGGCAAGGTGTCCTTTTCCGTGGACGAACGCGGAATGCTGACGTATTCATCCTGGAAATGAGCCGGAATAACTTTGTCCTTGCAAAGTTTTACTAAGTCTTCATATTTGGCCTTGGAAATTGGCAGACGTGATCGATAACATTGAATAATAGGCGGCATCGTTTTTGATTGAATTTCTATTGTAGTTGATTTTGCAGAATTGTTCATCGTATATTTGACCGATATAGACGAAGGCTTGTTTTTTTTAAAAGTTACGATTCTAAGCTTGCTTATCTTCCCCGTTAAATTGGTCTTAAAATATCTCTCGGCGACTGCGTCCCATTTGGAGAAATCCCCAAAATCGAGCTTCTGTACCTCGTATGGAAGAGGATCCTTTCTAGCTGTAGCGAAAACTGTATACCACTGTGATGGTGCGTGTATGAGGATATTTTTCAAATTGCCCTCTATCACTGCATGGACACTATCTACAGGCATATATGTGTGCAGTAATAATTAATTTAAGTAAGTAAATAATTAGTAAGTAAATAATTAATTTGGACAGTTTCGAGGTTATTGCACTGCTGCAAAGTCGAGTGCAGCATCGCCAAAACTGTCCGGTTTCGATTCTGTCCCGGGCAGCAGTCACAGTAAAGGAGCAAATTTTTTATGGTCCCCCTTTCATCCACCGATTTTACATACTTATGTAAAATACTAGCTATTTCGTTAGCACCCCTTTTGCCATTACTCTCATCCCAATAATAGCAAAATACCCTGCGTGTGCCGTTCTCGTAAAAGCATAAATTGTAAACCGCCAATTTACGCGAGTAGTAAAACATCATGGACTGTCCATGTGGAGTATTTAAGACTTTTTCTAGATCAAAACTAGCACATAATGTGCTAGGATCGTTTTTGTGGATATTTTTGTGTGCTAAGAAGCGGTCATAACTATCTTTCTTTTCCTTTTCATGGCTGGCTTTTTCTTCCGCCATTGCCGAATCGGTGGTTGAATCTGACTGAAATTTCAAGCATTTCAAGCATTTGTCCTTTTTAGGGACATGAAATGCTATGTTGAATTCCCCAGTAAATATTTTACGAAACACCTTTTCACTAACAAAATCGACTCCGTTGTCTTCAGTCTGCTTCTTATAAATACAATACAAGTTCGAAATATTTTTAAATTCCTGTGGTAGGTAGACTCGGGAAGAATCTTGTCGACAATAGTGGGACGGTATTGCAGGCAAACTTTTGATGAAATTTTTAACAGATTCAATAATAGCTGGTTTTGTTTTATTTGGCGGTATGCATTTTCCACGTAAGTCCTCTTTGGCACAACCCCATTCGGAGTTATTCACCGTATGGTAGATACATTTACATGAAATGTTTAAAGTAGCTGCTAAAAATTGTAAACATACGACTCTTCTTCCTTCACCGTCATTGATGTGGTATTTAAAACTTGTAGTTCGCTTCTCCGAGCTGGGGCGTTTACGCTTTATTGGTTGCTTCTGTGTTAAACTTACGAGCCAGTCTCGTCGGCGCTCCACTGAAAGTTTCCAAAAATGATCAAACACCTGTTGCCTCTTCTCAATCGAAATATTTTCGCAATTGTTACCACATTTTTTTCCACTGCAAGGATTGGGTTGGACAGATTTGGCATTTACAGTTTAGCCATCCTTTCGTACATATTCAGCACCGTCAGATCGTTTTTTTTGTCTTTCCTGTTTCAAATTTTTTTTCTTTTGCCTCAAACCTGCTTCGCCCACAACTTCTTCTTGTATAAGATCCACAGTTTTCTTTTTCTTAGATTTAGATTTTTTTGATTTACTTTTACCGATATCATCGTCTTCAGACGTATCTGGTGCCAACCATTCGTCCGAATCTAAATAGTCCGCTCCCTCATAAAATGTTGAAAAATCTTCATCCGACAAGTAGTATATATATCGTTTATCCGTTTTGCAATTTCTTTTGCGACCTCTTCGAGCTTTTGATCCTCCAGGTTGAGAGCAGTCGTTAGCTGTTGAATTTGTCGCACTTTGTGTTTTTTGTGCTCCTCTTTCAACGATAAAAGGATCTTCACAAAGAGCGTTATAGTTTTCAATTTCTTCGTTAGCTGTAGGTATGTTAGAAGTACGGACGGATGGCATTGTAACACAACTATCGCAATCAGCTCCTGGATCTACGATAAAAGGATCTTCACAAAGAGCGTTACAGTTTTCAATTTCTTCGTTAGCTGTAGGTATGTTAGAAGTACGGACGGATGGCATTGTAACACAACTATCAGAATCTGCATCTACGAGAAAAGGATCTTCCCAGAGAGCGTTACAGTTTTCAATTTCTTCTTTAGCTGTAGGCAGTGGCGTTGGAGGTCATCTGTAGTCGGGTAAGCTGATGAGTGATCAACTACTAGTGGGTCAATCAATCACTAGTGGGTACCTGTGTAATTTTGCGAAATATGGTTTCCCACTATGTACATGCTATGTACTCTACATTACAGTACCTACACTAATGTACCTACTCTTCATACCTAGATACTATTATTCAATAACAACTGAATTATTTTTAAATTAAGACCTTGGTACCAAGAATGACGTCACAGTCATTTCCCACTGCATTAAGGTTCAAAATCGCGTGAACAATCGTATGATTAAATGGTAAAAATAGCGTTTTTACCATTTTTTAGGCTTAATTTTGCCTCTATCAAAAAACTTTTACGGTTATTTCCTAGATTTAAATGCATATTATCAACACAAAAAAAATTACTCCGCGACTTTCGGGAAACGAGTTTCCGTCTTTCGGAAAAAAGATCAGAGGTGTTTTTCAAATTATTTTTTGAGAAATCTATACAACATATAAGAAATATTTTACGGTTATTCCCTAGATAAATGTTCAATGCATCTACACTATTTTGTTCCAACGCATATTTAGTAACAGTTGTCGAGATTTTTTGAGAGAAATTTTTGAAATGTCGGTATGCATACTCTTAATTAGTCCGTGCATTGTATTGCAATAATTTGTTGTTTTCTACAAACGCCGTTGAGTGGGGAGCGAAAGACAAGGACGGGGTAATACACTATTTCATTCATTCTTCAACATCACGAGCGGCTGTGTGTGTTGGTAATCACTAATCACTAACAAATTCGCACTTCACACCAATACCATTAAAGAATCTCTACGAATGTTGATCCTTTTTTTCTCCAGGCAGAATATGACATATACACACCTACCTAGATCTAAGCTAGGATATGAATAGCTAATATTACTATCTAAACCTGTGCGTTAGAGCGAGAGGCGTAGAACATTTGGAGAAATGGCAATAGTTTTTTATTATTCTTCCAGTAATACGTCGCTGCGATCCACGCGACGTAATGAGTAGAGAAATTATTATTATAATAGCATTGTCCACATCGCGCGCGCGAAGTTTAAATTTCTTTCCTCTATTGAATAATATGTAATTATCTCCGCTATGAAAAGCAATATTGTTAGAACATATTTTTTGTTGTTTGTTGTATTTCTCATGGGCAAGCCGGGCTTATGTACATGTACTACATAATCGCCACTGGCTGTAGGTATATTAGAAGTTCTTCCGACTGGGATAGTTGAGGTGCATTCATTTATTTGCGTTTCTTTCTGAAATAATGAACATAAATGATGAGCACTTCTAATAACATAATAAAATATAAGTACGATATCCTAATTATTAAGTAGGTACGACGAAATCTAAAGAAACTCTAAACTGCTATTTTGTGATATCAAATTTACACAGTGTACGTCAGAATGTGTGATGATTAGCAAAATGCAAAATAAATAAAAGTCAGTAAAATTAATAAATAAAAAGTAGGTAAATACAGACCGGTTCCTTATCAAATGTAAGTTTTCTGCGTACTTGCCCCTTCTGCTTTAAACTTTTATCATGTCCGTTCACATCATCAGCATCGGTATTATTAATATCGAACGTATTTTGTAAACTTATAGAATCCTACAAAGAAAAAAAAATGTTTATAAGTAGATACAATAATATCGTTTTTTGTAAATATTGCGTATGCAACATTAATTCTAATTCTATTATTACTCGTATAACTAAAAAAATACTAGGGACATAAATAATAGAAAATATTGTAAATTTTATAATTATTATTTTCAGATTCAATAAACAAATAGTTAAAATACTACTACTTTACTATTTGATAATTTTTGCTTAGGTTTACTTTAATTTTCATTACTTAATTTACTTTTACAATGTCTTTTTAAAAATATTGGTAATTCGCAGAACCTTCACTGGTCTATGTAATGGTGATGTTTTTTTTGTATATATTGTTTGTGTCGACTGTATGGTTTTTCAAGATATAATAAAATAAAAATAAAATAAAATACAATAGTCAAAGGCACACTACCAAGGTTATAATATTATTTGCTTCTGAAGTAATACCCGCATTCACCAAAGCCAGTTCGATCATTTTGGAAGAACGTCCTTTTTTTTTATCCATAACTCTAAAACAATCATTCATTCCCATTAAACAAGCTGAAACAAAACACAGCTAAATATCATTGTATATTATGAAAATAGTTTTAAATTACCAATAATTGTATCGTAGGGGATATTAATGTATTCTGTGATTGCATCCAAGCGGTCAGACAGAGCGGCACACGTGCTTACTTAACGACGTTTCATCTCAAAATGATTATTGTTTTGTTCCCAACAGCCACTAAAAAACAGTTCTCAGCATCGCGAGATTTGAAATGGCAAAATACCCTTAGTTCAAAAATTTACCACGCGCGGCGCTAGTAATTCTTTCATGTCTCTTACCTACTCCTATATCATGACATTGTCAGTAAATTGTTCTATCTATCTATATTCTATACCCTCACGCCACGTCCCTTGCAGGGTAGGCAGAGAGTAAATTGTTCTATTCTATATCCTTACGCCACCTCCCTTGCGGGGTAGGCAGAGAGAACGGATCGCCAGACTTTCCTATCCTGACACACACTTCGGACTTCCATCACATTCATGCAATTCCTCATACATATTCTCCGATTACTTTTACTCAAAACAGGTCCGTCCTTGAGTATCTGGTCAACATGTTCCAGCCATGTGGTTCTTGGACGGTCGCGTTTCCTTACACCTCTTCTTTCACCCTGATAAATTTTCTTCGTTATTCTTTCATCATTCATTCTCTCCACATGACCCAACCATCTCAACTTGTTCACTTTCATTTTAGTCACAACATCCTTTTTACATTCACTCAACTCTCTAATCATTTCTTTCATCGTTCATTCTCTCCACATGACCCAACCATCTCAACTTGTTCACATTCATTTTAGTCACAACATCCTTTTTACATTCACTCAACTCTCTAATCATTTCCTTCCTTATTCTATCTCTCAATGTTTTTCCACACATTCTTCTCAATGATCTCATCTCGACAGCATTTATACTTGATTCATCCTTCTTCAGCCATGTCTCACTTGCATACATCAGTGTTGGTACCAGGATGGCGTTGTGCACCAACAACTTTGCCTTTGTCGATACGTTGCGACTTTTTATTATTGGCCCAATTGCCCCATTCACCCTGGTACCTGCTAACTTTCTTCTTTCAATGTCTTTCAAGTAAATTGTTTTGTTAGGAAATTTAAGGAAATTGTAAAAATAATGCCACATTTAGAATAGAACATTTTATTATGGTATTTTCAGACTACAATTTGTTTAGAATTTTTCAACACCAAAAATAAAACGAAACAATAAGGAATGTTTTTATCTTTACCAATTACATTATAAGTAACATTTTTCTTAATACTAACTTTTTTTTTTCACGCCAAGTAATCTAATTAATCGTTAATCTAATCCATTTTTAGTCTTAAATCATAAATAAAACTTTATTGGCCGAAAAGAAAATTATCATTTAATTTTTACAATAGTGCTAAAAGGTTGGCTATTACAAGCATGTCTTACAGCCAACTCACAAAACAAATTAAAAATAATAATAAAACAAATAATAATTAATATTAAATAAGTAATACATATTACAATTAGAGAGAAAGAAATGATTAGAGAGTTGAGTGAATGTAAAAAGGATGTTGTGACTAAAATGAAAGTGAACAAGTTGAGATGGTTGGGTCATGTGGAGAGAATGAACGATGAAAGAAATGATTAGAGAGTTGAGTGAATGTAAAAAGGATGTTGTGACTAAAATGAAAGTGAACAAGTCGAGATGGTTGGGTCATGTGGAGAGAATGAATGATGAAAGAATAACGAAGAAAATTTATCAGGGTGAAAGAAGAGGTGTAAGGAAACGCGACCGTCCAAGAACCACATGGCTGGACCATGTTGACCAGATACTCAAGGACGGACCTGTTTTGAGTAAAAGTAATCGGAGAATATGTATGAGGAATTGCATGAATGTGATGGAAGTCCGAAGTGTGTGTCAGGATAGGAAAGTCTGGCGATCCGTTCTCTCTGCCTACCCCGCAAGGGAGGTGGCGTAAGGATATAGAATAGAACAATTTACTCTCTGCCTACCCTGCAAGGGACGTGGCGTGAGGGTATAGAATATAGATAGATAGAACAATTTACTGACAATGTCATGATATGGGAGTAGGTAAGAGACATGAAAGAATTACTAGCGCCGCGCGTGGTAAATTTTTGAACTAAGGGTATTTTGCCATTTCAAATCTCGCCTCAGCATCACCTTAGCATGGTCAAACGACAATGTAATACACGCGCGGATGCCGCAACCGCCGCGTTAATTTAAAAAAATTCCCGCCAAAGATATCTAAGCGCCAAATATAGTTGAAAACAGCTGCGGTCATATTATCCTAAGCGACAAATGTAATATCTTTTAAATAAATGAAGAAAAGTATTAAACGACATATTTTTGTTAATTAGAATTAGTAAAAAATGACTAAATGCCAAATGGGAAATACTTAGAGCTAGGCAAAGAGACTGAAGTCAGACAAAAAATATATTTTTGAGAGGGATAAATAAGCTAACTAACTTATTATTTTTTTGTATGCTCTGGAAAAAGAGACTAAAAGCCAAAACATTTGAAACAAAAAACATGAGAAATTTACTAACTAGAAAAACGCTTTAGGAAAAATTTCCCAAATGTAATATTAAAAAAATGTGTAATCATTTATGTCGCTTGGTCGCCGAAAACTGTGAATAATCAACGAAATACAAAATATCTAAGCGACAGCAAAACTCATCACAGAACCTTGTGAGTACGACCAATCGACGCAGATTTTTTTTCCGATTCCAGTGATGTATATAAAAAAAATATATTCAAAACACCTCTGATCTTTTTTCCGAAAGACGGAAACTCGTTTCCCGAAAGTCGCGGAGTAATTTTTTTTGTACTGATAATTTGCATTAAAATCTAGGGAATAACCGTAAAAGTTTTTTGATAGACGCTAAATTAACCCTAAAAAATGGAAAAAAACGCTATTTTTACCATTTTATCATGCGATTGTCACGCAATTTTGAACCTTAATGCCCTGGGAAAATACTGTGACGTCATTCCTGGTGCCATGCCCTTAAATTATGACGTATCTGTTTTTTGATCGAAATGTGGTATAAATGATAGCTTACCAATAGGGTATTACATCGCACTATAGTCCGAGAGCCCGCTGCTTAATTTATGACGTATCTGTTTTTTGATCGAAATGTGGTATAAACGATAGCTTACCAATAGGGTATTACATCGCACTAGGGTTGCCTATCAAAATCCTGCCGCAACCCCCCCTGCCCCCCCCGAAAAGGTCCCTCTTCGCGGTTTTTCGCATTTTATAGGAATATGGTAAGAGATAGGAGAAAGTAGTCAATGACAAAAATAATCCTTGCTAAATTCTCTACAAAAAACGCCAAGTCAATTTTTTCATAGGACTAGTAGTTTACCCGTAATGGCCGGTCAAAAAACAGGATATTTTTAAAAAAAATAAAAATAAAAGTTTGTTTTTTTTTATTTAAAATTCTTCCACCCATTATTACTAACATTTTATGGAAGAAAAATTTTGGCCTGCGGCGCTATATCACTGGTTATATTATGAAAAACTAAATTTTAAGAATTTTCGTCACTGAGTTTTATTGCAATAACTCCGAAATTATTAGATGTATGAACATAAGTTATAGCTCATTTTGTAGCTAAGACTATGGTAATTAATTCGTTCTCTGACTATTTTCCTGTAGCTCTTATCAATTTTCAACGAATTTAGTTTAAATACATTTTTTTAGTATTTTAAATGAATTTCGGTTTTGGACCGGCCATCGCGGGTAAACTGCTAGTTGTACAAGAAAATTGACTCAACATTTTTATAGAGAATTTCGCAAGGATTATTTTTGTCATTGACTACTTTTTCCTATCTCTTACCATATTCCCATAAAATGCGAAAAACCGCGAAGAGGGACCTTTTCGGGGGGGGCAGGGGGGGTTGCGGCAAGATTTTGATAGGCAACCCTAGTGCGATGTAATACCCTATTGGTAAGCTATCATTTGTACCACATTTCGATCAAAAAACAGATACGTCATAAATTAAGCAGCGGGCTCTTGGACTACTAGGGTTGCCTATCAAAATCTTGCCGCAACCCCCCCTGCACCCCCCGAAAAGGTCCCGCGTCACGGTTATCCGCATAAAAATAATCCTTGCTAAATTCTCTACAAAAAATGCCAAGTCAATTTTTTCATAGGACTAGCAGTTTACCCCCAATGGTGACTGTTTGATTTAAATATATTTATCTCAAGGATGGGAATATTTTTTTATCGGTTTGTTTTGTAGCATAATGTAGGGAGAAGTAGATAGATATACTCGTAGGTGTCGCTTTATATCAGTAAGTACATAGATTATATGCTCCCGTTCCGACACAATATCTTCGTTCACAACTAAATTACAGTACTTACATACATCGCATTAAGTATAAGGTACATAGAATTCCGTAGTGGTAACTGATAAGTACTAATATACCTACTATTATACTATATCTAACTAGTGGGTACCTACCCGTGAAAATCACGGAGGCTTGGTTAAATATATGTTTTTGTGTAACCACTATTACTAATCCACCCTTCAAAGTTCCTCGAGTAAACACAGGAAAATCTGAAGGCTCCTTAGGAGGGAGAAGGCTCTTTTCCCTGTCTCTCCAATATCGTCATGAAAGTCGTAAAACTATATTCACATTGTCGACTTTTTTAGTTGGTGCTCACCCTGAAAACCACAAAACTCCTCTCACATGCATCACCTACATACATATGTACTTTACACAGATATAGAAGGTGGGTACAGGTACAGGTACGTACCATATGTGTGAGAATTCGATTTTCATTTTTTGTCACGTTGTATAAAATTGTACTTACTTGATTATTTCCACAAAAGAAATATTTCAAAACTATTTTCATTCATAAAAAGTGAGACTTCGACGAAATTTTTTAGCCACCCATAAACGCGCCACTGTTTTAAATTTACAAACATATTTATTTATTTATTTTATTTATTCATTAATAAACGGCCACATGGCCTTTAACATATTACAAAATATATCATTTTTCACCATAATACTCGTACAATTCAAGATATCAAGTAAGTATGTCAGAAAAAAAAACACATAAAAATAGGTATATTAAGTAAGTATATGATGTACACACTTCAAAGCAAAAAATATATATACGAGGGGGTACCCAGAAATAACCGAACTGATAATGTGGAGGGCAGAGTTTTCGTAGTACCACCTTCTAACTTTAGGAGTGTATAGAGCCATCATTTTTGAGTAAGTAAGCCAAAAATCATTGCTAAGGAACGTTCCGTTCGAATTGTGTGGGTTTTTTAGTGGCCGTTGTTTTGTCTGCTCGTCGTTTTTTTTTCAATGGCTGATTCTCGAGAGCGACGTGCAGCAGTAAAGTTTTGCTTGCTAATCGGGAAAACTTGCACATAAACTCTTGAAATGTCAAAAGCGGCCTATAAGGATGATGCTAATGAGAAAATACCAGTGTCTAAGTGGTTTTTCTGATTCATAAGATCCAATAGGAAAGTTTCAATGTCAATTGATGAAAAATCTCGCTACGGTCGGTCTAAACCGATGAAAATGTTAAAAAATTGCTAAAATCTTCCTAAAATATCGACTCTGAATCATTGAAGAAGCCGTGATTCTGATCTGGAGTGACTTGGAGTTCAGTAGAGTGAATTTTAAAAAAGATCGAGGGATAACAGTGTGACTGCCAAAATTCGTGCTTCTATTTTTCGCTACCGAAGAATTAGAAGGTCCCTTGTGAGTATGCTTAACTTTGCAAAAAGAGTTCCGAAATGATCCAAACTTGGTTTGTAGCTCGTTTTTAACATTCTAAGAGTTTCTGTGCTAAATTTTACAGAGCATGGAGCAAACAATTTATTGCATCGCGGATTTTACGAGAGACACGAAAAAAACGACGAGCACACGAGACAATGGTCACTAAAAAAATCCACAAAAACCGAATGGAACCTTATTTAGCAACGATTTTTGGCTTACTGACTCAGAAATGATGACTCTATACACTTCTAAAGTTAGAAGGCGCTACTTAAAAAACTCCACCCTCCACAACATAAGTTCGGTTATTTTTGGGTACCCCCTCGTATATATAAATAACACAGTTGCATGAAGTACATAATACATTACAACACAACAATGGATCAAATTCATAGAACTTGCAAAATTTTCCAATGGGCCAGTGTTACATACCTACATGACTTGGATAACACCAGTATTATGTAATGGAATATCGGATATTCTTGGCAGAGAATGCACGAGCTTAGTGTATTTATATCTTTTTCTATTTTGAGGCTGATCTGGTTTATAAATACTGTAAGTGAGTTTGTATCGATCGCTTCATAATACTCGTAATACTATGTAATCAGGCGGGGCATCAAATAAAACACTTTGTATAACTTTTTAACTTGTATTTTATCAATTTCAATAAAGCATCAATTCACATCAAGTATACACACATCTACTCTCTATGATGCCATTCGCCATCTTGCCTTCTCTCTCTGCATCCTGTCTCTAAAGGGGTGACTACTAGCGCCATCTCTTGGCCACAGCTTAGCACCCTTCACACTCGGCCGTCCTGAACAGCTTTTGAGACCTCACAAAAGAAAAGAGAATATCTTACACACAACTCTCTGTACATACAGCATGTACCATACTGAACATAATGTCAACCACCACCGTTCAATCAATTTTGCATTGTAACTTCTGTTACCAATTCCACAAGTAAATCACATACTAATTACTATCATTGTATCATGCAAAATCATAGACATTTTCATCACATTTCAATTTCTCTGTAATAAGGACCTCAATCATTTTACTACAGATATCAATACATCTTATTCAGGCTAGTACATCCCAGATCACTCGTAGAGCTAGCAAAGCAATTACTGTACTCTTGTAATATACTCATCAACTCTTTCATTTCCTCTGGTTCAACATGTCCAACATTTAGCTCGCCTTTGTCAATTCTATTACAAGAAAGAGTACTCTGAGGACATTGACTGTTACCACTCTTCTGGGACTGTATACAAACTGTAGCCCTTGTAATTAATTGACCTTTCTTCCATGACACTTTCTTTGTCCCGAGATTATGCACACTAATCTCTCCATTCCCACTACTCAAGAGTGTAGCTGGGATCATATAACATGTCAACCCCATCTCATATAGTCGTGGGACAGTCGACACATAACCTACAAAAGAATCTGAAACAGAAACTTGCACACATTTTACGGTATTAGCCTCAATAACTACATCTTCTACACAAACTACACGACGCTTCCCCTCATCATCCTCAGCGTCTATCTCAATACATTGTGTAGGATCAAGCTCCTCATCTTTGACCAGCATTGCCTGAGACTTCCGGACCACCAATGACACTCCTTGCTGCGTGATGACTGGCTGACCTATTAACAAATCTACATCACCCATTTCACAATCAGTTACCAATGATGTACACATTAATTGCAAGTCATCAACCTTTAGCACAAAGGTCACACACCCAACTGCTGGTATCAGTCCTCCGGCAAATCCCTTCAACACTGTAGAGCTGGACTCCATCTCCAGACCATGAGACCTAACACAAGAAAGCTTAAAAATATTTACTTGACTCCCTGTGTCTATGAGAGCCCTTATACTTACACCGTTTACCTCCACCAGTTTCATAAAAGGGGTAATGAGTTTACCCTCGTCTATTATTCTCACCTGCTTGTTACCAGGCTCCGCCTCCGTCCTCGGCCTCTTGTGGCAATCACGGGATAGGTGTCCCGGACGCCCACACCTAAAACACTCCACTCTCGCTGGAACCCGGGATCGGCAGTCCTTACGTAAGTGTCCTACCTTCCCACACTCGTGACATTTCACCTGGGCTCTGGTGTCTGCTGGACCCTTGGATCTGCAGTCCTTCTCCACGTGTCCCAACCTGCCACACTTGTAGCATTTCTTGGGTGCTCCCTTCCACGTGGACCCAGAAGCGCCACTGCTCCCCGGCACCTGGTAAGTCTCCTGCAGCGCCAGGAACCCCGTGTACAGCTGCCCTGGAGTACTGCACTTGTACCCCTTCGCGTGCACCTGCAGGGCTACAGGAAGCCCCCGGATGATGCAGGAAATTGCTGCCTCATCATCCAGCCTGCATCTTTTTGTGAGGAGGAGTTTGGAGTGATAGTAGTGTGTCATAGACTCCCCACTCTCCTTTTTCCTCCTCATCATCTCCTCGAGGAGGTCGGCATAGTCCACGTGCCGTGGAAAGGCCCTCCCCAAAGCTTCCTTCCACTCGTCCCAGGAAAGGTCATACTCCTCCAGGGTGTCATACCACTTGCGGGCCGACCCCTTCAGCCGAGTCTGCATGTGGCAGGACCTGGTGTAACTGTCCCACCCATGCACCTCTCCCAGGACATCTATCTTGTGGAGCCACGCAACCACCGTGGTCCCCTTGTCGTCGGGATCAAATAATGGGATTATCTCCCCCTTTGCGGCAGAGGGTTGCCTCGGGCCGCAACTGTCTCGGCTCGGACGGGCGGGAGACGGTCGGCGGGACTCGCCAAAGTATTGGGCCACCATTCTCTCCAGCTTCGTCTCCAGCAACCGCTCGAACACCGTCCTCGCCGGCTCATCGTCGCTTTGTTCGCGTCTATCGTCCGACATTTTGAAACACCACAGATATTACAAACACAATGAAACAATCACCAAAAGCGTCCTTTCGCAATAAAACTTACAATTAATAACGTCTCTTTCGTAAACACAGAATCTTAAAAATAATAAGCGTCTCTTCGCAACACCACAAGTGATTCACTAAGCGTCTATTTCGCACAAAAAAAGCAATCACTTAATAATTAACAGCGTCTTTTTTCGCAACCCGCAAAACAAAATAATACTAGCGTCCAATTCGCAAAAACAATAATAACTATGAAACAAAACGTCTTATCATAACTCGCAACACAATCTCAAAATTCTCAAAGCAACAAGTGTCTTTCTTCAACAACAAAAGAAATTCAAGATGGCCAAAACACGCACAATACACACATTCGAGCGTCTATTTTCGCGATCTTATTTTCACATAAAAAATTCACGAAAAACACTGAGTCTATCCCACTTCTGAATTTGTAATCAGACGGGGCATCAAATAAAACACTTTGTATAACTTTTTAACTTGTAT
This sequence comes from Ceraclea dissimilis, assembly GCA_963576895.1. NCBI lineage: Eukaryota > Metazoa > Arthropoda > Insecta > Trichoptera > Leptoceridae > Ceraclea > Ceraclea dissimilis. The sequence continues at coordinate 8,701,314 of OY756360.1, forward strand.
TTTATCAATTTCAATAAAGCATCAATTCACATCAAGTATACACACATCTACTCTCTATGATGCCATTCGCCATCTTGCCTTCTCTCTCTGCATCCTGTCTCTAAAGGGGTGACTACTAGCGCCATCTCTTGGCCACAGCTTAGCACCCTTCACAACTATCATCAATTTTATTATATTTGTTTATGTTTCTTTCAATTGATGACTTATTTAATAGTTTTTTTTTTAAATTTAATAACTTTGTAAAAGTTTTCTTCGCAGTGTTGTAGAATATTTTTGTAAATCAATATTTTTTGTTAATTTAAGTATGACGTTCTCTGGTAAATTTAAGCAATTGAATGTTTAGTATTTCATTTCTTTTTCTGAACAGAATACCTATGCCCAATCCCACCAACTTTTACCTAGGAAGGAGAGCCCTAAGAAATTTCCACACAAAAACAGAGATAATATTATATTTATTTAGTTATGGAGCGTAAGTACTGCAATAATTCCATATGAAATGCAACATGCAACTCACCTAGTCTGGGCGGAGATATTTGGGCACCTAACTTAGGTGAGTTGCATGTTGCATTTCATATGGAATTATTGCAGTACTTACGCTCCATAACTAAATAAATATAATATTATATCTGTTTTTGTGTGGAAATTTCTTAGGGCTCTCCTTCCTAGGTAAAAGTTGGTGGGATTGGGGACTAGTCTAATTAAGAATACCACCACAACATATCATTTCTATAACAGAATGTGAACAAAGCTCCATCTACTTATGTTATAAATAATCAATGGACAGCATTTTCTTATTTTTAAAATATCAAATCTGACAAGGCCTTCTACATACATATGTTAAAACTATCCTTTAATTAGGCTGTAATAGGTAGCCATCGAGTGATAGTTTTGGTACTACGCAGTACCTTATTCAAACGACATTTAAAAGTTTATAGGTTGGTAGGTACATATTACATTGTTACACATACATTGTAATGTAGAATTAGCTTCTAGCTCCAAAGTAACGATTTGAGTTTGTCATCATGATATCAAACTTTGTGAAAGCCGTTTGATAAATTATCGCATCGAACGCTTTGTATTAATAACTATGTCTATCTAGTAGGAACTAGGAATATCTGTTCAAACACTTTTTAGGGGCTTGGCACCAGGAATGACGTCACAGTCTTTTCCCACGGCATTAAGGTTTAAAATCGCGTGACAATCGCATGATAAAATGGTAAAAATAGCGTTTTTTCCATTTTTTGAGGTTTAATTTGCGTCTATCAAAAAACTTTTACGGTTATTCCCTAGATTTTAATGCATATTATCAGTACAGGAAAAAAAAATTACTCCGCGACTTTCGGGAGAAAAAAACAGAGGTGTTTTTCAATATTTTTTTTGAGAAATCTATACAAGATATAAAAAATCTTTTACGGTTATTCCCTAGATAAAGGTTCAATGCATCTACCCTATTTAGTTCCGAAGCATATTTAGTAACGGTTGTCGAGATAGAAGGTCTCCCGTTTTTAGAAATTTTTGAAATGTCGGTATGCATACTCTTAATAACTATGTCTATCTAGTAGGAATATCAGTTCAAACACACATATATATTCATTATTCATACTACCTACCAGGGAAATCTTGTTACGTGATAAAACACGTTCCTGAATATTAATTTCATTAGTTTGTACTTACGCAGCGGTTTCCAACCTTTATGGTATAACGCCTCTTTTATTTTTTTTTATTCTCCGTGCCTCCCCGGGACCCCCCCCCCCCGTCGACGATAATTTTTTTGGATGAATCTTTATTTAAGCGCTACAATATTTAAATATATCCAAAAAAGTGCGGGGGGGCGGAAAGAAGTTTCATCAAATCGAAAATTTTACGAACCGCTAATGCGTAACTTTTCCGAAAACCGGTACATTTAGGCGTCCCGAAATCACGTTAAAAACAATATCAGACCCCGCCGACACACTTCAGTTGACACTTTAGCTACGAGTGACATTTAAATGTGAGGTTATTGTTTTCATGCAACTAGCGGTCGCTTTGTGCATTACCGAAACAGAGCGTTTGCACTGAATTTTCACTGTTACTTTAAGATATGAAGTTTTATTTATTTGTAGATATCATGTTATAAAAATTAATTTATTAAAAAAACTTGCCGCCTCCCCTGGCAATGGTCCGCGCCTCCCCTGAAACCGCTGACTTACACACAGGCGATAGATTGAACTTGAGGTATCCTAGGAAATCGTAGTAAATTTAATAAAGATTTTTAATAACTCTCGAATATTTTGTTCATTTTTTATATTACGTATTTGAAAAATAATATTATTTATACGGCTTTAGAAAATGTATCAGATTACATATACAGGGTGTTTGCTAGATGGAAATTTGCTTAAATTAGAGGTGATCTATTTAAGTTATTGTTTCATAGATTTATGAAACTAATGTTTTTTATAATGTTTTGTATATCATTTGAAAGAGCATAAACCAGAGAAGTTTTTTCCAGATTTCTGAATCTTTGAACATTTTTTTCTTATCTAAAATCCTCTCCAAAGTCGTAACTCGTTTTTGAAATATCTCTTTCTCGAAACTTTAATCCGATATTTTTTTAACATGATTGTTTTTAAGATTGAAACTTATGATTTAAATAGACTAAACACATATTCAGGTAACAAAAAAGAATGATAGAACTAAGTAGGTACCTTTACTTACGATGCTATCGGGCTAAAACTTGAGTAATTCGGGGTATTTCGAAAAAAAGTTAAAATCTCGAATATCTCGAGAATCGTGCGACTTTTGACTAAGCTAAGTTTGGCTCAAAAGATGCTAAATGACCTCTACTATCACTCCTGATGATATCTGTATCCATCTATCAAACACCCTGTATATAATTTACAATTTCCTATGTACATAATAATTATGAATGTGGAAACATTTTACATCTGCAGTGCATATTTTATTTATCAAATGATCTACAAATTGAATTGATTCTATTCATTCTATTGAATTCAATATTTGTATAATGTTAGAGAAATAGCAATCTTTAATTTAAAAAGTAATCTAGTAAGTAATAACTTATTAAGGGCTTGACATTAAGAATGATGTCATGGTCATTTCCCACGGCATAAAAGTTCAAAATCGCTTGACAATCGCATGATAAAATGGTAAAAACAGCGTTTTTTTTCCATTTTTTGGGGTTAATTTTGAGTCTATCAAAAAACTTTTACGGTTATTCCCTAGATTTTAATGCATACTATCAGTACAAAAAAAAATTTTTACTCCGCGACTTTCGGAAACGAGCTTCCGTCTTTCGGAAAAAAGATCAGAGGTGTTTTTAATTTTTTTTTTGGGAAATCTATACAAGATATAAAAAATCTTTTACGGTTATTTCCTAGATGAATGTACAATGCATCTACCCTATTTTGTTTCAAAGCATATTTAATAACGGTTGTCGAGATATGAGGTCTCCCGTTTATAGAAATTTTTGAAATGTCGGTATGCATACTCTTAACTTATTAATTAATTTAGTCAAGAGACATAAGTGAGAATAAAGCAACTGTTTATTATGATGGAAATTCACTAGCGATGGTAGGGTTAAGTAACGTAAACGGGTATGTATTTCATTATTCAGAAAAAATGGGTTACGTTATAATTCGTACTATGTCTATTATTCATTCTTGTATTTGAAAGAGTGGATGTGATTTCTGTAAAAAAATAATTTAGCCTACAACATAGTGTTTTGCTTTAATAAATCATTTTCAAATAATTTATCTATTACTATTTATATCTATCCAACGGCATAGAACCTCTAAACATTCTGACAAAACAAACCTATAAATTACTTCGTAAGGCCCTATATGCTGTCAGGGGGCTTCGCTCAGCCAATACTGAGGGAATCGTCTTGAAACTGAAAACGGTGATAGATGAAAGTATGGACTACAGATCTGCTGTTCTCGAATTACAGGATTCGGAAATTCCTTGAATAAAAAAATATTCCTAAAGTACCCCTAAAATTTACGGGGTCTGAAGATTTTCCGTTCAGTTTTTCAGATATAAAAGTATAATTTAGCCAAAATACTGGTGATAATAATCTTAACAAATCTGCTGTTTTATATTTTTAAATTTCTTCCCAGGTTTCTTTTAAAAAGGTATAATTCACTTTGTCGCTTACGTTATTCTTTCTGAGCACTAACATTCTCATACAAAATTTGAAAAAGTTTAAGCAAAAATAGAACGATTTTTGCTTAGTGCATATAAGCCCTTATAGTCCAAGAGCCCGCTGCTTAATTTATGACGTATCTGTTTTTTGATCGAAATGTGGTATAAATGATAGCTTACCAATAGGGTATTACATCGCACTAGGGTTGCCTATCAAAATCCTGCCGCAACCCCCCCTGCCCCCCCCCGAAAAGGTCCCTCTTCGCGGTTTTTCGCATTTTATAGTAATATGGTAAGAGATAGAAGAAAGTAGTCAATGACAAAAATAATCCTTGCTAAATTGTCTACAAAAAATGTTAAGTCATTTTTTTCGTAGAACTAGCAGTTTACCCGCAATGGCCGGTCCAAAACCGAAATTCATTTGAAATACAAAAAAAATGTATTTAAACTAAATTGGTTGAAAATTGATAAGAGCTACAGGAAAATAGTCAGAGAACGAATTAATTACCATAGTCTTAGCTACAAAACGAGCTATAACTTATGTTCATACATTTAATAATTTCGGAGTTATTACAATAAAACTCAGTGACGAAAATTCTCAAAATTTAGTTTTTCATTAATTAACCAGTGATATAGCGTCGCAGGCCAAATTTTTTTTCCATAAAATATTAGTAATAATGGGTGGAAGAATGAAAAAGAAAAAATTTCAATTTTTTTTTTATTTTTTCAAAAAATATCCTGTTTTTTGACCGGCCATTACGGGTAAACTACTAGTCCTATGAAAAAATTGACTTAACATTTTTTGTAGAGAATTTAGCGAGGATTATTTTTGTAATTGACTACTTTCTCCTATCTCTTACCATATTCCTATAAAATGCGAAAAACCGCGAAGAGGGACCTTTTCGGGGGGGGCAGGGGGGGTTGCGGCAAGGTTTTGATAGGCAACCCTAGTGCGATGTAATACCCTATTGATAAGCTATCGTTTATACCACATTTCGATCAAAAAACAGATACGTCATAAATTAAGCAGCGGGCTCTCGGACTATTAAACTACAACACAACATGAAATACAATTCAGAGTACGAATAACATGAAGAAAATGATTAAATGACCGGATTATATGCAACTTAAAATGGTTGAAATATGCATGCAAATATGCATCATAAATTCTTTAAATATGCAACTCAAAAATATGCAAAATTAATTTAAATAAATACAACAAATTAACGCTAATACAGGACTTTATGTAACTATATTTTTATTTCCGCGAAGACCGCTAAAAACGTTTCTACGATGTGAAGTCAAAAAACTTGTTTTTTTTTTTTTAAGTACGATTACGTAATTATTTTCTTATTAAATTACTTTATTTACCTACTACATTTTCAACTACTTAAACATAAACATTTTTGTTTCTGTAACGTCTAAATTATACAAAATACAGTTAAAATTTAAGAAAATACGCCCAAGTATGCATGATCAGTACATTTTGGTCGAAATATGCAAAATCCAGAATAAATTGCAAAAATATGCAAACGCGTATGCAAAAATGCAAATGCATATAAAATCCGGTCTCTTATAAGTAATGTGTTTTTCTCATTATATGTCTGCCACACAACAGAATAAATATAAATAATCTCATATTTAATTACTATATTATTATAATAACCAAATAAACTGATTGCCAGATTTATTTAAGCGGATTTACATATTAAGGGCTTGGCACCAAGAATGACGTCACAGTCATTCCCCACGGCATTGAGGTTCAAAATCGCATGATAAAATGGTAAAAATAGCGTTTTTTTTTCATTTTTAGGGGTTAATTTTGCGTCTATCAAAAAGAATTTACGGTTAGTCCCTAGATTTTAATGCATATTATCAGTAGAAAAAAGATCAGAGGTATTTTTTGATTTATTTTTTTTGAGAAATTCATACAAGATATAAAAAATCTTTTACGGTTATTCCCTAGATAAATGTTCAATGCATCTAACCAATTTTGTTCCAAAGCATATTTAGTAACGGTTGTCGATATATAAGTTATCCGGTTTTTAGAAATTTTTGAAATGTCGGTATGCACACTCTTAAGGTAAAGGATGATTTTAAAAATAGTTTTATCAAACTGATAGCGTGTGGGTTTCTGAAGTAAGTATATAGCTTTTATCTATATTCCACTTAAGTAGGTACTTGGTGGGGATGCTCTTGTAAATACGAGATATCAAACATTCTTACAAATTGAATCTCTCCATTGTGGTTATCAAAATATGAATGATCAGATACGAGTAAATAAGATGAATATACGTGCTTACTATTCCAAGAACCTTTAGTATACGATTATCAATGATTCTTTTATTACGTAATTCAATAAATATTCTTATGTACCATTCTTTTCTAGGCAAGTTAGTGAATTTATTTTACAATTAATCACTTGAACAAATACCTATAAAAAAATCTAGGTTTTTGGGCCTAGGTACATACCTATACATAATTATAAACCCAAATACTTTGCTGTATGTATTTCACAGCAAGTTGAAAACTTATGTCGTAAAGTGCAGAATACATCATCAGGACCGAGATTTGAATATGAATAGGTACTGTCTCAGAACAGACACTTCCAAATCACCATGCGCATCTTATATTGTTATGCATGATCTGTTATTGTATGTGTATCCGACTCTTTCTGTATTGTGTATTCCGGGCTGGAAAAGGTGCTTCATTTCATCTACACAAACACATTTATCTGAGTTTGTCAGACTAGCATTAATAAATGTAGCTATACACTAATTAACATAAGTAATGTAAATGTAATGACACAACCCTATTAATGTAGGTACATTAATAGGGTTGCCAGATTTCTCGCAAGTCAAACCGGTACACCCCCCCCCCCCCTCCCCCGTCGACGAGAAAAAGTTTTTTGATGCATTTTTTTATTTTTCTTGGCCAATTTGGGCGCTAAAGTAAAAAATTTATCAAAAAAAAATTACCGACGGAGGAGGCGGGGGGGGGGGAGTCAGTGCCTACTTTTACTGGAAGTTCCACAAAATGATGAAAATCCAAAGAAAATACCAACATTTCCGAAAACCGGGACATTTAGGCGTCTCGAAAGGTTTATTCGGGACACCGGCAACCCTATACATTAGTATAATTATGCCATTGTCATTATACCTACTTCTTTATCTCTCTAATGGTTCATTATACTCAGTTACTTACATTATACCAGTATAGCTGGTACATTAATTTATGAAATATGACGTAAGCAACAATATTATTTAACCTTAATGACGATCACTAGATAGATGTGATGCCTCATCCACATGCTGGCCGAACTGTCACGTTTTTTTGTGTGAATGAGTAAAAAGACGTGCGTACGGGGTGATTGTCTTGGATTGTATACGTAACCGACGGTAAACGCCTTTATACTCATTCACACAAAAAACTTGACAGCTCGGCCAGCATGTGGATGAGGCGTAATACTTATTTTCCAATACACATAACAGAATATTTAATACTAGGCATATCGACATTTAAAAAAAGACCTTAGAACTCGACTACGCTTTGGAAAAATAGGGTGGAAACATTGAACTTTTATCTACATAGTAAATGATCGTAAAAGATTTTTCATATCTTGTGTAGATTCATAAAAAAAGTGAAACACATCTCTGATCTTTTTTCCGAAAGACAGAAACTCGTTTCCCGAAAGTCGTATTGTAGGTATTGATAAAATGCAGTAAAATCTAAAAAACTAATGGAGCGAAATTAACCCTAAAAGGTTAAAAAATATTTTTAACGTTTTTCCATGCGATTGTCCATGCGATTTTGAACATTCTGCCGCGGAAAAGGACATGACGTTGTAGTTATGGTTCCAAACTTTAAATTCGCATAAGTGTACGTATTTTTGTAGGTTCGCACTACGTATGTACTTCTTTTCTTAAACAAATCGAGTTTTTATCGTCTGAAACTACCGTCAGTTCTAAAGCCGAAAGCTCAATTTGTTTCGAAGGCAAAATACGCAGATAAACACAAAATGGATACGGATTCATCACGGTGCGAAAGTCTTTTATTTATTTATTTATTTATTGGGGACACACACAGAAAGTTAACAAACATACATAATGACATACACAAAATATATAATTCACGTTAACCTCCCAATTAAGAGTGTCCACAGCATGCACGAATGGTACGTACATTACAAATCAATCAGTCTTCAAGAGTACTCGATAAATTTTCTATTTACAACTAGAAATTTGTAGAGCATTGTCCGATCTCAAGGTATAATACCACGCCACCACGGTACATAAATTCATGCAACTTTCGGCTACTTATACATACGTTGAATGTAAATTAATTTATATTCCGTCATAATTTCCTAAGAATTTCTCATACAACCGTAATTTTACCTCACAATTTGTTGGAAGAAGAAGAAGAAGATGCACAAGAAAACACATTTCCAGTTAAAGAATTTGTATTTGTTGAATACTCGTACAAAATAAAATAATATTATTTTGAATTTTCCTTATTATATGAAGGAAACTCAATATGAGCATAAAATACCTATTATTTCTTGACATTAAGGTTTCGATAAATATCAAAAACACGAGGAGAGGAAATGAGATATGACGTAATTAGGTACGTCTTTTAAGTCTTTTAACTTTTCTATTCTGTTTACCTTTCTTTCTTTATTGTCTTGAAAGACTGACGTACTTTTTTATGAATGTATAACATTTTTGAATAACTCATATTTTATTTACAATCGTACACGGCTTTTAGGCCATTTGAACAAAGTATATTGCAAAAATCAATAAAAACAGTCAAACAATTGCGCATTACACATAACTCATTAATTACAAATTTACATCGTTACACAAAACCACACACAAACCATATTCAGATCAAAAAAGGAGACATTGCAAACAGAACAAACCGACATAAAATGCAAATAATAGGTCCTTCTCAACAAATAAAATTCAACAATACCTTCATTATGAGATGAGTGGATTGTCTGACACATCTCAAGATTAAACTTTGTTAATATTACAATTACATTTATTGATATAGACCACCTGTATGGTGTTGGTAGTAGTGTTGTATATACATGCAAGTAACTGGGAAACAACAGCCAGGGACAGTAGACCAGCATGGAGAAATGTTATAAAACATGCGTCTCGCGCCAGTTTAATCTTGACGCTCCTTCCATCCTATTGGTTAACATATGACCAATCACAACTCCTCAGATTTCAAGTGAAGTTTAGACGTACGCAACCTAGAAGACTTACTTTCAAGCCCTGATTGGTTCTGGTGTCCTTTAGGTGCCCGCTCAAATTATACAGATCTGTTTAAAGTGCTTTCTCTAAAAAAACATCCTCGTTGTAATAGCAACAGTGAAAACGCAAACATGCAGTTCATAAACAGTGGATTTCCAAAAACTTTTATCCCTTGAAATCTGAGGCGTTGTGATTGGTCAGATGTTAACCAATAGGATCGAAAGAGCGTCAAGATTATCACTGGTGCGAGACACAAGTATTATAAAGACCTACGAGAGCGCCCCCTGATCCTACAAACAGTACAATAGACCTCAAGAGAGTTTCACCTGCGAAACGTGCAAAAGGGTAATTAAGTCCCGCATTGGCCTTTATAGTGTACAGCCACCAAAGTGCCCACTACAGAGAAAATGTTCGCGTTGCTCAAAGTATATGTATCACAATGATAATCGTATTCGAGTTATTAAGGGCTTGGCACCAAGAATGACGTCACAGTCTTTTCCCACGGCATTAAGGTTCAAAATCGCGTGACAATCGCATGATAAAATGGTAAAAATAGTGTTTTTTTCCACCTTTTGGGGTTAATTTTGCGTCTATCAAAAAACTTTTACGGTTATTCCCTAGATTTTAATGCATATTATCAGTACAAAAAAAAAATTACTCCGCGACTTTCGGGAAACGAGTTTCCGTCTTTCGGAAAAAAGATCAGAGGTGTTTTTAATTATTTTTTTTGGGATATAAAAAGACAAGATATAAAAAATCTTTTACGATTATTCCCTAGATAAATGTACAGTGCATCTACCCTATTTTGTTCCAAAGCATATTTAGTAACAGTTGTCGAGATAGAAGGTCTCCCGTTTTTTAAAAATTTTGAAATGTCAGTAGGCATACTTTTAAAGTTTCAATTTCACTCCATTTCACTGTGAACCATTTTGGCCGAGATTCGACTCGTGCATTTATAATCCACCCGCATATTTGCTAACAGGCCGAGTCCAGTTGCATATGCAAATGCACGAGTCGAATCTCGGCTAAAATGGTTCACATTGAAATGGAGTGAAATTGAAACCTATAATAAGAATGTAATACGAGTATATGTATATGTTATATTAGAATGCACGGAAATATCAAAGACAAAAATTTCTTAAACGTTTCACTAGTAGAACTATCGAGAACTCTATTTTCGCTATTGAAGATTTAATGCAGGCATAAATATTTTAGTTACGAGTGATTTTAACTTATTCTTAGAATGTTGTTTGGAAGGTATTTTTATGTAGTTCGCAATAAAAAGATAGAATCTATCTATCTATACTTATATAAAATGGATAGTCATTTGTTTTTCAAAACACGTCAATCACGGTTAACCGAAACATCAAATTATATCATGTTATACCTCTTTAGAATCTTTAAAATCTCACGGGTGACATAGGCTATAAATATTTCCAATATATTAATCGACAACTTCAGAAAAAGGCTTTAAATGGCATCCTTTTCAAACGAAATTCTATAATGAAGGGGAACCTGTACGATGTATCCTATTACTCATGTTTGCCCCTTTCTCTCTCGCGGAGTTAATACTTGAAGTTATGAGTGCTTACAAAACATCTTATTCGGTGGCGATTTTTGGAACTATTGTAAAATAGTATACATTTGTTTATGTTTTAGGTTATACCAACGCTCCCGACAGGAACCAATATTTTTTTGTAATCTACGCATAATCTTAGAACTGGCATAATCTTACAAAAAACGTAAAAAAACATTCATTATATCTGTTCAGAATAAATCATTGCCAGACCTCATACTTTGTGAAAGTTTGCTATAAAACTATTAGATTAACTTAGATGACGCATACTTTCCAATATTCTGAAATTTAAGGAGAAATATTCATTTTCAATAATAATGTTTTGTAATATATAATCTAAGCTTTTGTATGGGAAATGCTGTGTCATGTCAAAAACAGTGCGTGAAAAAACATACTATTCAAGCATTTTGCATGGAGAAAAATACAGCAATGCTTAGTATGAGAATTAAATTAAGTTTTAACATAATAAAATGATCTCCCGTTATGATAAAATCACTGTGTATCATGTAATCCATTTGCCCGAAATTTGATAACAATAGTAACACGATTCGACGCCATTTTGAAAACATTTTAGAGATGTCTGGAACTTATAGTGGTGTTCCAAGTGCAAAAAAAAAACGTTGTAAAATTATAACTACAAAGCGATTAAAATCCTTATAAGCTTTTTTTATAACGCTTTAGGTTTATTCTTCTTCTTCAATAGCTTATTTTAAAATTGATCGATTTCGCTAATATTAATTAAGAATTGATCTTCCAGCTCTAGCCAACGGGAGACACCAAGAGTTGTCATGAAGATGAGTGGATCCAAGGGTTGTGTGTGGTCATGTTTGGTATCATATGAAAGGGCGTTAAAAAATAAATTCAGATATTAAATCACATTTTGTCCAGATCTAGCTAACGTGAGACACCGAGAGATGTCATGATGAGGGGATCCCAGGGTCGTGTGTGTGGTCATGTTCGGTATCATATGGAAGGGCGTCAAAAAAGCAATTCAGACCTCTACACATTAAAATGTATCACATAATTTTTTTTTTTTTTTTTGGACGGTTTCACACAGATTTAGGCGTAGCAAGGCACGTTGGGTCAGCTAGTAATTAATATATTGTACTAGCCGGGTTGCCCGTTGCCTCATCCAAATTTCAAGTTCTCTAGGATTAACCGTTTGCCGGATTAGCCGTTGATGAACGAGTATGTCAGTCTGTCAGTCAGGCACTCTCGTATATCATTTTGTAATATATGTATGTATATAGATTTGATTCTCGGAAATTATATTTATGTAAAAACTTGTATTTATTTTGCTTGCATGTACTTACAAATGTTTTATTGACAACAATAAAAGATTTTACGTCCTTCCACGAATAAACGAAGTAGTTTTACAATTCTTTATTCTATTTATTTTCAATGACGTAGAGCTATTGTGATTTATTTTATTAATTTGATATTACCTATGTACAATGTTATATAACTTATGTAATTAATAATGCATGTCACTTACGTATTTATTCAAAACATACAATACACATTACACACATTGTCCCGGGAGATTTTAATTACAAAATTAATCGGAAAGTTTATGTTTTATATACACTTCTTATCAAAAATTCAATACAGTGGCAGATCCAGGATTCAATTTTTTTTGGGGCTCGGGCAAAAAGTCATCACTTAAGCCAACCAAAGCCGACTCGTAGGCTTCGGAACATCTATCCTGCTTCTTTCTTAAGGGAGTTCACATAAAGCTACATTATGTGAATTTTGTGGATACCTCTCCTAACATAATTTAGGTATATCTCCAACGTTATGATAGTGTTAAATAATACCTTTCACATTCATATCTTAATATTTTTTAATATCACACACTCGTACCAGTACACAAATTAATACTCGTAGATGATTTTACTTTCGATAACTTTCCCACTTCTGTAGGTAGGTTCCTATCTCTATGATTGATTTTGTTTAGGTATACATTGATAATTTTACGTGAGTACCTAATTGTATTTGTTGATTTTCCAGAAAAACGGGTCCTCGAGAGCTTCGTTGTACCCCAGACTGGAGCGAGGCGGCAGTGGCTGGGGATCATTTGTGGTCTCCAACTTCTGTCTCTGGAGACTGCTGTTATGTCGGAGACCAGGACTGTACCGTAAGTACCTAAAGAATATTTACTAAATAATACCTAAATATTCGTAAAGTAGTATGTATACTACTCTGTACAAAGTTTATACAAAATTCTGCATCGGTCCGTAATATCATACTGTGTGAAGACTATGGGAAGCTACCTTACCTACCGAAATAATTGTACTCTGGGCAGATGTTGTAAGTGGGGTTAACTGGAAGAAATCGCAGTTCTGCGATAAGTTCGCCCTAGTGAATAACGATTTATGATCTGTACTATGTCCATTTTTTATATTTATATGAATTTGTTGTTCACTTGAAGTTTAAATAAATAAATTAAAATAATTTAAATTACAATCTGACTAATTCATGATATATGGTATGATAAAAATCAAGAATATTTTATACAACTGGAAGCGGTTATAACTGAGAGAATTATAACACGCAGAAAACATTTTATTTTATATTCTTATCATATTTAGGTTCAGTTTTACATTTTGGATGACAGAACTTTTGCATATTTAAAGGCTTGTCACCAAGAATGACGTCACAGTCATTTCCCACGGCATTAAGGTTCAAAATCGCGTGAACAATCGCCTAATAAAATGGTAAAAAAGCGTTTTTTCCATTTTTTGGGGTTAATTTTGTGTCTATCAAAAAACTTTTACGGTTATTCCCTAGATTTGAATGCATATTATCAGTACAAAGAAATAATTTACTCCGCCACTTTCGGGAAACGAGTTTCCGTCTTTCGGAAAAAAGATCAGAGGTGTTTTTAAATATATATTTTTTTGAGAAATCTATACAAGATATAAAAAATCTTTTACGGCTATTCCCTAGATAAATGTTCAATGCATCTACCTTATTTTGTGCCAAAGCACATTTAGTAACGGTTGTCGAGATATAAGGTCTCCCGTTTTTAGAAATTTTTGAAATGTCAGTATGCATACTAAATGGATGAATTTGCAATTTCTCGTATTACAATACTTGTAATTGTTTGTACTTTTAAATAATAAATTGTATTTACAGTACATATATGTATACAAAAAATAAAATTTACATAAAACGTCATTGCATTAATTTTGGTGTTTTTTTAACACATCGACTGGCGCAAAGGCATTTTTAAATAATAAAGAATAAATAAATTTTATACAATTTTTCGTACACGCTCTCCGATTCCTTTTATGTACTAAAATCTCAAATATTTCAAATAATAATATTGTAAAAGGTTGTTGTGAAATCTCGTTTTATAGAAAACTGTTATTTTAAAGTTTTGCTTTGATATAGAAACACAAAAAGGATACTTGTTCAACTAAAACAACTACATATTTGCATATCAGTTGGGGTAATGGGAATATTATTACAATGATATGTATGTAGTAAAGTAAAGATTCATGAAACAAAGAACTTTTCCCAGGTGCGCAGTCTTGTTACTATCGTTATAACTCTAATAATATAACGTAGACTAAGAACAATATGAAAATATTCCTTACATCTGGGTTCCCAACCTTTTTGTACTCTAGAGCACGTTCTAAAATATCGGTAGGGTGGCGTGCACCACATATATGTTTGTTGATTAAAAAATCGACAAACTACTTCCTTAACTTCTCATTTTCCACATAATTGTTTTTTTCGTTACCAATCGGAGCGCGCCAGCCCTAGAAGGTCGCATTTTTTAATATAACATTGCACAACAACATACCAAAAAACGTATTTAATAAACCTAGGCACTCAAAAAAATTTAAACTCTTAACAAATAAATAAAAATAATTCACATTTTTAATTAATATTTATGAAAAAAATCTGTCTATGACGAATAGTGATAGGCACATACGAATCGTTCCGCGGGTGCCATGGTGCCCGCGGGCACGGGGTTGGGAACCTTGCCTTACATTGTACCTACAAGTAACATGAACTCTCCAGGTAGGTACCTAGACTTACATATCCTACGCAAAATATGCAAGAATGTAAGACGGAAGCTTCAGTTTTACTATAATAATATCTACAAGACGGTATGGAGGTAGCTTGTCTGTAATATTGCCGACGGATGTACAATACTCGCACACCTACACCGCTCTTTAAAGTATTTGGAACCGTTTAATGTTCATCTTTTTCTTCTTCTTCCTCAGCCTTCCTCCCTCCACTGCTGGACGTAGGCCTCTTCCATTTCCTTCCACTCATCTCTGTTTCTCCCCCTCCGCATCCAGGTTCTTCCGGCTTGTTGGACGCTTCTCCTTTTGTTTCATCATAATAAAAAAATCTCACATATGTTTTAGAGTTAAAGCAGTGTATAGAATTCTGCCTCGGTCCACAATATTACGGCCAGTGGGTAGTCATCTTTAGGCAACACACATTCATTTTATTATTAACGTCGTATAAAATGTACTTCGTATATAGGGGTTAGCTGGCAGAGATTGCAACACTGCGATAAGCTCGCCCAGGCCCGGACTGGCCATAGTGCAGTTCCCGAAGGGTCGGTCGGGGCAGAGGGCCGATGGGCCGGTCTAAAAGACCGTCTACCAAACAACGCCGACTGATTACATCGCGGAAAAAAATATGCAAAAGAAACTGATTTGTACCGCCATCTAGAAAATGTTCTGCACAATTGGGGACATTGTACCAACTAAGGGGACTGGTCCCCATGTTTCATGTCCCTGTCTTCTTACGTTTTATGATAAAATTTCGACTGCGGCGCCAGTCTTTTGTCATGTTGTAACCCAGACATACACGTATATCCTATATGCATTAGTACTGAAATCAACCAAGTTCATCAATTCACAAATTTTTGGAAAAATTGGCTTGTGGCGCTATTTGCTAATTTCTTGGAAAGTAGGGGGCCGACGTCTCTAAAAATGCCCAGTTCGGGCCAGTGAACAAATGTTGTGATTTATATTTGTTTGTTAACATATCTGTGTAGTCTGTTAAATACAGATTTGGATTTTAAAAGTGTGGCAACACTGCCCGTGGTGTTCCTCCTCACATGCTAAACAGGTGGATTTAGGAATCAACGAAACTGGACGTATATCTAAGGTTGCTTTTTTTAAATACTTTTTAATTTATAAATAAAAAAGATCTAGGCTTGTATGCACAAACCCAAATACTTTCCTAAACACCTTGCACTAGGCTAAAAGCCTGTATCGTAAAGTGTGAAATACATCGCCAGCGGCGGGGTTCGAACCTGGCACCTCCCGCTTGAGAGACTGCCGCCTCAACCAACTACGCCAACCATGTACGCTTTATGCTTACAGCCTACTCGAGTAAGCGAGATATATCCAGTCATAGGCATTGCTCCTCCCAATATTACGAGAAAGGTTGCTGCGGACTTGGAAAGGCAAAAACAGGAGACAGATCCGATATATCCTCTAATTAGACACAAACCTTCGGCAGCAAGACTATTATGAAAAGTTTCCTAAAACGACTTCTCCCCTAAATTTTGCGGCTGTTTTGAAATTCCATTGTGGCAATTTCATCGGTTGAAATTACGAGGGAAGATCAATAAATACCCGTTTTTGAAGAAATGTGGCTGTCCTGAGGGAAAATGATATTACCATCGTGTGGCACCATTCTTCAGACGACATCATACTAAATTTCGGGCCGTTTCGTGCATTGATTATTATTTGGCAGCCAGTTTAATGACCCCTGTTGAGTGTTTCTCGAAAAAAAGGACAAAATCGATCCGAATTTGGCTCTTCATTTTTGGATGGAAAAACACGCGATGAAATAAAAGTGAAGTTTGATGCTGTCTATGGAGACCCTTCACCATCTATAGTAAACATAAAATTTTGATTCGACGAATTTAAACGGGTCGTGCAACTGTTTTAATGAGGAGCGGCCAGGTCACTTGGCAGAAGGAGTTACCGAAGAAATCTTTAAAAAAGTCCACGAGATAATTCTTGCTGATCGCCGAATTAAAATGTGTGAAGTAGCTGAGGCCATAGGCGTGCCGTACGAAACAGCAATTAATATTTTTCAGAACAAGTTAAGTGTGCAAAAGGTGTCGGCCCGATGGCTGCCGCGATTGCTCTCTTTTAACGACAAGCGGATACAGGTGTCAAAGTCCAAGCAGTTTCTGGACCATTTTAAGCAAGATTCGAAGGAGTTCTTACGTCAGGCGTCACCGTTCATGAAATTTGGTTACATTATTATATGCCAGAGACTAAGAAATGGGCAAAAAGTGTATTTTTCCGGGTGAATCTCCTTCAAAGGAGGAAAAGACGGCCGGAAAGGCCATATTCACGATTTTTGAGGATTCGAAGGGAATAATCATCACGTTCTTTTTGCAGAAAGGAAGAACGATCATGAAACATTACTACAGTGAATTATCAGACTGATTCGATGAGAAATTGAAGGAAATATGAGGGAGATATGGCCCCAGTTGGCTAGGAAAAAGGTGTTGTATCACTAAGATAACGTACCAGCACATTCCTTCGGGGCTGTCGCGGCCAAATTGCATGAAATCCGCCGAGACTTGCTGCCGCACTAATCATACTCTTCTGGCATGGCTTCCTGCGAATAATTTTTTGGTCCCCCGTATGAAAACATGGCTCAGAAGGTAAAAATCAGCTCGAAGAATGAGGTTACCCCCGAGAAAAGGGCGTATTTTAAGGAGTTTGGAAAATCGTATTTTCGGAGGGGTTAAAAGGGGGGCAGAGGGGTCCAGATAAGTGTATCGACCTAAAAAAAGATGATGATGAAAAATAGAAAAAAAAAATTGGAAAAAAGTTGCATCTTCATACCTAACACGGGTATTTATTGATCGGCCCTAGTTATGTTCCTATGTTTTGATGCGTTAACTAACAACATTACAAATTATTTCTAACCTAACTAAGTGATTTCTGTACAAAAAGTCACAAGATAGTTTCTAATATAAGATAACTTTCACCTAACATTAGTCGTGTCAAGCTTCTGTTGCATTGCAAGAACCCGAGAGATCTTTAAGGGCTTGGCACCAAGAATGGCGTCACAGTCTTTTCCCACGGCGTTGCGGTTCAAAATCGCGTGACAATCGCGTGATAAAACGGTAAAAATAGCGTTTTTTCCATTTTTTGGGGTTAGTTTTGCGTCTATCAAAAAACTTTTACGGTTATTCCGTAGATTTTAATGCATATTATCTGTACAATTTACTCCGCGACTTTCGGGAAACGAGTTTCCGTCTTTCGGAAAAAAGATCAGAGGTGTTCATATTTTTTTTTTTTGAGAAATGTATAGAAGATATAAAAAATCTTTTACGGTTATTCCCTAGATAAATGTTCAATGCATATTCCCTATTTTGTTCCAATGCATATTTAGTAACGGTTGTCGAGATATAAGGTCTCCCGTTTTTAGAAATTTTTGAAATGTCGGTATGCACACTCTTAAGTCCCTGGACAGTCAAACATTTTATAGTAAAACGGTATGTTTTACGAGATCTAACTTATGTATGTATGTAGTAAAATATGCATGAGAACCTTTGACCGACCGGCGAATAATGTGTACCGACACGGTTATATTATTACAATTAGTCCGAGAGTAACTACTAGTCTTACGAAAAAATTGTCTTTATATTTTTTGTAGAGAATTTAGCAAGAATTATTTTTGTCATTGACTGCTTTCTCCTATCTCTTACCATATTCCTATAAAATGCGAAAAACCGCGAAGAGGGACCTTTTCGGGGGGGGCAGGGGGGGGTTGCGGCAGGATTTTGATAGGCAACCCTAGTGCGATGTAATACCCTATTGGTAAGCTATCGTTTATACCACATTTCAATAAAAAAACAGATACGTCATAAATTAAGCAGCGGGCTCTTGGACTAAATGTTATTATATGTACTTGTAGAACACAGCAGTCATGTTATTTGATAAAATATTAGAAATTTGCAGTTTGAGACAAAGTAAATTATTCAACTCTTCAAGTTTGTAATAATATTTTTATATCTACGAGTATGTACCTACAACGAAAGTTATATTGGGTAGTACATTTTACACTATTTACACTATTTACACATAAATCCAGCTTTTCAAAAGTAACGCCTCATGTCTTCATGCGAGTATATTTTTTTTATATTTTTTGAGGTGGTCGGTAACCTGGTTGGTAACGCGCTCGACTGTTAATCCGGTGGGCGCGTGTTCAATTCCCGACTTGCTCCACTTCACAACTTAAGCTTTTCTGCTTTCTGTGAAGTGTACAAAGATGTATTTGGGCTTATTTCGAAAAACCCAGATTCATTAAACAAAAATTACTTGTGAACGAAAGAGAATTCCCGATTTATTGAAATTCAATGATTCGATATTGAGCAAAACACATTTGCTCAATATTTTTCCTACTTTATATCCTACTCTTTGTTCCTGGTATGCACTCAAAGGCGATTTAATGGTGGATTTGCTTTTTCCCCCTCAATTTTTCAATATATACGAGTATACAGTGCTGGAACAATGAACTTTGGCCTGGAAACAAGGCAGTAATAGTGACGTAGGTGATATTTTCAATAGGTAATGGTAGATAGGTTGGAGGTTTTACATAATCGTATTAGTATGAAATGGTGCCTTCACTCATCCATGGCTGTATCTATTGAAAAAATATTGCCTTTGAACCGAAATATTCCATTTAATTCTCCATCGCACGTGCTCTGTGGACTATTTGCATTTTATGTAGATGCAGTGGCGAAGAGTGGATTTCTGCAGAAGGGAAGTCGGGGCTAACATTTGTTATGAAAAAACATTTGTAATTTCTTGTCACTTTTATTACTACGGACATTATTTAATGCTTAATAGAATGATGGGGTGAACTGAAATTTTCATTCTAAATGGTAGACCCCACCAGTACCTAAATACGGATTAAATAATTACAATCGTTTCATATTTTAATCATTTAATAATCAAAGTCTTTTAGATTTTAATTATTTAATCCGTATTTAGGTACTGATGGGGTCTACCCTTTAGAGTGACTAATGATAAAAATAAACTTGCAAACAGCTTCTCTACGTGCAAATACTCGTATAGATGATTGGCTTTGTTTAGCTTATGAGTAATGTTGGTACATGTTACTCCAAGCAGATTACTGCTGATATTAGCAAAACTTTTTCAAATGCGATAGTAAGTTTTTATTTTAATTTTTCTAAGCGCATTTCAATTTATTACTTGACATGATTCGTTCATGACATTCTCGACCTAACACTCTTATCAATATTCCTTTCTATTCTTTACTCTATACTCTATAGTCTATATCGATATCAGTGGCGTATATAGGTGTTCATTTCGGGGGAGGGGGTATAGTATTTGACTTTGGGGAGGGGGGGGAATGAAAACTAAACTTATTTATTTATTTATTTATTTATTGAGACACTCACAGAGGATTGACAGATATACATAAATTAAAAACATCAAACACATATTTTCGGTCAACCCCCCAATTACGAGCGTCCACAGCATGCTCGTAGATATATTATATTACGAGACAACAGTTTAACTTATCAAAATTACGAATAACAAAACTGAGCAAAAGGTATAATAAGCGATCAGACATAAACTAGACAAATAGGTATGTATTGTATGTGCAGCCAAATAATTGTTAATCATAACCTGACGATATCAAAATACAAACACAATAACAACAGTAATTAATAATATCAAAATCTAATCTACGAGTATAGGCTATTACATCTGAATAATAACGCCGTAGGCAAAATTTTCCGTGAAGGTGAGCGAAAAAGGTTGTGTTTAGGTGTTAAAATTGTGAAGTAAAGGTTATATTGTAGTTGTGGTGTACAAAAACTAAAAAAAGAAAGAATGGCGCCTCAGGCAAATATTTTTGAAAAATTGAGCGAAGTGTAAACCTGGATGTCTTTCTAAATGTTTTAAAATAACGTTTTTTATATAATTATTGTTTTACATACGCCACCGGTAGATATAGAGATACGAATGATTGAGAGTTTACTGAAGTGTATAAAGAAGTTAGTTTTGTGTAATTTATAATTGGCAATGTTTAATAAATCTGTAGATTACTTATAGACAGTGGATGTTACATGTTTTGAAGGCGTTATATTATAAAAGGGTAATATTTTGTCCGTCTCGATTTGATGTAACTCAGGACGAACACCCAAAAGTTATGCAGCTGGTCATTCGTATCCCAGGAGCAATTACCAAGCAATGACAGAAGGGCGCAGTTCTAGACAAAGCAGAAGATCTCATAATGTAAACTTCATTCCACTGACCAGTGATCAACTTACTTGAAAATCCCTCAACTATACGTCAATGCTGTAGTTTTGTATATTGATCCTAAATACACACAGGTATCTATGTATATACTATAATCTTTTGACCTTACATTTCAGTAGTGACCAAACAAAATAAGTATTTGCCGGGAAATTGCAACAGGTGTTTCCTTCCGAGATGGCATTTTTGTAATTCCTCCGGAACAAAAAATACGATTTAATATAACTATACTAGTGGGCAGTGGCGTATATAGGGGGGGAGCCGAGGGGGCCCGGGCCCCCCCCGAAATGTTGGACAATTCTTTAAAAAACGTTAATTTAAAACATGAAAGTTACTCAAGTTTACATTATTCAAAAAAAATTCGCCTGCGGTGCTATTTTTCTTTGTATTTTCTGCACACAATATTAATACCAACCTAAAACACGACCCTTTTCACTTACATTCACGAAAAAAATTTGCCTGCGGCGCTATTATTATTATACTGTATGTCTATCTTCAAATTTTTGTGGCCTCCACCCCCCCTAAAGTCAAATATTAGATCGGGCCCCCCCCGAAATGAAATCCTATATACGCCAATGCTAGTGGGTACCTACCAGTAGCGAAGGGTGGATTTCTGCAGAAGGGAAGCCGGGGCTAACATTTCTTGTTGGATTACGTCAACTGGGACACTGTTATACCAATCATTTTATAAAATGTAACTCTATGGGAATCGTGTTCTTAGGTAACTTCGGGTCTGGTACCTAACCGTGAAAATTCACGGACGCTTGGTTAAATATGTTTTTGTGTAACTACTATTACTACTCCAACCTTTAAAGTTCCTCGAGTAAACACAGGAAAATCACAAGGCTCCGTCTTTTCCCGGTCTCTCCAATATCGTCATGAAAGACTTAGAATCAGATTCATATTGTCGACTTTTTTAGTTGGTACCCACCCCTGAAAGCCACAAAACTCCTCTTACATGTCTACGTACATACATATGTACTTTACACACATATGGAAAGTGAGTACTTTAAAGAGTTCGATTTGCAATCTTTACGTGTATATGTACGTACCATATAGTATGTATTATTTCCCCGAACGAAATATTTCAAAACTATTTTCATTCATTATTTCATTAGTAGGTACAATCCGAAATTTCAAACATGCAACACAAAAGATGAGACTTCGATTATAAGCCCTTGTGTGGTATGTTTCATGTTAATTATATTATTCGGTTTGCTTTTGAATTATTCATTGAATAAACTTACGTAGCGTTACAACGCAACGCACTCGTAATCACGCAAGATGTCACAAAGTACTCGTAATTTATATTCAGGAGTTGCTATTGTTTCATTACCAAAATATCAAAGTTGAGAGAATCACCTGTAAGTTGGAAACATTCACTATTGTTTAATTAGTATAAATATATAGTACCCAATACACAATACACATTACACAATGATCCTACATCTGTAGGTAGTCCAGGCGCGAAGCTGCCTAAGAACACGATTTACCTTTTGGATAAAATGATAGTGTCTAATCTTATCTAATCTGATCCGTTATCCCAATTTGACGTAATTTTAAGGTGGTCGGTAGCCTGATTGGTAACGCGCTTGACTGTTAATCCAGTGGGCGCGGATTCAATCCCCGACCTACTCCACTCCACAACACAAGCTTTTAAGCTTTCTGTGAAGTGTGCGAAGATGTATTTGGGTTTATTTCGATAAACCCAGATTCATTTATTAAAAAAAAATGTTTGCCCCGGCTTTCCTTCTGCAAAAATCCACTCTTCGCCACTAGTAGCTACCCACTCTCTTATTTTATAGGAACATGGTCGTAGGCGGAGGGGGGGAGGGGTTGGGGTTTTAAGCCCCGCCTGAAATTCCTCAGCCAACCTACCGTTTCATACACGGGAGAAATGAATCACATTATTACCATACCATGTCATGAATTTTCTAAAAATATTTTTTTATTTGTGAACATCCATTAAATCACAGTGCCTGCCGCGCTAATTTGATTATAATGCCTATATTGTTCACGAAAAATAAACTGAACTTTTGAACGATTCTTTTTATCTACCTTTTTATGTTTTTTCACAAAATTTTGCTTGCGGCGCTAGTCCTCAACAGTTTTAGTTTTTGTAATTTGGCTCTGTATAGATATCCCTATCAGAGTAAAGAGCCCAGGGCCCCTAGTAGGTTAAAGACCACCCTGATTGTGTACCTTTAAAACATATTTTTAAAGTATTGTAAGGTCGGTTCATACGTAATACCTAATAATACTCTAGCTAATGAGTTTATGTTGCTAATATTTTTTCCTTTCTTTTCATGTACTTATATCTGCCTCGTTCTTTTTACAATGAGACTACACAGGTTAAGAACAACGTGCGGACTGCGGAGAAGTGCTAAGTATTGTACAAAACAGATTTAAGTGACAAGTGAATTGGTGAAACACACTACTGCTGGATTTCACTAACTTCTTAGGTGAGGAGGTAGGAGCCACTTATCGTTATTTTTCATACAAAATTTGTGCCAAATGGCTCCTCTCTCCGCTATTTCTAAATCTATAAATAAAAGTTTGTGAAATCCAGCACCTAATATTTATTATATTTTATACTTGACAATCTCTGTGAAATACAACACCAGTTAAGTATTGTCAGTCTAATGTGGCTACCACACGCTCGCCTACGCTCGTGTAAATGAGTAAAAAGACGTGCGGACGGGGTGATTGCCTTGGATTGTATACGTAATCGACGGTTAACGTCTTTTCACTCATTCACACAAAAAACGTCGAGGGTCGGGGAGCATGTGGATGAAGCATAATGGTTTACCTCGATATTACATTTTTTATACGTTTGATCTTCTTTCTCAAATCTAAAGCCTCATAGAAATATCTCTATAAAAATTAGTTAGTTTGTTATTATTATTCACAGCCTTTGTTTTTGGTGTATGCTGCGGGCGCCCTTAACTGGAGAGTCGATTTTAAATAAAATATATAAATAAAATCTTTATTGAAATATTTTCAAATGGCGGGTTTTGTGCCGTAGGCAATGTCTGCCAATACATAAATTCATAAAAAGTCACGCCACACCTGTAAGGTTTCTCGGCGATTGCTCACATAATAACATGAGATTTTTTTCTTTTTTGTTTGATAATAATTAATGTTTTGTTGATGTCTCTGTGGGTGTCACACATAAAATAAAATAAAACTGTTATCACTACGCATGCATATTTTTCCATATTACAAATTAAACACGATTAACAATATATAGTTTTTACTATTCGGATGTCTTCTTCTCCTTCAGCTCTCTTCCACTGCTTTCCATTCCCCCCTTTGCATTTAGGTTTTTCCAGCTTTTTGTATCACGACGTTAGACCACCTCTGGGAGGTCTTCCGACGTTCGATTGCCTTAGCATCAACTAAATGTAACTACATAATTCCAAGATTCATACATTTAAAAAAGACAGTCCCCCGTTTTCACCAACTTTTACCTAAGAAGGAGACCCCTAAGAAACTTCCATACAAAAACAGAGATAATATTCTATTTTTTGACACGCAGGCCTACCAACCACACCCTAATTCCATACAAAATGCAACACGCAACTCACCTAGCCTGGGCAGAGATATTTGGGCACCTAGCGTAGGTGATTTTTGTATGGAATATGTTGCATTTTGTATGGAATTAGGGTGTGGTTGGTAGGCCTGCGTGTCAAAAATAGAATATTATCTCTGTTTTTGTATGAAAATTTCTTAGGGGTCTCCTTCTTAGGTAAAAGTTGGTGAAAACGGGGGAGTTTGTATTTGAATTTATTTTCTATCATGAACTTTTTCAATGAAAATTCACGAGTTTGAAAATAAGAGATACCTACCAAGCAACAGAATGGTTAGGATTGTGGTGGACAGTGTTAAATTTACATAGATGTCTCTGGCAGAACGGGTAGAACGACTTTTTGTCTATGGCCACGTTCTGTCCGAAGCCTGCGATAGTAGAGTTCAAGCTTACATCCTCGAATTCCATCACCGCCATGAGTGGTGACGTCACCTTGTATCGGTGACAAACACCTTGTCTCGGTGACAAACACTTGAACTACGGAATATTTTTTCCCATACAATTTTGATGGTGTAATCATCGTCAAATGTCAGTTGGGCCCGGCCTCCATGAACAATATGGCGACGGCCTCGTTCTGTCAGAGAGATGTCATTCGTGTTGGCAACACTCTTCCCGTTTGCGTGCCATATTGCGTGAAGATTATTGTGTTTAAGTCGAGTTTTTACATACAATAAAATACCGAGTTTTGCCAATAGTCCAAGAGCCCGCTGCTTAATTTATGACGTATCTGTTTTTTGTTCGAAATGTGGTATAAACGATAGCTTACCAATAGGGTATTACATCGCACTAGGGTGGCCTATCAAAATCTTGCCGCAACCCCCCCTGCCCCCCCCCCGAGAAGGTCCCTCTTCGCGCTTTTTCGCATTTTATAGGAATATGGTAAGAGATAGGAGAAAGTAGTCAATGACAAAAATAATCCTTGCTAAATTCTCTACAAAAAATGTTAAGTCAATTTTTTCGTAGAACTAGCAGTTTACCCGCAATGGCCGGTCCAAAACCGAAATTCATTTGAAATACTAAAAAAATGTATTTAAACTAAATTGGTTGAAAATTGATAAGAGCTACAGGAAAATAGTCAGAGAACGAATTAATAACCATAGTCTTAGCTACAAAACGAGCTATAACTTATGTTCATAAATATAATAATTTCGGAGTTATTATAATAAAACTCAGTGTCGAAAATTCTTAAAATTTAGTTTTTCATAAAATAACCAGAGATATAGTGCCGCAGGCCAATTTTTTTCCCATAAAATGTTAGTAATAATGGGTGGAAGAATGTAAAAGAAAAAAAATCAAACTTTTTTTTTTATTTTTTCAAAAAATATCCTGTTTTTTGACCGGCGTAAACTACTAGTCCTATGAAAAAAGTGACTTTACGTTTTTTGTAGAGAATTTAGCAAGGATTATTTTTGTCATTGACTACTTTCTCCTATCTCTTACCATATTCCTATAAAATGTGAAAAACCGCGAAGAGGGACCTTTTCGGGGGGGGGGGCAGGGGGGGTTGCGGCAAGATTTTGATAAGCTATTGGTAAGCTATCGTTTATACCACATTTCGATCAAAAAACAGATACGTCATAAATTAAGCAGCGGGCTCTCGGACTACAAGTACGTTCTGTCTTATTATTTCACAATCCAACTATATCAGGTTAATCATTGAACAGACAGAATTTGATTAAGTAAGTTAACTTAGGTACTTAAATGGTTTCTAAGTAGGCAATACTCAAAAGTAAGGGTTTCCCTTCTTGTGAAAAGTATACGTAATTTTATGTAGGTACATGAAAATCCGAGAAAGACTTTGAAAAAGAGAATACGTTAACTTTTTTCCATGATTTAATAAACTGATTTATCAACTTGGTTGTGCGGTTTTCTCTATACAGGGTGTTTGATAGATGGATACAGATATCTTCAGGAGTGATAGTAGAGGTCATTTAGCATCTTTTGAGCCAAACTTAGCTTAGTCAAAAGTCGCACGGTTCTCGAGATATTCGACATTTTCACTTTTTTTCGAAATACCCCGAATTACTCAAGTTTTAGCCCGATAGCATCGTAAGTAAAGGTACCTACTTAGTTCTATCGTTCTTTTTTGTTACCTGAATATGTGTTTAGTCTATTTAAATCATAAGTTTCAATCTTAAAAACAATCATGTTAAAAAATATCGGATTAAAGTTTCGAGAAAGAAATATTTAAAAATCGAGTTAAGACTTAGGAGAGGATTTTAGATAAGAAAAAAAATGTTCAAACATTCAGAAATCTGGAAAAAACTTCTCTGGTTTATGCTTTTTCAAATGATATACAAAACAT
Organism: Ceraclea dissimilis; assembly: GCA_963576895.1. Classification (NCBI taxonomy): domain Eukaryota; kingdom Metazoa; phylum Arthropoda; class Insecta; order Trichoptera; family Leptoceridae; genus Ceraclea; species Ceraclea dissimilis. Next base: position 8,728,480 of record OY756360.1, read on the forward strand.
TATAAAAAACATTACTTTCATAAATCTATGAAACAATAACTTAAATAGATCACCTCTAATTTAAGCAAATTTCCATACAAATTTACTATAGGTACAGTTGCATAGTGAAAAACACATTTCCTTTCAATTTACTGTTTCCGAATTTGTATGGAAATTTGCTTAAATTAGAGGTGATCTATTTAAGTTTTTGTATCATAGATTTACGAAACTAATGTTTTTTATAATGTTTTGTATATCATTTGAAAGAGCATAAACCAGAGAAGTTTTTTTCCAGATTTCTGAATCTTTGAACATTTTTTTTCTTATCTAAAATTCTCTCCAAAGTCGTAACTCGTTTTTGTAATATCTCTTTCTCGAAACTTTAATCCGATATTTTTTTAACATGATTGTTTTTAAGATTGAAACTTATGATTTAAATAGACTAAACACATATTCAGGTAACAAAAAAAAATAATAGAACTAAGTAGGTACCTTTACTTACGATGCTATCGGGCTAAAACTTGAGTAATTCGGGGTATTTCGAAAAAAAGTTAAAATCTCGAATATCTCGAGAACCGTGCGACTTTTGACTAAGCTAAGTTTGGCTCAAAAGATGCTTAATGACCTCTTCTATCACTCCTGAAGATATCTGTATCCATCTATCAAACACCCTGTATATTCTCAGCCCTTCTCGGACATTATAATATTGAATAATGTATATGTGTACATAATATAATGGTAATGGGTATTACCATTATATTATGTACACATATACATAGATTTTATTTATTTATTTATTCACGGCGCAAGCCTTTAACATGAATTATAATAACAACAAGTACAATATAAGCAACAACAAAAACAAGTAAGTTAAGGTACATCTGAAACATTGACAAAAAATATAAAATATGAGATCAAAAGTACATGAGAAATGGTTTGTAAAGACTAATTTTCAGGTACAGACAGCCGACAATAATCACTATTAATATTTACAGTATATAGATATATGTTTCACGATTTTGACTTCAACAATGATTTATATGTATTTAGATGAAGATTAAAATATATTATCTATCTATTATTTCACACAATATGTGATGACTGTAGCTCGGCTTTGTTTAGGGCCTGAATTTCAACCATTGGACCAAATAATACATTTAGGTATAATCAGTGGCTACCTTTATCTACGAGTACCTTTTCATTTCGAAGGAGGGCGATCCAGACCTATTAAAAAAGTAGATACTATAATATTAGCGCCGCAGTCAAAATTTTTCGTGAAGGTGAGTGAAAAAGACGTGTATTAGAAAATTAATATTATAATTATCGTATAAATACAAAAAAAAATAGCGCCGCAGGCAATTTTTTTTTATGAAAAACGGGTGAAGTGATGTTATCTGTATTAGGGTGGTGAATAACTTCATTATTTTATGCAGAGTTTATATAAATACTTTGAAATAACGTTTTGTACATAATTATTTTATATTTCGGGGGGAGGGGCAGGGGGCATCCCCCCCTTGAATACACCCTTGGGTATAATGATGATATTAATATATCTATTTGGTAGGTAGGCTTTATGTTTCAAATACTATTTGAAAATTTGAGACTGTGATAAGTAATCAAAGAAATTCTTTTGGCAATCAAACGAATTTATGTTACGAGAATTCCTTTTAATCTCTTAGTGTTCGCGGTATGCAAATTCGAGCAAAAATCATAACGTGGAACTTGGTTGAAGTGGGTGGAATTGGAATATTTCTCCACACCTCAATCAGCATCAGCAGCGGGTTCACGAGTAATGAGTATGTATATTTAATGAAGCAGGTTTCTGTTCGCTTATTATAACTAGGGCTGCCACCTCTCCGGGTTTGAGTGGTGTTTTCCGGGCTCCGGGCTAGGATCGTATATCTCCGGGTCAGACTGGGTGGTGAGCAGGGCCGGACTTGCTAAAAGGTTAAGTGGGGCGGGGACTATCGGCCACGTGTCAGTACTTTTTGGTTTTCAGGAATTTTTTTGTAGTGATAGGATATAGGTATCTTACATATAATAAAAATGGCTGTATGTATGTATGTTTGTTCCACCATAACTCTGGAACGCCTGGACAGATTTCGACCAAACTTGGTATACACATACCTTGCTATCTGGAAACGAATACTGTGTGGTAGAAACTTCTGGAAATCCAGAAGCTTCTGAGAAATTTTGCTGATGAGGGGATCCAAGGGTTGTATGGGGTCGTGTGTGGTATGGTATGAAAGGGCATTAGAAAAGAAATTCAGATCGCAAGTTATATTTTGTCCAGTTCAAGCCATCGGGAGACACCCAGTGATTGAGAGGATCCGGTCACCGCATACCACCGTGTTTGGAGTCTCATGAAAGATCTTCACGAGCAGAACAGAGATATTTTGTCAACTTTTGAATCGGGCAAGTGATAGTGGGAGGCTTTATCAGAACGAAGGAATCCAAGCGCTCAGAGAATTACGAAGAATCTTCTAGAACAGTGGTTCCCAAACTTTTAATTTCGCGTACCACACACGAAATTATAAATCAGTCGCGTACCACTGAACTGTAATCGTTAAAAATCCTTCAAAATGGTAAAGTAATAAAAACTGCAACAACTGTTTATGACAACATTATCATTTATTAATTATAGGAAAAAAATACAATATTCTTAGTGCGAAAAATGGTGCTGCTTGTTCAAGACAAGATTTATTTATTTTATTTATTTAAACTTAAAGTAAACAACAATCACACATATAAATATACAAAATGGACATAGTACAGATTATAAAACGTTGTTCACTAGGGCGAATTTATCGCAGAACTGCGATTTCTTCCAGTTAACCCCAATAGAGAATATCTGGCTCAGTTGTGTGTCCTATGGCCATGGCTGCTTGCGTACTACCTTAATAATTGTCGCGTACCACTGGTGGTACGCGTACCATAGTTTGGGAATCACTGTTCTAGAAGGCTGTGGAAACAAGGCCAACTTTGTAGAACCTTCTAGAAAATTGTAGAGATTAGTCGAACTTGTAGTCCTTTCTAGAAAGTTGTGAGAATGAATAGAATTCGGACCTTCTGGAAGATTGTGGAAATGAAACGAACTTTGTAGAGCCATCTGTAAATTTACGGAAATTTATCGAAAATTGTAGAACTTTCTGGAAATAAATGGAGCTTTCTAGAACCATCTGGAAATTTCCGGAAATTTATCGAACATTGTAGAACCTTCTAGAAATCCGTGGAAATTACTCGAACATTACGGAACCTTCTAGAAAGTTGTTACAATGAATAGAATTCGAACCTTCTGGAAAGTTGTAGAAATGAAATGAACTTTGTAGAACCATCTGGAAATTTCCGGAAATTTATCGAACATTTTAGAACTTTCTGGAAGGTAGTGGAAATGAAACGAGCTTTCTAGAACCATCCGGAAATTTATCGAACATTGTAGAACCTTCTAGAAACTTCTGAGAATGAATAGAATTCGAACCTTCTGGAAGGTGAAACGAACTTTTTCGGAACTTGAAGAAAGTTGTGGATTAATCGAACATTGCTGGATGTATGTGTGTGTCATACTGTCGATTCACTTCACAAATCAAATTTGCCGTTACGAAGTACGGGTAACTCAGCTAGTTATAGTATATAATTTGCTAAAAAAAAGGTCGTCAGTTTTAATGTCATCTCTTTTTTTTTAAACCAATTCTTCGTAGAATAGAATGCACTACAAAAAAAATTAATTGACGAGTGGTGGCGGCGAAAATGTCAATCTCCGGGCCTACCTTCTTCGAAAGGTGGCGGCCCTTATTACAACGTATTCCCTTCTTTGTGTGTACCTCGTGGAATCCTTTGATCCTAGTCATAGGATAGACATTCATTCGACGATGAAGAATCCACTTTTCATTTTCTCTTCTTTACATAATTAATTGTATTCAATGAGATTAGAGCCTAAGACGAGGGTATCACAAACAACATTTAAAATAACACTGTATACGCAAATCCTCATTTATTTCCCGTAGAGATTGGACTAGGTACCACACGTTTTTTCATCACATAAATATTCTAAAATTAGTATGAAAATCCATAATGTTTCATAAAAAAATAACCTGCGGGGCTAATAACAAATTCTTGCGTTACATTTATTTTTTACGTCTTCTTAAGTAGGTACGAGTACTTTCCATGAAAAATAAACTAGATATATATATGTCACGACCTTTTTTTGGTACATGCTATTGCTTATGTCTTCAAAAAAGTTCACCTGCGGCGCTACTTGCACGGTCGCTTGTTTCTCGCATTGGATCATTTGGATCATCTACCAAAGAAAGACACCAGGTTCATCACTTCACCCATTTTTCTCTAAAACATTTCGGCTGCGGCGCTACTTCTTGATAGGTATGTTTTTATACAAAATATTTATCAAAAAGTGTAGCGACCGAAAAAATAAACGCCTGCGGCGCTATTTCCGCATTTCTTATGCTGTATCGAATATATCAATTTATGCTTCTCCCCCCACTCCCTAGCTCAGAGGCTGGCGACGCTCATGCTAACTAACCAGTATAAATTTCCAGTTTTTTTTTCATGTGTTAGAAAATGGATATAGTAAAACACTGTTATATTAAAATTAAGAATGCATAACTGACTAAAGATGAATCGCTCCCGGCTAAATGATACCTCCTAATATTTCTCCCGCTGATATCCTCATCTCATTTGACATTTTGGTAACAAGATAACATTTTGGACAGACGTTGATGTTATAATTTTGTGTCAGAATTGTCTTAAAGATTTCCTTCCTCAGATAGCAATAATTTTATTTCCATGAACTATATAAGCTTTATTGACTTTGATATCTTATCAACTGCCGAAATTATTAGAAAATCTTTGGTATATTAAAAGCGTTTGCGTCATTTATTTGTTAAGTATACCATTCGACGATTCCCTTGTGAATACAGGAAGGCAGAAGGCTACGGTACAATACCTATTACTACTTTAGTGTAAGGCGATACTTTAGGTATCAGAAGGTTGAATAGTAAAATGCATGTTGTTGTGACCAAGGTTTATTCAGGATTGATTTATAAAATGATAACCAGATACAAATGTCTTAGGATCTAGTGTACCTAAATAGTTATACCTAGGTAGGGGGTGTTCATACTTCCTACACTACATAGGTGTGGGTATACGAAGTAAAGTACGCAAGTATATCATACCAGTATGCTGTGCAAAAAAATGTTAGCTTGAGTGTTTTCGAAATATTTTCAAAGCAGATGCGGATGCGGACATGATGCGGGGTGATTTATTCACATGTTATTATATTCACATTCCCTATACTACAGTCGATGAAGCAATATTGCCAACATTAAATCAGGTAGTCGCGAATTTTTGGTATGTTATGTAGGATAATGAGGTAGTTAAGAATCCAAATTTGCACAATTTTTCTCCCTCCGCCCCCTTCGCCACCTTGAAAAAACCTTAAAAAATCGCCAATTTTTATATATTATGCACTATAACTTACTAGTTATTTCGCGTTTTAGTTCAAAATGAGTTATTTTCTAATTTGTACATTATAAAATTTCCTACAACTTTTGTTTATAACATTTTGCTCTAAAGTAAATACCAACGGAGCTTTCAAGCTCCCAAAATTGGTCAAAATTCTATATTTTTTTCAATTTTGAGTTCATAGCCACTAAACATCACAATATTATGGCTTATTTTAGCCAGAAAATTTTATTATCATCCTATAGAGAATTTAATTTTCTACAAAACGCGTATAGCATTATCTATATTGTGCTTAAAACAACGACGAAGAGATAGATTTAGAAAAAAAAAAAAAGTGTTTTTTATGATTTCCTATACATTTTCTGATTACACATACCGTTCGAAAATGTATGAAGAAAAGTTGACTTAATTAAATATACGCTTAATTATATCGATTGTTCTTACAATTAATGACACATATTTTACCTTGTTGGAATCAGCAAATATTACAGAAAATTTTCTGATAATTATTATACAAAATATATAGTGAAATATTTAGATTAGAGATGTTCTAACAATTGAAATATTTTTTCTGATAAATATTTAATTCGCAAACAATCGTCATGATTCCTTCAAATAGAAAACCATGTCTTAAAATGTTTTAAATTGAGTACCTATATCCTTAAGGAACCCGCCTGATTAAAAATATAATTAAAATTGCTTTAGGTTTTTACTCAGTCGAAAGAAAATTAAAAGACAGTGCAATTCATCGACAATAATGAAATGGGCTTTTATAGCAACCTGTATCTCTTCCAGCATGCGACATAGGACACTCTGTGTATATTCCAATGATAGATATTTGAATGTATTTTAGTCTGATAATCACATGATTTCAATTTGGGTTTAGGCTGAATGATACACTGTGATAAACGAATTTCCTAAAATTTACTCAATTTTCTAGTTTTTGATACACAGAGAAAAAAACCTGAATATTTTTTATAATTTATTTTCTTCAGCAGAACTCAGTAAAGATGTGTATACTTAGTTTTAATACATTTTAAGAGAAAATGTTATATTGATTAGAAAAATTACAATGTTTACCAAAATAATATTTTTCTGGAAACTTTCGAAGACCTATAGCCAAAATATTTCACTATATTTTTGTATCTTATTTATCATAAAGACTTCCGTCATATCAGTTGATTCCAAAAAGGTAAAATATTCCTCATAAAACTTATCAATAATGGGCAAAATTAAACTAAAACGTAAAAAAGACAACTTTTTCCCATACATTTTCGAAAAGTATGTAAATTTCGAAAATGTATGGAAAATCATAAAAATGACTATTTCGTTTTAATTCTCAATCTGTCCCCACTCCGATATTTTGAGCATAATATAAACATTGATATACGCGTTTTGAAGTAAATTAAATACTCTATAAGATGTTATAAGAATTTTTGGGCTGAATTTAACCATGACGGAGTTATCGTGATGGTTCTTGGCTAAAAACTCTAAATTGAAAAAATACTGAATTTTGTCCAATTTTTGAAGCTTTAAAGCTCCGTTGGTATTTACTTTAGAGCAAAATGTTATAAACAAAAGTTGTAGGAAATTTTATGATGTACAAATTAGAAAATAACTCATTTTGACCTAAAACGCGAAATAACTAAGTTATAGTGCATAATATATAAAAAGTGGCGATTTTTTAAGGTTTTTTCAAGATGGTTAAGGGGGCGGAGGGAGGAAAATTGTGCAAATTTGGATTCTTAACTAATTTATTGTCCTACATAACATACCAAAAATTCACGGCTACCTGATTTAATGTTGTGTCTCCATACTAACGAATCTTAGATCTAATGGCCTACTAGGGCACCGTCGACTGTCGAGTGACTATTATTTTCAAAATGCAGTAACCGTTAAGCAACAAGTGCTCCATGGAAAATATGCGCGATAGAAATTGTATAATTTGTTTCTCGGAATTTTTAAATTTTCAGTTTTACGAGTTAAGAGATGTTTAGCGAAAACGGCAAGACTGTGAAGAGGTGGTAGGTAGTTACCTACCTATAATTAATAGGTATACCCGTTAACGGTTTTCATAGTAAAAATTGACGTCACAATCATTTTCCATGATAAAATGGTAAAAACAGCGTTTTTTCCATTTTTTGGGGTTAATTTTGCGTCTTTCAAAAAACTTTAACGGTTATTCCCTAGATTTTAATGCATATTATCAGTACAAAAAAAATTACTTCGCTTTTTCGGGAAACGAGTTTCCGTTTTTCGGTAAAAATATCAAAAGTGTTTTTTTAATTTGTTTTTGAGAACTCTATTCAAGATATAAAAAATCTTTTACGGTTATTCCCTAGATAAACTTTCAATGCATCTACCCTATTTTGTTCCAAAGCATATATATTTAGTAACGGTTGTCGAAATATAAGGTCTCCCGTTTTAATAAATTTTTGAAATGTCGGCATGCATAAGATGTTGCTTTTGCAATAAGTCCACCTTTTGGCACACTGCATTGTCTACACACTGCATTGGGTTGATTGGCAGAAATCGCCAACAGGCGGTAAATCCGCCCTTTGTGTGTAAAGTTATGTGCAATAAAGTTTTTATTTATTTATTTATTTATTGCCTTGTTTTTGTTGTTATTTATATTTACTGGCCTATTGGCCAGAAAATTTATTTATTTATTCATTTATTTATGCATGCTCTTAACGATATGTTATTGTAGTATCAAGTACCTATTTGGATATTAATCTTCCTATTCTGGGAAGAGGAAAGGTTAGGTACATTTAATCAAACGAAGTCAAATACCATTTGGGATATGCCAATAAAATTGAAGCTAAGATATTATAAAGGGTTTCCAAACATTGTTTTTTTTTCTTTTTTCCTTAATAAAATATTTTATAATTGTTGATTCAATGATTTTATTGTAATGAATATATTTATAATTGCAACAATACATTTTCAAGCATTACATCAACATCTCCCTTTCTTATTTTGAATGAATATTAAATAGAGGAGTCAATATAAATATTACATACATCTTAATGCTACAAATTATTACTATTATACAGACATGTTAAATATATTATTATTCTACACTAATGGCATCATTCAAATATACTTTTAATATTAAAGTACTTCAACTGACCCCAGAAGTAAGTGATTCCTTAGAGCCACTGCATTTAAGTTCATCACTCCCAAATACAGCGAATCACAATCCTAAAGCAAGAGATTTCTTAGAGTTACTACATTTAAGTTCATCACTCTTAAATACAGCAAATTACACAATTCATTTTCATGTACAATGATATTTGTAAAACATATATATATATATTTTTTTTATTTTCACACCCCATACTTATCAGTTACATCATTATCATAATTAAACAATTCAAGATCAGCACAATATTAAATTGTTCAACTTATACATCAATAACATCATAAAAATAAAACTAGTCAAATTCGGAAAAGGTGAACCTCTTAGGTACTTTAATCAATCTTCCCGACCTGGTTTGATTATTAACATTAAAATAATTTGGACTTGGGTTGTCTGTCTGTTTCTGTTCCTGATCAGGATCTACACATGACGTGGAAGCCACAGGTCGTGGTAGAGAGGTCGATGGTTGTTGTGTATCATCACCATTGGAAAACATACTCCTATACTGATTACTCTCAATAACTCTTGACTTGTCATATTTGAGATGCACCCTATTTCTTCTATATTCTACCCCTTCCTTAGATTTTACAACGTATGATCTGGGATACTTATCACATTTTCTAACTACAGTTGCGGGCAACCAGTTGCTATTTGGTAATTTTTTGTACAACACTGGATCACCTACCTTTAATGGATTTAACTCTGTACTGTCCCTATCATGATATTCTTTGATTTTATTCTGTTTCTTCTTTATTTCCCTACTGTAATCTTCGAAACGCACAACTTTGGGCCTTAATCTCTGCGCTAATACTGGAATATTGCAACGTAATTGTCTTGAATACAGTAACTGCGCTGGTGAAGGTAAATTATCTTTAGGTGTATTTCTGTACTGTAGCAATGCTAGGAATATATCTGTTTTCGATTCCGTACATCGTCTCAAAATATTTTTTGCTATTTTTACTCCGCTTTCCGCTTGCCCGTTACTTCTAGGATAAATCGGGCTTGTAAAAATGATTTCTATATCCCATTTATATGCAAAATCTCTAACTGCTGCGGAATTATACGGCGGACCATTATCACACACTATTTGTAATGGAAACCCATGACGCGCAAAAATTGATTTTAGATGTGAAATTACTATGTCAGCTGAGTAGCCATTGGGTAGTGATACTAATTCTATAAACTTTGAATAATAGTCCATTACTGACATATAATTAATCCCGTTATAGTAGAAAATATCTATTGCTAATCTCTCCCACGGATATGACGGTAACTGATAGGGTAGCAATGGTTCCTTTCTATTATTCATTTGAAATTTCAAGCATACACTACATTGATCTATTAAATTTTGAATATCTACATTCATTGTAGGCCAAAAAACTAGGTCCCGTGCCATATTTTTACATTTTGTAATACCTAAGTGACCCTCATGTATCTTCCTAAGAATTCCTGGCCTTAAAACTTCCGGTATTATTAAACTGGAACCTTTGAAAAGTAACTCGTTAGCAACATGTATTTCACCTTGATAATTCCAAAAGGGTTTACAATTAGGCTCAACATTTTTCTTACTATTAGGCCATCCCTCTAAGTAATATTTTTTAAGAGTTTGCAACGTTGTATCTCCTAGAGTTGCTTCCTTAATTTCCGACAATTTTTGTTCTGTTGCTGCTAAATTTGATACTAATAAATTGACATGAACCTGTACTTCTTTTTCTACTTCTGTGATTTCTGTGTCAGGCAATGCCGCTCTGGAGAGGGTGTCCGATACTAACATATTTTTCCCAGGCACAAATTTTACTTTTAAATCATACTTCTGTAGCGCAATCATCATGCGCTGAAGTCTGGCAGGAACTTCTGCGAGTGGTCTTTTAAATAAATATATTAATGGCTTATGATCGGTTTCAACATCCACAACTTTACCATAAAGATACTGATGGAATTTTTCACATCCAAATAATATAGCGTATAACTCTTTTTCTATCTGTGCATAATTTTGTTGACATTTAGTTAACGATTTGGAACTAAATGCTACTGGTTTTCCTTCCTGTAATATGACTCCTCCCACTGCACTCTGTGAACTATCAACTGATAATGTGATGGGCTTATTTACATCAAAATTAACTAAAACCGGTGCTGAACTTACTGTGTCTTTTAAGTAACTAAATGCTTTATCATGATTGGAGTCCCAGATCCATGCTGAATTTTTCTTTAAGAGGTCCCTTAATATTTTTGTTTTTTCTGACAATTCTGGGATAAATGAACCTAAATAATTAATCATTCCTAAAAATCTTTGTAATTCCTTTTGATTTTTCGGCACAGGCATTTCCTTTACAGCTTTGATTTTTGTATAATCAGGTTTAATTCCTTCTGCATTAAAAATATGTCCTAAAAATTTTATTTCCGTTAATCCAAAATCACACTTTTCTTTATTAAATCGAAGATTTATTTCTTTGGCTCTCAGCATAAATTTTTCCAATCTTTGATTATGAATTTTTTCAGTCTCCCCATATATTAATACATCATCAATAAATATGATAATACCCTCTAGATCTGCAAAGTGGTCGTTCATTATTCTAAAAAAAATTTCAGGGGCGCAATTTATCCCATAGGGTAAACGTAAGAATTTATACCTACCGAAGGGAGTTTGGAATGTACATAAATCTGAACTTTTGCTATCAAGTCTAACCATCCAGAAGCCTGAACGTGCATCGAGATTTGAGAAAAATTTTGCTCCCGTTAATTTGTATCTTAATTCTTCTATTGTTGGGAATTGATAATGTGATCTTAAAATAGCCCTATTCAAGTTCCTAGGATCTAAACAAATTCTTAGTGACTTATTAGGTTTCTCCACAACAACCATAGAACTCACCCACTCAGTTGGTTTGGTTACCTTGGAAACGACCTGAAGCTTCTCCATCCTGTCAAGTTCTTCTTTCAATCGTTCGTGAAGTTTGAATGGAATCCTTCGACTACTTTCAATAACTGGTGTTACATCTTTTTGTAGTGTAATTGTACAGATATCAGGCAAACAACCCAGCTCCTGAAAAAGTTCATGATATTTACTAATTATATTATTTACATTACATATTCCATTATGTATGTTGGGCTGTGAGACATTACATATAATATTATTCTGTATTAGATTCAATTCTTTACATTTTTAACAATCATTTACATTTACCTATTATGGATTGACAAGGAACATTTACAATAATAAAAGAAATATCTGCTTGCTGACCGTCATTGTAATGACACTGCAGTGTGCATTTACCTGTAACTGGTATATTTGTTCCATCGAATGTGGACAAATTAGGAAGGTGTTTTCTCTCTATAGATTTATCAGAAATATTGAGCGTTCTAAATGTACTAAAACTCATTGCATTACACATTGCACCTGTATCTAATATGCAATTAACTATTTGATTGTTTATCCTTAGACCTAACCTCCAACAATTCTTATCGCTAATTACATTGTTTATATGTATGGTTGACAGTTTTAATTTGATTGGCTCACCTTGTTGATCATCCTGATTATTATTATTATTACCTATCATGTTAATGCTTCTGCACATTCTTGCATAGTGCCCTCTTTTTTGACATTTTCTGCATGTTTCAAGTAAAGCCCTACATTGTTTGTCCTTGTGGAAATACCCGCATCTGGAACATCTCTGGTAGGACGACACACGAAGATCAGATGACCGTCCTCCAGGTGGTGGTGATGATGATCTGTGTGGTTGTGCTCTATCATTTCTTCTTTCTTGCGTCTTATTTATTTGCCTAATACTACTCGTGGACTCGTTCAGTAAACTTATGTCTCTTTGAGACATGATCATAGTCTTTGTGATGATTATGGCTTGATCTAGGGTTAAATCACTCTCCTGCAGTAACCTTTCTTTAATATTCTGTATGTTCATGTTGGCCACCAAAATGTCCCTAATAAGGGAGTCCTTTATCTCGCCAAATTCACAATCTGTGGCTAAATTATTTATATCCCTTATAAATGTCTCAACATTTTCTCCTTCTAGCTGTCTTCTAGTAAAAAATCTGTATCTACTCATCGTCACATTTTTTTTTGGTAGGTAGTGTTTGTCAAATTGTTCTATCACCTAGGTGTACTTCGCTGTCTTAATATCTAGGTTAAAGGAATTGAATACCTGTAACCCTTCATTACCGATGCAATGTAATAATTTCGCAATCTTTCTCATGTCTTCTATCTTCTCACAATTGGTTGCCATTAGCATAACTTCGAACCTTTGCAAAAATTCTTCCACTTTTCGTTCTCCATTTTTTCTATCATTGCAGTCGACATATTTGTAATATTTTCTTTTTCTTCCATTGCGTCTAATGCCCTTTCCCTGATTATTACATCTCAGTGCCACTTTTTACACCACAAATATCACTTTTTTCAAAAATAACTAGCACATAATACATCTGACACCATGTTGATTCAATGATTTTATTGTAATGAATATATTTATAATTGCAACAATACATTTTCAAGCATTACATCAACAATAATGTATCTCATTACAATATTACTACACAGTATTCCCTTTAAAAGTCGATTCCCACTTGTGTAGGGTGATTGATCATGGATTAGTTACACAAGATTGTTTATAAAAACAACTCGAAGGTTGTTATTATTATCAAAAATAAATCAAAATAGGTAAGTACTGTATTTTTTGATACTCTTGTAGACATCGCTGAGCACGTCACATTAAGGCTCCCGATCCAACAATGACGTCACGGTCGTTTCCCACGGCATTAAGGTTCAAAATCGTATGAACAATCACAGGATAAAATTATAAAATAGCGTTTTTTTATTTTTTGGGGTTATTTTCGCTTCAATCAAAAAACTTTTACGGTTATTGCCTATATTTTAACGCATATTATCATGTATATTATGCATATTATGTATGTATTTATGTATTCAATTATTGTTATGTATGTACTTATGTATTAAGTTAATAGTCCAAGAGCCCGCTGCTTAATTTATGACGTATCTGTTTTTTGATCGAAATGTGGTATAAACGATAGCTTACCAATAGGGTATTACATCGCACTAGGGTTGCCTATCAAAATCCTGCCGCAACCCCCCCTGCCCCCCCCGAAAAGGTCCTTCTTCGCGGTTTTTCGCATTTTATAGGAATATGGTAAGATATAGAAGAAAGTAGTCCATGACAAAAATAATCCTTGCTAAATTCTCTACAAAAAATGTTAAGTCAATTTTTTCGTAGAACTAGCAGTTTACCCGCAATGGCCGGTCCAAAACCGAAATTCATTTAAAATACAAAAAAAATGTATTTAAACTAAATTGGTTGAAAATTGATAAGAGCTACAGGAAAATAGTCAGAAAACGAATTAATTACCATAGTCTTAGCTACAAAACGAGCTATAACTTATGTTCATACAACTAATAATTTCGGAGTTATTACAATAAAACTCGGTGACGAAAATTCTTAAAATTTAGTTTTTCATAAAATAACCAGTGATATAGCGCCGCAGGCCAAAATTTTTTTTCCATAAAATGTTAGTATCAATGGGTGGAAGAATGTGAAAGAAAAAAAATCAAACTTTTTTTTTTATTTTTTCAAAAAATATCCTGTTTTTTGACCGGCCATTACGGGTAAACTACTAGTCCTATGAAAAAAATGACTTAATATTTTTTGTAGAGAATTTAGCAAGGATTATTTTTGTAATTGACTACTTTCTCCTATCTCTTACCATATTCCTACAAAATGCGAAAAACCGCGAAGAGGAACCTTTTCGGGGGGGGCAGGGGGGGTTGCGGCAGGATTTTGATAGGCAACCCTAGTGCGATGTAATACCCTATTTACCTTTAAATTTAATCTAATTTATTTATACTACACCGCATGAATTAAGAGTTATTTAACAAAAAGTGATGACATGTATGAACGTATTTTTTATATACGAGTACAATATTTAATCCATTTAACCCCACTTAGTATTTAAGTTTGACCTTTAAGTATGGACGAGAGGTACCAGAGGCCCCTCACGGTTTCTGATTTTCGATTTTATACCTACTTCCCCGCATGACCCGCTTCTTAGGTGCTAAGTAGCTTCGGTTTTGGTGGCAAAACGACTAATGTGGTGATAGGTTGTTGTATCGCCGGCTGCACATCGGGTGAGTTAATCTATTTTAAACTTTGATAGGGGCCCGTGTGACATCACGTCCATGTTTCCCATACAAAAAAATATGGATTTTCTCACACAAAAAAAGTGAGTATCAGGAGCAGACATGCTCCCAGAAAAACCTTCTACTCAGGAAGTCGATCCAGCTAAGCGAAAGACATTACCAAAATCAAAATGGATGTTTGATTACATAGTTATTTACACTTTTGTAAGTTGAATATAGGTGAAACGTCTTAATAATTTAACACGTATTGGACCATTTTCATTTCATTTCATTTTCATTTATTTATTATCCAAAGCTTTACAAAGTAAAAATACAATAAAAAAGTACTGGATTTTATTGCCCCACTAGGCGATAGCCTGTTCTGGGGCAATACTATTTACAACATAAAAGTTCAAGGTTACATTGTATGTACAAAAAAATAAAGCAATGATAGAATACTGAATTATAAGCAAACGATCAAAGAGATTCATGTAGTGATGCATCGTCAGATTTTTTTTGTTTCGTGTTAAGAAGATTTATTTTTATGCTTTATGTTTAATGTAATGTAGATTTAACGATAAGTATGTTGATTTTACTAAAAATTTTATTTTGATACGTTTTTGTTGTTATAACTGATCTCGAGTAAATTTAGACCGAAAACTGCCCTAAAGCGTTAAGGGCTTGGCACCAAGAATGATGCCACAGTCATTTCCCACGTTGTCGAGATATGAGGTCTCCCGTTTTTAGAAATTTTTGAAATGTCGGTATGCATAATCTTAATATGTTAAATATAATAAAAAATGTAATTCTAGATGAGAAATATATCTATGATTTAAAAAAACAAAAAAGAAAAAAAGTAGCAATTTGCGTCACAAAATTCGCTTGGGAAAAGCTATTTTCCGCGAATGATTACTTGTTGCCATCACAATTAATTCGTTTCCTCAAAGAGTATACAAGTTATTGACGTTAAATTAGAAGATAACATTGACGTTAAATAAGAATAATTGATATAATAAAATATGTAAAAATATTTGGTTTATACTTAGTTTCGTCCCAATCCCATCCATTTCATACATTATGAATTTTTGTCTACACAGTACATTTTTTGTAACGCACGGCCTTACGAAATTATTTTGCAATTATAATTTAGAGAAATTATTGTAGATAAATTTTGAGATGAACATTTTTTCTTAATATCAACCGCTTTGGAGATATTTTAATAAAACCGATGAAGGTAAAAAAAAATCGATATAAAATGTTACGCAGTGGCGTATCAGTATCGTAGCTTACCTTTTACATAGCTAAATCTATCATTAAAAAGAAATCTTTATTTCACTCGTCTCTCTTTAAGCACCTGTGCGTCCTAAACTATGCGCTTTAGGTGTAAACTTTTAATCATAAGTTAGAGAAAATTGACCCACCATTAAATATGTTCTGTGAAATATTGCTGTAAATACCTGAGTTGACGAGTTATTCAACGATTCGAGAAAAAAAGGAATATTTCAGTTTGTCGAGAAAATTAATTTGTACTTGGTAGTGCCTGTATCATAATTTATCTTTAGGTAGAAAAGAGTTTGTTCTCAAACGGCGCAGAATATCACGTACTTTAATTCATAAAAGGACAACATTTTACTTGAATGCATCGTTTAGAAGCTTGATATGCCACAAAAATTTCGACGATCGAAAATCCATCAGATAAGTTAAATTATAAGTTATATTTAAATAGGGAATATTATTAGGTAGGTACATCGTAAGCGATGTTAGGCAGACCACCGGCGGACAACCGAAACTTAATATTGAATTTCGTTCGGGATATGAAAAAAATTAGGAACATGATTTGAAACCAAATTTTCTGGAATAAGGGGTAATAAATGTCACACTTTGAAAAATGACCCGTGAGAATGTTTAAAAATTTCAGAATACAGATTGTTGAGTGGAGTTCTCAGGGCCGCGATTAGAAAATTGCGCGCCCGCTCAGTCTCATAGCTTTAGGGGTGAAACACGCGCCATACGCACGTTTAATGTGGGACCGGTCCTGAACAGGTCATAAATTATAGCTTTTTGGTCTTTCGATATATACTGAACAACTATGTCTGGGAGACAGATGTGGTAAGCTTTGAAAGAAACCCAACGGACAAATAATGCAGGTATCTACATATAGCTATATAGTGTATCAGGTTATATTCTTATGTATGATACAGTGCCTAAACAATGTCTTGGAAGAAAGAAATTTAGACATGACATATCGTGTGTAGGTATAATTAGGTCTTCGGAATCGGGGAGAGATTAAGCGATTAGATAAATAAGAGTTGTCATCAATCAATGAAAAGAATGAACTTCGAAAAAAAAAATTGTTGTAAAAAGCATGTTAATAACATTGTATAATTGTAGGTAGGGTGTACTATATAATTATAGATAATAAGTAAGCCAGTATATTATGTAAGTAGAATACAATTATTTCCGGATGTGTAGATATTTTATTGTATATAGTCTTAAGTGAATTCTTGATAAAATGATTAGAATAGAGAAATAGATATAAATTTATATGGAAAATGTGTAAAAATATGTAGTTTGATGTTTGTCCGTTGGAATGTCCAACGCGGTAACTAGGTACTCCGAAAATACATATTAGATTATAAATTAAATAGGTAGGAGTAAAATGTACATGTTTGCATCGCGCTGCAAGTTAGTTTGTAAATAAATCGCATTCGTAGGGGGTGTGGCCTGGTGTCACACTCAGGGTACATAACGAATCCCAGGGCAGCAAAAAAATTGTCTCGGACCAGGTAACGAATGGGAACAAGTATACGCCTAAGACTATACGGGGTCTTGTATTGATTGGAAAATAATAATTAAGGGGCGTAATTAGATAGTGGATTTGCAGATAAAAGCCCATACAAACGGGAAAAGGGGGAAGTCGCATTAAGATTTTGAATCGAGAGAGTCAAACTCAACACGCGGTTGAGTTTAGACCGAGAGAACGAAATTGGTAGACGATAACACGTAATTTAGAGAGAAACGGAATAAGTCGCGGAGCGGAGTTTGTGAAAGTCGATCGGGAAACATCAAAGCGAGAACCGCGGAATAATAGAGTGAGTAAATACATCGTGAACGCCGGCGCAAAATCGCGAAGAACCGCGGAATGATAATATACAGCATAGTAGATAGAACTGAAGTTTTCTTTTAATTAAATATACATGTCTGAATAGAAGAGTGAAGGAAGGAAAATCATAAACCCGCGGACTAGTATATACATACAGATAGTCGTGTTCCCTGTGTTTTGGTTTTGTTAAAACTGTGAGGACCTTAAATACCTTAAACGAACATTAATTAAAGCTTGATTAGCACAAAAATAAATGATCAGTGATTCTCAGACAATACAACGCAATCAACAATAGACAATAACAATAGACGCCTTATTAGACTTATTGCAGTAGCAATATCTTGCAATCGAACCGATTTACAGTGCGGGACCGAAATAATTTTTTCTTAAGAGAGTGATGGTGAAACGTGGATTTAGTGCCCCCCCCCCCTTTACCTAGGATTACCTATCAAAGCCAGACGGTGGACATCTCTATGATCTATATGTAAGCTGTTTTAAAAATTGTTTTCCTTCAAGACAACGTATTTGGGAGCAACGGAACCAGTCAAAGGCACAAGCCTACATTTTTTTTGTTTTGTTTTATGTTCTCCCAGCCATTTTCAATTTATCTTGCATGTTGTTTCATTGTTGTATTTTGTTATTGTGTCCATTGTGTCAATATTAAGGGCGTCAATAAATGTAAATCATACCTACGAACGTTTTTCACTTCGAGTAGTTATAGATACCCTTCCCCTGTTACTTATAGTATTACACTAAATCTAAAGAGAGAAATTGAAAACAGAGACACCCCTAATAGGGTAACAGAGAGGACGGGAAACCAAATTCCCTCCTAAGGATTTGTTTCTTTATTTTTGCATACAGCCTCCACCCAAGAGGACCGAGAGAGTGAGCTAGTCGGATGACTGAAGATTATAGTAAGTATAAAATTACACCCTCTTGAGAACGGAGGCCCTGTATCAAAGTGGCGCACCCAAAGTGGGGCTAGCTTGAGCTTGCAAACTCTGGCATCAAGCACGAACCCAGCAGCAAAACGCTGTAGAAAATCTCTCTTTAGATACGGTAACAGGCGTAATGTGGTTATAGTAATTAGAATTGTGTAAGAAGTGAGGTGTATAATAGGTTTATTTAGGAGCAGAACTAGTTTTTTTCTTTTTTTTATTATATTACAATATAGTACAATGAACACGGTAGGTACTAGCGGTACAAAAGGGAAGGGGAAAGGAAAAAACGTGTCGCCCCCAGAGTCCGAGACCTGCAGTGGACTCGAGGGCCAGGATGCGCCCTTGCCACCACCCGAGAGGGAACAGGAATACTCCCGGGTGGTGTATATCGATAGAGGTGACAGCGAAAGGAGGTCGATCTCGGCGACTTTCGACGGACGTCCGGATGAGTGTCCGGAAGCGTATATTGCCGCTTGTGAGACACACTTCCGGCGATACGAGGTCGGCGAGTACGACCGAGTTAAGAAGGCGGCGTCTCGCTTAGGAGGTGCAGCAAGCAGCTGGTGGGCTGCTAGAGGGAGCGACCTTCTGCGCTGGGAAGTGTACAAAACGCTTCTTCTGCAAAGATACGGGACAGAGGAGGCGGAACACTCCCTCCAGGCGCACCTCTACGGCGATCGCCAGAGGAACACAGAATCCGGGCTGGCTTTCCTGGAAAGGAAAGCGAAGGTTTTCCGGAGGCTGAGAGGAGATGAAGAATGGGGTTCACTCGTACCCCATATTATAACACTGATGACCCCGAAATACAGGGAGGCGTTGGACAGAGACGCCACGACTCTAGTAAACTACGAGGAACTGCATCGACGAGTTACCTCCATTGATTTCCCGAGGGAGATGGTACACCCCGTTGGGTGGGAGGCTAGACCAGAGAAAGGGACTGGACCACAGATAGGCAGGACAGGTCCGGGAGGGTACTCACGCCCTCCGGGAGGATACTCACGCCCTCCGGGAGGCACGATGAGATCGGTGTCATGCTACCAGTGTGGAGGCAACCACCTCCAACGACAGTGCCGCCAGCAGAGGCCAGCAGCAGGCAGGAACCAACAATCATGGCGGGGAAACGAGCAGCGCCCTGGCCAGCGAGGCAGCGGTCCTCCGGCCCCTGGGCAAGAATAAACCGCGATGAGGGAATAGCTGGGAGGTTCAGGCGACCGCCCTTCCAGCCAGAGGAGAGGAGAGTCGATGTTGGTCGCGAGAGGAGGAAGAAGGAGGAGGAAAGACCTCACGCGTTAGTCGCCCAGGTAGAGGGTGAAACAGAACACATAAATACGGATTCTGCTGAGGAGGCGACCGCGGGAGGGTCGTGTCATGTATGCCGTGCTGGAGAGGAGGACCTTATACATACCCTACCAAGAATACGAGTTACGCTGTATGGGAGGGACCACGTCGCGTTAGTCGACACAGCGTCTTCTCACACGTTAATAAGAAGAGATTTAGTACGCGCGGGGGATATAGGCGATGAGTCACAGACTACTCTAAGATTAGCGGATGGAGCGGTCACAATGACGGCGCGGGGTAGGGTGACCATAGAGTTGGGGGTGCAGTCTTACCAAATACCTACCGAGTTTTTAGTGGTAAGTAGTTTGAAAGAAGATGTGATTCTAGGGATAAACTGGATGGCGACACAGAGGGCCGTTGTAGATTTGTATAGAGGGTGCCTGCATTTTGGGAGGACGGAGAGGGTCACTACCCACCTCTTACCGCAGAGGAGGAGGACCCCAGCGGACGTGACCCTCCCAGAATTCCCCTCCGAGTTGAATGAAACGGATAAAGCGGAAGTTAGTGTAGTACTAGACGAATTTCGGGATATTTTCTTACCTTACTCGGGCCCTGCACCATTACAACCGTATAAAATTAAACTGACAGATACCGAACCGATTAAACTACCGCCGTATCGATTGTCGGATGGGAAGAAAAGAAACTTGTATGCCCAATTAGAAGGTATGCTCGCGGATGGGGTCATTGAAGCCAGTAGGTCTCCCTATAGTTTCCCAATTGTTATGGCCCCGAAAAAAGGTAAGGACGAGTACAGGTTCTGTGTTGACTTTCGGAGGTTAAATAGTGTGACGGTGGAAGAGGTATCCCCCCTCCCAATTATACACGAAACCCTGAAGGATCTGGGGAACGCGAGGGTGTTCTCAACGATTGATATGCAGAGCGGGTATTGGCAAGTACCTCTGGAAGAATCATCAAGAAAATACACGACCTTCACGACCCCAGATGGAGCGAGCTTCCAGTTCCGGGTCCTCCCGTTTGGATTGAGAGGAGCTCCCGCCCATTTCCAAAAGATCATGTGCCAGGAGGTTCTGGCTGGTTACCTCCGTGAATTTTGCCTGGTTTATCTGGATGACGTGATTATTTTCTCGAGTGATATGAGGTCGCACATACGTCATTTACGTTTAGTCTTTGAGAGACTACAACAGTATGGCTTACGGTGTGCAGCTGATAAATGCAAGATTGCCTCCTCGGAGCTAAATTACCTCGGTCACGTGGTGACAGAACGAGGAAATCAACCGCAGACCGTACACGAGCTATCCATAGCCGACACACCTGTGCCAACAACACGTAGGAAGTTACGTGCATTTTTAGGTTTGTGTAACTGGCTGCGGGAATATGTCCCCAGGTTTGCAGAGATAGCCGCACCTCTGACAGATCTGCTCAGCACGAAGAGACAGTTCCGATGGAACCCCAAGGCGGACGACGCCATGAAGAAAATACAGGAAGAGCTCTCAAAACCCTTATCACTGTATCGTCCGGATTTTACTAGGAGGTTCGTTTTACAAACCGACGCCAGCAAGTTAGGTGTAGCGGCCGTCCTTTTCCACGAGCGTCCCGACGGCGGTCGTGACGTGATATCGTACGCAAGTGCGAGACTCTCAGCCCCCGAACAGCGGTGGCACTCGAACGAGCAGGAGGCTTACGGCGCGGTCTGGGCGATACGTAGGTATCGTCCGTTCTTAGAGTCCGCGCGTTTTACATTGCGGACAGATAATAGGGCCCTCACCTGGTTAGACAGTGCCAAAAATGAGCGGGCCAAACTAACTAGGTGGGCCCTATTGTTACAAGAATTTAATTTCGTAATAGAACATTGTCCCGGTGAGAGGAACGAGCTGCCGGACTATCTTTCCCGAGCGCCGACAGGGCCTCCGGTAACAGATACGGAAAATATGGACCGGGCTATGTACCCGGATGTGAGGCAGGAGGGCTGGAAAGCGGAGGAGGTCGAGCCCCAGGTAATGCTAATAGAAGCAGCTCCCCAGGGCGACGGGAACCCCCAGGGTACACTCGCGGACCTAGTCAGAGACGGTCAGAGGGCTGATTCCAGAGTGGCCCGACTCTTAGAGGGAATGGAGGGGATGGAACGGGACCCCTCGCGCCGAAACCAGCGGGATATACAATTGTCCCGGTTATATATTGTAAAAAGTGGGGCGTTGTACCGCCGTGCGAGCCGTGAACCGGGGGATCGGTTAGTGGTACCCCGATTTTTAGTACCCAGGGTCATTCGGGAGTACCATGATGACCTCTTAGCGGGACACCCAGGCGAACGGGAAACACTACGGGCCGTACAACGTTATTACGTATGGAAAGGTATGGGAGTGGATACACGCCGACACGTGAAAGGGTGTATGGTCTGTGCGAGAGCGAGAGCTAGGCCTACGCGGCCCAAAGCACCTCTAAGATCTACACAGGCACAACACCCTTTCGAGATTATCTCCATCGATTTGATGGGGCCATATCCCCGGTCGACGAAGGGTAACAGAAATATTTTGACTGCGACGGACGTCTTCACAAAATGGGTGGAAGCATTCCCGATGAGAGCCGGACACGCGCCACAGATCGTTAAGTTATTGGAAGAGCAAGTTTTCTCCCGTTATGGGTACCCAAGGGTTATCGTGACGGATAATGGTCGGCAGTTCCGACATCAGGCCTGGAAGACGGCTATAGAGAGGTGGCAATGCCAGCACTGGGAAACCGCAGTGTACCATGCTCGAGCAAACGCCGTAGAGAGGAAAAACCAAGATGTGAAGAAAGGGTTGCGTATACAGTTGTTAGATATGCCCCACAGACGGTGGGAGGAATACCTGGCTCAAGTGGTAAGTTCACTACGCCGAAGGCGAAATGAGGCCACCGGTCTTACTCCTAGCCAAGCCCTCCTGGGTTACGAACCTCGGAGGCCAGGTGAGTGGGCATTAGTGGATAACACTCACGTGGCTGAAGTCACTCGCGATAGGGAGGCGATTTACAGACAAATCCGAGAAAATCAACAGAGATATTGTGCGAAATACGCCTCCGGTGGACAAGCGGAGCGTGCTTATTCGACAGGTGACGAAGTTATGGTTAAGGAACACCCGCTGTCGAACCAGGAGGCGGGAATACATGCGGGATTTGCCCCGAAGTGGTCAGGCCCACACGCAGTACTCATGCCAGTTGGAAATAATCGGGTTTATTGGGTGAATAAACACGGTAAACCTTTGAAGGTGCACGTTGACGATTTGATAACTGCACCTGGGCAGCAAGGTGACGCAGAGGCGACGCCCTCCGTCGCTAGAGAGGAGTAGAAAGGTAGGTCAAACGGAGAAATGGCCGTGAGGCTACGGCGGGAGAATATAGTCTCCACTCTTTTCGGAGTACGTTTTCGAGTGTCCTGTAAAAGGCAGGAAATAGAAAAACTACTGCAGCAGTACGATCTAACATCTCAATCGTCTGTATATTGTGTATATAAAAAAATATAAGGCGTGTACATTAGATAAGCTAGCATAACAAAATTACCCGTAGATCAGAAAATGGTCATGTCGAATATAAGTTGTATAATGAATTTGTAGGTATTTAGATTATAGCAAAATGTTCATAGTAAATAGTAAGATACCCTTAGGTAGGTAAATCTTATAGTGATAGGTATAAAAATTTCCTTTTATCATGTTCTGTAGGTATAAAGTTGAAAGTCCGCCTGTGAAAATACGGCGGAAATCTGTTGGTGTTCCCAAGTTATGCGAATGCAGAGGAATTATTACGTATGGTAAGAAGGCGGTTTAGTTGGAAGTGAGGGTTAATTTGGATGAGAGCACGAATGTTTTTGTTACGGGTACCATTTGGGGTGAGGATTAATTTTAATGGTTTTAGGAATTGTGGCTACCTAAGAATTGCAGTAAAGGATGAGTGGTAGGCGGTACCGAGAATGAGTTTTGGATGGTTAGAGAGGGCGGATATGGAAGAGATGGGAGGTAACATGTGTGTTAGGAAGTGAAAGGGGTAGGCAGAGAGGCCCGGAAGAAATCGAAAGTACCTACGCGGAATGATGTAGTACTTGGCCGAGCTAAGTGGAGGTTCGTGTCGCGATTCTTCCAGGGGGGAAGAGACGTGGTGACAGGATTAGCGAAGTTCAGAGGTTAAAGGGGTTGGGCTCATAGTGCTACGCGGAAATCAAAAGTTGCTCCGCGGAAGGCGGGAGAGCTTGACATATTCGGATC
The DNA here is from genome assembly GCA_963576895.1 of Ceraclea dissimilis. Taxonomy (NCBI): domain Eukaryota; kingdom Metazoa; phylum Arthropoda; class Insecta; order Trichoptera; family Leptoceridae; genus Ceraclea; species Ceraclea dissimilis. The sequence continues at coordinate 8,752,787 of OY756360.1, forward strand.
GAATATAGTCACGGTTTCAACGGAGGCTTCCTGACGAAGGAGGGAGTTTTAGGAAAAGATAGGGAAATAGAGGAAAGAATTTGATTACGATGGTTGCCATGGTACTGGCACAGGGTTAGGTATCGAATGAGTTGCTGAGGGAAAGTGTAGGGAAACTGGTTGTAAGGGGGCGTAAGCTGATACGAAGGGACACTTACTGAGAGAAACCGCATTTTCACTAGGCGAACTAGTATTGTGTATTTCCATTATCCATGACAGAGAGATTGTAATTATGTAACATACGGCTAAATTAGGCATCAATTTTTATCAAAATGTTTTGTGTGTAAATCAATAATTCTAGAGGATAGGTAAAGTAGGAAGTAGGGGTGAGAACGGTTGGTGATGTATATTATGGAACAGGTGTTAGCGGTAATGTTTACCAATAACGGTCTAATCAAGTGGAGATTAAACAAGTTCTATAAATACACGCGAGAAAGACCCCATGGCGGAAGGCCTGGCGGTCACAGGAGGCAGACGGTAAGCAGAGTTAGGTACTCTACCATGGAACAGGGAGACGAGGGGCTGCAGACCCGAAGTCGGCTGATCAGGGCGATCAGCCATAGTCCGGAGTATAGGTACACTAACTAGGCGATTAGGCAGTAGAATAGCCAGTAGTTAGAATCATAAATAGGCAGATAGTGAGAAAACTTTAGGTATGATTTACAGATAAGATTGGAATTGTCGATTTTAAAAACAATAATAATAATAATAATAATTATCTTGATTATTTGGTGTTCATAAGGATTATTTTGGTTTAAATATACATTGATTTTATGTTTTTATATTATGTGGAGAGGTTCACACCCACCTCCAGGGTGGAATTGTGGTCAATTGGAAATTTGGGTTATTTTGGGATATTTTAATTGTAGAGATTGAGATTGCATTTTATGATGATTATCGAGGGAGATTTTACTATTGCTATATTGACACTTTTAAATGTTTGTTATGTAATCGGTGAAGTGAATTATAAGCTGGCAGGGTTGGCCAGTATCGTTTTTTCGGGCATATAAGTGGGGATGATTTTGAATAAACAGGTGATTGTGTAATGTATATATGAAACATGTATGTTGTAAATGTCCTTGCTACAGGCAGGGTTGGCACATATGGGGGGCTGAGAAATATCAACAAATGTGGTAGCTAATTTCCTTATTCGAAGCTACAGTTCACAAGATACAGATTAAAATAAGGTGGCGCCGCCGGGCAAAATGTTCCTCAGTATGTGCAACCAACCTGTGGGATCGACACAAAAAAAACTTAGGGACCTCCCAGAGGGTCCTGGAAAATTGTAATTAACCATAAGACATTGGTGGATGTTAGAGGTGGATTTTCATCGTTTAGGGTAGTGTGGGGTTGATATGCCACAAAAATTTCGACGATCGAAAATCCATCAGATAAGTTAAATTATAAGTTATATTTAAATAGGGAATATTATTAGGTAGGTACATCGTAAGCGATGTTAGGCAGACCACCGGCGGACAACCGAAACTTAATATTGAATTTCGTTCGGGATATGAAAAAAATTAGGAACATGATTTGAAACCAAATTTTCTGGAATAAGGGGTAATAAATGTCACACTTTGAAAAATGACCCGTGAGAATGTTTAAAAATTTCAGAATACAGATTGTTGAGTGGAGTTCTCAGGGCCGCGATTAGAAAATTGCGCGCCCGCTCAGTCTCATAGCTTTAGGGGTGAAACACGCGCCATACGCACGTTTAATGTGGGACCGGTCCTGAACAGGTCATAAATTATAGCTTTTTGGTCTTTCGATATATACTGAACAACTATGTCTGGGAGACAGATGTGGTAAGCTTTGAAAGAAACCCAACGGACAAATAATGCAGGTATCTACATATAGCTATATAGTGTATCAGGTTATATTCTTATGTATGATACAGTGCCTAAACAATGTCTTGGAAGAAAGAAATTTAGACATGACATATCGTGTGTAGGTATAATTAGGTCTTCGGAATCGGGGAGAGATTAAGCGATTAGATAAATAAGAGTTGTCATCAATCAATGAAAAGAATGAACTTCGAAAAAAAAAATTGTTGTAAAAAGCATGTTAATAACATTGTATAATTGTAGGTAGGGTGTACTATATAATTATAGATAATAAGTAAGCCAGTATATTATGTAAGTAGAATACAATTATTTCCGGATGTGTAGATATTTTATTGTATAGAGTCTTAAGTGAATTCTTGATAAAATGATTAGAATAGAGAAATAGATATAAATTTATATGGAAAATGTGTAAAAATATGTAGTTTGATGTTTGTCCGTTGGAATGTCCAACGCGGTAACTAGGTACTCCGAAAATACATATTAGATTATAAATTAAATAGGTAGGAGTAAAATGTACATGTTTGCATCGCGCTGCAAGTTAGTTTGTAAATAAATCGCATTCGTAGGGGGTGTGGCCTGGTGTCACACTCAGGGTACATAACGAATCCCAGGGCAGCAAAAAAATTGTCTCGGACCAGGTAACGAATGGGAACAAGTATACGCCTAAGACTATACGGGGTCTTGTATTGATTGGAAAATAATAATTAAGGGGCGTAATTAGATAGTGGATTTGCAGATAAAAGCCCATACAAACGGGAAAAGGGGGAAGTCGCATTAAGATTTTGAATCGAGAGAGTCAAACTCAACACGCGGTTGAGTTTAGACCGAGAGAACGAAATTGGTAGACGATAACACGTAATTTAGAGAGAAACGGAATAAGTCGCGGAGCGGAGTTTGTGAAAGTCGATCGGGAAACATCAAAGCGAGAACCGCGGAATAATAGAGTGAGTAAATACATCGTGAACGCCGGCGCAAAATCGCGAAGAACCGCGGAATGATAATATACAGCATAGTAGATAGAACTGAAGTTTTCTTTTAATTAAATATACATGTCTGAATAGAAGAGTGAAGGAAGGAAAATCATAAACCCGCGGACTAGTATATACATACAGATAGTCGTGTTCCCTGTGTTTTGGTTTTGTTAAAACTGTGAGGACCTTAAATACCTTAAACGAACATTAATTAAAGCTTGATTAGCACAAAAATAAATGATCAGTGATTCTCAGACAATACAACGCAATCAACAATAGACAATAACAATAGACGCCTTATTAGACTTATTGCAGTAGCAATATCTTGCAATCGAACCGATTTACAGTGCGGGACCGAAATAATTTTTTCTTAAGAGAGTGATGGTGAAACGTGGATTTAGTGCCCCCCCCCCCTTTACCTAGGATTACCTATCAAAGCCAGACGGTGGACATCTCTATGATCTATATGTAAGCTGTTTTAAAAATTGTTTTCCTTCAAGACAACGTATTTGGGAGCAACGGAACCAGTCAAAGGCACAAGCCTACATTTTTTTTGTTTTGTTTTATGTTCTCCCAGCCATTTTCAATTTATCTTGCATGTTGTTTCATTGTTGTATTTTGTTATTGTGTCCATTGTGTCAATATTAAGGGCGTCAATAAATGTAAATCATACCTACGAACGTTTTTCACTTCGAGTAGTTATAGATACCCTTCCCCTGTTACTTATAGTATTACACTAAATCTAAAGAGATAAATTGAAAACAGAGACACCCCTAATAGGGTAACAGAGAGGACGGGAAACCAAATTCCCTCCTAAGGATTTGTTTCTTTATTTTTGCATACAGCCTCCACCCAAGAGGACCGAGAGAGTGAGCTAGTCGGATGACTGAAGATTATAGTAAGTATAAAATTACACCCTCTTGAGAACGGAGGCCCTGTATCAAGTTATTAGTGAATAACTGAAAAAAGCACAATTTTTTTGGGTCATTCTGTACTAAGCACAAACGGAAAATTGGTGCAAACTTAAATAAACTCTTCTTACATTCTATTGAAGAGATAAAAACAGTTTCCAGCTTTCCGAGAATCATTTGAGCTACACCCCCTTATTTTCTCTAAACGTATTGTACTATGTATCCTAATAAAGTAAATCTCTTCTTACATTGTATTGAAGAGATTGAAAGAGTTTCCAGCTTTCCGAGAATTATTTGAGCCACACCCCCTTATTTTCTCTAATTTTCCTCGAATTAATTCGGATTCTAAATGATCGGTTCTAATGAATTCTCGACATAATTGTAAGTTTATCAAAGTAAAAGTAAAGAGTAAGTACGTATATTTTTTGCATCTTTGTACATTTCTCAGTAAGCCTGTGTTGCGAAGAAAATCCTGTAATTTACTTCAGTAACATATAATATTCACATATAGTATTGTATGAGGGGATAATCATCAAGGATTCTGCTCTCGTTCGAAACATTTTTATATGTACATACATACCTAATTGTCCCCAAACACAGATTATTATTATATTCAAAATATGTACAATAGCCCACTACCCACTTTATATTCAAGTTACATTTGCGTATAATGTATTATTATACTACGATATTCCAAATAATCTCTACCTTATCGGAATGTTGGGATCGACCCTAATACCCTAACAATCAGGTTTACCCCGACTCTGTTTGATTACACTGCGTATCTATATAATATAAGCCATACAAGGTAAGGTTAGGTTAAATGTCAATCACTGACATATTTTCCCCTTATTATTGACATCCTCATTCGGAAAGAAATACATTTGGTCGATTTTCGGGTAATCGAAAACTTTAATAATGGTAGGTAAGTACAGAAAAGGAGGTGGAATAATTTCAGCGAAAAAAAATGCGCTTTTACAGTATAGGCACTAGCGGATCTAGGGGAGGGGCTAGGGGGCTGAAGCCCCCCCCAAACAATGAGTGACAGTACTTTATATACAACAAATCTAGGAGTTTCAGACCCTTAGCCCCCCCCCCAAACGTTGAGTGACAGTACTTTTTACCATGTGACGACATTCAGCCCCCCCAAAATTGAATCCTGGATAGGAATATGTTTTTATCAATCTGTTTACACGGTTTATTTCTACAATTGAGCGCGTAGTAGGAATGTCACGAAACGTACGACAGTTCTCACTCGTACTAATTAATATGCAAGTACCTAATCGTGCCATTTTTTTTAAACAAGATTTTATATCTTCACATCCTTGAACTGTTTTTCGAGTTCATCCAAACGATACCAAACACGCCCTTCCTTTGGCTTGGATTCCTTCATTCCAATGGCGCCTCCTACCGAGAATTGCCAGAATCAATTTTTTTAAAAAGATAATATGAGTACTACTCGTGAAGCACTTTCATTAGATACCAAACACGGCGGTATGAGGTGACTAGATTCTATCGATCGAGTAATGGACAGTTTCGATAACTTGATTAAAAAATATCTCTAAGTGACGAATAAAATAGTAAAATAGAATGTTTACTTATCACCTTTTTCCTAATTCTCCCTGAAATACAAGTATATTTAACCTTTATTATTTGTGTGTTTATTTCGATACTGTCTACAAAATATAATCCATATTTCATTATAAATTGTGTTTACCTACGGATTTGTTTGTCAATAATAACAAAAGTTCCCCTGTTTTCCTATTCATTATTCACCTAACTATAATAAATATTCAGCTTATATACTATATAAATTATACATATATACGGTAAAGCTTTTTTGATTAAAGTGAAATTAACCCCAAAAAAATGTGAAAATGCTAGTTTAACCATTTTTTGAAAATGAATCTTAATGCCTCAGAAAATGACCGTGACGTAATATCTGGGTCGCGAGCCTTACGTACTTTATTTATTTATTTATTGGGGACACACACAGAAAGTTAACAAACATGCATAATGACATACACAAAATATATAATTCACGTTAACCTCCCAGTTAAGAGTGTCCACAGCATGCACGCATGTTAGGTACATTACAAGTTACCTTCTGCTGTTTTCGAAATGTTTGGTTTCACGCTCTAATCGAACATTCTTTTCATGAAGTTCAATCATATGGCTATAAATGAAATTATTTTAAGCTGGCGAACGTAGTCATGAGAAGGAACGACTACCTGCTTTATCCGCACTTAGGCCAGAGCCATGAGTGCGAATAAGGAAGGTAGTCGTTCCTTCTCATGACTACGTTCGCCAGCTTAAAATAATTTCATTATAGTTATTATCTTTAACATTTGAAATTTTGTAACCTCGTTGAACAAGGATATTGAAGGAACGTAATTCGGGGGTGGGGTTTGCCGGGGGGCTCCCTTAAGGCTAACCCTGGGCCCACCTCTTAATAATATTTTACTAGAAGTGCGGGTAAAGAGGTCGCTATTAATGCGCCTGAGCTACCCGGGGATGTGGAGGGCCTTAAGCCCGCGGGATTTTCCTTCTTTAACATTTCTATTCCCCCTACTTCTTGGAAATATTTCCTGAGGTTTTCATTTGGCGTGGGATTATATTAAGCACTGATTTTTCAGAATCGATAATCCTTACTAATATGAAATATCTTTATTCCATAATAAAATTTAAATAATAGCTTTGTAAGCAGAATATATATTTTTTTGACATACTTACTTAATATTTTGAATTGTATTATGGTGAAAATTGATATATTAGTAATATGTTAAAGGCCATGTGGCCGTTTATGTATGAATAAATAAATAAAAACAAATAAATTTCAATATTAAGAGTGTGCATACCGACATTTCAAAAATTTCTAAAAACGGGAGACCTTCTATCTCGACAACCGTTACTAAATATGCCTTGGAACAAAATAGGATAGATGCATTGAACTTTTATCTAGGGAATAACCGTAAAAGATTTTTTATATCTTGTATAGATTTCTCAAAAAAAATAATTTAAAACACCTCTGACCTTTTTCCGAAAGACGGAAACTCGTTTCCCGAAAGTCGCGGAGTAATTTTTTTTTCTTGTACTGATAATATGCATTAAAATCTAGGGAATAACCGTAAAAGTTTTTTGATAGACGCAAAATTAACCCCAAAAAATTGAAAAAAAACGCTATTTTTACCATTTTATCATGCGATTGTCACGGAATTTTGAAACTTAATGCCGTGGGAAAAGACTGTGACGTCATTCCTGGTGCCATGCCCTTAATGAATCGGTTTCCATACGTGTACTAACTAATAACAGTGGGGTATATGGCTTTTCATGTTAAAAGGGGCCGATTCAAACCCATTAAAAAAGTAATAGCGCCGCAGGCGAAATTTAATTGAAAGATGATGATGAGGAAAGCTGTTGTAGCTATTTTAGGTAGGTGAATAACCTAAAAAAATTAATAAAATAAAAATAATGAATTATATTTATATTGTGTAGTCGTACGTTTATATCGTAAACTGAATAAAAAAAGGTTTTTTCGTCAAACATGAATTGAAGCTTGCTAATGTTATTCTTTTGCCTGAAATTCTTATGAATTAAATAAAAAATACAATGTTTCTAGGTTTAAAATCCTTTAAATTCCTTACACAGGGAAAAAACCTTTGAATCCTGTTTCTAGATACTAGATAGGTAGCTGTGCCTACCATTGGCGAAGGGTGGATTTCCGTAGAAGGAAAGCCGGGGCATTAAAAATCTTCCCAGTGTTGTCATGTGGAACATTGAGGGTATGTAGTTAAATTTCTCAGTTAAGTTTATTGGATCCGATATCCCCGGCAATCAATTTCAATCATAATATTATGTACCTACCAAACGTATTTAGGAGTGTTTACTGTTGCTATTTGTAAAAAATGTAGTCTAACAAACAGACATATTAGTTTGTTTATTGAGGTGGTCGGTAGCCTGGTTGGTAACGCGCTCGACTCGATCCAGTGGGTGCGGGTTCAATCCCTGACTTACTCCACTTCACAACACAAGCTTTTAAGCTTTCTGTGAAGTGTACAAAGATTTATTTGGGTTTATTTCGTAAGCCCAGATTCATTTTTTTAAGTAAATAAAAATAAAAAATATGTTTCTGTATAAAACTTTATCCTTCTTTATAAATAAATCATGCAAGAATCTGATGCTGACGCCAGACGCTCGCCGACCCTCGCCGTGAATGAGTAAAAAGGCGCGTGGATGAAAATGTTTGTCTTGGCGTGTACATAACCGACCATTGACGCCTTTTTACTCATGAACACCAAAAGGTCGTCATGACTCGCGAGCGTGTAGCGGGCCCATGAAATTTACAGTCTTGGCTAAAAGTTCTTAAATGCACCTCCACAGATGTAAGCTTTTGCCTATAGGTATATGACCTAATGTACATAGAATATGAAGAATAAATAAAATAAAAACATCTAATACCTACATATTGAACAATAATGGGTTAGTAATTGGGAGGTGTAGGAAGGTCGCAATAGAGATGGGCTGACGACATAACCTCAGTAGCGGGTAAACAAAGGATGAGAAGAGCGAGTGAAAGAGAAGAATTGAAAAGTTTGGAAGAGGCCTATGTCCAGCAGTGGAGAGAATAGCGCTAAGGAAGAAGAATAATTGGGAATTACTGAAGAACATTGCAGAACCTTCTAGAAAGTTGTCAGAATTAACGAACAGATGAACGCAGTTTGGGTCATACTGTCGATCTACTTCACCACCCAAATTTGCCGTTGCGAAGCACGGGTAACTTGTCTAGTGTAGAAATATCTTCGAATATTTATAATATAGGAACTTTATCCAAAGAAAAACAAAACTAAGTATAATCAGAAAATGTTTTAAAAATGTATCCTAAAGGCATTTTATATCTATAAAATGTTTCCGTGATACTTTTATATAGTTTGTTATTTTTTATTTCTTTTTGTTCGTTTTTCCTTCATGGTATGGTTTGTTTGTTGGTAATGTGTTTGTTCTGTTGTAAAATATATTACCATCATAACTGTTTGATTCTGTTAAGAAAATAAAATAAAATAAATAGTACAGGTCATCAAATGAAATAAATTTTAAACCATTTGCTTTAAATGAGTGATTATTTCACTATATGGTAACTAATTATTATAGAATTTGTTTGATGCAGATATAATACATTAGCGCATGCGCAGAATGGCTGCGCAACCGACAAAGGCAACCGAGAGTTTTCATTTACCGCCGCCCAATGTAATGGTGATAGTGCAACTGTAAGCAGTGCGTTCTTTGGTTCGCGAAGTCAGATAACATAAACGCAAAAATAAACTGTTTGACCAGATTCCAAAAGCGATGATTTCTAATTGCAAAACAATTAACGCACTATCGTGTTGCACCATCAATTCGGAATATTGGACGACGTAGATTGGATAGTTAACGTCTGTTGGTTTTAATAACTGCGCAGCTAGTCTGCGCATGCGCAAACGCCTTGTATAATATATCAAACAAAATCTACATTAATTATTTACTATACGGTGAAAGAATGACTCATTTAGCTTAAATGGTTCCAAAGTTATTTCTTTTTAAAATAGGGGCATCTTTTACGATTGGCTTATGTTTGGTCTCCACTTTTCTCCATTCGTCACTTTTTATCTCCATTCCTAGTCAATAGAAATATTTTGCTACGACTTAGTTCAGGCAGATTTGATTTCTTGATGTATACCAATATGCTGAGGGAGTAATTATTAGTATATTGACCACAAAGAGTCTTACAGTATTTTTTTTAATCTAGCGTGTCAAACATCACATTTCTAAAAAAAATATAACTCATTGATTTTTGTGTCATGTATGTTCTAGTCATCATACGCAACCGAGCTATTGTTATATTTAACGTAAAAGTAAAAACTTCCCGAGCTTATGAATAGAAGAGGTATAAAATTATATCTTATCTACCGGACTATAATTTGGTTGAGTTGCTAATGAATTCTGGTTTAGAAAGTGATCAGTGACGAAAATGGTCCTTACTGAATTCTGTACAAAAATTAAATCCTTCCGACCACCATTATAAATATTTTATGGAAAATATTTTGGCCTGCGGCGCTATATCGCTGAATTTTGCTGGTTATTTAATGAAAAAAATATTTTTAAGAACTTCCTACATTGGATTTTCTTGCTCAGAAATTATTAGATGTATGAAAATAATTTATAGCTCGTTTTATAGTTAAAACTATAGCAATTAATTCGTTCTTTGATTATTTTCCCGTAGCTCTAGTCAATTTTCAACCAATTTAGTTTACATTATTTTTTTACTACTCCAAATGAATTTCGGTATTTGGACCGACCGGGAGGCCATTGCGGGTAAAATTCTAGTCCTGGAAAAGTATCTCGAACATTTTTTGTAAAAAAAAATAGTAAGAGTTATTTTCGTCATTGACAACTTTCTCCTATCTCTTACCACATTCCTTAAAAATGCGAAAAACCACGAAGGGGGACCTTTTCAGGAGGGCAGAGGGAGTTGCGGCAGGATTCTGATAGGCAAGCCTAGTGCGATGTATTACCCTATTAGTCCGAGAGCCCGCTGCTTAATTTATGACGTATCTGTTTTTTGATCGATATGTGGTATGAACGATAGCTTACCAATAGGGTATTACATCGCACTAGGGTTGCCTATCAAAATCTTGCCGCAACCCCCCCTGCCCCCCCCGAAAAGGTCCCTCTTCGCGGTTTTTCGCATTTTATAGGAATATGGTAAGAGATAGGAGAAAGTAGTCAATGACAAAAATAATCCTTGCTAAATTCTCTACAAAAAATGTTAAATTCAATTGGCTTATATTTTATATTCCAATTGATTTGTCTTTTTGATTATTACTCACCTACAACAGTTTTTAAGAGTAGGGTTTTACTCTATAAAAATGATATAACTTTTCCTGCGTCTATCATATTCTGTTTCAATGTATTAGGGTACCTAACCTAACCTCACACAAATTATTTAACAAGTGCCCATGGGCCTGGCTTTTCACTATAATATTAGGTAACTTTTCCTAATTGACTTCAGGCACTTTGCTTAACAATCCTTTACCTGTGTGTTATATACGGTATATTAAGGTGTATACATCAAGAATTTTACATGCCTCGGTGTGCGACTTTTAACAAAACTGCCTGAAGAGATGAAAAAGTTGGACGATTTAGGAGAGGAGGGAAGACGTATCTTGCCGGTAATTCCTTGTACACTATTGACGAACTGTTGAATGGGCACCTGAGCCTTATAGCTCTTCATTATAGGTACATGTTTTCATGTTATTATAACGACTTAATATTTTCATTAAAGGCTTATATGCACTGAGCAAAAATCGTTCTATTTTTGCTTCAACTTTTTCAAATTTTATATGAGAATGATAGTGCTCAGTAAGAATAACGTAAGCGACAAAGTGAATATACCTTTTTAAAAGAAACCTGGGAAGAAATTTCAAAATCTAAAACAGCAGATTTGTTAAGATTATAATTACAAGTATTTTCGCTCAATTATATTTTTGTATCTGAAAAACTGAATGAAAAATCTTCAGATCCCGTAAATTTTAGGGGTGCTTTCGGAATACTTTTTTATTCAAAGCAATTTCCAAATCCTAGAACAGCCGATCTGTAGTCCATACTTTCATCTATCACTGTTTTCAGTTTCAAGACGATTCCCTCAGTATTAGCTGAGTAAGATTCAGGGCGCCGAAGCCCCCTGACAGCATATAGGGCTTTTATACGGTAAGAGACATACTGATTGGAACCCTTCAAATTGTTATTGGTATCATATCATTATTTTTTCAAGATTTATGTAAAGCCAAACTTGACGAATTCAGGTGCCTGACAGGGGCTTTTTTTAGTTTCCCAGAGGTGTATTTGTATAATACGAGTATATGAGAAAAATAGGATTTAATGGAACCTTTTACACAATAAAACTACGTACATGTTCGTCTGTTTCCCACGAATCACCTCTCAGATTAGATATTTTGACGAAACAATGTAAAAAAAGCTTTTACAGACACTGTTGTGTGCTCTATTATAATATAAATATAAAAGAATTCAGGTAATAAAAAAACAGAAAAATATATCGTAAAATGGCATAATACAAAAAGTGAAAAAAATGTGCAAATTGAAAAGTTGCTTATTCAAAAATAGGCATTTCCAAATCAAAAATTGACAGTAACATCCTTTAGTAGATTTGTAGACATGAAAATAATAATTTATAAAAACGCAGACACTCGAAATATATTTCAATATTTTTAACCATTTTGGTTCAATACTCGCAAGTTTTCATCGTCTACGTCGCGTCGTTATTCATGTTGAAGTTATTTCTCTTCTATGGGGTTTTATTGTGGGAAGGGAGGTGGTTTAATTTTGTGGTTAAGGGCTTGGCACCAAGAATGACGTCACAGTCTTTTCCCACGGCATTAAGTTTCAAAATCGCGTGACAATCGCATGATTAAATGGTAAAAATAGGGTTTTTTCCATTTTTTGGGGTTAATTTTGCGTCTATCAAAAAACTTTTACGGTGATTACCTAGATTTTAATGCATATTATCAGTACAAAAAAAAATATTTACTCCGTGACTTTCGGGAATCGAGTATCCGTCTTTCGAATAATTAATTCATTTTTTTTTTGAGAAATCTATACAAGATATAAAAAAAAAAATACGGTTGTTCCCTATATATAGGTTCAATGCATCTTCCCTATTTTGTTCCAAGCATATTTAGTAAGGTTGTCGAGTTAATAGGTCTCCCGTTTTTTGTTGATTTTTTTTCAACTCAATACTCTGGGCCTTAATATTCAATATTAATTCAATAATAATAATGGTAATAAATTTTATTTCATTAAATGTACACATTATAGTATATAAATATTTCACGAGTTAAATACAGTTGAGTTCATTGAGGATATGTACTCGTATGTGGTGCCTCTCTAGACTTGTGTCTGTATTGAGTCTACCTTCATCATTTTTATAACTATGTCACTATTGTCTTTATGTCTGTAATTCTCTTTTTATTTACACATAATGTTTCTTTTCCTGATAATTTTTAAATAGTTCACGGCAGAGATCACTCGTTCTTTATGGGCGGAATGCTGAAAAAAAAATAGTTTAGATTTATTTAGTTGATTTAAAATATTTTTAGAGTTTATGTGGTTTACTATGATTGAAGAGTTATTATGTCATCTAAAACAATCCAAGGTGAGTAAGATATGGGTATATCTAGGTATATATGTATTATACATTCAACGTTTTCCATTCATTTTTATAGTCCCATTTATTCTTATCACGGTTTTCTTCGACGAAGTAAATTAAATATAAAAGGGATGAAAACGTTTCAAGAGTATGTATAGTCCGAGAGCCCGCTGCTTAATTTATGACGTATCTGTTTTTTGATCGAAATGTGGTACAAATGATAGCTTACCAATAGGGTTTTACATCGCACTAGGGTTGCCTATCAAAATCTTGCCGCAACCCCCCCTGCCCCCCCCCGAAAAGGTCCCTCTTCGCGGATTTTCGCATTTTGTAGGAATATGGTAAGAGATGGAAGAAAGTAGTCAATGACAAAAATAATCCTTGCTAAATTCTCTACAAAAAATATTAAGTCAATTTTTTCATAGGACTAGTAGTTTACCCGTAATGGCCCGTCGAAGAACAGGATATTTTTTGAAAAAAAATTTTTTTTTTTTTTCTTTAAATTTCTTCCACCCATTATCACTAACATTTTATGGAAAAAATATTTGGCCTGCGGCACTATATCGCTGGTTATTTTATGAAAAACTAAATTTTAAGAATTTTCGTCACTGAGTTTTATTGCAATAACTCCTAAATTAATTGATGTATGAAAATAAGTTATAGCTCATTTTGTAGCTAAGACTATGGTAATTAATTCGTTCTTTGACTATTTTCCTGTAGCTCTTATCAATTTTCAACCAATTTAGTTTAAATTATTTTTTTTAGTTTTTTAAATGAATTTCGGTTTTGGACCGGCTATTGCGGGTAAACTGCTAGTTCTACGAAAAAATTGACATAACATTTATTGTAGAGAATTTAGCAAGGATTATTTTTGTCATAGACTACTTTCTTCTATCTCTTACCATATTCCTACAAAATGCGAAAAACCGAGAAGAGGGACATTTTCGGGGGGGGCAGGGGGGGTTGCGGCAAGATTTTGATAGGCAACCCTAGTGCGATGTAAAACCCTATTGGTAAGCTATCATTTGTACCACATTTCGATCAAAAAACAGATACGTCATAAATTAAGCAGCGGGCTCTTGGACTAGTAGAGTGGGTATTGGGTGGGTACTTGGTATCAATCTTCAGAATTGAATTGTACTCGAGTAGGTAGAATAACATGTATTAGGAACATTCGAGAGTAGTATTGTTAAATCATTTTGGTAGGTAGCTTTTGTAGATAAAATCTTTCATTCAATTTGTAGAACATTTGTAAATATGTATAGTATACTTGTAGGTTGAAATACATTGAAAACCACACAATTCATTCATTCTACGTTAAATATTTTATAAAGTACCTAGTCCGCAGTGACGTATATAGGTTTTTATTTCAGGGGGGGCCGAAAAACCTCTTGGGTAAGGCAAGTAAAATTTTAACATAGACATAGGAAAAATAACAGTAACAGCGCCGCAGGCGAAAATTTTTCGTGTAAGTGAGTGAGAAAGGTTGTGTTTCAGGTTGCCATTATAAGTATTGTGTTAAAAATGCAACAAAAAAGAAGCGCCGCAGGCGAAATTTGAAGTGATGAACATAGGATCTTTCTATAGCAGATGGCACATCACTGTTTGACATTTCCCTCCCTGCCCGGGCCCCCTCGGCCCCCCCTCTTTATACGCCACTGCTAGTCCGAATCTGGGTGCTGACGTTGTGTATTTCGCACCTCTGTGGAGTGTACTAGAAGTGCGCATTTGGAGTTGTGTACAGATTACAGATTTTTGTTTAAAAAAATCTTCTTCATTTTGTTTTTTTTTTGCAATCAACCTGCGTCGAAGATTCGAGCCTCTTGTTACTCTTCTTTATTCTCTTTAGTGGTTGGCTCTTGTGGTTAAAGGCGTAGAAAATGGAACATAAGAGATAGAAGTAGAATGGAAATAGATAAAAAATATATATAAACTAGTCTAGGGTTGCCATAATTGTCGGGCTACCGACCGGGAACCCCACCCCCCTTTCCAAAAAAAGTCAATATCTGTAGCTTTACAACATTCTAAAAAAATTGCTTCCTTACAAAACATTTACAAAAGCGAGAAACTAATAGGGAGATTCCTTTGTGGAAATCTACCTAATATAGGTTTATAATTCCTAAATTTATGCATATATTATACAGGATCCTCGAAAAGGAATGCTGATATTTTTAAATAACCGAAAAAAACAATAAAAGTAATGAAAATCGTTTAGTCTTAAAATGCGTAGAAAATATTTATGTTTTTATATTTCATACCGTAGTAATTTCCAATTTCAGCTCTAAATTTAATCTATAGTCAAAATCCTGCCACTTCCCTTGAAGTTTAAGAGCATCAAGAGCTGTAGAAAAGAATTATCAACTTCCATGTTGAGAAGCGAGTTTATTATAAGAAGTAAAGGATATACTCGTACAGTTTAGGCCCTATATGCTGTCAGGGGCTTCGGTGCCCTGAATTTTACTCAGTCAATACTAAGGGAATCGTCTTGAAACTGAAAGCAGTGATAGATGGAAGTATGGACTACAGATCGGCTGTTCTATAATTACAGGATTTGAAAATTCCTTGAATAAAAATACATTCCTAAAGTACCCCTAAAATTTACGGGATCTGAAGATTTTCCTTTCAGTTTTTCAGATATAAAAGTATAAGTTAGCCAAAATACTGGTAATTACAATCTTAACAAATCGGCTGTTTTGGATTTTTAAATTTCTTCCCAGGTTTCTTTTAAAAAGTCTCACTTTGTCTCTTACGTTATTCTTACTGAGCACTAACATTCTCATACAAAATTTGAAAAAAGTTGAAGCAAAAATCGTGCTTACGAGTATGTTACTCACAATGTGATAACATTGTCATACAATGATAATAATATTAATATGGGAGTTTAGTGATTGATCATAAGCCTTTAGATATTTCATTGCACAATATTTCCTTTAAATGATTGATGTGAAATCCATTAATACCTGTGTGGTGTTAACGTCTTTTAACGGAGATGCTATCCTTATGTATAATTCTCTCGTCGATACTCAATCTTTATATATCTTTCATTTATCTCAATCTTTTTATATCTTTTAATGACGGTATTAAAGGAAAAGATTACGACATTCAATTTTTACGTACAAAGAATTTTGTTATACCTTCAGATAATCCTTTAAAATGGGACAAAAAATCTTTTGATAAACATTACTGTCACGTTCAGGATTATGGTATGTTTTTGTGTCACATTTATTTCTTAAGAGTATGCATACCGACATTTCAAAAATTTCAAAAAACGGGAGACCTTCTATCTCGACAATCATTACTAAATATGCTTTAAAACAAAATAAGGTAGATGCATTGAACCTTTATCTAGGGAATAACCGTAAAAGATTTTTTATATCTTGTATAGACTTCTCAAAAAACATTTTTAAAAACACCTCTGATCTTTTTTCCGAAAGACGGAAACTCGTTTCCCGAAAGTCGCGGAGTAAACTTTTTCTTTTGTACTGATAATATGCATTAAAATCTAGGGAATAACCGTAAAAGTTTTTTGATAGACGCAAAATTAACCCCAAAAAAGGGAAAAAACGCAATTTTTACCATTTTGTCATGCGATTGTTCACGCGATTTTGAACCTTAATGCCGCGGGAAATGACTGTGACGTCATTCCTGGTGCCAAGCCCTTAATACTAGTATTATCTGCTATTTTGGAGTTCGTTCTTAAATTTCACTTAATGATTCGCTCGATTGTTTATGGTTCCATTGTTCTCCGTTCTATCATGGGTGCGAGTTAACCGGTTCGGCTGTACAATTCAACCTGTTCTATGTGCATAGTTGACATGTTCGGTTGATGTGAAAATCACCCAAATATTTAGCTGGGTCAGTTGGGTGACATTCGCTCGCCATAGATAATAGAGCAGTTCGCATGTGCTGTTCACTCACTCTTATTAAAACGCAATATGTCTATCCCTTTCTACCAAATAAGAGTGATATCACTATCTTGATGTATATCTATCATGGATGTATAATACTTCTAGTAAACTGGATTCATCTCTTGGCCGACTATTGCGGTTCTAGGGGAAATCGCCAGTTAGGCAAAAGAAGCAAAATGGAGGATTTTCCATACTAAACGGGCTACAGGAAACTGCGGTTTTCACATGGATTTTTGGTTTTCACTGTTTATATTTTAACTGAAAATGAATTAAAGACATCATATTGACATAATTATAGGACCAAGGGATGTAAATACTCCGTTAATCAGGATTTATAAGCAATTTCTTTAACAAAGGAAACGGCACACGATGGAAGTAAATTAAATTACATTTATTTTATTGTCATTAATTACAACATAAATTAAACATTGCACGAAAATTCATAAATAAATACACATTAGCTTTAAATGACAAAAAATATGAAAAAATAAATTCCTACATAATAAATGAAAGGTATATTTAAAACATCTTGACATCCGTGATATTCAATATCATAATTAGTGATAGGAAACTACTGAAAACACATTTTTTCTCATTTTTTTTTCTTAAGCGATGCATAAGGTTTTATTCTTAAAGAAAAATCTGAAAAAAAGAATAAGAAAAATAAATAAAAGTAATTTAATTTACTTCCACCGTGTGCCGTTTCCTGTATTATAAAATTGCTCATAAATTCTGATCAACGGACTATTTACATTCCTTAGTCCTATAATTATGTCAATATGATGTCTATAATTCATTTTCAGTTAAAATATAAACAGTGAAAACCAAAAATCCATGTGAAAACCGCAGTTTCCTATAGTCCGTTTAGTATAGAAAATCCTCCATTTTGCTTCTTTTGCCTAACTGGCCATTTTCCCTAGAACAGAACAGAATGTATAGACAAACACCTATGTTTTCCATACAGTTTACTAGTATTATAAATCCATGATATCTATCAACTGACTCTTATTAGTATTCTTATATCTCCATCTCTCTTTGACAATTCCAATTGGAACAATCACCTAAATGCGTTCTGCTTAGTGCGATAATCGTCCGTTGATTCGCTGAGTGAAAATTAACAGATCCAGAACGAACCCTTGAACTTTTGAATGACGTTATTTGTTTTAATGCTTTTTTTTTATTATTACACGCTGTTTTTCAGTTTATTGATCATGTCGAACAATATAATAATTATTTATGTAACGCACAATAATGAAAGTTCATGATATGTAGCAATTAATAATTTATTTTTTGTTCACAGAAACACGGTCCACGAATGAAATGTTCCGCGTGCAAGATCATCGCACACTCCAACTGTATTGATATCTTAATGGAACGGGTTCAATTCCTGTGCAAGCCTACTTTCAGGGACGTTGGTGTGAGACAGTATCGTGAACAAACCACCACTCATCATCATTGGGTACATCGAAGATCTGAGAAAGGGAAATGTCGACATTGTAGTAAGGTAGGAATTTTATAACACAATTTAAACATAAATTAATTATTATTCTACTAGTGGGTACCGTGAATAGTATATTCACGGAATTAGGCGTTTTTTATAACTAACTACTCATACTACCACTCTACCACGCCCTTCAAAGTTCTTCGAAGTAACATATCAGAGAGGGTCTTGGTCTTACCTACTTTCCATGCTAATTCTACATACGTACCTACTATACATATGTACCTACAGTAAGTATGATTACTGAAAAAAAAACGAATTGCAATCTCTATCAATAATATAATAGGTAGGTATCTTTGATTATAGAAGTACTTAATCAAATTATTTTCTGGTATGTATACTGTAGTACTTTTACGCGAAAAATTATTTTCATTCATAATTTCATTAGCAGGTACATTCGATATTTCAAATTTTCATTCATAAAGTGAGACTTCGACGAAAATTTTTATCCACCCACGAACGCGTCGCTGCTTTAAATTGACATACATATTCATAGAACTTGCAAAATTTGCCAAAGCTACAATATATACCTACGTATTTATCGTCTGAAATATGAGCTAGAAAATATAAGATCAGTGCAAGGTGTGCGCACGTATTAGTATTTCTTTTTTCACTGTTTCTGAAGCCTGGCTGACATAGGCTACACTACTTAAAATGTCAAGAAGATTCCAACACGTGCTGTGTTTTTATGACAGACTGTTCAGATTTGAATTTAGATTTACGAGTATATTATATAGTAAGAATATATAGTCTTGTAGTATGAAAAAGTGACGCCCTCTTGGAAGAAAACTGAAAAACAATGATTAATAAAAAATTGTAGGTATATGCGCACAGTGAAGAGAAAAGTGCCTCAGGACAAGAATAATATACGAGTACAATGGACTCCAACGAATTATGTTTATTTTCTAATGTTTTTTTGATCGGATGATCAGTGTAATGGAAATGTATTTGATAAAAAAATGTGTTTACTTACCTCAATTTTATATTTTTCTCTCCAAAACTTTACTCGTATTCCAAAATCTGCAAAGTACTCGTATCTACCGGATTTATTTTGCACATCAAATTTAAATTTTAATACGCTTCGGTACCCAATAGATTCATTTGACTGAAAAAAAATGATAAGAGAGTTTCAGTTTATTTTCATTTAATTTATTTGATATCCAAAAAAAAAAATTACAAGTTACAATATTAGAAAAGAAGTACTGGATTTTATTGCCCCACTAGGCGATAGCCTGTTTTTGTAATATATTATTTTCTCTACATTGCGTAATAGTTTTCAAGTAATACCTATAATTAAAAGATAAATTTGTGTGTGTAATTGTACGTACGATGTAAGAGCTATCTAGGCTACTGTTTTATAATGATCCCTACTACTATACCTAATGTTAGAATTATCATATCAGTTAAACTGGTACGGTACAGAAGATATGAAACTCACATAAAATACCCCTGAACAGGGGCGTAGCCTCCAACAGTGCGCAGGATACAGCGCGCCTCCAAAAAATTCAGCTCAAAATAGTAAAATAATAACTAAAATAATCCGATAATAATGTTAAGAAATGATAGTAATTCCCTAACCAAAATGCTCGACTCCTTAAATAGGCAAACTCTAGCGCAAGGGTGGCCAACCTTTTTCAGCAGCTGGGCCAGATTCTAAAAATGAGATGGCTTACCGGGCCGCACAACCAATTTTTTGAAACAAAAAAATAAGACATAGGGTCGTCTCGGGGGGGGGGGGGGGGTTTAGCAACAGATTTTTTTCTTGCAAAACTGAGTGGAGAAGGCTCGCAACAAAATGTGTGAAAAACATATTCTAATCAAAAAGAATACCCAAAATAGCGCCGCAGGCGAAATTTTTAAGGGAAAATGGGTGAAGTGACGAATCTGATTGTCTTTCTATAACAGGAAATGCATACGGTTATATTGTAAGACGGTTTCGCGGGCCGCATTTAGACCCTCAGCGGGCCGCATGCGGCCTTGGCCACCCTAGCTCTAGCGCATCAATTCGTACTCGGTGCGATATTTGTTTGCGCGCCCCCAGAATTCAATAATTCAAAGACAAAACACTGGTAATCCGTGCTAACTTATGAGCACGAAAAACAAACAATGTGAGCTTGATCCTATACCAGTTTGGTTGCTGAAAAAGTGTAAGGATGCAATAAAAGGATTTCTTGTACATTTTGTAAATGGTTCCCGGATTGTAGCCCATAGGAATATTGCTCAACATGAATAAATCCCAAAAATGACAAAAGCCCTTAAGAAATTTGCTCAAGGGATAAAAGCCCAAACTTTCTATTTGGATTCCAGTAAATGAATTCTTTATAAAATGTTGACTATTTTATTGTCTATCCCATTTCAGATCCGCTTATTTATTTGGTTATTTTCTAATCTATAGTAGTTTCTAACACACTGAAAGAAATCGTATACTAATAGATACAATTGATTGTATTTTCAAAATCCAATTAGATTTGAGTTTTTGTCCCTTGAGCAAATTTCTGAAGGGTTTTCGTCTTTTTTGAGATTTATTCATGTTGAGCAATGTTCATATGAGTTTTTATCCGGTCACGTTTGTAAATAGTTCGCTCTTGTCATCTCGTGTGCCACAGTTCCTGAAGTGTGCACATGTGTTCTTCTTCCAATTCTTAAGAAACCTACACGTGATCCAGATGTTGAAACAAATATAGACCAGTATCTAATCTTCCATATCTCTCGAAACTGCTGGAGAAAGTTGTTACCAGAATATTCAGCAGTTACCTGTGAGTGTCCTGTGGCCTGCGAGGCAGTCTGCTTGACCGAAGGAATCACTCAACGGAGACAAGCATCACAAGGATGCTGTCTGATATAACTGTGTCAAACGAACAGAGTACAGCTACCCTGCTATGTCTGCTGGATATGAGTGCAGCGTTTGACACAGTGGACCACCATATATTACTGAATAAGCTGGAGAGGAGGTTTGGACTTGGTGAGAAGGTCATCGAATGGCTCAAGTCATATCTAACGTTCCGTTCCCAGATTGTAAACTTCGGAGGCGTAACAGCGGAGCCAAGATCTCTTAACGAAGGCGTACCGCAGGGCTCCGTGCTGGGGCCCCTGCTCTTCGTGCTAGAGGTCTGATTCTATTTATTTTCAATACTATGCTAGAGGTCTGATTCTATGTATTTTCAATACTATGCTAGAAGTCTGATTCTATGTATTTTCAGTACTAGAGGTCTGATTCTATGTATTTTCAATAGAACGGAAGTGACGCAATTTCACGCACGGCACTTTTTGGTATTTTAGAGTCGCAAAGCTCACACTATTAACAAGATATCAATAATAAAAACTAAAACATCTTTAAAACTATCGTTTTAGTCCTAAATAACGTTAAAACTATTACAGTTTTTAACTATGAGAGCAAAATTTCGAAACCGTTGCCCACAAACTGTCAAAATTTTTCATACGATTTGACAGTTTGTGGGCACCAGTTTGGTTACACTTCTAGCATTGAGTACTCTGTCTAGGTAGATATATTATGTCGCTGGTGACATCCGACATCGCCTGTCTACTCATAATAATCTATGGTTAGACAATTCAACTCAATAGGTTAGAGTATATGTGTTCTGTGCTCAATAGAGATTCCAAGATGGCCGTCTTGTTTTATTTCTCCCCGTATTTAGATTTCAAAGTTAAATATCTCTTAAAATAAGTTTTTTTTCCTAAACTGGCGACGTTAAAACCTAAAGCGGATTGGTACTCCTTGTTTCATATAACTTGGCCACTGGCTACATAGTAATTCTATACAAAAAGTGTGACAAGACGGATGAAACGAAATGTAGAAGTTTTTATGTGAATTTTCACAGCAATCTATCGTAAAATGCACGAGTTTTAAGAAATTAAGGGACTTTGTTTTGTAAATATAGACTAGTAGACATTGCTGCCATCAAAATCCGTGTCAAGAGACATGAAAAGTATCTAGGTACCAGTGGCGAAGGGTGGATTTCTGTAGAAGGGAAGCCGGTACCATTTTTTTTTTTTTTTTTTTTTTATTGCTATATGTATATTATAATTCGTGAGCACACAGGGCCACTCAACACCATCTATGAAAATCGAAGCAAAACACGCAGCTTTCAAATTTATTGTGTAGATGTCTCTATCGTTATGCAAAATAAATAATAACGCGCATTATTCCACTATAATATCGATATTTCCAGCGTATTACACAATAATTACCTAAAATATTGAATTAATATTATAATTAATATTCAGAGACCTTGTTGCTGGAAATATTGGTGTAGTGTATATTAGTGTAAGTGTGTATGTGTGGTATATATAATGTGTGCAAATAAATTGCTAAGCATAGATAATTATAGACAAAGACAATAACAGTATCACAATTTTAACAATGTAATAGGTAGCCTCAATACAGACGAATGTCTAGTGAGGCACCACTCATATCCAAAATGAACTTAATTATATTTAGCTGGTGAAATACTTATATCCAATGTGCACACTTAATGAAATAAAATTTATTTATTATTTATTTATTAATAATAATCTATAGGTTAATATAATTAAGCACGTTCCCATCTTTAAGGTTAATCAGCGAAAATATTATTTAATATTTTTAGGTACATCAACATCGATCGAAAAAGTTTGTAATTATATTATTTAGTTAGTAAAAATATATGAAGTTGGACCGCTTTCCATAACTATTACTAAAATACCTGCTTATGAGTATTGAAACATAAAAAATACAATATAATATTACACTAAATACAAAACCCGGAGATAAAAATATACAAAACAAATTCCATTTGTTTTGACAGCTTGTGTCAGATAAAATCTTGCCATATGAAAAGTTTTATATCGCTAATAATTTGAATGTCATTATATGAAGAAAGAAACATGTATCTAAAATATTCTAAAATTGAATATGAGAAAATCTACTACTTGTTAATAACCTTATATTAATACCTGTAGTTAGCAATAGATTGATCTACTTGTTCTCAAGTTATGTGTTCTCAAGTTATGTGCAAGTGTCTAAAACCCTCAAAATATTTGTCACATCTAGCGATAATAATTGTAAACAGAAACACTGTTCGTGTTTTGCTTTTTTTTAAATAACATTATAATATTGACCCATTCGTAAAAATGTCGTTGTATTAGAGAATTTCTCTGTAGGATGATCTACTCCTTTTGAAAAATACTCCTAAATTACTGCGGTAAAGACATGGTAATTTTTTTCCTCTATGACGTTGAAAGAGATAGTAATATTCCAGTTTTCTCATAAGACTGAGAGAGAAAGATATATTTTTGTCATTTTAAAGGAGTATGAACACACCCGCCTGGTAATAAAATCTGCACCAGTAACTAAAAACGACAGTTAGTCTTTCGACAGTGCGCTGTGTGGACGTGTTGATACGAATAGCTCCGTAAGAATTTAAAAATTCTCATTTATTGTTTTCATTTTTGTTTCTTTAAATATTTCAACTACAGGGTGAGTTTTTTTTAATTTAATTTTTGTTTTCCTACCTTTTTATTTTATTTTTGTATTTCGTTTATTTTTTCCTTAATTTTTTATAAAGAAAGATTTATGGATCTCCGCCCTCCCCCATTGCCCCCCATCCCCCCTGACCCCCCGGACCTTAAAAGAAGACGGGTGAACGATGGGGTAATGCAAGTGGATCAATTGGACATTCAAACATCTTTAGTCGTTTCTGATGATAACAAAGTGGAATCTTCTTTTTCCTCTCAGAGCCATTTCTCTACCCCCGCTTCTATCCACACCCCTCCTACTCCTTCCTCCTATAACAACCCTATTAACCCTCCTCTTCGTACAAATTTCTATTCAACAAACTCTTCTGGGCCGTTTATTGTACACGTTCAACATTCCGAAACGAGCAAGCCAATCCATCCTATGGATTTTGGGAAGTTCCTTTTCACAAAAAATAATAAAAATGTAGTTAATGGGTCGCTCAAATCGGAGGGCAGATATAAGTTGTCCTTAGAATTTACAAGCGCTATCAGTGCCAACTCTTTTATAAAGAATATTTTTGTAGAATCAAACGCAGCGTACAAAGCATTTATCCCGACTTTTAACATCAGTAGGATGGGCCTCATCAGAGGCGTATCCACAAGTATTACTGACGACGAATTATTGTCTTCGCTGCGTCAGTCTAACCCGAACGCTGGGGAACCTGTCAAAGTTCGACGACTTAACTATAAGGACAAATCTAGTACAACACCTACATGGAAACCCTCCCAGACTGTAGTGGTTACTTTTGAGGGACAGGTACTTCCGAAAAATGTATATTTATTTTACAGCTCTTTCCCTGTTGAGACGTATTTTTACCCAACAATTCAATGCTATAATTGTTGTAAATTCGGCCATACCAAAGCAGCCTGCCGATCTCAACCACAATGCTTTAAATGTGGTGATAATCATACGTCTGAAAACTGTACTTCATCTGAAATTAAGTGTTTAAATTGCAACGGTGCCCATAAAGCGATTAGCTTAACATGTCCCGAGTTAGCTCGCCAGAAGGCGATCAAACACACAATGGCTTCGGAAAATATTTCCTTCTTCCAGGCTACCAAGCGCCACCCTGATACCAAATCTTCATATGCAGAAATTGCTTCCAAAACAGTATTCGCAGACCCTTCCTCAACTTCCGTTCGTCACGAGCCGTCCTCTCGAGGCAAATTCAGGTACAGAACCCCAAAAGCGGCTTCGACCCCAGGTTATAACCAATCCGAACATAATTCACTTCTTCTATATCCAAACGGAACTGAATGGTCATCAGCTCCCGATGGATGTGCTCTCTCAAATCAATCGTCAGTCTTCAAACACTATGATTCCCGTCCTCAAAATGAAAATCTAGCTAAAACTCTATCCTCCGATAATACCAATTTCCTTGAAGTAATGATTACAATGTTAATTGAATTGTTATCTTCACAACACTCGATACCGTCCAACGCTGCTTTTCTTATTGATAACCTCAAATCTTTTCTCTCTCGCCATGGCTCTACATCACCTCAGAAGTAATGGTATGTCAATTCTTCAATGGAACAGCCAAAGCGCTGTCGCCAAAAAGTTCGAAATAATTCAGTTGCTTAAATCACATGACATTCAAATTGCCGCTATATCCGAAACGTGGTTTCCTCCACTGTCAGACTTTGAAATCCGAGGATATACATGTCTTCGGGACGATAGATGGGACGGCTGTGCTGGAGCTGCCTTATTTATTCAAAGGGGTATTCCATTTTCCCAAATAACCTTACCTCCAAACCCATCGTGTCAAGTAGTGGCGGCAGTAATCCATGGAGTGACCTTTGTTTCGACATATATCCCCTCGGGAACTCCCGTTGATTTGACATATTGGAATGGAATAATTCCGATGCTTTCCACATCATTTGTCCTTCTGGGAGACTTCAATGCGCATTCTAAGACATGGGGTTGTTCTAAGACGGATTCTTCCGGAAAAAAGGTGTTAGATCTTATTGACAATCATAATCTATGTATTCTCAATAATGGGCAACCGACTAGAATATGCCGTCCTAACCAGAAACCTAGCGCTGTGGATATTACCATGTGTACAACCGACTTGGCTCCCCTTTGTGATTGGAAGGTTTCCGATGACTTATATTCCAGTGACCACTTCCCAATTTTTTTATCTTTGGGTAATAAACAAAATATTAATAATCGCTCACACTCCCGTAGAAGTCGAGGTTACAATATAAAGAAAGCCAAATGGGAAGAGTTCAAATCGTCACTTTCTTCAAATCTTGATTCTCTGAAGGAATTTATTGAAAATCCATCAATTCCACAAGCGGCAGATGAATTACGTCGAATCACTACTGCGGCAGCCGATGTCTCTATTCCTAAAAACAGGCCTAATTACAAAAATATTCCAAACCCTCCCTGGTGGGATAACGATTGCACGATTGTAGTTCAGGAAAGGCGGGAGGCTCTGAGCAAATACAAGAGGGAGATGAATTTCCAAAACTATATTTCCGTAAAGAATGCACAGGCTGCGGCAAAACGCACACTCAAAAGGAAAAAAAGACAAGGCTGGCGAAATTTTTGCTCTAGTTTATCCCCTGATACCCATAATTCAGAAGTCTGGAAGTCTATCAAACGATTCCGTGGAACATTTTCCAATAAAAATAGTTCTCAAAATTCAGGTGGTTGGATCAGCGAATTCGTTGACAAACTGGCCCCCTCATACGTTCCTCATTCCACTGAATTACCTTCTATCATTACTTCTAAAAACTCTTCATCAATACCTGAGTTATCTGCACCATTCTCTCTGGAGGAATTACTGTCTGCTATTGAGGCAACCGGAGATTCTTCTCCAGGCGAGGACCTCATCCCATATGTTTTTATTCGTAAATTCCCCGAACCCCTCCTCCTCCACCTGCTGAACTTTTTTAACCTTGTTCTATCAAAGGGAATCGTCCCAGAAGATTGGAAAAAGCAAGTCATTGTTCCTATTCCAAAACCCGGAAAAGAACCTGGAAAGAGCTCCTCTTATCGTCCAATTGCCTTGTCTTGCTGCTTTCTTAAGATTATAGAAAGAATGATAAAATTCCGCCTCGAATGGTACACTGAAAATAAAAACCTTCTGCCACAGTGGCAGTTTGGGTTTAGAAAGGGCAGATCCTGTCTGGACAGCCTCAGCGTCATCACAACTGACATTAATATCGCATTCGCAACCAAAGCCAGCGTTGCTGCAGCATTTCTTGACATTAGCAGTGCGTATGATAATGTTATTTTGCCTTTACTGAGGACCAGACTTCTTGACATAGGTGTGCCACCAAACGTCTCACAGCTTATCTTCAATATTCTGTCGGAAAGATGTATAGTGTTGGAGGGTCCAGAGGGACAAATCCGAAGAACGTTATATAGGGGCTTACCGCAGGGCTCGGTTCTTAGCCCACTCCTTTTCAATATATATACCTCGAACCTACAGCATGTTATTCCCACTACTTGTAACATCCTCCAATATGCGGATGACTTTGTTGTGTACTCCCGAGATAAAAAGGTGCCCGTTGCAGCTGGAAGGCTACAGGATGGAGTAAGTGCCATGCATGCATGGCTAAGTGTAAGTGGACTGAGTCTGTCGCCAACAAAAAGTAAAATTGTTATTTTTTCCCGAAAACATGAAATCCCGGATGTAGTTGTCAAGCTGGATGGGTCCATAATCCCGCAAGATGAGTCGATAAAATTTTTGGGTGTTATACTGCACAGAAAAATGTCATGGAAGCTGCACGTAGATAGAATAGTCACGAAATGCGAAAAAGGCACTAACATTTTAAGAGCCATTTCTAGAGTTTGGTGGGGTTCCCACCCGGAAACTATGAAACTACTTTACGTTGCCCTTGTACGTAGTCATCTGGACTTTGGCTGTCAACTTATGGACCCGCTACCAAAGTATCTCATATTCAAACTACAGAAAGTCCAGTCCAAATGTCTGCGAATGATTGTGGGAGCCATGAGGTCGTCCCCCATAAACTCGTTACAAGTTGAATGCGCGGAAATGCCTCTCCACCTCCGTCGGGAACTCTTGATTAGTAAATTTATACTTAAAAAGAAAAATGGCGGTTCGCACTTGTTTTTCTCCAAACTTGACAGCCTCTCGAAAATCCAATCTCGGCGAGGCAGCTGGTGGTCTCGGCTCTCCCCCAATTTGTGTTCTTACTATCAGGACATCTCACCGCCTATTGTTTCATCTGCGCATGTTTCTGTCCCAATGTTTGCAATCCCATTCAAAGCAATAATCCACCGATGCAATATACTAGAGTCTATGGGTATTGATCGTACGGTGGCCCAGTTGAATCATTCAATGGTAAATCAATATTTTGCATCCGAGGTGTCTAGCAGATGGCCTGATTATACGAGAATATATACGGATGGATCTCGGTCCCCCGATGGTGCATGTGGGGCTGCGTTTTGCATTCCAGAACGGCGCATAGATCGAAAATTTATACTCTCAAAGGGAGCATCAATATTTACGGCGGAATGTGTAGCTCTGAGAGAGGCGCTTTCCAATATAAAAGATCTTTGCATCCCGAAATCGGTCATATTTACAGATTCTCTCAGCCTAGTTCAAAAACTTCGATGTAACTCTAAACATGATCCCCACGACGATTTGTTTTGGAAAATAAAGAGCCTGCTCTACGAGATAACACTTATGCATTGTACTGTGGATATCGTTTGGATCTCATGTCACGTGGGTATTACGGGTAACGAATATGTTGATCAATTGGCCAAAGATGCGTGCGGTGCAGGACTTTCCCCTCAGGATTTTCTTCCTCCCGTTAACGAACCATTTACAAAATTCGAGGACAAAATTAAAATGAAATGGTTTGATGAATGGCACTCCTCTCCCAAGGGTGCATACTACAAGAGCATCCAATGTGACCTTCCGGGTGGAATGTGGTTCCGGGGCAAGAAAATGTCCAAACAGGACGTTTCTATACTTTGTAGACTTCGTATTGGCCACTGCTGTGTGGCTTCCCACCTCCACAGAATTAAAGTAATCGACTCTCCCTCTTGTGCTTGTGGTGCAGAGGAAGAAACAATTAACCATGTCTTCTTCGAATGTCCACTGATGAATCGTGTTGATTTCGAGCGTGAAATAAGAAGAAAGTGTACAACATTCCCGGTGAGTATACAATTCCTTTTGTCAACTAGAGATATCGGTATTTACCTTTGTATTCTGAAATTTCTTAACTCGAATCAAAAACTGGTTTGAGGGGCCGGCCCTTTTTATATATATGCTTCGATTCCCGACAGCTTTTAAATAGTTAAATAGTTCACGGCAGAGATCACTCGTTCTTTATGGGTGAAATGCCTAATAAAAAAAAAAAAAAAAAAAAAACTAAAAACGACACGGTTTATTATATTACAATATGACAGTGTACGCGGTACCTATCGGAAACGTTTCGCGCGCTTATTTGAACACTAATGTTATTATACCGTCCACCGCTATCTATCGGAGACGAATCTACGAAGTTTGAATGTAATATTTTTTGGTGCATTTCTGATTATACATCATTCTTACTATTATTTATCATTCTAAATCAAAGGATAACTCGATGGGAATCGTGTTCTTAGGTAGCTTCGCGCCTGCTAGGTACAATCTGTCAAAAAAGAGTTGGTGTTCGATGAGGGCGCCACATGTAGCTTTTTGGCAACTATAATGGCAACACTCTTATAATTTTCATTTAAGCGGCCTCATTGCCAGCAAACAAAATTGTAGTTCCAATTTAATCCGACACCAACTCTTTTTTGACAGACTGTACATACACTAAATAATTAATAATGTAGTATTCTACAACTAAAAAGTTTTTTTGTGACTTTCGGAGAAAAAGTTTTTGTCATTCGAAAAAAAATCAGAGGCGTTTTTCAGAATTGTTTTGGGAAATCTGTAATGAAAATATAAAAGATCTTTTCACTAGATTAAGGTTCAGCCTTTTTCAGCAACCCTAGTTTTTCAATGTATATTTAAGGTTATCGAGATCCAGATTTGAAAACACAATATTGATGATATATGGCAATCTCGTCTATCTAACCCAAGTACCTAATTAAAAAGAAAGTAGATAAATGAAAACATATTATGTACTTATACATATTTTGAGATAATAATAAAACATTAAAGAGAAATAATGAACAGCAAGAAGGGGGAAGGGGGAGGGATGAGATGATACAACATGTTAGTTAATTATTTGTGAAAAACATCTTATAGTCCGAGAGCCCGCTGCTTAATTTATGACGTATCTGTTTTTTGATCGAAATGTGGTATAAACGATAGCTTACCAATAGGGTATTACATCGCACTAGGGTTTCCTATCAAAATCCTGCCGCAACCCCCCCCTGCCCCCCCCGAAAAGGTCCCTCTTCGCGGTTTTTCGCATTTTATAGGAATATGGTAAAAGATAGGAGAAAGTAGTCAATGACAAAAATAATCCTTGCTAAATTCTCTACAAAAAACTTTTAGTCAATTTTTTCATAGGACTAGTAGTTTACCCGTAATGGCCGGTCAAAAAACAGGATATTTTTTGAAAAAATAAAAAAAAAAGTTTGATTTTTTTTCTTTCACATTCTTCCACCCATTATTACTAACATTTTATGGAAAAAAAATTTTGGCCTGCGGCGCTATATCACTGGTTATTTTATGAAAAACTTAATTTTAAGAATTTTCGTCACTGAGTTTTATTGTAATAACTCCGAAATTATTATATGTATGAACATAAGTTATAGCTTGTTTTGTAGCTAAGACTATGGTAATTAATTCGTTCTTTGACTATTTTCCTGTAGCTCTTATCAATTTTCAACCAATTTAGTTTAAATACATTTTTTTTGTATTTTAAATGAATTTCGGTTTTGGGCCGGCCATTGCGGGTAAACTGCTAGTTCTACGAAAAAATTGACTTAACATTTTTTGTAAAGAATTTAGCAAGGATTATTTTTGTCATTAACTACTTTCTCCTATCTCTTACCATATTCCTATAAAATGCGAAAAACCGCGAAGAGGGACCTTTTCGGGGGGGGCAGGGGGGGTTGCGGCAAGATTTTTATAGGCAACCCTAGTGCGATGTAATACCCTATTGGTAAGCTATCATTTATACCACATTTCGATCAAAAAACAGATACGTCATAAATTAAGCAGTGGGCTCTTGGACTATTATAATATTTCTTTTCTCTTTGCTTGTCATAAATATAATAAGAACATATATATTAAGGGCTTGGCACCAGGAATGACGTCACAGTCATTTCCCACGGCATTAGGGTTCAAAATCGCGTGAACAATCGCATGATAAAATGGTAAAAATAGCGTTTTTTCCATTTTTTGAGGTTAATTTTGCGTCTATCAAAAAACTTTTATGATTATTCCCTAGATTTTAATGCATATTATCACTACAAAAAAAATTTACTCCGCTACTTTCGAGAAACGAGTTTCCGTCTTTCGGAAAAAAGATCAGAGGTGTTTTTCGATTTTATTTTTGAAAAATCTATAAATGATATAAAAAATCTTTTACGGTTATTCCCTAGATAAATGTTCAATGCATCTACCCTATTTTGTTCTAAAGCATATTTAGTAACGGTTGTCGAGATAGAAGGTCTCCCGTTTTTAGAAATTTTAATAGTAATAAAACCGAGACTAGGAGCGTCACCTTCTTCGATATTACACGAGGGGTAATTACAATATGGACCATGGGCCTCGCCAGCCTCGGAGCTAAGGGGGGTCAACAAATTAAAAAAAAAGATGTAGCACAAGAAACGCGTAAATAGCGCCGCAGGCAAATTTTTTGTGAGAGATAGTGAAGAATAGGTCGTGATATGGTTTGTTTATTTGAAAATGTATACAATGCAAAATAATATGTATGAAAAATGATTTTTTTATAAAAATTTATAAAAAAATAGCACCCCAGGCAAATTTTTTTATGAGAATGATGGATTTTCATACTAATTTTAGGAAATTTATGGTAGTAATGTGATTTTTGTGAAGTTTTATCATTTAGTATGAAAAATAATAAACCTATTCCAATCTCTACGGAGGGGGGCGGCATCTCATGATATGGACCCAGGCATAATGATATTTCAAAGATTTCTAAAAACGGGAGACTTTCTTGAAACGGATTGTTCGTGCGATTTTGAACCTTAACGCCATGGGAAATTACCGTGACGTCAAAGTTGGGTCGGGAGCCTTAATATGTAGCGCCGCAAGTTATTTTTTTTGTGAGGCTGAAAATATTGAAAAGATAATGTAAAAGTTCGTAAAGTAGATCAGACAATTCAATGTGTTGAACGATTTAATGGTTCTTCCTGGTGCTACATTAAAAAAAATGTATATGTATGGCGATGGATTTTAATTTTATTGTTATGGTAATTCTAACATTAGGTATAATATCAGTATTAGTAGCCTATAGATAGCTCTTTTCACCGTACAATTACATATCTTTTGATTATCCGAAGAAAACGAATATATCAATGTATCTAACAACATCATGAATGGAATTTATAGTCTGCTAATTTTGATAATAAGTTTGGTAATATTGACATATTTGGCTCATCTCTGCACGCATTCAGGAGGTCCGAAGATCAGGCACTCGCAGGGAACTAAATCCTCTCTTCTCTCTTCCCCTCCTCTCCATTCTCCTGCTTCCTTCATCCTCTGGTACATTGTTTGTTGCATTATGCTGGTATTGTTATTTTATGTGCAAGTTTGAGAGTATGTGTGTGAATGTGTGTGAGAGAGAATGTATGTATGTGTATTGTATGTTTGTGTTTGTCCTTCTGTTCTTAATGAAACTCTGTGTTATATATTGTATAGCTTATTTGTATTCATCAATAAGAGGGCAAGATGTGAACCATACATAATTGTTTAAAAGTATGTATGGTAATGTCGTACACACACACATCTTGCCTGTAGGTGAGCCTTGGTAAATAATAAAAAAAATAAAAATAATAATCATAATATCGATTATCTTATTATCATCTATCCATATATTTATTTACTTTCGTTTTATTTGTATTATATAAGTTATCTTTTTATTTTCTCGGGTTGACTGTAAGATATTACGTTAGCAATAAGTCCGCCTTTTGGCACACGATTGTCTTATTTTGGTACTTATTATGCATTTTTGGTTTGGCCAATAAAGATTTATTTTTTTAATCCTGTAAATCTCATAATCATGATTGATTAAGATTTTTATAAATCTTGCGTGGTAGTAAATAGGTCAACTCCAATATTTTTATTGTTATGTTCTGAGATGGAGAATGTGGTACGGATATCGGCTATTTTAAAATAACAATACCTAGATTTAGCTGTGAATACAATAATCTGCTTGAAGATTTCATGAAAGCTCCATATATTTGCGTATATACAAATGAAACATATAGACCGTATGTATATAGGTATAGTTTGATAACATTGTACAAATATTTCCGTTTTATATACAGGGTGTCCCGTAAGTCAACGATATCCCGTGGTGGGGTGATAGACCAACTCATAACGGACCAGAAAAACGAAATATGACCTTAGTAAAAAATTGCTCGTTCTCGAGATATCGGCACTTTTTTGTTTTTCGTGAAATTCGTCACCTTCGCTCAGTTTTTCGATCGCCACGGTCACAAAATCCAATATTCTAAGATTCTAATTTTTGATTCGTAATCCTGAATAATCCAGCTATTTGATTATAATCCAAAATAAAACGTACCGTGTCACAATTTTGAAAAAAAGGACATCGTTTCCCGCTCTCGAGTTTTTTGCTTTTTATTAGCAAATTTCGACTCCGTTACACTGTAAAAAAATTTATCACATTAAGCTGAAAAATTATTTTAAAAACTACCTCGTTTAGTGCAGTTTTAAAAAAAGTACAAAACTGGACATAGATCCCTTTCCAAAAAAAGATATTACTATTTTACTTCAAAAAGAGCTCATTATAAAAAAAATCGAACGCAGGGTAATAGGTTCCTTAGGTCCAATATTTGGAGAAGTGATAGAGAATGAAAAAATATGAAAAAAAAGTACAATAAATGTATGTCCAAAAATCAATAGTTTTGGAGTTATGGCCTTTTGAAAATTGAGGTGTATGAAAATTTCTCATTTAGGTTTTTTGATCATAACTTACGAACTACTAACTCGATTTTGATAAAATAAACTAAAAATCATAATCAATAATGTAGGCTTTCGATAGAGATCCTTATTTTTTGCCTTTTTCTTAAAATCTAGTGAAAATTCTGTAAAAAAAAATAATAATATTTCACAAAAATACATGTTTCTTAACAGAATTTTCACTAGATTTTAAGGAAAAGGCTAAAAATAAGGATCTCTATCGAAAGCCCACATTATTGATTATGATTTTTAGTTTGTTTTGTCAAAATCGAGTTGGTAGTTCGTAAGTTATGGTCAAAAAACCTAAATGAGAAATTTTCATACACCTTAATTTTCAAAAGGCCATAACTCCGAAACGGTTGATTTTTGGACATACATTTATTATACTTTTTTTTCATATTTTTTCATCCTCTATCACTTCTCCATATTGGACCTAAGGAACCTATTACCCTGCGTTCGATTTTTTTTATAATGAGCTCTTTTTGAAGTAAAACAGTAATATCTTTTTTTGGAAGGGGATCTATGTCCAGTTTTGTACTTTTTTTAAAACTGCACTAAACGAGGTAGTTTTTAAAATAATTTTTCAGCTTAATGTGATAAATTTTTTTACAGTGTAACGGAGTCGAAATTTGCTAATAAAAAGCAAAAAACTCGAGAGCGGGAAACGATGTCCTTTTTTTCAAAATTGTGACACGGTACGTTTTATTTTGGATTATAATCAAATAGCTGGATTATTCAGGATTACGAATCAAAAATTAGAATCTTAGAATATTGGATTTTGTGACCGTGGCGATCGAAAAACTGAGCGAAGGTGTCGAATTTCACGAAAAACAAAAAAGTGCCGATATCTCGAGAACGAGCGATTTTTTACTAAGGTCATATTTCGTTTTTCTGGTCCGTTATGAGTTGGTCTATCACCCCTCCACGGGATATCGTTGACTTACGGGACACCCTGTATGTAGCTTCAACACCGAACACGTGTATTGTTTTCCATAGAATGTGATGTGATAATCCACCCACATATTATGTCATTTTACTTACATACAACCTACTGATGGAGCATATACTAGGTACCTACCTATACACTATACTTACACTCCACACCTATTGAAATCATTCCACCTAAGCCTCTTCACACACGTCCCCAAGTTCAGTTCCGGAATCGACCGTTTTGCAAAAAAGTTCCGATCAAAACCTCTCTCTGAATTCAGCGTCACCCCGATTTTAAATTCAGAAAGAGGTTTTGGTCGGACCTTTTTTGCAAAACGGTCGATTCCGTTAACTGAACTTCGGGACGTTTGTGGTGAGCCTGAATCTTAAAAAAAATACCTTTCAAGACTGCAAGTCACATTTTTAGTATAGCTATACTCTTCGTTCAGCTCTATTTTCATCCACGATGGTTTGCCTTCTAAAGAAAATTACCACCCTCTCCCTTCAACAGTAAGAAATGCAACAATACACAGGTACTTATCTACATGAAATTCGACAACGCAGCCGTCGCTCTTCGTGGTGTAGTGGATATGATCCCTACTATGCGAGACGAAGGTCTGGGTTCGAATCCCCGCCGGGATGAACTGAAATGGCGAATGTTTCTCGAGTGTAAAGTGATCACTTAAGCCAGCCGAGATCGGTCGTAACCCCGAAAATGTCCATCCCCAATTCTTCTACACTGTTGTAGGGATACTGCATTGAAAACTAGTCTTTTGGCTTCAGCTTTGTCAGTCAGCTTACCGCATCCGGGGTCGCTCTTGAATTTGTTGAGCTAACAGTCTTGCACTATGTGTCTTACATATAGTCTGCTCAGCTCCACACTCACACTCAGGCTGGTCCCTTTCCCCCTCACCCCCTCACTCCATAGTGAGAACGGATCTCTACACCTGAAGTACCAGGTTCTCGAGATGCCGGGTTCACTACATCGTTAGCGGTATAACCGACTCTCAAAACAGATCCTTTATTCAGAGCTGGCGGAAGGTATGTATAAGGAAACAGGGAGGGTAAAGGAAAGATACAAAGATGTTCTGCACAACACACTGAAGGACGTAAATTCTCAAAGTTACTGGGGAAACTTGGGGGCGATCGCAGAAACTGGCGGAGGATCATCAGTAATTACACTGGACCGCAAAACAAAACCACCCGCAGACCCGTTAAAAAAATAGGAGCAACCTTCTCCAAAGTGTGTCTTGTTTTTATATTTTTTTAAAGCTCATAAAGATGAATTAATTACATGATAATTGAATTAAATTCTGTTTTGCAAAGCATCTTTCCCCTGTTTCATATACTTACGAGTAATATGTAATTGTCACTTTTTATGGCTACTGGGTACTCCATCAAGGCTTTGTTTTCCACTTAACATACAATGAAAGATTAGCGTGTCATGAAATAAATCTTAATGTAATATTTGTTTTTATAAGGATCGAAACTATTTGAAGAGGAGAGAAACCCAGTGTCTTGTGACTAAGATTGATGGACACCTTCATACTTCATACAAACAAAAGAAAACACTTCCAAACTTAAACATTTTACTCAGAGAAACCCGAGTAAAACTTTTCAATATAAGAGAAATGGGGAAGTAAAATATTGTACCTATGTTTTGTTCATTGTTTTCTGAGCTGTATCTCCAAACACTTTCACAGTGTAAGCGTGAAACGAAAATCCTTTTTTTAACGAAACAACTATGATTTAATGGATTTTTCAATCGTGTCATCATTTCATTCAAAATTCGTGGTACGATGAAAAAGCGTTTTCGTAATAATGTGATTCATTTCTCGTATGTGTAAAACAGTGGGTTGGCTGAGGAATTTCGGGGTTGGCTTGAACTCCCAAACCCCCGCCCTTTGTCTACAACAATGCTTACAGTCAACCCGAAAAAAAACATATTGATTACCTTAACTACTTAAAAGCATAAAGTTAGTAACCTATACTGTATTACCTAATATAACACTAGCGTTTTCAAATCAATTATTGTAGGTACCTACCGTCAGTATTTTAACGAATGCGGATAGTACCTAGCAGGCGCGAAGCTACCGAAGAACAGGATTCCCATCGAGTTACCTTTTGGATATTGAAGGAAAATCCCTCGGGCTTAAGGCCCTCCACATCCCCGGGTAGCTCAGGCGCATTAATAGCGACCTCTTTACCCGCACTTCTAGCAAAATATTATTAAGAGGTGGGCCCAGGGTTAGCCTTAAGGGAGCCCCCCGGCAAACCCCACCCCCCCTTTTGGATATAATGATAGGTATAATCTGACGACTCTGACGTAATCCAATAAGAAATGTTAGTCCCGGCTTCCCTTCTGAAGAAATCCACTCTTCGCCGCTGGTACCTAGGTACCTATGCATAAAATTAGTATGGAAGTGCCATATTTTTTCATACTAACTGGAACTCGATAAAAATATTTCTTACTAGCGGAGTTACCCGTGCTTCGCAACGGCAAATTTGGATGGTGAAGTACACCGATAGCATGACCCGAAACCTCTCGATCACTTGATGTCTCCCCATGGCTTGAGCTGGACAAAATATGATCCCTAACTCCGCTCCTGAACTTCTGAGGCTGCCGAGAATGTTACTGTTCATCTTACCGACATTGAAAATAATGGATTCGATACTAATATCGCCTGATTCATGCTGCCCCCTACCCCCCCCCCCCCCTAACTCCGCCCCTGAACCTCTGAGGCTGTCCCACTACACCCCTTCTCTCCGCCCCCCTCCCTCCGCCCCTGAACTCGAGAATTACGAATGTCGAATCCATCGTTCAGGCCGTTCAGGGTGTAGATTTATCCATGCTATATCGAATTTTTAAATTTTTGTTGCTTCCCCACTTGCTCCGAAGCTAGCGACGTCCATGTTTGACACTAATGTCGCTTTTTGCTTTTTAATAATGAGCGTTTCAAGAATTTTTGGGTATAAAAGCTCGCACATATGTCTTAAGATGGTCTTAGGCAAGTCCTATGTTTAGAGAGAATCATGAGAAAATATGTGTTCTATGTACAGTAGGCTTAGCTGACTACTGAGCTCTATATAGTAATCCGGTTCTATGGTTAGAGTGTGATGGTCGATTTTCGCGTAAAAGGCAAAATATATAATTACATAGTTACTAATATATCTTTGATTACAACAGTTGTTTAAATTCTGTTTCGGCCAAAATAAAGGAAAGAGTTCTATAGACCTATAATATATCTTAAATAATTACCTACAATAGAATTTATAGTTGTATTTTGCGTACAAAAAACTGACAAATTCACATTTTTTTCCTCTTATTATGACAGTTCTCTATGTTAGTAGTATATAGATATATATGTTAATATCAGAACGTCGCATGTCGATAAAACAGGGAGTGATCGCTTATAAATTTTTGAAGGTTGATGACGTTTTATATATTTCAGGAATAGGCACATATAATTACAATAATCTCTTATATTATAGCATCTGTTTTTAATTCTGTTTGGGCGAAATTAAAGGTTAAAGATCAACTAACCTGTTATACATCTTAAATAAATAATTTTAATAGAATTTTCTGTTGTAATATGCGCACAAAAAAAACGACAAAACGTCATTTTTTTCATTCAATTTGACGTATCGTATTTATGGCATGAGAGAGAAAGGGACAAACATGAAAAAAGAGGGATGGTGATAAAACGCCGAACACGATTCAAAATTACGCATTTTAAAGCCTTTTTTTTATCGATTAATATATTGGAAATATTTATAGCCTACGTCACCCGCTAGCCTCTAAGGTTTCTAAAGAGGTATAACACGATATAATTGGACGCTTGAATCAGCCGTGATTGACGTGCGTAGAAAAACAAATGACTATCCTCTTTATATATTGTATAGATACTCTGTGACTGTAGTGTTTTCGGTTATTTTATAGAACAAAAAAAATACGGGGCGAACATAATAATATGGCGCACACACATAAAAAAACAAATAGCGTGTAATATTTTTGTCGTCAAGGTCAACATCAATATCAATATAATCTAATAAACTGCAATGTCACCAAGAAATTTTTGAGCGCGGAAGAAAATATTCCACCTCCTCCCCCCCCCCCCCCGCCGACGTTTTTTTTTTTGTGTCAAGCTCAACAGTTTTAGACATTCATCGTTTCCTAGGGACCCCCGTCGACAAAAAAAATCTGGTATTTTTTTTAATACTTGTTCGACGTCGCCCTATTATGTTCTAGTATTTTCTGGGGACAAATCTGGTATTTTTGGAAATTTTGAAACGGCAACACTGGCTACCAGGATGTTGTTATATTCACTGAGGTGCTTGTTTGTACCCACCGTCGACCATCCGTCGACGCCCATGACACAATGAACGTGTGGGTGCATGTAGCTGCATAAAATAATAATCCAAGTACACTAGCGGATCCAGGGGAGGCGTTAGAGGGCTGAAGCCCCCCCCCCAAAACTTTATATACAACTAGTTTCCGAAGAATCACATTTTTACCACATCGTTTCCTCATCATGTCATGAACTTTCTATAAAACTAATAAGTAAGTATATTGTTTGGTAAAAAAAATAACCTGCGGCGCTAATTAAATAAACGCAACAGCGTTTATCTTATCTCTTATGCGATTTTTCTAAAAAATTCACCTGTGGCGCTATTTTTTGGAGCGTTTTTTATTTAAACAAAATAAATCAAGCGATATTATATGCATCCAAGAAAGTTGCTTGCTGCGGTGCTATTCATGTTTGTTATACCACAAGGTGTGTAATGTGACGACTTTCAGCCCCCCTAAAATTGAATCCTGGATCCGCCACTGTCCAAGTGCATCAACGACCCCTTTTAATTGTGTGCTCGTATTTATATAACCCCAACCAATCCAAGAAATACTTGAATATTCAATAAAACATTATGTAGGTACATACATATTTTTATTTCATTTTATTTTATTACAAATACAAGCACAAAACAGACAAAAACTATAGATATAAGTAAAAAGATGAAGATAAAACGATTAGTCCATTCATAATTCAGCTATCACCCACAAGCATGCGCCACAGTTAAACTAAAACATACAAGTTCACCCGGTCATCTCAAACACCCACACTCAATCTCGCTCACACACACACCCATCCTGAGTACACTTCAGATTTTACAATCTTATTATGAATGAGATACAGAAAAAAGAGAGAAAAAAATGTTTTTATAACGTTTTTATAATTGACAAAAAATAAGATGGAAGAGTTCGGGATGAGCATATGGGGAGGGGAGAAGGGGTAGGGTTATATTGGATCCTGATAATATTTAAATGTTAAACCTGTACGCAGAACTTACGCGTCGGTAGGCGTAAACCGAAAATAATGAAAAAAAATAGTTGCTAACTCATTAATTAGGAATTTGTTGAACAACCGCTTACTTAAGCATACTGACATTTCAAAATTTTCTAAAAACGGGAGACCAGATCTCGACAACCGTTACTTAAGGGCTTGGCACCAATAATGACGTCAGTCATTTCTCACGGCATTAAGGTTCAAAATTGCGTGAACGATCGCATGAAAAAATTGTAAAAATAGCGTTTTTTTCCATTTTTTGGGGTTAATTTCGCGTCTATCAAAAAACTTTTACGGTTATACCCTAGATTTTTATGCACGTAATCAGTACAAAAAAAATACTCCGCGACTTTCGGGAAACGAGTTTCCGTCTTTCGGAAACAAGATCAGAGGTGTATTTCAAATTTTTTTGAGAAATCTATACAAGTTATAAAAAATATTTTACGGTTATTCCCTAGATTAATGTTCAGCGCATCTACCCTATTTTGTTCCAAAGCATATATTTAGTAACGGTTGTCGAGATATAAGGTCTCCCGTTTTTAGAAATTTTTGAAATGTCGGTATGCATACTCTTAATATGCTTTGCAAAAAATATAGTAGATACATTGAACCTTTATCTAGGGAATAACCGTAAAATATCTTTTATAGATTTGTCAAAAAATAAAAAAAATTATAACACCTCCGAAAGACAGAAACTCGTTTCCCGAAAGTCGCGGAGAATAATATATATTTTTTTGTATTGATAATCTAGGGAATAACCGTAAAAGTTTTTTGATTAAAGCGAAATTAACCCCAAAAAATTGAAAAATAAAACGCTCTTCTTACCATTTTATGATGCGATTGTTTTGAACTTGAATGTCGTGGAAAATGACCGTGACGTCATAGTTGGGTCGCGACTCTTAAGCAAATAACAAAGGAAGCGACCCGAAAGTAACAAAAGGGTTACGGAAAGTACCTCTTTAGCTAATTAAGCATTCTTCATCTTATCTGGAGAGTTGTAATCACTAACGAAGAATTTTTCGACTATGTTTTTGGCAACTTAAGCTGTTTTTTACATTCCTACATTAGTAAAATCTCATTATTTTTTTATTGATCTTATTATCGATTAGTATGTATTTGTGTGTTATATGGTTATATATATATCTATATATTTATTTACTTTATTATTATTTATATTATATAAGTTATCTCTTTCCTTTCTCGGGTTGACTGTAAGATTGCGTTTGCATAGTATTTTTGTAATTAATATGCATATTTTGTTTTGGCCAATAAATATTTATTTATTTATTTAGTATAATACCTATTTAGAAATATATTTAATTCACTCTTTCGTCGACAAATTGTGAAAACATTATTTCAACTTCATCCAATTGCAAAACTTGTCTCTTTGTTATTTGAAATAGACCATTTTGAATTACAGTTGTAATTTGAATTGACGACTTTTTTGGACTTTATAGTCTACAACTAGGTACCTACTACTACCACAACTACTAAAATAATGAAGTTTGTATTAGATTTAAATCGATTTAACTTCGTACAGTTTTTTTTAACTTTTTAATCGGCCATAGTCGACGCCATTGATGCCACCATTTTACTCTAATATCTGATTTATTAATTTACTTGTGGGTACCTATCATGGGCGTCTCCAGCCTCGGAGCTAGGGGAGGCAACAAAAATTAAAAAAAAACTAGCATAAAAAACGCGTAAGAAGAGCCGCAGGTGAAATTTTTTGTGAGGCATAATGAAGAAGGTCTGCCATCTTCAGGGTAAAGTAGTTTTTGTATGTAAAATTCGTTCGAGGTATCACCACTGCTCACGCTGCGGCAGTAAATTACTGATACATCGACGTTTTACATACAAACACTACTTCAGCCTGAAGATGGTAGTAGTATCGCTGCCGAAAGCTCGGTTACTCAACCACTTGACTCGCAGTATAGAAACCCGAAGAACGAACAACATGGAAATGGATCTTCTAGAAGGTTCTACAAAGTTCGTCTTGTTTCCACAGCC
Organism: Ceraclea dissimilis; assembly: GCA_963576895.1. NCBI lineage: Eukaryota > Metazoa > Arthropoda > Insecta > Trichoptera > Leptoceridae > Ceraclea > Ceraclea dissimilis. Next base: position 8,795,044 of record OY756360.1, read on the forward strand.
TTCTAAAAGATTCTACGTAATACACTGAATGCTTGGCGCTTGGATTCCTTCGTTCTGATAGACTCTCCCACCATGTTGAAATTTGACGAAAGATTTGTTTTCTACACGTAAAGATCTTTTATGAGACACCCAACACGGCGGTATGCGGTGACCGGATTTTCCCGATCACTTGGTGTCTTCGATCACTTGTGACCTAAATTTATTTTCCAACGAAAGGTCAAACGATACCACACACCACTCTTCACAACCCTTAGATCCCCTCGTCACCAAAATTTCTCAGAAGGTTCCACATTTCAAGAAGTTTCTACCATACAGTATTCGATAGCAAGGAATTCGTGTTCCAAGTTTGGTCGAAATTGCTCCAGGCGTTTCAGAGTTATGATAGAATTAACAGACCCACATACATATATACGTCCATTTTTATTATTCAACCTGCTTCTTGGTACAAAAATCCGTAAATAATTGAACTCTTAAAAATTAGGTACACACACTCAAATATTATATTTGGTTGTTAAGGAAGTGAAATAAAATATAACTCCATATTTTTTTAACGAGATTGCCCTCCAGCTTGTAGGTACTAATATTAATAATAATATTGTTTCAGCCTAATGCTAAAAGAGCGAGCTTAGGGTAGAAACGAAACAAAATCTTGAAAAAAAATCCACCAGTAATTGCCTCTTTCTGGAAAGTACCTAGTAATAATCTTGGATTGTTTTTACGTGATTTATTTCACTTCACATGGTGTTTTTTTTATTTGTCTGTGCGGAAAACTAGAAATCCATTTTCAACGATTTTCTGAAGAAACCCGAAAATTTTCCAATCTACACGTAAACTAGGTGACAATACAATTCTGTGCCAAATCGCCTACTCAGAGACAAATAAGACATAATGCGTTTCAGGGAGATTCAAGAGTTGTCTGAGCTCCTGTGAGTTTTGGAAAATAAATCCAGGTCGTAAGTCAGATTTTGTCCAGCTCAAGCATTGGAAGACACCAGCGAGCGATCGAGAGTATCCAGTCATCCCATACCGCCGTGTTTGATGATATCTCACGAAAGTGCTTCACAGGCAGAGGATCATCAATGATTTCACTGGCCCGCAAATTAGAACCACCCGCAGACCCGCTACAAAGAGGAGCAGCCTTGTCCAAAGTATGACAGAGTGTGCTCGTCCACAATCGGCCTCCATAGTCACTTTAATGGCATCATCGGCAGGACCGGTGACAACGTGACAGCGATTCTTCTGAGATAAAGACATGCTCGGCAACGGGCTCTTGGCATTATTATTATTAATAATACTTTTATAACGAAGCTGATCTATATAACGTGAATATATTTTCACAATGTTGGAACTACCTACACTCATTTTTATGTGAAATGGTTGCTTTCATCAAAATTGAGTCGATATAAATTATTTTTTGTAGGTATACCTATTCATCCGGATATTAAGTATATTATAGGAATACAATTTTTATTATAACTGTGAAAGAGAAATATTCAATCCTTTCAATGGGTGTGAAGATGGCAAGCCAATTACATAATATTGGTCCTAATTCTCTTTCAATTCATGACCATTGGATAAGTTCTGAATTAGATGTATCGCTGTTATTGTATGTAGCCCAAATCGGTGAGAAGGCCATCGGAACTTCATGAGACAAAAGTGATTAAAGTGTTCTTCTTCTTCTTCCTATTCAATCTTCTTGAAATTTGGTATTTATATAACTTTTATATCATAGAAACTCGGGGTGTTGGCAATGTGATCAGATTCAGACTTTTTAGAAAATGAAACACCCAGTACCTATAAATGTCATTGTGTATTCCGGGAAAATTATAAGAAGGGGAATTGTGTTTGAACTTATTATTTTATGGTTGTTAACCCTTTTTCTTTGTGAAAATGATTCATGTTTTTCAAGGGTTTTCTTAATCAATATAATATTATTTTCTTTTCTTACAGTCCCTCCAGGCGAAGCTCTCGTTCAGCTCAAAGGAAATCGTCGCGTTGAGTTGCTCGTGGTGTAAGGCGGCGTACCACAACAAGGAATCATGCTTCAATATGCAGAGAATAGGGGAGGAGTGCAATCTCGGTAAGACATTATAAGATACTATAATCTTTCCCTTTTTTGTTGGTAATATTTTCATTTGATTTTTCATTTTCATTTATTTATTATCCAAAGCAATTTACAAAATAAAAACATAAACAAAAAGTACTGGATTTTATTGCCCCACTAGGCGATAGCCTGTTTCGGGGCAATACTAACCACAATATAATGGCTCAAGATTACATGTATTTACAAAAAAATAAATAAAATAGTGACAAAATACTGAATGTAAGAAACGATTAAAGAGATTTGTATAGTGATTATGGTGCAGTGGTTGAGGATTTGTTTATAAGGTTGTTTTATTAGGACACAGGTGTACACTGTACAACTGTAAGAGATCATCAGGTTAACCATGTAGGGACCAAGGGAGACAAAAACAATGTGTGGTAAAAATAATTTAATACATTCTATCTTTCTTTTACGCAACAACTTACTTCGTATTTGCGCACTTTTGACTATTACTATACCTACACCACATACTGCATATTAGTTGACGTTTTTTATGTACCTATACTAGCGAGACGTGAACATGGATGAAAAGGGACAAATCAGGGTTCAATGCAGTAAAAATGAGATCGTTGAGAAAAATGTACAGAAAACATTGAGAGATGATATAAGAAATTAGGTTATTGGAGTGACAAGTGACTGCAAGATGGGTATAGTTACTAGAATTACTAGAATGAAAGTGAATAAGTATAGATAGTTTGGACATGATGAGAGAATGAATAATAACATAGCGATCAAAAAGATTTTGACCGGGCCAAGTGTGTTGACCAAATCGTCAAGATATTCATGAAAGAAATCGGACAGCGCGTGTAAGATAAATTTATAATTCAAAGTCTGTGTCATTTTATATTGCGCGAATGTGGATCAAACAACCATTTGATTATCCGTGACATCTACCTATATGAAGTAGGTACCATCTAGTATTTCAAATCCCAAATGTTATTTCCGGTACGTACTTTATTTTTTTTATCGTATCGTTGGAGAAATTTTTGCTTAAGTATATTAAGTAGCGATAAGAGTATTTATCGTTAGACATCATTATTGTATCGATAATACTCGTAATATTACATATAAAAGACGGGGAAATACTCGCAAGCTTTTTCTGGGTACTCATTAATATTATGCTGTCGTTGCCTAAAATCTCCCATGGAAATGCTACATAATATTGAAGGTCCCTCCTCACACCCGAATAACACAGGCGCCAGTTAGGCGCCTTTTTATTCGCACTTACAGCCCAAAGTTACTCAGACGGCCCCAGGGTTAGCCAGAAGGGCACCCCCCAGCAACACCGTACGGAATGACACCTTCAATATCCCTGCTACAACGATGATAACAAATAATGAGCTACATAGAAATACTATGTTGTGATTGTCAATTGAATACCCAATATTAATAATATGATGCTAATAATCAATAATATGTATGATAATAAAATATACAGAATTAGCAGGTGAAATCAAAAATATTTGGCATTCTAGGTCGGTATGTATAATCCCATTAGTATTATCAGCTACAGGTATAATACCAAAATCGCTAATAAATAATTAAAAAAAAATAGATTTACCGGAAAATTTATATATAAAAATATTGAAGGTCCCTCCTCACACCCGAATAACACAGGCGCCAGTTAGGCGCCTTTTTATTCGCACAGCTGCATGTTGCATTTCATATGGAATTTGGCTGCGATGGTGTTGCAAGCGGATGTTCCTTATTCAATAAATAGAATATTATCTCTGTTTTTGTATAGAAATTTCTTAGGGCTCTCCTTCCTAGGTTAAAGTTGGTGTGATTGGGCACTAGAATCACGCTATTATCATTTAACATTCGTTATGTCAAAGTATCCTACATACAGCCGGATTAAAAATATTCATTTGCCCAACAGAATAGTAACTTTACAGTGAACTTAGTTATTTTCTCATGTTGGTTCAACAATCCATTCACCAAAATAATCATGTCCATCGTATTGTAATAAAATCTAGCAATATACTGAAGACTTTTATAACAATACATAGGTATATAATAATATAATATAATAGAATAACGCAACTGTAGATGTAGAATGGTGATTTTTATTTCCCTTGGGAATCACTCTGGTCTTGTTTATCCAACGAGTTACTACACATATCTCTCCTCACACGATGAGAGCGTTGCCATCCGTCCGGCTAAATCCGGACAGAGTTAGGCTTTTTGGCCTCTTGCCCGGCCAAATTTGACGGCATCCGAACCGTTCGGCTTTTGTTAAACTTTATATTTTAATCTTGAGCTAAAACTATTGCAGAAATGTTAATTTTTGAATTTAATTTAATACGTAGGGTAACTTGTGAAAACTTTTATGATGAAAATATTAAAGAACTCGACCTTTTAAAGCAGGTTTCTGGTGATGCGGATTAAAACTTTGTTACAGAATGTGTTTTATTCTATTTTATAGTAAAAAAATCCTTTTTTTAACGTCCGGCTATGGGACCCAAAAGTCCGGCTTTTTAGGGGATCAGTCCGCCTTTCGAATTTTTAGAGAGAGATGTAAATTGTAGATGTAGCCTGTGGGAGTTATTTTGCTGAATCGACTAACGCATATAATATTACTGTAGACGATCATTACATCGATACGAATTATTGTATTTGTGTTAAAACGAAAGAGAAATATTTTAAAATAAACGTATATGTCCATATTTAGGTGGCAGAGAAAATGGAAGTACCTAGTAATGATGCTATTCAAATCTCCAAATTACACAGTATGCTAGCCGCTCGGTCAGGAAGTATGGAGTAGCTGCCTGAAAGATATGTCAGAGTAAAGGAAATCATGTCCACCACAATAGGAGCAACTTTGTTTTAAACTTCCCAAAGAACTCGATAAGCTCTGCGATCATCAGAAGCACTCGTACCAGAGTAAATGGTTGGCGCTAGTCTAGTAATGGCGAGGCGCCGATGTTAAGGGATTGGCACCAAGAATGGCGGCACAGTCATTTCCCACGGCAATAAGGTTCAAAATCGCGTGAACAGTGGCATGATAAAATGGTAAAAATAGCGTTTTACCCATTTTTTGGGCTTAATTTTGCGTCTATCAAAAAACTTTTACAGTTATTCCCTAGATTTTAATGCATATATCAGCACAAAAAAAATATTCGGAAAAAAGATCAGAGGTATTTTTCAATTATTTTTTTTTGAGAAATCTATACAAGATATAAAAAATCTTTAACGGTTATTCCCTAGATAAAGGTTCAATGCATCTACCCTATTTTGTACCAAAGCATATTTAGTAACGGTTGTCGAGTTATAAGGTCTCCCGTTTTAAGAAATTTTGAAATGTCGGTGTGCATACTCTTAAAACCCCGTCGCTTACTATGTACTGTACAAGTCACGAAGTGTGAAGTGTACAAGACTGCATTTGGGTTTGCGTAGGAGATCCTCTTATAAATAGCTAGCTGAGTTACCCGTGCTTCGCAACGGCAAATTTGATAAACCAATCCGTCATACTTTATAGGCTTGAGCTGGACAAAATGTGACTTAAGATCTTAATTTATTTATACTATACTACACACGAACCCCACAACCCTTGGATCCTCTCATCATCATGGCATCTGTAAGGAAAAGCTTTTTCTCCAAAAACCGTTGACGTTAGGACATAGCCTATATTATCGCAAATGTTATTCTAAATTTTCGCGGCAATCCATCGTAAAATGTGGGATTTATGCGAACACTTACAAAAATCAGACTTAACTTTATAATAGACTAGCTGACCCAACGTGCCTTGCTACGCTTATATCTGTGTGAAACCGTAAAAAAAAAAATTATCTGTGTAGAGGTCTGAATTGCTTTTTTGACGCCCTTCCATATGATACCGAACATGACCACACACACAACCCTGGGATCCCCTCATCATGACATCTCTCGGTGTCTCCCGTTAGCTAGATCTGGACAAAATGTGATTTAATATCTGAATTTATTTTTTAACGCCCTTTTATATGATACCAAACATGACCACACACAACCCTTGGATCCACTCATCTTCATGACAACTCTTGGTGTCCCCCGTTGGCTAGAGCTGGACAAAATGTGACTTAAGATCTTTTTGCTAACATCAATTCTTAATTAATATTAGCGAAATCGATCAATTTTAAAATAAGCTATTGAAGAAGAAGAATAAACCTAAAGCGTTATAAAAAAAGCTTATAAGGATTTTAATCGCTTTTTGGTTTTAATTTTGCAACGTTTTTTTTGCACTTAGAACACCACTATAAGTTCCAGACATCTCTAAAATATTTTCAAAATGGCGTCGAATCGTGTTACTATTATTAGCAAATTTCGGGAAAATGGATTACATGATACACAGTTATTTTATCATAACGGGAGATCATTTTATTATGTTAAAACTTTATTTAATTCTTATACTAAGCATTGCTATATTTTTCTCCAGCCCAGGGCATGTAAAAATGCTTGAATAGTATGTTTTTTCACGCACTGTTTTTGACATGACACAGCATTTTCCATACAAAACCTTAGATTATATATTACAAAACATTATTATTGAAAATGAATATTTCTCCTTAAAAATCAGAATATTGGAAAGTGTGCGTCATCTAAGTTAATCTAATAGTTTTATAGCAAACTTTCACAAAGTATGAGGTCTGACAATGATTTATTCTGAACAGATATAATGAATGTTTTTTTACGTTTTTTGTAAGATTATGACAGTTCTAAGATTATGCGTAGATTACAAAAAATTATTGGTTCCTGTCGGGAGCGTTGGTATAACCTAAAACATAAACAAATGTATACTATTTTACAATAGTTCCAAAAATCGCCACCGAATAAGATGTTTTGTAAGCACTCATAACTTCAAGTATTAACTCCGCGAGAGAGAAAGGGACAAACATGAGTAATATGTGGCATAAGAGATGGTGGCCGTTTACAAGCATTCTGCTCCTTCGTTGTCTACCATTCAAAAGTGGTCTAGTGAATTTAAAAGGGGCAGAGAAAGCATTGAAGATGACCCTGTTCCTGTTTCTGCCACCAGTAGCGTAACTAGGGGAGGGCGGGGGGGGCGGTCCGCCCCGGGCGGCGCATTTCAGGGGGCGGCAAAATGGAACAACATATAAAAAATCATCTTGATAAAACACACAAATTAAAAAAAAACTATGAATTTTCTAAAATTCTTATGAAAATCTATTAAATTACAATAATTTCTTTAAAAAAATTTGCCTGCGGCGCTAATTAAACCTGTTCGCATGATAGGTACCTATTCTTTATAGGTGCTCATGTATTTTTTTATTTCCTATAAGCTAGATTTTCGATATCTTTTGGCTAAAATTTCGTCTTCTATACAATGCCAGAAACCATATGTGTTACTTACTATAGAAAGATAACCAGGTTCATCATTTCACCCATTTGTCTAAAAAATTTCGGCGCTCTTTTGATTTTTCTTTATATCTTTTTTTGTGATACGTACTTATTTTTTTATGTCGGAAGTAAACAAAACTACAACGCGACCTTCATTTTCATTTAGTTTTATAAAAAAAAATCGCCTGGGGCGCTTCTTCTATGCTCTTCGGTAGATGTGCAGGTACTAGTATAGGTACTTTAGGGGTCAGGGGGGGCGGCATTTTCAGAGTCCTTCCCGGGCGGCACTAATGCTAGTTACGCCGCTGTCTGCCACTACGGAAGAAAACGTGAAAAAGTCAAGAAACTTGTACTCAAAGATGCTCAAATAAAAATCAATTCGTTAGCAGAGATGACCAAGCTATCCGTGGGTACCATACACTCAATATTTCATGACTTTTTAAAGCTCCCAAAACTCAGTTCAAGATGGGTGCCACGAATGCTCGCACCACGCACCGCAGAAACAAGTGCGAATTGAATGTTGTAAAGATTCAGGAGTGTGGTTACCGAGAGATCAATAATCCACCTTACAGCCCAGACCTGGCACCTAGTGACTATTTTTTGCTTCGGAAGATTCGTGGAAAGCGATTTTCCGACGATGAAGAACTCAAGACGGCCATTAACGCAAATTTTTCAGAGAAGGAAGAAAGTTATTTTTTTGGAGGGTATTGAGAAGATGATTTCGTGTTGTAAGAAGTGTATCAAGATTGCAAGGGACTTTATTAAAAAATAAAATTATTTCAGATTTTTCTGCATTTCCTTTCATATCCATACCGAGAATACTTTGAACTCCCCTCGTAGCTGTTGTACCTGCGGTACCAGGACCGTCGTGGCCCACATAGTGAAAAGAAAACGGTTTTTTGGCACCTTATATTCTTTTTCCAAAATTCTGTCAAACGATTGGTTTCACAGAAAAAAATGTACTCGTACTTCTCAAATTTAATAATTACATCATAATTTAATTAATCATATATTTAAGTGTTTGTTATATTCAGCTTTTTTAATGGACGCCTTAAGCGTCCTACAACTAACTAGTATAAAATAATTCATTGGTGGGAATGGTAAATTGTAAAAGTTTTCTTAGCAAATGCACATCAGGGAAAAATGTTATTTACCTCAAGGGGATGTTGTTTTCTTTATAAAACCAATGGAGGGAAAATGTCATTCCTTTATAAAAATTGTATTTTTCTTTATCTCAATTTTATACGGGTTATAGCTGCTAGATGATTTAATATTGTTTTCTGAGGTCAAACAAACTATAATCAACGCTGAACATTTCATAATACATTTCTGGAAATAATAGGTAATAATGTTTTATTTATATTGCGCCCTTTTAGGACTATTAGTCATGCTGACACAAATAATATTCTTCATACTTAATCTAATACCTTAAAAACTTCTCAGTCATACCTAATTATTTATAAGATATACTAAACAGATGCCGAGAAGAAGCAGCGTAGGTATATCGATACAACTTTTGACTTGACATGTAAATTACTATTATTTATCGTTTGGCAACGTCGAAGTATTGTCAGTCTGAAGTGGTTAACTATACGCCAAAGACGTGAACTTCATACGCTATCTCATGTGCACAATTCTTTCTATTCAACGCCTTCTCCCTATTATCTTAAAGAAAATTTCGAATATTTAGCGAGTCACGGACTTCCATTGAGGTCCAACAGCGAGCGTCTTCTTGCAATACCTATCCATAAATCAGCCATTCTTTCTCACTCCTTCATGGTGGATGGTGCTCGTTGTTGGAATAGTCTTCCCTCTACCATTCGCACTGCGGAGTCAGTGCACTCCTTTAAGAGAGCGGTGAGAAATCGCATGTTAGCGTCGAATGCGGCATCTGAATCCGAATCTCAGGACTAAATTGTAGTTTCAACTATATATGTTTTTATGTTTGTATGCATTCTGTATCGTGTGTATTATTTTTTATTCCGTTTTTATTTGTTTTTTTTTCTCACATATGTTTGTATGTATATATTTTCTACTTCGTATATTCTTTTATTCAACTTCTTTTTTCTGTTTTTTCCAATATTTTTGTTCAATTTCTTTTTTTTCTGTTTTTTCCTGGGGTTAACTGGAAGAAATCGCAGTTCTGCGATAAGTTCGCCCTAGTGAACAACGTTTTATAATCTGTACTATGTCCATTTTGTATATTTATATGTGTTTGTTGTTTACTTTAAGTTTAAATAAATAAATAAATAAAAAGTATTGTCACATCGTTAAAGTCTGACATCCAGCGCCTCCAGCCACTGGAGGGATTCAGGGGACAGGGTACCGAGGTAATCACGCGCGTATACGGGGCGCGAAGGATCAGTGGCGTATATAAGGGGGGGGGCGAAATGCCAAACAATGATGTGCCATCTGCTATAGAAAGATCCCAGGTTCATCACATCACCCATTTTTCAAAAAAAAGCCCGCGGCGCTTTTTTTTGTTGCATTTTTAACACAACACTTATAATGCCTACCTAAAACACAACCTTTCTCACCTTCACGAAAGATTTTCGCCTGCGGCTCTATTACTGTTTTTTTTTTACTACGTCTATGTTAAAATTTTAATTGCTTTTCTCGGGTGTGTTTTTGCCCCCCCCCCCCCCCGAAATGAAAACCTATATACGCCACTGCAACGGATAGACTAGCTCCGCGCACTATGTCTGGTTAATACCAAAAGTCTATCCTTTTGGCGGACGGACGCCGGACAGTCCATGACCTCCCGTCCACGTCGAAAGTCTCGTCCGTCCATGCGAAACAACAAGAATTACTATTATTACGAATGTGCGATACAATCAAATAAAATAGAGTTTTTTTTGTTCACAGGAACGCAGCAGAAAATCATAGTACCACCATCGTGGATTGTTAAATTACCTAGAAGAGGAAGCTTTAAATCGTCATTAAGAAAATCACCCAAAAAAAAGTCAGGGTCGAAAAAGAAACCAAGAGATTCTAAGAACGAAGAGAAAACTTTTGTAATTAAACCAATACCAACCAGCAACGTAACTCCAGTTGTGGTATTTATCAATCCTAAAAGTGGTGGAAATCAAGGCGCTAAATTGTTACAGAAATTTCAGTGGTTACTCAATCCAAGACAAGTATTTGATTTGACACAAGGTGGACCTGAGCCTGGGTATGTATTTATAACTATATAAATTCTATGTAAGTAGGTACTTTGATTGTACCTATCACTTTGTTATCATATAATCTGTATCTGGACTGGCCTTCAGGCAACAATAGTCGCTGTTAAGCTAGTCCAGTTAATTTTATTATTTAATAAATAAAAACTGCGATCAGTGCACTGGGTTCGTCACAACAAACTTTTCACACCAGTAAGCTAGAAATCGGAAAAGCTAAGTACTGTAGGACGACAGCGATATTCGAAGATTCTTATAGATTTTTTTTACATAAAAAATTGATAAAACAGAATCGTTTAAATATCCAGTTTGCTTTTTGTGAACAAACCTTCGCTCTTATTAAATTGGCATCGATGGCAAAATTTTCCGATGAAACAACTGTTATTTAATGGATTGGAATAATTTAAAATTCATGACGTGATTAAAAAACCATGTGGTTATAATGTGATTCATTTCTACTATGTATTGAACGGTGGGTTGGCTAAGAAATTTCGAGACGGGGAGTTTGTCTTTGAACCCTGCCTAGGGCCATGCTGGTAATTTGCCTATAAAAATAGAGAGGGAGAACTTTTAGATTTTTATTAAAGTGTAATTCAATTCCTCTTATTCCCGCACGGGTAAATGAAGTGCGTATTATCTTGTAGCTTAAATATAAAATTATTTGTTTTATGTTTCCTGTATTTATTTTGGAGACAAAATATTAATCAAAAATTTCTCCTTCAGTTATAAGTAATTCTTGAGATAAAATGATATCAAATGTACCTAAAGTAAAAGTGAAATAACTTTTCTATCTTCAACTAAATGTGTATACGCTATATGTATGTACTTATACTTACCGACCTTAGTTTCATTTTCTTTAGTGCTTTTTTCTGAAGTGAAGTTAAATAATTCTTTTATGGAGGCACATTGTGCTTTTATTTAGAAAATGAATTCTGAAGTTTATTTAAAGCAGGGTTACGTTCGTAAAAAAACGTGAAGAAAAGACCAGTGTAAGGATTTTCATTGCAAAGTACGAGCTGTGCATAAAATACGTTTTTTCATTGAGCCAAAATCAATATGTGTAAAATAATACAATAGGAGTAGGTATGTAGGTACAATGGTACATACATACACAAGAATTCACTTCCTATGTGGATATGTTACTAGAAATATATTCAATCCGTCATTGTGCACAATTCCTAGGAACTGTAGGTGTAGGTAGTCACCAGGTACCCATGTAATGCCCAAAATAGACAGGAAATCTGTGAAACAAATTGCATGTTTTTTTTATTTTTTGAACTATAGTTGATGTAGTATATAAATTACGCTTTGCTGTAATACATTATATATACCTTAAAATTTCTAAATGATTAAGTCCCAAGAAATCAGGCATGTATATTGAGAACTTTTGACAAATGATTTTACACATTTCCTAAATTGACTCGGCATTATGCGTATTTCCTAGGACGTGTACGATTCTTATGCCTCATCCACGTGCTGGCTGAGCTGTCACGTTTTTTGTGTGAATGAGTAAAAAGGCGTTAACCGTCGATTACGTATACAATCCAAGACAATCACCCCGTCCGCACGTCGAGGCATTAGGTTTCGTACATTTCGGGTAACAGAAGAGGTATATGTACATACAATATTTACTTAAATCAGGTATATGTCTACTATACCTGATATAAGTAATAACTATACCTACTGCTTGGCCGCCATTCCGCTCCGCTTCAGTGTACGATCATTTCCAGATTGTTTAGTCAACCGAGATCTCCCTCCGATTTCGCATTGTATTCACATTGTAATGTGAAAATATCTCCCATTCCATACCAAGTTCCATCTTCTGATTTTCTTCCATTTTATTTTTTGTATATTTGTTATTCGAAACTTTTTCGTAAAATCTTTCTTCCATATGTTTTCACAGAATTTCTATAATACACAGTACAGGGTCATCGAAAAAGAATGCCCCTATTTTAAAATGGAATAACTTTGGAGTAAAATAAGTTATACATTTTCAAAATGAGGTCATTGCTGTTTACGATCACCACTACATAGGAAGGCACCGGTAGATGAAAAGCGTCGATTGACTTTGTCGAGTGCGTAGCCGTTCTTCGCATGCGCTTACGCATTGTATCACCACTCATTTAACTTGAATGTTTCCAAAGCTATTCGATTTTAAAATAGGGGCGTTCTTTTTTGATGACCGTGTATGATAATGATGAACATTAAATTCTTTTTCAATAATAACCATTTTCTTGTTTTACGTCTTCTGTATATGTAAGTCCTCTTTTTTGCAAGAAAACTAAACAAGATTTACACCACTAAGTACCTTTGTTATGTAGGCACTAGGCAGGTACATATGTCTTGTGACAAAAATTTCGCCTGAAAGAAAACCAGGTTTCATCATTTCATCAATTTTGCTAAAAACATTTTGCCTGCGGCGCTCTTTCTTTTTGGGCATATTTTGTAAAGACACAATTTTCATGCCTATTGTAAAGCTATGAATATTTACAAAAGTTTTTTTTGAAGCGGATTTTCTTTAGGAGGGGGGGGTTGTCCAATTATGGCAGCCCTAACTTACGAGTGCAAGGGTTGTGTTTCAAGTACTGTTAGAGAGCTATGCATAGTCGTATTACCTGCTTATAGTCGTAGTGTCGTATCTATGTAATTAATATTGGGGAATGTGCTCACTAAAAAGTATTATTATATGGATTTTAAAATCTAGCTGTATTTTTTTTTATTTTTATTAATTTAGAAAAATTCTAACATACCTACTAAACTGTAATATAATAACATACCCTTATTATAATTATTATTTGCCATTTCAATTCTGTTTATAACGGTTAAAGAAAAAAATAATATTTTCGGCATGAAACTTTTGTGCTGGTACAGAAGCTAGTGATGTTATCAAAGTTGGGAGGTACGAGTATACACGGTGTAACACAACCGGTGGATCAACCGAAGCAGGATGATAGAGGACCTCAATACCTATCGATTTAACCCCCATGTATGTTCAGCGATTTTTTGTAGTTTTCGAGTTATGAATTTTTTTCGTATAATTTTGCCAAACCCCGACTTGCAAGACGTTATTGGTCACACAGACGCCAATTATTAAGATACATCCTTTATTTTTTTTTTCTAGAATAAGTGAATAGTGTGCCTTGCAGATACGAAAACAATTATGGGCCTATCTGATACCATAATGCTATAAAAAAATGTTGAATCTCAAAATTAGTCACAATTAAAAATTTTAATAAATGATTGAGGACGATTTAAAAGAAATAATCATAGCACATTTTTTTTTTATTATTTTCAAAAACTTTCCAATTTCATAAAGTACCTATCCTGTGAATTTCATTGAGCTATCTTTACGAAATCATACCTAAAAATTGTTCCAAAATAAGAAGGGCGGTAACTCACGAAAAGAAATTTTGATAAATCTCCATACTAAATGTATGAGAAAAAAATTTTCCAAAACATTTCATAAATTTATACCTACTATTTTCATCATCGCTTTAGATTTCGACTACAAGATTAAAAAATCGGGTATGAAAATAGTAGGTATAAATTTATGAAATTTTTTGGAAAATTTTCTTCTCATACATTTAGTATGGAGATTCATCAAAATTTCTTTTCGTGAGCTACCGCCCTTCTTGCTTTGGAACAATTTTTAGGTATGATTTCGTAAAGATAGCTCAATGAAATTCACAGGGTAGGTACTTTATGAAATTGGAAAGTTTTTGATTATAATGAAAAAAAAATTTGTGCTATGATTATTTTTTTTAAATCGTCCTCTAATATTTATTAAAATTTTCAATTGTGACTAATTTTGAGATTCAACATTTTTTTATAGTGTTATGGTATCAGATAGGCCCATAATTGTTTTTGTATCTGCTAGGTACACTATTCACTTATTTTAGAAAAAAAAATCAAGTATGTATCTTAATAATTGGCGTTTCTGTGACCAATAACGTCTTGCAAGTCGGCGTTTGGCAAAAAAATACGAAAAACATTCATAACTCGAAAACTACAAAAAATCGCTGGACATACATGGGGGTTAAATCGATAGGTATTGAGGTCCTCTATCATCCTGCTTCGGTTGATCCACCGGTTGTGTTACACCGTGTATAGCTTCCAGGCTTATCCAATAGGCATTCGTATTAGTAACTAGGAATTGCTCTCTAATAACAAAATCTGAAAAACATCTTATACAAGAATGCGTAAATAAAATAGCTTTCTTTCTCTATCCTTCAAGAAATACTGCGTGTTAGTATTTAGTTCACAAGTGGGTGGACGATTCCTTCTTTTCATCCTGTTACCTTCCTGAATAAATCTGAAATTTGAATAAATTATTTTTCAGTCATTTGTAAGAAATTCTACATTCAGTTCTTTCATTTTATCCGCCTGAGTAACTTACAGAAACATAAATCTGTATGTCAACAAAATATGCTAAGAGCAATACATTTTCTTTTTCTATCAAAGTTTACGGTAATTTTTTATACTTAATAAAAAATGTGAAAATATTTAATTAATGTGTACGGAAAGACGAGATAAGGCGTTTGTAGGAAATACATAATACCTCATACATCCACTTTACACTCTTGATATTACCAAATTTTTACATACGTAGGTAATTGTATGCACCTAGGTAATTGATTCTTTTAAATTTGTCCTAGCTGCGTTATCCGTACGGCAAATTTGACCAACAAACCCGGCATTTTCAATTCTTAGATTTCTGATTTTTCGCTTTTTAGGACTTTGCTATATAATCTGCAGAGCACTTGGATTCCCCGGTTTCAGTGATGTTAAACACCATGACTTGGTTTGAGCTGGGCAAAATGTGACTTTAAATTTGGATTCCTTTTCCAACGCCCTTTCGTATGATAACACACATGACCCAACACAACCCTTGGATCCCCTCATTATCATGGCATCTCCTAGGAAAAGCTTTTTCTTCAAAAACCGGCGACGTTAAGACACAGCCTATATTATCGAAAATGTTATTCTAAATTTTCACCGCAATCCATCGTAAAATGCGGGAGTTATGCGAACACTAAAAAAAATCTGACTTTACTTTACAAATAAAAATAAGTTATTATGTTGTATAAGTAGGTAGTTCGTAGAATTCGTAAAAAAAATATTTCGGAAAGCGTTTTTCTATTTCCGCGATTTAACATTTTATGTTGAAAATGTTAGGTAAATACGAGAATTATTTTCAATGGGTACATTATGTAATATTTCTAATTAGGTTTTGTGTACCCGGAAGGTCACAGAATTTGGGTGTGTTTTATTTATTTGTAGGTAATTTTCATGAATATTATATTATCTAGGATGCTCTAAGACCCAGTCGAGAGTGATGATAATATGTATTGTGAGGTTCAAAATCAAAATTCTGTTCAATGCTGGGCTAAATTGATAAATTTTAATAATAGTTCGCACCCAACCCGGTGGTTTAGTGGTTGCCCCCTCTTCAGCATATTATAATTACTTCATAGCATAGGGGTAATCGGATAGTTGTGTAATTAATCTCTAGAATGTTTCACCATAGTTATAAGTTATAACACTCAACTCAGTCTGCGTATACAGGGTGTTTGATAGATGGATACAGATATCTTCAGGAGTGATAGTAGAGGTCATTTAGCATCTTTTGAACCAAACTTAGCTTGGTCAAAAGTCGCACGGTTCTCAAGATATTCGAGATTTTAACTTTTTTTCGAAATACCCCAAATTACTCAAGTTTTAGCCCGATAGCATCGTAAATATAGGTACCTACTTAGTTCTATCATTCTTTGTTGTTACCTGAATATGTGTTTAGTCTATTTACATCATAAGTTTCAATCTGAAAAACAATCATATTAAAAAAAATACCGGATTAAAGTTTCGAGAACGAGATATTTCAAAAACGAGTTACGACTTTGGAGGGGATTTTAGATAAGAAAAAAAAAATGTTCAAAGATTCAGAAATCTGGAAGAAACTTCTCTGGTTTATGCTCTTTCAAATGATATACAAAACGTTATAAAAAACATTAGTTTCGTAAATTTATGATACAAAAACTTAAATAGATCACCTCTAATTTAAGTAAAAGTAAAGTTAAGTAAAGTTGGCTCAAAAGATGCTAAATGACCTCTACTATCACTCCTGAAGATATCTGTATCCATCTATCAAAAAATATATATATATATATATATAGACACAATAGAAACACCGTGAAAAAAGGACAAAATAAAAGACTCACAGCGAATATACGGCGCTTCTCTCTACCTAAGTAAATCGCTCTGAAATTGTACAGTTCTTTGTCACTTTTGCTATACCTTTGTTCTCGTAACTCAGTTAAGTAGATAATCATTTTCCGAAAGGTCCGAAGGTGATATAAATTCTTTCAATTTCTATACACCTATTCGAAAATTACTCCTTTTACTAATACATTCATGTGACCCCTGTGAACTTCGAATATGTATTTCACACATTAAGCCATTGATTTCGATGATGCCCCCTATGCAGTATTTAATTACTCATTTTTACCTATCGTTTGAGTTACATTTCGTTTGCGCCGGGCCTGTTTTTTTTAGCATTCCCTTTTTGTAAATGGCCAGACAATGCGGCCCGCGCGTGTTTAAAAGCGAAAAACTATTTTAATGTTATTTCCACCGATAAATTCACGACACAAATAGACAACTTAAAGAAAAAAGATGTCAAACATCTGGAAAAAGAAGTTAATGTTTATACTTTTTGGTAACTTCTTTTCTATTGAAATTATTTTGAAAATACTATATAAAAATACTATTATAGATATTTATTTTATAATAAATATCTATAATAGTATTTTTTTCGTTGAGATTTCCAGTAGTTTGTCTTCTTTAAGATTAGGTTTTGCGGCCCACCTAGCCTATGGTCTTCATGCTTTTGGCCCACTAGCTTGACATGGCTGGCTTAGATTTTTGAAGTACCTAATCAAATTATTTTTCGGTTTAAGGACTTGGCACCAGGAATGACGTTTCCACGGCATTAAGGTTCAAAATCGCGTGAACAATCGCATGAAAAAATGGTAAATGTAGCGTTTTTTTCCATTTTTCGGGGTTAATTTTGCGTCTATCAAAAAACTTTTACGGTTATTCCTTAGATTTTTATGCATATTACAATGCGTACAAAAAAAAATACTCCGTGACTTTCGGAAAACGAGTTTCCGTCTTTCGGAAAAAAGATCAGAGGTGTTTTTCGTTTTTTTTTTTGAGAAATCTATACAAGTTTAAAAAAATATTTTACTGTTATTCTCTAGATAAATGTTCAATGCATCTACCCTATTTTGTTCCAAAGCATATTTAGTAACGATTGTCGAGATATAAGGTCTCATGTTTTTAGAAATTTTTGAAATGTCGGTATGCATACTCTTAATGGGAAACATCAGATAGGTACAGTGCATTACAATGTACAGTACATACGAGTACAAAGGTTCCAAAGCAAACAGAATTTTCTCTTTTATTATAATGAAGAGTTACATACCTACCGTGATTATTATAAGACTTTTATCACCTTTTAAGTACCTATTTACATTGTGTCTATATTTTATGTTGTTTTCATTTCACTTCGCGAGCTTCAGGTTCCAGAATAAGCATATCTTTGTTCCCAACAATACGAGTAATACTAATTTATCTATCCACAGTTCGGTTATGTTTTAATCTCTATAAGTTCAAATTTATAGGAATTATGTAACACCTCAGATAATCTAATTAAACCCGAAAATATATTGTACAGTAACCCAGTGGCGTATATAGGGGGGCCTGAAGCCCTCCCCCCTAAATGTCAAACAATGATGAGCCATCTGCTATAGAAAGATCCCAGGTTCATCACTACACCAATTTAAAAAAAAATCTCCTGCGGCGCTTCTTTTTTGTTGCATTTTTAACATATGTTCATAATTAATTTTACGACACTTCAAATGATTTGTTTTCATTCTCATCCACAGGTTAGAGCTGTTTCGTAAAGTTCCAAATATGCGAGTGTTGGCGTGCGGTGGTGATGGGACAGTTGGCTGGGTGCTGAGTGTTCTGGATAGGATTGGTGTGCAGCCACCGCCTGCTGTTGGAGTCCTGCCGTTGGGTACAGGGAATGACTTGGCGAGAGCTCTGGGGTGGGGTGGGGTAAGTACGATTAGCAACAGAAAAAGGCAACGGACAAAACTGGGCCAAGAGCCTCCACTGACGACATTAGAGGGAAATGAAAGCACACACTAACCTTTTTATTTTGGCAAAATATTATGAAATTCTGTCCTGGGAGAGTCTCGCAGCTATATCCATTTTGTCCCAGATTAAAGTATGTTAATATTTTGTCGCTAAGTGGGAAACAAAGTAAGAAAGGTAAAGACTGGTTGCCCCCCGCCTTCTGCTCCCTCCCCCCTTGCACGTGCAATCAGGTGATTTTCGATGATATGATAATCATTAATCACTATACCTACGTCTGGATTGACGTCAGACGATATGCATAATGAAGTGGTTGCATTAAACCAGGTGCGAATCCATTCATACTTCTTACTTCGTGTTATATTAACACGACCCAACTATGACGTCACGGTCATTTTCTGCAGCATTAAGTTTCAAAATCGCATGATAAAATGTTAAAAATAGTTTTTTTCCCGTTTTTTTTTCAAAAAAACTTTTACGGTCATTCCCTGCATAAAGGTTCAATGTACCTATATCTAATCTATTTTTTCGAAAGCATATTATTTAGTGAGGTTGTCGGCAGGTCGCACGTTTTGGAAATTTTTGAAATGTCAATACGTCTAGGTACTCTTAATGTAAAATCATTTATTATTTGTTCCTGGGACAAAAGTGGGCAAAGCGGGAGTCTACGGAACAGAATTTGATAGTCTCGATGTTTTTGGCCGTCGGTACATGGTGGAAGTCCATTTTAAAGGAAAAGTGAAAGAAAAAACAAATATTTAGATTAAAATCCACAAAATTTGACTTTTTTAGTTCGTGACTAGTATTCGAAGATTTACGTGGAATTTAATCTAAATATTTAGTTTGTTTTCATTTTTCCTTCAGAATTTGATAGAATTTTGTCAGAATGAGGTACTTTCATATGACCTAGCCTCGTCAGTGGAGACTCTTGGTCCTAGTCCCATATATTTTAACCATTGTCTTTTTCTACACAATCGAGATCTCATTTTCTCTTCTTTACTTGATTAAATAAAAATAAAATGATTGTTTCAGGGATATGAAGATGAACCTATATCAAAGATATTAGCAAATATTGGTGACAGTGACACAGTGTTACTGGATAGATGGGAATTGAAGGTTGAACCAAATCCTGGAGTGACTGATACAGAGCAACCAGGAAAACCAGATTTACCATTGAATGTTGTCAACAACTATTTCTCATTCGGAGTAGACGCTCACATCGCTTTAGAATTCCATGAAGCAAGAGGTAACGTCCAATTTCTACCATTTTAGGTAGATTTCCAAAAGGAACTCTACCTATTCGTTTCTCCCGTGATGTCGCAGAATTGAAAAATTTCTACTCAGTATCACTAATTAGGACCAGGAGAACCCGAATCCGACCTTGGTTTAAAAGTTTATATATATAAGCCATATATATGTCCCTTTTCTTGTGCGCACGTTTGCGGCCAAACTATGCGTCACAGAAACGTGAAACTTGGGTGGTAGATTTTTGGTAAGTAGTAGATGAACTGATAGGAGATTGGGTGAAATCCATTAAGAGGAAGGTTCACTTTTTAAGGCTTCAAATTCAAAAACAATCATTCTGAGGGGATCCAATGATTGTGAGGGTCTGTGTCTGGTATCGTATGAAAGGGCATTAAATAAGGAATACAGATCAAAAGTCAGATTTTGTCTAGCTCAATTCCTCGGACTACACTGATCGATCGAAAGATCTAGTAAGTAGTTACCGCATAGGTACTAGCGTGTTTGTTGTCTTAGTGCTTCACGATACGAGAAGAACTCACATCTTTTTTTCAAATTTCTAGTGCTTAGGTACCGGTACCAATCCATATAATGTGTGGAATGAAAGTAATTTGATTATTGGATTAGGTACTTCCTTTGATTATTGAAGTACTTAATCAAATATTTTTTCGTCATACGGTACTTCGATAATCAAAGAATAAACTACATCCATACTACTTCATCACTTCGCTGGTTTATTTGCCGATAATGGATAATATTGTGATTGTTTTTATTGTACAGATGTACTCTTAAAATTAATAAATCACTTGAAATCTACCTATGCCTGTGGCGTGCCAAAGGAATTTTTTTTTATCTCTTCTATAATTGGAAGACATACCCACTCATCAACGCAGAGTCGAATTGGCTAATCCTAGAGAAGTGAAATTTTGAAGGCAGATAGGTTTTAATACAAAAGCTTCCACTAAGAAGCGATTTTTGGGAATTCCGCCCCTAAGGGGGTGAAAAATAGGGTTGAAAGTTTTTCGGAGTATGCCAATATCTCGGAAACCAGACATTGTAAGAACTTGAGATTTGGTACATAGATTCTCCTATCAAAATTAGTAATAGGGTGTTTGGCCGTTTTTTCGAAAATTTAATTAAAAGGGATGATTTTTAAATATACCTTAATAAGCTAAAAAAAAATTTTATAGAAATTTCCAGAAAATGGTTTCTTTAGAAAAGGTCAAATAATGTTATTCTGTCCCCAAAAAAATCAGTTTATAAAATTAAAGGGTTGGGGGAGGTTTTTTTTTACAGTACCATATCTCAGTAATAAATTAAGATATAATGCTGTAATTATACATTTTCATAGTACATTTAAAACAAAGAAATATTTCGTTCATAGTTTTACCAAAAATTTAGTCTAAGGGTTGAAAATCATGTATTGCGTATTCGTACAACATATGTATGTAGTATGTAGTAGGTAGGTACTGTAGCGACGTTTCCCAGCGACGTGCGAACACAGAACACAATACTCTCGCGCGAGTTTATAAAACTTTGGCTACTCCAACACAGATGGCGTTAAATTAATTGAATTTTATTGTCGTTTTTTTTTTGTTATACGTTTGAAATAAAACTTTTGCTACCCAAATATAGATGGCATTTAAATTAAAAATAATTATTTTTTTAGTTGTTCGATATTTGGTTAGATTGTTTCATGGTTTCTTTTTGTTTGTTTTTTTTTTTTAACATAATAGCTGTCGGGCAACGCCGGGCAATTCAGCTTGTTATTAAATAAACAAACATGTAAAATATATTCTCATACGAGTACCTATTGTTGAGACAGATGTCCATTTCGTTGCTTGACGCGTCAGCATAGTATAAAAGTTTATTCATATGCAATATGCATGCATATCTAACAAATTCCACTAAAAAATAATATCATTTTGTCTGAATAAAATTCATTTGTATTTTTCAGAAGCCCACCCTGAAAAGTTTAATTCTCGTATTAGAAATAAGTTATTCTATGGAACTGCTGGAGGGAAGGACCTAATGCAAAGGAAATGGAAAGGTCTTGCTGAATTAGTAACATTAGAATGTGATGGGAAAGATATGACACAAAAACTCAAAGAGCACAGAGTCCACGCTATTGTATTCTTAAATATTCCAAGGTAAGATATAACCTCCATCCCTAAAGTATCATACTTTTTCAATATCTATACAAACTTGACACTTTTTTTAGTAATCGTAGTGTGTAGATTGCATAGAATTATAGAGTACCTTGACATGATTGACTGGATCGTCTAGAAATGATTGATTGTTGATTGAGATTTGAAAGAGTTAGAGGGAATCGTAACCGTGGTGTATTAAGAATAACGCGGTGTTTTGATTTTCTGTCGTATTAATTAATTTGTTTTATTGTTTAGTTATGGCGGTGGTACACATCCGTGGAACAAATCAGGTGGTACATCAGAGCCTTCCACAGAGGATGGGCTTATTGAAGTTGTAGGATTAACAACCTACCAATTAGTAAGTGAATTATTTCTAATGTAAAATTATTTGTATTTGTTATTAAAACATAATCAGAGTATTAAAGGAATAGAACATAGTAAGTCCCTCCTTTACAACTCCCTCTATTCTTATTTCAGCCTTTATTGCAAGCTGGGGGACACGGGACTTGTATAACACAATGCAGAACAGCTAAAATAGTAACATCTAAAACAATTCCAATGCAAGTTGATGGTGAAGCTTGTAAATTAGCTCCTTCTATCATTTCATTGTCACGGTTGAATCAAGCAACGATGCTTGCAAAGAAAAAACCTGGAAGAGTCAATGTTCAGTAAGTAGATAAACACCATAATTATTTACTAACCTGCATACCTACTTTACTACATTCTCGACTCCTATAGGTACCTACATATGCATTCTATAAATTCCCTACTATTCTGAAAAACATTTTTTAGTTTTACCTTCTTCATGTACTAAACGGTTACCCTATAAGTACCTACTTATAATTTCCCAGATGCAGAATTCATAATGTATTCTTACTTTTGTTTTGCAGACAAACAACTTTAGAACAATTGAAATTCTCCATTCATCTCATCACAATGACTGATTATGAACAACATCATTATGACAAGGACCTCCTCAAACAAGCAGGTAGTATTATATTATTGGCATTTTTATTTTATATTCTACCTACGTAGTACTATAGGCAGATACTGGCTTTGTTTGTTTGAGATATTCATATTACGCAATAACAACATTGTAAAGGGAAAGAATTTCCCTGACTATAAAAATAAAAGAACTACCTTAGGAAAAAAATGTATAGTATAGTTTAACATGAGAACATGACTTTTATTACACGCGACTAGTGTTCGAGGATTCTCATCCTAGTCATCACAATAGACAATAAAAAAAGTTGACAGTCCTGAAAACCTGAAACCCAAAAGAAAACCCGATGGGGACGGAAATATTCGAACACTAGTCGCGTTTAATAAAAGTCATTACGTGCATTATAAACTACTAGCTGAGTACCCGTGCTTCGCAACGGCAACTTTAACAAACCAACCCGGCATATTTTATAGGCTTGAGCTGGACAAAATGTGACTTAAGATATGAATTTCTTTCCCAACGCCCTTCCATAAGATACCACACTCGACCCCACACAACCCTTGGATCCCCTCATCATCATGGCATCTCCTAGGAAAAGCTTATTATCCAAAAACCGGCGACGTTAGGACACAGCCTATATTATTTCAAATGTTATTCTAAATTTTCGTAGCAATCCATCGTAAAATGCGGGAGTTATGCGAACACTTACAAAAATCAGACTTTACTTTATATATATACTAGCTGAGTTACCCGTGCTTCGCAAGGGAAAATCTGATAAAACAACCTGGCATACTTTATAGGCTTGAGCTGGACAAAATGTGACTTAAGCTCTGAACTTCTTTTCCAGCGCCCTTTCATATGATACCACACATGACCCTACGCAACGCTTGGATCCCCTCATCATCATGGCATCTCTTAGGGAAAACTTGTGCACAATTACCTACTTATGGTGAAATGTTATCAAAATTTGATAATAAAATTAGCAGACAATGTTATTCTATTTATGACTGCGGGGTAGCGCAGACCATGGCACACCTGTGGGAGTGTTCGTTATGCCCTGTAGTATGTAGTATGGAGGATATTTTTGCCGCATCTCCATGTGCTTCGTGCACTTCGGGGACATAGAGAGAACAGTCACCATCAACACGTGCACAATGGTGAGGCAATTCCTTCTCTCTGAATTCAGTGCTACCCCGATTTGATTCGGAGAGAGGTTTTGGTCGGAGCTTTTTCGCAAACGGTAGATTCAGTTAACTGAATGTTAAAACGTGTGTGGGAGCCCTTAGATAGGTAGGTAGCATGGGGTGCGGCGCATAGAAGCGTTTTAGGCGTTGATGCTTGCCCACTGGTACAAAAAAGTACAGATAACAGTTAAATTAATTAAACCGAAATAAACTCTATATTCTAAACTGTTAAACGTCCCGCGCAACCTCAGAGTAGTTGATTGTTTCCTTAATATTTCCCCTAGAGGCGTTATACATACCATTCAACCAATCAGGAGCCAGAAAAGCATTCGACTCAAACGCATAATCTCGCATACACGCGTACGCACAATTCCACTAGTACAGAGATAAAATTACCAACACACACAAATGAAGCGTTCCACATTTTTAACTGCGCTGTGCAATCATCTCTCTGCTATGCAGACAACTTCATGCTTATGAAAACATCATAAATGCGGGAAAGCGCGGGAATGGTTGATGAAGCGCTTTTAAATTTTAGCTCTTTACACATTTACAAATAAATTGGCATACTCTTATTTGCATTTTAAATTGTAGATTTATTTATTGCAGAACAATTTGTATGTTAATTGCACGTTAATTTTCATTCATTTTACAGTTTTATAGTGGGTATTTTTTACTTGCTTGCCTATATCAGAATCTCACCACACGCCACTGGTAGGTAGGTTACCTTGTTATACCCATTAAATGAAGACATATTCGTATGATTACCTAAACATTAAACAGGTATAACACCTGGGTATTCATTTAGTAGAAATGTCTGTAGGTATACCTTAAAAGTTTAATTAGATTTATGTGGTAGTATGGCTTCATCATAATGTTTCGTACCTTTCTAAACTTCTAAACGTGTGTACTGGTAGGTATAGATAGATACCAATAATCGCAGTCTTGTTTTATGTGTTGAATATGAATATCTCGTGTGTTTTTATATTATTGAAGGAGTGTTTTGTATTGCAGCCGAGTGCGTCGGAAATATTGAAGTGAATCCAGTTGCAGATTTGGAACAAGTGAGAGGAATCATCAACAGTTTAGTCAAAGATAATTCCAACTTACCTTCTTTATCTCCTGATTGGTGCTTTGTTGACTGTAAGTTTATGTTATTCATACTAATAGATATTTATCCGTAACTTGAGAGTGGAGATAATAGGTATAATCCTGTAATTAATTAAATAAGTATGCACTAACTGAAGTAAGACATTAATTTTTCAATTATTTCATACATCAAATTGAAAACACACTTATTTTTGTTCAAAAAGTTACAGAATTGGACTTAATGTAACTCTGGTAAATACTGAAGATTGTTTTAATATTTTTCTTCTGCATTTAATAATAAAGTCTAACGATATTAAAATATTTTATTCGCATTCAAGTTTTATACCTGTTTATGTAGGCGCCTGGCACATTGATCAATAATCATTATCCAGACAACAGTAGGTTATTCAATACCTGTTCCATTAAAAATAAATGATATCATGGATTTGAAAAAAAAAATCCATTTGACAAAGTCGTAATTCAGTTATTTCAATACAAGTGCACACGAATTCTAAATAAAACCAATTTATAGACTTCTTGCCACAATAGAGTCAAAGTGGTTAGATTTTTAAATCTCTCATTTCGCTAACTGTCAAATTATTTCAATATCCTTCACACAAAGTGTTCAGAAAATCAGTGCACCAATTAAGGCCGCACGGTGCCGGCGGCTAGACCACGCGACCGCGATTCCTCAACAATGGATCTTAATTGTTATAATACTACACCCATTAATTAAAATATTTTTGTGTATTAATATTTTACTATCACATACTCATACCTTGGCACAAATTATTTCACCTCTTTAGATTATAGTACCTAGGCCTAGGCAGTATCCAATAGGACGTGTAGGTAGATAGGCTCCACACCCTGAGAATGTGACCTGCTAAAGATGTGATCATTTATTTTCAGCATGCACTGCAGAAAGGTTCTTCCGTGTGGACAGAGCTCAAGAGAATCTCCATTATGTATCAGATATTGGTCATGAATGTTTGTTCATTTTGGATACTGGTGTCGCCCCCTTGACTCCTGAGACTGAAACAACGACTACTGGCCCATCGGAATCATTCGCTGGGCCCATGTCATTTGATACCACCACAGGACAATCCATATCCTTGGATATTTCTCATAGCATGGACACTCCAAGCGCTGGAGTATCGTTGGACGTTCCTGATCAATCTCATAATAGGTTTGTGTTACAATGCAAATTTTTATTTTATTTAATGTTAAATTATTAGAAAATCAGTAGGATCAATCCATTTCTCTCAAAATATGGTGAACTGCAAAAAAAAATTAGACAATTTGTAGGTAAAAATTCAAATTAGGTAGGTACTGTATATATTCTAGCTATATTCTATATACCCTGTGCGCCTTGCTACGCCTCAGTCATCTTAAGTCCGTGAAAAAGTATGAAATACACTTATTTGTTTAAGACCGCGCCCCCCATACTACCTCCCCTCCCTCTTCACTTTTGCTGGTGTTAGAAGTGTTACTATCATCTTATCGACACGGATAAATATGGATTGGACACTAATATCGCTTTTTGCTTACCACCCCCTCCTATTCTCCCCCTAAACCCCTACGGGTGCCGGGAGTATTACTATTCATATTAACGACACCCAAAACAACAGATTCGATACAAATATTTTTCATTCTGCCCCCTCTTTATTCCTGCTGAAAACTATGGATTTGGCTCTAATATCGCTCTTTTCATTCCACCCTCCCCCCAGCCCCCCCCACCCATTTAGTATATTAAAGAAAAAACACTATTTTATAGTATAAGATTATGTGATTATAAATAACATTTAGGTATTTCACTGCACAATTGAATATAAAATAATGTAAATTGAATTATGTATTTATTATAAATATAGCGAATCTGGTTTTGGTAGTCCAGCAAAGAGTTCTGAACTATTATCACCGACAACACCTCAGTCACCAATGGCTTCTTCACTCCCTGTATTGGAAGAAGTAGAATCTGATGTCCCCACAACTCCTCCAGCATCAGTTCCTCGTGATTTATTACCGGAAACACCGCACCAGAATGTTAAAGACGATTTTCTTTTGAGAGACACCATATCACATTTCAAATCGTGAGTATTTACAAACTGTTGTCAGGCATACCTAATTATATATAAATTTGATGTTTTTCGAAATAGTTAGATAAAATTTTAAGTGTTTTTCATCTTGCAATTTTAATTATTTAAACATAAATACATATTATATACATGGGCGTCGTCAGCTGCCCCCCCTCCCCCCTAGATATTAGAATAGGTATACAATTTTTCATACTAAATGATAAAAACTCACATTATTTTCTAATATATATTTTCTAAAATTAGTATGAAAATCCATTAAGTTGGAATTGTTTCATAAGAAAAATCGCCTGCGGCGCTATTTTAACGAGGCTTTCTGTAAGTATAGAAAACGTTTTTCAAGAAAACAAACTAAACTACATAGTGACCTTTTTCACTGCCCCAAAAAAATTATTAGGCGCTATTTATGCGTTTTTTATGCTATATATTTTTTAAATTTCGTTGCCCCCCCCCCCCCCCCACCCCCTTCCCCCACCCCCACCCCCAGCTCCAAGGCTGGCGACGCCCATGACTATATATGAAACTGTAAGCAGTAGGGGTAAGTACTCCTGTAGATATATATGTTTATTTTCTTGCAGATGAAATTTGGATATTGTAGTTATTTTAATTTACCTAATACTTAACAAATTTTACTTGTGTGCCTTATTGTTAACGTGTTATATTATTACAATACTTGTTTACTATGCTCTAATTCACTTACTTTGCATTTATTCTTCTTTTTTACTATATATCATGGATTTATAATACTAGTAAACTGGATGGAAAACATAGGTGTTTGTCTATACATTCTGTTCGGTTCTAGGGAAAATGGCCAGTTAGGCAAAAGAAGCAAAATGGAGGATTTTCCATACTAAACGGGCTATATGAAACTGCGGTTTTCACATGGATTTTTGGTTTTCACTGTTTATATTTTAACTGAAAATGAATTATAGACATCATATTGACATAATTATAGGACCAAGGGATGTAAATAGTCCGTTAATCAGGATTTATAAGCAATTTTATAACACAGGAAACGGCACACGGTGGAAGTAAATTAAATTACTTTTATTTATTTTTCTTATTCTTTTTTTCAGATTTTCCTTTAAGAATTAAACCTTATTCATCGCTTAAGAAAAAAAAATGAGAAAAAATGTGTTTTCAGTAGTTTCCTATTACTAATTATGATATTGAATATCACGGATGTGAAGACGTTTTAAATATATCATTTATTATGTAGGAATTTATTTTTTCATATTTTCTGTCATTTAAAGCTAATGTGTATGTATTTATGAATTTTCGTGCAATGTTTAATTTATGTTGTAATTAATGACAATAAAATAAATGTAATTTAATTTACTTCCATCGTGTGCCGTTTCCTTTGTTAAAGAAATTGCTTATAAATCCTGATTAACGGAGTATTTACATCCCTTGGTCCTATAATTATGTCAATATGATGTCTATAATTCATTTTCAGTTAAAATATAAACAGTGAAAACCAAAAATCCATGTGAAAACCGCAGTTTCCTATAGCCCGTTTAGTATGGAAAATCCTCCATTTTGCTTCTTATGCCTAACTGGCCATTTCCCCTAAAACCGCAATAGTCGGCCAAGAGATGAATCCAGTTTACTAGAAGTATTATACATCCATGCTATATATACTATGTTTTCATGTTATTTACTTGGTAAAGATTATTTTTCACTCATTAGTATCGGTTTATTATAACTTGACAGCTGTCTACATAGTGACTGTATGAAAATATGAGACAAGTTATAATATAAATGCAGTATATCGTTCACAAAATGCATAATAACAAAACAGGTTCCTACAGTAAATTTGAGGAATAATCTCTGATCTTTCTCGTATCTCTCATGTCTTGTATATTCACACAAAAATTATTAGAAAAAACCTCTTTGCTTAAGATTAAAATGATTCTCTGACTTGTCACACTCTGATTGAAGTAATTCTGTTTCTGTGCAATTCTGTTACTGCAATAAAGTAACTATTAGTTCTGTTCTTTACTACTTTAGACATTGATTGCAGAGAGATTGACTTTTATTGTAAGCTCAAAGGAATAAATGTGTTATGTCCTAGAAGAGTGTCAAGTGCAGTAGCAAGTACCTACCAGGGATGTTACAGATGTCATTTTTTAGACATCCGAGGATGTCGGATGCTGATGTAAGAAAAAATTGAGGATTCTGAAATTTCTTCAAAAATCATGATTAAGGGCATGGCACCAGAAATGACGTCACACACATTTCCCACGGCATTAAGGCTCAAAATCGCGTGACAATCGCATGATAAAATGGTAAAAATAGCGTTTTTTCCATTTTTTGAGGTTAATTTTGCGTCTATCAAAAATAATTTACGGTTATTCCCTAGATTTTGATGCATATAATCAGTAGAAAAAAAAATTTACTCCGCGACTTTCGGGAAACGAGTTTCCGTCTTTCGGAAAAAAGTACAGAGGTGTTTTTAATTATTTTTTCTGAGAAATCTATACAAGATTTAAAAAATCTTTTACGGTTATTCCCTAGATAAAGGTTCAATGGATCTACCCTATTTTGTTTCAAAACATATTTAGTAACGGTTGTTGAGATAGAAGGTCTCCCGTTTTTAGAAATTTTTGAAATGTCGGTATGCACACTCTTAAAATGGTTTTTACAAAAAAATCATGGGTTCCAGGATTCTTGTCAGGGTGGCACTAGAGGCCGACCTCAGACTGATGTTACCAACTCAAGGACTCCATCACAGAATGCTCACTCTCATTATATTAAATTTGTAAATATTTTTAGCAATTACAGTCAGTTCTGGAAATTTTCTCTCATGGAAGTCTAAGATAATCAAAATTTCAAGCCATCGCCCTAAAATAATGATCCTATATATTACATATCCATTATGCCACAGCCAAAATTTTCTCAAAAGATAATAACAGAAGTGGTTTCTTTAAAAAAAAAAGTACTTACAAACAAATTGTAATTCAATTTCCATTAATCTTCATGTCGAAACATCCGCATGGCATCCGCACCAATTTATGGGGATGCGGATATCAGAAAATATGTAGATGCTCTGGGGATGCAAATATTCGCAATATCCCTGGTACCTACATACCTACGTCCTACACTGATTAATAAATGTTTTGTGTTTTAGAGTACATAATATGTATATAATATACAAATTGCACATAATTTTATTTGATTTATTTTATATTTATTATGTGTAGCTTATTGCATAATATTTTCACTTTGAACGCTGTTTCAGTATTTGCATTACACATTTGTAGAGTACCAACCTATAGAGATTATGTGTCGCACTATTTGTTTGCTTGGTTGCATGCAGCATACATGAAAGATTGTTTGGAATTGAACAAGATGTATTTGGATACAGGTGAGCTGTTTACATTGCACATAATATTATCTACCTCCTACTATTAGGAAGCAAAATGGGGTTAGCTGGCAGAGATCATCGCAGCACTGCGATAAGCTCGTCTTAGTGAGCAAATGTTATAATTTATATCCATGATGTTAACATATTTATGTACTGATTTTTATATGAGATCTGGCAGTTGAGAAAATATTAGTAAGAAACAGAAGTCATTGGGTCGTAGTTGGGACCTTTCTCAGATGACAACATGTACGGTTGCGTTTTATAATGTTGAACTAATTCTTCACTAAACGTGGATATAATATATGATGGTGTTATATTTTATCCATTAGTTTTGTTCTCTGGATATATTTACATTATGAATTTATCTACCTAATCATAGTATATTTTTTACAAGAATAGCATACCTAATAGCAACTAAAGGGCAAGTTACATATCACTGTGATGAAGGTTGATGTAGGGGCCCTAGTGCATTCACAATACTTACAGAGTCCATCACTACTCACATCTGAATCCCTTCTTCTACTAAACTTCATCTCAATCGGAACATATTTTTGTCTATTTTGTTCACATTGCCTTCTCTGCTGGAATACAATATATCACTCACTGTTTTTCACGGCACATTTTTTGTTCTGTGTATGTTTTGTTAGTTTGCTAATACATAATAATATGGTATAGTAAATTATAGTATCTCGCTTATTTGTACAAACTAAAACATATCATAGAGTAATAGAATATGTTATTGCACCAATAAAGGCAGCAATATATAAACTTTACTCTCAGTGAGAAGATTATTTCTTCATAAAAATTCTTTCTTATTGTACGTTTTACAGATCTCTTTTGGAAAAAACTTCAGATGCCGTTTTGAAAGCCGCTAAACTTGGTGATTTAAAAATGGTAAGGATATTAAATAAACAAATCATTAACCTACTGTGCCAAAGGGTGCACTTATTGCAAAAGCAATATCTTAGAGTCAACCCAAACGTATTTCATTTAATTTGTTTACAAAATGAACTTAAGTTTCCCCAAATCCTTCAAGAGAGAATAACAAGGAATCTCTTTGTTAATTTCCAGCTAAAGGATTTACATGCAGCTGGATATTCTCTCCTCTCAATTGATGCCACGGGACAAACTGCACTTCACATTGGAGCGAGATACGGACATAAGGACGTTGTGAAATATCTTGTTGCGTGTGCACCATCTGCTATATTAAATATGCAAGATAATGATAAGTAAGTACCTATACTATTACTATCCAACAATCTTTGTAGTAAAAAACATATTTCCTGGCACTCCATCTGACTGAGGTGATTAAGTGACAAGAATGGGATCGCAATTAAACAGAAACAGTAATTAGATACATTTTGTACAATTCCAGGGGACAAACAGCATTACACAAAGCAGCAGCTCATAAGCGTCATGCAGTCTGTTGCCTGTTAGTGGCTGGAGGAGCATCTTTACTCTGCCAAGACTTTAGGGGACATACACCGAGACATTTGGCATTATTAGCCAATGACCAACATCTTGCAGCTTATTTTGAAAGTAAGTTGGTGTGTAAATATTCAGTTCCGACTAACTCTTGACACAGTGATATTTTAATTATAACATCATCAGCCTGAGTTTGCCCACTGCAGGACATAGGCTTCCCCCCTCCTCCTCCACTTCTCCCGCTCGTGTGCGATTCCCATCCACTGGGGTCTGGCAAACCTGTGATTTACACCAGAAACTTGTAATTTATATAATAATATGCTGAGCATAATAACACAAGTGCAACACTATTAGAAATGATTGAAAAATATGGCCTTGAAAATGGAAATTCTAAAACTTTTCCATGAGATGGCGGCTTCTGGTTCAAAATGTAAATTTCCGACACAGTAAATAAAAAAAATACAAAAATACCTCTAATAAAAATTGTTGTTCAATTTCAGGTCAAGAGAGTTTTCAACTGGCCTCTGAAGATTTAGAGACTGTGGTATGAATGGCTGCTACAACCAACAACACAATATTATAATATACAGGGTGATTTCTAGCAACAATGCCATGAATTTTCACAAAATGAATAGCTTCCTTGAAGAAAAAATACCTATTAATAGCTTAACGCTCACTTGAAGAACCATTTGGTGATCTTTCCAGTTTTATAAACTAATGGGAAGTAGCCGTATCTAGGGTCAAATTCTAGTTGCATGTTCATTTTAAAAAGAAAGATATTTATACTATAGGCGACCCTCATTCCCAACAATATAATTGTTGAAAATCAAAAACTGACCTGGGATATACTTCCTTCCAGTTAGTTTAGAAAACCAGAAATATCACCAAAAGATTCTTCAAGTAGGTTTTAGTTTAAGAATTTTTCTGATGAAGCTTGTGTGAAAAATACCTGGCACTGGTGCTTGCAATCACTCTGCGTATGATATCTATAGTATGTAACAGTAATCCTAATAATAGTAATATTATGGATCTCATATTGCCTAATTATTGCATTATGTAAGATTTTACTCCTAATATTGACTCAACTGAGTGATATTTGTGAGTTGAGAAAATCATGTAATATACCTAAATCTCAATTCACCTAAGAATATACTTATGTATGTAGTTTTCTTATACATAATAGTTATGAACTGTTAAACTAATTTGTGATAGATAGTAAAAAATGAGTTTTAGTAATAAACCAATTCTTGGCACATTTCCTTTATTCAATACAATTCATGCGCACTGTTTCACTTTGTGTATTCATAATATTATAATATTGAACCAATAAATTACTTGCACCATACAAATACTACTATATACTGAATTTAACTACTACTGTGTACTATATTTCTTATAATATAAATTATGATCACTGTTAAAATTATTTTGTGTCACTATTTCTAAAAAAAAAAAGAAACTATTCTTGGTACATAATTTTAATAAACAATATACTATTTACAAAATTATTATCAGCGAATTATTACTTATTTTAGACAGCGATACAATCATTGAATGATTAATTAATTATTAAATTAGAATTTAAGATAATTTTAAGAAAAACTGCACATCTAATGTGCGGTTCAAAGAAAGACAATGCTGTGAGAATATTGTCCTTAGTTTTGTTATGACTTTTAGAGTCCAGTTTTATTAGTTGATCACTTGTGTAAATTACTTATGAATTACATTAAACTATTAAGTATAACTTATTCTAGTCGCATGCAAATCATTATTTATTAATTGTAATTGTGACATTTGTGTTCCTAGGAGATTTTTATATTCTGTTTGATGACACAATTATTCAACACTATTTCTCTCTCTCTCACCTTTATGGCTCCCCACACACGTCCGGAAGTTCAGTTAACTGAATCGACCGTTTGCAAAAAAGCTCCTACCAAAACCGCTTTCTGAATTCATAATCAGGGTAACATTGAATTTAAAAAAAGGTTTGGGTCGGAGCTTTTTTGCAAACGGTCAATTCAGTTAACTGAACTTCCGGACGTATGTGTAGAGCCTATGAATTGTATTAGCGCTACTTTATGTTCAACTTCTTAACCGATGTTCAGTCTAAAATGGGTACCTATTGAAACAAATAACTCTGGACTATTGGGGACAGAGGGACTTTAAAAAAAAAGAAGCAGAAGAGAAATTATAAAGAGTATATAAAATCGTCTGGAAATAATCCCATTAAAGTGTATTTTTTTAAGTGCGACAGAGATCTGTCTTTTTCTACGGGTTGAATGCCGATCTATGGAAAAAATAGTAATAATGCAGATACATATATCAAATATTATTAGAAAGCACAGGGTCAACTTTGCAAGTCCAATAAATGCTAATCATAAATACTGAGTTGGACCAAATAAACCCAAATATAATATGTACACTTGCACAGCAAGCTTTTGTCACAATATAATACACCATTATTTTTAATTTGTTGCATATTATTACAATATAAATGTGTAGATATTTTGACGCTATTATAAAGGTGTTATGAAGAGGAGTGTAGATATTTTGCAAGCGGATGTACAGATATTTTTTAACTGTGGGCACTGGGGTCCGATAGGCGCAGTCGGTCGGAGTGGTGGTCTCCCAAGCCTCCCAAGCGGGAGGAGAACACTCCGTGCAGGAAAGTCTCTGGTTCTGTGTATGAAAGCATATATCGTTAATTATTATTATTATATCTGTTGTATCTTGTCTCTATACTTACACAATCATTTTTTTATATAGGACCATAGTGCCCATAGTAAAAAATATTTGTATGGACTAACCATACCTACCTGCTAAATATCTACACCAAAGAGATAACATGGTAGTACTTAATATATTATGTCGCTGATCTACACCCTTCTTCATAACATCCAGTATTACCATACTTAGACCATTTGCAATGCATAATATTATATTATAATAGTTAACCAAATGATATCACAATTCATATATTTTTACGTAGATTAGATATTCTATTTACTTCTAGTCCTTCAAAAAATAAGGAAATGCATGCAAATCTATTATCACAAAATATACTAAGTATACTTTTATATTACTATGTAAATACTATGTAGTATGTACCTATATTATGAGTTATTCCCTGTTCCCTGGATGGCACATTCATGAATTATTTATGTACTAAGTAGGACTAACTGAATTCCTTTTAACCCAGATATGCCCATAGCTTGACGATTTTAAGGTGGACTATATATAGGTCATTGGGCATATCTGGGTTAATAAATATTGTAGAACTACATAACAATATTATTGTAATGTAATATAACATTGTGTATATAACTCCTGGAGGACTCTGTTCTGGGCCATGGTCTTGACATCCCACCATTGTACATCGGCTCCCCTCAACTGTGGAAGCATGTGGCGTCGCCAAGTAGTGTTTGGGCACCTTGTCTATGCGTTCCTGAGGGGTTCCAGTCCAGTGCTTGTTTCGGGATATTTCCTTCACGTCTTCTCAGGGTGTGATCAATCCACTTCCATTTTCTTTCCTAGATGTCTTCAGCGACTTGCCTCTGGTTTGTGGTCCGCCTGTAACTTCTGTTTCTCACTTTCCACTACTAGTGGACTACATGTGCCACAGCCATAAAGGAGGACTGTCTTAAAGATCTTCACTTTGGTTTTTCTCAATATTAGGGTGAACGTCCCTACTGGTTTGAGTTGCTCAAATTTACCTCTGACCCTTCACCCTAGATACTGAATAACCATTATTTTGTAGATTTAGTGATTTCTTTCAATCAACTGTAGGTATTACGAATTTGTGCTTTTTCTGTTTAATGTAAATACATACATATTTCTCATTCTTGTTATGAACTGGAATTACAGTTCTAATTGAAGGATACATTGTCCTTCCAGTGAATAATTCATACCTCAATGAATCTCAAACAAATAGTTTGTTTATTATTATTATATTATAATGAGTACATGAATATGGTTTCCTATTTATTTGAAAAAGATCTAGATTCATAATTCTTGTAAATTTGTGTCCATTAATATTATAGGTCCATATTATCCTAAAAATTTCAACAGTTACAAAACAAGACCTGAGGAGTGCCAAAGGGCAGACTTATTGTAAAACCAATGTCCTTCAGTCAACCCTAAACCCCAAATATAAAGCATCTGTAACATAGGAATGATGACTAGTTAGGGTTTGATTGCGTAAATAACAACTACATTTATGTAGTTCAATGCAAAATGTTTGTAGTTATTTCTGCTGTTACTCGTTTATATTAAAATACCAATGTATAAATGTATTTATAATTCAATGACTGTGTATTAGAAAAACTTTTATCAGATATGTAATGTAAGATAGATACAATATTATCAATTTTAATTTAAAAATCTAATGCATATCTTCATAGAATAAATTTATTTAAAGTTCATGGCTAATTAGTGCAGTAACGAGAGCAAATTTAATGGCATTTTCAGGAAAAAAATACAGTAGTCTACTTCCCTTTCATACTTTACGTATTTGGGGACGCTGAATTCGAATTTCAACTTTGCCACCTCGTAAATGTGATGCGTTCTGAGATATTCGAGAAAAACTCAGAAAAAAACGTTCTTTTTAGAGACTTTCGCTCATAACTCGAAAAGTATACATTTTAGAGAAAAGAATCTCGAGACAAGAATAAACTAGAGTAAATTTCCTACAAATAGCGATGATATTCATTTTTCTGAAATAAACCGCTTACGCGCTACTATGCGCTAAAAAAGGGCATAAATTCCAATCTTTTTTAAAAAATATTTTCTCTTTTAATTTATTGACTATAACTCAAAATATATAGAGTTTTTTGGAAAAAATTGTTGAACATAAATAAAGTACACTATATTTTCTACAATTAGTGCTAAGAAGGTTTCTGAGACAGACTAACCTCTATTACGTTAGAGCGCATTGAAGTTCACTATAGTACATTAGAAGCAAATTCTTCATTATTTAAAATGAATATATAACATGTGTTACATGTGTTACATACCATAGTCGTAGTTCGTATTATCAACGCTTAATTAATATGACACGCTATACCAAATTTCGATGCTTCTGAACATCGAACCAGTTCGCGAGGGCGAAAACGCAAGAGACATAATTTGTAGGAAATTTGATGAATTTTCACATTTTGTTTCTTAAAAATGTTTAGATTCTTATTTGCAGGCGGTAAACCAAAATAAGTAGAAATTTTAGAATATTTTCGAGACATGGAAAATTTTTAACGGACTCTGGCTGCTGAATCGTCTATTTGACTAAAAAAAGTTATTAAGGTAGTTCATAGATAATAAAATGTACTTTATTTTTGTCTTAGTATAATTGTCCCTATTGTTTTTAATTTTCACATTATGGACAAAAAACTGGAGAATGAGCTTTTGTTTCTAAGGAATTCTCAAATTTCTACCAACCCATCGCTATTGAGGGGTAGCAAACATTTAAATATAAAAATTTCAGCCTTGTGTTTATAGCATCAAGAAAGTTTAGTAGATTTTTTTATTTTTTTTTATGTTATATATTCATTTTAAATAATGAAGAATTTGCTTCTAATGTACTATAGTGAACTTCAATGCGCTCTAACGTAATAGAGGTTAGTCTGTCTCAGAAACCTTCTTAGCACTAATTGTAGAAAATATAGTGTACTTTATTTATGTTCAACAATTTTTTCCAAAAAACTCTATATATTTTGAGTTATAGTCAATAAATTAAAAGAGAAAATATTTTTTAAAAAAGATTGGAATTTATGCCCTTTTTTAGCGCATAGTAGCGCGTAAGCGGTTTATTTCAGAAAAATGAATATCATCGCTATTTGTAGGAAATTTACTCTAGTTTATTCTTGTCTCGAGATTCTTTTCTCTAAAATGTATACTTTTCGAGTTATGAGCGAAAGTCTCTAAAAAGAACGTTTTTTTCTGAGTTTTTCTCGAATATCTCAGAACGCATCACATTTACGAGGTGGCAAAGTTGAAATTCGAATTCAGCGTCCCCAAATACGTAAAGTATGAAAGGGAAGTAGACTACTGTATTTATTTCTCCGCGAAAACACCATATGACTAGACTAAATGTAATTATAAATAAAAACAACAATTATTTAAAGATTTGACAATCAAAATCACAGTTTTAATTGAAAATATCTCATATTAGTATTACAATAAGAAGAAATAACCCATATTTTAATATGTATATCTAGTTATTCAATAAAATTATGGATTTTTAATACTTAACTACTTTTGTCTGAAATTTTTACATACCATAATTTTTCAATATTCTATACTAAATTCACCATTTTAAGGAACAAAACATTTAGTAATACTCAATAACAAAATTAAATAAATTTTGTTAAGAAAAATGTTACTTAGGGTCCTTATCATCCGGCTTCGGCGCCCTGAATAGTTCTCAGCCAATACTGAGAGAATCGTTTTGAAACTGAAGCCAGTGATAAATGAAAGTATGGACTACAGATTGATTGTTTTAGAATTACAATATTTAGAAATTCCTTAAATAAAAAAATATTCCGAAAGTACTCTTGAAATTTACGGGATCTAAGGATTTTCCGTTCTGTTCTTCAGATATAAAAGTATAATTTAGCCAAAATACTGGTACTTAATTATAATCTTAACAAATTGGCTGTTTTACATTTTAAAATTTCTTCCCAGGTATCTTTTAAAAAGGTATAATTCACTTTGTCGCTTATGTTATTCTTATTTCGCGCTAACATTCTCATACAAAATTTGAAGAAGTTGAAGCGAAAATAGAACGATTTATGTTCAATATATATAGGCCCTTAACAAGATTTATTTAATTTTAATGTTCACGTTATCAAGAAGACAAATTTAAGCACATTTCAAGTTGTATTTAATTCTTCACAATCTGAAGTAAAACATCTCTCCCATAAATGAAACGTTAATCAACATTCCAATAGAAATAATTGATGAAATAATAATATGTAATACCAATGTAACAATTACTAATATAATACTAATCACATCTCTCTGTACATCAAATTAATTAATGCAATTCACAAATATATTTGAGATGACATTTATTGTACCTGTATATATATGCATAGTATATATTACGAAACGAGGATGATGTTGTGAAAATAAAATTAATTAGTAGATTAAGTGTTATCTTATAAAAAACTATTTATTTATTTATCATAAGGTTATTCCAATACATCACACCTACACTTAATACAAAATTTAGCTCGTATTACACCAGCAGTGTAGAAATATGTCATTTTTTTGTTTTAAATACAATCATTTCTAGATAGACAAATCAGTATTTTGTTTTAAAAATTAACAATAAATTTGCCCTTACCCTGTAACTAAGTTTCCTCGCATTGATTACACAAACATGAACAAACCTAAAGCAGTACATACTATAGTTCTCACAGAACTTCAAGGTAATTCTGGTTGATTGTATTTTCCCAGTGAAAACTTACATCAAATTTTTATTACTACCTGCTGCCACTGCCTATGAATGTAGTACTTTTTTGGCTACAATAATTTATCCAAGCAAGGTGCAAACATTAGTAACCATGCGGATGCGAGGAATAGAACTGTAGATATTAAAAAATGCTGCAGATTAATACTAATATCATTATTGTTGAATTAAATGAGAGTATGAAAAACACAATATTGTTATTTGCATAAGTCACATAATGTTATGTTAATTATTATAAAGGCAACCATTCCATATAAAATAATATTAGTTAGAGTTGAGTTGATTACCCTATGAATTACCTACGTACATCATATTAAGTATTACACAGTCTGTCAAAAAAGAGTTGGTGGCGGATTAAATCGGAACTACAATTTTGTTTGCTGGCAATGAGGCTGCTTGTATGGAAAAAAAAAAACAAGTGTTGCCATTATGGTTGCCAAAAAGCTACATGTGGCGCCCTCGTCGAACACTAACTCTTTTTTGAGAGACTGTATCTAAGTTGATAGTTAATTACCTACCTGCACTGTTATATAATATTATAAATGTAAATATAATCATCATTTGGGAAGAATTACAGTGAGATAGAATATAAAACAGAACTAATAATATATAATAGTAATATGAATTGACGATACTACTATATGATACTACTACTGTATTTGTTATTTCACATATTTATTATTTAACAATGAAAGACGAATGCCTTATGATAAGATATCTTATAAAATCTGAATAGAAATATGTTATTTAATATCACACAATATGATTCATTGCCTCCTCTCGATCTAATGATATTAAATGCATGTTGTCTATTTGTGTAATGTCTTATGTTATATACAACAATGTAAATTATAATACTATCCCTTATCAATTCTTTAGAGTAGAATAAAAATACCCCCTAAAATAGAGAAAAAATAACATATTTTCGATAAAATTTGAACCTGAAATTGTATATAATTTGTATTCACTATACCTAGTTACTTATTGGCACCAATTTTTATCTCAAATTATTAAGGGTCCAAGTTATGCACTCAATCCCATACACACACTTTAACTAAATAATTTGTTAAATTCTTTTTATTAGTGTGTATAAAATAAAATATTATAATTAATATGACTAGTAATTATAAAGCGATATGAATGTTTAAATGTTAATATGTATCTCCATACACTACACCATTATACAATTATATACTTATAAAGTATCTAATCCATTCCTTGCTATGTATTTTATATAAAATTTTGTCTCAATAATTGTTGGTCCAGTTATTTATACAACTTACATACTACTTATATGCATACATCAGTCTAGCCTGGTGGAACATCATCCTTCCCTGTCTATACAGGGTGATTGGTTCTGTATGTAATATAAAACACACAAATTAGAAAGCTGAAATTGTTTGCTATGATTTGTGGTTTGTTTTGTCAAAATCGAGTCGGTAGCTTGAGAGATATTGGCAAAAAACCTGAATGAATTATTTTCATACTCTTTGATTTTCAAAAAGCCATATCTCCAAAATGGTTGATTTCTGGATATGCATCTTCTTAACTTTTTTCATATTTTCCCATCTTCCATCACCTCCCCAGATATCCGGATAGATGGATGGAACCAATCACCTGTATAGGTACTTAGTACTTATATAAAGTCTGTGGTTACCATACTTATGAATTATATAATAATTATGTATTCTTCTACAGGTATTAGGTATAACATAGAATTTACTTTCGGAAAAAAGTAATGTCACGTACAATTATTATCTTTAATTATCTGCACCTGGAGTAAGTTTAGTGATCACTAAAATCATTCTGTTTTGGCCTAAAATTACACATTTTATTTTCATGAGAAAATAAAGGAATGCATATTTATGAATAGGATTATAAATTTAGATTTGTTTTTCGGGTTTATCGTGTAGTGAACAGATATTTCGACATTTTGGCGAACCTACTGCTGCCTTGGTCTCGGATTGTGAGGGAAGATCACCAAGGAGGCAATAGGTTCGACAAAACGTCGGAGTATCTGTTCACTGCACAATAAACCCAAAAAACAAATCTATATATGGATCGTTGTGAAAATCTTCAACAACTATCGATTATAAATACATTCATAAAAGCTTCACAGTAAACAAATGCTGGTTTGGCGATGTGTTGAATGAAGATGTAGATTCTAATCCTGTAACTAGGGAACCTGTATAAATGTAGGAAGTCCTAACAGATAAAGCCATAGACCAAAATTGACCGCCGCCAGCATTTCCGCTAGGTATATGCAATTTTTCTCGACGTAAAGTACGCTAACGTACCATTTAATTACATAGGTTATATTCCAAAGATAATTTCCATACTGATTATACATAATGAGTCGCAAGAATCACTTAAATATTACCAGGATTCATGCAATTGTGGACAACCAACATGATGCGCAATCATAAGTTTGCGGCGAAAATGGCATC
Source organism: Ceraclea dissimilis (assembly GCA_963576895.1). Lineage (NCBI taxonomy): Eukaryota > Metazoa > Arthropoda > Insecta > Trichoptera > Leptoceridae > Ceraclea > Ceraclea dissimilis. Next base: position 8,837,220 of record OY756360.1, read on the forward strand.
CACCATAGATTTGTCATAGATATAGAACAAACTGAGTGATAACTCCAAGCGACACAATGTTTATACATAGTATTTGATATAAGTATCCTGAATAATGTCGTCTCCAAAGAGATAACATATATATTATGTCGCTGGTCGTCTCATGTCCGTGTGACATCTCATCTCCTAACGAATGACATTATTCAACATACATTTAGTGGCTAGTGCATACAACATCACAGTGATGGCCATCACTATCTTTCTGTTTACAACTTGCCTGAAGTGTCAGCTGGTCCATTTAAATTATCATCAAGTCCAACCATTGCTCATTGACATTGAAACTTGTAAATAATGCTTAGTATTTCAAGTAACACATACGTTTTTCTACTTCACAGGTGCTGAATCTAATTCTCAAAGACTAATTACAAAAATATTTTATTAAAATATAACCAAAACCAACACTTTATATACCTATATAATATATACACAAATACATAACCACACAATTACCTAAATATCTCCAAGAAAAATGATAATTTATATTGCTGAATAAATGAATGAATAATTTACACATCTAATATAACTGGAATGAAAGGGTTGAGATGGTTTTAGAGAAAGTTGAGATGGATGAGAAAATGAGATTGAAAATGAGATTGAAAATGAGATTGAAAATGAGAAAATGAAATTGAGATGGTTGAGAAGTTGAGATGGTTTTAAAGAGTATGAATGATAGATAGCAAAGAAAATGTAAGTATATGTGCAGGGCCATCTTTGGACATTCCAGAGCCCCTGAGCACACAAAAATTTGAGACCCCATTGGAAAGTAAAAAAAAAAGTTATTATTCAAATGTTCACTCTATGGAAAAAAAATTGACGGTAATTTTAGTTATCGGTAATTAGTAGATATCTAGTTGAAAACTGAATAAAAAATGAGCTTCTTTTTTCTAAGAAAATAGGTATATCTGCATCCTTATGATAAAGATGCCATTGCACACGTGCCAAAGAGAGGGGCGGCAAGTGGTGGTCATTGAAGAACCCCTTGACTCGGCCAGTCAGTAAAATGAATTGCAGAGTGTGTACTCGCGTGATAGATTGCATGAATGGCAGGAGAAAGGAGGTGCAAAGTAAGTCTGGCGCTGTATATGTTCCCCGCAACGTGGAGTGGGGGTAAAATAGAATACATACTCCATATTTTTTTAATTAAAATTGTGCACATTCTAATAGAAACCAAATTTCTAATAAAACAAGTTATTGCAAAAAAGTTTTTTAAAAAGCAAGATTATTTATTTGGCCAGAATAAGAATTTGTAAAAAGATTTGTATTCGTTTGTTCGAGTGTGAATCACTTTCATAAGATACCAAACAGGGCGGTATACGGCAACTGGATCCTCTCGATCGCTCAGTGTCTTCCAAGGCTTGAGCTGGACAAAATCTGACTTACGATCAGGATTTCTGTTCCAACACCCTTTCGTAGGATACTACACATGAACCCACACGATCTTTGGATCCCCCTGAAATGCTTTCATTTTCTCCTCCCTGGAGATCAAATGTAATGAAGAATGGTATTCTCACCGGTTTTACGTATGTTTGCAAAGTTTTAGGTCTCTCTTAAGTTGTGAAAAAAATATTCCAAGATTTGCGCACAAACAAATAAAAAAAAAAACAAAGTGAAGTGAAGCATAATCTTGTTCTTTTTAGCTTTCTTTCACTTCGTACATACAGCATTTTGACGTTGACATTGTTGATGTCCATTTAGTTTCTTGCGTCTCGATTTGGTAGCTCAATGAAACCGTAGTGTTCTAGTGTAATAGGGCACTTGAAATTATGACAAACCAGTGAATATTTTCTCATGCAAACAAACCTTTCACTTCTTTTAAGATATTTTAAATTTAAAGTTGAAATGTGTAATTCCTTCAAACCACAAAATACAGGTACTACCTTATTTAATTCACTTGATTTCAATATGTGTAATGATAAAATACCTTTGTTAATATTACTGCCATTAACCGTAGTGTCATTTGTATTTGTTTTAGCAACTATGTTAAAATTATTATGAAAATAAATGATGAAATACCTCCCTACAAACCTTTTACCAATATTTTAAGATTCTTTGTGTTTGGAATAATGTATTGTAATATTACATCTTGTATGTTTTACCTTTACCTTGTGACGAAAAATGACCTTATTCTATTCTAAGAGTTGTAATAAATTTAACCCTGTTATTCAAATCATATCTTAAACTGTGTTTTCATTCATTCCCCAACCTTCTTTAATGGGTTTGTTTGATGATTTACTTTCAGTTTGGTCATTAAATTAGAGGTAAACGGAGGAAAATGCAATGTGAAAGTAATAGTAAGTCGAGGCCGTCGCCATATTGTTCATGGAGGCCGGGCCCAACTAACATTTGACGATGATTACACCATCAAAATTGTATGGGAAGAAATATTCCGTAGTTCAAGTGTTTGTCACCGAGACAAGGTGTTTGTCACCGATACAAGGTGACGTCACCACTCATGGCGGTGATAGAATTCGAGGATGTAGGCTTGTACTCTACTATCGCAGGCTTCGAGTAAGTTACTAATACTAAAGACAATCAACACAGGTATGAGGTAATGATGACCTAAAACATCTATTATTCATACAGTGGACTTGAGTAAATACAATCTTTAGGCAGTTAAGGGGATACTATACTATTATCATTTACCTTCCTAATACAAATCTATTTATATAGAACAACAAGAAAACAGGGGCTCATTTTTATGTAAAAAAGACCAACAATAAGCATGACCTAATTAACATTAAAAAAAACTAGTACATTGATGAATGCCTGTAATTAAAACACATATGCCCGATCCCACCAACTACCACCTAGGAAGCAGACCCCTAAGGAATTTCCATACAAAAACACAGATAATTAAAGTGATTTTGTAATGATGTACAGAGTAGGGAGCAATAAATCCATACAAAATACAACATGCAGCTACTTAAGTGAGGGAGATTCTGGGCGGAGATATTTGGGCACCTAACTAAGTAGAGCTGCATGTTGTATTTTGTATGGATTTATTGATCCTTCTCTGTACATCATTACAAAATCACTTTAATTATCTGTGTTTTTGTATGGAAATTCCTTAGGGGTCTGCTTCCTAGGTGGTAGTTGGTGGGATCGGGCAATAGTATTGTAGTAAAATAAACAATCATAATAATTTTAATAAACTTCATTTATTAAAAAAACATTAATCTTTATAAATTTTATTTATTAAAATTGCATATCATAAAAATGGGTTAAAAAAGGATAATAAATAAATATAAAGTCTGTATCTGGTATCAAAACTGTTGTCATTTAGGTATATATTTTACACTTTTCCACCATCTTCCTTTAAAGAAACAGTGCGGTTAAATACAAGCTGAAAGAAGAAAAAATTGGATATGAATTGGTAGGTAAAGACTTCTAATTAAAAGTATAAAATGTATAGTTAATGTTACGATGGATGAACCAACTGTTAACAAATAAACTCCATTTTAAATGCTAACAATACAAATTTTAAATATAAAGAATCAATTGCATCATGTGATTACAGCTTATTAATTGAAAAGTGACTAGAGACAAAGAAATAAGTGAGATGGAATAGTACCTTTTCAGAATTACTATCTGGATCCACGGAGAAAAAGCCAATTCTTTCAAACTGAAATTTGTCATAGATTTTTGCATTCTTGAGGGAAACATCGGCCAAACCATGGAGGATCTGCAGCGCATCTTTATTACAATCACTCAAGAATCCTCCAGGAACTTCATTAGCATCTTCGGGGTTTTTGTGATAAAACCTGGTAAAATAAAAAAATTGTGGTAAAACCATAATGGTTGCTGGCAACAAAGACTTTCAACAGTAATATCATCGTTACCAGCCAACAAAATTGTCATTCTGAATTAATCTGATAAACTGTAGGAAGAAATGTTAATAGCAGAGAGTTAAGAACTAACGATATTGCGATACTAGAACATTATTTTTCTATGATGGTATTCTAATATTCTCTCTCTTTTATAATGTGTTGACAATACTGTACGTTTAATAAAAAGCTTAGAAATATACATATTGCATCTTTAAACAATTTCTTGGTAAAAAGCGAGTGGGTTAAGTAAAATGTGAAAACTGTAATTATGTTGCAGATATGAGACAATATGTATAATACTCACAGTTGGTCATATAGCCTGACTTCAATGTGTTGTGGATTGGACACCCACTGTATGAATGTTTTTGGTTTTACTTTAACTTCATTGACATTTTCACACAAACATTTTAATTCGACAATTTCACCAGATTCTTTCTTGATCACTTCTACCACCTACAATACAAGTAATTGTAAACATATTGATCATTTCTTTATAAGCAGCCCAACGCGAGATAAAAACACTTACATACATACAATACGCCAATGTTTAAACAGAAACGACAGATGAATAAAACAATGTAAAAAAAAATACAACAAAAACAAAGAAAAGCGTTTGTTCAATTTTGGGCTTCAGTCTTTCATTATTCTTCCTTTATTTTCTTTCAAGTTTCATTTTATATTTGTGGCACAATTGGAAGCATAAGATCTCTTGTCTATACACATTATTATTAATCTTATGATATGTAAACAACAGACACTTTACTGTGAATATTCATCACATAAATTATACATCTACTGCATTCCATCCCTTTTTCTCCCAACCCTTCTACATCAACTTGGTCCTACAACATTTGGACCATAGTCTAACAATACAAATTTACAGTAGAATGTCTTACCTTTATAACATACCCGGTGTGTCTTAAGCCGACACTTTGTTCCAAAGACAACCTTTTGTAACCTTTCTCCGGTTTCTCTTTGAAGTCAGTTTGTTCAATATAGACAATTTGATCAAATGCTACAGTCCTGGATCCCCGCTCCGGTTCATTGGGGAAGTTGGGCGTCATAACCTCTATAGGTTTATTACTTGGGAAATTAGTAATAGTCACTTTTAAAGGCTCCAATACAACTAATATTCTGGAAACAAACACACCCATTATACAAAAGAAAATTAATTTAGGATGATTGACACTAAAAACGAACAATAAAATTACACGCATTTGGTTGAGATGCAAGTTGATTATTGAAGCTTCCAAGTAGGCATCTCATTGTATTGTTAATGTTACATAACCTGCATGTAAGGTCAGAAGGTTGAGCACTAGGTTCAGGGCCTGACTGGGAAAAAGTTTTGGATGGAGAATTTAAGGTCTAGAGTAAGTCAAACTGGCCTACAAACAGCCCTACAACCAGCCTGCAAAGGGCTCCTCAAATTCCCATATGATCCGGCTCCGACTAGGGTAATTAATAGGTATAATAATTGATACCTTGGTGCAGTTTTATTAAGTACATCTCTGACAGATGCTTCCAGTACACTTGGATCTACACTACCCTGGGCTCCAGTAACACCAAGCTTGGCACAGAACGAATTAATTGCTTCAGCAGGATAACCTCTGCGACGCAGAGCTGTCAAGGTGTACAGCCTGGGATCATCCCAATCTGAATAGAGAAAACAATATACAATAAATAATCTACTAATTATGGGGAATGAATCACAGTTTAATACTATGTATGTACATTGGTTTACCTTTAACGATTCCTTCATCAATAAGTTTAGCGATCTTTCTCTTGGAAACCACAGTGTAATTGACATTCAGTCTTCCATATTCCCATTGCACTGGACAATAAATATCCAAAGCGTTACACAACCAATAGTATGAGGACCTTAATCAATAAAAAACACTATAGGGAGACGATCCTACAAGAGACAACAGCCACTGGCAAATTCTGCGAGTTACCGTTCCGGTCAAGGAAGATTGATTGAAACATGTATGAGTAGATACAATTGAAATACTCTTTGTTTAGCAGACTTCCTACTAACTAGTAGCAGATGAATAATATAATAAAATGATTAGTCTGATGCAATTACCTTCTACTCTGGAACTCTTTAGTACACAACGAATGAGTGATGTTCTCAATACTGTCGCACAGGCAGTGACAGTAATCATATGTTGGATAAATGCACCACTTGCTTCCAGTTCTATGGTGAGGAGTAAACTTTATTCTGTAAGCCACAGGGTCCACTTTACCTTCTTCTAGAATGTGCTTCATACGTAAAACTGCTTTTCCTTCATCTATTTTACCATTTTTCATGTCCTGTAAATAAACCAACACATGGATTTGTCTTTATAATGTTGTTCTAGCTTGTTTATATCATTATATAGAGATGTACCGACTAGTCGGTAAAGCCGAATATCCGGCCAAAAATGTAGATTATAGTCGGTACCGAATAACTAAAGGAATACAAGAAACAAAAGAAATAAATCTACTACAATATTTACAATGCGTTTGGTATTTTTGAGAATAAATTTCACATAACATAGGAAATACAAGAGCTTAAAATTATTACACTCGTAATTATACTTGATTCTTAGCAGAGATTAAAGAGAGTAAAGCGGACTATCCGGCTAAAGATGCTGACTAATCGGTCATTGAAGTGTCGACTAGTCGGCCAAATCCATCGCTAATTATTTGGTTCATAATAAAACCAGTAAACAGGTGCTGAAAGTTAGTAGGTGACAATTCAGATTTAGCAACTTCTAGTGATCCATTGAACCAATGAGTTGAATCAGAATTAATTTATATTTCAATAACACACCTCAAAGAGTTGAAGACTTTCTTCAATTGGTCTATTTCTCCATGGAGAGGGTTCAGGATTAAACCCTCTCATTTGTTCAATAGTTTGATGACAGACATAAGCTAAATCATATTTTATCAATGTAACGGCCCATTCGTACATTTGTTGGAAATTATCTGAAGAATGAGTCACCTTTGCTGGTTTGTAGCCTGAAATATATTTATAACAAATCTTACTGAAATGTATAATACTATACTATTTAAATGGGAAAGTTTTCACGAATATTTCAATTCAATATGAAACATCAGGTGTTTGATTAGAAATTGCAATATTTAAAATCTCCTAAAATAAAAATCATGTTAATTATACACATGAAATAATTTGATAATAGTACTAGATCATACTTACCAAGCCATTCCACCATATCACGAATACCAGTAAAGAACTTCTCTTCTTCTTTCTCTGGATTGGTGTCATCATATCTCAAATAACACGAGCCCTCATTGGCGGCAGCATATCCAAAATTAATATTGATAGCTTTGGCATGTCCAATGTGCAAAATACCATTGGGCTCTGGAGGGAATCTTGTTCTGATATTACCACCGACAGCTTTAAGATGTTCAGCCAGTAATTTCTTGGTATTTGGTGTGACAACATAACCATCTGTCTTGTAGTTTTCTCCTGGCGCATGGAACTTTACAGTCTTCATAAGTTCAGTAATGGTTAGTGGACCCTCGTCTCCACCTTCAGTTTCATTCGTCCCTTTACTCTCTACAAAATACAAAACATGGCAAATCAGTCAATCATCCGAAAGAAGGATCCAACATGTTGTATAGAATCTAATTATATATTATTTGGTACAACTACCTGTTTTAGAATCACCTTTATTCTGTTTGGTAATTGGAGTTTTAGTCTCTTTTGGTTTTTTCTCAGTTTTGGATATTGGAGCAAGGTCAGCTTCGGTTTTTGGACCCAAAAGATCAAGAACCTGTAAACAAAATCAGTTAGAAGTGAAAGAATAGTTATGTTAATTGTTACGTACTTACATGGAAAATCATTTTCTTATTGAAGTGAAAAATTCAAATATTAGAACGAAAGAGAGACACTGTCGGATCAATTTAGAACTACATTTTGTTTCATCCATCTTGTCACACTTTTTGTATAGAATTACTATGTAGCCAGTGGCCAAGTTATATGAAACAAGGAGTAGAACATTGTTTGTCGGCAACAATGACATTTCTACTGAAACTCTGCAAGTGTTGCCAAAAAGCTACAAGTGGCGCCCTCATTAAAAACTGTCCCTTTCTTGACAGACTACAATCAAATCATAAAATATGTTATGACATGCTTACTTGAACATCTACTTCATTTTTGATAGCCTTGCCATCTGCCCACGGCAGCTCTGACCTCACTGATTGCATCAACAAGCCTGTGTTGAAACGGTACCTCTTTTCCAATAATTCACCTTTTACTTTTGTAATCTGAAAGACGCTTAATTTTTTACATTAGAATTTTATAAGTATGTGAAATAATGACATAAAGTTTTATTAAGTAAAAGTAAAACAAACTTGGACAAATAGAAATGTACACTACCTGTACTTCAACAGCTTGCTCAATTTGTTCTGGAGTGACTACTACACCTACTCCGCAAGCTTTCTCAAAGTGTTGAATATTAATATCAGACTCATTGACATGATGTAGAAGATAATCTAAACCAGCCTCCACCCTCGTGGTTGTGTCTAACTTCCCAGAAGCAATATATTTGGTCATGAAGGTCAACCTGTGAGCTACTTGTGGCTTCAACTTCGTGGACAAATGGTAAAGTAAGATTCCTGCACCATTTGGTAGCGCAACATTTCTAACCTATAAAATAAACTTCAATTCCATGATCCATATTTTAATTAATAAAATACCAGTATGATTGGTTTTCGAAATTTTATCATACCTCTTGTGCCGCGGTTGTCAAATACTTCGTAACGTTCACATTTTTTAATGTTTCTTTAGCTTTTTGATCGCTTAAACCTAAACTTGTAAAAAGTTTAATAGTGTCATCATTTTCGGATGCCATTTATGTACACCTTTAAATGAATCTCGATATATTATAATAGTATTGATCTAACACCGTACTTTCTAATTTCCAAAGGCTTATGGAATGCCAACTACACTTTTCGTGGGATTCCAATTAATATAAAACGTGACAAATTGCTCAAATAGCCCGCTTCCCAGTGTTGCCGTTTTGAAATTTGGAAAACTACTAGATTTTTGTCCAGAAAATACTAGAATATACTAGATGGGGTCTACAAAAATACCAGATAATTTTTCTGTCGACCTTTTTTTTTTGGTCCTTCGCCACAAAAGTGTTTTTGTTCTGCAAAAACCCGTTGACGGGGGGGGGGGGGTCCCTAGGAAAAGAGTGACTCTTGAAAAAAACCGTTGACCTTTTTTTTTCGTCACCAACACAAAAAAGTTCTGTCACAAAAAATTTGACGACGGGGGGGGGGGGGGGGGGAGATTTGAATGTTTTATTGAAATCGTACTATTTTCTTTGACCTTGACGACTCAAAATTTTGCGAGCGGGGGGGGGTGATAAAGAGAATAAACCGACTATATATTCACATTTTTTTCATTCATTTTTGGTCTTTTCTGTACAAAATTTAAAAGCGTAACAAAATAATATTGCAAAGTACCGAATAATACTAGAATTAGGTCTAAATATACTAGATTTTGATCAAAAATACTAGAATATACCAGATTTTCGGAATATACTAAAGAAAATACTAGATTCTTCAAAATGCCTCAAAAAATACTAGTTTAGTATTAAAAATACTAGAAACGGCAACACTGCCGCTTCCCCACTACAAAAATGACATTCACCCACCATTGACCATTCACCGATCCGACGATAAGCAGCTTTGATAAGCTAAATCGTCGACAGCTCCGGGAGTTTGCGCATGCGTCAGATACAGGTAGCGCCAACGGCGCCATCTGGTGCCATCGTCATTAAGTACTGGGCGAATTACTGATCGAAATTTAATGGACCCAGAACGAACCCCTTCCATTACATAATACTGGTAGAATCACAGAACACATATACTATAGAATCCATGTCCTGTATGTATGTAACGCAGGGCCGTTGAAAAATTTTGCAAGTTCTATGAATATGTATGTAAATTTAAAACATATAAGTAGGTACAAGGTACATACCTACGGAATAGGGTTGCCAGACGTCCCGGTTTACCGGGACTGTCACCGGTTTTACGCCTCGTGTCCCGGTGTCCCGAACAAACCTTTCGGGACGCCTAAATGTCCCGGTTTTCGGAAGTGTTGGTATATTCTTACGGTTTTTATCATTTTATGGTATTTTTGGCAGTTTATGTATAAAGTGAGTAACTACGTATAAAACAAAGATAGCATTTTTTATTATAGCGCTCAAAGCAATTCGACGAAAACCGTTTACCTTGGCCAAGAAAAAAATCGTAGACGTCAACCCCCCTCCCACTCGACGAAATTTTTCATGGCCAAAGTATCGGTCTAAGTTTTAGTCGTCGACGAAAAATGATTTTAATTGGATAAAAGAATTAGAGCGTTAAAATAAAAAATCCATCAAAAAACTTTTTCGTCGACGGGGGGGGGGGAGATGTCCCGGTTTGACTTGCGAGAAATCTGGCAACCCTACTACGGAATGCAACGAATTCTTTCGGATCATACCTACATAGTACATACCTATGGTCACAAAGTCATGGTCATGGTTGGTCCTATGGGTTGGTCACAGTCTGCCGTACCCAACCTGGAGGTCACTTAATAGACTGAGAACAGGTGTCTCCCGTTGTTACAGTAACCTCAATAAATGGGGTTACAAAGAGGAAGACACCTGTGAGTGTGGTGCTGTACAGGATCACAGTCACCTGTTTTCATGTCCCCAAACAGGAGTGACATGCACGCCCGAGGACGCACTACTGACGAATGCCGGGGGTGTCCGGGTGGCCGAACATTGGAGATACAAAATTTGATGATAGTGTTCCGGACACGGAAAGTAAGTAAGTAAGTATACACCTACATAGGATAGGTACGTAGTAAAATGGAATAAAAATAATTTTGATTAGGTACTATCAAAGGGTATGTATAAAATAATTAGTATGGAGTGTCACCACCAAATTTCCATACCGCTGTTTTCATATTGAAAAGAAGGCTATATGAATTTTACATTACACTCATGAGTCATTATAGAATTTATACTTTTAATGGAAATGATATAAGAGAGCGCGGAATGATATTAGAGAGAGCAGCGTTAGGAATGATATTAGAAAAGAGAGAGCTTTGTGTTCTTCCTGTGTTCTCTCGAGGAGCTTGAAGGGTGGAGTAGTAATAGCGGTTACGCAAAAACATATTTAACCAACCATCCGTGAATTTTCACAGGTAGGTACCCACTAGTATGATATAATTTATTATTGTACTTCCATTTTTTTTTATTTACATTTTTTTTTAAATAGGAATCGAAAATAATAATATATCAATGTAATGTAAGTGCCACTCTCAGTTTACCTGCAAAAATAAATACCTACTTAAGTTCTTTGGTTTGAATAGGTACATTTTTATCTGTGTGCTATCTTAGCCGGAAAACAAGTTTTTATTATTCATTTGATCATTTGTATACTTGCTAACTTCTATGCTTGCTAAGAAATGTATGTATTAAAGAACCTCTGACAAATTATCTCACACATTGCCTAAATTGACCCGACATAGTCATCGTCAATGGTATCATCTGTAGAACCAATTACACATTTTCTGGAATTGATACTTTTACGGTAGCATATACCATATGTTTGCACAATTCCACATCACACCACCGACTATTCAGTTGAAGCAACCATATCTATTTATGCTTACTCTATTTCTGCACTGATAATTTGCATCGCATTCAAGCACTGCTACTTAAGGCTGGCCACACACGTCCCGAAGTTTAGTTCCGGAATCGACCGTTTTGCAAAAAAGTTCTGATCAAAACCTCTCTCTGAATTCAGCGTCACCCCGATTTTAAATTCAGAAAGAGGTTTTGGTCGGAACCTTTTTGCAAAACGGTCGATTCCGGAACTGAACTTCGGGAGGTTTGTGGCCAGCCTTAAACAAAAATAATTATTCCATATCTCTGTCGATGAAATGCTGGCATGAATCATTTACATTCACTCTAGCATTTGAACTGACTATCATAAATTGTCTGTTGTCCATTATTATTATTTTTAAATAAATGAATCTGGGTTTATCGAAATAAACCCAAATACATCCATGTACACTTCACAGAAAGCTTGTGTCGTGGAGTAGGTCGGCATCGGGAATCGAACCCGCGCTCACTGGATTAACAGTCAAGCGCGTTACCAACCAGGCTACCGACCACCTCTTGCTTCATACTATGTTACTGTCTCTGACGAAATGGTAACAAAGCCCTTTACACTCTTTTGCAACAAGATATTGTGCGTAATACCTGCTGTATGTTCCAATTAATTATTATTCGTCTAATTATATGTAAACTTGACGAGTCCAAGTGTCCGATAAATAACAATAAAACTTGGGACTAATGGTATCCCTATATAGAGGTTGTATGGTAAGGTGGTTGTATGTAATGGTTTAGGTTAGTGGGGTGAAAAAACAATAGTTGACAGTGTTTTCATAAATTTTATTCATACAAAATATGTAATGTACATAGTAATAAATTATTGTTGGTACTTTTATCTGTGGAATGTGAATCAGCAACTGTAGATGAACAAAACAATATGATACTATCCGCATTCCCTATAACTATGTTTGTTCTACAAACCATCACAAAATTTAGCTGGACAGCTATGTATTTTGTTTATGAGTAAAATCTCACAACTTTTCATTTGATACAATATTAGTGAGGAGAAGCATTGACGTGCACGGTTTTTAAAACAAGTAAAATTGGATGCTGCACGATGAATAACTAATTTCCAGACCACTATAATAATGAAAATTACAGCAAAGTAATCTTACTTACATACACAAACATATCTATCCCCTCCTGCCACGTCCCTTGCAGGGTAAGCGGAGAGGACAAACAACATACTTAAATAAAATTCAGACTCATTTCTGCCTAAAGAATATTCATATATGGTAATATTAATAATGGACCTACTTCACTGAAAGATGAACAAAATGAAATGTAATTGTAATCATATTGTAATTTACATGGATACGAAATCACACGACCGAGTTTTTCATCACACATCAAGAATTTAAAAAAAAAATGTGTAAATCAGATCTAAATTGTTTCATAAAAGATGCCTGTAGTGACAATCATTTAGACCAGTGGTTCCCAAACTTTTAATTTCGCGTACCACACACGAAATTATAAATCAGTAGCGTACCACTGAACTGTAACCGTTAAAAAAAACCTTCAATATGGTAAAGTAATAAAAACTGCAACAACAGTTTATGACAACATTATCATTTATTAATTATAGGAAAAAAATACAATATTCTTAGTGCGTAAAATGGTGCAGCATGTTCGAGACAAGATAGGAAATATCTGTCTTAAAAATGTTTTATCTAATAATTTACTGTGTATGTCCTATGGCCATGGCTGCTTGCGTACCACCTCAATAATTGTCGCGTACCACTGGTGGTACGCGTACCATAGTTTGGGAATCACTGATTTAGACGATAATTTATTTGGAATTACTGTCCTGTGTACTGGCAACAATGACAATTCTATTGAAATAATGCAAGTGTTGCCAAAGAGTTACATACATCATTTGTTGGCATAATAACATTGAAAGAACTTTGAACAATTGAATTTCGATGAGCAGTTAGGACCTTGTTAGTCTGGCTATTTCCAAAACTACCCTACTTTGGGGTATTTTTATTAATTGTGCTGTGCTCGTAAATTATGTTGGTTTAAAATCTCAACATATGTCAGTTACAACCATTTTATTCGAACAGGACAAAATAGCAACTGAAACACATTAGGTTTTTGAAAATGTTTCACATTAGAGGACATTATTTTATTAATTGACTTTTATTGGAGTAATAATCGTCAACAGAGAAGAGAGAAATATAATTCATAAAAAATATCCTTATTAAATTATTACAACAAAATATTGACATAGTAGTAGGTGTCAGTTAGTTTCTTTCTTCTTAATTAATTTATATTTGGGGATAAAATTAATATATTTTTGTTTTTTTACGATAGTAACTTTCTTTTCATTCCTTCTTCTGTGTCTTGTCAAGAGACGTGAATCTACAAACAGTCGACTAATAAAGTTATCACCTGTTGTTATAAGACGATTACACTGTAGAAACATTTCAGCTATTCTTCTCAACAATGCTTCTTGATCGTGAACGCTCCATGGAGTTGTAGACGGTTGATCATTTAGTGTATTATTATTCGCGTGTCTTTGACTATTTCTCCACTCTGAATACCACTGCCGTACCATCCGTTGTGTCGGGTTTATCCTACGGTGTGTCAAAAATGTCTCTGAGAAATTGTCTCGAGATCTCAATTCAATTTGATGATGATTTCTAGCTTGCATGACAGTTTTGCCAGAAGAAAAATAATCGAGAAACTTCTGTTTGATTTCTGTCTCAGTTGGAAGCATAGAGATATCCATATTAATTGCTGGAATAATAAAACGTTAGGGTGAAATAAGTACCAACACCTGATAATTATATTAGTAATACATATACCATCACAATATATTACAATTATGGAGAAACTAGGCAATGCCCGGTGTATTCAAATATTCTCTGCAAATGGGCAAAATTATGCTGTTCAACATAATAAGTGATGTTTTCCCATAAGGGCAGTATGTATGCAGAGATAGTATGTATGTAGGCAGATGCATGCGACACTATGATTCAATCATAGCCTCGAACTATTTTCGAAGTGTGTATCCTGTTCTTCTTCTTCTTACACAATGAACTCTATATAATAGTGATGTAAATGCTAAACATTAACATCGATATTGAAAACCATCGGTACCATTTTCTAAACATGTTGATGAACATGTTGTGTTGTATTGGTAAAAAAATAAAAAGGAGCTGCTAGCTGCCGCTAGAATTAATAATTAATTTCATTACGTAAATTAAATTATTTACATAAAACAATTGTCATTTTATAATTTATGATACTCCAGAAATTCAAGCTGTCTAAATGTCGATCATATAATTATGTATTATCCTGCTTAAAAACAATCATTTCGCCCACCCAAGACAACATTGAAGGTAATAAAAATATACTTTACATGCCCAAATGTCGTGTGGAAATGCAGATTACGCTAGAAAATGTAAATATATCTTTTCTCCTTCGTTAATATCATTATTAATTTATACGTAAAAAATATTGGAAATCGCTTATAATTCGTAAAATCCCGGGAGAGTACTTAAAATATTGATGGCTCGATGTGTGATTCGATGATGATATCACGTGCCTATGGCAGATGTAATTTAATAAAAATATATTATTTGCGATGTTATTTTAAGCGTAAAAATAAGTCAAATAACTAAATAAGCCTTACTTGTCGCATTTTTAGTCGAAAGGCGCATAAATTAACAATGATATCAACCAAAAACGTAAGCTTACCGATAGAAAGATACATTACAATTTGAGGCTTAATATATAACCACAGTCCGAAAAACCACGTTAGGGGATAATAAAATGTTTTTTTAACCTCTAGAGACCTGGTGTACATTGTAATGTACACAAGACTGGACATCCTCTATCTTCAATATTTTACTTACGAGGAGCAATCCAATGGTGTTTATAGAAAGTATAGACCTTATTCTTTACATTTTATACAAAACAAAAACATATAATCAATAAAATTTGTTACATTTATGACATTCAATGTGGCGGGAACTGCACATTTTTAGAACATCACTACTATATGCCAATTAATGAATTTTTATCTAAATTCTAGTATTGTTATTTACCTATTTTTGTCAAAACTATAAATATACATCCTATATTACGTAAAACGTATGTTATTTTGAGATTCATGAATGCTCAGGTCTCAGGAACCCTGTTTATTTTTTATGTACATTACAATGTACATCAGGTCCCAAGCTAGTAGAAGTACAGAACCATACAGTATGGAGAAACATCATGAAAACCATAATGTGGGTAGTAATCATTGTACATTGTACAATTTCGTTAGTATCTTGCCTAAATGCATTGTTAAAGATATTATTTAGCTATTTTGAATATTATACGATCAAAATAAATTTTTTTTTTGGAATTATAGAAGGCTTGAATGAAACGGAAATTTTATTTTCTTGAGTATGGAATTAGGTAGGTTTTTCTATTTTTGTTTCATTCGATATCGATGAAAGTTCTAAAATCTATAGATACCTA
The DNA here is from genome assembly GCA_963576895.1 of Ceraclea dissimilis. NCBI lineage: Eukaryota > Metazoa > Arthropoda > Insecta > Trichoptera > Leptoceridae > Ceraclea > Ceraclea dissimilis. Next base: position 8,853,241 of record OY756360.1, read on the forward strand.
GACTATAAATGTTTCCCGTATGAAATATATAAAAATTAGCTTGACCATGTCGACCAGATTCTCAAACACAGTTACATACTGAGCAACGACCATATATGACGAATTACATGAACGCGATGGAATCAAGGAATATCTGTAGAAATAGGATAGTCTGGTGTTCTGTCTTCTCTGCCTACCATGCTAGGGGTGTTGTGTGGTGTTAGAGTGTAAAGGTAGACAGAAGCAGCCGAGATATACTACCATAGATATGAAATTATTATATATTCAAGCAAATAAATGCATGGAATTTTACAGTTCCGCTCATATACCTATTATTTATTTAGCCATCCACCCATCCATACCATTATGGCATTCCCTATAATATGAGGTAACCAGTGTTAGGTATGCAAGTAAACATTACCCTATCAAAGGATGCACAAAACATGCATTATATGTAGGTATATCCATACAGACAATGTTTCATACAAAATAGTTTCATACAAAATAGAAACATTCAGAATGGGTGGTGAGCTTTGTTGAAAAATATCGCCCGATGTTATTTTTTTCTTTGTACAAGCACTAGAAAACAATATAATAGAAAAGAACACTAAAAAAATATATTCTGCGCCACTTTACAATTTCAGTACTAATTTCAGTACTATGGATTTACTCAGTGGGGACCCGATGTACATTGTAATGTACAAATGGAAAATTCAAGAAAAACAAGTGATAATTTTTTTTTTCTTTCACAATCTTATTTCTTAGCCTAATAATTATATAAAAACGCTACAAAATATTTTTTTCGCCCAAAAATAAAAACTCAGGTCTGTAGAGGTTAAATTAAAATGCATCCTTAGATGAGCGAAACAATTGTATATTAACGTTAAAATATCTAATTACAATCACATTTTGACACTGTGAAAATCTTAAACGTCAAATATCAACAAAAGAATACTTATTGAATTTTATGAAAACGAAGAAATGACGGTACTATTGTACAATTGGGGCCCCAACCATAAATATACCAAAAAGGGTACTATTGTACAATTGGGGCCCCAACTATAGAAAAAATATCAATATTGTTGAGTTAGGTTTGTTAGTTAGTTTTTTTTTTTTTTTCTCGCAAAAAAACAAAAAAAAACAACCTAATGAACCTAAGGCTGGCCACACACGTCCCGAAGTTCAGTTCCGGAATCGACCGTTTTGCAAAAAAGTTCCGATCAAAACCTCTCTCTGAACTCAGCGTCACCTTGATTTTAAATTCAGAAAGAGGTTTTGGTCAGAACCTTTTTGCAAAACGGTCGATTCCGGAACTGAACTTCGGGACGTTTGTGGCCAGCCTAACTCAACAATATTGCTGGCGAATTATTTGCTTTTTCCATACTTCATATGTCACTTTTTGGTATATTTATGGTTGGGGCCCCAATTGTACAATAGTACCGAAATGACTTCACACACATTTTCAGTGTTATATTGAAACAAATGCTTTACAACTGATCTAGTCAGTATGACTAAAAAATATTTGATTAAGTACTTCAATAATCAAAGGATTCAATGAATCTGCAATACTGCAGACAGAACGGAAATATAAAAGAAATAAGTAGGTAACTCAAAATATTGTAAATTATTATTAAATTGTATTAGAGGCACCCTTATGGGGCAACTCAGAAAATCAGAGGAAATTTTTATTTAGGTATATTCTTCATTAGGAAACAATCCACTTATATTCAACAATTAACAAAGCTGTGGCTTGTGTGCATTAATTTAGACCCTTGAATTGGGTGAATGAGAGTAAGAAGTAACAGCTTCCATAACTGTCAGTGGGTGTGCGCAAAACCGATAATTATTATAGCAAAGGTTAGGTAAGTACTAAATTATTGTCTTCCATCTTCCATACAATGTTATCGGTGCTCACCCAGTTTTATCAACACAGCAGTGTTTGATGTACCAATTCGTTTACACGGGGAATGTTTCGAGAGCACGGAGACCTAATTGCAACATTTTGTAACGCCGTACTTTATACGTACCTTAGAAAAGTGGTTCTATTTCTTTAATTACTATTGTGTTGTATCGACAACTTGATATCAATATGATGCGAATATATTATTATAACTGTAAGTATTCAAGACTTACTTCAGATGGTAAAAAATATTATATTATTAATGATATACGAGCGAGAAATGCAAAACTATCACATAACGAAACACAAGCGCAAAATGACAACAGTCAACCAGAGATAAAAGATGCAGTGTTGCCACACTTTTAAAATACAAATCTGTATTTCAAAGTCTAGAAATCTGTATAAATCTGTATGAGATTATAATAAGCCAAAATCTGTATAAAAAGGCATAAAAAGGCAAAAAATCTGTATAAATGAATTTTTAAAACAAACAAAATATAGAAGTTTATTGAAAAACTAACATTTTTGAGAAAATAACAGTACTCGAGCTTACATAAAATATATTAATTTCTTTTTGTACATATTTTTACTTATTCTAAAAAGAAGATTTTCATCTATTTACTTATTATCAAATGACAATTGTGATCGAATCTGTTTCTTTTTTACTTTATTCTTCTGATTTACATAGAAAATTTCCAAAATCCTAAAAATCTGTATAAAACGGAGCAAAATTTGTTATCTGTATTTCTCTGTTCCTGGTGCCTAAAATCTGTATAAATACAGATAAATCTGTATATATGGCAACACTGAAAAGATGAACTCAATGTTGATTCAATGGAGGTTTACTCCGGGAAACGAATACAAAAAATCATACCTTAGCTTACATTTTGCATAGTAGTTCTGGTTTTTGGATATGTTATAAAGGTCGGTCCTGTGATTAAGAATCCAAGTTTTCGACCTCCCAACCCTTGTGCGTTCACTAGGGCAAGCCAAAAAGTGACGAAATTTCGGTCATTTTTCAGTTTATTGATCATAACTTTTTTACAGTGCATTTTAGAGAAAAACATTGTACCTAAAAGTTGTAGAATATTAAATTCCCTGCAACTTATGTTTACAAAGTTTTTTGTAAAATGAATATACAAAGAGTTATGCGTTACCAAAATTTCAAAATTTTTCAAAAAAAGCCACTTTTTTACAATTATTTTCTTTATTTGAATATATTTCCTAAACGGTACATTTTAGAGAAAAGTGTTCTAAGTAAATGTTGTAGATCGTTCAATTTCCAATAAGTTTGATGTGAAACATTTTTATGTCGGACCAACTAAAATAGAGTTGTGATCTTCTGAAAAAATATAAGACGAACATTTTCGAAACTTTCAGTATAGTACGTATGACAATAGTAATCAGAAAAATGCAATTTCACAAAAAATTTTTTTGGACCTTATTAAGATTGGTGTCGTGGTTAAGAATCCAAGTTTTCGACCTCTTCACCCTTGTGTGTTCACTAGGGCGAGCCGAACACTGCCGATATTTCAGTCATTTTTCAGTTTATTGATCATTATTTTTTAATTATCCATCTTAGAGTAAAAGATTGTATATAATAATTGTACAGTATTAAATTTCCTGTAAATTAGGTTGAAAATATTTCCTTTGAAAAGCTATTATTTAAAGAATTATATAATAACAAACATATTTTTATTAAGAAAAAAAATATATTTCACGATTTTTGAGTTTTTTTTCAGCACGGTACGTTTTAGCGAAAAATGTTCTTAGCATATATTGTAGAATATTAAATTTGCAACAAAAAATGATACTACACTTTTTTGACTAGGACTAATAATAAAGGAGATATGCTCTCCTGAATATTTATTTAAGCTCAATATTTAATTTTCAGAACAGCATATCTCCTTTATTATTAGTCCAAATCAAAAAAGTGTGGTATCATTTTTTGTTGCAAATTTAATATTCTACAATATTTGCTAAGAACATTTTTCGCTAAAACGTACCGTGCTGAAAAAAAACTCAAAAATCGTGAAAAAAAAATTTTTTTTCTTAATAAAAATATGTTTGTTATTACATAATTCTTTAAATAATAGCTTTTCAAAGGAAATATTTTCAACCTAATTTACAGGAAATTTAATACTGTACAATTATTAAATACAATCTTTTACTCTAAGATGGATAATTAAAAAATAATTATCAATAAACTGAAAAATGACTGAAATATCGGCAGTGTTCGGCTCGCCCTAGTGAACACACAAGGGTGAGGAGGTCGAAAACTTGGATTCTTAACCACGACACCAATCTTAATAAGGTCCAAAAAAATTTTTTGTAAAATTGCATTTTTCTGATTACTATTGTCATACGTACTATACTGAAAGTTTCGAAAATGTTCGTCTTATATTTTTTCAGAAGATCACAACTCTATTTTAGTTGGTCCGAGATAAAAATGTTTCACATCAAACTTATTGGAAATTGAACGATCTACAACATTTACTTACAACACTTTTCTCTAAAATGTACCGTTTAGGAAATATATTCAAATAAAGAAAATAATTGTAAAAAAAGTGCATTTTTTTGAAAAATTTTGAAATTTTGGTAACGCATAACTCTTTGTATATTGATTTTACAAAAAAACTTTGTAAACATAAGTTGCAGGGAATTTAATATTCTACAACTTTTAGGTACAATGTTTCTCTCTAAAATGCATTCTAAAAAAGTTATGATCAATAAACTGAAAAATGACCGAAATTTCGTCACTTTTTGGCTCGCCCTAGTGAACGCACAAGGGTTGGGAGGTCGAAAACTTGGATTCTTAATCACAGGACCGACCTTTATAACATATCCAAAAACCAGAACTACTATACAAAATGTAAGGTAAAAATACCCATTACCTGGACTAGTTTGACGTTTGTTTTTTTTTTCCATGGCGTCTTCCTTCGCGTTTTCGAGATGTTTTGCGCAGGTCAAAACATGTACCACGTGATTGAAGGCGCGGGAGTTAAAATTACAACGCGGAATATTGAAATCTTATGATCTTAATTAAAACACAAAATACTATCCGTGTTTCACAACGGTGAACATGGACTAAATATGCTTTGGAACAAAATAGGGCATATGCATTGAACCTTTATCTAGGGAAAAAAAGATTTTTTATATCTTGTATAGATTGCTCAAAAAAAAAAAAAAAAACACATCTGATCTTTTTTCCGAAAGATGGAAACTCGTTTCCCGAAAGTCGCGGAGTAAAATTTTATTTATGTACTGATAATATGCATTAAAATCCAGGAAATAACCTTAAAAGTTTTTTGATAGATGCAAAATTTACCCCAAAAAATGGAAAAAAACAATATTTTTACCATTTTATCAAGCGATTGTCACGCAATTTTGAACCTTAATGCCCTGGTAAAAACGTGTGTCTCGCACCAGTGATAGTCTTGACGCTCCTTCGATCCTATTGGTTAACATCTGACCAACCAGACCAACCACAACGCCTCATATTTCAAGGGATATTTATTTTTGGAAATCCACTGTTTGTGAGCTGCATGTTTGCGTTTTCACTGTTGCTATTACAACGAGAATGTTTTTTTTTTAGAGAAAGCACTTTAAACCGACCTGTCTAATTTAAGCGGGCACCTAAATAGGCCAGTAGACCTAAGATTCGTTAGTATGGAGACCCAACATTAAATCAGGTAATCGTGAATTTTTGGTATGTTATGTAGGACAATAAGTTAATTAAGAATCCAAATTTGCACAATTTTCCTCCCTCCGCCCCCTTCGCCATCCTGTTAAAACCTTAAAAAATCGCCACTTTTTGTATATTATGCACTATAACTTCGTTATTTCGCGTTTTAGGTCAAAAAAGTTATTTGCCGATTTGTACACCATAAAATTTTCTATAACTTTACTTTACTCTAAAATAAATAGCAACGGAGCTTTTAATCTCCTAAATTTGGTCAAAATTCTGTATTTTTTTTTTCAATTTTGAGTTGTTAGCCATTAAACATCACAATAACTTCGTTATGGCTTACTTTAGCCAGAAAATTTTCTTTTCATCCTATAGAGAATTCAATTTGCTACAAAACGCATATAACAATATCCGTATTGTGCTTAAAACAACGACGAAGAGATAGATTTAGTAAAAAACAAAATAGTGTTTTTTTACGATTTCCTATACATTTTCTGATTTCACATACCGTTCGAAAATGTATGAAGAAAAGTTGACTTAATTAAATATATGCTTAATTATATTGATTGTTCTTACAATTTATGACACATATTTTACCTTGTTGAAATCAGCAAATATTACGGAAAATTTTAGGATAACTATTATACAAAATATATAGTGAAATATTTAGATTAGAGATGTTCTAATAATTGAAATACTTTTTCTGATAAATATTTAATTCGCGTAAGAGCAAAAATTTGTGAATTGAAGTTATAGAAAATTTTATGGTGTACAAATTGTCAAACAACTTTTTTGACCTAAAACGCGAAATAACGAAGTTATAGTGCATAATATACAAAAAGTGGCAATTTTTTAAGGTTTTAACAGGATGGCGAAGGGGGCGGAGGGAGGAAAATTGTGCAAATTTGAATTCTTAACTAACTTATTGTTCTACATAACATGCCAAAAATTCACGACTACCTGATTTAATGTTGGCAAAATTGCTCTATCGACTGCAGTAAAAGGACACCAGAACCAATCAGGGCTTGAAACTAACCCCCGTTTTCACCAACTTTTACCTAAGAAGGAGACCCCTAAGAAATTTCCATACAAAAACAGAGATAATATTCTATTTTTTGACACGCAGGCCTACCAATCACACCCTAATTCCGTACAAAATGCAACACGCAACTCACCTACGTTAGGTGCCCAAATATCTCTGCCCAGGCTAGGTGAGTTGCGTGTTGCATTTTGTATGGAATTAGGGTGTGGTTGGTAGGCCTGCGTGTCAATAAATAGAATATTATCTCTGTTTTTGTATGGAAATTTCTTAGGGGTCTCCTTCTTAGGTAAAAGTTGGTGAAAACGGGGGTTAGTCTTCTAGGTTGCGTACGTCTAAACTTCCCTTGAAATCTGAGGCGTTGTGATTGGTCAGATGTTAACCAATAGGATCGAAGGAGCGTCAAGATAGCCCTGGTGCGAGACGCATGTTGGGAAAAGACTGTGACGTCATTCTTGGTGCCAAGCCCTTAAAAATGAAGTATTTTTTTTTCTCTATTCGTCCTTGGGACTTTGTCGTGCCATATTTTTTTAATGCCACTTTCTGGACTAAATACCTATTATATTTTTCTGAATAGGCATATATCTGAGATAAAACTAAAATTTAATTGGTTCTGATTGGTTGGTAAAAAAAAGTTATAGAGACTATAGGTAGAGTACGTTATATTGTACCGCCTATTAACTCGTACCACCTTAATATTTCCGAAACTATGAATCTTTTTATAAAATAGAAACTCATGTTTAATTGCGACTAACAATAAACTCTCATTGACGTATTCATTTGCTTTGCTGGTGTAAAAATAAACATGTGATTAGCGAATCATTATTTTTTGTTGACTCGATGTAATTTTTGTGGTTGTTATGTAAGGGTATAACACATTGAAAGGTAACTGATGAATTATGTAACTATTATTATTTTAATTCAAAATTTATATAGTTTTAAAGAATTAGTTTGATTTGAGCATAAGTTTTGGGGTTAGGTTGATATTCGTTATTTTTCCGAATTTGAGCGAGTTCGTTATATTGTACCTTTAGAAGTCCTCTATATCGTACCATTACGATACATATAAAGTTATACTTACTTAATTAATTATAAATTGCGTTGAACTAGATAATAGATATTTTATTAACTTATTTACTGATCATAAATATAACCGATTTTGCATCCAATTTTGTTGTATTTTACTATAATATTTTTTATATAATTTTGTTCGAAATTTGTATGGAGGTACGATTTAAATACCAGTGGTACGATATAGTGACCCGTTCGTTAAATCGTACCGTTTTCTACTTTTTTTTCAGACGCGTTTTTAATTATGTTAATGTTATTGCTGACATTATTGAAATAAAAAAATAGATAGCTAACTAATTAAACTTTCATTTGGCGTATTCATATGTTTTCGATGATCTTTAGTTTTTACAAAAAATGACTTTTTGCAAAACCGGTACAATTTAGCCAACTTCCCCCTATGTAATTTTGGAAATTCGTGACTAAAATTTCAAAAATTCTTAAAAAATTGAGGAGCACTTATATAATTTCTGAATACCCAAAATAATGTTCCAAATAGTCCCCTTTATATACCTACCATATCAGTTTGTCTAACGTTTTGCCAAACACACATGCATTTTAACCGTAAAAGTACCTGCTTAGCAAAGAAAAAAGATAAAATGATAAACCAATTATTATGAGGAGATAATATACCTATAATAGACTTCATTATTTAGATGGGTAAATTTAGTGGCATGGATGTTGACGTCCTCTACACATTTCCACCAACCAATCAACAACTCTAAAGTGGTCTTAATATATGATCATCGATCGAGGATCAGCCATTGTGTACTATCTAAAACCCTGATACATTATAGCCTAGGGATTAGAAAGCAATAGTAGCGTTGCGCGAATGTGCCTCTAAAGTTTGGAAGTTTGAGATGCTGCCGATTCCTTAATTAATATGTCGTGCAATAATCTATAATTTGGTTGGAATAGAGCAGTGTTTTTGTGAATGCATATAAAGTAGATCATCTCATGTAAAGTCGTCTCACAAGTCACATCCAAAACCTTGGCGAGGATTAACAAGTTTAGTGTTCATGTCAGGCGGAAACCTGAATGGGCTTCTGAACATGATCTTCAGAATGGACCTATGGGCTGAAAAGGGGCAAGAAGTGTGTTAACATATATTGGTATGTATCAGGTATATAACACCCACAATCCCACAAAAGAGATTTGAGATCCTTTACCGAAGACAGAGTAAAAGAATTACAGTTTTTAGTTCAATTCATCCAGGAGTGGCGCTACTAATTTTTGGAACATAATTCGAAGTAAGTATAACACAGATCTATTTTTCAGGCCTCAACCTTAGAGACACGAGGCTTTTGCCACTTTTGCCTGCTAGACAAAATTGCCTATTTAAAAGGTATATAAGAATGCTAGCCAAGCAATTATTACAATAAAACACCTCTTAATAATATAGGTACCTATCTAATAATATTGAATAATAAATTAATAGCTAGCATTATTCCCTCTCATACTGATGCTCATTCGTCTGTCTGTGTTGGGTACAGGATTAGATTGTGGTGGATTCCTCCACCTCTTCTTAGGCCTTGATAGAATGTGTCCATCCGTACTCGCTCTACCTCTGAATAATGCGCTAATAGGTTCTTCCAAACTGCCTCCTGGACTGACTCCTGAACTAGTGGCACTACACTGTGACGTCTCATCTTCTTCGTCTACTTCCACCTCGGTCCACCGTCGCCCTGAAGAAAAAATCAATACATTGTAGAAGGAAATGTACATAAATAAATAAGACTTATCACAAATTTACGATACACAGCATCCTAACATACGAGTATGCAATTTTATGGAAAAGTGTCCACGTATGACAGAAAGGAATTGCTGGTATACCTAAGTGGGATTGTTTTTTTTAACATTATACATATATATGTATAACGAACCATGGGCGTCGTTGGGGGGTCAGTTGCCCCCCCTAGAGATTGGAATAGGTATATTCATATTAAATGATGTAACCTCATAAAAATTACATTATTACCGCACGTTTTCTCATCATATCAAAAAAATTCTAAAATTGGTATGAAAATCCATTAAGAGTATGCATACTAAAATTCCAAAAAATTCTAAAAACGGGAAACCTTATATCTCGACAACCGTTACTAAATATGCTTTGAAACAAAATAGCGAAGATGCATTGAACCTATATCTAGGGAATAACCGTAAAATATTTTTTATATCTTGTATAGATTTCTCAAATACATTTTGATAAACGCCTCCGGTCTTTTTTTCCTAAAGACGGAAACTCGTTTCCCGAAAGTCACGGAGTAAAAAATATTTTTTGTACTGATAATATGCATTAAAATCTAGGGAATAACCGTAAAAGTTTTTTGACAGACGAAAAATCAACCCCAAAAAATGAGAAAAACGCTGTTTTTACCATTTTATCATACGATTGTTCACGCGATTTTGAATCTTAATGCCGTGGGAAATGACTGTGACGTCATTCTTGGTGTCAAGCCCTTAAAATACAATTATTTCACAAAAAAATGTCTGCGGCGCTATTTTTTATTACATTTTTTATAAGAAAATAAACCAAACTGCCTACATAACAACCTCTGCACTCTGTCTCACAAAAAAATTTCGCCTGCGGCGCTATTCACGTGTTTTCATGTTATATCAATTTTTTTAATCTTGGTTGCCCCCCCTCAGGCTCCGAAGCTGGGACGCCCAACTAACAACATTATAAATAGTAGGTATTATATCTCATTACAACGACTTTCCATTATAAAGCCTTTTATTTTACAAAAAAGTTTCGTGCACTTATTATCACCTTTTATCGTACTTAAGAATTCAACAACTCCCTAGGCTATTGTACCCTTCAACTTCTGAATAAAAAAAATCCCATTTTCCTTGTTTTCGTACACCTCGAATGTGTTCTGGTACATCTGAGATCTAATGTTAGTTGTAACTTTCAATTAAGTGTGTTCCAAGTAATTCTGAGAGGGGTTTGTTGAGGGTAGTTTTTTTTTGGCTTTCGGCAAACCTTAAGTCCTATCATGGAAATATATTTTTGGCGTGAAAAACTGGATGATTAGCATAGGGGTTGAAGCATCTGAAACATCCAGGGGTGGAGGTGGATTTACCATTTATGTAATCAGTGGCGGATTACCCATAAGGCAAAGTAGGCACGTGCCTAGGGGCGCGAGTTTACAAAGGGGCGCGCGAGCCGCGCGATGAAATTTTTAAACAAAAACAAAAAAAAATAAAAAAAATAGTTGTGTAAGTAAGTATGCACCTACTTACACAATATAAAAGATTATATAATTCTATAGAGATGTAGAGTTTCCGAACCATGCTCCGCCTTCATGATTATTTCTACATCGCATGATTTTATAATAGAAGTTAGTAAGATTTTTCATGAGCAAAAAACTACTAAACTGATTTTGATGAAACTTGGTATGTAGATTGGTGGAGACACAGATTTACACATTTTATCCCAAAATTTCCACGGGATGGAGCATCACGATGGGTTAAGCCGTGTGGCGCAGCATTAGTTATTATAGTATGTACGAGGGCGGATCAATAAATACCCGTGTTTGAAGAAATGTGGCTGTGCAGAGAGAAAATGATATTACCATCGTGTGGAACCATCCTTCAGACGACACCATACTGAATTTCGGACCGATTCGTGGATTAGTAATTTTTTGGCAGCCAGTTTAATGACCCCTGTTGAGTGTTTCTCGAAAAAAATTAAAAATAACAAAATTGATCCCAATTTGGCTACTCATTTTTGGGTCGAAAAACACGCGATGAAATAAAAGTGAAGTTTTATGCTATCTATGGAGTCCGTTCACCATCGATTGTAAACATACAATTTTGGTTCAACGAATTTAAAAGGGTCTTGCAACTGTTTTTAATGAGGAGCGGCCAGGTCGCCTGGCAGAAGGGGTTACCGAGGAAATCTTTGAAAAAGTCCACGAGATGATTCTTGCTGATCGCCGAACCAAAGTGTGTGAAGTAGCTGAGACCATAGGCGTGCCGCACGAAACGGAAATTAATATTTTTCAGAACAATTTAAGTGTGCAAAAGGTGTCGGCCCGATGGCTGCCACAATTGCTCTCTTTGAACAACAAGCGGATACAGGTGTCAAAGTCCAATCAGTTTCTGGACCTTTTTAAGCGAGATTCGAAGGAGTTTTTACGTCAAGTGTCACCGTTAATGAAATCTAGATACATAATTATACGACAGGGACCAAGAAATGGGCAAAAAAGTGTATTTTTCCAGGTGAATCTCCTTCAAAGGAGGAAAAGACGGTCCGATCGGCCGGAAAGGCCACCACCACGATTTTTTTGGGATTCGAAGGGAATATCATCAATTCATCACGGTCTTTTTGCAAAAAGGCAGAACGATCATGAGACAGTATTACGGTGAATTATTTGAGCGATTCGATGAGAAACTGAAGGAAAATTGAAGGAGATATGGCCCTATAGTTGGCTAAGAAAAAAGTGTTTTACCACCACGATAATGCACCAGCACATTCCTTCGGGGCTGTCGCGGCCAAATTGGATGAAATACGCCGCGACTTGCTGTCGCACCAATCATATTCTTCCAACCTGGCTTTCTGCGAATAATTTTTAGGTCCTCCATATGAAAACATGGCTCGGGGGGTAAAAATCAGCTCAAAGAAGGATGTTTTTCCCGAGAAAGAGGTGTATTTTAAGGAGTTTGGCAGATCGCGTTTTTGGAGGGGTTAAATAAATTGCAGAGGTGTTGGGATACGTGAATCGACCTAAAAGAAGATGACGTTGAAAAAAAGAAAAAATAAATTGGAAAAAACTTTCATCTTCATACCTAACACGGGTACTTAATGATCCGCCCTCGTATTTAAGTGCTAGTTAAAATTTATAATATAATATGGACGCTAGAGGGGCGCCGATGAGGTGCTTGCCTAGGGGCGCTCTCAACACTTAATCCGCCTCTGTATGTAATGTTAGTTGTATTTAATTTTTATTTTGTGGACCATACTGATTCCTAGACTGTTACCTACAGTGGATAATTAAATATTAATTATCATACGAAGTGTTGATTATTTATTGTAAGTAAAGACAGGGAAACACACACAGCGCACAATCAAATCATGCAATAAATACTGCGAAAAAAGTTAAGTTTAAATTTTTTAATAAGGGGAGGATTTTGTGATTGAAGGTGTCATACCGAGTAACAAAATGGGTGAAATAGCAGGGCGTGTCGGATAGGAAAGGCTTAGTGGTCCATTTATGGAAGGGGGTTCCGGAGATAATCCAGGATCCCCCGGTGTATCAGAACCAGACCTCTTTAGTCGTGGACTTTTTGCGTGGACTCTCCAAAATCGGCAGACATCTCGGAACACGGACCAAACCTGAAACATAAGGTGTAAAAATATTAATATATTATGCGGTTAGTAGATCACGGTGCACAATTGCTTACTGTCCTATCCAGGGCCGCCACCTGCGTGCCCTGCACACTCTGCACATAAATGGCTGTGGCGGCCCTGGTCCTATATCAAATACTTATTCGCATGGTTGTGATTGATTATAATATACATACCTAGTGCATAATTATTTATTAACACTAACCCAGTGCACTGGTTACGGGATAGGGGCAAGTTGTGCAACGGTACTACCAATGCAAACATCTCAAACTACCTTATATTTCCATCATACCTACTTATAGATTTTTTTTGTGTATTACCTGATCAATACTTTCTCTAACGGATATTTCATGGAAGCAAACACAGCCAATTTCTTTACTCCTCCTTTGACCCTCCTCTATAGACACCATTCTGTCGCCTCCTTGGTCTGTTTTGTTTGCAACTAATACAACTGGAACGTCTAAAATTCCTTCCTGTGAAAAGAAACGTAAGTCCACCCATAAGTCTTTTTATAAAACTCAAACGTTCTTTCACTTATTCTCTTATTAGTTATTACTGTTATTTTATTTATTTATTTTGTCACACAAGACAAATACAGATTACTTAGATGGACGATGCCTTTATTTATTATTTACCTACCCTATGTATATTTTAACACTAGTAGATATATTGAAAAAAAGGACATAAAATCAATGAATAAAACTCCTACACTTTTTTTTACTACAAGACTTCTTTAAATCGCTCTCCTGTATAACTGTTGGCTAAGTGGCGGTTTTTGGATTTTGATCAGATAAGTAGATAATTTTTCAAGTTGTAATCCACAAGAGAGTCACAATTTAATTATCCTCAAAAACATTTACAATTAAGATAATATTGTAGAAAGAAAATTGATATTTCTCACCTTTGTGCTGCTTGAGCCTAATCTTTTTCTTCTTTTATTATAATTGATTAGAAACTTTAGTCTGTTGCATTCATCGAAGGAGCATTTATCTGTGACGGAATATACAAGGATGAATGCTTCAGCCCACCTAATATTGGCTTCTAATGTCAAACATTCGCTCTCCTAGAAAAAGGTAAATTAATATACTTAATAAAATCCAACCTACTTAGTTACAAATGACAAAGGATTATTCAGATTAGGAAGGCAACGAAGGATTGGACATTAGTTTTTACATGTGAGGAGAATGGAATCATCCAGGCTCCTTCACATTGTGCTGCATGGCCTACCCCAAAGTAGGCGACCCCCGGGCGGACTACCAAAGAGATGGATAAACAGCTGCTGGGAGTCGACCTCGCAAGAGACTAACCACTCCCAAACAACAGGCTATAAAAAGAGTCACGAAATGTTGAAATCACGTCTCACATATTTACTACCAAAAATTTAGATTTATGAGGGTATAATATACTCGTAATATCATTAATAATTTAACTTGGTTTCCAAGATGATATCGCGTATAACAATCGTAGCTTTATGTGTAGGCGAAAAGTTTCGATTTTATGAAAATAGATATTAATATTACATGACAGTGGAGTACTCCTGGGAAAGGCAATCAAAATTTTAATACAGACGTAGTAAAAATACAGTAGTAGCGCCGCAGGCGAAATTTTTTCGTGAACGTGAGTGAGAAAGGTTGTGTTTTAGGTTGGCATTATAAATGTTGTGTTAAAAACGCAAGAAAACAGAAGCGCCGAAGGCGAATTTTTTTTGAAAAATGGATGAGTGATGAACCTGGGATCTTTCTATAGCAGATGACACATCATTGTTTGACATTTCGGGGCGGGGGGGGGGGGGGGGGAGGGGTGTGAGGTAGGTATTTTGCCAGCATTTTTTAAAATTATTATTTACACAGACCAATAATGATGGGTAGATGATATAGTCCCAGTCGCAGGAAGAAACTGGGTGAGCAAAGCCCAACGTAGAAAAATTTGTATCCGCTAGTGGGAGGGATGGCTGAATAATAAGAAGAAGAAGAATAAGAAGATGAGTGATTGTCAGGATAATAGAAAAACAAATTTAATGAAGTATACACATTAGGTACTTACACTGAACAATATACCTAAAATGATGGCTGATTAATCTGAGTGAGTCTATTTTGGTATTATTATATTTTTTTACGTAGCGGGTTTAATCTCGATATTGTAAAAAAAGCTAATAAACATAAAAAACCATTTCAGTAATGTGCTTCCAACTGCTGCTGGTAAGTGAGGCATTTTACTAGTATTTATACGAGCACCTACTACCTACTTTACTAGTATTTATACGAGCACCTACTACCTACTTTACTAGTATTTATACGAGCACCTACTACCTACTTTACTAGTATTTATACGAGCACCTACTACCTACTTTACTAGTATTTATACGAGCACCTACTACCTACTTTACTAGTATTTATACGAGCACCTACTACCTACTTTACTAGTATTTATACGAGCACCTACTACCTACTTTACTAGTATTTATACGAGCACCTACTACCTACTTTACTAGTATTTATACGAGCACCTACTACCTACTTTACTAGTATTTATACGAGCACCTACAGGGCCATACTAGAAGGTCCGGGCCGCGGCGCGTCGCCCGCGCGATACGATCTTGGTGCTATGCGTAGCTACACCAGTATAGTATAGCAATACATTACTTACCTCGCACTACATTCTAGTATGGCTCTGGAGCACCTACTAACTACTTTACTAGTATTTATACGAGCACCTACTACCTACTTTACTAGTATTTATACGAGCACCTACTACCTACTTTACTAGTATTTATACGAGCACCTACTACCTACTTTACTAGTATTTATACGAGCACCTACTAACTACTTTACTAGTATTTATACGAGCACCTACTACCTACTTTACTAGTATTTATACGAGCACCTACTACCTACTTTACTAGTATTTATACGAGCACCTACTACCTACTTTACTAGTATTTATACGAGCACCTACTACCTACTTTACTAGTATTTATACGAGCACCTACTACCTACTTTACTAGTATTTATACGAGCACCTACTACCTACTTTACTAGTATTTATACGAGCACCTACTAACTACTTTACTAGTATTTATACGAGCACCTACTACCTACTTTACTAGTATTTATACGAGCACCTACTAACTACTTTACTAGTATTTATACGAGCACCTACTACCTACTTTACTAGTATTTATACGAGCACCTACTACCTACTTTACTAGTATTTATACGAGCACCTACTACCTACTTTACTAGTATTTATACGAGCACCTACAGGGCCATACTAGAAGGTCCGGGCCGCGGCGCGTCGCCCGCGCGATACGATCTTGGTGCTATGCGTAGCTACACCAGTATAGTATAGCAATACATTACTTACCTCGCACTACATTCTAGTATGGCTCTGGAGCACCTACTAACTACTTTACTAGTATTTATACGAGCACCTACTAACTACTTTACTAGTATTTATACGAGACGAGTACCTACTACCTACTTCATTTCATACCATTAGGTACACGTTTAGCTTTAAATACAAGTAAGACATTAATTTTCAGTTACTTCATTTCATCATCATTTCAGTATAATTCAGTATATAACTCAAAGAGATTACATATTAATTAGTACCTACTTAATATATTATATCGCTGATAATAATAAATGCAAAACATCATAGAGAAATTATACGCACTTATTTTAATAGGGTAAGTACTTGCATTTTTTTTATCGTTCGAAAAATATATTAAATAGATAGTTCTACTTACTACAATTACAAATAAAATTATGAAATGTAATTTTAATTTACCGTTAATCTCCTTAATAATTGTGGATTTTCGGCAGCGTTGAGTATTTGACAAAACGCCGTCACAATCACATCGGAACGAAATTTTGAAAATTGTATATATACTGTTTACAAAAAACATTTCGCATTGCACCTAATTTAATTTTGTTTTAATTATATACGTACAATACAAAAAGTAGATATTCGTATACGCCACTGACTTTGCACGAGATTGTATTGATATTTTGGATAAAAATATGTGCAACAAAGGGAATTATTGATTTATAATGATTTTTTATTTCATTTCTGATTTTATAAAACATCACTACCGCCATCTATGAATCATAAATGACCTGAGAAAGAATCTGAAAAAAATGACGATTCGCGTCCGGAGTAAACATTAATACCAGACGATTTTAGACATCCATCTATTAAATAAACTTACAAATGGAATCTCGGCTTCAACATAGGCTATTAAAATATATGATTTGTATCGTGGTTTGGTAAAATTATCAATTTTCCCAAGATACTGAATTCTATCAAGTTAGTATGAAAATGAAAGAAGCCATTTAAAGTAGTCCCGTGAATATGGTTTTTAAATTTGTTTGCGTCGTTACATAATCTAGAACTAGGATATACATCTAAGGATTATTTTTATACAATGTTTTTGCTCTACAAATACTTCTGTATGACTAAAAATATGTCTATAATAATTAAAAAATAGTTTTGACATTTGCTCCGCGGCGCTTTCTGTCGTCGTCTGTTTTGACTCGCGTGGTGTAGGGGCTAGCGTACTTAACTTAAATTGAGTGTTATGCGATGCGAGGGTACGAGTTCGATCCCACTCCATACCCAACGCTTTTTTCTTCTTTTTTTTACTATCTTTTTGTGAAATTTGAATTGAGCAGAATCCTATATACATAAAAAATAATTTTACTAGGTAAAACAAATGCTTATATTCCTTCCTATATGCCAAAAATTTATTGCATTAGGTATTTAATTCTAAGACGATGTAACTTCACCACCCGTACACAATTTTAGCCGTTGCGAAGCACGGGAAATACAGCTATTTATAATAATTAATTGAAAATGTTAATTTGACGAGTTTTTCTATGGTGCTCTGAAACGAGCGGCCATTATTTAACGTGATTGTGACGTCACGATGCCACGAAATTCATAGTCAGAATTGGATTCTTTGTGGGTTATATATGAAGGAATTGGGGAAAGTGACGTCACAATATGGCGACCAGTCAAAAACCTGTTTTTGCGCTAGAATCGAATATGAGACTTTATTTTATAAATCTATCCACAAAGACAGAGAATTAAAATCTCAAATTTTCGGAAAACCTTAATTTATAGTTAATGTACCGTAAACCAAAATAAAAAAAAACATGCAAGGACCCTATTATAAAAATTACACAAGTTGGACCTTTGCAGGTACACAGGTAGTAGATAGTCCACTACTCAAGTTAGTTGAAGTACTTTGTTTAGTACAGAGGGTTGTCATTCGATGATGAAATTCTTTGTCATCTTTCCTTACATTTCGATTAGTTCGCCCGCAGAATACGATTGGATTGTATGCATATTTTATTGTAATATGTGAATTTGTTCACTTGAAGAATAAACAAAGAAAAATAATATGTGTATTTGGGTGCTTTTCATTCCTTACGTGTGGTTGCCCAGCTGTATCCAATATATCGAAGTTGACCATCTCGTTGTCCATGACTGTATGGAAAGCATAGACCTTCTCCAATGTGGGATCATACTCTCCAATAAACCGTCTAGTGATAAATCGAACCACCATAGCTGAAAAGAGAAAATCAAGTTATAAGTAGGTAGGATACAATTTCAGTTCCGAAGATGACACATATCCGTAATATGATGATATTGATTAAACCCTCAATATATCCACCCATAACTATCCTATAGTTCCGTGATTCCCAAAGTGTGAGCCGTGTCGTCATAAGGGTGCCGTGCCGCCAAATATTCAATTAAACAATTCCACAAATTACTAGAATTTCCAATTCTCTAAAATTTTGCGCCAACAATTGTGTATGCTGACAAAATTCCAAGAATTTAGTGAGTTTCGAGTCATTCATTGTTTTTATTCCAAATGCACCTCTCTCTCCATTTTTTGTTTTGGCCCGAAAGTTCAATCCTCCAGAAAATTCAAAGTTTTTAAGAAAATAAAAAATTCTGAAAAAAAAAATCGGATGTACTAAAGGAGCCGCAAGCCAATTAAAGATTGGAAACATCTGCAGCATAGCGAAACTTGGACAGAGCACACTCGTTGATTATGTCAAAAATTTGCCAATATACCATTGTTGTTACATGACCCAGAGTCTATCTTCTTCCTTACCGTGTACTAACACCTGTGTATGTTAACCCGCTCACTACTAGAATATAATATAGAAGGGTTATAGATTTTTTCGACTATGGATTTAATATCTAAGTACTTCTTAAATATTTTCTGTTTTTAAATTTAGCAAAAAAAAATTTCTCCGTTTTTCCGTTTAGGACTTCGCCCCATGCCCTCCACGAAGGACACTGGTAAAACATATTTAGTCATAGACAATAAACATTCTAAAATAAGTTTACCATTGATTAAGTATGAGCATTTGCTTCAAATGGATTTTATTTATTTTATCTTCGTGTCCTCCAGCAAGGACAGTGCTAGTGACAGGGTTAACTGCGTTAGGCTTTAATAATGAAAATAATATTGTACGTGTACGTTTTATATATGTAGATTGTATGTACATATTATGTAAGGTGTTAATACTGCTAGAAAGCCTGATGGAGGAAATACATGGATTTATAATACTAGTAAACTGGATGGAAAACATAGCTGTTTGTCTATACATTCTGTACGATATATTTTATTTCAGTTACTATCAAAATTTTAAAAGTTCCGTATTTTACATCAAAAGTCATCTCTGTACAATTTAAACAATAGTCAATACGTTTGACAATCAAATGAAATTTAACATGGTTACAAATACAAGCATACACAAAGAATTTATAGGATACATTCTCATAAAATATTGTGGAATCTAACACATGGATTGCTAAATAAAATGAAAGTTAATTAAATTTAATAGATTCTTTTATAAGGCACATTTCAATTTTATCAGTGTGTTACACTGATTTAGTTAATTCTATCTAACTTTTAGTTTAACTTTTGATTTATAGATGATTTTATTAATTTACTTTAATTTGATTACACGTAGAAAAGTTTCGATATTTATTATAATTAATGTTTATTAGTTGTTCGCTAAATCTCAAGTTTAAAAGATATTCAGTGTCAAGGTTATGCTGTTTTCAGCTATATTTTATAAATATTACGCGCAACATTTTACAATTTAAGTATTACAGGGTGAACAAGAAGATATACTAATAACATAATAATCATTGTTTAGATATTTTAAATTAATTTATTTTATTTTATAAGAGATTAAATTTTCATTATTATTATTATTTTATGTATGATGCCAGAGTAAAATCACGAAGCCAGCCCGGGCCCAAGGCTATCTCCGCGATCTTAGTTCATACTCATCATAGGCTCAACTTATCTTTGTAATGATATGGGAGATATTACCAAGATTAATAATGCGATGAATCATTCTCGCAATACGAAAATTTATTAATGCTAAAAGAGATATGTAAAATTAATTGAAATGAGTTAAAATGGCAATTTACAATATAAATGTAACATGGGTTTTATTAGCTATATACTATACGTAGATATTTCCTTTGATTTAATTTAATATTTGTATATAGACCAAAATTTGCTATTTAATACTTTTATTAATTTCCGTAATTCACGAGTATTTCATTAGACGTTGTAAAATTCATACGTAACATCATGACGTATAATATTCGTCTCCAAAGTAAGACAATAATATAGTAAACGTTTGAAAGTTTTATTTTTGTATAATTAAGGTAGGAACACAGAGCGTCCATGACGTGAGGATAGCCACAAAACGGCGCGACATAATTTGTCCATTATTATTATTATAAGCATTCATTCAGTGTAAGTTTAATATAAAACAAGGATTGTAAAACAATTGATATTAGAAGAAGATTAAATTTTTAGACAAGGTGTTAGATAACTAACATTATACAATTAACGATTATTTAATTAATTATTATAACGAATGGGATCATGTAGCAAATCAAAATTATTCGTCAATGTAATGGTACCGTTTTACCTTAAACATGAGTATTCGTGTAACTAAACCTTAAGAAAGTTTAGAACTTCTTGCAAATTTTAGATTATATTATCGGCAAAAAATCATATATAAATTTCAGATTTCAATTAATAATTTATTTATCATACAATTAAAGATTTATATTTACTATTGTCTTTCAATATATTTGCGATTACTCAAATTAAAATATAGAAAAATAAAATATATATAGAAATTGATTCTGGGGAAAATGACCAGTTAGGCAAAAGAAGCAAAATGGGGTATTTTCCATACTAAACGGTCTATAGGAAACTGCGGTTTTCACATGGATTTTTGGTTTTCACGATTTATATTTTAACTGAAAATGAATTATATACATCATATTGACATAATTATAGGACCAAGGGATGTAAATAGTCCGTTAATCAGAATTTATGAGCAATTTTATAACACTGGAAACGGCACACGGCGGAAGTAAATTAAATTACTTTATTTATTTTTCTTATTCTTTTTTTCAGATTTCCCTTTAAAAATTAAACCTTATGCATCGTTTAAGAAAAAAAAATGAGAAAAAATGTGTTTTTAGTAGTTTCCTATATCACTAATTATGATATTGAATATCACGGATGTGAAGACGTTTTAAATATATCATTTATTATGTAGGAATTTATTTTTTCATATTTTTTGTCTATTAATGCTAATGTGTATATATTTATGAATTTTTGTGCAATGTTTAATTTATGTTGTAATTAATGACAATAAAATAAATGTAATTTAATTTACTTCCATCGTGTGCCGTTTCCTTTGTTAAAGAAATTACTTATAAATCCTGATTACCGAAGTATTTACATCCCTTGGTCCTATAATTATGTCAATATGATGTCTATAATTCATTTTCAGTTAAAATATAAATCGTGAAAACCAAAAATCCATGTGAAAACCGCAGTTTCCTATAGCCTGTTTAGTATGGAAAATCGTCAATTTTGCTTCTTTTGCCTAACTGGCCATTTCCCCTAGAACCGCAATAGTCGGCCAAGAGATGAATCCAGTTTACTAGAAGTATTATACATCCATGAGGAAATATCAATGTAAATATGTATTATATGTATAGCATACTTACGGGTAGTTGTGTACACATACCTCTTCTCGAATTGTCTACAATATTATTCCGAAAAGATACAAATTATATGAAATAACCACAAAATATTTATTTCTTTCATAAACCTACAAACCCTTTTAAGAAATCCGTTTTAATTTCCGAAATTAAATTAAAAAATGAAGTAGGTACCTTCCTAACGACTTTCTCGGAGAAAACACAACGTACCTTCTTTCTTCTACTTATATAAATATAAAATAATCATAAGATTTTAATGTGGGCTGGTAATACCACTAATACCAGCCTAATGTTTTTCTAATGGCTTTTATGATACATTTTCAGGAATTCCTACTTGTTACTAATTGACTCCGCTCTTTGATATTTCAATGATAATAATACGGAAAACAATAAATAAAATAAAAAACTTACTTAATTTTAATATAAAAAATGGACGTAGTACAGATTATAAAGCATTGTTCACTAGGGTGAACTTATCGCAGAACTACGAATTCTTCCAGTTAACCCCAGATAAGTATATTTTTTATTAGCTAGAAAATGTTCACAATTAGTGAGTAGTGTGCTAGAAGACGTAAACAAGAAGATATTAGTGTGCTAAAGGGCGGACTTGTTGTAAAAGCAATATAAATAATAATACATCATTTATAATTTATAGTATAGGTTTCATTGCCAACATTGCGAGACGTAAGCCGGACAATCTGGAAAAATAATAATGTCTTACCATGAAAAGGCAGGAGCTGACGACATCATCTAACAACGACATAAACCAAATGAAGAAATGGTTTGATGCTAATCTCCTTTCCCTTAACGCGGACAAAACCAATTTTTTCAAGTTCTCCTTAAAAAGTTTTCAAACAAATACGACAAACATCATAATAAAAGTGCACAATAGCACATGTGATAATGATAACCAAGGAGATTGTATCTGTAGGGAAATAAAAGAGACTAAACATATAAAATATTTAGGAATAACCATTGAAGAGAATATGAGCTGGAAAAAACAAATAGATATAATCATGAAAAGAATTAGAAAATTAATATATATTTTTCTGAAACTGCGAAACATCCTGAACATAAAAATAATAAAGAAGGTGTACTGTGCTTTCGTGCAGTCTATCCTTCAGTACGGAATAATTGGATGGGGAGGTGCATATCAGACAAATCTCTTACCGGTAACAATTTTACAAAAATTAATAATCAAAATTATAATGAAAAAACCGAGAATTTACCCAACGGATTCCCTATTTAAAATTTTCCCTGTGCCTAGGTTTCATGATATATACCTGAAAAATGCATTAATACAGGTACATAAAGAAATTGTATTAAAAGCTGCAGATAACTCTGGTGTTTACATGAGTATGCCGAGGTCAGCAACTAAATTGAAAATACCTAAATGCAGAACCTCGGCTGCTCAGAATCACTATATGTACAGGGGAATAAAAATGTATAACAATCTGCCTCAAAAAATTAGAATTATTAAAGAAAAAAATAAATTTAAAACTTGCATAAAGAAATATATTGATAATAAGTACGGTCAGAACCGAACCGATTGAGATACGCGGTGTGTTGTAATGTAATTGTGGTTGAATGTTGGATAGTGTATGTATAGTGCATACTGCATATATATGTATAATATTGATATAATGATTATAATGAATAAGTTTTGTCACAATTTTGTATCAGCGGTGTAGCTGTAAATAAATTTGGGTACCTGGGTACGTATGTTTTTGCATCATCGTGTTATATTGTGTATTGTATTTAGTTATTAATGTAATTGTTTGGTTGATACCTACTGTGTGGTTTATGATGTAATAATATTATAATATTTCAAACCCTGTTAATTACGGGATACTCCTCCCCCTTAACACAAGTTTTACTTTATAAGGGGGGGTAAAACGTTATTATATGTATTTTTAAGATCTGTATCCTCAAACACAAATTTAATCTGTCTATTTATTGTAATAACACATGTTTTGAATAAATAAAAAAAAAAAAAATAGTTATCGCGGCAATTAACCATAAGATGGTCCGACCAGGTGAAGAAGACTACATCAGGGACGCTCTATCTAGAAGCATCAGTGCAGTGCATCAGTAGGGTGGGCCAGACTGTTGAAAGATGTAATGTGTGTGATGATCACTATCGTCACCGTCACACTTTTGTCGGTCAGACGTCAGACTCACCATCTCCAATTTTCCAGCAGGTTTAATATCATTTTGCCTGTTTGCTAGGTACCTATGTTCTTCCCTTCTTTCGCGGTGCTTGCATTTTTCATCAGATGTTTCACGTGTCGCTTGTATGTTTCATTTTGACTTGTTCCTTTTAGATCCGAGTGGGTAATATAATGGAAATATAAAACATATACGGATTCAACACTATCTCACCCGGTGTTATAATAATTTGATCCGGGTGCTACAGTGTTAAACTTGTATACATTTTATGTTCTGGCTATTGTGATGTCGATAATGAAAAGCTATGGTTCTCATTAGGTGAACGACGTCATTGTCTTCCTTGGTGTATGAAGCAAAGTTCTTGAAAGTTGCAATCGTTTTGGGTCCTTTCTCTTTATAGTATTTCTAGCAGATTTTTTTATTTGGGACGGCGTTTTGGGGCGTCAGCATGTCGAAGTTCTGGATGAAACACAGCAATAATATAAACACATACAGTTTTAACACGATCTCACCCGGTAATTTGACACGTGGTCCGGGTGTTACGGTGTTAAACTTGTATACATCTTATGAAATGAGTGTCGTAGCGAGGCCGTTGTGATTTTTGAGAAAGAAAACAAAAATTGTACTGAAGTCCTCAGTCAAAGTCGCATCCATTACAACATGATTCAGCCTATAATAATAATTTTATTTCGCACCTGATTATCTAAGTATATAAACTTATTCAAGGATATGTACATAATAATATTATTATTTACGCTCCATGTCAGAATATTTTCATTTTTATTATATTGTTCAGTATAAACTTCCTAATACACTTCCTTTAACACACTAACTTGTCTAGAATAACTAAGTGACAGCTGCCACTTAAAGCCTTATTTGCTTACATAAACATACTAAATCTTGAAACTCGCACCTAGTTTTTTTTTTTAAATAAGTACTCACAAAAAACCCATATTTTCAAATACTGCCTTTTGCGTTTTTTTATTATAGGTGTCAAATTGCGTTTGATTATTGGATGCAAGCTGAAATTTATAGGTTAACTGAAATAAATTGTAGTATAAATTCGCCCTAGTGAACAGTTTTCTATGCTTTGTCTTATTGTGTTCTTATACGAGTTATCCAACATTTGGTATGTATGTATTGTTCACACTGAGTGTAAGTAAATGAAGAAATAAGAATATTTGCCTAATTTAATGACAATCAGGCACTTTAGAACAGGTGTGTGAGTAGAGGATGTATTCTAGCTTGACATGTTTCGGCTTGTAAGGCCATTATCAAAAACACTCACCACAACTACACCATCACATCAATCACTTTTCACGTCAAATCACTCCTTCACGTATTCAATTTTTTATTCATACAAGGAGTTCTACAAAATAAATATTGAATCAACAAGTAGTTATTATTTAGTCCATTTGTTTTCTCATGATAGTCCATACTCATATTAGGTATTAAAATCTGGATGTAATAAATCATAATGACAGTAAGTAATTTACTTTTAATATAGAAGTAATTATTATTACCCTGTACCTAACAAGTTCTCATTATGTATTTCATTTTCTTCTTTGTAAAGTCACCTACATTTATGTGTCTACAGATAATAATTTACGTAACATGAAGTGATCGACGGGAAATGCTGTGTAACTTTAATTATGTAACTTCCCTAATCCTTACGATGTGGTGTAATTAACACAATACCACTAGGGGGGCTAGGGGGCTTAGCCCCCCCCCAAAACCATGAGTGACAGTACTTTATATACAACTAGTTTCTGAAGAATCACATTATTACCACATCTTTTTCTTATCATGTCATAAATTTTTTAAAACTACTACATTGTTTGGAAAAATAATCGAAAATAATTTTAATGAAGAAACTGTGATTTAATCGATTTTCACAATAAATTATTGAAAATTCATGACGTGATGTAAAAATGATATGGTAATGTTGTGATTCATTTCTCCCATGTATAAAATGGTGGGTTGGCCGAAGAATTTGGGGGGGGGGGGAGGATTTAACCCCCTCCTGCCTACGCTCATGGTTACCCTACTTACTAACATTACAAAATCGCATGAAATCCAATAAACGTAGGAAATTTCCACAATATCTACAGTTTTGAAAATCATGAAGTAAATTCCGGAATAAGAATCCGCCAAAACAATGATGTTTAGTGCATTGCAGTGGCGAAGGGTGAATTTCTGCAGAAGGGAAGCCGGGGCTAACATTTCTTATGGGCTTACGACGGATTAGACCACTAGCGGATCCAGAGGAGGGGCTAGGGGGTTTAAGCCCCCCCCCCCAAAACCATGAGTGACAGTACTTTATCATTAGAAAAGGTAACTCGATGGGAATCGTGTTCTTAGGTAGCATCGCGCCTGGTGCATTGTTCTATGTGCTTTTAGTGAAAGAAATAATGGACGAAAAGACAAAACACTGGTGGGAATTAACCAGTTACGTAGGAAAGTAACATAAATAAAAAAAATAAAAACCTTATTGCACATAAATTTACACACAAAGGGCGGATGTAGATTTCTGCCTATCAACCCAAAACCCAATCAACATAAAAGGGGGGTTAACTGGAAGAAATCGCAGTTCTGCGATAAGTTCGCCCTAGTGAACAGCGATTTATAATCTATACTATGTCCATTTTTTTAATATTTATATGTATTTGTTGTCCACTTAAAGATTTAATAAATAAATAAATAAATAAAAGCAGGGGTTTCTTCTATACGTTATACTTTCTTTACACTTTTAGATTTAAATTAAAAAAAAATATAGAATATCGCATACCAGTTTTTCCAACTCCGCTTTGTCCCAGAACCATCACTTTAATGGTTTTGGGTTTCGTTCCCAGGCCCAACTTTGCCAGCGATGATTTCGGTGATGTTGTGTTCATAGTAATTATCTGCACAGCCTAAGATTTGGAGATGTTCTGAAACATATAATTCATGACGCATATTATATTATTGTACTATAAAATAATGGGATAAAAATTCAAAGTTGAGAGTATGCATACCGACATTTCAAAAATTTCTAAAAACGGGAGACCTTATAGTCCAAGAGCCCATCGTTGAAATCATGACGGATGTGTTTTTTGATCGAAATGTGGTTTAAAAGAATGTTTAGACATAATATAATACATTGACATAGGGTTGCCTAGCAAAATCTTGCCGCGAGTACCTTTACCATGATGATTATTGACACCAATTTTGAAGCGAATTGCACCCATCTGTTTTTTAAGTAAAATTAGCACCATCGGAAAGAGGACGATTTGAAGATATAGAAAAACATGGGTTGCCTGTCCTCAGTCTGCCGCAACCCTAGGCAACCCAGGCCCAAAGATGCCATTTTTTGAAGTAAAATGCACCCATCTGTTTTTTACACGAGTGACACATCAAATTGAAGCTACTGTCTTCCTCGATACGATGGGATAGGGTTGCTTCCCTAAAACCTGCCGCAAATTAGGGTGGCCTGCATTTGAATGATGATATTTGAATGATGATGACCTAGTGAAAATGTGGTGGCATATCCAGGAAAATACTATATTTGTATTTTTTTTGGTCATTTCTTATGTTTTTTGGGGTGCTGAACCCGAATTTGACATTGCAAGCTCCTACCTGTAATGGTTTTTGCGAAAAATGCGAAAAACAGAGAGAAAAGTGTTTTTCTTAGAGACTTTTTTCATAACTCGAAAAGTATGCACTTTAGAGCAAAAAATGTTAGGACAAAAATAATTTGCACTAAATTTTCTATAAATTTTATTACGTTACATTTTTTCGTCAGACGAATGGTTTAGGAGCTATAACGCTTTAAAACTTGATGAAAATCAGAAAATTGTTCCAAATTTGTACTTTATTTAAATTTCTGCCTACAATAAAAAAACTGCATACTTTTAAAGAATGAATTATAAAAGAAAAATGAATTCCCTACGATTATGTCTTTGGGTACTTTTCGCTCAGATGCACCATTTAAGAGATAAAGGGTGCCAAAGTTTGATATAATAATTCAAAATTAGCATTTTCATACATTACGTTGCATTGGTTGATCTGTCGGTAGGTAGGTATGTATGTCACATCATTACTAATACATACAAAGGTATATTAGCGCGAGTATACTATCAGCTAGCAAACTATTATTAACAGTCAAGACACTACGTAATAAGAGTAATATCATTTGAAAGTCATTTGTTAAATTATGATGAAAATAAAATAACACTTTTTATAAAAAAACCGTGAAATATTAACATTTGTTTAAATTCTTGAGAAATAGTATGTCAAGCGTGGTTAGTATATAATGGTGGTGTGATAAAAAAATACTGCCAGTAAATAAAATTATTAATTATTTTATGGATGTTAATTATGGATGAAAAAACATAAAACTGAGGGATTTAGGGAGGGGGGGTCGAATCTCACTCGGCTCGGCTGCGGGTGGAGCCGTGCGCGATAAAACATTATTTGCGCTTGTATATTTTAGCTACTCGTCCAGTACCCATGTAGCAACAGACTTTGGTGGTAATATTTACTGTAGGTACTTGGCATCACCCGCAGCCGAGTGAAAAAAGTTATTTAAGGTCCCTCCTCACACCCGAATAACACAGGCGCCGAAAAAAGTTATAGCAAAATGACAGTGGACTGTCAAATAGAAAAACTCTTTTAATAACTCGGTAATGTTTACTATATGTACTTGGCATCATCCGCAGCCGAGTGGAAAAAGTTATAGCAAAAAACAGTGGCCTGTCAAACTAGAAAAACTATTTTATCAACTCGGTAATATTTACTATATGTACTTGGCATCACCCGCAGCCGAGTGAAAAAAGTTATAGCAAGTACATATAGTAAACATTACCGAGTTATTAAAAGAGTTTTTCTATTTGACAGGCCACTGTCATTTTGCTATAACTTTTTTCACTCGGCTGCGGGTGATGCCAAGTACATATAGTAAACATTACCGAGTTATTAAAAGAGTTTTTCTATTTGACAGGCCACTGTCATTTTGCTATAACTTTTTTCACTCGGCTGCGGGTGATGCCAAGTACCTACAGTAAATATTACCACCAAAGTCTGTTGCTACATGGGTACTGGAAGAGTAGCTAAAATATACAAGCGCAAATAATGTTCTATCGCGCACGGCTCCACCCGCAGCCGAGCCGAGTGAAATTCGACCCCCCCTCCCTAAATCCCTCAGTTTTATGTTTTTTCATCCATAATTAACATCCATAAAATAATTAATAATTTTATTTACTGGCAGTATTTTTTTATCACACCACCATTATATACTAACCACGCTTGACATACTATTTCTCAAGAATTAAAACAAATGTTAATATTTCAAATATGAAAAGATATATTTGCGTGCTTCATTGATTATGAGAAGGCTTTTGACAGGGTGAAACATGACAAACTGGTTGAAATATTAAGAAACTCTCAAGTTGACGAGAAGGATGTAAACTTTATCAGAAACCTTTATTGGCATCAGAAGGCTAATGTGAGACTAGGACAAAAAAGCACAGAAACAGTTGAAATCCAGCGAGGGGTTCGTCAAGGCTGTATTCTTTCACCACTTCTGTTTAATTTATACACTGATAGACTGTTTAAACAAGCCACAAATAATGCAGAGGCAGGAGTGAAAGTGAACGGAGTACTGATTAATACTCTGAGATACGCGGACGATACCTTGGTTTTGGCCGACAAGATTGAAGACCTTCAAAATCTACTAGAAGCAATAAATGCTACTGGGAAGGAATTTGGTCTAAATATGAATATATCAAAGACTAAGCTTATGATATTCAGCCGCGAGCCTCATAATGATCTCACACTGCAACTTGAGGGTCAAGCCATAGAAAGAGTGAAAACATTTAAATATCTTGGAAGTCTCCTCACACACGACTTAGACCCTGATAAGGAATTAAAATGTCGCATAGAGACAGCTCGTGCAATGTTTTTCAAAATGAAAACATTGTTTTGCAATGATAACTTAAACCTCAAAGTTAGACAGCGTCTGGTGAAGTGCTACATTTGGTCCATACTGTTGTATGGAGTTGAAACATGGACTGTAAAGGTCAATATGCTTAATCGACTAGAAGCATTTGAAATGTGGCTGCACCGACGTATGCTGAGGATTTCCTGGGTAGATAAAATATCAAATGCAGAGGTACTCAGGAGAGCAAACGTGGAACGCGAGCTGGTGAACTCAATAAAACGACGAAAAATTGCATACTTGGGTCACGTTCTCCGGGGCGATAAATACAGACTGCTCCAACTGATTATGAAGGGCAAAATAGAGGGACGCCGCGGAATAGGAAGACGCCAGATGTCGTGGCTCCGGAATGTTCGTGAGTGGACTGGCATCAGCAACGTCGGCGAGCTGTTCCGGACTGCGGCAGACAGGGATGCTTTCGCCATAGTGATCGCCAACGTCGGGGGGACCCGATAGGGCACGGAGAGAAGAAGAATATTTCACGGTTTTTTAATAAAAAGTGTTATTTTATTTTCATCATAAATTAACAAATGACTTTCAAATGATATTACTCTTATTACGTAGTGTCTTGACTGTTATTAATAGTTTGCTAGCTGATAGTATACTCGCGCTAATATACCTTTTATGTATTAGTAATGATGTGACATACATACCTACCTACCGACAGATCAACCAATGCAACGTAATGTATGAAAATGCTAATTTTGAATTATTATATCAAACTTTGGCACCCTTTATCTCTTAAATGGTGCATCTGAGCGAAAAGTACCCAAAGACATAATCGTAGGGAATTCATTTTTCTTTTATAATTCATTCTTTAAAAGTATGCAGTTTTTTTATTGTAGGCAGAAATTTAAATAAAGTACAAATTTGGAACAATTTTCTGATTTTCATCAAGTTTTAAAGCGTTATAGCTCCTAAACCATTCGTCTGACGAAAAAATGTAACGTAATAAAATTTATAGAAAATTTAGTGCAAATTATTTTTGTCCTAACATTTTTTGCTCTAAAGTGCATACTTTTCGAGTTATGAAAAAAGTCTCTAAGAAAAACACTTTTCTCTCTGTTTTTCGCATTTTTCGCAAAAACCATTACAGGTAGGAGCTTGCAATGTCAAATTCGGGTTCAGCACCCCAAAAAACATAAGAAATGACCAAAAAAAATACAAATATAGTATTTTCCTGGATATGCCACCACATTTTCACTAGGTCATCATCATTCAAATATCATCATTCAAATGCAGGCCACCCTAATTTGCGGCAGGTTTTAGGGAGGCAACCCTATCCCATCGTATCGAGGAAGACAGTAGCTTCAATTTGATGTGTCACTCGTGTAAAAAACAGATGGGTGCATTTTACTTCGAAAAATGGCATCTTTGGGCCTGGGTTGCCTAGGGTTGCGGCAGACTGAGGACAGGCAACCCATGTTTTTCTATATCTTCAAATCGTCCTCTTTCCGATGGTGCTAATTTTACTTAAAAAACAGATGGGTGCAATTCGCTTCAAAATTGGTGTCAATAATCATCATGGTAAAGGTACTCGCGGCAAGATTTTGCTAGGCAACCCTATTTCAATGTATTATATTATGTCTAAACATTCTTTTAAACCACATTTCGATCAAAAAACACATCCGTCATGATTTCAACGATGGGCTCTTGGACTATTATATCTTGACAACCGTTACTAAATATGCTATGGAATAAAATAGGGTAGATGCATTGAACATTTACCTAGGGAACAACCGTAAAAGATTTTTTTTATATCTTGTATAGATTTCTTTAAAAAAAATTAAAAACCCCCCTGATCTTTTTTCCGAAAGACGGAATCTCGTTTCACGAAAGTCGCGGAGTAATTTTTTTTTGTACTGATAATATGCATTAAAATCTAGGGAATAACCGTAAAAGTTTTTTTGATAGACCCCAAAAAAATGAAAAAAAAACTATTTTTACCATTTTATCATGCGACTGTTCACGCGATTTTGAATCTAAATGCCGTGGGAAATGACTGTGATGTCATTCTTAGTGTCAAGCCCTTAATTGTAAACTATTGTAATCAAAAGGATATTTTACGTGTAGATATAGGTCACCTACAGTCATTGTCACCATGGCCATCATAAAATGTAACATATTCAGTTTCCTACTACATATGTATCATCATCAGTGTTTCTTTCAGGTACTTTTAGTTCAAGGGAGGTGGTGTTGCCCCAGTGCCTCTTCGAAGAAAAATTGTTATTATATAATTTTAGTTAATAATTATTTAATCTTACTGCCCCCCTCCTCCCCCCGAAGAACGAAGAACAAAAATGCATGCCCCTCGAGCAATTTGTCTGAAAGAAACACAGGTAATCATGAATCATTACCATTTTCCAGAGCTGGGAAGAAAAGCGTTAATTCGTTAATCGTTAAGGTAATTTGCCAAAATCCATCAAAATTCTGGCCTTTTTTCAGTTTAATGATAAAAACTTTTTACAGGTGCACCTTATGAAACTTCATAAATCGTAGAAAAATAGATAATTTTTTTCAAAAATATGTCATTTTGGACAATGCATAACTTTTTTAATATTAACTCAATAAAATAAAATTATAGGAAATTGAATATTCTATAAGTCTTACGCACTTAAAGCTTTTTTCTCTAGGGTGTACCTGTAAAAAGTCATAATCATTAAACTGAAAATCGGCCGGAGCATTGACGGTTTTTGGCTCGCTCTTGTGAACGCACAGGGGTTGGGAGGTCGCAAACTACAAGACCGACTTACATAACATATACAAAAATTAAAAAAATACTTCTCCTAATAAGGTAAAATCCTTATTTACTCGGACTAGGTATATGAAGATTATAAAATCTTTTTCATTCAGATATTTCTTATCCTTTAATTAGGTTTTTTTTAGCTTCTGAATATTGTAATTTAATAAGAAGGTCGTTGTGTAATAATGAAAGGTTGTTGAGTAACCAGAGTAATCTACTATTACCTAGTGATTATTTTTTTCGCTTGTGATTTAATAATAAGAAATTCATATAAAATATATGAAAACAAATAGGGGCCACTTAAGCGAATTGAGTCCACATATTTCATTACCACATGTTTATCTTTTGAGTTATTTTAATGAAACTTTGGGATTATACACCTGAATAGTTGTTTTATGAATACCATTTCATTGCATTTAAATAGCTAAAAATTATTTTTTCTGAATTGAAATAAAAAATACGCAATGTCATAGTAATTGGCCCCCTTCCGATAGTGTTTGGCCCCCATCTTGTTATAGTTATTGGCCACCGCTATATTAACGATTTAAATTATAAAATTCAAGTAGTTGGTCACTATTCTTGATTATGGAGCACGTTTTCAATCAGAATGGTATAATATATTTATAACTAAAATATGAAAAATTAAAAAATCCAAAAAGAATTTTGAACAATTTACAAAAACTTTGTAAATTGTTATCTAAAAATATCTTAGGTGATATTTCAATTAGCATTTTTTATGTCAAACCATTTTCTTATGATAAAAGTGGAATTTGATGAAAATTCAAGATTTATTTTTTGTTTTCAATTGGGATTATTTTTTCATCACAGCTGGAGCTATCAGCACAGGTGGAGAGAAGCGAACAAGTCACAGATCAAAGACACATGCTACATGGGCACTTGCCACCACCTGGCCGCCTCAAATCCAGGAGGAACGCGACCAAACCCCTTGAAGATATACCTGAAACTGCAAGAACTAGCATATGGAGGAGCACAGCAGATGATGCACTGCGCAAGGGTCCCACTTTAACACGCCAATGGAAGCCCTACCCCCAGGACACGATCTATCCTGGCCAATGAGGAAAACCCTCAACAGGATCAGATCTGGGGTCGGTCACACTAGGAAGTATCTCCAGAGATGGGGAATAGCTGAGGACGCGACGTGCGACTGCGGGCAGCTGCAAGACACTGAGCATCTCCCGGCAGCTCCCCTTTGGACGATGACGCAGGAGAAGTTATGACTTTCTGGGAGCGGATGGGGATATAGTGAGTGCCGACCGACACGATAAGAGGAAGAAGATGGGGCAATCGTTTTGCCCGAGGCCCCGAGCTACCTTGTTACGCCACTGACTGAGTTATTCTAAATAATTATCAAATTTTGTCAATGCTGTCTTAAAATTATGATGTTAATTAGTTAATACAAATAGAGCGAATTTCTTCGATACAAGCAAATTTATAATCGGAGATTTACTATTGTTATGTAGGTACCAGGCGTGAAGCTACCTAAGAACACGATTCCCAACGAGTTACCTTTTGGGATAAAATGATAGGTACAATAGTGTCTAATCTGTCGTAATCCCATAAGAAATGTTAACCCCGGCTTCCCTTCTGCAGAAATCCACCCTTGGTTACTGGTAGGTACATAACTACCTACTGATAAAATATTAAATTTCAAACAAACAAACGCTACGAAAACATTTATAATTTGTAAATTAACACTAGTTATTTATAAAAAATATCGATGTCATTTCGTTATATAATGGACATTTAATTTGACAACACTTCTCGTCTACTGGTTAGCCAAGCTGGATAGGTGGTTAGCCAAGCTGGATAGGTGGGTAGCCAAACTCGTTAGATAAGCGTTAACCCGTTAATCGTTAATTCACGAATTTAAGGGCCTGGTACCAAGAATGACGTCACAATAATTTGCCACGGCATTAAGGTTCCAAATTGTGTGAACAATCGCATAATAAAATGGTAAAAATGGCGTTTCTTCCATTTTTTGGGGTTGATTTTGCGTCTATCAAAAAACTTTTACGATTATTCCCTAGATTTTAATGCTTATTTTCAGTACAAAAAAAAAATTGTACTCCGCGACTTTCGGGAAACGAGTTTCCGTCTTTCAAAAAAAAGATCAGAGGTGTTTTTCATTTTTTTTTTTTTGAGCAATCTATACAATATATAAAAATTCTTTTACGGTTATTCAATGCGTCAACCCTATTTTGTTCCAAAGCTTATTTAGTAACGGTTGTCGAGATATAAGGTCTCCCGTTTTTAAATTTTTTTGAAATGTCGGTATGCATACTCTTTACATTTTGTTTTTTTAACGATTTATAGTGCAATAATATGGTGTTTTCGCGGAGAAAAAACTATAGACATTTATTTCTCCATCATGCTTTACGTATTTGGGGGTGCTGAATCCAAATTTCAACTTTGCCACCTCGTAAATGTGATGCGTTCTGAGATATCTCAGAAAGAAAGAGAAAAAAATGCTTTTTTTACAGACTTTGACTGATAATTCAAAAAGTATTCATTTTAGAGAAAAGAAGCTCGGGACAAGAATAAACTTCACCAAATTTCCAACAAAATGACATATAAATCTTTTGTGTGGCATAAACCAGTCAGGCGTCAGAGCGAGCTAAAATAGGGGCATAATTTTCACCCTACAGCACAAACTATATTTGTTTGTAATTTTGCTCCCATAACTCATAACTTGCACACTTTTAAGCAAAAATATCTAGTACAAAAATAAAGTTCATTATTTTTTCTTTAATTTATGCTACTATTGTTTCGTCGACAGGTAAACGGTCTAAGCGCTAGAGCGCATTGAAGTTCAGTATAGTACATTAGAAGCAGTTTTGACCATTATTTAAACTGATATATAACGATCAAAAAGTACTTAATTGTACTGAATGCACTCAAAAATACAAGGAAAAAGGCTGTAATACTCATATTTTAAGGTTTGCCGCCACTTAATAGTGCTGCGTTGATAGAAATATCAGAATAACTCAGAAACAATAGTTATTTCTTTGTTTTTTGTTCATATATTGAAAATCAAAAACTTTATAGAAATTATTGTAACAAAAAAGAGAACTACATTGAATTATCTATAAATTATGCTTACAACATTTTTTAATTGAATGAACCATTCAAGAGCCAGAGCGCATTCAAATTAAACCAAAATTGAAAAACGTCCAAATCCTGTACTTTCTATTATTTCCCGCCTACAACTAGGAAGGTAGGCACTTCTAATATAACACATATAAAAGAAAAGTAAATTTTCTACAAATTATGTCTCTTACAATTTTTCACTCAGACGAACGGATTCGAAGTTACAGCGCATTCAAATTTGTTGTAGTATATCAGAGAAAACTATATCCATGTATAGTAGTATCGCGAGTTTAACGGCCTTTTTTGTAGTGTTCGTGAAAGGACGGGCATACCTGCCTAACGCATCTGTGTGCATTCTTGTTCATTGTGCGCTCACTAATACTACCATAACTCCGTGTACGGACTTGCGTGTAGTTACACTGTCTCACACTACAAAAAAGGCCGTTAAGCTCGCGATACTACTATACGTCGTATTAATATCTATATTTGATTTTGAGTTGTAAATTTGAATGCGCTGTAACTTCGAATCCGTTCGTCTGAGTGAAAAATTGTAAGAAACATAATTTGTAGAAAATTTACTTTTCTTTTATATGTGTTATACTAGAAGTGCCTACCTTCCTAGTTGTAGGCGGGAAATAATAGAAAGTACAGGATTTGGACGTTTTTCAATTTTGGTTTAATTTGAATGCGCTCTGGCTCTTGAATGGTTCATTCAATTAAAAAATGTGGTAGGCATAATTTATAGATAATTCAATGAAGTTCTCTTTTTTGTTACAATAATTTCTATAAAGTTTTTAATTTTCAATATATGAACAAAAAACAAAGAAATAACTATTGTTTCTGAGTTATTCTGATATTTCTATCAACGCAGCACTATTAAGTGGCGGCAAACCTTAAAATATGAGTATTACAGCCTTTTTCCTTGTATTTTTGAGTGCATTCAGTACAATTAAGTACTTTTTGATCGTTATATATCAGTTTAAATAATGATCAAAACTGCTTCTAATGTACTATACTGAACTTCAATGCGCTCTAGCGCTTAGACCGTTTACCTGTCGACGAAACAATTGTAGCATAAATTAAAGAAAAAATAATGAACTTTATTTTTGTACTAGATATTTTTGCTTAAAAGTGTGCAAGTTCTGAGTTATGGGAGTAAAATTACAAACAAATATAGTTTGTGCTGTAGGGTGAAAATTACGCCCCTACTTTAGCTCGCTCTGACGCCTGAACGGTTTATGTCACAAAAATGATTTATATGTCATTTTGTAGAAAATTTAGTGAAGTTTATTCTTGTCCTGAGCTTCTTTTCTCTTAAATGTATACTTTTTGAATTATCAGTCAAAGTCTGTAAAAAAAACATTTTTTTCTCTTTCTTTCTGAGATATCTCAGAACGCATCACATTTACGAGGTGGCAAAGTTGAAATTCGGATTCAGCGCCCCCAAATACGTAAAGTATGATGGAGAAACAAGTGTCTATAGTTTTTTCCTAGAAATGCCATTTAATTTCCTCTTATTACTGTACTATTAACAGTTTTCTCACATTCAAAAATAATTAAAGAACTATTTAACTTCCGTTAATATTCGATTTTATGAAGGTTGGGCGATGAATAATACATTGGGATAGCGATAGGACATTGGGATAGATATAGTCACACATGTCTTTTTTGTAAAGACGTGTGTAAAAAAAGTGCCTATGAATCTATCAAGGCACCGCCTCGTAGAGTAGGTACTCTAGCCGTGCTGTAACAGTTGGCAACATAGCATAATGATCGAATAGGATCACCACTCCTGTCAAATCTAGTAACAGAATATAATACATGGTCCGTCATACTCGTTGTTAAGGGACTGTTACTCTATACATTTACTTAGCAACGGTGACGGCAGCCTCGCCTATAACGTTTTATCTATTAATCCTACATCATGGCTAGAGAAAGAGAGAAATGTCAAGGTGGCGGTGATCAATGTGATTCGCTATGTTCACTATGGTTCTGCTTGGCTAACTTATTAAAAGATTCTAAATAAGGGATTAAAATTAACGGAAATGTACGCTCTAATACAGTGATATCACAGTACATAGATTATATTAAAATTTACGCGAAATCGGATAGTGATCTACAAAAAATAATTGATATAAGTAATAAAAACTTTTTCACTGGATATTAAAATGGCTTTTGGGCTAGAAAAATGTAAAACAATACGTATTGAAAAAGTCAAAATTATTGAATGTCAGTATTCAGAATATATATCTACATAATAATAATATATGCTTCGCACTTCCAACTTTTCTCTCAATAATGAAAAATATAAGGCGGCAGTACACATATAATAATCACATATAATCACAATATATAATCTACATTCTACAGTACAGTAAGTAGGTAGGTTTATCTTTCGATTATCCCTTCCAAGACTGGAACAGTAACTCTGTAAACAGCAGAGAAATGTGACATTAGCTCGAGTATTCGGATTAAAGCAAGTCTCGGTATTCTTGATTGTTAGAGTGTTAGGTGTTGAAGTTGTGTAAATAACGGATGCGATGAAGCGAAATACCCAAACAGTGAATTCTGTTTGAAATTTGATTGAATTATGAAAACAATTCCTGTAGGTGCCCACACTGCCCACTTCCCATTTATTATGGTTAGATATCAACTATATAGATTTACGGTAAACGTAGTTCATTCCATTGGAAAATAATTTATTTGCAATATTTCAATTTTAATAACCAGAGGTAGGCAAAGAGTTAACTTCGTTAATCGTTAAAGCGTTATATTTTGAAAAATGTAACGGAAGTTAACGTTAATCCGTTAAAGCGTCAATATAAAAAATCGCGGTTTAATGGCATGAAATATAGGGTGTTTCTTTTGAATAGGCACACTTTCAAATTGAAATTAAACGTATTAAAATCATGGTAATGTTTATAAAAATAACTTTATTTAAAAGATTATTTTATACCATTAATGCTAAAATATGATTTTGGGCATATGAGCGCCGCGGTTGGCTCGAAGGAAGCATAATCTGGAAGTCCAATTTTCGACGACTTTTTCGAGCAGCTGAGGCCGTATATTGCTAATAACTCTGCGAATGTTGGCTTCCATTGCTTCCAAGTGATCCAATGTCTCAGGTTTATCTGTGTAGATCCCCTAGTAGACTTCACATATCCCCGCAGAAAATAATCCATAGGGTGAGATCACACGATCGTGGAGGCCAATTAACCGAACCATTACGTGAAATTATGCGCCGATCGAATGTTTCCCGTAATAACCTGATTGTGTCGCTCGATGTGTGCCATGTTGGCCATCGTGTTGAAACCAAAGTTGTTGCACATTAATTCCATTTAATTAGGGAACATAAAAGTCTTTAATCATGGACCTAAGCACTCTCCATTAACTGTAACTTTCCGACCACCAGTATCTTTGAAGAAATATGGGACAATGATTCCACACTAAACAGTGAGTTTTTGTGGATTTGACGGCGTCTCAGAAATGGCTCTTAAGGTGTGGATATACGGGGTCTCAGGAGACGCGCCTCCAGGCACTGACAAAATGGCGTCAGTCTCTTCAGTGAAATACACGACGGGAGATTTTCGTCTCTAGAGACGGCATCTCTAGTAAAAATGGCCGACAATCGCCTCCTGTCATCAAATTCTAAAATACACGGGACTATCTCGAGACGCGAGACTTTGGTCTGTTGCTGCATTCATTCTACTAGTATTTTTGGCGCCATAATGGCGTTTGGTTTTGTGTACATACTCTAGTGTCATGTATTTACGAGTATTGTGATTAAAAATATAATTATATACCGCTTTGAAATTATTTATCGATTCAGTAATGTACATATGTCGGTCGGTACTTTACTTACATGCGTATGTGTATATTTCCTTTTCTGCGTTAGTAAATGAAATAGAATACTTAATTAGACCTTCTTTTAATGTACACCATTCCTATGACATCAGTGACATAGGCCAAAGCAAGTATCGGTATGCACTACATACCCGAAACCGTTGTGAGTAGCGAAATTTTGTTTCCTCCTTATGTTCCTTCGATGAATATTAAAGGGTGAAATGGTAACTACATAGTTTGCTATAAATGTTATAGGACATGAAGGGAATAACAAAACACGTAATGTTAATGTATTTTTCACAACTGTATTCATATTTCAAATGCAAATGCAACTCTGTTATTAATCCGCCATTATTTAAAAATAATATTATAATTATAATCAACTAACAATTTTATTATTAACAATGTACTAATATCGTCACAATCGCAGAAATGTTTAAAATTATATATCAATACAAAAACCACGTGCTCACGCGCGCCAATCCAATTCAGTTGCAAACATCTCCAAGAGACCTCAGATTAAAATTGAACATGTCAAAAGACCGGAGACGCGTCCCCTGAGACGAAAATATGTAAAATACACGACGCGAGACTTGCGTGCGCAGACCGTCTCAGGAGGCGCGCGGTATCGAGAGATATCTCGCGTCTCCGATGTGTTTACACACAAGAGACCTGTCATTTTGGTATCCGGGAGGCCAAAATCTCTCGTGTGTATCTTCGCCTTTAGAAAGGAATACCCGTGCGTTTATGCCTGAAATCATAGTAAAACATAAATGGTAAGCTTCCATCTATCCAATGAGGCTATTTTTATGAACATTACCATGATTTTTATACGTTTAATTTCATTTTAAAAGTGTGCCTATTCAAAAGAAACACCCTATAGTAATACATGAGTACTATCACAATATCGCGATGTATCCCAACTAGGTATTAGCGCCGCAGTTTAAATTTTATAAAGAGAAACATAAGCATTTTAATAATGGATTATGATCAATTTTAGAAAAAATTTGAAATGATGGGAAAACGTGTGGTAGAAATGTGTTTTTTGTGAGGTTGTATCATTCAGTATGAAAAAGTATAATAGTGTTCCGTGTGTATTTTGACGATGTTGTCGAGCTTTCGGCTCTCTTGCTTAAGCCATTTTCAGGACTAATGTGACTGTAATGAATGCCTAAAACTATAAAGGATAAAATAAAAAAATAATACCTATTCCAATCTCTCAGCTGCCACCTCCACATACATAGATCGCTCCCCCTGAATATAATAATTATTTAAATACGAGACACTAATACGGCGGTATGTGGTGACTAGATCCTCTCGACCGCTCAGTCTCCCGATGACTTGAGCTGGACAAAATTTAAATTTCCATCTGAATTTCTTTTCCAACACCCATCCCATATACGATACCAGACATAACGCTTTGATTGTCTAATGCCAGCGCCACCAGCAGATGATGCCTATGTAAATAATCAAATATTTATCAAGGACTTAATTAACGGAAGTTAAATAATCCGTTAACTATTTTTGGGGGTGAGAAAAGCGTTAAAACGTTAACCAAAATGTTCAGTTCGTTAATTAACGATTAACGGATTAACGCTTTTATGCCCAGCTCTATCAATAACCTTTCAAAACCTTGATTATTGATCTATACCCAATCATTTATAATTACTTACATAAGTTATTGAATAAGTCTTTGTACTCTATAGCGAAATAATATGATTTTAATTTAAACTTAGGTAGGTACCTATAATAAAAAGCAAACACGAGTATGCAAATTAAATTACAAAATCATAATCGAAAAATAATGCCCCTATTTTGAAATGGAATAGCTTTGGAACCATTTACGTTAAATGAGTGATTATTCCACCGTATGATAACTAATGAAGGTAAATTTTGTGTGATGTATGATACAATGCGTAAGGGCATGGGCAGAATGGCTGCGCCGTCCACAAATTAACCAACGCTTTTCATCTTCCGGCGCCTTCCAATGTAATGGTAATTTTGAAAAGGTATAACTTTGGAACCATTCATGTTAAATGAGTAATTCTTTCAATATGCGGTAACTAATTAATGTTCACGGATTTTGTATTGAATTCTATGAGTCGGGGTGGCCAAGTGGATGCAATTTACACTGACTACGCGAAAGCGTTCGATAAGATCAGCCATCGAATTCTGCTGCATAAACTGGAGAGCTACGGCATTCGTGGTAATTTGCTTGGATGGCTTTCATCGTACGTGAAGGATCGCTTGCAGGCCGTGGCGGTTGGTGGCGTGGTGTCGAGATTTTTGACGTGTGGCTCCGGGATTCCGCAGGGATCGCACCTGGGACCCCTGCTGTTCATCCTTTATGTGAATGACATAGGCTCATGTTTCCTAAATTCGGACTTTCTTATGTTCGCCGATGACACCAAAATATTTAAGAGGATTGAGGGTCCACAGGATTGCCTGGAGCTTCAGGATGACCTGGAGCGACTGTCTGAATACTGCAAGAGGAGCCAGTTGTTTCTAAATCCGACAAAGTGTCACTCGATCACCTTTTCAAGGGCGAACATGCTCACCTCTTTCACATATACTATTGATGGACAGGCTCTGTCCAGATGTGACGAGATTAGGAACCTGGGTGTGATCCTAGACAGAAAACTTTTGTTTCAGTCTCATGTGGACACTATTATAGGCAAGGCCTATAAAATGCTGGGGTTTATCTTGAGAACCGCTAGGCCTTTCAAGTCTCCTTTTACGTTCCTTATATTGTATTACTCATTTGTGCGAAGCCAGCTGGAATTTTCGTCTGTGGTATGGAGTCCTCAATATATTACTTACATTGACAGGATTGAAGGACTTCAGAGGAGGTTTGTGGACTGCCTCAATCGCCTTATGGGCCTGGACATCGACGACTATAAGCGAGCGATTCGTCATCACGGAATTCCTTCTCTTGAGAACAGGAGAACCCAATGCGATATGGTCTACCTCTTTAAGATTATAAACAATGAAGTTAACTCGACTAGGCTTTTGGAGAAAATACCATTTCACTGCCCCACCCGTAATTCTAGGGTAAAGCACTTGTTCCGCTTGCCACGGTGTAGTACTAACTATGTGCAGAACTCGTTTCTGCAGTGCACATGCTCTCTATACAACGTATTTTTTCGGAGTCTCGATATGTTCGTTTTGACTAGGGCCGATTTCAGGACCAAGGTCATGCGAGCACTTTGCTCCTCCACCGT
Source organism: Ceraclea dissimilis (assembly GCA_963576895.1). Lineage (NCBI taxonomy): Eukaryota > Metazoa > Arthropoda > Insecta > Trichoptera > Leptoceridae > Ceraclea > Ceraclea dissimilis. Next base: position 8,896,389 of record OY756360.1, read on the forward strand.
TCCCTGAACGACTATGATGACCGTTCCCCTTTTCACCTTTTCCCCTTTTTCCTTTTCTCGGATCTGTTTCGTTCACCCCTTCCCCATTTGCATTCTTGCAGGGTCTAATTGTCTTTTAATGTTGTGTCCATGTTCTGTGTGTATGTTTGTGTGTGTGTTTCTGTGTGTGTGTGTCTGTGTGTGGATTGTGTGTGTGAGGGAGGGAGTATCTGTGTGCATCCCTTATTAATTTATCGTGCATACATCATTGAATATCATTTTACCTGATTTGTTCTTTTTGTCTATACATACATATAATATTTCTTTACTTATAACTAGTTTCTTAAATTTAATTTGTTTTAACTTAGAAATGTTTTTCTGGTAAAATTGACGGGCCTTCACTGGTTTGCTTTCTGTTTTTGTTTAATTGTTGATATGTGCTGTTATAACTGTTTGTGCCCATGTGATTAAATAAATAAATAAATGTATTTTTTTGTTAATGCCCGATACAATGGTTAGCGCATGCGCATAATAGCTGCTTAGCGGAGAAAGCCAACCGGCGTTTACTATCTGCGTCGTCCAATATTCCAAATTGATCGTGCAACGCAAAGAACAGCTCGTTGTAGATAATTTCAAATTTATTCCATTTTAAAATTGGGACATTCCCCCTCCCCTCCGCCGACATTTTTTTTTGCCCAAGGTCAACAGTTATAGTTTTTGTAATCCGCTGGTGCATATTAGGGGCCCCATCAGAGTAAAGTGCCCAAGGCCTCCAGTAGGTTAAAGACGGTTCTGACTCCACAACTTTCCACCGAGGAGCTGCATTGAATTTGTATTGAATTGAAAGTCAAATCTTTTCCTGGCAACATGAATTGGATCTTGACCTAATAATCCATTATTATACCTATGTAACTATATAAGATATTACTTTGTGGTGTTTGTAGATATTATTGGTTTAGTATAATAGCAAGTAGGTACCATGCACATTGCGCGTATCACTGATTGATTCACTGATCTCTGACAACAAATCATTTCATTCGCAAGAGTAGTTACACTGTTTAGTGAGTAGGTACCAGTGGCGAAGGGTGGATTTCTGCAGAAGGGAAGCCGGCGGGGCTAACATTTCTTATGGGATTACGACGGATTAGACACTATTATAACTATCATTTTTCCCAAAAGGTAACTCGATGGGAATCGTGTTCTTAGGTAGCATCGCGCCTGGTAGGTATATTTGTGTTCAGGTTCAGAGGCGCCCCTTACCATGCACGGGGCCTCGGGTGAAATAATTTTGCGCTCACCTCTAAGTATATATGTAAGTAATAACCAACCCAAATTTTTATAAAATCATCATTCAAGATCCTGAAATTTGACGTAAATAGCGCCGCAGGCGAAATTTTTGTGTGGGACATAGTGAAGAAGGTTGTGATGTAGTTTAGTTTATTTGAAAATGTGCATAATAATTTGCACAATAATATGTTATGTATTAAAAATGTTTTTTTTATAAAAAGTCATAAAAAAAGTAGCGCCGCAGGCAATTTTTTTATGAAAACAATTATCTTTTGATAAATTTTCATACTAATTTAGAAAATTTATGACATCATGAGAAAATGTGTGATAATAATGTGATTTTTTGTGAGGTTTTATCATTTAGTATGGAAAAATATATACCTATTCCAATCTCTAGGGGGCAGTTGCCCCCCTGCTCCCCTGACGACGCCCATGTCTAGTAGAAGTAATATTCATGTTAATTATTAATTACATTTGTACTTGGGGTGTCGTATCAGGTGTCACATTGCCAAGAACAATAACTGATACAGTGTTAACTAGACTAGATACAAATGATCAACAACTGTAGTAGGTATAATATTATCATACCTTCTATACCTAACTTACAGAGGTGTTCAAATTATTAGACTAAAAACAGCTTATTCAACGTATAATGATTTGGCAGTATTTTAGTATGTACATTATTTCGAATTGAATAATTTGTATGCATTCCGTTGACATTTATAAGCCTGCATGTTTATTCTTGTAGACATTGATTCTACTAAACTTCTGCACACTTTTTTTTATATCTCCGTATTACATGTATCTGGAGGAAAACCTCCACTGCTTCTCAGAAAATAGCCCAATTATGAAACTGATTGAGAATTTGTGGGCCATGGTTAAACATAAAAATTAAAAAAAGACATTAACCACATAAGTGCCCATAATAAAAAAAGTTCAAAATTTTGGCACCATGACGATGATATAAAAAAAGTGTAAAAAAGGTACATACGAGTATATACTTAGAAATGTCATAGGGAGAAGCACAGAGTATTAAATTCAAATCGTCTATTAAAATATTGTATTTATTCATAAATGAAGTCATTATTTACTGAAAAAATATTTTAGTCTAATAATTTGAACACCTCTGTATATGTAAGTAGAGAAAACAGTGAAAAAATATCCATATTTTATAATATTGCATTTTTTCACATAAAAATGAATCTGTGTTTATCGAAATTAAAAAAAAAACAATCCCGAATATCTCAGAATATTGAATTTCATGACCGCGGCGATTGAAAAACTGATCGAAGGTGTCGTATCTCACGAAAAACAAAAAGTGCCGATACTCGAGAATAAACGATTTTTTAAACGTCCTATTTCGATATTCTGGTCACTTATAAGCTGGTCTATAGGTTCACGATAAGTTCGTCTAAAATCAATTAGTCTAAAATCAATTGATTTTAGACGAATTAGAACAAATTGATTTTAGAGTTTTAGACGAATTGATAATTAAACGAATTGATAATTAGACGAATTGATTTTGGACCAATTGATTTTAGACCAATCGATTTTAGAAGAATTGATTTTAGACGAATTGACTTAAGACGAATTGATTTTAGACTAATTGATTTTAGACCAATTGATTTTAGACGAATTGATTTTAGACCAATTGATTTTAGTCGAATTGATTTTAGACGAATTTACCGGACACCGGTCTATCACCCCTACACGGGTGACTTTGATTTACGGGACACTATAACTATATCATCTTGGAATACCTATCTCAATAATGGGCAAGGCGACCTCATAAACGTAATGCTCCCGCTACATGATCGTGTAGGGTCGCGAAGGCTCGGTGTTCATGAGTAGAAAGGCGTCAACGGTCGATTAAGTACACGTCAAGACAAACATTTTCATTCACACGCTTTTTTACTCATTCACGGCGAGGGTCGGCGAGCGTCTGGCGCCAGCATTATGTGTAGGTACAATAAGGACACAATATGTATTCTCTTTCTTGCATATTTCTATAAGTCCATCGCACGTCCCTTGCCAAATTCATAAGCCATGTTTTTTTCATTACGATAGTTAATTTTTTTATAGAAACTTTTATTAAGAGTATATGCATATTGATTATTGACATTTGAGGTGGTCGGTAGCCCGGTTGGTAACGCGCTCGACTGTTAATCCAGTGGGTGCGGGTTCAATCCCCGACTTACTCCACTTCACAACACAAGCTTTTAAGCTTTCTGTGAAGTGTACAAAGATGTATTTGGGTTTATTTAGGTAAACCCAGATTCATTTTTATATAAAAAAAAAAAAAAAAAAAAAACATTTCAAAAAAAAAATAAAAAAACGGGAGACCATAGATCTCGATAACCGTTACTATATATGCTTTAGAAAAAAATAGAGTAGATACATTGAACCTTTATCTAGAGAATAACCGTAAAAGATTTATTTATATCTTGTACAGATTTCCCAAAAACAAAATGTGAAAAATACCTCTGATATTTTTTCCGAAAGACAGAAAGTCGCGGAGATTTTTTTTGTACTAATAATATGCATTCAAATCTACCATTTTATCATGCGATTGTTCATGCAATTTTGAATCTTAATGCCGTTGGAAATTGTCATGACGTCATAGTTGGGTCGGGAGCCTAACATCGTCAAGAGATTGCTTTTTTGTATTATCCTAATAGAGATTAATATTTCTCTGACGAGGGTTATACATTAAACCTACAAGGAGAATTTAAACGAAATACTTAGGTTGGTACCCTGGTGCCTTATACTCTCCGATGAAATATTTTTTTCAATATATTATATTTTCCATTTAAAATCACCATTGGGAATGATTTTATTTTCAGAATAAACTGGGCTATAAAACGCAACACGTTGAGAAGTGTACTTACTCGTATAGGTACTATTTAATCTCTATTTTTTTTCTTTCATCTGATAATCTGTTGCTTCAGAATAGTAGGCGTTTTGCCCATATTTTATTTTTTGGCACACAAATTCTGTTTAATACGATGGTAAGTAGTTACTAAGCAAAGATAAGTGGATTGTGTAAGCCAAACACCTACCAGTCCTACAATATTCGTGTATTTATGAAGTATTGTCAATTGATATTGTCATTGCTAATTGAAATGAAATTAAGTTTCGCTTTCTTCATCTTCTGTGGAATGAAAGTAATTGAAATATTATATATGTACATATTACGTACTTACTTCTATTATAACCAAAGTAACGATATTTGTTAATAATACCTACTAAATTATTAGATGTTAGTGAGTGAAATAAGATCGCAATTAAAACAAAACAAATAACATATTTTGCTATGCAATGTTCGGGTACTTAGCTTGATTTTTTTTTATTACGTACCTAATTTCCTACCATCTAAGGCCGTCTTTTTCTTTTATAAGAAAAAAACTTTTTCGTCAGCTTCCTGTTTTCTCAAAGTTATTTATGTATGGATTGTGCAGAATAAACATTTTTCTCGTACAAAATCCAGACGTCGTGTCCTTTAATGTGAGAATAAAATCTCACTCACAAAACATATATAAAACACGCAGTTGGGTGAAGTGCGCCGGTTCTCCCAAGCTGGAGCATTCGGGTTCGAATCCCGTATTTCGGTTTGTGTACACATTACAAGCCTAGATTATTTAATTCTAGCTGAATCATCATCTACACTAAAATGAGTTTTTTTGTCGTGTAATAGTTAAATGTTTACGCCAAAAATTCACAGTTATTTTTTAAGCGAAGCAATAGGTACCTACATGAATTCTATTAAATGTAAAATTTTATGTTTTAAATATAACAAAAAATATATGGAATTCGATATATTTCGATGAATGGAATGCTGTCGTTGATGAAAATAAATGCAAATTTAATAAATCATCTTCGGAAATTCCCGAGATTTTCTTCAATATTCCTGGTATGTAATTTCTGATAAAAATCTATAAATATTAAACATAAGACACTGTAGAATTACGAGCAATGGAGAGAAGGATGCTAAACATCAGCTTGCGAGACAGAAAGCGAAATGAGTGGATTAGAGAGAGGACAAAGGTGACAGATGTGGCCCAAAAACAGCCTCACTAATATGGAACTGAGCTGGACATGTAGTCAGAACAACAGATGACCGGTGGACCAAGAAAACCTTGGAGTGGAGACCGAGATCCGGAAGCAGTAACCCAGGGAGACCACAATCAAGATGGTCCGATGACATTAAGAAAGTGGCCGGACACCAGCACAGGGTAGCTGCTGACAGGGAACGTCTGGGAGAACCGAACTGGAACAGGGAAAGGAAGGGAGGCCTACGTCCAATACTGGACTGCAGAGGGCTGATGATGACAGTGGAATTGTTAATAACATACTAAAATATTAACGTGTACATGTACATACCTAAGTTAAAATCAAATGGATCTTCAAAACAAAATACCTATAACGTCGTTTGTAGGTAAGTAAGAATTTCACTTCCATTTTCCAATTGATTGTTATTAGGGTATTTGTTAAGGTTCGGAAAGCTTATGTTGCCAATTTTCACAAAGCACATCGTAATTTGGGGATAAAATTGAGAGCCCTTTTCTATATTGCTTTAGATTTTAATGACAATCACAATTAAAGCGTTTACGGGAAAAACAAGCTCATTACTTTTTCAGGGTTTTCTTATCTTAATGCGGTTTTGGTTTACGTCAATAAATGTTTTATAAAAATCCAAAATTTGTCTCATTCCTTCCTACATCACTTGGAAAATAAAATGGGTGACTGTTAGAACATGTTTATCACGGATAAAATCGCACAAGAACAAGTGATCACGCAAGAAATCGCACAAGAACAAGTAAAAAACACATTGCAAGTATTAAAAGTAATAAACAAAAACAAGCGGAATAAAAATGATTTGGATTATAATTACCTATTGTTTTCTTTTTAGTTTTCTTTCATCTGTCCTGTAAAAATGATTACATTTTTCGATAAGTTTGTTTTTGTTGTGTATCCCTCAATTATATTAAAACGACTGTTATAAAATGAGGTATTTCTACTGAAATGCTAACAGTACATTTTTCCTTCCGTTGGCATTGCTAATTGGCCAGGTCCAGTTTCATACGCAAAGGCACGAGTCAAATCTCGGGCAAAATGGTGAACAGTGAAACGGAGTGAAATTAAATCCTTCATAAATCTGATGAAGCATTATGTAATAGAATACGAGTATTTATCTTTTTTTTATACATAAACTATAAAAACTATTCGAGGTGGTCGGTAGCCTGGTTGGTAACGCGCTCGACTGTTAATCCAGTGGGCGCGGGTTCAATCCCCGACTTACTCCACTTCACAACACAAGCTTTTAAGCTTTCTGTGAAGTGTACAAAGATGTATTTGGGTTTATTTTGATAAACCCAGATTCATTAAAAAAAAATGTACCTAAATTTGACGAGTCCAATCGCCTGAGATTAGGGGGGATGAATAATAGGATACTTGCATTTTTTTATCGTTCGAAAAATATATTAAATCGATAGTTCTACTTACTAGAATTACAAATAAAATTATGAAATGTACATAATTTTAATTTACCGTTAATTTATAATAATTAATTGAAAATGTTAATTTGACGAGTTTTTCTATGGTACTCTGAAACGAGCGGCCATTATTGAACGTGATTGTGACGTCACGACGCCATGAAATTCATAGTCAGAAATTTGATTGTTTGTGGGTTATGTATGGAGGAATTGGGGAAAGTGACGTCACAATATGGCGGCCAGTCAAAAACCTGTTTTTGCGCTAGAATCGAATACGAGACTTTATTTTATAAATATATCCGCAAAGATAGAGAATTAAAATCCCAAATTTTCGGAAAACCTTAAAATATAGTTAATGTACCGAAAACCAAAATAAAAAAAAAACATGCAAGGACCCTATAACAAACAATATATTGTTATGTACCTAATGTACCTACCTACTGAATATTTTTTTATTTACTGTATGTGATAGGTAGGTAGGTACCTACATGGCATAATCCTCTTTATTTTACTTTCGTGTATAATTTCATTCACATACAAATACAGTTAGTACCTACAATCTAGATACATATGTATTAATCATCACTATAAGTATATTGACTTAACCCTTGACAACTCCGCGCAGAAAGCTTCATTAAAATCGGATATTCGGAAGGATTTGGAATATTATTGTCTCACTGTTCCCCGGAGCCCAAGCGGAGGTTTATCCAATTTGAATTTAATTAAAACAACAATCGCAAACAAACAGAACTGAGAACAAAATACCGGCTCGTGTACCTACCTACTAGGTAGGTACTTTTGGTACACGAGCCGGTAGTACCTATATAGGTACACTTACACACACTTCTAACAATGAACAGCTGATATTTTATGTAGATAGAATGTACCTGTACGTTCGTTAGACAGTAAAGTTATCGCGAATTCGGTAGTACCTACATACATATTATCTACGTAGGTACGCACAATGTGGTTAAAAATTTAGTAGGTAAGTTTAAAAAATAATAATAATGTGAAAAATCCACTAGTATTTATATAATGATTGCAACTTACCATTCAATATTTCATAGAGTAATAAATCTTCTTAATATAGTTATATAGATACTTCAATCTTCCAACTTTCTTTCCTGTTTCATGAAAACCATTCAACAAGTTCCAATGTACTTATACAATATTATCCTATTGAATAATGTAAACATAACCTAAAGTTGTTTGCAACATTCACTTCTATTAAATTTTACTTATAACATCAGAATTAACTCAATACGTGATACAATTAAGCGAATAAATTCCCCGTAAATTACGTATTAACTTTATGATAGGTATCGATAAATAGATTTTAATTTGCACGTAGATAGACTATGTAAAATGTTTATATAAAACAATCAATACAGCGGTATAAAAACAATTAATTTCACTGAATTTGTATATTTTAAAAGTTAAATTAAATTACATAAGTGTAAAAGTTATTAATTTTTATACTTATTATTGTGTAAAGGAATCTCAGTTTAATGAAACGAGGCAATGAGAAAGCCAGCCCACACGGCTTCATTGAATAAACTGTGAACCGACGCCTTGGTTTTCCGTTCACGTTTTCATTACAAAACGTTTTCAACAATGCGCAAGTACTGAAAAATAACAACGCGTGAGGTTTCTTCTAGTCCTGATTTAAAAAAAAATTACCTAATAAAAGTCAAGTGTCCAAAAAACTTTGCCAAGAAAGTGAAAAAAATAATTTTTGAAAGACGTAGCGATGTAGTGTAGTTGGCTGTTTGTTTTGTTATACTCTTTAGTGTTATACTTTTAAGAATGTTATAAAATATGTTTTAATTGTTGAAAAATGATACCTCCTCATACCAGCAATCTCTTTTGCTGACTGGGGATATTTTATTCTCACATTGTGTTACTTGTATTATTTCTGTGCTGTATTATGCAATGTTGTAAATTGTAACAAAATCAATAAATAAAATAAAATAAAAATAAAATAAAATAAAACTATTTCAAAATAATTTGCATCTGAATACAGAAACGTACTTTATACTAGTTGTATTTCCCGTGCTTCGCAAAGGCGAAATTCGTGTATGGGTGGTGAAGTATATATATATATATACATATAGCCTTTAACTCGAATACGAGTATCATTGTGGCATACCCTGAGCAACACGAGCAGCGTCTCTGTCGTGGGCACGTTGGTGGCTGTACAGGCCAATGCGGGACTTAATTACCCTATTGCACGTTTCGCAGATGAAACTCTCTTGGGGTCTATTATACTGTCTGTAGGATCGGGGGGCGCTTTCAAAGGTCTTTATAACATTTCTCCACGCTGGTCTGTCTCTGGCTGTTGCTTTCCAGTTACCAGCAAGACTTTTTCCTTTTAAAGTTTCATGGAAAATGTCTTTATAGCGCTTGTACTGTCCCTCGTGTTTCCTACTACCCTCAAGGAGTTCACCATACAGGAGGCACTTAGGGAGCCTGTTGTCTTGCATGTGCACGATATGTCCGGTCCATCTGAGTCTGGCTCTGCTCATGAGAGTCTCAATGGTAGTACAGTTAGCCCTGTTTAGTACACATGCATTGGAAACTTTGTGAAACCACCTTATGTCCATCATTAATCTAAGGTGTCGCTGCTGCATCCTTTCCAGTTGGTTGATGTGCCGTCTGTAAACCACCCAAGTTTCAGATCCGTATAGAGGGTGGTAAAGTAGGTCGGCAGTGGAACCATCATCTATCAGTACTGCAGAGCAGAGCTGAGCAGAAAAGCGTTAATCCGTTAATCATTAATTAACGAAGTTAACATTTTGGTTAACGATTTAACGCTTTTTTCACCTCCAAAAATTGTTAACGGATTATTTAACTTCCGTTGCATTTTACTTCCGTTAATTACGTCCGTTAATATTTGATTGTTTGCATAGACATCATCCACTGGCGGCGCTGGCATTAGATAATCCAAGGGTTGCATACATATATGTATATACCCCATAGGGTTAGGTTAGGTCACTCAATAGACTGAGAACAGGCGTCTCCCGTTGTTACAACAACCTCAAAAAATGGGGTTACAGAGAGGAAGACACCTGTGAGTGTGGTGACAAACAGGACCACAGTCACCTGTTTTCATATCCCCAAATAGGTGCGACATGCACGCCCGAGGATGCGCTACTGGCGAACGCCAGGGCTATCCGGGTGGCTGAATATTGGGGGTTTCAAATTTGATGGTGTTCCGGACACGGAAAGTAAGTAAGTAAGGGTTATGCGTGGTATCGTATGTGGGTTGGGAGTTGGAAAAGAAATTTCACTTTGTTGGGATACATCGCGATAGTGTTAATGTGATAGTAGTATAGTTGTACTAATGTAGTTCTATTTCATGCTATTTAACCGCGATTTTTTACATTAACGCCTTAACGGATTAACGATAACTTCTGTTATATTTTTAGAAATGTAACGCTTTAACGATTAACGAAGTTAACTTTTTAGTTAACGGATTATCGATTAACGAAGTTAACTTTTTGATTAACAGTGCCCACCTCTACTGCAGAGCCACTAAAACTCTATAAAATTTTGGTGCCCCCCCTCCCCCCCGTATTCTTGCGGATGTCGGGAGGGTTATTAATTATTACTATTCAGTATTCATCTTATTCATGCGGAAAACTATGGATTCGACAACTCATTCCGAAAGTTATGATTTAGTAAGAATATGAGGACCTAGCCAACTATGTAACTATTTTTTCATTTCATTTCATTTATTTATTATCCAAAGCTTTACAAAAAGTAAAAACATTTACAAAAAAGTACTGGATTTTATTGCCCCACTAGGCGATAGCCTGTTCCGGGGCAATACTAACCACAACATAATAGCCTAAGGTTACATGTATGTACAAAAAAAAAAATAATATAGTAACAAAATACTCAATGATAAGCAAACGATTAAAGAGATTTGAATAGAGATGATAGTGCAATGGTTGAGGATTCGTTTATAAGGTTATTTTCTACAATCCGGAAAATCTAATTAACTACAATCCGCATATTGCATAAAAGTTTTATGTATTTTTCTATTTTTATTTAGTGCGTTCATTTTAAATTCTTTATGAGGTATGCCAGCATAAACCATTACAGGTGGATAAGTTCCCACATTAGTTTAGTATAAGTACTTAGATTGATAACGTTATTAATACTGTTATGGGCTTGGCACCAAGAATGACGTCACAGTCATTTCCCACGGCATTAAGGTTCAAAATCGCGTGAACAATCACACGATAAAATGGTAAAAATAGCTTTTTACCATTTTTTGGGGTTAATTTTGCGTCTATCAAAAAACTTTTACGCTTATTCCCTAGATTTTAATGCATACTATCTGTACGGAGAATAGAAGACCTGCGGGACGACCCCAAAAGAGATGGGTAGACGATATAGTCCCAGTCGCAGGAAGGAACTGGGTGAGCAAAGCCCAAAGTAGAAAAACTTGGAAAATGTTAGAAGAGGCCTATATCCAGCAGTGGAGGGATGGCTGAACAACAAGAAGTAGAAGATCTGTACAAAAAAAAATACTCCGCGACTTTTGGGAAACGAATTTCCGTCTTCCGGAAAAAAATCAGAGGTGTTTTTAATTTTTTTTTTTTTGAGATATATATACAAGATATAAAAAATCTTTTACGGTTATTCCCTAGATAAAGGTTCAATGCATCTATCCTATTTTGTTTCAAAGCATATTTAGTAACGGTTGTCGAGATAGAAGGTCTCCCGTTTTTATAAATTTTTGAAATGTCGGTATGCATACTCTTAAGGATAATATTATTTAGATGAGTGATCACCTGTTGCTAGTCGCTCACATTCTGAATCAGAAATTTTCAGTGTTCATTATTACGAGTTTGTACTCGTATACGAGTATAATCGAATATACTAAGTAATCTGCTTTCGTTTTTTTTGTTTTTTTTATTGGTTGATTAAATAGAATGGGCGATACTGCAATAGGGTGTATGTCATTTTACTGCAATTTTACAGGAGGAACAAAAAACATTTTTATTTTTCATACTATTAGTACTACATCAAATTTGTGGATTGTAATGTTATGATTGGCCTGATTGGCCGAGAGACTTAAGACAAATTGCAGTGTGTAGCCGCGGCTATTTTGATTGCATTCATTCAATAAAACCAATACCGGTTTTTTTGACATGCGTCCTATTGCAGTATCCACGACGATATCATACCTGGAGTAGAAAGCAATATAGAAGTTTTACTTAAACTAGCTGAGATCACTCGCAGACGAGTGGATAGCCGTAAAGAATAATAATTTTATTTTATTGTTACAATTTACGACATTACACAATACAGCACAAAATAATACAAAGAACACAATTTGAAAATAAAATATCCCCAGTCAGCAAAAGAGATTGCTGCTATGAGGGGATATCATTTTTCAACATGTAAAACATATTATATAACAATATTAAAAGTATAACACTAAAGAGTATAACAAAACAAACAGCAACTACACTACATCGCTACGTCTTTCAAAAATTATTTTTTTCACTTTCTTGGTAAAGTGAAAAAGAGGTTTTTAGTAATGAAGTTACTTAAGGGGGATGAGGCAAAATGAGCGTGTACACAAAATTTACCTAGGCATGGGCGTCGTCAGGGGGGTCTCTAGCCCTCCCCCCCTACAGATTAGAATAGGTATTATATTTATTCATACTAATGATCACAAAATTCACATTATTACCACACGTTTTCTTATCATATAATAGTTTTTATAAAAATGAGTTTAAAAGTCCATAAAAAGAATTGCCTGCGGCCCTACTTTTTTCTTATATTTAACAAAAATCATTTTTCATACATATTATTGTGCAAAATATCATATATACACATTTTCAAATAAACCAAACCATATCACGACCTTCTTCACTATCTCAGAAAAAAGTCTCAGCGATAAACGAATTTATTCCTTAGTAATATTTTGCAACCTTTACACCTTCTCGACGAATTTTCATGTAACAGTACCAACGTATCTTTCTTTGTAAAAAAACATCTCTTTCATAGAAAAAAAGGTCTGCGGTGGTAATTAAATTTGAGGATTATTCAAAAAGCCAGGCCTATTAAATGAAAACAACTATACTTGTCGAAAGACCACATGAGAGTCGGATAGCCGACGAAACTCCGGTAGTGGGGAATAAAACCGAGTGACAGGCCTAAGTATATCCAGTAGTGATGGAGACACCAGGCCGGGGGTGAAGAAGAATATAATAGGGTCCTTGCATGTTTTTTTTTATTTTGGTTTTCGGTACATTAATTATAAATTAAGGTTTTCCGAAAATTTGAGATTTTAATTCTCTGTCTTTGTGGATATATTTATAAAATAAAGTCTCATATTCGATTCTAGCGCAAAAACAGGTTTTTGACTAGCCGCCATATTGTGACGTCACTTTCCCCAATTCCTCCATACATAACCCACAAACAATCAAATTTCTTTCTATGAATTTCATCGCGTCGTGACGTCACAATCACGTTTAACAATGGCCGCTCGTTTCAGAGCACCATAGAAAAACTCGTCAAATTAACATTTTCAATTAATTATTATAAATTAACGGTAAATTAAAATTACAAAATTTAATTTTATTTGTAATTCTAGTCAGTAGAACTATCGATTTAATATATTTTTTGAACGGTTGTCCTCCATTCGCTGGACATGTCCCAACAATCTTGGGCTATATGATTTTATGTAGTTTACCATGTTGAGTTTGTTGTACAGACTTTCCAACTCATGGTTATATCTATCCTACATACATATACAGGTAAGTATGGAGTTCAATTGGTAAGACCCTTTATTTTGTTTTTTCTGTATACCGTGCATGTGCTGTCTGAATTGTAAAATGTTGTCCTCTAGATTAAGATTTAGTACGTAGTAATACGTAATTGTAAGATGATAGTTTCTAAGAAAAGAAAAAAAATGTAGTAGTGTGTAGATCCTTGCAGTGAGGGTCTCCTCCAAGGAACATTAAGGGTGTTCAGAGTAGTTTCGGGAGGGGTTTGTTGAGGGGAGCCCTTCCGGCGAACCTTGAGCCCTCCTTTGAAAAAAAATGTTTTTGCTTAAAAGACTGGATGATATAGGAGCTAAAGCTCCTGAAACATCCAGGGGTGGAGGTGGGTTTACCCTTAATGTATTTTTTTTTATACCTATCCTCCAAATTCCATTTTCGTAGAGACCTCCAAAGATTTTTCTCAGCACTTTCCTTTCAAAGATCAGAAGTGTGTTTTCGTCTCTCTTACCTACTCAGAGTCCAGCATTCGGCACCATACACAAGCACAGGTCCCAACATTTCTTTAGGATAATATAGGGATGGGGGCGACACTATAGAGCGAGCTTTATAAACAAGGCTATAAAATGTGAAGTTTACATCTTTGTCGCAAGGTGGAATTGATTCGATATTCTGTAATGTGATCAATGATCATATTAAGGCATACCTATACAGCGTAGATAGATTTTTGTTTCCTTCCTCTAGATGGAAATTGAATGGAAAATAGATTAAATAACCTAGTTAATAGTAAGTGGCAGTATAATGTAATAGTGAAACAGTTACAGACCCAAGTATACTATGTTTTGACATCCAGGATAAAAAGACGACAGAATAAACTGTGCGAATAAGATGGAAGTAAATTGCTGGCTTCGGAAAGAATGAATGCATTGTATACCTCCGCCACCTACTCCATATTCTTCAAGAACGGGGAGTGAGGGTGGTAACTTGTTTATACAAAACCTCCTGTTTATCTTGATGAGTGGTTCCTTAATAGTAAAGAACGTGAGTGTCATTAGTTATTTTCCAAACTAGTGATTGTGGACGAGGTTATATTTAATAGATAAATTGTTACGCTTCATTGGAACATGTCGGGATGAAATGAGACGAATAATCTTTAGCGATCCTCGCCTTCTTCGGAAGTGAAAGGTCGAAGTGGTGTAACTAATTGTGTACGACATAATTATTTCATGATTCTTACACAATAATTTATAATCAGGTGGCAGAGTGGGTGTAGTGTAAACCTACCACGTAATATTTTCTATACCTACTTTGATCTTTGAAGGCTGCGGTTCATTATATTGAATTTTGCACCTACCTGAAAATCTATACATAAAGATATATTGCTGTGCTCTTAACCACTAGCAAACTCTAGAGCAGCAGTTCTCAAACTTTTTGAGCAATTTTGCGTGGCGAACCCTTAAAAGAAATCGATGGATCGCGGAACCCTTTAATAAAAAAAATAAATCACTTGGTTAGGAAGATAGTGAGAAATTTCTTCGCTAAGAATGAGTTAACGCTGTTTCATCACCTCAGGGTATACTTCATGAAAAATTTAATCAATGAGATTGTGTTCAGCTGTAGAAATTAAAAATGGGGCAATACTCTTCCTTTATAACTTAACAATTTCGTTTTCAACTCAACTCAACTCAATTATAGGTATTGAGACGAAAACTTTATATTTTTCCTTAGTTCGAACAAACTACATAACAAGTTAGCATGTGACGGATCTGTATGGCAATGCTTAGCAGTGGGTCACAGAGCAGTTCTATGAATACAATCCCCATCCTTTTTGATTTAGGACGAGAAAATAATAAGTCTAGTCTGACACAATGCAATAAAAAAATGTTAGTCCCGTCTTCCCTTCTACAGAAATCCACTCTTTGTCATTGATGCCTAGATATATGTGGATATTGTGCTGGAAATCAAAATATGTAATGTGAATGAGTCTAGTCGTCTCGCCACACAGGGGCCTTTTGACAGCTCCCGTTGCCATCCAATTAAAATAATTATTAATTTAATCATCATTCAAAATGGTGACTGTTGATAAACACCACCTTTTGGTATAATGGGTATAACATTTTATAATAACAATAAGTAAAACAGTTTTATCAGTTGCCTAGCAGGGGTTAAAAGTTTGACATCAATTTCATAATAATCCTAAATTAATAGTATTGTGGCGATAAAATGAAACACATATTGATACAACAGCTGATGTCTAATCTTTAGAAATATTGTCCGTTACTGTGTTATAATCATTAGAAATTAGAAAATGTTTACGATGAAATAAATAAGTATATTATCAACAGTAGCGTAGCGTGGGGGGTGCGGGGGGGGCGGTTCGCCCAGTGCGGCACTTTTTAGGGGGCGGCATTTATATGGGGAATATTTCAAAAATCCATTAAATCACATTTGTTTCATTAAAAACTGGGAAAAAAATTCGCCTGCGGCGCTTTTTTTCTCTTTTTGTACCATATCAATATCTAAAATTTAGTTGTCTCGCTTGAAAAAACTTCGCCTGCGGCGCTATTTTATATCTCTTTAGGACATGTCTATATTAAAATATTAGCTATCCCACTCCAGTTTAAAAGTTCTTTATAATATATGTAAATTTTCGGGATTTTTGGATTTATATGCCTAAATAAGGGGGGGCGGCGGATTTGATTTCCGCCCCGGACCCACGCTATGCCACTGATTATCAATGATTTAAACCTCTGACATGCAGGAAAATTCACCCTGCGCTTAAAACGTTTTCATACTTTGAAGTAATAAATTTACCTAAATGCTGTAGGCGTTATATTGGCCGTAACGCAAATAAAAAATAAATTATCGACGATTATGTTTGGATGGAACATGTTTTTTTTAAAGTATTTTTTATGTGAAAACGATTTAATGTAAAAAAAACTGCTGGTGGAATGAGTATATTATAGTAATAAATAAATAAATCTTTATTGGCCAGTAAATATATATAACAACAAAAACAAGACAATGCAGTGTGCCAAAAGGCGGACTTATTGCAAAAGCAATATCTTACAGTCAACCCGAATAGTAAATTGTTAGAAACACGTAAGTCGCATCAATACTGATCGAAATCGAAACGCATCATACTTACTCGTATGTATCAATTAGTTCGTTATTAAAGGCTTGGCACCAGGAATGACGTCACAGTCATTTCCCACGGCATTAAGGTTCAAAATCGCGTGAACAATCGCATGAAAAAATTGTAAAAATAGCGTTTTTTTCCATTTTATAGGGTTATTTTTGTGTCTATCAAAAAACTTTTACGGTTATTCTCTGGATTTTAATGCATATTATCAGCACAAAAAAAAAAATACTCCGCGACTTTCGGGAAACGAGTTTCCGTCTTTAGGAAAAAAGATCAGAGGTGTTTTTTTTTTTTTGAGATATCTATACAAGATATAAAAAATCTTTTACAGTTATTCCCTAGATAAAGGTTCAATGCATCTACCCTATTTTGTTCCAAAGCATATTTAGTAACGGTTGGCGAGATATAAGGTCTCCCGTTTTTAGAAATTTTTGAAATGTCGGTATGCATACTCTTAATCAAAATTACTTTAATATCTATAATACGGTGCATTTAGATTTCTCGATGGAAAGTTGTGGGGTAGTCTGTTTTTCTTTCATTCTATAAGTATTTTGGGGTGCTGAATCCGAATCCGACAAAATTTCGTGACGGAACATGGCGAAAAATTGGTAAAATGGCGAATATTTACATTTCCTGGCGAATTCTGGATTTGAACTTAAAAACCATCAACTATTTGTTAGTCATCTTTTTGGCAGAATGAAAGCACATAAAATTTCCTACAAATTTGGCATATATTTTTTTTTTTCTAAAATAACTAGCAGCGCAGCTGTCAAGCTCCAAAAATTGGCCAAATTTTCTTGTTATTTTAAATTGTGAGAATGGAAAATATATGGAGAATAGGTCACCTTGTTCGAATTATCGCCAAATTTTGACAATTATTCTTCAGATTTATGATACATATTTTACCTCAGTAAACATGGAGAAAGGTTTTAGGATCAATTTTATTTAAAAATATAGTGAAGTGTTTAAGCTAAAAAGGTTTAAACATTTTTAGCCTAGACAAATTACTATATTTTTAAATAAAATTATTTAAACATGTTTAGCTCAAATATTTCACGGTGTTTTTAAATAAAAAAATCGTCAATAGCTTTCTTGTATTTTCTGATTCCAACGAGGTAAAATATGACTCATAAATTTAAAGAATAATTGTCGAAATTTGCTTATGACGGCAACAAGGTAAACTTTTTCAATACATTTTCGATTCTCGTAATGTAAAACAATAAGAAAATTTGGCCATTTTTTGGACCTCGACAGCTCCGTTCCTATTTATTTTATAGAAAAATTTTATATGGCAATTTTGTAGTAAATTTTACGTACTTTCATTTTGCGTAGAAAAATAACTTACGAAAGTTGTCAGTTTTCGAGTTTTTATAAAGAAATCGCCAGAAAACGAATATTTACGCCATTTTTTGTATTTTTCGCCATGTTCCGTATAGAAATTTTGTTGGCAAACCTCGGATTCGGATTCAGCATCCCAAAAATGTATAGAATGAAAGAAATCCCTACTACCCCACAACTTTCCGTCGAGGAACTGTTTTGTGTTTAAAGTTACTGGATTACTAATATTTAAATACAATCATGCTCTGATTGAATGATACAATATAAACGGTGTAACACAACTGGTGGATCAACCGAAGCAGGATGATAGAGGACCTCAATACCTATCGATTTAACCCCCATGTATGTTCAGCGATTTTTTGTAGTTTTCGAGTTATGAATTTTTTTCGTATTTTTTTGCTAAGCCCCGACTTGCAAGACGTTATCGGTCACAGAGATGCCAATTATTAAGATAAATAGTTGATTTTTTTTCTAGAATAACTAAATAGTGTGCCTTGCAGATACAAAAACAATTATGGACGTATCTGATACCATAACGCTATAAAAAAATGTTGAATCTCAAAATTAGTCACAATTGAAAATTTTAATAAATGTTTGAGGACGATTTAAAAAAAATAATCACAGAATAATTTTTTTTTTATTACTTTAAAAAACTTGCCGATTTTATAATCTATGTACTCTGCAAATTTCATTCGGTAAAGCTAGCCTTTACCAAATCATACCTAAAAATTGTTCCAAAGCAAGAAGGGCGGTAGCTCACGAAAATAAATTTTGATGAATCTCCATACAAAATGTATGCGAAGAATATTTCCCAAAAAAAATCATAAATTTATACCTATTATTTTCAAACTCGCATTAGATTTCGACTAAAAGATTAAAAAATCGAGTAAGAAAATAGTAGGTATAAATTTATGATTTTTTTTGGGAAATATTCTCCTCATACATTTTGTATAGAGATTCATCAAAATTTCTTTTCGTGAGCTACCGCCCTTCTTGCTTTGGAACAATTTTTAGGTATGATCCCGTAAAGCTAGCTCAATGAAATTTGCAGAGTACATAGATTATGAAATTGGCAAGTTTTTGAAAGCAATTAAAAAAAAATTTATTCTGTGATTATTTATTTTAAATCGTCCTCAAACATTTATTAAAATTTTCAATTGTGACTAATTTTGAGATTCAACATTTTTTTATAGCGTTATGGTATCAGATACGTCCATAATTGTTTTTGTATCTGCAAGGCCCCCTATTTAGTTATTCTAAAAAAAAAATCAAGTATCTATCTTAATAATTGGCATCTCTGTGACCGATAACGTCTTGCATGTCGGGGTTTGGCAAAAAAATACGAAAAAAATTCATAACTCGAAAACTACAAAAAATCGCTGAACATACATGGGGGTTAAATCGATAGGTATTGAGGTCCTCTATCATCCTGCTTCGGTTGATCCACCGGTTGTGTTACACCGTGTATACAAACAATATTTATGAGTAACAAACACTATACCCTCGTAAACAACATCAGATCTTTAAGTCAATGCGATGTAAATTACCAGTATGTGTTAGTACGAGTATAATTATATTTCTGTAATTGAAGTACCTAAGTAGATAAGTAGATCGACACAAGAACTCTAGGTACATGTATCAAACACGTGCCAAAATAATTATCTACTTTCTTATTATTGTAATATATAACCAGATTATAGAAAATAATTAACTAAATTTGTGATTTCGTATTCATGTAGAATTATTTGTTTGAATAAACTTTGAACTACAATTTCTTCAGCATTGAACTGACTATACAGGATGTTTGGTAGATGGATACAGATATCTTCAGGGGTGATAGTAGAGGTAATTTAGGATCTTTTGAGCCAAACTTAGCTCAGTCAAAAGTCGCACGGTTCTCGAGGTATTCGAGATTTTTACTTTTTTTTTAAATACCCCGAATTACTCAAGTTTTAGCCTGATGGCATCGTAAATAAAGGTACCTACTTAGTTCTATCATTCTTGTTTGTTACCTGAGTATGTGTTTATTTGACTTATAATTTATAATTTATTTATTCATAATTTTTAATCTGAAAAACAATAATGATAAAAAATATCGAATTAAAGTTTCGATAAATAGTTATTTCAAAAACGAGTCACGACTTTAGGTGAGATTTTCCTTAAGAAGAAAATTGCCTTCAGATTCAGAAATTTGGAAAAAACTTCTCTGATTTATGCTCTTTCCAATGATGTACAAAACATTATAAAAAATATTAGTTTCGTAAAAAATATCTCGAGAACCGTGCGACTTTAGACAAAGCTATGTTTGGCTCAAAAGATCCTAAACGACCTCTACTATCACCCCTGAAGATACGAGATCTGTATCCATCTATCAAACATCGTGTATAATCATATTTATTTATTTTAATTCATTAAGGCAATTATCCACCCGTAAAGAGTGATTTGTGCCAATTATATCAAATCAATACAATATTAGAATAATTTTGATAATAAGATGAAAGATGAAGATGATTACAAATAGACTTATAACGAAAAACAATAAAATAAACCAAACATATTAATACAAGAATGTGAAAGTGTTAAAATTTTCTATTATTTTGATGGATGCATTTCATGATTGATAGATGAATGTCTTGTGAATTTTGGGCTAAAAGGAAATGAATGGATATCGGAAAAGTATGGACATGTTTTTTGATTTCGGAGAGCAACGTCGAATTAATAAATATAGGGAAATCGAAAAAGATATGGTCCAAAGTCTCCGATTCCGCCCCACATTCACACTGTCCGGAAACGAGAATCCCTATTTTATGCAAATGTGAATTAACTAAACAATGTCCCATCCTCAATCTGCAAATAGTGGAGATTGTTAACTTTGACAAACATTTTTTTTCATACCATGGTCTAGATCCAGGGTGGGCAACCCGCGGCCCGCGGGCCGCATGCGGCCCGCCGAGGGTCTAAATGCGGCCCGCGAAGCAGTCTTACAATATAACCGTATGCATTGACTGTTATAGATAGACAATCAGATTCGTCATTTCACCCATTTTGCCCTAAAAATTTCGCCTGCGGCGCTATTTTGAGTAATCTTTTTAATTATAAAATGTTTTTCATACACTTTGTTCCGAGCCTTTGAACTCAGTTTTGCAAGAAAAAATCGCCTGCGGCGCTACTTCACTTTTTGTGGGTCATAACAATATTTTCATTTCTGTTGCCAACCCCCCCTACGAGACGAACCTATGTCTTATTTTTTTGTTTCAAAAAATTGGTTGTGCGGCCCGGTAAGCCATCTCATTTTTAGAATCTGGCCCGGCTACTGAAAAAGGTTGGCCACCCTTGGTCTAGATGGAAGTGACGATTGAATGGTTTTGTAGTGTGCACCTTTACTAGAAACTTTCCAGGTTTTTTCCCAGTCATCTCTCAACTTCTTTAAAATAGTGGGAAGGAAATCTTCCAATGAAAAGAAAAAAGAACTGGGAACATCACCACTATGTGTAGCTTCTTTCGCCAGGTGGTCAGCAAATTAATTTCCACTGAAATGTGAGATGGAATCCACACAATCATGATTTTGAGATCTCTGTGATGGGCAAGGTATAAATTGTGGATTATACTACAAAAAAGTTCGTTTCTCGGATCAGTTTTCAAATTAGAAGAAAGCTTTTTAACCAGACTTAGAGAATCTGAAAATATGACAGAGTGATTAATAGAAAGAGAAATTATTTGCAAGATTGCTTCATTGAGCGCTAAACATTCTGCAGTGAAAACGGAGGAATGATGGGAAAGATGAAATTTCTTAGAAATCTCAAGTGATGGGATACAGAAGGCTGCACCACATTCTCCAGACTCGGATTTGGAGCCATCCGTAAAGATCTTCGTATATTCCGGCCACCGGGAATTCACCCGGTCGTGGAAAATCTGATTAACCCCAGAACAATCTATTCTAGATAAATTCTTATCCATATCTATAGAATCTATCGTATCGGGAACAAAAACTGTAGCTTCAAAGGGAACAAGGAAGAAAGGAATGTTTGCAGATACAGGGAATGTGAAATTTGATTTTAATAATTGGAGACACGAAACTAAAAAAGGGTGAGACTTAGATCGCCATACGGCTTTAGTCGAACATATATTTGCTAAGTTTTCTAACTTAATAAGTAAGGGATGGGAATGTAGATTTATTCTGTTGAGGAGAAATCTATAAGCTAGATACTCTCTACGAAGAATAGTTGGCATCTCCAAGCATTCAACTTGAAGACAGCAAATAGGGGAAGATCTCATTCAACCTAGAATACAACATACAACCTAGACGCAAGCATTTAGATTGAATTCTTTCTAAAATCTCAGAAATGTATTTGGGGAGAGGGTCAAGTAGAAAACTTCCATAGTCAATTATACTACGGATCAAAGCGTCATATAGTAACTTCATAGTAGATGGGTGACATCCCCACCAAACACGACTAATTGATCTTAAAATGTTAATATTTCTTTCACATTTTGAAGAAATATAATCGACATGCAATTTCCATGATAATTTTTTATGGAGAATCATACCCAAGAATTTCACAGAATCTTTGATTGGGATATGAACGTTATCGTAAATAAAATTCAATGTCGGAAGCTTACGCTTATTGGAGAAAATAACAACTTGGCTCTTTGAAGGCGAGAGTGAAAATCCATTATTCTTAAACCATTGACCCAAACCATCCAGTGAAAGTTGGAGGGAAGAAGATGCCCTTTCAATTGATTTATTAGATACATAAATAGCAAAATCATCAGCATATTGAAGAATTTGACATTCTTCAGGGAGATGAGGGGTTATGTCTGAAGTGTAAATATTAAAAAGGATCGGACTTAGGACAGACCCTTGTGGAATGCCTTTATATATTGTTCTTGAATAGCATTGGTTATTAGATTGCAATAAAATTGTACGTTCACAAAACATATTAAATATAAGATTAGCTATAGCCTTAGGAACACCGATATCTATTAGTTTAGTTTTTAAAGGAGATAGGAGAACATCATCATACGCACTGGATATATCTAAAAATGCTGAAATGACGTTGCTCTGGTTGGATTGAGCAATCTGAATATCTGTCACTAATATAGAAAGGTTATCCAAACAAGATTTTGCCTTTCTAAATCCAAATTGGTATGCGGGCAACAATGAATTGCTTTCCAAAAACCATTCCAGACGAGCCTTAAGCATATGTTCTAATATTTTTGCCAGACAACATGATAATGCAATAGGACGATAAGAAGAACTATTAATTGAATCTTTTCCAGGTTTGAGGATAGGAATTATTAGTTGTTTTTTCCAAATTTGGGGTACCTGTCCAGTAATAAGGATTTCATTAAATAAATGTAAAATTTGATGAAGCATATGTTCAGGGAGATGACGTAGAAAAGAGTAAGGAATTCGATCTACACCTGGAGAAGAGTCTGTAGTACCCTGAATGGCTGATAACAATTCAGAATAGGAAAAAGCTGAATCAAACCAAGAAGAAGAGAGTCTCTGGTTATTAGGCTCGACAATCTCGTCTACATTAGGAACATAATTTGGAGCAAGTTTATTAATAAATTGCTCGGTACAAAGAGGACTAAGAGGGGGTGAAAAGTTGGATCTGTATATACCACGAAAGCGGCGAATAGACTGCCATACTACTGAAGGTGTTGTGTCAGGAGAGAGAGAGGAACAAAAATCTTTCCAGCCTTGTCTTTTCTTTCGTCGAAGTGTTCTTTTTGTTAATGCTTGTATCTGTTTCACTTCTAAGAAATTAGCTAAACACATATTTTTTCTATATTTTCTCATTGAATTTCGTCTTTTTTCAATCAATTCTGAGCACTCTTCATCCCACCACGGAGGGTTCCTATGTATCCTTTTATTGTTGTTACTATTTTTAAGAGGGATACTACTTTCTGCAGCTGAAATTATTTCCTTTGTAATATTGCTATTTAAAGTTTCAGTATCATATGTTTGAGATTGAACACAGTTAGAATTTCTTAATGTATTTTCATATTTGTCCCAGTTAGCCCTTTTAATATTGAACATGTTTTTACGTGTATAAATCTGATTATTATTATTTTTATTCAACACATTCATTACAATAGGAAAATGATCACTTCCAAAAGAATCATCCAAAACAAACCAATTGGTAATCGGCATCAAATCTGTCGAAGAGATACTTATATCAACTGCACTTGGTTTTTGACCTGGAGGAGTCAATCTAGTAGGACTTCCGTCATTAAGGATACATAAATTATATTTTTCTACAAATTCAACAATATCTGTACCTTGGGTATCATTCTTGAAGCTTCCCCAAACGGGAGAGTGAGCATTGAAATCTCCAAGGATAAAAAATGAAGACGAAAAATTTGAAACGACTCCACTCCAGAAAGCAGAATCAAAGGGAGTTCCGGAGGGAATATAAATGGAAACAAATGTGATGCCAAGAATTGAAGCTGCAATAGTCGGAAATAAAAAAATATTGGAAGGTAAATTTACAACTGAAAATTGTAGATTAGATTTAATAAGCAAAGCTATCCCACCTCCTCTTCCATCTGTTCGATCTTTTCTGATGCAGGAGTATCCAGGGATTATAAACTGACTATCAGGCGGCAGCCAGGTCTCAGATAATGCAGCAATATGAATATTATAAGAAACAAGTAAATGCATTAATTCTAACTTATTCGCAACAATACTTCTGGCATTCCATTGCAAAATCCGTAAATCATTATTATAGTTGATTACTGTATTACACGTTTGTGGAAGATGAGCCATTATGTAAAAGTGAAGTGAGAAGTGGAAGAAAACTAGAGACTGAGGATGAAAAGTTGAAGTTTGGACAGGAAATAAGTTGGATAATTAGTTGAATTATGTAATTTATAATTGTGTGGGGCTCGGAGGAAATGTTTTGATTATCAGGACTCGTGGAATCCTTATACTGAAAGAAACAACCGTCAAAGGGGGAAGTAGCCTGTCCATTTTGGTATGATAAGCATTCTTTATATTCTTAGTGCAGTAACGAGAGCAAATTTAATGGCATTTTCAGGAAAAAAATACAGTAGTCTACTTCCCTTTCATACTTTACGTATTTGGGGGCGCTGAATTCGAATTTCAACTTTGCCACCTCGTAAATGTGATGCGTTCTGAGATATTCGAGAAAAACTCAGAAAAGAATCTCGAGACAAGAATAAACTAGAGTAAATTTCCTACAAATAGCGATGATATTCATTTTTCTGAAATAAACCGCTTACGCGCTACTAAGCGCTATAAAAGGGCATAAATTCCACTCTTTTTTAAAAAATATTTTCTCTTTTAATTTATTGACTATAACTCAAAATATATAGACTTTTTTGGAAAAAATTGTTGTACATAAATAAAGTACACTATATTTTCTACAATTAGTGCTAAAAAGGTTTCTGAGACAGACTAACCTCTATTACGTTAGAGCGCATTGAAGTTCACTATAGTACATTAGAAGCAAATTCTTCATGATTTAAAATGGATATATAACATTAAAAAAAATAAAAAAATCTACTAAACTTTCTTGATGCTATAAACACAAGGCTGAAATTTTTATATTTAAATGTTTGCTACCCCTCAATAGCGATAGGTTGGTAGAAATTTGAGAATTCCTTAGAAACAAAAGCTCATTCTCCAGTTTTCTGTCCATAATGTGAAAATTAAAAACAATGGGGACAATTATACTTAGACAAAAATAAAGTACATTTTATTATCTATGAACTACCTTAATAACTTTTTTTAGTCAAATAGACGATTCAGCAGCCAGAGTCCGTTAAAAATCTTCCATATCTCGAAAATATTCTAAAATCTCTACTTATTTTAGTTTACCGCCTGCAAATAAGAAACTAAACATTTTTAAGAAACAAAATGTGAAAATTCATTAAATTTCCTACAAATTATGTCTCTTGCGTTTTAGCTCAGGCGAACTGGTTCGCTGTTAAAATGCATCTAAATTTGGTATAAAATCGTATATTAATTATGCGTTGATAACACGAACTACGACTATGTATACGTTACACAATACGTTACACACATATTTTTGTCTAAGTATAATTGTCCCCATTGTTTTTAATTTTCACATTATGGATAGAAAACTGGAGAATGAGCTTTTGTTTCTAAGGAATTCTCAAATTTCTACCAACCTATCGCTATTGAGGGGTAGCAAACATTTAAATATAAAAATTTCAGCCTTGTGTTTATAGCATCAAGAAAGTTTAGTAGATTTTTTAATTTTTTTTAATGTTATATATCCATTTTAAATAATGAAGAATTTGCTTCTAATGTACTATAGTGAACTTCAATGCGCTCTAACGTAATAGAGGTTAGTCTGTCTCAGAAACCTTCTTAGCACTAATTGTAGAAAATATAGTGTACTTTATTTATGTACAACAATTTTTTCCAAAAAAGTCTATATATTTTGAGTTATAGTCAATAAATTAAAAGAGAAAATATTTTTTAAAAAAGAGTGGAATTTATGCCCTTTTTTAGCGCATAGTAGCGCGTAAGCGGTTTATTTCAGAAAAATGAATATCATCGCTATTTGTAGGAAATTTACTCTAGTTTATTCTTGTCTCGAGATTCTTTTCTCTAAAATGTATACTTTTCGAGTTATGAGCGAAAGTCTCTAAAAAGAACGTTTTCTTCTGAGTTTTTCACGAATATCTCAGAACGCATCACATTTACGAGGTGGCAAAGTTGAAATTCGAATTCAGCGCCCCCAAATACGTAAAGAATGAAACGGAAGTAGACTACTGTACTTTTTTCTCCGCGAAAACACCATATGACTAGACTATCTCTGGAGTTAGTAATATTACTATTTGAATTTTCTGTGTGATGGCGAGGTTTATGAGATGGGAGATTTATGAACATTTTTGACCATGAATTTTGAGGTGCAACATTATTTGATGAGGATGAAGAAGACTGAGATGGAACACTATGAGATATTTTCTCGGCGTACGAGATATACGCGCGAGGATGTAATACACATGCTTCCTTAAAAGAAATGTTGTTTGTTGCCATTGATTTCTTGATGTTTTTTTGTCTTGATAACTCTGGACAATGAACACTTGAAGTTAAATGGTTTCCTCTACAGTTGACACATTTAACATACGGTGAAGAGCAAGAATCACTTGTATGAAGATCTCCACACTTCACACACCTCGATTGTGAACGGCAGACTGATTTGGAATGGCCAAAGCGTAAGCAATTTTGACACAAAATGGCAGGGGCAATGTATTGTTCAACTTTTAGTGAAACATGAAATAAGTAGACATTATCGGGAATTTTTTGTCCTTCGAAAGTTATTAATACAGTGTTGGATGGTTTCCACACAGGAGAACCATCAGACGATTTCTCTTTGAAATTAAGTCTTCTTGCGGTGATCACTTTAGTATAAATCGGACATTCGATTTTTTCAATAATCTCCTCCATATTAAAATCGGTGGATACACCTCTCACAATACCTTGTTTCATAATTTTGTATGAAGGAATGTATGCTTTTAAATTGTTTTTTGTAATAAAGTTAGAGTCAATAAATGCATTGGCAGCATTAGCATTTTTAAAGTTAACTGATAATTTTACTCTACTTTCACTTTTTACCCCACCTTGGGTAATAGAAGAAAAATTGTTCTTGTATAAAATGTTTCCAAACGACATTGGATGAATTGGTTTTCTGTCCACATTTTCTACACAAACTAGGAAAGGTCTCGTCTTATTAGATAAATTGGTACTTTGAATTTTATTCAGAAAAAAGGAGTAGGGGAGTTGAGCGATGAGGAACTGAAAGGCGGGGCAGTCGGTGTTCGTTCGGTTTTCTGATTAGTTGTGGATGGTTTCGAATTAATAAAAAAATTTTAGTGTGATGATTTCGAGTTTTAAAATTCATTATAAATTTGATATTGAGTGATCTTTGTTACTTTGTATACCTGGTGCTACGAAGTGATGAGAAAGAACCTCATAATAATAATACGATACTAGATAATACTAATTTTAAATAAAAACATTACTAATTTAAATAAATTCCGATTCGTTTAAAAATAATTCATCTTTGTGCATCAGTACCTTCGCCTGCTGTCTACTGCCTGTGAATTCAGGAATTTGATAAGTTTTCATTGTGTCTTATTCATACTAAATTCGCATGCAAACACTAATATTAGAATAAGGTGGAGTG
Organism: Ceraclea dissimilis; assembly: GCA_963576895.1. NCBI lineage: Eukaryota > Metazoa > Arthropoda > Insecta > Trichoptera > Leptoceridae > Ceraclea > Ceraclea dissimilis. Next base: position 8,924,560 of record OY756360.1, read on the forward strand.
AGAACTGTTTTATTTTAACTTACCTATTTTCATGTTGTTATAAAATCTTCATCTAATGTGGAGATTTTTACATTTAATTCACAAATGGGTTATGTCTATAACTAAAAACTATCAATTAATTCAATCAAAATTGCATCATAATTTATATACTAACATACCTGACTCTATCCTTGCCCTTATAAAGCATGCTTTTATTATTATTTCCCTCCCAATAGAGACGTATATACCCAAATCCAGTCCTGAATCCGAAGGCGTCTGTACTGGGCTTTTGGATGGAACTAACAAAATATATATTACTAATGATCTAGTCCTCTACCTATGACACCTGGAAAGGTGTACTTGCGCAAGCCGGCAAGTCCATTCCACGAAAAAACCTCAAATGTCTTGGGTTAAAAATCCTTGTGGTGAGAGTTCCTATAAGGCGAGGTCACCCCTATATTTTATTATACAGTAGTTGCTTGTCATTTTGGAATGTTATTTAATTTGCACCTTCGCGATAACCCAAAGACTTGGCATTCGTAATAGGTTGGCCGAGATTTCAAGGGCGTGATGGGGCTCTTGTCGCATGCCAAATATAATTTTGAACTAACTGCATGACAAACAATTTTGACAATGTCCATTTGTTTAAATTCTATTCTCGAATGTAATAAGTATCCAATTATTTACGATTATAAACTCAATCCACCTTAATTTTTGTCTTTCATTAACATTGTAATACAAAAGACAAATAACATTTTAATTAATCTTTTCCACAGCTTACTATTTCATTTCGTTCGTGATACATACTTGTTTATAATTGAAAGACTATTTTGTTTCCTATGTGTTTTCTTTGTGACATTTCAGAATGGAAAAGGTAAGTGAAATTTTATTATTACTAACAATCACGAACGAATACAAAACCATGTTGTTTTCAGGAGTGTCTTCATGAATTTTATTATGTAACTTTTATCTACTGAATACGCCCCTGGAATGTTATGTGTAGGGGATGCGTATAGCACGTACCCCGTATTGAGCTACAGGTACCTACTAGCTCAGTGACACGCTGGGTACTTATTGAGTCGATGTTTCGTATTATATAATAAGTAGATACACCAAATTGAGGTAGGACTTTTATTTCAGCGGAAACACACGACGTAAGGTCCAAATTAAAGAAAATCGAAACATTAGACAGATCACGTAAGGCCAAGAGACAACGAGGAAAATAGCGGGAAAATAGTTATTACGAATTATGAAAACAGGATAACGGCGGACAAGCGGCGATTCGTTTTACGCAAATTCAGTGTCTGAATGTAAGTTTGGGATGAAAGGTGAGATTAGAATGTGCGATAGAGTGAAAGTAGAAATGAACTTAGGGAAAGTAGCTTTTTTAGAACTAGGAAATAGGATTTAGATTTGAATTTAGGTAGAAGTTAGTTAGGAGGTAATGTTGAACACCAAAAGTTTAGTTTAGTATTCTTTTATTTTTAGCGTAGTAGGGTGTTCCCATCACACTAGGTAGGTACTATAGGAATGCTTACATATATTCACTTTGAATAAAGCGAACATGAAACTACATACATACGGTATCTTACGAAGATCTCATCAGTTCGTCACCCTGTGGGACAAGTCTTCCAGTTGCAGATCACACGAATACGAAACAGATGAAATAGATCGATTGTGTAGACGGTGGCTCCTCCATTTACATGTTCCATAATATAATATTACTTCCAGCGATTCCTTAGAAATAATCATCTGGTATTCGAAGTAAGTAGGTACACAAAAACTTTTTTTTCAGAATATATCGGCAAAAAAAATACTACACCTAGGGTGGCCAACCCGCGGCCCTCGGGCCGCATGCGGCCCGCCGAGGGTCTAAATGCGGCCCCCGAAGCCGTCTTACAATATAACCGTATGCATTGCCTGTTATTGAAAGACAATCAGATTCGTCACTTCACTCATTTTCCCTTGAAAATTTCATCTGCGGCGCTATTTTGGGTAATCTTTTTAATTAGAAAATGTTTTTCACACATTTTGTTGCGAGCCTCTTCCACTCAGTTTTGCAAGAAAAAAATCGCCTGCGGCGCTACTTCACTACTTTAGGTCATAACAATATTTTAATTTCTGTTGCCAACATCCCCCCCACCGAGACGAGCCTATGTCTTATTTTTTTTGTTTCAAAAAATTGGTTGTGCGGCCCGGTAAGCCATCTCATTTTTAGAATCTGGCCCTGCTGCTGAAAAAGGTTGACCACCCTTGTACTACACTATACCCTCACGCCACCTCCCTTGCGGGGTAGGCAGAGAGAACGGATCGCCAGACTTTCCTACCCTTACACACACTTCGGGCTTCCGTTACATTCATGCAATTCCTCATACACATTCTACGATTACTTTAACTCAAAACACGTCCGTCCTTGAGGATCTGGTCAACATGGTCCGGCCATGTGGTTCTTGGACGGCCGCGTTTCCTTACATTTCTTCTTTCACCAAAAAAATATTATAACTTATTTCGTTTTCTGGTCCCCACAGAATTATAGGTTTTCGATTTATGTAAATTGTAATAATACTGATATATATTCAGCGTACAACTTCAAAGGACAATAAATTACTGTTTTATGAATACTTAGCTACTCAATATCGATCGTGAGACAATATTTATAGAAATTGGAATTAGGTGCTCGTACATGTGTTATCTTCATTAAATATTTTAAACGTAATAATATATGGTTATTTTATTATTTTCTGATAACACTGTTTGGATAGCAACCTTGTCACATAATAAAGGAAACGTAAATTCTACGCTTTCTCTTGAAAAGCTTTACTTGATTTTCAAGCAATTTTTTTAGACCGATACATTTTTTAGGATATAGTAAAAGTACTTACGTTTATAAAAGAAAGGTATTTGAATTTGAAAGCGATCAAATATTTCGCGAGCACAATGTACCAGGTACATATTTACTTACTTACTAGATATGTATACATACATATAGTAATGTAGATTTTCGTAATGTAGTAGCGTAATGTAGATTGCAGTAATGTAGATCCAAGGGATCTATCTGGTGGGCACTAAGACAATTAGGTGTCCCAGAAACAAAACAACGAAGAGCAGTTGCTCCATACCATCGAGATGAGAATGCTGCGCTGGTCACTCGGGGTACTTAGATTAGATAAAATCCGTAACGAATATATTAGAGGAACTATGAAAGTTGCGCCGATAGACCCAAAAGCGCGAGAGGCCCGGCTCCGGTGGTATGGACACATTCAGAGAAAGGACGAGGATTCCCCTCTGAGGAGGGCAACGAACCGGTCAGTGGAAGGACTGAGAAAGAGAGGACGTCCAAAGAAGTCCCCTGTGGAGACCATCAGAGTGGACATGGAACACCTAGAGCTTATTCCAGAAGGCTGCCTCGATAGGGGGAAAATTGAGAGGGAGTATCCGATTAAATGGGATATGGTGCGGAGAAGAGAGAGTAATGTAGATTTTGAACATATGAAGACCGGGAACCAAATTCAGGTTTGTGTTTCTTAGACACTAAAGAACTACAAAAATCATGGTGCTAGCCCCCTTGTGGTATTACCCCTTAATCAACATCTGAAGTGGCTGTTTTATTTTGAAAATCACAATTTGTATTTTGTGAAAACATCGGATTTGCTACATGTCGTGGTTGAATTTAAAAAGAGTAGTCATCTCAACAGATATACAGCATCTGTTGATGTGTCAACTTTTGAACATGTCTAACTGAAAGAAATCACCATATTTTATTTCACAATATACGATACAATTATCCTGGAAACTTTCACACTGCGGTAATATTTGTCTTAAAGATAATACCAACTATGGAGCAACGATAACAGAATGTTTGATAATATAAAATAAAAGTAAATAGAAATAAATAATGATTAGAAATAATTCATTTTAAAATAAGTCGTTTCATTTCCTTATCGCCCTACTATGGGTGTCCACTGTCCAGTCTCAGTCCACATGGTTTATAAATAGATTTTCTATAATATTTAATAATAATAATAAGAAGTTTTATGAAAATATTGAAGGCAAAAATTGTTCCATAAATTCAGTTCCAAACCAAAATGAAATGACTGCATTTTGGTCAGATCTTTGGTCTACAGCTGTTGAACATAATGCAGAAGCTAATTGGATACAACAAATTGAAATAGAATCGTCTGAATTACCAGATATGACAGATTTAGATATAAATTCTGATGACATAACTATTGCAATTAAACATACACCAAATTGGAAATCTCCAGGCATAGATGGTATTCAAAATTTTTGATTAAAATATTTTACAAATTCTCATGGTACACTGGCTACACAATTTCAATTGGCAATAGAAAATTGTAATCTCCCAAATTTTTTTACAAAAGGTATAACTTATATGATTCCAAAAATTAATAATGCATCTCAACCCAACCAATTTAGGCCAATAACTTGTTTACCAACAATCTATAAATTACTTACTTCTGTTTTGGCAAATAAAATCAAAAATCATTCTGTGACCAACAACATTTTATCGGTCAGGCAAAATGGCTGTAGACAGGGATCTCGTGGAACCAAAGAATTGCTTCTGATTGATAGTGTTATTTGCGAGCAAGTGAAGCACAAAAAACGTAACCTTTCGATGGCGTGGATAGATTATAAAAAAGCGTTTGATTCGGTACCTCATTCTTGGTTAATAAAAATTTTGGAAATTTACAAAATTGATGTTAAAATTATTAATTTCTTTAAATATTGCATGTCTAATTGGAAAACAAAAATATCTATTTCAACGCCATCGGAAGGTTATGTTAGTGATTCGATTGACATAAATAGAGGAATATTCCAAGGTGATAGTCTAAGTGCGCTTTGGTTCTGTATTGCATTGAATCCCTTAAGTGCATTGATTGAAAATTCTCAATGTGGTTATCAGCTTAAAAGGGGTGGTTGTAAATTTTCTCATCTTTTTTATATGGACGATTTAAAATTATTTTCATCAAATTTAAATAATCTCAATAAATTAATTTCAGTAACAAAAGATTTTAGTGATACAATAAAAATGGAATTTGGTTTGGATAAATGTGCAATAGTTAATGTTAAAAAAGGGGTTATCGAACAAACAAATACAAATGAAGTGATTAATAACACAGTAAATTTACCAATCATTACAATTAATGAAACCTATAAATATTTGGGAATAAATGAATCACTGGGTTTTGATCATGTATTTTTAAAAAATAATGTAAAAGCGCGTTTCATCTCTAGATGCAAATTAATTTTTAAATCACTTCTTTCTGGACATAATAAAATTAGGGCAATTAATTCATGGGCAATTCCAGTAATTCTGTATTCATTTGGTATTTTAAAATGGAACCAAACGGAATTAGACACACTAGACAGAAAGGTGCGTACTACAATGACAAGATATCGAATTCATCACCCTAGATCCTCCATGATGAGACTTTACCTTCCTCGCAAAAATGGTGGCAGAGGATTACTTAATTTAAAGAATTTACATAATAATGAGGTAGAGTCTTTAAAGAGATTTTTTGTAACTCATAGGAGTAAAGTAGGCTATGAGGACTTGATAGATTGTGATTTGAGGTACACACCTTTATGTCTCTCGAATCCTGGTGCTTCACTACCGACAATGTCAGTTGAAAATCGAGTAGACGTATGGAAAAGTAAATCTCTTCATGGCCGTTTTCACCAAGTTCTGACATCTACAAATGTATGTTTTGAAGACTCAATCAATTGGTTAAGGTTTGGTGATCTATTTGGTGAAACCGAAGGTTTTGTTTGTGCAATACAGGATCAAGTCATTGTAACAAATAACTATGCAAAATTCATTATGAAACAACCAAATATAATTGATAAATGTAGGGCTTGTGGTCAGATGGGAGAGACATTACGACATATTATGTCGGGGTGTTCTCTTTTGTGTGGCACTGAATATTTGCAGAGACATGACCAGGTTGCCAAAATAGTTCACCAAAGATTGGCTTTGAAATACGGTTTACTCGATGAAGAAACTGAATATTACAAATATCAACCATTGTCGGTGCTTGAAAATAGCATTGTTAAGTTGTATTGGGATCGACCAATACAAACCGATCGTACAATTCCAGCTAATCGACCGGATATTGTATTGGTTGATCGTAGGGAAAAAAAGACGTATATTGTGGATATCACTATACCACATGATGAAAATCTCCATAAGGCTGAGCAGGACAAGATTACTAAATATCTTGATCTTGCTCATGAAATTATGGAGATGTGGAGAACACCTTCCACTGTCATCATTCCTATAGTGATGTCCACAAATGGTGTCATTCCTAAGAGTCGCAAAGTAAATCTTGAGAAGCTTGGATTGCATGGTGGGCTTCGATACGCCATGCAGAAGGCTGTCCTGCTATCATCTTGCAGGATTGTTAGAAGGTTTCTCTCTCTATAGCTCTTAAAAACTCTCTCATGATAAGTGCATTTTTGTGCACATCATGGGAGAGAGGGACACCCAATAGTATATAGGTAGTTTTTAGTTCTATGTAATATGTTTATGTATGTTTAAAATTTTATATTATTATTTTTATTTTATTTTAAAGCTAGTTAATTTTAATGTTTTTGTATTTTTTTTATATGAATGTATTATATAGAGCTGAGAATTTTTTGTATACTTTTGTGATAATAAAATTGATTTGAAATAATAATAATGTTCAATAGTGAGACAGTTCCTCCAAACTCCACAATATAGACCGGTGTTTTAACGTTAAAAAAGGGGGTATAGCGTAGATAATTGTCGGAAAGCTGGAAACTGTTTTAATCTCTTCATTAACAAGCAAAGAAGGTTTCCTGAAGTTTGCACCAATTTTACGCTTGTGCTAAGTACAGGGTGTCCCAAAAACAAAAAAAAAATTGAACTTTTTTCAGTTTTTCATTAATAACTCCTAAAGGAAGCATTCTAGACAAATTGTGTTCTCCTGTGAATTAAAGTAGATAAAATTCTTCGTCTACTGAGCATAAATACTACTCTCTACTTTGAAAAATAACTGAGAAATAGCGATTTAAAATTGTGATGTTTTTGTTAACAAATGACAAATCTCTTAATTTTCTTGAATCGTTGTTGAATATCTTTTAATCTATGCTACTTACAGCAAATTTTAGTACATATGATTCAATTTCCGGTTAATTTTCTATAAACTGGCATTAAAATTTTACCTCTATATTAAATGGTTTAGGATGTAGAGGTATTTAAAGACAGACGAGTGAAATGAAGAATTTTTTTAAACGATAGATTTCGGTATGTGAAAGGTAAGATAGACTTAATTTTGCGGCTCTTTCTTAATAACGTACAATTTTTTTAGTTAAAAACCGAAATTTCGCTATTGATACGCCACTGTGTAACAACTTATATCGAAAAGACTATTTTTTTTACCTTCATCAGTTTTACTAATATAACTCCTGAACGATTGATGTTAGGGAAAAAATATTTTACTGATAATTTATCTAAAACCAATTTGCTACTACTTGATTTCAAAATTGACTCTGTAACTTAAATAATAACTGAGTTACAGTGTTTGAAAAACAGCATTACTAAAAAAATTAAATTGCCTCGGCTATTTTTGTTGAATAACTCCTGAACCGTGATATAGAGAAAAAGTTCAAGAGATTTAAATATAAGGTAAATAAATTTTCTATAACACAAGCGTAATAAAATAACTTTAAATGTTATAGTAAGAAAGTTATGGATGATCAAAGTCAATATTTTGTGTAGCCATTCGACGTTTGCTTATGAATTCTATTTGCCTAGTAAGCACCTCCGAGCCGGTGCGGTGTAGTATGAAATATGTCTGCCTAATAAAGTACCTGCTTGCCATATAGTACGAAATATATCTAAACAAGCGTCGAATGGCTACACAAAATATTGACTTTGATCATCCATAACTTTCTTACTATAACTTTTAAAGTTATTTTATTACGCTTGTGCTATAGAAAATTTATTTATCTTATATTTAAATCTCTTGAACTTTTTCTCTATATCACGGTTCAGGAGTTATTCAACAAAAATAGCCGAGGCAATTTAATTTTTTTAGTAACGCTTTTTTTCAAACACTGTAACTCAGTTATTATTTAAGTTACAGAGTTAATTTTGAAATCCAGTTATAGTAAATTAATTTTAGTTATATTTTGAGTAAAATATCTTTTCCCTAACATCAATCGTTCAGGAGTTATATTAGTAAAACTGATGAAGGTAAAAAAAATAGTCTTTTCGATATAAGTTGTTACACAGTGGCGTATCAATAGCGAAATTTCGGTTTTTAACTAAAAAAATTGTACGTTATTAAGAAAGAGCCGCAAAATTAAGTCTATCTTACCTTTCACATACCGAAATCTATCGTTTAAAAAATTTCTCTATTTCACTCGTCTGTCTTTAAATACCTCTACATCCTAAACCATTTAATATAGAGGTAAAATTTTAATGCCAGTTTATAGAAAATTAACCGGAAATTGAATCATATGTACTAAAATTTGCTGTAAGTAGCATAGATTAAAAGATATTCAACAACGATTCAAGAAAATTAAGAGATTTGTCATTTGTTAACAAAAACATCACAATTTTAAATCGCTATTTCTCAGTTATTTTTCAAAGTAGAGAGTAGTATTTATGCTCAGTAGACGAAGAATTTTATCTACTTTAATTCACAGGAGAACACAATTTGTCTAGAATGCTTCCTTTTGGAGTTATTAATGAAAAACTGAAAAAAGTTCAATTTTTTTTTTGTTTTTGGGACACCCTGTACTTAACACAAGCGTAAAATTGGTGCAAACTTCAGGAAACCTTCTTTGCTTGTTAATGAAGAGATTAAAACAGTTTCCAGCTTTCCGACAATTATCTACGCTACAAAGCTAAATTTCCTGGGCTAAATAATAAAACACCACAAAAATAAAACACCACAACCATCATCACAATACTACAGGGTAACTTGAGTGCGCTCCGTTACCCTGTACCCGTAGTACCAGGTCCTACACCTGAGGGCAACAACCGAGATGGAAAATAATAATAATTTAAAATAGCATAGCAACGATATTTGTTGACACAAATTTATTGACTATTTTTGATAATTCTTATATATTTTGGTTTTGTAAAATGTTTAAAATATTGAAAAACGTTTTAAAAATAAAAAACAATGTTTATAAACAGTGAAAATTTGTTGAAATAGTGTTCGTGTTCGTTGACTGAGCTAAACTGTCAAATTGGAAAATTTTCATAGAATAAACTTGACTCAAAATTCATTTAAATATCAAATGATTTATATTTAACAACAAATGGAGAATGCAACAACAAGTGTTTTACAGGACATGTTGCCTGCAACCACTTTAGTTGGGAGACCGAGGCAACGTATGAGATGGACAGAAGAAATTAACAAAGAACTCTTACGTTGCTATTATTTGGCCACAAATTTTGAAACAAATTTAACAGGTTATCGTTTTATTTTACACCAAATTTTTACTGAAAAATTCCCGGAACTAAATTTTATATCAGAACAAAGACTATTGGACCAAATTCGTGTAATTCATAGAAACAATAGATTGACTCCATCACAGCGAGAAGATATAAAGCAACAATTATTGCAAAATCAAGGTTCCAATGTTCTGCCAGGCAGTCAGCATTAAGTTGTTCAGCCCACAGTTTCTGAAGACATAATTGAGGTTACAAGACTTGAGGTTGATACTCGTACAAGATTATCAAGTTTAACAACTACATTACCAAGAGATAACATTGTTGTTGGGGAGACCAGTGCTGAGGAGCGGCTTCCCGATTCAACTGATGAAGAAATAGATTATGATTTGTATAGAAATGTTGAAGTAGTATTTAATGAAATTGTAATTAGTTATAGAGACACAGATCCAACATCTAGACCTTATATACCTAAACTAAAAATAACACATAAGGTTATTGAAACAATAAGAAGGGTTAATCAAATTATACACACATATTTAGAAAACAATAATGTAAACACATTAGAAGAAATCCATTTAATCATATACAGTTCTGCCATTACTGTAACAAAATTACATAACAATGTATACAACCAACAAACACATAACAACAATAATAATAATACTGATAAACCACCATGGGAAAGACGACTTGAAAATAAAATAACAAAATTTAGAAAAGAAATTGGACAACTTACACAATACATTAATGGGAATTTATCTATTAGGAGACAAAGAAATATTAATCCAAATAATATTGATCGAAACGGTTTAATAGAAAAGTTAGATTTATTAAAACAAAAACTACAAGCAATATCTAAACGATTGAGGCGTTATAAAAAAAAAGTAACCAAAGAAAAAAAGAAAATAAAATGTTTAACATGAATGAAAAACAATTTTATCGAAATTTCAATAAAGACCAAATAATATCACAACCACCAAATATTACAGAAGTACAAAATTTTTGGGAAAACATATGGTCTTAACCAGTTTACCATAATCAAAATACATCTTGGTTAATAACAGAAGAAGAAAGAAATCAAAATTTAGACGCTATGCCGGAAATTGAAATAACTAAAGATGATGTAACTCTTGCAATAAAGAAAACACTAAATTGGAAAGCACCCGGGCCAGATAAAATACATAACTATTGGATAAAATATTATACTGCTACTCATGAACATATTGCACAAATTTTTAATACACTTATTAGGGAACCAGAAAATATTCCTACATTTTTTACACAAGGTATCACATATTTAAAACCAAAGGACTTGGATACATCTAACCCTGCAAAATATAGACCTATTACATGCTTACCTACAATATACAAATTACTGACATCTATTATCACACAAAAAATAAACAATCACATAACTCTTAATAATATAATAGTAGAAGAACAAAAAGGTTGTTGTAAAGGGTCTAGAGGTTGTAAAGAACAACTTATTATTGATGCTGAAATACACAATCAAATCAAAATTAAAAAAAGAAACCTTCAATATTCTTATATTGATTATCAAAAAGCATATGACAGTGTACCACATTCCACACGTCCAAAAAATATTTAAAATAAACAATGAAACAATAAATTTTCTTCAACATGCAATGTCTAAATGGACAACTAGTTTAAAAATAGTAACTGAAAATAATAATTTAACATCTGAATTAATCAGTATAAAACGTGGTATATTTCAGGGTGATTCACTTAGTCCATTATGGTTTTCTCTTGCTTTAAATCCATTATCCAGAATTTTAAATGATTCACAATATGGTTATCTAATTGACAGAGAAAAACAAATTAAAATAACACACTTATTATACATGGATGACATCAAATTATATGCCTCAAATAGACAACATATGGATCATTTATTAGAATTAACAGAAAAATTCAGCAATGACATAAAGATGACATTTGGCACTGACAAATGTAAAATAAATAGTATAATCAAAGGAAAACATCAAGAAACACACCCACATAATCTTATATATAGCGACAATAGTATTGATAATATGGAATATAGGGAAACATACAAATATTTAGGTTTCCACCAAAGTACAACACTAGATCACACTAATATTAAAAAAGAGCTTACTATTAAATACAAGCAGAGATTAAATCAAATCTTAAAAACACAATTATCTGGAAGAAATAAAATAAAAGCAATAAATACATACGCGATACCGGTTTTAACATACTCATTTGGTATAATTAAATGGACTGTTACAGATTTAGACGCATTAAATATAGCGACCAGATCTATAGCAAACAAACACAGAATTCATCACATACATTCGGCAGTTGAGAGATTCACATTGAAGCGAAATTTGGGGGGTCGGGGTGTTATTGATATTAAAAATTTACACTACTCACAAATAGAAAACCTCAGAAAATATTTCATACAGAAAGCAAACAACAGTAATATACATGACGCAATAGTTGGACTTTCAACATCAGGAACACCATTGCAATTTAATAACAGACAATTTAACCCCTCTGACAAAATTACTAAACAGGACGAAAAAATAGCTAGATGGAAAGAAAAATCACTTCATGGATAATTTCCATTCACCAGGAACATGTTGATCGGGAAGCATCCAATTCATGGCTCACTTATGGCAATATATTTTCGGAAACTGAGGGATTCATGATTGCAATTCAAGACCAAATAATCAAAACGCGAAATTATTCAAAATTTATTATTAAAGAAAATATTGACAATTACAAATGTAGACTATGTAACACGACAACTGAAACGATTGACCACATTACAGGAGGTTGTTCTGCTTTGGCTAGTAGAGAGTATACTCAACGACACGATAACGTAGCAAAACAAATTCATTCAAGACTTGCTTTTAAATATAAATTGACTGAACAAATTACCCCTTACTATAAATACCAACCAATAAACGTACTAGAAAATGACATGGCAAAATTATACTGGAATCGGGACATAATTACTGACAGAACTATACCAAATAATAGACCCGATTTGACTTTAACAATTAAATCGACAAAAACGAATTTTCTTATCGATGTTTCCGTACCAAATACACAAAATTTAAGACAAAAACACCAAGACAAAATTACTAAATACACAAATTTGGCTGAAGAAATACGGGATATGTGGCATCAAAATTCAGTAAGGGTGGTTCCGGTCATAATTTCATCTACGGGGGTCGTACCAAAAACATTACACAAAGCAATAAAAGATTTGGATTTGGGCAAAAATATATATAAAGAGTTTCAAAAATCGATAATAATTAACACGTGTTCAATAGTACGAAAATTTCTCAACAATCCTTAATAACCACAAATTTGATAGAAAGCAAGGACTTGGCTTTTGCCCGTCCTTGCTTTCTTATACTACCGGCTTTTTAAAAAGCTGAGATGGGTGGAGTATAATAATTTCTTTATTCGTCTCATCAATAAAGTACATATTATAACATAATTGAAAAAAAAAAAAGAAATATAATTAAAATCACCCCTCAAAATTGAGCAATGCTCGTGCTTTGAGGGAGAACACACACACACATGAAGCAATAAAAAATAATAAAGAAGATAGATATTAGTTAGTTAGTAAAGATAGTAAAGAAATACAAAGAGTAAAATATAATAATAATAGAATAAAAAAATAATAATAATAAATAAAATAAAGTGAGATTAAAACAGAATCAAAAGATAGACCAAAAATAATAAATTACAATATAAAATAAAAAAGCAAGAACAGTAGAAAAACAAAGAGTAAAAGTGTAACAACAAACACAAAAATAAAAATTGTAAAAAATAAAAAAATAAAGTAAATAAATAAAGTAAATAAAGTGAGACCGAATCAGAAACAACGATACAATTGAAACAACTATATACGAGTACATACATATACACATTCATACATGTTTACATAATATATGTACACACACACACACACACACACACACACACACACACACACACACACACACACACACACACACACACACACAACACACACACAAACACACACACGTACCTATACAATAAAGTATTCTTCTATAGTTTGTTCTTAGTTTTCAATTTGAATAAGCGTTCAGCGTTGGATCACATCTCAGTTTCCTATCTAATGAGTAAAATGAGTTGTACCACTTTACCCCCAAATACCCGTAATGATGTTGTCCATTTGTTGTTCGCCTCAGTGGGACTTTAATCAGCCCAATCCCGCGTAATCTAGTTACCATAGTTTCTCGAGGATGAATTTTGGTTACAAAATATTCTTTATAGATTTGGCATACCGCAACTTTCTTATATATTTTTTCGACTGAGAGAACCTGAAGTTCCCTAAAAAGGTCATTAGTAGGATAATCTAAGGGTTTCTTCAAGATGATTTTAATTATGCTACGTTGAATGACTTTAAGGGTTGACAGGGTGACCTCATAGGCACCACCCCAAGCAATTATTCCATACTGCAATACAGACTGCGCAAGCGCGTAATAAACCATTTTCATTGACTTTACATCCAGTATGTCCCTAAGTCTATAGAAGATGTAGTAAATCTTTCTAAGCCTATCCGATGTAATTTCAATATGTTTTTTCCACTTGACGTTTTCATCGATAGTGACTCCCAGATACTTGACACAGTCACTGCGCGATAACTTTGAACAACCCGTTCCCACACAATCCGGATGCGCCCCGCAAGAATGGCCATGGATTTTTATAACCTCATCCACCGGAGCACCCCGTCTGTACAGTGTGAATGGTACGTAATTAGTTTTTTCAGCATTCAAAGATAGCAGATTATCATCCATCCATTTCTTAAGTATAGTAACCTCACCATTAGCCCTGTTTGCAACCTCCCTCCATGAGTCTCCACTCACCAGCATCACAGTGTCATCAGCAAAGGACAAAATTGTTGACTCCAGGGGCAGGGAAAAAATCTCATTGACATATATTATGAATAACACCGGACCCAGGACAGTACCCTGAGGGATGCCAAATGATGCAATTTTAGGATCGCTCCTATGTCTACCAATCCTAACCCGCTGTGAGCGCCCCTGCAAGTAGCTCCCGAACCATCTTCGCACATTTCCACAAATTCCTATTTTATTTAATTTGTTTACCAGCTTCGAGTGACTCACGCTGTCAAATGCCTTTCTCAGATCTACAAATATACCCATACATTTTTTGCCCTCGTCTAAGAACTGGAAAACAACAGATGTCAATCTGGCGATTGCATCATCCGTTCCTATTCCCTCTCTAAAGCCATACTGATTATTGTGTATAATTTTCTCTGTTGACAAGTAGTTGGTCAACTGTTCCTTTACTACCTTTTCAAATATTTTGGCAACATTAGACACGAGTGAGATGGGTCTGTAATTACTTACCTCCTTCTTATCACCAGTTTTATACACAGGAGTAACGATGCTTGCTTTATAGGTTTCCGGAAACGTACCATTGTTCAGGCTGACGTTGACAATATGTGCAATAGGATGGGACAGAGCTAAACAGTTCTGTTTCAATATCTCCACTGAAACACCGTCAAAACCTGGCGCCGCTCCCCCTTTAAGCCCATTGATTATCTTTGCAATTGCTTCGTGGTTAGTCGGCTTGAACATAGTAAAGCTCTTATCCGTCAGTTCATCCCGTTTAATTTCCTCTTCCTCATACGATTTGCTAATCTCTTCGGCTAGGCTGCTACCCACACTCGCAAAATAGTTGTTGAAGTGATTTGCCACGTCAGCGGACTCCTTTTTAACATTAACTATCCTATCACCGATACTTATCTCTTTTATGTTGGAGGTCTTCTTTCTCTTACTTATGATCTCATTGATTGCATTCCAGACTTTTCTGTTCTCAGATCCTGCTCGTAGAACTCTGTCAGAATAAAACTCTACCTTGGACCTCCTTATAAGTAAAGTGAGCATATTTCTATACTGTTTGTATTTTATTTTCAGTCGTGAGTCATCAGGAAACTTTTTGGTCCTTATGTATAGCCTTTCCTTTTCGCGAATCGATTTAACCAAACCAACAGTAATCCACGGTTTGATTGCCCTAAACCTAGAATTTGTACCAGCAATACGCCTGCTTCTGGGCCTCTGTGTGGCTTCTTGAATATGGTAATTCAATGTCTTATGGAAATTCAATGCACACACGTTTGCATCATACGATTCATAAGTAGTTAACCATTTTTCATTCTTAAGAAGTTCATTCAGTCTTTCATAGTCAACCATAGTCACCATTCCTACGTCCGTCTCGTTAGAGACCGGCGGAGACCCAATCAGACATTGAACATATATGCAGGTATGGTGATCAGTTATAGAAGTTTTCCATACAAGTGTTTTGACATTTTCCATGTCCTCCACGGCTACATCACTCCAGAAGTGGTCGAGACAAGAAGGTTTCTGTCCTTCCACCTCCCTGGTGTATAGAGTAGAACACAGCTTAAGATTTAACTCAGACAGAGAATTGACATATTCCGTCTTTTGTTTGCTACTACAATCCTTTGCTACATTAATATTTATGTCTCCAGCCAGAATAATGTTCTTACCTTTAAAACCAACCAGTATACTCCTCAGCTCGCCTATAAAATGTATTGCATCAGATTCATGCGTTCTATATAAAGCAAATATATGGAACAAAGTTTTGTTTTTTATGTAGTCTATTTGCAAACAGTTCACCTTCGTCATGTGTACCTCTCTAACTACTGGATCCTCCCTATTTAAGCTATCATTCAAGAGAAAAACAGATATACCACTAAACTTGTTTACAACATATGTAGTTGTATGATAAGTATTACTGGGAATGTCAAACGGGGGACTATGTTCATTTATATGAGCCTCCGTTAATGCCTCCATAAATTTGATGACAAGAATGATTTATTTGAATTGGTAACAATAATAATTATTGATTAAGTTTATTGATGACATTCTGAAGTTTAATCGTTATATTGTTAAATTATTCTAACATTGGTATTTTAAATAAACAAATGTTTACATTACAAACGTACATGGGCGTCGCCAGCCTCGGAGATAAGGGGGGCAACAAAATTAAAAATATATGTATACTCGTAAAGCACAAAAAACGCGTAAATAACATGATTTTTTTGTGAGACATATTGAAGAAGTTGAAAGAAACTGGGGTTAACTGGAAGAAATCGCAGTTCTGCGATAAGTTCGCCCTAGTGAACAACGTTTTATAATCTGTACTATGTCTATTTTGTATATTTATATGTGTTTGTTGTTTATTTTAAGTTTAAATAAATAAATAAGATTTTAATGTGTTTTGTTTATTTGAAAATGTATAAACCCTTCATACTTTAAAAATATGTATAAAAGAAGCTTTTTTTTTGTAAAAAAGTAGGTAGGTAGTATAAAATAGCGCCGAAGGCATTTTTTTATGAAACTGATGGATTTTCGTACTAATTTCAGAAAATTTATGATATGATGAGAAAATGTGTGGTAGTAATGTGATTTTTTGTGAGGTTTTGTCATTTAGTATAAAAAATATATGCCTATTCCAATCTCTAGGGGAGAGAGGGGGGGGGGGCAGCTGACGACGCCTATGCAAACATATACTATAGGCGTTTCATATATCTCAATTCATATGCTCATTCATCAACGCAGAGTACAAACGGCTTATCCTAGAGAATGAAATTTTGAAGATAGATAGGGTTTAATTCAAAACCTTCCATAAGGAGGGATTTTTGAAAATTCGCTACCATTAAGGGGGTGAAAAACAGGATTGAAATTTCTTTAGAGTATACGAAAATCATGGAAACCAGACCTGGTTGGGAACTTGGTTGGGGTCTTGGAAACATGAGATTTGGCGCATCGATTCTTATATGGAAATTAGTAAAGGGTGTTAAGGCGTTTTTCCAAATTTTCTTCCAAATTCTCAAAGATGGACGCATTTTGAGCAAGAGAATCGGAGAACGTGCGTGTGACAAACTGCATGAATGTGAGGAAAGCAAGAAGTAAGGAGAAGTGTGTGTAAGGAATAAGGTTAGAGGTTTCTAACGTTCTGTCCTCTCTGCCTACGCCGCAATGGAGGCAGAGTGAGGGAATAGGTATATATAGGTAATCAATATGTTGAACCACCTAAGACGATAAGTGCACCTACCTACATACATATTGGTCCATACATATGAAATTGGCGTTTTGCCGTACTGGCCACTTTGATCTCAAATATCTCCTCTATGGTTAGGAATTCCAAATTCAAATTTTTACAGCTATTTACTCATGTATTTGTGTTTCGAAAATTATAATTCATTTGTTTCTTCCTCAATTGTTTTTTTTCTTTGCGTCACTCAGTTTACAAAATGGAAAACTTGAAATATCGCGTTATTTACGAGTTCGAGTTCCACCGTGGCACCAGTGCTGCAGACACTACTCGAAGGATTAATTATGTGTATGGCGACGGTGCCGCAAAAGAAAACACAGTGCGTTTTTGGTTCCAACGTTTTCGTTCTGGAAATTTCGACCTGCAGAACAAGACCCGTGAACAGCCGGAGACCAAAGTTGATAATGAAGTATTGAAGGCTATTGTGGAAGCGGATTCATCGCAAACAACGTCCGAGTTAGCTGCAGGCAGCGGTGTTAGTTATAAAACTGTTTTAATCCACTTGAAGTAAATTGGGAAGGTGAAAAGGCTTGAAAGGTGGGTACCCCACGAATTGAGTGAAGCAAATCAACAAACGCGCGTTGACTGCTGCGTTGCATTACTCAACCGGCACAATAATGAAGGGATTTTAAATCGAATCATTACCTGTGATGAAAAGTGGATCCTGTACGATAATCGGAAGCGCTCATCGCAATGGCTGAACCGACCGAACCAGCCAAACCATGCCCCAAGCGAAAATTGACTCCAAAAAAGTTACTTGTGGGCGTTTGGTGGACTAGTGCTGGTGTCGTTCACTACAGCTTTCTTAAATCTGGCCAGACGATTACGGCTGATGTCTATTGTCAGCAACTGCAAACCATAATGGAAAAGCTAGCTGCTAAACAACCGAGGCTGGTCAATCGCTCTAGGCCACTGCTGCTTCATGATAACGCTAGACCACACACTGCACAAAAGACGGCTACCAAATTAGAGGAGCTTCAATTGGAATGTCTTAGACATCCACCGTACTCTCCGGACCTTGCTCCAACAGATTACCATTTTTTTCGAAATTTGGACAACTTCTTGAAAGGAAAAAAATTCAACTCCGATGGGGCAGTCCAAACCGCCTTCAAAGATTTTATTGATTCCCATCCGAATGGTTTTTTTAGTAAAGGGATCGATGAACTACCTACGAGATGGCAAAAGTGACTAGATAGCAACGGTATATACTTTGATTAAATAAATATATTATATTAAAAAAAAAACGACTTTATGTTCCTCCCATACAAAACGCCAATTTCATATGTAAGGACCTAACTTGTAGGTACCTCCCAATTGTGCTACAAAGTTTATTAAATTACCGTTAAGTCCATTTTTATTATTTATATAAATAAATCAATATTTTATAGGGGGCATGAGGATATTGATATATAAATAGTATCAAGTTTTATTTTTATATTTCAATTATAATAATTTATGACTATTGTAGGTATTATAATTATGGTAATTAGGTATAGGTATTCTTATAACATAATGTTGTTTACATTTTATTAATTATTTATAATAAAGGCGCATCAACATTTTATCTCATTGGCCTAATAAGCTTATTCAGCATTGCTATTTATATTAGCCCAAGTTCCGGCTGCTAAAAATATGACGCATCTGTTATTTGATCGAAATGTGGTTTAAATGATATAGCTTATCAGTAGGGTAATTCATCGCACTAGGGTTGACTATCAAAATCTTACCACTCCCCCCCCCCTCGAAAAGGTTCCCCTTCACGGTTTTTCGCATTTTTTAGGAATATATGTAGTAAGATATAGGAGAAGTGAGAAGAAAAGTCAAAAGAGTGGTCATTGACGAAAATTCTCTTTAGGTACTTACTACTAATTATTTACACAAAATGTACAATTCTTTTCGTAGGACTAGCAGTTTACCCGCAATGGGAGGTCCAAATACCAAAATTCATTTGGAATACTAAAAAAATGTATCTAAACTAAATCGGTTGAAAATTGATAAGAGCTACGGGAAAATAGTCAAAGAACGAATTAATTACTATAGTCTTAGCTATAGAACAAGCTATAACTTTACAATTTCGGAGTTATTGCAAGAAAATTCAATGACGGAAGTTCTTAAAATATTTTTTTAATGAAACAACCAGCGGTATCTAGCGATGTAGCGCCGTAGGCCATTTTTTTTCCACAAAATGTTAGTGATGATGGGTGAAAAATGTTAAAGAAAAATAATAAGAAAAGCCTAGCTAGGAGGAGGCCCTCTAGTCCCAGAAGTCTGTATCTGGTGCCTACTGCCTACATAAAGTTCTCATCCCCGTGTACTCTAGGTCTACAGTCTAGAGCAGGGGTTCCCAACCCCGTGCCCGCCGGCGCCATGGTGGAACGTTTCGTATGTGCCCGTCACTATTTGACAGAATTTTTTCATAAACATTTTAATGAAAAATGTGAATTATTTTTATTTATTTGTTAGAGTTTTAATTTAACCCACCCTGGAGTGGGCTAACCTCGTTACCTGCTCCGGGCTCCCAGGTCATTCAATCCTAGCATAGCTCTGATGTGCACAGTTTCTGGTTGGTCATTGCAGGCCTGCCCATACGTCTGTTGCCTTCAAGGCGATATTGGAGACAGCTGTTGTTAATGTTGCCATTGGTTACCCTTGACCTACGTAGAACAAACCCGAGCCAATTTATGGCCTGGGAGTCTGTTTTGTTTGGGTGATAGGTATGTGGCTGCTGTTCGACTCCTGATTTCCTCGTTTATGTGACATATTCAAATCATCTGATTCTCAGTATTCGCCGCAAGTACGAGCAACTACAGACTTATCTGTTCTCAGCTGATGTAGTATATAATTATATAGAATGTATATTTTTAGATTCACATATATGTAGTATCTACCTAGTACCTACCTATGACTTCACAAAGTATTGTCCTTAAGAAGCATTATAACCAGAAATTCCATTTAACGGAAAGATGAAGATAACTCTAAACTCAACATTCTAATAGAAGTAGTAAAAATAACTGCCTATATTTATAATGGCGTAGGTAAGATTCTGAGAATTTTTTATTATGTACCTATAATATAAATCCACATTCCCATTTCACATGTCAGAAGAAGTTACAACCGCTGTCATTTTGTATGTCTAATTAATCCTAAACGTAGATCATGCGTGGACTTAGGTTTAGGGAAGGGACCATCTTACATACCTACTGTGTGTAAAAAAAATTCGGAGATTAGATCGTATTTTACTAGAGCATGATCCAATGAACAAAGATGTTGCCCATTAATATATTGCTGCCAATTTCCAAAAAAAAAAAAATCAAGTTTTCGATTATTTTTCAGCGCGGTTCGTTTTAGCGAAAAATGTTCTTAGCAAATATTGTAGAATATTAAATTTGCATCAAAAAATGAAACCTCACTTTTTTACCTTGGATTAATAATAAAGGAGATATGCTCTCCTGAAAATTTATTTAGGCTCAATATTCAATTTTCTATTTAACATATCCAAAAATCAGAACTACTATACAAAATGTAAGCTAAGGTACTTACCATTTTTTGTCTTCGTTTCCCGGAGTAGTAGATAAAATATCTCATAATAAACTACATATAGGTACCTGTTTTGTCATCGAATCGCAAATCGCAGGATGTGGCAAGAATCCGCAAGAAACACCGAATGATAGTAGCTTGGAGTGAGAGGAATAGGTATTGGGAAATACTTATAACCCATTTGCTGACCAGTACATAGCATTCCTTGTAATGATGAGATCAACAAATAAGGAGATTAACTCCCTAGTAATGTATTTCATTATTATACAGCGTGTCCCACAAAGCGTACAGTCAAGAGGAAGTCCAGAGACAGGGCACCTGTGAATGCACCTTAATACCCCAATTTAGTAGATATATAGCGAGATTTTTTGTAGTTTTCGATATTTACAATTTTTATCGTATAATTCTTTTCCAAATTGACTAACAAGACGTTTTTGGTTTTTGAAGCACAAATTATTAAGATACATGTTTGATTTTTGTTCAAAATAGGTGTTAAGGTACTTTTGCTTGTTGTGCAGCTGTTTGTGGCCGTTTATACTTACAGCAAAGTAATATGATTTTGGAAAACTGGAAGGTGCGGGCGATGGACCGAATGGAATGGCGAAGAATTCTGGAGAAGGCCAAGGCTCACAGTGGGCTGTAGCGCCAGTGATGATGATGATGAATATGATTTTTTCATCAAATCACTAATGCAATATAGTCCAGTCTGGTAACATTTCTCGATGGAAAGTTGTGGGGTAGTCTGGATTTCTTTCATTCTAAACGTTTTTTGGGGTGCTGAATCCAAATCCGAGGTTTCGTGTAGAACGTTTCGTTTCGTAACAAAATTTCGTGACGGAATATGGCGAAAAATTTGAAAAATGGCGATATTTTACAGTTCCTGGCGATTTTTTTACTAGAACTTGAAAGCTGGTTACTTCAGTCAGTTCTCTTTCTACGCAAAATGGAAGTAATTACATAAACTTTTCTACAAATTTGGTGTGGAACCGTTTGAGAGAATACTCCTATTGCACAATTTTATGATAATTTATAGGTAATGGGCCCGGCAAAATGGATTCTCTCGGGGCTCCGCCCAACTTAATATGGCCAGTGGCCACCTCTTAAACGATCCCAGAGTGTGACGGGAAAAATAGTCTTTAAATAAGTTTTAATTAATATAGATAGTGAAGTTATCGAGTACCTAACTTGTTAATGATCACATAATATCAAAACTAAATAAATTCTCAAGTTGACAGCTTTCATCAATAAGGGAACTTTGATTTGTTTACAAAATAATTACTACGTTGTATAGGTACCTACTTTGTGAATAATAATATTGTTTAGTAATATCCTATTTTGATTGTCAAAGTTTATAAAGGTCACCCGATTACCTAATAATTATCGATGAGTTGTTTACATGTATTTTTTATGATTTATCGATCTAATAAAAATGGTAATGTTATTTTAATACATGTGTACTTAACCTACGTACCTATTATAAATAAGTACTTTAGATTAATACGAATAATTTCCGGCGTCACCGTATAGACATTCAAATAATGGCGTAAGTAAATAACCTCTGCCTCATTTGTTGCCTTAGTTGCCGAACAATAACCATGTGCAAAACTGATGCTGGTTTTCACCAACTTCTTAGGTGAGGAATAGCGGAACTAGCATAACATTACTATTCACATGTAGGTATTTAGCATTTCAGATAGGTACTTGGTACATGCTACAAAGAGATTTATCTCTGTAGGTATAATACAGAAGTTTACACATATGGCCGTAGGCACATACGAAGGCAACGAAATCAACAAAACAAAGTAGGTATACATACTTATTCATTATGAATTCGTATTTATGTAGATTGTAGAGAGATGTGATCTTAATTTGAGAAAAACAAACTGGAAGGCCGATATACAAGGGTCGGTCTACAAAAAAAGAGTACTGTTGTCCTCTCGGGATGTGAGGATCTTTTCGTCACGTTTGGCAATAATGTGTAGTAGTTGGCAGTGGCGGATCTAGGATTTAATTATGGGGGGGGGGGGGGGGGGGGGGCTGAAGGTCGTCACATGCAAATATGACCTTGTGGTACTCGTATTAAACATGTAAATAGCGCCGTAGGTAGGCGACTTTTTGATACCAATACCTATCGTTTGAATTATTTTCATTAAATAAATCAAAATATCAAAAAGTAGCGCTGCAGGCTGCTGCGAGCGTTTCTGTGAGACGTGTTTATGAAAAAACCCGCCAGGTACCTAGTGCGCCCTGACATCGGTTCCTTCTCGCGGATGGGAAAACTTACTTACTTACTTACTTATCCAGCCATCTCCGTCCACTGCTGAACATAGGCCTCCCCCGTACTCCTCCATATATCTCTATCCTGCGCCTTCTGCATCCAATCACAAGCAACTCGTTTTGGATGGGAAAACACCGACTGATTTTTTTCACGGATCAAAACTGTTTATGTCGAAAGTGTTACGAATCAAACGAACGTGCTGAAGTGGTTTCGTGAGTCGAAGGTAGCCAAAACAGAACAAATGTTTATCGAGCCTCTAAAATCAATTTTATCCAAGAAATCATGGCATCTACGTTTTGGGACCGAAAATTGATAATCTTCATGGAATTTCTGCTACAGGAGAGGGGGATAAATGCAGCAGGATTCTGTGAGACCCTACAAAAGCTCAAATGAGCAATTAAAAACAAACGTCAGGAAAATATCGACGAAAAAAGGGTGAATGTGGTGCGACAATGACCGCCCGCACACGGTATTCACCACCGACGCGCTTTTGAAATCATTAGGTTGAGACTTTGAGCGTTCATACCTCCATCTGTTTACTTTTCTGAAGATGGGTAAAAAATGTTTTCAGCCAACGAGGAGGTGGACAGGAGGCCCTGAACTGGTGGCAGGATTTTTTTTTATGAGAGCTTCAAAAAGTTCTGCTACACCTCACAATATATGGGGATATAGTGACCGCACGTCGAAAAAAAAACGAAATCCTATTATTTCCCCGAGACCATTTTTAAAAAAAGAATTATAAAACCAGTACTCATGCTTTCTGAATAACCCTCGTACTTAATTTATGTCCTAATTAAAGTCATATACTTAATTACTTTTTAATACTCGGTTGAATTTGTATTTTATGGCTTCGTCACTTTACTTACTGTAATATACATTGATACGGGGGGGTAAATAGAGGGGGGGGGGCAGGTCAGGTTCTTCCTTCCATTGAAAAAACTGCAAGAGAGGGACCAAAATTCCTCCTCTCATACAAGTCCAATTAAAGCCCATTATACTCCATTAGGATTCCACTTCACTTTTCCTGGGATTCTTATTGGCATATTATCTGAAATTATGGGAGGAAACTGACAAGTAATAACTCCGATAACCAATTTAAAATTTATTTATTGAACACACACACAAATAAAAATAAAATGATAGAGAAAAAAAAAATAGCTACGCGTAACTAGGTATTAACTAACTACTTAAAATTACCCCAACATAGTTAAAACAACCCCGTCTCTATTTTCACTTTATAATTTTCCCCATGGTTTCTTTCCCCACACACACGAATAAAAAAAAAATCCTCAACGTCGAACACGACTCACGAAAATTCTTTCCCTCCTTGGCGTCTCCAGTCTGCCAGAGGAGCGGAGGTACACTCGACACCACTCAGGACTTCGTTCCATCCTGGGTCGCCTCTGTCGTCGATAGTCCTCCGATCTTCTGAACTCAGATCGGCGCAATCGTTCCTTCCCACGCTGAGGACCCTCTGCTGGTCAAGGAGGCGGAGGTATTCTCCCTCTCAAAGCCTCCGCGATAATCTTCCGGCGTCATAAGGACGCTTTCGCGCCAAAGACGCTCCCCACGCTTTGAGAGGTCTAATCACCACGGCGTTTCTTATGCAACAGTCCCTGATTCTTTGTCTCAACGCGTGTCAACATGTGTCGTTGGAAGTAGTGGGTATATAATACCTAGTCTCTATTGGTCGATTCAAACATCCCTTATACATACTACATACATACTTATTATACAATATACTATCCTTACTCATATTGTACATCTATATCCCCAGATACACACTAAAAATACATAAGTACCTATAGATGGCAGCAGTACATCCATTCAACCATATACTTAGTATGTACCTATGAATAGATTCATAATACAGTGTGCAGAACACAACAAAAAAATCCCTATACGTAGGTCCACATGTGTGAAGCATTTCAACTTCCTTCAACCAAATACGAAACTGATCAAAAAAAAATTAATTCTAAGTATTTGAACTTGTGGACCCAAGAGCCACATGTTACTACCTAAATCAGGCAGAAATCACGACCCTTGCATCTGAATGTTTTCAAACCAAAATTTTGAACAATATTATTTTATACCTACCTATAATAAATGATCCATACATAATATTATGTACTTATACAGATACATCGCACAATAATGTAGATATCACTGAAAAGGTTCGCTATAGAATATTATGATTTTATTTTTCGTCAACAAAACACTCCATAACAATTTAATTAATTATATAACTTAGCAACAAATTATGAATTACTTAGGCTCCTAACTCTATGTAATTATTATATTATATATCTGGGCCTTAGATTATATATGGTCTAGATACCTAGTCAGCGCGCAGATAGAACAACAGCGCGATCTACTCTGTATCGCGTAGTTTCTCTCGCACGGGCGTCAGTGCAGTTTGACTTTCATTAGGGGTAACATCTCCGGGGTGCGTGAAATAAAACTGCTAAAAATGACGGTTTGTGCGGTTTTGTGTTGAAAGCATGATACTAGCAAGAATGTAAAAAGCACGGGGATCACATTTTATTTCTAACTACTATCTTTTAAAGGCTGTTTGTTTGTTAAATTGGTAATTATAAGTTATCCGAATAATTTCCAACGAAATGGTCACTACAGGGTGAGAATGTTGTCACGTACAAAATATTTTTCGCCATTTCGCCAGTTTTTTTTTGCCAGATTTCCTGCCGATTCTATACTCTATAGTTTGAAGCCGATGGAATGAGATTGTAAGAATAAGAAGCCGAGGTGAAGTAACATGGAAACCGAGTAATAAAAAAAATATTGTTGCTTCACGTACCTATTATATTACATTTTGAAACATCTTTGTACTCAATAAATATTTTTTAAACAGCAATAAATATTTTAGTTTTATTTTTTTATGAATACCTACTCTTTATCCACCATATCAGAACAACAGAAGTAATTTGACTTTGACAAATTTATTTTCTTAGATTTTTTTTTTCTTCTTAACTTTCTTTTCTTTTCTTCATTTTTTAATCTTATAATATTTATTATTCCCATTAAATTATAAAAATTAATAATAAAAACAATGTTCACAAATTTAATAACGATACCCACCTAATAATTGTTATTGTTCTATCAACCCGTAATCATTTTCAAAATTCGTTCGAAGTTCAAATTTGTTTAAGAATTTCTGGCGAAAAATTTATTTTCTTGCAACATTATTTTTAAATCCCACACAACTGAAGGTAGTATACGTACGCAACCCGCCCGTTGGCTCACACACACATGTAAACAGAAGTGGTCGCATGTTTGTTGACGAATATTGTACGACACACGGCTTCTGGACCATTATAATTCTATGATCTGGGCATATAGCTATCTATCGTAGGAGTGCCTATTTGTCCATTTCACTGTATATTCTGGAAGTTCGAGTACTCCTGGGTATTTATTTATTTATTTAATAAAGTATAAAAGACCTGGACCAGCTTAACAGCGACTATTAATTGTTGCCTTAGCGCCAGTCCAGGTACAGGTTATGTTTACAAAGTGGTACTTACATGCCAATACACGATGTGATAACTGATAACAGTGATAACAGACGAAAGGTATGTATATGTAGGTACAGGTACTGGCACTTTAGTTTTAATATTGTGTTGGGCATCCACTGGAATGCGAGAAAAACGAGAAAAATACCATAATCAGAGAAATATGATTGGAAGTATACTGAGACACGATATAGCTTAAAGGTCCATTGCTCAGAAAGCTGAATTGTTTTCAGAGTCAAATAAATGGTAGGCAAAAGAAAGAATATCTTATTAATTATACTTTACACAAATATTTCGTTCATATAAATAAAGTTATCCTTTTTACTCGACTGACAATATTGGTTTCGAACAATTAAAGCATTAATTGTTAAGTACTTTACTTTTACTGATTACAAATGGCTATCGCCATGTCTGTCTGGAATAGGGTTGGCATAAATATTATAAGGAAATGATGAGATGTTCCATTTATCACTCGCGATCGGGTATCTTGCCGAAAGAGAGAGGAAACCTTATTTTTGCAGAGTGCACATCCTGTCCACCTACCTGTCGAATCAATCATTCAAAATGCTAATACCTATTATAATATGGGGAGCGATCATTATTTTCCTGCTGCTGTGATCACTATGCGTTTCATTAGTAAAACATGTATAAAGTGAAGCGAAGGGTAGAATATTTTCATAAATTATTGTTGAGACCTCCAGAGTGGTAATAAAAAAATCGCTGCTCCGTAGCGAAATCTGACATTATTAAAATTTTCCATTTAACGCGCTCCAGTGAACTGCACCACCATGTGCTAATGTTGGCAGGTAATTGATGGCACGAACATAATATCCTTTTCATACTGAAAGTAAAATCTCAATGGATGTTAAAATGACGGGATGGTAATACAATGTATGAATCTTATAATATAGTAATTTTAATTTAGTTCATCCCTTGTTTCTACAACTTCATGAAAATTATTAAAAACAATTCAGTAATTTAAACTGTATACTAATAACTGTTTCTGTCTGTTGTCTTCTTTCAACGAACGCGATACGTCCGGTACAAACAATCAACTTTGTGACTCTGAATAAACGATAGTCATACGATACATAACTGATAAACTCAGAAATTTGATTGAAAGGTGCACTCAGTGATGATCCATACATTTATCACGTGCATTTATAAGTGGTTCTGTTAAAATTCGAGACAAACTCAGGTCGTAGGCTACCGCGATAACTCGCATGCTAGTGGTCGCCAGTGGTCGCAGACACTGAGCTGCGGAAAAAACAATTAAATTTGTTCGCAACATATTTTTTATAATAGTGAAAGTGCAACAGTTGTTATTTTTATTTTTGTTACTTTTTAATCGTTTCATTAATTTAATTATTTCTTAACAATTTATTGTTTATTATTAAAACTAGTCATTGGAGATAAGAACTATGGAATTGATAAGACTTATGTCGAACATGGAAATATAATTTAACTAAGCAAGGTAATACAAACAATCATTATAAATTATATCATTAATATAATATATATGAGTTCCTACCTACTTATATTTATAATTTGAATATTCATAACTACATTCCAAACAGAATTTCTATTTATGAAGGTCTCTTGAACTTACGTATTTGAAAATTGTACCTACCATAAAAGCGCTCCGCGAGGGTCACTTTTTATGAAATACAACAATTGTCTATACGAAAAAAGTAAAAAAATCCTATAAAGATCAAAATCTTACTTGAAAATTCGCTGTTGACACTGCACGCTTCCCGCTTCCGATCTGTTTAAAGATTCTGAAATTTCAGGTATTACATAATTCCTTTTTTTTATTTTTTATTTATTTATTGCTGTTTAATATAACAAAGTATAATTGATTGATGTATGGCGCCTAATCCAAGTGGATTTTTGGCTATATACTTATTCTAACTTAAAACTAACTTAAAACTAAATATTCTACTTATTCCTGTTGCAGGCATATTAGATAGTACATAAAAATATCAGTTTTCAAAACCCTCGCGTTTATTAAGAAAAATGCATAGTATGGGTCATTAAAATCATCCTAGGTCTATTAAACTGTTACTTTGTAATGAATCGAAGTAATTTCCTAAATTCTGTTATTATTTATAGTTGCATATATTCTCTCTCGAGATCACTCACGGTGTCACCAGATTCAATAGTTAGATTCAGATCCAACGATTATTCTCTGTTATCTCTGTCATGGCACAAATATGCGCATGCAAACGGATGTCATAAATGAAAGTATGGCATACCTAACTATTAGACCAACACTAAGAGTAGTGAGTACACAATACTGTTTAACTATATTTAGAATTGTCTGCCACAAATTAACTACCTAATTAATAAACTAGCATGTTAATAATTTATTAAGTAGATACATGCCCAATCCTACCAACTTACACCTAGGCAAGGGACCCCTAAATAATTTCCATACAAAAACAGAGATAATATTATGAATGTAATAATGCAGCACAATGCAATGCAATAAATTCATATTAAATTCTACATGCGACTCTCCTACGTTGGGTGCCCAAATATCTCCGCCCAGAATCTTCCCAACTAGGAGAGTCGCATGTAGAATTTCATATGGATTACTACCTCTGCTGGTGGGGCTGGCTGATGTTCTTTATTCAATTCAATAATATATTATTATCTCTGTTTTTGTATGGAAATTACTTAGGGTTTCCCTTCCTAGGTGGAAGTTGGTGAGATTGCGCAACAGTGTTTCAAAAAGCTTAGGTACTAAACAGGGATAAATATTGTCACTTTTTGACCGGTAGGTTTCTAGTAACATTAGACCCTAAAAATAAATGAAGCATTCTTAGGAAACTATAGAAAATAAATTGATCGATATAAGTTAACCCAAAGGCCCTCCAAGTTCCTTACAACTCTTCATTCTCCCTGATGTTTTTTGTCATCATTTCATTTGTGTATATAAAATTCTACTAAAGAAATAATTATGGCCAGGGTCACTACATATTATTTATGTATAGTAACAAGCATGGGCCTCGCCAGCCTCAAAGCTAGAAGAAGGGGGCAACAAAAATTAAAAAAAAAAAGATATATAACATGAAAAACGCGTAAATATCGCTGCATGCGAATTTTTTTTGTGACACATAATTAGTAAGGTCGTGATGTGGTTTATTTATTTGAAAATGTATATAAGACTTTGCACAATAATACGAGTATGTATGAAAGATGTTTTTTATAAAAACGGAGTAAAAAAAGACCGCCGCGCCGCAGGCAATTTTTATTTTAGAAACTGATGGATTTTCATACTAGTTTTTTGAAAATTTATGATTTAATGAGAAAATGTGTTGTGGTATAACTAATGTGTTTTTTGTGAAGTCCTACCATTTAGTATGAAAAAATAAATACCTACCTGTCCCAATCCCTGACGACGCCCATGTTAACAAGTTTGTTAGTAGGTTATAAACGAAAGTTTCAGCTTATTATTCATTTCATCCGTCTTGTCCACCGTGCGGACGTTACCTGCAAGTGGAGTTTAGATTGTATTGTTGGTAGCCCTGATTGTCGAATCTTGTCATAAGAGCTGTCAAAGGTTCCCAATATTCTCACATTGTATCTTTTACAAGTAACCTACAATGCCGAAAATATTACAGAGTAGCGCTAGAGAAATCATTTTAAAGAAAAGATAGTTTTGCGAGTTGGAAAAAGAAAAAAATACTCCGATAAGCCCTTCAAGCCGCCACCACAAGTTAGAAAAACAATGTTGCCAGTTTATTCTAACAATTCGAAAATTGGCAAATTGTTTTAAACAACAGTTCTGAAATATAATTTGAAAGTAGCGAAAAAATTTAACCATATCGTATTATCACATTAAGCAACTAAGTTTGTACCAGGGGACTTTCTTACAGAGAATAGTCTGTAGTCTTGCGTGTAGGCGGATGTGGGTAAAAATATTCGTTACTTAGTCGGTAGGAGCTAGGAACATACAGAGTAGGAAAATATTTCTGGAAAATAGAAGAAAATGAAGAGGGTTCCCACATAAAACAAAACAGAGAAGTAATAATGAATGACACTTAAGAGTAGGCATATTGACATTTCAAAAAAAAGGCAGGAGACTAATAGCTTTCGATATTTAGAAAAAAAAAATAAGGGTAGATAAATTGAAACTTTATCTAGTAATTGACCGTAAAATATTTATCACCTCTTATATGGATTTCTCAAAAAAAAATGTGAAGAACACATCTGATCTTTTTCCCCAAGTCAGCAATACGTTTCCCGAAAGCCGCAGTTTTTTTTTTTTGTATTGATACCTAATATGCATTAAAATCTAGGGTCTTAAAAGTTTTTAGAATGAAGCGAAATTTACCCCAAAATGTTAAAAAAAATCGCTATTTTAACATTCTATCAGCCCGTTGTTCATGCGATTTTGAACCTCAACGCTGCGGGAAATGATCGTGACGTCATAGTTGGGCTCTAGTCTAAACTATACTTTTCACGGAGTGATTTACTTATAGGAAATTATAGTACTTAAATAAAATAATACCTACTACATGTTGGATGAAGGGGAATAGATTAGGTTGATAAATCGATTCACACAATCGCCATTCTATTAGCGTATTTCTTTTCGTGAATCCATTGTATTGGATCAAAGGCATGGCACCAGGAATGACGTCACAGACTTTTCCCACGGCATTAAGGTTCAAATTCGCATGACAATCGCATGATAAAATGGTAAAAATAGCGTTTCTTCCATTTTTTGGGGTTAATTTTGCGTCTATCAGTAAACTTTTACGGTTATTCCCTAGATTTTAATGCACATTATCAACACAAAAAAAATTTACTCCGCGACTTTCGGGAAACGAGTTTCCGTCTTTCGGAAAAAAGATCAGAAGTGTTTTTAATTATTTTTTTTGAGAAATCTATACAAGATATAAAAAATCCTTTACGGTTATTCCTTAGATAAAGGTTCAATGCATCTACCCTATTTTGTTCCAAAGCATATTTCGTAACGGTTGTCGAGATAGAAGGTCTCCAGTTTTTAGAAATTTTTGAAATGTCGGTATGCTTACTCTTAAATATATTATAGAGGTAAGTGGAATGCCTAAAATTAATAAAATTATAGAGGTAAGTACTTAGATGTTTCTTATTAAGAAATAATTTCATTTGTGTATAGTATGCAATAAAATCGTTCTGTGTTCCGATCGAGTAGAAATTGTAGTCAAAAGACCCGTCTTTTTAATGCTTATTATCTCTCTATTTATGTTAAGTACCTACCTAATTCAGTGGCGAAGGGTGGATTTCTGCAAAAAAGAAGCCGGGGCTAACGTTTCTTATGGAATTACGTCAGATTAGACATTATTACCTATACCTGTCATTTGTGCCAAAAGGTAACTCGATGGGAATCGTATTCTTAGGTAGCTTCGCGCCTGCTACCTAAGCAGATACAGTTCTGTTATAGCTATTATACTCGTATATGCACGTATCTTGCAAATTTAATAATGCTCTGTAAAATATACCTGGAGAACGGAATTAGTCGAAAGGATTAAAATATCCGAAGGTAAAAGAAGAAGTACATCAAGGGCGTATATAGGGGGGGGCGAGCCCCCATTTTTCTAAAATTTTCACCTACGGCGCTTTTCTTATTGCATTTTTTGTACTAAAAATTATAATGCCATCCTTTTAAAATTTAGCTTTTTAATTCACCTTTACTAAAAAAAATTTACCTCAGGCGCTATTATTGATTTTTTGCTAATTTGTTAAATTTTTACTTGCCTACCTCCCAGGAGAATTTTCGGCTTAATAACTTATTAAATATAAATCTAACATATTTTTTTGAAAAATGAATCTGGTTTTATCGTTTTAAACCCAAATACACCTTTGTACACTTCACAGTAAGCTTGAAAAGCTTGTGTCGTGAAGTGGAGTAGGTCGATATCGGGGATCGAACCCGCGCGCCCACTTTTTTTATTTTTTTTTTTTTTTTTCGGGAGGGGAAATCCTCATGGACACCCAGCCCTTCTGACTGGGTAGTGCCGGACTCCAACCGGCTAAAAAAAAAAAAAAAAAAAAAAAAAAAAAAAAAAAAAAAAAAAAAAAAAAACCCCTCCCTCTTCTTTTGCGCACAGTGCCTGCCTTACGGCTTACCTGATGCGCAAATTGGTCTTGGTTCTTCTTTCATTTTCTTCCTTCTCTCATTCCTCAGTTCTTCTTTCGTCTTCTTCCTTCTTTGTCATGACGGTTTCGGCAAAGTCTCTTACGAGATTCCAATTCCCGCTATTTTGCATCATTTTACTTATTATATTCTGCGTAGTGAGGGTCCCGGGAGGTTCCATGTTTCTCGTCATAGTGAGTCTTTCTTGTTCCCACCTCATGCACTCAAACATCGTGTGTTCCGCGTTGTCTGTTTTTTCACGACAGTAATTGCATATTTCGGATTCTGCTCTATTTATTCTTTTGAGGAATTCCTGGAAGACCCCGTGTCCAGTCAGTAGCTGGGTCATACGGAATGTTACTTCACCGTGTGGCCGTTTTTTCCATGCACTGATGTCGCCGATGAGACGGTGAGTCCATCTTCCTTTCGTAGAGGTGTCCCAGAGCATTTGCCATTGTTCTAGAGTTTTGTTTTTCTCCTGTTTTATTTGTTCCTGTGTGACAGGTCTATTGAGGCGGTATATCCTTGCTCTCTCCTCCGCTAAGAGATTTGCTGGCACCAGCCCAGC
Organism: Ceraclea dissimilis; assembly: GCA_963576895.1. Taxonomy (NCBI): domain Eukaryota; kingdom Metazoa; phylum Arthropoda; class Insecta; order Trichoptera; family Leptoceridae; genus Ceraclea; species Ceraclea dissimilis. Next base: position 8,958,157 of record OY756360.1, read on the forward strand.
TATTACCATCACTGCATCTGTCGACGCCGTTTTATATGCCCGGCATACTCTAAGGGCCATTGTTCTTTGCGTGCTCAATAAGGTATCTACGTTCTTCTGCCTTTTCAGCGCACTTTCCCAGACTGGCGAGGCGTATAAGGTTATTGATTGCACTGCCATCGCCAGCACCATTCGTTTCTTCTGAGCAGGCCCTTTGGTATTCATCAGAATAGGGTATAGTGCTTTCGCCGTTTTTTGTGCCTTTTCACACGTGTAGGTGATATGTTTGCTGAAGTTCATTGCCGAATCCAGCACAACCCCAAGATATTTGGCCTCTTTTGACGGTGTTATGGTTTCTCTGTCGGTCTTGAAGCTGATGCCTTTAGTTCGTCTTGCTCCGCTCAGTATAATAGCAATTGTTTTTTCGATGGCTATTTCTAGTTTATTTAGCTTCATCCAGGCGTCTACTGCGTGTATTGCGGCCTCAACTTTGGAGATGAGTTCGGTCTTCGTTTTCGCGGTCACTGATATTGCTAGATCGTCCGCATAGCACACGAAGCTGACTCCTTCTGGCACGTTTATCGTCATGACGTCGTCATATAGAATGTTCCACAGGGTTGGTCCGAGGACCGAGCCCTGCGGCACGCCGCCGCTTATGTCCATACTTTTATTCTTTTGGGTATTTATTTTCCTTTCGGTGAGATAGTCTACTATGATGTTTGCAAGGTATATGCTTATTCCCTTTTTTCTTATCTTTTGTACTGCTATTGGCCATGAGGCCGTGTTAAAAGCATTTTTCACATCTATTAAGACAAGTGCGTTCAATTTTCGCCTCCTCTTCGCCTCTCTTGCCGTCGTAATGACCTGATTTACCGCACCAACAGTCGATCTCCCTTTTCTGAATCCATGTTGGTTAGGGCTAAGACCGTCTTTGGCGTCTAGCTCAGTCATGAGTCTATAATTTATAATGCTCTCGAAGAGCTTGGCTACAGTGTTTATCAGGCAGATGGGCCTGTATTTATTGTCCTCTTGTGGGTTCTTTTTTGGTTTCTCGACCAAGACCAGGTTCGCGCACTTCCAATTTTCAGGGAATTTTCCAGCACGGAGTAACTCGTCGAACATTGTCATAAAATACTTCATGTTGTTGGATACCAGGGTTTTAAGGGCTTCCGGTGGGATCGTATCTGGGCCAGGTGCTTTTCCTGGTTTAATTTTCATAAGCGCTCTCTTTATTTCCTCCTCGGTGATACTGTTCCAATCACTTGGTTCTGGTCCTTGTTCCTTGCTCAGCTGTTCGCATGGTTGTGTTATGAATAGCTCCTTGAAGATTTTCTCTTTTTTGTTTGATGGTAGTTCTGTTTTAGGTCCCGGTTTTCGCATTTGATTTTTTACGATTTGATATGCTTCGCCGAACACGTCTTCGTTGAGTTTCTCGCACAACGAATCCCAGCTTTGCCTTTTTGAAATGGTTATTGCTTTTTTGAGCTCATTTTTTAGGGCTTTATGCTCCGATTTAAGTATCGATTTTGTGGAGACCTCTTTACATTTTTGGAAGTCTTTCCTTTTTTTGTTAGTCAATCGTATTTGAGTCTGTATCTCTAGTGTCCACCAGTATGGCATTTTCCCATCCTCGTTTGACCTAATCTTTGGTGTACTTTGTCTATAAGCTTCAATCATTGCTTTTTCGCACTCTTCTGCGTTTCTTTCCTTATTCAGGATGATTTCTTTAAATAAATTGTTCATCTTTTTAGAGTCTGTTATGCCGTAAATGCAGCGGCGTACTTTTTCTTTATATGTCAGGTCTAATATAGTTTCTGTATATTCGTGGTCACTCAGGGAGGTATCCTCTAGGACCCTCCAGGAGGAAAGTTTTCTCTGTGCTTCCTCGTTTACAATCGTTAGGTCGATGTAAGACACGCCATTTGGTCTGATGCAGGTTGGTTTTTTCCCATCGTTAAGTATTGTAAGGTTTAGGGAGTGAGCCCAGTCCAGCAGTTCCCTACCTCTTCTGTTTGTGATTTTACCTCCCCAACTTGGATGTTTTGCGTTGTAATCGCCGGTAAGGATGACCATCTTTTCATTTGCATGTGTTTAAATATCCGCTTGGAGGCTGAAAAGGAGATGAGCAAACTCTGCCGGGGAGCACTTGTTGGGGCTCACGTATGTGCAGTATATTATCATGTTCTCGGTCTCAACACAGACAGTGCGTTCGAGGCTGCGGTAAGTCTCCACTTTCTGCTCCTTGTTTAGCCTTATTATCGATGCTCCCTTATCTGCGCTAGTGTAGCAGTTTCTTCCGTGTATTCTGGCTAGGTTTGGCTAGTTTATGGCTAAGAAATCGCAGTTCGCCCTTTTTGCTACCATTGTTGCCAGGTCATGAGCAGCATTCATTCTGTCTACATTTACTTGTATTACTGTGAAGGTGGTCGTTTTTTCCCCTTTCACACTCCTGCCAGTATTTATTTGCGATAGATTTTAAATGTTAAGTCGAAGCCTTACGTGCCTCCTTGAGAGCCTGTCTAAAGAGGGGGCATCTTCCCGATCCAGCCATGTGACCTGATTCTTGGCAAAGAGGACAGAACTCTGCGCTTGTGCAGTTTTTTGCGACGTGCCCGTCATTTGTGCATCTTCGGCACTTATTGCTTCTGTCTTCTTCTTTGCACTCAGTGGCCTTGTGTTTATGTGACCAGCATCGAAAGCACTTCAGCACCTCTAGTCTTTCTTTTATTTGGCACATGCATAATCCGATTCTTATTTTTTTCTTCTTTATCAGATTCCTGCCATCCTCTTCATTTAGGAGCACCGTGGCGGTCTGTCCTCCTCCCCTTGTAGGTCTCAGAGGCCTAACCGTTAGTTGTTCCGGGAATTTTAAGTTGCATTTTTTAATCGCCTCTTCAATGTCAGACTCTTCTGTGATTGTCAATGTCAGACTTTACTTCTTCGGCCTTTGATTCTGAATCTTCCATCTCCCACAGCCTTTTTTAGATTTTCCATTATATCGTTTGCCCCTGTTTCTGTTGTTATTACAATCTCGCCTTTACTGGTTTTTCTGACTCCTTTAATAGCTTTTTTTTCGTCTTCTCCTAGTTCATTTTTTATTTTTCTAAGTGTATCTGCATATGATGCTTCAGTCTTTTCGATGATAATAACGTCGTTTTTTGTGTTTCTCTTACTAGGTTCTGAGTTGTTTTTTCTTCTTTCAGGAATCTTTAGGGTAATTTTCACTCCCGCTCCTTGAAAGACAAACGTTAACAATTTTTTTGCTGTGATAGTTGTCAGTTTCTCCGGAGTGACAATAGTAATGTTTTTTATATCACTCTCTTCAACTAGCTGTCTGATGTGCCAGCATAGTGTAAATATATTTTCCATTTCCTTCTCTTTAGGGCCGTTATAGAACAGTACATTTACGGTCTTTTTTTTCTCCAGTTTGCCGATCTTTGTTTTTATTTCTATTTTTGTGTAGTTTCCTCCGTTACATACAGTCCTTTCCCCTTCTTTGATCTCCGGGTATCTATCTAGAACTTTTTGGGTTATTTCATTATGGTCTCCTTTGTAGTCTTCACAGAAGTAATAAGCGTCTTCTGTGTCTGTCTTTAAGATATCTTCGCCATCTATTTTGATATAGTCTGAGTCAAAGCTTTCTTGGGTCCATTTATTTCCCAGCGACATTTGAAAGTCTGCGAAGGATTCAGAGTTTAATGTGCTAATATCCAGGCCTTTCAGGTTTTTGTTTTGGCATCTTTGGCAGGTAGTTCCTGAGCATAAGGTGCTCTTTAGATTCATCATCTCGGTGTACATTTTGTTATATTTTTTTTCCTGGGCTTTTTTGTATTCTTCAAATTGAGTTTGAAGCGCTGCGAACTTATTTGTCTCCATCTCCGTCTGGTTTATAGCTTGCGCTGACAATTCAGCAATCTCCATGGTTAGGTCTTTGATTTCCCTGTGCACATCATTTTTGTCGTTTACAAACTTTGTAAGTTCCTCGATTTTTTTTCTGAGTCTCAGATTTTCGTTAGTAATAGTTTTTATTGTGTCAGGGCTTGAAAGCTTCTTTCTCTTCTTTGTACCCCTTTGCCGTGTCATCTCTTTCTCTGAGACATCTGACTCCGTATCAATCTCCTCTGCAGAATTTTGGGTCTCTGCAGTATTCGGGGAACCCGGTGGCGTCCGCCTGATCGAATCTCTTCTGGCAAAGGGATACACTTGTCTGTCATCTTCTGTTGGCAAGGGTGCATTGTTTGTTTCTTCCGAGGTGAGCTTAGTCACTGTGTATTTTGTAATTTTGTTTTTTTGGTTTGATTTTTCATTCATTTCTGTTCCCACGAGTAGTGAGGAAATATCAGTCACCGCACACAGAGCCTCTTATATGCAGAAGGCTACTATACAAGGGGGTGTCGCCTGGTGCCCCCAGGGATCCGTTCGCGACACTGGGATTGATGGTCTGTCCCCAGTGCCATCCAGCCATCGGCACGGAGTCTCACACCTTAGCTTAGGACAGGTGGACAGGTGTACAGGTATTTCTCCCTGTACGGATGTTACGGTTATACCGCCGATATTCGGTCGCCAGAGCCTCGTTTGTTATCCAGCAGGGGGTACCACGTGCAGGTGAGGTTGACATTTGGGTTGGCTAGGTGTTTTTTGCCATCACCCCTTACCCCCCGCGCGCCCACTGGATTAACAGTCGAGCGCGTTACCTATCAGACTACCAGGCTGCTATGAAACCAAATCGAATAGTCGGGCTTGGTTCCTCCCCTCTCCCAAAGTCAAACCCTAGATCGCCCCCCTCGAGATGAAAACCAATATAAGTCACTGAAGTAGTTACATAAATCAATATTGTAGGATCGGTCGTAAAATATATACTGGTATATGAATTAACCAGTATAAATTGGATTCCTTAGTAGAATAAAAGTTCGAGAGTTGAAGCATGTTGACGCACATTTCTAAGAAGGGAGACTATAAAGTAAAATGATACATTGCATATTATTTCTCGAGTACATTCTGTATCGGTTATATTCTGAACGGAACTAATCGTACTCGTAGTCATAAAAGATTATACGATACGAGTACTATTGTAATACCACCTCTTTTATGTACGAAATCTTATTCACAATATTATATTGTGGTGGATTTTGAGTTAAGTCATCACAGTACCTAGTTAAGTTATACGAGTATAACGACGTAACAATATTGTCATTGCCATAAGGACCCACAGGGACATGGTGGAGCCCCTAAATGTATATATATTTCTTCTTCTTCTTCTTCTTCCTCAGCCTTCCTCCCTCCACTGCTGGACGTAAGCCTCTTCCATTTCCTTCCACTCATCTCTGTTTCTCCCCCTCCGCATCCAGGTTCTTCCGGCTTGTTGGACTAGGTCATCAGACCACCTTTTGGGAGGTCTTCCGACGCTTCTCCTTTTGTTCCAGGGCCTCCACTGTAGGATTCTGGGTGCCCACCTAGTATCCTCTTGTCTAGCCATATGCCCAGCGCATTGCCATTTTAATTTTGCAATGCGGTCCATAATATCGGTAACTTTAGTTCGGCGTCATATTTCCTCGTTTCTAATTTTATCTCGAAGGCTTACGCCGAGCATCTGCCTTTCCATGGCCAGCTGTGTACACTTTAATTTGTGTATGCTTTTGGCTGTTAAGTGTTAGTGTCATTGTTTCTAGGCCATATGTCAACATCGGGAGGATACATGTATCAAACATTTTTCTTTTTAGGCATATCGGCTTATATATTTGCAACACAAAAAAAAATGACCCAATATAATAAAGATTTTTCAGAAGGTAGATCCCGAAAAGAACTAATTAATTTATTTAATGGCGTATGTATCTACAAGTCCCATGTCTCACAATATCATTTACTAATACCTAACAGTAATCAGTGGCGTATATAGGGGGGGGGGCCGAGGGGGCCCGGGCCCCCCCCGAAATGTTGAACGATTCTTTAAAAAACGTTATTTTAAAACATGAAAGTTACTTAAGTTCATAATTTCACCCACTATTCAAAAAAAATTTCGCCTGCGGCGCTATTCTTCTTTGTATTTTCAGCACACAATAGTAGTACCAACCTAAAACACGACATTTTTCACTAATATTCACGAAAAAGTTTTGCCTGCGGCGCTATTATAATTTTTATACTGTACGTCTATCTTAAAATTTTTGTTACCTCCACCCCCCAAAATCAAATATTGGATCGGGCCCCCCCCCCCGAAATGAAATCCTATATACGCTACTGACAGTAATAACATGGGTTTTTATTTTGGCGTAACAGAATAATTCCTACTTTTCCTTGTCATTCATTTTATTCTGCTTCCAACGGGCCCCAAATTGTCATGTACCGTCAAGTTGTAGGTTGTAGGTTGTAGGTAACGGGCTTGGCACCAAGAATGACGTCACAGTCTTTTCCCACGGCAGTAAGGTTCAAAATCGCGTGACAATCGCATGATACAATGGTAAAAAAAGCGTTTTTTCCATTTTTTGGGGTAAATTTTACGTCTATCAAAAAAATTTTACGGTTATTCCCTAGATTTTAATGCATATTATCAGTACAAAAAAAAAAATTCTCCGCGACTTTCGGAAACGAGTTTACGTCTTTCGGAAAAAAGATCAGCGGTGTTTTACATTTTTTTTTGAGAAATCTATACGAGATATAAATTTTTTTACGGTTATTCCCTAGATAAAGGTTCAATGCATCTACCCTATTTTGTTCCAAAGCATATTTGGTAACGGTTGTCGAGATATAAGGTATCCCTTTTTAGAAATTTTTGAAATGTCGGTATGCAAGACAGAACTTCGTTAAAATTATTTATGTATGTGTAGGTATATTAGGAATTTCTAAAGCTATCATTTATACCACATTTCGATAAAAAAAACAGATACGTCATAAATTAAGCAGCGGGCTCTTGGACTATATAGGATTTTCGCACGGCGTGCAAAATCGTAAAATAATAAAATGTATAATGGATTGGCTTACGTAGGTAGGTAGGTAGGCAGATACATCAAAATATATTTTAATTGTCTCCGGGAGCTTTTTAACGACGGTTTTATCTTGGTGTTTTTTATTGTATTGCATATTACGGGAATGTGTTTTTTTCTTGGAAGGTCAGAGGACCATTAATCCCTTGCGTCACTGCCACCAACTAACTGTGCCATCCTTCAATCTTAAATCAAGGGTTATCTAGAAATTAAGAGTACTAACTTTATCTAATGTTCCTCGAGGAAACATAGTGAGATCACAAGGCGCAAGGCTCCGTCTTAACCCGTGTCAATCTAACGTTGTGCAATCTAACATTATTGTAATAGGAAGTGTACCGTGAAATAGGGTTTTCTCTTACATACCTACATCCTGTCTATCTACATACATACATTACATACATAGGTACTTTTTTCAAATTACAAACATATGGAAGGTCCGAACTTTAAAGAGTTCAATTTGCAATCTCTACATGTATTGTATAGGTGCGTACCGTATAGTATATTACGTCCACGAACGAAATATTTAAAAACTATTTTCATTCATATTATTTCATCGGTATACGAACAATTCTAAATTCAATTTTCATTCATAAAACTTTACTTCGAGACGTACCCCCGTTTTCACCGACTTTTACCTAAGAAGGAGACCCCTAAGAAATTTCCATACAAAAACAGAGATAATATTCTATTTATTGACACGCAGGCCTACCAACCACACCCTAATTCCATACAAAATGCAACACGCAACTCACCTACGTTAGGTGCCCAAATATCTCTGCCCAGGCTAGGTGAGTTGCGTGTTGCATTTTGTATGGAATTAGGGTGTGGTTGGTAGGCCTGCGTGTCAAAAAATAGAATATTATCTCTGTTTTTGTATGGAAATTTCTTAGGGGTCTCCTTCTTAGGTAAAAGTTGGTGAAAACGGGGGGTACTCTTTGTCGGATGTATAGCGCTAGTGTAGAGAACATTTTCAAAATCCCATATATTCGATTCATTTGTTTGCATAAATAACCATGGTACTCTTTATTTTCGTCAAGCGCCGCGAACTCACAGACAGACATTGAAGAATTAATAGGATAATTATATACATACATATTACATACCTAACAAAAAATGCATTACGGCGCCAACTTAAGGGCATTATATGCACTGAGCGAAAATCGTTCTATTTTCGCTTCAATTTCTTTCAAATTTTGTATGAGAATGTCAGCGTGAAATAAGAATAACGTAAGCGACAATGTAAATTTTACCTTTTTAATAAGGGCCTGGAAACAAACTAAAAAAACTGAAATAGTCAATTTGTTAAGATTATCATTAGATATCAGAATTTTGGCTAAATTATACTTTTGTATCTGAGAACTGAACGGAAAATCCTCAGATCCCGTAAATATCAGGTGTACTTTCGGAATATTTGTTTATTCAAGAATTTACAAATATTGTAATTCTAAAACAGCCGATCTGTAGTCCATAGTTTCATCTATCACTGTCTTCAGTTTCAAGGCGATTCTCTCAGTATTGGCTGAGAACAATTCAGGGCGCCGAAGTCGAATGACAGCATATAGGGCCTTAAGTATCATAGACCAGAGTAGTATATGTCCTATATGTCATACAAACCGCGACTTGTTGAGTCATACTGTCATACATCATACGTCCAGAGTGCTCGCGTTCGAGTCATCCATACTAATTGTGTAGAATATAATACGAGTCCCAGTTAGGGAATGCAATCCCGATCCCGCGGGATCTCGATCTCGCGAGATGTCGAGTCATTTTTCGAGATCAATCCCGAAGCATAATTTGACGAGATCTCGCTCGAGATCGACGGGATATTGGTTGAATCAGAGACAGCATTTTCAGCTGCTAAGTACATAGCGACTGACATAAGATGCCGCTTATCAGACAGAACACTTATACTCTTTGTTTTTTAAGAAGTTATATCCAAAATCACCCCTAGAACTAAATTTTTCCCAGTGTTCTTTTATTGTTTTTGTCGATGTTATACTAAAGAATGAAGTTTCTTTTTTCTTTCAATTAATATTTTGTCTTAATCAACGTCATAATTACAAATTAACAACCAATCAGCTTTCATCGCTTTTTGGTCATCCGAATTTAACAATATTTTTTGAAAACTATACTGGATCTCGAAAATGCCGGGATCTCACGAGATTGTAATTTCTAACCACACGAGATCTCGAATTTGCAATCTCGGGTCGAGATTGCATTCCCTAGTCCCAGTAGACTTTCTAGCTCCAGACAGACTAACCGCAATGTACCCACCGACAATGTTCGACCAATTATAAATGATACTTTACATAAAAATATGACAAGAACAATCACTGTCCATTATAACGGAAGTGAATAAACTGGTTTGGGCATGTTGAGAGAATGAATGAAGAAAGAATGTCTAAATATGGATTTATTAGTACATATGGGTGGACGAAGGGATGTGAGAAAATGTAGCCATTCGAGACTGACCTGGACCGTTCACGTCGACCATCAGATCCACAATATAATGGACGCATTGTGAGTAAGATAAATCAAGGAGTTTGTAAGGCAAATTGCATGAATGTGACAGAAGCAAGAAGTGTATGCAAGGACAGGCCGGTCTAGGGTACAGAAGTACTCTCTGTCTTCACCGGAAGGGACGGGCGTGAGGAAGTAGATATTTGTTTATGAATTTGATATCGTTTATAAGAACAACTTCCCTCTGTATGTTACTCGTAAAATGATTCTCCCTAGTGAACAAATGTTATGATTTTTATTCGTAATATTAACATACATATCTACAAGTGCAAATAAATAAGAAGTTTTATAATCTCGCCGTATTGCGCGATATCAGTTCCGGGCGCGAAGATAACTAAGAAGGAATACGATTCTCGTCGTATCTTATAGTATGCTTATAGTATGCTTATAGTCAATTTTACCACAAAAATTGCTTTATTTCAAGCTCCGGCGCTGTCAAATCATGAAATTGTCGTAAAGAATAATAAGGGGACGTGTCAAAGTAGAACCCAACAACATTTATAATATAGATAGATATATAGATACGTTATAATTTTTAACGTGTGCGATGTGTGTGTCGGGTAAACAAATTAAACTACGTAAAACAATCGTAGGTATGTTGAGGCTCGCGACCCAACTATGACGTCACGGTCATTTCCCACGGCTTCAAGGTTCAAAATCGCGTGAACAATCGCATGATAAAATGGTAAAAATAGCGTTTTAATTTCGTTTAAAAAAAAACTTTTACGTTTATTCCCTAGATTTTAATGCATATTATCAGTACAAAAAAAATCTCCTCGACTTTCGGGAAACGAATTTCTGTCTTACGGAAAAAAGATCAGAGGTGTTTTTTACATTTTTTTGAGAAATCTATACAAGATGTGAAAAATCTATTAGGGTTAAGGATAAAGGTTCAGGTTGCCATCACCGTCGCTAAAGAAATGTTTGGAATTACAGTCCCTTAAAAACGAGTATGACGGACCACGTATTATATTCTGTTAGGAGATTTGACAGGAGTGGTGGTCCTATTCGATGATTATGCTATGTTGCCAACTGTTACAGCACGGCTAGAGTACCTACCCTAGGAGACGGTGGTAGAGATGAAAATATGTATATTAGGTGATAACCCCGGCCTCCAACCTCCCCCACTCCGAGAGGACACCGCTTTGCATGCGTACAGATTGGTGACGTTCTTTTAGATATGATGAAAACCATGTGGCATAGATCTGGGAAATATTATGGCAATTAGTGTGTCAAAATCTACGGAATTAAATGCACTACTAATATCCAGTAATGTCAGTTGGGTCAGTTCTTGTTTTTCCATGGCGATTTTGATATCGTCAGTTATTTTAATTAAAGCAGTTGTTGTGCTATTGCAAATCGTGACAACAAAATGCACTAGAAGTACGGATTCATATTTATTTTTCTAAAACATAATATACTAATTAGGAATACGTTTATTTATGATCAATCTGATTGTTCGGAGAATCTGAGAGAAGAAATCTCGCCGGGAACAATGTCAGGTAAAAGGAACCTCTCGGGCATATTTTTTGCCATGAATATATATCGTCCTTTTCTGAATCGAACATTTTCCTGTTAGAATTTCATCAGTGATTCTGCGAATATCTTCGTATTTTACAAGTACTTTGCAAAATAGAATAACCAGGAAAAGAGATTTCAAACTTTTATTGTATAAATGATAATATTTTGTTTTGTTTTTATACAAAGCAAAACATTGATAAACTTTGTGATTAGGTTAGTCTAATACAAACAAATCATTATCATAGGTAGACATATTTTCGCTATCATAATTAGTTGTAATAAATATTAAATAATTAATGTGTAGTTGGTATGTCACTATAATATTATCGTTATAATGTAAAATGATAGAAAAATTGATGAAACAATGAAATAAAAATAAAAACTGATGGTACCTCATTTTGTAGTAGTGAAGAAGGAACTTCATCAGAGTACCTAATAAACCAGAATGGGTGATATAGACCAGCGGTTCCCAATTTTTTTTGGCTACGGAACCCTAATTGATCTACCTTTTTTGGGGGGAACACTATCTCGACAACAGAAAAGGAAATTCACAAAAATTACATTTTAACACAGTGGCAGATCCAGGATTAAATTGGGGGGGGGGAGGGGGGGCTGAAGGCCGTCACACGCAAATAAGATCTTGAGGTATCAAGAGTGTGAATAGCGCCTCAGGCGACTTTTTTGGGACTGAGTAAAGAGGGTCACGATACCAATATCTATCGTATGATAAAATTCATCAAAGAAAATAGAATGTGCGTGAAATAATGAACCTGCGCGTCTTTATATAGCAGGCCTCTGGGCAAACTTTTTGGATGAAGGGCCATTTGAAATTAGAAATGAGCGACGGACCGCAGCAAGTAAAATACAATTTTAGATTATATAATATATCAGGGTCAGAATAAAGCGCCGCAGGCGAAATTTTTTCAGAAAAATGGATGAAGTGATATGAAAACACACGGCAGGTTTAATTGTCGCCGAAGGCGAATTTTTTAAGAAAAATCAGTGGAGTGACAAAATAAACATAGCAAGACAAGATAAACAAATTGTGTTCCGCGGAACCCTAGGGTTCAATTTAGGAACAATTTAGGAACCGCTGATATAGACTATCAGTTAATAATGTTGAAGTTCATTGTTTTAAGGGCTTATATCAACTTATATGCACTGAGCAAAAATCGTTCTACTTTTGCTTCAACTTTTTCAAATTTTGTATGAGAATGTTAGTGCTCAGTAAGAATAACGTACGCGACAAAGTGAATTATACCTTCTTAAAAGAAACCTGGGAAGAAATTTAAAAATCTAAAACAGCCGATTTGTTAACATTATAATTACCAGTATTTTAGCTAAATTATACTTTAATATCTGAAAAACTGAACGGAAAATCTCCAGATCCCGTAAATTTTAGGTGAACTTTAGGAATATTTTTTTATTCACGGAATAACGTACCTATCATATGGTTTTAGATATATTAAGACTAGAATACCTTCACAGTGTGAGGTATATAGGTAATACATTATACAAATATACAGTCATCATCATCATGTCAGCCCCCCTGCGTCCATTGTCGAACATAGACCTCCCCCATTGACCTCCACACTCCACAGCTCCCTATCCTGGGCAGACCGCATCCAACCGCCTCCCGCAACTCGCATCACATACATAACGTACCGCCGCCGCTGCCGCAAATATACAGTACCTAAGATTAAATTAGTGGAAGTGATATGTGTGCAACTTTTTACCACACACAATACAAGACGAAGATTAAAAGAGTATAAAATGTTAGTTATTACGAAAAGTCATTAACCTGCCTGCATACTGAAAGGTAACAAAGAATGGACTTTCAATGAATTATTACCGATGAATTTGAGAATAATGCAAATCGATCATAAAGACATGTATTGTGTAGTATAGTCGTAATGAGAGTAATTAAATATCACAGAAAGTCTAATATAAGCAATCCTGATGTTGATATACAATGCCTCATTCGTGTTGTAATGTTCAACTTCATGACGTTTGTTATGTAAGTGTGTATGTGTGTATATAGCTACTCGTAGTACTAAGCGACTGCACATGAAGTTCTCTGAAAAATAGCAGAAAATAACTACGAGTATTATGCAATGTTGACCATTGGACCCTACTATAATAGATTTATTATATTAGTAGTAGGCACGATGGAAAGTTTCTATGATTATTTTCTTAACTTACAGTATCAAAATCTAGTATTTTGTTAGTATAAAATTTAGTATTTTCTGAAAACTTTTTTGGTGTCAAGGTTAACAGTTTTATTCATTCATCATTTCCTAGGGACAACCCCCCGCCCCCCCCGTCGACAAAAAAATTATCTGGTAAGTATTTTTTAGTACTTTTTGACATGGATCTAGTACATTATATTTTCTGGAGAAAAATCTGGTATTATGCAAATTTTGAAACGGCAACACTGGGACGTAGACCCCCTGTCCTTCGCGACGCTAATAATTGCGCTTGCTATATTTGCCTAATTGTGGTGAAAGCTGATTAGAGTCAGTACTGTATATAAAACGAATCGTCCCCTTCAGTCTCACGTAAAAAAATGAAAATCATTGAACTGCGCTCACACCTAGGAAATATTAATTATCATTTTAACATAGACCGATAATAATTACGTAATAAGTACCTCTATTACCTATTCTATGTCTCTGAAAAAAATATTATTAAGTAAGTGCTTATTCAATAGGAAACCTTTATATCACACAATTATATAAAAAATATTAGTGTTTGATAATAAGTCTAATTAATATCAAAATAAATAAATCTATAGGTATAGGCACGTATTTAAGAAAAAAACATCTATTAACGTTATCTCGAAAGGTCAAGTAATAAACTTCTTGAAAATTTCCATACCACAATTGATATTAACTCATTTTAATTTCTTTTTCATTTGGTTGTATTAGTAGTATGCGGCATTAGTCAATTACATAAAAAATCCAATCAAAATGCTTTTTTTTTCTTTTAGCGGTGTTTCTTGACATACTCCAGCAATCCACTCATGAGCAGTGTAACAAGTAGGTAAAACTCGCAAATTCGTTAGCTCTAAAAATGAAAAAGTAATATTAAGTGTCGAACCCATACATAGTTTTTCGTGTCAAAAAGATGAATTGTAACCCTGCCGACATCCGCAGGAATATGGAAGGGAGGTTGATGGGCAAGGGGGGGGGGGGGGGGCGGGGGTAGAACAAAAAAGTGATATGGTAAAACAAATACTTATATTCATTTCTACACCCCTATAAAATTATTCCATTATTTAGTTCAAGCTCCGCCGTAATGTGTTAGTTTCGTACATCGGAGGGCAGAGCGGAGGTTCGATTCATCGAGGTGCCGGGGAGATGGGGACAGGGGTTCTTCCAAAAAGTAATAAATAAGAAATCTAAGTACCTATAGAAAAATGCCTGGTTGATGATTATACAAATCATATAGTTTAAATTTCAATAATATAACGGGACAATCGTAATCGATCCTATGTCGGTAATCTTTAATTAAACTTTTTTTTCATATTTCTTTATCCTTTATCATTTCTCCAAAAATTGGACATAAAGAAGGTATGACCCTGCATTTGATTTTGTTTTTGTATAATGAGGTCCTTTTGAAGTAAAGCAGGAATATATTTTTTTGTAAAGGGAACTATATCCAGTTTTGTACCTTTTTAAAAACTACACTAAATGAGGAAGTTTTTAATATAGTTTGCCAGTTTAATGTGATACTAATTTTTTACAATGTATACAGGAGTCGAAATTTAGGTACTTATAACAAACAAAAAACTCAAGAGGCGGAAACGATGTTCTTTTTTTGAAAATTGTGGATTAATAGGTTTTATTTTGGACTATAATCAAATATGTAGCTGGATTATTCAGGATTATGAAAAAAAATCCTATAATATGGAATTTTGTGACCATTTGTGATCGAAAAACTGATCTATAAGGTGTCGAATTTCACAAAACAAAAAAGTGCCGATATCTCGAGAATAAGCGACTTTTTACTAAGTTTATATTTCGATTTTCTGGTCAGTTATGAGCTGGTCTATCACCCCTTCACGGGATGACGTTGATTTACGGGACATCTGTATACGATTACGTTTATATTTTTGTACTCGCGAACCGGCAATTTTTATGATCATCTTCCTCTTTTTCAACCCTGCTCTCTCCATTGCTCGTATATATGTTCTCCAAACGCTTCTATATTATTTTCTGTTGCATACCTTTCTCACTCACTGAGGTGACTGAGGTTACGTCGTCTGTCGATCTTTTGTAATACGGGAGAACTCTTTTGATGCAATTGCTCGTTATGTGTTGCAAATTGAATTGCGACCTGACACATTGTCAATTCTTTGGTATCAATATTACCTAATTGTAGGGTGTATGATATTACCTACTTGGTACAAGAAAAATATTAACCGTTCAGACCATCTAATACATTTTATGTATCGTAGTAGGCGGCGTAGGCATGTATCGGAACTACGCCGACAATTAATTTTTTCACGAGTCCGTCTAGTGACAAGTGAACCGAAGTGATTATTTCATCGTATAAGTATTTAATTGTCAATTAATTGATTCCTTTTGCTCTCGTTTCGATTTTTTATTGAAACTGTGATAGTTAATTGCATTGATACTAGCTCAACAAAAAATATAAACAACATAATACATACAAACACACATACATACATAGGTGTGTAGGTATACCTACATAGGTACTTATACTAAAGATTTTTTGTTTATTGTAACTATTTAGGTAATTGCTATCTTTTGTAAATTTTATTCCACTACTACTACTACATCATCATGTCAGTCTCCCTGGGTTCATTGTTGAACATCTAGGCCTCCCGAGTGATCTCCACAGCTCCCTATCCTGGGCAGGCCGCATCCAACCGCCTCCGCAACTCGCCTTACATCGTCCGACCACCGTGCTTGAGGCCTACCAACACTTCTTCTGTCTGTTCTAGGTCGCCACTCCAGAACTTTCTTTGTCCACCTATAGAGTCTGTGCATGGTTCTGGCCACATGAGCAGCCTAGCTCCATTTCTGACTGGAAACTCTGTGAACGACATCAACGATCTTGGTCTTCTCTCTGATCCATACATTAGTTTTCCTGTCTCTCAGAGAAATACCCGACATTCTCCTTTCCATGGCTCTTTACCACTACTTAATATCACTACTACACACTACATATATTATAATAGGTAGGTACTTATATTGTATACCTACCGATAAAGGGCGTAAATAGGGGGGCGAGCCCCCCCGAAATGTCAGACAATGATTTGCCATCATGGAAAGATCATCAGATCATCAAAGTTCATATCACTTCACCCATCTTTCAAAAATTAATCTGCAGCGCTTCTTTTTTATTACATTTTTAAATAACACTTACCTATGCATAAAGCCAACTTATTCATTCGCCTTTATGAAAAAATTTCGCCTGTGGCGCTATTAATGTTTTTTTACTGCGTCTATGTTAACATTTTAATTGCCTCCTCCATAAGTTTTCTTGGCTTACGAACTTTCGAGAAATCAGATTGAATAGTCAGGCTTAGTCCTCCCCCCTAAAGTCAAATACTAGTTCGCCCCCCCTCCCGAAATTGAAACCTACGCCACTGCTACCGATGATGGAATAGCCAGTAAATTATATAGGTGCAGGAGTGATAGTAGAGTTCATTTAAAATCTTGTGAACTAAACTTAGCTTAGTCCAATGTAAAAAAAAAGTACCAATTCGGAAACGGGAAATGGAAAGGAAATACACTGTTCGTTATATAATCTGTACCTATGGCAAATATGTATGGAAATTTGCTAATATAAGTAGCAATCTCTTTCAAGTTATTTTAATCGTATTTGTATGAAACTTATGTTTTTTGTAATGTTTTGCATATCGTTTAAAAGAGCCTAAACCAGGAAAGTTTTTTCCAGATTTCTGATTTTTTAGACGATTTTTTTCTTATCGAAAATCCCCTCCAAAGTCGTCACTCGTTTTGGAAATATCTCTTTCTTGAAACTTTAATCCGATATTTTGTATCATTATTGTTTCTTTAGATTGATTTTAAATTATTTCTGAGGTTAAAAAATGCAAAGTCATGGAGATAACTTTAAGAAAGCACAAGTTTTGTAGGCGCGGTTAAAATCGAATACGTCATTGAAGCTTTCATGGAAATTGAAAATAGAGGAAGCGATTAGAAGTATACAGATTGTGATCAGGCATTGTGTTTCAGTCAGTAATCAGTATATAAACCCTTGGAAGATTGAATAACAGTACATAATAACCTCTTAGGATGGAGCAGAGTGTATTCAGCCATATTTTGTTTCGCCTTGTTTTACGCTAAACATACGTAAGTTTTAGGAATATAATATTCAAAGAAACATTTACATGTATTTTGCGGCATCCACCCTCTCACGAGCGATATTGCCATTACCAAGCTATTTGTCAACATTTCGTTAAATAATTTTGTTGTTTATTTGTTTCAGATCACTTGTCATGAAATTAGTATCCAGAATTAGAATAAATACGAAATCAATACGAAGTGTGAAGGATTTATGGATAAGAAAAACAATGAGTACTTACGTGTAATATAAAACAAACTAACAGTGAATTTTAGTCCGCTAGAGTTTCAAGTTGTTTTAAATTCATTGCTTTTTTGATAAGATTAGATGAAAATAATGATCAACATGCAATCTTTGCATAACTGGATTATCGTCATATTTCATATTACCTCATTGTTATCAACATGTATAGCTTTACCAGCCAGGACGAGATATTGTGGATCAAATTTGGCTGACGCTCTCAAATTGGCATGTGGATCAAGTGGATACAACGTCCCCTCGTGGGCAACTGGTAAGAAAAATATTAATATGTAGTAATATTTCACTAGAATTTACATATAGTCCGAGAGCCCGCTGCTTAATTTATGACGTATCTGTTTTTTGATTGAAATGTGGTATAAACGATAGCTTACCAATAGGGTATTACATCGCACTAGGGTTGCCTATCAAAATCTTGCCGCAACCCCCCCTGCCCCCCCCGAAAAGGTCCCTCTTCGCGGTTTTTCGCATTTTATAGGAATACGGTAAGAGATAGGAGAAAGTAGTCGATGACAAAAATAATCCTTGCTAAATTATCTACAAAAAATGTTAAGTCAATTTTTTCGTAAGACTAGTAGTTTACCCGCAATAGCCGGTCAAAAAATAGGATATTTTTTGAAAAAATAAAAAAAAATGTTTGATTTTTTTCCTTTCACATTCTTCCACCCATTATTACTAACATTTTATGGAAAAAAAATTTTGGCCTGCGGCGCTATATCACTGGTTATTTTATGAAAAACTAAATTTTAAGAATTTTCGTCACTGAGTTTTATTGTAATAACTCCGAAATTATTAAATTTATGAACATAAGTTATAGCTCGTTTTGTAGCTAAGACTATGGTAATTAATTCGTTCTCTGACTATTTTCCTGTAGCTCTTATCGATTTTCAACCAATTTAGTTTAAATACATTTTTTTTGTATTTTAAATGAATTTCGGTTTTGGACCGGCCATTGCGGGTAAACTGCTAGTTCTACGAAAAAATTGACATAACATTTTTTATAGAGAATTTAGCAAGGATTATTTTTGTCATTGACTACTTTCTTCTATCTCTTACCATATTCCTATAAAATGCGAAAAACCGCGAAGAGGGACCTTTTCGGGGGGGGCAGGGGGGGTTGCGGCAGGATTTTGATAGGCAACCCTAGTGCGATGTAATACCCTATTGGTAAGCTATCATTTATACCACATTTCGATCAAAAAACAGATACGTCATAAATTAAGCAGCGGGCTCTTGGACTAATACTGTTTACTGCTACTTAAATATTTTAATAGATTAGTTCTTATATTATTTTGACAAGGTTTTTATGCTAGTATAGGTAATTAAGGTGTTCTTATATATTATACCATTGTATATACGAGTACAGTGGCGTATATAGGGGAGGTGAGCCCCCCCCGCCCGAAATTCAAGCAATGATGTGCCATCTGCTATAGAAAGATCCCAGGTTCATCACTTCACCCGTTTTTCAAATAAAAAAACGCCTGCGGCGCTTCTATTTTGATGCATTTTTAACACAACACAAATAATTCCAACCTAAAACACAATCTTTCTCACTCACCTTCATAATAGTGATTTTTTTTAATACCCCTATGTTAAAATTTTAATTGCCTTCCCCAGGAGTTTTTTCGCCCCCCCCCCCCCCCCCTCCCCCGAATTGAAAGCCTATATACGCCACTGTAGGAGTATATTATACATGTAGGACGTAGGTAAGATATAGTACTTATGTAGGTACCTTCGCTTTTAACAGGTTAGTTTATAGCATTCTCAATTTGTTACAAGTTTCATGATAGCTTGAACACAAATAGGCAACCAACAAGCTTTCACAACGGCATTGTTGTAATTTTATTAATATTGCAACGTGAATATTAAAATGTAATTTGAATAACATCAAGTTTGTAATAAAGCTAAGATATATAGTAATATATTATAAGTAATAATATATAGTAATATAATATAAGTAAAGACATTCAATAAGGTAGTATTAAACCCAGGGCCGGATTTAGGGGAGGGCAACCGGGGCTACTGCCCGGGGCCCCCACAAAAGAGGGGCCCTCACAATAGAGATTTCGGAAAAAAAACAGATTAAGACTAGTGAAGGATTGGGGTTAACTGGAAGAAATCGCAGTCCTGCGATAAGTTTGCCCTAGTGAACAACGATTTATAATCTGTACTATGTCCATTTTATATATTTATATGTATTTGTTGTTCACTTAAAGTTTAAATAAATAAATAAACTACTTTTCCTTTGATATTTTTTTCGCGTATGTGATCACAGTCACAAATCATTATATTGTTTCCCATTATATTTATATATTTGTTAAATAATAAAATAATCTATAGGTACTTATTTATTGGAAATCTTGACTGAAGAAATTGACCATTTTATTTGAAAAATAATTTGGGGCCAGGGGGCCTCCACTTCTTTGTTGCCCCGGGGCCCCCACACCTCTAAATCCGGCCCTGATTAAACCTACTTAATATAGTGAATGCCTATTTACGTATTATAAATGGAGCCAAACATTAGAGAAGGTTCCTGAAAGGAATTTTTCCGTTTTACTTTATATTTTCGGTTCACTTTTTATTGATGCTTTGCAAGGAATATTATTTTCGTATTATTTATTCAGAAATAAGATAGATGTAACGTGGTACCTATACTACCTATACTACAATACTAGGTATATTGGTATGAGCTAAGAGTATGCATATTGACATTTCAAAAATTTCTAAATACGAGAGACCTTAAATCTCGACAACCATACAAAATATTCTTTGGAAAAAGATATAGTAGATACATTGAACCTTTATCTAGGGAAACACCGTTAAAGATTTTTTATATCTTGTATAGATTTCTCAAAAAAAGTTGTGAAAAACACATCTGATCTTTTTTCCGCAAGACACCAACTCGTTTCCCGAAAGTCGCAGATAAATTATTATTTTTTGTATTGATAATATGCATTAAAATCTAAGGAATGGCCGTAGTTTTTTTACTGAAGCGAAATTAACTCCAAAAAATGGAAAAACGCTATTTTTACAATTTTGAACTACGGTTTTGAACCTGAAGCGGGAAATGACTAGTGGCGTTATTGTTGGGTCCCGAACTTTATTTGGTGTAACACACGATATAAAAGCAATCTGGTTTATCTGGCTTTTGTTTAGCTAGGATACCTATGCGAAGACGATAACATAGTATAAGTAGGTATGTATGATGTGATTACATAAAGACACATTACCCTGTACCTAATAGATTACCTATAAGGGGCGAAGTTACCTAAGAACACGATTCCCATCGAGTTACCTTTCGATTTGACGTAATCCAATAACAAATGTTAGCCCCGGCTTCCCTTCTTCAGAAATCCAGCCTTTGCCACAAATAAACCTATATGCGGTAAACCTATACTGGTATTGTAAAAACAGTTTTCTTCTTTATTCACATCACAACGTTCACATTCTTATTTTTTTTTTATTCAGAATATGAGTTGGTTGAAGGAGCAAAGCAGAAACACGCGTTGATACGAAGCTTAGGTGTTGCTACAGAATGCTGTTATTTTGGATGTTCATGGAGAACTCTAACAAGCTACTGTGCTGATCCAAGAGCGAAGAAGAGTAAAAAGAGGTAAAATCCTATGTTGAATAATGTATTCTTATTTATACCAATCGATTTGTCATTTTTGATTATTTAACTTCTTACGTATGTATCATACGAGTATTATCTGCCCTACTAATAGTAAACACTTCAACCGGGAGCAACTACATATACCATAAATAGTATTGTAGGCTTTAGCCTGTAGGCTCTAGGAGTTCAAACTTATCTGTGAGGCAGATTATCTCATTATTTCTTTATTTCAGTTCTGGGGATGAGGACCAGTACGAAAACTTTGAGAAACTGGAAGTTCCGTCAGTTCCTTCGGATGACGGAAACATCAAGGAGAGTGAACTGGCAGCAATCACTCCTGAGGTGGGAGACATGCACCACACACCTGGTCGCATGAGAAAAAAAGGGCGGAAGGGCTATAAAAAGAGAAAAGGGCGCAAGGGACGCAGACGGGTGCAGAGCCGTCGAGGCGGCAGAATGCCTCGATGTCGATGCGAAACCCGAGAAATGCGTCCAAAAAAGGTGCTTTTTCATGTGGGAAAATTAAATCCAGATTAAAATAGGTTGGGACCAGATTCGAATCCCGGCGCTGACGATTAGTTTTTATCTTATGCTGTATTTTTTTAATAGAAATAATACTATCGTACCGTTCTATGGTCGTACTATCGTATTGTATATATCCGTATTGTATAGTTCTCTTTCCATGAAAGCACTATTGATGTGTTTACATATTCAAGAGACGATTTGTGTCAGAGCAGATTGTGGCACCATTTTTTAGTTCACGTTTCTAAATTTATGAAACACCGAGAATTGTGCTTTTAATCTGGATTTTAATTTTACTAACCATTTCATTCTTCTGTGTTGTTTTCTTTATAATATAAATTAATACCCATCATGCACATCGCCACTGCCTCCTAGAGTAGTTACTCTAGCCATGCTCTAACAGTTGGCAACATAGGAAAAAAGGTTAAACAGGACCACTAGTCCTGTCAAATCTCGTAACAGAATATAATACGCGGTCCATCATACTCGTTGTTAAGGGACTGTTATTCCATACATTTCCCTAGCGACGGTGATGGCAACGCTGCAAAACGAAGTGGTCTCAAATTTCTACAGCATGGTTATTGGCTATACAGAGAAAGACCCTAGGTGGCAGTGACATCGCACACAATGTTCATTGCATGACATAGGTACCTACCTATTTCATCGGATTCCATAAAATCTGTATTTGTTTTAAAATTAGAAAATGATCATACATACTTACCTACTTTAACGAAAATACTTCTCATCATCTTCTCATTAGGCTCGGACCGCCTGGTCAACATATCACAAAACCTAGGTACTATGATTCTCCGTGCTGTAGGAGGTATCACCCACTGGACCTTGAGGGTGGCCTCATACATTATGAAATTTGTAGTCTGAGATTGGGTTGTTTGTAAAAAAGTTCGACTAAAATTACGTAAAAAAAGTACCGAGGTCGCATTTTTACCGGTGATTCTGAATACAGAGGGAGGTTTTGATCCGAATTTTCTTACAAACAATCGAATTCAGACTATGAATTTCATAATATGTGAGACGACCTTAGCCTCAAAAACTCTAGTGAAGAACTACTTTATAGTTGCCGACCCCACGTAATACTTTTTTTGAAGAAAACATTATTGAATAAATTAATTTCCATTGGATGATATGCCACTCAAAGATCCTGCTAAATAAAAAAAATGTTTCACTATTAATATTTCGCGCTCACTCACATCTTTATGAGAACCAAATTCACGGTCTATATTTTAGGTATATCGTTTTTACGAGATTTTCTTTCATGCTTTACATATTTTATATTTATGTTTTGTCCCAATGGTTTGATTTTGTATGTGTTTTGTTTGTTATTTTTTTTTGTTTTGTACATTAACTAAGTGTGCTATTTTAGTATTATTATTTTTTCACCATGGTTTGATTTTGTATGTTATATTTATGTGCGTGATCCGCAATATTTAGTATAGTGTAATATACAGTAACGTCGCGTAAGGGGGGGGGGGGGCCGTCCGCCCTTAACTTTATCAGGGGGAGGTATTTTAGGGTAAAATTTAAAAAATCAGTTCAATTTGTTTCGTTGAAAACTGTAAAAAAATTCGTCTATGGCGCTGTTTCTCCATTTTAATACTATATTAATAGTTAATACCAAAATATTTGTCGCCAGCTTTGAAATTCTCTACAATTCCTGTAAATTTCTGAGTCTATTGGATGAAAATGCCTAAATAAGGGGACGGCGGATTTGGCTTCCGCCCTGGGGGCAAAAACCCTCGCGACCTCACTATACATAGTTACATATTATCTACCAGTGACGACGCGACACTAAAAGGTAACTCTGTGGAAATGTATTCACTGGACCGATTACCCCTGTTAGGTATATACCTACATGCTCATTTTATAGTCACATATCTATGTACGAGTATAATATAATACCTAGGAATATACACTGTGTATGCCTACCTACTATTAACCTATGACATAGGTAATATATTTTATCTAAGTGTTGTGTGTTACCTACTGCCATACTTACTCATATCACATCACACTTACTATACCTATGTATTATTGTTTGCTAATTTCAATGTTACATAATTTGTTTACATTATGGTGTAATCACTGCATGGAAATATCTTAGCTATACTAGCTAGTTACCCAACTACTGAAAATCCTGTTTGTTTTTGTACGAGTCTTTTCTTTATTTTTTACATTTACCTTATTATTTTAACACTTCGCGCTGAAATTGGGAGATTTTTATAAGTTATCATACCTCTTAACTATGTAGGTAGCTTCTGAATTTAGAACGTCTGATTTATTTTAATTTCATTAATTTACATATATGTTTTTTCATTAGCACCAAAATACAGATTAAGCAGTTTATTTATTTATTTAAACTTAAAGTAAACAACAAACACATATAAATATACAAAATGGACATAGTACAGATTATAAAACGTTGTTCACTAGGGCGAACTTATCGCAGAACTGCGATTTCTTCCAGCTAACCCCATATTAATATTATAAAAGGTCCATTTACGTATTTTTTTACTTTTTCCAATGTATTTTTGTGTAAAATATACTAAGCCAGTGATTGTTGGATTGGTATCGTCAATTTAACATAGATTTTTGCTGTCTGTGGATATCGGCCCCAGCTACATTATACAAACCATGGAACATTGAATATAGAATAGCCAGTCGAATGATCCACGAGTTAGGAAAATTTGATCACTTTATTCGCAAAGTACAATAGTAAGGAAATACTATTATTATCAATACATACTACTAATTAAAATGAACGAAGACATAAATAGGATCAAAAAATGGCTTGATAAAAACCTATTAACTCTGAACAGTGATAAAACGTACGTGCTCCCGTTCGCAATTCATACTAACGACAAACCACAGAATTTCAAAATTACGATACATGGTAACAGTTCGAACCACGTAATATCACAGTGTGGAACGGGATGCACTACGTTGAAGATTACGGATAAAATAAAGTATTTAGGAGTTATCATTGACAAAAATCTAAAATGGAAGGACCAAATAGAAAACACCGTAAAACGTATACGAAAACTAATATACATATTTTTGGAGATTCGGAACTTTATGTGCACTAAGAACATGTATTCTATCTATTACGGATTGGTTCAGTCCGTCTTACAGTATGCTGTGATAAGTTTGGGAGCTGCATACAAAACAAGTTTAATCCCAGTCGAAGTGATTCAGAAATTGATCATAAAAATCATTATAAGGAAACCCGGGGATTACTCAAGTGAACAATTGTTTAAGGATTTTAGTGTTCCAAAATTTAATGACATCTTCCAAAAGAATGCTGTACTTCAAATATTAAAGGAACCTGAAAAACATTACTTCTTAACAGAAAACCGAACCAGGAACAAGTATGTGTTTGTGCGGCCAAAGAAGCGCACATCATTCGCGCAACACCATTACTCTTACATAGGAGAAACAGTTTTTAACCAATTGCCTCTAGAGATACGACGTACTGACGATTCAAAGAAATTAATTAACAAAATAAAAAAACACTTCAAATTGAGAACAACGACAGTGCGACGGGACTTGACGACTGACGGTGACTAACAGACAGGACCCTCAATGACTGACAGTGACAAACAGACTTACTATCTAACGATTGTATGTGGAAGGAATGAAAGAGTATTATTTTGTCGTTATGTGAAAAAAATGTATTTTCAAACAACTGTGGAATGCCTACGTGTGTGTGTTTGTATTGTGCATTATTTTGTTGGTTGTTGAGTATTCATTTGTTGCTGTTGACTGAGTCCTGCCCTCCACACAAGCATTCGGTTGCTTAAGGAGGGCAGTATCCAAAATTGTAGTATATGATTGTGATCCGGGTGATATTGTAGATGTTGTTATTTTGTAATAAAGTGATTTAAAAAAAAAAAATAAATAAATAAAAAAAAATACTTGTTAACAAAGTGACTGTTAATGGTTGAATAATTAATGGTTGTTGTCAGATTAGGAATGTGTATATAAATGAAGTGTTATTTCATTGCAGGTTGAACTAGAGAACATTCAAAGGAGTGCTCCTGTGTTTGGGACAGTTTCCCCTGAATATTTGAGACTACCAAGGACGCTGGATGAAATGCCACCCCCATACCACGGAATGCAGGGATACTGAGGTTATCATCTCAACTCACTTTGCTGAGCTTATTGTCCAATTGCTTGTCATCAAGACATCGAGACACTTAAGTACAGCCGTAAGGTCCCGTTCCAGATCTCTATAAAGACTGATACAATAACTTGTTAAACCGGGAGGGCCATAATACCTAATACTTAGGTAGTAGGTACTAGGTATAATATAATATTAAGATAATTAAGATAGTTACCTATTTTGTATAACATTTTGTGTATGTAGGTAAAAGACAATTAGTGTTAATTAAGTCAATATAAGTTCCTCTTACAAATTTAATAAGTAGTGTTTGTATTAATTAATTAATTAGGTAGGTAATTCCCTATCTTAAAGTTTGTAAATACTCGTATGTATGTGATTCCAATACAGAAACATAAATATAAATAAGTACCCACATTATTTTAAAATCCAATCAAATTCCCAAGTCCATACTCCATATAGATAGATAAATAAATAAATATTTAATGTCTCATTTGATTTAAACAATAACATGCATAGACCTACACCTACCTACCTAAATAGTAAATGGGGATATACTTTCCGTGTCCGGAAAACTATCAAATTTTGTATCTCCAATGTTCGGCCATCCGGACACCCCTGGCATTTGCCAGTAGTGCATCCTCGGGCGTGCATGTACAATATACGTCAATGGGTAATGCTTGTATTTTAGGCCCGCGTGTAGCCTAATCCTGTGATATCCGTGATACCTGGATAGGTGAAATTTTCCCAGTGAAGTTTATATGTCAATCGTGAATGATAATAATATGTAGACTCTTCTGGCTGATAATACTGAGAAGTGGGATGGCAATAAGTCTTACCTCTACGTATTTTTTATATAAGGTGTATCTATCTATATACCTACGTAAATGTGACTTTGATGATCCAATCTCTGCCAACTACAGTGTATCAAATTACATAACCATGAGATATTACACTACATATATTTTACTTAAGTCTATATTATATTATTGCATAATTAGGAATCCAATTATTATTTTGAATGCCTTAGTAAATTGCGTATAGTACCTAGTTTATTTAGTATTTATTTATTTAGTAATAATTCAAGTTTGTTTATGAAATGAAAATGTAGGTATCAACCATCAATAAAATATTTGTCACCCATGAATATTGCATATATTTACTTACATTATGTACCTTCACCTTCCTATACCAAAAGTCCTATAGTATTGAACATTAAATATAAATAAGCTGGAAATAGCTGGACAAAACCGACCCTAGGCCCTCCTAGAAATGAATTACCCAGATATGTGAATTTATTATATAACTTGTTTTATTCTTGTTCTATTTAAAGCTACATTTGCTATCTACTCTTGCTTATAACAGCAGAATAGCAATAGAATTGATGCGCATCTTAAGTAGGGCTGTCACCTCTCCGGGTTTGACCCGGAGTCTACGGGTTTGAGCGGTGTTCTCCAGGCTCCGGGTTAGCATAGTGTATCTCCGGTCCAAAATTTTTGTAAGGCCAAAAAAAGAAAAAAAAAATCATCCCGATAGTAAGACCGGGCCTCCGAGCTAGCATACTATATCTCCGGGTTAGTAATTATGGTGATGACAAAAAAAAGGGTCTTTATATCAACTTTTTTACAAATCATAATTACAAATTCGTTTTTCCGAAATCTCCGGGCCTACCCTCTTACAAAGGTGGAAGCCCTAATCTTAAGCCGGCCTCATTATGAAATTCATAGTCTGAATTGGACCAAAACCTCTCTCTGAATTCAGAATCAGGGTAACCATATGCGACCTTCACATACTTTGTTTAGGTGATTTTTGATGATTTTTTTTACAATCCCAATTTCAGACTATGAATTTCAAAATGTATCTATGGGGCCGGCCTGACATTCAAACCTTTTTTTAAAATAATCGAGTCTAGATTGAACCCCTCGCCCTCGAGTAATTTACTCAAGGATTTAACCCTGTAACTGCTAGTGCCATCTATTGAAAATTGTACGGAACTATAGTAGTTATTTATAATAAGCTCCTATAGATGTCGCACCTAGTCATCACATCCCATCATTGTTTCAAACCTTTTTGTAACTAACGCCCTAACGCCAGCAGCGGCAGATTTTGGAACTAAAATGAGCATTTCCAAGATTTTGTGTTTCAAAATCTGACATTCGCAACAACTTCACGTACGCTAAATTTCCGGACCGCTTGCAGCAATTTCGATGCAGCTAAATAGTGTGGGACCATTATTTCTTGTCATGAATTTGATATGCTCGGTATCTTTGGAGCCTATCCATTTTCTATGGATTTCTGCGTTTGACATTTATCATTCCACGTCAGTTCGGCCCACAGGTTCGGCCTCCCTTCATTTGTGTTTGCCGGATTGGTGTTACGTTATTATCGTTAATGTTCTTGCAATAAGTGATTATCAATTGAAAAGGTGAATATTTAACATTAAACTACAATTTCTTCTTAACACGATATCTTCTCCTCTAATAAGTCCTCTTTATAGTTACAAGTTCCAACATAGGTAGGACTAGACACTACTAAATCTCAACATCGATGTGTGCAATAGTTTTACATGCGTTACACGTATCTGTATAAAATAATTACTACATTGTTCGATGTATCCCGTTTTTTGGAAGAGATCGTATAATTTAATAACGTGTATTTGATGAATTTTGAAACGGAACTGCACTTGATCTCGTTATATAGAAATATCTCGTCAGTTTGACAGTTCTCAAACTATGATGTGATTTTTTTGCTTACAGTCAGTTACACTAAAGCATCATCATGGGGTCTGTGGAACAACCCTGTTATACCATCATCAACTGTCCTACAGACTCGGAACCATTCAATGAAATGCAGTTGAAGATTGATCTAGGTAATTAATGCTTTTTAATCATTTATTTACCTTGAAGTTAGTTTCACCTACTCTTGACAACATGTAGAAAACTCAAAACCACCTAACATAACTGGAACCCTTCCTGAATTAAACCCGATTAAAATAGTTAAGTAGTGCCCGTTAAAATTCATGTGTTTTGAATTATTGACAATACTGCTTTCAGAAAAGGGTGATATAAAAACAAAAATTGAAGCCTTGAAGAAAACTATAAATATGATACTGGCGGGAGAGAAATTACCAAATCTGTTGATGATCATAATAAGATTTGTATTACCACTACAAGATCACACCATCAAGAAACTGTTGCTTATATTCTGGGAGATCGTTCCGAAGACTACACCCGATGGTAAATTACTGCAAGAGATGATTCTAGTATGTGATGCGTACAGAAAGGTGAGTACTCTATTATTTCCTAACAAAACTTGATCTCTTTATGTTTGGTGCAGTTGGTTGGAGCACGGGCCTCTCAAGCTAGAGGTCTCAGATTCTAATCCCGGTGCTGACAATGTATTCTGCACTTCATGCCGTAAGTTTTTAGCTTACTATGAAGTGTGCACAACAGTATTTGGGTTTGTGTATACAAGCCCAGATCCCACATTCGCATCACAAAGAATAAGAATGGTGTAATCTAATGTGAACAAAATGAACATTGAATTAAACTATTGTAGGACTTGCAACATCCTAATGAGTTCCTCCGTGGAGCTACCTTAAGGTTCCTCTGTAAACTGAAGGAACCGGAGTTGCTGGAGCCATTGATGCCTGCCATACGAGCTTGTCTGGAACATAGACACTCTTATGTGAGACGAAATGCTGTCTTAGCCATTTCCACAATATACAGGTAAATATAATTTCATTATTTAGAACCTGCTTTTTACATTTAAAGAAATCTTATTGTATCGGTAATTCATATTCAAATTGACATCTTTACAGAAACTTTGAGTTCCTAATTCCGGATGCACCAGAGCTGATTGCCACATTCCTGGAGAACGAACAAGACATGTCCTGCAAGAGGAATGCATTCCTGATGCTCCTACACGCCAATCAAGATAGAGCCTTGGCTTATCTTTCAGCGTGTCTCGATCAGGTTCATACATTTGGTGATATTCTACAACTGGTCATTGTAGAACTTATTTACAAGGTAATATAATACATATGGTTTATCTTTGACTAGGCATTTTGACTTCTTCTACAGGATATCACTAAGTTGATGATTATAAATTGTTAATGTTTCAGGTGTGTCATTCTAATCCATTGGAAAGATCAAGATTTATTCGCTGCATTTACAATCTTGTGAACTCTTCCAGTGCAGCTGTGAGGTATGAAGCAGCTGGAACACTTGTAACTCTGTCCACAGCACCCACTGCCATAAAGGTAAATATAGTATGTAGGTCTACTAATATATTGGTAGTGTATACCTAGTTATTTCATTCTTTAATATTTATATTTGAGATATATGCCGATAACACATTTACACGTCGTACAATTAATGAACTGGTTAATTTTATATGTAAAACATTTTTAGGCAGCTGCCTCCTGTTATATTGAGCTCATTGTCAAGGAAAGTGATAACAATGTGAAGCTGATTGTCCTGGACAGGCTTCAGGCTCTTAGAAATGGAACTCTGGTAGGTCGAGGCACCGACGTCAATGATAATAGTGGAAGCAGGGTTCTTCAAGATTTAGTCATGGACGTCTTAAGAGTTTTGGCCAGTCCAGATCTCGAAGTTAGAAGAAAAACTTTAGCACTTGGTATAGAAATTTGCTTCTTTTTTTGTGAAATATGTACTTGTACCTCTTACATAAATTTGTAATAGAATTGTACGACATGAATGTTAATTAATTGTAGCAATGGACTTGGTGTCATCCCGCAACATTGAGGAGATGGTGCTCTTGCTGAAGAAAGAAGTTACAAAGACACACAATGTAGAACATGAAGACACTGGGAAATATAGACAATTATTAGTGAGAACTCTTCACACAGCTTGCATCAAGGTTAGTGATTAGTTTAATAGTTTTATTGTATCGTCCTTAGGCTCTATGTAGGCACTTGGACTCGTCAATTGTACATACTTACTTAATTAACGAATCCGTTCACACTAGGCCAACCCACTCCAATACACTGCAGCAGCAATTGCTTTGTCGTTAGCCCTATATAGGTCCGCTTTATCACACCCCTCTGCCATATCTCGGCAGACGAGGAAGTGTTCGTCATAATAATATATATGGATACATGCAAAATGATAAGTGTCGTAAATAACACATACATAACAATATCATAAACAATATTACAAACTGTAAGTTCGCTACTAACAGAATGTAGAGGGTTCTGTACGTCATTACAAAATAAAAATAATAATGCTAGATGGAATCCATGCGATCATTCAACATTTCGTCTACACTATAAAAGGCTTTATTGACGAGATACGCCTTTGCCTCTCTCTTGAAGTCACAGATATTGGGGCATTTCACTCTCTCGGTAATTATTGTAAAGGACATGAGTGCATTGTTTATATTTATTGTTACTGTTTTAGTTCCCTGATGTTGCTGTAACTGTCATCCCAGTGTTGATGGAGTTTCTGTCAGACACAAATGAATTGGCTGCATCGGATGTTTTGGTGTTTGTACGGGAAGCTATACATAAATTTGAGAATCTGAAACCTTTAATATTGGAGGTAAATAATGTAATAAACCTGCTGAACAATTATATGGACATTCAGTAAAAACTTAAGTGGTAAGGTTAGGTGTTCTGGTAGTATAAAGGTTAATTCTCTTTCAGAAATTGTTGGAATGGTTCCCGATGATGCGTTCACTACGAGTCTTGCGTTCAGCATTGTGGCTGTTAGCTGAATTCTGTGAAGGACTAGAAGGTGCCCAAGCTGTTTTGGAAGTTATTAAGAGTTGTTTGGGAGAACTCCCACTAGTTGCAGAAGAGATGAAAGCTTCTCCGCCCAAAGAGAATGCTCCCACAGCAGTGAAGAGTGCAACAACTACTCCTAAACAACTTGTGACTTCAGATGGAACATACGCCACACAATCTGCATTCAGTGTTCCTCAGTAAGTTGTATTTCACTTTAAATGTACAAAAAACTTCGACCAAAAATCACTTCAGTTGTATGGAGTGCCATTAATAAATTAAAATACTACATCCTGTACTAACTAGCGAAGAAATTGTGTGACAATATACCTACTGTTCTGCTTGGTAGAACGTTAAATCATGGGTTTTCATTGTATTATTTCAGGTCTGATGTTGCTGACTCCTCAGGAAGTAGTAAATTGCTGCGTTCTGGTATACTCGGAGGTGATATGTTCTTGGGAGCTTGCCTAGCATCGGCCCTTGTCAAGTTATGTCTGCGTTATCCAAATGTACCTCTTACTAATGAATCTATGTTGATTATGGCCGCCATTTTGAACTACGGGAAGTCAGGTAATATTAATAGATAATCCCACTTGCATGTTGCATTATTTGCAGTTGCTTTAATTTTTCTTGCACTGATGACACCACAAAATATTATGAAGGATTGTGATAATATTCTTTCAGGAATCTCATCCAAGCCGATGACCAATGATGATATGGAACATATTCTGTTGTGCCTTCGTGTATTGAGCGAGCGTCCTCCAGCAATAGTGAAAGTGTATTCTGAAGATTGCAGACAGGCCCTATCCAACATGTTGCAGACCAGTCAGGCAGCATTGGAGTTAGCCAATAAAGTATGTCGATCAACTGATTATTATATTTCTAATGATAGGTGTATTCTTATGATGTATTTTAATTTGTTATGTCTTGTGTCCAATAGGAGAAAGAGAAGGCTCTGATTGGTGCCGTGGGCATTACAAGCGTGGAGCAGACAGTCAATTTCTCTCTGTTGACTTCTTCCAGGGAAACAGGAGGACATGATGTGTTTGAAGTGTCACTCAACAAAGCTGTGAGTATTGCTCATTGTATTTTACAGTAAATCTTTGTTGGTTCCTGAATATACTTATCCCGATTACATTTAATGTGTCTTTATGTTGACAGTTGGCTGGACGTCCAGGCCAAGGTGAAGAGGAAGACACACCGTCCAAGCTTGCCAAGGTGACTCAGCTGACTGGATTCTCAGATCCTGTTTATTCAGAAGCCATTGTCACTGTCAACCAGTACGACATTGTACTTGATGTGCTTATCGTTAATCAAACAGGTAAGTAATGATTTACATTTACAGATCAGAATCAGTTTCTCAAACATTTGTATTCTCATAAATGTATAACTATGTACATATATTCACAGGAGACACATTACAAAACTGTACCCTCGAGATGGCAACTCTTGGTGATCTGAACCTTGTTGAGAGACCACCTCCCGTAGTTTTGGCTCCACATGACTTCTGCAGCATCAAGGCTCATGTAAAAGTTGCATCTACTGAGAATGGAATCATTTTTGGGAACATTGGTGAGTAACTCAACAATTTGTTTCTTGAATTACATAATACAGTTTCTATTATGCAATATCCACTAATCCTTGTGATGATAGGAGAAGGAGAATACATCAGGCAGCCACAATCCTAATGTTTCGTTGTAACTAAAATATTTTTCAGTGTATGACGTAACTGGAGCTGCTTCTGACAGGAATGTGGTGGTGTTGAATGATATTCACGTAGACATAATGGATTATATTGAGCCAGCGTCGTGCAGTGACACAGACTTCCGACAAATGTGGGCCAATTTCGAATGGGAGAACAAAGTTTCTGTCAATACCAACTTGACTGATCTCCACGAATATTTACAACATCTTCTCAGTTCTACAAATATGAAGTGCCTAACTCCAGATATGGTAAGTTAATATATTGGTTCACTGAAATAATGACAAATGCATTATGTATGTTGTAGAGTAAGTACCTAGTTTGTCTTCTTTTACACATTAGTTTTATGTCATGATGTTTACTAATCATGACATCGTATATTGAGTGGTTGGTAGCCTGGTTGGTAATGCACTCGATTGTTAATCCGGTGGGCACGGGTTCGATCCCTGATGTCGACTTACTCCACTTCACGACACAAGCTTTTCAAGCTTACTGTGAAGTGTACAAAGGTGTATTTGAGTTTATTTCGATAAACCCAGATTCATTTAAAAAAAAATAAACAAAAATATAGTAATAGGCTTCTGAGCCTAGAGTTGAGTCAATTGTCAGTTCTTTCTTGTCGTGTAAATTGAGATTGTTATGAACGGTTGTTCCTTTAATAGTGCCTAGTGTAGCAAGTAGTATATTATTGTTTTCTTGCAGGCTCTTTCTGGCCAGTGTGGCTTCATGGCTGCCAACATGTATGCTCGTTCCATCTTTGGAGAAGACGCTCTGGCTAACTTGAGTATTGAGAAACCTTTCAATAAGCCCGATGCACCAGTCGTGGGTCACATTAGAATCAGAGCCAAGAGTCAGGTTAGTAATGAATTCATTCTTATGTTTTACGTTTGTTTCATCATCTCTGTTGTCACTAATATGCTTCCTGACATGATTCTATAACGATTTCTTAGTATAGAGTATATTGTAATGAATTATTGAATTGTTTTTTAGGGAATGGCCCTAAGCCTTGGAGATAAGATAAACATGTCTCAGAAAGCCCACCACAAAGCAATATGTGCTGCGTAAAGTATTTATTTTTGTTTGTATTTGTAAAAAGATTACTTATTAATTCCAGTACTATTTTATTTAATCATTTTATTATTACTGTACTGTTATATCAACATGTTGTGTATAAGATGTCTACATGAATATTATTAAAATATATCACATATTTCATTTATCAGTAAATTGTTGCATCATTCATTCCCTCTTCGTGTATCAGGCAAGGTGGAGAGTTGCCCTCTCATAACTGGTTAGAGGCCCATTAAGCAAATGACATCTTAAACATTTTACTACTTAAGAGGGGCGAAGCTACCTAATAACATGATTCCCATCGAGTTACCTTTTGAATAAAATCATAGGTGTAATAGTGTCTTATTTGACGTAATCCAATAAGAAATGTTAGCTCCGGCTTCCCTTCTGCAGAAATCCACCCATCGCCACTGCTACTTAATTGTGTGAAAAACATTACTGGGCACACGAGGTTATGTATGTCATGTAATATGTAGTTCTTCATTCGGTCAATTTGTTTGGAATGTACGGAGGTTACTAAAAAACAGATTTTTCACCTCCAATGTAAGTCACAAAACTATGTTTCAACTATGTATGTACTATTTTGCTAGGGCGGAATTTTTCATCTTTATTTCTTGAAGTAAATAGTTTAATAGTATACAGATTCTAATTCAAGAAGTTCCACACTGAAGGTATTGAGAACAAGCAGCTTTACTCAAGTGTGTACGTACCATTTATTGTTCATATTCAAATCTTTAATTCTACAATTTCCCTTAGGTACTGGTACTTACCTAACCTTACATGGTGAGAACTGGGAGAAAAACTTTTTCAGAGCCTAGCACCTTGGGGTCCAAGCTCCAGATTGATACAACGGAAAGTCTATATACAGTTTTTTTTTTCAGAAGTCTCACGGGGGCAACATTGGTATTACTGAGTTGCTAAATGTAAGTTGTAATTTATATTTCAGAACTGTTGTTTAAAAATATTAGCCAATTTTGGATTGCTAGAATAAATTCGCAAAACTGTTTATCAAACTTGTGATGGCGGTTTAAAGGGATTATCGGAGTATTTTTTTTCTTTTTCTAACTCGCAAAACTCTCTCGCCTTTAAAATTATTTCTCTAGCGGTGCTCTGTAATGTTTTTGGCAATTAGTCGTAAAAAATGCAATGGGGAAAAATTACGGACGACTGACAGCCTCTGATGACGAGATTTGACGATCAGGGCTACCAACAATACAATCTTGCAATCCCACTAGCTAATGTCTGCCAGTGGCCAAGATATAGAAAACATACTGTAGTTTTCATTATGGTGAACTAAATACAATGCTTACAGTTTTTAGAACAAAGTTAGTGAAATAAACAGACTTGGATAAGTTTCTACCAGTGGCGAAGTGTGGATTTCTGCAGAAGGGGAGACGGGGCTAACATTTATTATTGGATTACATCAGATTAGACACTATTATATCTATAATTTTATCCAAAAGGTAACTCGATGGGAATTGTGTTCTTAGGTTGCTTCACACCTGGTACCTACTCAGTCTTATAGTTTGTCTATGGTGAAATAGTATTTCTCTTTTACATTTCTTGGACTGTAAGTAAAGTTCTTTACGTTGGCTTTCTGTGTTTATGGTCGCCACTGTGACTTATTTACTGTGAATATTGTATTGTATTCTTAGAGGAATTACTTACTGGAGAAAAAACTGGCAGATAAAACCGTTTGTCACTATCGGTCATTTGCCACCCCAGGTACTTCAAAGGCGGGTGATAGCACGCAGTCAGTATTTTATAATTTCTCTATGATTGTATTAAATATTGATAAATAATAAATCACTGTAGCAATGATAGAGCTGATAATTTTATAATTTATTTTACATTCAAACAAAACACAGACTAGAATTTACTCATTCCACAAATAAAATTATTTTACAAGAAAATAAATAAGTAAAAATAATAATAGGTATTTAGTACTTAAAATTAAGACAATTAATTAAGAAATTAATTTACTGTTTCGGAAGCATTTCCCTTATCATTGTGTTTGTGTTTAATAATTATATTTATTTTATAGAAGTTTTTCTCTATGATACAAAAGTATAAAAATGTGTCAGGTAGGTATAATTTTATTTAGTTTGTTTTTCGATATAAAGTTAAACTTAACATTGATTTTTTTAAATTAAAATGTTTCCTATACACTTATATTATTTTTTTAAATAAAAAAGTAAATACATAAATAAAACAATATACTTAACAATTATTCACGTCTTTTATGATGTGAAGAAAATATTCAATAATAAATAGACAAGGTATTTTGGTGAAAATGTTTTATTGCCCTCGTTCAATGTTAGCGAGTGTTCTGCAAATCAGAGATTTATTACAAATAAATGTTTAAAAAAAATGATGTTATGAATAATAATAATAATAAATTAAATGTGTATAAATAAATAGTAATATTAATTGTTTTTATTATTTAACAAATTAATAACTTATGTCTGGAACTTGTTATATTCATTTTGAAGAAAAGTTCATCAACACTGCTTCATGTGATGTGATAGTTTACTTCATTCCAAAGTTCTGAAATACAATAGGAACAATCTTTGATTATTGAAGTAGTACTTAATCAAATATTCTTTCGTCATGGAACAATAAATAAATATGTGTAATATACAACACGTACACATAATTTAATATTCTATTACTATAAAGTCATAATAACTAAGCTGTTGTGTCTAATAAAATCTTTAAAATAAAATAATGGTGAATAGTAAAATGTTTACATTTTAGCTGCTTCAGCTGTAACTTTTTCGACTATAATAAGTGTGTTTTAAATTTACTTTACTAGTAATTGAAAAAAGAATGTTTTATTTTAGTTAGTGTAATACACACATACACACTGAATCAGTTACAGATTTGACCCTATCTTATTTGTTGTGTGTACAGCTGATGGCTATTAAGTAAACTATGAAGTCTTTAGTTGAGATGCAGGCTTGTGGTAGGTACTTATAGTATTGAACTTACTTGAGTGTTTATTCCTCTTCTTCTTCCTCTTCCTCCTCCTCCTCTTCTTCCTCCTCTTCCTCTTCCTCCTCCTCCTCTACGACCTCCTCTTCCACTTCAGGTTCTGGTTCAAACGCTGGCTCATCGTCATCTTCAATGGCGTCAGCCTTGACGTCTTCCTCACCTTCAGGGGATTCGGGATCACCGGACTTCTTGCCTGGTCGTTCACCGAACCATTTGGGCAGCTTGGCTATAGTTAAATGAACAAAATTAAGCTTAAAGTTATCTACGATCCTAATATAAGTTTAATTTGTATCAAAGCAAATTATTTTTAGTGTTACAAAGCAGTCAAAATATAACTCATTTGTTTGAATTTCATTGAATGTTTAATTCTCATAGCAAACTTCCAATCCTGTTATATTTAATTAGCAGCGTTATAATTTAATATAGAACACTGCCAATTTCTAAATTATTTATAGACATACTGAACTTTTTTATTAACATAAGAAATACTTATATGTTTATAATCATCTAGACTAGACTAATAACAAGGTGTAATAATGTTAATGCAAGTTACAAATGGTTAGATATGTATTGTAATGTTCATGCTGTTATATTTGGAGGATGACTTGACGACTTACTCTTTTGGCGTCCTCCAAATTGGTCAACCTTTTCTTGCCAAAGGCGTTCGTTGCTTTCCTTGGTGATTGTTTCTAGGCCCTATGGAATGTTAATTACAAATAATAAAAGTGAATGTATGCACGCATTACAAAACAAGGATGGTGGTAATAACAAATGTTGCTATCTAATCTGAAAATGAAGATAAAACCACAGAGACCGTCTCTAATGTCATTATAAAATGGATGCACACTGCACAGACATGGAGTGGATGAGGTAATGAAATTTTCATGTACAATTTCACTACACTCAACAATAACAAGATGTATGAGGAAACAATGAAGGTACATAGATTTACATTCTCCGTGAATTTGATTACAAGACAGAGTTTATAACATTCCAATATAAAAACCAATCAATTACTATTCAACTAGGTGTACATATAAGTATTCTCAGGGGAATAAAGAACAAATTATGATATTTTTACGTAGATGCTTTGTTATTACAACTTATGAACACGGGAAGGGATTCACAAATGTTGTGTTCTCGATGGATGTTTGTTGTCTTACTTTTGCTGCGTTTCATAAATTGCTCCATTCTATCGTTCCATGTTTTGTCTGTTAACTCTGCATATGTTGCATCATATCCCTGTACATTCAATTATTACTGTAGTTACAACCTTTTCCTCTTCAACTTAGAAATAAAAACAAATTGGGACTTATCTGTTCTGCTTTTTGGATTATTTATACTTAAACCTTTTCTCTTATTGTAAGATTAGTAGATTGAATATAGAAAATAATCTTTACCCAGAGTCAATGGTATGCAACTAAATCTTCACGTTTCTTACAAATTAATGTTTTTTTTTTCCCTTACTGGGAGCCCACATTATTTTGGGTGTCATAATAAAATTTTAATATTTCAACCAGATATTGCTGATGCAATATTCAATATAAACAAAGTTGCATTATCCTGATTTATTACCGAAGCAGAAAAATTAACTTACACCTTCAAACAATTTCTTTTTGTCGTCATATGACCTGGTATCCACACGCCTTTCATATTTGGAGGCGACTTGGATTTTGGGCTGAAAAAGTAAATCAATCAATCAATTTCGTTGAATGTTGGGTTTAGGAGAATTATTAAGTGAAATACAATATTGTTTGTACTTACGGGGTGCTTTCCTGTGAGGGCTTCAGGGTCCAAACCCTTTTTGAGGGCTTTGTGCCTGAGCTGTTGCTTTTGTCTTTCTTTTAACTCTTTCAACTGGAAAAAGTAATTTCCTTATTACAGTCCATACTACGAATGCTTATTCTGCACCTACATGAAGATTATTAGTACTATTTGTTGAACTTACGTCATAATCCTGTCTCTTTTGACGTTCCTCAAGATCATATTTTTCTGTTTCAAGTTTTACAATGCAGTCCC
This sequence comes from Ceraclea dissimilis, assembly GCA_963576895.1. NCBI lineage: Eukaryota > Metazoa > Arthropoda > Insecta > Trichoptera > Leptoceridae > Ceraclea > Ceraclea dissimilis. Next base: position 8,997,547 of record OY756360.1, read on the forward strand.
ATAATTCCTGGGCTTTGAAACGGAGTTTATCAATAGAGAAGTTCTCAATGTTGAGGGGCTTAATACGGAAGGAGAGGGAAATTTTCTTTTCTTCTTCTAACTGTTCCTTTGTCTTGTTTCTCTCAATTTGAGCTGATGAAAGGTTAAACTGTAAACAAAACATATCAGTTATAATAATTATAGTATTTGCTATTCCATACACTGATAATTAAGTTATAGTGAGAGTTGATACTGACGTTATCACTTTTCTTATTAATGGTGAAGTTGGGTCCTGTTTTGTTGCTTTCCTTCATGGACGCCAACATGGCTTGCCTCTTCTTTTCAGCTTCCTCCAGACGCATCCTCTTTTCTTCAATTTCCCGTTGTTTCTTCTCTTCAACTTCACGTTGTCTCCTTTCCTCCTCTTCCTTCTTCCTCTGTGCCATACGCTTCTCTTCCTCAGCTCTTGATACCTGAAATGTTACAAGACGTCTTATTAAACAATTCTCCCATATTTTAGCAATGACTTGACACAGTTTCAGTAATAGTTCAATGTACCTTGCGTTTGGCTTGTTTGTCCTTCAAACGTTTGAGGTCATCCTCCTCTTTTGCGCGCTGTTTGCGCCATTCATTGATGTACTCTTTCAACTGCTCATCCAAATCTGATCTCTTCTGATCTTGACGCTGAAAACACAAAGCATTATATTTTACAAGAAATATTAGGCATTGGTTGTAAACACCGCGCCGCACATTCAGTCAATGAATATTATTCATGTTTAAATACTTTATTATTAACTATGAATTTACCTTGATGAATTCGGGATCTCCGGCGGCCTCTCCTCTGCAATCAGATTTGCCATTAGAATATTTCATCAGACAAACTTAATTAGTGTATAACGTTTAATTAGAGAAAGAAAATCAATCAGAATAAGTGATATTTGGTTAAATGCACATTGCACATTGATTTCATATTATTATCAATAGTAGAAGAGGGATTACGAGTAGGTATATAATATTAACTTAAAAAGTTTAAACATAAATAGCAACAAGAAAAACATATAAAAGGTAATCTTCTGGTCACAATGTATTATCATGCAAACACATCTAAAGGATTTTATTTGTTTTTTCTTTATGGTTTGGATGACAGCATGAATGAAATCATGGTTTTGTCACATTATAATTTGTAGTACTAAATGAATCTGGAGAAAATATTTAAAAAATGCACAATCATTCTCATATAAAACAAATTTCCAATAAAATATGATGTACAATAATATAATTTCTGTTACACCAATGATTTCATGCTTTACAAGGGATCGTTTTGTTTTATGAGTTTATGAATTATGTAAAGGGATTATTATGAATAAAATTATTATGTAGTGTAATGACATCCTCATGAAATCATATATTAAAGTGAAAAAATAAACATAAAAGGAGTTAACAAGACTTTAAAAACAAATAAAATAGAAAAATTATGAAATTTCAACGCAATCACTCTGAGCCGAGCAGACTTACGCAATGGAGGGTCTACTCCTACAAAAGAGAAAAAAATACACATTAAACTAGACGAAGGACAATAGTAAGAATAAGTGTAGGTATTATATAAGCCTAGAATTACATCAACATATACAGCATATGTGTAGTCATTATTCAACAATTATTATTTTAGATACATTAAGTACAACACTGAACACTTGAACAATTATTTCTTGAGGAATTAACAATTTTCACAAGGACACAATTTTAAAATATATTATTTGTATAAATCTAACACTGAAGGCACGAAGGTTTTGTTTTCCTCCAACAAAATGAATGATTTGAGTCTCAGAATAAATAATAAAATAGTTTACCTTGTTTCATTATTGTCTACTCAGCTATACACTGTATCTAATAAGCACAAGACATTCCATGTGAGTATTACACAAAGCGGTTGTAAGTAGCGGTGTAAGTAGCGTTACGTTATATTATAAGCGTAAGTGCACAATGTGTGTGTGACTATATATATATAGATATATTTGGTGTATTTTAAATATGTTACAGTACACAGCTTTCCCCTGTTAATATTACATATTGTATTATGTGAATTTCTTCACAGATCAGCTTTTTATTTAATTTATTAGCAAAATACTGATTTGGTACGACAGAGAGAGAGAGAGGTATATTGTCAACTTACTCTTGCTTGGGGGCGGGCCTGCGTCAGTCGCACGCCAGATGGAATGGGGCAAATGGTGAAATGATAGGGAAAGAAAAACATTTCATTAATTTTTATTATTAATATTCTTCTTATTAATAGTATGTATCTAACTAGGAATTAAACAAGTATCATGAAGTATGTAGCTATTATGTAGCCACTACTTGAGGCAGGTGCAATCACACTTTATTCCTAACATCTTGTAACATCAGAGAAATCTCATTGGCAATCATCTAAAGCTGGTAAATTCACATGGACTCTTTCTTTGGATAAAGTCTTCACACAAACTACAATTCCTATACATTTTGGTACAAATCAACAAATTTAGTTTTATATTAAAGTAAAAAAACTCATTTATACAGAATAAACAATCATACAGTGCATTATTGTGTTAATATTAAATAATATTCATAATACTTATAATATATTGTTGTAAAGTCAATAATATCACAAAAACATTATTTATATGTTGTCTATGGACATCAACAATATTATTCAGCGTTCACATGTGACAAAATATATTTTCACTGTGATATTCTTTATACAATACGGCCTCTTGAACTTGATTGCAATAATGGCTTACAAGTCACTTGTAAAAATATAAATCTAAATTAGGAAGCAGAAGCATATTTATTATTTTGTTGCAGATTTAGTTGCAGAATTTCTTATATTACATCAGTCTGTTAGATTTGTTTATAAATCTCTTTTACCACATCTTGAAAAGTGACACTTACTTCCTGCAACAAAAAGAAACATCATTTAGTATATTAATCCACGTAACATTTTAGATATTGTAACTGCATGTAGGTATTTGTTACTTCGTCTCAAAGATAGCCTATTCATTTCCATAGTATAGAAAATAGTCTTAAAATAATTCTGATCTATTGTAAATCGCATGTAATGTATTAAAAAACGCGCTATGTAAGAGTATGTGTAGTAAAATGAATCCAATTCAAACCTAAAATGTGTACTAGAATCATTACAGTCTGATTAGTTTATTCCCATGACATAGTAGCTTTTGTAGTTATACATTCCTAGCATTCCAGAAATAAAGTCATTTTGAGGATTACAATAAAACTTCAAAAATATCTTGTTGGCACTTTGCCAGATCATATGAGAGCCAAACATAAATCTTTGACAATGGAATTTACTTATTTGTTGCTCAATAATAATTAATATTTTACTCTCTTAATAAAGCTATCTATGTATTAAACTGTACAGTACATTACAATAATACTATTTTAATATTTCTAAAAGATATCTCTCATCAGATAAACAAAATAAATTAGTTGTATATTCCTATGATTTCTAATTACCTTTTCACAATGTTTGTCACAAAATATTTATAATAACTAATCTTAAATTTATGTAATAACGTTGGATAGGTAATGAATATTATGTTTAAAACGCTGATTAGGAAAGAGCATCACCAAATAATTTGAAGAAATAAACAATAATACAATTATTCTATAAATGCTTTATATTAGTTGTGATCTACACATACTCGTACATAAATCGTTTTGCATAAATATAAATTCTAAAGTAAAATATAACTTACGTCTCAACGACTTCTTCAACTTCCTCCTCTTCGGAGCCACTGAGGACAGAAACAAGATATAAAATACATGATTATGGACGATACAATGGAATGGAGACATAATGCATGCAATGTGTGGGACAATATGCACTCAAATAATAACAGTATGCACCATGACAGTTATCAACATCATTGGATATACAAGATGAACAGGGAGTTGACAAACTGTGTATCTACATGACAAGGGTCAACATTCTAATAACAGGACAAACAATAATGTTAACTATCTTACATTACCTTGCCTAATTAAAAATATCTATTGATTGTTTTACATTTGATATAGGAAAGGAGGTATGTTATACTTACGAGTATTCTTCATCGTCAGACATGTTTGTGGTTGGTTATGTCTGTAAGAAAAAGATAATTCATTACTTTAAGATGTCGATTGGTGATTATGCCAGTTGCAGATAAGTTACTGTTAGAGATAATGTTGGTAGTGTTAGTAGGGAAACAAAGTGTTAAAATATCTCAATTTTGTTTATATAAGGAAGAAAAGAGGACCCAGGAATAAAAAAATACGATTTTGTGTGCAGGGCTTTGCACAGTAAGTAAAATAAATGGCACTTTTTGAGGTTATGGTAGTTAATTATACTAGCCATAGGAATCCTGAGATTGTATTTTATGAGTGGTTAAAACATTTTTTAAGATCACATAATTCTTCTGAAGCGTTAGTTTTCATGTGAAGTATTCGCATGAATCGACGGCAAATTACTCCTCGGATTATGCAACGACTGTTGCATTTTTTTTACAGGTAAGCCGGATATCACGTGTCTAACGAAATATTTCCCGCAAACCGGATATCCTATGACTAAAAATTTCCCGCTCAAATATAAGCACTTTGTGTTTTAATGATATTTATGGTGCGTTCAATTTTTTTACTGATATTTTCCTGCTCGTTTATTGATTAAGTTTATTAATATTTAGTTTTTATCAATACATATTATAATTATTATTTTTCATTTAGATACTATTAATTTTACGCGTATCTTCCTTTTGCCCTTTTTATAACAGCTTATCACTTGGTAGTTAGCCTTTGATAGCATTAGGTACTTATTAGTTTTTTTTTTTTAAATATAATTAGGCAGTCCACCCCAACTGGGTGATATGACTTGCCAGTATACTCGTGCATCTAAGGAAACTACGGACAAGATGGAATTCAAAAGTTCAAATCTGTTAAAGTTTCAAGTCGAACCTCTTCACGCGTTCAATCACGCGATATGATTCCTTAGGGTTCATTGATAGAAGCGAAACAGACCTCAAGGGTCTGGAGAAATCATATTGATATAGAAGTCCTCACCAATACCCTAGCAATAGACAAGCATATAGGACGTGGTCTATTGACTCATCGTCCTCTCCACATTCTCCTAAATATAAATTCTAATTAAATGCAAAATTCTAATTATAAATTCTTAAATAGAATTAATATATTTTGTAAGACTGCTTATCTATTTGACAATGTATAAATGACTCGAATTGGTGAATGTTACTTAAGTGTAAAGTGATCACATTAAACCAGCCGACGATCAGTCATAAGCCTGATGGAAATCTGCCTGTATATCTGTTGAGATAACTCCTTGTTATATTGAACTAAGACATGTAGAAATTTTCGATATTCTCACAAAAAACATAAATTGTGATTTTCAAAAATAAGTTCAAAATTAATAGCAGGTAACAAATAAACCAACATTATTTTAATTAGGGATTATTCGTGACACATTATATACTGTTTATCATTAAATTCGTGTTTTTGTTCTTGACTTTTTAACATTGTAAGTATTGATGCTAGGATTACTAGATGCCTTCACGCGGGTGATACCTCAAGTTATTTGTTTCATCAGTTAAATCAGTATCCAGATATTCTTACATTTCTATTTCTGAAAATCCTAGGAATAATGAATGTCATTTTTTAATGTGAATAACTTCGTTCTAGTTCAGCCCTTGCTGCTGAATGACATTGGGTTTTGGAAAAGATCCTATAAAACAACTTTTGGATCATATTAAGGTTTTACAAAGGATGACATGAAAATTATCCTGAACAAATCGTTTAAAGCAGGGCTATACACGTTTGGAAGAGGCATAAATCCAGCAGTGGACAGATCAGGGCTGAAGAGTAAGATGAAGAATTGACTTTCGTATCCTCAATTTGGATACAATCTTCAAAAGAGCCGCGATCTGCCAAATCTATAAAGAATGTTTAGTCCTCAGAGGAGACGTCCTCCAGAATGGATAAGTCAGAGGGAAGGATAAAATCAAAGTCCACAAGAGAAGAACAACTGCTGGACTGCATCTTGGGGTAGGAGTAGGATGATTCATGACAGAATGCATCGATTTTGTTACAATCTAGTACATAATCAATGCGCTTGTGTTACACTGTTAGTGTTACACATATTGCATTGGGTTATGTGCATACAATAATGATTGATTAGTTTATATACGTATTATACCTTAAATGAAAAAGCTTGGAAATAGTGCAACTGATTTTCACATAAAATTGACAACAATTGAAAAAATGACAATTTCAGAAAGAGATTCGCTGTAGGTATTTGGTTATGTTTGTCTAAGGTATTAACAAGTATATCGAAATATTTGACAGACGCTCTACATCGACACAGTGATCTCTCATTTTATTTCTACCTATATTTATTTTCAGAATCACATTATTTTATAATATAGGGTAACATTCCATAGAATCTAGATCTAATTTCGTAGAAAGCTTACCTATAACTACTATGGTAGGCGACATACATAGAAAATTAAAGAGAATTTATTTTTAATGATAATTATTCACTCACCAGAGAGTAAAATTCTCAAATTGTTGAATAATATGTTTTCGTGTGCAAGTTGAAACTTTACACGTTGGAGACGATGCAATGATAAAAATAAAACAGATTAATTTACATTGTACCTACAGCATCAACTATATATCGTTTCAGACAGAAAATATAACGGGAAAAGTTTACACTACAACTGCCGAGATGACTTCTACAGGAAATGAACTACAACCAATTTAGTTTATATAACGAAGCTATTTATGTATTTGTCTGTAGGATATATAATATAGAATTAAATTTTTATTGAATTGGGAGCCATTCAAGGTTTTATTGACTTTTCAATCAATAATTAACAAAGTGCCAATTATTTTTCCAATTACGACTTTGGATTGTTATCAAATTAATTGTATTTGCGTGTATTGAGGTATATAAGTACTTATAGCCGTATGTATCAGATTGTATTAGGTATGTATTATTCTACGTATTGTTTAATAATATTCTAATGTGTCTGTAGAGTGTAGTTACGTTTGCATTTTTATTTATTTTATGTCGTCTGGGGTTTTATGTGGTGATTGATTTAGTCTGCATCTGTATAAAGTAATTTATATACTTTATATTACTTTGAAAATATAAACAATTTAGAAATTTGATATGATATCTAATCTGTGATTTAACCGTTCGGTTTCTATACAAGGAGCTCTGGCTATTTATAGACCATCATACAGTTGGTGGGAGCGGGGCAAACCTGATTTGGACGCCTAGCATCGAGACGTTTAAATTTAGACGCCTGCGCCTCTCCGTACTCGTAAGCTCGCGGAACTTCTTTCCGCTCGCATTCTACAAGAAAATTCTATCGTCATGTCGGGTATTTTTATTATATAACCAACATTATAATATTACATCAGCTATAAATCTATTTTTCTATACATGTTTCAGAGATAGAGAATTTTACGTTGAAAAAAAAAATTGTACATAATTTCGTTTATTGAAGAAACGTGAAAATTTATTTCGTAAAGTTTTTATAATGTTGTAACACACGTAGTTATTTGAGATCTTGAACTTACGAGTATTACTGAGCAAGCTCTCCATAACGATGTAAAACATATTAATCTTATATTTATAGATACAGAGGTGTCTGTACATTATTGCTTATTAGGTATTCATGTATATACGATAAAGATATTAAATAACTATGCCTCAAAACCTCATATAGAAAATAGATTTAAATTGACTGTAAAGTCGAACAGAAAATAATGTCATTACTTTGTAATTAAGCACTGATATTTGATGTAATTTAATTTAAGTTTACTTTACTTTAAAAAGTACGTGAATGCTACGGAGAATGGGGACTTCTTATACTGAAACTGGTTACGAAATTCCTTACCTACATACATTTCACAAATATGGATAAGTACCTACTTAGGTAGTTTATTATACAAAACTAACACGTATTCAAAAATACCAAATTTTCACTACCTTAGTCATTTATAACTATGTTTGTTTTTATGAAACGGTAATTTTAAATTAATTCGGCGATGCACTCAACCAGGCACAACTTTTATAGGAAGGTTAGAGAGAATTGGTAGTAATATTCGTACAACAGTGTAGAAGAATTAAGGATGAACATTGTCGGGCTTACAACCGACCTCGGCTGGCTTAAGAAGTGGTAGGTCTAGATATTGTTTGTAGTCTTGTGTTGTTGCTTTTGATGTCTAAGTTAATATATTATAATACTTAGTTTTGAAAATCCGTAAAGTAGGTAGGTATCACTTGAAAATCTTCAGAAAACAACAAAATTACGAATTTTATTTTCAGACAGCTTTAGTCAATCCACATAACACTTTCAGATTGAACTTGCATAAGCAAACTATATAAACTAACGATATTAGGCATTCCAATAGTGAGCAACACAACAACTATAAAAGGCTCCCATTACACTTTTTACAATCTTTATTATTTGCACAATTATAACTCCTTGATGTTGTATTAAAACTTTATCAGCTTTAATCACTTCAATGGTAAAGCACTGTTAGATACTTTCACTTTATTTTTCACACAATTTCGTTCCTTTACGTTGTTTTAGAAAACGTATGTTTATTATTTTTTTAAAAACGGAGTGATATTTCCAAGTAGGTGTTAAAGGTAAGTATACATAAGGTACAGCGTAACTTTCAGGTATCGTCACATAACTTACAAATGAAAGGGAAATGAATGGATGCGGTGATTCCGCTTTTCCAGCTGCACTACTGTTGTTGGAATGTGGAGTCCGCGACGACCGGAGCGGCTCTGGCTAACTGACCACTTCTTCACCGTCGAATCTGGCACGTCTAAATGCGCGCACGCGTGCGCTATTTTGCTAAAGTAGTAACCCAATAATCTTAGATTTAAATCAGTATCTCAGCCTAATTTCTAAAGGATTGTTTTCGTAAAATGTTAGTTCTTCGCCCACATTACTGCGGCTAAGTATACCCAATGGAATATTTATATAGGAACCTATGTAGGTTGGTAGGATGGTATCTTTAATGTTAACTTAGTATGTGTCTGTAAGATGAATAGCTGCTGGAAGATGTTTCCACCCACGCTATGTTGATAATGATAAGATGCGCTGATTGATGTCATCATTGGATAATGTACCTAGTAGGGCTGCCATACGTCCCGGTACACCGAGACATGTCCCGGTTTTGAATTCCGTGTCCCAGTGTCCCGGTCCGAGAGTCATTTGTCACGGCCAGGCATTTTCTTAATATTAATTGCTCAATAAAACGATTCCCGGAGAATTATTACGATAATTCATTATTTTAGAATTCCTTCATTCTTCTTCTTGTTTCGCATATTCTGCATTCATATCATACATTTTTTATTTCGATAAAACTAAACAAGATTTAGGTAGGTACGCCATTACTTTTTGATGTATTTTGTAAGAATATGCAAAACAAAAAGAAGTGTAATTGGCTCCGCAAGCAATTTTTTTATGAAGGAATTTAAAACAATGGATTTTCGTAATAATTCTCCAGAAATCGTTTTATTGAGCAATTAATATTAAGAAATCCCTGACCGGGACAAATGACTGTCGGACCGGAACACGGACCTCAAAACCGAGAAGTATGGCAGCCCTGTCGTACAACCGTTCGACGGAGTTACATTTCTACAAAAATGCAAAATAATTTTTCATTTTTTTATTTCCTGAGAAAGACGCACTATATCGTTTTACCGTAGTATGTAATTTTAGGCCAGGTTCCCCTCTATGTGCTGTACCCGTCATCTTTTTAGGATCTTTTCGTTGGAAGAAAAGTTTTCCGAAGGTTTTCATCACTATTTAGCAGTGGCGGATCCAGGATTCATTTTGGGGGGCTGAGGGGGGTTTCGCCGACTTATTTCAGTAAATAAAATTAATCCCAAATTTTGCATAAAAGGGTATGTGGATACTGAGCCACCCCCCTCCCTTGAGAAAAAGACCTTGTGGTGTAAAAAAGGTGACCTGCGCCGCATGCGATTTTTTTGAGACTGAGTGAAGAGGGTCGTGATATCGTTTGATTTTTTTGTGATAAAAAATGCAAAATAAAATAGAGCCGCAGGCAAATATATATTTTTTTGAAAATGTGTGATTTGATGAGCATGCTTGTGTTTCTGTAGTTACATTATAGTAGGTAACGCAAATGGGAGGCAAGAGATCGTGTATCATAAGAAGTGCCGTAACCGAAATTGCAAAGGCATATTTGGAAAAAGTCGTGATGTAAATCTAGTTAATTTTTCAAGGATAAAGAAACCATAACAGAAAAACAGTTTAGTTAGCTGCCCAGGCAATTTTTTTTACAAAACATATTGATAATTTAAGAAATTTCTCGACATGATGAGAAAACGATATGGTATTAATGTGATTTTTCGGAAACCATTGTATTTAAAGTACTGTCACTTATAATTGTGGGGAGGGGGGGCTTCAGTCCCGTACCCCCCGTCCGGTTCCGCTAGTAGTATTTAGGTAGTTACATGAGTATTGAAATTTATTCTAAAAAACAGATTGGTATTATGTTTATGTAGACTATATAAATTCAGGTGCGCGAATGGTGATTGGTGACCGTGGAATCAAGGGTCCAAGGGATACGTTACGGTCACACAAACTTTCAAAAATCTAAGCGGTCACATCACTTAATTTCCTATCAATTTCCTTTATCTCCACCAGCTCTCTATCTGCTCCACTGGGCTCCACCGCGTCTTTTTAAAAATGGTGCCAGAATTGACTACTGTAATCGTGTGTTTCCTTATTTCCTGTAAGTAATAATAATGTTACTATACGTCTAATTTCCTCATGTGATAATGGTGAATAATAACCATATATACTTAATAACGTAATAATAATCTTAATGAATACAATTATTAACTGACAACACTGGATACTGACTGGCTAAAGCGCTACGCCAAGAAGTGAAAAAGAAAAAAAAAACTTTGACTTTGACATTAGATTTTAAAATTCAAAATTCAAATCTCGCAGTGTTTTAATATTTTTTGTGCTTGCATTTATTAATCATTCTCATTTTGTGATGGTGATTTAGAAAATGTCTTTTAACGAGCGGAAACAATGTGGTATGGATATCACAGCCACCAAATAGACGGGTTGTGATGGGGTTGTGTCCAGCATCCAGTCTTGTCTGTAGGTAGGTTAGGTTATGTTTAGCTTGAAAATCACAAATGTAAACTTTTGGTGCAATCTTATGTATTTGTTAAGATTTCCATTTTTAATTTTCAGTTACTCGTAAAATGCCATCAGAAGGTAAAACTTTCATTGAAAAAAGTAACAAATCTAAGAGGTACAGTCCTTTTCAAGACAAAAGAAAACACAGATTGTTATTGCGATCCCAGCATACTAAAGTATTAGATGTATCATCGGGAGATGAATCGTTTATACCTTGCAATCAACATCAATATGTGGAAACATTTACATCAAAATCTCCTTCATCTAATTCTGATATATTTTCTCCTTCCTCTAACATTTTTCAATCGACACCAAAGTCCCTTAACAACAATAGTTCGCAAACTATTTCTTACTTGCGCTCGAAGATAAAAAACAACTCTGCAAATTTAGTATGCGAAGACAATCTTTCAGTGTCAACCCTTGATAGTATATTTAATACATCATTTAATAATAGTGGTAAACTGGATCATGGACAGGATAAGGGAGATGAATGTAAAAATAGTGACGTATTGTCAATATTCAATTCATCAGAGTGTATCTCAGATATTGGAGAGGCTGAAAAGGCTGTATTTGAGAGTGAACAAGTTAAAACATCAGAAAAAAATAATGGCGAGTCACAGAGAAATCAAGAGTCTGTGGGAAATTCATTTTATGGTTTGCCATCAAACGTGAAGTCTTTAGTAAAACTCTACAAAGGAATAGACAAACTCTACGGTAAGTATACATACACCCTCTATTAATTAGATTCTTTCAGGTGATTTAGTTATTTGTCTTTGTAGTATTATATACTCGTACTATTGTTTTAGACTGGCAGGATGAATGCCTTACATTGCCTGCTATAGAAAGACATGGTAATTTAATATACGCTTTACCCACAAGTGGAGGAAAAACATTGGTTGCTGAGATACTCATGTTGAAAGAAATATTGTGCAGGAAGAAGAATGTCTTATTTATTTTACCGTTTGTGTCCATTGTTCAGGAGAAGGTATGTCATTATTATATTTTCCTTTGTTCAGTTAACTGTAGGGTCATGCTATGCAGATATTGTAATACATTTATTATTTGCCATTCAGGTGTGGGCTTTGTCTCCTTTCGCTGTAAATTTAGATTTTTTAATTGAAGAATATGCTGGAGGAAAAGGAGTCCTTCCTCCTCGAAAAAGACAGCAGAAAAAGAGTATTTATGTAGCCACTATTGAGAAAGGGTCAATGCTCATCCGAAGCCTCATTGAAACCAAACGTTTGAGTGAAATTGGATTAGTTGTGGTAATAATGAATTGTTTATTATCAGTCGCAGATTTGTCTAGTGTTTATTTATTTATTCTTCAAGTAGGTAAATTAAATACTACAATAAACAGGCATGTAATCTAATAAATCATATAAAATTGTTCACTAGGCCAAACTTATTACAATGCTGATTTCTTTCACTTGATGGAGTGTTAATTTGAAAGAACTTTGTACTAATATGTACCTAGTTGTTTATAGGTGGATGAATTGCATTTATTAGGAGAACCAAATAGAGGATCAACGTTAGAAGTCTTGCTTACAAATATTTTATATTCGGAAGGTACTGAAAGCATTTTGTGGAGAATTGAGTTGAATCATCAGTTAGACCTAAACATAATACATAATGTTGGATTCTTCTTTCAGAAAGTATTCAGATAATTGGTATGAGTGCTACAATTGGAAATATTGAAGAATTAGCCCAGTTTGTTAATGCTGAGGTTTTTCTAAAGGATTTCCGTCCTGTAGAACTTAGAGAATACATTAAAGTAGGAAATGATATTTATAGTATTGATTATAATTCATCTGATGAGGATAAATTTAAGCTTCTTAGAAAAGTCAAATTTCAAGTAAGATGTTTAGATTTTCCTTCTATTTTTGTCACACCATGTATGAGTAGTTGTGTATAAGGAAAACGGGTTAGAGTCCCTTTCTACTTCCATTGAGAGGGATACTGCTCTACCTGATACAGAAAATATAATAATTACATGACTATGATAAATACGGGAAGTATTCATTATTTCCTATACACACAATGCAACACTCTTGTTTTCAGTATTCATCAGAAGCAGAGAAGATTGATGGAGATCATTTAGGAGGTCTTGTTAGTGAAGTAATACCCAAAGGGTCGTGTTTAATATTTTGTCCGACCAAAAAGAATTGTGAAAATGTTGCCGCTGTTGTACTAAGAAGCATATTACCGAAGTAAATAATTGTTGTCATATATTTTCAGCCTTATTTATGTATTTTTATTGTTCAATTAATCATAAATTCATCCATAAACTTACAACTAAGGTACTATGAAATCAGTGTCAAATCTATTAATGCTTTTTGCTTTGTGCCTAAAGGAAATTATTAGAATATCGTAAAAAAGAAAAAGTAGATTTACAAGATGCATTAAAAAAGGAAACTGATGGAAGAAGTTCTCTAATAGATTTGGTTGAATGGGGAATTGGTTTCCATCATGCTGGACTTGCTTTTGAAGAACGACGATTGATTGAGGAGGCGTTTAGGTATGGCAAAGTGGTTCACTTACTTTATATTGTATGCACCTGCAGTCAGAGTTGTTTCAAGTACAGGCAAAAAGTACTCGAGTACAGTGTACAATTACTCAAGTATCTAAAAAAGTAAAGTATACCAAGTACATTACTGACCAATGAAATACCACATGTTTTATAGAATTTGCCTTAAGGGCCTATATGCACTAAGCAAAATCGGTCTATTTGCGCTTCAACTTTTTAAAATTTTGTATGAAAATGTTAGTTCGAAATAAGAGTAATGTAAGCGACAGTGTGAATTTTACCTTTTTAAGAGCCTGGGAATAAATCAAAAAATCTAAAACAGTTAATTTGTGAAGATTATAATTACCAGTATTTTGGCTAAATTGTACCTTTTTATCTGAAAAATTGAATGGGAAGTCTTCAGATCCCGTAAATTTTAGGGGTACTTTAGGAATATTCTTTTTATTCAAATATAACAATATATTTGTGGACTGAGTACTTAGCACCCAAAAATGTACTCAAAGTACAGTTTTTGAGTACTTGTACTCGAGTACCACCCAGCTCTGCCTGCAGTTATCATTCAGCATTCTCGAAACATAACCCGGGTAGGATCATTGTTTATCCCAAATCTGAGGTTGCGATTCACGGTTTACTTTATATTATCTTGCAAAATTGGTTTTTAGGTCTGGTATCCTAAACGTATTGTGCTGCACTTCTACATTAGCCGCAGGTGTGAATCTTCCAGCACAAAGAGTAATATTAAGAGCACCATTAGTTGGTAAAAGTTTTATCACTCTCTCCATGTACAAACAAATGGTTGGGAGAGCTGGACGAGCTGGATTTGGTGGACATGGTGATAGTATATTAATATGTCCCACGTCTTACGTAGACAAAGTGAAGGCATTAATATCATCGCCCATGGAGAATATTAACAGTAATTTATACAGTGATGAAGGCACACATATGAGATCATTTGTACTCGGATCTATTGCATCAGATATTGCAACAACTAGAGCTACTTTGAGATTACTGTTGAGTAAGAGTCTACTATCTGTGCAGGCACAAAGGTTGAAACAACTTTAACAATGGTTTTGAAATAACTTTATGTGAATTTGTTTTAAATCACTCACGATGGATGATGTGGTGTGGGAGTGTGATTTTTAGGATTTGTTTTATGTTTCAGACTTGATATAAATGTGAAGGAACATTTGGATATGGCAATTAAAAGATTAATAGAGTTGTATGCGATCGAAGTAAAAGATAAACCACTTAAATCACTCAACACTTCTAACACTGAAGCTACTGTTACAATAAATCAAACACTAAATAACAGTGAAGTTATATGGGAAGAAGACTCTTCTAATAGTAAAACTAGGAAAATTCAATATGAGATAACACGGGATTCTGAATTGACTGTCAGTAAGTTGGGAAAAGCTGCTGTTAAAGGTTTGATATTTAATATTCTCATTGAGTTGGTTGTAAGATATTACATTTGTAATAAGCCTGCCCTTTAGCAGCTATTGTTTTTTAATTACTATGTACAGACGATCTTATTTTAGCCAATAATGTCCCATAATATTTTAACAATATCTAGCAGTTAATATTATGTATTATGTTATGTGCAATATAAAGACAAGATTTTTAACCTATTATATTTTTAGGTTGTTTCAGTTTGTGTCATGCTCGTTGGCTGTATTCAGATCTGAAACAAGCACAAGAATGTTTAGTTTTGACTGATGTCTTACATTTATTATATCTAGTGACACCATATGACGTAGCTGAAAATATTCATCCTGATTGGTCTACTTACAAAGCTGTTGTATGTAAATTGTTACAGTTTGTTTTTATTTGGAACTTGGTATTATCGTTTTTAATTAATGTTGCATGACGGTTTGTTTCAGTTGGAAGGTTTGAGTGACGAGTCAATATATACAGTGAGACTTTTAGGGTTCACTGAATACAGTATCGTCAGAATGTCATCCAGAAAGATGCCTAAGGTATTACTCTTTTCTTTATGTTTATCTTATGAACATAGGACCACTACCTACGTTATTTATAGTATGTATGTATTGTGTATTATGTAAAATGTGTATACATGTGTGTACATATTCCAATAATAAATGAATGTTTACTTATTCTAGAACATGCCTCAGAGAGTTTTTCGTAGATTTTATGTGACTCTAATGCTAAATGATCTTTGGAAACAAGAAACATTGCAAGACGTTTCAGAGAAATATGGAGTGAGTAGAGGAGTTGTTCAGCTGTTAATGGAGCAAGCTGCGTCATTCTGTTGTAGTGTGATGAGGTTTTGTGAAGAATTGGAAGAATTCTGGGCCTTTAAAGACTTATTAGTTGGGTTTTCCAACAGATTGTCGCATTGTTGCATACAAGAACTGATACCACTTATGGAATTACCCAACGTAAAAAAGGTAATGTAAAATTTTGTGATGGTAGATTGTAGCAATGTTAAGGTTTCATCATATGTTTTGAAGTTATTTATGTCATACATTTACACTTGCAGAATCGAGCAATGCAACTTTATAAGGCAGGCTTCAAGACATTGAAGTCTATAGCTCAGTCAGAAGCCAGTATTTTGACAGAATCCATAGAACATCTTCCGTTTCGAACTGCTAAGCAACTCATAGCAGCTGCCAAGGTAGAACATAGTAACTAAGAAATTTTTAAAATCCCTTTATTCCGTTTTATACCTATTATATCTGTGCTCCTTCTCATTTTAGTTACTCTTGCTGGAGAAGGTGGAGAATTTGAGGGAACAAGCACAAGAGTTTATGGATTGTGATTTGTTTGCTCAACAAGAAAGAACTTAATCTTAACTACTAGTACAAATGTACACAATT
This sequence comes from Ceraclea dissimilis, assembly GCA_963576895.1. Taxonomy (NCBI): domain Eukaryota; kingdom Metazoa; phylum Arthropoda; class Insecta; order Trichoptera; family Leptoceridae; genus Ceraclea; species Ceraclea dissimilis. The sequence continues at coordinate 9,014,136 of OY756360.1, forward strand.
GTTGTGTACTATATCAAAGTAGTACAATATTATGTACCTGTTAGTTCATCATAGATTTGTGATAAACACTTGCCTTATTTGGTTCTGTACTACGATACATCATATAAACTTTGATGCTGTGATTAAAATTAGTACATATGTATGTTGAGTACCTAGTCATTCCCAAAGATTTATTAGGTTTATGTGTATATATTTATTACCTATTAAGTAATCATGGATTTGTACTTACATATGGAGAGGATCTATGTTAAATTATATTGCCTGGAGTGCATGGTCGTCGCCAAAATAGATTGGAATAGGTATATATTTTTTCATACTAAATAATAAAACCTCACTAAAAATCACATTACGGCCACACATTTTTTCGTCATATCATAAATTTACTAAAATTAATATGAAAATCCTTCAGTTTCATAAATAAAATTGCGTGCGGGTCTATTTTTTATTACTTTTTTGTATAAAACATTTTTCATACATATTATTGTGCGCAGTATTATACACATTTTCAAATAAACAAACCACGACCTCTTTCACAAAAAAATTCATCTGCGGTGCTATTCATGAATTTTTTTATGCTATATCAATTTTAAGCTCTCCCCCCCTAGCTCCAAGGCTGGCGACACCCATGCTGGAGCGTACTAACTGTAGGTAATTTTATGCTCCAAAGACCGCAAATTGTATTACATATAATAAGGTGTACAGTACAAATTTAAACTGACGAAAAGCAACGGTTCATTGAATCATGTGTGTTTTAATTTTATTAAGGGTTCTTATTAATAATTATTATTTTTGACCAAGTAACAATGAGTTTACTAATTAAACAAATCATATTGTATTTTAATAAGCATTATTATTTGAAATAAAGACATAAATACAGTTGTGTGTTATTATTTATCTTTTCTTATATAAGCAGGGTTTCAATGTTAAATGTGGAAGTTTATTTCGTTTCACAATATCTTTTTCTTTTTTGAAATCCATGAAGTAAAATAAGTTCTGTGTCAAATCAGATTTCAATAGTTTGAAACCATACTTTTGAATTTCCTTTGTAAAATCTTCTACTTTTTCAAATCTGCTTTCCACCTCGGCAATTTTCATCAAACCTCTAGAATAAGACAAAAAACCGAACAAGAATGACAAAATTCTTCCATAACTTAAAATGTAACAATTTATTTTATTACTGCTCCAATATACTATATATTTACCCGACTTTGAGGATTCTGTTTGCTTCAATAACATAATCCTTCAAATTGGTCCCCATCAGAGATAAGCAGAATACTACAACATTGATTTGTCCCGTAAGCAGCGGAGTATGTGCCATGTCGCACGCTTGAACACATGGATCCAAGGCGACTAAATCAAATGAGTGAACTTTGTGAGGAATTGACTTGGACAGGCGAGCATCACCACATCCTAAATCTGCTATTACGTGTTCTTTGGGTCTGTGAAAGAAAAGGATTAAACTGAATAATATGTTTCTTGCTGCATTATGGTACTGACTGCGATAAAAAGTAATCAGATATGTGTACTTACAATTTTGAAATATCTTTGATGATAATATCTAAAGGATTCAGTGGCCATTTGTTGACTTGTTGTCTGTACCCATCATGGTACGCCGAAAAAGCCTTTGGATCTTCATGAAATAATCGCTTAGCATCTTTACTTTCTTTCGAATACATTTGTTCATTTAAATACCGAAACCTGGCTCCTGTAAAAAGCACAATGAATTGATTTACAACAAACATTATTTTAAACCTAAATGAATAATTTCAGTACACAAATAGATTTCACCTTTCAGTTTTTCCATCATTCTTTCCCTCAAAGTCTTAGGTTGACTGTCCATTGGCAATTGTTTTTTTTTCCTTTGCTCAGTATTTTCCATTTCTGATACCTTTCCTTTGTCATCTTGATCCGACAGTTTATCTTTATGTTCTAAACTTTGTGTAAGAATATTCATGAGTTTATTTTTCAAAACATTTTTCTTCATGCTCCCTGTTCCACTAATTTGTTTAGGCACTATTTTACTGTCTTCTGTTTTCTCCATTGTATTGTTGTGTGTTGTATTTGAATCAAAGGTTTTATTCTTTTTACGTCTCCTTCTACGATTTTTCTCCGTTTGTGTCAGAGGTTTGGGTGTGCTGTCGCCGTCATGTTGGAGTTTCATAATTTCCTGTGACTTGTAAGTTGACGGTGATTTAGGATTTTGTACTTTAGTTTTATTCTTATTAGGTGAAATGTTGCTGACAACATCACTTTTCTGCTTTTTGTTAGTATTATTAGATTTTTCAATCTCCGATTTTGAACTTTCTACCACTTCAGTTCGCTTTTCTTTTTTATTCTTCTTTTTCTCTCTACGTTCTTCCCTCCTTTTTTCCAATTTTTTCTGAATATTTTCTATCAAGTCTTTATTGCCTTCTGGAATTACAGAATTTATATCTTTACTCTTTCGTTTCAGCTTCTTTAGGGCGTTTTTTGATATTTCATTTTTAGCAGGTTTACCGTTGCTTTTTACAAGATTGTCTAAGTTAGATTTTCGTTTCTTGTTTTTTGGAGTACTTTTTTTTTGGGATAAATCATTGGATGATACATTTTCAGTGGAACTTAACTTGAGTTTCTTTTTGCTAACAATTTCACTATCGTCACTAATAACTCGACGTTTATTTTTCTTCTTAGATACCTCCAATACATCAACTGATTTTGTGCTTTTAACATCCTGCAATTTATGTTCCTTATTGCTTATATCATTGCACTCATCTCCAAGTTTGTTTTTCTTTTTTGACTTAGTTCTGGGTATCTGAAATAATAAACGACGTACAATACACCCAATTCTAAGAAAATTCAATATCCCGAATAACATTATGCCGTATAACATCTCCCATACCTCGCATTGTCCCAGTTCTTGACATTAAAAATAGTATTTTGACTAAAAAATCTAATAAAACACATTTTGTAACAAAGTTTTTAAAGACAATATATTTCGATGCACATTGTGCCCACCTTCAGCACACGCGCGTATTTCCTCCTTCTCTGTTTACGGCTGATCGATTGACGAAACGAAATGTGAGTTAATTAGAGAAAATAAAAAGACAGACAGGCCGGATGGAGTCAAATTTGGCCAGACAAGAGGTCAAAAAGCCTAACAGTGTCAGGCTTTAGCCAGACGGATGACATTGCTACCCATATCTACAACCTGCATTACATATTTTTGATTTAAATGTAGGATGAAGAACACGAATAAAAACTTATTATCAAACTAGACCTGTAAAATTTCACAAAAATATGATTTTGAATACTGTTGTGGTTTTGAAAAACAAATGGATTGTTTAATAAAATTTAACTGAACACTTCAGATCAGCTTTCGTCAAACAAACATTGTCAACGCTTCAATATTTCCCAAAACTAAATACTGAGAGGAAAGGATAGATTCTTACCAAATCGTTGACATGTGTTGCTTCTGGAACATCCGCGTCCCATTCTGGTGGAGCGAAATATTTCATTAGACTCATAATATTATTTAATATTTTTGCACGGAAATTAAATCAATCATATTTTGATAATATAAAGCACTGGGCGAACGGCGAAATAACCCATAACCTAGAAATCACCGTGAAACAAAACAAGCACCACGTGACACGTCGCTGTCAAGTTGACAGCTGCAGTTTGACCATAGAATAATAGTTTGCAATTGCAATTATTCTATGGATGGGCTAGGTCCAACAAAGAGAGATATCATATTAAATCATGGATCTATAATACTATTCTAGTAAACTGGATGGAGAACATAGGTGTTTGTCTATACATTCTGTATGATTCTGGGGAAAATGGCCAGTTAGGCAAAAGAAGCAAAATGGAGGATTTTCCATACTAAACGGGCTATAGGAAACTGCGGTTTTCACATGGATTTTTGATTTTCACTGTTTATATTTTAACCGAAAATGAATTATAGACATCATATTGTCATGATTAAAGGACCAAGGGATGTAAAAAGTCCATTAATCAGAATTTATGAGCAATTTTATAACACAGGAAACGGCACACGATGGAAGTAAATTAAATTACTTTTATTTATTTTTCTTATTCTTTTTTCAGATTTCCCTTTATTAATTAAACCTTTTGCATAATTTAAGAAAGAAAAAATGGTGAAAAAATGTGTTTTCAGTAGTTGCCTATCACTAATTATGATATTGAATATCACGGTTGTGAAGACGTTTTAAATATATCATTTATTATGTAGGAATTTATTTTTTCATATTTTTTGTTATTTAAAGCTAATGTGCATATGTATTTATGAATTTTTGTGCAATGTTTGATTTATGTTGAAATTAATGACAATAAAATAAAAGTTATTTAATTTACTTCCATCGTACGCTGTTTCCTCTGTTAAAAAAATTGCTTATAAATCCTGATTAACGGACTATTTACATCCCTTGGTCCTATAATTATGTCAATATGATGTCTATATTTCATTTTCAGTTAAAATATAAACAGTGAAAACCAAAAATCCATGTGAAAACCGCAGTTTCCTATAGCCCGTTTAGTATGGAAAATCCTCCATTTTGCTTCTTTTGCCTAACTGGCCATTTCCCCTAGAACCGCAAAAGTCGGCCAAGAGATGAATCCAGTTTACTAGAAGTATTATACATCCATGTATTAAATACTTTGATTATTGAAGTACTTAATCAAATATATTTCATTAAATACTAGAGGTCTGATTCTATGTACTTTCAATAGAACGGAAGTGAGGCAATTTCACGCTCGGCACTTTTTGGTATTTTAGAGTCGCAAAACTCACACTATTAACAAGACATCAATAATAAAAACTAAAACATCTTTAAAACTATCGTTTTAAAATATAAAATATAAATTAATAAATTCGAGAAATATAATTCCATATTATAAATACAACCCGGAATCGGTTTTAGAAGATCAAAATTATAGGCTCTATTATGATAAAACAATTATAACAGATAGAACAATACATCATAATAGACCCGATGTAGTTTTACATAGCAAACAAACTAAAATTACTTATTTAATTGACATCGCTGTACCAAATACATTTAATATTCAAACAACCGTCGCAGAAAAAATTCGTAAATATACAGAATTAGCAGGTGAAATAAAAAATATTTGGCATTCTAGGTCGGTATATATAATCCCATTAGTATTATCAGCTACAGGTATAATACCAAAATCGCTAATAAACAATTTTAAAAAATTAGATTTACCGGAAAATTTATACATAAAAATGCAAAAATCGGTCATTATTAATACTTGCAATATTGTAAGACGATTCCTAAATACTGATATTTCAGGCACAATGCTTGTATTTTAGGCCCCGCGCATCTGAGCCTAATCCTGTGATTTTATTTTATTTATTTTATTTTTTATTTTTGTTTTCCAAGACTCACCTACAGGCAAGATGTGTGTGTATAGGACATTATATACTTTTAACAATTATGTGTGGTTCACATCTTGCCCTCTTAGTGGTGAATACAATGAAGCTATATAATATATAACACAAGAGTTTCATTATTAGGAACAGAAGGACAAACACAATACATATACACATACATACATTCTCTCATACAATACATACACACACACATACATTCTCTCACACACACATTCACGCACATACTCTAAAACTTGCACATAAAATAAAATAACAATACCAGCATAATGCAACAAACAATGTACCAGAGGATGAAGGAAGCAGGAGAATGGAGAGGAGGGGAAGGGAGAAGAGAGGATTTAGTTCCCTGCAAGTGCCTGATCTACGGACCTCCTGAATGCGTGCAGAGATGAGCCAAATATGTCAATGTTACCAAACTTATTATCAAAATTGTGGGTGATTCTGTATAAGGGATTTTTTACACCGGCGTTAGTAGATGGTGTATTCATGTAAAATTGCCTATGGTTACGAGTAGAAGATGGCACACTGAAGTTCAACTTTGATAAAAGGGCAGGGGTATCCAAGTCGGAATTGCAGATTTTGCGCAGTGTTAATGCATCAAGTAGCTCGCGTCTGCATGTCAGAGAAGGCAGGTTTGGTATGTCAGTGCTACGAAAGCGGCGTTGGCAGACTCGCAGGAATTTTCTTTGAAGCTTATCGATCATGTCAATATATATTTCTTGTATAACGGATTCCAGACAGCGGAACAATACTCCAGTCTTGAGCGAACCAGGCATTTATACAATAAAATAATAGAATCCTTACTTCTGAATGCCTTTGTTGATCTCAGAATGAAGCCCAGTGTCCTGTTACATTCATTCAGAGTTCCACACACATGTTCGTCAAAGTGCAGCTTGGAGTCGAAGATAACTCCAAGATCTCTTATCTTGGACAACGATTTCAGGTCAGTTCCATCGATTGCGTAGGTGTGGTGTACTATATTTCTTTTCTTTGTGAAAGTGATAGAATTGCATTTATTCAAGTTCAGTTGAAGTTTATTAGCATATCCGTGATATCTGGATAGGTGAATTTTTCCCAGTATTAGGCTGATGAGTTTATATGTGAATCATGAATGATAATATGTAGACTCTTCTGGCTGATAATACTGAGAAGTGTGTTGGCAAAGTCGTGCCTCCGCGTTATAAAAAAAAAAGTCCTAAATAACGTTAAAACTAATACAGTTTTTAACTATGAGAGCAAAATTTCAAAACCGTTGCTTACAAACTGTCAAAATTTTCCATACGATTTGACAGTTTGTGGGCACCAGTTTTGTTACACTTCTAGCATTGAGTACTCTGTCTAGGTAGTACTTAATATAATATTATGTCGCTGGCTAGGTCTCACACCGTTTACTCGGTACTTCATGGGTACTTATAGCGACCGACGCGACGGTCGCTGTAAACGTTAAAATGTCACGAATGTATTCCGGGATGATTGGATTATATTCAGCGACATAACACCTATATTAAGTACTAATTATATTTTTTTAAAGCAACAGAAAAAAAACATCTCTTAAGGGTTTTTTGAGAGGAGCTTCGTAGTAATAACTCCGTCTCAAAAATGTTTTTCGTTCGCTGCTTGTTTACAATTAGCTATAAATATAATTACATAACCAAGCAAGGCGGAATAGTAGGTACAAGTATGTAGAACGTACATTTCGAATTTCCCGGTTCACTCTCCCTAAGCTCTACCTAGATACCTTATTAATGAACTTGAGACTGGAGCTTTCTACTCTTGAAACTCACCCCTATATTCAGGGCAGTGGCGTGCGCAAAAAATGTTCTGATCATGCGTGCTTGTTTACAATCTGTCATCACAATATTCCGGCGATTTACTTTATTATTTTGTGATAAAATTAATATTATCAATACAACCAATTAACTTTCCTCTATAAAATTAATACATTCCTTAAGTCTTTTGGAATTTCGTAGTATAAGTGCAAAATTTCGATAATATACTTATTGTGTTAGGTTGATATAATGTTTCGGAATGAACTAGCTGGAAAGGTGTACTTTTGACATAAGTGATACATGTTCAGTGTTTCTAATTTGTATCGAAATATTTGATATACAATTGATAAATATTAGGCCTTCACTTCGTGTTTTCTTGTGATTGAGATTGGCTGTTCCCTCCCAGGAGGGTCGTGAGTTTCTCCGCCAACATATCAGATGACTCAGGTAAACATGAATACATATTATATTATGCATATTATATTGGCTCCTACTTAACGTAAAATTGTAAACTATATGCACTGTCCAGGTATACATCACTATCTATTTTTATAAATAGCGCTCTGATTGCTATGCCATATTACTATGTAGGTACATTATGTAAATTACCTGTGTTTGATTTACCCATTTATTTATTTTAATCTGTCCTACAGGTTAGCCTTTAAGACGGTGGGTAGCGGTGGGTAGAGAGTGACGTCAGCTGAAATAAGGAACCTAAGGTTCCCTAAGCTGAAACGTGACGTCAGCGTTATTGCACCATTATTATTTTTTATATGGACTTCGACGGGACGCAGCGACATGCTTTTTACGTGTTACCTTCCCGAGAATCGCGGGGATTCTTATCTTATTTTCTTGATTTCGAGTAGCGTGAACTACCGTAGGAAAATAATATTTTTATTGAGGAAAATGAAATTAGTTGAAAATCCAAGCAAAGCGTTCTCTAGATAAGAAGTGCATCTATGCTCTTAAAAAATAAAAAAATGAATATTTTGTATTCTGTTTCACAATATTTGTCGGGGTTTGCTGAAAAATAATTCGTGACATTACATAAATTATATTATTACTCGTATATACGGCATAATTAAAAATAGAGTTTTTAATAAATCAGTTTGTATAATAACAGACCAATAAATATAATTAAAAAAAAATAGGTGTATATGGGTAAGGCCGTATTTTTTTCCACATGTAACATAAAAGTAACATAAGTTCTTTTATGTTACGGTAACGTAAAAGTAACATAAAGGTAACATAAAACCATTGTAAAGCTGGATGCACAATGATAGTTTTATATATAAATATGAGGACCCCCATGAACCCCCTTTAGAACATAATGAGCGCCGACGCCACTATAAACTTTTCCTCGGAAGTCAGAAGTTTTTGAAGCTGAGAATAATAATTACATTCCCAAAGTCCACATATATTAAATCATTCCCCTTTAGAACATAATGAGCGCCGACGCCACTATAAACTTTTCCTCGGAAGTCAGAAGTTTTTGAAGCTGAGAATAATAATTACATTCCCAAAGTCCACATATATTAAATCAACCCTTAAAATATTATTTTCTCATACGAAAATATTAAAAAACTGTGAAAATTTCGTAAGTACACTCCCAACCTAAAATAAAAAAAAATGAGAGGTTGCGAAAAATGTAAAACTGCTAGTGGAGATAATGGAGAAGGTTTTAATTTAAAGGCCGACATTTTTAACAGTGCAGTTAAACTGTAGTTTTAAAAATATTAAAGTTCGGGTATTTCTGATTTTTTTTTGTGTGGTGTTAATGTTGGCCCTGCAATGGTAATAAAAATAAACCTCAGGCGTAGTGGGTAATAAAGGAACATCAAATAGTAATAAAACGTTGTTTAAATCTATTATTTTTATTATATTTGCAAATTCCAAATTAAACGTTCACAAAATATATGAGTATTAAAATTATTGAGAGAATTTAAATGTACTCTTATTAATATAAATGTGATGATATTGTGCATCACCAGCTTTATAGTGAACTTATGTTACGTAACATAAGTATTTTATGTTATGGTAACGCGAAAGTAACATAAAAGTAACATAAGTACATTTTACAACGCAGTAAATCCAGCATAAAATCCAATGTAGATGAAAATAGGTATTGCAATATATTTCATAAAAAACTGTATATGTATACGCATAGCATAATATTAGAATCCATTGATAAAATGGTGAACGTACTGTGATAACCACTTTGTAAATTTCTTGATAATTGTTGACCATTTTCTTTACTAAAACGTGTGGACACAAAACCCTGAAATATCACTTAAATATTAAGAGGAAATGTACTTTGATAGCAAGGTGAAGGATTACTTGTGTAGAAAACACAATTAGACGATTAATATTTCGATGTATTATAATAGAAAATTAATATCGAAAATTGGGTTACGTAAAAGAACTGTTTTGGCACACTTTTTCAGAGTCTGAAAACTACCCTATGTGTTTAGACTAAATTGCTGAAATTAAAGGATATTATACCTTAGAACTACATCTGTTCCATAGAAAAATAATTTTTCAATTATATGTTAACGATTTCTTACAATGAAGAAAAAAGTTCAGAAAATTTGATTTGCTACAAGGCGTTTTTTCATTAAATTCCCCCGTTTTGCTTTTATTTTCTTGATTATTTATATTAATTGTAACCTTTATGGTAAATAAATTATTGAAATTATATAGCCAAATAGTAGGCCAGTAGATCTAAGATTCGTTAGTATGGAGACCCAACATTAAATCAGGTAGCCGTGAATTTTTGGTATGTTATGTAGGACAATAAATTTGCACAATTTTCCTCCCTCCGCTCCCTTAACCATTTTGAAAAAACTGTGCAGAAACTCAAAGCGTGCGCACTTTAATCACCTCTTTGTTGATCGCTCATCAACCGATATTTGGAAAAACCTGAATGCCACGGGCTTGAATCGTCAGGATACCTCTTACCCCAACCTGCACTATGACCCCAATCTACTCAATAAACATTTTGCTGCTCCCCCCGGTGACTTTGATCAAAGCCGCAAGAGTGCTACACTTTCTAGCATTCAAAACCTGCCTCCTTTAGGTATTCCCACTTTCTCATTTCGCCATGTTTCAGCCGTAACAGTGAAAAAACTTATTAATTCTATTCATTCCTAGTCAGTTGGTTCCGACGGCTTGAGCATCACTTTCATCAAACTCATACTCGACTGCGTATCACCCGTTCTGACCCACATCATTAATTTTTCGCTGGACACTGGAGATTTCCCTAATGCCTGGAAAAAGGCTTTCGTTATTCCTCTTCCCAAAAAAGCGTCTCCGTCATCCCCTAAGGACTATCGCCCCATCTCAATATTGCCCATCTTCTCCAAAGTTATGGAGAAGGTTGTGCATGAACAACTTACCGCTCACCTTACAACTCATAATATTCTATCTCCATTTCAATCTGGTTTCCGTACCGGCTTCAGCACCACAACGGCTTTAGTAAAGGTCACTGACGATATTCGTGGTGCTCTGGAGGAAAGAAAACTCACTCTTCTAGTGCTGCTTGACTTTAGCAGCGCCTTTAACTCCGTCGATTTTGAAATACTGCTCACCAGACTCAGATATTACAAATTATCTGACCCCACCATCTCATGGTTTAACTCCTATCTGAGAGACAGGCGGCAGTGTATCAAGTCAAGTAATAACTCAACTTCCGACTGGCTACCTTTGGAGGCAGGGGTCCCACAAGGCGGCATCCTTTCGCCTCTCCTCTTTTCACTCTTTATCAACTCAGTTAGTGAACATGTGAATGCTCACTATCACCTCTATGCTGATGATCTTCAGATATATTCACACTTCGAGTTGGATCAAGCTTCGCTTGCAATTAATCAAATGAATGGTGAATTGGACCGCATTTCCCACTGGACGCAGCAAAATGGATTAATCCTCAACCCATCTAAATCGCAATCTATTCTGGTAGGTAGTTCGAAACTGCTTCCCAAAGTTAAGACCATCTCTTTACCTACTTTATTTTTAGACAATACTCCCATCCCTCTGACAAATAAGGTCAAAAATCTGGGTATCTACTTCGACCAGTGTCTCTCTTGGGTCCCGCAGGTTAGCGAAGTCCGCCGCAAATTCTTCTATAGATTTCATTCTCTCAAACGCCATCAAAATTTTCTTCCCAAGCCTACCAGAATTCTTTTATGTCTTACACTTCTTTTACCTCTCCTAGATTATGCGGACATATCGTACATCGACATCACTAAGGAGCAGATCATGAAAATTGATCGCCTGCAAAACATCTGTATCCGTTTCGTGTATGGCCTGCGGAAATTTGACCACATCTCAGAATTCAGGTCTGAACTTAAATGGCTAACCATATTTCATCGCCGTAATCTCCACACCCTCTCTCTTCTATACAATGTCCTATACAATCCCTCCTCACCTGATTATTTAAAGTCGAATTTCACTCCACTGGCATCTCATGGTCTACCACTCCGTTCTGGTGCACAACGTACGCTTTTAATCCCTATCCATCATACATCGTTTTTCACTAATTCTTTCACCGTACAGGCTGCGCGATTGTGGAATGACCTTCCATTATCCATCAGACTCGCACCAACTATTTCCGCTTTCAAGAGTAGACTGAAGCAGCATTACCTTTCTATTTCAAATCCCACTACCAGTCCCTCCTGAACCCAGCATCCCTCCCTTACCCTATCCCATCCCATACACCATTTATGTATATATTTATATATGTATAATATGTTTATATTGTTAAGTTAAGGTACCCTTTTGGTACTTATTATAATTAGGTATATCTCAATTTAATCTCTGTTATGGGTTGGCTGGCAGAAATTGCCATTTGGCAATAAGTCCGCCCATTGTATTATTATTTTTTTAGTACAATAAAGATTATTTTATTTTATTTATTTATTTATTTAAAAAACCTTAAAAAATCGCCACTCTTTATATATTATGCACTATAACTTAGTTATTTCGCGTTTTAGGTCAAAATGAGTTATTTCCTAATTTGTACATTATAAAATTTCCTACAACTTTTGTTTATAACATTTTGCTCTAAAGTAAATACCAACGGAGCTTTAAAGCTTCAGAAATTGGACAAAATTCAGTATTTTTTCAATTTAGAGTTTTTAGCCAAGAACCATCACGATAACTCCGTCATGGTTAACTTCAGCCCAAAAATTCTTATACCATATTATAGAGTATTTAATTTACTTCAAAACGCGTATATCAAAGTTTATATTATGCTCAAAATAGCGGAGTGGGGACAGATTTAGTATAAAAACGAAATAGTGATTTTTATGATTTTCCATACATTTTCGAATTTTACATGCTTTTCGAAAATGTATGGGAAAAAGTTGTCTTTTTTACGTTTTAGTTTAATTTTGTCCATTATTGATAAGTTTTATAAGAAATATTTTACCTTTGTGGAATCAACTGATATGACGGAAGTCTTTATGATAATTAAGATACAAAAATATAGTGAAATATTTTGGCTATAGGTCTTCGAAAGTTGGCAAAAATTCCAGAAAAATATTATTTTGGTAAACATTGTAATTTTTCTAATCAATATAACATTTTCTCTTAAAATCCATTAAAACTAAGTATCCACATCTTTACTGAGTTCTGCTGAAGAAAATAAATTATAAAAAATATTCAGGTTTTTTCTCTGTGTTTCAAAAACTTGAAAATGGAGTAAATTTTAAGAAATTCGTTTATCACAGTGTATCATTCAGCCTAAACCCAAATTGAAATCATGTGATTATCAGACTAAAATACATTCAAATATCTATCATTAGAATATACACAGGGTGTCCTATGTCGCAAGCTGGAAAAAATACAGGTTGTTATAAAAGCTCATTTCATTGTTGTCGATGAATTGCACTGTCTTTTAATTTTCGTTCGACTGAGTAAAAACCTAAAGAAATTTTAATTATATTTTAAATCAGGCGGGTTCCTTAAGGATATAGATACTCAATTTAAAACATTTTAAGACATGGTTTTCTATTTTAAGGAATTATGACTATTGTTTGCGAATTAAATATTTATCAGAAAAATTATTTCAATTGTTAGAACATCTCTAATCTAAATATTTCACTATATATTTTGTATAATAATTATCAGAAAATTTTTCGTAATATTTGCTGATTCCAACAAGGTAAAATATGTGTCATTTATTGTAAGAACAATCGATATAATTAAGCGTATATTTAATTAAGTCAACTTTTCTTCATCCATTTTCGAACGGTATGTGAAATCAGGAAATGTATAGGAAATCATAAAAAACACTTTTTTGTTTTTTTCTAAATCTATCTCTTCGTCGTTGTTTTAAGCACAATATAGATAATGCTATACGCGTTTTGTAGAAAATTAAATTCTCTATAGGATGATAAAAAAATTTTCTGGCTAAAATAAGCAATAACGAAGTTATTGTGATGTTTAGTGGCTAAAAACTCAAAATTTAAAGAAATTCAGAATTTTGACCAATTTTGGGAGCTTGAAAGCTCCGTTGGATTTACTTTAGAGCAAAATGTTATAAACAAAAGTTGTAGGAAATTTTATAATGTACAAATTAGAAAATAACTTATTTTGACCTAAAACGCGAAATAACTATGTTATAGTGCATAATGAGGGAGAAAAATTGTGCAAATTTGGATTCTTAACTACCTCATTATCCTACATAACATACCAAAAATTCACGACTACCTGATTTAATGTTGGCAAAATTGCTTCATCTACTGTAGTATAGACAAAGAATGAAAATAAATCACAATTAAAACATTTTTTTTTTAAAGGGTCTGGGCTTGCATATACAAACTCAAATACTTTCCTGCACACCTTGCACTAGGCTAAAAGCCTGTATCACAAAGTATGGAATACATCGCCAGTTCTGGGGTTTGAACCTGGCATCTCCCGATTGAGAGACTGCCGCCTCAACCAACTACGCCAACCATGTACTCAATTGGGTGCAACGGGTTTCCTGAAATCTGGTGGCACGTTTTTCATGCGTCAAATGTGGAAAAAATACGGCCTTACCCATATACTCTATAACATGGAATATTTAGCGTCCAAAAAACATTATTATTATTTTTTAATATAATACCTGAGGAAGAGAATTTTTTTTAAAAGAAAAACGAATTTTCTAAAAAATCCGAACAGGTCGTTCCCTGGATAAGAAGTATATTTACGATTATAAAAAACAAAAAAATATGTAATAATAAAGACAATATTCGCCTGGGGCTAGCTACATATTTTCCGCGAATGATTACTTATTATTGCCATCACAATTAATTCGTTTCCTCAGAAGTATACAAGTTATTGATATTAAAATAATTAGAAGATTTATAAATTAAAATAATTGACATAGCAAAATTTGTAGAAATATTTGGTTTATTAGACGCTTTTAAAATATTTGGCACGGTTTTATTTAACACGTCTATATCTTTCGATGCAAATTTTAATAACTTCCTGACTATTTGGAGACCTCAAAATTGGCAGCCGTACGTAAACTGGGAAACAATTCATTTTATAAAAAATGTATCATCCTTCTCCAGAGACAAAAAAGTTGTAAGGCGTTTCAGGAGATCCAAGGCCCTTAAGAGGTCATGTGCGGTATCGCATGAAAGGGCGTTGGAAAAGAAATGCAGATCGTAAGTCATATTTTGTTGAGCTCGACCAATCGGGAGAGAGCACATTGAATATAAGCGTGTTTTTTTAAGTTTTTAAATATATTTTTTTTCTACTTAGTTTCCACACTGTAGACACTTAAAACTCATCCGTTTTACAAATTTCCGTGTATACTATACGGTACATCCGCATGCATTACGTTAAGCTCATATTAATTATAAACATAAGTAAGATAGATGTAACAGAAAAACACATATGCACAGAAAACAAAATACATATCTAATAAGAACTTGTAGCAATATAAATAAAATACATACAAACCACAGCCTTGTACTTGTACCTGTAATAGGTTAGGTACCTACTCTATACAAACCTTAGATTATTGAAGTACCTTATCAAATTATTTTTCGTCATACATACAAACAGACGTCAAGTATTGGAATATGAAATACTGATAAGAAACTTACCTACGATAAAACATATTCGGCGAGTTACCGATTTTTCTAACCTGCGGGAGAGCTGAGTTACCCGTGCTTCGCAACGGCAAATTTTACAAATCAACCCGGCATACTTTATAGGCTTGGATTGGATAAAATGTGACTTAAGATCTGAATTTCTTATCCAACGCCCTTTCATATGATACCATATGTACATGACCCCACGCAACAATTGGATCCCCTCATCATCATGGCATCTCTTAGGAAAAGCTTTTTCTCCAAAAACCGGCGACGTTAGAACACGGAGTATATTATCGCATCGCAAATGTTATTCTAAATTTTCACAGTACACCGTCGGTAAATGCAGAAGTTATGCGAACACTTACAAAAAACCGACTTTACTTTATATAGGAGCCGCCAAGCTCATTTTTTGTATGAAAAATAATGATAAGTAGCCCCTATCTCCTCTATTCCGCGCCTAAAAAGTTGGCGAAATCCAGCATCATTGACACTCCAACAGCAAAGCTCGATTGAAAATAAATTGTATCACTTGGATTCCTTGGAAAAACCAACCAGCTACCTGCGCTGCCTACACAGGTACTAGGTATTATTAAAGTAGGTATACAGGGTGATTGGTTCCGCTATTCAGATATTTTGAGAGGTGATAGAGGGTGTTCTAAAACGTAGATCTGCCAAAGGGATGTCATCCCAATTGTTAAGGGTTGCGGAGTTACACCCTTTTAAAAAAATTCCACCCCCGACATCGACCACCATCACAACACAAAATATACTCAATAAGAAATTTATACTTCGCTACTGATTATACCTCTTTAAGTACTACGTACCTACTTAAAGAGGTAGTCAGTAGCGAAGAAGTAATTTTTTATTGAATATGTAGTTACAAAATCAAAGATTTTGAAAAACTGGTTCAAAATATGGATAGATAACGTTCGGCATTTTTATTCACAAGGGTCTAGTGTATTTATTTAAAGAAAAAAAGTACTAGTTAATTATAGTTTTTATTGAAAAAAAATTAAAAGATGTCAAAACTTTCAACAAAAAAAAAATGATATTTTGTTTTTGTGTTTAATTTTAGCAAAGTTATTATTATTATTATTAAACATTTTTGACATCAATTAAAAGCTTGTTTTATTACGAGACATAAAAATATTTTTTTATTAATTTTGGACTCAAAGCATCAGAGTTATTCAGTGAAATGTGATGGTGGTCGATGTCGGGGGTGGAATTTTTTTAAAGGGTGTAACTCCGCAACCCTTAACAATTGGGATGACATCCCTTTGGCAGATCTACGTTTTAGAACACCCTCTATCACCTCTCAAAATATCTGAATAGCGGAACCAATCACCCTGTATACTGGTACGACTTCATAATAACCACGGCCTTATACTATAGTAGGTGGTATTGGTGGGCGTCGTCAGGAGTAGGGTTACCATATCTCAGAATTTGTCCTGAGATTTCGGGATTTTTCGACTTTTCTCAGGATTGCGATATCAATAATCTCATGATATCTCAGGATTTTCAATAAAACACAGCTTATATTTTGAAGACCTCTTTAATTAAAAGTTAAACAAACTAAAAATAATCTTCCTTTGGTAATAATCCAAGTTGTCCAAGTAGGCACTTAATCAGTTTTATCGTACTTAATATGTGAAGATATCTTTTTAAGTAAGGTTTTTTTCTTTAACTATTGATTTATAAAATGCCTCACATGTTAAACTCTTCAAATTATATTGAACGCTTTAAGGGCGATGTGCGACGCGTCAACACGTGAACTAGATCCACAGTGTATAAAAACGATAATAATACGTTTGAGAGAAAATTCTCAAACTGAATAAAATCTCAGGACTTTTCCATGGAAATCAGGGCTTTTCTCCGGACTTTTGATTTTTTCATCTGGTAACCTTAGTCAGGAGGGACATCAGTTCACAGCTGACAAATTCTCGAGGTATATATAAGATGGTAAGAGTATCTCTCGTAAATACTTTTTTATACTTTAGGTAGGTACCTCTTTTATGGCAAAAGCACCCGAGCACGAGTGATAGGTACCTTCCTACGTGAGAATAAATCTATACACGTGTTTCTAATAATTACTTACGTTAATATTTACCTACACTCTACAGTTATACGTTTATGATAGGTACACCGTTATGGAAGGATCGTGGCCAGACTAATATAATGCTTGCTTACGCACGTAATTAAACTACAAATAAGTACACAGACCTACGATGACTTAATACACAAATGTGCTATGTGCAAAAAATCCTTTTATACACTTATATCTTACATATATATAGACTAAGAGCATGGTATTCTCTCGGACATCGGTAGGGTATGGCGGGCGGGGATGGCGTCTCAGTAGAGCAGGTGGAAAGTTTAGGTATCTGGGTGTGGACTTGTGCGGACAAACGGATTTAACATGTGAAGTGATGGGTCAAATAAACAAGGCTGCAGTAGTATCAGGATCATATCATCACGGGTATATTCTGAATATTCAAAACAATACTCTCATTCAAAAACCCAAAAATTCCTAAAATGTCCAGTTATTTTTGTCTCACTATGACACTATGTACATTGCATACCGATTATTGGGATTCTAATTGTCTATTCATACACACCCGAAAAAAAAGTGTCTTACAACAAAAAGTGTAATTTATTTATGACATTGAACATGGAGTGAAAAGTGTTGATGCGTGCAAGTTAGTTTAAATTTCAATAATAACCGGACAATCGTCATCGATCCGATGTCGCAGTGATCTAGCTTAGACTTAAAAAATGAAGACTGGTGGGTGCAGAAAGACTCATGATCAGTGAGTATGACAGTCACTAACGCTGTTGTGAGTTTTAGTGGCTCTGTACTATGCAGTACTCTGAGTGACAAATGATGGTTTCACTGGCTTTGGGTCCACTGCCGACCTACTTCTCCATCCATACACAAATTTTGCCGTTGCGAAGCACGGGTAATACAGATAGTCTGTAATAAATAAAAAAAATATATATTAAAATAAAATGTATTGTCACAAGTGGTTGGTTGGTAGGCATTGCCTACGGCAGTAAACTCGCCATTTGAATTTTTTTCTTCAATAAAGATTTTGTTTATATATTTACGCACCTACATTACCGCACATTTACAACGAATAGGCTACTGAGCACTCTGCCATCGATATTCATATTTGTTGTACTAATTTAACATCCATACTACATTGTATACAAAATGTAAAATACCTAGTTTTATTGTCTACAAGATTTTGTCTAATTTTAGTTTTCATTTAGGCTTTCGGAAGACAATAAGTTCCGTTTATATTGACAGTTAGATAAATTATAAATGCAACTCGTGACGTCACCAAGGATAAGAATTTTTTATATTATGGTGATCTAATCATTTTACTAGTACACACAATTTATTTCGAGCATCACCTGGATGAACGGGAGTTGGCAACTTGTGTAGTTTATGGGTTTTAATAGGCAATACTTATGATATTATCATTTGGGCCTGTGCTACGCTGTAATACCAAGTGACACAGTGACCTACCTATGTTATTAATTTTTCTAAGCTATGACAGGGATTTATTGTTTTCTATTAGTGTTACCATGGTGTTACTTAACTTATTTATTTGATATACAAATAATAATATTGGTAGAATCTTTAGGATAGGTTATTGACTCTTGCGTTAAAATAATAATATTTCAACTGGGACCGTACCTTAAAATACAGGAATATACCTAACTGAAAAGTGAAAGCAATACCAATGAATCAGGTAAACCTCTGTAGATATAATTATGTATAATAATAATTTAAAGAAATAATGCACAATACTCTCTCTCAGAAATAACAATCAAAATACTTACGTGGAATCATGGGTGTCGCTAGCCTCGGAGCTAGGGGGGGCTGCCCCCCTTGACGACGCCCATGCATGGAATATTACCTATTTATTTATTTCTCTTTTCTGCACACTACATCCCATTTATTTGGGATCGGCGGCTCGGATCCCCTCTCTCTCATTTGCCCCGATCGAGACAGTTGTCTTCTGGAGTAAGGTCCACGTGTTCTATATCCTCTCTGATGGTCTCCTCAAGGGACTTCTTCGGATGTCCTCTTTTCTTTGGACCTTCCACTGACCAGTCTGTTGCCCTCCTCAAGGCGGAATCCTTGTCCCTTCTCTACACGTGTCCATACCACCGAAGTCGGGTATCTCGTGATTTTTGGTTGATAGTATACTTACTTACCTACCTACATAGGTATATTAAGTTACCTGTACTTGCTCGTGGAAACTATGAGCACGATTTCATGATTTTATGACCAGTATTACGTGTTTGTGTACAATAGATAGTTAATACTATTGCCAGATTTCCCAATAAGTTTCCTCACATGATACACAGCTACCTATTTTGTTATTAGTGCTGAAATCCCCAGAGGTACTTAGATATACTTATCAGATAGGTATACAAACATTACTTACATTTCGCTCAATATAATTATTTTACTTTCAGGTCAGCTGGTGTCGTCTGTGGAATTTGAGTTTAGCAAGCGTGTTGGTGCTAACTATATCCAATATCTTGCTCACTGTCCGTCTGCTACACACGGAGTGTTCTCGGGGGACCACCCCGCAGCAACTCCCCGCCCTGCCACCGCCAGCTCCTCATCATATTACCATTCAAACGCAAACACCACATTCTCCCGCTACACACCAGACATCAGAGTCTTGCCTCGATACATTTCAACAGAATACAAACAACCGAAGTGAAGAACTTTTTAATGAACTTAATCTGAATTTAGGAAGATGGGACAATTCGAGGACGTACAAGATGTTCGATTTTGCTGTTGTTGGAGAGCAGTTCTCATTACTTTCCGAACAATATAAAGTTTCCTTAGCCACACAAAGTTCTATTGAACGATTGGCATCCATGGCTCAAGTGGCGCACAGATGGACAGGCCCTATTTCAGCTGCCGTGTATGCTGCAGGAGAAGAGTTAGCAATCCTCAAAGCTTATATAACATATCTGAGAAAGTGTTACTCCGTTGTTAAAGAAAGAGTATCATTTCATTTGGCTGTTCCTTCATCGAGGCCAGCACAATTGTCATATGCAACAGCTTCAACACCTGATCCGTCTATATTCAATTGTGCCAAACCAGAAGCTACTTTAAATCGGTTATTAAAATATCGTTTACCAGAAACTACTAAATGGAGATTGAAACATCCATATCCACAAAATCATTTGAGGAACTTAGCGAGGCGAAACTGCCAAAGTTCATTTGTGTTTTTGACTGATGTTGACATTATACCAAGTGCGGGATTGACAGATTCTCTCGATGTCTTTCTTAGAACTGCAAAGTGTAAAGGATTGTGTGCTTATGTTGTGCCAACTTATGAATTAGACGAAAGGGTGAGATTCCCTAGTAATAAATCAGATTTGATAAGACTCGCTAACAAAGGTCTCGCTAGACCATTCCATCACAAAGTTTTTATCTACAATCAGTATGCTACAAACTTTTCAAGGTAAGTTGTATAATCCTGTATCATTATTATTTTCATACGTAGTTTAAAGGTGACGGAATGATAAACTCTTCGGAGAATTACTTAGTGTACTTTACCTAAAGTTCAGCCAGGGATCTGAGAGATATACTATTTGATTCACCAACACAAAACTTTTGTTTGTTCAGTAAGTTGGAAGAATTTACCTACCTAAGTCAGTGTTGCCACACTTTTAAAATCCAAATCTGTATTTCAAAGTCTAGAAATCTGTATAAATCTGTATGAGATTATAATAAGCCAAAATCTGTATAAAAAGGCATAAAAAGCCAAAAAATCTGTATAAATGAAATTTTAAAACAAACAAAATATTAAAGTTTATTGAAAAACTAATCTTTGTGGTACCTTTTTGCGAAAATAATAGTACTCGTGCTTAGATAAAATATACTAATTTCTTTTTGTACATATTTTTACTCATTCTACAAATAAGATTTTCATCTATTTACTAATTATCAAATGACAAATGTGATCGAATCTGTTTCTTTTTACTTTATTCTTCTGATTTATCATAGGAAATTTCCAAAATCCCAAAAATCTGTATTAAACAGAGTAAAATTTGTTATTTGTTATTTGCCATAAATACAGATAAATCTGTATATATGGCAACACTGACCTAAGTATTCTCCTTTTCGACTAACTCAGCAACCGGCGGATGTTACCCGCAAGTGACGTTGCAAAATTATTTTGTTGGTAGCCCTCAAAATGCTGTCAAAGGTCCGCAATATTCCCACATGGTATTTTATTAGTAAGCTACAATGCTGAAAATATTACAGAGCAACGCTAGAGAAATCGTTTTAAAGGCAAGAGAGTTTTGCGAGTAAACAATGCTCCCTTTGAACCTCCATCACAGGTTAGGAAAACAATTCCATCGTCATCACAATTTTTCAAACAACATTTCTAAAATATAGTAGTAGCGAAAGTAGCGAAAAAACGTAACTATATCTTATCACATCAAGCAACGCTGAACCATAATGGTGTTATGATTGGTAATACCGATTTAGTTCCCGTGAGACTTCTGTCCTATAACAGCGTGTTAGGGAAATAAATGCACAAGAAGGTACCTACCTAGACCTATCAATATAAAATAATTATATACGAGTAAGAAGAAGGCAGCTAAGAAGGTTTATTGTTGTGAATTAATGAACGGTTTCCTTTTAGCCAAGAATATCTTAAGAAGAATAATATCGAGTTAATACGAATATCTGAATAATTTATACTGAATCTGGGGAAAACTACGCTTCCTTACACAACTTTTACAATAATTGAATTTTCACATCTTGATGTTCCCGCCATGTTCCCGGTAGAATACTACACCGTCGTGTAATACATACCAACACGTATAGCAGGCTGGCATCAGGACGGGGTGTAAGCACCTACATACTTCTATATCAATCCTTATTCGCGTTAGCTCACTACTGCTACACGAGTCGGGCTGATAATCTCTACCTATATCCCCTATATTATAAAGTAGTCTGATTCCCCTCCCCTATATTATAAAGTAGTCTGATATCCCCTATATTATAAAGTAGTCTGATTGAAGTGTTCGCATAACTCCCGCATTTTACGATAGATTGCTGCAAAATTTTAGAATAACATTTGCGATAATATAGGCTGTGTTGTAACGTCGCCGGTTTTTGGAGAAAAAGCTTTCCCTAACAGATGCCAAGATGATAAGAGGATCCAAGGGTTGTGTGGGGTCATGTGTAGTATCGTATGAAAGGGCGTTGGAAAAGGAGTTCAGATCTTAAGTCACATTTTGTCCTGATTAAATAATATAATAATAATAATAATTTGGATAATTTATATCCCGCCGTTTTGTGGGTATTCCCACCTCAAGGGCGCTCTGTGTTCCTCCCTACGTTGTTGGGAAGGATTTCTTAAACAAAAATGTTTTTAGTTGACCTTTGAACCCGGTTAACGTTTTTGCCTCTCTGATGTCTGCAGGAAGTCCATTCCAGGCTGAAGGACCTGCCGCAATGAATGCGCGGCTCAAATAATTAGGTTTCGCGTTTTGGTTTACGACTTCTAGCTTCGAGGTTTTATCCGAGTGGGATCTAAGGGTGGCGTGCCTGCGGTTTATGGGTTGTCGGAGACAGAGCTCTGAAATATACTCTGGGGCCATATTTTGAAGTGCCTTAAAGATCAAAAGGCAAAGCTTGAATTCAATCCTTTGTGGACATTTAAGCCAGTGAAGGGTTCGGAGT
The DNA here is from genome assembly GCA_963576895.1 of Ceraclea dissimilis. Lineage (NCBI taxonomy): Eukaryota > Metazoa > Arthropoda > Insecta > Trichoptera > Leptoceridae > Ceraclea > Ceraclea dissimilis. The sequence continues at coordinate 9,037,137 of OY756360.1, forward strand.
GTGGAGGATATATGAGAGGAACGATCCATTTGGTAGATGAAACGTGCAGCAGCATTGAAGATGGATTGAATTCTTAAGAGTTGGACTTGCGGTAGGTTTGCTAGTATGCTGTTGCAATAGTCTAGCCGGGACACTACAAAGGAATTGATCAGGGTCTTGGCTCCCTCGAGTGATAGGCAACTTCTTATATTCTTGAGTTGTCTGAGAATGTAAAAACCTTGACTGACTGTTGAAGATACATGCTTTTCCATAGAAAGAGCATTGTCGAGATACACACCAAGGAATTTAACATGTTTTGAAGGGGATACATTTACATCCTGAATGGAGATCGGGTCGGAATTTATAAGATGTTGTCTTCCTGGGGAAGCTATCCATAGAAATTCTGTTTTCGTGGGATTGATCTTTAGCATGTTACTTGACATCCATGAGGAGATTTTCATGATACAGGAGATTACATCTTGTTTGAGATCTACTTCAGATCCAGGTAGACAGGATTTGAAAAAGAGACGATCATCTGCGTAACAGTAGGTTCTGAAACCGAGACTCTGGATTAAGGATTCGAGGTGATTGGTGTAAAGATTAAATAGTATTGGCCCTAGCACTGAGCCTTGGGGAACTCCGTGTAGGGAGCGACGATTTTCGGGGATGGAGTTGTTAAATTTTAGTTGATACTCACGGTTTGATAAGTATGATGAGATCCATCTCAAGATATTGTCTCTGAAGCCGAACTCGTTTTCCAATTTCGCTATTAGAATGTTATGGTCAACAGTGTCGAAAGCTGCACTCATATCCAGAAAGGATACCAGTACTAGCTCACCATTCGCCATACTAGTGATTTAACCACTGGGCCACTGGGAGATCGAAAGGATTCAATCACTGCATACCGCCGCGTTTGACGTCCTACGAAAGAGCTGCAGGACTAGAACACAGATCTTTTTTCAAATTTCGAATTGGTCAAATCATGGCGGGAGACACCATCAGAATGCGGGAATCAAGGGGAATAAAACTAAAAACTATCTCAACATAAAAAAAGCCGGGTTGATAGTTTAGTTATATGTGCTATATATAACCGCTGAAACGAACTATTTTGGCTAACAGATGGATGAATGAGTTTCGGGTCATACTGTTAATGTACTTCGACATCCAAATTTGCCGTTGCGAAACACGGGTAGCTCGGCTAGTGTTGTATACAAAAAGGAACCGAGAAACATTTTAGTTTCAAATAAAACCCGCTATTCTTTATGCTTGGACGCAGAGATGTTTAAATATTAAATCGCGATGCCTTCTGCGTAGAGTGAGAATAGTTGCTTACAATCCTAGTCGGTACATTATACCTACATAATAATGTAGTCTAAGGGCTATCACACACCACCGGGATGTTTATTTATTTATTTTTATTTTATTTATTTAAGTAAAAATATTACACTCTTCGGCATTACAGCGCTCAGCCTTTGCGCCGAAGAGTGCACACAGAACAAGTTTCGAACAAAACACTAATAAACACGAAAAAAAAAACAACACAGCATACTAATAAAAGAAGGCAATTTACCCTGGTAGGTATCGAAATATAACATTATAACAATACATGAACAATATCACCATATGAAGAAAACAAAAAGAAACAAGTTATCGAAACTGAAAAAAAAAACATTAATTAGGAACAACCGCATCGAACGCCATTATAAAGTAAACGGTAGTAGGATGGTAGTAGGTACCAACGGCGATCGTACTCGTCGAAGATCGAAATTTGACACTCGCAATGTAGGTACTCCGTAGCAAACGTAGTGAGGGGCAATTCATTTCCGGAACTTTGTTTACTAGACCGGGTGATATTCTAGTGAGTTCACGAACGCGTTATAATTAATTGAAAAAATATCGATGTGTCGAGACAACTCATTGAGGTAACGAAGCGCTTTACCTATAGGTGATTCTTGAACAATGTTGGTTCTGCCGGATGCTGGGTAAAACAACATGTGAGAACGTGCGCGACCGTAAGAGTTCGGAACAAAGAAGTTAACCTCGGCGAGAATTGTCGGGTTCGAAATTATTCCGTGTATAAGTTTAAAAAAGTGCCGGCAAAGGTAGTCCCTTCGCCTCTTTTCTAAAGTATTCTCCCCCAAACAACCAAGTATAAATAAGGACGGATAAAGATAGGGATTATACCCGTATTCCACTCTGTATAGATGCCGTAGGAATTTTTTTTGGACTTTTTCCAGCGCTAATATATATGTCACCTCACTGGGGGCCCATACGATGGATGCCGCTTCCAGAATCGAACGTACCAGGGTCTCATACAAGGTTCGCAATGTGATACCTCTCCTGAAGTGCACCGCGTTCCTCATTACGAAACCCAGCATTCTAAACGCTCTGTTCACAACATCCATTATATGTGTCCCGAAAGAGAGATCGGGTTCAAATACGATACCCAAATCCTTTACCCGAGTTAGACGGGTTAATGTATTACCACCCATGCTGTATGAAAATTGAATTGGGTCACGTGATCTCGTAAAACTCATCGAATTACATTTAGGAACGCTGAATCTTAAGTCATTTGTGATTGATCATGAATGTACCACGTCGATATCCGATTGTAGGAGTCTAGCATCTTCCTCTGATTCGACTTTTCTGAATATTTTTAAATCATCAGCATATAACAAATATTTTGAGTGCTGAATAGAATTTGCAACGTCATTTATGAATATCGTGAACAACAGGGGGCCTAGATTGGAACCCTGAGGCACGCCCGATGGAGTGTCATACATGTTCGAACCCTGTCCTTGGTAACACACATATTGACGGCGGTCCGTAAAGTAATTTTCAAAATATTTAATCAAACAATCGGGTAGTCCCATTTTGTCAATTTTTTGTAATAAAATTTATGATTTACTCGGTCTAACGCTTTTTCGAAGTCTGTAAGTATTACGTCAGTCTGTATTCTAGCATCCATGTTATTTGTAACGTACGTATGGAAATTTAAAAGGTTTGTAACGGTCGATCTTGAGGGTCTGAAGCCATGTTGCTCGTCTATTATCAAGTGACTACAGTTATTCCAAATTCGCTTGTGTAAAATAATCTCTAGCAGTTTTGCTGGTGCGGATAATACCGCAATAGGTCTGTAGTTCATTACATTAAATACGTCATCTTTTTTGTGAATCGGAGTTACCTTCGTTATTTTCCAGCTGTCGGGAAATGTACAAGATGTAAGCGACAAATTAAATATGAATTTTAGAACATGAACCAGTTCGCTCCCGACTTCTTTTAGTATAGAAGCTGGTATTTGATCCGGACCCGAGGAGGGTTTGGGTTAAAGTTTTCGGAAACTATAAAGAATTTCGTGTTCAGATATTTCGTCCATGTTCCATACGAAGTCATTACTATCATCTAGGTGGTTTCTCTGTGATGCAGAATATACCGAAGCAAAATAATCTGCAAACGCGTTACCTATTTCTAAAGGATCGGAAAGTACAGCGTCGTTAAAGTGCATTGTTGATGGCAACTGGTTTCCTCCTCTCTTTTCTTTGACGAAGTTCCAAAAATTGGAAGGATCATCTGCAATTGTATCCTCGCATCTTTCTATATAAGACATGTAACAATCATGAATACTTTTCTTTACAACCCTCCTAAGTTCACTAAATTAGCGTATGCTAAGCTTGACCCTGTCTGTTTCCATATTTTGTGATATAAATGTTTTCGCGTGACGTCATGAATAAGTTGACCCGAGTACCATTTTGGAAACGCCTTCCGGCGGACATTGTCGAGTTTTGGAAAGAAGCGATAGAACGCGCCATATATTATATCGTAAAATCTACCGACGGCGTCATTCACATTTATCGTATCAAATACCTCCGACCACGAGCAGTCCCGCAGACACCGGAAGTGATACCACAGATGTCGAAGGTAAAGGGAGATGCAGAGGAGATGTTGTTGCATCTGTTGTTCTTACAGGTTGTCTGTTTGTTAGGTCCAGAATGTTCAATTTTAATTGCATATTTTCAGCCTGGAGTGCAGAAACCGTCACCGAGATATGAGCGATGCTGGCCAGTAGGTTGTTGGTGGCCCCAATGACCTGGCCCCTCAAGTCATTATTAAGTCTACTTTTATCTGATACTAAAATAGCATTTATTATTTCAATACCACTTTTGGCCTCGGATATGTATTCGTGTGGTGAATCCATGCTCGTACCAATACTGTGCAGCGATTCCATGCTCGTATTTTTATTGTTTTCTTGCATTTCGTGCAGTGAGAAGAAGAAGCGATTAACCCGGAACCAATTGATTGCCAATCACTATTTTTCAAGTAGGTGTATAGTGAATTAGTTTGATATTGCCTACCTGCACTAGGTGACAATACTCTTCTGATGTTCTATTTAGTGGAATATCACTATAAATTCCCACATACACACATAAGATAACAAGCACACGTATAGAGCGTTACGTTAGGAGTCGAATGATGTAATCACTACAACAGTTGATAGAATTTAATCGCCAAAATAAAATAAATTAATTTGACAGTTCACAGTAACACAGTCAATACTTTCGTGTTTCGATATCTGTCTATCTGTTTCGATAACTTTCGTGTTTCGATATCTGTTATACTCTAACATTCAGTATTCTGATTCCGGAAGCTCGAAATTGCATACAATTTAGCTATCCTCCACACACGTGCCGATTGCTAGATCAATCTGCCAGAAGTCAGAACACACTGAAGATTTGTTTTAAGTGACACGCTAGGCGATCGCGCCAATTTATGTTCCCTTAAAAAAAACAGATATTATATGAGATTTTATAACTCTTTTACGCGAAATTACGAAGTAAAGGAGAATGGGCATTTTGGTCCATCGGCGGCCATCAACGAAAGGTATGTCAAATGAAAGTACACCTCCTAAGGACTAACTTTTACTATGGACGTTACGCTGTAATCCATCAGGGAAAGGTAGTATTAAGGGATGTTTGCCCGTTAAAGGGATAATCAAAAAACTACTAACGCGATCCTAATTCTAAATGTTTTGTAGAGATAAATAATACAATTAAACAGTACTTATGCCCTAAACCCTAATCTTACTATTTTCACTACATCCGATCACTGTACATCACTAAAATCTACTTATTTTTACTCTAAAAGACACAATAAAAGGCTTGCCTCAAAGTGCTGTTATTGTTACACTTAAAGTAATTCCTCAGAGAAATATACGCCTAAGAGTCCACGATATAGCACCAACAGCAAGGATCGAAATCGCTTGTGGTCCTGGCTTCGTAGGAATCGACTAGATTTTGGATTTTGGATCTGGATTTTACTTGCTCAGATCGATGACAAACCTTGTGAACAACGTGAGCGAGCGCTGCGCTGAATATGGCTGCAAATCATTCAGTTTGTGTTTCATGTAATCGATCAGTGATCAACAGAAGACGATACGAAATAACTCATGCATTTTTTGAGGAAAATACCGCAAGTGCTCAATACATTATTGATGCACACAGCGTTCGTTGATTACCCCTTTATTTTTTGCCCTATCTCCTAACTCAATGATGATATGATAAACTCTTTCGATATTTTGTTTGTGTTATATTATTGTATGTACATATGTTGTCTCTTACTCTGCTGTTCATTTGACCAAACCTGTAACTGAATAAAAAGAAAAACGACAGGCCAACAGAGAACTTTACACTCTGTTGGTCCTTGAATTATATACTTAAGGGTTTGTTATATTTCTACTATTCTTGTAAATGCATATATTGTTAGTACCTACATTTACCATATTGTATATCTTTGATGTGTCTGATATGCCAGGTGCCTAATATGAGGTCAAGGACGAAAATAAACAATAAACAATAGACAATTGGGATATACCGTGATGGTAGTAGTAGTAAAACGTACTTAATTGAAATAAATATATTCTATTTGTGTTATCAATTTAAATAATTGTCCTATGTCTGTCTGTCTGTGAACAGCGCGCGACGAAAATAAATAGTACCGTGATTATTATGCAAACTAATGGATCGAATCTATGAAATTTTCAAAATGTTCTCTACACTAGCGCGTTACATCGGACGAAAAGTGTTGGTTGAACAATAAGTTTAAGTAATGTGATTTCAAACTTTTTGAAATTTCGAATTATTGGTACTTGGTGAATACAGTAACTTATAGGTAGGTACATACCTACTTGATACAGAATGCATCGATCGAGTTTTTCGAATCATACCTACATACTATATATAGTAGGTACGGGGTTGCCTAGCAACGTTAAATAACAGCTGTCATGGTTTTTGTCTCTCCTTGTTAAAAGTGTATTTTTTCCGTTTAATCTGCATGTTTATGTAAAGTTTTTGTTTAAAAGTGTTAAATGTTGAGTTAATTATGAGTTTGTGATATTGAGTCGAGTTTTATTTAGAAATTTCTTGTGTTTTTTCTCATTTTTGTTTTCTTGTGCGTCCATAGTATATTTGACATATCTTTTGTTTTTTTTTTTTCGTGTGGAACGTTTTTAATAGTGTTGTGTGTTTTTCTTTCTAATTTTTAATAATAATCATGGATAAAGACGTTAATTTGTTGCCGGATCCTCCTGATAGGAAAAGGCCAAGGACTGATGACACTCTGCTTAATATTCAGGCTCCATTGAGCAACAGTTCAATCACGAAATATTCTCAAAGTGCTATGGGACCTTTCCTAGTTTGTGTAGAAAATGTGGACAGAAAACCAATTCATCCAATGTCGTTTGGAAACATTTTATACAAGAACAATTTTTCTTCTATTACCCAAGGTGGGGTAAAAAGTGAAAGTAGAGTAAAATTATCAGTTAACTTTAAAAATGCTAATGCTGCCAATGCATTTATTGACTCTGACTTTATTACAAAAAACAATTTAAAAGCATACATTCCTTCATACAAAATTATGAAACAAGGTATTGTGAGAGGTGTATCCACCGATTTTAATATGGAGGAGATTATTGAAAAAATTGAATGTCCGATTTATACTAAAGTGATCACCGCAAGAAGACTTAATTTCAAAGAGAAATCGTCTGATGGTTCTCCTGTGTGGAAACCATCCAACACAGTACTAATAACTTTCGAAGGACAAAAAATTCCCGATAATGTATACTTATTTCATGTTTCACTAAAAGTTGAACAATACATTGCCCCTGCCATTTTGTGTCAAAATTGCTTACGCTTTGGCCATTCCAAATCAGTCTGCCGTTCACAATCGAGGTGTGTGAAGTGTGGAGATCTTCATACAAGTGATTCTTGCTCTTCGCCGTATGTTAAATGTGTCAACTGTAGAGGAAACCATTTAGCTTCAAGTGTTCATTGTCCAGAGTTATTAAGACAAAAAAACATCAAGAAATCAATGGCAACAAACAACATTTCTTTTAAGGAAGCATGTGTATTACATCCTCGCGCATATATCTCGTACGCCGAGAAAATATCTCATAGTGTTCCATCTCAGTGTCCATCATCCTCATCAAATAATGTTGCACCTCAAAATTCATGGTCAAAAATGTTCATAAATCTCCCATCTCATAAACCTCGCCATCACACAGAAAATTCAAATAGTAATATTACTAACTCCAGAGAATATAAAGAATGCTTATCATACCAAAATGGACAGGCTACATCCCCCTCTGACGGTTGTTTCTTTCAGTATAAGGATTCCACGAGTCCTGATAATCAAAACATTTCCTCCGAGCCCCACACAATTATAAATTACATAATTCAACTAATTATCCAACTTATTTCCTGTCCAAACTTCAACTTTTCATCCTCAGTCTCTAGTTTTCTTCCACTTCTCACTTCACTTTTACATAATGGCTCATCTTCCACAAACGTGTAATACAGTAATCAACTATAATAATGATTTACGGATTTTGCAATGGAATGCCAGAAGTATTGTTGCGAATAAGTTAGAATTAATGCATTTACTTGTTTCTTATAATATTCATATTGCTGCATTATCTGAGACCTGGCTGCCGCCTGACAGTCAGTTTATAATCCCTGGATACTCCTGCATCAGAAAAGATCGAACAGATGGAAGAGGAGGCGGGATAGCATTGCTTATTAAATCTAATCTACAATTTTCAGTTGTAAATTTACCTTCCAATAATTTTTTATTTCCGACTATTGCAGCTTCAATTCTTGGCATCACATTTGTTTCCATTTATATTCCCTCCGGAACTCCCTTTGATTCTGCTTTCTGGAGTGGAGTCGTTTCAAATTTTTCGTCTTCATTTTTTATCCTTGGAGATTTCAATGCTCACTCTCCCGTTTGGGGAAGCTTCAAGAATGATACCCAAGGTACAGATATTGTTGAATTTGTAGAAAAATATAATTTATGTATCCTTAATGACGGAAGTCCTACTAGATTGACTCCTCCAGGTCAAAAACCAAGTGCAGTTGATATAAGTATCTCTTCGACAGATTTGATGCCGATTACCAATTGGTTTGTTTTGGATGATACTTTTGGAAGTGATCATTTTCCTATTGTAATGAATGTGTTGAATAAAAATAATAATAATCAGATTTATACACGTAGAAACATGTTCAATATTAAAAGGGCTAACTGGGACAAATATGAAAATACATTAAGAAATTCTAACTGTGTTCAATCTCAAACATATGATACTGAAACTTTAAATAGCAATATTACAAAGGAAATAATTTTAGCTGCAGAAAGTAGTATCCCTCTTAAAAATAGTAACAACAATAAAAGGATACATAGGAACCCTCCGTGGTGGGATGAAGAGTGCTCAGAATTGATTGAAAAAAGACGAAATTCAATGAGAAAATATAGAAAAAATATGTGTTTAGCTAATTTCTTAGAAGTGAAACAGATACAAGCATTAACAAAAAGAACACTTCGACGAAAGAAAAGACAAGGCTGGAAAGATTTTTGTTCCTCTCTCTCTCCTGACACAACACCTTCAGTAGTATGGCAGTCTATTCGCCGCTTTCGTGGTATATACAGATCCAACTTTTCACCCCCTCTTAGTCCTCTTTGTACCGAGCAATTTATTAATAAACTTGCTCCAAATTATGTTCCTAATGTAGACGAGATTGTCGAGCCTAATAACCAGAGACTCACTTCTTCTTGGTTTGATTCAGCTTTTTCCTATTCTGAATTGTTATCAGCCATTCAGGGTACTACAGACTCTTCTCCAGGTGTAGATCGAATTCCTTACTCTTTTCTACGTCATCTCCCTGAACATATGCTTCATCAAATTTTACATTTATTTAATGAAATCCTTATTACTGGACAGGTACCCCAAATTTGGAAAAAACAACTAATAATTCCTATCCTCAAACCTGGAAAAGATCCAATTAATAGTTCTTCTTATCGTCCTATTGCATTATCATGTTGTCTGGCAAAAATATTAGAACATATGCTTAAGGCTCGTCTGGAATGGTTTTTGGAAAGCAATTCATTGTTGCCCCCATACCAATTTGGATTTAGAAAGGCAAAATCTTGTTTGGATAACCTTTCTATATTAGTGACAGATATTCAGATTGCTCAATCCAACCAGAGCAACGTCATTTCAGCATTTTTAGATATATCCAGTGCGTATGATGATGTTCTCCTATCTCCTTTAAAAACTAAACTAATAGATATCGGTGTTCCTAAGGCTATAGCTAATCTTATATTTAATATGTTTTGTGAACGTACAATTTTATTGCAATCTAATAACCAATGCTATTCAAGAACAATATATAAAGGCATTCCACAAGGGTCTGTCCTAAGTCCGATCCTTTTTAATATTTACACTTCAGACATAACCCCTCATCTCCCTGAAGAATGTCAAATTCTTCAATATGCTGATGATTTTGCTATTTATGTATCTAATAAATCAATTGAAAGGGCATCTTCTTCCCTCCAACTGTCACTGGATGGTTTGGGTCAATGGTTTAAGAATAATGGATTTTCACTCTCGCCCTCAAAGAGCCAAGTTGTTATTTTCTCCAATAAGCGTAAGCTTCCGACATTGAATTTTATTTACGATAACGTTCATATCCCAATCAAAGATTCTGTGAAATTCTTGGGTATGATTCTTCATAAAAAATTATCATGGAAATTGCATGTCGATTATATTTCTTCAAAATGTGAAAGAAATATTAACATTTTACGATCAATTAGTCGTGTTTGGTGGGGATGTCACCCATCTACTATGAAGTTACTATATGACGCTTTGATCCGTAGTATAATTGACTATGGAAGTTTTCTACTTGACCCTCTCCCCAAATACATTTCTCAGATTTTAGAAAGAATTCAATCTAAATGCTTGCGTCTTATTCTAGGTTGTATGAGATCTTCCCCTATTTGCTGTCTTCAAGTTGAATGCTTGGAGATGCCAACTATTATTCGTAGAGAGTATCTAGCTTATAGATTTCTCCTCAACAGAATAAATCTACATTCCCATCCCTTACTTATTAAGTTAGAAAACTTAGCAAATATATGTTCGACTAAAGCCGTATGGCGATCTAAGTCTCACCCTTTTTTAGTTTCGTGTCTCCAATTATTAAAATCAAATTTCACATTCCCTGTATCTGCAAACATTCCTTTCTTCCTTGTTCCCTTTGAAGCTACAGTTTTTGTTCCCGATACGATAGATTCTATAGATATGGATAAGAATTTATCTAGAATAGATTGTTCTGGGGTTAATCAGATTTTCCACGACCGGGTGAATTCCCGCTGGCCGGAATATACGAAGATCTTTACGGATGGCTCCAAATCCGAGTCTGGAGAATGTGGTGCAGCCTTCTGTATTCCATCACTTGAGATTTCTAAGAAATTTCATCTTTCCCATCATTCCTCCGTTTTCACTGCAGAATGTTTAGCGCTCAATGAAGCAATCTTGCAAATAATTTCTCTTTCTATTAATCACTCTGTCATATTTTCAGATTCACTAAGTCTGGTTAAAAAGCTTTCTTCTAATTTGAAAACTGATCCGAGAAACGAACTTTTTTGTAGTATAATCCACAATTTATACCTTGCCCATCACAGAGATCTCAAAATCATGATTGTGTGGATTCCATCTCACATTGGTATCTGTGGAAATGAATTTGCTGACCACCTGGCGAAAGAAGCTACACATAGTGGTGATGTTCCCAGTTCTTTTTTCTTTTCATTGGATGATTTCCTTCCCACTATTTTAAAGAAGTTGAGAGATGACTGGGAAAAAACCTGGAAAGTTTCTAGTAAAGGTGCACACTACAAAACCATTCAATCGTCACTTCCATCTAGACCATGGTATGAAAAAAAATGTTTGTCAAAGTTAACAATCTCCACTATTTGCAGATTGAGGATGGGACATTGTTTAGTTAATTCACATTTGCATAAAATAGGGATTCTCGTTTCCGGACAGTGTGAATGTGGGGCGGAATCGGAGACTTTGGACCATATCTTTTTCGATTGCCCCATATTTATTAATTCGACGTTGCTCTCCGAAATCAAAAAACATGTCCATACTTTTCCGATATCCATTAATTTCCTTTTAGCCCAAAATTCACAAGACATTCATCTATCAATCATGAAATGCATCCATCAAAATAATAGAAATTTTTAACACTTTCACATTCTTGTATTAATATGTTTGGTTTATTTTATTGTTTTTCGTTATAAGTCTATTTGTAATCATCTTTATCTTTCATCTTATTATCAAAATTATTCTAATATTGTATTGATTTGATTTAATTGGCACAAATCACTCTTTACGGGTGGATTGCCTTAATGAATAAAAATAAAAAAAAAAATATAGTAGGTACGTATAGCCAAATGGAATGAAAACAGTTTTGAATAGGTACTATCAGTTGGTTCGTATGATTTTGAAACAATCAAGTACTACATACATACCTACCTACCTATTATATTAATTATTGATAGAGTCATTCAAATCATAATTACTGTAGGTATAATAGGTACGTATGTAAAATTAGTATGGAAAGTAGGTAAGACCCTATATTTTTTCACACCAAATAGCGACCAATTCTCCACACCTCTTACCGAAAAGACGGTAATGTTACCTTCGATTATTTTTAGTGTTTATTTTTTTAACGTGCCCAAACCAGAAGACTATCAGACCGATCTCCAATACTGTGCGAAGTGCACAGCACATGGAGTGGAGATGTATCAAATACATCCTATATAGTGAATGTGAAGGGACATAACGATTCACGACAACGAATTAGGGGATTCAAAGTAATCCATATACCTACTATATTCCAGTTCGCCAACTGTAAGAAGATGTTGGCTACGAAAAGTTTCGCATGGTCCTATATTCGGCATGTTCCAATAATGCAAGACACACAGGGTTACCCATGCTCAGGAACCCCCTTGCTCTTTACGATACATTGTTCCTATTACAATGATATCAGAACATTATCAGGGCAGCATTATCAACAGCAATAGCAGGGGCATGGGAAAAGACTGAGCCTTGTGATTTCCCTGATGTGTTCCTTCGATTAACTTTAAAGACCGTGGTAGAGTGGCAGTATGAGTATGGGAATGACACAGGTAAAGAGGAGTCTTGTAGCTTTCACGGGTGGGTACCAACTAAGAAAGTCGACGATGTGAATCTGGTTCTACGACTTTCTTGACGATATTGGAAAGACGGGGAAAAGACGGAGCCTTGTGATTTTCCTGTGTTCTCTCGAAGAATTTTGAAGGGTGGAGTTGTAATAGTGGTTACACAAAAACATATTAAACCAACCTCCGTGAATTCACGGGTAGGTACCCACTAGCTTCATTTTAATTTTTCATTTTTGCCCTTTAAATAAGCCAGATTACTTAGTAAAACGATGCAAAAGCTCTAAAACTTAAATGCGATTTACTCACTTCCTATGTCAACCACGGCGATAAAACTTCTACACAGTAATTGTAGGTATAAAATATACTAGAAAATATCAAAATTATTTCTGGCCGCGGATGGACCAGGCTCCATATAAATTTGCCCATTCTCCTTTATCGACATTTGACTATAAAAATCTATCTAATGACATAATTTTATTATTGTCTATGACTATACCACAATATCAATCCATGGTACTAGAAAGTAGAAACTACGAAGCCGTCGATACTATACAAGCCTGGACATACGTATAACATCACCACTCTTATTTAGGAACCAACGTCACCTATTGTATCGGTGAAAAACACCTTGTCTCGGGCTACGGAATATTTTTTCCCATACACCAATCTTGGTGATGTCATCATCTTCAAATGTCAGTTGAGCCGGGCCTGTATGATAATACTATTGCGTCCGACCTCGGAAAGTAATCCTATTTTAAGACGGCTAGCCACATAAGTACGGAAGTTTAGAATCCAACATTCAATCATCTGAATGTTTGAACGTGTGTGATGGCCCTAAATCAAGGGTGGCCAACCTTTTTCAGCAGCCGGGCCAGATTCTAAAAATGAGATGGCTTACCGGGCCGCACAACCAATCTTTTGAAAAAAAAAATAAGACATAGGGTCGTCTCGGGGAGGGGGGGGGGGTGTTGGCAACAGAAATTAAAATATTGTTATGACCTAAAAAAGTGAGGTAGCGCCGCAGGCGATTTTTTTCTTACAAAACTGAGTGGAGAAGGCTCACAACAAAATGTGTGAAAAACATTTTCTAATTAAAAAGATACCCAAAATAGCGCCGCAGGCGAAATTTTTAAGGGGAAATGGGTGAAGTGACGAATCTGATTGTCTTTCTATAACAGGCAACGCATACGGTTATATTGTAAGACGGCTTCGCGGGCCTCATTTAGACCCTCGGCGGGCCGCATGCGGCCCGCGGGCCGCGGGTTGGCCACCCCAGCCCTAAATGTACTAACAGCGATACCAATAAAAGTGAATTACTTTTTGGTTCAGATATTATCCCTCTAGTCGGTGTTAAAACTCAACTTCCCATACGGGCGACTATTCCCTCGTTTAATTTTCTGTCTACTAATAAATGTATGAGCATGCGAGTGTGCCGCGAAAAAATTGTTTTGTTGTATATGTTTCTACCCCAGAATAAATATACCTACCCAGAAGTAACAATGCTTAGTAATATAGCACCTGTATGACATACGAGTATGTATAAAGATTTAGAATATTAACACTCTCCGCAGAAATGATACGTACTGAGAAAACTGAAAATGAAACTCTTTTGAATCTGACTCACCATCAGAAAGATGAAGGAATATTGAATATTTTTTCCCGCGACATCACCGCTTTGATTGGGCTGATGTAAAGCATATTATTTATTATATGTATATTATTTATTTACTTGTTTTGTAAATAAATAAATGTACGAGTACATGTAAAACTCTAGTGCCCGATCCCACCAACTACCACCTAGTAAGCAGACCCCTAAGGAATTTCCATACAAAACCACAGATAATTTGAGTGATTATTATAACTGTCATAACCTTTAAGATATAAATCCATACAAAATACAGCATGCAGCTACTTAAGTGAGGGAGATTCTGGGCGGAGATATTTGGGCACCTAACTAAGTAGAGCTGCATGTTGTATTTTGTATGGATTTATATCTTCAAGGTTATGACAGTTATAATAATCACCCAAATTGTCTGTGGTTTTGTATGGAAATTCCTTAGGGGTCTGCTTCCTAGGTGGTAGTTGGTGGGATCGGGCATATGTATTATAGGTGTAAATTTTCTCTTTTCGAAGATAAAATGATTTCCATATTGCTTCTATCTGTGCGTCAAAAGTGTGTATAAACAAAGGCAGTCAAAATGAAAGTTAGCTAAGTAATTTGTAATTACAATAATAATAATTAAGGCTCGCGACCCAACTATGACGTCACGGTCATTTCCCATGGCAATAAGGTACAAAATCGCGTGAATCACGTAGCATGATAAAATGGTAAAAATAGCGTTTTTCCATTTTTTGGGGTTAATTTCGCTTCAATGAAAAAAACTTTTATGGTTTTGCCTTAGATTTTGATGGATATTATCAATACAAAAAATTCTCCGCGACTTTCGGGAAACGAGTCTCTGTCTTTCGGAAAAAAAATGATTTTTTTTAGAACACTACACACTACACAAGACATAAAAAATCTTTTACGGTTATTCCCTGGATAATGGTTCAATGTAAAGATTCTGAGTACATGGTTGGCGCAGTTGGTCGAGGCGGCAGTCTCTCGAGCGAAAGGTGCCAGGTTCGAACCCCCGCGCTGGCGATGTATTCCACACTTTGCGATACAGGCTTTTAGCTTAGTGCAAGATGTGCAGAAAAGTATTTGGGTTTGTGTATGCAAGCCTAGATCCTTTAAAAAAAGAAAATGTATCTACTCTTTTTTTCCAAAGCATATTTAGTAACGGTTCTCGCTCGAGATCTAAGGTCTCCCGTTTTAAATTAAATTTTGGGGTTAACTGGAAGAAATCGCAGTTCTGCGTTAAGTTCGTCCTAGTGAACAACGATTTATAATCTGTACTATGTCCATTTTTTAAATTAATATGTATTTGTTGTTCACTTTAAGTTTAAATAAGTCTTCTTCTTCTTCTTGTCCTAGATCATTGATCTGTAGTTGAACGGATGCCTTCCTCTTGGGATGTGGAACACCAACTATCCTTCCACCTTTTTGGTGGTCTGCTTGGCTGACGTTGTCCCACGGGTATGTTATGGGCAACAATGTGAGGTATTCTGCCCTCATCCATCCTGTCTACGTGGTCTCTCTAGTATCGTCGCCTTTTCCTACCCCATCTTACGATATCTTCCGTCTGACAGGTCTCTCTAATCTCAGTGTTTCTCACCCTGTCTCTGAAAGTTCTCCCTGTTATTGCTCTGAGTACTCTCATTTCAGACGTTCGAAGCAGGTTCTTTGTCCTAACTGTGTCAGCCCTGGTTTCAACACCATATGTCATGATGGACCTGACGCATGTTTTATAGATTCGGACTTAAGAGTGTTACGGTAGCTAGCTCAAGGTCAATATAGGGCGGGACATAAAAATTAAGGCGTGGTCTCTCCCCTGCCCCGCTTACACCACATTGGAACGTATGCATTAGCAGAGTTAGGAGTAAGTAACCTTTGAGTTAGGAGTAAAATATTATTATGCACAAAATAAGTCTAAGATCAAAGAACATTTCTAAGCGAAGGGCAAAATATAGTAAAGACCATTGTCTTCTAGGCCATTGTTATTAATTTATTATACGGTCATATTCAACCTTTATAATTCTATGTCTTTAAAGTTGTTTTGACTGCAATGGCTAACACGTGTTTGGAATTTTTTAACAACGGCTGTGCGATACTGTTAAACATGTGAATTTTTCACATTCACGTGTTCATTGCATTCACCAGCCTTTTGAAACCAAAAGTTCTCAACATTAATTAAACCAAAAGTTCTCAATTTTTTTTCTCAAATTCTTAAAATGGGAATGGGAAACAATATATACACAAAATATATATTTTTTCTTAAATGAATATTTTATAAATTGAATATTAAAAATTCCTTTGGCACGCCGCAGGCATAGGTAGATTTCAAGTTATTTATTTATTTTATTAATTTTAAGAGTACATCTGTACATATAATAAAAACAATCACAATATCATCACCAAATAAACCAGCGAAGTGATGAAGTAGTATGGATGTAGTCTATTCTTTGATTTTCGAAGTACCTAATCCAATAATCAAATTATTTTCATTCCACTCATAATATGGATTGGTACCGGTACCTAAGCACTATAAATTTGAAAAAAAAAATTCCTTTGGCACGCCACAGGCATAGGTAGATTTCAAGTGATTTATTAATTTTATTAATTTTAAGAGTACATCTGTACAATAAAAACAATCACAATATCATCAGCAAATAAACCAGCGAAGTGATGAAGTAGTATGGATGTAGTTTATTCTTTGATTATCGAAGTACCGTATGACGAAAAAATATTTGATTAAGTACTTCAATAATCAAAGGAAGTACCTAATCCAATAATCAAATTATTTTCATTCCACACATAATATGGATTGGTACCGGTACCTAAGCACTAAAAATTTGAAAAAACGATGTGAGTTCTTCTCGTATCGTGAAGCACATTTCTAAAACAACAAACACGCAAGTACCTATGCGGTAACTACTTAACTAGATCTTTCGATCGATCAGTGTAGTCCGAGGAATTGAGCTAGACAAAATCTGACTTTTGATCTGTATTCCTTATTTAATAACCTTTCATACGATACCAGACACAGACCCTCACAATCATTGGATCCCCTAAGAATGATTGTTTTTGAATTTAAAGCCTTAAAAAGTGAACCTTCCTCTTAATGGATTTCACCCAATCTCCTATCAGTTCATCTACCACTTACCAAAAATCTACCACCCAAGTTTCACGTTTCTGCGACGCATAGTTTGGCTGCAAACGTGCGCACAAGAAAAGGGACATATATATATATGGCTTATATATATAAACTTTTAAACCAAGGTCGGATTCGGGTTCTCCTGGTTCTAATTAGTGATACTGAGTAGAAATTTTTCAATTCTGCGACATCACGGGAAAAACGAATAGGTAGAGTTCCTTTTGGAAATCTACCTAAAATGTGAGTTCTACTCGTATCGTGAAGCACTTTTCTAAGACAACAAACACGCTAAGTACCTATGCGGTAACTACTAAACTAGATCTTTCGATCGATCATTGTCGTCCAACGAATTGAGCTAGACAAAATCTGTAAATTGATCTGTATTCCCTATTAATTGCCCTTTCAAACGATACCAGACACGGACCCTCAAAATCATTGGATCCCCTCAGAATTATTGTTTTAGGTAGATTTCCATAAGGAACTCTACCTATTCGTTTCTCCCGTGATGTCGCAGAATTGAAAAATTTCTACTCAGTATCACTAATTAGGACCAGGAGAACCCGAATCCGACCTTGGTTTAAAAGTTTATATATATAAGCCATATATATGTCCCTTTTCTTGTGCGCACGTTTGCGGCCAACCTATGCGTCGCAGAAACGTGAAACTTGGGTGGTAGATTTTTGGTAAGGGGTAGATGAACTGATAGGAGATTGGGTGAAATCCATTAAGAGGAAGGTTCACTTTTTAAGGCTTTTAATACAAAAACAATCATTCTGAGGGGATCCAATGATTGTGAGGGTCCGTGTCTGGTATCGTATGAAAGGGCATTTAATAAGGAATACAGATCAATTTACAGATTTTGTCTAGATCAATTCCTTGGACGACAATGATCGATCGAAAGATCTAGTTAAGTAGTTACCGCATAGGTACTAGCGTGTTTGTTGTCTTAGAAAAGTGCTTCACGATACGAGTAGAACTCACATCTTTTTTCAAATTTCTAGTGCTTAGGTACCGGTACTAATCCATATTATGTGTGGAATGAAAATAATTTGATTATTGGATTAGGTACTTCCTTTAATTATTGAAGTACTTAATCAAATATTTTTTCGTCATACGGTACTTCGATAATCAAAGAATAAACTACATCCATACTACTTCATCACTTCGCTGGTTTATTTGCTGATAATATTGTGATTGTTTTTATTGTACAGATGTACTCTTAAAATTAATAAATCACTTGGAATCTACCTATGCCTGGGGCGTGCCAAAGGAATTTTTTGTATTTAAACCCTTAAAAAGTGAACCTTCCTCTTAATGGATTTAACCCAATCTCATATCAGTTCATGGCACACATCAGCATGGCACACAGTATTACAGAAACACCAAACTCCAATCAACACAACACGCAACCAGATGCATACAGCTTAAGATACACAACAAGATCTATTCATCACACATCAACACAAACATCCCATATGCTACTAATACTACATCTACAGACTACACCTGCTCACGCTGCACAAGTTAAAATTCCATACACTACAAACACTACACCTACACACTACACCTGCTCACGCTGCACAAGTTAAAACTCCACAGTACAAGAACACATTTCTCATACATTCATCCACAGAGGAAGACACCAGTAGGAGTGTCGAAACGTCGATCAAGTTTATCATCACACGGTTTACCCGAAAATCAAGAAACAATGTCAATCGCACACCGTGAAAACCTTCAAAATTTACATATAGTATGTCACAACACCCATATACTAGGGTCGTCCACAAAATAAGAGTACTGTTGTCCTCACGGGCCGTAAGGATCTTTTTCGGCAAATTTGGCGTTACCATGTGGTAGCGGGATTTCTCCTGAACACAACAAGCACTGGCGGACCTCTGTAGCACGAAAACTTGTCTTGTAGTGACCGTTTCTGTGAGACATGTCCATAAAAAATCCCGCCAAATACGTGATGCGCCCTACTATCGGTTACTTCTCGCGGGAGGCAAAACACCGGGACGAAAAATTGGGACCAAAAATTGATTATTTTGACCGAATTTCTGCTCCAAGGAAGGGGTAATTAATGCATCAGGATTCTGTGAGACCCAAAATAGCAATTTAAAACAAACGGCAGGGAATGCTGACGAAGTAAGTGTGAATGTTTCGCGACAACGACCGCCCGCACACGGTTTTCTCGACATGGCGCTTTTGGACTCATTTTGTTGGGACATTCTGAACCACCGCCCGAACTTCCCTGACTTTGCGCGTTCAAACTTTCATCTTTACACCTCTCTGAAGGCTCCCATGGGTGGTAAATGGTTTTAGGCCGACGCGAACGTGAACAGGAGGTCCTGAACTGGAAGAAGGAGATGGCGGGAAAATTATTTGAGGAGCGCTTGAAAAAGCTTTGCCACAGCTCACAACCTGCATATATGGAGATGCCGACTACGTGAAAAAATAGCTGACATATGCATCAACAAAACCCTACATTTATTTTCAAGTACCATTTTTCAAAAAATAATTACATAGTCAGTACTCTTATTTTGTGGACGACCCTCGTATGTAGGGCACGACATCATTCGACGACGACCAAATGAAGGAAACAATATTCTTATAGGATGAAAGATACGTTTGGTTCAATACCAAATTATGAAATATAAAGTGGGTACCTCTTCTTTTCTCCTTATTTATTAATCCGATAGCTCGCTGTCTTCGTGGATCTTACCATCTATATGCTGACGATCTTCAGCTATACATACACTTCGATCTGGACTCTATTGATTCTTCTTTTCACGACATGAACCTCAATCTAGAACATATAAGTTCATGGTGTTCACAACATGGGCTGCTGGTTAATCCGTCCAAGTCTCAGGCGATCTTGATGGGCAGTTCCAGGCTTTTGTCCTCACTTGATTTGGCTCCTCTACCTTCTCTGGTGTTGAATGGCTCCACCATTCCCTATTCGGATAATGTTAAGAATCTTGGTGTCTATTTCGACAGCGGGATGTCTTGGGAGAAGCAGGTTGGTGAAGTTAGTAGAAAGGTTTTTGGTTCTTTGCATTCGCTCAGGAGACTACAGAATTTCCTCAATCTCGACACCAAGAAAATGTTAATTCAATCACTCATCCATCCCATTCTGGATTATGCCGATGTATGTTATCTTGATATTACAGTTGAAGGCTTAAATAAACTTGAACGCCTGCAGAACGCGTGCATCCGTTATGTCTTTGGTCTTAAAAAATATGATCATGTCTCTGATTACCGTCTCAGACTTGGCTGGAAAACCATTCCAAATAGAAGAGATATCCATGTATTAAGCCTATTATTTAAAGTTCTTTTTGATCCTTCTTCACCTTCTTATCTAAGGGAGCGCTTTGAATTTCTAAATTCTCATGGTCGCCCGCTCCGTTCAGCTGATAACAATCTCCTGTTGATTCCACCTCATCACTCCAGTTTTTACACAGACTCCTTTACGGTTCACAGCGCAAGACTGTGGAATCAGCTCCCAGCTAATATTCGTACTTGTTCTTCCCTGTATTCATTTCGTAGGATGATCATTGGTCGCTAGTCTTACCGGCTTCTTCTTCTCTGTGTCGTCGACCTCAGGTCTAACTGTTTGCAACGAGCAGTCCCTTGTTCCCATCCCGCCTCTTCCTCTTCCTTCTCCTGTGTGCATATGTATTTATTTATCTTTATTAAATGTTCTTATTTTTTATTATTTATTTATCATATTATCTATTTGTATGTATTATGTGTGTATATTTATATGTATATATTATGTATTTGTATCTTTATATTTACGTACTTTATTATTATAGTACATATTTAAGTTTTTCTTTATTTTCTCGGGTTGACTGTAAGATATTGCTTTTGCAATAAGTCCGCCTTTTGGCACACTGTATTATCTTGTTTTGTTTTTGTTGTTACATATATTTTCTGGCCAATAAAGTTTTATTTATTTATTTACCTACTCTGTTGTTAAAAATAAACAATGTCAATATTGAACAACATAATACTATTAAATATGTTTGTATGTACGAATATATATGTACCTACTATGACTAGTATATCTTTGGCACGTCTTTTAGTTTGACATGTTATCTTATCACAATACACAATAAATTAGAATCTCATCCAAACCTCCAAAAACTAAACACACGCAATCTAATCTAACCACAAATCTGGTAACAAACATAATATTGAAAATTACAGGCCCATCTCGAAACTCTCCCTTTTTAGTAAACTAATGGAAAGGATTGTGGTGGAACAGTTGACTCCTGCGATCAAGACATTTATTATCCCAAATCAGCATGGTTTTTTTCAGGGTAGGTCCGTTGAATCGAACCTGGTTCAGTTTACTGATTTTATATTGACAACAATGGGATCAGGCAGGCAAGTGGACGCTGTGTACACCGACTTCTCGAAGGCATTTGACAAAATAAATCACAATATCCTATTGTACAAACTTGAGAGGTACGGTGTGCACGGTGACCTTCTTAGATGGTTGTCCTCGTACATAAAAAATAGACTGCAAGCGGTGGCAATAAACAATTCAAAGTCGCGGTATAGGGAGTGTGGCTCTGGTGTTCCTCAGGGATCGCATTTAGGGCCGATTCTATTCATTTTATACATAAATGACATAGAAAAATGTTTTCAAGCATCCAACTTTCTAATATATGCGGATGACATTAAAATATACAAAAAGGTTACTAAGCCTGGCGACTCTGAGGGGCTGCAGAGAGACTTGGAGAGGCTTTTCTCATACTGTGAGGCTAATCAGCTATTTCTTAATATCTCTAAATGTAATTGTATCACATTCTCACGAAACAAAGACCAATTGCTATACAACTATGAATTGAATAATGAGAGACTCTCGAGAATTTATGAGGTCCGGGATTTGGGTGTTGTGCTGGACAGCAAAATGTTGTTGAGGGCTCACGTTGAGGGAATCGTTGACAAGGCTTTCAGGCAGTTGGGCTTTATTCTGAGGGTATCCAAACCTTTCAAATCTATAAGTACCTTAAAAACACTTTATTACACATACGTGCGCAGCTGTCTCGAATTTGCCTCTGTGACCTGGAACCCCCAATACATTACATACATAAATAGAATCGAAAGAGTACAGCAAAAATTTTTAAAGCACTTGAATTACAGATGCCATTTGCCTTACGATGACTATTCTCTCTCAGCTCGACACCATAAGATGACAACCCTTGAGAATCGGCGTGCTGTGTCGGATATGATCTATTTATATAAGTTACTTAATAATGTTGTTGACTCCAGTAAGCTGCTCGAGGAGGTTGGGTTCAATTGTCCCACAAGAAGGACGAGATCAACCCTAACATTCAGGTTACCTCAGTGCAGCACCAATTATGTACAAAATTCATACATCCGACGTGCCTGTGGTAATTACAATGCTTTCTTTAATAAAATTGACATACATCAACACACACAAGGTAAGTTCAAAGGTCTGGTTCTGAGAAGTATGTGTGGGCAAGTGGTCGGTTGAAAAGTGCAAATATTCTTACAAACTTTCCTTTTCCTCTTTCCTTTTCCTTTTCCTATTCCTGAGCATATGTAATGTAACTGATACTATATTGTTGTATTATCTTTCTTTATCTTTCTTTTTCTTTCGTGTGTAGATTCGCTTTCTATCATTGGTATTAACACATAGAGGATAATTGCCATTGTAGTAAGATTGATAACAAACATCTATTGGTATACTTAACTAGTTACTATTTTTAAGATTTAAGATTTTTTGTATTACTGTCTGTTTGTTTAATGAATAAAATAAAAAATAAAAAATAAAAATAAAATAATTATTTAGAGGCGCCAGATTTGAATCTCAATGATGAAGATGTATTCTGCACTTCACGACACAACTTTCTTTGACACAATTTTTCTTGACTCTGGACGTAGAAGCAGATGCATTAATCTGATTCGGGACAGTGTTCCGTGGCCTGAAAATATACGAAATTTAGTAGATGTATCTATTAATCTTTCGAAGGTATGAATAATGTAAATTAATTTTTCATTAAATCATTCTATTCCGCATCATTACAGCGGCTATAGGTATTATATTTTAAACTAAATATATACGATATTCACTTCACTCACTTCTTAATATCGCGTGCTTTGGTTAGGAGACATTTTTTATTACGCTTGACTACTCCGCTATACTTCACTTTACGTCCCATTTTGATTTTTTATAATAATTTCTGAAAAAGCAAATAATGTAAGAAAAGAGTAATATATCCATCGACTGGAACAACGTCAGGACCTAAATCGCAATACTTTTGTGATGATAATAGTTTATATCCAGAATGGCTTTATTGTAGAATTTCGTCCAGCAATTTCGTGCAAGCCAGGATATATCCAAATAGAAAAGTGCACCTAATAGTAATCGGTGTCTACCTATTTTTGGAAAAAAAAAAGTTTAGTTTTGTCCAGTATAACATCATTAAGGGCTTGGCACCAGGAATGACGTCACAGTATTTTCCCACGGCATTAAGATTCAAAATCGCGTGACAATCGCATGATAAAATGGTAAAAATAGCGTTTTTTCCATTTTTTGGGGTTAATTTTGCGTCTATCAAGAAACTTTTACAGTTATTCCCTAGATTTTACCGCATATTATCATTACAAAAAAAATTTTTACTCCGCGACTTTCGGGAAACGAGTTTCCCTCTTTCGGAAAAAAGGTCAGAGGTGTTTTTAATTTTTTTTTTTGAAAAATCTATACAATATATAAAAAATATTTTACGGTTATTCCCTAGATAAAGGTTCAATGCATCTACCCTATTTTGTTCCAAAGCATATTTAGTAACGGTTGTCGAGATAGAAGGTCTCCCGTTTTTACAAATTTTTGAAATGTCGGTATGCACACTCTTAATAGGCACGCATAACCCTTTACACTTTAATACACATTAAAGTAATAAGTATGTATAGTCTCTACAAATCACTAAAACATGCGGGAACTACCTACTCGTAATATTGTGTGAAAATAATTTAAAATAAAAATCACTTACCAATGTTTGCCGTCCTCTGTAATATTCGAACTTTCGTCAATAAGATTAAAATACGGAGCGTCAATTCAATTAGCACAGAATCCACGTCTTACCAGTCCACAGTCTTGTGGGTGACTGAATCCGTGGCGAAACGAAAAACACTGCGTTCCTTGTAATTCCCGTGTTATAAGTGTCATATTCGCATGCACGCTAAAACCGATAGAGTATATTGGTACGGAGTCTTTTTATGAAATTGAGGTTTTTTGGGTTTTGACGCGAAACAAACAAAAAATATTAACGTTTCTCTCTATAATGCGCTAGATTTTTTAGTTTTCTTTAAGACAAAAGAAGAATTATTTCATTCCGACGGACGAATCACTTGGAATATCAAAAAAACGATGAAAAACGATGTTTACATTAATTTTTTTACAAGAAACTATATAGTATATTAATTATATTACTCTATAATGCGCTTCGTTAAAGTTCAATCTATATAATATATTTTTTTCATCGAAATCCGACAATAAATAACGCGGGAATATCGATTGAAAAATCACTAAAATCGCCATGTTTGCTACTGTAGCCCTCTTAAATAAGTAAATAAAAAAATAAATAAATAAATGTAAATACGCGTACTCTTAAAATTCATATTTGACATTCATAGTATAATGTCAGCTGTTTGCCGTTAAAGCACTCTCGGGAGTCTCGGGACCGTAAATATTTGAACGGGTATTATTGCAAAAATTATCATTGCGTAGAAATTTGAATAACGGGGCATTAATGTTTCATATTGCGTAATATCATTTCGGTTGAAATAATTTCAAAGCGAAATACTTTTTGGCCCAGTAAAATAAATTGAAATACCTAGGTACTTACACATTTTAAGGGGATTAATTTTATTCATACTATAGACTTATAGAGTACCGACTGACTCGTGGTTTCAGTACAGTGCATTTCGCCTTAGAAGTCCCCTTGTGCAAACTTGGTTTAGTGTTGCTTGATGTGATAATAAGATATGGTTATATTTTTTCGCTACTTTAAAATTATATTTTAGAACTGTTCTTTAAAAAAATGCCAATTTTCGAATTATTAGAATAAACTGGCAACATTTTTTCTAACTTGTGATGGCGGTTTAAAAGGATTATCGGAGTATTTTTTTCTTTTTCCAACCCGCAAAACTATCCTGCCTTTAAAATGATTTCTCTAGCACCGCTTTGTAATATTTTCGGCATTGTAGGTTACTTGTAAAAGATACAATGTGAGAATATTGGGAGCCTTTGACAGCTCTTACGACAAGATTCGACAATCAGGGCTACCAACAATACAATCTAAACTCCACTTGCAGGTAACGTCCGCACGGTGGCCAAGACGGATGGAATTAATACTATTTGTATTTCGAAATACGTAATATTATTGTTATAAAGTATTTGATATTCTTGATGTACCTATTGATTTGCTGAGAGTTTGAAGACTACTTAACTTATGAAGAGTTATCATTTTCCTAATTAGACCTACACATAAGTTGTTGGAAAAGGATTCCTAATTACACCTACACATAGGTTCTAGGAAAAGGGATAAAAGGAACTGAGTAAAATAGAAGAATGCCACTACGCACATATTGGATATTAAGAGTACCTAGACCTACGCATATTGACATTTAAAAAAAAAATAGATCTCGACAACCGATTGAACATAGATCTCGACAACCGTCACTAAATATGCTTTGCAAAAAAAGTAGATACACTGAATATATAGAGACTAACCGTAAAAGATTTTTTATTCTTGTATAGATTTCTCAAAAAGAAATGTGAAAAACACCTCTGATCTTTTTCCGAAAGACAGAAACTGGTTTCCCGAAAGGTATTAAAATCTAGGGAACGACCGTAAAAGTTTTTTGATTGAAGCAAAATTAACACCAAAAAAATAGAAAAAAAAACTTCTTTAACCATTTTATCATGCGATTGTTCATGCTATTTTGAACCTTATTGCCATGGGAAATTACCATGATGTCGTAGTTAGGTCGAAAGTCTTAACGGCGCTCCTAATAATTCCTTTTCTTTTGATAATTAATTTATCTAAAATGTCGCTAAATTTCGTGGATCAGCGAAACTTTACTTGAAAATCAGGAGCTCAGGGTCACGTTCTGTATCCGTTAATTTTCACTCGGCGTGTCAATGGACGATTATCGCGCGAAGCAGAACGCATTTGGGTGATTGTTCCAATTGGAATTGTCAAACAGAGATAGAGATATGAGAATACTAATAAGAGTGAGTTGATAGATATACATCGAGATAGCGATATCGCTATACTCTTCTTTGGTAGAAAGGGATAGACATATCGCGTGTTAATAAGAGTGAGTGAACTGCACGTGCCGACCATTCTATTATCTATGGCGAGCGAATGTCACCCAACAATTTTGTTGGGTGTTATTCGCAACAACCGAGCGTGTCAACTGTGCACATAGAACACGTTGACTCGCACAACCGAGTGAAACGCACTGATGATAGAACGGCGAACAATAGAACCATAAACAATCGAGCGAATCGCCTAGTGAATTTTAACGGATACAGAACGTGACCCTGTATATGAATTACCTATCTATACTCTAAAGCACGGGTCACCTAATGGCGGACCGCGGTCTGGGTCCGGACCGCCGGCATATTATGTGCGGACCTTAAAAAAATAGCAAAGAAAATTGTGAATAAGGTAGAAGAAATTTAAGAAAATAATTAATGCAAAATAGCTTCGCTTTTTCATCATGTTACAATTTTCAGTAATTATTGTGAAAAACCATTAAATCACAATTGTTTTATTATTTTTTTTGCCTGCGTCGCTAATTGAGATAACGGTTTGTTATGCATTGCATTTTTCCTCAGTATTTTCTTATTACGAGAAATTAACTGGACTTTTCAACAACTCTTGCTTCTCTACCTTCTTATGTTATATGACAAAATTTTCGACTGCGGCGCTGTTTAGTCGTTCCATTGTGGGAAATCACCCAAAAATAAATCCGGATGAGATAGTATTGATAGATAACCAGATTCATCAAATCACTTAAAAAAAATTCGCCTGCGGCGCTATTTACTCGTTTCTATTGCATTTGGTAATATCACAATCTTAGATGCAACTCCCATGCACCAGCTTCAAAGCTGGCGACGCCCATTGTTGTAACTTATTGTCCCTGGTCCAGATGTCTACCCCCCACCTAAAGTGAATTTCTGTCTACGACATTGGTTGCTTGTCTAACTTTACTTAACCACCAAACGGACCGCGACAGTCTAATAATTTTCAAAAACAAACGGACCCCCAATGAAACTAATTGGTGGTCCCTGCTCTATAGTTACTATAGGGGTTATGGATGGATCTTTTAGTTAGCAAATGTGCAGTTTGTCGACCAAATATTCCATGTGGACACTTTTTCTATCGGGGGTTAATGGCATGGGATGTCCATTATTATAGCCATAACATATATGACATTATAGTAGTATGCGATAGTGTCGCTACATTTTTCATTTTCTTTCTCGTTAAGCACCGTATAATAATAGATACGTATACCTATCCATTTATAGGTGATGATAATATTATATAGAGCCGTAGAATCAGCCCTGAGCCTGGGGGCCGCCAGCGTACCCATACTATATACCCACTAGGGTATCCGGAACCGGTATGTTTTTACAGAACCGGGATTTCGGTACCGGCCTTCAACGGAACCGGGAAATCCCGGTTCTTTCGGTACTAGGATACCAGCCTATGAAGGGAGTAGAAAGTGGTGCTACCGAATAATTAAAATGATTTTTAGGTACTGCAATGTGAATTTTCGCCTTAACTGGTTTGGGATTGGTGCGTCCACCCTACTATAAAAAATAACCGATATGATCATAATCATAAAAAAATAAGACTTACTTTTGAGATGTCCGAATTTTGTAGTTTTCGATGACAAAACAACTGACCCCTTCCCCTGCTAACCGCATCACACCACGTCTGCAGAGCCCGCAGTCTGCACACGCCATATAAACCAAATTTTACGTTTTGAAGTCGAGTCTCGAAAGTACCGAAAGAACCGGGACACAAATTTTAAATCCCGGTTATTTGTAACCTCAAAAGAACCGGGAATTCCCGGTTCTTTCGGGACCGGGATTTCCCGGTTCTGAACACTAATACCCACCCACTTGGGAGGAAATAATTCACCTAGATGAGACAAGTATTGACAGAGTCATTTATGGACGGGGAAAGAGTCACCCTTTGGCAAGATGGCTATCTGACATATCTGATTTATAAAATGTAAAATGAAAAATGTTTGCATCAGAATGAAATAGTCAAATAGCGTAAGGTAGCTAACGTGAACCGAGTACCCTAGGTTTCCGTTATTTTTGTAACTATTTGTGTTGTCCTTGTTTTCTTGTGTTCATGCGTTCATTATCTGGAAGTATGTGTCCCTTATGTAAATAAATAAATAAATTAGGTAATGTCTGTCTGATGATTAGGTGAAGTCTAGTACAAAGGGGGTATAGATAGAGGGGGGATCATTGGAAGTTGAGTTCAGTGTCCAATAAGTTATTTTTTGGCTTCACTTAAAATTCGGTGTGAAACGTTATTCTACGCTGTTTTGTGAACCCAACTGTATCTATGATGACAGAATTAACTTCTAGTAGTATTATTAATTACTAGCTGTATTTCCCGTGCTTCGCAACGGCTAAAATTGTGTACGGGTGGTGAAGTTACATCGTCTTAGAATTAAATACCTAATGCAATAAATTTTTGGCATATAGGAAGGAATATATTTGTTTTACCTAGTAAAATTATTTTTTATGTATATAGGATTCTGCTCAATTCAAATTTCACAAAAAGATAGTAAAAAAAAAGAAGAAAAAAGCGTTGGGTATGGAGTGGGATCGAACTCGTACCCTCGCATCGCATAACACTCAATTTAAGTTAAGTACGCTAGCCCCTACACCACGCGAGTCAAAACAGACGACGACAGAAAGCGCCGCGGAGCAAATGTCAAAACAATTTTTTAATTATTATAGACATATTTTTAGTCATACAGAAGTATTTGTAGAGCAAAAACATTGTATAAAAATAATCCTTAGATGTATATCCTAGTTCTAGATTATGTAACGACGCAAACAAATTTAAAAACCATATTAACGGGACTACTTTAAATGGCTTCTTTCATTTTCATACTAACTTGATAGAATTCAGTATCTTGGGAAAATTGATAATTTTACCAAACCACGATACAAATCATATATTTTAATAGCCTATGTTGAAGCCGAGATTCCATTTGTAAGTTTATTTAATAGATGGATGTCTAAAATCGTCTGGTATTAACGTTTACTCCGGACGCGAATCGTCATTTTTTTCAGATTCTTTCCCAGGACATTTATGATTCATAGATGGCGGTAGTGATGTTTTATAAAATCAGAAATGAAATAAAAAATCATTATAAATCAATAATTCCCTTTGTTGCACATATTTTTATCCAAAATACCAATACAATCTCGTGCAAAGTCAGTGGCGTATACGAATATCTACTTTTTGTATTGTACGTATATAATTAAAACAAAATTAAATTAGGTGCAATGCGAAATGTTTTTTGTAAACAGTATATATACAATTTTCAAAATAACGTTCCGATGTGATTGTGACGGCGTTTTGTCAAATACTCAACGCTGCCGAAAATCCACAATTATTAAGGAGATTACTTTCAGGTATTATAGTAATTTCAACGTTTGAATATAGATTTTAATTTATACTATTCTTATTTTATGTGTAGGTACCCATATTTTGTGGTATACAGATCGAGAGGATTGATTAGATTTTACATATATTTGT
Source organism: Ceraclea dissimilis (assembly GCA_963576895.1). NCBI lineage: Eukaryota > Metazoa > Arthropoda > Insecta > Trichoptera > Leptoceridae > Ceraclea > Ceraclea dissimilis. The sequence goes on from OY756360.1 coordinate 9,067,243, forward strand.
AACGACGATTTGATGTCCCTACCCACCTAAATTTAATTACAAACTTTCATTTCATAATGGTCAATACCTGAATTGTATTACCTACTTTTATGAACGTATAATATCAATATTGATTTTTATTTGCTTCACCCACGTAGCTTGTCCCATCCTACGTGCCTGTGCTTGCTTACACTAGGAGTGCCTAACCTTTTAACCCAACTACGAATTCCCTGCACGGGTCACACTGTGGTATATGGATATGATTCTAGCCACGTTCTCCACTGATTGACTGCCTCAAATAATAACGCCGGCTGTCCTTTCTCGCCACTGTATCCACTACCCATTGTGTGTACTCCGTACCTCACACTTATACTTTGCATTAACATTCGGGTAAGTACATGTTCCTTACTATTGCCGTCGGTGATACACTACTGTTTGCAGATGATTTGGTTCCGATGGCAGATGACGAATAGTATTCTGTGTGTATGGAAGCTGTCATAGCAATGGTATGAAAATAAATCCTCTTCGATCCGATACGATCGAAGATCGCTTACATCAGCGCTACCTTTTTGATGGATTTAGTATTTTAAATCTGTTTACACCAGGACCTTCCTTGCAAATCAATTCACATTTTTTCCGCCTGCGGCGCTATTAACGAGTTTTTTCTCACATTTTGTACTGCAATGAAAAATACATTTTTTTACCTAAATCTCCGGGCCAACCCTCTTCGAAAGGCGGCAGCCTACTTCCGTAGGTATATGTTGAAATGAACGTATAACGAGTAAAGGTAAATGTGATCATTGTAATATGTAATATGTTAGGTAGTTTCCTTCATTATCTGATATGTTGAAAAGTAATGTTACACCGTCGAGTCAACAACGGCAACGCACGTATGGTGTTGACTGCTGGGTGCTCAACTGAGATGCGTGCAATAACACTGTTAATTTATAATTGTTTCACTCCTGCACTTGGTTGGTAACTGTATGTACCAAGTACCTAGAACTAAGGCGAAGTCAAGGGGACGAATAGGAGGAGGGCTCTAATGTAATTTGTAATAATTAGTGATTTGGTGTTAATTGAATTTCTCATCATTGTGTGGGATAAGTCGATATGTTGTTGTTATGTGATAAATAAGTATATAAGATAAATAAATAAATAAATAAATATACTTCTGCCACACACAAGTTTTGCTTTAGTGGAAGTGTAATAATGATAACCTTTCATATGTAATAGTTTTAAGGAAGATTGTAATGTTATATTATATGTTATAGTATATGTTTAAATAAATAAATAAATAAAATAAATGTTGACGTTGCGTTGTACGCAAACCGCTAGAGAGATAATCAGAAGACATACTTTTATTTGGTCATAATCATAGCCTCGAACTATTTTCGAAGTGTGTATCCTGTTCTTCTTCTTCTTACACAATGAACAAACAATGAACTCTATATAATAGTGATGTAAATGCTAAACATTAACATCGATATTGAAAACCATCGATACGATTTCTAAACATGTTGATGAACATGTTGTGTTGTATTGGTAAAAAAATAAAAAGGATTAATTATATAAATAAATAAATTTGTATAATGTTACCAACTAACTTAATATGCTGCCGCTAGAATTAATAATTAATTTCATTACGTAAATTAAATGATTTAAGTACATAAAACAATTGTCATTTTATAATTTATGATATTCCAGAAATTCAAGCTGTCTAAATGTCGATCATATAATTATATATTATCCTGCTTAAAAACAATCATTTCGCCCACCCAAGACAACATTGTAGGTAATAAAAATATACTTTACATGCCCAAATGTCGTGTGGAAATGTAGATTACGCTAGAAAATGTAAATAATATATATCTTTTCACCTTCGTTAATATCATTATTAATTTATACGTAAAAATGATTGGAAAACGCCTTTAACTCGTAAAATCCGGGGAGCGTACTTAAAATATCGATGGCTCGATGTGTGATTCGATGATGATATTACGTGCCTATGGCAGGTGTAATTTAATAAAAATATATTATTTGCGATGTTATTTTAAGCGTAAAAATATGTCAAATAACTAAATAAGCCTTACTTGTCGCATTTTTAGTCAAAAGGTGCATAAATTAACAATGATATCAACCAAAAAACGTAAGCTTACCGATAGAAAGATACATTACAATTTGAGGCTTAATATATAACCACAGTCCGAAAAACCACGTTAGGGGATAATAAAATGTTTTTTTAAAATTAAAATGCATCCTTAGATGAGCGAAACAATTGGATATTAACGTTAAAATATCTAATTACAATCACATTTTGACACTGTGAAAATCGTAAACGTCAAATATCAACAAAAGAATACTTATTGAATTTTATGAAAACGAAGAAATGTCTTCACACACATTTTCATAGTGTTGTATTGAAACAAATGCTTTACAACTGATCTAGTCAGTATGACTAAAAAATATTTGATTAAGTACTTCAATAATCAAAGGTCATAATAAATATCGAGCTGAGGTACCTATATGACTAGGTTTATTATGATTTAATAAACTAAATATTCATAATCATCATTCGAATTAAATACAATGTAGAGAAAACCCATCTGTCTAATTATACGGTGCTTTTAGATTTCTCGATGGAAAGTTGTGGGGTTGTCTGTTTTTCTTTCATTCTATATGTATTTTGGGGTGCTGAATCCGAATCCGAGGTTTGCCAACAAAATTACGTGACGAAACATGGCAAAAAATTGGAAAAATGGCGAAATTTTACATTTTCTGGCGAATTTTGGATTAGAACTTGCAATCCATCAACTTTTTGTAAGAAATCTTTTTGGCAGAATGAAATTACATAAAATTTCCTACATATTTGGCATACAATTTTTTCTCTAACATAAATAGCAGCGGAGCTGTCAAGCTTCAAAAACTGGCCAAATTTTCTTGTTATTTTAAAGTGTGAGAATAGAAAATGTATGGATAAAGTTCATCTTGTTACCTTTATAACTAAATTTTGGGAATTTTTCTTCAGATTTATGAGACATGTTTTACCTCGTTGGAATCAATCAGTAAACGTGAGGAAAGTTTTCAGGACAAATTTTATTTAAAAATATAGTAAAATGTTGAAGCTGAAAAGGTTTAAACATTTTCACCCTAAAAAATTTACTATATTTTAAAATAATATTATTTAAACATTTTGTGCTCAAATATTTCAGGATGTTTTTAAATAAAAATTTCGTTAATAGCTTGCCTTGTGTTTTCTGATTCCAACGAGGTAAAATATGACTCATGAATTTAAAGAATAATTGATTCTCGTAATGTAAAACAATAAGGAAATTTGGCCATTTTTTGGACCTTGACAGCTCCGTTGCTTTTCATTTTAGAGAAAAATTTTATATCGCTATTTTGTAATAATTTTTACGTACTTTCATTTTGCTTTACAAGATAACTTACGAAAGTTGTCAGTTTTCGAATTCTAGTAAAGAAATGAATATTTTCGCCATATTTTGTATTTTTCGCCATGTTCCGTCACGAAATTTTGTTTGCAAACCTCGGATTCGGATTCAGCATCCCAAAAAACGTGTAGAATGAAAGAAATCCCGACTACCCCACAACTTTCCACCGAGGAACTGATTTGTGTTTAAAGTTACCGGATTAAATTCAGAAATGAAAATTTTTATTCTATCCTTACGATATTATAATGCAATATAGTATAATTTTTTTGGTAGTCGCTAGAAGTTATCCCAGAAATGTATTTTATTCAATAACAGTTCATATTGGTTATTTCTATTATTTCTACGATCACATCTTGAGTCCATTTATTGTTTTTATACTTAGTTTTATTGACGAATATTTTAGTAAGTATACGGAGGCGTAGATATTGTAAAAAATGATACTTTTTTTTACCTAATAAATAATGTAAAAAATCGAATAGATACATCGTTTAAATACCGCATAACGACAGTAAATAATACCCTTGTTATAGTTGCATTAATCCGGACTGATGGTGTTGGAAGATAAACTTATTATAAATACTTAGTAATGCGGAGAGTAGAGTAGTCTGACCGTAGAAGCATGGTCCTCTTCACAGATTATATCTACAGAATATCACTACTCGTAATACTATGTTGGGAACAAAACTATTGGGGATATATGCGAATCACTGCACCTCAAAAGGGACTAAGTTGTTGACTTTGTAACACCGGAAATTTGTTCACAAGCAGTAGGTATGTAGGTAATAGAGTAACACAAAGAAAGCTATAATTTATCAAAGAGTGATACATTTGCAGTTCTTTGAGACGCAGGTACATTGACTTAAAAACAGAGATTTTTGAGACCTTAGATTTCGATAATCTTACTAAATATGCTTTGGAAAAAATATGGTGGATGTATTGAACTAATTGAACCTTTATCTAGTAAATGACCGTAAAAGATTTTTTCGATTAAAGATGAAAAAATCTTGTATACCTACAATCCTAAAAAAAATGTGATAAACCCCTTGTTTTTTTTTATCGAAAGACAGAAGCTTTTTTCTTAAAAGTCTCAAAGAAAACAGTATTTAATATAATTAATTAATAAACCAGAAACGTAATCTTTTGAAAAGAAACGTAATTATAACCCCAAAAAGTAAAAAAAAAAATAAACAAATTTTAACATTTGATCATGCGATTGTGAACCTTAACGCCACAGCAAATGGCGCGTCATAGTTGGGCTACTAGCTTTAAAGGTGCACAAGTTTTAGTACCGATGAATAAATGAAAATGTCTTTTTATAATAAGGGGGCATATGCACTGAGCAAAAATCGTTCTATTTTTGCTTCATTTTTTTCAAATTTTGTATGAGTATGTTAGCGCGAAATAAGAATAACGTAAGCGACAAAGTGAATTAAAGGGTTTTTAAAAGTGTTTAAGTGTTTTTAAAAGAAACCTGGGAAGAAATTTAAAAATTTAAAACAGCCGATTTGTTAAGATTATAATTACCAGTTGGCTAAATTATACTTTTATATCTGAAAAAACTGAACGGGAAATCTTCAGGTGCCGTAAATTTTAGGGGTACATTAGAAATATTTTTTTATTCAAGGAATTTCCAAATCCTGTAATTCTGAAACAGCCTATCTGTAGTCCATACTTTCATCTATCACTGTCTTTAGTTTCAAGACGATTCCCTCAGTATTGGCTGAGCATATCGCACAACACTTGATACTTATGCAACCCATAATATGAAGTATTACACCAATGCAATCTAATATTCCGAGATACGAGTATTACATACAAACAAAACGTTTGATTTAAGGTCCGAATTAGAAAACAATTGCCCTGGATTGTCTACAGGTGCTCGGTGCTTGTATAGTAGTGAAGAAGGAGATGTTTTGAGGACATTCTGTACAATGTACACTCGTAGGTAATAATTCTATTTTGCAGCGAACTAGTAGATATCTAACAGAAAATAGCAAAGAATCTAAACATTATTATTGAGAATAGATCTATATTATGGGTAGGTATTATATGTGTATTTCTAATCCCCAGTTATTACGTTTTCCACATTGCCCCAGTCCCGTTATATTGTTACTGCAATGCATAATTATTTCCGTCCTTCAATAGACTCCGCTCTTCGACAGACTTTCTTCAATTTGATATTTTTATTATAACGTAGACTATCATGTAACTAGAGTAACTATACGGTATGTACTCGTATAGTGTATGTATTGTATACCCAATAAGAATTTGTAGAATTTGTAGAATCTATAACATGTTACTTACAATTTGTGTACACCAGCGGCCAATTGATATACTTACGAGTATGTAGGAGGGAAGCCGGGACTAACATTTTTATTATACCTATTTATTTATTTATTTATTTATTCAAGGTACACATACAGGCAATACTTATGAATTAATTACAATATTAGTATACCACATGTAGTGTTCAAGTAACCCCCAGTTATTAGTGTACACAATTAGCTAATCGGTCAATGGTAATTACAAACAATAAAAATAAAATTATATAAACAAAAATTCGAAGCAAATTGTAAAAGTCTGATTAATAAAATATTGAAATGGGAAATAAATTGATGTCACATAATTAAAATAATTAAAAAATACAAGAGTAAATTTGAATATAAATAATTAAAATATTAAAACTAATAATAAATAATAACTAATTAATAAATAATTACTAGTATTTCGAAATAGACTATTATTTTATCACTATATCGGACGGTGATCTGGACGACGGTAAGCGACGCGACGCGGACTTACAGCCCGTCATAGTGTGACAGCCGCCGTCTTACCAGCGATGAGAAGAGAAATTCCCCGTTATAGTCCGAGAGCCCGCTGCTTAATTTATAACGTATCTGTTTTTTGATCGAAATGTGATATAAATGATAGCTTACCAATAGGGTATTACATCGCACTAGGGTTGCCTATCAAAATCTTGCCGCAACCCCCCCTGCCCCCCCCCGAGAAGGTCCCTCTTCGTGGTTTTTCGCATTTTATAGGAATATGGTAAGAGATATTAGAAAGTAGTCAATGACAAAAAAAATCCTTGCTAAATTCTCTACAAAAAAGTTAAGTCAATTTTTTCATAGGACTAGTAGTTTACCCGTAATGGCCGTTCAAAAAACAGGATATTTTTTGAAAAAATAAAAAAAAAAGTTTGATTTTTTTTCTTTCACATTCTTCCACCCATTATTACTTACATTTTATAGAAAAAAAATTTTGGCCTGCGGCGCTATATCACTAGTTATTTTATGAAAAACTAAATTTTAGGAATTTTCGTCACTGAGTTTTATTGTAATAACTCCGAAATTATTAGATGTATGAACATAAGTTATAGCTCGTTTTGTAGCTAAGACTATGGTAATTAATTCGTTCTCTGACTATTTTCCTGTAGCTCTTATCAATTTTCAACCAATTTAGTTTAAATACATTTTTTTAGTTTTTTAAATTAATTTCGGTTTTGGACCGGCCATTGCGTGTAAACTGCTAGTTCTACGAAAAAATTGACTTAACATTTTTTGTAGATAATTTAGCAAGGATAATTTTTGTCATTGAATACTTTCTCCTATCTCTTACCATATTCCTATACAATGCGAAAATCCGCGAAGAGGGACCTTTTCGGGGGGGGGGCAGGGGGGGTTGCGGCAGGATTTTGATAGGCAACCCTAGTGCGATGTAATACCCTATTGGTAAGCGATCATTTATACCACATTTCGATCAAAAAACAGATACGTCATAAATTAAGCAGCGGGCTCTTGGACTATTAGAAGTAGTGACATTAAGGATTGGCGCTTCATAGTTGCGATCAGCACCTACCCTACTACCATCATCGTTGTCTTTGTACGGTGGACGTACCTTACAATCACCGTAAATCAAAAAGGTAGGTAGTTTGATGGGAATCGTATTCCTAGTATCTTCGTGCCTGGTAGGTAGGTACCTAATTACCTATACTCATACCTAACTAGATTTACCATCTCCATGTATCTTTCTCACTTGCATTGTACCTACGCCGACTACCGACATACTATATTATGTCTTTGTTTATCGTAAGCTGCTTTGTTGATATTAACATTCACTGAATCCAGATTGTTTCAAAATATAATATAAGTAAATACCGGAATTCCGCTAACCTAAACCATAATACTCAAACTTCTATTCGTCGCGTGGGTTTATTCTGTGTCGGTTTGTTAATTATGTACCTAGTAGAGGGAAGGTATAGGTAAACAGAAAGTTATTTAGTAAATTATTTTGGTTGGTACATACTGTATGTATTTACTCCATTACTCTTAATAAATATGTCTAGTATATTCTACAATCTATACGGTAAACACTGTTCCTTTGAGGCCATTGTTACGTTCTGCCATCACAGTTGTATCAATGCACAGTACGAGTATTAGATGATTGATTATCTACATGCATATTATACTGTTTGGCATCACGTTGTCTTGTGACCATATGGAACAATACCACGCACAAACAAGGTATTATTCCATGGACAGAACTCCACAAATTATCTGGAATGCTATGACCGTACTATGGGGTAAGGAACCTATATAAAGAAAGGTGGGAAGAACTATTGAACATTGAGCCCCTTCTATATCTATGACAAATCTATGGTGGACGCCATTATCACTGCAAACATATGATTGCTTGTCATATTGGTTGTCCACAATTGCGTGAAACCTGGTGATATTTCAGTGATTTTTGCGACTCATTATGTATAATCAGTGTGGAAATTACCTTTGGAATATAACCTATGTAATTAATTGGTAAATTAGTGTACTTTCCATCGAGAAAGAATGGCGTATACCTAGCGGAAGTGCTAAGTTCATATATGGCGGCGGTCTTGTTTTGTCTATGGCTATGTATCCTTTAAGACTTCCTACCTTAATACAGGTTCCCTACTATGGGGGGTGAAGAGAGCAGAAGCAGTCAGAAGAGTGCATCAGTGAAGGACCAGCCGTTTCATTCGCACTCTATGTTATACGAGTATACACTCAACAGCGTTATCCAGAAAGAATGCCCCTATTTTAAAGTGCGGAATAACTTTGGAACCATTTCCGTTAAATGTGAACAACACCGAAAACGATGTTCTTTTTTCCAAACTGTGGCATATAAAGTTTTATTTTGGACTACAAATACAAATACACCCAAATACACCTTTGTACACTTCACAGTAAGCTTGAAAAGCTTGGGTCGTGAAGTGGAGTAGGTCGGCATCGGGGATCGAACCCGCGCCCACTGGATTAACAGTCGAGCGCGTTACCAACCAGGCTACCGACCACCTCAATCAAGTATCTAGATTATTCAGGATTACGAATCAAAAATGAGAATTTAGTGACGGTGGTGATCGAAAAACTGAACGAAGGTGTCGAATTTCACGAAAAACAAAAAAGTGCCGATATCTCAAGAACGGGCGTTTTTTTACTAAGTTCATATTTCGATTTTATGGTCCGTTATGAGCTGGTCTATCACCCGTCCACAAAATATCGTTGATTTACGGCACACCTGTATAAATAGCAGAAAATGATTCGAGATCAATATGGACGAGTGAAAATACAATAAATACATGGAAACTGATCCTCGGGTGAGAAATATGATTACTTTGTAGAGAGAAAATTCATGGAATAGATAATTGCCGTTGCGGTAAGTGGTGACACTTACCCGTAATGAAATCGATTCCAGTAATAGCCTAAGAGCCCGCTGCTAAAATTATGGCGAATCTGTTATTTGATCGAAATGTGGTTTAAATGATAGATTACCAATAGGGTAATACATCGCACTATAGTTGCCTATCAAAATCTTGCCGCAAAATCTCAGCCTCTCATCAGCCTCCTTTTCTGCATTTTTTATGAATATGGTTAGATATAGGAAAAAATGGCCAGTGACGAAAATAATTCTTACTAAATTCTTTACAAAAATGTTCTATTATTTTTTTTCGTAGGACTAGCAGTTTACCCGCAATGGCCGGTCCAAATACCGAAATGGATTTAGAATACTAAAAAAATGTATTTAAAATAAATTGGTTGAAAATTGATAAGAGCTACGGGAAAATAGTCAAAGAACGAATTAAAATACTATTTAATTAATCTTAGCTAAAAAACGAGCCCTAACTTATTTTCATACATGTAATAATTTTAGAGTTATTGACAATAAAATTCAGTGACGGAAATTCTTAAAATTTCCTTTTTCATAAAATAACCAGCGATATCCAGCGATATAGCACTTTTCATTATCTCTTACTATAAAAAAATGCGGATAACCACGAACGGGGACCTTTTCAGGAGGGGGGGGGGGCAGGGGGGGGTTTCGGTAAGATTTTGATAGGCAATCCTAGTGCGATGTATCACCCTATTGGTAAGCTATCATTTAAACCACACTTCGATCAAATATTAACAGATACGTCATAATTTTAGCAGCGGGCGCTTAGGCTATAAATCATCCCATACTTGGAAATCTTTATCTTCCACACCTCTACCCACCTGGTCTTCCCACTTAATAAAGTAATAATTTTATTAGCTATCAATTTATCATACTGAATATTATGACGACACAGGCTCTTGAAAGCTTAGAATTGTTCCTCAGGGAAGGAGACATTTTACGACAATTTGAAGCCATTTAAGGATTATTATTGGCGTTATTAATATCATTATTTTATTAACCAATAATTGTTGCCTTTGGGGGACATTCAATAATTCTGTTACTTTACGGGGAATCTAATGCAGTATCTTCTCAATGACTTCTTTATAGTCCAAGAGCCCGCTGCTTAATTTATGACGTATCTGTTTTTTGATCGAAATGTGGTGTGAATGATAGCTTACCAATAGGGTATTACATCGCACTAGGGTTGCCTATCAAAATCTTGCCGCAACCCCCCCTGCCCCCCCCGAAAAGGTCCCTCTTCGCGGTTTTTCGCATTTTATAGGAATATGGTAAGAGATAGGAGAAAGTATTCAATGACAAAAATAATCCTTGCTAAATTCTCTACAAAAAATGTTAGTTTCATTTTTCCGTAGAACTAGCAGTTTGCCCGCAATGGCCGGTCCAAAACCGAAATTCATTTAAGATACAAAAAAAAATGTATTTAAACTAAATTGGTTGAAAATTGATAAGAGCTACAGGAAAATAGTCAGAGAACGAATTAATTACCATAGTCTTAGCTACAAAACGAGCTATAACTTATGTTCATACATATAATAATTTCCGAGTTATTACATTAAAACTCAGTGACGAAAATTCTTAAAATTTGGTTTTCCATAAAATAACCAGTGATATAGCGCCGCAGGCCAAATTTTTTTTTCATAAAATGTTAGTTATAATAGGTGGAAGAATGTGAAAGAAAAAAAATCACACTTTTTTTTTAATTTTTTCAAAAAATATCCTGTTTTTTGACAGGTCATTACGGGTAAACTACTAGTCATATGAAAAAAATCACTTAACGTTTTTTGTAGACAATTTAGCAAGAATTATTTTTGTCATTGACTATATTCTCCTATCTCTTACCATATTCCTATAAAATGCGAAAAACCGCGAAGAGGGACCTTTTCGGGGGGGGGGCAGGGGGGGTTGCGGCAAGATTTTGATAGGCAACCCTAGTGCGATGTAATACCCTATTGGTAAGCTATCGTTTATACCACATTTCGATCAAAAAACAGATACGTCATAAATTAAGCAGCGGGCTCTCGGACTATTATATCTTACTTACTATCTCGACCACCGTTACTAAATATGCTTTGGAACAAAATAGAGTAGATGCATTGAACATTTATCTAGGGAATAACCGTAAAAGATTTTTTATATCTTGTATAGATTTCTCAAAATAATAATTGAAAAACACCTCTAATCTTTTTTCAGAAAGACGACAACTCGTTTCCCGAAAGTCTCGGAGTAATTTTTTTGTACTGATAATATGCATTAAAATTTAGGGAATAACCGTAAGAGTTTTTTGATTGACCCAAAATTAACTTCAAGAAATGTAAAAATGCGATTTTTACCATTTTATCATATGATTGTTCACGCGATTTTGAACCTCAATGCCGTGGGAAATGTCTGTGACGTCATTCTTGGTACCAAGCCCTTAAGTACAAACTAAGGTTTTTGAAGAAAAAGCTTTTCCTAGAAGATGCCATGATGATGAGGAGATGCAAAGGTTGTGTGGGCTCGTGTGTGGTATCGTATGAAAGGGCGTTGGGAAATAAATTCAGATCTTAAGTCGCATTTTGTCCAGCTCAAGCCTATAAAGCATGCCGGGTTGGTTTGTCAAATTTGCCGTTACGAAGCACGGGTAACTCAGGTAGTAGGTACCTAATGATATCTGAAGGTTTGCAGCTTGTGATAATACTCGTAGATTGAATACATAAAAGGTTGTAATTTGGAGTTAATTACCTTTATTATGTCACTGATACTTTGGTAACCTCACCTAAATCGGAAATAAAAACCTTGATTTGATGTTCATTTTAACCTAAATGGGGAACGGAAGCACGTGCCTATGACGTCGAATGGAGGTAATCTAAGAAACTCTAACCAGACATTTTTCGACCAATTTGGTTGACTTCACCAGTGTGAGGTAAATTTCACACGAACTTTACCAATTTATCGACCTGTTTAGGAAATTATGACCTAATGAGCGCATGCGCGCATAATAGAACAAATAACCTTCATTATTTTATTATTTTATCACACGCATCCATTTAGGTTATAATACTTTGACAATGGCGTTTATAATATTCGTCAAACTGCATAAGCACTTTTTTATCACTGATTTTACGTGCGTATATAACAAAAATGACGTGCGGTGCAAATCTAATCGTATATTATGATGATTGGAGATCGAAAAATACTAACGGGCCCTAAAAATATTGAGAAATAAGGAAATACAATAATAATCGTATTATTTTTATACGTCTTAAAAATTCTTCAAATTGAATTTTAAGCATGCAAAATTGTTAGAAACATTGATTTATAATGTTTGCTCACCTTAGTTTTGATAATTGAGCATTAATAAGGGCATAAATAGTAATCATAACATGTCAATTATTCCGCCAAGCTAAAACGACAAATGGCGTCCACTCTTAGAAAGAGATACGACTTCTATTCGTCAAATAAGTCATGAAAACCAGTAATTCTCGGCTATCAAGAATCTTTTTCCTACTTTAGTGATAGAATCTACAAAGTTACCGACCATGATGTCTAATGTAGGTCATCCAAGGTTACCACTGTCAGATAATCGAGCGTCACGTGATATCTAGTGATGTGTTAAGCCGCGTTTTATAATAACCTATTGTGTTTTCTGTTTCAAGTCTGTATTGTACGATTTTTATTTACTGTTTTTTGTCCATATTGTGTGTTAACATACTTAAATATTAATTGTGAATCCTTTGTCTGTTGTTACTGTGTATTGTATTGATATTTTTTAACTTTTTTTGTATTGTAACTTTTCAAAGGCCTTGTGGCCGTCAAAACAATAAATAAATAAATAAATAAATAAAACCATAGAAAAAAATTCTCAAAAAACATAAAATCGAGTAGAACAATTCAGTGACGCACCTAGGGTAGCCGGTGCCCGAAGCAAACTATTTAATTTCCCCCAACCCCCTTTTAATAATACACACCACGATTATACAAATCAAAATAATTATTAACGAAAATTATTTAAATTTTCGCTAGGGCGATTGAATATTTAGGTTAAGGGCGAGCTGATGATTAAAATAAAGTCATCGGCTCGCCCTAGTGAATAAAATTCTGAAATAATTATATTTTCTCACTTAATTTAGATCATCAGCTCGCCCTAGTAAATGTTCACAAAAAAATATTAAATTTATATTAATTTCGATTATTAGCTCGCCCTAGTGAACATTTACTTGAAATATTTTAATTAAAACACTTAATTTTAATCATCAGCTCGCCCTAGTAGACATTAACCTAAATATTTATATTTACCTACTTGATTTTGTGTCTTTAACTCGCCCTAGCGAAATAAATAATTTTCAAATATTTTAGTTAAATTTTCACTAGCGCAAGTTGATAATTGAAATTAATTGAAATTTCACATTTTTTGTAAACATTCACTAGGGCTAGCTGATGATCTAAATTAAATGAGTAAATTTAAATATTTCAATATATTTTCACTAGGGCGAACTGATGATTAAAATTAAGTGTTTTAATTTAAATATTTCAGGCAAATGTTCACTAGGGCGAGCTGATGACATAAAATCAAGTAGGTTAATTTAAATATTCAGATTAATGTTCACTAAGGCGAGCTAATATTCGAAATTAATAAAAAAAAATATTTGTTAACATTTACTAGGGCGAGCTGATGATCTAAATCAAGTGAGAAAATATAATTATTTCCGTAAATTATTCACTAGGGCGAGCCGATGATCGAAATTAGGTGAGTAAAATACATATTACATATTTAAGGGCACCACCACTATATACAAATATAAATAAGTAGGTGTGTTGTGAATCATGCGCACCTGCGCACCTGTCGCTGGTTACCGCTCATCGTGGTAAATATCGTGATCGTACGGTATGAATCCACATACTATTAAGATTTGCCCATCTCTATTGTCCGCACACACCAACATTATACGGTAGGTATGTATCATATTTCATCATGGCGTCACAATTATAAAAAGAAACTCCATATTCGTCAAAATATCCTGTGCTACCAAAATACTTCCAAAATATAACTAGAATTGGAACACTTATGTGAAACTATAACCTCTAGGTTAAATTTAGAAGCAAATCCTACCATAAAGACATTATAATATTATTGTCCGTAACCTATTGGTGTTCAAAATGACCAATAAGTCATACCTAACCTACAAAACACAACAGATACCGAGAACGCGATCAGCTGATCAATGGCCGCCATTTTGTGGGACTTGTTGGTCGAAATTTTGTCTCAAATGAAGTAAAACAAACTTCATAAGGGTCATAAATTAGACTAGTAAGTTTTTTTTCCAATTGGTTGATTATATGGTTATAATTTCGACGCAGAAACGATTATTACAACCAATTAGTAGGAATAGCTCAGTGGTTAATTAGAGAGGTAAATACCACGTCTTTTTAGAACTTTTATTCTACCTAGTGGCTATTTGTTCTTTATGGTTGGGAAATAAGTAAAAACGATGTTCTTTTTTCTTTGTATTCACCATTAGAGTCAAAACTTCTGAAAAGTTTAAAATGTCAGAAAATATTACGAAATTTTACACCAAAATAAGTTAATCTGCCATTAGACCAGAATTATTGACTTCGCAATGTTTGCTGGGTGCCATGATGATGAGGAGATGCAAAGGTTGTGTGGGCTCGTGTGTGGTATCGTATGAAAGGGCGTTGGGAAATAAATTCAGATCTTAAGTCGCATTTTGTCCAGCTCAAGCCTATAAAGCATGCCGGGTTGGTTTGTCAAATTTGCCGTTACGAAGCACGGGTAACTCAGGTAGTAGGTACCTAATGATATCTGAAGGTTTGCAGCTTGTGATAATACTCGTAGATTGAATAAAAATTATGTTCATGAGTCGGTAGCGGGTGCATCTCACCGCTGATTTCTTCGGATGAATATTATTTTTTACAAACGATTCACAGACACCGAGTACGATATGCATTAGACTGCGGTTTTTATTTAGTTCAAAATTGTTTTTCGAAATCTTCATGGGCACCCTCTCATTTGATTATCTGACCTAAAAAAGTAAGCTATCATTTATACCACATTTCGATCAAAAAACAGATACATAATAATTTAAGCAGAACCTCACAAAAAATCACATTATTATCACACATCTTGTCATAAATTTTCTAAAATTAGTATGCGAATCCATCAAAATACAATTGTTTCATAAAAAAATTGACTGCAGCGCTATGTTACTATTATTTTTTATGAAACATTTTTAATACATATTATTGTGCAAATTATCATTAGGTATATTTTCAAATAAAACAAACCACATCACGACTATCTTCACTATGTCTCCCAAAAAATTTTCCCCTGCGACGCTATTTACGCGTTTTTCCGCTATATATATTTTTAAAATGTTTGTTGCCCCCCTAGCTCCGAGGCTGGCGACAGTTACAGCTATTATTTTGTTATTATTTACTTGTCTAGCACACGAGAGTTGCCTGGAAGAAGTCGCTCTGGCCCTATTTGGCTTCATCTGGCCCCATCGCGCATTTTTAAGTGTATTTATAGATTAGTATTTGTAGATTTTCTACCTTTTTGGTTATGTTTTGAATGTTGTTTTTGAACACTCTTCTTCTGTACACAGCTCAGCACAAAGGCTAACAGTGTAACATTGAACTGTGTTATATTGTAACTATTTTTTTTTTTTAAATAAAGGATCTGGGCTTGCATACACAAACCCAAATACTTTTCCTGCACACTTTGCACTAGGCTAAAAGCCTGTGTCGCAAAGTGTGAAATACATCGCCAGCGCCGAGGTTTGAACCTGGCACCTCCCGCTCGAGTGACTGCCGCCTCAACCAACTGCGCCAACCATGTACTCAATTGTACTCAACTGTAAAAAATAAATAAAATAAAAAATAAACACATATCTGGAAAAATAAAATTTCATTCATTCAAATAAATTTGTATCTCAGGATATTTTTTAGGTACCTACTTTGTTAATAATTTATGTGGTTAATTTGTATGTTTGGTAATAATTTATTTTTGTTATCATTAGGTGGGTAGGTATCTACATACATAATATTATAATTCCCTAACATAAGATCATATAGGTATAAATAATAGACTTAAGTACATCTTTACAACCCACTTGTTTTATTCAAAACATATTATATTAAGATTCACCGAAAATTTCTCTTTCATCTTGTAAAATTATTTTTCCTGTTAATAATTATGTAAGACGTTTTAATGGCGAAATTGGGAAGCATGTTTCGAAATTTAAAGGAAATTTCAATAAGTCCAGGTAATACGGTGCCTTTGGATTTCTCGATGGATACCAAGAATGACGGCACAGTCATTTCTCACGGCATTAAGGTTCAAAATCGCGTGAACATTCGCATGATAAAATGGTAAAAATAGTTTTTTTTCCATTTTTTGGGGTTAATATTGGGTCTATCAAAAGACTTTTACGGTTATTCCCTATTATCAGTACAAAAAAAAATTTACTCCGCGACTTTTGGGAAACGAGTTTCCGTCTTTCTGAAAAAAGATCAGAGGTGTTTTTCAATTTTTTTTTTTGAGAAATCTATACAAGGTATAAAAAATCTTTTACGGTCATTTCCTAGAATGTTCAATGCATCTACCCTATTTTGTTCCAAAGCATATTTAGTAACGGTTGGCGAGATAGAAGGTCTCCCGTTTTTAGAAATTTTTGAAATGTCGGTATCCACACTCTTGCATGCAATGTAAGATACACGGATGTTACTCAAACCGAGTAGTAATACAGTGCCGTTAGATTTCTCGATGGAAAGTTGGGGTTTTCTGGATTTCTTTCCTTCTGTACGTTTTTTGGGGTGCTGAATCTAAATCCGAGGTTTGCTAATAGAATTTCGTGACGGAACATGGCGAAAACTGACCTTTTCTGGCGAATTCTTGATTAGAACTTGAAAACTATCAACGTTTTGTTGGTTGTCTTTTCAATAGAATGGAAGTTTATAAAATTTGCTTACTGCAAATTTGGCATATTAATTTCTCCTCTGAAAAGTAAATAGCAGCAGAGCTGTCCAGCTCCAAAACTGGCCGAATCTTCTTATTATCTTAAATAGTGAGAATGGAAAATGTATGGAGAATAAGGCTACCTTGTTAGATTTATCACCAAATTTTAACAATTATTCTCCAAATTTATGAGATATGTTGGAATCAGTAAGCATGACGAATTTTTTCAGCATATATTTGATTTAAAAATACAGTGAAACGTTTAAGCTAAAAATGTCTATACATTTCAAAATATAGCGAATAGTTTAGGCTGGAAATGTTATAAGTTTTATCGTGTACTTGCTGCTTTTTTTTCTTTCTTCATGCTTGCTGATTCCAACGAGCTAAAATATGTCCCACAAATCTGAAGAATAATTGTTAAAATTTAGTTGTAAATGTAACAAGGTGAACTTTTTCCATACATTTTCGTTTCTCACCAATCAAAATACGATAATACAAAAAATTGGCAAATTTTTGGAGCTTGGCAGATCCGTTTCTATCCACTTTAGAGAAAAGTTTACATAAACAAATTTGTACAAAAATTTAGAGTACATTTTACATAGAATGATAACCTAAAAAAATAACGGTTTTTAAGTTTTTACAAAAATTCGTCAGGAACCGACAAATTTCCCCATTATTCACAATTTTCGTCATGTTTTGCCATGTTACGGTACGGTTTTTGTGTTATTAATATTAGGCCTTAAGGGCTTGGCACCAAGAAAGACGTCACAGTCATTTCCCACGGCATTAAGGTTCAAAATCGCGTGAACAATCGCATGATAAAGTGGTAAAAATAGCGTTTTTTCCATTTTTCGGGGTTAATTTTCCGCCTATCAAAAAACTTTTACGGTTATTCCCTAGATTTTAATGCATATTATCAGTACAAAAAAAATTCTCCACTTTCGCGACTTTCGGGAAACGAGTTTCCATCTTTCGGAAAAAAGATCAGAGGTGTTTTAATTTTTTTTTTTGAGAAATCTATGCAAGATATAAAAAATCTTTAACGGTTATTCCCAGGATAAAGGTTCAATGCATCTACCATATTTTGTTCCAAAGCATATTTAGTAACGGTTGTCGAGATAGAAGGTCTCCCGTTTTTAGAAATTTTAGAAATGTTTGTATGCATACTCTTAATGAATACGACTTAGAAACAGTACACGAGTAGATACGTCACTTGAAATTTAATAATGTTAGCTTTACATTTTAATTTTGGGAAAATGTGTGAGTATAAAATATTAATATTATTATCTTCATAATCGTTGTATATATGTAGTAGGAGAATGTGTGACAATAATTTGATTAGGTACTTCGATAAATGATTAATTAAAGGTGGCACATTTATAGAACTTGTAACTAAACGGGACCAACGTTATTGGTCTTGTGTATTGATATTTTGTACTAATGTACCTGTCAATGTTTGTTTTTGTGACTGTATCTGTTCCATGTGTAATAAATAAATAATACAGGGCGTCCCGTAAATCAACGTCATCCCGTGGAGGGCTGATAGACCAGCTCATAACTGACCAGAAAATCGAAGTATAAACTTAGTGAAAAATCGCTCATTCTCGAGATATCGGCACTTTTTTGTTTTTCGTGAAATTCTACACCTTCGTTCAGCTTTTTGATCGCCACGGTCACAAAATTTAATCAATATAATTTTTGATTCGTTATCCTGAATAATCCAGCTATTTGATTATTAATGCAAAGTTTTGAAAAAAGATCATCGTTTCCGCCTATCGAGTTTTTTTGGAAATTTGATAATATATTATCAAATTTCGACGTCTTTATACTGTAAAAATTTAGTATCACATTCAGCTGGCAAATTACATTAAAAACTTTCTCATTTAGTTTAGCTTTAAAAAAGGTACAAAACTGGATATACTTCCCTTCATAAAAAAAGTCTTATTTTACTTCGAAAGGAACTCATTATTAAAAAAAAACAATTGCAGGGTCATAGCTTCTTTATGTCCAATATTTAGAGAAGTGATGGAGGATGAAAAAATATGAAAAAAATCCTAATATATATAATATGTCGAACAATCAACCGTTATGGAGTTATGGTCTTTTGAAAATTGAGGAGTACGGAAATTTCTCATTTGGGTTTTTTGGCAATAACTCACAAACCGCACTTACTCGATTTTGACAGATAATATAGGCTTGCCATAAAGTCCCTAATTTCAATTTGTTGCCTTTTCTTTATAATGTAGTGAAAATTTTGTTAAGAGTCAGTCAGGACACTTTGGATTATTATTAGAGATTGTTCACTATGATGGATGAGCTCTCTAAAGAAGTTGGTTTTTTATTGAATTGAATCATCCGTAGGCACTTGGAATCATCAGGTTTACATGAAAATCTGGTGAGTGTATTCCTTTTTCACCATCAACTAACTTTCAGAACTATCAGCTCTTAATATACTCGTATACTAGAAATGTACTAGGCAGCAGCGGCGAAGAGTGGATTTTTGTTGTAAGGAGGCCAAGGAAAAGATCTTTATTACGCCAGAGTATTCCATTAGACACTGTTATAAGTACGAGTACCTACCTATTATTTCATTGTCCTAAATCAAAAGGTAACTCGTATTTCCATAACTCAGAATCGTATTCTTAGGTATCTTATCTTCGGCGTATATATGTTAGGTAAGCAGGTACTTACTATATTTTTGGGGGCAGATTACTGTCATTTGGGGGGACATGACAAATAATTTAAGGTAAAAAAGGGGAGCGCAAGTACGAAAGATCGAGGACCGCCGGTATTTTTCATATACACTATACAGGATTAGTATTCCTAGTCCACTTCACAATAAAAAGTAGGTTGCATATGTTGCACCCACTCCTCAGCAGATGGCGTAAGGTAGCGGAACCAATCACCCTGATATAACTTCCAAAAATTACACGATTGATAGCGGTATGTAGTGGAATGGGTTAACATTGTCCTGCGTACAAAGTGATCACTTAAGCCAGCCAAAGGCGACTCGTAAGCGTCGGAACACCCATACTGCTTCCCCCTCTCAAGGGAGTTCACATAACGCAACATTATGTGAATGAAGATGCCTCTTGTCTCTGTTGAGGAGAGAACTGTAATGTTTTATTTCAGTTTGTTCTGCTTGGTCGATAATCGCAAAGAGATATATTATTTGCGACGGCGCGGCGTAAAAGGATGATAATATTATTGAAATTGTTTCTTTGTGGTGAACGCATGATTTAGTGATGGGTATTTTTTCATTATTGTCTCAACCAGGGATGCCAAAACCTTTCTGATAATATAACATCGACAAGTATTGATAGGGAAATCATGAACAATCAATCTCTAATTGTTTCTAATGCTTATGCATTCAGATGGATTCTCCACTACCTTATCGACCTATAAACATACCAAATATTCTCTACTACCTCGGACATACTAAAGAGATCTCTTTTAGAAGAGATCCGTAGAAGAAGAGATCCGAGAGATCCGAGAGAAGCCGTATCTACGGCATATTGAAGGTCCGTCCGCACACCCGAATAACATAGGCGCCAGTCAGGCGCATTTTATTCGCTCTTTCAGCCCAAAGTTACTCAGACTGCCCTAGGGTTAGACGGAAGGACACCTCTCAGCAACACCGTCCGGAATGACACCTTCAATATCCCCGCTGTGCTACATTAACATCACTGCGGTATAGCTACACAATGGAAATCAACCATGTAAAGTGAAGATTAGATAGCAAATCGTCTAGCTCTTTTGATATTGGCAGGTGAATATTCGCCAATTTATGTCGATTTTTTAAACTTATTTATTTGTCGTATGGTCTCACAGTAGGAACATCGCATAGACAGACATAGGAGATATGAAGATTTAAACCACCTATTAATATCTTGATGATTGTGGTTAAGACTTCGTCATCGAAAAAGTTCTCGATGCATCAAGATAATGTTGATATTCATCCCGATCGGCACTTTCTCGCCCCTCCCCTAAAATGTATATAAGTCATATCTACTAGGGCAGATTTATATGTCTGTGCTGTGGTACAAATAAATAATAAAACAATAATATTATTTTTATTTGTTTCGGAAATAGTTATTGATGATAAAAACAGGGCAAACTTTTGCTTGAATCTATGCTCATATTGCTCATCCAACATTTGAGATGAAGTTGGTAGGTACGCAATATTTCTATACATTGTTTTATTTAGAAAGTAAGCTAGATGGTACCTATGAGAATTCACATTTTTAAAAGCTAAGTAGGTAAACTGTTTTACTTTGTTCACCATCCATTCTAATTATTTTTACTATAAACCTATCTAGTTTGTCTAGAATCTGAGTTTACCGAAATAAACCTAAATATACCTTTGTACACTTCACAGTAAGCTTGAAAAGCTTGTGTCGTAAAGTGGAATAGGTCGGCATCGCGGATCGAACCCGCACCCACTGGATTAACAGTTGTGCGCGTTACCAACCAGTCTACCGACCGCATTTTTTCGATCTTTGCGTCAAGAATTAGTGGTGGAAATGAGCTATAAGTGGCAACTTGTGAGTTGTGGCATTGAGGTATCAGTGGTGTAACTGAGACTCAAGCAACTTAAGTGAAATATATGTAATTATGTTGATTACCTATTTACAGTTCTCGCACTAATCATGCTTGTAGTGTTTAGTGGTATATTGTGTTGAAATACAGTTCCGGTTCTAGATAACATATCCTTATTGCCAATTTGCACCTATATAATTTCAATAAGCTGGTACCCACACCAATTAACTTTGTTAAAATTGCGTGTTTGTGGATGGTGAGGAATGATGAATATTGAATATTAAACACGTAGGTACATAGGCAATACAATTTCCTATTAGTGGTGCGGCGAATGTGACGGACTGTTTGACAATACTGTTGCATTACTAGGAAAATCATTGACAGCCCTATCCTTACACACACTCCTGGCTTCCGTCACATTCATGCACTCTTTCATACACGCTCTCCGATTCCTTTTACTTAAAACGCGTCCATTCTTGAGGATCTGGTCGACATGATCGGACCAGACCAGTCTCGGGCGGTCTCGCTTCCTCACACCACTTCGTTCGCTCAAATATATCTTTCTTGTCATCCTGTCATCTATGCTCATGCAATTCTCTCAACATGCTCAAACCATTTTAGTTTATTCACTTTCATTCTAGTTACAACGCCATCTATCAACTTGCATAATTATCGTCGAAACCGTATTTGAATGTAACGCAGGACCGTATGCATTTTTTGCGAGTTTTTCGAATATATAAACGGAATTTAAAACATCATCTTACGATCGTAGCACCTCCGCCCTTCAACTACCGTCGAAAAATACTCGACTAACACCACATTTTTTCATTGACATTACGGACCTTAAAAATGTTTTGGCTCTAAAATCTATAGATGTTGGAATTTTTGGAATCCTCGGGTTAAATTAATTATTATTAAGTTTACAAGATAAAGACGAGGGTAAGCTGGCAGAGATCACTGCGATATTGATCTGACTCAGTTTGATTGTTGTTTATCTTATTTGGTATGCAAGGGAGGGTATCATTATAATATATACCCGAGACAAAAAAAATCATAGCCAGAATGTCCCGTAACAGTATTTGATGATATTTTGCCAGAATAGTAAGACAGGTACGAGTGTGTGTTTTCATTTCCAGTAAGTTTAGTCTGTGATGGCACTTGGACGAAGTTCCTAACATTTACTAAAGTATATACCAAGTTTTTCGTAATATCATATTTATACTTGGGACAAAAACGATCATAGCAAGAATATCCCGGGACAGAATTTGATAGTATTCGGTCAAAATGGTGAGACATGTATGTACTTCCATTTCCCGCAAGTCTCGTTTGTGGAGGCTCTTGGACCACTTTCGCCCATTCTCCTTTATACATTATGCATTTACCTACCGTGAAAAATGATCTTTGATTATTTTTCTTATAAAAATAGTATAAATATGATTGGCGCAGGCCGCAGACGGTTGAAGTGCGGGCGGTGCCAGGATCGAATATCGGTACTGACCATGTAGGTTGAAGATATACGTTTTGTGTAACAATAAATTCTAAAGGAATCTCATATTATGGAAGTAAACAGTAATATAATTACATCTACAGATTTATTCGCTTCATATAGGCGCAGACACCCGAATAAATATAGTCCTTTTCACCCTACCCTATCTTAGGTACTTACATTAAAATGTAATAGTATACTACATACATATTTCCATGGGATATTTTTAGGGCGCGAAACCTCTGACCTTTCCAGAAAGACAATTCAATATCTCTTGTTTTTCAGTTGGATGATCAGTCGAAATTTATGATATGAAGATAAAAATGCAGTAGGGAACATTATTGTGAGTTATGAATGTGAAATTCACCATTTTTTTGTAGATAATATATGGTTAGGGATTGCTACTTCTATGTATGCGAGAACATTTTGTATGGTGACGTAGGTATTTTCATGATGTTTTTCTCCCTGTTTGTTTATCGTAGGTATTTTCTTGATGTTTTTCTCCCTGTTTGTTGAAGTCTTTAGATTTTGATTGTTTATTCCATGTCCTTAGATATAATACTCGTATTTCTAATACAATAGAGCGAATTGTTTACCAACAATTGATTTTGCGAATATGTAGACATTATCAGTGGCGGATCCAGGATTTAATTTGGGGGGGGGGGGGGTGAAGGTCCTCAAATGCAAGTATGACCTCGTGGTATAAAAAATGCGAATAGTGCCGCAGGCGACTTATTTTTAGAATGTTTGAAGAGGGTCATGATACTAATACCAGCGCCACAGGCGAATTTTTTTAGAATACGTGTGAAATAATGAGCCTGCTTGTCTTTCTATAGCAGGCCTGGGTAAACTTTTTGGATGAAGGGCCATTTGAAACTATAAATGAGCGACGGGCCGCATGTAAAATACATACAATTTTAGTTTATTGCAAATTGTAGTCTAGCACTCTTCATTCGACAACTTGCGTTTTCAATTCTCTAGGTGTGAGAATTGAGCAGCACTGATTTTATGTGTTAGCTTTGTGCATATTATAGAGTAGGTACTATAGTGATGGAGATAAAATCATATGAATTTATGGTGTGAACTTTTTGGCAAAAAAATAATAATAGATAAAAGTTGCGAAATCGTGAATGGCTCTAACTAGGGAATACAATCCCGCATCGAAATCGCGATCCCGCAAACCTGAGGGATTGAGGTCATCAATCCCGCGGATCCCGCGGGATTTGCGGGATTGCGGGATCTATCGATTTTTTATGAAAACTAGATATTTACGGGGTACAAGATAAGGAAAAAACACTTCTTTTAGTCATACCTTGATAATAGATGTCTCTAACAGAAATTAACAATGATAGATCTATAACAGCTCCTACTGCATTTGGATTTGCAGTACTACAGGGGTCAATACTGGGCCCATTAATGTAAATGATCTGCCCAACAGTGTTGATAAGCATGATTTTATTGTAATGTTTGCGGATGATACATCCCTGTTACTAAAAGACAATATTCCAAACAAAAAGGATGCCTCGAAGAAGACCTTGAAATTAAGCGGGGTGAAAAAAAGAACGGGGCGAGAGGGTGGTTTAGTGACAACGGTCTCGAATTAAATATGACGAAGACCGGTGATATTCACTTCTCTGTTAAGCGACCGTTGGGGGTGGATCCAGTGATGGATACACTTTCTAGTCCATCTTTTGAACCAGTTGACTAAAAGTTTCTTGGATTAACAATAGAGCGAACGCTTCAATGGTCTCCGCACATTGAGGTACTTTGAAGGAAGTTAAATCCGACTATATTTGCTATCAAAAAAATATGCTCACCTGTGGACAGATTCTTTCCGGACCTTCGAGCGAGAATGCAGCGCAGATTTGTTCTGCTGGATCACTTCTCCACACAATTGGTTTCAGGTCATGGAGATTTGAAAGGTAAGCTCTTCGAGTTAAACCTTTGCAGCGAACCGTGGTGTCCTTGTGGTGGTGGAGCACAGTATGCTGAGCATATCATTTGGGAGTGCGAGGTGATGAGAGAAGCGAGATATGAGATGTTTGGTGGTATGACGGAAGACACTCCCCGACCAATCTGGTATGGGGAGCTAACACTAAACAAGACCAATTTTAACTGTTTTAAACGCTTTGTAGAAGCATGGAAGCTAAAATGGGAGGAATTGCGTCGACCGGGTCTTGCTCCGAGTATCCTTGATTGAGTTTTCTTCCCTCAGTTGAGCAATAGGTGGATGAACGGCGGCTGAACTCTTTCGTTTGTGTGCGTCTCTTCTCCCTCTCATGGGATGTATGTATTTTCCCCAATGATGTTCCTTGGAACTTGCTGAGGCCTTTAATATTTCTTTTGTTTGTTTTATTTCTTCTGTTTGTCATCAGGCTGTGGTTTCCTTCGCACGTGGGCCGGGGACAACAGGTGAGTATGGATGACTATTTGTAAGAAACTGTGTTTTGTTTTCTGTATTCCGTGTATGTGCTGTCTGAATTGTAAAATGTTGTCCTCTAGATTAAGATTTAGTACGTAGAAATACGTAATTGTAAGATGATAGTTTCTAAGAAAAAATGTAGTAGTGTGTAGATCCTTGCAGTGAGAGTCTCCTCCAAGGAACATTTAGGGTGTTCAGAGTAGTTTCGGGAGGGGTTTGTTGAGGGGAGCCCTTCCGGCGAACCTTGAGCCCTTATCTGAAAAAATGTTTTGCTTAAAAGACTGGATGATATAGGAGCTAAAGCTCCTGAAACATCCAGGGGTGGAGGTGGGTTTACCCTTAATGTGGACTTGATGCTTCAAAATCTGTACAATTTACTTATACTTCCACAGCATTATGTCCTATACCTGGGGGAAGGGGGCAGACGCGTGTTTTTATATTGCAGAAACGAGCAGTGAGAACCATGCTGGGCATGAATCGCAGAGATTCCTGTCGAGATTCCTTAAAGGAACTCCTCACCAGTCCTCACCATGCCTATAGCATCGTCATATTAGAGTGTTTATACATAATACTCCCCTGAACTCAGAGTACCATAAATCAAAGGTCAAAAGGTACCAGGTCAAAAGTAGTCATAAGACCTTTAAAGCACAGACTGGCGAAGATGTCTACAAGCTTCGTGTGTCTCGGTGTGCGGATGCTAAACGTGCTCCCCGGAGAGTTCAAATCGCTGGATGATACTGCTTTCCGCGGAGGGTGAAGAAGTACCTACCTCGTTGGTAAAGTATTTTACTCAATTGACGAAATGTTAGAACGATTGATTTTTACATTCTGATTGGCATTGATCTAATAGGAATGGTACCTCCGAGCTTTCTAACTTTATGTCTGATAGCGACTTGAATTGAAATTGAATGAATTGTAGTAATGTATCCCACATAAATATTTTAGTTCGTACACAAATTTATTTAGACGTATTTTTCTCACTTCCCGTTTCACATCATTTCTCTCATTGGTTTCCATGGATACAATTTTTTTCCATAGAATTACTACTAATCCAGCGAACAAGATATTTGAAACAGAGAGTACTTCGTGTCCAATTTTCACAATTTCCTGTTAATTCATTCCGGGGTAATCTTTTATATGAAATAGTTTTGTGCATTTAGTACACATTCCCAAAATACACTTAGGATATAAAAAAATTAATAATTTGTAGTATTAGATAAGATATTTCATTACACAAAACATCAAAATTCAAGGTTTTTCAAAAAAATGTTCACCATAATTCGTTCGAGTATAACTGTCAGTTTTTAAAATTATAAGTTGTTTTTAAATTAATGAAAGGTGTTATTATCATTATTCGCATTGTGAAATGTGAAATTGGCTTTTATTTACTTTCTGGTCTCGAAATTCTACCATTCGACTAAATAAAATTTACAACTAGGGCAAAATATTCATATTGTCTTTTTGTCATACCAATATTTCATATATTTTCTCTGTTGCACAGATGTCATATTCTCTAGATGGGTGCAGTATTTTTTTCTTTATCTGACATAGATTACATTGCTTCCGAATATTTGTTAGTCGATGTTCTACAATTATTCAATTCTTATGCAAAGTTGCTATACCACATAAAAATGCCATACCACAAAAAATAAATATATTGTAAGTAGGTACCTGCTTCCAAGTGAAATAATCCCATATAAATATTTTAGTTCGTACCTACCTATGTTTCTAACATTTTTCACCATATCCTTTATAGACTCCTAAACCGTTCATCCGATTGAGATGAAACTTTGGGAAATTGTTGTGCTTGCCCCAAGGAGTGTTCTTATGGGGGTAGGGGGTACGAGGAGGGGGGCACAAGGGGGGCAAGAAAAAAATCTTTTTTTTTTTAATTCCATATAACTTTTAGTACCGAAAAGATGAATGGTACCCCTCCCGACATCCGGAGGAATAAGGTGTCGAATCCATAGTTTTCCGCCTCAATAAGATGAATAGTCACCCTTCTGACATCCGCAAGAATAAGGGGAGGGAGTTAGAGGGGGGGCAAGGGGGGGGGGTCGGAATGAAAGAAAAAAGTTTATTTTATGCAGACCCACCAAAACTGTTGTGAGTTTTAGCGGCTCTGCAGTACTTTGACTAAACATGATGGTACCACTGATTTTGGGTTCCACTGCCGACCTACTTCACCATTCATACACAAATTTTGCCGTTGCGAAGCACAGGTAATACAGCTAGTATGCTAATAATTGTAAAAACTAACGACAGGTGCACGGATGGGTCTACGAACGATGGAAAACAATAAACCTTTTGGATCCCGCATGACTAATCCCTCGTTTTTGATCCCGCAAAAAAGGGCGCGGATCCAGCATTTGCGGGATCCCGCGTTTGTGGGATTGGATTCCCTAGTACCTACACGGTGGTCTTTTGATTTAAATATTGATAATGTAGAGATTGTATTATATGTCGCTACATACAGAAAACTTTAATACGGGAATATGGCGTATGCACTGTGCCTTATCAGATTACATTATTGGGGCAGTGTACGAGTAAAACGAAGGAAATGAAGACTGACGTATATTGCATACTACTCGCATATAAGAGAATAATAGAATTAGGTGCTTTCTGATCCACACTCCTGTTACGATACAATGACGAGTATCTACATATTGGAAATGTATTTGGGTACGTGCAATAATCATCAGTTCCATGAGCTGATTGAACGTTACATGCAGTTATACTCAATACCCATCTTCTTCTTCTTCTTCTTGCCTCTTCCCAGTTTATCTGGGGTCGGCCCTTCTGGTACGTAGTCGCCAGACCTTACGATCCTGTGCCATCCCACTAGTAAGCTGTTGGTCCCTAAGCTCCTTTTCGATATTTGTCCACCAGGTGGCTTGTGGACGTCCTCTGGATCTGGACTGTGATGGTATGTCCAGTGCGAGCTTTACCACGTGATCGTTGTTACGTCTGCTCACGTGACCGTACCATACTCAATACCCATCTATAATTCGAAAAGGAAATCCTCTCAGTAAAAGCTTATTGAACCATTAGGTAGTTGCACTACAGGACACCCAGCTGTGATTTAATTGGCTTATCTTGGATGATGTGTCCACTGTCCACCGTTTAGCATCAAAATAATTACTGATACTGGGTATCCGGCCATCTAATTATTTATGTAGGTAATTGGTTCACGATGGTGACGAGATTATTTAAACGTTACTTGTATAGTACCTACGTATAACAAAAGTTATCCAGTGGATTTTCAACTAAATGCGTTTGTAGGTCGAACCTACCTAGCAGTGGCGAAGGGTAGATTTCTGCAAAAGGGAAGCCGGGGCTAACATTTCTTATGGGATTACGTCAGATTAGACACTATTATACCTATCATTTTTTCCAAAAGGTAACTCGATGGGAATCGTGTTCTTAGGTAGCATCGCCACTGCTACCTAGGTTTCTTCCGGTGTCTTCATTTTTATAGACCAGGCAAATCAGAAAAAATATGGGAATGTACGAGTCTATGTATATAGCGTAAATAATTCTCGGAAAACTGGAAACGATTTTAATCTCTTCATGAGCATGTAAGAAGAGTTTCTTTCAGTTTGCACCAATTTTTCGTTTGTGCTAAGTACAAGGTGACCCAAAAACCGAAAAAAAAGTGCTTTTTTCCAGTTTTTCACTAATAACTTCTAAACGATGCATTCTATGAAAATACTATTCGTTTATAAATTTAATTGCATAATATTCTGCGTCGTTTGACCATAAATACTATTTTGTGCTTCAAAAAATAATTATGATACAGACACTGCCAAGTACATATTAATTTTCTCAGTCATCATAAGTATATTATGTATATTTATTATGGGCCATCATAAGTATATTTATTATGTGGTATCATGTCCTGTGTACATTAATAATAGTTTTGAAATGAATGTATTATTTTTTTAAATCATGAACTGTGTACTTAAGGCGCATGTTAAGGGGAAGAAGAACATTAAATGAGATGCCAGCCCTGAAGAGAAAAACATGAGTAAGGTACAAGAAACGGTTTCTAAGAACACGAAAACTTTGATTTGCGGGATTGCGAGATCACTCGATTCTAATAGAAAATTAGGTATTTACGGGTTACGAGATAAGGTAAAAACCCTTCTTTAATTCATGCCTTGATAGTAGATGCCATCTATCCGAAATTAACAATATCGGATCTATAACAGCTCCTAGTGCATTTGGATTTGCAGTACTACAGGGGTCAATACTGAGCCCATTAATATCAATGGTCTGCCTAACAGTGTTGATGAGGATGATTTTATTGTAATGTTTGCGGATGATACATCCATGTTACTAAAAGACAATATTCAGAAAAAAAGGATGCCTCGATGAAGACCTTGAAATTGAACGGGGTGAAAAAATGAGCGGGGCGAGAGGGTGGTTTAGTGACAACGGTCTCGAATTAAATATGACGAAGACCGGTGATATTCACTTCTCTGTTAAGCGGCCGTTGGGGGTGGATCCAGTGATGGACTCACTTTCTAGTACATCTTTTGAACCAGTTGACTAAAATAAGTTACTTGGATTAACAATAGACCGAACGGTTCAGTGGTCTCCGCACATTGAGGTACTTTGAAGGAAGATAAATCCGGCTATATTTGCTATTAAAAAATAGGCTCACCTGTGGACTTGAAAAGTCTGTACATTTTACTTATACTTCCACAGCATTATGTCCTATGTCTGAGGGAGGAGGGCAGACGCGTGTTTTTGTATTGCAAAAACGAGCAGTGAGAACCATGCTGGGCATGAATCGCAGAGATTCCTGTCGAGATTCCTTTAAGGAACTCCTCACCAGTGCTCACCAATCACCATGCCTAGCATCTTCATATTAGAGTGTTTATACATAATACTCCCCTGAACACACACCAACCACAACTCAAAGGTCAAAAGGTCATAAGACCTTTAAGGCACAGACTATTATTATTATTCTTTCTGAGCTCTAACATTCTCATACAAAATTTGAAAAAGTTGAAGCAAAAATATAACGATTTTTACTCAGTGCATATAAGCCCTTAATGTTTTTTGTTTGAAACTCCGCTAACTAGTAATTGATTAATGTTTCATAGTTAAGGCTGTATAGGTTAGTGAGTTGATTAAGGTAGTATGACACAGATGGCAGATGGCTATATGATTATTATTGGCTATCTGGTTTCAGTACAAGAAGTAGTATTGTTAAGTGGTGAAAGCCTATTCTATAACACAGGGGGGCATTCATTCTGGTTTTAGACTCAGCTGCAGTGTTGCCATATATACAGATTTATCTGTATTTATACAGATTTTAGGCAACGGGAACGGACAAATACAGATAACAAATTTTAATCTGTTTTATACAGATTTTTGGGATTTTGGAAATTTTCTATGATAAATCAGAAGAATAAAGTAAAAAGAAACAGATTCGATCACAATTGTCATTTGATAATTAGTAAATAGATGAAAATCTCATTTATAGAATGAGTAAAAATATGTACAAAAAGAAATTAGTATATTTTATGTAAGCACGAGTACTGTTATTTTCTCAAAAAGGAACCACAAAGGTTAGTTTTTCAATAAACTACAATATTTTGTTTGTTTTGAAAATTTCATTTATACATATTTTTTGGCTATTTATGCCTTTTTATACAGATTTTGGCTTATTATAATCTCATACAGATTTATACAGATTTCTAGACTTTGAAATACAGATTTAGATTTTAAAAGTGTTGCAACACTGCTCAGCTGTGAATAGACTAGCCTAGGACACTCTCGTTGTAATCTAATCGTACAATCTATAATTGTTACTCTTAATAAGCGTGTATTATTGTGTTAGCTGCCTAACTATCGGAAAGGGCCTTAGTAACTCCCAGACGCTGGAAACCAAGGGATTGACAGCAGACTATAAGGAATAGTCAAAAACACTTTAGTCTACTTATTATTCGAGAAAAATACTTTTACCAAACTCCTTCTACAAGACACCAACTCACGAGTGTTAAATAATGAGTTATCTTCTAATGTCTTCTAAAATACCTATTCTGTAAATAGGGTACTCGCATTTTTTTATCGTTCGAAAAATATATTAAATCGATAGTTCTACTTACTAGAATTACAAATAAAATTATGAAATGTAATTTTAATTTACCGTTAATTTATTATAATTAATTGAAAATGTTAATTTGACGAGCTTTTCTATGGTGCTCTGAAACGAGCGGCCATTGTTTAACGTGATTGGGACGTCACGACGCCATGAAATTCATAGTCAGAATTGGATTGTTCGTGGGTTATGTGTGGAGGAATTGGGGAAAGTGACATCACAATATGGCGGCCAGTCAAAAACCTGTTTTTGCGCTAGAATCAAATATGAGACTTTATTTTATAAATATATCCACAAAGACAGAGAATTAAAATCTAAAATTTTCGGAAAACCTTAATTTATAGTTAATGTACCGAAAACCAAAATAAAAAAAACATGCAAAGACCCTATTACGAGCAGGTATACTGTGTATAAAGTATAGAGTGAATTGATTTCCATGTGCACTTTATTTTCAGATGGCAGTTAACTGGAGGACCGGGATTACCTGAAAGTGCCGAAACGCACGTTAGTCACAATGTTACCAATTTCGAGTTTCTCTATGAACCTTTTTACGTCGCTTCTGACACCGTGCCACAACATGATGAACGATTTATCGGCTACGGATACACCAGAAACACACAGGTAATTATTTTTTACACTTATTCTTATTAAGTCTGTTTAATTACAAAAAAATATATATTAACGGATCGCTTTTGCACTCTATTTGCAAGTTCTTAAACGGTAATTTTAATTTCTATTCAACGTTTAACAAAATTCTGCGCTTACTTCTACTTATAATATTTTTATCAGACTAATCCTTTAGCTGAGGACATCTGCTGTTAAACAAATTTCTTATAATTAAACTAATTTGTTATTTTAATAAACGTATCTAAGAATGTAATTAATTTTCTGGAGCACATCTGCTAGAGATCTTACAGTTCTGGGGAAACTGAAAATCTATTTGAGTTTTTAATTTTTTTATGGATAACCTCCTAGTTTTTTTTAAAAATGATATTGTCCATGTCATTGTTAAATGGCTAATGGAGAATAGAATATTACGACAGGTTTCATTATACCGTCATTCTCCGAACTCTGCAAATGGGACACTACCTCGAGAAGATCTCTGCGCTCGGCAACTACTGCAAACAACAGGCTCATCGAACTCAGCAGGGCTAATAAGTCCTGCTTCTATGAGAGAGCGTTCAGCGTAGGTGGCCCTATCAGATGGAACCAGCTTCCCGTGGATTTGCGCAGCGACCAGATCGTCACAACTTTCAGGAGCAAGCTGAAGACGTCGCTCTTCAGGACCAGTTTCCCGCGCCCTTGAGATGGATAATCCATGAAACGGCACCATAAATTATCCGTTATAATAATAATAATACATACATACAAAAGGATAAAAGGAATTATTCCTAGAAATATCAGGTTTTCAAAGCTGGAAAAAATGCGTTACTTTATGTCAAGATTCATAATATACTACATATGTGATGCATTGTATGTGAAATGTATGGATGAAGTAACATTGTCTGTGTCTCGAGCACACATGACATGTGTCTACAGGTCGGTAGTTCGTGGTTTATGGCTCACGGAACGGGGATTAGATAAGACGTTCCGATAGGGACGTGTATGTTGACGAGCCATTTGGTAGATACATGTGTAGATACATATTAATTACACATGTGACACTTGCAGCTCTCTAAACCAACCGAAAGAAACCGTATTCGGGGTTCAATTCTTAATTCTCAGTTCAAATTTATGCCGCAGGCAATTTTTTTAATAAAACAACTGTGATGTACTTAATGGATTTTCACAATAATTGTTGAAAATTCTTGACATGATAAAGAAACGATGTGGTATTAAAGTGAATCATTTCTCGTAGGTATAAATTGTGGGTTGGCTGAGGAATTTCGGGGGGGTTTGAACCCCCAACCCCCACTGCCTACGGCTATGCGTATAAACCCTGTTTACTGCTCCACTAGAATACTCTGTTTACTAATCTATGTTATCTATGTCAATATATTATTGAGAGAATATCAACTCCATAAGACTTTAACGAAATTATTGTGTGATATTTTATACATGTGTTTGGAAATTGAATTTGATGGGCCCGCTACACGCTCGCGAGTCAGCACGACTTTTTGGTGTTCATGAGTAAAAAGGCGTCAACGGTCAGTTACGTACACGTCAGGACAAACGCTCCATCCGCACCCCTTTTTACTTATGAACACCAAAAGGTCGTGATGACTCGCGAGCGTGTAGCGGCCCCATGACGTTTATCTCTGGGAAATTTTGAATTTCTTGTTTATATGATTGTATTAGTATTACTCGTAGTCTGATCGATGGAGAAATCGTTAGTACGGAGACCCAACATTAAATCAGGTAGTCGTGAATTTTGGTATGTTATGTAGGAAAATGAGGTATTAAGAATCCGAATTTCCACAATTTTTCCTCCCTCTGCCCCCTTCATCATCTTGAAAGAACCATAAAAAATCGCCACTTTTTGTACATTACGCACTATAACTTCGTTGTTTCGCATTTTAAGTAAAAATGAGTATTTGTGAATTTGTGCACCATAAAATTTCCTATAATTTTACCATATAAATTTTTGCTCCAAAATAAATAGCAACAATATAAGAATTTTTGGGCTAAAATTAACCATAACGAGGGTATCGTGATGTTTATCGGCTAAAAACTAAAAATTGAATAAAATACTGAATTTTGACTAATTTTGGGAGCTTAAAAGCTCCGTTAAAGAAAACTCCGAGCAAAATGTTAAAATGAAAAGTTATCGCAAATTTTGTTATGTACAAATGAGTCGTATAGTAACAAACATAACAATCTCCATTTTTGATGATTTTACAGGAATTAAAATAAACGTTTAATTTTAAAGTATTCAGCGAAATTGTTCAGATATATTTTTTTATGGAAACATGACAATGGCAATGGAAACAGAAAATTACTATTACTTACCTTAACGCGAAATAAGGAAATTGAATTGCATAATATAGGAAAAATGTCGTTTCTTCAATGTTTTTTCAAGATGGCGGATGGAGGAAAATTGTGCAAATTTGCATTGTTCTTTACCCCATCGACCTACACGATATACCAAAAATTCAGGACCACCTGATTTAATGTTGGCAAAATTGGTTTATCGATCGGGCTATAATTGTTTTGGGGCTTGTTTGAAATAATGTAAGTAATTAATGTACCATTTACCTAAGTACTTCTTTGTTGTTGAATTGCTTGTCAAATATTTTTAATCGCAAAGAAAATAATAGATTATTTCTTTATTACTTACTTACTTTCCGTGTCCGGAACACTATCAAATTTTGTATCTCCAATGTTCGGCCACCCGGACACCCCCGGCATTCGCCAGTAGTGCGTCCTCGGGCGTGCATGTCACTCCTGTTTGGGGACATGAAATTTTCTTTATTGTATAACAAGAACGAACAGTACTTTTGTTTTGGCGAATGTAGGGCGTAGGCGTATTGGCGTAGGCACATCACATTCTTCGATGTAGGTAGGTTTGTATTATCTTGTGGTATTCTCGCTAATATGTATTCTCAAGATTAGCGCCACAATATACTTATTTGAATATATTATGTGTTTGAGATATACCTAAATTATTTAGGTAGGTATGGAACCGGATTTATCTGTACCTATTGCACAGACGGAACTACACAATATATTATGTGTATTATTAGACATTATTTACCTACAAAGGAGATGTATATTGTATATATTGCAGGAATAGCTGATTCGATTCCGCGACAGCTTTGGTTGTGTGCTACGAGTACATTAACTATGCAATCCACAATGTGATGATATTAGAGATTCCTCTAACGAGTATATTGTTATTAGATTTTGTATGCATCGTGGATATAATGCCATTTAATCATACGTTATGTTATGACAGCATCATAGTATTATTTTGTAACATGACTCACTTATTGCACAATAAGCTATGACGAATATACTCGTAAATGTCACGGAAAAAATTTTACAATACTATTGATACAATACATATAATATATATTAATACAATACACTCGGATGATACGAGTACAATTAAGGCCCTATATGCTGTCAGGGGGCTTCGGCGCCCTGAATCTTACTCAGCCAATACTGAGGGAAACGTCTTGAAACTGAAAACAGTGATAGATGAAAGTATGGACTACAGGTCTGGTGTTTTAGAATTACAGGATTTGGAAATTCCTTGAGTAAAAAAGTCTTCCGAAAGTTTACGGGATCTGAAGAATTTCCGTTCAATTTTTCAGATATAAAAGTATAATTTAGCCAAAATAGTGGTAATTATAATCTTAACAAATCTGCTGTTTCAGATTTTTAAATTTCTTCCCAGGTTTCTTTTAAAAAGGTATAATTCACTTTGTCGCTTACGTTATTCTTACTGAGCACTAACATTCTCATACAAAATTTGGAAAAGTTGAAGAAAAATAGAACGATTTTTGCTCAGTGCATATAAGCCCTTAAGAGTATGCATACCGACATTTCAAAAATTTCTAAAAACGGGAGACCTCTTTTCTCGACAACCGTTCCTAAATATGCTTTGGAACAAAATAGGGTGGATGCATTGAACATTTATCTAGGGAATAACCGTAAAAGATTTTTTATGTCTTGTATAGATTTCTCAAAAAAAATATTTAAAAACACCTCTGACCTTTTTTCCGAAAGACGGAAACTCGTTTCCCGAAAGTCGCGGAGTAAATTTTTTTTCTTGTACTGATAATAAGCATTAAAATCTAGGGAATAACCGTAAAAGTTTTTTGAAAGTCGCAAAATTAACCCCAAAAAATGGAAAAAAACGCTATTTTTACCATTTTATCATGCGATTGTCACGCGATTTTGAACCTTAATGCCGTGGGAAAAGACTGTGACGTCATTCCTGGTGCCATGCCCTTAAATAAAATACTCGTATAGTCGTATCGCATAGTAGGTACCATGTCTTCCTAAAATGTCATGTGCATGGGGATTACAGCATAAATAAATTTGCACTATCATAGTACAATAATATCGTATTTTCGCGGAGAAAAAACTATAGACATTTTTTTCTCCATCATACTTTACGTATTTGGGTGCGCTGAATCCGAATTTTAACTTTGCCACCTCGTAAATGTGATGCGTTCTGAGATATCTCAGAAAGAAAGAGTAAAAAATGCTTTTTTTACATACTTTGACTGATAATTCAAAAAGTATTCATTTTAGAGAAAAGAAGCTTAGGACAAAAAAAATTCCTTTGGCACGCCACAGGCATAGGTAGATTTCAAGTGATTTATTAATTTTAAGAGTACATCTGTACAATAAAAACAATCACAATATTATCAGCAAATAAACCAGCGAAGTGATGAAGTAGTATGGATGTAGTTTATTCTTTGATTATCGAAGTACCGTATGACGAAAAAATATTTGATTAAGTACTTCAATAATCAAAGGAAGTACCTAATCCAATAATTAAATTATTTTCATTCCACACATAATATGGATTGGTACCGGTACCTAAGCACCAGAAATTTGAAAAAAGATGTGAGTTCTACTCGTATCGTGAAGCACTTTTCTAAGACAACGAACACGCTGGTACCTATGCGGTAACTACTTAACTAGATCTTTCGATCGATCAGTGTAGTCCGAGGAATTGAGCTAGACAAAATCTAACTTTTGATCTGTATTCCTTATTTAATGCTCTTTCATGCGATACCAGACACAGACCCTCACAATCATTGGATCCCCTCAGAATGATTGTTTTTTAATTTAAAGCCTTAAAAAGTGAACCTTCCTCTTAATGGATTTCACCCAATCTCCTATCAGTTCATCTACCACTTACCAAAAATCTACCACCCAAGTTTAACGTTTCTGCGACGCATAGGTTGGCCGCAAACGTGCGCACAAGAAAAGGGACATATATATGGCTTATATATATAAACTTTTAAACCAAGGTCGGATTCGGGTTCTCCTGGTCCTAATTAGTGATACTGAGTAGAAATTTTTCAATTCTGCGACATCACGGGAGAAACGAATAGGTAGAGTTCCTTTTGGAAATCTACCTAATAAACTTCACCAAATTTTCTACAAAATGACATATAAATCTTTTTTGTGGCGTAAACCGTTAAGGCATCAGAGCGAGCTAAAATAGAGCGTAATTTTCACCCTGCAGCCAAAAATTATATATGTTTGTAATTTTTCGCTCATAACTCAGAACCTACAAACTTTTGAGCAAAAATATCTAATAGAAAAATAAAGTGCATATTTTTTTCATTAATTTATGCTGCCAGTGTTTCGTCGACGGACAAACAGTCTAGGCGCTAGAGCGCATTGAAGTTTAGTATAGTACATTAGAAGCAGTTTTGACTATTATTTAAACTGATATATAACGATCAAAAAATACTTAATTGTAGGCAGTGCGCTTGAATATATAAGAACAAAGGCTGTTATATTTATATTTTAAGGTTTGCCACCACTTAATAGTGCTGCGTTTATAGAAATGTCAGAATAACTCAGAAACAATAGCTATTTCTTTGTTTTTTTGACCATATTTTAAAACTTTAAAACATTAAAGGAATTATTTTATTGGAAAAGTAAACTACATTTAATTATCTATGAATCACTTCTACATTTTTTTTAAATCAGATGAACCATTCAAGAGCCAGGCCGCTTTAAAATTAAATCAAAATGGAAAAATCGTCCAATTACTGTACTTTATTTGGTTTCTCGCCTACGGATGAGAAGGTACGTACTTTTAATGAAAAAAATATAAAAGAAAATAAAATTTTCTACAAATTATGTCTCTTAATATTTTTCACTCAGACGAACGGGTTCGGAGTTATAAAGCATCAAAATTTGTTGTTGTATATCAGAGAGAACGATATTTATGTACGTGGTACTAATATCTCTATTTGATTTTGAATTGTAAATCTTGATGCGCTATAACTCCGAACCTGTACGTCTGAGTGAAAAAACACAAGAGACATAATTTGTATAAAATTTAATTTTCTTTTATATTTTTTTCATTAAAAGTACGTACCTTCTCATCCGTAGGCGAGAAACCAAATAAAGTACAGTAATTGGACGATTTTTCCATTTTGATTTAATTTTAAAGCGGCCTGGCTCTTGAATGGTTCATCTGATTAAAAAAAAATGTAGAAGTGATTCATAGATAATTAAATGTAGTTTACTTTTCCAATAAAATAATTCCTTTAATGTTTTAAAGTTTTAAAATATGGTCAAAAAAACAAAGAAATAGCTATTGTTTCTGAGTTATTCTGACATTTCTATAAACGCAGCACTATTAAGTGGTGGCCAACCTTAAAGTATAAATATTACAGCCTTTGTTCTTATATATTCAAGTGCACTGCCTACAATTAAGTATTTTTTGATCGTTATATATCAGTTTAAATAATAGTCAAAACTGCTTCTAATGTACTATACTAAACTTCAATGCGCTCTAGCGCCTAGACTGTTTGTCCGTCGACGAAACACTGGTAGCATAAATTAAAGAAAAAAATATGCACTTTATTTTTCTATTAGATATTTTTGCTCAAAGTTTGAAGGTTCTGAGTTATGAGCGAAAAATTACAAACATATATAATTTTTGGCTGTAGGGTGAAAATTACGCCCTATTTTAGCTCGCTCTGATGCCTTAACGGTTTATGCCACAAAAAAGATTTATATGTCCTTTTGTAGCAAATTTGGTGAAGTTTATTCTTGTCCTAAGCTTCTTTTCTCTAAAATGAATACTTTTTGAATTATCAGTCAAAGTATGTAAAAAAAGCATTTTTTTCTCTTTCTTTCTGAGATATCTCAGAACGCATCACATTTACGAGTGGCAAAGTTAAAATTCGGATTCAGCGCACCCAAATACGTAAAGTATGATGGAGAAAAAAATGTCTATAGTTTTTTCCTAGAAATGCCATTAAATTTCCTCTCCTTACTGCACTATCAATCTAATCTTCTTTTTCAATACCCTTCCCTACGCTGCTGGATGTAGGCCTCTTCAATCCCCTTCCACTCGTCTCTGCTCTTCTACCTTCGCATCCATGTCCTTCTTGTTTCTTGGACTATGTCGTCAAAACATCTTTTGAGAGGTTCATTAACACTTCTGTTTTTCGTCTAGCGCCTTCATTGGAGAATTCTAGGGGCCCGTCCAGTATCTGATATATACATATATCAAAAAACATAGAAAAATGAAATGTTATAGTAATTAATTACTAGAATACTTATTGTCTGTCGCTAGAGGTTTCCTGTCTAAATTATTCTATAGATTTCAATATTCTTATAAACTCTCGGTCGACTTTGCCATAATGAATTCCAACTCATGACTACTACCTAACTAAAATAGATAGGGATGTAATACGATGTTCCATATAAAACTGTACTGGAGTAATATAACTATGACTCCAGAAGTAGGTATACTCTAATAATAAAAAAAAGTTTCAAAAGTCTACAAAGTTTACCCAAGAATGATATTAAGAAGGTCCCTCTCTATACTATTATTACAATGTATCTATTGTCTGCATGGTTAGCTCTTTAAGTACATAACCTTTCGTACGGAACCACACGATCTTCTTATGTACTTTGTCGTACGTGCAACATTTAAACAGATCCTTTATTGTATCCGATGTGCTTAAAAGGGTATCACTATTATCGGTGGTTCTTGCAACATGTCGTTAAAATCCTGGTCGAGTTATTTCAATGCTCAATTTGGCCCACATTGACTAGTCTTGTTCACCTTTACGTGCTACTGTAGACATACAACCATATTTATTTTTTTATACAGTTTTTAGTATCTTAGTAACCTTAATTCGGGACATACTAATACAAAGCTCGTTGTTAGTATCCCATAAGGGTTGCGATGGTAAAACCTATAGTAGGTAGTTATCTTATTTAGTCTTCCTCCACTTCTGTACCTCCCAAGTTCCAAAGTAGGGTTTCTGGATCGTATTAAAGAATTTACAGAACAACTATTATCAATACAGGAACCTAATAATGTATGCATTAGCAGTGGCGTATATATCATACATATCACCCCCCCCCCAAAGTCAAATAGTAGATCGCCCCACCCCCCCAAAATGAAATCCTATATACGCCACTGTGCATTTGTATCAGGTATCAATGAATATAGAATTAAATCTTTATGAGCTTTTCTATGAGAAGTAACTACAAAAGTAGACCATTAAAATGCCTGGATAAAAACAACTACTTATACTAATAAGAATCTCAGTATAAAGTGATTTAGAGAGAACGAGGATGAAATAAAAGGAATTAATAGATTTTTAATGAATAGAAAAAGTTTCAGACAACAATAGAAAAGAAAAAATATGCGGTGAGTAAAACAACTATAAAATAAATAATACGGATAGGTTTGCGAAGCAATTTACAATATTTGTAACAACCTATAGGTACGAGTAGAAGTATATATAATTAGGCTAACTATAATGAGAAACTTAATAAATTTTACAGAAATGCTTTTTTGGTAATGCTCAGAAATGCGGAATATTTTTTTGGTTTCTTATCCCTTTGTGTTCACCAGCAACCATTGCGAATAATCATAAATTATTATTCTCACCAGACCGTATCCGGCCTCCATTTCCACATACAACCTTAACGATCTGAATAATTATTAATTCATTGATAATGCTTTTTTTTTTAGTTTTTTTTATTTTACGATCTCCAATTTTGCACAAAATATATACATACCTACATTAAAAAAAATAATATGAATTATACTACATGGTGTGTCCGGAAAGTAATGACTAATGAGACTGGTCGCCGTGCGGCTCTCCAAATGCCAGGAGCGCGATCCTTAGTAGTGGGATTGCTGTTGGGGAATCTTGAAAAACTACTCCCGAAATGCTCGCCTTGGTTAAGGAGGCTAACAAGGACGATGCCTTGTCAAGATCTTAGATTTCCGGCGGCTCAATACGATATGCCTAGCCTTTATTGCTTTTGTTTGTTTTTATCTATTTATCATAATGAATTTCATATTTATTAAATGATATTATATTCTTTCCTTCTTTCTTTACTGATGCTGCAACGATATTATATTAATATTTATTTTCTTCGCAAATAAATCTCGAACGCTTTCAGTCAATTTTACATTTCTATTGTTTAGTTTTTTATTATCTTATTTTGTGACATATTTATTTAATTTCATAATTTATCTACTTATTTAAATCTTTACTTGGTGTTGTGACAAAATAAACAAATTCAGTAAAAGATACTGGATA
The DNA here is from genome assembly GCA_963576895.1 of Ceraclea dissimilis. Classification (NCBI taxonomy): domain Eukaryota; kingdom Metazoa; phylum Arthropoda; class Insecta; order Trichoptera; family Leptoceridae; genus Ceraclea; species Ceraclea dissimilis. The sequence goes on from OY756360.1 coordinate 9,109,107, forward strand.
GTCATTACATGTACGAGATGGTATATTGCTCAACATGAATAAATCCAAAAAATGACAAAAGCCCTTAAGAAATTTGCTCAAGGGAAATGAAAACTTTCTAGTTGGATTCCTTTAGATGAATTATTTATAAAATGTTGACTATTTTACTGTCTATCCCATTTCAGATCCGCTTATTTATTTGTTTATTTTCTAATCTATGGTAGTTTCTAACACACTTAAAGAAGTCGTATGCTAATAGATACAATTAATTTTATTTTTAAAATCCAATTAGATTTGAGCTTCTGTCCCTTGAGCAAATTTCTGATGGGCTTTCGTCTTTTTTGGGATTTATTCATGTTGAGCAATATTCATATGGGTTTTTATCCAGTCACGGTACGAGTTACATGGAGCACGTTGTTAATTCAGATTTATAGGAATATGTACTTAATACAAACATTGTGGAACTCGTATAGGAGTCGTTATAAATAACTTTGTTGAATTCATTACTAATGTTTGGAAAATGGGAACTTCCAGAATGCGCTGGTGATCTACCCATTATAATACCTATTTTATGAATAGATATTTCTTAAACTGTATGGCTGGCCACACACGTCCCGAAGTTCAGTTCCGGAATCGACCGTTTTGCAAAAAGGTTCCGACCAAAACCTCTTTCTGAATTTAAAATCGGGGTGACGCTGAAGTCAGAGAGAGGTTTTGAACGGAACTTTTTTGCAAAACGGTCGATTCCGGAACTGAACTTCGGGACGTGTGTGGCCAGCCTATGAGTCATAAATAACAGTATTTTAATCAACTAAAACCATAAACACTAATAGCTGCGTGGTGTCATAGAGATAAATAAGGATTATACATTTATCGTGGTATTTCCAGATTATAGAATAATCCTCCGACTTTTTTATTTTATTTTTGAGTTCTTGTGATCACAAGAACTGAGGTTAACTGGAAGAAATCGCAGTTCTGCGATAAGTTCGCCCTAGTGAACAACATTTTATAATCTGTATTATGTCCATTTTTTATATTTATGTGTGTTTGTTGTTTACTTTAAGTTTAAATAAATAAATAAATAAATAAACAAGATCCCCCCTCCCCAACCACCCCTTTTACTAAAGACATAATAAGTCATATCGTCGCAAAACTGACAAATCACATTTCCCATGATAACAATATACTCGTATAGTATGTAAGTCAGTTAGCATTTCTAGGGAAACCCATGTGAATCTTTTGAGGTCACATTTATGTTATGCCAGATGTGAGCTATACGACATCTATAAAGCTCCCAGGCTCTATGTACATCCAGACTGAACAGGCTGAGATGGGCCGAAGTACCGGGTACCTCGGGTACCGAAGAGGATCTTAGAGGGACATCCAGGTGGCCGGAGAAGGGTCGGCAGGCCGAGACTCCGATGGGAGGACGAAGTAAAGAAGGATGCTGCCAATCTACTACAAGTGAGGGACTGGAAATCCGCTGCCGAGGACAGACAGAGTTGGAGGCGAGGTCTGATGGAGGCCAAGGCTCGATTTGAGCTGTAGAGCCATCGAAGAAGAAGATGTGAGTTGATTTTTACTAGGTACTTACTGTTGTATGGCAGTGAAGAAGAATTAATAAAAGAGGAATCATTATTATGTCGACCTATACGTAGCTTGATCACACGGAGATTTTATTAAAGCTATCTAAAAGTAAAAAGATAACTCGGTGAGTATTACAGTGAGATTATTAGGTATATGTGTGCCTCATAGTAGGTACATACCATTCATACATTCAGCGGGAATGGGCGTGTCCACTATCTGAGCTGTATAATTATTATCAACTCACCCGAATATACACAGAGCTATCTGTTTATTAGTTAGTTGCTTGTCCGTTTAACATTCAACATTAACTATTAAGGGTGTGCATACCGACATTTCAAAATTTCTAAAAACGGGAGACCTTATATCTCGAGAACCGTTACTAAATATGCTTTGGAACAAAATAAGGTAGATGCATTGAACCTTTATCTAGGGAATAACCGTAAAAGATTTTTTATATCTTGTATAGATTTCTCAAAAATAAAAAATTAAAAACACCTCTGACCTTTTTTCCGAAAGACGGAAGCTCGTTTCCCGAAAGTCATTAAAATTAGGGAATAACCGTATAAGTTTTTGATAGACGCAAAATTAACCCCAAAAAATGGAAAAAACGCTATTTTTACCATGTTATCATGCGATTGTCACGCGATTTTGAACCTTAATGCCGTAGGAAATGTCTGTGACGTCATTCCTGGTGCCGTGCCCTTAAGTGCCTACACACACCGAATATTATTTTAATAACTTCCTTTAGTGGTCTACAGTTGAACTTAGTCCAGTGCTAGAATATGTAGTTGGCAAGCCACTGGAAAACTGACTACTGAATCATGAATGTGAGATGGAAATTTCGTTGCCTGAAAAATTCATGTAAGGGATCTGACCGGTATGGCGGTTATAGACTTTAGGACAATCTTTACAAGACATACTCGTATATATTTTTTTTACTAAATGAATCTGGGTTTATCGAAATAAACCCAAATACATCTTCGCACACTTCACAGAAAGCATAAAAGCTTGTGTTGTGAAGTGGAGTAGGTCGCAAATAAATCTCGAACGCTTTCAGTCAATTTTACATTTCTATTGTTTAGTTTTTTATTATCTTATTTTGTGACATATTTATTTAATTTCATAATTTATCTACTTATTTAAATCTTTACTTGGTGTTGTGACAAAATAAACAAATTCAGTAAAAGATACTGGATAGTCATTACATGTACGAGATGGTATATTGCTCAACATGAATAAATCCAAAAAATGACAAAAGCCCTTAAGAAATTTGCTCAAGGGAAATGAAAACTTTCTAGTTGGATTCCTTTAGATGAATTATTTATAAAATGTTGACTATTTTACTGTCTATCCCATTTCAGATCCGCTTATTTATTTGTTTATTTTCTAATCTATGGTAGTTTCTAACACACTTAAAGAAGTCGTATGCTAATAGATACAATTAATTTTATTTTTAAAATCCAATTAGATTTGAGCTTCTGTCCCTTGAGCAAATTTCTGATGGGCTTTCGTCTTTTTTGGGATTTATTCATGTTGAGCAATATTCATATGGGTTTTTATCCAGTCACGGTACGAGTTACATGGAGCACGTTGTTAATTCAGATTTATAGGAATATGTACTTAATACAAACATTGTGGAACTCGTATAGGAGTCGTTATAAATAACTTTGTTGAATTCATTACTAATGTTTGGAAAATGGGAACTTCCAGAATGCGCTGGTGATCTACCCATTATAATACCTATTTTATGAATAGATATTTCTTAAACTGTATGGCTGGCCACACACGTCCCGAAGTTCAGTTCCGGAATCGACCGTTTTGCAAAAAGGTTCCGACCAAAACCTCTTTCTGAATTTAAAATCGGGGTGACGCTGAAGTCAGAGAGAGGTTTTGAACGGAACTTTTTTGCAAAACGGTCGATTCCGGAACTGAACTTCGGGACGTGTGTGGCCAGCCTATGAGTCATAAATAACAGTATTTTAATCAACTAAAACCATAAACACTAATAGCTGCGTGGTGTCATAGAGATAAATAAGGATTATACATTTATCGTGGTATTTCCAGATTATAGAATAATCCTCCGACTTTTTTATTTTATTTTTGAGTTCTTGTGATCACAAGAACTGAGGTTAACTGGAAGAAATCGCAGTTCTGCGATAAGTTCGCCCTAGTGAACAACATTTTATAATCTGTATTATGTCCATTTTTTATATTTATGTGTGTTTGTTGTTTACTTTAAGTTTAAATAAATAAATAAATAAATAAACAAGATCCCCCCTCCCCAACCACCCCTTTTACTAAAGACATAATAAGTCATATCGTCGCAAAACTGACAAATCACATTTCCCATGATAACAATATACTCGTATAGTATGTAAGTCAGTTAGCATTTCTAGGGAAACCCATGTGAATCTTTTGAGGTCACATTTATGTTATGCCAGATGTGAGCTATACGACATCTATAAAGCTCCCAGGCTCTATGTACATCCAGACTGAACAGGCTGAGATGGGCCGAAGTACCGGGTACCTCGGGTACCGAAGAGGATCTTAGAGGGACATCCAGGTGGCCGGAGAAGGGTCGGCAGGCCGAGACTCCGATGGGAGGACGAAGTAAAGAAGGATGCTGCCAATCTACTACAAGTGAGGGACTGGAAATCCGCTGCCGAGGACAGACAGAGTTGGAGGCGAGGTCTGATGGAGGCCAAGGCTCGATTTGAGCTGTAGAGCCATCGAAGAAGAAGATGTGAGTTGATTTTTACTAGGTACTTACTGTTGTATGGCAGTGAAGAAGAATTAATAAAAGAGGAATCATTATTATGTCGACCTATACGTAGCTTGATCACACGGAGATTTTATTAAAGCTATCTAAAAGTAAAAAGATAACTCGGTGAGTATTACAGTGAGATTATTAGGTATATGTGTGCCTCATAGTAGGTACATACCATTCATACATTCAGCGGGAATGGGCGTGTCCACTATCTGAGCTGTATAATTATTATCAACTCACCCGAATATACACAGAGCTATCTGTTTATTAGTTAGTTGCTTGTCCGTTTAACATTCAACATTAACTATTAAGGGTGTGCATACCGACATTTCAAAATTTCTAAAAACGGGAGACCTTATATCTCGAGAACCGTTACTAAATATGCTTTGGAACAAAATAAGGTAGATGCATTGAACCTTTATCTAGGGAATAACCGTAAAAGATTTTTTATATCTTGTATAGATTTCTCAAAAATAAAAAATTAAAAACACCTCTGACCTTTTTTCCGAAAGACGGAAGCTCGTTTCCCGAAAGTCATTAAAATTAGGGAATAACCGTATAAGTTTTTGATAGACGCAAAATTAACCCCAAAAAATGGAAAAAACGCTATTTTTACCATGTTATCATGCGATTGTCACGCGATTTTGAACCTTAATGCCGTAGGAAATGTCTGTGACGTCATTCCTGGTGCCGTGCCCTTAAGTGCCTACACACACCGAATATTATTTTAATAACTTCCTTTAGTGGTCTACAGTTGAACTTAGTCCAGTGCTAGAATATGTAGTTGGCAAGCCACTGGAAAACTGACTACTGAATCATGAATGTGAGATGGAAATTTCGTTGCCTGAAAAATTCATGTAAGGGATCTGACCGGTATGGCGGTTATAGACTTTAGGACAATCTTTACCAGACATACTCGTATATATTTTTTTTACTAAATGAATCTGGGTTTATCGAAATAAACCCAAATACATCTTCGCACATTTCACAGAAAGCATAAAAGCTTGTGTTGTGAAGTGGAGTAGGTCGGGGATTAAACCCGCGCCCACTGGATTAACAGTCGAGCGCGTTACCAACCAGGCTACTGACCACCTGAATATATTGAGAATGAATAGGCATTAAACCAAAATATCTTACATTAGGTAGTGATTATCATAGAAATATTGACAAGTGAGTACCTGCCTGGTTATTGTTAAGAATATAATATGTGGTAGGTACGCTGTGATAGTGAATAGTTGCGTTAGAAGCTTTTCTCAGATATTGTTATAATAGACGTTCCGAAAGGATGACAACTACTGGTTTTGACATCTTATAGTACGCTCCACTGTGGAGAACATAATATTGAACATCATAATAAACATAATACACAAACGTAGTCCATAAACCACATGAGGAAGGTCCTACGTTACTCTTGGAGAGATGTAAATATACTCGTAGAGTAATTATATCGCTAACAGAAACCATCGTAAGAGGCAAGGTACAATACAAAGAGAAATAGCTATCTCTTAAGAAAAATCAGTTTCATTTTAATTTAATATACTAGTAAAACAAAACACATTCTTTCTCAGACTTTGAATTCATTAAATAGACGACTAGTTTATGGCTACTTCCGTAATTTTAACACTTTGACAATGAATTCCTTTGTGTTCATCAATTTGTCTTAGCTGGAAGAGATCGCTGTATAGTCATGAGCTCGTCTCAGTGAACATTACTTATTATTATTTTGTAAAGGTATACCTGTTATCTCTTTTTGTATTGTGTGTAATGTTCGCTTAAAGAATAAACAAATAAATTTCCACCAAAAAACTTCTATTATACTATATATATTCTATCTACAAGGATAAATCCGACCTTTGCTAGCATTTTCTGAGGTAGTGCGGTATGAGGAAGCGAGTACTATCTTCCAATCAGTGATTGTATCGTCCGTTGCCCCGCCCACTGTCGCCTAGTCAACACGTTGCACACGGTAAACAATACAATAAGCCGGTTGTACACAGAACAGTCATTATTTTTTTGCATTCACGCGTACGGTTTTGAAAAATGGTTCTTCCAACCTTGAAAAATAAACAATTAAAAAGCCAAGCAAAGATTATGCTTCTATATGTGTCGAAATATATCAAAGATGTGAAAATAGCTGAAGCAATATCGAAAAGTAATTTACTTAATTACTTAAAATTTTCATATATTTATATTTTTGTACTTATTATTTATTTAAGCTATTACTTTTCAAATAATACTTAAATAAGAAAAATCTTTGTTGAGTTAAATAAATAACATGATCCTTTTGATTTCGAAATGTATTTTAATTAGGTACTCATATCAATCTTTTTTTTTAAGTTTATTAATACATTAATACACAGTATCTAGTATTAATACGATTGCGAAACTGCAATAAGACTAGAATTATTACATATTAGTCTTCTACCAGTTCTACCCCACAAGTAACGCGGCGTGAACATATAGCTCTCTGTCTAAGTATGTTGCAGTTGTGTATTTTGTACTGTAGCTGCCGGCATAAGGTTTACACCGCACCCCGCTCTCTACCTCAAAAAGCTCTAGGGAAGGTCGGATTTATCCGTGTAGATCTATATACCCTCACGCCACCTTCCTTGCGGGGTAGGTAGAGAGAACGGATCGTCAGACTTTTCTATCCTGACAAACATTCATGCAATTCCTCATACACATTCTACGATTACTTTTACTCAAAACACGTCCGTCCTTGAATATCTGGTCAACATGGTCCATCCATGTGGTTCTTGGACGGCCGCGTTTCCTTACACCTCTTCTCTTTATCGTATAAAATTATTAACTGAGTACTCATTTCCCCTACCCTAGCTTTATTTTTTCGTAATGATTTACTGAAACATCAGATTTCTATTCCAGGAATATATAGCAGCAATATCTAGTTTCAGTTACACACCTGCTTTCCAGGCTGCTTTGGTGTCAAACGATAATAAACTATTTCTGGAAAAAAAAAAAATGTTTAAAATTTCAGTTTACGGCCTCTTTCCAAAAACTGCACTATACCTATGTTGATTGTACTATATTAGTAGCGTAATTTTTCAAAGGACACCGAAGTCAACACAAAGGGTTTATTACAGAGTTTCAGTTTCAACAATAATAAAAAAAAACTTCATCTACGTTAAATTGCACGTTATAGTGTCAAAGTGTCAAAGTGTCAAATGAATACAAGTGACATATTTTTTCTATACATTCATTTTATATACAGCATGTCCCAGGATGTGCGACCAAGCGGAAGTCCAGAGATAGAGCACTTCCGGGGGCACTTAAATACCCCAATTTATGTGACGCGGTATTTTGTAGTTTTCGAGTTATGAACTTTTTTCGTATTTTTTCGCCTTTCCCCGACATGCAAGATGTTATTGGTCACAGAGACACCAATTATTGAGATACATACTTGATTTTGTCACAATACAAAATTTTAATAAACGTTTGAGGACGTTTTTTAAAAAATAATCACAGAATATTTTTTTTTCTTATTACTTTCAAAAACTTGCCAATTTTATCAACTATCTCCCCCGTTAATTTCATTGTTACGGAATCATACCTAAAATTGTTTCAATGCGAAAAGGGCGGTAACTCACGAAAAGAAATTCTCTCCATACAAAATGTAGGAAGGAAAAATTGAACACTCTGTATAAATAGGTTAGTTGAGGTTGTTAGTGAAATACTCGCGAGGCGGTCGGTAGCCTGGTTGTTAACGCGCTCGACTGGTGGGCGCGGGTTCGATCCCCGATGCCGAATTACTCCACTTCACGACACAAGCTTTTAAAGCTTACTGTGAAGTTACGAAAATGTGGGTATTTGGGTTTATTTCGATTAACCCAGATTCATTAAAAAAATACTTGTTATGATGTCGTAGATACGCAATACGCATGAAATGAAAATTAAATTAAGATACCTAGGTACTTTATGTCCTCTGTATAAAGGGAAAGGCCCAAAGATGGAATGTGGTAGTTACCGGGCCATCAGCCTGTTGAGTTCTGTGGGCAAACTGTACGCGAAAGTATTGATTGAAAGAGTGAGAAAGATTACGGAATGTAAGGTATGGGATGCTCAAGGTGCATTTCTAAGTGGAAGAGGGTGCGCCGATCAGATCTTCTCCCTGCGAATGGTCTCGGAGAAATTTTTGGATAAACACCAGAAGTTGTTCTGTGCGTTCGTAGATCTGGAGAAAGCATATGATCGCGTGGATCGTGAAAGAATGTGGCGTGTATTGTCGGACTACGGGGTGGGCAGCCAATTGGTTCGTGCACTTGCATCGCTGTATACGGAGAGCTCTGCGTGTGTCAGGGTGAACGGTGCGTTTTCACGGTGGTTTACCCTCACAAAAGGAGTAAAACAAGGCTGTGTCATGTCTCCTTGGTTGTTCAATCTGTTCTTCGACAACTGTATGCGTCCGTTGAAAGAAATGGATGTTGGTGTGGACCTGAATGGAGTGAGGGTATGTGCGTTGATGTTTGCGGACGATTTGGTACTAATGGCTGAAAGCGAAAGTGAGTTACAGGAAATTATATCCTGTGTGCATGGTAGCTGCGAAAGAAATGGGATGAGGATGAATGTCAACAATACGAAAGTAATGGTATTTGAAAGAGATGAGATAAGGACGAACTGTGCGATTAAAGTTGGTAATGAATGCTTGGAGCAAGTCGATGAGTATGTGTATCTGGGAAGCTTGTTTACAAAAGATGGTCGGTGTGAAAGTGACATCGAAAGAAGAAAGTTAGCAGGTACCAGGGTGAATGGGGCAATTGGGCCAATAATGAAAAGTCGCAACGTATCGACAAAGGCAAAGTTGTTGGTGCACAACGCCATCCTGGTACCAACACTGATGTATGCAAGTGAGACATGGACATGGCTGAAGAAGGATGAATCAAGTATAAATGCGGTCGAGATGAGATCGTTGAGAAGAATGTGTGGAAAAACATTGAGAGATAGAATAAGAAACGAAATGATTAGAGAGTTGAGTGAATGTAAAAAGGATGTTGTGAATAAAATGAAAGTGAACAAGTTGAGATGGTTGGGTCATGTGGAGAGAATGAACGATGAAAGAATGACGAAGAAAATTTACCTGGGTGAAAGAGGAGGTGTAAGGAAACGCGGCCGTCCAAGAACCACATGGCTGGACCATGTTGACCAGATACTCAAGGACGGACGTGTTTTAAGTAAAAGTAACAGGAGAGTATGTATGAGGAATTGCATGAATGTGACGGAAGCCCGAAGTGTGTGTCAGGATAGGAAAGTCTGGCGATCCGTTCTCTCTGCCTACCCCGCAAGGGAGGTGGCGTGAGGGTATAGAATAGAATAGAAAACCTAGGTATACTCGTAGTATTATATCGCACACAGTCAAACAAATTAAAAACCATCTAATTACTTTATTTTAAGCCTTGTTGTGAAGGCACGAAATAAGTTCGTCCCTAATATGAACAAACAACATCTACACTTAAGGGCTTGGCACCAAGAATGACGTCACACTCATTTCCCACGGCATTAAGGTTCAAAATCGCGTGAACAATCGCATGATAAAATGTGCATGTTTTTTTCCATTTTTTGGGGTTAATTTTGCGTCTATCAAAAAACTTTTACGGTTATTCCCTAGATTTTAATGCATATTATCAGTACAACAGAAATTTTTTACTCGCGACTTTCCGTTTTTCGGAAAAAATATCAAAGGTGTTTTCAAAATATTTTAGATATAAAAAGTCTTTTACGGCTATTCCTTAGAAAATTGTTCAATGCATCTACCCTTTTTTGTTCCAAAGTATTATTTACCTCTGAATTTGTAATTGCCGGGTCTATTGCCATATGCGTTAAAAAAAAAATTAGTAACGGTTGTCGAGATATAAGGTCTCCCGTTTTTAGAAATTTTTGAAATGTCGGCATACTCTTAATTTATTGTGCCAAAGCAAGGAAGGATGTACAAGCACTACGAGTATATTTGGTTTCTAGTAGAATAATAATTATGTAAGCAGGTACTTTGAGTAAATTCGTTTTCTCCTCACAAACAGTTGTGAGTTATATGAAAAGACCACACCCTTTGATGATTCCTGAAGCACTAAAATCTGAATATTACAAAGGATAGCAATTACATCCCAGGGCTTGTTTCTTGTTCAGTCCTCCAACCACTACTACTGTTAGTCGTAATACACACCTACTAACTATTATTTATAATACTTGAGGGATTGGCACCAAGAATGACGTCACAGTCATTTCCCACGGCATTAAGGTTCAAAATTGCGTGAACAATCGCATGATAAAATGGTAAAAATAGCGTTTTTTCCATTTTTTTGGGGTTGATTTTGCGTCTATTAAACAACTTTTACGGTTATTCCCTAGATTTTAATGCATATTATCAGTACAAAAAAAAAAATTCTCCTCGATTCTCGGGAAACGAGTTTCCGTCTTTCGGAAAAAAAGAACAGAGGTGTTATTCAATAAAAAAATTGGGAAATCTATTCAAGATATAAAAAATCTTTTTAGTTATTCCCTAGATAAAGTTTCAATGCATCTACCCTATTCTGTTCCAAAGCATATTTAGTAACGGTTGTCGAGATATAAGGTCTCCCGTTTTTAGAAATTTTTGAAATGTCGGTATGCATACTCTTAATATTATCATCCAAATAATGTAATATTTTCAGGTATTCGTGGGAGACGTATGTATTGAAGTTGTTAACATACTGCTCGTATGAAATAATATACTATTAGATTTAAACTCTATCCCCAACAGAATGTGATACACTACGATATTTCATAAAAAAATATGTAATAAAAATTCAATACGTCCGCGAAGTCTTTGATTTACTACACAAAACTTGTCCATATTTTAAGAGGATTTATTTAATGGAGGATATATATTATTTTGAATATCTATCTAAGGGACAATATAGCGGATGTTAACGAAGACAAAAGTTTCCCGAGCGATGGGTGGTGAATGCATAAAATATATTATCTCGAATAGAGAAAATTGGTACAATATACTACCTCAGAATAATAATATTTTTTTATGCACAGTGTGTGTATTGGGAGTGGAACTATGTAGGTAGGTAACCGAATAGAAAATTCACTAGTTTTGTGAAATACGCGGAGATAGCTACCTACAAATATATGTATAGGGTGTTTCTTTTGAATAGGCACACTTTTAAAATGAAATTAAACGTATTAAAATCATGGTAATGTCCATAAAAATAGCTTCATTGGAAAGATGGGAGTTTACCATTTATGTTTTAATACGATTTCGGGCATATATGCACGGGTATTCCTTTCTAGGAGCCATTTCTGAGACGCCGGCAAATCCACAAAAACTCACTGTTTAGTGTGGAATCATTGTCCCATATTTCTTCAAAGATGCTGGCGGTCGGAAAGTTACAGTCAATGGAGAGCGCTTAGGTTCATGATTAAAGACTTTTTTGTTCCCTGATTAAATGGCATTAATGTGCAACAACTTTGGTTTCAATATGATGGCCAACAGCGACACAATCAGGTTATTACGGGAAACATTCGATCGGCGCATAATTTCACGTAATGGTTCGGTTAATTGGCCTCCACGATCGTATGATCTCACCCCTATGGATTATTTTCTGTGGGGATATGTGAAGTCTACTGGGGGGTCTACACAGATAAACCTGAGACATTGGATCACTTGGAAGCCAACATTCGCAGAGTTATTAGCGATATACGGCCTCAGCTGCTCGAGAAAGTCGTCGAAAATTGGACTTCCAGATTATGCTTCCTTCGAGCCAACCGCGGCGCATATATGCCCGAAATCATATTTAAGCATTAATGGTATAAAATAATCTTGTTAATAAAGCTATTTTTATGAACATTACCATGATTTTAATAGGTTTAATTTCATTTTAAAAGTGTGCCTATTCAAAAGAAACACCCTATATGTATATTCATTTGGTTCAGAACATGCGACGCGAAAATATTTTATGTTTACATTAATAACTAATGTACTCGCTACTTTTGCAAATACTCAAATTGTGTTGATCTTTTATTCTGCAAGTGAGGTATCCTGTCTTGGGATTCAGATTACCTACAAAAATTCTCTTTGTGTATTTGAAGTACCTAAGTTACTGTAAATTTAACATATACACCATTGAGAGTTGGTGGCGGGATAAAACTTTACTATGTTTGGTAACACCTAATATAGTATGCACAAAACTCTTTCCTACACCTATATACTTACGTTTCTTACTTTCGTTTTCTTTTTTGTAAAGTAATACCTAATGGAATCCTCCAAGTATAACGAAACATTAATTTAAATTAACATTTTTATCTTCTCTCTCTCTCTGCAATGCAATTTATCCGTGACTAATCAAAGAGAAACAACATGTTAGACATACAGGTTCTAACAAAACCTTCCGACAAGAAATGATTTTTGGAAATTCCACTTTTAACGGAGTTAAAAATGGGGTAGAACTTTTTTATGAAATTCTTCGTGTTTTTTTTTTTTGTAAAATGGACCAAACTCCAAATTAAAAGAGTGGAAGATTGAAAGGTTTTGTTCGATCGATTACCTACAGGTTGTCCTAAAAATAATGACCAAGCGGAAGTCCAGAGATAGAGCACCTCTGGGGGTATCCAAATACCCCAATATGTACATGTTACGAAAATAAATTTTGACAATTTTCCACCCAAAATGTATGAGGAGAAAATTTCCCAAAAAGATCATAAAAGTATCTTCTATTTCCATATTCTCTTTTTTATCTTGTAGTCGAAATCTAATACGAATATGAAATTAGTATCTAGTTATGAAATTTTTTCCTCGTGAATTTTGTATGGAAATCATCAAAATTTATTTTCGTGAGTTACCGCCTTGAAACAATTTCTCGGTATGATGCCGTAGAAATAACTCAGGGCAGTAAATAGCGTTGACTAGATTATAGTCCAAGAGCCCTAGGGTTGCCTATCAAAATCTTGCCGCAACCCCCCCTGCCCCCCCCGAAAAGGTCCCTCTTCGCGGTTTTTCGCATTTTATAGGAATATGGTAAGAGATAGGAGAAAGTAGTCAATGACAAAAATAATCCTTGCTAAATTCTCTACAAAAAATGTTACGTAAATTTTTTCGTAGGACTAGCAGTTTACCCGCAATAGCCGGTCCAAAACCGAAATTCATTTAAAACTAAAAAAAATAATTTAAACTAAATTGGTTGAAAATTGATAAGAGCTACAGGAAAATAGTCAAAGAACGAATTAATTACCATAGTCTTAGCTACAAAACGAGCTATAACTTATTTTCATATATCAATTAATTTAGGAGTTATTGCAATAAAACTCACTGACGTAAATTCTTAAAATTTAGTTTTTCATAAAATAACCAGCGATATAGCGCCGCAGGCCAAATATTTTTTTCCATAAAATGTTAGTGATAATGGGTGAAAGAAAGTTAAAGAAAAAAAATCAAAAAAATTTTTTTTTTCAAAAAATATCCTGTTTTTCGACCGGCCATTACGGGTAAACTACTAGTCCTATGAAAAAAATTACTTAACATTTTTTGTAGAGAATTTAGCAAGGATTATTTTTGTCATTGACTATTTTCTTCTATCTCTTACCATATTCCTACAAAATGCGAAAACCCGCGAAGAGGGACCTTTTCGGGGGGGGGGGGCAGGGGGGGTTGCGGCAAGATTTTGACAGGCAACCCTAGTGCGATGTAAAACCCTATTGGTAAGCTATCATTTGTACCACATTTCGATCAAAAAACAGATACGTCATAAATTAAGCAGCGGGCTCTCAGACTATAAGTAAAAAAAGGAATTGTCATCAATTTTGAGATTCAACATTTTTTCATGGGATGATGGTATCAGTTAGACCCACAATCGTTTTCATGTCAGCAAGGTGTATCTACGGGGCAAGGTGTAAAACCTATTTTGAAAAAAATAAACAATAGTGTCTTTGTAACCAATAATGTTTTGTAACGAAACATATTATTAAGGGGGTATTTGAGTACTGTTAAGGGTGCTCTATCTATGGACTTCCGCTCGACTGAAGTTTTTGGGACGTCCTATATGTTGCATTGAATTATACCTACGTAATGTGTCATTATAATAGGCATAATGTTTTTTTTTATATAATAATACTTTATCGAATAATAATAGTTTTCAAATTAATAATGGCACTATATTTGGATCTCCCTGACTAGGTTCTGCCCGTATAATGGTTGGTAATTAGATTATTACACATACCTAAGTAATTTAATTACTCAATAAATATATATGTAGATAATGACATTTTCCAATCTATACAGTATGCAATGAAATTATTCAACACGATGAGATGGCACGTCGTGTAGTGTAATATAATAACATTTTTTGTGCTATTAAGGGCTTGGCATCAAGAATGATGTCACAGTCTTTTCCCACGGCATTAAGGATTAAAATCGCGTGACAATCGCATGATAAAATTGTAAAAACAGCGTTTTTTCCATTTTTTTGGGGTTAATTTAAAAAACTTTTACGGTTATTCCCTAGATTTTAATGCATTTTATCAGTACAAAAAAAATTACTCCGCGACTTTCGGGAAACGAGTTTCCGTCTTTCTGAAAAAAGATCAGAGGTGTTTTTTTTTTTTTTGAGAAATCTATACAAGATATAAAAAATGTTTTACGGTTATTCCCTAGATAAATGTTCAATGCATCTATTCTATTTTGTTCCAAAGCATATTTAGTAATATGTAGTTGTCGAGATATAGAAGGTCTCCCGTTTTAAGAAATTTTTGAAATGTCGGTATGCACACTCTTAATGAATTCACCTCACTATTGTTTTGACAGCAGGTAGGTACATAAATCTACTCACCGGGTTTATTTATTTACTAGCTGTATTTCCCGTGCTTCGCAACGGCAAAATTTGTGTTGACACCGCGAGGCCTCCGCCCTCCAATGTACGAAATCAACACTTTACCACGGAGCTAAATCTAAACTAAATCATATATATTTGTTTTACCTAGTACAGTTATTTTTTATGTACGAGTATATTACTACAGTCGATGAAGCAATTTTGCCAACATTAAATCAGATGTAGGACAATGAGGTAGTTAAGAATCCAAATTTGCACAATTTTTCTCCATCCGCCCCCTTCGCCACCTTGAAAAAACCTTAAAAAATCGCCACTTTTTATATATTATGCACTATAACTTAGTTATTTCGCGTTTTAGGTCAAAATGAGTTATTTTATAATTTATACATTATAAAATTTCCTACAACTTTTGTTTATGACATTTTGCTCTAAAGTAAATACCAACAGAGCTTTCAAGCTCTCAAAATTGGTCAAAATTCTGTATTTTTTTCAATTTTGAGTTTTTAGCCACTATACATCACAATAACTTCGTTATGGCTTATTTTAGCCAGAAAAATTTCTTTTCATCCTATAGAGAATTCAATTTTCTACAAAACGCGTATAGCATTATCGATATTGTGCTTAAAACAACGACGAAGAGATAGATTTAGAAAAAAACTAAATAGCGTTTTTTATGTTTGTTATTTCCTATACATTTTCTGATTTCACATACCGTTCGAAAATGTATGAAGAAAAGTTGACTTAATTAAATATACGCTTAATTATATCGATTGTTCTTACAATTAATGACACAAATTTTACCTTATTGGAATCAGCAAATATTACGGAAAATTTTCTGATAATTATTATACAAAATATATAGTGAAATATTTAGATTAGAGATGTTCTAACAGTTGAAATAATTTTCTGATAAATATTTAATTCTCAAACAATCGTCATAATTCCTTCAAATAGAAAACCATGCCTTAAAATGTTTTTAAATTGAGTACCTATATCCTTAAGGAACCTGCCTGATTAAAAATATAACTAAAATTGCTTTAGGTTTTTACTCAGTCGAACGAAAATTAAAAGACAAAGCAATTCATCGACAATAATGAAATGAGCTTTTATAACAATCTGTATCTTTTCCAGCATGCGACATAGGACACTCTGTGTATATTCTAATGATAGATATTTAAATGTATTTTAGTCTAATAATCACATGATTTCAATTTGGGTTTAGGCTGAATGATACACTGTGATAAACGAATTTCCTAAAATTTACTCCATTTTCTAGTTTTTGAAACACAGAGAAAAAACCTGAATATTTTTTATAATTTATTTTCTTTAGCAGAACTCAGTAAAGATGTGGATACTTAGTTTTAATACATTTTAAGAGAAAATGTTATAGTGATTAGAAAAATTTGAATGTTTACCAAAATAATTTTTTTCTGGAATTTTTGCCAACTTTCGAAGACCTATAGCCAAAATATTTCACTATATTTTTGTATCTTATTTATCATAAAGACTTCCGTCATATCAGTTGATTCCAAAAAGGTAAAACATTCCTCAAACTTATCAATAATGGACAAAATTAAACTAAAACGTAAAAAAGACAACTTTTTCCCATACATTTTCGAAAAGTATGTAAAATTCGAAAATGTATGGAAAATCATAAAAATCACAATTTCGTTTATATTCTAAATCTGTCTCCACTCCGCTATTTTGAGCATAATATAAACTTTGATATACGCGTTTTGAAGTAAATTAAATACTCTATAAGATGTTATAAGAATTTTTGGGCTGAAGTTAACCATGACGGAGTTATCGTGATGGTTCTTGGCTAAAAACTCTAAATTGAAAAAATACTGAAATTTGTCCAATTTTTGAAGCTTTAAAGCTCGATTGCTATTTATTTTAGAGCAAAAATTTGTGAAGTAAAGTTATAGAAAATTTTATGGTGTACAAATCGCCAAATAACTTTTTTGACCTAAAACACGAAACAACGAAGTTATAGTGCATAACATACAAAAAGTGGCGATTTTTTAAGGTTTTTTCAAGATGGTTAAGGGGGCGGAGGGAGGAAAATTGTGCAAACTTGGATTCTTAACTAATTTATTGTCCTACATAACATACCAAAAATTCACGGCTACCTGATTTAATGTTGGGTCTCCATACTAACGAATCTTAGATCTACTGGCCTATATATGATTCTACACAATTTATATTTCACAAAAAGATAGCAAAAAAAGAAAAAAAAAGTGTTAGGTGTCGCGTGGGATCGAACCAAACAGAACACTTACTTACTTGCTAGTCAAATGCGGTAACCACTGGGTCACGCGAGTATAAACAAAATACGACGTAGACTGCGCGTGCGAAATAATATTGCGACAAAACTATTTTATAATTATTATAATGTACTTATAGTCATGTTTTTTAGTTAGACAGCAGTATTTGTAAAGCAAAAAAAATGTATAGAAATAATCCTTAAAGGATGCAATACATTCTAGATTATGTAACGACACAAACAATTTTAAAAACCATGTTCATCGGACTACTTTAAATTACTTTTTACTCCGCGTTATAATACTTTCTTAGTACCTTGGGAAAACTGATAATTTTACCAAACCATGAGACAAATCACATATTTTTTGTAGCCTATGTTGTAGCCGAGATTCCATTTGTATGGATGTCTAAAATCGTCTGGTATTAGAGTTTACTCTGGACGCGAATCGTCAATATTTTCAGATTCTTTCCCGGGTCATTTATGATTCATAGATGGCGGTAGTGATGTTTTATAAAATCAGAAATGAAATAAAAAAATCATTATAAATCAATAATTCCCTTTGTTGCACATATTTTTATCCAAAATATCAATACAATCTCGTGCAAAGTCAGTGGAGTATACGAATATCTACTTTTTGTATTGTACGTATATAATTAAAACAAAATTAAATTAGGTGCAATGCGAAATGTTTTTTGTATGTTTTTTGTATGAGATGTCATTCCAATTCTTAAGGGTTGCGGAGTTACACCCTTTTAAAAAAATTCCACCCCCGACATCGATCGACCACCGTCACATTTCACTGAATAACTCTGATGATGTGAGTCCAAAATTAATAAAAAAAAAAGTTTTTGTCTTGTAATAAAACAAGCTTTTAAGTGATGTCAAAAATATTTAATAATAATAATAATAACTTTAATAAAATTAAACACCAAAACAAAATTTCATTTTTTTTGTTGAATTTTTTGACATCTTTTAATTTTTTTTCAATAAAAACTATGATTAACTAGTACTTTTTTTTCTTTTAATAAATACACTAGACCCTTGTAAATAAAAATGCCGAACATTATCTATCCATATTTTGAACCAGTTTTTCCAAATCTTCGATTTTGGAAGTACATATTCGATAAAAAATGTATACTTCGCTACTGATTACCTCTTTAAGTAGGTACATAGTGAAAATTTATTTGATGGATACATATAAAAGTAAAATAATAATTTAACTGTAGGCACTTAGCGTTAAAAACTGAAAAAACAACAACAATAATAAAAACAATCAAATATCTAATATTGTAATATGTAAATGATCTACATGATCGTATATTAATGAATAAATAATGAATAAATAAATAAATAAATCTAATAAATTTTCACTATACATAGCACTATACATACTATACATAGTGAAAATTTACGCTACTGATTACCTCTTTAAGTAGGTACATGTACTAGACCCTTGTGAATAAAAATGCCGAACATTATCTATCCATATTTTGAACCAGTTTTTCCAAATCTTCTATTTTGGAAGTACATATTCGATAAAAAATGTATACTTCGCTACTGATTACCTCTTTAAGTAGGTACATAGTGAAAAATTATTAGATGGATACATATAAAAGTAAAATAATAATTTAACTGTAGGCACTTAGCGTTAAAAACTGAAAAAAACGACAACAATAATAAAAACAATCAAATATCTAATAAATTTTCACTATACATAGTGAAAATTTACGCTACTGATTACCTCTTTAAGTAGGTACAGCGAAGTATACATTTTTATCGAATACGTACTTACAAAATAGAAGATTTGGAAAAACTGGTTCAAAATATGGATAGATAATATTCGGCATTTTTATACACAAGGGTCTAGTGTATTTATTAAAAGAAAAAAAGTACTAGTTAATTATAGTTTTTATTGAAAAAAAATTAAAAGATGTCAAAAAATTCAACAAAAAAATGAAATTTTGTTTTTGTGTTTAATTTTAGCAAAGTTATTACTATTATTATTAAATATTTTTGACTAAAATTTAAAGCTTGTTTTAATACAATACAAAAATATTTTTTTTTATTAATTTTGGACTCATAGCATCAGAGTTATTCAGTGAAATGTGATTGTGGTCGATGTCGGGGGTGGAATTTTTTTAAAAGGGTGTAACTCCGCAACCCTTAACAATTGGGATGACATTCCTTTGGCAGATCTACGTTTTAGAACACCCTCTATCACCTCTCAAAATATCTGAATAGCGGAACCAAATACCTTGTATACAGGTTTCAAAATAACGTTCTGATGTGATTGTGACGGCGTTTTGTCAAATACTCAACGCTGCCGAAAATCCACAATTATTAAGGAGATTTTTATTATCGAACACAAGAAGCGGACACATACTACTATACCATCACAGTATAATATCATGCATACATTTACACGGTGTAACGGTCATCACTAGACTATGTTCGGAACTATTGTCGAAGCGAGGCCCCATTTATTTACAAGCTTATTTTTTTAGAAAAGCGCTATAAACGGTATTTTTTCCCTCGATTCGGCTGGGGCTAAATAATATTATTATTAGCGCTTTTTTGAATAAAAAAAATGTTTTTCACAAAAAGTGGGACCGCGCTTCGACAATTCTCTATAATCCCTATATCTCTATATTCCCTATTATTCTCTATGTGGTGCTCATACTTCTGATGTAGGAGTATGCCTAGGCGGTGTGAGTTCTTTCACTTTTATCTTTCCCACTATACTATGCCAACAACTTGATAAGGCGAGTATTGTGAAGCGCTGGGGGTTCATGGAGGATCGCGTCGTAACTCCATTCTACTATGCCAACTCAGGTGGCTAAATAGGCCGATCCGAGACATACAAATTTTACTACATTTAGGGCATGGATGTTCTCCTCCGGGTGGGCCAGGATGTCCTCTGTCCTTCGGTTGATATGTGTGGATAGCGTGTCTCCACTTGGCCCGGTCCGCAGCATCTTGTTCCCAGGTGTGATGCCAGGCCATGTCTTCCGTATGCACGATAACAGACTCCCCAAAAACATACTATTCGGGGAACTCGTGCATGGAAGAAGAAACCAGGGTGGTCAGCGCAAGCGATACAAAGACGTCCTTCATACCATCCTGAAGGACAGTAATATCCATCACACCTTTCCCACTGTAGACAAGAATAAAGTTGAAAAATTTAGATGTTCCTTTTCCTTTTTTCTTAGTTTCTGACAGGGCGCCTGTATCAATTTAATGATTGTTCATTTCAGTTATTAACTCCCGATCTCTTTTACGAGTATTCCATCCATTTTTATTATATGTCAGATTTTGTACTAGGTACGAGGTCTGGTACGAGGAGGATGTTGTACTAGTTACTTTCTAAAAGTTTGCGGATACTCTAAACGGAAACGTGGAATTTTTTCAACAAAACTGAATTTTGATGAGGGTATTAATCCGGTAACTTTAAACACAAAACAGTTGCTCGACGGAAAGTTGTGGGGTAGTAGGGATTTCTTTCATTCTATACGTTTTTTGGGATGCTGAATCCGAATCCGAGGTTTGCCAACAAAATTTCGATACGGAACATGGCGAAAAATACAAAAAATGGCGAAAATATTAGTTTTCTGGCGATTTCTTTATAAGAACTCGAAAACTGTCAACTTTCGTAAGTTATTTTTCAACGCAAAATAAAAGTACGTAAATTTTCCTATAAAATTTCCATATAAAATTTTTCTCTAAAATAAATAGGAACAGAGCTGTCTAGGTCCAAAAAATGGCCAAATTTTCTTATTGTTTTACATTACGAGAATCGAAAATGTATTGAAAAAGTTTACCTTGTTGCCTTCATAAGCAAATTTCAACAATTATTCTTTAAATTCATGAGTCATATTTTACCTCGTTGGAATCAGAAAATACAAAGAAAGCTATTAAGGAAATTCTTATTCAAAAACACAGTGAAATATTTGAGCTAGGCATGTTTAAATAATTTTATTTAAAAATATATGTAGTAGTTTGTTTAGGATAAAAATGTTTAAACATTTTTAGCTTAAACACTTCACTATATTTTGAAATAAAATTTACCCTGAAACCTTTATCCATGTTTAGTGATTCCAACGAGGTAAAATATGTATCATAAATCTGAAGAATAATTGTCAAAATTTGGTGATAATTCGAACAACGTGACCTATTCTCCATACATATTCCATTCTCACAATTTAAAATAACAAGAAAATTTGGCAAATTTTTGGAGCTTGACAGCCCTGCTGCTAGTTATTTTAGAAAAAAAAAACATACACCAAATTTGAAGGAAATTTTATGTGCTTTCATTCTTATAAAAAGATGACCTACAAAAAGTTGATGGTTTGTAAGTTCAAATCCAGAATTCGCCAGAAAATGTAAATATTCGCCATTTTACAAATTTTTCGCAATGTTCCGTCACGAAATTTTGTTGGCAAACCTCGGATTCGGATTAAGCACCCCAAAATATGTACATAGAATGAAAGAAAAACAGACTACCCCACAACTTTAGATCGAGAAATCTAAAAGCACCGTATTATATGCATTGTTGGAAACTGTGAAAATATTTGCTTAAACAGACAAAAAATCGGCAAATTAAAGCAAACAAACCGCGGTTATTTACTTAAATAAACAACCGGCTTAATGGAATAATGCTTAATTTTAAATTCCAAAACTTTTCCCTGTCTAAATTTGATTACGGCGATTTCTTTTTGAGTTTGCGAACCGAAGGAACCGAATTTTAGATTGTAGACCAGGCGCTGTGATGCTTTTCGTATACTTAATATGAGCACCGAATTCCATCAATTGATTATTGTTGAAGATTGGTCGAGGAACAAGGATCCATTTCTTGCCACTCAATTTTCCGGTCCAATTTTTTTTTACACCCCCTCAAAGTTTGTCAATGGGGTAAATGCTTTGGAGTCATTTTAATGATTATTTCAGTCTTAATTTTTAGTTTATTATAATTGAAATGTGACGTTGGGTTATTAAGAGAAATAATAAAATAAAAATAAAAAAAATAAAAAAAGCCTTTGTTATAAATAAAATAATATAAATATGAAAATGATAGATTCCATTGTACCATCATTCAGGTGTCCTAGTTGAGGCGGCAAGATGTGAGGACGGGCAACTATGATCGGATTCTTATTCCTGAGACCCCAAATAATAAAAAAACAACATCTTGCCGATAACTGCAGTGGTCCCCTCTAGTCCCTTCCCCTCCCTTTTTCATCCCCTATGGTAATTGTAAACAAATAAGTAGTTTTTATAGAGACCCCATAATCTGGTGGTCGTGAAATTTTGGTATGTTGTATAGGTTGATACGATATTGAATAATCCAATTTTGTACGATAATCCTCCCGCCGCCCCCTCCGCCACCCTTAAAAAACCTCAAAAAATCGCACTGTTTATATTATGCGACATAACTTCGTTGTTTCACATTTTTGGCCAAAATAATTCTTGGTCTTTTGTTAAGCATAAAATTTTCTAAAAATTGTTTATAAAAAAATTTGCTCTAAAGTAAATAGCAGCGGAGCCATCATGCTCCAAAACTGGCCAATTCTTAGATTTATTCAAATTTGAGTTTCTAACCGTTTTACGCTATCATAACTTCTTCATGGTTCGTTTTAGCTTAAGTCTTCATAACTAATCTTAGAGATAACTTAATTATCTTCAAAATTCTTAAACTAAGGTCCGTATAATGTTGAAAATAACAGAGTAGGAATAGATTTAAGAAAAAATAAAATAGTGGTTTTGTCATTTCTTCATACATTTTCGAACGTTCTTCATACATTTTCAAGGAACGTTCGAAAATGTATGGAAATAGTTGATGAAATTAGAAAATGTATGAAATCCCTATTTTGTTTTCTCCTAAATACATCCCTACTCCGTTATTTTCAGCGTTATACGGATCTTAATATTTGAATTTTGAAGATAATTAAATTATTTCTTAGATTAGTTATGAGGACTTAAGCTAAAACAAACCATACCGAAGTTATAATAGTGCAAAACGCAAAGAAACTCAAAATAGAATAAATCTAAAAATTGGTCAGTTTTGGAGCTTGATGGCTCCGCTGCTATTTACTTTAGAGCAATTTGTTTTATAAACAATTTTTAGAATATTTTATGCTTAACAAAAGAGCAAATAATTATTTTGGCCAAAAATGCGAAACAACGAAGTTATGTCGCATAATATAAACAGTGCGATTTTTCGAGGTTTTTTAAGGGTGGCGGAGGGGGCGGCGGGAGGAAAATCGTACAAAATTGGATTATTCAATATCGTATCAACCTATACAACATACCAAAATTTCACGACCACCAGATTATGGGGTCTCTATAAAAACTACTTATTTGTTTACAATTACCATAGGGGATGAAAAAGGGAGGGGAAGGGACTAGAGGGGACCACTGCAGTTATCGGCAAGATGTTGTTTTTTATTATTTGGGGTCTCAGAAATAAGAATCCGATCATAGTTGCCCGTCCTCACATCTTGCCGCCTCAACTAGGACACCTGAATGATGGTACAATGAAATCTATCATTTTCATATTTATATTATTTTATTTATAACAAAGAATTTTTTATTATTTTTATTTTTATTTTATTATTTCACTTAATAACCCAACGTCACATTCCAATTATAATAAACCAAAAATTAAGACTGAAATAATCATTAAAATGACTCCAAAGCATTTACCCCATCGACAAACTTTGAGGGGGTGTAATAAAAAATTGGACCGGAAAATTGAGTGGCAAGAAACGGATCCCTGTTCCTTGACCTATCCTCAACAATAATTAATTGATGGAATTCGGTGCTCATATTAAGTATACGAAAAGCATCACAGCGCCTGGTCTATTGAATAGTTTGATAATTTTACGAGCTATAAATACTTTCGAAGTTTCATTGGCATTTAGCTTATAATATTTTTCTGATTTTAGAGATTATTTAAGTTGGCTTAGAGTCAAGTAGGTGTCTTCTATCTAAATACCTAGTATATTTTTAGAAATATAAAAGTGGTATGCAGCTATTCAATTACTTACGGTTATTGAGATATTGTTCATTTTCAGGCAATAATACGAGTACCTTTCCCGCGGCATTAAGGTTCAAAATATATGTTTTTTTCATTTTTTGGGGTTAATTTCGCTTTAATCAACTTTTACGGTCATTTCCTTGATTTAAATGCATTTTATCAACCCAAAAAAAAGCGACTTTCGGGAAACGTGTCTTTTGGAAAAAAGATCAGAAGCTGTTTTACACATATTGTTTGAGAAATCCATACAAGATATAAAAATCTTTTACTTGTTATTCCGGAGATAAGGTTCAGTGTATATCTGCTCTATTTTCTTCCAAAGCATATTTAGAAAGGTTGTCGAGATTTAAAGTCTCTCGTTTTTAAATTTGCTTTTAAAACGTCAATATGCCTAGGTTTAAGAATTTTTTAGAAAGATATATACATACATCAAGTAGGTATACATCTATGAACGGGAAGAATTTGTTTTAAATAATTTAAGCCCATTTGAATACAGCTGTTTTAATAAAATTAGTCCCACATAATTAGAAGAAGGTAGCTAGGAAATAGCTAAAAATATAAAAGAAAAATATTCCCCATAAAACTCATTTAAAACTCTTTATGTTTCCGAATTATTTGTACTCGTATTATATAGTGTATAGGAACCAGTGGCGAAGGGTGGATTTCCGCAGAAGGGAAGCCGGGGCTAACATTTCTTATGGGATTACTTCAAATTAGACACTATTATACCTATCATTTTATCCAAAAGTTAATTCGATGGGAATCGTGTTCTTAGGTAGCTTCGCGTCTACCTAACAAGAAGGCAGGTCTAAAGGACAATGGGCAAAAATGTATGGAACCTGGTCCAAGAGCCTCCACAAACAAGACATACAGGAAACGAAAGAACATACTTGTCTTATCATTCTGGCAAAATACTATCAAATTCTGTTCCGGGGTATTCTCGCTACAGTAGTTTTTGTCCCGGTGGGTGTTATTGTTTTTACTCTCTCTTCCAGTAAAAAGTGACAAATAGTTTGTGATTCTTCTCCTTTGGAAATAACGTAAAGAGGAAATAAAGCGGGGGAGGAAATTCTTTAAAACAGTGTTGTTGATGGCGCCGACTGTTCAGAGTTCAGACACCTAGCGGACTTCTGGGAGAACAAATTTCAAGCGGAAAAAGTCTACGATCGACTGCTTCTACAACTTTTATGACATGGAATTAATAGCTTTTTGAAGAATAATGCATTATTTTTCTTCTTTTACGTCCTTTTGTGACGAGAAGAAAATCTGATAAAAGATAGTGCGAACTATGTTTTCATTTCCGAAATCCTGTAAATAATTTGAAGATTTTGTTTTTTTTTTATGAATAGGAATCTTCCTATACATAAAAAAATCGCACGTATATCTATACATGCCACAGTACCCTTTGATTCCCTACATATATCCAAATCATTTTGCTTTATTATTTTGCATTATAAAATTACTTCAAGCACTTTTTCATAGCAACGACTGTCTTATTCATAATGTAATGTAAAAAAAGGATCCTGAAAGGGCACCCACGTGGAAGAAAGAGGGTCGGGAGGCCATAACATGTAATCAGATTGTGTGTTCTCAGCGTTGATACTCGTGTATGGTGTAAGGTGATACAGTAGTGAAATAGTAGGTATATCAAGTTTGTGAATTTATTCAAGCTACACACACAATAAGAAGATTATGTAGAGATGTTGAAAATATCTCGGAACGAGCGGTCAGCTGGTGCCGTTTTACACCCGACTAACCTAATGCCGGTGTCTCACGCTTGGCGAGAGTCGACAAGTTTTGTGTTCATGAGTAAAAAGGGGTGTGTACTGGGCGTTTGTCTTGGCAGGTGTAGGAGTTACGTAGAAATAACGCATCACTACTTTAAATGGTATACCCGTCGTTGTTCCAGCAGTTCAATCTAAATACAACACAACATGGGCGTCGTCAGGGGGGCAGGTATTGGGCAGAGATTGGAATGGGTGTTAATTTTTTCATACTAAATGGTAAAATCACACAAAAAATCACATTAATACAACACATTTTCTCATCATACCATAAATTTTCTAAAATTAGTATGAAAATCCATCAGTTTCATAAAAAAATTGCCTGTGGCGCTTTTTTTATAACTCTTTTATAAAACATCATTTTTCATATAAGTAAGTACTTAATTGTGCAAAGTATTATGAACATTTCCAAATAAACAAACCATATCAAGACCTTCTTCCTATTTCTCACAAAAATGAATTTCGCCTGCGGCACTATTTACGCGTTTTTTATGCTATGTCATTTTTATTATTTTTTGTTGCCCCCCCCCCCCCCCCATAGCTCCGAGGCTGGCGACACCCATACAACACAAATCACTGTGTTAATATGAATAACCACCCACATACTAATAATTCTATTTATCCGTAGGAAGACAAACAATTCACTCCACACATAGTGCATACGTCTCCACTCTCTACATACTTGTAGATGTAGGTACAAACATACTGCATCGGTTTGAAAATAAAACTGAATGGCCCATTTTAATTGGATGCTGATGGCGTAGAGAAAATGTTGGTTTTATTACATTATTTTACCTATTATTTTATTACATTTTGTCGACAATTCAATGCGTCACTTTTTTCAACAGGCTATGTTGAGTATAGAAAAGTTGTCCATACAGGCAGAGTTGTCCATACCGTCCATACCGGCATACATACATACCGGCAGAGGTATTGCTAGCCAGATAGTACGACCGAATGCAATTCCTATTGAATGCTTCTTCATGAGTATTTCTAGGGAAGAGAGTAATGAAAATAGTGTAGGTAGATATGTAGATAATTATGGGCAAAATAGAGGGTCGTAGAGGGGTTGGAAGAAGGCAGATTTCTTGGCTCCGCAATATACGAGACTGGACTGGAATAAGGAGTGCTGAAGAGCTGTTTCGAGCCGCTCAGGACAGGAGCACTTTCTCTCGAGTGATAGTCAACGTTGGGGGGACCTAACACGACACCCACTAGCGGATCCAGGGGGGGGCTAGGGGCTGAAGCCCCCCCCCAAAACCATGAGTTACAGTAGTATAAATAAAACAAATCTAGGGGTTTCAGCCCCTTAGCCCCCCCCCAAAACGTTGATTTACAGTACTTTTTACCATGTGACGACATTCAGCCCCAGTGTTTCCGTTTCTATTTTGAATACTAAACATTAAAGTACAAATTTTTTGTCGTCAAGGTCAACAAATTTTAGACGACGACAAAAAAAAAGGTTGTCATCGGAAGAAGAAGAAGAAGATATGTGGATAATTATGTTGGAGAAAAAACCGGTCAATTTTTATTTTTTTCTCCCCCTCCCCTATTTTTTTTTTCCTTCTAAAAATATAACACAATTTGCGCCGCAGGCAAATTTTTGCTTATAATGAGTTCCGAACAGCGATGTTTTCCCTTGACGAAATATAAAAAATATACCTACTTACGTAAGTAATTTAAAACAGTGTTTTCTAAGTAGACAAATTTTATTTTATGAAAGAATGCGCTATCTATTTAAATACCTACTCGGGTTTTCTCGGGAATGTAGATGCCCCCTTAATTAAAAATGAGAACATGATGAAAATAATCAAGGATTATATTCCCTTGAGGGTCGGACTTTACAAAAAATAGGTACTTAATTGATAACTCAATAGGCTTGATCGTGTTAAAATTCTTAAGGTCCGATTGAAAAAACCGGATAGGCGGACAACCCTTTGTCCGGTTTTGCAAAGATTTTTCGACCGGGAAGATGTAAGAAAAACCGGACTGTCCGGTCCAAAACCGGACATCTGGGAACCCTTTATGTAAATTGGAATACTGATGATAACAGTTTAGTGATCGTACCTATGCTCTGTATAAAATAATTATGTATTATATTCATTTTGCAATATTCTGTATTATCCCTACAGAACAGCATCTGCTAATTATTGATTTTGTGTGAAAAATTAGTTGCACATGAATAGAGGTCGGCTTCTTTACGTTACGGTTATCTACAGCATGTTATCGATGTAAGTATTTCATTTAAATTCCATATGGTGTGTAGCTTTGAAACAGTGTATGTTCATTAAATTTCTCGTAAATACATGATAAATTAATATTTATTGCATCAGGTAATGAGAGAAATTTTGCTTTGTACGGTAAGCGATATTGTTTTCAATATTGATAAGCGCATATAGAGAGAATGAACAATGAAAGGAAAACAAAGTAAAGAGTGAAAAAATAGGTGTAAGTAAGCGCGGCCGTCCAAGTACCACATGGTAGACCAGATTCTCAAGGACGGACGTGTTATGAGTAAAGGAAATCGTACGATGAATAACAGGAATGTGACGGAAGTCCGAAGTGTGTGTAAGTATGAAAAGTTTGGCGATCTGTTCACTCTGCCTATCCCGCAAGGAATGCGGCTTGATTATAGTAGGTATAGTGTAGTAAGTACTATGAAGGAGTATCTATACTTATGTAGGTTATAGGTACTACAATATCAGCAAGGAAGCTTTTGATATCAAAATCCCGTGGTCAGATAGTTCTTTAAAAATACATTATTTATAACACACAAAAAATTAGAAGGTATATTCAAAATAGTGTCAAAAATCTGTTAAGAGTATGCATACCGACATTTCAAAAAATTCTAAAAACGGGAGACATTTTTCTCGACAACCGTTACTAAATATGCTTTGGAACAAAATAGGATAGATGCATTGAACCTTTATCTAGGGAATAACCGTAAAAGATTTTTTATATCTTGTATAGATTTCTCAAAAAAAGAAAAAAATAAGTACCCCTGCTTTTTTCCGAAAGACGGAAACTCGTTTCCCGAAAGTCGCGGAGTAAATTTTTTTTCTTGTACTGATAATATGCATTAAAATCTAGGGAATAACCGTAAAAGTTTGTTTTGGTGTATTTTGTTGACGAAAAATAATATCATAATAATATATAGAACGAACTTTTCAGTGATATCTACATTATTGGGTGATGTATCTATATAAGTGCAAGTATAGGTACATATTATGTAGAGATCATTCATTATGGGTAGGTATAAAATAATGTTGTTCAAAATTTTGGTTTGAATACACTCAGATACGAGGGTAGTGTGATTTTTTTTTTTGCCTGAGTTAGGTAGGGCACATGTGGCCCTTAGGTAGATAAATACTTAGAATAAATTTTTTTTTTTAGTCAGTATCGTATTTGGTTTGAAGGAAGTCGTTATTATTAGCACATGTGTCAGCTGAGTTGTTATTTTCGTTTGGACAAATTTAATAATATGAATACAGGGTAGGTAGACGTGCCTACATGCATAGATACGTACCTATCGGTATACTGTCTTTAGGCTATACAGAGAGGATATTAAGTTACGATGTATTATAGGAAGTTGTATTATTTTTTTGCAATAGTAGGTATAGCAGACTGCAGCTACCCTTACCTATGAATTGTATATATGCCTAGCTATACCTAGATGTATTAGATTAGTAAGAATATTATATGTAGTCGTAGGTAGTTATAGGCAGTAGATAGAAATATGTAGGTATGTTTTTTTGTATACCCACTCTCACAAGCCTGACCACACACATGCGGATATTTGCAAGGAAGTTAGATGATGCAACAAAGAATCAGGACAATTGTATACCAGACGCCGTGGTGAGCAGACTGTTGTATCAGAAACGCCGTGGTGATTAGACCTCTCCGAGCGTGGGGAGCGTCTTTGGGCGCGAAAGCGTCCTTATGACGCCGGAAGATTATCGCGGAGGCTTTGAGAGGGAGAATACCTCCGCCCCCTAACCAAGAGAGGGTCATCAGCGTGGGAAGGACTGTAGCATCTGCCTGAGCTCCACAGGCAGGGCGAACTTCGGCTGTGACTGCCAGGAAGGTGTCCAGGGTGGACAGAGAAAAGACCAGGGTGGTGTCGAGTACGTCTCCGCTCCCTTGGCAAGAAGATGATCTCCGGCTGCGGGTTCATCATGAAGATACGGAAAAACGACGAGAAAAACAATCGTGTGATTTGTGTTTGGTTATGAGATTTTTTTTATTCGTGTACGTGATTCGTGAAGACAATTAATAACGGAAATAATGTGAAACGGACACTGGGTAGTTTTAATTATGTTGTTGGGGTAATTTTAAGTAGTTAGTTAATAGTTACGCGTAGCTATCTTAGTTTTTTTTTATTATTATTATTATGAATTTTTTTCTTTGTGTGTGTTTTAAATAAAGTAATTTTAAATTGGTTATCCTGAGTTCTTACTTAAAGGTTCCTACCATAATTACAGATAATATGCCAATAAGAGTCCAAGGAAAGTTAAGTGGAATCCTAATGGAGTTTAATGGGTATTAATTGGACTTGTATGAGAGGAGGAATTTTGGTCCCTCTCGTACAGATAATTTTTTAAAAGGAGGTAAACTCAATCTCTATGCCCCCCCCTCTATTTACCCCCCCGTATCAAGTTTTTTGATAGACGCAAAATTAACCCCTAAAAATGAAAAAAAAAACGCTATTTTTACCATTTTATCATGCGATTGTCACGCAATTTTGAACCTTAATGCCGTGGGAAAAGACTGTGACGTCATACCTGGTGCCATGCCCTTAAATGTGATGAGTTATTCAGAGGTTAAGCATAAGTGCTTATCTTCAATTGATCAATTTTCATCTTAGGTAATGCACCTACGTAATTAATATAATGGCGTACTTATCGCAGAGCAACGATTTCTTTCAGTTAACCCATATAATATATCTACCTATACTTACAAAGATTCATAATGTGTTGGTATGTTTATTTATTCAGGTATCATTATTTGAGATACATTGCATATTAGACCAGGTATTAATATAACATATTATGTACATAACGTTTGCATAATTCCACATCTGTTTTAAAAGATAAAATAATAATCCAACAGGGGACGCCAGAGTCACGACGGCGAAAGCTAAAAATATAAAATTCTCTGAGAAATTATACCTACAGCAAATAATATGTAGATTGAGCTTATGAATATATCTGTGTAATATACATAGATAGGTATGTGCAATGTAAATTGTACGTAGCATTCATATTATTTCAGAAGTCGGTAGCTCTCAAATAAGTTAGCATTAATCTGAAAGCTTTGTGGTTTAGAAAATCAATCTGATTTTTTTCTCTTAATTAAATTTCTTGGTAAAGGCAATATATAACCAAATAGTCCAAGAGCCTGCTGCTTAAATTATGACATATCTGTATTTTGATCAAAATGTGGTATAAATGATAGCTTACCAATAGGGTATTACATCGCACTAGGGTTGCCTATTAAAATCTTGCTGCAACCCTCCCTGCCCCCCCGAAAAGGTCCCTCTTCGCGGTTTTTCGCATTTTATAGGAATATGGTAAGAGATAGGAGAAAGTAGTCAAAGACAAAAATAAATAATAACAGATACGTCATAATTTAAGCAGCGGGCTCTCGGACTATAAGTTAGCATTAACCTGAAAGCTATGGGGTTTAGAAAATCAATCTGATTTTTTTCTCTGATTTAAATTCCTTGGTAAAGACAATATATGTATAACCAAAGAGTGGATACCACATTGAAAAGAAGAATATTGAAATACAAAATTGAAATTACATAGATTCGTATCTATTTGTGTGTCATTCAATAAAGTAGCTTTTTTATTTAGATGTGATCATGGGCGTCGCCAGCCTCGGGGCTGGGGGGGGGGGGGGGGGCAACAAAAAATTTGGTACTTATAGCATTTAAACGCAAAAATAATATATTTTTTGTGAGACATAGTGAAGGAGGTCGTGATGTGGTTTGGTTTATTTGAAAATGTGTATGATGTTTTGCACAATAATATATATGAAAAAATAGCGCCGCGGGCAATATTGTTATGAAATAATTGTATTTTAATGGATTTTTAAACACATTTCTAGAAAAATTATGATATACTGAGGAAACGTAATAGGAAACATAATGTGAATTTTTGTGTGGTTTTATCATTTAGTATGAATAAATATATAGGTACCTACCTATTCCAATCTCTAGGGGGGGGGGGCAGCTTTCGACAACGCCCATGGATGTGATTATTGTATGTAGGTAAGGAGTTGTCGGTAGCTGGGAACGCTCTCGACTGTTAATCGGGTGGGTGCGGTTTCGATCCACGATGTCGACTTACTCCGCTTCACGACACAAGTTTTTCAAATTTACTGCGAAATGTACAAAGATGCGTGTTTTGGTTTACTTCGATAAACCCAGATTCATTTCGTACAAAAAACGGATCCACTCGATAGATAATAAAGGCAAATTTAATAGATAAATGGATCCGATGTACTTTTTATATTAGAAATAGGTACTAAAAATGTAACGAGATGGCAACATTTTGTTTTCGAAGATATAACGATTTGGTTCTCTCTATGATCGTTAGTTTTTATGGGAACCAAACATATTGTGTTTAGATCAGATATTTTTTTATTTGATACAATAATCTGTACTTTGTACGAGTAGGCGATACTATTCCAACGTAGATACATTTTGCACAACCATTCAGACGCGTTACAATCTTAAACATTAGTATTATTATATTTTTCGTTATTATTACACAGCAAATACCTATCAGTAGTAATAACAACAGTGGTAGTGGCATAGCGTGGGTTTCTGCCGCCTGGGGCGGAAATCAAATCCGCCGCCCCCTTATTTAGGCATATAAATTCAAAATTCCCGATTTACAGGAATTATAAAGACCTTCTAGATTGGAGTGGAATAACTAACATTTTGATATTGATGCGGCCAAAAAAGAAATAAAATAGCGCCGCAGGCGAAGAAGAAAATTTTCCAGTTTTTAATGAAACAAATGTGATTTAATGGATTTTTGAAATTTTCCCCAAAAAATGCTGCCCCCTAAAGAGTGCCGCCCGGGGCGGACCGCGCCCCCGCCCCCTCCACGCTACGCTACTGAACAGTGGGTAATACCGAAATATAAGGCTATGTTCAATTAAACGATCCGACAGTGTCAAAATATTATTGCCAAGAAAACCTAACCAGCTAATGCAATATTGTATTCTTCCTTCGCTGGCTGTACAAAAGGGAAACATTTTATTTTATTCTGAACATAAAACTGAACGGCACGTTCCACCAATAACATTCTTTTAAAACTCGGGACACAACTATGACGTCACGGTCATTTCCCGCGGCATTAAGGGCGAGGTACCAAGAATGACATTTTGGGTCTATCAAAAGACTTTTACGGTTCTTCCCTATTATCAGTACAAAAAAAAAATTACCCCGCGACTTTTGGGAAACGAGTTTCCGTCTTTCGGAAAAAAGATCACAGGTGTTTTTCAATTTTATTGAGAAATCTATACAAGATATAAAAAAATATTTTACGGTTATTTCCTAGATAATTGTTCAATGCATCTACCCTATTTTGTTCCAAAGCATATTTAGTAACGGTTGTCGAGATATAAGGTCTCCCGTTTATAGGAATTTTTGAAATGTCGGTATGCATACATTTAAGGTTCAAAATCGCATGATAAAACGTTAAAAATAGCGCTGTAAGAAACTCACTTTCAGGGAAGCCAACAGGTCAGAATAGATGAAGAACATCTACAGAATTTTAAATCTAAGAAAAATGATTGGGAGATGGCAAACGAGACCAAAAATATGTACCTAACAATCAATAGATTCTAAATGCATTCTCGGCTTGAATCATTCTTAATAAGTTCATAAATGAATTAAAAATATGTAATACCTGAGGAGTGTCTGAACAAAAGGGGACATTACAGTTATTTAGTTCATGGGATCATCATTCTTCCCTCAAATCTAAAGGTATGCTAATTAAAAGAAACCTTAAAAATATAATCTATATATACTTAGGTACTAAAATAATTGCCGAAAACATTCATTGTTGTGAAATTGTACTGCGTTAAGTACATTAATTACTAGTTTTTGGCGGCTACTGAAAATTCACTGTATCTGTAAGTGTGTCCCGTTTTAATCAGACACTCCGTCAGTTTACCCGCAATGGCCGGTCCAAAACCGAAATTCATTTAAAATACAAAAAAAATGTATTTAAAACTAAATTGGTTGAAAATTGATAAGAGCTACAGGAAAATAGTCAGAGAACGAATTAATTACCATAGTCTTAGCTACAAAACGAGCTATAACTTATGTTCATACATCTAATAATTTCGGAGTTATTACAATAAAACTCAGTGACGAAAATTCTTAAAATTTTCTTTTTCATAAAATAACCAGTGATATAGCGCCACAGGCCAATTTTTTTTTTCCATAAAATGTTAGTAATAATAGGTGAAAGAATGTGAAAGAAAAAAAATCAAACTTTTTTTTTTATTTTTTCAAAAAATATCCTGATTTTTGACCGGCCATTACGGGTAAACTACTAGTCCTATGAAAAAATTGACTTAATATTTTTTGTAGAGAATTTAGCAAGGATTATTTTTGTAATTGACTACTTTCTCCTATCTCTTACCATATTCCTACAAAATTCGAAAAACCGCGAAGAGGGACCTTTTCGGGGGGGCAGGGGGGGTTGCGGCAGGATTTTGATAGGCAACCCTAGTGCGATGTAATACCCTATTGGTAAGCTATCGTTTATACCACATTTCGATCAAAAAACAGATACGTCATAAATTAAGCAGCGGGCTCTCGGACTATTATGTCTATCCGTTGACGGCGTCATAATAAAACTTTACTGTAGTGTGGAATAAATATTCTGCAGTACCAAATATTCATCGAGTATAGGGGCGAAGAATGCTTGCACATAACACGAGTTTTTGGATGGCGATGATACTATACAAATTCTCATTGATTTATTTATTATGGTAGTAAAAGAAAAGAAATAGCGCAGTAAACAACAGAAACAAGATAAGCGTTTATTCTGAGGATTTTCAGATATAAATATTAATGAAGAAAACGTTCTCGCGTGAAAAAGATCAGTCTGATCTGTATGCCAGCTACTCTGCCACCTACTAAATGTTATATTTGGCATCATGTCAACTGACTTATTCAGTATCTACATACTTCTCTGTACATCTACTGGTGGTTAACATTTTATTTCAACAACAAACTTAGGTATCTAATGTTTTTTTGTGTAGTCTTGCATCTTTTGGCAGTTATCGACTTCTTGCCTCATCACTCATTCATATTATTTTCATATATTATACCGCTATCCACATCACTATGATTTTTCACCTGACCTTATAAAAAAAGAGAATCGTTATCGCATATGTAAAAATTAAATATACTGAATGGGTTTTATATCATTTAGTCCAGTAAAATAGTTGCAACTTTGTGCGTGTACCATGCCAAATTACCCGTGATTCAGATCCCCAAAATGTTTCCATCTCGAGACGCCGCGGCATCTGCATCATGCATCTACTCCATTTTTTCCAAAGCATATTTAGCAACGATTGTCGAGATCTAAAAGCGATATCCCACGGTGCGCGAATCCGGATTCGTACGTGATTTTGGATTTGTATGTGATTCAGGATTTGTATGTGATATTGGATTTGTACGTACCGCCATACAAATCGGCAATCGCTATGAAAGAGTCTGTAGATCTACGGACTCACCCCTTCCCACGGCGTGTGAATCTACGTACGAATCCGGATTCGCGCACCGTGGGTTATCGCTTTAAGGTCTCCCGTTACTAGAAATTTTTGAAATGTCAATATGCATTCTCTCAATATTATAATATCTTACATTCAAAACTAATTATTTATTCAATTTGATTGACAATTTTACATCACTGTGAATTCATGACAACTTATAATGATTTCACGATATTATAATTAATATTATAATTAGCTGTAACCCGTCAATAATAAAGTGGTTTAAGGGATAGGTAGAGAGAACAGGGGTGGTACTTTCTGAGCTTCCTCACCCAAAACACGCAGATAAAATGTTTATGGAAAATGACCTTTAAAGCGATATACATAAGGGCGTTTTAAGTTTGTATTTTATCTGCGTGTATCGGGTGAGAAAGCTTTATAAAGTACCACCCCAGATCGCCATCAGACTTCCCTCTTCTTACATGTATCAGACGTACTTAGATTCTTATACAAAATTTAATTTCTATGTAGCATAGTATTTTCTATTCTACATAATAATATTTTTGCTACAATATTTACTAAGTAATTCACTTTGTAAATCAAAATGTACAAATTAAGCATTCCCGCGCTTCTAAAGCTGCGAGTTCTATATATTGATAACCATTCAAAACATTTTGTAGAATCGTAAAAATATGTAATGCAATATTATTTGATATTATGTATTATTTATTTATTTAATCTTTAAGTGAACAAGAAATATATATAAACATAAAAATGTACATAGTACGTCGTGCACTAGCGCGAACTTATCGAAAAACTGCGATTTCTTCCAGTTAACCCCATGTTAGTTATTTCAATAAAATGTAGTATTAGTCTAAAAATTCTCGACCATAATTGAGAGCGCTGCGATCGTGAGGTGTTCTAAATATTCGAACAACTTGCAAAAGTTGCCACGGCCCTGCGTTACATTGTAACCCGATTTCCACCAGAATTATGGAAGTTGATTACCAAACGATAACTCGAGTGAATCTAAAGAAAGCATTACGGCATTATTGTTTTAGTCATAGCCAATTATAAAATTAAAGTACGTTACTACATAAAGCTAATTTCAATTCAACAACAATATTAACATTGATATATATTTACTTATATTGTTAGAAGTTAAATTAATTTAATTAAGAAGTTAGTTAAGTTAAATACTTATATTATTGGGGTTAACTGGAAGAAATCGCAGTTCTGCGATAAGTTCGCCCTAGTGAACAACGTTTTATAATCTGTACTATGTCTATTTTGTATATTTGTGTGTGTTTGTTGTTTACTTTAAGTTTAAATAAATAAATAAATAAATATTATATACATACTGTGATGGGAACACCCTACTAGCTAAAAATAAAAGAATACTAAACCAAACTTTTGGTGTTCAACATTACCTCCTAAATAACTGCTACCTAAATTCAAAACTAAATCCTATTTCCTAGTTCTAAAAGCTACTTTCCCTAAGTTCATTTCTACTTTCACTCTATCACACATTCTAATCTCACCTTTCATTCCAAACTTACATTCAGACACTGAATTTGCGTAAAACGAATCGCCGCTTGTCCACCGTTATCCTGTTTTCGTAATTCGTAGCGAAGTCTTTCTTTGTTCTACAATATTCGTTGTAAATTGGCCTTTACGTGATCAGTCTAATGGTTAGATTTTCTTTAATTTGGACCCACATTGTGTTTTCCCGCTGAAATAAAATCTTCACCTCAATTTGGTGCATCTACCTATTATATAATACGAAACATCGACTCAATAAGTACCCCCAGCGTGTCACTGAGCTGTAGGTACCTGTAGCTCAATACGAGGTACGTGCTACACTCATCTCCTACACATAACATTCAGGGGCGTATTCAGTACGTAAAAGTTACATTATAATTTTACAAACAGATAAGATATTCTTTCATTCGTAGATGTTAGTAAAATATTGATAGTATCACCTACCTTTGTCCTTCTGAAATGTTACATAGAAAGCACACACAATAACACAAAGAGAATTCAATAAATATACAATTCAAAGTACCACGAATGAAAGATTATGAGCTGTGGAAAAATTAATTAAGATGTTATTTGTCTTTTGTACTACAATGTTAATAAAAGACAAAATTAAGGTGGATTGAGTTTATAATCGTAAATAATTAGATACCTTTTACATTCGAGAATAGTACTTAAACAAATGGACATTGTCAAAATTGTTTGTCATGAGGTTAGCTCAGGGCGCCCACCCACGCACGCGCCCTAAAGTCCTGAACAACCAGAGTCGATTTCAGGTCCAGTTAGTAATCTACCCTCTATCCGTTCGCGGAATAAATAAATTTCATTCCAAAATTGACAAGCAACTACTATATAATAAGAGTATTTTTGACTAATCCATTTCTTTCGAAGATACTTTCCAGCCATGAAAGTCGAAATGGATTCTACGATGAGTGTGGGATCTCATAAGCTTGCATGAGATGCATTTCTTCTACAGAAATGCGCAGGTTAGGACATGGATATTAATAGAATATATTTTGTTAGTTCCATTCAAAAAATCCAGTACAGACATTTTTTGAATCCTGGGACTGGATTTGGATATATAAATTTCTATCGGGAGGGAAATAATAATAAAAGCATGCTTTATAAGGGCAAGGATAGAGTCAGGTATGTTAATATATAAATTTGTATAATGCAATGCTATAATCATATGAATAAATGTTATAAGATGATGACACTATCCACTTTTGTAAATTGATGAGTAAATCTTCGCATTGGCTGAAGATTCACAACAAAGAAATGGTAAATAATAAATAATTTGTCTCAATCCGCCTTAACCTAGTAGTAGTGTTAATACAAGCTATCAAAGTTAAAATAATAAAACAAAATAAAATTTCTCATCCTTAAAGCGGTCCTGTTCTCGTTGCACTGATGCTAAATCTAATATTAATATAATTAGGTCGGTTACTGCTTCCACCATATTCTAAATAAGAATATTTCACTCCAAAGCTAAATTAGACTATTTGAAAGGCGAAAGAAATTAATTAATTTAAAATAAATAAAACACACGATAGTCTTAAAGCAAAGCCCTTCCAAAAATAATTAATGTCATATCTTATCAACGAATGACCCGCCCGAATCGTTAGATAGATATTCACTGTCTGTCCCGAGAAATCTCTTCCAAGCCATCACATCCCGATTCTGGATACCTGAATCCTGATAAAAAATATCAACAAAAACATACATCACCCATTTCACACACACACACACATCTTACCCTCAATACCTGAAATAATGCATAAAAGGAATGTCTATGATGTCATCTCTTCTTCAGTAGATTCTGAAAGAAATATGTTAAGTGGGAATCATCTCTCTATAAAGGGAACAAGTATACCTAACCTTTGCCCTATAATATATAGCTACTTACTACTTATGATATTGTTATTGATTCGAACCCCATCACAATACATATAATAAAAATGGATGTACGTAACTACGTATGTATGTGGGTATGTATGTTTGTTCCACCATTTCTCTGGAACGCCTGGAGAAATTTCGACAAAATTTGGTGTACAAATACCTTGCTATCTGGAAACAAATACTATGTGGTAGAAACTTCTGGAAATCCAGAACCTTCTGAGAAATTTTGCTGATGAGGGGATCCAAGGGTTGTGTGAGGTCGTGTGTGGTATCGTATGAAAGAGCATTGGAAAACAAATCAGATCGCAAGTTATATTTGTACAGCTCAAGCCATCGGGAGACACCAAGTGATCGAGAGGATCCGGTCACCACATACCACCGTGTTTGGTGTCTCATGAAAGATCTTCAGGAATAGAACACAGATCTTTTGTCAAATTTTTAATCGGGCAAGTCATAGTGGGAGACTCTTTCAGAACGAAGGAATCCAAGCGCTCAGAGAATTACGTAGAATCTTCTGGAAGGCTGTGGAAACAAGGCGATCTTCGTAGAACCTTCTAGAAAATTGTAGAGATTAATCGAACGTTGTCGAAACTTCTAGAAAGTTGAGATTTGCCTCAACGAAGGCGGGAGATATCAACATTCACATGAGGTTATTATGTGAACTCCCTTGGGGAGGGAGCAGGATGGATGTTCCGACGCTTACGAGTCGGCTTTGGCTGGCTTAAGTGATCACTTTATGCTCAGAGTAACGTTCACCCATTCCACCACATCCTGCTGCCAAAGTGAAAATTTTCGGTAGTAGTGTATATAAGACACAACAACCTGTTTCATATGAGCCCAAACATCCATCCTGCTCCCTCTCCAAGGGAGTTCACATAATAACCTTATGTGAATGTTGATATCTCCTGCCTTCGTTGAGGAAAATCTCAATGTATGCCATCTGCGAGACTCAGACAAATCCAGTTAATACCTAAATAATTTAGGTATATCCCTCTCTTCTAGAAAGTTGTCAAAATTAATGAATAGATGAATGTGGTTCGGGTCATACTGTCGTTCTGCTTCACAAAATTGCCGTTGCAAAGCACGGGTAGCTTAGCTAGTAATACAATATTATTCAGATTCACATAAATACCTAATACCAGTACACTATAATAATAATGATCTAAGTTGTACAAGTGGGTACCAACTTGGGACTATCAAGGAGTGTTTTGTGATTCTGAATGTTATAAGTACCTATACCTATTTATTGATTCCTAGAATCTGGCAATATTGAGAACTGAATATACTTAGAAAGTTTCTCAGTACTGTGCATTGTGCAATTTCAACATTTATTTCTTTATTTATTTATTTATCGAATACCTCATGTTTACGCATTGGCGGATCCAGGATTCAATTTATAGGTGTAGGGAGGGATGAGCGTTTGTTCCCATCTGTCCAACCGTTTGTTCAACCAGTTGGACGAATGGCACTCATTTTTCCCGCTTGTCCAACCTCTCGGTAGTTCAAACGGGAATCGATATTTTTGTAATATTTTCTTCCCGTCTGTCCAACCTTCAGTATGGAGAAATTACAACATATTTATGATATATGTATTTATATTGATTTTGACGTTTCGTGACGTTGACGTGACGTTTCTTATGACACGATAGCAGTCAAGCAATTTATTGCCTCGTGTAAGCGAACCTTAGAGGTGTCAGCAGTTTTAAACAAATAATAAGGTTGGAACAAGATACAACTATACCCACCCTAATACCCATTCGAAATTTCGATTTTATATTGGAAACCTCGAAAATAACATGTAAATCCCTACCAGAAACTTTGAAAGAGTTCCGAAGGGTACTAATAGTATTATGTTGGTATGATTGAGTGCTCTTACTTAAAATTTTCAGTAAAGCTGCCGTAGATATTATGTTGAACTTAGTATTTATTGTTCGTTAGTGTAAAATAAAATAATGATAAAAATTGATTTTAAGAGTATGCATACCGACATTTCAAAAAATTCTAAAAACGGGAGACCTTATATCTCGACAACCGTTACTATAGATCTACACGGATAAATCCGACCTTCCCTAGAGCTTTTTGAGGTAGAGAGCGGGGTGCGGTGTAAACCTTATGCCGGCAGCTACAGTACAAAATACACAACTGCAACATACTTAGACAGAGAGCTATATGTTCACGCCGCGTTACTTGTGGGGTAGAACTGGTAGAAGACTAATATGTAATAATTCTAGTCTTATTGCAGTTTCGCAATCGTATTAATACTAGATACTGTGTATTAATGTATTAATAAACTTAAAAAAAAAGATTGATATGAGTACCTAATTAAAATACATTTCGAAATCAAAAGGATCATGTTATTTATTTAACTCAACAAAGATTTTTCTTATTTAAGTATTATTTGAAAAGTAATAGCTTAAATAAATAATAAGTACAAAAATATAAATATATGAAAATTTTAAGTAATTAAGTAAATTACTTTTCGATATTGCTTCAGCTATTTTCACATCTTTGATATATTTCGACACATATAGAAGCATAATCTTTGCTTGGCTTTTTAATTGTTTATTTTTCAAGGTTGGAAGAACCATTTTTCAAAACCGTACGCGTGAATGCAAAAAAATAATGACTGTTCTGTGTACAACCGGCTTATTGTATTGTTTACCGTGTGCAACGTGTTGACTAGGCGACAGTGGGCGGGGCAACGGACGATACAATCACTGATTGGAAGATAGTACTCGCTTCCTCATACCGCACTACCTCAGAAAATGCTAGCAAAGGTCGGATTTATCCTTGTAGATAGATAAATATGCTTTGGAACAAATGGGGTAGATGGATTGAACCTTTATCTAGGGAATAACCGTAAAAGATTTTTTATATCGTGTATAGATTTCTAAAAAAAAAATATTTAAAAACGCCTCTGACCTTTTCTCCGAAAGACGGAAATTCGTTTCCCGAAAGTCGCGGAGTAATTTTTTTTTTGTACTGATAATATGCATTAAAACCTATAGTCCGAGAGCCCGCTGCTTAATTTATGACGTATCTGTTTTTTGATCGAAATGTGGTATAAACGATAGCTTACCAATAGGGTATTACATCGCACTAGGGTTGCCTATCAAAATATTGCCGCAACCCCCCCCCTGCCCCCCCCCGAAAAGGTCCCTCTTCGCGGTTTTTCGCATTTTATAGGAATATGGTAAGAGATAGGAGAAAGTAGTCAATGACAAAAATAATCCTTGCTAAATTCTCTACAAAAAACGTTCAGTCAATTTTTTCATAGGACTAGTAGTTTACCCGTAATGGCCGGACAAAAAACAGGATATTTTTTGATAAAATAAAAAAAAAAGTTTGATTTTTTTTCTTTCACATTCTTCCACCCATTATTACTAACATTTAATGGACAAAATTTGGCCTGCGGCGCTATATCACTGGTTATTTTATGAAAAACTAAATTTTAAGAATTTTCGTCACTGAGTTTTATTGTAATAACTCCGAAATTATTAGATGTATGAACATAAATTATAGCTCGTTTTGTAGCTAAGACTATGGTAATTAATTCGTTCTCTGACTATTTTCCTGTAGCTCTTATCAATTTTCAACCAATTTAGTTTAAATACATTTTTTTAGTATTTCAAATGAATTTCGGTTTTGGACCGGCCATTGCGGGTAAACTGCTAGTTCTACGAAAAACTTGACTTAACATTTTTTGTAGAGAATTTAGCAAGGATTATTTTTGTCATTGACTACTTTCTCCTATCTCTTACCATATTCCTATAAAATGCGAAAAACCGCGAAGAGGGACCTTTTCGGGGGGGCAGGGGGGGTTGCGGCAATATTTTGATAGGCAACCCTAGTGCGATGTAATACCCTATTGGTAAGCTATCATTTGTACCACATTTCGATCAAAAAACAGATACGTCATAAATTAAGCAGCGGGCTCTTGGACTACTAGGGAATAACCGTAAAAGTTTTTTGATAGACGCAAAATTAACCCCAAAAAACGGAAAAAACGCTATTTTTACTATTTTATCATGCGATTGTCACGCGATTTTGAACCTTAATGCCGTGGGAAAAGACTATGACGTCATTCCTGGTGCTATGCCCTTAAACAGAATACTTACTCAAAATTGTTAGAAAAGAAAAATTTGTGAAATTTTGCATGTAGATATGTAATTTAACTAAAATGGTGCGAGGAAAAATACTTAAAATGTGCTTCAAAAACAATACAGGTTGATTGGTTCTGTATGTCAGTTATTTGGAAATGTGATAGAGGATGAAATAATACGAAAAAAAAATAGCAGATGCCTATCCAAAAATCTGCCTTTTCAAAATTAAAGGGTATAAAAATTTCTCATTTAGGTTTTTTGACAATATTTCTCAAACCACTGAATCGATTTTGACGAAATGAACGTCAATCATACTTAACAATAATTATGGCTTTTGATAAAGATCCTATTTTGTGGGTTTTATTGTAAAATGTAGTGAAACTTTTGTTAACAAACATGATTTTCGTGAAAAAAGTTAGAAATATTTCTGATAAATAACAAAGGAGAATCCTCATTTAGTATGGAAAAAAA
The DNA here is from genome assembly GCA_963576895.1 of Ceraclea dissimilis. NCBI lineage: Eukaryota > Metazoa > Arthropoda > Insecta > Trichoptera > Leptoceridae > Ceraclea > Ceraclea dissimilis. The sequence goes on from OY756360.1 coordinate 9,153,090, forward strand.
CCCAGGCCGACAATTATTTAATCGAATTGTGATTTAAATGAAGATTAGCACACAGGGTCACCATAGGGTTGGCTAGAAAAAAATTGCCGCTTTACTTCCTGCTCCCCAAATACATAGGTCCCCCTATAGGGTTTTTCGCATTTTTTAGGAATTTAAATACCCTTCAATTTTCAAAAGGCTTTATCTCCAAACGGTTGATTTTTGGATACACATCGCTTTAGCTTCTTTTAGTGTCCGACCGATACTTGATTTCTAACCGTAACCGAATATTGTGCTTCCCTTCTAGTTTTACTTTATTTTCATATTAACTTTTTTTTCATATTTGTTCATCCTCTACCACCTCTCTAAATATCTGACATAAGGAACTAGTCATCCTGTATTATAAAATAATATACCTACACTGATTCTGCTTTACTTATGCGGGTGGATGTTTTAGAATATTGATGCGCGTTTGATATTGATGAGTTATTTCGTGAGATGATTCCTGAATAAATTTTTATACATCAATATTCAGCAAGGATGATCGTGTATAAATTTGTTGATCGAGTAGGACGATTCCAACACATGGCAAGTAGATTCATCTTAATTACCACATTTTTATGTTTTTATTTTCAACAATCATAATTGTCGTCGAAACCGGGTATCAATTTACCACAGGACCGTACCAACTTGTATAATAAACAAAAAACTGTGTTAAATAAATAAACCATTGTCTATAATAACGTATACGTACAATAATTATACGTGAAAGGATAGGCTCTTGCGATCTGTTCTTCCTGCCTACCCGGCGAACAGCGTCATTTTTGACTGGTTACAGCTAGTCTATCATATGACTCTATATTATGTTATTTGATAGAGATCGATGTCTTTGACAGAGAGTTAATTTGGTTTTGAACTGGGAACATTATTCCAGTAAAATAGTAAAATTTTAGTAGTGTTGTGTTGAAATAAATAAATAAAATCTTTATTGAAAAGAAAACATATCTTCCAAATGGCGGGTTTATTGCCGTAGGCAATGTCTGCCAACCAACCACTTGTGACATTCATTTGATATAGACATTACGTCATACAAGTGTATGAAAAATAAGAAAAAATATAAATAAATATGAAAATAATAATAATATATAGAATACTTATACACACATAAATATCCATACATAAATAGGTGGTGTTTTCTGTATTTTGATTATGTATTTGAGAATATTAAGATTGACACTATGTACCAACAAGAAATTGTTAAAGGCTTTAGCCGTTGATGTATAAATAAATAAATAAATAATTAAATATGTAATTAATGATTAATAATGGTATTATTTTTATTTTACATTAATTATTGGTTTATTGGCATAGGTACAGTATGGTATTATCAGATTAGCTGTATAGTTTTGTATAGACTTTGTTTGACATGTTACATAATACGAGTATGTATATTTTTTGTATCTTAAAAGGCTTTTTTAGCCGTATAATAAATAAATGTAGCTTTGTCCGTGTGCTATGCAAAAAGTCCGGTATATTTTATTTTTTGGTACCTATATGTTGTTAGTATTGGTCCTGTGAAGTTTCATCTAAAGATGTATAACCATCTCTGGCCGCCGCGGATAATAAGTGACGGATTTTTTTTATTATTATTTCAGTCTCGTGTTCCTTTTTTAAAATTCTGCCTAAACGGTTAGATTTACAGAAAAAACGGCATGAAGTAAAACTGTATCCTGTTAAGTTTTAACAGATGTAGGTAATTCTCTAAAAACAGAGAAAAAATCATATGAAGTAGGTATCTATAAGTAAGAAGTAAAACCAAGTGTTTAGGGAGAATTTTGAAAATAAGAAACGCTTGCCCGAGATGGTCATATTTTTAGAATTAAAGGACCACTACTAATAACAATAAAAAAAAAAAATCTTTTTTTGCATAACGAAATGCGTAATATTACTGGTCTGTTTTTAATTTTATTCGAATGATTATTTATTGTTGGTCAACGTGTAGATTAACAAGTCATAGTGAATAATTGGAACGAAGGAAATACAGAAATAGGAAATAAAGTCAGGTAGGTACTTTTACATAGAGGCAGAGATTTTTCCAATTTTGCAGTTAATTCATAAAATAAATACAAAATGTTATGCATATATACCTCTTTACAAGATGAAGTAAAGATGAACACATTTTTAATACTTACGATACTTTCCTACATATGTATTTTTCTTATAAATGTTATGATTATTAATTATTCTGTTGTCATTCGCTTGTCTGTGTTTTGTGATTATTTACTTATTTCATACAGTATTTTATTTCAATATCTATTAATAAGAAGTAATTCATTATATATTGCCAATTTGAACTTACATGTAGTTGCAACAGAGCGTAAATTTTAATGATGAACGCTTCACAGGTATGTAGATTGTAGAGATAAAGGGCTTAATTAGTTTGCTCGAGTGAAAAGATAATTATGTGCTATACTGATTCAAACTAATAATATAACTTATTAGTTACTAGCTTTATTTCCCGTGCTTCGCAACGGCAAAATTTGTGTAGGTATGGATAGTGAAGTAGGTCAGCAGTGGAACCCAAAATCGGTGGAACCGCATCGTCAATCAGTAAAAGTATTGCAGAGTTCGTATGGAATCGAAACAAAACGGCTTTTTTCTTGCCCCCACTTCTTCGCGCCCCCTTCTCGTACCCCTTACCCCCCTAAAAACCATCCCTGGGGCAAGCACAACAATTTTCCAAAGTTTCATCTCAATCGGATGAACGGCCTTAAAGTCTATTAAGGATAAGGTGAAAAATGTTACATACATAGGTACGAACTAAAATATTTATGTGCGATTATTGACTAGCTATGTAAGTTACCCGTGCTTCGCATCGGAAAATTTGGGTTGTGAAGTAGATCAACAGTATGAGCCGAACTGCGTTCATCTGTTCATTCATTCTGTCATTTTTCTAGAAGGTTGTACAATGTTCTTCAGTAATTCCCAATTATTCTTCTTCCTTAGCCCTGTTCTCTCCACTGCTGGACATAGGACTCTTCCAAACTTTTCAATTCTTCTCTTCCACTCGCTCTTCTGATCCTTTGTTTACCCGTTACTGAGGTTTTATTGTCGTCAGCCCATCTCTTATGGGAACTTCGGACACCTGCCAATTACTAATAACTCATTATTTCTGAATACTGTAGTTTATTTTTTATTCATTGTTTTGTTTTTTTATTTATTCTTTCTATTCTATATATATACACACACATTAGGGCATTACTTACTTAGGGATTAACACAAATCCAGTTATTACCTACATACTTTAGGTATATCCCTCTAATATGTGCTTAATAACAAAAAAATTCAACACCACCTGTAATTAAATTTTTAAATATAATAGGTATAAGCAATGTAATATAATAGTCGGAGATAGGATAATATGATTATCTCTTGTAGTAGGTACATAATACTCGTGTAAGTATAGGTAATTTACATTGGCATCTGTCTAGTAGTGTGGGATGTTTACATAGCAAAATATAAATAAATAAAATAAATAAATAAATCTTTATTGACCAAAATGATTACAATGATTACAAAAAAATAAGACAATCTTGTGTGCCAAAAGGCGGACTTATTGCTAACGCAATATCTTACAGTCAACCCGAGATAAGGAAAAGATAACTTATATAATATAAATAAGAATAAAGCAAATAAATATATAGATAGACATACACACACATACAGACATAAATACATACTAATCGATAATAAGACAAGAGATAAATATACATACATAAAAAAAAAGATAATGAGCTTTTAATAAATTTAAATGTATACGTATACACACAGGGGAGGGGAGGGGGGAAGAGCGGGATGGGAAATAAGGGACCACTCGCTGTGAACATTTGGACCTGAGGTCGACGACACAGAGAAGAAGAAGCCGGAATATAATATGTATACAAAATATTCGGGTGAACGACACAATTATAGTGAATGCTATTTATATTTTTGTAGTTGTAAAACGTTATGTTTCATTTTAGTGAACAAAACATTACTTTATACAACGTCAAGTGATCGATGGTTCATTCCAAGTAGGTATCAAAAAATTCACCTTTTGTGATATTGTTTAGTGCTCACTTGCCCATTATTATTTTTTTGTTAGACAAGGTGGTAGACATCATGTAAATAGTAAAAAATATATATTGAGCTATGGAATACTAAACTTAAGGTTGGTATTCCTAGTTGGACCTAGATCGGTATTACTTTTTTTTTTTCAAAATTTGTGGGTATGGTTATATTGGGTTAGTTATCCGCTAACCATTCACCCGCAGGTTTCGCAGTTTTAAAAATGGCTAAGCACATTTTTAAAAATGGCTACTGTGGCAATGGAGGTAGCAATTGTCTCGCCTTCTATCTTTATAATGTAGTAAGTACTATAGTAGCAATGGAGTCAGGTGTGTCCCTCTTATATAGTTAACTGAGCAGAATATAATGTACTCGTATAGCTGCTGTGCAAACGTTCTCGTAGGCATTTTACTGAAATTGGTGCAGCATAAAAAATACGCCATCCAGAATGCATTCCAATTAAACTAACTTCACGTGGCTATTAATGTTTAAAGTTCCCTTTGACTCCAATGCAATTTATACGACCATCGATGGATCCGTTAACGACCTGCCTAACGTTATAAAACACCTACCCATGTGGGTACTGATGGGTACAATGAATCCTGCAGTACTCGTACTCGTTTACTGAAACATATTCCATTTGGAATAGGTCTGTCTTTTATCAATATTTTATGTATGCCTCGTACCTATAGTTCTCGTTTATTTTTATTAAGGTATTTGAATTTAAATTTATAAAGAAAATCTTCCTAGGAAGTAGGACTTTAGTAGTGAGAAATACTTGGTTAGAATACCTTTTAATTAATCAGTAATAACATCATTCGAATGTTAACAAAATTTAGAGGGTGTCCGAATTTCATTGCACGGTCCTGGATTTTTGATGAATTACGATGCAGCTGCTTGTTTAGTTTGCATTTTTTCAACGCAAAGGATGAACCCACCTTAACGCCTGGATGTTGCAGAAGAATCAGCTCTTATGCCATTTAGAGACTTCGAAATAAAAACTGTCTTCCAGGAGGTCTCAAGGTTCACCAGAAGGGTTCGTTCCCACAACCCCCTCTCAGAAACTACCTATCATTAAAAAAAAGCGTTTTGTCTCGGGCAGATCAAAAAAGTCAAAGCTCCTTGTGCTGGTCCCATCATGATTAGTGTTTCGAATTTTGATTCTGTTTGCTCAAATGGATTTTATTTTTTTATTTATTTATTCAGATAGCACACACACAGACAGCAACATGTATATACAATATGGTAAACACAGTATAAAGATACATCAATACTGCCCTATTTAAGGTGCACACATATAGTTAATCATTATAAGTCAATTTATATTAAGTATACTATTCTACATTATAACTAATTCAACAAACAAAACTAAGAAGGACAGCACACACAAATAATATTAAATTCATTTAAAATACTTGCTTGAGGAAACACTACACCCTAAATCCTTTTAAAAAAATATATATTGTTTGTGTATAGCACTAATTTATTATATTCGTACTGATAAAAATGAGGTCCGGATAAATAAACATGTTGGTATTCGAATTTACTGCATTACGCGTCCTATCGCATTTCAGTCTATATAGAATGATCTCTCTATGTAGGTGGAATGTTATATAAAATGATTCGTTCAGTGAGCAGGCGGACAGGTGGGTTGGCTGGAAACACAACTGTAGAGATGGAATTCCAGCGTACACATTATTTATGAAGACCGATACATTTTTAATTCTGATGGGAACTGCACAGTGCACACTGCAAACGATGGAATGCGAGTTGTCTTAAGAGAGTACCTACCTACGAGTATTTTATTTCACAATAAATTAATAATGTTTGGTACTGGTAGAATTATATTCGTAGGTACCTCACGCAAACCTTCATCTCATTGTATAGTCCATACATGTAGTCCATCAAGCGGGGCAGTTGCCCCCCCTAGAGATTGGAATAGGTATTTGTTTTTTCATACTAAATCGTAAAACCTCACATAAAATCACATTAATACAACACATTTTCTCATCAAAGCAAAAATCTTCTAATGTGAGTATGAAAATACATCAGTTTCGTAAAAATATTTGCCTGCGGCGCTATTTTTAATCACCGTTTTATAAAGATTTATTTTTCATATTATATATTATTGTGTAAAGTATTATACATTTTCAAATAAACAAACTACATCACGATTTATCGTATATATTTTTTTAATATTTTTATTGCCTCCCCCAAGCTTCGAGGCTGGCGACGACCATGGGTCCATATATTTCCTCACCATATACACCTACATAGAATGTAGACAGCAAAACAGAGATCAACCATTGCGATGAATTGTGAAGGTAGTCATGGTACCTACACACCTACAGTCTACACAGTTTCTTGCACAATCATATTTTATAAAATGCTTCTCATAATTGTACTATTGAGGCGGGTCCAGGCGCTACGTTTTGTACAACCTTTTGTCTGCGCAGTTCAAAACGCTGCAGATAAAACGTTGCGTGTAGACCGGAAAACTGCGCAGTTTTAAATCCCGCGCAAGACTGCACAGTTGCAGCGATAACTGAGCAAAAGAGCATAGATATTTGCGACCTGTTCAGACAAGTCGGTGCATGTGGACACTTGGACAGTAGCACCGTTTTCCGATTCATTTTGTCATACAATTACTTTCTTTGATGATATGCGGTTTCACTAATTCCAATGAATACAAATACGTTTCTATGTCCATTCTCAAGTAGTTCCGCCAATCATTAGGTTCATTACGTAATTCACGCAGTAATCTAATATGGGAAAAGTGGTGCCTTTTTAGAAGCCATTTTCGCTACCACTTTGAACGCTGGGTAGTTCAGACACGTTCCAATTTTTGTTTTTTTAGCAAAACACAATGCCAATATTGACCACAGCAGTACCTTCTTTATGATGGTATCCACAAAACTGAGCGAAATATACAGACATCACTGCACCGTGTGGACGCTCTGTTAATTGCGCCGTTTTCATTCCGTTTTAAGACTGCGCAGACAAAAGGTTGTACAAAACATAGCGTCTGGACCTAACTGTAGACCGTGTATAATATAATTACTTGAAAAAAGATTTCCACTTCCACTAAAAAGAATTTTATATTGTGTTATGCAAATATATATGCTTTAATAAGGTACCAGGCGCGAAGCTGCCTAATAACACGATTCCCGTCGAGTCAGCTTTTGGAAAAAGTGATAGGTATAATAGTGTCTAACCTGACGTAATCCCATAAGAAATGTTAGCCCCGGCTTCCCTTCTGCAGAAATCCACCCTTCGCCACGGTAAGGTACGTAAGTATACAGGGTGTTTGATAGATGGATACAGATATCTTCAGGAGTGATAGTAGAGGTCATTTAGCATCTTTTGAGCCAAACTTAGCTTAGTCAAAAGTCGCACGGTTCTCGAGATATTCGAGATTTTAACTTTTTTTCAAAATACCCCGAATTACTCAAGTTTTAGCCCGATAGCATCGTAAGTAAAGGTACCTACTTAGTTATATCATTCTTTTTTGTTACCTGAATATGTGTTTAGTCTATTTAAATCATAAGTTTCAATCTTAAAAACAATCATGTTAAAAAAATATTGGATTAAAGTTTCGAGAAAGAGATATTTCAAAATCGAGTTACGACTTTAGAGAGGATTTTAGATAAGAAAAACAATGTTCAAAGATTCAGAAATCTGGAAAAAACTTCTCTGGTTTATGCTCTTTAAAATGATATACAAAACATTATAAAAAACATTCGTTTCGTAAATCCATGATACAAAAACTTAAATAGATCACCTCTAATTTAAGCAAATTTCCATACAAATTCGGAAACAGTAAAATTGAAAGGAAATGTGTGTTTCACTATGCAACTCTACTTATAGTAAATTTGTATGGAAATTTGCTTAAATTAGAGGTGATCTATTCAAGTTTTTGTATCATGGATTTACGAAACTAATGTTTTTTTATAATGTTTTGTATATCATTTGAAAGAGCATAAGCCAGAGAAGTTTTTTCCAGATTTCTGAATATTTGAACATTTTTTTTCTAATCTAAAATCCTCTCTAAAGTCGTAACTCGATTTTGAAATATCTCTTTCTCGAAACTTTAATCCGATATTTTTTTAACATGATTGTTTTTCAGATTGAAACTTATGATTTAAATAGACTAAACACATATTCAGGTAATAAAAAAGAAAGATAGAACTAAGTAGGTGCCTTTACTTACGATGCTATCGGGCTAAAACTTGAGTAATTCGGGGTATTTTGAAAAAAAGTTAAAATCTCGAATATCTCGAGAACCGTGCGACTTTTGACTAAGCTAAGTTTGGCTCAAAAGATGCTAAATAACCTATACTATCACTCCTGAAGATATCTGTATCCATCTATCAAACACCCTGTATAATAGAGAGGGTCACACCGGATCGCACCGAGACCTAATGTAAATCACACTACATTCCAGGCAATCCCTGGGGATATTTACATAATATTCATATAGTCGTATGTACAAATTATAAAAATACTAGCTGTATTACCCGTGCTTCGCTACGGAAAAATTGTGTGGATCCCCCCCCCCCCTTCGTGCCCCCTTAGTGTCCCCCTCCTCGTACCCCCTACCACAATAAGAACATTCCCTGGGGCAAGCACAATAATTTTCCAAAGTTTCATCTCAAACGGATGAACGGTTTAGGTGTCTATAAAGGAGAAGGTGAAAAATGTTAGGTATATACCATAGGTACGAACTAAAATATTTATTATTGGGAATCACCACAATCTGTCATCTAAATTGTCTGAATTAATTAATACGTATCATCAAAATTTATATACCTACATTTTTTTCTGAAATTAACAAATTAACAAAATTACGAATATTATTTTACTTAAAAGTTTATATTTTGCAATTTAAATTTCGCGCCGTTGGTGTTCCAACGGGCGGGGTTAATAATATGTATTTCACAATCGATAAAACACACTATGCAATATATTATGTATGTAAAAACAGACTGATGACTGTGTGCCCACCTGTGTACATAAGTATAGAATAGACGTGTGTAGTACGGTAAAATATAGTATAGTCAGTCCAGCAAAATAACAACTACTACTTAATATTTGCGTTAAATATTCGCAAATGCCTTGCTATATGGAAACCAATACTGTGTGGTAGAAACTTCTGGAAATTGAGAACCTTCTGTGAAATTTTTTTGATGAGGGGATTCAAGGGTTGTGTGGAGCATGTGTGGTATGGTATGAAAGGGCGTTAGAAAAGAAATTCAAATCTTCAGAAATTCATTTTTATGCGTCCTCAGACCATCGGGAGACACAGAGTGATCGAGAGAATCCAGTCACCACATACCACATTGTTTGGTGTCTCATAAAAGAGCTTCACAAGTAGAACTTGGCTAGACGGGCAATGCTGGGCAATACAGTTAGTACGGCTTATGAAAAAAATACAATTAACGAAATTGCAAATATTTTTTTACTCAGAGTCCATGCTTCACTGAGCGCATAACAATACACTTATTTCACCACCTATAAAAACGTGTATATATTCACGTATACAGGAGAGTACTTATATCAACTAACAACTATAAAAGTACCCTTTTCATGCCCTTATCCTCAATTTTTGATAAAACAATGTAAGACGAATTTTTTTCATTTTAAAAGAAGTATGCAACTGTTTAACTACAGCTTTGTAGCTTCAGTGTTTACCGAGATACGTTACTATCAAAGCAAATTTAATCCCACGCCCTAACCCTTAAGGATTGACTCTTTTTCTGGACAGAATATCATATTTTGACCCTTTCTTAGGAATCCATTTTTTGGAAATTCCTATAAAATTATTTTTTACCGTATTAAGAGGCATTTAAAAATCACCCCTTTTCTTTATGTCCTTTTTCATCCCTTTAAATAAAAATTAAAAAAAAACGGCGAAACAGCCTATTACTAATTTTAATAGTAGAATCTATGTGCCAAATTTCAACTTCGTACAATGTCTGGTTTCCGAGATATTCGCATACTCTGAAAAACTTTCAACCCTATTTTTCACCCCCTTAGGGGCGGAATTTCCAAAAATCGCTTCTTAGTGGAAGCTTTTGTATTAAAACCTATCTGCCTTCAAAATTTCACTTCTCTAGGATTAGCCAATTCGGCTCTGCGTTGATGAGTGAGTATGTCAGTCAGTCATTCAGTCAGTCATTCAGTCATTCATTCAGTCAGGCACTTTCGTTTATTATTAGAGATTATTAGCCTACCCACAACATAACCCATCGCTCTTTCAGTATCTGTCTATTATTTTATGGATATGAACTTTCAATTTCAATTTCAATTTATTTTCATAGAATATGGCTTACAAAGTATGTGTATCATTAGAACATTATTTATATTATATTACTTCAAATTAAATTTAAAGCCCCCAGACAGTATAAGTTTACTGGTATAAGGGGGTAAAGTACCTATTAATGGCATTCTTGCTTGTAATATGTTCTCATGTTTGTGGTTTGCTCTTTGATTATTGAAGTACCTAATCAAATTATTTTCATACTACCATTTCGTTACAATAAAGAGATGTATTATATAATTATATAGATAGGTAGCTACTACCTCTTAAGAGTATGCATACCGACATTTCAAAAGAGATGTATTATATAATTATATAGATAGGTAGCTACTACCTCTTAAGAGTATGCATACCGACATTTCAAAAATTTCTAAAAACGGGAGACCTTCTATCTCGACAACCGTTACTAAATATGCTTTGAAACAAAATAGGGTAGATGCATTGAACCTTTATCTAGGGAATAACCGTAATAGATTTTTAATATCTTGTATAGATTTTGCAAAAAAAATATTTAAAAACACCTCTGACCTTTTTTCCGAAAGACGGAAACTCGTTTCCCGAAAGTCGCGGAGTATTTTTTTTTTCATGTACTGATAACATGCATTAAAATCTAGGGAATAACCGTAAAAGTTTTTTGAAGACGCAAAATTAACCCCAAAAAATGAAAAAAAAACGCTATTTTTACCATTTTATCATGCGATTGTCACGCAATTTTGAACCTTAATGCCGTGGGAAAAGACTGTGACGTCATTCCTGGTGCCATGCCCTTAAATCAAGATCTAATATACAATATATACCAACCCACCTACGTTACACAGATCGACTGTAAGACAAAGTAATTTTAATAAATATATTTGTAAAATAAAAACACTGTGTCTTACTTTGAAAGATCTCTGGTGTGTGTACTAGTGTAATAGTGGAAGTAAAACATAGTGTTTTTATTTTACAAATATTTTTTACAATGTAGGTACTTCGATAATGTTAATCTTCAAACAATCACTAAATTACAAAGTTAATTATTTGAAACATTGAGTAATTGAATATAAGTAGTTTTGAAGGTGTCTCACAAAAAATATTTATAAGGAATTTTCCGTCTTCAAGTTGAATGTAATGAAATATTTTCGTGAAAATTTCAAGAGCTCTGTTACTTGATGGGCAGTTGATTATATGTGATTTATTCATTCATTCGAGCGCAGCTTTTGCGAGTGTGGTGTAATCAGGAGTGTACATATCACCTTATCAAATTAAGCACAAAACACACATGCACTGTGCCTGCATCCTGCATACTCATTACTCAACTCTGCCTCGTCGCATTCCAAATCTTCAGAATGGGTGATGTTTACTTATTGCTTCCTATTACGTACTCACATACGACTCATACTAATCATACTAAACCTCATTGCTAATCATGTATGAAAGTGTCAGGAAGTGAACAGGGCTCTCACCTTAGGCTAGAGTGTATTCGCCCATTAATTGCATAAAGATATTTGAATACTCGCTCGCTGATGCACTTTAAAATCTCACTATAGATGAAAACTTGTTCTTGGACAAAACTGCAAACTCCTAAACAATCTTATAGAATCATTTTAAAAAGCGTATTGAATATCCGTATGTAGCCGATGTGTCTACGTAGTACGTAGTATTTATTAACACACATCTTTGTTCAAGAGGGCCAAGATCATTGCCCTCCTTAAACCGGGAAAATGGGGGGTTCAACCTACCCCGCAAACAATGGTCGACCTTAAACAGGATTCGAACTGGCCACGGTAGATGCGGATACTCCATAAATGGAGCATGAGAGACCATCCCCTTTGTGAATGTGGCCAGATCGAGATTGTTGACCATATAGTAGAGAGGTGTCCTGAAAAGAAGTTTGCAGGGGTTCTTGAGGAAATCCATGAGGTGACGCCAAAGGCAATAGATTACTTGCAAAACATTGACGCGGTGCTATGACTCTAAGAAAACTTGTACAATGGTCGTGTGCATACGAAAGAAGAAGAAGATTAACACCGCATGTAATGAAAATCGAATAAATAAATAAATAAATAAAACTTTATTGGCCAAAATATATGTAACAACAAAAACAAGACAATACAGTGTGCCGAAAGGCGGACCATGTAATACTATATGTATATTGTATAGGTACGTGATGTGGCTTTTAAATAACGAGACTATTGCTGTAAATAATTTTATTTTGAGTTTATACATTTTTATTTATTATCACATATATCTCTCCTTTATCTCTACAATTCTCTATGCGAATTTCCTATTGTTCTTAACAGTGTTGGGAGGAGGCTCCTTTTATTATCTCCTTCGTGACACTTACCGCTTTTCTTTCAAACCTCGTAACGGACTAAAAACATATTTCTTTTAATTCAGTTTGATCTCAGGATACAGATAAAAGTCACATAGTTCAAGGTCAGGCGAATAATGCGAATGGTTGAACACTGGGTGTTGTAAGTATTTGGCTTGAAACGTCTCGGCGGACAGTGCAGAATAAGCCGGCGCATTGTCTTGATAGAGAACCCATATAAATGACTTGTTCGTCCACAACGCGGGTCGTATTATTCTTCTACTTTCATGGAATTGAGCACGAACTCCGAAGCAGTAATCTTGTCTTTTAGTTTGACCTTCAGGAACTCAGTTAAAAGAAAAAACAGCCATCGTCACTTTTACTTTTGTTTTTGAGGGCCTGAATTCCCTTTTTAACGTGTTCTCGGTCATGCTGAGAACGCTTAAACATTGAGTCACTGCATTCGAAAAAGAAGACTTTATGCTACACAGGTGTCAGTCGTTCACTTTTATCGCATTCGTATTTTTTCTGCAGGAGCATCAGTCTAGTTATTTAATGGCCACACCTAGTGTACTTACCTGTATTCAATTATACAACGTACTTGTTTTGTGAATAGAAGTTTACATAGCTAATTATATAATACCTACCGCCCTCTACTGAAGTATACGTGGGGTAATCCTAAACGACCAGCTAATTATATTTTGCGTATATGAAACACATACCTACATGTGTAGTCTTATAGTAAGTATTATGTAGGTGTGAATTATAACATTCTACCCGGTGTTTCTGAAAGCTCTGATTTTTTATGTGTTGTATATTTTTAAAATTAAACGATTGTACTAATATTAAAGTGCGGTTGACTGTTCTCCGTCTCATTTTATGATTTCCATTACGATTTTTACACTCCATTACCCTCTCGCTATTGTAAAATATTTGGATATCCTTATAATATGCCTCGCAAATTAAGAGAAAATGCCTTGGAATGTTTTATTCACTGAAAATATCACGCAAACTTAAGAGTTATATATTTCCATTAGCATAAATACATTTTAAGAAATGCTTTATGGACTTGAGATACCTAGATAATAGCGAAATTAATCGCAGAACATGCGGAAATAGAAAACTGCAACTATTTATGTATATCCACCTGAAGTTAATCAAAACCTTTCTATACCTAATATACTTTTTAATAGTCCCTACGGATTAGTTGTAAGATCTGCTGATGACAAAACTTTTGTTCGTATAAATCTGCTTTAGCTTGTGTATGATATTGATATCTAAAATATCTACAAACTTTTCTACATGTATCTACGCTACGATGAAGCAGGGAAATGTAATGCCATAAATATAAATATAATATTACGTAACTATAACTGTTGTACCTTGTCGTGCATATTTTCCTATTGTTTTTACTTCCGCTATCACTATACAATTCATTTATTGTACGTTTTAATGTCATCAACCTTTATTATGAAATCTGCAGTCAGGTAATAATAAGTCTTTGCCAACTTTATTAAAATATTAAATTATTTCCATTACGTATACCTGCATATGATTTTTTCCATTCCAGGAAATTGACTGATGTTCGATATTGCACGATTCTAAAAAATAACGCTAACCTTTGTTTGAAATATTTTTGCAAATCTAAGTTAATTTTTCAATTTCATTCTACTATCACTTACACTAGCTTCAGCAAAGTATTGTATTTTTCTTTATTTAAATAGAATAGAACATGTAAATGAATATCAAAGAATCAACAATAACCTCTTCTAATATTTGCTTTACGTCCACTCCAATTGAATGTTTCATTTCTGTGTTGGAGATTATTATTAAAAATTCTAGAGTATAAAAGTAAACGTGAATACAAATTGGTTTGAGTATTCGATGCGACCGACGCGACGGTATACAAATAAAAAAGAAAATAAAAAAAAATAGCTATTCTTTGTATCAATACAGTAGTCGAATTAATTTAGAATTCAAATAAACCCCAGTTACCTACGATCTAGAAATAGAATACGGAACGGCGCAGCAGGCGTGCAACGCTCTATATTCGGAGACTTGTGTAGTTTCCCTGGACCCATCTCTGTTTCTGTTTGCATAGATAGTACAACACCCAATTCACTGGTGGGGATCATTCTGGTATCGGATGAGTCGCGGAACGGGGAATGAGTGCCGATTGCCGAACAGAAAAGAGATGAGCTGCAAGAGAGAAACAACAAGATGATGTTAGTTCTCTGTCGCTGACCTTGTGATGGGTTTCAGTAGCTGATGGATTAATAATAACTATAACGTCAAGTGATAATAATAATAATTTGACGGTTCAAATATCTACAGACATTAATGGTTGGTACCTACCTAACTACAACTTCTGAGATATTTGCTTCAAGTATTTAGCGCTTGTCAGCTATTAATAATCTGCCGAATAGAAATTCTATACAGGAAGGAGAGGGCTTTAATAAATTAATGTTATTATTTCACTGTCAAGAAACTACAAAGTTTTGAGTATAACATTCAAGTTCTTTATACTTTTACTACAGTTAGAAGTCATTGACCTACATTTATCAATATGTACCTACCTAGTACCTACTATAATATTTGCTTCGTGTAGTCCGAGAGCCCGCTGCTTAATTTATGACGTATCTGTTTTTTGATCGAAATGTGGTATAAACTATAGCTTACCAATAGGGTATTACATCGCACTAGGGTTGCCTATCAAAATCCTGCCGCAACCCCCCCTGCCCCCCCCCCGAAAAGGTCCCTCTTCGCGGTTTTTCGCATTTTATAGGAATATGGTAAGAGATAGAAGAAAGTAGTCAATGACAAAAATAATTCTTGGTTAATTCTCTACAAAAAATGTCAAGCCAATTTTTTTGTAGAACTAGCAGTTTACCTGCAATGGCCGCTCCAAAACTGAAATTCATTTAAAATACAAAAAAAATGTATTTAAAACTAAATTGGTTGAAAATTGATAAGAGCTACAGGAAAATAGTCAGAGAACGAATTAATTACCATAGTCTTAGCTACAAAACGAGCTATAACTTATGTTCATACATCTAATAATTTCGGAGTTATTACAATAAAACTCAGTGACGAAAATTCTTAAAATTTTGTTTTTCATAAAATAACCAGTGATATAGCGCCACAGGCCAAATTTATTTTCCATAAAATGTTAGTAATAATGGGTGGAAGTGGAAGAATGTGAAAGAAAAAAAATCAAACTTTTTTTTTTATTTTTTTCAAAAAATATCCTGTTTTTTGACCGGCCATTACGGGTAAACTACTAGTCCTATGAAAAAATTGACTTGACATTTTTTGTAGAGAATTAACCAAGAATTATTTTTGTCATTGACTACTTTCTTCTATCTCTTACCATATTCCTATAAAATGCGAAAAACCGCGAAGAGGGACCTTTTCGGGGGGGGGGCAGGGGGGGTTGCGGCAGGATTTTGATAGGCAACCCTAGTGCGATGTAATACCCTATTGGTAAGCTATCATTTATACCACATTTCGATCAAAAAACAGATACGTCATAAATTAAGCAGTGGGCTCTCGGACTAGTGGGAGTAATTTAAAATATTAATCGTAATGTTATCATGTTAATAGTCAATTAGTAAAGTGATTTACCACTCGTATCTCATACACCTACTACGCGACATCACTACATTATGAAAAGCTGTGAGAGGCTTAATAAATATTTCAAAGAATAACAGAGGGACATTTTAAAGTTTTACGATATAATTGCTCTTTCAAGGGTTTAGACCCATTTGCGATGAGTGAACGACAGTTCGAGAGGGGCGTATCTAGTTTGATGAGTTCCTCTGCGCCGAAGTGACCCACATCATTTTATATTTTACATGTTTCACATATAGATGTATTTTTTAGTTCATGTTCATGTATACTTGCAGGTTTTCTTCTTTGTTTTTCTTTTTTTTTTTTTTTGATTTTTTGTGTTTGTTATATTGTAGGTAAAATGTGGAATCTTTGTTGGTCTGTTTATAAGTGATATGTTAATTTATGTTATTTGTTGTTGTGACTGTTTGATTCCGTTTAGAAAATAAAAAAATAAAATAACAATAAATAAATAAATATAGATGTTTCCTTTTTTTTTCATTTTTTAACTTTTTCAACTATTTATGCGAGTGCATATGAACGTCTATATTATATTAAAATTCAATTGTTTGTTTATCTTTTATATCTCGCCATTGTTCTATATCTATGGATATAATGGTATTTGGAATGCTGACATAACTCATTGACTACGAATTTTAAAATCTATTATTGTCTGACTTATTGTCCTAACAATTTTAAATTAATTTTATTTATTTGACTATTATATTGTATTTCCGCCGTATCAATCCAGTTATCTCCTAATTTTCTGTCACCTAATGATATGTATTTTAATAATAAAAATATGTGGGCACCTAGTACCTACCTACGACATCGGCCCCGGTCTGACAAAATAATACTGAATATTTGAACTAGTGAGACGAACTTAATGTTGTAGGTTGTGGTAGTTAATATCAGAGAATCACCCATTAATTACATAACAGTAGCGATAAATATATAAAATAAATAGAGTAAGGCATTTGCTTAAACCCGTATACTTTCATTCTATACATTTCTTCTTCTTCTTGATGTGCCCTGTCAGGTCCCCCCGACGTTGGCAATCACTCTAGCGAAGGCTTCTCTGACTGCGCGACCCGGAAAAGCTCATCGGACACGTCTCATTGTATTATACTGCGCAGCCAAGACGTTTGCCTTCTTCCTGGACCACACCGTCCCACGATCTTCCCCATGAGTATTAGTTGGAGGACACTTTATTTATGTCCACGCAGAATGTGACCCAGATATGAGATCTTACAGACCATAACATTTTTCAGCAGTTGTCTACAGCAGTTGGTTCTCCTCAAAACCTCTGGATTGCTGACCGTCATGTCTTCAGATACTTCTATACATTTATTCTTTGGTAATTCTTATGTGCGATCTACAATTTACGATATATGCTCGTAGAAGGTCACGCGAGCCTTGGTAGTCGTATAAGGTCGTTAACATATTTGGCCAGAAAATTTGGTGTAAGATCTGGCCCCCATAAAATATATTTAACTAAATTTCTCATGCCTATTGTAAAAAAAATCTGTAACTTCTAGATACTATACAGAAAAGATATTGCGTATACGTATTAGAAGTGTCATACGTTTTATATCAGGTCAATCGAATAGGCCGATCTGATTCTAGGTTCCAGTTTTCATGGATAGAAATTGAAATGAAATTTGAGATAAGTTAACATCTTACGCAGCATCAAAACACGAGAAGGGTGTGATTTATGTCTTTAGTTAATAGACTAGCTGAGTTAACCGTGCTTCGCAACGGCCCGGTGTCTTCCGATGGTTTGATCAAGTCGTGACTTAAGATCTGAATTGATTTTTCAACACCCTTTTATATGATATGACAAATAAGGTGAAACGCAGTGCAACATTCAAAACATGGATGTTTATGAACTGAAAACTTACTCTACTCTTCATAAGATGGCGTTATTGGAGTTTCAGTACCAAAATGTACGGTTCGCTACATGGCTAAGTTCATGGATTAATAATTGCAATCTGTGGTTGCGAGTGTTGCGACATCATCCGTTTGGTTTTTTTAAGGTTGGTACTAATTACCGTGTATGGTCTCTGATATTGGACCACGCCGTCTACTAACTACTATAATCTATGGTTTAACATGACACATATTTCAACATGGCCGTGTTGTTTTAGCCGTATCCGTATTTAGATTTTAAAGCTATATATCTCTTAAAATAAGTGTTTTTTTTCCAAAATGACGCCGTCAAGACATAAATCGGATCGGTAGAAGTGTTTATGTGAATTTTCACAGCAATCCATCGGAAAATGCGCGAGTTTTGCGAACACTTACACGAATTGGGACTCTCCAATAGTATATAGATTAGCAGCGAGGTTCGTTATCGATAAAGAATGTGCGTGTTGACTTCCGCGTCGAATCATGCATCAATTCTGTGACGCTTCTTCCATTTCGACCAAACCTGGTATACAAATACCTTGCTATCTGGAAACAAATACTGTGTAGTAGAAACTTCTGGAAATCCAGAACCTTCTGAGAAAATTTGCTGATGAGGGGATCTGAGGGTTATGTGGGGTCGTGTGTGGTATCGTATGAAAGGTCATTGGAAAAGAAATTCAGATCGCAAGTTCAAATCCAGATCAAACCATCGGGAGACATTGAGTGATCGAGAGGATCCGGTCACCGCATGCCGCCGTGTTTGGTGTCTCATGAAATAAAAATCTTCACGAGTAGAACACAAATATTTTTTACTCACAAAGATATCTTTTGTCAAACTTTGAATGGGTCAAGTCATAGTGGGAGACTCTATCAGAACGAAGGAATCCAATCGCTCAGAGAATTACGTAGAATCTTCTAGAAGGCTGGGGAATTAAGACGAACTTTGCAGAACCTTCTAGAAAATTCAGTTATGTGAAAAATTCTACCAGTTCTTCTGAACTTAGGACATGATATAAAACTTGTAGATACGTAATGCAAATTTAATACTACTCGTGTAAGTAGGTACTTAACTGTTTTTGTTGATGTTTTTGTTGATATTTTTTCAAGAAAATCCTTTATAAATAAATATAAGGTTTCATTCTGTGTGGATTGTTTTTCGCCGTAGGATTCGCCCTATTGTTTAAGGTTCTACTGTTTGTTCTCCATTCTATCATTGCCGTGAATCGCACAGGTTGCCTTTGTTTCAAACAACGTGCATGTTGACTCGCTCAAATTTGCAGTGTGCTAGGTAATTCCATTACATAATACTCGTATTATCCAAGCCATGTAGGTATGTAACGCTTGCCCATTGGAAAATTTTGCAAGTTTGATGAATATGTATGTAAAATAAAAGCAGCGACGCCTTCGTTGGTAGATAGAAATTTTCGTCGAAGTCTCACTTTTTAAAACTTTTATGAATGAAACATTTGAAATATCGAATGGTACCGTACCTACTAATGAAATTATGAATGATAATAGTTTTGAAATATTTCTTTCGTGGAAATAATCAAGTAAGTACCATTTTATACAACGTGACAGAAAATGAAAATAGAATTCTCATACATACTATGTATATGGTACGTACCTATACACGTAAAGATTGCAAATCGAACTATTTAAAGTACCCACCATCTATATGTGTGTAAAGTACCTATGTATGTAGATAGACATGTAAGAGGAGTTTTGTGGCTTTCAGGGGTGAGTGTCAACTAAAAAAGTCGACAATGTGAATCTTACAACTTTTATGCCGATATTGGAGAGACGGGGAAAAGACGGAGCCTTGTGATCTTCCTGTGTTTACTCGAGGAACTTTGAAGGGTGGAATAGTAATAGGTGGTTGCACAAAAACATATTTAAGCAGGCCTCCGTGATTTTCACGGGTAGGTACCCTCTAGTTTGAATATAATATATTATGTACCTAGTAGATAGTCGTCGATAGTAGTCGAATGTGTGTTTTAGACCCAAGGAATTACACTCGTATTACTTTGGACGAGAGTTGGACATAAAACCATACATCATCATCAGCCCTCCTGCGTCCATCGCACGACTGGCATGCAAAGTACTTTACTTGTCCACCTAGAGTGTGACTCTGACCACGTGACCAGCCCACAGATCCATTTCTAAGCGGAAGCTCTGTGGACAACATAAAACAATTCGTAAAGCTTATTTGCGCCTGATTGTAAGCAACCTCACATACATATTTTAAACAACATATTATAACTTGTATTAAATTTATTAATTTTATATAAAAAAATAGGTGGTTTTAAGAGATTTCAGTTGTCACATTTTGATTGTCTCGCCAATATTTCCACAATTGTTTTAATAGATTACATACCTAACTATTAGACAAGTGGAGTGTTATAGTGGAGAGAACATAGCCTCCGGTGGAAATAAAAACAACAAACGTTTTAATATGTGTAAAATCCCCACTTTTTATTCATCTTTTATCTCCTACAAAAGGTTTTTTTTTTTAATATTATACAGTTCACGTTCTTTTTAAATAACTCTCGAAAAAGCTTTATATAAGTATATATTTTTTTACTGTATCTTTCATAATATCCTACTTGTATCTGTGCACACGTGTGTATAGGTACATTACATACGAGGGTATAGGTACATTATAATCATTAAAAAATACGGTAAGTTTCATACAATGTACCAGGTACCTACTGCTTATTCACAGTGTATTACATGAATGTTCACACAGCATAATTACCCCTAGCATTTATTCTACATATGTACATCACGAGTGTGACTGCAATTAAGAGTATGCATACCGGCATTTCAAAAAATTCTAAAAACGGGAGACCTTATATTTCGACAACCGTTATTGAATATGCTTTGGAACAAAATAAGGTAGATGCATTGAACATTTATCTAGCGAATAACTGTAAAATATTTGTTATATCTTGTATAGATTTCTCAAAAAAAAAAATTGAAAACACCTCTGACCTTTTTTTCGAAAGACGAAAACTCGTTTCTCGAAAGTCGCCGAGTATTTTTTTTATATACTGATAATATGCATTAAAATCTAGGGAATAACCGTAAAAGTTTTTTGATAGACGCAAAATTAACCCCAAAAAATGAAAAAAAAAACTGTATTTTTACCATTGTATCATGCGATTGTCACGCGATTTTGAACCTTGATGCCGTGGGAAATGACTGTGACGTCATTCTTGGTGCCAAGCCATACCAAACATGCTGTAGGAAACATTCAGGTATCTCTTATTCTATATCACAACCAACTTTAATATTTGTATCATTTGTAATGTCAATCATCGCACATAATATTAGGACAGTATTGAAACAACATGAATATCATATCTTGACTGGGAAAATATTTGCTGCGGATCAACTCAGTTACCGGTTAGATTCTCCTACTTAATAATATTGTCAATATTCTAGTTGTATATAGTATATCAATGTTGTAAAAATTTATATAATTATATACTGTTATGTTATGTATAGATAAATTGTATGTACATGCAGAATTGGTTTTGTTGCATTGTCGGTATGCTACTAGATAATTTCTGGGTACCGGCGATGTGACGTGCCTATTCGAATAAACATAGATAGACTGTTAGACCGGTGAAGTTACATTAAAAAAGGGGGTATAGCGTAGATAATTGTCGGAAAGCTGGAAACTGTTTTAATCCCTTCATTAACATGCAAAGAAGGTTTCTTGAAGTTTGCACCAATTTTCCGCTTGTGCTAAGTACAGGGTGACCCATAAACCGAAAAAATAATGTACTTTTTTCAGTTTTTCAGTAATAACTTCTAAACGATGCTTTCTAGGAAAATAGTGTCTTTTTATAAATTAAAGTACATAATATTCTGCGTCGTTTGGTAGGTACAAATGAGTATTTATACTCAAACGACGCAGAATATTATGTACTTTAATTTATAAAAAGACACTATTTTCCTAGAAAGCATCGTTTAGAAGTTATTACTGAAAAACTGAAAAAAGTACATTATTTTTTCGGTTTATGGGTCACCCTGTACTTAGCACAAGCGGAAAATTGGTGCAAACTTCAAGAAACCTTCTTTTCATGTTAATGAAAGGATTAAAACAGTTCCAGCTTTCCGACAATTATCTACGCTACAAAGCTAAATTTCCTGGGCTATGTGTACAATGTATATGTTGTGTGTAGCTATAGTTTGGTATTATATTATTTTTAAGTTATTGTAGTAATACTTTGGTTAAATTAAAAACTGAACACTTCTCCCACACACAAGTCTTGCTTTAGTGGGGGAATATTAATGAAATCTTATTGTATGTATTAGTTATAAGAAACATTGTACCACTATATTATGTTTCATATATAAATAAATTGAAAATTGAAATTGGGCATGAGACCGTACTAAAGCAGACTTTACATATTTTGCTTTCATCCCCAGTTTTTTGTTGCCCATCTGTAGCGGTATGTCATCGCCGGTCGTCGGATACGTTTTAACCCTCCAGTTCCCGATGTCACCTACTAGACACGTTTTCAAAAAAAACATTTAAAATATATGGAATTGTATTTTTTATTTTGTTTATGGATCATACTAGTTATGCCAACCTGAATGACTATATTTTTTTATGATTTCAAGCGTTAAACTAGTCATTTTGGCATTTTTTGTCAGCTCGTGGCGGAAAAAGTGGTGTTATTGTTACGTACTGAATTCATAATTAATTAAAAATGTCTAAATACTAAGTATTGTGAAATATTTTTTCTAAATCCGGTGTATAAAAGATTAATCTAGCATTTTCACAAATTTTCAATAATAATTTTGATTGAATATTTATATAAACTTTTCTATTAAATAACTAAATGGTGGGTTTTTTTCCTGTCAACCAACTACTACGAAATTTGTACCTACGCTTTTGTAGCTACGTATATATTTTCCACCATATAAAATATAAAACAATTACATAGTATGTAGGTATATGCGAGTACGTATGGTACTTTAGTTTGCTTCGTCCCGTAAAGTTTTCGAAATAAAATTTAGCCTTAAGGGCATGGCACCAGGAATGACGTCACAGTCTTTTCCCACGGCATTAAGGTTCAAAATTGCGTGGCAATCGCACGATAAAATGGCAAAAATAGCGTTTTTTCCATTTTTCGGGGTTAATTTTGCGTCTATCAAAAAACTTTTACGGTTATTCCCTAGATTTTAATGCATATTATCAGTACAAGAAAAAAAATTTACTCCGCGACTTTCGGGAAACGAGTTTCCGTCTTTCGGAAAAAAGGTCAGAGGTGTTTTTAAATATTTTTTTTGCAAAATCTATACAAGATTAAAAAAATCTATTACGGTTATTCCCTAGATAAAGGTTCAATGCATCTACCCTATTTTGTTCTAAAGCATATTTAGTAACGGTTGTCGAGATAGAAGGTCTCCCGTTTTTAGAAATTTTTGAAATGTCGGTATGCACACTCTTAAAGTAGTAGTCCGTATTTTCGTGCAACGATACTTGTTCTTGATAATATAGTTTCACTTCCTCAACTTAGTTACAGCCCCTGTACTCGTAGTGTACCTACACTGTACAGTCGCTCTTAACTATAGGTAACTATTAAATAATTATTATTCTTTCACAAACGATACGTACTGTTTTGCTGGACTATAGCTGCACACTCGTAGACTTTCTTCTTCTTCTTCGTCAGCCTTGGTCCCTCCACTGCTGGATGTAGGCCTCTTCCATTCGTTTCCAGTCCTTTCGATCCCTCGCCTTTCTGACCCACTGTCTACCCGCTACCGAGGTCACGTCGTCCGCCCATCTTTTTTGGGGCCTTCCGACACCTCTTCTATTTTACCATGGCCTCCGCTTTACGAGTCTGGGAGTCCATCTATTCTCGTCTTGTCTTGCTATGTGCCCTGCCCATTGCCATTTAAGTCTTGCTGTACGATCCATGACGTCGACAACTTGGGTTCTTCGTCTGATTTTCTCATTTCTAATTCTGTCTCTGAGGCTCACACCCAGCATCTATCTCTCCATGGATCGTTGTGAACATTTTAACTTCTGATCATCTAAGTAGTCCATCTATTCTCGTCTTGTCTTGCTATGTGCCCTGCCCATTGCCATTTGAGTCTTGCTGTATGATCGTAGACTTTATAGGTATGTATGTAAATTATTATTCTCTTTTCTACTTTAGGTAGGTAGGTACACACCTCTATTTTACTATTTCGAGATAGGCTCCACTCTGCACCATTCCCAGAATTTCAATATTCGTAAAATGTTTGTCGGTGTCGGTGGCTGGCAATGGTTGCGAGGGTGATAGTACGTACGTTATTCATGAAATTTTAAATCAAACTTCGGTATCGCCAACTGCTATATAATGTATACTTAGATACATTCGTATACGTTTTTGTATATTTAATACTTGTACAGTGTACAGTGTACACACAACAAGCAATATACAATGAAATATTGAAATGGTACGCGGTACACATTCATGCATATTTGGAATACCTTCGTTCGTTTCGCACATTGAATTTCATTTGCGAGGTGCTGCGATACCCTGCATCTTATATTTTATTCAAAACTAGCTAGGTAAGTTACCCGGGCTTCGCAATGGCAAATTTATGAAGTAGCTCGACAGCATAACTCGAACCACATTCAACTGTTCATTCATTCTGACAACTTTCTAGAAGGTTCTGCAATGTTCTATTAACTTCCACGACTTTTATTTATTTATTTAAACTTAAAGTTAACAACAAACACATATAGATATAAAAAATGGACATAGTACAGATTGTAAATCGTTGTTCACTAGGGCGAACTTATCGCAGAACTGCGATTTCTTCCAGTTTACTTTCACGTAATTCTCTCGGCGCTTGGATACCTTCGATCTGATAGAGTCTCCCACTATGACTTGAGCAATTCAAAATTTGACTGAATATCTGTGTTCTACTCGTGAACATCTTTTATGAGACACCGAACTCGGCGGTATGCGGTGACCGGATCCTCTCGACCACTTGGTGTCAATAATAGGTAAAAACTAATCAGAAAACACATACTGCCTGTGACCACTACAATATCAGTTTATGGTACTAGAAAGTAATCTGATATTATGACGGCTAACCACACAGGTACGGAAAGCTAGGATCAAACATTGAGTAGGTAAACTGAATGTCAGCACGTGTGTGATGGGCCTATATGACACCATCGCGGAATATTCTAATAAAGGGGTAACCAGTTAATACTGTATGTATAAAAACACACAACGTTCTCTTTGCGCAAATACTGCAATGGCATTCAGAATAGGTGAAGAACTTCGTTGTTAAAGAAGACGCGTCTTACTTTACCAATATACATATAATTCTTCAACGCTTCTCGAAGATATATCGAAAGCGAGTGGGGGCTTATACCACAAACCGGGGATCCTACTATAAACAACTCGATTGTCTTGCAGGAGACTCGCTAAGCTTTCCGAATGTCACGTGTTTCCAAATGTTTGCGCAAAGAGCACCACACACAGCATTTACCGGTTACCCCATTACTGTGAAACTGTGGTAGAAAAGTAGTAGTAATGAGAACAGTGAATATATTATACTAGTACTATACAGGTCGTGTGGGATACAAGCTTTAATTTGATGGAAAGTCTGTTATTAATTATACATGGATGTATGTTCCTTTATGTAGAGCCATCGGCTATTTCCTTGCGACTAATTCAAAAGAAGGGGGAAAAGTATTTTTACTGTCTGATTATGAACACAATCACAAACATATCTTGGTAATACTTATCTACATTACCGTTATTCTGTTTTCACATTTCTTGTCTGACTTTTCCTTCATTCTGCAGACGCCTTATTACGAGTATTCTTAGGGGTTCGTTAAACTTCTTGTATACAGTGCAACGTGACTAATTCTTATAGTTACAACTTGTAGTTAACTTTTAAAGCAATAATTGTGAACATTTCATCCACGAGTTTATATTGTATTAAACTTATGAAATAATACTATGTTGACGGGTTTCATCTACGCAGGTAGAATTTCTTTGAATCAAGAAAATATTCATTTGTACATATAAATTCAGAATATTATTGCTTTGGCTTTTTTGTTTTGAATTCAATAAATATTCTCAAAAAGCCGATCCAGACGCTATGTTTTTTTTTACAACCTTTTGCCTGCGCTGTCTTAAGACGGAATGAAAACGGTGCAATTAATAGACCGTCCACACGGTGCACAATAGCTGTTTTCGAGGATTTAGAAATAAAAAAATCATAACAGACGAACTATCAATTAATTTATATATTTTTGATGAACGATGATCAAATAGACATTATTTTATAGATATTATGTAATTACACTCAACAAGCATGCTTGCGGTATATGCTATGCACATATAACCGTAGACTTCTGGAATTGGAAAAATACGGTGAATGGCAGCTTTCATAAAACCTGGTTCCGGAACTGGGAAATGATCCAATTTTAGATTTATTAACATCTGACCAATCACAACGCCTCAGGTTTCAAGGGTCTAATCAATCTGTATAATTTAAGCGGGCACCTAAAGGACACCAGAACCAATCAGGGCTTAAAAGTAAGTCTTCTAGGTTGCCTACGTCTAAACTTCACTTGAAATCTGAGGCGTTGTGATTGGTCAGATGTTAACCAATAGGATTGAAGGAGCGTCAAGATAACACTGGTGCGAGACGCATGTATTTTTTCACCACTACTAGTAAAGATAACCACCACTACTAGTAGACTAACCTGTTGACAGTCCATGTATAAAATATATAGTTGGTGCCTGCAACTTCAATAGTATTTCACGAAGGTAATGTGTAATGTTTACGAAGAAATTTTAATCATTCCTATGTTTGATATTATACAAGGTAAGTACCATCATAAACTTATGTTTCCCTTTTTTAAAATATTTCTGTTTATTTCTAAGTAGGTAGATATTCTATACTTCCTTAATAAGTTGCCGAGAAGAAGAAGAAGAAGATAAAATATTTCCTTGAGAAGTTGCCTTAGTTAGTCACATTGTTTAGGGTCGGATTACAACAAGGGTATTATTTATGATGTTGATTTAATAAAATCAAAGCATGGAGTTGTTTCCTAATACCTAATAACACAAATCTCTTGCCTACGGCAGTGGTCAGAGTTGAAAGTCACAAATATACCTAAGGACCCCATACACACTGCCCTCAGTGGTCACATTTTTGCAATTTTGATTATATCAAAATGTTTTTTTCTCTCGTGCGTTAAAAGTCTGTAATTATGCTAAATACCTACCCGTGAATTCACGGAGGTTGGTTTAATATGTTTTTGTGTAACCACTATTACTACTCCACCCTTCAAAATCCTTCGAGAGAACACAGGAAAATCACAAGGCTCCGTCTTTTCCCCGTCTTTCCAATATCGTTAAGAAAGTCGTATAACCAGATTCACATCGTCGACTTTCTTAGTTGGTACCCACCCGTGAAAGCCACAAGACTCCTCTTTACCTGTGTCATTCCCATACTCATACTGCCACTCTACCACGGTCTTTAAAGTTAATCGAAGGAACACATCAGGGAAATCACAAGGCTCAGTCTTTTCTCATGCCCCTGCTATTGCTGTTGATAATGCTGCCCTGACAATGTTCTGATATCATTGTAATAGGAACAATGTATCGTAAAGAGCAAGGGGGTTCCTGAGCATGGGTAACCCTGTGTGTCTTGCATTATTGGAACATGCCGAATATAGGACCATGCGAAACTTTTCGTAGCCAACATCTTCTTACAGTTGGCGAACTGGAATATAGTAGGTATATGGATTACTTTGAATCCCCTAATTCGTTGTCGTGAATCGTTATGTCCCTTCACATTCACTATATAGGATGTATTTGATACATCTCCACTCCATGTGCTGTGCACTTCGCACAGTATTGGAGATCGGTCTGATAGTCTTCTGGTTTGGGCACGTTAAAAAAATAAACACTAAAAATAATCGAAGGTAACATTACCGTCTTTTCGGTAAGAGGTGTGGAGAATTGGTCGCTATTTGGTGTGAAAAAATATAGGGTCTTACCTACTTTCCATACTAATTTTACATACGTACCTATTATACCTACAGTAATTATGATTTGAATGACTCTATCAATAATTAATATAATAGGTAGGTAGCAGGCGCGAAGCTACCTAAGAACACGATTCCCAAAGAGTTGCCTTTTGTAAAAAATGATAGGTATAATAGTGTCTTATCTGACGTAATCCCATAAGAAATGTTAGCCCCGGCTTCCCTTCTGCAGATATCCACCCTTCGCCACTGGTAGGTAGGTATGTATGTAGTACTTGATTGTTTCAAAATCATACGAACCAACTGATAGTACCTAT
Organism: Ceraclea dissimilis; assembly: GCA_963576895.1. Lineage (NCBI taxonomy): Eukaryota > Metazoa > Arthropoda > Insecta > Trichoptera > Leptoceridae > Ceraclea > Ceraclea dissimilis. Next base: position 9,181,649 of record OY756360.1, read on the forward strand.
TCAAAACTGTTTTCATTCCATTTGGCTATACGTACCTACTATATACAGGGTGTCCCGTAAATCAACGTCATCCCGTGGAGAGGTGATAGACCAGTTCACGACCTACCAGAAAATCGAAATATGACCTAGTAAAAAATCGCTCATTCTCGAGATATCGGCACTTTTTTGTTTTTCGTGAAATTCGACACCTTCGATCAGTTTTTCGATCGCCACGGTCACAAAATTCAATATTCTAAGATTCTAATTTTGGATTCCTAATCCTGAATAATCAAGCTATTTGATTATAACCCAAAATAAAACGTACTATGTCACAATTTTGAAAAAAAGGACACCGTTTCCGCCTCTCGAGTTTTATTGTTTTTTATTAGCAAATTTCGACTCCTTTACACTGTAAAAATTTTGTATCACATTAAGCTGGCAAATTATTTTAAAAACTTCTTTATTTAGTTTAGTTTTTAGAAAGGCAGAAAACTGGATATAGTTCACTTTAGAAAAAAAAGCTATTCCTGTTTTACTTCAAAAGGAGCTCATTATAAAAATAATCAAATGCAGGGTCGTAGCTTCTTTATGTCCAATATTTTGACAAGTGATAGAGGATAAAAAAATATGAAAAAAATCATAACAAACGTATGTCGAGAAATTAACCGTTTTGGAGTTATGGTCTTTTGAAAATTGAGGAGTATGAAAATATCTCATTTGGGTTTTTTGTCAATAACTCACAAACCACTAACTCGATTTTGACAAAATAAATAAAAAATCATTGTAAATAATATAGGCTTTTGATAAAGTTCCTAATTTGCGGCCTTTTCCTTAGAATTTAGTGAAAATTTTGTTAGTTTTGTGACAAATGATATTTTTTTTTACAAAAAATCATGTTTCTCAACAAAATTTTCACTAAATTCTAAAGAAAAGGCCTCAAATTAGGAACTTTGTCGAAAGCCTATATTATTAAAAAAATATTTTAATTTATTTTGTCAAAATCGAGTTAGTGGTTTGTGAGTTATTGACAAAAAACGCAAATGAGAAATTTTCTTACTTCTCAATTTTCAAAAGACCATAACTCCAAAACGGTTAATTTTTCGACATACGTTTGTTATGATTTTTTTCATATTTTTTTATCCTCTATCACTTGTCAAAATATTGGACATAAAGAAGCTATGACCCTGCATTTGATTATTTTTATAATGAGCTCCTTTTGAAGTAAAACAGGAATAGCTTTTTTTTTCTAAAGTGAACTATATCCAGTTTTCTACCTTTCTAAAAACTAAACTAAATAAAGAAGTTTTTAAAATAATTTGCCAGCTTAATGTGATACAGATTTTTTACAGTGTAAAGGAGTCGAAATTTGCTAATAATAAACAAAAAACTCGAGAGGCGGAAACGATGTCCTTTTTTTCAAAATTGGGACATAGTACGTTTTATTTTGGGTTATAATCAAATAGCTGGACTATTCAGGATTACGAATCCAAAATTAGAATCTTAGAATATTGAAGTTTGTGACCGTGGCGATCGAAAAACTGATCGGAGGTGTCGAATTTCACGAAAAACTAAAAAGTGCCGATATCTCGAGAATGAGCGATTTTTAGTAGGTCATATTTCGATTTTCTGGTAAGTTGTGAACTGGTCTATCACCCCTCTACGGGATGACGTTGATTTACGGGACACCCTGTATAGTATGTAGGTATGATTCGAAAAACTCGATGCATTCTGTATCAAGTAGGTATGTACCTACCTATAAGTTACTGTATTCACCAAGTACCAATAATTCGAAATTTCAAAAAGTTTGAAATCACATTACTTAAACTTATTGTTCAACCAACACTTTTCGTCCGATGTAACGCGCTAGTGTAGAGAACATTTTGAAAATTTCATAGATTCGATCCATTAGTTTGCATAATAATCACGGTACTGTTTATTTTCGTCGTGCGCTGCGCACAGACAGATGGACGGACAGACATAGGACAAATATAAATATGATGTACCAGGTACCTACATTTATTACGCAAATATTATTAAGTGTTGTATGATACTTTTGTGTTAAAAATTTGTTTAACCTACTCGATGACTAACTCATTAAAGTTCGTTTTCGTTCATAATTGAAAAGCGTTTGTGATGTCAATGAAAGGAAATAGATTTAATTGAATATTCGATTATAGAGAGCTCTCAAAATAAATTGAATTGATTTATAATTCAGAAATGATAGTCCGCTTCCAAATTATAAGTTTATTTGGAGTGAATACTTCATTTCGTTTTCCCTCATTGTAGATATGACGTAATAAGGTTATCACTTTGGGAACTAATAAGAATTATAGTGTTTTATATTTTATAGAGAACTACGGAGGCAAGAAGTGTGTTAAATAACAGGAAGAGTCTGGTGATATTTTCTCTGTCCACTCCGCAAGACACACGCGTGAGAGGATAAATAAATAGAGTAGTGTATTGGTGTAGTAATGTGTAGTATACCCGAGAACTTTAATGAGTGGAGATAGTTTTTGACTTAAAGCGTAAAATGAATGTCAGATATAGTACTCGACACTCGTATTATGGTGTGATACTAGATTTCATCAAGAGTACATGATATAACCATATAACACAAGATAATACCAGTATATCTGATGAGACGGCTCCAACATGTCATTCGGATGCCAGAGGAGCGGCTTCTAAGGAGCTAAAGTAAAGTCTGATTTTTGTAAGTGTTCGCATAACTCCCGAATTTTAAGATGAATTGCTACGAAATTTTAGAATTACATTTGCGATTATATAGGCTGTGTCCTAACGTTGCCGGTTTTTGGAGAAAAAGCTTTTCCTAGGAGATGCCATGATGATGAGGGGATCCAAGGGATGTGTGGGGTCGAGTGTGGTATGGTATGAAAGGGCGTTGGAAAAGAAATTCAGATCTTAAGTTACATTTTGTCCAGCTGAAGTCCATAAAGTATGCTGGGTTGGTTTGTTAAATTTGCCGTTGCGAAGCAGGGTAACTCAGCTAGTATTATATAATAGTCGTGGAGTATCGGAGTAGAAAAATATATTGTATCAGTTATAGCAGTGATTCCCACGGTGGGGCGTACGCCCCACCGGTGGGGCATTGCGCCTCACAGGTGGGGCACCATGCCTCAGCGGTGGGACACCACGCCTCAGATGGGACACTTCAGAAATTACCAACTATTCCACGTATTGGATACATCATATTTATTTATTTGATTTCCGATAACTAGTAAGTAATTTAAAACATTACTAAAAAAAATTCGCCTGCGGCGCTGTTTATGATGCAGGTTCATGAATTAGAAAGATCATATATGCAGTCACGGCCATCGGCGCGAAAGAATCTCACATTAATCGCAAATTATTGTAGAAATTCAATAACTTGCGATTGTTTCGTTAGAAAAATTTGCCTGCGGCGCTAATTATGACTGTAATTGTATATAAATCGCATGAGGTATGTATTTGTGTACAGGGGGCCCCCGGTTTAACTACATGGCATACAAATGTATCGTATATGTATATGTTTTGCGGTGGGGCATACTACTGTTAGAAAGGCTTTGGTGGGGCATGGCACGATGATGGTTGGGAAACACTGAGTTATAGCATAGCTACGTAATATTATTGGAAGTTTCGTCTCATTTGTAGTCGACAGGCTCACTGACTCCTCGAATGAACTTCAGTACTATACCTGCTGAAAACATGTGGTGTATATTCTTTGATTCCTATGCATAAATTTTCATATAAAATAAATTTCCCCCATCAGGATGTACCTACCTATCTAAGTATGGAATTTTCCTGCATAGTGTGACACATCCAGTTTATTCAATACACGTAGTCAACCACGAAATATGCTATAATAACATCACAGCAGGTAATACGAGACCTACCCAGAGTTGGATTGATACTTTTCACGGGAATAGGCCCTGACATTTTCGCCCCCCCGTCGTCCAAAATTTTTTTTATTGCCTTTTTTATTTACTGCTTTTTTGCATTCAACGGGGGGGGGGGAGAGGGGTGTGAATAAAAGATTTTTTTACCTGTATAAAAATATCAAAAATCTCAAGAGAATTTCGTAATCGACATTGCTAGATTTTAGTAGTGCATTTAATTCCGTAAATTTTGACATACTAATTGCCATATTAGAGTCACTAAATGTTTCCCAGGCCTGTGCCACATGGTTTTCATCTTACCTAAAAGAACGCTACCAGTCTGTGCGCATGCAGAGCGGTGTCCTCTCGGAGTGGTTAAAGTTGGAGGCCGGGGTTCCCCAGGGGGGAATTTTATCGCCTCTACTCTTTTCGATTTTCATAAATCCAGTAACACGTCTGTTGCCCTGTCACTTTCATTTATACGCCGACGATCTCCAGATATATACACACTTCAGACTGGAAAATATTTCCACTGCAGTTGAGAATACATCCCGATGTTTGCGTCTGATCTCAGATTGGGCCGCACGTGTTGGGCTGATCCTTAACCCCACTAAGTCTCAGACCATGTTCATAGGCAGTCCTTACTATATTTCCAGGTTGGGGAATGCTACGATTCCTCAGACTGTAATGAACTCCAAAGTTATCCCCTATTCAAAAACAGCTAAAAATCTCGGTGTGATCATGGATCAAACTCTTTCCTGGCAGCAACACGTCAATTCTATCAGGAAGAAATTTTTCTTCACACTGCATACCCTAAAAATACTCCAGAAATTTCTTCCTATTAAAGTGAAAACCCTATTGGTCCAATCATTGTTACTGCCTCTCATAGATTACGCCGATACTGTCTTTATAGACTTAAACCAAGACTTAGTTAGCAAACTTGAAAGGCTGCAAAACGTAGGTATTCGCTTCATTTTTAATCTGCGCCGGTCCGATCACATAACAGCTTTCCGAAACAGTCTGAAGTGGTTAACTATACGCCAAAGACGTGAACTCCATACGCTATCTCATGTGCACAATTCTCTCTATTCAACGTCTTCTCCCTATTATCTTAAAGAAAATTTCGAATATTTAGCGAGTCACGGACTTCCATTGAGGTCCAACAGCGAGCGTCTTCTTGCAATACCTATCCATAGATCAGCCTTTCTTACTCACTCCTTCATGGTGGATGGTGCTCGTTGTTGGAATAGTCTTCCCTCTACCATTCGCACTGCGGAGTCAGTGCACTCCTTTAAGAGAGCGGTGAGAAATCGCATGTTGGCGTCGAATGCGGCATCTGAATCCGAATCGTAAGACTAATTGTAGTTTCAACTGTATATGTTTTTATGTACGAGGGTAGGCTGAGAACTTCGCGGCCTTGAGAAAAAAATGTACTGGGGTATGGTTGGATTTTCTTATTATTTTTTTATATGATCTATTCGAAGTTGAATACACTTTTGCTAGCCACGTTTCAAAGCTAGGATCCTAGTTTTATAGAAGAAATTGTAAAGGCCTTCAAAATATTGCTCCGCGTTTACTGTAACATCGTTAACTGAGTCAGTTTTTTACATGCTGAATTTTTTTTTGGCTTAGGGATGAGGGGAAGGTCTGACGATTCTATTTTTGGTAAATAAGGCACATGTTTCACCAACTGGAAGCCATTGGCATGCAATTTGGCTATGAAAATTGTTTTTCTGTGAACTGGTGTAGAGTCGCGGTGAAAGATCACGACTTTAGCCAATTTTCCGGGTCTTTCCGCATTGGTAATTTATCTCAATTGGATTATTAGATTAGCAAGTACTTCCCACTTCTTTTTTTGCCCTTAGTCAAGTAGTCTATTGTAATGCTAGCCCTAAATTCCCAAAAAAACTAATGCCATCACTTTTCCAGTTGACAAAGGAGACATCGATTCCTTTGAAGACGGAAAATCACCATGCCGCCACTATTTTGATTATTTTTGGGCTCTGTTAGATCCAAGTCTCATCCATGGTGACATGACGAAAAAAAAAATCTTCAGGATCAGCTTCAAACCTGGCCAAAAATTCCAATGAAAATCGAAAACCAACACATGTTTGTTCGGCCTTAAAATGGAGTCAAAGGCGTTGGCACCCTGCGAACAGAAAGCTTACACAAGCCCTGTTCTGAAGTTAATATGAAATCTATTCATTAACACAAGACCATTAGGATGTCTGCTATCAGCCAGGCACTAATTTGGCGATCTTTCTGAACCACATCCATGATTTTATCGACGTTTTTCGAAACAACTGCAGTTTTTGCCTTCCTCTGCGAGGGTTTTCTTCAACACCTTGCTGACCACATTTAAAATCTGCTACCCATTATTTGACTGCTGCATATGATAGAGCAGACTTTAATTATGTATCTGACATCTTTTAAAAAGTTTGTTTTGATATACAGCCTGTGATAATAAAACATTTTATCGTGGATCATGGTTGAAAATTTCTCATTTTCGCAAAAATCTCAAACACGTTGAATTAAAAATGGTGCCAAGAGTGCCAGATTAGTCCTATTGATGCCAAATTTTGCCAGTAGCCTTGTAAAGGTTCAAATTATCCATATCAATAATAAATTGAAGCTGGCCAGTACATTTTTTTCTCAAGGCCGCGAAGTTCTCAGCCTACCCTCGTATATATGCATTCTGTATCTTGTTTATTATTTTTTTTATTCCGTTTTTATTTGTTTTTTATCTCACATATGTATGTATGTATATATTTTCTACTTCGTATATATTTTTTTATTCAATTTCTTTTTTCTGTTTTTTCCTATATTTTTGTTCAACTCCTTTTTTTTCTGTTTTGTCCTGGGGTTAACTGGAAGAAATCGCAGTTCTGCGATAAGTTCGCCCTAGTAAACAACGTTTTATAATCTGTACTATGTCCATTTTGTATATTTATATGTGTTTGTTGTTTACTTTAAGTTTAAATAAATAAATAAATAAATAAAAACCATAAAAAACGTTTTTTTTGTTGTTTTGAGCGACCGAATGCCGCCCATAGTCCCCGGCCTACTCGACCTATTGGCAAATCCGGCCCTGCCTACCCATCTGTTCTCGTACACGGTATATTCTTAGAAGTAGTGCGAAAATAATTTGATTAGGTATTTCAATCATCAAAGATTCTTAGTTAGGCTCATAGACTACGTTAAAACGACTGTATAAAAAATGCAGGTATGCACCTATTTGAGTATTGCTATTGAGTTATTACAAAAAGGATCTGGGGTTTGTAACTTTCCTGGACCCTTTACAAGAAGCTTAATGCTAGTTTCGCGAAGTACAGAATACATAGCTATAGACAAAGTTCGGACCCGGTATCTCCTGCACAGGAGTCCGGGTTCCAACCACTTGCGCGAACCATTATTATAATAAATTTTATTTTTTATTATTATTTTTGAAGATCGGTTACCTTAACTTAAAACGGGACTTCGATCATGAACCATCTAGGTGTTAAAACTAAACAATCGAATATGGTCATACCATAAACCAAGAGACTTGTAATACTTTAACCCTCCAAGGACGAGGGATTTTTTTCTATAAAATATATTTCTGTGTATTTTTTGTGTCTAAATAGTGCGAGTATGTAAAATAAAATCATATAAAAAATCTATTAAAAAAAAATTAAAATCCGTTTTTCCGTTTAGGACTTCGCCCCATGCCCTCCACGGAGGACACTTGTAGTTATTTACTGGTAAAACATATTTAGTCATAGACAATAAACATTCTATAATAAGTTTACCATGGATTAAGTATGAGAATTTGCTTCAGATGGATTTTATTTATTTTATCTTCGTGTCCTCCAGCAGGGACAGCGGTAGTGAGAGGGTTAATGTGTTCGGGAAACACCTGTCAGCTCAGGTCAATACACGAATGACCTTTCTACCACATTCGCATCGGCCCATACCATACTTCTGCCGTAATTCCACCCATCCATGCTTTCGTCTATACTTACCAACCTACGTAGGTACTATATTATGTATATAATATACCACTCACTGTAAAATAGGGAACCGAAATAATCAGTTGAATATAGAATTACACGTTTAGCTTTCAACTCAATTATTACATTCTGAGAATCAGAATCGAATTCATTAGCATATTATACGAGTATTTTTCTACACACGTATCTTTTTCTACCTTAGTAAACATATTTTGTAAAAATATTCAGAAAATAACATACACGAGTCTTTGCCTTACTTGCCTACCAGTAGCGAAGAGCCCCAAAAATACGATTCCCATCGAGTTACCTTCTATATTTAGGACTAGCTGAGTTACCCGTGCTTCGTAACGGTAAATTTGGATGGTGAAGTAGATCCTTTCGTAAGACACAACACAGAACCCTTGGATCCCCTCAATATTATGACATCTCTCAGGTAAACCTTATTCTAAAAAAACCGGCGTTAGGACACAGCTTATATTATCGCGAATGTTATAGGTATTTGAATTTTCGTAGCAATCCGTCGATAAATGCAGGAGTTATTATTTACGATGGATTGCTGCGAAAATTTAGAATAACATTTGCGACAATATAGGCTGTGTCCTAACGTCGCCGGTTTTTAGAGAAAAAGCTTTTCCTATGAGATGCCATGATGCTATCAAGACGCGAAGAGACCAACCTAGAAAGAACGGTAATGCTAGGCAGTGTACAAGGCAGGAGACCGAGAGGCAGATCGCCGATGCGTTGGAGCGACCAAGTGAGGGCAGCCACAAACACCACTCTACACGAGGCCGCACATCTGGCCATGGATAGAGACTCGTGGAGGAGGATCGTCAACTGCGGGAATGAGAGTCGCGACCCTCAGTCATGAGGATATACGACACCAGCAGCATGAGATGCCATGATGATGAGGGGATCCAAGGGTTGTGTGCAGTCGTGTGTGGTATCGTATGAAAGGGCGTTGGAAAAGAAATTCAGAACTTAAGTCATATTTTGTCCGGCTCTAGCCATCGGCAGACACCAAGAGATGTCATGATGATGAAATGTCAAACAATGATGTGCCATCTGCTATAGAAAGATCCCAGGTTCATCATTTCACCCATTTTTCTAAAAAATTTCGCCTGCGGCGCTTCTTTTTTGTTGCATTTTTAACATAACACTTATAATGCCAACCTATTACCAACCAATTACCTTCCCTTTAAAAAAAATGACCATTTTATTTCAAAAATAATTTGGGGACAGGGGGCCTCCACTCCTTTGTTGCCCCGGGGCCCCCACACCTGTAAATCCGGCCCTGCCTATACTCTTAACCTGTTCTATCCCTGTGTCCACAGATTTCCTCCACTATTTTCTCCCCCTTACTTAACTCTCCGCTCTCCAGTTACTTCTTATGCAGATGCTAATGTCCATTGGCTGTCAGCCGTCATCATTACACACAATTTAACCGACACTTATCTGAAGGTGTTACGCTTAGAGTAAACGTAACTTATAATTAGTGTCCGACCGAAACTGGATTTTTAGCCGAAACCGAAACCGTAACCGAATATTCGGCTCCCCTTCTAGTTTCGGCCGAAACCGAAACCGAAACCGAAACTTAGGAATTTCAGTTGTAATTTTCAAAAAAAATCATTATAGGTGCCCTGTTCTGATATCTAGTGTTTCCCTAAGATATTTATTAGGAAACCACGCTTCATTTTCGGAAATCAATGTAAGCACGAAAGAAAGGAACTCATTAGTCATTAAACTACAACTTATGTCATCAGTTATGTAGGTATCCGTTTGGCATAGGTAACACTAGGGGGGGACATAAAAAATGCAATTTTTCTTCGGGAGGTTAAGTAACGGAAGTTGTGGTGTAGTTTGCTAATATGTATGTTCATGGGCGTCGCCAGCCTCGGAGCTAAAGGGGGGCAACAAAAATTTACAAAATTGATATAGGATGCAAAACGCGTAAACAGCCCCACAGGCGAAAATTTTTTGTGAGACATAGTGAAGAAAGCCGCGATATGGTTTGGTTTATTTGAAAATGTACATAATAATTTGCACAATATGATGTACGAACTACGAACAATGCTTCATATAAAAAGCAATAAAAAAATAGCACCGCAGGCTTTTTTTTTTGAAACAATTGTGTTTTGATGGATTTTTTATACTAATTTTACAAAATTTATGACATGGTGAGAGAATGTGCGGTTATAGTGTGATTTATTGTGAGGTCTGAGTGGTGAGGTGTGAGGAAATATATATAGCTATTCCAATCTCTAGGGGGGGCAGCTGCCCCCCCTGCCGACGTCGACGCCCATGTGTATAGGTATTATCTTTGAACTAAAATAGGTATGTAGAATACAAAAATAATTACGAGTATTCTTCCTTTAGATGTTTAGATGCACCTAGAAGTAGCGCCGCAGGCAATTTTGTTTTTTTTTATGGGCGTAGTGATGAATCTTGTTATTGGTAAGTAAAACACTTGGTTATGTTGAATCAGGGAAACGGCCGCTTAAGTAGCGCCGCAGGCAAAATTTTTGTCATAAGACATAAACGATGTGTATAGAAATGGGTAGTGATATAAATCTAGTTCACTTTTGTAAAATAAAAAAGGAATCTAGTGTACAGAATAAAACACAAAGTGTGAACCTGTTCCGAAGATTCCCGACAATGCTCGATATAATACGGATGCTAGTTTCGGTTCGGCCACTTTTTGGCCGAAACCGAAACTGGGACCGAAACCGGCTTTTTTGGCCGAAACTGGCCGTAACCGAAACCGAAACCGAATATTCGGTCGGTCTCTACTTATAATAATGGTTACAGTTAATATCCAACATCATGCTTTTAAATCACGGTACTTTTTAATGTTCTTTCTACCTTCCTACTAAGGTACTAGTGTTATTAGTATAATGAAAGAATTTTTACGATAATTTTTAAGAGTATGCATACCAACATTTCAAAAGATTCTAAAAACGGGAAACCTTCTGTCTCGACAACCGTTAGTAAATATACTTTGGAACAAAATAGGGTAGATGCATTGAACCTTTATCTAGGGAATAACCGTAAAAGATTTTTTATATCTTGTATAGATTTCTCAAAAAAAAAAAAACACCCCTGATCTTTTTTCTGAAAGACGGAAACCCGTTTCCCGAAAATCGCGAAGAATAATTTTATTTTTGTACTGATAATATGCATTTAAATCTAGGGAATAACCGTAAAAGTTTTTTGATAGACGCAAAATTAACCCCAAAAAATGGAAAAAACGCTATTTTTACCATTTCATCATGCGATTGCCACGCAATTTTGAACCTTAATGCCGTGGGAAAAGACTGTAACGTTATTCTTGGTGCCAAGCCCTTAATGGCGCATATTACCATAATCGATTGTAAATATAAAGATGGGTGAATGCCTAACTGCAGGCTGATAAAAGGTAATGGCATAATTAACATTGTCACGCTTGCGATAGAAAGATAACGTCCTTTTTGAAGCAAGATTTTAAAGGAAAGATTTCCCATCTAAAGCCTTTTCAAACTTTTTAAAGTGTTCTTTAGCGAGTAATTATCTTCATGTTATCACTGCGATATTACTCGTATACCAATATAATTTTCGTCACTCATTTCTCTCCTCCTAAAACGCCTATTTTCAGATATCTCTACATAATTAGATAGATAGATAGATAGATAGATAGATTTATTGGTCATAATATAGTGTACACATAAAAACATAGGCATTTCAATTCATTTTGTGTTTACATACATTAATACGCGAACACAATCTATGTTTAATAGCATTACCGTGGGTGAACTAGAGCTGATTGCTCTGTATCTCACCACACGGTATAAAATCATTACAGTAATTTCACCACAAGTATAAGCAGTCCTCCATTCAACAATGCTATTCGAATAAATAAAACAATGAAATCAAAAACTCTAGTAATAAAAAGGTTATAGAATTTGCCTTTATATAAATACTTAGAATAAATAAATTAGTATTCAAGTATTCAAAGTATGACAGTAATGGAGGCATACAATCAAATTAACGAAACTAAAAATACCTAATGCATTTTGTGAATGAAGACGCTATGTAGTATGTAGGTACTAGACGCAAATCTTATACATATAATAAAAATGGATGTATGTAAGTATGTGGGTATGTTTGTTCCACCATAACTCTGGAACACCTGGAGCAATTTCGGCCAAACTTGGTACATACATACCTTGCTATCTGGAAACGAATACTGTGTGGTAGAAACTTCTGGAAATCTAGAACCTTCTGAGAAATTTTGCTGATGGCATCCAAGGGTTGTATGGGGCTGTGTGTGGTATCGTATGAAAGGGCATTAGTAGAACTTTCTAGAAACTTCTGAGAGTGAATAGAATTCGAACCTTCTGGAAGGTGAAACGAACTTAGTAGGACCTTGAAGAAAGTTGTGCAGATTAAGCGAACATTTCTGGATGTATGTGAGGTCATACTGTCGATTTACTTCACCGATCAAATTTGCCGTTACGAAGTACGGGTAACTCAGCTAGTTGTAGATATAGGAACTTATTTTTTCGTGATATAGGTATTTATTAATAGTTTATTGTACGTATGTAATCATGTAGGTAGCTAGAATCTATTTGATGTAGGTAAGTATTCGAATGCCATCGACTCTTGTGTTCTTTTGATCTATAATACCTATACCTAACATGATAATACGAGAACATGAGTCTAAGTAATTCATTATCTTTTTTTCTTTGAACTAATCTTATTAGTTCGGACTAGTTTGATATTGCGAAGAAAAAGGAGAACAAAATAAAGTAACAAACTAACATATTATATTCCTTAGAGAAAAGTAGTTATTTTGTGGTTTGATCAAAGAATTCCTTCTATTCTCTAATAATAATAACTCGTAAGAACAGGTCTTGGAGTAATATCTCAACGGGTATAACATGTCTTTCATAATTTGATGAATCAACACAGTTAACTAATTCAATTTGCGGCAAGGCCTCCAGCCTCCACATTACAAGTACTGAGTAGAACCCATAGATAAGATATAGTTTATAGTAGTGGTAGAACCTATACCGCTCTCGAACGAATTTTCTTTAATATTACGAGAGTATTCATCTATCTAAAGAAAAATAATATTTTCTTAAATAATAATTTGATTAGCGGAAACAATTTTCATATACACAGCAACACAACCACATATCGTCCTTTATATTATAAAGTATGGAATATACATATTGTGTATCCTATGTATGTCTGAAAAAGTTAGTCATATTTGCTGCTAATCTCAACGATGTGGAATTTATCTGTGTTTCATAATTACCTATCAAATTTTAATAAAACTACTTAAGAGTATGCATACCGACATTTCAAAAAAAATAAAAACGGAAGGCCTTCTATCTCGACAACCGTTACTAAATATGCTTTGGAACAAAATAGGGTAGATGCATTGAACCTTTATCTAGGGAATAACCGTAAAAGATTTTTTATAATTTGTATAGATTTCTCAAAAAAAAATTGAAAAACACCTCTGATCTTTTTTTCCGAAAGACGGAAGCTCGTTTCTCAAAAGTCGCGGAGTATTTTTTTTTGTATAAAAATCTAGGGAATAACCGTAAAAGTTTTTTGATAGACGCAAAATTAACCCAAAAATGGAAAAAACGCTATTTTTACAATTTTATCGTGCAATTGTTCACGCGATTTTGAACCTCAATGCCGTGGAAAATGACTGTGACGTCATTCCTGGTGCCAAGCCCTTAAATTTTGAATATTGTGAATGGGATAGATTGAAGTTGTTGTCGCCAAAATGAGGTTTACAGTGTACCTATTCTCGTATGAACTGTAGGTACTATGCAGGCGCGAAGCTCCATAAGAACATGATTCCCATCGAGTTATATTTTGGATAAAATGATAGGTATAATAGTGTCTAATCTAAGGTAATCCATTAACAAAACGTTAGCCCCGGCTTCCCTTCTGCGGAAATCCACTCTTCGCCACTGGAACCATGACAAAATGTTCTGGATATCGAAACTAATGCAATGCTACTTGGTAGAATATAATTATAGGGAAATACTTTAGTAAATTTCATCACGATAGTTTCAGTATTAGGAGTATAACGGTTTGCAATGTAAGTTGTGACACATTGAGGTTTTGCAATGTTGGAGAAGTGGTCCAAATCTACATATAAAGTGGTAGTACGTATATCTACTATGTAGTATGTAGTTATTATTTCGTATTATATGGACAATCATAGCACATTAAGTAAATACATAGTACATCTCGATTTAAGAAGATTTGATAGATCAGAGACCTGCTGATGTTGAATATAGAGACAGATTTCAGTACCTATATCTAACGAGCAAAGATAGAATTTTACAGAACAGATACGTCATAATTTTAGCAGCGGGCTCTTGTGGGCCACGTAAGCGTAAGCGTAAGTTTCTGAAATTCGGAAGAGACATTGATCTATTAGTTAGAATGGTAAAATTCCGCCTTTTTTATCATTATAAACACCATTTAAAAATATGACTTAAACTGTGGCCTACCAAAATCTAACCGTTGTGAAAAATATCGCATGTGTAATCTCATGACAAATAAAATTACAGTAATTTGTTATAACTCAGTTTTTTACTAAAATCCCGTAAAGTTTAGAACGTGTTGTAGAAACAAATGTATATTTTCAACTGCAAGAAATAATTTGACATCTACAATATTTCAGCAACTTTCTAATAGTTTGTGTTAGAATCGATTTATATAAAATTTATCCTTTGTGTTATCTCATGATAGCTGAATAACACGTATGTATTAATTTTTGGTTTATAACGCAATTTTCAGAAAAAATGTAATTTTACAAGGTTTTTTTTTTGGAAATTATTGTAGTTTGTCTAGTGCAAGGATTAATTTGACATGAATTATTTCATTAGTTTAATCAGTTTAATTTTTTTTTTTATTTCATTCATTTAATCATTAGTAACAGAGATACACGGTAAATGAAATTTGTTTTACTTCTACTGTAAAATTAGCATTTGTGGACATTGGTGTTATTTTCTTGACAACGATGATATGTCGCACGTCATCTGCGTCAATAGACACGTCTGCAAGTGCAAATCGTTTTGCAGCGCCCTACATCGCGCATTGTCCCAACTTATAGATTATTTCAACTTTTTTCGTATTTGTTCACGAGATGTGTGAAAAGGACGATGTACCTACAGATATAGACCCGATAAAGTAGGTGTATAGAAAACTTCGAGACACGTAGGTTTAGTTTAGAAGGCCGGAAATACTATACCTACACATAAGATTCTTCATGTTTTAGTGATGATTTTATCCCCAGTGGGTTTTGAAAAAGGTTTCATATAGTCCAAGAGCCTATAAGAAAAGCTATCATTTATACTACATTTCGATCAAAAAACAGATACGTCATAATTTAACCAGCGGGCTCTCGGACTAATAGAAGAGTGACTCGTACGAGTGCGGGTGCTTAGATCTTCGCTGACATAGGTATATTTTCATACAATATTGCCTATACTTTACTTACTATCTTCATTTCCTTTATTCAGCATCAACTTGCTGACGTAATGTTGTTTTAATGACTGTAATAATTAATCGAATAAGGTAGTCCGTCTACGTAACGCCATTTTCTGTATTAGGTATACGAGTACATATATCTGAAAATCTATATTACAGAGGATAATTCGTACATAAGGCCGTGTTTCCACCTGCGAGAGCACTAGCGGAAGTCTTGCAGAAGTTTCTCGCAATACCGTTTACACATGATATGAATTCTTGCTATTTCTAGCTGCAATAAATAGCGTGCGAGAAGCTCGCGGAAGTTACTGTCGCAACTTATTGCAGAGGTGTTTACACACGCGTGCTAGAAGTTGCGACAGCTATTGCAAGTAGAGCCTCGAAATATAACTCAAGCTGGATTCATATATATCATCTAGGCCATGGGCGTCGTCAGGGGGTAGGGGGGGAGAGCTGCCCCCCTAGAGATTGGAATAGGTATATATTTTTTCATACTAAATGATAAAATATCACAAAAAATCACATTATTACCTCAAGATTTCTCATCATAACATAAATTTTCGTGGAAATCCATCAAAATACAATTATGTCATTAAAAAAAAATTTCCTGCGGCGCTATTTTTACTCACTTTTAATAAAAGACATTTTCATGCATATTATGGTGCAAAGTATTATGTAAATTTTCAAGTAAACCAATTATTACAACACGACCTTCTTCACTATGCCTCACAAAAAAAAATCGCTATTGCGGTATTTACGATTTTTTCATGCTATGTCGAATTTTCAAATTTCTCCTCCCCCTCCCCCCCTAGGTCCGGGGCTGTGCGACGCCCATGATCTAGGCCACTTCCACTCTTCTTGTTTTTTTATTTTTAACATTTTGACAATCTGTGGTGAGATCACTGGTAACGGTGAAAGCCAAGCTAAGGAAAAAAAGGAAGTGAAGTGAATTTTTAAAATTCATTCTGCCATTGGCTTTTTAAATTATGAAGCTTTCTAGACACTTCATTCTCAGACCGTGTTTCCACATTCAAGAACACTCACGGAAGTCTTGCAGAAGTTTCTCGCAATACCGTTTACACATGATATGAATTCTTGCTATTTCTAGCTGCAATAAATAGCGTGCGAGAAGCTCGCGGAAGTTACTGTCGCAACTTATAGCAGAGGTGTTTACACACGCGTGCTAGAAGTTGCGACAGCTATTGCAAGTAGAGCCTCGAAATAACTCCAGCAGGATTTATATATATCATCTAGGCCATGGGCGTCGTCAGGGGGGACAGCTGCCCCCCTAGAGATTGGAATAGATATATATTTTTTCATACTAAATGATAAAATATCACAAAAAATCACATTATTACCACAAGTTTTCTCATCATAACATAAATTTTCGTGGAAATCCATCAAAATACAATTATGTCATTAACTTTTTTATAAAAGCCATTTTTCATGCATATTGTTGGGCAAAGTATTATGTAAGCGTCGGAACACCTATCCTGCTTCCTCCCCAAGAAGGTTCACATAATGCTACAATATGTTTATTTTTAAATATTACGTCTACGACGTATTATTCCATTTCTGGCAAATAATTTGTATCTATGTTCAGTAGCATAGACTTCCACTCTTCTTGATCATTGATTTTTTAAATTCGTTCTGCCATTGGCTTCTTAAATTATGATGTTACCACATCGTTTTCTCATCATGTCATGAATTTTCTAAAACTACTATAGGTGTTGTTTGGTAAAAAAAATCACTTCACCGATTTTTCTAAAAAAAAATCGCCTGCGGCGCATTATTCCAACCCTGATAGATAATCTATTTTTTTTTTATTTTTACTGATAAATAATCTAATTTTGCACGGCCCTTCATTCAAAAAGTTTGCCTAGGCCTGCTATAGAAAAACAAGCAGGTTCATTATTTCACGCATTTTCTTTAAAAAAATTCGCCTGCGGCGCTCTTCAAATTTTTCATGCAAGGAGGTCCTATTTGCACGTGACGACATTCAACCCCCTCCAAATTTGAATCTTTGATCCGCCACTGTCTTCTCGAGACTATTCACGTGTCTGTCGATTCATTTTCATTTATCAAAAACAAAACTGACCAGCCGCGAGTGCGAGATATACGAAACTTTTCGATAAGCTGCGAGAACTGTCGCGAGTAGATGTGTAGGTATTTAGGCTCGCAATTTATTGCACTCGCAACTTATCGGCTAAATCTAGCGGCTAACTGTCGCGAGTGAACTTGCAAAGGTGTTTACACTATGCAAGATACTGTCTGACACTTCCTCATATTCATGTATCAAAAACTAAACTGGCTAGCCGCGAGTGCGAGATATATACGAAAATAATCGGCTAGCTGCTAGAAGTGTCGCGAGTAAGCTGTCAACGTGTTTACACTTGCAATTTATTGCACTCGCAACTACTCGCAGGAATCTAGCGGCTTACTGTCGCGAGTGAACTTGCAAAGGTGTTTACACATGCAAGTTACTGTCTGACAGACTGTCGGACAGTTCTAGCAGAAGTTTTCTCGCAGGTGGAAACACGGCCTAGACACTTTGTTTTCTGAAAGAGTATAAAGTATCGTGAGAATACGGAAGAATAAATTATCAACAGACGAATAATTAATCTTTTGGTAAATTTAGTCATTTTTTATTATTTAGGGTGCTCTAGCTCCCAAACCGTTGGTTTAACCTGACCACAGGTAGTTTTCATGTTTTGACCAAAAATCTGAACCAGGAACATATTTCCTGGGTTTTTATAAATTTTCTCAGTACTAGGTACATACCACTTTTCTAGGATGCCAAGGTTGATCTATAGAAAATTTATTATAGATTTAGTCTCTCCACACACGTCCGGAAGTTCAGTATGCTGTTCAGTAGGCCGTTTGCAAAAAAGGTCCGACCAAAACCTCTCTCTGAATTCAGTGTTACCCTGATTTTAAATTCAGAAAGAGGTTTTGGTCGGACCTTTTTTGCAAACGGTCGATTCAGTTAACTGAACTTCCGGACGTGTGTGGGAAGCCTTATTGTTCTACGATTCTTAGTTTTAAATTGCAAAGTTTTCATGTTATAAGCATGTAACTGAAAACGCACCACATATTTTAGAGCTAGGTGACAAAATTCGATTCAGTACCTTAGAACCTAAAAGTACAATAAACTGTAAAGAAAAAAAGTTTTTTTTTGATACTCCATCAAATTTCCCACAGTGCACCTATACTAGCATTATTTTCTTTGGTCCAAGGATGGCCTAACATACGCTGCCTATTGATTTGTTCACTGACAACCACATAGACTAAAACAAATTACAATTTCACAAATATAATTACAATACAAAGATGATAATATACCTACTTAGAAAGTGAAATATAAGTGCGATAATATGATAGATGTGCGTAGAATTACTTGCGAGTATTCAGTATAGTCCGACGCAATAATTAATTTAAGGGCTTGGCACCAAGAATGACGTCACACTCATTTCCCACGGCATTAAGGTTCAAAATTGCGTGAACAAGCGCATGATAAAATGGTAAAAATAGAGTTTTTTCCATTTTTTGGGTTAGTTTTGCGTTTATTAGGTACATTAGTCAATAAAATAAAACAAATATGAGAATCGAACATATTTATATAAGATAAGACTTTTTTTTAAATAAAAAATAATAATTAACAAAATACTTAATATAAAAACAATAAATTAGTGTGAAGTTCAATTTTGTGTGGCAGATATTGAATAAGGTTGTTCCTACACTCGCACAGTTTCCATCAGTCATTCGTGTTCTCACTCGGGATTTGTTTATTTTCTCACTGCTCCGCGGGCCGCATGTAGTGTAGAACCCCGGCAGGCCGCGGGTTGGCCACCCTAGGTGTATATTTTCCATCGTGAATTAATGTAAAGTCGATATTATTCAACATCGTTTGTTAAGTTGTGGTATATGACTCTAAGCTTGCGTTCTTATTAAAATATTTAATCCTTTGGTTTAATCATTCAAAGGGATTATTGATTAGGAATGAATTGTGACTATACCATTATAGTTGTTCGAGGAAATCTATATCGTTTATGGACGTCAGTAATAATATTAGGAATATCAGTACGAGTACATATTATAGAATAGTAAGAGCTATCCTGAATAATAATAATGATGATGTATTACTGCGTAAGCAGGGATCCGTTACTCATTAAGGAAGCATGTGCCATGTAATCTATATACGCTGTAGTGTTACCAGAAAGGAGGAAGTTACTATCTATCCAATGATTATACATATTATACCTGAAATCTTCTCTATGTCCGTGATGTCAACGTGACTGATTGGATATTCTGTTTTCAAAGCAACGCTACCATATCTCTCAAATTGAATTATTAATAATATTATGTGTGTATTACAAGAGGTAAATATACACCCCGTCCCGTAAACCCTTTGAATCCAATATAATTTAGGGTAGGTAAGATATTAACATGAATATTTCATACATTCCTTTATCTATAATTGATGTGAACATTACGAAGTTTCATGATGACGCAGTTATTATTTACTAGATTTACTAGATAGTTCGACGAAGGTTTATAATTATGATTTCTGATGATTATATTATGTATTGCATAATATCTAGGAGTAGTTTTACCTACATACCTCATTGTCAAGAGAATAACAAACATACAATTTAATTTTAACGAGCTTAATGTTCTATGGAGTCAATCAATGCTCACCAATTATCCTAATAGTTCCCCGCTTATAAGTAGGCCGCATTGAATGTTACATTTTGCATTGAATGGCGGGGTAATCAACATTGAGGATAAACTCATCTCCACCCCTGAATATTCCAAAAGCTTCCATCAGTTTCTATGTCTCTACTTTGTCTTTAACACAAAAGAAAACTTTTGTCTCTTTCTCAAAAAACTCCTCACGAAAATATGCACCCACTACTCTGACAACTCTTAACACTTCATCAAATAGTTTGTATGCGTATACCATTACAATTAACAAAATATGCTTAACACTGGAAAATAAGTAAAAATCCTGAAGCCACCGTTATAGCATTAATAAGAGGGTGTGGTTTTAATTTAGTGTGTAAAAATTGGGATCTGTCTACCAACATTCCACACTAATTCTATGTAGGTCGGAGAACCATCCTGATACAAAAAAAAAATGCGTATGGGTGGTTGGCGAAATAATTCAGTCTTTACCTACTCTGATGTATACTAATGTTATATTTAGTACCACTGTTACAATGCCCTTCAACCGACATATGATAACACGTTTTCTTGAAAAAATAAGAATATCGGTGATGCGTGAAGTAGGAATAGGTATACCTAGATTATTTTATTTTATACTAAATAATCGTAAACGAACAAGTTTTTACAACGATGACACCTAATTAAGTATAATTATTAAAATATTTAAATATATTTTAATAATTATACTTAATTATGAGAACAGAATAAGAGTTGTATTACCTCTGTTTTATTTGATAAATCATATATTACACATTTTAATAATTATGTTTATGGATTAACCCACACGTTTATCTTTATTATCTATGAAGTACTCGTATATGTAATTCTGAAGTTCATGGATACCGCAAGAGGGGTCGGGAGGGGTTCCGCCTCCAAGTGGTAAGGCTATCGGCCACTGAGAACAGTCTGTTCTATAAGGGTTTTAGATTGTTCAATAATCTGCCATTAGATGTCAGGGGGCCGCCACTCTCTCGACTTTTCGTATGAGATGTTATAAATACCAATTAAAAAAAAAGCAATATAGCCTTGGTAGCGTGACAATCTGTGTGAATGAATGAATGAAATGTATAATGCCGTCTTGCCGATTAATTTGTTCTTCTATACACAAAGTAAACAAAAATGTATTTCGGAACTGCAAACCTTCTTTTCGTGATGAGCGTGGACTGAAAACAAACTGTAGTTGACCACACGAATATCACAAATTTTCAAGAATTGTACATATGTAGCTATCATTCATTGAGTCATGATTGTTTTATAAATAAAAAAATGTCGATAGCGCTAATTACACCAGTTATAACATTAACAAACATAAAAGAGAATAAAAGAGATCAGAATATCTTCTCTCAATATCACAAAAAATCTCCTGCCTCTATTTGCTATTTTTTTGATACGTATATCATTATCAAAATTTTAGTTTCCTTTTGCCGAATTCACTCCAATCCGCCACTGATTAAAGGCATATTTTATGTATTTACTAAATATTGTGTAAATGTAATGGGAACTAAAGGGAAAGAGCTTATAAAGCTTTTCTAAACTATAGAAAATTAAATCATAATACTCGTATTATGTTTCTCATTAGGGTATGAAATATACAACGTTTGTCCAATTAAAGTTAATTCATGTTCTCCAAACCGGTTACCGGCCAAACCCGTTTTCAGGCCAAACTAGTTTGCACTAGGCCAAACCGTGGTTAATCCTACGCGTGTCAGTTTAGTACATGTGTGTGCATGGATTGCAATTTTTTGCAGACCAAAGATCGTTTTTTTTAAATCTTGTAGTTGAAATCTAATTATAATGAAAATAGTAGGTGTAAATTTATGCAATTTTTCTCCTCATACATTTTTTATGGAGAATTATCAAAATTTATTTTTGTGAGTTACCGCCCTTTTTGATTTAAATCTATGTTTAGGTGTGATTCCGTAGAGATTTCTAAATGAAATTTACAGGGTAGATAGTTTATGAAATTAACAAGTTTTTGAAGATAATTTGAAAAAAAAAAGATTTGATTATTTTTTTTAAACGTCCTCAAACATTTATCAAAAATTTGAATTGTGACTAATTTTGAGATTCAACATTTTTTTAAGCGCGATAGTATCAGATAGGCCTATGATTGTTTTTGTGTCTATGAAGTATACTACTCATCAATTCTATAAAAAAAATCAATTAAGTATGCATCTCAATAAGTAGTGTCTCTGTGACCATGCAAGTAGGGATTTAGCGAAACAATACGAAAAAAAAATCATAACTCGAAAACTACAAAAAATCACTGAATATATTATGTAAATGAGGGTTAAATCTATAGGTATTAATTGAGGTCGTATCATTCTGCTTCGGTTGATCCACGGGTTCTGTTTAACCGTGTATACATATGTGGATAATTACGTTAACATAATTTTCTACATGTTTCTAGGAATCGAAAGCATACGGGTACGTATAGTATAAAGGAAATTAGTTATCCGAAAACAATTTGGAATAGTTAAGCAGGTAATCAAAAGGGCATTAGCTAGATTATTATTCTCGTATGTACAGAGCACTCGTGTACTATGAATTAAGTGATTAAAATTAGTACTACTTAGTGAAAATCCTTGAATTAGATTAAAACATATTATTTGAGGAAAATTTTCAAAGTACACTAATTTGTAATTAGATATTATTGTATAGATCACAGAGAAGAAGGTAGCGTGGCTTCCAAGGCCTAAATCGTGCAATTACTTAAATAATATGTAGTTACATATATTAACCTCCCTTATTTAATTAATAAATTAAGGTGGTGCGGGTGTTGACAAAAGCGTGGTACATTATTCTAAAACAAATTAAAAATTAAAAATTAATAACTAATATCTTACATTTCTAGTACATGCATATAAAACTTATTAGGTACAATATTTACATTTTCCATACTACCCTCCAATGTGAGGGGACCTCATGTATTGGAGGAGAGTTCCGGGGTTTTCATCAATTCTAATATACAACATCAACAACAAAACAATGACACATTTTTTTACAAATTATAACAGAAAAAAGAAACAACAAATTTATTAATAAATCGGATTCATGCTATCATCTCTCATTCAATTCAAATCTCTCTCTCTATATACCTTTCACAGATCACCTTTTCAATCTTTATTTTGAAAGATTTCGGTTCGGTAATAGACCTGAGATATAACAATGGTAATATCTCGACAATCTTACCTATGTATGCTTTGATGATAGAGATGTGGATACATCGGAGAATGCTCCGATTTGGATGGATATATATGGCCAGCAACACAAGAGTTCTTAGTCAATAGAGAGTTGCTGTCAAATATCAAAGTTCCGAAGGTATTATATAATTTGGGTCTTGTGATAATAATAACAACTTTATTGCTACAAAAAGAACATTATACAAATGGCGGGTTTATTGCCAATGGCAACCAACCAAATGCGAGATTGTAAATAAGACACGAAGTGTATACAGATTTACAATATAAAAAACTAATAATATAAAATAAACTATAAATAAAATTAAATATTAGGAATATAGGAAGAGAAGGGATATAAGGAAAAAGGTTTATTGGGTAATGTTAGTGGGAAAATTGTGATCAGGGAAGAAAAATATGAATCACTCCACCCGATCATTATGGGCAAAATAGAGTGTCGAAGAGGGGTTGGAAGAAGGCAAATTTCACGGCTCCGCAATATACGAGACTGGACTATAGAATAATGAGTGCTGAGAAATTGTTTCTAGCTACCCATGACAGAAACACTTTCTCTCGTAGTCAACGTTGGGGGAAAATGCTTTGTAAATCAATGTAGATAGATACATAGATACTCATAAAAGAAATGATCATATCCATCAGATTTGGCAATGTGGCGTTCTCTCCCCTTAGTCTCTTTACTTTACTTACATGTGTTGAACTTCGAAATATTTCTCATTTAGTTATGAATTGATTGCCATGTACATTGTATGTGTTTTTCTAATCATACGGATCGTGAAAATTAGGTTAACTGCATATAATAATAGTATTATCAATGCAGTTATCTGCAAGTGTGACTCTAGTAACCACAACTTGGTATTATGTGTGAAATAGGGAACAGAAACAAGATGAGAACAGTTGAATATTGTGACTTGCCAATTAATACATACTGTAATAATGAATAGAAGGAGGATTGAAATATTTTCGTCAGCCAGCGCGTGAACTCAAAAAATTCTGGGACTTCAAGGGAGAAACGAATAGGTAGATTCTTTTGTGGAAATCTATTTAAAATGCGAACCTTGCCTAAATAATAATCTTATGATGGATTTCACAAGCTTTTTTAGTGAGGAGTAGCGGAGGTAGAATCCACTTGTTTTTCAAAATGTCCCTTACTTGAAAAGATTTTTACATCTTATGTTGAATCTTTCATCTTGTTTCTTATCATGCACATGTTTTCCTGCAGTATACGAGTAAAACAAATCTCTCTTCTCTGCACCATATACCCCATTTATCTGGGGTCGGCGGCTCGGATCATCTCTCTCCATCTGCTCCGATCGAAGCAGTCTTCTTGAGTAAGCTCCAGGTGTTCCATGTCCCCTCTGATGGTCTCCTCAAGGGACTTCTTCGGCCGTCCTCTCTTTCTCTGTCCTTCCACAGACCAGTTTGTTGTTTGTTGTTGTTGTAGAATCCTTGTCCCTTCTCTGCACGTGTCCATACCACCGAAGTCGGGCCTCTCGCGCTTTTAGGTCAATCGGGGCAACTTTCATAGTTCCTCTGATGTGTTAATTTCGGATTTTATCTAATCTAATCTAGTAAAACTAAAATACGAGTAAAACAAATGTTTCCTACAAATTCACTACTTATTTCGTTTTTTCGTAAATCTATCCTTACTTCGTTATTTTCAGCATGATATGGACCTTAATATATGAATTTTGAAGCTAATGAAATTCTCTATAAGATTTAGTCATAAAGACTTTTAAGCTAAAACGAACCATTACGAAGTTACCGTAACATAAAACGGTAAGAAACTCAAAATTGAATAAATGGTTTAAATAGTTTTTGATCTTAAA
The DNA here is from genome assembly GCA_963576895.1 of Ceraclea dissimilis. Lineage (NCBI taxonomy): Eukaryota > Metazoa > Arthropoda > Insecta > Trichoptera > Leptoceridae > Ceraclea > Ceraclea dissimilis. The sequence continues at coordinate 9,206,737 of OY756360.1, forward strand.
AGCTCCGCTTCTATAGTATATAGAGCAGAACTTTGTGGAGACAATTTTATGCTAGACAAATCAGATATAAAAAATGTAACAACGAAGTTATATAGCACAGTATAATAAAAGTGCGATTTTTTATGGTTTTTAAAGATGACAGAGAGGACGGCGGGGGTAGAATCGTGCATAACAGGATTATTCACTATCGTATCGATCTACGAGTATAAAACATTCCAAAATTTACCCTAATCATTATGTAATAATAAACTAAAAATTAAGACCAAATAATCATTAAAATGACTTCAAAACATTTACCCCATAGACTAACTTTGAGGGGGTGTATAAAAATTGGACCAGAAAATGGAGGGGGGGCAAGAACCCAATCCTTGTTCCATGACCTATCCCCAACAATGAATTTCTATCTATCCCCAGCAATGAATTTCGAAATGAAATTCGGTCCTCATATTATGCAAACGGAAGTCCTTTCAGCTCCTATATTATACTCGTATTATACTACATATGTGCAATGCCTAGTTTTTATTAGTACCTCTTGCCTAGCAATCCCAACAATTTAAAAATAGCAGTGACAAAAACAGCGGTTGCTATTTTCTGCTACCTAGGCAGCCTAGGCTAGGTATAGAATATTATAGCTTGAAGTTGATGTCAGAATTCATGGAACTAGAGCTCTTCTGTTGAAACTTTACTCGGATGATAGTATGAAAGTCATGTTACTATCAGCGGGATCTACATCTATCCCGCTCAAGCTCTCAGCAATTTAAGTACCACCCACAAACATTTGTAGTGGGTGTTATAGTCTACACAGATATACAGATAAACGAATAATCTTATTTATCATCTACCCCCTCACGCCAAATCCCTTAAGGTGTGGGCAGAGACAACAGATCGTCAGACCGCCCAATCCTTACACATATATTAGGCCTCACGGTCCATAGAAAAATTCAAATTTTCGTATCTGCTAGATAATTAATAATAATAATAATAAAGCACAAATTCGATAGAGAGCAAGGTACTTGGCTTCTGCCCGTCCTTGATTTGTTATAGTTCCAGCTTGTAAAAAAGCTGAGATCTGTGGAGAATGATAATAATAAAAAAATAACTTTATTGATATAATGACATGCATTAAACAAATGGCGGGTTTATTGCCATGGGCAATATCTTCCGGCCAACCACTTGAGAAATCAAACAAATACAGAATGTGCGTACAAAAGTGTACCTAAAACGTATAAGTGTAACAATAAAAAAAAACAATAATTAATGCACATAATGTAAGAATATTTATGTATTTGGTAGACTATTTTGTTTTTCGTTATAATGACCAGCCCAGTCTCCACTTTGTGAAGTAGTATACTAGTATGTATTTTAGGCTTTTCAGAATAGCATTAATCTGACTTGAAAATCAGAAAGTATCTGAATTAAATATAACAAGTCAAGAAGATCCTAGTGTATAATGCTGTATAAAAAGGGAGCGATTTTAATGACGAAAGCTGATTTGAAATTCCGATATTGCATCCCATTTGTGAGTTTTCCCATAATAGTTTTAAGATACGCAAGGAACACAGGAATATATAGGGTCAGTACCTATCCATACTTATAATGAGGGATATAAAAGAGATACCTACAGTACATTGAATTTGCATTCTCCCCGTGCAATTTCTTTGAGAGAATGCAGCGAATAGTTGGAATATTCTCTTTGTGCAGACAACAGCTGTTTTGAATGCCAGTAGTGATATTGTCGAGCGTGTTCGTGAAACGTTTTTCCTACTAACGATCCCATTAACAAATTTTGTTGCTAGCGAAACCTTGCGCCACATAATAATAATTATATTGCATGTGTTGAGTACATGGGCGTCATATCGGAATAGGTATATATTTTTTCATACTAAATGATAAAACCTCACAAAAAATTGCATTATTACCACACATTTTCTTATCAAGTCACAGATTTTCTAAAATTTGCTAAATTTTCTAAGGCTCGCCCTAGTGAACAAATGCTATAATTTTATTTTAATATGTAGTAAAGTAGGTACTACGCATGTATAGTGTATCTATTAGAATACGCCTACCATAATGATACAAAGGATCCCAAGCCTATATAGGTTATCATTTCGGGGGGAGGGGGTGGGTATCTAGCATGTCCTTTTTAGGGGGGAGGTAACTAAGCTTGACCATTCTTGAACCAAAAAAATCCTGTCAACGGGTGCTATAGAAACGGGCAGAAATATGGGCGTCGCCTGCTTCGAAGCTGGGTGGGAATGAATATGTAGTAATAGAATATATGTAGTAATAATGTAGTAAAGAATGAATAATGGCTCCGCAGGCGAAATTTTTCTTGAAGGTGAGTATAAAAGGTTGGGTTGGTATTAAAGTTGTGCACAAAAAATAAAAAATAAATAGAAAAAAAAAGAATGCACACATACATAAAACATATAGTTGGATCTACAATTTAGTCCTAAGGTTCTTATTATTAGTGGTTGGTTTGCAGACATTGCCTACGGCAATAAACCCGCCATTTGCGAAAGAGTATTTGTTAGATATCCGAGCACCACTGATATTTGATACCATCTCTTAATGGACCGTACCTACTCGTATATCTATTGATATTATGATAGCCGAGATCGGATAATAATTATTAAGATGTCTCAATTATCATACTATAGGTACCTAGTTCCTATTTGTAATTACGAAATTAATCATATTATTGGTTGAAGCTTATTGATATTTCGATGTCTTCAACATATGTACACTGATAATACTTCAGGGCGTATTGCAATTAACCATCCTATTAATTAATTAATTAACATATATTAGATACCAATGTGTCGGATTAACTTAAAACACAGTATTACGAACAATTCTCTGTTAGAAGTCCCCTGGTGCAAACTTGGTTTAGTGTTGCATAATGTGATAATACGATATGGTTAAATTTTTTCGCTACTTTCAAATTATATTTCAGAACTGTTATTTAAAACAATTTGCCAATTTTCGAATTGTTAGAATAAACTGGCAACATTGTTTTTCTAACTTGTGATGGCGGCTTGAAGGGATTATTGGAGTATTTTTTTCTTTTTCTAACTCGCAAAACTATCTTTACTTTAAAATGATTTCTCTAGCGCTATTTTGTAGTATTTTTGGCATTGTAGGTTACTTGTAAAAGATACAATGTGAGAATATTGCGAACCTTTGACAGATCTTATGACAAGATTCGACAATCAGAGCTACCAACAATATAATCTTAAACTCCATTTGCAGGTAACGTCCGCACGGTGGCCAAGACGGATGGAATTAATAATAATAAATGGAAGAGTATGCGGAATATTCTCTTGTGTTCATTTTACATTTAAGGGCTTGGCACCAAGAATGACGTCAGAGACATTTCACACGGCATTAAGGTTCAAAATCGCGTGATCAATCGCACGATAAAATGGTAAAAATAGCGTTTTTTCCAATTTTTGATGTTAATTTTGCGTCCATCAAAGAACTTTTACGGTTATTTCCTAGCTTTTAATGCATATTATCATACAAAAAAAATTACTCCGTGACCTTCGGGAAACGAGTTTCCGTCTTCGGAAAAAAGAACAGAGGCGTTTTTAATATATATATTTTTTTTGAGAAATCTATACAAGATATATAAAAACTTTTACGGTTATTCCCCAGATTCAATGCATCTACCCTATTTTGTTCCAAAGTATATTTAGTAACGGTTGTCGAGATATAAGGTCTTCCGTTTTTAGAAATTTTTGAAATGTCGGTATGCATACTCTTAGGGTATTTTTTTTATCAAGAGTGCCGTAATACAATAAACGTAAAATGATACAGCATGAAATAGTGGTATAGAATAGTATGTACATATATGTAAGTAACAAGGTGAATTTGAACCACGTACCTACCTATCTTTTAATGCATATCACGGGGGCCAATTTGTACGAATCCACAAGGATGGCGCAGGACCGAGAAGGATGGGCGAGACTCATCCGAGAGCATGGAGGTCACGATCCTCGTAACCGAGGGACCGACTGAGAAGAAGAAGAAGAAGACCTACCTATCAGGCTTGTTATTAAGCTTGGTAGTTTACTGAAACAAGCATCGTTCGATTGTGCCTCTAACAAATTTACCTATCTACTATAACAATATACGAAAGCGCCTGAATGAGTGACTAACAGAGCCCAAACGGATAATCCTAGAGACCGGAAATTTTGAAGACAGATCAGTTTTAATACAAAACCTTCCACTAACAAGGAAATTCCAAAACTTCTGAAAACTGGGTTGAACGCTTTTTAGAATATACAAATATCTCAGAAACCCCACGTGGTACAAACATTTAGATTTAACAATCAAAACTAGTATTAGTTAATAAGTATTTTAATTGATGGTGAAAATGGTGAAATATTGTATGCTGATGCTTCCAGTGACACAAAGCATTAACAAGTTATTTCTCAGGATACGTATTAAATTAATTAATTAAGATAGTTTAGATGATATTCGGTTAGATCGTAAAATACAGAAAATGACGTAGATAGAATATTTACCGAAATACGACAAAACATGTGAGTATAGTGGTCGTGGATCACGTTAGCCTGTCAAGCTGGTGGATTTATGTCTAGGGTTGCCACCTCTCCGGGTTTGACCCGGAGTCTACGGCTTTGAATGGTGTTCTCCGGGTCAGACCGGGTGGCGAGACAGTGGCTTAACTATCACCAGGCAGTCCCATCCCGACCTATATATTATGAAAATCCGTTAAATCTCATTAAAAATAAACTGTTTTATCAAAAAATTTCGCCTGCGGCGCTATCTACGCGTTTTTCTTCCACATTGGTACTACAATGAAAATTATCTGCTACATCCATATCACATTGATAATTTTATTTATCACAATTAAAATGCGGTAAATCAACGATTCCTCCGAAAAATACGTTCTGTTGAAAAAAAAAATATATGAAATCTCCGGGCCTACCCTCTTTGAAAGGTGGCAACCCTATTTATGTCCCAATGTTTCTGTTTCAGTCAAAAGTTACTACACGGGCAACACTGAGTTATACAGCTAGTAATCAAGCGCGGCTACTGATACCGGCAATCGTGCACTGCGCTGCCACACAAAACATTAAAAAATATACAGGGTGTCCCAGGAAGTGCGACCAAGTGGAAGTCCAGAGATAGAGCACCTCTGGGGGTACCTAAATATCCCAATATATGTTCCGCGATTTTTTGTGGTTTTCGAGTTATCAATTTTTTTCGTATTTTTTCGCCAAACCCCGACTTGCAAGACGTTATTGGTCACAGAGCCACTAATTATTGAGGTACATACTTGATTTTTTTTTTCTGAAATAGGTGAATAATATACCTTGTAGGTATAAAAAGAATTATGGGTCTATCTGTTACTATCACGCCATAAAAAAATTACGAATCTCAAAATTACTCACAATTCAAAATATTAAAAAATGTTTGAGGTCGTTTTAAAAAAAATAATCATAGATAAATTTTTTTTTCTAATTACTTTCAAAAACTTGCAAATTTAATAAACTATCTACCCTGTAAATTTCATTGAGCAATCTTTACGGGATCATACCTAAAAATTGTTTCAATGCAAAAAAAGCGGTAACTCAAGAAACGAAATTTGATAATTCTCTATACAAAATGTATGAGGAGAAAATTACACAAAAAATTTCATAAATTTACACCTACTATTTTCATATTCGCATTAGATTTCGACTACAAGTTAAAAAAAATCGGCCTTTTTCATCTTTATTTTGAAAGATTTCGTAAATACGTAGATATACTGAAACAAATAAACTATCAATTATTGCCTTTGTTTACTTATAGGTCTCTTCTTTAAATATCATTTCAATATTGAAATCGAATGAAGTATAAGTAGTATATAGAATTTCTTGTCAAAACTTTCCCCGTATTATCTTCGGGACACCTACTATGTACCAGCCGGAAGTGACGTTTGTCGCTATAGTATCGACTATCAACCAATCACGTTGTTAAAAAAAAAAAAAACAACCTAACGAACCTAACTCACCAATAGTAGGCCAGTGTAAACCACCCGGCTGGTACATAGTAGGAAACACATTATCTTCAAATACGAAAGACTTTTTTATAATAGTGATCTGTCAATTTGTATAATAATAAAAACACAAATATTAATAACATTCTCTGCACCAATATACCTATACACTTTACGCTGTATATTGAAATACAGAATACGTTGTTAGCGCCGAGATTCGAATCAGGCGCTTTCCGCTTAGCAGTCAACACATACAACTAAATACAAGTAAAATATATATGTATACACCTATCATCTGTGTTATTACCTAAAACATTTTTCGTGTACGGCGATGTATATGAAATGGAACTTTACCAATATTGCTGTTCGACAATATTTCAGAAAACTTTATTTTATTTGAAGTTAGGTCGGTATAACGTGATGGCACACCGGGAATCGATAAACTTTCGGGAAGGAACCTACCGAAAGGAAAGTATGGTAAACAGCTTGTGTAAAAATGTATTTTCAATTTCCATACAACGACGGAGGCGAAAAGAAATTTCTAGAAAATTTTACCGTTGTTGTTTTTATTAAAATAAATTATTTTCTCAAATAACGTCAGCTAATTCAAAAACTTTACAAATGTCTATAGTATGCTTCTGCATGATGTTCATAACAATTCCATGTGATATTCAATTTTTACTGTGTAAACTTAGTTAGTAATTTGAAAACTTTTGCTTTGTATGCGCATTGTGCCAATGTGCATATATGTGAGACTGAGATACTCAATAGATCAATAAAATCTCTATTTCGTATACTACTAGACGGCCCGATTCACAAATGTACTAAAATAATATATTTCAAATGGAGTAAAAATTATTAATTAATTATTCTCTTCTATAATTAAGGCTAAACGTAACGCATGATGTACCGTATAGATGAAAATTCGTAAAATGGATGGGTTTTAAGATGTGTCTACAGTGTCGAAACTAAGTAGAATAAACCAAATATTTTTGTTTATTATTATTTGATTTTCCATAATAAAAATATTATTTTCCTACTGTAATAAATTACCTAGGATTGACGAAACTTGACTGTAAAAATTGTCTCTTAAATAGGCTATTATTGTTTTTTGGTATTGTTAACACAAAGAAACAACTTACGAGAATTTTATTAAAGTTCAAAATCGCATGAACAATCGCATGATCCAATTTATAAAATAGCGTTTTTTTTTTAACTTTTTGGGTAATTTCGCTTCATTGTAATTTTTTACGGTCATTCACTAGATTTTAATGCACATAATCAGTATAGTAAATTTAAAAAAAATACGTACATTCAAACAAAAAACTGATACCTATGTATTAATCTGACTAATTACAACGTACCTATGTATACAATATATCAACAAGCTCTGCGAATATGCGATAAAAATGTGAGTCTTCGATGAAATTTTTTTGCCACACTCGAACGCGTCGTTGTTTTAAATTTACATACATACAACTTGCAAAACTTGTCGCAGGCCCCGCGTTACAAAGATACCCGACCTGGATTCTACTAGAATTATGTAGGTTGATTATACCTTACGGCTATTCACTCGTCTGCGAGTGATTTCAGATATTAGAACTCAAGAGAGCCAGATATTTTATCATTATTTTCAAGAGCTATTATTGTGTCGCCATCTTTTACCTAAACTATTGTTGAGTCTGTACAGTGTACAGTACTTAATTTATAATCTATATTAGGTATATCCTATCAATTCAATTCTACCTATTGTAAAGATATGGACTTAGAAAGTATGGCAATACCTAAATGTTTAGTGAAATACCTAAATCGCTCTCAAACTAAATACCTAATATAAACTGCTCAAACCAAGTGCCCATTGTTTCTATAGGAATTAGGAATACCTACTATGGAAATACTGACTAAAAATACATTGGCTGTGTGAAGTTATTTTAAAATTGGTAGGTATTGGCACCACTGGCTACGTAGTAATTCTATAGAAAAAGTGTGACAAGTAAGGTGAAACGCAATGTAAATCTTCTGAGACACTATCGATATAGAAAGGTAAAATACGATAAAATTAGATGAACGTCGTAGTTGTTAACAAGGTTTTTTTTTTCGCAGCTCATTTTTTCTTTCAACGAAAGCATTATCACTTCCATAAATGTGTGGATCTCTTCGTTCTCTGTATATAACAGACTAAATATGTTTGGAGACCATTTTGGGGGAAGAGTAGGTGGTATAGGCACCCATAATGACTGTAAAAGGGAAAATCTCATCAGTCCTTTTATTGGGGCCAGATACAATACCAAGTACGATAATCCAGTACCTACCCATACTTTCATACTAATAAGATATCCTTTTATAAAACTATGGTGACCATACATATTTTTTTAAAATAAAAAGGAGGACAAAAAATACCAAAAGTACGGCGTATCATGGGCGTCCCCACCCTCAGTGCCAGTGGGGGAAACATAATTTAAAAAAATAGATGTAGCATAGAAATGCGTAAATAGCGCCGCAGACGATTTTTTTTGGACAGTGAAAAAGGTCGCCATGTACTATGTAGTTAGATTTGTTTTCTTGAAAAATGTTTTCCATAAAAGATGTACAAAAAAAGGTTGGGCGGCAGGCAATTTTTTTTTTACGAAACAATTGCATTTTAATGTATTTTTATACTAATATACCTACTACGAGGTAAATATATGGTATGATGAAATAACGTGCGATTTTGAGATTAACAGATTATTAGTTTTGAAATGTTAAAAAGTAAAAAAATAGGACAAAAAGGAGGACACTTTGGAGGGAGGACGGCACCTAGAAAAGGAGGACTGTCCTTCCAAAAGGAGGACGGTTGGTCACCTTAATAAAACGGCGAAATCATGAGAGACATAGGCTGGAAGTAAAAATTTGAAAAGGATTCAGGAAATGTAGGATTCTATCGCTTATCTTCCTTCTGCTTCCGGCTGGTTGCGACAAAGAGCTACTCGGATAATGTCCGCTTGATAATATGAATAAATAAGTAAATATATCAAATAAAAGAAACAAACAGCCCCACTGGAATGAAAGTAATACTACTAAATTATTATTTAAATCACCTTACTGTCTGAAAGAAAACAAGTTATATCGCGGGGATGTTATTTTGTTGGTTCAAATATTCATTTCTCTCATTATCTGCAGATAATTATTAAATTAAATCGATTCTAATAAGTTGTTTTTTTGTGTTTATAATAGCAAAAAACAATAATTGCCTATTTAATTTAAGAGATATTTTTTATAGTCAAGTCTAGACAATATTTAGGTACTTGATTTAGAAATATTTCATTTCATTGAGGAACACCAAATTAATTAAAATCCACTAAGGGTAAACCCCAAGATAAGACGTGCATCTATGCTTTGAAAATAAAAATGTATTCTTCCTTACAGTGTCTGCCTGGGTTTAATGAAGAACAATTAACACGTGACATTAGACAAGTTATATTGTTATATACGGCGTACAAAATAACTAGTTGAAGATGGAAAAAAACGCTATTTTCACATTTTTTTCATGCGATTGTTCACGCGATTTTGAACCTTAATGCCGTGGGAAATGACTGTGAAATCATTCCTAGTAGTCCGAGAGCCCGCTGCTTAATTTATGACGTATTTGTTTTTTGATCGAAATGTGGTATAAACGATAGCTTACCATAAGGTATTACATCGCACTAGGGTTGCCTATCAAAATCTTGCCGCAACCCCCCCTGCCCCTCCCTGCCCCTCCCTGCCCCCCCTGCCCACCCTGCCCCCCCCCCGAAAAGGTCCCTCTTCGCGGTTTTTCGCATTTTATAGGAATATGGTAAGAGATAGGAGAAAGTAGTCAATGACAAAAATAATCCTTGCTAAATTCTCTACAAAAAATGTGAAGTCAATTTTTTCATAGGACTAGTAGTTTACCCGTAATGGCCAGTCAAAAAAGAGGATATTTTTTGAAAAAATAAAAAAAAAAGTTTGTTTTTTTTTTCTTTCAAATTCTTCCACCTATTATTACTCACATTTTATGGAAGAAAAATTTTGGCCTGCGGCGCTATATCACTGGTTATTTTATGAAAACTAAATTTTAAGAATTTTCGTCACTGAGTTTTATTGCAATAACTCCGAAATTATTAGATGTATGAACATAAGTTATAGCTCATTTTGTAGCTAAGACTATGGTAATTAATTCGTTTCCTGACTATTTTCCTGTAGCTCTTATCAATTTTCAACCAATTTAGTTTAAATACATTTTTTTAGTATTTTAAATGAATTTCGGTTTTGGACCGGCCATTGCGGGTAAACTGCTAGTTCTACAAAAAAAATGACTTAACATTTTTTGTAGAGAATTTAGCAAGGATTATTTTTGTCATTGACTACTTTCTCCTATCTCTTACCATATTCCTATAAAATGCGAAAAACCGCGAAGAGGGACCTTTTCGGGGGGGGCAGGGGGGGTTGCGGCAGGATTTTGATAGGCAACCCTAGTGTGATGTAATACCCTATTGGTAAGCTATCATTTGTACCACATTTCGATCAAAAAACAGATACGTCATAAATTAAGCAGCGGGCTCTTGGACTATAGTGCCAAACTCTTAAGATCAATCAATTTTACGAATTTTCGTTTATACCGTACATTTTGTATTACGCACAGCGTTGTTACCACATTAGTTCCAATAGAAGGGAAACCGGAAATTTGCGATATGAAAAAGTTTCGCGGGACTTTCCGGATTTTGGGAAAAGGTGTACCCGCGTGATTCAGAACCCGTATACAACACGCAGGATACTATTTTTATTTGTAAATTTTGTCTTATTTTTGACATAATACAACATACATCTAGTGTTTTATAACTGTGGGAACGAACTCCGCAATAAACTAGAAAGGTATCCGGCTAATTTAATTAGTTAATTTTAATACCTACGTTACATTTTGTTTAATACACTTTGATATTCATTATTCATTATGATACGAGTATATTCGGTTAGTATCTAGTAAGTATAAATATGTATACCTGGTACAGGTCATTCTTGAGGGGTTTGACAAAGGGATTTGAAACAAGAATATTTCAGTTATTATATATGAGTCCATTTGTTTTCCACGCTCAAGGGTTAGCTTTATGCAAAGGCTTAACCTCCGTAAGGATTTTAATTTATCATTAATGTAAAATGTTTCCTACTCCATATTTATTACCTATATTCATATTTATTTACATTTTCGCACTAATTTTTCTAACTACAAAATATGAGTATACTAAACCTCTTCAAACATATTCTATGTAGGTAAAGTAATTGATTCAATTTCTATTCCGTATCTTATTCTTCTCCTACTACCTGACGGAAGGCCCCTCCCCTTTAGATATTACAAAACGTCAGTTCTTCCAGATTTCACTTGGGAAATCCATTTTTTTAAATCCTTTATTTTATTTTGAGATGTTGGATATTTATGTTTTATGGTTTATATGTACTAGGGTGCTTCTTAAAATCAAAATTTCGAAATGTTAACGGGACATCCTGTTATTCTGTTCTCCTATGTAAAAAATGGAACTACATTTTTTTTCAGAATTTTTAAACATGGTTTAGGGGTCGCTATTAGGATACACCAGCCTGGCTGGGGTACGCCTAGGGAAATAGACACTCAACTGAAATAATGTATTATGTTTGTTGCTGTATTCGATAGATATAAATATAGAAAAAAAAGCAGTAAAAAAAAAATTGAATTTGTTTTTCTTATACTTATTACATTTTCCTCAAGTGGTAGCGACCCCTAATAGTTGTTGAAAAATTAAAAAAAAAATCTGTAGCATTTTTTTATAGCACAGAATAAAAAAACAGGGGTGTCCCCTCAAAATTACTAAAAAAAATTTTTTTTTAGACTACACAAGAAGCACCCTAATATGTACACATTAGGTACAATCATCAGATACTATACTATAACACTTGTTTACTAGGGCGAGCTTATCTCAATGCTGCGATCCCTACCTGCCAACTCAAATAGTATTACATACGTATACGACTATACATAAATATACCTACCTACTTACTTAAAAAACCGATTAGAAAAAATGTATAGGTACTGTAGATGTACGATAGATAAATACAGCAGAGATAATAATATGCTCGGTTTTTGACACTTTTTATTGAAGGGACATTACACTTTCCTATGACTTGTCCTTCAATGTCATTTATATTGTCCTTCATGAATGTTATCTATGAATTATTATAAAATAGACGTGAGTTATAAAAACCGGTTTCAAATAAAATATGCGCAGTTTTTAGTATAAAAAGTCGAAATATTTCTAAATATTTCAGTACATTTTCATACGCTGTTCATTTCAAGATGTCGAGTAACACATATTTTGGGCTCCTTGTCCTCGCCCTAATTATTGTTTTAACCAAAGGTAAAAAATAAATTTAATTGTTTCTACTGTTTTGATAATTCTATTATTCATTTAACACAAATTACATTAACATTAATTGAGAAAATTTGCTAAAAAGGTGACGTCATCTGTTACACTATGCCAAGACAAAATATAACCATAGGCTTGCCGTCAGCTGAATTTCGCTGCCACAAAAAGTTTAATTGTAGAATACTTAATTACTGAATACTTCTCTTTTTGTAATATGTTGTTAACGTATTGTTATAAAGAGATAATGTTTCGATAATGTATAAGAGCACACGCCGACAAACTTATTAGGTTTGGTGTGACTTGCCATGAAATCTTATATCTACCCGTATTTTAGAATGACTAATAAATATTTTAAAAATATGCCTTTCTAAGTATCTAGATACTAGAATATCCCTGACGTAATGTCAATGTGTGGGTGTTTAGAAGTTTTTTCACGCAGTGCCTACACTTTGGAATGATAGGCAAACTCCATTAGGTTAATATACCTACGTACGTATGCATGTAATGACTGTGTTTGAATTGAAGCCCATTCTGAGGAGATCGTTGAAGAAGAACCTTCCAATGTATCTGAAGAGGAAGGCGAATATGACAGTGAAAGGATCGCTGGAGGAGTTCCCACCACTATTGAGAAATTCCCGTATCAAGTGGTTGTTACCGTTGCCAATGCCACACTATGTGGTGGCTTTATACTTAAACAAGATTGGGTTGTGACGGCTGCCCACTGTATTGACGGGTAAGTCATTACACTCATTACCTACTCATTAGCATTAGGTACCTTCAATATGAAAGAGAATAGACAATAAAAACAAAATTACACAATCACTATACGATAAATAAGAAACATAAAGTCGTGTGCTGAAAATAAACTATAGTTAATTTAGTTAGTTTGATGCAGTTACAGAAATACATTAGCATAACTGAAAACTTTTGTAGTTCTTCGTATGCCTGATTAATACCTATTGTGAAAACTGTTTGGTGAAAACGTTGTGTACATTTTTTTTTCATTTCCTTCACAGAACTTTAGTAGTAAGTTAAGCGATTCTCATTCACCGCAGTATTATTACTAAATATAATACATACGGTAGTAGACTAAAAGATTCACTTAAAATAACAATATACTGTTAATGTTTAAAAAATAATAATAATGTTGTGTTGGTGTATCTATTCAGGTACGTTTGTGTACATCACTTTGAAATATTGCACGTAGAATACAATTTAGAGCAAGAGTGGCCAACCTTTTCAGCAGCTGGGCCAGATTCTAACAATCAGATTGCCTATCGGGCCGCACAACCAATTTTTTTAATCTGGGGGGAGGCGACAAAAATTAAAATATTGTCATATCCTAAGTGAAATAGAGCCGCAGGTGTTTTTTGCGAAACTGAGTGGATAGCGCCGCAGGCGAAATTTTTAAGGGAAAAATGGGTGAAGCGATGAATCTGATTGTCCTTCTACAACAGGCAACACATACGGTTTTATTGTAAGATGCTTACATTAGTGTTCTCACTCGGGATTTGATATATTTTTTTTATTTTCTCACTGCTCCGCGGGCCGTGGGTTGGTCACCCTAGATTTAGAGTAAGTTAGTGGGTAAGTACTCGTACTGTAGCATCGCGGGGAATCAGAACAATGACCATTTAGAGCAACTTCCATTTAAAGTTTTGTAACTGTTTTGAATTATGAATTCATGTATTACTCGTGCATTATTATCGCACTATTCCATTAAAGTTGTGAAGTAAGAATATGCTACAGTTTAAGTGAATAAGCAACAAGATACCTACTGTTTCAAACATAAATCACTTAAAAACTTTGTCCCCGGCTCTGTATTTTATTCGGATATCCAAACTATGAGATTTATTATTAACCTTCGGACTTTACGTTAAGCAAATTATTATGAATAAAGTTTTCTTCAAATTTATCCTAAATAGTTGCACAATTATTATTAAGATTAGAAATTATTAGGTCCGATTTCATAACTTTCTGAACTAAAATAAATGTGTTTTAAATTTATTATAGTATTAAATGAAATAACTTCTTATTTGTGTTAGTACGCACTAAATTACAATTACAGAATTGTCCTCATTGTCATCATCAATAGGTATATCAGGTCACACATTAGTATATTGTAGGTTTCAAAATATGACGACATTTTGTCCTTGATATTTTAATAGTGCTGTATGAATCGACAGGTAATAGCCGCTCTCAAGTAGTTTGTATCATAAATCACTCGTTGACGGGTGGATTGCCTTTAATTAAAAAAAAGTAGCTTGTAATACACCAATTAATTCAAATCTACAGATGCTTTCGTAGCGATTTGTATGGCGGTGCGTACAAATCCAAAATCACTAAAAAATCCAAAATCACATACGATTCCGGATTCGCGCGCCGTGGGAGGCCGTTTTAAGACAAAATAGCTACATACATTCATTTTGTATTCAAACTTTGATCGTTCACTCTGAGATGTTCTATTTTTACGGTAAATCACCCATTGTCTAGGTATTAGGTATATTACATTCGGAAATCTTTTCATAACAAGATTATATTTCTATAGGAAATGTATACAAGTTAAATCTACGTGTGATATTATACGGTAATAATCTGTCTAAAGTACCTTTTATGTATAGAAATAGGTGCCTATTGAAGTTTGTTATTTAGTTTACCACACACATGTATTTTGTGGAATCAAACGAACGATTCCAATATAAAACTTATACACGCGTATTATTAAAATGTTAAAACACACTTTCATACAATTGCTTAGATAAGATCGCTGTACAGAGTATTATGCCTCTACCACATGCTCGCTGACGCTCGTGTGAATGAGTAAAAAGACATGCGGACGGGCTGATTGACTTGAATTGTATACGTAATCGACGGTCAACGTCTTTTTACTCATTCACACAAAAAAAACGTGGATGGTCGGCGAGCATGTGGATGAAGCATTAAATAACTCGAGTATCTACATATTTGATATTCATACTATGAAATACTGATTCCAGAACACTCACAATAGGTATTTTGGTTATGTTATTAAATTTGTTTATTTTTCTCTTAGAGCTTTCCCTGAGACTATTGCTGTACGTGCTGGAAGCACAAATCTCAACTCTGGAGGTGTTGTACTACAAGCATCAAACTATGTAATTCATTCATCGTACAATGGTTCAGTAAACTATGATTATGACTTCGGACTGATACAATTAAACGGAACATTACCATTTAGTAATGCCATCAAAGCTATTGCTATACCTAAACAGGATACCAAACTCCCTTTTCTGGGATCTATCACTGTTGCTGGATGGGGGCTTGCATCTGTGAGTATTATAGAACAAATTATAATTGTTTAAGGATGCGTCTCGAAAAGAAAATGTTGAGTACAAAATATTACGATTTCATTTTTTCCCCAAAAATTGATTGGAATCTTTCGTTGTCAAATACAAAATCTCACTGAATGGTACATGAATGAATGAGTAAATGAAGATTTGTTTCTCACATAAACATATATTTTAACAGTTGAGTACAGAAATAGCATTACAAAATAAACATATATACAAAACAACAAGATACATAAGACATAGTAGATTCAACTGCTGGTACAAGTAGAAGTTAGTCTGTGAATCTAGTGTCCTCCATAGGAACTCGAGCGTGCAGAGACAATCTATCATATCAATGATCATTACAATGGAATAAGGTTCCAAAGTCTTTTTAACGCATTAATGTTCAAGACAGACGATGCCACATTCATATTACTTTTTGATTTTAAAAGCTTACTCCTAATTGTTACATTTCAGGAAGGATCTACCGTGTCTCAGACTTTAAGAGTAGTGAAAGTTAAACTTGTACACAGAACATTGTGTAAATATGTGTACAGGGGAAACTCTGATGTAACAAAGCGAATGTTCTGTGCTGGAAGACTTGTATTTGGTGGAAAAGGAGCTTGCCAGGTATGTTTTTCATGATGACGTCAAAAGGATTCACATCTGTAAGATCATTGGGGATTGTTCTGTGTGTAAATTCAGGGAAAGGTACAAACCATAATTATTAGTAGTCGAGTTATAATTAATATTCTATAGTTATTGCTTCGGCAGTTCCATTAACATTTTTCTCTTTAACAGGTAAATTCCGTAGGTATCTATAATAATATTATTCTAGTAAGCACTACTGGGAATGCTAACATTGTATAGTTATTTATTATCTTATATAAAAAAATCTCAGTCTTTCTTGATCTCCGGAGAAAAAGAATTCGGTAAGAAAAATTATACCTCTCACGAAAGTTTTTGAACTAGAGATTTTACCGAAAAAGAATATTAACTTTATTTCTACGGATATCTGATTGAATGAAACTCAATAATTTCCACCCTAAAGTTTGTAACTTAGTTTAAAAATAAAAATATTTTTTTCTCAGTAGGCATAGGTATTTTGGCGTTTCAAAAAAATAACTATATTAGAGCGACTTTATTTTTATTCATCTACGTATTCGTCTTAAAAATATTTATATAGAGAACCTCATTGCTGAAACAGATGTGAAACGTCTTATACTATTATCTGTACCATCCGTCTTGGCCACCGTTCTGACATTACCTGCAAGTGGAGTTTAGATTGTATTGTTGGTAGCCCTGATTGTCGAATCTTGTCGTAAGAGCTGTCAAAGGTTCCCAATATTCTCACATTGTATCTTTTAAAAGTAACCTACAATGCCGAAAATATTACAAAGCGCCGCTAGAGAAATCATTTTAAAGGCAGGATAGTTTTGCGAGTTGGAAAAAGAAAAAAATAGGTACTCCGATAATCCTTTTAAACCGCCATCACAAGTTAGAAAAAATGATGCCAGTTTATTCTAATAATAATTCGAAAATTGGCAATTGGCAACAACAGTTCTAAAATATAATTTTAAAGTAGCGAAAAAATATAACCACATCTTATTATCATATCAAACAACACTAAACCAAGTTTGCACCAGGGAACTTCTAACGCGAAATGCACTGTATGTAAATTTTTCGAACATCTGACTTCTGCCAGATACATTTTCAAAGAAATGTGAATATAGAGTGGGGGCCTATTCTATGTAACTATACGTAGTATAGACGTGTAAAAGCTGAGAAATTTGTTTTATATAATCTGATCACATTCATACATTCACAACAGAAAATAATACCTACCTAGTTTGGGTCAATTCATTTGGAATAAGACTAACTAAACCGACTGTTCATTATTCAATCGGTCGGTACGTTCGTAGATACTTATTTATTGCTTGCCTTACGTGTCCGGCTGGGTCATACCCTGCAACTCCAATATGTGGCGACATACATCGCCTTGACGCCTTGTCATTTCCTAGAATCAGGTCCCCAGCGGTGCACCTCTCTCCCACCTGGGGACATATTAGTAGGTGGCTGTCCAATGGTACACATACACTTAGAAATCAACTACAATGGAAATCATACGAGTATAATACATGAAGGGTTAAAGTAACGCCCAGTTACAAGAGCACACAATTAGTTTATCGGTCAATATTAACAACAAATATCTACATATAGTCCAAGAGCCCGCTGCTTAAATTATGACGTATCTGTTTTTTTATCGAAATGTTGTATAAATGATAGCTTACCAATAGGGAATGGCAAAGAGCGCAATGACGAGCCTGACTAATATATGGAAAGATCGAGGTATATCCTCAAAGGTAAAGATGAAGCTGGTCAGGACACTAGTTTTCTCTATATTTCTCTGCGTAGTCGAGACGTTGACTATAAAAGCGGTAGATAGGAGAAAAATCGACGCATTCGAGATGTGGTGCTGGAGAAGAATGCTTCGTGTGTCCTGGACAGAGCAGAGAACCAACGAGTCCATATTACGGGAGCTCCGCGTAGATACTCGGCTCTCCACAATATGCCAACAACGTATGCTACGTCTTTTCGGACATCTATCAAGACGCGAAGAGACCTAGAAAGAACGGTAATGCTAGGCAGTGTACAAGGCAGGAGACCGAGAGGCAGATCGCCGATGCGTTGGAGCGACCAAGTGAGGGCAGCCACAAATACCACTCTACACGAGGCCGCACATCTGGCCATGGATAGAGGCTCGTGGAGGAGGATCGTCAACTGCGGGAATGAGAGTCGCGACCCTCAGTTATGAGGATATACGACACCAGCAACCAATAGGGTATTACACCGCACTAGGGTTGCCTATCAAAATCTTGCCGCAACCCCCCTGTCCCCCCCCCCCGAAAAGGTCCCTCTTCGCGGTTTTTCGCATTTTATAGGAATATGGTAAGAGATAGGAGAAAGTAGTCAATGACAAAAATAATCCTTGCTAAATTTTCTACAAAAAATGTTTAGTCAATTTTTTCGTAGGATTAGTAGTTTACCCATCATTTATACCACATTTCGATCAAAAAACAGATACGTCATAATTTAAGCAACGGGTTCTCGGACTAATACATAAAAATAAAATGATGAGAACAAAGATATGTAGTAAGTAGCAAGTAGTCGTATAGATAATATATGTATGTATGTAGTATCGATAAGAATAATAAATTGAGGCTGTAAGAACAAAAGTGATGCTGCCAATATATTAAATTTTGTTATATGAGACAGATATTGTGTAGGCATCCCACGTAACAAGAGATACCATTAGGTACGTACCTACTTATGTAATTGTAATTTACATTACGCTTGTTATTCTGTAGGTTGGTACTAGATAGGTATGTAGACAACCCTTTTATCTCAGTTTCTTTTGTATGAGGCTTATTTCCCTTCAGTTATGCGATCGTTCCTTTATTTACTTACCTGGATGTTAGACACAATAGCCCTGACATATTTTGACTTGTTTCAGGGAGATGTTGGAGGTGCTGCCATGTATAACAATTTAGCCATTGGAATTGCGTCATTTGGAGTGGCTTGCGGTAGTCCGATCTTCCCAGCAGTATTCTCCAATGTCGCCAGTGTGACGTCATGGATTGCCGGAGTAACTGGGATTCCCGAATAGATTTGATTTATCTATGAATACCAATCATGTGTATACAACTTTGCATCTCAACTTTTTATACTTTTGTACGTTTTTCTTAAATAAAGTGTGATTAATATAATTAATTAATATTATACATATTGATACCTACATATATGAACACGTGTTTTATTTCATAATAAAGTAAATGAAATGCCTTTACCTCTTTTATGGAGTGGCATCCACATGTCCACAAGTGATCCTGCACTGCAGTTATCAAGTTATCAGATTAAAAAGAAGTATAATAAATGAGATAGAGGAACTCTTTTCTACAAATTGCAATTTTACTCTTTTTCTTTGGAAAAAGAAGCACAAAGTACCAACATAATTTAATTTTTCCGTCACCAAATGGGCCGTGGTATGGTCACATTTTTGGATCTTGTATTACCTATATGACCAATTAGCCCAGTAAAATTACAGAAAATAAGGGGGTGTAGCGTAAATAATTCAAGGAAAGCTGGAAACGGTTTTAATCTCTTCATTAGCATATAAGAAGACTTTCTTTAAGTTTGCAGCAATTTTCCGCTTGTGCTAGGTACAGGGTGACCCAAAAACTTAAATATTTTTGTGCTTGTTTCAGTTTTTCACCAATAACTTCTAAACTATGCATTTTAGGAAAATATTGTCCTTTTATAAATTAAAGTACGTGATATTCTGCGTGATGCGACAAACTGTGACTTGCTTGGGCTAAAAAATAACAAACTAATTCTTTATTATGTGGAAAATGTCGCTCTAATTTCAGCTTGAAGTTAGATTTAAAAATAATATTAAAGAATAATAAAATATGTAACAAACATGAGTAATAATTCGTGTTTCTCTTTTGATTCCCAGGTGTACGAAATGTTTGTGGCAGGTTACCAATTCCAAGTCCTGTCACCAATCTTCACGTGTCATTGGGGCTTACAGAACAAAAAGTCAAGGCCCGCATGGAGAGAGAGACAAAACAGCATGAACAGAAGACACTTTGATGTGTTTAAACGTGAAGTGTTTGCTAGATACCATAAGGATCCACTACGCATGCTGCAGCCCAAGAGAGGACAAAGACCACAAAAAGGATGAAAAAACGTCCCAGTTGACTGCTTCTACAAACTCTTCGGATGGAAAATATACAAATGGAGCTGTCACCAATTTTAACACTAAAATTAATTAGTTTAACACTAAAATTAATTAGATGTTGCTCTCTAGTGTCTCCTGGATGTAACACCAAAAAATCTTTGACTCTCTTATCTTATGACGCCAAACGATAATAATAATTAGTATGAAACGTGAATCAATTTCCTTTTGGATTGTGAAAATAATGCACATTGGTTGGTTCAAAAGAATCTATAATACTTCAACCGCTTGCTCGCCGACCCTCCACTTTTTTGTGTGAATGAGTAAAAAGACGTCAACCGTCGATTACGTATACAATCTAAGACAATCACCCCGTCCGCACGTCTTTTTACTCATTCACACAAAAAACGCGGAGGGTCGGCGAGCGTGTGGTAGAGGCATAAAATAACAATCATAATTTTTATATTAGTGTACCTATCTGTTACCGTAAATGTATGAAATCTAGCAATTGTACAAATGTACACATTCCCTAGTTAATGTCGAATCCATTTAGGAAATGTGTAAAATAATGTGTCAAAGGTTTATTTATTTGGTTTATTTATTTATCATTTTAACGGCCTCCAGGCCTTTGAAAAGTTTACAATGTAAAAAAAGTTAAAAAACATCAATACAATTGTACATAGCCAAACAATACAACAATAGAGCAACAGCAGAAAACGAGAATAATTACAATAAAAACAGTAAACATATCTACAATACAGACAAAAAACACTAAAATAAAAATCGCAAAACAATACATATTATATTATAAAACAGAACCATATATTCGTAAGTGTTTAAACTTCGGCAGCCCATACAATGCTTAAGTGCTTAAGTTCTTTTATACAGAAATTTCCTAGGGAATACGATATCTGTACAATACTCGACAACTTATTAACTTTCTCAGCCAAGCTGTCACACACATATAAACGAGAATAAAAAAAAGTATTCAAACTGAAAAAGTTATTTATTTTTGTAAAATTAAGCTATGTAGATATATGCCTATCTGGTTTCGTCTACCTAATAATATTACAGTAGCGGATCCAATATTCGTTTGGGGGGGGGGGGGGCTGAAGGTCGTCACATGCAAATATGACCTCGTGGTATAGAACATGGGAATAGCGCCGCAGGCGACTTTTTTTGAGACTAAGTTAAAACGGTCATGATACCTATCGTTTTATTTATTTTTCCAAGTTAAAGTGGATGATTTTTTTTTTACAAATAATATACTTACCTAGTCGTTTTAGAAAATTCATGACATGATGAGAAAACGATGCGGTAACAATGTGATTCTTCGTTGTTATAAACTAGTTGTATAAAAAGTACTGGCACTCATGGTTTTGGGGGGGCTTCAGACCCCTAGCCCCCCCCCCCTCGTAGATCCGCTAGTATAATATTATATGTCTTCATTCTAATTACAAACGTAGGTATTCTTGTAAAATGGGGTTAACTGGAAGAAATCGCAGTTCTGCGATAAGTTCGCCCTAGTGAACAACGTTTTATAATCTGCACTATGTCCATTTTGTATATTTATATGTGTTTGTTGTTTACTTTAAGTTTAAATAAATAAATAAATAAATTGAAAAAAATGGTGGCACTGTGGAAGGTAAAAATATACGTCATCGTAGACTGCTTAAAACATGTTCTACAAAGTGAGTTCTGTGAAACTTTCATATTAATACTGAAAAGGTAAATTTTACGAAACGAAAGTGTCATGTTCATGCTTATTGATGCTGAGTTGTTCTTTTGATGAGTTAAATATGTCCCAGGATATCTGATCAGGTAATGTCAGTAAGAACTCAGATGTCTTATTAAACTTTGTGAAAATTGAACTTAACGTTATTTAGGAACATGTAGCAATACTATGTATGTGTAAAGGTTTTCTTGTGTGACAAGTTATTCAGGTCGCATAATATCAAAGTTCTGAAAGGCGTTCCTAACAACGAACATTGGGTAAGTGATGTTGACATTATGAGGGTTTCGAGGATTTAGAGTTAGGTAGGTTCTATATACTACAATAATTATGTTAGATAAAACTTTATACATTTACACTGTTTCATTACGTAATCTGTCACCGTTTCTTACCTTCAACTTCTTGTTTAAATGTTTGTTCACAGCAGTTTCGTCACTACAAACTGCGTAGTTTCATAACCACAATAAACTATTGTTCATAATAAAAATTAAAAAATAAACAAACCTAAAGTAAATCCATCTGAGAAACAAAGTTAGATTCAGAGCCATAATTTGATAATATTTGTTTATGTAGACTTTCTAACCCTTAGCGACGAAGCAATACAGTACAGTCTCTGACAAGCAGTTCACTCTGCGCTTTTGACTTTTATTTTTACACTTTGACATAACGAATGTTGTATGATATAGGCGTGATGTTGGCCATACGATAAATAAATAAATATGTAGATTATGTATTGTATTGTATTATGTACTTATATGTATTGATAACTGAACACTGATAATGTAATGAAATGTAAATGGCTAATGCCGTAAATAGATAAATAAATATAAAATTTACCTTTCATGCGTTTTTTGTATGTCATGCATTTGTTTGTTTAAAGTAAAAAAATACGAAGGTATTTGTAACTGTAAAATAATTTTGACATTTTTTGGTGTATATATTAAAAAAAAATTCTGCTCTATATTTAATACATACCTATATTGTATAATTTTGTGTACTTACCTACCTATGTGTTTCCGCAAAATGTATGAAATCCGTAATTGTATTCAAACCCTAGGAAATGTACACAACACCTAAATTGGCAAGAAATGTGTACATATTTCCTAAATTGACCCGGAATTGTATACATTTCTAATACTTACAAATAATTAATAAAAGTAAGTATTTTTTGAACATACGTAACACCTACTTAGTCTACTTATAAACAAGTTACTTACTATAATTAAATTATATTTTTAATATTGCACATTAATAGGTCTTGTACACTCAAAATATTCTAATGGCTGGCTGCAAAATAATACAAGTTTAGTATGTATGATAATTATTAATTAGTCTACAATTTATGCTGAAAATATAGTATCTATACATTGCTATATATAATTAACTTCTAGGAACTAACTGCCTAATGTACCGGCCTACGTATACGTAGTTATTATATCAATATGCCCACCTGAGTATGTTATCTACTCAACGTTTCATATACTTAATACCTACTCATGCATTTATAAATTTCAAGTTAACAACAAAGAACCTATAGTGATTATTACCTAGTTACTTACCTACTTACTATTTAATGTATGCAACCATGTAATTTAATTAGATACATATTTAAATTATGGACGTAGAACGTTCCAACAAAGTTCTCACTAAGTATTGAACAGAATATTGAACAGTATGGACATGGTATGGACCATGTATGATGGACTGGGCACTGGGCAGCGTTCTTCTATCCAGATATAATTTAGGTACAATACGTTTGCGTAGGCTCAGAGGCGTGGGAGTCTAAAATAGCGGGTGTTTTTTTTTTTTGAATAGGCACATTGTTAAAATGAAATTAAACATATTAAAATCATGGTAATGTTCATAAAATAGTTTATTTAAAATATTATTTTATACCATTAATGCTGAAATATGATTTAGGGCATATGCATGTGCGCCGCGGTTAGTTCCAAGGAAGCATAATCTGGAAGTCCAATTATCGACGACTTTCTCAAGCAGCTGGGGCCGAATATCGCTTATAATTCTGCGAATGTTGGCTTCCAAGTAATCCAATGTGTCAGGTTTATCTGTGTAGACCCCCTAGTAGACGTCCCATATCCCCACAGAAAATAATCGTTAGGGGTGAGATCACACGATCGTGGAGCGAACCATTACGTGAAATTATACGCCGATCGAATGTTTCCCGTAATAACCTGATTGTGTCGCTGTTGGCCATCATATTGAAACCAAAGTTGTTGCACATTAATGCCATTTAATTAGGGAACAAAAAAGTCTTTAATCATGGACCTAAGCGCTCTCCATTGACTGTAACTTTCCGACCGCCAGCATCTTTGAAGAAATATGGGACAATGATTCCACACTAAACAGTGAGTTTTTGTGGATTTGACGGCGTCTCAGTAATGGCTCCTAGAAAGGAACGCCCGCGCATATATGCCCGAAATCATATTGAAACATAAATGGTAAACTTTCATCTTTCCAATGAAACCATTTTTATGATCATTACCATGATTTTAATACGTTTAATTTCATTTTAAAAATATGCCTATTAAAAAAAAACACCCTATACAAACATTTGTGCCTAAAATATTATTATTTTATTCAATAACTTCACCCACCTTCTATATTTACTTATTTAGCTACGTAGGTACTATTTGTTTAAACCTATTGTTGTAATCCAGGGGTTACCAACCTTTTTGTACTCAAGAGCACATTCAAATATATCTATAGGGCGGCGGGCACTACCTATTTTTAATCGACAAACTCCTTCCATAATTTCTCATTTTCCCATAATTGGTTTTTTCGATACCAATCGGAGCGCGCCAGCCCTAGAAAGTCGCATTTTAGAACATAACATTATAGACCCGGCACTGACAACATACCAAAAAACGTATTTAAGAGGGCTACAGTAGCAAACATGGCGATTTTAGTGATTTTTCAATCGATATTCCCGCGTTATTTATTGTCGGATTTCGATGAAAAAAATATATTATATAGATTGAACTTTAACGAAGCGCATTATAGAGTAATATAATTAATATACTATATAGTTTCTTGTAAAAAAAAATAATTGTAAACATCGTTTTTCATCGTTTTTTTTATATTCCAAGTGATTCGTCCGTCGGAATGAAATAATTCTTCTTTTGTCTTAAAGAAAACTAAAAAATCTAGCGCATTATAGAGAGAAACGTTAATATTTTTTGTTTGTTTCGCGTCAAAACCCAAAAAACGTCAATTTCATAAAAAGACTCCGTACTAATATACGCTATCGGTTTTAGCGTGCACGCGAATATGACACTTATAACACGGGAATTACAAGGAACGCAGTGTTTTTCGTTACGCCACGGATTCAGTCACCCACAAGACTGTGGACTGGTAAGACGTGGATTCTGTGCTAATTGAATTGACGTTCCGTATTTTAATCTTATTGACGAAAGTTCGCATATTACAGAGGACGGCAAACATTGGTAAGTGATTTTTATTTTAAATTATTTTCACACAATATTACGAGTAGGTAGTTCCCGCATGTTTTAGTGATTTGTAGAGACTTTACATACTTATTACTTTAATGTGTATTAAAGTGTAAAGGGTTATGCGTGCCAATTAAGAGTGTGCATACCGACATTTCAAAAATTTGTAAAAACGGGAGACCTTCTATCTCGACAACCGTTACTAAATATGCTTTGGAACAAAATAGGGTAGATGCATTGAACCTTTATCTAGGGAATAACCGTAAAATATTTTTTATATATTGTATAGATTTTTCAAAAAAAATAATTAAAAACACCTCTGACCTTTTTTCCGAAAGACGGACATTCGTTTCCCGAAAGTCGCGGAGTAAAAATTTTTTTTTGTAATGATAATATGAGGTAAAATCTAGGGAATAACCGTAAAAGTTTCTTGATAGACGCAAAATTAACCCCAAAAAATGGAAAAAAAAACCGTAACCGTAAAATATTTTTTATATATTGTATAGATTTTTCAAAAAAAATAATTAAAAACACCTCTGACCTTTTTTCCGAAAGACGGACATTCGTTTCCCGAAAGTCGCGGAGTAAAAATTTTTTTTTGTAATGATAATATGAGGTAAAATCTAGGGAATAACCGTAAAAGTTTCTTGATAGACGCAAAATTAACCCCAAAAAATGGAAAAAAAAAACGCTGTTTTTACCATTTTATCATGCGATTGTCACGCGATTTTGAAACTTAATGCCGTGGGAAAATACTGTGACGTCATTCCTGGTGCCAAGCCCTTAATGATGTTATACTGGACAAAACTAAACTTTTTTTTTCCAAAAATAGGTAGACACCGATTACCATTAGGTGCACTTTTCTATTTGGATATCCCCGGGAAACCTAGACATACAATGTATGGCCACCGTGCAAATCGTATAGTAGTTCTGATTTTTGGATATGTTATATAGGTCGGCCCTGTGGTTAAGAATCCAAGTTTGTGACCTCCTAACCCTTGTGCGTTCACTAGGGCGAGCCAAAAACTGACGAAATTTCGGTCATTTTTTAAATTATTGATCATAACTTTTTAACAATGCATTTTAGAAAGTAAAGCTGTATGTAGAAGTTAAAGAATATTAAATTCTCTGCAACTTGAGCCTACAAAGTTTTTTTGTAAAACTATTATTTAAAGAATTATGTGATATCCAAATTTGCAATTTTTTCTGAAAAATGCTGTTTTTTTACAAAATTTCTCATTTTTTAAATATATTTCACGAAATGTACGTTGTAGAGAAAAATGTTATAAGCAAATGTTGTAGATCGTTTAATTTAAAACAAGTTTGAGGTCAACATTTTTTCTCTCGGACCAATAACAACAGAGTTGTGACCTTCTGAAAAAATATCCGACGAATATTTAAGCAACATTCAGTATAGTATGTATGATAATAGTTATAAAAAAAATGCAATCAAAGAAATTATTTTTTGTAGGTTATTAAGGTTAGTCTCGTGGTTCAGAATCCAAGTTTGTGACCTCCCCGCCCGCGTGTATTCACTAGGGTGGGCCAAAAACTACTGAAATTTCGTTAATTTTTCAGTTAATTGTTTCTATTTTTTTAATTATCCATTTTAGAGTTAACAATTGTAAGTAAATATTGTAGAGTATTAAATTTTCTGCAACTTAGGTTAGTCACGTTTGTTTAAAAAGCTATTATGTAAAGAATTATATAAAAATAACATAATTTTTAAACGAAAAAAATTTTTTTTTCTCTTTTTGTATTTATTTCAGAATGGTACATAGTAAGAAAAAATATTATTAGCGAATATTATAGGATATTAAATTTGCAACAAAAAATGGTACTAGACTTTTTTGCTTTGGACTAATAATAAATGAGATATGGCGATCTGAATATTGACTATTGACCTTAAATTAATTTTCAGGACAGCATATCTCATTTGTTATTAGTCCAAGGCAAAAAAGTCTAGTTTTTCAGAAGGTCACAACTCTGTTGTTATTGGTCCGAGAGAAAAAATGTTCACCTCAAACTTGTTTTAAATTAAACGATCTACAACATTTACGTATAACATTTTTCTCTACAACGTACATTTCGTGAAATATATTTAAAAAATGAGAAATTTTGTAAAAAAACAGCATTTTTCAGAAAAAAATTGCAAATTTGGATATCACATAACTCTTTAAATAATAGTTTTACAAAAAAACTTTGTAGGCTCAAGTTGCAGAGAATTTAATATTCTTTAACTTCTACATACAGCTTTACTCTCTAAAATGCATTGTTAAAAAGTTATGATCAATAATTTAAAAAATGACCGAAATTTCGTCAGTTTTTGGCTCGCCCTAGTGAACGCACAAGGGCTAGGAGGTCACAAACTTGGATTCTTAACCACAGGGCCGACCTATATAACATATCAAAAAATCAGAACTACTATACGTTTTGCACGGTAAAATTCTCTATTTCCTGGAGTAATTGCTGGACGAAATTCTACAATAAAGCCATTCTGGATATAAACTATTATCATCACAAAAGTATTGCGATTTAGGTCCTGACATTGTTCCAGTCGATGGATATATTACTCTTTTCTTACATTATTTGCTTTTTCAGAAATTATTATAAAAAATCAAAATGGGACGTAAAGTGAAGTATAGCGGAGTAGTCAAGCGTAATAAAAAATGTCTCCTAACCAAAGCACGCGATATTAAGAAGTGAGTGAAGTGAATATCGTATATATTTAGTTTAAAATATAATACCTATAGCCGCTGTAATGATGCGGAATAGAATGATTTAATGAAAAATTAATTTACATTATTCATACCTTCGAAAGATTAATAGATACATCTACTAAATTTCGTATATTTTCAGGTCACGGAACACTGTCCCGAATCAGATTAATGCATCTGCTTCTACGTCCAGAGTCACATCTCAAGACCAACAGGGTCACAATAATGACTTAGATTTTGACGATATCGGTGCATGCGAAACTGTCTTATTAGGACCAACGCTAGCCCCTACAGATCCCTCTGCGTCAAAATTCGAGTAATTAACTTACTTGGTGTTTTTTGTCTCTCAGCTAATATTATCTCATTAGACTATAATTTTTGTAGCATAATAACATATACTTTTGTATATTGCAGGAATAAAACTTCTTCACCTAGGGGAATCCATTCGAATGACTTGAGTAAAAATGATGAAGATGATGTAAGTTTCAGAATTTTTATAAAGCTTTAGGTAGGTCTAGGCATATTAATGATTCATACAATTCAGGAACATGTATGTACTCTCTATATATTTTGTGTTTGCAGAGCCTGCAAATAGAATATAGTCCTGCGGATACGACTAAAGGGACAGAAATATCTGGGAGGCGCGTTGTGAATATAATGTGGTTCTTCAATCAACTTCAATCAGCTGCCAAACACGGCTCACTTGGTTGTGGTTTACAATCAATGGAAATGGTTTCTGAAAAAAGAACGGGACTATTTTCCAAATATTTATTAAAATGTAAAATGTGCAACATAAAAATATCAGTAGATTCAGACAATATGGACAGTAAATTTAATATAAACCATCAAGCTGTTGCTGGAACAATGGCAATAGGATGTGGACAATCTCAACTGCAGGAACTCATGGCATCTATAGATCTTCCAAATATTTATGAGAAGTTCTATAGAAAAACCGAAGTTTATATCTCCCAGGCTTGGGAAAAAACCGCCCTGGAACAAATGGAGGAAGCTGCCGAAAGGGAACGAAATGCAGCTATTAAGGAAAACAGAGTTGACGCCAAAAATACAGCCATTATAGATGTTGTAATTGATGGCTGTTGGAGCAAACGATCCTATAGAAAAAATTACTCCGCTCTTTCAGGTGCTGCAGCAATAATTGGAAAAAAATTCGGTGAGGTACTATTTTTAGCAGTAAAAAACAAATACTGTTGCATATGTGCACGTGCCGAAAGATCAAATAGTGATTGCCCAGAACACAAGTGTTTTAAAAATTATTCTGGACCATCAACAGGAATGGAATCCGAGATACTGGTGGAAGGTTTTAAAAAATCTTTAGAAACTTACAACATTATTTATGGACGTATCATTTCTGATGGAGATAGCAGCTCCTATTCCAAAATATTGGAAGCAAGACCGTATGCCCAACACACAGTTGAAAAAATACAGTGTCGAAACCATTTACTGAGGAATTTTTGTTCCAAACTGCAAACTCTCTCATCGGAAACGAAATACCCCATAAAATTTCGTAAACTTATTGCTAAACAAAAAATATTAACAATTCGAAAAGTAATTACTAAATCTATACTACATCACAAACAAACAGATACATCTCTCACGAACAAAATACATCTTTTATTTAACGACATAACCACATCTCATCTACACGCCTTTGGCCAACACAACAATTGTAAACAGTATTATTGTCAAGAACATGAAAATGACGATTCAGCGGAAGAATTGATTCAAAGTGCCCTGTTCAACAGAATTCAATATCTTGTCTCAAATTTAGCAGCCCATTCTAGGAGCCTAATACATGACGTAGACAGTAACATCGTTGAACAGTTCCACAGCATTGTCGCAAAATTTATTGGTGGCAAACGCATAAATTTTTCACTGAGACAATCCTACCAGGCCAGATGTGCTGCAGCAGTCGTTTCCCATAACACACGAAGACCGTTGAGTGTCTTACAAAAATCTATTATTGGTTTGACTCCACGAAACTCGATTAGTAGACTGGAAAGTTGGCGTATTAAGAGGAACAAACTCCGAAAAAGATATTCAAAGAGAAAAATAGTTTTCTCTAATTTAAATAAAAAGGACAGTAATTATGGCGAAAATAGCATGGAACCAGATATGTCGCAGGATATGTATGAAATGGCTAAAAAAGCTTTTTTAGATAATTTACAAAAGAATGCTATTGATCGAGAACGAATTGAGCGAGAAACTATTTTACAAAGCGATTCGAGTGAATGGTTGGAACTTCGTAGGAATATGCTAACAGCATCTCTTTTTGGCAAAATCGTCAAAAGACGCCCAGACATAAGTTGTTCTCGACTAATCAGATATTTGTTATACAAG
This sequence comes from Ceraclea dissimilis, assembly GCA_963576895.1. Classification (NCBI taxonomy): domain Eukaryota; kingdom Metazoa; phylum Arthropoda; class Insecta; order Trichoptera; family Leptoceridae; genus Ceraclea; species Ceraclea dissimilis. Next base: position 9,237,459 of record OY756360.1, read on the forward strand.
CAAAGTTTAGATCACGTCGAGTCTATTAATCATGGTAAAAAATACGAAAGAATAGCCATTGAGCAACTTGAACAGCAAGAAAATATTTCAATCGCTCCATGTGGGCTTTTCATCGACGAAAATTTCCCGTTTCTTGGTGCGACACCCGACGGACTATGTGACGGTAGCACGATTGTTGAGGTTAAGTGCCCAATAACAGCTTTCAAAATTGGAATAGAAGAATCAATCAAACAAAAAAAAATACAAATCTGGAAACTCGACAAAAGCGGAAATCTAATTATTAACCAAAACTGTGATTGGTTCATGCAAATACAAGGCCAGCTGCATGTGACAAAAAAGAATAAATGTTTATTTGCTGTATGGTCTGGAGAGAATGTACCTCTTAAAACGGCAATAATAGAACGCGACGATAGTTTTTGGATGGGTAAAATGGAAAAAAAACTGGTGTCATTTTACATGGACTGCATACTACCAGAATTAGTGGACCCTCGACACCCAAGGAACATGGCCATAAGAGATCCTCCGTATATAGAAGAGGCAATTAAAACAAAAGTTAAAAAAAGTAAAGTTAAGGCAAAACATGTCAATTCTAAAGATGGAAAAGAAAATGAGACTATACTTATGCATTGTGAAACAAATTATTTAAGGAACGATACACAAAATCGAACTCAGAGCAATGAAGCAAATCAAGTGAACAGGGAAAATAGCGATTGCAAAAGAAAAGTCCTTTCTCCAGTGAGAAATTTTGGCAATGATTTGAAAATCATAGGACAAGAGGAGCTCAGAATATCGACAGAACAGGAATACAAATATCTGGAAGATGCAGACCATAATGAAGAAATTTTGGCTCATTCTTCAGAGCGTCACTTGGGGTATTTTCAAACTCCAAAGCGCCGGTGCTTGGATTTCGATGAGTTTTAAATAAATTAATTCTTGAGAAAGTTGTGTCGTGAAGTGCAGAATACATCTTCATCATTGAGATTCAAATCTGGCGCCTCTAAATAATTAGATTGCGTGTGTTTAGTTTTTGGAGGTTTGGATGAGATTCTAATTTATTGTGTATTGTGATAAGATAACATGTCAAACTAAAAGACGTGCCAAAGATATACTAGTCATAGTAGGTACATATATATTCGTACATACAAACATATTTAATAGTATTATGTTGTTCAATATTGACATTGTTTATTTTTAACAACAGAGTAGGTACCCACTTTATATTTCATAATTTGGTATTGAACCAAACGTATCTTTCATCCTATAAGAATATTGTTTCCTTCATTTGGTCGTCGTCGAATGATGTCGTGCCCTACATATATGGGTGTTGTGGCATACTATATGTAACTTGCATAATGCATTTGACTAGTTATTCTACTGCTATTCTATTTCCATATTATTGTATGAGAGACATTCCTCCAGAGAGACAACATAAATCCATTTTATTGTATCACTCGTCGTTACATTGTATACCTATAAGACATTTGTATAGTAAATATAATTTTTAATATTCAATTTATAAAATATTCATTTAAGAAAAAAAAAATATTTTGTGTATATTGTTTCCCATTTCCATTTTAAGAATTTGAGAAAAAAAATTGAGAACTTTTGGTTTAATTAATGTTGAGAACTTTTGGTTTCAAAAGGCTGGTGAATGCAATGAACACGTGAATGTGAAAAATTCACATGTTTAACAGTATCGCACAGCCGTTGTTAAAAAATTCCAAACACGTGTTAGCTATTGCAGTCAAAACAACTTTAAAGACATAGAATTATAAAGGTTGAATATGACCGTATAATAAATTAATAACAATGGCCTAGAAGACAATGGTCTTAATAATACTATATTTTGCCCTTCGCTTAGAAATGTTCTTTGATCTTAGACTTATTTTGTGCATAATAATATTTTACTCCTAACTCAAAGGTTACTTACTCCTTACTCTGCTAATGCATACGTTCCAATGTGGTGTAAGCGGGGCAGGGGAGAGGCCACGCCTTAATTTTTATGTCCCGCCCTATATTGACCTTGAGCTAGCTACTGTAACACTCTTAATAAACCTAGGCACTCAAAAAAATTAAAACTCTAATAAATTCACATTTTTAATTAATGTTTATGAAAAAATCTGTCTCTGTCGAATAGTGAAGGGCACATACGAATCGTTCCGCGGGCGCCATGTTGCTCTGTTGGGAACTTCTGTTGTGATCTATCTTTTTTACAATAGGCCTTATAATACTACGAGAGGGCGTTATTGGTACCACAAGTTTTTTACTCATCGGTAATTTCATTTTTTTATAAGTGTCGTAGTTCACAGGCTTTTAATGTTGGACTTTTTAACATAACAGCTTATCGCCATTGCGATAACCAGAGTGCGATTATACTGAAAAAAAAAAACACATAGTGACTGCGAAATCATGCAACCGACTCATTGAGAATTACAGAACTGGGAGTACCAAATGAGTTCGTCTATGTCCAGCCGGAATACTTGATTAAAGAAAAACACGGAGTAGGTAAGTAATAAACTTCTTATATTGATAATCACTTTACAGTGGTGACACATGAGTACAAGGTTGGCACAGTTGGCTGAGACGGCAGTCTCTCAAGCGGGATGTGCCAGGTTCGGACCCCGGCGCTGGGGATGTATTCCGCACTTTGGGATACAGGCTTTTTGCCTAGTGCAAATTGTGCAGGAAAGTATTTGGGTTTGTGTCGGGAAGCCCAGTTCCTTTCAAAAAATAACATCTAGTCTCAGCCTATAGATATCACCATTGACTGGGATGATATCAGGTAGCACAAAAGGAGCTATTTTCCACAAAAATATACCTACTAATTAAGTTTATTTAATCATGGTATAACTGTTTTTATATCTTTATCAACACTGAACCTCAACCCATTTTCGCTATTATTAAGATTATTTAATAGTAAAAATATTTTTCATTATTCCCTACGGATATCAACGACTAATAACGTTGATGCCGAAAAATAATGAACATACAATCTGTACCTAAGAGTCTACTGTACAATGTCAAATCTGCCTAAAATCATAGGTAGGTACTTAAACTAAACTAGTCCAAGCATGTGGTCACCCTACACACCTGGCTGTACATCTATGGTTGAGGAAGTACACAATAATAAAAATGATTATTGTTGTATGTATGGTGTGTTGGGCTCCACTTGACTGGTATGTAGTGCATATACGTTAAGATCAAATAAATAAATAAAATAAATTTAAAATAAAATAGAGACGCACTCTTACCTGATATCTATTAGGTAAATCTAATTCGGCAAATTTATCGCAATTCTCCGATTTCATGCGAACTATACGTATAGCTGACGTTATTAATCGATCATTGTGGATTGATAATATCAGTTCTTATATAAATACCTATCTCTGGGACAGTGTTATTTTTATAGGATTTTGTATTTACAGTTTGTACGAGTACATGATATCCATTTTAATAATACGTAATTATAAATATTTTTAAGAGCTCCTTTTTTTAAGTTATAAATATGTACCATTAATCCAATTTCAGGTTAATATCCTTTCAAATAATTTTCAGTATGAGTAAATATATTGTCGGTATTATACTAATAATAAGAATTCCATTACACTATATGCCAATTTATTCCTATTATTCATGGAAATGAACAATCCGAGAGAATATCTAAGCAGGGGAAATCTTGGTAGTATGGTCACACTGGGTAATTGGTATTTTTATTTTTATTAATTTAAATAAAATATTACACTCTCCGGCATTACAGCGCTCAGCCTTTGCGCCGAATAGTGTACACAGAACAAGTTTCAATTCAAAACAATTAAAAAAATATGAAAATAAATCCTAATAACCCTTGCAATATTTTTTCTATTGCTGACATATCTATAAGAATGGACCATACCGTTTTCAAGGCACACGACGACTGTATACGTAACACGTCGATAATTAGTTTTAATTTTTAAAGAAAAGTTTCTCCTTTGTTCATATATTTTAATGCTAAAGAAGTGAATGACAGGCGAAAACTTTTGCTGAACAGAGGTATGTTAACATCACGAATATAAATCGTACCTACCTAGTACAAAAAGTACTTATAATAAAAAAATATTGAAATATACTTATGAAATCGGTAGATCATTCATTAGCCTCAATACTGGGAACATTGTATTTATTTGGCACGGTACCTGCGGTAATCCTGACATTGCCGCATCATGAAAGGCTGTTCTCAGAAAATGTTCGTTTTTCGAAATCTGGCAACATAACAGTAAGTTTTGCATGATAAAAAACTTGGATATAAACACCATAGATTTGTTGAGGACAAGAATTTGTATTCTTTAAATTTAATGTCAAAACCCTTACAGTGACACCATACCCTGGATTCCCCTACGATTTTTTAAAAATTTGTTTACGCAATGGAAAAATGTTTATTATTTCAATTTCATTATATTACGTAGATAACCATGTAAATAAATATTATTTCTTAATAGTGTATTTAATAAAAATAAATAAATGATAATGTATGATATGAAACAAATTTTATTTGTCTTATTAAAGAAATATTAATTTTATGTTTATTTACCTCGTGTATTTAAGCCCAATCATTTGATATCCATACATTAAGGGTAAACCCACCTCCAGTCCTGGATGTTTTAGGAGCTTCAGTCATCCAGTCATTTACACAAAAACCTTTTTTTTTTCAAAGTAGGGCTTAAGGTTCGTGGGAAGGGCTTCCATCAACAAACTCCTTCCGTAACCACCCTGAACACCCTTAATGTTCCCTGATGGAGACTCTCATTGCAAAAAATACACACTACTATATTTTTTTAGAAAGTAGCATCTTACAATTACGAATTACCACGTACTAAATCTAGAGGACAACGTTGTGCAATTTAGACAGCACATATGCATTACACTTATTATGATATCCAGGATATCAAGATGTCAATTTTTTGTTTTCTTGTCTTAATCCACAGTCACATTTTCACCAGAAGTTGCGAATGCGTTTTTATGGAAAGCCTTGCCAAAATCGGCAATGGATTTTGCAATAGTGAATAAGTCAGTGGAGTTCCTGCTATTGTGGGATGTGGAGTTCCTGCTATTGTGGGATGTAGCATTCGTATGTGAATGTTTCCTAGAATTAATTAAGCTGATGAGTTTATATATCAATGAATGCATAATACAAATAAAAAAATAAGCTCACAAACAACATTGTGCTTAAAAATATTTTTGTTCATAGCAGGGTTTTTGAATTGTGTCAAAATTGTTTTCATTTTTAGGGACGTTGATATTAATACAGGGTCATCGAAAAGAATGCCCCTATTTTAAAATGGTATAACTTTTGAACCATTTACGTTAAATGAGTGATTCTTTCACGGCAAGCAGATACGTTCATAATTCTCTTCTGAGGTTCTTAGTCAGTCAGTCGTATGTTTTTTCCCATGCTGCCTGATTCTCTATAAGGTGCGGTTTCAGTTGGGCAAGTTCCTAGAAAGAGCAACTGTTCAATGACAATTGACTTCGAGAGCCAAATAACGCACTGCTTACTGTTGCACGATCACCTCATACATTGCGTGGCAGTAAATGAAAATCGTGTACACAGCCATTCTGCGCATGCCCTAACGCATTTTGTCATACATCAAACAAAATCTACACTAATTAGTTACAATACAGTAAAATAATCATGCCCAATTCCACCAACTTCCACTTAGGAAGGGGAGCCCTAAGTAGTTTCCATACAAAAACAGGGAAAATATTCTATTTATTGAATAAAGAACATCAGCCAGCAGCACCACCGCGGCGTAAAAAAATCCATATGAAATCCAACATGTGACTCACCTACGTTAGGTGCCCAAATATCTCCGCCCAGAATCTCCCCAACTAGGTGTGCTGCATGTTGCATTTCATATGGATTTAGGCCGTGGTGGTGGTGGTGGCTGGTGTTCTTTATTCAATAAATAGAATATTATCTCTGTTTTTGTATGGAAATTACTTAGGGCTCTCCTTCCTAGGTGGAAGTTGGTGGGATTGGGCATCATTCATTCCACTTTAAAATAGGGGCATTATTTTCTATTATCCTGTATGTTACAACCTTGTTCTTGTTTATTTGGAGGTACCTGCTTATCATACATCATTCGGATACAAAATGTCATGAAACAAACAAAGGATTCATAAATTACTTTGGTACGTCATGTCTGTACCTCTATACTACTAGATACTGTACAAAATCAGGTTTGAAACTGAGTTTTTATGAATACTTTATATTAATCCGTTTTTGTATGCAAACCTACAATTTACATAGGGGAAACTTGGGTAGAATAGGACATCAAATGTTTGAAGCAATGCTTGTTTTTACTTTTCACGAGGAAAATAAAACAAAAATGTTTAAAAATGTATATTCTAAATCTCGAGCTTCTTCTTTTCAGCCCTTTTCCTCCACTGCTAGATACAGGCCTCTTCCTGTCTCTTCCACAATTCTCTGTTTTGGGCGCTCTTCCTCCACCCATGTCCCACCGACTCGATCATATCATCGGCCCATCTCCTTTGTGGTCTCCCTACACTTCGTTTATTTTCGTAGGATCTCCAGCTCAGTACTCTGAGGATCCATCTACCGTCCTTATGACTCGCCACATGACCTGCCCACTGCCATTTCAGTGTCCCTACTCTCTCCGCAATGTCTGAGACCCTTGACTGTCGTCTTATATCTTCAATTTTTGTCCGGTTTCTTAAGGATACACATATCATTCTTCTCTACATTGCTTGTTGAGTGCATTTCAGTTTGTGGATATGGCAGTGAGAAACATGGTTTCAAGACCGTATGTTGTCACGGGCAAAACACAGGAAATGGATACTCTGGATTTTAGATTGTTCCGGACTTCATTGTTGTCAAATATGTGTTTCAGTTTTCCGAAAGCAGTCCAGCTCAGCCAATTCAAGAAAGAGAAAACATCGAAGAGAGAAGATTTTTGCAGGAAATTTGAATGCTCTAGTTGTAAGTACTTAGAATTTTACTCGAATTAACTCAGACAAAGTTCTGGGAAATGAAATAACATGGAAATCTTTCTGCCAGCTACGATGTGTATTTGAAGAGATAGATATTCCTACTTCATTCAGTCCCGGTTTATAATATCTATCCAAATACTACATAGTCCGAGTAATCAAGGATTTTGGCTTGCATTGAGAGTAGTAGTTCAAAACAAAAACAGTTTTATCACCACACTCATTGATCAGAATTCAGAACTCGCTCAATGTATGGTATCTCATTATAGTGCTACCAATTTACCATATTTTTTTTGTGGATCTGCCTACTTTGCGTCTTTCTGTTGACACATTCATTACATGGTACTTTTTACACAGAATGTACTCATATGTAGGAATGTATACCCAAATTATACTGCCTATAACATTTCAAAACGACGTATAGCTCCATTATTATTAGTCCTAGGTTAAACTTTTAGGTGTTTAATTAATAGTAAATTGAATCTTCTACAACTTTTGAAAATGTCATTTTTCTTTACAACTTACCTTTACGGATATATAATAAGAAAACTTCATAAAGCGTAAAAATATAGTTTTTTTTTTCAAAAATATGGCATTTTGGACAATGCATAACTTTTTAAATAATAACATTATAAAAATGGCCGGAATTTCGACGGTTTTTGGCTCGCCCTTGTGAACGCACAAGGGTGGGGAGATCGCAAACTTGGATTCTGAACCACAAGACTGACCTTTATAACATACCTATCCAAAAATCAGAACTACTACTCTTAAGAGCATGGCACCAGGAATGACGTCACAGACATTTCCCACGGGATTAAGGTTCAAAATCGCGTGACAATCGCATGATAAAATGGTAGAAATAGCGTTTTTTTTCCATTTTTTGGGGTTAATTTTGCGTCTATCAAAAAACTTTTACGGTTATTCCTTAGATTATGATGCATATTATCAGTACAAAAAAAAATTACTCCGCGACTTTCGGGAAGCGAGTTTCCGTCTTTCGGAAAAAAGATCAGAGGTGTTTTTAAATTATTTTTTTGAGAAATCTATGCAAGATATAAAAAATCTTTTACGGTTATTCCCTAGTTAAATGTTCAATGCATCTACCCTATTTTGTTCCAAAGCATATTTAGTAACGCTTGTCGGGATAGAAGGTCTCCCGTTTTTAGAAATTTTTGAAATGTCGGTATGCACACTCTTAATGTAAGGCAGGGTATCATTTTCAGTCTCTATTACTCGGAATACTAGGTACGATGATAAAACGTACGTTGTTTTCGTTTACACACAGTTTTCAAATGGTAATTAAACACAGCATTCACATTCAGCTGTCAGATGCATGGTATTTTAGAAAATTTATTTGTTTCCCTGTCGCTTAGTGGCGGATGCATGCATTTTAAACAAATATAATTTTTGTTATAAAACACTGCAAGCACGAAAAAACAGTTGTAACTATTTTTATAATGTTTTTTTAAAGCTCCTTGGGTGTTTTCAATCATTATATTAGCGAGAGAATAATATAGAAAGAATCAATTTAAGGGCATGGCACCAGGAATGACGTCACAGTCTTTTCCCACGGCATTAAGGTTCAAAATCGCGTAACAATCGCATGATAAAATGGTAAAAAAATAGCGTTTTTCCATTTTTTGAGGTTAATTTTGCGTCTATCAAAAAACTTTTACGGTTATTCCCTAGATTTTAATGAATATTATCATTAAAAAAAAAATTACTCCGCGACTTTTCTTTTCAGTCTTTCGGAAAAAAGAACAGTTGTTTTTAATATTTTTTTTTAGAAATCCCTACAAGAAAAAAAATTTTTTTTAAGGTTATTCCCTAGATAAATATTCAATGTATCTACCCTATTTTGTTTCAAAGCATATTTAGTAATGGTTGTCGAGATATAAGGTCTCCCGTTTCTTGAATTTTTTTTAAATGTCGGTATGCACACTCTTAATAATATAAATCGACCATGCTTGCTTTCGAAATTTTATCTTCACCCAATGTTCAATCTTGAAACATTTTCATGCGAAGAATGTGATGTTTGACCATACGACAAAAATAAATAAAAGAATAAGGTTCAAAATCGCATCGTATAATGTTAAAAATATGTTTTTTCCCATTTTTTCGGGTTAATTTCCCTTCACTCAAAAAAGTTTTACGATCTTTCCTTAGATTTTAATGCATATTATCAATACAAAAAATATATATATTTCATTCAGCGACGTTTGGGAAACTAGTTGCTATTTTCGGAAATAGATCAAAGGTGTTTTTTTTTAGATATCTGTACGAGATATAAAAAAATCTTTTACGGTAATTCCCTAGATAATTTATGTATCTTCTCCATTTTTTTCTAAAGCATATTAATTAATAACGTTGTCGAGATCTAAGGTCTCCCGTTTTTAGATTTTTTTTTTTCAATGTTAATATTCCTCTCTGATTAAAATATTATAAATTATAAAGAAAGAAAGACAGAAATTATAGTTCTACTTAAAGTATTTAATTTGAAGAAGGTTTCAGTTTCCCCATGATACGCATATTAGTGACTCTACCAATAACTGCTTGATGGGGTTTTAGTCTCCCATACAAATCGCCTCCATCATTCCGTTCTGATGAACGAGGATTGAATTCAGTGGAACTGAGTTAGTTCTGACAAATCAGGGTTGAATGCGGTGAAAATGAGGTTGTTCTGATGAATCAGGGTTGAATTCAGTGGAACTGAGTTTGTGGTTCAGTGACAGATCGTCTCTCCGACAGTTTTTTCCCGGCAGCTCGTTCCCGACAGTTCGTCCCTCCGACAGTTTTTCCCCGGCAGCTCGTGCGTAATAAATAATGTGATTAATGATAACGAACCACATTATAAAAAAATGTATAGTAATAATAATTGTGACTGAAGAAAAGAGTTTTTGATTCACGCATATTACCAGTTTTAACATATGGTATTGAAACCTCCGTTTTAACTATGCGAACCAGGCAAAACTGCTGGTAACACAAAGAGCCATGGAGAGGAGAATGCTTGATGCAGCATGAACGTTAAGGGACAGATGGACAAATGAATAGATAAGAGAGAAATCCGAGGTCACCGATGTGGTAAAACGGGCAGCTGTCTTAAAATGGAGTTGGGCAGGACACGTTGCCAGACGCCCAGATTCTAGATGGACCAAAAAGATTCTCGAGTGGTAACCTAGAAGGAGCAAAAGGAGCGTAGGAAGAACTCAGGCAAGATGGTCTGACGATGTAAGGCGAATCGCAGGAAGCAAGTGGATGCAGCATGCCTAGGATAGGGATCTGTGGAAAGTCAAAGTGGAGGTCTATGTCCAGCATTGGAACAAAAACGGCTGAGAAAGAAGAATGGTCAATTACATGTATGTCTACCACATATTTTTTCTTAACAAATGAGTAGGTGTTTCTACAGATGAATAATGTGACATTCTGATGTAACTTGGATCAATAATATGAGTTCGATTACTTCGTAAATTATATGTAATACCGCAAGAACTCAGAAGCTGTTAGTGAAGTAGAAAGAACTTATACGGCTAAACAAAGCAATTGCTCCACGTTATAGGTTAATTAAATTTAATGATCTTTTTGTAATATACTGGAATATTTCTGAAGTTTGGAAACTCTTTTTGTAATTTATTTATTTATTTATTTATTTATTTATTTATTTAATCACATGGGCACAAACAGTTATAATAGCACATATCAACAATTAAACAAAGACAGAAGGCAAACCAGTGAAGGCCCGTCAATTTTACCAGAAAAACATTTCTAAGTTAAAACAAATTAAACTCAAAAAACTGTGACAAAAATGCAACAACAATCTGAATAAAATAACAAAATAGACCGAATGAGGTAAACAGTAAAGTAGAATACTTAAATAATTAAAATTAGTAATAAAATTAGAATTAATAAATAAATTAATTAATTAGAATACGATAGTATAAAATAATACAATACATAATAATATAATACAATAGGTTAATAGGTAATAGGTATTAATTAACATTTGATACTTACAAAGCAGGCACTAGTTCCACCTTGGGGTGTTCCGCCTAAACAGATATGCCTGGGAGTTAAGAAAGAGTATACATTCAAACATTTGACATTGGTCCATACCGGTAGATCAACCCTACGAAGATTGCGTGATGTTTCTGAAGAAGATTCCTGAAACAAAAGTTAGATCATTAGTTACTTAATTTCTAAAAACTATGGAAACCTTATAGATCTCGAAAACCGTCAATAAATATGCTTTGGAAAAAAATAGAGTAGATACATTGAACTACTCGTAATCTATGAAATGACCGTAAAAGATTTTTTATACCTTGTAAGTATAGATTTCTAAAAAAAATGTGAATAACACCTCTGATCTTTTTTCCGAAAGATAGAAACTCGTTTCCCGAAAGTAGCAGAATATTTTTTTTGTATTGATAATATGCATTAATATTTAGGAATTGTCCGTGAAGGTTTTTTGATTGAATCGAAATTAACAACAAAAAATGGAAAAACATTTTTTAACATGCGATTTTGGACCTTAATGTCGTGGGAAATGACTGTGGGGTCACAGTTGGGTCGCGAGCCTTAAATTGAAAAATAGGAAGAAACCATATAATACTCCACAATATTTTCAATATTTATTTATATTAAAGTTTAAGAGCACATGCCGACAAACGTGTTAGGTTTGGCGTGACCTCCGTTTATCCCCTGCGTCACTGCGACCAGAGTAGGTCTACTGTGATATTCTTCAATTTTTATGTATATTATGAGACGACTAATAAATATATTAATATTAAATAAAAATTACGTAATGAGTATTTTGTGTCAGGTTTAGTTGCTAACTGGAGAAAAAACATAAATTTGTTGGTATTATTTTAAAAGAAGGTGTTTTATTATTTGATTGTATATAAGTACCTACGACCTACGTCCTTAGGCTGGCCACAAACGTCCCGAAGTTCAGTTCCGGAATCGACCGTTTCGACCTTTCTGATTTTAAAATCGGGGTGACGCTGAATTCAGAGAGAGGTTTTGATCGGAACTTTTTTGCAAAACGGTCGATTCTGGAACTGAACTTCGGGACGTGTGTGGCCAGCCTTAGACTATTGTGCAGGCGCTAGGATTTGTCAAGGTTACACAATATACATGAATAATAATGATAATGCGCTTTTGTTATACAATGCGATAAACTTACACTTGTAACTCCCCATCCTGAGACTGTAACCATGGTTTTTTCTCCAGGATCAGCAGCTTCCGGTAAGCGAACAGGAATAACCTTAGGTCCAAGAGTCAAACGAGTTTTTAAGGTCAAAATTGCAATATCATAATCCAAAGTATTTTTGTTATACATAGGGTGGGCTTCATATTTCTTAATCTCTGAAGCCTGCCCGCCAGTTGGTGCTGTAGTTGATCCAACACGCGCTACCATCGTTCGAAGAGTAGCCCTAAAACTCATAATCGCCGAAGTTATAAGATTTTTCATGCTAGGCCATATCCATATCCTTTGTATTTCTACTTTTACTACCTACTACAGTAACATCACATAAAGCCGAATAATATAGGTTAACCAGTAAATGCTTGGTTTACATGCTTGGTTAACCAGTAAATGCAACACAACCGGTGGACCAACCGAATCCGGATGATAGGGGACCTCAATACATATCGATTTAATAACCCTTTGTATGTACTGCGATTTTTTTGTAGTTTTCATCAGATTACGACCACAAGAATCAAAAAATTGAATTTGAAACTATTACTTGGATATGTAAATTTGTGAAATTTTCTCTCCATACATTATGTAAATTCGGGTTGATGCAAGTTATCTGTACTATATTGATTTTGCAATAAGTCCGCCCTTTAGCATACTAATATTGTCTGGTTTGTAAGATTTATTACTTATTTATTTATTGCAAGTTACGCAGACTGACGACAGACTACGCAGACTGTTGCCCCCTCCATCTACAGGGCAGTGCATCTTGCCGAGGACAGAGCTGCGTGGCGGGGATTAGTCAAGCAACGGGTGTTTGGGTTTGGAGATCGCGACCCTCAGCAGTGAGGAAATCAACAGGAGAGAGAGATTTATTGCATACCCCCACACTGGTTACTAGTTATCATACACTGTGAATGGATGGTATAGATAGATGTATTGAAATATTTCTTACGGTTTACAATGTGCAGCTGTCAAAACATAAGTACTGCTAAGAATAGATCCTCCGCATACGTGTGAGTAAGACAGTACTCCTCTGTATTGAAGAGATACACTGAACGGGAACTCGTCGATTGTGGTCTCAACTCCTCCCACGATACGACCATGGCTTGGGGGGGAAGGAAGAACAGATGCTGCAACAGATGAATATCATATGGAATATTATATTTAGGTATATAGGTACTAACACCTTGAGGAGTGGTAGAGGACGAATAAATAGAAAAAAAAGTTTAGTGAATGCATGACCAAAAATCAACCATTTTGCAGACACCGCGTTTTGAAAACTTAAGAGTATAAACATTTCTCGTTCTGTTTTTTAATAATATCTTACCTGGCGCCTACCTATGTACATTTACAGGGTGATTGGTTCCGCAGTTCAGATATTTGGAGAGTGATCTACTTGATCTACTTCACCATCCAAATTTGCCGTTGCGAAGCGCGGGTAACTTAGATACTCGTAGTTCTATAATATAATAAGGCAGTTTATTCTCATAGAGGAGGCCGGCTCATGCGACTGCCCTTCACCTAACGGAGGGTGGTTTTAATGGCTACTCCCGATGGGGGGAAGAATGGAGAGCCTCAAATAGAGATGAGTGCAGGGGGTGGGATTGCAAATGCCTGGCTTTGATCTCCCCAGACATCAATGGGTGGCTTTGAATCGGATCCGCACGGGACACGGCCTGTGTGGCCAGATGCTCCATAGATGGCAGATGCGGGAATCCCCTGCCTGCGACTGCGGAGAGCCTATAAAGACTATCCAGCACATCGTGGAGACGTGCCCTCTGAGAGCGTTCTCTGGCACATATGCCGATATACATAACGCCACTCCAAACGCCTTGCAATGGCTTAATGATTTGAATGTTGCTCTCTAGTGTCTCCTGGATGTAACACTAAAAAATCTTAGACTCTCTTATCTTCTGACGCCAAACGATAATAATAATAACAGTAAAATAAAATTAGTTCTAAAATCGGACCTATGCACTATAGGTACATCATAATTTATTCACACAAGCGTATAGCATTATTGTCTGAAATAGGTTTATTGAGGAACACAATATGTACGAGACTACGAGTACATTGATTATATTACCTAAAGCACCCACAAAATACAAACTAAACAGAGTAAGAAACAACATCGTAGCAATACACAATGATTACTATTTGATGTGTAATTCAGCCCAATAATTTATACTAAGTGTAATATTTAACCATTGCACCCAAATGTTGATATTCTTAATAATGTACTGAGCTCGATGAACTGATAAAATTTGTGTTAAGGGCTTGGCACCAAGAATGACGTCACAGTCTTTTCCCACGCAATTAAGGTTCAAAATCGCGTGACAGTCGCATGATAAAATGGTAAAAATAGCGTTTTTTCCATTTTTTGGGGTTAATTTTGCGTCTATCAAAAAACTTTGTACGGTTATTTTCTAGATTTTAATGCATATTAACAGTACAAAAAAATTTACTCCGCGACTTTCGGTAAACGAGTTTCCGTCTTTCGGAAAAAAGAACAGAGGTGTTTATGAATTACTTTCTTTGAGAAATCTATACAAGATATAAAAAATCTTTTACGGTTATTCCCTAGATAAAGGTTCATTGCATCTACCCTATTTTGTTCCAAAGCACATTTAGTAACGGTTGTCGAGATAGAAGGTCTCCCGTTTTTAGAAATTTTTGAAATATCGGTAGGCATACTCTTAATTAGTTAGTACTTGGAAAAATTATCCAAAATCTTGCATACATCATATCTAATTCCACTTCAATGAAAATATATTATATTATTACCTATGTATCTTTATATACAATCAATCACTAACCGGAAGATTTTAATCAGTCAAGTGATGTTATTATCACGGCAGTGGCGTATATAGGATTTCATTTCGGGGGAGGGGGGGGGGAACGATCTAATATTTGACTTTGGGGGGGAGGGGGGAGGGTGGAACAAAAATTTGAAAATAGACGTTCAGTATAAAAATTATAATAGCGCCGCAGACAAAATGTTTTCTTGAATGTAAGTGAAAAAGGTCGTGTCTTAAGTTGGTATTAATATATTGTGTGCAGAAAATACAAAGAGGAATAGCAATAGCAAAGAAATTTTTTTGAATAATGGGTGAAATAATGAACTTGAGTTACTTTCATGTTTTAAAGTAACGTTTTTTAAAGAATTGTTCCACATTTCGGGGGGTTTCACTATATACGCCACTGTATCACGGTAGGTACATATGCGTGTTGAGAGTATTATCTATGTAGGTATATTTTTCTTCAATAAACATCAAGGCTTGATTTATTATTACTAACGAGTATTCCTTGCTCTCATAGACTTAATAATACTTTATACAGAAATAATCAAAATAATCCAGTCAAATTCAACTCAGTGCGGTTTCTCGGTGCAAAGTTGTGGGGTAGTCTGGATTTCTTTCATGCTATACATTTTTTGGGGTGCTGAATCTGAATCTGAGGTGTGCCAGCAAATTTTCGTGACGAAACATGGCGAAAAATTGGAAAAATGGCTAATATTTCCATATTCTGGCGATTTCTGGATACGAATTTGAAAACTAACAACTTTTTTTGGGTTATCTTTTTAGCAGAAATAAATAACATAAAATTTCCTCCAAATTTGGTATTTTAAATTTTTCTCTAAAATACATGGCAACGAAGGTGTCAAGGTCCAAAAAATGGCCATCTTTTTGCATTGTTTTACATTGCGAGAATAGAAAATGTATTTTAGAGAAAAAATGTACATAACAAATTTGTAGAAAATTTTATGTATGTACTTTCATTCTGCTAAAAAGATAACCTAAAAAAAGTTAATAGTTTTCATGTTCAAATCCAGAATTCGCCAGAAAATTGAGTTTTTTGGTCATTTTGCCCATTTTTCTCCATGTCCCGTCACGAAATTTTGTTGGCACACCTCGGATTCGGATTCATCACCCCGAAAAATGTATAGTTTGAAAGAAATCCAGACTACCCCACAACTTTCCATCGAGAAATTCAAATGCACCATACTTAAACTCAACATGATCAAATAGTTATCTCTATCTCTAGCATGTTGTATGGACTCGTATTATAACAATAGGTGATACACTCGGGAATATCTTCTGGGAATATGAAGATACAATTCTAATACAAACATCGTTGTGTTATTGCAAGATGTAGAACGTTGTTATTACTTTGCTACCTGATTATCAACTTACAATTAGTGATGAGAAAAATCAGTCTTGGTCTTGTTCTTGCAAGACTGCTTTTTCGCTGCAAGACCAAGACCGGGTGAGCAAGACAAAGACCGAAAGCAAGACCGAGCCAGCAAGAGCAAGAGTCTTGCATGACTAGGTTGCAAGAGTCTTGCTAGTCTTGCAAAATTTTATCATAGCACATTAAAGATTAGGTAATGATAGGAAGCATAATAAATAACAATATTACAAGTGATGAACCTGATAATTCATAACATCATAACACATAAGTTTTTAGATTATAAACGGCGTCAGTATTTCTTTTTAATAAAATTACAACCTTACTCTTACTATAATTTAGAAATTGAAATATCATAGCCGTGTTGCATATCAAATTGAAGGTATATTCGAGAGAAGGTAGACTGAATTCAGAATAGATTAACACTAATTTGGGCTCTATAGATTGAATGGTTTTCGAGCGATGGCTGTTGGAAGACTACTTAACTGAATGTTAAAAATATCTTTTTCAAGAGTCTCGCAAGACTCTTGCAGCAAGACCAAGACCAATACCAAGACCACTACTTTCAATAACTGGAGTAAAAGCATCAAGTAACGAGAAATAACACTACTTACTGTTTTTTAATACCCTTGTCGGAAAAGATGCCTGAATCTAAGAGTATGCATACCAACATTTCAAAAAATTTAAAAAACGGGTGATCTTATATCTCGACAACCGTTACTAAATGTGCTTTAGAACAAAATAGGGTAGATGCATTGAATATTTATCTTGGGAATAACCTAAAAAGATTTTTTTATATCTTGTATATATTTCTCAAAAAAAAAATAAAAACACCTCTGATCTTTTTTCCGACAGACGGAAACTCGTTTCCCGAAAGTCGCGTAGTAATTTCTTTTGTACTGATAATACGCATTAAAATCTAGGGAATAACCGTAAAAGTTTTTTGATAGACGCAAAATTAACCCCAAAAAATGGAAAAAACGCTTTTTTTACCATTTTATATGTGATTGTTCACGAGATTTTGAGCCTTAATGCCGTGGAAAATGACTGTGACATCATTCTTGGTACCAGGGCCTCAATTGGAAAAAATATTATTAGGTAAAAATTATGATTAGAAGCGAACCTTCATAGTTTTAGAGGAGACGTTTGAACAAAGCCTGCGAGTTAGTAGATACTTTGTATACATTTTGTCTGCACATTTTTCCACTGTTGGCAATTATTTATAGTACCTGATAATTGTGAAACTTAGCCTCTCCACACACGTCCCGAAGTTCAGTTAACGGAATCGACCGTTTTCAAAAAAGTTCCGACCAAAACCTCTCTCTGAATTCAGCGTCACCCCGATTTTGAATTCAGGAAGAGGTTCTGTTCGGAACTTTTTTGCAAACGGTCGATTCCGTTAACTGAACTTCAGGGCGTGTGTGGAGAGCCTTAGAATTGCGCGTATTGTTATAAAACGTAGGCGATCGAGAGAATTGAAACATGTCCATGGGCGTCGCCAGCCTTGGGGGACAACAAAAATAAAAAAAATACATGTTTAGCATGAAAGGCGAAATTTTTCTGTTGGAGAGGGAAAAACATCGTGTTATGGTTTGTTTTATCTGAAAATGTACATTAAATAAATAAATTAATAAATAATAATTTGCACAATAATATGTAGGAAAAATTATTTTTATAAACAGTGATAAAAAAATAGCTTCGCAGGCAATTTTTATTGGAAACAATTGTATTTTGATGGATTTTTTATACTAATTTTAGAAAATGTATGACATGATGAGAACATGTGTCGAAATAATGTGATTTTTGTGAGGTTTTATCATTTTGTATGAAAAAATATTTACCTATTCCAATCTCCAGGGGGGCGGCTGCCCCCCTGCCACTCCTGACGACGCCCATGAACATGTCCATAAGTATTTCACACCTTAATCTCGTCGTCCAAAAACACAGCGTTCTCTATCTTAAGCACCTTGGGATGTTCTTTTGTTTTAACTCTTGTAATTTAGACTCGGCCCAATGGTAGCTCGCGTAATTAAGCTTTGGAGTATTTATTGGCTTACAACGACGGATAAGAGAGTATCGAAGATGTGCGATGGGGGAGAAATGAAAAGAGAGAAAAAGAAAAGATTCCAAGTAAGAAAATGGAACAATTCCAAATTGGATCTCTTTGTATTTGTTGATCGTCGCAATGTTTACGGTATGATGCTGGTGATAATATAGAGAATGAAATATTTTTATGTTACTGGGATTTTTTCGTCTCATAGACTTAACTACTATAATGTTCGGCGCTTGAATATCTCATGAATGTGCAGACCGAGGGAAATTTCTTTTATAGCGGAAAAAAATCACAAAATTACGATAATATACCCAGCGTATCACATTCCCTCCCTTACTATTTAATGTAGCCATGTACATTGATTAACTCTTATGCCTTCTACCATGTACGAGTATATATCAGTGGCGAAGAGTGAATTTCTGTAGGAAGGAGGAAGCCGGGACTAACATTTTTAATTAAATTATGTTATATTAGACCTATTAAAGAAGATAAAGAAGAAGAAGATGAAGACACTTATAGGTACTCATCATATTATTATACGTATTTAGACCGAAATTATAACTGTTTAATGCTTCTTTTACTAATATATTCAATACATTCATGTGACCCCTGTAAACTTCGAATAGGTATTTCACATATTAAGAGTGTGCATACCGACATTTCAAAATTTTGTAAAAACGGGAGACCTTCTATCTCGACAACCGTTACTAAATATGCTTTGGAACAAAATAGAGTAGATGCATTGAGCCTTTATCTAGGGAATAACCGTAAAATATTTTTTATATCTTGTATAGATTTCTCAAAATAAATTTTTAAAAACACCTCTGTACTTTTTTCCGAAAGACGGAAACTCGTTCCCCGAAAGTCGCGGAGTATTTTTTTTTTGTACTGATAATATGCATCAAAATCTAGGGAATAACCGTAAAAGTTTTTTGATAGACGCAAAATTAACCCAAAAAATGGAAAAAACGCTATTTTTACCATTTTATCATGCGATTGTCACGCGATTTTGGACCTTAATGCCGTGGGAAATGTCTGTGACGTCATTTCTGGTGCCATGCCCTTAAGCCATGGGTTTCGAGGATGCCCCTATGCAGTATTTAATTATTTATTTTTGCTTATCGTTTGAGTTACATTTCGTTTGCGTCGAGCCTCGGTTTTTTTTCCATACTAAGTGAGCATTCTCCTTTATTAACTCGACTATGTAAGAATTGAAAAAAAAGGTCTTATTTCAGTTAGTATGTATATATGTATACGCACTTAATTAGTTACATAATTGACACCCTTGTATTAACAAAATGGATTGTTTCTCTAGAATGCATTCACGTCAACTAATTAACATGCTTTGGATGGAGCTTGTTTGATTGGAGTTTGTACTTAAAGGCTTGGCACCAGGAATGACGTCACAGTCATTTCCCACGGCATTAAGGTTCAAAATCGCGTGACAATCGCGTGATAAAATGGTAAAAATAGCGTTTTTTCCATTTTTTGGGGTTAATTTTGTGTCTATCAAAAAACTTTTACGGTTATTCCCTAGATTTTAATGCACATTATCAGTACAAGAAAAAAAATTACTCCGTGACTTTCGGGAAACGAGTTTCCGTCTTTCGGAAAAAAATATCAGAAGCGTTTTTAATTATTTTATTTGAGAAATCGATACAAGATATAAAAAATCTTTTACGGTTATTCCCTAGATAAAGGTTCAATGCATCTACCCTATTGTGTTTCAAAGCATATTTAGTAACGGTTGTCGAGATAGAAGGTCTCCCGTTTTCAGAAATCTTTGAAATGTCGGTATGCATACTCATAAAAGTTGATAAAAATACGCATTAGCACGATCTAAGTGGCTTCTTATTAGACAAGGCTACACTATTGGAATGATGATGAGTTGTTTCAGTTTCAACATCGCAAAATAATGTTACCTACATTACTTACTTACTTCTTTGTAATGAAAAAGTTTTTATGTCTTCTCAACTAAAACAACAAGCCGAACTGCTTGTAAATCTTCAACTAAATGCAGACATAAAGCGTATGCATACCGACATTTCGAAAATTTCTAAAAACGGGAGACCTTATATCTCGACAACCGTTACTAAATATGCTTTGGAACAAAATAAGGTAGATGCATTGAACATTAATCTAGGGAATAACCGTAAAAGATTTTTTATATCTTGTATGGATTTAAAAAAAAATAAATTGAAAAACACCTCTGATCTTTTTCCGAAAGACGGAAACTCGTTTCCCGAAAGTCGTGGAGTATTTTTTTTGTACTGATAATATGCATCAAAACCTAGGGAATAACCGTAAAAGTTTTTTGATAGACGCAAAATTAAGCTCAAAAAATGGAAAAAACGCTATTTTTACCATTTTATCATGCAATTGTTCACGCGATTTTGATCCTTAATGACGTGGGAAATGACTGTGACGTCATTCTTGGTGCCAAGCCCGTAAGTATTTATACTGACTACCTCTAATTCCCTCGAAGTTTATCTAATTTTTGGAATGATATTTACTTTAAAATATTTTCTATTTATTTGTCCGAGACTGACCTGGTCCGATCATGTCGACCAGATCCTCAAGGATGGACGCGTTTTGAGTAAAAGGAATCGGAGAGCGTGTATGACTAATTGCATGAATGTGACGGAAGCTAGGAGTGTGTGTAAGGATAGGGCTGTCTGGCGCTCTGTCCTCTCTGCCTACCCTGCAAGGGATGTGGCGTGAGGGTATAGATAGATAGAGATAGATAGAGATAGATAGAGATAAACATTTCAATTCTCCTTCGCGCAAGCTATTTTATTTATTTATTGATTTTGTTACAATTTACAACATTACATAATACAGCACAGAAATAATACAAGTAACACAATGTGAGAATAAAATATCCCCAGTCAGCAAAAGAGATTGCTGGTATGAGCAGGGCCGTCTTCAACCTACTGGGGGCCCTGGGCACTTTACTCTGATGGGGCCCCTATGCAGAGCCGGATTACAAAAATTAAAACTGTTGACCTTGGGCAAGAAAATATTGTCGACGGGGGGGGGGGGTTAATTTTTGTATTCCTAACCACCCAGTGACGGTTAATTAAAAAATAGCGCCGCAGCCGAATTTTTTTAGAAAATGTGTGAAAAAATGAACCTGTTTGTCTTTCTATAGCAGACCTGGGCAAACTTTTTGGATGAAGGGGCATTTGAAATTATAAACGAGCGACGGGCCGCGAGTAAAATACAATTTTAGATTATTTAGCAGGGTCGTAGGCGATTTTGTTTTATAAAAATGGACGAAGTGATATGAAACATACAGTAGTTTTTGTTTATGAGAAAAATCGGTAAGATAAACGCAACCGATTTAATTAGCGCCGCAGGCGAAATTTTTTTACCAAACAATATAGTAGTTTTAGAAAATTCATGACATGATGAGAAAACGAATTTCGATGTGTAGTAATTTAATGGGAAAGACAGGCATTGTTTTTTGGGGCCCTTGTTCATTAAAATACCAAAAAATCTAATAAGTAATATCATCAACTCGTGATCTAGGCAGGAACTAGGGGCCCCCATTGGCCATGGATCGTAATGAAGAAGACAGGCATTGTTTATTGGGGCCCCTATTCATTACAATGCCAAAAGTCTTATAAATAATATCATCAATTCGTGATCTAGGCAGGAACTAGGGGCCCCGCGGATCGTAATTAGGAAGACAGGCATTGTTTGTTGGGGGCCCTGTGCATTAGAATACCAAAAAATCTGATATGTATTATAATTTATAGTCAGTAATTATTGTTAGATTTTCGGAAAATAATGCAATATACTAGCTCGGGGGCCCCTTGGATCGCGGGGCCCTGGGCAAGTGCCCACCGTGGCTAATGGAAGAGACGGCCCTGGGTATGAGGGGGTATCATTTTTCAACAATTAAAACATATTTTATAACATTCTTAAAAGTATAACACTAAAGAGTATAACAAAACAAACAGCCAACTACACTACATCGCTACGTCTTTCAAAAATTATTTTTTTCACTTTCTTGGCAAAGTTTTTTGGACACTTGACTTCTTTTATTTCAGTCGGCAGGCCATTATACAGTTCGGCCGCCGTGTATAGAAAACCCTGCCTTACACTATTGGTCCGAGGTGTGTATGAATAAAATTTCTGGTACGTGTGTACCTCGAGTGTACATCTGAATTGTAAACCAGCTTGATATTTGATTTAATTAATTTATTTTTTATTTTGTGAATCATCTTTGCTTTTTCTATGAAAATAAGGTCATTTAAATTTAACATTTTGGTCAGATTATAAAGTTCAACAGTTCTAGTAAATCGACCCAATCTGTAGATTATTTTCAAAGCCTTATTCATCAATCTTTGGATCATTCCACGAGCCTCTAGACTGCATTGTGACCATATAATCAAGCCATAGATCACGTGAGAAACAACAAAAGCATCGTATATATACTTTTTAGTCCTGGTATCGAACAAGTCTGCTCTTCTCAATACCCCCACGATAGGACCAAGCTTTTTTAGGAGCGCTTCAACATGACTCATCCAAAGCAATTTGTCATCAAATTGAAGGCCCAAATACTTTACACGAGTACTTTGTTTAATTACTTCACCCTTCAAAACGAGTCTGAGATTCAGAGGGGACTTGTTTTTTTGTTTCAGGATCATATAGTTAGTTTTATTCACATTGACTGTGAGCAACTTATTATCAAGCCAGAAACAAAGGCTATTCAGATCATTATTAATCATAATTTGCAAACAATTTTCATCATAACCGCTATAAACAAGTAAAGTGTCATCAGCGTATACAAAATGTTTACCCTGTATATCAGTAAAGCGAAGATCGTCTATGTATAACAAATATAGCAATGGGCCAAGGATTGAACCCTGTGGGACTCCAATATCAACAGACAACCGATCACTCAATTGACCATAGTTTTTTGTCATAGTATACCGTCCTTCCAAATAGCTTTTCACCAGTTTTAAGACAGCACCTCTGAATCCAAGTTTATTCAGCGAGCATAGCAGAGTGTCGTGATCGACAGTATCGAAGGCTTTAGATAGATCAATAAACACAGGTACGACATATTTTCCTTTATCTAATTCCCTGTTAATGTAATTCATAGCGTCCATCAACGCACTAGAAGTATTACTACCCCTTTGAAAGCCATACTGATAAGGATCAAAACAAGAATTTTTTTCCAAGAAATCCACAAATCTAGAATGCAAGGCTTTTTCAAATATTTTGCTAAAAGTATTCAAAAGGCTAATTGGTCGATAATTACCTGCGTCTTTTTTACTACCCGATTTATGGATTGGTACTATATTAGCGATCTTTAGGCAGCTGGGGAATACACACTTCTCAACACATTCGTTGATTATTATCGATAACGGTTCCGCAATTATTTCTTGTAAAGTTTTGACGTCATTTACTGTAATTCCATCATGTCCACAAGTTACGTTATTTTTAAGATTTTTAATGATATTTAAAATTTCAGACTTATCCGTTGGAGACAAGAACACACTATTAATTGGAGAGTCTGTTCTATTGGTTTTGATCCTATTTCTATTGTTCTGAGCCTGTGTAATTTTTAAAGCAAGGTTTTTTCCGATGGAAGAGAAATACTCATTTATGGTATTTGCTATTGTACGACTATCCGTGACTGTGACACCAGAGACCTGCAACTCCTGAATTCCGCTGAGTTTACCCGTTTTGATTTTACCAAAAGACTCATTTATTATTTTCCAGAGTTTTTTACTATTCCCATTGGTTTGTTCAACCTTAGTTTGCATGTAGGCTTTCTTTGCTTTGTTTATTTCATTTGTTATTTTGTTCTTATAAAATTTATATTTATGTTTAGCATTTTCAGATGCATTTGGACTTTTTTGCAAAGTAAATAATTTGTTTCTAGTGTTAATCATTTCTATTATTTTTGGCGTTAGCCACACATTGTCAACCCTAGCACGATAACGCTTCACAGTAGTAGCCTTTAATTTAGAATCTGTTATAATATCGATGAGATTTTCAAAATTCAATACATTACACGACGATATACGATCCTTAACCAGGTTCTGAAACATCATAAAGTTAATTATTTTCTTTTCTACAATTTGTAGTTTTTGCTTCGGTTTCGGTATATTTGTAACACATATCTTTAATATTCTATGATCCAAGCGCGGCCAATTACTCAATTCCATCGAAAAAGTATTCCTAGTCGAATTATCCAAAACATGATCAATCAATGTACTGGAATTATCTGTCACTCGCGTTGCATGACTATGATCTATTCGATTTATTATTCGGTAATTATTAGATTCAACCATACATTTATAAGCACTTTTAGTTGTGGATTTTTCGTCCAACAAATTAATATTTACATCTCCTATAACTATCATACCATTATATTTCTGCAATAGGTCATCAAAGTCCTCAATAAATTCGTTCACTGGATTAAAGGTATCTGACCTATAGAAAGTACATACTTTTTGGCTGTGGCTATTTATACGAATATCAACTATAATTACGTTATATTTATCAGATTCATGCAAGATATTAAAACACAAAGTGTCTCTGACATATATCGCAGTACCTCCACCTCTACTACCACCATCTCTGCAGTTGAAAATACCATTAAACCCCTTTATGGTAAAGAATTTACACTCATCTGAAAAGAGCCAGGTCTCATTGAACACCAATATATCTGCATCAGGGTGGATCCCCAGCATACATTCAACTTCATATCGTTTATTTCTAATGCTACAAATATTTGCGTATAGTATATTCAGTTTATTAGACTTTTCGATTTTTTTGGTATTCACTTTTGTTGCAACTGTTCTGTTTTTCTCTACAAAAAATACGTTGTTCTTTCTTTAGTCATATTAACCATTCTCTTGTAAATTGGACAGGTCGAACTGTATGCCTGGTGATCGCTCCTCTCACTCTTGTTCGTTACGCAATTTATGCATTTGAGCACTGTGGACTGGCAATCCCTTGTATCATGGTTTTCTGAGCATTTACCACAAGCCGTGGCAGCTTCGCATTCACTATATTTGTGGTTATAGCCCTGGCACTTAAAACATCTAAGGATGCCATAATCTTCCCTTACGAAGTGCTCTCCCCAGTGTACATTAACGTAGTTACCTACCAGTTTCTGGTATGTGAGTGGTGATACTTCAATCACAACACTGTATGTATTTCGATGTTTATTTAGTCTGGAATAGACTAGCCTTATCTCATCTTCTTTCGTAATGAAATGATTTTGCAAAATTAGATCATTTACCAACTCCTCTTGGGTATAATTTTTATCTAGTCCAGATATTGTAAGTCTTGGCAGTCGTGGTTTAGTGAGGTGAATTTCATAGTTTGCGCCCAGCTTTGAAGTCAACTCCTCCTGTAGTATTCGGTTGTTATTTTCACTGTTTGTCTTTATAGCGACCTTTCCATGCTTAAGGGGCATTAGACGAGAGATACCAATCCCAATAGCGGAGGGAGAAACACTGTTTTTTATATGCTTCTGGGTACATGCGCTCTCAATATTAGTACCACTCTTCGGCCTGACAATCAAACACGAAGAGGAAGAAGTGTGCTTCCTCTGTGATCCATGCTCCGGTTTGTAACTCTTTACAGCGGCTGAATATGTTCGGTCTTCGTCTTCCTTCCTTCCAGCATCCAGGTGAGTACACTGCTTAAGATTACAATGTTTCCTCAGCATTTCATTTTCCTTCTGCAAAGTGGACAGTGAAATTGCCAGTTCACCAATGTTGGCCAGTATGTTGTTAGTGGCCTGAGTAATTTGTCTTTTCATTTCTGCATTTAGTCTACTATTGTCAGCAAAAATTACTCCAGTTATGTTGTCCACATCAAGCTTAGTCCGAGTTATGAGTTCATGTGGTGTGTTGAGAGGCATGTGCAACAAGCCCCCAGGACCAGAGTCAACACTATCCTCCACATCGCTGCCACCTGGAGGACCTCGGGACGGGGTCCTCGCAATCATCATGTTCCCTCGGTTGGGTTTCGCAGTCTACACTCGTTAAAGTTTTTTTCAGTTGCAGGTGTCAGCGGCTAGTACGTACTCGCAGTTCTATTTCTTTGTATTGTGGGTGGGTAGTTTTGCAGTGAAAAAATGTTATACAACAGTATAGCTCACTCACCTTTGGTTTTAGAATATGGGTGTCGCTAACTTTTTTGCAGAAGAGAACACGGCGATTCCAATGGTACCAATAGAAACTAACTGTAATGCCCGGTATAGGCTATGTTAATCAAGTTGTGTTAAAAAAACAGTTTTCACCAATTAACCTTTTTATTATGTGCCACACTGTATTTATACTTGCACCACTGCAATTATTATAAAAAATGCAATCGATTGATGTATCACTTGTTAAATATAGTCCACGATAAACCGTTTAAGATTAATATATTCACGGAGCCCGCGAAAAAAACAGCGCGTCGTTGGCTTTGTTTACTATTTTTTTTATTGCAATATATATAGCTTTAGAAGGAAGGTACATCGTATTAAATTGTGATTTGACCTGTAATGTTTATATTGAATTGTAATGTTTCTTAAACTGAAATAAACAAATAATAAAAAAATATTTATTTATTTATTTATTTTTATTTATTTAAACTTAAAGTAAAAAACAAACACATATAAATATACAAAATGGACATAGTACAGATTATAAAACGTTGTTCACTAGGGCGAACTTATCGCATAACTGCGATTTCTTCTAGTTAACCCCAGGAAAAACAGAAAAAAAAATTAAAACAAAAATTGAATAATAATATTGGAAAAAACAGAAAAAAGAAATTGAATAAATATATATATATATATATATATATATATATATATATATATATATATATATATATATATATATACGAAGTAGAAAATACATACATACATACATGTGTGAGAAAAAAACAAATAAAAACGGAATAAAAAAAATAATAAACAAGATACAGAATGCATACATACATAAAAATATATTAATATTATATAGTTGAAACTACAATTTAGTCCTAAGATTCGCTTTATTATCCAAAGCTTTACAAAGTAAAAATACAAAACAAAAGAGTATTTTATTGCCCCACTAGGCGATAGCCTGTTCCGGGGCTATGTCAGGTATGTCAGGTAATATTATATTGCCTACATATATACTATTACAATAACAAGAGTTCACTGGGGCGAACTTGACTCTGTGCATCCATCTTATGGAATGTCAAAGTAGTTATTCGATATGACATCGTATAAAAATAATGAGAATGACATTAGATACTTACCCTTTTGTGAGAATGAAACAATTTATTTCTGTATCCTAGAAACGATATCTATAATGTGAGTAAAATGAATACTTACTGACAAAAATATATAAAACACAAGACCAATAACATCTGTTCTCAATTTACACAAAAGCAAAGCAAATTATATTAAATAATACAACTATATTAGTTATTATATTACATAATATAATTATATTAATATTAAACATATTTCTTGGCTGAGCCAGTTGTTTAAATTATCACTTTCGGATCCTCGAACTTTCCATTACCAATCGATCAACTTCTTTTTCATAAGAATGCATCGTATTTAATTGTACCTATATGAATAAACTTATTAATAATTTTCATATGTATTATTCTAGACAAAATCAAAGCTTTATAATTTGAATGTGCTGTGTAATGATTAAGAGTATCAGTGGTGTATATAGGGGGGGCGAGCCCCCCCCGAAATGTTGAACAATTCTTTAAAAAACGTTATTTTAAAACATTAAAGTTACTATAGTTCATTATTTCACCCATTATTCAAAAAAATTTCGCCTGCGCACAATAGTTACTTTCGAGGATTTAGAAATCAGAAAATCATAACAGTCGAACTATCAATAAATTTATATATTTTTTGATGTACGATGATCAAATAGACATTATTTTATAGATATTATGTAATTACACTCAACAAGCTTGCTTGCGGTACATGCTATGCACATATAACCGTAGGCTTATGTAATGGGAAAAGGCTGTAGACCTTATGCGGCCGTAATCCCCCTAATCTTTTTATTGCATAGATCATATAAAAAGGTTTTCTTAATCCTATAGACCACATGCGGCCGGTTTGCTTAGGTAAAACTAATAATAATAGTTAAAATATTCGTAGTACAGTAGAACACCACTAACTTGGACAGAAAATGTATGGATTACCTATGCCAATTTTATATATTATAATCTCGATATTTTTGACCATCGGTACTTGGTGGAAGTTATTTATGAGTATTATTTTATTATCACATAATTTAGTTATGAACTAGTCATAATCTAGTTGTTTTGATTAATTAACAGTTCATCAATAAAGATGTACTTACCTATACATGAGAATTTGAATCAATCCTTATTATTATTTACTTGATGACATGATAGAAATACAACATACAATGTGGGAGACATAGGTTCAACAATATTATAAGTATGTAAGTATGCTCTGCCGAACAGATCGGGCCAAGTTGGTAGGTTTTTACTGTATCTGAGGTAAGAAACTACAGTTTGTATAGACTGTCTGCCTGCTCTGACCGGCAGGTAAAATCTATAGGATTAGAGACCCTTGAACCAGCCGGCCGCATAAGGTACATGCAATAAAACGATTAGGGGGATTACGGCCGCATAAGGTCTACAGCCTGGGAAAAATACGGTGAATGGCAGCTTTCATAAAACCTGGTTTCGGAACTGGAAAATGATCCAATTTTCGATTTATTAATCAATATTATCATCCTTTATTTGTTTAACACCTGTACATGAACATAACATCACTTTTAGGTAAGGCCTAGGGTCAAAAATCTCTCGCAATAATCACGGATATTCACCATACAAAAATGCAACAACATTGTGCAGAAAACTTTGAAACATAACCATTTAACATTGTTATTGCACATTTTTTTTATTCCCGATTCATTTTCCACATAATACTACCTATTATATAATGCCCATATGATGTAAACACATACGAGTATGTCTATCCTTATAAAATAATACTTAAGTGTGCCAAAATTATTATTATTATAATAAAAAACTACCCAGAATACTCCCTAAAACTATTTATTTTACTAATAAAAAAGTTAATAAGCTATACCCAATACTTTTTATTTATTAATTAACAAAAATATATAATGAATACCCAAATGCATGCAAAGTACAAAATTACTCTACAAATAATTTCGAGGTGCGATTTGATTTATACAATTTCCTCCGTAAATGTGTACAAAATGAAAATATTGTTCACTTATTTAATGTGTTATACAGTCCTCAATCAGATAAACCTAATTTATTATGAATGTATGCTCTTAAAAATTGAGAATGATAGAACAACGATTGAAGATCGCCGCTTTGCCTAAGAAACGTAACCATTTCTAGGCGATTTATAGCGCGACTTCGCTCAGCACAAATTACAAAAACCCTCGTTTAGGCACCTATCGGCAGCCAATTTTTTTACCACTATTAGTAGAGATATTGGGGCTTTGAAATATTAAAAAACTAAAATGTCTCTCGGTGTTGCAAAATAGTTACAAACCTTTAAAAAAATATTTATATATTCTTAATTGACAAATTATATGCGTTTTTTTATAATTAATTAAGTACATAATATGAAAATATTTCCAAGATATTTTTTTTCAAATGTACACTATGTTTATTGGAATTCGAAATGACATAAAAAAATAAAACTGTTTAATACAAATTTACTGAGAAAAATGCTCTCTAACGCACAGCAATAAACGCATTGAATTGTTCTCAAATTTGATCTAGCGCGTGAACTTGTATTTCGCGATGTTGTCAAAGTAACCCAAAGGATGCACCAGTGTTTTCTTTGGTAGTTTTGGATTCCACATTTATCTAGCTATTTGGAAATACATTTATTTTTCCAAAAATAAAGTGTGAATTTTGTATTTTCCGCGTGCTAATTTGTATGGGAGGGTCTACTGTGCTGCGGCGCTATTTTTCTTTGTGTTTTCTGCACACAATATTAATACTAATCTAAAAGTCGACCTTTTTCACTTACATTCACGAAAAAAATTTGCCAGCGGCGCTATTATAATTTTTATGATGTGCGTTTACCTTTAAATTTTTGTTGCCATCACCCCGCACAAAGTCAAATATTAGATCGCCCCCCCCCCCGAAATGAAATCCTATATACGCCATTGAAGAGTATTATAGTTGTTACGGTCCAGCAGTTAAATATAACGACCGATTAAAAAGACTTTTAACGACATCTGTTAAATCTTTAATGACTTTAACAAAATCTTTTCATGGAGACTTTATTAGTTTACTTTAATAAGTGTATATTGTATGCGCCAAAGTTCTTCTATAAGATGTATTACACATTAATGCTGAAATAAACATAATGTAAATACTAAACCTTAACATCAGTTAAATGTAAATTTAAGGGCTTGGCACCAACAATGACGTCACAGTCATTTCCCACGGCATTAAGGTTCAAAATCGCGTGAACAATCGTATGACAAATAGGTAAAAACAGTTTTTTTTTTCATTTTTTGGGGTTAATTTTGCATGTATCAAAAAACTTTTACGGTTATTCCCTAGATTTTAATGCATGTTATCAGTACAAAAAAAATTTTGTCAGCGACTTTCGGGAAACGAGTTTGCGTCTTTCAGAAAAAAGTTCAGAGGTGTTTTTCAAAATTTATTTTGAGGAATCTATATAAGATATAAAAAATATTTTACAGTTATTCCTTACATAAATGTTCAATGCATCTACCCTCTTTTGTTCCAAAGCATATTTAGTAACTGTTGTTGAGATATAAGGTCTCCCGTTTTAAGAAATTTTTGAAATGTCGGTATGCACATTCTTAATGTAGAAAAAAATATAATGTAAATAGGTACTAAACCATAACATGAGTTAAATGTAAATTTAATGTTATTTTCCATTCTGAAAAGGCAAAATTATGAACTTTAAAAAGGCGTCTTACTTATGAGTATTTTTTCTTAGACCTAAAAAATTAAAAGAAAGTAGGTACAGATGCTTTTGAAAATATGGAGAGTAGGTACTTTTATTTTGAAGAAGATGGATAATAATAGTAATATTGAAGTAATAATGTTGGAAATGTAAGTAATTTCTTTTTAAAAACAAGTATGGAGAAAATCAACATTAAAAAAAAAACTTTTATTCAGAAACGGTAACTTGAAGACTCGTAAAGAAAAAATAAAGAATAATACGTGAAACAATGGAACATTAAATTTTAATACGCGTAAAACTTATTGAAACCATTAAATTTTTTCATCTAAAATCGATTTACTTTCGCTGTAGGCACAGTGTTGTTTTTTTGTTTAATTTTTTTTTTGTTGTTTTGCTTTTTGTAATATGTTGTTTGTTAATTAGTGCATATCTTTGCTTTCGTCGGCAGCATCACCCGTAAATCGGGTGCAAAGCCGTAATAAGTAAAGAAGAAGAAGAAAACTTATTTTAATATATTATGTAGTATCAACTTGACTAAGTAATTCTAGTCGTAGTCGTGTATGATTGTAACGCAGGATCCAGGGAATTTGGAGGTGGTCGGTAGCATGGTTGGTAACGCGCTCGACTGTTTGAATCCAGCGGGTGCGGGTTCAAGCCCTGACTTACTCCACTTCATAACACAAGCTTTTCAAGCTTTCTGTGAAGTGTACAAAGATGTATTTGGGCTTATTTAAATAAACTCAGATTCATTAAATAATATTTTTTTTTGCATATTATTCAAAGATTTATTTATTTATTTAGTCATAAACGGCTGTAAGGCCTTTAAAATGCGAAAAACCGCGAAGAGGGACCTTTTCGGGGGGGGGGGGCAGGGGGGGTTGCGGCAAGATTTTGATAGGCAACCCTAGTGCGATGTAATACCCTATTGGAAAGCTATCATTTGTACCACATTTCGATCAAAAAACAGATACGTCATAAATTAAGCAGCGGGCTCTTGGACTATAAGATCTGGACGTGGACGGTTAAACCACATGTCTTTTTGAGTCTTCAAAACTGCAGAAAAGCAAAGAATTTTTGGTTATTACTCATATTAAACAAAAATGGAATCCAGTTCCTAACTCGGGTCTCAGCTTTTTTGTCTAACACATCTCATTTGTCAAACATTTTGTTTGTGCGGAACAAAGGTTTTGTAACTTGTTTATTATGTTTTTAATGTAATTATAGAGCACAGTGTGAAATGCTTGCGGCGCTATTTTTTATTACTTTTTCATTAAAATCAATTTTCATTCATATTGTTGCACAAAGTATTTTATATACACTTTGAATAAGCAAAACACATCACGCCCTTCTTTTCTATCACAACAATTTCGCCTGCGGCGCTGTATACGCGTTTTTTATGCTACATAAAATTATTTGATTTGCCCCCCCCCCCGTTCACCCCTAGCTCCGAGGCTGGCGACGCCCGTGTAGTGTGATATGGAAAAGAGGAACCTTGTGACCTCCTGGTATTCGCTCGATTAATTTTGAAAGGCGGGTAGTATCTAGTAGGTTGTTTTATTAACTCGACACTCCAGTCTAACCAGATGATTTGTAAAGTGATAGCATTTAGGCCCTACACATCCCCGGGTAGCTCAGGCGAATGAATAGCGACCTCTTTACCTGCACTTCTAGGCAAATATTATTAAAAGGTGGGCACAGGGTTAGCCTTAAGGGACCTCCTCCGCCAAACCCCACCCCTAAATTACGTTCTTTCAGTGTTCTTATCCAAGGAGGTTACAATTCATTCTTACAAATAAGAGACTTAAATACTTATTACATCTACATATGTACAAGTCTGAAGTACTAATGTTTACAAATGAATTCTAAAACTATTTACAAACACACAATGATTGTTATTACATTAAAAGTATTTACATATGTACAAGAGAACACAGGCAGTAGTTATTAAGGGCTTGGCACCAGGAATGACGTCACAGTCATTTCCCACGGCATTAAGGTTCAAAATCGCATGAAAAAATGGTAAAAATAGCGTTTTTTTTTCAATTTTTTGGGATTAATTTTGCGTCTATCAAAAAACTTTTACGGTTATTCCCTAGATTTTAATGCATATTATCAGTAAAAAAAAAAAATACTCCGCGATTTTCGGAAAACGTAGTTTCCGTCTTTCGGAAAAAATATAAGAGGTGTATTTATTTTTTTTTTTTTGAGAAAGCTATACAAGATATAAAAAATTACGGTTATTCCCTAGATATAGGTTCAATGCATCTACCCTATTTTGTTCCAAAGCATATTTAGTAACGGTTGTCGAGATATAAGGTCTCCCGTTTTTAGAATTTTTTGAAATGTCGGTATGCATACTCAAACAACAAAAAAAAGGTTTTTAACCAACGCTTCGTGAATATTCTTGGTCACTATTAATAAATAATATGTATACTCGCATGATGGAGATACGCCCCAGTATATTGTATGCATTGTCTGTATGTGATTAATATTTCATTCATTATGTTGTAATGTAACCCTCTCTCAATAGGAGGCGTTTCACTCTTGTGACGAGGATGCAATAATAATTTATTCACACAATATTACCAATAAATGTCACGTTTACAAATAATTATTGCACCAACTTCATATAGGTATACATATGCCCAATCCCACCAACTTTTACCTAGGAAGGAGAGCCCTAAGAAATTTCTATACAAAAACAGGGATAATATTCTATTTATTGAATAAGGCTAATTTAGAACTCAGCCAAAATCCATACGAAATGCAACACGCAACTCAACTACGTTAGGTGCCCAAATATCTCCGCCCAGAGTAGGTGAGTTGCGTGTTGCATTTCGTATGGATTTTGGCTGTGTTCTAAATAAAGGCTGATGTTCTTTATTGAATCAATAGACTAGGTATTAGGTATACCTGTTTTTGTATGGAAATTTCTTAGGGCTCTCCTTCCTAGGTAAAACTTGGTGGGATTGGGCAATAATGTTTTAAGATAGAGTAGGCAGTGACGCATAGAGGTTTACATTTCGGGGGGGGGGGGGGGATCTAGTATTTTACTTTGGGGGGTGGGAGAAAACTAAGCCTGACAATTCAATCTGATTTATCTTATATTTCTATAAGTATTATTTTATTTTAAGTAAGTACTATTTTATCTATCAGTATTATTTTCTTTCAATCCTTACATGTACAATGTGCATTATATATTTCGCTTTTTTAGCTGATGTTTGCTGTATTTATATTGTGCTGTAGTTATTGTTTGTGTACAGATGTTATTGGTCTGCTTCGTTAATAATTTTTACACTTATCATTGTATTGTTGTATATGACTGTATCTAAATATGTAGATAAATTGAAATTGTGGTTATAAATTATAATATTTTAAATCGTTTTATTATGCTTGGGCATATGTCCTATTTATTTCAGTTCTATTTTGTTATTTCAATTTCAATTTCTTAATTAATTTAATTATTTGTATTAATGGGCTACGTGGCCGAAATCAGAGCATTGCGACAAGTTCCCCTGGTGAACAATTTTATATTAATATACTTTATTTTATTGTGCGCCTCACATGAAGAATAAAAAAATTGCTATGAAAAAAAAAAAATAGAGGGCCTACAACGTTTTTCATTGTATATGCCTTTCTTATTATAACTATAGAAACAAAACCGCTCTGTTGTGAAAATTAGTAAAATTAGTGACCTCTCCAATATGTTCTCTTGGAGGGCATGTATAGAAATTAGAAACTCATAACTGGTTAGTCGGAAACCCATACTTATTCAAGTCAATAGTTTGTTTTATCTCTTCTTCTTCATCATCAGCCTATCCCGTCCACTCCTGGACGAAGGCCTTCTCCATCTGCCTCCATGTTGTCCTGTCCTGTGCAGACTGCATCCAGGTTGCACCGACATGTCGGTCAGGAGCGCTGTAAATTGACTGAGTAAGTAATAAGTATGTATTGTATATTATAACATATAAGGGTTCTAGTGAAAATAATATGTATTTTCATTAGTGAGCTCCCAGATAGTAAATTATTTTTTGATCATGAAGAATAATTAGTATT
The DNA here is from genome assembly GCA_963576895.1 of Ceraclea dissimilis. Lineage (NCBI taxonomy): Eukaryota > Metazoa > Arthropoda > Insecta > Trichoptera > Leptoceridae > Ceraclea > Ceraclea dissimilis. The sequence goes on from OY756360.1 coordinate 9,272,877, forward strand.
CAAGTAGGTCATATACCTACGAGTAGGTATACCTAGAATTGTGCAGGTACAACGATACGTGCGATTATATGAAACTCTCATTCAAGTATATTATAATTGAGAGTATCTGATAGGGAATTCGTTGTTGAGATTACTGTGGTTAATACTAATTAATGTTCTCTCCTTTATTAAACCGCACACACCTATCTACATCAATATGTTTAGTGTCAAAGATTCCACTCACCCCACGCACGATGTACCTGATACGCATGTAAGTACCGAAATAAATACTTCTTTGTCCAGAGTACATGTGCTTAGTTCCGAAATATACGCAAAATTCACTCATTTGGATGTCAATAAGGGTGCGGGGCCGGACATGATCTCACCACTATTGCTGAAGAGGTGCGCACCTCATCTCACGAGGCCACTGCGATTGCTCTTTAACAAGAGTCTTACCGAAGGTTGTTTCCAATATCAATTTTGTCTCAATTTTCCAAGGTTTTTAAATCTATACTCAAGGATCACCTGCTTCACCATCTGAAGCCGTATTTGCTCGAAAGTCAGCATGGCTTCGTGAGTAAAAGATCAACTGTGACTAATCTTCTCGAATATACTGATTATTTGTTTGAAGCGATGGATGAACGAGTGCAGGTGGACTCTATTTATACAGATTTTCGGAAAGCGTTTGATAAGGTAGATCACGTTTTATTAATTAAAAAGTTGAATCTTTATGGGGTCCATGTTAATTTGCTCCGCTGGATAGAGTCATATATATCAAATCGTTTGATGACAGGATGTACTGAACGGTTTCAGGTCCGATAGCGTTGCTGTCGTAGCAGGCGTGCCCCAAGGATCTGTTCTCGGTCCTCTACTGTTTACTTTTTTCGTCAACGATATTAACAAATGTTTTAAAAACTCTAGCTTTTTGTTGTTTGCCGACGACCTTAAGATCTATCGCCGGATATACACCGACGAAGACTGCGTGAAGTTGGAAGAGGATCTGGACAGATTAAATATCTACTGCAAAGCTAATAAACTTCAACTGAACTTGAATAAATACAATACTATCACTTTCACAAAGAAAAGAAATATAGTACACCACACCTACGCAATCGATGGAATTGACCTGAAATCGTTGTCCAAGATAAGAGATCTTGGAGTTATCTTCGACTCCAAGCTGCACTTTGACGAACATGTGTGTGGAACTCTGAATGACTGTAACAGGACACTGGGCTTCATTCTGAGATCAACAAAGGCATTCAGAAGTAAGGATTCTATAATTTTATTGTATAAATGCCTGATTCGCTCAAGATTGGAGTATTGTTCCGCTGTCTGGAATCCGTTATACAAGAAATATATTGACATGATCGATAAGCTTCAAAGAAAATTTTTGCGAGTCTGCCAACGCCGCGTTCGTAGCACTGACATACCAAACCTGCCTTCTTTGACGTGCAGACGCGAGCTACTTGATGCATTAACACTGCGCAAAATCTGCAATTCCGACTTGGATACCCCTCCCCTTTTATCAAAGTTGAACTTCTGTGTGCCATCTTCTACTCGTAACCATAGGCAATTTTACATGAATACACCATCTACTAACGCCGGTGTAAAAAATCCCTTATACAGAATCACCCACAATTTTGATAATAAGTTTGGTAACATTGACATATTTGGCTCATCTCTGCACGCATTCAGGAGGTCCGTGGATCTGGCACTTGCAGGGAACTAAATCCTCTCTTCTCCCTTCCCTTCCCCTCCTCTCCATTCTCCTGCTTCCTTCATCCTCTGGTACATTGTTTGTTGCATTATGCTGGTATTGTTATTTTATGTGCAAGTTTGAGAGTATGTGCGTGAATGTGTGTGTGAGAGAATGTGTGTATGTGTATTTGTATTGTATGTTTGTGTTTGTCCTTCTGTTCTTAATAATGAAACTCTGTGTTATATATTGTATATCTTAATTGTATTCACCGCTAAGAAGGCAAGATGTGAACCACACATAATTGTTAAAAGTATATAATGTCCTACACACACACATCTTGCCTGTAGGTGAGTCTTGGAAAATAAAAATAAAATAAAATATATTTTCAGTATACAAATCTTACATACTATCACAAAAATGGATCTAGGTATGTATGTTTGTTCCACCATAACTCTGGACCGCCCAGAGCAATTCGATCAAACTTGGTATACACGTATGCCTTGCTATATGGAAACGAATACTGTCTAGTAGAAACTTCTGGAAATCCAGAACCTTCTGAGAAGTTTTGCTGATGAGGGGTTCTAAGGGTTATAAGAGGTCATTGTGTGTGGTATCGTATGAAAGGGAATTGGAAAAGAAATTCAGATCGCAAACCATATTTTGTCCAACTCAAGCCATAGGGAGACATCGAGTTATCGAGAAGATCTGTACACCGCACACCGCCGTGTTGTTTGCTGTCTCATAAAAGAGCCTCACGAGTAGAAAACAGATCTTTTTTCAAATTTTGAATCGGTTAAGTCATTAGTCATGGTGTGAGATGCTTTTGGAACGAGGGAATCCGAGCGCTCAGAGAAATACGTAGAATCTTTTAGAAAGTTGTGGAAACGAGACGAACTTTGTAGAGATAAATAGCATGTAAATAACATGTCGTTTAATTCTTCCAGGGGGGGTACTTTGTAAGCTTTCTCACCCAAAACACGCAGATAAAACCGTAAAAGTTTTTTGATAGACGCAAAATTAAAAACGCTATTTTTACCATTTTATTATGCGATTGTCACGCGATTTTGAACTTTAATGCCGTGGGAAAAGACTGTGACGTCATTCTTGGTGCCAAGCCCTTAATGACTAAAACCTCTACAAGTGTATTATGCCACGTGAATTCACCACACCGCCTGAATTTATACTACGATTGGAAATGCATATTTTGATATTGAAATAAAATTATGTAGGAATATAAAAGTGGGTATTGATGTAATAATATTATTTTGTTTATTCGCAGGGGGAACAAAATAAAGCAATATAAGGGATTCTAAAGTGCCCTAGGGATGTTTGCATATTAATTTTTCAGACATTTTTATGAATTATTGAGGAGATTAACATTCCTACTTTTCAAATATTTTCGTTTAATTATTAATTCCTTAGAAGCTTGAAGGTGCCAAGGCTAAGTCATTAGTCACGCGAACTTGAATATTTCCATATCCTGTCATATAACTTCAAACTCGCGTTAAATGATAATATACTTCCTGCCATTAGTGCCATTGGTACTTACGCCTATATATCTCTCCTGATGTTTAAGAGGAAATGTATATTTATGCCTTTTGAGAATATTATAATTTACACTAAATTGGCTTTGTCGATACATGGTTTTCTCAGGCAATAGGTACTGAGAACGTCGTCTTGATACTGAAGATAGGTAAACGTGATAGTATTGACTACAGCTTGACAGATCCAGAATTACAATATTTGAAAATTCCACGAATAAAAATAATTTTGAAGTTACCCCAGAAATTTGCGCGATACATGGGTTACCCACTCAATTTGCGAGATGTTAAAGTGCAATATATTAAAAAATGATACTTTTACATGAGATCAACAATTTAAGAGTCTTGAATTGATTAGGAATGGTAGGAATCTGCCATAATGTCAAGAGCAACGTCGAGGTGCATATCATTTTATACTAAGAATAACAAATATTTTAAGTAACTATAAAAATCCAATTAAGTATGTAAAACTTTATCTCCTTTTCGTCGTCAAAATAATATATGACATAATGAAACAATTTGTGACAGAAAAGAAATAATAACAATTTGTGACAGAAAAGAAATAATAATGTTGTTAAAGTATTAAATGAAAACCTTCAAAGTAAATTAGTTTTGTATTACAGCAGTATATTTTTGATTACTGTTATTAAGTACATTATTCTGTTATCGTTATTTCCAAATCTATTTATATACACACGTACTTTTGTCAAATGCGGATATGCCTTGTCAGGGTTGCGGCTTTGAAATTCTGTAATGATGAATTAAAAATATACGTAGTTATTACACGCGATCCAATATTTTCAACAACTGTAACGGGTCTTTTGGTCAATCCAAAACAATATTTGTTTAGAAGGATGTCCGAATGCGTATCAATTGACCATCAAGGATTGGAGAATCATTTTGACTAATAAAGCAGGTTGGATCATTTCTAAATTATCTATTTTTATCTCACCAAGGAGATAAGTATTTTACCATATCAAGATTATAATACATTGATTGTCCGGTGAAGTTTAGCCACAAGAGATTGGATTCAACGCGTGTTGGGTTGTTTCTGTGTTTATTATAGAAGTCGCTGAGTTTGTGTTGTAAAGCATGTTCCAGTCTTTGTGATTGTTAGCCATACAAATCCCTTGGAAGTTGTAAACCTGCCCTCTGAGGTATATTTCTTGATATTCTTGATATCTTGAATGCTAGTCGGAACCTTTTACACTCCGATCAGCATTGATCTTGGATCATATTTTCTGTCTATTGATTTACAATCCTATATATTTATATACTAATGTGCTATTGTTTAATTGTAATTCTTATTTACATAACATGTTCAAATGACGATTCCAGGTGTCCGGATGGGCCTACGGATGATAAGCAACAATAAACAATTTATATTTCAATGTCTCATTGTAAAGCTGATAGGCCAGGGAAAAACCAATAAACAACGTCGACATCTGATTTATAGTATATGTATATTTTCCATACATAACCAAATCGTGTAACTATTATGTAAGTACCCACTGAGATTAAAGATATATAGGAGAGCACTGTGTCAGACTTTCAAAGACTATTTCATGCTCGGCATTCATTCTCAGGAGGTGAGTATTAGGCCACGCACGAGGGGTAAGATAACAATACCTCTCTGCAGAACTACAACAGGCCAGCATCATTACTCCTTCTTGGGGGTGAAATGGTACAACGCCTTGAGTGGTCATAATAGATATCATGGAGACTGCACAAACTATCTCAAATTTAAGTCTAAAATAAAGTCTGAAATTAAATAGTCCTATTATATGTTATTTTGAATATTAATTTTTATGTTGTCATTCTACTGTTGTATTGTGTGTTTGTAATTTGTAATTGTGTATTTTCCATTATCCATGCTTTATATTACTTTTGAGATCCTCCTCGGAACACGAGTAATATACTCATATCCGGGGAGTAACAAGATCATTACTTAATCATATTCTTACCATGTATTCAATAATTGTAAATTTTAAATGTATTTTATGTTAAATAAATAAATAATAATCGTAAAGCAGTCTTTCTTTTCATATTTCTCGTACACTCCAGTGTTAGAGGTCGACGAGGTGAAATCGACAACACATCGGCTGAATGAATATGAATAACGTGGTACGACACATATCACTGTATAGCAAACATACTCGTATAATAACCTCCTGAATTTACACAAGGAACGTTGTGGGTTATTGATTAAGTGAATGGCTGAGCGATTAGGAAACAGGCATTTTAATTATTCGAGTTGAAAATAACATAAATTTTACGGCTTGCCCTTGATGAAAACTTTCACGAAATTTGCCCCAATAAAGATATATGGTAATTTCAGTAAAAAAAATAGCAATGGAATGAAATAGTACGAGTATGTTGGCGTGTTTAGGGTTAATAATGTGTATTGCGTACTATTTATTACCAAATAACAGGGAGTTGTTAAGTCGAATGGATAATTATGTCAAAAATGTTTGTTTCAATTGTTTTGAAAAATGGTTTATTACGATTTATAACGAATAAATTATTATAATTTTATTTCCAATGGGGTAAAATATCATCACCGTAATATCATGGTAGGTAGTAGGCACTAGGCAGTAAGTAGGGTTGACTAACAAGTAATCATATCAAAATAGTTGAAAATTCAAGCAAACATTGCTCTCCTCCTAAATATTTCAGTAGTACAGGATATCAATTTTAACTACAAAATAACTAGAGTTTTCCATTACAGTAACCTGCTAAGTTAGTGTTAACTTATTTTTATTAATTACTTTCCTCTTATATCATGTTACATTACATCAAAAATTACTATACAATGTGTTATGTGGTACCCATTTATCATAATATTTAATTCATATTATTGCGAAATACCCAAAGGAATTTTCCCTAGTTTGAGGGGATAGTTTCTCTAGATAGTTTTAGAACTCATCCATAGATGTCTCAAATACGATCAACCCTCGTATGTTTCGCGCTTGCGTGTTGTGCATTTTAGGCTTTTCCTGCGTCCTACATTTCGACAAAACTGTCAGTCGATAAGCGTGTGTCGCGTGTGGTGTCGTTGATCGGTTCGAATGCTACCCGCGGAAAATTGTTAAACTATATCGCGAGTTTGAATGATTGAGTAAAATTTAATAAGATCCCTCGAGAACTGTAACATTGATATTATCTAAATCGTTCTCATCGAATCATTTTATCATTACACACAACTTACACAATATATCACATCATTTTTATTAAATTATACTACTTTTAGGGTACGCCTTCTCGCTGTGTTTAGATATTCGAATTAAAAAACATTTGACCGGTATTTTGAACTCACTGAATCATAACGCCTCATAAACTTCTAATAGTTTTTTTAACGGAAAACTTATTAAGAATTATTTGGTTTTCTATGTACATACTCTTTTACACATGGGGAAGTCCTTCGTCTTCTAGATAATAGATGATTGTATTCACAATAATTTGTAATGAAAATTATTTGTAACTAGTTCACTTTGAATGTTTAATGTACATAAATAATTTGTCAATATACGACATCTGCAGTGCGGAAATTGGCACGTGGCTGTGTGATGTTTACCTGCAACATAAAGGTGAGTTTTGTTTCACATTATTACCGTACTATCTATAGATTGGTATACAATAATGCAGAATGTGCATTGGGACAACAAAGATTATTGTTTTCACAATGAGATCTTGCACAATAGTGGGATAAACAATGGGACTAATCAGTAATCAATCACGGATATTAGTAGGAAAACAATCTACAACAATTCTTACAAAGTTTTAATCAAGTTACATAGTGCATACGAAAGTTCCTACGGGAAACTTATTACGCAGTCTTGTGACTTCTTCCAGTTCGCACCTATATTAAATATTTAACTGTAGTTTTGTATTGTTTATACTAGAATATATATCCTCTTTCCATATCCGACACTCTGAATCTGTTGGAGACTGATACACCGCCAGTCTCCAACGATTGACATCTCAGATACTCTGTCGTCATTCAACCATTCATCTGATGAAATAATTTATTGTTTAGGCCCATCTTAAATTCCATTAGTACCTACTATTTCCTTTAATAATTTCGGAAGTCATTGTGGATTATGAATTTATTGTTGTTATTGTTATGATCACCTATAAGAGTATTATAATAAAATGTATGTTGCTGGTATATTGTTATTATTTTCTTATATATCTGTTTGTGTATGTATACAGGGTGTCCCGTAAATCAACGTCATCTCGTAGAGGGGTGATAGACCAGCTCATAACCTACCAGAAAATCGAAATATGACCTTAGTAAAAATCGCTCATTCTCGAGATATCGGCACTTTTTTGTTTTTCGTGAAATTCGACACCTTCGATCAGTTTTTCGATCGCGACGGTCACAAAATTCAATATTATTGGATATTTTTTTTTGATTCGTAATCCTGAATAATTCAGCTATTTGATTATAGTCCAAAATAAAACCTATTTATTCACAATTTTGAAATAAAGAACATCGTTTCTGCTTCTCGAGTTTTTTGTTTTTTATTAGCAAATTTCGACTCCTTTACACTGTAAAAATTTAGTATGACATTTAGCTGTCAAATCATTTTAAAAACTTCCCCATTTAGTGTAGTTTTTAAAAAGGTACAACACTGGATATAGGTCCCTTTACAAAAAAAGATATTCCTGTTTTACTTCAAAATTACCTCATTATAAAAAAAAAAATGCAGGGTTGTAGCTTCCTTATGTCCAATATTTAGACAAGTGATAGAGGATGAAAAAATATGAAAAAAAGTTTTGAAAATCTATGTCGAAAAATCAACCGTTTTGGAGTTATGGCCTTTTGAAAATTGTAAAGTATGAAAATTTCTCATTTGGGTTTTTGGACAATAACTCACAAACTACTAACTCGATATTGACAAAACAAACTAAAAATCATAGTCAATAAAATAGGCTTTCGATAAAGATCTTAAATTGTAGCCTTTTCCTTAAAATCCAGTGAAAATTCTGTAAAAAAATATCATTATTTCACAAAAATACATGTTTCTTAACAGAATTTTCACAGAATTTTGAAGAAAAGGCCGCAATTTAGGAATTTTATCGCAAGTCTACATTATATTCAATAGTTTTTATTTTTTTGTCAAAATCGAGTTGGTGGTTTACGAGTTATAGTCAAAAAACCCAAATGAGAAATTTTCATACTCCTCAATTTTCAAAGGACCATAACTCCAAAACAGTTGATTTTTCGACACACATTTTTTTAACTTTTTTTCATATTTTTTCATCCTCTATCACTTGTCCAAATATTGGACATAAGGAAGCTATAACCCTGCATTTGATTTTTTTTATAATGATGTCCTTTTGAAGTAAAACAAGAATATCTTTTTTTGTAAAGGGAACTATATCCAGTTTGGTACCTTTTTAAAAACTACACTAAACGAGGAAATTTATAATATAATTTGCCAGCTTGATGTCATACTAAATTTTTACAGTGTAAAGGAGTCGAAATTCGCTAATAAAAAATAAAAAACTCGAGAGGTGGAAACGATGTTCTTTTTTTTCAAAATTGTGAGTTAATAGGTTTTATTTGAGACTATAATCAAATAGCTGAATTATTTAGGATTACGATTCAAAAAAAAATATCCCATAATATTGAATTTTGTGACCGTGGCGATCGAAAAACTGATCGAAGGTGTCGAATTTCTCGAAAAACAAAAAAATGCCGATATCTCGAGAATGAGCGATTTTTACTAAGGTCATAATTCGATTTTCTGGTAGGTTATGAGCTGGTCTATCACCCCTCCACGGGATGACGTTGATTAACGGGACACCCTGTATATTTATATGTATGAGGCTTATGTTCTTTGCATTTATTACGCCTGTTTAACACCATTTGCCCGTTTAAACACTTAATTAATTGTTATTGTATAGTACTGAGGAACTTACTTACTTTCCGTGTCCGGATGCCTCAAATCAAAAACCTTAGGTAATAAAATATTTAGCTTACTATAGATTCTGATGTAGAAGTAAATCTCTCTCTCTTGTCGATTTCCTCACTGCTAAGGGTCGCGATCTCCAAACAACCGCTGCTTGACTAATCCCCACCACGCAGCTCTGTCCTCGGCAAGATGCACTGCCCTGTAGATGGAGGGGGCAACTGAACAGTCTGCGTAACTTGGTCCATCCATCGCAAAGGTCCACTGGGTCTCCGTCCTGATGTTTCCTTTGATTATCAGTTTCTCGAGACTATCTCACCCTCTGAGAGCGATGTGTCCAAAAAATTGGAGATTTTTTTCTAAGCATAGAGATAACAATCTCGATGTGATTCCACGTTCTTTTTAATGTGATCAAGAGGCATTTGTCCTTCTTGCAGTCTATGGGATCCGCAGCATGCGCCTCCAACACCACATCTGGCAATCGTCAACTCTAGCTTTGTCCCTCGCTCGCAAGGTCCCATAGAGGGAAATAGAGAACATAAGCTACTGCAACAATTTAATTTTTAGCCCTCTGGATATACTTCGGTCTTTCCATATTGTATCAAGGCGTGTCATAGCGTTCTTTGACATCCCAATAGAAGTAAATAGGTAAGCACTAAGTACCATGGTAGATTTGAATATAATTTATAGTAATACAAGTCTAAAGCGTGACCCAAAATTTGCTCAAGAAGTAATTATGTTAGACATTACAGTTTTTTTTAATTAAATTGTGAATATCTTAGTGATTCATCATAATAATAATTTAGAGTTATATTGTATGAAATAGCATATAAGAAGGTGGACTCCAAGCTTTTGCTGACTCATCACACTTTTTTGACGATTCTTTAATTCATTAATGTGACTGAATTTCGTTTATACATGTACGACTCTCAAAATCATCTTTCAAGGCGTGAGTGGTCGTTGGCTTGTTGGTATAAACCATAGACTTTAAAACCACCAAAAAATGTCCAACGGCGTTAAGTTACATGATCTGATCGGCCAATTCTAATCCCCACAACAGGAAATTAAACGACCAGAAAATTACTCATGCAGTAATTGTGTTTCTCGGGGTGTAAAGTGTATATAATAATAATACGATACCGTCTTGTTGAAAACACTCATCGTCCACTTCCACATAAATTTTGGGACAAAAAACTGGATTATCCAGCCGAATTTGAAACTGGAATCTCAACCCCAAAATCCCCACCAAGCAATCATATGTTGTGGATGAATTTATTTGTTTCTCAATAATCACATTCGAATCTTCTTAACCCAAAATTCTGCGAAGCCATTGAGATTAAAATAAGTCTAATAATAAATATGTTTTTTTTTCGAAAAATAATCATCGACTTGCTGTCCCCAAAACAACGTGAAAGCCATTTACCCTATTATATACCGACTACCCTATTCTAATGTGTACTTTATGAGTCATTGAGAATTTTTTTTATTAAATTCTTAATTTTTTTTATTAAACCTTACTTCTTTTCAAAATTATTGACATAATTGACTACTGCGCTATAAGTAGGTGCTATATATTATTATTTAAAATTAGTTGTAAAAATAAAACACTGTTTTTTACTTCCACTATTTATTTTGAGTACATACACCAGAGATCTTTCAAAGCTAATGCTTTAGCTAAGCATTAGCTTTGAAAGATCTCTGGTGTATGTACTCAAAATAAATAGTGGAAGTAAAAAACAGTGTTTTATTTTTACAAATAATTTTACAATGTCCTTCCACAAAGTTAATCTTCCATCAATAAATAAATTATTATTATTTAATTTCAAAATGTTTGTAACCTTGACATGAGATCAAAATGTTGTGATATTAAAATATTTAACTTTGGGTTGTTGTTGGCACTGATCACTCAATAAATTAATGAGGGATAAAATTCAATACCGTCTCTATAATACTAGGTACATTATTTTCAATCCCTTTGCACTTCCCCTCATAATCCACCAATCTCATGTAAACGTTAATATCTCCGTAACTACACGATCGATTTACTTTATCGTACTTGTACCATAGAGTTACTTTAAATATTGTTTCGCGATCTTTGTTTTAAACTCGAGAAAAGTATTGTGAAATAAGTGGGTAAACAAAAAATAAATTAAAAATAAATAATATGGGGAATAATACTGAAAATAAATTTAATATTTTAAGTACTTTGACAATACCTACCTACATCTTTTTTCGTAGGTTAGTGCATACAGCCATTGTACTCGTACGAGTTGCATAGGAGCTATAGCTCTGCGTCAGTATTCTTCAAGCAGTCTATTTTCCTTGGCATAACCACTTTATGGATTTCCCCAACAGCTCCACAAACTTCTTGTCAAGACACCTCTCCACTTTAGGCTTGACTGTCTCGATCTGACCACAAAGGGGATGATTTCTCTAGTCCCCGCGCGTTATGAAACGAGGACCTGCATAAACCTGTATTATAATTAACCCGCAGGGGTCTACGGACTGCTATAGCAGCGTTAAAGTGAGCATCGTAATAGACCAACGACTGCTATAGCAGTCCGACTGCATCACCGGACTTTATGAATTTATTTAGAGTATTTGGCAAACTCCTATCACTGCGTAAAAAATACTGAGATGTAGAGGCAAATCTTGGCTGTCTGAATATATTTATCTTAATCCTTTTGAACAAGTGGATCATTGCTTAAAAAAATAATAAATAAATCAATCTCCATTGGAAGTTTGACCTTATCATTCTCGCGCACTCACACACAGACGAAAGTATGTGTCATACACACGGGATCATATCTCCGGGTTTATTGCACATTAGCGTATTGAGTTACGCATTATTTTTGGCGCCTGTGAGTAATTTATTTTTATTACTATTAGTTTTCTCATACTTGCATAATTACTTACGAATTATTTTTATGTACAACTTGATTCCTGCAAATATAATACCTTTCATTGAATGGTGTGACCACACGTTGCTGTGATTTTAGGTAGATTTCCAAAAGGAACTCTACCTATTCGTTTCTCCCGTGATGTCGCAGAATTGAAAAATTTCTACTCAGTATCACTAATTAGGACCAGGAGAACCCGAATCCGACCTTGGTTTAAAAGTTTATATATATAAGCCATATATATGTCCCTTTTCTTGTGCGCACGTTTGCGGCCAAACTATGCGTCACAGAAACGTGAAACTTGGGTGGTAGATTTTTGGTAAGTGGTAGATGAACTGATAGGAGATTGGGTGAAATCCATTAAGAGGAAGGTCCACTTTTTAAGGCTTCAAATTCAAAAACAATCGTTCTGAGGGGATCCAATGATTGTGAGGGTCTGTGTCTGGTATCGTATGAAAGGGCATTAAAAAGGAATACAGATCAAAAGTCAGATTTTGTCTAGCTCAATTCCTCGGACTACACTGATCGATCGAAAGATCTAGTAAGTAGTTACCGCATAGGTACTAGCGTGTTTGTTGTCTTAGTGCTTCACGATACGAGAAGAACTCACATCTTTTTTTCAAATTTCTAGTGCTTAGGTACCGGTACCAATCCATATAATGTGTGGAATGAAAATAATTTGATTATTGGATTAGGTACTTCCTTTGATTATTGAAGTGCTTAATCAAATATTTTGTCGTCATACGGTACTTCGATAATCAAAGAATAAACTACATCCATACTACTTCATCACTTCGCTGGTTTATTTGCCGATAATATTGTGATTGTTTTTATTGTACAGATGTACTCTTAAAATTAATAAAATTAATAAATCACTTGAAATCTACCTATGCCTGTGGCGTGCCAAAGGAATTTTTTTATTTGTTTCGTGATTTTGGTAGTAATATTGATGATCAATTGTTCAGCTTTTGTAGAATTCATTGAATTCGTTTTAAGATAATTTACCTTGTATACGGGTACAACAGATTGAAATAAAAAAAATAGAAGAAAAACTATAAAAAATAGCGCCGCAGTAAATTTTTAATTTAAATAAAGTAGGACTAGTGTAAACAAATGTTTCAGAAACATTTAGAGGAACATTTGTATACAGCTCAGTGATTTCGAGATTATAATACTCTTCTTAATTTTTAATTTAACTGTGTTGTCACCCTATCTAGTAATTCATAGTGTGTAAGTGTATTAGTGAATTAACAAGAATATTGATATGGTGATGACAAAAATCTATTTTTTAAACTATTTATAGCTAGAAGTTTATATTTTTTAGAATTGGGTCTTGAAGAGAAGGAAATTCCCTATAACGTAGTATAAAAACATTTTCAAAGTTTATTACGGGAGCGTATTTATTATAAGATTTATCTGACATTTGGTAAATATTTTCAGGAGTATTTTTAGTTTTTATTTTTTATTTATGCTTAATTATTCATTTTTTAAATTTTTAATTAATGATTATGTTAAAATAAGGTTTGGGCTAGAATTTGTTATAAAAAAGAAAATTTAACTTCTCATAGTTAGGCTAAAAATGAATTTTGAAAATGACACACATAATTTCATAAAATCGCTCAGTCCACAGAGGACAACAAGGTTTTCTTTGGTCAGTCCCCTTGAGGTTTTAAAGGCTCGCGACCAAACTATGGCGTCACGGTCATTTCCGGCGACATCAATGTTCAAAATCGCATGATAAAAAGGTAAAAATAGCGTTTTTTTTTCTTCATTTTTTGGGATTAATTTCGCTTCAACCAAAAAGCTTTTACGATCATTCCCTAGATTTTAATGCATATTATCAATACAAAATAACATCTTCGCAACTTTCGGGAAACGAATTGCTATCTTTCGGAAAAAAGATCAGAGGTGTTTTTCACTTTTTTTTTGTGAAATCTCTACAAGATATAAAAAATATTTCAGTCATTCCCTCATTAAAGGTTCAATATATTTACTCATGGTTGTCGAGATGTAAGAGGTCTCCCGTTTTAAGATTTTTTTGAAATGTCAATACGCCTATACTTTCAACAGATTACGTAAAAAAATATCGGCGCGGAGCTAATATGGCTTAGGTAACTTGTTCAATTTTCATTGTTGTATGATCATACCCATACCTACACGAGAAGAAGAATACAATTTACTGGAATTGAGAAGTTTCGTTTGATTTCTCATCCAAGTATTAAATCACTAAAGAAATGTCGAAAAGTTTACATTATTTGCTGGAGTAGGTGAACACTGTAAACAGTTTTTGCATTATAATCTAAGAGTTTTTGAAGTTGGATGTACACTTTGTTGGAATTGTTTTATATCGTATGAAACTGTTGTGATGTCAATTTTCTTTATTCGCCTTTCAATAATAAAACTTATAACAGTATATTATACAATCAATAGACAGACAAAGGAGACGACAGATTCGTTGTGAAAACTGGACAAACTTGAATTGTTTGCCAAGTTTGTATTGTTTTGGTAGGTAGCATTTTATTTTCTAGAAAACATTTGATGCTTATGCTCACTATGTATGTACTTTTACAGGGTGTCCCGTAAGTCAACGATATCCCGTGGAGGGGTGATGCAAAGGGGTGACCAACTCATAACGGACCAGATAATCGAAATATGACCTCGGTAAAAAATCGCTCATTCTCGAGATATCTGCAATTTTTTGTTTTTCGTGAAATTCGACACCTTCGTTCAGTTTTTCGATAGCCACGATCAGAAAATTCAATAGGAGTCGAAATTTGTAAATAAAAAACGAAAAAACTCGAAAGCCGGAAACGGTGTCCTTGTGTTCAAAATTGTGACATAGTCAGAGTCTTATTTTGGATTATAATCAAATAACTGGATTATTCAGGATTAAGATTAAAAATTATAATCTTAGAATATTGAATTTTGTGACCGTGGCGACCGAAAAACTGAACAAAGGTACCTATCGTATTTCACGAAAAACAAAAAAGTGCCGATATCTCGAGAATGAGCGATTTTTTACTAAGGTCATATTTCGATTTTTTGGTCCGTTATGAGTTGGTCTATCACCCCTCCACGGGATATCGTTGACTTACGGGACACCCGTATGGCGTATATGAAGATATCATAATATGTCGAATAGAACCTAATATTAGTATAGTTTTGTAGATATAGCTCTTTAGCAAAATATCGTGTATCTGTAAAATTATTATTGAAGTAACCCGTCGAAAATGTCGGGGTATGCGGGGTAAGTAGAGAGAACAGATCACAAGACTTTTTAATTTTTTTATTTATTTTATAAGTCTAAGAGCACACACAGTTTTTATGGAGTATATAAACGTATAAATATTATCAGCAAACAAACCAGCAAAGGCTCAAGATTTACAATATACCTACAGTATAATATAAGCTTTCAAAAATATAAAAATTAAACATCAAAGAAAAATTTCTTAAACCTACAAATAAAATATTATAAAAAAATAGCATAACACATTTTGGTTTTTTCCCTCAACAGAGACGAGTGGCATCTTCATTCACATAATGTAGCGTTATATGTTAACTCCCATGGGGAGGAAGCAGGATGGGTGTTCCGAGGCTTACGAGTCGCGTCTGAACACCCATCCTGCCTCCTCTCCAAGGGAGGTCACATAACGCTACATTATGTGAATGAAGATGCCTCTCGTCGCTGTTGAGGGAAAAAACTGTACCTAATGTATTTCCGTCTGTTTAATGCAGATTAATTCCGGTTCCATACCTTAAATAATTTAGGTATATCCCAAATCATAGAATGACAGATCCTATCCTTACCAGAGCCAGATTTACAGTTTTCATTGGAGTAGGGCCAGACCTTTCACGAGATGAGATGAAAGTAAACGATTCGCTTGAATTGTTGTTTGAATTTTGGCAAAGGGTGAATACAGGGCGCACTATACACTGCACATCATTATTGATGTTGATTTTAGGTCTTTATTTGATGAAATATAATATTCTGCCTTAATCCAGTAACTTTAAACACAAATCAGTTCCTTGATGGAAAGTTGTGGGGTAGTCGGGATTTCTTTCATTCTATACGTTTTTTGGGGTGCTGAATCAGAATCCGAGGTTGGCCAACAAAATTTCCATTTTCTGGCGAATTCTGGATATGAACTTGAAAATGAACAATTATTTGTAGGTTATTTTATATGCAGGCAGAATTCGCCAGAATATGGAAATTTTAGCCATTTTTCCCATTTTTCGCCTTGTTCCGTCACGAAATTTCGTTGGCAAAACTCGGATTCTGATTCAGCACCCCAAAAACGTATAGAATGAAAGAAATCCAGACTACCCCACAATTTTCCATCGAGAAATCTAACGGCACCGTATTACCTGTTAAATCAGAAAATATAGTGTATGGATTGTATAGGACAGGTAGTACGAGTATATTATAACGCTTACAAGTATTCACACATTAATTTATTTGATTACCTACTCGTATTACTTACATGTACGTCAATATTAATCGTATTGAAGTGTATTGCTCTCATACATAGTTGGTAAACCTATGTACACTACGTTATTTGATTTGTATCGAACCATTACAATATTACAACACTTATACATGTATACAACTACAAGCAATTACAACATATCTAACTAACTAACACCGAAAAGGACAATTCTGCCATACCTTACCTTCTCGAAGTTTTAGAAGACAACCCATCCTACCTCTACCTAGTGGGCATTCAGTGACTTGAGAAGGACGACCACAAACTTTCTGAGGTTAGCCTCTCCCATGGGTAACGTAAACCCTTTCCTTTGACTGAATTTACCCTCATACTTTTTATTAGTTTATTTGAAGTCAGTTGTAGCGCCGCCCATTTAGAGTTTCGAAACTTTCCTTATTTCATGTCTTAATTTATTGCTGGGCAATTAGATTACGCCTACGGTTACACTTAAATTATCGTAATATTTATAAGCAATTAACTTTTACTCGTCTACTAAAGGTAATAAAGCGGTTACATCGCATTTTAGAAATACCTACATAATCTTTACAGAGTGGGTTTATTAATTAACAAGTTACACGATGTACTTTTCTTTCGACTTCTAACGTACGAGTAACTTTAACCCAGCAAATGCAAATAAAACTTTTCTGTTTTCAGATCCACTATTTAATTTTGCAATATCTACTGACCGTTTTGTAAAAATTATATTTTTTTAGCGAATCATTTCTTTAAGACAACATTATATCGTGGCTTTCATAGACAATAAGAAAAAACCCTAAGAAGGGAGATGTGGGGATCCAAGGGTTTTGTGGGGTCATGTATGGTACATATATAGGAGTCATGTATGGTACATATAGAGCCGCTAAAACTTACTATTTTGGCAAAAAAATGGATGAACGCGTTTCATAAAATGCGATAGTACTGTCGATGTACTTCACCATCCAAAATTTTGCAAAATCCACCATCCAAAGTGTGACCGAGAAGGGACGACTACCTGATTCATTTAATTTAATTTATTTTAATATATTTTAAGATACAGTCATATACAGCAATACAAAGATGATAATACTATAATTCGCACTTATGGCCCTGGCATATGACTGCATTGCATTTTATAATAATTTCACTACAGTATTATAATACGAGTATTAATAGCTGACATAATATCACGCAAACATGTCGCGTTCTGAATTCCGTGGTAAATGATTAGAGGTTTGTTTGTAAAATATATTACAAAGCGCAAATGATTTAAATTAGTAGCGGGGAAGTACCATCATTTGATGAAACGTGAAATGAATTGATTCAGAATTTGTCATTATTCAATACGTCTGATAATCTAGAATACAACTTCAAATAATAATAAAAAAAAAACATAAAAATATATCCGTACAAACTCTTTCTTGTCCTTTCAATGACACTAAATTAACATTAAACTGTTTATACAGGTTGATTTTAAGCGGTTTCCATGAAGTCGGCGAAGCTGAAAAAAAATAGTTGTAGCCAAAAAACCACGCGAAGAACCGTTTGGTGATATTTCCTGTTTTGCAAACCGATGGGAAGTATCCTTATACGAGATGAGATTTTGTTTTTCAAATGGGAAGGAGGGTCTTTTCCTTTATGAAATAATTGGTAAACAAGTGACGCTCAGGATATAGTTTTTCAACCTAGTTTTAATATTACGTTTAAATGAGAAAGGCCTCTGTTGAGATGTTTTTCAGTTTTAGAAATAAACCATAAAAAAAATCTGTCCCGGGGGTCTTTTTTTGGACCACATAAAATAGGCAATTTTTTTTCTTTTAAAAGATTCTCTTTAAAAGACGTACTCAGCGAAATTCCACAAGACCTTCGTTACGATTTGATATCAAAAGTTGAACCCGGATACGATTACTTCCGGTTAGTTTAGAATGTCAAAAATATTAACCGACAACTATTACCGTGGGTTTTGGACTATTCATATTTCCAGGCTTCGAAAACTTAATAATTTTCGAAATAATGTTTTGTATGGGCGCTTGGAATCTTCCTCTGTAATTTTAAAATGCCTTATACGTAGGAGTACCTATCACAAAGACAAATATTTTTTTGTTTATTTTTTATTTTATTTAATAGAATGTACATAGGTATAATTTAAAGATTGTCTCGTTTTTCTTTTTCAAAAGATTTTTACCTTTATTATTTACGACGAGAAATTTTCTCAAATAACTCACAAAAACTAAGAACATTTTTGAGACTTCTCCCTCTTTACTTCTATTTTAGTGTCAGTAAGCAGGTACTTGTTAGTTGTTATATTAGGATGGATTACCCTAAATAAAATAAATTGGAAAGTTGATACGGGGGGGTAAAATGAGGGGGGGGGGCAGCTAAGGTAGATAAGTTTCCAAAAAAAAAAAAAAACTTAACTGTAAGAGAGGGACCACTTTTCCTCCTCTCATACAAGTCCAATTAAAGTCCATTATACTCCATTAGGATTCCACTTCACTTTTCCTGGGATTCTAATTGGCATATTATCTGAAATTATGGGGGGAACTTTCAAGTAAAAACTCGGATAGTCAATTCAAAATTTATTTATTGAACACACACACAAATAAAATAAAATGATAAAGAAAAAAGAAAAAAAAAAGAAAAAAAAATAGCTACGCGTAACTAGGTATTAAATAACTACTTAAAATTACCCCAACATAATTAAATAACCCAGTGTCTATTTTCACATTATAATTTTCCTCCACATTATTAATTGTCTTCCCGAAATCGCACATGAATAAAAAAAATCTCAAAACCAAACACAAATCACTAAATTATTTTTCTCGTCGTTTTTCCGTATCTTCATGAGTAACCCGCAGCCGAAGATCATCTTCCTGCCAGGTGAGCGGAGACGCACTGGTGCACTCGACGCCACCCTGGTCTTTTCTGTCCGCCCTGGACACCTTCCTTGTAGCCACCGCTGAAGTTCGCCTTGTCCGTGGAACTCGGACAAGTGCTCCAATCCTTCCCACGCTGAGGGCCCTCTGTTGGTTAAGGAGGCGGAGGTATATTCCCTCTCGACGCCTCCGCGATACTCAACCGGCGTCCTAAGGACGCTTTCGCGCCAAAAGACGCTCCCCACGCTCGGAGAGGTCTAATCACCACGGCGTTTCTTATACAACAGTCCTGATTCTTTGTTGCATCATCTAACTTCCTTGCAAATATCCACATGTGTGTTTGGAGTGGTGGGTATAAAAAAAACATATTACTACCTATTGGATGTATCTATCTATAACTATGCCTATGTTAGGGGCCAGCGGGTTATCGTTGATGAAATGATAACACAGAGGGTTATGTTTTCTATTGGTAGTGTTTATTGTTAGAATTTGCATATTAATTTGTAAATTTTGTTTAAGCACAGGAAAAGTTACAGAATAATTTCACAATATTGTTCACGGATAAAATAATTAAGTTGCATTGCACGATGATCAATTTATTATTATTTATAATATATTCAAATATAACATTTAAGCGCGTCGTTAAATTCAAAATGTATTATTATAGGTTATATAGAAATTTATAATTATGTAATATTAAGTAAACTAATGCAAATTAACGTGTATAGATGGAAAATCGTAAGTAATACACGGAGACAAAATCTGACGCGAAGGACAAGAATTTAAATCTAACGAGATAGGCTCTGAATACGATATATATAGATTTACAAGTTTGTCCCTTTAGAGAGGGGTTGAAAACAGAGTATCTCAAAGTGTATCAAAATGAAATTTAATATAAGTACAAAAAAACGGTCAATTCGGCATATAATCAAGCAACTTGATAATCGTGCAATACTATAGTTTCTATTCATTATATAATAAGAAAACAATGGGAAGAATCGACATTAATTAATAATTGATTACCTTGAAATTTTATACACATAAGCAATGTATTACAATGGGTGACAACATCAAATGAAGAAATTATGAAAATTAGCAATTATAGTATCAATAACAATAGGTATAATAAGGCTTTTATTTAAATTTACATGAGATACGCTTGACATAAGTAAAATCTTTAATTTAATATACAATGTGCAGATTGACTTTAACAATTAGTTACGTTTAATGATAGAGATTTGTGGGTTCTATTAAATTAATTCCTCATGGTTGATTCATAGATAAAAGTTTTAGAATCATTTGAATATATCGCTTCAATTTAGGTACTTATAGACTTGTGCAACTCCAAAGATCTTCAATATTATTATTTAGAAGTGCATTGTGCATATAGTACAATAGGCGTATATAATACTCTATTGCATATTGTGTGGGAGAAATACTTAAATCTTTTAGTCTTACTAAGTTGAAAGTCTACTATTGTCCGGTGTTTAGAAATTCACCTGGACATTTTTATAATAGAGAGATGGCCTATTACATAATAATTTATTACCCCTTATTCAGGGTAGATAAGAACCTTTAAATTATTGTACTATAGAGTGCATTTTTCTAAATTCACAAAGCTTTTTGGTTTACTATTGTTTGCTTTAACTCATAATGTGTGTGGCCACAAGTGACAGTATTATACCTACCTACTCAACAATCGTGAGAAGAAGTCCGATAATTACAATAGATAAATAAAAATAAGGTTGACATTATTTTCTATTTCATTATTGTTACTACATTGATTTTAGCAAAACATCTGCTATTCTTCCTGATAAATAGTAATAAATGGTCTTTTATTTAACTTCTTAGTAATTTCGAATATTTTGTGAGGTTTCCTATGATAGGTATTCAAGTATGGTGGTCTTCATACAACCCAGGGCTGGTAACGTAATATACTTAAATAATTATTTGATTCAAGTTATGGCAGAGCATAACACCTTTCCCCATATTTTAAATTGGTTCAACAATTAGTTGAAACAATTTATACTCAAATTTTACTATTGCTTGTGAAAGAAAAAAGGGGTAAGTATTCATATAAAACAAAACATAAATGTAAATCAATTAATAAATCTTTTGTTCAAATTTTAAATAACATTACCCTAATTTATGGTTATTGTAATTAATTAAATACAGATTGTAAGTTTTAATTCTAATCAATGGATAATCAATGTGAGCAATTTTCTAAAATAATGGTAATGGTAAAATTAGATAATTTAAATCAATGTTCTGAATACAAAATTGTAATTAATAAAAGAAAAGAAAAATATTCTTAATTAACAAAAATACAATTAATTAATACAAGGTTAATTATTTGACAAATGCAATAAATCGACTCGATGTTTTGATACTACATAAATTTTAGCAAGTACGGAAGTATACTATTTGATTATACTATATGCCTACATATTTCATTGTCATGTTAATCACTCAACAGATTGCATTTGCAAATTTCTGACAAAATAATCATAATATGTCATTGAGGCGTCATTAATATTATTATCCTTAACTAATAAAAGTCAAGTAAAAGACGAGTAGCTAATTCGATCAATTACCTGCATTAACTATGCGAATTCTCAATTATTTGTCTTAACTAAGCAAATACTGCAAAAATCTTTAATCATTAAGTGAGTATCAAATTCCTTATTTATCTTAACTAGCTTATCTAGGCTTAACTAACTGATCAGCGCTTATTTCCTAGATTAACAAAGGTTAAATTCTACCAGTTATTTACGTTAATTATGCGAATACCGCAAAACTTCTTCATAACTACACCTCTACCTCAACTCATCTCATTGCTCCAGTTGCTTACGTTAATTATGCGAATACCGCAAAAAAAAATCTTCACAACTAGCTCAACGCCTGTACCTCAACTCATTAGGCCAAATCTCTCGTTTCCTTAATTCATCAGGCTTAATTCTTAATACATTCTTAAGTAGGTATCCATCCATCTTACTAACAATAATGTGTAAAATTTACTATTACACTATCTATATTATTACGCATTTCCTATAATGCACACAAATCATTTACATCATTTTAATTATAGTTCAATTATTACATTCATTTTAAGAATAAAACAGAAAAGAAAAGGTAATTACAATTCACTTTAGATACAATTTATGAATAACAATCAAATATCATGGAAAATCTGTTACATATTGTCGTAATTTGAATAACAAATTATTTAAATCATAATAATCATAATTCGAGCTCATTTCTTGGTTAATTAATAAAAATTTTATAAAATCCACATTTAAAGACATAATTTATTATTAATAATATCAAAATACATCGACTGGTAAGAGTTAAATTTTAATACTTAGTAGTCACATGTACATCGTACATGGGATACTGTTAAAATACAAAATTGAGTCAGGTTCAAAACTTATCAAAACTGTTTGAACTCGTTGCAATTAACAAAATAGGGTTCATGGAACGCAAATTTTAATTTACGCTTCCTTCAACATAAATAAACCCATTATTTTTCTACTAACATTACCTAATAGGTATGACTTTACGATAATTCAACCTTTACAATGTTTATTTAAATCAACTTGAACTTAAAGAATTTTACAATTAAGTAATTTTTTGACACGTACGAATTTATTTTCACGTAGAATGACATATGAATTAACAAATTAACGACTTGTTACACGTACATAAATAAATTATCATATTTTATTTCAGTTACTATCAAAATTTTAAAAGTTCCGTATTTTACATCAAAAGTCATCTCTGTACAATTAAAACAATAGTCAATACGTTTGACAATCAAATGAAATTTAACATGGTTACAAATACAAGCATACACAAAGAATTTAAAGGACACATTCTCATAAATATTGTGGAATCTAACACATGGATTGCTAATTAAAATGAAAGTTAATTAAATTTAATAGATTCTTTTATAAGGCACATTGCAAATTTTATCAGTGTGTTAAACTGATTTAGTTAATTCTATCTAACTTTTAGTTTAGCTTTTGATTTATAGATGATTTTATTAGTTTACTTTAATTTGATTACACGTAGAAAGGTTTCGATATTTATTATAATTAATGTTTATTAGTTGTTCTCTAAATCTCAAGTTTAAAAGATATTCAGTGTCAAGGTTATGCTGTTTTCAGCTATATTTTATAAATATTACGCGCAACATTTTACAATTTAAGTATTACAGGGTGAACAAGAAGATATACTAATAACATAATAATCATTGTTTAGATATTTTAAATTAATTTATTTTATTTTATAAGAGATTAAATTTTCATTATTATTATTATTTTATGTATGATGCCAGAGTAAAATCATGAAGCCAGCCCGGGCCCAAGGCTCTCTCCACGATCTTAATTCATACTCATCATATAGGCTTAACTTATTTTTATAATGATGTGGGAGATAAAATTAATAATGCGATGGATCATTCTCGCAATACGAAAATGTATTAATGCTAAAAGAGATATGTAAAATTAATTGAAATGAGTTAAAATGGCAATTTACAATATAAAATGTAACATGGGTTTTATTAGCTATATATACTATACGTAGATATTTCCTTTGATTTAAAATAATATTTGTATATAGACAAAATTTTGCTATATAATATTTTTATTGATTTCCGTTATTCATGAGTATTTCATTAGACGTTGTAAAATTCATACGTAACATTATTACGTATAATATTCGTTTCCAAAGTAAGACAATAATATAGTAAACGTTTAAAAGTTTTATTTTTGTATAATTAAGGTAGGAACACAGAGCGTCCATGACGTGAGAATAGCCACAAAACGGCGCGACATAAATTGTCCATTATTATTATTATAAGCATTCATTCAGTGTAAGTTTAATATAAACAAGGATTGTAAAACAATTGATATTAGAAGAAGATTAAATTTTTAGACAAGGTGTTAGATAACTAACATTATACAATTAACGATTATTTAAATGTAGCAAATCAAAATTATTTATCAATGTAAAGGTATCGTTTTACCTTAAGATATAAG
Source organism: Ceraclea dissimilis (assembly GCA_963576895.1). Taxonomy (NCBI): domain Eukaryota; kingdom Metazoa; phylum Arthropoda; class Insecta; order Trichoptera; family Leptoceridae; genus Ceraclea; species Ceraclea dissimilis. The sequence continues at coordinate 9,297,289 of OY756360.1, forward strand.
TATTCGTGTAACTAGACCTTAAGAAAGTTTAGAACTTCTTGCAAATTTTATATTATATTATGGCAAAGAATCATATATAAATTTCAGGGTTCAATTCATAATTTATTTATCATACAATTAAAGATTTATAATTACTATTGTCTTCCAATATATTTGCGATTACTCAAATTAAAATATAGAAATTGATTTTTTAGGAAGCTTCTCTTCTTACTTTTTTTTTTTTTCATTTATATTTTCTCAAGGAAACATTTCCGCAAGTTCACAAAATCAAAAAATCAGTTATTATTATATCATTTTACGACATTTATATTATAATATTATCATTTCTCCAATACTATCATTAGATTATTTTTTATTATTATCTTATTACATAGGAATCATCATACGCTTAACTAATTTATCATCACCTTACGCTTAACTAATTTATAATAGATATAGATACGTAACTCGATATAACTATTAAGCTTAATTTAGGTTTCTTCTTTTAACATTTAACGAAACAACAAAATTTCAATTTTTCAACGTAAACCTCTTATGGGTTACTCAAGTACAAGTTACTCTTATAAATTTTTACGAATTCATTTATAAATTATAGGATTAATTCCAAGAATGACGATATTTATTTATTTATCCTTTCATAATTAAATACGAAATCAAATCATTATCATATATATTTAGCTTATTTAAACAATTTATTTTATTGTATTTCGCAATCTCTTTTACTCCATCTCATTTTTTCTTTTTTTTTTTTCCATCTCATTTTGCATTTCTTATTTTCAATAATTGTCTTTCAAGCATTTTAATTATTACAATACATTCGTTTCTAGCCGTTACAATTAAATATTTTACGTGCGAGTAAAAGGTATCAATTTGTATACCTATACATAAACTACATACTTTATTATTATTTGTACTACCGGGAATAAGAAAGGAAAAAAAAAGCCTTTGTCCGAAATACCCAACCAATAGCCAACGCATGGGGTCTTTGTTACCTTGAGGTAAAATTTATTTTAAAATTCCATTTGCAACATCTTTATGAAATACGCAATGTGATTATTAAATACAATACAAAATTATTATTACCGTTGATAAGTTTTACGTTACAATTTAATTAATTTATCCTTTCTTCCTAGAAGTATTTACGCGAATATTAGGAAGGTGCTAATCGTAAAGCACAACGAGTGAGAATGTTACAATTTATAATACAATAGATCGTATAGAAATATCAGAATCAAAACAATTATGGCATAGAAAAATATCAGAATCAAAAAACAATTATATCATATCAGATAGAAAACATAATACAACACATCATATGACAGTATCATATCAAATCAACACAATAAAGAATCATACAATAATTCAACACATAAAATATTTCAAATAAAATTTCAATTCGGCAGTAATTCGATTATTTACTCGTCGCGAAAAAAGGGGTTTATTATTACATCCCTTATCAATAAAACTAAAATAACCTGTAGTTATTATGCGAATAGCGCTTACAAAAACTGATATCAATGTTCGAGAGCTCTCACATAAATTAATTAATCTTAACTAAGTCGACAATTTCTCTTTATAATTTCGCGCATATCTATAATCATTTATATCGTTTATACAGACGTCAATTATTTATATACCGGTTTCAACAGAGTCTCGAAAAATAACCCGCGTTGACAAAGTACCATATGGGTTTTATGGGTTGTGGATGTGCTCGCGGCTTAGGGTCAACTCTTGGACCAATTGTAGTGCCTCTAACCGCGAATGTGTGGAATTAACACACTGATACAACCAACACATCCGAATTGGCTTAGGTGTCACAACCCTGACACTATATGTATTATCTTTAACCAATGAAAAATTTGGGTGCATACCTGTAGTACCACCCGAGAGAACTCATTTAATAATGTATTACAACAAAACGTCACATTAAGCGACGACCATATGGAATTTCATCTGAGTGTAGTACTATTACTGAGATGATGGTGTCTTGAGCCAGTTATCCACACATCTCAAATAATTAAATTATTGACCAAGAAATAAAAATTTAAATAAATACTCTAGAAGAAAATAAAATTATAACAATAAGGAGTATACAGGAAGAAAAATTTTAAAAGAAGATTTTATATTTTAGGATATACAAAAGAATAAATTGAAAGAATTACAGATGCAAGGGAAATTGCATCAAATGAAATTATGAAAAATAGAGACCCGTGGTGTATTGATTACAATACAATATGGGATAAATAAATTAAAAGATCAAGATATAAGAAGATGAATAATTAATTGGTCAAATAATTTATTGGCCTCTGCCTGGATACATAAGCGCCGTGCCTGTTCCAGGTAAGTACCAACGTACAACACTCAGGAAAAATACTGATTCTTTTGCAAAAAAAAGAACAAGCTAAGAAAAAGGGTTCAGTTCGTTAATTCTGTTTTTTCTACCTTCGTTTTTTTAAAAAGAAAGTCCCGTAAAACATGCCAAGAACCTGGTGGAAGGAAAAATGACTCTCGAGAAAGCCTATAGTCTGGTAATTTCCAGTCCGCGGAAGCCAGCTATAACGATGGATTGGGTTTTGCAAGAAAAACCCGCCACTAAGAATAAAGCGAAACGTAAAAGAAAAAAAAAATAACCTATCTAATCTAAATTTAGCGTGTATTAATACTTACGATTGCTGCTACCAAGATGTTCGTTCTTCAACCGGGAGGACGATGAACTGGGACTTCCGGAAGCTTCCGGCAGAATCGTACCTCCTGTTGGAATCCCTCCTTGCTGGTCCTTGTTGTACGCGAAGCTCGAGACGTCTCCCTTGCTTCAACGTGTCGGAAAGTAGAGTGGATCCGTGTCTTCTCACTCCGAACTGGACACACGAGACTCGGCGTCTGGTTGGGACACTGGCTGCAACTGTTGTACCTGGGCTGGCATCTTCCCTTCTTCCTTCCTGTCGTCTGGTCAGATTCCTGCCAGGGTAATCAGTCGGCTGGTCTCAGGCGATGTTATCAGCGCACCGTAGTCAACGTCGAGAAGACAAATCCTACATCGCTGCCACCATTTTTGTTAGGGGCCAGCGGGTTATCGTTGATGAAATGATAACACAGAGGGTTATGTTTTCTATTGGTAGTGTTTATTGTTAGAATTTGCATATTAATTTGTAAATTTTGTTTAAGCACAGGAAAAGTTACAGAATAATTTCACAATATTGTTCACGGATAAAATAATTAAGTTGCATTGCACGATGATCAATTTATTATTATTTATAATATATTCAAATATAACATTTAAGCGCGTCGTTAAATTCAAAATGTATTATTATAGGTTATATAGAAATTTATAATTATGTAATATTAAGTAAACTAATGCAAATTAACGTGTATAGATGGAAAATCGTAAGTAATACACGGAGACAAAATCTGACGCGAAGGACAAGAATTTAAATCTAACGAGATAGGCTCTGAATACGATATATATAGATTTACAAGTTTGTCCCTTTAGAGAGGGGTTGAAAACAGAGTATCTCAAAGTGTATCAAAATGAAATTTAATATAAGTACAAAAAAACGGTCAATTCGGCATATAATCAAGCAACTTGATAATCGTGCAATACTATAGTTTCTATTCATTATATAATAAGAAAACAATGGGAAGAATCGACATTAATTAATAATTGATTACCTTGAAATTTTATACACATAAGCAATGTATTACAATGGGTGACAACATCAAATGAAGAAATTATGAAAATTAGCAATTATAGTATCAATAACAATAGGTATAATAAGGCTTTTATTTAAATTTACATGAGATACGCTTGACATAAGTAAAATCTTTAATTTAATATACAATGTGCAGATTGACTTTAACAATTAGTTACGTTTAATGATAGAGATTTGTGGGTTCTATTAAATTAATTCCTCATGGTTGATTCATAGATAAAAGTTTTAGAATCATTTGAATATATCGCTTCAATTTAGGTACTTATAGACTTGTGCAACTCCAAAGATCTTCAATATTATTATTTAGAAGTGCATTGTGCATATAGTACAATAGGCGTATATAATACTCTATTGCATATTGTGTGGGAGAAATACTTAAATCTTTTAGTCTTACTAAGTTGAAAGTCTACTATTGTCCGGTGTTTAGAAATTCACCTGGACATTTTTATAATAGAGAGATGGCCTATTACATAATAATTTATTACCCCTTATTCAGGGTAGATAAGAACCTTTAAATTATTGTACTATAGAGTGCATTTTTCTAAATTCACAAAGCTTTTTGGTTTACTATTGTTTGCTTTAACTCATAATGTGTGTGGCCACAAGTGACAGTATTATACCTACCTACTCAACAATCGTGAGAAGAAGTCCGATAATTACAATAGATAAATAAAAATAAGGTTGACATTATTTTCTATTTCATTATTGTTACTACATTGATTTTAGCAAAACATCTGCTATTCTTCCTGATAAATAGTAATAAATGGTCTTTTATTTAACTTCTTAGTAATTTCGAATATTTTGTGAGGTTTCCTATGATAGGTATTCAAGTATGGTGGTCTTCATACAACCCAGGGCTGGTAACGTAATATACTTAAATAATTATTTGATTCAAGTTATGGCAGAGCATAACACCTACATCATATTATATCTTATCCAACTGAACATACTTATGTAACACCCTACGCCATCTTCTTCCTAACATATATAGATAGGTACGTATCTATGTATGTAGGTACGTATACCTACCCTGTATTCATATTATTTAATTTGTCCAAACGAAAAATAACAACTCAACTGACACATGTGCTAATCCAGTATCTTACACACAAAAAAATCATAGGTCGAAGTCTTAAATAAATCCCCATGTGTTAAACATTTCAACTTCCTTAAACCAAAACGATACTGACCAAAAAAAAAAATTAATTCTAAGTATTTGAACTTGGACCCAAGAGCCACATGTTTTACTACCTAAACCCAGGCAGAAATCACGACCCTTGCCTCTGAATGTTTTGAAACCAAAATTTATTCATTTTTTTAGAAACCTGCATTTTAAAACAAAAAACCCTGCAAAGTAGTAAGTATCTGGGATTGTATACACAATTACACAAACCCAAATACTTTCAAATACTTACTTTGAACTAGGCTAAAAGTATGTATCGCAAAGTGTGGAATACGTCGCCAGCGCTGATTTTCGTAAACTGTTTCAGAGTGCATTTTGTATTCCACGATATGCGTGTGTTTATATCGTTTGCAGAAAATAATATAATCTACTTACTTACATTGTTCTGGGCAGGGCAGTCTGCCAGAATCGCACAGTGTATCTATTCAACTGTTGTTTCGTGTAGTAATTTTTATTATTTTAGATTAGTCCTATACTATGTAACATAATATACAGGGTGTTTGATAGATATATACAGATATCTTCAGGGGTGATAGTAGAGGTCATTTAGGATCTATTAACCGTAAAAGTTCTTTGATAGACGCAAAATTAACCCCAAAACGCTATTTTTACCATTTTATCATGCGATTATCACGCGATTTTGAACTTTAATGCCGTGAGGAAAGACTGTGACGTCATTCTTGGTGCCAAGCCCTTAATAATATGTAGATATTTTGCCCACACGTGAAAACTAATTTTCTCTCTATTATAATATGCCTAAGTTTATATTATTCAGTGTCAAATACCTATTATGTAAATCAAAGCATACTCTCCTAATTATTTTCATAATTATCTCACTGTGGTTTCTAACTATTTCATATAAACATCTTATATTACACTTTAATATGTATTTTCAAATAGAAATGCCAAAAATATATTCAGGTAGCTATATTTAATTGCCTAATATTGAAATACATACCACTTCACCACAAGGATCTAACAACTCCCCGCCACGTGTGTATTTTTGTGCCGTGTGTGTATCATCATCATCTCTTTCTACAATGTTCCTAATGTTTGAACATACAAGAGGGTTTGAAAAACAGCGCTCTTTCTTCAGCTAACTAACATCTAGCATTCTCAAAACATGCAGCAGCCTATAGAATCGTCTTTACTGGATTGGGAAGGTGACACGCCTCTGCAGTGTACGCCGCGACGCACATGCAGTGTCTTTTTTGTAATCTTACTTCGTAATGCACGGAAATAAATTGCAATAATCCATACATAATGTAGGGATTAGATACATACGCGTATACAGGCTTGTATTATATTCGTATAGGTATCAACATTTGTATAATATAAATTTATTTCTCTCCCGTTTCTGCCTCGAATAATAATGAGAATTACAGATTCGAATTAATTTATTTAGTATCATAAATTAAGTTATCGGAGGATTTGTGTAAACAATAATACCTCATAAAAAATTATGTCAGTAATTCTCCGTTTATCTAATCTAAAATTAATTTATACTTATGTACCATTTTAAGGAATATATTTTAATCATTTCACGTATTTATGTGAGGGCGTGTGCGTATGTATGCTTGTGTGCGGATGGCTCTATTCATGTATGTATTTTTTTTTATTTTTTTTTTATTATTATCATTTTATTATTCGTATCTATTGCTTTTTATATTTTTTATCTATATGTATTATATTAACGGGTACATTAAGTAATAATGTTATTTTTAATTAATGTTATTTTTTTTTAATTTATGTTTCATTTTATATGTCAAAGTTGGGTTGATTGACAGAAATCGCCAACAGGCGATAAATCCGCCCTTTGTTGTAAATTTATGTGCAATAAAGTTTTTATTTATTTATTTATTTATTCATCATAAGAGCTGCAAATATATATTTTTTTAAAATGTCAGAACAGATGTACTGCCAGAGGCCGGATTGCATTTTGCTTGTAGGTAATAGGTATATAATTATAGGTATTATTCCTTGAATCTCCAAGGGCAAATTTTTGCTAGCCTATAGAGATCCCTCTGACGTTTAATCACTATCCCTTTTCTTTAATTACCGAGTCACGGAATCTCACCATGTACACCGACAATTTACACAATATACCTACGTCCTACATTCAAAAGTAATCTACCATCATGTATGACGAAAGTCGGAACGTGTTGGAAGCAGATAGCGTTTGCATTGATAGGAAAATTCGGCATTCTGCCCTCGAAAAGGATGCGGAGTGAGGGATTAGATATATATAGTTCTAACAGTACTATCGCGTTAATTTTCAGCTATAAATTCCATACAAATACCTAGCTAAGAGTATTATTATCTACCTTAAATAATGTAGTCTTTAAAATTATATTATATTTTAAGAAACTAAAATTGTCTGATCGTTGAGCAAGCGGTAATATCCACAAAAAAACAAGAATAATTCGCATTTGAACAAGTCATTTCTACGACCATTAACGTAGTTTGCTAAACAAATAACTTTATCCCAAAGTTAATACAAAGAATTGAATTTTTGGAGCACTTTATGGAGAAATAGTCGTCTTTAGTAGGTACGTCAAAGAGAAGGGTTTCCCATATTCTCTTTGTATCTTTTCCTTGTACCTAAATCTTTTTTCATTCCTATATTTTTTTAAAAGTGTGTACGTATTTACATACATATAGGTATATAACATTCTTATGAAAGCTAAGACGATAAGCTGAACGAAAGGTAAATGTAGGTATAATTAATTTTTTAGGTTGACTGTTGACTACTATTATCTTGTTTTTGTAACTGTGAATATTTTTCTTTGGCCAATAAAGAATTAGATATGTATTTATTCATTTATTTATGTATCTCGAAATATTTCTACTTGATTTATTTTTAATATTAGTAAATATTTTTGTAGATAATTTGATTTTTTTCGATTCCGGATGGTCCCACGGCTCAGCTGTCTGAGATCCAACTTCAGATCGCACTTGACACTTTAGATAGCACATTACAATATGCTCAACAGATTGCACATTACGAGCTCAACACAAACACAATATGGGTTCCAAAAAATGAAAACTATCCCCGAGGTATCACCGGTAGGTACCATATTGTGTTTGCTGTATTGGAAGCAGGTATGTTATAAGAATTATTGATATTTTGTTATTTGAGTCTACATGTCGTAGCACAACTATGTACTTCCATCTATGTATTTCCTCAATTTATATATCTAACCATCTATTTTCTTCAATAAAATGTAAATGCCGTTTGCAATATTATTCATATCAGCATATTTTTATGCTATTTGTAGTAGGACGGTGTAATTTGTATTTAAGTTGGTAGGTATTCGAGAAATAATACCTACCTACATCATCAAAAACACATGAAATACAAAATCACTTATTATTACATATACTAGAAAACTTTATCCCCGAATTTCATCTCACTCCATTTACCTACATCGTTATTGATACAAACTTTTCCAATATTTCACTCAATAACGTGTAATACGATATAGGAAAATATTTACTTAACGTTTTTCAACTCCAAGAAACTTGAACACCTAAACGCATCTAAATGAGGAATGTATTTACTTACATACACTAATCTTATATTGATTAGGAAATTTCTGTATGCACATGATTCTTCGAGCGAATTAATTTTCCCGCAGTGTTTGTCATTCCAGTTAATGAATTTCCTTGATGTTAATCTGGATGTACGAGTAAAATTAGTACCGGAGCGTACAAGTCAGATGACACAATATTATAATGCATGGTACGTTGTACAGATTACATTATAATCACCATAGGCAGAGTACACAATTCTTCTGTTTTGCCCGTGACAACATAGGTTTTGAAACCATCTCGCTCACTGCCAGAAATGTCCACAAACTTTAATGCTTGCTCAACGAGCAATGGGGAACACAAATGCTAGGTGTATCCTTGAGAGACCGGATAAGAAATAAAGATATAAGATGACGGTTAAAGGTCTCAGACATTGCGAAGAGAGTAGAGACACTTAAATGGCTGTGGGCAGGTCATGTGACAAGGTGGACCCCCAGAATATTGAGTTGGAGATCTTACGAAAAGTGTAGGGAGATCACAAATGAGATATGGGCCGATGATATTATTATCAAACTGATGGGTCAAGGGTGGAGGCAGAGCACTCAAAACAGAGAATTGTGGAAAAGATAGGAAGTGGCCTATATCCAGCGGAGGAGCGTAAGAGGAGGGAAAAGAAGAACAAGAAGGTCTCTATATATAGTATTCGACATGAATCTTTTCACTATAAGAAAACTAAAACATACCTACCTTCATTTATTATGATACTCGTCACATTGCCAGCACTTATATAATTAAGAGGACTTGGGTAGGTATCTTGTGTTTGGCTATGTCTCGGCTTAGCTCACGGTTGCTTTCCATTTTCCTTGTCGACAGTGATTGAATGCGACTGACTGTAGTAGAAAAAGGGTATATAAAGTATTTTCATTGTCTCATCCTCACAGTATCCTATTCATTCTTTTATTATTGACCTTTTTTATAGTGATACATAAAGTAAGGAAGGCGTCGGGCAGTGAAATTGATGGCGCAATATTTTAAAATGATACTCGTATATAATTTATCGATACATTAATAAAGCTGAGCATGACATTGAATAATTTATTAGAGATTTTAAATAATGATAATGCCGGGTGCACAGGCTTGTCAAGTCTCGACGAGTGTTCACAAGTTCACGAACGTATGAGTGGGGCGTTTTGTCTTGGCTCGTGTAGGTTTGTGAACAGTTGTGGACAGTCGGTTTATATACAAATCAATGCGAGTTCGCGAAGCATCCACACGTTTGATACTTACTTTACTTTTCGTGTGGCATTCGGCGTTGTCCTTTGCCCGTGTAGGCTGCGTCGACATAGGTATTTTTTAAAGCCTTGGCTCCAGTGCTGCCAGCCAGACCACCGCTTCCGGTCTTGCCTCGTGGATGTCCTGGAGGCTACCGGAAAATTTCCTTGCCTCGCAGTCCCGGACCAAATGTCTGACTGTCTGAACAGCACCACACTCACACTCAGGATTGTCCCTCTTTCCCAACCTCCAGAGCAAGAAGTTACAGCACCCGCACAGGGAGGATGTGCTGAACCTTCTCGTGGTCTCCCCTGTGAGAAACGCAAATAAGTCATAGAAAGAAATAATAGAACAAAAAGCGAAACGAATAATTTAAATCGAATCAATAAATCTCAAATACAATCCGTGAAACGAATCAGCACGACCGCGGCGGTCGAACGCCGAAAGGCCTCTCGACCAAATCGGCAAAAAATCCTGACGATCACAACAGTGAGAATAATAGACATACGTATACACGTTTGGTACTTGTTTGTGAACGAAGCTTATCGACGCTTGCCAATTGTAGAGCCAGTATTATACGGCAAATAGAGCCTCCTATTTTTATCGATAATTTCTTTTACAAATGTTCCTATCGAATCGAAAATATATTCATTAATATGTTTGCCAATGGAGTTCACCACCTACTTTGCATATGTGCATTGTGCATATCTAATGGGTTCACTGTCAAGACGAATAAGTGACGAGAAATAAATAGAAAATCTGATTGTGAACTCCGCTCCGAGAACGTGATCACATTAGGTAGTCAAAAATTTAAAGCATTTTCTACCTAAGTGATTAAAATGTTATTTTTCTAATAAGGGCTTGGCACCAAGAATGACGTCACAGTCATTTTCCACGGCATTAAGGTTCAAAATTGCGTGAACAATCGCATGATAAACTGGTAAAAATTGCGTTTTTTTTTTCATTTCTTGGGGTTAATTTTGCGTCTATCAAAAAACTTTTACGGTTATTCCCTAGATTTTAATGCATATTATCTGTACAAAAAAAAATTACCCCGCGACTTTCGGGAAACGAGTTTCCGTCTTTCGGAAAAAAGATCAGAGGTGTTTCTCAAAAAATTTTTTGAGAAATCTATACAAGATATAAAAAATCTTTTACGGCTTTTCCTTAGATAAAGGTTCAATGCATCTACCCAGTTTTGTTCCAAAGCATATTTAGTAACGGTTGTCGAGATATAAAGTCTCCCGTTTTTAGATAATTTTGAAATGTCGGTATGCATGCTCTTAATATATTTATTTATCCGAATAATATATCTTAATATATCCGAATTTTATTTATCTGCTAATTATTAATTATGTGAGTTATTACAGGTATTAATTTGAAGGTGTTAACACAATACAGGTACCTATCTGGATAGGTACAGATATGATACCCACATAAATCACTTTTCAAGCTAATAAAATCAATCGCTTGGAATAATGTGGGTTCAATTTATATCATTGTATGGCGAATGCTACCGATTGAATCAATTTGGACCCACCTCGAAACCTCATTGATAACAGGTATCTCTACAAATAAAGAGAAATCACTCTACAGCAGTGGCGAAGGGTGGATTTCTGTAGAAGGGAAGCCGGTACCAATCTTTTTTATTGCTAGGTATATGTATATTGTAATTCGTGAGCACACAGGGCCACTCAACACCATCTATGGAAATCGAAGCAAAACACGCAGCTTTCAAATTTATTGTGTAGATGTCTCTATCGTTATGCAAAATAAAAAATAACGTGCATTATTCCACTATAATATATCGATATTTCCAGCGTATTACACAATAATTACCTAAAATATTGAATTAATATTATACCTACCTAATATAATTAAGCACGTTCCCGTCTTTAAGGTTAATCAGCGAAAATATTATTTAATATTTATAGGTACATCAACATCGATGAAAAAGTTTGTAATTATATTATTTAGTTAGTAAAAATATATTTAGTTGAACCGCTTTCCATAACTATTACTAAAATACCTGCATATGAGTATTAAAACATAAAAAATACAATATAATATTACACTAAATACAAAACCTGGAGATAAAAATATACAAAACAAAAAACAAATAATTCCATTTGTTTTGACAGCTTGTGTCAGATAAAATCTTGCCATATGAAAAGTTTTATATTGCTAATAATTTGAATGTCATTATATGAAGAAAAAAACATGTATCTAAAATATTCTAAAATTGAATATGAGAAAATCTACTACTTATTAATAACCTTATATTAATACCTGTAGTTAGCAATAGATTGATATACTTGTTTTCAAGTTACCAAACGTAAAGTGTCTAAAACTCTCAAAATATTTGTCAGATCTACCGATAATAATTGTAAACAGCAACACTGTTTGTGTTTTGATTTTTTTAAAATAACATTATAATATTGACCCCTTCGTAAAAATATCGTTGTATTAGAGAATTTCTCTGTGGCATGATCTACTCCTTTAGATAAAAACTCTTAAATTACTGCGGTAAAGACATGGTAATTTTTTTCCTCTATGACGTTGAAAGTGATAGTAATATTCCAGTTTTCTCATAAGACTGAGAGAGAAAGATATATTTTTGTCATTTTAAAGGAATATGAACACACACGCCTGGTAATAAAATCTGCACCAGTAACTAAAAACGATACGGTTTATTATCTTACAATATGACAGTGTAACGCAGTACCTATAGGAAACGTTTCGCGCGCTTATTTGAACACTAATGTTATTATACCGTCCACCACCATCTATCGGAGACGAATCTAAAAAGTTTGAATGTAATATTTTTTGGTGCATTTCTGATTATACATCATTCTAACTATTATTTATCATTCTAAATCAAAGGATAACTCGATGGGAATCGTGTTCTTAGGTAGCTTCGCCCCTGCTCTACAGGTAAATTTATCTTGAGGAAACAATATTTTGAATAGCGTAGTGAATCACACTCCTCCGAATTTCTTGATTCCAATTTACACGCCTATCAGTGGTGTATACTTCAGGACATGGGTTACTCTAAACCGCCTGAGGTGTGGGGTTGGGAACTGCCGCGATAATAGGGAGCGATGGGGCTTTCTACAGGAAGAATCCGGTGCATGCGACTGCGGGGCAGCGCAGACCATGCAACATCTGTGGGAGTGCCCGTTGTGCCCTGTCACATGTACTGTGGAAGATGTTTTTGCCGCGTCTCCATGTGCTGTGCGCTTCGCACAGCACTGGAAATCAATATAAGTTTTCTGGTTTGACACGCTTAATAATAATAGTGGTGTATATATGTCCCCCGAAATATCAAACAATGATGTACCATCTGCTATAGAAAAGTCCCAAGTTCATCACTTCACCCATTTTTCAAAATAATTCGCCTGCGGCGCTTCCTTTTTATTGCATTGCATAAAACACAACCTTTCTCACTCACGTTCACGAAAAAATTTCGCCTGCGGCACTGTTACTATTTTTTTTACTACGTCTAGTTAAATTTTCAATTGCCTTCCCCAGGAGTTTTACGGCCCCACCCGAAATGAAAACCTACATACGCCACTGACGCCTATTGTTACCAACATACTCGTAAATAGAAGGAAAATTAAATTGAGAAAATCTCGAGTTTACTGCACTAAAATAATCGGTAGACCGATCAAATACCAGAATTGACCGGCTAAGTACATAATATTGACAGCAAAATTCTACACAAACGAACAGTTCGGTGAACACAGATATTGTGTTTACAAAAGGTAGAGTATTTAGTATTTACTCTGTTATTTCGCATTTTAAGGAAGGAAGGTTATTTCATTTGTAGGTATGTACTATGTAGGTACAATAATTTAATGATTGTACGTTTTAGTTTTCGTGGATGAATCCCCGCCCTTTTCCAGGGTCTCCATCCTTACTAAAGGAAAATGCTAAAAAACAGGTCCGGCTTCTTAAATCTTCTTGTGTGAAAAATATAATTTGACACAAAACGAATAGAATTGCGCCTGAATTAATGCAAACACTGTTGCTTTTTACACCACAGACAGATATATATATATATATATATATATATATATATATATATATATATATATACCTATTATATATATATATATATATATATATATATATATATATATATATATATATATAATAGGTATATATATATATACATCCTACTTACTTTACGGCGTCCGTACATTGCGAAATATACGCCTTTAGAGCGTCCAGTACAATACGGCGTCCGTATACGGACGCTCTAAGGTAATCAATGTTATTTCTTGCCAGGCAGCTGACGTCATCACAGGGAATCAATATCAGCAAAAAAAATTTTGACGCCACAAAGTAACCTGCACGTACTTTTTCGTATATCATTGTATATTTTATGTTTTGAGCGTTGTGGGATAGGGGCGCTCTGTCTATATACTGTTCGTATATTTCACTTACATTCCGCCGATGATCGGGCGTCCGCTGTGAATATTTTTTTACGTGCAGCCGATGATACGGCGTCCTCGAGTTGGCAACGTCGCATTTTGAAATTAATAATAATCTACATTAGTATTTTGAAATGTTATTTGCGTTATCGAGTTGTGGACAACACATATCTGTAGACAAATAATGCATAGTGGGTACCTACCTACCTACAAACATCTGGAGATAATAGGCGGCCCGCGCTATTGTATAAGGTTGGGGCCAATTTTAAGTACTTAATACAATAGTCGTATTATTGAAAAAATAGTATAATTATTTATTGATTAATAATGATTATAAAGATGTATTGTTATTTTATGGTGAAGTGCCATAATTTGTTGTTTAAATACTTATTATTATTACGAAACAAGTACCTACTGTTATTGTATTTAAGAGTGTGCATACCGGCATTTCATAAATTTGTAAAAACGGGAGAACTTCTATCTCGACAACCGTTACTAAATATGCTTTGGAACAAACTAGGGTAGATGCATTGAACCTTTATCTAGGGAATAACCGTAAAAGATTTTTATGTCTTGTATAGATTTCTCAAAAAAAATAAATTAAAAACACCTCTGACCTTTTTTTCGAAAGACGGAAACTCGTTGTCGCGGAGTTAATTTTTTTTGTACTGATAATATGCGTTAAAATCTAGGGAATAACCGTAAATATTTTGATGGACGAAAAATTAGCCCCAAAAAATGGAAAAAACGCTATTTCTACCATTTTATCATGCGATTGTCACGCGATTTTGAACCTTAATGCCGTGGGAAAATACTGTGACGTCATTCTTGGTGCCATGCTCTTAAAACGCGTTACTTGAAAGTTGAAATATATGTTTTTAAGTAGGTAATAAGGTAGGTATATTGTTTTACGTTTTTAGTGCAAATTCTCTATACAATAAGTAATTAAATAAAGAATCTCACGGGACCAGCAGGACTTATAGGTATGTACTTACCTATATGTGATAAATAAATAAGTAGTGACGGAAGTAAGGAATCTCTGTAAGAATAGGCTAGTTTGGCGCTATGTACTCCATACGGACATCACTGCAGATACCATAAATAAAAAAACTTTCGTTTCCATCACATACCAATATGGTGCGATGTTTTAATCATAATATTCATTAATCTACAAGAGTGCGTGCCATTTTAAGTTGTTTAGTACATATTATTTAGATTAAAAGTGCATTCCATTATGTAACTACTTCCTGTTCAATGTCTTGGATTATGAAAAGAATCGCGTTACTGCCTAAAGCTCGTCCCAGTGGATGAAGGTAATGATTAATTCACACTGTTGTGTTAGCAGGTTAATGTATACTATAATTAAATTAATATTAACATATTGCGTTATTACGCTTTCAGTTACACTCTTTCCATATTGTTTTTGAGTGTCCTGTTTAAGGCGTGAAATCAAAAAAACACCACCCAAAAACATTTAGAAAAATAAGGTTCAACACCCATTCCGAATGTCTTTCTTTACAGTGTATTACAAGTCTTTTATTTCTCATAAGTATATGTCGTGTCGTGTAAGACAATGCACATTACACTTCTACAACACAATGGCTTGACCATGTGGACCAGATTCTCAAGGACGAACAGGGACACGTGCTCTGAGTAAAATGAATCGTCTTCTCTGCCTACCCCACAAAGGATGTGGCGGGAGGGGATAGAATAGAATATAATCTCTACAATAGAAATTTATTTCGATTAGGCTATATTATACAAACTACTTTACAGTTTTTTTTGTTTCGTAAAATTCTCCATTGAAAAAAAGTCTAAATAATTATTAATTAATAATTATAGTACATATTAACCCCTTACTGCTCCCATACATTTAGTCAGTTATATGCTCCCTTGCGGCTTCGCCCGCCGGTAGTATAAATATGCGGTATTTCAGTACTCTTTTTACAAATATTCATTATTGTTGATGTGTAATATTAAAAATAATAATGTACACTTACCTATTAAAGGATTTTATACCATATTTAGGTATTTCCTTACTATTGTTCTTATAATGGGACTTATAAATCTTCTTCAAAATATGTACATACCTATACTAAAACAATTACATTATTTTAATGGTTTTCTTTCATAAAAATCACTCTCATAAAGTCATTCGCTAATGGGTCTTTCCTGGAAGTCTCGAAGTGGAGGTGGTAAATCCAAATTAGAGATTATAGTTATTTAGCGTCTTGGCTAATGAGTGTAGGTACTACCAATAAAACAATGCTATTGTTGTCGTAATTACTCATTATATTGTTGAACTCAAAATAAATGGCATCGATAATCTTACGATTTATGACTTGCAATTTAGTACAAAAACAAATAACAAAATATACATACTTTCACCTACTAATTATACAGATTAACTGAAATATTTTAATAAACAATCCTATAGGTAATTAACGATAGTGACTGTGAAATTCAACACTATTGCACTAAGCTCAAAAAAATATGATTACAGACTACAACAATTATCACATACAGTTTTTTAATGTTCTTTACAATTTTTTTTCATACACCTGGAACAACACTGTTGTATTCTTCTTTCTCTTTCACATAAATAACACTGTCCATGACGTTTTTATTTTCAGAAGAGGGATTCGTTTTCTTCGTCATACAGGAATCCTGCAGTGAAACAAGAGTTCTTTTTAGAGATTTGTTTCGCAAATATTGAAAACGTTCTTGACAATAAGGTTGAATCAATTCTTCGTTCACTGCTTCCAAATAAATATTAGTTCGGTCGTTTATTCCTACATTCATTTTTCATAAACATTAGTATATGTAAGTAATATAGCCTGCAAAAGTAATAACATCCAATAAGTTCATGAAAAATGCTATTGGCCATCTCTTTGTCTTTCTTTTACACGTATAACTCTTAATAATCTGGTCCATGAGATCAGCTCCACCCTTAGTTTGATTGTAATGACTTATAATTTTCCAGACGTCTCTGATACACGTCAGCCATTTTTATAAAAAAAAATAGTTAAAAAAATATAATACGAAAACACTGACACTTGACAATTTGCACGATAAATACTCTTGTAGAAAGTATTTATTATTTTATGAATATTATTTATATTTCACGACAAGAGTCCAAAATTGGTCCAAAAACTATTAAAAATATTAATTAAACACGAGAATAAGCTTTCAAATTCAATTTAATACTGTTTAAAATACTGCCAGATGTCAATTTTGTAAATTAACAACACATTCGAATGCTAAAAAGGTCACAGAAGTACTGAATTCTATCCCGGCCACTGCCGCCGGAGCGGATCATTTGACTGAGTTTCTTACAAAAACGCTAATATATGAAAAAAAAACAATTTTTCAAAACTTTTTTTTCCTCGCCTATAATGTCCACATGGGGCTTATAGATTACTGAAAAGCGCATGGAGATTACTATTCATTAAGAACCAAAAATATTTAATTGAAATTGCTACCGGCTTCCCCAGCCGGATAAGAGCAGTTAGGGGTTAATACAATAAGTCATTCATCTGAAACTGAAGGCATTGACAGTGGGCATAAAACACTTCTAAAGGATAAAATATATTATTATTCCATAGAAACATTCTACCATACTATATTGTAACAACAAGTTCTAAAATAGGTAATTTATGACATCTTTTATTTTAAAATATCAAGGGTTAAATTCTTCAACTGCATTGTACTACATGGAACAGATGATTTTTAAATTTCATAAAATAACCACTGCAGTGCACTGTCATAAAAAATAAATAACTTTCGAATTGTAAACAATGAAAATGTTTATCCTTTGTTACATAATGAGACAATACCTAGTATTAATGAATAATGAATAGAACTGAATCTTTTTTTCTCTATAAGTATTATCTTATTATCTATACTAGAACAACAGAACTATACTTACTTATTATTATTTATTGGTGCTGGTCCGATCATGTCGACCAGATCCTCAAGGACGGACGCGTTTTGAGTAAAAGGAATCGGAGAGCGTGTATGACTAATTCCATGAATGTGACGGAAGCTAGGAGTGTATGTAAGGATAGGGCTGTCTGGCGCTCTGTCCTCTCTGCCTACCCTACAAGGGACGTGGCGTGAGGGTATAGATAGATAGATAGATATTTATTAATATTATATAATAACTATTATACTTAGTACTCTTGGTACATACCATGTACAATGTACATACTAGTAGTGAGGTAACCAGTGAATGCTGCCCGACAGAACTGTGTAAATATTTGCATGACATTCAAATTGGGTGGAAAATCTCATTGTTGAAAAATATCGTATGACGTAGGTACCTACATACCTACTTGTAGGTACAATACTAGGATTTGCGAAAAGTTATTATAGGTATATTTCTTTCTTTTTTTATTGCTTAGGTTGTAGTGTAGTATTTTTAGATTAATTTTATTTATTTTTTGTTTTTATTTTACTTTCTTTTGTTTGCAATATTCTAATTCCATGTGATTGTTTATGACTTGCATCAGTTTTTGACCTTATTTATTGTATTCAATGATTTGCTTCAATTTTCTGCCTGACTTCCGTAATCTGACTAAACATTGTTTTGACTGCATATTGCTACTGATTACCTTGACTTTAATTTGTTTTTCTGTTTTTGTTTCTCTTTTTTCATTATAATATTGTTTTATCTGCATTGACTAGTTGTGTACACATGTAATAGGGCATCGCTTGAACTTAATCTGTGTTGTTTTTTGTCTGATTTGTGTTTACATGTGGGTGATGTCTGTTTGTGTGCCATGAATAAATTAAAAAAAAAATAATAATAAATAAGATTTTATTTGGGTAACTTTAGTCCGTTGTTTTTTTTTTATTATTTTGTTTGGGCGCAAATCTTGCAATCATCTTCCCAACCATTGTCTGACAACTTAAAACGTGAAACTTTGCAAACGTACGTCAACTCAGTGACAGTAAATACGTTTCTGTACCACATTGGATCAGCATTCTCTAGACACAAAAAAAATGTAAAGAGTTTCATGGAGATCCAAGAGTCGAGTGGGGTCATGTGTGGTATCGTAATCGTATAAAAGAACGTTGAAAAAGAAATCCAGATCGTAAGTCAGATTTGTGCAGCTTAAGCCTCGGAAGTCATCGAGCGATCAAGATGAGGATCCAGTCACCACATACCACCGTATCTCACAAATGTGCTTCACAAACAGAACTCATATCTTTTTACAAATTCTGAATCTGTCAAGTCTTAGTGTGAGATTCCATCGGATATGATCGGAATGAGGGAATCCCAGCAGGGCCTGTTTGGGCCTAAGGGCTTGTTTGGTGTCGTTTGGAAGGTCACCAAAAATAGTATGAGGATGCGAAATCATAAAACATTGGTTTTGAAAAGTCTTTTTATGATTACTTTTTGATCTAGCTGATGAATAACCTGGCCGATCATGAATATAGGCATGGAACCTGTGGACACTTCTTGATTTGAGTTTCGGTAGAAGAGATAAGAATGTTCTATTTTCAGTTGCAATTATCTTTTTGATTTCTATATTATCTTCATTTTCTTTTATTATGGTGGATCCTAAGTAAACGAATTCGTTGACCAACTCGAAGTTATATTTGTCTATAAACTGAATAGTCGGTTGAGGATTGTTTGTTGAGTTCCTGGATTGTTTTTATATTTTTGTCTTTCCTTCATGGAGGCGGTCGGTAGCCTGGTTGGTAACGCGCTCGACTGTTAATGCAGTGGGCGCGGGTTCAATCCCCGACTTACTCCACTTCACAGCATAAGTTTTCTGTGAAGTGTACAAAGATGTGTTTGAGTTTATTTCGATAAAGACAGATTTCTTTTTTATATACAAAATATATATTTCCAATCCTATCTCCTTGGTTGTTACTACTAATGGCTCAAAGACTTCTTTTACGGGTGTCAAGAATCTTCCCACTATATTGAGGTCGTCTGTATATCCGACTATCTGGCTGCTTTGGAAGTAAACGTTACAGTTCGTGTTCCTCTGCTATGTCTCACGTATGACATGTTCAAGTCTGAGGTTGAAGAGAGTGATGGCATAAAAGCATTGTCCCTGAAATATCTGTATTTAAAGAACTTCTTACGATGTAGAATGTAGGTATGTAGGTATCAGGCGCGAAGCTACCTAAGAACACGATTCCCATCGAGTTACCTTTTGGAAAAAAATATAGGTATAATAGTGTCTAATCTGACGTAATCCCATAAGAAATGTTAGCCCGGCTTCCCTTCTGTAGAAATCCATCGTTCGCCCCTGGTAGGTATTCATAATTATCTACCTATGTTTGCACTTTTATGCAACGAATTTTTGAGTAGAGATCCCTTATTATGATGATCGTCAGTTATTATTCAATTGATTAAGAAATCACTCAGAAAGGTCTGATCGAAAAACAATAGAAAAAAAACTTTTAAAATAACACGCTTATATTCAATGAGCTCTAAAAAGAATAAAATAATTTGAAAAAAAAGCATGGGGGGGCTTCTTATAGGGAAGAATGATATTATACTGGAAGCATATATTCTTCTTCTTCTTCTGCAGCCACTCAGGTCCATTGTTGGACATAGGCCTCCCCTTTGGTCCTCCACAGCTTCCTGTCTTGGGCACACTGCATCCATCCACCACCGGCACATTTCCTAATATCATCAGACCACCTTGCCTGGGGTCTCCCGACGCTTCTTCGGCTTGTTCTTGGCCGCCATTCTATTATCTTCTTGGTCCACCGGGAGTCTTGGCACCTGGCAATATGACCAGCCCAGCTCCATTTAAGGCTAGCGACCCTTTCCGCCACATCGGTTACTTTGGTTTTCTCTCTGATACGAACATTTGGTACCCTGTCCCTTAAAGAAATGCCCAGCATCTTCCTCTCCATAGCTCTCTGTGTCACTAACAGCTTATGTATTATTCGCTTTGTTAGGACCGATGTTTCTAAACCGTAGGTGAGTACTGGGAGAATGCATGCATCAAAGAGCTTCTTTTTTAAATAATGCGAATATTTATGGGACTTCAGGATGTATGAGAGATTTCCGAATGCTGCCCAGGCAAGGCCACGTCTTCGGTATATTTCTGCCTCCTGGTTTTCTCTTGTTAGCGTCACAGTATGTCCGAGGTACACATATTTGTCCACCCTTTCGATTTGTACTCTATTTACCTGGACGGGATAGGATATTTCTGTGTTACTCATCATTCTGGTCTCGAACCGTAAGTTACTGAGACGCTCGCCATTTATATTTATATTATTAGATCATATATTATTATAGAAGCATGTATTATTAGACCTTATTTTGCGGAAGAATGAGCAATTAAGGGAATACAGGAAGCCCCCACGCTTTTTTTCAAATTATTTTATTCTTTTTAAAGCACATTGAATATAAGCGGGGTTTTTTTTAAGGTATTTTAATTTTTTTTTTATTTTATCCTTTTTAATTTTAGGCATTCATTACAGTCACATTAGTCCTGAATATGGCTTAAGCAAGAGAGCTGAAAGCTCGACAACATCGTCAAAATACACACGGAACACTCGAGAAAAGCGAAGAAAAGATATAATATGTATATTTTTCAATGTACTCGTTGGTACTTTTAATTCGCCAATTCCCTCGTACAGTATAGTTGGCTATTTAACTTTAATTGCTTAGAATCTTAGATGATATTGTATTTTCCAGATTTATTTGATAAAAAAAAATATCTTTACTAACCAAACATAATGAAGAGTTACAAAACAAAACAATAGTAGTGTGCTAAAAGGCGGACGTATTGCAAAATCTTTTATATCAAATAACCTATAATCAAAATAGTATTTAAAATTTAAGGGCTTGGCACCAAGAATGATGTCACAGTCTTTTCCCACGGCATTAAAGTTCAAAATCGCAAGATAAAATGGTAAAAATAGCGTTTTTTTCCTTTTCCATTTTTTGGGGTTAATTTTGCGTCTATCAAAAAACTTTTACGGTTATTCCCTTGATTTTAATGTTTATTAGCAGTACAAAAAAAATTTACTCCGCGACTTTCGGGAAACGAGTTTCCGTCTTTCGGAAAAAAGATCAGAGGTGTTTTTAAATATATTTTTTTGAGAAATCTATTCAAGATATAATTTTTTTTTACAGTTATTCCCTAGATAAAGGTTCAATGCATCTACTCTATTTTGTTCCAAAGCATATTTAGTAACGGTTGTCGAGATATAAAGGTCTCCTGTTTTTAGAAATTTTTGAAATGTCGGTATGCACACTCTTAATAAAAATCTGCTAAACCTACTAACAGTATTTCGCGTACTTATAGAAAAATGTGCACACTTTTATTTGAAAATTAATCTTGTCAAATTGTTTTCTTCTGTTTTACGACTGCATTCAATAATTGAAACTGATCTGCATGTAAAGTTTAATTGCTTTCGTTACTATTTAATTATAGAAATGCAGCAGTCACATCATACAATATGATTCTTCTTCTCTATAGCACTACAACTCTTGGTGTGTCTTGGTTGCCTCAAAAATCCGTCGCCATCCTCTCCTATCTAGAGCAGCGATCCTTCTGTCCCCATCACGTCAACCAAATCCTCAAGAATAGACATGTTTTGAGTAAAAGGAATCGTAGAATGTGTAAACCGATTACATATGTCGGAGGCAAGAAAGGTGTGTAATAATAGGGAAGTCTGGTGATATGTTCTCTCTGCCTACCACGCAAGGGATGCGGCGTGAGGGAATTGAATAGTAGAAGATTTTTTTTTCTTAAAATGGTGTTACAATCATCTAGTCTAAATAAAATTAACTATATTTTTAAATCGTATTTAATAATATATTATTTAAAAATATGTACATAGCAAAATTAAACCGATTTGCTTTATTTGTATTCATTATTTCTTTAGGAATGCGAAACAATCATGCACTGTAAGTATTATGGTATAAACAAAAGATCAGAATGTCATCTGGCCCCAAATAGATAAAAAAAATGCGTACACGCTAAAGAATTATTAAGTAGGTAGATACTATTATTATTATTAGCCGTCGAGCGCGCCCTTTTATTCTCCCCTGACCATCTTGACAATAATGGCAAATTCCATTTGTTTAGGTAACCATCTGAAGCAAATTCAATGGAATGCAATGGCAACGTCGCCGGACGCTCTATCATAGAATGAATGTATTTTCGCGTATATAGATGGACGCCTCAAAGTATATCCTTTAAAAGGACGCCGTAAGGGTGGATTGTGGAAAAAATACCCACCGGACGCCCTATTGCGGTTTCTAAGTATGGACGCCACATTGATAGTAAGATGTAAATATATATATATATATATATATATATATATATATATATATATATAAACGCAATATATATATATATATATTATACAAACTCTCTCAAATGCCTCTTGACAGTAAGCTAAAATCTTGAATCAATAATAGATCGTTAGCACCGAGATTCGAACTAGGTACCTCCTCGCTCCAGCCAACTGAGCCAACAGCGCCAATCATGTAGGTATCTAACAGTGGCGAAGGATGGATTTATGTAGAAGGGAAGCCGGGGTAAACCTTTTTTTATTGTATTAGGTATTTCAGACACGGTCCAATATATTAAGATCCCAAACAAAAAGGTAATTCGATGTGAATCGTGCTCTTAGGTAGCTTCGCGCCTGGTATCTGCTCTATAAATTTAAATACATCGTAGGTCAATACGAGAAATTACTTACCTAAATCAGTAAAATATAATCTTCTTCCCTTCTTATTTAGCTTTCTTCCCTCCACAGCTAAATGCAGGCCTTTTCTAACCGTTTCCACTCGTCTCTGCATTGACCCTTCCGCATCCATAGGTTCCTCAGCGATTTGGACAGTGTCGTCGGTCCATCTTCGGTCGTCGCGTCTCTCACAATATAATATCAGTAAACAAATAAAAAAATATCATTTTATCCTGATATCATGTATGTATCTATTGATGTAAATATACTGTCTGTGGGAGGGAGAATTGAAACAGGATTCAATTTCAGAATATCGCATCTCTCTCTGGATTTTGTTTTGGATTCCATTTGAGACCAGCTGTCAACTTCAGGTCGTCTATCCATCGCATCTGTGGTCGGTCTCTAGGGCGTTTACAGGGCCACGGACGCCAGAACATGAGCTTGTTGCTCTATTTATCATTCGTTGCTCTACCAGATGACCTGCATAGTCCAACTTCAGTCCTGCGATGCGTTGTACGAAATCCGCAACTTTAGTCTTAATGCATAAAATTTATAAAATAATCGCAGATTATTATTACTTATCGCTAATGAGTAAACCCCCAGTCAGATTTGAATACGTTTCGGTATACAAACTTCATATTCAACAGAATTTCTTTAATTACCACACAATAGAAACGTCCATAATACAAAGCGAGCAAAGGAATCCAAAGGAGAGTGGAAAATGAAAACAAAATGAGATATAAGAATTAAAGAGAACGATCTTCTTTTCAAAGATGCAATTATTATTTCTTTTTTATGTTTATATAAAGAAACCTAGAACAATGCAGAAAAATAAAATAAAATGATGATTTATACCGTGAATAAGCAAAGATAGAATTCTGGATGATACCTACTTGAATATTTTTATTTTGAAGGAAAAACATTCTTTGTAAGTGAAGACACTTGTTTTTGTCATACAGATATTATAAGTTTTTCTTTATCATTTACTTTGAGGTACTAGTATCGGAAATCGTATTTAAATACCAGATTGCTCCCTTTACATTTCTATATTATTCTAATCCGTGTTAGTTAATTGGTTAATCGATGGAAAAAATATCATTCTAACACTAAACTGACCTTACTCTTTTTTCAGATGATTAAAATTTTTATCGTACTCTTGTTTTTGTCTGTAATAAAAATACCAATTGTAATAAATCTCAACAATATTATGCTAGCGATTCAGGATCAGGTATTTAAAACAAAAAAAGTATCAAAAATATGTAATAAATGATACAAATATAATAGACGATTCATGTAGGAAATGTCTCGCTAAACCCGAAACGATACAACATATAATTTCGAGTTGTTCAAGACTCGTGCAAACTGAATATACATATAGACATAATCATGGGGAAAAAATAATATAAAATAAAAATTAATTAATTCGAGAAATATAATTCCATATTATAAATACAACCCGGAATCCGTTTTAGAAGATCAAAATTATAGGCTCGATTATGATAAAACAATTATAACAGATATAAAAATACATCATAATAGACCCGATGTAGTTTTGTATAACAAAATAAAATCACTTATTTAATTGATATCGCTGTACCAAATACATTTAACATCTGTACTATGTTAATTTTTTTATATTTCTATGTATTTGTTGTTTACTTAAAGTTTAAATAAATAAATAAACATTCAAACAACAGTCGCAGAAAAAAAATCGTAAATATATTATCTAAGTCGGTATATATTATCAGCTACAGGTATCATACCAACATCCCTAATAAATAATTTAAAAAATTAGATTTACCGGAAAATTTATACATAAAAATGCAAAAATCGGTAAATATATTGGATACTTGCAATATTGTAATGCCTCATCCACATGTTCGCCGACCCTCCACGTTTTTTGTGTGAATGAGTAAAAAGACGTGCGGACGGGGTGATTGTGTTGGATTGTATACGTAATCGACGGTTTACGTCTTTTTAGTCATTTACACAAAAAACTTGGAGGGTTTGCGAGCGTGAGGCGGCCGCATACGACGGTTTCTAAATACTGATATTTCAGGCAAAATGCGGGTAAACTGCTAGTCCTACGAAAAAATGTACAAAATATTTTTTGTGGGGGGGGGGGGGTTGCGGCAAGATTTTGATAGGCAACCCTAGTGCGATGTAATACCCTAATCGGTAAGCGATCATTTAAACCACATTTCGATCAAAAAACAGGTACGTCATAATTTTAGCAGCGGACTCTTAGGCTATATATAATGGCCTATTCCTATGAACTACATAGTTCAAATTTTCTATCACCAATCTCTGTGTATGTTGTGCGTTTTAACAATACCTACATTCTAGTGATCCTTTCTAGAAGGTATACCTACATAGTATTCAAAATATAGTTCTTTATTACAATCTCTAAATAAAATATACGCACACACAATCCAACGCAAACAAAACTACGTGACATTCTGAAATGAAAAAGGATTTTATACTTTCTACAGTGGAAATGGTATAGGTAAATAATACCCTTCCTCACGAGACTATAATAATACCTCACCTCACGACACAAGCTTTTCATGCCTAGCGTTAAGTGTACAAATATAGATATGGGTTTATTCTACAGAAAATTAAAATGCAATAAAAAAATAAAGTGTACATAGGTATGAAACACGCCTTGTTTATTTTTTTTCTTTAAAAAAGGATCTGGGCTTGCATACACAAACCCAAATACTTTCCTGCACACCTTGCACTAGGCTATATAAAAGCCTGTATCGCAAAGTGTGGAATACATCGCCAGCGTCGGGGTTTGAACCTGGCACCTCTCGCTTGAGAGACTGCCGCCTCAATTGTTATGTTATGCGTAACACTACGTCACGTGTCATACCAGGCATGGCATAATGTTATATAGACTGGAGTAGACCTACACACGAACATCATCAGAATTGGATGAAATATAGTTAAAAGTATGCATACCGACATTTCAAACATTTCTAAAAACGGGAGACCTTATATCTTGACAACCGTTACAAAATATGCTTTGGAACAAAATAGGGTAAATGCATTGAACATTTATCTAGGGAATAACCGTAATTTTTTTTATCTTGTATAGATTTCACAAAAAAAAATTAAGAACACCTCTGATCTTTTTTCCGAAAGACGGAAACTCGTTTCCCGAAAGTCGCGGGGTATTATTTTTTTTTGTACTGATAATGTGCATTAAAATCTAGGGAATAACCGTAAGCTAGACGCAAAATTAACGCCAAAAAATGGAAAAAAACGCTATTTTTACCGACTATCACGCGACTGTCACGCGATTTTGAACCTTAATGCCTTGGGGACTGTGACGTCATTCCTGGTGCCAAGTCCTTAACAGGTCAAATTTTTATCAAACCACATTAATAATTTCCCATTGAAGATTTTGTTCTTTTAAAGAATTTGTTAAAATATAATCCTTATTTTTATATAACTTAATCTTTTTGTTTGTTTGCTTTGCGAAATTAAAGCGTGTAATAATTAATCTTATTTTTATTAATTTCATCTTAAAGAAATCATTTGGATAATTAAATATTGAGTGTCTCCCTCATTCCTTCCCTATACTGCCCCTTTCTTTCTAAATATTTAGGGTTGAAAAGCGAAACGTGAAGGTGCTTGCTTTGGTGAAATCTTTTATTTTTATACCTATTTATAGTGTTGTAAGGGTACCTAAGTAGGTATACAAGAAAATAATAAGTGAATACGTTGGCGCGGTTGGTTGGAGTGCGGACTTACAATCAGGAGATGCTGGGTTCGAATCTCTGTGCTAACGATGATTCGCCGTTCATTTAAATATTGTACAAAAATTTGTAAGTCATATTCTCATTTTAGGCTTATTTATTTATTTACTTAGTTAACGGCCCGCGGCATTAAACAAAATTAGAGTTTACATAATGTCATGAACAGTATACAAATATACCTTAAATAAAATGTGTTTTTTGTAGGCTTAAAAGGGAAAAGAAAACAACAACAAAAAATACGCAAATGCTGGATTTCACCAGCCGCTTAGGTGAGGAAGAGCGGAAATAGTAGCGACTTATCATTATTTTTCATAAAAAAAAATGTGCTAGGTGTTAGAGCTTATGTTGTCATTCTGTTTGGTAAAAGTGAGTTTTTCATCCATTGTTATTAGAAGATCCCTCACCTCCGGTTAAATTAATCAGATATATAATAATAACTAGCTGCAACCCGTCTAAAATGTGGCGGTTCTCGGGGTCAGCCAAATCATTTTCGGCGTCACGATCGTGGCATGTTTTAAATTCCGTATAGGTATATTCGAACAACTTGCAAGAGTTGCCATGGTCCTGCGTTACATCCATTTCCGATTTCGAGGAGAATTATGCAAGTTGATGATATAAATAGATATATAAAAAAAGATGTTTTAGTCAGGAATGAGGTTATTAGGGAAATGAGTGACTGCAAGACTGGTGTTGTGACAAGAATGAAAGTAAACAAACTAAGATGGTTTGGGAATGTTGAGAGAATGAATGATGACAGGATGACAAAAAAGATATATCTGAATGAACGAAGAGGGGTGAGAAAGCGCGGCCGCCCGAGACTGACCTGGTCCGATCATGTCGACCAGATCCTCAAGGATGGACGCGTTTTTAGTAAAAGGAATCGGAGAGCGTGTATGACTAATTGCATGAATGTGACGGAAGCTAGGAGTGTGTGTAAGGATAGGGCTGTCTGGCGCTCTGTCCTCTCTGCCTACCCTACAAGGGACGTGGCGTGAGGGTATAGATAGATAGATGTTTCAGTCTTCCTATAAGTATAGACATGGAATATTTATTTTCAAAAGCACCTGTAAATAGGATGGACTAATATACCTATTTATTTTACTCTTAGGTAGGTACTCTGTGGCGAAGAGTGGATTTCTGCAGAAGGGAAGCCGGGCTAACATTTTTTATTGGATTACGTTAGATTAGACACTTTTATACCAATCATTTTATGCAAAAGGTAACTCGATGGGAATCGTGTTCTTGGGTAGTTCCGCGCCTGGTTGGTACATATTATACAATAAAAACTTTTCTTAAGGGCTTGGCACCAAGAATGACGTCACAGTCATTTCTCACGGCATTAAGATTCAAAATCGCGTAAACAATCGTATGATAAAATGGTAAAAATTGCGTTTTTTTCCATTTTTGGGGTTAATTTTGCGTCTATCAAAAAACTTTTACGGTTATTCCCTAGATCTTAATGCATACAAAAAAAATATACCCCGCGACTTCCTGCAAACGATTTTCCGTCCTTCGGAAAAAAGATCACAGGTGTTATTCAATTTTTTTTTTGAGAAACCTATGCAAGATATATTTTTTTACGGTTATTCCCTAGATAAAGGTTCAATGCATCTACCCTATTTTGTTCCAAAGCATATTTAGTAACGGTTGACGGGATATAAGGTCTCCCGTTTTTAGAAATTTTTGAAATGTCGGTATGCATAGTGTGTTTACGTGTTACGACACAAGTTATGTAGAGTCATGTGGGGTAACTGTACGCAGTTTTGAATTACGATGCAATCACAAGAAAACTAGATGATATTAATATTCAGCTATAATTTATTATTATAGAATAAGCATTTATAAGTCACAAAACAAATAATAAAACTAACCTTTTTACATATAAAAAAAGATAATGCAGAAGTTTTCCAACATGTCAAATACGTACACTTGCCCCACTCGAGGGGCAAGTGTGCGCACCTTGACGGGTAAGTGTACGCGTTGCGTAAACTTACCCTGAAATGCACAAATCGCAAATAAACCGACCCTAATCATAGGCTCTACATTTTTTCATGCCACCATGACTGACACTCCTGTATAGGTGGATCTTTATATCCAATCCTGTATAGGTGGATCTATATATTTTTCCTTGCATAATGGACAGAAAAAGTTTTGACTTCTTTTTTGTAGGCGAAAATTTCCTAGAGTGTCAATTGCAGTTATCTCTTTACTGGTCTTTACTGCTTTACCGTTCTTAAATCCACTCTTCAAGGCTTTCATTTTAGGTTTTTTGACGGTTTTGTCAATTTTGCTTTGTTTCTCCTCAAGTGTACGCTGCGTACACTTGCCCCCGTACACTTATCCCATGACGTCTCAATACAAGAAATTTTAAAATAACGGCAAACAGTTGTCAGTATGCAATACTGCGTAATTGCCCAACAATAACAACATTATGCCGAGAAATATTTGCATATAATACTAGGCTCTTAGATAAGAGACTATGAGAGACTACATGAATTAATTATTTGAATAAAAAATAAGAAAACACGAGAAAAAAATCTTTTTCCTGTCAATTTTTGCTTTCAATGCGCAGAACACAGAATACACGTCCAACTTCGAGCAACCGCGAAGCGCGACAATTTTCATGTGAAAACACTCCAACAACAGTCACTGCTTTCACACAAACTTCACTGCGTACACTTGCTGCGTACGGTTACCCCACGTGACTCTAGTAATATAACTCCTTACTCAGTATAATGGTAATTCCTACAAGTGCATTGTTTATTAGGTGATGAAACAAGAATTACGTAGCTCACTATAGTAACTTGTCAACGTTACGGCTGGCGTTGATAACTTATAAAATTACAACGTGACTTTAATTTATAATACTCAAGTTTTATAACTACGTGTTTCATTTTATTTTTACTGATAAATAAACTGGCTTAATATACAGTGGCGGATCCAGGATTTAATTTGGGGGGGGGGGCTGAATGTCGTCACATGGTAAAAAGTACTGTCACTCAAAGTTATGGGGGGGGGGGGCTAAGGGGCTGAAACCCCTAGATTTGTTGTATATAAAGTACTATCACTCATGGTTTTGGAGGTGGCTTCAGCCCCCTAGCCCCCCCCCTGGATCCGCTAGTGTAAATATACCTACATAAGTACATACGTTACTACATCACTCGCAAACGGGTGGAGGCTACTATGAAAAGAAGAAGAATATACCTACGTCGTTTCTATAAGATTCGTGAGAGGGAACAGAAACAATAATCATTAATCATAAAAATACTTTTTTTTAAGATTTTATTAATTCACATCCTAGATACGCTTTTCGCAGTCTTCCAAACGATACCTAACAAGCAATTTCGAGGCACTTGGGCTCCTTAATTCCAATGGCGCCTCCCACCACGAATTGACAGAATCAAAATTTGTAAAAATATATGAATTCTACTCGTGAAGCAATACTTTCGTGAGATATCAAACACGGTGGAATGCGATAACTGGATCCTCTCGATCGTTTGGTGTCTTCGGTAACCAGACAGAAACTCACAATGACAAAATCTCAACTGTCAAAAGGGTAACCTACTATTGACAGAATCGCAACTCAACACCGGAAAACCTGTTGCCGACAATTTCAATATTGTTGGGTTAGGTTCGTTAGGTTGTTTTTTTTTTTTTGCACACAAAAACAAAACAAAAAAAACAACGGCATCAGATTTCCCGGTGTTGAGTTGCGATTCTGTCAATAGTAGGTTACCCTTTTGACATGTGAGATTTTGTAACTTGAGATTTTGACATGGAACCGGTGTCTTCCAAGCTTTGAGCTGAACAACATCTGACTTACGATATGGATTTATTTTCCAACATCCTTTCATACGATACCACACATGATTCCACACGATCCTTGGATTCCCTGAAACTCTTTACAACTCTTCTTCCTTTGGACAAAAATGATTCAGTGCTATACAGAATCGTGTTGTCACCGAGTTGACGTACGTTTGCTAAGTTTCAGGTCTCTAAGTAGTCGGGAAGTGGTTGAAAAATTGAATACAAGATTTGCGTAGAGACAAACAAAAACCAAATTAACCCCCGAAGTACTGTGGTGTTCGTGTGGTCACGCTAAACAGCTTCCTGAATTTTCCAAATTACTCATATACTCAATGTGTTAGATGGTAATTAGACACTAATTACGATAAATTAGATATGAAATTTAGTTGTGAGATTGCATTTGCAGTTGGCCGGACTTTAGTTATTTTGTAGGAGGTGCACAAATTTGGTATTTTTATTTTTTCGTGAAAATGGTCACCTCGAGACGGTTAGTCCAATATTTCTCAAAATTCTCAGTTTTTCTCTATGTTTTGTTCATAAAATTTAGAAAATAAAGATATTTACTAACAATAATTAGTATTGATGTTACAACAATACTTTATTTTTTGCTTTTTATTCTTACTTAAAAATGGGTAACTCTGCTACAATATTCCAGCAGAGCCGAAGCCCACGGCACCAATAATTTGTAGTAACTATAGAAGCATTTGTAAGTACCCTTACCAGTCAGTCATCAATAGTCATCAACTAGATATTCAATATTCATTAATAAAACCAACAGACACACAACCTTTGTTATTTCATGTATTGTCTAAAGTGCATTTCGAGTTATAAAAAAAGTCTCTAAGAAAAACACTTTTCTCTCTGTTTTTCGCATTTTTCGCGAAAACCATCATAGTTAGGAGTTTGCAAAGTTAAAATTCGGATTCAGCACCCCAAAAAACATAAGAAATGATAAAAAAAAACAAATATAATATTTTCCTGGATATGCCACCACATTTTCACTAGGTCATCATCATTCAAATATCATCATTCAAATGCAGGCAACCCTAATATGCGGCAGGTTTTAGGTAGGCAACCCTATCCCATCGTATCGAGGAAGACAGTAGCTTCAATTTGATGTGTCACTCGTGTAAAAAACAGATTGGTGCATTTTACTTCGAAAAATGGCATCTTTGGGCCTGGGTTGCCTAGGGTTGCGGCAGACTGAGGACATGCAACCCATGTTTTTCTATGTCTTCAAATCGGCCTCTTTCCGATGGTGCTAATTTTACTTAAAAAACAGAGGGGTGCAATTCGCTTCAAAATTGGTGTCAATAATCATCATGGTAAAGGTACTCGCGGCAAGATTTTGCTAGGCAACCCTATGGCAATGTATTATATTATGTCTAAACATTCTTTTGAACCACATTTCAATCAAAAAACACATCCGTCATGATTTCAACGATGGGCTCTTGGACTATAAGTGGAGGTGGTAATCTACAACCGTCGTCAAAAATGTGATATTTAAAAGTAAAATAGCAAGTAAAATGTAGTATTCCCACAACAGTGTAGAAGAATTAAGGATGAACATTGTCGGGCTTACGACCGACCTCGACTGGCTTAAGTGATCACTTTACACTCAAGAAACATTCAGTTCACCCCGGCTGGGATTTGAACCCAGACCTTCGTCTCGCATAGTAGGGATCATACCCACTACGCCACGAGGAGCGACGGCTGTGTTGTCGAATTTCATGTACATTAAGTACCTATGTATTGTTGCATTTCTTACTGTTGAAGGGAGAGGGTGGTATTTTTTAACACACCCGCCATCTTTTTATTGCTTAGTCGAAGAACGTAGTTCACAATCAACTTCGCTAATGGCAGGAAAGGCAACCAAGTACCATATTTATGCTTTATACCTAACAATGACCAACGTTCAAAAAAAAATTCTAGCTAGTAAAATTTATTTAATTTAATTTATTTACGGTTGAAAATCAGTTTTTGGTTGGTAAATCAATAAACACGAAGAATTATTGTTGTACATACAATCCCAAATTGCTCCAAAATTAATATTAGTTATTTTATTGTCTTGTGAACCCTTTATATAGGTAGGTACATCGATATTTCACATAGAAAATAATTAACCTTTCTCTCCACTCAACTGTTGGGTTGGCCAACAAAAATAATTAACCTTTATCTCCACTCAACTGTTGGGTTGGCCAACAAAAACTTTGGGGTCAAATCAGTGAGGTCAGCAACTTAGGTTACCTAATATTCGATACACAGCATTATAGAGTACGCAACTATAGAATACAGTAAGCCCAGTTAGTTGTAACTTAGGTTACCTAATATTCGATACACAGCATTATAGAGTACGCAACTATAGAATACAGTAAGCCCAGTTAGTTGTAACTTAGGTTACCTAATATTCGATACACAGCATTATAGAGTACGCAACTATAGAATACAGTAAGCCCAGTTAGTTGTAACTTAGGTTACCTAATATTCGATACACAGCATTATAGAGTACGCAACTATAGAATACAGTAAGCCCAGTTAGTTGTAACTTAGGTTACCTAATATTCGATACACAGCATTATAGAGTACGCAACTATAGAATACAGTAAGCCCAGTTAGTTGTAACTTAGGTTACCTAATATTCGATACACAGCATTATAGAGTACGCAACTATAGAATACAGTAAGCCCAGTTAGTTGTAACTTAGGTTACCTAATATTCGATACACAGCATTATAGAGTACGCAACTATAGAATACAGTAAGCCCAGTTAGTTGTAACTTAGGTTACCTAATATTCGATACACAGCATTATAGAGTACGCAACTATAGAATACAGTAAGCCCAGTTAGTTGTAACTTAGGTTACCTAATATTCGATACACAGCATTATAGAGTACGCAACTATAGAATACAGTAAGCCCAGTTAGTTGTAACTTAGGTTACCTAATATTCGATACACAGCATTATAGAGTACGCAACTATAGAATACAGTAAGCCCAGTTAGTTGTAACTTAGGTTACCTAATATTCGATACACAGCATTATAGAGTACGCAACTATAGAATACAGTAAGCCCAGTTAGTTGTACCTTTTTTGTATGGATATTATATTTTCTCCTTTGTACCTATTCTGGCCAGTAACACGGATAACTTTTCAACCTTAAAATAAATACTCATTGAAATAATAGATAGGTTACTCTAGTAAATAGATAGCAGTAGTGGCGAAGGGTGGATTTCTGCAGAAGAAAAGCCGAAGTTAACCTTTTTTATTGTATTATATCAGATTAGGCCCATTATATTAAGGTCCTAAACAAAAAGTTAACTGGAAGTGGGGTTAACTGGAAGAAATCGCAGTTCTGCGATAAGTTCGCCCTAGTGAACAACGTTTTATAATCTGTACTATGTCCATTTTGTATATTTATATGTGTTTGTTGTTTACTTTAAGTTTAAAAAATAAATAAATAAAAAGGTAACTCGATGTGAATCGTGATCTTAGGTAGCTTTGCGCCTGATAGATAGGTAAACCTACATGTCGTTGCCTAACATTTAACGGTCGCACATAATAATACCTATAATATTCTGTTAATAAAATTAGGTAGACACTAGGCATGTAATATACACGTTCTTTCCGATGTAACTGTATTATTGTAGGTGGTTCAACATATGTGTAAGGATGGAAAGTCTGGCGATCTGTTTCCTCTGCCTACCCTGCAAACCACACCATTCATATAGTTAGAGATAGTCTCGCTTACACCCTAGTAACTTTCATTCACTTCATGTCATTTAGACTTAAAGTAATTTCACAAAGGTTTAACAGAAGGGTGCTTCTCACAATGGATCCCCTCAATCCTCTATTCATCCTGAAGTTACTGTCCATACTCCATATAACTCTTTGTATGAATTATGTGTATTCATTCACTATGAGCTAACCTATACAAAACTTCTAAATTAAATATTCTCATGAGGCGTTCCTTAAACCTGTACCATGCATTTTATTTCAAACGCACGTGAAGTGTGTGAGAAGATAATAATTCGTAGGTATATCCTCAACCCTGTAAACTGATATACGAGTACTTAATTATAACGCTGTCGCTACATGCGTTTTTCAGCTGTTTGTAACTCCTCTCCAAAAGTTATGTACATATCAGTGGCGTGTATAGGATTTCATTTCGGGGGGGGGGGGCGATCTAATATTTGACTTTAGGGGGTGGAGGTAACAAAAATTTTAAAATAAACGTGCAGTATAAAAATTGTAATAGCGCCGCAGGCAAAAATTTTTCGTGAATGTAAGTGAAAAAGGTAGTGTTTTAGTTTGGTATTACTATTGTGTGCAGAAAACACAAAGAAGAATAGCGCCGCAGGCGAAATTTTTTTTGAATAATGGGTGAAATTATGAACTTGAGTAACTTTCATGTTTTAAAATAACGTTTTTTAAAGAATTGTTTAACATTTCGGGAGGGGCCCAGGCCCCCTCGGCCCCCCCTCCTATATACGCCACTGGTACACATCAAACTATCGTAAACCTAAAGAATACGCATATTGACATTTCAAAAAATTTAAAAAGACCTTAGATCTCGACAACCAGTGTACATAGTCAAAACTTTCCGAGGAAGTCTATTTAATGAACTGCATAAATTTATTTATTCAAAAAGCACAAGTATACACCTAAAAAGCACAGGAGATTTTTTTCCTTTATGGAACTGGAAAAAGAAAGAAGATCGTGGTGTAGTTTTTTTTTTAATTACTTTTTATTTGTAGTTTTTTTTTTGAAATGATGATAAACCTGATTATATTTTTTTGGGTTGATTGGCAGAAATCACCAATAGGTGATAAATCCGCCCTTTGTGTGTAAATGTACAATAAAGTTTTTATTTATTTATTTATTTATATTGTACGAGGCAAACGACTATATAAGTACATATAATATAGCACCGCAGTACACAGACATATACATAAAAATATAACGATGTGAATTTGGTTTGGGTAGGTACGAGTATATTTCGTGAAATCAAAAAGCAGTTCAGTAAATAAAATACATAGCTCAAGCATGGGACTTATTAGCGCCGCAGGCAGTTTTTTAATGTATTACTTGCTCAGGGACCCCCAAATCAATTTTATATTTCCGGGGAGTCACTGAATGATACCAGGTATCGCTGAGGTGCGTAGGGACCACTTTGGAAACCACTGATTTAATCCATCAATATTTCCGTTTTTTACACGCTAATGATTTAACCGCATATATGTGAATAAATAAATAATTAAGTATTTTTCAGTGAAAAGATTGTCGCAGAGTGTGTATATGTAGATCCGATCGTACTACATTTTCATGTTGGGGTGGGTTTTAGTAAGTGCTCCCTAAGTATCTGCTGAATATGAAATGAAGTTGTGTAAAAGATATGTGAGATTGTGTGAGTGTTTCCGCATAAAAGATTACCCCCCGTTTTCACCGACTATAGCTATTCCTGCTCCTAACTGGGTGGCTATCCTACCTACCAAAAAATCCTACCTAATTTACGTTTCACCAACATATTTCCACTTAATTGGGACAAATCCAGCTAGGAAGATTTTTATTTGTAGGGTTGCTACATGTAAAACAAATTGATCAAAAGTAGTTATTTTTTTTAAACAATGCTTACTTTATAGAGTAAATAATACAACTTAAACACAGGGATTGTATTTGAAAAATATTTAAATATTAAATATCATTACAAAAATAATTTACAGTCGTTTAATAACCGCGTATTTTTATTTTTCATATTTCACACAAATATTATTACCTAATGGCAACACTAGACTTTGAGATTGACGCATGCGCGTTTAGAGTACGTGGTAAAATGAAAATGGCGCCTAACAGTAAACATTGTTTGTATGCAAAGTGTCATGTTATGATATTGTGTTCCGTTGTGTTCTAGGACTGTTTTGGAGTTATAAAATAACCCCAGGTCGGAAAAAAAACACTACCTGATTGATAAAATTCAATGTGGCGGCCGATTACGTAGTTGGGTGAAGTTTAATATGACAGATCTTACCGTTAGATGCCCAAATCTCGTTGCCTAAGATAAGTGGGATTCCTAGCCGTTAGGTAGGTATTTTCGCGTGGTGAAACGCAAATGTGGGCTAGGTGACTTTTATCTCTGCTATTCCTCACCTAACCAGTTGGTGAAAACGGGGGTACGACTCTTAGATGTTTTATTTATATTTTTGAATTGTGTCCTTTTATGTATGGAAAAGAAAACCAAACAGCAGAACTACCAATAAGAGTAGGTCTGGGCTGGGCCGCATTTGGTTAATTTAAACACTCGTTTGAAAATAAAGAAATCCCAATATGCCTAAAAAGAAAAATGTTCGATACATGTATCCTCCCGATGTTGACATATGGCCTAGAAACAATGACACTAACAGCCAAAAGCATACACAAATTAAAGTTACACAGCGGGCCATGGAAAGGCAAATGCTCGGCGTGAGCCATCGAGATAAAATTAGAAACGAGGAAATAAGACGCCGAACTAAAGTTACTGATATTATGGACCGCATTGCAAAATTAAACTGGCAGTGGGCTGGGCATAGGGCTCGACAAGAGGATACTAGGTGGACACCCAGAATCCTACAGTGGAGGCCCTGTAGCAAAAGGAGAAGCGTCGGAAGACCTCCCTAAAGGTGGTCTGATGACCTAGTCCAGCAAGCCGGAGGAATTTTACACGCACTGATTTTCTGTTGGTCGTCTCGCTTTTTGTTACGCGCGCAAGTGAGATGGCAATATTAGGTAAGAGAGAACGCATGTACCAGTATAGAGCGCGAGTACGCGATGGTACGTTACGTTTTTTGGACCTGGGGGCGGCGGTAGACGGATAGTAAGAAATCTTACGATAGCTTCTACTTTTGTTTTGAAGCAATGATTCCTGTCTTCTTCCCGTTGCCAGTCGATAATACTATTCATCGAGCAACCGAGCTTAAGGTACGGATTGCTATAATTAAGACGAAATAGGTACTCTGTTACTGCGAAAGGCTCCGTTAATTGACCGGACTGACTATATAGTGACTATGTACACCACATAAAATATAGAAAAATCTTATCACGTACCTAATTATTGTTCAAATATTATTTTGATCTTTAGAGAGATGGGAGGAGAGTGGGAGCCCAGCAACTCATTCCCTGCCCTGCATCACGGAGATACCACCCGGCTTTGACCTACCAAGAAGAATGTGGACTGCGCTGAACAGAATCCAGACAGGCCACGGCAGGTGTGCCGACTTCTTCTTTAAGTGCGGGTGGTCGGATTCTCCAAGATGTGATTGCGGTGCGGAGAGGCAGACCGTGAGCCATGTTGTGTCGGAGTGCTGTCTCACAGGGTATGGAGGAAACCCGGAGGATTTCTTGACACTCAACGAATCGGCGACCGAATATTTGAGAAACAATACTTTTAATTTTTAATTTCTGACAATCAAACATGAGCTCTATTATTGTAAATTGATGTGATGTACCATTATTTACCATACGCTAAATGAAATGAAATCTTTAGAGATGTTTGGTAGAGAATTACAGAAAGTCTTTTTTCATCACAACATCATTTTTACTCACTTCTTTCATATAGACACATATCGTATTAGTAGGGAATCTGTGTCTTGTATTATTTATTTATAGGGTGTAGTTATTACAAGAGCTTTGTGAGAGGAATCACGTATTCAACGCACGACTATTTTCTACTAAATTCGCTAGTTTTGATTTTCATATCTAGAGGCGTATTTTAGAAACCATCGACGGGTAAAGGAAACTAAGTTGAAGATGATTGGTGTAGGAGACAAAATATGAAAAGATAGAGAAGAATAATAAATAAAATAATATAAAAAATCGGAATGCGTGAAGATGTATCCAGCTATTTCGCTTCATAGTGACTGCCTACATACGGTCTGATGCCTTTTTTGCTTCACGTTTCAAGGACTTAAAGTGAAGCATAAAAATTACCGCTTTCTGATTTTATTACGACACAAAGAAGCGATTGAATATTTTTTCTTTATATCCCAATATAACTAAGGTATACCTACCTACTTTGTGTTCAAAATATTTGTTTTTATCTTCGCAGTTTCATTCCCAATAAAACATTCCCAGTGTTGAATTAATATTATTTATGTTGGTAGTATTGACATTTAAAAAAATAAATAAAAAAAGGGAGACCTTTGATCTCAACAACCTTACTAAAAATGCTTTAGAAAAAATAAGGTAAATACATTATATCTTTATCTAGGCAATAACCGTAATTTTTATGTCTTGTATAAATTTCTCAAAATAAATTTTGAAAAACACATCTGTCCTTTTTCCGCAAAACAAATACGCGTTTCCCGAAAGTCGCGGAGAATTTTTTATTGTGTTGATAAAAGACTTGAAAAAATTTAACATTAAGAAAAATAAGGGTTCCTCTAACCATCTACTTTTTAGATTTTTTTTTTTTTATATATTATGCGATTTCACTAACATGAACGATCCAAGGAACGAAACAATCATAGTTTGGTGTAAACACAAAAATTCTACATGATAGAAGTAGATGTAACAATGTTTAACTACGAAGGGGGTTTATATTCACCTACAATTATTTTGTAATGTTTTCATATTACATAGTAATTTCATTTCACTGGTAAAATAAATTTAGACCGGTGAGTTACATTAAAAAAGGGGGTATAGCGTAGATAGCGTAGATAATAAACAACCGAAAAAATAATGTACTTTTTTCAGTTTTTCAGTAATATCTTCTAAACAATGCTTTCTAGGAAAATGGTGTCTTTTTATAAATTAAAGTACATATAATATTCTGCGTCGTTTGAGCATAAATACTCATTTATACCTCAAAAATTATTGTGATATACATATTAATTTTCGGAACAAATTGAAATATTCGTATTTTTCACTTTTGTTGTTGAATAACTCCCCAACTCAGGTATTTACGGTAATATTTCACTAAAAATATTTAATTATGAATCAATTTTTTCAAACTTGTGATTAAAAGTTTAGACCTACGGCACACAGTTCAGGATGCACAGGTGTTAAAAGAGAGACGAGTAAAATAAAGAAATTTATTAAATGATAGATTTAGATACGATAAAGGTAAGCTAATTTATATTTTACAATTTCATTTTATTAAAGTATAGTTTTGTTAAGTAAAATCTGATTTTCAATACTGTTACGCCACTGCCTAATATTTTATATCGAAAAGAGTATTTTTTCTGCATTCATTGGTTTTATTAAAATATCTCCTAAACGGTTAGTGTTAGAAAAAAATATTTATCTTACAATTTATCTAGAATAATTTCTCTATATAATACTTGAAAAATAATTTATCTCATTTAAATACTAAGTGAGGTAGAATTGATTAAAAATGGTATATAAAAAATATGTTCATACATGCCATCACTTTTTGTTAAATTACTTCTAAAACAAGCGGAGTAGCGTAAATCCATTAAATTGCATTTAAAGCGAAATGAATTTCCTATAAAATAAGTGTAATAAAATTAATTTGGGAGTTATAATAAAAAAATACAAGATGATCAATATCAATATTTTGTAAAATAATTCCACGCTTCCCATACAAAATGTTCTTGCATAGCAACGTGCCTCTACACAAAATCAACTTTGATCATCTAGTCCTTTTTTATTATAAATCATAAATTAATTTTATTATGCTCATTTTATAGAAAATTTATTTCGTTTTAAATTTAATTTAATGAATTTATACTGCACCGCTTGGTTTAGGAGTAATTTAACAAAAAGTGACGACATGTATGAATTTATTTTTTATATACAATTTTTAATCAATTCTACCTCACTTAGTATTTAAGTCAAAGAAATTATTTTGCAATTATTATATAGAGAAATTATTTACGATAAATTTCGATATAAATATTTTTTCCTTACACTAACCGTTTAGAAGATATTTTAATAAAATTAATGAATGTAAAAAAAAATACTCTTTTCGATATAAAATATTAGGCAGTGGCGTAACAGTATTGAAAATTTGGATTTTACTTAACAAAACAAAAGCTAATTTAAATTTTATGGAATAGTAAAATTTAAATTAGCTTACCTTTTACATATCTAAATTTATCATTTAATAAATTTCTTTATTTCACTCGTCTCTCTTTAAACACCTGTGCATCATAAACTATGTGTTGAAGGTCTAAACTTTTAATCACAAGTTAGAGAC
The DNA here is from genome assembly GCA_963576895.1 of Ceraclea dissimilis. Taxonomy (NCBI): domain Eukaryota; kingdom Metazoa; phylum Arthropoda; class Insecta; order Trichoptera; family Leptoceridae; genus Ceraclea; species Ceraclea dissimilis. The sequence continues at coordinate 9,338,855 of OY756360.1, forward strand.
AATTGACCCACAATTAAATATTTTTAGTGAAATAGTACCGTAAATACCTGAGTTGGGGAGTTATTCAACAACAAAAGTGAAAAATACGAATATTTCAATTTGTTCCGAAAATTAATATGTACTTGGCAGTGTCTATATCACAATAATTTTTTAGGAACAAATGAGTATTTACGCTCAAACGACGCAGAATATTATCTACTTTAATTTTTAAAAAGACACCATTTTCCTAGAAAGCATCGTTTAGAAGATATTACTGAAAAACTGAAAAAAGTACATTATTTTTTCGGTTTATGGGTCACCCTGTACTTAGCACAAGCGGAAAATTGGTGCAAACTTCAAGAAACCTTCTTTGCATGTTAATGAAGGGATTAAAATAGTTTCCAGCTTTCCGACAATTATCTACGATACAAAGCTAAATTTGCTGGGCTAATTTGCGTAGTCACCTAATTAGTCATGATAAATTAATTAAGGATTTGATCAACTAATGGTACTTAATCATTTTCCTTTCATACCTATTAGCCTTCTTCAATAAATCAACCCCATATTGAATCAGTGGCGATTATGTAATACATGTACATAAGCCCGGCTTGCCCATGAAAAATAGAACAAACAACAAAAAATATGTTCTAACAATGTTGCTTTTCATAGCGGAGATAATTACATAAATTATTCAATAGAGGAAATAAATTTAAACTTCGCGCGCGCGATGTACACTCAGCACGTCGCGCGTCGCGAGGATCGCAGCGACGTATTACTGGAAGAATAATAAAAAAACTAATGCCATTTCTCCAAATGTTCTACGCCTCTCGCTCTAACGCACAGGTTCAGATAGTTAAATTAACTATTAATATCCTAACTTAGATCTAGATAGGTGTGTATAATTGTATATGTCATATTCTGCAAGGAGGAAAAATGTGCCCACATTCGTAGAGATTCTTTAATGGTATTAGTGTGATGTGCGAATTGATTACCATACACACATTCTTTGTCGCGCGTGAGTCGTGATGTTGAAGAGTGAAAGAGATCGTGTCTATTACCCCGTCCTTGTCTTTCCCTGGTCGCTCAACACAGCGCGTTTGAAGAAAACAATAACAATTGATTGCAATACAATGCATTGACTAATTAAGAGTATGCATTAGGGTGCATCACCGGATGTATGAAAAAAATTTTTTTTTCGAATCTCGAATAGCCCTAGTGCGGAAAAGTTGCAGTTTACTAAGAGTGTTAACCACACCAAATATTAGCTTCCTAGGACTCCATCTTAAGGTTCCGCAACGACCTTAAAGTTTTGAAAAAAATGAAAATTTTCCATAAATCTCTAATATGTGCAAGGTCTTATAAAAAGCATTTTGTCTAAAGTTTTTAACAATATTTTTACTTAGGAATGCTTAAAAATGATAAAACAACACTAAAACAGCAATAAATTCATTATAAACATTTGCTTTAGAATTATAATCTATATTGAAAAACATGCCTACAAAAGAAGTACGAACATTTTATAAAGAAACACTTACGAAGTAAATGGGGCGAGTGAAAACGTTTTAGCGATTGTTTCTGGTTTAAGTTTGTGCACATATTTATAAAATTGTCCTAATTATACTGTTTTGAACATATCAAGTAGGTATTTTGGTGTGTATAGTTAAGTCCAAATATTGTACTGCAATCAAAATACTCTACATCGATTTTCGGAAGAAGTGTACATATTAATCGTTGCAATCGCAAAGTGATGAACCAATTGATCTTAAAAATTCACAGGGTTCAGTTATTTCACCATTTAACTAAATATACTACTCTGTCAAGAAAGTACCGGGAATTGGTCAATAACTCGCGAAATGTTAGATATTTTTCCAAATTTATTGTATCATCTTTAAAGTAGGCCCCTTCCGAAATAATACACGTATGCCAGCGAATAATTCTATTATCGAAAAAAAATATATACGCGTTTTCCGGCATCGACTTCAGATCTCGCCGCGAATTTCTCTTTTATGTCTTCTATCAACTGAAAACGGGTGCCTCGAAGTGGTAATTTGATTTTTGAAAAGTGAAAAAAGTCTGCCGGAGCCATATCCGGTAAACATGGTGGTTGTTCCATGGTATTTGTTGAGTTTTTGGCCAAAAATTTGTTTACAATGATGGCCTTGTGCGATGGCGCGTTGTCGTGGTTTCAAAATCCAAGAGTTTTCTTTCCACAAATCTGGTCTTTTTGAAGAATTGGCTCTCTCTAATCTCGCATATCGCTCACATAATATTCTTTATTTACCATCTGACTTTCTAGCAAGAATTCCGAGTGCACAACGCAGCGATAGTCAAAGAAAACAGATCTTAACTTCACTTGAAGATGTTGATAGCCTACCAGAAAGAGGCAAATCGTCCACTACATCTCGAACGCTTTTGAGTGAATTGTACCACTCATATGCACGTATTTTTGATAAATTCGATTCACTGTAAGCTCTCTGCAATATTTTCAGCGACTTGAAACACGAAATTCCATTTGTGATGCAAAATTTGAGACAAAATCTTTGCTTGGTAAAACTCGATGTTTTTATCCATTCTAAAAATCGCAGAGCACCCTTGAGATAAACTAACAAAATCGAGCACTGTAAACAAACTAAATGACAGATGGCATTCAAACTCCGCGCCATTATAGATAAAAGTTGTGCCAACTTAGCGGCAGAAAAGGATTTTCGAATCGAACTTTGAAATCAGAATTAATGATCAATTCCCGATACTTATTTGACAGAATGTATAAGTGCCTTAGTTTCCATGTAATAGACAATTTAAACCATCGAACAAATTACCCTACTTATTTTTCTTTATAGCAAAATATTCCATCCTATTCAAGCGCATCACAATCAATAACTGTTAGATGTTGTAGAGATATATTTTCAGTTTCTAAATTTTGTGCGATAGCCTACCTATAGTTATATCTAGTGCAAATCCAGTTTCAGGTGTAATATGTGTTATATTATCACTCCCAGGTTTGCGAATCAATGAAAAATGTTCCTCGATTAATACATTTTGTAGAATTTTCCAACGTTTATTTGATTATTTAATTCGGCTAATTATTAATTTTAGTCGACCATCAAAAAATAATTCATAAGTCTGAATGTTTCGTGGGTGTTTATACCATAGATTTATAAGGTAGGTACTTAGATAATTAATATAAAAGTATATGGTTTATACCGAAGAGCTCAGGGCAACATGCTTTTGTATCACACAAAATAACAAACCAAAACCAGCCTATCAGAAACTTTATACCTATCACGATTAATGATTAATTCTGGTGTGTAATAAAAGCGTTATCCTGTCGAAATTATTTGAATAGTTTTCTGTTTGCAGTAGAAAATATCATATTAGGTGTTTTACGATCAGATGAATCTAATAATAAATTGATGTCAGTAAATCCAGGTGTCCATCTTTCTATTTTCTTATCTTCATTCTTGTCACCATTGACTATTATCATTTTCATAGAACCCCTTTGGTCTTATAAGAATGGTTTTCCTTTAAATGACACGTTTAAATCTTTGGAGCACAGGCATGTGATCCTGCAATTACATAAAGCTTCATCGAAAAGTTAAGAGTTAGATGAATGAAATTTATTCACCTTATTTTAGAAGCTCTCAGATGTTTATCGGCTTTTAAAAGAGTTTATTCTATTTTTATACTTCAAATGAAAATTTTTGATCATTGATCAAACTCTTGTTTCAAAGAGAGTTAGTGATGAAGCATTCTTCCGTATATATATATATATATATATAAAAAAATACTGTCACCAAGTATGTATTTGGGTGTCCTGGGCTCCAAATGGAGGGTCATGGGTTCCATGTATTGATTTCCAAGTTATTATTTAATACTCATAACACTTTAATACGTAATCATACGTCGGTAACACATTTTCTTTGAAAATTTCAACAGTTCCTACTATTGGGCACTTAGCTTTCGAGTATACATATTATTATTTTTTTTTTCTAAAAATAACAATATTTAAACGCTAAATATGCACTTTGGGCATCTACTGATACCTACTATCAAAAAAATGTATAAATGTTACACCTCCGCTAAGATAAAAAAAGTACGAATATTCATCGATTTTGTGGTCAATATTTTTTCAGAGAAATAAATATTTTTGTGGGAAAAACTATAAGAAAGAGTACATACACTATTTTTATTTGTTCGTAACTCAAAAAAATCATAAAAAAATTCCAAACAGTATTTAAGAAATAATTTTTAAAGAAGGGCGTTTTCATCATTTTTTCCCAACATAAATGCGCGTTGCGGAACCTCAGGACATTTTTTTAATTTTTTTTAAAGCTGATTTTTATTCATTTGAGACCCAAATGCAACCTTTTGGAACTAGGGAAGATCGAATTTCCCAAGAAAAGGAAAACGGCCCACCCTAGTATGCATACCGACATTTCAAAAATTTCTCTCAAAAAATCTCGACAAGCGTTACTAAATATGCGTTGGAACAAAATAGGGTAGATGCATTGTACATTTATCTAGGGAATAACCGTAAAAGATTTGTTATATCTTGTATAGATTTCTCAAGAAAAATAATTGAAAAACACCTCTGATATTTTTTCCGAAAGACGGAAACTCGTTTCCCGAAAGTCGCGGAATATATTTTTTTTGTACTGATAATATGCATTAAAATCTAAGAAATAACCGTAAAAGTTTTTTGATAGACGCAAAATTAAGCCCAAAAAATAGAAAAAAAAACGCTATTTTTACCATTTAATCGTACGATTGTTCACGCGATTTTGAACCTTAATGCCGTGGGAAATGGCTGTGACATCATTCGTGGTACCAAGGCTAAAATTAAAAAAAAATCAGTTATTGAATAATAGTATCTAGGTATGAAGAGTACATTAGTGTACTGTAATGTAGAGTACATAGTGGGAAACCATATTTCGCAAAGATTACACAGGTACCCACTAGTACTTCCTATTGATCATTCATCAGCTTACCCGACTACAGATGGCCTCCCACGCCACTGTATTGAATAATCACTTTACAATATATATACTCGTAGAGAGTTGTGATATTAATTAATACGAAATACTGCGGCTTCTTCTTAGGAAGACTTATTTCAGATTAGGTATTCACTTACATCATTTACTAAATTTTCTTTTATTTCTAGAGAAATACCTACGTGGATAGCTTTTCATCAATATGCTCCTGTACCTCTGTCTCATTCGCTAAATATTATTTTATTTAGCCATATTGTTTCGTCAACAAATTTTGTTTATATTTTATTCCTCACGGAGCATTTTGTTGGCCATGGAGCACAATGTGAGGGAGCCTGGATGGTTCCATTCTCCCAACATGCGTGTACCAATATCTCCTCCGTTGCTTTCCCCAAAGTAGGCGACCCCCAGGCAGATCACCAAAGAGATGGATCAACAGCTGGGAGTCGACCTCGCAGGAGACTAATGCCCGATGCCACCAACTACCACCTAGGAAGCAGACCCCTAAGGAATTTCCATACAAAACCACAGATAATTTGAGTGATTATTATAACTGTCAAAACCTTTAAGATATAAATCCATACAAAATACAACATGCAGCTCTACTTAGTTAGGTGGCCAAATATCTCGGCCCAGAATCTCCCTCACTTAAGTAGCTGCATGCTGTATTTTGTATGGATTTATATCTTAAAGGTTATGACAGTTATAATAATACTCAAATTATCTGTGGTTTTGTATGGAAATTCCTTAGGGGTCTGCTTCCTAGGTGGTAGTTGGTAGGATCGGGCATAACCGCTCTTAAATAACAGGCCATCAAGCCTACATTCATCAGATTATGAAGAAGAAGAGCATTTTGTCAATAAAATATTATCAACTCTACCGTTACGTCAAACGGTGCAATATTTTAATTTTAATTTTATTTTTTCTCTTTATTATCATCCTAAGAAATTTTACAATTTCAATGAATCCGAGTTTATCGAAATAAATCCAAACACACCTTTAAACACTTCACAGTAAGCTTTAAAAAACTTGCGTCGTGAAGTGGAGTAGGTCGGACATCGGGAATCGAACCGCGCCCACCGGATTACAGTCGAGCGCGTTACCTACAACCGACCACCTCGATTTTACTCCAATAATTTATAAATACCATCTTATCGTATTTATTTAATAGATTAGAACCCGTGTGGGCGCATCTTTATTTTGAAGGGTAGTAGGGTGGATGAACGACAGCCTGCTAATCGATTCTGACCCAAATCCATGTTTAATGTCGGCGGATTTAAGTTCACTCAATTTCATTTTATTTTTTTCTCTTTTTATTATATTTCGTAGTAAGAGATCCATTTAAATATACGAATACTTAGGTTTCTTTGATGTGATGTGAGAAGTGTTAAATTTCCATTTTCCTCGAGGATTGTTACATACATTTTCCTCGAGGATTGTTAGATACATTTTCCTCGAGGATTGTTACATACATTTTCCTCGAGGATTGTTACATACATTTTCCTCGAGGATTGTTACATACATTTTCCTCGAGGATTGTTACATACATTTTCCTCGAGGATTGTTACATACATTTTCCTCGAGGATTGTTAGATACATTTTCCTCGAGGATTGTTACATACATTTTCCTCGAGGATTGTTACATACATTTTCCTCGAGGATTGTTACATACATTTTCCTCGAGGATTGTTACATACATTTTCCTCGAGGATTGTTACATACATTTTCCTCGAGGATTGTTACATACATTTTCCTCGAGGATTGTTACATACATTTTTTGTGGATTTACCACCATTCATCGGTTAAATTTTAGAGTGGAATTATATAAATTTTCGTAGCGAGCATTTTAAAATATCCAATAATTGCAGATTGTAACGGATTACAATATTTGACAAGTTCATTTTAGACAATCCGTTACCTGCCGTATTTCGTATTTTTTAGGTGCACATTCTGAAATTTTTGGAAATTGGGTAAAAATAATGCCACACAACTCCGATAAATTTGATCATAAACACAATTAACGGGTGAATCTCGTTAGATAGGACTCTGTACTAATTAGAAAGTACAAAAATTTACTCGAGTGACCCACCTTGTAGTCAGGATTTGACAATTTTAGGGTGGACTACATGTACGTCATTGGGCATATCTGGGTTAAGAAATCAAGTGCCCTTACCTTACGATATGATATTAAGAACATTTATAACTCGCAACCATTAGCTACAGAGCTTTGTAACAATGATAATACTCGTATTGACCTAATGGTAACGTATTTTCCATCGGTCAATGAAGTATTTTTATTTTACATGTTGTTTGGATCACAACTACTCTGTCTATCTATTCATAATATTTAATACAATTTCATTTCATTTGAGAATAAAGTAACAAATAACTATTCATTGAAATATATTATGTAGGTATTATCGCTACTGATAAAAAAAATCCGTGGGTCAATATTAAAAAAAAACTCTTCATATTCAGTCTCTTCTTCTCCACACTATATCCCATTTATTTGGGGTCGGCGGCTCGGATACTCCCTCTCCATTTTCCCCGATCGAGGCAGTCTTCTGGAGTAAGCTCCAGGTGTTCCATGTCCCCTCTGATGGTCTCCTCAAGGGACTTCTTCGGCCGTCCTCTCTTTCTTTGTCCTTCCATACCTACTGTATGTTTTTTAGCTATACGTACTTACAATATATGTAGCTATAGCCACTAGCCAGGTTATAATTAAAAATATTTGAATGCAGAGCAGTGGCGTAGCGTGGGTTTCTGCCGCCCGGGGCGGAAATCAAATCTGCCGCCCCCCTATTTAGGCATATAAATCCGAAATTCCCGAAAATTTACAGGAATTATAAAGAACTTCTAGGCTGGAGTGGGCTAACTAAAATTTAGATATTGATGTGGAACAAAAAGAGAAAAATAGCGCCGGAGGCGAAATTTTTTCCAGTTTTAAACGAAACAAATGTGATTTAATGGATTTTTGAAATTTTCCCCAAGAAATGCCGCCCCCTAAAAAGTGCCGCCCGGGGCGGACCGCCCCCCCCCCCCTCACGCTACGCTACTGATGCAGAGCCTCCAAAGATACTAATTTAAATGAAATGTCCCAGCAAACATAAAAGGTTGTAATTTGGAATTAATTACCTTTATTATGTCACTGATACTCTGGTAACCTCACCTAAATCGGAAATAAAGACCTTGATTTGATGTTCATTTTAACCAAAATGGGGAACGGAAGCACGTGCCTATGACGTCTAAATGGAGGTAATCTAAGAAACTCTAACCAGACATTTTACAACCAATTTGGTCGCTATAACCAGTTTGACCTAAACTTCACGTATACTTTACCGATTAATCGACCTGTTTAAAATTTTATGACCTAATGCGCGCATGCTCAGATTATAGAACATATAACCAATTCTTTATTTTATTATTTAGCACACGCATCCATTTACGTTACAATACTTTTACAATGGCGTTTATAATATTCATCAAACTCACTGCATAAGCACTTTTTTTATCACTGATTTTACGCGCATATACAACAAAAATGACGTGCGGTGCAAATCTAATCGTATATTATGATGATTGGAGATCGAAAAATACTAACGGGCCCTAAAAATATTGAGAAATAAGGAAATACAATAATATTCGTATTATTTTTATATGTCTTAAAAATTCTTAAAATTAAATTTTATGCATGCAAAATTGTTAGAAACATTGATTTATAATGTTTGCTCCCCTTCGTTTTGATAATTGAGCATTAATAAGGGCATAAATAGTAATCGTAACATGTTAATTATTCCGCCAAGCTAAAACGTCAGAATGAAAAAAATGGCGTTCACTCTTAGAAAGAGATACGACTTCTATTCGTCAAATAAGTAATGAAAACCAGTAATTCTCGGCTATCAAGAATGTTTTACCTACTTTAGTGATAGAATCTACAAAGTTACCGACCATGATGTCTAATGTAGGTCACCAAAGTTACCACTGTCAGATAATCGAGCGTCACGTGATATCTAGTGATGTGTTAAGCCGCGTTTTATAATAACCATAGCAAAAATTTCTCAAAAAACATAAAATCCAGTAGAACAATTCAGTGGCGCACCTAGGGTAGCCGGCGCCTGAGGCAAACTATTTAATTCCCCCCCCCCTTTTAATAATACACACCACGATTATACAAATCAAAATAATTATTAACGAAAATTATTTAAATTTTCGCTAGGGCGATTAAATATTTAGGTTAATGTTTACAAGGGCGAGCTGATGATTAAAATGAAGTCATCGGCTCGCCCTAGTGAATAAAATACTGAAATAATTATATTTTCTCACTTAATTTAGATCATCAGCTCGCCCTAGTAAATGTTCACAAAAAATATTAAATTTATATTAATTTCGATTATTAGCTCGCCCTAGTGAACATTTACATGAAATATTTAAATTAAAACACTTAATTTTTATTTTATTTAATTTAAATATTTTAGTTAAATTTTCACTAGGGCGAGTTTATAATTGAAATTCACTAAAATTTCACATTTTTTGTAAACATTCACTAGGGCTAGCTGATGATCTAAATTAAATGAATAAATTTAAATATTTCAATAAATTTTCACTAGAATTAGAACTGGTGATTAAAATTAAGTGTTTTAATTTAAATATTTCAGGTAAATGTTCACTAGGGCGAGCTGACGACATAAAATCAAGTAGGTTAATTTAAATATTCAGATTAATGTTCACTAAGGCGAGCTAATAATAGAAATTAATATAAAAATAATATTTTTGTGAACATTTACTAGGGAGAGCTGATGATCTAAATTAAGTGAGAAAATATAACTATTTCCGTAAATTATTCACTAGGGCGAGCCGATGATCGAAATTAGGTGAGTAAAATACATATTACATATTTAAGGGCAACACCACTATATAAAAATATAAATAAGTAGGTGTGTTGTGAATCATGTGCACCTGCGCACCTGTCGCTGGTTACCGCTCATCGTGGTAAATATCGTGATCGTACGGTATGAATCCACATACTATTAAGATTTGCCCATCTCTATTGTCCGCACACACCAACATTATACGGTAGGTATGTAAGATATTTCATCATGGCGTCACAATTATAAAAAGAAACTCCATATTCATCAAAATATCCTGTGCTACCAAAATACTTCCAAAATATAACTAGAATTGGAACACTTATGTGAAACTATAACCTCTAGGTTAAATTTAGAAGCAAATCCTACCATAAAGACATAATAATATTATTGTCCGTAACCTGTTGGTGTTCAAAATGACCAATAAGTCATACCTTACCTACAAAACACAACAGATACCGAGAACGCGATCAGCTGATCAATGGCCGCCATTTTGTGGAACTTGTTGGTCGTAATTTTGTCTCAAATGAAGTAAAACAAACTTCAATAAGGGTCATAAATTAGACTAGTAAGTTTTTTTTCCAATTGGTTGATTATATGGTTATAATTTCGACGCAGAAACGATTATTTCAACCTATTAGTAGGAATAGCTCAGTGGTTAATAAGAGAGGTAAATACCACGTCTTTTAGGAACTTTTATTCTACCGAGTGGCTATTTGTTCTTTATGGTTGGGAAATAAGTAAAAACGATGTTCTTTTTTCTTTGTATTCACCATTAGAGTCAAAACTTCTGAAAAGTTTAAAATGTCAGAAAATATTACGAAATTTTACACCAAAATAAGTTAATCTGCTATTAGCTGGGGTCTCCCAGTCCAGCTAAAGAAAACAGGTTTTATGATTTTTGTATAAATACCTAATAATCATAAAGTTAGGAAGCTATAGGTTCCTATAATTATAAAATAATAAAGGTCGAACATTGAGTAATTTTACCCGACACGCATACGTTAAAAATTTTAACTGTGTGTGTACGAATCCGTTTCGGTACACTAGTCCAACCCACCCCAATACACTGCAGTGTACTGTGTATACATCAATATAGTAATTTCACTTTTAACTATTTTTCTACATTTAAGGCTCGCTACCCAACTATGACGTCACGGTCATTTCCTACAGCGTTAAAGTTCAAAATCGCATGATAAAATGGTATAAATAGCGTTTTTTAGAGTAAAAATTTCGCTTCGAACAAAAAACTTATACTGCAATTCCCTAGATTGTAATGCGTCTTATCAATACAAAAAAATGATACTCTTCGGCTTTCGGGAAACAAGTTTCTGTCTTTCGGCAAAAAGATCAGAGGTGTTTTCCAAAATTAATTTTGAGAAAACTATTCAAGATATTAAAAAACGGTTATTCCGTAGATTAATGTTCAAGGTATTTTTTTATTATTTTTCCTTTTTTTTCCAAAGCATATTTAGTATGGTTGTAGAGATCTAAGGTCTCCTGTTTCTAGAAATTGTTGAAATGTCAATATGATTACATTGTTATTTTTTGAAAAAGATTAATCAGCGCAGAGACCTCACATCTACGCTTGGTACCAGTTTTAATCTATTGTATCTGACATCCGACATCACCCGTCTACACATAATAATCTATGGTTATTCAATCCAGTACAAGTACTCCTTGTTTCATATAACTTGGCCACTGGCTACATAGTAATTCTATACAAAAAGTGTGACAAGACGGATGAAACGAAATGTATAATAAAGATTCCAAGATCAAGGCCGCCTTGTTTTGGTACTTGCCTCCGTATTTCGATTTTAAAGTTAAATATCTCTTAAAATAAGTTTTTTCCAAAAATGGCGCCGTTAAAACCTGAAGCGGATCGGTAGAAGTGTTTATGTGAATTTTCATAGAAATCCATCGTAAAATGCGCGTGTTTTGCGAACACTTACACATTATGGGACTCTTCTTTCGTTATATAGATGTAATGATTAACAAAAATGTACCTTTAGGTACTACTACATAACACGAATCTTTTTTCTTTCCAGAATTTTCCTTAATTAGCAGAGATTAATATTCATCACAGGAAGTTTTGTAAAAACAAAATAAATTTGTGAGGTAGTCGAATAAAAGAAAGAGTTTTAATTGAAGAATTCTGTTAGTATTTGTTGTTAAGATTAAATTTCGGAGGCGGAGGTGTTATAATCAGTACTAATTTTATAATATAATGATTAAAAGTGTGCAATGTGCATACCGACATATCAAAAATTTGTAAAAACGGAAGACCTCCTATCTCGACAACCGTTACTAAATATGCTTTGAAACAAAATAGGGTAGATGCATTGAACCTTTGTCTAGGGAATAACCGCAAAAGATTTTTCATATCTTGTATAGATTTCTCAATATTTTTTTTTAAAAACATCTCTGACCTTTTTTCCGAAAGACGGAAACTCGTTTCCCGAAAGTCGCGGAGTAAAAGTTTTTTTTTGTACTGATAATATGCGTTAAAATCTAGGGAATAATCGTAAAAGTTTTTTGATAGACGCAAAATTAACCCTAAAAATGGAAAAAACGCTGTTTTTACCATTTTATCATGCGATTGTCACGCAATTTTGAACCTTAATGCCGTGAGAAATGACTGTGACGTCATTCCTGGTACCAAACCCTTAACTTTACAATTTTATAGCTAGGTAGGTATTTCGGAAATCTTTAGCCAGACATAGAAGTAGGTCAATTGGCACCTAGGTATGTAAAGTTTTTGTAAGAATTTATAATTAGTTCACTTGTATTTATTGGTACTTACTAACTTGCCGTGTCCGGAACACTATCAAATTTTGTATGTCCAATGTTCGGCCACCCGGACACCCCCGGCATTCGCCAGTAGTGCGTCCTCGGGCGTCCATGTCGCTCCTGTTTGGGGACATGAAAATAGGTGACTGATCCTGTACAGCACCACACTCACAGGTGTCTTCCTCTCTGTAACCCCATTTATTGGTGTATAGGTATTAAAAGTCTTTTTTGAATGCTATAATTCAGAATTACATAAATTGTATGTATGTAGATGATTAGATCAGGAATTATAGGAACGCTAGGTGAGTTACCCGCGCTTCGCGACGGTACGGTGTCTCTTCATGGCTTGAGCTGGACAAAATGTATGACTGAAGCTCTGAACTCCTTTTCCAACGCGCTTTTATACGATACCACACGACCTCACACAACCCTTGGATCCTCTCATCATCATGGCAATTCCTAGTTAAATTTTCTTTTTAAAAAAATGACGAATTAAAAACCTACAGCAGATCGGCACAAAAGATTCTGTGAATTTTCACAGGAATCCACCGTAAAATGCGGGAATTATGCGAACACTTATAAAAAAAGACATTGTTTATATATATAGATTTAAGCCTCTGGGCTATATACGTATTTTAAACATAGAGAAATTATAGGTTTTTAGTTTATTATCCAATGGTGTGATCAGACAGTCAGGAACGATGTATAGGAAAGTATACGTCGTCAACGTGGAGATTCGAATCCCAAATTTCTCCAAGTCCACTTTACCAACGCTCTATCTAATCTTTATGTTACAAATGTATGCGCAGAGTAGGTACCAGCTACATATAGCTACAGTTAGATAAAAATGTACCCATCTTGCAGGGTAGGTAGAGAGGACAGAGTGCCAGACAGCCCTATCCTTACACACATTCCTAACTTCCGTAACATTCATGCAATCTGTCATACACGCTCTCCGTAAAAATATACCTATACCCAGATAAAAATAAAAACGAATATACCTACTGACTGTAAGAATTTCATATGTTTTTAAAAGTGTAAAATTATGAGAAAAGGGCGGGTATTTTTCCATTCAATATTGAACAGGAACGCAAAGGAAATTGGTAAAAAGCGGGAATAATTTATTGATATACGAAAAAGTGGCAGATTAATCACATTTCCAAAGAGATGAGGAATTCGTAGGTTTTTTATTTACGATTGGATTTCTCTATCGGAATTTGTCGCCCATCGATCTTTCCAGAAAGTAATGTCCATCAATCGTATCAGAAACACATTATCTATTCTCTCCCCCTCTCTGGCACGAAATTAAATGTCATTTGATGTCCTTGTTAGATACCTCTTCACATCACTGAAATTGTACTTATTTAGAATAGATCTTGTCAATGTTAGCCTCGTGGGAAATTTATATGCCAAACTGTTCTCGTGTTAAGATTCAGATCTATGAATAAAAAGGTGTACCTGAAAGTGCGTACTCATATAGTATTATATTACCACTACTACTAAGTTAAAAATAGGTAGGTACACTAAAATAGGACCATCTCTATGGGCGGACAATCGTGCATAGTGAAGAAGGTCGTGATATGGTTTGGTTTATCTGAAAATGTACCTACATAATATTTTGTACTTGTATGAAAAACGATTATTATAAATAGTAATATAAAAATAGCGCCGCAGTCAATTTTATTAAGAAAAAAATGTATTTTGATGGATTTTTTATACTAATTTTAGAAAATGTTTTACGTGATGAGAAAATGTGTCGTAACAATATGGTTTCTTGTGAGGTTTTATCATTAAAATTATGACAAAATATATTCCTATTACAATCTTTAGGGGGGGAGTTCCCCCCCATGCCCCCTCTGACGACGACGCCCATGACCATCTCCGTCAGGTTTATAATAAGGATGTGTCGGATTGCTTGGTATTTGGAGTTGCTATGCGCCTACGCGCCTACGCGCTAGGCGTAAGATAAAAAAAAACTAATCTTTCATCTGACTTTGAAAATTAATTATGATAACTATGAATATATATTTTTTAATGTAAGTAATTAAAAGTTTTATGTACTTTACAGAGTACCTAGTAACTTTACCTAGGGATTAACAAAAAAAAATTGAAATTCTCCCCCCCTCCCAACTGCTAGGTTTTATTTCATATAAGTAAGTACTTACATATTCCTTTTTTCTAAATGAAAATATTTGATGATTTAAAGATCCTACTGATAAAGTTTCAACAAAGAAATTGTACAAAAAGTTAACTCGAGCAAATGCTAGCAAAAGTGAAACTAAAAAAATAAAATCAATGAAGTCTTTCATTTCTCAAATAATATCATAGATCACTCAAGAGGGGGAATCAAGGAGTGGGTACAACAAAAGGTACAAAATTAATTGTCTTTTCAATCTCGGACAGACCTTTTTTTAGATACGAAGTGTGGACACTGGACAGTGGAATTGTCATTTAATTACTGTAAACGTCTCTATACTACAACTAGTGGGTCCCGTGAATAGTATATTTACGGAATTTGAGATTTTTTTTATTAACTAACTACTTATACTGCCACTATACCACGCCCTTCAAAGTTCTTCGAAGGAACATATCAGAGAGGATCTTGGTCTTACCTAG
Organism: Ceraclea dissimilis; assembly: GCA_963576895.1. Classification (NCBI taxonomy): domain Eukaryota; kingdom Metazoa; phylum Arthropoda; class Insecta; order Trichoptera; family Leptoceridae; genus Ceraclea; species Ceraclea dissimilis. The sequence continues at coordinate 9,354,093 of OY756360.1, forward strand.
TTTCCATACAAATTCTACATACGTACCTACTATATCAGTGGCGTATATAGGGGGGGGGGCGAGGGGGCCCGGGCCCCCCCCGAAATGTTGAACAATTCTTTAAAAAACGTTATATTAAAACATGAAAGTTACACAAGTTCATCACTTCACCCATTATTAAAAAAAAATTCGCCTGCGGCGCTATTATAATTTTTATACTCTATGTCTATCTTCAAATTTTTGTTGCCTCCGCCCCCCCAAAGTCAAATATTGGATCGGGCCCCCCCCCCCGAAATGAAATCCTATATACGCCACTGTACTATATGTATGTACTTACAGTAAGTATGATTACTGAAGGAATTCGAATTGCATTCTTTATCAATAATATAGGGTAGAGTACGTTATATTGTACCGCCCATTAAATCGTACCACCTTAATACGAGTATTTCCGAAACTATGAATCTTTTTATAAAATAGCAACTCATGTTTAATTGCGACTAACAATAAACTCTTATTGACGTAACTCTTATTTGCTTTGCTGGTGTAAAAATAAACATGTCAATAACGTATCATTATTTTTTGTTGACTTGATGTAATTTTTGTAGTTGCTATCTAAGGGTATAGTCCAAGAGCCCGCTGCTTAATTTATGACGTATCTGTTTTTTGATCGAAATGTAAACTGCGAGTAAACTGCTAGTTCTACGAAAAAATTGATTTAACATTTTTTGCAGAGAATTTAACAAGGATTATTTTTGTCATTGACTACTTTCTCCTATCTCTTAACATATTCCTATAAAATGCGAAAAACCGCGAAGAGGGACATTTTCGGGGGGGGGGGGGGGGGGGGCAGGGGGGGTTGCGGCAAGATTTTGATAGGCAACCCTAGTGCGATGTAATACCCTATTGGTAAGCTATCGTTTATACCACATTTCGATCAAAAAACAGATACGTCATAAATTAAGCAGCGGGCTCTTGGACTAGTATAACACATTGAAATGTAACTGACGAATTATGTTACTATTATTTAATTCAAAATTTTATAGTTTTATTGAGTTAATATAATTTGGGCATAAGTTTTGGGATTATGTTGATATTTGTTGTTTTCCCGCATTTGTGTGAGTTCGTTATATTGTACCACTAGAAGTCCTCTATATCGTACCTCTACGATATCTGTGGAGTTTAGAATTATATATTTATTTATTTATTTACTAGCTGTATTTCCCGTGCTTCGCCATGGCTAAAATTGTGTACGGGTGGTGAAGTTACATCGTCTTAGAATTAAATACCTAATGCAATAAATTTTTGGCATATAGGAAGGAATATATTTGTTTTACCTAGTAAAATTATTATTTTTTTGTATATAGGATTCTGCTCAATTCAAATTTCACAAAAAGATAGTAAAAAAAAGAAGAAAAAAGCGTTGGGTATGGAGTGGGATCGAACTCGTACCCTCGCATCGCATAACACTCAATTTAAGTTAAGTACGCTAGCCCCTACACCACGCGAGTCAAAACAGACGACGACAGAAAGCGCCGCGGAGCAAATGTCAAAACTATTTTTTAATTATTATAGACATATTTTTAGTCATACAGAAGTATTTGTAGAGCAAAAACATTGTATAAAAATAATCCTTAGATGTATATCCTAGTTCTAGATTATGTAACGACGCAAACAAATTTAAAAACCATATTAATGGGACTACTTTAAATGGCTTCTTTCATTTTCATACTAACTTGATAGAATTCAGTATCTTGGGAAAATTGATAATTTTACCAAACCACGATACAAATCATATATTTTAATAGCCTATGTTGAAGCCGAGATTCCATTTGTAAGTTTATTTAATAGATGGATGTCTAAAATCGTCTGGTATTAATGTTTACTCCGTACGCGAATCGTCATTTTTTTTCAGATTCTTTCCCAGGTCATTTATCATTCATAGATGGCGGTAGTGATGTTTTATAAAATCAGAAATGAAATAAAAAATCATTATAAATCAATAATTCCCTTTGTTGCACATATTTTTATCCAAAATATCAATACAATCTCGTGCAAAGTCAGTGGCGTATACGAATATCTACTTTTTGTATTGTACGTATATAATTAAAACAAAATTAAATTAGGTGCAATGCGAAATGTTTTTTGTAAACAGTATATATACAATTTTCAAAATAACGTTCCGATGTGATTGTGACGGCGTTTTGTCAAATACTCAACGCTGCCGAAAATCCACAATTATTAAGGAGATTTAAACTTAAAGTAAACAACAAACACATATAAATATACAAAATGGACATAGTACAGATTATAAAACGTTGTTCACCAGGGCGAACTGCGATTTCTTCCAGTTAACCCCATTATGACGAATATATTCGATATATTCGAATTTTCATTCATAAAAAGTGAGACTTCGACGAAAATTTTTAGCCGCCCACGAACGCGTCGCTGCTTTAAATTTACGTACATGTTCATAAAACTTGCAAAATTTTCCATAGGGCCATCGTTACATAACATACATGACTTAACTTTTACCAGTATTATGTAATGGAATACTATAAGAGTCCGCACATTATGTCTAATGGGGCATCCTTTACTTACTGATAAAGTCATTAAGTATCCTAGAATCCTTACCCATTATAAATTTAACAATTCATCACATGTGGATAAATTCATTTGGACCATCGCTTGTAACAGACACGATGAATCGGAGATCGTAAACTTTTTGTACTTTGTGGTGAACATCACGTTTACGAGGGGACATTTCATGATCGACCCATGGAATCTTTTTATAACATGTTGAACATCATCTAATTCATTAAAGATCTTTTCACTTTCGTCCGCTAAATGAAATTGTTTGAGAAACAAAATAAAATAAGTTAGTAAATAAACTGATTAGATTTATTTTTATTATTTTGTTTGTGACGATCCTGTGTGGTGATATTTTAATCACACATTTTTACTGCTTATGACGATCCTATAGGGTGATTTATAATCAGAAAAATGCAAGGTGCCCTTGGGGCGATTTTATCGCTAAACGGCGCCAATCAGTGATCCGATGTTGATGATGATGATGATTATTATTAATTAATAATCTTCACTCACCCCAGCACAAGCAAGACGTACTTACTGATTTTGAGTAAAACATTTTATTATCTTCTGTAGATATCTACTGTATCAAGAAATCCCTAATATTTGAATATAGTTACTTGCAAAAACATGTTACTTTTTTATTATAACTCTCAAATAAGTTTTATTATACTTAATATATAGAAAACAAGCTGAATTGCCCGGCGTTGCCCGGGCATTACAGCTATTATGTTAAAAAAAAGAAACCATGAAACAATCTAACCAAATATCGAACAACTAAAAAAATAATTATTTTTAATTTAAATGCCATCTATATTTGGGTAGCAAAAGTTTTATTTCAAACGTATAACAAAAAAAAACGACAATAAAATAAAATTAATTTAACGCCATCTGTGTTGGAGTAGCCAAAGTTTTATAAACTCGCACGAGAGTATTGTCGCTGGGAAACGTCGCTACAGTACTTACTGTGATGGGAACACCCTACTACACTAAAATAAAAAGAATACTAAACTAAACTTTTGGTGTTCAACATTACCTCCTAACTAACTGCTACCTAAATTCAAAACTAAACCCTATTTTCTAGTTCTAAAAGCTACTTTCCCTAAGTTCATTTCTACTTTCACTCTATCACACATTCTAATCTCACCTTTCATTCCAAACTTACATTCAGACACTGAATTTGCGTAAAACGAATCGCCGCTTGTCCGCCGTTATCCTGTTTCCGTAATTTTGTAATGAAGTCTTTCTTTGTTCTACAATATTCGTTGTAAATTGGCCTTTACGTGATCAGTCTAATGGTTAGATTTTCTTTAATTTGGACCCACATTGTGTTTTTCCGCTGAAATAAAATCTTCACCTCAATTTGGTGCATCTACTTATTATATAATACGAAACATCGACTCAATAAGTACCCCCAGCGTGTCACTGAGCTAGTAGGTACTTGTAGCTCAATACGGGGTACGTGCTACACTCATCTCCTACACATAGCATTCAGGGGCGTATTCAGTAGATAAAAGTTACATTATAAAATTCATGAATACACTCCTGAAAACAACATGGTTTTGTATTCATTCGTGATTGTTAGTAATAATAAAATTTTACTTACCTTTCCATTCTGAAATGTCACAAAGAAAGCACATAGGAAACAAAATATTCTTTCAATTATAAACATGTATGTATCACGAACGAAATGAAATAGTAAGCTGTGGAAAAGATTAATTAAAATGTTATTTGTCTTTTGTATTACAATGTTAATGAAAGACAAAAATTAAGGTGGATTGAGTTTATAATCGGAAATAATTAGATACTTATTACATTCGAGTATAGAATTCAAACAAATGGACATTGTCAAAATTGTTTGTCATGCTGTTAGCTCAGAATTAGATTTGGCATGCTACAAGAGCCCCATCCCGCCCTTGAAATCTCGGCCAACCTATTACGAATGCCAAGTCTTTGGGTTATCGCGAAGGTGCAAATTAAATAACATTCCAAAATGGCAAGCAACTACTGTATAATAAAATATAGGGGTGACCTCGCCTTATAAGAACCCTCACCACAAGGATTTTTAACTCAAGACATTTGAGGTTTTTTCGTGGAATGGACTTGCCGGCTTGCGCAAGTACACCTTTCCAGGTGTCATAGGTAAAGGACTAGACCATTAGTAATTTATATTTTGTTAGTTCCATCCAAAAGACCCAGTACAGACGCCCTTCGGATTCGGGAATGGATTTGGGTATATACGTCTCTATTGGGAGGGAAATAATAATAAAAGCATGCTTTATAAGGGCAAGGATAGAGTCAGGTATGTTAGCATATAAATTTGTATAATGCAGTGCTATAATCATATGAATAAATATTATAAGATGATGACACTATCCACTTTTGTAAATTGATGAGTAAATCTTCGCATTGGCTGAAGATTCACAACAAAGAAATGGTAAATAATAAATAATTTGTCTCAATCCGCCTTAACCTAGTAGTAGTGTTAATACAAGTTATTAAAGTTAAAATAATAAAATAAAATTAAATTTCTCATCCTTAATCCGGTCCTGTTCTCGTTGCACTGAAGCTAAATCTAATATTAATATAATTAGGTCGGTTACTGCTTCCACCATATTCTAAATAAGAATATTTCACTCCAAAGCTAAATTAAACTATTTGAAAGGTGAAAGAAATACGAGTAATTAATTTCATAAATAAAACACTCGATAGTATTAAGAGAAAATTTCCTTTCAAAATAAAGCCACATCTTATCAACGAATAAACCGCCCGAATCGCTGATAGGATATTGACTGCCCCGTGAAATATCTTCCAAGCCATCACATCTCGATTCTGGATACCTGAATCCTGACAAAAAAATATATCTATTATGCATCTCACTCACACACTTACTTAAATGCATACATCATTCTTCCCTCTTCTTTCCTTCCAAATGGTACTGAAAGAAATATTTTCAAGTGTCCACCAACACGTCACCATAGTAAAACACACCATATAAACATAACTAACTCTTTGCTTATAATATATATCTACTTACTACTTATAATATTGTTATTGATTCGAACCCCATCACACTACCTACTACATATATATGTTATACGAATACGTAAGTGTATACGCAATACATGTTTTTCAACCCTTAGACTAAATTTTTGGTAAAACAATGAACGAAATATTTCTTTGTTTTAAATGTACTATGAAAATGTATAATTACAGCATTATAACTTAATTTATTACTGAGATATGGTATTGTAAAAAAAAAACCACCCCCAACCCTTTAATTTTATAAACTGATTTTTTTTGGGGACAGAATAACATATTTTGACCTTTTCTAAAGAAACCATTTTCTGGAAATTTCTATAAAATTTTTTTTTAGCTTTTTAAGGGACATTTAAAAATCATCCCTTTCTTTTAAGCCCATTTTCATCCCTTTTAATTAAATTTTCGAAAAAACGGCCAAACACCCTATTACTATTTTCGATAGGAGAATCTATGTACCAAATCTCAAGTTCTTACAATGTCTGGTTTCCGAGATATTGGCATACTCTGAAAAACTTTCAACCCTATTTTTCACCCCCTTAGGGGCGGAATTTCCAAAAATCGCTTCTTAGTGGAAGCTTTTGTATTAAAACCTATCTGCCTTCAAAGTTTCACTTCTCTAGGATTAGCCAATTCGGCTCTGCGTTGATGAGTGAGTATGTCAGTCAGTCAGGACACTTTCGCTTAGTAGAAGAGATTTATTTACCTTTAAATTAAATTTAATGATTTTATGCTACACCGCTTGGTTTAGGAGAAATTTAACAAAAAGTGACGACATGTATGAACTTATTTTTTATATACCATTTTTAATCAATTCTGCATCACTTAGTATTTATGCTAAAGAAATTATTCTATTCATAATATAGAAAAATTATTGTAGATAAATTTTGCAGTAAACTTTTTTTTACGGGTAAACTGCTAGTTCTACGAAAAAATTATCTCAACATTTTTTGTATAGAATTTAGCAAGGATTATTTTTGTAATTGACTACTTTCTCCTATCTCTTACCATATTCCTATAAAATGCGAAAAACCGCGAAGAGGGACCTTTTCGGGGGGGCAGGGGGGGTTGCGGCAGAATTTTGATAGGCAACCCTAGTGCGATGTAATACCCTATAGGTAAGCTATCATTAATACCACATTTCGATCAAAAAACAGATACGTCATAAATTAAGCAGCGGGCTCTCGGACTATAACCCATACTACCAATATCGACGAAATTTTAAATTCAAAATACGAGGTGTGGCAATTATATAGCGAGACTGGTGCTGAAAAACGTTTTATTTTTAATTTATACATATTACGTATTTGTGTAGTTTGTTTGTTGTATACTGTTTATTTTCTATTATATATGTAAAAGGCTTCATTAGCCGTATAGTTACTGATGAAATAAACTTATAAAAATAAAGAATTTTGAAATTTAATTTAATTGAAATTATACGGGACAATAATTTTATTCACATATTATGTATGTTTTTTTTATATTTTTTTTTTATATAAATGAATCTGGGTTTATCGAAATAAACCCAAATACATATTCGCACACTTCGCAGAAAGCTTAAAAGCTTGTGTTGTGAAGTGGAGTAGGTCGGGGATTGAACCCGCGCCCACTGGATTAACAGTTGAGCGCGTTACCAACCAAATCTATGTGCACTCTTTTTTATTTCATTATTTTTTGAACAAATCCCAGTTAGCGCCGATCACACTGGGGGCTTCTAACTAGTATCAATATAAAATATACTAAAAAATATAACAACGCATATTATTTTCCAATCGGATATAATAGGTAGGTAGGTAGATACACCTACCAAATACAATAGTTGGTACATAGAACTTGAATGAAATTCAAAACTAAAATGTTATGATATGTAAGTATATAGCTTCGTTTGTATGTATATTGTATAAATTTGGATGTATGTATGTGTAAGTAAAACTTGTGGACGAAATATTTGAAAATTTGGAGCGGTAAGAGAGGGGTAGCGACGTTCATTTAGAATTCCTAGCTGTCTTACCTAGTAGCCTTAAACGACGCAAAATATCACCTACTTTAATTTATAAGAAAACAATGTTTTCCTAGAAAGCACTGTTTAGAAGTTATTAGTAAAAAACTTAAAAAAGTACAAAAATGTTTCGGTTTTTGGGTCACCCTGTACTTAGCACAAGCGCAAATTTGGTGCAAACTTCAAGAAACCTTCTTTGCATGTAAAAGAAGAGATTAAAACAGTTTCCAGCTTTCCGAGAATTATTGACGCTATACCCCCTTTTCTGATGTTTTTACACTGGCCTACAAGCCCATAGTATAGTAATATTTTAAGTAATATAATGTATAAAACATTCAAACATTTAACATTCAAACAACCGTCGCAGTAAAAAATTGTAAATATGTATACAGAATTAGCAGGTGAAATAAAAAATATTTGGCATTCTAGGTCGGTATATATAATCCCATTAGTATTATCAGCTACAGGTATAATACGAAAATCGCTAATAAATAATTTTAAATAATTAGATTTACCGGAAAATTTATACATAAAAAGCAAAAATCGGTAATTAATAATACTTGCAATATTGTAAGACGATTCCTAAAAACTGATATTTCAGGCACAATGCTTGTATTTTAGGCCCCGCGCATCTGAGCCTAATCTTGGGATATCCGTGATATCTGGATAGGTGAATTTTTCCCAGTATTAGGCTGATGAGTTTATATGTGAATCATGAATGATAATATGTAGACTCTTCTGGCTGATAATACTGAGCCGTGTCATGCCTCCGCGTATAAAAAATACAATAAGTATAATTTATATAGAAATTATTTTGTGGAGAAATGATCATTGAATAAAAATAAAAAATAACATCGACATATAACAAGACAAATAAACAGAGATTCAACACACGTGCTCGCTAGACAGTTTACGTTTTCATAATCCAATTTTTCTACCTTCTGCCACAGTACGAGTACACATCGAGTACACATCCAATCATAGACATAAGCTCACTCAAGTTCTCCGTACACTCTCATCTCCCGTCTACTTTCTCTTTCCATTATGCCATCCTGTTAGTTAAGTACTTACCCACTCTCGTCTCAGTGCCAGCGGCATTTTTACATATCATACATATTATCTCCAAGGTTCTGAAATTGAATTTAGACATTGATGAACGACGTACGTAGACACTATTGAATAATAATGTAGTAACTACATATACGTTTACGATGCTAGAGAAAGTAATTGAATATCAAAGATTCTAACTGAGGAAAGCAGCAGGAAAATTGTATTAGGTCCAAAGACGCGCATTATGCGCACGATGAATAATTATTATCTAAACCGGATACCGGATTGTTCTCCAACATGCGAGGACTTTTATTGAGAACTAGCTGTACAAGACACACAGGGTTACCCATGCACGGGAACACCCGACTCTTTTACGGTACATTCTTCCTATTACAATATCAGGGCAGCATTGTCAACATCATTAGCAGGGGCATAGGAAAATACTGAGCCTTGTGATCTCTCTGATATGTTCCTTCGAAGAGCTTTGAAGGGCGTGGTATAGTGGCAGTATGAGTAGTTAGTTAGTAAAAATGCCAAATTTCGTGAATAATTTTTACAGGTCATAATATTTTCATAATATTTTCTCACTTATACATTTAGTAACAAATGATTTCTTTTTTCTTTCTAGGTTTGTGTCTGGCGTTGGGAAATTTTCAACCTACCAATAGTAAATATTCATTATTCCGGAAGCTTCCGCAAAATAAATACTATGAATGTCCCTTTTACAGGTAAGTATCTACACAACAACACAACAAGCATATTTTCAAATATACGAGTATATACATAATATGAAAGTACAAACAAAATAAAATTTGTTTTTTCCATTTCGGGACAGAAATTCAGTAGCATTGAAACAATGTCCCTTTTGGACGAATGGTCGAACATCAGCCTGCCTGGAGGCTTCTTAACTTTGGGTCGGTTGAAAGGGAAACTGTTGATGCTTGAGTTTATACACATACCGAAACCAAATTCATAATATTAATATTTTAATAAAAGAGTTTATTATACTATGTAATACGGCACTTGAGTTCGATAGACAACGCTACCGCGGTTTCAACGCTTGAGCGTCATTAACGAGCGTAGTTGACGCTCAAGCGTTGAAACCGCGGTAGCGTTGTCTATCGAACTCAAGTGCCGTATTACATAGTATAATAAACTCTTTTATTAAAAATGTCTAGAAACGTGCACATAGTAAATGCCGCAAAAATCAGTGAAATTAATATTTTAATTTTAACGGCTTGGTACCAAGAATGTCGTCACAGTTATTTCCCATGGCATTAAAGTTCAAAATTGCGTGAACAATCGCATGATAAAATGGTGAAAATAGCGTTTTTTACGATTTTTGCGTCTATCAAAAAACTTTTACGGTTATTCCCTAGATTTTAATGCATATTATCAGTACAAAAAAAATACTCCGCGACATTCATGAAACAACTTTCCGTGTTTATGAAAAAAATTAAAGGTGTTTTTCAATTTTTCTTTTGGGAAATGTATACAAGATATAAAAAATATTTTACGGTTATTCCCTAGATAAAGGTTCAATGCATCTACCCTATTTTGTTCCGAAGCATATTTAATAACGTTTTTCGAGATATAAGGTCTCCCATTTTTAGAAATTTTTGAAATGTCGGTATGCATACTCTTAAATTACATTCGCATATTGCAAACATAACATTTATAACACACACACACACACACACACACACACACACACACAGACAACTACTATTGATTTTGCTGACCTCGATGCCATTCATTGATTACGTATTTTAAATTGCGAAACTGTTCCAAAATAATCTGAACGGCGGCGGCGGTGCGGCGTTATAATTTACGAGCGTTGTGTGAGAAAGATTTCTTACTGTTAAGGGCTTGGCACCAAGAATGACGTCACAGGTCACAGCCATTTCCTACGGCATTAAGGTTCAAAATCGCGTGAACAATCGCATGATAAAATGCTAAAAATAGCGTTTTTTCCATTTTTTGGGGTTAATTTTGCGTCTATCAAAAAACTTTTACGGTTATTCCCTAGATTTTAATGCATGTTATCAGTACAAAAAAAAATAATCCGCGACTTTCGGGAAACGATTTTGCGTCTTTCGGAAAAAAGGTCAGAGGTGTTTTTAAATATATATTTTTTTTAAAATCCATACAAGATATAAAAAATATTTTACGGTTATCCCCTAGATAAAGGTTCAATGCATATACCCTATTTTGTTCCAAAGCATATTTACTTATTTAGTAAGGTTGTCGAGATATATAAGGTTTCCCGTTTTTAGAAATTTTTGAAATGTCGGTATGCATACATCCATTGTAATGGGCTGTTGCTCTGTGGTTGTCCGCAACTTAAAGCTGCTTAGTGCTTACTTACTCGTTCCTTTGATATAATATTATATTATTACGGTACCTACTGAAAAAAAAACACCTGTGTATTTAAAGCCTGTACTTTTCTGATAATAACAGGAAGTTTATTCCATTTTAGAAACATCATGAATTTCTTAACACACTTACGAGTATTTTACATCGCGTCTATTAATTCTGAGATTGAACATTACGTACATATATATATTTTTTTATTTATTTAGTAATATAATACAAGTACAGTTGTAATTTTTCAGCAGATAGGTACAAGATTTACATAGTTTAATGTTGTCCTTCTCTCTCAATAAGTAAATAAATACTTGAGTAGAGAGAGGAGTGTTTACAATGAGTGCATACTATGTCATGATTATTAACATTAGTATATATCATTAGCATTACACAGGGCTTCTATACATTATACGTCACAACTATATACTATATATGTAGACACTTATAGATATTACAATGTATACACGTGCATCTTGTAATGTACCAGGTACCTATATTCTTTAATATAATTGGAATGTATGAGTGAAATGCAGTGGATTTAATAACCTAGCAAATACCATACGTGTGAGTTACATACATATGTCTGTAACAGAGGCAACACGTACCTACATTATTTAATTTTCCTTTAGAATCTTTCTCCCGAGAAAAATGACAGTTACCCTAGTTCCTTTATATCACGAAAATCTCTACTCGTATAATAAATTATATAATCTAGCCTACAAAGGTTTCTCACTACAATGTTCCTTGAGGCCCTATATCCTGTCAATAGGCTTCGGCGCCCTGAATTTTACTCAGCCAATACTGAGGGAATCGTCTTGAAACTGAAGACAGTGATAGATGAAAGTATAGACTGTTTTAGAATTACAGGATTTGGAAATTCCTTGAATAAAAAAGTATTTTTACCCCTTAAATTTACGGGATCCGAAGATTTTCCGTTCAATTATTCAGATATAAAAGTACTAGCTGTATTACCCGTGCTTCGCTACGGAAAAATTGTGTGGATCCCCCCCCCTTCGTGCCCCCTTAGTGTCCCCCTCCTCGTACCCCCTACCACAATAAGAACATTCCCTGGGGCAAGCACAATAATTTTCCAAAGTTTCATCTCAATCGGATGAACGGTTTAGGTGTCTATAAAGGAGAAGGTGAAAAATGTTAGGTATATACCATAGGTACGAACTAAAATATTTATTATTGGGAATCATCACAATCTGTCATCTAAATTGTCTGAATTAATTAATACGTATCATCAAAATTTATATACCTACATTTTTTTCTGAAATTAACAAATTAACAAAATTACGAATATTATTTTACTTAAAAGTTTATATTTTGCAATTTAAATTTCGCGCCGTTGGTGTTCCAACGGGCGGGGTTAATAATATGTATTTCACAATCGATAAAACACACTATGCAATATATTATGTATGTAAAAACAGACTGATGACTGTGTGCCCACCTGTGTACATAAGTATAGACGTGTGTAGTACGGTAAAATATAGTATAGTCAGTCCAGCAAAATAACAACTACTACTTAATATTTGCGTTAAATATTCGCAAATGCCTTGCTATATGGAAACCAATACTGTGTGGTAGAAACTTCTGGAAATTGAGAACCTTCTGTGAAATTTTTTTGATGAGGGGATTCAAGGGTTGTGTGGAGCATGTGTGGTATGGTATGAAAGGGCGTTAGAAAAGAAATTCAAATCTTCAGAAAGTCATTTTTATGCGTCCTCAGACCATCGGGAGACACAGAGTGATCGAGAGAATCCAGTCACCACATACCACATTGTTTGGTGTCTCATAAAAGAGCTTCACAAGTAGAACTTGGCTAGACGGGCAATGCTGGGCAATACAGTTAGTACGGCTTATGAAAAAAATACAATTAACGAAATTGCAAATATTTTTTTACTCAGAGTCCATGCTTCACTGAGCGCATAACAATACACTTATTTCACCACCTATAAAAACGTGTATATATTCACGTATACAGGAGAGTACTTATATCAACTAACAACTATAAAAGTACCCTTTTCATGCCCTTATCCTCAATTTTTGATTAAACAATGTAAGACGAATTTTTTTCATTTTAAAAGAAGTATGCAACTGTTTAACTACAGCTTTGTAGCTTCAGTGTTTACCGAGATACGTTACTATCAAAGCAAATTTAATCCCACGCCCTAACCCTTAAGGATTGACTCTTTTTCTGGACAGAATATCATATTTTGACCCTTTCTTAGGAATCCATTTTTTGGAAATTCCTATAAAATTATTTTTTACCGTATTAAGAGGCATTTAAAAATCACCCCTTTTCTTTATGTCCTTTTTCATCCCTTTAAATAAAAATTAAAAAAAAACGGCGAAACAGCCTATTACTAATTTTAATAGTAGAATCTATGTGCCAAATTTCAACTTCGTACAATGTCTGGTTTCCGAGATATTCGCATACTCTGAAAAACTTTCAACCCTATTTTTCACCCCCTTAGGGGCGGAATTTCCAAAAATCGCTTCTTAGTGGAAGCTTTTGTATTAAAACCTATCTGCCTTCAAAATTTCACTTCTCTAGGATTAGCCAATTCGGCTCTGCGTTGATGAGTGAGTATGTCAGTCAGTCATTCAGTCAGTCATTCAGTCATTCATTCAGTCAGGCACTTTCGTTTATTATTAGAGATAATTAAGCCAAAATACTGGTAATTATAATCTTAACAAATCGGCTGTTTTAGGTTTTTCAAATTTCTTCCCAGGTTTCTTTTAAAAGGATAAAATTCACTTTGTCGCTTACGTTATTCTTATCGATTCTCATACAAAATTTGAAAAAGTTGAAGCAAAAATAGAACGATTTTTGCTCAGTGCATATAAGCCCATAATGTTATTTTCTACTAAGTATAGCACATACGATCCACGAGTACACACCAATACTGATGTAATTGATATTAGGTTGCATACCTTACAGTATTCTTGATTGCCTCACTAACATACCGTGATTGCGCAGTGCATGGGCATCGCCAGCCTCGGAGCTCGGAAGGAGGGTTATTCGTTTGTTAATTGACATATCATGATAAAAGCTCAAATAGCGCCGCAGGCGAATTTTTTTTTTTGAGACATAGTGAAAAGGGTCGTGATGTGGTTTGGTTTATTTGAAAATGTGTACTTATAATTTTGCGACGTTAGGACACAGTCTATATAGTTCAAGAGCCCGCTGCTTAATTTATGACGTAAATGTTTTTTGATCGAAATGTGGTATAAATGATAGCTTACCAATAGGGTATTACATCGCACTAGGGTTGCCTATCAAAATCTTGCCGCAACCCCCCCTGCCCTCCCGAAAAGGTCCCTCTTCGCGGTTTTTCGCATTTTATAGGAATATGTGTATATATAATATATATTTTATAATTTTATAGATAGGAGAAAGTAGTCAATGACAAAAATAATCCTTGCTAAATTCTCTACAAAAAATGTTAAGTCAATTTTTTAGTAGAACTAGCAGTTTACCCGCAATGGCCGGTCCAAAACGAAATTCATTTAGAATACTAAAAAAATGTATTTAAACTAAATTGGTTGAAAATTGATAAGAGTTACAGGAAAATAGTCAGAGAACGAATTAATTACCATAGTCTAAGCTACAAAACGACCTTTAACTTATGTTCATACATCTTATAATTTAGGAGTTATTGCAATAAAACTCAGTGACGAAAATTCTTAAAATTCAGTTTTTCATAAAATAACCAGAGATATAGCGCCGCAGGTCAATTTTTTTTCCCATAAAATGTTAGTAGTAATGGGTGGAAGAATGTGAAAGAAAAAAAATCAAACTTTTTTTTTATTTTTTCAAAAAATATCCTGTTTTTTGACCGGCCATTACGGGTAAACTACTAGTCCTATGAAAAATTGACTTAACGTTTTTTGTAGAGAATTTAGCAAGGATTATTTTTATCATTGACTACTTTCTCCTATCTCTTACCATATTTCTATAAAATGCGAAAAACCGCGAAGAGGGACCTTTTCGGGGGGGGGGGGGGGCAGGGGGGGTTGCGGCAAGATTTTGATAGGCAACCCTAGTGCGATGTAATACCCTATTGGTAAGCTATCGTTTATACCACATTTCGATCAAAAAACAGATACGTCATAAATTAAGCAGCGGGCTCTCGGACTAATATTATCGCAAAAGTTATTCTAAATTTTCCCAGCAATCCGTCGTAAAATGCCGGAGTTACGCGAACACTTACAAAAATCAGACTTTACTTTATAAATATAGATTATGGAAGGTAATGCTCTTTTCCACACATCACGTGATACTAGAAATTGATGCCATCGTTATTATTAGTAATGCACAAAGATATAAAATGTCTCTACACTCTACATACACAGTTAGTCGTTATCGGATACGTATACCTGGAAAATATTTTTATCTAAATACCAAAAACCATCTCAACCTTCTCCAGAACCATCTCTCATGCAGAAATCTAGAAAGTCAACGGAAGAGTGAATATTACAAAGTGTCGACTTGTGTGATAATTCGACAGCATAACTTTATACAAGTATATGTCACACGTATGTGCGTTATTTCCCCTATTACTGAATCGTCATATGTATCACGAAAACAGTTTCCTGAATTTTTCTTACGTTTTTCTTTTCGGAAGTCATTTTTGTATATCATAAATGCCTCCACACACATTACCAAAATATTCTCTCCTGGATGATACGAGAACATCATACATTCTCAATCTTCTTATACTCACGTATCTTATTCTTCTTCTTCTTCAGACCTCTGTCCTCCGCTGCTGGATATAGGCCTCTTCCATATTCCTCCATTTCTCTCTGTTGTTTGCTGCTTGCAGACAGTTTTTTCCCTCCACAGCGGCTATGTCGTCGGACCATCTCTTTCGGGGTCTTCCGACGCCTCTTTTATTCTCCCTAGGTCTCCACTTTAAGATTTTTGGGGTTCATCTTGTGGAGTCTTGTCTTGCGACGTGTCCCGCCCATTGCCACTTCAGACTTGCAACGCGATCTATGACGTCTGCTACTTTGGTTCTGTTCCTAATTTCCTCATTTCTTGTTCTATCTCTTAGGCTTACACCAAGCATGGATCGTTCCATGGCGCTCCAACTTATTAGCGATGATTATTAAAACTTTTATAAATATATCAGCATGCATTATCACAGTTAATAATCGATTTGTCCAATAATCCAGCCCTAAAAGTATACAACATATTATTAATAGTGTACCCGACAATATCGTGCTCTATAGAAGTAGAAATATTACTAGGAAACAAAATATATGTCGCGATTAATCAACATGAACCCAAAGCAATAAAAAAAAACTAAATCCTGATCGCACGATAAAAATACATTATTATTGTACATTTGATATTTTTCGGACCCATTTAAAAATTGTACACTGATAGAAGGTCTTTGTGAACCTTTAGTTAGAAATTCCAGCCTCCCTGAACTCATCAATTTTTGGGATTTTGAATATACTTAATAGATAGGTATACCGAATATGAAAGGAACTTCCTTTGCATTTAGTTAACATCACGAGCCGAAATAAAATTGATGAATTTCATACATTAAGTTCTAAGCAATATATAAAAGTAAAATCCATGAAAAAATGCCAGTCATCTCCAGCGATAGTATCACTTAGCTTGAAATCCTTGATTCATCACGAATGTACGTGAATGCGAAGGATTATATATTTACAAGACATGAAAGTATTAATTTACCTAATGCGAAACGCACATAGCATAAAAATCTCACACTCCAGGGATTGTAGAGATTTGGCCATCAGTCGAATATAGAGGTTCTTTAACCCTCAACCTATCGCTATTTAGATGCTGGTAACTTGATCTGATAGGATCATTGTTATGTGACTTAGCTGTCTGATATGTGATAAAGTTTTTTTGTGCCTTTGTTTTTAATAGTGGAATCTTGCACCCCGCTCAAGCATTCATTTGCTAATGGGTTGCAGAAAATTTGTAAATAATTGTGTAGGTACCTTTTTTTTATTTTTACAAAATAAAAATAATGTAAAAATAAGTATTTCTCATTATTTTATAGATTTATCCTTCCCTTAGAGTGAATACGAAGGTAGCGTGTTCGATTTATATGTACCTATCTATAAGTGGCAAAGGGTGGATTTCTGCAGATGGGAAGCCGGGGCTCACATTTCTTAGGTATTACGTCAGATTAGACAGTATTATACGTATATTTTTTTCCAAAAGGTAACTCGATGGGATTCGTGTTCTTAGGTAGCTTCGCGCCTGCTATCTATTTAGGTATTATAATAAACAGAATTTACATAGTGACTGCTTAATTTTTGACTTTATTTTATTATGATAATACTTACTAATCTGTGATTATTTACTTATTAATTTATTGTTTAAACGGCTTCAAGCCTTTGGAAAGTTTACAATACAAATAATTAAATGTATCAATACAATCATTGTACACGGCCAAACAATACACAGCAACAACAGACAAAAGAATTACAATTAAAACAAAATGACTGATTTGTAAAGGAAATTGCAAATGCTTATAACGGTTTTATTGGTGCCGTGAGCTTCGCCACTGCAGTGGCGTAGCGTGGGTTTCTGCCGCCCGGGGCGGAAATCAAATCCGCCGCCCCCCTTATTTAGGCATATAAATCCAAAATTCCGGAAAAATTTACAAGAATTATAAAGAACTTCTAGGCTGGAGTGGGATAACTAAATTTTGATATTGGTATGGCCTAAAAAGAGATAAAATAGCGCCGCAGTCGAAACTTTTTCCATTTTTTAATGAAACAAATGTGATTTAATGGATTTTTGAAATTTTTCCCAAAAACTGCCGCCCCCTAAAAAGTGCCGCCCGCGGCGCCACTGCTATGAATTACGAGTATTTTATAGAAACTGTATTATTGTGTGTCATCAGCAAATAATTCGCGTTGAGAAAGGAATTTGGATCGTAGGTATACAGGTTCGGAGTTTCTGGGTTTAATATTTTTGCTAACTTTGTGTGATCATTATCTCTATAACGCACGGATTGCGGATATTTTTAACAGTGTAAATATTTTGAAACGGATTAACAGAATAAACCTTATCGCGAGAATAACGATCTAAATTATAGGACTGGTTCCAAAAGTAAATGTGTTTAAGATATACCTACTTATAAAAACATACCTAAACAATATTTTTTTACTCGATGTTATAATAATTATTATAGTGAAAAATATTCGGCATTCTAGGTCGGTATATATAATCCCATAAGTATTATCAGCTACAGGCATAATACCAAAATCGCTAATAAACAATTTAAAAAAATTAGATTTACTTACCGGAAAATTTATACATAAAAATGCAAAAATCGGTCATTATTAATACTTGCAATATTGTAAGACGATTCCTAAATACTGATATTTCAGGCACAATGCTTGTATTTTAGGCCCCGCGCATCTGAGCCTAATCCTGTCATATCCGTGATATCTGGATAGGGGAATTTTTCCCAGTATTAGGCTGATGAGTTTATATGTGAATCATGAATGATAATATGAAGACTCTTCTGGCTGATAATGCTGACAAGTGTGTTGGATGCCTCCGCGTGAAATATGTGTATATGCCTACATAAAGAACACCTACTTGTACGTACACAAGGTTTCATTTTTGTTGATAAATGTACAACTAATGTTTTCTGAAATAATGCCTCAAAGCCTAAAACATGAAAGAGTAACATTCAGCTACACAGAGAAGAACCTTTAAACTACCAAATTTATTATTACTCGACTCCAAGGGTTGTCAAAATAAACACAAATTACAACAAGACTGAAATATTTCAAACTTATTGTGTGTAGGTGGCTAGACAAATCTCACATTAATATTGTAAAGTGTAACTATCTATCTACCTAACATTGTATCGTATATCCTTTATAGGCTTCTAAAACGTTCATCCGATAGACATAAAACTTTGGAAATATAAACATTTTGAAACTTAAAATATCCTTGCCCCAAGGATGTTTTAAGGTGGGTAAGGAGTACGATAGGGGGAGGTCACGAAAGTGGAGGGTCATTTTTGTCGAATCCATATAATATATCCGTCGAATATAGCTTTTCGTATCGAAAACATGAATAGCAACCCTCCCGACATCCCCAGGAATAATAGGAATGGCTTTTAACACGTTAAACGCCGATGGAATAAACAGTGTTTCTTTTAGGTACTTACTAATCAGAGGGGGGGCGGTGACTTCTTATTTACTCCCCCCCCCCAAGTTTGTGAAATGCCCCCCCCCGGAGAATTTTCTCTGAAGGAAACACTGGGAACAAGTGTTAAGGGATGGAGGGCTAGGGTGAAGGGAAGGATCGCTATTTTTCTTATTTAGCATAGTATTTTCTATTCTACTTAATAAGATTTATACTTACTGCAATATTTATCTACAAATCCACTTTATCAAACGAAATGTACAAATCTAACAAACAGCACCTGGTAGGTAAACATAAAAATTAATTAAAGTCGCGAATTCCAAAAATGTTGACACCTATCTATAATTACTCAAAACATGTAGGCTCGTTATATTGATGAAAAAATGTGGTAATGATAACTGTAGGCACTGCGATCGCGACATGCTTAAAAATCGTAGGTATATTCGTACAACTTGCAAAAGTTGCCACGGTCCTGCGTTACATATTCATATTTCATACTCGGTTTCGATAAGGATTAGGTATGACAGTTGATAATGTCCGAAGCTCCACTATAACATCCAAAAATGGAAAAGAAAGTTACTTGTTTTATTTAATCTATTAGGTATTTTAATTTTACTTTATTTCATAACGCAAAGAATGTATAGCGATTTGTTTTCTATAGGTATCATTCATTCGCAAAGGGTCATATATTTTGGGAGTCTGTGAGAAGTCCAAATGGTCTACAAGAATGAATCCATTCAAGTAGGTCGT
Organism: Ceraclea dissimilis; assembly: GCA_963576895.1. Classification (NCBI taxonomy): domain Eukaryota; kingdom Metazoa; phylum Arthropoda; class Insecta; order Trichoptera; family Leptoceridae; genus Ceraclea; species Ceraclea dissimilis. Next base: position 9,374,027 of record OY756360.1, read on the forward strand.
GACCGAAATCCTACTTATTTTGTAATTTAACTACAACATCGCATTTCGTGTCATTTTAATGAATAAAAATAAAAAATATAACGTGCGATTTCTTAGTTTTTCACCCTATATAGTAATTTCTGGTATGGCGCCTAGACGATATGCTGTCTTAGAAATTTTATTGACCGCAAAAAATGAACAAGAAGGGAAAAAAATTGTTGCTAGAGAAAAATAATGCTGAATAGTGGGAGGGTCTACCGCGCGAGAGTAGGAAACCTGTCAGGGGATCTACGAGACAAAAAGTTTGGGAACCTCTGTTCTATATGCTTAATATTATTATTAGGTATTTTGTTCAATACCCGCGAGGCTGTATTAGAAGCTTTTTTTATTTACAGAATTGTATTTGTATTTATGAATGGGATAAAATATTTTTTTCTGTAAAGTCGAACAAAAACTAAACCATTTTACGAATTGATAAAAGAAGAAAGGTAAAACGGAGCGAGACCCTTAGAATTCACATACAGTGAATAATCCCAGTGGAGGACGAATGGAGGGAAGCGTAAAGAATTCAGGACGAAATGTGGTGTAATCAAAAGGAGAGGAGAGATGTAGTAGTAGTGGATAGGGATAGGGATACAGCACAGTGGAAGGTATTCTGATATAGTGGCTACTCGCTATAGTTACACAGTACACACACATACTATACTGTGTATTGTGTAAGTTGGTACCTCACCTATCACGCTCACCTGCGGGAAATTGTAGAATCAACGGAGATACGAATAATATGTATGTACTTACTACCGTTAGATACAAATTATTAAATTCACTTCTTTGTATTATTATTTACACTCTAGGTAAACGAAATGTACTTTCATTAAAACAATGGAATTCAAAATAAATGTAGGTATTTAACAAATCGTATCGCCTAATCCTTAAGAGTATGCGTACCGACATTTCAAAAATTTCTTAAAACGGGAGACCTTATATCTCGACAACCGTTACTAAATATGCTTTGGAACAAAATAGGGTAGATGCATTAAACCTTTATCTAGGGAATAACCTTTTTTGAATTTTTTGAGAAACACCTCTGATCTTTTTTCCGAAAGACGGAAACTCGTTTCCCGAAAGTCGCGGCGTAAAATATTTTTTTTGTACTGATAATATGCATTCAAATCTAGGAAATAACCTCAAAAGTTTTTTGATAGACGCAAAATTCACCCAAAAAATGGAAAAAGCGCTATTTTTACCATTTTATCATGCGATTGTCACGTGATTTTGAACCTTAATGCCGTGGGAAAAGACTGTGATGTAATTCTTGGTGCCAAGCCCTTAAGGAACTATATTCTTACATTCGGCTTAGGCTCCCTGAATTGTTCTTAGTCAATGCCGAAAGAATCGTCTTGAAACTAAAGACAGTGATAGATGAAAGTATGGACTACAGATTGGCTGTTTTAGAATTACAGTATTTGGAAATTTCCTGAATAAAAAAATATACCTAAGTTACCCCTAAAATTTACGGGATCTGAAGATTTTCTATTCAGTTTTTCAGATATAAAAGTATAATTCAGCCAAAATAATTCAGAACTTGAATAAAATTCGAAACTAAAATATTATAATATGTATATGGGTTTCTAATTTTATGGTATGTACATATGTGTTAGTTTGGATGTATGTATTTGTAGGTATTGTACAAAACTTATGGAGGAAATATTTGAAAACCTGGAGCGGTATATAAGGGAGTGGAAGTGACGTTTATTTCGAATTCCTCGCCGAGTAGAGTTAGCGCCATAATTGATTTAAAAGTACCTACCTATCTAATAAGTTTTTTTACCGTCAATAAATAATCTTCTCAAAGTAGATAATAATTACATTGGTATATTTGTCAATTTATTAATTACATTGGCCGAGGCCCCCCCCCCCCCCGAAATGTTGAACAATTCTTTAAAAAACGTTATTTTAAAACATGGAAGTTACTTAAGTTCATCACTTCACCCATTATACAAAAAAATTTCGTCTGCGGCGCTATGGTTCCACGACATAATGTCCACAGACAAAATGTCTCCCGACAGAATGTCTCCGGACAAAATGTTTACAGACAAAATGTTTACCCGACAAAATGTTCACACGACAAAATGTTTACAGACAAAATGTTTACGCGACAAAATGTTTACGGACAAAATGTCTCCCGACAAAATGTTACCGCAAGAAAATGTCTCCACGACAAAATGTTTACAGACAATATTAACTGGAATATTTTTTAAGAGAAATTGTGTTTTTCGGTGCATTATTTTATTAACGTGGCTAACATTGTATGTGCCGACTGTACTACACTGTTGAGGATTTTACCAAGAAAAAGGGAATTGAAGATTGAAGGATTTGAATTTGCAAATGTGGGTGCCTAGTTAAGAATGGATTTAAAACATTATTATGACAACTTCAATTTCAATTTAATCCGGCATTGAATTCCAATGTACCATTTTGCATTATTTGCTTTCCGTGGGAAAGTATTTATTTGTACAAAACCATATCATTTTTGTGAAAAAAATACGCTTTACGTAATGTGGTATGGTACCATAGAATTATAATGTATAATCTAAGTATGGTACTTTATTTACACTGTATTCACAAAGAAAAATGATTCCAGGAAATTAGTACTTAATACATAATTATTACATAAAGTCTATGGAAAAATGTTTAAATGTTAAAATTTACTTAAAAGTTCGAATTTCGAGCACATGATGGTTGGCGCAGTTGGTTTGATTTCGGTTTCCCAAAAGGGAGTTGGCGGGTTCGAATTCCAGTGCTGACGATGTATTCTGCACTTCACGACGACTTTTAGCTTACTGTGAAGTGTTTATGAAAATACTTGGGTTTGCTTATGTACAAGCCCAGATTATTTTAATAAAAAAAGCATTAAAGGTTTACCGAGATATTTTTATCCATTAATAATTTGAATTATACCTAATATGCATGTCTTATGCACCTGAAGAGTTTATTGAATGTAGAATTTCCGAGGACGGTTTAGTACATAAGTATTGACTCTAACGTATGTTACGTTGATGTACTTTTTCATTGTATCAATAATCATTATTTTAGTAAAACCATGAACGGCAATAATGCCTTTTACAATAATGTGTACGACTATTCATAAGCTTTTGAAATATAAGCATGAAAAAGCCAAATTCTCGCCTTATTGTATCCTCTAATAAAATAATAAATAATAATAATTGCCATTCCATTCGTGTCCGACTTAGATATCATCGAAAAATGACCAGAGACGTACTGTGAGCCAAAAATATAACATTTTATTTTCTTCGCCATATTTAAGAACATAGGAAGAACATGTTTAATGCAAAAAAACACAGTTATTTTATATTCATTGATATACGAGTGTATCATCTATATATATAAAGTAAAGTCTGATTTTTGTAAGTATTCGCAAAATTCCTGCATTTACTGACGCTTATCTGTGAAAATTTAAAGTAACATTTGCTATAATATGCTCTATGTTCTAACGTCTCCGGATTTTGGTGAAAAAGTTTTTCCTAAGAGATGCCATGATGAAGAGAGGATCCAAGGGCTGCGTGGGTCAAGTGGGGTGTCGTATGAAAGGGCATTTGAAAAGAAATTCAGTCTTAAGTTACATTTTGTCCAGCTTATGCCTATAAAGTATGCCGGGTTGGTTTGTTAAATTTTCCGCTGCGAAGCACGGGTAACTCAGCTAGTAAGATTGTAACACCGAGAGCCTATGAGAGAGCGAATGAGTGGCGACAGGACAACTAAAAATATATGAGTGAACGAGGAGGTGTTGAACGAGGAGGTGTAAGAAAGCATGGCCGCCCGAGACTGACTTGGATTGACTAGATCCTCATGGATGGTCACATTTTGAGCAAAAGAATTCGGAGAGCGTGTATGACGAATTGCATGAATGTGAAGGAAGCAAGAGGTGTGCGTAAGGTAGGGCAGTTTAGTCTTCTGTCTCTACCTACCCCGCATGGAACGTTGCGTGAGAGGATAGATAAAAAAAGTACCAACGAGTATTTCCAAATGTTTCCATGGCGTTTTCTAAAAAAAATCTTCTAAGTTATTGAATCAGGCGGTTCACAAATATTGAGGGAAAACACATTAGAAAAACAAAATAATATTTTTGGAGCCGGTCCTCGAATTGTCAACTTACTAAGGATTTAAAAAGGGCTTTTATGACGCTTTTGTGCATCGGCATGGGAACAAAATAGTACTCTTCTATTAGGTGTTAGATTTTAAGGCTCACAGGTAAACCAGGGATGTTCTAAATAGTCGCATCCTTTTTTTGGTATATCTTTTATCGTTTTTTTTTTCAATTTGGTTCACTTTCGCCTTTTCATAATTGTATTGAATATAATACCTTCTGAATATAGCGAAATATTAATTATCATTTTTTTTGTTGAAAAGTTTGTGATGTACTTACATAATGCTTACATATTATTTTCGAAAAACCACTGCACATTTTTTTTTGTACACAGAATTTTCTGATTAACCCTTGAATATGTTATATCATGATGTTGCAGTACGTATCTATCTAGTAGTAGAGTTTGTGTATGTGTTTTTTAGGAATTACAAAATCCTTGATTATTTTGCACATCCGCATCTGCATCTGACATCTGCGGATGTGAGAATCAAATATTCGCATCCGCGGATGTCCAAAAAATGACATCTGCAACATCCCTGATTCCGATCAATTAAGTCTTTTATTTTTATTATTATTTTGTTTTCTATAGATTCTCGAATGTACACAAATAAAATAACCAATGATTTTTATACTAATACGTTTTCTTTATATACACTTTTTTTAAATAATGTTTAATTGAACTTATTTGTCTATTTATTTGTTTTGAGTAAGAGAAATCGGAAAGCGTGTATGACAAACTGCATGAATGTGATGGAAGCAAGATGTGTGTTTAACCATAAGGTGGTCTGGCGTTCTGTTCTCTCTGCCTACCCGCAAGAGACGCGGCGTGAGAGGATAGATAGATATTCGTTATGTTCAATGCAGACCTACATATTGACTACGAATGAACAAGTATAAATAAAATAAATAAATAAATCTTCATTAGCCTTAAATAATCAAGAGTTATAAAACAAGACCATTGTAGCGTGCTGAAATGCGTACTTATGTATTCCAAATGTAATATCTTACAGTCAACTGATAAGTGCTTTTTGCAGGACACTCAAAATTTCGCATCTACTGCGCAAATACTGATAAGTGCTTTTTGCAGGACACTCGAAATTTCGCATCTACTACGCAAATTTTGACCCTTATTTACTAAATAGTTAATTACAAAATATATTATACTACTTATTAAAAAGATATGCGAATCCTTGATAGCAGAAGAATCTGATCTATCGAAAATCTTGTATCATTGTAACACATCGAACATCGCAATCACTATTACTTTTAATAAAATCGAGTATCGGAAAACGCGATTTCTCTAAAAATACATTTTGGTCAATATTATGTCTGTAAACATTTTGTCGTGGGGACATTTTGTCGGGAGACATTTTGTCCGTAAACATTTTGTCTTGTAAACATTTTGTCGGGTAAACATTTTGTCGGGAGACATTTTGTCTGTGGACATTTTGTCGTGTGAACATTTTGTCCGGAGACATTCTGTCGGGAGACATTTTGTCTGTAGACCATATGTCGTGTCACCGGCGCTATTCATATTTGTATTTTCTGCACATAATAACCAACCTAAAACACGACCTTTTCCACTTTCATTCACGAAAAATTTTTGCCTGCGGCGCATATATAATTTTTATACTGTACGTCTATCTTCAAATTTTTGTTGCCTCCACCCCCCACAATGTCAAATATTAGATCGCCCCCCCCCCCCCCCCCCCGAAATGAAATCCTATATACGCCGCACTATTCAATGCCGACTTCACACGCTTGCAGGCTTTAACAAACTCCGTTCACAAACGAGTGGATGCTTCGCAAGCGCTTGCTGCAAACTTCTATTGATTTGTATAGAAACCGATCGTTCACAAGTCTTCGCAAACCTACATACATGATCTACATGATCGTATATTAATGAATAAATAAATAAATAAACCTACACGAGCCAAGACAAACGCCTTGTCCAAACGCTTCGAACATTTGTCGAGGCTCGGCAAGCGTATGTGGAACCGGCATTAGGTATTTAAGAAATAAAAAACAGAAACACGCTCATTGAAAAAAAAACACTAAATAAAATATTTTATCAGGGATTCAGCACTTTTTTCGATTTAAGAGTACATTATCTAAGAAAATAAAAGCTATTTTATTTGATTCTGCTATGCGCGTTGATTAAATTACAACTGTGTGTCATTTCACTGGAGGCTTATTGCTTTTTTTACGTTCTTTCGTTTTTTAATGCTTCAAATTTAATGTTCGTGAAGACGGTTTCGCACTTAAAAGGAAATCGTAAAATACAAGTAACCCTTCCTGAACAATTCATAAGGGATATTGTACAGCGGTTCAATAAAATAGTAATTTATTTTTTTATCATCCCAAGATATAAAGAAATATTAAGAAACCAGCCGGTCCTTTCAAAACAATTGCCCTTCTTCTTAGCCTAGCTCGCGACCCAACTATGACGTCACGGTCATTTCCCACGGCATTAGGGTTCAAAATCGCGTGAACAATCGCATAATGAAATGGTAAAAACTGCGTTTTATCCATTTTTTGGGGTTAATTTCGCTTCAATCAAAAAACTTTTACGGCTGTCCCCTAGATTTTAATACATGTTATCAGCACAAAAATTACTCCGCGACTTTCGGGAAACGGGTTTCCCTCTTTCGGAAAAAAGGTCAGAGGTGTCTTTCACAATTTTTTGAGAAATCTATTCATGATATAAAAAATCTTTTACGGTTATTCCCTAGACGAAGGTTAAGTGTATCTACTCTATTTTGTTCCAAAGCATATTTAGTAACGGTTGTCGAGATATAAGGTCTCCTGTTTTTAGATTTTTTTGGAAATGCGTACGCTTAATGTAGGCAGTATAATAACTTGGATCACCATTTGTTTCCTAAAAGGACGTGCATTAGATAACTCAATAATGTAACTAAATCATTAGAGGATTTCATAGCTCAAAGTCCATTGGAAATATTGGAATAGGTCAGATTATTTTCGTTTGTATCTCGTTCCCAAATGCTCCGATGTACTAACATCGGTCACGTTTTTTACTTATATTCTACATATGTTGTGATTTATCCCTAAGTTATAGGTGCCTATCTAATGTAGGAAATATTTTTCATGATTTCATATTTTTTCCATTCGTCTCAACTTTTACCTACCTTTTTATGAACTAGATAAGTACATAAGGTGCTAGGTGTTACATACAATATTATCTTAAATATGTTTTCGTATGTATTTCTTATATTCTATCCATTATAATTTATGTTTGATAAATCATCCAGCTTATGGAGTCTTGTAATTTCTACCGAAATCCATCTATTAATCTTCATATGCCCGATCCCATCAACTACCACCTAGGAAGCAGACCCCTAAGGAATTTCCATACAAAACCACAGATAATTTGAGTGATTATTATAACTGTCATAACCTTTAAGATATAAATCCATACAAAATACAGCATGCAGCTACTTAAGTGAGGGAGATTCTGGGCCGAGATATTTGGCCACCTAACTAAGTAGAGCTGCATGCTGTATTTTGTATGGATTTGTATCTTAAAGGTTATGACAGTTATAATAATCACTCAAATTATCTGTGGTTTTGTATGGAAATTCCTTAGGAGTCTGCTTCCTAGGTGGTAGTTGGTGGGATCGGGCATTATTGTACTACACAAATTTCATCTAACACGTATTAATTTCTCATAGTACCTATGCAGCAGATATGTATGTAGCTACTACACTAAGTTATCATAGTTTCCCATATAAGAGAGGGTTTGAGGCACTGCACTCTGTTGAGGAGTCTCATAAAGCCGACTACTTACAACATCAACCCTATAAAGGATTAGGTACCTGCTTGCCTCAACTCTCAATACATCGGACGAACTATTGGTTACTTATTTACTATCAAACACGCTCCATACTACATAACATATTATGTAGCTCTCAGCAGAGATTACCAGTCACCGTTCCTGCGTTTCGTTTGGTTTAAAATGTAGGTAGGTAGGTATTTTGTTTATTTTATTTTATTTATTTTATTTTATTTATTTCATAAGTACAACACAGACACTGAATACGCATAGAAATAGATTGGACATGGAGTATTTATATACTTAGCTCAAACAGCGACCTAATTAGGTTGTACATCAAGTTTTGTCAATATTATATCTTCAATAAATAATAAATTAGAAGCTAATCTACGACTTAATATAAAATTAAATATAAAAGTCAAAAGAAGAGAACAAAAAAAAACAATTATCTAAGCTAAAATTAATATGTCAAATTAAATTATAAAACTACTTGCACAAATACATTAAAATCGTTTTTATTAAAGTATTTTTTTTTTATTAAAGTTTCTTGCCTTTATTGTATTAGTCTTCTTCTCCTTCACTGTTTCCTACTTCCGGATACAGGCCTATTCCATACTCTCTTTCTAAGTCTTTAGCGCTTTACCCCCTTCCCCGCGAATTTCTTAATGTGTTCGTTCTTTCCTCCTTTTTTTAAACCTCGTCCCTAGTATCTAGTTCAGGAACTTGAACCTACCTATATGTCTCACGTTTTTATCTTAGTTACCTTATTTACCTGTTCTTTAGATAATCTCCATTGAAAGTCAAATCCGTCAAAGAGTTTCAGACTGGATTCTTTAATTATCTGTTATCTGTATTTTTGTGGACTGTTATAAGACTTATAAGCTGCTCGATATTAGTTTTGTGCAAAATAAAATTATTTTACATGTGGGTTAACATGGGTTAGGCAATTTTCTAATCACAGGTTCTCAATAATTAGTTTCTGCTCTATCGACAGATTATTCAGATACACTGGTTCGATTATATGTAGATGCATATGTAGTAAACATATTGCCAACCTGCTTTGCTATTATTCGCCTGGACTTGTGAGAGTAACAGGATTTATGACTTTCACGCTATAAATTATTCTAAATACCCACTTAAATAGGGGACATAATATAACACCTCAGAATAAATTTATATCACTCGTATGTATGTACAATGTATTACCTACATACATAAAATATTATATCGTGATCTTTTAGATTGTGAGTATAGAATTATACCTTCATGTTTGTTCCCAAATTTTTATTGCTTACTTACATTCTGTGTCCATGGGCGTCATCGGGGGGGGGGGGGGCAGCTGCCCCCTGTAGAGATTGTAATATGTATATATTTTTTCATACTAAATGATAAAAAACACACAATACTCTGAGTGCCCATCCGTTCATTCCCTGTCGGGCTGGATGGCCTCTACCCATTGCAATTTTAATTAAATAATAATGCTTTTCTTCTATTTTCCACCTCATTCTAGAGTCAATCTATCGATTTAATTATGTTTACTTATCCATTTATATACTTTCATATTTATCCATTAATGCCACGTCTTTGTCTATTAAAAATAGTGTAAGTAATAAAAAACTAAAACTAATAAAAATAACACGATTTTTTTCTAAATTTCCGTAAATATTATTTAAATATGTGTATTTTATTTCAAACAACGTTATATTAACATTTAATTACTGAAGGAAATGTAAATAATTTGCCTAATATTATCACAAACACCTTGCTTAATAGGCCAGTGTAAAAACATCAGAAAAGGGGGTATAGCGTCAATAATTCTCGGAAAGCTAGAAACTGTTTTAATCTCTTCTTTAACATGCAAAGAACGTTTCTTGAAGTTTGCACCAAATTTGCGCTTGTGCTAAGTACAGGGTGACCCAAAAACCGAAACATTTTTGTATTTTTTTCAGTTTTTCACTAATAACTTCTAAACGGTGCATTCTAGTAAAATATTGTTTGCTTATAAATTAAAGTACGTGATAGTCTGCGTCGTTTGAGCATAAATACTCTTTTGTACATCAAAAAATAATTATGATACAGACATTGACAATTACATATGAATTTTCTCAACTAATTGAAATATTCCTATTTTTCTCTTTTGATGTCGAATAACTCCTCAATTAAGGTATTTACGGCAATATTTTACTAAACATATTTAATGGTGGGTTAATTTTTGCTAACTTGAGATTAAAACTTTACACCTACAGCGCATAGTTTAAGATGCACAGGTGTTTAAAGAGAGACGAGTGAAATAAAGAAATTTATTAAATGATAGATTTAGATATGTAAAACAAAGGTTATTTAAATTTTACTCTTCCATTTTGTTAACCTATAGTTTTTCAAGTAAAATCCAAATTTTCAATACTGTTATGCCACTGCATAATATTTTATATCGAAAAGAGTATTTTTTTTACCTTCATTGGTTTTATTAAAATATCTCCTAAACGGGCAGGGTTAGGAAAAAAATGTTTATCGCAAAATTTATCTACAATAATTTTTCTATATTATATTTGAAAAATAATTTATTTAACTTAAATACTAAGTGAGGCAGAATTGATTAAAAATGGTATATAAAAAATAAGTTCATACATGTCGTCACTTTTTGTTAAATTACTCCTAAACCAAGCAGTGTAGCATAAATTCATTAAATTATATTTAAAGGTAAATAAATTTTCTATATATTAAGTATAATAAAATTATTTGAGAGTTATAATAAAAAAGTACTAGATGTTCAAATTTGATTTTGTATAGAGGCACGTTGCTACGCAGGAACATTTTGTATGGGAAGCGTGGATTTATTTTACAAAATATTGATATTGATCATCTAGTACATTTTTATTATAACTCCCAAATTAAATTTATTATACTTGTTTTATAGGAAATTTATTTAGCTTTAAATTTAATTTTACGAATTGGTGCTACACCGCTTGGTCAGGGAGTTATATAACAAAAAGTGACGACATGTATGAACTTATTTTTTATATACCATTTTTAATCAATTCTACCTCACTTAGTATTTGAGTTTAATAAATTATTTTGCAATAAACATTTTTTTCCTAACACCATCCGTTTAGGAGATATTTTAATAAAACCAATTAAGATAAAAAAATATATTCTTTTCACTATAAAATGTTATGCAGTGGCGTAACAGTATTGAAAATTTAGATTTTACTTTAAAAACTATAGGTTAACAAAATGAAAGAGTAAAATTCAAATTATCTTTGCTTTTACATATCTAAATCTATCAATTAATAAATTTCTTTATTTCACTCGTCTCTCTTGCAACACCTGTAAATCCTTAACTATGCCCTGTAGGTGTAAAGTTTTAAATACAAGTTAGAGAAAATTGACCCACCATTAAAAATGTTTAGTGAAATGTTGCCGTAAATACCTGATTTGAGGAAATATTCAACAACAAAAGAGAAAAATATGAATATTTCAATTTGTTGAGAAAATTAATATGTAATTGGCAGTGTCTGTATCATAATTAATTTTTGATGTACAAAAGAGTATTTATGCTCAAACGACGCAGAATATCACGTACTTTAATTTATAAGACAACAATCTTTTCCTAGAAAGCATCGTTTACAAGTTATTCCTGAAAAACTGAAAAAAGTACAAAAATGTTTCGGTTTTTGGGTCAGCCTGTACTTAGCACAAGCGCAATTTTGGTGCAAACTTCAAGAATCCTTCTTTGGATGTTAATGAAGAGATTAAAACAGTTTCCAGCTTTCCGAGAATTATTTACGCTATAAATCTCGTTTTACTGGGCTATAATGAGAATAATATAATTTTAAATATAGAGCAATATTAATTATGTAAGACAAAAGGGGCCTGTGGTATGCGATGTGGAATGCCCCCAATCTGTTTTGTTGTATGCTCGGATATTAATACTACATTATGTTGATTGGGGTTGAATGAAAAATAACTACCCAATTTCACAAACTCCTGCTTTTTAACCCTCAACGATAAGTGTACCTACATTGAGGCAGCATTAATTTTTTCTTTATAATTTGCTTCTTCAGAGTGACTTCACAATAAAATCCACCTAGTACTTACCTATTTAATAAGAAATAATGTACATACAGTATGGTGCAATTAGAGTCTTGCGGTATTCTTGACACAATTTCATACAGTCTGAGATCCGACCACACTTGTAGTCGAGACTATAGAAATAAGAGCATCCTTTAACTATTTTCTCGTCGCTCTCAACCACTTTAACCTTTAGCTGATGTCCTGCCTTATCTATAATTTAAGCGGTGTGGTGGAGTCTGAGAGACGCATATTTTTAATTAGGTATAAAAGGTACTTAATACATAGATATTAATATTTTATTTAAACATTAATAAACGTTGGTCTTCCCTAAAAGTAAATAAGTGGTAAAAGTGTAAATGAAATGTGCACATAATTATATAATTAATATTTATTACAAGGACTGTAAAATGACAAGCAAAATTAATACAGTACACATAAGATGCCCTCTAGCTAAAACCAGTCTTACAAGTGTGGAAAAAAATATTGAGATCTCTTATTTAAGGACCAAATAATTAAAATTTGTAAACAACATAAAAAAAGAAACATAAAATAAAAAATTCACAACCACTGAACATAGCTTATGTTTACTAAACAACGAACTAAATCTTCAACACTCAACGGATCTTTTTGGCTTCTTTGTATATGATCCGGTATTTATTCACCTTCGGATAATTTCCTCTTGCTCCTACTCTCTTTATAAGAAGACATTCTGCAAAATAAAATCATAATAAAAAACATACCTTTTACACCGTTGAGGCGTCTATAAGACACTATGGCATGTGGCTATATAATCATGCATAAACTATGAGGTGGCGTTTATTAGACGTATTAATAAAATCACATATACACTGACCTGGCGTCTGTGAGACTACGATAGCGCAGCACGGGAACACGGTAAGATGTGGGCGAACGCAGTGACAACTGATTAGTAGATCGAGATGAACTAGGAAGGTACTGAGACGGGCGGGGACGGGTGGGAAGACAATGCGAGATGCGCGCGAATATTGAAAATGCTGAGTCTATTAGACGCATACGACATCAGCTAATGGTTAATATACGTACTTTCATTTTACATAGAAAGATAACCTTTTCAGAAAGATATTCGCAATATTTGCCATATTCTGTCACGACATTTTATTGGCAAACCTTGGATTCGAATTCAGCACCCCAAAAAACGAATAGAATGAAAGAAATCCAGACTATCTAACAACTTTCCTTCGAAGAGCTGTCATGTGTTTATTTGCAGCGTATATTATTTATTTAATTATTATTTTAACATTAACATTAACAATAGTTTTGTACAAGTACAATACAAGCAACAACAAAAATAAGTAAGTTATGTAATATTATGGGATAATATTAAATCATTATAATATTAGGTGTGATGTTCACGTGATCATCTATTCTATTCTGTTATTCTTTACGGCTATCTACTCGTCTGCGAGTGATTTCAGCCACTAGGTGATTATCAACCACGAATAGAAATGTACCTACGAATGTTTAATCTCGATTTGTTTTTGTCATCCATAACCAAAAACAGACATAACGTTAAGGGCTTGGCACCAATAATGACGTCACAGAGATTTCCCACGGCATTAAGGTTTAAAATCGCGTTAACAATCGTATGATAAAATGGTAAAAATAGTGTTTTTTTCATTTTTGAGGTTAATTTTGAGTCTATCAAAAAACTTTTACGCTTATTCCCTAGATTTTAATGCATATTATTAGTACACAAAAAAAATACTCCACGACTTTTGGGAAACGAATTTCTATCTTTCGGAAAAAAAACAGAGGTGTTTTTAATTTTTTTTTGAAAAATCTATGCAAGATATAAAAAATCTTTTACGGTTATTCCCTAGATAATGGTTCAATTCATCTACCCTGTTTTGTTCTAAATCATATTTAGTAACGGTTGTCGAGATATAAGGTTTCCCGTTTTTAGAAATTTTTAAAATGTCGGTAGTGTGGACACCATGGTGACGGAATTCAATAATCATGTCATCAGACTCTTCGACAACCACGCTCCAGTCATAACTATTCCCCTAAAACATCCACCCACTCCCTGGTTAAACGAAGAATTACTGAGACTGATGGCGAGGAGAGACAGAGCTAAAACTAAGTTTAAACAAACGAAAAGTCAAGAAAGGTGGGAGAGCTACGTAAGCTTAAGAAATCTTTGCTCTCAACTTTGCCGTCGAGCTAGGAAGGACTATTTCCAGAGTGGCATATCTTCATCTTCTTCAAATCTCACCTGGAAGTTTCTGAGAAAACAGGGTCTTGGTAGGCAGGGTTCGTCTGATTTGTCTTCAGTAGATCTTGATGGTCTAAATTCCCATTTCTCCTCATTGCCCGTGGTGATTGAACCCAGCATTAAGCAGCAGTCTCTAATCAACATTAGGGACGGGGCTGTATTCGATTTTGAACCTTTTGTCTTTAGACTTGTAACTGTGGATGAGGTACGGAAGTCTTTCCTGTCTATTAAGTCCACTGCTGTGGGCTATGATGGACTAAGTCTGAAGATGTTGTCCCTTATTTTGCAATTTATTATCCCCGTTCTCACATTCATTATTAACTCTTCGCTCACATCGGGCGTATTCCCGGCGGAGTGGAAGATTGCCAATGTAATCCCCCTTGCAAAAACTACTACACCGGCTTCCCCGGGGGACTACCGACCAATTTCGATTTTGCCTTTTCTTTCCAGGGTGCTGGAGAGGCTAGTGCTTCAACAGCTTAACGATTATCTTCTTTCACATAATGCTCTGGATTCTTGTCAATCTGGATTCAGAAAGGGACATAGCACCACCACAGCGTTGCTGAAAATAACGGAAGACATCAGGTTTTCTATGGAGCGGAGGCAGCTCACGCTGTTGACCCTACTCGATTTTAGTAGCGCCTTTAATTGCGTTGATTATGATCTTCTTCTGGCGCGGTTGGAGGCCCACAATATAACTGGAGTTGCTCTTCGCTGGATGGACTCCTACCTTAGGGATCGGCGACAGAGAGTATTCACTGCGGAAGGTGCTTCTGATTGGACGGACCTTCGGGCTGGGGTTCCCCAGGGTGGCATATTGTCTCCTCTTCTTTTTTCCTTGTTTATAAATCCGATAGCTCGCTGCCTTCGTGGATCTTACCATCTGTATGCTGACGATCTTTAGCTATATATATTCACTTCGATCTGGACTGCATTGATTCTTCTTTTTACGACATGAACCTCAATCTAGAACATATAAGTTCATGGTGTACACAACATGGGCTGCTGGTTAATCCGGCTAAGTCTCAGGCGATTTTGATGGGCAGTTCCAGGCTTTTGTCCTCACTTGATTTGGCTCCTCTACCTTCTCTGGTGTTGAATGGCTCCACCATTCCCTATTCGGATAATGTTAAGAATCTTGGTGTCTATTTTGACAGCGGGATGTCTTGGAAGAAGCAGGTTGGTGAAGTTAGTAGAAAGGTTTTTGGTTCTTTGCATTCGCTCAGGAGACTACAGAACTTCCTCAATCTTGAAACCAAGAAAATGTTAATTCAATCACTCATCCATCCCATTCTGGATTATGCCGATGTATGTTATCTTGATCTTTCAGTTGAAGGCTTAAATAAACTTGAACGCCTGCAGAACGCGTGCATCCGTTATGTCTTTGGTCTTAAAAAATATGATCATGTCTCTGACTACTTGGTTGGAAAACCATTCCGAATAGAAGAGATATCCATATATTAAGCCAATTATTTAAAATTCTTTTTGACCCTTCTTCACCTTCTTATCTAAGGGAGCGTTTTTAATTCCTAAACTGTCATGGTCGCCCGCTCCGTTCAGCTGATAACAATCTCCTGTTGATTCCACCTCATCAGTCCAGTTTCTACACAGACTCCTTTACGGTTCACAGCGCAAGACTGTGGAATCAGCTCCCAGCTAATATTCGCACTTGTTCTTCCCTGAACTCATTTCGTAGGATGGTCGTTGCTCGTTAGTCTTTCCGGCTTCTTCTTCTCTGTGTCGTCGACCTCAGGTCCAAATGTTCACAGCGAGTGGTCCCTTATTTCCCATCCCGCTCTTCCCCCCTCCCCTCCCCTGTGTGTATACGTATACATTTAAATTTATTAAAAGCTCATTATCTTTTTTTTTTATGTATGTATATTTATCTCTTGTCTTATTATCGATTAGTATGTATTTATGTCTGTATGTATGTGTATGTCTATCTATATATTTATTTGCTTTATTATTATTTATATTATATAAGTTATCTTTTTCTTATCTCGGGTTGACTGTAAGATATTGCGTTAGCAATAAGTCCGCCTTTTGGCACACAAGATTGTCTTATTTTTTTGTAATCATTGTAATCATTTTGGTCAATAAAGATTTATTTATTTATTTATGCACACTCCTAACACACATACTCGTAATGTTGGGCAAGCAAAATTATTTGTTGTTTTTTACAAACTCAACTGTTTGTGATTTTGATTGATCAAATACATCAGATGCCGTCACAAAGTTGATTACTGAGGTATGTTGTAGGTAGGTATTATTTAAATCGATATTAAGAGTATGCATACCGAGATTTCAAAAATATCTAAAAACGGGAGACCTTATATCTCGACAACCGTTACTAAATATGCTTTGGAACAAAATAGTGTAGATGCATTGAACATTTATCTAGGAAATAACCGTAAAAGATTTTTTAACGTGTATAGATTTCTCAAAAAAAAATTGAAAACACCTCTTTTTTTCGAAAGACGGAAACTCGTTTCCCGAAAGTCGCGGAGTAAATTTTTTTATGTGTTGATAGTATGCATAAAAATCTAGGGAATAACCGTAAAAGTTTTTTGATAGACGCAAAATTAACCCCAAAAAATGGAAAAAACGCTATTTTTTACTTTTTTTCATGCGATTGTTCACGCGATTTTCAACCTTAATGCTATGGGAAATGACTGTGACGTCATTCCTGGCGCCAAGCCCTTAATGTTTGCTACCTAACTGTATTCGTTTGGGTATAAATTCATACTTGTATACATCTGTATAATTATTACCGGAAATGTATGAAATTTAGGAATTGTATATAAATCCTAGGAAATGTCCACTATGCCGAATCAATTTAGGAAACGCGTGAAATAATCTGTCACAATAATATGTTCTTTTTAATTTTCGCGACCCAACTATGACGCCACGGTAATTTCCCACGGTATTAAGGTTAAAAATTCCATGAACAATCGCGTGATAAATTGAAGAAATAGCTTTTTTTTTTCATTTTTTGGAATTGGGATTATTTTCGCTTCAATCATAAAACTTTACGGTTTTTTCATTTCATTTAATTTTTTCATTTTATCAACATTTCCTAGATTTTAATGCATTTAATGCATTATTCTTGCGGATGTCGGTAGGGTTATTATTCATCTTTTTGACACCAAAAGCTATATGGATTCGAAAAAAAAAACATTTTTAAGCCCCCCTTCGTGCCCCCTCCACCTACTCCCTCAAAGAATCATACCTGGGCCAAGACCAATAATTTGCCAAAGTTTCATCTTAATAGAACGAACGGTTTGGGAGCTTTTTAAAATGTTAGGTAGATAGGTACGAACTAAAATATTTTGTGTGGGATTTCGGCCAAGCTGGCACACAGATAAAACCGAGAATGAAAGAGTACTCAAAATATACTAGATATATTTTCTAAGAATTGTATACAATGACGGATTTCATACATTTCCGGTAACATATTATACATTGCTTCATCCACTCGGAGTTCGGAGTGATAGCAACCAATCATTCTGCAACTCATTTGACAAACATATACATTATACACACACGATAAATAATTGTAGGTAGATACGTTTTATTAACTCGCACAGAACCCGTCAATGAAAACCAATGTACCTACTTACGAGTACATATAGGTATCATTTATATATTACTAGCTGAGTAACCCGTGCTTCGCAACGGCAAATTTGAATGGTGAAGTAGATCGATGGTATGACTTGCGATCTGAATTTCTTTTCCAATGCCCTTTCATACGATACCACACACGGCCCCATACAACCCTTGGATCCCCTCATCAGCAAAATTTCTCAGAAGGTTCTGGATTTCCAGAAGTTTCTACTATACAGTATTTGTTTCTGTGAATACCAAGTTTGGTCGAAATTGCTCCAGGCGTTCCAGAGTTATGGTGGAACTAACATACCCACATACATACATACATCCATTTTTATTATGTGTATAAGATTATTTTCTTTTTTTTTCTGAAAATTCGCGATATGTTTTGTGAGAACATCGGAATTTTCTACATATCGTAGTTGAATATAACAAGTAGTTATCTCGACAGATATACAGCAAAGGATGAACTTTCCATCGAGCTTATGACTTCGGGTGGCTTAATGTGATCCATTTCCAGTCCTTCTGGAATGGATGGACTGGAATTAATCATTATAGTACTTTGTTCTGATGATGGTTCCTTCATAATATAAATATACGTTTAGTTTTTACTGTAATACGCATCACTTTTCACTTTTTCTTCTTTTCTCATCCTATAGGCTGAACGATTTTCATTGGAAATTATCTACAAAAAACCTTTAAAGATTAACATTGAAAGAAACTTAACATGGTTTCATAGTTTCTTTAATAATACAACATTTTCTGGGAATAGGAATAGGTAAAACATTTTTATTATTATTATATACTTTATGAAATTGCTTGAAAATGTGGCTATCGAAAATCCAAACTCATCCTTTCTGATTAAATTTACATAATATTCTACAAGGTTATGTTGTATCTTATTACACATGGTTATGTTGTATCTTATTACATAATATTCTACAAGGTTATGTTGTATCTTATTACACAATATTCTACAAGGTTATGTTGTATCTTATTACACATGGTTATGTTGTATCTTATTACACAATATTCTACAAGGTTATGTTGTATCTTATTACACATGGTTATGTTGTATCTTATTACACAATATTCTACAAGGTTATGTTGTATCTTATTACACATGGTTATGTTGTATCTTATTACACAATATTCTACAAGGTTATGTTGTATCTTATTACATATGGTTATGTTGTATCTTATTACACAATATTCTACAAGGTTATGTTGTATCTTATTACACATGGTTATGTTGTATCTTATTACACAATATTCTACAAGGTTATGTTGTATCTTATTACATATGGTTATGTTGTATCTTATTACACAATATTCTACAAGGTTATGTTGTATCTTATTACACATGGTTATGTTGTATCTTATTACACAATATTCTACAAGGTTATGTTGTATCTTATTACACATGGTTATGTTGTATCTTATTACACAATATTCTACAAGGTTATGTTGTATCTTATTACACATGGTTATGTTGTATCTTATTACACATGGTTATGTTGTATCTTATTACACAATATTCTACAAGGTTATGTTGTATCTTATTACACATGGTTATGTTGTATCTTATTACACAATATTCTACAAGGTTATGTTGTATCTTATTACACATGGTTATGTTGTATCTTATTACACAATATTCTACAAGGTTATGTTGTATCTTATTACACATGGTTATGTTGTATCTTATTACACAATATTCTACAAGGTTATGTTGTATCTTATTACACATGGTTATGTTGTATCTTATTACATAATATTCTACAAGGTTATGTTGTATCTTATTACACATGGTTATGTTGTATCTTATTACACAATATTCTACAAGGTTATGTTGTATCTTATTACACATGGTTATGTTGTATCTTATTACACATGGTTATGTTGTATCTTATTACACAATATTCTACAAGGTTATGTTGTATCTTATTACACATGGTTATGTTGTATCTTATTACACAATATTCTACAAGGTTATGTTGTATCTTATTACACATGAAAGAGGTTCATTTTATTTGAAAAGATATCTGCTTTCTCCAATATTTTTTGTTTTTTTATACAATTTGTTTTTTTATGCTAAATACCTACCTCAAATTTATGTTTGTAAATAAAAAAGATTATTATTGTTATTAAGGCCTTGGTACCAAGACTGACGTCACAGTTATTTCCCACGGCATTAAGGTTCAAAATCTCGTGAACAATCGCATGATAAAATTGTAAAAATAGCGTTTTGTCCATTTTTTTGGGGTTATTTTTGCGTCTATCAAAAAACTTTTACAGTTATTTCCTAGATTTTCATGCATATTCTCAGTACAAAAAAAATACTCCGCAAGTTTCCATCTTTCGGAATTTTTTTTTGAGAAATCTATACAAGATATAAAAAGTCTTTTACGATTATTCCCTAAATAAATGTTCAATGTATCTATCCTATTTTTTTCCTAGCATATTCAGTAACGGTTGTCGAGATATAAGGTCTCCCGTTTTCATAAAGTTTTAAATGTCGGTATGAATACTCTTAAACATTAAACAACACTCTTAAGCATGATCAATTGTATAAATTTTGTTAGAAAACTTACATAATCAATAGGTACTTACCTATAAATAATATAATGTAAGTATATGATAATGTACATAATAAATCATTTCTGAGAAAATTAATTTACATCTAAATCTATATTCTAATATCTAAAACACAATAAGATTCAATAGGTTTAGGTACTAGGATATATTTTATATGCTGGTAGATATAAAATTATTTTTAGACATTAGATCTGATACAAAAGAAAAAATAGAGTAGATACATTGAACCTTTATCTAGTGGATGACCGTAAAATATTTTTATATCTTTATTTTTTTTTACTGAAGCGAAAGTAACCCCAGAAAGTGAAGGAGGAAGCGGAAGTTGGGGGTAGGGGGTTGGAATGTAAAAAGTGATATTAGTGTCGAATCCATAGTTTTGGGTGTCTACTGTCTATATATAGTAGTACTACTCCCGGCACCCGTTTGGGATCAGGGAGGGGAGAGGTAGCAGGGGTGCTATGCAAAAAACGATATTAATGTCCAATCCATAGTTTCCATGTCAATAAGATGAATAGTAACACTTCTTAAGCAAGAATGTAGGGGGAGGGGGGTTGTATGGGGGCCGCGAGCCTATTAAACAAATAAGTGTATTTCACACTTTTTCAAGGATTTATATTTCTATAGCGTAGCGTTTTTACCATTATAAAAATAATAGGCATGGTAATACCTAAAATAATAATAATAATAAAAATGACTTTATTGTGTTTTTTTTATATTAACATGGCAATGTATTATGTGATTTACAATATAAGGTACATGTTGTTTCATCAACGAGTCTCACTGGGCTAAAATATCTTTTCCTTTTTAAAATAATTTCCTTCACATTTTTATGACCGTATCAAATGCTTTAAATAAGAAAATCTTATTTCGTTGATGTTTTTTGCCCCCCTCCACCCCCATAAAAACAAATCTTACACAGTTATAGAGGTATGAAAAAAATAACGCAACTTATTGATGTAAAACCCCAAAACCGAACTCAATTTGGGCTTAGGCCTAATGTGGAAAAGCATTTATTTTTATAGGATATATCCACACAGCTGCAGTTTCTCGGAGTAAATGTTAAATTATTCAAATGGATAGATATAAAATAATGAGTATTTTATTTTCACACTTTTATATTGCGATGTTATTCTCGTATATATGTATATTCTATATATTAAGTAAAGTCTGATTTTTGTAAGTGTTCGAATAAATCCCGCATTTTACGATGGATAGTCCAAGAGCCCGCTGCTTAATTTATGACGTATCTGTTTTTTGAACGAAATGTGGTATAAATGATAGCTTACCAATAGGGGTTGCCTATCAAAATCTTGCCGCAACCCCCCCTGCCCCCCCCGAAAAGGTCCCTTTTCACGGTTTTTCGCATTTTATAGGAATATGGTAAGAGATAGAAGAAAGTAGTAAATAACAAAAATAATCCTTGCTAAATTCTATACAAAAAATGTTGAGATAATTTTTTCGTAGAACTAGCAGTTTACCCGCAATGGCCGGTCAAAAACCGAAATTCATTTAAAACTAAATTGGTTGAAAATTGATAAGAGCTACAGGAAAATAGTCAGAGAACGAATTAATTACCATAGTCTTAGCTACAAAACGGGCTATGACTTATGTTCATACTTCTAATATTTTCGGAGTCATTGCAATAAAACTCAGTGACGAAAATTCTTAAAATTTAGTTTTTCATAAAATAACCAGCGATATAGCGCGCAGGCCAAATTTTTTTCCATAAAACGTTAGTGATAATGGGTGGAAGAAAGTCAAAGAAAAAAATCAAAAGTTTTTTTTTTTTTCAAAAAATATCCTGTTTTTCTACCGGCCATTACGGGTAAACTACTAGTCCTATGAAAGAATTGACTAAATATTTTTTGTAGAGAATTTAGCAAGGATTATTTTTGTCATTGACTACTTTCTCCTATCTCTTACCATATTCCTATAAAATGCGAAAAACCGCGAAGAGGGACCTTTTCGGGAGGAGCAGGGGGGGTTGCGGCAGGATTTTGATAGGCAACACTAGTGCGATGTAATACCCTATTGGTAAGCTATCATTTATACTACATTTCGATCAAAAAACAGATACGTCATAAATTAAGCAGCGGGCTCTCGGACTATTACGAAAATTAAGAATAACAATTGCGATAACGATGCAACCCGACTCTCCTGAACCCAGCATCCCTCCCTTACCCTATCCCATCCCATATACCATTTATGTATATATTTATATATGTATAATATGTTTATCTATGTATCTATTTATGTTTTCAATTATTGTTAGGTTAAGGTACTCTTTTAATACTAAATTTATAATTCGTTTTATCTCATTTTATTCGTTATGGTTTCTGTCATGGGTTGGCTGGCAGAAATTGCCATTTGGCAATAAGCCCGCCCTTTGTATGTTTCTGTACAGTAAAAAATATTTTATTTTATTTTTTTATTATTTATTTATATTATAGGCTATGTTCTAACGTCGCCGGTTTTTGGAGAAAAATCTTTTCCTAGGAGGTGCCATGATAATGAAGGGATCCAAGTGTTGTGTGGGGTCGTGTGTTGTAGTCCGAGAGTTTCTTCTATCTCTTACCATATTCCTACAAAATGCGAAAAACCGCGAAGAGGGACCTTTTCGGGGGGGGCAGTAGGGGTTGCGGCAAGATTTTGATAGGCAACCCTAGTGCGATGTAAAACCCTATTGGTAAGCTATCATTTGTACCACATTTCGATCAAAAAACAGATACGTCATAAATTAAGCAGCGGGCTCTTGGACTATTGTATCGCATGAAAGGGCGTTGGAAAAGAAATTCAGATCCTAAGTCAGATTTTGTCCAGCTCAAGCCTATAAGGTATACCGCGTTGGTTTGTAAAATTTGCCGTTGCGAAGCACGAGTAACTCAGCTAGTAGTTTAATATAACTATAACAGTTAGTTCATCATACTTGTAATAGTTTAGTTTGCATAGGATTTCCATGTGAATATCCTAAAGGTTCGCTTACACGAAGCAATACATTGCGTCGTACCCAACCTAACTCAAATTGATGAATGGACAAACAAATTGAACATAAAAATATTTCATAATATTGTTATGCTATTTTATTTTTTATTATTTTCATTCTATCATAACCTAGTCCAGGCGCTACATGCACTTTCGTATACTTAATATGAGCACCGAATTCCATCAATTGATTATTGTAGGAGACAGGTAAATATTACAAAAAGAATACAAGTTTGCTAAATATATATTTAACTGAAAATACGCAGAATAATATGATATGTTTATTATTTTGTGTTTTAAAACACGGCGATCCTCTGGGCCTTCTAAGGGAATATTTCACCCCTCGTGTGAACATAGGGGGGGAGTGTACTTTTTTTGCCTATTTATCACTTGGCACACTAGGTAGGTAGGCAAGTACTACTCATGCACATAAATTGTTAAGATTTATGTGCGATGTAAGAGAATTTATATATTTATGAAAGTTAATCGTATTATGTGCTCCGACACGACTCGACGGACGTACTTTGAGATATTCCTGATATTATTATTGTGTAGATAACTGGATAGTCGGGAACATAAAAGAATCAATTAATTTAGTGTGTAGGTAATGTCTGATTAAAATCATCAAACAACGTAGTATATTCCATTACATAACCCTGGTAGAATCCAATTAGTGCCTTTGGCAAATTTTGCAAGAATTCGCCTGCGGCGCTATTACTGATTTTCTTTTACTACGTCTGTGTTAAAATTTCAATATTATCCCCAGGAGTTTTTTCGCCCCCCCCCCCCCCCCGAAATGAAAACCTATATACGCCACTTATGAATACATATGTATGTAAATTTAAAACAGCGACGTGTTCATGGGTGGCTAAAAAATGGCTAAATCAATGAGCTCTTATTGACGTATGCACTTGCTTTGCTGGCGTAAAAATAAACATGTCATTACGAATCATTATTTTTTGTTGACTCGATGTAATTTTTAAAGTTGCTGTCTAAGGGTACAACACATTGAAAGGTTGTTGAGAACACGAATTTTAATATTTGTGGTTTTTTTATACCTAGATCAAAAGAACTCGCTTGTCTATGCTTGGTGGAAATGTAGATAGGTAATCATTTCCGCCGGAAAATTATATTAATAAAGTTGTTAGTTTGACAAATTTATATACTTAATACATTTTATTGTAACATCTATGTCAAAGCAGTATCAATAAACAACCCTTGACGGCAACATGTCTTTTTAATTTGACACTCGGAAACTACAAGTTGCAACAATTAAGGTTTTAACGTTTTATTGAAGATAACTGATGAATTATGTTACTTTTTTTATTTTATTTCAAAATTTATATGGTTTTGAAGCGTAACTGTAATTTGAGTTTACGTTTTGGGGCTAGTATGATATTTGTTATTTTCCCGCGTTTGAGCGAGTTCGTTCTATTGTACCACTAGAAGTTCTCTATATCGTACTTACCTCTATGATACCTATGATGTTTTTATTTACTTAATTACTTTTAAATTGCGTTGTACTAGATCAGGGATTCCTATACTTAACTGATTTCGTATCTGTTGTATTTTACAAAAACAGATTTTTTGTAATTTCGTTTGAAATTTGTCTAGAGGTACGATTTAAATACCAGTGATAAATAGTGACCTGGGGGGGTACTTTGTAAGCTTTCTCGCCCTAAACACGTAGATAAAATGTTTTAGGAAAATGACCCTTATGACGATATACATAAGGTCGTTTTTCGTGTGCATTTTATCGGCGTGTTTCGGGTGAGAAACCATTAGAAAGTTCCAGTACTGTTCGTTAAGTCGTATCATATACTGCTTTTTTCAGACGAGTTTTTAATGATGTTAATTTTATTGCTGACATTCTTGAAATAAAAAAATAGATTGCCAACTATATACACTTTCATTTGGTATATTCATATATTTACGAAGATCTTTAGTTTTTACGCAAAGTGACATTTTGCAAAACCGATACGATTGAGACAACTTCCTCAAAAATACTATTCCATTTCTTCTATATTTATGACCTGCTATTACGACTATACTGCCTATTTGTGTTGATACTCCTTATATTGAAAAATAAGTCATGTATCTCCGAATTCTTTTTGTATTGACTATTCCCCACCCGCATATCTATCATATCATAAATAAAATTATTATACTACGCGTGCCCTAAGTAAAGTACTGTACAAACATCATTTTTGCTTATATAGTATTTGGTAATAAATAATTACCTACGTCTTCGTGCGGAAACTTATGCGTGAATTCTCAACTCAGATACTGAATGAGAAACTTTGTATTTGTTTGAATAATGCGTGACAACCTTACTGTAATTGGAATTGTTAAACAAAGATGATTCTCGTGTCTCACTGAATATACCAGTACGTATACATACTTTGATCAAAAAGTACAGTGAATATTTTTTACAGCACCAACTAATAATGCAATCTCGTAAGTGGGTTGAGCCACTTAATGGCGAGAATGAGTCATTTGGAGACGAGCAAAGATCGGGATGACCTATGACCTCATCGGATACTTGCTTTACAGGTCCGGACTTCAGGCCTTGCCACTCCGATGATCTGATGATATCATTACCAAAGAATAGTACGTCTTATATACGGGTCCGTGCAAACCATGTACACGATGCAACCAACAATAAAATTATTTGCAAAAATACGAGAGAGAACACAATTTTGTCCCCTTTTATAGCTGGCGAACAAGATTTATTCATAAAAATTCTTTAAAAACAACGAGTTTTAGGCCAAAAATGTTACTATCCATTCATGTCCGCCTCATTATACGGATTTGACTGCGTGCGGCTTGTGGCTCTTTACCGAAATAAAACCTGCACCAAGAGACAAACGTTTTGATACCGTTAGCGACGTTGAGAGAGCCACGACAGAAGAGCTGAAAGCCGTTCCGAAAGAAACCTTCCTGGAAGGCCTCCATTCATGCCATCATCGTTGAAATTAGTGCATCGCTAGTCAATAAGAATATAGGTATACTTTAATGGCTTGGCACCAAGAATGACGTCACAGTCATTTCCCACGGCGTTAAGGTTCAAAATCGCGTGAACAATCGCATGATAAAATGGTAAAAATAACGTTTTTTTTTTTTTTCATTTTTTGGGATTTATTTTGCGTCTATCAAAAAACTTTTACGGTTATTCCCTAGATTTTAATGCATATCATCAGTACAA
This sequence comes from Ceraclea dissimilis, assembly GCA_963576895.1. Lineage (NCBI taxonomy): Eukaryota > Metazoa > Arthropoda > Insecta > Trichoptera > Leptoceridae > Ceraclea > Ceraclea dissimilis. The sequence continues at coordinate 9,400,680 of OY756360.1, forward strand.
AAAAAAATATTCCGCGACTTTCGCGAAACGAGTTTCCGTCTTTCGGAAAAAAGATCAGAGGTGTTTTTAATAAAAAAAAATGAGAAATCTATACAAGATATATTTTTTTACGGTTATTCCCTAGATAAATATTCAATGCATCTATCCTATTTTGTTCCAAAGCATATTTAGATACGGTTGTCGAGATATAAGGTCTCCCGTTTTTAAAAAAAATTGAAATGTCGGTATGCATATACTCTTAACGGAGACGACTTTGACAAATTGAATGTAAGCTTTTTGTCTTTGTGCGTTAAAAAATATTCATCGTATTTTTTTATCACACCTCGTACAATGTACATCTTATATCTGTCTACCTATTTACACAACATCCGTGTATACACTACACACCTATGTACTTATGTACTTTCTTCCACCTACTTCCTTCCTGAGCAGCTCCTAGTGTGAATACATACGAGTGTATTAGGAATAACAAGTTTGTTTAATGTTTACATTCTGTAGTATAATTGGTTTACATTTTAGTAATTAAACATTACTGTTATTGTTGGGAAAATTTGAATAGTACTTTGAGACTCTTTCAGAATACCAAAATATCCCTTAAGTATTTGATACTTCTACCTTGTACTATATAATCTAACTCCATAATATAGGAAATGCGTAATAATTAGGTAATATTTAATGCATGTGATCATTAGGAATTTGTTATAGTTTTCGTTGAATTCAAAACTTTCTGATGGGATTGATATCGTCTCTCTTTATTATACAAAAGTAAGATGATATCTGCAATGAAGTTTGCATATTTTACAAGTTTTCTTATGTAAGTCTCGATCTCTCGTAAATACTATAATTCATTTATACACAAAAAACATAGTAGTTTTCCACAAAATACACCTATTAATTTAGTATGCCCAACGATTTCGCTACAATCATGGAGCATTATCAAGGAAGGATCATAAGGAACTATACCTTGATATTGCCATCCTGTCCTGATTATATATCGTGGAAATTTTGTGTTTTTTGTGTAGGTATAAATTAATCGAATATGGATTTCAGCTCTATAGCCCAAAAACTTATCCCACCCACCTAATCAAAATGTTAAATGAGATACGACGTTGCGATTGCATCAGATAAAAATATAAAATGACACTTTTAAAATAAAAATGCAAAAAATGGTTGGCAATATAAGTACCTACACGTTTTTTTATTATATTTCCTTTAGAACCAACGGTGAAAAGTAGCCTTAGTCATGATACCTAGTTCCTTTAAAGTGTTCCTTTTGTTCAGCACACCACTGGCAAGTGCTCGTATCATCTCTGTACTCAGCCATGTTCAAAGAATGATGATAATGTCAACTCAGCAAAAGCCAAACACACATGTTATCAGCATATAGTCTAACTTATATTAGGTATGTATGTAATATCTAAAGCTGCTATAAAGTTTGTATGGCACGATCCGTGTTCGCCTACTTGTTTGGCAGTGAGTGACTATGTCGCACACCTAACAGAAAAGTGTCACAAGTAAAGAAAGAATCAGAATGGAGTTACATATGTATGAATATTCCGATTTAGTGTCAACTCCATAATACCCCAGACAAAACATTTCGTTTAGAAATCTAGAAGTAAGAATAATAATAAAATCGTTTATTTTCCTTTTCATTTTTTACAATATAAGTTACTACACTAGGTCATGGCCTGTCTCGTGTTGTTCTTATTGAACGATAGTGTAACTTTTTAGTATAAAAATGACGATATTTGCAATTGATTCACGATCGCGGCGGGTAAGGGTATTTTGTGTTTTTAAGACTCTTCATAAGGATAGAGATAAAAATTATGCGAACAGGAATTGAAAAAATTTTTCATGATTTCCCAGAAAAACGTGTTTTTCGATTGCATTATACTGTTCTGCTAAATGTGCGACAAGTTCTCCGTCTCTTTACATGAACATTACACCACTCTTGTAAAACATATATAATTGATTGACTTTTAATACGAGTATGTGCCATATTATCATGCTTTGAAACAATAATTAAAGTTAGACTAAATGCCTTCATAACGATTCTCTGTAGGTACTTGGATGACAATAATTTTGAGTCACGTGATTATATTATTAGTTAGTGTGTTGGCAAAGTAATGCCTCCGCGTAATTCTGCGAATACGTCATATGCCCAATCCCACCAACTTTTACCTAAGAAGGAAAGCCTTAAGAAATTTCCATACAAAAACAGACATAATATTCTAGTTATTGAATAAAGAACTCGCCCACACCCTAATTCCATATGAAATGCAACTCACCTAGCCTGGGCGGAGATATTTGGGCACCTAACGTAGGTGAGCTGCGTGTAACAATTTGTATGGAATTTGAATTAGGATGTGGGCGTGCAGGAATCTGATTATCTTTATTCAATAAATAGAATATTATCTCTGTTTTGTATGGAAATTTCTTAGGGCTCTCCTTCTTAGGTAAAAGTTGGTGGGATTGGGCAATAATCTAGTAAGATATTCAGTGTTAAAATTAAAATACCTTATACACGTACCTATTAGCTTAACCAATATTATGTAGGACAGGTACTTACATCAATGTTGTGTCGATATTACTTTGGAGTACAGTGCAGGTGCCTAGGTATTATTGTGCAGGGACCTGATGGTACCTACCATTGTGACCTTGCACCACATTACCAATTTAATTTCGACAAACTGGCAATTATAATGTAAACCTATACATATAGACAACTTATATAACAAACAAATATACCAAATAAATTATAGTCGTCTAATGCGATTATTACGGTGAATACCTAGTGGTTATTTAAGTGAAACCTTTTTTAAAGGTTATAGCTAATTAATAAATACTTACATACTTTCCGTGTCCGGAACACTATCAAATCTTGCAACTCCAATGTTCGGCCACCCGGATACCCTTGGCATTCGCCAGTAGTGCATCCTCGGGCGTAGTGTTGAGCAAAATCAGACAACAACAAGACCAAGACCAAGACTGCTTTTTCGCTGCAATACCAAGACCAATACCGGGTGTGCAAGACCAAGAGCCTTGCATGACTGGGTTGCAAGAGTCTTGCTGGTCTTGCAATATTTTATCAAATTGTATTACATCCCTGCAACACGTCCTCGCAACAACAGGATGTGTTTGTGTTTTGTAGGGTCACATTTCTAGATTTTTGTATGTTTTTTAAGGCTTCCAACCGAAATATGACGTTACGGTCATTTCGCATGATAAAATGGTAAAAATAACAGGCGTGGCTCCATGAATCTTGCACTCAGAGACCTCAAACTAGTGTCAAACTTTTCTAAATTTAAAAACCTTTAAAATGATATGCAACAAGGCTAGTGTATTTCAATTTTTCAATTTTCAAAATCCAAATTTTTGACATTTGTTGAAGTCAATAATTAGAAAAAGAGGCCATTTCAATTCTCAGAAACTCTTTCCTTATTATTATTTGTCAGCTCTATTGTACACTGAATATTAGTTTTTGAAATCAATGTATTTGTGGAGATTATTACAATTTTGCCTGGAGAAATATGAGTTTCTCCAAGCAAAACTGTCTAGGTGCCTAATGCGTATACTCGTAAATCTTCTTCTTCTTCTTCTTCCTCAGCCTTCCTCCCTCCACTGCTGGACGTAGGCCTCTTCCATTTTCTTCCACTCATCTCTGTTTCTCCCCCTCCGCATCCAGGTTCCTCCGGCTTGTTGGACTAGGTCATCAGACCACCTTTTGGGAGGTCTTCCGACGCTTCTCCTTTTGTTCCAGGGCCTCCACTGTAGGATTCTGGGTGCCCACCTAGTATCCTCTTGTCGAGCCATATGCCCAGCCCACTGCCATTTTAATTTTGCAATGCGGTCCATAATATCGGTAACTTTACTCGTAAATATGACTTCATATTCTTTGAACAGGCGTGTGTCTACATTTATATTGCACCACGTTGTGATATAGGTAGGTATTGTTATATCGTTCAAGCCACTTTTACCTCGCAAGAGATACGGCTTGGGAAAATAGATAGACAAGATCGCGGCGGTAGTTTAAAAGTAAAAGCGGTTAGAAAAATGCAAGTGTCTCGCAAGACTCTTGAAGCAAGACCGAGACCGAAATCAAGACTCAGTATGCAAGACCAAGACCGAGACTCGTATGTAAATGCAAGACCAGTACCAAGACCTAGCTTGCAAGACCAAGACCAAGACCATCCCGGTCTCGTCTTGGTCTTGCAAATGCTCATCACTACTCGGGCGTGCATGTCTATCCTGTTTGGGGACAAGTAAACAGGTGACTGTTATCCTGTACAGAAACACACTCACAGGTGTCTTCCTCTCTGTAACCCCATTTTTATAGGTATTTTTCTTAAATTTAATACTCGCATTATTTGTTTAGCCACCAAATTTATTAGATAGAAACCATTTTGCAAGTATGGCCGTGAAGTATTTTTATTTTAAAACTTTTTTATTACCAATGGTAAGATCTGAAAAAAGAATACTTGCAGGGATATTACATTGCTTTATATAAAGTTATATATTTTGGAAATCAAAGAGGTTTTATTTTAAATCTTGAAATAAATGGATTTTAACTTTCCTTTTATCATGCGAGATTACGACGTTGACTTTTTGGATATTTTCATTATTAATATAATACCACAATCCACAATACATTTTGAGACGGGAGTCGCTTAAGATGAATATAAAAATACCTGCGTTCCCCTTACATGAAAATGAAATAAGAAATGATAGGTACCTACTTATTAAAAACTTTTCAATTTGTAAACTTTTTCTAATCCGCCTTTTTAATCCCTCCTATTAAATCTCCTTCCTTTTTTACTCAAAAGTCGTTCTCGTGTAAATTCAAAAGCATGGGCACTTTCAAAAATACAAATCTCTTTTTTTCTCATTCTTCGAAATAAACGGAAATATTTAATATGTTTTCAGGATGAAATGTTTTATGTATAGGTATGGAAAAATTGTACATAAATACATAGGTAGATATCGCGTCTTCCTCCTTACCTGTATACGAATATACACTTTTGTACTCGTTGAGAATTTAATATTGTCAATGGGAAAATAAATTTTGGCAAATAATACTTGGAATGCATCTAGGTTTACCGAAAGTATTCTTGATAAGAAAGGTATTGTATAAAATATTACAAGGAATTTATAAGTCGGTATTTACCTACATTAATTTATAGAGGATAAAAATGTAGATTATTATGCCGATTCATACTGCGTCCCCACCAGAGCTCAGAGGTGGGCACCGTTAATGAAAAAGTTAACTTCGTTAATCGATAATCCGTTAACCAAAAAGTTAACTTCGTTAATCGTTAAAGCGTTACATTTTGAAAAATGTAACGGAAGTTAACGTTAATCCGTTAAAGCGTTAATCTAAAAATTCCCGGTTAAATGGCATGAAGTAGAACTACACAAGTACTACTACTATCATACTATCGCGATGTATCCCAACAAAGTGGGTATTTAAATACATACAATGAGCCTACAACAAATAAAACACACGGAATGGGTGGCGAGTCTCATTATTGAATAAGAATTAAATGTCTTATAGATATTTTACAAACACCTAGAAACATTTTTTTATTACACTCGCCCATTGACGTCGCTAGCTTCACAGTTTGAAAGGTGCCGCAGGCTTTTTTTTTCGACAGAATTTGACTTTCGATCTGAATTTCTTTTCCAACGCCCAACTCATATACGACGCCACACATAACTCCATACAACCCTTGTATTATCTAATGCCAGCGCAGCCAGTGGATGATGTCTATGCAAACAATCAAATATTAACGGACCTAATTAACGGAAGTAAAATGTAACGGAAGTTAAATAATCCGTTAACAAAATTTGGAGGTGAGAAAAGCGTTAAATCGTTAACCAAAATGTTAACTTCGTTAATTAACGATTAACGGATTAACGCTTTTCTGCCCACCTCTGGTCCCCACCCACGAGATTACTCAATTTAGAAAGGTGGATCTAATTGAAACTGATGTAATATTCTATTATATTGTAATACAATTATCTTATTATTATACAGTAGGTACTACCTATATGTATCAAAATGAATCGGTATAGTAACTGAGTGAGCGAATAGGGGTGAGGAAGCGCGGCCGCCCGAGACTGACCTGCTCCGATCATGTCAACCAGATCCTCAAGGATGGACGCGTAAAAGTGATGAGTAAAAGGAATCGGAGAGCGTGTATGACAAATTGCATAAATGTGGCGGAAGCGAGGAGTGTTTGTCAGGATGGGCCTCTCTGCCTACCCTGCAAGGGACGTGGCGTGAGGGTATAGAAAGTAAATGAACAAAGTATTTTTAACTTCAGTTAAGTATCTTTCTTGTTGGGTAAAAAATATATAAGACGATTATATATACATATAGATACCTACTCGTATATAAAATAAATTTCAGACTCACTCTTCCTTGTGGAAGTACAGTGGAATAGTATTTCCATAGAAACTTGTTTATCCATTAGGTTCATAATGTTTCTTCATCCATTGTTTAACCAGCTCCATTATTCGAGGCTGTCCAATATAAACAACCCATTAAGATTACAATTAACTATTATTTTCGATACTGAACACATGAATGGGATCCTTTTACATCAAGTTTGATTTATTACACAATCACGATAAAATTGTGTTTCGTCATAATGTTCACATTATCATTGCTGATGGTTCGCTCGATTTTGTCTACAGATATGAAAATATACTAGATTTGTACCTAGTTATATTAAAAGAACAGTAACATTTTCGAAATAAGTATCAAAATCTCTACTTATGAGTATCCATAGCCATACCGACATTTCAAAAATTTATAAAAACGGGAAACCTTCTATCTCGACAACCGTCACTCAATATGCTTTGGAACAAAATAGGGTAGATGTATTGAACCTTTATCTAGGGAATAACCGTAAAAGATTTTTTATATCTTGTATAGATTTCTCGAAAAACATTTTGAAAAACACCTCTGATCTTTTTTTCCGAAAGACGGAGACTCGTTTCCCGAAATCCCCGGAGTATTTACTTTTTTTGTACTGATAATATCCATTGAAATCTAGGGAATAACCGTAAAAGTTTTCTGATAGACGCAAAATTAACCCCAAAAAAAGGAAAAAAACGCTATTTTTACCATTTTATCATGCGATTGTTCACGCGATTTCGAACCTTAATGCCGTGGGAAATGACTGTGACGTCATTATTGGTACCAAGCGTCTAAGTGTCCAATACTAATAAAAAAAAAAGAAACGTTTTAGTCGAGGCGACATCGACAGCTTGGCATGATCAAGAGTACTCAAACACCCAGGAAATAATTATCAAAACTGATTGACCGAAAACTATCGATGTCATTGCCACTGTGTTATGTTTGAGAGTTCATGTAGGAAATTTATTGCTGCAGATTCTGGTATGTCTCTCACGTATGTTTTATAGATTTCATTAAAAATTCGTTTCATTAAAAACTGGGATTTTTCTTTAACCGTGTTTCTTGGCATTGAAAACGACCGTATTTTTTCTGATGCCATAACAACATCCAGTATAATTTTTCTAAAATTCCGTTTTTATTAAAATAAAACCAACGAACTACCTATAACCCTTCAATGAAACACGCATTCTGATCTTCATGTCACTTTAACGAAAATCTGTCTTAAGAAAAGTAGGTAACTATTATTTTCGTTAGTGAAAAATGTGTTGTGAAAAAGGCTCTTGTAGTATTTGCGTGTAGTATTCCTGCCCATGTCATAATATGTATTATGAACGTAGTGCGGATATTTATATACCTATTTCATATTATTATAAAGTGATTTTGGTTTCCCTGCCACAAAATAACAATAGCTTCTATGCTTCGACCCTTTTGTTGCGGTTTGTTATTTATGATCTGTTAAATTACCATTGACTGCTTTCATATTCAGGATGGTCGATTTAAAAATGTTACATAAAGCGACAAGGCAATATATTATTATTTATTTATCAATCGTTTTATTTATTTCATATTATATTATACCTAACACACCATCCATTTTATAATGATTTAGGTCAATGGATTTATCGCTTCATAAGCATTACTACTATGTAGTGGAATAGCGACATCTACTTATGTTTATGTTGGGACCGCTTCTACAGAGACAGATAGGAAACTGAACACAGGTTTCTACCACTTTAAGAAACTTTTCCAATGCATCTCGGGTAGGAATATAACTTCGTATACGTATATATTTACCTTGCTCACAACTAGGGAATGTCAGGACTATCCGAGTGGCTGAATATTGGGTGTTCAAAATTTAATGGTGATTCGAACACGGAAAGTAAGTCACATCTATTATGATTGTCGATACCAATGAAGTAGCTTGAATGGACACAATGGACATAGTTCAGACCCAAAGGGACGGCAGTATCTAGAGATTCTAGAGAGTGAGAAAGAGACTAATAGATTGTCTATAATTATGGGTATTTTACACAACTGGACGGGAGAACTGCTGGAGGAGGAAATATTTCATTAGAATTATTATAGCGCTACGTTGCCGCAAGATTGCCAACCTAAAGATTGGAATGCATCGAATTCCTAGGAATTGCTTTAGTATCCGCGATTGAATTCCATGTATACCTACTGTTTTGCGGCTAACTACCGAATATCCTCAGGGATGTGAAGAATGCTAAGGAACCTGTATTAATGGAATTTTCTGATACCTGTTTTTTCTCAAGTTGGGTATATACAATATTAGTTTACGGTCGATACGAAAAAGTAAAAGTCATTCAAATTTACTTGACGATTGATTTTATAATTCTTCCCTCACAAGCGAATAATACAGGATAATTGGCCCCGTATGTCTTCGATATTTGGAGAGGTGATAGAGGATGAAAAAGTATGAAAAAAAAAGTTAGAGGATGCATATTGCGTATCCAAAAATCAACCATTTTGGAAATATGGCCTTTTGAAAATTGAGGAGTATGAATCTGCTTTATGTTTTTTGCCAATATCTCTCAAACTATACTGACTCGATTTTGACAAAACAAATACAAATCATAGTAAACAATTTTGGCTTTCGATGAAGATCCTTATTTGTGGTTTTGATTTAAAATGTAGTGAACCGCCTTCAGATGGACTAAAATGAGTTTGGAGTGGTAATTTAGAAAAGGCAGAAGTGTAGTGTTGTCGAGGCGGTCAGACTCAGACGACACAAAACATATTACTGGAGGTGGCAGGATGTGGGTTGAAGAATGCACATTGCACAACATGTATGTAAGGATCTAAGGGAAGACCTAATTCCATGAAGGAAGCTTAAGCTTTCACCTATATTGTACGTATGTAGGTATACCTTAGTATATCTACTTAACATTTTCTATGTTAAGTCTGAGTTATGTTGTAAATAAAAATATGTAGGTTTCTTCTCCCCACAACAATAAGATTTGTAAGTTCAATTATAATAAAAGAAACTTTGAATGAAATAGGTACCCAATATTGTTCACTTTATAGGAATATATTTTCGAGTATATTATAACTCTTTTGGTTGTTGAGTGTTGCACTTCGTATATGTTCTCGTAATAATATTTATATTCGTATTATCACGAATCATATCAGTTGTCACTATAAGACTTATAACATTACTTTCCACGGCTGGTAAATCATGTTTCTGTATAGCTTTACGTCCTTCCAATTCATTGGTTCCTTCCAAATATTTTCTTTTCTCATATAATTGAGAACCGTTCAAGGATTTTTTATTTTATTTTATTCATACATAAACTATCTGTTTTCCGTGCCGTAGGTACCTACTTCTTATCGATTCTAGGATTTTTACGAACATTTACGAGTATATTCGACTCGATTTTCGAAATTTTTATTATAGGCCAGTAGATCTAAGATTCGTTAGTATGGAGACCCAACATTAAATCAGGTAGGCGTGAATTTTTGGTATGTTATCTAGGACAATAAATTAGTTAAGGACCCAAATTTGCACAATTTTCCTCCCTCCGCCCCCTTAACCATCTTGAAAAAACCTTGAAAAATCTATAACTTCGTTGTTTCGTGTTTTAGGTCAAAAAAGTTATTTGCCGATTTGTACACCATACAATTTTCTATAACTTCACTTCACAAATTTTTGCTCTAAAATAAATAGCAACCGAGCTTTAAAGCTTCAAAAATTGGACAACATTCAGTATTTTTAAAATTTAGAGTTTTTAGCCAAGAACCATCACGATAACTCCGTCATGGTTAACTTCAGCCCAAAAATTCATATAACATCTTATAGAGCATTTAATTTACTTCAAAATGCGTATATCAAAGTTTATATTATGCTCAAAATAGCGGAGTGGGGACAGATTTAGAATAAAAACAAAATAGTGATTTTTATGATTTTCCATACATTTTCGAATTTTACATACTTTTCGAAAATGTATGGGAAAAAGTTGTATTTTTTAAGTTTTAGTTTAATTTTGTCCATTATTGATAAGTTTTATGAGGAAAGTTTTACCTTTTTGGAATCTACTAATATGACGGAAGTCTTTAAGATAAATAAGATACAAAAATGTAGTGAAATATTTTCGCTAAAGGTCTTCGAAAATTGGCAAAAATTCCAGAAAAATATTATTTTGGGAAACATTGTAATTTTTCTAATCAATAAAACACTTACTATCAAAATGTATTAAAACTAAGTACCCACATCTCTACTGAGTTCTGCTGAAGAAAATAAATATAAAAAAATATTCAGGTTTTTTCACTGTATTCAAAAACTAGAAAATAGAGTAAATTTTAGGAAATTTGTTTATCACCGTGTATCATTCAGCCTAAACCAAAATTGAAATCATGTGATTATTTGACAAAAATATATTCAAATATCTATCATTAGAATATACACAGAGTGTCCTATGTCGAATACTGGAAACTATACAGGGTGTTAAAAAAGCTCATTTCATTATTGTCGATGAATTGCACTATCTTTTAATTTTCGTTCGACTGAGTAAAACCCTAAAGCAATTTTAATTATATTTTTTATCAGGTGGGTTCCTTAAGGATATAGGTACTCAATTTATAAACATTTTAGGGATGGTTTTCCATTTGAAGGAATTATGACGATTATTTGCGAATTAAATATTTATCAAAAAAATTATTTCAATTGTTAGAACATTTCTAATCTAAATATTTCACTATATATTTTGAATAATAATTATCCTAAAATTTTCCGAAATATTTGCTGATTCCAGCAAGGTAAAATATGTATCATAAATTGTAAGAACAATCGATATAATTAAGCGTATATTTAATTAAGTCAACTTTTCTTCATACATTTTCGAACGGCATGTGAAATCAGAAAATGTATAGGAAATCATAAAAAACACTATTTTGTTTTTTTCTAAATCTATCTCTTCGTCGTTGTTTTAAGCACAATATAGATAATGCTATACGCGTTTTGTAGCAAACTGAATTCTCTATAGGATGAAAAGAAATTTTTCTGGCTAAACTAAGCCATAACGAAGTTATTGTGATGTAAAGTGGCTAAAAACTCAAATTCGAAAAACATACAGAATTTTGACCAATTTTGGGAGCTTGAAAGCTCCGTTGATATTTACTTTAGAGCAAAATGTCGTAAGCAAAAGTTGTAGGAAATTTTATAATGTACAAATTAGAAAATAAATAATTTTGACCTAAACCGCGAAATAACTGATTTATAGTGCATAATATATAAAAAGTGGCGATTTTTTAAGGTTTTTTCAAGGTGGCGAAGGGGGCGGAGGGAGAAAAATTGTGCAAATTTGGATTCTTAACTACCTCATTGTCCTACATAACATACCAAAAATTCACGACTACCTGATTTATTGTTGGCAAAATTGCTTCATCGCCTGTAGTATTAGTAATTTATTATTTATAGAACTCAAAAACTTTTATGAGTTATCTTTGTAGGCATAATGAAAGAACGTAAAATTTACTACAAATTTGGTGTATTTTTTTTTCTTTTTAAAAATGAATAAAAACGGAGTTTCGTAGCTCCTAAAACTAGCCTTCTCGTATTATTTTAAATAGTGAGAATCGAACAAGTATGGAGAATGTTCGCCTTGGAAATGTATGAACATTTCTAGCTTAAATATTTCGCTGCATTGTTAAATAACGTTTGTGCTGAAAACTTTCATCATCAAAACCTATTAATCCTCTCTGATGCTAGTGACGCCACTTCCTGAATGAAAGCAATTATTTCGAGTTATTCGGATAATACAATTATAGGCAAAAGTTCATGTACAGTAATCTGAGTAATTGATAAATAATTCATTCACCAGTTTCTAATAACACGACCCAATACAATACATGATTGCGTGGTGTCCCTCTTCATACACCTACAGTCTACATCATGGGCGTCGTCAGGGGGGGCAGGTGGGGCAGCCCCCCATAGAGATTGGATTAGGTATATAATTTTTCATACTAAATGATAAAACCTCTCAAAAAATCACATTACCACCACACATTTTCTCATCATATCATACATTTTCTAAAATTAGTATGAAAATCGATCAGTTTCGTAAAAAAAAATTCATCCATATATTTCGTAAAAAAAAACATTTTTCATACATATATTTGTGCAAATCATCATACACATATTCAAATAAACAAACCACATCCCAACCTTCTTCGTTCAAAAAAATGTTCACCTGCGGCGCTATTTACTCGTTTTTATGCTATATATATATTTTAAATTTTTGTTGCCCCCCCCTAGCTCCGAGGCTGGCGACGCCCATGATCCACATATTGTAATTTATTCGGAGATGATGGATGACCAACAAACGACTAGTACGAGTACGTTGTCTAATAATTGCTTTGTTGCTTTCGAGGTATTTGCTTCGGTGACATTTATTGCAATGTTCAACAATTAATTGCATATGCGAAATATTTCGCAAAATGCTTGCAATAAGTAGGTTGGTAATATGAATTCATTACAGAATGTTGAGTAGTAAGTAGGTTTCTATTCTTTTCAATCATTGACCAAGCATTCCACTCGTGAGCGAGCGATATATGTAGAGTAGTAGGTTACAGTTAGGTAATAATAAATTCCAAATCTCGCTAAATGGCTTTTGTCTTCATCCAAAATTAGGATTTTTTAAAATGAATATTTAGGGGTCGCTACCGGGGGTCCAAGTTTTGTACGAAAATGTGTATGTACGGTACTTTCATGTATACTCGACAACAGGTGCTTTGCCATAAAAATAATAGAGTAGTATGGAGGTATGTACCTACTCGTATCATAAGTAAAAAGGATAAGAAATTACTCAAATTACTATTTATTTTGTGAGTTTTTATATTTATCGATGCGATTCCCGTTTTGTATAATTGTCCCCTACACTTTATTGATATTTTTTGGAGTATCCTGTTCCTTTTGAATAACTCCTAATAAGTTATGAGTGTATAGGCATTACTAAAAATCTGCATCTGATGATATTCTACTGAAATACCTTATCAAATTATATTTAGATACCTACTTACAACATTAATGCCCAATCCCACCAACTTCCACCTAGGCAGGGGACCCCTAAGTAATTTCCATACAAAAACAGAGATAATATTACAATAATAATTTATTTATTTATTTATTTAGTCACATGGGAACAAACAGTTATAACAGCACATGTCACCTAATTAAACAAAAACAGAAAGCAAACCAGAATAATATTTCTCAGATAAAAAAAAAATAAAATGTAAAAAACTAGTTATAAGTAAAGAAACATTATATGTATGTATAGACCAAAAGAACAAATCAGGTGAACTGATATTTAATGATATGTATGTACAATAATTTAATAAGGGATGCACACAGATACTCCCTCCCTCACACACACCACTCACGCACAGACACACACACAAACACACACACACATAATAGAGCACAACACCTAGAAGAGCATAAAGTCATATGAAATTCTCTATAAAAGTCTCCTAAATTAGGAGCCGAAATATCTCCGCCCAGAATCTCCTACTAGGAGGGATTGGGCTTTAAACTACTTTTTTTAACAACTGACACTATTACATAGCATAAGGACAGTAAGCGTTTTATTATTATGGCAATGATCAAATTTTAATTAAATGTGGTGCTATATGTATCTTTACAAATCTAACTATAATCTATATCTTTTTTCAGGTGCGTGTAAATCTCCTGATATTGCTACTTCTACTTCATTACCCAACATTACTGAAATTGGTCAACTAATTCGTGTAAGTTTTAAAAACAATAATAATTTTTAATTTTCTTCTTCGTCACGTATCTAAATTTAATTGTTTTTCGTATATATATATATATATATATACGAATATCAAACCTTCATATATATATTGAGAATTTTATATATATATATATATATATATATATGAAGGTTTGATTTTACTCCATTTCACTGTGAACCATTTTGGCCGAGATACGACTCGTGCCTTGCATATGCAACCAGACAAGGCCAGTTAGCGGTTATGCGGGTGGATTTTCTGAAAGAGTTTTTGTGTTTCAACATTGTGCGCATGTGTCTCATCAGGCCAGTCTCCAATCTGACTACACAAGGAGAAAAATCCGTTAGCGAGGAGTTTGTCGCTTGGTTGATTATGTGATCAATTTCGTCGCAGAATGCACGCGGTGGAATCAACATATATATAAACAAGGATCTGGGCTTGCTTAAACAAAGCCAAATACTTTTCTGCGCACCTTTCACTAGGCTAAAAGCCTGTATCGTAAAGTGTGGAATACATCGCCAGCGCCGGAGTTTGAACCCGGCACCTCCCGCTTGAAAGACTGCCGCCTCAACCAAAACTGCGCCAACCATGTACCTACTCACAATTAAATATTGACTTTTTACTACACTTTTAACATCATTTGCCGTCTTCGTCTACATTTTCCTCTTCAAATTTTATAACTTCCCAATGTCCCAGCGCCAGAATCCTAAATTATGCACACATAATATTGCGCCAGTTTAAAATTGAAGCAGACTGTTTAAAACGCTTAAATTTCAATTAGTTTATTTTTTTATGGAGAAATATAAATGGAAAAAAAAACGTTTACATCGCGTTGCTGTTGAATATCAAAACTCTTCGGATTTTGAAAAATTCAAGCGTAAACAAACTTCAGGATAAATCTATGTATACGTTTGCAGAATGAACAAAGAGGATTAAAGTTATTGATTAAGAGTATGCATACCAACATTTCAAAAATTTGTAAAAACGGGAGACCGGTAAATATGCTTTGGAAAAAATAGGGTAGATTCATTGAACATTTATCTAGGGAATAACCGTAAAATATTTTTTTATCTTGTATGGATTTTAAAAAAAAAAAAAAAAAGACCTCTGATTTTTTTTCCGAAAGACGGAAACTCGTTTCCCTAAAAGTCGCGGAGTAATTTTTTTTTTGTATTGATAATATGCATTAAAATCTAGGGAATAACCGTAAAAGTTTTTTGATAGACGCAAAATTAATCCCAAAAAATGAAAAAAAAAAAACGCTATTTTTACCATTTTATCATGCGATTGTTCACGCGATTTTGAACCTTAATGCCGTGGGAAATGACTGTGACGTCATTCTTGGTGCCAAGCCCTTAAAGCAGTTGATTAAAATGAAAATATCTTTATTATTAAAACAAACAGCCCTTACATATTTTCTGACTTGGAGTATTCCATGAGTTATTATTATTACTGTTTAAAAAAATAAGCGTCAAAGATTGTCGTAAATCATGGAGAATATTTAAATGCTTGTCTTTTTAGAGTGTCTAACACAATCAACATAGAAATTGCTAAATTACGTGACACTTTCACTCCAATTTAATATTTTATAAGACGATCCCTTAGAATAACATTTTTCTTCATTCTGAAAAACTAATCATCCGTGTATAAGTAATTTGATCGTTAAATGATTTGTAAAGTATCGTTTGCTGATTTATCGATTTTGAACGTTAATATTACATAATTGATTTTTTTCTTCAAAACTGCTTAATTCTCTAACATTACCCTCAATGTGCAAACATTGTTACACGATTGCAACTTAGTGAAACAGTAACAGAAATGTCAAAAAAGTTAACAAATTTGGTTATGAATGACACAAAATTGCTCTGAGCAGGGAAATTTTGTATCATCTCTGTATCCCCATGAGTGAAACGGTTAAATTTGTTGAAAAAAAGATTAATAATTTAGGAGGAAGTTGATTTATTATTTAATAAAAAATGAATCTGGGTTTATCGAAATAAACTTCACAGAAAGCTTAAAAGCTTGTGTTGTGAAGTCGGGGATTGAACCCGCGCCCACTGGATTAACAGTCGAGCGCGTTACCAACCAGGCTACCGACCACCTTTTATTGCGACATTATATATGTAGTATTTAACTTCTTCTTTGGTACATACTCATTTTTCTCCATTGCTGAACGTAGATCTTCTCCTATATATCGCCATTGAAAACTGGGAAAACCTTTTTAGCGTGAAAGACTGGTGACATAAGATGTGAAGCTACTGGAGTTGAATATACCTACGCTTAATGGATAGCTACGATAGCGGATACTCCAGGTTGGATGGACATTTTGTAAATACAATGTTGATTACAGTCATATTCATAATCAAATGATGTCATTAAAGTCTGGAAGATTAAGTCAATAAGATGGCTATTATTAGGTAGAAGTACTCCTGTAAACACAGAACATATTGAAGCACTTTATTATGCTGACGCCAGACGCTCACCGACCCTCGCCGTGAATGAGTAAAAAGGCGTGTGGATGAAAATGTTTGTCTTGACGTGTACGTAACCGACCATTGACGCCTTTTTACTCATGAACATCAAAAGGTCATCATGACTCGCGAGCGTGTAGCGGGCTCATTATATTATTGACATCACATTAAACATTGACATCTATCAATCATATTAACCTTTGACTACACAGGTGTTTATTTATTATTAATACACTCGTGCAGTATATTAATAATAACAAAAATATTGATTTTGGAGAGAAGTGTCTAATACTTACGTTTGTTAAAGATCGAAAGATTATAAAAAAATATCAGATCAACAAAAGGACCAAAAATGACGTATGAATTATAAAAATCTAATTTTATTGTAATTATTATCTAAGTGTTTTGGTGTAACTTGAATTATTTTTGATTTACAATTTTTTTTATTCTTGTAAAGCGTTGGATTTTTTCTACAGCCGTAGTAAATACATTGAAGTATTCCCACAACAGTATGAAGAATTAAGGATGAACATTGTCGGGCTTACGACCGACTCGATAAAAAGATGGCGAGTGTGTTAAAAAATACCACCCTCTCCCTTCAACAGTAAGAAATGCAACAATACATAGGTACTTAATGTACATGAAATTCGACAACACAGCCGTCGCTCTTCATAGTGGATATGATCCCTACTAAGCGAGACGAAGGTCTGGGTTCGAATCCCAGCCGGGGTGAACTGAAATGGCGAATGTTTCTCGAGTGTAAAGTGATCACTTAAGCCAGCCGAGGTCGGTCGTAAGCCCGACAATGTTCATCCTTAATTCTTCATACTGTTGTGGGAATACTTCAATGTTTTGGTGTAAACTTATATTTCGCTTATTAATTCCGAACCCATGATTATGTTTTGGTTGTCTTTTTCGTAGGTATTCCTGTTCCGTCTTATTCACCAAGAGTAATAAATATGAACGGAAAACAGTTTCAATGCACATTGCACATATGAGGTCACCGGGACTGCTTTACAATGTACTATTTGCTTTATGCGTCCATTGCACTTGTTACAACAAAAGCTAAATGTAAACAACATTTCAAACGAGCACGAGGTCCCAGGGACCGTACGTGTGTGGTTAAAATATTTATCTTTAGATGGAAATCATATTAGCCGCATATTTATATCTCGATTTGTTTGTAGTATGTATCTACATACCACTGAAATAATTATCAATTATTATTTGATAGAATTGTACCTATTCACAGATCACTCGTTCACGAGTGAATTGCTGAGGTAAATATAGAATAGAATAGTACCTATTTATAACTATGTATAGTAACTGTTATCGTATTTATAAATTTATACTTGACTTGCCAAGGTTAAGAAATGCTGTAGAAAAATATAAAGACTCAGTAGCGTAGCGACCCAGTAGCATAGCGTGGTGGGGCGAGGGGTACTCCGCACCGGGCGGCACTTTTTGGGGGGCGGCAGTTTTTGAGAAAAAATTGAAAAATCCATTCAATCACGAAAATAAAGAGTGCCGTGATTATTTATGCAAACTAATGAATCGAATGTATGGAATCTAAAGTTCGCTATAGGTACCTACCAGCGCCAGCGCTTTAAATCGGACAAAGAGTATTGGTTAACCATGCACAGTTATGTACGTCTCGATGTAAAGTTTTATGAATGAATTTGAAATGTAGAATGGTTCCTACAAAGGCTAGCGATCGTTTTTTGGAGCCCCCTTTCGAATATGATGCCCTTCCATGAAATCTCTACGTTATGTAATAATTCCATTTTTGTATAAGTACATACATAGGTATCTACGCCTATTCCATTGTCGATTTTCTAATAATAACTTGCAACTAACTTTTCACACATTGCGAATATTAATAAACAGTTTAATATTAGATAAATAAGTAAATTAGAAAGAGTAACAAATAAATATATAATGTACCTACCTTGATAAATACCAATCTTTCCATATTCAATATTGAGAATGTGGTTTTGCGGAAGTATAAAGGTACTCATAAAATAACTATATAACAGGTACTATACTCGTATGTAGGCAGGCATAATAAGTAGCCGAAGATAATGCAATGTGAACTGGACTGAAATCATATTATGCAAAGATGAAAGTACCTACCTACAGAAGCAAAGTATTATTTTATATTATCTTATCTGACCCTCTCACACTGCAACTTCATTCTGTGGCGAAGAACTTCCTAAAACCCGTACTGCGGTAAGACATTTTCCTTACGTGTATAATATTTTATATACGAACTCCTACAAAACGTAATTTTCCTACACAGTAAAGAAGATCAGTATATCCTTAGGCAATGTTCTCGCTTCCTCACTACTAAAGGAAATGAATGAATTTTCTGTGTTTTCTGTACGCTTCTTAAGAGTGTGCATGCCGACATTTCAAAAATTTCTAAAAACGGGAGACCTTCTATCTCGACAACCGTTACTAAATATGCTTTGGAACAAAATAGGGTAGATGCATTGAACCTTTATCTAGGGAATAACCGTAAAAGATTTTTTTTATCTTTTATAGATTTCGCAAAAAAAATATTTAGAAACACCTCTGACCTTTTTTCCGAAAGACGGAAACTCGTTTCCCGAAAGTCGCGGAGTATTTTTTTCTTGTACTGTTAATATGCATTAAAATCTAGGGAATAACCGTAAAAGTTTTTTGATAGACGCAAAATTAACCCCAAAAAATGAAAAAAAAACGCTATTTTTACCATTTTATCATGCGATTGTCACGCGATTTTGAACCTTAATGCCGTGGGAAAAGACTGTGACGTCATTCCTGGTGCCAAGCCCTTAATATATTGTGTGGAATTGTTGCCATGTACGTATTATAAGTACTTACACGTATATGTGTTGTAACAATATAACGTAACGTACTCGGAGCTTTTCTCTACATGCCTCAATATTACAAAAGCAACTTGCTTGTTATATTAGGAAATATTATTATTATTGTAATATATTCTAATGTAAGATTGAATTCGTAATATTTAAGGGTTATAATATCTTGTCACAGATTACAATTTTGTACTGTAGCATTGTTCCTTTTTATATAATACATTATTAACTTTCTTTTTTATGGACATTCTTTATTTCATAAATGTTACTTTTGTAGTTCATATGTAACAAAAATTCCCATTTTTATTGTGATTAGTGAGAATGCTCAAAACAAGAAAATAATCGGGGTTTGGAATTATTTTGATGTCCTTCGAAAGAAATGAGAATCTCTGAAATGGTATGATTTTGTATTTTAAAAACTTTTATTTAAAATTATTTTACCTACATAGTTGTAATTCGCGAATGATTTACAATTCAAAACAGCCAAATCTCTATTCCCCGCGGCCTTTATACTAACTTGAGACTTTATAGTACACCTTTTATTCGATCAATTTCCGTTCAATTCTACGAGTAGTTTCTATTTTCTCATATTTTTTTTTACATTTCTATTTTACATTATAGTGCCTTTGTAGTGTCAATCAAGTTTAAGAATGTCAATTGTTTACACGTTTTATTTTTGACTCTGACATGACTTGATTCAAAGTATTTTTCCATTGACAATTTCTTCAGTCAGTCAGTCATTTTACTTCAATGTCACTATTTTACAAGTTACCTACATTTTATTGGAAATACTATTTCATACTAAGCGTTTCATATTACAGTCAATTCCTACGAATTCTTTTACTGTGCTGATCGCTGACGACATAAATATTTAGGATTTCGGTTTAAATACTGGAAGTCTTGAATCTCTTTGTTATTCATTTATTCTTTCGAGTGAATATTTTATTACGAACTTCAGAACGATGTATTAATATATTATAGAATAACGTATCAAAAGGAAAAACCTCTATACTGAACTGTCAATCCAAAACAGACTTTGATATTAGAACATCATGGAACGTTTATGGAGAGATCGCGTGGAGAGATAGTGTTCTGAAAGACTGGTAAGTGTAGCGACAAACGAGTACCATTGGGTACCATACTCTTAGGAAGACCACAGAAAAGATCACGTTACAGCTGCTGGAGTCCAGGAACATGCTCCGGGAAATGACACGAAGCAGTCCTAGGTAAATCAGAAGAAAAAGAATTATCATCGACAGTACATAATGATTGTGGGAAATGCCATCCTAGTTTATTGCTGTTTAAATAATCGTTTTCTTCCAGTCACCTTGAAAGAATGTGAGAAATGTCTTAATTGCCGGAAAATGTTACTTAATACCCGGAAATGTGTAGTTTTCCTCGCTTCAACGAAGAACTTTGAGAGGTATAAAATTGTATAACATCTGAGTTTGAAGTAAATTAATTGTAGTACTTACCTACTTTGAAAAGCATTTTGAAATTATGAGCTGGTGCTCTGAGAGCAATTATATTGTGAAGTTGGCTGTGTGAGTACTGAATGCAATTTCACTATATTCACTCGTATGTGCGAGTAGTTTAGACATATTCCGTTGTTTTACATTCGCTATAATATCAAGTCTAGTATTCTCTACCTACATCCTCGGCTTGTTTTAATAATGCAGCACTCTTGTTATATTATGTGGTTTTCCTTTTTTCAATAGGCCAAAGTTTCTTTACCACTAGACTATCGCTCTACACTACTTCCCGAATACTGATTCCCCTCAGACGATCTTTTATTGCTGAGTCAGCATAGCTCCACTAATGGCGCCTTTGTGTTATGCTGTGTGGCTTTGATAGTAAAACAAATATCTTATATAAAAACATAGTATATAATTTCTCTTCTCAGCCTTTTGAAGTACGCCATAACAATATATACCTACATAATATCTTTTCATATATTGCTTTTATTTTTTATATAATATCTACTTTAATTTTTTCTGCAATATTATTCGGATATACTTACATATGACTTAAATTATAGCAATGCCGCATAATATAAAGTTACGAACTTGTTCTCCGTGTTGGGTGTTACTATCATTCATTACTGAGATTTTTATGGATTAATATCGTAATACTATTCATTTTATTAATATTATAAATGTGGATTAGCGACCCGATATTTTCGTTAATATATGTGTCATGTACTCGTTTGTAAAATACCTAGTATATGTTAATTTCCTTAACCTCCTTCCCAGTACCTTAATACAAAATGAGTGGGTGCTGGGGCTCTGCCGCCCCGAGAGTAGAAAAGTTCACATTCAAAGCTATCCCAGTATCTGTAAACATCGAGCAAACATTCTGTGTGCGACGATAAGAGTATGCAAATAAATACCAGACCATTATCGACAATACGAATGGTTCTGTGTTATGTTTGTTACACTGTTAGGTTTACGGGTTGGAAGTGATCTACTTGCCTGCAAACCGTTTAAATATTTATTTAATATTGCGGTTACCTCCATCAAACGACACACGAATTCTCAAACACATGCATATCGCCCTCGTATGTATAGTAGAGTCTGCCAAATGGTTGTACTAATAATACCTACTATCGCTGTTATTTCCATAAACTTGGCTCTACACTAACTGTACGCTTTTAATATTACAGCAGATGTCTATTTCATAAGCATTACTAAAGAGTAATACAAAATTATGAATACATTTGAAAAAATAAAATAAAAACACATTACACAATCACACTCAGCGTTTTAAAATTAAATACAGGGTACATAAAACAAACTTCTTTATTGTATAAAAATGTATAATTTGAATCTAAAATCTCAAAAGGAATACGTGGGTGGTAATGTATGTTAATTAAGTTGATGGACAGGTATTTGTTCGATCTTCCATTAATTTAAATTATATTTAAATTATAATTTATATTTTTTCAGTTTAGTTCATAAAGAGCCATTGAAGATGAAGCTCTAAACTTCGAAAGATCTTTGTATTGTGTGTTCAAATAAAATAGTGGAAGTAAAATACAGTGTTTTTCATTTTACAAAATTTGTTAAATATATTTATATTGTTATTGTATTTTCTATCGCATTGTAGGTATTATGTTATATACCTAATATTTCCTAAAAGGGTGTATGATTTCGAAAAACTAGATGGTTTCCAATAACCATCAAATTTATCATAATATTATGAATCCTTGTATTGTAAAACATTTAACAAAAAGGATAACATTATGTGAAAGAAGGTGAAAAATACTCCCACTTTTACAGGATGTGACTAGGAGTTTTTCACCCTTTATTTAAAAAAAAATGTTTTTATATACTTATTCCATTTTGATATATGTACCTGCTACCAACAAAATGCAAAATGCTTTGTCATTAATTCATACACTCATACATTCGTCTACCATGCTAACCACCTATACGTTATTCCTACAGTTTGATTCCATTACTGTACTTAGTACTACACGCAGTAGGTAGGAGTATGTCAGAGGAATGACTAACGGGAATAATGAGAACTACGGATGTTGGTAAAAATGATTGAAAAAAAATCTCTCTTATTCCGATACTAATCCGTCAAATAACAGAACTTAATTAGTTTTACACTGGCACAGGCTATAAACATGAAGCAAACATTATTGAGCAAACCAAAATCTATTATCTACAAAGCAAACAATTTAATTGTAATTCTTTTGTCTGTTGTTACCGTGTACTGCTTGGCTATGTACCACGATTGTATTGATATATTTAATTATTTGTATTGTAAATTTTCCAAAGGCTTGAAGCCCCTTTAAACAATAAATAAATAGGGCTTAGAATAACGCAGTTACGAGATTAAGTAATCAAATAATAATAAAATGTTAAATAATAAATCAATACCCTACCGTACCCGAGCCAAGACAAATGCCTCGTCCATACGCTCGTGAACGCACTCGTCTAGGCTATAGAAAGATTTTAATTATTATCGTAATTAAAATCTTTCTATACTTAGACAGATTTTGGAAACCACATAATACATTTGCACAATAATCTTCCAGAGTTGAGTATTTCACAACAGTGTTCATTACTCACAATAACGAGAGCTTTAACCACACGTTGTTACTGTTAATGGTAAAGCGACAGGTGATTTTAACGATAAGTTTTTAAAAAAAAATAGCCTTATTATTTGGAGTAGATTATTGTTCCGCAATCTCTTAACAAGCACTTGTAATATTGAAGTTTATAATAAAATTAGTGGGGTACCTACCCGTGAAAATTCACGAAGGGTTGGATAAATATTATGTTTTTGTGTAACCATTATTACTACTCCACCCTTCAAAGTTCCTCGAGAGAACACAGGAAGATCACAAGCTCCGTCTTTTCCCCGTCTCTCCAATATCGTCATGAAAGTCGTAAAACCAGATTCACATCGTCAACTTTTTTAGTTGGTACCTACCCGTGAAAGCCACAAGACTCATCTTTTCCAGTGTCATTCCCAACGGATGCGTAGTATCATTTTAGTCCCTGAAACCAGTTTTTTTCGTTGGTTTTATAATTATTTTTACGCTCGTAAATGACGCGCAAGCGTTGCAACCGCGGCAGCGTGTTTTACAAACTCAGGTGACTTAGTACATAGTTTAATAAACTCAGTTTGTTCAAAATGTCAAAGGACCGAAAACATTAGTGAAAATACTACCGTACAAAGCTAATTTCAACTAACGAAGTTAATTTTAATTTAATAGGCGAAACTTACACGATAGTTAGGTAAACAGGTTTCCAACATATATGAATGTTACAATCGCTCACAAGATTTGTCGGAAAATCTATATAGTCATAACAATGATGGTTTAGAATAAAAATCAAGCGATCCACGTACCTGTGCGTGTCATTAATGTATGATCTGTCAAGCAGGATAACAAGTTTAGGTATGGAGCCCTGAACTATCTCAGGTAAATCAATAGACAAAAAAACATCAGGGACACCTAATATCGATATATCTGCCTTGTATAACCTAACCTACCTACCACACAATACTCGGTAAAATTTATGTAACTTATTTGATTCACGCTGAATCCAACAAGACGTGAAACCAATAAAAGAAACTTGATAATAAAATAACTCTTCCATTTCTTTCCGTTTCCTTGTGTAAATAATAAATTCCGTCTTGTTCTTTGATATACTTAAGTAAAATCAAAATCCATAACAAACGTCTGGTGGCATGTTTTTAGTAAGACAAATATACCGCGCGTGATGTGATAAATTCTTATAAAATTCTGATTTCACATTAAAGACTCCCCTAACTGAGGCCAGCGAGGGAAGTCACTATATACGGTGAGGCGCCCTCTACTCTCGTTTAAAGCTTATCATTTCCTCTCCCTAAATCCCCTCGAATTATGTGTGGTATCGGTGGGTAGGAACTCCACTTACTCCATAGTGGGTGCAGTGGTGTGAGTCTCCACAGATGTTTTAAATAAGTCTGTGGATATCTATTGTTCCACCGCTTTTCCACTCCACCATCAGATACCGCGTGTTTGTGTTCGGTAAACTCTGAGAATCAATTAAAATAATGATCATTGATCGTTTATGTTGAGCAATAATCTTATATGATATGATTTCTTCCCCCTTTTCGATGCGATGACTCCACCATACTCCAATCACCCTCTGTGATAACATTTGTTTTTGTATAGATATATTTT
The DNA here is from genome assembly GCA_963576895.1 of Ceraclea dissimilis. Classification (NCBI taxonomy): domain Eukaryota; kingdom Metazoa; phylum Arthropoda; class Insecta; order Trichoptera; family Leptoceridae; genus Ceraclea; species Ceraclea dissimilis. The sequence goes on from OY756360.1 coordinate 9,425,883, forward strand.
TATCCTTGTGATAATATTAATACCCTAACATACTGATGTGCTGTATGTTATTGTTGACGCGGTGTGTTTTTGATGCCTGATGGGTATACCTACCTAAACATTAAACAACCGATGAAGTATATAGAAGACAGAATAGATGTATGTTGTGGGTATATTCAGAGTAGATACACCGAATATCAATATGCTTTGCTCCATAGGGGAAAATGCAAAATCTTTGATGAAGAAGGTGAAATTTACGACAACGTGACAGAAATTCTTATAAAGAACAGGCAATGAATATAACGTTATTCGGTTTATTGGGACATCCGTTGAAAAAACTACTTGGATTATAAAAATATTTATATTATGTGTGTACCTATACCTACTTACGGAAACTTAAATATGTAGGTACATAACATAAGTAGCATGACACACATGCTTCTACGTTCGAGTGGCTGACGTACGCTAACCATACCTTCGCTAAATTCATATCTTTTCACCTCCTCCTTCACTACACATGCAGCCAGATCTACCACTTCAAATCAGACTCGCTCCAATGCCAATGATTTACTCTTTTAAAAATAAACTGAAGCATCTCTATCTCTCCCAAAACAATTCTCCCACCAATGTTACCCTTATCCTAATATCCATTTCTCTTCCTATATCCCTATTAGGTATTACTATATTTTATTATGTTTGTATGGTTTATTTTCTTTGTGTATATTTTATCAATCCATGCTATTATGATTGTTTTTTATGCTCGTTTAATTTTTTATCGACGTTTATTTTTATACTATGCGCTTGTATACACATCATAGCTTTATATGTAATCTCTTAATCGGATGGAAGTCCTATCATTATTCCAATAAAGTTTTTATTGTTATTATTTCGATTTATTTCGATAAACTCAGATAAATTAATAAAAATATAGGTATGTACACCCAATTGTACAGTACAGTGTTCATTACTATACAATAGTATATTACGAGTACTATTACACAGTAAAAAAACTAGACAGGTCCCGCTTAGGATTGTTTTGGGATTTGCTAATAATAAATATTTCCTATAAAAGTTGTGGTTTATACACCTAGCATGCTAGCATATGTCTGTCAGTATGGAAAAACATTTCCAACGGACCTAGCAGGCCACTTACTTCGACGTCTATAATAATTACCACCACTTAAAGGTATGACCGAATAGATCACCAATAATAGAGAGGAGCATTGGCCCTCCCTGTAAGGAGATAAAATCATCCTCGGTTGGGTGTAAGTGTGGCCAATTATACCTGAAATGTTTTGAATCCGATTATCCATTGTACCTTAAAAAAATATAATTTTACTACTTGAAAAACCTTTTCTAAGTACAGAATACTATCATTAAAAATCATATCATTTCCATCAAATTTGTGAATTATATGAAGGTATAGCTTTATTTTCCTTTTAATAGAACTTTTTTTTATTTCGGATGTATATTCGGATATAGCGGACTAATATAATCTGGTTAGATAATGACAAAAGAAAGTTATGACAATGTCCCAACCATAAAATATAAAGATTTCCCACCCCGCGGTAGGCTAAAATAGTTTTTGTAAGTAGGAAGGTTTCCTAATACTAATTCATTTGACGACGTTAGTGTAGATGGAGAATAAATTTCCTAGAGCAATGATGATATAACACGTATTTCAGATGAAAAAGTGTCTGTGTCATGGTGGAGGGACTTATCTATGCATAAATTATCGTTATATCTAGCCATTATTCAAACCTTTTCGATAATCATGTTGAAAGACGTGACGAAAGAGGTAATTTCACAAGTATTAGGAAGACACGCACACACAAGAAAAGGTAGTTTAACCTTTGGTATATACATACATCCAGTGTTAATATAGTACTACTCGTACCTTTCTATAATACTCTCCATGTGTGCTGCCAATTTCATACCTAAGTGTTGGATCAATCAAACGTTAAAGTCGATAAAAGTATTGAATGTTTCCTTCCCTATATATATTCCCTACACTTTACCGAGAAGCATCTCAAGTTCTCCGCGGTAATGTATTATAGATGACATATTCCATTTGAGGAGAATGCGGTGTAGCTGAATAAAAAAAGTTTCCCTTTACAGGTCCCATAGCAAATCTTTTGACATGTTTCTAATTTATTTTATGGCAGATTGTATTAAGTAATTTGGAGACATGAAAAATGTTGAGAAAAGTTTTTTTCCCCACAACCAACTCGTGTGAGTATCCAGAGTAGGTGGGTAGATATTTAATCTAGTTTCTTATTTTTAGTGGGTGGTAAACTTCACGAAGGTTCTTGAAGTCTATTTTTTTTTATGATCGCATTTTTATGAACAGCTGAGCAGTCATCAAGTAACAAACTTGGCGCTGAATAGAAATGCGTCATGTCTCATTTGAATGATATAGATTCGTTGGCGTTGTGCGTAGAAGATTGGAAAGCAAGAAATTGTTACGTAAAATGAAAAGTTATTAAAAAATCTATATTTAAGAGTGCGCATACCGATATTTCAAACATTTCTAAAAACGGGAGACCTTATATCTCGACAACCGTTACTAAATATGCTTTGGAACAAAATAGGGTAGATGCAACGAATATTTATCTAGAGAATAACCGTTAAAGATTTTTTATATCTTGTATAGATTTCTCAAAAAAAATATATTGAAAACACCTCTGATCTTTTTTCCGAAAGACGGAAAATCGTTTCCCGAAAGTCGCGGAGTAAATTTTTTTTTACTGACAATATGCATAAAAATCTAGGGAATAACCGTAAAAGTTTTTTGATAGACGCAAAACTAACCCCAAAATATGGAAAAAACGCTATTTTTACCATTTTTTCATACGATTGTCCACGAAATTTTGAACCTTAATGCCGTGAGAAATGACTGTGACGTCATTCCTGGTGCCAAGCCCTTAAACAATTATTTTTCCATTTCCAAACGTCTTTTTTAAATATATCATTTTGACATATTTATTTTGATATTTAGCGTACTAGGTGCTTAATAAATTATTCGATTTGTCGCAATTCACTAATTTTTCTCCTTAAAATTCCTAAAATATAACTTCATCGCTTATCAGTCATCTAGGATGCATGATTGTATGTAAGGAAGTCGAACGTAATGTCCTTGTAATATTTTATCTTTTAACATATGTAACACCATAGGATAAATAAGTAATTTATAATTATAATGTCATCGTAATACACAAAGCTGCGACTAACTTAAGAGCTCGGCACCAAGAATGACGTCACAGTCATTTCCCATGGCATTAAGGTTCAAAATCGCGTGAACAATAATAAAAATAGCATTTTTTCCATTTTTTGGGGTTAATTTTGCGTCTATCAAAAAACTTTTACGGTTATTCCCTAGATTTTTATGCATATTATTAGTTAAAAAAAATTTACTCCGCGACTTTCGAGAAACGATTTTCCCTCTTTCGGAAAAAAGATCAGAGGTGTTTTCAATATATTTTTTTTGAGAAATCTATACAAGATATAAAAAATCTTTAACGGTTATTCTCTAGATAAATATCCGATGCATCTACCCTATTTTGTTCCAAAGCATATTTAGTAACGGTTGTCGAGATATAAGGTCTCCCGTTTTTAGAAATGTTTGAAATGTCGGTATGCATACTCTTAAAGATCACGAGTTGTTCCACGTTCACATAGTTATTCCATAATGCGGCCGCTTCACGCTCGGCATCCCTCCACGAGTTTTGTGTGAATGAGTAAAAGGACGTACGGACGAGGTGATTGTCTTGAACTGTATATAACCGTACGTACGAACTGTGCGTAACCGACGGTTAACGCCTTTTTACTCATTCGCGCGGGACTCGTGGAAGGTCGGACAGCATGTGGATGAGGCATAAAATGAAATCGTGAAACATTTTGTATAACATCATTTACACCCCTGATAAAAAAATAAGTGGTAGTAATTTTTGTTACGGGCAATGTGTGATGTAATTTGTAAATACAAGCAAATATAATATAAAATGTAGGTACTATCACCTTCATCCTAAAGCTAGGTCCAGACGCTACGTTTTGTACAACGTTTTGTCTGCGCAATCTTAAAACGGAATGAAAACGGTGCAATTAATAGAGCGTCCACACGGTGCAATGATGTCTCTCGTATGTATTTCGCTCAGTTTTTTCTGGATACCATCATGAAGAAGGTACTGCTGTGGTCAATTTTGGCATTGTGTCTTTTATTTTATTTTATTTTATTTTATTACAAACAAAAGCACAAAACAGACAACAACTTTAGATATAAGTAATAACATGTAGATAAAGACAATTAGTCCATTCATAATTCAGCTGTCACCCACAAGCATGCGCCACAGTTAAATTAAAACATATAAGTTCATTCCGGTCGTCTCACACACCCATACTCAATCTCGCTCACACACTCACCCATCGCACACGCACACCTCTGATATTACTATTTTATTAAACATAAAAAAGAGAAAACAAACAAGAACACACAAAAAAAATATTTTAATAAATAAGGAAGAGTTCGGGATAAGAGGAAGAGGAGGGGGGAAGGGGGAGGGGGGATGCTCTGCATGTCAGGGAGGTAATATAGATGATGTCAGCCTAGCACGTACCTGTCGTTTGTATACCGGTAGAGTAAGTCTGAAGATGTCAATGTCTGTCAATGTATCGTCATAAAGACATGTAAGTCTATTAAGAGGTCGTCTTAGTCCTGCGTTGTTATTCGCGGCTGGAGAGTAAAACGTTTTGTGAAGTCTAGTTCTAGTCGTTCTGGTTGGAACCCGCAAACATATTCCATCCAGAAGTTCAGGTGCGTCGATGTCAGAGTTACAAAGTTTGTATAGTAAGTTGGCGTCGAGTATGTTTCGTCTTACTTCGAGAGGAGGAAGCCTTGATCGCGGGACAGTTTCGAATCGTCGCTCAATCTGCTTGGCGAACTTTCTTTGGATTCTCTCTAATTGCTCCTTGTATTTCGCATAGTAGGGGTTCCAGATGACACTTCCATACTCCAGTTTGGAACGAACTAGGGTTGTGTATAAGATCATCATCGAATCGATATTCTTAAAACTTTTAGTAGCGCGCAATATGAAGCCGAGTGTTTTGTTACATTGTAAAGTAATTTGATCTATATGCGTGTCAAAGTGGAGTTTCGAGTCGAATGTCACCCTAAAAAAACAAAATTGGAACGTGTCCGAACTACCCGGCGTTCAAAGTAGTCGCTAAAATGGCTTCGAAAAAGGCACTACTATTCCCATATTAGATTACTGCGTGAATTACGTGATGAACCTAATGATTGGCGGAACTACATGAGAATGGACATAGACACGTATTCTTATTCATTGGAATTAGTGAAACCGCATATCATCAAAGAAAGTAATTGTATGACAAAATGAATCGAAAAACGGTGCTACTGTCCACATGCACCGACTTGTCTGAACAGGTCGCAGATATCTATGCTCTTTTGCTCAGTTATCGCTGCAACTGTGCAGTCTTGCGCGGGATTCAAAACTGCGCAGTTTTCCGGTCTACTCGCAACGTTTTATCTGCAACGTTTTGAACTACGCAGACAAAACGTTGTACAAAACGTAGCGTCTGGACCCGCCTTAACATAACGACTATCCTGTGTGTGTAGGCATATTATATCAGTAGGTTGCCTGCAAGTAGCAGTGAGTATAGTATAACATGGGATGTTGGTAGATGTTACGATGTGCTAAAAGCTAAGCTACCCTTACTTCCTCGGCGTTTCCTAAATTACCACCAACCATCTCTCTTTTACTCGAACCTCCCTGATTCCCATGCCCCTTCTCTATAATAAACTTTATTTTGGTAAATAAACATGAAGGGAATTTCTGTACACGAGTAGGATTGAGTTATGGGAATTAGTGAATACCGTAATACAAACTCTGATATTTGATCGATTGATAGTTCATTACCAAATAATTTCATATATACTCGTATTTCTTATTTTTGCTTATAAATTATTACGTGATACGTATATACTATGCAATTCCATTTGCCCTAATTTGAAAGTTGCACATATCATCAAAATTAGGTCAACACACAATATTCCTTTTAGTAAACCATTTTATTTTGTAAATTTAGTATAGGTAGTTTAGTCTTAAAAAAATACGTCAAATCGATGTGGGCCTGAATATTTAGAGGCCTTTTTTTTAAAAAGTTGTATTCCATGAGGCTTTGATATTATGTTTTTGTAAGGAATTTGATAAAATACAAAACAATCTGCTTCCTGAATCCCCATGTGACTAAACTGTTGGGAAACCACCCAAAATTAATAAATTCATTTTAATTTTCGGAACTATTTTCGCAGGTACAAAATAAAACAAATATGTACTTACCTACATAATTTATTTTCGTTTTGTTTTATTATTAAGAGTATGCATACCGAGATTTCAAAAATTTCTAAAAACGGGAGACCTTCTATCTCGACAACCGTTACTAAATATGTTTTGGAACAAAATAGGGTAGATGCATTTAACCTTTATCTAGGGAATAACCGTAATAGATTTATTATATCTTGTATAGATTTCGCAAAAAAAATATTTAAAAACACCTCTGACCTTTTTTCCGAAAGACGGAAACTCGTTTCCCGAAAGTCGCGGATTATTTTTTTTTCTTGTACTGATAATATGCATATAAATCTAGGGAATAACCGTAAAAGTTTTTTGATAGACGCAAAATTTACCCCAAAAAATTGAAAAAAACGCTATTTTTGCCATTTTATCATGCGATTGTCACGCAATTTTGAACCTTAATGCCGTGGGAAATGACTGTGACGTCATTCTTGGTGCCAAGCCCTTAAGAGGAATAAAGGTATTCTCACGTAATCAATATCTACTAATCTTCCCTCCGCACATTGTTAAGTAAGTATTCAAATCTTTACTCTTTCCCGCCAGTCCTTTTACAACAAATTATTTTTACTACAAATACGATACATTTTACAATAAATTGTAGGTATATTATAAATTAAAAAATTCCTTTGGCACGCCACAGGCATAGGTAGATTTCAAGTGATTTATTAATTTTATTAATTTTAAGAGTACATCTGTACAATAAAAACAATCACAATATTATCGGCAAATAAACCAGCGAAGTGATGAAGTAGTATGGATGTAGTTTATTCTTTGATTATCGAAGTACCGTATGACGAAAAAATATTTGATTAAGTACTTCAATAATCAAAGGAAGTACCTAATCCAATAATCAAATTATTTTCATTCCACACATTATATGGATTGGTACCGGTACCTAAGCACTAGAAATTTGAAAAAAAGATGTGAGTTCTTCTCGTATCGTGAAGCACTAAGACAACAAACACGCTAGTACCTATGCGGTAACTACTTACTAGATCTTTCGATCGATCAGTGTAGTCCGAGGAATTGAGCTAGACAAAATCTGACTTTTGATCTGTATTCCTTATTTAATGCCCTTTCATACGATACCAGACACAGACCCTCACAATCATTGGATCCCCTCAGAATGATTGTTTTTGAATTTGAAACCTTAAAAAGTGAACCTTCCTCTTAATGGATTTCACCCAATCTTCTATCAGTTCATCTACCACTTACCAAAAATCTACCACCCAAGTTTCACGTTTCTGTGACGCATAGTTTGGCCGCAAACGTGCGCACAAGAAAAGGGACATATATATGGCTTATATATATAAACTTTTAAACCAAGGTCGGATTTGGGTTCTCCTGGTCCTAATTAGTGATACTGAGTAGAAATTTTTCAATTCTGCGACATCACGGGAGAAACGAATAGGTAGAGTTCCTTTTGGAAATCTACCTAAAAAAGAATTTCGGAGAATCGTAGATTCAACGCCCAAAATCTGCGGTAGGCGAGGCAGTGATGATTTAAAAACGATGTAGGTGAGTATGAGAAAAAACCACGCGCGTTGAAAGAATATTATGAAATTTGTTAATTCAATGTTTTGAATGAAAAATGCGCCATAATCAAAATGGTATCCAAATTCTATCACTGTGTGTAATTCTTTTATCTCTATTTTATATTGTTTGCGAAAAATGAGTTGAAAAAATCATCACAAGTTGAGTTTAGATTTTATTTCTAAAGAATCCATACATTTCTTTAAAAAATTCGTCAAAGAGGTCCACTAGAAAAATGTTCAAACTAACTATTCTCTTAGCATCATACTAGTTAATTATGTACCAGTGAGCAGATATTTGTCGTGGAAAAAAAAACTCTATTTCGAGATGAAAACTCTTAGTCGCCAAAAATGAGATGGATGTTAAATCATTATTATTTAGAACATTTATATAACTAAGCTATATTATTTAGAACATTTCTTTCAACTGCCTAACGTGAAGTCAAAATCTTTTATTTAGCGCTGTTATTTTTTTTCAATCCATCATCCCTTGTCACCTCTCACCTCTCTTAAGCTTGATTTTGGAAGTGAACTTCTGAAAACTCGTTGAAAGATACCTCCCTTATTTCTATTTGGTCTCTAAAAGCCTGAATAAAATTTAGTTGTAATACATTCTTAAGTACCTACCAGGCGCGAAGCTACTTAAGAACACGATTCCCATCGAGTTACCTTTTGGAAAAAATGATAGGTATAATAATGTCTAATCTGACGCAATCTCTTAAGAAATGTTAGCCCCGGCTTCCCTTCTGTAGAAATCCACCTCTCGCCCCTGGTACCTACCTATCTTATATTACTGTATAGTGTATGTTCGCCTAACAACATTGAATAAAAAAATAGACTTTAAAAAATAAGAAATACTTTTCTGAAATAAAATAAGAATAAAGATAAGTAGTTCTTTTATGAGGCTACTAGTGGGTACCTACCCGTGAAATCACGGAGGTTGGTTTAATATGTTTTTGTGTAACCACTATTACTACTCCACCCTTCAAAATTCTTCGAGAGAACACAGGAAGATCACAAGGCTCCGTTTTTTCCCCGTCTTTCCAATATCGTCGAGAAAGTCGAAAAAAAGGATTCACATCGTCGACTTTCTTAGTTGGTACCCTGGTACCCACCCGTGAAAGCCACAAGACTCCTCTTTACCTGTGTCATTCCCATACTCATACTGTCACTCTACCACGGTCTTTAATGTAAATCGGAGGAACACATCAGGGAAATCACAAAGCTCAGTCTTTTCCCATGCCCCTGATATTGCTGTTGATAATGCTGCCCTGACAATGTTCTGATCATTGTAATTGGAACAATGTATCGTACCTATAGAGCAAGGGGGTTCCTGTGCATGGGAAACCCTGTGTGTCTTGCATTATTGGAACATGCCGAATATAGGACCATGCGAAACTTTTCGTAGCCAACATCTTCTTACAGTTGGCGAACTGGAATATAGTAGATATACATGGATTACTTTGAATCCCCTAATTCGTTGTCGTGAATCGTTATGTCCCTTCACATTCACTATATAGGATGTATTTGATACATCTCCACTCCATGTGCTGTACAGTATTGGAGATCGGTCTGATAGTCTTCTGGTTTGGGCACGTAAAAAAAACAAACACTAAAAATAATCAAAGGTAACATTACCGTCTTTTCGGTAAGAGGTGTGGAGAATGGGTCGCATTTAGTGTGAATAAATATAGGGTCTTACCCACTTTACAAACTAATTTTACATACGTACCTATTATACCTACAGTAATTATAATTTGAATGGCCATATCAATAATTAATATAATAGGTATAGGTAGGTATGTAGTATGTAGTACTTGATTGTTTCAAAATCATACGAACCAACTGATAGTACCTAATCAAAATTATTTTCATTCCATTTGGCTATACGTACCTACTATATAGTATGTAGGTATACAAAATTCGAAAGAATTCGATGCATTCTGTATCAAGTAGGTATGTGCCTACCTATAGTCACATAAATAATATTATTTCAGTAAGTGCCTATAATTCGAAATTTCAAAAAGTTTGTACTAAGTTTGTAAAAGTTTACTTCAGACGTATTGTTCAACCAACACTTTTCGTCCGATGTAAAGCGCTATTGTAGAGAACATTTTCAAAATTTCGTAGATTCGATCCATTAGTTTGCATAATAATCACGGTACTATTTATTTTCGTCGCGCGCTGCGCACAGACAGATGGACAGACATAGGACAATTATTATGATTAGATTATTATTTTCTATTAGGTAGATATTATTTGTAAATTATTATTTTCTATTAGGTAGATATTATTTGTAAATTATTATATTCTACTCCACTTAAATAAATTTTTTACATTCCAATATTTATCAATTCACTTCATGAAATAAAATGCTTCTACGAATTAGACATAAACGAGCGCAATGCTTAGTGTTTACCTGGTATTCCGAAACTCTAAGGCTCACCACAAACGTCCCGAAGTTCAGTTAACGGAATCGACCGTTTTGCAAAAAAGTTCCGACCAAAGCCTCTTTCTGAATTTAAAATCGGGGTGACGCTGAATTCAGAGAGAGGTTTTGATCGGAACTTTTTTGCAAAACGGTCGATTCCGGAACTGAACTTCGGGACGTGTGTGGAGAGGCTAACGATAACTACTTAAGGGCTTGGTACAAAGAATGACGTCACATTCGTTTCCCACGGCATTAAGGTTCAAAATCGCGTGAACAATCGCATGATACAATGGTAAAAATAGCGTTTTTAAATTTAGGAGAGAGAAGGCCTATATCCTGCATCGGGCAAACGCGGGCCGATGATGGTGATGATCTATTAGATTATTTATAAGTAAAGTGAAATGATAGTTTGATGTATCCAATAGGGAATATAGGAATATGAATACTTTTATTATTCCGCAAGTAAAAAAGTAGGTTGGTTCAGCTTGCTTGTAGCTCCTGAAAACACGAATAGGTATGAAATATGTTTTAAACTGATATAAAATGTTTACCACAAAGTATTATGAAGCACAGATATAAGCCGGAATACATACATCCGATGTCAGATGTGAAAATGAGAACGATTAGTGTACAATGTACAATGTACATACGAGTATTAGTAGTACATTACAACACATTTCACACGAATTCAAAAGTCTCTCTTATCTCCCAGTTAACCCCAAGTCTTTCCTTGTGGCAGGTGTCTACCAGAAGCGATAAGATCAAACACAGAAATTTCATATAAACGTCCGCAAAGCTGTCACAGTAACTACCTCATTCTGCCAGCCTCCGTCAAAGTATTGTTAATCGGAAAATATAAATGATAAGAGCTTAACAATAATTTATGAGTAGGTACTAAGTCAATCAAATATCAAATTCAATATACACTATACAGTATAAGCTATTGAGTTTCAGTATACATACCTACCAAAGGTTTTGGTTTCAATTGTCTCGAGTAGCTGGAGTGGATGAAGTTTGTAGGTTATGTACATATGTTTATGATTAAGTAAATTGTTTATTCTTCTTCTTCCGCAGCCACTCAGGTCCATTGTTGGACATATAGGCCTCCCCTTTGATCCTCCGCAGCTTCCTGTCTTGGGCACACTGCATCCATCCACCACCGGAACATTTCCTAATAACATCAGACCACCCTGCCTGGGGTCTCCCGACGCTTCTTCGGCTTGTTCTTGGCCGCCATTCTATTATCTTCTTGGTCCACCGCCACCGGGAGTCTTGGCACCCAGGTTATTGCCAGCAATATGACCAGCCCAGCTCCATTTAAGGCTAGCGACACTTTCCGCCACATCGGTTACTTTGGTTTTTTCTCTGATTCGAACATTTGGTACCCTGTCCCTTAAAGAAATGCCCAGTATCTTCCTCTCCATAGCTCTCTGTGTCACTAACAGCTTATGTATTATTCGCTTTATATTATTCGCGTTATTCCCTAGATTTTAACGCATATTATCAGTGCAAAAAAGGAATATTCTCCTCGACTCTCGGGAAACGAGTTTCTGTCTTTCGGAAAAAAGAACAGAGGTTCTTTTCAGAAATCTACATAAGATATTAAAAATCTTTTATGGTTATTCCCTATGTAGATAAAGGATCAATGTATCTACTCTATATTTTTCCAAAGCATATTTAGTAACGGTTGTCGAGATCTAAGGTCACTCATTTTTTAAATTTTTTGAAATGCCAATATGCTTATGCACTATGGGACACGAAAAGAGGAATAGGACGGCCTCAAAAAAGATGGGCCAATGATATTGTCCCCGTCGCTGGCAGAGGGTGGATCCAAAAAGCCCAAAGAAGAGAGGAATGGAAAAAGTTTGAAAAATCCAGTAGTGGAGAGATGGCTAAGAAAGAAGAAAATGAATATGCTTATACTCTTAAAAACACATTCTCAAGTTTTAATTTTATACAGTCAAGTACTAATTGTCAATTTTGAATACAAAAGATAATGTTATGTGTACCAACTACGTATTAATTATTCTAAGTCATGATGAGCTTGTAGCGAAATGTTAAGACGGTGACTATCTCAAATCCCCTTTAAGTAATAAGTAGTCCGTAACGTAGGTATATGATTAGCGTATTATACGGAATAAGGATTAACAAACACTTATTCACATACTAAAGTAGAAATACCACACTGTATAAAACATTCCCAGTATTTAACAGATTGTTGTTTTAATACTATTACTAGTCCACTTAACTTTTGAAAGTGTATGGGGATATTAAATTCTACAACAATAATTCTGAATCCATAAGGTATATTTTACTTAGTAGAATCTATCGTTCATGTCTGTGCTTGCAAACATAAGTACATTGTTGTATGGAACAGTTTATCTATCGGAGTTTTTTTCTCATAGTGTGTATTTGGACAATGAGTTTTATACTGCAATCGCAATGTTTGTTATAGTCCAAGAGCCCGCTGCTTAATTTATGACGTATTCTGTAAACTACTAGTCCTATGAAAAAATTGACATAACGTTTTTTGTAGAGAATTTAGCAAGGATTATTTTTGTTATTGACTACTTTCTTCTATCTCTTACCATATTCCTATAAAATGCGAAAAACCGCGAAGAGGGACCTTTTCGGGGGGGCAGGGGGGGTTGCGGCAGGATTTTGATAGGCAACCCTAGTGCGATGTAATACCCTATTGGTAAGCTATCGTTTATACCACATTTCGATCAAAAAACAGATACGTCATAAATTAAGCAGCGGGCTCTCGGACTATATATGAGGCAAGTATCACTCGAAACCGGGTGCTTTGCCTAAAGAAAAGAGAGGGAGAGAGAGAACCTATTATTTGGAATAGTACCTACATTGCACCTATCATTATGTGTGCTTTAAGGTTTTTTCTTATGCTACTGTTTACATTAATTTATTTTATTGCCCACGCCTAAATATAGGGTGTGTGTGTGTGTGTCAGCAGCTGATAATTAAAAAATATTTTTATGGACAGGTCTTAATCCTTAGAAGAGCATTGAGGGAGAAAGGTTGAGTAGATACCTATTTTCCTACACACTTAACTATATAAGCTAAATTAAGTTCTGAAGTTTATAACAGTATGCACAGTATCAAGATTGAAACATGCTACCTCCACTTGGTACCCAACTGAGTACCCAATACGTACTACCTAGTATAACCTACTTACATAGAACCAGATATTAGTATATGTTGGTATAATGGCAACACTGATTATAGTGACAGTGACAATTGAATCACTCTCTATGGAATGGCTCTAGGTGGTGGGACCCAGTGAGTGACGATATGTAATAATAAAATATAATCTTAATAAATCATTATCAAATTAAATAATCTTTTATATTTTAATACATGACAAAACCAACATGGTGTCAAGTGTGGTCGGAAATAATAATATTTAAATGTAAATCATTGAAATTAGTGTTTTATAATAAAGTGTGCTTTACTGACATTCTACCTACATACCACATGTGTGCACGTGCCAAATATTATAATATTGAAATAATTACTAAATAGTTTATAACAAAATGAGTACTACAATTAAAGAAATGGAAGACAATAAGTGGACAGACTTTTTACAAAGGTTTGAATTAATGTTAATTGCGACAAATTCAGATAAAGATGAAGATGTTAGAAAAATTGCAAAATTGTTGCACAATATAGGCGCTGAAGGCCTGCGAGTGTTCAATTCATTTAACTTATCGATTACAGAGACTAAATATCAACTTTTAATAACAAAATTTAATAACCATTTCATACCTAAAAAAAATATAACTATTGAAAGACACAGGTTTTTTACGCGAAAGCAATTAATTGGAGAAAATTTAGAAACATTCCAAAGTGACTTAAATAATTTAGCATCGGGCTGTGAATTTGGTGATATAAAAGACTCGTTGGTTAAGGATATATTCATAGCAAATATGTGTCACCAAAATATTAGGGAGAGGTTATTACAAGAAAATGACCTAACCTTGGATAACGCTGTAAATATCGGCAAAACTATGATAATGTCAATTAAGGAAGCCAGCAGGTTGGAAGAAGGGAACATACAAATGATTAACAACGAACCCAAGAGCCAGGTCCAAGGATGGTCGAAAACACATAGACCATCACCACAACGTAGATACCATTCACCATCACCACAACGTAATTATGATTCGCCAACACCTATGAGATGGAATCAGAGAAGAGGATATACAAACGCATATTGTGGAAGATGTGGAAGTGCACACCAGGGAAAGCAATGCAAAGCCGCCAACGAAATATGCAGAAAGTGCAACCTCAGAGGACATTTTGCAAAAGTCTGCAGGACAAGAAAGATTAATATCATAAATGATGAAACACAAATACAAGGTCAGGTAGAAAATTTTGTTATTTCTGCTATATATTTAAATCATATAAATGGTGAGGATTTTTGGAGGTTAGGTGTAGAAATCAACGAGAAAGTATTGAGTTGTATTATAGATACTGGTGCTATGTGTAACGCTATGAGTTATGAAACTTACAGAAATATGAATTTTACCAATAGAATTAGTAGAGATAAATTGCCAAAGTTATCCACTTTTGATGGAAGTAAAATACCTGTTAGGGGGACATGTACTTTCAAATGTAAATGTAATGGTTTAACGGTTAATATGTTGTTTGTAATTGTGGACATATCATGTGCTTCGATTTTAGGTTTAAATGCATGCAGGGATTTGAATTTGATTAGACGAGTTGAGAATAATACAGAGAGTAGCATGTATAAGAACCACAACCAACAAATATGTAATATAAATAATGTAATGACTTTAGTTAATAAGTATGATGATTTATTTCAGGATTTGGGATGTCTGCCTGATACATGCAAAATTGTTGTACAGGACAATGTGAAACCCGTGGTAGAGGCCAGTAGAAGAATACCATTTAAATTGCATGACAGACTTAAAGATGAGCTGGACAGAATGGAGAGGCTTATGGTGATTACCAAGGTCACCAAGCCAACGGAATGGGTAAGTTCGATGGTTGTGGTTGAGAAGCCAAACAAAACATTGAGAATATGTTTAGATCCAAGAAATTTAAACAAAGCAGTATTGCGGTCACATTTTCAGTTTCCCACAATAGAAGAATTACGGTATAAGTTAAGAGGTTCAAAATTTTATTCCAATCTAGATGCAAATTCAGGATTTTGGATGCTAAAATTAGATGATAAAAGTTCAGATTTATGTACGTTTCAATAGGGATAAGTGTAATTTTGGTTTACAAGAGATTAAATTTCTAGGACATATATTTAACGCTGAAGGGGTGAAACCAGATTATGAAAAGATTAAAGCAATCAAGGAAATGCCAGTTCCAATTAATCAAAAAGATTTGCAAAGGTTTTTGGGGATGATAAATTATCTGGGTGCTTTTATAGAGGGTTTAGCGGAAAAAACAAAAGTTTTGAGAGACCTATTAAAGAATAATGTAGAATGGGTATGGGATGCAAACCATGATAAAGCTTTCAATGATCTAAAAAATACTGTTAGTTCATCACCAATTTTAGTAAATTTTGACGTTAATAAATCAATTGTTCTATCAGTGGATAGCTCACAAAGCGCAGTAGGTGGTGTAATACTTCAGGATGGGAAACCTGTAGCGTATGGATCGAAATCGTTGACAAAATGTCAGCAAAATTATGCTCAAATTGAAAAAGAATTGTATGCAATATTATTTGGTTGCGAAAAATTTCACCAATATTTGTATGGTAATACAGTAGATGTAGAAACAGATCACAAACCGTTAATATATTTGTTTAAGAAACCACTTGCAGATGTTCCGGCTAGACTTCAACGTATGATGATTGCCTTACAAAAATATGACTTGAGAGTCAGATTTGTACCAGGTAAAAAAATGCTGATATCAGATACATTATCTAGAGCAGCACTGCCACACACTGAAATAGTAGAGGTGGAAAAAGACTTACAAGTACATGTTAATTTATTAGTTACAAATTTATCTGTCACAGAGAATAAACTAGCTGAAATTAGAAATGCAACATTGAATGATGTCACGTTACAGACTTTAACAAAATATTACCTTCAAGGGTGGCCAAAACTAAAAAAGAGTGTGGAACCGAATTGCAAACCATACTGGAACTATCAGGGTGAAATACACGTTGCAAATGACTTAGTTTTTAAGGGTTCGAATCTAATAATACCAGAAGTTTTGCGACCAGATATTCTTAGAAAAATACACGAAGGGCATTTGGGGATTACAAAATGTAAAAATATGGCCCGGAATACAGTTTTTTGGCCGATGATCAATACAGATATTCAGAATTTATTAAATCAATGTAATGTGTGCTTAAAATTTCAGACAAGTAATAGAAAGGAACCACTTTTACCTTATGAGTTACCAGCATATCCCTGGGAGAGACTAGGTATTGATATTCTCTATCATAACGGAATTAACTATATGCTCGTAATGGATTACTACTCTAAATTCATAGAATTAGTAAGTTTACCCAATGGATATACAGCTAATATAGTGATTTCTCATTTGCAATCAATTTTTGGACGTCATGGTTTTCCATTGCAGATAGTATGGGATAATGGGCCACCGTGGGATTCTCTAGCCTTGCGAAGTTTTGCATATAAATGGGATATAGAATTGATTTGGACGAGTCCAAACTATCCAAAATCTAATGGGCAATCTGAAAGCGGGGTTAAAATAGCAAAGAACATATTGAGACGGTGTACGGAGTCAAAAACGGATTTATTTATAGCTTTATTACAGTACCGAAATACACCTAAGGGCGATTTACCATCACCAGCACAATTGCTTTATTCGAGACAGTTGCGTACAAACATACCCATAATTAGTGAAAAATTGAGGCCAAAGGTAGTTCGTTTTGAAGAGTATAGGACACAAATAAAAGAAAAACAAAACAAAATGAAAGAGTATTATGACAGGGATAGTACGGAACTGAATCCATTGAAGGAAGGGGATAGAGTATTGTATAAAAAATCCCCAAAGAGTAACTGGTTGCCTGCAACAGTAATAGGTAAATATGATAAATATCCGAGGTCGTATATTGTAAAAACAAAGGACGGTGCACAGTATCGGAGAAACAGAATACATCTTAGGTATGATAAATCAGGTAATTTACAAAATAATTATAGAAGCATATTCTCAAATGGTAATGTATCACCACAGCCCTCGACTTCTCAATCTGTTGATGTTAAGACTGACGCAGCTCCATTGTGTTCAAACTCAGAATTACAGCAACATCAGACAGACATTCCAACTACCAGTAGTCATGAATTTATTGTAAACAATAGGACGAGGTCTGGGCGACCGATCAAAATTCCAAAAAGGTTCTCATTTTCGGAATTCGATTAATAGTATTGTAATGATAATGGAAATGTTAGTTTTTATCATTGATTGATCATCATTGTAATAGATATTTAAATTATACCTAATTGTGTGTGATGACAATGGTTATGTAAAGAAAAATTAGATTGTTTGGAAAGGTGATGATTCCAAACAATCTTATAAGTGTATGTGTGGGACTTGGAAGTCATGACCCCAAGTTACATACATACTATAAATAAATTTATATGCAAATGATTTATGAAAAATAAATATATTCTGTTTAGCATTAGAAGATAAGCCTGATATTGTATGGAACTTATTAAGATACAAACATCAAACTATTGTATGATTAGATATATGAATAGCATGTATGAATATATAACTATGTAGAATGTACTTAGATATTGTATAAGACTGAGAGGTACCAATTTAAGTTAAAGACAAGGAATTTATAATTTTGTAATTGGTTTATAATAAATTTAATTATTTGTTTGCAATGTATTTGAATAACATTGTATTATTTGAGAACAAATGTCATTGTCACCAGTATGTATATTTCATTATTTTGTAAAAAGAA
Organism: Ceraclea dissimilis; assembly: GCA_963576895.1. NCBI lineage: Eukaryota > Metazoa > Arthropoda > Insecta > Trichoptera > Leptoceridae > Ceraclea > Ceraclea dissimilis. The sequence continues at coordinate 9,444,132 of OY756360.1, forward strand.
AAAAGGGGAGATGTTGGTATAATGGCAACACTGATTATAGTGACAGTGACAATTGAATCACTCTCTATGGAATGGCTCTAGGTGGTGGGACCCAGTGAGTGACGATATGTAATAATAAAATATAATCTTAATAAATCATTATCAAATTAAATAATCTTTTATATTTTAATACATGACAAAACCAACAGTATATAAAAAGGAAGAAATTTTAAAAATAATCAAATGTTCCATTCGAATACTCCCCCCATAGCGGATATTGATACATATTACAGGAAATGGACCGATTGAAATCATGCGGTAATGGATAACATGTTCATTGTTTATTGTTGTTTATCATCCGTAGGCCCATCCGGACACCTGGAATCGTCATTTGAACATTTCATGCCAAAAATAATTATATATAAACAATAGTACATTAGTATATAAATATATATAGAATTATACGTCAATAGAACAGAAAATATGATCCAAGATCAATGCTGATCGGAGTGTAAAAGGTTCCGACCAGCATTTCGTCAATTAGTCAATACATGTCAATACATAGAACAATAAATTCAAACATAGAACAAATGTCAACCCTATAAAAAATAATTTTATTAAAGGAAGTTAATACGCAGGTAACGTATATATATAGTATATTTTTCTTCGTTGTTCATAAAGATTTTTTAAGGAATTTTATTATATCTAGAATTCAATAACATTTTCAACGATTTCTACAATATTCTAGCTATTTTATAAATTAGATACAAGTATGCAGGATCGTCCCTAGATATAATGCCGCCCTAAGGCAAGTACGAAAATTTCGCCTCTAAAAATATGCGTAAATTACTTTACAGATACCTAGATAACCTCGATATCAGTTTTTAAATAGGTAGATACATAGCAGGGAGAGCAACTAAGATTTTAATGTTATGAATACAAGAACGCACATTCATTCGTTTGTTCTTTTATTTATTCGTTCTGCTCTTTGTTCGTTGTACGTGCTGCTTTTTGATTTATGTTCATTGTATCGTAAGTAAAATGTATAATCTTTACTGGTCTATTTGTTGTCGATGTGTTGATTGATGGAAGATTTATTGTTGTGAATGTCTGATTCTGTGAATAAAATAAAAAATAGAAAACTAAATAAAATAAAAAATAGATTTTTTTTTGTACAAAACATTAGTAGGTACCTATCAGGCGCGAAGCTACCTGAGAACACGATTCCCATCGAGATACCTTTTGGATAAAATAATATGTATAATAATGTCTACTCTGACGTATTCCCATAAGAAATGTTAGCCCCGGCTTCCCTTCTGCGGAAATCCACCCTTCATTCAGATTGCCACCTCCTCGATTTGCCGCCTCCATCAGAGTGCCGCTTAGGCTTTTCCTAACTTGCGCATTAGGTAGGGACGGCCCTGTAAGTATGTAATGTCATCAGTATCCACTTTTTACATTTTTTAATCATAACGGAAGTATTATTAAATACCATAGTCGTACATAAGAGTTTAGGTATATACCTAGTATGGTTTAGACTTTTACAGTATAGGTATCTGTACTTTCATTATAGGAGCAAGGGATAAATCATGTTCAGCAGATATCATATTGTTTGTATGGACGAGGCCGTCACCATATTGTTCATGGAGGCCGGGCCCAACTGACATTTGACGATGATTACACCATCAAAATCGTATGGGTAAAAATATTCCGTAGTTCAAGTGTTTGTCACCGAGACAAGGTGTTTGTCAGCGATACAAGTGACGTCACCACTCATGGCGGTGATGGAATTCGAGGATGTAGGCTTGTACTCTACTATCGCAGGCTTCGGTATAGGTCAGCGGTTTCCAACCTGGGAGGCGCGGACCATTGCCAGGAGAAGCGCCAAGATTTTATAATAAATTAATTTTTATACCATAATATCTACAAATAAATTGAACTTTATATCTTAACGTAACAGTGAAAATTTAGTGCAAACGCTCTGTTTCGGTAGTGCAAAAAGCGACAGCTATAAAAAATTGCAAGAAAACAATAACCTCAAATTTAAATGTCACTCGTAGCTAAGTGTCAACTGAAGCGTGTCGGCAGGGTGTGATATTGTTTGTTTTTTAATTGTTTTTGACGGGATTTTGGGACGTTCAGTTAACGGAATCGACCGTTTGCAAAAAAGTTCGACCAAAACCTCTTTCTGAATTCAAAATCGGGGTGACGCTGAATTCAGAGAGAGGTTTTGGTCGGAACTTTTTTGCAAACGGTCGATTTAGTTAACTGAACTTCGGGACGTGTGTGGAGACGCTAAATGTACCGGTTTTCGGAAATATTGGTATATTCTCAAGATTTTTATCATTTTGTGGTATTTTTGACAGTTTATGAAAGTAAGGAACAACAATGTTACGCATTAGCGGCTCGTAAAATTTTCGATTTGATGAAACTTCTTTCCCCCCTCCTTCCCGCCCCCCCCCCCAATATTTAAATATTGGAGCGCTAAAATAAAAATTCATCCAAAAAACGGTGGGGGGGGGAGGTCCTGGGGAGGCGCGGAGATTAATTTTTTTTCAGGGAGGCGTGGTAGCATAAAGGTTGGAAACCGCTGGTATAGAACATGTTCTGTGTCGAAATATTATCGAATGTATTCCATGCTTGTGTCATTTTGGCAATATTGACATTTGTTAGGGGAGCTTTATATTATTATGTAGCTACCGCTTGGAACCTGTATTACTACATCGTATATTCGCTTGGTCATCAAGGGCTTGGCACCAACAATGACGTCACAGTCATTTCCTTCAGCATTAAGGTTCAAAATCGCGTGAACAATCGCACGATAAAATGGTAAAAATAGCGTTTTTTCCAACGGTTGTCGATATATAAGGTCTCCCGTTTTTAGAAATTTTTGAAATGTCGGTATGCATACTCTTAATGGATTCTACTCAGACTACACATAATAAATTATGCCCCAATTATTTATTTATTCTTCAATTGAACATTCCATACAAAGGACAAAATAATAGACAACCATAATAAAAAGTAATGCTCACAAGGGTGTGCTTATCCCTATGCAGTGATGTCTTCCAGCTAACCCTTTATAGCTCGAGGCTCGAGGTATATAATATTAGTAAAAAAAAAAAAACATATAAAAATGGAATATGTTTATATTCTTTTCAAACGATGTTTATGCTCGTAGGTTTTAAACAAATTGTAATTAAGAGTACGCATACCGACATTTCAAAAAAATTCTAAAAACGGGAGACCTTATATCTTGTCAATCGTTACTAAATATGCTTAGGCACAAAATAAGGTAGATGCATTGAATATTTATCTAGGGAATAACCGTAAAAGATTTTTTATATCTTGTATAGATTACAAAAATAAATTTTTGAAAAACACCTCTGATCTTTTTTCCAAAAGACTGAAACTCGTATCCCGAAAGTCGCGGAGTAAAATTTTTTTGTAGGTACTTATATTATGTATTAAAATCTAGGGAATAACCGTAAAAGTTTTTTGATAGACGCAAAGTTACCCCCAAAAAATGGAAAAAATGCTATTTTTACCATTTTATTGCTATTGCTATTAATAAAAATGCTATTTTTGAACCTTAATGCCGTGGGAAATGACTGTGACGTCATTCTTGGTACCAAGCCCTTAAAGTAACAACGCAATTATCAATCAATGGCTACATATCAGGTATCATTTATGATTGACATATAAATTCATCAGCCTTATGCCTAATACCAGGAAACATTCACCTGTTCAGATATCAAAGGATTAGGCTCTAATTAAAATAAAAGCATTGTTCTTGAAATATGAGTATTTAGAAATCTTAGTAAAATATTTCATGTAGGTTAAGGATTAGGCTCTAATTAAAATAAAAGCATTGTTCTTGAAATATGAGTATTTAGAAATCTTAGTAAAATATTTCATGTAGGTTAAGGATTAGGCTCTAATTAAAATAAAAGCATTGTTCTTGAAATATGAGTATTTAGAAATCTTTATAAAATATTTCATGTAGGTATTATTAATGATTTATTTCGTTGAAGCATGATTGAAAGACAAGATACCTGATACTCGTATTGTGGTGTTTCAAGCAGACGAGTACATTTCATGAATTGATAATCACCGATTCATTATTATTATGTTAATTAGGTATAATTAAGCAGCTGTCGCTGTTTTGGCATAAATCTCAGTTAATTAATTCATTTGAAATTATCGAGTCTATTCTTTAAGGAGCTGGTGGTTGGAACAAACAACAATTCTATATAAAAAATCGAAGACCAGCATTGTTTTAATTTCACTTCCATTCTATCTGCAAGTTTTCGGACGTTTCTGGATACGGGACACGATGTGAAGTGCGCATAATAGTCCGAGAGCCCGCTGCTTAATTTATGACGTATCTGTTTTTTGATCGAAATGTGGTATAAATGATAGCTTACCAATAGGGTATTACATCGCACTAGGGTTGCCTATCAAAATCTTGCCGCAACCCCCCCTGCCCCCCCCGAAAAGGTCCCTCTTCGCGGTTTTTCGCATTTTATAGGAATATGGTAAGAGATAGGAGAAAGTAGTCAATGACAAAAATAATCCTTGCTAAATTCTCTACAAAAAACGTTAAGTCAATTTTTTCATAGGACTAGTAGTTTACCCGTAATGACCGGTCAAAAAACAGGATATTTTTTGAAAAAATAAAAAAAAAAGTTTGATTTTTTTTTTCACATTCTTCCACCCATTATTACTAACATTTTATGGAAAAAAAATTTTGGCCTGCGGCGCTATATCACTGGTTATTTTATGAAAAACTAAATTTTAAGAATTTTCGTCACTGAGTTTTATTGCAATAGCTCCGAAATTATTAGATGTATGAACATAAGTTATAGCTCGTTTTGAAGCTAAGACTATGGTAATTAATTCGTTCTCTGACTATTTTCCTGTAGCTCTTATCAATTTTCAACCAATTTAGTTTAAATACATTTTTTTAGTATTTTAAATGAATTTCGTTTTTGGACCGGCCATTGCGGGTAAACTGCTAGTTCTACGAAAAAATTGACTTAACATTTTTTATAGAGAATTTAGCAAGGATTATTTTTGTCATTGACTACTTTCTCCTATCTCTTACCATATTCCTATAAAATGCGAAAAACCGCGATGAGGGACCTTTTCGGGGGGGGGCAGGGGGGGTTGCGGCAAGATTTTGATAGGCAACCCTAGTGCGATGTAATACCCTATTGGTAAGCTATCATTTATACCACATTTCGATCAAAAAACAGATACGTCATAAATTAAGCAGCGGGCTCTTGGACTATAAATAGGATAGAGATATATCGAGTCATCATTGAAAGAAAATAATATTGCTTTATTTACGACGCAAAGTTCGGGACAAAATTCGTATACTTAAACATCGTACATATTACATCAACCGTGCACATTGTAACATATGAAATATTGTAGAGTAAAAGAAAAATACCTTTATCTTCATTTATATTAAAGGGAGAAAATATTACCTAGTTTACCCGAATAGATACGATTTTTATGACCACATTGGACCCTGTTGAAAAAGATTGAAGGCAAACGAAGGATAGATCGTAAACAAAACTCGGACGGGCAGAGGTACATTGATATAATATACAGTCATAACATACTCGTATAGGTAATACGAGTATGTATCAGAAATATTTTATTTCTACAGTACACTTATATGATATCATACCGCCTCTTCCCTCATTTTTTGTACTTATTCATAACCCGTTCAATACAAACGCATGAAACTTTCTTCCACCCTTTTTTTATAGTCAGTGCCTTCTTAACGAGACAGGTGAAGGTAAAATTATCTTAAGACTATATTATTCAGTCCCGATCGTAGAGCGCATCTAAGCGGTTGTGTTAGTTGCGAGTATTTGCGATATTATTGTGAGAATACAGTATTTAATTTATTAAGTCCGAAGCAGCAAAACATCTAGAGTGGTTCAAAAATTTTTTTCTTTTAATTTTTTTTTTCCTTTTTCTTTTTTTTATTTAATTATTTAATTTTTTCAACCTTTTTGTAGATTCCATAGTGGAACAGGTTCCTCCAATATGGAGGTACCCCTGGTCCCTCCAGATCCTCCCGACCCGAGAAAGAGACCTCTTTCTCCGGATATAGATATATCCATTTCTTCCCCTCCGTCTAAAGTTCCTGCCATATCTCCCAATCCTCCTCCTTCTCCCCAACTCCCTTACTCCCAACCTTTAACTTACAAATCCACGTCATTAGGGCCATTCTTGGTCTATGTCCAAAATGAAGATTCATCCAAACCAATACGTGCGCTGGATTTTGGTAAGTTGTTGTATTCTTTAAAAATTCAAGGTATCATCACCGGCTCAGTGAAGGCTGAGGGTAAATATAAAATATCTTTGACATTTTTGAACCCTAAATATGCAAACAACTTTTTGGATAGCCCGATAATAACTGAAAACAAATTAAAAGCGTATATCCCCACATTCAAGCTAACCAAACAAGGAGTAATTAGAGGAATTAGTGAGGATATCGATATGGAGGAATTAATAAAGTATTCTGAGCCCTCCCAATGGAAATTAATCAAGGCAAGGAGATTAAATAGGAAGATTCAGTCTAGTGAGGGAGCCACATGGAAGCCCTCACAAACCGTAGTTGTTACCTTCGAAGGGCAATCCCTTCCGGAGTTCGTATTTTTGTTCCACAATGCATTTAGGGTTGAGCAATATGTCTTTCCCACCATCCTGTGCTACAACTGTAGTAGGTACGGGCATACCAGAGCACAATGCCGATCATCGGCCCGTTGTTATAAATGTGGCGATGCTCATAATGGCGAAAATTGTCTGTCCCAAATTTTAAAGTGCATTAATTGTGGAGGGCAACACTCTGCTGCAAATCTTTCTTGTCCTGAACTCAAAAGACAACAGGACGTAAAAAAAACTATGGCTACGAACAATGTATCTTACAAAGAGGCCCTCGCCGCCCATCCTCAAAAATTCTCTCTATATTCAGAAGCAATGTCCCAGGCCCTTCCTTCTTCATCAGTAAACTCAGCCTTGACAGATAATAATGTCCACCCCCCGACACCATCCAGTCATCGTAAGACTATTTTCAAATTCAAAACCCCTTCGCACCCCTCAGTACTACCTGGTTACAACCAACCTGATCACAATTCCCTTCTTTTTTGCCCAAATGGCAGTTCTTGGTCATCTGCTCCAAATGGATGTGCTCTCCCCAACAATCTTCCAGCCCCCGATCAATCTGAAAACTCCTCATCTTCTGGTTACCTCCAAAATAAATTTTCCTCTGGCAACAACAACTTTTTAAAAACAATGATTTCCATGTTAATAGAAATTCTCTCATCTCAAAATTCTTTACCGTCCAACGCAGCTCAACTGATTTCCATTCTTCAGACCTTTTTAACCGAAAATGGCTCCACAAACTTTTAGTTATAAAAACGTGTCATTTCTACAATGGAACAGCCGCAGCGCTGTATCAAATAGAGATGATATTTCATTCCTTTTAAGGAAATACAAAATAGATGTCGCTGCAATTTCGGAAACTTGGTTTTCCTCAGATTCCTTTGTATCATTCCCAGGATATGACTGCCTTAGAGATGATCGCCCCGATGGTTACGGAGGGGCAGCTCTATTGATAAAAAAATCTTTCTCTTATGATCGTCTAATTCTTCCGACCTCCTCAAGAATGCAAATAGTCGCCGCGAAAATTATGGACATCACTGTGGTGTCGATGTACTCCCCGAGATCCCAGTTTGATACATTGTATTGGAACAGCATCGTCCCAATTTTCTCTTCTTCATATTTGATTATGGGTGATTTTAATGCACATTCCTCATCATGGGGCCCTCAAAAAACAGATTCAGCTGGCAAAGCGGTGCTGGATTGGGTCGACAACTTAAATTTATGTATCTTAAACGACGGCAGCCCCACTATAGTTCCTCCTCCACATCAGAATCCGACCGCGGTAGATTTAACGATTTGTACTGGTGAATTAGCTTCGCTGATCGCATGGGAAGTTCTCAAGGACCCTTTATCCAGCAATCACCTTCCTATAATAATAAGAATAAGATCAAACAATTCACAATCCAATTCGTCTCGTCATAAATCCGGATATAACACAAAGAGGGCTAACTGGAGTAAGTTTGGGGAGTCTATAGAGGGGGGTTTTATAGATCTCCCTTCTGATGATTCTATGAGTGATGTAAATATGGTTTCCGACAAGATTTCCCACCTCGTTCTTAGCGCAGCCGATGCTTCCATGCCTAGGAAGAGCTCTGTTGGACATCGTAGAGTATCTCCCCCCTGGTGGGACGAGGAATGTACGGCTATGGTTAGGCAACGTTCTGTGGCAATGAAAACCTACAGAAGGAACATGTCTCTTGAAAATTATCTCTCCCTTCGAAAGGTTCAGGCTCAAACCAAAAGAGTTCTTAGGAGTAAGAAAAGGCAGGGATGGTTCAGATTTTGTAGCTCTCTCTCTCCGGATACACCACCATCAGACGTCTGGAATTCCGTAAATGCTTTTAGAGGTGCCTATTCCCCAAGACCTAACACTTCAAAATGTACATCCTGGATTGATGGTTTTGTGCGGATTCTGGCTCCTGCGTATGCTCCCGGGGAGTTTGAGCTGCGGAAGAACTCTGTCTTCGCGCCCCAGCAATCATGTATTCTCTCTTCCCCTTTTTCCTTTAACGAACTGGATGTAGCAATTCAATCCGCAGGTGATTCTGCCCCTGGTCCAGACCAGATCCCATACTCCTTTATTCGACACTTTCCTAGACCCCTTCTTCTCAAACTTTTATCATTATTCAATGTGATTCTCACTACAGGTTCGGTCCCTTCATCATGGAAGCAACAATTTGTCGTACCGATTCCCAAGCCAGGTAAAGACTCGACGTTGGGATCCTCATACAGACCCATAGCTCTATCATGCTGCTTCCTAAAAATCCTCGAGCGGATGATAAAGGCTAGACTGGAGTGGTTCGTGGAGAGAGAAGCACTTCTGCCAGAGTGGCAATTTGGTTTCCGTAAGAGCCGATCGTGCCTAGACAACTTGAGCATTTTGGTGACTGATATTCATATTGCTAGAGCCCATAAGACGGATCTTATTGCGTGTTTTCTAGACATTCGTAGCGCTTACGATAATGTTTTGCTCCCAATATTGTTTGAGAAATTGTTATCTTTAGGTATTCCGGACATTATTTGCCGTCTGATTTTCAACATAATGTGCGAGAGGGAGCTCCTGATTAAGACTCCAGAGGGCGTGGTTGTGAGAAGAGTATATAAAGGACTACCGCAGGGGTCAGTCTTAAGCCCCCTACTCTTTAACGTCTACACTCAGGACATCCAGTCTCTGATTCCTACTTCTTGTAGTGTCTTGCAATATGCCGATGACTTTGTTGTTTACAGCGCTGAAAAATCCATTGCTCGATCGAGTGAGGTCATGGAGAGTACTCTCGAATCCCTTAGCGGCTGGTTTAAGAAAAATGGTCTTACTCTTTCGCCTAACAAAAGTAAAATTGTGTGTTTTTCAAACAAGCATAGAATTCCTAACATTGGTATCAAATTTGATAATATTCCGGTTCCTTCGGAAGATTCTGTTAAATTTCTTGGCATGACCCTGCACCGGAAGCTCTCATGGAACATTCATATCGAGAAGGTCATTGCAAAATGTGAAAAAAACATAAACATTCTCCGTGCGGTGGCAAGAGTGTGGTGGGGTTCTCACCCAACTACAATGCGAACCCTGTACGATGCTCTGATAAGAAGTGTTCTAGATTACGGTGCATTCTTGTTTGAGCCTCTGCCGAATTACCTTGCAGATAAACTGGAAAGAATGCAGAACAAGTCAATTAGAGTCATCTTAGGAGCTATGCGGTCTTCACCTATCGTGGCCTTACAGGCCGAATGTGTCGAAATGCCACTTTTTCTTAGAAGAAAATCCCTTGCATTAAAGTTTCTTGCGGCAAGGCTGGCTCAGGAGAATCATTTGATCTTTCCCAAATTACAGGTACTCATTCAGAGATGTCAGACCGTTCCTTACTGGCGTTCTAGAATATACCCATTGCTGTGCTCGTCCTATCATTATGTCTTAAACAGTTTCCCGGATTCATTTCATTCTCTTTTACCAATGTTCTCTCTTCCGTTTGAGGCTACAACATTTCGTCCAGATGTGCTCCGGCACATGGATATTGACAAGTCAGCTTCGACTATGGATCCTAGTTCAGTCAACAAACTTTTCTTAGAGAAAGTAGAGGAAAGGTGGCCCTCACATGCCAGGTTTTTCACTGACGGCTCGAAATCTCTAGAGGGCGACTGTGGGGCAGCCTTTTGTGCCCCATCTCTCGGTATAGAGAGACAATTCCAACTTCCACGGTCCGCATCCATCTTCACAGCGGAATGTGTTGCCCTTCGGGAGGCGCTAACGGAGATCCTTTTGACTACCACCCCATACTCAATCATATTCACAGACTCTTTCAGCCTTGTAGATAACTTGTGTTCTGTTAAAAAATCATCAATAAATAATCACCTCATATATGATATTCTGAAATTTCTTTACGTGGCCTCTTCTCGTAAACTAGACATTACAGTCTGTTGGATTCCTTCCCATGTTGGTATAGCTGGAAACGAGCGTGCTGACGCTCTTGCTAAGCAGGCATGCAGCTGTAGTATTATCCCTCCTATGTTTGCTCTTCCTATTGCGGATTGCCAGAGAGTGACGAAACTTTCTGTCATGAGCGAGTGGAATGAGTGTTACTCCAATTCTACTACTGGTTCCCATTATAGGAGTATTCAACCGTCTGTTCCATCGCACCCATGGTTTAACAAAAGCAAACTTCCAAAGTTAAATGTGTCATTACTGTGCAGACTCAGAATTGGTCACGTCATCTTAGCCGCACACCTTTTCAAAATTAATGTCGTGAGCTCCCCACTATGTGAATGTGGAGAAGATGCTGAAACTGTTGACCACATATTCTTCGGTTGTCCCCTTTTGCCGAACGAGGAATTCCTGAAGGACATCAGCGGGGTGTGCAAGACCTTGCCTATTAACATTCAATCGCTGTTAGCTCTGAATTCTCCGAAAGTGAATAACTTCATTGTAAAACACTTGAGGAAATATGATAAAAAGGTGTAACCGAGTTTTGGAATCATAAGTGTAATTTGTATTAAAATCTACCAAACGTGTTTTAAAAACGGGTTACTTGAAATCGGGAAATAAAAAATCCTTTTCATAACATTGATTAAAAAAAAAAAAAAAAAAAAAAAAAAAACATTTTGCCCGACTCTATACTCCATTTACTTTAATTTTGCCTGTAGTTCCTGGAATTGAATTGTATTTTTGAGTGTACCTACGGCCTGTATATAACTGTGCTGTGCGGTCAGAGAGATATTGTTGTATATATTCTGTGTTTGTCATACAATAGTTTTTTCATTGATGTTATATAAATAACATGTTTGTCGTACATGTTGAAGATATTGAAACATTTTATAACACTGCATTTAGTATTTGTTACCTAAATATAAAATACTATGATTCGTCACTCTCAGTGTAAGTAAATAAGTAAATAACCAAAACACTTGACAATGGCAAAATCACCCGCAGACGGGTGCGTGCCATATTTAAATAAGAAGAAGAAGAAGAAGACTATATTATTGACTACTGCATCTTGTTGAGTAATAATATTTGACACTCATTCTGAATGAGGTAGGTAGTCGATAGATTTTCGGGTTCGGTTCATCCACAGAGTTTTCTTATCAACCTGTTCGTGTTGCCAAATGTTTTTTTTTTGTAGATTTGTATACATATAGCAGACATGAATCTACAGATTTTCCCGAGAATAAACTCTGTAACTGTGTCTCATAACACCGACATGTAAAATAAAATATTGATTTCAACGTATTCATTTCCCTAGAGATAAAGATTGAAGAGAAATAATAATTTTATATAGGTAGTATGTATAATACATTTCGCTTTATGCAGGTTATTCAGGTAAGTTGTGTATTTTCTATTCAAGTTGATAATGTATTTATTATTTAAAGTCTAATTTATTCATCTGTGTTGCTGGATTACGAGAACGTAAAGTTGGTAAATCTCTATTTCAAATGAAAGATATTAAGAGCTTGGTACCAAGAATGACGTCGCAGTCATTTCCCACGGCGTTAAAGTTCAAAATTGCGTGAACAATCGCATGATAAAATGGTGAAAATAGCGTTTTTTTTTCATTTTTTGGGGTTAAATTATCGTCTATCAAAAAAATTTTAGGGTATTCCCTAGATTTTAATACATATTATCAGTACAAAAAAAATTACTCCTCGACTTTCGGGAAACGGGTTTCCGTCTTTCGGAAAATAGATCAGAGGTATTTTTCACATTTCTTTATTGAGAAATCTATACATGATATAAAAAATCTTTTACGGTTATTCCCCAAATAAATGTTCAATTCATCTACCATATTTTGTTCCAAAGCATATTTTGCAATGGTTGTCGAGATAATAAGGTCTCCCATTTTTTTAGAAATTTTTGAAATATCGGTATGCATACTCTTGAGTAAAAGTTTTATGCAAAACAAAAACAAAGCGATTGAAGTTGCTTTTTGGGATGGGAGAATTACTCAATTTACTCGTAGACACGGTGTATTGTGTAGAACGTAGATCCTAAATAAAATTTAAATAAAGGTAATTTTTATCCTTCGGAAATAATATATTTGCATAAATGCAATATGATTATCTCAGGCCTGCCCCTCGCCAGACCCATGTCACACCTGATGCTTTGAATAAATTAATTAGTAAGCACAAGAACATTGAAGGGAAAAATCTCGTTAATTTATCCGTAAACGCAGCTGCTCCATTTCTATGACAAATAACTCAGTTCAGAATATTTTTATCATATTATTATTTCGCCTTTTCTGTCATTTTTTTTCATAACTTTCACAGTAGCGCGCTGCGGACGGTTCATCGGGGAGTTGTTAGTTTTGTTGTGACAAATTACGAGGAATATTTTTGTGAGTGGTACTGAATAAATTGTCTCTAAGATGTTTTTATAAACTTCGTCTCCTTTCTTCATGACTAATTTCATGCAATTTTTCTCAAAATATGCATTAAGAGTGTCAAAATAAAATATTATTTATTGTCTCGTTACTCGTGACACCGCACTTTCTACATAGGTAGTTATCTCTTATTGTATTTCTACTTAGTAATATAATACTATCTATCACTAAATATTGCAAGAGATTCTGTTTGTTATGCCTACCTGAGTCAATAGTCGACAGACAATCAGTTCTTGATTCGGAGGAAGCACTTTGCTTCCAATAACCCGATTTTATCAAATATTCTTATATTAATTAAATATTCTGAAAGGACAATGTACAGATAAATTATTCATATTATAAATCCCATAAAAGTGTTCCCTCTATTTTATTTTATCCAGGTCTGGAAAAACATTGAACATAATATTATGAACACATATTATGATCGCCACAGAGTTCCCTAGAAAAATCTTACCGCGTCACCTCCTAGCCCCGAAATAGATCCACACGAGGCTTTTCAATTTTTTTCGGAATACGGTAAGAGATAAAAGAAAGTAGAAAATGACAAGAATTAAAAATAATCTTTACCAAATTTTCTACAAAAAATATTCCGTAAATACGTTTTTTTCATAGGCTAGCAGTTTAATCTTATATTTATGTGATTTCATTTAGTAAGTACATTTGAATTAAATAACAGATTCGTTTGTCATTTTTTTATTAAATATGAATACATTAGGTAATGAGATTGCTCACTGTCGCCCTGGTCCTAGTAGATACGAGTATATGTACGTAGTAGTGGGTACTGATGCCTCCTATTGTGACACAGCTTTCGCATCTCTCTATATTTCTTTCTACAGTCTACACCCCTCATCGAGACGTTGACAAATATATGCTGTTAGATCCTAAACCAAAAACGCCACAATGACCATCTTATGGTGAATTTATTACAGCATTTAAGTTCAAGCAGTGAAAACAAATGTATGATACAAAAGGTCTCCAAAGAAACACAATATTAGGTACGCACTTATTTACACCTCATACCTTTGTCGAACAAACCACCAAGTCCCATTTCTATTTTCAATAATATGGTCCGTGTGAGTGAAATGTAAAATAGAAAATACGTGTACGATAGATGAAATGGAGGGAACAGGGGCTAAATAGGTAGGAATATATTGGGGAAAAAGGAGCAGAAAGAGAATAGTTTTTCCTCAGACATTGACATATCCATGCAATCAATGAGTATCTAATAAATTTGGAAAAGGAGTGTCAATGTGAATTGGGTATATTACACGGTAGTAAATTTCTCACGTTTAACCTATATTTGTCCAATGTCCAGGAACAAATTGCCTACTTGGTGTGGACGCCTACATAGATTAATCTGTAATGTACTCAATAGGAAAAACTCTTAAATTATTTATTAGATGGAAATACTGCAAATAAAGTTTCGCATGCCTTACAATATTGTATCTCCCATTTGTCACTGTTTCAATATTATTAAATTTGTTACGTACTGAAAATATTAAGTTTTCTATACATTATGTATAAATATGGAAGTCAATTTTTAATCAAGTTGTTGTGGGTACATAGATATAAGTACCGCGAAAGATGATGTTTCTGTATGTTTAGTATACTACCTATACCTATTTTGTATGTATATTACTATTTATATTGTTTATACATGTATTTTATAATTTGAAAGTTTTTTAATAATAAATAAATCTTCAGCGGGCTTAAAGTCAAATCACTTTACTAACTGGTAACATACACATTAGTTCATCCATCTTGATGCTAGTCGGCAATCAGTCAGCCTGATGGGATTTATTTCCTGGGTTCCATGTCAAAATCTCAAGTGACAAAATCTCACATGTCAAAAGGGTAACCTACTATTGACAGAATCGCAACTCAACACCGGGAAATCTGATGCCGTTGTTTTTTTTAATTTGTTTTTGTGTGCAAAAAAAAAACAACCTAACGAACCTAACCCAACAATATTGAAATTGTCGGCAACAGGTTTTCCGGTGTTGAGTTGCGATTCTGTCAATAGTAGGTTACCCTTTTGACAGTTGAGATTTTGTCATTGTGAGTTTCTGTCTGGTTACCTATTTCCTGTGCTGTAAGAATATTGTTTCATTATGCGTATGCACATCTACATCTACCTAATACATTGTGACCTTCATCATTTTTATTAGCACAATATTCTATAGAAACATCCCTTCGTCCAGCATTTCACCTATCACATTAAAACATTGATGACAATAATATATTGTTATACCTACATTTCCTTGAGTGCTTTTTTTTTCAGAAAAGGAAATCAGTAATACATTTTAAGATTATCTCTATCACGTCTGGATATTTGGACAAGAAAACTCAGAACACGTTTAAGCAGATCGATGATAAGAAGACCCTCTTTGAATTTCAATCTGTTTCATTTATTCGTAAGCAATTCTTTGTGATACCAACAGTTACGTACCTGTTTCAAACAATTAAATACCTGCGGTTCTATTTTGCAAAAAAAAACTAAATACCTATTAATATAAATTAAAAAAAACAATACTTTTATTTTAAACAAAATGTCAACTAGTTTCAAATGCTATGCTTTCTTCATCCGGACTTAATCAAGGAGAAAGCATAGCTTTCTAAACTAATTTACATATTGTCTAAAACAAACAAGTATAGAAATGAAGTAGGTATTGTTTGTTTTAATTTCTATGTACAATTAGTTTTGTACGCGTAACTGGTATACAACCTTAGCTAACATTTTTTTAGCTTGCAGACTGACAATGAATAAATCAATCGACCCCAATGCATAAATAAAAATATTTTTGGATAATCAATTTCTTTAATAACTAGATAAACATTACTGCTTAGTGCTAACTTAACAATCTACAGTATACCTACACAATCTGTATTTATTTATGAAGCATTACCAGAATCAGGTTGTACCTACACCTACATACGAGATTTAACCCTTAACGTTTGTATTGGTACTTTCCTTCTAGGGAAATATTTTATGTCCTCATTGATAGGACTTTCAGATAAAGGTGACCAGATCTGTTTTATTACCCTGTAGACCTCCAATAAATCGTATACAAAACAAAATAAAGCCCTCGTCTCATACTTGTGTCAAAGGCAGAGGCTACAAATTCTTATTCACCATGCCTCATGAACTTTGAAGAATGCATTTATATAAAATATACCTACTGCTTTTCCATACTTCAATTCTCAGTGAAATTGTTTGCATACCTACAAGCTTCGATACCTAATATCAATGAGTGCCATAGGTAAATCTAGCGAACATGGAATCCTTTACATCCAGGTTTCACTTTTATTATGATATATGTACTCGTATTATACCGTATCGGTTACAAATGAAATATTTTTATCGATTTTCCACATTGATAGCCATTAAGATCAGACAGCATCTAATTTGTTTCTAATTACCTGCTTGTTCGTGAAAATTGAAAATTTACTTTTGGTGGTTGGACATGAAAGAATAACAAAGATAACAAAGAAAATATACTGGGAGAAAAAAGAGGTGTATGGAAACGCGGCCGTCCAAGAAACACATGGCTTCTTCTCTTCTTCTTCTTTCTTAGACATCTCTCTACTGCTTGATGTCTGGCCTCTTCCATTTTTTCCAAACCTCTCTTGTTTGGGCTTTCTGAATCCACCCACTATTCCAACGACGTGGACAATACCATCGGCCCATCTTTTCTGAGGCCGGCCTATTCCTCATTTCATGTGTTCCACGGCCTCCGTCACGTGGCTTTACCATATACCAGATTCTCAAGGAAGGAAGTGTTCTGAGTAAAAGGAATCGTAGTGTATCTATGACGAATTGCATGAATGTGACGGAAGCACGAAGTGTAAGGTCTGGAGATCTGTTCTCTCAGCCTACCTCGCAAGAGATGCAGCGTAAGGGGATAGAATAGAATAGAACTTTTAGTAAAAAGCGAGTTAGTCCCATCATTTCTTGATATATATTTTTCAACGAAAGGAAATGTATAGTGAGGACAGAATCGTGTGAAAATAATTTGATTAGGTTCTTCTATAATCAAAGGTAAGGACGGATGGTGTGAACAATGAGCATAAAGTATTAGTTATAAAACGATGCAGTGTGAATATATAAATCAAAACGAGAAAATATGTATGTATGTATGTACTGCGTAATGCGTACTCCCTTCCAATCACCCTCTAAACGGAACAAATATTTAGACTCAGGGGAAAGCAGAGCAACAATGACTTTTACTCTTATGTACATTAATTATTTGAAGCATGTAGCTGAAATAATGTAATATGTTTAATCAGAATGTTGTTTGAATTAAGAGGGGGATTTAAAATAAAGAAATTATAACTTTATGACCAATTTTTACAACAATGCACTTTCTTCAAATTAAAATTATAGTAACTCATTTTATTTCATTTCATTTACACATTTTAGGTAAGTAGGTACTTAGAATTTATCACACAATTAAGTTTATAGTAATATGACAATTCTGCCGTCCTTCAAGAAGAATTACATATATTATGCGTTTTTTAAACTCAACTCAAAATAAATAGTGGAAGTAAAAAACAGTGTTTTTATTTTACAAATAATTTTACAATGTGCTTCCATAAGGTTAATCTTCAAACAATCAATAAAAAAAATCAAATTCGCTAAATGTGGCGTATACGTGGTTATTCGGTGGCGTATACGTGGTGGAGGCAGAATCGTATACTGTATACTGATACATAAAGCGTCTGGCATGATATTGTAGAGGTAAAGTAGTGTATCAATATTTACATTTCTATCTTTACTATACGAGTATCATTTCCATTCTCAAATATTCAGAACATTGGCATTGGTCAAAATAACTTCACTTTCGTGTGCCAACACTTCACTACATTCATTGTCTAACGTCACAATCAAGTCTGATTTTTGTAAGTGTTCGCATAACGCCCGCATTTTACCATGAATTGCTGCGAAAATTTAGAATAACATTTGCGATAATATAGGCTGCGTCCTAATGTCGCCGGTTTTTGAAAAAAAGCATTTCCTAGGAGATGCCATGATGATAAGGGGATCTAAGGGCTATATGGGGTCGAGTGTGGTATCGTATGAAAGGGCTTTGGAAAAGAAATTCAGATCTTAAGTCACATTTTGTCCATCTCAAGCCTATAAAATATGCCGAGTTGGTTTGTTAAATGTGCCTTTGCGAAGCACGGATAACTCAGCTAGTTGCGAAATAAGGAAACAAAGTGACAATATACTTACTAATACATTTATAATCTCACAAGAGAGTACCTACCAATCACTCGTAAAAACAATCGATTAGCGGGGAACCTTCGATTCGGTAGTAGATTTTAGGGGGAATATTATTATCTACATACGAGTAAGTATATCACTTAGTTAATTCACAGTAGTCTACATAAAATAAGGTTCTTATGAAAAAAATCATCACTCGAAAACTACAAAAAATCTTTGAACATACGACGGGGACTGAAGCGATAAGGATTGAGATCACCTTACTTCAGTTGATCCACCGGTTGTGTTAATAAATAAATAAATAAATAAATAAATAAACCCTTGTTTAAATGAAGGTAGGTGTGCGCTTTTGTAGAATGACGATACAAAGTATACATGATAAAATATCTGTCGTGTCAATTTATGTAATCAACGATGGCAATAATTTGTATGTGTGACGGGAATTACATATTATATATACATATATACACACCTATTATTATTACCCGTATTTCGCACCCCACTGTTTGGAACAAATTTAATGGGGAAAGACTCACCCCTTTTATACTCGTGTGCTTTGAACAAAATGTGATATTACATAATGTAGGTAATACACTAGTTTTGAAAGGCTGCTAAACAGCAAAATGTAATGGCAGTTCACAGTTCCTTTCGAAAAATTTGGCTTCACACTCGTAATGACATTATTATTCAAAAGGATCATGTATGTAAGTGAAAAGAGACAAGCCCAGATCTAAAGTTGTAAAATAATACTATTAATAAGACAATCTGCATTCATCGATATTCTTCTGAAATTCGTTCGAAGCAACCATATATGTATTAATTTAGAAAATCTATTTTTATTAGATATAATAAAAAAAAATCATTTCATTTTTTCCACAACAGTCCTAACTACAGGTCCTCACAGCGTACAATCATACATCTACATTGATGGATCCTATATAGTTTTAGCATTTACATTATATTATTTCAACCAATGAAACTTATTATATTTTGTCGTGTTTTTTCACTCTCTGGCATGACACCTTTTTGTCGAAGCATTTGTGTCGAAGAGTGTAGGTACACTGTACAAACACCTAAATGTCTTTATAGGTAATAATGTCAAAGTTGTGCACGGATTTTGAAAACAGTGTAGGGATAAGAAAGAGATGAAAAATAGTTTTTTAAAAAGAGCGCCACCATATAAATTTAAAAAGGGTCTATCTGTCCAATGTGAATCGAAAGTTTTTTAAAATAAATTAATTAATCGTAAACAAAATAATTAAAAACAGGATTTTATGACTGCACATCCCAGTGGATTTCTTCATTCCAATGGCGCCTCCCACCAGGAATAGACAGAATCGAAATTTGTAAAAAGATATGAGTTCTACTCGTGAAGCACTTTTGTGACATACCAAACACAGCGGTATGCAGTGACTGGTTCCTCTCGATCGCTCGGTGTCTGTCAAGGCTGGAGCTGGACAAAATCTGACTTACTAGTTGGATTTATTTTCATATGCCCTTTCATATGATACCATACATGACCCCACACGACCCTTGGATTCCCCTAAAACTCTACATCTTTTTTCTCTCTGTAGTACAGAAACGTATTGTCTAGGATTTTGCGTATGTTTGCAAAGTTTCAGGTCTGCGAATAGCCAGGAAGTGGTTGAAAAATCGATTGCAAGATTTCGGTGCAAACAAAAAAATGTAAAACAACGGAGTGAATAAGTAAAATCTTGTATAAAGAATGTAGTCACTTATAAAAAAAAACGAGTCAAAAAAACTACATCCCACATAATTTTATCGACTTTTGATTATTGGCATTGATCATGCTGTATATTATAATGAAATGATGTTCCTATATATAGATCTCTTCATGACATATGCTTTTCTATTGTATTTGGGTTCACGTTACTAGATATCAAATACCAATATTTCATCAACAGCGCAGCGTGTCGTAATGTAACATCGTATGTATGAACGTAACCTCTGTATGAACGTACTTCACACAAATGATAACAGATGAGGTATTCGTATGGAATGTGAACAATTATACATATTCATACAATAATAGGTATGTATTTTTGGAAAATGATTCGATATTTCTAAAGCCCAATCAAAGTCCTTTGATATCCATGATATGTACCTATGTAATACTGATGATTTTCTATACATCAATCATTAATAGATAACCCGGAAACAGGCCATGGCCTAGTGGGGTGTCACATTGTAATGAAATTATATACGAGGGAAATAAACTGATATATTATTATTAATAATGTGTAAAGAAATATGCAGACTTTTCTGACAGATAATTACTGAGACGTTTGTTGGCAAGTTCTACCTCCGCGTATAGGGAACCTGTATAAATGTAGGAAGTCCTAACGGATAAAGAGACAAAAATTGACCGCCGCCAGCATTTCCGCTAGGTATACGCAATTTTTTCTCGATGCAAAGTACGGTAATTTAGCATTTGATTACATAGGTTCCAAAGGTAATTTCCACACTGATTATACATGATGAGTCGCAAAAATCACTGAAATATCACCAGGATTCATGCAATTGTGGACAACCAACATGAGACGCAATCATATGTTCGCAATGAAAATGGCGTCCACCATAGATTTGTCATAGATATAGAAGGGGCTCAATGTTCAATATTTCTTTCCACCTTTATACAGGTTCCTTATCCGCGTATAAACGAATTCTCATTAAGATCATTAGGTGTAGCCTCTCTGCCTACTTCAACAGGGATGTTCATCCACGATGCAATACACAATAGGTACTTACTACTTATAAACATTTAGTGAGAAAAGTAATAACAAAGTATTAATAATTATGTGAATGTGATCCCGACTAGACCTAAGTTTGTCTCGGGACCTCAGAATAATATAGGCATACCTGTGACATACCTATGAAGGCAACATTATACGTGGTAGGGAACTTTTGTGGGAATACTTCAATGTACATATTACGGCTGTAGAAAAAATCCAACGCTTTACAAGAATAAAAATTTGTAAAACAAAAATAATTCAAGTTAAATTCACGTTGGTAATTGTTAGGTATAAAACATAAATATGGTACTTGGTTGCCTCTCCTGCCATTAGCGAAGTTGATGGCGAATGTGAACTACGTTCTTCGGCTAAGCAATAAAAAGATGGCGGGTGTGTTAAAAAATACCACCCTCTCCCTTCAACAGTAAGAAATGCAACAATACATAGGTACTTAATGTACATGAAATTCGACAACTACACAGCCGTCGCTCTTCATAGTGGATATGATCCCTACTAAGCGAGACGAAGGTCTGGGTTCGAATCCCAGCCGGGGTGAACTGAAATGGCGAATGTTTCTCGAGTGTAAAGTGATAACTTAAGCCAGCCGAGGTCGGTCGTAAGCCCGACAATGTTCATCCTTAAGGGCATGGCACCAGGAATGACGTCACAGTCTTTTCCCATGGCATTAAGGTTCAAAATTGCGTGACAATCGCACGATAAAATGGTAAAAATAGCGTTTTTATCCATTTTTTGGGGTTAATTTTGAGTCTATAAAAAAACTTTTACGGTTATTCCCTAGATTTTAATGCATATTATCAGTACAAGAAAAAAAATTTACTCCGCGACTTTCGGGAAACGAGTTTCCGCCTTTCGGAAAAAAGGTCAGAGGTGTTTTTAAATATTTTTTTTGCAAAATCTATACAAGATATAAAAAATCTATTACGGTTATTCCCTAGATAAAGGTTCAATGCATCTACACTATTTTGTTCCAAAGCATATTTAGTAACGGTTGTCGAGATAGAAGGTCTCCCGTTTTTAGAAATTTTTGAAATCTCGGTATGCACACTCTTAACCTATACTGTTGTGGCCGTTGTGGGAATACTTCAATGTATATCAGATTATTTCTATTTATTTCTACAAAATGAAGTACCTCGGTATACCTATTTTATTATTTGGTAGAAAATGTGGGTGTAAGCAAGCACTCGTACTAAATAGTTAGAAATATCTGTATTTTATTCAAATCTGCCGTGTACGTGCTATCATATCACCTTGTAATATTTAGATTATTATGGAAAGGTTCTTCTTTTGGAATCTGCTTGTATTCTCTCCCAGAATACTTAATATACCTAATTAGCCTCTTGAACTCAGAATCTGTTAGACTCATTTAAATATTTGCCACATTAAATTTTAATCAATATAATTTTATTATTAATATAACGGGAGGCTTTAAGAGAATGCATACCGACATTTCAAAAATTTCTAAAAACGGGAGACCTTCTATCTCGACAACCGTTACTAAATATGCTTTGGAACAAAATAGGGTAGATGCATTGAACCTTTATCTAGGGAATAACCGTAATAGATTTTTTACATCTTGTATAGATTTCGCGAAAAAAATATTTAAAAACACCTCTGACCTTTTTTCCGAAAGACGGAAACTCGTTTCCCGAAAATCGCGGAGTATTTTTTTTTCTTGTACTGATAATATGCATTAAAATCTAGGGAATAACCGTAAAAGTTTTTTGATAGACGCAAAATTAACCCCAAAAAATGGAGAAAAACGCTATTTTTACGATTTTATCATGCGCTTGTCACGCATTTTTTAACCTTAATGCCGTGGGAAAAGACTGTGACGTCATTCCTGGTGCCATGCCCTTAAATATTATCATTAATTCTCACTTACAATGCGTGTAGATTCCTACTGGTATCTATGTATCTATCTACTTTATTATGTAATACGTTCTAGGAGAGTGGGGGATGGGGATTGGTTTTCTCAGACCATGTTCTCATTGTTATTCCTAATATTCCCATGACTGTCCTGATAAAGCTATGTACGAGGGTTGACTAAAGAAATTTATTTATTTTATCCAACTTTTCCTGACGTCGTCCGTGGGAACTTTTTGCCTAAGCCGATACCAACTTTCCAAGAGTTTATCAAGAAAAAATCTACCTTATATTAAGATTACCGTCGACAAAACTTGAGTATACCTTTCCAATTTTATTTACCCTTCCCAGTACTGATTCAGATCAATATAATATTTATTTTATATTCACTCGAACTTTATTTTTTTTATCAATACTTTTTATTATTCCACCCCTAAAGAACGAGTGATCTCTTAAAAATAAAGTGACTTTCCTTTGTCGTATATACTAGAATTCTAAACCATTCATCCGGTTGAGATGAAACATTGTCAAATTGTTATGCTTGCCCCAAGGATGGTTCGAGGGGTGAGGGTACAAAAGGAGGGGGGGGGGGGGGGCGCGAAGGGGAGAGAGGCATGAAAAAAGCGTATTTGTATCCATATAGCTTTTGGTGTCGAAAAGATAAATAGTAACCCTCCCGACATCCGCAGGAATAAGGGGAGGGAGGGTTGGGGGTCGGAGGAACTGAAGAGGGTGTAGAATTAAAAAAGTTATATCTATTAGTGTCGAATCCATAGTTTTCCGTGTCAATTAGATGAATAGTAACACTTCTGACACCAGCAAGAGTGTAGGGAAAATAGGGAGTCGTATAGGAGCTGCGATTCTGTGAATCTATATTAAACAAAAAAGTGTAGGCAATTCATATTTTTCACGGATATAGATTTCTGTAGCGTATATAGCAAAGCGCGCAGGGTACAGTAGAGCTAGTTATTTAGAGAGCTTAAATATTACCACCCAGTGTTTTTGGATTATTTTTAATAAGTGGTAGGCCTAAGCTCATTACGGTTAACAATTTTATCTTCTTGGTATTTGCTAAATTGTTCAAAGCATTGAAATTTGAAATTAATATTTAAGAAATATAATTTTCAGAGTCTTTATATTATACAGGGAGATTAAAGAAAGATATTTCGTATTATTTATGTACCAACTCATATTATATTAAGTACTTTTCAAAATTCTCTTAAGGGTTTGGCACCAAGAATGACGTCACAGTCTTTTCCCACGGCATTAAGGTTCAAAATCGCGTTACAATCGCATGATAAAATGGTAAAATTAGCCTTTTTTACATTTTTTAGGGTTAATTTTGCGTCTATCAAAAAACTTTTACGGTTATTCCCTAGATTTTAATGCATATTATCAGTACAAAAAAAAATTTTTACTCCGCGACTTTCGGAAAACGAGTTTCCGTTTTCGAAAAAAAGATCAGAGGTGTTTTAAAGAAAATTTTAAGAAATCTATACAAGATATAAAAAATCTTTTACGGATATTCCCTAGATAAAGGTTCAATGCATCTACCCTAAATTGTTCCAAAGCATATTTAGTAACGGTTGTCGAGGTATAAGGTCTCCCGTTTTTAGAAAAAAAAGACATAATTGCATCAATTTTCCATAGAAGTCACGAGCATTGACATTCAGAATTGTAGAATTCGGTTTGTATTAATAACCTCATCAATCTCGTCTTCTACGGCATTCCTAACGAAAAATATAGGTAATACATAAATGTATTATGAACACCAGCTTTCTCAGTAACCAAAAAGTATTTTAATTTATTTTTATTTCCTTTTATTTTAAATTAATGGCACAATGCATACCATCTAACAATTATTTTCTTCAATTATATTTCTTTAATTCTCGAGCTAGCGTAGCATGGTGAGGTAATTTGAGGAAGGAGATGAGGAATGCCCAGTTAGGTTATGTGACGACTCAGGACAGACGAGCGTGAAGAAGACAAACAAGTAGAGCTGACCCCAAATAATTAATATGAGAAGAGGGAGATCAGAAACAAGAAGACACATATCATCTAACAAAATTATATCTGTAACGAGGTGGTCCTTGGTTGGTAACGCGCTCGACTGTTAATCCAGTGGGCGCGGGTTCAATCCCCGACTTACTCCACTTTACAACACAAGCTTTTAATCTTTCTGTGAAGTGTACAAAATATGTATTTGGGTTTATTTCGATAAACCCAAATTCATTCTTCAAATATATCGTCCGTCCATTAAAAAGTGCAATACTTACCTGTGTACAGGGAGGGGGGGAGAGGATTTAGACCTCCTATAATATTTAATCAGTACACGGCAGATATGTGTGGAAACTAAATGTGATAATTTGAACAATCTGTCTACAATGTATTTTCAAAAGAATAAACAACCTTAATTGAAGAACATTAAAATATGTAGATTGAAAATTCTCCTTCTCTCTTGAATATCGGCCGCTGTAGACATTTTGTTGCTATCCTAAGTAAACGGGGAGAGTTAGTAATAGCTCGCTTTGTAAAGGTTTCAGTGACGAGATATCAGCACTAGGTAAGTTAAGCAAACTCTCATGTTTGTTTATGGAAATTGGCGTCTGTTATTCAGTTATTTATTGCTAAGGCTTTCACATGCTTACAAAGCCTAAACCTAGCTCGATGATTTTAGTAACCCTTTATTATGTATATCTACCTATCTATAAATATTAAAGCAAATAATTTTATTCACGTGCGATACAAAAGAGACCTATTATACTCGTATCATATACGAGTATCACACCAAGTCCCCCAAAGTTGTCTACTTATATTTCTTGAGTTTGTGGGTAGTACTGGGTAGAAACAGATGGAGGAGATCTTCGAGCAGGAGTGGGCTGATGAAAAGAAGGAGAAGAAGGTAGTACGAAACAGTTCTTCCACATTTATCTAGCCCACATCGGATAGACTACAAAGCTGCATTTATAAATTTAATTAGATTAGCTTTGTCGAACACCATCTTGTAACCATACTTTAACTAGTTTAACTTGTTATATCTAACTTCGACACCCCGTGTCTCTTCCATTTACCTGATGTCAAAACTTTAATGAATAACTTATTTTGCTGTCATTATTACTAACTCCATTTCAGAAGATATCAAATTATTCATGCCTTGGCGAATCACAGATCTGGTGACTTGCACCTACCAAATATCTCGAATAATTTTAAATTCCGTCAAAAAGTAATCTAACTAGTAATCTAAGTAGGCGAGAAGCGACCTAAGAACACGGTTCCCATCGAGTTACCCTTTGGAAAAAATTATAGGTGCAATCATGGGCGTCGCCAGCCTCGGAGCTAGGGGGGGGCTAAAAAAAATTAAAATTGACATGGCATAGAAAAAATACTTAAATATCGCCGCAGGCGAGTTTTTTTTTAACACATAGTGAAGGAGGTGGTGATGCGGTTTTTTCATTAGAAAATGTATATAACACTTTGCACAATAATATGTAAAATGTTCTATTGAAAAAAGTAAAGAAAAGGGCGCCGCAGGCAATTTTATTTTATGGAACTGATGGATTTTCTTACTAATTTAAAAAAAAATGTGTGGTAGAAATCTTATTTTTTGTGAGATTTTATCATTTAGTATGAAAAAATATATGCCTATTTTAATCTCTAGGGAGGCAAGAGGGGTCAGCTGGCGACACCCATGGGTACAATAGTGTCTCATCAGACGTCATAAGTTTCGTTCATACAGTTCAAAAATATACAAAAGATGAAAATTTTATACTTACTCCTCCAATTTTTATTAATACTTGAAAATTATGTTTGTTCCTGCTATTCTTGTAATCGTACCTGCCATAAAATAGTCAGCGATAAAAGTAAGAACTTCATATTTTTAATTAAGGACAATTAAAGAAATATTTCAACTTTACAAGCAGGGTCAGGTATGAGAATATATTTCGAAAGTGACTGCAACATTTTCATCCTCTTCACAAGCATTCGCGATTTTGGTAATCGTTATCGATTCAACATGAATCGAGTTTATTGTTCATATTAGTTGCAGGTTTTCACAATGATCCATATGTAGACTTGTTTTTTTCGGGTATAATCGTGTGAAGATCTGGTGATCCGACAACACAATCCGTGACCAAGGCGGCAGTACGTTCGCCGAAACGTCGGATCACCAGATCTTCACACGATTATACCCGAAAAAACAAGTCTATGAGTTTATTGTTGTCTATACTCTATTTGGAGAATAAGATACAACGAAGAAGTCAACAACCTGTATGATGAGCCCAACATTATAAAACGTATCAAAATAGGAAGGCTGAGGTGGGCTGGGCACGTGGAGAGAATGAATGAGGAAAGAGTGCCAAGGAAAATCCTCCATACAAGGCCACAAGGTAGGCGTAGTGTTGGAAGACCCAAACTCCGTTGGATGGATGGAGTACAGAAGGATGTGGATGCAGTTGGCATTAGGGACTGGAGGAGTGCATGCCAGGATAGAGGGAGATGGAGGCGAATGCTGGAGGAGGCCAAGGCTCATAACGGGCTGTAGAGCCACTGATGATGATGATGATACTCTATAGATATCAAAGCGTGAACATTACGAGTATCTTCCTTCTCTATTATGAAATATAAAAATACTGCCTACTGTGAAATCGTCACGAGAGCAGAATCTTTTCATTGCCTGTTTATTGAGGATTTCAGTTAGACAATGTAGGACGGAGGGGGGAAAAGGGAGGAGGGACTTTCGTATTATTTGAAATTTACTTAATCTTCTATACTTACATAAGATAACCATCAGAATTAGATTTGAAAACATTAAAGACAAAGAAAACCCAGTTAAGTGCCTGCCCCTGTTATTTTCACTTGACTTTTGTAGAAACTCAAGATGGAGATTAGAATAAACGAAAAAAAATATTAGGGTTATTCCAAAACGAAAACGTTTCTTAATTATTGCTGTTATCTCAACTGGAAATACAAAGGCAACTTTGATATTCAAAGTTCTATGCCTACATTAAGGCGTCAATTAAAAAATTCATCATCAAAGTAAGCAGGTAGGTGCTTAACTGCTCATACTGCTCACCGTTACAAAACCAACATCTCTAAATGTTTTAGGGCTTGGCACCAAGAATGAGGTCACACGGTATTAAGGTTCAAAATCGCGTGAACAATCGCACGATAAAATGGTAAAAATAGCGTTTTTTTTTATTTTTTGGGGTTAATATTGCGTCTATCACAAAACTTTTGCGGTTATTCCCTAGATTTTAATGTCTATTATCTGTATAAAAGAAAATTTTTTATCCGCGACTTTCGGGAAACGAGTTTCCGTCTTTCGGAAAAAAGATCAGAGGTTTTTTTAATATATATTTTTTTTGAGAAATCTATACAAGATATAAAAAATCTTTTACGGTTGTTCCCTAGATAAATGTTCAATGCATCTACCCTATTTTGGTCCAAAGCATATTTAGTAACGGTTGTCGAGATATAAGGTCTCCCTTATTTAGAAATTTTTGAGATGTCGGTATGCATACTCTTAAATTTTCAGTACAAATATTTCCCAACCGTGTATTTTTTTTCATACTTTCAAGTGTAAACGCACCTGCTGCAAAACGTCAACATTTTTTAAAGTTTTTAGTTATAGCGACCTTTTTAAAGTTTTTAATATATGTAACAAATTCCTGAAGTAATTCAGCTTTTGATGAGCTGCATTCAAAGCCAATCGTCAAAAGACCTTGCAGTCATAAGAAATTCTGTAGGTACTTAAATTAAGTACGTAGTTTTTTTTAAACTGCTCTTACTTCGAACAGAGGCAAATTGCTGATAAATAATACGTAGGATAAGATATGCATAGGTTACGTCAGAATCGAAAATAAGGTAGGTATAGGTATGTTGCATTTAGGTGATACCACAAGAATTTGGAATGAATAAGTACATGTACTGCGGTATGTACAGGTACTTTTACTTCGTTATGTATTAAATAATTGGATATAGAATTAGTATGTACATATATTAAAACAATACCCGTTTTCCTATGGTTTTATAAATCTAGAAAATATTGTGTAAACTAGAGTCTTATAGATACGAAATATATACTGCCATCGTTTTTGTTTTCGTTTAAAGTTTTTATTTATGGATGTAGGCGTGTATTCTCCAACAGCTGTGTTTTAATTAAAGAGTATGACGTGTGGGTACAAATTATTGGTACAACTTGGGGTTATATGGAAAAAATGGGCATTGTATGGAAAATTTTAACTTTAACCTCGTATGGGGGCATTGAAATATCAAAATGCCCCCATACAACTTTTTACTTGAGTGTCTTGTCCGCACAGCGCCCAACCGGATTTTCCAAAAAAAGAAAATCCACCCTAATATGTATGTTTTTGTTGTGTTTTAGCGGAGAAAAAAATACAGTTACAAAAATACAGAGTGCCCGAATGGGCCTACGGACGATAGAGAACAATAAAACAATAAAGCTTCAATGCGCTCTAGCGCCTACAATCTACATAGACTGTTTGTCCGTCGACGAAACAATGGTAGCATAAATTAAAAAAAAAATAATGCACTTTATTTCTGTACTAGATATTTTTGCTTAAAAGTTTGTAGGTTCTGAGTTATGAGCGAAAAATTATAAACGAATATTATTTTTGGCTGTAGGGTGAAAATTGCGCCCTATTTTAGCTCGCTCTGACGGCTGATTGGTTTATTTATGCTACAAACAAGACTTATATGTCATTTTGTAGGAAATTTAGTGAAGTTTATTTTTACCCTGAGCTTATTTTCTCTAAAATGAATACTTTTTGAATTACCAGTCAAAGTCTGAAAATAAAGCATTTTTTCTCTGTCTTTCTGAGATATCTCCGAACGCATCACATGTACGAGGTAGCAAAGTTGAAATTCGGATTCAGCGCCCTTAAAAGCATACGGGACGATGGGAAAAAAATACTTCTATATTTTTTTCCTAGATATGCCATCCAATTTGCTCTGGCTACTGCACCATGTATAAGTTTATATCATGATCTGCAAAAAAAAGTTAATCTGAACATTACGTGGGATTCATTGAAATGCTATTACGAGAAAAAGGTGAAGAAAGAAAATATTTTTTCTCAGGATTTATAAGCTTTTTCATTTTTTTGTTTCACGTTCATTCAACTACTTACTTTTCGTATGGCTTGGTGATTCACGCGTCTTCACCCATTTGAGCTGTGTCAGGAAGTGTTGTTATAATCTAGGGTCCAGCGCCGCCAACCAGTCCACCGCCTCCGGAGTCGCCTCAACGATGTCTTGGAGGCTTCCACTGAACTTCTTAATGTGGCACTCTTGCACTACGTGTCTTACAGTCTGCTCAGCTCCACACTCACAGTCAGGGCTGTCCCTCTTTCCCCACCTCCAGAGTGAGTAATTGCAGCATCCATGCTCTGTTCTCACCCTGTTCTGCTGTACCCAAACCTTCCGTGGGAGATCGAAGCCTGGTACTTTCAACATTCTTTGATATTAAATACCGACTACGCAACGTTTTTTTTATTTAATACACGTCTCTGTATAAGTAGGTATAAATTTAATCATTTATATCCGTATTTTCATTTTTACATCCACGTGCTTAAATACCTTAGATCTTGACAACTTTACTAAATACCTATGCTTTGGAAAGAAATGAGGTAGATACCTACTGGTACATCAAACATTTATCTTGGGAATGACCGTTGACTTTTTATACCTTATATAGATTTCTCAAAAAAATATATAAAACACTTCTCATCTTTTTTTTTGTGAGGCGCCAACTAAAAGAGTCGAAAATATGAATCTGGTTTCGTGACTTTCATGACGATATTGGAGAGACGGGGAAAAGACGGAGCCTTGTGATCTTCCTGTGTTTACTCGAGGAACTATGAAAGATGGAATAGTAATAGTGGTTTCACATAAGCATCCTTGTTTAACAAAGCCTCCGTGAATTTTTCACGGGTAGGTACCCACTAGTATCAACATAACATACAGCATTTCAAGCCTACTGTGAAGTGTACGAAGATTCGTTAAAAAGAATTTATTTTATTTATTTATTTATTCACATCAATGGCGTGAGGCTTTTACACAACTTATGATACAATAAACAAGTGAACAATATTTATATTAATTAAAACTAACAAAGTTATGAATGAAAAAAAAAAGAAAACAAATATAACATATTTGTACATTACATATGCACACACACACGCTGAAAAAAGTTGAATCGTACCTATGTAATTTCAACGTTCATTTATGAATTTTTATGATCCTTGTGAGTAAAGTTGAAAAGAAAATATTACGAGAAACTGGGCATAGAATTCGACATGGAGTCAAGAGGGAGAACCGAGTAATAACGAGAAACTAAAATGGAGGAGATGGAGTAAGAGGAAGAACTAAAGAAGTGTAGAATGGGGAGAGAGGAGTTGGGGATGTAATGTGTAACTTTGGACTTCTTGTTGGTTGCTTTAATAATGTTGTTATCCCGGCACGGTCTAAAAACCCGCTCAAGTTTTGCTTTTCACAAGATGTACTCACTCCTCTGTTCCACAACAACTTTACATCTCGGCCAAGTTTTTCATGCTAAAGTGTTGAACCAATATTTAAGGTATAATTATTTATTTACTAGCTGTTACATGTAACCCGTCAATAATTATGTGGTGAGCAGGGTAGGCAGAGAAATCATATCGCCACACTTTCCCATTCTTACACGTTATTGTACACACCTTTATCTTTTGGAATTTTTTTTATTTTGTACACAATTTTCTATTCTGCTTAATACCTAATATTTGTATTTTCTGTTCTACTAAATAATAATAGGTAATAGTTTTACGTACTACAACATATGTGAGAAGTGATTGAGGATGAAAAAATATGAAAAAACCTTAATGAATAATGGATGCATGTCCAAACATTTACCGTCTAGGACATATGGCCTTTTGGAAATTGAAGAGTATGAAAATTTCTCATCTACATAGGTTTTTTGACAATATCTCTCAAACTACTAAATCAATATTGACAAAACAAATCAAAAATCATAGTAAATAATTTAGGCTTTTGATCTTCTTCTTCTTCAGCCCTCTGTCCTCCACTGCTGAATATAGGCCTCTTCCATATTCCTCCATTCCTTTCTGCTGTTTGCTGCTTGCAGCCAGATTTTTCCCCCCACAGTGGCTATGACGTTGGACCACCTCTTTTGGGGTCTTCCGACGCCTCTTTTATTCTCCCAAGCTCTCCATTTCAAGATTTTTGGGGTCCATCTTGCTTGCAGGCTTTCGATAAAGATCTTAATTTGGAACTTTTATAATTTTGCTATAGACTGGTCAGTAGAAGGACTAAGGAAGGACGTCCGAAGATGTCCCTTGAAATTGCCTCGATCGATCGTGGTAAATAGAGAGAGAGGACCCGACTGATCCGAGCCGCCGACCCCAAATAAATTGAATATGGTGTGGAGAAAATATAGATTAGGCATTCTATTTTACATTTTTTTTTTATTTATTTATTCATGGCACACAAACAGACATCACCCACATGTAAACACAAACTAAACATAAAAAAACAACACAGATCAAGTTCAAGCGATGCCCTATTACATGTTTACACAACTAGTCAATACAGATAAAACAATATTATAATGAGAGTTCGATATGGTTCGTAATTCGAGAAATTGTATGTCAACAGTCAGTGCAAAAAAAATAAAAACAAAACATATAATACTCCGAGAAATAAAGACTGAATATATGATACCCTGCCCTGCATTATAGTCCGAGAGCCCGCTGCTGAATTTATGACGTATCTGTTTTTTGATCGAAATGTGGTACAAATGATAGCTTACCAATAGGGTTTTACATCGCACTAGGGTTGCCTATCAAAATCTTGCCGCAACCCCCCCTGCCCCCCCCGAAAAGGTCCCTCTTCGCGGTTTTTCGCATTTTGTAGGAATATGGTAAGAGATAGAAGAAAGTAGTCAATGACAAAAATAATCCTTGCTAAATTTTCTACAAAAAATGTTATATTAATTTTTTCATAGGACTAGTAGTTTACCCGTAATGGCCCGTCGAAAAACAGGAATTTTTTTGAAAAAAAAAAATTATTTTTTTATTTTTTTTCTTCAACTTTCTTCCACCCATTATCACTAACATTTTATGGAAAAAAATATTTGGCCTGCGGCGCTATATTTGGCCGGCGGCATTTAAAACTTTGGGCTTTGTCTTAAGAAATTCATCTTATTTCCAGAGAGCAAGCACGTTGCGTATTTTATACGAGACTCTCGTACGTACTATTTTGGAATATGGATCTATCATATGGAGTCCAAGTGAAATAACTTACATTCAGAGGATGGAAAGAGTACAGAAACGCTTTTTGAGGCACCTTTATCGTGTCGAGTATGGGTACTACCCATACTTGTATCCTTCATTATTTGTAATGGGGTGTCTGAGCTTCGCCACACTTGAGAAGAGACGGAAGGACTACATATGTAGGCACTTTTTTAAACTATTGAATGGCATAATAGAAAATCCATCAATTCTTGCTCAGATGGATTTTTTCGTTCCAAACTCATACGGCCGGTCTCGTTCACATATGCTGTTCTATCCTCCACGGAGTAGAACAAACGTCGTGATCAACTCGCCGATTAGCAGAGCGGTACGCTACCTTAACGAACTGGCGTCATCCATTGACATCTTTGGGGTGACTTATGCCACTTTTGTCAGCCATCTCGAGAATCACTTGTACTATTGACAATGTTTGCGGGGGAATATTCCTACCGGGTTATGCCAATCCGATACACTTAGATTTCAGTTGCCCATCACTAAACTTTGACAGTCTACTCGGCTGTCATCGTGAGTGTTGTGGCGATATGAATTCTATTAATTATTGTATTATGTTGTTTTAATTGTTTTTAAGAACAATTGTTTTTCTTAAGTTTAAAATTGTGTATCATTGTGTTTGTGGTGTTTATCATGTGTTTATGTACGTCTGTTATCAGTTATCACATCGTGTATTAGCATGTAAGTACCACTTTGTAAACATAACCTGTACCTGGACTGGCGCTAAGGCAACAATAGTCGCTGTTAAGCTGGTCCAGGTCTTTTATACTTTATTAAATAAATAAATATCGCTGGTTATTTTATGAAAAACTAAATTTTAAGAATTTTCGTCACTGAGTTTTATTGCAATAACTCCTAAATTAATTGATGTATGAAAATAAGTTATAGCTCGTTTTGTAGCTAAGACTATGGTAATTAATTCGTTCTTTGACTATTTTCCTGTAGCTCTTATCATTTTTCAACCAATTTAGTTTAAATTCATTTTTTTAGTTTTTTAAATGAATTTCGGTTTTGGACCGGCTATTCCGGGTAAACTGCTAGTTCTACGAAAAAATTGACATAAAATTTTTTGTAGAGAATTTAGCAAGAATTATTTTTGTCATAGACTACTTTCTCCTATCTCTTACCATATTCCTACAAAATGCGAAAAACCGCGAAGAGGGACCTTTTCGGGGGGGGCAGGGGGGGTTGCGGCAAGATTTTGATAGGCAACCCTAGTGCGATGTAAAACCCTATTGGTAAGCTATCATTTGTACCACATTTCGATCAAAAAACAGATACGTCATAAATTAAGCAGCGGGCTCTTGGACTATTAAGAGTTTCTCATTACAATGCTTCCAACTTACCATAAAAAATAGTGAGGTTCTCTCTACTGTGAGTCATTCTATTGACATATTGCTGGTACTTTTTACACAGAAGTATGTACCTATGTAGAAATGTATACTCAAATTATACTGCCTATAACATTTCAAAACAACGTAGCTCCATTATTATTAGTCCTAGGTAAAACTTTTAGGTATTAATTAAATGTATAGCAAATTAAATTTTCTTCAACTTTTGCCAATATCATTTTCCTTTATAACTCACCGTTATGGAAATAAAATCATAGTAAAATCGATTTTTTACAAAAATGTGGCATTTTAACGATACATAAGTTTTTTTAATAATAACGTTAGGAAAAAAATAATGAAAGAAAAGTTATATAAAATTTAATATTCTATAATTGATACTTTTTTTTCTCTAGGGTGCACCTGTAAAAAATTATAATCATTAAACTGAAAAACGGCCGGTTTTTGGCTCGCCCTAGTGAACGCATAAGGGTGGGGAGGTCACGAATTTGGATTCTGAACTACAAGACTGACCTTGATAACATATCCAAAAATCAGAAATACTACTCTTATTGCAAGCTAAAGTCCTTTGTTACTCTGAGTATAATGTTTGTTTTAAAATTAACACTTTATAAAATAAAATGGACAAATTAAATGTAAAAGAGTTAACAACGAAAATGATGTAATTTGATATTCGCTTTCAGACGTGAAATTTCACACTTTCTCAGAATACTTACTTCCTAATAATATTGTATTACTCATCCTTGGCTGTTTCCTTGGATATGTTACCTTTCAATAGGAGATGTTGATTATGATTAATTAAATAGATACCTATTTAATAATACGCGACGGCGGCGTTAATATTAAAGATGGTATTTTACCTTATTTACCTTATTATTGGTATTTTACCTTATTTACCTTATATTGCGTCTTATCATAAGGCGTATGAATTCTTAGTAGGTACATAAATCAGTTTACAGTAAATAATATTACAATAAAATACATATTTGAGGTAAATTTTAATATTGCCTCGAACACCTAAGCATTTTTTTCCGAGGAAAAAAGCATAACATCACAAAAAAAAACAGAGTGTCGAGTGTTTTGACGAAGATTATGAATGAAAGTTTTTTGTAATAGTACCTATTTAAATGAATACTACATTATAGTCGGAGATACTATTTTTTTTATTTAATATTTTTTATTAGATGGGGTGTATTATGTACTGCGACCTATAAGATCTATGTATTGTACTTCCCCTACTTTGCCAATCTGGTAACTACCCAGTTAGAGAAGCCCCTCTAGTCCTAGACGTCTTACGATGTTCAGCACTCGGAGGGAGTCTAGGGTGGGAAATGATTCCACCTCTATCTGGTGCTTGCCCAAAGTTTTCAACCCCATGTATCTTACGGCATCGCAGTCTTCCAGAAAATGGTGGGGAGTTTCATCCTCCACCTCACAGAATCTGCAGGTGGCGTCCTCTTCAAGTCCCAGCTTACGGAGATGCTCCCTGAGCCGACAATGACCCGTTAGGAACCCCGTGAGTGTCTTGAGACTTGTTTTGTTCAGGCTTATACAGGCTTTAGTTCTTCTAGATTCATAGCCCCCAAGAAGCTCTTCGCCTCTAGCCAGAGTTCTTGTCTCTTTTGTCTTCCTTTTATTTTATTTCATCTTGAAAGAATGTATCTCCCAGGCTAGAAAGTGGTTCCGGTCCACAAAGTCGCGTTGCCGCACCCTTCTAGAGAAGATACTAAATACATATCTGTTGCGTTTTCATTTTAATTCCCGCTTATAAAAATCAAACCTATACTGTTCCGCACTTACCTCTATTAAATCTAACGTAATGTATCTACTTTATATGTACACAATACCTACAATTTTTATGCTATGATAAGCTAAATAACGTATGCTCTAAATCAGTGATTCCCAAACTATGGTACGCGTACCACTGGTGGTACGCGACAATTATTAAGGTGGTACGCAAGCAGCCACGGTCGTAGGACATAAACAGTAAATAATTAGATAAATCGCTGTTCAGAAAAGCATATTACTGTTTCTGATTCCAAATACAACCACGTATCTCTGTGAGAGCGGATTTTCTGCTATGTTGATAATAAAAAACAATCGTAATAAGCTTAACGTAGATCCCAATTTGCGCTTAAAATTAAGTACAACTGAGCCAGATATTTCCTATCTTGTCTCGAACATGCAGTACCATTTTTTGCACTAAGAATATTGTATTTTTTTCCTATAATTAATAAATGATAATGTTGTCATTAACAGTTGTTGCAGTTTTTATTACTTTACCATTTTGAAGGTTTTTTTTAACGGTTACAGTTCAGTGGTACGCTACTGATTTATAATTTCGTGTGTGGTACGCGAAATTAAAAGTTTGGGAACCACTGCTCTAAATGATTATATTTTTTTTTGCAATTCATCGTCGGTCCCCTAAACTGTATAATGTATACACACTATGTGTAATTTTTTACAATTATGTCACGTCTGCATGGCAGTATATATCACTATAATGCTTCATCCATGGCAGTCTGCATGGCAGTATATATCACTATAATGCTTCATCCATGGCAGTCTGCATGGCAGTATATATCACTATAATGCTTCATCCATGGCAGTCTGCATGGCAGTATAAATCAGTATAATGCTTCATCCATGGCAGTCTGCATGGCAGTATATATCACTATAATGCTTCATCCATGGCAGTCTGCATGGCAGTATAAATCACTATAATGCTTCATCCATGGCAGTCTGCATGGCAGAATAAATCACTATAATGCTTCATCCATGGCAGTCTGCATGGCAGTATATATCACTATAATGCTTCATCCATGGCAGTCTGCATGGCAGTATAAATCACTATAATGCTTCATCCATGGCAGTCTGCATGGCAGTATATATCACTATAATGCTTCATCCATGGCAGTCTGCATGGCAGTATATATCACTATAATGCTTCATCCATGGCAGTCTGCATGGCAGTATAAATCACTATAATGCTTCATCCATGGCAGTCTGCATGGCAGTATATATCACTATAATGCTTCATCCATGGCAGTCTGCATGGCAGTATATATCACTATAATGCTTCATCCATGGCAGTCTGCATGGCAGTATAAATCACTATAATGCTTCATCCATGGCAGTCTGCATGGCAGTATATATCACTATAATGCTTCATCCATGGCAGTCTGCATGGCAGTATATATCACTATAATGCTTCATCCATGGCAGTCTGCATGGCAGTATAAATCACTATAATGCTTCATCCATGGCAGTCTGCATGGCAGTATATATCACTATAATGCTTCATCCATGGCAGTCTGCATGGCAGTATATATCACTATAATGCTTCATCCATGGCAGTCTGCATGGCAGTATATATCACTATAATGCTTCATCCATGACCCTTGCGTGGTGGTGGGTATGGAGATACAATGAAAGCTCAAGATTCTGCATCACAAAGAATTAAAGCAAAATAAACGCTCTTTTATATTCTGCTGAAGTGTCATGCGAGAGAAAATAATAATGAAGATTAATCCATCAGGCTTAACTTGAGACATAGCTAACTAGAATAGCCACCAACAGTCT
Organism: Ceraclea dissimilis; assembly: GCA_963576895.1. Lineage (NCBI taxonomy): Eukaryota > Metazoa > Arthropoda > Insecta > Trichoptera > Leptoceridae > Ceraclea > Ceraclea dissimilis. The sequence goes on from OY756360.1 coordinate 9,482,265, forward strand.
ACAGTGTACACACACAATGCGACAGAAAACATGTTAAAAATTTACGTCGTGCTAATAAAGACAAATGGATTTTAATAATAAAACGTATAAAATTTCACTAATTTTCCCCATCTACGTACGAGTATACCATTCCACTAGTGCAATTTCATAGCTCTAAAAAGTTTTTATTTGTAAGATTATTTCATATACACATAACTTTGGAAGATCTAAATTATTCTAGATGGTCGGTCTTTCCTGTCTATAGACACAGTAGACAGCGAGTTAGGGTGACTTCCGAATGGTTCCCGGAGAAAAACCCATAAGCATGTTAAAAAACCATAAGAAGTTTAAGATAATACAAACGCCACCAAGACATATACAATCTGTAACTGATCGCTCAGTGGTATTACCTTAACCTTCTTTTGAATATGTTTGGACATCATTGGATCGGATGCTGTGGTCCCACCGTCGGGAAATATTGTAATTTTTTTTAATCAAGTTATTGAGAATTCATTAAGGCTTTATTGTAAAATGTAAAAGGGATACTTCATGGGGCTATTTTTTTAGAAATTTGATGTTTATTGGAAAACATATTCATTTTTTCAGTAAAAAAAAGTTTGGGTACAAAAATTTTACTATTTTATGTGGCAAAATCCAGAAATTGAGACCTGTATCGAAAGCCTATAATGTTTTCTATGTTTATTGTTTTATGTTATCAAAATTCAGTCAGTGGTTTTTGAGCTATTGCTAGAAAACCAAAATGAGAAATTTTCATACTCTTAAATTTTCAAAAGGCCATAGCTCCAAAACGGTTGATTTTCGGACATGCATTCAGTAAACTTTTTTTTCTTATTTTTTCATCCTCTATCACCCCTCAAGAGATTTTACACATGGTAGGAAACATCCCGTATTTTATAATTTTACGTACAATAATATTACAAGAAAGATGAACAACATATCCTTATTATTGTTGTAGGTAACTAACTTATAAAGCTTTTCGAGAAATTTACGTCATACCAAATAAATAATATTATTACCATTAATGATAATATTAAAATCTCGTGTCTACCAATTAGATATACAATTAATATATTCAACCATTTCCCATTCTCCTTGCACCTCAACACTATTTTCTTCGCTTTTCGAGGCATATTAATATTTTATTCCTATCAGATGATCATTGTCTCTAAAATTTCAAAACACGACTACAATGCATTTCGCGTTAGAAGTCCCCTGGTGCAAACATGGTTTGGTGTTGCTTGATGTGATAATAAGATATGGTTATATTTTTTCGCTACTTTAAAATTATATTTTAGAACTGTTGTTTAAAAAAAATTGCCAATTTTCGAATTATTAGAATAAACTGGCAACATTTTTTCTAAGTTGTGATCGTAGTTTAAAAGGATTATCGGAGTATTTTTTTCTTTTTCCAACTCGCAAAACTATCCTGCCTTTAAAATGATTTCTCTAGCGCCACTTTGTAATATTTTCGGCATTGTAGGTTACTTGTAAAAGATACAATGTGAGAATATTGGGAACCTTTGACAGCTCTTACGACAAGATTCGACAATCAGGGCTACCAACAATACAATTTAAACTCCACTTGCAGGTAACGTCAGAACGGTGGTCAAGACGGATGGTACAGATAATAGTTGGCAATTTTTTCCTTACTCAAATAATTATTTCATATTCTTTCGTATGTAATCCAGGGAAATTAAACTGAATTCAGCTCCTCGGTGGAAAGTTGTGGGGTAGTCTGGATTTCTTTCATTCTATATGTATTTTGGGGTGCTGAATCTGAATCCGAGGTTTGCCAACAAAATTTCGTGACGGAACATGGCGAAAAATTGGAAAAATGGCGAAAAAATGGAAAAATGGCGAAAAATTATTTTTATGGCGAATTCTGTATTTGAACTTAAAAACTATCGACTTGTTGTAGGTTATCTTTTTAGCAGAATGAAAGTTAATAGAATTTCCTACAAATGTGGGATATAATTTTTTTTTTTTCTAAAATAAATAACAGCGGAGCAGTCAAGCTCCAAAAACTGGCCACATTTTCTTGTTATTTTAAATTGTGAGAATGGAAAATGTATGGAGAATAGGACACCTTGTCAGATTTATCACCAAATTTTGACAACTATTCTTCAGATTTATGAGACATATTATACCTCGTTGGAATCAGCAAACATGCAGAAAGTCTTCGGAGGAAAGTTAATTAAAAAATATAGTGAATTGTTTCAGCTAGAAATGTTTCAATCTAGGGAAATATTTCTTTTAAATATAGTTAAATAATCTTTTAGGTTTATAATTTGGTTTACAAAAACTAGAATATATACGTAATTCTTAAAGTGTAAACCAATCTTTAAACATCTCCAGCCTAAACAAATCACTATATTTTTAAATCAAATTTCTCCTGCAAACTTTCTGCACGTTTTCTGATTACAACGAGGTATAATATATCTCATAAATCTGAAGAATAGTTGTCAAAATTTGGTGATAAATCCGACAAGGTGACCTATTCTCCATACATTTTCCATTCTCACAATTTAAAATAACAAGAAAATTTGGCCAGTTTTTGGAGCTTGACAGCTCCGCTGCTATTTATGTTAGAGAAAAAAATTATAGACCAAATATGTAGGAAATTTTATGTAATTTCATTCTGCTAAAAAGATATCTTACAAAAAGTTGATAGTTTGCAAGTTCTAATAAAAAAATCGCCAAATATTGGATATTTTCGCCATTTTTCTAATTTTTCGCCATGTTCCGTCACGATATTTTATTGGCAAACCTCGGATTCGGATTCAGCACCCCAAAATACATATAGAATGAAAGAAAAACAGACTACCCCACAACTTTCCATCGAGAAATCTAAAGGCACCGTATTAATGTAGAACATTGAACGTTCAATTGACTTCAGTTTGACAACGTAATCTGTCATTTATTTTATCGTTTTAGATACACGCACTCTTACCCCGGGAAACCTAGACATACAATGTATGGCCACCGTGCAAATCGTATAGTAGTTCTGGTTTTTGGATATGTTATATAGGTCGGCCCTGTGGTTAAGAATCCAAGTTTGTGACCTCCTAGCCCTTGTGCGTTCACTAGGGCGAGCCAAAACTGACGAGATTTCGGTCATTTTTTAAATTATTGATCATAACTTTTTAACAATGCATTTTAGAGAGTAAAGCTGTATGTAGAAGTTAGAGAATATTAAATTCTCTGCAACTTGAGGCTACAAAGTTTTTTTGTAAAACTATTATTTAAAGAGTTATGAGATATCCAAATTTGCAATTTTTTCTGAAAAATGCTGTTTTTTTACAAAATTTTCTCATTTTTCAAATATATTTCCTGAAATGTACGTTGTAGAGAAAAACGTTATAAGTAAATGTTGTAGATCGTTTAATTTAAAACAAGTTTGAGGTCAACATTTTTTCTCTCGGACCAATAACAACAGAGTTGTGACCTTCTGAAAAAATATCAGACGAATATTTGAGCAACATTCAGTATAGTAGGTATGATAATAGTTATAAAAAAAATGCAATCAAAGAAATTTTTTTTTTGTAGGTTATTAAGGTTAGTCTCGTGGTTCAGAATCCAAGTTTGTGACCTCCCCGACCGCGTTTATTCACTAGGGTGGGCCAAAAACTACTGAAATTTCGTTCATTTTTCAGTTTATTGTTTCTATTTTTTTAATTATCCATTTTAGAGTACACAATTGTAAGTAAATATTGTAGAGTATTAAATTTCATGCAACTTAGGTTAGCCACGTTTGTTTAAAAAGCTATTATGTAATGAATTATATAACGAATAACATAATTTTTAAACGTTAAAATTTTTTTATTTACAATTTTTGTATTATTTTTCAGAATAGTACATAGTAAGAAAAAATATTATTAGCGAATATTATAGGATATTAAATTTGCAACAAAAAATGGTACTAGACTTTTTTGCTTTGGACTAATAATAAATGAGATATGGCGATCTGAATATTGAGTATTGACCTTAAATTAATTTTCAGGACAGCATATCTCATTTGTTATTAGTCCAAGGCAAAAATGTCTAGTACCATTTTTTGTTGCAAATTTAATATCCTGTAATATTCGCTAATAATATTATTACTTACTATGTACCATTCTGAAAAATAATACAAAAATTGAAAATTAAAAAAATTTTACGTTTAAAAATTATGTTATTTGTTATATAATTCATTACATAATAGCTTTTTAAACAAACGTGACTAACCTAAGTTGCAGAAAATTTAATACTCTACAATATTTACTCACAATTGTTTACTCTAAAATGGATAATTAAAAAAATAGAAACAATAAACTGAAAAATTAACGAAATTTCAGTAGTTTTTGGCCCACCCTAGTGAATAAACGCGGGCGGGGAGGTCACAAACTTGGATTCTGAACCACGAGACTAACCTTAATAACCTACAAAAAAAAAATTTCTTTGATTGCATTTTTTTTATAACTATTATCATACCTACTATACTGAATGTTGCTCAAATATTCGTCTGATATTTTTTCAGAAGGTCACAACTCTGTTGTTATTGGTCCGAGAGAAAAAATGTTGACCTCAAACTTGTTTTAAATTAAACGATCTACAACATTTACTTATAACGTTTTTCTCTACAACGTACATTTCAGGAAATATATTTGAAAAATGAGAAAATTTTGTAAAAAAACAGCATTTTTCAGAAAAAATTGCAAATTTGGATATCTCATAACTCTTTAAATAATAGTTTTACAAAAAAACTTTGTAGCCTCAAGTTGCAGAGAATTTAATATTCTCTAACTTCTACATACAGCTTTACTCTCTAAAATGCATTGTTAAAAAGTTATGATCAATAATTTAAAAAATGACCGAAATCTCGTCAGTTTTTGGCTCGCCCTAGTGAACGCACAAGGGCTAGGAGGTCACAAACTTGGATTCTTAACCACAGGGCCGACCTATATAACATATCCAAAAATCAGAACTACTATACGTTTTGCACGGTAAAATTCTCTATTTCCTGGAGTATCTAGCAAATTTTACACTTTTATCTTGTAAGGGGTTTTAAACTTATTTGTTCCTTTTGTCACCCTTCTTATGTACCCCTTCTTATTGTTAATGGTACGTCTGCACCCTCATCTTTCAGTTTAGTCACACTTATATGTTAGTCTCCTCCACGGTTCGCCAGCAGATAGCTAAATTATTTATTGCGAATCTAAACACATATATAAAGAATTTAGTGATTGTTGGAAGATTAAAGTTATGGAAGTTAATTTTAACAAGTTTTGTAAAATAAAAACACTGTGTTTTACTTCCACTATTTATTTGAGTGCAGACACCAGAGGTCTTTCACTGAAGATGAAACTATAAGCTTTGAAAGATCTCTGGTCTGTGTACTTAAATAAATAGTGGAAGTAAAACACAGTGTTTTTATTTTACAAAATTTGTACATATTAAGAAGTTTAAAACCTTTGACATTGTAGTCTCTTTATAAGATTTCATATGATCCAACTACTAAAGTAAATGGGCTTCATGATATGTGAAGAGTAAGTAAGGTCTTGTTGTTTTCCTACAGCATATAACAGATTACTATAATTGAATGGTTATTTGGGAACGTTTGAATTCTCGTATTATACAATGTTCCTCATTCAATTCAATCTTCTTAATGTTATGCGGGTACATAATCTCTTAATAATAAAAATATTAGACGAATAAAATCGATACAAAACTTCTACGCCGCATATATTTTTTTTATTACGAAAGTTCACTATCTTCGCCTTGCCCGCAACTTTATATAATTTTTGATGGGTAATTACAGCTTTATAATACAAATTGACAATCCCAGATTAATGTAATTAATTACTACCTCGGGGCATTACCTCAATATGTTTAAGGGAAAATAATGTTTTTTTTGTGTTAATTTAGCCGCCCCCAGACAGCATATTTATATGTAGCTGGTATAGGGGGGACAACTACACTTAAATTTTTAAAATACTGTAACACTCAATATAATAAGTCACTCACACTGGTCACCGCCAATAAATCACAGAAATTCACTCACGATTACTAATTACTACTCTCTTCAATGCTTTACCAAACTGTCGCATATTTGAAATTTTCTTTATATCATCTGGTATGTCCTCGAGGCTGTATATAAAAATCCATATCTCGCTCTGTCCGTTTAGGGGTACTGCATACTTATTTTATTTCTCTGTCTCGTGTAGCGATTATGTATGTTATCAACTGTATTATTTCTGTTTCCTACAGAGCCTTCTTGTAGCAAATTTCCTTGGGCTAAGAATGATTAATCACATTATGTGCTCATACAATAAAAATGTATTCTAGTTAGAGTTTCGTTATTTTCACATACCAAGAATATATCTTATTGTCAAAAACGTTATGACCATTATTTATTATAACCGGTTATTCCTTTAATATACTTCCTTCTCTGATAGTCCGTACTAATCTATTTTTTCTTTTCTTTCATTTCAGATTTGGAGCAATGAACGAAATGGCCACAATAAATTCTTCGGCATTGTATTTTGCAACAAGGAGCATCTTGCGAACAAAATAAATAATAACATAAAAGAAAATTGTTATTATTTACAGGGAAATAACAAGCAAGCACGCAATCACTATTTACAGAATAAATGTTACGAAATAATATATTACGCAATATGTGAGCATATGTGAACAAAGGCACAGAAGTACGAAAAATGAGAATTTGGAGAAAATTGTATACGAAATATGTAGGAAAATATTTTTAAACAAATTTTTCAAATGAAATTCTCGTGGGTGGATTCGTTAACTTATTTCTCTGTGAATTTTCATATTTACTATTTATAAAGACTACATTAAATTTTAAGGGCTTGGCACCAAGAATGACGTCACAATCATTTCCCACGGCAATAAGGTTCAAAATCGCGTGAACGATCGCATGATGAAATGTTAAAAATAGCGTTTTTTTCCATTTTTTGGTCTTAATTTTCCGTCTATCAAAAAACTTTTACGGTTATTCCCTAGACTTTTATGCATGTTATCAGTACAAAAAAAATTACTCCGCGACTTTCGTGATACGAGTTTTCGTCTTTCGGAAAAAAAATCAGAGGTGTTTTTCAAATCTTTTTTTGAGAAATCTATACAAGATATAAAAAATATTTTGCGGTTATCCCCTAGATAAATGTTCAATGCATCTACCCTATTTTGTTCCAAAGCATATTTAGCAACGGTTGTCGAGATATAAGGTCTCCCGTTTTTTGAAATTTTTGAAATGTCGATATGCATACTCTTAAGAGGTTTTCCGAAAAATGTAAATGAGTATTGATTTAAAGTACTGATGCCTCATCCACATGCTGTCCGACCTTCCACGAGTCCCGCGCGAATGAGTAAAAAGGCGTTAACCGTCGGTTACGTATACAGTTCAAGACAATCACCTCGTCCGTACGTCCTTTTACTCATTCACACAAAACTCGTGGAGGGATGCCGAGCGTGAAGCGGCCGCATTAAATGATTCTCTAAATACATACTTATTTAATTCCTTCACTAGAAAAAGATTGGAGCATGATAATTTTGACACGGAAATATACTTTGCCTCTGGTATATAAAAAATAATGAACCTACGAGTATTGTACGAAAAATAGTATTATTAGTTGCTATAATGTCGTATATCCACTAACGCAGTGGTTCCTAAAGTTGACTGGTTGCCGACTATATAACAAAAAATTCCAATCTTGCGACCCACCTCTTAAGAAAAGACGGGGGGGAGGTGTACTAGCGCCAGATTTACAATTTTTCTCGGTATAGGCACTCACTGGGTTTTCGCCGCCCTCCCCGAACCACGAATTTTTTTTCTAAAGTCTAAACTTTTTAAGTCTAAAGAGGGTAATCGCTAATATTGGTAATGCTCAGATTCCGTAGTGGCGAGTAGTGGAACTTATTTGTTCTAATTGAAACGAAAAAAAAATTACAAGTGTTACCAATTTTATTAATTATTCTTCAGGGCTCACTCAATATTCGTTCGCGGCCCACTGGTGAGTCGCGACTCATAGTTTGGGAAATACTGCACTAACGTATTATTGTGTCGTATAGGTAAAAGTATCAAATATTTATATAATTTCTTCATTAACAAATCATTGTGGTCATAATGGACAGTTAATAATACGCTTTGAAAATAAATAAATAAATAAAAACTTTATTACATATGAGTTAAAACATGCAAGGGCGGATTTACCGCCCGTTGATGATTTCTGCCAATCAACCCAAATTTCCAAAAAACCCAAAAAAAAAACGTAAATACGTTTTGGACAATATAACACAGCCAAGGATACGGTAGTAGATATGTACTAATAAATTATTAAGGGCCTATATTATTATGCACTGAGCAAAAATCCTTCTATTTTTGATTCAACTTTTTCAAATTTTGTATGAGAATGTTAGTGCTCAATTAAGAATAACGTAAGCGACGAAGTGAATTACACCTTTTTAAAAGAAATCTGGAAAAAAAAATAAAAATCTAAAACAGCCGATTTGTTACGATAATAATTACCAGTATTTTGGCTGAATTATACTTTTATATCTGAAAAACTGAATGTAAAATCTTCAGATCCCGTAAATTTTAGGGGTACTTTAGGAATATTTTTTTTTATACAAGGAATTTCCAAATCCTATAATTCTAAAACAGCCGATCTGTAGTCCATACATTCATCTATCACTATTTTCAGTTTCAAGACGATTCCCTCAGTATTGATTGAGTAAAATTCAGGGTTCCGAAGCCCCCTGACAGCATATAGGGCCTTAATAGGAGATGAAAAAGGTACCTGACCAATGAAACAATGACTAATACATTAAAAGTATGCATATTGACAATTAAAAAAAAAATTAAAAACGGGAGGCCTTAGATGTCGACAACCTCACTAAATGTTCTTTGAAAAAAAATAGGGTAGATACATTGAACCTTTATCTAGAGTCTAGTAATATTTATTTATATCTTCTATAGATTTCTAAAACAAAAAAAAACAAAAATACTTCTATTTTTTTTTTCCGAAAGATTGCTATCTTTCGATTCTCGAAAGTCCCCGATTCTCGAAAGTCTCTCGAAAGAGATTTTTTTGAATTGAAAACTGTAGTATTATACTTAGTAAATGCATGAAAATCTAGGGAATGACCATAAATGTTCTTTTGATTGATGTGAAGTTATCCCCAAAAGTAAAAAAAAAAAACGCTATTTTTTACATTTTATCATGTGACTGTTCATGCGATTTTGAACCGTAAAGCCACGGGAAATGACCGTGACGTCACAGTTGGGTCCCTTGCTTTAAGATGCTTATATTATCTTCACGATTACACCATTCACTTTAGCCAAATAATCTACAGTGAATAGTGAAATCATCCACTGGCGAACCTTTTAAAGTCTAAACACAGATAGAAGTGATTACCACACGTATTGTCGTACATTTATTTAGGAATGGAAGAATTCCCTTATTTAGGTACTGGTACTCTAGTCATCCATGCAAAATTGAACCGTGTATTATTGACATAATTATTTCTGTTATTTCGTTGTTCTAACTAACTATCTATGAACTTTGAAAAATCTCTGGTGTATGTACTCAAAAATAAATAGTGGAAGTAAAAAACAGTGTTTTTATTTTACAAATAATTTTACAATGTGCTTCCATAAGGTTTATCTTCAAATTTAATCTTCATAATTTCGGGTTGTTCAACAATCGCGCAAACTGAATATACATATAGACATAATCATGTGGCAAAAATAATCCACCAAAATTTAGCTATAAAATATAAATTAATAAATTCGAGAAATATAATTCCATATTATAAATACAACCCGGAATCTGTTTTAGAAGATCAAAATTATAGGCTCTATTATGATAAAACAATTATAACAGATAGAACAATACATCATAATAGACCCGATGTAGTTTTACATAACAAACAAACTAAAATTACTTATTTAATTGACATCGCTGTACCAAATACATTTAATATTCAAACAACCGTCGCAGAAAAAATTCGTAAATATACAGAATTAGCTGGTGAAATAAAAAATATTTGGCATTCTAGGTCGGTATATATAATCCCATTAGTATTATCAGCTACAGGTATAATACCAAAATCGCTAATAAACAATTTAAAAAAATTAGATTTACCGGAAAATTTATACATAAAAATGCAAAAATCGGTCATTATTAATACTTGCAATATTGTAAGACGATTCCTTAATACTGATATTTCAGGCACAATGCTTGTAGAGTCACGTGGGGTAACCGTACGCAGAGGGTAAGTGTACGCAGTGAAGTTTGTGTGAAAGCAGTGACTGTTGTTGGAGTGTTTTCACATGAAAATTGTCGCGCTTCGCGGTTGCTCGAAGTTGGGCGTGTATTCTGTGTTCTGCGCATTGAAAGCAAAAATTGACAGAAAAAATATTTTTTTCTCGTGTTTTCTTATTTTTTATTCAAATAATTCATTCATGTAGTCTCTCATAGTCTCTTATCTAAGAGCCTAGTATTATATGCTAATATTTCTCGGCATAATGTTGTTATTGTTGGGCAATTACGCAGTATTGCATACTGACAACTGTTTGCCGTTATTTTAAAATTTCTTGTATTGAGACGTCATGGGGTAAGTGTACGGGGGCAAGTGTACGCAGCGTACACTTGAGGAGAAACAAAGAAAAATTTACAAAACCGTCAAAAAACCTAAAATGAAAGCCTTGAAGAGTGGATTTAAGAACGGTAAAGCGGTAAAGACCAGTAAAGAGATAACTGCAATTGACACTCCAGGAAATTTTCGCCTACAAAAAAGAAAGAAGAAAAGCACTTACCCGTCAAGGTGCGTACACTTGCCCCTCGAGTGGGGTAAGTGTACGTATTTGACATGTTGGAGAACTTCTGCATTATCTTTTTTTATATGTAAAGAGGTTAGTTTTATTATTTGTTTTGTGACTTATAAATGCTTATTCTATAATAATAAATTATAGCTGAATATTAATATCATCTAGTTTTGTTCTAATTGCATCGTAATTCAAAACTGCGTACAGTTGCCCCACGTGACTCTATTTTAGGCCCCGCGCATCTGAGCCTAATCCTGTGATATCCGTGATATCTGGATAGGTGAATTTTTCCCAGTATTAGGCTGATGAGTTTATATGTGAATCATGAATGATAATATGTAGACTCTTCTGGCTGATAATACTGAGAAGTGTGTTGGCAAAGTCATGCCTCCGCGTTATTTAAAAACAATCAATAAAGTAAACTAATATACGAGTGGTAATTCTAAGCACAGCGAGAAGTTTTCGAGTGAATATTTGTATTTTATTAATTTAATAAAAATGATCCGGGTAATCCCTCAATCCCAAATACGAGTATAAACAATTCTGTAACCCATAGGAATTATACGATTTCTATTACCATACATACTCGTACACAGTACTGAGTACACACATATTGAAGAATAAATGTAAACTCGTAGTTGTTCAAAATGTATCCTGTTGGGTTGCTTGCAAAACCGTTAAAATTAACACGGAAAAAACCCCTAAAATATCGTATCTGATATTATTTATTGTATGTACACATCCCGTGGTGATATACGAGTATATTGCACTTCCTCCGCATCACATTAATTACCAAACATAATCAATTCAGCCATTTCGCTTTTTAATGAAAAAATGTTTTATGTATCATCACATTTTAAATTCATCAAAAGTATTCTACCGCGTCTAAAAGTTATTAACACAATTTAATTATAAAATATAGTAGGTATTAATACTATGTTATGATTTGAGATATACATTTTTTGTTGAGGAAAAAACTCTAACATTATTTATTAATGTACTCCAAAATACAGTGTGCAAACATTGATTAACATAACTGGTGTCAATAAAGTAAGTAGTAAGGTATTGATTAAAATAATGATTGGTAAATTTTATAATAAAATGTGTTGTGACTTTAGTAATATTTGAACAATGAAAATGAAGCGTCGCATTCTACCAACTGTGCGCGAGGAGAAGCCGACATCCCAGGGAGATTGGCTTCTCTACGGGCTAGTTGGTTTTGTGTCTATGGTGTGTTACTCCAATGGGATGTCCGGTGACTTCGTACATGATGACATTCCTGCCATCACAACGAATGAAGATGTTCTCGCACAGAATCCTCTGAGTCATGTCTTCAAGAACGACTTTTGGGGGACTCCAATGTCGGATATCAACAGCCACAAATCCTACAGACCTCTGACCACATTAACATTCAGGTAAGATTTCTTGTTATTTACTATGTCAGACAAAATATAATGAAGTGTCATTGCAAGGAAAACAACTCATTGTTCGGTATTGTTCTTTGGCGTTGGTTATACGAGCCCAGATTATTTTTTAAAACATGTTCACTTTTAGTAACTTTATAATTCACACAGGTCATCTTAATATTATAAATCCCTACTGGATAAACGTAATTATTGTAATTATTTCAAGGTAGTGAAAAGATAAAGACTAATCACAATACATAGGTATTAACTCTTCACATTTTTGTGTGCATGAGGAAGGTGATGACATTAATGTTAGTATAAGTACTCCTGAAGCGACCTTTGAAAATTTATTGCACATTAGCCATTTTTATCTGGTTGCCTTATAAAGGATATCCCATAAGATTTATTCACTATTCAATACTACGAGTATGTTTCCATCACATTAAAAGCTGAGTGGGGTATTTTTTCCTCATAAGGGGAATGTACCTACTTTATGTTATATGTTAAAATTTCAAGGTGCGTTTGGGTAACTACTTATTTTATCTGTCTCTTGAGAGATTTTCATTCATTCCTTGTATCCGCCTACTTGGTCGTTATCGACTATCGCCTATAAACATTACATTAAGGGCATGTTATAGTACCCACATACGACCTAGGCATAAATTGCAACATTCGATTCCCTACCTAAAATATACCTACGATCTACTTTTCGTGATATTAGTTTCTCATTACTTACTTATACCTATTTTATTGTTCATAAATTAAATTGCGTTTTATAGTGTCAAATAAAGGTGAACTAGCTAACGTTTAATTACTGATTTTTTTAATCCAGAACTCTGTAGTTAACTGCTAATAATCATGAACAATAAACTTGGGGAATATTTCTGAACGTGTCGTTTGTTGGATTCTCATATGTCTGACCTATGGAAGAAAAGACAGCATTGCATAAGTCCAGCTATTCAAATCTAAAAAAAAAGCGTTACCCAATACAATACATTCAGCGTCTTTTATGGCAATGTTATTCAGGGGTTTTATTTTATTGATGTTAGGGATATTTTGCATGCTCGGTAAATACGTACAACACCAGGAACAAAATCGTTGAACATTGTAGACAATCATTTTTGCGGATTGCGAATACGTGTGGATTAAGGGAAGCTTGTAAAATATATCGCTATAGGTACGTTTTGTTTACTGCGCCATGGTATTGTGAATTGTGGCAAAACGGACACAGTTACTAGTAGACATATCTACTTTCATTTTTTTGCAAATCATTAACTTAACTATATACCGAGATAGAAAAATATACAGAGTAGGTATGGTTGGTTCTTCTAGAGATTAGGTACTGCATCAAGATTGTTGGTGCTGTTTCGCTCTTCTTACTGAAGTCGGTTAAGAGATATTTGTAGTACTCATATGCGAGTAGCTACAACACCTATCTACATAGAAGGCCTAGACAGCCAAAACAAGATGGCGGCCATGTAGGCCATGCAATCACTACTCTCTGTGGTTCAATCATTGACTGCTATTGAGATATCTATGTCTGCTGCATATAAACCATACCAATACTTTAACATACAATTTATAACTTAGGTAAATTATATAATTAGGTTCGAAATAAAAAAATGTGAATTCCATTCAAATATTTATTTATTATAAATAAAATATCAATTAGAGTACAAAATATACAATAGTTTTCGGTAAGTAATTAAAACATTAACAAATAAGAAGAATAAAATGTAATTAAAAACAATTAGTGATAACAAAAAGAATATAGAAGTGTACATAAACCTACATTTATATTTTCTATATGCACATCGTACATACAAAAACTAAGACTTAACACTAGCGTCTTTAATTTTCTACTTTTTGATTCCGGTAGGACAAAATCATTCTTACTTTAAACATAATTGTATAAAAATATATTCGATGATACTTTAGCTACAAATTTCAGAATTGTGTCTGAATTATATCTATATTCACAATCTAAAACTTTGATCGATATATCATGATCGTTCAATACTTGATAAGCCAAATTTTGCAACACCTCTCACTGGTTTTTGCATCGAAGGTATTCTTTTTCATTCCGTTCACTTATCAAAGATTGAAGAGTTAAGAATGTAAAAGCTACAGCGTGGATCATGAATACATGAACGGTGGAAGCAAGCTTCATGCTATTGTGGGCCATGCCGACAACATTGCCACTCTTATAGTCTACATATGAATTTATGTGGATTTCGTCCAACATCAATGAGAGCGTAAGGTCGGAGGTGGACAGTAATTTGACTTTCCTCTTAATAAATGATGGAAAATAACTTTCAACCTGTTCTATTTGAGGTGATGTCCTACAAAGAGCATTTAATCTATGTAGCGTCTTAGGATGCGGAAGGCAAATAAAATTGACGCTTCTTAAAAACTTGTAGGCGTGAGGTGAAATTGATTGTAAAATACTACAAAATACAATGACATCTGTAGAATAATGTGGATTTCTTTGTTCAAAAGATTTAGCTGTTCAGATATGAAAATTATTTTCTTTTGTTTGCCCTCGTCCACATGTTCAATTAATTCAACAAATTATTAATAATACATAAATAATTATCCAATGTCTTTTCACTTACTGTATAGATTTTTTCAAACGAATTAAGCACCTTTTCGATTTCACTTAAATTATTTATACACTTGGGGAACGTCTCTCCTCCCATGCACTTAATTTCACAGTTTTCTTTAAAAACTCTTAAACATAAACTCTTGTCAACAGTAACACTAAAACTAAATAAAGGTGCTAGGTGAAACACTAATTTACCTATAATTACTACGTCTTCTTCAATAAACATTGAAAATTCACACAATTTTTCTTTACGAATACACGTCACAAATTATTCATACGAAGAAAAACAATGTGAGGTCCAGTGAGGTCTCATAAACCTTAACGGACTCGATACTCGCTGCCACACTTTCATTGAACTGCTCCTGTTCTTTCCACAGCCTTCTTTCTTTTGCCCTCTATCTCGAAGCGGGACATTGTGTTGACAAGTATTTGGGGTAGTTCGGGAGGACGGATGGGACTGCAATCTTCAAAAGACGCACCTTTTTTGCTGGAAAGGTTACATTTGTTGTGCCATCGAAATATGTAAACCCCCTTTCAATTCCACTTTCTTTAAAATGAAGTTCGCACACCTGCAATATAAATTTGGCATCAATTTTTTACATATATACAAATTTGAAGGACAGTTATTTAAGTGGAAGATGAATATTCCGATATGATAATTGCATATTATGTCATTTTAAATCTATGTGAAGTTGATTCACGGTGAAATCAAATAGGGATTATCAAATATGTGTTGATCTTAAAACAACATTCAATTTGTAGCACTGGAAGTTGCCAATGTTTGAGGTTATGTTTTGTATGAGAGCTTTTGATTTTATATCGGCCACTTTTTTAGCATAAAATATACGAAAGTTGTTCACAATAATGCAACAAGAATGTTTTATATTAATATTACTTAAATAAATAGGATTTTACCTTTGAATTACTCGTAGGAGTGAAGTTCTCACGACAAATAGCTCGCGATCACATTGCTTTCAAGTTTTCGTCGTTCAGGAAAGAAAACACGTTTACATTCGGCCCACTGTTATAATTTCCCTTGCAATGTGTCACACAACACTTAAAAACCATGTTGAATAGTAAAAATACACTGTTAATTTGTTAAATTAAAAAAAAAACAATTCAGCAGACGCTCGTCGTTTTGTTTTCGAATCACCACAAGAAGAAATGTATCGCTTTTTCTATGCATACGGTCGCGTCGGATGGCCTATGGTCGGCCTACATCGGAAACACTCGCTAGAGGGAATCGTGTCGCTGTATAGGCTTTATATGTAGATGGGTGTTGGTAGCTACTAGCTATTGACAAACCTTTTATTCCACGGCGAAGTCCTTATGTTTCACCAATAGTTCAAGATATGTATATCATCACTAGGAAAATATTTTAAGCAAAGCAATACAGGAAACACAAAACAAATAGGCAATAGGTATAACAATGTTCACAATATTTAGTACACGATAACATACGGCGTGACGAGATAACGAAAACGACAAACAGCGGGCAACACGTAAGTTATAGGTTATTACACTGAAGTTTATAACGAATTTATTTGGTGGTTCCACAAGACGATAAATCACTTAAAAACATAGTGTGAGTGGACTGGTTAACCACTATTAAGCACTAAAAGTCTGATGAAACGAAATAATATGAGTGATACAATAAGATGGCAGATAACCTTTTAACGAGCGATTTGAGTGGGACCAGTTTAATTAATCACTTAACAAACGGTGTAAGTGCACAATAAGTCGCTAAAGATAAAAAAGTCTATAGCGAATTATATGCCCACAGAAGTGAGTTGTTAAGAGGCTTTCTGCTTTGGCACTTACTCGTTTACTTTGGCCAATAAGCATCATCTTGAAACTAAAAACAGTGATAAATGGAAGAATTGGCTACAAGTTGACCGTTAAAAAATTACAAACAATATTTGAGATTTGAGAATTAAGATACCTCTCGTCTCTGTTGAGGAAAAAACTTATACATATAATATTTGGATATTCCTTAAACAAAAAATAATTCCGAAAGTACTCGCGAAATTAATTACCGTTCGGTTTTTCAGAAGTAAAAATATAATTTAGTTTTTCGCGCTAACACTCTCTTACAAAATGTGTAAAGTTGAAGCTTAGGCCAATTAGCCAATTAGTAAAAACTAACTTATTAGCAAAAATCCTCATTTCGTATAAATTCTAGTGTAAGCATTTGCATAATTTTAATTTAAGTAATATTATATAAAGACATGAAAATTTAATACTTCTCGTAAAAGATTAGACAATTTTAAGTACGAGTATATGGAATTCGTAAACTTTATTCAATAGCAGCCTTCACGACATGCCAAATTAAACATATTATGTGTTTTAAAGGAACATTAATAATAAAGTTTCAGAAAACATATCGCTCCAGGCAATATAATCTTACATGAAAAACCTTTCAAGACTTGATTAGAAAACATGTTTGAAAATTACCTCAACATTGAGTTGCAAAATAATAATTTATTTTTGGGAATAGTTTTGTCAAGCTAAGCTCTATTACGTCAATTACTTCGATTTTCCTGTTGAAATATTGAGTAAGCGAACACTAAATATTCTAACTTTAGCAAAATTTTACCTATAGACCCCGGAATAGGCCTGGTGGGATGTCAAACCAAAGCGTAAATTGTAATACTCGTAAGTAACTATTTTTTAAACCAAAATTTGAAGACTTCACATCCTAGATCCATTGTTCACGGTTTCTCAACAACACCAAGGGCACCCTTCCCGGGTGCTTGGGTTCCTTCATTCCAATGGTGCCTCCAACCCAGGAATTAAATTGACAGATTGAAATCTTGTCAAGCACTTTCGAGGGATATCAAACATGGCGGTATGCGATGACTGGATCCTCTCCATCGTTCGGTGTTTTAGATACATATGTTTTACCATACATGACCCCCACACAGCCCTTGGATCCCTCTCAAACGCTTTACATCTTCTTTATCCCTGAAGTACGCTGGTCCAATTTGGTACAAAATTGTACTGTCACCGAGTTTCAATATGTTTGCAAAGTTTCAGGTGTCTAAGTTGTCAGAAAGTGGTTGAAAAATCGATTACAATATTTGATCACGAACGAAAAAAAAACACGACAGGGAAGTAAATAAAATCTTAGAAGATATTTTTAAAAAATATTTAATTATTGTGTGCTACGTAATGTACGAGTACAGCGGCCTGGAGGCTATGGGAACGTGAAAGCATTGCAATTATTAAAGAAAAAAAATTAAACTGTCAAATTCTGGGAAAGGTTTTATGTTTTCTGCCACAAAAAACGTGTTACTATATAATTATTATTTACCAGTGGCAAAGCCTCCAACAATGTGCAGGATACAGCGCACCTTCAAATAATTCAGATCAAAATAGTAAAATAGTAACTAAAATAATCCGATAATAATATCAAGAAATTATAGTAATTCACTAACCAAAATTCTCGACTCCTTAAACAGGCAAACTCTAGCGCATCACTTCGTACTCGGTGCGATATTTGTTGCGCGCCCCCATAATACAAAAATTCTAATAGAAATCGACAAAACATTATTATTCCGTGCTAACTGACTATCCCCATACCACTTGTATCGGGACACGAGGGCGTCGCAACACGAGTATTATGCGTAGTGACGGCACAAACCTTATTACTACGATGATAATAATATTGATAATAGTCTGTACCTACTGTATGATGATTGATGAGATTATGCAAAATAATTACGTAAGTATTATATATTTTTAGCTCCGCCTCGGCCCCATTGTAGATTTATTTATTTATCTGCTTACGGCATTTGTTATTGTTCGTAATTTTCGTTAAGTAGGTACTATTACTTACTATTTAAAATTACCCTAATTACGATGGGTTAAATTATTAGGTACTTAGTAACTACTATTAATTATAATAATCGCACTCCCTGATTCAAAATCCAGGAGTCGGAGTACTCACCATTATTTACGTGCCAACTTGTTCCCAACAAAAATATTCAAATATACCTACCATCGTTATAATATTATACTTAATTATTTATATAATATAAATATATATAAAGTTGAATATATATTTTATATACTTATTTTGTTAATCATACCTTTATGTCTTTACCTACAAGCAATTTTAATTTAAACAGAACATTATACAACTCCACTTGTATCCTCACAAATCTTTATGATTTTCATTTCAGCGAATTTTATTTGTGAGTAAAACAGTCTACCTGAGCTCCAGTTATTTCACCCCCGCAAATCATTTAATAATTGTTTTGTTAATTATCCCATTTTAGCCTAATTGTGAGTAGTATAGAATTTGCACAAAACTTGCAGAATTTGGTATCAAAACGTTTACTAACAAATGGCGAAAAAGAGGCCAATATAATATGTATGAATACACGAATAAATACAACGACGTATTCTAATTATTACCTAATTTACCTGCTTTGGTTAGAGAGACTGTAGGACAGAGACAACTGGAGGAAGAGGCATGGGGCTTTGCTGCAAATCAATCATAACAATAGGATCTGAAGAGAGAGAAAGATCCAGTGCAAGTTGGTCATGTAAGCTACTGTTACTGAAAAAAGAAAGTTAACCGTCACTCCAAGGAAAATGATTCGTAGTCTTTAAATTTAAGATATAGGTACCAGGCGCGAAGCTACCTAATAACACGATTCCCATCGAGTTACCTTTTGGAAAAAATGAAAGGTATAATAGTGTCAAATCTGACGTAATCTCATAAGAAATATTAGCCTAGGCTTCCGTTCTGCAGAAATGCACCCTTCGCCACTGATAGGTACCAATGTTAAAACCAGTATTTTATAAGTAATATAATCCAATTAACACAGCTATATTTTAAAAACATGGTGCTAGAACAGACCTAACGCATTAATCTTTTTAATATTTATTTAAGAATTCGCGAAGTTTAAACTCAACGTTTAAAGTTTTGGTAAAGTTTATTCATTGCGGCTATTATTATTACCAAAAATTATTATAATCCCAACGGAAAGAGCTTTCATAATGTTTCCATAATATGAGAACACCAGCTGCAGAGCCGCAAGCAGTTTTAGAGCAGTCCGCGATACAATAACATAATATTAAAATATAGATTTTAACCGAAGACATTTACTCATTTAAAAAAAATCTTCATTCAAGTTAGGCACAGTAGAGGCCAAGCTACATATAAAATATAGGTATACCTACACATTCTTATGTATCTAATGAGATACAAACGAGATAAATTTCTATTTTAAAAATCACAGTTTCTATTGTGTAAGAACTCTGGATTTTCTACATGTCGTAATTGAATATAACTAGTACGAGTATCTCAACAGATATAGAGCCAATCAAAAAGGTCAATTTCCTTTTTATTTTAAAAGTAGGAATACTGAAATTTCAAATATTTCGAAAAACGGGGGACCTTAGATCTCAACAACCGGAAAAAAAAATTAATTGATACATTGAACCTTTATCTAGGGAATGAGAGTAAAAGATTTTTTGTATCTTGTATAGATTTCTCAAAAAAAAAATGTGAAAAGCTCCTCTGATCTTTTTTTTCCGAAAGACAGAAACTCGTTTCCCGAAAATCGCGGATATTTTATTTTTTGGTGTTGATCATATGCATTAAAATCTAGGGAACGACCGTAAAAGTTTTTTGATTGAAGCGAAATTAACCCGAAAAAAAGAAAAAAAAAAACGCTATTTTTAACATTTAGTCATGCGATTGTTTGTGCGATTTTGAACCTTAGTGCTGTGGGAAATGACTGTGACGTTATACTTGGGTCGCAATTCTTAAAAACAAACCAATGAGTAGATTCATAGTATGGACTAAGTTAAAGAAGGACGAGCATGGACTAAGTTAAAGAAGGAAGAGCACGTTTGCAATCTCACTAACTTTATCCACTCATGTCTAAAACATCATTTACCTTATGTAGATGTGATTATATACATATTTCTAAATCTCCGCTCTATTATTATCTCGTAATATTATACTTTATTATTCAAACCGTGTATTATCTTCATCCTTTAAATCCATTTTCTTTTCCTGCCCACGGTGAATACCTAACCTAACCTACCACTTATTTACGAGTATTACGAAGCTATTTCATTTTAGAAAATCTTCTACGTAATATATTGTAATAGTACGCATCATGTACCCATTACCCACAAAGTGACTCACCCTTAAGCCATGCAAATTTTCTCCCACAGAGCAGTAAATAATATGTATCATTGATTACATTATTTATCTCTTTTGTGGTCAGTTGCCTCTTTTGTGAGGTCCTTAAGGAGGGGAAGTTATCTTTTACAAAAGATTTATACTGACATTATGTAAGGGATGAATGAGGTTATTTTCCTTCCAGTGGTCCATATAACCATACATTCAGATACCTTACTCTTCCCATGTAACACCTTGTGTACTTAAATAATATTATCTAAAGGATATTTTTTGGTTCAAAATGTCAGTGTTGGATTTATTTTTCCCCTCTTTTACATAACTTTATAGTCGTTGTGGTTTATGTTATGGTACGAGTATGTTTACGTTCTATACAAACAGTCATGGGTATGCTTTGCTTATTACGCTCTGTAACCTGGAGTATTTTGAGAATAAACAATGCTAATATTTTACGGTAAGCACCTACAGATATTTTGTATTACAAACCTTTGTCATCTCTATACACCATAAGCAAAATCTAATTTATTTTATCACATTTTGATCCTTCCCTACTTGCTAAAAGGTATAGGAACATTAAATTTGTGCTTTAGTTTTCATTTTTATAACAATAAGTATATCATTATCATCTTCATCAGCCTTTCCCCGTCCAGTGTTGAACATAGGCCCCACTTTCCGACTTCCACACTTCCGTGTCCATCGCCTTTCTGTGCCACTGCTGTCCTGCCACCTATCTGATGTCATCAGTGGTCTACCTGGATTTCTATAGCCGGTTCTCGGTCGCCATTCTAGGGTTCGCTTGGTCCATCTATCATCCGTAGTTCTTATGATGTGACCAGCCCAATTCCATTTTAATGATGCCGTTGCTATATCCGTGACCTTTTTCTTGTCTCTGAATAAGTACATATCACTGTATTAAACGTATAATCAAACAAAGATGTAGGTAGTTTATTAACCACGCCAAAAACAAATAAAATATTACAACTTACGTGTGGTAAATCATGTTATAACATGAATGTGTGAAACTATAAGTAATTTGTTTTGTATCAAACATAAAAATTTATTATTATTATTTTAAACGCCGTACCCATAAATAAATAAAGTTTTCCTTGTTATTAACTACTTGAAATTACCTATTTGAAATATATCCGACAGTAGGTATATATACAGTTTTGGGTATTAAGGGCTTGGCACCAAGAATGACATCACAGTCATTTCGCGTGAACGATTGCATGATAAAATGATAAAAATAGTGTTTTTACCATTTTTTGGGCTTAATTTTGCGTCTATCAAAAAACATTTACGGTTATTCTCTAGATTTTAATGCATATTATCAGTACAAAAAAAAATTACTCCGCGACTTTCGGGAAACGAGTTTCCGTTTTTCGGTGTTTTTCACTTTTTTTTTTTATCAGAAATCTATACAAGATATAAAATATCTTTTACGGTTATTCCCTAGATAAATGTTCAATGCATCTACCCTATTTTGTTCCAAAGCGTATTTATTAACGGTTGTCGAGATATAAGGTCTCCCGTTTCTAGAAATTTTTGAAATGTCGGTATTCGTACTCTTAATACCCAAAAAAGTAACTTTTCACCACACACTACAGAGCAGTCACTAGTTGGAACCATTCAATCAACTATTCAAATAAAATGGGATTGCATGATATGGCTTACTTTTCCCATAGTTTATTATTATATGAAAATCTGGGGGCAATAGAAAATCCCATCAGGGATTTATGTATAAGGGTGTGAAAAAAGTTTTTCTTCTCTACGCATAACAAAAGTTATACACCTAATATCGTCAGATTCTCCTCAAACTACCCACCGCCATGCTTACTGTTAGACTATCATCTAGATAAGTAACCAACGAGAAAGAAAACCCTGTTGGTAAACGAAAAGCTTAGTTAATTACCTACCAGGCGCGAAGCTACCTAAGAACACGATTCCCATCGAGTTACCTTTTGGAAAAATTATGGGTATAATAGTGTCTAATCTGACGTAATCCAATAAGAAATGTTAGCCCCGGCTTCCCTTCTGCAGAAATCCACCCATCGCCGCTGTTACCTACCCTCATATTTTTGTATATTGGATTATACAAATGTGACAACGTATGTAGATATAATATAGGATATAGGTATTTTACACTGTTGTAAACAAATCATTTGAATTTGCAAATGCGACATTGAATCCAAAATTACTCACTTCGCTCGCTATACCCTTCAGTGTACTTTATGATATTACATATTCACAAAGGAACGCGTCTTACAGTATCCTTGTCCACTCATCCCTGTCAAGTGCGGTTCTTTTTAACTCTTTATATGAGTCGAAGTCCATATCCTGGTACAGGTCGTCCAGGTATTCTTTCCTTGGTCGTCCTCTGTCCCCCTCGTTCATTCCTTCTTCTTCTTCTTCTTCTTCATGTGCCCTGTCGTGTCCCGGTCCCCCCAACGTTGGCGATCACTTGAGCGAACTTGTCCCTGTCCTGCGCCGCTCGGAACAGCTCCCCTACACTCCGGATGCCGGTCCACTCCCTTATATTTCGCAGCCAGGACATCTGTCTTCTACCGGGCCCTCGGCGTCTCTCAATTTTCCCCTTCAATATCAGTTGGAGAAGGTGGTATTTCTCCCCGCGCAGCACGTGACCCAGATATGAAATCTTCCGGACCTTGATAGATGACGACAGCTCCCTGTCAACTCTAGCTCGCCTCAGGAATTCGGCATTAGAAACCATGTCTGTCCAGGGAATTCTGAGTATTCGGCGATGGTTCATTCCTTCAATCAATTTAAATAGGAGACCGTCTAAACGCACTATGTGGTCAATCTATCTCGCACGTCTTTCTGCTATTGCATTCAGCAGGTGTCTTCCTTTTTGTCTACACATTCTTCATTAAAAGGCTACAAAATAAACTTTTATTCAAATTGTTATGTTTTGGTGATTTATTTCCTGATTCCCGGTAGTTACATACTGCTTATTCCACACAATAGGTACCTTAATGTTTATCAGTAAGATATTTAGTCAGATTACTTTCATATATAGATTATAGATAGAGATGATTTATTCATTTAATGATGAGAGACGAATGAGATAAGTTCTATTTAATAATAATAAATCATATAATTCTCCACAATAATGATATGTAATATGTTTTATTCGTGGCTGATGTTTTTGATAAACCTTTGAAGTGTACTCAATGTTCATTGTTATCGGGAATATTGATCTTGTTTAGCGCTTAATATACAATAATATACCTACATACATATTGCTCTGTTTGAATATTATGTATAAATTATGTCAAAATAAATAAGGCCATTACTCGTATAAACCATTTTTTGCATTATTTATTAAAACTAAGTATACTTAAAGCTCCTGGCTCAACTATGATATCACGGTAATTTCCCATGGCATTAAGGTTCAAAATCGCACGAACAATCGCACGATAGAATGCTAAAAATAGCATTTTCTTTTTCATTTTTTGGGGTTAAACAAGCATAATAAATAACAGTTTTTGAGATCTAAGGCCTCCCGTTTTTTTTTTAATTTTTGAAATGCCAAGTATTACAATTATCAACCACCTATTATTACTACTACATTACATTAAGTTTCCAAAGAGATATAGGTAATAATAGTTGTGGATCCCATACATTTCAAAATACTGATATTTCAGCCACAATCACGTCTGAGCCTAATCATTTAAATCCCTAATATCTGTTTGGATATTATTTATAATATACCTACCTATATTATACAGGGTGTTTGATATATGAATATATATATCTTCACGGGTGATAGTAGAGGTCATTTGGGATCTTTTGAGCCAAACTTAGCTTAGTCCAAAGTCGCACGGTTCTCGAGTTATTCGAGATTTTAACTTTTTACCGAAAACCCCCGATTACTTAAGTTTGACCCCGATAGCATCGTAAGTAAAGGTACCTAGGTACCTTTACTTACGATGCTATCGGGGTAAAATATTCTGACAAGATGGTCACGGCTTAGCTAATAAATAGATAATATTTTAAATGTACCTACCTGCTATTCAGAATTTTCAATTATTGTATACCTGCTTACTTGAATATGTATGTAAATCGATGTTAGAATACAAAGGCGAGGTAACTCCAGTAAGCAAAAACATGTTCTGGTTCTCCATCAGCACCCTTCTGTAGACATTTAAAAGCGAAACATTCGGGATTAGATAAACACACTGATGTACCCAAGTATGCTAATATTATCTTTAATGGACCAGTTTGCAAATAATTAAAACTTTATTGCTAAAAAGGGTTTACAAAACATTCATTAACGGAGACAATTTCAACGAAAAGGTGGATCCATAAGATAACTGTAAGATATTGCGTTAGCAATAAGTCCGCCTTTTGGCACACAAGATTGTCTTATTTTTTTGTAATCATTGTAATCATTTTGGTCAATAAAGATTTATTTATTTATTTATTATTATTTATTTATCCATTTATGAAATTGAATCTAAAATTTTATTTTTAAAGGATGTTTATCAAGTGCTAATATTATTTTTGTTTTCAAGCTTTTACTGAAGGTTAAATGATATTAGGTATATTATTGCGACTTCTACCCACACAGGTATTTAAGTGAAGGGTTGTTTTTGTGACAAACAAAGTAAGGATTTTCATGCACGTGAAGTACCTATCGTTCAAACATAACATTCTAAACAAGTGAGCAACCTATTAGTGCCGGCAACAACTACTGCCTTCTGCCAGAGGTTCGACACCTTCCTGGGACCCAGACTATTTAACACTGTGAATATTTTTTTTTTGTGAGAGGGGCAACAATATAAACAAAGTGAATCTGGCCAAATACCTGGTCGAAGTGGGGGTGGTACATTCAGAGACTCTGATGTTGCTGGAAATATTAGTATAGGTGTGTGTTTGTGTGTGGCATATGATGTGTAGGTACCATTAAATTGCTAGGTATAGATAATTATAGAGATAAAGACAATAATAGCGACATAAATATAACAATGATAAAGGTAGTAGTAGTAGTAATAATGTTTTATTTAGGAAAAGATTTTGCCACATTACGTTTGATTTTTCTGAAGCATTGTGTACTTTTAGTTTTATTGTTTTTTTCAGTGCGCAAATCTTGAAATCAATTGTCAACCATTTCCTGACTACTTAGAGAGCTGAATTTTGCAAACGTACCTAAACTCTGTGACAATTCATTTCTGCACAACGTTGGATCATCCTTCTCCAGAGACAAAAAAATTGTAAGGCGTTTCAGGGGATCGAAGGTTCGTGTGGGGGTCCTGTGTATAATATATAGTTTAAGTACTTTTTTCTGTAATTTCGAAGCAGAATAATACTGCCAAAAATATAAATATTAGTAAAATAATTCATAACTCCCTTTCTTTCTTTTATGAGACCCCTCAAACGAACGTTGACAACTATTTGGCGAATTATTAGGGTCATCGAGAAAGAATGGCTCTATTTTAATGTGAAACATTGAAACCATTTACGTTAAATGAGTAATTCTTTCTCTGTGTGGTAACTAATTAATGTAAATTTCTGTTTGATGCACGATACGATGTTTGGCGAATGCGTAGAATAATTTGCCTGGGGACAAAGCCAAATTAACGTCGTCCAATACCCCAAATTGATCGTGCAACACAAAGCACAGTTCGTAGATTTTTTTGCAATTACGAATTGTTGTTTTTGAAATTTGGTCCAGAAAATGATTTTTGTGGGTTTCTAACACTAGAGTGGCGGATACGTTCAAAATTCTATTCTGACATTCTTACTCCGTCAGGCGACTGTTTTTTTTTCAACCCGGCTTGTTTCTCTATTAGGTGTAGTTTTAGCTGAATGTACCTACTACCAATAATACTTGCATATTTTACATAATTTAACTAATCCGTTTAATGTAAAATGACTAAATGAAAAGTGGGTGTCAGGTTAATATATGTAGACTTTGAATATAATTAATTTAGACAAGGCGAAACACATTGAGATTATTCAGAGCGATATAAAATCTGGGCATTAAGGGCTTGGCACCAAGAATGACGTCACAGTCAATTCCCCCGGCATTAAGGTTTAAATCGCGTGAACAATCGTATGATAAAATGGTAAAAACAGCGTTTTTCCCATTTTTTTGGGTTAATTTTGCATCTATCAAAATTTTTACGGTTACTCCCTAGATTTTAATGCATATTATCAGTTAAAAAATAAATTTTCCTCCGCTACTTTCGGGAAACGAGTTTCCGTCTTTCGGAAAAAAAGATCAGTGGTGTTTTTCAAAATTTATTTTGAGAAATCTAAACAAGATATAAAAAATCTTTTACGGTTATTCCTTAGATAAAGGTTCAATGCATCTACCATATTTTGTTCCAAAGCATATTTAGTAACGGTTGTCGAGATATAAGGTCTCCCGTTTTTAGAAATTTTTGGAATGTCGGTATACATATTCTTAAATGTTTTATCTTTATAAAATCTCCAAATGTCGTGTTGTATCATTTCTACCTTTTTCCGCTTTCTCTTTTCGATTTAAATCTTTTTTGATATTACGCAACACATGTCACACATATATAATACGAACACACGAATAAATTATTTAATTTCGTTATAATATTAGGTAGACATATTACAAAAGCAAGATGATATGAAAATATTTATTTTGAACTTCTGTTTTTTATCCCAGTAATAAATTATTGTTGTGTACTATATTACTAATCTTACTTTGGCTGGCTACAAACGTCCCGAAGTTCAGTTCCGGAATCGACCGTTTTGCAAAAAGGTTCCGACCAAAACCTCTTTCTGAATTTAAAATCGGGGTGACGCTGGAGTCAAAAAGAGGTTTTGATCGGAACTTTTTTGTAAAACGGTCGATTCCGGAACTGAACTTCGGGACGTGTGTGGCCAGCCTTAATATTTTGTTCCTTAATATGTGTTGAACAATACTAATCCTGATTTTGTAATTTCTGGTAGGTACTTAAATTGTGCTAAATATCAGGCATCAATATTGCCATAACGAAGTTAGTTTTTCAACGGGATGTTAGAGTATGCATACCGACATTTCAAAAATTTCTAAAAACGGGAGACCTTCTATCTCGACAACCATTACTAAATATGCTTTGGAACAAAATAGGGTAGATGCATTGAACCTTTATCTAGGGAATGATCGTAAAAGATTCTTTAAATTTTGTATATATTTCTCAAAAAAAAAATTAAAAACACTTCTGATCTTTTTTCCGAAAGACGGAAACTCGTTTCCCGAAAGTCGCGGAGCAATTTTTTTTTGTACCGATAATATGCATTAAATCGTAGGGAATAACCGTGGCAAGATGAGTGGATTTCCCAGAATCCCGATCACAGAAACCTCGTCCAGAACCCCACAGTGAGACATCCTGGTTTCGACCTGCCTCGCAAACTATGGGCATCGCTAAATAGGATCCGAACTGGCCACGGGAGATGTGGACACCTCCTCCATAAATGGGGCAAGAGGGAACATCCCCAATGCCAGTGCGGGCAGATAGAGACAGTGGAACACATTGTGGGGCACTGTCCCATCAAGAAGTTCGAGGGGTATATTTGGGAGATCCATGAGGTGACGCCAAGGGCAATTGAATATCTGAGAAATATTGACGCGGAGCTCTGACTCAGACTCCCGGATCATTTGTACAATGGTTGTATTCGCATACGAAAGATGAAGAACCGTGAAAGTTTTTTGATAGACGCAAAATTAACCCAAAAAAATGAAAAAAACGCTATTTTTACCATTTTATCATGCGATTGTCAACCTTATTGTCGTGGGAAAAGACTGTGACGTCATTATTGGTGCCAAGCCCTTAAATGAAGTGAATTACAAAGCGCACTATCTATCACTTCCGAAATTGATTTAAAATGTAGTATTCCTACAATAGTGTTGAATAATTAAGTACGAACATTGACGGGTATGAACGACTGACCTCTGCTGACTAAAGTGATCACTCGAGAAACATTCGCCATTTCAGTTCACCCCGGCTGGGATTCGAACCCAGACCTTCGTCTCGCATAGTATAGAGATCTTGTCCACTACACCACTAGGAGTGACGGCTGTGTTGTCGAATTTCGTATACATTGAGTACCTACGTATTGTTTCCATTCACACTGTTGTAGGAAGAGACGAAAAATCCAACGCTTTACAAGAATAAATTTGTGAATCAAAAAAAATTCAAGTGATTTAAAATATTTTGGTTTGATACATGTAAGATATCTACCTACGTGTATTTTTAGCAAGTTTGTCGAGTCATGTTTTGACGACAGTTACCAAAAAAGCGCTGTTTTGCAACACAGAGCTTTTTCTATGTCTTGCAAGTAGGTATACTTTTACTTGATCTTATATTTCCATTGTCCAAAAGCGCTCTGAGTGTCAAACATTGGCTTCCCTGTGTTCTCGCGAGGAATGAGCAAAGTAGTTTAGTAGTGTTTGAAAAATAATATTGCTTTATAATGTACCTACTACGTACTAATAATAATTACTGTATGTAGTGCACTTACTTAAAGCTAGCTGCA
This sequence comes from Ceraclea dissimilis, assembly GCA_963576895.1. Classification (NCBI taxonomy): domain Eukaryota; kingdom Metazoa; phylum Arthropoda; class Insecta; order Trichoptera; family Leptoceridae; genus Ceraclea; species Ceraclea dissimilis. Next base: position 9,511,775 of record OY756360.1, read on the forward strand.
TCTGAATCTTGATGATGTGCGAGTATTTAATACAAATATTTACCTTACCAACCAAACTCCACGGCATAGCTTAAGTGAAGGCACTAGAAATTTCTACGGAAGATAATATTATACCTAAGTTACCGCAGAATAGAAAACATACTTTGTAATATAAAGTTCTCGTACAAAACTGCTCCAAAATGTTGCACGGAATGCGACTATAATGACTTGGTAAAATCTGGTTGTCGTTTCAAAATACCTGCATGCATCATTCCATTTTATACCTACTTAATACGAGTATGATATTGTTTGCGCTAAAATAGATAGATCTTGTTAATAAACTTGGCGAACAAAACAACTATTCTTGTTTGAGAATGTATATTAAAACTAATAATCTTGTAGGCTTTCGCAGCGTGCTGAATCCCTTTCCAGGTTGTTCTTTCTCCGGGTTTCACTGCGGGTCGAGTTGTTGAGTAACCGAGCTTTCGGCAACGATACTTCTGCCATCTTCAGGGTGATGTAGTTTTTTTATATAAAAGTCCGTCGAGGTATCAGTAATTTACTGCCGCGTCAACACACCACTGCTCACGCTGCGGCAGTAAATTAGTGATACCTCGACGGACTTATTCATAAAAAAAACACTTCACCCCAAAGATGGCAGTAGTATCGCTGCCGAAAGCTCGGTTACTCGACCTGCAGTGAAACCCGAAGAACGAACAACATGGAAATAGGTATATTAAAACTAGTTGGTTGTAACTGTTGTAAGACGTCTAAGGCGCCAGTTGAAAACACGACGTACACGAAGTTACTATTAAGTATTCGCTCTTTTACTAGAGTTTTATTGCCCGAATTATGGTTTGATGGTAGACATTGTAGACAGCAATTAATCCGCCATTTAACTATCCAAATTGATTTATTTATTTATTCATAGTGCCGAAAAAATCGCACGTATAAATTAACAACTATTTTTTACTGGACTATAAGGAGAATGTTTATTTATCTAGTATGGAAAAAAACCCAGGGCCGGTGTAAATGAAATGTAGCTCAAATGATAGGTGAAAATGAGTACAATTAAATACTGCATAGGGGGCATGATCGAAATGTGAAATATAGTTATTCGAAGTTTACAGCGTTAGTAAAAGGAGCATTAAACAGTTTCACTTAAGATTTAAATGCGTATAATATGAGAAGTATACGGTGGCCTGTCTGTTTCTTCTTCATCAGCCTTAATTAAGAAATAATAATTTTTAAAAGATTTCAAGAGGTGTATGGCAGGGAAACACCATCTCTCCCAAACTTTTTACGCTGTATCTTGAGGACGTCCTTAAAACTCTCAGTTGGACTGATAAAGGTATCTTAATTAATGGTGAACTCTCTAATAATCTGCGGTTCGCGGATGATGTTATTATATTTACCAATGACGAAGAAGAATACTTTATGAAAAATGAAATGAATGTGGCCTGTGCGAAAATTATCTAACGATGAACTTAGCCAAAACAAAAATAATGAGCAACATGCCGCATAACATTCCGGTCAAGGTCACTGGAAGAGTGATTGAGAAAGTACATAAATAGGTATTTGTACCTTTTTTTAAATGAGGTCAATTTTTTTCGATGACCCTGTATTATTGCTTAATATGAAAAATTGTGTCTGAGAGGATAAGATCTTCGTTATTTTGTAAACTGATATCCCTTAACGTTATACTCGTATATCAACTTCAGTCCACTTTTCTAGCATAAATCATCACTCGTATTCTGTAAGCCGTAAGGGTGAAAGAAAAACGTAAATAATGTGTACTCGTACAGCGCTTAAACCACTTCCTTCAGTGGCGTATATAGGTTTTCATTTCGGGGGGGGGGGGGGGGCGGCGAAAAAACTCCTGGGGTGGGCAATTAAAATCTTAAGATAGACGTAGCAAAAGTATCAGTATAGCGCCGCAGGCGAAATTTTTCAGGAAGGTGAGTGAGAATGGTTGAGTTTTATATTGGCATTTATAAGTGTTGTATTAAAAATGGAACAAAAAAGAAGCGCCGCAGGCGAGATTTTTTTGAAAAATGTGTTAAGTGATGAAACTGGGATCATTCTATAGCACATCATTCTTTGACATTTCGGCGGGGGCCGGGCCCCCTCGTCCCCCCCCCCTATATACGCCACTGACTCCCTTATTATTTCTTTGTCGTGTATCATCGAATCCGGGTATTTTCCCTGATGGAGAGAAAAATTATTTCCCTAATGCAAAATAGTCGACAGTCCTATTACCTATTATACTTAACCAAAATTAATAAAATCCAGGACGCCCTTCTTTCATAGTGAAATCGCCAAAAGCACACAACCAAAAAAGTCTTGTGCATTTCATGTTTTTTCATACGTGGTGCGAGGTAAGGTAAGGTACTGTGGCATGTTTATACACATCTACTTTACCTACTAGGTAGTATTTCCTGCAATAGTTACACCAGCAATTAATAACCTCGGGTCGCGGGATATCCCCAAACGACTTTAAAGAAGAGGTAAAAGTTCATTTTTATTTTTTTATTTATTTAAACTTAAAGTGAACAACAAATAGGTACATATAAATATAAAAAAATTGACATAGTACAGATTACAAATCGTTGTTAACTTGGGCGAACTTATCGCAGAACTGCGATTTCTTCCAGTTAACCCCAGGAAAAAACAGAAAAAAAAAAGAAATTGAACAAAAACATTGGAAAAAAAAAGAGAAAAAAGAAATTGAATAAAAAATATACGAAATAGAAAATATATACATATGTGAGAAAAAAGCCAAATAAAAACAGACGTTTTGAATACGTTTTGAATACAGTGTAATATATGCTTAAGTTTAAAATTTGGCCTGCGGCGCTGTTTACAAGGTAGGTTTCCTTCTGTGAACAAACAACCAGCTTACTTAATTCATTTTTCTAAAATATTTCACCTGCGGCGCTAACTTTGTGGTGCATTTTTATTAGATAAATAATTTCGAGGAGGGTAAAGGGCGGTAATATCACGTGAAAATAAAATAAAACATAAGGGTCGCGGGCTTCAAATATATTTATATTTTGGGTCGCCAGTCAAAAAGGCACATTTTGTTTTATGAGATGCGAGATATTTTTTTTTAACATTAAAAGATTTTTTTTTAAATCAGGCTGTCCACCCTGACTGGGTGATTTGTGTTATTAGAAACTAAATTATTATTAGGTAATATCGAAAATCAATCCGGGAGCTTTCATCTCTGTTGACACCTTCGTTACAATAATAATTATTCTTCAAATTCTAATAACTCCTACCTATGAAGAGTATGCATACCGACATTTCAAAAATTTCGAAAACCGGGAGACTTTATATCTCGACGACCGCTACTAAATATGCTTTGGAACAAAATAGGGTACATGCATTGAACATTTATCTAGGGAATAACCCTAAAAGGTTTATTATATCTTCTATAGATTTCTCAAAAAAAAAATATTCAAAACACCTCTGATCTTTTTTCCAAAAGACGGAAACTCGTTTCCCGAAAGTCGCGGAGATTTTTTTTTTGTACTGATAATATGCATTAAAATCTAGGGAATAACCGTAAAAGTTTTTTGATAGACGCAATATTAACCCCAAAAAACGGAAAAAACGCATTTGTTTACATTTTATCGTGAGATTGTTCACGCGATTTTGAACCTTAATGCCGTGGGAAATTACTGTGACATCATTCTTGGTGCCAAGCCCTTAACTCTCCTGTCACTTTCGTCTGGGCATTATTTTTCCCTTCTAGAATTATTAATAATATAATTTATCAAACCTAATTTCGTCTCCTTTTTTTAATATTCTGCACGATTATTCAACATCAACCCTATCAGGCATCAAATATATGCTTGAAAGACATTATTTAAAATCATTCTCAAGTTTCAAAACAACAAGAAATGCTATACGGGCATCTATCGGTCTTCTTCTTATCAGCCCCTTTCCCTCCACTGCTGGATATAGGCCTCTTCCTGTGTCTTCCAAAACACTCTATTGTGGGCGCTTTGTCTCCACCCATGCCCCACTGACTCGATGTTATCGTCGGCCCATCTCCTTTGTGGTCTCCCTACACTTAGTTTACTTTCGTAATAGGGTCTCCAGCTCAGTATTTTGGGGGTCCATCTGCCTTGCCATACACATGACCCGCCCACTGCCATTTCAGTGTCCCTACTCTCTCCGCAATGTCTGAGACCCTTGACCGTCGTCTTATATCTTCATTTCTTATCTGGTTTCTCAAGGATACACCTATTATTCTTCACTTCATTGCTCGTTGAGTCTATCAGTCTATTTAGGTATTATTATTTGACAATTACATTGTTTTCTATTATCTGTTCTGCTCTTATACTGGCCATGGCGGATGTGCCGATTTCTTTTTTAAATGCGGATGGCTGGATTCTCCCGAGTGCGACTGTTGAACGGAGAGACAGACTGTGAGACATATCGTTTCCGAATGTGCTCTCAGAGCATAATATGGGAGTGAAACATCTGACTCCATGATGAAGCGGTGACGATGAGACACTCGGACTTAATAAGGACGGAATAAGGACACTCGATTTCGAACTCTGACAATCAGTTATATGTAGTGTCTGTCTGATTATTATATGACATGCGTCTCGCGCCAGTGATAGTCTTGACGCTCCTTCGATCCTATTGGTTAATCACAACGCCTCAGATTTCATGTGAAGTTTAGACGTATGCAACCTAGAAGACTTACTTTCAAGCCCTGATTAGTTCTGGTGTCCTTTAGGTGCCCGCTTAAATGAGACAGATATGTTTAAAGTGCTTTCCCTAAAAAAAACATCCTCGTTGTAATAGCAACAGTGAAAACGCAAACATGCAGTTCACAAACAGTGGATTTCCAAGAATTTATATCCCTTGAAATCTGAGGCGTTGTGATTGGTCAGATGTTAACCAATAGGATCGAAGGAGCATCAAGACTATCACTGGTGCGAGACACAAGTATTATATGCATCGTTATTATATTGATGTGATGTACTTTGTACGACTAATCGATAAAAAAAATCACAAAAATAACTGATAAATATATTGTATCATATTGTGATGATTGCCGGATGTGAATCTCATATTTCGTAGCAATACGAAATATCGCTTAGAACAAACATATCACAACTCAAACAGGGCAGGAACTTGAGATCCCGAAACGTTAAAGAGTGAAGAAGTAGCAGTTACTCTATTCACTGCTACTGTTCCGTTCAACATATGGAACGGCTCCTTTCTACGTCATTCCCGATACGCTGATCTGATCTGATCGACACGAATAGGTTTTCACCACCTACATACGAGTATTATTACCTATACTATGTGTTATTGGACAATATTTCGGTCGGTCAAGTCCACTTTTTCTAAACATATTCCCCCTTATAACACAGCATATACCTATTTATTTATTTCATAAGTACAACACAGACACTGAATACACATAGAAATAGAATGGACATGGAGTATTTAGTTCAAACAGCGACCTATTAGTTTGTAAAAGTTTAGTCAATATTATATCGTCAATAAGTAAGAAATTAGAAGCTAATCTATGATTAAATATAAAATTAAATAAAAAAGTCAAAAGAAGAGAACAAAAAAAAAACAACAATTTAACCTAAAATGACAGTACATAGTCCTCAAGTTTTTTTTGTGTATATGAGTATTAGAGGCGTGTGGATAGAACGTGTCTCAGCTCGTGTACGTAGCCGACCGTTCACGCTTTTTTACCCATAAACACAAAAAAAACTTGTGAAAGCGTGTGGCGGTGACATAATGTTTCATGTACTCAAAGATAATTTATTCTCCCAAATTTCTCCTTAATAATAATGTAGGTAAATATTCAGTTCTACGGAATATTCGTCGTATTAAATCAGGGAGGGGTTTGTCGGGGGGAGCCCTTCTGGCAAACCCTGAGCCCTCCCTAGAACTGTTTTTATACAAATATTGGATGACATAGGAACTAGCGTTCCTTCATCATCCAGGGTAAGTGGGAGGGAGCAACCCTTAACGGAATATTCGTCTCTCAATCAAATTAACACGATCGTGCAAAGGACGACACTAAATTAATCATAAGTTTGATTAAGGATCTTTTACAAAATTTGTTAAGTGGATGAATTTGAACTAGTACCTATACCCACTGTGATAAATTCAGTTAATTAAAATAATTCACCCAACTCGTTCATGTACTATAGTGAAATTATTTTAAACTGTCTAACGCAGTCATAAAAGTGTGACCGAGAAGAGACGACTACCTGCTTTATTCGCACTTATAACTCTGGCATAAGTGCGAATAAAGCAGGTAGTCGTCCCTTCTCGGTAACGTTTTTATGACTGCGTTCGACAGTTATAATACATCATTGTCAATTCCTAAAAAACTGAGTAGGTACCTCACGTCCATGACGGTCTTTATTCTGTCTTTATAATTCATTATAATCAATACGTTGTCTATAGAACTATGAATAAAATAAATAAATAAATAAAATAAAATAATCTTCATTGTACTAAAAAAATAATTGTACAATGGGCGGACTTATTGCCAAATGGCAATTTCTGCCAGCCAACCCAAAACAGAGATTAAATTGAGATATACCTAATTATAATAAGTACCAAAAGGGTACCTTAACTTAACAATAATTGAATACTAAACACATACACAGATAAACATATTATACATATATAAATATAAACATAAATGGTATATGGGATGGGATAGGGTAAGGGAGGGATGCTGGGTTCAGGAGGGACTGGTAGTGGGATTTGAAATAGAAAGGTAATGCTGCTTCAGTCTACTCTTGAAGGCGGAAATAGTTGGTGCGAGTCTGATGGATAATGGAAGGTCATTCCACAATCGCGCAGCAATGTCTTTATTTCAGGTATTCTGTATCGTTGAGCACCGTTTCTTAGCATGTCCAACTTTATATTTTTTATTTTTGGGCATAATATGCACTGAGCAAAAATCGTTCTATTTTTGCTTCAACTTTTTCAAATTTTGTATGAGAATGTTAGTGCTCAATAAGAATAACGTAAGCGAAAAAGTGAATTAAACCTTTTTAAAATAAACCTGCGAAGAAATTTAAAAATCTAAAACAGCCAATTTGTTAAGATTATAATTTCGAGTATTTTGGCTAAATTATACTTCTATATCTAAAAAACTGAACGGAAAATCTTCAGATCCCGTAAATTTTAGAGGTACTTTAGGAATATTTTTTTATTCAAGGAATTTCCAAATCCTGCAATTCTAAAACAGCCGATCTGTAGTCCATACTTTCATCTATCACTGTCATCAGTTTCAAGACGATTCCCTCAGTATTGGCTAAGTAAAATTCAGGGCGCCAAAGCCCAATGACAGCATATAGGGCCTTAAGTATTTTCAATTGAGTTTCACAGTCTTACATATTAATGACACAGTCTAGCTGTAGGTAAAAAAAAAACATTAACATTGGCTATCATTTTGTGAAACAGAAAAGCTAAGTGCACTTAGTCATGATAATATTAATTATGTTTTCACTACTAACGATACTCGTAAATTCTCTTAACTAATAAATTAGGGAAAAAATCTTTTCCCTCTACGGAAGATGGCAATTTATAGAGAATGAGCATTATAAAGGTAGGATTTGCACCCTTATAAATCCCGCAATTACTTGATTCCACATTTGGTTGAAGAGAAAAAGAAGATAAAACTTATATAAGACCCTTCCGCCCCATAACAATAAACGGAATTAACGCTACTATTTCCAATCCAATCCTATTCAAGTATCACATTTGCAAACGCAATGCATGTACCTACTCGTATTTGACAACAGATTAAATAATCATTACCAATAAAACACCTACGAGTTCCTACTATAGTGGCATTGTTTCTACTGTTGTGTACCCAGGGATACACAAGCCAATTTTATTTACACAAAAGTGTACCTACATACAAAAATATCATCTCTTCTAGGTATAAGTAGGTACTGGGAATACAAGTAGAAATTATTATATTTCCCCCATCTATGTATGTAAGTATGTATATTCTATTTCCAGTTATTATGTTGCTCTGTAATTAATGTGAAGCCTTGTAGCATCTTGGAGGAGGTATGTGATCCAGTTACAGGAAGTAATTATATTGTTACCTTCCAGTATAGAAATTTCAAGTTTTAGTAAGTAAAGAAAAATCAGTTTTATATGTTAATCATCATCATTCATCAATGGCGCTACAGCCCACTGTGAACCTTGGCCTCCTACATAATTCTTCACCATTCCATTCGGTCCATCACCCGCACCTTCCAGTTCGTCACTCCAATTGCCCTAAGGTCTCTCTCCACGCCATCCATCCATCTCAGCTTAGGTCTCCCCACATTTCGTCTCCCATCTGGTCGCGTGCTGAGAATCTTCTTTGATATTCGGTTCTCCTCCATTCGTTGGACATGTCCCAAGTCCGAAACATCTTAGGCGATATGATTTTACGTACTTTACTATGTTGGGTTCATTGTAAAGACTTTCCAGCTCATAGTTTTACCTTATCCTCCAAGTTCCATTTTCGTAGAGAAGTCCAAAGATTTTTCTCAGCACTTTCTTTTCAAAGATAATCACTGAATCATTTTATATCAAGCAAAGAGCTAATCAGAATTGCACGAGGTAATTAAAAGATTTCGATGAAATGTTTACAAATTAAATTTAAACGCTTGCTCCATCTGTCTGTCGCAAGGATTTAAATTTGAATGAAATTAAAGAGAATAATTACAGAGACAAGCTCTGCTTTGAAGACACTAGACAGTACCTTTATTGATAGCAAATACAATTTATTCGCAAATTGCCTGCCTTGTCAGTTAATCTATAAAGCTACCTAATATACTAAATAGTGCAGCAAAATAGATAAAATACATTACTTGACTGTGGACTAAGTACTTCATATGCAAATGCACGATATCCTTATAATACTAGTGGGTACCTATACGTGAAAGTTCACGGAGGGTTGGTTAAATATATTTTTGTGTAACCACTATTACTACTCCACCCTTCAAGTTCCTCGAGAGAACACAGGAAGATCACAAAGCTCTGTCTTTTCTAATATCATTCCGCGCTTCTTAATATAATTTCCATCAAAAGTATAAATTCGGAATCGGTTTTAGAAGATCAAAATTATTATGGGCTCTATTATGAAAGAACAACACATCATAAGATATCAGATAGAACAATACATCATAATTGACCCGATGTAGGTAGTTTTGCATAACAAACAAACTAAAATCACTTGACTCACACACTTGACATTGCTATACCAAATACATTTAACATTCAAACAACCGTCGCAGAAAAAAATCATAAATATACAGAATTAGCAGGTAAAATAAAAAAATATTTGGAATTCTAGGTCGGTATATATAATCCCATTAGTATTATCAGCGACAGTAGTTGTTACACTGGATACATTAACATGAGCCAACGCGCTGTAATGATTTCGGGTAGTAAGCCATGTTTTTTTTTCTTGACTAAGTCGAAAGCTAGACGAAAAAAAACTACTCAGATTTTCTGACAGCACTGATAACCGTTATGTTTTCTATACCAGTTTATACATATCAGATATACCTAACCGACATGCCTGTACATAGAAATTAGAGGAATAAAGTGTTTTTCAGTGTCATACCATTATACTCGTGAATTCATATCAGATATAACATTCAACACGAGCAATTTTTCGAGCAAGAATCTAATCTTGACCTACTCTTAAATAAGATTTCCCAACAGAGAGCGCGACGGATAGACACATAACATAAGGCGCCCCGGTTAGGTCGCCTAAGAAGCAGTTACATATATGAACCATATTATTGACAGCGTGCGCTGTAGCACCTACACCGAAATGAAGAGATTGGCGAGTGACAGGACGGCGTGGAAAGAAAGAACGAAAACGCTTTGGTACACAAATCTGCATTATTGTAATGTAACCACATCATCATCACACGAAATTGCTTGCATACGAAAAAAATAATTGTCATGATATCGGCGACACGAATTGCTGAATATCCAATCGGTTTGTATATTTTAGTCAATTCTTTTTCTCGTTTTCACTCATAATATCTTTGTATCGCTTTAAGTATTGCCGAAAATTTTGCGGTACATTGCTAAATAATGTTGATCAATACGATTTGTTCGAGTTGCCGCAATTCTTGCTCGTGTAAGCGCACCTTTAATGGTGATTCGTTTGCAATATTAATTAGACAGGTATAAACACTTAAATGTATTGGCCTCCAACTGCTCAATTGACATTTTAATACTGTTTATTACCACACGTCCCACACATTGATATTAAATTCTGTCCCACATCCAACATATGTATACTGTATGTACACTTCTATTAATTTTGTATTGTTCTACCTATATATAGATATTTGCAAAATATACCAATCGTACCTGATGTAAATTTTATGAATAACATATTATTATGAAGCATTCCCTGTATCTAAAATTTGGTAATTTTTACCAAAACGAATATTTTAGGGCTGTTTTGCAATTCAAAGTGGCCGGTCTCGTGTTTAAAAACTCTCTTGTCAGAGTATGGCACCTCTTTACATTTTGATGTGAGAAAATATAGATATTTTATTCTGCCCTTTTCATTTTTGTATACCCATATCAACTACAGAGGAATGTAAATAACTTATCCATCCATCCAACCAACGAACTCCAAAACCCACTCTTAAGGGCATGTCACCAGGAATGACGTCACATTCTTTTCTCACGGCATTAAGGTTCAAAATCGCGTGACAATCGCATGATAAAATGGTAAAAATAGCGTTTTTTCCATTTTTTGGGGTTAATTTTGCGTCTATCAAAAAACTTTTACGGTTATTCCCTATATTTTAATGCATATTATCAGTACAAGAAAAAAAAATTACTCCGCGACTTTCGGGAAACGAGTTTCCGTCTTTCGGAAAAAAAGGTCAGAGGTGTTTTTAAATAAATTTTGTTGACAAATCTATACAAGATATAAAAAATCTTTTACGGTTATTCTCTGGATAAAGGTTCAATGCATCTACCCTATTATGTTCCAAAGCAAATTTAGTAACGGTTGTCGCGATAGAAAGTCTCCCGTTTTTAGAAATTTTTGAAATGTCGGTATGCATACTCTTAATGCCATCTGTAATGTTTTGTGATGAAAACACATTATTTTAAACTTTTTTAATTTCCTAAAAGGAGATGCGAAACTTTTGGTTTTCAATAATTACATTCGAATAATAGTAATGATTTCCTTTGTATTTTTTTTTTATTTCAGATAAGGTTTTTTTATACTTTTATATGCGTAATAAAATTGATTTGGTGGAAATAATAGTAATAATATTACGGATTCTTTTTCATTTATTTAAGTATGTACTTGAGCGTCTACAGATTCAATCAATTAGTGAGTGCTGCGTAACTATATTATTTAATCATATGTAGGTAATGCCCACCTAATTAATTAAATAGTTGTATAATGGGTCTGTGTGCAGATAATCTAATGCATAAATTGCCTAGTGTACATGCTTCTTTCGGGATTGTCCAGAAAACCTTTGTGGTTTTTGGCTGTATTTTCCAAAAATCAGGTACCTACCTCACTAATTTTCGAAGGATTTACCTTATACAAAAGAACCTGTTTAATGCGCCGTGAACTTTCACTGGTGGATATCAACTAGTGTATAAATAAGTATTCAAAATTTTTTGAGTAATATTTCAAAACTGATCGATTTACATATCTCCCTTCTTTGTAAAAATAATATTTTTATCAGATACCTATATTATCAACAAGAAAAATTTAATATCTATACGAGTATATTGACGACCAGTACCTACCTAGTTCCTACCTTATAATCGTTAAACATTTTTTTTTTATACTAGAATTATGGAATGGGAATACAAAATAAATATTTTACGTAGTAATTATACGTATTATCAAATTACTCCAATTTCCGGAATGACTAGGTAGATTGCCATTAACAGTATGCATACCGACATTTCAAAAAATTTCTAAAAACGGGAGACCTTATATCTCGACAACCGTTACTAAATTTGCTTTAGAACAAAATAGAGTAGATGCGTTGAACCCTTATCTAGGGAATAACCGTAAAAGATTTTTTATATCTTGTATAGATTGCCCAAAAAAATTATTTAAAAACACCTCTGACCTTTTTTCCGAAAGACGGAAACTCGTTTCCCGAAAGTCGCGGAGTATTTTTTTCTTGTACTGATAATATGCATTAAAATCTAGGGAATAACCGTAAAAGTTTTTTGATAGACGCAAAATTAACCCCAAAAAATTGAAAAAAAACGCTATTTTTACCATTTTATCATGGAATTGTCACGCGATTTTGAACCTTAATGCCGTGGGAAAAGACTGTGACGTCATTCCTGGTGCCAAGCCCTTAACGTTTTCTAATTACTAACATCGACTTATTAAATTAATAAACTTTTCGGACTTGGCGCTGCTGCCTGGAAGTACCGTGACTAGATGTCTGCGCGAAAACTTTTTGGCCAGACTAAATAATGTGGCGACATATAAATCGGCAGCACAATGTCGACATTGCCAAATAACCGGCACGGACTTGCCTCTACACTTGTTAAAATATTTTTATTTTTAAGGTTTTAATCGTATGTTTTATTTTTATTTTATGTTATTTTATTACAGGTATAAGTGCAAAACAGATAACAACTATAGATATAAGTAATTGAATAGTAGTTCATTCATAATTCAGCTGTCACCCACAATCATGCACCACAGTTAAATTAAAACATATAAGTTCATTCCGGTCGACTCACACACCCATACTCAATCTCGCTCATACACTCACCCATCGCACACGCACACATCAGATGTATTTATGTACAATATTTTTATTTTATTCTAAATAAATAAATGAAAACTTCATTACATATACGTAAGTTTACGTGCGATTTCTGCCAATCACCCAATATTTCGACTAGGTAAAACTGATTTTTCATGTCTTCGCATATCTAAACCATCTCAGCCTGTATTCACTTTCATGCTAGTCACAACGATCGTCTTACATCCACTCATTTCTCTATATTTCTCAATTTCGTACTCGTATCTCCCAATCTTTTCCCACACATTCTTCTCATGACGTCACTTGGTTTCGTAAATGCCTTTAGTAATATATAAGTTAATAATATATCACGTTATCTACCAGCTTAAGCCTTTTTTTCTCCGTCACTGAATACGTATATGTTTTTCTTTCATTAACAAAACGTTTCTACTATTAAATCCTTTCCCGGTTTCATAGCAATTACTAGTTATTTAGTTTGCATTTGTCTGAAGAGGGAGTTACGCGTGCCAAGCATAATCCAGATTGAAGGTTCGGGTGCGGGACATTCCTTCAGTGAAACAACTATGTAAAGAAATTTTTGTAATTTTATTACTGCATCTTCAAACTAAACTAGGTACTTACATATACTCATCATCATCATCATCATCAGCACGACAGTCCTGGGTGGACCCTGGCTGAGTCAAGAGCCTTCCTCCACTCCGTCCTTCTGAGGGCCGCTGACCTCCAGCTCCTCAGTCCAATGGCACCCGCATCTGCGTTGACACCGTCCATCCACCGCAGCTTGGGTCTTCCCGCTCTTCTACGACCTTCGGGATGCGTGAGGGTTAAGCGTCTGGGCTGTGCCTCTTCGTTCATTCGTATTATATGCCCAGCCCAGCGTAATCTAGCTATTTTGATCACTCGTATGACGTCGGGATCTCGGTAGAGATCATACAGTTCTTGGTTATATCTCCGACGCCATACTCCTCCCTCGTTTACTGGTCCATAGATTTTGCGGAGGATCTTCCTCTCAAACACCTTAAGCTGTCGTTCGTTTGTTTTACTGAGCACCCAAGTTTCAGAGGCGTATGTCAACACTGGTCGTATGAGTGGTTTGTACAGCACCGATACATATACTACAGAAGTATTTTTCTATTCCCGCTGGTAGCCAGTAATGGTACTTGATGTAAATCAAGTACCACTTCAGGATCTGGCGCGAATGCAGCATGAATGGATTGTAGAGCAAGCCCATTCAGCCGCTCGCACCCCATTTTGTTCCTCGGGAAAGATTTTACTCTTATGATCGCTCGACCAACGCTTTAGAAACAAGTATGGGTTGCCAAAATACGGATTTATATGCTTATAGTCGGAAAGAAGATGTGCTCATCCATAACTACTTGCATAATTTCGGATGGTGGAAAAAAGTTTAAGTCTTTCGAAAAAAAATCAAAGATTCCTATACATTTTTATTTTTTGAGAAATTTATACCTTGAAGCGAAGAAATAGATGCGAGAATGGAGTTTTGCGAGACTGTACCTGGCCGTTGCAGGGCCTGGCGGGTGAATAAAATTATTTGTAAACGACACCATATTTATGTCAATTGTGTGTATTGCACCAGAAAACATAGAATACTTAACATATTTACATTTTCATTCAAGTAAGTACTTCTATCAAAATGGTTTTATACAATAATTTATTCCTCTATATGCTCGTATCGCAAATGCCTGTCCACCATTTTTATACAAGATACAATTTTTTACGGTCATTCACTCGATAAAGGTATTCAATGAAATGTATCAACCCTATTTTTTCTATAGATTCTCAAAGTAGAAGAGAGGTTTTTCCAACAACCACGCGCTGCTGAAACGAGCTTAGTACCATTTAGACATTTACCATTAGAATTTACGTAGAATGATTATTATGCCTACATGTACCTGAGTAAAGATAATCTGGCGATCTGTTCTCTCTGGCTCCCCCACAAACCGCATCATTTTTGACGGGTCACAGCTAGTTTCTCATAATTTTCTCATTAAATAAAAATAAGTGTACACTTAATCATTATTTCATGGCTTGTAACTACTCAGTTGTAGGGCCGTCCCTACCAAATAGGCAAGTAAGGCGAAGCCTAAGGGCGACACTCTGAAGGAAGGCAATCTGAATAGGTACTAATTGTTTGTATAAAAAAAATCGCCCGCTTCGTTAGTTAGAGTACATTAAAATTACTTAGATGCAAATAAGTTCGTCAGCACCACCATTTTTATTCTAAAAATTTCGCCTGCGGCTCTGTTTACTTCTTTCAAAGTCAAATCAGTATTAAAATCATAGTTGCTCTTCTACTATGTTATTAAGGTATCTATTAATTTACACATATTTTTAGGGGCGGCATTTTCGCACTTGTCTTAGGGCGGCATTATATCTAGGGATGGCCCTGCTCAGTTGCATTCATTTCTATCCGTTTTAATGTAATTAGTGTCCCAGGAAGTGCGACCAAGCGGAAGTCCAGAGATAGAGCACCTCTGGGGGTACCTAAATACTCCAACTTATGTTACACATCGGTTTTTTTGATCTTGTAGTCGAAATCTAATGCGAATATGAAAATAGTAGGAATAAATTTATGAATTTTTTGGGGAAATTTTCACTTCATACATTTTGTATGGAGAATTATCGAAATTTATTTTCGTGAGTTACCTATCTTTGTGCAATAAATCAATTTTAAGGTATGATTCCGTAAAGATTTGTCAATGAAATTTACAGGGTAGATAATTTATAAAATTTTAATGTTTTTTAAAGTAATTACAAATTTTTATTCTGTGATTATTTTATGTCCTCGAACATTTATTAAAACTTTGAATTGTGACTAATTTTGGGATACGTCATTTTTTATGGCGTGATAGTATCAGATAGACCCATTTATTCTTTTTGTATCTCCAAGGTCTATTATTCATCTATTTTAGTATATAATATAATCTATGTATATGTATATCGTCTATGTGACCAATAACGTCTTGCAAGTCGGGGTTTGGCGAAAAAATAAGAAAAAAATTCTTAACTCGAAAACTACAAAAAAAATCTCGTAACATAAATTGGGGTATTTTGGTACCCCCAGAGGTGCTCTATCACTGAACTTCCGCTTGGTCGCGCTTCCTGGGACACCCTGTATATTGCAATATGGCGCTCAGACTCTAATGCATTTTCCGTCTTATTATGTTTTTTCTACTTCTATCTCCTCTTCGTACCTAAATACTTGGCACCTGTACCTATAATATATTTTATAGTCCTTACTATTTCTTGTAGAACCAATCGTACAAAATAAAAATGTACCTCGTCCCCAAGATTCACAACATCCGTAGAAGGATGCCAAATGGTGGAATATTATTGTGGAGTAAATTCTGGAATATTTATACAC
Organism: Ceraclea dissimilis; assembly: GCA_963576895.1. Classification (NCBI taxonomy): domain Eukaryota; kingdom Metazoa; phylum Arthropoda; class Insecta; order Trichoptera; family Leptoceridae; genus Ceraclea; species Ceraclea dissimilis. Next base: position 9,527,939 of record OY756360.1, read on the forward strand.
CAAGTACATGCATAGATACTTAGAGTCACGTGGGGCAACTGTACGCAGTTTTGAATTACGATGCAATTAGAACAAAACTAGATGATATTAATATTCAGCTATAATTTATTATTATAGAATAAGCATTTATAAGTCACAAAACAAATAATAAAACTAACCTCTTTACATATAAAAAAAGATAATGCAGAAGTTCTCCAACATGTCAAATACGTACACTTACCCCACTCGAGGGGCAAGTGTACGCACCTTGACGGGTAAGTGCTTTTCTTCTTTCTTTTTTGTAGGCGAAAATTTCCTGGAGTGTCAATTGCAGTTATCTCTTTACTGGTCTTTACCGCTTTACCGTTCTTAAATCCACTCTTCAAGGCTTTCATTTTAGGTTTTTTGACGGTTTTGTAAATTTTTCTTTGTTTCTCCTAAAGTGTACGCTGCGTACACTTGCCCCCGTACACTTACCCCATGACGTCTCAATACAAGAAATTTTAAAATAACGGCAAACAGTTGTCAGTATGCAATACTGCGTAATTGCCCAACAATAACAACATTATGCCGAGAAATATTAGCATATAATACTAGGCTCTTAGATAAGAGACTATGAGAGACTACATGAATGAATTATTTGAATAAAAAATAAGAAAACACGAGAAAAAAATATTTTTCCTGTCAATTTTTGCTTTCAATGCGCAGAACACAGAATACACGTCCAACTTCGAGCAACCGCGAAGCGCGACAATTTTCATGTGAAAACACTCCAACAACAGTCACTGCTTTCATACAAACTTCACTGCGTACACTTACCCTCTGCGTACGGTTACCCCACGTGACTCTACAACCAAATTACTTTACCCGTTTTTAATGGCTTTTATGCAGGTTGGATATACTTTCTTTATATCTTCTATATATATATATATAAAGTAAAGTCTGATTTTTGTAAGTGTTCGCATAACTCCCGCATTTTACGATGGATTGCTGCGAAAATCTAGAATAACATTTGCGATATGTCCTAACGTCGACGCTTTTTTGGAGAAAAAGCTTTTCCTAGAAGATGCCACGATGATGAGGGGATTGTGTGGGGTCGAGTGTGGTATTGTATGAAAGGGCGATGGAAAAGAAATTCAGATATTAAGTTACATTTTGTCCAGCTCAGGCCTACAAAGTATGCCGAGTTGGTTCGTTAAATTTGCCGTTGCGAAGCACGGGTAACTCAGCTAGTAATGGATAAACTTGATAGTTGGATAAACTTCTAATTCTTCCTCAACCGTCCCTCCACTGCCGGATATAGGCCTCTTCTAACTATTTCCAATATCCATGTTGTTCGTTCTTCGGGTTTCACTGCGGGTCGAGTGGTTGAGTAACCGAGGTTTCGGCAGCGATACTACTGCCATATTCAGGGTAAAATAGTTTTTGTATATAGAAGTCCGTCGAGGTATTTATCAGTAATTTACTGGCGCAGCGTGAGCAGTGGTGTGTTGAAGCGTGACGTTATTGTGATTTGTGAGTGTTACTGTCGCAGCGTGAGCAGCTGTGTGTTGACTGTTCAATTTTGTGGAATTTAACCTAAATATAATTATATTTTTTTTCATTTTTCCTTTAAGATGGACTTTCACCATGTACCGATGGTCGAAAACATCGTGATTACTACTTATCTAAGTAAATTGAAAAAATAATTAGCAGATTACTTGTAAAGATTTGCCCTGAAATGGAATTTACTTAATTAATTTCCTGAGTGTAAATATCTATTCTTGTTCGAGTATATCCCTCCTATTCATTACCGGTATTTATTAGTTTGTTTACACAAAAAACTTACGAACGTTATTTTATTAACGAGCTTTATTTTTTTTCGTCTTTACTTTATCATTGCCACTTTCTTTCTGGTCTTCAAAATGCGGCTTCTTCTTTATGCCTCATCCACATGCTGTCCGACCTTCCACGAGTCCCGCGCGAATGAGTAAAAAGGCGTTAACCGTCGGTTACGTATACAGTTTATTGTTTATTGTTGTTTATCGTCCTTAGACCCTATGTCGGGCACTTGGACTCGTCAGTTTTACATAATTATATATATAACAATTAAGGCAATAATAACAACAATAATGCACAATATCAATGCTAAAGAGTGTAAAGGGCTCTGTTAGCATTTCGTCAGTGACATAGTATGAGCAAGATAAAAGATTGTGAAAGCACAATAAACAATCATTGATATAGTTCAATGCTGAAGTGAATGTAAATGGTTCATTCCAGCATTTCATCGACAGAGTAAAATGATTTATCAACGAGGTACGTTTTCACTGCTTCCCTAAATTTACTATCACTCAGAGACTTCATTTCTTCAGGCAACTTGTTGAACAGGCGCACACTAAGGCAAACAAAACTTTTTGACAGCTTTGCCAATCTGTGTTTTACGGGTCGTATTCTTCCCTTGGAGCGAGTGTTGTAGTCGTGATAGTCTGAGTTAAGAGGGGTGTTGGGCATATTCTTGCGTGCAAAGAGCAAGCATTCATAGATGTACATGCCAGGAAAAGTGAGTATACCGAGTTCTTTAAAACAATTCCTGCATGACTCCCTTGGCCCCATGCCTTTTAATGTTCTAATGACACGTTTCTGGAGTATAAAGATTCTGCACCAATCAGCCCCTCCGCCCCAGAATAACACTCCATACGACATAATGCTCTGGAAGTAGGCAAAATACACAGTCCTGGCTGCAGCCTCACCACAGGTTTCCTTTACCTTTTTTATGGCATAAATTGCCGAGCACAGTTTCTTGGATATTGCCTCAATGTGCGGTGTCCATTGCAGCCTTGCGTCAATTTTTACACCTAGAAATTTTATGTTGTCTACCACCTCCAGTTTTCGCTGGGAAAGGCCAGACATTACCGGATCATCCTCTAAGTTTCTCTTCAGAGAAAAGTGAACCGCACCCGTTTTCGTCACATTCAATGCGAGTCCGTTATCCCCGAACCACTCACCCACCCCATCTAGAGCTTTAAGGGTCAAGGCAAGGGCATTTTCCTTATTATATTTTTCTTTAATTACAATTGATGTGTCGTCTGCAAACATAATTACCTTTTGATCTTTGGAGACACACTCTGGCAGATCATTTACATATAATAAAAACAGTATTGGCCCTAATATGGATCCCTGAGGCACTCCACGACACACCTGTGCTTCATTGGACCGAGCACCATTGATTTCCGTTACCTGTTGTCGATTTTGGAGGTACGATTTGAAGAAACTACATGCATTACCGGTGATTCCATAATAGTTAAGCTTATTGACAAGAATGTCATGGTCGACGCAGTCGAATGCCTTGGAAAGGTCGCAGAATACTCCATAAGCATCTGACTTACCGTCCAGTGACTCAAGGATCGTTTGAACAAGAGATGCTACACCATCGGATGTGCTCTTCCCCTTCTGAAAACCGAACTGTTGGGGGTGTAATATACTATTTTCAACTAGATAGTGGGTGAGCTGCTCGGCGACAACCTTCTCAAATATTTTGCTTAATACAGGCAGTTCAAGACAATCACCTCGTCCGTACGTCCTTTTACTCATTCACACAAAACTCGTGGAGGGATGCCGAGCGTGAAGCGGCCGCATGACATCTGCATTGAGGACATCAGCTGGTAAGCACTGATGAGAATGGATAAGAACCGCAATTATTTATTTTCTTTTCTGTCCTATACTATCTGAATTGTTCAATGTGTAGGTTAATATTTAGTACGTAGCAATACGTTACTGTTAGATTCTAAAGTCCAATTCTTTCAAAGCGGCGAACGCAGTAATCAAATTGTGACCGAGAAAGGACGACTAGCTGCTTTATTCTCACGTATGCCAGAGCCACAAGTGCGAATAAAGTCGACCCTTCTCTTGCACATTTTTAATACTGCGTTCGCCACTTTGAATTAATTGCACTCTTGCAGTCTTAAGAATATGTAGTAGTTCGCGTAAAACTTTTTTGCGCAAAACACTGGATGACATAGGAGCTGATGCTCCTGAAACATCCAGCGGTGGAGGTGGGATACCCTTAGGCTGGCCACAAACGTCCCGAAGTTCAGTTCCGGAATCGACCGTTTTGCAAAAAGGTTCCGACCAAAACCTCTTTCTGAATTTAAAATCGGGGTGACGCTGAATTCAGAGAGAGGTTTTGATCGGAACTTTTTTGCAAAACGGTCGATTCCGGAACTGAACTTCGGGACGTGTGTGGTAAGCCTTTATGTACATATGTAGGTATTCTCAAATAGGGTATTACATCAATATATTTTTACATCGAGAAACACCCATCTTTAGTCTGTATTACAAACACATGCCTACCTAGATTTTACAATATTATGGCTATATCCCACGGAAGGTGAATCCTGCTTCGTCCGTAGATTCGCATGCCGTGGGAAGGAGTGAGTCCGTGAATCTACAGACTTTTTCATAGCGATTTGTATGGCGGTACGTGATATCGCAGACGTGCACGGATCGTGGGAAATAGGTTGCCTGTGAATCCGCGGACACGCCTTGATGAATCCAGATGAATCCGTCTAATCCATAGCGTTTGGATAACTTGCAATACAAGTGTTGAATCCAATATACATATACGTAGATATTTCTTTAGGAAACATCCCAAACAGACAGTTTTTTTAATTTTATTTCTTCTTTTCTATTTTAAAATGTATTTTAATTAAAATTAAACTTTTTTTTCAATTATTTTAATGTTAATTTATAGTTTGATAATTACAAAATGTGTAATATAATTATGTGTGTGTGTGTGTGTGTGTGTGTGTGTGTGTGTGTGTGTGTGTGTGTGTGTGTGTGTGTGTGTGTGTGTGTGTGTGTGTGTGTGTGTGTGTGTGTGTGTGTGTGTGTGTGTGTGTGTGAGGGTGTGTGTGTGTGTGTGTGTGTGTGTGTGTGTGTGTGTGTGTGTGTGTGTGTGTGTTGATTCTCACAAAATAAAAAACGTTTTATTAAAAAATATAATTATGTATATATTTATGTAGGTACCTATTAGCTTATTACGTTACTTCATTTTCTATAGTATAACTATTAAACGTAATACATATATATTCCATTTGTCGCCGCCCACAAGTTTTTTGTGTATATGAGTAAAAAGGCGTGTGGATGGAACGTTTGTCTTGGCTCGTTTACGTAACAGACCGTTGACGCCTTTTTACTCATGAACGCAAAAAACTCGTAGACGCTCGCAAGCGTGTGGCGGCGATATTAACTTTTACTTAAAGTATTATACCGAATCGGTAGGTATTACCTATATAATTGGCACCAGGAATGACGTCACAGTCTTTTCCCACGGCATTAAGGTTCAAAATCGCGTGACAATCGCATGATAAAATGGTAAAAATAGCGTTTTTTTAATTTTTTGAGGTTAATTTTGCGTCTATCAAAAAACTTTTACGGTTATTCCCTAGGTTTTAATGCATATTATCAGTACAAAAAAAAAATTTACTCAACGACTTTCAGGAAACGAGTTTCCGTCTTTCGGAAAAAAGATCAGAGGTGTTTTCCATTTTTTTTTGAGAAATCTATACAAGATATAAAAAATCTTTTACGGTTATATACGGTTATATAAAGGTTCAATGCATCTACCCTATTTTGTTCCAAAGCATAATTAATAACGGTTGTTGAGATAGAAGGTCTCCCGTTCTTAGAAATTTTTGATATGTCGGTATGCATACTCTTAACATTACTTACTGTAAATTAATACTGATTCAAAAGTTATTCATAGGTACAAAAATACATAATACAAGAATATGATACTAAATTGATAACATGTAGCTACCTACATTAACTGAAAATAACGTGTTGTAAGTTTTGCTAGTCGGGTAATTTGTATATTTTTGTAAAACAATTTTACAATAAAAATAATTATTATTCGATATATTTTCGGATATATATTTACTAACAACGAGGGTTGTCAACCGTACTAGAGTATAATAATAATATTGAAAATGAGTTGCAAGAAATATATGGATCGCAAAATACTATATTTTTTTTTTGGCAACATTAAAACTAAGAAAATATCAACCAAATCCGCTTCACTTGTAAAATTTAAACGCAGTTTAAGAATTATATCATTGCCTGCAGTTTTCGACTGACGAATGAGTGTGTAATTTACATTAATTTGAAAATTGAGAAAACCACACTTTTCTAGCAAATAAAAATATTATAAAATTCAAGCAGTTCATAAAATGACAGTTTTTATTTAAATAGACAAGTAGATATTTATTTATTTATTGCACATGGAACAGATACAGTCACAAAAACAAACATTGGCAGGTACATTAATACAAAAATATCAATACACAAGACCAATTACATCCGTTCACAATTAGCACACACGCAAAACAAATAGATTACAAAACATAGTTAAAAATATATATCTTATATCTATAAAACATTTATGGTAGGGAAGGAGGAAGCATGGGAAGAGGAAGAAGAAGAGGAAGAAAGGAGGGGATAATGAAGGAAGCAACAAAAAAAGAGTTAAGAACTGATATCAAGAACAATAAGATAATGTGTATGTTTTCTTTTATTTTCATAAAATTATCGAATTACACCCTGATACATATTTGTACACTTCATAACAAGCTTAAAAGCTTGTGTCGTGAAGTGGGGTATGTCGGCATCGAGGATCGAGCGCGTTAGCAACCAGGCTTCCGATAACTTTTTAAAATTACTTATTGTTACATATATATTAAGATTATTGTCTAAGAGCACACGCCGACAAACTTGTTAGGTTTGGCGTGACTTGATTGTTGTAATTTGTATATATTTTGTGACTAATAAAAGAGATTTAAAAAAAAAAAAAAAAAAAGATGCAGATGGAATAATCAGCTGAAAAAATGTTGACAACCCTACTTACATGTTTCAGCGCGTGTATACACAACGGTTTCCGAAGAAAAACCCATAGGAGTATTTACGATGATGTAGTATGAACCCCAAAAAACACAAAAACCCTTCAGAAATATGACGTACTTAATGTAGTTCTGGACAATTTACATCCAGACCTGCATTAAATTGTACCACAAATGTGTTATAGTTTTGTATTGTCTATGTGTTTATTGCTTTCATTCTTTTTTGTTGTGTTTATTGATTTATTGCATTTGATTTTGTGTTTGTAAACCTGACGATTCCAAGTGCCCTAAATATGGTCTACAGATGATTAAAAACCAATAAAAAATCCTCAAATAATAAAAGCTTAAACTTTTTAGTTGGATTTCAGTAGATGAATTATTTATAAAATGTTGAAATCATTGTCTATCCCATTTTAGATCCGCTTTCTTATTCGTATTTTTTAATCTATTCTAGTTCCAAATATAATTTACTCGAATACTAATCGATACAATTAATTTTATTTACAAAATTCAATTAGATTTGTGCTTTTATCCCTAAAAAAAATCCTGTGTGGCTTTTGTACGGCTTTTGTGGGGTTTATTTATTTTGAGCAATATGCTTATGGGTTTCGTACTGTTACAATATACAACGAGAGTGAAAGAGATGCAGATACCCGCATGATTCGAAAAATAAAAATCAAAATAAATAATGTATAAATTTATATTCCCCAGTTGCCATAGAGTGGGGAACATTATATTTTCTTATTATTTATTGAATTAATTTTTCTGGAATTTTGTTACATCGAATTATAAGTCCATGTGGTGCATTTTATCAGTATGATGCCAATCTTTCAAATGTCTCCCTTCAAAAATTATGTACCTAATCTATTAGTCTAAATAACACACGAATGATAAAGAAATTATAATTTTATTTAAAATGAAAAAAAGTTTAAGGTACCAATCATTATATTTTTCTAATACCATGGACCTGAAACAGCACAATTTTTGCACTGTTACTGGGCCGGTATTCTTTTATTCTGATGATATCGACATTAATAATATTAAAAATAAATAAATAAATTATTTAATGGGTTCTCTAATTTCCAGTTATGGCAGACATTTTTTCCCGTACAAAATAAATATAATGTACACCCCGACACATAATGCGCCCGCTACACGCTCGCGAGTCACCGCGACCTTTTGGTGTTCATGAGTAAAAAGGGGTGCGGATGGATCGTTTGTCTTGACATGTACGTAACCGACCGTTGACGCCTTTTTACTCATGAACACCAAAAGGTCGTGGTGACTCGCGAGCGTGTAGCGGGCCCATAACGGGACTGAGAGAGATTAGCAGCTAATTTGAGAAAAACCGGTGTTGAAAAATAACGCGTGATACAAGATACAAAAACTCCGTGTGACAAACTTTAAAAAATATCACCCACAAACAAGTTTAATTAATGCCGCAGGCAATGCTTTCTTTTTTTTTTTTACTAAATTACAATTAATATTGGTGTAAAGACAATAATTTATTCTCGTACCTGATCGATCTAATTTTTAAACACAAAAACAGAATTAGTATATATTCAACAGTATGACAGAGATAATTATTATTATCTATTTATTATATTATATATTTATTTATTTATTGCTTCAACGGACTCAAGATATTTTCAAAATTTACAACGTTAAAGTTAAAAAGTTAAAAATATTAATACAATGAATTATTATATTATTATAAAAATAGGGAACTATTTCCCCATACCCCGTGCACGAAATCATCCATCCGGAAGGGATTAATCCAGATTCGCGTACGAATCCGGATTCACTTGTCGTGGGAAGGCACCCTTAGAAGCACTAACTTGTCTAGTATTTGAACTTTTACATATTCTTCTAAGTTTTTGAGATGTAACTTGTTTTGTAAATTGTATCAAAATATACTCAAGAGACGTGCACGAAACTTTGTAAAAGGCATTCTTTGTCTTATTTTCTCTTTATTTTCAAAGTAAATTTCTCATCGTGGAGAGTCTGTTATGTGTTGTCGTGGCTGTTTGGTCATATGTCGGTTAACATTTTCTGAACTATTTTGCTCCAATATGTGTAAAATGTGAAAGATTTCTTCATACTTTGTCTTGTGAAGTTGACCGACCCGTTAGGATTTTATTGTACCTCGGCGTTTTAATAAAAACTTTTGTATTTGTAACCAGTGACGGACTGCCGCTAAAAAATCAGATTGACGTGTAATAGAGCTGGAGCCCATCTGTATGCAACTACTTCATGAGATTTTGTATGCAACAGGCGCGAAGCTACCGAAGCACACGATTCACATCGAGTTACCTTTTGGAAAAAATGATAGGTTTAATAGTGTCTATTTTGATGTAATCCCATAAGAAATGTTAGCCCCGGCTTCCCTTTTGCAGAAATCCACCCTTCGTCACTGATATGCAATAACAATAACATTGATAATTAGCGCCGCAGGCAAATTTCTAAACGTAAAAATTCAATGCAGTATTCCTACAACAGTGTAGAAGAATTAAGGATGAACATTATCGCGGGCTTGCAACCGATCTCGGCTGGCTTAAGTGATTACGTTATACTTAAGAAACATTCACCATTTCAGTTCACCCCAGCAAAGATTCATGCTAATGAATTTTCACGATAATTTGTGATAGAAATATGATGGCAATGTAAGATTTTTTCACGCTACGCCGATGTTCATCAGTGCTGCGTAATAATTCTAATTAATGGATCCCTATCATAGACAGCGCCGAAGGCGTATTTTTTTATAGTACCTAATGTTTGAAATAATATTTTTTCATAAGGATATTGTTATTAAACAATATTGTTTATTTCTGTTAATTGCGAGTATTTTTTGTTTGTTTTAAGAGGATCTGGGCTTGCACATATAAACCCAAATACTTTCCTGTGCACATCTTGCACCAGGCTAGAAGCCTATATCGTAAAGTGTGGAATACATCGCCAACGCCGGAGCTTGAACCTTGCACCTCCCACTTGGGAGACCGCCGTCTCAACCAACTGCGCCAACCATGTACTCAAATTGATCAATATTGATGCAAATATATTATTAAATTAGGGGGAGGTGGACACTTGCCATCACGCAAGCTGGCAATAGGGCCAGTCCACTACTGTTTGAAACTATTACCAACAGACAAGACAAACTGCATTTCATTTTATTCCTTTGTATAAACTATACGTCCTTTTGTGTAACTCTGTATTGTTTTGTGTAACTCTACATTGTTTTGTGTAACTCTACATTGTTTTGATGGACCCCATATAAGTTAGACACAGTATTTTATCAAAACTTATACAACTTATTAATCGCCAATCGTATATTTTGTTCGTACTTACTACAATTTAAAGTTTTAGTATTTTTATCGTCGTATAGCGATATCCCACGGTACGGGAATCCAGATTCGTCCATGATTTTGGATTTGTACGTGATTTTGGATTTGTGTGTACCGCCATACAAATCGCTACGAAAGCGTCTGTAGATTTACGGACTCACCCCTTCCCACGGCGTGTGAATCTACGTACGAATCCGGATTCGCGATCAGTGGGAAACAGGCTTAACACACACTCAATACTGACTTGTACTAAATAAAATTTCCAAAGTAATTTTTTTGTCTGTTTGTATTTAGTAGACACTGTTAAATTACATTCGAAAGTGCGACACGAGGGTTAATATATCACAGTTTTTAGAGTTTTTTCCTCAACAGAGACGGGAGGCATATTCATTCACATAACGTAGCGTTATGTGAACTCCCTTGGGGAGGAAGCAGTATGAGTTTTCCGACGCTTACGAGTCAGCTTTGGCTACAGAATAAAGAAGCCTCTCGTCTCTGTTGAGGAAAAAAGTGTAATGTATTTCCTTCTGTGCAATGCAGATAAATTCCGGTTCCATACCTAAAATAATTTAGGTATATCGCAAATCATCACAGTTTTTGTCAGCATCTTTGTATAATGTATATATACATAATATTTTCTTAATGAGTTAATTCTATCAACTATTATCAAAAAGAAGTACGAGATTATGAATAATATGTTAAATATGTATTTCGAAGTTTTTTTTCGTTAGCTGGCAGAGATCGCAGCACTGCGATAAGCTCGCCCTAGTGAACAAATGTTGTGATTTGTTTTTGAAATTTTTACATGTCTCTGTATCTTATTCACCAAAAGTGTAAATAAATAAATAAAATTATGATGACATTCCGCCTTTTCTCTTTTTACTTTTCGTTCCACTTGTAATGAAAAAATCATCTAATAGTTTTTTACATAAACAAACAGTTTTACATAAGACTTGAATCTAATATCTCTATCATTATCATCACCATCACTGGCGCTAGAGCCCACATGGCCTCCTCCATAATTCTACCGCCGTTCTGTCGCCCGCAGTTTTCAGTTTGCTACTCCAATTGTCCGTAGTTCCCCGTCTACGCCATCTGTTCACCTCAGCTTGGGTCTCCCCACTATTCGTCTCCCGTCTGGTCGCGTGCTGAGAATCTCTTTGGTATTCGGTTGTCCTTTATTCGCTGGATATATGTCCCGACCACCTTAGGTGATTGTATGTACTTTACTATGTAAGGTTCGTCGTATAGATTTTTCAGCTCATGGTTATACCTCAGCTTCCAAATTCCACTTTTGTAAAGAGGTCGAATATCTCTATACCTTGAAAGTATACCCACAAATTGAAAAGGATTTATTCCGAGTCGTATTCTTACTGTATTTTCGTATTTCATAAGCGGCGGTTTGTCAAGGGCATCGTCTAATGAAAAGAAGTTGTTCTCATTGTGTGTACCCAATTTATACATCCACTTTCATAACAAAAATGGGAAGGCCTAAGTGTTCTTAAGAAATTTAAGCAAGAACGTTTATATACGAGTACCTTTTAATGTTCGAGAATGCTTTTGTATAAAGTTTAAATTTTTATGTTAAAAGTTCCATTAATATTTCTGATTTAAAAGTGTTTAAACGCGTGTATGGCTGGAAATTTAATAATTTAGCATTTATGAAAATTCTAAGATTTTAATTAATTATAAATTTAAAACGGACTACCTAGAAGGGACTCACTTTGAGATGTGCTTTATATTTATAGTATGAAATAAATAATTAAACCCTGGATCGTGTCTCAAAGAAACTCCTACAGATTGTTTATGATGATGATGATGATGGATGACTTTTTTGGCGACGTTTAATGTGTTTCATCTAAAGGGCGCGGGAAGCCGGTCTTGAAACTCTTGGTTTTCAACTTGCTCCTGAAGCTGGTGATGGGCTGGTCCCTTCGAAGTTCGTCCGACAGCCTATTGCAAGTGATTGGTCCCGCGGCACAGGAAGCTCTCTCGAAGAAACCGGACTTGTTTGCTGTGTTCCGCTCTCGAAGTTTGTTGGTGGCTGTGGCCGCTGAGCGCAATGGCCTTCTCAAGGAATTGTCCTGTAAGTTGCAGAGCTCCGAGGTTGTTAAAAAAATGCCAATTTTTGGATTGCTAGAATAAACTGGCAACATTGTTTTTCTAACTTGTGATGTTGGTATTATCAGTATTTGTCTTTCAACTCGCAAAACTATCTTGCCATTGAAATGATTTCTCTAGCGCTACTCTGTAAGTGATTTTATCTGTAGGTAAGTGTTATGTTATAATACCTCTATATAATATATACAAAATTAGTAACATAATAATTCACTTTGCTTCTGTGTTAAGATCCCCTCAGACCACACTTATCGCAGGTATTTGAATCGAATTTACGACGTGGCACAAATAAAATGGCAAAAGTCCAATATTGCATTCCCGAGTATAGAAGTGCTTCAATTATTATTGCAGCCATTATAATACCTAGATACATGTATGAAGTTTCGTGGCAATATTATGTATCCACCACGTTGGTGTAATTTGCTACACAATGGACTATTGCAGAAATATTAATATACTTTTTAAGCTCAAGTGAATATTTCAACAGTAGCCATAATTTTCATTTCATTTCACAAAGAAAAAAAAACGCGACTTTCGGGAAACGAGTTTCTGTCTTTCGGAAAAAAGAACATAGGTGTTTTTCACTTTTTTTTTTAAATCTATACAAGACATAAAAAATCTTTTACGGTTAGATTTGTCAGTAGTCAGTAGATCTTTTCCAAAGCATATTTAGTAACGGTTGTCGAAATCTAAGGTCTTCCGATTAAATAAATTATTGAAATGTTAATATGCATAGCATTGCATACTAATAAATTTCCACTCTCATAATTTTGAAACAAAACATGACATTATAGTTAGGTTGAATTTACTCCAGCTAGTAGCTACCTCTCAAATGGCGATGGGCAGGTCACATGGCTAGAGACCCAGACGATAAGTGGTCGAAGAGGGTCTTAACCTGGAAACCCAGAATGACTACCAGGGGTGTAGGAAGACCACCACTACGATGGAGAGACGACCTGGTAAAATACGTGGGTACCAACTGGATCCAAAGAGCCCAGGATAGAGCAGCGTGGAAGCAAATTGAGGAGGCCTTCGTCCAGGAGTGGACGGGAATAGGCTGACGAAGAAGAAGAAGTAGCTACCTAGTACCCATCCCCAATATTATAGCCCCACGTGTTCTTTGTTAATAATACGTCCTTTTCTCAAACATCCGTGATTCGTTACAATAAACATGTTGGGGAATTATTTTCTCTCTCTTAAATATTTTAGGCATTCATTATGGTAGATACTTAGTAGGAATAACAATTATTACACCGCCAGCGGACAATATATAATACAAATTGTTTTCGTATAATTTAAGGAAATTTTTAAGCGGCCGCCTCACGCTCGGCATCCCTCCACGAGTTTTGTGTGAATGAGTAAAAGGACGTACGGACGAGGTGATTGTCTTGAACTGTATACGTAACCGACGGTTAACGCCTTTTTACTCATTCGCGCGTGTGGATGAGGCATAACATCCCCATCTACAGAGTTTTGAATTCATTTTCAAATTGGTTTTATTTACCCTTAAATAATTATTTCATTTCAATTTCTTTTGATAACATTTTTTTAAATATTTATGTAAATATTATTGAGTTCTCACCTGTTCAAAATCTTACGGTGATTTTGAACAATGTTTAATACATACCAGGCGCGAAGCTACCAATGAACACGATTCCCATCGAGTTACCTTTTGGATAACATTATAGGTATAATAGTGCCTAATCTGAGGTAATCCAATTAGAAATGTTAGCCCCGGCTTCCCTTCTTCATAAATCCACTCTTAGCCACTGATACATACATACGTACATAAGCCATTGTTTAAAAAGTATCCGACATTATTTTATTGTAGCGCAAAGAGGCGGTGTTCCTCAAAGTTAGAGTATTAGTACTTAGTTGGAAAGCACCGATGAGTTATAAGTGTGGTACGGGTGTTGTCGATTTTTTTCTTATAAGTACAAAATTACACAAAAATGAATTCTTCTTTTCTTTGTTTGTTTTTTGTAGGTACGTCTCCTTATTATTAATACCTACACATATTTTCATTAGCAATTTTACATTGTATAAATATTTGTTAACTGAATGTTAATTGGGAAGAAGTCCCAACATTGCCATGCATAGGGCATGTTTATTACCTTGTGACGCTTTCTTTCATCAAAATGCATGTTCGCCCTGATGTATGATTTAGTAGTTATGCCTAGTTTCATTATATGTACTTTGTCCACCTAAAATATTAATAAATAAACTAATTTTATCCGCATTAAATTTTATTAAAAATTGCGTGGCAAAATGTCATATATTCCACATATGATCGTCATTTCTCAAAAGATATCCTATTGCTTATAAAAAATATTTCGCACCCTAGTAGAGTTCGCAATATTTTAGATAATTTGTGGGACATCATCGATCGAGTATCTTGAGGGATAGGGCTGTCAGCTGTGAGGTGGCGTTGTTCCATCCGATTAGCAAAAAATTTCGATCGACTGTCAGCCCTCATCAGTCAGCGAAGCGAAGAACACACCCATATAACTTTACCTTGTAGAATCTTTTGATGCTACCAAATTTCAACAACTCTCAGTAAACTTTTACTAAGGAAACTTTGTAATTTCCACTTTAAGAGCTACGATAAGTTATTAAGGTGTTGGGGAAATCATGATAGGTAGTTACTTACTTTCACGCCATATGAATAGGTAAGCAGAATATTAATATTTTATCACACATCCCTTCAAAGGCTCACGTCGGCATATGTCACATTCAATATCATATAATTCTATTTTATTCTTACACTCCGATAAATAATTTAAGGTCACGACCCAGAGGTCAAAGGACGTGACACGACTTGAGATGTTATGGGTTATGGTATAACTTTCAATGGTCTTTCAATAGACTTTCCTATAAAATATGTACCTAATATTCATACGTATAGTAGTATCGCGAGTATAACGGCCTTTTTTGTAGTGTTCGTGAAAGGACGGTTATACTTGCCTAACGCATCTGTGTGCATTCTTGTTCATTGTGCGCTCACTAATACTACTATAACTCCGTGTACGGACTTGCGTGTAGTTACACTGTCTCACACTACAAAAAAGGCCGTTAAGCTCGCGATACTACTATACCTACTAAGACAATGATATGAATACACATTACACAAACACAACGATAACATTCACTTATTAAGGACTTGGTACCAAGAATGACGTCACGGTCATTTCTCACGGCATTAAGGTTCAAAATCGCGTGAACAATCGCATGATAAAATGGTAAAAATAGTTTTTTGTTCATTTTTTGGGGTTAATTTTACGTCTATTAAAAAACTTTTACGGTTATTCCTTAGATTTTATTGCATATTATCATCAGTACAAAAAAAAATTAGTCCGTGACATTCGGGAAACGAGTTTCCGTCTTTCGGAAAAAAGATCAGAGGTGTTTTTCACATTTTTTTTTTGAGAAATCTATAAAAGATATATAAAAATCTTTTACGGTTATTCCCTAGATAAAAGTTCAATGCATTTACTCTATTTTGTTCCAAAGCATATTTAGTAAGGTCTCCCGTTTTTAGAAATTTTTGAAATGTCGGTATGCATATCTTTATAGTTTTTCATTAGAATTCGACCATTTCGACACCAATAATAATTTACTGTACACCCGAAGTGAGTGTATTAAATAATATTGACTAATGCATATACAGCAGATAATATGAATCACATACAAGTATACGGTATTAGTTATTAAGACACACATTACACGTGGTAACTGGTTCGTTCTCCAATATCGATCCACTCTACGTCTCTCTGAGTGAACAAAGATGTATTTGGGTTTATTCCTATAACTACTATTTTTATGACGAGAATACGCTGTATTTCTGCTACGTGGTAGGTATAGGGCTGCCACCTCTCCGGGTTTGAGTGGTGTTCTCTGCTCCGGGTTAGCATAGTGTATCTCCGGGCCAGAAATTTTTGTCATGACTAAAAAAAAAGGAAAAGAAAAGGTCTTCAACTTTTTTAACTTCCCCATAGTAAGATCGGGGCTCCGGGTCAGCATTCTATATCTCCGGGTTAGTAATTATGGTGTTGACCAAAATTTTTTTTTTCCGAAATCTCCGGGCCTACGCTCTTACAAAGGTGGCAGCCCTAGGTAGGTATCGTAATGATAATTTAGAGATACCTATACCTACATATATACATTAAATATATAAATAAATAAATAAATCTTTATTGGCCAGTAAATATATATAACAACAAAAACAAGACAATGCAGTGTGCCAAAAGGCGGACTTGTTGCAAAAGCAATGTAAGATATTGAAGGAACCCGAGAAAAGTAAGAAAAACTTAAATGCTATAATAATAAAGTACGTAAATATAAAGATACACATACTCGTACATAATATATACATATAAATATACACACATAATACATACAAATAGATAATAAGATAAATAAATAATAACAATAAAAAATAAAAATATTTAATAAAAATAAATGATTACGTATGCTAAAGAGGAAAAGGCTACTTACCATAGTACCCGTATGATTAAAATATTTAAAATCACTCATTATAAATGACGTGTGTTTTAGTTGGATCAAAGGCGTACCTAGCGTCAGTTACAGACATAATTTAATTAACATTCAAAATACTTTGTTCGGGATAATAGCTCTCAATATATTCACCATAATAGAAAATAATTTTTATTATCCTATGGGATTACGGATATTGAACGAGCGATTCCTTTGTAGAATTTAGTTTGATAAAATAGAAGTGATCCCGCCCTTTCCTGATTCAATTTTCAGTCACATCACAATTGTGACAATTCAAACAATCCAGATACCTCGTACAAGGCGTCTGTCATTGTAGGAACATTATCTTCCGATGTTTGTAGGTACTACTACTACACTTCTAATACTTACCTACTAACACACTCTCCTATCATGAATCCTCACTAGATGTATGTAAACTTATAAAGGAACGGTTAGGTACTTGAAGCAAAACGATTGTGTATTTTACCTAAAATAGATTTAATATCTGAAATCTTCCTACATTTTATTGATAATGATTTAGGTACTTGAAGCAAAACGATTGTGTATTTTACCTAAAATAGATTTAATATCTGAAATCTTCCTACATTTTATTGATAATGATTCTACGAAAATCGTAATATCTCGTCTAGTATCAGTTACCCAGAAAAAATTATTAACTTTGTATTGTGTTTTTGGTTTTTGTTGTGTTTATTCTAGTCCAAAAGATGTGTTTTTTGATCGAAATGTGGTTTAAAAGAATGTTTAGACATAATATAATACATTGCCATAGGGTTGCCTAGCAAAATCTTGCCGCGAGTACCTTTACCATGATGATTATTGACACCAATTTTGAAGCGAATTGCACCCATCTGTTTTTTAAGTAAAATTAGCACCATCGGAAAGAGGACGATTTGAAGATATAGAAAAACATGGGTTATAGAAAAGATATAGAAAAACAGGCTCATTTTTCGAAGTAAAATGCACCCATCTGTTTTTTACACGAGTGACACATCAAATTGAAGCTACTGTCTTCCTCGATACGATGGAATAGGGTTGCCTCCCTAAAACCTGCCGCAAATTAGGGTTGCCTGCATTTGAATGGTGATATTTGAATTATGATGACCTGGTTAAAATGTGGTGGCATATCCAGGAAAATACTATATTTGCTTTTCTTTTAATCATTTATTATGTTTTTTGGGGTGCTGAATCTAAATTTCAACCTTTTGGGCTCCTAATTATGATGGTTTTTGCGAAAAATGCAAAAAACAGAGAGAAAAGTGTTTTTCTTCGAGACTTTTTTTATAACTCGAAAAGGATGAACTTTAGAGAAATGAATGTTAGGAGAAAAATATACGTTGTATTTTTTTGTCAGACGAATGGTTTTGGAGCTAGAGCGCTTTAAAAGTTGAAAAAAAACTTAAAATTGTTCCAATCTTGTAGTTTCTTCAGTTTTCTGCCTACAGTAAAAAATATGTTAATCTTTAAATAATAAAAAGTAAAAGAAAAATTAATTTTCTATGATTATGTCTTTGGGTTCATTTCGCTCAGATGCACCATTTAAGAGATAAAGGGCATCGAATTTGGATATTATTGAATGAAAATGAGATTTCACTGAGCTATTAAATTTACATACATATTTGTAGAACTTGCAAAATTTTCCAATGGGCAAGCGTTACATACCTACATGACTTGGATAATACGAATATTATGTAATGGATTGTATCTTAGAATACCAAAAAGACCCAATCGTACTCCAATACATTTTTTATCTTTCACATACTTGTGAAAAACAGGCGTAACCTAAATTTTAATATCACAGCATTTCAATACAAATTGTATGAAAGTTCCATTTTAAAGACTTTTGTCCCTGTAATTTTTTGTAATAACTCACAAACTATGAGTCACACAAAAATAAATAATAGCTCATTTTATAGCTAAAACTATAACAATTAATTCATTATTTGGCCATTTTCTTGTAGCACTTATAAATTTTCAACAATATGAGTATGTATAATATTTTTTTGTTTCAACAAAAAATTACGTGACTTTCACCGGCTATTGCGGGTAAATTACTAGTCCTATCAAAAAATATTTCGAAACTATTTTGTAGTGAATTTATTAAGGACTATTTTCGTCGTTGACAGTTTTCTTCCATCTCTTACTGTTTTTCGATAAAGTGAGGAAAACCACGTAGGGGGACCTATTCGGGGGGGCAGGGGGGTGACGCGTCAGGGGGAGGAGGGGGGAGACCTGATATTCTGAAACACCCCAACCTCAGGTATCATACTGCATAGAGTCCAATCTGCTATTAATTTTGCCAACTTAGGAGTGCAATTTCACTGAGCTATTGAATTTACATACATATTTGTAGAACTTGCAAAATTTTCCAATGGGCAAGCGTTACATACCTACAATACCTACATGACTTGGATAATACGAATATTATGTAATGGAATAATTACGATTTCTTTATACATTCATACCTACCTGTAAACAATCGTACAATTACTTGAAGAACCCTCCGTCCCATGGAGTATTAAAACCTTTTAAAAACATTTTCATTATCTCCCAAGTTTCCCCTGAACCCCTCTGCAATTATCATTGTATGTACAAATAGATACTGTAGATACATTCCGTGTTTCGTCTGAATATAATACTATCTGAATTTAATAAAAAAACCCGCTCGACATGTGGGAATACTAATACAAACAAGGATTGATTGAAAAAGTTAATAGGATTTTGCGTATAAACAGACCCGAGTACAATACAGTACAAAGTAAAACAAACCTATTATTATAATTGTATACATACGAGTATGTGATTGATATCTAGTTAGTATAGTTTTGTACAAAACGAATAGTCTATATATGTATCCATAAAACAAAGTCGGTATTATAAGTATGCGTAAAACTCGCGCATTTTGCGATGGATTGCTGTGAAAATTCACATAAAAACTTCTATTACATGTAAAACACAAAAACAGATAATTTTTAGACCTTAATTTGGATCGGTTTTCGTTGTATCACTATAACTATAGTTTTCGCGACTAGTATTCGAGGATTTGCACCCTCATCATCGGGCGATTGTGAATCAAGTTTATTGACAATCGCCTCTATCACTGGTCGCGAAAGCTTAAGTAATTTATTGTGGATTTTAATCTAAATATTTAGTTTTTCATTTTTTTCGTTTAATTTTTAGTCACAAGTAATGCTGTATTTGGGTTCGACCGTGCTTACAGCTACGTTATAATAGAGATTTCATAAAATTTATTTTTTCATTTCATTTAGTAAATATCAAAAAAAGCATTTAACAAAGTAAAATATAAGCAAAAAACAAGTACTTACATATACATATAATTGTTTGTTCTCTGGTTTTCTTCTTAGTTAAACATTTAATCTTTAGTATTTTCAAAAATACTTAAGCACATTATTTACAAAAGAAAAGTCACATAGTCCTGTCGGCATGTTTTTAAAAGAAAGCTTATCCTTGAATTATAAATTCAATTAATTCTCAACCCATTATTTTCAGCCAAATACCCTTAGGATTAAATTACCTACTAGAATTATATCAAGGCAAGATCCTGCCCACTCCTACATATATATTTCTACTCAATTAACGCATAAACATCAGATATCCTGTGAATAATACACCTAATTGGAAACTAATGTTATATTTTAATGTTGTTTCAGGTATGTACCTACGTGTGTTCTACAAGGAATTGACATAGTCTCCTTCGTATGTGATATAGAATATAAATAGGTAAGCAACAAACTTCCAAATATCATCTGCAACTATGATGCCACTAATTTGACTGATATTCTGATATTCATGATAATGTTGCGAACTCGCTTAAGGGCTTGGCACCAAGAATGACGTCAGTCATTTCCCACGGCATTAAGGTTCAAAATCGCATGATAAAATGGTAAAAATAGCGTTTTTTTCTTTTTTTTTGGATTAATTTTGCGTCTATAAAAAAAAAATTACGGTTATTCCCTAGATTTTAATGCATATTATCAGTACAAAAAAAAATCTCCGTGACTTTCGGGAAATGAGTTTCCGTCTTTCGGAAAAAAGATCAGAGGTGTTTATCGATTTTTTTTTGAGAAATCTATACAAGATATAAAAAATCTTTTACGGTTATTCCCTAGATAGAGGTTCAACGCATCTACCCTATTTTGTTCCAAAGCATATTTAGCAACGGTTGTCGAGATATATAAGGTCTCCCGTTTTTAGAAATTTTTGAAATGTTACTTACTTACTGAAATACTCTTAATACTAACTCACAAGAAGATCAATGAGTCCATATTACAATTAGGTATAATTTAAAACGTAGGAGTTCCTTTGAAATAGGATAAGCAATAGCTACTACAATTACCCGAGTAATACGAGTAGGGAAGAATCATGGAGTGCCCACTTTTTTGTTTGCCTTGTATTTTTGTTACCAATAAGAATTCCACGTACTAAAATACAATATTCTTAAGATTGGTCCTTTACATTCAATATTTCATATAAAATTTAAATTTGTCTTATAGAAAATAATATTTTTTGAGATCCAAAAACATGTAAAAATGGCGCAAGTATTCGTAGCTGTGTCGCATTGAAAGAGCTAGCATCATACTCGTAAAGTAAGTATAGTGTTATAGTTACGCCATTTTATGATATATTAAAAATAATCTTTTATTTTCATTACCAATTCTCTGTAAAAGATTTCAGGTATATCAGTAAGTGCGACGGCTGATTGTGCGTGTTAATAAACGTTGTAGGTATCTACCTAGTTAGTAGAGGTGTGATGTTATGTACATAGAGTTATTTCGGGTTCCCAAACCCCAAAAAAAACTACACAAAACAAATAAGACTTTCACACAAATATCTCTGGGAAGCATAAGGAAGAATACCTACTCTTTAATAGAGAGCAGCGGCATGTAAAACAATTATATAAAAAAAAAATATTTTAAAACATTTAGAAAGACACCCAGATTTACGCTTCGCCCATTTTTCAAGACAAAAGTTGCCTGCGGTGCCATTCTTTCTTTTTTTGTAGTTTTTGTACACCACAATTACAATATTTACCTTTACTTCACAATTTCAACGCCAAAACACAAACTTTTTCACTCACCTTACGAAAAATTTTGCCCGCGGCGCAATTATTCAGATTTAATAGCCATCTAGTTTTGTTTTCATTCCCCTCCTCCTCAAAGTCAAATACTATATCGCCCCCCCTCCCCCGAAATGAAAACCTTTACACGCCACTGATAGAGAGTGAGTGATCATTAATAGGTACTACGTATAACAGTATTTCAAACTTCTCGTTGGTTTTACATTCATTATATACTTACGAGTATAGCCAGATAATCCTGCGATATACTCGTATAATAAAAGTTGCATAAACCGACGTTCTTACTGCACGAGCTTTTAGTGATAATCTCTTCCCTGTAATCCGGCAGATATAAATTAACGTGAATAATAATTTATTTACGGTGCTTTTTTCACTACGAGCTATTTGTTTTTTTTTTACAAGATAATATAATTAACACCTGTAATTCAAGTTAGTTCATATTTTCTCTAGCACAGTACACAAATATTAAAAGATAGTAGTGATGACTAAATAATTTAATACTTATTGGTTCTATGTAAGTAACTTATTGCTTTAATGTTGTGTGTGACTCTATTTCAATCAAATCTCCCAAGTAGACCAATTCAAATACCTGGGCGCCACCATCACCCCGGCAGGTGACCTCCGGACAGAACTGCCCATTCACATCGGAGCTTCCAGTGGGGCATTCAACAACATGGACAAGATCTGGAAGGCATCCGGGTTTAGTATCCAGACAAAACGCCGCCTATTCAACGCCTGTGTGATCCCTGTCCTCCTCTACGGCTGCGAGTCATGGCACTTAACCAAGGCTCAAGAGCGTAAGATACTCAGCTTTGAGAATAGGTGTCTTAGGAGGATACTGGGTATCACATGGCAAGAACGTAAAACCAACGAATACGTTCGACGGCGTTCCCAGCAACGATCAATCCTGTCATTAATACAGGAAAGACGTTGGTCGTGGCTGGGCCATGTTTTGCGAATGCCCAACGACAGCTGGCCAAAGATAGCGCTGTTTTTCCACCCACAGGGGTCCCGACGCCCCGGAAGACTCTCTTTCACAGTGCACCGTTCCTATGACAACGAGATCAGAGCGTTAGGAATGACGTGGAGAGAGGTAATATCACTCGCACAAAATCGCTCTGAATGGAGCCGCCTGGTAGCCTCCCTGTGCTCCCGAATGAAGACATAAAGGGCGTAGTTAGTTAGTGACTTGACAATACATTTTTTTTTCAGTTTAAGTTCAATAATACAAGCAGAGATGACTAATAGCTCAGTCATCCTAGGAATCGATGTATGGGGAAGTTGGCAAAATTAATAACAGATTGGACTCTAAGTGCTACAAGAAAATGGCCAAAGAATGAGTTAATTGTTTTAGTTTTAGCTATTAAATGAGCTATTATTTATTTTTGTACGACTCATAGTTTGTGAGTTATTACAAAAAATTACAGGGACAAAATTCTTTAAAATGGAACTTTTCATACAATTTGTATTGAAATGCTGTGATATTAAAATTTAGGTTACGCCTGTTTTTCACAAGTATGTGAAAGATAAAAAATGTATTGGAGTACGATTGGGTCTTTTTAGTATTTGAGGATATAATCCTTTCGAAGTTGAATGCACTTTTGCCAGTCATGTTTCAAAGCCATTATCCCAGTTTTCCAGAAGGATTCCTCAAGGTTAGGATGGGTCAAAAGCATTGGCACCCGGCGATTCGAGGGTTTCTACAAGTCCTGTTCTGAAGTTAAGATGAACACTTCTGATTTAAATCAGATCAATGGAATCTCTGCTATCACCTAAGCAATAATTCAGCAACCTTTGAAAAATTAATCCATGGTTTTATCGACGTTTTCCGGAACTACTGCATTTTATTGACTTCCACTTCGAGGATTGTCTTTGACAACATGCTGTGCTCATTCAAATTCTGCCACTTACTTCCTAACCACGGCATATGATCGAACAGACTCCAGCAATGAATCCGTCATCTCTTTTATGGTTCGTATTGGTCTATAACCTTATATAAAATAATATTCTATCACGGATTGCGGCTGAAAATTTCACATATTCACAAACATATTAACCACGTTGAAAAAAAATGGTGCCGAGAGTGCTAGATTCGCTAGATAGAATTTTGTAAACAGCCCTAATGAGGTTCATATTATCTATATCAATAATAAACTGATACTGGCCAGTACATTTTTTTCTCAGGGCTACGAAGTGTTCAACCAGCCATCGTATATTACACAGACATACACTAAAGTTTATTCTTTAAAGATCTTGACGAATCCTTCTGTAAAACTGGGATAATGGCTTTGAAACATGGCTGGCAAAATTGTCGAAAGGATTATATCTTAAAATAAGTACTAAAAACATCAAATCATGCCCCATTACAATTTTAATCTTTCACATACTTGTGAAAAACAGGCGTAACCTAAATTTTAATATCACAGCATTTCAATACAAATTGTATGAAAAGTTCCATTTTAAAGAATTTTGTCCCTGTAATTTTTTGTAATAACTCACAAACTATGAGTCGTACAAAAATAAGTAATAGCTCATTTTATAGCTAAGACTAAAACAATCAATTCATTCTTTGGCCAATTTCTTGTAGCACTTATGAATTTTCAACAATATGAGTATGTATAATATTTTTTTGTTCTCAACAAAAAATTACGTGACTTTCACCGGCTATTGCGGATAAATTACTAGTCCTATCAAAAAATGTGCTTTACCTATTTTGTAGAGAATTTATTAAGGACTATTTTCGTCGTTGACAGTTTTCTTCCATCTCTTACTGTTTTTCGATAAATTGAGGAAAACCACCTAGGGGGACCTATTCGGGGGGGCAGGGGGGTGACGCGTCAGGTGGAGGGGGGGAGACCTGATATTCTGAAACACCCCAACCTAAGGTATCATACTGCATAGAGTCCAATCTGTTATTAATTTTGCCAACTTAGGAGTGCAATTTCACTGAGCTATAAATTTGAAACTATTTGACTTACGTACTATTCTTTTATATTATTTTTTTCTTATTGAATAAATTATTAGTGTAGAATAGCATATAAACTGACTATAATAATCTAACTAATTGTGTGCACCTTAAGGGGCTACGGTACTCTATACGGCTTCGGCGCGGCGACTCTTACTCAGCCAATACTGAAGGAATCGTCTTGAAACTGAAGACAGTGATAGATGAAAGTATGGACTACAGGACTTCTGTTTTAGAATTACAGGATTTGGAAATTCCTTGAATAAAAAAGTATTCCGAAAGCACCCCTAAAATTTACGGAATTCCAAGAATTTCCGTTCAATTTTTCAGATATAAAAGTATAATTTAGCCAAAATATTGGTTATTATAATCTTGACAAATCTGCTGTTTTAGATTTTAAATTTCTTTCCAGGTTTCTTTTAAAAAGGCATTCCTAGAATTAGTATACCCTTCCTTTCAAATTCAGTCTGAGCTTTGCTTTTGCACGGGATGGAGGTACTGCATAATTTTGAATTCATTATTTATATTTTACGAAATAATTACCAACACTACTAAATGAAAATCGTGTATGGATAGGAACTACGAGTTTTAACACTATTTAGGAACTCCTGTTTATTCATTTGAATTTATTTATTACCAACACCATCAAAGAAATATTATATTCTAATAATTACTAATCAAGAGCCCGCTGCTTAATTTATGACGTATCTGTTTTTTGATCGAAATGTGGTATAAATGATAGCTTTCCAATAGGGTATTACATCGCACTAGGGTTGCCTATCAAAATCTTGCCGCAACCCCCCCTGCCCCCCCCGAAAAGGTCCCTCTTCGCGGTTTTTCGCATTTTATAGGAATATGGTAAGAGATAGGAGAAAGTAGTCAATGACAAAAATAATCCTTGCTAAATTCTCTACAAAAAATGTGTAGTCAATTTTTTCATGGACCGGCCATTGCGGGTAAACTGCTAGTTCTACGAAAAAATTGACTTAACATTTTTTGTACAGAATTTAGCAAGGATTATTTTTGTCATTGACTACTTTCTCCTATCTCTTACCATATTCTTATAAAATGCGAAAAACCGCGAAGAGGGACCTTTTCGGGGGGGCAGGGGGGGTTGCGGCAGAATTTTGATAGGCAACCCTAGTGCGATGTAATACCCTATAGGTAAGCTATCATTTATACCACATTTCGATCAAAAAACAGATACGTCATAAAGTAAGCAGCGGGCTCTCGGACCATACTACCAATATCGACGAAATTTTAAATTCAAAATACGAGGTGTAGCAATTATATAGCGAGACTGGTGCTGAAAAACGTTTTATTTTTAATTTATACATATTACGTATTTGTGTAGTTATGTGAATTTTTCATTGATCCAAGGGGCCCCCTAGTTCCTGATAGATTTCCAATTGACCTGAGTAACGAACCTTTTCATTCAACTTCACCAAAAAAATTCGCCATCGGCGCTTTTTAATTTTGTATATCATATCAATATCAAAATTGTAATTTGCTTTCTCTGCACTGGGGGGGGGGGGGGCTGGCTTTATTACATGCCAATTTCAATTTTTAGAGCCAGTCCACCACGGATCATAATTGTCATAGGGGCCCCATTATTTTAAAGTGCCCAGGGCCCCCAATAGATTATAGACGGCCCTGCCCTTGTGTTAATAATAATATTGTTCATCACAACTTTTGCTCCTTGGTAAGGTCTCTCAAAAACGAATTAAATTTTATCAGTATGTTGTGAACACACATCTATGTATACCTACCGACTTTGAACCGACACGTTTTGAAATTTCTTATATGTTTGAAAATTTGAATATTCACACTTCGCCAAACCAATACAGTACTAGAAATTATCTATCATTATAATTTACAAATCGCACTTCGTGAAGGCACATTGTCGGTAGGAACATCTATACATATAATAGCTTGATAGAAATTAGTATGATTGTATACGGTTATAATAAGTAAATAAATATTGTATTATATTTGTTAGACATGTTCTTATACTGTTTATTTTCTATTATATAAATGTAAAAGGCTTCATTAGCCGTATAGTTACTGATGAAATAAACTTATAAAAATAAAGAATTTTGAAATTTAATTTAATTGAAATTATACGGGACAATAATTTTATTCACATAGTATGTATGTTTTTTTTTATTATTTTTTTTATAAATACATACAAATACATATTCGCACACTTCACAGAAAGCTTAAAAGCTTGTGTTGTGAAGTGGAGTAGGTCGGGGATTGAACCCGCGCCCACTGGATTAACAGTCGAGCGCGTTACCAACCAAATCTATGTGCACTCTTTTTAATTTCATTATTTTTTTAACAAATCCCAGTTAGCGCCGATCACACTGGGGGCTACTAACTAGTATCAATATAAAATATACTAAAAAATATAACAACGCATATTATTTTCCAATCGGATATAATAGGTAGGTAGGTAGATACACCTACCAAATACAATAGTTGGTACATAGAACTTGAATGAAATTCAAAACTAAAATGTTATGTAAGTATATAGCTGTATATTGTATAAATTTTGATGTATGTATGTGTAGGTAAAACTTGTGGACGAAATATTTGAAAATTTGGAGCGGTAAGAGAGGGGAAGCGACGTTCATTTAGAACTCCTAGCTGTGGTATATTATAGCCTTAAATAGGGCAGTAATAATACTTTTTTGTACCGTGTTTATTATATTTTCTTTATATTATGTTGCTGTCTGTGTGTGTACCATGTCCCTATAAAGAAATAAATACATTCGCCGTTCAGCACAGGCCAGTTATGTTGTCCATCTCTAGACGAAGGCTTTTGATGATTTCCACACACCCGGACCCTGATCCCCTGATCGCTATGTTCCCTCCCTGGATCTTGTGCCTCTGGAATGTCCACACTCCACAGTACAATAACAATGCCTATTATTACGTAAAATTAAGAAGTGGGTCGTCCAATCCAACCAGTGTTGTAGGTACATTCACACACATAGTAATATACTTGACAATTTCTCTACGCTGAAATATTTACTCAGTCATTGATTCAACTAGTTAAACTTCATAAACACAAGTTTTTTTATTAAATAAACTGCTAAACAACTTTTAAAAAACTATGTGACAAAAGTCAATAAAAAAATATTTGCTTGTAAACATTTTTATTTTGTGATAAGTTATCCTATTTTAGGTATATAGCCGCACTTATAGTTTGGCAAGTTTTACTAAGAAAAAATTGTTTTCTATCTTTAATGTGAAACTTTTAAGAAACTTAATAATTATATAGAACACAAGTAGGTACCATACCAAACGGACATTAATTTCCCTTATATTATAATGGATGTAAATTTAACACGATCTTCATTTACGTATTTTTAATTGAGCGCCGCATTGAATGGATGATGACGGTATAGGAAATTGTAAACTCTACGCAATTGACGATTTAATTGAATTTTGTTTGCTTTAAATGTAGAATCCCTCGTTTGAAATTAAATTATTTCAATCTTTTCATTGCTAAACCTACAAAGTTCACAAATAGACGCCCTCAATATTTAAAAATATTATTTCCCCGAATATTGTGCAGCACCATAGTAAAGTAAATACGCAGACGCCAAGCAATAATTTTGTCTGAATATATATTAGTCTAGGCGCTGGATGCATTTTTGTATGAACAATATAAGGACCGAGTTCCATCAATTGATTATTGTTGGGAATAGGTCAAAGATAAAGGAATCGGATGTTGCCGCCGCCTATTTTGGTCCATTTTTTTTACATATATTATACCAGCCATTGTATGTACATATAAAAAAATCATTCATTATCCTGAAAAAATATAATTTAAGACAGGTACATACAAATAGTTTAATAATAATAATCACCATGATGTTTTAGGAAGGTTGCGGATTTCAAATCGCCTTATTTCAGGAATAAGTTTTACACGAAAGAACTTTCAGTAGGATATAGACTATTAAAAATTGAATACTTCTAACAGTTAAGAGAAAAATTACTAATTACAAAACAACGTGTATAATTATTGGTAGTTATTGCAGCATACCTAGACGCAGGCCCACCGCCCGGACACATATTATTATACATACAAGCTATTATTTTTATTTTTTATTTTATTTATTTATTTAGTATCGACATACTTATAATAAGTTTATAGGTTATGCATAACTTACGATTGGAAATATAGATCTTAAACCGTTTTAACCCCCCCCTCCCTTATAAAGTAAAACTTGTATTAATAAGCTCATTAATAAGTTAATATATAATGCCATTTTTAAGGGTCTATGGTCCCATTATAATAATTACTCAACCAACTTGTAGTCCGAGAGCCCGCTGCTTAATTAATGAAGTATCTGTTTTTTGATCGAAATGTGGTATAAACGATAGCTTACCAATAGGGTATTACATCGCACTAGGGTTGCCTATCAAAATCTTGCCGCAACCCCCCCTGCCCCCCCCCCCCCCCCCCCGAAAAGGTCCCTCTTCGCGGTTTTTCGCATTTTATAGGAATATGGTAAGAGATAGGAGAAAGTAGTCAATGACAAAAATAATCCTTGCTAAATTCTCTACAAAAATGTTAATTTTTTCATAGGACTAGTAGTTTACCCGTAATGGCCGGTCAAAAAGCAGGATATTTTTAGAAAAAAAAAAAAAAAAAGTTTGATTTTTTTTCTTTCACATTCTTCCACCCATTATTACTAACATTTTATGGAAAAAAAAATTTGGCCTGCGGCGCTATATCACTGGTTATTTTATGAAAAACTAAATTTTAAGAATTTTCGTCACTGAGTTTTATTGTAATAACTCCGAAATTATTAGATGTATGAACATAAGTAATAGCTCGTTTTGTAGCTAAGACTATGGTTATTAATTCGTTCTCTGACTATTTTCCTGTAGCTCTTATTAATTTTCAACCAATTTAGTTTAAATATATTTTTTTTGTATTTTAAATGAATTTCGTTTTTGGACCGGCCATTGCGGGTAAACTGCTAGTTCTACGAAAAAATTGACATAAAATTTTTTGTAGAGAATTTAGCAAGGATTATTTTTGTCATTGAATATTTTCTCCTATCTCTTACCATATTCCTACAAAATGCAAAAAACCGCGAAAAGGGACCTTTTCGGGGGGGGGCAGGGGGGGTCGCGGCAAGATTTTGATAGGCAACCCTAGTGCGATGTAATACCCTATTGGTAAGCTATCATTTATACCACATTTCGATCAAAAAACAGATACGTCATAAATTAAGCAGCGGGCTCTTGGACTATTGAAGCAAATTAATGGATTTTTAAATAAATAGTTTAATTAAAATAAAATGCAATATGAAACATGTGGGATTACAAATGTATAATTCATAATGTTTTACGGTAAAAATTACATTACTCCATCCTTTGATATTTCATTCGAATGATCATTTAATTAAATTACATTTTAAACAAAATAAAAACACAGCTATAGGGCCTGTAGGTACATACGTTTAATGAACCGAAATTGGAGGAAAATATTTTAATCTGATCATTTCATTACTTTATATTAATATAATTTCATGTTTGCCATTCATGTGTTCATTTTTTTTATTAATAGTAAGTACTACTTTTATAGTATTTATAGTACTACTCTAAAATTCATGGAGACTTTGTTAGCCCTACACTGCGCCAGTTAACACATCTGATACGTTTTGCTAAATGCGCTGTATAATTCACTCCCGAAGATAAAACAGAAATTGTTCTTTAATATCGTCATCTGTACACGTCATTTTGTAGTAGAAATAAATTAAAAAATGGATTTATGTTCTGACGTAAAAGGATGACGGGTACCACATTTTGGTAACTTTTTGTGTTGTGAGGAATCATTGTACTTTTTTTCGGTAAAACGAGACTTTCTGCCAATAATAATCCAGAATAAAAATTCTAATCTTGCACAATAGATATTTATGAGACTCTCTACTATATTTTTTTTATAAGAATCTATACATAGTAATAATTGCGGTCTCTTTTAAAAATATGTATAAAAATACATAATAACATCGACACACAAAATTCCAAGAAAAAATTCGCGCAGTGTAGGGTTAAATATGTTTTTTGTATAACCACTATTAGTACTCCACCCTTCAAAGTTCCTCGAATAAACACAGAAAGATCACAAGGCTCCGTCTTTTCCCCGTCTCTCCAATATCGTCATGATAGTCGTAAAACCAGATTCATATTGTCGACTTTTTTAATTGGCACCCACCCCTGAAAGCCACAAAACTCCTCTTACATGTCTACCTACATACATAGGTACTTTACACACATAAAGAAAAACCACCAAAGAAAATTTGAGAAAAAAAAAATAAATATACATTTGCAAAATGTTTTTGGCATATTTTACCATTCTCTACCACCTCATAAAATTTGGGGTTAACTGGAAGAAATCGCAGTCATGCGGTAAGTTCGCCCTAGTGAACAATACTTTATAATCTGTATTATTTCCATTTTTTTTATATACTCGTATTTACAAAAAAACACTTAAAGAATAAATAAATAAAATTATTTATTGTTATTATTATTAAAATTATTCCCCGGAACTCCCCTCCAATACACGAGGTCTCCTCACATTGGAAGGTAGTATGGAAAATTGAAAATATTGTAATAAGTTTTAAATGTATACTAGAAATGTAAGATATTAGTTATTAATAAATTTATTTGAATTTGAATATTTTTACATAGCAGAAAACACCCTGTGTTTAAATACCCTGTACCCTCCCACAGAATATTCCTTTTCTTAACATAATTTACCGAAGAGTCAATTAGTGTATGAGTCACGTATTTTTTCCGTATTTCTCAAGACTTTTAATAGAAGGTTCTACGGATGAATGTGAACTGAATATTCTAGACTATTCTAGAGTTTCGACGAACATTTTTTAAATCTCATCTAGAAATTTATGACTCACGACATTTTTTTTTTCATCGACATAAAAGACGCAATCGAAATAGCTATTTAATATTTCACGCGTTGCTAAAAGCGTGATGATTCATGAAGAGTTCGGGTCCTACCTTCGAAGCGCCAATTACGTTATAATTTATATTACTGAACTGATAAAACGTGACCGTCCATTCATTTCAGCCTTTTTAAAAAAATATTTTTGAATACTTGAGATATCTAAAATGTTCATGCTCTACATACACCTACTTCATTCCCAACGGTATAACTACGAGTAAAATTGATTGATTTTTTCATTAGGTACTAAAATCTAATTTAATTATTGTTGAAATGAACCACTTGGTAGGTAATGCAAGCAAGTATAGGGGGTCTCTGACGGCCGAGAAGATCATTCTTCACCCATCCACTTCTTATGACAACGAGTGAAATGACATTAGGAGCACTGCATAGAATCGTTTTGAGTCAAAGGGACTGGTAACCTTGTTGTTCCAGTAAAATACGTATATATGTAATATGGTTGAAAATAAATTAATAAATCCTGAAACTCCCTTTTTTACCTCATTCACTGCATTTTAGTGAGCAAATAATATTATATCTATCTATCTATCCCCTCACGCCACATCCGCATGCGGGGTAGGCAGCGAGTAGAGAACGCCAGACCGCCCTGTCCCCACACGCGCTACTTGCTTGTGACACTTTCATGAAATTTGCCCCACGGTTTGTTTTTACCCAAACCGCGTTGATCAGGTCAATCTCTGAAGGCCGCGTTACTCTACACACCTTCTTTAACTCGCATATATTTTTAGGTCATCCTATCCTCATTCATTTTTACCACAAACCCGAACCATCTACGCTTATTAACATTCATTCTAATAGCAACAACCGTCTAAAGTTCTTATTCATTATATACACGAGTTTCGTTTCAAAGTGTTTTCTTAATTACCCAAGACTATATTAGCGGAATTCTCGAAGCAAAGTTTTAAAACTTAATTCCACATAGTAAACAAAATTATCCCACTGCATGTATCCTAGATAGAATGCAAAAATGTCCCAAAATTTCACTCACACGGAAAAATTCTCTAGAATGTTATTTAGGTGAAACTGTAGAGATTTTTTATGACCTGTCGACACATTCCCTCAACATCTTTATCTCAAAACTTTATAGCTCAATACCCTGACTGTTCTCTAACTTTTCACCGTGTTCAAGAGATGAATAAATGCTAAGTTTATGACTCCTATAATAACATTTTGAGCTACCACAAAGAATGTCAGATATTGTTTCACAATACCTCCTTCATTAGTGGAGCGACAACAACTACCACTTATAGCCTAAGAGCCCGCTGCTAAAATTATGACGTATCTGTTATTTGATCGAAATGTGGTTTTAATGATAGCTTACCAATAGGGTAATACATCGAGTTGGCTATCAAAAACTCGCCGCAACCCCCCACCCCCCCTCCCCGAAAAGGTCACCATTCGCGGTTTTCCTCATTTTTAGGAACATGGTAAGAGATAGAAGAAAATGGTCAATGACGAAAATATTTTTTACTAAATTCTTTATAAAAATGTTTTATACATTTTTTCGTAGGACTAGCAGTTTACCTCAATGCCCGGTCCAAATACTGAAAATTCATTTAGAATACTAAAAAAATATATTTAAACTAAATTTGTTGAAAATCGATAAGAGCTACGGGAAGCTGGAGCGGGAGCTACGGGAACCGGGAGCTATGAATTAATTACTATAGTCTTAGCTACAAAGCGAGCTATAACTTATTTTCATTCACCTAACAGTTTTGGAGTTATTGCAATAAAATTCAGTGACGGAAATTCTTAAAAAATATTTTTTTCGGGGGGGCTGCGGCAAGATTTTGATAGGCAATCCTAGTGCGGTAAGCTATGATTTAAACCACACTTCCATCAAATAACAGATACGTCATAATTTTACCAGCGGTCTCTTAAGCTATTAGTGCTTGTTTGTCACTTCCTTTCAAAATATCGCATTATGCGTGATTATTCAAACTGATGACTACTCTATGTGTATGGATGTACAAGTTATATCGTATAATAACCATATTTCTTCGTTTGCACTCTAACGCGGAGGGTAAAGCATTCTTATGAAGAAATATTAGAATATGAATGTATGTAATAACCAACGAACGTCTTGAAATTATCGCCTTTAGTTTGGCAAGTATTCAAGTCATACCCAGTTGAAACCATTCCTCATAAGACATCTAGTCTACACTTGATTAAACGTATGGATTTAATCCAACCACACCATACCACGTAGTTCTATGCAAATTGCAGCAATATTATGAATCCGAGTCTTCAAACCACGCTGCTGCCACTGTCCTGACAATCCAACTAGACTCTAGACAGCGGCACTACCATCTTGTAGATAGGTAGGTAGATACTTGGTCTTTGTGTTTTCATAGTCCAATGGTTGAAATACCTACATTTCATCTACTATTATAATATCAATGTGTTTGTACTGAGCATTGTATTCTATTCTCTATTATAGTAGAATAGTATATAATAGATACATAAGCCAAAGTGTCCTCACGTACTCCCTCATCAACGCAGAGCCCAAATGGCTACTCCTAGAGAAGTGAAATTCTGAAGACAGACAGAAATACTAAACCTTTCATTAAGAAGGGATTCTTGGAAATTCCGTCCCTATTAAGGGGGTGAAAGATAGGGTTGAAAGAGACACGTTAACCACACATATCAACCGAAGGATAAAGGACACCCTCGCCCACCCGGAGGAGAAAATCCATGCCCTAAATATTATAAGATATGTCTATCTCGGATCGGCCTATTTATCCATCTGGGATGGCATAGTAGAATGGAGTTACGACGCGATCCACCATGAACACCCAGCGCTCACAATACTCGCCCCTATCGAGTTGTTGGCATATATAAATCTCCTATCAAAATTAGGTTTTCCTTAGAAAGGGTCAAAACATGATATTCATATATGATATTCATAATCCATGATTTTATCGACGTTCTCCGGAACTACTGCATATTATTGCCTACCACTTCGAGTATTGTCTTTGACACCATGTTGTGCCCATTCAAAATCTGCCACTTATTTTCTAATCATGGCATATGATGGAGCAGACTCCAGTAATGAATCCGACATCTCTTTTATGGTTCGTACCGGTCTATAACCTTATATAAAATAATATTTTATCACGGATTGCGGCTGAAAATTTCATATATTCACAAAAAATTCAATCACGTTGAAAAAAAAATGGTGCCAAGAGTACTAGATTCGTCCTATCGTTCTCAAATTTTGTAAATAGCCCTAATAAGGTTTATACTATCTATATCAATAATAAACTGAAACTAGCCAGTACATTTATTTCTCAGGGCTACGAAGTGTTCAACCAGCCATCGTATGTTACACAGACATACACTAAAGTTTCTTCTATAAAGATCTTGACGAATCCTCCTGTAAAACTGGGATAATGGATTTGAAACATGGCTGGCAAAAGTGTCAAAAGGATTATATCTTAAAATACTAAAAAGATCTAATCATGCCCCATTACAGTTTTTATCTTTCACAGATTTGTGTAGTGTATATTAACAGACGTAACCTAAATTTTAATATCACAGCATTTCAATACAAATTGTATGAATAGTTCGATTTGAAAATCTTCTGTCCCTGGAATTTTTTGTAATAACTCAAAAACTATGAGTCGTGTAAAAATAAATAATAGCTCATTTTATAGCTAAAACTATAACAATTAATTCATTCTTTGGACATTTTCTTGTAGCACTGAATATTCAACAATATGAGTATGTATAATATTTTTTTGTTCTCAACAAAAAATTACGTGACTTTCACCGGCTATTGCGGGTAAATTACTAGTCCTATCAAAAAATATGTCGGACCTATTTTGTAGAGAATTTATTAAGGACTATTTTCGTCGTTGACAGTTTTCTTCCATCTCTTACTGTTTTTCGATAAATTGAGGAAAACCACATAGGGGGACCTATTCGGGGGGGCAGGGGGGTGACGCGTCAGGGGGAGGAGGAGGGAGACCTGATATTCTGAAACACCCCAACCTAAGGTATCATACTGCATAGAGTCCAATCTGTTATTAATTTTGCCAACTTAGGGCTGCATTTTGACTGAGCTAAATATCATTTGAAAGAACATAAGTCAGAGAGGTTTTTCCAGACTTTCTGAATCTTTAGACATTTTTTTTTCTTACCGAAATCCCCCCCAAAGTCGTAACTCGTGTTTGAAATATCTCTTTCTCGAAACTTAATCCGATATTTTGTATGATTATTGTTTCTTCAGGTTGACACTAACGAGTTAAATAGACTAAGCACATATTATAAAAGTAATATGATATTAACAGGATGACAAAAAAGATATATCTGAATGAGCGAAGAGGGGTGAGAAAGCGCGGCCGTCCGAGACTGACCTGGTCCGATCATGTCGACCAGATCCTCAAGGATGGACGCGTTTTGAGTAAAAGGAATCGGAGAGCGTGTATGACTAATTGCATGAATGTGACGGAAGCTAGGAGTGTGTGTAAGGATAGGGCTGTCTGGCGCTCTGTCCTCTCTGCCTACCCTGCAAGGGATGTGGCGTGAGGGTATAGATAGATAGATAGAATATGATATTAAAGTAACAAAAAAGAATGATAGAACTAATTAGGTACCTTTACTTACGATGCTATCGGGGTTAAACTTAAGTAATCGGGGGTTTTCGGTAAAAAGCTAAAATGTCGAATAAAACTCGAAAACCGTGCGACTTTGGACTGAGCTAAGGTTGGCTCAAAAGATCCCAAATGAGCTCTACTATCACCCCTGAAGATATCTGTATCTATCTATCGAATACCCTGTGTATTACGATTACCTACCTATGTATATCTAATCGTTGAAAGAATTGTGAAAAATTCCCACCTTCTTACGAGATACGTAGATGTGAAATATCCTCAGATTCCATCATATGTCCATGCAGTTCAGTTGATTTGCTTCCTGTTGCTCGAGTATATTTTACACATCATATACACAGGTTTATTTTCTGTTATGATTTATCCTATTTCCATTATTACTTACACCACTGAAACTCATACAACTAGGGCATAGATTATTCCTTACATATTTTAATTCACCATCCGCAGCAGACTATGTTGTAAGGTATTGTTTCTGTTACATTATACATGCACATAATTAATAAAGACCAATAACTATGTACCTGAATGGTTCCTACAATAACAACACGTTTTAATATAGGAGTAGGTAATTCTATTAGTTCCTAGTATAGGAGAAGAAGACAGATGGCAAAGCGAAAGCAAAACATTTATGTACCTACAGTAATAAATTTATTATTGTACTGCTATTCCATTACAGCATTCTAGTGGCGTATATAGGGGGACGGGGGCGAGGAGGCCCGGCCCCTGAAATGTTTTTTTTATTTATTTATTAATTCATACACGGCGCAACGCCATTAAATTACATTTCAATTCATACATTTCATATAAACAACAACCAAAATAATTTAACAATATCATCTGCCACAATACAAAAATAGGCTATACATCAACACATAAACACAGAGACACCGATACACAGAACACTTAAAAAAATCCCAGTTTCATCACTTGACCCATTTTTCATAAAAAATGAACAATTTCACAAAAAAGTAACAAAAATGCAACACTTATAATGCCAACACAAGCTTTCGTAGGCTGTCCACCACGTCCGGAAGTTCAGTTAACTGAATCAACTGTTTGCAAAAGGCTCCGACTAAAACCTTTCTCTGAATTCAGTGCTACCCTGATTTTGAATTCAACGAATTCGAACGGTCGATTCATTTAACTGAACTTCCGGACGAGTGTGGAGAGCCTCACTCACCTTCGCTATCACAGATTTTTTTACTACGTCTAGTTTAAAATTTCAAATGGAATTTTTTCGCCCACCCCCCCCCGAAATCAAAACCTATATACGCCACTGCAGCATACCATGATTAAGTGTTGGCCAAATTAAATTCAGCTAATTTGAATTTTATTAATATTACTTCAGAAACATTTAGAAGAGAAGGTGTAGTAGCAGACCAACCTGTCACCTACTGACTACAGCTAACAATAAACATTTCAGATTAACAAATATAGTGAATTAGTTAGGCTGGAAATGCTTCAACATTTTTTCCTACTACAATTTTGAATAAAATTTATGCTCAAAAATTTCGTCATATTTTCTGATACGAGATAAAATATGTCTCTTAAATTTGAAGAATACAAATTATTAAAATGTGGTTATAAATGCAGCAAGGTGAATATTCTCCACACATTTTAAATTCTCACGAAAATTTGGCTACTTTTTGGATTTTGACAGCTCCGTTTCTATTCTCATTTAGTATGAAAATTTCCCATTTTATAACTCACAAACAACTAACTCGCATTTTGAATAGTAGGTAGGTATCTAGCAGGTAGTCCATTGGCGAAGGGTGGATTTCTGCAGAAGGGAAGCCGGGGCTAACATTTATCTTATTACGTCAGATTAGACACTATTTTTCCTATCATTTTTTCCAAAAGGTAACTCGATGGGAATCGTGTTCTTTGGTAGCTTCGCGCCTGGTAGGTACCCACCTCTCATTCATGTCCTATTCAAAAATCACAGCGAATTTCGTATCACATGCGATCTGGCAACAAATGCGAATTTCTGTATTACAACTAAGGTATTGTATTCAAATTTATTGTATAATATTTGAAATTGTTAACGTTATTAAAGTGAAAGAGATAAAATAGTTCATATAATTATAATATTGTATAGTTGCCTATTAAGGATTCTGCACAAGTAATGAATATTCAACAGAGACAGAGAAATACTCTTTACTTCGTGTTTCCATAATTTACCTATTTTATAATAATAAAATTATGGATACCTGCCTGTATTCAGATACAGACACAAACTACATAGCTGAGGATGTATTCCACACTTTGCGATAAAGGCTTCTAGCCTGGTGCAAGGTGTGCACAGGAGAGTATTTGAGTTTGTGTATGCAGGCTCAGATCCTAGTACAAAAAAAGTATGCAAATCAATAGAAGCTAGGTGTCTACTGTCTATATCACCCCCCATCCCCGTGTCTTTTTCTCGAATTTGTCTGTCCTGTGGCTAGTAAGTTAGTACTCTAATATCACAGATTATCCTGCAAAGGCGTGTACCTACTTACTCAAAACGCAAAGTCCACTGGAGATATTCTTAGTAGAAGAATAAGTAATGTTGAGCTTCATTTATCTTATAGCATTTCCATTTCCCCGGAACAGGCTATCGCCTAGTGGGGGAATAAAATCAAGTACTTTATTGTTTGTATTTTTACTTTGGAAAGCTTTGGATAATAAATAAATAAATGAAAATTTATTTATTGTATGGTCAATTCTAGTACATCACATCAATTATGACATTATCGATCATGATGATCGCGGTCGCGTGGTCTAGCCGCCGGCACCGTGCGGCCTTAATTGGTGCACTGATTTTCTGAACACTTTTGTGTGAGGGATATTGAAATAATTTGAAAACAAAAAACATTTACATTACTTCTGATTAATTTACAATAATAGATCAT
Organism: Ceraclea dissimilis; assembly: GCA_963576895.1. NCBI lineage: Eukaryota > Metazoa > Arthropoda > Insecta > Trichoptera > Leptoceridae > Ceraclea > Ceraclea dissimilis. The sequence goes on from OY756360.1 coordinate 9,567,337, forward strand.
GTTTGATTGTCAGAAATTAAAAATTAAAAGTATTATTTCTTAAATATTCCGTCGCCGATTCATTGAGTGTCAAGAAATCTTCCGGGTTTCCCCCATACGCTATGATACTGCACTCCGACACAACATGGCTCACGGTCTGCCTCCCTGCACCGCAATCACGTCTCGGAGAATCCGACCACCCGCACTTAAAGACGTCGGCACACCTAGCGGCACATTTCCATGACTAGCCGACTAGCCCACCACAGACCCACAATGGCCAGTGGAAATACTAAAAAAATGTATTTAAACTAAATTGGTTGAAAATATAAGAGCTACGGGAAAATAGTCAAAGAATAAATTAAATTCTATAATCTTAGCTATAAATGAGCTATTTATGTACTTACATTTATTAAATTCTGAGTTATTGCAAGAAAATTCAGAGTTAACTTGTGGGTACCATTGAAAATCAAGGAGGCTTGATTAAATATGTTTTTGTGTGACCACTAACCAGTATTAGTACTCCACCCTTCAAAGTTCCTCGTGTAAACACAGGAAGATCACAAGGCTCCGTCTTTTCCCCGTATCTCCAATATCGTAATGAAAGTCGTAAAACCAGGTTCATATTGGTGACTTTTTTAATTGGCACCCACCCCTGAAAGCCACAAAACTCCTCTTAAATGTCTACCTACATACATAGGTACCTCACATACATGGATACTTTAAAAAGTTCGGTTTGCAGTATATATGTGTATTGTATATAATGTACTACCATGAGAATTCGATTTTCATTTTCTGTTACGTTATATAAAATAGGTACTTGATTATTGCCGCGAAAGAAATATGTATATCAAAACTATTTTCATTCATTATTTCATTAGTAGGTAAAATTCGATATTTCAAATTTTTATTCATAAAAAGTGAGCTTTTGACGAAAATTTTTAGCTACCCATGAAGGCTTCGCTGCTTTAAATTTACATTAGTACATATTCATAGAACTTGCTAAATTTTCCAATAGGCCAGCGTTACATACCTATGTACATGACTTGGATAATACCAGTATTATTAACGCGTTCGACTGTTATTCCAGTGGGTGCGGGTTCAATCCCCGACTTACTCCACTTCACAACACAAGCTTTTAAGCTTTCTGTGAAGTGTACAAAAATGTATTTGGGTTTACTTCGACAAACCCAGATTCATTTTATTAATTTAAAAAATGTAATGGAATATTTAAAGTCTTTGTTTTTTGATTTGTACCTACCTATGTACTTAAAGCATGTAAAAATAAATAAGGCATGCACGATAATAATTTTACTGAGGACAAGCTACCTACAGGAGTTGTAAATGGTTTCCAGTTCGCTATCGACAAGAGGAAATGCAGGTTTGTCCATTACTATACCACATATTTTTCTGCGTCAATTAAAACCTTTCACCGTGAAACTCGTTAATTCAATTAAAACACATACAGAAAAGTTTATTATTGATAGGTTTACATATTATGTCCACAGCAACTAGGTATAGCAGGAAATATTCTATAAAATACGAGTACCTATAACAAAAGTTTATAGAAACGTCAATTATTGTAAACTGTTTAAAGCCGTTGATAATTAAATAAATAAATCAATTTTATATTTTCGGAGGCAAAATATTTCTAATACTTACTTGTAATAGGTACTAATTTATTTTATTTTATTTTATTTTACATATAAGGGACACTGACAGAGAGTTAACAACACATACACAATAACAAACATAAAACATGAAACGCGTCAACCCTCCAATTAGAAGTGTCCACAATTTACATAAATTAAAATTATTACCATTCTACTCGTATATCTATAACTAAATATAATACGTAGGTATACTATACAACTATTATTCTATATATCCACATCTTTTATTTTCAAATAAAAATATCAAACAAAATGACAACAATAATAATCATAATCATTGCATAATTTCGCATAATTTCGTTTTTTAAGACTTTTAATCGAAAAGTTTGTGTATTGTAATATTATAGTAATTTGACAAAATGAAATTTAGAGCGAGTTAAGAACCTATTTTGCTCCCATTAAGTTGTTCACTATTTACTCGTAAATGTAAAATGAACACAAAAGAATATTCCGCCTACTCTTCCATTTATTATTAATTCCATTCGTCTTGGCCACCGTGCGGACGTTACCTGCAAGTCTAGTGGAGTTTAAGATTGTATTGTTGGTAGCCCTGATTGTCGAATCTTGTCATAAGAGCTGTCAAAGGTTCCAAATATTCTCACATTGTATCTTTTACAAGTAACCTACAATGCCGAAAATATTACAGAGTATAGCGCTAGAGGAATCATTTTAAAGAAAATATAGTTTTGCGAGTTGGAAAAAGAAAAAAATACTCCAATAATCCCTTCAAGCAGCCATCACAAGTTAGAAAAACAATGTTGCCAGTTTATTCTAACAATTTGAAAATTGGCAAATTGTTTTAAACAACAGTTCTGAAATATAATTTGACAGTAGCGAAAAAATTTAAGCATATCGTATTATCACACTAAGCAACACTAAACCAAGTTTGCACCAGGGGACTTCTAACAGGGAATTGTCTGTAGCACTATACTTATTAGGTTCGTTCTTATTATTCACAGATTGCAAATGAATGAATATACGCTTTCCCTTTGTCATCATACTATTTTTCCTATGGCTATATAGACAGGGCCGCCGCTCTCACAGTAGTGAGGTATCAGTAGCTAGTGGTGAACGATAATTTTCAAAATTAAAATTAATTAAAACCTATTTGCGATAATACGATGTTCCAAGAGAGATGCACAGCATTGTCCATCATTTCAATAGAACATGAAATTTGTGAATCCATTGATATTGAGACCCTTATAAAAAAGTTTGCATCCCATAAATCAAGAAAGTGACGTTTTAAGGAGAAATCTAGTTTAAAGCGATAGTCCGAGAGCCCGCTGCTTAATTTATGACGTATCTGTTTTTTGATCGAAATGTGGTATAAACGATAGCTTACCAATAGGGTATTACATCGCACTAGGGTTGCCTATCAAAATCCTGCCGCAACCCCCCGTGCCCCCCCCGAAAACGTCCCTCTTCGCGGTTTTTCGCATCTTATAGGAATATGGTAGGAGATAGGAGAAAGTAGTCAATGACAAAAATAATCCTTGCATAATTCTCTACAAAAAACGTTAAGTAAATTTTTTTCATAGGGCTAGTAGTTTACCCGTAATGGCCGGTCAAAAAACAGGATATTTTTTGAAAAAATAAAAAAAAAAGTTTGATTTTTTTTCTTTCACATTCTTCCACCCATTATTACTAACATTTCATGGAAAAAAAATTTTGGCCTGCGGCGCTATATCACTGGTTATTTTATGAAAAACTAAATTTTAAGAATTTTCGTCACTGAGTTTTATTGTAATAACTCCGAAATTATTAGATGTATGAACATAAGTTATAGCTCGTTTTGTAGCTAAGACTATGGTAATTAATTCGTTCTCTGACTATTTTCCTGTAGCTCTTATCAATTTTCAACCAATTTAGTTTCAATACATTTTTTTTGTATTTTAAATAAATTTCGGTTTTCGACCGGCCATTGCCGGTAAACTGCTAGTTCTACGAAAAAATTGACTTAACATTTTTTGTAGAGAATTTAGCAAGGATTATTTTTGTCATTGACAACTTTCTCCTATCTCTTACCATATTCTTATAAAATGCGAAATACCGCGAAGAGGGACCTTTTCGGGGGGGGCAGAGGGGGTTGCGGCAAGATTTTGATAGGCAACCCTAGTGCGATGTAATACCCTATTGGTAAGCTATCGTTTATACCACATTTCGATCAAAAAACAGATACGTCATAAATTAAGCAGCGGGCTCTTGGACTACGAGCGGCGCTAAGGGTTTCAGCTTAAAACTAAAATGAAAAGAACTGTTGTCACTTCCTTTCTCCATTTTCCTTCCTATTCCTGGATCCATTCCTATCCTATTTGTTGATTATATATAGTGTAACTACTTATACTTTTGCTAATATAACGTAGAATACTATAATTGGCGCTATAAAATGTAAATATGTACAAAATATTATATTATATGTACTTAGCTGTTGTATTCTCCAAATAAATAAAAAAAAAAAAAAAAAAAAAAAAAAAAAAACAACATAATGAATGCATCCAGATTGATACCAGCAAGGTGAGTACAACATTTTTTTGATAGCTAATTTAATGTTTATTTATTTGTAATATTGACGGTACAGATTTTAAATAAACACGGTGTAACACAACCGGTGGATCAACCGAAGCAGGATGATAGAGGACCTCAATACCTATCGATTTAATCCCCATGTATGTTCAGCGATTTTTTGTAGTTTTCGAGTTATTAATTTTTTTCGTATTTTTTGGCCAAACCCCGACTTGCAAGACGTTATTGGTCACAGAGACGCAAATTATTAAGATATATCCTTGATTTTTTTTTTATAGAATAAGTGAATAGTGTACCTTGCAGATACAAAAACAATTACGGGCCTATCTGATACCATGATGCTATAAAAAAATGTTTAATCTCAAAATTAGTCACAATTTAAAATTTTAATAAATGTTTGAGGACGATTTAAAAGAAATAATCACAGAATAAAATTTTTATTTTATAGTTTCAAAAACTTTCCAATTTTATAAACTATCTACCCTGTAAATTTTATTGAGCTATCTTTACGAAATCATACCTAAAAATTGTTCCAAAGCAAGAAGGGCGGTAACTCACGAGAAGTAATTTTGATGAATCTCCATACTAAATGTATGAGAAGAAAATTTTCCAAAAAAAATTATAAATTTATACCTACTATTTTCATTCTCGCATTAGATTTCGACTACTAGATTGAAAAATCGAGTACGAAAGCAGTAGGTAAAAATTAATGATTTTTTTGGGAATTTTCTTTTTAATTTCACAACAATACAAAGCATTCTTCTCTACAGGATTGTGAAGTACACCAGTACACTCATACCAGTAATATGCAAATTGACTGCATTATTAGATCAAAGAATGTTTCAGATATAGGAATATTTTCAGAAAATATCAAAGCCGAGTAGATGGCATTCATGTAGTGCCGATCTAAATACACCTACCTGTTTTTATTTCCAGAACACTAAACAATATGCCAGCAGTGTTCACAAATTGAAATGTATCTACTCAACGAGCAATGGAGAGACGAATGATATATTGATATAGGTGTATCCCTGAGAGACCGGATAAGAAATGAAGACATAAGACGACGGTCAAGGGTCTCAGACGTTGCGGAGAGAGTAGGGACACTGAAATGGCAGTGGGTGGGTCATGTGGCGAGGCAGAAGGACGGCAGATGGATCCCCAGAATACTGAGCTGCAGACCCTATGAAAGTAAACGAAGTGTAGGGAGACCACAAAGGAGATGGGCTGATGATATTATCGAGTCGGTGATACATGGGTGGAGACAAAGCGCCCAAAACAGAGAATGGTGGAAGACAAAGGAAGAGGCCTATATCCAGCAGTAGAGAGAAAGAGGCTGATAAGAAGAAACAATATGCTAGTATGGGTGATGCCCACTCAGGAGATAATATAATTAAGTAGATCGGTATTCCACATTCCACCCATAAAAAAGAGTTATCTGATGGATAATATCGATTCATAGTACATTGATTCATTCTACACAATTAAGACATCCGACACAACTATGACATCACGGTCATTTTTCACGGCATTAAGGTTCAAAATCGCATGATAAAATGTTGAAAACAGCGTTTTTTTTTTTTCATTTTTGGCCTTATTTTCGCTTCAGTAAAAAAATCTTAAAGGTTCAATGCATTTACCCATTTTTATTAGGTAGTCGAGACCTAAGGTCTCCCGTTTTTAGCAATTATTGAAATGTTGGTATGCATATACTCTTAATATCAAATGCATGTGCATTAGTGTCTCTTAGTATTATTTTAGGTAGATTTCCAAAAGGAACTCTACCTATTCCGTTTCTCCCGTGATGTCGCAGAATTGAAAAATTTCTACTCAGTATCACTAATTAGAACCAGGAGAACCGAATCCGACCTTGGTTTAAAAGTTTATATATATAAGCCATATATATGTCCCTTTTCTTGTGCGCACGTTTGCAGCCAAACTGTGCGTCGCAGAAACGTGAAACTTGGGTGGTAGATTTTTGGTAAGTGGTAGATGAACTGATAGGAGATTGGGTGAAATCCATTTAGAGGAAGGTTCACTTCAAGGCTTTAAATTGAAAAACAATCATTCTGAGGGGATCCAATGATTGTGAGGGTCTGTGTCTGGTATCGTATGAAAGGTTATTAAATAAGGAATACAGATAAAAAGTCAGATTTTGTCTAGCTCAATTCCTCGGACTACACTGATCGATCGAAAGATCTAGTTAAGTAGTTACCGCATAGGTACTTGCGTGTTTGTTGTCTTAGAAATGTGCTTCACGATACGAGAAGAACTCACATCTTTTTTTCAAATTTCTAGTGCTTAGGTACCGGTACCAATCCATATTATGTGTGGAATGAAAATAATTTGATTATTGGATTAGGTACTTCCTTTGATTATTGAAGTACTTAATCAAATATTTTTTCGTCATACAGTACTTCGATAATCAAAGAATAAAACTACATCCATACTACTTCATCACTTCGCTGGTTTATTTGCTGATGAAATTGTGATTGTTTTTATTGTACAGATGTACTCTTAAAATTAATAAAATTAATAAATCACTTGAAATCTACCTATGCCTGTGGCGTGCCAAAGGAATTTTTTTCATTTTATTTATTATTGATATTGTATATAATATTACAGTAGCACAATGTTCCTTATATTTTACGCGGAGGCGTGACCTAAGATTAGCATGGGTTAGTTTTCTTAATTCCACAATATGGCAACATTTTACATATAGTGGTTGCGAACCAGGGTATTTTATACAAATTTACAGAAGTAGCTGAGTCGCAAACCTATAAATTTATTTGTGCGGAATGAGTAGTTTGTTTCCCGGGCATCGCCGGGTAG